>JASDFA010000027.1:94765000-100112500 GCA_035772735.1 Datura wrightii | reverse complement strand
GGTGTTAGTGGTGCCTCCCAAATATTAGTTATTAGTTTCAGTCAGTTCTTTAGATAGTTACGACGCTTCCAGATTAACAGCTCTGAAAAATTTAAGAACCACCAGCTTAAGATTAAGTATGCTCCTTAGACGGTTATGACATTTCCAGATAAGCAGCTCTGACCAGTCTGAGAACACCAGTTACAGAATCCGATACGATAAGACTCTCAAGGTACTTCCAGATAAGTATCCCTGACTTAGTCTTGGGTCCCAATTTTGAGCTATAAACTTGGTAGTAGTAGTCATGTTAGGACTATCCAGTGGGACTAGGACTTAGCACCGAGAGAGCCAGGGTTCCAGAACACCTAGGTTCCCAGAAATACGTTGCCACCGTAGATTATTTTTTCCCAAATGGGCCACACAGGGATTTTCACAATCCATGCCTTTATACCCTGGCAAGATATATTAGGTTCCACTGATGGGGTGAATACATCAGACTCCACATCTAGCTCACGTTGTTTTATGTCGGTTATAGACTCTCCCACTAGATACAATTTCATTTAGCTCATCTCAGAACTATTTCAGTTACTCAGTTCAGAACCATTAAATACAATTATTTAGATTAGTATTTTAGATTTAATGCATTTCTTTGACCATCAGACAGGGTCATTCTGACCATTTCAATTATATTTCAGTTTACTCTGTTTCAGTATTTTCAGTTGGTCATAGCATGTCATTACAGTTCAATTACTTATTCTCAATGTTATGTTTTCTCCTACTTACACAGTACATTCAAAGTACTGACGCACACCTTCTATGTTTTATCATATTATGATACAACCACAGGTTCTCAATCTCAACGCCGTTTGTAGATCTCCTCCCAGGGTTATCAACTACACCATTGGTGAGTCCTCATCATTCGAGGATGATGTTTATTTTCTTCAGTTATCTTCATACAGTTAGACTTTAGAGTTAGCTAGGGGCTTGTACCAGAAACTCATCAGGTATAAATGGCTTTCAAACATAGATTTAGACTTTCAATTTTGTTTTCATATGTATAAACTTTTATTATTCGGTTTTTCTTAAATGATCTACTTTTTTAAGCTTTTTCTAAGATTACTTATATTACCAATGTTATGATAACCATATGTTGGCTTGGGCTTACTTGTGACTCCAAGTACTGCGTCCCGCCCAGGCTATAGACTCGAGTCATGACACTTTGTATGAGCCAGGATGCGATCATGCTAAGACTTTTTCCATTGTCTCACTCTGAAGAGGCCACTTTATGGTTGTTGGAGTTGCCCAATGACTTTATTATAAACTGGAGGTAGCTTAAAAAGGCTTTCCTAAAAAAGGTTCTTCCCACCCTCTAGGATGCTACAGTTAAAGGACGAGTTTTACAACTTCCGACAATTAAAAAAGGAGGCACTACATAGGACATGGTTGAGGTTTAAGAAGAAACCGACCAAGTGCCCAAACCATAAAATCCATATGACAGTTTGTTGGAAATAGTTTATAGGTTATTGAATAGCACAAAAGCTATAGCAGATACAGTGGTGGGAGGAGTATTGATGAGTCATACGTGGGAGCAAGTTGCCATTGTTCTTGATAGGGTGACCAATACGAACAGGGCCTGGCACACCAGGGAAGCAAAAATAGTTGTAGGTATGTTTGCAGATCAACGCAGAATGGAGAAGGAGCTTGATCAGGAAATAGCTCATGTGTGGACATCATTAGACCTGCTCACGAAGCATATTATGAGTATTGGTGCAAGAAAGGTGACCGCAGTGGGAGATCAGGGTCAGAAACTAGGGTAGGAGAATTCAGATTTCGAAGAGGAGGTAAACTTCTTGGACAACCAAGTGGCAGGTTTTCAAGCCAATGACAAAGTGTCTGGACAAGACACTTGGCGCCAATATTCTGATAATCAATGTTAGAACTAGTAGTGGGACAACTACAACCGCAATGGGTGTAGGGATAGGAGAAAAGGTCATGAGCGAGAGAGAGAGTGGAGAAAGAACAATGGATATCACAATGACTGTACAAGTTTATATGTTCCTCCTAATACACGTGAGGATGAGAGTGGACCCTATAAATTGGAGGACTTGATGGCTGAAATGCTCAAGAAGGTAAAGTCCACCGATGATCAGTTGAGGGAGATCCGAAGGATATATTAGGCCTGAACTATAAAGTTGAATCGCATTCCACAACGATCCAATAGATTGAGCAGCAGCTTGGACAGAAGTTGGCCTCCCTAAACCTAAGGCGGAAGGGAACACTTCCTATCAACATAGTGCAGAACCCAAAGAATGATAGTCACTATATGGTTGCGATGACTAGGAGTGGAAAGATGACAGTTGATCCCTCTATGCCAGTTGTAGTTGAGATAGAAAGATGAAAGGAGATTGAGCTTGGTAAGGAAGATGATGTTGCTGAGCATGAGCTCACAGGTGAAGCTAAGTTGATAGAGACTCCAATTAAAGCAAAGGAGTCCAAAGCTGATAAGGGTAAGAAGCAAGGTGTCACACAAATGTATAAGTCTATCCCTTGACCACCGCCACAATTCCTTCAAAGGATGAAGAAAAAGGCAGAAGATGGTAAGTTCCAAAAATTTCTCTTTATGCTTAAATAGTTACTTGTGAACATACCATTTTTCGTGGAATTGGAGTAGAGGATATGCCAACTTCATGAATGACCTAGTGAATAAGAAGAGGTTCATGAGCTATAAGTAGGTAGGTAACTTGCATCATCACAGTGCCATAGATTCACGGGTCCTTGCTCAAAAGAAGGAAGATCCAGGTGCCTTCACCATACCGTGTACTATTGGTGATTTTGTGTTTGCCAACGCACTTTGTGACTCAGGAGAAAGCATCAACCTGATACGATTAGTTGTATTCAAACAGCTGGGCTTGGGAGCCCCCACACCAATGATGCGGCTATTAATGGCAGACTGCAAAATCAAAAAACCAGTGGGGATATTAGTGGATGTGTTTGTCAAGGTGGACTATTTCATCTTCTCAGCAGACTTCATAATCCTATATTGAGAGGTTGATTTTGAGGACCCTATTATCTTGGGGCAACCATTCCTAGCCACTGGGAGAGCCTTGGTGGATGTTGAAGGTGGCCAATTAAAGTTCAGTCTAAATAAAGAGGAGGTCACTTTTAATATCCGCCGGTTAACGAAGAAGCCTAATGAGTTTAGGGTTGTTTCAGTAATCGATGATGATTCCGAGTTTCTTAATGAATTTTTCATTGTTAAGGGACATGTGTCATGCCACGACATTAAATTAGGCACTTCTTGGGAGGCAACCAATGAGGTGGTTGAAGTCTGAGTAACCAGACCACCTATGTCATGTCGCGACATTAAATCAGGCGCTTCTTGGGAGGCAACCCGAGTATTTTAAGCTTATGTGTGTTTAATGTGCAGGCGAAACACAAAACTAGTGGAATAAAAATTGCAGACAGACTAGTACTTTGGTTCTCAGTACGACTGGTAAGAGCTTTATACAGGTCGTATACCAGTCGTGTTAAAAAGCAGAAGCCGAAACTCAAATAATAGTTGGCCATTACGACTGATACCCTAATTGTACGGGTAATAGTACTCACTGTAAAGATAAATTGCAGAAAGTGTGGATTTTCAAAGACATTGACTTATGAGTTACTGTACGGACCGTACCTTCGTGGTACAAGTCGTAACAAGCACTCGTAGGTCCCTAGGTAAGTTTCCTAAGTCTTCTACTATAAGTCCAAGGGATGAGCCGTAGGTCAAACCTATGGATCGTGGTACGAGTCATGACGGGATGAATTAATGAACTAGACCCAACTCGACTCGAAATTCTCAAATATCCACCCTAACCTATGTAAAATCAAATTCCTCAGACTTTCACTCCCACACAAACATAACCATTGAACCCATCATTCTTATCCAATATTCGCACAACCCTAACTCAAAACCCCAATCAGTTCAAGCTCAAATTTGTGCAAGTTTACACCTATACAATCGAAATCCTTACCCTAAATCACTAAAACAAGCAAGAAGATAAACAAAAACATGAAGAGTCAAGTAAGTAAACATGTTTAAATTTGCAAAAACCAATTGCTTTTTATGAACTGATAGATGAATATGATTCCTCAAACTCACCAAATATGGGTTGAGGAAGATGAGCAATAGCTTGTGTGATTCTATTGAATGGGTCGAAATTTTAATTGCTCAAACACTAATCTGGGTTGTTGAAACACTGAGTTACAGGATGTGAAGTAAGTGGGGAGTGAACTAGGTCGGTTTAAATATTGGACATTGATAGATTAAGATGGAGAAGTCTGAGTACCCATTTAAAATTAATTGTTTGCCTAAGAAACTGAACTGATCAAGGTGAGGACAGGCTTTACAAGGCTTCTTATGACTCGTGCTTTCGTACTACGGCTCGTAGGAGGGCTCATTGGGACTGAATCTGATGGAACGAAACCTAGCATGACCCATAGTATCCTACTAACGGTCGTATCATGTAATCGAACCATAAATTAGAAAGGGTCAAAGTTAATAAGTAACGGTACGATCCTTACTATGACTCGTGAAAACAAATCATGATCCATAAAATGACTCGTAGAAAAATACAAAAGAACACAATTTAGGGAACCCCTCAGTATGACTCTCCCTATGAACTGTACCATCATTGTACGAGTCGTAAGTAGGAGTCGTGACAAGCTCATAATGAACTACAAGTCTTAGTACGAGTTGTACCACCATGGTATAACCCATATAGTAGACTCGTGGAAATTCAGAGGGTATTTTTCTTGCTCTCTTTTTCTCAGATTATACATACTAACCATTTTATCCATAAGTACAATGCCAATGAAGAGAAGAGCAAGCAAACGTGCCTAGGATAAGGGTACTAGAGCAGAGATCACTGCTCGGAGGAGGTTGGTGACAAGCCGTCAAAGATTAGGAAATAGAATGAAAAGAAGGAGAGCAAGCATGCAAGATTGGAGAGCCTGCAAACTCATGACACACACATGTCAAAGTTGCAGGAGTGAGCTAGAGGAGCGGGGAACTCCACCACTGCCGAGAGAGTGCTTACAGATGGTAAGGATCCTTCCTAAGAGCCACATTTAGCCAGATTAGAGACCAAGGTCACTGAGGCAACTATTACTAGGGAGGGGGTAACAAATTCCCCAATTGACATCCCATTGAGTGTGTCGACCACCGCTAGTGCCACTATTATAGCGGACGTACTGCTAGTGTAGGATAACAGGAGAACTTAATCCACCACAAGTGTGTCCCTTTTGCTTGTTCTTAAATATTTATGCTTTGGGGATAAAGCATATTTTTCAAAAGGGGTTGTTTACATGTATTTTGGATTTTTTATTCGTCCGAGCGTGTTTCTTTTCCCTTAGGCATGCTATCTAGTAAAACCGGCATGTTTAGGATGTTTTTGTTCTTCATTTAATTAGAAGTAGCTTAGGATTACTTTACATCTAATAAATGCACTAGTTTGATGTTTTTGAAAAAATTTACCCGCTTTAAAATTTTTGATGTTAGTTGTGTAGTTAATCACAATATCATTACTTTTGTGGATCCTTGTATGGAATTTATATTATTAGCATGTGTATTTTTAGCTTAGCCATGCATGAACTGGATAGGTAGATTCAATGCAAATCGGTACCGTGAGTGAGTGAGGATGCATACTTAGTTCAATACTATGTTGAGGATCTAGAACTTGTCCGGTTGGTCTTTACATAGATTATAATATAGTTAGTTAGGAATGATCATGGGCCATTTTTTACTTAGCAACTTTGGCCTAAATTACCCAACCAAATAATGATGAGTCCCTTGATCTAGATTTTGATCCTAACATTAATTATATTACTTTGATTAACCTTTCACCTTTCTCATTGTTTACTACGAACCTGTTTTGGTCCTGGTCCCTTCTTACACATTCTGAACCTCAACTTAGGAAAAATTTCTATGTTGAGGGTAGCTATAGTAGGGTTGTGTAGACTGTGGGGAGGTGGAAAAGAAAGAAAGGAAAAAAGTTAATGAAGGGCGAGGTGTGCTGTGAAAAGAAAAGAAAGAAAAAGAGTTGACAGAGAAAAAAAATTGAAAAATAAAATAAAATAAAAGAGAAAAAGAAATGAAAAAGATGAGAAAAACATACCACCTACATATTGTATTTAAACATAGAAAAGGGAGGAAAATCTGAAAAAGTGAAAAATAGGGTAAAAAGTGAAAAGTGAAGCCACGAGTATGTAGTGCCAAAAAGGGTTTAGTAACAAAATTCAATATCTACCATACCCTTCCCAAAACATACATTACAAGCCGAACAATGTCCTATAATGATCTTACCCTAACTATTCAAAGAGCCAAACTAGAGAAAATAAGGGCAAGCCTATGGTATCCGATGTACAGTATTTGGAACTTCTTTATGAGAGTGAGAATCTCATTTGTTTAGTCCCAAGATTCATGATTCTATATATTCGTGAGTGTTGGGCACTTCATTCGTTGTGAAGGTACTTGGTTTGTGTTGTATCTTACCAATTGTCTGTGTGAATAGCATTGGTGATAACTCAATTCTCTACTAATAGTTGGATGCCATATCTTGATCCCTATATGTTAGTGATTGTGGTTATATGTGTGCATAGCTGACTTAGTTTGAACGAGAAGGGGTCAATAGCTGATTGTGGTTTATAGTGCAAATTTTGTTATGTTGGCTGTAAGTATTCTAAGTTTACTTTCTAGTTCAGCGTCATTTTTAGTTTTTATTTTCTTTGCTTGAGGACATGCAAAAGTCTTAATTTGAGGGTGTTGATGTGTTGTGAGTTACAGAACTTTCAGTGCTTAAAATTGGGAAATAAGCATTGACTTCTGTGTGTTTATATTGATATGAGGAACTGTTACTTTGTTTTTAGGGAAAATAGATGTTGGAGCTGAATTATACAAAAGATTGAGAAAAATTGTAGGAAAGTGGCTATGTATGGACCTTAGTATGAGTCGTACCATCTTGGTACATGTCGTATTGAGAATAGTGGAAAAGTCCAGGCCCAGAGTGATAAGGCATAGGTGACTTAAGGCTCATGCTACGAGCCGTACCATGGTAGTCATAGGAAAATTAAGAAGATATTGCACAGGCTAAGTCTCTTGGGATGGGTAGCAACCACAAATCGTAATATCTACGTAAGAACCATATTGAGGAGCCATGGAAAAAATTAGAAGAAGAGAAGACTGGCAGGTCTCAAGGTACGAGAAGGATTCACGGGTCATAGAACCAAGGTATGAGTAACACCAAGTCATCTGTGATAAAGTTTAGAAGATATCCAGAATCTTGAGTATCAAGCAACGACTGATTGTACGACTCGTACATTCATGGTACGAGTTATACAAATTCACAATACTTAGTTAGATTCAGTAGAGGCCAGCTAATGTACGAGTCAAGGAAGGACCCATACAATCTTGTTATGGGTCGTAGGTGAAGTCAGCGATAGTTTTTAGTATTATCCCTATTTAGTTAGGAGAAGGTTCCAAATATTTTGATGAATACTTTTTAGGTTATTTTCAGTAGAGAGAGATGCATATTGAGTTTTCTTACAAAGAAATACATGAGAGACATATTGTTGTTAACTTTTAGTTCAAGTCTTTGTGATTTTCTTGTTTAGATTTCTTCATTGTTCTTCAATTATTCCTCATCAATTCTTGCACTAATTATGTAGGTTTTCTTTCGATCATCATTGTAAGTATGTGTTTGTCCAATGAATGCATATTATTTTCTTACAATCATGAGAGACGAAAACCTCCACAACTAGAGTTGTGGGAACCGTGGTGAATTAAAGAACTAGGGTTGCAAAAAGTGATTCTAAAGCAACGGTAAATGCTTATATTGTATTTTATTCATCTTTAATGTTTCTTAACGGAGCAAATTTTTGGACTTGTGCTACACCCCATAAGTTTCCATCATTTAACCAAGGCGCGCGTGCATATGTTGAGATTTTTGGAGTACGAAGCATGTGAGGAAGGGATCGGGGAGTAAGTAGACGAGGACAGGGTCAAGCGAGCAGGAGGCCAGGCGGAGGCTAGACGCACTGGGCGCCACATCGCGCTACTAGCCTAACACCATGATCGGCACGTCGTGCCCCTGGTCTGGCGTGATTGGCAGCGCGCTATGTCCCCTAGCCCACCACCTCATCTATATATATTGTTGTAAGTTTAATATTTCATTCATCAAACATTTCCCAAGAATTATACCACGACTATTCGAAGGTTTTTCTCAACCTTTCATCCATTTTTCATAAAATTATGCCGTTAAACACCGTTTAGACACAAATTCGTCTTAGATAACGAGTTCCAGGCCTACGAGGAATGTTCTTACGGAGTTATTTCTTGAAAACTCGCTCGGAGTACCGGAACCCCGCCGAGTAAAAGTTGTAGAAATATATTCTAATTGAGTCTTAAGCGGCTACAAGTGATAGGTAAGTATTTCTACCTTCTAAACTCTAAGGAATTTGTAAGTTTTAAGCCAAATTAAACGAAGTTGAGTTGTAGTTAATGTTGTTGAAAGATATCGTTATTTGTTGAGTCCTAGTATTGAAAACAGCCTTATTCTCTTAGCGTAGGGCTGCAATTTGGTGGGATTATTGGCTATAGGTTGGAATAATTTTGGTGAATGAAAACTGTCAATTGAGGTACGTTAAGGCTAACCTCTTAAACAAGTAATTCCCGTCGTATAGTTATACGACCTATGCGCTTATAAGAAAGTTATGAGTATGAATGTTGTGACTAGCTGCTATAGATAATTTTTAGGTTAAAGTTTATTATTTTGACTGGGATTTACCCCACCTAATATATCATTTCTTCAACCAACGAACCTCAGTGTTGCTAGATGTGTCATTGTCTACGAGGCTATAGATCATTCAGAGGAGCTATGTGACGTCTGAAGGACTGTATTCAGGCCTATAGGTCGTATTACAGTCCATCCATGAATGGACTTCTTTTATTAATAACATCATTACTAACCCTCCATCGAGCCTTGTGATCCTAGGGTGCAGTCATAGGAGCCCAGATTGTTCAGACACAGCTACAGGAGCCTAGCAGGCTCAGTTGCAGACCCACAGGCCAGGTGGGGTGGTTATAGTTACTTATTGCCTCATATTGACCATGGTAGGGATATATATATTGAACTGTACTTGAAACCCCCATCCTCTTCGCTTGCATAATTCCGGGAGTCCCCATTAACTTCAGGGAAATTGCCGCTCAGCAAATGAAGAAAGAGGCCCGGCAGTCAAGTACCTCAATGCCCTATGCCGTGTTGATTTGCCATCTTTGAACAGTGGTTGGGGTGCCTCTATTCCCATATGAAACTCCTTCCGTTGCTTCGGGTGTGATAGATATTGAGTGGAAATGAGACGCAAAGGCACTGGCAGTGAAAAGAAAGCGACTGCAGGCCTTTGGAGTGCAAGAAGAGTCCCTCTCCCACAGGTCAGCGCAATCACCAATCGCCTGTTACACCTTGGAAAATTTTTTGTGATTATTTGATGTTTGTATACTATGTTAAGGGAAGTACGAGTTGTATATTGATCATACATGACACGGGAAATATGTACGAATGGAAAAACAAAGACTATGTAAAGTTTATAAGTTAGGGTCATGTTTAAACGACCATATCTCCCAACATATAATGAACTAGAAGCCCCATAACCTATCAAATTAAAGATCTTTGATCCTTGTTTTTGAAACATCAAACGGATCGTCAATCGAAGTTCAGAATAAAAAGTTACAGGGATTTTATGGTGGCACTATAGGGCAGTGACATGTCCACATCCCTAAAAAGGGCCACCGCCCAAACACCTTTACATTTTAAGTTTTTTGTTATGAAATCATTTTCAAATTTTCCAGGTTTGAGGTGCTTAATTACCCTCTGAAATCCTTTCTCTTTTCAAGTAGGAAAGCCTTAGAAACCAAGAAGCAATCCCTGAAGAAAACACCATCAAAACTCAAGCAAAAGTTGATGGAAGTGAAGGCAACGTTGTGGTGAAGTTGTTGCTGCCTTGTAGCTTCGTTTTGGCAGTGTTGTTGCTGCGTGTTTTGGACTATTTTGAGCTAATATTATACTCCATCTTAGTAGGAATTTTTCATAAGAATTAGTAAGTCAGTTCCCTCTTTTGAAATCTCTAATAAGTATATGAATTTTTGAAGGAAAACTAGAAGAAAGTTATGGTTTGTATGTTGACTTGTTGTAGTTGTTGTGCTGTTATGTTGCTGCGTGTTGGGCAGCAAGATTGCTTCGTTATTAGGAAGTGATTTGGAGTAAAATAATCCTAATATATCCAAGAATATTCTCATTCCAAGGGTAAGTGTTTCTAATTGCTAAACTTGCCTAACAATCCTAGCTGAAGTTAGAAGTTGGAGGTTATGTTAGACTACCGTTGTTGGTATGTCGTTGCTGAAGTTCTGCTAGTTTTGAAGGTTGGAATAGCTGTGTTTTGCTGATAATATACTCTATATTTGTGTGAACTCTCATGAGAAAAGTGAGGTAATTTCCTACCTCTATTTCACCCCAAAGTTGTAGAAACAAGTTGAAATAAGAAATGCTAAGTGTTGCCTTATTTGTTTGTGTTGTGACTGCCTATTGATGTAACATTTTGGCTGGATAAATTGTCTTAAAACAGCCTTGTCACTTGGTGATAAACACAAGTAATTTAATGAGATAAAGTTCTGGTTTTTGAAAGAAAGACACGACATAAGAAAGCTCGCCGAAAAAAAAGGTATGTAAGGCGCTCTTTGTCTCTTGATTTTCAAGCACGAATTCATGCCGAGGATTAATCCGGAATTCCCTGTACTTAAGCTTCTGTAGTAGCATATTATGGTTCTTCCTAGTTGTGAGAATTACTTGGTATAAAGTTGTCTATTTTCTAAAGAGTTGGAACACATGAATGAAAAGCGGAGAGGGCAATTGCCTTTGATTATGGTCATAGTTGTAAATTGAGTCTAAAGTCCCCTCGGTGTGGGCACTGTGAGCTGGTCCTTTAAATTATGTTATGTATTTTTGGTGTCAAAGTTGTTTATAATTATGGTTGCTAAGAAAATTAGTAAACATGGCAAGACGACGACGCGCGGGCAAAGCTAATAATCGGAATTGGTTTTAAATCAATAATGGCTAACGAGGGTAATGAAATGGAATTTCCTTATGATAGTTACCTACCCTCTTATATTCATGTTTTAAGGTACCTAGGGCCATGAGATGGTTCCCCGATCCCTCTCCCTTAAGCTATACGACTAATTAATGCGTTTCTTAATTAACCGATACGTTAAACTTGGAAAATATAACCCGAATGGGTAAACTATTTATATTTCTATGGAAACATCTTTATTGGCAGGTTATGAACAATATCATGATGTTAACAGGTTATACGAAAATCATAATATATACGTTTATGTTTAAGTTGAAATTACGCTCTAAAGCGGCAAGGATTGCCTTTAGAAAGTCGCTATATGTTTATTAGAGCTCTTGAGTTATCTAGACCTCTTGAGAATTGCTTAAGGATTTAATTAGACACTTCGCATGTTCTTTTAAATTTGTAGATGTGTAAGGAAATTAACCTAAGTGTAAAAGTTGACGCGCTAGCACCAAAGGAGATATAAGAGTAAATGTTAGACCTTTTAAGATAATATGTGAGGTATATGCCCTATGTTTGTAGTTGATTTCAAGAACCTTTGAGCGACGTTAAAATATGAGCAAGATGAGTTTAAGAGACAAGGTTGACAATTAGGTAAGAAGGTAAGTGCATACAAGAATTGTTGGAATAGTGAACACAAGAGTAAATAATTAGGTAGGGAATGACGAATCCTGTTTGGAAAAGTATTTAAGCTGAATACGAAAAGTAGAGCTAAAGGTTGTTAAATTTGACGATAAGTATTACGATTGTTAATGAGTTAGGCAAATGGCTAGCAACATTTGCCCTGTTCTAAAGATGTTTAGCAAAAGAGTTATAAATAAAGTTGTTTATGTTCAGTTGTGTTAAGCTAATGAAAGGCTAGTAAAGTGTTAACTTCTTAAGAAATGATTAGAATCGAATATTTTGAGATAGTGACTCAAGTTAAAGAGAAGTTCTTCATCGCACTTTTAAACAATTATCCTTGATTATTTGCTCAAACGTTGGATTAACTTTTTCAAGTTTTAAAGGATTTTATTTTTCTTGGAAGTTTCTAAACTATTTATAATGCTGCTAAGCTTTTCTAAGCTCCTCATATATTGCAAAGTTTCACACGAGCCTTTCCTATATTATGTAAAGCAAGACAATAAGTCTTTATTTATCTTAAGGCAGCCCTAGATAGTTGCCTAGCATTTTTATGTTAAAGAGATCCAAGTTATGTCTTCTTGTTCATAAGTTACCTCGAGATGTGATATGATGTGCAATGAATGAGGTATGCTCACAATTCTTGATATGAAAGTATGAAAGTAAAAAGAATATAAGCATTAAATGAATGCGAAGATTGTTAATAGAAAATGTTAAGTTAAGCACTTCCTATCTACTCCTTGTGTTAGAAGTGCTAGGAGATGTTTAAAAGTATGACGGTATGTCTACACATTCTGATCTTGGGCAGAATTTCATGCCCAAGTGATACTCAAATGCTTCATTTCTACTTGTTTATGTATTGTTATGTGTATATTCTCATGTGATTCTTAGATAAATGTGAATTTATACTAACCAACATGATTAGTGTTGTTTTGCAGGTAGAAGGAATTGTTGGAAGTTAATCTACAAGTTGGTGAAGTGCGGGGATGTACTCGAAAGCAAGAAGTGGAAGTTGACAAGGGAAGTTGGAAAAAATAGGGGCTCCGCGATGGCGCCGTGTCACGCTACCATCGCGGAGGCATTCTTCCTGGGAGGAAGAATTATTTCAAATTCCAGTGGAGGTGCGCGTTACCTCCATGGCACGGAGGTAGTGCTCCGCGATGCACTCCGTGTCACGTTGAGTGTGTTTATCTGGAACCTCAAGTTCCAGTGAAGGTGCGCGATAGCACCGTGGCACGGAGGCAGTGCTCAGTGATACACTCTGTGCCACATTGCTTGTTATTTTGGGAAAAATTTCCACTAGTATAAATACCACACTTAGGTTTTATTTTAAACATTCTGACTTTTTGGAGCAAGAACGTGGTTAGAAAGCAGTTGAGAGGACGAAAATTCTAGGGTTAATTCTCTTCCTTTTCTCTTTAATTTCAATTGCTTGTGTGAATTCTACTTCTTTGAAGATGGTTAATCCACAAATGAGTGGCTAATTCACCTCTTGCAGAGGTTAAGGATAATTGTAGAGGAATGTAATTATTAATCATTTCAGTTTTCATCTTTTCTTCAATGGTTGTTCTATCAATTCTTGTGTTTACTGCATTAATGTTTGGCCAATGTTAATGTATATCTTAGAAATCCAATTTTGATTCTGAAAAAGAAAATAATTGGAAAGATGTGAATTGGTAGGATATGATCTTTTCTTAGTTAAGAAAATTGAGAATTTATTTATGTTCAGAATAGAAATATATCTAAAAGTCGTATCAGTCATTTATGGAATCAGTTATGTATGGCTAGAGCATGAGGTTCTTATATCACAGAAATGTAGAATAAGGTCTCATGATTCTTTAATTGGATAGGAGTTGAAATATCCAATCCATAGGCAATTAAATCTTGACTAGCAACCGAAGAGAATATTAGCTGATGTGAATTAAGAAATTACATCCCTGCATGCTAGCCTTAACCTCAGCTTGTTCATTGCTATTGTTAAGACTTCAAATTATAATCGTTACTTAGATCCTTATTACTGATTAATCTTGCCTTATAAAACATTATTTTTTTGGTTGTCTACATTCAATGAGATATCGTTCACTAACACTTAGGTTAATTACTACCGTAGTTCAGTCCCTGCGAGAGCAATACTTGGCTTGAAAAAAATCCATTTTACTACTTCTATGACCACGTGCACTTGTGTGTAGTTTGGCTCGAACACATTTTTATGATATTCCAGTTCTAGGAACTACCCTAGAATTCGTTCACAACATATGTATGTATTTAAATTCTAAATGAAAGACCTATATGTGTATGGCATAATTGTAGTATTAGGGGTCATAGTAAGATCCTACACATGTTATAGTTATTGAGTCGGCATATTTCATGGTATTCAGTATTCTAATAGTCTGTATGAACCCTATTAGCTCCATTTATGATTGCGATTGAGATATTTTTGTTTTACCCCGATGTGGTACACGGTTGGAGATATTTTTATTTTACCCCGATATGGTACACCGGTTGGAGATATTTTTATTTTACCCTGGTGTGGTACACTGGCTGGAGATATTTTTATTTTACCCTAGTATAGTACACTGGCTGGAGATATTTTTATTTTACCCCGGTGTGGTACACCGGCTGGATGAATTTTATATATGGATTTAGGGTTGGCTGGTCGCTGGCACTACAGTTATAGTTTCTTTCCTGTGCGTTTCTCAATTCCATTTTCATCTCATTAAAGAATTACTATAAGGTTTTGGTTTCTAGGATTTCAAGTTGTTACTACTCCTTATTCCTTGTTCAGTTATCTTGAGTTCAATTATGTTATAGTAAGTTGTTATCAATTACAGGTTGCAGAGTTCCAGGTTATATATCCTTTATATTTTTATGTGTTGAGTAAGTTGTTACAGGATTGTTATCTCATTTTACAGTTTCGGCCTTACATACCCATACAATTCATTCGTACTAACGGCCCTTCACTTGGGGACCTGTGTTCGTGCCGTAGGTGCAGGTACAGGTCAGGATTTCTAATTGAGTAGCGGTTCGTGAGATCAATGGATGGTTGGTATGCTCCTTTCTTCCTGGAGCTGGGGCTTAGTTTTTTATGCTTGAGTTTTGAGATGCAGTTATGGGTAGGTCGGAGCCCTGTTCCGACCATCAGTCAGTTTATTCTTTACAGGCTTTGGGGACTTAGTGTGTATAGTGTTATTCAGTTTGTGACCTTGTCGGCTTATTGTTGCTTGGTTAGCATACTCATAGACATGGTTGCATTTAAGTTGTTTACCATGTATTGTTGAGACCTTATCTGTCAAGTTTATACTCCAGTTGATTGTGATAGGTGGCCTGGATTGCCTAAGTGTTACAATTACAGATGTCATATAGCCGGCTTCTCCATCAATCATAAATCGAGTGCCAGTTACGCCCTACCCAGTTTTGGGGCGTGACATCGCTCTAGAGTCAAATGTGCCCCAACCTGAAATGTCGGGCCAAGCATCAAGTGACATGCCTCAGCAGGGAGTTTCTCCCCCTCCATAATCCTCTCAGCTAAGTGGTCTTCATCGACTTGTGGAGATGAAAAACTCGCACGAAAGCCAACTTCAATGTATTGTTAAGATCCTCCTAACACTCATTTCCAAAATAATTAAGAAGGAGCTTAAGTCATTCAACGAGAATGTCTCCACTCTATGCAAGAGGGTGGATGTAGTAGAAGGGGCAGTAACTTCCCTCTGAACCGAGGTGCATGAGTGGAAGAGTCGGACTTCGGTAGAAGTGTCGGACATGAGCGCCTTGGGTGCTGCAATGGCTGCTCCTTCAACAGTTCGAGGGCCAATTGATGATCTGTTTGAATGGTTGAGAGATGATTTCACTGGGCTAGGAGAGGCTAGTGGAAGTGATGGTGGTGAGATAGATGCTGACTATGAAGAGAAGTAACCGACTCAGGGAGATAGATGTTTCTTTTAATGTTCTTATGTCTTGTTTGAGTCTCAGTAAGTCCAGCCTTTGTTAGGCTTGATTTTTTTATTTTAATGAGTGATGATTGCCCTTGTCGGGTGTGTCCTATTTTCAAATGAATGAATGAATGATTTGGTTCAGTTTTTTTATGATGGATGATTAGTGACTAAATGGTTTGTTTGAAATGCAAAATCTTGAATTGTGAAAATCTTGAATGAAATAACCCCATATTCTTCTTCCTTTTTCTCCATTGTAAATAGTAGTGTAGAAATTAAAACTCTGAGGGTTTTCTTTTGACCACAGTTCTTTCCCAAGGAGAATTCTCTTTTATTATTGTTATTTTTGTTGTCGAACCGGGTTGGTTTTTTCCGGTGATGGATTGAGTGGCTACATTCTTAAGGGAAAATGCCATGTTGCTTGAGTCTTTTGTGAAGTTGTTTTGAGAGGCACCACCAAAAAAATGTTGAAATGGAATTGTAAAAACAAGGGCACGAAAATGAAGATAATGATTAAGTGTTGATACTATAGCATAGCATTGTTTGTCATACATTGTAAATTCACTACTTGACTTATGATGTTTGCTTGCTTGAATGCCCTAATTTGTGTCTTGTATTGAGAATGACTCTTGTAGACCCTTTAAGGGTGATTCCATGTGTAGTGAGGACATTTTTGTTGAATCTCATGACTTACATCTTGCCTAGAACTTTCCACAAATGTGATTCAAGGCGAAATCCTAGATGTAGTTTCGCCAAGAACATGATTTTAGGCTTTCCTTTGTCTAGTAACTTCACCCATATGCCCTCCATTAGCATTGGTCCTTGTTATCCAATGTTGAGCCTTAAACCCTTTCTTTGACAACCACATTACAAGCCTTAAGACCTTTCTTAATACCTCTTTTTGTCCCCCGTTCTCCCTAAATGCTAGTGACAAGATAATTGATGAAACGAGGCTTAAAGCCTCAGATAGAGGGAGCGATAAAAACATTTGTGAAAAATGAGGCAAAAGCCTAAGTTTGGGGGTATGCTAAACAAAGGGGGAAGATAAGAATTCTAGTGTGAGGGGAACACCGCCTTGCGTCAAAAATGCATCAAAGGACAAATCGAAAAGAAAAAGACAATTTGTGTGAATCAGTGTTTCCTCTTGAAGTAATAAGGCTAGTTGTGAAAGTAAAATGGGGTTATAAGGGGGATTGTTAAAGAAATGAAAGTCATCAACAAGGAAAGAAGGTGAAGTGAGTGGAATTGACGTAAGGTATGTCACAAAAAGCATTAGAGAGGATCTAGTGAGTATAGCAAAATGTTCATCCTACCCTTACCTCGAGCCTACATTATAACCTGCAAGTCCTAAATGATTCTAGGTACAACTACTCTACATTAGTGGTGAATTACATGAAGGGAAAGCCTATGGGTCAATTGTATGCATGAACATTTCTTTTGGGAGAGTAAGTGTGAGTGTCTCTTCCAAACAATCCCTTCTGTGCATTCAAATGATCACATGAAAAAAAGAATAGGGATCCTTATTTTGGTGAGTGGCATTATTCCTTTTTTGGGATGCAAGAGTATTCAGAGTTAATATGGAAATAGGGCACAAGGAGTGTAAACTCTAAAGCAAGCTTTGAATTTGTAATGATTATAACTTGAGATGCTATGTGTGTTCCTTGGTTGAGCAATGGCTTTGTTTTTCTAGATGATTCCTTTCATAAGCTTTGCTTGGTAGAAAGTTCTTGCCTGTTTGAAACATCTTCATTGTTTTGGGTCTTTTGGGGTATTTTCTTCTATTTTTTGGTGAGCGTGGTGAGCATTTTTGGGTTTTCATAGTCTAGGTGATTGGGGAGGTCTAATTATGAATAGAGGTGGCATATTCCTCAATAATTGAGTATTGTATTACTTGAGGACAAGCAAATGATTTAAGTTTGGGGGTTTGATGAGTTGGTAATTTACTAATTCATTAGGCTCTAAAACATGAGTTTTTGTTTCGTTCTTGAGTTGATTATTTAGATTTTATGCCTTTTTTCCTTTCATTGTGTGCAGATGGCTAAAAGTGTAGAAAAGAGAAAAAATGGAGAAAAAAGAAGGGAGTGAGTTTGAATCGGTGATCCACAGATGAAAACTGGTGAGACGCCGGCCAACGGACGAATATGACTACTTCAGAGGATTAATGGCACCGGCGGTTCGCGACTTGCCAGCGGCGAGTCCCGGTCCAGTCGCCGAAAGATACCCAAAGTTCTGAAAAATTGATTGAAGACCTGGCGGTTCACGGATTGGCATTGGCAAAATGCCAGGGAACCGCCGGTGATCACTAAAATATAGTAAAAATGCAGAAAAGATACCCGGCAGTTCACGGATTTTAACCAGCGAACCGCCGGTTCCAGAATAGTGCTCATGGGGGTATAATCATCAAACACTGGAAAAGACATAAAAAGTTCCCTACTTTTAAGGATATAAATAGAATATAAAGTACTCTGTACTGAGATATGTAGAAGGAGAGATAGAAATAGAGATATTGAGAGAAAATCAAGTTTACATCACATCATTGTTTCCCCTTTTAGCGGAAGAAAATTCCCTTAGATAATATAGGGAGATTTTGATTGAAAATTTTAGAAAGTACTCTGTTCTATTTCTTCTTTGTACTAGTAAGTTTCAGCTATTGTTGAAGATTATTTTGTGAAGTTGATTTATATACTCTTGCTATTAAATTCAATGATTCTATTGGTAAATGTGTTTTTGAAATTCTTAACCATGAGTAGCTAAAATCATTAACTAGAGGTGTGTAATGATGAATATTTAACTAGATTGGGTATTTCTAGAGTCATCTTCATATTGTTCATTGATGTTCTGTGATTTTATGGCACTTTCGATGCCTAAAAGCAAGAAATTATGCACATTCCAGGTATGTTTATATGGGTATGATGTGTTTTGTGCTTAATGTGCAGGAAAACAGGTTTGGAAGTGTGCTTAATGTGCAGGAGAACAAGTTTGGAATTGAGTTTTGTCAAATTAATGCTTAAAATAACTCAAAGGTGACTGCCAGGCACTTAACGAGTCGTTGGCAGGAGGCGCGATCCATTGCCTAAGGCATGGGAAAAAGGTTGAGTTTGGAAGAAGCAAGGCAGTGTACTTGACGAGTTGGAGGAATGACTTTGTAACAACTGGTAACGAGTCGTGAGGTCAATCGTTAGTATTTGAAGAGAAAGTTTCAATAAAGTGGCCAGTAAAGTTGACGACAGACATAACGAGTCATCATGAGATGAAACAACTCGTTAGCAGGCCACTGGAACCATCTGTGAAGTGCATTGGATTTTTGAAGGAGTCAGTCCACGAGGGACCTAACGACTCATGCTCAGGCACGATGAGTCGTTCGGTGACCCATTGCCCCAACTAGGTGCTATGCTGAGGACGACTAACGTAAGCAAAGAACGACTCGTCAGAAGGACAAACAAGCCGTCACCTAGCCCGTTGACACTGCCGACCTAGTTTCCAATTTTATATAGGAAAAGGATTTCTTAGAATTATAAATACCCAATTTAGGATTACTTTTAGAAAACAATTCTGAGATGATTCAGGAACGATTTTTTAGGCGATTTTTGAGAGGATTTTCATACCATTGTTCTTGATTCAAGTAATGAAAGCAACATTGGAGTTTTATTCAATCTACGTGGTTTATATTCTACAATAATTTGTAAGTTGAAATTATGATTTCTTTAGTATTTTGTGATTGTGATCATACAAACATGAGTAGCTAAACCTATAAACTAGGTTTGTGGGAACCAAGATGAATTAACACACATAGGTAAAAATAGTTAGTGATTCTTGAATGAGGTTTTATGCATGTATTTTTTTCCCTTCGTTTTGATTGATCTTTATGGTTGCAAACGTTAGGACTTGCCTTATTCTTACTTACTGGACCAAGGAGGTAAAGAATGGGAAAAGGGATTAACAATGGAGATTTGAGGCTATCAACCCTCATCTAATAGCTTGAACTTATCCGGGGATAGGTAATCTGATATTAAGGGTAAGGGTCCACTGAATTACACCCGTATACGTAACAAGTTACGTGGTGAAAATTATCTAAATTGGGGACCAACCATTTAGGTGAACCTAACTTACCAATATTGCATGTTGAACATCGGAATAGATCACTAGTGTATAAGCCTTTTGTTTATGAAATCTTAGGGAACGAAATCCTAGTCAAATCATTAATTGAATACAAACCAAATTTGATTCAGTAATTTTACTTTGTTTATTATTCTATATTTTTTCCCCTTTGGAAATAAGTAAATCAATTGTAATAGTTATTCGCATTAACTTAAGTTCTTATCATATTCCCTGTGGGATCAACCTCAACCTTTGTTGGGTTCTATATTTGACAATCGACCGCTTATATCTCAATTGTGATGTGTAATTTGGGTCACATAAAAGTTTGGCGCCATTGCCGGGGAATACGGCTAAGGCTTTTGTTCATTGTGTTAACTTTTCTATTGGTTCTTATTTCTTTTTTATTTTTTCTCTTTTTTAGTTTTGGTTGCTTAACAGGTCTTAGGTTCGTGCATGCCCGATACTAGAAGCCAAGGAAATCCCCTGGTCCAATGGATCACGATCTTGAGCTAACAGAAAAAACCTGAGAAGAATGGCCAACATACAAGAATAAGAAATGGTGGATCAGGCCACAGCAAGAATGTTGGCTGAAGAGCAAGATCGGGCTAGAGATAGTGAGTTAGCCAGAGTTGCCGAAGAGCAGGTCTACCTGCAAAAGCTGAACGAGCTAGATGACCTAGAGGTCTAGAATACCAGCAACACCGATATTTTTATGAGGAAGATGATACGGATATAGATGAAGCTAGTGCCACTGGAGCTATAGTCCCTCCTCCTTTGTCTGTTGTGGCGAAGTTTGACATTACTAGTGTGATGATCCTACTGCTTAATATGAAGGGAATATTTGCAGGTCACACATCTGATGATGCCCATGCTCACCTGACAAATTTCGTGGGAATATGTAAGGCATACAAACAACCGGGGGTGAGCCAGGATGCTATCAAATTGAGGTTATTTCCATTCTCTATAGGGAGTGAGGCAATTATGTGGCTGGCTGAGTTGCCGAATGATTCCATCACTACTTGGGGAGAGCTTAAGAGAGCTTTTCTTGAAAGGTTCTTCCTTCTGTCCAAAGCATTTCAGTTAAAGGATGAGATTTATAACTTTAGACAGCTAAATTCTGAGGCACTCCACGAGACCTGGCTTTGTTTCAACAAAAAGCTCGAAAAGGTGCCAAATCACAAAATTTTGGATGATACACTGTTGGACATCTTTTATAGGTCTCTGAATGCCAACAATAAGGAGGTGGTTGATACCGTCTCCGGAGGAACTTTTATGAGTCACACCTATGCAGAGGCTGCGGAGCAGCTAGACAGGATCACCAAAACCAACCGAGCTTGGCAAACTAGAGAGTCAGAGGTTCCGGCTAGTTCTTATGCGGTTGGTATGTCTGCTAAATAGAGGAGAAGAGATGAAGAGTGTGATCAGGATATAGCAGATATAAAGACTACCATGGGTTTGCTTTCCAAACACCTTATGGGAGTCGGAGCAGAAATGGTGAATGCTATAGGTTCTTAGGGCAAGGCCCCGAGAAATGATGGTTGCGGGTCTGAGTCTGAAGAAGAGTTCAACTATTTGAATGATCAGAGGGTGGGTTTCCAGACCAAGACCCAAGGTTCTAACCAAACTCTTGGCTTCAAGGTCAAGGGAACCAAGGATCGAACTTCTACAAAGATAATAATTATAACCGAGGCCAATATCGAGACAATGGGGACTGGAAGAAGCATGAGGAGTATAAAAATGATAGGAGTGGTATGTATGTTCCTACAAGAAATCGTGAGATAGAATCCAGTGGTTCAAGGGTTGAGGATACACTATCCAAAGTGCTCAAGCAGATGGAGACAACAGACAGCCACTCTAAGGAGCTCTGGGCTGATATTTCCGATTTAAATCAAAAAGTGGAGTTCAGACAAATTGAGCAGCAGATGAGTCAGATGTCTGTTGCAATGAATTAGAGGCAAAAAGGCACGCTTCCCAGAAATACTGTGAAAAATATGAAAAATGACAGTCACTGCATGGCGGTCACTACTAGGAGCGGGAAGGCCACAGTTGATCCACCTAGGCCAGTTGTAGTTAAATAGTCAGACAAGCCCGTGTTGATAAATGATGATGATGTTATGGATGCTGAAAACCCAACACTGGTTGGGGACTTAGATTTCAAAACTGCTTCGAGTAGTACAAAAGAGAGAGGAGATGCCAATGGGAAGGAGAAGGAGGGACAACAAAAACTCACAACAATCCCTAGACCTCCTCCTCCTTATCCCTAGCGCTTGAAGAAGAAAGTTGAAGATGGGAAATATCAAAAGTTTATCTCTATGGTCAAGCAGCTATCGGTGAACATCCCATTGGTTGAGGCACTTGAGCAAATGCCGGAATATGCCAAATTCATGAAGGACCTCATCACCAAAAAAAGGACGGTACGTTTGAAACCTGCTGAAAATTTTCACCACTGTGGTGCCATCACTACACGGGTCCTAGCACAGAAAAAGGATGACCCAGGTGCATTTACTATTCCTTGCACCATTGGGGAGCTTGAGTTTGCAAGGGCGCTTTGTGACTTTGGAGCTAGCATAAATCTGATGCCGCTAGCAGTGTTTAAAAAGTTAGGCTTGGGAACCCCCACACCGACTTCGATGCGGCTACTGATGACTAATAGAACGGTTAAAAAGCCGGTGGGGGTTTTGTTCAATGTATTGGTCAAGGTGGACAAATTTATATTCCTAGCAGACTTAGTTATTTTGGACTATGAAGTCAATTTTGAGGTCCCCATCATTTTTGGGCGACCATTTCTTGCAACAGCTAGGGCTCTAGTAGATGTGGAGGTAGGCCAGTTGAAATTCAGGTTGAACAAAGAAGAGGTCACCTTCAACATTAGCCGAACCATGAAACAACCCTAGGAATTCAGCATAATTTCAGCATTGGAGGATGGAGAAGAGTCACTTGATGAATTCTGAGTAGTTAAGAGACTTGTGTCGTGTCTCGACATTATATCAGGCATTGCATGAGAGGCAGTCGATGGAGGTGTTTTGGTGAAGTTTGAGTAGCAAAAACAGCCACGTCGTGCCGCATCGTTAAATCAAGCGCTTCTTAGGAGACAATCCAAGTTGTAAATGTAAGAAAAAGTTAGTGTTAATGTTTGTTGATGGGTGCAGATGAATAAGATGGAAAATCTGAAATTGGAACCAAAAAACTAGAACTTCAGTTCTAGTGCAGAAAAATCACATAATGAGTAATTGTCTGACTTGACGACTCGTTCAGTCAAGTCATGAAGAGAACTTCAGAAAACAAGGGAGCAACGGGTGACTTCACGATTCGTTTCTCCAAGGAACGAATCATTGGGTCCCCCGTTAGGTACACTAGATTTAAGACTGAACTAAAAGAACGAGGGTGATAATGACTCACTCAACGAATCGTCGGGAGACCAAAACAAGTTGTTAAGTGAACCGTCGGGAAGCTACATAAGTCCAAGGACCACGACTCAGGCAACGACTCGTTGGGTAACACCATGAGTCGTTACTTGACTCGTTAGCTCCCAGGTAAGTTAACTTAACCCGACCCACGACTGAAATTGGGAAAATTTTAAATTAAAACATCCATCTCCCCATTAAACTTAAACTTCCCTCTTCTTCTCTTCTTCCTCTTCTTCACTCAACACCATCTAAAAATCCATTGACAAAACCTTCATCACTGCACGTCCATTCACTGAAGCACACTCACGAAAAAGATATTGCACTCCATCTCTGATCAATCAAATTGTAAGTAATCTTCCCCATAAAAATTTCTGAATATCATAGAAAATAATCAAGAAATTTCGAAGAACCATGCGTGAAAGAGCTTGAATTTACTTTGATTAATATTGTGCTTCTGTATATACATGCCTTTTGATGTAAATAAACCCTAGGAAGTGTTAAAACAATCATTTTTGATCGTATTTCACTTGGGTTAATACTAAATTGCCAAATCTTTGTGTTTGTGGAATTGAAAATTAGGAAGAAGATGAAGGTGACCTAGAACTCTTGAGCACGAGCCACATCATGAGTCGTTGGATCACCAAATGACTCATCATGTAGCTCGTCCTGAGTGGGTAAATTCAATTGCTGATGCAGTTGACCTAATGACTCGTTGCCTTTGGTAACGACTCGTTGGGACTAGTCGTCAAGTACACTAGACCAACTTGAAGAAAGGCCAGTCTGAGACAATGGGTGACCTCACTAGTTGTTGCTAGTGGCAATGACTCGTTTAGTCACCCGTCAGGACCACTGGGCACCAGCCTATAAATATTTTCTGGTTCATCTCATCTTGCACACTAACATTGTTTCCATAGGTACAATGGCTCCCAGAGGTACAACAAAGAAGTGTCCAACAAAGAAGCAAGCACCTGAGCGCAGTCAACCATCATACCATAGACTGTGTGATGATCCATCATCCTCTGAAGAGTCGAGTGGCTCTAAGGAGGAATATGAAGTAGCGGAGGAGCAGTTGGTGAGGAGATCTCCCAAGGCTAGGGCTTAACAAAGTTCAAATCCGACAGCCCTGGTTGGTACTCCTACTCCACTTGTAAGAGATCTGCCCAGCCGCACTGATGAGAGTGTTAGGGCTACTGCTACACTTGTACCTAAGGCTCCCACAGCTGGGCAAAACACTATGAGAGTTGATGAATCGCATGCCTAGTGAGGGGATTCTTATAATGAGCTGACGGAGACCTCGGACACATCAAATGAGCAATCGAGAAATGTACGGAGACGGTTTGTCCATGGCATGCGGGCTATATACAATCGAGATATTGCTGCCAACGAAAAAGGCAATCCCGAGAGGAGCATATATGAGGAGCCAAGGAGGGTAACCACAGGGCTTAAGGATCTCCTAGAGCTACATGTAGTTTTTGATAAATACAAGTTTGGGTGGTTGACCAAGCCTTCAGGCAGCTATAGCCCATGTTTAGTTCGAGAGTTCTATGCAGCATATGTAGCCACCATGCAACGGTTGGCATTAGGGGGCCAGGATTGGAAGAAGAGGCTCGCGTTGACTCAGGTGCTAGTGAGAGAGAGTCTGGTTGACATTTCTGAGCGGACGATCTCCAGAATGCTTACGGGCTGGATTATTAGGCTCCGTCGAACACAGCAGAATCTGATCACAGGTTATTTAAGATGAAGAATGTTAAAACAAAGAAGTTGAATATCAAGGAGTGTATTCAGCAATACACTTGGTTGTGCAGGATTATATCTATGAGGAGTCCACTGGTAGAATGGCTACATGGTATAGAGTCGCAGATAAAGAAGGCCACATTGAATTTTCAGGCAAAGTTTTTGTGGTCACTTGTGCGGCACAGGCTGGTACCAACCAACAATGACAATATGCTTTCACCTAACAGAGCTGCTCTGGTAACTAGCATAATGGAGGGGTATGCCATCAACTTACTGTGATATATTGTAGAGGATATTCGAGAGCGGGCAATCAATGACGACACTATAATTTTGCTCCCATGTTTAATTGATAGACTCTATCAGGAGTCAAAGGTATCAGTATTGCCATCAGTGGACCAGAGAGTGGTAGTCTAGAAGATTACCGATATCGAGTTGATTCGAGATGATACAAACTCGGCAATGAGGGCGAGGACTTAGGTAGCTGTATCCGCGGGAGCGATAATATTAGCAGAGGCTTTTGTTAGTGGGATGAAGACTGATGTAGCACAAATCATTGAGTTGGTAGTTGAGCCTATGAAGGGCAGAGAGACAGGTAGCCAGGCTGAAGCTACAGATGCAGCGAATACCTCCACACTTGCCGACATTCCTGAGTCTTCATCTACTGCAGCAGCACCGAGACTACTAGCTGCGCCTCCACGATCCACCACAGCCGGCCTAGTCATGGTTTCACAGGAATTTTTGGTTGATAGGGCTAGGTTGCTAACTAAGGACGAGAAGCGCGGGCATACACGTCTCTACAGGTCAAAGTCTTGATGGAGCAGGTTAAGACGTGGGTGTGAAAGGAGTTGGAGACACTATCTAGTTCAGTGCATGGGCGACTGGACGCTTTTGAGAGGAGTATGGATGAGCGTCTTGCACAGTTATAGGCGCCAGAGTTATCTAGATGTTACGCAGAGCTAGGAGCACTACGATCCGAGGTGCGAGACATGGATGCACGATAGGTAGCTGCGGTACCTCCACTGGTACTCCCCATGATAGATGATGAGTTTGAAGAGGAATTGCCACATATTTTTTATTTCATCACGGAGGAGCCTGTGGCACGTGACAAGGGGAAGAGCCCTCGTGAGGAGGCAAGTGTTGATGATGATGTTACTCTACTCCGTCAGCAAAAATGGGAGCGGAGTGAGATGGAGTGACCGCTGCATGAATCGAGAGAGGAGGCTCGATAGAGAACCGAGGCTGAGGCAGCGAGAGTTCGTGGAGAAGGCATGAGCTCTGTAGGATCTGAGAATGCACCGGTTCAAGCCAGTAAATTTGGAGATGACATTGGAGGCGTATCTACACCCTCCACCGACTAGGTAGCTGACACCTAGGTCGCACAGGTATGTTCCCTACTTCCTTAGTTTTTGTTTGGTATATATATGCGTCGAGGACGACGCATGCTTTCTTGATGGGGGTGGGGAGGGATACATGTGCGTTCTATTTTTCTTAACATAACTCGAGGGTTTTTCTTGCCGGATATCTTTTCCCTTGGGTGTTCCATATCTAGTAGAACCGACATGATTAGGATTTTATTTTTTATTTTTGTGTCAGTTGGAAACAAGTAGGAAAATTGAAAGCAGTCCAGAGCTGAAATTGTTTGATATTTTGATGTTTGATAATTTGATACCCCTCTGAAATTTTTGTATATGTGTATGTGAAAGTTGACAAGTATAACCTTTGTGAATCTTTTCATGGCATTGAAATTGTGTACTTGTTTATCATTGTATGGCTGTACCTGAACTAGCAATTGGTGGAAGTGATGATGTTGAGTTGTGCTAAGTGTGAAGTGAGGTTTAATAGCTGAATTCGGTTGTGTGTATCAATCTAGAACTTGCCTGGTTAGTCATACCGAGATAGAGAATAGGAAACTAGGAAAGGATCGTAGGCCGCTTTTGATTCATAAGTCCACTTTAGCCTACAAGACCTACCAAAAGTGAATAAAAAATCCCTGGATCAAAATGTTTGAGCATAAATTCACCTTTCTTTTCATTTACACCAATTCACCTGCTTGATTTTATTATGAATGAACCTCTTTTGGCCCTAGTCTCTTCTTGAACATTGTGAACCACAATTCAGGAAAATCACCTAAGTTGAGGGTGGCTATTATCAGGGTGAGTAAGAAGAGTTGGGTGGAAAGAAAGTTGGGTGATGAAAAAGAAAAAGAGCTGGTGCGGTAAGCATGATGAAAAGAAAAATAAAAAAATTGTTGTAAAAAAAATAAGAAAAAAAAAGAAAGATAATGGGTGACATCAATGAGTGTTGAAATAAAAAACTGCATCCGTAGTTGCTAAAGCAAAGGAAAGAAAAAGCAGAAAAAGGGAAAAAGGGCGAAAATAGGAAATAAGGTGAAAAGTGGAGTCAAGAGGCGTAGTGCCAAGAAGGGTTGAACTAATAAATCCATATGTACCATACCCAAGCCCAAGCCTAGTTACAAGCCTAGAAAGTCCTATAGTGATCCTAGCTACTTGTCTGAAAATCAAGGTATTGAAAGTAAAGGCGAGCTTATGATATTGTATGCACACAGTTCAAATTTCTTTGTGAGAGTGAGTGGATCTTACCTAGTCCAAAGAAAAATATATAGAGATACTCAGATACATATGTGTTTGTGTAGGACTTCTTTGAGGTGAGAGCACTTGGTAAACAATATTGTATGCAAATTGTCTGGGGCAGTGTTATAGATTTATGTACGTGGTTGCAGGTGATAGTATTTTGCCATGTTTTGATTCCTCTATGTTATGGTTTGAAAAATTTTGCATATGCAGTGTTTTGATTTGATACGATGAGGGAGGGGTTAGAAAATTTGATTTTGATGTATAAAAATTACTATTGTAAGTTTCCTAGAGTTCTTCAGATTGAAGCATCAAATTAGTTTAGTTTGTTTTGTTTTATTTTGTTTTTACCTGAGGACATGCAAAAGTTCTAAGTTGAGGGTGTTGATGTGCCGTGAATTTACGGAACTTTCGACGCATAAAACCAAGAAATTATGCACATTCCAGGTATGTTAATATGGGTATGATGTGTTTTGTGCTTAATGTGCAGGAAAGCAGGTTTGGAAGTGAGTTTGGTCAAATTAATGCTAAAAATAACAGAAAGGTGACAGCCAGCACTTAACGAGTCGTTGGCAGGAGGCACAACCCGTTGCCTAAGGCGTGGGCAAAAGTTGGAGTTTGGAAGAAGCAAGGTAGTTTACTTGATGAGTTGGAGGAACAACTCTCTACAACTAGTAATGAGTCATGAGGTCAATCGGTAGTATTCGAAGAGAAAATTACAACAAAGTGGCTAGTGAAGTTGACGACAGACATAACGAGTCGTCATGAGAAGCAACAACTCGTTGGCAGGCCACTGGAACCATCCGTGAACTGCACTAGAGTTTTGAAGGATTTAGTCCATGAGGGACCTAACAACTCGTGCTCAGGAACGGCGATTCGTTAGGTGACCCATTGCCACAACTGGGTGCGATGCTGAGGACGACTAACGTAAGAAAAGAATGACTCATCAGAAGGCCAAACGAACCGTCAGCTAGCCCGTTGCCACTGCCGACCTGGTTTCCATATTTATTTAGGAAAAGGATTTCTTAGAATTATAAGTACCCAATTTAGGTTTATTTTTAGAAAATGATTCTGAGACGATTCAGGAATGATTTTTGAGGCGATTTTTGAGAGAATTTTCATACAATTGTTCTTGATTCAAGAAACGAAAGCAACATTGGAGTTTTATTCAATCTACGTGGTTTTTATTCTACAATAATTTGTAAGTTGCAATTATGATTTCTTCAATATTTTGTGATTGCAATCATACAAACATAAGTAGCTAAACCCATAAACTAGGTTTGTGGGAACCAAGATGAATTAACACACATAGGTAAAAATACTTAGTGATTCTTGATCGTGGTTTTATCCATGTATTGTTTTTCTCTTCGTTTTGATTGATTCTTGATGATTGAAAACATTAGGACTTCCCTTATTCTTACTTACCGAACCAAGAAGGTAAAGAAAGGAAAAAGGGATTAACAACAGAGATTTGAGGCTATCAACCCTCGTCTAATAGCTTGAACTTGTCCGGGGATAGCTAATCTAATATTAAGGGTAAGGGTCAACTAAAGTACACCCGTATAAGGACCAAGTTACATGGTGAAAATCATCTAGATTAGGTACCAACCATTTAGGTGAACCTAACTTACCAATATTCCATGTTGAATATTTGAATAGATCAGTAGTGTATAAGCTTTGTGGTTATGAAATCTTGGGGAACACAATCCTAGTCAAATCGTTAATTGAATACAAACCAAATTTGATTTCAATGTTTAGTAATTTTTATTTGTTTATTATTCTATATTTTCCCTCCTTTGGAAATAAGTAAATCAATAGTAATAGTTATTCACATTAACATAAGTTCATACCATATTCCCTGTGGGATCGACCTCAACCTTTTTTGGGTTCTATATTTGACAATCGACCTCTTATATCTCAATTGCGAGGTGTAATTTGGGAGACATCGTTCATGCAAGTATAAATCTATTAGATTCTCTTCAATCTATAAAGGAAGATCCATTGATTATGATATGGGTCTATCTATTTTTGCTTGATTGTTTCTTGTAAAATAATAATTAAGTATTTGAAGTGAATTTAGTAGTAGGTATGGAGAAGAGAGTGTGAAATTGGTCTAGAAATCGCTAAAGTTGCATTCTCTTTCCTTATTAGCAGCTAATAGCTAGGAATTAGTGCAGTTGCTAATCCAATTCAAATGGGGTTGAGCTAAATTGTGACTAGAGGTTATTTACACTTTTTGAACTCATAAGATGACCTGGCATGTCCCGATCTAGTTACTATTTCATCTACACTGCACCTCTAGTCTTTCACATCCTTGTTGACAACTCAGCTGATCTTGCTATTTTATTTCACTAAATCAACCAATACAATTCTATAAAAATTTCAACTCCTCCAATTTTATTTGTTTTTGTATTAAATCTACGTCGTGCAAGCTAACGTCAATTTCTCATTCGAGACTTAAAACTATCATTCCCTAGTCCTCCTGGGATTCGACCCCGGCACTCATTGGGTTACTTATTTTGATACTTCGGTTGTGTATATTCTTTGTATTAAGGATATATATTGGACGTTATCATGATAAGAAACTGTCAATTGAGGTATGTTAAGGCTAACCTCTTTGGCAAGTTATTCCCGTCGTATAGTAATACGACCTATGGTCTAGTAAGAATGTTGCGACCATGAATGTTGTGACTAGTTGCTACTGATAGATTAGAGATTAAATTTTAGTAATTTCAGTTGGGATTGACCTCACTAAATATAGCCTTTCAGCGACCAACCTCAGGGTTTCTAGTTGTGTCATCACCTATGGGGCAATAGATTGCTCAGAGGAGCTATGTGATGTTTGCAAGGTCTATATTCAGGCCTATAAGCCATATTATAGTCCATTCAAAAAATGGACTTCTTTTATCCCATAAAGGCATTATTGACCCTCCTTCGAGCCTTGTGAGCCCAGTGTGCAGTCACAGGAGCCTAGAGGGCTCAAAAACAGCTACAGGAGACTAGTGGGCTCAATGAAGACCCAGAGGACAAGAAGGGTGGCTATAGTTACTTATTGCCTCATATTGACCAAGATAGGGGTATATAGATTGAACTATACTCGTCAGGGCTTGTGGGGACCCAGGTAGGTTATGCAGTGCTGATTGCACCTTCCTGGCTTATGGGGCCCAAATAAGGTTCTTGTTTGTATACTTACTTATTAGCTATACTTCAGGTTATGAGGCTATTCAGGTTATAATTCTTATCCTTTTTATTGATTATCTTCATTTATATTATTAGTTTTATTCAGTAATTTTCATTATTGCCTCACATATTCGGTACATATTGTACTGACGCCCATCTATGGGGTGCTGCATACTTGCCTACAGATACGGACATATGTGTTTCAGGAACTCCTTAGCAGTCAGCCAAGGTTAGCAGAGCAGTCAACTCCTTTCCTCTAGAGTTGACAGTTAGAAAGGTTTGCTCTTTTTGTTGTATAGCTTTTGGGTAGGTCGGGGCCTGTCCCAATCACTATTCCACTATTAGAGTCTTATGGACTATAATTTTTAGTTGTTGGTTGATGCTGCTTGTGTGGGGCCTAGTTTATCTATCAGTTAGTAGCCTTGTTGGCTATAGTTTATATATGACTGCCTGTTTTCCTTTTGTTATGACCTAGATAGAATGGTGGTGTTGTCGGCCCACATAGGATCCTTTTATTATCATGTGTGGTGGGTTAGCTGTTTTCTTTTACTAATTTACTGTGTGGACTTGTCAGCCCAAGGCTATGTTTATAGTCGAGATATAGCTATTTTTTCTCTTGATTTTATGCTGCTAGGAGGCACCAAAAGTTCATATGCCCAGCCAGGTTAGCCTAGGTCCCACTTAGGCATTGGGTGCTAATTACGCCTCCCAGGGTGGGGCATGACAACTTGCCTGAATTATTTACTTGCTTTAACCTAGAGAAGTAAAGTTTAGGAAAAGAGAATTAGAACAAAGACTTGATCTTTATGGGTCACTATATAACTTGAGCTACAGACCCAGAATAGTTAATTTGGTAGAAATTTTATAATGGTTGAATTGAAATAGCTCATGAGACCTTACCTGGTGATTGAATATAGTCATCCAATAGGGAAAAACCAGTCATTTGGATGAACCCTAGTTATCAAGTTCTACAAGTAACCATTGGGATAGATCACAAGTGTAAAACATGAAGTAGTTATGAATCCATGGGGAACACTTACCCTAGTTAATCGCATTATATTGATAAAGAACAACCAATTCTCAATCTTGTCTTATAATTTCTTTTATAAAAACCCCCCTTTTGGAGATAACATACGTAAAAGATTACACACTAGCGTTATTCTACATCCTAGCCTTATTCCTTGAGGGATCGACCCCAACCTTTATTGGATTTTTTATTGACAACATCTGCTTCATGCTTTATTAGGAGTATGAGTTTGAGCATTATCACATCTTCCAGCTATTGGGCATACACCATAAAACTAGAGATATCCATATCACTGATCAACACTGAGCCCCTTATATTCCTTCTTCACATGCTTTCCCAACCAAATTATGAACTTCCTCATTCTGGCTCTCATATCTGGTACCATCTCCAGAGTGTATCTAGACAGCTGGGTGGACTTAAGGCTATTAATCGTGCTCCAGTGTACGCACGTGCAAGGGTACGTGGTCGTACAAGTGGTAAAGTGACTCTTTGAGAGCCAGATGTCGAACCCAGAAGGACTAGAGTTTATGTGAATTACAAATTCAAGTATCACTTCAAAATTCAAGAGTGTTAAAGTTTCAAGATTTGAGATTTGTTTCTAAATTAAAGTGTGATCACAAAATAATTCGAAAAACAATGATGAGAAGAATCTAGAGTTAAGGCCTTACAATCATGTAAAGCTACATTCGCATGGGTTCAAGAATGTGATTTCATTTGTTGTCTCACAAGATAAATGCCATGTTCATGGTCTTTCAAGCCTATAAATATATATGAATTAGCCTCACAACTACATCGTTTAGGGGGAATGTGACAACCTAATTTATAAGTAATTAACTGCATGGAGTAGTTTACGGGGTTAATTCCCTTGTTTATGGAATTTCCAATCTCTAATCGTTTATCCTGGAATTTACTTCACAACTCGTTTGTGAGTGGTGCTGTGAAAGTTTCTTCCTAAGTGTCTTGCTATCTTCCCCTTTAGTAACAATGCAAGGCGAATGAGGTATATTTCTATCCTAATTGAAAATCATGTCTTGAAGACTTGAACTTACTTCTTGCATTCCAAGTTTTAATTTAGGTTTTGCTCTTTTGAGTTTTCCTAAGATTAACATGTGCATTTTAATGGTTATCAAGCATCAAAATAATAAAAAGCAAGAATGCAAGACAAGCAATAATGAAAACTTGAACCAATTATGAATTTAAGCAAATATAATCATATCATGTGGCCTCAACCCAAGAAGAAAGGTTTTAGTCACTCATGCTAATACAAGAATTCATCACAATTTTTGAATCCATGAATCAAAAGAGTGGAAAAGTAAGAGAAAACAAACCCTAGGTAGAGTTTTTTCTGTTCTCCCTTCGCTCCTCTGTTTGTTTATAAAACGTGACAAAACTAAAAAAACCCAAGTGTTCAGTTTATAGGAACAAAAATTTTTTCATGCCCAAATTGCATCCGTGCCACACTGCCCGTCGTGGCAAGCAGCTGGCGTGACACAGAGTGGTCGCACTGCTTCACTGGATGTTGGGCACTGGCAAGTGATTGGCATGGTCGTTGGGCATTGCCTGGCATGGCACGATAGCTAGGCAGAGAAGTATCAGTGTGGCACACTATCGACGCACAGGGCTACTTCCTTTCCTGGCCCTCGCAGACACATGCACAGGCATGACACGGGAATGGATGCGACATAGGGCCAATGTGACATGCTGCCTAGCGCGCCCCTCTGCCGGCGTGGCACGCTGGCTGGTATGGCCGCCCACTCCTCTTGACACCTACATGATCCTTCATGTATCTTCGTTATAAATCATCTCGAGCTTCTTGTTTCCTGTGTATTTTCATTCCGATCCCTATGTTAGAAATTTTCACCTACAAACATGGGCTAATCACATTGGTTAGCTCATACGCCCAAATATACATAAAACACATGAGATTTTGCGTAATTTAATTGGAAAGCATGGATAAAACTAAGTTATAAAATAGACTTAGGAATGTAAATATACCCAAGATCACTACCCCACAGTTAAATCCTTGTTTGTCCTTGAACAACTCTATGATATCTCATGCACAAGAAGGACTCACTCATCACCAATTGACTCAAGACGACTCAAGTTAAGGATACAATGACTGATTTAGATGGCAAGTTCAAATAGAGCATGTTATATATAACCCAATTAAATTCATGTATAGCCAAGCTAAGACCTCCTAGCCTCAAGAATCGACTCTACAACCACAGGAAACTCATGCACATTATCTAATGAAGAGGTCAAAAATGAATTCTATCTTTCCTTAAACATGTGCCCTCAATAAGAGAAATACCCATTTTCACTCACAAATTTATAATTTATAAGATGTATGGGTAAATGAATAACAATTACGCTCCCTCTCACAAATAATTCACATGTAACATGAAATGACCCATATGCTTGCCTTTAGTTTATTATTCTGTTAATGTAGGAGCATCTAAAAGTAAGATCAAGTAGGACTTAATTGTGCTATAATGTAGGTTAAGGGATTATTAGATATTATTCTGGCTAGCAATAGTGACTCTCTTCCCTAAGAGCTTTTAATACATCACTTTTTCATTAAGCAAGTGCTCTTCTTTTCTTCTTTCACTTCACCTCTTGTTTTTTTCAACCCTCAACTTCCTTTTTGTTTCCCTTATTCTTTAAGAACACTTATATTATTAGTAGGGAGTAAACACACATTGGACACTTATTCATTCTTTTGCTCTTTTCTACTCCCTACTAACACTTATGCATTTTGAATATTGCACCCTTCACTCTTTTTCTTCACTTTCCACAACCTACTATTTTCCATCTTTTCTATCAGCTTACTCCTCTAACTGTTTGCATTTTTCACTGAAGCGCTTAGGAGTTTTGGATCAAATTAAGGTCTATTGAAAGAAAAGGATTAAGCTTTTATTGTGGCTACCGAAGAATAGGCTAAAGACTCACTGGGGCTAACTTGGATTATGCATTAAGGGTAGGTAAATCAAACGGTGAAAATAGACTTATTCCAAGAAATGCCTAAATCATCTCTTATAATTAACATCCCTCATTTCTCTTTGCAACCACACCAGGAAAATTCTAGACACTAGATGATAGCATGAAATATGTGAAGAACCTTACACTCACTGTACATGTTCAAGTCAAGACAGACCAATACAGACTCTCAATACAGCTAATCACATGATTTCCAAAATTAAGCATAAAGTATGCGGAGTCATATCCAAGAGCCTAGGTGTCCAAAAAACAAAGTCATACAATTGCTCAACATGCTTCACAATTCACCTCTACTTTCATCTTACAAATATGTATAACACTCCATAAGAGTTTCAAACAACCAATCGGTTAAGGGTTAAAAAAATTGTATTGACTAATTTTCCCTCAAAATGGTCATCATCCAGCCACCGTCGAGAAAATTCCCTAACTATGTTACATAAGAAAAATATTTATTCTCGGTTCAAAGTACCCCCCTTCTGAAAAGAACCAAAAAGAAAAACCAAAGGGTGGGTGAATGTGCTCAACTCAGACTTTTAAATCAAATAACTTTCAAACCAAGCACCAAATTCACCTGAAATAAACATCATAAAATTTTAAAATTTTCCCTCACCCCACACTTGAAATATGCTATGTCCCCAAATCATGAATGAAAATTCAAAACAAGGGTTAGGGACAATTATTTAGGCCTCTAGGCCTAGCCAGAAGCATGTTTTGTCATTTTCAAGCACATGGGTCACCAACCCCACCCTCGTGTTTTCATGCTCCTTAGCTTCTGCTTCTAAGGGTACTCATACTTCCCCTCAATTTGTGTTTTCTCAATCAAAAACAAAAACAAAAGTGAAAATAAACAAAATTTAAAACAAACAAAACAAAAATTTGTACTTGTGGTACCCTTGAATTGCCTCCCAAGCAGCGCCTAATTTTACATTGCGGAACAATGTGAGCCATCTTTTTCACGATGTTCTCAAGCTCTTATTCCCTTTCAGGAACCATCTCCTTTTCTTCTTAACTTTAGAGGGAACAACCTCCACATTTTCCCTCTTTACTTCCATCACATATTTCACCAAATTCTTGGGGCATATTGCCACCAGCAGACTTGGGCTCATTTTTTTGAGGTTCCTCCAAAAGTGGACCTTTGCAATCCACCACCCCACACTCATCCTTTGCCAGCATATTGATCATTCAAAGACCTCTATAGTGTGTTGGAGGGTGGATTTCCTAGTACTCTAAATATCTCCTCCTAATCATTCACCCTTATTTTCAGGATGCCAGTTCTAACATCTATCACCTCTCCTCCAGTGGTCAGGAACGGATGTCCCAGGATGAGGTGTACCTTATTATCTACCTCAAAATCAATAATTATAGTATTAGCCGGTATGAATAACTTAGCTACTTTGATCAGCAGGTCCTTAATAATCCCCTCTAGGCTACCTTTGACTTGTTAGCCACATGCAGCATCACTCTAGTGGGCCTTGCTTTTCCCAAAACAAGTCTGTTGAACGAAGATAGGGGCATCAAGTTCACTTCCGCCCCTAGATCACTCAAGACCCTCATAACATATTTTTCCACCTATTTGTACAGGACGGGTCATCCTAGAACTGCACTGCAAAGCGAGTGCAATAGTCTGGACATCCACCAACCTCATTATGTTGGCCACCAAGTCTTTCAAGTACTTAGCGTACTAAGGCATTCCCTTCAAAATATCAATAAAAGGAAAATTTATGTGAAGTTCTTTCAAAATATCAAAGAACTTCTGGAAATAGGCATCCTCCTTGATCTTCTTGAGCCTCTACAGGAAAGTGGTGGTGGTCTCTATATAGGTCGCACTGCTAATTGAGAATTTTGTGTTGTAGCTTCTTCTTTATGCTCTTGTCTGCTAATGGACCAGGTCTATCAAACTTTGGCTGGACCTCATGCTTCTTCTCATTTTGGTGGTGCATCAGCCAACTGCTTGCCACTCCTCAGATTGATGGACATGACTTTCCTTGGGTTTATGTCTTTATCACTGGGTAAACATCCCCGTGGCCTATTATTCTTAGCGGCTGCCAACTGACCCATCTACTTCTCCATGTTTCTAGCAGCCAGCTACTGATTCTTTAACTCTACAGCAATCTTTGTCTGATCAATTGCCATCTAAGTCGATTGGCCATAACATTTTACAACAATTTCTCAATGTTGCTGGATTAGCCACTACTCTATATGCCCTACTGCTGCGACTACTGATAACTCTGACTTTGCCTTTGGTTACTACCTCAATAGAAATTCGGGTGATTCTACCAGCTCCTGTTGTAGGTGTTCCCATAATTCTAGTTATCTCTCTGAACGTTCCTTACAAAATTAAATGACTCTGGATTTTCCCTACAAGAGTCTGCACGATGCCCGCTGTTTCCACAAATCTCACACTAGCTCACACCTGGTTGCAATGCATTCACCTGTGCCTGCAGTTGTGCCAAGTCTAGCTTGCTGAATTGAGTCATCATTTGGTATCGAAAAGAAGCTTGTTAGGGTGCAAGTGCATTAACGCTGTCAACCTCAATCACCCCTGCTGCTCTCTTACCTGCTCCTCGGGATGCATCGTTGTGCCATTCTAGATTTCCTTGTGCTATTCTGCTCAAAAGAGCATACAGCTCACACAATCTTCTCAATTGCTTGCACACCTAATGCAGAATCTAGTTAGATTTTTGTATGTGGGTCTAGAATCTCAACAAATGTATAGGCCGACACTTCATTACTCTGCTGGTGGTGAGGACAATCTCTCTATAATGACTGGAACCTCTCCAAAGCCAAATAAAGATTCTCCTATGGCATTTGCTTGAAACTGAGTATTTCAATTCTCAGCTTTGTTGTTTTTCCTAATGAGAAGAATCAGGTAAGGAACTTTTGGTCCAAGTCATCCCATGTGGTGATGGAGTTTGGTGCATATGCCTTTAGCCACCTCTTCACTTCTCCCAAAGGTGAAAATGGATAAGGGTGAGCCTTAAGTAGTCAGTCAACACAGCGGTGGGGATGAAAGTGTCACTGATCTCTAGAAAGTTATGTAGGCACTACTGTGGGTCCTCATGTGTCATCCCTGTAAACTGCCCACTCGTGTGCAGTAACTGCACCATGTTCTGCTTTAACTAAATTCGACTTCTAGGCTCCGGTCTGTAGATACTAGAGGTCACATTCATTGTGAGTGGGATAGCCATTTCGTGCACTGGTGTAGCTACCATAATAGCTAGTACAACCTCACCCTGTTGAACCTATTGGATGGAATATAGAGTGGAACCTTCTCTTCTCAGTTGTGTCAACCTCTTTTCAGATGTGAAATACGGTTCAACCATCTCTCTATCCCTTGCCAACTTGCTGCAAGACCACCTATTACCTATAAATAAGTATACCAAGACAAAGATTTTAAACACTTAAGAAAATCTAAAACTAACACAAAAACAAAAAATTCACTAACTGTTGCCAGTCCCCAGCAACGACACCAAAAACTTGTTTGTGCTCCAGTGCACACGCAAGCATAAGCAGTCGTATCTGTAGTAAAGTGACTCTTTAAGAGCTAGATATCGAACCCATATGGACTGGATTTTAAGTGAATTAAAAATTTAAGTAAAGCGTCAAAATTCAAAAGTGTTAAAAGTTTCAAGCTTTGAGACTTGCTTCTAAATCTGTGTGAAAAACAATTAGGAGAAGCATCAAGAGTTAAGGCCTAATAAACATGTAAAGCTACATTTGCATTGGTTTAAGTGTGTGATTTCATTTATTGTCTCACTAGATAAATGTCATGTTCATGGTCTTTGGAGCCTCTAAACATAGATGAATTAGCCTCAGAACAACATTGTTGAGCGGGGATGTGACAACCTAATTCGGAAGAAATTATCTACATGGAGTGGTTTACAGGGACAATTCCCTTGGTTATGGAGTTTCAAACCTCTAACCATTTAACCAAGAATTACCTTCACAACTACGTCTGTGAGTGGTTATGTAATAATTTAATCCTAAGTGTCTCTATATCTGCCGATTTTGTTACCAAGCAAGGTGAATTAGGTATATTTCTATCTTAACCGCGAATCAAGTCTTCAAGACTTGAACTTACTTCTTGCATTCTCAGTTCTAACCTAGGTTATTCTCTTTTGAGTTTTCCTATGCTTAACATGTGCATTTTAATGGTGATCAAGCAACAAAATGATAAAAATAAAGAATGCAAGACAAACAATAATGAAAACTTGAACCAATTATTAAATTAGGCAAATACAATCATTTCATGTGGCCTCAACCCTAGAAGAAAGGTTTTAGCCACTCATACTAATATTTGTATTCATCACAATGTTTGAATGCATGAAAAGTAATAGTGAAAAAATAAGATAAAACCAACCCTTGGTAGAGTTTCTTCCATTCTCCCTTCGTTCCTCAGTGTGTTTCTAAAATAATACGTGATAAAACTATTAGATAAACCAAGTGTTCAATTTATAGGAATTGAAATTTTTTCGTGCCCAACTGCCTCCGTGCCACGTTGCCCATTGTGTCAGCAGCTGGTGTGACACAGAGTGGTCATGCTGATTCACTGGATGTTGGGTGCTGACAACTGATTAGCATGGTCATTGGGCGTCGCCTGGCGTGGCATGACAACTTGTGCGTAGAAGCATCAGCGTGGAATGCTACCGACATGAAGGGCTACTTCATATCCTGACATTCGCACACACACGCATAGGCATGAAATGGGCATGGACGCAGCACAAGGCCAGCATGACGCGCTGCCTAGGTCGCCCATCTGCTAGTGTGCATGGTGGCTGGCACGACAGCCCCCTCCTCTTCTCACATGCATGCTTCTTCATGCATCTTCATTACAAATCATCCCAAGCTTTCTTATTTCCCGTGCATTTTCATTCTAAGCCTCATCTTTAGCATTTTACACCTACAAATAAGGGCTAATCACATTGGTTAGCTCATGCAACCAAATATACACAAAACACATGAGATTATACTTAATTTAATTGATAAACATTGCTAAAACTAAGTTATATAACGGCACTTGGGCAGGTAAATATGCCCAAGATCAGCTATACTCCTTCACCCTCATGGTGCACTACTTCAAGTCCACAAACTCCTCTGCCTTAGCCTCTATCAACCCCTTTAGGAAGAAGTTGTTAAAGAATGCCTCCTCAAAACTATCCCAAGTTGTCGGAGCTACATTCTCACAACTCCCTACTCCCACTGATCGTACCATACACTCACAACATCCTTAAGTTGATAAAAAGCAAACTCAATTCCTTCCATTTTAGTTGCATGCATTCCCTCAAGATCTTCCAAATCTTATCAATAATGTTCTGGGTGTCCTCATCAACTTTAGAACATGTAAACACTGGTGGGTTCATCCTTAGAAATTCACTAATCCTCGATGCTCTTTACGATTCAGGAGAATTGAAACTGGTGGGTACTAAGCCCTGACAACTTGACTAGGTAGCAACCAACTGACTGAGCATCTAGATAGCTCCTCTAAAATTTTCCTATGAAGTACCAACTTATGGGGTCTAGGGAACAACTTCTTCCAGAACCCTTCCAAAAGTAGTCGTGCATTTTGGGCTCCAACACTAGCACCCTAAACTGTCGCACCTACACCATTCCTAGAATGTATCCTAGTCTTTGGAAGCAGACTTGTTGTGGTGTTTCCAGTGGAAACCTCAGTGCTAGAGCATTCTTCTGGCAGGCAATACATTTTTGAGGCATGTTCTAAAACAAGTGCATGAATGAATTATGAAAAAATCTTTATAGAGTGAAACTTTACTGTACGAACCAGAGTATGACAGAAGGGGGGTATTTTGTAATGCCATCTAGTCTTCCTATTATAGATGTGGCACGCTTCACACCTATAAGAAGGACACTACTTGATGCGACTTAATAGGCATCCTAGGACCCTTTGAACCTAAAGCTCTGATAATAAATTTGTCCGGCCCTGATCTGCACCTAGAGTGTGGCCGACACGCGAACCATGAATGGTCCAAGCGAACCCTTGCCCTGGCTTACTACTAGATAGGTATACAACAAGGTATAGCAAAAACAATAATTGTAATAATCTCAATTTAACAAAATAAGATATATTAACTAAAACTAAATTTAATGTTAAAAAGTGACATCACTGACACAATTTTCTAACAAATCTGTGAAGCCTCTAATGACTGAAAGATAGGTGTCGGTATAAAGATCCCACGGATACCTCATGCTGTACTAAATATAAACTATAACTAATGTCCTCAGGAGAGTAGGAGGCCTCATCAAAACATGAGTGAATGAGATCCTACAGATGTGTCTACTGCCGGTCCTGTACACCTAAATCTGTATCATAATAAGATGCAACGCCAAATGGCATTAGTACTATTAAATGTACGGTATGTAAAATGGATGAATAAAACAACAAGTAAATAAGAATCTTTGAACATAAAGGATAAACTAACTGAATCTGATATTCTTGATGATGCGTAAAAGCACAAGTATGAAAGTTGTCTAAATAGTTATTCAATGAAACCATGCTTCAAAACAAACTCTGAAAATACATATATATATATATATATATATATATATGTATAAATTTATTCGAAAGTTTCTCAAAACCGACATACATCATGAATGAGCGCGTGATGTCCAACTTTTTACCTGTATTGAGAGCGTTGTCAAAAGCCTTGCAAGGGAAGAGGACGAAATAACTTTGGGTCCACACAAAGACATTAATAGGGGCTATTTGAAGAGTCGCCTGACCAACAACTTGATCATATCCTACGCTGGCTACATGGTTTTGGGCCTTATATGTTATCTAACCCTTCACCCATCTCGATGCTAAATAGCTCTCCCAAAAACTATGCTCGTAGAAATATGCCTATCTGAGGCAGTTGAAAACATCATTTATAACGCACTTTAGTTATAATTATAATATATGTTTTAAAATTCTATTGAGCCTTGTGCTAAAAAATTTGTACTTTATTGATGAGCCTTGGCTCAAAAATCTTGTATAAAAACTTGTGAGATTCTATGCCCAAAACACTATATAAAAGCTTGTGAGCTTCTATGCTCAAAACACAGAATATTAAAAACATGACTTTACTTTCTTAAAAATCGTGCTATAAAGTAAACTATCTTTCTGAAAATCCTCTTATAAAAACTCTCTGATAATCTGATAAGTTTTAGTCATGAAAACAATGCATATGTCTAACAACACAAAGCATTCAAAATAAAGACTTTCATGTAATCGAAGTTCATGGGATAAGAGGACATAAACCAAAATCAACAGTTAAGAGAGTAAAGATAACATCTATATCAAGAGCAATAAGGATACAATAACAGGTAATGAGAATCAACTAGCTCAACTTGTGGAAAAGAAGACCAAGTAATGAAATTGGGCAAAAGCTCTAGCTGAACTTCTATGAATTCATATAGATTTAAGGCATGAGGAAGAATGGAATTCCTCACTATGATTATCCTTAAAACTTGGAATGATGAGCTCTTGACTCTAGCTTTAGAATCCTTAGGTTGAAGATGAACAACCCTAACATCCTTGAAAGCTTTGAAAAGTAATGATTCTTGCATTTAGGATGTTATGCAAGGGAATAAAAGTTTATACTAATAAAACCCCTTTAATACCCCCCTTAGAAAACACAAAATGCCTTTGTCTGGGTGGTAAAAGTATAGGAAGTTACTAAAATTCCCTTAGAAAATCAGACAGAAAAACCATTGCCCAGTGCCAATGAGTGATGCCAAGTGTCATTGTGTCTGACCACGACTCGTGGTACAATATCATGATCACTGAAGCCTATTTTGACACTTTGTGATTGTTATCCCGCGACCAGACAGGATGAGTCATACTAATGTACCAAAACTCATGATCTACTTCTCGTGGTCACTGGAATAATTTAATCACTTTCTAAACCACTTAACACACCCAGACAGGACGGATCATGTTGTTGTACCATGAGTTATCCCTTGACTCATGGTATCTGCGAACATGGTAAGTGTGGTTTCTCACTACGAGCCACATCATGACTTGTGGTCCCTCATCATGACTTTTAGTGTGACATATTATGTGGGAAATTGTCAACTTCCTGCTGGTTTTCTACTTCATGTCTAGGATCTAATCTTAGGGATTGTCATGATCCGAGAGTACACCCAGATCGTAGACACGGGAAAAAAAGCCCCGAGAGACCCCAAGTCAACCCATGGCGTGAGCATAATACTAATTCACTCATAAAAGGCGGAAAAATTAACTTATCTATCATAAACTAACTGAAAATCGTATCATGAATTGTAAGGAACTAGAAACCGAAATACATTCATCAATGACAAAATACTACACATAAGTCTGAAAGCCTCTAATCATAATAGACGGGTTGAAGGGACAAGACCCCAACTAACCCAAACATTTTTAAAACATAAGACAATTTAAACAAGTCTGAACATGAAGCCCTCGAATCATACGGACTCACCACTGAAGACTGAGCGAAACTGAGCGCAAGCTAGGGACGATGCTGAACCTACGAATCAGATCATGAAAATATATGGGTCAGTACTTGGATAGTACTGAGTATGTAGGGTATGCAAAGAAATGCTTAAAAAAATAAAAGTTAAAGGAGTGGGGACATCATGATTATAAGACTGAAATTGTAAGTATATCGTAAGGCTCAGTATTTCCAAAAATATTCATAAACCCATCAAAGTCATAACATGCGGGAAAAACATTTCATAAATCATAACTTGAGGCAAAAGAACATAACATACATATTTCATAACCACGAGGAACAATGGGAGATTTTTATAACTGACATACTCCACGTGAGCACCCATGAAGTCTGAATTGTGCGCATAGTCAGGAGGCCGTTCATACCTTGCCAAGGGTATGAACCATGAAAGGCGTGATATCACTCATGAAGGCCCCGTAGGGCATAGGGAAGAGTCACTGAGGATGTCCCAAATATAATCCTACGGTGTCACGTAGTTCTGAGATTCGGGGCGTAACATAGGCTCCGAACCTACTCGGTGTTAAGTACTACTCCTAAAACATGTATCGTGCTCTTAGATATTCATACATAATATGCATAGCTAGTTAAATCGTGATGATCATACCATGTTTGGGAGTTCATAATACTAGCCATGGAATTTGGCCCCTGAGTCGGCCAAAGACATAGTTCATAAATCGTACACAACATAGGGGCATGGACCAAAATCTTAATCATGCTTGAAATGCTTAATTTATGTGAAACATCATCATGACAACATGAAAAATATGAAACTGAATGTTAATCATCTCTTAATTTCTCAACCAAGACAAGAACATATCCTACCAATTCACATCTATCCAATTAATCTTCCTTTCGGAAATAAAACGGGAATTCGAGGATGTACATTAACAATGGCCAAGCATTAATGTTGTGAAAACAAGAATTAGTAGAAAAACCGTTGTAGAGAAGATAAAAACTGAAATAGCATCAATTACATACTACTGCAATCATCCTCAACCTCCGCCAAAGGTGAATTAGCCACTCATTTGATGATTAAACATCTTCAAACAAGTAGAAATCATACAAGCAATTGAAATCTAAGAGAAAAAGGAAGAGAATTAACCCAAGAACTTCTTCAACTCAACTGCTTGATACCCACGTTCTAGAATGAAAATGTCAGATATCCTAAAATAAAACCTAAGTGTGCTATTTATACAAGTGAGAAATTTCCCGGAATAAACAAGCAAGGTGGCATGGAGGGTATCGCGGAGCATCAGCTCTATGCCACGGCCCTGTCGCGAAGCCTTACTGAAACTTGGATGCCGGATTATTATCCTTAGCGTGGCACGAAGGGTAACGCAGATCATCAGCTCTGTGCCATGGACGTATGCGCACCTTCACTGGAATCTAGGTGTGTAGCAAAGTCCTCCCACCGTGTCACTGAAGTGAACGCGGAGCGTAGGCTCCATGAAATTGTGCCATCGCGCACCTTCACTTGAATTCAGCACCAATTTCACTCTAGGAAGAATGCCTCCGCTATGGTGGCGTGACACCGCCTCTATCGCGGAGCATCAATTCTTTAGCATTTTCTTGCCGACTTCCGAGTTTTGCTTCCTAGTCCATTCCTCCACTTCACCAACTTGTAGATTAGTTTCCAAAATTCATCCTAACTGCAAAAAAAAAAACTAATCATGTTGGTTAGTATAAATCCACAATTACATAAAAATCACATGAGAATGTACACATAAAAGTAGATAAACAAGTCCAAATTAAGTTATAAAGTTTCACTTGGGCATGCAATTATGCCCATGATCACCTACCCCGCACTTAAAGCCTTGGTCGTCCTCAAACAACCCTTTCACATCTCATGTAATTGAAGACTCACGCATAGCTAATTTAGAAAGACAATTCAAGCTATGGCTATAAGGATTAATTGAGATAGCAAGTTAAAAATAGGGCATGCATGATTTAATCATTGAAATGAATTACAACTATGTTAAGACTTCCTAACCTCAAGAATCGACTCTCAATCTTAGCAGACTAATGCAAATCAACCGATCAAGAAATCCACATGAATGTTATCTCTCATTAAACATGTGCCCTCACAACACAGGAGAGTTACCCCATTTTTACTTCAAAAAAATCTAAAATCACAAAAGGTATGGGTATATGAATAAAATTACGCTCACTCTCTCGAAGAATTCACATGAATCATTTGGTGAACCATAAGCTTGCCCTTACTATTTACTCCACTAATTTAAGGATGTATGAAAATAAGATCAAGTAGGACTTAATGGGTTGTAATGTAAGCTAAGGGACGGGTAGGTACTATTCTGGCCAGCAATAGTGACTATCTTCCCCTAAGCGCTTTTAATACATCCACATTCATTCAAGACATCTCCTCTATACTTCTTCCTCATTCTTCTCACTCTTGAATTTTCTCTTTTTGTTCCCATTTCTTTAAGCACACTCAACTTACTAGTAAAGCGTATTTAAGCAAATTTTTCATTTACTTTCTTACTCTCTACTAATAATCAATCATTTTCAAACAAGTGCACCTTTGTCCTTTTCTCAACGTTCACAACTTCCACTCTTCCTTCTGTTTCACGCTTCTCACTCCTTCACTCTTTGGAATATTTCACTTAAGCGCTTAGGAGTTTTGGATCAAATTCATGGCTAATGAAAGAAAAGGATTAAGCTTATGTTGCAACTATCAAAGAATAGGCTTAAGGCTCAATGGGGCTTACTAGGATTTAAAATTCAAGGTAGGTAAGATAAGGGAAAAAAATTTAGGTTCATTCAAAGAAATGCCTGCATCCTTTCTTACAATCCACATCCTTCATTTCATTTTATATACACAGCAGGCAAGTTCTAGATACTTCACAGTAGCATGGAATATTAGAAAAACTCACACTCACTGGACATGCTCAATTTAAGACATATTCACAGACTCTTAACTCAGTTAATTACAAGAATTCAAAATTAAGCTTTAATCACATCGAGTCAAATTCTAGAGCCTAGGTATCTCAACATGTTTAAAACACTTGCATGCTTCCATACGAATCACACTTGCATCTTACAATATAGCACATAACAAGAATGTCGAACCATTAATTAGCTATGTGTTCCAAAAAATTCTAAACCTACTGACTAAATTTCCCTCAAGACGGTCGTCATCCATCCATCATAGGGAACAGTCTCTATCTAAGACTTCGGTTCAAAGGGACTATTCTCAGAAAAAGCACCGAAAACAAAAACCGAGAAACCCAAATCAAAAAAAATAGAAACAAAATAAAAAATAAAAATAAAAAAATAAAAAAAGCAAATAACATACACAAATAATTACACAAATAACTATCTAACAATTTATTACATCACCTGCACCACACACAAAATCATCAATAACATAACATGAAACACAATGTCATACATTAAACAGCCACAGAAACACAAGAGCACAGCACAGTCTTACTACACCAGCACTACTCCCACCCCACACTTAGTTGGAACACTATCCCCAGTGTTCGCATATCTCCAATTAAAAACAAGGTTTGGGTGGTGTAACTCCTTGATCAATCAAAATGTTCAATCTCTTCATCAGGCGCTAGTGCCTCATCTCCAAGATCAGAATCTTCTTCGTCGTCCTCCTCAGACTCAATGTATGAGTCATCTCAGTGCGTTTCCTCATCAGTAGGGACATCGTCATCAACTGGTTCTACAAATGCGGGCCCAACTTTGCATAATGCTCGGGCATGCTCATTAAATGGATAATCCATGTCGAGCTGCCACAATTCATCCTTTGTAGCAGGCCTTCCACCAATCTGCAGTTGCAGCATCTGGATCCCATACATTCGGGCCATGCATTGGTCGTCCTGCGCATGTCGCTCGGCGAGTGTAAGCACAGGCCCAAATGTGGTATCAGGTGCTTTGGTCTTTGTGACACCAAAAGCACGCCGGTCAAGTTGAGGAATGTGGTCCAGGGCCTCCTCTTCAATACCATGTCCCCTGAGGAAAGCTGTTAGAAGGCCACCAAACCATACCGATGCCCTTGATGAAGTCTGGCTTTCTTCATGGTGGAAATAATCACCACTCCAACATTTCTCCCCAGTCCTTTCATCAATTAATACACCAAACAAACTATGTCCCGAGTGACATCAGTCATGTGCACCCCCGGGATCAGGCAAGTACACACTATCTTCAACCAGATCCTCGCTTCTTTGTTCATTGGGAGTATGGAAATGTCTGGTGATATCCTCTTTCCTTGTGATGACTCCACCTCACTATTGATCGTGCTCCACATAATGTGCATCTTATATCTGCATATGGTGGAGTGATATTCAGCTGGTGGAGGACATGCGCGTCTGTGTCCCGCGTCCCCAAGATGGCATTAAGATGTTGTGGTTAAAAAGTAACCACCTGTCCTCTTATCTTGACTGTGTGGCTACACTCTGTGGGGTTCCAATTAGCGTAGAATTCCCTTATGAGGTGGAGATTGCACTCTTTGGGTTCGTTAAAGATGAAGTTTAACCCAACAGTGTTTATCTTGTGTAGGGTTCCCGGGAATTCTTGAGCTAGAGGTTCCCATTCTATTTGTTCCTCTGGGAAATACTTGGTTTCCTTGTGTTTGGCGTACCATTTCTTTCCCTTATCTGTAACCCACGTGTTCCATATTGTCTGTGTTGCCCCCTTGGAACAGGTGGTGCCGCTGGCACTGCTGCCCCAATTCTCAGTGTTTTTCTGCTGGCACCAGATGTAGATGCGCCTTTCCCCTTTTCTTGCCTTCCAGACATTTGTCCTGTCCATCAAAAGCATATATTTCAAATGTCATTCATGGTATAGTTGGCTATTACTAAGGCTAGGCTTAAATTGATCACCCCACACTTAGTCGTTAGCCGTAATCAATATAATTCAACAAGAACAACCACATAATTTCAGCTCTTATTTCCCAAAAGGTTCAGTGCATTCATAAAAGTGGATGTGATGGTTTCATTTGTACTACTCATACTTCATAGAATGCATTATTAAAGTTCATCCATCGATTCATTTATACAATCATGAGCAATTCGCAATTTGTGCACAGCAACCTATGGGATTTTCCTACTTTCATTCCCCAAAAATCAATCTTCAACCTAACACATTCAAAATTTAAGAACAAAAAAATTTTTTAAACTCCAACAACATTTTTCAACTCAAACAACATGCACAACCCAAAATATCTCCATTTCTACCCTTTTCTTCTTCTTCCCAACTCAATTCTCAACCCTAGTTATCAACAATGTAAGATTTTTAACAAAGATCTTGTAATCAATGAGTTCATCCAATCAAAACGATCATACAAGACACATTCATCCATAACCCAATTGATTACAACACTTTATATGAACTTAAGGCAGAAATTAAACATACAATATGTTCATGATACAAAATTTGCAGAAAAATGAATAGAAGTGCAAGAACAAACCTAGTATGTGATGTTTTTGAAGAAGGAATTGAAATTTTTTTTGATGTTAGGGGCATGTCACGTTGAGGGAGAAGGAGGATTGGGAGTGTTTTCGCAGAGGGATGAAGAAAATAAGGAAAAAATGTAATTTTGGGGGTTAAAAAGAATGATTTCGTGCGGGTCGACCCGGCTGCTCGAACTGACCCGACGCGAAAATACACTCAACGTGTCACGGAGGGTAACGCGGAGGCCATGCTCTGTGACACGGAGCTGATGCGGAAGCTTACTAGAAACCTTAACAACCCTGGATTAGCCTCAATGCGTCATGGAGGGTAACGCGGAGGTCAGCCTCCGTGACACGGAGCCAACGCGTAGGCTCACTATTTCTTTCCCCAATTTTAAACTTTTCCACTTGCGATTTTTGTACTTTTTTCCTCCATATTTCCTGAAAATCACCAAACAACAACAACTTGTTAGAAAATCGTGGGTTGCCTCCCACCTAGTGCCAGCCTCATTCTTTTTTTTTCCTTTTTTTTTGAATTTATTCCTAACTAGTCTAGTACATTACATCCACGGGTTGCCTCCCATGCAGCGCATGGTTTACCGTCGCGACTCGACGCTTGATATCCTCATTCATCTACTAAGGTGATCGACGTCTTCTCTCTATTAACGTCTTCACCTCAGTAGTGCTTACACATTTGTCCACTCACAAAAAATGTGGCACTTTTATCCTCTTGCCATAATTCAACTGCCCCGTATGGAGTCATCCTTTCTATTTCAAATGGCCCTGACCACTTGGAGCGCAATTTCCCTGGGAAGAGTTTCAACCTAGAGTTAAATAGAAACACCTTTTGGCCCGACTCAAAGATTTAATGCACCATGTGCCTATCGTGCCACCTTTTCGTTTTTTCTTTGAAGCATTTTGCACTTTCATATGCGTGCCATCGAAACTCGTCCAACTCACTCATCTGCATCAATCTCCTCTTTCCTGCAAGCTCAGTATCCATGTTCAGTTTTGCACAGCCCAAAAAGCTCGATGTTCCAGCTCCACGTGTAGATGACATGCCTTCCCGTAAACCAATCTTTACGGTGAAGTCCCAATGGGTGTCTTACATGCCGTTCGATAAGCCCACAACTTATCATCCAGTTTGCTTTCCCAATCGAAGCGTTGTGCGTTCACTGTTTTCTGCAAAATTTGTTTAATTTCCCTGTTTGACACCTCTACTTGCCCGCTAGTTTGGGGATGATATTCTGTAGCCACTTTATGCCAAACTCCATATTTCGCTAGCAAATTCCTGAACCCTGCATTCACAAAATGTGCCCCTCCATCACTGATAATTGCTCATTGCATACCAAACCTGGTGAAAATCTGCTTCTTCACAAATCTAGTCACCACCTTGTTGTCAATCCTGGGACAAGCTACTGCCACAACCCACTTAGACAGGTAGTCCACCGCCACCAAGATGTATTGATTGCCAAACAATGGTGTAAATGGGCCCATAAAATCTATCCCCCACACATCAAACACCTCAACTTCCAATATGTGATGCAATGACATTTCCTGTCTTCTGCCAATTGTTCCTGTTCTTTGACATCTATCACATACTCTTTGAACAGTGTGGGCCAAAAGAACCCGGATTGCAGCACTTTGTGAGTAGTACGCTCTCCTCCATGACGACCTCCATACAACGATGAATGACAACTCCTCAATACCTCTGTCATCTTACTTTCTGGAATGCATCGCCTCATCACTTGATCTGGTCCTTACTTGAATAGATACGGCTCATCCCACATGTAGTATCGGGACTCATGCCTCAACTTCTTCCTTTGTTAAGCCGTTGCCTCAGGTGGGTATACTCCACTTACTAACAAGTTCACAACATCTGCATACCAAGGGAGTTCAGCTTCCTTTATTGCCAAGAGTTGTTCATCAGGGAACTCTTCTTTGATGCGATCACCTTCCTTCACATGTGAACGATTGTCTAGCCACGATAAGTGATCTGCCACCTGATTTTCACTTCCCTTCCTATCTCGGATCTCCAGATCAAACTCTTTTAGCAATAATATCCACTTGCTTAGTGTGGGCTTTGCATCATTCTTTCCAAATAAGTACTGAATTGCCGCATAATCAGTGTGTACCACCACTTTCGACCCCACCAGATAGGATCTAAACTTGTCAAATGCAAACACTAGAGCCAGCATCTCATTCTCAGTGACTGTATAATTAACTTGGGCAGCGTCAAGTGTTTTTCTTGAATAGTAGATGGAATGAAAAAACTTATTCCTTCGCTGCCCCAATACCGCTCCTATAGCCACATCACTTGCATCACACATTAACTCAAAAGGATATTCCCATCAGGAGCAATGAGAATAGGAGCTTCCACCAGCTTCTTTTTCATCTCCTCAAATGTTTCTACACATTCCTTGTCAAATTCAAACTTCACCTCTTTTTCTAGCAACCGACATATTGGTCTAGAAATTTTAGAGAAGTCTTGAATAAATCGCCTGTAAAACCCAACATGTCGTAGAAAGCTGAGGACGCCCTTAACTGATACTGGCGGTGGTAGCTTTTCAATCACCTCTATCTTTGAACGATCGACTTCCAACCCTCTGCATGACACCTTATGGCCAAGGACATACTCTCCTTGACTAAAAAGTGACACTTTTCCAAGTTGAGCACCAGGTTTGAGTCTTCACATTTAGCTAACACCCTGTCAAGATTCTGCAGACACGTAGCAAACGAGTTACCAAAAATAGAAAAGTCATTCATAAATACCTCGACATAGTGTTCCACCATATCATGGAATATCGCCATCATGCATCGCTGGAATGTGGCTGGTGCATTACATAGACCAAAGGGCATCCGCCTGAAAGCATATGTCCCATAAGGACAAGTAAATGTGGTCTTCTCCTGATCTTCTGGTGCTATGTTTATTTGATTATAGCAAGAGTAACCATCCAAAAAGCAATAATATTCCTGCCCTGCAAGCCTGTCCAACGTCTGATCAGTGAATGGAATAGGATACTGATCTTTCCGAGTGGCCTCATTGAGCTTCCTATAATCCATGCAAATTTGCCAGCCCGTGACTGTGCGTGTGGGAATCAACTCATTCTTCTCATTTGTGACCACTATCATTCCCCCTTTCTTGGGAACGTATTGAACTGGGCTAACCCATTCACTGTCTAAGATGGGATATACCACTCCTGCATCCAACCACTTGATCACTTCCTTTCTGACTGCATCTTTCATCACCGGGTTCAATCTCCACTGATGTTGTACGATGGTCTTGGATCCCTCTTCCATAAATATCTTGTGCATGCAGAAAGCTGGACTAATCCCCTTAATGTCTGACATCTACTATCCCATTGCTCTCTTTCTCCTCTTAAGGACCACCAATGCATCTTTCACTTGTGCATCTGTCAGTTCTGCTGAAATGATGACTGGTAAGGTGTCATCTTCACCCAAGAATACATATTGCAGATGTGGAGGCAATGTCTTTTGCTCCAATTTGGGTGCCTCCTCTATTGATGGCTTTGGGGATGGTTCCAACGACCTATTCAATGGTTCAAAATCTTGCTTCCTGAAGAACCATTTTGGCTCATGCAAAGTCTGCACCATCTCATATGTCGCACTATCCCCAAAATGATCACTTCCCTCCAAGGCTCTCTCCAATGGATCCTGTGAGTCAATAATTTGAAGGGTCGACTCCTGATTCACAAAACTGATTGCTGATAACTCCTCATAAATGGCCAGTAGCTTCATGGCCTTGTAGACATCAAAGACCTATACCTTATCATGAGCTCTCATGATTAGCTGCCCAGCAGCTACATCAATTAAGGCTCGCCCGGTTGCTAAAAAGGGACGTCCAAAAATAAATGGGACTTCCGCGTCTGGCTCAAAATAAAGAATTATAAAATCCACCGAGAAAATGAGGGAGCCTACTTGCACTAGCACATCCTCCACAATTCCATCAGGTCTGGCTAATGAACGGTCAGCTAGCTGCAAGATCACAGTAGTGGGTCTAGGACTGCCCAGCCCCAGCTTCTTGAATACTGATGTTGGAATCAAATTTATACTTGCTCCCAAATCACACAAACCACGAGCTCGAATAGACTGCCCAATTGTAATCTGAATAATGAAGCTCCCAGGATACTTTAGCTTTGTCGGCAATCGATTATGAATACGAGAGGTACACTCCTCAGTAAGTGCAACTATAGCATACTCTATCAGTCTACTCTTGTTTGCTACAATTTCTTTGATGTACTTGGCATATTTTGGCACTCCCTACAATACAACAACTAAAGGATGATTAATATGTACCTGCTTCAACACTTCCATGAACTTCTTGAAGCATGCTTCCTCCTTGTGCTTTTTCAATCATTGAGGAAACGGGGGTGGTGGTCTTTCCATCTCTGCTGCCTTTTCATTCCCCCTCATATCATCGTTTCCTTCATCCTTTTTCGTTGCTCCAGATTTCTGAGGTGGCCTTTCGAGTTCCACCTCCCCGAGTTGCTTTCCACTGCGGGTAGTAATAACATTCACCTGCTTAGGATTTGGGTCTATATCACTTGGTAATCCTCCCCTCGGTCTACTATTTTGGGCTCCAGCTAACTGTCCCAACTGATACTCCAATGCCTTTGTAGCTAACTGCTGATTTTTCATATCAGTTGTCAATTTTACCTGATCAGCCTACATCTGCGCCTGGTTAGCTATTATGGTTTTGAGCATATCCTCGATGTTACTGGACTGAGAAGGTGCATTATTTCCTATGAATTACGGCTGAAAATTGTGATAACCCCCTTGATTTCTGTGCACTCCCTGATTTGAACTCTATCCCTGATTAGTATTACTCCCCCATGAAAAATTCGGATGATTCCTCCGATTTGCATTGTAACTTATGACATACTGCTGATTACTGCTCCTCTGGGCGTTTCCAACAAAATTTACCGAATCTGGATTGGCACCAGAACACTTAGCTGAATGTTCACTACTTCCACAGACTTCACACCACAGCTGATGAACTGCATTGACTGGGGCTTGTGCGTGGCTCAAGCTCATACTGCTGAAATGAGTGGTAAGTTGATTTTGCAAAGCAGCTATCTGTGCAGCGATAGCTGTGAATCCATCCACCTCAAAGACCCATACAGCTTTCTTTGATCCCCCTCGAGTTGTATCCGCATTCCATTCTGGATTACCTTGTGAAATACAGTTCAACAAGGTGTAAAGCTCTTCGTAGGTCTTTTCCAATGCTTGCCCCCCGACTGCTGAATCTAACAAAATATTCGTATGAGATTCCAAGCCCTCAATGAATGTATGCACCAACACATCATTAGACTGATGATGGTGAGGAAAATCTCTTAGCATTGACTTGAACCTCTCCCAAGCTTTATACAAATTCTTTCCATCTCTCTGTTTGAAGCTTAGAGTCTGACTTCTAAGCCTGGCTGTCTTCCCTAACGGAAAGAATCGTATCAAAAACTTCCTTGCTAGGTCATCCCAAGTAGTAATAGAATTTGGCGGTTCAGCCTTCAACCATCTCTTGGCTTCCCCTAGCAGTGAAAACGGGAATATTGTAAGCCTCACATAATCAGATGATACTTCAGCGGGTATATATGTGTCACTTATCTCCAAGAAGTTTTGGAGATTCTATTGTGGATCTTCATGAGGGAGACCCGTAAATTGCCCGCTGGTGTGCAATAACTGCACCATATTCTGCTTATGTTCAAACCTCCCTCTTGGTTCCAGCCTTCGAATGCTGGATGTTACATTGTTTGCATGTGGGATTGCCACCTCGCGGACCGGTCTTGCTGCCATCTCTTCAAGAACTAAAACTACCCTTACATTCGGTTGTTGCTGTTGTTGCTCCAGAATTGCTCTCCTTAATAACTGAAACTTCTTTTTTAGAGCTTCCCTCTTATTGTCTCTCCGGCTCTAAAAACGCATCCACCAACGCCTTATCTCTTGCCAGCGTTCAGAAACAACATCGTACCTGTAAGAGAAATGCTAAGATCAAGTTGTCAACACTTGTATCGAACTTGTAAACTAACACTAAGAAAATTAAGTAACCAATTGCCAGTCCCCGGCAACGGTGCCAAAAACTTGTTCACTCCCAATTATACGCAAGTGCACGTATTCGTACAAGTAATAAAGTGGCTTTCTTTCAAGCTAGGTATCGAACCCATAGGGACTGTAATGTGGCAGTAATTTTTCTTTAAGTGTTTAGTATAAGCACTTCTTTATAAAGCAGACAAATAGAACAAATGCTGATTTTTCAAGAATACTAGTTAATGTAACTTTAAGTAAAAAAATTGTAAATTATAATCTGAACAATAGCACGAACAAGCTAAGGTTAAGGGAAAACATGTAGATATGTAATTTATTGAATAAAATTCAGTCAACACTTCTCTTCGGTTGTTAGTCAGGATTTATTAACCAATGGATTGGGTCATTCGAACTCCTCTCCAATTAAAGAATCATGAGACTTACATTACACATTTCTGTGATGCAAAAACCTCATATTCTAGCAATACACAACAAATTCCATAGATGACCAAATATAACATTACAGATATATTTCTATTTTGAAGTTAATCTTCTCTTAATTTCTCAACCAAGACAAGAACATATCCCACCAATTCACATCTATCCAATTAATCTTCCCTTCGGAAATAAAGGTTGAATTCTAGGATGTACATCAACAATGGCCAATCATTAATGTAGTGAAAACAAGAATTAGTAGAACAACCATTGTAGAGAAGATAAAAACTGAAATAACATCAATTACATACTACTGCAATCATCCTCAACCTCAGCCAAAGGTGAATTAGCCACTCATTTGATGATTAAACATCTTCAAACAAGTAGAAATCATACAAGCAATTGAAATCTAAGAGAAAAAGGGAGAGAATTAACCCAAGAACTTCTTCAGCTCAACTGCTTGATACCCATGTTCTAGCATGAAAATGTCAGATATCCTAAAATAAAACCTAAGTGTGCTATTTATACAAGTGAGAAATTTCCCGGAATAAACTGGCAACGTGGCACAGAGGGTATCGCGGAGCACCAGCTCCGTGCCACGGCCCTGTCGTGAAGCCTCACTGGATCTTGGATGCCGGATTATTATCCTTAGCGTGGCACGAAGGGTATCGCGGAGCATCAGCTCTGTGCCACGGACGTAACGCGCACCTACACTGGAATCCAGGTGTACAGCAAAGTCCTCCCACCGTGTCACTAAAGTGAACGCGGAGCATAGGCTCCATGACACGGTGCCATCGCGCACCTTCACTGGATTTCAACACCAATTTCACTCTAGGAAGAATGCCTCCACGATGGTGGCGTGACATGACCTCTATCGCGGAGCATCAATTCTTTAGCATTTTCTTGTCGACTTCCGAGTTTTGCTTCCGAGTCCATTCCTCCACTTCACCAACTTGTAGATTAGTTTCCGAAATTCATTCTAACTACAAAAATAATAACTAATCATGTTGGTTAGTATAAATCCACATTTACATAAAAATCACATGAGAATGTACACATAAAAGTAGATAAACAAGTCCAAATTAAGTAATAAAGTATCACTTGGGCATGCAATTATGCCCAAGATCAACCCTGACAAAACCTCAGGCTCCCGGTTTCTTCACGACTCGAGTCACGAGTCGTAGGTCCTCACCACGACTCGTACCTCAAGTCGTATTGGTGGAAAATTCTAGGTCATCTGGAGTTTTCGACTTCGACTCCTGGGTATATTCGTAGGCCCTTTTGGGGTGTTACAATATCTCCCTCTTGGAAACATTCATCCTCGAATGTTGTGAATCAAGCAGCAAACGGAAACATACAATCACTATATATAGATGCTAATCATTCAAGCTGGAAACTGACGGAACGACTACCCCTGAAAAGAACCACCTAGCTGGTCTGAGTTAAGACATCACTTACATACATCATATCATAAAACAAACTTATACACATGAACAGAACATAAAAAAACTGAATGGAAGTTTTAGGACAAAACTGAAACCTCAAATTGAAACTGGGTCGATAGGGAACAAATGGGGGTATTTGGCCATTATTTCCGCTTCATCTTGCCGCGTAGCTCCCTCAACATGGTGGTTTCTCCATAACACCTTTACTGAAGCTACTTCCTTGTTCCTCAACCTTCGAACCTGATGATCCAAGATTGCAATAGGGATCTTTTCATAACTGATGCTATCCTTCACACCAACACTTTCCACCGAAACCACTAAGGCTAGATCTCTCATGCACATTCTCAAAAGTGATACGTGAAACACGGGTGAACCAAACCCAACTCAAAGGTAACTCCAACTCATAGGCTACTTTACCTACTCACCTCACAATCCGATATAGGCCAACATAGCGGGGGATGAGTTGTCCTTTATTTTCAAATCTCATCACTCCCTTCATGGGAGATACCTTCAGAAACACCCAACCATCGACCTCAAACTCAAGCTCCCTTCTACTCATATCTGCATAAGAATTTTGGCGACTCTGAGTCGTTTTCAGCCTTTCTCTTATTAGCTGAACTTTTTTCATAGCTTCATAGACTGAATCGGGTCCCACTAACGAAGCCCCACTGACATCAAACAATCCAATGGGCAATCTACACCATCGCTCGTAAAGAGCCTCGAACGATGCCATTTGTATGCTTGAGTGGTAACTGTTGTTGTAGGCGAACTTAATAAGAAGCAAATGCTCGTCCCAACTACCCTTTAAGTCAATAGTACAAGCTCTCAACATGTCCTTGAGAGTTTGGATAGTCTGCTCCGCCTGACCATGTGTTTGCGGATGGAAAGTCGTGTTAAGCTTTACCTGGGTGCCAAGTCCCTTTTGAAAAGATCTCCAAAACTGAGAAGTGAACTGGGTACCTTTGTCTGATATAATGCACAAGGGCACTCCGTGTAGTCTAACCAACTCTCGGATGTATAACTTTGCATAATCTTTTGTTGCATCGGTGGTTTTGACTGGTAAGAAATGAGCAGCCTTGGTCAACCTGTCCACCACAACCCAAATGGAGTCATACTATTTATGAGTGCGGGGCAAACCTGTCATAAAGTCCATGTTGATTTCTTCCCACTTCCATGTAGGAATGCTGAACACCCCTTGGTCTCTGATGTTTGACTTTCACTTGTTGGCAATTTGAGCACTTAGCTATAATTTTTGCAATATCCCGCTTCATGTAATTCCACCAATAGATTTCCCGCAAGGCATGATACATTTTGGTGGCGCCTGGATGTATAGAATATCTGGACCTGTGAGTCTCATGTAACATCCGGCTTCTCAAACCACCCACGCTCGCGACACATAAGAGACCCTGGTACCAAAGAACACCATCACCCCCTTTGGATAAGACTTCTACCTTCTGATTTTGAACAACTTCTTTCAGCTTTACCAATATTGGGTCTTCATCTTGTTTAGCCTTCACCTCTGGTATCAAGGATGACTCTGACCCGTTCTGAACTACCATCCCACCATCGGTCGAACCAACTAACCTAACTCCCAACTGTGCAAGTCGATGTACCTCCTTTACTAGTTCCTTCTTGTCTACACTCACATGTGACACATTTCCCATAGAAAGTCTACTAAGAGTGTCTACTACTACGTTGGCCTTGCCAGGGTGATAGAGGACACTCATGTCGTAGTCCTTAAGTAGCTCCAACCACCTCCATTACCGAAGATTTAGTTCCTTCTATGTGAACACATATTACAAAATCTCGTGGTCTGTGAATACATCTACATAAACCCCATACAAGTAGTGTCTCTATATCTTTAAAGCAACTACCACCGCGACCAACTCAAGATCATGGGTTCCGTAATCTTCTCGAGAGTTTTTAACTATTTGGAAGAAGATGCTACGACCTTTCCGTGCTACATCAAAACACATCCCAGTCCGACCCTCGAAGAATCACAATATAGAACGAAGCCATAAGTACCCTCTAGTAAAGTCAACACAGGTGCTGAAGTGAGTTTGGCCTTTAATTCCTGGAAGCTCTTCTCACAAGCCTCCGACCATTGGAACATAACCTTTTTCTATTTCAATCTCATCAGTGGGGATGCAATGGATGAGAAACCTTCCACGAACCTCCGATAGTAACCCACAAACCCCAAAATGCTTCTAATCTCCGAAGGGTTTACCGGTTTGGGCCAATTCTTTACTGCTTCTATCTTTTAGGAGTCCACCCTTATACCGTCGCTTGATACCACATGCCCCAAAAATGCAACTGATTTCAGGAAAAATTAACATTTGCTAAACTTGGAATATAGTTGGTTATCATTGAGGGTTTGGAGTGCTACCCTCAGGTGTACGACATGATGCTCCTCACTCCGGGAGTATATTAATATGTCATCAATGAACACGATAACGAACATATCCAAATATGCCTTGAATATCCTATTCATCAAATCAATAAAAGCTGTATTGGCACTGGTTAGTCCAAAAGACATAACAACGAATTCATAGTGGCTATATAGGGTTTTGAAAGCAGTCTTTGGAATGTTGCTCTTCTGGACTCTGAGCTGGTGATACTCGGACCTCAAATCTACCTTAGAGAAGTATTTGGCACCCTGAAGCTGACCGAATAAGTCATCAATCCTAGGTAAGGGATATATATTCTGGATGGTGACCTTGTTCAACTGCTTATAGTCAATACACATCTGCAGGGAACCATCTTTCTTTCGGATGAACAACACTGGGGCATCCCATGGGGACTTACTCGGTCTAATGAAACCCTTATCCAGCAAATCCTTCAACTGCTCCTTTAACTCTTTTAGCTCGACTGGAGCCATTCGTAAGGAGGAATTGATATGGGCTACGTGTCGGGTAAAAGGTCAATCTAAAAATCAATCTCCCTCTCAGGAGGGACACCTGGTAGGTCATCTGGAAATACCTTTGGGTATTGCCCCACCACGGGGACTAACTCAATGGTCAGGGTCTCGGACTAACATCCTTAACCCTCACCAAGTGGTAAATACAACCCTTGGAAATCATTTTTCTGGCCTTGATATAGGAGATAAAGAGACCTACGGGCACCGCTAAACCACCCCTCCATTCTAAAAGTGGTTCATTTGGAAATCGAAACTCCACTGCGTGAGTTATATAGTTAACAGAAGCATACCATGCAAACAACCAAATCATGCCTAAGATGATGTAAAAATCAATCATAGCTAATTCTACTAAGTCTGCAGAGATAACTTATGCAACACTGTAATAGGGCAACCTCTATATACCCGCCTCGCTACAATTGAATCACCAACCTGGGTAGAGATAGAAAATGGTTCAGATAAGATTTCAGGATTGAATCCAAAGTGACTAGCAATGTAAGGTGTCACAAAAGATAGTGTGGCTCCCGAATCTAATAAAGCATAAGCATCAATATGAAAAACTCGCAACATACCCGTAACCACATTGGGAGAAGTCTCTTGCTCCTACTGAGAGCCAAGTGCATAAAACCAGTTTTGGCGCTGGCCCCTAGTCAGAGCACCCTACTAAGTCTGACGTGCTACTGGTACAGCTGAACTGGCTACTGAAGTGCGGGCTCCACTACCCCCTGACCTAGCTACAGGGAAATCGCAAAGTCTGTGTCCAGGTTTTCCACACTCGAAAAAAGCATCTGAGCCCACGAAACAATTCCTTGGGTGGTTCTTGCCACAAGTAGAACTAGATGGGAATGTGCGCTCTATGCGCATGCTGTTTTGACTCATCAAACTTGAGGCCCTGCTCCTCTGACCGTCCTGTTACCTAGGTGGAGTACTAGCTGAAGATGGTGCTGGTGCAGTGGGTCTGGTGCTGGGACTGCTGGTGAAATTCACCCCTTGGCATGAGCTGGGAGAACCTATGGCTATCAGTTCTAGCCCTCTTCACCTCTCTTTACCTCATATTTGCTACTTCCATCTTCTGAGCGTAGAGGACTATCTGTGGGTAGTCCATATCCTGATGAAGCAGGGCTATTCTGCAGTCCTTATCCAGATACTCAGCTACTCCCCACACGAATCTACTCACCCACGCCCTTTGATCCATCACTAACTCCAGGGCATATTATGATAGGCAAGTGAAGTCATGTACATATTCCAGCATCGTCATCTTTCCTTGCTTAAGGTTGACAAACTCAGTTGCTTTCAGTTTGCTCATCTCCTAGGGAAAAACCTATCTAGAAAGGCTATGTGGAATTCATCCCAGCTGATAGGGCCTTCTCCCGCTGCCCTCTATCCCTCCATTGCTTGAACCAAATGTAAGCGACCTCCTTCAGCTATTAAGAGGCCAAATCAACACATTGCTCACTTGTCACTCCCATGACCTGAGTGACCTTCAAAATTCCTTCGATGAACTCGTGTGGATCCTCGTCCACCTATGTCCCTGTGAACTCGAGAGGGTTCATCCTCAAAAAGTCTCTAATCGGGGTCGTTGCTGCATTGTAGTTCTGAGGAACAGGCACAATAGCCTGCTGGTTGACTTGAGCGATCAAGGCATGCGCCAACATCTCAATAGCCACCAGAATCTTGGCATGGGCAGCTGGCTCGGGTGCCTGGGGCTCCTGAATAGGTGGGGCTTGGTGACCCGCATAATTATTGCCACCCCCGTGGCCTTCATCATTTTTGTTCCTCCTTTTGATTAACCTTCTGGGAGCTACAAATTTTCTAAAGTCGCGAACAACACAAATTAGAAAAAGGGAGAGATTTTGACCGCACGACATAGATCATAAATGAAGGGAATATTCCTAAAATGTTCAGTAGCATCTTCGTCATAAGTGTGGCGCTTCACACCCATGCAAAAGACTCTACTAACATAGCTTCCAGACTCCCTAGGACACATCTAAACCTATTGCTTTGATACCAAGTTTGTCACGACCCGAGAGTACACCCCGATCGTATACACGGGACAAGGAGCCTAGAGAGACCCCAAGTCAACCCATGGCATGAGCATAACACTAATTCATTCATAAAGAGGCTGAAAACATAACTTATCAATCATAAATTAACTGAAAATCATATTATGAATTGTAAGGAACTACAAACTAAAATACATTCATCAATGATAAAATACTACACATAAGTCTGAAAGCCTCTAATCATAAAATAAGGGTTGAAGGGACAAGACCCCAACTAACCCAAACATTTTGAAAACATAAGACAATTTAAACAAGTCTGATCATGAAGCCCTTGAATCATATGGACTCACCACTAAAGACTGAGCAGAACTGAGCGCAAGCTAGGGACGATGTTGAACCTGCGAACCGGATCCTGAAAATATGTGGGTCAGTACTTGGATAGTAATGAGTATGTAAAGTATTCAAAGCAATGCTTAAAAACATAAAAGTTAAAGGAGTGGGAACATCATGATCCTAAAACTGAAATCGTAAGTATATCATAAGAGCTCAATATTTCCAAAAATACTCATAAACCCATCAAAGTCGTAATGTGTGGGGAAAGAATTTCATAAATCATAACTTGAGCCAAAAGAACATAATCATGCATACTTCAGAACCATGAGTAACAGTGTGAGATTTCTATAACCGACATACTTCACATGACCATACATGAAGCCCAACTTGTACGCCTAGTCGGGAGGCCGTTCATACCTTGTCAATGGTATGAACCATGAAAGGCGTGATATCACTCATGAAGGCCCCCTAGGGCATGACAGTCACTGAGGAGGTCCCAAACATAATCCTACAGTGGCATGTAGTTTTGAGATTTGGGGCATTACCTGGGCCCCGAACCTACTCGGTGTTAAGTAATACTCCCAAAACATGTAACATGCTCATAGAAATTCATACATAACATGCACAACTAGTTAAATCGTGAAAATCATTCCATGTTTGAGAGTTCATGATACTAGCATGGAATTTGGGCCCGTTAGTCGGCCAAAGACATAGTTCATAAATCATATGCAACATAGGGGCATGGTCCAAAATCTTAATCATGCTTGAAATTCATAATTTATGCGAAACATAATCATGACAACATGAGAAATAGGAAACTTGAAGACAAGCTTGAAACTCAAAAATTCATATTAAGCTTGCGGATTCATCATGAACAGGAATTTACCAAAAAGTCCTTCATAATTTGGCATCCATAATTTAAGAGTTTTAAATCGTGAAATACAAAATATAGAAGAAATATCAGCCCAAATACTTCAAAACCCATAATTTAAACATACTACCACACTTTCATGTAAACTTTTGAGAAATCATGCAATTGGGTTAAGACCCACGAGAATTTCGTAACTTAATCGTAGGAAATGGGAAGAAATGGGCATGGGTACGGTCTAATATACCCATTCAAAACCCCACATACCTGGAAATTTCATGATTTCCTACTCCCTTGAAGAACCCTAAGTGAAAGCTTGAAGAATCTTGAAGAAAGTTGCTCAAAACCCTTCCTACTCCCTTCTCTAACACTTGTAATTGCTAAAATGAACTTAACAGGAGTTTTCATCCCTTAAAGACCCTGTTACGACCTCAAAATCACGTGTTTTATGGTCCAAAAGCATAAAAATTCGAAATTGCCCTTACTAAAATTTCGCTGAAAAGCAGTTCTGGCCCCAACCACGAGTCGTGCCACGAGTTGTACCATCAAGTCACGAATTGTGGTTACCTCTCGTGGTCACTTCACCCTTTCTCCTAACTTTCCGAATTTGGCCACGACCGGTAAACCACGACTCGTACCACCATCCTACGAGTCGTACTGTCAACCGTGGTACCATCCACCCAAACCAATACGACTTTACCACAACTCCTCACCACGACTCGTTGCTTCATCCTATGAGTCATACCAAGACCTGTGGTGACTCACTCTGGCTCAACTGAGATATTCACTATGAGTCATACCTTATCACCATGGTTCGTAGGACTACCCCTGACACAACCTCAGGCTCCTTGTTTCCTCACGACTCGAGTCATGAGTCGTAGGTCTTCTTCAATTTTTGACTTCAACTCCCGGGTCCGTTCGTAGGCCATTCCAGGGTGTTACAGGGACTTTTTGGGATGTTACATTATCTCCCCCTTCAAAATTTACCATAAATGTTAAGTGCTTATATGTAGGCTCTATTTTTGACATTAATATTGAAAACTATAGCACAATTGCCTATTTGGCTGTAGAATTTAAGCTAATTAATATCCAATTACCAATGTGTGGAGAGATAATAGTTTTGTTCACTAGTCATTTTTGCACTTTAAAACTTGTCTAGTTGGCCATGTGTTGGACTAGGAAATTTTGATTGTAGAGAGGAACTTAGGCTACTTTTATGATTAAAAGAATTTTTATCCTATATGATCCACCAAAATGTTATACATACATACATATATACATATATATATGTGTGTGTGTGTGTGTGTGTGTGTGTGTTGTGTGTATATATATCCCTAGTATCCCTCTTTTAGCCTATTGCTTTTTTCTTGGTTAGCCATAAAGAACCATAACCCATTCTTTAAAGTTGATCCTATTCTACACCCATCCTAATTGACTAGTGGAAGAAATATGAGGTACTGAAAGTACCTAAGTTGGGCTGAGGAAAGAAAAAGCAGAAAAACTAAAAATGTTGCATCCAACTCATGATCTGGAGCACGATGAAAAACAAAAAATGTTGCATCCAACTCATGAACTAGACCACGATGATCCAAAGTAGAAATGAAAAATAAAATAAAAGGAAAAAAATGGTGTGCTTAGCAAATACAGAGAAACAAGAAAGATGAAAGGAGTAGAAAAATAAAGGAACAAGCAAGAATGTTATGTAGTGTTCAAGGAGGGTAAGACAACTAATTCCCATATATAAATCCTACCCCTCTCCAAACTGACATTAAGAAAGCTTAGAAAAGTCCTCATATTATCTTAATTAAAATTTTCGAAGGCAGATGCATTTGAAAATATAGGCAAGCCTGTGGTTGCAATATGACATATGAATATTCTCTTGAGGGATGTGTTTTTCCTTTTCTCGTTCACCTTATGCCCCATGTGTCACTATGATAATCATTATATTACTGGATAAGTTTTTTGGTCTAAGTTATGGAAAATGGATGAAAACAACTATTGTCAAGGTAAGTGTCTTGCATAAATTAGTGGTATAACTTGAAATAATGTCAAGAGTAGAGGTTGCATGGTTAGTGTTGACACTTGTGAGAATTACAGTTTTTATTTTTGATTTCAATATTTGATAGAAGGGTGGTTGATATGAAAATGAATGCTGGTAGTTGAATGTCAAAACCATCATAGGTGTGGCACTTTGTGAGATCAAAATAGTAAAGAGGGTAGAGTTTCTTGTTTTCGTTGCTTGAGGACAAACAAAGACTTTAAGTTGAGGGTGTTTATGTGTCGGGATTTTCCAACACATTCTTATACCTCTTACATAAGTTTTGACTTTCTTTTAGCACTTTAATTTTAATGTAAAATATTGTAATCTAGGTATTAGGATGAAAAAACACAAAGAAGCGGATGAAAGTGCACCTGAAAGGGAATATACAAACTGCAGATGGATTCGGCAGGCCGAATGTCCCATTTTAGATGGACTTCAAAGAAATTGAAAGAAAAGAAACAAATGGCTAATATTGAGAGAATTCAAGGTTCTAGTTACAAACTATAATTTCAACCTACAAACTGTAAAATAATATATAAATTCTAAACAGAGACTGGTGGTAAAAGAGGGTCAACTTAAAAAGCCCAGTTACAGACCGCAAGTTGATTCTGCGGTTGGCTGGTCCAGCCAACAAGAACCTGAAGACAAGAATCTATGAGCCACTTATCAAAATTATATGCTGCAGAACAACATACAATGGAAGTCTGTCTGAGACAAAGGTAAATATGAAGGACTTCTATGGACCGTAAATGGATTCACAATTTGCAAGTCACTTCTACGGATGACAATTATTAATGGCAGAGATTTTGCGGCCAACTCAAGAGCAATCTGTAGGTCGCAAGTCAAATCTATGGTCCATAAGTGGTACCTCTGAAGTTCTGAGACTAAGTATGATTTCGATTCCTGATGCAATATAAATAATTTTCCTAGGTTTTTTTCGAATGACTGTTGCACGTTATATTGCACGAACAATTTTTGGTGATTTTTCAATCGTTTTTCAGAAGATTATTTACCGTTTTATTCTTGTTCTTGATTTAAACAATTCTCAATATCACATGTAAGTAAATTAAATTTTAGTTTATCATGAGTGACTAAATTTGTAACTAAGGTTGTGAACACAGTACAATTGCAAAACCACGTAATCTTAGTCTTTATAATTGACAGCGAATTTTAATATGATTAATCAGTCGTTATTTTCCATTACTGTTTGATGGTTGCAAACATAATTCTACGCCATATAATCTAATAATACTTGAAAAAGTTAATTATAGTTAATTAACAAGAATTCGAGGCTTTAAACCTTATTTGATAAATTTGCTTAGGAGTAAGTTGAATTTACATGGCAGAAAATAATTAATTTTAATTAAACTCTTGTTACTTCGGAAGAATCAACTAAAATAATATCACTCACATGTTAAAAACCAGTGAGTGACTATTTTGAGATTATTTGCATAAGAATGCAAAGTCTTGATCAGTAACTTGATTGAGAAACTTAGGTGGAGCAACCGTGACGGGAGCACAATCTTGATGCTTTAATATATTGATTAACACTAACTCAATTTTAGGAAATTATTTAGGTTAAACATTTCAAATACATCATCCTTTTTGAAATAGCATCTTAAAATGACAAATCAAGTATTTATTCATATGAATCATCTTTTCATTTATGTTAGATTCGACCCCAAACTAATTGGGTTACAATATTTTCATAGGACTATTTTATATAATATTTTAGGTGTGAATTTTTAAGAATATCATTAACCAACATCATTTTCATAATATAAAGATATTTAATTCTTTCACCATTTATAGTCTCGATATAATAGCCATTTGGCAAATGTCTTTGAAACATACTACGATATAATGCTATATCAATTGGCAAATTTGTTACTCTGGTAAGTAATAAATTATCTTTATAAGATCCTTTAATTAATGTTATTCTATTAGATATTGTATTAATATTGACTTCTTTCATCATCAAATATGTGAAATATTTCTTATCCCTTAAAATAGTATGTGTTGTAGCACTATCTATAAGGCATATGTCGTCGTAATTGATCTTGGGTCCAACTAGTGAGTGCAAAATTTTCATATTCTTCATAAAAATAAAAGGCACATTATAAGAAATGTGAATGCTAACAACATGTATATTTTATGGAACTGCACTAAAAATGTTGAAACTAGCAGAATATGATGGTTTAGAACAAAATTTAAAAAGGACCTAGTTGCAAAATAAAAAGAGAACAAAAACTTTTCTTATATTTTTATTCCCCAATAAGATGATCAGTTCTTCAGTCAATAACATCATGGAAGTCTCTAACATCTGAATGAGTAATATTTGAGAAGCCTTTAAAGTCATCATTTTTATAAATAAGATTTGCCTCAATATCATCATATTTGATTGATGGGACTACTTCATCATCATAATTTTGAAAGATCAAGTGTGCCTGTATTATTATTATCTTTTCTTTGAGATACTTGATAAAGTTTACCAAAAAGATCGGGTGTACGACAAGCACGTGAGTGATGATCTTTCACACTACATCAGTGGAAAATATTAACCGTACATCTTGAAGGATTATTTTGAGCAATTTTATTTTTCTCCAATTTATTTTCACTATGGTGAAGATAATTATTTTTTCCTCTATCATGTCCGACCACTATTGCAGTAACTATTTTATCTTATTTCAGATTGACTTTATGTTGCTGTAACTATTATGGTAAAATAGATAAAGGGGGAAGGGGGAGAATTTATATTTCTTAAACTTGAGAGGGAGTTTTATTGTAAAGAAAACATGGAGGTGAAACAATTTTCACTCCATGTTAGACTCTAAACGATATTTAACCGGGTCACATATCTGTCACACATCTGATATACATCTGTCACACATCTGTACATACATGACAGGGGGTCTTATTTTTTCCCTTCTGGTCAGGAACTGTAGGGGATTCTAGAAATCCATGTATTGTACTAGCATGGTACCCCCTCCCGCTCATCTACTTGTACGGTGCCCCCTTCGAACATGAGCCACTCATCTGATAACTGCTCACCAGATTCTTACCACGGGCACAAGCCACTCATATCATAACTGCTCACCCGGATGCTCACCTTGGGCATGAGCCACTCATCTCAATAATAATGGTATATTAACCCATTTATCACACAACTGCTTATTCAGATGCTCCCCTCAAACACGAGCCTCTCATCTCAGGAAAATGATGTATTACCCAACAAGCATCATCATATTTTAATATGATCTAAAATTAGTCATCAGACATAACCAATCGTAAGTACATATAGATTATCACAATTGTACTTTAACATCACGAATAATATTCACAGACTTCAAAAATATCATAGCTTATTTAATAACATTGTCAATCCACCAATCTCAATCATAAATAAATATATAGAGCAACATGATCTTAACCAATTGGTAGTTCATACAATCCAACCCATCCATATAAGGAATTAACAATCAACCAAAACATTTATCATAAATTTTCAAATATCACGCATTAACTATTCTCTTTCGCTCCTGGCTTTAATTTTCATAATTAATCAACTATGGTTTCTTACTTGTATCTGTTCTTCCATCTTTCCTCATATTCCTATTTGAGAAATATCTATCTTTTCTACCGTCCATCTTTTCAATATGATTACAATTAAATTCGTTATTAATAATATATCATATGGAATCACATACACAATAGGTCTTACTACCTCCCTTGTTTTCCACCTTAACATAATTTGTTTAGGTTTTATTATTAAGATTATTATGTTGAAATCCACCCCTTTTTATGTTAATCTCATTCAATTCATTATCATGTATATGTGTACATACCTATATGCCCTTTAATTATATATGCATATACAATTCACTAATCAAAGTCTAAACTTAGAGTAAACTATAGCCTAGCTAGGCGCCACACTACTTTCATGAGGTTGGTGGAGTTTCATTTCCCACTCATAATTTTGCGTTCTTCTTGATGGTTTACCAACCCGAGGGTGAAACCATGTTCTTAGAGAGTTACCCTTTTCTTTTCTTGGTTAGAATACTAAAAATTTTACCCCTATAAATTTTTAATAACTTATCCTTCTTAGAATAGACTGAAACATAGAGTTCTAGTCCGCATCATCCACTACGGCGATGACTTTTTCACTGCATCGGTCCTTCTACAGCGAGTGGTTTCCCACTACCGTGGTTTTGGCTGCCTGTAATACCCTAAAAGTTTCTAAGATCAGAACCTAGACTTGAAGTAGAAACCAGCAGGAAAATTGACTTTTCTCGCAAAACGTGACCATAACATGAGTCGTGGTGAGATGGAAAGACTCGTGATCATAAGTCATTGTAACCTAAGGCAGCCAAGGGCCCTAACATAATGAGCCAAAGGATGACTTATTAGACAAGACCATGACCCATCCTGAAGAGCCGTTCTATGACTTAAGAAAGTGTTCAAATCTTCCTCAGTGACCACGAGCAAATACCACGAGCCGTGGTACAATAGGACAACTCATCCTATCCAGCCGTGGTAAGAGGTTTTAAAAATGGTCAAAATATTCCTAGTAACCACGAGTACACATCATGAGTCATGGTATGACACAATGTGTCATGGTGTGGCTCGTAGGGACTGGACGATAGTTTTTCAATATGTCTTTCGAGGGGTACTTTCGTAACTTTCTAAGCTCCTAACTCCTAAACCAAGTCGGTTTAGGTTCTACTTGAGGAAAATTAAAGGGGTAATTAGTGGGATAACCCCTCATTCCACTCCTAACATTGAAGAACTTCAAGAATCAGTATGCTTTCTAGATTAACTAGGGTTCTCTTCTCAATCTATTAGGTCCTTAAGCAGTAGGCAGAAACTCTTCTTTTCAGGCATGTAGGTTTATGAATACGGGTTTCCTTTCACCCTTGTGCCTAAAAATCAAGATATAAACTATAATTTTAGTATGATTATATGAATCCATTATTTCTAGTGCTGAAACTCTTTTATGTAAAAATTCTAAATTCTTTTGGTATATGTCCTCTCATGATTCCTATATGCGTCATACAATTATGTTGTGTTGAATTCTTTGAAAAACTCTTATGTATCCTTACACTCAAAACATAGTATGATTTTTTCAAAATAAGTTTATTGTTAAAGTATATTTAGTATCATGATATCATGTTCTCAGTATCAGCTAAATTTGCATGACTAGTTCTGAAATTCAGAAAATTCAGTACTTAGCATAATTTTTAAACTAGTCTATGCAAAACCTATTAGATTTCAAATATAATTATGAGTGCCAATGTATGTTTTGGGAGTAGCATTTACCACTAAGTGGATGTGGGTTCAGATAACCCATGTCCCGTAACTATGTGCCACCATAGGTAAAAAGGGTCCTTGCTAGTTGAGAGTGTCTCCCTTGCCTGAATAGGATCTTATGTGAATTCACACCTTCATGGTCCTTACCCTTGGCAAGGTATGGACACCCTCCAAACCATGGTCACAAGTTGGGCTCTATGTGTGCTCACATAGAGTATATCGGTAATGAGAATCTCCCACTCCCACAGTCACAGTCATAAGTTTTACCATGCGTAGTCCTTATAGTATTTGTACATGTCCTATAATTTCAGTATACAAACTTATGTTATGACTTCATACATGTTCAGCTCCATATTTATGTTTTAAACTTTGGGTCATTGCACTTCAGTATGTTATCCTTAGGTATTTAGCATGATTATGGTTTTGAATATGATTCCCCTTTTTCTCACATTTTCTACTTAGCCCATATACTCGGTATATTCAATGTAATAACCATATATTTTTATGCTATATTGTTTCATGATATAAGTTCAAGCACTTAGACTCAGTTCCACAGCTAGACACATCCAGTGCCTACTATGTAAGCTAGTGTTGGTGAGTCCTTATCATTTGAGGATGAGAGCTTACGATGTTTGTTCTTTACTTTTATTACTTTACTCTTTAGAGCTACTTGGGTTCCTATCCCTCTAGCTCATTAATATAGAGGCTTTCAGACATAGTTAGATGTTTAGCTTATCAGTTCTTAGACTTTTTTACATTTCATGATATTTATTAATGAACTTAGATTATTTTCATTATTAGATTAAATTCATTTTAGCTTCTGTCTCCCATGACTGAATGGGCTCATGAGTGAATTCACACCTTCATTGTCCTTACCATTATCAAGGTATGGACACCCTCCCAACTAGGGTCACAAATTGGGCTCAATGTGTGCTCATATAGAGTATGTCGGTTATGAGAATCTCCCACTCCCACATTCATAGTCATGAATTTTACCATGCATTTTCCTTATAGTATTTTTACATGGCCTATAATTTTAGTATACAAACTTATGTTATCACTTCAGAAATGTTTAGCTCCATATTTATGATTTAAATTTTTGGTCATTGCACTTTAATTGTTATCATTAAGTATTTAGCATGATTATGGTTTTAAATATGATTCCCCTTTTTCTCACATGCTTTACTTAGCCCTTATACTCGGTATGTTCAAAGTACTGACCATATTCTATTATACTATATCATCTCATGATATAAGTTCAGGCACTTAGACTTAGTCCCATAGCTAGACACGTCCAGTGCCTACTAAGTCAAGTAGTGTTGGTGAGTCCTCATCATTCGAGGATGGGAGCTTACGATGTTCGTTCTTTTCTTTTCTTAGTTTAGTCTTTAGAGCTACCTGGGGTCCTGTCCCTCTAGCTCATCAATTTAGGGGCTTTCAGACATAGTAAGATGTTCAACTTATCAGTTCTTAGACTTGTTTACATTTCATGATATATATTAATGAATTTATATTATTTTCATTAAATGATCAAATTCAGTTTATTTTATGCTCAGTTATTTCATTTTTGTGATAGTGTTGTGCTAGTGCCATGGTTTAGCTTGGGGAAACATGTGGTCCTAAGTCCTGTGTCGCATATAGGGTCTAGACTTAGGTTGCAACAAAGTTTGTATCAAAGCATCATGTTTAGAAGTATCCTAGGGTGTCCAAAAGCCGTATTAAGTATAGTGTTTTTCATGGGTGTGAAGCACGCCACACTTAAGAGGAATGGGCTACAAAAAATTCTTAGGAAATTTCTCTTCTTTCATGTTCTATAATGTGTGATAAGTCCAACTCTCTTTACTTTTCAAACTCATGCTGTACACGATTATGAAAAATGCATCCCAGAAAAGCAAATGAAAGGAGAAACAGTAACGGGAACCAGCAAGCTCCACCAACTCCAACAGACCCTCTAAATTAAAAGGTTACTAATGAGTACTCAAGGATGCCTTCCAAATGTTGGCACAGGCCATGACCGCTTAATTCAACCAGCAGGTGGTTGCACTCATGAATCTGAATGGGAATGCAACAGCTGCAACGGTGCGAGACTTCACCAACATGAGCCCACTAGAGATCCTTGGTTCAAAGGTGGACAAGGATCATAAGATTTCATTGATGAGGTATAGAAGATCACTCAGATCATGGTTATTATTGGAGAGGAGAATGCATACATGGCATCTTATTAGTTGAAGGGGGTAGCATAGTTATGGTACAAGCATTGGAAGGAAAGTTGCCAGTGATATGCCACCCCAGCTGATTGGGATGAGTTCGTGAAAACCTTCCTAGATAGGTTCTTTCCTTAGGAATAGAGGGAGGAAAAGTCTGAGGAGTTCATTAACTTGAAGCAGAACTCTATGTCAGTGAAGGAGTATGCGCTGAAATTCACCCAACTCTCTAGGTATGCTTCGAAAATGATCGTTGAGTCGAGGGCTCAAAAGAATAAGTTTGCGTCAGGAGTGTCATACTTGGTTGTCAAGAAGTGCAGGAACACTACGCTTATCGGGGATATGGATATCTCCCGACTCATGATTCATGCTAAATAGATTGAAAAAGAAAAGCTGAAGGAGAAGCAAAGAGAGAAGAGGGCCAGAACCAATAATTTTGAGTTCTCTCAGCAAAGGTCAAGTGGTGAAAATAGCTCACACTTCCATCAGTGTTCATCAGCTCCAACACCTTCATCAGCTAGTGTTCCATCTCCCAGGTCCAAAGGGAGTAGAGGGGTAGAGCACCAGCTTTAGGTTCCAATGCAACATGTCCAAAGGTCATATGTTTCCAACATCTAAGAAACATGGAAGGAATCACCTTAGGGAGTGCTTAATCATGAAGAATGTTTCTTTTTGGTGCGGTAAGTGCAGTCACAGACTCCAAGACTATCCATCAGCTAGAAGGGCTACATCAGTAGTTATACCAAAGCCACCTCTTCAGTAGCTCCAGCAGCTCACTTATCCCAGTTGGGTGCCTCATCTAGTGTAGGTGGCAAATAGCACTAGAACCATTTCTATGCGCTCTAATTACACGAGAATCAAGAGAGCTCGCCAGATATAGCTAGGGGTATGCTATGAGTCTTTCTCCTTGATGTTTATGCATTGTTATATCTAGGGGCCACATTATCCTTCGCGACCTCATATGTTGTAATGAATTTTGGTGTCTGTCAGTCCTGAATGCCTCTTATAACCCTTCTCAGTCTCTACTTCTATCGGCAAGTCAATCTTAGCACAAACGGTATACATAAATTAACCAGTTACAGTTTTCCAGAAAGTCACCACCACTGATCATGTAGAGTTAAAATGATTGATTTCGATTTCATCCTTGGCATGGATGATTAGTTCTATTCCACTTATGCTTCATTTGATTTCAGAACCAGAGTAGTAGAATTCCAGTTCCTAGGTGAACTAGTTTTAGAATGGAAGAGAGTCCTGCAGTGCCAATAGGTCATTTTCTTTCCCACCTTAAGGTCAAAAGGATGATTTCCAAGGGTTGTATATACCATTTAGTTTGGGTGAAGGATTCTAAGTCCAAATACCCAACTCTTCATCCAGTTCCAATTGTGAGTGAGTTTTCAGAAGTATTTCCCCAAGATCTTCCCAGATTCCCTCCCCAAAGGGAAATTGACTTCCAAATAGACTTTCTTCTAGATATGCAGCCAACATCCATTCCTCCTTATAGAATGGCTCCAGTCAAGATTAAGGAATTGAAGGAACAGTTGAAAGACCTCAAAGATAAAGGTTTTATTAGGCCCAGTAAGTCCCTATAGGGTGCTCTAGTTTTTTTCCTGCGTAAGAAGGATGGCTCTCTCAGAATGTGCACCAACTACCGCCAATTGTACAAAGTCACAATCAAGAATAAGTACCGTATTTCTAGGATTTTGACTTGTCTGATTAGCTTTAGGAAACTAGTTGTTTCTTACAAATACCCTCAGATTTAGCTACCACTATCTTAGAGTCAGAGAGTGACATTTCGAAAATCGCCTTCAAACTCGGTATGGTCACAATGAATTTGTCGTTATGTCCTTTGTTCTAACAAATGCTCCTTCATCTTTTGTGGATTTGAGGAATAGGGTATTTAAGCAGTACCTGGATATATTTATTATCATCTTCATAGATGATATCCTCATATTCTTTTGGAGTGGGGAGGAACAGACTATTAAGGACAATTAACTATTTGCCAAGTTTAGCAGGTGTGAATTTTTGTTGAAGTCAGTTGCTTTTGTTCTATCTAGTGAGGGTGTTTAGGTAGACACTTAAAAGATAGAGGCAGTAACGAATTGGCCTACACTTGTTACTCCCACCAACATTAGAAGCTTTTTAGGTTTAGCTGGTTATGGAAGGAGGTTTGTAGAAGGATATTCATCAATTTCTTCACCTCTAACCCGATTTACTCAAAAGAAGGTCAAACTTCAATAGTTCGATGCTTGTGAAAGGAGCTTTCAGGATTAAATACTCGACTCATTTCTGCTCTGATCTTGATCCTGCCAGAGGGTTTGGATGACTTTATAGTGTATTACGATGCCTCAACAGTTGGCCTCAGGTTCATGTTGGTGTAGCATGGAATGGTTATTGCTTATGCTTCTAGACAGCTTAAGACTCATGAGAAGAATTACCTGGCATCGACCTTGGGTTAGTAACAGTAGTTTTTGCCTTAAATATTTAGAGACACTACTTTTTTGGGGTGCATGTGGGTGTGTTGACGGACCATAAGAGCCTTTAGTATGTATTTAGTCAGAAGGATCTAAGTCATCGACATAAAATATGGTTTGAACTTCTCAAGGATTATGATATACATGTTCTTTATCATCCGTGTAAAGCCAATATTGTGGCTGATTCTCTTAGCAGGTTGTCCATGGAAAGTGTGGTTCATGTTGAAGACGGATAGAAGGAGTTGGTTAGGGATGACCACAGGCTTGCTCACATAGTGGTTCACCTTATGGATTCAGCAAATGGTGGTGTCGTTGTTTATAACAGTTCTGAATCTTCATTAGTGGTGGAAATAAAGGAAAAGAAAGAGGAGGATCCTATTTTGGTTAAGTTGAAGGAAGTAGTCTGAAATCAAAAAGTAGAAGATTTCTCCCAAGGGGGAGATGGTGTGCTATGCTATTACGGCTGATTGTGTATTCCAGATGTGAAGGACTTGAGACAGTGGATGTTGAGAGAGGCTCACAACTCTTGATATTCTATTCACCCAGGTGCCACAAAGATGCACCTTGATCTATGTAAATCCTACTGATGGAATGGTATGAACAGAGATATTGCGAAATTCGTGAATTTGTCCAAATTGCCAGTTTTCACACCCCAAAACTCGGGTAGGGCGTAACTGGCAGTTAATTTGTGATTTATCGAGAAGCCAGTTATATAGTGTCCGTAAATGTAACACTAAGGTCGACAAAGCCACCTATCACAACCAAACAAGATAAATAATGAATAAGCAACTTGGACCCACAAGGTCTCGACAATAATGAATAAGCAACCTAAAAAACCGACAAGACTATAATAAAGCTAAATAAAGCAATGGAAAACCGACACGACTACACAACCAAAATAACTATACAAACTAGTACACATCATCCTTTACAAAGTAGACAATTGAAATACACGGGACAGGGCACTGGCCTACCCATGCTATACACAAAACTCAAAAAATGAAAACTAGGACATGGCTCCTGAAAGAGAGGAGCATACCACAATTCCGCTAAAATATGGCTCTACTACGTCTGATGATCTGAGCCTCGGCCTGTACCTATAGCATGATTGCAAGAGGGGTTCCTTAGTACAAATAAAATGTACTAGTGTATAAGAATGAAAACTATAAACATATAAGATAACAATGATAATTGAGCAAAAAATAATGAATAGTGACAACCTAGAATCCTGGAAACCGAAACTTGACAATAACTCAATATTGAAGTGTAAATGAAACAAAGTAATATACAAAGAAAACTATAACTGAAATGTCAGCGGCTAGCCGACCATAAAATCCATATAAATTCATCCAGCTAGTGTACCATACTAGGATAAAAATATAAATGACTCTAGCCAGTGTACTACAATGTGGTAAAATCCGTCCAACTTGTGTACCACACCGGGGTAAAATAAAAATACCTCCAGCCGGTGTAGTACACCGGGGTAAAATTAATGAATGTTAATCATAATCATAAATGGAGTCGATAATGCTTCTACTTGGGTAAAATAAATAAATCTTAATCATAACCATAAATGGAGCTGATAAGGCTTATATTGGGTCAATTTAACACGTATAGCATAAAAATGATGAATACAAAATATGTGGCCTTCATAGGCCTCCTTCATAACACATAACTGCAAGTGAGCACATATAACATGTAAACTTAAAAAATAGCACATAGATGCATGTATTCAAAACTCATATAAATCATAAGGAACTGTGGATGACCTAAGAGTTTCAACAAAATTTATAAATCATGTTCAAAGTTACATTAGAGCACGGAGACTCGCTAGCTTGTTCTCGGCTAAAGGGAAAGGAATTATGATATCTCCCATTGGCCTGGATTATTTCATAACATATACATAAGATAAAGGACAACCATAACAAGGAAATTCTAATTCAATAAGCTCATTTACCCTTTAATAGCTTTCGACAGCTTTACTTAGCTTAAAATTGTTTACAAGTCATCATCTTGGCTATTTCACCAATTTCACTTAGCAACCAGATCTTTAAACATATTTAACATCACACACACACACACACACACACATATATATATATGACATACAGTAAAGGACCAGCTCACGGTGCCCATGATAATGGGACTTAAGACATTATTTATAATTACAAAATAATTGGCAGTAACACTTATTTCTTCTCACATTTACTTGTTCCAAACATGTTTAATGATTCAAACTCAATGTCATGCACTTTCACTGCTTTGTGAAGAATTATAATTCCTTCAATATGAGTATGACGACACAAGAACATTGTCCCTCGACAGTATATATTCGTGCTTGAACAGCGAGGATTGCACGCCTTAGCATACCTTGTTTCGACGAGCTTTCTTTAGTCGCTTCTTTCCTTCAACAACTAGAACTTATCCCCTTCAATTACTTGAGTATATAACCAAATGAAAAGGCTATTTCAAGAGAAGATATCCAGCCAAAATGTCACACCAACAGCAGTCACAGCAACAACACACAAGGCAACATTAACAATGTTTAGCCATTTTCTCTACTTTTTTCCATTAGCTTTTGAGGGTGAAAATAAGATGGAAAAATTAACTTCTTCTGTAGTAAATACCCTTAATATGAGGTATATTTCCAGCCAAAGAAACTTTCAAATATCCTAAATGAAACGAGCCAGAACTCATCTGAAAATAGTCCAATCGGCAGCAAAGTTAGCTGCCAAATTCTGCCCTTTTGCTTACAATTTTGTGGGGTTTAATGAGCGTAAAATTCTTACCTTCCTTCCTGGTTTCAATCCTTATTAAAATATGGATATATAGCAAGCAGAAACCTCTCTCCAAAAAGTTCCTAAAAAAAGCTCCAAAAACAGTCCCTAGTTCATCTTGCACTTTTGGAAACCAACTCTTGCTAATCTTGTGTTTGGTTGGAGTTTTTCCTTGGGGTTTCCCCTTCAATTCTCCTTAGTAGTTTCTAGAAATATATATATAATTTTAAATTTTATATAGGCAGCTCAAATCTGGAAAAGTTGTGTAATGAAAGATAAACCAAATATTGGGTTTTTATATTCTTAGGCCGGTGGGCTCTTTTTAGGCGGTGGCTACGTTACTGCTGGATACTGCAACCATAAATTTCCTATTATATTTTACTCCAAACTATGATTGACGATCTATCTGTTGTTTTATAAACTAGGCTCAAATACCTTTAATTTGATAGGTCGTAGGACTACTAACTCATTATAGAATGAGAGATATGGTCTTTCAAAGTTAACTCTTACTTATGAACTTCACATACTTTTCGCTTTTCCATTTGTACATGTTTCCCTCCACACCTATGACCAATATACAACTCGTACATCCCTTAGCATAAAAACATCAAATAATCAACAAAAAAAATTTTGGGGGTGTAACATCCTACCCCCTAGGAACATTCATCCTCAAATGCGAATTTACTTCATTTAACAGGCTTCAAAATACATACTCTGTAACTTAGGTATCCAATACATACCTCAATAGCACATCGACATCATAAACAGCTGAGAATGTTTCTTCTTCTGTTCTTTCTCAGCCTCCCAAATGACTTCCTTGTGTTATTACATTGCCATAACACTTTAATCGAGGTGACTTCTTGGGTCCAAAGCTTCTTGACTTGCCGGTCAAGAATAGCAACTGGGACCTTGGTGTAGGTCATCTCCTCAGAAATCTAGACATCATAGACAAACATAACACCGGTTGGGTCTCCTACACACTTCCACAACATCGACACATAAAATACTGGGTGGACTGCTACTAGCTCTGGTTGCAACTCCGGCTCATAGGCTACTTTGCCTATCTTGCGGTTACTGTAAGGCCCAACATAACTAGGGATCAGCTTCCCTTTTTGGACAAATGTCATGACGCCTTTCATAGGTGGAACTTTCAGGAACACTCAATCAACAACAGTAAACTCCAGCACTCGATGAATACATCCGCATAAGACTTCTACCTGCTTTGGAATGTCTAAAGTTGATCTCTAAAAAGTTTCACCTTGTCAATAGCCTGCTGAACTAACTCTGGCCCCTATAACTCTGCCTCACTGATTTCAAACCAGCCCACTGGCGACCTGCAATTTCTCCCATATAAAGCTTCATCAAGGGCCATCTGAATACTTTCCTGGTAGCTGTTATTAAAGGAGAACTCAATCAAGGAAACATGATCATCCCAGCTTCCGTCAAAATCGATAACATAGGCACGCAACATATCTTCAAATGTTTAAATGGTGTGTTCAGCATGTCCGTCAAGATCGTGGTTAGGATAATTTTTCTCATGCTTCCTCAATTATTTATAGGAATAAGCAATAACCTTGTTGTGTTACATCAGAACAAAACCTAGCCCAACTTTTAGAAGCATCACAATGCACCACATAACCCTTGACATCCTCTGGAAGAGTAAGGACAGGTGATGAAGTCAGCTATCTTTCAACTCATGAAAACTCCGCTCACATACCTCTGTCCTCTAATACTTAGCTGCTTTATGAGTCAACTTTGTCAATGGTGCAGAGATAGTAGAGAAACCTTTCACAAACTGACCATAATAACCTGCTTACCCAAAAAAGGTACGAACTTCTGTAGGATTCAAGGGTTAAGGCCCATTTTTCACAAGTTCTATTTTCTAGCCTTCCACTTTATACCTTCTGTTGTAATCACACGGCCAATAAAAGCTACAAAGTTCAGCTAAATCTCACATTTAGAAAATTTAGCGTATAACGTGTGCTCTTGGAGAGTCTGCAATACTGCTCGCAGATGATCTGTATGCTTTGCCTCTCATCGCAAGTAAATCAGAATATCATCACTAAAAATAATCATAAATATATCAAGAAAGGGCCTAAACACCTGATTCATCAGGTCCATAAAAGCTGTTGGGGCATTAGTCATCCCAAATGACATCACTAAAAACTCAAAATGGTCATATTAGTTCTGAAGGCATTCTTAGGGATATCAACTTCCCTAACCCGTAACTAATGGTACCCAGATCTTAAATCAATCTTCAAAAGTATTTGGCACCCTGTAACTGATCAAACAAGTTATCAATCCTAGAAACGGATATTTATTATTAATGGTTACCTTGTTCAACTACCTCTAATCAATGCATATTCTCAACGACCTACCTTTCTTCCACACAAACAAAACTGATGCACCCCATGACAGCACACTAGACCTGATAAAACCCTTCTCAAGAAAATCTTTCAACTACTCCTTTACTTCTTTTAGTTGTTCTGGGGACATTTTTTACGGAGGTATGGATATCAGCTGAGTTCCTGGAAGTAAATTAATAGGAGGAATTCCAGGCAAATCCTCTGGAAAGAACTCAGGGAACTCATTTACCACATACATTGACTAGATAGTCGCAAGTTCATATTCCAAGTTTCTTACCTGAATCAAGTGAAAAATACAACCTTCAGATATCAAGTTTTGAGCCTTAAGGTATGAAATAAACTTACCTTTAGGTGTACTGGCGTTACCTTTCCATTCTCGGACCGGCTCATAGGCAAAATGGAATCTAACAATCTAGGATCTGCAATAAACATTAGCATAACACGCTGCCAACCAATCCATACCAATAATGACATCAAAATCAACAATTTCCAGCTCAACTAGATAATCTAAGGTCGATCTATCACATAACAATACTACACAATTCGGGTAAACTCATCTAGCTAACATAGATTCGCCAATTGGTGTAGAAACAGAAAATGGTATAGACAATAATTCAAGGACTATCTCAAACTGACTCGCAACCAATGGTGTAACATAAAATAGTGTAGAACTGGGATCAAGCAAGACATATAGTGCACAAGAATAAATAATTAGAGTATTTGTAATAAAATCTAGTGAGGCCTCCTGGTCCTGCCGATCGCCCAAAGAATAAAATCGATTCTGGGATACTCCGAAACTAAAAGCCTCTCTCCCTCTACCGGTGCACCACACCGGGGTAAAATAAAAATACCTCCAACTATGTACCACACCGGGGTAAAATCAATGAATCTTAATCATAATCATTAATGGAACCGATAAGGCTTATACTGAGTCAATTTAATACGTATAGCATAGAAATGATGAATACTAAATATGCGGCCTACATAGGCCTCCTTCATAACACATAACTAAAAGTGAGCACATATAACATGTAAATATAGAAAATAACATTTAAATGCATGTATTCAAAACTATATAAATCATAAGGAACTGCAGATGACCTAGGAGTTTCAACAAGATTTATAGATCGTGTTCAAAGGACATTAGAGCTCGAAGACTCGCTAGCTTGTCCTTCGGCTTAAGGGAAAAGAATTATGAAATCTCCCCTTGGCCTATCATATTTCATAACATACACATTAGATAAAGGACAACCATAACAAGGAAATTCTAATTCAATAAGCTCATTTACCCTTAATTGGTTGCAACTTCTTTAGTTAGCTTAAAATTTTATACACATCGTCATCTTGGCTCTTTCACCAATTTCACTTAGAAACCAGACCTTTAAACACATTAACATCACATATATATAAGATACAGTAAAGTACCAACTCACAGTGCTCACGATAAGGGGACTTCAAACTTCATTTATATCTACAAAATAATTCGAAGTAACATGTATTTCGTCTCACATTTACTTGTTCCAAACAGGTTTGACAATTCAAACTCAATGTCATGCACTCTCTTACCTTTAACAAGAATTATAATTCCTTCAATATGAGTGTGAAGACACAAGAACATTGGCCCTTTCGGCAGTATATATTCGTGCTTGAACAGCAAGGATAGGACGCCTTAACATACCTTTTTTACGAGCTTTCATTAGTCGCTTCTTTCCTGCAACAACCAGCACTTACCCCATTCAATTACTTGAGGTTATAAACAAATGACAATATTATTTCAAGACAAGATATCCAGCCAAAACGTCACACTAACAGCATCCACAACAACAGCACACAAGGCAACATTAACAACATTTAGCCATTTTCTCTAAGTGTTTCCATTAGCTTTTGAGGGGGAAAATAAGAGGGAAAAATTATCTAAATTCTGTTTTAGTCCTTCCCCTAAATATGGTGTATATTTCCTGCCAAATAAACTACCAAAAATGTAAAAAAACAAATGAGCAAGTACTCAGCTCAAAACAGTCCAATCAGCAGCTCACTTAGCTGCCAAATTCAGCCCTTTTGCTTACAATTTGAGGGGTTTAAAGAGGGTAAAATTCTTATCTTCCTTCCTGGATTCAATCCTTATTCAAATTTGGATATATAGGCAGCATAAACAGCCTTTAAAACACAGCAAATTCTCTCCAAAACGTTGCAAAAACAATCTCCAAAGCCAGTCGCTAGTTCACCTTGCACTTTTGGAAACTAACTCTTGCTAGTCATGAGTTAGATTGGAGTTTTACCTTGGTATTTCCCCTTCAATTCTCCTTAGTTGTTGCTGGAGATATAGAGAGAATTTTGAATTGTATGTAGACAGCACAAATCTGTAAAAGTCTTTTAATGAAAGATAAGCCAAATATTGGGACTAATATACTTAAGGCGGTGGGCTCCTTTTAGGGAGGTGGCTCGACAGTGCCACTATGAAATGCTGATAACTTTTAACTCCGATCTTTGATTTATAATCAGTTTGATGTTATGAAAACTAGACTGAAATACCTTTAATTTGATATGTCGTAGGACTCCTAACTTGTTATTGAAGTAGACATATGATCGTTTATAATTGACCCTTATTTATGAACTTCACATACTTCCCTATTTTCCATTCATACATTTTTCCCTCCACACCAATGACCAATATACGACTCGTACTTCCCTTAACACAGCAAGAAAACATCAAATATCTCAACAATAAATTTTTGGGGTGTAACAACAGTAGGTTATGGTAGAGCATCAGAGATCGGGAGGTATGACTCAGGATATTAGTATCCCTACTTGAAAGTGGGAAGTGATAAAAATGGACTTCCTTATAGGGCTATCTCAGAAGCATCGATAACGTGATTCTATATGGGTGATATTGGATTGGATAACTAAGTCAACCCATTTCTTGTCAATTAAGACTATAGGTTTGTTCGGGTTCTTTGGTGACTACACGCAAGTGCACGTGGTCGAACAAGTAGTAAAGTGGCTAAAGTAAAGCCAAGTATCGATCCCATAGGGACTAAGCTACGGTAAAAATTAACTTAAGTGTTAATGAACTATATCTTTAAGAATGCAGACGACCAAACAAATAATCTTTTGAGAATTTGAGTTACTAATTTATAAGAATCTAAGTCAAAATTATAAAGTGAGTCTGAATAATAGTAATGAGCAAGCTGAGGTTAAAACGAACATGCAGGGAATTAATTTATCAATACAATTCAGTTAATCTTTCCTCGGTTGCTAGTCAAGAATTATTCCTATGGATTGGAACTTTCGACCCCTAACCAACTTAAGAATCGTGAGTCTTAATCTACATTTCTGTGATAAAAGAATTTCATGTTCTAGCCATACATTCCCGATTCCTTAATTGACTAATAAGACTTTCAGATATATTTTTATTCTGAATGTAAATCAATTCTAAATTTTCTAAACTAAGAAGAGATCATATCCTACCAATTCACATCTTTCCAATTTCTTTCCTTTTCAAATTCAAAAGTGGATTTTTTAGATATACATTAACATTGGCCAAACATTAATGCAGTAAGAACAAGAATTGATAGAAAAACCATTGAGGAAAAGATGAAAACTGAAATGATTAACAATTACATTCCACTATAATTGTTCTTAACCTCAGCAAGAAGTGAATTTAGCCACTCATTTGCAGATTAAACATCATCAAATAAATGTAATTCATACAAACAATTGAGATAAAAGAGAAAGAGATAGAGAAGAACCCTAGAATTTTTGTCTCATCAACTGCCTGTAACCCACGTTCTTGCTCAACCAAGTCAGAATATTTAAAATAAAACCTAAGTGTGCTATTTATACTAGTTGGAATTTTTCCCGAAATAACAAGCAACGTGTCACGGAGTGTATCGCGGAGCACTGCCTCCGTGACACGGAGTGTATCGCGGAGCGTTGCCTCCATGAAGGTGTGTATCGCGGAGCACTGCCTCCGTGACACAGAGTTATTGCGGAAGCCCTCTGGAATCGCCCAATTTATTCCAACTTTGGTGTTTCGATCCCGATATCATTCGTCCACTTCACCAAATCATAGATTGGGTCCTCAAATGCATTATTTCCTTCAAAAACAAAGACTAATCATGTTGGTTAATATTTCTTCTCATTTATATAAAAAGGCATGAAAATGTACATAATTAACTACATAAACAAGACAAAACTAAGTTATAAAGTATCACTTGGGCATGTCATTATGCCCAAGATCACAATCCTACACTTAAAGTCTTGTTCGTCCTCGAACAAACCTTTTACATCTCTTGCACATGAAGACTCACACATAACTAATTTAGCAAGATAATTCAAGGTATGGCTATAATGATTATTTAAGATAACAAGTTAAAAATAGAGCATGCACGAGTTAATCAATGAAATGATATACAACTCCGTTAAGACTTCCTAACCTCAAGAATCGACTCTCAATCTTGGAAAACTCATGCAAATCAACCGATCAAGAAATCCGACATTGATGTTATCTCTCATTAAACATGTGCCCTCACAATAAGAGAGTTACCCCTTTTTACTCACAAATATTCAAATCACACCAAGTATGGGTATATGAATAAAAATTACGCTCGCTCTCACAAAGAATTCACATGCATCATGTAGTGACCCATAAGCTTGCCCTTAGTGTTTTACTCCACTCATTTAAGGATGTATGAACATAAGATCAAGTAGGACTTAATGGGTTGTAATGTAAGCTAAGAGACGGGTAGGTACTATTCTGGCCAGCAATAGTGACTATCTTCCCCGAGCACTTTTAATAACTTCAACCTTCATTAAGGATATCTCTTCTCTTACTTCACCCTCATTCTTTTCAATCCTGATTTTTTTTTCATCTTGTTCCCCTTTCTTTAAGCACACTCAGCTTAGTAGTAAGGAGTACTTAAGCAATTTTTTTCATTCATTTATTTTCTTACTCCCTACTAATAATCAACCATTTTCACACAAGTGCACCTTTGTCCTTTTCTCAGCTTTTACAACTTGCTACTTTTCCTTCTTTTTCCCAATTCTCACTCGTTCACTCTTTCAGATTTTTCACTTAAGCGCTTTGGAGTTTTGGATCAAATTCAAGGATAATGAAAGAAGAAGGATTAAGCTTATGTTGTAGCTATCAAAGAATAGGATCAAGGCTCAATGGGGCTAACTAGGATTAAATATTTAAGGTAGGTAAAGTGATGGATAACATTTAGGTTCATTCAAAGAAATGCCTAAATCATCTCCTACAATTCACATCCTTCATTTTGTTTTATATACACACAAGGCAAGTTCTAGACATTCCTCAATAGCACGGTATATTCGAAAAACTTACACTCACAGCACATGCTCAATTCAAGACACATTCCGCGGACTCTTAACTCAACTAATCACAAGAATTCAAAATTAAGCTTCAATCACATTGAGTCAAATTCAAGAGCCTAAGTGTCTCACACAAATTTAATCACTTCTTACATGCTTCAACACTAACCACACTTGTATCTTACAATCATGCATAGCACATAACAAGATAATCAAGCCATCAATTCGCTACGGGTTCAAAAACCAACCTACTGACTAATTTTTCCTCAAGACGGTTGTCATCCATCCATCGTCGGAAATAGTCTCTAACTATGACTACAAAAATTATATACATACAAAGAATTTTTTTTTATTCTTCGATTCAAAGACCACCCGTCGGAAAAGAACCAAAAAGAAAAACCAACGGGTGATGAAGTCATGCTTGACTCAAAAAAGCAAAAAAAAAATTTTCAAATATTTCTCACAAGCATTACATTCACCAAAAATCGTTAAGCACAAAAATTTAAAAAAATTTTAAAATTTTCCTCACCCCACGCTTGAATCATGCTATGTCCCCATCGCATCAACTTAACATTTAAAGAGGGTGAGAAATACTCCCTGAGGCCTTTAGGCCTAGCTAACAACATGCTTTTCTTCAACTTTGCACAGGTGGGAGTTCGACCCCACACTTTTTTTCTTCCATGCTTGTTAGCTTCCTCCTCCACGGGTACTCAGACTTCCCCTCCATCTGTGCTTAACTTTCCACCAAAACAACACAAGATGAAAAATAAATAAAATCAACTTAAATGCAAGAAATTAAAATGGTACCCATGGTACCCTTGGGTTGCCTCCCAAGCAGCACCTAATTTTACGTTGCGGCACGACGTATCAAGTTTCACCACTTTTTCCTCCACCTTGAGGATATGAATCTCACCCTTAATTTCTTCTCTAATTTCCTCTTATGCTCCAGGGGTGGTGGTGAAATATTGTAAGGACGAAGCAGTAGATGTTGCCTTTTGAACTTATTGGCCCTTAAGTAAGAGAAGTCATTTTGTCTCTCCAAGTCAGCAAATTTCAAAATATATGGGGCTTGTTCCTCCTCTAGACATTTCTCTATAAGCTTGGAATACTCTATTTCTCGGTTGCCAACCAAACTTAATGTCGAAAAATGCTTCGAGTGTGGTCCAATACACCTCAACTCTGAAACTGCATTGTGCTTGACCTCCTTACTTGTATACACCTTCTCAGCATCGACATCTATCTCTCCATTAATGTCAACTGGGGGATACTCTATCTCTTATTCCATGAATGGATTTTCCATAAGTGTGAGCCCATCAGGAGGACACTCAAGAGATTCTTATTGTTGGGCTTCATCCAAAAATTCACCCTTGTCTTCTTCTTGTAGTTCCTCTTGAGTATCGCCTAAAACCGTTACCTGCAATTTACCACAACCTTCAGCCTCAGCCATCATCTCTGTTACTTTGATGCTCATCCTTTCTAGAGCCTCTCCATTCTCTTCTTGCTGAATTCTCAATGCTTCCATCGCCTCCTTCGTTCCTTCTGTTTGCTTAAGGAGCTGTATCAGCATGTCTTCTATTCGAGCTTGGCATCCCAATTCCTGATTTTCATCATGCCTATATTCAGCAAAAACAACAGAAGGATCACAGTAGGGGCTTGTGGGAGGGGATTATGCATTCGGACAGCCATCCCAATGGCCATCTTGACCACCACATATATTGCACGTGTTATAGTGTTGCCACAAGTGGGGTCCAACGCAATTCAGACAAGATTTGCCAAAATATGAGTATCCACCATTTAAACCATTTGTATTCCATGATGTCATGTCAAGAAGGGTATCCGAAAAAAATCAAAAAGTTAAAACAAATATGTAATATTTTTATTTTTATTTTTATTTTTATTTCAAAAATAAGACTAACACAAGAATTCTATACCTGCAAGAGAAAGGCTAAGACCAAGTTGTCAGCACTTATATAGAATTTGTAAACTAAAACTAAGAAAATAATTTTACCAATTTTCAGTCCCCGGCAACGGCGCCAAAAGCTTGTTCGGGTTCTTTGGTGACTACACGCAACTGCACATGGTCGAACAAGTAGTAAAGTGGCTAAAGTAAAGCCAAGTATCGATCCCAGAGGGACTAAGCTATGGTAATAATTAACTTAAGTGTTAATGAACTATATCTTTAAGAATGCAGACAACCAAAAAAATAATCTTTTGAGAATTTGAGTTACTAATTTATAAGAATCTAAGTCAAAATTATAAAGTGAGTCTGAACAATAGTAATGAGCAAGCTGAGGTTAAAACGAACATGCAGGGAATTAATTTATCAATACAATTCAGTTAATCTTTCCTCGATTGCTAGTCAAGAATTATTGCCTATGGATTGGAACTTTCGACTCCAAACCAACTTAATAATCATGAGTATTAATCTACATTTCTGTGACAAAAGAATTTCATGTTCTACCCATACATTCCCGATTCCTTAATTGACTAATAAGACTTTCAGATATAATTCTATTCTGAATGTAAATCAATTCTCAATTTTCTAAACTAAGAAGAGATCATATCCTACCAATTCACATCTTTCCAATTTCTTTCCTTTCCAAAATAAAAATTGGATTTTTTAGATATACATTAACATTGGCCAAACATTAATGCAGTAAGAACAAGAATTGATAAAACAACCATTGAAGAAAAGATGAAAACTGAAATGATTAACAATTACATCCCACTACAATTGTTCTTAACCTCAACAAGAAGTGAATTTAGCCCCTCATTTGTGGATTAAACATCATCAACTAAGTGTAATTCATACAAACAATTGAGATAAAAGAGAAAGAGATAGAGAAGAACCCTAGAATTTTCGTCCCCTCAACTGCCTGTAACCCATGTTCTTGCTCAACCAAGTCAGAATGTTTAAAATAAAACCTAGGTGTGCTATTTATACTAGTGGGAATTTTTCCCGGAATAACATGCAACGTGTCACGGAGCGTATCGTGGAGCACTACCTCCGTGACACGGAGTGTATCACGGAGTGTTGCCTCCATGACACGGTGTGTATTCTGGAGCACTGCCTCCATGACACGGAGGTATCGCGGAAGCCCTCTGGAAATTGCCCAATTTATTCCAACTTTGGTGTTTCGCTCCCGATATCATTCCTCCACTTCACCAAATCATAGATTGGGTCCTCCAATGCATTATTTCCTTCAAAAACAAAGACTAATCATGTTGGTTAATATTTCTTATCATTTATATAAAAAGGCATGAAAATGTTCATAATTAACTACATAAACAAGACAAAACTAAGTTATAAAGTATCACTTTGGCATGTATTTATGCCCAAGATAAAGGTTCAGTGGAGAACTATGCTCGTATTTACATCAGGGAGTTAGTCAAATTTCATAGAGTCCCCTTGACCATCATCTCAAATAGGGGTACTCAGTTCATGTCTTATTTATGGAAGTCCTTCTAGAAAGGTCTCAGTACTTAGGTATATCTCTTCACAACTTTTCACCCACAGATTGATGGTCAGGCAGAGAAAACCATTCAAACCTTAGAGGACATATTGAGAGCTTGCATGATTGTCTTAAAAGGTAATTGGGATGATCACTTCTCTCTCATAGAGTTTGCTTACAATAACAACTTTCGCTCCAGTATTCAGATGGCTCTATTTGTAACGCTTTATAAGCGGAGATGTAGATTGCCTATTATATGGTTTGAGGTAGGTGAGCCTATGTTGATAGGGATAGATTTGGTTTATGAGGCTATGGAAAAAGTTTTGCCTAATATAGAAAAGCTTAAAACAGCCAGAGTCATCAGAATCCATATGCAGATGTAAGGAGGAGAGAACTCTAGTTTGCAGTTGATGATTGGGTGTTTATGAAATTTAAACCTTGAATGGGGTGATGAGATTTTCTAAGAAAGAGAAACTCAATCCCTGATATGTTGTTCCTTATAGGATTCTAAGGCGCATTAGCAATGAGGCCTATGAGTTAGAGTTGCTTGCAGAATTAGCATCAGTGCGTCCAGTCTTCCATGTGGGCTTGTGGAAGAAGTGCATTAGTGATCCGACCACAGTTGTTCCTTTGAAGAGTGTGACCTTGGAAGATAGTCTATTTTACAAGGAGGTCTCAGTTGTGATTCTTGACCGTCATGATCCTAATTTGAGAAATAAGGAAGTCGCTTCAATGAATGTCCTTTGGAGGAATCAACTTGTAGTGGGAGCTACTTGGGAAGTAGAAGTAGACATGATGACCAAGTACCATCATCTTTTCCTTTCCAGTTTAGTTCCAGCTTGAGGTAATACTTTCCTCCTTAATGTTCTACTCAGTTCTATGTCCCTCTGTTGCTCTCATGTTTTAGTATGCATGCATATGTCATGGAATCAATTCAGCGTATATACCCTAGATCAGAGTCAGTCACTCTATTAATATTCAAAGTTTAGTATTCAAATTTGGGTTGCAGCTCTTTCCCTATCCTTTCATCTTTATTAGTCTTCATTCAAGAATGAATGTTTCCAAGGGGAGATAATGTAACATCTTAAAAGTCTCTAAGATCAGACCCTAGACTAGCAGTAGCAACCAATGGGAAAAATGACTTTTTTCACAAAACGAGACCATACCATGACTCATGGTGAGAAGGAATAGCTCTTGGTCACGAGTCATTGTCACCTAAGACAGCCAAGGACCCTGATATAACGAGCCAAAGGACGACTCATTGGACAAGACCATGATCCATCTTGAAGAGTTGTTGGATGACATCAAAAGTGTCAAATCTTCCCTAATGACCATGAGCTGTCATATAATAGGATGATTCATTCAGTCCAACAGTAATAAAAGGTTCTCAAGTGGTCAAAATCATTCCAGTGACCATGAGTGCACACCACGAGTCGTCGCATGAAACGATGTGTTGTGATGTGGCTCACAGGGACTGGATGACATTTTTAGTACATTTTTTCAGCTATGTTTGTAACTTCCTAAGATCCTAACTCATAAACGAGGTCGTTAGGGTATATTTGAGGAAATTTAAAGGGGTACTTAGTGGGATAACCCCTCAGTACTATCCTAACATTAAAGAACTTAAAGAATCAGTAGGCTCTCAAGAACAACTAGAGTTATCTTCTCAATCTCTTGGGTGCTCAAGCAGTAGACAAAAACTCTTTATTTAAGGTATGTGGGTTTATGAATAAGGGTTTCCCTTCACCCTTATGCCCAAAACTAAAAAATTAAGATTTGATTTTAGTATGATTATATGAATCCATGATTTCTAGGGCTAAAACTCTTCTATGTAAAAAATCTAAAATCATTTTTGGTATGTCCTCTCATGATCCCAATATGCATCACATAATTTTTTTGGGTGGAATTCTTTGAAAAAATCTTATGTATCCTTATACTAAAAACTTAGCATGATTTGTTCAAAATAAGCATATTATCGAAGCATTTATAGTATTATAATATCCTGTTCTTAGTATTAGCATAGTTTGCATGACTAGTTCAGAAATCAGAAAATTCAGTACATAGCATGATTATTAGACTTTTCTATGCAAAACCTATCAGATTTTAGATATAATTATGAGCACCTATGTTTGTTTTGGGAGTAGTATTTAACACCCAGCGGATGCTGATTCAAAAAACCCAAGTACCAGAACTATGTGCAACCATAGGTAAAAAAGATCCTCGGTAGTTGAGAGTGTCTCCCTTGTCCTGAAGGGCTTATGACTGAATTCACTCCTTCATGTTTCTTAATCTTTGAATGATATGGACACCCTTCCAACTAGGTTCACAAGTTGGACTCCATGTGTTCTTATAAAGAGTATGTCGGTTATGAGAATTTCCCACTCCGATAGTCATAGCTTTGAGTTTTACCATGCATATTCATTGCAATATTTATACATGGCCCATAATTTAAATATAGAAACTTATGTTATGAATTTAGAAATATTTAAATCCATATTTATCTTTTAAAGTTGGTCATTCCACTTCAGTATGTTATCCTCAAATAGTTTACTACTATAGAATGATTATGGATTTCAATATGATTCCCTTTTTTCTCACATGTTTTACTTAGCCCATATACATTGTATATTTGAAGTACTAAATGAATACTTTTATGCTATGTCATCTCATATTATAGGTCAGGCACTCAGACTCAGTCCCAAAGCTAGACACATCTAGTGCCCGTTTATGCAGCTAGTGTTGGTGAGTCCTCGTCATTTCGAGGAAGAGAGCTTAAGATATTTGTTCTTTATTATTCTTAGTTTAAGTATTTAGAGCTAGTTGGGATCTTGTTCCTCTAGCACATCAGTTTATAGGCTTTCAGACATAGTATATTCCATAAGTTGTGATGCGATTGATATACAGAGACTTATGCGCTACGTAATACTTGATTGTGACTTGATGATCCTTGACTGGGTAGTTGGTTGATGAACTTGTGTTATTCATACATACTCATACCACTCTTATTATTGCATGATGATTATTGACTAATAGTTCCCATTGTATTAGTTTGTGAATATTCATATTCTTGCAATGCCGATGGAAACTGGTTCCGGCGTGTGTTATTATTGATGGAAAATTATTTTTATATGTTCTTTTGCCGATGTAAAATGGTTCCAACGTGTGTTATTATCAATGGAAAATGTTTCCGGCATGTGTTATCACCAATGGGAAATGGTTCTGGTAGGTATATGGACCTCGCTAGTCCCCCATTGGGTCCCAACTATCCAATAGAGGAAGTGGGTATATACAGGTTTTTGTCCCGTGCATTGCATTGCATTACATTTCATCATCATTGCATTTCGTATTAAGTTGAGTGTATAAGTGTTGAGATGGTTGTAATATTGATTTGACTTACTATATTTGAGGCTCTTGTGATATAATTAGTGGTATAGTTGATGTGGTGACTATATTGGGCATATTGTGGTATCATCAGTGGTGTAACTAACTTTAGATAATATATGTTTTACTTGCTTAATGCTTTGATATTAAATTCATAAACTCTTGTAGGGGTGAATATTATTATTGTATATTTATAACATTGCAAAAGAATTATTAGGATTATATCTTCTCAACACTTCTAGAAAGGGTCAGTTATCAAAGCAAGTTGAGTACATGTGTTTTCCATACTCCTCCTACAGTTCCTGCACCTTTTTCCATGCAGGGACTGAGTCAAGTACTAATGGTACTTGAGTTGCTACAAAATTCGAGATTTATGGCAGTTAGATTTTAGGATGAGATACTTTCTCTTTGGCAGTATTGAATTCTAGAGACATCATATTTTATTTCTTGTCTTTTTTTATAGACAGCGTCTTTAGCTGTTCAAACATTTTTGGTACTCATAGATGCTCTTATAATAGTATCACCAGGTCTTAGGATTGCAATGATTTTTGACACATCTATTCTATACTTATAATTTTTTTTTTTTTATCATCACTTCTACATCATTCATATTGTTAATAATTAATAAAGGAATAGGGTTTGCCTACGGGAATGGTGGGTGCCATCATGGCTCAATAAAGATTTAGGTCGTGACAATGCTATAGGGGCCTATTAAATCTCTAGCATAGGTACATGTTGAGCTCTGGAAGGACTTGGGGGTGGAGAAGATGAAGTAGCGGTCGCAGGACAAGATCTTTGTTCGCATGTGGAAGGGGTAAAGAAGATCCTCAAGACTCTGTCTCCCCTCTCCAAGATGCCCCATGTTTTAAGAAGGATGCCCAGCAGTTCTCCTTCCTTAGTATATTTGAGGATAAGGAGTCTAGTAAGCCCGACGATAGCAGTAACGAGCCTTCAAGCTATGCAGTGCCAAGTATGTCTCCCTCCCTGTTATACCCTGGGAGCCTAAAGATCAGACCCGGGAGTTGAAATGTAGAAAAATTTACCACTAGCATCAGGACACAGAACGGGTCGTGAGGTGACCCTTGGGAGCAGCCCACGAGTCTTGATGTGAATCGTGGTGAGGCTCAGGAGATGAGTTTGAAATTTGGGAAATGGGATCCCCACAGACGTGACCATGAGTTGTGGTCAGGCCCCACGACTCATTAGGTTAGTAGTGGGGAGTGGTGATTGAGAAAAGAGAAGGAAGAAGGCAGTGTACCTAATGAAAAAATCCCAGGAATCATGGTTAGTCACCATAATTCGTGGAGAGGGTCGTGAATGGCAGGATGAAGCAAGGTTAAATCCCAGGCAGTGTATGTAACGAGTGGTGACCACGACTCATGGTCACCAGTAACGAATCATGAAGTAACCTATGACGATCCCAGATGAATTAATAAGCAATGTACTCGATAGACCATGCCACAAGTCGTGGCCAGAGGAGACGAGTCGTCATGTCCCTTGTGGGGATTGACTGCCAGTCATATTCTGCGAATTTAGTAAGGGATTTTCTGTAATTACTAAGATCCTAAGGCCTAAAATACGTTATTTTAAAGTTATGAATGATGCCTTTTAAGAGGTTTAAGTTCATTTTAAACCATTTTCATTCATGCATGCAAAGATAGAAGGTTAGAGGGGGTGATCAAGCTTGTTCTTCTTCGAATTCTCTTCAATTTCTATTGGGCAATGAAAGATGTGTAAGAATTAGCTTTAGTTAGGTATGTAAGGTTATGAATGGGTGAATTCTTTCACACCCATGCCCAATCCCTCTTTAAAACACGAATTTCCTATATCAAATCATGGGGTTTTAACCCAATGCATGAAATTCCTAATTCTCTACATGGGTATGATCTAAATATGTTTCTACTATTGAATTATGAAGTATGGGAAAGTTTTATATTTTTTTCAATTAAAAATCATGTTTCAAGTTTTATGAATTAAAAAGCCCATTGATGAGAAGTTTATGAAAGATGAGATTTGTGATGAATGTATGATTGCAATGAGCTATTATGATGAAAAACATGTTTTCAAGCTACCCATGTTTATAATCAAGTTTTCGATGTGAATTGAGTATTTTTTCAAGAATGTGAAAGTATAGGGCAATTCCCACATGTTCAAGTATGATTTATGATTTTCAATATTAAGCTTACCACATGGTTTTGCAGGAAAGACTCCCAATTATCTTTCATCTTTTGGTATGGTTTTAGTTAAAGCTTCTCATATGCATGATTTCAGATTTGAGATATATTTGATTATTGAGCTTTTTCAATAGATGATGTTGAGCTTCATTGAAAAATGATAGATGGATATGCATGTTTTTTGGGAGTAGTGTCTACCACCAAGGAGGCTAAGTGTTGATCGCCATATGCCTCAGAACTATGGGCCAACGTAGGTTTATTCATATATATATATATATATATATATATATACATACATACATATGTATTACTTCGGGACCTCCCTCATGAGCTAGCTCCTGCCCTATTGGGCCTCGAGCTTGATATCGATTTCATGGTGTCGTCCCTAGCCCTGGCAAGGCCTTGAACGGCTCTACCCACTGGAGTGTGATAGTTGGGACCACGTAAGCTCTATCATGATATGTAAATTAAAAGATGAATCTCCCACTGTTCCTCATGATTTCAGTTATGCATGTTCATCATTCATGAGATTTATATATCTATATATGTTCTAAAGCAGGTTTTACTCAATGTTCAGTTTTACTCATTTGTATTAGATTTCAGCTTTGAGTCAATCAATTCATTTATGATGTTATGTTATGTTACGATGAGATCATGATTTCAGAATGAATGCATACAAGTCCTACTCTTAGTTTCTTATTCTTTATGATTTACATTATTAATGTTCTTAAATAATTTTACTTATTTAATTGATTTTACTTACCGTGCATACTCAGTACGTTCCATGTACTGACTACATACTCTATGCTGTTGTTATACTCAGAAGCCCAAAGATCAGATTCGGGAGTTGAAACGGAGAGAAACCTAAAGGCACAAAACAAGTCGTGAGGAGACCCGTGAGAGGAGCCCACGAGTCGTGATGTGACTCGTGGGGAGGTTAGGGAATGAATTTAATATTTTGGAATTTGGATCCCATGGACATAACCACGAGTCTTGGTCAGGCCCCATGAGTTGTTAGGTCAGTCCTGTGGTGGGTGAGTAAGGAAAAGAGGAGAGGAGAGGCAGTGTACTCGACAGAAGGACCCCATGAGTCGTGATCAGCTAGCTAAGGAATTCATTGTATTGAGGAAGTGTACATCACGAGTGGTAACCACGAGCCTTGTTCACCCAGTAACGAGTCGTGATGTCTTCATTATGAGCCCAGGAGACCTGTTGAGCAGTGTACTTCACGGATGACTCCACGAGTTGTGGTCCAGGGTAATGAGTCGTTAGGTCCCCCATTGGAACCATCCGGCAGTTATTTCTGCGAATTTTGTAAGGGCTTTTCCGTAATTCCGAAGATCCTAAGGCCTAAACTATGTCTTTTTGAATTATGAATAGTGTCTTTTAAGGGGTTAAATTCATTTTAGGCCATTTTCATATTCATGCATGCAAGAGTGATAGACAAAAGAGGTGATAAGGCAATACTTCAAGGATTTCGTGAATTCCTTCTTGGACATTCAAGGGAGGGTAAGAATAAGCCATTTACAGGTATGTAGGGTTATGAATGGGTTTTTTCATTCATGCGCATTCCCAATTTCTCCTAATTCATGAAGAGTTGTTCAAAAATCTTAATGGGATTTTATCTTAAATCTTGTGGAATTCTAATGATCCATCAATGGGTTATTATTTTTCATGATTTACATCATATTTTATGAATTGTGATCAAATTCTACAACTATTTTGATTATAAACTTATTGATTTCGATTTCAACTAAATTATGCCTAATTATGCATGTTCTATGATGAATCGAGTTATGATATTTACCTTAATTATTAATATTCATAAACCCATCATGATTTATGAGTTGTAATATGGATCTATTTAAAATACCCATCATAAACTTATGTTTTAAAGAGTCTATACATGATGTACAAGTATGCATAAATCCTATGATTTACTAATTATGTTTTTGGCTGACTCACGGGCCTTACCCTCATGGCTAGTTCACGTATTTACAAGCACGTTTATGATTTTCATGAATTAACTAGACCATGAATTTCATGCATATTTTACTATGAGCACTATATACGTTTTGGGAATAGTATTTAACACCGAGTAGGTTTGAGGCCCAGGTTGTGCCCCGAATCTCCGAACTACGTGCCACCATAGGACATGACGGGACCTACTTTGTTATTGTCCCCTTACCAAATAGGCCTTTTCATGTGTGATATCATGAACTTCATGGTTCTACCCTTGGCAAGGTACGAACATCCTCCCAACTAGGGATTTACAGGTCGGGCTCCATGTGTGCTCATACGGGGTATGTCGGTTATAAGAATCTCCCACTGTTCCTCATTATTTATGCATGTTTATGATTATAAACATTGTCTCAAGTCAGGTTCAATAAAGCTTTTCTATTATGATGATGATTATAATTGAATTACGAATATTTTGTAAACCTTGAACTTTATATTATCCTATGCTACTTATGTTATGAGCATGTTGATCCACTCTTATTATCATTTTTGAGCTTTTATGTATTTTTAAATGTCTGTTTTACTTACCTTGCATACTTGGTACATTCCACGTACTGACCGCATACTCTATGTTGTATCATTTCATGATACAGGACCCAGCTCTCAAGCTTAACCCCGTTAGTAGTCCATTTAAGAGTGTAGCATACAACCTTTTGGTGAGTCCTTAATGTGTGAGGATCGTATGTTTCGGATATTGATGTCCCTCTTTGCTTTCAATTTTGCCGGGTTAGTTGGGGATTTTTTCCCATCAACCCATCTGATATATAAAGGCTTTCAGACTAATTGTAGTACTCAGCTGTTATATATTTTGTACGTTCTACTTTTCATGCTATATTATGTTATGTTTATGTTTTCGCTATATCGTCATGTTAAGTATTTCGCTTAAGGACTTTCTTTTAGCTACCGGCCCAAACAAAAGAGATTAGCCTCTTGATCGATCGATTGATTGGATCGAAGTACGAATCATATGAAGTTATATGAATGTTCATGCCATGGGTCGACTTGGAGTCTCTCGGAGCTCCTTGCCCTGTGTTACGATCTGGGTCTACGTTTGGGTCGTGACAAACTTGGTATTAGAGCCATAGGTTTGAAGTGTCCTAGGGTGTCCGAAAGCCACGTTAAGTAGAGTATTTTTCATGGGTGTGAAGCGCGCCACACTTATGACGAAGAGGCCATGAGACGTTTAGGAAATGTTCCCTTATTTAATGATCTATGTCGTGCGATAAAATGTCTCCCAATCCTTCTAATTTGTGTTATTCGCGATTGCATAAACATGGTTCCCCGAAGAATGAATGGTAGGAGGAATGGAAATGGAAATGGCCATGATGGCAACGGGAATGGGAACCAGTAGGCCCCTCCAGTTCAGGAGCACCAGGCACCAGAGCCGGTTGCCCATGCTGAGTTTCGGGCCGCTATTCAGATGCTAGCGCAAGCCTTGACTGCTCAGGTCAATCAGCAGGCTATTGCACGTGTTTCACAAAATGGAAATGCAACGGCAACTCGAGTCTGAGACTTCTTGAGAATGAACCCGCCAGAGTTCCTGGGGTCAAAAGTGGATGAGCACCCGTATGAATTCATTGATGAGATTTTGAAAATCACCTAGGTCATGGGGGGATTAAATGGAGAGTGCATTGATTTTGCCTCTTATCAGCTGAAAGGGGTGGCACATATTTGGTTTAAATATTGGAGAGAGAGTAGGGCTGTGGGAGCAGTCCCTATAGGTTGGGAAGAGTTCCATGCAGCCTTTTTGGATTGGTTCTTCCCTTGTGAGATGAGGGAACTTAAGGTGCCCAAGTTGGTAAATCTAAAGCAGGGTGATATGTCAGTCCAAGAGTATGCTCTAGAGTTCAGCCACTTATCCAAGTATGCACAAGAGTTAGTGGCAGACCAGAGGGATTGGGTGAGCCGATTTGTGCATGGAGTGGCGGACTACCTGGATAAGGACTGTAGGATCACCATGCTGCATCGGGATATCGATTTTCCCCGCATTGTGTTGCATGCCCAGCAGATGAGGTCAGTGTATCGAAGGCGGAGAGAGGCCATGAGGGCCAGGATAGACAATTATTGGATTTGTCAGCCTAAATTGGGGGGTGGACAGCGCCAACAGTCTCATCACAGGTCTTTTTCTCTAGCACCATCATCAGCTAGTACACCATCTAGATCACGAGGGGATCAGAGGAGAAGGGCTTCAGATTCGAGAGTCTACGGTAGCATGCAGAGAGAGCGCACATTCCCAGCTTGTGCAAGGTGCGACAAGCATCACTCAGGGAGGTGCCTAGTTGTCTCAGACGCTTGTTTCGGGTATGGCAAACCAGAACACAGACTAAGGGATTGTCCATCGGCCATATTAGGGGCCGGCGGAGCCCATATGCCAGCCACTAGTTCAGCCGCTCCAGCAGCACGTCCCTCCCAGCAGGGCGCCTCAACTAGTTTAGTTGGTGCTCAGCGCTAGAACAGGTTCTATGCCCTTACGACCCGTCAAGAGTAGGAGACTTCATTAAATGTGGTTACTAGTATGTTGTGAGTGTTTCACCTTAATGTTTATTCTTTGTTAGATCAAGGGGATACCTTGTCTTTTGTGACACCTTATATTGCTAGTAGATTTGGAGTTAGTCCCGAAACTGTATTAGAACCATTTTTAGTTTCTACTCATGTTGGTGATTCTGTTGTAGCTAGGCGGGTGTATAAAAGATGCCTAATCACTATATTGCATAAAGTTATCTCCGTAGACCTTGTAGAGTTGGCCATGACTAACATTGATATTATTCTTGGCATGGATTGGTTGTATGCATGTTATGCTTCTGTTAATTGTCGAATCCGTGTGGTGGAGTTCCGCTTTTCGGGTGAGTCAGTCTTAGAGTGGAAGGGTAATTCGGCCGTGCCTGTAGGTCATTTTTTTTCCTATCTTAAGGCCAGGAAGATGATTTCTAAGGGTTGTGTGTATCATCTAGTTAGGGTTAAGGATGTTGAGTGCGAGACCCCGACTATCCAGTCAGTTTCAGTAGTGGGTGAGTATCCAGAAGTGTTCCCTAATGATTTAACAAGTGTTCCTCCCGAGAGGGAAATTGATTTTTGTATTCACCTTCTTCCTAACACGCAGCCTATATCGATTCCTCCTTATAGAATGTCCCTAGCCAAGCTTAAGGAGTTGAAATAACAGTTGAAGGACCTGTTAGATAAGGGTTCAATTAGACCGAGCAAGTCTCCATGGGGTGCAGCAGTTCTCTTTGTTCAGAAGAAAGATGGTTCTCTTCGAATATGTATTTATTATCGACTTTTGAACAAAGTCACCATCAAGAATAAGTATCGCCTACCGAGGATTGATGATTTATTTCACTAGCTTCAGGGTGCCAACTGTTTCTCAAAGATAGATCTTCGGTCTGGGTATCATTAGCTCAGAGTTCGGGAGTGTGACATCCTAAAGATAGCCTTCAAAACATGGTATGGCCATTATGAGTTTGTAGTTATGTCTTTTGGACTAACGAATTCTCCTGTAACTTTTATGGACTTGATGAACAGCGTGTTCAACCTATAATTGGATATGTTCGTGATTGTGTTTATTGATGATATCCTTATATACTCTAGGAACGAGGAGGAACATGCCGCTCATTTGGTTGAACTATGTAGCATTTTTGGTCCATAGAGTATTAGGTGAGGGCATAAAGGTGGATTCTCAGAAAATAGAGGTGGTGAAGAATTGGCCTAGACCGGTGAATCCTTCAGATATTTGAATTTTATTGGGTTTAGCTGGCTACTATCGGAGATTTTTTTTGGGTTTCTCATTTATTGCAGCACCTTTGACCAAATTGATTCAGAAGAAGGTGAAATTCCAATGGTCGGAGGCTTGTGAGAAGAGCTTCCAAGAGTCGAAGACTCGACTTACCTCAGTACTGGTGTTGACCCTACCCAAGGGTACCGATGGGTTCGTGGTGTATTGTGATGCTTCAAGGACCAGAATGAGGTGTGTGTTGATGCAGGATGGGAAGGTTATAGCATATGCCTCTAGACGGCTAAAAGTCCACGAGAAGAATTACCCGACCCAGATCTTGAACTGGCCGCGGTGGTGTTCGCATTGAAGATTTGGTGACATTATTTGTATGGGGTCCATGTAGATGTGTTTACGAACAATAAGAGCTTACAATATGTGTTCATGCAGAAGGATCTCAATCTTCAGCAAAGGAGGTGGTTGGAGCTACTCAAGGTCTATGATATGAGTGTCCTTTACCATCCGGGCAAGGCTAATGTAGTAGCGGACACACTTAGTATACTCTACATGGAGAGTGTGGCTAACGTGGATGAAGAGAAGAAGGAGCTGGTGAAGGATGTGCATCGACTCGCAAGGTTGGGAGTTAGGTTGGATAACTCGATTGTTGGTGGTGTTGTTGTACAAAACAGATCAGAATTGTTACACCCTATAAATTCTCCACATGTAGATGGCCTATTCGCATGTTGGTTAAGAGTTTTTGAATGTCACACATGCTAGGAAAAGGCCCGGGGAAAGACCGGATAGGAAATCCGTCGAACCATCGCGGAAGGAGCCGGGGCAGAACCCCTCCGCGATGGCAACGTGCCACGAAGGGAGGGCCTCCGCATTGGCTCCGTGTCACGGCGGCCCTGTCCAGCCCCAAGTATAAAAGCCTCCAACTTCGGTTTTAAAGTTATATTTCATAAATTTTCCAGAAAAGTTGAGAGAAAATAGAGGGGGGCGAAGGTTCTTTGAAAATTTTCGTCCGATTACGCCGTCAAACACGGTCGAAACTCAAATTAACTCCAGATATCGAGGTATTAAGAAGTAAGGAGCATTCCTAAGGATTTAGTTTTGTGAAATTTGCCCGGCGAATCGTCGTGCTACCGAACTAAGGTAAGTGGAATTGCTCTAAATTAGTGTCAATATACTCCTAGCCCTAAAGTGAGTATTTCTCCCTTTTGGACTCTCGAGAAATAGCGAGTTTTTGACCGTTTTTCGATAAGCCAAAGTTTGGGCTATATATATATATTGAAAGTGATATTTTATTCCAGAATATTAGCGTATTTAGTTCTAATTGATATATAGATGAATGCAGTTGGGAGAAATAGCAGAAGTACTGACTAAGGTACGTTAGTTAGTCGGGAAATCCGAAGCGAAGGTATGTAAAGCTAATTCCTTCGGCAAGTTAGTAATCCAGTACAGTAAATAGCGTGATGTATAGAAGAAAGAACTCAAAAGTCGAGAATTGAGTCCAGTTTGAATTTAGCAAGCATTTTTTATGATATTATGATCTATATTCAGAATAAAGGTTAGTAAAGCAATATCAGACAGTCAGAAAATATCCCAGATACAGTATAGCCAGACAGTCAGATGATACCTCAGTTACAGTATAGTCAGACAGTCAGATAATATCTCAGATACAGTATAGTTCGGTATGAGGATCAGTATAACACAGAAAAGAGTTCAGAATAAGAAATCAGAGTACAGATAGTATTTTCAGTTTAAAGATGCTTGCTATATGTGATTATTGTTTGTTGAGACCTATTTGTGTTATGAGGGCACCCTTTGAGTGTCCTCGCCACCCTTGGGTTGGTAACTGTGTCGACCCACCGTGAGGGTAGGGATACGCCACTCCAAGGAGTGGTATGGCTTCCGCAGTAGGACGAAGATGGGATGAAGCATTCCCCATATCAGGCTGATCAGCATAGCAGTATAGCTTACCCTATTGTGCGCTTGCGCCCAGGGGGCAGATTACAGATCAGATACAGATACAGATTATAGTTTACAGTATAGGAGTCCTTCGGGCTTAGACACAATTATTTATATCAGAGGTCATAGCCCGAGCTGGAGACCCAGGGGGCCGGTAGAGGTGCTCGTAGTTAATAGACGAATGGAGTGATTTATTGTTGGATGGTTTTGACCCGGGTAAGGGTATATAGATTGTGTGTTGGTTGGCACCTTCCGGCTTATGGGGGCTGGTATAGGTTCTTGTGTTATATATATATATATATGTATATACATGATATCTGTTTGTTGGTAGATAGCAGGTCACCATGACGACATGTATGATTCTACCTTACCTTCGGTACGAGTAAGCCTATTCCAGATCCTGCTAGTTCAGATAGTTTTAGATACTTCTTGCTATTAAGAATTTACTAGCATTGTTGTTTATATTTAGTCATGTTCAGTTTGCTTTGCATACTTGGTACTAGTGGTACTGACGCCCATTTGGGGCGCCACATTACTTGCCTGCGGGTACTCGTAAATGAGGAGCCGATCCCTCGTGATCCTAGCCAGCACAGAGTCATCAGCTCCTGTCATCCAGAGCTTGATATTTCAAAGGTTTATATTATTTTGTTTTGTTGTACAGTACGGGTAGGTCGGGGCCCTGTCCTGACCATCTTATTAGTATTCCTATAGGCTTGCAGATAGTGTATATATCTCCCTGTGGTTAGTTGTGCCGGTCGTGTAGGGCCATGCATATGTTTAGCTGTTTAGTATGGTTGTTTATGTTGGCCATGTAGGGCCATATCTAGTTAGTAGTGGTGACCTTGCCGGTCACGTAGATGTTCAGCATTTGTTATATTGAGTTAGAGATAGCTAGACAGCATGGTGGCCTTGTCGGCCCGCATAGGTTTCCCTATATGAGTGTGATTCTGGTTAGCTAATATTTCAGTACAGGTGGCTATAGGCCCAGTCGGCCGGAGGCTGTATTTACAGCCGTTATATAGCTCATTGATTCCATGAATCTGAGTTAGAGCCAATCAGGCACCAGATGTGCTTAGGCTCAGTAGTCTAGCAGTTCGGGACTTAATAGGGCACCAGGTGCCAGTCATACCCCCCAAGGCGGGGCGTGACAAACTTGGTATCAGAGCAGGTCATGTCACAGGGAGTCTGCAAGCCGTGCTAAGTAGAGTCTTGTCTATGGATGTATTGTGCACCACATACTATAGGTAGGAGGCTGCAAGGCATAATAGGATGGTTACTCTTTCTTCATATTCCGCCGTGCCATAGAACAGTACAGTATAGGGTCGGGTTCTTAAAACTTGCCATAGGTAGAACGTTGGATACTGCTGCAGGAGAAGGCACCAGCAGGATGCCTCAGCTTCATTTAGAATCAGCCTGATCTGAGGGCGATATAGAGGCATCATCACAGCCTTCTTAGCAGTCCCCATCTCACCAGGAGCCATTCAAAATGACACCGCCTCTGATAGCTCCTGTACCTACACCATCCGACTAGGAGGTTCGCGGTAGAGTTGTTATGTTGGCACAAATGATGGCCACTCAGCGCCAGTCAGTGCCACCTGTAACAACAGAGCCATCAGGTGGATCTGGCAGTTCGAGGGTCAGGGAATTTTTGGCATTAGGTCCCCCACAGTTCACAGGGTCAGATCAGGCAGAGGACCCCCAGGATTTCCTAGATCAGATGCAGAGAATCTTTCGGGCCATGCATGTGACACCTACGGAATTAGTTGAGTTAGCAGTATTTCGGTTGCGAGACGTAACTGTATTATGGTACGAGAGCTGGGAAAGGTCTCAAGGGAGAGATGTTGCCCCTCCGACCTGGTCCAGCTTCTCGGAGGCCTTCCTGGATCGCTATTTGCCACGGGAGATCCAGCAGGCCCGGATGGATCAGTTCTTGCACTTGGAGCAGGGGGCGAGGAGTGTATGAGAATATGCCTTACAGTTTGACTCCTTAGCCGGCTATGCTCCATCTTTTGTGGAAACTATGCCATCCAGAGTCCACCGGTTTATTATGGGTCTGAACCCAGAATACATTGAGGCATGCATGACAGCTACATTATGGGAAGATATGGACATTGGCCGGGTGCAGTCCTTTTCCCAGACTATTGATGGCCTTTGATAGCGGCAACAGGACAGTAGACAGACAAATCAGGAGCAGCGCCACAGGGATAGATCAGATGAAATACAAAGAGAGATTCAGAGAGGACCCAGGCCTCGGTTGTCAGACAAGCCCCCTAGACCCCCACCTCCACCACAACAGTAGAGGGGTAGATTTATTCGTCGAGGGCAGTCAGAGTCTGGTGGTAGTTCTCGTACGGTGGATTCACCTCAGCAGAGGAGGGTAGAGTAGAGCAGATACACACCCCCACCATTCCGTATTTGCAGTCGGCCTCACACTGGAGCTTGTAGATATGGCTCCACAGGGTGTTATATATGCGGGCAGGAGGGGCACACGATGAGAGATTGTCCGGCCAGGGGGCAAGGTAGCTGAGATATCCAGGACAGGACATCAGTAGGGCCACGAGCTCCAGCAGCCTCGGAAGGGCATAGGCCCTCAGGTTCAGCAGGTAGAGGCCGAGGTAGATCAGGAGCCTCTAGTTCAGGTACGGGCTCAGGTTGTACCTATGCAATACCAGGGAGATAGGACTCAGAGGCGTCTCCATATGTACCAGAAAGAGGTTCAGCATGCTCATACCCTGCTTATGTACTGATTGATCTAGGGTCCACTTTGTCCTATGTTACCCCATTTGTGGCTCGAAAGTTTAGTGTTGCATCAGAATTGTTGCAGCAGCCCTTCTCAGTATCTACACCTGTCGGTGACTCCATTATAGCTAGTAGAATTTATCGAGGGTGTACAGTAGAGGTTGCTGATCTTTAAACTACAATAGATCTGGTAGAACTAGAGATGATTGATTTCGATGCCATTATGGGTATGGATTGGTTGGTGCCATGCTATGCTCACATAGAATGTTCGACCAAGACGGTCCGATTCCACTTTCCAGGGGAGGCAGTGCGAGAGTGGAAGGGAAGCACAGCTACGCCAAAAGGTAGGTTTATTTCCTACCTTCAGGCAAGGAAATTGATAGCTAAGGGATGTATTTACCACCTAGTCAGGGTTGAGGATGTTCGGGTAAAGTCTCCGACACTCCAGTCTGTTCCGGTAGTGAATGAATTCCCTAATGTATTTCCAGACGAGCTACCTGGTATTCCCCTAGAAAGGGAAATAGCTTTTGCAATCGACTTGCTACCAGGCACTCAGCCCATATCAATTCCTCCATATCGTATGGCTCCTGCAGAACTTAGAGAATTAAAGGAACAGTTGAAGGATCTGTTAGATAAGGGCTTTATCAGGCCGAGTACTTCACTGTGGGGTGCGCCAATTCTATTTGTGAGGAAGAAGGATGGCTCGCTCCGCATGTGTGTAGATTACCGGAAGCTGAATAAGGTTACAGTCAAGAATAAGTATCCGCTTCCCAAAATACATGATTTGTTTAATCAGCTATAAGGGGCCAGATATTTCTCCAAGATTGACTTACGGTCCGGATATCATCAGGTTCGAGTTCGTGAAAGAGACATTCCTAAAACAGCCTTCAGAACTCGATATGGCCACTTTGAATTCTTAGTTATGTCCTTTGGGTTGACGAATGCCCCAGCAGTATATATGGACCTGATGAACAGCACCTTCAGACCATACCTGGACCTGTTCGTGATAGTATTTATCGATGATATTCTGGAGTATTCTGATCGGGGGCTAAAATAGCATGCCCGAGTGATGCTTTATACCTTAACTTAGTCTTGTTTATCTAAGTTATTTTATACATTTTCATGTGATTCTATATAAATGTGAATATATGTGCTAACCAACATGATTAGTCCTTGTTTTGTAGGTTTCAAGGATTTTGAGGAACTAATTCATAAGTTGGTAAAGGAAAGGAATGGAGTCGGGAGCAAAGTGCGAAAGTCGGCAAAGAAGCATGCCTTGGCAAGGCTGCCCGCGCCAGGCAGCGTGCCACGCTGTGTTTGTGCTGCGGCCAGCACAGCGCCACGCCTATGCCAGGCGCACGAGAGAAGGAAGCATGCAGGCAAGCGAGCTGCGTGCCATCAGCATGCCATCCGCCGCAAGAGCAGCGTGCCACGCTGGGCATCGCGGCAAGGGGCTGCCTAGAGTCGATATTTGTTGATTTCCAGTGTGCATCCGTGTTACCTCCATGTCACGGAGGCAGTGCTCCACGATACACTCCGTGACACGGAGCCACTCCATGATAGGCTAAATTGTGCACGTTTCTCATTTATTATAAATAGGACCCTTAGCTCCTAAATCTAATTTGTCACGATTTTATTCTGGAAAACTACCTAGGAGTGAAGGGAGAAGTGGGAGAACTCATCTAGGGTTTGGCAAATTCCCTTCTCATCTACCAAATTCATGTAAGTATGTTAGTTTAGTAATAGTTAGTGTAGTTTTACGAACATGAATGGCAAGAACCCTTCCTCTAGGGTTGAAGCCATGAATTATGATTGTGATTTTATGAAATTGTTTTGGAATTAAGTTATTGATTGTTGTTTTCGTCTTGCATTCTGGATTGTTGGTTGTTTTTATGATTGATCACCATGAAAGATATTTGTTAGCTTGAGTAATAGCTTGAGAAAGCATTACTTAGGTCAGGACATGAGAATGTGAGGAGCATGTCTGTATCTCGGGAGAGATTTTTGTGTCAGGATAGAAATATACCTAACACCGTGCTTGGTTGACACACGGGGGTTATGAAAGACCCACTTGGGATGTCACATCACCACTTGAATAAGTATTTGTGAGGCTAAGTTAAATTAAATGGTTAGACGCACGAAAGTCCCTAATAGTTTCCCCGTAAACCAGAACATAATTGGTTTGCCGCGACTAGAAATTAAACTCCTCGCTCACAATGATGCAGTGAGGCTAGATTGCCGTGTTTAGAGGCTCGAAATACCTTAAACATGCAATTCTAATTATGTGAAAAAACAATAGATAGTTCCATGCTAACCCATTGCAAATCATAGTATCGCATGATTAATTGGTTTTAACTCTATGTTGCTCCTAGAGTAATTTGAAAATATTTCGTTGACCTTAACTTAGACTTAATTAATCTCAATCGAACATGTTTATAATCAACACTTGAGGTATTTAAGATCACACTAGAAATGGATAGTTAGAGGAATGGGTCCAGTCCTTGTGGGTTCAACAATCCGGTTCTTAAAAAGAGCCACTATATTACTTGCACGACCCGTACAGTTGCGGGCGCGCGAATCGGGCACGTCAAGTTTTTGGCACCGTTGTCGGGGACTCGGCGAAGTTTTGATAATTTATCTGTTTTTGTGTGATTTTTAAATTTCCTTAAGTGTTGAGAAATTTGGTCTTAGTCTACTTATTGCAGGTGACAGGTTGTCCTGCGGAGCTGGCTAGAAATAGAGAGCTTGTGGAACCGTTGCTTGAACCTGAACGCCAAATCCATTTGCAAAGGAGAGTAGCTCTAGAGCAAAAGATGAAGAGACTTCAAGAAAAGGTACAACAACAACCACCCGTGGGACAAGCACAATTGTCATCGACAGCAATGGCAGCTAGACCAGTTCGCGAAGTGGCAATCCCACTAGTGACTAATGTGAACTCCAATATCCGTAAACTGGAGCCTTGAGGGAACTTTGAGCTTAAACAGAACATGGTGCAGCTGTTACATTCTAGTAGTCAATTCACTGGGATGGCACATGAGGACCCGCAGCAGCACTTACAGAGCTTTTTAGAGATCAGTGACACATTTATCCCCACCGGCGTGTCCATAGATTATGTCCGACTGACCCTCTTCCCATTTTCACTGTTGGGAGAGGCGAAAAAGTGGCTAAAGGATGAGCCACCGAACTCCATAACTTCATGGAATGATTTGGCTAAGAAGTTCCTTATCAGATTCTTCCCTTCAGGCAAAACTGCAAAGTTGAGAAGTGAAATTCTCAGTTTCAAGTAGAGGCCTGATGAGAACTTATATATGGCTTGGGAAAGATTCAAGTCATTGTTGAGAGACTGTCCCCATCACCAGCAATCAAATGAAGTGCTGGCTCATACCTTTGTAGAAAGTCTAGACCCACACACAAAAATATTACTAGACTCTGCATCGGGTGGGCAAGCCTTGGATAAGACATATGATGAGTTGTACACTTTGTTGAACAGAATTGCTCAAGGAAATCCAGAGTGGCACAGTGAGTCATCGAGGGGGCCGGAAAGAGACCAGGGTTGATAGAAGTAGATGGTTTGAATGCCTTGGCAGCACAGTTAGCTTCGTTCCAACATCAAATGATGACTCAGTTCAATAAGCTGAGTATGAACCAACACCAGGGCCAGGTTAATGCAGTTCAGCAAACTCCGAGTTGGTGTGACATTTGTGGTAATCATGGGCATAATGCAGAATCTTGTGGAGCCAATCCTGAATCAGCCAATTTTGTTGGTAATGTGCATAGGAATCAGAATTTTAGGAACAACTCCAACAGAAATTGGCAGGGCCACCCGAATTCTTCTTGGGGTGGAAACCAAAAGCAGAATTATATGCAACCTCAACAACAGTAGTATCAGCAGAATAGGCAGAATGATGGGCAATTGAGTAGCAGCATTGAGGAAACACTGCAGAAAATTTTGGAGATCCAGAATCAGTTAGCATAAAATCAGGCGAGGATGGCAACATACTTAATGAATCAGCAAGTAGCCACCCACAATCTTTAAAAACAAGTGGGTCAGATAGCAGCTGCTCAAAACATGAGATCACAAGGGGGATTACCAAGCGACACAGATCCTAACCCCCGGCAGATCAATGCCATCAGTCTGAGAAGCGGTAAGCAATTAGCTGATGCAGTGCCAAAAGAGCTAAGAAAGGGGGTGCAGCCATAGTTGGTTAGACCAGGACCATCCATCAACATGGGAGATAATCAGAGTGCTGGACAACAAAAGGCGCAACTTTCATTGCAGCCAGCACAAAGACCACCACCACCATTCCCTCATAAATTCAGAAAGAGCAAGAAGGAGGAATGCTTCAAAAAGTTCTTTGAGAGCTTCAAAGACTTCACATAAATTTGCCTCTTATTGATGTCTTGCAGGGAATGCCCAAGTATTCTAAATACTCGAAGGACGTGATGGCGAACAAAGTTAGATTGGTGGATGTCCAAACTATAGCACTGACTGAGGAGTGCAGTCACAGGGTATTGAGCAAAATGCCAAAGAAGCTCAAAGACCCAGGGAGTTTTACCCTCCCCATACAAATTGGTAAAGCTGAGGTGTGATCTTGGGCAGATTTATATGCCCAAGTGATACTCAAACGTATCATTTTTGCCTTGTTTAGTGTGCAATGTGTATACATTTTCATGTAATTGGTAATAAAATGTGAATTTATACTAACCAACATGATTAGCATTGTTTTGTAGGTAAAACATGATTTTGAGGAGCTAAAATGCATGTTGGAACAATATCGGAGTTGGACTTGGATGCGAGCACGAAAAAGACATTGGACTGCACAATGTAAAGGGGCTCCGCGATGGAGCCGTGCCACGCTACCATCGCGGAGGCACACTACCTGGAGGGTGATTAATTTGTCAATTTCCAGTGAAGCCTCGCGACAGCTCCGTGGCACGGAGGCAAGCCACCGTGTTGCATGCCGTGCCACGTTGAGGCTTTATTCCCGAACCCCAGATTTCCAGTGAGGGTCCGTGTCCACGCCGTGTCACGGAGGCAGTGCTCCGCGTTGGCCTCCGTGACACGTTGCTTGTTATTCCGGGAAAAATTCCCAATTGTATAAATAGAACACTTAGGCTTATTTTTAATTAATTCAGACTTGGTGGAGTGCTGGTTTACTTTCACACAGCCCATTTCATCAACCACACTTGACACAAAGCAGAGGGTTTTCATGTACCCTCAATATCAATTAATTACAACAAGTGCCTCTTCAACGTCATCTTTTCTTTCCTCACTTTGCTTTTCTTTTTCTTTTCACTCTTTAACACTTTGGGAAACATTTTCTGTTCTTTGTAAGCGCTTAAGAGCTTCTTAAAGACTTTAAGGCTAATGAAAAGAAGGAATAAAGCTTAGTTCATACAATTTTGGAAAAAAGAAAGAAATCGGCTAAAGGCTCAACGGGCTGACTAGGGTACACAACATATAAGAAGGTAGAATTTGACAAGAAAAAAATGGAAACTATCGGTTAAAACAAAGAAATGCCTACATCCTTTCCAACACTACACCTCCTTCATTTCGCTTTGTATACACACCAGGCAAGTTCTAGACAATTCACGATGACATGGAATAGCAAAACCTTACTTCACACTTCATGCACATGCTCGAATCCAGATGCATTCACAGACTCTTTAATTAGTCAATTACATGAATTCAAGATTAAGCCTCAATCATAATGAACCAAATTCTATAGCCTAGGTAACTCAACATATTTACAGAATTGCATGCTTTCAAATGAATCATTTTCACAATTTGAACATCAATTACAACATGCAACGAATTTTTAGCAACCATAAGCAACTACAGTTTATTGATGCAATCCACCAAAGAAAACTAAAACAACAAATAAAAATCCTACTCCTACCGACTACATTTCCCTTAAGACGGTCGTCATCCATCCATCATAGGAAACGGTCACTAACTATGACATCGGTTCATGGGACTATTCTCGGTAAAAAAACCGAAAACAAACTCCGAGAAACCCAAAAATCAAAATCGAAAAATTTTTTGCAACACATCGATCATTTCGATAGAAAGAAAATATTTACAAGTGCAAAATATTTTCGCAAAAATTTTGAAAAATATCGATCATGTCGATAGAGAAAAAAAATTATTTACAAAATTTACAAAATATTTACAATGGCAACCATACTTTCAAAAACACACATCCTTAACCACACAACAAATATATACACATACATCGCAAACAGTTCACAACAGGGAAATCACAACATACATAAACAACAAGGAAATATTATACAGCAATTTAGAGCCTTGACCTAGCACCTAACTACTCCCCACCCCACACTTAAATCGAACACTGTCCCTAGTGTTCACAAAAATACAAAGCACAAAATTTGGGTGGTGGAACTCCCTGCTCAGTCGAAATATTCGACTTCCTCATCCGGTGTTGCAGCCTCGTCGCCCATATCTGAATCAGCTCCATCGTCGTCATCGGACTCCACATCAGAGTCCTCACGACGTGTCTCCTCATCAGTAGGGACATCGTCATCTGTAGGCTCCACAAAGGCTGGCCCCACCTTACATAAGGCTCTGGCGTTCTCGCCAAAGGGGTAGTCCAGCTCCAGCTGCCATAACTCCTCCTCGGTGGCTGGTCTCCCACCTATCCATAGCTGCAGCATCTGCATGCCAAACATACGGGCCATGTATTGATCGTCACGAGCATGTCGCTTGCCCAAGGTCAGCACAGGTCCGTGTGTAGTGTCGGGGGCCTTAGTCTTTATCACGTAGAGGGCCCTCCGCTCCAGCTGTGGAATATAGTCCAAGGCTTCTTCCTCAATGTCGAGGCCTCGGAGGAAGGTGGTGATGAGTCCGCCAAACCCGTATCTGTGGCCCTGGTGCAGTCTGGCTCTCTTCATGGCGGATATTATGACCGCCCCAACATTAATCTCAAGCCCTTTCATAAGGGCATACACCAAACAGACACGGTCCCGGGTCACGTCTGTCATATGAACTCCCGAGATCAAGCACGAACATACAATTTTTAGCCAGATTCTGGCCTCCCTGTTCATCTGCGAGTAGGGCAGAGTCTGGTGGTACCCCCTCTCTTTGTGTCTACTCCATCGGGCTATGGATCGAGCCCCACACAACGTACGTCTGATGTCGGCGTACGGTGGGGTGATGTTTAGCTGGCGGAGAACGTGGGCGTCTGTGTCCCGCGCTCCAACGATGGCATTCAGCTGCTGGGGTTCCAGAGTGACAATCTGCCCTCTGATTTTAATAGTGTGGCTCCTGATGTCCGGGTTCCAGTTGGCATAAAATTCCCGGACCAAGTGAAGGTTGCACTCCTTGGGCTCCTGAAAAATAAAGCTGAGCCCAGCTGCCTCAATCCTCTGTACAATGCGAGGGAACTCCTGTGCAAGTGGTTCCCTTGCAATATGTTCCTCCGGGAAGTACTTGTTTTCTTTGTGCTTCGCGTACCATTTCTTCCCTTCATCGGTGAGCCATCGTGTTCCGTATCGGTGCTGTTGGCCGCGCGGAACAGCAGGTGCAGCTGGGACTGCAGTGCCCAGTCTCATCCTTTTTCTGCCGGTGCCTGAGGTAGAAGCACCCTTGCCTTTGTCTTGCCTGCTAGCCATTGTACCTGTCAGTTTACACAAACAAGCACAACGTTAAGCTAAAAACTTGTTAGCTTCGGCTAAGGTCGGGTTAAACAAATTTTACCCCACACTTAGTTCTTAACAATATTTACAAAATTTCAGCAAGGATAGCTCTATTTACAACCCCAAACACAAAACAACTATACACATATTGCTTAGTGCGTTCACAACAAAATTTCGACAGCATAACGGTTAGTGTACTACTCAGACTTCATACAGCTAATACCCAATCCTACTATCGCTAGCAATTCAACCATCGCACAAACAACAAAACAACCACAAACTAAAAACATCTAGAAAAATATTTCATATACAAGCTAATCTAAACAATCTAACCAATTCACACATTATGCAATTTCCCACAAAAATTTGAGAATTAGTCGTCTTTGAACATTTGCACACTATTTACCACGACTTATCTCAAATAATAAACACACCCCGGCATCGAATTCACCAAACAATCAAGTTTCCCAAGTCAAATTCAACAACCCAATCCCTAGGATAGAGTTCGACAATCAATTTCGAATTATTTACATAATCGACAAGTTCAAATGCCAAATACAACAATCCGAACATAATCAATCACAACATAATTCACCATCATGTTTAATTTCTACCTAAGGTGGTATGTCTCACCTTACATGCCCAAAATTGACAAAAATCGCCAAAAAAATTGAGTTAGACGATGAAAACATACCTTAGAATTGAAGAATCGGAGAAACTTGACGTTTTTCTTTGCCTATCAATGTGGCACGTTGCTTGGGGAGGGGGAAATGGGTGTTTGGTCGCGGAGGGAAGAGGGAATGGGGAAAAAATGGGCGAAATCGGGGTTATATTTAAAGAAAACACGCGGGTCACCCGGAAACCCGGTGTGACCCGGCACTGGATAAGGGTCGACGTGTCACAGAGGGTAACGCGGAGGCCCTCCTCCGTGACACGGAGCCAACGCGTTGGCTTACTGGATTTTTGAAAAATCCAGATTTGCCTTCAACGTGTCACGGAGGCCAACGCGGAGCATTGCCTCCGTGACACGGCGCCAACGCGCCAGTGCTCTGTTTCACCAATACATTTAATTTTTCATACCTCGCCTCATTTTCTCGATTCCATGTATATTTCCTCCGTTATACCTGAAAATCACCTCACTAAACAAAAATTGGTTAAATTAATAGATTTCCCTAACTAAAATAAAAAATATTAAATAAAATGAAAATCTAAACCTAGTTAAGAAAAAAAAGAAAAGAAAAATAAAAATTATTCACACTAAAAAGAAAGAAAGAAAATATTTTCACGGGTTGCCTCCCGTGCAGCGCCTGGTTTACCGTCGCGGCTCGACGTCCTTTAAGCTCATTTATCTACTAGGGAGATGGACGATTTATCCCGATCATGATCATCCCCCCAGTAGTGCTCTACCTTGTCCGGTGGCCTACCTAGTAACTCTCGGGAATCACTCAATCCATTAGCATTCCCATGATTAATTATGTTGATCACTGAGAGATCCTTATAAACAGTCGGAAGCTTAGGTACCTTGTACACATCGAACACTTCGACCTTGTCATGTGCTCGCATCGTGAGTTGACCCGCAGCTACATCAATTAATGCCTTTCCGGTTGCCAAAAAGGGTCGTCCCAAAATAAATGGGACTTCAGCATCTGGTTCAAAGTCCAGAACAATAAAATCGACCGGAAAAATGAGGGAGCCTACTTGCACTAACACATCCTCAACAATGCCATCCGGCTTAGCCAAAGATCTGTCTGCTAGCTGCAAGATTACCGTTGTAGGTCTAGGACTCCCTAGACCTAACTTTCTGAATACCAAAGATGTCATCAGATTTATACTTGCCCCCAAGTCGCATAATCCACGCGCTCCGATACTTTGCCCAATAGTCAGCTGGATAGTGAAACTTCCAGGGTCTTTCAGTTTTGTGGGCAACCTATTCTGAATACGGGAAGTGCATTCCTCCGTTAAAGCTACCGTGGAATACTCAGTCAAACGACTTTTGTTAGCCACGATGTCTTTAATATACTTCGCATATCTCGGCATTCCCTGCAAGACATCAACAAGAGGTAAGTTAACATGTACCTGTTTAAGTACCTCCATGAATTTCTGGAAACACGCCTCCTCCTTGTGTTTCTTAAGTCGTTGAGGGAACGGGGGTGGAGGCCTTTCTGGTTCAGCTTCTTTAGTCTTCCCCTTATCAGAACTTTGCTCTCCCTCAACATCTGCTGCTCCTGACTTTTGAGGCGGTCTTTCCGGTTCCACCTCCTTTAATTGTAAACCACTCCTCGTGGTTACTGCATTTACCTGCTTTGGATTTGGATCCGTGTCGCTAGGTAGTCCTCCTCTGGGTCTAGTATTTTGGGCACTAGCAAATTGCCCAAACTGATATTCAAGAGCCTTGGTCGCCAATTGATTGTTCTTCACTTCGGCTGCAAATTTGTCATAGTCAGCCTGCAATTGTGCCTGATTAGCGATCATGGTTTTGAACATCTCCTCAATAGTCGGTGATGGTGGTGGAGGAGGGGCATTATGATTTTTGAATTGAGATTGATAATTTTGTTGCCCTCCTTGGTTTCTGTGCATACCCTGCCCTGAACTCTGGCCTTGTTGATTGTTGCTACCCCACGAAACATTCGGATGGTTCCTCCAATTTGAGTTGTAGCCACCACCAAACTGTTGTTGATTTCTCTGTGCATTGCCCACAAAGTTAACAGAATCAGGATTTGCACCATAGCATTCAGCTGAATGCTCACTACTACCACACACTTCACACCACATCTGTTGAACTGCATTGACTGAAGCTGAAGGCTGGTTCAAATTTATATTGCGGAAGTGAGTGTTTAACTGATTTTGCAAAGCAGCTATCTGTGCAGCGATAGCTGTGAATCCATCCACTTCAAGCACTCCAGCTGCTTTCCTTGCTCCACCTCCTGAAGAATCTGCATTCCATTTTGGATTGCCTTGTGAAATTCGGTTGAGCAAAGTGTACAGCTCCTCATAGGTCTTCTCCAGCGCTTGCCCTCCAGCTGCTGAATCTAACAGAATTTTAGTGTGGGGTTCCAAACCCTCAATAAAAGTGTGTACCAACACCTCATTGGACTGATGATGGTGAGGATAGTCCCGCAACATGGATTTGAATCTTTCCCAGGCTTGATATAGATTTTCTCCCTCCCTCTGTTTAAAACTTAGGATTTGACTCCTAAGTCTGGCTGTTTTACCATAAGGGAAAAATCTAATAAGAAACTTCCATGCAAGATCATCCCACGTTGATATAGAGTTGGGTGGTTCAGCTTTTACCACCTCTTGGCTTCACCAAGTAAGGAAAATGGAAATAAGGTGAGCCGAACATAATCGGGTGACACTCCAGCGGGTATATAAGTGTCACTTATCTCCAAAAAGTTCTGGAGATGTTGTTGTGGATTTTCGTGAGGGAGACCGGTAAATTGCCCGCTTGTGTGCAAAAGTTGCACCATATTCTGCTTTAATTCAAACCTCCCTCCAGGCTCTGGTTTGCGGATGCTAGACTGTACATTATTAGCGTGTGGGATTGCCACCACGCGAACCGGCCTTGCTGCTGCTTCATCGGGCACTAAAACTGCCCTAACAACTGGTGGATTTGGTTGCTCCATCATAGACTGTTTAAGCAACTGCAGCTTCTTTTGAAGAGCTTCTCTACGTTGACTATGAAATTCCCGTTCAGGCTCTAAGTAAGATTCCACCAGATCTTTGTCCCTTGCCAGTGTTCACAGAAACAAAATCTGCAAAATACAGGCTAAGACCAAGTTGTTAACACTTAAGAAAATAAAAATACAAATACAGTAAATTTACACTAAACAAAATTTTACAAATCGCCTAGCCTCCCTGGCAACGGCGCCAAAAACTTGCTCGGTGCTTTGGGCTACGGGTAAAAACCGACACGCAAGTGCACGTGGTCAAACAAGTAATAAAGTGGCTATGTAGCCAAGTATCGATCCAAGGAGGCTCAAGATATGTAAAATTGCCTAATTTACTATATTTCTATTTAACTTCTAATTATGCTAACAACAACGTAACCAAGGGTTAATTGAGTTTTTGTTTCTAAACTATATACTACAATTAATAACACTATTTACTTGTGAATTTAGACATTGGATATGAACATGCCAAGGTTAAGAACAAGTAATGAACTTGATAATCATGATAATTTTGGTTAATTCTCTTCTTCAAGTTGCTAGCCAAGAACATTTGCCTAGAAATTAAAACTCTCGTATTTAATTTCACTTTAGAATCATAAACCATCCGTCTACATTTCTGTGATCAAATGCAATTTATGACCTAGCACTACAATTCAGGTTCCTAAATTGACTAATACGGCTTTCAAGTATATTTCTATCAGGAAAGCACATCAAAACCCAATTTTCCCAAATCAAGTTAAGAACAATACCCTATTAATTCACAACTTTCCAATTTCTTGCTCTTTCGAGTGAAATTGGACTTTTTAGATATACATTAATGTTGGCCAATCACTAATGCAGTAAAGAACAAGAATTAATAGAACAACATTAAAGAAGAAGAATAAAACCATATCATTTACAATCAAAATTCATTACACATGTTCAAAACCTCAGCAAGAAAGAGAATTAGCCACTCATTCTTGGATTGATCATCCTAAAATGAGTGTAAATTATACTTACAATTGATAGAAAGAAGAAAAGAAGAGAAGAAATCCCTTAGCTTTTCCAATCTTCAACTGCTACTAACCCACGTTCCTACTCTCCACTTCTGAACTCAGTCTAAAAACTAAAAACTAATTAAAATAAACCTAAGTGTGCTATTTATACTAGTGGGAAATTTTTCCCGAAATAACAAGCAACGTGTCACGGAGGCCAACGCGGAGCCTTGCCTCCGTGACACGGCGTGGATGCGGACCCTCTCTGGAATTTCCAGGGTCCGGTAATTTAACCTCAACGTGGCACGGAGGCCATCGCGGAGGCCTATCTCCGTGCCACGGAGCTGACGCGCAGGTACACTGGAAATTGCCAAATTAATTCATGCTCAGGCAGTGTGCTACCGCTATGGTAGCGTGGCACGGAGCCATCGCGGAGCCCCTATAAATCCTGCATTCCAAGGTCTTTTCCACGCTCGCATCCAAGTCCAACTCCGACATAGTTCCAACATGCATTTTAGCTCCTAAAAATCACCTTTATCTGCAAAACAAATGCTAATCATGTTGGTTAGTATAAATTCGCATTTTATTATCAATTACATGATATTATATACACATTGCACAACAAACAAGGTAAGAATGATACGTTTGAGTATCACTTGGGCATATAAATCTGCCCAAGATCATGGAGCAAGGACGTGGGTTACAGGTAGTTGAGGGACGAAAAAGCTAAGGGTTTTTCTCTCTTTCTTTCTTCTTTCAATCAATTGTTTGTATGATTAACACTTGTTTTAGGATGATTAATCCACAAATGAGTGGCTAATTCTCTTCCTTGCTGAGGTTATGAACAATGGTGATGAATTTTGATTATTGAATGTATGGTTTTTCATCTTCTTCTTCTATGTTGTTCTATTAATTTTCGTTTCTACTGCATTAGTGTGTGGCCGACATTAATGTATATCTAAAAAGTCCGATTTCACTCGAGAGAGAATGAAATTGGAAAGTTGTGAATTAATAGGGTATTGTTCTTAACTTGATTTGGGAAAATTGGGTTTTGATGTGCTTTCCTGATAGAAATACGAGAGTTTTAATCTCTAGGCTAATGTTCTTGGCTAGCAACTAGAAGAGAAGAATAACCGAATTATGATTATAATCATGTTCATTACTTGTTCTTAACCTTGGCATGCTCTTATACATAGTTTCAATTCAAAGTAGATATTTGTTAATAGTTTTAGTATATAATTTTATAAACAAAAATTATTTAACTTTTCGTTACGTTGTTGTCAGCATATATAGAAGTAAGATAGAATATAGTATACTTGAGCAATTTTTACTTATCCAGAGTCTCCTTGGTTCGATACTTGGCTTACTTAGCCGCTTTATTACTTGTTTGACCACGTGCACTTGCGTGTCGGTTTTTAACTCATATAGTAAACCACCGAACAAGTTTTTGGCGTCGTTGCCGGGGAGACTAGGCAATTGGTGAAATTCTGTTAAGTGTAAATTTACTGTATTTTTGTTTTATTTTCTTAAGTGTTGACAACATGGTCTTAGCCTGTATTTTGCAGACTTGATTTCTGTGAACACTGGCAAAGGACAAAGAGCTGGTGGAATCTTATATAGAGCCTGAACGTGAATTTCATAGTAAACGTAGAGAAGCTCTACAAAAGAAGCTGCAGTTGCTCAGACAGACTATGATGGAGCAACAAAATCCACCGGTTGTGAGGGCAGTGTTAGTGCCCGACGAAGAAGCAGCAAGGCCGGTTCGCGAGGTGGCAATCCCACATGCCAACAATGTACATTCAAGTATCCGCAAACCAGATCCTGGAGGGAGATTTGAACTAAAGCAGAACATGGTGCAACTGTTGCACACAAGCGGGCAATTTACCGGTCTCCCTCATGAAAACCCACAACAACATCTCCAAAACTTTTTGGAGATAAGTGACACTTATATACCCGCTGGAGTGTCACCTGATTATGTTCGGCTCACACTATTTCCGTTTTCCTTACTTGGTGAAGCCAAGAGGTGGTTAAAAGCTGAACCACCAAATTCTATATCAACGTGGGATGATCTTGCACGAAAGTTCTTGATAAGATTTTTTCCCTCTGGTAAAACAGCCAGACTTAGAAGTCAAATTCTATGTTTCAAACAGAGGGAGGGAGAAAATTTATATCAAGCCTGGGAAAGATTTAAATCCATGTTGCGGAACTGTCCTCATCATCATCAGTCCAATGAGGTGTTGGTACACACATTTATTGAGGGTTTGGAACCCCATACTAAAATTTTTCTAGACTCAGCAGCTGGAGGGCAAGCACTGGAAAAGACTTATGAGGAGCTGTACACTTTGCTCAACCGGATTTCACAGGGCAATCCAGAATGGAATGCTGACTCATCTCTAGGTGGAGCAAGGAAAGCAGCAGGAGTGCTTGAAGTGGATGGATTTACAGCTATCGCTGCACAGATAGCTGCCTTGAAGAATCAGTTGAACAACCACTTCAGCAACATGAACTTGAACCAGCCTTCAGCTTCAGTCAATGCGGTCCAGCAAATGTGGTGTGAAGTGTGTGGAAGCAGTGAGCACTCAGCTGAGTGTTGTGGAGCAAACCCAGATTCGGTTAACTTTGTGGGCAATGCACAAAGAAATCAGCAGCAGTTTGGTAGCGGTTACAACTCAAATTGGAGGAACCATCCAAATTTTTCGTGGGGTAGCAACAACCAACAAGGCCAAAGTTCGGGTCAGGGTATGCATAGGAATCAAGGAGGGCAACAGAACTACCAATCTCAATTCAGAAATCACAATGCCCCTCCTCCACCACCATCACCTACCATTGAGGAGATGTTCAAGACCATGATCGCTAATCAGGCGCAATTGCAGGCTGACTATGTTAAATTGGCAGCCGAAGTGAAGAATAATCAATTAGCGACCAAGGCTATTGAGTATCAATTTGGGCAATTTGCTAGTGCCCAAAACACAAGGCCCAGAGGAGGACTGCCTAGCGACACGGATCCTAATCCGAAGCAGGTAAATGCAGTGACCACAAGGAGTGGTTTGCAGCTGAAGGAGGTGGAACCGGAAAGACCACCTCAAAAGTCTGGAGCAGCAGATGTTGAGGAAGAACAAACTTCGGATAGGGGGAAGACCAAAGAAGCTGAATCAGAAAGGCCTCCACCCCCGTTCCCTCAACGACTCAAGAAACACAAGGAGGAGGCGTGTTTCAAGAAATTTATGGAGGTGCTTAAACAGGTACATGTTAATTTACCTCTTGTTGATGTCTTGCAGGGAGTGCCAAAATATGCCAAATATATTAAAGACATCGTGGCCAACAAAAGTCGTTTGACTGAGTATGCCACGGTAGCTTTGACGGAGGAATGCACTTCCCAGATCCAAAATAGACTGCCCACGAAGCTAAAAGACCCTGGAAGTTTTACTATCCAGCTTACCATTGGGCAGAGTATCCGAGCTCGTGGATTGTGTGACTTGGGGGCGAGCATAAACCTGATGCCATCTTCGGTATTTAGAAAGTTGAGTCTAGGGAGTCATAGACCTACAACCGTAATCTTGCAGTTAGCAGACAGATCCTTAGCTAGGACGGATGGCATTGTTGAGGATGTGCTTGTGCAAGTGGGATACCTCATTTTTCCGGTTGATTTTATTGTTCTGGATTTTGAACCAGACGCTGAAGTCCCATTTATTTTGGGACGACCCTTCTTGGCAACCGGGAAAGCACTAATCGACGTGGCTGCGGGTCAACTTACAATGCGAGCACATGACAAGGTAGAGGTGTTCGATGTATACAAAGCACCCAAGCTCCCGATGGTAAATGAAGAACTCTCGGTGATCAATGTAATTGATCATGGGAATGCTAAACAAATGAATGATTCCCGAGAGTTGATGGGAAGACCACCAGATAAGGGTGAGCACTACTGGGGGGAGGACAAGGATCGTGAGAAATCTTCCATCACCCTAGTGGATAAGTGAGCATAAAGGACGTCGAGCCGCGACGGTAAACCAGGCGCTGCACGGGAGGCAACCCGTGAAAAATATTTTTTTTCTTTTGTTTTGTAAAGTGTAAATAGGTTTTATTTTATTTTTCTTTTTCTTGATTTAGTACAAAATTTTTGTTTTAGTTAGTATTTTTCATCTTAGTTAGTGAAATCTATTAATCTAACCAATTTTGTTTAGTGAGGTGATTTTCAGGTCAAACGGAGAAAAATGTGCACGGAATCGTGAAGGAAAAGGCAAGGTATGAAAAAATGAATAAAATGAAGAGACAGTGAGCTGGGGCGATGGCTCCGTGTCACGGAGGACGACCTCCGCGTTACCCTCCGTGACACGTTGAGGTTAAATCTGAAATTTTTAAAAATTCCAGTAAGCCATCGCGATAGCTCCGTGTCACGGAGGAGGGGCTCCGCGTTACCCTCCGTGACACGTTGCCCTATATTTTGTGACGGGTCACACCGGGTTGCCGGGTGACCCGCGTATTTTTCTTCATTTTAAACCTCGAAAAAACCCTTTTTCCCTCATTTTCTTACTTCTCCGCGACCAAACACCCGAATTTCCCTCCCCCATCAAAGTGCCACGGTATTAAGCAAAGAAATTACCGAGTTTCTTCGATTATTCAACTTAAAGGTATGTTTTCCTATTCTCTCTCAAGTTTTTGTCGATTTTAGTCGAATTTGAGCGTGGGAGGTGAGATAAATCACCCTAAGTAGAAAATTAGCATGAAATTGAGTTATTCTTTGATTGATAAATGTTTGGAATGTTGTAATACGCGTTTGAACTTGTCAATTGCATGAATGATTCGAATTTGATTGTGAAATTCAATTCTAGGGCTTTGGTTGTTGAATTCGAAATGGGTAACTTGGTAAATTTGTGAATTATATGCTGGGGTGTGCTTGTGAATTGAGATAAGTCGTTGTAAATATTGTTTGATTGTAATAGACGACGAATTCTCGGGATTTTGGGAAAATGTGAAAATTGTTCGAATTGGTTGATTATATAGGTTCATGTGTATATAGAATTTGTGTTGTTGTCTTTGTTTGTTGTTTTCTTTGCTAAGTGCGATGGTTGAATTGCTAGCGATGGTAGGATTGGGATTAGCTGTATGAAGTCTGAGTAGTACGCTAAAGTTATACTGTCGAAATTTTCTTTGCGAACGCACAAAGCATAAATTGTATAGTTGTTTGTTTTTGGTGTAAATAAAGTGATCCTTGTCGTAGTATCGTAACCGTAGCTAAGGACTAAGTGTGGGGTAAACTTAGCTTAACCCGACCTTAACCGAAGCTAATATGCATTTATCTTGACATGGTGCTTGTTTATTTGTGTTGACAGGTACAACGGCAAGTAGGCAGGATAAGGGTAAGGGTGCATCTACTTCAGGGACCGGGAGAAAATGACTTAGATTGGGCAGAGCAGTCCAAGCTGCACCAGCAGTTCCGCATGGCCAACGCCGCCAATAAGGAACGAGGTGGGTAACCGATGAAGGGAAGAAGTGGTACGCTAAACAAAAGGAAAATAAATACTTCCCTGAGGAGCATATTGCACGGGAACCACTAGCACAGGAGTTCCCCCGCATAGTGCAGAGGATCGAGGCAGCTGGGCTCAACTTCATATTTCAGGAGCCCAAGGAGTGCAACCTACATCTAGTCCGGGAGTTCTATGCAAATTTGAACCCGGCAATCAGAAGCCTCACAATAAAAATCAGAGGGCAGATCGTCACTCTGGAACCCCAGCAATTGAATGACATCATTGGAGCGAGGGACACAGACGCCCACGTTCTTCGCCAGCTGAACATCACCCCACCATATGCCGATATCAGATGCACATTGTGTGGGGCTCGATCCACAGCCAGATGGAGCAGACATAAGGAGAGGGGTTACCACCAGACTCTGTCGTATTCTCAAATGAACAGGGAGGCCAGAATATGGCTGAAGATAGTCTGTTCGTGCTTAATCCCGGGGGTGCACATGACTGATGTGACCCGGGACCGTGTCTGCCTGGTGTATGCCCTGATGAAAGGGCTAGAGATTAATGTTGGGGCGGTCATCATATCCTCCATGAAGAGAGCCCGACTACACTAGGGCCACAGGTATGGGTTCGGAGGACTTATCACCACCTTCCTCCAGGGCCTCGACGTCGAGGAAGAGGCTTTGGACTACATCCCGCAGTTGGAGCGGAGGGCCCTTGATGTGACCAAAACTAAGGCCCCCAACACTACACACGGGCCAGTGCTGACACTTGGCGAGCGACATGCTCGCGACGACCATTACATGGCACGGATGTTTGGTATGCAAATGCTTCAGCTTCGGATTGGTGGGAGACCATCCACGGAGGAGGAGCTATGGTAGCTGGAGCTGGATTACCCATTTGGCGAAAACGCCAGGGCTTTATGCCGAGTGGGGCTAGCCTTTGTAGAGCCCACTGACGATGATGTCCCCACGGACGAGGAGACACGTCGGGAGGACTCCGATGTGGAGTCCGATGACGACGACGGAGGTGACTCAGACATGGGCGATGAGGCAGCAACACCGGATGAAGAAGTTGATTATTTCGACTGATCAGGGAGTGCCACCACCCAATTTTGTGATTTTTAAGTTTTGTGAACACTGGGGACAGTGTTCGATTTAAGTATGGGGTTGGGAGTAATTAGGTGCTGGGGCTAGGCTGGTTTGCTTGTATGTTCTTTCCTCTATTTGTTTTGTATGTTTATGTTGCCCTGTGTTTGTGAAGTGTAAACTGGTTTGTATCTGTATATATTTGTGGTAATTGATGATGTATGTTGTGAAATGTTGTGGTTTGCCAGCTAAGTCTGTAGAAAAAAAAATTTGTAAATATTTTCTTATGTTTTTTTTTTCTCTATCGAAATGATCGATATTTTTAAAATTTTGCGAAAATATTTTGTACATATTAAAATACTTTGTAAATATTTTTCCATCAAAATGATCGATGTGTTGCAAAATTTTTCGATTTTAATTTTTGGGTTTCTCGGAGTTTGTTTTCGGTTCTTTTACCGAGAATAGTCCCATTGAACCGACGTCATAGTTAGTGACCGTTCCGTATGATGGATGGATGACGACCGTCTTAAGGGAAATGTAGTCGGTAGGAGTAGTGATTTTAATTTGTTTTCAGTTTTTTTTCTTTGGTGGATTGCATCACGGAACCTGTAGTTACTATATGGTTGTGAAATTATGGTTGCGTGTTGTAACTGATATTCAAAATGTAAAAGTGATTCGTTTTAAAGCATGCAATTTTGTAAATATGTTGAGTTACCTTGGCTGTAGAATTCGATTCAGTGTGATTGAGGCTTAATTTTGAATTCATGTAATTGGCTAATTAAAGAGTCTGTGAATGCATCTTGAATCGAGCATGTGCATGAAGTGTGAAGTGAGGTGTTGTTATTCCATGCTATTGTGAAGTGTCTAGAACTTGCCTGGTGTGTGTACAAAACGAAATGAAGGAGGTGTAGTGTTGGAAAGGATGTAGGCATTTCTTTGTTTTAACCGAGAGTTTCTATTTTTTTCTTGTCAAACACTACCTTTTTATGTGATTGTATACCCTAGTCAGCCCGTTGAGCCTTTAGCCGATTATTTCTTTCTTTTGTCCAAAATTGTATAAACCAAGCTTAATTCTTTCTTTTCATTAGCCGTAAAGTCTATACAAAACTCTTAAGCGCTTAAGAAGAACAGAAAATTTTTTCCCAAAGTGTCAAAGAGTGAGAATAGTGGAAAGAAAAAGAAAAGCAGAGTGAGGAAAGAAAAGAAAAAGGTGGAGGGTGCACTTGCTATAATTAAATGATAATGAAGGTGCATAAAAAAACCTTTGTTGTTGTGTCAAGTGTGTTTGGTGAATTGGGCCATACGAAAGTAAACCAGCATGAATGGGATGATGAAAAAAAAGAAAAGAGAGAAACAATGTCCATGAGTTGATGGGAATGTGTTGAAAAGGCGCTTAATGATGCTAGTTGCTATTATTGGCTAATCCAATATGTACTAGTTCCATATCTTCCATTACAACCCATTAAAGTCCTACGTGATCTTACATTGCATTTCTTTATATTAGTGGAGTAATACGCTAAGGGCAAGCCTATGGGTCATGACATGATGCATGTGAATTCTTTTGGGAGAGAGAGTGAAATTAATTTTTACATGCCCCTACTTGAATGTTTGTGTGTCACATGAACAAAAAGGGGAAGATTCTCTTGAGTTGTGAGGGCACATGCTTGATGAAAGATTGATTTTCGTGTCGGATATCTTGATTAGCTGATTTGCATGAGTTTGCTGATATCGAGGGTCGATTCTTAAAAGTCTAGGAAATCTTGATGTATTAAAGGTCATTGCATTGTTAAGACCATGCATGTTTTCTTGATGATTTACAATATTGAATGATCGGTATGACCGTAGCGTAAATTGCCGCACCATAGTGGCAAAGGTTGGGATGTAATTTGCATGAGTTTTGTATGTGTTGTTCGAGGACGAACAGGGATTTAAGTGTGAGGTAAGTGATCTTGGGCAGATTTATATGCCCAAGTGATACTCAAACGTATCATTTTCGCCTTGTTTCGTGTGCAATGTGTACACATTTTCATGTAATTGGTAATAAAATGTGAATTTATACTAACCAACATGATTAGCATTGTTTTATAGGTAAAACATGATTTTGAGGAGCTAAAATGCATGTTGGAACAATATCGGAGTTGGACTTGGATGCGAGCACGAAAAAGACATTGGACTGCACAATGTAAAGGGGCTCCGCGATGGAGCCGTGCCACGCTACCATCGCGGAGGCACACTGCCTGGGGGGTGATTAATTTGTCAATTTCCAGTGAAGCCTCGCGATAGCTCCGTGGCACAGAGGCAAGCCACCGCGTTGCATGTCGTGCCACGTTGAGGCTTTATTCCCGGAGCCCAGATTTCCAGTGAGGGTCCGCGTCCACACCGTGTCACGGAGGCAGTGCTCCGCGTTGGCCTCCGTGACACGTTGCTTGTTATTCCGGGAAAAATTCCCAATAGTATAAATAGAACACTTAGGCTTATTTTTAATTAATTCAGACTTGGTGGAGCAAGGACGTGGGTTACAGGCAGTTGAGGGACGAAAAAGCTAAGGGTTTTTCTCTCTTTCTTTCTTCTTTCAATCAATTGTTTGTATGATTAACACTTGTTTTAGGACGATTAATCCACAAATGAGTGGCTAATTCTCTTCCTTGCTGAGGTTATGAACAATGGTGATGAATTTTGATTATTGAATTGTATGGTTTTTCATCTTCTTCTTCTATGTTGTTCTATTAATTCTTGTTTCTACTGCATTAGTGTGTGGCCGACATTAATGTATATCTAAGAAGTCCGATTTCACTCGAGAGAGCACGAAATTGGAAAGTTGTGAATTAATAGGGTATTGTTCTTAACTTGATTTGGGAAAATTGGGTTTTGATGTGCTTTCCTGATAGAAATATACTTGAAAGCCGTATTAGTCAATTTAGGAACCGGAATTATATTGGGAGGTCATAAATTGCATTTGATCACAGAAATGTAGACGGATGGTTTATGATTCTTAAGTGAGATTAAATACGAGAGTTTTAATCTCTAGGCTAATGTTCTTGTCTAGCAACTAGAAGAGAAGAATAACCGAATTATGATTATAATCATGTTCATTACTTGTTCTTAACCTTGGCATGCTCTTATCCATAGTTTCAATTCAAAGTAGATATTTGTTAATAGTTTTAGTATATAATTTTATAAACAAAAATTATTTAACTTTTGGTTACGTTGTTGTCAGCATATATAGAAGTAAGATAGAATATAGTATACTTGAGCAATTTTTACTTATCCAGAGTCTCCTTGGTTCGATACTTGGCTTACTTAGCCACTTTATTACTTGTTGGACCACGTGCACTTGCGTGTCGGTTTTTAACTCATATAGCAAACCACCGAACAAGGTGCTACGAGCTTTGTGTGACTTAGGGGCAGTAGTTAATCTAATGCCCCTATCCTTATTCAACACCCTGGGGTTGGGAGAACCGAGGCCAATAAGGTTGACGCTGTAGCTGGCTGACAAGTCGCGAGTGACACCTGATGGAATAATAGAGGACCTTCTCATCAAAGTAGGTAAGTTTATTATACCTGCTGATTTTATTGTTCTAGATTTTCAGGTTGATGACCAGGTACCCTTAATGTTGGGATGGCCATTCTTGGCCACCGGTGGAGCGGTGATTGATCTGAGAGCAGGGACCCTGAAAATGAGGATCGAAGATGAAGAAGAACTCTTTCGCGTTTACCAAGAAATGAACCCATCCGCACACTACACTTACCTCTGTCAGGTTAGTGTGTTGGCAGAGGATGAGTGTGGGGTGGAGGATTCCACAGGTGCACGGCCAAAGGCAAGGTCAAGTGGTCAGCCCGAGTCTGATAGAGGACTTCAAATTGAGAAGAAGTTGGAGAAAGAGAGAAACAGAGTGGAGGCTGTTTCCTCTAAATAGCAAAAGAAAAGGAGATGGTTCTCGAAAGAGAACCCAGGTATGAGGATGTCCTGAAAAGGACAGTCCACGTCGGGCCACGACATAAAATAAGGCGCTGCTTGGGAGGCAACCCAAGGGTACCTCAGGTACAATTTTGTAATTTTGATTTTGTGTTGATTTTGTTATGTTTATTTTGTTTGTTTTTTTGGTGGAAAGTTAAGCACAGATGGAGGGATGTCTGAGTACCGAGAAGGTGGAAGCTAAAGAGCATTGAATAGAAGAAGTGTGGGGTCGAATACCCACCTCTGAAAACTTGAAAGGAAAGCATGCTTTTAGCTTGGCATAGAGGTTCACGGAGTATTTCTCATCCTTTAAATGTTAATTTGATGCTATGAGGACATAGCATGATTTAAGTGTGGGGTGAGGGAAATTTCAAGAAAATTTCAAATTTTTTTGTGGTGAACGACTTTTGGTGAATGTAATGCTTGTGAGAAGAATTTTTGAAAATTGTTTTATGAGTCAAGCATGACTTCATCACCGGTTGGTTTTTCTTTTCGGTTCTTTTCCGACGGGGGGTATTTGAACCGAAGAATAATTTTTTTTTTCTTTCCTTTGTCTGTATATAATGTTTTAGTCATAGTTAGGGACTGCTTCCAATGATGGATGGATGACGACTATCTTGAGGAAAAATTGGTCGATAGGTCTTGGGATTTTGAAACCATAACTAATTGGTGCTTGATGTTCTTGTTATGTGCTATACGTGATTGTAAGATGCAAGTATGTTCGATGTGAAGCATGCAGGTGTATAACTTTGTGTTAGACGCTTAGGCTCTTGAATTTGACTCAATATGATTGAAGCTTAATTCTGAATTCTTGTGATTAGCTGAGTAAGAGTCTACCGAATGTGTCTTGAATTGAGCATGTGCCATGAGTGTAAGGTTTTTGAGTATTCTATGCTATTGTGGATTGTGTAGAACTTTCCTGGTGTGTTTATAAAATGAAATGAAGGATGTGAATTGTAGGAGATGATTTAGGCATTTCTTTGAATGAACCAAATTTTTATCCCTCATTTTACCTACCTTGAAAAATTAATCCTAGTTAGACCCATTGAGCCTTGAGCATATTCTTTGACAACTACAACATAAGCTTAATCCTTTTTCTTTCATTAGCCTTGAACTTGATCCAAAACTCCTAAGCGCTTGAGTGAAAAAAATCCGAAGGAGTAAAGGAGTGAGAAGAATGAAAAGAAAGGAAAAGTAGCAAGTTGTAGAAGTGAGAAAAGGACGAAGGTGCACTTGTGTGAAAATGGTTGAGTATTAGTAAGGAGTAAGAAAACAAATTAATGAAAAATTATTTATAGAACTCCTTACTAATAAGTTAAAAATGCCTAAATAAAGGGGGGAACATAAGAGGAAGAAGAAAGCTGAAAGAAGAAAAAGCTGAAGTAAGGGAAGGGAAGTTCGTAATGAAGGCGTGATGTATTAAAAGCTCTTAGGAAAGATAGTCACTATTATTGGCCATAATAGTACCTACCCGCACCTGAGTTACATTACAACCTAAAAAGTCCTACTTGATCTTACATTCATACATCCTTAAATTAGTGGAATAAAACACTAAGGGCAATCTTATGGGTCTTTACATGATGCATGTGAATTCTTTGTGAGAGTGAGCGTAATTCTATTCATGTACCCACACATGTTGTGATTTAAAAATTCTTTTTGCGTGTGATTGGGTAACTCTCTTTCCGTGAGGGGCACATGTTGAATGAAAGATATAATTCATGTGGGATTTCTTAATTAGTTGGTTTGCATGAGTTTGCTAAGATTGAGAGTCGATTCTTGAGGTTAAGAAGTCTTAACATAGTTGTACTTCATTTCAATGATCAAATCGTGCATGCTCTATTTTTAGCTTGTTATCTTACGTAATCATTGTAGCCGTAGCTTGGTTATTCTTGCTAAATAAGTTATGGGTGAGTCTCCATATGCATGAGATGTAATAGGTTGTTCGAGGACGAACAAGACTTTAAGTATGGGGTAGGTGATCGGGGGCTAAAATAGCATGCTCGAGTGATGCTTTATACCTTAACTTAGTCTTGTTTATCTAAGTTATTTTATACATTTTCATGTGATTCTATATAAATGTGAATATATGTGCTAACCAACATGAATATTCCTTATTTTGTAGGTTTCAAGGATTTAGAGGAACTAATTCATAAGTTGGTGAAGGAAAGGAATGGAGTCGGGAGCAAAGTGTGAAAGTCAGCAAAGAAGCATGCCTTGGCAAGGCTGGCCGTGCCAGGCAGCGTGCCACACTGTGCGTGTGCCGCGGCCAGCACAGTGCCACGCCTATGCCAGGTGCACGAGAGAAGTCAGCATGCAGGCAGGTGAGCTGCGCGCCAGCGCCGTGCCACGCCAGGCCAGCTACGCGCCAGCAGCATGCCATCGCGCCGCAAGAGCAGCGTGCCACGCTGGGCATTGCGGCAAGGGGCTGCCTAGAGTCGATATTTGTTGATTTCCAGTGTGCATCCGTGTTACCTCCGTGTCGCGGAGGCAGTGCTCCGCGATACACTCCGTTACACGAAGCCATTCCACGATAGGCTAAATTGTGCACGTTTCTCATTTATTATAAAATAGGACCCTTAGCTCCTAAATCCAATTTGTCACGATTTTATTCTGGAAAACTACCTAGGAGTGAAGGGAGAAGTGGGAGAACTCATCTAGGGTTTGGCAAATTCCCTTCTCATCTACCAAATCCATGTAAGTATGTTAGTTTAGTAGTAGTTAGTGTAGTTTTACGAACATGAATGGCAAGAACCCTTCCTCTAGGGTTGAAGCCATGAATTATGATTGTGATTTTACGAACTTTTTTTGGAATTAAGTTATTGATTGTTGTTTTCGTCTTGCATTCTGGATTGTTGGTTGTTTTTATGATTGATCACCATGAAAGCATATTTGTTAGCTTGAGTAATAGCTTGAGAAAGCATTACTTCGGTCAGGACATGAGAATGTGAGGAGCATGTCTGTATCTCGGGAGAGATTTTTGTGTCAGGATAGAAATATACCTAACACCGTGCTTGGTTGACACACGGGGGTTATGAAAGACCAACTTGGGATGTCACATCACCACTCGAAGAAGTAGTTGTGAGGCTAAGTTGAGTTAAATGGTTAGACGCATGAAAGTCCCTAATCGTTTCCCCGTAAACCACAACATAATTGGTTGCCCGCGAATAGAAATTAAACTCCTCGCTCACAATGATGCAGTGAGGCTAGATTGCCGTGTTTAGAGGCTCGAAAGACCATAAACATGCAATTCTAATTATGTGAAATAACAATTGATAGTTCCATGCTTAACCCATTGCAAATCGTAGTATCGCATGATTAATTGGTTTTAACTCTATGTTGCTCCTAGAGTAATTTCTGAATATTTCGTTGACCCAAACTTAGACTTAATTAATCTCAATCGAAAATGTTTATAATCAACACTTGAGGCATTTAAGATCACACTAGAAATGGATAGTTAGAGGAATGGGTCCACTCCCTGTGGGTTCGACAATCCGGTTCTTCAAAAGAGCCACTATATTACTTGCACAACCCGTACACTTGCGGACGCGCGAATCGGGCACATCATATTCTCGTTCAGAGGCAGACCACCAGGACCATTTACGGACAGTGCTCCAGATTCTTAAGGGACCGTCAGTTGTATGCTAAATTATCCAAATGTGTATTCTGGCTGAACTCAGTAGCTTTCTTGGGGCATATTGTGTCAGATGCTGGTATACAAGTTGACACGCAGAAAATAGAAGCAGTCAAAACATGGGCTAGACCTACCACTCCGACCGAAGTCCGCTGTTTTCTAGGATTAGCGGGATATTACAGAAGATTTGTTGAGGGATTCTCCACTATAGCGGCACCTTTGACTAAGCTGACGTAGAAAGCAGTAAAGTTTCAGTGGACAGAGGAGTGTGAGCAGAGCTTCCAAGAATTAAAAGATAGATTAACCTCCGCTCCAGTGTTAGCATTACCGGAAGGTACAAAGGGTTATTCTGTGTATTGTGACGCATCAGGTATTGGGTTGGGTTGTGTGTTGATGCAGAACGGTAAAGTGATTGCGTATGCTTCCAGACAACTGAGGAAACACGAAAAGAATTACCCTACCCACAACCTGGAGTTAGCCGCAGTGATCCACTCCTTAAAGATGTGGAGACACTACTTGTATGGCGTCCATGTGGATATTTTCACATATCATAAGAGCCTATAGTATATCTTAACTCATAGGGAGTTTAATTTGCGACAGCTTCACTGGTTGGAGTTATTGAAAGATTATGACGTGGACATTCTGTATCATCCGGGAAAAGTCAATGTAGTAGCAGATGCTCTCAACTGTAAATCAATGGGGAGTTTTGCGTATCTGCAACCCGAGCAGCGGGAGTTGGTCAGAGGGATACACCAATTAGATAGCCTAGCCGTTCGTGTAGTAGAAACAGAGGACAACAGAGCGGTAATTCAAAACACCGCTGTGTCATCATTAGTTATGGAGGTAAAATAACGGCAAAATGAAGATCCTGACTTGGTCCAGCTTAAGAACCGAATTCAACAAGGAAAAGCGCCAGATTTTCAGATAACTGAGGATGAAGTGCTGTGATTTAAGGGCCGCCTCTGTGTTCTAGATATTTCAGGGCTTCGCTAGCAGATTATGAATGAGGTACATTACGCCCGCTATTCTCTCCACCCAGGCACGATGAAAATGTACCACAATATCAAGGAAATCTACTGGTGGCCAAGCATGAAGAGGGAAATAGTAGAATTTGTAGCCCAATATGCTAACTGCCAATAGGTAAAAGCGGAACACCAGAAACCAGGCGGATTAACTTAGGACATAGCTGTGCCTCTCTGGAAATGGGAAGCAGTGAACATGGACTTTGTAGCAAGATTACCCCGTACTAAACATATACATGACTCCATTTGGGTAATAGTTGACAGACTGACAAAATCAGCCCACTTCCTGCCAGTGAAAGCTACCTTCTCTACCGAGGATTATGTCGAATTGTATATCAGAGAAATAGTTAGATTACATGGTGTTCCAGTATCTATTATCTCTGACAGGGGAGCACAATTTACAACTAGATTTTGGCAGTCATTTTAGAGAGGTCTGGGAACGCAGATTAATTTGAGCACAGCATTCCACCCTTAGACAGATGGACAGGCTGAACGCACTATTCAGACATTCGAGGACATGCTATGGGCGTGTGTGCTAGATTTTAGAGGTAGCTGGGATGAGCATTTGCCACTAATTGAGTTTGCTTATAATAATAGCTATCACTCAGCCATCCAGATGGCGCCCTTTGAGGCACTGTATGGGCAAAAATGTAGGCTGCCAGTTGGCTGGTTTGAAGTGGGAGAGTGAGCGCTGATTGGGCCAGATATTATTCAACAGTCAGAGGAGAAGGTAAAGCTTATCAAAGAACGCCTACTGACTACCCAGAGCCACTAGAAATCGTATGCTGATGTGCGGCGCAGAGACCTGGAATTTGATGTGAATGATTGGGTATTTCTGAAAGTATCTCCAATGAAAGGGGTGATGAGATTCAGCAAGAAAGGTAATCTCAGTCCGAGATTCATTGGGCCTTATCAAATCCGACGGAGAGTAGGCCGAGTGGCATACGAATTGAACTTGCCTCCAGAATTAGAATCTGTTCATCCAGTTTTCCACATATCTATGCTAAGGAAGTGCATGGGAGACCCTCACAGAGTTGTCCCAGTCTAGGATGTCCAGGTTACGGAAGAGCTGGCCTATGAAGAGGTTCCAGTAGCCATCATAGATAGACAGATTCGTAGATTCAGAACTAAAGATATTGCGTCTGTCAAGGTACTGTGGCATAATAGGAACCGAGAAGAGATGACCTGGGAAGCAGAGGAAGATATGAAAATTAGATATGCTCACTTGTTTCAAGCCTAGTCAGATAACATGTATGTTAGTAGTGTTATTTTATATAGTGCCTTGTAGTATATGTATAAATTAGATAGTCGACTCTAGTCTTTTATGAGATGGATACTATAGTATTTTGTGGAGTACCTGTATTGGACTTTTCTGCATTTCAGGTTCTTGAGATAGAACATATTACAGGGGATACTCTGCCAAAATTTTTCAAGAAATAACTTGAGTAAGTCGAGAATTCTTATAAATAGAAGTTCACATTCGTGGACGAATGTTCTTAAGGGGGGGGCGAGAATGTTACACCCCATAAATTCTCAACATGTAGATGGCCTATTCGCATGTTGGTTAAGAGTTTTTGAATGCCATACATGCTAGGAAAAGGCCCGGGGAAAGACCGGATATGAAATTCGTCGAACCATCGCGGAAGGAGCCGGGGCAAAGAACCTCCGTGATGGCAACGTGGCACGGAGGGAGGGCCTCCGCATTGGCTCCGTGTCACGGAGGCCCTGTCCAGCCCCAAGTATAAAAGCCTCCAACTTCGGTTTTAAAGTCATATTTCATAAATTTTCCAGAAAAGTCGAGAGAAAACAGAGGGGGGCGAAGTTTCTTCGATAATTTTCATCCAATTACGCTGTCAAATGCGGTCCAAACTAAAATTAACTCCAGATACTGAGGTATTAAGCAGTAAGGAGCATTCCTACAAATTTAGTTTCGTGAAATTCGGCTGGCGAAATCGTCGTGCTACCGAACTAAGGTAAGTGGAATTCCTCTGTTGTGCGCTTGCACCCAGGGGGCAGATTACAGATACAGATACAAATACAGATTACAGTTTATAGTACAGGAGTCCTTTGAGCTCAGACACAGTTATTTATATCAGAGGCCATAGCCCGAGCTGGAGACCCAGGGGGCCGGTAGAGGTGCTCGTAGTTAATAGATGAGTGGAGTGATTTATTTTTGGATGGTTTTGACCTGGGTAGGGGTATATAGATTGTGTTTTGGTTGGCACCTTCCGTCTTATGGGGGCTCGTATAGGTTCTTGTGTGTTATATATATATGCATATACATGATATCTATTAGTTGATAGACAGCAGGTCGCCATGACTACAGGTATGATTCTACCTTACCTTCGGTACAGGTAAGCCTATTCCAAATCCTGCTAGTTCAGACAGTTTTAGATACTTCCTGCTATTCAGAATTTACTAGCATTGTTGTTTATATTCAATCATGTTCAATTTGCTTTGCATACTCCGTACCAATGGTACTGACGCCCGTTTGGGGCGCTGCATTACCTACCTGCAGGTACTCGTAAACGAGGAGCCAATCCCTTGTGATCCTAGCCAGCGTAGAGTCATCAGCTCCTGTCATCCGGAGCTTGATATTTCAGAGGTTTGTATCATTTTCTTTTGTTGTACAGTACGGGTAGGTTGGGGCCCTGTCCCGACCATCTTATCAGTATTCCTAGAGGCTTGCAGATAGTGTATATATCTCCCTTTGGTTAGTTGTGCCGGTTGTGTAGGGTCATGCGTATGTTTAGCTATTTAGTATGGTTGTTTATGTTGGCCGTATGGGGCCGTATCTAGTTAGTATTGGTGACCTTGCCGGTCATGTAGATGTTCAGCATTTGTTATATTGAGTTAGAGATAACTAGACAGCATGGTGGCCTTGTCGGCCCGCATAAGTTTCCCTATATGAGTGTGATTCTGGTTAGCTGATATTACAGTACAAATGGCTATAGGCCCATTCGGCTGGAGGCTGTATTTGCAGCCGTTATATAGCCCGTTGATTCCATGAATCTGAGTTAGAGCTAGCCAGGCACCAGATGTGCTTAGGCTCAGTAGTCTAGCAGTTCGGGTCCTAATAGGGCACCAGGTGCCAGTCATACCTCCCAAGGAGGGGCGTGACAAGAATCATCCAGGGTGACTTACGTGAAATCTAGGAAAGATGATGGCCTGATTTTTGTAAGGTTAAACGAAGACATTCAAAATCAGAAGGTAGAGGTCTTCTATAAAGAGGGAGATGGAGTGCTTCGGTACTAAGGTCGCTTATGTGCTCTAGACATTGATGATTTGAAGAACAGGATGTTTCACGAGGAGCATGGATCCAGGTATTCTATCCATCTAGGTTCCACCAAGATGTACCATGACTTATGGGAAGTTTATTGGTGAAATGGAATGAAGAATGATATTGCAAAATTCGTAGTAATGTGCCCGAACTATCAGCAAGTAAAGGTAGAGCACTAGAGCTGGGAGGTGTACATCAGGATATCAACATTCCTACATAGAAGTGGGAAGAAATTATTATGGACATCATCATAGGTTTACCCCGTACTCGTCGACAATATGACTCCATTTGGGTTGTGGTAGATAGACTGACCAAGGCTTCTCATTTTCTATCGGTCAAAACCATGACTTCAGCGGAGGATTATGCCAAACTATATATCCGAGAGCTAGATTGCATGGAATGCCCTTATCAATCATTTCAGATAGAGGTACTCAATTTACCTATCAATTTTGGAGGTCGTTCCAAAAAGGGCTTGGTACACAGGTTAAACTCGGTACAGTGTTTCACCCACAAACGGATGGTAAAGCGGAGTGGACAATCCAGACCCTTGAGGACATGTTGAGAGCATGGGTTATTAACCTCAAAGGTAGTTGGGATGAGCATTTGCCTCTTATCGAATTTGCATACAACAACATCTATTATTCTAGTATCCAGATGGCACCATTTGAGGCTCTCTATGGGCGGAATTGTAGGTCGCCCATTTTTGTATGGTTTAGGTTGCAGAATCATGGCTCCTTGAAGAGTAAATGGTAGAAGGAATTGGAATGGAGACGGCCACAAGGATTTCAATGAAAACGGGCACCAGCAGGCCCCACCAGTCTAGGTGCACCATGCACCGGAGCCGGTTGCCCATGCTGAGTTTTGGGCAGCTATTCAGATGCATGCACCGGTCTTGACCACTCAGTTCAATTAGCAAGAAGTTGTGCATGTCTCAAAAAAATGTCAATGCGGTGGCGACTCGAGTTAGAGATATCTTGAGAATGAACCCGCCAGTGTTCCTCAAGTCAAAGGTAGAGGAGGACACACATGAGTTCACTGCTGATATTGTGAAGATCACCCAGGTCATGGGGGTGAATGGTTTTGAATGTGCAGAGGTGGCCTCATATCAACTAATAGGGGTCGCACATATCTGCTTTCATCAATGGAAAGATAGTAGGGCCGCCAGAGTAGGCCCTGTCAATTGGGAGGAGCTCCATGTGCATTCTTAGATCGGTTCTTCCCTCGTGAGATGAGGGTGCTAAAGGCAAACGTGTTCATGAATCTTAAGCAAGGGAGAATTACAGTCTAGAAGTATGCCCTTGAGTTCACTCGCCTATCGATGTACAACCCAGAGTTAGTGGTTGATCAAAGGGCACGGGTGAGCAGATTTATTCATGGTGTGGCGGGCTATTTGGACAAGGATTGCAGAAAAGCTATGCTCCACCAGGATATGGATTTCCGTCGGATAGTCTTGTACTCCAAGCAGATGGAGGCGACACATATGAGAGAGAGGGAGGCCGAGAGGGCCAGTACTGATAGTCACAATTCTCACAACCGAGGTCAAGTGGTGGGCACCGACCTTCAGCCCCAGCATCTTCAGCATTGAGTGTGCCATCCAGGCCTAGGCACCAGTTCTCTTTGTTCGAAAGAAAGATGGTTCTCTTCGCATGTGTATTAACCGTCAACAATTGAACAAAGTCATTGTCAACAACAGGTATCCTCTACCCAAGATTGATGATTTATTCGACCAACTTCAGGGTACCAAGTGTTTCTCGAAGATAGATCTCAGATCCGAGTACCATCAGCTCACAGTTAGGGAGTGTGATATCCCGAAGACAACTTTCAAGATGGGGTATGGTCATTATGAGTTTGTAGTTATCTCTTTTGGACTATCGAATGCTTCTGCAGCTTTTATGGACTTGATGAATAGGGTGTTCAAGCCATACCCTGATATGTTCGTGATTGTGTTTATTGGTGACATCCTGATATACTCTCGGTGTGAAGAGAAGCATGCCACTCATTTGAGAATAGTTCTTCAGATTCTCAAGGATCACCAATTATATGCCAAATTCAGCAAATGTGAGTTTTGGTTAAACTCAGTGGCGTTTTTGGGCCATGTGGTATCAACCTAAGGAATAACGATGGACTCTCAGAAAATAGAGGTGGTGAAGAATTGGCCTAGACCGGTGAATCCTTCAGATATTCGAAGTTTCTTGGATTTAGCTGGCTACTATCAAAGACTTATTGAAGGTTTCTCATCTATTACAACACCTTCACCAAATTGACCTAGAAGATGGTGAAATTCCAATGGTCGGAGGGTTGTGTGAAGAGATTCCAAGAGTTGAAGACTCAACGTACTTCAGCACCGGTGTTAACCCTACCCCAGAGTATCGATGGGTTCGTGGTGTATTGTGATGCTTCAAGGATCAGACTTGGGTGTGTATTGATGCTACACAAAAAAGTTATAGCATATGCCTCTAGACAGCTAAAAGTTCATGAGAAGAATTAATCGACCCATGATCTTGAATTGGTCATGGTGGTATTCTCCTTGAAGATATGATGACATTATTTGTATGGGGTCCATGTGGTTGTGTTCACGGATCATAAGAGGTTACAATATGTGTTTACCAAGAAGGACTTCAATCTTCGGCAAAGGAGGTGGTTGGAGCTACTAGAGGATTATGATATGAAGTGTGCTTACCATCGGGGTAATGCCAATGTAGTAGCGGACGCACTTAGGGGACTCTTAATGGAGAGTGTGTCTCATATCAATGAGGGGAAGAAGGAGCTAGTGAAAGATGTGCATCGACTTTCAATGTTGGGAGTAAGGTTAGTTTATATGACTGATGGTGGTGTTATTGTTCAGAACAGATCAGAATCATCTTTGGTGACTAATGTAAAAGCTAGGTGATGAGGACCTGATTTTGGCAAAGTTAAGGGAAGCCATTTAGAATCAGAGGGTAGAGAACTTCTCCAAAGGGGGAGATGGTGTGCTTCAGTACCAGGGTTACTTATGTGTTTCGGATGTTGATGATTTGATGAGCTGGATGCTGCACAAGGCTCATGGATCTAGGTATTCTATCCATCTAGGTGCCACCAAGATGTACCATGACTTACGGGGAGTCTATTGGTGGAATGGCATGAAGAAGGACATAGCAAAATTTGTAGCTAACTGTCCAAACTGTCAGCAAGTGAAGGTTGAGCATCAGATACTGGGAGGTATGCTCAAAGATATCAATATTCCTACTTTGAAATGGGAAGGATTCAACATGGACTTCATCACAGGGTTGCCTCACACTCGTTGACAATATGACTTCCTTTGGGTTGTGATAGACAGATTGACCAAGGCCACTCATTTCCTATCGGTCAAAACCACGGATTTGGCAGAGGATTATGCCAAACTATATATCGGGGAGCTAGTTCAATTGCATTGAGTTCCCTTGTCCATCATTTCAGATAGAGGTACCCAATTTACCTCTCAGTTTTGGAAGTCGTTTCAAAAATGACTTGCTACTCAAGTTAAGCTCAGCACAACCTTTCACCTGCAAATAGATGGTAAAGCTGAGTGGAAAATTTAGACTCTCGAAGACATGTTGAGAGTATGCGTGATTGACTTTAAAGGTAGTTGGGATGATCATTTACCTCTCATCAAGTTTGCATACAATAAAAGCTATCATTTTAGTATTTAGATGGCACTGTTCGTGGCTCTCTATGGGCGGAGATGTAGGTCGCCCATTGGTTGGTTCGAAGCTGGTGAAGCAGCGATGATATGGCCATATTCAGTCTATCATGCTGTGGAGAAAGTTCATCTCATACGGGACAGGTTGAAAACAGCTCAAATTCGCCAAAAGTCTTATGCCATTATGAGGAGGAGGGAATTAGAATTCGAGGTGGATGACTGGGTGTTTCTGAAGGTATCTCCCATGAAAGGAGTGATGTGGTTAGGAAAGAAAGGAAAACTAAGCCCTCATTATATTGGCCCCTACTGAATTGTGAAACGGGTTGGCAAGGTGGCATATGAATTGGAGTTTTCCTCAGAATTAGCTTCTGTTCGTCTTGTATTCCATGTATCGCTGTTAAAGAAGTGTTTGGGTGATCCAGCTCTAGTTGTCCCGGTGGACAACGTTGGTGTGAAAGACAGCCTTTGTTATAAGGAGGTTCCGGTAAAAATACTGGATCGTCCTGTTCGAAGTCTAAGGAAAAAGGAAGTAACTTCAGTCAAAGTGCTATGGAGGAATCAGCATGTTGAGGGAGCTACGCGGAAAGCCAAAGGGGAAATGAGGGCTAGATACCCACATTTATTCTCTACCGGCTCAGTTTCAGCTTGAGGTATCAGTTTTACTCGCAAACTCTATTTAGTCTTAATGTTTAGTTCATGTGCCCAAGTTTCTTTTATGTATATGTATGAATGTATGATTCTTGAATTCATCTCAACTATGTAGTTTGAATCGAAGATAGTCATTCCATCAGTTTTCAGCTTAAATGATCAGTATTTGAATATGATGATTTCATTTCTCTACTTTTCTATACGTTTTCCAACATTCAAGGACAAATGTTCCCAAAAGAGAGATATTTTTACACCCCCGGAGCCCAAAGAACAGACTTGGGAGTTGAAATAGAGAAAAACTTAAAACTGGCATCAGGATACGGAACTGGTCGTGAGGTGACCCGTAGGAGCAGCCCACGAGTCGAGATGTGACTCGTGGTGAGGCTTAGGAGATGAGTTTGAAATTTATGAGATGGGATCCCCACGGACGTGACCACAAGTCGTGGTCAAGCCCCACAACTCGTTCGGTCATTCGTGGGGAGTGGTGATTGAGAAAAGAGAAGGAAGAAGGCAGTGTACCTAACGGAAGGACTCCACGAGTCGTGGTCAGTCACTACAATTCGTGGGGAGGGTCGTGACTAGCAGGATGGAGAAAGGTTAAATCCCAGGCAGTGTATGTAACGAGTGGTGACCACGACTCATGGTCACCAGTAACGAATCGTGAAGTCAACTGTGACGAGCCCAGATGACTTGATGAGCAGTGTACTTGACGGATCATGCCACAAGTCTTGGACAGAGGAGACGAGTCGTCATATCCCTCGTGGGGACTAACGGGCAGTCATTTTCTACGAATTTAGTAAGGGCTTGTCCATAATTCATAAGATCATAGGGCCTAAACTACGTCGTTTTTAAGTTATGGATGATGTCTTTTAAGAGGGTTAAATTCATTTTAGACCATTTTCATTCATGCATGCAAAGATAGAAGGTTAGAGGGGATGATCAAGATTGTTCTTCTTCAAATTCTCTTCAATTCCTATTAGGCAATCAAAAAAGTGTAAGAATCAACTTATTCAGGTATTTAAGGTTATGAATCGGTGAATTCTTTCACAACTATGCCCAATCCCTCTCTAAATCATGAATTTCCTATATCGAATCTATGGGGTTTTAACCCAATGCATGAAATTTTTAATTCTCTACATGGGTATGATCTAAATATGTTTCTACATTTAAATTATGAAATATGGGAAAGTTTTATATTATTTTCAATTAAAAATCATGTTTCAAGCTTTATGAATTAAAAAGCCCATCGATGAGAAGTTTATGAAAGATGAGATTTGTGATGAATGTATGATTGCAATGAGCTATCATGATGAAAAACATGTTTTCAAGCTACCTATGTTTATAATCAAGTTTTCGATGTGAATTGAGTATTTTTTCAAGAATGTGAAAGTATAGGGCAATGCCCACATGTTCAAGTATGATTTATTATTTTCCAAATTAAGCTGACCACATGATTTTGGAGCGAAGACTCCCAATTATCTTTTATCTTGTGGTAAGGTTTGATTTAAAGCTTCTCATATGCATGATTTCAGATTTGAAATATATTTTATTATTGAGCTTTGTCAATAGATGATGTTGAGCTTCATTGAAAAATGATGGAAGGCATATGCATATTTTTTGGGAGTAGTGTCTAGCACCGAGGAGGCTAACTGTTGATCTCCCTATGCCTCCGACCTATGGGCCAACATAGGTTTATTCATATGTATATACATTCATATATATTACTTCGGTACCTCCCTCATGAGCTATCCCCTTCCCTATAGGGCCTCGACATGGTATTTTCCCTAGCCCTGGCAAGGCCTTGAACGGCTCTACCCACTGGAGTGTGATAGTTGGGACCACGTAAGCTCTATTGTGATATGTCAATTAAAAGATGAATCTCCCATTGTTCCTCATGATTTCAGTTATGCATGTTCATCATTCATGAGATTTATATATTTGTATATGTTCTAAAGCATGTTTGACTCAATGTTTAGTTTTACTCATTTCTATTAGATTTAAGCTTTGAGTCAATCGATTCAGTTATGGTATTATGTTATGTTATGATGAGATCATGATTACAGAAAGAATGCATGCAAGCGCTACTCTCAGATTCTTATTTTTTATGCTATACATTAAGCATGTTCTTAAATGATTTTACTTATTTAAGCGGTTTTAGTTACCCTACATACTCAGTACATTCCACGTACTGACCGCATACAAAATCATTTAAGCGGTTTTAGTTACCCTACATACTCAGTACATTCCACGTACTGACCGCATACTTTATGCTGTATCATTTCATGATAGAGGATCCGACACTCAGACTCAACCCTGTTCTAAGCCAGTCTTCAAAGTTAGCATTTTATGCTTTGTGGTGAGTCCTCATCTCCCGAGGAAGATGCTTATTTAGATTTCTCTATGTATTTTCAGCTCTTAGTTTTTTCGAGTTAGTTGGGGTCTTGTCCCATCAACTCATCATGTGTCATGACCCGAATGTGCACCCAGACCGTAGATACGGGACAAGGGACCCCAAGTTGACCCATGGCTAATGCATACAACTAATCTCATTCAAATAAGCAGAACAATAATCATAAAGATATAGCGGAAACGTAATCATAACATAGCATCAACAAATACCAACCTTTACAAAGCTGAGTACTACATACTTGTCTAAAAGCCTCTAATACGTAAGATGGGTTGATGGGACAACATCCCTAACTTACCCGACCAACACAGAAACATAAAGAACAAGAAAGTATGAAAAATAACTCTCGGAATATGAGGACTCACCAACAAGTTGAATGCGTAGGCTGAGATGGCCTAAGGGTGAGGATGAGCCTGTGATACGGACCCTGTATCATGAAACGATACAACAAAGAAAGTATGCGGTTAGTACATGAAATGTACTGAGTATGAAAGGTAAGTAAAACGGACATTTTAAAAGTAAAGTAAACTCATAAATAGACATAAGAGAAGGACATCAGGCTTGCATCAAAAATCTTCGTAATAGAACATAAGGCTCATGACTTTCAAATCATTCATAAACATTCACTATAATAATCATAAATAACATTATCATAATACAACTTGAGCAAATAACATAAATATAACAATGCATAAAAGCATGTGGAACAATGGGAGGACTCGTTATAACCGACACCGTCATGGTAGAGCCTTTCATGATGCCCCACTGTCTCGCTCAAGTGGGTAGAGCCGACCCTAGCTTGCCAGGCGAGGGTTGTGCATAAGGAACGATATCACATTTAAGGGGATCATTATCATAACATCACAACATTTACAACCCACGGTGGCACGTGGTTATGTGACACCGACGTAGTCCTTTGAACGCCGGGATGCTCGATGCTAGACACGGCTCCCAAAAACATGCATATAGGCTCATACATAAATTATTAACATCATGCATAAAAATTCATTGGCTAAGATATAACATTTATCATCATTGATCCCCTTTAAAATATGCTTAGCGAAGAATCAAGGCCCTTTTTATCGGCCAACATCATAAATCGATAAATCATGAAATTTGTTTCATAAATCATAAATCATTCTTCTACATATGGGCATTGCCAAATGCTTCATCATACTCAATTCTTTCAAAATATGCTCATAGACATGGGTAACTTGGATTCATGCATTTCTATAACAATAAACTTAAAATAATGAATATTCATCATAAATCATAATTTCCATGAACTTCCATAAATGGACATTTTGGATTCAAAATCTTGGAACGAATTAAAGAAAATAATAATAAAACCTGCCCATCATTCATAATTTAGTAATTAAAACTCAATTAAATCATACGAATAAAGAGATATCACATTGTTATGCTTTGGGTAAACTCCTATGGAATTTGAGTAGGAGAATTCATGACTTTAATCAAAATCGGGCATGGGTGAGGAAGAATTCCACCCATTTTTAAAACCCCACATACCTGGGAATGGATGAACATAAAGCTCCTTGAACACCCACAAAGAATTTGAAAAAAAGTTTGGGGATGAAGGCCTTGAATCTCCCAAAACCTCTCTAGAATCCTTGCATGAGACTGGGCATGAAATAGGGACTTAACTCCTCTTATTACACTTAGAAAATAATCAAAATGATGTAGTTTAGGGGATAAAAATGAGGAAAGGTTGAAAATATCCTTAGAATAATTTTCCTGAAATCTGGCTCGGACAGACCAACGACCGACCCAACGGGTCGTGGAATCATACCATGACTCGTGGTATTGATTCTTCGGGTCTATTGCCTTAATACATGTCTCACATCCTTCCTATGACACGACTGGACGAGTTTTTATAACAAACCACGGGTCGTTGAATCGACCGTTGTTAACCCCTTTACCAAATCTGACCTCTCTTTCCACGAGCCTCACAACGACTCGTGGTGACATCCAATGAGTTGTGGTCTCCATCCGTTGAATGTATTGGAAACTTCAACCAACAAGCAACGAATTGAAACAACGGGTCGTTGTATCTCACAGCGGATCGTGGGATCGCTTGTGGCTTCCTCCTCAGCCTAAACTCAGTCCTTCTAACGACTGGTAACAACAACTCGTTGTTCCTGACAACGGGTCGTTGTACCATCTGTTGCTACTACTGCTTCCCTGAACCCCCTTTCCACGACTGCTTTAAACGACTCGTGGTATCCACCCATGAGTCGTTGAGTCGTCCGTTTTGTAATATTTTCCCCAGTTTTATGCACTGTTCAATTTGAAACTTCCGGGTCTATTCTTAGGATCTTTTAGGGTATTATAATATACCCCCCTTGGGAACATTCATACTTGAATGTAGGAAACAAGCATCAAACAGAAACATGTAATTTATCATAGTTATATACTTATCATTTTAACCGAAATTTTCACGGAATGACTACCTCCGAATCAAACCACATAGCTCAACTAATCCCATGCTTCACATATGCATTCGTACACATAAAACAAACTTGCACACACAAACTGAACATGAAAACTAAATAGAGTCATAGGGCAAAACTGATACCTTAAGTTGGAACTGAGCCGGTAGAGAACAAATGTGGGTATTTAGCCATCATATCCGCTTCGGTTCCCATGTAGCTCCCTCAACATGCTGGTTCCTCCATAATACTTTAACTGAAGCTACTTCTTTATTCCTTAGCTTATGGACTTGACAATCTAAGATTTCTGCCGGAATTTCTTCATAGCTGAGGCTGTCTTTCACCCCAATGCTGTCTATCGGAACTACCAAGGCCAGATCACCAAGCACTTTTTCAAAAGTGACGCATGAAAGATGAGATGAACCGAAAATAGCTCCGATGGCAAGTCCAACTCATACGCCACCTTACCAACTCTCCTCACAACCCAATAGGGACAAAAATAGAGGGGACTGAGTTTACCTTTCTTTCCGAACTACATGACTTCCTTCATGGGAGATACCTTTAGAAATACCCAATCATCCATACCAAACTCCAAATCTCTTCTCCACACATCAGCATACTATTTCTGATGACTCTGAGCAGTTCTCAACCAGTCCCGTATCAACTGAACCTTTACCATTGCCTCATGAACCGAATCTAGGCCTATCATAACTACATCACCAACCTCGAACCATCCGATAGAAGATCTACACCTCCGTTTGTAAAGAGCCTCGAACGGTTCCATCTGGATACTGGAGTGGTAACTGTTATTATAAGCATAATCGATCAAGGGAAAGTGATCATCCCATCTACCTTTAAAATCCGTAATACACGCCCTCAACATATCCTCAAAGGTCTGAATGGTTCATTCTGCCTGGCCGTCCGTTTGCGAATCGAAGGCGATACTGAGCTTAACATGTATCCCATGTCCTTTTTGAAAAGAACGCCAGAATTGAGAAGTAAACTGAGCACCTCAGTCTGAAATAATATACAAGGACACGCCATGAAGTCGAACTAACTCCCGAATATACAACTTAGCATAATCATCCGCTGAATCCGTGGTCTTGATTGGTAGGAAATGTGCATCCTTAGTTAATCTATCCACCACCACCCAAATGAAGTCATAATTTCGGCGTATATGAGGTAGGCCTGTAACAAAATCCATATTAATCTCTTCCCACTTCCAAGTGGGGATGCTGATATCCATAAGTACGCCTCCCGGCCTTTCATGTTCGACTTTTACTTGTTGATAGTTTGGACACTTTGCTACGAACTCCACCATATATTTTTTCATACCATCTCACCAATAGATTTCTCGCAAATCCCGATACATTTTCATTGATCCTGGATGAATAGAATATCTGGTACCATGTGCCTCATGCAATATCCGAACTCTCAAATTATCAAAGTCCGGAACACATAGTCGACCCTGGTATCATAGCACACCATCTCCCACTTGGGAGAAGACCTCCACCTTTTGGTTCCATACCACCTCCTTCAGCTTCCTCAATATTGGATCCTCATCTTGTTTGGATTTAACATCAACTGTCAAGGACGATTCTGACCCGTTATGCACAACAACACCGCCATCGGTCGAATCGATCAATCTAACTGCCAGCCCTGCGAGTCGGTGGACATCCCTCACCAGCTCCTTCTTTCCCCATCCACATGGGACAGACTTTCCATGGAGAATCTACTAAGTGAATCCGCAACCACGTTAGCCTTGCCTGGGTGGTAAAGGACACTCCTGTCATAGTCCTTAAGTAATTCCAACAACCTCCTTTGCCGAAGATTTAGATCCTTCCGTGTGAACACATAGTGCAAGCTCTTGTGATCCATTAATCCATCCACGTGGACCCCATACAAGTAATGCCACCAAATCTTCAATGCAAACACCACCGCGGCCAACTGAAGATCAGGGGTCAGTTAATTCTTTTCATGAACCTTTAGCTATCTCGAGGCATATGCTATTACGTTCTCCCCTTCATCAACACACATCCTCGTCTGACTCTCGAAGCATAACAATATACAACAAAACAATCGGTACCCTTGGGTAAGGTCAACACTGGTGCTGAAGTGAGTCGGGTCTTTAACTCTTGGAAGCTTTTCTCACAAGCATCCGACTATTGAAATTTCACCTTTTTCTGAGTCAACTTAGTCAAAGGTGCCGCAATGGATGAGAAACCCTCAACAAACCTCTGGTAGTAGCTAGCTAGGCCCAAGAAACTCCGAATTTCTAAAGGATTCACCGGTCTAGGCCAATACTTCACCGCCTCTATCTTCTGGGAATCTACCCTTATGACTTCGCTTGATACCACATGGCCTAGAAAATGCTACCGAGTTCAGCCAAAACTCACACTTTCTGAACTTCGCATACAATTGGCGATCCTTGAGGGTCTGAAGCACTACTCTCAAGTGAGTGGCATGCTCCTCCTCGCTCCGAGAGTATATTAAGATGTCATCGATGAACACAATCATGAACATGTCCCAATATGGCTTGAATACCCTGTTCATCAAGTCAATAAAAGCTGTAGGAGCATTCGTTAGTCCAAAAGACATAACTACAAACTAATGATGACCATACTAAGTCCTGAAAGCGGACTTCGGGATGTCACTCTCCCAAACTCAGAGCTGGTGATACCCGGACCTGAGGTCAATCTTGGAGAAGCACTTGTCACCCTGAAGATGGTCAAACAAATGATCGATCCTAGGTAAGGGGTACCTGTTCTAGATGGTAACCTTGTTCAACTGTTGGTAGTAAATACGCAAGCGAAGGGAACTGTCCTTCTTTCAAACAAATAGAACTGGTGCACCCCATGGAGACTGGCTCAGTCTGATGAAGCCCTTGTCCAACAGATCCTTCAATTGCTCCTTCAATTCATTTAGCTCGGCTAGAGCCATCCTGTAAGGAGGGATAGAAATAGGATGCGTATCTGGCAATAGATCAATACCAAAATTAATTTTCCTTTACGGAGGAACACCTGACAAATCCTTTAGAAATACCTTAGGGTATTTGCACAACACTGGAACTGACTGAGTAGTCGGGGTCTCGGACACCACATTCTTAACCCTAACTAGGAGGTATATGCACCCCTTAGAGATCATCTTTCTAGCCTTAAGATTGGAAATAAACCAACCTGCTGACATCACCGAACTACCCTTCCACTCCACAACTAAATCATCTAAAAGATGAAACTCCACGGTATGAGTCCTACAATTAATTGAAGCATAACATGTAAACAACTAATCCATACCCAAAATGATTTCAAAATCAGTCATGGACAATTCTACTAAGTCTACAGCGGTAATCTTATGCAACACAGTGATCGGGCACCCTCTATATACCCGTCTAGCTACAACTGAATCACCTACAGGGATAGAAACTGAAAACAGTTCTAACAAGGTCTTAGGACTAACTCCAAGGCTACTAGCAATGTAAGGAGTCACAAAAAACAATGTAGCTCCCGGATCTAGCAAGGCATAAACATCAATATGAAAGACACCCAACATACCAAGACCATGTCTGGCGAAGTCTCTTGCTCCTAGCGCGAGGAAAGGACAAAGAATCGGTTTTGGCGCTGACCGCCACCCCTACTAGTAGATGCTCCCTGTGGAGCTGAATGGGCTGGAGATGCTGTTGTCCTGGTGGTCTGTGCTCGACCCCTATCATTACCCTATCTAGAATATGGACATGCTCGGCTCATGTGCCTAGATCTACCACACCCGAAGCAGACATCCGAACTGAGCAGGCACTCCCCCATGTGACTCTTGCCGCACTTCCCGCAGGTTGGAGATGTATACTCTAATTGGGTGCCCGTCTGATCCTTCAACCCTGAAGCCCTGTTCCTCTGATCACCCCTGGGTCTTGATGGAACACTAGCTGATGATGGTGCTGGAGCTAGTGACCTCAACTGAAATTGTGGATGGTAGCCACCGCCGGACATTTGATGTGAAAACCCACGACTATTTGTCCGAGCCCTCTTTGCCTCCCTCTCCCTCGCATGAGCTGCCTCCATCTGCTGGGCATACAACACCATGTGAGGAAAGTCCATATCCTGGTGGAGCATAGCAGTCTTGTAGTCCTTGTTTAAATAACCGGCCATGCCATGAACAAATCGTCTCAACCGTGCCCTTTGATCCATCACCAACTCTGGGGCGTATATCGACAAGCGAGTGAACACAAGTGAATACTCCAACACTGTCATCTTCCCTTTCTTAAGGTTAAAAAACTCAGCTTCCTTCAATTCCCTCAGCAGCTGAGGGAAAAATCTATCAAGAAAAGTCATGTGGAACTCATCCCAGCAGATAGGGCCCGCTCCCCCTGCCCTACTGTCCTTCAATTGCTTGTACAAAATATTAGCGACCTCCTTTAGCTGATAAGAGGCCAAGTCCATACACTCCCTATTTTTCACTTCCATAACCTGAGTGACCTTCAGGATCCCTTTAATGAACTCATGTGGATCCTCGTCCACCTTCAATCCCGTGAACTCAGGAGGGTTCATCCTCAAGAAGTCTCTAAACAAAGCCGCCGCCGCATCGCCATTTCGTGGAACCTGCGCATCAGCCTACTGATTGACTTGAGTGATCAAGGCCTGCGCCAACATCTAAATCGCTTCCTGAAACTCAGCGTGGGCAGTTGGCTCAGGTGCCTGGGGCTCCGGAATAGGTGGGGCTTGCTGATGCCCATGATCATTTCCATCTCCATCTCCTTTATCATTTCCATTCCTCCTTCCGTTCATTCTTCTAGGAGCCATAATTCTGCAATCACAAATCGCATAAATTAGAAGGATGGAAAAGCTTTTCATCGCGTGACATAGAACATGAATAAAGGGAACATTTCCTAAAACATTTAGTAGCCTCTTCGTCATAGGTGTGGCGTGCTTCACACCCATGAAAAAAACTCTACCTAACATGGCTTTTGGACACCATAGGACACTTCAAACCTATTGCTCTAACACAAAGTTTGTCATGACCCGAATGTGCCCCCGGATCATAGACATGGGACAAGAGACCCCAAGTTGACCCATGGCTCATGCATACAACTAATCTCATTCAAATACACAGAATGATAATCATAAAGGTATAGCATAAACGTAATAAAAACATAGCATCAAGAAATACCAACATTTCCATAGCTGAGTACTACATACTTGTCTGAAAGCCTCTAATACACAAGATGGGTTGATGGGACAACATCTCCAACTAACCCGACAAATACGGAAACATAAAAAACAAGAAAATCTATAAAACAACCCTCGAAATATGAGGACTCACCAACAAGCAGAAGGCGTAAGCTGAGATGGCCTAAGGGTGAGGATGAGCCTGTAACCAGACCCTGTATCATGAAACGATACAATATAGAAAGTATATAGTCAGTACGTGGAATGTACTGAGTATGCAAGGTAAGCAAAATGGACATTTTAAAAGTAAAGTAAACACATAAATATACATAAGAGAATGGCATCATGCTTGCATCAAAAATCTTCGTAATAGAACACAAGGTTCAAGACTTTCAATTCATTCATAATCATTCATTATCATAATCGTAAATAACTTTATCATAATATAACTTGAGCCAATAACATAAATATAACAATGCATAAAAACATGTGGAACAATGGGAGGACTCGTCATAACCGACACAATCATGGTAGAGCCTTTCATGATGCCCCACTGTCTTGCTCAAGTAGGCAGAGCCGACCCTGGCTTGCCATGAGAGGGTCATGCATAAGGTGTGATATCACATTTGAGGGGATCATTATCATAAAATCATAACATTTACAACCCACGATGGCATGTGGTTATGGGACACCAATGTAGTCCTTTGAACACCGGGATGCTCGGTGCTAAACACGGCTCCCAAAAACGTGCATATAGGCTCGTACATAAATTATTAACATCATGCATAAAAATTAATTGGCTAAGACATAACATTTATCATCATTGATCCCCTTTAAAATATGCATAGCCAAGAATCAAGCCCCTTTTTATCAGCCAACATCATAATAGATAAATCATGAAATTCATTTCATAAATCATAAATCATTCTTCAGCATATGGGCATGGCCAAATACTTCATCATACTCAATTCTTTCAAAATATTCTCATAGATATGGGTAACTTTGATTCACGAATTTCTATAATCAATAAACTTAAAATAATGAATATTCATCATAAATCATAATTTCCATGAACTTCCATAAATGGACATTTTGGATTCAAAATCTTGAAACATGAATTAAAGAAAATAATAGTAAAACCTTCCTATCATTCATACTTTAGTAATTAAAACTCAATTAAAGCATACCTATAAAGAGAAATCACATCGTCATACTTTGGGTAAACCCCCATGGAATTTGAGTAGGAGAATTCATGACTTCAATCAAAATTGGGCATGGGTGAGGAAGAATTCCACCCATTTTAAAACTCTATATACCTGGGAATGGACGAACTTAAAGCTCCTTGAACACCTACAAAGAATTAGAAGAAAAATTTGGGGAACAAGGCCTTGAATCTCCCAAAACCTCTCTAGAATCCTTACATGAGAATGGGCATGCAATAGGGACTTAACTCCTCTTATTACACTCAAGAAATAACCAAAACAACGTAGTTTAGGGGATAAAAATGAAGAAAGTTCAAAACTACCCTTAGAATAATTTCCCCGAAATCTGGCCCGGATAGACCAATGACCGACCCAACGGGTCGTGGAACCATACCACGACTCGTGATATTGAGTCGTCGGATCCACTACCTCAAGACATGTCATAGATCCTTCCCATGACATTAAAGGACGAGTCGTTACAACAAAACACAAGTCATTGAATCGATCGTCGTTAACCCCTTTACCAAATCTGACCTCTCTTTCAACTAGCCTCACCACGACTCGTGGTCTCCATCCGTTGAATGTACTGGAAACTTCAACCAACAAGAAACGGCTTGAAACAACGGGTCATTATATCTCACAACGGATCATGGGACGGCCCATTGCTTCCTCCTCAGCCTAAACTCAGTCCTTCTAAATGGTAACAACGACTCGTTGTTCATGACAACGGGTCATTGTACCATCCGTTGCTACCACTGCTTCCCTGAACTCCCTTTCCACTACTGCTTTCGACGACTCGTGTATCCATCGATGAGTCATTGAGTCGTCCGTTTAGTGATATTTTTGCTAGTTTTTAGCACTTTTCGATTTAAAACTCCCGGGTCTATTCTTAGGCCCTTCCGAGGTATTACATCACGTTTAGAGGCTTTTCAAACAAAAAGAATGTATGCAGCTTCAGATTGTATATTCTAATGTTATGTTTATTTCAGACTTCCACTAATATTATTATGTTGATTCTTCAGTCTTATTGGTTGAGTTAGATGTATGTTCATGCATGGGTCGACTTCGAGTCTCTCGGGCTCCTTGTCCTGTGTTGCGATCCGGGCATCCGTTCGAGTCGTGACACTCCCCCAGTCCCCTTAGATTAATTACTCCCTTGACCTTGTAGGGATTCTTGTTGTACAAAATTATTTCTTTGCATGTTTTTGGATAATTTTTCTTTGTTTTTGGATATTTTGATTCGCTTCTATTGGTGTACATGTGCCCATTGGTGGCATTCAAAGGACAACGACCTTTTTTGGACAACTTTATTTATATCATTTTATATTAGAATATTTTACAATTTATCTATTGTTGTTGGAGCGATTTCAATTTTTTCCCAAAATAGGGGATTTGGATTCTGTTTAGGGTATGTTCGCTACAACAGAAGATTTTCCATTGCAGTGGGTCCACAATGGCGACCAATTCCTCACCGTAGCAGACTTCTGCATGCCCGATAGGTTCCCTATAGCAACCAACCGTTTTCTACAGCTAGTCCACTACAATGGTTAACTTCTCACTGTACTGAAAGCCACAAGGAAGAATGGTATGCATTGGGCCACTTGCTTTCATAATGACTCTGTCCTTGGTTCACTAATATTACACCCACAAAATTTCATTCAACACCCAAAATTGGTTTTGGTCATCAGATACCATTGGAATCTCCTAGATACTAATTGATACAGTCCAGATACCAATTGGACTCAACCTAGGTGAATAACACACTAGGATAGCACGATAGGAAAGGATAAAAAGAGAAAACTTCCTAGATGCCTCGTAGATTTCCAAGGGTTAAATGTGGATGTCTATACACCAATTTGCAGGACTCTTGTAACACCCCAAAAATTTCTAAGAACATACACAAGACTTAAAGGAAGAATTTAGAGTGAATGTGGAAATTTCACCTCAGGATGATCATGGTACGACTCATTAGATGACCCAACGAGTCATTGCCAGAGTCGTGCCAAGAAGTGAAGAGGTGCAGGTGAAGTACAATGGCAACAGATGACCCGATAAGTCGTTAGGTGAAGCAATGACCCATCATGTCAGTCATTGGAAGGATTTGAAGGATGTGAACCAGTTTTAATGATGAGTGGACATGACGTGTCGTCAAGTGAAGTAACGACTCACCATGTCAGTCATAGGATGAAGAGCAGGCTTTTTGGCTTCAGTGGTAACAGGAGGAGCCATGAGTCGTTGGGACAGCTAACAACTCATGGAGTCAGTCATCGTCCGTTCGAGGATTTTTTTAAGAATATTTCCAGTGCACTCCACGACTTGGCACCACGGGTTGTTGTCAAGCCCAGGACTCGTGGAGTGCCTCATGGGGGGTGGCAGTATGATTTTTCTTGCATTTTTCAGGGGTGTTTTCGTAAAATCCTATGCTTCTAACTCCTAAACTGGGTCATTTCGAGTATTGGATGAGACGTTTTTAAGGGTTTCTTCTAGCCTAATCCCTCATTCCCTCAAGATAACTTCTCAAGCCCTTAATCTCCCGTCTCTTAGATCTCAAAAGGATTCACCTAGGGCTTCTTCAAGGGATTCAAGGTTAAAGTTCAAGTGGGAGTTCCTCCTAATTAGGTATGCGGGTTTTCAACAAGGATTTCCTTCCAACCTTGTGCCCCAAAGTTTTATACTAAAAACCCAAATCCTTTGATTCTAGAAAAGAATGTTCTAGGGTTTCAAATTATATGTTTTCCCTAAATTCTAAGAACCCTCATGATTAATAGTAGTCTATGCTTATGAAATCACTTGCACCCTCTTGAAATATGAGTATGATATGAGAATAACATGAATGTGGGATTTTCACCATGAATGTGTTACACCCCGTAAGTTTTTGTACTTAGTTTGCCTATTCGCATGTTGGTTAAGAGTTTTAGAATGACTACGTGCAAGAAAAGGGCCCGGGGAAAGGCCGAACCAGCGCAAAATCAGATTTTCGGAAGAGGAGGCCGAACCGTGCTGCCCAAAGGGGCAACGTGGCACGGAGGCCCCTCCTCCGCGATGGCCAACGTGGAACGGAGCTGGATTGGCGATGTTGGCCAGCGTGCCACATTGCCATGGTTCAGGCTCCAAGTATATAAAGGCCTCTCACCTCTTTTTCAAGTTATTTTCCTAAGTCACGACTAGAAAAAAGAGAGAAGCGAAGGGTTTACATAAATTTCCTTTCGATTACGCCGTCAAAATGTTGTCCAAAGTTAAATTAACTTCGGGTACTGAAGTATAAAGCTACATGGAACATTTCTACGGAGTTAGTTTCGCGAAAATCGCCCGGCGAATTGTCGTTCCGCTTAGTCAAAGTGTTTGGAACTTCTCCAAACTAGTGTTAATACACTCCCAAGCTTAAAGTGAGTATTTCTCCCTTCTAGACTTCTGAGAAATTTTGAGTTTTCAGTCGTTCTTTGATAAGTCGAAGAATAGTCAGTAAGTTATATATATAGAATTGTTTTCTCCAGTATATTAGTGAAGTTAATTCTATTACTTCGTGAATATGATTACAGTTGGGAGAATGGCTGAATACTAGCCGAACCTCACTAGTTAATCAGTAAACCAACAATCGAGGTATGTAAAGTCAGTTTCTTTTGGCAAGTTAGTTGTCCCATTATAGTAAAACAATATAAATTCCAGTAGCGTATTTCTGAAACAGTATAGCATCTCAGTATGAAATTTAGTAAGCATGTTAGAAATATTATATCGTGTTTCGCATGAAACTTAGTAAAGCAGCATAAGTCCCAGCAGATTATTTCATAAATGTTATTTCATGCTTTAGTATGAGATTCAGTACAACATGTCAGAGATTATATCATTATATCAGATTCAGCATGTATTATATGCAGTCATTGCTATCAGTTGAGACTTGATTGTATTGTTTTGGGCTAGATTACCTAGCTTCCGTGACTGCCCCAGGGTTAATAGTTGTATCGACTCGTCCGCCCGAGGGCGAGGATACGTCTCTCTATGGAGTGACATGCCGTCCGCTAGGGACGAAGATGGGATGCCAGTTTCCCCATATTTTTCCTTGGTCAGCTTTTATACACCCCTGTCGAGCACTTGCGCCCCGTGTGTTGTTTTCAGGAGTCCTCCGGGCTCAGGTATAGTTATAGTCAATGGCCCATCGTGCCCAAATTGCATACCTAGGGGATCGGTAGGTTGCTTATAGTTACTAGGTGATGTGGTATGACCTGGGTAGGGTTAATTAGATTGTGATGATTGTACCTTTCGGCTTATGGGGGCCAGTAAGGTTTATGTTGTGTTTTGTTATGTCATGTAATTTTAGTTATGGTTAGATAGACAATAGGACACCACGTTACCAGGTACCATTCCTACTCTTTTCAGAATAGTTAAGGTTAGTCCTGAACCCACTATTCTAGTCAGTTTAAGTCTGTCTTTATTATTTCTCCAGTTACTATCAATTTCATTATTTACTTTTAGTTATTTTCAGTTGTTGCTTTGCATACTCAGTACCAGTGGTACTGACGCCCGTTTTGGGGCGCTGCATTACTTTCCTGTAGGTACACATAGACGAGGAGCAGATCCCTCGTAGTTCCAGTCAGCGATACAGAGCCTTCAGCTCCTTTCATCCGAAGCTCAGAAGACAGAGGTTTACTTTCTTCTTGTCTGTACAGTATGGGTAGGTCGGGGCCCTGTCCCGACCATCTTATTATTCTTAGTGGCTTGCATATTGTATATTTACCCTATGGTTAGCTATATTGGCTGTGTGGGGCCTTATTCAGTTGTTAGTTGGTGGCCTTGTCAGTCACAAATAAGTTTAGTTCTCGATTTCATTTTTCAGATATAACTAGACAGCACAGTGGCCTTGTCGGCCGGCATAGGATCCCTTGTAGGTGGTTGTTCTGGGTCACTGTTTATATCCTTATACGTGGCTGTAGGTCTTGTTGGCCAAAGGCTGTGTTTACAGCCGTTATATAGCCCTTCATTTTCTTTAATCCAGAGTTAGAGCCAGCCTGGCACCAGAAGTGCTTAGGCTCAGTTAGTCTAGTAGTCCAGGTCCTAGTAGGGCATCAGGTGCAAGTCATGCCTCCCAAGGCGGGGCATGACAAACTTGGTATCAGAGCAGGTTGTATCCCAGTGAATCTGCAAGTCGTGCTAATTAGAGTCTTGTCTATGGATGTGTTGTGCAGCACATACTATGGAGAAGAGGCTGCAAGTCATGATAGGATGGTTACTCTTTCTTCTTATTCAATCATGTTGTAGAGCGGTACAATATAGGGTTGAGTCCTTGAGCTTATCATACTCTTTGTTTACAGATAAAATTTCATATCAGTGTCCCAATTGCCTACAGGTAAAAGCTAAACATCAGAAACCAGGTGGACTGACCTAGGATGTAGTTGTACCTCTATGGAAATGGCAAGCAGTTAACATGGACTTTGTAGCAGGATTACCTCGCACTAGGCATAGATATAATTTGATCTGGGTAATCATTGACAGGTTGACAAAATCAGCTCATTTTCTGCCAGTAAGGGCTACCTTTTCAGTAGAAGATTATGTCGAGCTGTATATTAAAGAAATAGTCAGTCTGCATGGTGTTCCATTGTTAATTATTTTCGATAGAGGGGCACAGTTTACAGCTAGGGTTTTGCAATAATTTCAGAGAGGCTTGGGGACGTAGGTTAACCTGAGCACAGTCTTCCATCCTCAGACAGACGGGCAAGAAGAACGTACAATCCAGACGCCTGAGGATATGTTACGAGCATGTGTGTTAGATTTTGGAGGTAGTTGGTATGAACATATGCCTCTTATTGAATTTGCCTATAATAACAGTTACCATTCAGCAATTCAGATGGCGCCTTATGAAGCGTTGTATGGGCGGAAGTGTAGATCTCCAGCTGGTTGGTTTGAAGTAGGAGAATAACCATTGATTGGGCCATATATCATTCATCAATCAGAGGAAAAAGTAATGCTTATCAGGGAATGTTTACTGACTGCTCAAAGCCGCCAGAAATCGTATCCTGACGTGCGGCGCAGAAACTTGGAATTTAATGTGAATGACCGGGTATTCTTGAAAGTTTCACCGATGAAGGGTGTAATGAGGTTTGGTAAGAGAGGCAAGCTTAGCCTAAGGTTTGTTGGGCCTTATCAGATCCATCGAAGAATAAGCCAGGTGGTAGATGAATTAGATCTACCTCTAGAAATAGAATCTGTCCACCTAGTTTTCCACGTATCAATGCTGAGAAAGTGCATAGGAGATCCCTCCAGAATTTTCCCAGTCCAAGATGTTCAGGTTACAAAAGAGTTAGCTTATGAGGAAGTTCTAGTAGTCATACTAGACCGGCAGATCCGTAGGTTAAGAACTAAAGATATTGCTTCTGTCAAGGTGTTATGGTGTAACAGGAACTGAGAGGAGTTGACTTGGGAAGCAGAAGATGATATGAAAGTCAGATATCCTCAGTTATTCCAGACATAGTCTGATTATGTACCCAGAGGTATGTCGTTATCGTTGTTTCATGAGTGGCTTTATATTCATGTAAATGTGGAGTAACTAACTCCAGTTTATTGTGAAATGAATACTATAGTACCATGTGGAGTACCTGTATTGGACATTTCTGCGTTTCAAGATTTTCAGATAGTCCATATTGCAGGGGAGACTCTACCGAAATTTCTCCAGAATAAATAGTGGCAAGTTAAGATTCTTTCAAGCAGGAGTTAACATTCTAGGACGAATGTTCTTAACGGGGGGAGGATGTTACACCCCGTAAGTTTTTGGTACTTAGTTGGCCTATTCGCATGTTGGTTAAGAGTTTTAGGATGCCATACATGCAAGAAAAGGGCCCGGGGAAAGGTCACGCCAAGTCAGATTTTCACAAGAGGAGGCCGAACCGCGCTGCTCAAAGGGGCAACGTGGCATGGAGGCCCCTCCTCCGCGATGGACAATGTGGATCGGAGCTGGATTGGCGCGTTGGCCAGCGTGCCACATTGCCATGGTTTAGGCTCCAAGTATATAAAGGCCTCTCACCTATTTTTCAAGTTATTTTCCTAAGTCACGACCAGAAAATAGAGAGAAGCGGAGGGTTTAAATAAATTTCCTTCCGATTACGCCGTCAAACATTGTCCAAAGTTAAATTAACTTTGGGTACTGAAGTATAAAGCTGCAGGGAGCATTTCTACGGGGTTAGTTTCTCGAAAATCGCCCAACGAATTGTCGTTCTTCCTAGTCAAAGTGATTGGAACTGCTCCAAATTAGTGTTAATAGACTTCCAAGCTTAATGTGAGTATTTCTCCCTTCTAGACTTCCGAGAAATTTTAATTTTTCGGTCATTTTTCGATAACTTGAAGAGTAGTCAGTAAGTTATATATATAGAATTGTTTTCTCCAGTATAATAGTGAAGTTAATTCTATTCCTTCATGAATATGATTACATTTGGGGTGAATAGCTGAATACTAGCCGAACCTCGCCATTTAATAAGTAAACAAGCAATCGAAGTATGTAAAGTCAGTTTCTTTCGGCAAGTTAGTTGTCCCAGTATAGTAAAACAATATAAATTCAAGTAGCGTATTTCAGAAATAGTATAGCATTTCAGTATGAAATTTAATAAGCATGTTAGAAATATTATATTGTGTTTCGCATGAAACTTAGTAAAGCAGCATAAGTCCCAGCAGATTATTTCAGAAATGTTATATCATGCTTTAGTATGAGATTCAGTACAACATGTCAGAGATTATATCATTAATATGAGATTCAGTATGTATTATATGCAATCATTGCTATCAGTTGAGACTTGATTGTATTGTTTTGGGCTGGATTACCTAGCTTCCGTGACTGCCCCAGGGTTAATAGCTGTATCGACTCATCCGCCAGAGGGCGAGGATACGTCGCTCTACAGAGTGGCATGCCATCCACTAGGGAAGAAGATGGGATGCCAGCTTCCCCATATTTTGCCTTGTTCGCTTTTATACACCCCCGTCGAGCGCTTGTGCCTGGGGTTTTTGTTTCAGGAGTCCTCCAGACTCAGGTACAGTTATAGTCAGGGGCCCAGCGGGCCCAAGTTGCATACCCAAGGGATCGACAGGTTGCTTTTTCTACTAGGTGATGTGGTATGTCCTGGGTAAGGGTAAAATAATTGTGATGATTGTACCTTCCGGCTTTTGGGGGCCAGGTAAGGTTTATGTTGTGTTGTGTTATATCATGTTATTTTAGTTATGGTTAGATAGACAATAGGATGCCACGTTACCAGGTACGACTCCTACTCTTTTAAGAATAGTTAAGGTTAGTCCTGAACCCAATATATAAATCAGTTTCAGTATGTCTTTCTTATTGCTCCAGTAACTATCAGTTTCATTATTTACTTTCAGTTATTTTCAGTTGTTGCTTTGCATACTCAATACCAGTGGTACTGACACCCGTTTTGGGGCACTGCATTACTTGCCTGCAGGTACACATAGATGAGGAATAGATCCCTCGTAGTTCTAGTCATCGATACAAAGCCTTCAGCTCCTTTCATTCGGAGCTTGGAATATAGAGATTTACTTTCTTCTTGTCTGTATAATATGGGTAGGTCGGGGCCCTATCCCAACCATCTTATTATTCATAGCGGCATGCAGATTGTATATTTACCCTGTGGTTAGTTGTATTGGCCGTGTGGGGCCTTATTCAGTTGTTAGTTGGTGGCCTTGTCGGTCACTGATCAGTTTGGTGCTCTATTTCATTTCTCAGATATAACTAGACAACATGGTGGCCTTGTCGGCCTGCATAGGATTCTTTGTAGTTGGTTTTTCTTGTTAGTTGTTTATATCCTTACAGGTGGCTATAGGCCTTGTTGGCCGGAGGCTGTGTTTACAGCCGTTATATAGCCCTTTGTTTTCTTAAATCCAGAGTTAGAGCTAGCCTTGCACCAGAAGTGCTTAGGCGCAGTTAGTCCAGTAGTCCAGGTCCTAGTAGGGCACCAGGTGCCAGTCATGCCTCCCAAGGTTGGGCGTGACAGAATTAGTCTAGAATTTCAAATTGGATTTCATCAATTGTTAACATGCTCTTATCATGAACTTGTATTCATGTTTAAATTATATGTAGATCATATTGGTCTCGCAACTCTAGAAAATATGTCGTATTATATTTGTTGGAACATGATTAGAACTTATGTTCTTGATCAATGTGAAGTATGTACATGTTTTCAGTATGAATTTGACCTATGGATCTTATATGAATCTAGAGTATATGCCATACGCCATGAACATGAGATTTAAATGTTGTGGGTATGTTTAAAGAATGACCTGATCTAATGGATGTCTCATGAATGTAGAATTTATGATTTAAACGATTATTCGGTGTTATAATGATATAGATTATGATGATAAAACATGAGAAAGATCCTTCAGAACTTTGGACTTGTTGTAAGTATAAAGTATGCTTAATCAACTCTAAATAAATCGATTATGATATTCAGTATGACGTAAATAGTTGAATTCTCTTGTCTCTGATTAGATTAAGTGACTTAGACTAGATGAATGACGTTACACCAGTGACCTCCATGTTCTAGTTTATCTGGACTTTCCATAGTGGATACTGTTTCTCCCTTAGCTCAGTTAGGGATTCTCATTAGCAGAGAATGTCTCCCTTAGCTTAGTCAGGGACTCTCATTAGCAGAGAATGTTTCACTTAGTCAGTCAGGAACTCTCCATAGCAGAGAATGTTTCCCTTAGTCAGTTCGGGACACGCCATAGCAAGGAATGTCTCCCTTAGCATAGTCCATGATATCAGTTCAGTTCATCTCTGTATAGACTCAGATTTTAGTTTAAATCAGATTTGGAAGAATTCATTCTCGATTATCAGCAGATGGCCAGTAAAGTGTATGACAGCAGTTACAATTTCAGTTCTATATATATGTTCAGTACATGACCCTTATGCATCAACTTGATTATACTTCCATAAATGTTTTCAATAAAAGCTTCTTGTCAACATATGTATATCTTAGACAGGGTCAGTGTATTTCTGCCTAGTTAAGTGTTCAGTGATGCATTCAGTCTACTTCCTTCACGTATACTAGCATGTTGAGTTTACTTACACTCCCCGCATACTCCGTACTTTACAAGTACTGACCGCATTTTATGTGCTATATTGTTTCATGATATAGATTCAGGTTTCCATACTCAGCCACATGGTTAAATACGCCCCATTCCTGTCTCAGCTGCTTGTAGTGAGTCCTCATCCCTCGAGGACACAATCTCTGTTTTCTGTTTCATTTATGTTTCATGTTATCAGACTTAGGAGTTAGTTGGGGGCTTGTTCCAGTAACTCATCAGTTTAGTAAAGGCTTTCAGACTTGTATAAATAGGTTCAACGTTGTATTAGAGTTTTATGAGAATTATTATTTTTTTGGTTTCAAATTAGACTCTTTCAGTTAGCTTCTACTTAGTTTTGGTTTCTGTTAGTTTTTATTCTGATTGTGTTACGCTGTGATTATGCCATGGGTCAACTTGGGGCCTCTAGGGGTTCCTTGTCCCGTGTCTTCATTCGGGAAAATGTTTGGGTCGTGACAAATATGGTATCAGAGCAAAGATTTATAGTGTCCTAGGGTGTCTAAAAGTCGTGTTAAGTAGAATCGTATTCACAGGTGTGAAGCGCACCTCATTTATGAAGACCAAGCTATGAGACATTTTAGGAATGTTCCCTTTTCTTTGTGATTCTTATGTAAAGTATGAAAAACTAAAAGTTCCTCTCCTGACGCGTGCTTTACGCGCTCATAGATAATGCCTCCCATACGAGTGAATGGAAGAAGAAATGGAAATATGTGCCAGCAAGCCCCACCAGCCCCGGTGAACCCGATGGATGAACATGTTACCCATGCCGAGTTAAGGGCAACCCTTCATCTGTTGGCGTAGGCCTTGACCGCCCAGATTACTCAGCAAGCAATGGCTCATTTTATCCAGAATGGGAACGTAGCGGCGGCTAGAGTAAGAGACTTCCTCAAGATGAATCCACCCAAATTCTTAGGGTCAAAGGTGGACGAGGACCCATATGAGTTCTTAGAGGAGACCCAGAAGATCACACAAATCATGGGGGTGACAGTAACTGAGAGTGTAAACTTAGCCTCCTGCCAACTGAAAAGAGTCGCTCATATATGGTTTTGTCAGTGGAGAGATAGTAGGGGAGTTGGAGCAGCCCTCGCGAGTTAGGATGAGTTAGTACTACGTTCTTGGATAGGTTTTTCTCTAGGTAGTTGAGGGAGGCAAAGGCAGTAGAGTTCATCAATTTGAGATAGAACAGCATGACTGTCCAGGAGTATGCATTGGAATTCACCTAGTTGTCCAAGTTTGCACCGGAGATAGTAGCCGAACAGAGGGCTTGTGTGAGAAGGTTCGTGAACGGAGTGTCAAACTCCTTAGTCAAAGAGTGCAGGACCTCCATGTTGCACAAGGACATAGACTTCCCATGTTTGGTGATATTCTATCAACAAATAGAGGTGGAGCAGGTGAAAGAAAAAGAGAGAGAGGCCAAGAGAGCTAGAAGCCTACCATCATAAATCATAAGTCTCAGCACCTTCAACAACAGTGTTTCATACAAACCTAGGTTAAGGGAGATTACGCACCCATTGTGTATGATCTATGGGAAGCATCATTTGGGAGAATGCATGGCCGACTCAGATGCTTTTTTTTGGTGCACCAAGATGGATCATAAGCACAGGGATTGCGCAGTAGCTAAGTAGGGAGAGAGTAGAGCCTCGGCCACCTCTTCAGTAGCTCTTATAAACTGCCCATTTAAGCAGGCGCCTTCATCAGCGCAGGTGGCAGATAGCGTCAAAATCGCTCCTACGCCTTGGCAGCATATCAGGATAAGGGAAAGTCGCCAGAAGTAGTCAAAGGTATGTTATGAATTTCTTGTGTTACTCTTTTCATGTTGCTAACCCCAGAACTCTAGTATTGAATAAGGAGCTCTCGTGATATGTGTTGAGAGGAGATTGTCGATGTATGGTGTGAATAGCGGTGAGTATGAGGTTGGCAGTGAATGTTAGAGGTGGAGGGGATGTCAAGAGTTAATGGTTTATCCCCAACCTTAACAAAGATTTAGGAGCCTTAGAATGAAGACTTTAAGCTAAGGGGGAGAGGGTAAGTCTGTGAGACAAGTCGAATCTTGAGTATGCTAGTAGGGGAGTTCCAGCCCTAACAGTTATGGTATGTCAATCCCTTCAGGTTATGATAATTCCTCTTGTATTTCAGTTGAAGCTATGCTCAACCCATTCTTATGGGAAGACTTCCAAAATTTCTAGATAGCCGCTCCAGATAGAGATTCTAGCCTTACTCTATGAATCCTTAAGGCTCATCATCATGTTATAAACCAACTATGTGTGTTGACTCATGCCCTCTGGTATGTTTGGCTCGAATTCAGTATTTAGACGTTTCTTAGTAGCCCAGTAGATGAGGGTACCTCATATATGTGCTCAGTTTTAGATATCCTGAATGACTCGTGCTCATGAATTTCACACTTTCAGTTAGACCAGATAACACGAATTCTAGTTTTGTGTCAGAAAGCGATTCAACAATGATGGCTTAATCCGTATCAGCTCAGTGCTAATTAGAGGGAAAGAATCCTTCTCAATGTTCTATTTAGTTCCATGTTAGTTTCATGTCTTTCAGTCTCTCTCTTACACCTTAGCACGCATTTATGATTTAGCTATTTAGTTCCAATATGTAAGATCAGCCCGGAGTCAAATACTCCATCAGTTTCAGTTGTAAATGTTCCGTATTTGGGATATCAGTTCTTTCCCTAGTTTTCAGCATGTCTAGCCAAAATTCGAGGATGAATGTTCCCAAGGGGGAGATATTTTAACACCCTAAATGTTTCTAAGAATAGACCCCAGAATTAAAGGAAGAATTTAGAGGGAAAGTAGAAATTTTGCCTTAGGATGAGTCGTGGTATGACTCATTAGATGACCCAACGAGACATGGACAGACACGTGGCAAGTAGTCAAGAGGTGCAGGTGAAGTACAGTGGCAACGAATGACCCGACGAGTCATTAAGTAAAGCAACGACCCGTTGCATCAGTCGTTGGAAGGATTTGAACGATGTGGACCAATGTTGACGACGAATGGACATGACGAGTCGACCAGTGAAGCAATGACTGGTCATGTCAGTCATGGGAGGAAGAGCAGGCTTGTTGGCTTCAGTGGTGACAGGAGGAGCCACGGATCGTTGGAATAGCTAACGACTCGTGGAGTTAGTCGTCGTCCGCTCAAGGATTTTTTGGAGAATATTTCTAGTGCACTCCATGACTTGGCACCACGTGGAGTCGTTAAGCCCATGACTTGTGGAGTGCCTTATAGGGGCTGGAAGCATGCTTTTTCATGCGTTTTCAGGGGTTTTTTCATAAAATCCTATGCTTTCTAACTCCTAAACTCCATGATTTCGAGTATTGGATGGGACGATTTTAAGGATTTCTTCTAGCCTAATCTCTCATTTCCTCAAGATACCTTCTCAAACCCTTCTTCCTCCTCTCTCTCAAGACTCAAGGATTAACGTAGGGCTTCTTCAAGGGCTTCAGGGTTCAACTTTAAGTGGGATTCCTCCTAATCAGGTATGTGGGTTTTCAACAAGGATTTCCTTCTATGCTTGTGCCCCAAATTTTTATTCTAAAAACCCAAATTCTTTTATTCTAGAAAAGCATGTTCTATGGTTTCAAATTATGCATAAATTCTCATATGTTTTGCCTAAATTCTAAAAAGCCTCATGATTAATAGTAGTGTATGCTTATGAAGTCACTTGCACCCTCTTGTAATATGAGTATGATATGTGAATAACATGAATGTGGGATTTTCACCATGAATTAGTCTAGAATTTCAAATTGAATTTCATCAATTGTTCACATGCTCTTATCATGAACTTGTATTCATGTTTAAAGTATACGTAGATCATATTGGTCTTTCAACTCTAGCAAATATGTTGTATTATATTTCTTGGAACATTATTAGAACTTATGGTCTTGATCAATGTGAAGTATGTACATGTTTTCAGTATGAATTTGACCAATGGATCTTATATGAATATAGAGTATATTCCATACGCTATGAACATGAGATTTAAATATTGTGGATATGTTTAAATCATGATCTGATCATATCAATGTCTCGTGAATGTAGAATGTATGATTTAAAAATTTATTCGGGGGTATGATGATATGAATTATGATGATAAAACATGAGAACGATCCTTCAGACCTTTGGGCTTGCTAGTAGAAGGTAGCGTTAATCAACTTTAAATGAATCCAGTATGATATTTAGTATGATATAAATAGTTGAATGCTCTTGTCTCTAATTAGCTGAAGTTAATTAGACTAGACGAATGACGTCAGACCAGTGACCTCCATGTTCTAGTTTATCAGGACTTTCCATAGTGGATATTGTTTCCTACTTAGTCAGTCAGACTGTCTTTCTTAGCTCAGTCAAGGATTCTCAATAGCAGAGAATGTCTCCCTTAGCTCAGTCAGGGATTCTCATTAGCAGAGAATGTCTCCCTTAGCTCAGTTAGGGATCCTCATTAGCAGAGAATGTCTCCCTTAGCTCAGTCAAGGATTCTCATTAGCAGAGAATATCTCCCTTAGTCATTCAGGGACTCTCTATAGAAGAGAATGTTCCCTTAGATAGTCAGGGACACTCCATAGCAGAGAACATCTCCCTTAGCATAGTCCATGATATCCGTTCAATTCAGCTCTGTATAGACTCATATTTCAATTTAAATCAGATTTAGAATAATTAAGTCTCAATTATTAGAAGATGGCCAGTAAAGGGTATGACAACAGTTACAACTTTTGTTCTCTGTATATGATCAGTACATGACCCTTATGCATCAACTTGATTATACTTCAGTAAATGTTTTCAAATAAAATTTTCACGTCAACATATGTATATCTTAGATAGGGTCATTGTATTTTAGTTTTTTTTGTGTTAACTGATGCATTCAGTTTATTTCCCTCTCATATACTTTCATGTTGAGTTTACTTACGCTTCTCTCATACTCAGTACATTCCAAGTACTGACAACATACTTTATGTGCTATATCGTTTTAATGATATAGATTCAGGTTGTAAGACTCAACCACATGGTTAGATATGCTCCATTCCTGTTTCAGCTGCTTGTGGTGAGTATTCATCGCTCTAGGAAGCGATCTATGTTTTCTGTTTCATTTATGTTTTAGTTTTCAGACTTTAGGAGTTAGCTGGGGGCTTTTCCCTGTAACTCATCAGTTTAGTAGAGGCTTTCAGACTTGTATAGACAGGTTCAGCTTTGTGTCGGAGTTTTATGCGAATTGTTGTTTTTTTAGGTTTTAAATAAGGCTCTTTTAGTTAGCTTTCTCTTAGTTATGATTTCTATTGGTTTTTATTTTGATAGTGTGATGCTATGATTATTCCATGGGCCAACTTGGGGCCTCTCGGGGTTCCTTGTCCCGTGTCTCGATCCAGGCATACGATCATGTCGTGACAACTCTACATGACATTGCTTATGTATGTGTGAGACTACTAACCTAGGCTCTAATACCAACTTGACAAGACCAACATTAGTGGATCATGCGGGCACCTACTCGACTCTAGCCTAATAGGAGAACCCCTTTTTAAGCATCCTTTTAAGCAGTAAAACCATCATTATCGATAATCACTATTCATATAGGAGACATCAATCCTTAGACTCTTCAATAAATAGAACATATCTTTACAATGAAAATTCCCCAAAACCAGAGTCATCCCCAATGATCTAGTCTAGACAGCTACAACATCTCTAAACAGAGTGATTACAATGAAACACAGATCTTCACCTGCAGAGACAAATGTAAATGCTGACGTTAGGTAACACCACACCAATCAGGAAACTTTGATACCTGCCACAAATCTACATCCAAAAAGGTGTATAAAGAGTATTATCAGTCACTACACATACTGATAAGCATCATCGGTCGACTAAGATTAGTTCACGCAATAGTTACAGATCAACATTATTCCTCATGCCCAAATTACACCTTACAATTAATAATAACGCGGTCATTGTCCAATATAGTAACCTGACTAGGTTGAGGTCAATCCCACAGGGAATAGGGAAGAAATAATATGTTAATGATGAGTAAATAAACTGGTAGTCAATATTTCTGATGTGGTGTTGCAAATAGAAGAAAAAGTAATTCTAAATAATGATTAAGTTGTTATGAAATTGGTGAGACAAAACTAGGATTGTTCTCCCCATGATTTCATAACCTAGTACGCTTATTTTATTAGTGATCTATCCTGGTAAATTTTGTGTTAGATTGACGATTAAGTTCATTTAATATCTCTTGACCCACATATATGAATTTCACCTAAATCTTCTTAGACTTTAGGTGTCTATATTTTTCCCTCACCATAAGTCTTGAATTAACTATCCTTGGTTAGAGCTCAATTTAATTTGATGAGGGTTGGCAGCCTCAAATTTCCATTCCTATTCTCTTCTAACTTCAACCTCTTTGGTTAAGAAATTTGATGATACATGCATGTTTTAATGTTTCGCTAAAACTTATCAAAACGAAGAGAATAATAATCCACTCAATTCCCCATTCAAGAATCACAATTTTATTTTTCCTACTTTCGTTAATCCATCATGATTCTCAGAACCCTATGTCACGACCCGAACATAGGCCCGGATCGTGACATGGGACAAGGAGCCCCGAGAGACTCCAAGTCGACCCATGGCATGAACATACATCTAACTCAATCAATAAAGCGGAAGAATTAACATAATAAACATAGTAGAAGTCTAGCATAACATATGATAAAAAAATACAACACGAGTATGAAGCTGAATATAATCTATTGTCTGAAAAGCCTCTAAATCTGATGAGTTGATGGAAAAAGACCCCAACTAACTCTCTAAGTCTGAAATTGGCAATACGCAAACATAACTAAAATAAAGGGGGGCCCTCGATTTTAGATGAGGACTCACCAACAATGACTGATGCTAACTCCAAAAGCTGGCTAGTGGCGGGGCTTAGTCTGAAGATCGGAGCCAGTATCATAAAACAATACAACATAGAGTATGCGGTCAGTACGTGGAATGTACCTAGTATGCAAGGTAAGTAAAACGACTTAATTAAGTAAAATCATTTAAAACATGCATAATATAAAACATGATCAAAACAAGAATCTAAGAGTAGGGCCTGCATTCTATTTCTAAAATCATGATCTGAACTTAGCATAACATCATAACTGAATTGATTGACCCAAAGTTGAAATTTGATAACCGTATATAAAACTGAACATTGGGTCAAACCCGCTTTAAAACATATATATATATGTATATACACACACACATCATGGATGATAAACATGCATAACTGAATCATGAGGAACAATGAGACACTCTTCATATAACCGACATACCATGATAGAGCTTACGTGGTCCCAACTATCACGCTCAAGTGGGTAGAGCTGTCCAAAGCCTGTCACGGGTTAAGGACGATACCATGATATCGATATTAAGCTCGAGGCCTAATTGGGGCAGGGGATAGCTCACAAGGGAGTTCCCAAAGTATATATGATATGTATAAACCTACATTGGCGCGTAGTTCTAATAAGATCATTCGGCCAAGAGCCTACTCAGTGCTAGACACTACTTCCAAAAATATGCATATGCTCTCCATCATTTTTCAATGAAGCTTACCATCGTCTATTGACGAAGCTTAATAATCAAATACATATCAAATCTGAAATCATATATAAGGAGCTTTTGCTCAAACCTTACCACAAGTTGAACATAAATGGGAGTCGTAACTCCAAAACCATGTGGTAAGCTTAATTCAGGAAATCATAAATCATACTTGAACATATGGGCATCACCTAATACTTTAACATTCTTGAAAATACTTAATTCACTTGAAAACATGTTTATAAATATGGGTAACTTAAAAACAATCTTTTCATTAATAATATCTCATCATACTTGAACATTCATCATAAATCTCAACTTTCATGAACTTCCCATAAATGGGCATTTTAGTTTATAAAGCTTGAAACATGATTATAATTTAAAATAATGTAAAATTTACCCATGAATCATAATTCAATAGTAGAAACATATTTAGATCATACCCATGTAGAAAATTTAAGAATTTCATGCATCGGGTTAAAACCCCAAAGAATCAACATCTGAATTTTCATGATTTAGAGAGGGATTGTGTATGGGTGTGAATGAATTCAACCATTAATAACCCTATATACATTAAGGGATCTGATTCTATAACTTCTCTAATTACCCAAGGAAGAATTGATGAAGAACCTTGAAGAATTAGCCTTGATCGCCCTCCTTAGACTTCTACTCTTGCATGCATGAATATGAATAGCTTAGAATAAATTTTCCCTCTTAAACCTACTACTCATAGCTTAAAAAGACGTATTTAAGGCTTTAGGATCATACAAATTATAGAAAATCCCTTAATAAACTCGTAGGTAAAAATAGACTGTTAGTCCTCACGAGGGACTAGACGAATAGTTACTACTGGGCACGAGTTGTTACCTCCAGTCGTTGAGTGCATTGCCACATTTCCTCAAAGGGTCCCCACGAGGGACCTAACGGATCGTCATTGGTGAACATGACTTGTGGTCACCTCTCGTGATCTTCACTGTCCAAAAAGTCCCTGATTCTTCTCCAACCCTGACCACGGCTACTCAATGAGTCGTGGAGTCTGACCACAACTTGTGGTCATGCCCGTGGTGACTTCAAGTCACAAATTCCAAAACATAAGACCAGGACCTCACCACGAGTCACCTAATGACTCATGGTCAACCTCACAGGTCCTGTAACGACCCGTTCTATGATCTGGTGCAGAAGTTCTAGTTTTCTCCGTTTCAACTCCCGAATCTGAACTTAGGATTTTTGTGGCATTACAGCCTAGCTTAAGAGATTTATCCACTCATATTAGAATAAACAATAATTTCTAGATTTGTAAGAAGTTGTGATGAAATACTTACAATGATATGAAATTGTCTGACAAATCTCAAAAGCTAATTAGAATCACAAGAACTTAATGTTTTCTTCAACACTAGTATCGAATAATGTTTTCAACACTTACAACAATTATTATCAAAGAATAAGTGGTTAATTGAAATTTCTAAATAGATTTCACAATATTCAACACCTAAAATGTCCTACGAAGGGGTAAATATAGTAGTAGAATTAATCTGCACCTGTTCCTATTTGGACTGGGATTGTACTTTGCAGGTTTTGAGTCGAGAAGTAGGGGTCGGCGTCACGGCCTTCATCGGGTGGTACTGGCACAACGTAGCACCTCTTGGTACTTGGATCTGCCTGCGCATTGCACAGGTCCTCGCACAAATGTGCATGCACGATGCCATCTTCAATTTTGCTATGGCACTTGCTCCATTTCAGTTTTTCTTTGCAACTCTTTCTTATTTAAACTCAAATAAGTACATATTTATTACTTTGTTCCCTAAAAACATCTAATCATGTATGTTAGCTCTTTTTCACAAATATCATATAAAACCAAAGAAAACACATATAATTTTTTCTCAATAAATAGTTAAGTATGGGAAAATATGCCAAGCAAGTCTGTAAATATGCCCTACATCACCACCCTAAACTTAAACTATTGTTTGTCCTCGAACAATCTACTTCTTGCCCACTCAAGTTCTACTACAAAGTTTACCTTACAAACAAGTCTACTTACTATCAGGGTCATTAAAAAAGTTTATCAAGCTCCAAAAATTCACTCAATATGCATATAAAATCAACCTCGGTCAAAAATTAAAGTCACTTAATTTATAGAACTAACTCAACAAGATATATTTAGGCAAACATGAAACATATGTAATTTACCAATCAAGATACACCGAAATATCACCACTATGTGCCCCTCACTATTTGGAGAGATTCTCTTTCTCTCACATGATATATAACAATTTAGACTTGGGCATAAGTAGAAAAAAATCACTCACTCTCCCAAAGAACTCAACATGCACGGAAAATATGGCCCATAGGCTTGCCCTTAGTGTATATACTCCACTAATATATAACATCAAATCTAAGATTGATTAGGACTTAAGATCGTTGTAATGTAGACTAAGGGATTGGTAGGAACTATTTGGAAAAGATAGAAACTATCTTCCCTAAGCTTTATAATACTTCACAACTCTTTGCTTTTTTAGCACATTCTTCAATCTCCTGTTTTCTCCTTATGCCTCCTTTTGTTTTTCAATTTGCAACTTAGGTGATTAATAGGGAATTTTTACATTAAGGTCATTCACTTTTTTCTTTCTTTTCATTCTTTTCATTTTTCAAACTTATTCCCTTTTTCTTTCCCCACTAAATCACTCTCTTTGTTTTGCATTTCTCATCCTTTTATTTATTTCTAATTTCCATATTTTAGATTTTCCCGTCATCTCCTCACTGATGCTCCTTTTATGCAAAATTCTCAATTAAAGTGCTCTAGGCGTCACTTGGATCAAATAAAGGTCAGTAGAAAGAAAGCGATTAAGCTTGAATATGGCTAATAAAAGAATAGTCTAAGGCTAAAAATGGCTAACTAGGATAATCACATCATGGTAGGTAAAATTGAGGTACAAATACGCTACCAAAGAAATCCTATATCACTTTCTAGATTCAACATTCTCATTTCACTCTGTACATACACCGGGTAAGTTTTAAACATCAAATAGTAAGCATGGATTATACAAAAAATATCTCACTCGCACAATGGAAAAAATGGTTCAATAATGGTAATCAAGATTATATAAGCACATCTATCCATACTGAATGTCTGACATTATTAAGCCCAATTTTTCAAGCATAAGAGTCAAGTTTCAAAAGTCTAGGTGTTTCAACCTTTTCATGCATTTTTTTTGAGAGAACCATTCAAAGTATCAATTATACCTTAAGTGAAGGACCTAGCATCCTAAGGTCTAAATTTCTTGCTCTCCTAACAATAACTGATTTTCCCTTAAAACTGTTGTCATCCATCAATCATCGAGAATAGTCATGACTATGACTTAAAAAACATCTAGACCCTCTAATCAGTTCTAAGGGACTATCTACTGGAAAAGTACCAAAACAAAAATCGGGGGAACCCAAATAGAAAAACAAAAAACATCACAAAAATACTACAAGCTAGTAGTAATAAGTCATGCATCACAAAAAAATATAGGCCCACCATGAAAAAATTTAGAAATCAATACATACATGGTTAAGGAAGTTTACTTCTCCCACCCCACACATCATCAATAGCACTACCCGCACTGCAAAAACAATAATGTTGTAATACCCCGAAAGTGCTTAGGAGTAGACTCGGTAGTTAAAAATTGAAAACTGCTGAAATTGGGAAAAATATCACAGACTGGTGACGTAACTATTCGTGGTATCAAAACACGAGTCGTTGTATGCAGTCCTGGTGTGGGGAAATTCTGATAGTAGTGAAGACAAAAGGCGATGCAATGACTCGTTGCTTGGAACAACGAGTCATTATTGGCAGTCATAGGAGAGGCTGGGCTTAGCAAGTTAGGATACCGTGGATCATCTAATGAATCGTGCATAGAAATGACGACCCCTGGTCACCGATTGTCATGGTGAGGCTCATGCTCAGGAGATCTAGTTTTATGAAGGGGCAAACAATGGTTGACTTGAAGACCCGTTCGGTCAAAGGACGAGTCATCCTGTCCATCCGTGGTTCCATTCTGGAGGCTAGTCTCAATAGTGCTCACAACGTCCCATACAACAAGTGGTCATTTCTTCCAACGACTCGTTGGTATGACCCGTTAGACCGATCTGGACAGTTTTCAAGGAAGATTCATTAAGGGCATATTCTACTATTCCATGCTATGAGACCCTAAACTACGTCATTTTAGATTATGAAAGGTTGGTTTTTACAGGGATAATTTATTCTAAGTCCTCATTCATGCATGCAAGAGTATAAGGAGGTGACCAAAGGTGATTCAAGGATTTCATCTTCAAATTCCTCCAATTCCTTCTTGGGAATTCATGGGAGATTAAGTATTAGTTGTTTTTAGGTATGTAAGGCTATCAATGGGTGTTTCCTTTCACACCCATGCCCATTCTCTACGATTTCATGAAAATGTTATCAAATATTTATGGTGTTTTGAAGTAGATTTATATAAAAATGTAATGATTGTTAATGGGTCTTGTGTTTTTCGAACCTTATCGTATTCTATGGGGTTTTGATTAGATTTTGTAATTTAATTTATTTATAATGTTATTGATTATTAAATTCACTTGAAATTAAGCCTAATTATATGTTATAACCCAGGAACCCAAGGATTAGACACGGGAGTCAAACGAGGAAAAATCTTGAAAATGTTGCAGCAGTGCAGGACGAGTTGTTATAACACTCGTGAGGAGACCCCACGAGCCATCAGGTGGCTCGTGGGAAAGCTGGAATTGGCTGAGGAGTTGAGGTCCCCATGGGCGTGGAAACCACTCGTGGTTAGCAACCAAGAGTCGTTAGGTCAATCGTGAGATGAGGTTGAGGATAAATTAGGAGGTCTGACCAGTGTACCTAACGGATGGGAACCCATGAGTCGTGGTTAGTCCCAATGACTCGTGAGGTGGGTCGTGACCAAGCCTATGGAATTTTAATTGAGGATGAGGCACTGTACTTAATGAGAAACATGACGAGTCATTGCCCGTCCTAACGAGTCGTCAGGTCACCCGTTAGGGTCTCCTGGCACTTATTTTATTGGAATTAGTAAGGGTCTTCTCATAATTTCCTAAACTCCTAAGGCCTAAACTATGTCATTTTTAAGGTCGGGATAGGGTCTTTTGAGGGGGATTAGTCCATGTTAAGCCTCATTTTATACACGCAAGAGTTAGAGAGGCGAGTAGAAGGTGATTCAAGTGTTCTTCCTCAAAAGCCTCCAAGTTTCCATCGATCTCTTTATGGGTTTTCAAGGAACTTCGAAATCAGTCTTGTTCGGAATTCTGTGGTGACTACATACAAGTGCACATGGTCGAACAAGTAGTAAAGTGGCTAAAGTAAAGCCAAGTATCGATCCCAGAGGGACTAAGCTACGGTAATAATTAACTTAAGTGTTAATGAACTATATCTTTAAGAATGCAGACAACCAAACAAATAATCTTTTGAGAATTTGAGTTACTAATTTATAAGAATCTAAGGCAAAATTATAAAGTGAGTCTGAACAATAGTAATGAGCAAGCTGAGGTTAAAACGAACATGCAGGGAATTAATTTATCAATACAATTCAGTTAATCTTTCCTTCGATTGCTAGTCAAGAATTATTTCCTATGGATTGGAACTTTTGACTCCTAACCAACTTAAGAATCATGAGTCTTAATCTACATTTCTGTGATAAAAGAATTTCATGTTCTAGCCATACATTCCTGATTCCTTAATTGACTAATAAAACTTTCAGATATATTTCTATTCTGAATGTAAATCAATTCTCAATTTTCTAAACTAAGAAGAGATCATATCCTACTAATTCACATCGTTCCAATTTCTTTCCTTTTCAAAATCAAAATTTGAGTTTTTAGATATACATTAACATTGGCCAAACATTAATGCAGTAAGAATAAGAATTGCTAGAACAACCATTGATGAAAAGATGAAAACTGAAATGATTAACAATTACATCCCACTACAATTGTTCTTAACCTCAGCAAGAAGTGAATTTAGCCACTCATTTGTGGATTAAACATCATCAAATAAGTGTAATTCATACAAACAAGTGAGATAAAAGAGAAAGAGATAGAGAAGAACCCTAGAATTTTTGTCCCCTCAACTGCCTGCAACCCACGTTCTTGATCAACCCAGTCAGAATGTTTAAAATAAAACCTAAGTGTGCTATTTATACTATTGAGAATTTTACCCTAAATAACAAGAAACGTGGCATGGAGTGTATCGCGGAGCACTCCTTCCATGCCACGGAGGTATCGCGGACCTTCATTTGAAGTCAGTCCCCCAGGCAATTTAACCTCAACGTGCCACGGCCTGCATCGCGGAGCCTGGCCAACGTGACATGGTGCTATCGCGCACCTTCACTGGAAATTGCCAAATTTATTTCCTCTGAAGCAGAGTGCCTCCCGATGGCAACGTGATGTTGGTTCCCAAAATTCCATACCTGCAAAACAACACTAATCATGTTGGTTAGTATAAATTCACATTTAACTACAAATAAAATGAGAATGTGTACAATAATGATATACAAACAAGTCGAAATGAAGCATTTGAGTATCACTTGGGCATGAAATTCTGCCCAAGATCACTTACCCCACACTTATACTCTTGTTCATGCTCGAACAATATTCTCACATTTCATGCAATTGACACTCATGCATAGCTACTTTTACTCAACAATTCAAGCTACGACTATATCGATTATTTAATATAGCAAATCATCAAGAAAATATGCATAGTCTCATCAATACAATGAAGTACATCACATTAAGACCTCCTAAGCTCAAGAATAAATTCTCGATCTTGGCAAACTTGTGCAAATCAACTGATCAAGACATCCGACACGAAATTAATCTCTCGTCAAGAATGTGCCCTAACAAAACAAGAAAACTACCCCGTTTGCTATCATATGATTTCCAAAGCACTACATGTCGGGGTATGTGAATACAATTTCACTCTCTCTCCGGAATTCACATGCATCATGTCATGAACCATAGGCTTGCCTCTAGTGTATTACTCCACTAATATAAGAACGAGTGATATAAGATCACGTAGGACTTAACGGGTTGTAATGTAAGCTAAGGAACTAGCAAATACTGGGCTAACCAATAATAGCAACTAGCTTCCTTAAGCGCTTTTCAATACATCCCACCATCATTACGGTCATTTTTTTTCTTCCTTCATCCTCCCATTCTTGAAGAATTTTTTTTTCTTTGTTCTTGTTCCCATTTCTTTAAGCACACTCGACTTACTAGCAAAGATTAGTTATACATCTTTAGTTTATTTAATTTCAGCAAGTGCACCTTTGACCTTTTCTTTAACTTTCACCACTTCCGCTTTTCTTTCCTTTTCACAATTCTCACTCCTTTACTCGGTGGGAAAATTATTTTTCTTGAGCGCTTAAGAGTTTTGGATCAAATTCACGGCTAATGGAAAGAAGGGATTAAGCTCGGTTTGTACCTCTTCAAAGAAAGAAAAAAATAGGCTAAAGGCTCAATGGGGCTAACTAGGATGTCCATTCAAGGTAGGTATGATAATGGAGAAACTTTCGGTTTAATCAAAGAAACGCCTACATCCTTTCCTACAATACACATCCTTCATTTCATTTCGTACACACACTAGGCAAGTTCTAGACACTTCACAATAGCATGGAATAATCGAACCCTTACCTCACACTCAATGCACATGCTCAACTCAAGACATATTCACAGACTCTTCAATCAGCTAATTACAAGAATTCACTATTAAGCCTCGATCACACCGAATCGAACTCTATGGCCTAGGTATCCTAACATGTTTACACATTTGCAGGGTTTCATATGAATCACCTTTGCAACATAATATCATGTACAACACGTAGCAAGAATTTCGAACCATGAAGTAGCGACACGTCTAGGACACAAACAAAAGAAAGAACGAAAGAAAAAAACTACTCCTATTGACTACATTTCCCTTAAGACGTTCGTCATCCACCCATCATAGGGAACGGTCACTATCTACGACTTCGATTCAATGGGACTATTCTCAGTAAAAACACCAAAAACAAAGGCCGAGAAACCCAACATAAAAGAAATTTAACGAAAAATATTAAAACTTTCGATAATTTCAAAAGAAAACAAAAATATTTACACAACAACCATTCAACAATAGCTCACACAAAACACAACAGCTTAACATTCATTACAACACCACTTAATTGCAGAACACATAACACAGTCACAAGGTCACATTTTTCACAGGCACAAAAACACAACACATAAACATAAACAAAAACAACAACAAAAAAGCTAGCACCTAACTACTCCCACCGCACACTTAAACCGAACATTGTCCCCAGTGTTCACAAAATTCAGCATATCACAAAGGTGGGTGGTGAAACTCCTTAATCAATCGAAGTATTCAACTTCTTCATCAGGTGTTGTTGCCTCATCTCCCATATCAGAATTGCCCCCGCTGTCCTCATCTGACTCAACATCTGAGTCCTCCCGTCGTGTCTCCTCATCGGTGGGGACGCCATCATCTACAGGCTCCACAAATACGGACCCCAATCTGCATAGAGCTCAGGCATTCTCGCCGAATGGGTAATCCAGCTTGAGCTGCCATAGCTCATCCTCCATTGCAGGCCTCCCGCCAATGCACAACTGGAACATCTGCATCCCGTACATGTGGGCCATATACTGATCATCCCGAGCATGTCACTCGGCTAATGTGAGCACCGGCCCATGATTAGTGTCAGATGCCTTGGTTTTGGTAACATCCAAGGCGCGCCTGTCAATTTGTGGGATGTAATCCAGGGCCTCCTCCTCGATATTGTGGCCCCTCATGAACGTGGTCAGCAAACCACCGAACCCGTATCTGTGCCCCTGAAGCAGTCGGGCTCTCTTCATGAAGAAAATGATCACCGCCCCAACATTTATTTCAAGCCCCTTCATCAGAGCATACACCAAGCAGACTCTGTCCCGGGTGACATCTGTCATGTGCACCCCCAGGATCAAGCATGAGCATATAATTTTAAGCCAAATCCTGGCTTCCCTGTTCATCTGCGAGTAGGGCAGTGTCTGATGGTAGCCCCTCTGCTTGTGCCTGCTCCACCTTGCTGTCGAACGGGCTCCATATAGAGTGCGTCTGATGTCCGCATAAGGTGGAGTGATGTTCAGCTGCCGAAGGACATGGGCGTTTGTGTCCCGCGCCCCCAAGATAGCATTCAGGTGATGGGGCTCAAAAGTGATAACCTGCCCCCTGATCTTCACAGTGTGACTGCGGAGGGTCGGGTTCCAGTTGGCATAGAACTCTCGAATGAGATGGAGATTGCACTCCCTGGGCTCTTCGAAGATGAAGTTCAGCCCAGCGGCGTCAATCCGGTGTACGATCCACCGGACTCCTGTGCCAGCGGCTCCCTTGATATATGCTCTTCCGGAAAGTATTTGGTTTCTTTATGTTTTGCATACCATTTCTTCCCTTTGTCAGTCACCCATCGGGTTCCGTATTGTCGGCGTTGGCCTCTCGGAACCGCTGGTGCTGCTGGAACTGCTGTTCCCAATCTTATTCTTTTTCTGCCGGCTCCCGATGTTGATGCGCCCTTTCCCTTGTCTTGTCTGGATGACATTGTTCCTGTACAATCGAACATACCATCCCAATGTTATTCAAGTCACAATTAGTTTCAACTAAGGTTAGGTTTAATTAGGTCACCCCACACTTACTCTTTAGCCACACTCAAAACAATATCGACAATACATTCATGATTTTTCTCATTCTTAACATTCAACCTGCTTACTGCATTCATATAAATCGATGGAAAATTTACTATGTACTACTCAGACTTCGTACAATGAATAAAATTATCGCCAACGATTCACTTCCACCATCATAGCACTTAGCCAAATTTTTGTTCTCAACACCCTATGCAGTTCACCAATTTCATTCCCCTGAAATCCCTTTGTCTACGTAGCATATTCAACATTAATCACTATATAATTCAATTCACCCAACAAGCACGACCCAATTTTGTTCAACATTTCAAACAATTTTAGTCTTCTTCATATTCAAATTCCAACCCTAGTTAAAAATTTCACAAAAATTCAATAACACATACATTCATCTAGTTCATAAACTCACAACAATACTATGAACATCGATCAATCATAACTTACATGAATTCAAGATTAATTTTCACTTAGGGAAAGTTTCAATCACTATACATGTTAAAGAATCGAAATTCAAGCAAAAATGAGGTAAAGTTCAAGAACATGCCTTTAATCCGATGAAATTGAAGAAAACTTGAAGAAAACTTGTGCCTAGGTCCATGTCACGTTGGGGGAGAAGGGAATTTGGGGTTTTTGTCGCGGAGGGAATGGAAAATAAGGAAGAAATGGGGGAAAATCGTGGTTTTAAAAGTGTTTTTCACGCAGGTTACCCGGTGACCCGGTGTGACCCGACGCGAAAAGACACTCAACGTGTCATGGAGGTAATGCGGAGCACCCCCTCCGTGACACGGAGCCATCGCGCCCCTGTTCTGGAATTTTTTAAAAGAATCCGAAATAGGCTGCAACATGTCACGGAGAGTAACGCAGAGCACCTCTTCCGTGACACGGAGCCAACGCGTAGGCTCACTGTAATGCCAATTTTTATTTATCTCACCTCAATTTGTTTTCTTCGCTTCTTTGCATTTTTGCCCTCCGTTCCACCTAAAAATCATTTCACCAAAAGAAATTGGTTAGAATTCATAGGTTTCAACGCAACAATAATTTTTTTTCTATTATTTTTTTCTTTTTTCTTTTTCTCTTTTTTTTTTCCAAATATTTCTACTCATCTATTACAATAATTTCACGGGTTTCCTCCCATGCAGCGCCTGGTTTACCGTCATAGCTCGACATCATTCACGTTCAATCATCCTCTAGAGTGATGGACGTCTTCTCTCGAATAATGTCCTCACCCTAATAATGCTTACACCGCTGCCCATTTACCAAGAACGTGGCACTTATATCTTCTTGCCACAATTCCACTGCCCCGTGCGGGGTCATTCTTACCACCTCAAACGGCCCTGACCATTTGGACCGCAATTTTCCTGGAAACAGCCTCAATCTTGAATTAAATAGCAATACTTTCTGCTCCGGCTCAAAGATCCGATGCACCATATGCTTATCGTGACACCTCTTTGTTTTCTTTTTGTAGCACCTGGCACTTTCATAAGAATGCCAATGAAACTCATCAAGTTCGCTGAGTTGCATCAGCCTCTTCTTCCCAGCTAGCTCTAGATCCATGTTCAATTTCCTCACGCCCCAGAAAGCTCGGTGTTCTAGCTCCACAGGCAGATGACACACCTTTCCATAGACCAATCTATATGGAGAAGTCCCAATTGGTGTCTTGTACGCAGTTCTATAAGCCCACAACGCATCGTCGAGTTTGCTTGACCAATCACTACGTTGTGCATTCACTGTCTTCGGTAGAATTTTCTTTACTTCTCTATTCGACACCTCCACTTGCCCACTAGTTTGGGGATGATATGTTGTTGCCACCTTATGGCGCACCCCATACCTACTTAGAAAATTCTTGAAACTTGCATTTACGAAATGAGCCCCTCTATCACTGATAATGGCTCGGGGTGTCCCGAACCTGGTGAAAATGTGCTTTTTCACAAATTTTGTTACCACCTTGTTGTCATTCCTGGGGAAAGTTGTTGCTTCAACCCACTTGGATACGTAATTAACTGCCACCAAGATGTAACGATTACCAAATGACGGTGGGAATGGGCCCATGAAATCTATACCCCATACATCAAATATCTCTACTTCTAATATTTGCTGCAGCGGCATCTCTTGCCTTCTACCAATTGTGCCTGTTCTTTGAAATCTATCACACATTTTTACGTATGGGATAGAGTCTCTAAATAGTGTAGGCCAAAAGAAACCTGACTGTAGCACCTTATGCGCTGTCCGCTCGCCTCCGTGGTGCCCTCCATACAATGAAGAGTGACAACTCCTCAACACTTCTACAATATGGCTCTCCGGAATGCATCTTCTCATCACCTGATCTGGTCCCTGCTTAAACAAGTACGTCTCATCCCAAATATAATACCTCCAATCATGTCTCAACTTCTTTCTCTATTGAGCCGTAGCCTCCGGTGGATAGACTCCACTCACTAGCAAATTCACAATGTCTGCATACCAAGGGATTTTAGCTTCCCTTATTGCCAAGAGCTGCTCATCTGGGAACTGTTCTTTGATGTTGTCACTTTCCTTCACATGTGACCGGCTTTCCAATCGTGATAGGTGATCTGTCACTTGATTCTCGCTCCCTTTTCTGTCCCGGATCTCTAGGTCAAACTCTTGTAATAACAAGATCCATCTGATCAACCTGGGATTTGCATCCTTCTTGTTAAACAGATACCGAATCGCTGCATGATCAGTATACAGCACTACTCTAGACCCCACCAAATAGGACCTGAATTTATCAAATGCGAACACCAATGCTAGCATATCCTTTTCTGTGACTGTATAATTGACTTGGGTTGCGTCCAGTTTTTTTCTTGCATAATAAATAGAATGAAAAAATTCTATTTCTCCGCTGCCACAATACAGCTCCTACCGCCACATCGCTTGCATCACACATTAATTCAAACGGTTGCTCCCAATCTGGGGAAATGAGGATAGGTGCTTCTATCAACTTCTGTTTCAACTCCTCGAATGCTTTGACACAATCCTCATCAAACTTGAACTTCACCTCTTTTTCTAGCAACCTGCATATTGGTCTAGAAATTTTAGAGAAGTTCTTGATGAACCGTCTGTAGAACCCTGCATGTCCGAGAAAACTGCGAACACCCTTCACTGACACAGGTGGTGGTAGCTTTTCAATAACCTCGATATTTGGACGATTGACTTCCAAATCCTTGAAATACACTTTATGGCTAAGGAAGATACCCTCCTTGACTAAGAAATGACATTTCTCCCAATTGAGTACAAGGTTGGATTCTTCACAATGAGCTAGCACCCTGTCAAGATTCTGCAAACAAGTAGCAAACGAATTACCGAAAATAGAAAAATCATCCATAAATGCCTCGACGAAATCTTCCACCATATCGTGGAAGATCGCTATCATGCATCTCTGGAATATGGCGGGTGCATTGCATAAACCAAATGGCATCCGCCTGAAAGCATATGTCCCATAAGGACATGTGAAAGTAGTCTTCTCCTGGTCCTCCGGTGCTATGGCTATCTGGTTATAGCCAGAATAGCCATCAAGGAAACAATAATATTCTTGACCAGCCAATCTGTCCAGTATTTGATAACGGGATAGGATAGTGATCTTTCCTTGTGGCCTCATAGAGCTTTCTGTAGTCCATGTAAATCTGCCAGACTGTGACTGTGCGTGTAAGGATCAGTTCATTTTTCTCATTGGTGACCACGGTCATCCCTCCTTTCTTTGGAACACACTGAACGGGGCTGACCCATTCGCTGTATGAAATAGGATAGACCACACCTGCATCAAGCCATTTAATCACTTCCTTCCTAACCACATCCTTCATCATCGGATTCAACCTCCGCTGATGCTGTACAGTTGGCTTTGCTCCTTCATTCATGAAAATTCTGTGTGTGCAAAAAGCTGGATTGATACCCCGAATGTCTTACATTTGCCAGCCCATTACTTTCTTCCTCCTCTTGAGAACCACCAATGCATCCGTTACCTGTGCCTCTGTCAATTCTGCAGAGATGATGACTGGCAAGGTGTCATCTTCCCCCAAAAAGACGTATTTCAGATGTGGAGGCAATGTCTTCAACTCCAGTTTTGGTGCTTCCTCAATAGATGGTTTTGGCAATGGTTCAAGGGACCTCATCAACGGCTAAAAGTCTTTCTTCCTGAGATACCATTTTGATTCATTCAACAATTGCACCATCTCATAAGTATCTCTATCTCCGAAATGATCGGAGTTCATCAATGCTCTCTCTAATGGATCTTGAGAATCAACAATTTGAAGAATTTCTTCTTGGTTTAGCACATTGATTGCTGAAAGCTCCTCATAGATGGCCGGAAGTTTACGGCCTTATGCACATCAAAAACCTCCACTTTGTCATGCGCTCGCATGGTTAGCTGTCCTGCAACTACAACAACCAAAGCTCTCCCGGTTGCCAAGAAAGGACTTCCCAAAATAAATGGGACTTCCGCATCCGGCTCAAAATCGAAGACAATAAAATCTACCGGGAAGATGAGGGAGCCCACTTGCACCAACACGTCCTCCACAATGCCATCTTGTCTGGCCAAAGAACGATCCGCTAACTGCAAGATCACTGTAGTTGGTCTAGGACTGCCTAGCCCCATCTTCTTGAACACCGAGGTCGGCATCAAGTTTATGCTTGCTCCCAAATCACATAGTCTGCGAGCTCAGATACTTTGCCTGATTGTGATCTCAATTGTAAAGCTCCCAGGGTCCTTAAGCTTTGTTGGCAACCTGTTCTGAATCCGGAAAGGGCACTCCTCAGTAAGCGCCACTGTATCATACTCCGTCAATCTGCTTTTGTTAGCTACGATGTCCTTGATATACTTTGCATATTGAGGCACTCCCTGCAAAACATCAACCAAAGGTAAATTAATGTGTACCTATTTAAGCACCTCTATGAACTTTTTAAAACAAGCTTCCTCCTTGTGTTTCTTTAATCTTTGAGGGAACGGGGGTGGTGGTCTTTCCGCTTCAGCTGCCTTCTCCTTCCCCCTCTCATCATCATGTTCCCTATCTTTTTCCACTGCTCCTGATTGCTGAGGTGATCTTTCTGGTTCCATCTCCTTGAGTTGTAAACCACTCCTTGTGGTCACTGCATTGAACTGCTTAGGATTCGGGTCAGTGTCACTCGGTAGTCCTCCTTTGGGCCTGGTGTTTTGAGCTCCAGCTAGTTGTCCAAACTGGTACTCCAACGTCTTTGTAGCTAACTGGTTGTTTTTTAAGTCTGCCGCTAATTTCACATAATCAGCGTGCACTTGAGCTTGGTTAGCTATCATTATTTTGAATATTTCCTCAATGTTGTTGGTTGGTGGAGGAGGTGCATTGTTTCCTCTGTACTTAGACTGATAATTCTGCTGCCCCCCTTGATTTCTCTGCATACCCTAATTCAAACTCTGCCCTTGATTGCTGTTACTACCCCAAGAGAAATTTGGATGATTCCTCTAATTCGAGTTGTAATTATTGCCATACTGCTGCTAGTGATTATATCTCTTGATGTTTCTAACAAAGTTCACTGAATCTGGATTTGCACCACAACACTCAGCTGAGTGTTCATTACTACCGCATACTTCACACCAAACCTGTTTCACTACATTAACTAGGGCTTGCGGTTGATTCAAGCTTATACTGCTGAAGTGGGTGTTGAGTTGATTTTGCAATGCAGCTATCTGTGCAGCGATAGCTGTAAAACCATCCACTTCTAAGACTCCTGCTGCTTTCCTTGTTCCTCCTCTTAAAGAGTCTGTATTCCAATCTGGATTTCCCTATGAAATACGATTTAACAAAGTATACAGCTCCTCATAAGTCTTTTCTAATGCTTGTCCCCCAGCTACGGAGTCTATCAAAATTTTTGTGTGGGGTTCCAAACCTTCTATGAAAGTATGCACCAGCATATCATTGGACTGGTGATGGTGAGGACAATCCCTTAGCAATGATTTGAACCTTTCCCAAGCTTGATACAGATTCTCCCCCTCTCTTTGTTTAAAACTTAGAATCTAACTTCTAAGTCTTGCTGTTTTCCCGGATGGAAAGAATCTTATCAGAAACTTTCTTGCAAGATCATCCCAAGTGGTGATAGAGTTAGGTAGTTCAGCTTTCAACCACCTCTTTGCTTCCCCCAATAATGAAAATGGGAATAATGTAAGCCTCACGTAGTCGGATGATACTCCAGCAGGAATGTAAGTGTCACTTATCTCCAAAAAGTTTTGGAGATGTTGTTGTGGATCTTCATGAGGGAGACCTATGAATTGCCCGCTAGTGTGCAACAATTGCACCATGTTCTGTTTAAGCTCAAACCTCTCTCCTGGCTCTGGTCTGCGAATACTTGATGTAACATTGTTAGCATGTGGGATTGCCACTTCGCGAACCGGCCTAGCTGCCATTTCCTCAGGCACTAACACTGCCCTCAAGTGGTGGATTCTGTTGTTTCTCCAGAATTGCCTGTCTGAGCAACTATAACTTTTCCTCTAGAGCTTCCCTTCTTTGACGATGAAATTGTCTTTCCGGCTCTATGTATTAATCCACCAACTCCTTATCTCTTGCCAGTGTTCAGAAGAATTCAATATCTGCAAGAGAAAGGCTAAGATCAAGTTGTCATCACTTAAATAGAATTTGTGAACTAACACTAAGAAAATAATTTTACCAATTGCCAGTCCCCGGCAACGACGCCAAAAACTTGTTCGAAATTCTGTGGTGACTACACGCAAGTGCACGTGGTCGAACAAGTAGTAAAGTGGCTAAAGTAAAGCCAAGTATCGATCCCACAAGGACTAAGCTACGGTAATAATTAACTTAAGTGTTAATGAACTATATCTTTAAGAATGCAGACAACCAAACAAATAATCTTTTGAGAATTTGAGTTACTAATTTATAAGAATCTAAGCCAAAATTATAATGTGAGTCTGAACAATAGTAATGAGCAAGCTGAGGTTAAAACGAACATGCAGGGAATTAATTTATCAATACAATTCAGTTAATCTTTCCTTCGGTTGCTAGTCAAGAATTATTGCCTATGGATTGGAACTTTCGACTCCTAACCAACTTAAGAATCATGAGTCTTAATCTACATTTCTGTGATAAAAGAATTTCATGTTCTAGCCATACATTCCCGATTCCTTAATTGACTAATAAGACTTTCAAATATATTTCTATTCTGAATGTAAATCAATTCTCAATTTTCTAAACAAAGAAGAGATCATATCCTACCAATTCACATCTTTCCAATTTCTTTCCTTTTCAAAATCAAAATTTGATTTTTTGGATATACATAAACATTGGCCAAACATTAATGCAGTAAGAACAAGAATTGATAAAACAACCATTGAAGAAAATATGAAAACTGAAATGATTAACAATTACATTCCACTACAATTGTTCTTAACCTCAGCAAGAAATGAATTTAGCCACTCATTTGTGGATTAAACATCATCAAATAAGTGTAATTCATACAAACAATTGAGATAAAAGAGAAAGAAATAGAGAAGAACCCTAGAATTTTCGTCCCCTCAACTGCCTGTAACCCACGTTCTTGCTCAACCCAGTCATTATGTTTAAAATAAAAACTAAGTGTGCTATTTATACTATTGAGAATTTTTCCCTGAATAACAAGCAACGTGGCACGGTGTGTATCGCGGAGAACTCCTTCCGTGCCACGGAGGTATCACGGACCTTCACTGGAAGTCGGCCCCCCAGGCAATTTAACCTCAATGTGCTATGACCTGCATCGCGAAGCCTGGCCAACGTGACACGGTGCTATCGCACACCTTCACTGGAAAGTTCCAAATTTATTTCCTCTGAGGCAGAGTGCCTCCGCGATGGCAACGTGACACGGCTCCATCGCGGATCCCTTGTTTTTGCTGATCTTCCATGTCTTTTTTCATTCCTTGTTTCCAAGTCCATTCCCGATTTTACCAATATGTATTTTAGCTTCCCAAAATTCCATTTTACCTGCAAAATAACACTAATCATGTTTGTTAGTATAAATTTACATTTAACTACAAATCACATGAGAATGTACACAATAATGATATACAAACAAGTCGAAATGAAGCATTTGAGTATCACTTGGGCATGAAATTCTGCCCAAGATCAAGTCCATTCCTAGGTTTGTATGGTTTAGAATGGGTGAATCCTTCCACAACCTTGCCCAAATTTTGATTTTAAATCATGTATTTTCCCTATTCAAGTTCTATGGGTTTACCCCAAATGCATGAAAATATGATTTCTTTTTATGGGTATGATTTAATTGAGTTTTAATTATTGAATTGTGAGTGATGGGCAGGTTTTATATTATTTTCTTAAAAATCATGTTTCAAGCTTTTTAAATCTAGAATGCCCATTAATGAAGGTTCATGAAAGTTATGATTTATGATGAATATTTGATATTTTGAGTTTATTGATGATGGAAAAGCATGAATTTTCAATTTCCCATGTTTATGAGCATATTTTGAAAGAATTGAGTATGTTAAAGTATTAGGCAATGCCCCCATTTTGAAGAATGACTTACGATTTATGAAATGAATTACATAATTTATCAATTTATGATGTATGCTGATGAAAAAGCGCCTTTGGTTCTTGGCTAAACAAGTTTTAAAGGGGATCAATGATTAAAAATGTTATATTTTAGCCAATGCATATTAATTCATGACGTTATTGATTCACATATGAGCCTATATGCATGTTTTTGGGAGCCGTGTCTAGCACCGAGCAGCCCCGAGTTCAAAGGACTACGCCGGTCTCTCATTACCATATGCCACTGTGGGTTTCTAATGATATATTGTATTGATAATGATCCCCTAAAATTTTATATCACGCCTAATGCACGACCCTCGCCTGGAAAGCCAGGGCCGGCTCTGCCCTCTTGAGTGATATAGTTGGGGCATCATGAAAGGCTCTACCATGATTGTGTCGGTTATGACGACTCCTCCCATTGTTCCGCAGGTCTTATGCATTGTTATGTTTATGTTATTGGCTCAAGTTATGTTTTGATAAAGTTTACTTATGATTATGATCATGAGCATTTTATGAATGATTTGAAAGCCTTGAGCCTTATGTTTTGTTATGAAGTTTATGATAAAAGCATGATGTCCTTCTTCAATGTTTATTTATGAGCTTATCTTACTTTTAATGTCCGTTCTACTTACCTTTCGTACTCGATACATTCCACGTACTGACCGTATACTTTCTGTGTTGTATCATTTCATGAACAGGGTCTGGATCTCAAGCTCATCCTCATCCTTAGTCCATCACAGATCTCGCTCTCAGATTATTGGTGAGTTATCATGTTCCAAGGGTTGTTTGATAGATTTTTATGTTATCTTGTGTTTCAGTATTGGTCGGGTTAGTTGGGGATGTTGTCCTATTAAGCCATCGTATGTAATAGAGGCTTTCAGACAATATGAAGTACTCAACTTATGTGTATTTCTAGTACTTTTAGATGTTACGCTATGGTTACGTTTTCATTATGTTTTTATGATAAATATTCCGTTTTATTGAATGAGATTAGTTGTATGCATATGTGCACGGGGTTGACTTAGGGTCTCTCAAGGTCCCTTGTCCCATGTCTACAATCCGGGTGTACGTTTGGGTTGTGAAAAACTCGGTATCAGAGCAATAGGTTTGAAGTGTCCTAGGGTGTCTGAAAGCCACATTTAGTAGTGTCTTTTTCATGGGTGTGAAGCACGCCACACCTATGATGAAGAGGCCACTAGATGTTTAGGAAATGTTCCCTTCTTTCATGAATCTTTGTCGTGCGATGAAAAGTCTCTCCGTCCTTCTAATTCATGCGACTTGCGATTACTGAACTATGGCTCCTAGGAGAATGAACGGAAGAAGGAATCAGAACGATGAAGGCCACGGAGGTGGCAATGACCATGGCATCCGCAAGCCCCACCAGTTCAGGAGCCCCAAGCACCAGAGTCGACTGCTGAATTTCGGGTGGCTATTCAGATGTTGGAGAAGGCCTTGACCACTAAGGTCAACCAGTAGGCTGTTGTGCAGGTCCCAGAGAATGGCAATACAGCGGCTTCTTGGATTAGAGATTTCTAGAGGATGAACCCTCCTGAGTTCGTTGGATCAAAGGTGGAAAAGGATCCACACGAGTTCATTGAAGGGATTTTGAAGGTCACTCAGGTTATGGGAGTGACAGATGGGGAGTGTGTTGACTTGGCCTCTTATCACCTAAAAGAGGTCGCTCATATTTTGTACCGGCAATGGATGGAAAGCAGGGCAGCGGGAGCGGGCCCTATCAGTTGGGATGAGTTTCCCATGGCTTTTCTCGATCGTTTGATCCCTCGGGAGATGAGGGAGTTGAAAGCAGTTGAGTTTGTGAACCTCAACTAGGGAAAGATGACAGTGTTGGAGTATTCGCTTGAGTTCACTCGTTTGTCAAAGTACGCCCTAGAGTTAGTGATGGATCAGAGGGTACGGATGAGCTGATTCTTTCATGGTGTGGCTGGCTATTAAGATAAGGATTGCAGGACTACCATGATTCTCCAGGATGTGGACTTTCCTTGCATAGTGTTGTACGCCCAGCAGATGTAGGCTACGCATGCAAGGGAGAGGGAGGCAAAGAGGGCTCAAACGGATAGCCGTGGGTTTTCACATCAGAGGTCTAGCGATGGCTACCGTCCACAGTTTTAGCATAGATTGCTAGCCCCAGCACCATCATCAACTAGTGTTCCATCCATACCCAAGGGTGATTAGAGGAGCAGGGCTTCAACATTGAGGGAACAAAGAGGCACCAAGTTAGAGTATACCTCTCCGGCCTGCGTGAAGTGCGGCAAGAGTCATACCAGGGAGTGCCTGGTCGGTTCAGATGTTTGCTATGGGTGTGGAAGATCTGGGCACATGCATCGAACGTGCCCATATTCTAGACAAGGTGATGATAGGGGCCGTGCACAGGCCACCGGGATAGCAGCATCTCTAGCCCGTCCCACTCCGCAGGGAGCATCGACTAGTGGAGGTGACGGAAAGTGCCAAAGCCGATTCTATGCCCTTGCCTCACACCAGGAGAAGGAGACTTCGCCAGACGTGGTCACTGGTATGTTGCATGTCTTTCATATTGATGTTTATTCCTTTCTAGATCCGGGGCCTACCTTGTCTTTCATGACTCCTTACATTGCTAGTAACCTTGGAGTTAGTCCCGAGACCTTGTCAAAATCTTTTTTAGTTTCGGCCCCTGTTGGTGATTCGATCGTTGCTAGACGATTATATAGAGAATGCCCGGTGACTGTGTTTCATAGGGTTACCTCCGTAGACCTTGTAGAGTTGGGCATGACTGACTTTGATATTATTCTTGGCATGGATTGGTTGTTTGCATGCTATTCTTGGATTAATTGTAGGACCCGCACAGTGGAATTTCGTTTTCTAGGTGAGTCAATTTTGGAGTGAAAGGATAGTTCGGCAGTACCAGAAGGTTGATTTATTTCCTATCTTAAGGCCAAGAAGATAATTTCTATGGGATGCACATATCATCTAGTTAGGGTTAATGATGTTGAGTCTGATGCCCCGACTATCCAATCAGTTTCGATTGTGTGTGAATATCTGAATGTTTTTCCCGAAGATTTGCCAGGTGTTCCTCCTGAGAGGGACTTCAACTTCGGCATTAATCTCTTACCAGATACGCAACCTATCTCTATTCCTCCCTACATGATGGCTCCAGCCGAGCTAAAGGAATTGAAGGATAAGTTAAAGGATCTATTGGATAAGGGCTTCATTAGACCGAGCCAGTCTCCATGGGATGCACCAGTTCTCTTTGTTCAAAAGAAGGATGGATCCCTTCGGATGTGTATTGATTATCGGCAGCTGAATAAGGTCACTATTAAGAATAGGTACCCCTTGGCTAGGGTCGATGATTTATTTGACCAACTCCGGGTGCTAGGTGTTTCTCGAAGATAGTTCTATGGTATGGATATCACCAGCTTAGAGTTTAGGAGAGTGACATCCCGAAAACCGTTTTCAAGACTCTCTATGGTTAATACGAATTTCTTGTTATGTCTTTTGGACTAACTAATGCCTCTGCAGCTTTTATGGATCTGATAAACAGGGTGCTCAAGCAATATCTGGACATATTCGTGGTTGTATTCATTGTTGACATCCTTATATACTCTCAGAGCAAGGAGGAACATGCCGCTCACTTGCAAATAGTGCTTTAGACCCTAAAGGATCGTCGATTGTATGGAAAGTTCAGCAAATGTAAGTTTTGGTTGGACTTGGTGGCATTTCTAAGCCATGTGGTATCAGGTGAGGGCATAAAAGTAGATTCTCAAAAAGTCGAGGCGGTGAAGATTTACCTAGACCAGTGAGTCCTTCAGAAATTTGGAGTTTCTTAGGTTTAGCTGGCAACTACCGGAGGTTTGTTGAAGGTTTCTCATCTATTGTGGCACCTTTGACTAAGTTGACTCAGGAAAAGGTGAAGTTCCAACGGTTGGATGCTTGTGAGAAAAGCATCCAAGAGTTGAAGGCCCGACTCACTTCAGCACCAGTGTTGACTCTACCCGAAGGTACTGATGGCTTTGTAGTGTATTGTGATGCTTCTAGAGTTGGACTGGGATGTGTGTTGATGCAGCATAGGAAGGTAATAGCATATGCCTCGAGACAACTGAAAGTTCATGAAAAGGAGTATCTGACCCATGATCTTGAGTTGGCCGCAGTGGTTTTTCCATTGAAAATATGGTGGCATTACTTGTATAGGTCCACATGGACGTATTCATAGATCAAAAGAGCTTGCAATTAAGTGTTCACGTTGAAAGACGTAAATCTTCAGCAAAGGAGGTTGTTGGAGTTACTAAAGGACTACGACATAAGTGTCCACTACCACTCGGGCAAGGCTAATGTGGTTGTGGATGCGCTTACTAAGCTCTCTATGGAGAGTGTGTCCCACGTGGATGAGGGAAAGAAGGAGTTGGTGAAGGATGTCCACCGGCTCGCAAGGTTGGGAGTCATATTGGTCGACTCGACCGATGGCGGTATCGTTGTGTAGAATGGGTAAGAATCATCCTTGGTGGTTGATGTCAAATCTAAGCAAGATTAATATCCAATTTTGTGGAAGCTGAAGGAGGCAGTGCAGAGTCAAAAGGTGGAGGTTTTCTCCAAAGGGGGAGATGGTGTGCTACGGTACACAGGTCGACTATGTGTTCCAGACATCGATAATTTGAGGGTTCGGATATTGCATGAAGCACATAGTACTAGATATTCTATCCACCCGGGATCCACAAAGATGTACCTGGACTTGCGAGAAATCTATTGGTGGGATGGTATGAAGAAGGATATCACAGAGCTCATAGACAAATGTCCTAACTGTCAGCAAGTGAAGGTCGAGCATCAAAGACCGGGAGGCGTACTTCAAGACATTAGCATCCCCACTTGAACATGGGAAGAGATTAATATGGATTTCATTACAAGCCTAACTCATACTCACAGGCAATAAGACTCCATTAGGGTGATGGTCGAAAAGTTAACCAAGGCGGCACACTTCTTACTGGTCAAAACCACAGGTTCGGTGGATGTTTATGCTAAATTGTATAATCGAGAGTTGGTTCGACTTCATGGAGTGCCCTTGTCTATTATTTCAGACCGAGGTACTCAGTTTACCTCCCAATTCTGGCGCTCTTTCCAAAAGGAACTTGGGACTCATATTAAGCTTAGTACATCTTCCCATCCGCAAACAGATGGCCAGGATGAACGAATATTTCAGACCCTTGAGGACATGTTGAGAGCATGTGTTATGGATTTCAAAGGTAGTTGGGATGATCATTTTCCCTTTATCGAGTTTGCTTACAACAACAGCTATCACACTAGCATTCAGATGGCACCATTCGAGGCTTTTTACGAGCGAAGGTGTAGATCGTCCATCGAATGGTTTGAGGTTGGTGAGGCAGCCATGGCCGGACCTGATTCGGTTCATGAAGCCATGGTAAAGGTTCAATTGATAAGGGACCGGTTGAAAACCGCTCATAGTTGTCAGAAATCGTATATTGATATGAGGAGAATGGATCTGGGGTTTGATAGGGGCGACTGGGTATTTTTAAAGGTATCCCCCATAAAGGGAGTTATGCGGTTCGAAAAGAAAGGAAAACTCAGTCCCCGCTATGTTGGTCCCTATCGGGTTGTGAGAAGAGTTGGTAAGGTGGCATATGAGTTGGACTTGCCATCGGAGTTATCTTCAGTTTATCTCGTCTTTCATGTATCACTTTTGAAAAAGTTTTTGGGTGATCCAGCCTTGGTAGTCCCGGTAGATATCATTGCGGTAAAAGACAGCCTCAGTTATGAAGAAATTCTTGTTGAAATCTTGGATCGTTAGATTCAGAGGCAGAGGAACAAAGAAGTAGCTTCAGTTAAAGTATTATGGAGAAATTAGCATGTTGAAGGAGCTTCGTGGTAAGCCGAAGCGGATATGATGGCTAGATACTCACACCTGTTCCCTACTGGCTTAGTTTCAGTTTGAGGTATTAGTTTTTCCCTTAAACCTCTAAACAGATTTCATGTTCTGTTCATGCGTACAAGTTTGTTTTATGATGTAGTAAATGTATGAGATGTCTGAATTCAGTTCAATTATGTAGTTTATTTCAGAGGTAGTCAATCCGTCAGTTTCAACTTAGATAATCAGTAATTGCATATGATGATTGCTTGTGTCACACCCCACCTTGGGGGGTATGACGGGCACCTGGTGCCTGCTAGTCTCTGGGATGCTAAACGGTCCAGCCTGAGCACATCTGGTGCTTTGGCTGACTCTGGCTCAAATTCAAGGAAACAACGGGCTATATAACGACTGTAAATACAGCCTCCGGCCGACTGGGCCTATAGCCACCTGTACTGTTTCATCAGCTAACTAGAATCATCTCATACAAGGAAACCTATGCGGGCCGACAAGGCCACCATGCTGTCTAGTTATCTTTAACACAATACAATAGAATACTAAATGACTACGTGACCAGTAAGGTCACCACTACCATCAGACTATGGCCCCACACTGCCAACATAATCAACAAAGCTAAGCATCTAAACAAAACGCACGGCCTCACACGATTGGCACAACTAACCACAGGGAAATATATATAGACTGCAAGCCTCTAGGAATACTGATAAGATGGTCGGGACAGGGCCCCGACCTACCCGTACTATACAACAAAAGAAAATGAAATACACCTCTGAATATCAAGCTCCGGATGACAGGAGTTGATAACTCTGCGCTGGCTAGGATCACGAGGGATCGGCTCCTCGTCTGTGAGTACCTGTAGGCAAGCAATGCAGCGCCCCTACGGGCGTCAGTACCACAGGTACCGAGAATGTAAAGCAAACTGAAATATACAACTGAAATGGGTAACAACAATAACATGACATATAAGCAGGAAGTAGCTAAGTCTATTTGGCTGAGGATAACTAGGGAGAGTTTACCTATTCTATAACTAAACTGGGCGTACCTGACGGCGTGTCGTCCTACTGCCCATCAGTATCTAATACCACATATAGATATACATATAAATACACACAATACCTGACCGACCCCTATAAGCCGGAAGGTGCCAACCAACAGAACAATCTATTTACCCCTACCCAGGTCTAAACCAACCAAAAATAAGTCACTCCACTCATCTGATAACTGTGAGCTCCTCCTACCGGCCCCCTTGGGTAAGTAGCTCAGGCCTTGGCCTCTGACAATAAACTGTGTCTGAGTCCGAAGACTCCTGCCTCTGGGCGCAGGTGCGCAACGGGGTAATCTGCTGCTGTATCTATGACTGAAACTGCCCCTGGGTGCAAGAACGCAACAGGGTAATTTTATAAAAATCTGTATCTGAAACTTCCCCCGGCCACAAGCACACACAGAGTAATCTGCCCCTATAAATAGGGTAATCTAGCTCTGCGCAGAGTAAACTGAACTGCCCCTGCAAGAAGGGTAACCTGGACCGTATTATTATGGTGGTCGGCCATCATCGTCCTCTAGGCGGACGGCATCGCCCAGCTGATGGCGGTATCTGAATCTGGTATCGACACAACTATAACCCAGGGGCGGTGGGGATGCTAAAGGGTGCCCACATGCCACAACAAGTCTCAACATGCAAAACACAATACACAGCAAGCATGCTCAAATGAAAAATACTAATCATATTCTCTTCTTTTATTTCAAGGCCAGTCCGTACTAAACAACTTATGCTATATTCTATTTTACACTATTTCTGATTACTGGGCTAACTGCTACCTGGCCTTTATCTGTTTATCTAATTATTGTTATCCGTGATCTGAAGCTATATCAATTTCTAGAGCCATATCTGTTTCTGGAGCTATATCGGTATCTGGAGCTATTTCTATATCTGATTACTGATCTGATTATATCTGGATATAACTCGATAACATAGAACATGCCATCTATAACTGGATATAGCTCAATAACATAAGATGTGCCATCTATTACGGGATACAGTCTCAACAAATGTAATACATACTATTTGTAATCTTGCTAATTCATTATACTGCTTTTACAACTTCCATTCTGGGTACTACGTAAGAACATGCTGAGCTACTAGCTGATACAACATTACTAACTAAAATCATCTGACTATCCGTTATTCTGATTATCGCATGATACGTAATGATATACTAGCATGCTTGCGGGAAATTATACTAAAATCGTTCCTGTACGCTGGGTGTCTATTAATAGCCTTTATTCAATTTATTTTTTAGACTGTACTTCCTGGCTTGCCGAAAGAATAACTTTACATACCTGGTTTCTGAGTACCCGACTGACCGATGTTATTTCCGTCGGTACTTCTGCTGTTTCTCCCAACTACATTCATATACATATCAATTAGAACTAAATACATTAATATGCAGGAGAAATTATTACTTTTGATATATATTTATCCCAAACTTTAACCTTTCGGAAAACGGTCGAAAACTCGTTATTTCTCGATAGTCCAGAAGGGATAAATGCTCACTGCAAGGCTAGGAACACATTGGTACTAATTTAAAGCAATTCTATTTACTTTACCTCGGTAGCACGATGTGTCGGCGGCCAAATTTCACGAAACCAACTCCGTAGGATTGCTCTCTGCAGCTTTATACATTAGTATCTAAGCCGGAACGGAGTTTAGACCGCGTTTCGTAGCGTAATAGAAAGTAAATATGTATAAATATCGTGGGTTTCCTTCTTCTTCCTATATTCCCCTGTTTTTTTTTTCTGGAAATTCATTAATATCAATGAAAAACCGACATTTTATTTATGTATTTTTTTATTTTTCTTTTTTATTTTTTTTTGCCTTCTAAATCCCTTAACCAACATGCCATTAGGATATTTATTCATTTAAAATTTACGGGGTGTAACAGCTTGTTTCTGAGTTTTCTACATTTTTCTATTATTCGAGGATGAATGTTCCCAAGGGGGAGATATTGTTATAAATCGAGAACCCAAGGATCAGACTATTATACTCCAGGAACCCAAGGATTAGACCTGGAAGTAAAAACGGAGAAAAACTGAAAATTCACACCAAGTCACAGAATGTCCCGTGAGGTGGGCCATGAGGAGTGACCCGAGTCGTGAGGTGACTCGTGGTCAGCATGGTTTGGCAAGGCTTGAGTGAGGAGGCCATGGGCCTGACCATGAGTCATGTTCAGACCTCATGATTCATGAGGTCATCCGCGATCTACCTTTGAGGTTTGGAAGATCGGGATGGGCAGTGTAAGCCACGGAAGGTGACCACGAGTTGTGGTCTGATGCATGAAGTCACCCGTGGGGTCCCTTGGATGTTTTAGATAGTAAACTTAACGGACCATGGCCATGATTCGTGCCTTGTGGCAACGACCCATGAGGTCCCTCGTGAGGACTGGTGACTAGAAATTTGTTGCGTTTTAATAAGGGTGTTTTCATAATTCCTAAGTTCATAAGGCCTAAACTACGTCGTTTTAAGGTCTGAATAGGGTCTTTTAATGGGGTTTAATTCATTCTAAGTCTCATTCATGCATGCAATGTTTTCACAAGTGATCTAAGGGGAGATTTAAAGCTTTTCACCTCAATTCCTTGAATTTCATCCTTGGCTTTTTTAAGGAGGGTTAGGAGTTGATAATCCCAGGTATGTAGGATATTCAATGGGTGGATTTTTCCACACCCATGCTCCTTCTCTATTGGTTACTCAAAATTTATTTAAAAACTCATGGGGTTTTGTATTTAATTTGTATAAAATTAAATAATTTAATTATGGATCTTGTTATTTTGAAATATTATCACAATCTACGAATTTTGATCATCTTTTGAGATTTAAATTGATTATAATTGTTTATTTCAAAATTCTAAATATGATCCATTGATGTCTTTGATAAGCCCAACATTAATTATGAATTTAGTTGTGAATTTATTATGTTATTTATTATGAACATATGAATTTCAAGCTATATGCATGATCCACAAGTATGTATGAATTTTATCAATTATGAGTTATGTTTTTGGTCAACCCACGGGCCTCAAGTCCTGTCTAGTTCTTATATGTTCAAGCATGTTTACAATTATCATGATTTAACTAGCCCATGAACTCATGTATGTGTTTATTATGAGCACTATATATGTTTTGGGAGGAGTATCGAACACCGAGTAGGTTCGGGGCTCAAGTTAAGCCCCAGATCTCATGAACTACGTGCCACCGTAGGAATGTTGGGACCCTTTCATGTCTGTCCCTAGCTAAATGGCCCTTTTTCATGTGTGATCAGTCCTTTCATGGTTCCTACCCTTTGCAAGGTACGAACACCCTCCCGACTAGGGTTATAAGTTGGGCTTCATGTGTGCTCATACTGGGTATGTCGGCTAAGAGAATCTCCCACTGTTCCTCATGACTTAAGCATGTTATGATTATGTATTTTGACTCAATTCATGTTAAGTAAAACTTTTCTCCTACGATCATGATTATGTTGTATTACGAATGTTTGGAAACCTTGAGCCTTATGACATGTTATGATGATTTACGATACAAGCATGATGTCCTACTCTTATGATCATTTACGAGATTCATGTATTTTAAATGTCCGTTTTACTTACCTTGCATAATTAGTATATTTCATGTACTGACCGCATACTTTCTATGTTTTATCATTTTATGATACAGGACCCAGTTCTCAGGTTCAGCCTCGCCCCTAGCTTGCTCCCAGCATCTTACTCTTAGTTCCCTTTGGTGAGTCCTCATGTTTTGAGGGCCTTATGTTAAGACTTCGTGTTTCATTTAGATTTATATAGTTGGGGTCTTGTCCCTTCAACCAATCTATTATGATTAGAGGCTTTTCATACTGTATGTAGTAGTCAACGTTGATTTATGAATCGTGCATCGTTATCTTTTCTATTCCATGTCATGATTTCCCACCTATTTCATGTTATTATGTTATGTATTCCACTTCATGTCAATGGTTTAGATGTATGCTCATGCCATGGGTCGACTTGGATTCTCTCGGGGCTCCTTATCCCATTTTTATGATCCAGTCTACTCCCGGGTCATGACGCAGACCCAGGAGTCAAACGGGGAAAAATCTGGAAAATATTGCAGCAGTGCAGGACGAGTCGTTAGGCGACTTGTGAGGAGACCCCACGAGTCGTCAGGTGGCTCGTGGGAAATAGGCTGAGGAGTTGAGGTCCCCACGATTGTGGGAACGACTGATGGTCAGCTACCATGAGTCGTCAGGTCAATCGTGGGATGAGGTTGAGGATTAAATAGAAGGTCTGACCAGTGTACCTAACGGATGGGACCCCATGAGTCGTGGTTATTCCCAACAACTTGTAAGGTGGGTCGTGAGCAAGCCTATGTAATTTTAATTGAGGATAAGGCAGTGTAGTTGACAGGCAACACGACAAGTCGTTGCCCTTCCTGACGAGTCGTCAGGTCACCCGTTTGGGTCATCTGGCAGTTATTTTCTACGAATTAGTAAGGGTTTTCACGTAATTTCCTAAACTCCTTAGGCCTAGCCTATCTCGTTTTAAGGTCGGGATAGGGTCTTTTAATGGGGATTAGTCCAGGTTAAGCCTCATTTTATGCATGCAAGAGTTAGAGAGGAGAGTAGAAGGTGATTCAAGTGTTCTTCCTCAACATTCTCCAAGTTTCCATCAATCTCTTTGTGGGTTTTCAAGGAACTTCGAAATCAGTCCATTCCCAAGTATGTAGGGTTTAGAATGAGTGAATCCTTCCACACCTATGCCCAAATTTCTTTTTTAAAATATGAATTTTCAATATTCAAGTTCTATAGGGTTTTATCCCAAATGCATGAAAATGTGATTTCTTTTTATGGGTACGATTTAATTGAGTTTTAATTATTGAATTCTGAGTGATGGGCAGGATTTATATTATTTTCATAAAAATCATGTTTCAAGCTTTTTAAATCTAGAATGCCCATTAATGATGGTTCATGAAAGTTATGATTTATGATGAATATTCAATATTTTGAGTTTATTGATGATGGAAAAGCATGAATGAAAGTTCCAATGTTTATGAGCATATTTTGAAAGAATTGAGTATGTTAAAGTACTGGGCAATGCCCCCATGTTGAACAATGACTTACGATTTATGAAACGAATTTCATGATTTATCGATTTATGTTGTCGGCCGATGAAAAAGGGCCTTTGGTTCTTGGATAAGCATGTTTAAAAGGGGAGAAATGATGATAAATGTTATATTTAGCCAATAAATCGTAATGCATGACGTTATTGATTCATGTATGAGCCTATATGCATGTTTTTGGGAGCCGCGTCTAGCACCGAGCAGCCCGGCGTTCAAAGGACTACGTCGGTGTCTCATAATCACGTGCCACCATGGGTTTCTAATGATATATTGTATGGATAATGATCCCCTCAAATGTGATATCACGCCTAATGCACGACCCTTGCCTGGCAAGCCAGTGTTGGCTCTTCCCACTTGAGTGAGATAGTTTGGGCATCATGAAAGGCTCTACCATGATGGTGTCGGTTATGACGAGTCCTCCCATTGTTCCACATGTCTTATGCATTGTTAATTATATGTTATTGGATGAAGTTATATTTTGATAAAGTATACTTACGATTATGATCATGAGCATTTATGAATGATTTGAAAGCCTTGAGCCTTATGTTTTCTTACGAAGTTTATGATACAAGCATGATGTCATTATTCCATGTTTATTTATGAGTTTATCTTACTTTTAATGTCCGTTATACTTACCTTGCATACTCGGTATAGTCCTCATACTGACTGCATACTTTCTATGCTGTATCGTTTCATGATACAGGGTTAGGATCTCAGGCTCATCCTCATCCTTAGTCCATCACAGTTCTCGCTCTCAGATTATTGGTGAGTCCTCATGTTTCGAGGGCCGTTTGACATACTTTCATGTTATCTTGTGTTTCAGTATTGGTCCGTATAACAAACAACCCACCAGCACCTGCAGGCATGATTGGAGTGCCCCGACTGGGGCGTCAGTAAAATAATGTACCGAGCATGAAAGGCAAAAAAAAATTGGTAGACAAAGAATAGAGATGAACAGATATAACAAATATCGCAGAAGGAGAACTCAACTTAAGTAAACACATAAAATCTACCTAGCCCCCATAAGCCTGGAAAGTACAAGCAAACCTACAAACAGAACCTGCCTGTCCCCCACAAGCCCAGCAAGTCCAAATGTAAATAACAATACAATGGTACCTAGCCGACCAGCTCACCTGTGATTTCCTCTAGACCTCTTAATAGCCTCAGCTAACACTAGCCAACATCTAGGATCCACTGCTATCAGATAACATATAACATGAGCAACAATTAAAATATAATGCCAAGCATATCAAAAGTAAACACCAATCAGTGAACATCATCAATCAAGCATTGACGGAGTCTCTCTCGACTGCGAAAAGTTGGTGGAGCTCAAAATTTTTGTTTCTTCTTGTCACACCACACCTCATTGTTAACCTTTTTTCTTTTCTCTACCTTTTACACCTCCCTAAGATATATGCACCCCTACTCTAGCAACCCTCAATATAGGTATTTTTCCTATGTTGAGGTTCACAATTTCCAAGAAGGGACCAGGGCTAAAATAGGTTCATTATAAAAAATGGCTTAATCGGTTAATCAAAAAAATTGTTTATTTAAGGCTCAAAATTAGGATCAAGGGAATCATATTATTATGGTAGGGTACTTTAAGAAAAAATGGGCTAAACGAAAAGGGCCTATGATCCTTTCCTAACAAACCATTCTAAAACCTATTCAAAGACCAACCGGGCAAGTTCTAGATCCTTTACGCAGTATTAAACCAGGTATAGACCTTGCTCACTCATGGTGCAGGTTTTGCATTCATTCTACCTATCCGGTTTATACATGCATAACTAAAACTACTCATTCTAATACACTAAATGACAAAAAAGATCCACAGAAATAATGCTTTGCAATAAAAAAGTACATAGATAACCATCAAAATTTTTAAACAGGGTCAATTTTTCAAAACTTCAAAACTAGCTCAATTTATTAGCTGAGTAATCCTAAGCTACTTTCTAATTAAACAAGAACATCCTAAGCATGCTGATTTTACTAGATAGCATGCCCGAGGGAAAAGAAACACAACAAGAAAAACCCTTGGATGAATCCACAAAATCCCAAAAATACGAGTACACCCCCTCCCCTTTTAAAAAACATGCTTCGTCCTCGAAGAATAGAATATAAAGAAGAAGGAAAGGAACATACCTGTGGTTCTGTAAGCACTCCTTTCATCCTACGGAGGTGGTACCTCCGCTTCAGTTGTGGTGCTGGCGGTGGCCGTGCACTCAATGGTGTATCAATAGGGGGAACGGTTACCCCCTCAGCAGTAGGAATTACTTCTACGACCTCTGGAATCACTAGGGATGAATGTGGATCACCCGAAGGGTCCTTGTCACCCACAAGCTCAATATGGTTAGTGGTGGAGCTACCCGCTCGTCTCGCTGTCTCAAGAAGCTCCAACCTATGCTCGTCATAAGTCTGCTAGCTCTCCATTCTTACCCGCTTGTGGTCTTTCCTTTCTTTCTTTCTCTTCCTCTTTAGGGTCTCGTCTCCAACATCCTCATAGACCCTTTTTTTCCTTTTTTCACTCTCAGCTCCTGTCAGATCCCAATATGCCACAAAAATAAGCTCCTTATCTATGCCAACGTCGAGGTGAGGAAGAGTGGGGAATGCTAGAATTGCCCGCTGTCGTGATGATAGTTTGTCCACTTGGCTTTGAAGAGCCCCCAACTCCTCATGGAGGTTACCAGTGTTAGTCTACCCAGCTATGCGATCATTGAAGAGGCTCTCAAAGCTATCTAGCCTAGAGTTTAAGACCCATGCAGCCACCTCAATCTCAGCCTTTTCCCAAGGCTTCAAATTTTCCATCATAGATTGTACCTTCTTCTCAGCTATGGTCAGTCTCTTAGCCATTTTCTGGACAAATTCCTGAGGTACTAGCATGTACCAGGCTGGAGTCTGGCTTCAAAGACCCATAGGTGGTGCAGTAGAGGAGTTGGGAGCTGCCTCTAAATGGATGACATCTATAACCAGTGTCTTATCCTGCTCCTGTGAGGTGGGGGCAGTCACCTGCTCGCCCCAATTGCCCGTGGTAGCAGGACTGCAGTAGAAAGTCGTGCTCGGATAATCGAGTTCATTTCATCCTAGATTAAGCCGATATCTACTATTAGCTGTCCTCTGATAAATCGCTCCTCTCCACGATGCACCTTGATACCTTCTTCCATGCACAGCCTGAGTACAAGAGTCGAGAATGGGATGGTAGTGCTCAATCCCATAGCATAATCCAGGATCTCCTCCGCAATGACCATCGAGATGTTGATGGGCCAACTGGTGGTGTACTAACATCCAGCAGGATTTTGCTATGAAGTTTAGTGAATTCTTGGTGACCTTCTTTCCGCTAGTGACCCATTCTGCTTCCTTCTTCTCCTCAGCAATAACCCTAAACAATGAGTGAATTTGCCTCCGCCTCTCATTAATGCCTATTTGCTTGAACTTTTTCATGGTGTCCACCCGTGTCATGACCCTAGTCTGTATCCTGGATGAGAAAGGGTACTTGGAGTCACAAGTAACACCAAGTAAACCTATGGTCATAACACTGGTAATTTGACTAATATCATAGTGGAAGCTTTAAAAATAATAAACATCATTTATGTAGAAGAACTAAATCGTAAAGAATTAGTACAACTAAAAACAAAACTGAAAATCTTGATCTATGTCTATTTCTGAAAGCCATTTACATATGATGAGTTGCTAGGATAATCCCCCAACTAACTCTAAAGTCTAATGAATGAAATGTAACGAAAGAAAAATGAACATCGTCCTCGAAAGATGAGGACTCATCACTGGTGCAGCTGAATAATCCTAGATAAGATCTGCTAATGGTGCCGAGAATGAGAACCTACAGTTGTATCATAAAACGATACAACAGAGAAAGTATGTGTCAGTACTTTGAATGGATTGAGTAAGTAGGAGAAAACATAACATGGAGAATAAAATAACTGAACTATAATGACATACAATGACCAACTGAAATGCTGAAACTGAATAAACGTAAATACTCTGAGATGGTCAAAATGACCCTGTCTGATGGTCAAAGACATGCCATAAATCTGAGATATTCATCTGAACTACTGTGCTGAACTGAGTAATCTAAAATTGTTTTGAGTTGAGCTAATTGAGACTGAATTGACTAGTGAGAGAGTCTATAACCGACATATAACCACATGAGCTAGAAGCCGAGTCCGATGTATACACTCCATCGATAGGACCCAATATACCTTATTAGGGTATAAAGGCATTAATTGGATGATCACAAGTCTTGGGCTATGAGGCCAATAAAAATAATCTACAATGGCAATGTAGCTTTGGTAATCTGGCTGCGCTGGAACCCCGGTCCACTTTGTGCTAAGTCCTACTCCCACTAGATAGTCCTAGACCTATTACTAAGTCGATAGCTCAAAACTGGGGCCCAAGACTATGTCAGGAATACCTATCTGGAAGTACCCTGAGAGTCTTATCGGGCTGAATTTTGTAACTGGTATTCTAAGACTTGTCAGAGCTTCTTATCTAAAAGCATTGTAACCGTCTAAAGAATAAACTATAATATGAAGTTGGGATTCTAAGGTAGTCAGAGCTGCTTATCTAGAAGTGTCATGACCGCCTGAAGAACCACTAAAATTTGATAACTGCATCTAATATGGATAACTGGGAGGCACCACTGAGACCACAAGAATTAACTGTAGTCAAACTGATCAACTGATATTTCTGGACAACACTGAGTGTAATAATCTGACTAAAATTTCCACATACACTAACAATATGGGGATCTCAAATCTGATAGAATCAAGCTATAAGAAAACTAGTCCAACACGCAATACTCTAAATTCTACTAAACTGAGAACTAGGGCTAAATCATTCCCTAGATACATCTTTCAAAAATTTCTAGAAATAGGGAATAATAAAGCAGTTAAAAATCATGAGAAATATTCCACTTTCTTAAAGAAATTAGTCTGACAATTTTATAACTTTCGAATCCATAACTGAACTGATAGAGAAAATTTTGGGGACTCAAGGGAAGAACTATTGCCTTGTTGAATTCCCACATATCTAGCTAAGAAATCTGTAACACTCTGAATAGTTTGAGCGATAAAATTGTGCTTTAAAGGTAGGACTAAGAGTACCTAATAGGATAAAAAGGAAGTATTATGAGTTATTTGAATCACTCTATGATCATATTTAATATTGGACGTCGATCAAGTTGTAGAACAAAATTCGAAAAAAGTTATCGCAAAATTTCCTTTATGAGATTCCTTGAAATTAAGTAAAATGTATCGAAGTTTTTATACAAATATATAAGGAGTTAGGGGGTTTACGAACTATCAAATTAAAGATCTATGAATCTAGTTTCCAGCTCATCAAACCGTTTTCCAATTCAACTTCCAAGTAGAGAGATATTCGCGTTTTTGCAAGACCACGCAAGCAGGCACCTCACAAGGGTCTAAGGAGGTGGAAGACTGTAAAAAGCCCCTAGGTCGGTTGGTTGCCTTATTTTCTTATTTTATAGAACTTCTCACATCCTGAACCTCTCTCAAGGTTCTCTCCATGGTTTCCTTTGGGTTTTGGGGCTAGAATCCATGGCTCAACATGATTTTGATATCGGGAAGTGGGGAGCTTGGTGTACTCCGTGGTTTGGTGTCTTTTCCGGGCTGTTGGTGGCTGTTTCGTGGTAAAGCTGTTGGTAAGCCTTCTTTATTTTGTTCTCCTTAGTTTTTAAGGTTTTTTATTGGTGTGTCAACGCCTGTAGGTTGTTGTTTCAGAGTTTCAATTGTTAAATTCCTACGAATATTATCGAGTAAGCTTCGTTTGTCTTGTTTTGTTGTTGATTTTTGTTGGCCGCATTTTGGCAGAATCTTGGACTTCCTTTAGGCAGTAGGTTCGCGGTGTTGAAGTTTCGAGTTTGTCTAGGCTTGAAGCTAAGGTATGTTAGGCTTGTCCCTTCCTTTGTCGGCATGAATTTCATAGTTGTTATCGTCCGTGTTGACGTGTGTGTTGGCTATTTTGTAATGGCTTGCATTTTTACTATGATTGAAATCATATTCTGATGTTTATCTGCTGAAAATGGTGTGCTTAAGGTGCTGGTTTAGTTGGTGGCTCGGTCTTGAGTGCGGAGAAACGTAGTCATGGAAAATTGTTAGGCTCGTGTCGAGAGGTCGTGTGTGAGGAGTGTGGTTCTTGTAGCATGTTGTGGGATGTTTGAGTCAATAAGATTAGGTAATTATATTGGTAAGTGAATGAAATATTAGAGTTGTCAAGGTCGATGACTGTGACGATCTTTTGTTATATTTGAATTGGCGATTGTGTCGATGGCACGTGATGGCCATGGTGACACTTGGCCTGATTTGGCTAGGTACCTTGATTTTAGTAGTAATTAGAGTGGCATTTGGGCTATTTGTAAAGCCTGAGGATAGAATGGCTAGGATGGTGGTCCTTAGCTTGGTTAGTGGCTCGTTTGTGGACGGCTAGACGTGAAAGAATAGTATTGTGTTGTAATAGTTGCGTTGTGGGGTTTGAAAGCCGATTGAGGGCTATTTGAGCATGTATTATTATTGTTATTGATTTTTTGTGTGTTATGTGTGAGGCCTTGTGTTTTGTGGATACCCAATGCGCGAGAGTTGTTCCGGCTAGGAGTCGAGCCTGAGGTGCCTTGTGGCTTATTGATACCAGACACACGAGAGTGTTTCTGGCTTAGGGGTTGAGCCCAAGGAGTGAAATGACCTATGAGGTTGAGAATGATGTCCTCCGTAGTGTCGAGTTGAGACATGATTCGAGAGTGGTATGGCATGTCTGTGCCTTCCTAGGATCGTGATTGGTTCTCCTAGATGGATTGAGCTCCACTAACTGTACACAACCGAGAGATTGTCCGATAGTGCTTGATTGATGATGTTTATTAATTGGTGTTTACTCTTGATTTCCTTAGCATTACACTACGGTTGTTGTTTGTGTTAAATATTATCTGATAGCAGTGGATGCTAGATGTTGGCTGGTGTTAGCTGAGGCCATTGAGAGGTCTAGAGTTGATGACAAGTGAGCTAGATTGGCTAGGTGCCGCTGTATTGTTATATACTTTTGGGCTTGTCGGGCTTATGGGGGCCAGGTAGGTTTTATGTGTTTACTTAAGTTTAGTTCTCCTTCTGCGATATTTGGTATATCTGTTGATCTCTAATCTTTGTCTTCCAGTTGTTTCTGCCTTTCATGATCAGTACATTATTGTACTGACGCACTAGTCGGGGCGCTGTGTTCATGCTTTAGATGATGGTGGGCTGTTAGATCAGGTTCTTGGTTGCTGAGTGGAGTTCCAGCTGAGTCGGTGTGCTCCAGTTCTTTCATAGTTGCCAGAGGTTGAGTTATGGGTTGTTTGGGGCCTTGTCCCGGATGGTTGATTTCTATTATATTTTAGAGGCTCATAGATATTTGTTGTGGGTGTAGTCTCATTGTTATAGGCTAGGTGGGCTATGTTGTATAGTTGTTCTTCCATTCTATGGCCTCAACGACTTATTATATTTATTTTTCTTGGTTGGTCAAGTAAGCCAGCTTCTGCTATAGTCTATGATCTTATTCTGACTGTATAGTTGTTGTGTTGTTGAACCTCATCTGTTCTGGCTTTTGTTTTATTTTTTGGGCATCGGGTATGCTCATATCAGAGGTGGCACCAGGTGCTAGTCACACCTCCCCGAGTTTGGGGTGTGACAGACTTGGTATGAGAGTAGTTCGTCCTAGGGAGTGTATGAGTCGTCTCTAGTAGAGTCTTGTTTATGTGTGCATTTAGTTTTGTGCTTATAAACAGGAGGCTACAGGACATTTAGGATTGTTACCCTTCTTTCTAGATCGAAATCCTGCGAGAAGTCAGATGTCTTAGGAGTTGGGTCTAGACTCATATTTGCTGGCTTGTGCAGGGATGCTTATAACTTGATGGATTATAGCTAGCCAGAGGCTAGATATGGCGACAGGTAAGATTCTTATTTTGATTATGGTTATAGTGGTGTCGCACGTCGGCATGGTGCAAAGTTTTTTTATCTGGAGTTTTTAGTGGTAGGCTTTTCATGTGAGTATATGTCATGCGGTGTTGTGCTATGTCGGCCCATGAGTTGGGGTCATGCATGTCGTCCAATATTCGAGGACGAATATTTCTAAGGGTGGAAGGATGTAACACCCCGGATTTGAGCGATAAAATCGTGCTTTCGAGGTAGGAATAAGAGTACCTAATAGGCTATAAAGGAAGTATTATGAGTTATTTTAATCACTCTATGATCATATTTAATATTGGACGTCGATCAAGCTGTAGAACAAAATTTGAAAAAAGTTATCAAAATTTCCTTTTTGAAATTCCTTGAAATTTAAGTAAAATGTATCAAAGTTTTTATACAAATCTATAAGGAGTTAAGGGGTTTGAGACATATCAAATTAAATATTTATGAATCTAGTTTCCATTTCATCAAACCGTTTGCCAATCCGACTTCGAAGTAGAGAGATATTTGCGTTTTCACGAGACCGCGCAAGCAGGCACCTCACAAGGGTTTAACGTGGTGGAGGACTATAAAAAGCCCCTTGGTCGGTTGGTTGCCTTATATTCTTATTTTCCAGCACTTCTCACGTCCAGAACCTCTCTCAAGGTTCTCTCCATTGTTTCCTTTAGGTTTTAGGGCTAGAATCCATGGTTCAACATGATTTTTATGTCGGGAAGTCATGAGCTTGGTGTAGTCCATCGTTTGGTATCTTTTCCGGGCTGTTGGTGGCTGTTTCGTGGTAAAGCTGTTGGTAATCCTTATTTCTTTTGTTCTCCTTAGTTTTTAAGGTTTTTTATAGGTGCGTTAATGCCGGTAGGTTGTTGTCTCGGAGTTTCTACCGTCGAATTCCTATAAATCTTATCGAGTAAGTTTTGTTTGTCTTGTTTTGTGGTTGAGTTTTGCTGGCTTTGGCAGAATCTTGGACATCCTTTAGGCAGTAAGCTCGCGGTTTTGATGGTTCGAGTTTGGCTAGGCTTGAAGCTAAGGTATGTTAGGCTTGTCCCTCCCTTTGTCGACATGAATTCCATAGCCGTTGTCGTCCATGTTGACGTGTGTGTTGGCTGCTTTGTGATGGCATGCTTTTTTGAAACGATTGAACTCTTATTCTGCTGTTTATATGGTGATAATAGTGTGTTTAAGGTTCTGGTTTTGTTTGTGGCTCGGCCTTGAGTGCGGAGAATCGTAGTCATGGAAAATTATTAACCTTGTGTTGAGAGGCCGTGTGTGCGGCGTGTGGTTCTTGTAGCATGTTGTGGGATGTTTGAGTTAATAAGATTAGGTGATTATATTGGTAAGTGAATGAAGTATCAGAGTGGTAAAGGTCGATGGCTGCAACAATCTTTGGTTATATTTGAATCGGCGATCGTGTCGACCGTGTCGATGGCACATGATGGCCGTGGTGACAGTTGGGCTGATTTGGCCATGTACCTTGATGTTAGTGGTAAGTACAGTGGCATGTGGGCTGTTTGTAAATCTTGCGGATAAACTGGTTAGGATGGTGGTCCTTAGCTTGGTTAGTGGCTCGTCGGTGGACGGCTAGACATGAATGAATAGTATTGTGTTGTAATAGTTGGGTTGTGGGGTTTGAGAGCCGATTGAGGGCTATTTGAGCATGTATTATTATTGTTTTTTTATTGTTTGTGTTATGTTTAAGGCCTTGTGGCTTGTGGAAACCCGATGCACGAGAGTGCTTCCGGCTGAGGGGTTGAGCCTGAGTGAAATGACCTATGGGGTTGAGAATGATGTCCTCCGTAGTGTCGAGTTAAGAAATGATTCGAGAGTGGTCCGACATGTCTGAGCCTTCTTGGGATTGTGAATTATTCTCCTAGATGGATTGAGCTCTACTAACTATTTGCAGCCCAGAGAGTGTCCAGAAGTGCTTGATTGATTATGTTTATTAATTGGTGTTTACTCTTGATTTGCTTGGCCTTAAACTATGGTTTTTATTTGTGTTATATATTATCTGATAGTAGTGGATACTAGGTGTTCGCTTGTGTTAGCTGAGGCCATTGAGAGGTCTAGAGGCGATGACAACTGAGCCAGGTCGGCTAGGTGCCGCTGTATTGTTATTTACTTTTGGGCTGGTCGGGATTATGGGGGCCAGGTAGGTTCTATTTTTATGCTTGCTTGTACTTTCCAGGCTTACGGGGGCCAGGTACGTTTTATGTGTTTACTTAAGTTGAGTTCTCCTTCTGCGATATTTGGTATATCTGCTGATCTCTAATTTGTCTTCAAGTTGTTTCTGCCTTTCATGCTCGGTACATTATTGCGCTGATGCCCTAGTTAGGGCACTTCATTCATGCCTATAGGTGATGGTGGGCTGTTAGATCAGGTTCTTGGTTGCTGAGTGGTGTTCCAGTTGAGTCAGTATGCTCCAATTCTTTCGGAGTTGCCAGGGTTGAGTTATGGGTTGTTTGGGGCCCTGTCCCAGACGATTGGTTTCTATTATATTTTTAGAGGCTCGTAGACATTTGTTGTGGGTATAGTGTAAATGTCATAGGCCAGGTGGGCCATGTTGTATAGTTGTTCTTCCATTTCGTGGCCTCAATGGCATATTGTATTTATTTTTCTTGGTTGGTTAGGTGAGCCATCTTCTGCTATAGTCTATCGTCTTATTTTGATTGTATAGTTGTTGTGTTATTAAACCTCATTGCTTCTGGTCTTTGTTTTATTTTTTGGGCGTGGGATATGCTCATATCAGAGGTGGCACCAGGTGCTAGTCATGCCTCCCCGGGTTTGGGGTGTGACAAACTCCCTAGGGAAGGAAGCTTGAATTTCTGCAACTAATGTAGAGCCCTAGATTTTTCTTGAGAGAAGTGACCTGGGTTCTATGATCGATTTCTTAAAGTTTACATGGGGAATGACGGGAAAACTGTTCAACCCCTCTAATATCTCTGAAATTATACTTAAAATGACATAATATAGGGACTAAATAGCTGAAAAATTACAAAAATATCCCTGGAATAAAAATATGGAAACTGACCAACAGGGACCCAATTGGTCACTCAATAAGTCGTTGGTTGAGACCATGACTCATTGGAACCAGTCGTTGCTCCTTCTTCCCACGGTTGAAAACACTGGATCAGGCAAAAACGGACACCATGACTTGTTTGATGAACTAACGGGTTGTTGGATAAACAATGGGTCATTGGTTCCTCCCGTGGTTACTATAAGAGGAAACCTGGAAAGCTTGACAATATGTGACACAACGACTCGTTGGTGGACCCAATGGGTCGTTGTGTCCAGTCATTACCTTCACTAGAACAAGTCTTGGATTTCTGAGCTTGAGCCCCACGGGTGGTCACAACGACTCGTTGAGGGACACAATGGGTCGTTGTTTCCACTCGTCAACACTGAAAGGGGTTTTTGGGCTCTCACCAAATGACTCATTGGTTGTGTCGTGGAGTCCTCCAACGGAATTCTGCACTGGGGAAGCAATGAGTGAAAAGAAGACTCATTGGTTCTAACAATAGGTCATACCTTGTTCCATGGGTTCCTGAGAGACCAAAAACTGCTGACCACGACTGGCACAACGAGTCATTGGAGCTGACCATGACTCATTTCTAAGGCATTTTTCTGGTTTTCTTTCGAATTTTTCTTGCATGGTTTGAGTCTTGTTTATAAAAGTTTCATGGTGTTACAATATCTCCTCCTTGGGATCATTCGTCTTCGAATGAAGAATAAAACTGTTGGAAAACTAGGAAAGGAGCTGCAATTCCTAAACTGAGATTATAAGTTGGTTTCTAAAGGAGTAACTGAGTCCAAGCTGATTTAACCATGCTAAAAGAGCTGATGCAACTAGAATGTACATTGAAAATATGAATAGAGCTAATGAGTACGGAACTAAAAATAGTATTGAGGAGGGATTTATTACCTGATGCTGGAACTGAACTTGAAGGGAATAAGTGAAGGTATCTGGTCATCATGTCTTCTTCTGCTTCCTATGCGGCTCCCTCAACTTGCTGGTTCCTCCACAAAACTTTCACCGAAGCGACTTCCTTGTTTCTCAGCTTATGAACATGACAGTCAAGGATCTGAACTGGGACCTCTTCATAAAAGAGACTATCTTTTATCCCCACACTATCTTGTGGCACAACTAAAGTTGGATCACCGATGCACTTCTTCAATAGTGACATATGGAAGACTGGGTGCACCGATGCTAACTCTGGAGGTAGTTCTAACTCATATACCACACTGCCAATTTGATTTCAAATTCTGTAGGGTCCCATATATCTCGGACTGAGTTTTCCTTTCTTCCCAAACCTCATCACCCCTTTCATTGGTGAAATTTGTAGATAAACCCAATAATCCATTGCAAACTCTAATTCTCTTTTTCTTATATCAGCATAGGATTTCTATTGGCTCTGCGATGTTGTCAACCTCTCCCTGATAAGCTACACCTTCTGCATAGCCTCATGAACCGATTCTAGTCCTATAAGGGTAGCTTCACCAACCTCAAACCACTCGATAGGAGATCTACACCTCCTACCATAATGCTTCAAACAAGGCCATCTAGATACTGGAGTGGTAGTTGTTGTTGTACGCAAACTCTATGAGAGGTAGGTGATCATCCCAACTACCCTTGAAATCGATCACACACACTCTCAGCATATCTTCCAAGGCATGTATAGTCCGCTCAGCTTGTCCATCTGTCTGCGGGTAAAAAGTTGTGTTGATCTTGACTTGGGTACCAAGTCCCTTCAGAAATGACTTTTAGAAATGCGAGGTGAATTTGGTACCTCTATCTTAAATAATGGACAAGGGCACCCCATGTAGTATGACCAACTCGTGGATATAAAGCCTAGCATAATCCTCAACTGAGTCCGTATTTTAACTAGGAGGAAATGTGTTGACTTAGTTATCTGGTCTACTATCACCCAGATTGAGTCATGCTGCCAACGAGTGTGAGGTAGATGTAACACCTCGAAACTTTCCAGACCAAGATCAGACATTGCAAGAAAAATCCAAAAGAAAAACATGAAAAATGCCTAAGAAAAACTGAGACAACAAGTCGTGGTTAGCTACAACGACTTGTCAGTCGTGGTTAGCCCGTCCTGATCAGCCATGAACCCACGGGACAAGGAACGAAATAATGAGTTATCTTGTCACTCGTTGTTTCCCCAGCTAAGGACTTTTTTCCAGGTCCCCATGACTCAACCAACGAGTCATTATCAGAAACAGTGACCCATTGTGTGAGTGGTTGGGTGAGATCCCAAAAATCTATTCCGGTGATGACGAGTGGAAACAATGACTCGTTTGTTCCATAACGAGTCATGGTCACCACCTGTGGTGTCAAATTTTAGGTTATTAGGAATTCTTGTAGTGAACATAATGATAGGAAACAATGACCCGTTGGGTCCACCAATAAGTCGTTGTGTCACCCATTGTCAGCCCCTCCAGGTTTCCTCTTGTAGTGGCCACGGGAGGAATCAACGGCCCATTGGTTCAACAAACCTGTCATGGTGACCCCCAATGCTAGATCTAGTGTTTCCTAGTCCCAAGAAGTGGGACCAACGAGAGGTCCCAATGAGTCATGGTCACAACTAACGACTCATTCAGTGACCTATTGGGACCCTATCTGCCAGTTTTCAGATTTTTTATTTCTAGGGTTATGTTTTAAATTTCCCACGTATTTAGTCCCTAAAATATGTTGTTTTAAGCATTATTTCATAGATAATAGGTGGATTGAATGATCTTCCCCCTCATTCCCCACTCACACTTTCAGAAAACAATCGTAAAATTCTCTTAGGAGCTCTCAGAGCAAGAACTAGGGCAATCCACTTCTCCTCATATTCTCAACGGATTTCTTTGGATTACATTATCAGGTATGTGGGAATTCAACAAGGGAATGGTTCTTCCCTTGTGTCCCTAAAATCCTTATCTAATTTCTTCTCTATCGGTTATAGCCCTGTAGTTTCGAAATGTGAAAAGTTTTTAGAAAGATTTCTTTATGGATTCAAAGGGAATATTTCTAATGATTTTAGATTTCTTATTTATTCCCTTTTTCTATAAATTGTGAAATATTGTAGCTAGTAGCATAATTCAGCCATAGTCACAACTCAGTAAAAATTAGAAACTTGTGGGTAGAACTAGTTTTCCCTGTAGCGTTGTCCTATTAATTTGGGAAGCACATGTATTTAATTTATGTTAAAATCTCTTTCAGAATCATGTAATTCTAGTTTCAGTCATATTTTTTTTGCAAACTCAGTGTTGTCCAAAAAAAATTTCAGCTGATTAGTCAGACTATAGTTAATCCTTGAGGTGTCTTTGATACCTCCCAGTTATCAGTATTAGACTCAGTATCATATTTTACTAGTTCTTTAGGTGGTCATGACAATTTTAGATAAGCAGCTCTGACCATCCTTAGGATCGCCGCTTCATATTACATTTTGTTCTTTAGACGATTACGATGCTTCTAGATAAGCAGCTCGGACCAGTCTTAGAATGCCAATATATAATCTGGTCTGATAAGACTCTCAGGATACTTCCAGATAGGTATTCTTAACTTAGTCTGTAGCCCTAGCTTCAAGCTATTAGCTTACGAGTCAGTCTAGGACTATCCAGTGGGAGTAGAACTTAGCACCAAGCAGATTGGGGTTCCAGCGCACCCAGGTTCCCAAAACTAAGTTGTCACCGTAGGTTTTATTTTTTTGGCCTCATGGCCCTAGACCTGTGGTCACTCAGTTCATGCCTCTACACTAGCAAGGTATATTGGGTCCTACCGATGGGGTGTATACATCGGACTCCACGTCTAGCTCACATGGTTATATGTCGGTTATAGACTCTCCCACTAGTCAGTTCAATTCAGTCTCAAATTAGTCAGATAGAACAGTTCAAGACTACTCAATTCAGATCAGTTCAGTACAGTGCATCAAATTAGTATCTCAAATTTAGGGCGTGTCTTTGACCATCAAATAGGGTCATTTTGACCATTTCAGCATATTTAATTTTTTTAGTATTAGTATTTCAGTTGGTCATTGCATGTCTTTACAGCTATGTTGTTTTATTCTCCGTATTATGGTTTCTCTCACTTACTCAGTACATTCAAAGTACTGATGCATACCTTTTATGTTGTATCATTTTTATGATATAGCTGCAGGTTTTCAGTCTCAGCACCGTTAGCTGACCTCGCTCAGACTTTTCCGGCTGCATCATTGGTGATTCCTCATCTTTCAAGGACGAGCATTACTTCTTTCAGTTATATTTCTTTTATATAGGCTTGGATTTAGGTGGGGGCTTGTCCCAACAACTCATCAGTTGTAGTTGGCTTTCAGACACAGACATAGTTTCAGACTTTCAGCTTTGTTTCAGTTGTTTTTCAAATTTTATGATTCATCTCTTTTTCATAAATGTTTCATGATATTACTTTAAAGCTTCCGCTATGTTTTAATCAGAATGCCAGTGTTATGATTGACCATTGACTGAGTTGGGGTTACTTGTGACTCAAAGTACCGTGTCTCGTCAAGGGTATAGGCTCGGGGCATGACAACAGACCTATAATAAAATCCATATTCACTTCTTCCCACATCCATGTGGTATACTGATGTCCTGGGTCATACCTCCCGGTCTTTGATATTCCACCTTAACTTGTTGGCAGTTCGGGCACTTAGCTACTAATTTTGCAATGTCTCTTTTCATTTGGTTCCACCAGTAAATATCCCGCAGATCACGATACATCTTAGTAGCTCCTGGGTGGGTAGAGTATCTCCAACTGTGTGCTTTATCCAGTATCTGTTGTCTCAAGTCATCCACATCCGGCACACATATCTTACCCTAGTAATGGAGTACACCATCTTCCGCTTGGGAGAAAGCCTCCACTTTTTTTCTGAGAAGTGCGTCCTTCAGCTTAAGCAGTATGGGATCTTCATCCTACCTCTACTTAACTTCAACTATGAATGAGGAATCTGATCCACTTTGCACCACTACTCCGCCCTCAGTTGTATCAACCAACTGCTCTCTCAACTGAGCTAACCTGTGTGTATCCTTTGCCAGTTCCTTTTTTCCTTCTTCAAGATGAGCCACGCTCCCCATAGACATCCTGCTTAAAGCATTAGCCACCTTATTGGCTTTGCCTGGGTGATACAACACACTCATGTCATAGTCCTTCAATAGCTCCAACCATCTTCTCTAATGATGATTTAGATCTTTCTGTCTAAACACATACTGAAGGCTCTTGTGATCGGTGAAAACATCCATGTGATCCTTGGAAGAGAGTGCCTTCATATTTTCAACGCAAACACCACCGCTGCCAACTCCAGGTCATGTGTCAGATAGTTCTTCTCATGATACTTGACCTGTCTAGAGGCATAAGCTATCACCTTACCCTGCTGCATCAGAATGCAACCAAGTCCATCTCTAGAAGCGTCACAATACACCACGAACCCATCTGTTCCTTCCGACAAGGTTATCAATGTAGCGATAGTGAGTCAAGTCTTTAACTCCTTGAAACTCTTCAAACATATATCTGACCATTGAAATTTCACCTTTTTCCAAGTCAACCTAGTCAGAGGGGATGCGGTAATGGAGAAACTTTCCATAAAACATCAATACTAACTGGCTAGACCCAAGAAACTTCTAATTTTGGTTGGGCAAGTAGGTCTTGGCTAGTCTTTCACTGCTACTATCTTTTGAGGATCTACCTGAATACCCTTACCTGAGATCTTGTGGCTAAGGAAAGTCATAGAATTCAACCAGAATTCATATTTACTGAACTTAGCAATCAACTAGCGGTCTCTGAGCATCTGTAGCACTATCTTCAAATGGTTAGCATGTTCCTCCTCGCTTCTGTAGTATACCAGAATGTTTTCAATAAATGAAATGATGAACATGTCTAGATATGGCTTGAAAACCCTATTGATCAGGTCCATGAAAGCTATGGGGGCATTAGTCAGTCCGAAGGACATAACCAAAAATTCGTAGTGACCATACCGAGTTCTGAAAGCTTTTTTCTGTATGTCACACTCTCTGACACTTAGTTGATGGTACCCCAACTTGAGATCTACCTTGGAGAAACAACTATCTCCCTAAAGCTAATCAAACAAGTCGTCAATCCTGGGTAGGGGATACCTGTTCTTGACTGTCACCTAATTCAACTGTCGTTAGTCGATTAACATCTTGAGGGTACCGTCTTTATTCCGCACGAATAATATTGGAGCACCCCATGGAGAGATGCTGGGCTTGATGAAACTCTTATCAAGGAGGTCTTTTAGCTGCTTTTGATACTCCTTAAGCTCAGATGGAGCCATTTTGTAAGTAGGGATGGAGATGGGTTGAGTGTTTGGGAGGAAGACTATGCCGAAGTCTATTTCCCGATTAGGATAAACTCCAGGAAGATCTTTGGGAAACATATCAGGGAACTCACTTACAATTGGAACTGACTTAATAATAAGGGTCTTGGAGCTGGTATCTTTGACCCAAACTAGATGAAACATACACCCTTTAGAAATAAGCTTTATGTCCTTAAGGTAGGAAATAAACCGACCCTTAGGTGCTGAACTACTACCCGTCTACTCTAAAACTGGCTCATTAGGGAATTGAAATCTGACGACCCTAGTTCTTTAGTCGACTGAGGCATACGGGAGTGTAACCAATCCATGCAAAGAATAAGGTCGAATTCAACCATGTATAACTCTACAAGATAAGCTGGAATGATCTTATGCAAGATTGAGACTGGCAGTTCATATACACCCGGCTGGCTCTAATTGGCTCACCAATTGGGGTGGAGACTGAGAATGGTTCTGGGAGGACTTCTGGACTGATATCAGAATGGACAAGTACAAACGGAGTCACCAAATGATAGTGTGGCTCCTTGATCTAGTAGGGAATATACATCTAGATGGAAAAGGCGTAATATACCTGTGACGACGTCAGGTGAGCTCTCCTAATCCTGACGAGAGGACAAAGCATAAAAACAATTTTGGTGTTGACCGCCATCCGTACCTGATATGTTGGCCTGCTGAGCTGTTCGGCCTGCTGGAGCTGTTGAAGTGGTGGATTGTGATCTCCCCCATCTTGTTGACGGGCATTCTTTGAGCCGATGACCAAGCTTTCCATACCCAAAGCAACCCTCTCGGCCCTGAAAGCATTCCCCTTGATGGTTCTTGCCACACTTAGGGCAAGATGGGTAGTGGTTGGATTTGTGACATTGGTACTGTGAGCCAGATGCTCCACTCTTTCGATCCTTGCGGGACCAAAAAGTAGGGGCACTGGCTGAAGTGGGTGCTGGAGTCCTATGCTGTTGTTGCTTCTGCAGACGGCTACTACCACCAGACCTCTAGTGGCCATAATCGGACTGGCCAGTCCTTATCCGCTTGCTCTCCTGCTCCATGTCTTTTAGTTTTTCTGCCTCAATATGCTGGGCATGAACTATGAGACTGGAGAGATTGATATCTTTAATAAGCATTGTAGTCCTGCATTCCTTGAGGACCAAGTTTGATACTTCATTGACAAAATTAAGTATGCGAGCCGCTACCATCTTTGGAGCATACATAGATAACGTTGTGAATGTGCATACTCTTCCACTGTCCGATTTCCCTATTTTAGATCCATAAATTCAGCCACCTTAGCCTCCCTAAGCTCCCGGAGGAAGAATCTGTCTAGGAAGGCCATAGTGAACTCCTCCCACTCCACCGGTTTTTCTCCCGCTAGTCTCCCTTCCTTCCACTGATCGTACCAAATCTGTCTACCGCTTTCAACTGGTAGGCATCCAGGTCGACACTCTCAGAGAAGCTAACACCCATAATTTGGGTGATCTTCCTAATCTCATCCACGAACTCCTGTTGGTCCTCTCCTACCTTAGATCCATGGAAAGCTGGAGGGTTCATCCAGGTGATGTATCGAACTTGGGCAGCTGCGGCAAACCCATTAGTATTGAAAGAAACCACCTACTGGTTCACCTGATTCGTGACCGTCTGTGCGAGAAGATGGATAAGTACTCTAAACTCTGCGGAAGACACTTGGTAATCCTGAGGGGCTGCTAGAGCTTGTGGGGCAGGTCGGTGAGCGTTGCCAGCCCTTTTTGTGTTACCACATCATAGAGGCATGATTTCACTAAAATGAAATAGAGCACAAGTTGGGAGAACATTTTTGGAATTGAACTTGGACACACGATAAAGAGTATGAACAAAAGGGAGTTTTCCAAATAATGTCTTGCAGCCTCCTCGTTATAAGTGTGGCGTGCTTCACACCCATGAAAAGGACTCTACTCGACACGGTTTTTGAACATCATAGGATACTCTAAGCATAGTTTTCTGATACCAAGTTTGTCATGACCCAAGTCTGTACCCTGGACGAGAAACGGTACTTGGAGTCACGAGAAAGCCCAAGTCAACCGATGGTCTATCATAACAATAGTAATCGGAGTAATATCATAGTGGAAGCTTTAAAAATAAGAAACACCATATATGAAGAAGAATTATATCGTAAAAATTTAATACAACTGAAAATAAAACTAAAAATTTGAATCTTTGTCTGTGTCTGAAAGCCATCCATATCTGATGAGTTGCTGGGACAAGCCCCCAGCTAACTCTAATGTCTAATGAATGAAATATAACTAAAGAAAAATGAACATCATCCTCGAAAGATGAGGACTCACCACTGGTGCAGCTGAATACTCCTGGATAGGATCTTCTAACGGTGCTGAGAATGAGAACCTGTAGCCATATCATAAAATGATACATCATAGAAGGTATGCGTCAATACTTTGAATGTACTGAGTAAGTAGAAGAAAACATAACATGAAGAATAAAATAATTAAACTATAGTGACATATAATGAGCAACTTAAATGTTGAAACTGAATAAATTGATATTGAAATGGTCAAAGACATGCCCTAAATCTGAGATACTAATCTGAACTACGTTACTGAACTGATCTGAATTGAGTAATCTGAAACTGTTCTAAGCTAAATTAACTGAGACTGAACTGACTTGTGGGAGAGTCTATAACCGACATATAACCATGTTAGCTAGACATGGAGTCTGATGTATACACCCCATCGGTAGGACCCAATATACCTTGCTAGGGTATAAAGGCATGAACTGGGTGATTATAAGTCTGGGGCCTTAAGCCAAATAAAAATAACCTTCGGTGGCAACGTAGTTCTGGGAACCTGGGTCTACTTGAACCGCAGTCCGCTCGGTGCTAAATCCTACTCCCACTGGATTGTCCTTGACTGACTACTAAGCTGATAGCTCAAAATTGGGGCCTAAGACTAATTCAGGATTACCGATCTAGAAGTAACTTGAGAGTCTTATCGGACCGGATTCTGTAAATGGTTTTCTAATACTGTTCAGAGCTGCTTATCTGGAAGCATCATAACCATCTAAAGAACAAACTGTAATCTGAAGCTGGGATTCTAAGGCTAGTTACAGCTGCTTATCTGAAGTGTCATGACCGCCTAAAGAACCACAAAAATTTGATAATTGCATCTAATACTGATAACTGGGAGGTACCACTGACACCTCAAGATTAAACTAAAGTCAAACTGATCAGCTGACATTTTTGGACAACACTGAGTGTAATAATATGACTAAAATATCCACATACACTAACAATATGGGGATCTCAAATCTGATAGAATTAAGTTACAGGGAAACTAGTCCAACACGCAAGATTCTAAATTCTGCTGAACTTAGAACTAGGGATAAATCATTCCACTAGATACAACTTTCACAAATATCTAGAAATAGGGAATAATAATGTAGTTAAAAATCATGAGAAATATTCCACTTGAAATCCTAAAGAAGTTAGTCTGATAATTTTCTACCTTTCGAATCCACAAGGCTGAATTAATAGAGAAAATAGAGAAGATTTTGGGGACAGAAGGAAAGAACTATTGCCTTGTTGAATTCCCACACACCTGGCTAAGAAATCCTTGGTGAAGGAAGCTTGAATTTCTGCAACTGATGAGGAGCCCTAGATTTTGCTTGAGTGAAAAGTGAGTTGGGTTCTACCTATCGATTTCTAAAAGTTTACGTGGGTAATGCGGGGGAAAACCATTAAACCCCTTTAATATCTCTGAAATTATTGGTAAAATGACGTAGTTTAGAGTCTAAATAGGTGAGATATTACAAAAATATCCCTGGAATAAAAATCTGAAAACTGACCTACAAGGACCCAATGGTTCACAAAATGAGTCATCGGTTAAGACCACGACTCATTGGGACCAGTCGTTGGTCCTTCTGCCTGGGGGTTGAAAACACTAGATCAGAAAATAGGGGACACCACAACTTTTTGGATGAACCAACAGGTCAATGGTTCCTCCCGTGGTCAGTGTATGAGGAAACCTGCAAAGCTTGACAACGGGTGAAATAGCAACTCGTTGATGGACCCAACGGGTCATTGAATCCAGTTGTTACCTTCATTGGAACAAGTATTGGATTTCTAAGCTTTAAGCCCACAGATGGTCACAACGAGTCGTTGTGGGACACAACAGGTCATTGTTTCCACTCGTCATCATTGAAAGGGGTTTCTGAGTTCTCACCCACGACTCGCACAACGTGTCATTATTTCTGACAACTCGTTGGTTGAGTCGTGGGGTCCTGGAAAGGAATTCTGTGATGGGGAATAAATGAGTGACAGGAACTCATTGGTTCTCACAATGGGCAATTCCTTGTCCCCTGGGTTCTCGAGAGACCAAACACTGCTGACCACGACTAAGAAAATGAGTCATTGGAGCTGACCACGACTCGTTGTCTCAGTCGTTCTAAGGATTTTTTTTTGGTTTTCTTCCGGATTTTTCTTGTAAGGTCTGAGTCTGGTCTAGAAAAGTTTCATGGTATTACAACTCGGTAGCCATACTCCGATGTAGTGTGTGGTGGTATGCATTGGGGCCCATACAACACCCGAGTAATTGTGTGCTCCATATACATCAGCATTGCGGCCTCGTACCCTGACTCTCTCCAATTTGGGCTAATATTTCAACTTTTTCCCTTCCTTTTCTTTCTGCTCTATGGTTGCCTAATAAATGGCATAGAACCCCCGGACGATCTCTGAAGTGTATCGATCCGGGGTTCTAGCCATCCAATCGAACCCATAATAGCTGAATATCCTCTTCATCTCCTCTAGCTCATTCAGTGCATTGGTGAGGATCCACGGCTCTTCTTGAATACTCCACCTAGGTTTGTTCTTGGGTGTGAGAGCAATACCCTGTTCGTACATCTCCTGTACTCCTAGTACTCTCCATCGAATGGTACGGTTCTCCCTAGGCAGATTTTCTCTTGCTCAGCATTGGCTGCCTCCTCCTCATATCTGGACTCACTGTCTCTATCATAGGATTAGGCCTCCGCAGACCCCTCATTATCATTAGAGCCACTCCCGAACTCATGGGCTCTTTCCTCAGCTCCCTCCTCAGTCTGCGGAGCACTAGCAAATGTGGTAGTGGATATTTCCCTAGTGATTCAGGTCCCATCAATGTTAGATGTATTGACCCTATATTCCTTCAATGAACCGCTGGGTGTGTTGCCCGCTTGTTCGAATTTTGAGGTTTCATCTATCAATGCCCTTCGAGCAGTTGCTTTGGATGCTTTCCTTTTTTCAGTCATTGTACCTGTCGAGAAAAAGGGTTACAATTCCAAACCTGAGAAAAAGAAAGTAAGAAACTTTTTATTTTGTAATTTTTCATGGGTCTACAGTACAAGTTGTACCTTAGAGGTACTATCTTTACTAAGACTCATGATGTCTCATATCAAAGTTACGCCTATGAGGTACGACTCGTACCACGAAGGTATGGTCCGTACCACGAGTCCTGTGTGGATGCCCCTTGAAAACCAATGTTATGTATTTTTTCACAACTCATGCTATGACCCATAAGTCGATTCCACAAGTCATAGGAAGGATCGTACTATCACTTTTGCAATTAACCCTTTTCAGACTCCTAGTGCAATTACCAGGTACGACTTGTAGCAAGATACTATGGTCCTTAATAGGTTTCATACCACTTACTTTTTACATATTTGTCATGGGACAATCCCTATGAGCCATCCTAGGAATCGTAGTGTGAAACCATAAGTCATAGGAAGGCTTGTGAAGCCTTTCCTTTCCTTATTTTCAAGTCAGTTTGCAGGTGAATTCAATTTTGTGTTAGTTACTTAGAATTCCCCAAGTCTAAGCATGCATTCTATATGTTTTTACAACTACCCATTGATGTGTTGTGGATTTACAGCACTTTTGACGCTCAAAACTAAGAAAATAACATGAACTTAGGTATGTTTATATGGATATAAGGCACTTTTCCTTTGAATTGCAGGATGAATTGTTGTGGGACCTAAAAATGGCAAAAGAATGCCTGAAAGAGGCAAAATAAGCTTAATGTGAAGACCACGGTATAAGCCATAGGAAGGACCTATGATCGTACTGAAGGCCATGAAAAGTTGAAGAAGGCTTAAGGTACAGAGAGGCAATGTACGAGTCTCAGTACGTATCGTACCTAGATGGTATAGATTGTGATGAAGAAACCGTGACAAAATTCAAAAAAGTTGAATAAAGTGCTGATTCTTGCTATGAAAGGAATGTACGACCCATGGGAATAAGGTACGAGTCGTACCATGACAGTCGTGTTAAACTTCAGAAGAATTCCAAAGTTTCAGAATTAAACTACGGGAGCTTAGTTCGGGTTGTATGAAGGAGGTATGAATCCTACCTGGATCCAACACTTAGATGAAATTCATCCAATAATTCAACTCACGACAGGCAACTACGAGTCGTAGGAAGCTGCTACTTATTGTAACTGGGTTCCTGATGACAGTGGCACCAGATATTTAAATTCATCTAGTTAGTCTAGGAAAAGGATTCTTGTGTCTGTATAAATACGTTTTAGGTTTTACTTTTTGGTAGACAATCAGATAATGATAGAAAAGAGCAACAAGTAAGAGAGAGAGAGAATTGACTTGATTCAATTTGTGATCAACCTTTTCTTGAATTCATTTTGTTCTTGCTACTTGTTTTTCAAGATTTTGCGGAGTAATTAAAGGAAGTGCTTTTCTCAATCATTATTGTAAGTATTGATTTTTATTCTTAATCCTAAATGAAAATCACAACCTTACAACTATGAGAGGCTAAAACCTCCATAGCTAGGGTTGTGGGAACCGTGGTGAATTAACAAGCTAGGGTTACACAAAATGATCTTAAAACAAATACAAACACTTATATGTATTCTCTCCATGCTTAAACGTTTCTTAATGGTGCACAACGTTTGGAAGTGCCCGAATTCTTTAATTTCTTTGGTCGAAGAGGTAGAGATTAGGAAAAGAGAATTGAAACGGAGCTTGATCTTCATGATCATTATATTAACTTGAGTTGTGGTTGCAGGATAGTTAAATCTAGAACATAGTGATAATGGATAGTTTGAAACCGCTCAATACACTTGGTCGAGTGATTGAGTATAGTCATTCAATAGGGACTGGTCGGTCGTTTGATTGAACCTAAGTTATCAGTTATATAATTATGTATTGGTGATAATCATGAGTGTATACGCCAAGCAGTTATGAACCCATGGGGAACACAAACCCTAGTTATCCTTTGATATTGACTTAACATCAGAATTTTGATATTTGTTTTTATTATTGATTTTGTTTAGAATCCCCCTGTTTTGAAGTAACTACCTTACAAGTTCGTTACCGGCTATAATCAAGTCTCCCTATTCCCTGTGGGATCAACCCCAACCTCTAGTTGGGTTCTTTATTGACAACGTCCGCTTCTCACTTCATTGAGAGGTGTGGTTTGAGCATTATCAAAAAGTGGTGTTGTCGCTTGGGAATACTGATGAAACTAGGATATTATCTTGTAATTAACTTTTTGGTAGTTATTTCTTTAATTACAGTTATTTTTGTGTTTTTGATACCCACAGGCTGTTCTCCGGTGAATTCCAAGCACTCGGAGAAAAGGAGATCCCCATGTTCCATTAAATCTAGAAATCGAAAGAGCACTGCGTAACATGAAAAACCACGAGGAAAGAGAACCTCGCATAGCTGAAGAAGCTAGGCAAGCCAAGCTAGATTGGAAAGCTACACTACAACATGCGGAAGATGAAATAAATGAAGTGGTAAATGCTAGTAGACAAGGGAGGGACAAAGAGCTCATATATTTGCCCCTCAATTCCTTAATTATGATGATGACATAGAGATTGACGAAGTCGGGTCAACGGAAGCAATTGTACCGCCACCATTGCTCGCTGGGGCCAAATTCGACATTACTAGCACCATCATTCAGTTGCTAAATATGAAAGGGGTGTTTAGTGGTCATGCAGTGGATGACTCCAACCTGCACCTAATGTACTTCGTAGGAATATGCAAGGTATATAGGTTGCCCCGAGTAAGCCATGATGCAATACGGCTCAGACTCTTCCCTTTTTCTCCATCAGGGGTAGCTACTTTATGGTTATCAGAGTTGTCAATTGACTCCATAACCAACTGGAGGGATCTTAAACAGGCCTTTTTGGAGAGATTCATTCCCCCATCCAGGATGTTGCAGCTAAAAGATGAGATCTAGAATTTTCGATAGATCAAGACTGAGGCACTTCATGAAACTTGGTTGAGATTGAAAAATAAGTTGACTAAGTGCCCTAACCACAAAATTCTAGATGATAGTTTGTTGGAAATTGTTTACAGGTCTCTAAACAATAACACCAAGGCTATAGCAGACACGGTAGCTGGAGGATCAAGCTACCACCATTCTTGACAAGGTGACTAAGACAAACTGGGCCTGGCATACGAGGGAGGCTGATGCAGTGGCAGGCACATATGTTGTTGGTTTGATTGCAGACTAATGAAGAAAAGAAGAAGAGTGCGACCAGGAATTGGCTCATATGCGCACATCATTTGACTTGCTGACAAAGCATATTATGGGAGACGGAGCCAAACAGGTCACTGCAGTGGGTACGCAAAGAAGGGAGCAAGGAGTTGATCACTCTAATTTTGAGGAGGAGGCAAACTTCTTGGATAGCCAGGTGGTGGGTTTTTGAACAAATTCCCAAGCTTCTGGACAAGTCAATTGGCACCAAGGTTTTGAAAATCAAGGTTGGAACCAGTATAAAGACAACTACAACATAAATGGGTTCAGAGATAGGAGCCGAGGTTGTGAGCGTGAAGGTGATTGGAGGTGCAATGATGGTTCTCGCAATGATCGAGATGGATTCTATGTGCCTCCCAATGCACGAGAAGGAGAGACTGGGCAATCAAAGTTGGAGAGCATGATGGCTAAGATGTTGAAGAAGGTGAGGTCCATTGATGATCAGCTGAAGGAGATTCGAGGTGATATGTCAAGTATGGGTCAAAAAGTGGAATCTCATGTACTACATCAAGAAATTGAGCACCAACTTGGGCAACTGGCAGCATCAACGAACCCTAGACAAAATGGTACACTACCTAGCAACATTGTCCAAAATTCAAAGAACGATGCACATTGTATGGCGGTGATGACTAGGAGTGGTAAAACCACAGTTGACCCCCCGTTTCTAGTTGATGTTGAGTGGAAGAAAGAGAGCATAATGGAGGATGATGATGCTAGTGCTGAGAAAGAGACTGAGGAGTTGCAAGAGGCCCTGAGAGGTGAGAAGGAACCTGTCATGGATCAAGGGGCAACACAAGTACATAATGCTATCCCACGACCACCACCACCATTCCCTCTAAGGATGAAGAAGAAGGTCGAAAATGGTAAGTTCTAGAAATTCCTTTCAATGCTTAAGCAACTTTCTGTGAACATATCATTGGTTGAAGCGTTGGAGTAGATGCTAGGATTCGCAAAGTTTATGAAGGACCTGGTGACAAAGAAAAGATCTGTGAGCTATGAGCCTATTAACAATGTGCATCACTGCAGTTCCATAGCCACAAGGGTCTTAGCACAGAAAAAGGAGGACCCAGGTGCCTTCACTATACCACGTATGATTGGCAATGTTGATTTTGCAAGGGCACTATGTCTTCTGGGAGCTAGAATTAATTTGATGCCCTTGGCTGTATTCAAGAAGTTAGAATTGGGAACCCCTACACCTACCAACATGCGGCTACTGATGGCTGACAGAACAGTTAAGAAGCCGGTAGGGATCCTGATCGATGTGCTTGTCAAGGTATACAAATTTATATTTCCATTAGACTTCGTGATTCTAGATTGCGAGGTCGATTATGAGGTCCCTATCATTTTGGGGCAATCATTCCTTGCCTTCGGGAGAGCTCTAGTAGATGTAGAAGCTGGCATGTTGAAGTTTAGGCTGAATCAAGAGGAGGTCACATTCAACATCTTCAAGATAATGAAGCAACCCAAGGAATTTAGCGTGATCTCAGCACTGGAGGATGAGTATGAATCACTTGATGAATTCTGAGTAGTCAATAGATTTGCGTCGTGTTGCGATGTTAAATCAGGTGCTTCTTAGGAGGCAATCCAAGTGGTGAACTAGTGAACTCTGAGTAGCACAGGTATGTTCTCTTCCCTATGTTCCTCTAGATGATGCTTCGGGAACAAAGCTAACTTTTCAAAAAGGGAGGGGGTGTACTTGGTATTTTTGTGAATTTTTGGATTGTCTGAGGATTTTTTTTGTCGTGTTTCTTTTTCCTCAGACATGCTATCTAGTAGAACCGGCATGTGTAGGATTTTTATTTTTAGTTTGTGATTTTTGTTTAAGTAGAAAGTAGCTTAGGAGTACATAGCCAATAAAAATGTACTAGTTTTGATTCTTGAAAAAAAATGACCCTGTTTAAAAATTTTTCGATGCATGAGCTATGTATTTGTGACAACATGCATGATTGTTGTGGATCTTTGGATGTAATTTATTTTATCAACATGAGTGGTTTTGTTAGGCCATGTATAAACCAGACAGGTGAGGTGAAAATAGTTCATGTACCATGTGTGAGTGAGGAATATTAGTCAGTTCCTGGTTGGTCTCTGCATAGGCTAAGGATGGTTGGTTAGGACATGATCATAGACCATTTTTGTTTAGCTCACTTTTAGCCTATATTTCCCAACCAAAAGTTGCATGAATCCCTTGATCCCAAGTTTGAGCCTTAATAGATTATGATTTCTTTGATATACCAATTAACTGTACCCATTTTTTATAATAAACCTGTTTTGGCCCTGGTCCTTCCTTGGATATTGTGAACCTCAACATAAGCAAAACACTTAAGTTGAGGATGGCTAGAGTAGGGGTGCATAACAGGTGGGAACGGAAGAAAGGAAAAGAAAAGAGAAGAAATAAATGGTGAAAAATAAGGTGTGGTGAGATGAAAATAAAAGGATGAAAAATGCTGCAAATGTTGAGAAATAAGGCTCAAAGAAATTTTGAAAATGTTGAAAAAACGGTTGCAAACTCACCATACGCATGCAAATGTGAATAAAAAGGAGAAAAGGGACTGAAAGAATAAAAGGGTGAATTAGGTGAATGGTGTAGCCAATGTATGTAGTACCAAGGAAGGAATAGTCACTTATAAAATCTTCCATCTTTATCATGTCCAGCCCTGAGCCTACATAACAAGCCATATCAAGTCCTATAATGATCCAAATCCGACCATATGAAAAACCAAAGCAGAGAAATTAAGGACAAGCCTATGATATCTGACACATAATACTTGTAACATCTTTGAGAGAGTGAGCTCCTTACTAGCTTAGTCCCATATCATGTTTGACATTTCATATCTGAGTGGGGACTTCATTCGTGTCAGGGTACATGAATTATATTTGCGTTTACCATTGGTTTGTATGGAAAACATTGGCGATGACTTGATTACCTGTTGACAGATGAATGACATGTTTTGATCACTATTTATGATGTTTTGAGGTTTTTTCTAATACATTAGCTGATGTTGTTCTTTGAGAAAGTGCAGGTTTGTTTGAGTATTGGCTGTAGTATCTTAAGTCTATTTTCTAGTTGAGTGTCGTGTTTATGTTTATTCTTTTCTTTGCCTGAGGACATGCAAAACTCTTAAGTTGAGGGTGTTGATGTGATGTGGATTTACAACACTTTTGATGCTCCAAACTAAGAAAATAACATGAAATTAGGTATATTTATGTGGACATAAGGCACTTTTCCTTTGATTGTAGGATGAATTAATGTTGGACCTAAAAATGGCAAAAGAAAGCCTGAAAGAAGAAAAATAGGCTTAATGTGCAGACCACAGTACGAGTCGTAAGAGGACCTACTAGTCGTACTGAAGGCCATGCAAAGTTGCAGAAGGATTAAGGTGCAGAGAGGTAATGTACGAGTCTCGATATGGATCGTAAAAAGCTGGTATGAGTCCTGATGAAGAAATCGTGAAAAAAATCAGAAAAGTTGCATAAAGTGTTGACTCCTGCTATGGAAGGAATGTACGACCCATAGGAAGAAGGTACGAGTCGCACCATGACGGTTGTGTGGAACTTCAGAAGAATTCTAAAGTTTCAGAATTAAAAAACGGGAGCTCAATACGTGTCATTTAAAGGAGGTACAAATCGTACCTAGATCCAACACTTAGCCGAAATTCATCCAACAATGCAAGGCATAACAACCAACTACGAGTCGTAGGAAGCTGCTATGGATTGTAACTGGGCTCGTGACAAAAGAGGCACCATATATGGAAATTCATCTAGTTAGTCTAGGAAAAGGATTCTTGTTTCTTTATAAATAGGTTCTAGGTTTTATTTTTCGGTAGACAATCAGATAACAATAGAGAAGAGAAACAAGTAAGAGAGAGAGAGAGAATTGAGTTTATTCAATTTGTGATCAACCTCTTCTTGAATTCATCTTGTTCTTGCTACTTGTTTTTCAAGATTTCGTAGAGTAATTGAAGGAAGTGTTTTTGTCAATCATTATTGTAAGTATTGATTTTTATTCTTAATCATGAATGCAAATCACAACCTTACAACTATGAGAGGCTAAAACCTCCATAGCTAGGGTTGTGGGAACCATGGTGAATTAACAAGCTAGGGATACAAAACCAATACAAACACTTATATTATATTCTCCTCATGCTTAAACGTTTCTTAATGGTGCACAACGTTAGGAAGTACCCGAATTCTCTACATGCTTTGGTCGAAGAGGTAGAGATTAGGAAAGAATTACAATGGAGCCTTGATCTTGATGATCATTGTATTAACTTGAGATGTGGTTGCAGGATAGTTAAATCTGGAACTTAGTGATAACGGATAGTTTGAAACCGCTCGTGAGACTTGGTCGAGTCATTGAGTACAGTCATTCAGTAGGGACTGGTTGGTCGTTTAAATGAACCTAAGTTATCAGTTTTATTAGTAAGTATTGGTGATAATCACGAGTGTATACTCAAAGCAGTTATGAACTCATGGAGAACACAAATCCTAGTTATCCTTTGATATTGACTTAACATCAGAATTTTGATATTTGTTTTTATTGTTGATTTTCTTTAGAATCACCCTATTTTGAAGTAACTACCATACAAGTTTAGTTACCAGCTATAATCCAGTCTCCCTATTCCCTATGGGATCGACCCCAACCTCTAGTTGGGTCCTTTATTGACAACGTCCTCTTCTCACTTCAGTAAAAGGTGTGGTTTGAGCGCTATCACCTATTCCTCCCCTTTTTATTCACAAGTAACTCAAGTTTTAGCAGTTCCTATTGAATTTTTTTAACATGTTAGAATCTTACCCAGTCACATATTTAATTCTCACATCACTAGTTGTTGTCATTTTCTATTTTTCATGCATTTTGAGGACTCATAGTGGTTGCACAAGTTCACATAAGCATATAGGTCTTGTTACCAAACTCAAATCATAACAATTCAATTTCTTTGTAAACCTGACTCAACTTTGACTGAGAATCGGTGACTAGGGTTGGACTTCGAGTTCAGTAATATTAATTGAGAAAAAACCTTGCTCAATTGATTGTGAATTTGAGTTACGGGTGATAACGCTCAAACTTACACTTCCTGGCAAAGTAAGAAGCGGACGTTGTCAATAATGAACCCAACAAAGAGGTTGGGGTCGAACCCACAGGGAATAAGGTAAGATCTAGACTAATGTCGATACTTTAACTTGTTGGTAAGTTATCTCCAAATTAGGGGGTTTCAAAGAAAAACAATATTAAAGAAAGATTATAATTGTAGTTGTTATCAAGATTTGCAAATAACTGGGATAAGTATTCCCCATGGGTTCCCAACTACTTTGACTATACACATGTGATCAATCACAATGCTTACTTGTAGAACTAGTAAACTATGTTTTATCAAAACAACTAGTTAATCCCTATTGGATGACTATACTAACTTACCAGGTCAGGTCTCGTGAGCAAGCTTTTTCTAACTGTTATCAATTTTTCCCAAATTTAACTATCCTGCGACCACAACATAAGTTAATACAATGATCATAAAGACCAAGGCTTTGTTGTAATTCTCTTTTCCTAATCTCTACTTCTCTAGGTTCAAGCAAGTAAAGAATTTGGCCAAGTCCTAACATTATACACCATTCAGAAACGTTTAATGATGATGAAAACACAATAAAAGCATTTAGCATTGATTTTCAATCACTTTTGTGTAACCCTATTTCGTTATTCCATCATGGTTTCCACAATCCTAGTTGCGGAGGTTTTAGCCTCTCATGATTGCGAGATTATATTTTGCATTCATAGACAAACACATAATTAAATACTTAACAATAATTGGAAAAAAAATAGCGTTGAATATCAAGGAGCAATCTCAGGAACAATTGATGAAATCAAGTGTTTGATCCTAAGAATTGCTCTAAAAAACTTGACAAAAATTCACAAATATTATTTTTCACACGTCTGTCTACCTTCTTTCTGGCTTTTTCTACAAAAATAAAATATAAAAGGTATTTATACAGACATTAGAAACCTTTTCCTAAGCTAATAGGGAATTTTCCATATCTGGCACCGGCCTGTCTCACAACTGATCCTACGACCTGTAACAGGATTGTACTGGTTGTACCTACCTCTCGTACATCCTTTGCTGCTGCAGATTTCTCTAAGTGTTGGTAGCTAGTATGACTTGTACCATGTTCCTACTAGTCACACAATGTATCTGTGGCTTGGCCCTAAGAACTATGACATCTTCTGAAGTTATCCACGATTGTTGTGGTACGCCTTGTACTTTCCTCCTACGACTTGTACTGCTTGTCGTATGTGAAGTTCTATCAAGTGTTTAAAAATCACTAAAGCTCACCATGGCTCATGGTACGGATTGTAAGTGGTTGCTATGATCTGTGGGTTCCACCCGTACAAACAGATTGCCTTGTGAAAATTTCTCTAAAAGTTTTCACGACTCCAGTTACGGCTCGTACCATCTTGGTACAGCTCGTAGTGAGATTCGTACTTTGCCTTCCTTTATTTTAGCCTTCTGATTTTCACCATGATTCTTAGTACGACTCATACAATCAAGGTATGGCTCGTACTAAGACTTGTACTTTGTTGATTTTCTGCACTTTTATGTATTTTTTGCACATTTTTGCTCCAACACTTATTTTCCCTGAAAACAAAGCAAAAGTACCTCATATCTATATAAACATACCTAAGTCCATGCTATATTCTTAGTTTTAAGCGTTGAAAGTGTTGTAAACCCACAACACATCAACACCCTTAACTTATTTGCATGTCCTCAGGCAAAGAAAACAAAAAAACTAAACACGACGCTTAACTAGAAAATAAACCGAGGACACTACAGCCAACAATCAATCAAAATTTGCACCATAGCATAAACAACTTTTTACCCTTTTTCCTGTGAACAAAATCAGCATATGCACATCAAGCAACCACAAAACATGATAAACAGGGATAAAGTTATGTCATCTAGCTATTAACAGATACTCAAGTCATCACCAATGCTTTTCACAACGACAACTAGTAGAATTAAATACAAACTTTGTACCCTCACAACAAATGAAGTCTCCCACTCACAAATATAGTAAAATATGAAACATGGGACTGAACAAGTAAGACTCTCACTCTCACAAAGAAGTTCCAAATACTGCATATCGGATACCATAGGCTTGCCCTTATTTTCTCTACTTCGGCTTGTCAGATGGTCAGGCTAGGATCACTATAGGACTTGGTTCAACATGTAAATTAGGATTTTTGGCTGGGCATGGTAGATATTGAATCTTTTTAGTGACTAAACCCTTCATTTGCACTAAATACATGTGGCTCCATTTTTCCACTTTTTCACCCTTTCTATTTTTTTAACTTTTTGTTCCCTTCCACCATTTTTATGCAATAGTATGGGTGTGGTGTGTTTCTTTAAACTTTTCTTTCGTCAGTCTCTTTTCATATTTTCTTTTTCAACTTTTCTTTCTTTTTATTTTTCTTTTGTCATACCACACCTAATTTTTCACCTTTTTTCTCTTATTTTCCTTTTCACCTTCCCAAAATTTATGCACCCCTACTCTAGCCACCCTCAACTTAGGAATTTTGCCTATGTTGAGGTTCACAATGTCCAAGGCGGGACCAGGGCCAAACAAGTTCATTATAAAAATGGATATGGATAATTAGTTAATCAAAGAAAAATGATTTATTTAAGGCTCAAAATTAGGATCAAGGGAATCATATCATTTTTGTACGGTCATTTAAGCTAAAAATGGGCTAAACAAAAACGGCCTATGATCCTTGCCTAACCAACCATCCTAAAACCTATTTAAACACCAACAGGGCAAGATCTATATCCTTTTCGCAGTATTGAACTAGGTATTAGACCTCACTCACTTTTGGTACATGTCTTGCGTTCATTCTACTTGTTCGGTTTATACATGGTTAACAAAAATTATTCATGCTAATAAACAAAATGACATTAAAAGATCCACAGAAGTCATGCTTTGCAATCAATACATACATAGCTGACCACCAAAATTCTTGAACAGAGTCAATTTTTACAAATTCTAAAAATGCAATTTATTGGATGAGTACTCCTAAGCTAATTTCTAATTAAATAAAAATCACATAAATAAAATCCTAAATGCCCATTTTACTTGATAGCATGTTCGAGGGAAAAGAAACATGGCAAGAGAAACCCTCAGATGAATCCTACAAAATCTCAAAAATACGTGTACACCCCCTCCCCTTTTAAAAAGCATGCTTCATCCCCAAAGCATAGAATATAAAGAAGAATGAAGGAAACATACCTGCGGCTACTTAGACTTCACCATCAATGAGTTGCCTCCCATGCAGTGCCTAATTGAATGTCGCAGCACGACATGAGTTTCTTGACTACTCAGACTTTATCAAGGAACTTGGACTCATCCTCTATTAGCCAAACCACTCTATATTCCTTTGGTCGCTTCATTGACAGGCAGACATTGAAGGTGACCTCTTTTTTGTTGAGTCTGAATTTCAACTGACAAGCCTCCACATCTATTAAAGCCTCCCAGTGGCAAGGAATGGTTGCCCCAAAATGATGGAGACCTCAAAATCAACCTCACAATCAAGGATTACGATGTCCGCTGGGAATATAAATCTATCTACTTTAATAAGCACATCAAACAGGATCCCAACAAACTTCTTCACAGTTTGGTCGGCCATCAGTAGCCGCATAGTAGTCAGTGTAGGGGTTCCCAAGCCTAGCTGCTTAAATAAAGCTAACGACATCAAATTGATGCTTGCACCTAAGTCGCATTGTTCTTTTGAGTTCGAGATCCAAAGGAATAAGGGGGTATCCACTCCGACGAGTACTTAGCATTCACCAAGCAATAACCTGTGGATATCCCAAAAACAAAAAAAAAAAGAAAAACTAATTCAGGAAATAACAACCAAAAGTTAAATACAAGCAATTAATCTAATATTAGTCGTATTCCATGGCAATGACGCCACATTTTGATAACGCTCAAACTCACACTTGCTGGCAAAGTATGAAACAATGAGGTTGGGGTCGAACACACAAGAAAATGAGGTAAGATCTAGTCTAATGTCGGTACTTTAACTTGTTTGTAAGTTATCTCCAAATTGGGGGGTTCCAAAGAAAAACAATATTAAAGCAAGATTGTAATTGTGGTTGTTATCAAGATTTCCAAATAACAAGGGTACGTGCTCCCCATGGGTTCATAACTACTTCGGGTACACACACGTGATCAATCCTAATTCTTACTTGTAGAACTTATAACTAGAGTTCATCCAAACGACTGGTTCATCCCTATTGGATAACTATACTCAATCACCGGGTCAGGTCTCATGCGCAATTTCTTTCTAATGGAATTAATTTATCCTAAATTTAACTATCCAACGACCATAGCTCAAGTAAATACAATGATTGTAATGACCAAGGCTTTGTTGTAATTCACTTTTCCTAATCTCTACTTATCTAGTTTCAAGCAAGTAAAGAATTAAGGCAAGTCCTATGTTATCATCATTAAGAAACATGTAAAGATGAAGAGAGAAAAATATAAGTGTTTAGCATTGGATTTTAATCACTTTTGTGTAACCCTATTTTGTTAATCCACCATGGTTCCCACAACCCTAGTTGTGGAGGTTTTAGCCTCTCATGATTGTAAGATTATATTTTGCATCCATAGACAAACACATAATTAAATGCATAGAACAATAATTGGAAGAGAACCTTAATATCAATGAACTATCTCAAGAACAATGAAATCAAATGTTTGATGCTAGGAATTACTCTCCAAAACTTGATAAAAATTCACAAATATTACTTTTCACACGTCTCTCTACCTTTTTTCTGGCTTTTTCTACAAAAGTAAAACTTAAATAGTATTTATAAAGACATTTGAAATATTTTCCTAAGATAATAGGGAATTTTTCATATCTGGCACCGGCCTGTCTCACAACTGATCCTACGATCCGTAACAGGATTGTATTGGTCGTACCTACCTCTCGTACATACTTGGATGCTGTAAATTTTTCTAAGTGTTGGAAGCTTGTACGACTTGTACTATGGTCCTAGGAGTCGTGCAATGCATCCGTGGCTTGGCCTTGAGAACTTTGACATCTTCTGATGTTTTCCATGAGTGTTATGGTACGCCTCGTACCTTCCTCCTACAACTCATACTTCTTGTTGTATCTGAAGTTCTTCCATGTCTTTCAAAATCACTGAAGCTCACCATGGCTCATGGTATTGTTCGTAAGCGATTGCTATTATCTGTGAGTTCCACCCATACCAACATGTGTGAGAGAGTCATGAGTGTTTTCGTTACTTCAATCCTTGATTACATGGGAGATGAGTGTGTCGTTTTTGAAGTTTAAATAGCTTTAGGGTAGATTTTAAAAAATCTAGGCCAAGTCGGGTTATTTTAAGAAATTTGACCGTAGGACTCATAATAGAGAGGTTTCAGAAAACATACCTATTGACCTACAAGCACATCCTTCGACTCGTACCATGAAGGTACGGCCCGTACTATGACTCATAGGTCACTCTTAATTGGAGGTCCATGTATTTCATAGTTCATAACTATAGTGAGTACTACAACCCATACAATGATGTTATGAGTCGTAGTACCAACCGTACCCTGAACTTATGCACTAAGATATATCTCTACTCTCAGCACGACTCGTACTATGGCCTATACAATACTCTTTCGAGTCGTACTGAGACCCGTTAGCACCAGTCTGTTCTGTAATTTTTATGCCACCTATTTTTGTTCCTCCTGCACACTGAGCACACATAAGTCAATATACTTGGGTTGCCTCCCAAGAAGCGTTTGATTTAACATCACGGCATGACGCAGGCAGTTCGGTTACTTAAAATTCACTAAACCACCCCATGGGTCGCCTCCCAAAAAGTGCCTGATTTAATGTTGCGGAACAATGCAAGTCTCTTGACTACTTAGACTTCGTCATGGATTTCAGACTTATCTTCGATTGTTGAGACCACTCTATACTCCTTTGGTTGCTTTGTTGACCGGCTGACATTGAAGGTGACCTCTTCTTTATTGAGTTTGAATTTTAACTAGCCAGCCTCCACGTCTACTAAAGCCCCCCCCCCCCCCCCCCCCGTGGAAAGGAATAGTCGCCCCAAAATGATGGATACCTCAAAATCAAGGATAAAAAAGTCCACTAAGAATATGAATCTGTCCACTTTAACAAGCACATTAAACAGGATCCCTACAAGCTTTTTCATTATTCAATTGGCAATCAGCTTTACATGCAATGGTGAAAGCACAGCTACTTAAACACAGCTAAAGGCATCAGATTGATTATTGCTCCCAAGTCGCAGAGTGCCCTCGCGAACTCAACATCACCAATTGTACATGGAATGGTGAAAGCACCTGGATCCCCCTTCTTCTAGGAAAGGACCCGTGAGGCTATTGCACTAAAATGATGCATGTTATCCACGGGCTCATAGCTCAGGACCTTTTCTTAGTAACAAGGTCCTTCATAAACTTGTAGTATCTCAGAATCTACTCTAATGCCTCAACCAACAGTATGTTTGCAGATAATTGTTTAAGCATTGACAGGAATTTTTGAAACTTATCATTCTCCGCCTTATTCATTCTTTGAGGGAACAGTTGCAGTGGTTGTGAGATAGCCTTACAAATCATTGAGGCCCCTTGTTTCTATCCTTGTTCAGCCTCAGGCTCCTTCTCAATAATTGGAGCCTCAGTTAACTCAGCATCCTCATCATGCTCTTGCTCAACAACCTCTTTCACATCATCAAGTGACAATCATTCTTCATATTTTAGACTATGTTGCTAGGTAGTGTACCCTTTTACGTAGGATTCATGGATGACGACAGTTGACCCAACTGCTGTTCAATCTGCTTGATAGCCGTGGAATGTGACTCAACCCTCTAATCCATGCTATATATATCTCCATGGACGACTTTCAACTGATCATATGTGGATTTAACCTTCCTTAGCATCTCAACCATCATGCTCTCAATCTTTGACTGTCCAGCCTCCCCCTCACGTGTATCAAAAGGCACGTAAAATTCTTCTCGATCATTGTAGTAACCATCATTCCTTCTCCATTCTCCCTCTTGCTCATTACCTCAGTTCTGTCTCCATAGCTATTCCAGTTTTAATTGTCTCTGTAACGGTTCCGACATTTTTTTCCAGAACCTTGGTACCAAGTTTCTTGTCCAGACCCTTGGGCATTGGCTCAGAAATCCGCCACCTGGTTGTCCAAGAAATTTGTCTCCTCCTTGGAATCTAAGTTCTTAGGCCTTGGTTCCTATCCCTGTGTTCCCACTGCATTAAATGTTTTGGCTCCAGCGCCCATGATATGCTTCGTGAGTAGGTCCAATGATGTGCACGTATGGGCCGATTCCTAGTCATGTTTCCTGCTTTCATCATTGGTCTGTAGTAAAACAAACAACATATGTTATACAAGCTTCTTCTGCATCCTGGTGTGCCATGCTCTTTTTGCTTTCGTCATTCTTTCTAGAATAGTTCCATCTTGAGCCCAGGTGTGGCTCATCACTGCTCCTCCCGTCACTGTGTCTACTACAGCTTTAGTGCTGTTATTCAGTGATCTATAGAAAATCTCCGACAAACTGTCATCAGGGATTTTGTGATTTTGGAACTTGGTCAACTTCTTCTTGAATCTCAACTAGGTTTCATGAAGTGCCTCTGTCTTCAGTTGTCAAAAATTCTATATTTCATCCTTAAGCTGCATCATCCTAGAGGGTGGAGTGAACATTTCTAGAAAAGCTTGTTTGAGCTCCCTCCAGTTTGTAATGGAGTCGTTTGGAAACTCCAATAACCATAAATTAGCTTCCCTAGACAGAGAGAATTGGAAGAGTCTTAGATTTATTACCTCTTGGCTGACTCCGCAAAACCTGTACGCGTTGCATATTCCAACAAAGTTAACTAAGCTCAATGTTGCATCATCAGTTGCATGACCACTAAACACCCCCTTTATGTTCAATAATTGAATTGTGTTGCTAGTGATGTCAAATTTTTCCCCAGCAGGCAAAGGTGGTTGTAAAATAGCTCTGGTTGACCTGACTATATCAATGTCCGGGTCATTCATCAACGAATTGAGGGGCATATCTCTTGTCTCCATTGCCTCTTCCGTGGGGACCAGCATTGATACCTCATCTGAAGCATCATCGACTTCCTGAAATGCATCTTGCCGAGCTAGCTCGGCTTCCCTAACTTCTTTAGCAAGATAGACATTTCTCTGCTCTTGGTTCTCCTTCCTTCACATTGTTCTTTGAAGTTCGAGATCCAAAGGAATTAGGGGGTTTCCTCTCAAACATGTACTTGGTGATGAGTTGGAAATTTAGAAACTCATTAGGCTCCTAATCTTATTGCCTAGTTTTTGAGTCGTTTATTTGAATTTTATGCTCTTTCTCTTTGATTCTTTGTATGCACTTCATCTATGTAGAGAAAGCATGAATTTGAGCAAAACACATGGAGTTTGAGATGGAATTTGATGAGTTACTATATGAAGGAAAGGAGCCAAAGATAATGGAAGATTTGAGCTCAAAAAGAGGTGTAAGGAAATCCTTTGAATCGGCTAAATGCAGATCCATAAGGGCGAAACGCGGGCCAAACGCCAAAGCTACTACCAAATCGATGACTCACCGGCAATTGGCAGTTGGGCAGTGGAAAATCGCCTGTCCAATCGCCGGTGGTCACTGCCAGTTGTCTATTTTAGTTTAGCGGACAGCCGGTGCTCCGTGGATTTGCACCGGCTAATTGTCGGTGCTTCGCAAGTGAGGCCATCCAATGAAGGGTAAAAAGGCCCAGAAAGGACACCAAAGCATCAAAAAGCCTCAACGGCATTTGGGAAAAGTTGTTCATAAGAAAGTACAAATATTTACATAACTTTCATTGTGCACCACTCATTCATTCATCTAGACTTCATCTTTTTCATAGAATTTTGGGTAGAATCTTTTCAGCATGAGTTAGATAGTGCCTTTGTTCTTCTTTTTCTTTAACCCATTTGGAGGGAATTCCACCATTGTTGTAAGAGCTTGTGCAGCAAATTTGTGAACTAATGTGATGAATGTGAGGGGAATCTTCTTGGTATCTTCTCTCTATCTTTAAATATTCTTAACTAATTTGCTAGCTAGAGGTATATTCATTGGGGGTTTGTTAAATTGATTTGTTTGTTTTGAATTGCTCTTGGATTTTTATTTCAATCATAGATCTATTGTCTTTTTCTAAGTTTTAATTTCTAAAAATTGATGGGTTGCAAACATGAATTTTGCTTAACTTTTCTTGCTTTTGCTTGAGAGAGAAAACTGAAAATTGGGTGAGAAGATAATTGTGAGGAATTGGAGTGTTGGTATGTGGGATTGATCTAGAGATAGTCAGTACCCACATTTTCACTCCATTAAAGGGAAAGGCTAGAAATAGATAGTCCATCCTCAAGTTTTTGTGGTTTATAACTTGAATGGGCTTTGGGATTTGAGAAAACCCAAGGTATAAACATTCTTGTGGTTGAAAAATAAGAGAATGTGAATTATCCGCTACTGTCTATGCTAATTTAGAGTCTAAGGCACTAAAGAAAATCCCTATTTAGTTGTTAACTACCCTTAGCCATTTCACTTGGAATTGCAACAATTGGAGTTCCCTCCAATTAGTTTTAAATTACAATTTGATAGTGCTTTTCCCTTAATTTCCTCCAATTTTCTTTTCAAATGTTAAACAACTTTGCGCTCTAGTTTGAATTAGTTTATAACTCCTGAATTATTGACTCAATTCTCTATAAAATTTGGTTCCAACAACCATCGGGAGTAATTTTTTTAAGCAACGACCGTTTACTCTCTCTCGTCCAGAGGGGTGTAGTTTGGACGTTATCAAGAATGGCGTCGTTGCTTGGGAATTGATTGTGATAAGACATTAGTTCTTTATTTATTCGAACTAGTTTTGTATTTTTTCTTTACATCTTGTTTTATTTTTATTTTTTGTTTTTGTTTATTTGAATTTTTATTATGGTATCGTGGAATGAAAGGAAGTTTGTTGGTTGTAACCCAAATCGTAATGACCCATTTCCTCTTTGTGGAGGACCACACTATTGGAAAGATTGCAAATATACCCCTAGAAGAGAGATGAGTGCACCTTCTTTCTCCTATGATGGGTGTAGATGCACATTGTGTGGTGATCATGATAGACATCGGGATAGATTCCCAAATGAGTTCACTTCTCATTATAGTAGCTATGATCGAAGTTTTGCTCCTAAGCTTGACTGAAATGAAGCCATGGAATGTGAGGGAATCTAATATGGACAAGAATGTCACTTCTCATATCATGACTACTTAGACTTCGTCAAGGAACTCGGACTCATCCTTATTGGTGAGACCGGTAGACATTGAAGGTGACCTCTTTTTTATTGAGTTTGAATTTCAAATGCCCAGCCTCCACATCTACTAAAGCCCTCTAGTGGAAAGGAATGGTCACCCCAAAATGATGGGTGTTATACCCCGTAAGATTTTCGACACCTAGATGGCCTATTCACACGGTGATTAAGCATATTTGAAAGCCATACGTGCTAGAGAAAGGCCCGGGAAAGGATAGGACGGATAGCCTGATGAACCATCGCGGAAGGAGCCGAGGCAGAGCCCCTCTGCAATGGAAACGTGTCACGGAGGTGGAGCCTCCGCGTTGGCTCCATGACACGCTGGGCCTATCCAGGCCCAAGTATATAAAGCCCCACTTTGGTTTATTTTCATTAAACTCATTACAATTTCCAGAGAATTCGTATAAAATAGTGGGAGAGACGAAGAGGGTTATATATTATCGTCCGATTACGCTGCCAAACATAGTACAAATCTAAATTAACTCCAGATACCGAGGTATATAGCAGCAGGGAGCATTCCTACGGATTTTGTTTCGCGAAATACGGCCGACGAATCGTCGAGCTACCGGACTTAGGTAAGTAGAATTGCTCCAAACTAGTGTCTATGTGTTCCTAGCTGTGAAGTGAATACTTCTCCCTTCTGGACTTCTGGAAAATAGCAAGTTTTCGACAGTCTTTCGATAGGCCTAAGTTTAGGCTATAATTATATCGAAAGTGATGTCGTCCTTCATCATAGTATTGTATTTAGTGCTAATTGACATATATACGAATGCAGTTGGGAGAAATAGCTGGAATACTGACCGAGCTTCGCCGGTTAGTTGGGAAATTAGAAGCGAAGGTATGTAAAGCTAGTTTCCTCGGCATGTTAGTAGTCTCGATATAGTAAAATAGTTTAAAGGCCAATAGAATGTTCAAAAGTCGTGTGTTATGTTTATTATGAATGTTGGCACAATATTGGAAGTATCATGTTATGCATAGCGTGAAACTTGCTAGCACGATATAAATTCTAATACAAAGTGTTAGGAACTGTACAACATGCCCAGTATGTGATTTAGTAAAGAATGTTAGGATATTATCGTATTCAGTAGAAACTTAGTAAAGTAATATAAGTATCTGTAAGGTATCTCAGAAGTAGAATGATAGATTAAAATGAAGTTTAGAAAGCATGTTAGAAATAGTAAATCATGTTTCTATAAAAACTCAGTTATACAGCATGATTTCCAGCAGAAAAATTATATCTTCTTCAACATTAGACTCAACACAGTATGACAGAAGATTATATATATATATACCATTATCAGTCTCAGCATGTATTAAATACATACATATCACTATCACTAGTTCAGCATACAGTATGTACAGATACATTATCATCACTAGCTTCAGCATGTGGTATATGCAGATAGTATTACTAGTTGAGACCACTGTATTGTCTTGGGGTTGGATTACCTAACATCCACGACCGCCCTAGGGTTAATAGCTGTATTGACTCGTCCTCCAGAGGGCGAGGATGCGTCGCTCTATGGAGTGGCATGCCGTCCCACAGGGGATGAAGATGGGATGCCAGTTTCCCCATATTGTGCCTTGGTCGGCCTTTATACACCCCCGTCGAGCGGGTACACCCGGGGTGTTGATTCAGGAATTCTCCGGACTCAGGTACAGTTATAGTCAGAGGCTCAGCGAGCCCAAGTGCATACCCAGGGGATCGGCAGGATGCTTATAGTTATTATAGGAGATGGGACGACTGGGGTAGGGGTATAGATTGCGTGTTGATTGTACCTTCTAGCTTATGGGGTCCGGGTAAGGTTTGTGTGTGCTATGCTATGTTATTTTGTGTTATGCCATGTTACACTAGATGCGAGTAGATCGACAGTAGAGCGATACACCTCCAGGTATGACTCCTACTCCTTCCAGCATGGTTAAGAGTAGGCTTAGCTTTACATTCTCAGTCAGTTTAGTCTATTCCTTCCTATTTAAGTTCCATCAGTTGTATTCCTGTTTTCAGATATTTTTCAATTGTTGTTTTACATACTCAGTACCAGCGGTACTGACGCCCCTTGCGGGCGCTGCATTACTTGCCTGCAGGTACTCATAGACGAGGGGCCGATACCTCATGATTCTAGCCAGCTCACAGGGTCATCAGCTCCAGTCATCTAGATCTAGATAGCTAGAGGTTTATCCCTTTCCTTTTGTTGTACAACATGGGTAGGACGGGGCCCTGTCCCGACCATCTTATCAATCTTCCTAGAGGCTTGCTGTCTGTATATATTTCCCTGTGGTCAGTTGAGACGGTCGTGTGAGGCCGTGCAGTTTGTTATAGTTGTTTAGCATTTCATTTATGTTGGTCGTGTGAGGCCTTATCCTATCAGTAGTGGTGACCTTGCCGGTCACGTAGTTATTCAGTATTCCATTGTTGAGCTACAGATAACTAGACAGCATGGTGGCCTTGTCGACCCGCATAGGCTCCCCTATATTGATATGTTTCTGGTTAGCTGTTAGTACAGGTACAGGTGGCTATAGGCCCAGCTGGCCGGAGGCTGTGTTTACAGCTGTTATATAGCCCTTTGTTCCCAGAAATCTGAGTTAGAGCCAGCCAGGCACCAGATGTGCTCAGGCTCAGTAGTGTAGTAGTTCAGGTCCTAGTAGGGCACCAGGTGCCAGTCATACCCCCAAGGCGGGGCGTGACAAACTTGGTATCAGAGCAGGTCGTGTCCCAGGGAGTCTGCAAGCCGTGCTAAGTAGAGTCTTATCTATGGATGTGTTGTGCACCACATACTATAGGTAGGAGGCTGCGAGGCATGATAGGATGGTTACTCTTCTTTTTATTCAATCGTGCTGCAGAGCAGTACATTATAGGGTTGGGTCCCTAGAGCTTACTGTATTCTTTGGTTACAGATAATGTCAGACCAACGACATCCTATCACAGGCCGGAGTTTAGATATTGCAGTAGGGGAAGGCACCACCAGGATGCCTCACCCTCGTTTAGAAACAGCCCAATCAGAGGGCACTACAGAGGCATCGTCCCAGCCTTCTCAACAGTCTCCACCATATCATGAGCCACTTGGGGCGACACCACCTCCAGCAGTCCCCTTACCGATACCTTCCGACGAGGAGGTTAGGAGTGCAGTAGTCATGTTGGCATGGATGTTGGTTGCTCAGCGTCAGCCGATGTCGTCTGCAGTTGCGGAGGCATCAGGAGGGCCTGGTAGTTCGAGGGTCCGAGAGTTCTTGGCTCTGAATCCCCCACAGTTTACAGGTACGGACCGGACAGAGGACCCTCAGGATTTTCTAGATCAGATGCAGAGAATTTTTAGGGTTATGCATGCCACGCCTACAGAATCGGTTGAGTTGGCAACATTCCAGTTACGGGACATCACCGTATTGTGGTATGAAAGCTGGGAAAGGTCCCGAGGGAGAGATGTTTCCCCGCTGACCTGGTCCAGCTTCTCAGGAGCTTTTCTGGATCACTATTTGCCACAGGAGATTCGACAGGCCCAGGTGGACCAGTTCCTACATCTAGAGTAGGGGGCCATGAGTGTTCGGGAATACGCCTTGCGGTTTGATTCTTTGGCCCGGTATGCACCGGCCTTTGTTGATACCATGGCATCCAGAGTACACCGCTTCGTCATGGGGTTGAATCCAGAATATTTTGAGGCTTGTATTACGGCCACGCTGCGAGAGGACATGGATATTGCCCGAGTTCAGGCATTTGCCCAGAATATTGAGGGCATCAGGCAGGAGCATTGGGAGATCAGGAGTACCAATCAGGAACAGCATCACAGGGACAGACCAGTTGAGCTACAGAGGGGGGCTCGGGAGGACCTAGGCCACGATTGTTAGATAGGCCGCCCAGGCCCCCGCCTCCACCACAGCTGCAGAGGGGTAGATGTAGCCGCAGGGGGCAGTCAGAGACCGACAGGGGCTCGCAGATTGCAGATTTACCATTACAGAGGAGGGTGGAGCAGAGTAGGTATACCCTACCACTTTGCCCTATATGCAGCCGACGCCATTCTGGAGCATGCAGGTATGGCTCCAGCGAATGTTATATTTGTGGCAAAGAGGGCCATTTGATGAGAGATTGCCCAGCCAGAGGTCAGGAGGATCGGGATAGATAGGACAGGGCATCCGCAGGGTCACGAGCTACAGCATCCTTGGCAGGGTGCAGGCCCTCAGTTTCAGCAGGCAGGGGTCGGGGCAGATCAGGGGCCTCCAGTGTAGGTGCGGGTCCAAGCTGCACATATTCATTACCAGGGAGGGAGGATTCAGAAGCGTCACCTAATGTTGTGATAGGTATGCTAATTATCTGCTTACACCTTGCTTATGTATTGATTGATCCAGGATCTACTTTGTCCTATATTACTCCATTTGTGGCACGAAAGTTCAATATTGCACCAGAATTATTACAGCAGCTCTTTTTAGTATCCACACCTGTCGGTGACTCTATTGTAGCTAGAAGAATTTACCGAGGGTGTACAGTAGAGGTTGCTGACCGTCAGACCACAGTAGATTTGGTCGAGTTAGAAATGCTAGACTTCGATGCCATAATGGGTATGGATTGGCTAGTGCCGTGCTTTGCCAATGTTGAATGTTGGACCAAGACGGTCCAATTGCACTTTCCAGGAGAAGCGGTGCGGGAGTGGAAGGGCAACACCACTACGCCAAAAGGTAGGTTTATTTCCTACCTTCAGGCGAGGAAATTGATATCTAAGGGATGTATTTACCATCTGGTCAGAGTTCAGGATGTCCGAGCAGAATCTCCGACACTCCAATCCGTTCCAGTGGTGAACGAGTTCCCTGATGTGTTTCCCGATGAGTTACCTGGTATTCCCCTAGAAAGGGAAATAGATTTTGCTATTGACTTGTTATCAGGCACTCAGCCGATATCAATTCCTCCCTATCGTATGGCTCCTGCAGAACTCAGAGAATTAAAGGAGCAACTGAAATACTTGTTGGATAAAGGTTTTATTAGGCTGAGTACTTCACCATGGGGTGCGCCAGTTCTGTTTGTGAGAAAGAAAGATGGCTCACTCCGTATGTGCATAGATTATCGGCAATGGAACAAAGTTACAATGAAGAACAAGTATGCGCTTCCCAGAATTGATGACTTATTTGATCAGTTGCAGGGAGCTAGATACTTTTCTAAGATTGACTTGCGGTTCGGATATCACCAGGTTCGAGTACGTGAATGAGATATTCCTAAGATAGCGTTCAGGACCTGATATGGACATTTTGAATTTCTAGTCATGTCCTTTGGGTTAACGAATGCCCCGGCAATATTCATGGACCTGATGAACAGTATTTTCAGACCTTTCCTGGACTTCTTCGTAATAGTATTTATTGATGACATTCTGGTGTATTCTCGCTCTAAAGCAGATCATCGGACTCATTTGCGGACAGTGCTCCAGATCCTCAGGGACCGCCAGTTATATGCTAAATTTTCTAAGTGTGAATTCTGGCTTAATTCAGTAGCCTTTTTAGGGCATATTGTGTCAGATGCTGGTATACAGGTTGACACGCAGAAGATAGAAGCAGTTAAATCATGGCCTAGGCCTACCACTCCGACTGAAGTCCATAGCCTTCTGGGATTAGCAGGATATTACAGGAGGTTCGTTGAAGGGTTCTCGACTATTGCGGCACCTCTGACTAAACTGACATAGAAAGTAGCAATGTTTCAATGGACAGAGGCATGTGAGCAGAACTTCCAAGAGTTAAAAGACAGATTAACCTCCGCCCCAGAGTTAGCATTACCGGAAGGTACAGAAGGTTATTCAGTGTATTGCGACGCATCAGGCGTTGGGTTAGGTTGTGTGTTGATGCAGCATGGTGAGGTGATTGCGTATACTTCCAGACAACTGAGGAAACACAAGAAAAATTACCCTACCCACGACCTGGAGTTAGCCGCAGTGATCCACGCCATAAAGATATGGAGACATTACTTGTATGGCGTCCATGTGGATATTTTCACAGATCACAAGAGCCTACAGTATATCTTCACTCAGAGGGAGATGAATTTGCGACAATGTCGCTGGTTGGAGTTATTGAAAGATTATGACGTGGACATTCTGTATCATCCGGGAAAAGCCAATGTTGTAGCAGATGCTCTCAGTCGTAAGTCCATGGGGAGTTTGGTGTATTTGCAGCCCAAGCAGCAGGAATTGATCAGGGAGGTACATCAGTTAGCTAGCCTAGCCGTTCATGTAGCAGAAACAGAGGATGGTAGCGTGGTAATTTAGAACACCGCCATGTCATCATTAGTTGTGGAAGTGAAAGAACGGCAATATGAGGATCCTGACCTGATCCAGCTCAAAGTCAAAATCCAGCAGGGTAAAGCGCTAGATTTTCAGGTAACTGAGGAAGAAGTGTTGTTATGTAAAGGTCGCCTATGTGTTCCAGATGTTTTAGGGCTCCACCAGCAGATTATGAATGTACCACGATATCAAAGAAAACTACTGGTGTCCAGGTATGAAAAGAGAAATTGCTGAATTTATAGCTCAGTTCCCTAACTACCAATAGGTGAAAGCAGAACATCAGAAACCAGGCGGTTTGACTCAGGACATAGTTGTACCTCTCTGGAAATGGGAAGCAGTGAATATGGATTTTGTGGCTGAATTACCTCGTACCAGACACAGATGTGACTCTATATTGGTGATAGTTGATAGATTGACAAAATCAGCCCATTTCCTACCAGTAAAAGCTACTTTCTCTGCCGAAGATTACGCCGAATTGTATATCAGAGAAATAGTTAGATTGCACGGTGTTCCAGTATCTATTATCTCTGATAGAGGAGCACAATTTACAGCTAGATTTTGGCAGTCATTTCAGAGGGGTCTGGGAACGCCGATTAATTTGAGCATAGCATTCCACCCTCAGACAGATGGATAGGCTGAACGCACTATTCAGACGCTCGAGGACATGCTACGAGCGTGTGTGCTAGATTTTGGAGGTAGCTGGGAAGAGCATTTGTCGTTAATTGAATTTGCTTATAATAACAGCTATCACTCAGCCAACCAGATGGCGCCTTTCGATGCATTATACGGGCGAAAATGCAGATCGCCGATTGGCTGGTTTGAAATAGGAGAATCAGCGTTGGTTGGGCTAGACATTGTTCAACAGTCAGAGGAAAAGGTAAAGCTTATTCGAGAACGCTTACTGACTGCACAGAGCCGCCAAAAATCATATGCAGATGTGCGGCGCAGAGACTTGGAATTTGATGTAAATGACTGGTTATTTCTGAAAGTAACTCCAATGAAAGGGGTGATGAGATTCGGCAAGAAAGGTAAGCTCAGCCCAAGGTTTGTTTGGCCTTATCAGATCCGTCGAAGGATAGGCCGAGTAGCATATGAGTTGAACTTGCCGCCAGAATTAGAATCCGTTCATCCGGTCTTCCATGTGTCTATGCTGAGAAAATGCATAGGAGACCCATCCAGAGCAGTTCCAGTCCAGGATGTCCAGGTTACAGAAGAGCTGGCCTATGAAGAGGTTCCAGTAGCCATCTTAGACAGACAGATTTGTAGATTGAGAACTAAAGATATTGCGTCTATCAAGGTATTGTGGCGTAACAGGAACCGAGAGGAGATGACTTGGGAGGCGGAGGAAGATATGAAGACCAGATATCCTCACTTATTCCAGGCCTAGTCAGGCAACAGGTATGACCGTATTATTACTTATGCAATACCTTATAGTTGTGTATGAATAAATGAGAAAGATTGATGCTTAGCTATCCAGTGAATCCTAAAGTATTGTGTGCAGTACCTGTATTGGACTTTTCTGCGTTTCAAGTTTTTGGTATAGTCCATATTACAGGGGAGACTCTGCCGAAATTTTTCTAAATAAGTAAGTTGAGAAGTCCTCTAGATAGCAGTTTCCATTCGAGGACGAATGTTCTTAAGGGGGGGAGAATGTTATACCCCGTAAGATTTTCGACACCTAGCTGGCCTATTCGCACGGTGATTAAGCATATTTGAAAGCCATACGTTCTTGAGAAAGGCCAGGGAAAGGATCGGACGGATAGTCTGTCGAACCATCGCAGAAGGAGACGAGGCAGAGCCCCTCCGCGATGGCAACGTGTCACGGAGGTGGAGCCTCCGCGTTGGCTCCGTGACACGTTGGGCCTATCCAGGCCCAAGTATATAAAGCCCCACTTCAGTTTATTTTCATTAAACTCATTATAATTTCCAGAGAATTCGTAGAAAATAGTGGGAGAGACGAAGAGGGTTATATATTATCGTCCGATTACGCTGCCAAACGTAGTACAAATCTAAATTAACTCCAGATACCGAGGTATATAGCAGCAGGGAGCATTCCTACGGATTTTGTTTCGCGAAATACGGCCGACGAATCGTCGAGCTACCGGACTAAGGTAAGCAGAATTTCTCCAAACTAGTGTCTATGTGTTCCTAGCTGTGAAGTGAATACTTCTCCCTTCTGGACTTCTAGAAAATAGCAAGTTTTCGTCCGTATTTCGATAGGCCTAAGTTTAGGCTATAATTATATCAAAAGTGACGTCGTCCTTCATCATAGTGTTGTATTTAGTGCTAATTGACATATATACGAATGCAGTTGGGAGAAATAGCTAGAATACTGACCGAGCTACGCCGGTTAGTCGGGAAATTAGAAGCGAAGGTATGTAAAGCTAGTTTCCTTGGCAAGTTAGTAGTCTCGGTATAGTAAAATAGTTTAAAGGCCAATAGAATGTTCAGAAGTCTTGTGTTATGTTTATTATGAATGTTGGTACAATATCAGAAGTATCATGTTATGTATAGCGTGAAACTTGCTAGTATGATATAAATTCTAATACAAAGTGTTAGGAACTGTACAACATGCCCAGTATGTGATTTAGTAAAGAATGTTAGGATATTACCGTATTCAGTTGAAACTTAGTAAAGTAATATAAGTATCTGTAAGGTATATCATAAGTACAATGATAGATTAAAATGAAGTTTAGAAAGCATGTTAGAAATAGTAAATCCTGTTTCTATAAAAACTCAGTTATACAACATGATTTCCAGCAGAAAAAATATATCTTGTTCAACATTAGACTCAGCACAATATGACCGAAGATTATATATATATATATATACCACTATCAGTCTCAGCATGTATTAAATACATACATATCACTATCACTAGTTCAGCATACAGTATGTACAGATACATTATCATCACTAGCTTCAGCATGTGGTATATGCAGATAGTATTACTAGTTGAGACCACTATATTGTCTTGGGGTTGGATTACCTAACATCCACGACCGCCCCAGGGTTAATAGCTGTATCAACTCGTCCGCCAGAAAGAGAGGATGCGTCGCTCTACAGAGTGGCATGCCATCCCACAGGGGATGAAGATGGGATGCCAGTTTCCCCATATTGGTCCTTGGTCGGCCTTTATACACCCCCGTCGAGTGGGTACGCCCGGGGGGTTGATTCAGGAGTCCTCCAAACTTAGGTACAGTTATAGTCAGGGGCTCAGCGAGCCCAAGTGCATACCTAGGGGATCAGCAGGATGCTTATAGTTATTATAGGGAATGGGACGACTGGGGTAGGGGTATAGATTGCGTGTTGATTGTACCTTTTGGCTTATGGGGGCCGGGTAAGGTTTGTGTGTGCTATGCTATGTTATGTTGTGTTATGCCATGTTACACTAGATACGAGTAGATCGATAGTAGAGCGATACACCTCCAGGTATGACTCCTACTCCTTCCAGCATGGTTAAGACTAGGCTTAGCTTTACATTCTCAGTCAGTTTAGTCTATTCCTTCCTATTTCAGTTCCATCAGTTGTATTCTTGTTTTCAGATATTTTTCAGTTGTTGTTTCACATACTCAGTACCAGTAGTACTGATGCCCCTTGCGGGCACTGCATTACTTGCCTGCAGGTACTCATAGACGAGGGGCCGATACCTCGTGATTCCAGCCAGCTCACAGGGTCATCAGCTCCAGTCATCCGGAGCTAGATAGATAGAGGTTTATCCCTTTCCTTCTGTTGTATAGCATGGGTAGGCCGGGGCCCTGTCCCGACCATCTTATCCGTATTCCTAGAGGCTTGCAGTCTGTATATATTTCCGTATGGTCAGTTGAGCCGGTCGTGTGAGGCCGTGCAGTTTGTTATAGTTGTTTAGCATTTCAGTTATGTTGGTCGTGTGAGGCCTTATCTAGTTAGTAGTGGTGACCTTGCCGGTCATGTAGTTATTCAGTATTCCATTGTTGAGTTACAGATAACTAGACAGCATGGTGGCCTTGTCGTCCCGCATAGGCTCCTCTATATTGATATGTTTCTTGTTAGTTGTTAGTACAGGTACAGGTGGCTATAGGCTCAGTTGGCCGGAGGCTGTGTTTACAGCCGTTATATAGCCCTTTGTTCCCAGAAATCTGAGTTAGAGCCTGCCAAGCACCAGATGTGCTCAGGCTCAATAGTCTAGTAGTTCAGGTCCTAGTAGGGCACCAGGTGTCAGTCATACCCCCCAAGGCGGGGCGTGACAATGGGGACCTCAAAATCAACCTCTCAATCAAGGATCACGATGTCAGCTGAGAACATGAATCTATCCACTTTAATAAGCACATCAAACAGGATCCCCACAATCTTCTTCACAGTTTGGTCGGCCATTAGTAGCCACATAGTAGTCGGTGTGGGGGGATCCCAAGCCTAGATGCTTAAACAAAGGTAACAACATCATATTGATGCTTGCACCCAAGTCACAGTGTTCTTTTGAGTTCGAGATCCAAAGGAATCAGGGGGTATCCACTTCGACGAGTATTTGGCATTCACCAAGCGATAAACTACGGATATCCCAAAAACAAAAAAAAATTAATTAAGGAAAGAACAGCCAAAAGTTAAAATACAAGCGATTAATCTAATATTAGTTGTATTCCCCAGCAACGATGCCACTTTTTGATAGCCCTCAAACTCACACTTCTTGGCAAAGTATGAAGCGGATGTTGTCAATAAAGAACCCAACAAAGAGGTTGGGGTCGAACCATAGGAAATAAGGTAAGATCTAGTCTAATGCCGGTACTTAAACTTGTTGGTAAGTTATCTCCAAATTGGGGGGTTTCAAAGAAAAACAATATTTAAGCAAGATTATAATTGTAGTTGTTATTAAGATTTGGAAATAACTAGGTTAAGTGTTCCCCATGGGTTCATAACTACTTCGGCTACACACACATGATCAATCCTAATTCTTACTTGTAGAACTAGTAACTAGGGTTCATCCAAACGAATGGTTCATCCCTATTGGATGAGTATACTCAATCACAATGTCAGGTCTTATGAGCGATTTCTTTCTATCCATTATCAATTTATCCCAAATTTAAATATCCTGCGACCATATCTCAAGCTAATTCAGTAATCATAAAGACTAAGGCTTTGTTGTAATTTAACTTTTCTTAGTCTCTATTTCTCTAGGTTCAAGAAAGTAAACAATTCAAGCTAGTCCTAACATTATACACCGCTAAGAAACATTTGAAGATGAAGAGAATAAAATGCAAGAATTTAGCATTGGTTTTGAATAACTTTTATGTAACCCTATTCTGTTAATCCACCCTTGTTCCCATAATCCTAGTTGTGGAGGTTTTAGCCTCTCATGATTGTAAGATTATATTTTACATTCATAGAAAAACACATAATTAATTACTTACAAAAATAATTGGAAGAAAACCATCTTTGAATATCAAGGAAAAATCTCAAGAACAATTGATGGAATCAAGTGTTGGATGCTAAGAATTGCTCTCAAAATACATTATAAAAATTCAGAAATATTACTTTTTGCACGTCTCTTTACCTTCTTTTTGGCTTTTTCTTCTAAAATAAAATATAAAAGGTATTTATAAAGACATTAGAAATATTTTCCTACGCTAATAGGGAATTTTTCATATCTGGCGCCGGCCTGTCTCACGATTGATCCTACGACCCGTAAAAGGATTGTACGGGTAATACCTGCCTCTTGTACATCCTTGGCTGCTGTAGATTTGTCTAAGTGTTGGCAGCTGATACAAATCGTACCATGGTCCTACGAGTCGTACAATGCATCCGTGGCTTGGCCTTGAGGAGTTTAACATCTTCTGATGTTTTCCATGAGTGTTGTTGTACGCCTCGTATCTTCCTCCTACAACTCATACTGCTTGTTGTATTTGAAGTTCTTCCAAGTCTTTAAAAATCACTAAAGCTCACCATGGCTGATGGTATGATTCGTAAGTAGTTGCTACAATTTATGAGTTCCACTCGTACCAAGAGACTATTTTATGCAAATTTCTCTTAAGATTTCCATGACTCTCGTTATGGCTCGTACCATCTTGGTACAGTTGCTCATACTAAGAGTCATATTTTGCCTTCCTCTTATTCCATCCATTTGATTTTCACCACATTCTCATTACGACTCGTATAATCAAGGTACGGCTCATACTAAGACCTGCACTTGGCTGATTTTTGGCACTTTTATGTATCTTTTGAACATTTTTGCTCCAAAACTTATTTTCCCTAAAAATAAAGCAAAAGTACCTCATATTAATATACACATACCTAAGTCCACGCTATTTTCTCAATTTTAAGCATCGAAAGTGTTGTAATCCCACAACAATCAATGGGTGTGAGGGAGTCGTGAGTGTTTTCATGACTTCAAGCCCTGATTGCATAGGAGATGAGTGTGTCATTTTTGAAGTTTAAATAGATTTATGGCAGATTTTAGAAAATCTAGGCCGAGTCGTGTTATTTTAGGAAATTTGACCTTAGGACTCGTAACAGAGATTTTTAAGAAAACTTACCAGTGGACCTATGAGCATATCCTTCGACCACGAATGTACAGACCATACTATGACTCATAGGTCACTCTTAATTGGAGGTCCATGTCTTTCATATTTCATAACTACAATGAGTACTATGACCCATACAATGAAGTTACGAGTGGTAGGACCAACCGTACTCTGAACATATGCACTAAGCTACATCTCTACTTCTCACAATGAAGCGTACTACGACCTGTACAATCCTCTTATGAGTCATACTGAGAATCATAGACCAGTCTATTCTGTAATTTTTTTGCCACCTATTTATGTTCCTCCTGCACATTGAGAACACATAAGTCAATAAACTTGGGTTGCTTACCAAGGAGCATTTGATTTAACATTGCAGCACGACAGAGGTGGTTCAGTTACTCAAAATTCACCAAGCCACCTCATGGGTTGCCTCACAAGAAGTGCCTGATTTAATGTTGTGGCACGACGCAAGTCTCTTGGCTACTCAAACTTCGTCAAGGAACGCAGACTTATCCTCGATTGCTGAGACCACTCTATACTCCTTTGGTTGCTTCATTGACCGACTGACATTGAAGGTGACCTCTTCTTTATTGAGTTACGATTTTAACTAGCTAGCCTATACGTCTATTAGAGCCCTCCCAGTGGCAAGGTATAGTCGCCATGAAATGATGGGGACCTCAAAATCAACTTCGTAATCAAGGATCACGAAGTCCACATGGAATATGAATCTTTCAACTTTAGCAAGAACATTAAACAGGATGTCCACAGGCTTTTTCATAGTTTGATTGGCCATTAGTAGCCGCATAGTAGTCAGTGTGGGGGCTCCCAAGCCCAACTACTTAAATACAGCTAAAGGCAGTAGATTGATTCTTGCTCCCAAGTCGCAGAGTCCCCTCGCAAACTCAACATCACCAATCATACATGGAATGGTGAAAGCACTTGGGTCCTCCTTCTTATGGGCAAGGACCTGTGAAGCTATAACACTACAATGATGCATGTTATCCACGGGATCATAGCTTAGGACCTTTTCTTAGTAACAAGGTCCTTCAAAAACTTGGTGTATCTCGACATCTGCTCTAATGCCTCAACCAAAGGTATGTTTACAGATAATTATTTTAGCATTGATAGGAATTTCTTAAACTTACCATTCTCCGCCTTCTTCATTCTTTGAGGGAACGATTGCGGTGGTTGTGGGATAGCCTTATAATCTGTGAGGCCCTTCGCTTCTCTCCTTGTTCAGACCCTTGGGCATGGTTGTGGGATATATCTCCATGGATGTCTTTAAGTTGATCATTTGTGGATTTAACCTTCTTTAGAATCTCATCCATCATGCTCTCAAACATCAACTGTCTATCCTCCCCCTCATGTGCATTAGAAGGCATGTACAATCCAGCTCGATCGTTGCGGTGATTGTCATTCCTTCTCCATTCTCCCACTTGCTCATGACCTTAGCTTCTGTCACTATAGCTATTCCAGTTGCAATTGTCTTTGTTTTTGTTCCAAACTTTGTTCCAGAACCTTGGCTCTAAGTGTCTTGTCTAGAACGTTAGGCATTGACTCGGAAACCCGCCACTTGGTTGTCTAAGAAGTTTGTCTCCTCCTCGGAATCTAAGTGCTCAGGCCCTGGTTCCTGTCCCTATGTTCCCACTACATCAACTTTTTTGGATCCATCGCCTATGATATTCTTCGTGAGCAGGTCCAGCAATGTGCACATATGGGCCAATTCCAGGTGACGTTCTTCCTCCTTTCTTCGTTGGTCTACAGTCAAACCAACAACATATGTACTAGCAGCTGCTTCTACTTCTTGGGTGTGCCACGCTCTTTTTGTTTCTGTCATTCTGTCTAGAATAGTTCTAACTGCTCCTAGGTGTGGGTCATCAGTGATCCTCCCCCCCACTGTGTCTGCTACAGCTTTAGTATTGTAATTCAGTGGTCTATATAAAATCTCCAACAAACTGTCATCAGGGATTTTGTGGTTTGGGAACTAGGTCAACTTCTTCTTGAACATTAACTAGGTTTCATGAAGTGCCTCTGTCTTTAGTTGTCAATATTATATATTTCATCCTTAAGCTACATCATCTTGGAAGATGGAAAGAATATTTCTAGAAAAGCTTATTTGAGCTCCTTCCAGCTGGTAATGGAGTCGTTTGGCAACTCCGATAACCATAAAGTAGCTTCCCCATACGGAGAGAATGTGAAGAGTCTTAGCCTTATTGTGTCTTGGTTAACTCCAGGCAACTTATACGCCTTGCATATTCCAACAAATTTGATTAACTGCAGGTTGGCATCATTAGTTGCATGACCGCTAAACACTGTCTTTATGGTTAACAATTGGATTATGGTGCTAGTGATGTCAATTTTTTCCCCAGCAGGCAAAGGTAGTTGTACAATAGCTCTGATTGACTAGATTTCATCAATGTCCAGGTCATTCATCAAATAATTAAGGGGCATATCTCTGGGCCTATATTGCCCCTTCTGTGGCGACCAACATTTACAACCTCATCTCAAGCATCATTGGCTTCCTGAAATGCAGCTTCCGAGCTAGCTCGGCTTTCCTAGCTTCTTCAGTAAGACGGGCATCTCTCTGCTCTTGGTTCTCCATCCTTCGCACTGTTCTTTCAAGTTCAAGATCCAAAGGAATTAGGGGGTTTCCACTCCATCATGTACTTGGTGATGAGTTAAAATTTTCCAACTCATTAGGCTCCTAAGCATGAGTTATTGCCTATTTTTTGAGTCGTTTATGTGAATTTTATGCTCTTTCTCTTTGATTCTTTGTATGGACTTCATCTGAGTAGAGAAAGAATCAAATCGAGCAAAACACATGCAGTCGTTTATGTGAATTTAATGTGATTCTGAGTCGTTTATGTGAATTTTATGCTCTTTCTCTTTGATTCTTTGTACGGACTTCATCTGAGTAGAGAAAGCATGAAATCGAGCAAAACACATGGAGTTTGAGATGAAATTTGATGAGTTAGCATATGAAGGAGAGGAGCCAAAGATAATGGAAGATTTGAGCTCAAAAAGAGGTGTAAGGACATGCATTGAATCAGCTAAACACAGGCAAAATGCTGAAGCTACTACCTAAACAGCGAATCAGCGACTATTGGCAGTTGGGCAGCAGCGAATCGCCGGTCCAGCCGCCAGTGGTCACTGCCAGTTGACAGTTTTTGTGCAGTGGACAGCCGGTGCTTCGAGGATTTGCACCAACTAAATGTCGGTGCTTCGCAAGTGAGGCCGTCCAATGAAGGGTAAAAAGGTCCAGAAAGGTCTCCAAATCATCTAAAAGCTTCAAGGGAATTTGGAAAAAGTTTTGCATAAGAAAGTATAGATATTTACATTACTTTCATTGTACACCACTCATTTTGGGTAGAATTTTGGGTAGAATTTTCACCATAGAATTGTAGATTTAGGTAGTGCTTTTGTTCTTCTTTTTCTTTAACCCATTTTGGGGGGCATTCCACCATTATTGTAAGAGCTTGTGAAGAAAATTTGTGAAGTAAATGTGATGAATGTGAGGGGAATCCTCTTGGTATCTTCTCTCTATCTTTAAATATGCTTAACTAATTTGCTAGCTAGGTATATTCATTGTGTGTTTGATAAATTGACTTGGTTTTTTTGAATTGCTCTAGGATTCTTATTTCAATTATAGATCTAATGTCTTCTCCCAATTTTAATTTCTCAAATTAATGGGTTGCAAACATGAATTGTGCTTAACTTTTCTTGCTTTTACTTGAAAGAGAAAAGTGATAATTGGGTAAGAAGATAATAGTGAGAAATTGGAGTGTTGGTGTGTGGGATTGATCTAGAGATATTCAATACCCACATTTTCACTCCATTAAAGGGCAAGGCTAGAAAAAGCTAGTCCTTCCTCAAGCTTTTGTGGTTGATAACTTAAATGGGCTTTGGGATTTGAGAAAACTCAAGACATAAATATTCTTGTGGTTGAAAAACAAGGGAAAGTGAATTATCCGCTGCTATGTATGAAAATTTAGAGTCTAAGGTATTAAAGAAAATCCCGATTTAGTTGTTAACTCATCTATAGCACACCCTTAGCCATTTCAATTGGGATTGCAACAATTGGAGCTCTTCCCATTAGTTTTAAATTAGAATTAGATAGTGGTTTCCCTTAATTTTCCCCCAATTTTCTTCTCAAATGTTGAAGAACCTTGCGCTCTAGTTTAAATTAGTTTGTAACTCTTTAATTATTGACTCAATTCTCTATGGAATTCGGTTCCGACATCCATCGAGAATATTTTTTTTGAGCAACGACCATTTAGACTCTCTCGTTAAGAGGGGTGTAGTTTGGACATTATCAAAAATGGCGTCGTTGCTTGGGAATTTAGTTGTGATAAGCCATTAGTTTAGTTGTTTGAATTTTTATTTGGCATCGTGGAATGAAAGGAGGTTTGTTGGTTGTAACCCATATTGTAATGACCCATGTCCTTATTGTGGAGGACCACACTATTGACAAAATTGCAAATATCCCCCTAGAAGATAGATGAGTGCACCTTCTTTCTCCTATGATGGGTGTAGATGCACATTATGTGGTGGCCATGATAGACATCAGGATGGATTCCCAAATGAGTTACTTCTCATTACAGTGGCTATGATCGAAGTTGTGTTCCTAAGTTTGATAGAACTGAAGCCATGGCATGTGAGGGAAGAAGCAATACATGTGGGCGCATGGAAGCCATGCACCAAGCCTTTTTGGAGCGGGAATCTAATGTAGAAAAGAATGTCAATCCCTCAATGCACGTGGAATCATCAACGCCTCAAGAAAAAAAGCTATAGTTCTCTAAAAGAAAAAAATGGAGAAGACCTTGAGGAGCATAACAAGAAGAAGTCAAGAATGGGGCATAACTCAACTTGACTCGTGGAAGGAAGCTCAAAATGATGATTAAGAAGGAGTCAAGGTGAACTTCGAAGAAGTCATACCGGTTTGCCAACCAACAAACAATGCAGAAATACAAGTTGCCAAAGTTGAAGAAGTGACACTAGAGTCCCCATGTTACTTCCAACAAATTATGCTCAAGGACTCTAGTGCACTTGAAAAGGAGGATGTCAAGCAAGAGGCAGGCTTTAGTAGGGAGGGACTTAAACTGCCCTCTTATCATTTTGCAAAATTAAATGGTTGGCAACATGGAGACTGAGGAGACCAGTCGATGGAGGAAACTGAGGAGGACGATCAAGGTGGCTCCATATTAGAGTATGCCATGTCAATAAGGTCAAAGCACATCCCTCCTTTAAGGGCCAAAAAATACAATATGCAACATCCATTTCTTCGTGCCTTGACTTTTACACCACCACGCTCAAGCGGAGTAGAAGAATGGACAAGAAACTAGGGGTGCAATTCAAAAGCTCAAAGTAGAGAGAAAAATGGTGAAAGCTAAAGTCGTCGAGCCATGACGTTAAGTAAGGCACTTCTTGGGAGGTTAATCAAGTGCTTTTGCATTTTTTCAGTTTTCTTTTTATTTGGCTTTACTTTACATTTGTGTGTTCTTTGATTATGCAGGGGTGGAACAAGTATGGAATATGATAGGAAGTGGAAGAAGAAAAATGGAGAAACCGGCGATAGACCAAAAAAATGCATGTTCAAATACGCAAACCGCAGATGCCATTCAGAATGCCTTGAAGAAAAATCTCTTAAGCAGTGGCACATCTACGTTAGACTGGAGAAATGCCGGTCCAAGGGTGTGAAACACCGTTCAAACGCCGGTTATGAGTGGAAGGCCTAAAAAGAGGAGGTTCTGAATAAGTGGTTCTATAATGCACATAGTTCCAATGCAGATTCCTACATCATACCAGGGAGTTCTTTCACCAATTCTTTTCTCACTTTGTTTAGCCATATGCATCGAGGACAATGCTTTATTTGTGTTAGGGGTGAAGTCTGAGTAACACACTTGTTAAGTAATGTACAGTATGGCCCTATGATAGATTGAATGACTTCATTCTTAAGGGTAAATCATCATTACTTTCTAGTTGTATCGCCTTTTTAAATAGTAGCCTTTAAATAAACTCCAAGGGTTTTCTTTATACTATGGTTCTTTCCCAAGGAGCGATTTATTTGTCTTTTCTTTTTATTGTCGAACCGGATTGGCACTTCTCGATGATAGATGGAGAGGAGACTTTCTTAAGGGAAAATGTCAAGTCCAGAGTCTTAATGAGTCTTTTCTGCACTTATTTGATGAAGTACTACAGACATTTCTTACTTGGCATTGTGCATGAGTTTTGAAAAGAAAAGGAGGGCATTTAAATGTTAAAATGAGCACTCTCTTGTCATGAATTATACATTCCTTGGTTGGCTTTTTATTTTGTAACTAGATTGTCAAAGTCATTCTCTTAATGTGATTAAGGAAGTGTATGTACTCCTTGGATTGTGATGCCTTGTGTCGTGAGGTTTTTGGCTTCATTCTTGTGTTTGCATAATTATCTAGAACTTATCCTAAGTGTGATTCAAGGAGAAATGATTAGATGGTGCTGCATTTAGAACATGATCTTAGGCCCTCTTTTATTATTCACTTTATCCAAAATGACCTCCTTGAAAATTAATCTTTGATACCCAACACTTGAGCATTGGACCCTTTTTTGGAAACCACATTACAAGCCTAATGGCTATTGTTAGTCCTTTTCTTTGGCACCGTTCCTCCCTAATTGATAGCTATAAAACAAAGAAAAAAAGGCCTTTAAGCCAAAGAAATGGGGAGTGATAAGGAAATTAATGTGAAATGAGGCAAAAGCCTATGTTTAGGGGTTTGAAAAAGTAGGGGGAAAATGAGAACTTCAATATGAGATTGCATCAAAATTGTAATGAGATGAATGAAACAATGGGTTGAAAGACCTCGAATTATCAATAGAGAAAGAACAGTGAAAAAGTGCTACTTGTTTTAGAGATAAGGCTAAATGTGAAATTCATAGGTGTTATAAGGGTGGATCGTGTTACAAAAAAGTTGAAAATGATGAACAAGAAGAAATAAGGTGGAGTGATCTCAATAAGATGATGGGATGTTATAAGTGTTTATAAAGGCACTATGGAGGCTCTAGTCATTAATGCTTAATATTTGTCTTACCATTATACCTAGCCGTCATTTTGACCAGCAAGTCCTAATTGATTTTGAGTGTATCTACACTACATTAGTGGTGAGATACAAGAAGGGCAAGCCTATGGTCAATTTGTATGCACTTCCATTTCTTTGTGAGAGTGAGATAATTTGTATTGTCTTATAATCCCTATGTGTGAAATCCTAAAAAATGATTGGATTTTCTCTTCTTGTGAGTGGGATTGCCTCCGTGGGATTACATGCTTAAAATTGTTTTCAAAAGAGATGTATGAATGAGGCAAGTGTCTAGAGAACATTAAGGCAAGCTTTGAATGGAATGTACCGATTATGCATAGTAATTAGAACCACTAAGTAAGTAAAATCATAAGTCATGCGTATTATAAAACATATCCACATAATATTCTGGGAGTAGGGTTGCATGCTGTTTTTTGAAATCATGATGTGAACATCACATAATATCTTAACTGAATTGAATGACCCAAAGCTGAAAACAGATAATTATAAGTAAAACTGAACATTGGGTCAGGCCTGCTGAAAACATAATATCATGACTGATGAACATGCATAACTTAAATCATAAAGAACAATAGGAGACTTGTCATATAACCGATATTACCATGATAGAGGTGCTAAGAATGCTACCATGATATCGACATCAAGTTGAAGGCCCCTTGGGGGCAAGGGAAGCTCAAAAGGGAGGTCACAAAATAATCTGAAGATACATATGTTGGCGCGTAGTTCTGAGGCATCGGGTTGACTGACCCCTAGCCTACTCGGTTCTAAACACTACTCCCAAAAATATGCATATGATCTTCATTGTTTTTCAGCGAAGCTGAACCTCGTCTATCGATGAAACTGACTCATAATGTATATGCATAAATCTAAATCATAGCATGAGGAGCCTTGGCTCAAACCATAACACAAGCTTAAATTGTGTGAGTCTAGTGTCCAAAATCCATGTGGTATTCTAATACATGAAGTTGAGATAAATTCATGAAACATACTTGATCATATGGGCTTGCCCAATACATAAACATGCTTAACATATACTTAATTATACGAAAATAAGAACATATACATGGGTATTTTGAATTCATACTTTCTTCATAAACATCCCATCATGCTTGTACACATACTTCATAGATCTCAACTTTCATGGACTTTCATGGATGGGCATCATAATTTAGAAAACTTGAAAACATAATTTATAATTTAAAACATTGTACAGTCTGCCCATTTATCATAATCCAACATTCAAAACATGCTTAGATCATACCCATGATTGATACTTAGGAATTTCACACATTGGGTTAAAACCCCATAGATTCATCAATTAGAATTTTGATAAATTAAGAGAGGATTGGGGATGGTGGTAGACAATTACACCCATTCATAACCCTAAAAACCTGAAGAGATCTGATTTCACAACTTCCTTGATTGCCCAATGAGAATTGAGGAAGAACTTTGAAGAAGCTAGACTTGATCACTCCTTAGACCTCTAAGCTTGCATGCATGAATTAGAATAGTCTTAAAATGGCTTAACCCTTCTTAAAACATACTATTTTGAGCTTAAAATGATGTAGTTTAGGTCTTAGGAACATAGGAATTACGGAAAAGCCCTTAATAAATTTGTAGGGAAAAACACACTCTAGTCCCAACGAGGGACTGGACGACTCGTGGCTTGGACCACCACTCCTGGTCAACCTCTAGTTACTTACACTGGTCATCTGCCTTCTAAGGTTCACCACGAGGGACACCATGACTCATGGTGTGCCCAACGACTTGTGGTGACCAAGTCGTCGTCCACACATCCCAAATTTCCAATCCTCCAAGGACCCCTTGACCACGAATCACTAGATGACTTGTGGTGTTGACCACGACTCATGGTCACACCTGTGGTCACCTCAAATCCAAAAATTTCAACCAAGTCCAGACCTTTCCCCCACGAGTCACTTAACGACTCATGGTGTTCCTGATAGGTCATGGGACGACTCGTCCTGTGGCCTGGTGCAGAAATTTTTGTTTTTCTCCATTTCATCTCCCATGTCTGACCTTAGGGTTTTTGGGTATTACAACATATGGTTTGGTCTAGTGAATTAGAGTTTTTTACTTGACAGCAATGGAAGGAAACCATGAGTCGTGTTAAGGTGGTACGACTCATTATGACTAGCGGTCAGGATTTTAAATATGCATTTCTAGGGTTATTTTTGTAATTTCCCAAGCTTCTAATTCTCTAATGATGTTGTTTTGAGCACTAAAATGATTTTTTTATTAGGTTTTAGCCTATCCTAAGTCATAAGGATCACATACATGATTTGAATTGAAATTTCTCTTCCAAGATCAAACTAGAATTCTCCTTAAGTCTTCCCCAATTCTCTAGGGCTTTCAAGACTAGTTTGCAAATCAGTTTAGCCAGGTATGTAGGGCCATGAATGGTGGTTTCCTTCCACCCTCATTTACAATCTTCTTCTCTAATTCATGAATTCAACTTCTTAAATAAGTATATTGATTTCTAAGGTTTTAACCCAACTCTATGTAATTATCTAAGCTATGTTAATGGATCTAATTCCCTCATGTTTTAATTTATGTTTTAAGTATAATGGGTAGATTTTTACACTCAATTTGGTTGTAAATTCATGATTTCAAGTCAATACAAATTATTCCTTATTATGCAAATTTTACGAAAATCCAAGCTTATGATCCATAATTTAAAGTATAGCGTGTTATCCATGCATGGGTTTGCCCAACTTGTGATTCCATGATTTTGACTTTTAAAGTCTATTTCAAGTATGCATGAGATTATGATTTGGGCAATCCCATGCAAGTTAAGTATGTATCATCACGATTTTTAGCCAAGGATAACTAGATCAATTTATGATATGATTTAGAGTCAAGACTCCCAACGCAGCTTATGATATGATATAGAGTCAAGACTCCCAATGTTCAAATTCAAGCTATGTTTTAAGAATATAATTATATGAGCACTATGCATGTTTGGGAGTAGTGTCAAGCATGGGGTAGGTTCTACACCCCAAAAGCCCAAAGATCAGACCCGGGAGTTGAAATGGAGAAAAGTTAAAATCTATCACCAAGCATCAGGACGGTCATGAGATAACTCGTGAGAGTAGCAGACGAGTTTTGATGTGACTTTTGGGGAGGCCAAGGGATGAGTTTGAAATTTGAGAATTTGGGATCTCGACGGACGTGACCACGAGTCGTGGTTAGGCCCCATGACGCGTTAGGTCAGTCATGGGATGGGGTGAGTAAGAAAAAAGAAGAAAAAGGGCAGTGTACCTAACATAAGGACCTCACAAGTCATGGTCAGTCACCACGATTCGTGGGGAGGGTCGTGGTCAGATAGTTGAAGAATTATTTGGTATTGAGACAGTGTACATAACGGGTGGTGACCATGAGTCGTGGTCACCTGTAACGGATCTTGATGTTAACTGCGCGAGCCCAGATGATCAAATGCACAGTGTACCTAACGGACGACTCCATGAGTCGTGGCCCTTGATGACGAGTTGCTGGGTCCCTCTTTGGATCCAGCTGGCAATTATTTTCTTTGATTTTAGTAAGGGCTTTTCCCTAATCTCTCTGATCCTAAGGCCTAAACTACGTCGTTTTGAGTTAATGAATGATTACTTTTAAAGGGGTTAAGTTCATGTTAGGCAATATTCATTCATGCATGCAAGGTAGAAGGTGAGATAGGGCGATCAAGCTTAGTGTTCTTTAATTTCTCCTAAATTCCTATTGGGCATTTAAAGAAGTATAAGAATCAGCTACCATCAAATATATAAGGTTATTAATGAGTGAATTCTTTCATAACAATGCTCAATTCCTCTCTAAATCATAAGTTTTCTATGTCTAATCTGTGCAGTTTTAACCCAATGCTTGAATTTCCTAATTCTTTACGTGGGTATGACTTAAATATGTTCTACTATTGAATTATGATGCATGGGCAAGTTTTATAATGTTTCCAATTAAAAATTATCTTTCTAATTTTATGAATTAAAAACCCATTGATGAGAAGTTCATAAAAGATGAGATTTGAGATGAATGTATGATTATGATGAGATAATATGATGAAAAGCATGTTTTCAAGCTACCCATGTTTATAATCATGTTTTCAATGTGAATTGAGTAATTTGAAGCATGATAAATCTTTGGGAAACACCCACATATTTAAAGTATGATTTATGATTTCCCGAATTGAGCTTACGATATGGTTTTGGAGCGAAGACTCCCAATTATTTTTAGCTTGTGGTATGGTTTGAGTTAAAGCTTCTCATATGCATAATTTCAGCTTTGAGATGTATTTGATTATTGAACTTCCTCAATAGACGATGTTGAGCTTTGTTGAAAAATGATGTAGAGCAGATGCATGTTTTTGGAAGTAGTGTCTAGCACCGAGTAGGATAATGGTCGATCACCCTATGCCATAGAACTAAGAACCAACATAGGTTTATAATATTATATACATTACTTTGGGACCCTCCTTTTGAGCTATCCCTGGCCCTATTGGCCCACGGCTTGATATCGATATCATGGTATCGCCTCTAGCCCTTGAAAGGCTTTGGACGGCTCTACCCAATTGAGTGTGATAGTTGGGACCACGTAAGATCTATTGTGGTATGTCGGTTAAAAGACAAATCTCCAATTGTTCCTCATGATTTCAGTTACGCATGATCATTATTCATAAGATATATATATCTATACACGTTCTAAAGCAAGTTTGATGTTCAGATTTTACACATGACTATCAGTTTTTAGCTTTGAATCAATCGATACAGTTATGATGTTATGATTATGTTATGATGAGATCATGATTTCAGAAAGAATGCATGCAAGCCCTACGCTCAGATTCTTATTGTTATGTTTTATATCATTCATGTATTTAAATGATTTTACTTAAGCTGTTTTACTTACCTTACATACTAGGTACATTCCATGTACTGACCGCATACTATTTGCTGTATCGTTTCATGATACAGGAGCCGACTCTCAAGTTTAGACCCGTTCATAGCCAGTCTTCAGAGCTAGCATCTTACATTGTGGGTGAGTCCTCATATCCTGAGGACTAGACTATTCATATTTTCTTCATGTATTTTCATTTTCATATTTATTTAGTTAGTTAGGGTCTTGTCCCATTTACTCTTCATGTTTAGAGGATTTTTAGACAAAGGATGTATTCAACTTCAGATTGTGTAATCTGATATTATGTTTAATTTAGACTTCTGTTATGATTATCTTATCGATTCTTCTATTTTATTGATTGAGTTAGATGTATTCTTATGCCATGGGCTGACTTGGAGTCTCTCAAGGATCCTTGTCCCATGTTGCGATCTAGGGCTCTGTTCAGGTTATGATAAACGTTGTATCAGAGCAATAGGTTTGAAGTGTCCTAGGGTGTCTAAAAGCTGCATTAAGTAGAGTCTTTTTCATAGGTGTGAAGTGCGCCACACTTATGATGAAGAGGCTACGAAATGTTTAGGAAATGTTCCCTTCTTTAATTATTTTTGTCGTGTGATGAAAAGTCTCCCTATCCTTCTATTCGTGCTATTTGTGATTGTAGCATCATGGCTCCCCGAAGAGTAAATGGTAGAAGGAATGGGAATGGAGAAGGCCACGAGGATGGCAACGGAAATGGGCACCAGTAGGCCCCACCAATCTAGGAGCACCAGGCACCGGATCCAGTTGCCCATTTTGATTTTCGAGCAGCTTTTTAGATGCTCGCACAGGCCTTGACCACTCACGTCAATAAGTAGGTGGTTGTGCATGTTCCACAAAATGGCAATGCAGCAGCAGCTCGAGTCAGGGATTTCTTGAGAATGAACCCGCTTGAGTTTCTCGGGTCAAAAGTAGATGAGTACCCGCATGATTTCATTGATGAGATTTTGAAGGTCACCCAAGTCATGGGGGTGAATGGAGTTGAGTGTGTGTAGTTGGCCTCATACCAGTTGAAAGGTGTCACGCACATCTGGTTTTGCCAATGGAAGGATAGTAGGACCGCTGGAGCAGGTCTTGTCACTTGGGAAGAGTTCCATGTTGCATTCTTAGATCTGTTCTTCCCTCGTGAGATGAGGCAGATGAAGGCAGTTGATTTCGTAAATCTGAAGCAAGGGAGGATGACGGTGTAGGAGTATGCCCTTGAGTTCACCCCCTTATCGAAGTACGCCCTAGAGTTAGTGGTTGATTAGAGGACGCGAGTCAGTAGATTCGTTCATGGTGTAGTGGGCTATTTGGATAAGGATTGTAGGAACGTTATGCTCCATCAAGGTATGGATTTCCCTCAGATAGACTTGTACACCTAGAAGATCCAGGCGGCACATCTGAGAGAGAGGGAGGCCAAGAGGGCCAGGACCGATGACCACACATTTTCACAACAGAGGTCAGGAGATGGGTACCGACAGTAGACCCACCAGAGATCATCAGCCCCAGCATCTTCAACATTGAGTGTTCCACCGAGGACTAGGCAAGATCATAGAGGGCGAGCATCAGGGACTAGGGGTCAGAGCAGTAAACCCATAGATTCTAGTATTCCAACTTGCTGTAGGTGTGGCCGAGGTCACACGTCTCAATGTTTAGCAGGTAGAGGTGCTTGTTTCAAGTGTGGGAAGCCTAGACACATGCTCAAAGATTTACCAGCAATGAGGCAGGATCATGACGGGGGCCAAGGCCCAGCTTCTATTCTTGTAGCCCCGCCCGTACGATCAGCACATCAGGGGGCATCTACTAGCATAGGTGGCAGTCAACACCAGAACAGATTTTATGCCTTAGCATCCCGCTAGGAGTAGGAGGTCTCCCCTGATGTAGTCACTGGTATGTTATGAGTTTTGCATCTTGATGTTTATTCTTTGCTATATCTGGGGGCTACCTTATCTTTTATGACACCTGATGTGGCCAGTAATTTCAGAGTCAGTCCCGAAGTCTTTTCAGAACCCTTCTTAGTCTCTACTTCAGTAGGTGATTCAGTTATAGCAGATGAGTAAATAGAGGTTGCCCGGTCTCAGTCCTTTAGAAAGTCACCTCAGCAGATTTGATAGAGTCAGGCATGATCGATTTTGATATTATTCTTGGCATGGATTGGCTATTTGCATGTTATGACTTAGTTAATTGTAGAACTCGGGCTATAGAGTTCATATTTCTGGGTGAGCCAGTCTTAGAATGGAAGGGTAGTTCAGTTATGCCTATAGGTCATTTCAATTCCTACGTTAAGGCCAGAAAGATGATTTCCAAAGGTTGTTTGTACAACCTATTTAGGGCTAAGGATGCAACGTCCAAGACCCCGACTATCCAGTTAGTTCCAGTAGTACGTGAGTATCTAGAAGTCTTTCCTAATGATCTACCGAGAATCCCTCCCAAGTGAAAGATTGATTTTGGTGTTGACCTTCTTCCAGAAATGCAGCCTATATCTATTCCTCCTTACAGAATGGCTCCAGCTGAGCTAAAGGAGTTGAAGGAACAGTTAAAGAACCTATTAGATAAGGGTTTCATTAGACCGATCAAGTCCCCATGGGGTGCACCAGTTCTATTTATCCGAAAGAAAGATGGGTCTCTCCGAATGTGTATTAATTATCGACAATTGAACAAATTCACTATCAAGAACAGGTATTCTTTACCAAGTATTAATAATTTATTCAACCAGCTTTAGGGTACCAAGTGTTTCCTAAAGATAGATCTCAGATCCGAGTATCATTAGCTTAGAGTTCGGGAGAGCGACATCCCGAAGACAGCCTTCAGGACGTGGTATGGTCATTATGAGTTTGTAGTTATGTATTTTGGACTAACGAAGGCTCCTGCAGCTTATATGGATTTGATGAATAGGGTGTTCAACCCATACTTAGATATCTTCATGATTGTGTTTATTGATGACCTCCTGATATACTCTCGGAGTGAGGAGGAGCATGTCATTCACTTGAAAGTGGTGCTACAAACTCTCAAAAATCGCCAATTATATGTAAAATTCAGCAAGTGTGAGTTTTGGATGAACTCAGTGGCGTTTTTGGGCCATGTGGTATCAAGCGAAGGCATAAGGGTGGACTCTCAGAAAATAGAAGCGCTGAAGAATTGGCCTAGATTGATGAATCCTTCAGATATTCGGAGCTTTTTGGGTTTAGCTAGCTAATATCAAAGAACTGTGGAAGGTTTCTCATCTATTGCAGCACCTTTGACTAAATTGACCCAGAAGAAGGTGAAATTTCAATGTCCGGAGGCTTGTGAGAAGAGCTTTCAAGAGTTGAAGACTCGACTTACTTCAGCAGCGATGTTAACCCTACCCAAGGGTACCGATGGGTTTGTGGTGTATTGTGATGCTTCAAGGATCGGGCTTTGATGTGTATTGATGCAATGCGGGAAAGATATAACATATTCCTCCAGACAGCCAAAAGTTCATGAGAAGAATTACCCGACCCATGATCTTTAATTGACTGTGGTGGTCTTCGCCTTGAAGATATGGCGACACTATATGTATGGGGTCTACGTGGATGTGTTTACGAATCATAAGAGTTTGCAATATATCTTTACCTAGAAGGACTTTAATATTCGGCAAAGGAAGTAGTTAGAGCTACTCAAGGACTATGATAATGAGTGTCTTTTACCATCCGGGTAAAGTCAATGTTGTAGTGGACGCACTTAGTAGACTCTCTAGGGAGAGTGTGTCCCATGTGGATGAGGGAAAGAAGGAGCTGGTTAAGGATGTGCAATGACTCGCAAGGTCAGGAGTTAGGTTGGCTGACTCGGCTGATGGTGGTGTTATTGTTCATAACAAATTAGAATCGTCATTGGTGACTTATGTAAAAGCTAGGCAAGATGAGGGCACAATTTTGGTAAAGTTGAAGGAAGTCGTTCAGGATCAGAAGATAGAGGTCTTCTTCAAAGAGGGACATGGTGTGCTTTGGTACCAGGGTCTCTTATGTGTTTCAGATATGGATGATTTGAGGAGCTGAATGTTTCACAAGGCTCATGGATCCAGGTATTCTATCCATCCCAGTGCCACCAAGATGTACTATGACTTACGGAAAATCTATTGGTAGAATGGCATGAAGAAGGATATCGCAGAATTCTTAACTGAGTGTCTGAATTGTTAGAAAGTAAAGGTTGAGCATCAGAAGTCGGGAGGCTTGCTTCAGGATATCAGTATTCCTACTTAGAAAGGGGAGGAATCAGTATGGACTTTGTCACAATTTTTCCTAGCACTCGCCGGCAATATAACTCCATTTGGGTTGTGGTAGACAAGTTGACCAAGGCTGCTCATTTTCTACTGGTTAAAACTATGGATTTGGTGGAGGATTATGCCAAACTATATATTCGGGAGCTAGTTTGATTGCATGGAGTTCCCTTGTCCATCATATCCGACAGAGGTACCCAATTTACCTCTCAGCTTTGGAAGTCATTTCAGAAAGGACTTGGTACTCAGGTTAAGCTTAGCACTGTGTTTCACCCGCAGGTGGATGGTCAATTAGAGCAGACAATTCAGACTATCGAGGATATATCGAGAGCATGTGTGATAGACTTCAAGGGTAGTTGGGATGATCATTTGCCTCTTATTGAGTTTGTATACCATAATAGCTGTCATTCCAGTATCCAGATGGCACCGTTTGAGGCTCTCTATGGGCGAAGGTGTAGCTCTCCTATTGGTTGGTTTGAGGTTGGTGAGGCGGCAATGATAGGACCAGGTTCGGTTCATGAGGCTATGAAGAAGTTCCAATTGGTAAGGGATGGGTTGAAAACCGCTCAGAGTCGCCAAAAGTCCTATGCGGGTGTTAGGAGAAGAGAATTAGTATTTGAAGTTGATAATTTGGTATTTCTGAAGGTATCTCCCATTAAGGGAGTGGTGAGGTTTGGAAAGAAGGGAAAACTTAGTCACCACTATGTCGGCCTATACCGGATTGTTAGACATGTTGGCAAGGTGGCCTATGAGTTGGAGTTGCCCTCAGAATTAGCTTCTTTACATCTTGTATTCCATGTATCACTTTTAAAGAAGTGTTTGGGTGATCCAACTCAAGTTATCCCGATGGATAGTGTTGGTGTGAAAGACAACCTCTGTTATGAGAAGGTTCCGATGGAAATACTGGATCGTTAGGTTCGAAGGCTAAGGAACAAAGAAGTAGCTTCAATTAAAGTGTTATGGAGGAATTAGCATGTTGAGGGTGCTACGTGGGAAGCCGAAGCAGATATGATTGCTAGATACCCACAATTATTCTCTACCAACTCAGTTCCAGCTTGAGGTATCTGTTTTACTCTCAAACCCTATATAGTTTTCATGTTCCATTCATGTTCCCATGTTTCTGTTATGTATATGGATGTATGTATGATTCGTGAATTTAGTTCAGCTACGTAGTTGGAATCGGAGATAGTCATTCTATTAGTTTTTGGCTTAAATGATCAGTATTTGAATATGATGATTTCATTTCTCTGCTATTCTATATGTTTTCCAACATTCGAGGACGAATGTTCCCAAGGGGGAGATATTTTTATACTCTGAATATCCAAAGATCGGACCCAGGAGTTGAAACAGAGAAAATTTAAAATCTGGCACCAAGCATCAGGACGGGTTGTAAGGTGACTCGTGAGAGTAGCCCATCCGAGTCGTAATGTGACTCGTGGGGAGGCCAGGGGATGAGTTTGAAATTTGGGAATTTGGGATCCCCATGAATGTGACCACGAGTTGTGGTCAGGCCCCATGACTCGTTAGGTCAGTCGTGGGGTGGGGTGAGTAAGAAAAGAGACGGAAAAGGGCAATGTAACTAAAGGAAGGACCCCACAAGTCATGGTCAGTCACCACGATTCGTGGGGAGGGTTATGGTCAGCTAGTTGAAGAATTATTTGGTATTGAGGCAGTGTACATGACGGGTGGTGACCACGAGTCATGGTCTCCTGTAAAGGATCGAGATGTTACCCGTGACTAGCCCAGATGATCAGATGAGTAGTATACTTGACGGACGACTCCATGAGTCGTGGCCCTTGATGACGTGTTGTTGGCTCCCTCATTGGGACCAGCTGGTAGTTATTTTTTTCTATTTTAGTAAGGGCTTTTCCTTAATTCCTAAGGTCCTAAGGCCTAAACTACGTCGTTTTGAGTTATGAATGATGACTTTTAATGGAGTTAAGCTCATTTTAGGCCATATTCATTCATGCATGCAAGGAAGAAGGTGTGAGAGGGTGATCAAGCTTAGTGTTCTTATTGGGAATTTAAAGAAGTGTAAGAATCAACTACCATCAGGTATGTAAAGTTATGAATGGGTGAATTCTTTCACACTCATTCCCAACCCTTTCTAAATCATAAGTTTTCTATGTCTAATCTTTGGGTTTTAACCCAATGCGTGAATTTTCTAATTCTTTACATGGGTATGATTTAAATATGTTCTACTATTGAATTATAAAGCATGGACAAGTTTTATAATGTTTCCAATTAAAAATCATGTTTCTAGTTTTGTGAATTAAAAAGCCCATTAATGAAAAGTTCATGAAAGATGAGATTTGAAATGAATGTATGATTATGATTAGATATTATGATGAAAAGCATGTTTTCACGCTACACATATTTATAATCATGTTTTTGATGTGAATTGAGTATTTTCAAGCATGATAAAGGTATGGGCAATGCCCACATGTTTAAAGTATAATTTATGATTTCCTGCAATAAGCTTACCACATGGTTTTGGAGCAAAGACTCCCAATTATTTTCAGCTTGTGGTATGGTTTGAGTTAAAGCTTCTCATATGTATAATTTTAGCTTTGAGATGTATTTGATTATTGAGCTTCGTCAAAAGACGATGTTGAGCTTTGTTAGAAAACGATGTAAAGCATATGCATGTTTTTGGGAGTAGTGTCTAGCACCGAGTAGGCTAAGGGTCAATCACCCTATGCCTCAGAACTATGCACCATCATAGGTTTATACTATTATATACATTACTTCAGGACATATCTTGTAAGCTATCCCTGGCCCTATTGGCCCACAAGCTTGATATCGATATCATGGTTTCGTCCCTTGCCCTTAAAAGGCTTTGAACAGCTCTACCCACTTGAGTGTGATAGTTGGGACCACGTAAGCTGTATCGTGGTATGTCGGTTAAAAGACGAGTCTCCAATTGTTCCTCATGATTTCAGTTACACATGTTCATCATTCATGAGATTTATATATCTATACATGTTCTAAAGTAGGTTTGACTCAATGTTCATATTTTACTCATGACTATCATATTTCATCTTTGAGTCAATCGATACAGTGATGATGTTATGATGAGATCATGATTTCAGAAAGAATGCATGTAAGACCTACTCTCAGATTCTTATTGTTAGGTTTTACATTATGCATGTCTTTAAAAGATTTTACTTATATAGGCGGTTTTACTCACCTTACATACTCAGTACATTCCACGTACTGACCTCATACTCTTTGTTGTATCCTTTCATGATATAGGACCCAGCTCTCAGGTTCTGCCCCGTTCATAGTCATTCTTCAAATCTAGCATCTTATGTTGTGGGTGAGTCCTCATTTCCCGAGGACTAGACTATTCAGATTTTCTTCATATATTTTTGGTTTCAACTTTATTGAGTTGGTTGGGGTCTTGTCCCATCAACTCGTCATGTTTAGAAGCTTTTCAGAAAAAGGATGTATTCAGCTTCAGACTGTGTATTCTGATGTTATGTTTAATTTAGACTTCTGCTATGATTATCTTGTTGATTCTTCTATTTTATTGATCGAGTTAGATTTACGTTTATGCCATGGGTCGACTTAGAGTCTCTTGGGGATCCTTGTCCCAGGTTGTGATCCCAGCCTCCGTTCGGGTTGTGATAGTAGGCTTGGATTTCTGAAGTTCCTCGACATCATAAACTACGTGGCAATATAGGTATATATATTTCGGACCTCTCAGAGAGTGTTTCCCCTGCCCAAGGGCACATTGTGATATCACAACTTATTCGTCCTTTACCCTGGCAAGGCTTAGGATGCCTCTCCTCCACGTGGGCAAGATATGGATAATCATGCGCTTATACATGGTGGTTATCGGTTATGACAAGTCTTTCATTGTTCCTCATGATTTCAAATACTTATGTTCATGACCTATGATATTATGTTTATTAGCATGTTGACCCAATGACCAGTTTGTAAACTTTTACTTATGATTTCCACTATGATAAGTCAAATGATTTCCATTTCTAAATCTTGGGTCAGTATGTTCAGTTACGATAACCAGCTTATGATTATGTATATCTCAGATACAGCTTTTAGCTTGCAGTTCTTACTCTCATGATCCTTTTGATGTATGTATATGCATGATTTCAACTAATGTTTTACTAAGCATGTTTTACTTGCTTTACATACTCAGAACATTCCAAGTATTGAGTGCAACTGTATGTTATATCGTCTCATGATGCAGATTCGGGTGATCCAACTCAGTCTTGTTGGTAGCTTGCTCCTATATCAGTCCAGTTCAGCCTCTGTAGGGTGAGTCCTCATTTTCCAAGGACGTTCACTTAGTTACATTGATTAGGTAATTTTAGTTTCATACTTGGAGTTAGTTGGGGATTTATCCCAGCATCTCATCAGATAGTAGAGCCTCTTCAAACATAGACTAGTATGTTCAGCTTGAGATTTAGTGTTGTGATGTTATCATATGATATACGCTTTATGAAATTCAATCTTTTGCTTATTGCATTTCATGTTGTTTTCCGCTTAATTGTGCTTTAAAGTCATGCTATGCATGTACCATGAATTATCTTGGAACCATTTGTGGTTCTAGGTTTCATGTCTCGATCGGGGGTTACCAACTCAGGTCACGACACATATTCCCCCCCCCCCCTTTATTTTTAAACCCCTAAACTTAGGCTTTTGCCTCATAAAGTCATTTCCTTATCTCTCCCCAACTCTAGGGCATGAAGCCTCATTTTTCATTCATTCACCACTAGCACTTCCGAGGATAGGTGCCAAGAGAGGGACTAAAAAAAGGGTAATAGGCTTGTAATGTAGTTTCCAAAGAAAAGGGTCAACAAGGCTCAAACATTGGCTAACAAAGATAGATGCTCATGGAGGTTATTTTGGGTGAAGTTTCTATCTAAAGAAAGCCTAAGATCATGTTCTATGTGCAACCACATCTAGAATTTGCCTTTAGTCACACTTAGGACATGTTCTAGACCATTATGCACACACGACAATTCAGCTAAAGATCTCACCGCAAAAGGCATCACAGTCCAAGGAGTTTGCAAATTTTTAAAGATCACAATAAGAGTATTATTTTAGGAATGCTAGCATCTGAATATAAAAGTCAATCAAAGAATGTGCAATCCATGACAAGAGAATTCTTATTTGCAATTTCAAGCGCCCCTTTTTTATTTTTCTCAAAACTCATTTGCAATGAAAATAAAAAATTTTGGTGGTACCTTATAAAACAAGTGCAACAAAGACACTAGACATGGCATTTTCACTTAAGAAAGTCACCTCTCAATCTATCATAAGAAATTGCCACCCGATTCGACAATAAAAGAAAAAAATGAAAATTTTTGTCCCTGGAAAAGAACTGCGGTATAAAGAAAATCATTGGATTTTATTTTCTATCTACTATGAACAAAGATAATTTTTTTAATATGGGTCATGAAACATTTGGCAAAGTAAATGTTACACCCCATAAATGTTAACGATTAGTAAGCATACGTGTGGATTTGTAACGGGTAAGAAGAGCTTGAAGCGTGTGGAAAAAGCCTCGGAAGCAGGGTCGGGCGAGGCTAGGTCACGAGGGGCCAGCGCAACACGCCTACAGGAAGTGCACTGGCCGGCGCGGCGCACCAGGCACTGGGGCGCGATGGGATGCGCGACGCGGGGGGCATGTTGGCACGATGGCCGGTGCGGGGTGCCCCCTGCCACCGACCTCATTTATATATAAAGTCCCTCCCTTTAATTGTAATTCATTTTCCAACATTTGTCTCAGCCAAGGCAAGAGAAACATGAATATTTCAATTATTTTTCACCCGATTACGCTACCAAATGCCGTCCAAACTCAAATTAACTTTGGGTATCGAGTTTTAAGCCTATAGGGGACATCACTACGGAGTTATTTTCTCAATATACGCCGGGAAAATCAGAACTCTGCTGAGTAGAAGTTGTCAAAATTGCTCCTAATTGATTCTAATACAACCGGAGGCTTTAGGTAAGCATTTCTCCCTTCGACACTTTCAGGAAATTATAGGTTTTCGGCCATATTTTACATAGTTCAATTATAGTTTCTATTAGTATTAAAAGTTATCATTTTAAGACGAATTTGGTATTGAAATTAGTCTATTTCTCCTAGTATTAGGTTTATATTTGGAAAGAGATGTTGAATACAATTGAAACTCGTCAATAATCGAGAATTGACAGCTAAGGTATGTAAGGATTATTCCTTCGGCAAGTCATTCTTATCATAAAGCGATACGACTCATGTTATAAACATGGATAATGATCCTACATGTTGTAATTAGTTGTTGCTAGTATATAGAGATCAGATATGCTATGATTAGCTTCTATCAGTAGATTACAATTACGTATGTTATGGTTAGCTACTAGAAAATGTATACATATAATACCACAGTATCCCTTGTGAAGAAAGAACATGTTAAGTGTGGCACGTGCTAGAAGCATCATAGAAACTCTTCTATCCTCCAGTTCATAGTATTAGTAGAATTGTATGTTTTATTGTCAAGCCTAGACCTTAGAATCTTGTGAATAGTTATCGGGCCTGAGTTAGTAAGTTGAACAGCATAGGCACAGTTAGGTGATATAACTACCAGTTTGGTGGTTGTATTGTCAAGAAAGCATGTCTGGAGGCCATTGGCGTATCCTCATGCCCCAGGGCCATAAATTTAGATAGGAGGGCCATACTTTAGAGTCAGCAGCACTAGGGTCGTCTAGTGAACTGAGTGATGGCCTGCCATCTAGTTAGCTACTACCAGTGATTATCAGTTCCGGTTGACTTAGTATCCATCATACAGGTTGCCAGGAAGCCAGCCTAGTCGTTCAGGTCAAATAGACCCATGGGTAACCTAAGGAAGGGGACCTTATTAGCAGTTGGAGGTAGGGCCACCGCCCCAGCCTGTTCCTATAAGATATTCAGGTACAGATTGTCGTGAGTGGATAAATAGCCTGTTTGGCCAAGCTTCTTGTAGGAAAAAAGTGCTTATTTTTTCTAAAAAGCACTTATTTTTAAAAAATGAGGTTTTTGGCCAAGCTTTTGAGAGAAAATAAGTGCTTTTATGGAGCAGCAAAAGTTGTTTTTCATGAGCTAAAAGAAGTAGCTTCTCTCCAAAAGCACTTATTTGAAAAGAACTTTTATGAAAAATCCACTTAGAATAACTTTTCAAAAGCATAGCTAAACACTAATTGTTGCTCAAAAGTGCTTTTTAAATTTATTGGCCAAACACAAACTGCTTCTCACCAAAGGTACTTTTTCGATAAGCACTTTTGAAAAATACACTTCTCAAAACAAGCAGATTTGAGAAGCTTGAACAAACCAGCTATAAGTCTATATAAACATATCTATAGGTTTAGGAACTTCCCAGAAAGGTCATATAAGATCTAAGAAAACCAAGCTAAGGTCTAAAGGACTAGGACCATGTCAGCATAGTATTACCCTTAGGCTAGGGATGTCAATAAGCTACCTGCGGAGGATAAGAGACCGACAGCTCAAAAGAATGTCCGGTCAGTTGCAATCCTACAATCTTTCTAAGTAAAGGAACTGAATAATTGGTCTTCTGAGACACTACAGTTTCTTGTGAGTTATAGTTGCCCGAACAGGACATTCAGAGTAATATTAGGCCACTCCAGATCTTATCCTATACGATCTAAACTGTTAGAGATTATGATCACTGCTAGGATCCTCTGATCAGGTATAGGTGCACGGGGTGTGCCTGCTAGCAGCCATATAGATTATTCTAGGGGCGAGCAGCGGTCGTGTTAGGCCCAGAAGGGCAAATACGCCTTTTGAGTTTCTAGATTGAGACTTCAGTATAGCACCTCGAGTGGAGTTGCCCTCACTCAGGAGCCTTCCGTGACCACCCCAGGGTTACTAGCTGTGTCGTCGCCCGTGAGGGGCTATATAACGTCGCTCCAAGGAGCGACATGCCATCCCGAGTGACGAAGATAAAGTCCGAGGGCCTTATACAGTCCATTCCATGGCTGGATTATTATTTCTACGCCGTATCAACAATACACCCTCATCGAGCCTGGTGCCCGGGGTGTAGTTATCAAGAGTCTACTAGACTCAGACACAGCTATAAATAATGAGCCAAGTGAGATCAATTGGAGACCCAAGGGGACAGGTAGGTTGGCTATAGCATCAGTAGATTCATAGAAACCTAGATAAGAGCATATAGATTGAGGTGTACTTGACAGGGCTTATGCGGGTCCCAGTAGAATATTTCTGTGTTGTTTGTACCTTCTCGGCTTTTGGGGGATAGGTTAGGTTCTTGTTTGTATTCTTTTCTGCTAGCTATAGCTTATGAATATATGATTGTTCAATCGTAGCTCATATATGTGTAGTATTTTTCAAGATGCAGATTCTGAATAAGCCAGTTTACAGGTTAATCTTTCTTCCCCTTCTCTTTACTTACTTTCAATCTTTAATAGCTTACTTATTGACTTACATATTTGGTACATATTGTACTGACGCCCATCCCTGGGTGCTGCATTGCTTTCCTATAGGTTTAGATAGATAGAGTTCAGGCTCTTCAGTCGCGGCGGTTCAGAGTCAGCAGTTTGTCCAGCTCCCTTCATTCGTAGTTTTCAGGTTGTAGATGTTACAGTCTTTCAGTTGTATGGCATTTGGGGTAGGCCAGGGCCCTCTTCCAACCACTATTTGTATTCTTAGAGGCTTGTAGACTAAAGACGTTAGTTAGTTAGTTGTTGTTGGTCGTGTGGGGCTTAAATTAGTTATGTTTCCTATGTTGGCCATGTGGGGCCTAGCTTAGTGGCTTGTTCTCATTTCTGTTATAACTAGACAGCATGGTAGTCTTGTCGGCCCGCATAGGATCCCTTTAATTGCCTGCTGTTGGTTAGCTGTTTTTATTTACAGGTGGCTATATGGCCTTGTCGGTCGAGGGCTGTATTTACAGGTGAGATATAGCTCGTTGTTTTCTTGAATTGAGTTGCAGACATGCATCAGCCCAGCCAGGTTAGTCAGATCCCAGTATGGCACTAGGTGCCAGTCGTTCCACACCAGGTAGGGTGTGACAAACTTGGTATCAGAGTAGTTCATCTCCTAGGGAATATGCAGGTCGTGTCTAGTAGAGTCTTGCTTAAAAATATGTTGTGCACCATATTTTATAAGCAAGAGGCTATGAGGCATGATAGTATGGCTACCTTTTCTTCTCCACAGATTGTGCTATAGAACCGAGTTGTATAGGGTTGAGTCCCTAAGTTTTCATTGCTATGTTATTCTAGAATAATGTGTGGTATGAGATAGACTCCAGCCAGCCGCAAGATAACTATAGCAGGAGAAGGAAGTACTAGTGTAATGCAATAGTTGGGGGATAGCCAACTTTAGGACAAAGTTGGATGTCTTTTAATCTTCCAAGTACCTTCCTGAGGCATCAGGAACTTCATAAGGTAGTAGATATGCCAGCACCATCCCTAGTTCTTTCTACATCCTTAGAATAGGAGGTCAAGAGTATAGTATATATATGAGCTGACTTACCTACTAGATATGTAGAATTAGGCAGGGGCAAGAGTTAAGGTTGGACCACCTGAAACATACAAAAGATCGTGCAAGATTTGTACCCTCAACCTTTAGAGTTGTTGAAATTCGCTCCCTAATCCTAGTATAGAATGATAGGGTTACCTCCCACCTCCCAGTTTATTCTTTCAGTACAACAAAAAGCGATGGTAGCAATGCCATGTTGCCCAGAATAAAGAGTAAATGGGGGCTCAAATTATTGACCACGGGAAAGGTTAGAACGTGGTTAAGACCCCTAATGTTTACAAAGTTATCTAGACCCTCACAGTAAATAAACCAGGTGGGTGGGCGAGGTTGCCAGCAACACTTAACTGCGTGCGAGAGAGTCCATTAGCGATAAACTCCCAGCAATAGTAAAGCTTTGGTCAAAAAGAGGTTGATTCCACATCAGTATGCTAATAACAGTAGGGCATACTTGCAAGATAATGGTTAGCCCTAGCTTGTCATATCGAAGGACAGAAAGATTATATGAATGAGATAGGCCCGAGTGTGGGTCAGAAGGATATAGGTCGGTAGACTTGGTTAGTAATATCTTTGACAGTATGACTTAGAAGCCACGAACCCCAGAGCTCAGTCCAATGGAATCAAGGGGAAATGCATGAGTATCTAAATTTAGGGGAAACCAGAATCACCTCAAGGTTGGAGCAAGTTGACAGAGCATGGGACCACTACAAAATGTCGAGAACTAAGCATCGGGCTGACATCTAAGGGATAGTGAGTTTGTAACCCAGCATGCTACAATGTCACCACCAATTGTGAAAGTACACAGAGATTCTAACCTAGTACAACCTAGATACAAGTCCTAGTAGTAAGTTATTAGCCTTTGAGAAAATATGGGGCGGAGTCATAAGACCCAGCGGTTGACTCTGCGTTCCAAAGTGGGCAGAACTTCATTAGAAGATTATGGCCAAGGCGCACTATGTCAACTATCCCATCCACCCAGAGTTTAATGAAAATGCATTAGTTGATAAAGATAGGCCTACATATTACATGGGAAGAGGAGAGATATTGTTGAATCATAGCACAGAACTCCAATGACCAGCTAGGGGGTGCTGGATAGAAAGAACGGAGCAGGCCAATTCAGGGGATGATCGTACCTGCAAGGAAGTGGAAAGTAATCAACATGAATATAGTTATAGGATTATCTTGTACTAGGTGTAAATTGACCTCATTTGAGTCAATATGGTAAGACTAACAAAATCGATTCATGTCTTGCTAGATAGAAGTATATTTCAGCTAAAGGCTATGTTGAGTTAAATGTTTAAGAATTAGTTTGGTTGAGTGTAGCCCAAGTATTCAATAAACTACGACAGAGGGGCACAACGTAGAGCTAGCTTTTAGAAAGGCTTCTAGAATAAATTGGGATGCATATTAAGTTGAGTAAGACTCCTCGTCTCCAAACAAATGGCTAAGAAGAGAACATAACTCATACGTCGAGGGTCTATTATGAGTGGAATTGGAAGCCCCCTAAAGTAAATTAGGGGCGGTTGAACCAGGGAATATATTAATAGGTAGATTGAAAAGTTAAACTCACCAAGAAATGGGTACTGATTGCCTAGGGTCGTTGGAAGTCCTACCCTAATGTACGACATAAGCAGTAAAGAGTTGAAGCAGCAGTTGGGTATTTCTGGAAACTTTTCCAAAGAAGGGTGTTGTGAGGTTTGGTAAAAAGGGAAAGTTTAGCCCTAGATTCATTGGCCCGTATCATATCCTCCAAAGGACAGGCACGGTGGCATATGAGCTAGAACTGTCTTTAGAGTTAGAATCTATCCACCTATTCTTTCAGATATCAATTTTGTGGATGTGCATAGGGGATCCATCCTGAATGGTGCCAGTTGAGGACGTTCAGGCCACTGAGGAGCTATCCCATGAAGAAGTTCCAGTTGTCGTACTAGATCAGCGAGTTCGAAGGTTGAGAACTTAAGGCACAACCTCTGATAAGGTATTACGTAGGAACAGGAGTAGAAAAGAGATGACTTGGGATGTTGAGGATGACATGAAGTATAGACATTCTCACTTGTTCTAAGACCGATTCAGGTGATATAGTAGAGGTGATGTTATTATTAATTTATTATTTTACTGCTTACGTTATCAATATTGTTAGCTAGCTGCCTCATTGTGATGACATAGTTGTTTATAGCATCCTGCGAGGCGCCTGTGTTAGACTTTTTGGAATTTCAGGTTTTCGGATGGTCCATCACACTGGGGGAGACTCTGCTGAACTTTTCCCAAATCTTGGTAGTTAACCTCGTTAAGCCTGACAATGGCAGTCGAGGATGAATGTTCCTAAAGGGGGAGGATGTTACACCCCATAGATGTTAATGATTAGTAAGAATACGCGTGGATTTGTGACAGGTAAGAAGAGCTTTATGCTTGTGGAAAAAGCCTCAGAAGCAGGGTCACAAGAGGCTAGGACGCGAGGGGCTGGCGCGTTGGCCGGCGCGGTGTGCCAGGCATTGGGCCGCGATGGGAGGCGCGGCGCGGAGGGCATGTTAGCACGATGGCTGGCGCAGGGCGCCCCCCTGCCACCGGCCTCACACACATATATATATATATATATATGAAGTTTTCCATTATTTTTCGCCCGATTACGCTACCAAACACCGTCTAAACTCAAATTAACTTTGGGTATCGAGTTTTAAGCCTGCAGGGGACATTACTGCAAAGTTATTTTCTCAAAGTATGCCTAGAAAATTTGAACTCCACTGAGTTGAAGTTGTCAGAAGTGCTCCTAATTGATTCCAATACAGCCACACGCTTTAGGTAAGCATTTCTCCCTTCTGCACTCTTGGGAAATTATAGGTTTTCGGTCGTAGTTTACGTAGTAGAATTATAGTTGCTATTAGTATTAAAAGTTATCATTTTAAGCCGAATTTGGTATTGAAATTAGTCTCTTTCTCCCAGTATTACAGTCATATTTTGAAAGAGCTATTGAATACAATTGAAACTCGTCAGATAATTGGTAATCGGCAGCTAAGGTATGTAAGGCTTATTCCTTCGGCATGTAATTCTCATCGTAAAGCGATATGACTCATATTTTAAATGTAGATAGTTATCCTACATGTTGTAATTAGCTATTGCTAGTATATTAACACGCCCCAAACCGGGGTAGGGTGCAACTGGCACTTGATTCATGATTGATCGAGAAACCGGCTATATAGCATCTATAGATGTAACAATAAGGCTGACCAAGCCACCTTTCACAACCATCTAACATAAATACTGGACCCATAATGCATTGAACACTATAAATATCAACCTTGAAAACCGACAAGGCTACAATAAATCTAAACAGAGCAATAAAAACCAACATGACTACACAACCAACACTACTATACAAACTAGTCCACATCAACCTCTACAGAGTAAACAAACTAAAATGAATGGGACAGGGCCCCAACCTACCCATGCTGTACACAAAACTCAAAATAGTCAAACCTAGGAAATGGCTACTGGAAGAGAGGAGCATAGCACTATTCTGCTGAAATCTAGCTCCTATTGCGTCCGATGATCTGAGCCTGGGCCTGTACCTGCAGAACAATTGCAGGAAGGGTTCCAAGATGAAGGGACATCAGTATAAATAAAATGTACTGGTATGTAAGGATGAAAACTATAGACATGTAAGATAAAAATGATAATTAGGCCAGAAACAAGGAATAGTAATAGCCCGGAATCCTAAAAACATAAAACAAACAATAACTCATTATTGAAGTGTAGATGTAATCATCAAATGCACAACAAAGACTATAACTTAAATGCCTGAAACCAGCCAATCATAAAATCTATATACAATTCCTCCAACCAGTGTACCACACCGGGGTAAAAATAAAAATTCCTCCAGCTGGTGTACCGCACCAAGGTAAAATCCATCCAGTGGTGTACCACACCGGGGTAAAATAACAATACATTTAGCTGGTGTACCACACTGGGATAAAATTAATTAATCTTAAACAAAATCATAAATGGAGCTGATATGGCTTATACTGGACCAACTTAATACGTACAACATAGAAATGACGAATACTAAACATGTGGCTTGCATAGGCCTCCTTCGCAATGCATAAATGCAAGTGAGTACATATAACATGTAAATCTATAAAATAGAACTTAAATGCATGTATTCAAAACTTGTATAAATCATAAGGAATTGCGGACAACCTAAGAGTTTCAACAAAATTTATAGATCGTATTCAAGGGACATTAGAGCTCAGAAACTCGCTAGCTTATTGTTCGGCTTAAGGGAAAGGGATTATGAAATCTCCCCTTGGCCTGAAATATTTCATAACATACATATAAGATAAAGGAAAACCATAACCAGGTAATCCTAATTCAGTAAGCTCGATTACCCTTAATAGCTTGCGACGTCTTCACGTGGCTTAAAATCATTTACACGTTACCATCTTGGCTTTTTCACCAAATTCGGTTAGCAGCCAGACCTTTAAACGCATTTAACATCATATATATATATATATACACACACACACACACATACACACACACATATACACATAACATACAGTAAGGACCAAATAACAATGCCACGCTGAGGGGTCTCCAACTTAATGTACAACCACGACAACAATCAACACAATATCACACTTTAGATGTCTCACTTCAGCTAGGCATAATCTTAACATTTAACCTCAATAAAACATGAAACTTTAAATCTTAAAAGAAGCATAACATACTGCCTCAAGACTTTTAATGATATTGCTGGCTCATTCGATTCACAACACACGAATTGTTCTTAAAAGAAGGATAGACCGGGCGCCTTACATACCTTTCTCCGATGAACTTTTCTCTATCTGATTTCCTATTTCAATGATCAGCCTTCAACCTCCTTAATCCAGTGGTTTTATAGGCCAACTACAAGCTTAATCTATAGCACAAAATGCAGCCAAAATAACTAACCAAAGGCAGTCACAATAGCAACAACACACACGGCAAAATCAACAACATTTAGCCATTTTCTCAACTAGTTTTCATGAACTTTTGAGGGAGAAACAAGAGGAAATTTTACCTTAGCTTTTCTGTAATTCTTCCCCTAAATATAAAGTATACTTCCAAGAAAAGAAACAGCAAAAAATCCTAAAGAAAACAAGCAAAACTATCACGCCCCAAATCTGGGGTAGGGCGCAACTGGCACTCGATTCATGATAGATCGAGAAGCCAAATATATGACATCTGTAACTGAAACACTTAGGCCATCCAGGGCACCTTTCATAATCAACTGAAGTACAAACTATACCCGTAAGGTCTCAACAATACGAGATAAGCAATTGAAATGCAACCAAGGCAATTAGTGTGCTAAACCAAGCAACAATGAGCAGACGAGGCCACAAAATTAATAACACTATACACACTAAGTCCACAAAGCATGTAAAGAGTAAACTAACTGATGGTCGGAACAGGGCCCCGACCTACCCATTACTGAATCTCAAAACTCAAGAATAAATAACGAAGCCCTAGCTCCAACAAGAAAGGAGCATACCAACTATCTGTTGATCTCAAGAGCTTCTACTCAACTAAAAATCCTGACCTCTACCTGCACCTGAAGCACGAACGCAGGTCCCAAAGCAAAAGGACATTAGTACGAATGAAATGTACTAGTATGTAAGGATGAAACTATAAACATGAGATATTAATCTTGTAATAACTGACTCAACACATAAACATATAAAGGATAGATATAATCAGGAACTCTGCAACCTGTAATTGATAACAACTTACTATAACATAAGTGAACTCAAGCTAATAGAAACAGGAATAAGGAATAGGAACCACCTGGAATCCGGAACATGATAATAACTCTATAATGAGATGAAAATGCAATGAAGAAATGCACAAGAAAGAAACTATAACCGTAATGCCAGCAACCATCCAACCATAAATCTATACATAAAATTCGTTCAGCCGGTGTACCACACTAGGAAAAAATAAAAATATCTTCAGCCGATGTATCAAACCAGGGTAAAATAAAAATATCTCCAGCCGATGTACCATACTGGGGTAAAATAAAAATATCTCCAACCGATGTACACATCGGCGTAAAACAAAAATATCTCAAGCCAATGTACCACACCGGGGTAAAATAAAAATATCTTCAGCCGATGTACCACATCAGGGTAAAATAAAATATCTCCAGCCAATGTACCACATCGGGGTGAAATAAAAATATCTCCAGCCGATATACCACACCGGGGTAAAATAAAAATATCTTCAGCCGATACACCACATCGGGGTAAAAGAAATATCTCCAGCCAATGTACCACACCGAGGTAAAATAAAAATAATTCTTAATCATGATCATAAATAGGGCTGATATGGCTTATATTGAGTCAATTTAACACGTATGGTATATAAATGACAAATATTAAATCTGTGGCCGGAATAGGCCTCTTTCATGACCCATAAATGCAAGTGAGCACCTATATCATGTGAAGTTAGAAAATATGCATATATATCACGTAAAGCTGTCAAATTATACATGAACATGTCGACTCAGTTACTTGAAGGACCTTCAAGAGGTTTAGACAACATAAGAACTTTTGAAGGCTTACAAACAATTTCCTAGAAATTATCCTACCAATTTAACATATTACTTGGAAAGAAACACATAGAGCTCATTTCTGCAAAATTCTTTAACATCTGGGGACTGCAAATATATACTGCCTACCAGATGGTTCCTTTACCTGTATCGACAACTATACATTGGAATTTCATTGCCAAATTTATCATGTAGATAAGCACATATAGTTCTTAATTCATTTGACTTATTTGCAGGAAAACATGGAAATTATAACTAGGAACTTGGAGTTATTTGTCATATACATAGAGTTGAGAACTGAATTACAAACATACAACGTATGAGACTTCTATATAATGTATAACTCGTATTTAGTTACCTGGGTTACCTCCAAGAGACTTCCTGGTATTCAAAGTTCTGAGCTTAACTAATCATTATCATAGCTTGCACTTATACTTACTTAGACATTAGGAACATTGGTACATGGGAGAATCTCTCCTCTGAATTTAGGTAATTCAACTTATAACTCAACAAGAGCTAAACATAAAGATGCATGACATGAATATAACTGAAAGAATTCAACTGTATGTTATAACATGAAAATTATATACATTAAGACTTCTTACTGGAAATAGATATAAAGTACTTGAGTTCTTAGACTTGTATGCAACATCAAGTACTTGACTGAGACATTAGCATAATTCTCGAAATATGATCTCTCAAAAACTTCTTAGATCAGCTAGCACGTTTTAACATAAATTAGGGACGTAAAGACATAACTTAAGGACGTGAGACTTGGAGCTCTGTAACTTAGGAACTCGTAAGTAACTCTCTAAGTGATGCCTTATAGGCAAATAAAGATATATAGCCGTAATTTGGGCAATGCTGGATTGACTTACATAACATTGCAATTATCTGCAGAGCTTAAGAAAGATTACATAATCATAAGTGACTTAAAAGATCCTAGGATTACCCTTTTCGGACATGGTAGAAAATTTCAACACAGAATAGATAACTTAACATAATCATTTAGGGGTATAATAAAGAGCTTCTCAACTTAAGTTACTATTTTGCTGACGTTCAACTCTAATTATTTTGTAGAAGGTTAACACTTTAGTGGTTATTCATCAACATAACACATATTTAACATAAACAACTTAATTTATAACTCTTTTGCTAAATGTCTTTAGAACAGGGTTAATCTTCCTAGCTGTTTGCCTACCTCGTTCACAATCGTAACCCGTATCGTCTAATTTGATAATATTTAGCTCTACTTTCATTATTCATCTTAACTTCTTTGCCAAAAATTATTCACTCTACACTCAAGTCTTTATCCTCTTGTTCACTATTCGATCAATTCTTATACGCACATACCTCTTTGCCTAATTAACAACTTTATCTGTTAAACCTCGTCTTTATATTTTAACGTCGTTCAGAGGTTCTAGAAAGCAATTACGGGCAGAGTGCATATTACTCACATATTACCTTAAAATGTCTAACATTTACTCTTATCTTCCCTTTTTATAACATAACAAAAAGATTAACAACTTAGCCACGCTTTTCCCGTTAACATGTATCGACTTAGCTTATTCGCTACGTGCCGCTTGCTTATCTTTAATGAGGCAAAACATAAAATCTAATTTTTACCTTAAGAGCTTTAAAACATAAACAAATAGGATGGATTAACAATATTATTGAAACATCATTTCAATAAGCTCGTTTACCCTCAATCGTCTTAGCGTCATCTTCTTAGCTTAAGTTCAATTACATGTCGTCGTCTTAGCATTTCCTACCAATTTAATTAAGTGACTAGATCTTAACATATATTCAACATCACATATATAGTACACTGCAAAGGACCAGCTGACAGTGCCCACGTTAAGGGGACTTCAGACTCAATTTAGAAGTACGGCAACAATCGTCTAAAAATTATGCCTTTCGTTTCATATTTGTTCGCTTCAACCATTCTTAACGATTCAAGAATAAGCCAAGTATTTCCAACCGTTTGTACAGAATCATACATGCCTCAATATGATTTTAAAAACGTAGGAATATTGATCCTATCAATAACTTAGTTTTGTGCTCGAAAAACAAGGAAAGGGACGCCTTTACATACCTTGGCACGTCGACTCTAATTTTGCCGAAAATCTTCCTTTCAAGATTACTCCTTAAGGCCCCTTCTAAGTGCAATTTACAAACACAACAGGCAGAAACTTCACTTCACCAAAGTTCTGGAAAAATTGGGCAGCAACATGCCACAAGAACACACAAAGAAACAACAACATAATACTACAATATTCTACAAGTTATAACCTCATAAACTTAAAGAAATCAAAAAGGGAATTACTTACCCTTTGTTGGAGATGTTATTACCTAATGTAGGAGTATACTCCTACTCTTTACTCTTCTTAGAATCATCTAAAAATGTAGCAATACCACAATCAACCATAAGAAAACAACAAGCCATGACTTTATTTCAAGGATCTCTTTTCAAAGCCCAAAAGAGAAAAGAGTGAAGTTTCTTACCTAGGATATCTTTTCACCATATGATAGGGCTTTGAATTCTCTGAATTCTAAAAAACAAATCAACTAAAACGGAGTAGAAATGAGCTTTCTTGCTCAATTTTAATTCATACTGGTACAGCTCGTACTGAGATTCATACTTTTCCTTCCTCTTATTCCGTCCATTTTATTTTCACCACGATTCTCATTACGACTCGTATAATCAAGGTGCGGCTAATACTGAGACTTGTACTTGGCTGATTTTTAGCACTTTTATGTATCTTTTGTACATTTTTTCTCCAACACTTATTTTCTCTAAAAATAAAGCAAAAGTACCTCATATTAATATAAACATACCTAAGTCCATGCTATTTACTCAGTTTTGAGCATCGAAAGTACTATAATCCTACAACACATCAATGGGTGTGAGGGAGTCATGAGTGTTTTCATGACTTCAAGCCCTGATTTCATAGGAGATGAGTGTGTCATTTTTGAAGTTTAAATAGCTTTAGGGCAGATTTTAGAAAATCTAGGCCTACTCGGGTTATTTTAAGAAATTTGACCCTAGGACTCATAACAGATATGTTTAAGAAAACTTACTTGTGGACCTACGAGCATATCCTTCGACCACGAAGGTATGACCCGTACTATGACTCATAGGTCACTCTTAATTGGAGGTCTATGTCTTTCATAGTTCATAACTACAATGAGTACTATGACCCATACAATGAAGTTACGAGTGGTAGGACCAACCGTACCCTGAACATATGCACTAAGATACATCTCTAGTTCTCACCACAACGTGTACTATGACCTGTACAATCCTCTTATGAGTCGTACTAAGAACTGTAGCACTAGTCTATTCCGTAATTTTTTTGCCACCTATTTATGTTCCTCCTGCACACTGAGCAAACATAAGTCAATAAACTTGGGTTTCTTCCCAAGAAGCATTTGATTTAACATCACAACACAACGGAGGTGGTTCAGTTACTCAAAATTCACCAAGCCACTTCATGGGTTGCCTCCTAAGAAGTGCCTGATTTATTGTTGCAGCACAACGCAAGTCTCTTGGCTACTCAGACTTCGTCAAGGAAATCAGACTTATCCTCGATTGCTAAGACCACTCTATACTCCTTTGGTTGCTTCATTGACCGACTACATTAAAGGTGACCTCTTCTTTATTGAGTTTGGATTTTAACTAGCCAGCCTCCACATCTACTAGAGCCTCCCAGTGGCAAGGTATAGTCCCCCAAAATGATGGGGACCTAAAAATCAACTTCGTAATCAAGGATCACGAAGTACACTTGAAATATAAATCTGTCCACTTTGACAAGCACACTAAACAGGATGCCCACAGGCTTTTTCATAGTTCAATTAGCCATTAGTAGCTGCATAGTAGTCAGTGTGGGGGCTCCCAAGCCCAACTACTTAAACACAGCTAAAGGCATCAGAATGATTCTTGCTCCTAAGTCGCAGAGTGCCCTCGCGAACTCAACATCATCAATTATACATGGAATGGTGAAAGAATTTGGATCCTCCTTCTTATGGGCAAGGACCTGTGAGGCTATCGCATTACAATGATGCATGTTATCCACGGGCTCATACTCAGGACCTTATCTTAGTAACAAGGTCCTTCAAAAACTTGGCGTATCTCGACATCTGCTCTAATGCCTCAACCAATGGTATGTTTACAGATAATTGATCTAGCATTGATAGGAATTTTTGAAACTTACCATTCTCCGCCTTCTTCATTCTTTGAGGGAACGATTGCGGTGGTTGTGGGATAGCCTTATAAATCTGTAAGGCCCTTTGCTTCTCTCCTTGTTCAGACCCTTGTGCTTGGTTGTAGGATATATCTCCATGGATGTCTTTCAGTTGATCATTTGTGGATTTAACCTTCTTTAGAATCTCATCCATCATTCTCTCAAACTTTGACAGTCTAGCCTCCCCCTCATGTGCATTAGAAGGCACGTGTAATCCTGCTCGATCGTTGCGGTAACCGTCATTCCTTCTTCATATTCCCTTTCGCTTATGACCTTAGCTTCTGTCACTATAGCTATTCCAGTTGTAATTGTATCTATATTGGTTCCAGAACCTTGGCTCCAAGTGTCTTGTCCAAACCCTTAGGCATTGGCTCGGAAACCCGCCACCTGGTTGTCTAAGAAGTTTGTCTACTCCTCGGAATCTAACTGCTCAAACCCTAGTTCCTATCCCTATGTTCCCACTACATCAACTTTTTTGGCTTTAGCGCCCATGATATGCTTCATGGGCAGGTCCAACGATGTGCACATATGGGCCAATTCCAGGTCACGTTCTTCATTCTTTCTTTGTTGGTCTACAGTCAAACCAACAACATATGTACTAGTAGCTTCTTCTGCTTCCCGGGTGTGCCACACTCTTTTTGTTTTCTTCATTTTGTCTGGAATAGTTCTAGCTTGCTCCCAGGTGTGGCTCATTAGTGCTCCTCCCGGCACTGTGTCAGCTACAGCTTTAGTACTGTAATTTAGCGATCTATAGAAAATCTCCAACAAACTGTCATCAGGATTTTGCGGTTTGGGAACTTGGTCAACTTCTTCTTGAATCTTAACTAGGTTTCATGAAGTGCCTCTGTCTTCAGTTGTCGATATTATATATTTCATCCTTAAGCTACATCATCTTGGAAGTTGGAAAGAATATTTCTAGAAAAGCTTATTTGAGTTCCTTCCAGTTTGTAATCGAGTTGTTTGGCAACTCCGATAACAATAAAGTAGCTTCCCCGGACAGAGAGAACGGGAAGAGTCTTAGCCTTATTGTGTCTTGGCTGACTCCAGGAAACCTGTACACCTTGCATATTCCAAAAAAGTTGATTAACTGCAGGTTGGCATCATCAGTTGCATGACCGCTAAACACTGCCTTTATGTTTAATAATTGGATTATAGTGCTAGTGATGTCAATTTTTGCCCTAGCAGGCAAAGGTAGTTGTACAATAGCTCTGGTTGACCAGACTTCATCAATGTCCGGGTCATTAATCAAAGAATTTAGGGGCATATCTCTGGGCCTCTATTGCCCCTTCTGTGGAGACCAGCATTGACAACCTCATCTCGAGCATCATTGGCTTCCTAAAATGCAGCTTGCCGAGCTAGCTCGGCTTTCGTAGCTTCAACAGCAAGACGGGCATCTCTCTTCTCTTGGTTCTCCATCCTTCGCATTGTTCTTTAAAGTTCAAGATCCAAAGGAATTAGGGGGTTTCCACTCCGTCATGTACTCGGTGATGAGTTAAAATCTGCCAACTCATTAGGCTCCTAAGCATGAATTATTGCCTGGGTTTTGAGTCATTTATGTGAATTTTATGCTCTTTCTTTTTGATTCTTTGTATGGACTTCATCTGAGTAGAGAAAGCATGAAATCGAGCAAAACACATGGAGTCATTTATGTGAAATTTATGTGATTCTGAGTCGCTTATGTGAATTTTATGCTCTTTCTCTTTGATTCATTGTATGGAATTCATCTGAGTAAAGAAAGCATGAACTAGAGCAAACACATGGAGTTTGAGATGAAATTTGATGAGTTAGCATATGAAGGAGAGGAGCCAAAGATAATGGAAGATTTGAGCTCAAAAAGAGGTGTAAGGACATGCTTTGAATAGGCTAAACACAGGCAAAATGCCGAAGCTATTGACAGTTTTAGTGGAGTGGACAGCCAGTGCTCTGCGAATTTGCACCAACTAAATATCGGTGCTTCGCAAGTGAGGCCATCCAATGAATGCTAGAAGGTCTTCAAAGCATCTAAAAGCCTCAAGGGCATTTGGAAAATGTTTTACGTAAGAACGTACAAATATTTACATAACTTTCATTGTACACCACTCATTTTGGGTAGAATTTTTGATAGATTCTTTTCACCATAGAATTGTAGAGTTAGGTAGTGCTTTTTTTCTTCTTTTTCTTTAACCCATTTCGGGGGGAATTCCACCATTATTTCAAGAGCTTCTTAAGCAAATTTGTGAAGCAAATGTGATGAATGTGAGGGGAATCCTCTTGGTATCTTCTCTCTATCTATAAATATGCTTAACTAATTTTCTAGCTAGAGGTATATTCATTGTGGGTTTGATAAATTGACTTGGTCTTTTCGAATTTCTCTTGGATTCTTATTTCAATTATAGATTTAATGTCTTCTCCCAAGTTTTAATTGCTCAAATTGATGGGTTGCAAACATGAATTGTGCTTAACTTTTCATTCTTTTACTTGAAAGAGAAAAGTGATAATTGAGTGAGAAGATAATAGTGAGGAATTGGAGTGTTGGTGTGTGGGATTGATCTAGAGATATTCAATACCCACATTTTCACTACATTAAAGGGAAAGGCTAGAAATAGCTAGTCCTTCCTCAAGCTTTTATGGTTGATAACTTGAATGGGCTTTGGGATTTGAGAAAACCCAAGACATAAATATTCTTATGGTTGAAAAACAAGAGAATGTAAATTATCCGCTGCTATCTATGCAAATTTAGAGTCTAAGGCATTAAAGAAAATCCTGATTTAGTTGTTAACTCATCTATAGCATACCCTTAGCCATTTCACTTGGGATTGCAACAATTGGAGTTCCCTCCATTTAGTTTTAAATTAGAATTAGATAGTGTTTTTCCCTTAATTTTCCCCCAATTTTCTTTTCAATTGTTGAACAACCATGCTCTCTGGTTTAAATTAGTTTATAACTCTTGAATTATTGACTCAATTCTTTATGGAATTCAGTTCCAACATCCATCGGGAATATTTGTTTTAGCAACTACTGTTTATGCTCTCTCGTTAAGAGGGGTGTAGTTTGGACGTTATCAAAAATGGCGTCGTTGCTTGGGAATTGACTTGTGATAAGCCATTAGTTTATGTTCGTCAACCAAGTTTGTTCAGTGGTCGTAAGCTTATTAATCTGACCCAAATTGGTACACGACAATTCCATTTCGCCGGATCTAAGTTTTTTTTTATTGAACTAGTTTTGCATTTTTGCTTTACTTCTTGTTTTATTTTTATTTTTGTTTTTGTTTATTTGAATTTTTATTATGGCATCGTGGAATGAAAGGAGGTTTGTTCGTTGTAACCCATATTGTAATGACCCATGTTATTATTGTGGAGGACTACACTAACTGAAAAATTACAAATATGCCCCTAGAAGAGAGATGAGTGCATCTTTTTCTCCTATGATGGGTGTAGATGCACATTATGTGGTGGTCATGATAGACATCAGGATGGATTCCCAAATTACATACTTCTCATTATAGTGGCTATGATCGAAGTTGTTCTCCTAATATTAATAGAAATAAAGCCATGTCATATGAGGGAAGAAGCAATACACGTGGGCACATGGAAGCCATGCACCAAGCCTTTTTGGAGCGGGAATCTAATTTGAAAAAGAATTTCAATACCTTAATGCACATGGAATCATCAACGCCTCAAGAAGAAAGCTATAGTTCTCTAAAAGAAAAAAATGGAGAAGACCTTGAGGAGCATAACAAGAAGAAGTGAACAATGGGGCGTAACTCAACTTGACTCATGTAAGGAAGCTCGAAATGATGATGAAGAAGGAGTCAAGGTGAACTTCGAAGAAGTCATAGTTGTTTGCCAACCAACAAACATTGCAGAAATACAAGTTACCAAAGTTGAAGAAGTGACACTAGAGTCCCCATGTGATATCCAACAAATTATGCTCAAGGACTCTAGTGCACTTGAAAAGGAGGATGTCAAGCAAGAGGTAGGCTTGAGTGGGGAGGGACTTAAACTTCCCTCTAATCATTTTTCAAGATTGAACTTGGTTAGAAACATGGAGACTGTGGAGACCAAGTCAATGGAGGAAATTGAGGAGGACGATCAAGGTGGCTCCATATTAGAGTAGGCCATGTAAACAAGGTCAAAGCACATCCCTCCTTTAAGGGCCAAGAAATACAAGATGCAACATCCATTTCTTCATGCCTTGACTTTTACACCACCACCCTCAAGCGGAGTAGAAGAATGGACAAGAAACTAGGGGTGCAATTCAAAAGCTCCAAGTGTAGAGAAAAATGGTGAAAGCTGAAGTCGTCGAGCCACGATGTTAACTAAGGCGCTTCTTGGGAGGTAAACCAAGTGCTTTTACATTTTTTTCAGTTTTTTTTTTTGTTTTGCTTTACTTTACATTTGTGTTGTCTTCGATTATGCAGGGGTGGAACAAGTATGGAATATGACAGGAAGTGGAAGAAGAAAAATGGAGAAACCGGTAATAGACCGAAAAAATGCATGTTCTAATACGCGAACCGCAGATGCCATTAAGAATGCCTTGAATAAAATTTTCTTAAGTAGTGGCACATCTACGTTAGACCAGAGAAATGCTGGTCCAAGGGTGTGAAACACCGGTCAAATGTTGGTTATGAGTAGAAGGCCTGGAAAGAGGAGGTTCTGTATAAGTGGTTCTACAATGCACACAATTCCAATGCAGATGCCTACATCATACCAGGGAGTTCTTTCACCAATACTTTTCTCACTTTGTTTAGCCATATGCATCGAGGACAATGCTTTATTTGTGTTAGGGGGTGAAGTCTTAGTAACACACTTGTTAAGTAATGTACAATATGGCCCTATGATAGATTGAGTGACGTCATTCTTAAGGGTAAATCATCATTACTTGCTAGTAGTATCGCCTTTGGAAATAGTAGTCTTTAAATAAACTCCAAGGGTTTTCTTTATACTACGGTTCTTACCCAAGGAGCGATTTTTTGTCTTTTCTTTTTATTGTCGAACTGGATTGACACTTCTCGATGATAGATTGAGAGGAGACTTTCTTAAGGGAAAATGTCATGTCTAGAGTCTTATTGAGGTTTTTGTGCACTTATTTGATGAAGTACTACAAACATTTCTTACTTGGCATTGTGCATGATTTTTGAAAAGAAAAGGAGGGCATTTAAATTTTAAAATGAGTACTCTCTTGTCATGAATTATACGTTCCTTGGTTGGAATTTTATTTTGTAACTAGCTTGTCAAAAGTCATTCTCTTAATGTGATTAAGGAAGTGTGTGAACTCCTTGGATTGTGATGCCTTGTGTGGTGAGGTTTTTGGCTTAATTCTTGTGTTTGCATAATTGTCTACAACTTACCCTAAGTGTGATTCAAGGAGAAATGATTAGATGGGGATGCATTTAGAACATGATCTTAGGCCCTCTTTTGTTATTCACTTTTTCCAAAATGACCTCCTTGAACATTAATCTTTGATACCCAACATTTGAGCATTGGACACTTTTTTGGAAACCACATTACAAGCCTAATGGCCATTGTTAATCCTTTTCTTTGGCACCCATCCTCCCTAATTGCTAATGATAAAACAATTAAAAAAATGGCTTTAAGCCCAATAAATGGGGAGTGATAAGGAAATGAATGTGAAATGAGGCAAAAGACTATGTTTAGGGGTTTGCAAGTGTAAGGGAAAAATGAGAATTTCAATGTGATATGGCATCAAAGTTGTGATGAGATGAATGAAACAATGGGTTGAAAGACCTCGAATTATCAATAGAGAAAGAATAGTCAAAAGGGGCTATCTGTTTCAGAGATAAGGCTAAATGTGAAATTCATAGGTATGGTAAGGGTGACTCGTGTTACAAAAAAGATGAAAATGATGAACAAGGAGAAATAAGGTGGAGTGATCTCAATAAGATGATGGGATGTTATAAGTGTTTATAAAGGCATTATGGAGGCTCTAGTTACTAATGCTAAATATTTATCTTACCCTTATACCTAGTCGTCATTATGACCCGCAAGTCACAATTGATTTTAAGTGTAGCAACACTACATTAGTGGTGAGATACAAGAAGGGCAAGACTATGTGTCAATTTGTATGCACTTCCATTTCTTTGTGAGAGTGAGATAATTTGTCTTATCTTATAATCCCTATGTGTGAAATGCTAAAATATGATTGAGATTCTCTTTTCTTGTGAGTGGCATTGCTTCCTTGGTATACATGCTTAAAATTGCTTTCAAAAGAGATGTATGGATGAGGCAAGTGTGTAGAGAACATTAAGACAAGCTTTGAACGTGAATTGTCAATGACTTGAGATACTCCTTGAACTTGTTTTGATAAATTGTGCCCCTTGTTTGAATGGAAGGAATGCATGCAAGTTATGCTTAATGATTGTGGTCACCTATTGAAGCTTGTGCAATATAGTTTGAGTCTTTTTTTTTCTTGAGTTGGTGTATAATGTTGGGTTGTCTTGAAGCTTGATGATTTTTTTTGCAACTACTGTACTGCTCTAAGCTTTAGCAATGTCCTCTTGTGAAAGAACATCTTGATTGGTCGTTTGTGCAAAAACTCATATATAGCATGTTGTCCATTTGCTCAATTGTAAAGAATTGCATTACTTGAGGACAAGAAATGATTCAAATTTGGAGGTTTGATGAGTTGGAAATTTACCAACTCATTAGGCTCCTAAGCATTAGTTTTTGCCTAGTTTTGAATCATTTGTGCGAATTTTATGCCCTGTCTCTTTGATTCTATGTAGGGACATCACGTGAGTAGAAAAAGCATGAAATTAAGCAAAACACATGGAGTTTGAGATGAAATTTGATGAGTTCGCATATGAAGGAGAGGATCCAAATATAATGAAAGATTTGAGCTCAAAAAGAGGTGTAAGGACATGCTTTGAATCGGCTAAATGCGTATGGAAGGGAAAAACGCGGAAAAAACGCCGAAGCTACTACCCAGTCCGGCGACTCATTGATGATTGGCAGTTCCAACCACCGGTGGTCACTGCCAGTTGACTATTTTAGTGTAGCAGAGAGCCGGTGCTTCGCGGATTTGCACCGGCTAAATTCTGGTGCTTCACAAGTGAGGTCGTCCAATGAAGGATAAAGAGGTAAAGAAAGGTCTCCAAAGCATCTAAAAGCCTCAAGGGCATTTGGGAAAAGTTGTACACAAGAAAGTATAGATATTTACATAACTTTCATTGTACACCACTTAGTCATTCATCTATACTTCCTCTTTTTCATAGAATATTGGGTAGAATCTTTTCACCATAGAATTGTAGAATTAGGTAGTGCTTTTGTTCTTCTTTTTCTATAACCCATTATGGGGGGAATTCTACAATTGTTTCAAGAGCTTGTGAAGCAAATTTGTGATGCTAATGTGATGAATGTGAGGGGAATCCTCTTGGCATCTTCTCTCAATCTCTAAATATGCTTAACTAATTTGCTAGCTTGAGGTATATTAATTGTAGGTTTGTTAAATTGATTGGTTTTTGTTTAATTGTTGTTGGATTCTTATATCAATTATAGTTCTACTGTCTTCTCCCATGTTTTAATTGCTAAAATCGAGGGGTTGCAAACATGAATTGTGCTTAAATTCTCTTGCTTTTGATTGAGAGAGAAAGGTGGGAATTGGGTGAGAAGATAATAGTGAGGAATTGTAGTGGTTGTGTGTGGGATTGATCTAGAGATAGTCAATACCCACATTATCACTCCATTAAAGGGCAAGGCTAGAAATAGCTAGACCTTCCTCAAGCTTTGGTGGTTGATATCTTGAATGGGCTTTGGGATTTCAGAAAACCCAAGGCATATACATTCTTGTTGTTGAAAAATAAGAGAATGTGAATTATCCACTGTTATCTATACTAATTTAGAGTTAAAGGCATTGAAGAAACTCCCAATTTAGTTGGTAACTCATCTGTACCATACCCTTATCCATTTCACATGGGATTGCAACAACTGGAGTTTCCTCCAATTAGTTTTAAATTAGAATTAGATTTTGTTTTCCCTTAATTTTCCCCCAATTTTCTTTTCAAATGTTGAACAACTTTGCGCTATAGTTTGAATTAGTTTATATCTCAGGAATCATCGACTCAATTCTCTGTGGGATTCGACTCCGACATTCGACGGGAATATATGTTTGAGCAATGACCGTTTACGCTCTCTCATCAAGAGAGGTGCAGTTTCAACATTTTCACTTCTTATTCAGCAAGCGAAAACCTGTGGGTGTCCAAAAGCAAAAAACAAAAAGAGAAAACATTATTAAGGAAATAACAATAAAAATTTAAATACAAGAAATTAATCTAATCTTAACTTTTTTCCGTGGATATGGCGCCACTTTTTGATAACGCTCAAACACACACTTCCAGGCAAAGTATGAAATGGGCATTGTCAATAAAGAACCCAACAAAGAAATTGGGGTCGAACCGATAGGGAATAAGGTATGATCAAGACTAATGCCGGTACATAAACTTGTTTGTATGCTACCTCCAAATTTGGGGGTTTAGTTGAAAAAAATAATAAAACAAGATCACAATTGTTATTGTTATCAATATTTTGCAAATAACTGGGGTAAGTGTTCCCCATGGGTTCATAACTACTTTGGGTATATACACGTGATCAATCCAAATGCTTACTTGTAGAGCTGATAACTAGGGTTCATCCAAATGACTGATTCGTCCATATTGGATGACTATACTCAATCACCAGGTCAGGTCTTATGAGTGATTTCAAACTAACCGTTATCAATATATTCAAAATTAATCTTCCTGCTTCGGCAACTCAAGTTATACAGTGATCATAAAAATCAAGGGTTTGTTGTAATTCACTTTTTCTAATCTCTATTTCTATAGGTTCAAGAAAGTAAAGAATTCAGGAAAGTTCTAATATTGTGCTTCATAAGAAACATTAAAGACGAAGAGAATACAATACTAGCATTTAGTGTTGGTTGTTAATCACTTTGTGTAACTCTAATTCGTTAATTCACCGTGGTTCCCACAACCCTAGTTGTGGAGGTTTTAGCCTCTCATATTTGTAAGATTGTAATTAGCATTCATAGACAAACACATAATTAAATACTTACAACAATATTTGAAAGAAAACCTGCTTTTTATATTGTTGAACAAAATCAAGATCAATTAATAAAACCAAGTGTTGATCTCAAGATTTGCTCTGTAAAACTTGATAATAATTCATAATTGAACTCCTCTCAATGTAATCACACGTCTACTCTTCTCTCTTACTAAAAAAAACATAATATGTACTTATACAATCATCAGAAACCTTTTCTTAAGCTACCATGGAAATTTCCATATCTTGCGCCAACTCGTCCTAGGACTAATCATATGACCCGTAACAGTATTGTATAGGTCATACCTGGCTCACATATATTTCTTGGCTGCTGTAGAATTGACTAAGTATTGAAAACTGGTATGACTCATATCGTGGTCCTACAAGTCTTACAACCTATTCATGGATTGGCCCTAAGAACGTTGAAATATTCTGAAGTTTTCTATGAGTGTTGTGGTACGCCTCGTACATTGCTCCTACAACTCGTATTTACTTGTTGCATCTAGAGTTCTACCAAGTCTTTGAGAATTACTGAAGCTCCCCACGGTTCATGGTATGGGTCGTAAGTAGGTGTTACGATCCATGGGTTCCACTCATACTGTAATGCCCCAGAAGCCCTAAGTTCAGACCCAGGGGTTTAAAAAGAGAAAATTGGAAAATCTGCACCAGGTCACAGAATGAGTTGTTCTGTGACCCGTGGGATTGAGCATGAGTCGTTAGGTGACTCGTTGTGAGAAGCTGGCTTTAAGTTTTGAAATTTGTCATTTGAAGACACCACGGGCATGACCATGAGTCGGGGTAAGAACCCACGACTCGTTGAGTCTGCCGTGGTCATGATTGGTCAAGGGTCAATGGTTTTTGGATACTGGAGACCAAGCGTCATGGTTACTAAGGAAGATCCGTTAGGTCCCTCGTGGGGAACCATTGAGGAAAGATGGGCAGTGCACTCGACGACTAATGCCACGAGTCGTGGTCTTTAGTAATGTTTCGTCCAGTCCCTCGTGGGGACTGGCAGTTAGTTATTTTCTGCGAATTTATTAAGGGTTTTTCCATAATTCATATGGTTCTCAAGACAAAACTACATTGTTTTAAGCTCAGTTTGAGGGTTTTTTAAGAGTAAAACCTATCCTAAGCCTTACCATGCCATGCATGCAAGACTAGAAGTCTCTTAGAGGTGATCAGAGCTTAAATCCATCAATTCTTCTTCAATTTCTTTTGGGTGTTCAATGAAGAGGGAAGAATCAATCTACCCAGGTATGTGAGACTATGAATGAGAGTTCCTCCCACTCTCATGCACAAACTTCCACAAATTCCATGAGATTTTACTTCTACAATTCAAGTTCCATGATCTATGAGCTTTCATCTAATTCTCATGAATTTCTATATGATCTACCTATCAGTCAATTCCTTTCATGAATTAAATCATGTTTTATGATCTATGGGAAGATTTTATAACTATTTTAAATATAAATTTATAGATTAAGATTTAAATCAAATTATGCCCAATTATGCATTTTTTTAAGGAAAGTCGTGTTATGATATCATTATGATTTTGATCTAAATTAGCCAAATTATGATTTATGAATTATGATATGATTCCTTTCAAATTCTCATCATGTACTTATGAATATCAAGTATATACATGTTTTACAAGTATGTATGAATCTCATGATTTATGAATTTATGATTACGACCGACTCACGGTCCTTACTGTCATGGCTAGTTCATGTATTTTAAACATTCTTATGATTATCATGATTTAACTAGACCATGAATTTCTTATATGTTATCCTATGAGCACTATATATGTTTTGGGAGTAGTATTTACCACGGAGTAGGTTCGGGGCCTAAGTTTTTCCCCGAATCTCAGAACTACGTGCCACCGTAGGTAACGACGGGACCTCCTTTGAGACTATCCCCTATTTCCCCATTTGGGCCTTTCATGAGTGACATCACGCCCTTACATGGTTCTACCCTTGGCAAGGTATGAACACCCTCCTGAATAGGTATTTATAGGTCAGACTCCATGTGTGCTCATATGGGGTATGTCGGTTATAAGAAACTCCCATTGTTCCTCATGATTTATGTATGGTTATGTTCCTATTACTTGGGCTCAAGTCATGTTTAATGAAGTTTTTCTGTTGTTATTATGATTATGACTGTTCTATGAATGTTTTGAAAACCTTAAGCCTTACATTACATTATGATATTTATGTTATGAGCATGTTGTTGTCACAACCCGAACATACACTCGGATCATAGACACGGGACGAGGGACCTCGAGGGACCCAAAGTTGACCCATGACTCATGCATACAACAAATCTCATTCGAATAAGCGAAACAATAATCATAACATAGGATCAAGAAGTACCAACATTTACATAGCTGAGTACTAAAAATATTTGTCTGGAAGACTTTAATATATAAGATGGGTTGATGGGACAACATCCCCAACTAACCCGACCAATACGGAAACATAAACAACATGAAAGTCTGTAAAACAACCCTCGGAATATGAGGACTCACTAACAAGCTAAAAGTGTAAACTGAGATGGCCTAATGGTGATGATGAGCCTGAGATCCGGATCCTGTATCATGAAACGATACAACATAGAAAGTATGCGATCAGTACGTGGAATGTACTGTGAATGCAAGTTAAGTAAAACGGACAATTTAAAAGTAAACTCATAAATAGACATAAGAGAAGGACATCATACTTGCATCAAAATCTTTGTCATAAAACATAGGGCTCAAGGCTTTCAAATCATACATAATCATTCATTTTCATAATCGTAAGTAACTTTATCAAAATATAACTTGAGCTAGTAACATTAACATAATAATGCATAAAAGATGAGGAACAATGGGAGAAATCGTCATAACCGACACCATCATGGTAGAGCCTTTCATGATGCCCCACTGTCTCGCTCAAGTGGGCAGAGCTGACCCTGACTTGCCAGGTAAAGGTCATGCATAAGGCGTGATATCACATTTTAGGGGATCATTATCATACCATCATAACATTTACAACCCATGGTGGCACGTGGTCATGAGACACTGGCGTAGTCCTTTGGACGTCGGGCTGCTCGATGCTTGACATGGCTCCCAAAAACATGCATATAGGCTTACACATAAATAGTTATCATCATGCATAAAATTCATTGGCTATGATATAACATTTATCATCATTGATCCCGTTTAAAACATGCGTATCCAAGAGTCAAGGCCCTTTTTGTCGGCCAACATTATAAATCGATAAATCATGATATTTGTTTCATAAATTATAAATCATTCTTCATCATACGGGCATTGTCCAATGCTTCATCGTACTTAATTCTTTCAAAATATGCTCATAACCATGGGTAACTTGGATTCATGCATTTCCATAATCAATAAACTTAAAATAACAAATATTTATCATAAATCATGATTTCCACGAATTCCCATAAATGGGCAATTTTGATTTGAAAATATTGAAACATGATTTTGAAGAAAATAATATAAAATCTTCCCTTCATGCATATTTTCAATAAATAAAACTCAACTAAAACATACTGATAAGGAGAAATCACATTGACATGCTTTGGGTAAAACCCTATGGAATTTGAGTAGAGAATTCATGACTTTAATCGGAATTGGGCATGGGTGAGGAAGAATTTTACCCATTTAAAAAACCCTAAATACCTGGGAATAGATTGACTTAAAGTTCCTTGAGCACCCATAAAGAAATTGAAGAAAATTGGGGAAGAAGGCCTTGAATCTCCCAAAACCTCTCTAAAATCCTTACATGAGAATGGGCGTGCAATAGGGACTTAACTCCTCTTATCACACTTAGAAAATATCCAAAACGACGTAGTTTAGGCCTTACGGACTTAGGATGTTATGAAAACAATCTTATTAAAACGCATGAAATTTCTGGCCGCCAGTCCTCACGAGGGACCTAACAGGTCGTTGCCATAGGGAACGACTCATTGCCTTGATCCGTCGAGTCCACTTCCCGAAACTCCAAGAGAACCCCACGAGTGACTTCACGAGTTGTGAGGTCAGACCACGACTCGTGGTCACCTTCCGTGGCCTACACTGCCCATCCCAATATTGCCAATCCTCCATGGTTGACCACGGGTGACCTCACGAGTCGTGAGGTCTGACCACGACTCGTGGTCAGACTCGTGGCCTCCTCACATAGAGTTTTCCAAACCATGCTAACCACGAGTCATGAAATGACTCATGGTCACTCCTCACGGCTCACCTCACGAGTCATTCTGTGACCTAGTGCGAATTTTTAATTTTTCTCTGTTTTCACTTCTAGGTCTGATCCTTGGGTTCCCGGGGTATAACAATATCTCCCCCTTGGGAAAATTCATCCTCGAATGTTAGAAAACATGCAGAAACCTCAGAAACAAGCTATCACTATATATGATTACCAATCATTTAAGTCAAAAACTGACGGAATGACTACTTCTGAAAGAAACTACATCGCTAAACTTAATTCAGACATCACATATATTTACCATATCATAAAAAAAACTTGTACACATGAACTGAATGGGAAAAGATGATTAAAGGTTGTAGAGCAAAACTGGTACCTCAAACTGAAACTGAGTCGGTAGGGAACAAATGAGGGTATTTAGCTATCATATATGCCTCGGTTCCCACGTAGCTCCCTCAACATGCTGATTTCTCCATAACACCTTTACTGAAGCTACCTCTTTGTTCCTCAGCCTCCGAACCTAACGACCCAAGATTTCAACTGAAATTTCTTCATAACTGAGGCTGTCCTTCACTCTAATGCTGTCTACTGGAACTACCAAGGCTGGATCACCCAAGCACTTCCTCAAAAGTGACACATGATAGACGGGATGAACCGAAGATAGCTCCGAGGGAAAGTCCAACTCATACGCCAGCTTACCAACTGTTCTCACAACCCGGTAGGGCTAACATAGAGGGGACTGAGTTTACCCTTCTTTCCGAATTGCATGACTCCCTTCATTAGAGATACCTTTAGAAATACCTAGTCGTCAACATCAACCTACAAATCTCTTCTCCTCACATCAGCATGCCATTTTTGATGACTCTGAGCGGTTTTCAACCGGTCCCTTATAAACTAAAACTTCACCATCGCCTCATAAACCGAATCTGGTCCTATCATAGATGCCTCACCAACCTCGAACCATCCGATGGGAGATCTACACTTCCACCCGTAAAGAGCCTCGAATGGTGCTCTCTGGATACTAGAGTGGTAACTGTTATTATAAGAAAACTTGATCAAGGGAAAATGATCATCCCAACTACCTTTAAAATCCATAACATATGCCCTCAACATATCGTCAAGGGTCTAAATGGTTCGTTCTGTCTGGCTATCTTTTTTTGAATGGAAGGTTGTACTGAGCTTAACTTGCTTCCCAAGTCCTTTTTGAAAAGAACACCAGAATTGAGAGGTAAACTGAGTAACTCGGTTTGAGATAATAGACAAGGGCACTCCATGAAGTCGAACCAACTCCTGAATATACAACTTAGCATAATCATCCGCTGAATCCATGGTCTTGACTGGTAGGAAATGTACAACCTTAGTTAACTTGTCAACCACCACCCAAATGGAGTCGTATTGCCGGCGAGTATGAGGTAGGCCTGTAACAAAATCCATATTAATCTCTTCCCACTTCCAGGTGGGTATGCTGATATTCTGAAGTACGCCTCCCGGCCTTTGATGTTCGACTTCCACTTGCTGGCAGTTTGGAAATTTTGCTACTGACTTCGCAATACTTTCTTCATACTATTCCACCAATAGATTTCTCACAAATCCCGATACATCTTCGAGGATCCTAGATGGATAGAATATCTGGTACCATGTGCCTCATGTAATATTCGATCTCTCAAATTATCGACGTCCGAAACAAATAGTCAACCCTTGTATCGCAGCACACCATCTCCCTCTTGGGAGAAAACCTCCACCCTCTGGCTCCGCGCCACCTCCTTCAACTTCCTTAATATTGGATCCTCATCTTGCCTGGATTTAACATCAACTACCAAGGATGATTATGACCCATTTTGTAGAACAATACCGCCATCAGTCGAATCGATCAATCTAATTCCCAGCATTCTGAGTCGGTGGACATCCCTTACCAACTCCTTCTTTCCCCAATCTAAATGGGACGCACATTCCATGGAGAGTCTACTAAGCGCATCCACAACCACATTAGCTTTGCTCGGGTGGTAAAGGACACTCATGTCATAGTCCTTAAGTAATTCCAACCACCTCTTTTACCGAAGATTTAGATCATTCTGTGTGAACATATTGCAAGATCTTGTGATCTGTAAATACATCTACATGGACCACATACAAGTAATGCCGCCATATCTTCAATACAAACACCACTGCTGCCAACTCAAGATCATGGGCCGGGTAATTCTTTTCATGGACCTTCAGCTGTCTCGAGGCATATGCTATTACCTTCCCACACTGCATCAACACACATCCCAGTCCAACTCTTGAAGCATCACAATAGACAACAAAGCCATCGGTACCATCTGGTAATGTCAACACTGGTGCTGAGGTGAGTCGGGTATTTAACTTTTGGAAGGTTTTCTCACAAGCATCTGACCATTGGAATTTCACCTTTTTCCTAGTCAACTTAGTCAAAGGTGCTGCAATAGATGGGAAACCCTCCACAAACCTTCTTTAATAACCTGCTAGGCCCAAGAAAATCTACATTTCTAACGGATTCACTGGTCTGGGCCAATTCTTCACCGCCTCTATCTTCTGGGAATTTACCCTTCTGCCTTAGCTTGATACTACATGACCCAGAAACGCTATCGAGTTCAGCCAAAATTCACACTTGCTAAACTTTGCATGCAGCTGACGATCCTTGAGGGTTTGCAACAATATTCTCAAATGAGTGGCACCCTCCTCCTCACTCCAAGACTAGATAAGAATATCATCAATGAACACAATCACGAACATATCAAAATATTTCTTGAACACCCTGTTCATCAGGTCCATAAAAGCTGCAGGAGCATTGGTTAGCCCAAAATACATAACAACAAATTCGTAGTTACCATACCGAGTCCTAAAAGCGGTCTTCAGGATGTCACTATCCCAAACTCTAAGCTGGTCATACTCGGACCTGAGGTCAATCTTGGAGAAGCACTTGGTGCCCTGAAGCTGGTCAAAAAAATCATCGATCCTGGGTAAGGGGTACCTGTTTTTGACGGTAACCTTGTTCAACTGTTGGTAGTCAATACACATGTGAAGGGAACCGTCCTTCTTTCGGACAAATAGAACTGGTGCACCCTATGGCGACTGGTTCGGTCTAATGAAGCCCTTGTCCAATAAATCCTTTAACTGATCCTTCAATTCCTTTTTCTTGGCTGGAGCCATCCTGTAAGGAGGGATAGAAATAGGCTGTGTATTTGACAATAGATAAACACCAAAGTCAATTTCCTTTTCCAGAGGAACACCTGGCAAATCCTCGGGAAACACCTCCGGGTATTCACACACCACCGAAACTGACTGAATAGTCGGGGTCTCAGACTCCACATCCTTAACCCTTACTAGGTGGTACATGCACCCTTTAGAGATCATCTTCCTATACTTAAGATAGGAAATAAACTGACTTACTGGCACCACCGAACTACCCTTCCACTCCACAACTGACTCACCTAGAAAATGAAACTCCATGGTATGGGTCCTACCATTAATCAAAGAATAACATGCAAACAACCCATCCATACCAAAAATGATGTCAAAATCAGTCATGGCCAATTCTACTAAGTCTGCGGCGGTAACCTTATACAACATAGTGACCGGGCACCCTCTATATACCCGTCTAGCTACAACCAAATATCTGACAGGGGTAGAAACTGGAAACGGTTCTGACAAGGTCTCGAGACTAACTCCAAGGGTACTAGCAATGTAAGGAGTCACGAAAGACAATATATCTCCAGGATCTAGCAAGGCATAAACATCAATAGGAAAGTAACGCAACATACCAGTTACCACGTCTGGAAAAGTCTCCAACTCCTGGCGTGAGGCAAGGGCATAGAATCGGTTCTGGTGTTGTCTGCCACCTCCACTAGTCGATGCTCCCTGCATGGCAGAATGGGCTGGAGCTGTTGCTGTCCTGGTGGTCTGTGCACGACCCCTATCATCACCCTGTCTAGCATATGGGCACGCTCAGCGCATGTGCCCAGGTCTACAACACCCAAAATAGACATCTGAACTGGGCAGGCACTTCCCGGTGTGACTCTTGCCACACTTTTCGCAGGCTGGAGAGGTATTCTCTAACCGGGTGCCCCTCTGATCTCTCGACCCTGAAGCCCTGTTCCTCTGATCACCCTTGGTTCTGGATGGAACACTAGCTGAGGATGGTGGTGAGGCTAGTGACCTCTGCTGAAACTGTGGACAGTAGCCACCGTCGAACCTCTAATGTGAAATCCCTCAACTATCTATCCGAGCCCTCTTTGCCTCCCTCTCCCTCACATGAGCCGCCACCATCTGTTGGGCGTACAACACTATGTGAGGAAAGTCCATATCCTGCTGGAGCATAGTAGTCCTGTAGTCCTTGTCTAAATAACCAGCCACATTATGAACAAATAGGCTCATCCGCACCCTCTAATCCATCACCAACTTTGGGGCGTATTTCAACGAGAGAGTGAACTCAAGCGAAAACTCCAACAATGACATCTTTCCTTGCTTGAGGTCAACAAACTCAACTGCCTTCAACTCCCTCATTTCCTGAGGGAAGAATCTGTCAAGAAAAGCCATGTGGAACTCATCCAGGCTGATAGGGCCCGCTCCCGCTACCTTGTTGTCCTTCCATTGCTTGTATCCAATATGGCAACCTTCTTTAACGGATAAGAGGCCAAGTCCCCACACTCCCTATTTTTCACTCCCATAACTTGAGTGACCTTCAGGACCCCTTCAATGAACTCGTGTGGGTCCTCATCCACCTTCGATCCCGCGAACTCAGGAGGGTTCATCCTCAAAAAGTCTCTACTCCGAGCCATTGTTGCATTACCATTCTGTGGAACCTGCACAACAGCCTACTGATTAACCTGAGCGGTCAAGGCCTGTGCCAACATCTGAATCACCGCCCAAAACTCGGCACGGGCAGCTGGCTCTATTGCCTGGGGCTCCGGAATTGGTGGGGCTTGCTGATGCACATGATCATTGCCATCTCTGTGGCCTTCATCATTTCCATTCCTGCTTCCATTCATTCTTCTAGGAGCCATAATTCTGCAATCACGAATTGCACGAATTAGAAGGATGGAAAAGCTTTTCATCGCACAACATAGAATATGACCGAAGGGAACATATCCTAAAATATTTAGCAGCCTCTTCGTAATAGGTGTGGCGCGCTTCACACCAATGAAAAATACTCTACCTAATGCGGCTTTCAGACACCCTAGGACACTTCAAACCTATGTCTCTTATACAAAGTTTGTCACGACCCAAACGTACACCCGGATAGTAGACACGGGACAAGGGACTCTGAAGGACCCCAAGTAGACCCATGGCTCATGCATACAGAAAATCTCATTCAAATAAGCGGAACGATAATCATAACATAGCATCAAGAAGTACCAATGTTTACATAGCCGAGTACTACATACTTGTCTGGAAGCCTCTAATACATAATATGGGTTGATGGGACAACATCCCCAACTAACCCGACTAATATGGAAACATAAACAACATGAAAGTTTGTAAATCAACCCTCGGAATATGAGGACTCACCAATAAGCTAAAAGCATAAGATGAGATGGCCTAAGGGTGAGGATTAGCCTGAGATCTAGACCCTGTATCATGAAATAATACACCATAGAAAGTATGCGGTCAGTACGTGAGATATACTGAGTATGAAAGGTAAGTAAAACGGACAATTTAAAAGTAAAGTAAACTCATAAATAGACATAAGAGAAGGACATCATGCTTGCATCAAATTCTTCATAATAAAACATAAGGCTTAAGGCTTTCAAATCATACATAATAATTCATTTTCATAATCGTAAATAACTTTATCATAATATAACTTGATCCAGTAACATAAACATAACAATGCATAAAACATGCGGAACAATGGGAAGACTCGTCATAACCGATAGCATCATTGTAGAGCCTTTTATGATGTTCCACTGTCTCGATCAAGTGGGCAGAGCCGACCCTGGCTTGCCAGGCGAGGGTCATGCATAAAGTGTGATGTCACATTTGAGGGTATCATTATCATAAAATCATAACATTTACAACCCACGATAGCACGTGGTTATGAGACACCGGTGTAGTCCTTTGAACGCCGGGCTACTCGGTGCTAGACACGTCTCCAAAAAACATGCATATAGGCTCACGCATAAATCGTTATCATCATGCATAAAATTCATTGGCTAAGATATAACATTTATCATCATTGATCCCCTTTAAAACATGCTTAGCCAGGAGTGAAGGCCCTTTCTATCGGCCAACATTATATATTGATAAATCATGAAATTCGTTTCGTCAATGATAAATCATTCTTCATCATACAGGCACTGCCCAATGCTTCATCATACTCAATTCTTTCAAAATATGCTCATGACCATGGGTAACTTGGATTCATGCATTTTCATAATCAATAAACTTAAAATAATGAATATTTAGCATAAATCATGATTTTCCATTTAGATTTAAAAAGATTGAAACATAATTTTGAAGAAAATAATACGAAATCTGCCCATCATGCATATTTCAATAAATAAAACTCAATTAAAACATACCCATAAGGAGAAATCACATTGACATGCTTTGGGTAAAACCCCATGGAATTTGAGTAGAGAATTCATGGCATTAATCGACATTGGGCATGGGTGAGGTCGAATTCCACCCATTTAAAAACCCTACATACCCGGGAATAGATGGACTTAAAGTTCCTTGAGTACCCAAAAAGAAATTTAAGAAAATTGGGGAAGAAGGCCTTGAATCTCCCAAAACCTCTCTAAAATCCTTGCATGAGAATGGGCATGCAATAGGGAATTAACTCCTCTTATCACACTCATAAAATATCAAAAACAACATAGTTTAGGCCTTAGAGACTTAGGAAGTTATGAAAACACCCTTACTAAAACGCAATAAATTTCTAGTTGCCAGTCCTCATGAGGGACCTAACGGGTAGTTTCCACAGGGCACGACTCATTGCCTTGATCCATCGAGTGACTTCACTAGTTGTGAGGTTAGACCATGACGGTGGTCACCTTCCGTAGCCTACACTGCCTATCCTAATATTGCCAATCCTCCAGGGTTGACCACGGGTGAGTCGTGGCCTCCTTACTCAGACTTTGCCAAACCAAGCTGACCACGAGTCACTTAACAACTCGTGGTCACTCCTCATGACTCACCTTATAAGTCATTCTTTGACCTGGTGAGAATTTTTTGTTTTCTCCATTTTCACTTTTGGGTCAGATCCTTGGGTTCTCGGGGTATAACAGTTGTCCTTTTCATATGAACTTTTATGTATTTTAAACATTCTTTCTACTTACCTTGCATACTCGATACATCCATGTGTTGACGCATACTCTATGATGTATCATTTTATGCTATAGGCTCCGATCTTTAGCCTCAGCCCCGCCATTATCCGGTTCCAGTGTTAGCATCTAGACCAGTGGTGAGTCCTCATCTCCCGAGGACTATTTGTTATTAGATATTTTGCACTTTCAATTTTCAGACTTAACCTGTTAGTTGGGGGTGTTGTCCAATCAACTCATCAGTTACGTAGAGGCTTTCAGACTACATATAGTAATCAGCTCGTCATGTATCATGTGATTTCCAACTTTGATCTTATGTTATGATGAGATTTCTATTATGTTTATCATGCCTAGTCTTCTGCTTTATTGGTTGAGTTAGATGTACGTTAATGCCATGGGTCGACTTGGAGTCTCTCAGGGCTCCTTGTCTTATGTCTCGATTCGGGCCTATGTCCAGGTCGTGACAAATTCAGTATCAAAGATATAGGTTTTGAAGTGTCCTAGGGTGTTTGAAAGCCGCATTAAGTAGAGTCTTTTTCATGGATGTTAAGCGCGTCACACTTATGATGAATAGGCTACGAAACATTTAGGAAAGATTCCCTTCTTTCATGATCTCATGTCGTGCGATGAAATGTCTATCTATTCTTCTAACTCACTCTATACACATTTTCAGAATCATGCCTCCACGTCGAGTAAATGGAAGGAGAAATGGAAATGGCCATGAGAACAACAACGGAGAGGGGCACCATTAGGCCCCACTAGCCCATGAGGAGGATGCACCAGAGCCGACTGCCCATGCTGAATTCAAGGCAGCCATATAGATGATAGCATAGGCCTTGATTGAATAGGTCAATAAACAGGCGGTGGCTCATCCTCCCTCAGAACGGGAATGTGGTGGTGGCTCGGGTCAGGGATTTTCTAAGGATGAACCCACCAGAGTTCCTTATGTCAAAATTAGATAAGGACCCACACGAGTTCATTGATGAGATTCTGAAGATCACCCAAGTCATGGGAGTGGCAAATGGGGAGTGAGTTGACTTGGCCTCTTATCAGTTGAAATTTGTTGCACATATCTGGTTCAAACAGTGGAAAGATAGTAGGTTAGTGGGAGCAGGCCCTATCAGTTGGTTTGAGTTTCATGCCACCTTTCTAGATTAGTTCTTCCCTTTTGAGATGAGGGAGCTGAAAGTGATCGAGTTTGTAAATCTGAAGCAAGGCATATCAGTTTAGGAGTACGCTATAGAGTTCACCCGTTTATCCAAGTATGCACCAGAGTTAGTAGTAGATCAGAGAGCTCGAGTGAGTAGATTTGTGCATGGTGTGGTGGACTACCTAGATAAGGATTGTAGGATCTCTATGCTACATCAGGACATGAATTTTACCCGCATAGTTTTACATGCCCAGCAGATGAAGGCGGTGTATCAGAGGGAGAGAGAGGCCAAGAGGGCCAGGACAAATAGTTATGGGACTTATCAACCTAGATCTGGGGCGAACATCGCCAATAATCTTATCAAAGGTATTTTTCTTCAGCACCATCATCAGTTAGTGCACATTATAGACCACGAGGTGATAAGAGGAGTAGGGCCTTAGATTCTAGGGGCCATGGTAGCATGTAGATAGAGCGCACCTTCCTAGCCTGTGCGAAGTGTGGTAAGAATCACCCAGGGAGGTGTTATCTCAGATGCATGTTTTGGGTGTGGCAAACCCATACACAGACTCAGGGATTGCCCTACAGCCAGATCAGGGTGTGGTGGAGCCCGTATACCAGCCACCATTTTAGCATCTCCAGCAGCACAGCCCTCCTAGAAGGGTGGTTCAACTAGTTTAGCTGGCGGTCAGTGCTAGAACAGGTTTTATGCCCTTGCAGCTCGATAGGAGAAGGTGAGTTCCCCAGATGTGGTAACTGGTATGTTATGAGTTTTCCATCTTGATGTATATGCTTTGTTAGATCCACGGGATACCTTATCTTTTCTGACACCTTATATGGATAGTAATTTTGGAGTCAGTCCCGAAATCTTGTCGGAACCCTTCTCAGTCTCTACTCTAGTGGGTGATTCAGTTGTAGCTAGAAGGGTGTATAGAAGTTGCCCTATCACAGTCCTTCGGAAAGTCATCTCAGCAGATTTAGTAGAGTTAGACATGACCAATTCTGATGTTATCCTTGGCATGGATTGGTTATTTGCATGTTATCCCTCCATTAATTATAGAACCATGCGGCAGAGTTCAGATTTCTGGGTGAGCCAGTCTTAGAATGGAAGGGTAGTTCAGTTTTTACTGTAGGTCATTTCATTTTCCATCTTAAAGGCAGAAAGATGATTTCTAAAGCTTGTGTGTACCATCTAGTTAGTGTTAAGGATTCTATGTCGGAGACCCCGACTATCCAGTCATTTCCAGTGGTATGTGAGTATCTAGAAGTGTTCCCAGATGATCTCTCGGGTATTCCTCCTAAGAAGGAAATCAATTTTGGTATTGACCTCCTACCCGACACGCAGCCTATATCTATTCCTCCTTGCAAAATTTCTCTAGCTGAGTTAAAGGAGTTGAAATATCAGTTATACAAGGGTTTCATTAGACCTATCAAGTCTCCGTGGGGTGCACCAGTTCTCTTTGTCTGAAAGAAAGATGGCTCTTTTTGTATATGTATCGATTATCGGCAATTGAACAAAGTCACCATCAAGAACAGGTATCCTCTGCCCAGGATTGATTATTTGTTTGACCAGTATCAATGTGCCAAGTGCTTTTTTAAGATAGATCTCTGGTCCAGATACCATCAGCTCAGAGTTCAGGAGAGTGACATTCCAAAAACAACCTTAAGAACTAGGTATGGTCACTATGAGTTTGTAGTTATGTCTTTTTGGACTAACGAATGCTCTTGTAGCTTTTATGGACATGATGAACGTGGTGTTCAAGTCATATCTAGACCTGTTCGTGATTGTGTTAATAGATGACATCCTGATATACTATTGGAGCGAAGAGGAGCATGACGCTCATTTGAGGGTGGTGTTGCAGACTTTGAAGGATCGTTAATTGTATGAAAAATTCAGCAAATGTCAGTTTTTGTTAAATTCTTTGGAATTCTTGGGTCTTGTGGTGTCTAGTGAAGGTGTGCAGGTACAATCACAGAAGATAAAGGCGGTGAAGAATTGGCCCAGATTGGTGAATTCTTAAGATATCAGAAGTTTCTTAGGCTTAGCTAGCTACTATCGGAGGTTTGTTGAGGGGTTTTCATCTATTGCAGCACCATTAACTAAACTGACCCAGAAGAAGGTAAAGTTTCAATGGTCGGAGACTTGCGAGAAGAGCTTCCAAGAGTTGAAGGCTCAACTTACCGCAGCACCAGTGTTGTTAATGGGTTTGTGGTGTATTGTGATGCTTCGAGAATTGGACTTGGTTGTGTATTGATGCAGCACGACAAAGTTATAGCATATTCCTCCAGACAACTGAAAGTTCATGAAAAGAATTACCCAACCCATGATCTTGAATTGGCGGCGGTGGTATTCGCCTTGAAGATATGGAGACATTATTTGTACGGGGTCCATGTAGATTTGTTTATGGACCATAAGAGTCTACAGTATGTGTTTACCCCCAAGGATCTCAATCTTCATCAAAGGAGGTGGTTGGAGCTACTCAAGGACTATGATATGAGTGTCCTTTACCATCTTATCAAGGCCAATGTAGTAGCAGACGCACATAGTAGACTCTCTATGGAGAGTGCGTCCCACATGAATGAGGGGAGAAAGGAGCTGGTGAATGATGTGCATTGACTTGCAAGGTTAGAAGTTTGGTTGGTTGACTCTATCGATGGTGGTGTTATTATTTAGAATGGATCAGAATCGTCCTTGGTGACTGATCTAAAACCTAGACAAGATGAGGATCCCATTTTTCAAAGTTAAAGGAAGCCATTAAAAATCAGAAGGTACAGGTCTTCTCCAAAGGGGGAGATGGTGTGCTTCGATACCAGGGTCATTTATGTGTTCTGGATGTTAATGATTTAAGGAATAGGATGTTACGCGAGGCTCATGCATCCAGGTATTCTATACATCCAGGTGCCACCAAGATGTACCGTGACCTACGAGAAGTCTATGGGTGGAACGGCATGTAGAAGGACATAGTAGAATTTGTAGCTAAGTGTCCAAACTGTTAGCAAGTGAAGGTTGAGCATCAGAAACCGGGAGGTGTGCTTTAGTATATCGATATTGCTACTTGGAAGTGGGAATAAATAAATATGGACTCCATCATCGATTTGCCTCGCATAAGTCGACAATATGACTCCATTTGGGTTGTTGTGGACAGGTTGACTAAAGCCGCTCATTTTGTACCAGTCAAAACCACTAATTGAGCGAAGGATTATGCCAAACTATACATCCCATAGCTAGTTCAGTTGTGTGGAGTGCCCTTGTCTATCATATCAGACAGAGGTAACCAATTTACTTCTCAGTTTTGGAGGTTGTTTCATAAATAATTGGGTACTCAGGTTAAGCTCAGCACAACATTTCACCCGCGAACGGATGGTCAAGCGGAGCGAACAATTTAGACTCTCGAGGACATGTTGAGAGCATGTGTGATTTACCCGAAGGGTATTCGGGATGACCATTTGCCTCTTATAGAGTTTGTGTACATTAACAACTACCATTCTAGCATTCAGATGGATCCATTTGAGGCTCTCTATGGGTGGAGATATAGATTGCCTATTGGCTGATTTAAAGTTGGTGAAGCTGCGATGATAGGACCAGATTCAATCCATGAGACTATGGAGATTTAGCTCATATGGTACAGGTTGAAAACAACTCAAAGTTACCAAAAGTCCAATGCCGATGTGAGAAGGAGAGAACTAGAGTTCAAAGTGAATGATTGGGTGTTTTTGAAGGTGTCTCCCATGAAGAGAGTGATGAGGTTTGGAAAGAAAAGAAAACTCAGCCCTCGTTATGTTGGCCCCTACCGGATTGTGAAACATTTTGGCGAGGTGCCATATGAATTGGAGTTGCCCTTAAAATTAGCTTCTGTTCATGCTGTTTTTCATGTATCGCTCTTGAAAAAGTGTTTGGGTGATCCAGCTTTGGTGGTCAGGTGGAGAGTTTGGGTGTGAAAGATAGCCTTAACTATGAGGAGATTCCGGTGGAGATATTGGATTGTTAGGTTCAGAGGCTAAGGAACAAGGAGGTAGCTTCAGTCAAAGTTTTATGGAGGAATCAGCATGTTGAGGGAGCTAAGTGGGAAGCCGAAGTGGATATGATGGCTAGATACCCACACCTATTCTCTTCCGACTCCGTTTCAGTTTGAGGTATTAGTTTTTGCCCTAATACTCTATTTAGTTTTCATGTTCACTTCATGTGCCCAAGTTTCTTTTATTTCAAAGTATGTATGTAGGGTTCACGAATTTAGTTCAGCCATGTAGTTTAGTTCGGAGGTAGTCATTTTTTCAGTTTTAATCTTAAATGATCAGTGTTTGAATATAATGATTGCATTTATCTGCTTTTCTACATGTTTCCAATATTCGAGGATGAATGTTCCCAAGGGGGAGATATTGTAATGTCCCAGAAGTCCTAAGATCAATCCCGGGAGTTTAAATAGAGAAAACTAGAAAATCTGCACCAGGTCACAAAACGAGTCATTTTGTGACCCGTGGGGGTGACCATGAGTTGTTAGGTGAATCGTGGTGAAGAGCTAGCTTTAAGTTTTGGAATTTGTGATTTGAAGGCACCACGGGCATGACCACGAGTCATGGTCAGACCCCACGACTCGTTGAGTTAGCCATGGTAAAGATTGGTCAAGAGTCAATGGTGTTTAGACAGTGGAGACCACGAGAGGTGACAACGAGTCCTGGTTACCAAGGACGATCTGTTAGGTCCCTCATGGGGACCCATTGAGGAAAGATAGGTGGTGCACTCGACGACTAATGCCACGAGTCTTGGTCTTAGGTAACGATTCATCTAGTCTCTCGTGGGGATTGGCAGTCAGTTATTTTATGCGAATTTATTAAGGGCTTTTCTATAATTCCTATAGTCCTAAGGCCTAAACTACGTTGTTTTAAGCTTAGCTATGAGGATTTTTAAAGAATAAAAATTATTCTAAGCCATTCCATGCAGGCATGACTAGGAGGCTCTTAGAGGGGATCAAAGCTTATATCCATCAATTCTTCTTCAATTTCTCATGGGTGTTCAAGGAGGAGGGAAAAATCAATCTACCTAGATATGCGAGGCTATGAATAAGAGTTCCTCCCGCTCTCATGCCCAAACTTCTACCAATTCCATAAGATTTTACTTCTGCAATTCAAGTTCCATGATCTATGGGGTTTCATCTAATTCTTGTGAATTTCTATATGATCTACCTATGGGTCCATTCCTTTTGTGAATTAAATAACGTTTTATGATCTATGGGAAGATTTTATAACTCTTTTGAATATAAATTTATAGGTTCGAATTTAAATCAAATTATTCCCAATTATGCATGTTTTTATGAAAAGTCAAGTTATGATTTCATTATGATTTTGATCTAAATTAGTCCAATTATGATTTATGAATTATGGTATGATTCCTTTGAAATGAACATCATGTACTTATGAATATCAAGTATATACATGTTTTACAAGTATGTATGAATCTCATGATTTATGAATTTATGATTACGGCCTACTCACGAGCCTTACTCTCATGGTTAATTCACGTATTTCAAGCATGCTTATGATTATCATGATTTAACTAGCCCATGAATTTCATGTATGTTATCCTATGAGCACTATATATGATTTGGGAGTAGTATTTAACACCGAGTAAGTTCGGGGCCCAGGTTTTTCCCCGAATTTTAGAACTATGTGCCACCATAGATCACGATAGGAACACCCTTGAGATTGTCCCCCTTTGCCCCAATTGGGTGTTTCGTGAGTGATATCACGCCCTTTCATGGTTCTACCCTTGTCAAGGTACGAACACCCTCCCGACTAGGGGTTTACAGGTCGGACTCCACATGTGCTCATATGGGGTATGTCGGTTATAAAAATCTCCCATTGTTCCTTACGACTTATGCATGGTTATGTTCATATTACTTTGGCTCTAGTCATGTTTAATGATGTTTTTCTCCTATTATTATTATTATTACTGATCTACGAATGTTTTGAAAACCTTGAGTCTTATGTTACATTATGACATTTATGTTATGAGCATTTTGTCCGACTCCTATGAACTTTTATGTATTTTAAACGTCCGTTTTACTTACCTTGCATACTCGGTACATTCCATGTACTGACCGCAAACTCTATGATGTATTGTTTTATGATACATGCTCTGATCTTCAGCCTCAGCCCCACCATTAGCTGGTTCCAGTGTTAACATCCAGCACAGTGGTGAGTCCTCATCTCCCAAGGACCATTTTCTATCAGATATCTTGCACTTTCAGTTTTCTGACTTGTCCGGTTTGTTGGGGGTGTTACCCCATCGACCAATCAGTTATGTAGAGGCTTTCAGACTACACATAGTAATTAGCTCATCATGTATCATGTTATTTCCGACTTCAATGTTATGTTATGATGAGATTTCTATTATGTTTATCATGCCTAGTCTTCTGCTTTATTGGTTGACTTAGATGTACGTTCATTCCATGAGTTGACGTAGAGTCTCTCGAGGCTCCTTGTCCCGTGTCTCGATTCGGGCTATGTCCAGGTTGTGACACGTACCAAGAGACTGCTTGTGCAAATTTTCTCTAAAGTTTTCCACGACTCCTGTTATGGCTCGTACCATCTTAGTCTGATTCATACTTAGAGTCATACTCTGTTTTCACATTGTTTTAACCTTCTGAGTTTTTTCACAAGTCTCAGTACGACTCATACAATCTAGGTATGGCTCGTACTGAGATAGGTACTTGGCTGATTTTCTGCACTGTTATACATCTTCACACATTTTTTCTCCAATACCTATTTTCCCTGAAAACAAAGTAAAAGCACCTCATTCCATATAAATATACCTAACTCCATGCTATTTTCTCAATTTTAAGCATCGATAGTGTTGTAAACTCACATCACATTAGGACTCCACTCAACACCCTAGAACTCGATCTACAAGCCCACCATCACCTGCAGGAATGAATGTAGTGCCCCGACGACGGCATCAGTATGATAATGTACTAAGTATGAAAGGTAGGAACAACTATCAAACTTATATTAGAGATCAACAGATATACTGGATACCGCAAGAGCAGAAACTCAACTTAAGTAAACACATAGAACTTACTTAGCCCCATAAGGATGGAAAGTACAAGCAATTACAAAAACAAAACTTATCTGGCCCCCATAAGCCCCGCAAGTCCAAAGAAAGTAAATAACAACAAGCAACACCTAGTCTATGGAGCTTAACTGCCATCACCTCTAGACCTCTCAACGGCCATAGATAACACCAGCCAACATCTAGCATTCACTGTTATCAAATATCATATAACACAAGCAACAATCGCAATATAATGCCAAAAAAATCAAAAGTAAACACAAGATAGTAAACATCATCAATCAAGCACTTCCGGACCCTCTATAAGTTGTACACAGTTTGCAAAGCTCCATCTATTTGGGAGAGCGAATCGTGATCCCAAGAAGGCTCAGAATAGAAATATACGAGACTATGGAGGTTGTACCTCTCCATCAGACTTGCATGTCTCAGAACGACCTTATGGAAGGCAAACTCAACTAAATCATAGGCTAATTGTTCAATCCCTTGGACTCAACCCAACGGTCAAACCTACTCTTAACTTTTGTATCCCTGAATCCCAAGGGCCATAACACACACAGAGACTTGTTAGATTAATTGCTCAATGTTAATACTTTATTTCACAATTCTATTAAAACAAGTAAAAATGGGGATTGGTTTGAGAGTTGTATTATTAAACTTAAAAAGTAAATTTAAGTAAAGAATTGAACGCAAACTAACAAAAGTTGTAATTCAAATAATGATAGAATCTAGGGTATTGGAACTTTTGCTTCAGGTTAAGTTTTAAGACTTGAATATGCTGGACTAATTCTTCCTCAGTTGTTAGTTGCACGTTTCTATCCCATTTCTTGTCATTTTCCTGAACATCCAAGAACTATTCCATGAACCCTAACGCCTATATCCCAATGGTCGCAGGAGAAGCATGAGATAATGGTTGTGGCTACTTGTATTCAACTTAATAGGGTTGATGGGTATATTCCTATCCTCGACAACGAACTCTATCTTGAACCCATGAGTTAAGAGTCTTTGAAACCTATTTTACATTGGCTTTTAACCCTCTTGGTTCCCTTTCCTAAGTTCAACCAAAAGCCAATAGATATATTTGTGAGGTGATGAAGCTAATGAATAAGCAATTAACATAAGTATAAACAACCTTTAAGAAGAATCAAGAACTAGCATATATAAACTTTCAAACTTCAACTATCTACTATAACCAAAACCCTAGAACAAGACTTTAGCCACTCATGTTCTAGTAGAAAATTAAATAATTCATCATTCAAATCCAAAACATATGTTAAAGAAGAAACCTAGAAAATGAACTTGTCTCTTCGTCCAAGAACTACGTACAAACTCATTAATACGATGAATGATTGTGTGCTAACAAAATTCCCTAGATGTTGTATTTATAAGCATGGGATCTAATGAATCTTTTTCCATTGAAAGTGTAGCTTTTAAACTTGAAAATCCGTCCTGAATAGTACCTGGCACGTAGCACCATCTACTGCACCAAAGTTTTGAGTTGAAATTCTCTAACGTTTGCCCTCTGGCGTACCACACTAGCCAACGCACCAAGGTGTTAGTCAGATTCTTTGAAGTTTTGAGTCTAACTTGCCACTCCATCCAATGCACCAAAGTGTTGGAAAAATTTCCTTAGTCCAGAAAACTTCTGGCGTGCCACTCCACTGATCTCGCGAAGGTGTTGAGCAAAATTTCCTCTAATGTTAAGGTCCTGGCGTGCCACGCCACCCAATGCACCAACTTGAGCATAATTTTCTCTAAAGTTGGGGGTCTTGTGCACCATGCCAACTATCTCGCCACGCCAATTTTTGTCAACTCTTTGTACCTTGGATCATTTTTTAGTCTTTTTTCATTGGTTTCCTGCTCAAAACATTTAAAAACATTTGTTAGATCATGAGACACGCATAAACATGAATTCATGTATTTCATGAGGATAATGATCTAGAAACAAGGTAAAATATGGGTAAACATTGCAAATGGGTATAAGAATATGCCTAACATCAACGATCATAGAGTGACTCAAATACCTCCTAACACTTCTTTCTTAGCCTATTAGGTACTCTTAGTCCTACCTCGAAAGTATAGATTTATCACTCAAATTATGGGTGTTACGTCCTCCCCCCTATAAACATTCATCCTCAAATGTTGGACGACATGCACCACTCCAACTCATGGACCAATACTGCGTGACATCACACGACCTAGCCTCACACGGCAAGCCTACCATAAACAACTCCAAACAATAAAATTTTGCAGCATGCCGGGGCGTGACACAACTAAAACCATAATAAAATTAAAGGATCTTACCTATCGCCATGTCTAGCCACTGACAAGCTATCATTCATCATATTACAAGTATTCCCTGCAAAAGTCAATTAGACCCAACTCCTACCACATATGACATCACGCATTATTTCGATCACAAAGAAGGGTAACAGTTCTAAATGTCTTGTAGCTTCTTGTTTATAAGTACACTATGCAATGCACACATAAACAAGACTTTACTAGACATGGCACATAGATTCCCTGCATCACAAAGTGCTCTGATAGCATGCATATCACATCCCAAACTAGGAAGAGCATAACTGGGACCTTGAGACGCACTTGATCGAGCACATCCTTCCAAAAATCTACTACAACAAGCTAGAATCAACGAGGTATGGCATCAAAGCACAATCAAAATCAAAGTAAACAACACTAAAATGGAAACTGCCTTACAAACCAACTAATTGATACACAACAGGCTGTCAAGGTCACAGAATGGAAAACAACTATACAACCAGGCCCGTCTGGCCTTCAATAACATACTAACACCATCACGACATCTACGATCCTATATGAATACAACAATAATTAAATGATCGGGACAGGGCCCGAAACTATCCTTAAGTCAAACATTTGGCTAATCCGAAAGACCTGGAGCACACCAACACAGCTGGAACTCCACTCAGCACCTAAGAACTAGATCTACTAGCCCACCATCACTTACAGGCATCAATGCAGCGCTCCGACTAGGGCGTCAATACAATATTGTACTGAGTATGAAAGGGAGGAACAACTTCAATGCTCTGATTAGAGATCAACAAATATACCAAATATCGTACGAGAAGAAACTCAACTTAAGTAAATACATCAAACCTAACTGGCCCTTTTAAGGCCGGCAAGTACAAGCAAATACACAAATAGAACCTACCTGGCCCCCGAAGCCCGACAAGTCTAAAGAAAGTAAACAACAACATGCAACACCTAGTCAACAGAGCTCACCTGCCACCACCTCTAGACCTCTCAACGGCCACAGCTAACACAAGATAATGTCTAGCATCCACTGCTATCAGATAACAGATAACACAAGAAACAATCACAATATAATGCCAATAAAATCAAAAGTAAACACAGTTAATCAACATCATTAATCAAGAACTGTTGGACCCTCTCTCGGCTGCATACAGTTAGTAGAGCATCATCCATTCAGGAGAGCCAATCGCGATGCCAAGAAGGCTAAGAACAAACATATATGATGTTGTGGAGACATGTACCTCTCAATAGGTCTTGCATGTCTAAGAACGGCTCTATAGGAGGCAAACTCAACTCAACTCAACTAGAGGCCAATGGTTCTACCTCTTAGACTCAACCCCGCGGTCGAACCTACTCTCAACATTGGGTATCCATAAATCCCAAGGGCCTCGAGTCACATACCACCATACAATCAAAAAATCACAACATTCAAAACAACAACAACAATAATACATATTCAAACAGCCCACAACTAGCTCTCAAACCCCACCAACTGACTATCACAACATAGTACTATTCTCGCATATCTAGTCATTCACAAACAAACCACTAACCGAGCTAAGGATCACCATCCTAAGTAGTGTATCACAAAGCTTTAAAAGAATCCCACAAACCACTCTACTCACCACTAACAACAAGGAACACAACCCAGCCAACCAATGTGCCATCAACATGGTTGACCCAGCCGCCGACTCCAATATAACAAAAGATCATCGGAACCCTCGACCTTAACTACTCTAAACCTTCATTCACTTGTCAATATCATCACCTAATCTTATTCACACAACAAACCCATAACCTGCTACAAGAACCACACGCCTAACACACAAAATATTTATGGACAACTTACTTAACATGTAAATGAATTTTCAAAATTAGTTGTCCTACTTCTTTTTAGCTAACCGCTGAGAGTATGGGGGTGTAATTATAGGCTCTTGGCCTTTTATATTGGGAGGCACCTCATCCTCTTTCTCAACAACAACACTCTCATGAGGAACATCTACTCCTTCCTCCTCTAGTTCTTCCTCATTGTCAACACAATTTGGTGTTCTTGGCACAGTATCACTCACGTTATCACTTGCTTTCGAATAAACAATTTTCTTGTCCTTAACACCCGCATCAGCTACAACTTTTACACTCCTTGTGACAATATCCATGCAATAATTATTCTTCTCCGAATTGGGTATGATATCACTCAAAACGGTTTCTTTCATCCAGGGGTTCATTTAGGTTGAGAGATGGGTTATTTGAGCCTCTAAATTCTTGGTGGAGGCCGAATAGGAGCTCACAATTTAAGTAAGCTTTGACACCTCCCCTTCTAATTCCTTCACTCCACAATCGGTGGACTCTACTCTTTTTAACACCCTAGCCATAATTTGCTCAAATTTTGAATTTCCAACATCAGTTACCCCTAGTTTCATTTGGGCCGCATCCACTTTGGGAGGAGGTATGTATGGATTTGTGCTTCTATGAGACCTCTAATGATTTTTGGAATACCCCAAAAGTTTGTAATACTATACCTGAGATTTGTAATGTGATTACTAGGAAAAGTTGAAGAATTTCTTCAGTACGACTCAATCTACGAGTCGTAGGTTTATGGTATGGGTCCTAGGAAGACTCGTGGTTCTGTTTAAAGATTTATTTCCCTAGATCAAGAGTCCCTAATATGAGTTATACTGTGTGGGTAAATCTCGTGGTATGAATCATAACAACTCATGTTTTTGGGAGTAGTGTCTAGCATCGAGTAGGTTAAGGGTCAGTCAACCCTTTGCCTCAGGGCTCTTGGTCTATCCTTGATCAGAGATTTCTCTATGAAAAATATGAATCAGAGTTTGAAGAAGGGGAGGGAGAAGGAGCCCTTGACCCGCAGGAGGATTTATTGTGCCAGTGTAGGTATGTTCAGATTATTTGGGACCTCCCTTGTGAGCTTTACCTACCCCCAAGGGGCCTTTAACTTAATATTGATATCATGGTAGTGCCCTAAGCTCTGACAAGGCTTTGGAAGACACTTCCCATTTGAGTGTTATAGTCAGGACCACATAAGCTCTATCGTGATATTTTTGGTTATATGATGAGTCTCCTATTGTTCCTCATGATTTCAGTTATGCATGTTCATCATTCATGATATTATGTTTTTAGTAGGTTTGACCAAATGTTCAGTTTTACTTATGAATAATCAGTTTCAACTTTGGGTCATTCCATTCAATTTTGATATTAAATTATGTTTAAATCATATTTTAAGATAATAGCATGCAAGCCCTGCTCTCAAACCCTTATGATCAAATGTTTTATGATATGCATGATCTATGACTTTCATAGCGATTTTACTTACCTTGCATATCCGTACATTCCACATGTTGACCGCATACTCTATGTTATATCTTTTCATGATACAGGATCAGACATTCAGGCTCAGTCCCACCGTTAGTCAGATCCTTAGAGTTAGTATCTCTCAGCCAAAGTTGGTGAGTCCTCACCCTTCGAGCACCCTTTTATTCGGCTTGTGTTTTAGTATGTTCAGTTTCTGTTTCAGTGAGTTAGTTGGGGTCTTGTCCAATTAAATTGCCCGTATGTAGAGGCTTATCAGACATAGTATTTTTTCAATTTCAGATCGCTGTTATGTATTCAGATATTCAATGTATCAAATTTCCATACTTCCTGTATTATATATGTTAGGCTGACACATTATTACATTGAGTTAGAGATTTCATATTCATGCCATGGGTCGACTTGGAGCCTCTGGGGTTCTTTGTCCCATGTCTCTATTCGGGCCTATGTCCTGGTCATGACAAACTTGGTATTAGAGCATTAGGTGTTGAAGTGTCTTAGGGTGTCTAAAATCCGTGTTAAGTAGAGTCTTTTTCATGGGTGTGAAGCGTGCCACACTTATGACGAAGAGGCTATGAAATGTTTTAGGAAATGTTCCCTTTTTTTTATCTATGTCGTGCGATGAAATGTCTCTCTATCCTTCTTACTCGTACTATACACGTTTGCAGAATCATGCCTCCTCGCCAAGTTCATGAAAGAATAAAAGGAAATGGAAATGGCTATGAGAATGGAAACAAATATGGACACCACTAGCCAATCATTTATTAAAAAAAATTGATAAGAATTATGGGCGAACGACGGGAATTGAACCCACGCATGGTGGATTCAGGCCCCACCAGCCCTCGAGGATCATGTGCCAGAGCAGGTGGCCCAGGTAAAGTTTAAGGTTGCCATTTAGATGCTAGCTCAGGCTTTGACTGCCCAAGTCAACCAACAGGCAGTAGCGCATGCCCCTCAGAAAAGGAATGCGAAATAGGCAAGAGTCAGGGACTTTCTTAGGATTAATCATCCAGAGTTTCTAGGATAAAAGGTGGAAGAGGATCCATACGACTTTATCAATGAGATTCAAAAAATCACCAAAATAAGGGGGGTGACAGGGGAGGAATGTGCAAACTTAGCCTCTAATTAGTTAAAAGGGGTTGCATAAATTTGTGTCAGACACTGCAAGGATGGTAGGGAATTTCGAGCATTCCGTACTGGTTGGAATGAGCTCCATACCGCATTTTTTGATTAGTTTTTCCACCGTGAGATGAGGGAGATCAAAGTAGCTGAATTTGTAAACTTAAGATATAACAACATGATGGTCTAAGAGTATGCTCTAGAGTCCACCCGCTTATCCGAGTATGCACCTGAGATTGTGGCAGGCCATAGGGCTCGAGTTAGTCGTTTGTTGCTTGGGATAGAAGACTACTTGGTCAAGATTTCTTGACCGCGATGCTTCATAAAGACATTGACTTCTCATGGATAGTTCTGTGTGCCAAGCAGATAGAGGCAATACAAGTGAGTGAGCGGGAGAGAGAGGCCAAGAGGGCCAGGACTGATAGCTTTAGATTCTCCTAACAGAGACTTGGTGTTGGGCATTGTCAGAAGTCGCACCACGGAGCATCAACCCAAGAGCCTTCAGCAGCAAGTGTACCATCCAGATCTAGGCGCGACCAGAGGGGACGAGCTTCAAGGTCTCAGGGTCAGGGGAGCAGATCTGTGGATCCTAGTATTCTAGCTTGTGACAGGTGTGGCCAGAGACACACTAGTTAGTGCTTAGCAGGTATAGGTTCTTGTTTCGCGTGTGGGAAGCTTGGACATATGCTCAGATATTGCCCAACAGCTATATAGAGCTATTGTAGAGTCTGATACCCAGCCACTAGTTCAGTAGCCCTACTAGCACGCTTAGCTCAGCAAGGAGCCTCCACTAGTGTAGGTTGTGGTCAGCATCAGAAAGATTCTATGCCCTCACATCTTGTCAGGAGCAGGAGGCCTCTCCAGATATAGTCACTGACATGTTACGAGTATTCCACCTTGATGTGTATCCTTTGTTAGATCCATGGGCTACGCTATCTTTTGTGATGCCCTATGCTGCTATTAGTTTCGGAGTCAATCCCAATATCCTATCAAAACCATTCTTAGTCTCTACTCCAATTGGTGATTCTGTTATAGATCGACATATATATAGAAATTGCCCTGTCACATTCCTTTAGAAAGTCACCTCAGCAGATTTAGTAGAGCTAGCCATGATCGAATTTGAGGTTATCTTTACCATGGATTGGCTACATGCATGTTATGCCTCAGTAAATTATAGAACCCGTGCGGTAGAGTTTCGATTTTCTGGTGAGCTAGTCCTAGAGTTGAAGGGTAGTTCAGCTGTGCCTGTAGGTCACTTCATTTCCTACCTTAAGGCCAGAAAGAAGATCTCTACGGGTTGCGGGTACCATCTATTTAGGGTTAAGTATGGTACGTCCGAAACCTCAACTATGTAGTCAGTTCCTGTAGTGTACGAATCTCCAAAAGTGTTTCCAGATGATATACCAGGAATTCCTCTCGAGCGGGAGATCAATTTTGGGATTGACCTTTTTCCCGATATGCAGTCCATATTTATTCCTCCTTATATAATGGCTCCTTGCCGAGCTAATGGAGTTGAAGGAGCAATTGAAGAACCTTTTAGACAATGGTTTCATCAGACGAAGCAAATCCCTGTGGGGTGCACCAGTTCTCTTTGTCCAGAAGAAGGATAGTTCCCTTCGAATGTGTATTTACTATCGGCAATTGAAAAAGGTGAAAATCAAGAACAGGTATCTCCTCCCCAGGATTGATGATTTGTTTGATTAACTTCAGGGTGCCAAGTGTTTCTCAAAGATAGACCTCAAATCTGGGTATCATCAGCTTAGGGTTCAGGAGAGTGACATCCCAAAAACAGCCTTCAGGACTCAATATGGTCATTATGAGTTTGTAGTTATGTCTTTTGGACTTATGAATTCTCCTACAACATTTATGGATTTGGTGAAAAGGGTGTTAAAGCTGTATTTCAATATGTTCGTGATCATGTTCATAGATTACATTCTCATATACTCTCGGAGCGAGGAGGAGCATGACGCTCATTTGAGGGTGGTACTATAGACTCTTCAGGATCGCCAATTATATGCTAAGTTCAGCAAGTGCGAGTTTTGGCTAGACTCAATAGCATTTTTGGGTCATGTGGTGTTCAGTGAGGGTGTACCGGTAGACTCTTAACAGATATAAGTGGTGAAGATTTGTCCTAGACTAGTGAGTCCTTCAGATATCAGGAGTTTCATGGGTTTAGTTAGCTACTACCGGAGGTTTGTTGAACTGTTTTCATCACTTACGACACCGTTGACTAAGTTGATCCTGAAGAAAGTGAAGTTTCAATGGTCGAAGGCTTGTGAGAAGAGCTTCCAAGAGTTGAAGACTCGACTCACTTCAGCACTAGTGTTGACTCTAATTGAGGAGACCGATGGGTTTGTGGTATATTGTGACTCCTCAAGGACCGGCCTTGGTTGTGTATTAATGCAACACGGTAAAGTTATAGCTTATGCTTCTTGGCAACTCAAAGTTCATAAGAAGAACTATCCTATTCATGACCTTGAGTCCGTGAGCAGTAGTATTTGCCTTGAAGATTTGGAGACACTATTTGTACGGGGTCCATGTACATGTGTTTACGGACCACAAAAGCCTACATCACATGTTTACCCAAAAAGATATAAATCTATGTCAAAGAAAGTGGTTGAAGCTTTTTAAAGATTATGATATGAGTGTCCTTTATCATCCGGGCAAGGATAATGTAATGTCAGTCACTCTTAGCAAGCTTTCTATGGAAGGAAGTTGTGACCGAGGCCAAAGCCAGATAAGACGAGGATCATATTTTGGTAAAGTTGAAGGAAGTTGTTTAGAATTATAAGGTGGAGGTCTTCTCCTAAGGGGGAGATGGTGTACTACAATATCAAGGTCATTTGTGTGTATCAGGTGTTGATGACTTGAGGGAGTGGATGTTGCATGAGGCTCATGGTTCTAGATATTTTATACATCTAGGTGCCACCATGATGTACAATGACCTATGATAAGTCTATTGGTTGAATGGAATTAAGAAGGACATAGCAGAGTTTGTGACTAAGTGACCGAATTGTCAACAGGTGAAGGTTGAGCATCAAAGACCTGGACGTGTTCTTAAAGACATTAGTATCCCTACTTGTAAGTTGGAGGAAATCAATATGGACTTCATTATGGGATTGCCTCATACTCATCGATAGTATGACTCTATTTGGGTGGTTGTAGATAGGTTGACTAAAGCAGCTCGTTTTCTACCGGTCAAAACTACCGATTCAGTAGAGGATTATGTTAAGTTTTACATTGGGGAGTTAGATCGGTTTTGTGGAGTGCCCTTGTCCATTATATCAGATAGAGGTATTCAATTACCTCCTAGTTTTAGAGATCGTTTCAGAAGGGACTTGCTACTCAAGTCAAGCTTAGCACAACATTTCACCCGCAATCAGATGGTCAGGTTGAACAGACCATTCACACTCTTGAGGATATGTTGAGGACGTGTGTGAATGATTTCAAGGGTAGTTGGGATAATCATTTATCTCTCATTGAGTTTGCATATAACAACAACTACCATTCTAGCATTCAGATGGCTTCGTTTGAGGATCTTTATGGACGGAGATGTAGATTGGCTATTGGTTGGTTTGAATCGGTAAAGCTGCATTTATAGGACCAAATTCAGTTCATGATACTTTAAAGAAAGTTCAGCTTATAAAAGAAAGGTTGAAAATAGCCCAGAGTCGTCAAAAGTCCTATGCGGATGTGAGGAGGAGAGAACTTTAGTTTGAGATTGATGATTGGGTGTTTCTGAAGGTAGCCCAGGAAGAGAGTGATGACATTCGAAAAGAAGGGGAAGTTTAGTCCTCATTTTCTTGGTCCGTACAGGATTGTGAAATGTGTTGGCAAGGTAGCGTATGTATTGGAGTTACCCTCAGAATTGGCTTCAGTGCATCCAGTTTTTCATGTATCTCTCTTAAAGAAGTGCTTGGGTGATCCAGCTTGGGTTGTCTCGGTGGAGAGCATTGGTGTGAAGGATAGTCTTAGCTATGAGGAGATTCCGGTGGAAATACTTGATCGTTAGGTTTGGAAGCTAAGAAACAAGGAAGTAGCTTCAGTGAAGGTTTTGTGGAGGAATCAACATGATGAGGGAGCTACGTGGGAAGCCAAAGCTGATATGACGGCTAGATACCCACATTTATTCCCTCCCAGCTCAATTTTAGATTTAGTTATCAATTTCCTCCCTAGTACTCTATTACGTTTCATGCTCAGATCATGTGCCCTAGTTTCTTTCATGTCAATGTATGTATGTGTGATTCATGAATTCAGTTCAGTCATGTAATTCAGTCCGGAGTCAGTCACTCCATTAGTTTTCAACTTTAAATATTTAGTATTTGGTATGACAGTTGCATATCTCAGCTTTTCGGTATGTTCATCCATATTCGAGTACAAATGTTCCCAAGGGGGAGATATTGTAATACCCCGAAAGCCCTAAGATCAGACCCGAGGGTTGAAATAGAGAAAAAAGGAATTTCTACACCAGGTCACAAAATAAGTCATCCAGTGACCCGTGAGGTACATCACGAGTCGTTTGGTGACTCGTGGAGTGGAGGGAAAGATGGTTGGATTTTATGGATTGGGGGTTGACCATGAGACAAGCCATGACTCATGGTTAGGGCAACGAGTTGTGGAGTCAGTCGTGGACAGGAGCCGGCATGAAGGTGTGAATTTTTGGCAATGTTCAGCACAACTTGATCACCATGAGTCATTGGGTACACCACGAGTCATGGTGTCTCTCGTGGTGACCAGTAAAGGCATAGTTTCTAGTTGTGGCAACAAAGCAGGCCACGAGTTGTGGTTATGGGGGACGAGTCGTCTAGTCCCTCGTTGTGACTAGTTGTATGCTTTTTTCTGCAAATTTAGTAAGGACTTTTCTGTAAGCCCTAAGTTCCTAAGACCTAAACTACATCGTTTTAAGCTCAGATAAGTGTGTTTTAAGAGAGTTTAGCTCATTCTAAACATATCCCTCTCTATGCATGCAGGCGTAGAAGTTCTTAAAGGTGATCAAGCTTAGAAATTCATCAAGTCTTCTCCAATTTCCTTTGGGCACTCAAGAAGCATGAGAAATTAGAAGTACCCAGGTATGTAGGGTTATGAATGGGTGTATTCATCCACTCTCATGCCCAATCCCTTCTCAATTTCATGAAAATTCTAGTTGATGAATATATGGGGTTTTAACCAAACTTGTGAATTTTCTAAGTATCTATCATGGGTATAATCAATTCATGTTTTTAATGTTGAATTATGATTCATGGGCATGTTGTATAATATTTTCAAGGAAAAATTTTTGTTTTCAAGGTCTTACAATTATGATTCCCAATTATAAAAGTTCATGAAAGGTTGAGATTATGACATATGTGTTCAAGCATGATGAGATGTATATGATGAAAGTATGATTTCAAATTACCCATGTCTATATTCATGTTTTTTACTATCAAAGTATATTTCAAGTATGTTTAAGCTTGGGCAAGCCCATATGATCAAGTATGTTTCGTGATTTATCTTAATTTTATGTTATTAGTTTACTACATAAATTTTTGGAGTCTAGACTCCCAATCTTTTCAGCATGTGGTATGGTTTGAGCCAAGGCTTCTCATGTTATGATTTCCTATTTTACATGTATTGTTATGATTCAGCTTCGTTGCAAGAAGATGGTTCAGCTTCAGTGAAAAATAATGGAGAGCATATGCATATTTTTGGGATTAGTGTCTAGCACCAAGTAGGTAAGGGTCAGTCAACCCTTTGCCTCAGAACTACATGCCAACATAGGTATGTTCATATTATTTGGGACCTCCCTTTTGAGATTTCCTGCCCCTAGAGGGCCTTTAGTTTGATATCGATATCATGTTAATTCCCTTAGCCCTGGCAATGCTTTAGACGTCTTTGTCCACTTGAGTGTAATAGTGGGGACCACGTTAGCTCTATCATGTAATGCCAGTTATATCACCAGTCTCCTATTGTTCCTCATGATTTGAGTTATTCATGTTCATCACTCATGACATTATGTTTTCAGCAGGTTTGACCCTATGTTCAGTTTTACTTATGAATAATCAGTTTCAACTTTGGATCATTCGATTCAGTTATGATATTCTATTATGTTTAAATCGTGTTTTAAGATAATAGCATGCAAGCCCTTCTCTCAAATTGTTATAATGAAATGTTTTATGATATGCCTGATCTCTGACATTACTTACTTAGCGGTTATACTTACCTTGCATACTTGGTACATTTCACGTACTGACTGCATACTCTATGATGTATCGTTTCATGATACAAGCTCAGACATTCAGGTTCAGTCCCGTTGTTAGCTAGATCTTTAGAGTTGGCTTCTTTCAGCCAGAGTTGGTGAATCCTCATCCTTCGAGGACCCTATTATTTAGCTTGTGTTTCTGTATATTCAGTTTCAATTTCAGTGAGTTAGTTGGGGTCTGGTCCCATCCACTTGTCAGTATATAGAGGCTTATCAGATATAGTATGTTTTCAGTTTCAGATCACAGTTATGAATTCAAATATTTGATGTATCAGATTTCTAGACTTACGCTATTATATATGTTAGACTTACGCATTATTATGTTGAGTTAGAGATGTCATGTTCATGTCATGGGTCGACTTGGAGCCTCTTGGGATTTTTTGTCCCATGTCTCGATTCGGGCCTGTGTTCGGGTCGTGACACTAAATCTTTTGGTCTTTCAAAAACAAGTGTAGATTCAGTTTACCCAGGTATGTGAGGCCATGAATGAGAGTCCTTTTCACTATCATGCTTATAATTCTCCTCAATTTAATGAATCAAGTATCAATCCAAGTTATAATCTAAAAAAAGTTTAATCCAATTTTATAGAATTCTCTATCAATTGGTTATGGATCAATTCCCTTTATGTTTTAAAGTGTATTTGAAGATTCGTGGGTAGATTTTAATCATGTTTTTATTACAAATTCATGATTCCAAATCTTAGAAAAATTATTCTCAATTATGCAAGTTCATGAGAAGTCAAGTTTATGATCTATGATTTCGAGCATGATGAGATATCTAACATGATTTAATGTTTGCAAATTACCTAGGTATAAATTCATGATTTTACATATGATGTCTATTTTAGGTATGCATGATTTTGGGATTTCGACAAGCCCATACATATTAAGTATATTTTCATGATTTAGTTCAGTTTTACAATATCAGCTCACCATATGGTTTTGAGCGATACTCCCTAATTTTAGCTTATGGTGTGTTTCGAGCTAGGACTCCCCATATTCATATTTCAGAGGATGCAGGTAATTACATTATTAGCTTTTTTTGAAAAATGATGGTTTCAGTTCGTTGAAAATTGATGGTTTCAGCTTCACTGAAAAACGATGGAGAGCAACTTGCATGTTTTTTGGAGTACTGTCTAGCACCGAGCAAGCTAAGGGTTTATCACAACCCCAAATCTCATAACCACACACCAATGTAGGTTTATATATATATATATATATATATATATATATATATATATATATTAGGACCTCCCTTGTGAGCTTCCCCTACTCCTACAGGGGCCTTTAGCTTCATATCGATATCATGGTAGCATCCTTAGCCTTGTCAAGGTTTCAGATGGCTCAGCCCACTTGAGTGTAATAGTTGGGGCATCACATAAGCTCTATCGTGATGGTGTCGGACGTGACGAGTCTTCCATTGTTCCCAATGATTTTAGGTATACATGTTTATGATTTATTAAATTATGTTTTCAGCAGGTTTGACCTAATGATCATTTTATAAGCTTTTACTTATGATTTCAGTTATGGCAAGCCATATTATACTATTTTCAGGTTTGGGTCAATCAATTCTGATATGAGATTCAGTTTATGACTATACATGTTTTCAGTTACCTTCTTGTAGTCCTTATCAATTCAGATATGAGATTCAGTTTATGACTATACATGTTTTCAGTTACCTTCTTGTAGTCCTTACTCTCATGATCTTATGATTTGTGTTATATGCATGATTTTAGTTTTTCTTACTCAGCCTTTTTTACTTGACTTACATACTCAGTAAATTTAAAGTACTAAACGCATACTCTAAGCTCTATCGTTTCATGGTACAGGTTCAGATGCTCAAACTCAGTATGACTGTTAGCCAGTCTCCAAGCTTAGTCCAGTTCTCTTTTTCGTGAGTCCTCATCCTTCAAGGACCTTTAGATTGTTGAGTTGTGTTACATTCAGTTTCAAACTTTTAGTGAGCTAGTTAGGGATGTTATCCCATTAGCTCTTTAGTTATGTTAAAGGCTTTTTCAGACAATATGTAGAGTGTTTACTCTGTGTGGTTGATATGTATTCAGGCTTCCTCTTATTCATGTTTAGTTTATCAGTTCCTTTTAATGTATGTTGTTACACCCCAGAAAATTTTTGGTAATTATTTGATATTTGTATGCTATGTAAGAGGAAGTACGGGTTGCATGTTGGTCGTAGATGACAAGGGAAATTTGTACGAATGGAAATGCAAAAGGTATATGATGTTTATAAGTAAGGGTCAACTTTAAACGATCATATCTCTCAATATATAAGGGATTAGGAGCCCCACAATCTATCAACTTAAAGGCCTTTGAGTCTATTTTTCATAAAATCAAACCGCTCATCAATCATAGTCCAGAGAAAGAAGTTATGGGCATTTTACTGAAGCACCATGAGCGCTGACGCGAGCATGACGCCCTAGCGCCTCCACCGCCCTATTTACTTCAAATTAGATTTTTCACTTGTAGAAAAAATTTCCATCCGAATCTAAATTGACCAGCTTGCTAAGGATTCCATTTCTCTCTCAATTCTAGCAGCTATAACAAAGAAAAATAAGGAGGAAACATAAAGCAAAGTTCAAGCAAATCACAAGAAAATTTGAGAATTCTTTGCCAAGTGTGCAAGGGGCTGTGTTCGGTGGTTTGGTTATAGGTTAAAACCGACACGCAAGTGCACGTGGTCAAACAAGTAATAAAGTGGCTAAGTAAGCCAAGTATCGAACCAAGGAGACTCTGGATAAGTAAAATTGCTTAAGTATACTATATTCTAGCTTACTTCTAATTATGCTGACAACAACGTAACCAAAAGTTAAATAATTTTTGTTTATAAATTATATACTAAAAATATTAATAAATATTTACTGTGAATTGAAACTATGGATATGAGCATGCCAAGATTAAGAACAAGTAATGAACTTGATTATAATCATAATTTGGTTATTCTTCTCTTCTAGTTGCTAGCCAAGAACATTAGCCTAGAGATTAAAACTCTCGTATTTAATCTCACTTAAGAATCATAAACCATACGTCTACATTTCTGTGATCAAATGCAATTTATGACCTAGCAATACAATTCCGGTTCCTAAATTGACTAATACGGCTTTCAAGTATATTTCTATCAGGAAAGCACATCAAAACCCAATTTTTCAAATCAAGTTAAGAACAATACCCTATTAATTCACAACATTCCAATTTCGTGCTCTCTCGAGTGAAATTGGACTTTTTAGATGTACATTAATGTCGGCCACACACTAATGCAGTAGAAACAAGAATTAATAGAACAACATAGAAGAAGAAGATGAAAAACCATATAATTCAATAATCAGAATTCATCACCATTGTTCATAACCTCAGCAAGGAAGAGAATTAGCCACTCATTTGTGGATTAATCATCCTAAAACAAGTGTTAATCATACAAACAATTGATTGAAAGAAGAAAGAAAGAGAGAAAAACCCTTAGCTTTTTCGTCCCTCAACTGCCTGTAACCCACGTCCTTGCTCCACCAAGTCTGTATTAATTAAAAATAAGCCTAAGTGTTCTATTTATACTATTGGGAATTTTTCCCGGAATAACAAGCAATGTGTCACGGAGGCCAACGCGGAGCACTGCCTCCGTGACACGGCGTGGACGCGGACCCTCACTGGAAATCCAGGGTCCGGGAATATAGCCTCAACGTGGCACGGCATGCAACGCGGAGGCTTGCCTCCGTGCCACGGAGCTGTCGCGAGGCTTCACTGGAAATTGCCAAATTAATTCATCCTCCATGCAGTGTGCCTCCGCGATGGTAGCGTGGCACGGCTCCATCGCGGAGCCCCTTTACATTGTGCATTCCAATGTCTTTTCCGTGCTCGCATCCAAGTCCAACTCCGATATTGTTCCAACATGCATTTTAGCTCCTCAAAATCATGTTTTACCTACAAAACAATGCTAATCATGTTGGTTAGTATAAATTCACATTTTATTACCAATTACATGAAAATGTATACACATTGCACAATAAACAAGACGAAAATGATACGTTTGAGTATCACTTGGGCATATAAATCTGCCCAAGATCACTTACCCCACACATAAATCCTTGTTCGTCCTCGAACAACACATACACAACTCATGCAAATTACATCCCAACCTTCGCCACTATGGTGCGACAATTTGAGCTACGGTCATACCGATTATTCAATTTTTGCAAATAATCAAGAAAACATGCATGGTCTTAACAATGCAATGACCTTTAATATATCAAGACTTCCTAGACTTTAAGAACCGACTCTTGATATCGGCAAACTCAAGCAAATCAGCTAATCAAGATATCCGACACGAAAATCAATCTTTCATCAAGCATGTGCCCTCACAACTCAAGAGAATCTTCCCCCTTTTTGTTCATGCAACACACAAACATTCAAGTAGGGGCATGTAAAATTAATTTCACTCTCTCTCCCAAAAGAATTCACATGCATCATGTCATGACCCATAGGCTTGCCCTTAGTGTATTACTCCACTAATATAAAGAAATGCAATGTAAGATCACGTAGGACTTTAATGGGTTGTAATGGAAGCTATGGAACTAGTATGTATATTGGATTAGCCAATAATAGTCGCTAGCATCCTTAAGCGCCTTTTCAACACATTCCCGTCGACTCATGGATAACTTTTCTTTTTTTTTTTCTTTTTCATCCACTCATGCTGGTTTCCTTTCGTACGACCCATTTCATCAAACACACTTGACATGACACAAAGGTTTTTCATGCACCTTCATTATCATTTCATTATAACAAGTGCCTCTTCAACCTTTTCTTTTCTTTCCTCACTCTGCTTTTCTTTTTCTTTTCACCCTTCTCACTCTTTGACACTTTGGGAAAATTTTTCTGTTCTTCTTAAGCGCTTAAGAGTTTTGTATAGACTTTACGGCTCATGAAAAGAAGGAATAAAACTTAGTTTATACATTTTTGGACAAAAGAAAGAAAGAATCGGCTAAAGGCTCAACGGGCTGACTAGGGTATACAGTCACATAAAAATGTAGAGTACGACAAGAAAAAAAAATATAGAAACTCTCGGTTAAGACAAAGAAATGCCTACATCCTTTCCAACACTACACCTCCTTCATTTCGTTTTGTACACACACCAGACAAGTTCTAGACACTTCACAATAGCATGGAATAACAATACCTCACTTTATATTTTATGCACATGCTCGATTCAAGAAGCATTCACAGACTCTTTAATTAGCCAATTACATGAATTCAAAAATTAAGCCTCAATCACACCGAATCGAATTCTACAGCCTAGGTAACTCAACATATTTACAAAATTGCATGCTTTCATACGAATCACTTTTACATTTTGAATATCAGTTACAACACGCAACCATAATTTCACAACCATATAGTAACTACAGGTTCAGTGATGCAATCCACCAAAGAAAAAAACTGAAAACTAATTAAAATCACTACTCCTACCAACTACATTTCCCTTAAGACGGTGGTCATCCATCCATCATAGGGAACGGTCACTAACTATGACATCGGTTCAATGGGACTATTCTCGGTAAAAGAACCGAAAACAAACTCCGAGAAACCCAAAAATAAAAATTGAAAATTTTTTGCAAAACATCGATCATTTAGATGGAAAAATATTTACAAAATATTTTACTATGTACAAAATATTTTCGCAAAAATTTTATAAATATCGATCATTTCGATAGAAAAAAAAAATATTTACAGAATTTACAAAATATTTACACTGGTAACCACAACCTTTCACAACACACATCAATTACCACAAAAATATGTACAGATACAAATACAAATCAGTTTGCACTCACAACCACAGGGAAACATAAACATACATACAAAACAAAGGAAGAACATACAGCAAATCAGCCCAGCCCCAACACCTAGCTACTCCCCACCCCACACTTAAATCGAACACTGTCCCCAGTGTTCCCAAAAATTAAAAAGCACAAAAATTTCAGGTGGTGGAACTCCCTAATCAGTCGAAATATTCGACTTCTTCATCCGGTGCTGCTGCCTCATCGCCCATGTCCGAGTCACCTCCATCGTCGTCATCGGACTCCACATCGGAGTCCTCCCGACATGTCTCCTCGTCCGTGGGGACATCATCGTCAGTGGGCTCAACGAAGGCTGGCCCCACTCGGCACAAAGCTCTGGCGTTTTTGCCAAATGGGTAATCCAGCTCCAGCTGCCATAATTCATCCTCTGTGGCTGGTCTCCCACCAATCCGGAGCTGAAGCATTTGCATACCAAACATCTGTGCCATGTACTGATCGTCACGAGCATGTCGCTCGCCCAGTGTCAACACTGGCCCGTGTGTAGTGTCGGGGGCCTTGGTTTTGGTCACATCAAGGGCCCTCCGCTCCAACTGCAGGATGTAGTCCAAAGCCTCTTCCTCGACCCGAGGCCCCGGAGAAAGGTGGTGATGAGTCCGCCGAACCCATACCTGTGGCCCTGGTGTAGTCGGGCTCTCTTCATGGCGGATATGATGACCGCCCCAACATTAATCTCTATCCCTTTCATCAGGGCATACACCAGGCACACACAGTCCCGAGTCACATCCGTCATGTGCACCCTCGGGATCAGGCACGAACAAACTATTTTCAGCCAAATTCTTGCCTCCCTGTTCATTTGAGAATACGGCAGAGTATGGTGGTAACCCCTCTCTTTATGTCTGCTCCATCGGGCTGTGGATCGAGCCCCACACAAAGTGCGTCTGATATCGGCGTATGGTGGGGTGATGTTCAGCTGGCGGAGAACGTGGGCGTCTGTGTCCCACGCTCCAATGATGGCATTTAATTTCTGGGGTTCCAGAGTGACAATCTGCCCTCTGATTTTTATTGTGTGGCTTCTGATGGCCGGGTTCCAATTTGCATAGAACTCCCGGACTAAATGTAGGTTGCACTCCTTGGGCTCCTGAAATATGAAGCTGAGCCCAGCTGCCTCGATTCTCTGCACAATACGGGGGAACTCCTGTGCTAGTGGTTCCCGTGCAATATGCTCCTCAGGGAAGTACTTATTCTCCTTATGTTTAGCGTACCACTTCTTCCCTTCATCGGTCACCCACCTCGTTCCGTATTGGCGGTGTTGGCCGCACGCAACAGCTGGTGCAGCTGGGACTGCTGTGCCCAATCTCATGCGTTTTCTCCCGGTGCCTGAAGTAGATGCACCTTTACCCTTATCCTGCCTACTCGCCATTGTACCTGTCAACATAAACACACAAGCACAATGTCAAGCTAAATGCATATTAGCTTCGGCTAAGGTCGGGTTAAACTAAGTTTACCCCACACTTAGTCCTTAACTACTCTTACGATACTACGGCAAGGATCACTTTATTTACACCAAAAACAAACAACTATACAATTTATGCTTAGTGCGTTCACAAAAAAAATTCCGACAGTATAACTTTAGCGTACTACTCAAACTTCATACAGCTAATCCCAATCCTACCATCGCTATCAATTCAACCATCGCACTTAGCAACGAAAACAACAAACAAAAACAACGACAAAAATTCTATATACATGCGAATCCAAATAACCAAACCAATTTGAACAATTTTTACATTTTCCCAAAAACAGAGAATTCGTCGTCTATTACCTTCAAACAATATTTACAACGACTTATCTCAATTCACAAACACACCCCGGCATATAATTCACCAATCTACCAAGTTACCCAATTCGATTTCAACAACCCCAGCCCTAGAATTCAATTTTACAATCAAATTCGAATCATTCACGCAATTGACAAGTTCAAATGCTAATTACAACATTCCGAACATTTATCAATCAAAGAATAATTCAATTTCATGCTAAATTGCTAATTAGGGTGATTTATCTCACCTCCCATGCTCAAATTCGACTAAAATCGACAAGAACTTGAGAGAAACGAGGAAAACATACCTTGACGTTGAACAACCGAAGAAACTTGAAAAATTGTTTGCTTAGTAGCATGGCACGTTGGTTGGGAGAGGGAACTTAGGTGTTTGGTCGCGGAGAAGAGAGGAAATGGGGAAAAGGGCAAAAATTCGAGGTTTAAAATGAAAGAAACACGCGGGTCACCCGGCAACCCGGTGTGACCCGTCACAAAATATAGGGCAACGTGTCATGGAGGGTAACGCAGAGCCCCTCCTCCGTGACACGGAGCTAACGCGATGGCTCACTGGAATTTTTAAAAAATCCAGATTTAACCTCAACGTGTCACGGAGGGTAACGCGGAGCCCTTCCTCCGTGTCACACCCCGCCTTGGGGGGTATGACTGGCACCTGGTGCCCTACTAGGACCTGACCTGCTGGACTGTTAAGCCTGGGCACATCTGGTGCCTGGCTGGCTCTAACTCATATTTCTGGAAACAAAGGGCTATATAACGGCTGTAAATACAGCCCCCGGCCTGTTGGCCTATAGCCTTCTGTACCTGTACTAGCAGCTGACCAGAAACATATTATCTCAGGGAAACCTATGCGGGCCGACAAGGCCACCATGCTGTCTAGTTATCTGTAACTCAATCATAAAGCACAAAAGGAAACTACGTGACCGGCAAGGTCACCACTACTGGCAAGCTATGGCCCCACACGGCCAAAGTAAAAGAAAGCAAGAATACTGACAACCAAACAACTGCACGGCCTCACACGACTGGCTCATCTGACCACAGGGAATATATAGACTGCAAGCCTCTAAGAATAGCAATAGAACTGGTCGGGACAGGGCCCCGACCTACCCGTACTATAAAACAAAAGAACTGAAGTACACCTCTGGAATTCAGTCTCCGGATGACAGGAGCTGAATACTCGATCGCTGACAGGAATCACGTGGTGTCACCTGCTCGTCTATAAGTACCTGCAGGCAAGTAATGCAGCGCCCCACCGGGTGTCAGTACCACTGGTACTGAGTATGTAAAGCAATAACTGAAAGCAAAATCTGAATACAATAATATAACTGAAGAAACTGAAGTAGAGAGAATAGACTAACTGTCTAATAATGTAAATCATACCTTCTCTCAATCTTTACTGGGAAGGGTAAGAGTCATACTTGCAAACGTATCGTGCTACTGCTGATCTACTTGTATCTAACATAACATGGCATAACATGAAATAACATAACATAGCACACACAAACCTTACCCGGACCCCATAAGCCGGGAGGTACAGCCAGCACAGAATCTATACCCCTACCCTGGTCATCCCATCTCCTATAGTGGCTGTAAGCATCCCGCCGGTCCCCTGGGTCTGCACTTGGGCTCGCTGAGCCCCTGACTATAACTGCATCTGAGTCCGGAGGACTCCTGAATCTGCACCCGGGCGTATCCGCTCGACTGGGGTGTGTAAGGGCCGATCAAGGCACAAATATGGGGAAAAACTGGCATCCCATCTTCGTCCCCTGGCGGGACGGCATGCCACTCCGTAGAGTGACGTATCCTCATCCTCTGGCGGACGAGTCGACACAGCTATTAACCCTGGGCGGTCATGGATGCTAGGTAATCCAACCCCAAACAACACAACGGTCTCAACTGGTAATACTGTCTGGGTATCTCACATGCTGAGGCTAATAGGGGTGAAGTATCATATATATTACATGCTGAGCTAATGATAGTAATCTGTACGTATTTAATACGTGCTAAGGCAGGTAAAGACGTATAAATATGAGTATAGTCTCCTGCCGGGCTGTACTGGAGAAAATGCTATATAAGACAATGTTTCTGCTGAAAACTCTGCTGTTTACTAAGTTTCTGTATACACTATATGCTGGACTAGTAATAGAAATGTGTACATACTTAATACATGCTGAGGCTGGAAGTAATATATATGTATGTACGAATATAGTCTTCTGCCAGACTATACTGAGGCTAATGCTGAACATGATATAGACTTCCTGCTGAAACTATGTTGTATACTGATTTTCTATAGTAACATGAGTTACTATTCCTGACATACTTTCTAAACTTATTTTAGTCTACTATTCTATGTCGGAAATGCTTTACGGATACTATACTACGCCGCGGGGTTTCAGCTGAACACAACAATATCTTAACGTAGCATATTACATCACATACTGATAGGTCTCGTACACGTTACAGCCCAATGCTTCTCATGTTGTACCAATGTTCATAATAACGCAATACTGAACTATACTGTATCTGAGATATTATCTGACTGTCTGCCTATACTGTAACTGAGATATCATCTGACTATCTGATGTTGCTTTACTAACTTGATTCTGAGTATATGTATATCATAATATCATAAAAACATGCTTACTAAATTCAAACTGGACTTAGTGCTCGACTTATAAGTTCTTTCTTCTGTACATCACGCTATCTATCGTACTGGATTACTAACTTGCCGAAGGAATTAGCTTTACATACCTTATCCTTGAATTATTCGTCTGTCGGACGAGGCTCGGCCGGTACTTCAACTGTTTTCTCCCAACTGCATTCATAAACATATCAATTAACACTAAATACAACTTTATTTCAAAAGGCAACGTCACTTTCGATATAGTTTATAGCCTAAACTTAGGCTTATCGAAAGACGGCCAGAAACTCGCTATTTTTCAGCGGCCCAGAAGGGAGAAATATTCACTTCACAGCTAGGAACACATAGACACTGATTTAGAGCAATTCCACTTACCTTGGCTCGGTGGCTCGACGATTTGTCAGCCGTATTTCGCGAAACAAAATCCGTAGGAATGCTCTCTGCTGCTAAATACTTCGGTATCTGGGATTAATTTGAGTTTGGGCAGCGTTTGGCAGCGTAATCGGACGGAAATTAATTAATTTCCTTCGTCCCTCTCTGCTCTCTACATTTTCTGGAAATTTTTATAAGTTTCTATCATTTAAAACCGAAGTGGGGCTTTATATACTTGGGCCTGGACAAGGCCAACGTGTCACGGAGCCAACGCCGTGGCTCCTCATCCGTGACACGCTGCCATCGCGGAGGGGCTCTGCCTCGGCTCCTTCCACGATGGTTCGACAGGCTTCTCGTCCGATCTTTTTCCGGGCCCTTCTCCAACACGTATGGCCTTCAAATATGCTTAACCAACGTGGGAATAGGTCATCTAAGTGCCGGGAATTCTACGGGGTGTAACACTCCATGACACGGAGCCATCGCCTCAGTGCTCTGTCTCTTCATTTTATTCATTTTTTCATACCTTGCCTTTTCCTTCACGATTCCATGCACATTTTTCTCCGGTTGACCTGAAAATCACCTTACTAAACAAGATTGGTTAGATTAATAGATTTCCCTAACTAAAATGAAAAATATTAACTAAAATGAAAAATTTGTACTAAATCAAGAAAAAGAAAAATTAAAATAAAAACTATTTACACTTCACTAAACAAAAGAGAAAAAAAATATTTTTCACGGGTTGCCTCCCGTGCAGCGCCTGGTTTACCGTCGCGGCTCGACGTCCTTTATGCTCAATTATCCACTAGGGTGATGGACGATTCATTGTCCTCCCCCCTGTAGTTCTCACCTTTATCTGGTGGTCTTCCTCTCAACTATCGGGAATCATTCATTTGTTTAGTATTCCCATGATCAATCACATTGATCACCGAGAGTTCCTCATTTACAATCGGGAGCTTGGGTGCTTTGTACACATCGAACACTTCTACCTTGTCATGTGCTCGCATTGTAAGGACCCGCAGCTACGTCAATTAATGCTTTTCCGGTTGCCAAGAAGGGTCGTCCCAAAATAAATGGGACTTCGGCGTCTGGTTCAAAATCCAGAACAATAAAATCGACTGGAAAAATGAGGGAGCCCACTTGCACAAGCACATCCTCAACAATGTCATCCGGCCTAGCTAAGGACCTGTCTGCTAACTACAAGATTACGGTTGTAGGTCTAGGACTCCCTAGACCTAACTTTCTGAATACCGAAGATGGCATCAGATTTATGCTCGCCCCCAAGTCACACAATCCACCAGCTCGGATACTCTGCCCGATAGTAAGCTGGATAGTAAAACTTCCAGGATCTTTCAGCTTCGTGGGCAGTCTATTTCGGACCCGGGAAGTGCATTCCTCCGTCAAAGCTACCGTGGCATACTCAGTCAGACGACTTTTGTTGGCCACGATGTCTTTAATATATTTAGCATATTTTGGGACTCCCTGCAAGACATCAACAAGAGGTAAATTAACATGTACCTGTTTAAGCACCTCCATAAATTTCTTGAAACACGCTTCCTCCTTGTGTTTCTTGAGTCGTTGAGGGAACGGGGGTGGAGGCCTTTCTGATTCAGCTTCTTTGGTCTTCCCCTTATCCGCAAGTTGCTCTCCCTCAACATCTGCTGCTCCTGACTTTTGAGGCGGTCTTTCCGGTTCCACCTCCTTCAGCTGCAAACCACTCCTCGTGGTCACTGCATTTACCTGCTTCGGATTAGGATCCGTGTCGCTAGGCAGTCCTCCTCTGGGCCTTGTGTTTTGGGCACTAGCAAATTTCCCAAATTGATACTCAAGAGCCTTGGTCGCTAATTGATTATTCTTCACTTCGGCTGCCAATTTAACATAGTCAGCCTGCAATTGCGCCTGATTAGCGATCATGGTCTTGAACATTTCCTCAATGGTAGGTGATGGTGGTGGAGGAGGGGCATTGTGATTTCTGAATTGAGATTGGTAGTTCTGTTGCCCTCCTTGATTCCTGTGCATACCCTGACCCGAACTTTGGCCTTGTTGGTTGTTGCTACCCCACGAAAAATTTGGATGGTTCCTCCAATTTGAGTTGTAGCCGCTACCAAACTGCTGCTGATTCCTTTGTGCATTGCCCACAAAGTTAACCGAATCTGGGTTTGCTCCACAGCACTCAGCTGAGTGCTCACTGCTTCCACACACTTCACCACATTTGCTGGACCGCATTGACTGAAGCTGAAGGCTGGTTCAAATTCATGTTGCTGAAGTGGTTGTTCAACTGATTCTGCAAGGCAGCTATCTGTGCAGCGATAGCTGTAAATCCATCCACTTCAAGCACTCCTGCTGCTTTCCTTGCTCCACCTCGAGATGAATCTGCATTCCATTCTGGATTGCCCTGTGAAATTCGATTGAGCAAAGTGTACAGCTCCTCATAAGTCTTTTCCAGCGCTTGCCCTCCAGCTGCTGAGTCTAACAAAATTTTAGTATGGGGTTCCAAACCCTCAATAAATGTGTGTACCAACACCTCATTAGACTGATGATGATGAGGACAGTCCCGCAACATGGATTTAAATCTTTCCCAGGCTTGATATAAATTTTCTCCCTCCCTCTGTTTGAAACTTAGAATTTGACTTCTAAGTCTGGCTGTTTTACCAGAGGGAAAAAATCTTATCAAGAACTTTCGTGCTAGATCATCCCATGTTGATATAGAATTTGGTGGTTCAGCTTTTAACCACCTCTTGGCTTTACCAAGTAAGGAAAACGGAAATAGGGTGAGCCGAACATAATCAGGTGACACTCCAGCGGGTATATAAGTGTCACTTATCTCCAAAAAGTTCTAGAGATGTTGTTGTGGGTCTTCATGAGGAAGACCGGTAAATTGCCCGCTTGTGTGCAAAAGTTGCACCATATTCTGCTTTAATTCAAATCTCCCTCCAGGCTCTGGTTTGCGGATACTTGAATGTACATTGTTGGCATGTGGGATTGCCACCTCGCGAACCGGCCTTGCTGCTGCTTCGTCGGGCACTAACACTGCCCTCACAACCGGTGGATTTTGTTGCTCCATTATAGACTGTCTGAGCAACTGCAGCTTCTTTTGTAGAGCTTCTCTGCGTTTACTATGAAATTCACGTTCAGGCTCTGTATAAGATTCCACCAGCTCCTTGTCCTTTGCCAGTGTTCACACAAATCAAGTCTGCAAAATACAGGCTAAGACCAAGTTGTCAACACTTAAGAAAATAAAACAAAAATACAGTAAATTTACACTTAACACAATTTCACCAATTGCCTAGTGTCCCCGGCAACGGCGCCAAAAACTTGTTCGGTGGTTTGGTTATAGGTTAAAACCGACACGCAAGTGCACATGGTCAAACAAGTAATAAAGTGGCTAAGTAAGCCAAGTATCGAACCAAGGAGACTCTGGATAAGTAAAATTGCTTAAGTATACTATATTCTAGCTTACTTCTAATTATGCTGACAACAACATAACCAAAAGTTAAATAATTTTTGTTTATAAATTATATACTAAAACTATTAACAAATATTTACTATGAATTGAAACTATGGATATGAGCATGCCAAGGTTAAGAACAAGTAATGAACTTGATTATAATCATAATTTGGTTATTCTTCTCTTCTAGTTGCTAGCCAAGAACATTAGCCTAGAGATTAAAACTCTCGTATTTAATCTCACTTAAGAATCATAAACCATCCATCTACATTTCTGTGATCAAATGCAATTTATGACCTAGCAATACAATTCCGGTTCCTAAATTGACTAATACGGCTTTCAAGTATATTTCTATTAGGAAAGCACATCAAAACCCAATTTTCCCAAATCAAGTTAAGAACAATACCCTATTAATTCACAACATTCCAATTTCGTGCTCTCTCGAGTGAAATTGGACTTTTTAGATGTACATTAATGTCGGCCACACACTAATGCAGTAGAAACAAGAATTAATAGAACAACATAGAAGAAGAAGATGAAAAACCATACAATTCAATAATCAGAATTCATCACCATTGTTCATAACCTCAGCAAGGAAGAGAATTAGCCACTTATTTGTGGATTAATCATCCTAAAACAAGTGTTAATCATACAAACAATTGATTGAAAGAAGAAAGAAAGAGAGAAAAACCCTTAGCTTTTTCGTCCCTCAACTGCCTGTAACCCACGTCCTTGCTCCACCAAGTCTGAATTGATTAAAAATAAGCCTAAGTGTTCTATTTATACTATTGGGAATTTTTCCCGGAATAACAAGCAACGTGTCACGGAGGCCAACGCGGAGCACTGCCTCCGTGACACGGCGTGGACGCGGACCCTCACTGGAAATCTAGGGTCCGGGAATATAGCCTCAACGTGGCACGACATGCAACGCGGAGGCTTGCCTCCGTGCCACGGAGCTGTCGCGAGGCTTCACTGGAAATTGCCAAATTAATTCATCCTCCATGAAGTGTGCCTCCGCGATGGTAGCGTGGCACGGCTCCATCGCGGAGCCCCTTTACATTGTGCATTCCAATGTCTTCTCCGTGCTCGCATCCAAGTCCAACTCCGATATTGTTCCAACATGCATTTTAGCTCCTCAAAATCATGTTTTACCTACAAAACAATGCTAATCATGTTGGTTAGTATAAATTCACATTTTATTACCAATTACATGAAAATGTATACACATTGCACAATAAACAAGACGAAAATGATACGTTTGAGTATCACTTGGGCATATAAATCTGCCCAAGATCAGGCTGTTTCGGAGCTCGTTTTGAAAAGGTTTTGAAGGTGGTTTTCTGCATTTAAAAACCTATTTGGAATGTTTATATATCCATCTTTCAATAGGAATTGAAACCAAGAAATTATTTCGCCCCCTTGAAACCTCTCAAATTGCAAAGCGAAAAGCTGGAAATTGGCAGCTAAGCGAGCTGCCGATGGACCGTTTTTGAGCTGAGTTTTGGTAGTTTTACTCAGGATTTTTTGCTGTTTATTTTGGTGGAATTATACTTCATATTGAGGGGAAGAATTACAGCAGAAGTAAGGTAAATTTCCTGTTGTTTCTCCCTCAAAAGTTAGTGAAAACTAGTAGAGAAAATGACTAAATGACATTGTTGATGTTGCCGTGTGTTTTTGTTGCTATTGTGACTACCTTAGGTGAGTTATTTTGGGCTGCATTTTGTATAACAGATTAGTCTTAATACTTGCCTATGAATTCAAGAGATTGGGAAGGTTAAGGGTTGATCATTGAATTAAGTAAAGTTCATCTGAAAGAAAGGTATGTAAGGCGCCCCGTCCGTCATTCTTTTAAGCATGATCCGTTCGTTGTGAATTGAATTAGCTAACAACCTCTATACAAGTCTTGAGACAGTATGTTAAGCTTCATTTAAGAATTTGAATTTTCATGTTTGTTTGAGGTTAAATGTTTAGATTGTGTCTGGCAAAGTGAGGCATTTAAAGTTCTTGTTGATTGTTGTTGTAGTTGTACATCGAGTTAGAGACCCCCCATCATGGGCATTTTTAGCTGGTCCTTACTATATGTTATATATATGTGTTTCATGTTAAATGTGTTTAAAGGTCTTGTTCCTAACTGAAATTGGTGAAAGAGCCAAGATGATAACATGCGATTTTAAGCCAAGTAAAGGCGTCGCAAGCTATTAAGGGTAAATGAGCTTATTGAATTAGGATTGCCTTGTTATGGTTTTCCTTTATCTTACGTGTATGTTATGAAATAGTTTAGGCCAAGGGGAGATTTCCTAATCCGTTTCCCTTAAGCCGAACGACAAGCTAGTGAGTCTTCGAGCTCTAATGTCTCTTTGAACATGATATATAAAATCTTGTTGAAACTCTTAGGTCATCCACAATTCCTTATGATTTACACAAGTTTTGAATACATGCATTTAAGTGCTATTTTCTAGCTTTACATGTTATATGTGCTCACTTGCAGTTATGTATTATGAAGGATGGCTATGCAGGCCACAGATTTAGTATTTATCATTTATATGCTATATGTGTTAAATTGACCCAGTATAAGCCATATCAGCTTTGTTTATGATAATGAGTGAGATTTATAAATTTTACCTCGGTTTGGTACATCGGCTTGAGGTATTTTTATCTTATCCTGGTATGGTACACCGACTGAAGGCATTTTTATTTTTACCCCAGTGTAGTACACTGGTATGGTCGGGTGGCTTCTAGCATTTTAGTTATTGTTTTTATTTTGCATTAGATGGTTGTATTTACTTTGCAATATTGAGTTATTGTCAGGTTTCTATTTTCAAGATTCCATGTTGTTACTATTCCTTATTTCTAGCTCAGTTATCATTGTTATCTTATATATTTATAGTTTTTAGCCTTACATACCAGTACATTTTATTGGTACTATCGTCCCTTCAACTTGGGACCCCTCCGATAATCATGCTGCAGGTATAGGTTGAGGCTTAGATCGTCAGATGCAATAGGAGCCAAATTTCAGCGGTATAGTAGTATGCTCCTCTCTTCCTAGAGCCATGTCCTAACTTTGACTATTTTGAGTTTTGTGTACAGCATGGGTAGGCCAAGGCCCTGTCCCGTGCACTTCAGTTTGTTTACTCTATAGAGGGTTATGTGGACTAGTTTGTATAGTAGTTTTGGTTGCGTAGTTTTGTTGGTTTTCCATTTCTATGCTTAGCCTTATTGCATCCTTGTCAGCTTTCTAGGTTATTTATTAGTCAATATGTGACCTTATGGGTCCAGTATTTAACTTAGTTTGTTGTGATAGGTGGCTTGGTCAGCCTTAGTGTTACATTTTCTAACGCTATGTAGCCGACTTCTCGATAAATGATGAATCGAGTGTCAGTTGTGTCCTACCCCAATTTTGGGGTGTGGTAGACATGGTATCAGAGCGAAGTCATGTCCTAGGGAGTCCACAAAGCCGTGTCTAGTAGATTCTTTGTTTTGGGTATGTTGTGCACCATACTTATAATCAAGAGTCTATAGTGCATCTAGGAATTGTTTCACTTCTTTTACTAATAGTTCGTTCTATAGAAAGAAGTCATAAGTACTGTGATATCTAAATCTAATTATTGTTTCAGAGTATGCCTGTGACAATGAAGATGACTACGAGGTTGATTGGAACAATCGTAGAAGAGGGTACTAGTTGCCCTCCAGGGGATTAGGGAGACAGGTCAGAGGCTTAGAGTGAGTCTCTCGCCCCAGGTATTACAGTTCCTCTAGCACTGGTTAGAGCAATGGCAGATAGACCTGACCTTCCCATGCCTGTGGTACCTCTAGTTGTTCTGGAATGACAGGGTCTTGAAAGAACTGTTCAATTGATTGCTCGTATAGCCGCAGGTCAGGAGCAGCAATTGGAGACAATAGAGAGACATAGAGGCTAGGAAATTGAGAGTTCTAGGGCCCGCAGGTTCTTGAGTTTGAGCCCTTGCATATTCACCAGATCAGACCCGAGCGAGGATCCTCAAGACTTTATTGATCAGATGTATAGTGTGTTGAAAGTGATACGAGCTATAGTTAGGGGTGGGCCAAAAAACCGAAAACCGAAAAACCGAACCGAACCGAATTAATTCGGTTTTTCGATTTCGGTTTTTCGGTTCGGTTTCGGTTTTTTTTTAAAATTTCAGTTTTTCAGTTCGGTTTTCGGTTTTCATATTTCGGTTTTTCGGTTTTTCAGTTTAACCGAAATTTTACATTTTTTTTTTTAATTATTACTTAATTTCAAAAAAATAAAAATACTACACCCAACCCAAATCTCAAAGCACATTTACATTTCGAGAATTATTTATATAATTGATACAATTGCTTAAGTTTTTTTTACAAATAACAAGTTTTATAATAGTTTTAGCATGTAAAGAAAATTTTTACTATTAATATGCTTTGAAAGAAAAATGAAATATATAATATTTATTTAACAAAAAATTAGGGACCATAGATTGTTAAAATCTTAAAAGACCCTTAACTTTTTATTGGTTTTGTTATAAGGATATTAAGCATATGAGAAAATTTATTATCAAAAATTCAAATGTTATGTATGTACTACAAAATGTAAATCAATTGATCCCACTATTTTCTTTATTTAAAAAGTTAAAATTAAGCTTAGTTGAATTAAACTTTAGAATTCAAACTTAAAATAATTTATTTTGAATTTAAAAAGATAAAACAACTCATTTTTAATTTAAAAAGTAGCTCATTTTGTAAGTTAAAAAATAGCCCATTAATTAGGCCCATAACCGAAAAAACCGAATTAGAAAAACCAAAAAAACCGAACCGAATTTGAAAAAAACCGAACAGAACCGAATTAGTTTTGTTCGGTGTTCGGTACACTACATGAAAAATCGAAAATCGAAAAAACCGAACCGAAATTTAAAAAAACCGAATCGAAAAACCGAATGCCCACCCCTAGCTATAGTGACTGAGGAAATAGAGTTGGCGGCCTTCAAGCTATGTGATGTGGCTATATTGTGGTATGAAGCTTGGGCTCGATCCATAGGAGCCGATGAAATGCCTGCTGAGTGGGAAGAGTTTTCCAAGGCTTTCACCGGGAGAGCGGAGGATTTGGTTCATCAATTAAGGGATACTCGAAGAAAGTAGGAGTAAAGAAAGAGAGCTAGGATTGTGGGTCCTTACAAAGGGCCGCAGGGTGACCCAGGGGCTCAGTCATCCAGTCAGTTAGTTAGGACTGTAGGGAGAGCCCCACCTTAGTTTCAAGGAAAGAGAAGAGACTAGGGCCCAACTTCGTCTAGCTCTTGATGACAAGAGTGGGCAGGGCAGAGAAGACCACCATTGTCACCTTGTCCGTACTGTGGCAGATATCATTTGGGTCAATGTCGTCAGGGGCGGAATGTATGTTATTGTTGTGGGCAGCTAGGGCCCTTCATGAGGGATTGTTCAGATAGAGTTGAGGTGGATCAGGCGCGATCAGAGCGATCAGAGGTTGCTTCATCATACTCCGTTCCACCTTCCATACATGATCCTTAGTTGGCAATAGGCCGTGGCAAAGGCAGAGAGAGAGTGGCTTCTAGTCCCAGGGCAACCCAGATTTGATTTTATGCTTTAGGCGGCCGGCAGGACCAGGAGGCCTCACATGATGTTGTTACAGGTACTTTGATTATTTATTCCCATGCAGTATATATCTAGCTTGATCCTTGTTCTACACTATCTTATGTTACACAATTGGTTGCGAGTCAGTTTGAAACAGTCCCTTAGTTATTATCTATACCATTTGTTGTTTCTATGCCAATTTGCGAATCTGTGTTAGCTAGACGAGTTTACTGGAACTGTGTAGTATTGGTATGTCATAGCTCAACCGTAGCTGATTGAGTTGAGCTTGAAATGGTTGATTTTTTTGTCATTATTAGCATGGATTGGTTGGAGGCATGTTATACAAATGTTGATTGCAGAGCCAAGGCTGTTAAATCAATTTTCCTAGCAAGCTAGTTCGAGAACGATAAGGTAATGTCGCTACACCTAAAGGTAATTTTATTTCATACCTTAAGGATCAGAAGTTTATATCCAGAGGCTGTATTTCTCACTTGATTCGAGTAAGAAACTTGGAATTGATCCTGCGACTCTCAAGTCAATTTCTGTTGCAAATGACTTCCCTAAGTCTTTCTAGAGGATTTGCCTATAATTCCTCCTGAAAGAGAGATAATTTTACTATTGATCTAATTTTCGATACTCAGCCTATATCAGTCGCTCCTTACGGAATGGCTCCAGCACAACTAAGGGAATTGAAGAAGCAGTTGGGAGATCTTCTCGAGAAGGGATTTATTCGACTTGGTGTATCGCCTTGGGGTGCACCAATGCTCTTTTTGCGAAAGAAAGATGGGTCATTAAGAATGTGAATTGACTATAGGCAGCTGAATAAGGTTACAATTAAGAACAAGTACCCACTTCCCAAGATTAATGACCTGTTTGATTAGTTACAGGGTGCCAGGCTGGTTTGAACTCAGTGAGGTAGAGTTATTGGGGCCAAGCTTAGTGCAGCAGGCTATTGACAAGGTTAAACTTATTAGAGATCGACTTCAGACAGCCAAGATCAGGCAGAAGTCTTATGTGGATCTATGTCGTCGAGCTCTAGAGTTTGTTGTTGTTTATTGGGTCTTCTTGAAAGTGTCTCCTATGAAAGGAGTCATTCAATTTGGATGAAAGGCGAAGCTGATCCCTAGATATGTTGGGCCTTACAGAGTTATGCACAGGATAGGAAAAGTAGCCTATGAGTAGGAGTTGCCTCCAGAGCTAGTGACAATCCACCTAGTATTTCATGTATCGATGTTACGAAAGTATATATGAGACCCAACCCGTGTTATGCTTGTCGATGATGTCTGGATTTATGAGGAGATTACCTACACCGAGGTCCCAGTTTCTATTTTTGACCGGCAAGTCAGCAAACTTTGGACCAAAGAAGTTGCCTCGGTTAAAGTATTGTGGTGAAGTAATAATATCGAGGATGTAACTTGGGAGGCTGAGGAGGAAATGAAGAAGAAATATCCTCACCTATTCACGATGTCGACATGATATTGAGGTATATATTTAATACCAAAGTTACCGAGTATCCATTTTGAAGCATATAAAGCGAGATTAATTTCCATTTGGGGACGAATATTCCTACGGGGAGGAGGGGGACGTTACACCCTAGAAAAGTTTTAGGGAATATTGATGTTTTTATGCTATATAAGGGATGTACAGGTTGTGTATTGGTCGGAGATGACAAGGGAAATTTGTATGAACGGAAAAGCAAAGAGTATGTGAAATTCATAAGTAAGGGTCAACTTTAAATGACAATATCTCCTATAATATAATTAATTAGGATCCCCACAACCTATCAATTTAAAGGTATTTGAGTCTAGTTTTCAGAACATCAAACCGCTCATTAATCGAAGTTCGGAGTAAAAATTTATAGACGTTTTACGGTGGCACTGTCTGACAGTGAGATGGCCACTGCCCTAAAAACGGCCACCGCCCAACAACCTTTTTATTTTAAGTTGTGTATTATGAAATCATTTTTAAAATTACCAGATATGAGGTGTTTTCTTACTCTCTGAAATCCTCTCTTTTCCAGCAGCAAAGCCTAAGAAATCAAGAGGAATCCCTCAATAAATCTACATCAAAACTTAAGCAAAAGTCCATGGAAGTGAAGGCAACTTTGTGGTGAAGTTGTTGCTGCCTTGTAGCAGCGTTTTTGGCAGTGTTGCTGTGGTGACTTGCTGCGTTTCTGAAGAACTTCTAAGACACATATATGATCTCTATTGGTAGGGATTATACACAAGTATAAAAGGTGAGGATTCTACAATTAAACTTTCTTGAATTCATGAATAGAAAGCTAGAAGTTAGAGGTGTATTTGCTGTGTTTGTGAACTGCTTCTATTGCGTTTTGGACAGAAAGTTTTCTGCATTTATTTGACAAGAAGTTTAGGTCAATTACTCCTATTTTTAACCAAGAACAACCCCCCAGCAAAAGGTAAGTATTTTTCCCCTTTTAAACCTCTGAAATTGCAAAGCTAAAAGCTGGAAATTAGCAGCTAAGTGAGCTGCCGAAGAACTGTTTGTGAGCTGAGTTTTGCTCGTTTTCCATAGGCTTTTAGGCTGTTTATTTTTCTGGAATTATACTTCATATTTAGGGGAATAATTACAGAAGAACTAAGGTTAAATTTCCTCTTGTTTTTCCCTCAAAAGATAGCGAAAACTAGTTGAGAAAATTGCTAAATGTTGTTGATGCTGCTGCAAGTTGTTGTTTGTATTGTGACTGCCTTTGGTTAGTTATTTTGGTTTGCATTTTTTGCTACAGATTAAGCTTGTTTTTGGCCTAAACCACTGTATTAAGGATCTTGAAGGCTTATCATTGAAAAAGGAAATCGGCTAAAGAAAAGTTCGTCGGAGAAAGGTATGTAAGGTGCCCCGTCCATCGTTGTTTTAAGCACGATTTGTGCATTGTCAATTGAATGAGCCAGAAACATCTTTACAAGTATTGAGGCATTATGTAAAGCTTCATTTAAGCTTTAAAGTTTCATGTTTTATTGAGGTTAAATGTTAATATTATGCCTAGTTGAAGTGAGGCATCTGAAGTGTGATATTGTGTTGATTGTTGTCGTAGTTGTAATTGAGTTGGAGACCCCTCAGCGTGGGCATTGTTAGCTACTCCTTACTATCTATTATATATATATATATAGATGTGTGATATTAAATGTTATTAAAGGTCTGGTTGTTAACTAAAATTTGTGAAAGAGCCAAGACGATGACGTGTAAACGATTTTAAGCCAAGTAAAGATGTCGCAAGCTATTAAGGGTAAACGATCTTATTCAATTAGGATTTTTTTGGTTATGGTTGTCCTTTATCTTATGTGTATGTTATGAAATATTCCAGGACAAAGGGAGATTTAATAATCCTTTTCCCTTAAGTCGAACAACAAGGTAGCGAGTCTCCGAGCTCTAACGTCTCTTGAACAAGACCTATAAATCTTATCGAAACTCTTAGATCATCCGCAGTTCCTTATGATTTAAAAAAGTTATCAATGAATGAATTTAAGTTCTACTTTCTAGCTTTACATGTGATATGTTCTCACTTGCAGTTATGCATTACGAAGGAGGTGTATGCAAGCCACATATTTAGTATTGGTCATTTCTATGCTATTCGTGTTAAATTAGTCCAGTATAAGCCATATCGGCTCCATTTGTGATTTTGTTTAAGCTTTATCAATTTTACCCCGGTATGGTATACCGACTGGAGGTATTTTTATTTACCCTGGTGTGGTACACCGGCTGGTTGGATTTTACCCCGGTGTGGTATACCGGATTGACGCATTTTTATTTTTACCCCAATATGGTAAACTGGTTGGACGAATTCTATATGGGTTTTATGGTAGGCTGGTCACTGGAATTTCAGTTAAATTTTTTTTGTGCATTAAATGATTGTATTTATACTTCAATATTGAGTTATTGTCAGGTTTCGATTTTCAGGATTTTGGGTTGTTACTATTTCTTATTTTTGGCTCAACTATCATTGTTATCATATATGTTTATAGTTTTCATCCTTACATACCAGTACATTTTATTCGTATTACGTCCTTTCATCTGGGGACCTTTCCTGCAATCATGCTGCAGGTACAGGCCAAGGCTTAGAGCATCAGACACAGTAGGAGCCAGATTACAACAGAATAGTGATATGCTCCTCTCTTCCAGGAGCCATGTCCTAGTTTTTACTATTTTGAGTTTTTCTTACAGCATGGGTAGGCCGGGGCCTTGTCCCGTGCATTTCAGTTTTTTTTCTCTGTAGAGGCTAATGTTGACTAGTTTGTATAGTAGTTTTGGTTGCATAGTCGTGTTGGCTTTCCATTGCTTTGTTTAGATTTACTGTAGACTTGTCAGCTTTCTAGGATGCATATTCATTATTATCGAGACATTATGGGTCCAGTATTTATCTTGGTTGATTATGACAGGTGGGTTAGTCAACCTTAGTGTTACATGATCACGGGCAAAAATATATGCCCGAGATAAGCTTTACGACTTAAATTAGTCTTGTTTATCTAAGATTATTGTATACATTTTCATGTAATTTTAGATGAATTAAAGATATGTGCTAACCAACATGATTAGCCTTTGTTTTGTAGGTTTTGATGACTTTTGAGCAACTAATCCATGAGTTGGTGAGGTAGAGGCTTGGAAACGAAATCAACACGCGAACGTCGGCAAAGAGGAGGCACAAAACAGCCCACCGGCGCGTCGACGAGGTGCCACGGCAGGCAGGTCGCTCACAACAGCCCACCTGCGCGTTGGCAACGTGCCACGGCAGGTGGCCTCCGCGACCAAGGGCTGCCAACGCGCTGCCCAAGCAGCGTGACACGCTGCCAACGCGGCAGGGTGCTGCCTGGGCCGTTTTCGGGTGATTTTCCAGAGGGCCTCCGCGTCCGTAGCGTGTCACGGAGGCCGTGCTCCGCGATGCACTCCGTGACACGTTGCTTGTTATTCCGGGAAAGAGTCCTACTACTATAAATAGCACACTTAGGTTTATTTTTCGGAATTCAGACTTGGTGGAGCAAGGACGTGGGTTACAGGCAGTTGAGGGACGAAAAAGCTAAGGGTTTTTCTCTCTTTCTTTCTTCTTTCAATCAATTGTTTGTATGATTAACATTTGTTTTAGGATGATTAATCCACAAATGAGTGGCTAATTCTCTTCCTTGCTGAGGTTATGAACATTTGTAATGAATTTTGATTATTAATTACATGGTTTTCTTCTTCTTCTTCCATGTTGTTCTATTAATTCTTGTTTCTACTACATTAGTGTGTGGCCGACATTAATGTACATCTAAAAAGTCCGATTTCACTCGAGAGAGCACGAAATTGGAAAGTTGTGAATTAATAGGGTATTGTTCTTAACTTGATTTGGGAAAATTGGGTTTTGATGTGCTTTCCTGATAGAAATATACTTGAAAGCCGTATTAGTCAATTTAGGAACCGGAATTGTATTGCTAGGTCATAAATTGCATTTGATCACAGAAATGTAGACGAATGGTTTATGATTCTAAAGTGAGATTAAATACGAGAGTTTTAATCTCTAGGCTAATGTTCTTGGCTAGCAATAGGAAGAGAAGATTAACCAAATTATGATTATAATCAAGTTCATTACTTGTTCTTAACCTTGGCATGCTCATATCCATAGTTTCAATTCATAGTAAATATTTGTTAATAGTTTTAGTATATAATTTATAAACAAAAATTATTTAACTTTTGGTTAAGTTGTTGTCAACATAATTAGAAGTAAGCTAGAATATAGAATACTTAAGAAATTTTACTTATCCAGAGTCTCCTTGGTTCGATACTTGGCTTACTTAGCCACTTTATTACTTGTTTGACCACGTGCACTTGTGTGTCGGTTTTAACCTATACCAAACACCCGAACAAGTTTTTGGTGCCGTTGCCGGGGAGACTTGGCAATAGGTGAATTTGTTTTAAGTGTAATTTACTGTATTTTTATTTTTCTCAAGTGCTGACAACTTAGTCTTAGTGTTTGTTTTAATTCTTTTGCATTTTACTTTTTCTTTTTCGAATACCCTTATTGACATGACATCGTGGAATATAAATGGTTTCAATGGTGGATACTTATATTTTAGTGAATCTTATCTGAATTGCGGAGGACACCACTTGTGGCAACAATGTAACACGTGTAATATATGTTGTGGTCAAGATGGCCATTGGGATGGCTGTCCGAATGCATATTCCCCTCCCCCAAGCCCCTACTATGATCCTTCTGTTGTTTTTCCTGAATATAGGAATGCTGAAAATGAGGACTTGGGATGCCAAGCTCGAATAGAAGACATGCTGAAACAACTCTTGGAGCAATCAGAAGCAATGAAGGAGGCGATGGCAGTATTGAGAATTCAGCAAGAAGAGAATGCAGAGGCTCTAGAAAGGATGAGCATCAAATTCACGGAGATGATCGCTGAAGCTGAAGCTTGTGATAAATTGCAGGTAACAACTTTAGCCGATATTCAAGAGGAACTACAAGATGACTACAAGGGTGAATTTTTTGATGAAGCCCAACAATTAGAATCTCTTGAGTGTCCCCGTGACGGGCTCACACTTATGGAAAATCCATTCATGGAAGAAGAGATAGAGTATCCCCCATTTGACATTAATGAAGAGATAGATGTCGATGCTGAGAAGGAGTATACAAGTAAGGAGGTCAAGCAAAATGCAGTTTCAGAGTTGAGGTGTATTGGACCACACTCTACGCATTTTTCGACGTTAAATTTGGTTGACAACATAGAAAGAGAGTCTTCCAAGCTTATAGAGAAATGTCTAGAGGAGGACCAAGCACCATATATTTTGAAGTTTGCCAAACGCGGAGAGACAAAATGACTTCGCTTACTTGAGGGCCAATAAAGTAAAAAGCCAACACCTACTGTTTGGTCCTTACAATTTTTCACCACCACCCCTGGAGCATAAGAGGAAATTAGAAAAGAAATTAGGGGTGAGATTCATATCCTCAAGGTGGAGGAAAAAGTGGTGAAACTTGGTACGTTGTGCCGCGACATAAAATTAGGCGCTACTTGGGAGGCAACCCAAGGGTACCACAGGTACCATTTTAATTTTTTGCAATTGAGTTAATTTTTGTTTATTTTCATCTTGTGTTGTTTTGGTGGAAAGTTAAGCGCAGATGGAGGGGAAGTCTGAGTACCCGTGGAGGAGGAAGCTAACAAGCATGGAAGAGAAAAAGTGTGGGGTCGAACACCCACTTGTGCAAAGTTGATGAAAGGCATGTTGTTAGCTAGGCCTAAAGGCCTCAGGGAGTATTTCTCACCCTTTGCAAAATTTTAATTTGATGCTATGAGGACATAGCATGATTTAAGTGTGGGGTGAGGGAAATTTCTTGAAAATTTCAAAATTTTCTGTGCTTAACGATTTTTGGTGAATGTAATGCTTGTGCGAAAGTTGGTGAGAAATTTGAAAAATTTTTAAAAAAAATTGTGAATTAAGCATGACTTCATCACCCGTTGGTTTTTCTTTTCGGTTCTTTTCCGACGGGGGGTCTTTGAACCGAAGAATAAAAATTTTTCTTTTTCTTTCTTTCCTTTGTCTGTATATAGTGTTTTTAGTCATAGTTAGAGACTATTTCCAACGATGGATAGATGACGACCGTCTTGAGGAAAATTAGTCAGTAGGTATTGGGTTTTTGAAACCATAACTAATTGGTGCTTGATGTTCTTGTTATGTGCTATACATGGTTGTAAGATGCAAGTATGTTCAGTGTGAAGCATGCAAGTGTATAACTTTTTTTGAGACACTTAGGCTCTTGAATTTGACTCAATATGATGGAAGCTTAATTCTGAATTCTTGTGATTAGCTGAGTAAGAGTCTACTGATTGTGTCTTGATTTGAGCATGTGCCATGAGTGTAAGGTTTTTGAGTATTCTGTGCTATTATGAAATGTCTAGAACTTGCCTGGTGTGTATATAAAACGAAATGAAAGATGTGAATTGTAGGAGATGATTTAGGCATTTCTTTGAATGAACCAAACTTTTATCCCTCATTATACCTACCTTGAAAAATTAATCCTAGTTAACCCCATTGAGCCTTGAGCCTATTCGTTGACAACTGCAACATAAGCTTAATCCTTTTTCTTTCATTAGCCTTGAAATTGAACCAAAACTCCTAAGCGCTTAAAGGAAAAATCCAAAAGAGTAAAGGAGTGAGAAGAATGAAAAAGAAGGGAAAGTAGCAATTGTAAGAGTTGAGAAAGGTCGAGGGTGCACTTGTTTGAATATGGGTGAGTATTAGTAGGGAGTAAGAAAATAAATAAATGAAAAGTTACTTATAGAACTCCTTACTAATAAGCTAAAAGTGCCTAAAGAAAGGGGGGAACAAAAGAGGAAAAAGAATGATGAAAAGAGAAAAAGGTGAAGTGAAGGAAGGGAAGTCTGTAATGAAGGCGTGATGTATTAAAAGCGCTTAGGAAAGATAGTCACTATTACTGGCAATAATAGTACTTACCCGCACCTGAGTTACATTACAACCTAAAAAGTCCTACTTGATCTTACATTCACACATCCTTAAATTAGTGGAATAAAACACTAAGGGCAAGCTTATGGGTCATTACATGATGCATGTGAATTCTTTGTGAGAGTGAGTGTAATTCTATGCATGTACCCACACATGTTGTGATATAAAAATTGTTTTTGCATGTGAAAATGGGTAACTCTCTTTCTATGAGGGGCACATGTTGAATGAAGGATATAAATCATGTGGGATTTCTTAGTCAATTTATTTGCATGAGTTTGCTAAAATTGAGAGTCGATTCTTGAGGTTAAGAAGTCTTAACATAGTTGTACTTCATTTCAATGATCAAATCAGGCATGCTCTATTTCTAGCTTGTGTCTTACGTAATCATTATAGCCGTAACTTGAATTATCTTGCTAAATTAGTTATGTGGGAGTCTCCATATGCATGATATGTAAAAGGTTGTTCGAGGACGAACAAGGCTTTAAGTGTGGGGTTGTGATCACGGGCAAAAATATATGCCCGAGATAAGCTTTACGACTTAAATTAGTCTTGTTTATCTAAGATTATTGTATACATTTTCATATAATTTTAGATGAATTAAAGATATGTGCTAACCAACATGATTAGCCTTTGTTTTGTAGGTTTTGATGACTTTTGAGCAACTAATCCATGAGTTGGTGAGGTAGAGGCTTGGAAACGGAATCAACGCTGCCAACGCGGCAGGGTGCTGCCTGTGCCGTTTTCGGGTGATTTTCCAGAGGGCCTCCGTGTCCGTAGCGTGTCACGGAGGCCGTGCTCCACGATGCACTCCGTGACACGTTGCTTGTTATTCCGGGAAAGAGTCCTACTACTATAAATAGCACACTTAGGTTTATTTTTCGAAATTCAGACTTGGTGGAGCAAGGACGTGGGGTACAGGCAGTTGAGGGACAAAAAAGCTAAGGGTTTTTCTCTCTTTCTTTCTTCTTTCAATCAATTGTTTGTATGATTAACACTTGTTTTAGGATGATTAATCCACAAATGAGTGGCTAATTCTCTTCCTTGCTGAGGTTATGAACATTTGTGATGAATTTTGATTATTAATTATATGGTTTTCTTCTTCTTCTTCCATGTTGTTCTATTAATTCTTGTTTCTACTACATTAGTGTGTGGCCGACATTAATGTACATCTAAAAAGTCCGATTTCACTCGAGAGAGCACGAAATTGGAAAGTTGTGAATTAATAGGGTATTGTTCTTAACTTGATTTGGGAAAATTGGGTTTTGATGTGCTTTCCTGATAGAAATATACTTGAAAACCGTATTAGTCAATTTAGGAACCGGAATTGTTTTGCTAGGTCATAAATTGCATTTGATCACAGAAATGTAGACGAATGGTTTATGATTCTAAAGTGAGATTAAATACGAGAGTTTTAATCTCTAGGCTAATGTTCTTGGCTAGCAACAGGAAGAGAAGATTAACCAAATTATGATTATAATCAAGTTCATTACTTGTTCTTAACCTTGGCATGCTCATATCCATAGTTTCAATTCACAGTAAATATTTGTTAATAGTTTTAGTATATAATTTATAAACAAAAATTATTTAACTTTTGGTTAAGTTGTTGTCAGCATAATTAGAAGTAAGCTAGAATATAGTATACTTAAGAAATTTTACTTATCCAGAGTCTCCTTGGTTCGATACTTGGCTTACTTAGCCACTTTATTACTTGTTTGACCACGTGCACTTGCGTGTCGGTTTTAACCTATACCAAACACCCGAACATTACATTTATAGATGTTATATACCCGGCTTCTTGATCAATCATGAATCGAGTGCCAGTTGTGCCCTACCCAAGTTTTAGGGCATGATAATGCATTATTAGATCCAAGGGCTATTTTTTCTTTTGTGATGCCTTATGTTGCTGTTAGTTTCTGAGTCGGTCCAAAAATCCTATCAGAATCCTTCGCAGTCTCTACTTTAGTCGGTGACTCAGTTGTAGCTCGATGGGTATAGAGAAATTTCCCTATCATAGCCCTTTAGAAAGTTACCTTATCCGATTTAGTAGAGTGAGACATGACTGATTTCGTTGTTTTCTTTGATATCTATTGGTTGCATGCATGTTATGCCTCAGTGAATTGCAGAACCCGTATGGTAGAATTTAAATTTCTTGGTGAGCCAGTTCTACAATCGAAGGGTAGTTCAGTCGTGCCTGTAGGTTACTTTGTTTCCTACTTTAAAGCCAAAAAGGTGATTTCCAAGGGTTGCGTGTATCATCTAGTTTGGGTTATGGATGCTATGTCTAAGACCCCGACTCTTCAGTCTATCCCTGTAGTATGTGAGTATCTGGAGGTCTTCCCAGATGATCTACCAGGAGTCCCTCCCCAGCGGGAGATTGACTTTGGTATTGACCTTCTTCCTGATACGCAACCTATATCTATTCCTCCTTACAGAATGGCTCTAGCTGAGTTAAAGTAGTTGAAACAATAGTTGAAGGATCTCTTGGATAAGATCTTCATCAGGCCTAGCAAGTCCTCATGGGGTGCACCGGTTCTCTTTGTTCCTAAGAAGGATGGGTCTCTTCTTATGTGCATTGGCTATCAGTAGTTGAACAAGGTTACATTTAAGATCAAGTATTCCCTCCCCAGAATTGATGACGTATTTGACCATCTTCAGGATGCTAAGTGTTTCTCCAGAATAGACCTCAGATTCGTCTATCATGTTCGGTGCGTTGTTTGCTATAGGTTAAAACCGACACGCAAGTGCACGTGGTCAAACAAGTAATAAAGTGGCTAAGTAAGCCAAGTATCGATCCAAGGAGACTCAGGATAAGTAAACTTGCCTAAGTACACTATATTCTTATCTTACTTCTAATTATGCTAACAACAACGTAACCAACAGTTAAATAAGTTTTTGTTTATAAAATATATATATACTAAAACTATTAACAATTATTTACTGTGAATTTAAACTATGGATATGAGCATGCCAAGGTTAAGAACAAGTAATGAATTCGATTATAATAATAATTTGGTTAATCTCTTCTTCATGTTGCTAGCCAAGAACAGTAGCCTAGAAATTAAAACTCTCGTATTTAATTTCACTTTAGAATCATAAACCATCCGTCTACATTTCTGTGATCAAATGCAATTTATGACCTAGCAATACAATTCCGGTTCCTAAATTGACTAATACGGCTTTCAAGTATATTTCTATTAGGAAAGCACATCAAAACCCAATTTTCCCAAATCAAGTTAAGAACAATACCCTATTAATTCACAACTTTCCAATTTCTTACTCTCTCGAGTGAAATTGGACTTTTTAGATGTACATTAATGTCGGCCACACACTAATGCAGTAGAAACAAGAATTAATAGAACAACATAGAAGAAGAAGAAGAAAACCATAAAATTAATAATCAAAATTCATCACAAATGTTCATAACCTCAGCAAGGAAGAGAATTAGCCACTCATTTGTGGATTGATCATCCTAAAACAAGTGTAAATCATGCATACAATTGATAGAAAGAAGAAAGGAAGAGAAGAAATCCCTTAGCTTTTTCGTCCCTCAACTGCTTCTAACCCACGTCCTAGCTCCACCAAGTCTGAACTAATTAAAATAAACCTAAGTGTGCTATTTATACTAGTGGGAAATTTTTCCCGGAATAACAAGCAACGTGTCACGGAGGCCATCGCGGAGCACTGCCTCCGTGACACGGCGTGTACGCGGACCCTCTCTGGAATTCCAAGGTCCGGTAAAATAGCCTCAACGTGGCACGGAGGCCAACGCGGAGGCCTATCTCCGTGCCACGGAGCTGTCGCGAGGCCACACTGGAATTTGCCATTTAATTTCCTCTCCAGGCAGTGTGCCTCCGCGATGGTAGCGTGGCACGGCTCCATCGCGGAGCCCCTATACTTTGTGCATTCCAATGTCTTTTCCACGCTCGCATCCGAGTCCAACTCCGATATTGTTCCAACACGCATTTTAGCTCCTCAAAATCATATTTACCTGCAAAACAAATGCTAATCATGTTGGTTAGTATAAATTCACATTTTATTACCAATTACATGAGAATATATACATATTGCACAACAAACAAGGCAAAAATGATACGTTTGAGTATCACTTGGGCATATAAATCTGCCCAAGATCACTTACCCCACACTTAAATCCTTGTTCGTCCTCGAACAACACATACACAACTCATGCAAATTACATCCCAACCTTTGTCACTATGGTGCGACAATTTACACTACGGTCATACCGATTATTCAATTTTTGCAAATCATCAAGAAAACATGCATGGTCTTACAATGCAATGACCTTTCATACATCAAGACTTCCTAGACTTTAAGAATCGACTCTCGATATCGGCAAACTCATGCAAAACAGCTAGTCAAGATATCCGGCACGAAAATCAATCTTTCATCAAGCATGTGCCCTCACAACTCAAGAGAAGCTTCCCCTTTATGTTCATGCAACACACAAACATTCAAGTAGGGCCATATAAAAATTAATTTCACTCTCTCTCCCAAAAGAATTCACATGCATCATGTCATGACCCATAGGCTTGCCCTTAGTGTATTACTCCACTAATATAAAGAAATGCAATGTAAGATCACGTAGGACTTTAATGGGTTGTAATGGAAGCTATGGAACTAGTATGTATATTGGATTAGCCAATAATAGTCGCTAGCATCCTTAAGCGCCTTTTCAACACATTCCCATCGACTCATGGATAACTTTTTTTTTTCTTTTTCATCCACTCATGCTGGTTTCCTTTCGTACGACCCATTTCATCAAACACACTTGGCACAATACAAAGGGTTTTCATGTACCCTCAATATCATTTAATTATAACAAGTGCCTCTTCAACCTCATCTTTTCTTTCCTCACTTTGCTTTTCTTTTTCTTTTCACTCTTCTTACTCTTTGACACTTTGGGAAAAATTTTCTGTTCTTCTTAAGCGCTTAAGAGTTTTGTATAGACTTTACGGCTAATGAAAAGAAGGAATAAAGCTTAGTTTATACATTTTTGGACAAAAGAAAGAAAGAAACGGCTAAAGGCTCAACGGGCTGACTAGGTTATACAATCACATAAAAAGGTAGAGTATGACAAGAAAGAAAAAATAGAAACTCTCGGTTAAAACAAAGAAATGCCTACATCCTTTCCAACACTACACCTCCTTCATTTCGTTTCGTACACACACCAGGCAAGTTCTAGACACTTCACAATAGCATGGAATAACAATACCTCACTTCACACACTTCATGCACATGCTCGATTCAAGATGCATTCACAAACTCTTTAATTAGCCAATTGCATGAATTCAGAAATTAAGCCTCAATCATACCGAATCAAATTCTACAGCCTAGGTAACTCAACATATTTACAAAATTGCATGCTTTCAAACGAATCACTTTCACATTTTGAACATCAGTTACAACACGCCACGAAATTTTGCAACCATAAAGTAACTACAGGTTCATTGATGCAATCCACCAAAGAAAAACTGAAAACAAATTAAAATCCTACTCCTATCGACTACATTTCCCTTAAGACGGTCGTCATCCATCCATCATAGGGAACGGTCACTAACTATGACATCGGATCAATGGGACTATTCTCGGTAAAAGAACCGAAAACAAACTCTGAGAAACTCAAAATAAAGACCGAAAAAATTTTGCAACACATCGATCATTTCGATAGAAAAATATTTACAAAAGATTTTGATAAGTGCAAAATATTTTTGCAAAAATTTTGAAAAAAATATCGATCATTTCGATATACAGAAATATTTACAAAATATTTACCTTGGCAACCATAACTTTTCACAACACACATCATTAACCACACAAAAATATATACAGATACAACACAAATCAGTTCACAACAGGGAAACATAAACATACATACAAACCAAGGAAAAAGCATACAGCAGATTAGCCCAGCCCCAGCACCTAGCTACTTCCCACCCCACACTTAAATCGAACACTGTCCCCGGTGTTCACAAAAATACAAAGCACAAAATTTCGGGTGGTGGAACTCCCTGCTCAGTCGAAATATTCGACTTCTTCATCCGGTGCTGCTGCCTCGTCGCCCATGTCTGAGTCAGCTCCATCGTTGTCATCGGACTCCACATCGGAGTCCTCCCGACGTGTCTCCTCGTCAGTAGGGACATCGTCATCAGTAGGCTCCACGAAGGCTGGTCCCACCCGGCATAAAGCTCTGGCGTTCTCGCCAAATGGGTAATCCAGCTCCAACTGCCATAATTCTTCCTCGGTGGCTGGTCTCCCACCAATCCGTAGCTGAAGCATCTGCATGCCGAACATACGTGCCATGTACTGATCGTCACGAGCATGTCGCTCGCCCAAAGTCAGCACTGGCCCGTGTGTGGTGTCGGGGGCCTTAGTTTTTGTCACATCGAGGGCCCTCCGCTCCAACTGCGGGATGTAATCCAAAGCCTCTTCCTTGACATCGAGGCCTCGGAGGAAGGTTGTGATGAGTCCGCCGAACCCGTATCTGTGGCCCTGGTGTAGTCTGGCTCTCTTCATGGCGGATATAATGACCGCCCCAACATTAATCTCAAGCCCTTTCATAAGGGCATACACCAAGCAGACACGGTCCCGGGTCACATCCGTCATGTGAACTCCCGGGATCAAGCAAGAACACACAATCTTCAGCCATATTCTGGCCTCCCTATTCATCTGCGAATAAGGCAGAGTCTGGTGGTAACCCCTCTCCTTATGTCTACTCCATCGGGCTGTGGAACGAGCCCCACACAACGTACGTCTGATGTCGGCGTACGGTGGGGTGATGTTTAGCTGGCGGAGAACGTGGGCATCTGTGTCCCGCGCTCCAACGATGGCATTAAATTGCTGGGGTTCCAGAGTGACAATTTGCCCTCTGATTTTTATTGTGTGGCTTCTAATGGCCGGGTTCCAATTTGCGTAGAACTCCCGGACCAAATGTAGGTTGCACTCCTTGGGCTCCTGGAATATAAAGCTGAGCCCAGCTGCTTCAATCCTCTGCACAATACGAGGGAACTCCTGTGCTAGTGGTTCCCGTGCAATATGTTCCTCCGGGAAGTATTTGCTTTCCTTATGCTTAGCATACCACTTCTTCCCTTCCTCGGTTACCCACCTTGTTCCGTATTGGCGGCGTTGGCCGCGCGGAACAGCTGGTGCAGCTGGGACTGCGGTGCCCAATCTCATTCTTTTTCTTCTGGTGCCTGAAGTAGAAGCACCTTTGCCCTTATCCTGCCTACTCGCCATTGTACCTGTCAATATACATAAACAAGCACAATGTCAAGCTAAATACATGTTAACTTCGGCTAGGGTCGGGTTACACAACGTTTACCCCACACTTAGTCCTTAGCTACTTTTACAAACTATGGCAAGGATAACTCAATTTACACCAAAACAATCAACTATACAATTTATGCTTAGTGCGTTCACAAAAAATTTCGACAGCATAACGGTTAGCGTACTACTCAGACTTCATACAGCTAATCCCAATCCTACTATCGATAACGATTCAACCATCGCACTTAGCAACAAAAACTACAAATAAAAAAAACAAAGACAAAACATTCTATATACAATCGAATCCAAATAATCAAACCAATTTGCACAATTTTCGCATTTTCCCCAACAATTCGAGAATTCATCGTCTGTTAACATTCACACAATATTTACACGACTTAGCTCAATTTACAACCACACCCCGGCATCTAATTCATCAACTTATCAAATAACCCAATTCAATTTCAACAACCCATGCCCTAGAATACAATTTTACAATCAAATTAGAATTATTTAGATAATCTACAAGTTCAAACGCTAATTACAACAATCCGAACATATATCAATCACAAATAACTCAACATCATGTTAAATTTCTACTTAGGGTGATATATCTCACCTCACATGCCCAAATTCGACTAAAATCGCCAAAAATTTGACAGAAACGAGGAAAACATACCTTTGAGTTGAAGAACCAAAGAAACTTGACGATTTCTTTGCCTAGTAGCGTGGCACGTTGGTTGGGGAGGGGGATTTGGGTGTTTGGTCGCGGAAAGGAGAAGGAATGGGGAAAAATTGGGCGAAAATCGGGGTTTAATTAAAGAAAAACACGCGGGTCACCCGGCAACCCGGTGTGACCCGGCACCAAATATAAGGCAACGTGTCATGGAGGGTAACGCGGAGCCCCTCCTCCGTGACACGGAGCCAACGCGTTGGCTTACTGGAAATTTTAAAAATCCGGATTTTGCCTTCAACGTGTCACGGAGGGTGACGCGGAGCCATTCCTCCGTGACACGGAGCCAACGCGCCAGTGCACTGTTTCTTCAATTAAATTATTTTTTCATACCTTGCCTTTTCCTTCCCGATTCCATGTATATTTTTCTTCGTTAGACCTGAAAAATCCCCTCACTAAACAAAATTGGTTAGATTAATAGATTTCCTTAACTAAAATGAAAAATATTAACTAAAACAAAAATATATACCAAATCAAGAAAAGAAAAATAAAAATAAAAATTATTTACACTAAAAAAAGAAAGAAAATATTTTTCACGGGTTGCCTCCCATGCAGTACCTGGTTTACCGTCGCGGCTCGACGTCCTTTATGCTCAATTATCTACTAGGGTTATGGACGATTTGTCACGATCATTGTCCTCCCCCCAGTAGTTCTCAACCTTATCAGGTGGCCTTCCTATTAACTCTCGGGAATCATTTATTCGATTAGCGTTCCCATGATCAATCACATTGATCACCGAGAGTTCCTCATTTACCATCGGGAGCTTAGGTGCTTTGTACACATCAAACACTTCGACCTTGTCATGTGCTCGCATTGTAAGTTGACCCGCAGCTACGTCAATTAATGCCTTTCCGGTTGCCAAGAAGGGTCGTCCCAAAATAAATGGGACTTCAGCATCTGGTTCAAAGTCCAGAACAATAAAATCGACCGGAAAAATGAGGGACCCCACTTGCACAAGCACATCCTCAACAATGCAATCCGGCCTAGCTAAGGATCTGTCTGCTAGCTGCAAGATTACGGTTGTAGGTCTAGGACTCCCCAGACCTAACTTTCTGAATACCGAAGATGGAATCATATTTATGCTCGCCCCCAAGTCACATAATCCACGAGCTCGGATACTCTGCCCAATAGTCAGCTGGATAGTAAAACTTCCACGGTCTTTCAGTTTCGTGGGCAGTCTGTTTTGAATCCGGGAAGTGCATTCCTCCGTCAAAGCTACCGTGGCATACTCAGTCAAGCGACTTTTGTTAGCCACGATGTCTTTAATATATTTTGCATATTTGGGCACTCCCTGCAAGACATCATCAAGAGGTAAATTAACATGTACCTGTTTAAGCACCTCCATAAATTTCTTGAAACACGCCTCCTCCTTGTGTTTCTTGAGTCGTTGAGGGAACGGGGGTGGAGGTCTTTCTGCTTCTACTTCTTTGGTCTTCCCCCTATCAGAACTTTGTTCCTCCTCAACATCTGCTGCTCCTGACTTTTGAGGCGGTCTTTCCGGTTCCACCTCCTTCAACTGTAAACCACTCCTCGTGGTCACCGCATTCACCTGCTTCGGATTAGGATCCATGTCCCTAGGCAGTCCTCCTCTGGGTCTTGTATTTTGGGCACTAGCAAATTGCCCAAACTGATATTCAAGAGCCTTGGTCGCTAACTGATTATTCTTCACTTCGGCTGCCAATTTAACATAGTCAGCCTGCAATTGTGCCTGATTAGCGATCATGGTTTTTAACTTCTCCTCAATGGTAGGTGATGGTGGTGGAGGAGGGGCATTGTGATTTCTGAATTGAGCTTGATAGCTTTGTTGCCCTCCTTGATTTCTATGCATACCCTGACCAGAACTTTGGCCTTGTTGGTTGTTGCTACCCCACGAAAAATTCGGATGGTTCCTCCAATTTGAGTTGTAGCCACTACCAAACTGCTGCTGATTTCTCTGTGCATTGCCCACAAAGTTAACAGAATCAGGATTTGCGCCACAGCACTTGGCTGAATGCTCACTACTACCACACACTTCACACCACATCTGCTGGACCGCATTGACTGAAGCTGAAGGCTGGTTCAAGTTCATATTGCTGAAGTGATTATTTAACTGATTTTGCAAGGCAGCTATCTGTGCAGCGATAGCTGTAAATCCATCCACTTCAAGCACTCCTGCTGCTTTCCTTGCTCCACCTCTTGATGAATCTGCATTCCATTCTGGATTGCCCTGTGAAATTCGGTTGAGCAAAGTGTACAGCTCCTCATAGGTCTTTTCCAGCGCTTGCCCTCCAGCTGCTGAGTCTAACAGAATTTTAGTATGGGGTTCCAAACCCTCAATAAATGTGTGTACCAACACCTCATTAGACTGATGATGATGAGGACAGTCCCGCAACATGGATTTAAATCTTTCCCAGGCTTGATATAGATTTTCTCCCTCCCTCTGTTTAAAACTTAGAATTTGACTTCTAAGTCTGGCTGTTTTACCAGAAGGGAAAAATCTAATCAAAAACTTCCGTGCAAGATCATCCCACGTTGATATAGAATTGGGTGGTTCAGCTTTTAACCACCTCTTGGCTTCACCAAGTAAGGAAAACAGAAATAAGGTGAGCCGAACATAATCAGGTGACACTCCAGCGGGTATATAAGTGTCACTTATCTCCAAAAAGTTCTGGAGATGTTGTTGTGGGTCTTCATGAGGGAGACCGGTAAATTGCCCGCTTGTGTGCAAAAGTTGCACCATGTGCTGCTTTAATTCAAACCTCCCTCCAGGCTCTGGTTTGCGGATACTGGAATGTACATTGTTGGCATGTGGGATTGCCACCTCGCGAACCGGCCTTGCTGCTGCTTCATCGGGCACTAACACTACCCGCACAACTGGTGGATTTTGTTGCTCCATAATAGATTGTCTGAGCAACTGCAGCTTCTTTTGTAGAGCTTCTCTACGTTGACTATGAAATTTACGTTCAGGCTCTAAGTAAGATTCCACCAGCTGTTTGTCCCTTGCCAGTGTTCACAGAAATCAAATCTGCAAAATACAGGCTAAGACCAAGTTGTTAACACTTAAGAAAATAAAACAACAATACAGTAAATTTACACTTATCACAATTTCACCAATTGCCTAGTCTCCCCGGCAACGGCGCCAAAAACTTGTTGGGTGCATTGTTTGCTATAGGTTAAAACCGACACGCAAGTGCACGTGGTCAAACAAGTAATAAAGTGGCTAAGTAAGCCAAGTATCGATCCAAGGAGACTCAGGATAAGTAAACTTGCCTAAGTACACTATATTCTTATCTTACTTCTAATTATGCTAACAACAGCGTAACCAACAGTTAAATAAGTTTTTGTTTATAAAATATATATATACTAAAACTATTAACAATTATTTACTGTGAATTTAAACTATGGATATGAGCATGCCAAGGTTAAGAACAAGTAATGAATTCGATTATAATAATAATTTGGTTAATCTCTTCTTCATGTTGCTAGCCAAGAACAGTAGCCTAGAAATTAAAACTCTCGTATTTAATTTCACTTTAGAATCATAAACCATCCGTCTACATTTCTGTGATCAAATGCAATTTATGACCTAGCAATACAATTCCGGTTCCTAAATTGACTAATACGGCTTTCAAGTATATTTCTATCAGGAAAGCACATCAAAACCCAATTTTCCCAAATCAAGTTAAGAACAATACCCTATTAATTCACAACTTTCCAATTTCTTACTCTCTCGAGTGAAATTGGACTTTTTAGATGTACATTAATGTTGGCTACACACTAATACAGTAGAAACAAGAATTAATAGAACAACATAGAAGAAGAAGAAGAAAACCATAAAATTAATAATCAAAATTCATCACAAATGTTCATAACCTCAACAAGGAAGAGAATTAGCCACTCATTTGTGGATTGATCATCCTAAAACAAGTGTAAATCATGCATACAATTGATAGAAAGAAGAAAGGAAGAGAAGAAATCCCTTAGCTTTTTCGTCCCTCAACTACTTCTAACCCACGTCCTAGCTCCACCAAGTCTGAACTAATTAAAATAAACCTAAGTGTGCTATTTATACTAGTGGGAAATTTTTCCCGGAATAACAAGCAACGTGTCACGGAGGCCATCGCGGAGCACTGCCTCCGTGACACGGCGTGGACGCGGACCCTCTCTGGAATTCCAGGGTCCGGTAAAATACACTCAACGTGGCACGGAGGCCAACGCGGAGGCCTATCTCCGTGCCACGGAGCTGTCGCGAGGCCACACTGGAATTTGCCATTTAATTTCCTCTCCAGGCAGTGTGCCTCCGCGATGGTAGCGTGGCATTGCTCCATCGCGGAGCCCCTATACTTTGTGCATTCCAATGTCTTTTCCACGCTCGCATCCGAGTCCAACTCTGATATTGTTCCAACACGCATTTTAGCTCCTCAAAATCATATTTACCTGCAAAACAAATGCTAATCATGTTGGTTAGTATAAATTCACATTTTATTACCAATTACATGAGAATATATACATATTGCACAATAAACAAGGCGAAAATGATACGTTTGAGTATCACTTAGGCATATAAATCTGCCCAAGATCATATCACCAACTCAGAGTTAGAGAGAGCGACATCCCGACGACTTAGTATGGTCATTATGAGTTTGTAGTTATGTTGTTTAGAAAAGGAATATTCCTGCAGCTTTCATGGATCTGATGAAAATGGTATTTAAGCCATGTTTGGACATGTTTGTGATTGTCTTCATAGATGACATTCTTATATACTCTCAGAGTAAAGAGGAGCATGCCGCTCATTTGAGGGTGGTGCTAAAGACTCTCAAGGATCGCTAGTTGTTTGCTATATTTTTCAAGTGTGAGTTTTAGCTGAACTCAGTATCATTTTTGGGCCATGTGGTATCAAGTGAGGGTGTGCAGGTGGACTCTCAAAAGATAGAAGTTGTAAAGAATAGGCCTAGACCAGTTAATCATTCAGATATTAGGAGTTTCTGTGTTTAGCTTACTATTGCAGAGGTTCGTTGGAGGATTTTCATCCACTGCTGCACCATTGACTATGTTCACCTAGAAGAAAGTCAAATTTCAATGGTTGGATGGCTGTGAGAAGAGTTTTCAAGAGTTAAAGACTCGACTCTCTTCAGCCCCAGTATTGACCCTACTTGAGGGTACGGATGAATTCATTGTGTATTTTGATGCCTCTAGGGTTGGTCTTGGATGTGTGTTGATGCATCATGGTAAGGTCATTGTGTATGCCTCTAGACAGCGTAAGCTTTATGAGAAGAATTACCTAATGCATGACCTAGAATTAGCAGCGGTGGTGTTCGAATTGAAGATTTGGAGATACTACTTGTATGGGGTCCATGTGAATGTGTTAATATACCACAAGATCCTATAGTATGTGTTCACCTAGAAAGATTGGAATTTTTGGCATTGAAGATGGTTAGAGCTGCTCAAGGACTATGACATGAGTGTCCTTTATCATCTGGTAAAGAAGTGGCAGATGCCCTTAGAAGATTGTCCATGGAGAATGTTTCTGATGTGGTAGATGCAAGGAAAGAGTATGTGAAGGATGTGCATTGGCTTGCACGATTAGGAGTTTGCTTCATGGATTCAATAGATGGTGGTATCATTGTTCACGATGGTTCGGAATCCTCTTAGGTGACTGAGGTCAAGGCTAAGAAAGATGAGTATCCTGTTTTGGTGAAGTTGAGAGATGCGGTTCAAAATCAGAAGGTGGAGGTCTTCTCCCAAGGGGGAGATGGAATGCTTCGATATAAAGGTTGTTTATGTGTTCTGAATGTTGATGATTTTCAGAGAATGAATATTGCATGAGGCACATGGTTCCCAATATTCTATACATCTAGGTGCCACACAGATGTACCGTGACCTACGAGAAATCTATTAATGGAATGACATGAAAAGGGACATAGTAGAGTTTGTGGCTAAGTGTCCGAATTATCAATAGGAAAAAGTTGAGCATCAAAGACTGGGAGATATGCTACAAGACATCAGTATCCAATATTGGAAGTGGAATGAGATTAATATGGACTTCATAATAGGGTTGCCTCGCACTCACCGATATTATGACTTTATTTGGGTGGTGATTGACGGGATGACCAAAGCAGCCCATTTCTTACCGGTCAAAACCACTGATTCAGCTGAGGACTATGCTAAATTATATTTTTGAGAGTTAGTTTGGTTGCATGGAGTTCCCTTGTCCATCATTTCAGATAGAGGTACTCAGTTTACCTTGCGGTTTTGGAGATCATTTCATAAGGTACTAGGTACTCAGTTCAATCTCAGCATAGCTTTTCACCCGCAGATCGATTTTCTGGCCGAGCGAACCATTCAAACTCTTGATGATATGTTGAGAGCATGTGTTATTGACTTCAAGTGTAGTTGGGATGATCAATTACCTCTCATTGAGTTGCATACAATAACATTTACCACTCTAGCATCTAGATGGCGCCGTTTGAGGCTCTTTATGGGATGATGTGTTGATCTCCTACTGGGTGGTTTGAGGTAGGAGAAGCTACATTGATAGGGCCATATTCAGTTCCTGAGGCTATAGAAAAATTTCAGTTTACAAGGGAGAGGTTGAAAACAGCTCAAAGTCATTAAAAGTAATACGCTGATGTTAGGCGGAGAGAACTCTAGTTTGAAGTCGATGATTGAGTGTTTTTTAAGGTGTCTCCCATGAAGGGAGTGATGAGGTTTGGAAAAAAAGTGAAGCTTAGTTCCCGATATGTTGGCCCATATAGGATTTTGAGACGTGTTGGCAAGGTGGCCTATGAGTTGGAGCTACCAGCGGAGTTAGAATCAGTTCATCTAGTTTTCCATGTATTGCTATTGAAGAAGGGTATTGGTGACCTGGATTTTGTTATTCTGGTTGAGAGAATAGGCCTGAAGTATAGCCTTACCTATGAGGAGGTACCCATTCAGATCCTTGACCATCAGGTTCGAATGTTGAGGAACAAAGAAGTAGCTTCATTTAAAGTCTTATGGAGGAATCAACTCGTTGAGAGAGCAATGTGGGAAGCCGAAGAAGATATAATGGCTATCCACATTTATTTCCTTTTAGTTCTGTCTCAACTTGAGGTATCAATTTCCTCTATAATACTCTATTCAGTTTCATGTCAATTTCATGTCTCTCAGTTCGTTTCATGTTCGGGCATGTATGTATGATTTATAAATTTAGTTTAGTCATGTATCTCAGTCTAGAGTCAGTCACTCCGTTAGATTTCAGCTATAGATGTTTTGTATTTGGGATTGCAGTTCCTTTCCCCAACTTTGCAGTATGTTTACCCCACATTCGAGGATGAATGTTCCCAAGGGGGAGATATTGTACTACCCCAAAAGTTCTTTTGACTTGACTCGAGATTTGAAAAATGATTACCAGGAAAATTTTGAGAATTTCTTTAGTACGACTCAACCTACGAGTCATAGGTTTATGGTACAGGTCGTAGGAAGACCCGTGGTTCAGTTCTAATATTTCTTTCCCCAGACCACGAGTCCCAACTATGAGTTATAATGTGTGGGTGGGACTCGTGGTACGGATCGTAACAAGTACCTGGGATTTTTCAGATATTTATTGTATGAGTGTTGGTATGACTCGTGATAGCCTATTACGGGTCATAGTATGATTCATGGAAATATTCAAAGGATTGGAGCTTTTGGACTTGGTCAGTACGAGAGGATACCACAAGTCATAGGAGGAGTGTACGACTTGTACCTCTAACAGAAACAATTTTCCTGCAAATTCATTAAGGGTATTTTCATAAATCCTAAGCTCCATAGCCCTAAATTATGTCGTTTTAAGCTCTGAAAAGAGAGTTTTAAGGGAGTTTAACCTATTCTAAACAATTCACCTCCCATGCATGCAAGACTAAGAATTGTTCATTGAAGATTAAGCCTAGAATTCTTCAAGTTCTTATCCAAATCTCGTAAGCTTTCAAAGACATGTATAGATTCAGTTTACCAAGGTATGTGCTACACCCTGTAAATCCCTATCATTTAGTCGATGTGTTCGTACGTATGTCGAGATTTTTAAAGTATGACGCATACAGAAAAAAGCTTGGGGAATGAACGAACGAGTATGGAATTGAGTGAGCAGGAGGCCGAAGCCCGAGGTAGGGCGCCGCATCGTGCCACACCCTCAGCCCAAGGGCCAACACATTGCACCCCTTCCACAATGCGATGGGCAGTGTGTCCCACCCGTGTTTTAGCACTACGGGCAGTGCGTCGCGCCCCCCCTACCCTCACTATATAAATCCCTCTTTGATGATTTAAATTATTCATCAATAGTACCCTCGGCCAAAGTAGAGAGAAAACATGGGTTTCACTTGATTTTTGTCAAATTACGTCGTCAAATGATCTTGGGCAAATTTATATGCCCAAGTGATACTCAAATGTGTCATTTTGCCTTGTTTATCTATAGATGTTTGTACATTCTCATGTGAATTTTAATAAAATGTGAATTTATACTAACCAACATGATTAACATTGTTTTGCAGGAAAAATATAAAGTTATGGAGCTAAGATGCATGTTGGGAGAGATCGGGATTGGACTCGGAAGCTAGCAAGGGAAAAAGCACAAGGAAAGCACGAACTAAAGGGGCTTCGCGATGGAGCCGTGTCACACTGCCATTGCGGATGCATTCTGCCTGGATGCTGAAATTATGCCCAATTCCAGTGAAGGTGCGCGTTGGGGCCGTGGCACGTTGGCCTAGCCCCGCGTTGCACGTCGTGCCACGTTGGGCCTTAATACCTGGACGACCGGATTCCAGTGAGGGTCCGCGTTGGTGGCATGTCACGAAGGCAGTGCTCCACGATGCACTCCGTGACACGTTGCTTGTTATTTCGGGAAAAATTCCCACTAGTATAAATAGAACACTTAGGTTCATTTTTAATAATTCTGACTGGGTGGAGCAAGAACGTGGGTTACAGGCAGTTGAGGGGACGAAAATCTCAGGGTTTTTCTCTATCTCCTTCTTTTTTATTTCAATTGTTTGTATGATTAACACTCATTTAACGATGTTTAATCCACAAATGAGCGGCTAAATTCCCTTCTTTCTGAGGTTAAGAACATTTGTATTGAAATGTAATTAATTGATAAATTGGTTTTTCATCTTTTCTTCCATGGTTGTTCTATTGATTCTTGTTCTTACTGCATTAATGTGTGGCCAACGTTAATGTATGGCCAACGTTAATGTATATCTAAAAAGTCCGGTTTCACTCGAGAGAGCAAGAAATTGGAAAGTTGTGAATTGATAGGATATGATCTTTTCTTAGTTTGGGAAAATTGAGAATTGATTTACCTTCAGGATAGAGATATACCTGAAAGTCGTATTAGTCAATTAAGGAATCGGTTTTGTATGGATAGAACATGAATTTCTTTTTATCACAGAGATGTAGGTGGAAGGTTCATGATTCTTAAGTTGGGTTAAATACGAGAGTTTTAATCCATAGGCAATAAATCTTGACTAGCAACCGGAGGAAAGATTAACCAAATTGTATTGATAATTTATTTCTCTACATGTTCATTTTAACCTCAGCATGCTCACACTTATAGTTCAGACTCAAATTGTATATTCATTTTAGACTTAGTATAAAATTAGGAAATAAAATATCAAAATTTTCTTCACACTGTTGTCTGCAATTTAGAGTTAAAGTTTATTGACACTTGATTAGATTGCTACCTTAGTCTAATCCCTGTGGGATCGATACTTGACTTACTTGAGCCACTTTACTACTTGTTTGACCACGTGCACTTGCGTGTAGTTGCGAAACAGACCGAACAAGTTTTTGGTGCCGTTGCCGGGGACTGGCAATTGGTAAGTTTTTCTTAAGTGTTAGTTTACTATTTCTTCTTAGTGTTGACAACTTGGTCTTAGCCTATATTTTGCAGATACTAATTTCTGTTGAACACTGCAAGAGACAAGGAGCTGGTGGACTCATATAGAGCCGGAAAGACAATTTCATCGTCAAAGGAGAGAAGCTCTAGAGAAAAAGCTGCAGTTGCTCAGACAAACAATCCTGGAGCAACAACAGAATCCACCCGTTGTAAGGGCAATATTAGTGCCCGAGGAAATGGCAGCTAGGCCGGTTCGTGAGGTGGCAATCCCACATGCTAACAATGTCACATCTAGCATCCGCAAACCTTCAGCTAGGCAGGTTAGTAGAATTCTAATGTTTTGCTATCATGCAAAGGCCTTAGAAGTTTATGGATAGTTGTGGGGCCTGATTTTGTATATCGGACAACATAGGGCACGTCCTGGCGATATAGCTTTCAGTTTGATGACTGTATTGTCAGAAAAGCTCGCTCAGAGGCCGTTGGCATACCTTGACGCTTCCAGGGCTAGAATTTGAATAGGATGGTCTTATCCTAGAGTCAGCGGCACTAGGGTTGCCTAGTGAATTGATGGTTAGCATGCCATGTAGTTGGCTACTGTCAATGACTATTAGTTTCAGTCGACTTAGTGCTTGTCATACAAGTCACTCAGGACACCATCTCAGTTGTTCCATGTATGGTAGATCAGTCCAGCTCTATCCCCACTTGGGTGAGTCCTCATTCTCCGAGGACGTTATCAACTTTATGTTTTTATTTGGTCTTTTTATTTCAGAATTAGTGAGTTAGTTGGAGGTGTTGTCCCATCAGCTCATCTTAGTAGTAGAGGCATTTCAACAATCATGTATAGGAGGTTCGGTGTTGTTCATTTATGTGTATGCTTTTGTCCTTATGATATGCAGACTTCCGCTCATATCACGCTCATGCTTTATTTTCTTTAGTAAGGCTCTTATAATGCAATGTATGCACATGATAACCATAGGATCCAATGACTCTTTTTCCCTTGAGATGTGTAGCTTTAAACAAGATTGTACCTTATTGAAACAAGACTATTGTAGTGAAAGATGTACTTTTTGGAATTCATTAATCTTTAATTTGTGAAGAATGATGTTTATAACATCTGGGTTCTGAATTCTCTTTTTGTATTACCCGATTATTGTTTTTCCTTGAATCCTGATTGCTTTCAATTTTTTATGCGAAACAATAGATTCTTGAACATCTCGTTTTAGTTTATTTTCTAAAAATTTGCATCTTATTCTATGCAAAAGTAGCTAAATTTTGTTTCAAATTGATATGAGGAGTGTCATCTCTATTCTCTGTTTGTTTCTTCGAATTTTTTATGTTAATTTTGTCTGAAGGAATCTAGTTAAAAACCTCAATAAGAATCTGAGATGTATTTTTACTATCTGCAAAACTGACAATCAATATATCAATCCTTAAAAAGCTCTTATATAGCTTCTTTACTATTGAAAGATATATAGATTCTAATTTAACTTCTAGCATGATGTAATATAACTAGTTATTACTTGGAGTATATTAGTGTTGTACTGGAACTTGTTTCTCAAATTGTAGTTAATGGTATCTACACATAATTGGTAAAAAAATATTTATTTCAAACAAGCAAAACAAAGTTTAATATAATATGAAAATATTCTATTCTTTTTCGTTGGTTCATCATGCTAGTTATTTCTTGTTTCTTTTCTTCTCCATGTTGTCTTCATTGCCTTTTGATGTATTTCTCAATCAATCAGCTGATAGTATAGTATTGTATGGTTGTTTTAACTCATCAATATGAAAATAACTTGAGTATTTTGAATATTAAAATGGTGTCACTTTCTAACTTTCATTCTGCTAGGTCAAACTAAGACATTTAATGTGGGTGGATGGCTGGGGGGAGAAAGGGTCAGAGAAAAATAATGAAAAAACTAACAAGCAACCACTAATTCATAACACTTTTTGATATCTAAATACTTTGGATATTTCAATAGGTTTTCAAAGGTTCATTCAAGCTAGCAGAGAATTTGGTAAATCTAGTATATTATTATGTTCATGTCATTGTATTAAAGTGTATTTAAAAACTTATCCTAATCAATAAAGTGTAAATCTGGAATCTTCTAGAATTCTTGGACAATAAAAGTATTTTAAATTAGGTTAAACATTTTGATGATGTTTTCATGTTTATTATATAGATAAATTCTCTACCTTAGATAAATAATAATAGAAGACATCATTGAATTCCATATTTTACTGTTTGAACTATGAATAATAGGATAAGAGCCAGTATAACGAGTAATTTGAGGTTAATCCAAGAATGCTTAAACTTCAAATTAAAACCTTCTCTTTTAATTCCCAATTTGATTTCATAGTCTCCTGTGACAATCATCCCTACACCAAGACTATGAAAGTTCACTTTCTCAATTTAGTTTAGAAGTTGCTCCAGCAAATAAATATATTGGATCTTGGTGAACTTCAAAATCTAGTGTTATTCTTTTATCTTTTAGATATGTCTTCAACTACCGAGTATTACTGTTAATTCACTTCATGTATTTGTTGCATTCACATTGGATTCTACTAGAAAGGTTCTTCTTAGGCTTGTCTGATAATGTATAAAATGTATGCAATTGATTATGAGTTTACCCGAACTCTAATGCCAAAACAGACTATTAGATTCTCTATAGTAAGTTGAAACAAAAAGTGATACTATTATTTTTTGAACATTTTTGTCTTCACAGATATAAATCATAAGGTCTTTTTTAATAAGAAGATATACACTTTAAGGAGTTATGGTCTATAAACTATGATATTCTATGAGATTAAGTATCTGTTAAGGAGGCTCTGTTTGTCTCGAATAATATTTCATAGTCAAATCTTGATACTTATTTTTTTTACTGTACATGTTTGTCACCTAGATTCTATCGAACAGTGAATGTTGAAAGAGTGGTATATAATTTTCTTATGACAAAATTTTACTATGTCTAAAAGAAAAGGTTTTATTGCTTTAGTGGACATAGCTTTTTGTGCTTTAATAAATATTAGCAGAACTACGAGGAGTAGGAACTTCCTCTTCTTGTTTTTGGCATCATGTAATTGTGATGATACAAACATCCAGCTATAATGTGATTTATCTTTTTCTTGGTACAATTGGGTCGATCTCGTTGAATTCTACTTAAGAAGTAAAGGTACCAATTGGGTCGATCTCGTTGAATTCTACTTAAGAAATAAAAGTTACTTAAATTCTTGTCGCTCGACTCTCTAAGCCTTCTAAAATTTGATATGTTTGTTATATCTTCTATAAAAAAATTCCTTCTGTTTATATATTATTGTTTTGGATGGTATTTTTTTTATGTAGATGCATAAAATCTATCTTTCATCTACTGAGTCATTTACTTCTTTTTAATTTTTATTTTCTCTTTTTAACAGTGGAGCTGCAATAATTTTTAAATTTTTTAAATTTCAACTAAGTTCATATAATTCCTTTCACTAATTGAATAGCTAAAGTTCATCTACCGAGCAGCTAATACATTCACCTATTTGTTATTTCATTAATTGTTTCAGGATTAGCTGCAAAACAAGCTACTGCATTGAGGAATTTCTTCTACCGAATAAAATGAATTGTAGTAAAGGTTCACCAATTTTATGTCATCTAATTCCATTATGTACTTCATTTTCACCTATGAATACCAACTTTTTCTTTCAACTTTTTTCAGATCACTTGATAGTATCTTTTAGCCGATCAGGAACCTTGATAAGACTTGTTAAAAAATTATGACTATTTCATGTCATAGTCTTTTCTTCCTAGAAATATGTACCTCAAATGATCTAAACTAAAGTAACTTTCAATAAGGTATAGTCTTGTTTCTTCCAACTATTTGTGTAGGCTACCTACTATTACATGATGAGAATTTGTAGATGAATTTAGTGATATATTTTATTGTTAAATTAAATGAAGCATGAACTACTATACTTAATATTATTTGATTATGAATTTCAGTTGGGTATTAAGTATTAACAAATATATATATATATATATATATATATATGTGAGTGTTAAAATCTTATTAGTGCTTGCCTTTTAGAGTGCATGTGTGTTATTTTCAAATTACTGTGATGGCTGAAGTTGCGTGCAGTGTTAAGTTTGCAGTACTAAATTAATATAGTATACTTTGATCTCTATTATAATTGTTCATGTACTGCAATAACATGTAGATCCCAAAAAATATAAATTTAATCTAAGCTTGTTTGCCATAATGATTGCTGCTTATTTTAAGTTTCTTATTTAATGTTTTTCTGTATGTAGCAAAAGGAAATACATCACTAAGTTGTGATATTATTTGTCTACAGGTTATAATTCTGTTGGTTGGAATTAGAATTAGAATTAGTGATTGTATAATTATTGGACTGTGTGATATTGGGGTAAGAAGCAATGACAGTTTACGGTGTTGTTAGTTGTTCTTCACATTTTTCGTTTCATATCTTATAGAAGTAACAAGCTAGTGATCTTAAATATTCATTAGAGCTAGTAGGAGTTTTCTTTACTATAAACTAACATGAATTTTCCTTTTGACAGATCAAGAAGTTGAAGTTATGAAGAATTTTCTTTGAAGATAATGTAGAGGAATTGAAGCAAAATGAAGATATTGAAGAACAATTTGAAGTGGAAGAAGAATTGTCCTATTGTCTATTCAAAGATATTTTAACATGCTACATGCTGCAGTTTTGTTCTCTTTTGTCAGGAGTCAAAAAAAGATAATATCATACAATTTGGATGGTACATTTTTTATAATATAGTGCTTTTTCTTTGTAATTAATAAGGTTGTTATAATGAGTATTTACTAGTTTGTATATGTTCAGTTGTGTTTATATATGTTAAAATCATGTGTTATAATGATTACTTTTCCGTAATAGTGAAAAATTTAATTTTTATTTAATTATATGGAAACTTTGGCTTGTAAAAATATACATAACACATAATTAATAAACGGAATTTTGGTCGCTAAAAGCATTTAGGTGACCGAATATGTTGTCTTATTGTAGCTTTAACAACATAAAATGATAATTAGCGAAAGAAAATATGGTCATTAAAAGGAGGTATAATGACCGGATATCTTATCGTTGCTAAAGGATCTTTAATGATCGGACTTCAAATCTGGTCGTTAACTTTTAACCCCAAGACTTTTAGCGACCGGTGATGACCGGATTATTTTCGGTAGTTATTGGCTTATACGGACCGGATTTGGACTTTTATCGACTGGATAGTCCCTCGCTAAAGGCCATTTTTCTTGTAGTAAAAATAACCTGCAGCCCCACTAGAGGTCATCAGTCCCAGCGTCGTCGTCAACTAGTGTGCCATCCAGGTCTAGGCGTGATCAGAGAGGATGTGCATCAGGCTCTCGAGGTCAAGGGAGCAGGTCAGTGGAGCCTAGCATTCCAGGATGTGACAGGTGTGATAGGAGGCATACCAGTTAGTGTTTAGCAGGAACAGGTGCATGATTTGGGTGTGGGAAGCCCGGTCATATGCTTAGAGATTATCCAGCAACTAAATAGGGCCATGGTAGAGGTCGTAACCTAGCCACTAGTTAAGTAGCTCCGCCAGCATGCTCAAATCAATAGGGTGCATCCACTAATTCCACTGGTGGTCAGCGTCGGAACAGGTTTTACGCCCTCTCGTCTCGATAGGAGCAGGAGATCTCTCCATAAGTGGTCACTGGTATGTTACGAGTATTCCGTCTTTATGTTTATGCACTGTTAGGTCCAAGGGAAACCCTATATTTTTTGATGCCTTATGCTTCTTGTAGTTTCGGAGTCAGTCCGGAAATTCTATCAGAACCCTTCTCAGTCTCTACTCCATTTAGTGACTAAGTTATAACTCAATGGGTACACAAAAAGTCATCTCAGTAGATTTAGTAGAGTTAGACATGAAAAATGTTGATGTTATCTTTGGCATGAATTGGTTACATGCATGTTATACCTCCGTTAATTGTAGAACCCATGTGGTAGAGTTATGGTTTCCGGATGAGCCAGTCCTAGAGTGGAAGGGTAGTTTAGTTGTGCTTGTAGGTCGCTTTATTTCCTACCTCAAGGCCAGAAAGATGATTTCTAAGGGTTGTGGCTATCATCTAGTTTGGGTTAAGGATGATACGTCCGAGACCTCAACACTCCAATCAGTTCTTATAGTATGTTAGTATCCAGAGGTGTTCCCAGATTACTTGCCTGGAGTCCCTCCAAAGTGGGAGATTGACTTTGGTATTGACCTTTTTCCCGATACGCAACCTATATATAATCCTCCTTACAGAATGGCTCTAGCTGAGCTAAAGGAGTTGAAGTAGCAGTTGAAGATCTCTTAAAGAAGGGTTTCATCAGATCTAAAAAATCCCCATGGGGTGCACCAGTTCTCTTTGTTCAGAAGAAGGAAGATTCTCTTCGTATGTGCATTGACTATCAACAATTGAAAAAGGTCACAATCAGGAACAAGTATCCTCTCCCTAGAACTGATGATTTGTTTGACCAACTTTAGGGTGCTAAGTGCTTCTTAAAGATAGATCTTAGGTCCGGTTGTTACCAGCTCAGAGATAGAGAGAGTGAAATCCCGAAGAAAACATTCAGGACTCGATATGGTTACTATCGGTTTGTAGTTATGTCTTTTGGACTAATGAATGCTCCTATAGGTTTTATGGATTTGATGAATGGGGTGTTCAAGTCATATTTGGACATGTTCATAATTGTATTCATAGATGACATTCTCATATACTCTTGGATTGAGGAGGAGCATGCCGCTCATTTTAGGACTGTGCTCCAGACTCTTAGGATCACCAACTATTTGCTAAATTCAGCAAGTGTGAATTTTGGATTAACTAAGTAGCATTCTTGGGCCATGTGGTATCGAATGAGGGTGTACAGGTGGGTTTACAAGCGATAGAAGTCGTAAAGAATTGGCCTAGACCAGTTAATCCTTCGGATATGAGGAGTTTCTTAGATTTGGCTAGTTACTGTAGATGGTTTGTTAAGGGTTTTTTTTGTCATTGCAACACCATTGACTATGTGACCCAGAAGAAAGTCAAATTTCAGTGGTCGGATGTCTGTGAGAAGAGTTTTCAAGAGTTAAAGACTTAACTCACCTCAGCCGTAGTATTGACCCTACCCGAGAGTATAGATGGATTTGTGGTGTACTGTGATTCTTCTGGAGTTGCACCTGGTTGTGTGTTAATTCATCATGGCAAAGTCATTGCATATGCCTCTAGACATCTTAAGACTCATGAGAAAAGTTACCTAATGCACGACCTAGAATTAGCAGCAGTGGTGTTTGCATTGATGTTTTGGAGGCATTATTTGTATGGAGTGCATGTGGATGTATTCACGAACCACAAGAGTCTTCAGTTTGTGTTTTTCCCAGAAGGACCTGAATTTGTGACAAAGGAGGTGGTTAAAGATTTTCAAGGAATATGACATGAGTGTCCTTTATCATCCAAGCAAGGCTAATGTAGTGGCAGATGCTCTCAGTAGGCTATCCATGGAGAGTGTTTCTCATGTGGAAGATGGAAGGAAAGAGTTGGTGAAGGATGTGCACTGGCTTGCTCGATTAGGAGTTCATCTTGTTGTTACAACAAACGGTGGTGTCGTGGTTCAGAATGTCTCAGAATGTTCCTTGGTGACTGAGGTCATGTTTTGACAAGATGAGGATCCAATCTTGGTAAAGTTGAAGGAAGCGGTACAAAATTAGAAGGTAAAGGTCTTCTCCCAAGGGGGAGATAGTGTGCTTCGTTATCAGGGTCATTTGTGCGTTCCAGGTGTTGATGACTTGAGAGATAGATTGTTGCATGAGGCTTATGCTTCCATATATTCTATATATCCAAGTGCCACCAAGATGTACTGTGACCTATGGGAAGTCTATTGGTGGAATGGTATGAAGAAGGACATAGCAGAGTTTGTGGCTAAGTGTCCGAACTCCCAACAAGTGAAAGTGGAGCATCAATGACCAGGAGGTGTGCATCAAGAAATCAGTATTCCCACCTAGATATGGGAAGAGATCAATATGGACTTCATCATAAGATTTCCTCATACACATTATCAGTGTGACTCTATTTGGGTGGTTGTGGATAGGTTGACTAAAGTAGCTCATTTCCACCGATCAAAACTACCGATTCAGCTGAGGACTATGCCAAGTTGTATATTCGAGAGTTAGTTCAGTTGCATGGTGTTCCCTTATCCATCATATCAGACAGAGGTACTCCGTTCACATCGCAGTTTTAGAAGTCATTTCAGATGGGACTTAGTACTTATGTCAAGCTTAGCATTGCTTTTCACCAGCAGATGGATGGTCAGGCTGAGCGAACCATTCAGACTCTTAAGGATAAGTTGAGAGCATGTTTGATTGACGTTAAAAGAAGTTTGATGATCATGTGCCTCTTATTGAATTTGCATATAACAACGGCTACCACACCAGCATTCGGATGGCTCCATTTGAGGCATTTTATGGGCAGAGATATAGATCGCCCATTGGTTGATTTGAAGTAGGTGAGGCTATGTTGATAGAGCTAGATTCAGTCCATGAGGCAATGGAGAAAGTTCAGCTGATAAAGGAAAGACTGAAAATAGCTCAGAGTCGTCAAAAGTCCTATGCGGAAGTGAGGAGGAGAGAAATTGAATTTGAAGTTGATGATTGGGTGTTCTTGAAAGTATCTCCTATGAAGAGTGTGATAAGACTTAGAAAGAAAGGATAGCTTAATCCACGATATGTTGGCCCATACAAGATTGTGAGATACATTGGCAAGGTAGCCTTTGAGTTGGATTTGCCTTCAGAGTTTGCCTTCACTCTTGATGAAGGGTATCGGTGACCTAGCTTTAGTTATTCCGATGGAGAGCATAGGTGTGAATGATAGCCTTAGCTATAAAGAGGTACCAGTTGAGATCCTTGATCATCACGTTTGGATGTTTAGGAATAAAGAAGTAGCTTTATTAAAGGTTATGTGGAGAAATTTGCTAGTTGAATGAGCTACGTGAGAAGCCAAAGCAGATATGATGGCTAAATACCCATATCTTTTCCCATTCAGCACACTTCCAACTTGAGGTAGCAGCTTCTTCCTTAGTACTCTATTTAGTTTCATGTCTAGTTCATGTCTCCCAGTCTCCTTTATGTTAATGCATATAGGTGTGATTCGTGAATTCAATACAATTGTGTATTTCAGTCCGGAGTTAGTTACTCCGTCAGTTCTCAGCTTCAGATATTTAGTATTTGGGATGGAAGATCCTTTCCATAGTTTTTTAAATATGTTTACCCAACATTTAAGGATGAATATTCCCAAAGGGGAGATATTATAATACACCAGAAGTGCCTAAGACTAAACTCAGGATTTGAAATATGTTCAGCAGAAAAAAAAATCTAGAAAATTGTCATAGTACTATAGGTAGTACGAGTCGTAGGAGTGGCCAAAAGATCGTAGGATCACTCGTGGGCAGCGGTTTGCTGAGGAAAATTTGGTAGCAAGGAGTACATTAATGACTCATTGGATGATGGTACCAGTCATAAAAGGAAGTTTTCGTTAGGTTTTGGACTGTCAGGATAGAAGGTACGGGTCGTGACATAACTCATGGAGAGGAACCACGGATTGTGGTAAGGATTCGTTGGTTGAGTCTGGGGCAACTGAGTTGGAAGCCACAGATCAAGGTATAACCGACTGTGAGGAACAATGGATCATTACTCACACTCGTAGAAAGGATCAGGAAAATATCCCAGTGGTGGTAACAGATGCGTCCAACGACTTGTGGGATGATGTCCAGTTCGTTTTGTTTGGAAGAAGGATGGTTCCCTTAGGATGTGTATTAATTATTGGCACTTGACCAAGGTCACAATCAAGAATAAGTATCCCTTTACAAGGATTGATGACCTGTTTGACCAACTTCAGGGTGCTAAGTGCGTCTCAAAGATAGTCCTCAGATCCGAATATCATTAGCTTAGAGTTAGGGAGAGTGACATCCTGAAGACTGCCTTCAGGACTTGGTATTGTAAGTATGAATTTGTAATTATGTCTTTTGGACTAACAAATGCGCCTACAGCTTCATGGATTGATGAACAAGGTATTCACACAATATTTGGATATGTTTATGATTATTTTCATAGATGATATTCTCATATACTCCCGGAGCGAGGAGAAGCATGCCGCTTATTTAAGTTTTGTGTTGTAGACTCTCAATGATCACCATGTAGTGTCTAGAGAGGGTGTGCAGGTGGATTCTTAAAAGATAGAAGCGGTGAAGAATTAGCCTAGACCAGTTAGTCCTACAGATATTAGGAGCTTTTTGGGTTTAGCTGGTTACTATAGGAGGTTTGTAGAAAGATTTTCATCCATTGTAGCATTATTGACTAAGTTCACCTAAAAGAAGGTCAAATTTCAGGGGTCGCATGCATATGAGAAAAGTTTTCAAGAGTTAAACACCCAACTCACATCAGCCCCAGTGTTGAGCCTACTGGAGGGCACGAATGGTTTTGTTGTGTATTGTGATTCATCTAGGGTTTGTCTTGGGTGTATGTTGATGCAGCATGGTAAGGTCATTCTGTATGCCTTTAGACAACTTAAGACCGATGAGAAGAATTACCTGATGCATGACTAAGAGTTGGCAGCCGTGGTGTTTGCTTTGATGATTTGGAGGCACTATTTGTATGGGGTGTATGTGGATGTGTTCACAGACCACAAAAGCTTTCAGTATGTGTTCGATAAAAAGGACCTGAATTTGCGGCAAAGGAGATGGCCAGAGCTTCTCAAGGTCTATGACATGAGTGTCTTGTATTATCCGAGCAAGGCCAATGTAGTGGCGGATCTTCTTAGCAGGCTGTCCATGGAAAGCATGTCTCATGTCGAGAGTAGGAGAAAGGAGTTGGTGAAGGATGTCCATAAACTTGATCACTTGGTGGTTCGCCTTACAAATTTGGCGGATGGTGGTGTTATTGTACATAATGGGTTAGAATATTCATTGGTAACAAAAGTCAAAGCTAGGAAAGATGGGGATTCTATCCTAGTGAAGCTAAAAAACGTTGTCCGCAATTATAAAGTAGAGGTTTTCTCCTAAGGGGGATATGGTGTACCCTGATATCAGGGCCGATTGTGTGTGCCAACTGTAGATGACTTGAGAGAGCGGATATTGAGCGAGGCTCATGGCTCTCTGTACTCTATCCATCTAGGAGCCACAAAGATGTACCGTGATCTACGGGAAATCTACTAGTGGAATGGCATGAAGAAAGACATAGAAGAGTTTATGGCTAAGTGTCCGAATTGCAATCAGGTAAAGGTGGAGCTTCAGAGACTGGGGCGTATGCTTCAGGATATTAGAATTCCTACTTGAAAGTGGGAGGAGATCAATATTGACTTTTACAAGGCTCCCTCATACCCGCCGACTGTATTACTCTATATGGGTGATTGTGGAAAGATTGACCAAATCAGTCCATTACTTACAAGTCAAAACTATCGATTCAGCTGAGCATTATGCTAGATTGTACATTCGGGAGTTAGTTCAGTAGCATGGATTCCCTTTATCCATCATCTTAGATAAGGGTACTTAGTTTACCTCTCAGTTTTGGAGGTCGTCGGGATAAAAAGCAGAAATAATTACAAGACTAAAATTAGAGATCAATAGATATATCAGATATCCTAGGAGGAGAAACTCAACTTAAGTAAACACATAGAATTACTTGGCCCCATAAGGTTGGAAAGTACAAAAAAAAACACAAACAGAACCTACCTGGTCCCCATAAGCCCATCAAGTCTAAAGCAAGTAATTAACAACAAGAAACACCTAGTCAACAGAGCTCACCTACCATGACCTCTAGACCTCTAAATGGCCACGGCTAAAACCAGCTAACTTCTAGCATCCACTAATATCAGATATCATATAACACAAGAAACCATCACAATATAACGAAGAAAATCAAAAGTAAACACCAATCAATCAACATCATCAATCAAGCACTGACAGACCCTTTCTCGGCTATGCATAGTTAGCAGAGCTCCATCTTTTCAGGAGAGCGAATCGCGATCCAGGAAAGGCTCAGAACATACATATACAGTGCTATAGAGCCATGTACCTCCCCACAGAGTCTTTCCTGTCTTAGAACAGCCCTATGAGAGGCAAACTCAACTCAAATATAGGCCAATTGTTCAACCCCTTAGACTCAATCCCGCAACCGGACCTACTCCCAGCGTTGGGTATCCACAAATCCCAAGGGCCTCAACACGTACATAGAGAATCGTCTAATTAATTGCTCAAGGTTAACACTTTATTTCACTATTCTAATAAAAAAGTAAAAATGGGAATTGGTTTGGGAGTTTTACTACTAAACTTGAAAAGTAAATTTAACTAAAGAAATGTATGCAAATTAACAGAAGTCGTAATCCAAACGATGATATAATCTAGGGTATTTGAATTTTCACTTCAGGTTTAGTTTTAAGACATGAATATTCTAGACTAATTCTTTCTAAGGTTGCCAGTTGCAAGTTACTATACCATTTCTTTCCATTTTTCTGAACATCCAAGAACTATCCTATGAACCCTAACGCCTATATCCCTATGGTCGCAGGAGAAGCATGAGATGATGGTTGTGGCTTCTTGTATTCAACTTAATAGGGTTGACGACTATATTCCTATCCTCGACAACGAACTCTATATTTAACCCATGAGTTGAAGAGTCTTTGAAACCCGTTTTACACATTCTTTTAATCCTCTTGGTTCCCTCTCCCAAGTTCAACCAAAATCCAAAAGATATATTCGTGAGGTGTTCAAGCTAACGAATAAGTGATTAACATAGTTGAGTATAAATAACCTTTAAGAAGAATCAAGAACTAGCATAAACACACTTTCAAACTTCAACAATCTACTATGGCCAAAAACCTACAACAAGAGTTTACCCACTCATGTTAAAGTGGAAAACTAAACATTTCATCATTTGAATAAAAAACATAAGTTAAAGAAGTGACCTAGAAATTGAACTAGTCTCTTCCTCCAAGAATTACATACAAACTTATCGATAAGATGAATGATTGAGTGCTACCAAAATTCACTAGATGTTATATTGATAAGCATGGGATCCAATGACTCCTTTTCCCTTGAGATGTGTAGCTTTTAAACTTGAAAAAATCCGTCCCGGATAGCACCTGGCGCCGCGCACCATCTACTGCACTAGAATTTTGACTTGAAATTCTTCTGAAGTTTGCCCTTTGGTATGCTGCACCAGCCAACCCACCAAGGTGTTAATCAAATACCTTTAAGTTTTGAGTCTGACACACCACTCCAGCCAACACACCAAAGTATTGGAAAATTTTCCTTAAGTCCAGAATGCTTTTGGCGTGCAACTCCACTCATTTCGCCAAGGTGTTGAGTAAAAATTACTCTGAAGTTTAGGCCCTGGCATGCCATGCAACCTAGCACACCAACTTGAGCCTAATTTTATCTAATGTTGGGGGTCTAGCGTGCCACGCCAGGCTATTTTTGCCAACTCTTCTTTATTCACACCTTGGATAATTTTTGAGTCCTTTTTCTTTGGTTTTGCTGCTCAAAACATCTAAAAGCATTTGCTAGCTCATGAAACACACATAAATATGAATTCATGTATTTCATGAGGATAATGATCTCGAAACAAGGTAAAATATGGGTAAAAGAATGGAAAATGGGCATAAGAATATGCCCAGCATCAACGATCATAGAGTGACTCAAATACCTCATAACACTTCCTTCTTAGCCTATTAGGTACTCTTAGTCCTACCTCAATACTACATATTTATCACTCAAATTGTCCGGGGTGTTAAGTCCTCCCGCTTGAAACATTCATCTTCAAATGTTGGACGACATGCACCACTCCAACTCATGAACGATATAGCATGACATTTCACAATATAGCCTCACATGCCAAGCTTACCACACACAACTCCAAAAAACAAACTTGGCACCATGCCAAGGCGCGACACAATTATAACCATAATCAAATTAAAAGATCTTATCTATCGCCATGTCTAGCCACTGACCGGCTATCATCAATCATATTACATGCATTCCCTGCAAAAGTCAACACACATGAGACTAGACCCGACTTCTACACATCTGACATCACGCATGATTTCGATCCAAAAAGAAGGTTAACAATCCTAAATGTCTTGTAGATTCCTTTTTATAAGAACACTACGCAATGCACATATAAACAACACTTTATTAGGCACGACTCATAGACTCCCTAGGATATGAACTGCTCTGATACTAAGTTTATCACACTCCAAACTCGGAGGAGCATGACTGGCACCCTGTGCTAAACATGATCGAGCACAACCTGCCACAAATCTACTACAACAAGCCAAAACCGACAATGTGTGGCATCACAACACAATCTAAATCAGAGTAAATGAAACAAAAATGGATGCTGGCTCCTAGACCAACTAATAGATACACAGCAGGATGTCAAGGCCACCGAATGGAGAACAACTATACAATCGGGCCCACCTGGCGTTCAACTACATATTAACACTACGATGATGTCTACAAGCTTGTATGAATACCATAGTAATCAAATAGTTAGGAAAGGGCCTTGAACTACCCTTAACTCAAATATCTGGCTACTCTGAAAGACTTGGAGCACACCAACTCAGCTGGAACTCCAGTCAGCACCCATGAACTAGATAGACCAGCCCACCATCACCTACAAGAATAAATGCAGCACCCCGACTAGGGCATCAGTACAATAATGTATTGAGCATGAAAGGCAGGAACAACTCAAAGACATAGATTAGAAATCAACAGATATGCTGAATATCACAGGAGGAGAAATTCAACTCAAGTAAACACATAGAACCTACCTGGCCCCCATAACGATAGCAAGTACAAGCAAATACACAAACAGAACCTACCAGGCCCCTACAAGTGCGATAAGTCCAAAGCAAGTAAACAACAAACAGCAACACCTGGCTAATAGAGCTCACCTGCCATCAACTCAAGACCTCTCAATGACCATAGCTAACACTAGCCAACGTCTCGCATCCACTACTATTAGATAATACATAACATAAGCAACACTCATAATATAATGCCAAGCAAATAAAAAGTAAACACCAATCAATCAACATCATTAATCAAGCACTTCCAGACCCTCTCTCGGCTGCATATAGTTAGTAGAGCTTCATCTCTTTGGGAGAGGCAATCACGATCTTATGAAGGCTCAAAACAAACATACACGACACTACGGAGGCATGTACCTCTCCATAGCTCTTTCATGTCTAAGAACAGCCCTATGGGAGGCAAACTCAACTCAACCATAAGCCAATTATTCTACCTCTTTGGCTCAACCCAGTGGTCCGACCTGCTCTCAGCATTGGGTATCCACGTATCCCAAGAACCTCAACACACACAAACATACAATCACACAGTCACAACATTTAAGATCAACAATAACGACAACACATTTTCAAACATCTCACAACTGGCTCTCAAACCCCACCAACCGACTATCACAACATAGTACTATTCTCGCATGTCCAGTCGTCAACTGACGAACCACTAACCGAGCTAAGGATCACCATCATAACCAGTGTATCACCAAGATTTACAAGCATCCCAGAAACAACTCTACTCACCATTAACAACAAGGAACATTGCCAAACAAACATAAGCGTCACCACGGCTGCTAACGTGCCATCAACACCGCCCACCCAGCTACCGATTCCAATATAACAAAAGATCATCGCAAACATTAACCTTAACCACTATAAACCTTCATTCACTTTTTAATATCATAAAAAAATCTTATTCACACAAACATAACATAACTTTCTACAAGAAACACACGCCTAACACATGGCCCCTCAACACGAGCCTAATTGTTTGCCATGACTATGATCCTCCGCACTCAAGCCCAAGATTCCAACAAAAACATCATCTCATATACATATATAACATCATATAAATAGTAGAATAAAGGGTCAATAATTACATAATACAAGACTTCACAAAACAACCAACACACATGTCAACACCAACTACAACAATACAGAATTCATGCCGACAAAGGGAGGGACAAGCCTAACATACCTTATCTTCTAGACTAGATTTACTCAATACTTTAACACAATGAACATACAGCCTAAAGGAAGTCCAAAATACAGACAATAACACAACCAACAAAAACAACAACGAAACAATACAAAATGACACTTATTCGACTAACTTTCGATGAAATCGGTGGTAGAAAATCTAAGATAAAAACCTACTAACATCAATGACATGTTAATCAACCTAAACATACTATGAATCAACAAAGAAAGGAAGCTTACCAATTACTCACCATGAACATCCACTAAAAAACGCAGCTACAGGAAGCCAACAAGAAGACAATGCAAACACGACTTGAAAGATGAGATTTCTATGGATGTAATTATAGAAACTTCAAACTGAATGTCTAATAATACTCCCAAGATCAAATAAAAAGATAGAAATCAATGGACGAATGCTTAGCCAGCATGTACACCCGAAACAGCCACCACAACACCTAAGAAAGTCATAAAAATGCAAGCTTCGCAAAGCTCCCGACTTCCCGACATCAAGAACCATGTATAACAATTGCTTCCTAGGCCCAAAACCATCAAGAACATGAATGGGAATCTTGGAAGAGTGTTTAGGATGAAATACTTTCTAGAAATTTGGATAATGATCCAAGCCACCGACAAGGGACTTAATATAGTCCTTCACCATATTAACCCATTTGTGATGTTCCTGCTTGGACAGTCTAGTAAAAATTTGAATATCTCTCCACTCCAAAGTCGGATTGTTAAATGGTTTAATGCGATAGAAACTAGTCTTATGAACATTTATTTTTAAAGGTTGTAGGCCCCCTAACTCCTTATGTATTGGAACAAAAGCATCGAGACATTTGACCTAAATTTTATAATACTTGACGAAGGAAATTTGCGATAACTTTTTTCGAATTTTGTTATACAACTTGATCGACATTCAATCATAAATATGATGATAGAGTGACTCAAATACCTTATAAAACTTCCTTTTTATCCTATTAGGTACTCTTAATCCTACCTTAAAAGTATGAATTTATCACTCAAATTATCCGGGGTATTACATCTTGCCTTGTAATTTTGCCCCCTATGCTTTCCCAGAATGGCTGACCATTGACGATGATACCCGCCACCTAGCCAAATTGATCATCTTTGTTTGCCACCTTCATTGCAAAATAGCTCCCTGGGTCAAGTTCATCCTCCCAGAATATAGTATTTATGGGATCTAGAGTGATGTCCACCTCTACACCTCGAAACATGACCGAAGTTAGGAAAGGAAATTCATCTATTTTCTGTTTATGCTTTATGGACTCTTGCATAGCTTGATGCAAGTCATAGAACTCTGGCACCAGATTCGGGAAGTAGGTTGGGAGAGACTCTATGAAAATGTACCTATGCCTCTCATTGAATTGGGGTTGATTTTGGGGAAGTCATCCCCCATCCCTGCCTAGTCGAAGCGCTTTTTAGTAGTTGATGTTGGACATATTCTTATGCCCCTTTGCCATGTTTTCACCAGTGTTTTTCCTTGTTTTGAGTTTATAATCCTTATGAAATGCATGAATTCACGTTTTTGTGTATCTTTTGAGCCAAAAAATATTTTTAGATGTTTTGAGCAGGAAACCAAGGAAAAAGGACCCAAAAATGACCCAAGGTGTGAAGAAAGAAGAGTTCATAAAAGTTGGCCTGGTGATATGGCTAGCATGGGGCGCCAACCCCTGCACTTTAGAGAACTCTGCACAAAAGTTGGTGCTATGGGTGGTGTAGTGCACCAAGTCCCGAACTTCAAAGGAGAATTTGATCAACACCTTGGCAAGATGAGAGGCGTGGCGCACCAAGACGAATCCCAGACTTAGGAAATTTTTCCAACACTCTGGTGCTTTGGATGGAGCGGCACGCTTGAAGAGTTCAAATGCTTAGAAATTTGACTAACACTCTGGTTCTTTAAGTGGCGTGGGGCATCCAGATAAAAACATTAGAGGAAAATTGAGCCAAACTTGGTGCACTGGAGGGCACGACGTGCCAGGGGTTTTCCAGGATGGATTTTACTGATTTTGAAACTAATCACTTTAGGCTAAAAGCCTCATTTGAGGGCTCACTTATAAATATAACATCTAGGTTGTTTGTATGGAAGAATACATCATTTTGTTTGATCATAGTATGATTGTAATGAAGCTTTAGTGGAGAGACAAGTTCATAACTTAGGTTTCTTCTTTTCTCTGTTGTTTTTATACTTCAAATGATGATGTTTTTGTTTTTCTGCTTGAAAATGAGTGGCTAAACGCTCATTCTAGAGTTTTTACCATAGCTATGGTTGAAGTCTGATATATTGATTATTGCTAGTATTGATTCTTCATTAATGGTTGTTTATATTTAATTATGTTTCTTATTCGTTAGACTAATCACCTTTCGAATAAATGTGTTGGCTTTTGGTTGAACTCGGGAGAGAGAGCTTAAGGGTTAAAAGTAAATATAAAACAACAACTCAAATATCCTTTGTCTCATTGGTTAAAGGTTAGAAGTTGTTGATAAGGATTGGGATATACCGTTCAACTCTGGTTACTTGATATACCGTAGCCATAACTGTCGTTTCATGATTCTCCTGCGACCATAGGGATATAGGTGTTAGGGTTCATGAGATAGTTCTTGGATGCTCGGGAGAGTCGCAAGAAATGAGATAATAACTTGCAACTAGAAACTTTAGGAAGAATCAATCTAGTTAATCATCTTGAAAACTCAACCTGAAGCGAAAGTGCCATTATCCTAGATTTTCATCATCGTTTGAAGTACAAACATGTATGCAACAACTTTAGTTTATTAATTAATTTTCCTTTAAGTTTTAGTAGTTTAATCTCCAAATCATTCCCCCTTTATATCTATGTTTGTTAGAGTATCAAAATAAAGCATTAACCTTGAGTGACTAATCTGAAAAGTCTCCGAGGGATCTCTAATCGGGACTTCACTATCCTATATTATTTGACAACCACGTGCGCTTACGTGTGCTTGGGAGACATCAGTAGTGATTGGTTGTTCTAAGCATGTAAGGTAGTTCTTCTTCATGTCAGGCACATAGAGGATGATAGCATCTCTGGTGTTGGCAGAGATTGGGGTTGTCTTAGCCTTGCCCTCCCTCTTTCTTTTGGATGTGGAAGAGTCTTTCCTTTTTTTCTTGTTTCCTAGAAGAAGTCATAATGTTGCCAGAAAATGTTAGTGCCACAAATATACCACTCTTTTTTGTGTTTTTCTTTATGAGAAGTAAAAGGAAAAAACTATTCTATGCTAATACAAGAAGAAAAATTAGATGCTAGACAAAATGAAACATTGTTAGCAATAAATAGAAGCACCTAGGCTGCACCTGTGTTTCGCAGCTGCGTGGCAGGTCTATGATAGAACTTTAGTAATAATTTATGGCTCCTGCATTGCAATTGCATTTCGTAGGTGCCGATCTGCAATATGCAGGTTGGAACTCTTGAATGAGACAGTGACCTGACACTAAATCCCTCACCTGCGGTACATCCTGCATTTCATAGGTAGGAATCTATGATTCAAAGGTATTCGACAGTGGCCAACACTGATTTTATTTCATTCTCTAGATTTACAATGTTTTTTTCACAAGTACGAGATATCACATCTAACGGGTACTCAGACATCCACGAAAGATCAATCAATCAATCAGATAGCAAATAAAACCATTGGGACTACTCAATGTCATCCCTTAAGATGGACGTTACCCCGTGTATCATCGGGAAATGCCAAGTTCCTAATCCAACCCAATATATTATCTCAATTTTACACTTCATACAAATTACTCAAAACATCATATTTCTTAGTCTTAATTAGGATGAAAGAAAAGAATGATGATTTTCCCTTAGGAACGACATCAACCTATCTATCATTGAAAGAAATCATACATTCCAAGCATATGGGTTACTAAGATTTCACCCTAACTAACATCTCAAGACATATGAACACATGCAAGATCAAGCATTAGGAATAAGAATCTCTACCCACGTGATTTTGCAATGTTGAACTACCCCCATAATACCCACAACAACCAATGATAGTAATAGAATGAAGAACATAAAAGGGGTAATAGGGGAAACCTGCGTCAAAATGAATTTGAAAACTAGAATGCTTTCTGTTGTACCACACTCAAAAAAGTTATGGGGAATGAAAATGATAAGTACACATACCAAATGAGATGATAGAAAAGAATTGAAATTGAGGAACTGAATTTTTTCTTCCAAATAGCCAACCCAAAACTTTAACTTCTTGTGTTTTGTTAGAGAGGGTAATGATTGATGGTAGAGAATTGTGTAGGAAGATGGAATTTATAGGTGGAGGAAAAGTGAGTGGACTGGTGGATTTTAAGGTGGGAATAAATGGGCTTAATGGAAGAAGAAGAAGTGCTTGATAGAGAGGTTATGGGGAACATAAAAAATTGAAGAAAATGGGGTTTTGGGAATGTGGGAGAAGTTTAAAAAGTTTGGGTCGGCTATGGGTCGGGTTTGGTCAATGGGTCAGTCAAAAATTTTAAATGTACCTCATACGCCTACACCAGACCTATGACTATAGGAGGGCACCTGCGAACCACTGTTCCCAATGCAGGTGGCCTCTTTCTTGCCAGTTCACAGTGATACACTTGTTAAAGGATTGTGTTTAGCGGGTCTGCAACTGCGTTTTGCAGGTCTCTAGCAGATCCTCTTTTCTTTTCCTAGAAATTTTCCAAGTATTCTGGCCAGGGTCTGCATCTAACCTGCATTTTGCAGGTTGGTACATGCATTTCATAGGTGAGGCACGGAGACTCTTTATTTTCTTCCAACTTTCTAGTTCTTGCCTTTCGCAGGTCTCAAGCAGCTTTTCCCTTATTTTGCTTTCACTTGTTCTTTCATCCAGTCATCCTACAAATCCTATAACAACAAAAATATAAAAAAGAAACACTTGAACTAAAAAATACTTTGGTTCCCTCCCAAGAAGCGCCTTATTAATGTTGTGGATCGACAAATTCATCACCAAGCATCACTCATCAGGAGGATCATCCTGCTTATCAACTTCATCCTCACAATCATTCCCTTGCTCCTCACATTCATCAGAGGTTTAGTAGGTTTACACACATTGAAGGTGACTTCCTCGTCGCCAACTCTAAACTTTAACCCCCCCCCCCCATTCTTTACATCAGCTAGTGCTCTCCCCGTTGCTGACAATGACTACCCCAATATGTTGGGCACCTCAACATCAAAGTCACAATCCAACACGAAAAAGTCAGCTGGAAGTATGAACTTATCCATACAGACCAAGACATCATCAAGAAGTCCTATGGGGAAATTGATAGAGCGATCCGCAATTAATAGACTCATTGTTGTCGGATTAGGACTCCCCAAGCCTAACTTTTTAAAGATAATGTGAGGCATTAGGTTGATACTTGCTCCGAGAACACATAGCCCATTGTCGAACATACACACTCTGATGGTTCAAGGAATGGTGAACACCCCTGGGTCCTCTCTCTTGGGAGCAAGATTACAGGCCATCATGGCACTACAATGGTGCGACACCCCATATTGCCCGCATCCACAATCTTCTTTTTTTTCAATAGCTCCTTCATGGATTTGGCATAACCAAGCATTTGTTGAAATGCATCCACAAGCAGTATATTTATGGACAACTTACTCAACTTATCAATGAATTTTCAAAATTAGTTTTCCTCCTTTTTAGCCAAACGCTGAGGGTGTAGTGGTGTATGTCCAGGCTCTTGGCCTTTTGTATTGAGAGGCACCTCACCCTCTTTCTTAGCAGCAACACTCTCATGAGGAACATCTAATCTGTCCTCCTCAAGTTCTTCCTCATTGTCAACACAATTTGGTGTTCTTGGCACTGTATCACTCACTTCATCACTTGTTTTCGAATTAACAACTTTCTTGGCCTTAACACTAGCATCAGCTACAACTTTTCCACTCCTTGTGACAATAGTCATGCAATGATTATCCATCTCTACATTGGGTATAGTATCACTTGAAAAGGTTCCTTTCATCTGGGGATTCATTTAGGTCGAGAGATGGGTCATTTGAGCCTCTAAATCATAGTTTAGGAAACGCTAGACACCTCCCCTTTTAATTCCTTCACTCAACTACCGATGGACTCTACTGTTTTCAACACCCTAGCCAACATCTGCTCAATTTTTTAATTGCCAACATCACTTACCCCTGGTTGCATTCAGGTCGCATCCACTTTGGGAGGAGGTATGTATGGATTTGAGCTTCCATGATACCCCTCACGATTTTGCTCCCGGTTCCCTATCTATAATTTTTATCATTCCAACCTTGATTTTCACGACCTCTCCAACCATGATATTCATTATGAGGGAACCAAGGGCCTTGGTTGGATCTTGGTATGCTTATTGAGAACCCCCCCCCATTTGACCCGCCATGTATTGACAACCTTATCATATCTAGGAGGGGAAAGATCTCCCTTATATTGACCATGCCCTTGGGTCCCTACAACATTCACACTCTTGTCTCTGACCCCCATAACATGTTTAGTCATTATCTCAAGGTGGGTCATTATCTTTGCCAAGGTTTCATCTCTTTCCTCATCACTGATGAGTTGGTAATTTACCAACTCATTAGGCTCTTAAGCATGAGCTTTAGCTTAGTTTTCAGGTCATTTGGATGAATTTGTGCCCTTTTTTTCCTCTTTATGAACAGGTATCTAAGTTGAAAAGAAAGAGCATGAGTTGGAATAAAAAGGATTAATTTAGGTGGAAACTGGTGCTCCACTGGAGGACACCGTTGAAACACCAGTTAATTTAAAGAAACCACTGATTTGAGGATAACATGCAACCGGCAGCCTACGGATATCAACCGACGACTCACTGATTCCATCACCGATAGATGATGGATCTTGCTGGATGAAAGAAGAAACTGATCGGTGGACCGCAAATGTAAATCGGCAAATCGCTGAAAGTGTTGCCGAAAGGTATTAGAATGGCACTGGATCGAAGAAGAAATGGAGCAGTGATTCACAGATTGCGACGAGCGAACCGCTGGTTCTATCGCAAGTGAAAAAATGCCTGAACAGGGGCAATTATGTTTAGCACTAAAAAAGAGGAGATTAGTTGTCCTATTTTTCTATATAGTCTAGAAGAAAGTACTCTATACATATCTTTTATCTTTGATCATTCCATTTTCTTTTGAAAGAGGGAAAAAAACCCTATTGGAGAAAAAAATTGAATATTGCTCTCTCCTATCTTCATCTTCTTCCTTATCAAGGTATAACCATTGTTGCAGACATATTGTGAGTTTAATTTTGCTTGCTTTTAGTAATGAAATGATTGACTTTATTAATGAATATGATCTTTAGTAACTAAATCATTAGCTTGAGGTGTGTGATGATAGGTGTTTAATTAGATTGGGTATTGCTAGATTAATTTTAATATTTCTAAATTAGTGTAAATCTGTTGAATTCTTTTCAAATTATACTTAATTTCCCATAGTTGCAAATATGGGTTTGGTTTGCTTTCTTGATTTTATCTTGAAAAAGAAGAATTAGGTATTGGAGGAGAATTTGATAGCGGGAATGGAGCTTTTGGACTTATAAAAATCCATCCAGGATAGGCTTTGGCGTGCCACCCATTCATCTCGCTAGACTTGGCTTGAATTTTCTCTAATGTATGGCTTCCGGTATGCCACTTCTCCCATCTCGCCAAGGTGTTAATTAAAATTCTACATTCTTTTACTTGGAGTGCCACTGCTGTCAATGCACTAGAGTGTTAGAAAATTTTCTGAAGTCCGTAACCTCTCTGGTTAGCCAGTCTACTCAATTCATCAAAGTGTTGATAAGAAATTCTTCTGAAGTTTGAAGTCTGGCGCACCTGTCACGACTTAAACGGAGGCCCGGATCGCGACACGGGACAAGGAGCCCCGATAGACTCCAAGTTGACCCATGCAATAAGCATACATCTAACATGATCAATAAAATAGAAGAGATCGACAAAATAATCATAGAGGATGTCTAGATTAAACATAACATCATAATACAAAATCTAAAGCTGAATACAACCATATGTCTGGAAAGCCTCTAAACATGACGAGTTGATGGGACAGAACCCCAACAAACTCAACAAGCTAAAACTGAAAATACATGAAGAAAATCTGAATTGTCTAGTCCTTAGCAGATGAGGACTCACCAACGATGTACATTGCTATCTCAGAAGACTGACTATGATCAGGGCTGAGCCGGTGAACCAGATCCTGTATCATGAAATTATAGAGCATAAAGTATGTTTTCAATATGTGGAATGTACCAAATATGTAAGGTAGGAAAAACCACTTAAGTAAGTAAAATCATTTATAGACAATGCATAAAGAAAACATAAACATTAAGAATCTGAGAGTAAGGCTTGCATGAATTCTTTCTGAAATCATGATCTCTTCGTATCATAACATATTATCATAATTGAATCGATTGACTCAAGGCTGAAATCTGATATTTATAAGTAAAACTGAACATTGAGTCAAATCTACTTCAGAACATGCATACATATATAAATCTCATTAGTAATGGATATGCATAACTGAAATCATGAGGAACAATGGGAGACTTGTCTTTTAACTGACATACCACAATAGAGCTTATGTGGTCCCAACTATCACACTCAAGTGGGCAGGTCGTCCAAAGCCTTGTCAGCGCTAGAAACGATACCATGATATCGGTATCAAGCTCAGGGGCCAATAGGGCCAGGGATAACTCACAAGGGAGGTCCCAAAGTAATATATATAAGTATAAACCTACATTGGCGCGTAGTTCTAAGTCATAGAGTGATCGACCCTTAGCCTACTCGGTTCTAGACACTACTCCCAAAAATATGCATATGCTCTACATCATTTTGTAACGAAGGTCAATATCATCTATTGATAAAGCTTAATCATCAAATACATCTCAAATATGATATCATGCATATGAGAAGCTTTAGCTCAAAACATACCACAAGCTTAAAGATAATTGGGAGTCTTCGCTCCAAAACCATGTGGTAAGCTTAATTTTGGGACAATCATAATTCGTGCTTAGACATGTGGGCATTTCCCAAAGCTTTATCATACTTGAAAATACTCAATTCATATCGAAAACATGATTATAAACATGGGTAGCTTGAACACATGCTTTTCATCATAATATCTCATCATCATCATACATTTATCACAAATCTCATGTTTCATGAACTTCTCATCAATGGGATTTTTCATTCTAAAGCTATAAATATGATATTTAATTGAAAACATTATAAAACTCACCCATGCTTCATAATTCAATAGTAGGAACGTATTTAAATCATACCCATGTAACAAATTAGGAAATTCATGCATTGGGTTAAAACCCTATATAGTAGTCATAGATCATTCATGATTTAGAGAAAGATTGGGCATAAACTGAAAGAAATCACCCATTCATAACCCTACATACCTGCTGGTAGCTGATTCTTACACTTCTTTAGATGCCCAATAGCAAATTGAAGAGAAATTGAACAACACTAGCTTGATCATCCTCTCTAACCTTTCTACCTTGCATGCATGGATGAAGAGGCCTAAACTGAACATAACCCCTTGAGAAGACACTGTTCATAACTCAAAATGACGTAGTTGAGTCCTGAGAAACTTAGGCATTACGGAAAAGCCCTTACTAAATTTGCAGAAAATAACTGCCAGGTGGTCCCTAATTTTTACGTCGTTTGTAAAAAATAGAATATTCCATTCCATAGCATTGTATTGTTTTTGAATTAAATTTTTAGAGAGAGAAAAAAATTGGGAGATGTGAGAGCTTTTCCATTCATCTTCTTCATCTTTCTAACGTAAACCTTCATTGAAGAACAAATTGAGCTTGAAGTTTCTTCTTAATGATGAATAACATTGTTTCCATTATTGGTTAGTCTCTTGTTCTTCACTATGAGTAGCTAAACCTCTTGCTAGGGGTGTGTGCTTGATAGGGGCTAGAATGGAATGGGTTTTGCTAGTTTACTCATAGAATTACTTATTTAGCATAAATCTTTTATTTTCTCCAAATTATAACTAAAATATTTATAATTGAAAGCATAGATTATGTTTACTTATTCTATTGTTGCTTGAATAAGAGGGATAGAATATGGGTGAGAAAACAATGGTGGGTATTTGGGTTTTGATTGTGTGGGATTAGGCTAGGGATAGCCAATATCCACTTTCATAAACCCATTAAGAAATTGAGGCTAGATATAGCTTACTTCTTACCCAAGTTGTAGTGGTTGAAGTGTATGAGACCTTGCGGTTTGTGAAAACCTAGGGCAAAGGGCACCCAATTGATTGAGAAACATTGGGTGCCGCCTTATAAATCACTATTTATGTTCATATGTAATGCTGTCAATTTCTTGTTAACTCCAATCCAATAAATGCCCCGTCAATAACACAACCCTAGTGATCGCTCATATTGTAACTTCGAAGTTTGTTGCCCTGTTTTGTTGTTGAGCTTGAATTAAAATTTTAATCTTACAATCCCCCAATATTTACTTTCCTAGTTTCGAAACAATGATGCAAGTTGGTTCAATTTCATAAAAGACTTTGTTGCCATCGATATTCATTCCTTATGGATTCGACCCTAACTCACGAGTAGGGTAAATTATACTACGACGCCTGTGTACATTCTCTCCTAGTGACGAGTGGATTTAGACGTCATCAGTCATCACTCCCTTTTATAACTCATACTAGAAGTCATCATCACTGTTCCAGGAGGAACTGTTGCTTACCATAATGTAATACACCAACCCTAAGATCATACCCAGGAGTTGAAATGGAGAAAATAGAATTTTTTGCATTAGGTCATAGGACGAGTCGTCCAGTGACTCGTGCAGTAACCCATGAGTCGTTAAGTAACTTGTGAGGTAGGAAGGTTTTGGTTAAGATTTTTTTCTTCTGGGGATGACCATGAGACAAGCCACCACTCGTGGTTAGAGAAACGAGTCGTTGGGTCACTGGTGGTCAGGAGTTGGTGTGAAGGGGAAATTCTAAGCAATGCACGTCACGACTCGATTACCACAAGTTGCTGGGCATACCAAAAGTAGTGTGTCCCTGCGGTGACAAAGGATGATAGGTTTACAGTGCTAACGACGAAAAGTGACCACAAGTTGTGGTCAGGGATGACGAGTCGTCTACTCCCTCATGTAGACTGGCAGTGTGTTTTTCCCTGTGAAATTATTAAGGGTTTTTTTGTAATTCCTAAATTCTTAAGGTCTAAACTACATTGTTTTAAGCTCAGAATAATGTATTTTAAGAAGGGTTAAGTCATTCTAAGCCTATTCCAATTCATGCATTCAAGCATAGAGGTTTAAGGAGTGATCAAGCCTTGCTTCTTAAGGTTCTTCCCCAAATTTCCATTGGGAAATCAAGGAAGTTGTGAAATCAGATTTCTGCAAGTATGTAAGGCTATGAATGTATGCAATAGTCCACACCCATGTTCAATTCTCTCTAAATTGATGAAAATTGTAATTGATGAACCTATGGGGGTTTTACCCAACATGTGAATTTCCTTAGTTTCAATCATGGTATGATCTAAGCATTATTCTAATGTTGAATTATGATTAATGGGCAGATTTTACAATGTTTTCCGTTATAAATTATGTTTTCAAGTTTTATAAATTGTGATGCCCATCCATGAAAGTTCATGAAGGTTGAGATCTATGAAATATGTACTTAAGCATGATGAGATGTTTATGAAGAATGTATGATTTCGAATTACCCATGTCTATGTTCATGTTTTTATATGATCAAGTCAATGTTAAGCATGTTCAAGTATTGGGAAAGCCCACATGATTAAGTATGTTTTATGAATTTATCTAAACTTCGTGTATTAGCTTACCACATTGATTTTAGAGTCTAGACTCCACTATTTTCAGCTTGTGGTATGGTTTGAGCCAAGACTCCTCATGTTATGATTTAAGATTTATGTATGTATGTTATGAGACAGCTTCGTCACTAGATGATGGTTTATCTTCATTTAAAAATGATGGAGAGTATATGCATGTTTTTGGGAATAGTGCCTAGCACCGAGTAGGCTAAGGGTCAGTCAACCTATGCCTCAGAACTACGCACCAACATAGGTATGTTTAGATTATTTGGGAATTCCCTTGTGAGCTTCCCCTGCTCCCAAGGGGACTTCAGCTTGATATCGATACCATGGTAGTGTCCTTGGCCCTAGCAAAGATTTGGACGGCTCTTCCAACTTGAGTGTGATAGTCGGGACCACATAAGCTCTATCGTGGAAATGTCAATTATATGACGAGTCTCTCATTGTTCCTCATGATTTCAATTATGCATGTACATCAGTCATGATATTAAGTTTTCAGTAGGTTTGACCCAATGTTTAGTTATTCTTATGATATTCCAGCTTTGGGTCATTCGATTCAGTTATGATGTTCATTAATGTTCGGATCATGATTTCAGAAATAGCATGCAAGCCCCACTCTCAGAATCTTATCTTGATTATGGTTTATTGTCACGACTTGAACGTACACTCGAATTGTAGACACGGGACAAGGGATCTTAGGAGACCCCAAGTCGACCCATGACTCATGTATACAACTAATCTCAATCAAATAAGCGGAATGATAATCATAAAAACATAGCGGAAATGTAATTATAGCGTAACATCATGAAATACTAAACATATACATAGCTAAGCACTACATACTTGTCTGAAAGTCTCTAACACATAAGATGGGTTGATGGGACAACATCCCCAACTAACCCGACCAATGCTGAAACATAATCGACATGAAAATCTATCAAATGGCCCTCGGAACATGAGGACTGTTACACCCCATAAGTTTCTAACGTTTAGTCGGCCTATTTGTATGTTGGTTGAGAGTTTTAGAGTGCCATTCATATGAGGAAAGAGCCCAGGGAAAGGCTGAATGAGTATAAAGTTGGGATTTCACGGGAGGAGGCCGAACGTAGCTTCCCAGAGGGGCAAAGTGGCATGGAGCAGCTCCTCCGCGTTAGCCAACGTCGCATGCTCGTAAATCACCACAATGGATAGAGTGCCACGTCACCTTGTCTACTGCCTCAAGTATATAAAGGTCTCACACTTAGAAGTTGGATCATTATCCAAAAAATCACGGCCAGAACAGAGGGAAACTGAGGAAAACATTTAATAATCATCTGATTATGCCACTAAACGCCATCCAAATCATAATTAACTCTGGGTATTGAGGTTTAAAGCTACAGGGAGAATCACTGCGGAGTTGTTTCTGTAAAATATGCCCGGCAAATCGTCGTCCCGCTGAGCCTAAGTTGGTGGAATTATTTGAAACTAGTGTCAATACGGCCACGTGCCTAAAGTAAGTATTTCTCCCTTCTTGATTCCCGAGAAATTATGAGTTTTTGATCGTCTTTCGATAAGTTGAAGTATAGTCAGTATATATATATATAAGTTATTGTTTTCTTCGAATATAGTAATAAAGTATCCCTATTCTTCCATTAATATGATTACAACTGACAAGGATAGTAAAACACGAGCCGAAACTCGCCAGTTAATCGGTAAACAACGAACGAGGTATGTTAAGCCATTTTCTTTCGGCAAGTTAGTTTCTTCAGCAAAGTAATCCAGTATGAATTCTAGTAAAGCATGTCAGGAGTATGTTATCATGTCTAGTTGTTGTTGTCAGTCAAGACTCGTAATTTGTATTGTTTTTGGATGGGTTACACCTGTATAGCTTCTGTGAACACCCCAAGTTTAAAAACTGTGTCGCCGCCCGCAAGGGGCGAGATTGCATCGCTCTACGAAGCGGCATGCCGTCCGCAAGGGACGAAGATGGGGATTAAGATCCTCATATTTCATGGTTGGCCTTATACACACCCCCGCCGAGCGCTTACGCCCGGGGTGTAGATATCAGGAATCCTCCAGACTCAGATACAACTACATTAGGGGCTGAGCGGGCCCAGTTGCAGACCCAGGGGATCGGCAGGACGCTTATAGCTGGTAGTTGACTCAGTATGATCTGGATAGGGGTATATAGATTGAGGTGTACTCACTAGGGCTAATGGGGGCCAAGGTGGGTTATTTTGTGCAGATTGTACTTTCCGGCTTATGGGAGCCAGGTAAGGTTTATGTTTGCTTTAGTTACTGATAGTTAGACAGTAAGACGCCTCTCTGGTCAGGTATGACCCCTACCCTCCTTATCACCATTATGTTTAGCCTGATTTAACTACCTCAGTCATCTTCAGTCCGTTTTGTTTACTTCAGTCATTGACAGTCCTATTTCTTACTCTCAGTTATTTAAAGTTACTGCCTTACATATTTAGTACCTGTGGACTTACACCCTCTTCTGGGGCACTTCTTGCCTGTTGGTGCAGATAGACGAGGAGCAGGTCCCTCGTAGTTCCAATCTGCCATATAGAATCGTCAGCTCCCTTCTTCCGGAGCTTGTGTGATAGATGTTTATTTCTTTTGTTTGTACTGTATGGGTAGGTCGGGGCCCTGTCCCGACCATCTTATTACTCCTAGAGGCTTGCAGATTGTGTTACTTTCCTGTGGTTAGATGATTTTGACCGTGTGGATCCCATATGTGTTTTAGATTTTGTGTGTTGGCCGTGTGGGGCCCTGTTTAGCTGTTGATTTGTAGCCTTGTCTGTCATAGTTCACTTTAGCATCTGATTTTAGTTTCTAGTTATAACTAGATATCATGGTGGCCTTGTCGGCCCGCATAGGACTCCCTATGATTGTTTGTCTCTGGTTAGCTATTTATTTTCACAGGTGGCTATAGGCCCTGTCGGTCGAGGGTTGTATTTACAGCTGCTATATGGCCCGTTGTTTTCTTTATTTCAGAGTTTGAGTCAGCCCTGCACCAGAGGTGCTTAGGCTTAGTCAGCTCAGCAGTTCAGGTCCTAGTAGGGCACCAGGTGTCAGTCATGCCTCTCAAGGTGGGGCGTGAGAAACTTGGTATCAAAGCAGGTCGTATCCCAGGGAGCCTGCAAGTCATGCTTAGTAGAGTCTTGTCTATGGATGTGTTGCGCACCACATACTATAGGATGGAGGCTGCAAGGCATGATAGGATGGTTACTCTTTCTTCTTATTCAGTCATTCTATAGAGTAGTACAGTATAGGGTTGAGTCCTTAAGCGATTATACTCTTTTTCTTACAGAGAAATGTTGCACCAGTGACACCCTACGACAGGTAGGAGGCTAGATGTAGCAGCAGGAGAGGGCACCAAAAGGGTGCCTCAGCCTCGGTCAGAATCAGCTCGATCTGAGGACGATACGGAGGTATCATCTCGACATCCCCAACAGTATCCACCATGTCAGGAGCCTCTTAGGATGGCTGGTGTGACGGCACCATCTATGGCAGTTTCTATACTTGTACCATCCGATCGGAGGTCAGGAGTACGATGGTTATGCTAGCCCAGATGATGGCTGCTCAGTGCCAGTCGGTGCCACCTACAGTTGTAGATTCCTTAAGAGAGCCTGGTAGCTCGAGGGTCCGAGAGTTCCTAGCACTAAGTCCCCCGCAATTCACAGGGACAAATCACACCGAGGACCCTCAAGACTCCTTAGACCAGATGTAGAGGATTTTTAGGGTGATGCATGCTACACCTATAGAGTCAGTTGAGTTGGTGATATTTCGGCTACAGGAAATCACTGTGTTGTCGTATGAGAGTTGGGAGAGATCTCGGGGGAGAGATGTTTCCCCTCCGACCTAGCCCAACTTCTCAGAGGCTTTCTTGTATCATTACCTACCGCGGGAGATTCGACAGGCCCAGGTTGATCAGTTCCTACACTTGGATCAGGGGTCGATGAATGTTGGGGAATATGCCATGCGGTTTGATTCCTTGACTCGATATGCGCCAGCTTTTGTGGAGACAATGCCAGCTAGGGAACACCACTTTATTATGGGGCTGAACCAGGAATATGTTGAGACCTGCATCATAGCGACACTGCGAAAGGATATGGATATCACCCGTGTGTAGGCTTTTGCTCAGAATATTGAGGGTATCAGACAGCGGCAACGGGTGATTAGGAGTACAAGTCAGGAGCAGCGCCGCAGGGATAGACCGGGTGAATTACCGGAGGAGTCTCGGGAAGGAGCTAGGCCATGGTTATCAGATAGACCGCCTAGACCCCCGCCTCCACCGCAGCGGCAGAGGAGCAGGTTTAGTTGCCGACGGCAGCCAGAGCCCGGCGAAGGTTCGCGAGCAGTAGGTTCACAGCAGCAGAGGGGAGTGGAGCAGAGTGGGTTTACAATACCACTTTGCCCTATTTACAGTCGATGCCACTCTGAAGCATGCACGTATGGTTCCACCGCGTGCTACATTTTTGTATAGGAGGGTCACTAGAAGAGGAATTGTCCAGCAAGGGGTCAGGGTGATCGGGATCGACAGGATAGGTCCTCGGTAAGATCACGAGCTCCAGCATCCCCGGTAGGGTGTAGGCCCTCAATTTTAGTGGGCAGAGGCCGAGGCAGATCAGGGGCCTCCAATTCAGGTGCCAGCCCAAACTGTACTTATGCACTATCAGGGCGACAAGAGTCAGAGTCGTCACCAGATGTTGTGATAGGTATGCTGAACATTTGCTCTCATCCTTCTTATGTGTTTATAGATCCAGGATCTACCTTGTCCTATGTTACACCGTTAGTGGCTCGGAAGTTTAGTATTATGCCGGAATTGCTTCAGCGACCTTTCTTAGTGTCTACACTCGTTGGTGACTCTATTATAGCTAGAAGGGTCTATCGGGGGTGTAAAGTAGAGGTTGCCAATCTTCAGACTACGCTAGACTTGATAGAACTAGAAATGATTGATTTTGATTCCATTATGGGTATGGATTGGCTGGCTCCATGCTATGTTGGACCAAGATTGTCCTATTCCACTTTCCATGGGAGGCATTACAAGAGTGGAAAGGTAGTAAAGCCACACCAAAAGATAGGTTTTATTTCCTATCTTCGGGCGAGAAAATTGATAATAAAAGGGTGCATTTATCATATTGTCAGTGTTCAGGATGTTCAGGCAGAGCCTCCGACCCTTCAGTCTATTCCAGTGGTTAATGAATTTCCTGACGTATTTCAAGATGAGCTTCCTCGTATTCCCCAAGAAAGAGAAATTGATTTTGCAATCGATCTATTACCAGGCACTCAGCCTATATCTATTCCTCCATATCGGATAGCTCCTGCTGAACTCAGAGAACTAAAGGAACAATTGAAGGATTTTCTAAACAAGGGCTTTATCCGGCTCAGTACCTAACCCTGGGGTGCACCAGTTCTGTTTGTGAGGAAGAAGGACAGCTCCCTCCATATGTGTATAGATTATTGGCAGCTGAATAAAGTCACTTTCAGGAATAAGTACCCGCTTCCCAGAATAGACCATTTGTTTGATCAGCTACAGGGAGCAAGGTATTTTTCAGAGATTGACTTAAGGTCAGGATATCATCAGGTCCGGGTTCGTGAAAGAGATATTCCAAAGACTGCCTTCAGGACCAGATACGACCACTTTGAATTTCTAGTCATGTCCTTGTGACTTACAAATGCCCTAGCAGTGTTCATGAACCTGATGAACAACGTTATCAGACCATACATGGACTTGTTCGTTATAGTATTTATCGATGATATTCTAGTTTATTCACGCTCAGAGATAGATCACTAGGATCATCTACGGACAGTGCTCCAGATTCTCAAAGATCGCTAGTTATATGCAAAATTTTCTAAATGTGAACTTTGGCTGAATTCAGTAGCCTTTTTGGGCCATCTTATGTGAGATGATTGTATACAGGTAGATACGCAGAAGATTGAGGCAGTGAAAACATGGCCTAGACCTACTACTCCAACCTAGATACGTAGTTTCCTGGGGTTAGCCGGGTATTACAGAAGGTTCGTGGAAGGATTTTCCACTCTAGCTGCACCTTCAACCAAACTGACGCAGAAGGCAGCAAAATTCCATTGGACTGAGGCATGTGAGCAGAGCTTTCAGGAACTGAAAGATAGATTGACATCAGCACTAGTGCTAGTGTTTCCAGAAGGAACAGAGGGTTATGCAGTCTATTGTGACACTTCGGGTGTTGGGTTAGGATGTGTTTTGATGCAACATGGTAAGTTGATTGCCTATGCTTCCAGGAAGCTGAGGAAGCATGAGAAGAACTACCCTACCCATGACCTGGAGTTAGCTGCGGTGATTCATGTCTTGAAAATATGGAGACACTACCTGTATGGCGTCTACGTAGATGTTTCCACTAATCACAAAAGCATGCAATATATTTTTACCCAGAAAGAGTTGAATCTGCGACAACGTCGCTGGTTGGAGCTGTTAAAGGATTATGATGTGAATATTTTATATCACCCAAGAAGGGCCAATGTTTTAGCAGATGCCCTTAGCTGCAAATCCATGGGAAGCCTGGCATATTTACAGCCCGAGCGGTAGGAATTGGCCCGAGAACTACATCAGCTAGCCAGATTAGCCGTTGGTATAGTTGAATCAGGAGACAATGGAGCGGTAATCTAGAATACCACAGTGTCATCATTGGTTGTGGAAGTGAAAGAACAGCAGCATGAAGATCCTAGCCTGGTTAAGCTCAGAAATAGGGTCCAGTGAGGGGAAGTGAAAGATTTCCAGGTAACTGAGGACGGAGTTTTGAGATATAGGGATCGCCTCTGCATTCTAGATGTGGTAGGGCTTCGCCAGCAAATTATGGGCGAGGTACCCTATGCCCCTTACTCTCTCCATCCAGGTTCGACAAAAATGTACCATGACTAAAAGAGGTTTACTAGTTGCTGGGAATGAAAAAGGGAATAGCAGAATTCGTAACTCAATGTCCCAATTGTCAACAGGTGAAAGATTAACATTAGAAACTAAGCGGACTGACACAGGATATAGTCGTGCCTTTATGGAAATGGGAGGCAGTTAATATGGATTTTGTAGTAGAGTTACCTCGTACCAGGCATAAATATGATTCTATCTGGGTAATTGTGGATAGGTTGACAAAATCAGCTCACTTTCTTCCAGTAAGGGCTACCTTTTCAGCCGAAGATTATGCTGAGCTGTATATTAGAGAAATAGTCCAATTGCATGGTGTTCCGTTGTTAAATATCTCTGACATAGGGGAGCAATTTACAGCTAAATTTTGGCAATCTTTTCAGAGGGGCCTGGAGACGCAAGTTAATTTGAGCACAACCTTCCATCCTCAGACAGACGGGCAGGCAAAACGTACAATCCAGATGCTCGAGGATATGTTATGGGTGGGTGTGCTAGATTTTGGAGGCAGCTGGGATGAACATCTACCGCTTATCGAATTTGCCTATAATAACAATTATCATTCAACAATTCAGATGGTGCCTTATGAATCATTATATGGGCGGAAGTACAGGTCTCTAGCTTGTTGGTTTGAGGTAGGAGAATCGACATTGATGGGGCCAGATATTATTCATCAGTCAGAAGAGAAAGTAAATCTTATTAGGGAACATCTGCTGACCACTCGGAGCCGCCAAAAATCTTATGCTAATGAGCGGGGAAGAAACCTAGAGTTTAATATGGGTGACTGGGTATTCTTGAAAGTTTCACCGATGAACGGCGTAACGAGATTTGGTAAGAAAGGCAAGCTCAGCATGAGGTTTATTGGACCTTATCAGATTCGCCAAAGATAGGCCAGATGGCTTATGAATTGGATTTACCTCAAGAATTAGAATCCGTTCACCCAGTTTTTCCTATATCAATGCTGAGGAAGATCATAGGAGATCCCTCCCGGATTGTTCCAATCAAAGACGTCCAAATCAATGAGGAGTTAGCTTATGAAGAGGATCCAGTAGCCATACTAGATCGGCAGATCTGTAGATCTAAGAACTAAAGATGTTGCTTCCGTTAAAGTGTTATGGCAGAATAAGAACCGAGAGGAGATGATCTAGGAGGTGGAAGACGATAAGAAAACCAGATATCCTCAGTTATTTCAGACATAGTCAGATTGTGCAGCTAGAGGTTTGTTGTTTTTGTTGTTTTATAAGTTGCATTATATATATATGTAAATTTGGAGTAGTTGACTTCAGTCTATTGTGAAATGAATTCCATTGTGTGGTGTACCTGTATTGGATATTTTTGCGTTTCAGGGTTTTTGGATAGTCCATGTTACAGGGGAGACTCTACAAAAAATTTTCCAGAATAAGTAATTGCAAGGTTAAGGTTCTTGCAAGAAGAAGTTAACATTCAAGGACGAATGTTCTTAAGGGGGGAGAATGTTACACCCCCTAAGTTTTTAATGTTTAGTCGGCCTATTCGTATGTTGGTTGAGAGTTTTAGAGTACCATACGTATGAGGAAAGAGCCCAGGGAAAGGCCGAATGAATACAAAGTCGGGATTTCACGGGAGGAGGCCGAACCAAGCTGCCCAGAGGAGCAAAGTGGCACGGAGCAGCTCCTCCGCGTTAGCCAACGTGGCACGCCCGTAAATCAGCGCAATGGGCAGAGTGCCACGTTGCCGTGTCTGCTGCCTCAAGTATATAAAGGTCTCACACTTAGAAGTTGGATCATTATCCAAATAATCACAGCCAGAACAGAGGGAAACCAAGGAAAACATTTAATAATCGTCTGATTACGCCGCTAAATGCCGTCCAAATCAAAATTAACTCTGGGTATTGAGGTATAAAGCTGTAGGGAGCATCACTGCGGAGTTGTTTTCGTAAAATACGCATGGCAAATTGTCATCCCGCCGAGCCTAAGTTGGGGGAATTATTTGAAACTAGTGTCAATACGATCACGTGCCTAAAGTAAGTATTTCTCCCTTCTAGATTCCCGAGAAATTACGAGTTTTTTGATCGTCTTTTGATAAGTTGAAGTATAGTCAGTATATATATATATATATAAAAGTTATTGTTTTCTTCGAATATAGTAATTAAGTAGCCCTATTCTTCCGTTAATATGATTACAGTTGAGAAGGACAGTTGAACACGAGCCGAAACTCGCCAGTTAATTGGTAAACGCGAACGAGGTATATTAAGGCATTTTCTTTCGGCAAGTTAGTTTCTTCAGCATAGTAATCCAGTATGAATCCCAGTAAAGAATGTCAGGAGTATGTTATCATTTCTTGTTGTTGTTGTCAGTCGAGACTCGTAATTTGGATTGTTTTGGGCTAGATTACACCTGTATAGCTTCCGTGACCACCCCAGGGTTAATAGCTGTGTCACCGCCCGCAAGGGGAGAGATTGCATCTCTCTATGGAGCAGCATGCCGTCCGCAAGGGACGAAGATGGGGATCCAGATCCTAATATGTCGTGGTTGGCCTTATACACACCCCCGCCGAGCGCTTACGCCTAGGGTGTAGATATCAGGAGTCCTCCAAACTCAAATACAACTACAGCCAAGGGCCGAGCGGGCCCAGTTGCAGACCCAGGGGATCGGCAGGACGCTTATAGCTAGTAGTTGACTCAGTATGACCTGGATAGGGGTATATAGATTGAGGTGTACTCATTAGGGATAATGGGGGCCCAGGTGGGTTATTTTGTGCTGATTGTACCTTCCGGCTTATGGGAGCCAGGTAAGGTTTATGTTTGCTTTAGTTACTGATAGTTAGACAGTAAGACCCCTCTCTTGTCAGGTATGACCCCTACCCTCCTTATTACCATTATGTTTAGCCCTGATTTCACTACCTTAGTCATCTTCAGTCCATTTTCTTTATTTCAGTCATTGACAGTCCTATTCTTACTTATAGTTATTTAAAGTTACTGCTTATATATTCAGTACCTGTGGTACTGACTCCCCCTTCTGGGGCATTGTATTACTTTCCTGTAGGTGTAGATAGACGAGGAGCAGGCCCCTCGTAGTTCCAGTCTGCCATACAGAACCGTCAGCTCCCTTCTTCTGGAGCTTTTGTGATAGAGGTTTATTTCTTTTGTTTATACAATATGGGTAGGCCGAGGCCCTGTCCCGACAATCTTATTATTCCTAGAGGCTTGCAGATTGTGTTACTTCCCTATGGTTAGATGATGTCGACCGTGTGGGGCCCATATGTATTTTAGATTATGTGTCTTGGCCGTGTGGGGCCCTGTTTAGCTGTTGATTGGTGGCCATGTCGGTCATAGTTCTTTTTAGCATCTCATTTTACTTTCCAGTTATAACTAGATATCATGGTGGCCTTGTCGGCCCACATAGGACTCCCTATGATTGTTTGTCTCTGGTTAGCTGTTTATTTTCACAGGTGGCTATAGGCCTTGTCGGCCGAGGGTTGTATTTACGACCTCTATATAGCCCATTGTTTTCTTGATTCTAGAGTTTTAGTCAGCCCTCCACCAGAGGTGCTCAGGCTTAGTCAGCTCAGCAATTCAGGTCCTAGTAGGGCACTAGGTTCTAGTCATGCCTCCCAAGGTGGGGCATGAGAAGGACTCACAAATAAGATGAAAGCGTAAGTTGAGATGGACTAATTATGAGGACGAGCTTGAGATCCGGACCCTATATCATGAAACGATACAACATAGAAAGCATGCGGTCAGTACATGGAATGTACAGAGTATGCAATGTAAGTAAAATGGGCATTTATAAGTAAAACAAAACTCATAAGTAACATACGAGGAGGACATCATGCGTATATCATCAACTTCATAAGAAAACATAATGCTCAAGGCTTTCAAATCATTCATAAAACGTACATAATCATAATCGTAAGTAAACTTTGTCAAAACATAACTTGAGCCAATAACATAAATATAATAATGCATAAAACATGAAGAACAATGGGAGGACTCGTCATAACCGACACCATCATGGTAGAGCCTTTCATGATGCCCCAACTATCTCACTCAAGTGGGCAGAGCCGACCCTGGCTTGCCGGGAGAGGGTCATGCATTAGGCGTGATATCACATTTGAGGGGATCATTATCAATATTATATATCATTAGAAATCCACAGTGGCACGTGGTTATGAGACACCGGCGTAGTCCTTTGAACGCCCGGTTGCTCGGTGCTAGACACGGCTCCCAAAACATGCATATAGGCTCATACAGAAATCAATAACATCATGCATTAAGATTCATTGGCTAAAATATAACATTTATCATCATTGATCCCCTTTGAAACATGCTTAACCAAGAATCATAGGCCTTTTCATCGGCCAACATCATAAATCGATAAATCATGAAGTTCGCTTCATAAATAGTAAATCATTCTTCAACATGTGGCATTGCCCAATACTTCATCATATTTAATTCTTTCAAGATATGCTCATAAACATGGGTAACTTGGAAATCATGTTTTTCCATCATCAATAAACTCAAATTATAGAATAGTCATCATAAATCATAACTTTTATGAACTTTCATCAAATGGGGATTTTATATTTAAAAGATTGAAACATGATTTAAAGAAATTAATACTAAAACCTACCTATCATTCATAATTTGATAATTAAAACTCAATTATACTCGTAAAGAGAAATCACATTTTTCATGTATTTGAGTAAAACCACATAGACTTGAATAGGAGGATTCATGATTTAAATTGAATTTTGGGCATGAGTGGGGAAGAATTTCACCCATTCTAAAACCCTACATACTTGGAAATGGATTGATTTCGAAGTTCCTTGGAAAGCCATAAAGAAATTTATGAAAACTTGAGGAAGAAAACCTCGAATCTCCAAAAAATATCTCCAAAGTTCTTGCATAAGAATGGGCATGCATAAAGGACTTAACCCATGTTTCTCACTTAGAAAAATATGCAATATGACGTAGTTTAGGGTCTGACAGCATAGAAAAGTCAAAAATGCCCTTAATAAAATTTCCCTGAAAACTGCTCCGGGCGGACCAACGACCGATTCAATGGGTCAAGGCAGCATACCATGACTCATGGTATTGAGTCATTGGGTCCACTGCCTACTAACATATCTCAGATCCTTCCCACGACTCGTCAGGACGAGCCGTTACTTCAAACGATGGGTCGTTGGATCGACCATCGTCGACTTCTTGTCCAGACCTGAATTCCTTACCACGAGCCTCACCATGACTCGTGGTTCCTTCCAACGGGTCGTGGTCTCAACCCGGCGCCTACACTGGAAATTTTCAACCTCCAATAATGACCTCAACCAATGACCCATGGTTTCTTCTAACGGGTCGTTGAGTCTCCCGTTGTTTACCTTGTTGCCCAGCCTGACCCTAACCACGGCTGCAAAGGATGGCCCATTGTATCCCAAAATAGGTCGTCATACCTCCCGTCATCTCCATCACCATAAATCTTCCACTAACCAACAATAGCATACAACGACCCGTGGTGGTACCACGAGTCACTCTGTGGTCCGTCTTGTGATATTTTGTCAGTTTTTTTGCACTTTTCAAATTCAACTCCCGGGTCTATTTTTAGGCCTTCCCCGGGTATTACAATATCTCCCCCTTGGAAATATTTTTCCTCAAATGTAGGAAACAAGCAGCAAATAGAAACATGCAATTTATCAAAGCCATATACTGATCATTTTAACCGAAATTTCACGGAATGACTACCTCGAATAAAACGATATAGCTTAACTGATCTTATACTTCACATACACATTCATACATACAAAAGAAACTTGCACACATGAACCGAATATGAAAACTAGATAGAGTCACTAGGCAAAATTGATACCTGAAGTTGGAACTGAGCCGATAGAGAATAAATATTGATATTTGGCCGTCATGTCTGCTTCAGCTTCCCACGTAGCTCCCTCAACATAATGATTCCTCCATCAGACCTTAACTAAAGTTACTTCTTTGTTTCTCAACTTCCAAACCTGACGATCCAAGATCTCAATGGGAATTTCTTCATAACTTAGGCTATCTTTTACACCAATGTTGTCTACCGGAATTACCAAGTCTGGGTCACCCAAACACTTTTTCAAAAGTGACACATGGAAGACGGGATGAATCAAAGATAGCTCCGATGGCAAGTCCAACTCACACGCCACCTTACCAACTCTTCTCACAACCCGGTAAGGACCAACATAGCGGGGACTAAGTTTCCCTTTCTTTCTGAACCGCATGAGTCCCTTCATGGGAGATACCTTTAGAAATACCCAGTCATCCACATCAAACTCCAAATCTCTTCTCCTCACATCAGCATACAATTTTTGACAACTCTGAGCGGTTTTCAACCGGTCCCTTATCAACTAAACCTTTACCATTGCCTCGTGAACTAAATCTGTCCCTATCATAGTTGCCTCACCAACATCGAACCATCCGATGGGAGATCTACACCTTCGCCCGTAAAGAGCCTCGAACGGTGCCATCTGGAAAGCTGAGTGATAACTATTATTATAGGCAAACTTGATCAAGGGAAAATTGTCATCCCAACAACCTTTGAAATCCATAACACACGCCCTCAACATATCCTTGAGGGTTTGAATGGTTTGTTCTGCCTGGCCGTTTGTTTGCAGATGGAAGGCTGTACTGAGCTTCACTTGCATCCCAAGTCCTTTTTGAAATGAACGCCAGAATTGAAAAGTAAAGTAAGTACCTTGGTCTGAAATAATAGACAAGGGAACTCCATGAAGTTAAACCAACTCCCAAATATACAACTTAGCATAATCATCCGCTGGATCTGTGGTCTTGATCGGTAGGAAGTGTGCAGCCTTGGTCAACCTGTCGACCACCACCCAAATGGAGTCATGTTGCTGGCGTGTATGGGGTAGACCTGTAATGAAATCCACATTAATTTCTTCCTACTTCTAAGTGGGGATGCTGATATCCTGAAGTACTCCTCCCGGCCTTTGATGTTCGACTTTCACTTGCTGGCAGTTTGGACATTTTGCTACGAAATCTACAATATCTCTCTTTATACCATCCCACCAATAGATTTCTCCCAAGTCCCTATACATTTTCATGGACCCTGGATGAATGGAATATCTGGTAACATGTGCCTCATGCAATATCGGAACGCTCAAATTATCAACATCTGGGATACATAGATTACCCTGGTATCATGGCACACCATCTCCCCCTTGGGAGAAAACCTCCACCTTTTGACTCTGCACCACCTCCATCAGGTTCCTCAAAATTGGATCCTCATCTTGCCTAGATTTAACATAAACCACCAAGGATGATTCTGACCCGTTAGGTACAACAACAACACCCTCGGTTGAGTCAATCAATCTAACTCCTAGTCTTGATAGTCGGTGAACATCTTTCACCAGCTCCTTCCCCTCATCCACATGGGACACACTCTCCATTGAGAGCCTAATAAGTGCATCCGCAACCACATTTGCCTTGCCCGGGTGGTAAAGGATACTCATGTCATAGTCCTTAAGTAACTCCAACCACCTCCCTTGTCGAAGATTTAGATCTTTCTGTGTGAACACATATTGCAAGCTCTTGTGATCCATAAATACTTCCACGTGGACCCCATACAAGTAATGCCGTCATATCTTCAATGCAACCACCACTGCGACCAACTTGAGGTTATTGGTCGAGTAATTCTTCTCATGAAATTTCAGCTGTCTTGAGGCATATGCTATTACCTTCCCATGCTACATCAACAAACATCCCAGTCTAACTCTCGAAGCATCACAATATACAACAAAGCCATCAGTACCCTTGGGCAAACTCAACACTGGTGCTGAAATGAGTCGGGTCTTCAACTCTTGAAATCTTTTCTCACAAGCTTCCGACCATTGGAACTTTCCCTTTTTCTGAGTCAACTTAGTCAAAGGTGTCGCAATAGATAAGAAACCCTCAATAAACCTTCAGTAGTAGACAACTATACCCAAGAAACTATGAATTTCTGAAGGATTCACCGATCTGGGCCAATTCTTGACCGTCTCGATCTTCTGGGAATCAACCCTTATGCCTTCGCTTGTTACCACGTGACCCAACAATGTCACCGAGTTTAGCCAAAATTCGCACTTGCTAAACTTTGCATACAACTGATGATCCTTGAGGGTCTATAACACTATTATCAAATGAGTGGCATGATCCTGCTTGCTTCCAGGAGTATATAAGAATGTCATCGATGAATACGATCACGAAAATATCAAAATATTGCTTGAACACCCTATTCATCAGATCCATAAAAGCTGCAGGAGCATTGGTTAGTCTGAAAGACATAACAACAAATTCGTAGTGACCATACCGAGTCTTGAAAGCGGTCTTTGGGATGTCACTCTCCCAAACCCTGAGCTGGTGATACCCAGACCTGAGATCAATCTTGTAGAAGCACTTGGCACCCTGAAGCTAGTCAAGCAAATCATCGATCCTGGGTAAGAGGTACCTATTCTTGATGGTAACCTTGTTCAACTACCGATATTGTAGTCAATACACATGCAAAGGGAACTATCCTTCTTTCGAACAAATAGAACTGGTGCACCCCATGGAGACTGGCTTGGCCTAATGAAGCCCTTACCAACAGATTCTTTCACTGATCCATCATTTCCTTTAGTTCGGTTGGGGCCATCCTGTGGGGGGGAATAGAGATAGGCTATGTATCAGGTAATAGATCAAATCGAAGTCAATTTCCCTCTCTGGAGGAACACCGAACAAATCATCAAGAAACACCTCCGGATAATCACACACCACCGGAACTAACTGGATAATCGGGGTCTCGGACTCCACATCCTTAACACTAACTAGGTGGTACATGCAACCTTTAGGGATCATCTTCCTAGCCTTAAGATAGGAAATAAAATGACCTGCTGGTACCGCCAAACTACCCTTCCACTTCAAAACTGGCTCACCCAAAAAATGAAATTCCACTGTACTGGTCCTACAATTAATCGAAGCATAACATGGAAAAGACCAATCCATGCCAAGAATAATGTCAAAGTCAGTCATAGCTAACTCTACTAGGTCTGCGGAGGTAACCCCATGCAACACAGTGATCGGGTATTCTCTATATATTCGTCTAGCTATGACTGAATCACAAATAGGGGTCAAAACTGAAAACAATTCTGATATGGTCTCAGGACTAACTGCAAGGCTACTGGCAACGTAAGGAGTCACGAAAGACAAGGTAGCTCACGGATCTAGCAAGGCATAATAAATATGAAAGACACACAATATACTAGTGAACACATCTGGCGAAGTCTCTTGCTCCTGGCGCGAGGAAAGGGCATAGCATAGGTTTTGGCGCTGTCTGCCACCTCTACTAGTCTATGCTCCTTGCGAAGTGGAATAGGCTTGAGCTGCTGCTGTCCTGGCGGTCTGTGCACGACCCCTATCATTACCCCGTCTAGCATATGGGCACGCTCGATGCATGTGCCCAAATCTACCACACCCATAACAGACATCTGAGCCGAGCAGACACTCCCCAGTCTGACTCTTGCCACACTTCCCATAGGCTGGAGAGGTATACTCTAGCTAGGTGCCCCTTGATCCCTCGAACTTGAAGCCTTTCTCCTCTGATCACCACTGGGCCTGGATGGAACACTAGCTGACGATGGTGTTGGGGCTAGTCTCCTCTACTAAAACTGTGGATAGTAGCCGCCGCTGGACCTCTCATGTGAAAACCCATGACTATTTGTCCGAGCCCTCTTTTCCTCCCTCTCCCTCGCATGAGCCGCCTCCATCTACTGAGGATACAACACTATGCGAGGAAATTCCATATCCTGATGAAACATGGAAGTCCTGCAATCCTTGTCTAAATAACTGACCACACCATGAACAAATCGGCTCACTCGTGCCCTCTGATCTTCACCAACTCTGGGGCGTATTTTTACGACTGGGTGAACTCAAGAAAATACTCCATCACTATCATTTTTCCTTGCTTGAGGTTAAAAAACTCAGCTTCTTTCAACTCCCTCATCTCCCGAGCGAAGAACCTGTCAAGAAAGGCCATGTGGAACTCATCCCAACTGATAGGGCACACTCCCGTTGCCCTGCTGTCCTTCCATCGGTTGTACCAAATATGAGCGACCTCTTTTAACTGACAAGAGGCCAAGTCCACACACTCCCCATTTTTCACCCCTATAACCTGAGCGACCTTCAAGATCCCTTCAATGAACTCGTGTGGATCCTCATCCACCTTTGATCCCTTTAACTCAAGAGGGTTCATCCTCAAGAAGTCTCTAATCCGAGCCGCCGCTGCATTGCCATTCTGTGGGACCTATGCAACAACCTGCTGGTTGACCTGAGCGGTCAAGGACTGCACCAACATCTGAATAGCCGCTCAGAACTTAGCGTGGGCAGCTGGCTCTAGTGCTTGGGGCTCCTAAACACGTGGGGCTTGCTGACGCCCATGGTCATTGCCATCTCCGTGGCATTTGTCGTTTCCATTCCTCCTTCCATTCATTCTTCTAGGAGCCATAATTCTGCAATTGTGAATCACATGAATTAGAAGGATGGAAAGGCTTTTCATCACATGACATAGAGCATGAAAGAAGGGAACATTTCCTAAACGTCTAGTAGCCTCTTCGTCATACGTGTGGCGCCCTTCACACCTATGAAAATGACTCTACTAAATGCGACTTTAAGACACCCTAGGACACTTCAAACCTATGGCTCTGATACCAAGTTTTTCACGACCCGAACGTGCACCCAGATCGTAGACATGGGACAACCCCAAGTCAACCCATGGCTCATGTATACAACTAATCTCATTAAAACAAGCGAAATGATAATCATAAAAGCATAGTGGAAATGTAATTAGCGTAGCATCACGAAATACTGAACCTATACACAACTGAGCACTACATACTTGTTGAAAGCCTCTAATACATAAGATGGGTTTATGGGACAACATACCCAACTAACCTGACCAATGCTAAAATATAATCAACATGAAAGTCTATCAAATGGCCCTCAGAACATGAGGACTCACAAATTAGCTGAAAGCATAAGCTGAGATGGACTAAGGATGAAGATGAGCCTGAGATCCGAACCATATATCATGAAATGATACAACATAGAAAGCATGTGGTCAGTACGTGGAATGTACCGAGTATGAAAGGTAAGTATATCGGGCATTTAAAAGTAAAACAAAACTCATAATCAACGTAGGAGGAGGACGTCATGCATATATCATAAACTTTGTAAGAAAACATAGGGCTCAAGGCTTTCAAATCATTCACAAAACGTTCACTATCATAATCGTAAGTAAACTTTGTCAAAACATTACTTGAGCCAATAACATAAATTCAATAATGCATAAGACATGCAGAACAATGGGAGGACTCGTACACCATCATGGCAAAGCCTTTCATGATGCCCCAACTATCTCACTCAAGTGGCCAGAGATGACCCTGGCTTACCAGGTGAGGGTTGTGCATTAGGAGTGATATCAAATTTGAGGGGATCATTATCAATACAATATATTATTAGAAACCCACGGTGGCACGTGGTTAGGAGACACTGGCGTAGTTCTTTGAATGTCGGGCTGCTCGGTGCTCGAGACGGCTCCCAAAAACATGCATATAGGCTCATACATAAATCAATAACATCATGCATTAAGATTCATTGGCTAAAATATAACATTTATCATCATTGATCCCATTTAAAAAATTGTTAGCCATGAATCATAGGCCTTTTTCATTGGCCAACATCATAAATTGATAAATCATGAAGTTCGCTCCATAAATAGTAAATCATTCTTCAACATGTGGGCATTGTCCAATACTTCATCATATTCAATTATTTCAAGATATGCTCATAAACATGGGTAACTTGGAAATCATGCTTTTCCATCATCAATAAACTCAAATTATAGAGTTGTCATCATAAATCATAACTTTCATGAACTTTCATCAAAATGGCATTTTAGATTTAAAAGATTGAAACATGATTTACAGAAAATAATAATAAAACCTGCCCATCATTCATAATTTGATAATTAAAACTCAATTAAATCATACCCATAAAGAGAAATCACATATTTCATTCATTTGAGTAAAACCCCATAGTCTTAAATAGGAGGATTCATGATTTAAACTGAAATTTGGGCACGGGTGGGAAGAATTTCATCCATTCTAAAACCCTACATACTTGGGAATGGATTGATTTTGAAGTTCCTTTGAAACCCACAAAGAAATTGATGGAAACTTGAGGAAGAAGACCTTGAATCTCCCAAAAATCTCTTTAAAGTTCTTGCATGATAATGGGCATGCATAAAGGACTTAACCCAACATATCTAACTTAGAAAAATATCCAAAATGACGTAGTGTAGGGTCTCAAAGTACGGGAAAGTCGAAAATGCCCTTAATAAAATTTCCCTAAAAACTGCTCCGAGTGGACCAACGACCAATCCAATGGGTCGTGGAAACATACCACGACTCGTGGTATCGAGTCGTTGGGTCCACTGCCTCCTAACGTATCTCAGATACTTCCCACAACTTGTTAGGATGAGCTGTTACTTCAAATGAAGGGACATTGGACTGACCGTCGTCGACTTCTTAGCTGAAGCTGAGTTCCTTACCACGAGCCTCACCACGACTCGTGGTTCCTTCCAATGGGTCATGGTCTCAACCTGTCGCCTACACTAGAAATTATCAACCTCCAACAATGACCCCAACCAACGACCCATGGTTTCTTTTAACTGGTCATTGAGCCTCCCGTTGTTTACCCTATCGCCTAGCCTGACCCTAACCACGACTGCAAAGGACGGCCCGTTGTATCCCATAACGGGTCGTCATACCTCTCGTCGTCTCCAGTACCACAAATCTTTCACTAACCAACGATAGCATACAACGACTCATGGTTTGATACCAGGAGTCATTCTGTGGTCCGTCTTGTGATATTTTTCCAGTTTTTCTGCACTTTTCAAATTCAACTCCCTGGTATATTCTTAGGCCTTCCTAGGGTATTACAATTATGATATGAATGATTTATGATTTTACTTACTTAGCGGTTTAACTTACATTGCATACTCAGTACATTCCACGTACTAACCGCATACTCTATGTTGTATCGTTTTATGATATAGTCTCCGATATCCAGGCTCAGTCCCGCCGCTAGTCAGATTTTCGGAGTTAGCATTTCTAAGTCTCTATTGGTGAGTACTCATCTTCCGGGGGCCCTTCTTATCAGTTATATTTCCTATTTTCAATTTTAGACATTACTGAGTTAGTGGTAGTCTTGTCTCATCAACTCGCCAGTACGAGAGGCTTTTCAGACATAGTATGTATTTAGCTTCAAACTTATATATGTATTCAAATGTTACGTTATGTTCAAACTTCCGCTATATTAATTATGTTGATCTTCCGCTTTATTCGTATGAGTTATATGTTATGTTCATGCCATGGGTCGACTTGGAGCCTCTCAAGGTTCTTTCTCCCATGTCTCAATCCGAGCCTATGTTCGAGTTGTGAAAAACTTGGTAGCAGAGCCTGGTTTTGAAGTTTCCTAGGATGTCCAAAAGCCACATTAAGTAGACTCTTTTTCATGGGTGTGAAGCGCGCCACACTTATGACGAAGAGGCTACGAGACATTTAGGAAATGCTCCCTTCTTTCATGATATATGTCATGTGATGAAATATCTCTCTATTCTTTTAACTCGTGCTATACGTGTTTGTGGAATCATGCCTCCTCACTGAGTTAATGGAAGAAGAAACGAAAATGGAAATGGCCACAAGAATGGAAATAGAGATAGACACTAGCAGGTCCCATCAGCCCATGAGGAGCATATACCCGAGCTGGCAGGGCAGCCATACAGATGTTAGCTCAGGCCTTGACTGCCCAGGTCAATCAGCAGGCGGTAGTGCATGTCCCTCAGGACGGGAATGCAGAGGCAACAAGAGTTAGAGATTTTCAAAAGATGAACCCTCTAGAGTTTATTGGATCAAAGGTGAATGAGGATCCATATGAGTTCATTAATGAGATTCTGAAGATCACCCAGATCATAGGGGTAACCGGAAAGCAGTGCTCTGATCTAGCCTCGTATCAGTTGAAAGGGGTTGCACACATCTGGTTCAAGCAATGGAAGGATAGTAGGGAAGTTGGAGCAGGCCCTATTGGTTGGGATGAGTTTTACGTTACTTTTCTTGTGTTATACCCCAAGAACTCAAAGATCAGACTCGAGAGTTTAAATGGGAAAAAACTGAAAGTTTGGGTTGCAGGTGTAGAACAAGTCGTTGCACGACTCGTGAGGAAAGCCCACGAGTCTTCAGGTGACTTGTGGGGAAGCCTAGGAGAGTTAGAAAATATTTAAGGAAAAGGAATCCCCACAGGCGTGTGTCCGGTGCTGTGGTAGGGGTTAAAAACCGACACGCAAGTGCACGTGGTCAAACAAGTAATAAAGTGGCTAAGTAAGCCAAGTATCGAACCAAGGAGACTCTGGATAAGTAAAATTGCTTAAGTATACTATATTCTAGCTTACCTCTAATTATGCTGACAACAACGTAACCAAAAGTTAAAGAATTTTTGTTTATAAATTATATACTAAAACTATTAACAATTATTTACTTTGAATTGAAACTATGGATATGAGCATGCCAAGGTTAAGAACAAGTAATGAACTTGATTATCATCATAATTCGGTTATTCTTCTCTTCTAGTTGCTAGCCAAGAACATTAGCCTAGAGATTAAAACTCTCGTATTTAATCTCACTTTAGAATCATAAACCATCCGTCTACATTTCTGTGATCAAATGCAATTTATGACCTAGCAATACAATTCCGGTTCCTAAATTGACTAATACGGCTTTCAAGTATATTTTAATCAGGAAAGCACATCAAAACCCAATTTTCCCAAATCAAGTTAAGAACAATACCCTATTAATTCACAACTTTCCAATTTCGCGCTCTCTCGAGTGAAATTGGACTTTTTAGATGTACATTAATGTCGGCCACACACTAATGCAGTAGAAACAAGAATTAATAGAACAACATAGAAGAAGAAGATGAAAAACCATACAATTCAATAATCAGAATTCATCACCATTGTTCATAACCTCAGCAAGGAAGAGATTAGCCACTCATTTGTGGATTAATCATCCTAAAACAAGTGTTAATTATACAAACAATTGATTGAAAGAAGAAAGGAAGAGAGAAAATCCCTTAGCTTTTTCGTCCCTCAACTGCCTCTAACCCACGTCCTTGCTCCACCAAGTCTGAATTAATTAAAAATAAGCCTAAGTGTTCTATTTATACTATTGGGAATTTTTCCCAGAATAACAAGCAACGTGTCACGGAGGCCAACGCGGAGCACTGCCTCTGTGACACGGCGTGGACGCGGACCCTCACTGGAAATCCAGGGTCGGGGAATATAGCCTCAACGTGGCACGGGATGCAACGCGGAGGCTTGCCTCCGTGCCACGGAGCTGTCGCGAGGCTTCACTGGAAATTGCCAAATTAATTCATCCTCCAAGCAGTGTGCCTCCGCGATGGTAACGTGGCACGGCTCCATCGCGGAGCCCCTTTACACTGTGCATTCCAATGTCGTTTCCGTGCTCGCATCCAAGTCCAACTCCGATATTGTTCCAACATGCATTTTTGCTCCTCTAAATCATGTTTTACCTACAAAACAATGCTAATCATGTTGGTTAGTATAAATTCACATTTTATTACCAATTACATGAAAATGTATACACATTGCACAATAAACAAGACGAAAATGATATGTTTGAGTATCACTTGGGCATATAAATCTGCCCAAGATCACTTACCCCACACTTAAATCGTTGTTCGTCCTCGAACAACACATACACAACTCATGCAAATTACATCCCAACCTTTGCCACTATGGTGCGATAATTTATGCTATGGTCATACCAATTATTCAATTTTGTAAATCATCAAAAAAAACATGCATGGTCTTAACAATGCAATGACCTTTAATACATCAAGACTTCCTAGACTTCAAGAATCGACTCTCGATATCGGCAAACTCATGCAAATCAGCTAATCAAGATATCCGACACGAAAATCAATCTTTCATCAAGCATGTGGCCTCACAATTCAAGAGAATATTCCCCTTTATGTTCATGCGACTCACAAACATTCAAGTAGGGGCATGTAGAAATTAATTTCACTCTCTCTCCCAAAAGAATTCACATGCATCATGTCATGACCCATAGGCTTGCCTTTAGTGTATTACTCCACTAATATAAAGAAATGCAATGTAAGATCAAGTAGGACTTTAATGGGTTGTAATGGAAGCTATGGAACTAGTATATATTGGATTAGCCAATAATAGTCACTAGCATCCTTAAGCGCCTTTTCAACACATTCCCATCAACTCATGAACATTGTTTCTCTCTTTTCTTTTTCCTCTCATCCCATTCATGCTGGTTTACTTTCGTATGGCCCATTTCACCAAACACACTTGACATGACACAAAGGTTTTTCATGCACCTTCATTATCATTTCATTATAACAAGTGCCTCTTCAACCTTTTCTTTTCTTTCCTCACTCTGCTTTTCTTTTTCTTTCCACTATTCTCACTCTTTGACACTTTGGGAAATTTTTTTTTCTTAAGCGCTTAAGAGTTTTGTATAGACATTACGGCTAATGAAAAGAAGGAATAAAGCTTAGTTTATACAATTTTGGACAAAAGAAAGAAATAATCGGCTAAAGGCTCAACGGGCTGACTAGGGTATACAATCACATAAAAAGATAGAGTATGACAAGAAAAAAAAATAGAAACTCTCGGTTAAAACAAAGAAATGCCTACATCCTCTCCAACACTACACCTCCTTCATTTCGTTTTGTACACACACCAGGCAAGTTCTAGACACTTCACAATAGCATGGAATAACAATACCTCACTTCACACTTTATGCACATGCTCGATTCAAGATGCATTCACAGACTCTTTAATTAGCCAATTATATGAATTCAAAAATTAAGCCTCAGTCACACCGAATCGAATTCTATAGCTTAGGTAACTCAACATATTTACAAAATTGCATGCTTTCATACGAATCACTTTTACATTTTGAATATCAGTTACATCACGCAACCAAAATTTCACAACCATATAGTAACTACAGGTTCAGTGATGCAATCTACCAAAGAAAAAAACTGAAAACTAATTAAAATCACTACTCCTACCGACTACATTTCCCTTAAGACGGTCGTCATCCATCCATCATAGGGAACGGTCACTAACTATGACATCGGTTCAATGGGACTATTCTCGGTAAAAGAACCGAAAACAAACTCCGAGAAACCCAAAACTAAAAATTGAAAATTTTTGCAAAACATCGATCATTATGATGGAAAAATATTTACAAAATATTTTACTATGTACAAAGTATTTTCGCAAAAATTTTAAAAATATCGATCATTTCGATAGAAAAAAATATTTACAAAATTTACAAAATATTTACACTGGCAACCACAACATTTCACAAAACACATCAATTACCACAAAAATATGTACAGATACAAATACAAATTAGTTTGCACTCATAACCACAGGGAAACATAAACATACAAACAAAACAAAGGAAGAACATACAATAAATCAGCCCAGCACCAGCACCTAGCTACTCCCCACCCCACACTTAAATCGAACACTGTCCCCAGTGTTCACACAAATTAAAAAGCACAAAAATTTCGAGTGGTGGAACTCCCTGATCAGTTGAAATATTCGACTTCTTCATCCGGTGCTGCTGCCTCATCGCCCATGTCCGAGTCACCTCCATCGTCGTCATCGGACTCCACATCGGAGTCCTCCCGACGTGTCTCCTCGTCCGTGGGGACATCATCGTCAGTGGGCTCAACGAAGGCTGGTCCCACTCAGCACAAAGCTCTGGCGTTCTCGCCAAATGGGTAATCCAGCTCCAGCTGCCATAATTCATCCTCCGTGGCTGGTCTCCAACCAATCCGGAGCTGAAGCATTTGCATACCAAACATCCGTGCCATGTACTGATCGTCACGAGCATGTCGCTCGCCCAGTGTCAGCACTGGCCCGTGTGTTGTGTCGGGGGCCTTGGTTTGGGTCACATCAAGGGCCCTCCGCTCCAACTGCGGGATGTATTCCAAAGCCTCTTCCTCGACGTCGAGGCCCCGGAGAAAGGTGGTGATGAGTCCGCCGAACCCATACCTGTGGCCCTGGTGTAGTCGGGCTCTCTTCATGGCGGATATGATGACCGCCCCAACATTAATCTCTAGCCCTTTCATCAGGGCATACACCAGGCACACACGGTCCCGGGTCACATCCGTCATGTGCACCCCCGGGATCAGGCACGAACAAACTATTTTCAGCCAAATTCTTGCCTCCCTGTTCATTTGAGAATGAGGCAGATTCTGGTGGTAACCCCTCTCCTTATGTCTGCTCCATCGGGTTGTGGATCGAGCCCCACACAAAGTGCGTCTGATATCGGCGTATGGTGGGGTGATGTTCAGCTAGCGGAGAACGTGGGCGTCTGTGTCCCGCGCTCCAATGATGGCATTTAATTTCTGGGGTTCCAGAGTGACAATCTGCCCTCTGATTTTTATTGTGTGGCTTCTGATGGTTGGGTTCCAATTTGCATAGAATTCCCGGACTAAATGTAGGTTGCACTCCTTGGGCTCCTGAAATATGAAGCTGAGCCCAGCTGCCTCGATTCTCTGCACAATACGGGGGAACTCCTGTGCTAGTGGTTCCCGTGCAATATGCTCCTCAGGGAAGTACTTACTCTCCTTATGTTTAGCGTACCACTTCTTCCCTTCATCGGTCACCCACCTCGTTCCGTACTGGCGGCGTAGGCCACGCGGAACAGCTGGTGCAGCTGGGACTGCTGTGCCCAGTCTCATGCGTTTTCTCCCGGTGCCTGAAGTAGAAGCACCTTTACCCTTATCCTGCCTACTCACCATTGTACCTGTCAATACAAATAAACAAGCACAATGTCAAGCTAAATGCATATTAGTTGCGGCTAAGGTCGGGTTAAACTAAGTTTACCCCACACTTAGTCCTTAGCTACTCTTACGATACTACAGCAAGGATCACTTTATTTACACCAAAAACAAACAACTATACAATTTATGCTTAGTGCGTCCACAAAAAATTTTTGACAGTATAACTTTTAGCGTACTACTCAGACTTCATACAGCTAATCCCAATCCTACCATCGCTAGCAATTAACCCATCGCACTTAGCAACGAAAACAACAAACAAAAACAACGACAAAAATTCTATATACATACGAATCCAAATAACCAAACCAATTTGAACAATTTTTACGTTTTCCCAAAAACAGAGAATTCGTCGTCTATTACCTTCAAACAATATTTACAACGACTATCTCAATTCACAAACACACCCCGACATATAATTCACCAATCTACCAAGTTACCCGATTCGATTTTAAGAACCCCAGCCCTAGAAATCAATTTTACAATCAAATTCGAATCATTCACGCAATCGACAAGTTCAAATGCTAATTACAACATTCTGAACATTTATCAATTAAAGAATAATTCAATTTCATGCTAAATTGCAAATTAGGGTGATTTATCTCACCTCCCATGCTCAAATTCGACTAAAATCGCCAAAAACTTGAGAGAGTAGAGGAAAACATACCTTTATGTTGAATAACCGAAGAAATTTGACAAATTGTTTGCTTAGTAGCGTGGCACGTTGGTTGGGAGAGGGAACTTAGGTGTTTGGTCGCGGAGAAGAGAGGAAATGGGGAAAAAGGGCAAAAATTCGGGGTTTAAAATGAAAGAAATACGCGGGTCACCCGGCAACCCGGTGTGACCCGTCACAAAATATAGGGCAACGTGTCACGGAGGGTAACGCGGAGCCCTTCCTCCGTGACACGGAGCTAACGCGATGGTCCTCTGGAATTTTTAAAAAAATCCAGATTTAACCTCAACGTGTCACGGAGGGTAACGCGGAAACCCTCCTCCGTGACACGGAGCCATCGCCCCAGTGCTCTGTCTCTTCATTTTATTCATTTTTTCATACCTTGCCTTTTCCTTCTCGATTCCATGCACATTTTTCTCCGGTTGACCTGAAAATCACCTCACTAAACAAAATTGGTTAGATTAATAGATTTCCCTAACTAAAATGAAAAACTATTAACTAAAACGAAAAATTTGTACTAAATCAAGAAAAAGAAAAACTAAAATAAAAACTATTTACACTTTACTAAACAAAAGAAAAAAAATATTTTTCACGGGTTGCCTCCCGTGCAACGCCTGGTTTACCGTCGCGGCTCGACGTCCTTTATGCACAATTATCCACTAGGGTGATGGACGATTTTTCACGATCATTGTCCTCCCCCCAGTAGTGCTCAACCTTATCTGGTGGTCTTCCTATCAACTCCCGGGAATCATTCATTTGTTTAGTATTCCCATGATCAATCACATTGATCACCGAGAATTCCTCATTTACAATCGGGAGCTTGGGTGCTTTGTACACATCGAACACCTCTACCTTGTCATGTGCTCGCATTGTAAGTTGACCCGCAGCCACGTCAATTAATGCTTTTCCGGTTGCCAAAAAGGGTCATCCCAAAATAAATGGGACTTCAGCGTCTGGTTCAAAATCCAGAACAATAAAATCAACCGGAAAAATGAGGGATCCCACTTGCACAAGCACATCCTCAACAATGCCATCCGACCTAGCTAAGGATCTGTCTGCTAGCTGCAAGATTACGATTGTAGGTCTAGGACTCCCTAGACCCAACTTTCTGAATACCGAAGATGGCATCAAATTTATGCTCGCCCCCAAGTCACATAATCCACGAGCTCAGATACTCTGCCCAATTGTAAGCTGGATAGTAAAACTTCCAGGGTCTTTTAGCTTCGTAGGCAGTCTATTTTGGATCCGGGAAGTGCATTCCTCCATTAAAGCTACCGTGGCATACTCAGTCAGACGACTTTTGTTGGCCACGATGTCTTTAATATATTTAGCATATTTTGGCACTCCCTGCAAGACATCAACAAGAGGTAAATTAACATGTACCTGTTTAAGCACCTCCATAAATTTCTTGAAACACGCCTCCTCCTTGTGTTTCTTGAGTCGTTGAGGGAATGGGGGTGGAGGCCTTTCTGATTCAGCTTCTTTGGTCTTCCCCTTATCCTCAAGTTGCTCTCCCTCAACATCTGCTGCTCCTGACTTTTGAGGCGGTCTTTCCGGTTCCACCTCCTTCAACTGCAAACCACTCCTCGTGGTTACTGCATTTACCTGCTTCGGATTAGGGTCTGTATCGCTAGGCAGTCCTCCTCTAGGCCTTGTGTTTTGGGCACTAGCAAATTGCCCAAATTGATACTCAAGAGCCTTGGTCGCTAATTGATTATTCTTCAATTCGGCTGCCAATTTAACATAGTCAGCCTGCAATTGCGCCTGATTAGCGATCATGGTCTTGAACATTTCTTCAATGGTAGGTGATGGTGGTGGAGGAGGGGCATTGTGATTTCTGAATTGAGATTGGTAGTTCTGTTGCCCTCCTTGATTCCTGTGCATACCCTGACCCGAACTTTGGCCTTGTTGGTTGTTGCTACCCCACGAAAAATTTGGATGGTTCCTCCAATTTGAGTTGTAGCCGCTACCAAACTGCTGCTGATATCTTTGTGCATTGCCCACAAAGTTAACCGAATCTGGGTTTGCTCCACAGCACTCAGCTGAATGCTCACTGCTGCCACAAACTTCACACCACATTTGCTGGACCGCATTGACTGAAGCTGAAGGCTAGTTCAAATTCATATTGCTGAAGTGGTTGTTCAACTGATTCTGCAAGGCAGCTATCTGTGCAACGATAGCTGTAAATCCATCCACTTCAAGCACTCCTGCTGCTTTCCTTGCTCCACCTCGAGATGAATCTGCATTCCATTCTGGATTGCCCTGTGAAATTCGGTTGAGCAAAGTGTACAGCTCCTCATAAGTCTTTTCCAGCGCTTGCCCTCCAGCTGCTGAGTCTAACAAAATTTTAGTATGGGGTTCCAAACCCTCAATAAATGTGTGTACCAACACCTCATTGGACTGATGATGATGAGGACAGTCCCGCAACATGGATTTAAATCTTTCCCATGCTTGATATAAATTTTCTCCCTCCCTTTGTTTGAAACTTAGAATTTGACTTCTAAGTCTGGCTGTTTTACCAGAGGGAAAAAATCTTATCAAAAACTTCCGTGCAAGATCATCCCACGTTGATATAGAATTTGGTGGTTCGGCTTTTAACCACCTCATGGCTTCACCAAGTAAGGAAAACGGAAATAGGGTGAGCCGAACATAATCAGGTGACACTCCAGCGGGTATATAAGTGTCACTTATCTCCAAAAAATTCTGGAGATGTTGTTGTGGGTCTTCATGAGGGAGACCAGTAAATTGCCCGCTTGTGTGCAAAAGTTGCACCATATTCTGCTTTAATTCAAATCTCCCTCCAGGCTCTGGTTTGCGGATACTTGAATGTACATTGTTGGCATGTGGGATTGCCACCTCGCGAACCGGCCTTGCTGCTGCTTCCTCGGGCACTAACACTGCCCTCACAACCGGTGGATTTTGTTGCTCCATTATAGTCTGTCTGAGCAACTGCAGCTTCTTTTGTAGAGCTTCTTTGCGTTTACTATGAAATTCACGTTCAGGCTCTGTATAAGATTCCACCAGCTCCTTGTCCTTTCCCAGTGTTCACAGAAATCAAGTCTGCAAAATACAGGCTAAGACCAAGTTGTCAACACTTAAGAAAATAAAACAAAAATACAATAAATTTACACTTAACACAATTTCACCAATTGCCTAGTCTCCCCGGCAACGACACCAAAAACTTGTCCGGTGCTGTGGTAGGGGTTAAAAATCGACACACAAGTGCACGTGGTCAAACAAGTAATAAAGTGGCTAAGTAAGCCAAGTATCGAACCAAGGAGACTCTGGATAAGTAAAATTGCTTAAGTATACTATATTCTAGCTTACCTCTAATTATGCTGACAACAACGTAACCAAAAGTTAAAGAATTTTTGTTTATAAATTATATACTAAAACTATTAACAATTATTTACTTTGAATTGAAACTATGGATATGAGCATGCCAATGTTAAGAACAAGTAATGAACTTGATTATCATCATAATTCGGTTATTCTTCTCTTCTAGTTGCTAGCCAAGAACATTAGCCTAGAGATTAAAACTCTCGTATTTAATCGCACTTTAGAATCATAAACCATCCGTCTACATTTCTGTGATCAAATGCAATTTATGACCTAGCAATACAATTCCGGTTCCTAAATTGACTAATACGGCTTTCAAGTATATTTCTATCAAGAAAGCACATCAAAACCCAATTTTCCCAAATCAAGTTAAGAACAATACCCTATTAATTCACAACTTTCCAATTTCGTTCTCTCTCGAGTGAAATTGGACTTTTTAGATGTACATTAATGTCGGCCACACACTAATGCAGTAGAAACAAGAATTAATAGAACAACATAGAAGAAGAAGATGAAAAACCATACAATTCAATAATCAGAATTCATCACCATTGTTCATAACCTCAGCAAGGAAGAGAATTAGCCACTCATTTGTGGATTAATCATCCTAAAAAAAGTGTTAATCATACAAACAACTGATTGAAAGAAGAAAGGAAGAGAGAAAATCCCTTAGCTTTTTCGTCCCTCAACTGCCTCTAACCCACGTCCTTGCTCCACCAAGTTTGAATTAATTAAAAATAAGCCTAAGTGTTCTATTTATACTATTGGGAATTTTTCCCGGAATAACAAGCAACTTGTCACGGAGGCCAACGCGGAGCACTGCCTCCGTGACACGGCGTGGACGTGGACCCTCACTAGAAATCCAGGGTTCAGGAATATAGCCTCAACGTGGCACGACATGCAACGCGGAGGCTTGCCTCCGTGCCACGGAGCTGTCGCGAGGCTTCACTGGAAATTGCCAAATTAATTCATCCTCCATGCAGTGTGCCTCCGCGATGGTAGCGTGGCACGGCTCCATCGCGGAGCCCCTTTACATTGTGCATTCTAATGTCGTCTCCATGCTCGCATCCAAGTCCAACTCCGATATTGTTCCAACATGCATTTTTGCTCCTCTAAATCATGTTTTACCTACAAAACAATGCTAATCATGTTGGTTAGTATAAATTCACATTTTATTACCAATTACATGAAAATGTATACACATTGCACTATAAACAAGACGAAAATGATACGTTTGAGTATCACTTGGACATATAAATCTACCCAAGATCAGCGTGGGAATAACTCATGGTCAGACTCCACGAGTCGTTAGGTCAACCGTTGGGAGAAGGTGTATAAAAATAGGAAAGAAAAGGCAGTGTACTTCAGGGAAGGAGACCACGACTTGTCATGTCAGGCAATGAGTCGTGGTATGAGTCGTTGGTTGAAATATGCATAAATTGGTATAAGGGAGACAGTGTACTTGATGAGCCAAGTAACGAGTCGTTTGGGCATGTAACGAGTCCTCAGGTCACCCCTTAGGGTCACCTGGCAGTTATTTTCCTGCGAATTAGTAAGGGTTTTTGTGTAAATTTCTAAGATCCTAAGGCCTAAACTACGATGTTTTGGGTTATGAATTAGGAAATTTAAAGGGGTTAAGTTCTATTTTCACTTCGTTCATTCATGCATGCAAGGTAGGGGAATTGGGAGAGTGATTCAAGCTTAGAACTCATCAATTTATTGCAATTTCTTCTTGGGTTATCAAGAGAGATTAAGAACAAGTAATCCCAGGTATGTAAGGTTCTCAATGGGTGGTTTATTCCATACCCATGCCCTTCCTATATGATTTTACTAAATTTTAATAAAAACTCATGGGGTTTTGAATTTGGTTTAATTAAAAATGATTTGATAATGGGCATTATGATTTTTGAATCTAATTATAATCAATGGGTTTTGATCAACTTTTGTAGCTTAAAGTAATTATAATATTATTTATTTGGATTTCCATGTATTTAAGCCTAATTATGCATGCCCCATGATGAATCAATTTATGATCTACTCTCCCATTGAGGATATTTACAACCACAGTATGAATTATGATATAAATTCTGAATTTAGTATGTTACCCATTATGATTTTTATGAAATTCAAGCTATATGCATGATCTCCAAGTATGTATGAACCTTATGAATCATGAATTATGTTTTGGCCAACTCGCGGGCCTCGTTTCATGGATAACTCACGCATGTACCATTATATAGCCCATGAATTTATGTATGTTATACTATGAGCACAATATATATTTTGGGAGTAGTATCGAACACCGAGTAGGTTCAGACCTAGGTTCTGCCCTAGATCTCACAAACTACGTGCCACTGTAGGTATGTTGGGACACCCTATGGGACTGTCCCTGGCCCAAATGGTCCTTTTCATGGTGATATCTCACTTTCATGGTCCTACCCTTGGTAAGGTACGGACACCCTCCTTACTAGGGTTACAAGTAGGGCTTCATGTGTGCTCACATGCGGTATGTCGGTTAAGAGAATCTCCCACTATTCCTCATGATTTATGCATGTTTATGGTTATGTATATGCGCTAAAGTCATGTTAAATGAGGAATTTCTTTTACGATTATGATTACAAATTTTTTTAAGAACTTGAAACTTAGGTTATGGTATGATATTTGTGATATGAGCATGATGTCCCACTCTTATGATCATTTATGAGATATCTATATTTTAAATGTCCGTTTTACTTACCTTGCATACTCGGTACATTCCATGTACTGACCGCATACTTTCTATGTTGTATCATTTCATGATACAAGACCCAACTCTCAGGCTCACTCTCCTCAGTAGCACCTAAGAGTTCGCTATAAGCTTATTTGGTGAGTCCTCATGTTCTGAGGGACATATTTTTGGACTATATGCTTTTCTTTCAGTCTCAAAATTGTTGGGTTAGTTGGGGAAGTCGTCCCGTCAGCCCGTCTTTCCTGATTAGAGGCTTTTCTGACTATAAGTTGTATTCAGCCGTCATGTATGCATCACGTATTGTATTTTCTTCTTGATATGCCATGTTTACATTTTCTTAAGAAGTCTTTCGCTTATGTGATTGAATTAGATGTACGCTCATGCCATGGGTTGACTTGGGGTCTCTCGGGGCTCCTTGTCTCGTGTCTACGATTCGGGTGTACATTCGGGTCGTGACAAATTTGGTATCAGAGTCATAGGTTTGAAGTGTCCTAGGGAGTCTGAAAGTCGCGTTAAGTAGAGTATTTTACATGGGTGTGAAGCGCGCCACACTTATGAAGAAGGGGCTACTAGATGTTTAGGAAATGTTCCCTTCTTTCATGATCTATGTCATGCGATGAAAAGTCCTCTACCCCTCTAATTCGTGCTATTCATGTTTGTAGTATCATACCTCCATGCTTAGTGAACCCCTGAAGGAATGGTAACGGTAATGATCATGAGGGTGCCAATGGTGTGGAGCACGGACCAGAGCCAACTGCCCACGCTGAGTTTAGGGCAGCGATTTAGATGTTAACATAGGCCATGACTGCCCAGGTTAAGAATCAGACAGTGGCGCATTACCCTCATAATTGGAATGCGGCGGTAGCCAGGGTGAGGAATTTCTTAAGGATGAGCCCTCCTGAGTTCACAGGGTCGAAGGTGGACGAGGTTCCCCACGATTTCATTGAGAAGATTCTGAAGATCACCTAGGTTATTGGGGTGAAGAATGGAGAGTGTGTTGACTTGACCTTCTATTAGCTAAAGGGGATGGCTCATATTTGGTATAAGCACTGGAGAGTTGCCAGGGCGGTGGGTGCAGGCCCGATAGATTGGCAAGAGTTCTACGTGACAATTTTGGATCGATTTTTCCCTCGGAGATGAGGGAGCTCAAGGCAGCCGATTTTGTTAATTTGAAGCAGGGTAACATGTCTGTTCAGGAGTACGCATTAGATTTCACCCGATTATCTAAGTATTCTCTAGAGTTGGTGGCAGAATAGAGGGCTCGAGTGAGTCATTTTGTGCATGGGGTGGCGGATTATTTAGATAGGGTTGCAGGATTTCCATGCTACATCAGGATATCAACTTTCCTTGCATTGTTTTGCATGATCAATAGATGGACTCGGTATACCGGAGGCAAAGGGAGTCTAAGAGGGCCAGGACCGATAGCTATGGGGTTTCTCAGGTCAGTTCAGGGAGTGGATAGCATCAGCTGTCCCAGCATAGGCCTATCGCTCTATCTCCATCATCAGCCAACATGCCATCTAGGTTCAGAGGAGATCAAAGAGCAGGGCTTCAGGCTCGAGGGATCAGGGTAGCATGCAGGTGGAGCGCACTTTTCAAGCATGTGCGAAGTGCCGCAAGAATCATCCTAGGAGGTGCTTAGTTGGCTCAAATGCATATTTCGGGTGTGGAAAACCCGAACACAAACTTAGTGATTGCCCCTCAGCCATATCATGGGTCGGAGGAGCTCATGTGAAAATAGCCAGTTCTACCACTCCTGCAGCATGCCCCCCTAAGTAGGGTGTCTCTACTTGTTTAGTAGGTGGTTAGCGCCAAAATAGGTTTTATGCTCTAGTACCCCGCCAGGAGTAAAAGGCTTCGCCAGATGTAGTCACTGGTGTGTTATAAGTCTTCCATATTAATGCTTATGCCTTGTTAGATCAAGGAGCTACTTTATCTTTTGTGACTCCCTATATTGCTAGTAGTTTTGGAGTTAGCCCTGAAATTTTGTCAGAACAGTTCTCAGTCTCTACCTAGTCGGTGAATCAGTTGTGGCTAGGCGGGTGTATAGAGGTTGCCCCATCACAGTATTGCATAAGGTTACCTTTGCAGACTTAGTAGAGTTAGTTATGACTGACTTTGACATCATTTTAGGTATGGATTGGTTGTTTGCATTTTATTCCTCGATGAATTGTATGACCCGTGCGGTGGAATTCCGATTTTCGGGTGAGTCAGTTTTAGAGTGGAAGGGTAATTCAGCTGTACCAGCCGGTCGGTTTATTTCCTATCTTAAGGATAGAAAGATGATTTCGAAGGGATACATGTATCACCTAGTTAGGGTTAAGGATACTGAGTCCGAAACACCGACTATCCAGTCAGTTCTTATAGTGTGTGAGTATCTGGAGGTTTTTCCCGATGATTTGCTAGGTGTTCCTCTTGAGAGGGAAATTGATTTCAGCATTGATCTCTTACCCGATATGCACCCTATCTCTATTCCTCCATACAGGATGGCTCTAGCCGAGCTAAAATGGTTGAAGGATCAGTTGGAGGACCTGTTGGATAAGCACTTTATTAGGCGGAGTAAGTTTCCATGGGGTGCACCAGTGTTATTTGTTCGTAAGAAAGATGGTTCTCTATGGATGTGCATTGATTACCGGCAGTTGAATAAGGTCACCGTCAAGAACAGGTACCCCTTACCCACGATTAATGATTTTTTTGACTAGCTCCGGGTTGCCAGATGTTTCTCGAAGATAGATCTCAGGTGCGAATATCATCATCTAAGAGTTCGGGAGTACGACATCCCGAAGACAGCCTTCAGAACCCAATATGGCCATTATGAGTTTGTAGTTATGTCTTTTGGACTAACAAACGCCCCTGCTACTTTTATGGACCTAATGTAAAAGGTCTTCAAGGCATATCTAGACATATTTGTGATCGTGTTCGTCGATTATATCCTTATATACTCTCGGAGCGAGGAGGAGCATGCCCCCCACTTCAAAGTAGTGCTTCAGACCCTCAAGGATCATCAGTTGTATGTAAAATTTAGCAAGTGTGAATTTGGTTGGACTCCATGGCATTTTTAGGTCATGTGGTATCGAATGAGGGCATAAGAGTGGATTCTCATAAATTTGAAGCGGTAAAGAATTGGCCCAGACCGATGAATCCTTTAGAAATTCGGCATTTGTTGGGCCTACCAGGCTACTATCGGAGGTTTGTGGAGGGATTTTCGTCAATTGCAGCGCCATTGACCAGGTTGACTCCGAAAAAGGTAAAGTTCCAATGGTCGGAGGCTTGTGAGAAAAGCTTCCGGGAGTTGAAGACACGACTCACTTCAGCACCGACCCTACCTGAGGGTACCGATGGTTTTGTAGTGTATTGTGATGCTTCGAGAATTGGACTTGGGTGTGTGTTGATGAAGCATGCAAATGTGATAGAGTATGCCTAGAGGCAGTTGAAAATCCATGAGAAGAATTACCCGACCCATGATCTTGAATTGGTCGCGGTGGTGTTTGCATTGAAGATATGGTGACACTACTTGTATGGGGTCCATGTTGATGTATTTACGAATCACAAGATCTTGCAATATGTGTTTATGCATAAAGATCTCAATCTTCGACAAAGGAGGTGGTTGGAGCTACTTAAGAGCTACGATATGAGTGTTTTGTACCACCCTGGTAAGGCTAATGTGGTAGCGAACACACTTAGTAGGCTCTCTATGGAGAGTGTGTCTCATGTGAATGAAGGAAGGAATGAGTTGGTGAAAGATGTCTATTGACTTGCAAGGTTGGGAGTTAGATTGGTCGAGTCGACCGATGGCGATGTTGTTGTGAAAAATGGATCCGAATCGTCCTTGGTGACTGATGTGAAGGATAGGAAAGATGAGGATTCGATATTGGTAAAGCTGAAAGAAACCGTCCGGAGTCAGACGATGGTGGTTTTCTCCCAAGGGGGAGATGGTGTGTTGCGGTACTAGGGTCGTCTATGTGTTCCAGACATAGATGATTTGAGGGACTAGATACTGCACGAGGCATATGGATCCAGGTACTCTATTCATCTGGGTTCCACAAAGATGTATCATGATTTGCGGGAAATATATTGGTGGAACGACATGAAGAGGGATATTGCAGAATTCGTAGCCAAGTGCCTGAACTGTCAGCAAGTGAAGGTCGAGCACCAAAGCCTGGGAGGAGTACTTTAGTATATTAGAATTCCTACCTGGAAGTGGGAAGAAATCAATATGGACTTCATAACTTGGTTGCGCTGTACTCGCCAGCATGTGACTCCATTTGGGTGGTGGTCAACAGGTTGACCAAGGCGGCACATTTCCTGCCAGTGAAAACCACAGATTCAATGGATGATTATGCCAAGTTGTATATTCGGGAGTTGGTTTGACTTCATGGAGTGCCCATGTCTATTATTTAAGACTGAGGTACTCAGTTTACCTCATAGTTCTGGCGGTCTTTTCAGAAGGGACTTGGGACTCAAGTTAAGCTCAGCATAGCCTTTCGTCGACAAATGGATGGCCAAGCCGAACAAACAATCCGGACTCTTGAGGTCATGTTGAGGGAATGTGTAATGGATTTCAAATGTAGATGGGACAATCATTTACCCTTGATCGAGTTTGCTTATAATAACAACTATCACTCTAGTATCTAGATGACACCATTCAGGGCTCTTTATAGGAGAAGGTGTAGATTGCCCATTGGATGGTTTGAGGTTGGTGAGGGAGCCATGATAAGACCTGATTCGGTTCCTGAGATCATGGTAAAGGTTTTGTTGATAAGGGACAAGTTGAAAACCACTTAGAGTCATCAGAGATCATATGCTGACATGAGGAGAAGGGATCTGGAGTTTATGGTAGATGATTGGGTGTTTTTGAAGGTATCTCCCATGAGTGGAGTCATGCGGTTCTGAAAGAAAGGAAAACTCAGTCCCCGCTATATTGGTCCCTAGCGGGTTATGAAAAGAGTTGGTAAGGTAGCGTATGAGTTGGACTTGCCATCAGAGTTTTCTTTAGTTCATCCTGTCTTTCACATATCACTCTTGAAAAAGTGCTTGGGTGATCCAACTTTAGTTGTCCCGGTGGAAAGTGTTTGTGTGAGAGATAGCCTCAGTTATGAGGAAATTCCAGTTGCAATCTTGTATCGTCAGGTTTGGAGACTGAGGAACAAAGAAGTAGCTTCAGTAAAGGTGTTATGGAGAAATCATCATGTTGAGGGAGCTACATGGGGAGCCGAAGTAGATATAATGGCTAAATACCTGCATTTATTCTCTACCGGCTCAGTTTCAGTTTGAGGTATAAGTTTTTCCAAAAATTCTTTAATTAGTTTCCATGTTCAGTTCATGTGAGCAAGTTTTCTTTATGTTATGATAGATGTATGTGATGTCTGAATGCGGTTCAGCTATGTAGTTGTTTTTGGAGGTAGTCATTTTCTTCAATTTTCGGTTTAAACGATCAGTATTTGCATAGGATGATTGTATGTTTCTATTTTCTGCCTGTTTGTAACTTTGAGGATGAATGTTACCAAGGGGGAGATATTATTATACCCCGAGAACTCAAAGATCAGACTCGGGAGTTGAAATAGGGAAAGACTGATATTCTGAGTTGCAGGTGCAAATGAGTCATTGGACGAGTTGTGAGGAAAGCCCACAAATCGTCAGGTGACTCGTGGGGAGGCTTGGGAGAGTTGGAAAATATTTAAGGAAAAGGAGTCCCCACGGGTGTGGGAACGACTGGTGGTCAGACACCACGAGTCGTTAGGTCAACCGTGGGGAGAAGGTGTATGAAAATAGGAAAGACAAGGCAGTGTACTTCACGGAAGGAGACAATGACTCGTCATGTCAGGCAAGGAGTCGTGGTATGAGTCATTGGGTGAAATATGCATAAATTGGTATAAGGGAGAAAATGTACTCGACGAGCCAAGTAACAAGTTGTTTAGGCACGTAACGAGTCGTCGGGTAACCTGACAGTTATTTTCCTACGAATTAGTAAGGGCTTTTACGTAAATTCCTAAGATCCTAAGGCCTAAACTACGATGTTTTGGGTATGAATAGGAAAATTTAAAGGGGTTAAGTTCAGTTTTCACTTCATTTATTCATGCATGCAAGGTAGGGGAATTGGGAGAGTGATTCAAGCTTAGAATTCATCAATTCATTGAAATTTGTTCTTGGGTTATCAAGAGAGATTAGGAACCAATAATCCTAGGTATGTAAGGTTGTCAATGTGTGGTTTCTTCCACACCCATGCCCTTCCTCTATGATTTTACTAAAATCTTAATAAAAACTCATGGGGTTTTGAATTTGATTTAATTAAAATTCTAATGATTTGATAATGGGCTTTATGATTTTTGAATCTAATTATAATCCATGGGTTTTGATCAACTTTTGTAGCTTAAACTAATTATAATATTTTTTATTTGAATTTCCATATATTTAAGCCTAATTATGCATGTCCCATGATGAATCGATTTATGATCTAATCTACCATTCATGATATTTACAGAACCAGTATGAATTATGATTTAAATCCTAAATTTATTATGTTACCCATTATGATTTTTATGAAATTCAAACTATATGCATGATCTCCAAGTATGTTTGAACCTTATGAATCATGAATTATGTTTTGGCCGACTCACGGGCCTCGTTTCATGGCTAGCTCACATATGTACGAGTATATTTATGATTATCATGATTTAATTAGCCAATGAATTTATGTATGTTATACTATGCGCACTATATATGTTTTGGGAGTAGTGTCGAACACCGAGTAGGTTCGGGGCCTAGGTTCTGCCCCGGATCTCACAACCTATGTGCCACCGTAGGTATGTTGGGACCACTGTCACGACCCAAAAGTATACCCGAGTCGTAGGCACGGGACAAGGAGCGCCGAAAGACCCCAAGTCGACCAATGATATGAGCATGCATCTAATCCATTCACATAAGCGGAAGACTTAACATAAGAAAACGTAAACATGTCATACTAACGGCGAAAATAAGATACATGATCCATACATGACGGCTGAATACAACTTATAGTCTGAAGAGCCTCTAATCATGAAAGACGGGTTGATGAGACAATACCCCAACTAACCCTATGATACTGAAACTGAAAGAGAAATAATAGAGTCTGAACATATGGCCCTTGGAACATGAGGACTCACCAAATAAGCTGATAGCGAACTCTGAGGAGCTACTGAGAAGGGTGAGCCTGAGAGCTGGGTCCTGTATCATGAAATGATATAGCATAGAAAGTATGCGGTCAGTACGCGGAATGTACTGAGTATGAAAGGTAAGTAAAACGGACATTTAAAACATGTATAACACTCATAAGTTATCATAAGAATAGGACAACATGCTCATAACATATTTATCGTACTATGACATACGACTCAAGGTTTTTGAAATATTCGTAGCATAAAAATAATCATAATCATAATGGAAGAGCCTTACTTATCATAACTTTAGCCAGTATTCATAATCATAAACATGCATAAATCACGAGGAACAGTGGGAGATTCTCTTAACCGACATACCCCATATGAGCACACATGAAGTCCAACTTGTAACCCTAGTCGGGAGGGTGTTCATACCTTGCCAAGGGTAGGAACCAAGAAGGGCATGATCACACATTAAAAGGGACACTTGGGCAAAGGAAAAACATGAAAGGGTCCCAACATACCTACGGTGGCACGTAGTTCATCAGATCCGGTGCTTAACATGGGCCCCAAACCTACTCGGTGTTTGATACTAATCCCAAAACGTATATAGTGGTCATAATAATACATACATGAGTTCATCGGCTACTTAAATCATGATAATCATAAACATGCTAGAACATATAAGAGCTAGCCATAACTTGAGGCCCGTGGGTCGGTCAAAAACCTAATTCATGATTGATAAAATTCATGCATATTTGTAGATCATTCATATAGCTTTACATTCATAAGTTTATAATAGATGACATAATAAATTCATAAAAAATTTCATAATTCATGTTGGGCTTATTAAAAACACCGATGGATCAATGGATCATAAATCGATTCATCATGGGGCATGCATAATCAAGATTAATTGTTTAGAAATTCAAAATCAACAATATTATACTCAATTTAAATCTCAAAGATGATCAAAATCAGTAGATTAAGATAAGATCTCAAAATCACAAGACCCATACTTAAATCATTTAATTTTATACAAATCCAATACAAAACCCCATGAGTCTTCAAATAATTTTTGGATAATTAATATAGAAGGAGCATGGGTGTGGAATAATCCACCCATTGAAGACCTTACATACTTGGAATTATTAACTCCTAACCCTCCTTAAAAGCTGAAGAATGAAATTGAAGGGAGTTTAAAACAGGTCATCCTCTTAAAACCCAGCTTTTTCCAAGCGAAAATGACGTAGTTTAGGGCCTTATATCGTGAAAAAGTTAAAAATACCCTTAATGAACCTGCCCTGAAAACTGTCCAGATCGATCCCACGGGTGGGGATAACGGGTCATTGAAACCAACGACGACTCGTCACATCCCTTGTTGAAGCCACTGTTTGTAGCCCATTCTCAGAACCCAAACAATGGATAGTCAGGATGCCCTGTACCTCCAACCAATGACTTGTCACATCGCACGTGGTTAACCCCCCTGAACGTTGGCATCTCATCTCCTAATGGGTCACACCACGACCCGTCACAATAAACAACGGACTGTTGTTATCCCCGTAGGTCCACTGGAACATCTAAAACCCAATCCACGACCACAACCAATGACTCGTGGTCTATTCTAAGTCGTTGGTATGCCCGTTGAAAGTCACCTAAACAGCCTATCCTCTTCTGACGACTGCAAACGATGACTCATTGTTTCCCATAATGAGTCGTCACATCTCCCGTGGTCTCCACTGACACCATCCTTTCCCCAACCAACGACAGCATACAACGACTCGTGGTTTTTACCACGAGTCGTTATGTGGCCCATTCTGTGACGTTTTGCCAGTTTTTCTGTACTTTTCAATTTTAATTCCCGGGTCTATTCTTAGGCCTTCCCGAGGTATTATAACCCCCTATGGGACTGTCCCCGACTCAAATGGCCCTTTTCATGGTGATATCACACTTTCATGGTCCCACCCTTGGCAAGGTACGGACAGCCTCCCGACTAGGGTTACAAGTCAGGCTTCATGTGTGCTCATATGGGGTGTGTTGGTTAAGAGAATCTTCCACTATTCCTCGTGATTTATGCATGTTTATGATTATGTATATGGGCTCAATTCATGTTAAATAAGGCCTTTATTTTATGATTGAATTACGAATGTTTTGAAGACCTTGAGCCTTAGGTTATGATACGATATTTATGATATGAGCATGATGTCCCATTCTTATGATCATTTATGAGATTTCTATATTTTAAATGTCTGTTTTACTTACCTTGCATACCCAGTACATTCAAAGTACTAACCGCATACTTTATATGCTGTACCATTTCATGAGATGAGGGAGATCAAAACGACCAAGTTTTTGAACATAAAGCAAGGGAAGATGACAGTTCTGGAGTACGCCTTGGAGTTCACTCGTCTATCCAAGTATGACCTGAGATGGTGGCGGATCAGAGGGGCGGAGTGAGCTAGTTCTTTTATGGGGTAGTGGACTACCTAATTAAGGGTTTCCAAATCGTGATGCTTTATTAGGATATTTACTTTTCTCGGATAGTCCTGTATACCCAGCTGATAAAGGCGGCGCAGATGAGTGAGCAGGAGAGAGAGGCCAAGAGACTGATAACTTCAGATTCTCCTAGAAGAGACCTAGTGGGCATCGTTAGCAGTCCCACTAGCGATCTTTAGCCCCAACGCTGTCGGTTATGAGTGTACCATCCAGATCAAGGCGCGATCATAGGGGACGAGCATCAGGCTCTAAGGGTCAAGGTAGCAGACCCGTAGAGACCAGCACTCTAGACTATAGCAAATGTCGCCAGAGACATGTGGGTCAGTGCTTAGTAGGTTCAGGTGCTTGTTTCAGGTGTGGTAAGCCTGAACATATACTTAAGGATTGCTTAGCAGCCAGACAGGGTCATGATATGGGTCGAGGCCCAGCCTCTAGTTTAGCAGCTCCACCAGCACGCCCAACTCAACAAGGGGAATCTTCTAGTACGGGTGGTGGTTAGCGTCAAAATAGATTCTATGCGCTAGCATCTCGTCAGGAGAAGAAGGTCTCCCCAGTTATATTCACTGGTATGTTACGAGTATTCCACCTTGATGTATATGCCTTGTTAGATGTAGGGGCTACTTTGCCTTTCGTGACGCCCTATGTTGCTAGTAGTTTTGGAGTCAGAACCCTTCTTAGTCTCTACTCTAGTCGGTGATTCAGGTATAGCTAGACGACTATATAGAAATTTCCCTATCACAGTCCTTCAGAAATTCACCTCAGAAGATTTAGTAGAGTTAGCCATGACTGATTTTGATGTTATCTTTAGCATGGATTGGTATATGTATGTTATGCCTCAGTCAATTGTAGAACCCGTGCAGTAGAGTTCAGATTTTCAGGTGAACCAGTCTTAGAGTGGAAAGGGTAGTTCAGATGTGCATGTAGGTCGCTTCATGTCCTACCTTAAGGTCAAAAAGATGATTTTTAAGGGTTGCAAGTACCATATAGCTAGGGTTAAGGATGCAACATCCGAAATCCCGACTATCCAGTTAATCCCTATAGTGTGTGAGTATCCAGAGGTGTTTCCAGATGATTTACTTGGAATCCCTTATGAGCGGGAGATCGATTTTGATATTGACTTTCTTCCCAATATGCAACCTATATCTATTCCTCCTTACAAAATGGTCTCAGCCAATTTAAAAGAGTTGAAGGAGAAGTTGAAGGACCTTCTATACAAGGGTTTCATTAGACCGAGCAAATCCCCATGGGGTGCGCCTATTGTCTTTGTTCATAGGAAGGATGGTTCACTTCGGATGTGCATTGATTATCTGTAATTGAACAAAGTTACCATCAAGAATAGCTATCCTCTTCCTAGGATAGATGATTTGTTTGACCAGCTTCAGGGTGTTAAGTGCTTTTCGAAGATAGACCTTAGCTCAAGATACCATCAGCTCAGGGTTCGGGAGATTGACATCCTTAAGACAGCCTTCAGGATTTGGTATGGTCACTATGAGTTTGTAATTATGTCTTTTGGACTAATGAATGCTCCTGTAGCTTTTATGCATTTGATGAATAGGGTGTTCAAGCCATACCGAGATATGTTCCTGATTGTGTTCATTGATGATATTCTCATATACTCTTGGAGCAAGGAGGAGCATGCCGCTCATTTGAAGGTGGTGCTACAGACTTTGAAGGATCGTCAGTTGTATGCTAAGTTCAGTAAATGTGAGTTTTTGTTGAACTTGACATTTTTTGGTCATGTGGTGTCAACTGAGGGTGTGCAGGTAGACTCTCAAAAGATAGAAGCAATGAAGAATTGGCCTAGACTAGTGAGTTCTTCGGATATTAGGAGTTTGTTGGGTTTAGATGGTTACTATAAAAGTTTTGTTGAGGGGTTTTCATCTATTGCAGCCTCGTTGACTAGATTGACCCTTTTCAATAATCAGAGCTTATGAGAAGAGCTTCTAAGAGTTGAAGACATGACTAACCTCATCACCAATATTGACCCTACCTGAGGGTACCCATGGGTTTGTGGTATATTTTGATGCCTCGAGGATCGTCCTTGGTTGTTTACTCATGCAGCGTGGTAAAGTTATAGCCCATGCTTCCACGCAACTGAAAATCCATGAAGAGAATTATCCGACTCAAGATCTCAAATTGGCAGCGGTAGTATTTACCTTGAAGATTTGGATACACTATCTATACGGGGTCCATGTAGATGTGTTTATGGACCACAAAAGCCTATAGTATGTGTTTACCCAAAAGGATTTGAATCTACGTCAAAGGAGGTGGTTGGAGTTACTCAAGGATTATGATATGAATGTCCTTTACCATCCAGGCAAGGCTAATATGGTAGCAGACACTCTTAGTAGGCTTTGTACAGCGAGTGTGTCCCATGTAGATGAGAGGAGGAAGGATCTGGTGAAGGATGTGCATTGGCTTACACGGTTGGGAGTTTGTCTGGTTAACTCAACCGATGGTGGAGTTATTATTCAAAATAGGCTAGAATCATCTCTGGTGACTGTTCGCGGCATTTGGTAACTACACGCAAGTGCATGTGGTCGAACAAGTAGTAAAATGGCTTAAGTAAGCCAAGTATCGATCCCACAGGGACTGAGCTACGGTACTAATTAACTGTAGTGTTAATGATCTCTAACTTAAAAATGCAGACAACAATTTAAATAGGATTTTGAGAGTTTAGTTTACTAATTTCTACGAATCTAAGACAAAATGATAAAGTGAGTCTGAACTATAGTAATGAGCATGTTGAGGCTAAAACGAACATGCAGGGAAGTAATTTGTTGATACACTTCAGTTAATCTTTCCTTCAGTTGCTAGTCAAGAATTATTGCCTATGGATTGAAACTTTCGTATTCTACCCAACTTAAGAATCATGAACCTTCAACCTACATTTCTGTGATAAAAGAATTTCATGTTCTATCCATACAAAACTGATTCCTTAATTGACTAATACGACTTTCAGATATATTTCTATTCTAAATGTAAATCAATTCTCAATTTTCCCAAACTGAGAAGAGATCACATCCTACCAATTCACAACTTTCCAATCTCTTTTCTTTTCAAAATCAAAATTAGATTTTTTAGATGTACATTAATATTGGCCAAACATTAATGCAGTAAGAACAAGAATTGATAGAACAACCATTGAAGAAAAGATGAAAACTAAATTGATCAACAATTACATTCCACTACAATTGTTGTTAACCTCAGCAAGAAGTGAATTATCCACTCATTTGTGGATTAAACATCATCAAATGAGTATAAATCATACAAACAATTGAGATAAACGAGAAAGAGATTGAGAAGAACCCTAGAATTTTCGTCCCCTCAACTGTCTGTAACCCACGTTCTTGCTCAACCAAGTTAGAATAATTAAAAATAAACCTAAGTGTGCTATTTATACTAGTGGAAATTTTTCCCAGAATAATAAGAAACGTGGCATGGAGTGTATCGCAGAGCACTCCCTTCGTGCCACGGTGCAAACGCGGGCCCTCACTGGAAATTTATGTTCAAGGTAAAGATAGGCAACGTGCCACGAGTTGTATCGCGTGGCATAGCCTCCGTGTTACGGAGGCAATGCGGACCTTCACTGGAATTTGCCAAAATGGATCACTCGAAGAAGAATGCCTCCGCGATGGCTGCGTGACACGGCTCCATCGCGGAGCCCCTATATTTGCTGCTCTTCCTTGTCCTTTTGCACTGCTCGTGTCCAAGTCCATTCCTAATTTTTACCTACATGTATCTTAGCTTCCTAAAATTACATTTTACCTGCAAAACAACACTAATCATGTTGGTTAGTATAAATTCACATTTTAACTACAAATCACATGAGAATGCACACATAATGATAAATAAACAAGACGAAATAGAGCATTTGAGCATCACTTGGGCATATAATTCTGCCCAAGATAAGTGATTGATGTTAAATCTTGGCAAGATGAGGATCATATGTTGGTGAAACTGAAGGAAGCCGTTCAGAATCAGAAGGTAGAAGTTTTCTCCAAAGAGGGAGATGGTGTGCTTCGATATCAGCGTCATTTGTGTGTTCCGGATGTTGATGATTTGAGAGATGGGATGTTGCATGAGGCTCATGGTTCTAGATACTCTATTCATCCAGGTTCCACTAAGATGTACCATGACCTATGGGAAGTCTATTGGTGGAATGGCATGAAGAAGGACATAGCAGAGTTTGTGGCTAAGTGTCCGAATTGTCAACAAGTGAAGGTTGAGCACCCGAGACCAGGAGGTGTACTTAAAGATACCACTATTCCCACATGGAAGGGGGAGGAGATCAATATGGACTTCATCACAAGTTTGCCTGGTACTCGTCGACAGTATGACTCTATTTGGGTGATTGTGGACAGGTTGACGAAGGCAACTAATTTCTTACAGGTTGACAAGTTTGATCACATGTGTGCAACTGTTAAGGTAACAAATATAGTAAAGAGTATGATTTACTTAAATGATTTGCAAAAAAACCCATCTAGTATTCCTCATTGATGCGTTGAACTACTTTGACTCTTCACTGTAATTTACTGAAAACACTCCTAGTGTATATTGGTTTGAATTACCTATATAAATAATTCCTAGTTAAAATGTTTTGATTTATGACACTCATGTAGGACTTTAAAGAGTTCCCGTTCCTAGTTTATATTAAACTTAAAATTCATTAGTTACATTAGCTAGCCAGAATAATTAACTCAATCCATTTTTCTATTATTGTTGGATAAATTAGAGGGCATTAACATGAATGATCATCATGATCATATCTTGGAATGGATGAAAGAATTATGGAAAAAATGAAGAGGATAGTTGCATGCAAAATATGTTAAGGATAAGACAATTCAATAGGCTTTTAAGAGTACTCCAAAGGGAGTAGACCAGAAAGAATGGGAGTGGTTAATAAAAGAATATTTTTTCTAGAATGTTTTCAGGTACGCCTAGCGATTTAATAGTCTATTTTGCCAAAGCATCTACAACTTCATTCCCTTACCTAGCACAAGATATATTTTTTACACTATACCTGAAAACAAACTAAAGAATATTATTTAATTTTATTATTGTTTGAAAAATATAGGCGAAATGTAGCAGGAATGCAACGAACTGAGCTAAGTTGAAGATACTTCATCATATTGGTTGCAAGCCTATTCGAGAGATTAGTTATCAAAAGGTATTATCATAAAAACTCTATTTTTCTAAAGGAATTATTTATTAGGTGTTACTTGACATGTATTTCTTTGATATAAAGGGTGGAAAAGATGGCAATCCACCAAATTTGGCAACTATTTTCTTTGAGACTCATATGAAAGGTAATAAGCTTGTTGAACCTGAAGCAATTGAAAAACATGTGCGTTGGATAAATTGAATATGAAAATTCTTAAAACCTTCTGATAGAAAATATTCCTCTATATGTTTTGTAAGCTCGGCTTGTAGAAAGGTTCAGTCAAAGCCATCTCTACCTAACATAGATATTGTAAAAAAATGTTGTGGACCTCAAAATTGTAGCGATGCATTTGGCTTTGGGGGTAGAGTAAAAGAGAAAGACTTGAAAGGTTGCACTTCTTCAAAGGCTGAATTATTGTCTGCACAACATTTAACTCGAGATAAAAAGAAATTCTTGAATGATCGATTGTCTGTCTTAGAGGATGAGATGAAAGAAATAAACAAAATGAAAGAATTTTTTGCTTCTCAACAATCACATGTCCCACCTATGACATCACCAGTTTCCACTGAATGACCACTGCTAAGTTTCTTCTTCTTCTTCTTCTTCTTCTTTATTTTCTCAGCTATGAGCTTGTGACACACTGCTAAAAATTTCTTTTTAGCTGCTATGTTGCGATAATTTTATTTTAGATTTTATGTTCTGGGATCCTGGCTTAGAAATTGAGGTCCCAATTGAACAAAGGCCGATATATATGATTTCTTAAGCTCCCAATTCATTTAATAATTGCTTTTTATCCAATAGAAGGCCCATTGTTCTTTACATATCCTTTCTCTTCTCTCTATTCTACACATGCCAGTTCTAGACTAATACAAATACTTGCCTACATACACTATGACTTCTTATGCTATCTGTATTGATCTTTTAACTTTTGTTAGGGGAATATTTTTAGCTTAAACATAGAAATTATTTCGTATGTACCTTAGATATGTTATCTAATAGTGTAAATATGTTTTACAATGTTAGTACTTAATAAAACTTAAACTTAGTCTTAAGAAGGCCATAATACCTACACTGGAGAGACATATGCCATTATATGATATGCTTATATTGAAAGTTATAGAATTATTGATCAATAATGTGATAATGGGTAATGGGTCTTCTTTGTCTTGTAGCTAAAACAATGTGTCTTTTCTATATAATGTGTAAGCTTTTAACCCCTCTCCCCCCAAAAAAACTATTCACAATTTAAAACTTTTTGAATCTTGAGGATGACATTGGAGAGTTATTTTGTAACTCTTGAGTACAGAGATTTTTTTCATATTGTATCAAGCAAGGTGATTAAGCTATAGCAGATATTGGTGCATACTCTTCTTAGCAAAGCTAGTGCTGCCTATATTTAATAATTGTTTTTGATCCAATAATAAAGGCCCATCTTTCTTCACAGAGGTGACTCATGCTCATGACTCCTGCTAAATTTTCTTGTTCCATCAATTAATAGAATAGTGGTTATGATCGAAAAATCTATTGTGTCCAAAGTGATAGCAAAGACAACAAGAAGGACAATTGTTGCCCATATGAAACCAAGTGTCCCTAGTCCAGTTGTTGCTTTTTCCAGCAATGATAGCCTCAAAGAAAAAAAGGGTAATCTTCTTCCATGGTGCACGAACCTCTCGCCTTTTAATAGAAACAAAATTTTTTGCGTTGCTATTCTTTGTCTCAATTGGACATTGAGGTTCAAAAATTTGTGGACCACCGCTTTTTGTTAATCTCAACATCCCATTTATCTCTAGATGAACACTTCCTCCCCTCTCTATTGATAATCTATGATCCATTTTACTCTTTTTTTCTTTTGGCACAAAAATGGAGAATATGTTAAAGGATTGCCTTAAAAAATGGAGAGCATGTACCTCCATATTCTTGTTTGAAGATTTCGTTTACCTTATGTAAAAAAATATTGAATATTTTGTTTACTCTTTGTTTCGGGAGAATTATTTTTTTACAATTGTTCTTTTTTGTTGTTGAATTGTTTTTACTTTATATCTCATCAGCGCAGTGTGAACTTTTTGGTTTAGTTAGAGTGACAGTTGAATTATGGAGTGATAGTTGCAAGTCTTTTATCTGGAGATCTTTCATATGGCCTTGAATCTGATGTTTTTGAAAAAATGTCAGCAAAATAATTTTATTGATGATGTCTTGAGAAATGGGAAGAAGGTGTTGATTCACAAAGCTTACCTAGAAAATTAAGCTTTGGGATAATGTTATATCTTTTCGATTAGTTGATAAATTTTATAATTTTGTATTGAAGAAAATCCACACAGTTCATAAGGGTTCAAGCACGATTCTTTTCCCTATTAGGCTGTAAAAAAGACATGGAAACAGTTGGTAAAGAGTTTTATAAGTTTCTCAATTGTCCAAATAGTTTTGGACCTTGGTATGTTTATTTGGTTATTATTCTAGTTCTTATAAGCACCACTTCAAGCACATTCAACTGTTAGAAATGTTTTAATGTAGTTCAAACTTCAAAAGAAATGCAAGAAGTTCTCATAGGAATCACACCACGTTCGATACAAATATGTCTAAGAAAATGATGAGTTCATGCAATATAGCTTCTAACCTCTTTGCAATTTGATTTTGAAGTTGGTTGTCATTTCTTTTGGTTGTTCTTTTCCTATCTTTTAAGGATTTTTTTCCTTTTCTTTTTTGGATTTCCACTAATTCTCTTTTTTTCTTTTGGTACCAAGAAAGATTGAAACTTAGCTGAGCACTGGAAAATTTTTTAAGCGGAAAAATAATCAAATAGTAGCCTCTAGGCCTTTATGACATGAACTGGTTGATGGTTTATGTTTGATGGCTTATTTAATTTTTCTTATATTCTTGTAGATTTACTGATGTTGCTAGATAACACCTGACAAATTTAGACTGTTTTTGGGGTGAGCAGTTTAACAATTGCCAATGTAAAAGTTACCTATATTTTTATAGCAATAGTTATTTATCGTTTTTCAAAATTTTTGTCTTACATATTTTGAATATTGATGTTACAACTCAAGATGAAAGTTTAGAAGATGCACAAGCTCATTATTATTTTTCTAGGAATGTAATGCAAAACTTGATATCATAGTCTAGTGTAGGATGTTAGCTAAGTCTTTTTGTTAAGATGTTGAGCAAATATTAAAACTAACATCATGGGATGTTAACCATTTTATTATATTTAACAGTTCTTTCTCTCTCTCTCTGTCTCTCTCTCTCTCTCTCTATGTGTGTGTATATATATATATATATATTTATAGCTAGATTTTCAGTAGAAATTTGATATTTATTGATGAAATTATGTTTTTGTGACAGCAAGCTTTACGACCACTGGTGGTTAATAAGAGACCAGAAATGTTGCTCGTCTCTAAAGAAAAATCTAGGACTAGAAATGTTGCTCGTCTCTAAAGGATAATCTAGAACCATAAATGTTTCTTGCCTCTAAATGATAATCTATAACAAGGAATGTTGCTTGACTCTAAAGAATAATCTAGGACCAGTTAGTTGTTTGTCTTAAAAGGATAATTTAAGAGCAGTTAGTTTGTGGTCACTAAAAATATTTAACGACAAAAAATTAATGTTTTTTCGTGACATAGATCTTCTATTATGCACTAGATATATAGTCTCTAAAAGTATTTAGCGTTGTGTTTTTCTTCCCATCACAAAAAGTATTTAACCAAAATTTTTGAATAGTTATTTTTCATCTTTAGTGTCGGAGGGTCTTAGAAGTAGTGGTGACCAGCTTTTCCACGTCGTAATAGCTATTTTGGGACCATATTTAGACTTTTAAGGACTAGATTTCCCTTTCTTAAAGGCCATTTTTCTTGCAGTAGGTGTTGTTCCATCAGCTCATCGTATGAGTTGAGGCTTTCAGACTTGATGTTAGATGTTTCAGTGCTTTTGACTTGTTGTCTCTTTCCATATGATTTATGATCTAGACTTGTACTCATGCCTTATGTTATGCTTTATGAAGGTTCTGCCTTGTTTATTTTCTAAAGTATGTAATGGATGTGCCATGGGTTAGCCTGCAACCGTTCGTGGTTCTAGGACTCGTGTTATAATCTGGGGTCTATGCTTGGGTTGTGACATTATTTTTCTTAAATATTAACAGTATTTGACGATCTTGTATATGTTGAACCATTAAAAAAAATTTTTTTCTATGTTGTTGCCTACTTTAAATCGAGTGATGTTGTATTACCATGGAAGTGCCTAAGACTAGACTCGGGAATTTTAAATGAAAAGTAGTAGAAAAATTTGAGATTTTACTCAGAACGACTCGTGGTATGAGTTTTTTGAGGGTCTAACGACCAGTTGGAGACACTAATGGTCAAGTTCTGCAGAAGTAGACTTAGAGGTAACTGGTCCATGGTACGACCCATAGGACGATGTAACGAGTCATGGATTGTAGTCATTGTTCGTCCTTGTGGTGCCAGCGTGGGATGGCACGAGTCGTGGCACGACTTGTTTTAAGAAACAACGGGTCATGGAAAGTACTCGTGAGTAGGTGCAGTGGAAATTATTCTAGAGGCAATGAATGGGTTAACCAACCTGTTGTTTGGAAGCATGAGCTGTTGGTGGACTCGTGGTAGGAGTCTTAGAAAAATATAGGTGAGGAGTCAGTGGTGATGACAAGAGGAAGTAACAGGTCATTATGTCTAGCAACGACCCATTCTGTCCAGTCATCATATTAGGATCTGAGGATTTTGGATATAATGGAAGAATTAACGGAAGGATACCACGAGTTGTGGTATCAAAAGATGACCCATGGTATCACTCGTTGTCACTGGTAGTGCAAAAATTCAAGACTTTTCATTAAGGGTATTGTCATAATTCCTAAGCCCTAAGGTCTTAAACTACATTATTTTAAGCTCATTTAGCAGGTTTTTAAGGGTGGTAAACCTATTATAAGCCTTACCATTCCATGCATGCAAATTAGAGTTCTTCCTTGGAGATCAAGTTTGAAGAATTCCCCAATTTCTCTCCAATTTCCTTTGGGTTTCAAGGGGTAGTGTAAATTAGATTTACCCAGGAATGTAAGGCTATGAATGAGAGTTCCTTTCACTCTCATGCTCTAAATTCTTCTCAATTCCACGAATTTCAATTCTAGATTCAAGTTCGTGATCCATTGGGGTTTATCCCTAATTTTGTGAAATTCTCTATGATCTAACTATGGGTCAATTCCTTTCATGTATCAAATCATGTTTTATGATCTATGAAATATTTTCGACCTATTTTTATTATAAATGCATAGTTTCTAATTTTAATTAATTTATGCCCTATCATGTACGTTTCATGAAAAGTCAAGTTATGATTCTATTATGATTTTGATCTTGCTAAGTGTAAATTATGGTTTTATGATTCATGTTATGATTCTCTTCAAGTACTCTTCATTGATTTATAAATATCAAGTATATAAATATTTTACAAGTATGCATGGTTTTCATGATTTATGGATTTATGAATCTTAGCCAATTCAAGGTCCCTTATTCATTGTTAATCATGTATTTCAAGTGGGATCCATCATGTTATTATTTTATTTGGCCGTGAAATTCAGGAATGATTTTATGGTTACCGTATGAGCCCTCATGTGCATGTTTTAGGGAGCAGTGTCTAGCATCGGTAGGCCCAGCGTTCAAACAAACCTGGTGGTCTCAGAAATACGTGCCACCGTGTGTGTGTATATATATATATATAGGATCCCTGTGATATCACCATGCACGCACGTCCCCTTGCGTAGCAAGTCGAGGGCGGTCCTAACCACTTGGGCGAAATGGTGGGGCATCATGTAAGGCTCTATCATGATGGTGCCGGTTAAGACGAGTCCTCCCATTGATCCTCATGATTTATGCGGGGTTATGTTTATATTACTCTTGCTCAAGTTATGTTTTATAAAGTTTTCTCTTATGACTATGATTATGATTAGATTATGAATGGTTTGAAAACCTTGAGCCCTTATGTTTAAATTATTATATTTACTCTATGATCATGTTGTCCTACTCTTATGAACTCTTATATATTTTAACTATCCAGTTTTACTTACGTTGCTTACTCAGTATATTTCAAGTACTGACCGCATACTCTATGTTGTATTGTTTTATGATACAGGCTCGGACATTCAGGTTTAGTCCCGTCGTTAGCCTGATCCTCAGAGTTTACATCCCGCAGCCAGAGTTGGTGAGTCCTCATACTTTGAGGACCCTTTTATCGGCTAATGTTTAGTATTTTTTAGCTTTAGTCTTTAGTAAATTAGTTGGGGTCTTGTCCCATCAACTCGTCAGTATGTAAAGGCTTATTAGTCATACTATGTATTTAGCTTGAGAATTGTGTTATGTAATCAGATGTTCAGATGATATTATACTCTGAATTCCGCTATTTTATGTTAGACTTTCCGCATTTATTATGTCGAGCTTTAGATGTCATGTTCATTCATTGGGTCGACTTGGAGCCTCTCAGGGTTCTTGTCCCGTATTTCTATCCAGGCCTATGTTCAGGTCGTGACAAACTTGGTATCAGAGCATTAGGTTTGGAATTGTCCTAGGGTGTTTGAAAGCCACGTTAAGTAGAGTCTTTTTCATGGGTGTGAAGCGCTCCACACTTATGACGAAGAGGCTACGAAACATTTAGGAAACTTTGCTTCTTTCATGATCTATGTCGTGCGATGAAATATCTCTCTATCCTTCTAATTCGTGCTATACGCATTTGCAAAATCATGCCTCCTCTCCTAGTTAACGGAAGAAGAAACGGAAATGGAAATGGCCTTGACAATAGCAATAGGGATGGACACCAGCAGGCCTCACCAGCCCTCTAGGATCATGTGCCCAAGCAGGTGGTCCATGCAGAGTATAGGGCTACCATCCAGGTGTTAGCTCAGGTGGTAACACATGTTCCCCAGAATGGGTGTGTGGCAGTAGTGAGAGTTAGAGACTTTCTTAGGATGAACCCTTTGAAGTTTCTCGGATCGAAGATGGGCGAGGATCTGCATGAGTTTATGGATGAAATTCTAAAGATCACCTAGATCATGGGGTTGTCAAGAGAGGAGTGCGCAAATCTAGCCTCGTATCAATTTAAAGGGGTTGCGTATATCTGGTTCGGGCAATGAAAGGATAGCAGGACAGTTGGAGTAGGACCCATTGGTTAGGATGAGTTCCATGTCGCGTTGTTGGATTGGTTCTTTCCCCGAGAGATGAGGGAAATCAAAGCAGCTAAGTTTGTGAGCCTGAAGTAGGAGAGATGGTGGCTGATCAGAGAGTTCGGGTGAGCCAGATTGTGCATGGAGTAGCGGACTACCTGGTAAAGGATAGTAGGACCCTTATGCTTCATCAGGACATTGACTTTCCTCGATTGGTTTTGTACGCCTAGCAGATGGAGGTGGTGCATCTAAGAGAGAGAGAGAGAGAGAAAATGAGGGACAGTATGGATAGTTATGGGTTCTCCCAACAGATATTGGGAGGTGAACATCACAAGTAGTCTTATTAGAGGTCATTAGCTCTCATCAGCCAGTGCTCAATCTAGACCGCGAGGTGATTAGAGGAGCGAAGCATCAGGTTTGAGGGGACAAAGGAGCATGCAGGAAGAGTATACCTTTTTGGTTTGTGGAAAGTGTGGCAAGAATCACATAGGGGAGTGCTTGATTGGACCAGATATCTATTTTTGGTGTGGTAGACCTGGGTACAAGCGCTGGGAGTGTCCTTTGGCTAGATAGCGTGGTAATAGAGGTCGTTCTAAGGCTAGTAGCTCAACAACAGCACCAGCACGCCCAGCTCAGTAGGGTGGATCCACTAGTGCAGGTGGTGGCTAGTGCTAGAATCGATTTTATGCCCTTGCATCTCAACAGGAGCAGGAGACTTCATAAGATGTGGTGACTGGTATGTTATGAGTATTCCACCTTGATGTATATGCATTGTTAGATCTAGGGGTTACTTTATCTTTTGTGACGCCCTATGTTGCTAGTACTTTTGGAGTCTGTCTCGAAATCCTATCTAAACCCTTCTCAGTCTCTCCTCAAGTCGGTGATTCAGTTATACCTCGACGGGTATATTGCCCTATTATAGTCCTTCAGAAAGTCACCTCAAATGATTTATTAGAGCTAGACATGATAGATTTTGATGTTATATTTGGCATGGATTGGCTACATATATGTTATGCCTCAATAAATTGTAGAACCCATGCGATAGAGTTTTGGTTTCTGGGTGAACCTGTCCTCGAAAGGAAGGGTAGTGCAGTTGTGCTTATAGGTCGCTTTATTTCCTACCTTAAGGCCAGAAAGATGATTTCTAAGGGTTTCGTGAATCATCTAGTTAGGGTTAAGGATGATACATCTGAAACCCCGAATATCTAGTCAGTGCATGTAGTATGTGAATATTCAGAAGTGTTTCCAGGTGATTTACTGGGAATTCCTTCCGAGCGGGAGATCAATTTTGGTATTGACCTTCTACCCCATACGCAGCCTATATCTATTCCTCCTTACAGAATGGCTCTGGCTAAGCTAAAGGAGTTGAAGGAGCAGTTGAATGATCTCTTAGACAAAGGCTTCATCAGAGCAAGTAAATCCCCATGGGGTGCACCTGTTCTCTTCGTTCGGAAGAAAGATGGTTCCCTTCGGATGTGTATTGACTATCGGCAGTTGAACAAGGTGACAATCAAGAACAGGTATCCCCTCCCCAGGATTGACGATTTGTTTGACCAACTTCATTGTGCTAAGTGTTTCTCAAAGATAGATCTTATATCCGAGTATCATCAGCTCAGGGTTTGGAAGAGTGAAATTTCGAAGACAGCCCTCAGGACTTGGTATTGTAATTATAAGTAGTTATGTCTTTTGGACTAACTAATGCTACTGCGGCTTTTATGGATTTGATGAATAGGGTGTTCAAGCCGTATTTTGATATGTTTGTGATCGTGTCATAGATGACATTCTCATATACTCTCAAAGCGAATAAGAACATGCCACTCATTTGAGGGTGGTATTACAGACTCCCAAGGATTGTCAGTTGTATGCTAAATTTAGTAAGTGTGAGTTTAAACTCAGTAGCATTTTTAGGTCATGTCGTCTCAAGTGAGGGTGTACATGTGGACTGATCACGGGCAAAAGTAGCATGCCCGAGATATGCTTTATAACTTAAATTAGTCTTGTTTATCTAAGTAATGGTATACATTTTCATGTAATTTTATATGAATGTGAAGATATGTGCTAACCAACATGATTAGTCCTTGTTTTGTAGGTTTCAAGGATTTTGAGGAACTAATTCATAAGTTGGTGAAGTAGAGGAATGGAGTCGGGAGCAAATGGCGGAAGTCGGCAGAGAAGCACACCTTGGCAAGGCTGGCCGCGCAAGGCAGCGTACCACGCTGTGCGTGTGCCGCGCCCAGCGCTGTGCCACGCCTATGCCAGGCGCACGAGAGAAGGCAGCAAGCAGGCAGGCGAGCTGCACGCCAGTGCCGTGCCACGCCAGGCCAGCTGCGCGCCAGCAGCATGCCATCGCGCTGCTTGAGCAGCGTGACACGCTGCCAACGCGGCAAGGTGCTGCCGAGGCCAAACTTTGGGTTGATTTCCATTGTGCCTTCGCGTTACCTCCGTGTCACGGAGGCAGTGCTCCGCGATACACTCCATGACACGGAGCCGTTCCATGACAGGCTAAATTATGCACGTTTTCCATTTACTATAAATAGGTCCCTTAGCTCCTAAAATCATGGGGTCACGCTTTTATTCTGGAAAACTACCTAGGAGTGAAGGGAGAAGTGGGAGAACTCATCTAGGGTTTGTCAAATTCCCTTCTCATCTACCAAATTCATGTAAGTATGTTGGTTTAGTAGTAGTTAGTGTAGTTTTACGAACATGAATGGCAAGAACCCTTCCTCTAGGGTTGAAGCCATGAATTATGATTGTGATTTTATGAAATTTTTTTGGAATTAAGTTATTGATTGTTGTTTTCATCTTGCATTCTGGATTGTTGGTTGTTTTTATGATTGATCACCATGAAAGCATATTTGTTAGCTTGAGTAATATCTTGAGAAAGCATTACCTAGGTCAGGACATGAGAATGTGAGGAGCACGTTTGTATCTCGGGAGAGATTTTTGTGTCTGGATAGAAATATACCTAACACCATGCTTGGTTGAGACACGGGGGTTATGAAAGACCAACTTGGGATGTCACATCACCACTCGAAGAAGTAGTTGTGAGGCTAAGTTGAGTTAAATGGTTAGACGCACGAAAGTCCCTAATCGTTTCCCCGTAAACCACAACATAATTGATTGCCCGCGACTAGAAATTAAACTCCTCGCTCACAATGATGCAGTGAGGCTAGATTGCCGTGTTTAAAAGCTCGAAAGACCATAAACATGCAATTCTAATTATGTGAAATAACAATTGATAGTTCCATGCTTAACCCATTGCAAATCGTAGTATCGCATGATTAATTGGTTTTAACTCTATGTTGCTCCTAGAGTAATTTCAGAATACTTCGTTGACCCAAACTTAGACTTAATTAATCTCGATCGAAAATGTCTATAACCAACACTTGAGGTATTTAAGATCACACTAGAAATGGATAGTTAGAGGAATGGGTCCAGTCCCTGTGGGTTCGACAATTCGGTTCTTAAAAAGAGCCACTATATTACATGCACGACCCGTACACTTGCGGACGCGCGAATCGGGCACGTCAAGTTTTTGGCGCCGTTGCCGGGGACTAGGCGAGATTTTGATAATTTATCTATTTTTGTGTGATTTTTGAATTTCCTAAAGTGTTGAAAAACTTGGTTTTAGTCTGTTTATTTGCAGGTGACAGGTTGTCCTGCCGAGCTGGCTAGAAATAGAGAGCTTGTTGAACCGTTGCTTGAACCTGAACGTCAAATCCATTTGCGAAGGGGAGTAGCTCTAAAGCAAAAGCTGAAGAGACTTCAAGAAAAGGTACAACAACAACCACCCACGGGACAAGCACAATTGTCATCAGAAGCAATGGCAGCAAGACCAGTTCGCGAAGTGGCAATCCCACTAGCGACGAATGTGACCTCTAGCATCCGTAAACCGGAGTCTGGAGGGCACTTTGAGCTTAAACAGAACATGGTGCAGCTGTTACATTCTAGTGGTCAATTAACTGGAATGGAACATTAGGACCCGCAGCAGCATCTACAGAGCTTTTTAGAGATTAGTGACACGTTTGTCCCCACCGGCGTGTCCACAGATTATGTCCGAATGACCCTCTTCCCATTTTCACTATTGGGAGAGGAGAAAAAGTGGCTGAAGGCTGAGCCACCGAACTCCATAACTTCATGGAATGACTTGGCTAAGAAGTTCCTTATCAGATTCTTCCCTTCAGGCAAAACTGCAAAGTTAAGAAGTGAAATACTCAGTTTCAAGCAGAGGCCTGATGAGAACTTATATATGGCTTGGGAAAGATTCAAGTCATTGTTGAGAGATTGCCCCCATCACCAGCAATCAAATGAAGTGCTGGCTCATACCTTTGTAGAAAGTCTAGACCCACACATAAAAATATTACTAGACTCTGCATCGGGTGGGCAAGCCTTGGATAAGACATATGATGAGTTGTACACTTTGTTGAACAGAATTGCACAAGGAAATCCAGAGTGGCACAACGAGTCATCGAGAGGGGCAGGAAAGAGATCAGGGTTGATGGAAGTAGATGGTTTGAATGCCTTGGCAGCACAGTTTCGTTCCAGCATCAAATGATGACTCAGTTCAATAAACTGAGTATGAACCAACACCAGGGCTAGGTTAATGCAGTTCAGCAAGCTCTGAGGTGGTGTGACATTTGTGGTAATAATGGGCATAATGCAGAATCTTGTGGAGCCAATCCGGAATCAGTCAATTTTGTTGGTAATGTGCATAGGGATAAGAATTTTGGGAACAACTCCAATTGAAATTGGCAGGGCCACTCGAATTTTTCTTGGGGTGGAAATCAAAAGCAGAATTATATGCAACCTCAACAACAGTAGTATCAGCAGAATAGGTAGAATGATGGGCAATTGAGTAGCAGCATTGAGGAAACACTGCAGAAAATTATGGAGACCCAGAATCAGTTAGTGGAAAATCAGGCAAGGATGGCAACAGACTTAAAGAATCAGCAAATGGCCACCCGCAATCTTGAAAAACAAGTGGGTTAGATAGCAGCTGCTCAAAACATGAGATCACAAGGGGGATTATCTAGCGACACAGATCCTAACCCCCGACAGATCAATGCCATCAGTCTGAGAAGCGGTAAGCAATTAGTTGATGCAGTGCCAAAAGAGCTGAGAAAAGGGGTGCAGCCGGAGTTGGGTAGACCAGGTCCATCCATCAACATGGGAGATAATCAGAGTGCTGGGCAAAAAAATGTGCAACTTTCATTGCAGCCAGCACAAAGACCACCACCACCATTCCCTCAAAAATTCAGAAAGAGCAAGGAGGAGGAATGCTTCAAAAAGTTCTTTGAGAGCTTCAAAGAACTTCACATAAATTTGCCTCTTATTGATATCTTGCAGGGAATGCCCAAGTATGCTAAATACTTGAAGGATGTGATGGCGAACAAAGTTAGATTGGTGGACGTCCAGACTGTAGCACTGACTGAGGAGTGCAGTCACAGGGTATTGAGCAAAATGCCAAAGAAGCTCAAAGACCCAGGGAGTTGTACCCTCCCCATACAAATTGGTAAAGATGAGGTGCTGCGAGCTTTGTGTGACTTAGGGGCGGCAGTTAATCTAATGCCCCTATCCTTATTCAACACCCTGGGGTTGGGAAAACAGAGGCCGACAAGGTTGATGCTGCAGCTGGCTGACAAGTCGCGAGTGACACCTGATGGAATAATAGAGGACCTTCTCCTCAAAGTAGGTAAGTTCATTATACCTGCTGATTTTATTGTCTTAGATTTTCAGGTTGATGACCAGGTACCCCTGATCTTGGGACGGCCATTCTTGGCCACTGGAGGAGCGGTGATTGATTTGAAAGCAGGGACCTTAAAATTAAGGGTTGAGGATGAATAAGAAATCTTCCGCGTTTACCAAGAAATGAACCCATCTACACAATATAGAAACCTTTGTCGGGTTAGTGTGTTGGCAGAGGATAAGTGTGGGGTGGAGGATTCCACAGGTGCAGGGCCAAAGGTAATTACAAGTGTTCAGTCCGAGTCTGATAAAGGGCATCAAATTGAGAAGAAGTTGGAGAAAGTGAGGAAGAGAGTGGAGGCTGTTTCCTATAAACAGCAAAAGAAAAGGAGAGGGTTCTCAAAAGAGAACCCAGGTATGAGGATGTCCTGAAAAGGATAGTCCACGTCGGGCCACGACGTAAAATAAGGCACTGCTTGGGAGGCAACCCAAGGGTACCTCAGGTACAATTCGTAATTTTGATTTTTGTGTTGATTTTGTTAGTTTCATTTTGTTTGTGTTTTTGGTGGAAAGTTAAGCACAGATGGCGGGAAGTCTGAGTACCGAGACGGTGGAAGCTAAAGAGCATGGAAAAGAAGAAGTGTGGGGTCGAACACCTAAATCTTAAAACTTGAAAGGAAAGCACGCTTTTAGCTTGGCATAGAGGCTCAGGGAGTATTTCTCATCCTTTAAATGTTAATTTGAAGCTATGAGGACATAGCAAGACTTTAAGTGTGGGGTGAGAAAATTTTCTAAATTTTTGTGCTTAACAAGTTTTTGGTGAATGTGATGCTTGTGTGAAATTTGGGAGAAATTTGAAAATTTTTTTTGAATTAAGCATGACTTCATCACCCGTTGGTTTTTCTTTTCGGTTCTTTTCCTACGGGGGGGGGGGGGGGGGGGTCTTTGAACCGTAGAATAAATTTTTTTTTATTTCCTTTGTTTGTAGATAGTGTCTTTAGTCATAGTTAGGGACTGTTTCCGACGATGGATGGATGACGACCGTCTTGAGGAAAAATTGGTCGATAGGCTTTGGAATTTTGAAACCATAACTAATTGGTGCTTGATGTTCTTGTTATGTGCTATACGTGATTGTAAAATGCAAGTATGTTCGGTGTGAAGCATGCAGGTGTATAACTTTGTGTGAGACGCTTAGGCTCTTGAATTTGACTCAACATGATTGAAGCTTAATTCTGAATTCTTGTGATTAGCTGAGTAAGAGTCTGATGAATGTGTCTCGAATTGAGCATGTGCCATGAGTGTAAGGTTTTTGAGTATTCTGTGCTGTTGTGGATTGTCTAGAACTTGCCTGGTGTGTTTATAAAATGAAATGAAGGCTGTGAAGTGTAGGAGATGATCTAGGCATATCTTTGAATGAACCAAATTTTTATCCCTCATTTTACCTACCTTGAGAAATTAATCCTAGTTAGCCCCATTGAGCCTTGAGCCTATTCTTTGACAGCTGCAACATAAGCTTAATCCTTTTTCTTTCATTAGCCTTGTGTTTGATCCAAAACTCCTAAGCGCTTGAGTGGGAAAAAAAATCCGAAGGAGTAAAGGAGTGAGAAGAATGAAAAGAAAGGAAAAGTAGCAAGTTGTAGAAGTGAGAAAAGGACAAAGGTGCACTTGGGTGAAAATGGTTGATTATTAGTAAGGAGCAAGAAAACAAAGTAATGAAAAATTATTTATAGAGCGCCTTACTAAAAAGCTAAAAGTACCTAAAGAAAGGGGGAACATAAGAGGAAAAAGAAAGCTGAAAGGAGAAAAAGGTGAAGTAAGGGAAGGGAAGTTCGTAATGAGGGCGTGATGCATTAAAAGCGCTTAGGAAAGATAGTCACTATTACTGGCCATAATAGTACCTACCTGTACCTGAGTTACATTACAACCTACAAAGTCCTACCTGATCTTACATTCATACATCCTCAATTTAGTGGAGTAAAACACTAAGGGCAAGCTTATGGGTTATGACATGATGCATGTGAATTCTTTGTGAGAGTGAGTGTAATTCTATTTATTTACCCACACATGTTGTGATGTAAAAATGATTTTTGCGTGTGATTGGGTAACTCTCTTTCCGTGAGGGGCACATGTTTAATGAAGGATAAAATTCATGTGGGATTTCTTAATTAGTTGATTTGCACGAGTTTGCTAAGATTGAGAGTCGATTCTTGAGGTTAAGAAGTCTTAACATCGTTGTAGTTCATTTTGGTGATTAAATTGTGTATGCTCTATCTTTAGCTTGTTATCTTGCGTAATCATTATAGACGTAACTTGAATTATCTTGCCAAATTAGTTATGTGGGAGTCTCTATATGCATGATATGTAAAAGGTTGTTCGAGGACGAACAAGGCTTTAAGTGTGGGGTTGTGATCACGGGCAAAAATAGCATGCCCGAGATACGCTTTATGACTTAAATTAGTCTTGTTTATCTAAGTAATGGTATACATTTTCATGTAATTTTATATGAATGTGAAGATATGTGCTAACCAACATGATTAGTCCTTGTTTTGTAGGTTTCAAGGATTTTGAGGAACTAATTCATAAGTTGGTGAAGTAGAGGAATGGAGTTGGGAGCAAATGGCGGAAGTCCGCAGAGAAGCACACCTTGGCAAGGCTGGCCGCGCCAAGCAGCGTGCCACGCTGTGCGTGTGCCGCGCCCAGCGCTGTGCCATGCCTATGCCAGCCGCATGAGAGAAGGCAGCAACCAGGCAGGCGAGCTGCGCGCCAGTGCCGTGCCACGCCAGGCCAGCTGCGCGCCAGCAGCATGCCATCGCGCTGCTTGAGCAGCGTGACACGCTGCCAACGCGGCAAGGTGCTGCCGAGGCCTCACATCTTGCATTCTGGATTATTGGTTGTTTTTATGATTGATCACCATGAAATCATATTTGTTAGCTTGAGTAATAGCTTGAGAAAGCATTACCTAGGTCAGGACATGAGAATGTGAGGAGCACGTTTGTATCTCGGGAGAGATTTTTGTGTCAGGATAGAAATATACCTAACACCGTGCTAGGTTGAGACACGGGGGTTATGAAAGACCAACTTGGGATGTCACATCACCACTCGAAGAAGTAGTTGTGAGGCTAAGTTGAGTTAAATGGTTAGACGCACGAAAGTCCCTAATCGTTTCCCCGTAAACCACAACATAATTGATTGCCCGCGACTAGAAATTAAACTCCTTGCTCACAATGATGCAGTGAGGCTAGATTGCCATGTTTAGAGGCTCGAAAGACCATAAACGTGCAATTCTAATTATGTGAAATAACAATTGATAGTTCCATGCTTAACCCATTGCAAATCGTAGTATCGCATGATTAATTGGTTTTAACTCTATGTTGCTCCTAGAGTAATTTCAAAATACTTCATTGACCCAAACTTAGACTTAATTAATCTCGATCGAAAATGTCTATAACCAACACTTGAGGTATTTAAGATCACACTAGAATTGGATAGTTAGAGGAATGGGTCCAGTCCCTATGGGTTCGACAATCCGTTTCTTAAAAAGAGCCACTATATTACTTGCACGATCCGTACACCTGCGGACGTGCGAATCGGGCACATCATGGACTCTCAAAAGATAGAAGTTGTGAAGAATTGTCCTAGAACAGTTAGTTCTTCGAACATCAGGAGTTTCTTGCGCTTAGTTGGTTACCACAGGAGTTTGTGGAAGGATTTTCATCAATTGCAACACCGATGACTATGTTGACCCAGAAGAAAGTGAAGTTCCAATGGTCAGAAGCTTGTTAGAAGAGCTTCAAAAAGTTGAAGACTCGAGTGACCTCAGCACCATTGTTGACCCTACCTGAGGGTACCGATGCATTTGTGGTATATTGTGATGCCTCAAGGATTGACGTTGGTTATGTATTAATGTAGCATGGTAAGGTTATGGCCTGTCACGCCCCTGAACTAGGGTAGGGCGCAACTTGCACTCGATTCATGGTCGATCGAGAAGCCAGCTATATAGAATCATAAATGTAACACTAAGTCTGACTAAGCCACCTGTCACAACCAACCAAGATAAATACTGGGCCAATAATGCCTTGACAATTATAAATATGCAACCTGGAAAGCCGACAAGGCTACAATAAAGCTAAGCAATGCAATGAGAAACCAATACGACTACACAACCCAAACTACTATACAAACTAGTCCACATCATCCTCTACAGAGTAAACAAACTTAAATGCATAGGACAGGGCCCCAACCTACCCATGTTGTATACAAAACTGAAAATAGTCCAAACTAGGACATGGCTCCTGGAAGAGAGGAGCATACCACTATTCTACTGAAATCTGGCTCTTACTACGTCCAATGATCTGAGCCTCATCCTGTACCTGCGGCACGATTGCAGGAAGGGTCCCAAGATTAAGGGACGTAAGTACGAATAAAATGTATTGGTATGTAAGGCTGAAAACTGTAAACATGTAAGATAAAAATGATAACTAGGATAGAAATAAGGAGTAGTAACAACCCAGAATCCTGAAAATAGAAACTTGACAATAACTCCTTATTGAAGTGTAAATGCAACCATCTAATGCACAACAAAGACTATAACTGAAATGCCAGCAGAAAGCTGACCATAAAATCTATATACAATTTGTCCAGCCAGTGTACCACACCGGGATAAAAATAAAAATGCCTCTAGTCGGTGTACCATATTGGGGTAAAATTTGTCCAGTCGGTGCACCACACCGGGGTAAAATAATAAGACCTCCAGCCGGTGTACCACACTGGGGTAAAATCAATAAATCTTAGACAAAATCATAAATGGAGCCGATATGGCTTATACAGGACCAGCTCAATATGTACAACATAGAAATGACGAATACTAAACATGTGTCCTGCATAGGCCTCCTTCGTAATGCAATTGGAAATGAGTACACATAACATGTAAATCTAGAAAATAGAACTTAAATGCATGTATTAAAAACTTGTATAAATCATAAGGAACTAAGGATGACCTAAGAGTTTCAACAAAATTTATAGATCGTGTTCAGGTTGACAGGATTGACAAGCTACAACATTTGCCTTTCCCGGATGATACAGAATGTTAACATCATAATCCTTCAGCAATTCTAACCACCTTCTCTGGCGTAAATTCAATCCTTCTGCTGAAACAAATACTGGAGGCTCTTATGATCTGGGAAGATATCAACATGTACCCCGTATAAGTAGTGGCGCCAAATCTTCAATGCAAATACCACTGCAGCTAACTCAAGATCATGGGTAGGATAATTTTGCTCATGCTTCCTCAACTGTCTAGAGGCATAAGCAATGACCTTTCCATGTTGCATCAGAACACAACCTGGTCCAACTCCCGAAGCATCACAATAGACCACATAACCCTCGACACCCTCTAGAAGAGTCAGGATAGGTGCTGAAGTCAGCCTATCCTTCAATTCTTAAATCTTCTCTCACATGCCTCTGTACACTGAAACTTAGCTGCTTTATTAGTCAACTTTGTTAATGGTGCAGCCATAGTAGAGAAACCTTCCACAAATCATCGATAATAACCTGCTAACCCCAGAAAGCTCCGAACCTCTGTAGGATTCAAGGGTCTGGGCCAAGTCATTACTGCCTCTATCTTCAAACTATCCACTCTTATACCTTCAGCTATAATTACATGACCAAGGAAAGCCACAGATGTTAGCCAAAACTCACATTTAGAAAATTTAGCATATAACCTCTGCTCCTATAGAGTCTGTAATATTTCTCTCAAATGACCTACATGCTCGGCCTCGAATCGTTAGTAAATCAGAATATCAACAATGAAGACAATCATAAATACATCAAGAGAAGGCCTAAACACCCGATTTATCAGGTCCATAAAAGCTGCTAGGGCATTAGTAAGCCTAAATGACATCACTAAGAACTCATAATGGCCATATCTAGTCCTGAAGGAAGTCTTGGGGATATCAACTTCCCTAACCCGTAACTGATGGTACCCGGATCTCAAATCAATCTTTGAGAAGCATCTGGCACCCTGTAACTGATCAAATAGGTCATCAATCCTGGGAAGTGGGTACTTATTCTTAATCGTAACCTTACTTAGCTGCCTATAGTCGATACACATTCTTAACGACCCATCTTTCTTTCGCACAAAGAGCACTGGTGCACCCCAAGGCGATACACTAGGTCGAATGAATCCCTTCTCGAGCAGATCTCTCAATTGCTCCTTTAATTCCCTTAGCTCTGCTTGAGCCATTCTGTAAGGAGGGATAGATATAGGCTGAGCACCTGGAAGTAGATCAATAGCAAAATCTATCTCCCTTTCAGGAGGAATTCCACGCAAATCCTCTAGAAAGACCTCAGGGAACTCATTTACAATAGGAATTGACTGGAGAGTCGTAGGCTCACATTCCAAGTTTCTTACCCGAACCAAGTGAGAAATACAACCTTTGGATATCAACTTATGAGCCTTAAGGTATGAAATAAACTTACCTTTAGGCATAGCGGCATCACCTTTCCATTCCCGGACTAGCTCGCTGGGAAAATTGAATCTGACAACCTTAGCTCTGCAATCAACATTAGCATAACATGCCGCCAACCAATACATACCCAAAATGACATAAAAATCAACCATATAAAGCTCAACTATATCAGCTAAGGTTGATCTATCACATACCAATACTATGCAATTTCAGTAAACTCGTCTAGCTAACACAAATTCGCCAATTGGCATAGAAACAATAAATGGTATAGATAATAACTCAAGGACTGTCTAAAACTGACTCGCAACCAATGGTGTGACATAAGAGAGTGCAGAACCAAGATCAATGAAGACCTATACAGTGTGAGAATAAATAATCAAAGTACCAGTAACAACATCAGGTGAGGCCTCCTGGTCCTGTCGACTGCCCAAAGCATAAAATCAATTCTTGGTTGCTCCAGAACTAGAAGCCTCTCTCTCTCTGCCTCTGCCACGGCCTATTTCTAGCTAAGGATCAGGTTTTGGAGGTCGAATGGAGGACGAAGAAGCAACCTATGATCGCGCCTGATCCGCCTCAACCCTATTTGAGCAATCCCTTATAAAGTGCCCTAGTTGCCCACAATGATAACATACATTCTTCCCCTGACGACACTGACCTGAAGGAGATTTCCCACACTGGGGACAAGGCAGCAATGGTGGTCGCCTATGCCCCGCTCGCACCTGTCGTCGAAAATTAGATGGAGCTGGGCCTTGGTCCCTTCTCTGTCACTAAAACTGTGGTGGGGCACTCTCTATTGGCCTAACTGACTGCCTGGGTGACTAAGCTCCTGGGACACCCTTAGGCCCTTGTTCGGATGGTGTGGTGACTACACGCAAGTGCACGTGGTCGAACAAGTAGTAAAGTGGCTTAATTAAATCCAAGTATCGATCCCACGGGGACTGAACTACGATACTAATTAACTTAAGCGTTAGTGAACTATGTCTTTATGAATGCAGACAACCAATTAAACAATATTTTGAGAGTTAAGTTTGCTAAGTAATAAAAATCTAAGTTAAAATTATAATTTGAGTCTGAACAATAGTAATGAGCAAGCTGAGGTCAAAACAAACATGAAGAGAACTAATTTATCGATTCAATTCAGCTAATCTTTTCTTTGGTTGCTAGTCAAGAATTATTGCCCATGGATTGGATCTTTTGACTCCTATCCAATTTAAGAATCATGAACCTTAATATACATTTCTGTGATAAAAGAATTTCATGCTCTAGCCATACATAACCGATTCCACTAATAAGACTTTCAGATATATTTCTATTATGAATGTATATCAACTCTCAATTTTCTAAACTAAGAAGAGATCATATCCTACCAATTCACATCTTTCCAATTTCTTTCCTTTACAAAATCAAAATTGGATTTCTAGATATACATTAACATTGGCCAAACATTAATTCATTAAAAACAAGAATTGATAGAACAACCATTGAAGAAAAGATGAAAACTGAATTGAACCATAATTACATTCCACTACAATTGTTCTTAACCTCAGCAAGAAGTGAATTTAGCCACTCATTTGTGGATTAAACATCATCAAATAAGTAGAATTCATACAAACAATTGAGATAAAAGAGAAAGAGTTAGAGAAGAACCCTAGAATTTTCGTCCTCTCCGCGATGGCAGCATGACACGGCTCCATTGCGGAGCCCCTATTTTTGCTTCTCTCCCTTGTCATTTTCCACTCCTTGTTTCAAAGTCCATTCTCGATTTTCACCAACATGTATATTAGCTTCCAAACTTTCCTTTTACCCGCAAAACAACCCTAATCATGTTGTCTAGCATAAATTCACATTTAACTAAAAATCACACGAGAATGTACACATAACGATAGATAAACAAGTCGAAATGAAGCATTTGAGTATCACTTGGGCATGCAATTCTGCCCAAGATCACTTACCCCACACTTAAAACCTTGTTCTTCCTCGAACAATACTCTTACATCTCATGCAATTGACACCCACGCATAACTACTTTTGCTCGACCATTCAAGCTACGGCTATACCGATTATTTAATATAGCAAATTATCAAGAAAACATGCATGGTCTCATCAATACAATGAGGTACACCACATTAAAATCTCCTAAGCTCAAGAATCAATTCTCAATCTTGGCAAACTCTTGCAAATCAACTGATCAGGACATCCGATACCAAATTTAATCTCTCGTCAAGCATGTTCCCTCACAACACAAGAGAATTACCCCATTTGCCATCATATGCTTTCCAAAGCACTACATGTAGGGGAATATGAATACGATTTCGCTCTGTCTCCCAAAGAATTCACATGCATCATGTCATGAACCATAGGCTTGCCTCTAGTGTATTACTCCACTGATATAAGGACGCGTGATGTAAGATCACGTAGGACTTAACGGGTTGTAATGTAAGCTAAGGAACTAGTAAATACTGGCCAACCAATAATAGCAACTTGCTTCCTTAAGCGCTTTTCAATACATCCCACCATCATTATGGGCATTGTTTCTTCCTTCATCCTCTCATTCTTGAAATTTTTTCTTTGTTTTTGTTCCCATTTCTTTAAGCACACTCGACTTACTAGCAAAGATTAGTTATACATCTTTATTTTATTTAATTTCAGCAAATGCACCTTTGACCTTTCTTTAACTTTCACAACTTCCTCTTTTCCTTCCGTTTCACAATTCGTACTCCTTTACACTGTGGAAAAATTGTTTTTCTTGAGCGCTTAAGAGTTTTGGATCAAATTCACGGCTAATGAAAAGAAGGGATTAAGCTTGGTTTGTACCTCTACAAAGAAAGAAAAAAAATAGGCTAAAGGCTCAATGGGGCTAACTAGGATGCACATTCAAGGTAGGTATGATAATGGAGAAACTTTCGGTTTAATCAAAGAAATGCTTACATCCTTTCCTACAATACACATCCTTCATTTCATTTAGTAGACACACCAGGAAAGTTCTAGAAACTTCACAATAGCATGGAATAATCGAAACCTCACCTCACACTCATTGCACATGCTCAACTCAAGACATATTCACAGACTCTTCAATCAGCTAATTACAAGAATTCACTATTATGCCTCGATCACACCGAATCGAACTCTATGGCCTAGGTATCTCAACATGTTTACACATTTGCATGCTTTCATACAAATCAATTTTGCATCTTAATATCATGTACAACACGTAACAAGAATTTTGAACCATGAAGTAACGACACGTTTGGGGACACAATCAAAAGAAAGAAAAGAAAGAAGAAAACTACTCCTATAGACTACATTTCCCTTAAGACGGTCGTCATCCATCCATCATAGGGAACGGTCGCTATCTACGACTTCAGTTCAATGGGACTATTCTCGGTAAAAGCACCGAAAACAAAGGCCGAGAAACCCATCATAAAAAGATTTTGAAAAAAAGTTCGATAGAAAAATATAAAAATTTTAATTTGAACAATATTTACACAACACACACAACCAACAACATCTCACACAACACACAGCAACTCAACATTCATTACAATACCAAATAATTACAGAACACACAACATAGAGCCACAAGGTCACATTTTGCACAGGCACAACAACAAAACATAAACATAAACAAAGCAGCTGGCACCTAACTACTCCCACCCCAGACTTAAACCGAACACTGTCCCCAGTGTTCACAAAATTTAAACATATCACAAAGGTAGGTGGTGAAACTCCCTGATCAATCGAAGTATTCAACTTCTTCATCAGGTGCCATTGCTTCATCTCCCATATTAGAATCGCCCCCGCTGTCCTCTTTTGACTCAACATCTGAGTCCTCCCGGTGTGTCTCCTCATCGGTGGGGACATCATCATCTACGGGCTCCATAAATGCGGGCCCCACTCTACATAGAGCCCTGGCATTCTCGCCGTATGGGCAATCCAGCTTGAGCTGCCACAGGTCATCCTCCGTTGCCGGCCTCCTGCCTATGCGCAGCTGCAACATCTGCATCCCATACATGCGGGCCATATACTGGTCGTCCCGAGCATGTCGCTTGGCTAGTGTGAGTACCGGCCCATGAGTAGTGTCAGGTGCCTTGGATTTGGTGACATCCAAGGCACGCCTGTCAATTTGTGAGATGTAATCCAGGGCCTCCTCCTCGATATCGTGGCCCCTCAGGAATGTGGTAAGAAAACCATCGAACCCGTATCTATGCCCCTGATGCAGTCAGGCTCTCTTCATGGCGGAGATGATCACCGCCCCAACATTAATTTAAAGCCCTTTTATCAGGGCATACACCAAGAACACTCTATCTCGGTGACATCTGTCATGTGCACCCCTGGGATCAAGCAGGAACACACAATTTTCAACCAAATGCGGGCCTCCGGTTCATCTAAGAGTAGGGAAAAGTCTAATGGTAGCCCCTCTCCTTGTGCCTACTCTACTTTGCTGTCGATCGGGCTCCACATAGGTGCGTCTGATGTCTGCATAAGGTGGAGTGATGTTCAACTGCCTAAGGACATGAGCGTCTGTGTCGCACGCCCCCAGGATAGCACTCAAATGATGGGGCTCAAAAGTGACAATCTGCCCTCTGATTTTGACGGTGTCACTGCGTATGGTCGGGTTCTAGTTGGCATAGAACTCCCGGATAAGATGGAGATTGCACTCCCTGGGCTCTTCAAAGATGAAGTTCAGCCCAGCGGTGTCAATTCGGTGTACAATCCACGGGAATTCCTGTGCCAGCGGCTCCCGTGCTATCTACTCCTACGGAAGTATTTGGTTTCTTTGTGTTTCTCATACCACTTCTTCCCCTCATTAGTCACCCATCGGGTTCCGTATTGTCAGTGTTGTCCTCGCGGAACCACTGGTGCTTCTGGAACTGCTGTTCCCAATCGTATCCTTATCCTGCCGGCGCCAGATGTGGATGCGCCCTTTCCCTTGTCTTGTCTGCCTAACATTGTTCCTGTACAATCAAACATACAGTACCAATTTTATGCAAGTCATAATTAACTACAACTAAGGTTGGGTTTAATTTGATCACCCCACACTTAGTCTTAAGTCGCAATCCAAACAATTCCACAAGACATTCATGATTTTCCAATTCTGAACATTCAACATGCTTAGTGCATTCATATGAGTCGATGAAACAATTCCAATGTACTACTCAGACTTCGTACAATGAATAAAAATATCGCCATCGATTTCATTACATCATCATAGCACTTAGCAAATTTTTTTCAACAACCTATGTAATTCTCCAATTTCATTTTCCCAAAATTCCTTCTTCTAACTTAGCATATTCAACATCAATCACAATATATTTCACTTCACCCAACATGCACAACCCAATTTTTTTCAACATTTCAAAGAATTTAGTCATCTTCCTATTCAATTTTCAACCTTAGCTATCAATTTCGCAACAAATCAATAAATCATGCAATACTCGAGTTCATATATTCAAAACGATACTACGAACATCAACCAATCATAGCTCAAGTGAATTCAAGCTTAATTCTCACGTAGGTCAAGGTATAATCACCACACATGTTCAAGAATAAAAAATTTGAGCAAAAACAAGGAAAAATTCAATAACATACCTTTGATTTGATAAAATCGAAGAAAATTTGAAGAAAATTGATGGCTAGGTCCGTGTCACATTGAGGGAGAAGGGGATTTGGAGTGTGGGTCACGGAGGAAGTGAAGAAATAGGAAAACAATGAGGGGAATTGGGGTTTTAAAATGATTTTTCGCGAGGGTTACCCGGTGACCCGGTGTGACCCGACGCGAATTAACCCTCAACGTGTCAAACGCGGAGCACCCCCTCCGTAACACGGAGCCATCGCGCTAGTGTTCTGGATTTTTTAAAAAATTCGGAACAAGCCTCAACGTGTCATGGAGGGTAACGCGGAGCACCTCCTCCGTGACACGGAGCCATCACGCAGACTCACTGTAATGTGCCAATTTTTTATTTTCTCACCTCGATTTTTTTCCTTTGCATTTCTTTGCATATTTGCCCTCCATTCCACCTAAAAATCATTTCACCACAACGAAATTGGTTGGACCTCATAGGTTTCAACACAAAAGAATTTTTATTTTTATTTTTCTTTGTTGTTCTCTTTTTATAAATATATATATATATATATATATATATATATATATATATATATATATATATATATATTTATTTTATCAAATAGTTCTACTCATCTATTACAACACATTCACGGGTTGCCTCCCGTGCAGCGCCTGATTTACCATCGCGGCTCGATGTCATTCATTGCTCAATTATCCTCTAGAGCGATGGACGTCTTCTCTCGAATAGCGTCCTCACCCCAATAATGCTTATATCTTTGCCCATTCACCAAAAATGTGGCACTTCTATCTTCTTGCCACAACTCCACTGCCCCGTGTGGGGTCATTTTCACCACTTCAAATGGCTCTGACCATTTGGACTGCAACTTGCCTGGAAAAAGCTTCAGTCTCGAATTAAATAGCAACACCTTCTTCCCCGGCTCAAAGATCCAATGCACCATATGCCTATCGTTCCACTTCTTCGTTTTCTCCTTGTAGCATTTGACACTTTCATAAGCATGCCAACGAAACTTATCAAGTTCGTTGAGTTGCATCAGCCTCTTCTTCCCTGCTAGCTCCAGATCCATGTTCAATTTCCTCATGGCCCAAAAAGCTCGATCTTCTAGCTCCACAGGTAGATGACATGCCTTTCCATTGAACAATCTGTACGGAGAAGTCCCAATGGGTGTCTTGTACGCAGTTCTATAAGCCCACAACGCATCGTCGAGTTTGCTTGACCAATCAATTCATTGTGCATTCATTGTCTTGTGTAGAATCTGCTTTATCTCTCTGTTGGACACCTCCACTTGACCACTAGTTTGGGGATGATATGTTGTTGCTACCTTGTGCCGCACCCCATACATAGCTAGCAAATTATTTAAACTTGCATTTATAAAATGAGCCCCTCCATCACTGATAATGGCTCAGGGTGTCCCGAAGCTGGTGAAAATATGCTTTTTCACAAATTTTGTTACCACCTTGTTGTCATTCCTGGGGTAAGATGTTGCTTCGACCCACTTTGATACATAACAACAGCTACCAAGATGTAACGATTACCAAATGACGGTGGGAACGGGCCCAGGAAATCTATTCCCCATACATCAAAGATCTCCACTTCTAATATCTGCTGCAGTGACATCTCCTGCCTTCTACCAATTGTTCCTGTTCTTTTACATCTACCACACATTTTTACATATGCCATAGAGTCTTTAAACAGTGTAGGCCAAAAGAAACCTGACTGTAGCTCCTTGTGCACTGTCCGCTCGCCTCCGTGGTGCCCTCCATACAATGATGAGTGACAACTCCTCAATACTTCCGCAATCTGGCTCTCTGGAATGCATCTTCTCATCACCTAATCCGGTCCCTGCATAAACAAGTACGGCTCATCCCAAATGTAATACCTGCAATCATGTCTCAACTTCTTTCTTTGCTGAGCCGTAGCCTCCGGTGGATAGACTCCACTCACCAGCAAATTCACATTGTCTGCATACCAAGGGATTTTAGCTTCCCTTATTGCCAAGAGTTGCTCATCCAGGAACTCTTCCTTGATGCTGTCACCTTTCTTCACATGCAACCAGCTTTCCAATCACGATAGGTGATCTGCCACTTGATTCTCGCTCCCCTTTTTGTCCTGAATCTCTAGGTCAAACTCTTGTAACAACAAGATCCATCTTATCAACCTGGGCTTTGCATCCTTCTTGTTAAACAGATACCGAATCGCTGCATGATCAGTATACACCACTACTTTAGAACCCACCAAGTAGGACTTGAATTTATCAAACACGAACACCAATGCTAGCATCTCCTTTTCAGTGACTGTATAATTGACTTGGGCTGCGTCAAGTGTTTTGCTTGCATAATGAATAGAATGAAAAACTCTATTCCTCCGGTTCCCCAATACAGCTCCTACAGCCACATCGCCTGCATCACACATTAATTCAAACGGTTGCTCCCAATCTGGAGAAATGAGAATGGGTGCTTCTATCAACTTCTGTTTCAACTCCTCGAATGCTTTAACAAAATCCTCATCAAACTCGAACTTCACCTCTTTTTCTAGCAACTTGCATATTGGTCTAGAAATTTTAGAGAAGTTCTTGATGAACCGTCTGTAGAACCCTGCATGTCCGAGAAAACTGCGAACACCCTTCACTAACACAGGTGGTGGTAGCTTTTCAATCACTTCGATCTTTGCACGATCGACTTCCCACCCCTTGCAAGACACCTTATGGCCAAGGAAGATACCCTCCTTGACTAAAAAATGACATTTCTCCTAGTTGAGTACAAGGTTGGAGTCTTCACATCGAGTTAGCACCCTGTCAAGATTCTGCAAACAAGTAGCAAATGAATTACCCAAAATAGAAAAATCATCCATAAATACCTCGACGAAATATTCCACCATATCGTGAAAGATCGCTATCATGCATCTTTGGAATGTGGCGGTTGTATTGCTTAGACCAAATGGCATCCTCCTGAAAGCATATGTTTCATAAGGACATGTGAAAGTAGTCTTCTCCTAGTCCTCCGGTGCTATGGCTATTTTGTTATAGCCAGAATATCCATCAAGGAAACAACAATATTCTTGACCAGCCAACCTGTCTAATATCTGATCAATAAATGGGATAGGATAATGATCTTTCCTTGTGGCCTCATTGAGCTTTCTGTAGTCCATACAAATTCGCCAGCCTGTGACTGTGCATGTAGGGATCAGCTCATTCTTCTCATTGGTGACCACGGTCATCCCTCCTTTCTTTGGGACACACTGAACGACACTGACCCATTCACTGTCTGAAATGGTATAGACCACACCTGCATCAAGCCACTTGATCACTTTCTTCCTAACCACATCCTTCATCATCAGATTCAACCCCCGCTGATGTTGTACAGTTGGCTTTGCTCCTTCCTCCATAAAAATTCTGTGTGTGCAAAAAGCTGGATTGATACCCCTAATATCTGACATTTGCCAGCCTATTGCTTTCTTCCTCCTCTTGAGAACCACCAATGCATCCTTTACCTGTGCCTCTGTTAGTTCTGCGGAGATGATGACTGGCAAGGTGTCATCTTCCCCCAAGAATATATATTTCAAATGTGGAGGCAATGTCTTCAACTCCAGTTTTGGTGCTTCCTCAATAGATGGTTTTAGCAATTGTTCCAAGGACCTCATCAATGGCTGAAAGTCTTGCTTCCTGAGATACCATTTTGATTCATTCAACAATTGCACCATCTCATAAGTATCCCTGTCTCCGAAATGATCGGAGCTCATCAAAGCTCTCTCCAATTGATCTTGAGAATCAACAATCTGAAGAATTGCTTCCTGGTTTAGCACATTGATTGCTGATAGCTCCTCATAGATGGCCGAAAGCTTCATGGCCTTATACACATCAAACACCTCCACTTTATCATGCGCTCACACGGTTAGTTGCCCCGCAGCTACATCAATCAACACTCTCCCGATTGCCAAGAAAGGACGTCCCAAAATAAATGGGACTTCCACATTTGGCTCAATATCCAATATAATAAAATCTACCGGGAAAATGAGGGAGCCCACTTGCGCTAGCACGTCCTCCACAATGCCATCTGGTCTGGCCAAAGAACGGTCTGCTAACTGGAAGATCACTATAGTTGGTCTAGGACTGCCCAGCCCCAACTTTTTGAACACCGATGTCGGCATCAAGTTTATGCTCGCTCCCAAATCACATAATTTGCGAGCTCGAATACTTTGCCCGATTGTGATCTGATGGTAAAGCTCCCAGGGTCCTTGAGCTTTGTTGGCAACCTGTTCTGTATCCGGGAAGTGCACTCCTCAGTAAGCGCCACCGTAGCATACTCCATTAATCTGCTTTTGTTTGCTACGATGTCCTTGATATACTTTGCATATTTCGGCACTCCCCGCAAAACATCAACCAAAGGTAAATTAATGTGTACCTGTTTCAGCACCTCCATGAACTTTTTAAGGAAAGCTTCCTCCTTGTGCTACTTTAATCTTTGAGGGAACAGGCATAGTGGTCTTTCTGCCTCGGCTGCCTTCTCCTTCTCCCTCTCATCATCATGTTCCCTATCTTTTTCCACTGCTCCTGATTGCTGAGGTGGTCTTTATGGTTCCACCTCCTTGAGTTGAAATCCACTCCTTGTGGTCACTACATTGACCTTCTTGGGATTTGGGTCAGTGTCACTTGCTAGTCCTCCTCTGGACCTAGAATTTTGAGCTCCAGCTAGTTGTCCCAACTGGTACTCCAATGCCTTTGTAGCTAACTGCTGATTTTTCATGTCTGCCGCCAATTTCACATAGTCAGCCTGCATTTGCGCTTGGTTAACTATCATTGTATTGAACATTTCCTCAATATTGTTGGTTGGTGAAGGAGGTGCATTGTTTCCTCTGTATTGCGACTGAAAATTCTGATGCCCCCCTTGATTTCTCTGCATACCCTGATTCGAACTTTGCCCTTGATGGCTATTACTACCCCAAGAGAAATTTGGATGATTCCTCCAATTTGAGTTGTAATTGTTTCCATACTGTTGGTTATTATTCCTCTGGAAGTTCCCAACAAAATTTTCTAAGTCTGGATTTGCACCATAATACTCAGCTGAGTGTTCATTACTCCCACATACTTCATACCATACCTGTTGCACTACATTAACTGGGGCTTGTGCTTGATTCAAGCTTATATTGCTTAAGTGGGTGTTGAGTTGATTTTGTAATGCAGCTATCTATTCAGCGATAGCTGTAAAACCATCCACCTCAAAGAATCCTTCCGCTTTCCTTGTTCCTCCTCGTGATGAGTCCGCATTCCATTCTGGATTTCCCTGTGAAATACGATTTAACAAAGTATAAAGCTCCTCATAAGTCTTTTCTAATGCCTGTCCCCCAGCTGCTGAGTCTAGCAAAATATTTGTATGTGGCTCCAAACCCTCTATGAAAGTATGTACCAACACATCATTGGACTGGTGATGGTGAGGACAATCCCTTAACATCGATTTGAACCTTTCCCAAGCTTGATACAAATTTTCACCCTCTCTTTGTTTAAAACTTAGAATCTGACTTCTAAGTCTTGCTGTTTTCCCAGATTGAAAGAATCATATCAAAAACTTTCTTGCAAGATCATCCCAAGTGGTGATAGAGTTGGGTGGTTCAGCTGTCAACCACCTTTTTGCTTCCCCCAATAATGAAAATGGGAATAATGTAAGCCCCACGTAGTCGAATGATGCTCTAGCGGGAGTGTAAGTGTCACTTATCTCCAAAAGGTTTTGGAGATGTTGTTGTGGATCTTCATGAGGGAGACCTGTGAATTGCCCGCTGGTGTGCAACAATTGCACCATGTTCTGTTTAAGCTCAAACCTCCCTCCTGGCTGTGGTCTGGGAATACTAGATGTAACATTGTTAGCATGTGGGATTGCCACTTCGTGAATCGGCCTTGCTGCCATTTCCTCGGGCACTAAAACTGGCCTCACAAGTGGTGGGTTCTGTTGTTGCTCCAGAATTTCCTATCTTAGCAACTGCAGCTTCTTCTCTAGAGCTTCCCTTCTTTGATGATGAAATTGTCTTTCCGGCTCTATATATGAATCCACCAACTCCTTATCTCTCGCCAGCGTTCAGAAGATTTCAATATCTGTAAGAGAAAGGCTAAGATCAAGTTGTCGGCACTTATATAAAATTTGTAAACTAACACTAAGAAAATAATTTTACCAATTGGCAGTCCCCGACAATGGCGCCAAAAACTTGTTCGGTTGGTGTGGTGACTACACGCAAGTCCACGTGGTCGAACAAGTAGTAAAATGGCTTAATTAAAGCCAATTATCGATCCCACAGGGACTGAACTACGATACTAATTAACTTAAGCGTCAGTGAACTATGTCTTTATGAATGCAGACAACCAATTAAACAATATTTTGAGAGTTAAGTTTGCTAAGTAATAAAAATCTAAGTTAAAATTATAATTTGAGTCTGAACAATAGTAATGAGCAAGCTGAGGTAAAAACAAACATGCAGGGAAGTAATTTATCGATTCAATTCAGCTAATCTTTTCTTCGGTTGCTAGTCAAGAATTATTGCCTATGGATTGGATCTTTCGACTCCTATCCAATTTAAGAATCATGAACCTTAATCTACATTTCTATGATAAAAGAATTTCATTCTCTAGCCATACATAACAGATTCCTTAATTGACTAATAAGACTTTCAGATATATTTATATTCTGAATGTAAATCAATTCTCAATTTTCTAAACTAAGAAGAGATCATATCCTACCAATTCAAACCTTTCCAATTTCTTTCCTTTTCAAAATCAAAATTGGATTTCTAGATATATATTAACATTGGCCAAACATTAATGCAGTAAAAACAAGAATTGATAGAACAACCATTGAAGAAAAGATGAAAACTGAATTGAACCACAATTAAATTCCACTACAATTGTTCTTAACCTCAGCAAGAAGTGAATTTAGCCACTCATTTGTGGATTAAACATCATCAAATAAGTAGAATTCATACAAACAATTTAGATAAAAGAGAAAGAGTTAGAGAAGAACCCTAGAATTTTCGTCCTCTCAACTGCCTAATCTTTAAAATAAAACCTAAGTGTGCTATTTATACTCTTGAGAATTTTTGCCGGAATAACAAGCAACGTGGCACGGAGTGTATCGCGGAGCACTCCCTCCGTGCCACGGAGGTATCGCGGACCCTCACTAGAAGTTGGCTCCCCAGGCAATTTCACCTCAGCGTGGCACGACTTGCATCGCAGAGCCTGGCCAACATGCAACGGTGCTATCGCACACCTTCACTTGAAATTGCCAAAATTATTTCATCTGAGGCAAAATGCCTCCGCGATGGCAGCATGACACGGCTCCATTGCGGAGCCCCTATTTTTGCTGCTCTCCCTTGTCATTTTCCACTCCTTGTTTCAAAGTCCATTCTCGATTTTCACCAACATGTATATTAGCTTCCAAACTTTCCTTTTACCCGCAAAACAACCCTAATCATGTTGTCTAGCATAAATTCACATTTAACTAAAAATCACACGAGAATGTACACATAACGATAGATAAACAAGTCGAAATGAAGCATTTGAGTATCACTTGGGCATGCAATTCTACCCAAGATCAGCCCTCTGTAAGGACCCACAGTCCTAGCTCTCTTTCGTTGGTCCTACTGTCTCTGAGTATCATATAATTGATGAACCAAATCCTCTGCCCTCTGGGCGAGAGCCTGAATTCATGAAATGTCCATGTGCTCCTGAGTAGACTTGCTCGGGTGTTCCGGTATAGGTTAAACCGACACGCAAGTGCACGTGGTCAAACAAGTAATAAAGTGGCTAAGTAAGCCAAGTATCGATCCAAGGAGACTCAAGATATGTAAAGTTGCCTAGTTTACTATATTCCTACTTCACTTCTAATTATGCTAACAACAATGTAACCAATAGTTACTTGAGTTTTTGTTTCTAAACTATATATACTAAAATTAATAACAACTATTTACTGAGAATTTAGACAATGGATATGAACATGCCAAGGTTAAGAATAAGTAATGAACTTGATAATCATGATAATTTGGTTAATCTCTTCTTCATGTTGCTAGCCAAGAACATTCGCCTAGAAATTAAAACTCTCGTATTTAATTTCACTTTAGAATCATAAACCATCCGTCTACATTTCTGTGATCAAATGCAATTTATGACCTAGAAATACAATTCCGGTTCCTAAATTGACTAATACGGCTTTCAAGTATACTTCTATCAGGAAAGCACATCAAAACCCAATTTTCCCAAATCAAGTTAAGAACAATACCCTATTAATTCACAACTTTCTAATTTCTTGCTCTTTCGAGTGAAATTGGACTTTTTAGATGTACATTAATGTCGGCCACACACTAATGCAGTAAGAACAAGAATTAATAGAGCAACATGGAAGAAGAAGAAGAAAACCATATCAATTATAATCAAAATTCATTACAAGTGTCAAAACCTCAGCAAGGAAGAGAATTAGCCACTCATTTGTGGATTGATCATCCTAAAATGAGTGTAAATCATACGTACAATTGATAGAAAGAAGAAAAGAAGAGAAGAAATCCCTTAGCTTTTTCGTTCCTCAACTGCTCCTAACCCACGTCCTTGCTCTCCACTTCTGAACTCAGTCTAAAAACTAAAAACTGCTTAAAATAAACCTAAGTGTGCTATTTATACTAGTGGGAAATTTTTCCCGGAATAACAAGCAACGTGTCACGGAGGCCAACGCGGAGCACTGCCTCCGTGACACGGCGTGGACGCGGACCTTCACTGGAATTTTAGGGTTCGGTAAATTAGCCTCAACGTGGCACGGAGGCCAATGCGGAGCACTCTCTCCGTGCCACGGAGCTGACACAATGGCACACTGGAATTTGCCATTTTAATTCCTGTCCAGGCAGTGTGCTACCGCGATGGTAGCGTGGCATGGCTCCATCGCGGAGCCCCTATAAATTGTGCATTCCAATGTCTTTTCCACGCTCGCATCCAAGTCCAACTCCGATATAGTGCCAACATGCATTTTAGCTCCTAAAAATCACATTTACCTGCAAAACAAATGCTAATCATGTTGGTTAGTATAAATTCGCATTTTATTACCGATTACATGATATTATATACACATTGCACAACAAACAAGGTGAAATTGATACGTTTGAGTATCACTTGGGCATATAAATCTGCCCAAGATCAATACCCCCAAGCAGTCTCGAGCTATATGAAGCCCCAACACTAACACGAACCGATGAACTCTATCCTCCATTGTCTGAACCATGTGAGGAGCTTACCTGGCAAGAGAATTAAACCGAAGACAATACTCACGCGCACTCATACTTCCTTGCTCTAGGTGCAAAAACTGCTCAGCTCGAGCCTGTTGAAGCTCCCAGGGTAGATAGTGGTTCATAAAGGCCTCGGAGAACTCTTCCCACTCAGCTGGTGGTGCATAGACTCTTCTAGATCGACTCCAAGCGTCATACCACAATATGGCCACATCACGTAGTCTGAAGGCCTCCAACTCTACTTCCTCAGTCATTGTAGCTCGCATCACCTTTAACACCCTATAAGTCTGATCGATAAAGTCCTGAGGATCCTCGCTCGTGTCTAATCCGATGAATATTAGAGGGCTCAAACTCAAGAACTCCTGGGCCCTGGAACTCTCTGTTGTCTGGCCTCTATTTCTCTCCATCGCCTCCAATCATCGCTCTTGACCTGCGGCTATACGAGCCATCAGTTGAATAGCTCCCTCAAGACCCTGTCCTTACGGAACAATTGGAGGTACCACAGGCATGGGAGGGTCTGCCACTTTACTACCCTCAAGTACTGCTGGTGCAGGAAGAGCTGGAGATCTATCTGCCATTGCTCTGGCCGGTGCAGGAGGAACTATAATACTTGGGGCAGGAGATTTACTCTGAGCCTCTGACCTGTCTCTCCGATCCACTGGAGGGAGACTAGTACCCTCCCCAACGACTGTTCCAATAAACCTTGTACTCATCTACCTTGTCAGAAGCATACTCTGAAACAATAACACGATTTAGATATCACAGTACTTATGAGCTCATCCTATAGCACGAACTATTAGTAAAAGAAGTGAAACAATTCCTAAATGTCCTGTAGCCTCTTGATTATAAGTATGGTGCACAAAATACCCATAAGCAAGACTCTACTAGGCACGACTTTGTGGACTCCCTAGGACATGACTTCGCTCTAATACCAAGCCTATCACGCCCCTGAACTAGGGTAGGGCATAACTGGCACTCGATTCATGGTCGATCGAGAAGCCGACAACATAGTATCTATAAATGTAACACTAAGGCTTACAAAGCCACCTGTCACAACCAACCAAAATAAATACTAGGCCAATAATTCCTTGACAATTATAAATATGCTACCTGGAAAGATGACAAGGCTACAAGAAAGCTAAGAAAAGCAATGAAAGACCAATACGACTACACAACCCACACTACTATACAAACTAGTCCACATCAGACTCTACAGAGTAAACAAACTAAAATGCGCGGGACAGGGCCCCGGCCTACCCATGCTATACACAAAACTGAAAATAGTCCAAACTAGGACATGGCTCCTGGAAGAGAGGAGCATACCACTATTCTATTGAAATCTTTCTCCTACTACGAATGATGAACTGAGACTCAGCCTGTAGATGTAACTTGATTGCAGGAAGGGTCCCAAGATGAAGGGACGTCAGTATGAATAAAATGTACTGGTATGTAAGGCTGAAAACTGTAAACATGTAATATGAAAATGATAACTAGGACAGAAATAAGGAGTAGTAACAACCCGGAATCCTAAAAACATAAACCTGACAATAACTTATTATTGAAGTGTAAATGCAACCATCTAATGCACAACAAAGACTATAATTAAAATGCCAGCAGACAGCCGACCACAAAATATATATACGATTCGTCCAGCCAGTGTACCACATCGGGGTAAAATAACAAGACCTCCAGCTGGTGTACCACACCGGGGTAAAATTAATAAATCTTAGAAAAAATCATAAATGGATCTGATATGGCTTATACTGGACCAGCTCAATAGGTACAACACAGAAATGACAAATACTAAACATGTGGCCTGCATAGGCCTCCTTCGTAATGCATAACTGGAACTGAGTACCTATAATATGTAAAGCTAGAAAACAGAACATAAATGCATGTATTAAAATCTTTTATAAATCATAAGGCACCACGGATGACCTAAGAGTTTCAACAAAATTTATAGATCGTGTTCAAGGGACATTAGAGCTCAGAAACTCGCTAGCTTATCGTTCGGCCTAACAGAAAGGGATTATGAAATCTCCCCTTGGCCTGACATATTTCATAACATACACATAATATAAAGGACAACCATAACCAGGTAATCCTAATTCGATAAGCTCGTTTACCCTCAATAGCTTGCGACGTCTTTACGTGGCTTAAAATCGTTTACACGTCCTCATCTTGGCTCTTTCACCAATTTCAGTTAGCAACCAGACCTTTAAACACATTTAACATCACATATATATACAGATGACATACAGTAAGGACCATCTAACAATGCCCACGCTGACGGGTCTCCAACTCAATGTACAACTACGACAACAATCAACACAATATCACACTTTAGATGTCTCACTTCGGCTAGGCATAATCTTAACATTTATCCTCAATAAAACATGGAACATTAAAGATTAAATGAAGCTTAACATACTCCTCAATACTTTTAAATAGGTCATTGTCTCATTCGATTCACAACACACGAGTCATGCTTAAAGGAATGATAGACGGGGCGCCTTACATACCTTTCTCCGATGAACTTTTCTCTAGCCGATTTCCTATCTCAATGATCAGCCTTCAACCTCCTTAATCCAGTTTTTTTATAGGCCAACGACAGGCTTAATCTATAGCAAATACTTCAGCCAAAATAACTAACCAGAGGCATTCACAATAGCAACAACAACACACGGCAACATGAACAACATTTAGCCATTTTCTCAACTAGTTTTCACTAACTTTTGAGGGAGAAACAAGAGGGAAATTTTACCTTTTTTTTCTGTAATTTTACCTATCAATATGAAGTATAATTCCAGAAAAAGAAACAGCCAAAAAGCCTAAGGAAAATGAGCAAAACACAGCTAACAAAAAGTCCATTGGCAGCTCACTTAACTGCCAATTTCCAAATTTTTGCTTTGCAATTTGAGAGGTTTAAAAGGAGCGAAATCCTTACCTTTTCTCCTGATTACAACACCTACTCAAAGATCGATATATAGGTAGTCCAAATATATTTCTAAACGCAGATAAACCTCTTCAAAACCTTGCCAGAACGAGCTCCAAAACAGCCCCTAACATACTTGGCAAGGTAATCTCAACTTATCTTGTGATTTTCTTGAACTTTTCCTGATGTTCCTCCTTGATTTTCTTTGTCCTAGATACTGGAATTGAGAGAGAAATGGAACTCTTAGCAAGATGGTTGATTTAGATTTAGCTGGAAATATTTTCTACAAGTGAAAAATAAGATTTTAAGTAAATAGGGCGGTGGAGGCGCTAGGGCGTCATGCCCGCGTCACTGCTCGTGATTCTTCGGTAAAATACCCATAACTTCTTACTCCGAACTCCGATTGACAAACGGTTTGATGTTATGAGAACTAGACTCAAAGACCATTAATTTGATAGGTTGTGGGGCTTCTAATTCATTATATATTAGGAGATATGATTGTTTAAAGTTGACCCTTACTTATGAACTTCACATACTCTTTGGTTTTTTTGATCGTACACATTTCCCTTGTCACCTACGACCAATATACAACCCGTAATTTCCTTAACCTAGCATAAAAACATCAAATATTCACCAAATATTTTCCAGGGTGTTATATAGCCTATGCTTCCAGGCAGCTGCAGGTCCATGAGAAGAATAATTTGACTCACGACCTCGAATTGATGACGGTGGCATTTGCCTTAAAGATTTGAAGACACTATCAGTATGGGGTCCAATTGGATGGGTTTATGGACAACAAAAGCCTACAGTATGTATTTACCCAAAAGGATCTAAATCTACATTGGAGAAGGTGGTTGGAGCTTCTTAAAGATTATGATATGAGTGTCCTTTATCACCTGGGCAAGGCTAATATGGTGGCAGACACTCTTAGTAGGCTTTCTATGGGTAGTGTGACCCATGTGGATGAGGAGAGGAAAGAGTTAGTTAAGGATGTGCACCGGCTTGCACGACTAGGAGTTCATCTTGTTAACTCGATGGATGATGGTGTGATTGTTCAAAATGGATCAGAATCTTCCTTGGTGACGAAGGCCAAAGCTAGACAAGACGAGGATCCTATTTTAGTAATGTTGAAGGAAGCCGTTAAAAATCAGAAGGTGGGGGTTTTCTCCCAAGGGGGAGATTGTGTAATACGATATCATGGTGGTTTGTGTGTATCGGGAGTTGATGACTTGAGGGAGTAGATCTTGCATGAGGCTCATGGTTCTAGATATTTTATACATACATGTACCACCAAGATATACCATGACCTACGAGAAGTCTACTGATGGAATGGCATGAAAAAGGACATACCGATCAAAGAGGATTATGCTAAATTGTATATTTGTGAGTTAGTTCGGTTGCATGAAGTGCCCTTGTTCATAATATTAGATAGAGGTACTCAGTTTACCTCCCGGTTTTGGAGATCATTTCAGAAGAGACTTGGTACTCAGGTCAAGCTTAGCACATCATTCCACCCTCAAACAGATGGTCACGCTGAACGGATCATTCAGACTTTTGAGGACATGATGAGGGCATGTGTAATTGATTTCAAGGGTAATTGAGATGATCATTTGCCTCTCATTGAATTTTCATACAACAACAACTACCATTCTAGCATTCAGATGGCTCTATTTGAGGCTCTTTGTGGGTTGTAGATCGCCAATTTGTTGGTTGAAAGTCGGTGAAGCTGCATTTATAGGACAAGATTCAGTCCATGAGGCTATGGAGAACGTTCAGCTTATAAAGGAAAGGTTGAAGAAAACCTAGAGTCGTCAAAAGTCCTATGTGGATGAGAGGAGGAGAGAACTTGAGTTTGAAGTTGGTGATTGGGTGTTTCTGAAGGTATCTCCCATGAAGGGAGTGATGAGATTCAGAACGAAAGGGAAAGTTAGCCCCCGTTATGTTGGTCCGTATAGGATTTTGAGACGGGTTGGTAAGGTAGCGTATGAGTTGGAGTTGCCCTCAGAATTTGTTTCAATAAATCCGGTGTATTATGTGTCGCTTTTGAAGAAGTGAATGAGTGATCCGGCTTTGGTTGTTCTGATGGAAACCATAGGTGTGAAGGATAGCCTTAGCTATGAAGAGGTTCTGGTGGAAATACTTGATTGTCAGGTTCGGAAGCAAATAAATAAGGAAGTAGCCTCCGTGAAGTTTTTGTGGCGGAATCAGCATGTTGAGGGAGCTATGTGGGAAGCCAAAGCAGATATGATGGTTAAATACCCACATCTATTCCTTCCCGGCTCAGTTTCATCTTGAGCTACTAATTTCCTCGTTAGTACTCCATTCAATTTCATGTTCAGTTCATGTGTCCTAGTTTCTTTCATGTTATTGTATGTATGTGTTATTTATGAATTCAGTTCGGCCATGTACTCCAGTCCGATGTTAGTCACTCTGTCAGTTTTAAGCTTTAGATGTTCAGTAGTTTAAATGTCAGTCCTTTTCCCCAGTGTTAAGTATGTTCATTCACATTCAAGGATGAATGTTCCCAAGGAGAAGATATTGTAATACCCATGAAGTGCCTAAGACTAGACTCAAGAATTTGAAATGACAAGCAGCAAAAAAATCTGAGATTTTACTCATAACAACTCGTGGTACATGTCGTTCGAGGGTCCAACCACCTGTTGGAGACACTCATGGTCAGGTTCGGCAAAAGTAGACTCAAAGGTAATGGTTCCATGGTATGATCAGTAGGACAATGTAACGAGTCGTGGGTTGCAGTCGTTGTTTGTCCTCGTAGTTCCAGAGTGGGATGGTACGAGTCGTGACACGACTCGTTGCAAGGAACAATGGGCCGTGGAAAGTACTCGTGAGAAGGTGCAGTGGAAATTAGCCTAGAGGCAATGGATGGGTTCACTGACCCATTGTTTGGAGGCACCAGTCGTTAGTGGACTCGTGGTAGGAGTCTCAAAAAAATATAGGTGATGAGTCAGTGGTGATGAAGGGAGGATGTAACGGGTCGTTTTGTCTAGTAATGACCTGTTCGGTCGAGTCGTTGTATCGGGATCTTAGGATTTACGAAATGATGGAAGAAGTAACGGAAAAATACAACGAGTCATGGTATCAAAGAACGACCCATGGTCTTACTCGATGTCACTGGCAATGCAAAAATTTTAGACTTTTCATTAAGGGTATTTTCATAAGTTCTAAGCCCTAAGGTCCTAACTACATCGTTTTAAGCTCAGTTAGCAGGGTGGTAAACCTATTCTAAGCCTTACCATTCCATGTATGCAAATTTAAGTTCTTCCTTGGAGATCAAGTTTCAAAAATTCCCCAATTTCTCTCCAATTTCTTTTAGGATTTCAAGAGAAAGTATAAATCAAATTTACCCAGGTATGTAAGGCTATGAATGAGAGTTCCTTCCATTCTCATGCTCTAAATTCTTCTCAATTTCATTGATTGGAATTGTAGATTCAAGTTTATGAAACATTGGGGTTTATCCCTAATTTTGTGAAATTCTCTATGATATAACTATGGGTCAATTCCTTTCACGTATCAAACCATGTTTTATGATTTATGGCCAGATTTTATACCTATTTTAATTATAAATGCATAGTTTCTAATTTTAATTAATTTATGCCCAATTATGTATGTTTCATGAAAAGTCAAGTGATGATTCTATTATGATTTTGATCTTGCTAAGTCTAAATTATGGTTTTATAATTCGTGTTATGATTCTCTTCAAGTACTCTTCATGGATTTGTGAATATCAAGTATATAAATATTCTACAAGTATGCATGGTTTTCATGATTTATGGATTTATGACTCCTGTCAAAGTCATGGGCCCTTTTTCATGGCTAGTCATATATTTCAAGTAGGATGCATCATGTTATTATTTTTTTTGGCCACGAATTTCATGAATAATTTTACGGTTACTATATGAGCCCTCATGTGCATGTTTTAGGGAGTAGTGTCTAGCACTGAGTTGACCCGGCGTTTAGGTAAACTTGTGGTCCCAGAACTACGTGCTACCGTAGGTGCATATATATAATATATATATATATATATATATATATATATATATATATATATATTATTGGATCCCTGTGATATCACCATGCATGCACATCCCCTTGCCTGGCAAGCCGGGGGCAGTCCTGACCACTTGGGAGAAATAGTGGCGCATCATGTAAGGCTCTATCATGATGGTGTCGGTTAAGATGAGTTCTCTCATTGTTCCTCACGATTTATGCATGGTTATATTTATATTACTCTTACGTTTTATAAATTTTTCCCTTATGACTATGATTATGATTGGATTACGAATGGTTTGAAAACCTTGAGCCCTTATGTTAATTTTATGATATTTACTTTATGATCATGCTGTTCTACTCTTGTGAGCTCTTATGTATTTTAACTTTCCACTTTTACTTACCTTGCATACTCAGTACATTCTAAGTATTGGCCGCATACTCTATGTTGTATCGTTTCATGATACAGGCTTGTACATTCAGGTTCAATCCCGCCGTTAGCCTGATCCTTAGAGTTTCCATCCCTTAGCCAGAGTTGGTGAGTCCTCATTCTTCGAGGACCCTTTTATTAGCTTATGTTCAGTATTTTCAGCTTTAGTCTTTGGTGAGTTAGTTGGGGTCTTGTCTCATCAAATCGTCAGTATGTAGAGGATTATCAGACATAGTATGTATTCAACTTCAGAATTATGTTATGTAATCAGATGTTGAGATAATATTATATTCTCAGACTTGCGCTATTTCACATTAGTCTTTCCGCATCTATCGTGTCAAGCTTTCAATGTCATGTTCATGCTATGGGTCGTCTTGGAACCTCTCGGGGTTCTTGTCCCGTATCGTTCTCCTGGCGTATGTTCGGATCGTGATAGATGTTCCTCTTTCTCCATATCATAGCTATAGTCGTAGCAAACACACTACTGTGCACATGGTTAGCCGTTTGCTTTTTAAATTGGTAGCTTTGAAATATAGATATTCACTTGGCCAGTCATTAATGATAAGAGTTATTTACTTTAGAGGGTAAGAATGAAATTTAATAAGTTATCAAAATGAAACAATTTTTTGAGAAATGGTTTTGACTAGATTTATAGACCAGATAAATTTTGCATAGACACAATAAGAATTGTAAAGCGATATCAAGTAATTAACTTTCATGTGTGAGAGATCTACCCAGAGCTTTAGTAGAAGGATCTTCTGTACTAGAATCTTCATGATGTAATAGTAGACTTCTTTCCCTCTAGATTTACCAACATAAGAACAAATAATTTATTGAGAATTTCTATCCATTATAAGAATTTGACTCATAATTGTTACTCTAGAAACTAATAACTGAGAAATTGAATATTGATGATAGTCATAAGTTCTAGTGACCTAGGTCATTCACAAACCTATAATAGTAACTAGTATTAAAAGAATTCGATAGAGTACTAACTACCATATAGAAGTTTAGAATTTTTCCTCTTCACACATAAATGGACCAAAAGGGTTTATTAAGCATGCAACAAGAATAATATATCTTGTGTAATCGCACAAGTGAAGTTTGGAAAGGGTAGGAGGTACACAGATCATACCTCTATCTTAGTGGGATAGAGAGATTGTTTTCGATAGAAAGGTAATATATATGATGACACTCCATATTATTAATGACATTTTAAGTATATAATCATCATAAATATAGCTACGGACACACAAAAAAACTATAGAAAAACTCCATTTCTCTAGACTACTTGGATATACAATTTGTTGGTAGCCATTTTTAGGTAATTAATCATTGGGGTGAGTGTATTTCTGAGTTCATAGAAGTAATATTCAAGATTATTTTAACTAAATCATCACTAAGAGGTAAATAATTAGAAAAGTCCAAATGTCACCCAACACTGATATAGAAAGCTAAAAAACACTAACCTTTGTACTCCTTTTAATGGCTATCCAGAACAATGCTTTAGATCTCAAGAATGTAAAATCTCAATTTTTTCTTCTCATTAACTACAAACACAAAATCCAATGTTAGATCGTTAGGTATTCTAGATGGTGTGAAGTGCATTTGATCAAGTTTATAAATGTAAAGTAAATACATAGAAGGTTTAAAGAATTTCATAATTATATGAAAAAATTAGTAAACAAGAGTAGAAAAAAATATTAGTTTCTCAAACTTGTTTCTATTATTTATTGGCCCAATGAATAAATATTTACCTTTTGTATTTACGTACTGAAATACTTTTGTTGAATATTCCTATTGGTTAGAAAGAATTATGACACCTGATAAGCAATGGATGAAATGTGTACATAATAGACTTGATGATGCATACATACTTGGGATAGAAAACTTCTTGAATTATACTTTTACAAGATTAAGAGAAGCAAATAAAATATGTTGTCCATATGACAGATGTTATAATGTAGTTTAAAGACCACGATTTGTATCACCATAGGGAGAGGGTAGGTAAGGCAGAAGAATCAGATTCCGAATCTGCAGATGATGATAATGAAATTGGCAAGTATGATGATGAAGATTAAATACATAAGATTCTAAAAAATTTACTCCATTCTTTTAATATAGATAACATGAACACTTGTGGTGATGAATTTTTTGTGGAAGAACAAAATCAAGAAGTAAGATAATTCTATAGTCTTTTAAAGAATTTTGAGCAACCATGATACGAAGGGTCAAAACTTTCCAAACATTCTACTTTGGTAAAAATTCTTCATATAAAAGTACTGATAATTGGAGTAATGAGTCATTTACAATGCTGATGAAAATATTGAAGGAAGATTTATTGTCCCATGGATCAAACTTGTCATATTCATATTATAGAGAAAAGAAGATAATTCTATCCTAGGGCTTTCTAATGAGGAAATCGATGCGTGTAAGAATGATTGCATTTTATATTCGAAGAATGATATGTTTTTCAATTCTTGCAAAATATATGGTGCATCTAGATAGAAGAAGGACAAACATAGTGAGGAAAAAAATTTAAAAAGGAAAAACATGTACTGTACAAGATTTTATGTTATTTTTTTGTATAGTCAACACTTCGTACACTGTTTATGTCCTCAAAAACATCCTCTTCAATAAGATGACATCATAAGAACAAAGAATATGATGGAATTATGAGGCACTCGATTGATTAAAAAGCATGAAAAATATTTGATGGACTTCATCAATTGTTTGCTATTGAGCCTCATAATGTTATACTTGGACATGCTTACTATGGTTTTCAACCATTTGGATGTTCTAGAACTCCGTATAGCATTTGGCCTGTCATACTTATCCTCATAATTTACCACCGTGGTTATATATGAAGCAAGAAAATTTTATTTTTTCAATGCTTATTCCCGGTCTCGAAAGCCTTGGAGATGTAATTGATGTTTATCTCCAATCTTTTTTCATGAATTAAAGGAATTATGCGATACTAGAGTTGATACCTTTTATGCATCCACAAGACAGAGCTTCTCCCTGCATGTTGCTTTTTAATGGTCCATTAATGATTTTTCAGCATATGAAAATTTGTCCAGATGGAGTACAAAAGAAAAATTGACTTTGCCATTGCAACAAAGAAAGGTTCTACATTAGGTTACCAAATGATAAAAACATTGCTATATGGGCCCTCGATGCTTTCTTCCTCTTAATCACAAATAGAGGAATGATAAAAAATTATTTCATAGAACTAAAGAGTGGAGATTAGCGCCAAATATATTGTTCGGTGATAATATACTTGATTAAGTGGCTGATTTAGATAGGTTACCACTAACAAAAGATAAAATTAAGAAATATTAAGTGTCACATAAGAGAAGTGGTGATAATTGGAATAAGAAAACTATATTCTTTAATCTTCTATGCTAGAAAACTTTATTGTTGCAGCATAATTTAGATGTGATGCACATTGAAAAGAATATATGTGATAATATTTTGGGGACAATCTTAAATATTAAAGGAAAAATAAAAGAAACCATCAACAGTCAATTGGATTTGCAAGCAATGAACAAAAGGAAAGAATTACATCCAATATAAAATGGGGATAAATATGAGTTACTAACACTACGTTTCACATTATATCAAGAAGAGAAGGATAAGTATATAAAACTTTTAAAGGATTTAAAGGTCCCCGGTGGATTTTCATCAAATATTTCTCAGTGCATCAATCTAAAAGATAACGACAATTCATGTTTAAAGAGTCATGATTGCCATATTCTTTCTCACAAGTTATTCCCACTTTCCATACGTAGTATGCAATGTAAAGATGTGCAAGAGCCACTATTGAGTTGACATTGTTTTTCAATCTGCTTGGAGCAAAGTGTTAAGGACTTGAGGAGTTGGAATAAATTGAAGCCCAACTTCCTATAACTCAATGTAAGTTAGAAAAGGTTTTTATTCCTGTATTTTTTGATGTCATGTACCACTTTCCATTTCATTTAGCTAATTAAGTTATGATTGCTGGACCTATTCAATATTGATCGACGAATCTAGTGGAGCGATGGTTATACTTTCTGATGCTTTTTATTCGTAATAGAGCTTGCGCAGAAGGTTCTATTATAGAGGGATATATAGAAAATGAATGTATGGCCTTATGTTCAAGGTATTTACATACGATGGAAACAAAATTGAATCTCTTTGAACGGAATTATAATGGGGGGTGTATAGAACATAATGGAGGCTTAATAATTTTTGCAACCTAGAAGAGCGTTAAGAGGTGGAAAACCACATAGACTTGATTCAAATTGAAGGGAGAAAGTGTAACACCCGAAAAATCGCTATGATCAGATCCCAGACTTGAAGCAAGAAATTAGCAGAAAGTGAAAATATTTACCTCAAGACGAGTCAGGGTACACATCGTTAGATGATACCATAAGTCATCGTCAAACTCGTGGTAGGTAGTAAGTAGAAATTTTGGAAACAGGATGACTCTTGGAATGAGTCATTGTGAGGGAAAATAACCAATTATGTGCCCCGTAATGAGCAACAGTTCAAGAAATGGTCAAGTTTTTCCCAAAACCACGATCATGTAATGACTCGTGGTGACTTTTAATGGATCGTAATGAGAATTTTATGAGACAAGCTCAGAGAATATGCAAAAAGGGTCCCAGTGAGCACGAGTCAAAGGACGACTCATCAAACCCTATGATGACTCGTTACGAGGCCCGTTATGTGGAGTTCAGAGAATTAGCCCATAAGAAATTAAAGGATGTAACAACTTCATCGTGATGAGTGATGACTCATGGTGAGGACCCGTTGGAAAGATTGCAAAATTAGTGCAGAGGTGGCAGTGGTGACAATGAGAGGAGTGACGAGTTATGGTAGCATGTGATGACTCGTCATGTCTAATAATTGGTTGAAGAATCAGAAAACTACAAATTTGCTCTAGAGGAAACGAATGGATCCCAAGAGTCATTATGACAGACAACTAGGGGTGGGCGTTCGGTGTTTCGGTTCGGTTTTTTCAAATTTCTGTTCGGTTTTTTCGGTTTTCGGTTATGAATAATGAACACCAAACACCGCACCATTTTAATTCGGTTCGATTCGGTTTTTTTTTAATTCGGTTCGGTTTATTTATTTCGGTTATTCGGTTTTTTTGGGCTTGGTTGATGGACTTTTTTCTGATTGTAAAATGGGCTGCATTTAAATAAAATATAAATTATTTCAAGCTTTTTAATTCAAAATGATCTACTTTTAAGGTTTAACTACTGTGATTGTGAAACTTTCTTTTATTAATATCAAAATATCAATTATAAATTTATAAATAAAAATTAAAATTATATAAATCGAGTGCCTACCGGCTACCGCCTACACTTCAAAATGGCATAACTTAGTAACTTGCCATCTCAATTCTCAAATTCTCAATGACAATTGACATAATCACATAAAGCATCACATCACTTGATGGCCGAATGCCGATGGACACTTGGGCATTCCCAAATCCACACAGCCACACCACACAGGCACAAAGCATACAAATTTAAAATTACAATACACACACGAAATGACAAAAATCATAATCAACATTCAGCACTTCAGTAGTGCCAGCGCCTAACAGCCCAACACACGCACTGGTATGGACCGTATGGTACACACAAAGTCACAAACTACTTGGGACTTCAAAGTTAAAAATTAAAATCACAAAAAAAAACACCAAATTCATTCAACCACTCTATAATATTAAATACGAATAACATTGAGATTACGCTCAAGAGTCAAGACACTTCTCAGTTCTCAACATGCTTCTTCATGATTGAACTTGAACCGTTGATCATTGAACCTGATAAATGGTAAGATAAAATAAAAAATTAGAATATAACTTTCAACTTTCAAGATAAAAAAACAATATTACAAAAAAATATCATCAATGACAATGAGACTATGAGATGAGATAGTATGAGACAAATGAGTAAATGACAATGACCAAATAAATAAAGTAATCAATAATTCAACTCACCGGTCACTAGTAGGCACCGCACTAGTAGCAAATTGCATATTGCAATCATACATCAACAATGTAAGACTCTCTTCCATTTATTGCCATCTCTAAAGATAATTTAATCAAATATGTCATAAAACACAAATTAGTATACTACTAATTTATTATTGCATTAAAACTTAAAAGTCTAAATAAACAACTAAAAAACATAAAATCTTACCAAGCTCAAGTTTCTCAAGATACTCCAAACATTCCTCAACACAAATGGGCTTAGTCTCTTGTCTAAGCCAATCTTGGACACAAACAAGATATTGCACACATTTAGGAGTCAATGAACTTCTAAATGGATCAAGAATACGACCACTAGTACTAAATGCACATTCTGAAGCCACACTTGAAATTGGAATAGCCAACACATCACGAGCTAACTCTGAAAGAACAGGAAACCTGGGAGAATTAACCCTCCACCAATCTAATATATCAAAATCATCAGAATCAGGCTCTTGTTCTTCACTAATGTATCTATCCAACTCTGATTTAGCACCTCCACTTCCACAATCTTCTTTTTGTTTTTTCAAGAAAAGCTTAGTTCTCAAGGCTTTTGTTTTCATACTTAGAGAAGCGCCAGAACTAGATGTATCAGATGTGTGCTGAGATGAAGTAGTTCTAGATGGAGATGATTGATTAGATCCTTTTGAATATTGTTTTATATACACTTCAAACAAAGAAGTCATATAATCACGCACTCCTTCATTTACTTTCTTTCCTATTTCCTCCCCAAATAGTTCTTCAAGTGCAAAGCCAACATACACAAACTTATTTCGAGGATCCAACACAGAAGCAATAAAAATCATTTTGTTCATCTTTTCAGGACAACCCCAATATTTCTTAAACTTTTGTTTCATCCGTTGAGCCATGTTACTCAAATTAAGATCTTCACTTGCTAAACACACATTCAAATATGCATCAAGCTCACATATATCCTCAAAATAAACATTAGAAGTAACATAATGTGAACCTGAAACCTTTACAGTGAGCTCGTAGAATCTTTCAAGAAACTTAACCACATTCCTCACATTCACCCAATCATCACATTTGAGCGGACCTACAACACTTCCATCTTCACACACATTAGTTGAAAGACAAGTATTAAATTGGTCATCAAAAAGATCAAACCTATCAAAGGCCTTCTCAAACTTTTGTGCCGTATCCAACATCAAATAGGTGGAATTCCACCTAGTAGGAACATCTAGCGTCAATGTTTTATCACATTCTACCTTTTGGACTTCACAACATTTCTTAAAGTTTCTTGTTCTTGCAGGGGATGATTTAACATACTTCACCATTTGTCGAACCCTTTTGACAGAAGGATCAATTTCTTTCAAACCTTCTTGCACAATCAGATTAAGTATGTGAGCCATACATCTCACATGAAGATATTAGTTCCCCACATATTCAACTGTTTAGACAATTCTTTAATTTTAACATCATTAGAAGATGCATTGTCAACAGTGATAGAGAATACCTTGTCCAAATGCCAATCAAGTAAACAATTACTAATCGCCTCTGCCATTTGCTCACCCTTATGACTAGATATTGGGCAAAAATTTAATATTCTTTTATGCAACACCCAACTTCTATCAATAAAATGAGCAGTCAAACACATATAATTAATTCTTTGCAATGATGTCCATGTGTCTGTGGTAAGACAAATCTTTGGTTGTACTTCTTTAAAAGACTTCTTCAAATCTTGTCTCAATTCACTATAAACTTCATAACAATCCCTAGTTATTGTTCTACGGGAAGGAATTCTAAATAGAGGTTGGGTTTTGCTCATAAACTTCTTGAAACCTTCATTCTCTACAAAGCTAAATGGTAGTTCATCGATAATTATCATTTCAACCAAAGCCCTTCTAACTACATCTTGTTCAAATTTCCAAAGTGGGGCATCTTGAGTTTGAAAAGATAATTTCATTTGAGAAGAAGTTTCAACGATAGTTTTATATGCCTTGCACCTATCCAAATGTTGTTTCAAACCCGTTGTTCCATTTTTACTTGTATGGGCAGCATAATTATTCTTACAATACTTGAACTTTGCTCTACCAATACCATTTTCAACTATCTTATCAAAATGAGCCCAAACCTCAGATCTTGGTTGCATTTCTTTCCTTTTCTTTGTAATTGTATCCACAGTTTCAGTTTGAGTATCTAGTGAGTTGTCAGTTGAACCAACTTCACTTACTCTACTTTCATCATCCATCTATACAAAATTAATAAGAACAATCATAAATAATTAACCAACAATCAATAAATCAACAACCAACAACAACAAATGATATATCAAAAAGACAAAGACTATTCAAAGAATCAAAATATTAACTATTAAGTATGTATAGACTATAGTGAAAGTGATTCCAAAGACTATTCAAAATAAACAATATTAAGGTTTAAGTGCTCTATTAGTTAGTATTACATCTTACCAACAAACTAGGTGTAGCAAATGGGGAGTTTAATTTCTAGCTTACAAGTTACAACAACTTTCATGATACATGTCCAGCTCAAGGATTCCATGATTGAGAAAATGATGTCAACAAAATTAATTATTAGCTTTTACCCAAGACAGCTAAATAAACACCGCTGCACAATAAAATAAGTTCAAACTAACAATAACTAGAGTCTAGAGATTCAAACTAACAATAAACACTCCAAGGAATCAGTTCAAACTAACAATAAACACTCCAAGGAATCAACAATTCAGCATGGTTATATGTCAAACAGTGAGAGAACTAGTCATGACCCATGAATTCCAGATTTCCAGTGTAAAAACTAAAAGCTCACTGACAAATCACAAATGAAACAATCTCAGCGAAAATGCGAAATGAAACAATTGTCATTTTCTTGTATGGAAAATGAAACACGCCAAGAGTTATTTTCTTGTATGGAAAAAATGATTACTCGACGTCTATGTATTACATTACATTACTAGTTCCAAAGGTGATAGATTGTCTTAAGTTCATATAGAATTAGTTGATTTTAGGTGCTTCTAACTTGTATTAGAAGATAAATTAGTTATTATTGTTATGACATTGTTCAAATGGAGGCTAATGAACGATGAATGTTGTAATCAATTTCAACTAGTTTAGAATTAAGGTGTTATTGTTATTGTTCTAAAGTTCTAAACAAATAAGAACTTGAAAACATTAAGAAATAAGAAATAAGAAGACAGCACTCAGCAGTAAGCAACTATTACTAAATTTCAATTTTCAACTCTTTAAAATCGTAAGACTATGATTTTGTTTATCTTTGTATCACCTACCGGCTACCGAGGCCTGTTCTATACTTCTAAGTTCTATCACATATTCTGATATTCACATTCTTGAATGAGTTGAATCTTGATTAAGGATAAGTGGAATAGTGGAATAGTGGATAACTTACAGTTACAGAGATAATAGAAAGAGATAGCGGGCTAGCGGCTGCCGGCGAGGGATGGGCCGATCAGCCGATGGGCAATGGCCGACGGCTGGTGACTGGTGAGGCAGAGAGTACCGACTACCGAGTACGTGCCGACGGGCGACGGGCGACGGGCGACGGGCGATGGGCGACGGCGGACGGCTTCTCTCTGAAGTTCTGAACTTCTTATTGTCGATTGATTTCTATTTTCTGTGTTCTGTCTACTGGTGTTTAGCTGTGAGTACTGAGTAGTAATAGTTATTAGTTTAGGGTTTTTTATTTTTTTATTTAATTTAATTATTAATTATAAAAATAAAATAAAATAATTTTATTATAAATTAGGTTATTCGGTTTAACCGAAAACCGGTGAACCGTAACCGAAAAAAAATCGAAAACCGAATTAAGTTATAAAAAAAAACCGAAACCGAACCGAAAAACCAAAAAAACCGAAACCAAAAAACCGAATTAATTCGGTTCGGTCCGATTTTTCGGTTTTCGATTTTTTTGCCCACCCCTACAGACGACGACTCATTGTCTAGGTTGTTGGAACTGATAGGCGGATTTTTAAAGAGAATCTCTAGGGGTATTTTAGTAATCTCCTGTGCTTCGAATCCTAAGTGAGGGTGTTTTGGGTGTTCGAAGGGATGGATTAAAAGGATTTTCCTTTCTCAAATTCTCATTCTACTAAAGTCCTCCGTAAGTTCTTCTTCTCTCTTTCTCTCAAGGCTTAATACCTAGGGTTCTTCTCTAAGACTTTCAAGATTCAAGTTCTAGAGGGGGGTTTTTCAAGCCAGGTATGTGGGACTTCAACAAGTACTTTCTTCCATCCTTGTGTCCCAAAGGTTTCAAAAAACCCTAGCCACTAGTTATTCCCTAGAAATCATTATTTAGGGTATCTCTTCAAGTTGTTAAGTTTTTTCTACCTCTCCTATGTTTCAAATTTCAGGGCAAGAATTATGATACATAGATATATCCATGTCATTATTTTAGTCTTTACAATACCCTGACCATGACTTTGATTTTAAACTGATATTTTAGAGAGGTTGATTTTAAGCTTTCTTTACCTTAATATCACATGATTTGCCAAAGTGTATATGGTGGTCATGAATTATTCTCAATTTCATAACGTATTTCCATGATATCATACTAGCATTATTTTAAAGGTTTAGCCCCCATAATTTAGCACTGTTATCAAAAAAATATAGTTTGTTTTGCATATATTATTCTACCATGATCTTAATATGCATGATTTTTAATATGAATAAATCATAAGATTTTACTCATGATTTCATTATTTTTAGTTATTAAGTCCTTTAGACTCTCAGGATGCTTTCAGATAACTAGTTCTGACTTAGTCTTAGGATATAAATTTTGAGTTATTAGTACAATTAGTTATAATTAGGTTTTCAGTTGGGAGTAGTACTTAGCACCAAGCGGGTCGAGGTTCCCGTACACACAGGTTCAAAGAACTACGCACCACCGTAGATCTTTATCCCGAATAGGTCTCAGTTAGTGATCACACAAACCAGCCACTATACCCAAGCATGGTACAGTGAGCTCTATTCGATTGGGTGTATACATCAAAATCCACGTCTAGCTCACATGGTTATATGTTGGTTAATAGGATCTTCCATAGTATAGTTTAAGATTCAGTTTGGTACAGTTTTCAATTATCGTTATAGCTTCAGTTTCAGTACGTGTACATGACCCTAAAATCAGGTTTACATGCATTTTTATTAAATATTTTTTAAACTACCATATCATATCAGTATTTACGTAAATTAGATAGGGTCATTCTGTTATAGCTCAGTTCATGTGTCCAATTATGTATATAGTGTAGTCTCTTCTCTAATTAATAGCATGACTCAGTTTCAGTTGCCTTTCTCTCATACACAGTACATTCAAAGTACTGACCATGTACTCTTTATATGTTATATCATTTTATGATATTGGCTTGGTACCTAAGCCCAGCATCACAACTATCTTTACCGGCGATATCCAGTAGTTGATAGTGATGAGTCCTCATGTAATGCCCTGGAAACTCAAAGATTCGACCTAGGACTCAAAAAGGGAAAATTTGCAAAAAACTGAAAAATCTTGCACCAGTCACAGAACAGGTCGTTAAGTGACCTGTTAGAGGTGCCCACGAGTCGTGAGGTGACTTGTGGGGAGGCCAAGTGAGGAATTTTTATGTTTTGGGAAAAGGATACCCCACAAAAGAACTAACGAGTCATGTCAGTCCCCATGATTTGTTAGGTCAGTCATGGGGAGTGGAGGCTGTGTACTTGACGAGAGGACCCTACGGTTCATGGTCAGACACCACAAGTCATGAGGTGAGTCATGATCAGCTAGGGGAGATTTTCTGAGAGTGAGGCAATGAACCTAACGAATGGTGACCATGACTCGTAATCACAAGCAAGGAGTCATGAAGTCATTCATTACAAGCCCCAGAAGACAGATAGATAGTGTACTTAATGGATGATGCCACAAGTCATGGCCCTAGGTAACGAGTTGTTATGTCCCTCGTTAGGACCATCTGACAGTTTTTCCCTGTGATTTTTTCAGGGTTGTTTATTTATTTCCTACTCTCCTACACTTAAAACCACGTCACTTTAGACGTAATTTTGAACCTATTAGTGGGAATGAATGACCTCTTCCTTCATTCCCCATGTATATTCTCAAAAAACATTGAAGAGTTGTCTAAAGAACTTTTAGAGTAAGGTCCAGGGTTCTTCATCCATCTCAGAAATATAAGTTTCCTCCTCCAGGGAATTCTTAGAAAGGTATGTGGGAATTCAACAAGGGGATTGTTCTTCCTTTGTGTCCCCTAAAACTCATCCTTAGTTCACTATCAGTTCTAGCCCTGAGTTTTCAGTTGTGAAGATATTGCTATCAAACCTTGTTTTTTTCTTGAGGAATATTATTCTATGCTAAATTTTGATATTTTACACCAAATTGTAATTAGAATGCTATCTGTTCTCTTGAATATGACTTTAGCCCTAACTCTTGAAAATCAAAAACTATAATCCTGCTTGAGTATTAAATTCTCGAAAATTTATTGAATCTTTCAGAGTTAGGGGTTCCTATGATATTTGTATGTGTTAGAAACTCAGTCACATATATGAAATTTTGTTTGAGTTAGAAAGTTTATATACTCTGTATTACTCAGAATGTCAACCTAGTCTTAGTCAAATTTTAGCAACCTCCAGGTTGACCAGAACAATGTCAGCTGATCAGTTTGACTACAGATTATCTTGAGGTGTCTGTGATACCTCCCTATTATAAGAATCAGACTCAGAACTCAGTTTCATTGGTCCACTAGGTGGTCATGACACTTTAGATAAACAACTCTAACTAGCCTTAGGACTCTAGACAGATTACAGTTTGTTCTTAGATGGTTGCGACGCTTCTAGATAAGTAGCTTTTACCAGTCTAGAACCCTGTTTCATAATCTGGTCCAATAAGACTCTCAGGGTACTTTCAGTTATATATTCCTGACTAGTCTTGGGCCCAGTTTCAAGCTATGAACTTGGTATTCAGTTTAGGTATTCCAATGGGAGCAGGACCTAGCACTGAGCAGACCGAGGTTCCAGCGCACCCAGGTTCCACTTAGCACTGAGCAGACCGAGGTTCCAGCGCACCCAGGTTTCTAGAACTATGTCGCCAGTGTAGGTTACAGTATTTATTGGCCTGAATGTCCCCAGACTTTTGTGATCACCCAGTTCGTGCCTCTATACCCGGGAAAGATATATTGGGTACTACCGGTGGGGCGTATACATCGGACTCCACGTCTAGCTCACATGGTTATATGCCGGTTATAGACTCTCCCACTAGTCAGCTTAGTTCAGTCTCAGATTAGTCAAGTCAATTCATATCAGTTTAGTGTAGTATCTTAGACTTAGTATTTTGGACTTAGGGCATGTCTTTGACCACCAGACAGGGTCATCTTGACCATCTTAGTTTACTTAAGTTGTCTCAGTTAAGTATATTAGTTGGTCATTGCATGCCATTTCAGTTCAGTCATTTATATCCAGTATCATGTTTTCTCTCACTTACTATGTACATTCAAATAACTGACGCATACTTTTATGTTGTATCATTTCATGATACAACCGTAGCTGCTCAGACTTAACATCTTTAGTCGCCGTAGTTCAAATCCTCCTCGGCAGCATAAGTGTGAGTCCTCATCTTTCAAGGGCGTTATTTCAGTTCTTTCAATTATTTCATCACTTTCAGTTAGACTTAGAGTTAGCCGGGGGCTTATCCCAGCAACTATTCGACTGATGGCTTTCAAACACAAACTTGACTTTAGACTTTCAGATTGTTAAGATATTTTAAACTTTATATTCAGATTTATTTTTTCATAAATGTTTTATATTATTATTTCAAAGCTTCCGCTATGCATGTTTTACTCAAATTACTAGTGTACGATAGACCAAGGGTTGACTTGGGGTTACTTGTGACTCCAAGTACCGTTTTCCATATAGGGTGTAGACTCGGGGCGTGACACCTCATCCTTCGTAGATCGGTCTTTATTTCAGTAATCGTCATTTCTAGTTTACAAACATTAAGTTAGCTGGGGGCTTGTCCTAGCAACTCATTAGTTAGTAGAAGCTTTCAGATAGCATAGTATCATTTTCAGCTTATCATTATTAGTGTTGTTTAGAACTCCAGTATTTACCAGATTTATCTTTTCTCATAAAACATTTTTTTACACATCAGTAGCTTCCACTCAGTTTTCTATTTAAATTCTAGTATGCCAGTGATATGCTATGTCATGGGTTCGGTTGGGGCCACTTATGACTCTAAGTACCGCGTCACATTCAAGGTGTATACTAGGGTCGTGACAAACTTGGTATTAGAGACCCAGGTTTAGAGTGTCCTAGGATATCTATGATAATGATCAAATTCACACTCTTGACAAAGTATAAAGAAGATGTTCTCAATAAAGAACCCAACAAAGGTTGGGGTCAAACCCACAGGGAATATGGTAAGAACTAGACTAATCCCGATTTTAAGCTTTTTGGTATGATATCTCCAAATTAGGGGGTTTAGAGAAAATGAATTGTAAAACAAGCGTGAAAATCCATTGTTGTTTATCAAGATTTGCAATTAACTAGGGTAAGTGCTCCCCATGGGTTCACAACTACTTCGGGTTTACACTAGTGATCGATCCCAATGCTTACTTGTAGAACAGATAACTAGGGTTGATCCAAATGACTGGATCGTCCCTATTGGATGACTATACTCAAACATTAGGTTGGGTCTCATGAGCGATTTCGATTGAACCATTATCAATTTGTTCCAAATTAACCATCCCGTGACCACAACTCAATTTGTTGTATTTCTCTTTTTCTAGTCTCTACCTCACTAGGATCAAGCAAGTAATGCATTCGGGCAAGTCCTAACTTTGCGCTTTGTTAAGAAACATTAAAGATGAAGAGAACACAATACTCTCTTTAAAGTTGTTGAGGTTAATCCACCATGGTTCCCACAACCCTAGTTGTTGAGGTTTTATCCTCTCATGATTGTAAGATTATTATTAGTATTCATAAACAAACACATAATTAAATACTCACAACAATGATTTAAAGAAAATCTGCTTTGAATATTGCAAGAAAATATGATGAACAAATTCAAGAACAATTGAGAAAATCCAAGTTATGATCTCAAGATTGCTCTCAAATGTTGCCAAAAACTAATTACAAACTTGATAATAATCCTCCTCTAATTGATTCAGACCAAATCTGAACCAAAAGAAATCTAAAAATATTAATATAGATAGTAAAACCAATTTCCTAAGATAACAGGGAATTAACCAAATCTGGCGCCGACACATCCTATGACTCCTTGTACGACCCGTAATGGGATTGTATAGGCCATGCCTTGTCGCATACATCCTTTTGCTTCTACAAAATATGCTAAGTGTTGCCATTTGGTATGACTCGTAACATGATCCCACGAGTCATACAATCAAGTTGTTGTTTGGCTCTGAGAATGTTGGCATCTTCTGAACATTTTTATAAGTGTCTTGGTATGCCTCATACCTTACTTCTATGACTCGTAACAGCCTGTCGTATCATGAGATCTACCACGTCCCAAAAATCACTAAAGCTTTTCCCGACTCCTGGTAAGGGTCATCTATAGATGCTACAATCCGTAATTGCTACCCATACTAGGACTCTTCAATTGTGCAAATTTCCTTGAAGTTTTCTATGACTCAACAAACGGCTCATACTGAGAGCCTTATTTTGCCTTTGCCTTGTACAAATCCTCTGAGATTTTCCACGAGTCTCAGTACGAATCATACAATCTTGGTATGTCTCATATTGAGATCAGTACATGGCTTCTTTTCTGCAACTTTTGCACATTTTCACTCCAAGACCTATTTTCCTTGAAAACAAAGTAAAAGGACCTCATATCCATATAAATACACCTAAGTCCATGTTACTTTCCAAGTTTTAAGTGTCGAGAGTGCTGTAAAGTCACATCACATCAGTTTGAAAGTTGCGTCAAGTAAAGTCCTTTTCGTGGGTGCGAAGCACACCACACTTATGTGTGGGAGGCTACGAGGTGTTTTTAGGAAAATTTCCTTGTTTTATTATTATTATCGTGCAATAGAGTGTAAACTCTAAAGTTTATGTTCTAATTCATGCTTTACGTGTTCACAGACAATGCCTTCCATACGAGAAAACAGAAGGAGAAACGACAATAGGCACCATCCAGCTCCATTAGCTCCAGCAGACTCAATGAATGAGAATGTTACCCATCCAAAGTTTCGGGCTGGATTTTGTATGTTGGAACAAGTCGTGACATCTCAGCTTAACCAGCAGGAAATCACACTTGCAAATCCTAGCAAAAAAACGGCAACTACTAGGGTTCAGGACCTCACTAGAATGAACCCATCTCAGTTCTACCGCTCCAAGGTAAAAGGGAAGTTTAAGGAAAAAGAAAAAGGGAATAAAAGAGCCAAAACTGACAACTTGGAGATCTCTCAGTAGAGAATGGGTGAGGGACACCAATCATAGTCCCATTAGAGGTCATTAATCCAAGCACCATAAACATTTGGTGTTCCATCCGGATCCAAGGTAAGGGAGAGATTACATATCAAGCTTGCAAGCTCTCTGGAAAGAACCACCTAGGAAAGTGCATAGCTAGTTCAAATGTTTTCTTCTGGTGCATCAGGTAGGTCTATAATTTCAGAGATTTCCCAGCAGCCAAATAGGGCGAAGGTAGAGCTCTAACCATCACTTCTTCAGCCTAGTCAGATAGACCAACTTGCGAGAACAATGGAAAGAGCCACCCCAGAAACTATTTGCTCGATAAGGAAGGTTGTTTTGGATGTGGTAAGTTGGAAATAAAATAAAGAATTTCCCTTTAGCTAGAAATGGGAAGACTCAGTCCAGCATTTCGGCAGCTCCAGCAGCCTACTCATCTTAGCAAGGGGCGTCATCTAGTGTAGGTGGTGAACAATGCCAGAAATATTTAGAGGTATGTTATGAGCTTTTCAGGTCGTGTCACGACCCGAACATAGATCCTGACCGAGACATGAAACCTAGAACCATGAACGAGTCCAAATCATCCCATGGCATAAACATAGTAGCTAAAGAACATACATTAACGGAAAACTAATAAACTAAATACGAATAAGCGGAAGTCTGCATACATATATCATAAAAGTATAAGAAGAGTCAACGCCTCGACAAGATTGAACATCCACATAATGTCTGAGAAGCCCCTAAACTGTCTGATGAGCTGATGGGACAACACCACCAACTAGCTCTAAAGTCTGGGACTAAATATCAAAATAACAAACTAAACTGATGTCCTTAGAAGATGAGGACTCACCCATACTAGCTAAAGTAGACTGATATGAAAGCAGGGCTAATGGCTCGACTGATTTTGAACATCTTAACCTGTATCATGAAATGATACAACATAGAGTATGTGATTGATATTGGGAATATTTTTATGCCCATTTTCCATATTTACCCATATTTTATCATGTTTTGAATTCATAATCCATAATTTATGCTTAAATTCATGAATGTGTGTGTTTTATGTGCTAACAAATGATTTAAGTTGATTTGAGCAGGAAACAAAGCAAAATGGGCTCAAAATGATGCAGGAAATGAAGATTTGAGGATCTTACGGGTTTGGTGCAATGGCTGGTGCTCCACACCACGTCCCCAACTTCAGAGAACAAGAATCTCAGTCTGGTGCTATGGGTGGCGCACCTCAAACTTCAGAGAATTGCACTTCAAAAATTTTGCGAGATAAGTGGCGCCCCATGCTAGAGGTGTCCATAATTAGAGAAATTTAACAAACACTTTTGTGAGATGAAGGGGGCAGTGCACCAGACCCTATCCAGAGCTGAAATTGCATGAAATTTGAATAAGTCTATGGCGAGGTAGGAGGGGTGGCGCTCCACGGTCATTCCTAGGTGAAAAATGCTGATTCTAAATCCATGTTTTGAAGGGAAAAAGCGCCATTTGAAGGCTCATCTATAAATAGTGGACTTAGGTCATTTATTAAAAAGTTTTGGACTTCTTTGAAGCATCTTTACTCACTTTTTATTCCATAGTTCATTCATGAAATCTTGTAAGCAGTTTGGAAGGAAGACAAGGTTCCACAACTAGGTTTTCTCTTCTTTACTCCGTATTTTTGCACGATGATGACTAAGTATTTGTTTTTCGGTTGTGTATGAATAGCTTAATTCATATTCTATGGTTGTGGCCATGGTGAATGGTTGATTGTTTGATAGACTAAGTAAACTTAGTTTTGATTCATCTTTTATGGTTTTTTCTATTTATTTGTGTTAATTTATTATTTATGAGATTGATCACCTTGTAAGTAATCCATTGGCTTTCGATTGAACTTGGGAAAGGGAATTGAAAGGGTTAAAAATAAATACAGAACGGGAATCCAAAGTCCCTTAAACCCATTTGTTGTAGCGTAGAGTTTTTTGTTGAAGATAGGTATATACCCTTCAACCCCGTTTAGTTCAAATACAAGTAGGCATAACAATTGTTTTATTGTTCTCCTGCGACCATAGGGATGTAGTTGTTAGGCTTCATGAATTAGTTCTTGGATGCTAGGGATAGTGGAAATAAATGGGATAACAACTTGCAGCTGACAACCATAGGAAGAATCATGCTAGTTTAATTACGTCTGGGAAACTCAACTTGAAACGAACCAAGTGTCATTGCCCTAGTGTTTCATCATTAAAGAAATACAATCAAGCATGCATTTGTTTTAGTTAATTTTTACACTTGAAGTTTTAGTAGTTTTAGTTTTCAAACCAATTTTAATTTTACTTGTTTTGTAGATTGGTGAAAATAAAGTGGCAAACTTGTAATGATTAAATTGACAAGTCCCTGTGGGTACGATATCAGGACATAACTATCCTATATTACTTTACGACCATGTCCGCTTGCATACGCTTGGGCGATATCAGTGGTCAGTACTTGGAATGTATTGAGTATGCAAGGAAAGTGAATAAGCTGAGTAAGTAAAACATAAATCATGCACATAACATATATCATAAGACCATGAGAGTAAGGAATTGCATGCTAATATCTGAAAACTTGTATAGTCATAAACTAAATTTCATATCTGAGTAGAATGACCCACAACTGAAAATAGAATCATATGCTCTCCACCAGGACAACCAAAGTCGTGTCACCAATATACTTCTTCAATAATGATTACATGGAAAACTGGATGCATTGACACTAACTCTGCTTGTAGCTCCAACTCATAGGCCACCTTGCCATATCGTTTCGCAATCCTATAGGGACTAACATATCAGGGACTAATTATCCCTTTCTTTCCAAACCTCATCATTCCCTTCATGGAAGACACCTTCAAAAACACCCAATTGTCAACTTCAAACTCAAGTTCTCTCCTCCTCATATCAGCATATGACTTTTGATGACTTTGAGCTGTCTTTAGCCTTTCCAATATAAGCTGGACTTTGTCCATAGCCTCATGAACTGATTTGGTCCTACCAACATATCTTCACCTACCTAAAACCAACCAATAGGCGATCTGCATCTCCGACCATATAGAGCCTCAAACGGAGCCATCTAAATACTAGAATGGTAGCTGTTGTTATAAGTAAACTTGACAAGAGGTAAATAATCATCGCAACTACCCTTAAAGACAATCTCACACATTCTCAATAAGTCTTGAAGGATCTGAAAGGTCCACTCAGCCTAACCATCTATTTACGGGTGAAAAGTTGTGCTAAGCTTGACATGAGTACCAAGGCCATTCTAAAATGATCTCGAAAAATGGGAGGTAAACTGAGTACCTCTATCTGAAAATGATGGGAAAGGGAACTCGATTCAACCAAAATAACTCTTGAATATATAACCTTGCATAGTCCTCAACTGAATTGGTAGTTTTGACCATTAGGAAATGAGCTGCCTTGGTCAACCTATCTACCACCACCCATATAGAGACATATTGCCAGGGAGTGCAATGCAACCCTGTGATGAAGTCCATATTGATCACTTTCCACTTCCAAGTGGTGATATTGATGTCTTCTAGCATACCTCAGAGTCTTTGATGCTTAATTTTCACTTATGGACAATTCAGACACTTAGCTACAAACCCTGCTATGTCCCTCTTCCCGCCATTCCACCAATAGATTTCCCATAGGTCTCGTACATCTTGGTGGCACCTGGATGTATAGAATATCAAAAACCATGAGCTTCATGCAACATTTGTCCTCTCAAATAATTGATATTCAGAACACATAAATGACCTTGATAACGAATTACACCATCTCCCGTTTGGGAGAAAACCTCCACCTTCTAATTTTGAACCGCTTCTTTCAACTTCACAAAAATAGGATCCTCAACTTACCTATCCTTGACCTCAGTCACCAAAGAAGACTCTGAGCCATTCTAAAAAACGACATCACCGTCTGTCAAATCCACTAGGCGAACCCCTAATTATGCAAGACGATGCACATCCTTCACCAACTCTTTCCTTCCATATTCCACATGAGAAACACTCTCCATTTATAGTCTGCTAAGGGCATCCGCCACTACATTAGCCTTGACTATATGATAAAGGACACTTATATAGTAGTTCTTGAGCAGCTTTAACTATCTCCTTTGTCGCAAATTCAAGTCCTTTTGGGTGAACACATACTATAGGCTCTTGTGGTATGTAAACACATCCATATAGACCTAAAACAAATAGTGTCTGAAAATTTTCAATGAGAACACCACCGCTGCTAATTTCAGGTCATGCGTCGGGTAATTCTTCTTATCAGTCTTAAGTTGTCTAGATGCATACATAATGACCTTAGCATGTTGCATCAACACACAACCAAGACCAACCCTAGAGGCATCAAAATACACAACAAATACATCTATGACCTCGAGTAAGGTCAATACTGGGGGAGAAGTGAGTGGAGTCTTTAACTATTGAAAACTGTTCTCACAGGCAGTCGACAACAAAAAATTGACTTTCTTCCGGGTCAATTTAGTCAACGGTGCTGCAATGGATGAAAATCCTTCAACAAACCTCCTGTATTAGCCTGCTAAAACCAGGAAACTCCTGATATTTAAAGGATTAACTGGTTTATGCCAATTCATTATGGCTTCTATCTTTTGAGAGTCCATCTGCACACCCTCACTTGACACCACATGGCCTAAAGATACTAATGAATCCAACCAAAACTCACACTTGTTGAATTTAGCAAACAACTAGCGATCCTTGAGAATCTGTAGCACAATCCTCTAATGAGCGACATGTTCCTCCTTGCTCCGAGAGTATATGATGATGTCTTCTATGAAGACAATCATGAATATGTCTAGATATGGCTTGAACAGCCTGTTAATTAACTCGATAAAAGTTGTAGGAGCATTCGTTACTCCAAATAACATAACTACAAAATTCATAATAACTATATCGAGTCTGAAAGGCTGTCTTCAGGATGTCACTCTCCCTATCTTTGAGCTGGTGATACTTAGATTTGAGGTTTATCATTGAGAAGCACTTAGCAGCATTAAGTTGTTCAAACAAGTCATCAAGTATGGGGAGGGGATACTTGTTCTTGATTGTAACCTTGTTCAACTGTTGATAGTCAATACATATACAAAGAGACCCATCCTTCTTTCGAATAAAGAGAACTGGTGCACCCCGTGGGGACTTGCTAGGTCTGATGAATCCCTTATATAGAAGATCTTTCAATTTTTCCTTCAACTCCTTTAATTTAACTTGAGCCATTCTATAAGAAGGAGTAGATATAGGTTGCTTATCGGGAAGATGGTCAATACCGAAGTCAATATCCTGCTGGGGAGTGACTCCAGGTAGATTATCTGGGAAAACCTTCGAATACTCACATACAATAGGGACAGACTAAAGTTTTGATGTCTCAAATGTAGCATCCTTAACCTGAACTAGATGGTACATGCAACCCTTGAAAATCATCTTTCTGGCCTTAAGGTTGAAACAAAGTGACCTATAGGCACAACTGAACTACCCTTCCATTCTAGGACTGGCTCACCCAAAATCCAGAACCCTACCATACGGGCTATATAATTCACTAAGAAAAACATGCATGAAACCAATCCATACAAAAGATAACATCCAAATCAGTCATGTATAACTCTACTAGATCGGTCGAGGTCACTTTTTGGAGAACTTTGATAGGGAAATTTCTATATACCCTTCTAGCTATAACTAAGTCACCGACTGTAGTAGAGATTGAGAAGGGTTCTGATAAGGTTTCAGGACTAACTCTAAAACTAATACAGTATAGGGTGTCACAAAAGATAATGTAGCCCATGGGTCTATCAATGCATATACATCAAGATGGAATACTCACAAACTACAAATGACCACATCTGGGAAGACCTCCTGCTCCTGACGAGATAAGAGGGTATAAAACATGTTCTGATGTTGACCACCACCGGCACTAGTGGATGCAACCTGCTGAGTTGTGCATGCTGGTGAAGCTGCTGAACTGGTACAGGGTCATGGTCTCTACCATGGCCCTGTCTAGTCTCTAGACAATCTATGAGCATGTGTCTGGGCTTCCCGCACCAAAAACATGCCCCTGACTCTGCCAAAACATTCTTCAGAGTACCTCCTACGACACTGCCCACAAACTAGAATGCTGGGCTCTCCTGCCATGCTTCCCTGACATCTGGAGCCTAATGCTCTAACTTGGCGATAACGACTAGATCTGGACGGACCGTTGGCTGATGATGGCACTAGGGCCGATGGCCTCTGGTTGAACTGCTAACGGTGTCCTCCATCGAACCTCTACTGAAACTATCCGTAACTCCTTGTCTTGGAACTCTTGGCCTCTCTCTCTTTCTCCTTCATTTGATCCACCTCTAACTACTAGGCTTATATAACCAATTGCGATAAGTCTAGATCACTCTTCAGCATAGCGGTCCTACACTCCTTGACCAATGAGTTAGACACTCCATACATAAATTGTTATACCCCCAAAGCCCAAAGATCAGACCTGGGAGTTGAAACAAAGAAGAACTCAAAACTAGCACCAGGTATCAGGATGGGTCGTGAGGAAACCCGTGAGAGCAGCCCATGAGTCATGATGCGACTCATGGGAAGGTCAGGTAAGGAGTTTTGAAACTTGAGAAATGAGGTTTTTACGGGCATGACCACGGCTCGTGGTTAGGCCCCAGGAGTCATTAGGTTAGCCGTGGGTGTGTGAGTAAAAAAAGAAGGAAGAGAGGCGGTGTACTTGACGGGAGGACCCAAGTCGTGGTCAGTCACCATAATTCATGGGGTGGGTCCTGGTCAGTTAATTGAAAAATGAATGGTTTTGAGGAAGTATACGCCATGAATGGTGACCACGAGTCGTGGTCACCCAGTAACGAGTCGTGAAGTCATCTATTATGAGCCCAGGAGACCTGATGAGCAGGGTACTTCACGGATCAAACTACGAGTCCTTCTCGGAGGGGAAGATTCATTAAGTCAGTTGATTGGACTACCTAACAGTTATTTCCTGTGATTTTCCTAAGGGTGCTTCGGTAATTTTGTAACCTCCTAGATCCTAAACTAAGTCGTTTTGGGTTATTTTGAGGGGATTTAGAGGGGCAAAATGGTTTTCCCCCTCATCTTCAGAAAATATACCGTAAGCTTTCCTCTCAATAAGATCTCAAATGAGATTAGGATTTTTCCTCCATTGCAGTAGTCCAAGCTTCCTTCTCTATTGAAATCCTAACTCAGGTATGTGGGAATTCAACAAGGGGATAGTTCTTCCCTTATGTCCCCCAAAACTGTTCTCTAGTTTCTCTATAAAATCCTAGCCTTGAGATTTCGAATGTGAAGAGAATATATGTCAATTTTCTTTGAATTCACATAGAATGATATCCAGGATTATTTCATATATGATTTCCATCAGCTCATGTTTAAATTCATGTTATTTCCTAAAAGTGAATTCTAGCCTTGTAGATTTTTGAATGTTAAGAAATTATTGACAATTCTTCGTCTAATCCATGTGGAATTATTATGGTATATTAATTATGGATATTTCCACCAAATAGTGAATGTACTGACGCTTATCCCTGTACAATGAGTGTAGCCCTAGTTCTTGAGAGTATAAGAGACTAGAGTCTTGCTATAATGATTAAAACATGGAATTTTATTATTTTATCAATGTTATGGATTCTCATATTATTTTATATGAAAAAATTCTCAGTTAGATACATGGTTGCCTAGCTATAGTTAAAATGTAAAAATACTCAGTGTCTGTTAGAAATGTCAGCTGATCAGTTTGACTACAGAATTTCCCGAGGTGTCAATATTATTTCCCAATTATAAGAATTAGATTCAGAATTCAGTTTATTGGTCCACTAGGCTGTCATGAAACTTTAGAGATATAGCTATGAGTAGCTTTAGGACCCCAGTTCAGATTACAGTTTGTTCTCAGACAGTTACGACACTTCTAGATAAGAAGCTCTGACCAGTCTAGAACCCAGTTTCAGAATATGGTCCGATAAGACTCTCAAGTTACTTTTAGATATGTATCCCTGACCAGTATTGGTCCCCAGTTTCGAGCTATTAGCTTAGTCTTCAGTCTAGGATTATCCAGTGGGAGTAGGACTTAGCCCTGAGCAGACCGGGGTTCCAGTGCACCCAAGTTCCTAGAACTATGTTGCCAATATAGGTTTCAGTATTTATTGGCCTAATTGGCCCCAGACTTCTGTGATCACCCAGTTCATGCCTTCACACCCTGGCAAGGTATATTGAATCCTACCGGTGGGTGTATACATTAGACTCCACTTCTAGCTCACGTGGTTACATGAGGTTATAGACTCTCCCACTAGTCAGTTCAGTCAAGTCTCGGTCTAGGTTAGTCCATATCAATATTCCAGACTTAGAACATGCTTTGACCATTAGACAAGGTCTTCTAGACCACCTCAGTATTTTAATTATTTAGATCAGTAGCTTAGTTGGTCATTGCATGTCTTTCAGTTCAACATTTATTTTGTTATTTATTATATGGTGTATGATTTCTCTCACTTACTCAGTACATTCAAAGTACTGATGAATACTTTTATATTGTATCATTTTATGATACAGCTGCAGGATCACAGTCTCAGCCCGTCAGCCAACTACTCACCGAAGATCTCATCTATCCCAATTGGTTAGTCATCATCCTTTGAGGATGGAGATTTATTGCTTTACTTATACATTCCTTCCTTTTTATTTAGATTTGGAGTTAGCTGGGGGTTTGTCCCAGCAACTCATCAGTCTTAGTGGTTTTCAGACGTAGATTTTTTAGATTTAGGTTGGGTTTAATTTGACTTATAGTTTTGTTCTAATATTTTCAATTACTTATATTTCGTTTTAAACTTCCATTGTATATATTTTTATATTTCTCAGAATGCCAGTGTACGACAGACCAGGGGTTGACTTGGGGTCACTTGTGACTCCAAGTACCATGTTTCGTCCTGGGTGTACAATCGGGCCGTGAAAAACATGGTATTAGAGCACTAGGTTCAGAGTATCCTCGGATCTCTGAAAGATGCATCGAGTAGAGTCCTCTTCATGGGTGTGAAGCGTGCCACACTTATGACGAGGAGACTAAGCAATGTCATTAGGAAAAATTCCCTCCATTTCATACTCCACATTGTGAGATGAAATTCAGTTCCAGAATCATTCTCCTAACTCATTCTCTACCTTGTTTTAGTGAATCATGCCTCCCCGATACGATAATGGAAGGAGGGCCGGGAATGCTCAACAACCTCCCCACCAACCCTGACAGCCCCTCAGGATGACTCAATATCTAACGCAGAATTCAGGGTGGCCATTTAGTTGCTCGCCCAAACTGTGACCAACCAGGTGAACTAGCAGGTGGTTCCAATTAACAACGGTTCCACAGCTGCTGCCTGAGTGCGGGACTTCACCAGGATGAACCCTTTGGACTTTCATGGATCTAAGGTGGAAGAGGACCCACGGGGATTTGTGGATGAGATTAAGAAGATCACTCGAATTATGGGTGTTAGTCCCTTAGAGAGTGCCGACTTTGCTTCTTACCAGCTGAAAGAGGTAGCCCAGGTCTAGTACGAGCAGTGGAAGGAGGGGAGGCAAGCGGACGCAGGACCAATGCAATGGGAGGAGTTCACTACAGCCTTCCTGGATAGATTCTTCCCTCGGGAGCTCAGGGAGGCAAAGGTAGTGGAGTTCATGAACCTGAAATAGGGAAATAGGACCGTAGAAGAGTATACTCTGGAATTCACTAGGTTTTCCAAATACGTTCCAGAGATGGTGGCTAAGCCAAGGGCTCACATGTTAAAGTTTGTAAATGGGGTGTCAAATCTTTTCCTCAAAGAGTGCAAAACAGCGATGCTGATCAAAGATATCGACTTCTACATTCTAATTGTCTATGCCCAACAGATTGACACCGAAAAACTGAGGGACATAGAGAGAAAGAGTAAGTGGGCAAGGACTGGCCAATCAGATCATGGCCATCAGAGGTCTGGCCGTAGCAACCGCCCACAGCAACAGTAGCAGCAGTAGCAGAGGGCTCCAACACCCAGCTCATCCAGCGCCCCTACCTTTTTGTCCCGCCAGGATCGGAGGGGTGGAGCATCTAGATCTCAGTCTCAGAGATACAGTGTCAGGAACAGGTATCCAGCTTTCCCCAAGTGCGGCAAGAATCATCCAGGAAAGTGTCTTCCGGGTCGAGAGGCTTTTTTGGTTGTGGACAGCTTGGGCATCGGCTTAAGGAATGCCCGTCAGTAGGATGGGAGAGATCAGAATCCAGTACCTCTGGAGCTATAGCAGGCTAACACATCAGGTATAGAGGGCGATCAATGCCAAAACCATTTTTATGCATTATCATCTCATCAGGATCAGGAGAACTCACCGGATATGGTCACAGGTATGTTACGTCTTTTCCATCTAGGGGACACACTATCATTTGTGACTCCCTATGTATCATTTCAGTTCAATATAAGTCTAGAAGTCCTCTCAAAACCCTTCTCAATCTCCACCCAGTTGGTGAGTCAGTTAGAGCCAGCCAGGTATATAGAAACTGCCCAATCTCAATCTTCAATAAAGTCATTCCATTTGACCTTGTAGAGTTAGACATGGTCGACTTCGACCTCATCCTTTTCATGGATTGGTTACACTCCAATTATTCCTCAGTTGATTACAGAACTAGGGTCGTCAGGTTTTAGTTCCCTAATGAACCATCTCTAGAATGGTCGGGCAGTAGTTCAGCACCAAAGGGTAGGTTTATCTCCTACATTAATTCTAGGAAGCTTATTTCCAAGGGATGTATTTATCATCTAGTGCGAGTCAAGGATTCCTACTCTGAGACCCCAATGATCCAGTTAGTCCCTATTGTCAGCGAGTTTCCAGGTGTGTTTCCCGAAGATCTTCCGGGATTTCCTCCTAAATGGGAAATTTACTTCGGCATAGACCTTATTCCATATACTCAGCCCATCTCCATCCATCCTTATAGAGTGGCTCTAGATGAACTTAAGGAGTTGAAGGAGAAGCTAAAAGATATTCTTGACAAGGGTTTTATCAGACCCAACATCTCTCCCTGGGGTGCTCTAGTGCGATTCATGCAAAAGAAAGATAGTACCCTTAGAATGTGCATAGATTACCGTAAATTGAACAAGGTCACAGTCAAGAACAAGTATCCCCTACCCAGAATTGATGACCTGTTCGACAAACTTTAGGGAGCCAGCTATTCCTCGAAAATAGATCTCAGGTCGGGGTATCATTAGCTAAGGGTCAGAGAGTGTGACATACTGAAAACAACTTTCAGGATTCGGTATGGTCACATCGAGTTTGTGGTTATGTCCCTCAGACTAACAAATGCCCCTGTAGCCTTTATGGACCTGATGACCAGAGTCTTCAAGCAGTATCTGGATATGTTTGTCATTGTATTTATTGAAGACATTCTAGTATACTCCATAAATGAGGAAGAGCATGCTAATCACCTGAGGATAGTGCTTAAGACACTTAGAGACCGCCAGTTATTTGCCAAGTTCAGCAAGTGTGAGTTCTGGTTGAAGTTCGTGACTATCTTAGGTCATGTGTTCTCGGGTGAGGGTATTCAGGTTGATCCTCAAAAGATAGTAGCAGTGAAAGACTGCCCCAGACCTACCTCTCCAACTGAAATGAAAAGTTTCTTAGGTTTGGCCGGTTATTACTGACGCTTTGTACAAGACTTTTATTCTATAGCATGTCATGACCCGAATAAAGGCCCAGATCGTAGACACGGGAAAAGGGACCTTGAGAGACCCCAAGTCGACCCATGGAATAAACATACATCTAACTCATTCGATAAATTGAATAAACCATCACTATAAACTCAACGGAAATCTAGCTCAATATAACATAAGAATAAGTATCCGAAGCTAACACATACATAGGTCTGAAAAGCCTATAATCTGGATGATTTGATGGTACAAGACCCCAACTAACTCAACAATACTGAAACTGAAAGTACATAAGGAAACTAAAAGTCTAGCCCTCGAAGGATGAGGACTCACCAACCCAGTAGGAGCTAACTCTAACAATCGACTATGAATGGGGCTTAGCCTGGGAGCTGGGTCCTGTATCATAAAACGATACAACATAGAAAGTATGTGGTCAGTATGTGAAATGTACTGAGTATGCAAGGTAAGTAAAACCACTTAATTAAAGGTAAAACATTTAAACAATTCATATCATGTCATAAGCTTTCAAATCTGAGAGGAAAGACTGCATGCATTCATTCTGAAATCATAATCTTTTCATAATATGTCCATGCATAGCTTTATAACATCATAACTGACTCAAATGACTCAAAGCTGAAATATGACATTTATAGAAATATTGAACAATGAGTCAAACCTTGCTTTTAATACATGCATGTTCAAAACAATAACCATGAGTAATGAATATGCAAATCTAAATCATATAGACAATGGAAGACTCATCATTATTCGACATACCACGATAGAGCGTACATGGTGCCAACTATCACACTCAAGTGGGCAGAGCCATCCAAAATCTTGCCAGGGCTAAGGACGCTACCATGATATCGATATCAAGCTGAAGACCCATTCGAGCAAGGGGAAGCTCACAAGGGAGGTCCCAAAACATAATAGTATCAACCTACATTGGCACATAGTTCTGGGGTATAGGGTGATCGACCCTTAGCCCACTCAATGCTAGACTCTTCTCCAAAAACATGCAGTGCTCTACATCGTATATAATGAACCTTAACATCTTCTATTGACGAAGCTCAACAATGGAATCATGCATAAACTCAACATCGTATGAAATGAAGCTCAACATTGTCATTTGACAAAGCTCAATAATGAAATCATGCATAGAATCGACATCGTATGAAAATGAAGCTCAATAATACATACATCTCAATTAGGAATTCATGCATATGAAAAGCTTTATTTCGAAACATACCACAAGCTCAAATATAAATCGGATCATCTACTCCAAAACCATGTGGTAAGCTTACTTTAGAGATACTACATTATCATGCTTGATATAAGGTCGTGCCTAAAACTTTTTCATGCTTGGATCTACTCAATTCATTTTAAAAACAATATCATAATCATGGGTAGCTTTAGAAACATGCTTTTCATTATCAAATCTCATCATCATTCTCTTCATTCATGAACTTCTCATCCATGGGCATTAAATCTCATAATTTAGAAAAAATAATTTTTGATTGAAAATAATTTAAAAATCTGCCCAAGCTTTACAATTCATCAATAGAGACATAATCTAATCATACCCATGTATAAAAATTGAAGAATCATGCAATTGGGTAAACCTCCATAACTTGATCATATGAATTTCTCATACTTATATAGAGATTGGGCATGGGTGTGGAAGAAGACACCCACTAATAACCCTACATACCTGGAAGGGATGATTCTACCACATCCTTGATTGCTCAAGATGAGATTCCAATGGAAACCTTCAAAACGTGCTCTAAATCCTCTCTTCAAACTCTAAAGTTTGCATGCATGGAATGAATTAGCTTAGAATAGGTTTGCCCCTCTTAAAACCTTGTAAAACAATCCTTAAATGATGTAGTATAGGCCTGTAGGACTTAGGAATTACGGAAAAGCCATTACTAAAATCGCACAATTTGGCTAACTACCAGTCCCCATGAGGGACTAGACGACTCGTGTTTTCAGGCCACGACTCATGGTCATGAGTCGTCTGGTTACACTGCTCAAAAAAACTAGGGGACCTCATAGAAGACACCACGGCTCATGGTGGGTGACCACAACTCGTGGTCACCATATGTGGCTTCTACTACCCAAAGCCTCCTTGCCAAAACCTAGTCTAGGCCACAGAGACCTCACGAGTCGTGAGGCATGACCACGACTCATGGTCATGCTCGTGGTCTTCTCAAGACATCCTGCAAACCCTGCTGGACCACGAGTTACCTCACGACTCGTGATCACTCCTCACGAGCCTCCTCACAGTTTGTTCTATGACCTGGTGCGAAATTTTAGTTTTTACCATTATGACTCCCGGGTCTGATCCTTGGATTCCCGGGGTATAACATAGCATCTCCACTGACTAGGCTAACTTAGAAGAAGATGAAATTCCTGTGGTCAGATGCGTATGAGAAGAGTTTCTAGGAGTTAAAAAATCGACTCACTACTGCTCCATTGTTAACTCTACTGGAAGAATCAGATGGATTTGTAGTATATTGCGACGCTTCCAGAGTTGGATTTGGTTGCGTTCTGATGCAGTGGGGCAAGGTGATAGCCTATGCCTCCAGACAACACAAAGTTCATAAGAAGAATTATCCAACTCTTGACTTGGAGTTTGCAGCGGCAGTGTTCACATTAAAAATATGGAGAAATTACCTATATGGGGCTCACATTGATGTTTTCACCGGTCACAAGAGCCTTCAGTATGTATTCTGTCAGAAGGTCCTGAATCTTCATCAGAGAAGGAGGTTAGAGCTCCTGAAGGATTATGACATGCGTGTGCTATATCCCCCGGGCAAAGCCAATATGGTGGATGATGCCCTAAGCAGAGTGTCTATGGGTAGCATGGCTCATATTGAGCAAGGCAACAAGGTGTTGGTGAAGAATATTCACAGACTAGCTCGGTTAGGGGTGTAGTTAGTTGACTCAACTGCAGGTGGTGTGGGGATGCAAAGCGGGTCAGACTTTTCTTTGGTTGTTGAAGTTAAGTCCAAACAGTATGAAGATCCCATTCTACTTAAACTCAAGGAAGCGGTTCTCAGGAAGGAGGTTGAGGCTTTCTATAAAGAGGGAGATGGTGTGCTCCTTTATCAGGGCTGATTAAGGTTATCGAACATCGGAGACTTGAGATAGCAGATATTGGCTGAAGCACATAACTCGAGATACTTCATCCACCCTGGTGCTACTAAAATACACCATTATTTGTGACATATTTATTGGTAGAACGACATGAAGAGAGACATCGCCGAATTTGCGGCTAAGTGCCCAAACTGCTAGCAAGTGAAGGTAGAGCATCAAAGACCGGGAGGTATCACCCAAGATATCAGCATATGCACGTGCAAGTAGGAAGAAGTAAATATGGACTTTATTATGAGTCTGCCTTGAACCTGTCGGCAACATGATTCCATCTAGGTAGTAGTAAACTGGATGACTTAGTCAGCACATTTTCTCCCAGTTAAAACTACAGATTCAGCTAAGTGCTATGCTAGACATTACATCGGGGAGTCGGTCTAGATTCATGGGGTGCCACTATCCATCATCTCAAAAAGAGGTACCCAGTTCACCTCGCATTTCTGGAAGTCTTTTCAAAAAGGACTTGGTACCTAGGTCATGCTCATCATAGCTTTCCACCCACAAACATATGGACAAGCTGAATGGACTATTCATACAATAGAGGATATGTTGAGAGCGTGCGCGATCAATTTCAAGGGCAGTTGGGATGACCACTTGTCTCTTATTGAGTTGTGTACAACAATAATTATCATTCCAGCATCCAGATGGCCCCATTTGAGGCATTGTATGGTAGAAGGTGAAGGTCTCGTATTGTATGGTTTGAGGTTGGTGAAGCTACTATAATCGGGCCAGACTAGGTTCTTGAAGATCTGCAAAAGGTACAGCTCATCAGAGAAAGATTGAAAATAGCTCAGAGCCATTAGAAATATTATGCTTATGTGAGGAGAAAAAAATTGGAGTTTGCTGTGGATGGATGGGTCTATTTGAAAATTTCATCCATGAAAGGGGTGATGAGGTTCGGCAAGAAGGGAAAGCTAAGCCCGAGATATGTGGGACCCTATAGAATTCTAAAGCGAATCGCCAAAGTAGCCTATGAGCTGGAATTACCTTCAGAGTTAGATTCTGTGCACCGAGTATTCCTTGTGTCACTATTGAAGAAATGTATTAGTAATCCAACTTCAATTATGCCATTGGACAAGGTAGAAATAAAGGATAACCTCTCATACGAGGAGGTCCCAGTTGAGATCCTTGATGATCAGGTTCGTAAACTGAGGAACAAGGAGGTATCTTCGGTCAAGGTCTTATGGGAAATTAGCATGTTGAGGGAGCTGCGTGGGAAGCTGAAGCGGATATGATGGATAAATACCCACATTGATTTCCTACCGGCTCTGTTACAACTTGAGATATCAGTTTTCCCTAGAAATCTATGTAGTTTTCATGTTCAGTTCATGTGTTTGTGTTTCTTTTATGTATATGGATGTATGTATGATTAGTGAATTCAGTTCAGCTATGTAGTATGAACCGGAGGTACTTATTCCGTCAGTTTTCTGATCTTGGGCAACTTTATATGCCCAAGTGATACTCAAAAGTACCATTTTAGCCTTGTTTATCTACCAATGTGTATACATTCTCATGTAATTGGTAATAAAATATGAATTTATACTAACCAACATGATTATCATTGTTTTGCAGGTAAAATGTGATTTCGGGAAGCTAAAATGCATGTTGGATGATATCGGGGTTGGACTTGGATGCGAGCAAAGGATAAAGCATTGGACAACATGAATTAAAGGGGCTCCGCGATGGAGCCGTGTCACGCTGCCATCGCGGAGGCCTTCTGCCTGGATAGGGAAATTTCGCCCAAATTCCAGTGGAGGTCCGCGTTTGCTCCGTGGCATGGTGGCTTGGCTCCGCGTGGCACGCCGTGCCACGTTGAGCTTTAATTCCTGGACCCCCAATTCCAGTGAGGGTCCGCGTCAACAGCGTGTCACAAAGGAAGTGCTCCGCGATGCACTCCTTGACACGTTGCTCGTTATTCCGGGAAAAATTCCCAGCAGTATAAATAGAACACTTAGGTTCATTTTTCAATATTCTGCCTTGGTGGAGCAAGGACGTGGGTTACAGGCAGTTGAGGGACGAAAATATCAGGGTTTTTTCTCTCTTTCTTTCTTCTTTAATTCAATTGCTTGTATGATTAACACTCATTTTAAGATGTTTAATCCACAAATGAGTGGCTAATTCCTCTCCTTGCTGAGGTTATGAACAATTGTGATGAAATTTGATCATTGATTCTTTGGTTTTTCATCTTTTCTTCCATGTTGTTCTATTAATTCTTGTTCTTACTGCATTAATGTGTGGCCTAAGTTAATGTACATCTAAAAAGTCCGGATTCCCTCGAGAGAGCAAGAAATTGGAAAGTTGTGAATTAATAGGATATGTTCTTTACTTGGTTTGGGAAAATTGAGTCTTGATTTGCTTTCAGGATAGAAATATACCTGAAAGTCGTATTAGTCAATTTAGGAACCGAAATTGTATGGCTAGAACATGAATTAGATTTGATAACAGAAATGTAGACGGATGGTTCATGATTCTTAAGTGAGGTTAAATACGAGAGTTTTAATCTCTTGGCAATTGTTCTTGGCTAACAACTGGAGGAAAAGATTAACCAAATTATGATGATAATCAATTTCATTACATGTTTGTTTAACCTCAGCATGCTGTCATTCATAGTTCAGACTCAAATTAGATAATTGTTTTTAGCTTTAGTATAAAAATTATAAAACAAACTATCAAACTTTTGGTTACACTGTTGTCTGCATTTTTAGAAGTAAAATATAGTACACTTGAGCAAATTGCACTTCATCCAAGTCTCTGTGGGATCGATACTTGGCTTACTAAAGCCACTTACTACTTGTTCGACCACGTGCACTTGCGTGTTGTTTTATATACCCACAAGACAGACCTAACAAGTTTTTGGTGCCGTTGCCGGGGAACTTGGCAATTGGTGAATTTGTTTTAAGTGTTAATTTACTGTATTTTTATTTTCTTAGTGTTGACAACTTGGTCTTAGCCTGTATTTTGCAGACTTAATTGTTGTTGAACATTGGCAAGAGACAAGGAGCTGGTGGAATCGTATATAGAGCCAGAAAGGATATTTCACAATAAACGAAGAGAAGCTCTACAAAGAAAGCTGCAGTTGCTCAGACAAACGATCCTGGAGCAACAACAGAATCCACCGGTAGTACGGGCAGTGTTAGTGCCTGAAGAAGCAGCAGCTCAGCCGGTTCGCGAGGTGGCAATCCCACATGCCAATAATGTTACATCTAGTATCCGCAAACTTGAGCCAGGAGGGACATTTGAACTTAAACAGAATATGGTGCAGTTGCTGCACACTAGCGGGTAGTTTACCGGTCTCCCTCATGAAGATCCACAGCAGCATCTCCGATATTTTTTGGAGATAAGTGACACTTACATCCCCGCTGGAGTGTCATCAGACTATGTCCAGCTTACATTGTTCCCATTCTCATTATTAGGAGAATCCAAGAGGTGGTTGAAAGCTGAGCCGCCGAATTCTATTTCTACGTGGGATGATCTTGCACGGAAGTTCTTGATACGGTTTTTTCCCTCTGGTAAAACAGCAAGACTTAGAAGTCAGATTCTATGTTTCAAACAGAGAGAGGGAGAAAATTTATATCAGGCCTGGGAGCGATTTAAATCCATGTTGCGGGATTGTCCTCATCATCATCAATCCAATGATGTGCTGGTGCACACATTTATAGAGGGCTTGGAACCCCACACCAAAATATTGCTAGACTCAGCAGCTGGAGGGCAAGCGCTGGAGAAAACTTATGAGGAGCTGTATACCTTGTTGAACCGTATTTCACAGGGCAATCCAGAATGGAATGCTGATTCATCAAGAGGTGGGACAAGGAAAGCAGCAGGAGTGCTAGAAGTGGATGGGTTTACAGCTATCACTGCACAGATAGCTGCATTGCAAAATCAACTTAACACCCACTTCAGCAACATGACATTGAACCAGTCTCAAGCCCCAGTTAATGCAGTACAACAGATGTGGTGTGAAGTGTGTGGAAGCAGTGAGCACTCAGCTGAGTGTTGTGGAGCCAATCCTGACTCGGTAAACTTTGTGGGTAATGCACAAAGGAACCACCAACAGTATGGTAGTAGCTACAATTCCAATTGGAGGAATCATCCTAATTTCTCATGGGGTAGCAACAACCATCAGGGCCAAAGTTCGGGTCAGGGTGTGCAAAGGAACCAAGGAGGGCAGCAGAATTATCAAACACAATTCAGAAACAACAATGCACCTCCTCCACCACCATCACCCAGCATTGAAGAGATGTTCAAGACCATGATAGCTAACAAAGCTCAATTACAGGCTGACTATGTGAAATTGGAAGCCGAAGTGAAAAACAACCAGTTAGCTACCAAGGCACCTGAATATCAATTTGGGCATTTTGCTAGTGCCCAAAACACAAGGCCTAGAGGAGGACTGCCGAGCGACACGGATCCCAATCCCAAGCAGGTAAATGCAGTGACCACAAGGAGTGGTTTGCAGCTGAAAGAGGTGGAACCAGAAAGACCACCTCAACAGTCGGGAGCAGCAGAAATTGAGAGAGAGCAAAGTACTGAAAGGGGGAAGACTAAGGAAGCTGAATCAGAAAGACCTCCACCCCCGTTCCCTCAACGACTAAACAAACACAAGGAGGAGGCGTGTTTCATGAAATTCATGGAGGTGCTGAAACAGGTACATATTAACTTACCTCTTGTTGATGTCTTGCAGGGAGTGCCGAAATATGCTAAGTATATAAAGGACATCGTGGCAAACAAAAGTCGGTTGATTGAGTATGCTACGGTGGCTCTAACGGAGGAGTGCACTTCCCGAATTCAAAATAGACTGCCCACAAAGCTAAAAGACCCTGGGAGTTTTACTATCCAGATTACTATTGGGCAGAGTATCCGAGCTCGTGGATTGTGTGATTTGGGAGCGAGCATAAATTTGATGCCGTCTTCGGTATTCAGAAATTTGGGCCTAGGGAGTCCCTAGACCCACAACGGTAATCTTGTAGTTGGTGGATCGATCCTTAGCCAGACCTGATGGCATTGTAGAGGACGTTCTGGTGCAAGTTGGCTCCCTAATTTTCCCGGTAGATTTTGTCGTGCTGGATTTTGAACCAGACGCGGAAGTCCCATTTATTTTGGGACGTCCTTTCTTGGAAACCGGGAAAGCACTAATTGACGTAGCTGCGGGGCAGCTAACAATGCGAGCACATGACAAGGTGGATGTGTTCGATATGTACAAGGCACCCAAGTTCCCGATGGTGCATGAAGAACTCTCGGTGATCAATGTGATTGATCAAGGCGATGATGAGCAGAGGAAGGATTCATGGGAGTTAATGGGAAAACCACCGGAAAGGTGTAAGCACTACTGGGGGGAGGACGGTGATCGAGAGAAATCGTCTATCACCCTAGAGGACAATTTAGCTTAACGACGTCGAGCCATGACGGTAAACAAGCCGCTGCACGGGAGGCAATCCGTGATAAAAAATTTCTTTCATTTTGTAAAGTGTAAATAGATTTTTCTTTTCTTTTTTTTTTTCTTGATTTACTACAAAAAATTTTTGTTTTAGTTTTTGTTTTATTTGTATTTAGAGTGAAACCTATAATTCTAACCAATTTTGTACAGTGAGATGAATTTCAGGTCAAACGGAGAGAAATATGCACGGAATTGCGAAGGAAAAGTCGAGGTATGAAAAATTAATAAAAAGTGGCAAACAGTGAGCTGAGGCGACAGCTCCATGTCACGAAGGTGGACCTCCGCGTTACCTCCGTGACACGTTGAGGTAGAATCCGGAAATTTTAAAAAATTTCCAGAATAGTCTCACGATGGCTCCGTGTCACGGAGGCAGTGCACCGCGATGCACTCCGTGACACGTTCCCTTGTATATCGCGACAGGTCACACTGGGTCGCCGGGTGACCCACGCGATTTCCGTACTTTTTAACCCCGAAAACCCTCCCTTTTCCCTCATTTTTTAATCTCTCTGCGACCAAACCCCCCAAAACCCATCCCCTATCAACGTGACACAGAGTAAGGCAAGAAATTCAACGATTTTTCTTCGATTCTTCAAAGACAAGGTATGTTTTTCGATTTCCTCTCAAATTCTTGTCGATTTTCTTCGATATTGAGCATGGGAGGTGAGCTAAATTACCCTACGGAGTAATTAATCATGAGTTCGAGTTAATTGTTGTTGATGAATGTTTGGAATGTCGTTATGATTGCTTGAACTTGTCGATTGCATAAATTAATCGAATTTGATTGATAATATCAATTCTAGGGCTTGTATGTTGAATTTGGAGTTGAAAATGTATTGAACTTGTGAATTTCATGTCGGGATGGATGTGTTGAATGAGATGAGTCGATGTACAAATTGTTAGGATGTTAATAGAACGACTGATTCTCGGGTTAAGGGAATGTTGAAATTTGTAAGAATTTGGTTAGTTGTATACGTTCGTGTAGATAAATTTTGGTTGTTGTTTTTGCTTCTTTGTTTTTCTTTGCTAAGTGCGATGGTTAAGATGTTAGCGATGGTAGTGATTGTGATTAGTTGTACGAAGTCTGAGTAGTACGCAGATGTTATACCGTCGAATTTTTCGAACGCACTAAGCATGATTGTATAGTTGTTTATTGTGTGTAAATAAAGATAATCTTGTCGTATTGTTGTAACTGTAGCTAAGGACTAAGTGTGGGGTAACATAGCGTAACCCGACCTTAGCCAAAGTTAATATCCGTGAGCTTAACATTGATCTTTTTTACTTGGGTTGACAGGTAAAATGGCGAGCTGACAAGATAAAGGAAAAGGCGCATCAACTTCAGGAGCCGGAAGGAAGCGAATCAGACTGGGCACAACAGTCCCAGCTGCACCATCAGTTCCACGCGGCCAACACCGCCAATACGGAACGAGATGGGTGACTGATGAGGGGAAAAAGTGGTATGCAAAGCACAAAGAAAACAAGTATTTCCCCGAGGAGCATATAGCACGGGAACCATTGGTACATGAGTTCCCGAGGATGGTCCACCGGATCGAGGAAGCTGGGCTCAATTTCATATTTGAGGAGCCCAAGGAATGCAATTTGCACCTACTTCGGGAGTTCTATGCCAATTGGAACCTGACGATCAGAAGTCACACCATCAAGATCAGAGGGCAAATAGTCACTTTGGAGCCCCACCACCTCAATGCCATCATAGGAGCGCGGACACAGACACCCACGTACTCCGAAAGCTGAACAATACCCCACCGTATGCGGACATCAGACGCACATTGTGTGGGACCCAATCGACAACTAGATGGAGCAGACACAAAGAGAGGGGCTACCACCAGACTCTGCCATATTCACAGATGAACAGGGAAGCCCGAATCTGGCTGAAGATAGTCTGCTCATGCCTAATCCCGAGGGTACATATGACAGATGTAACCCGGGATCGTGTATGCCTGGTGTATGCCCTGATGAAAGGGCTGGAGATCAATGTGGGGGCGGTAATTATCTCCGCCATGAAGAGAGCCCGGTTGCACCAGGGGCACAGGTATGGCTTTGGTGGACTACTCACCACCTTCCTCAGGGGCCTAGACGTCGAGGAGGAGGCCCTTGACTATATCCCGCAGATGGAGTGGCGGGCCTTAGATGTTACTAAAACTAAGGCTCCCGACACCACCCACGGGCCAGTGCTTACACTTGGTGAGCGACATGCTCGTGATGACCAGTATATGGCTCGGATGTATGGGATGCAGATGCTCAAGCTGAGGATAGGCGGGAGGCCGGCGACAGAGGAGGAGCTATGGCAGCTCGAGCTAGACTACCCTTTCGGCGAAAATGCCAGGGCTCTATGCCGAGTGGGGCCAGCATTTGTAGAGCCCACAGATGATGATGTCCCCACAGATGAGGAGACACATCGGGAGGACTCCGATGTGGAGTCCGATGATGACGACGGAGGCGACTTGAACATGGGAGATGAAGCAGCAGCACCCGACGAAGAAGTGGAATACTTTGACTGATCAGGGAGTTCCACCACCCAATTTTGTGCTATTTTAATTTTTGTGAACACTAGGGACAGTGTTCGAACTAAGTGTGGGGTGGGAGTAGTTAGGTGCTGGGCTGGGCTATTTTGTATGTATGCTCTCTTCTGTTGTCGTGTATGTTGTTTGTCCCTGTGAATGTGAATTGTTAAGTTGTTTTGTATTTGTAAATTTATGTGAAATTGATGTGTGTTGCTGAATGTTGCTAGCTGATTCTGATTCTGTACACATTTTTGTTATCGAAATGATCAAAATTTTTTTTTTAAATTTTACATATTTTTCTATCGAAATGATCGATATTTTCAACATTTTTTTACTTCTTGGGTTTCTCGGTGTTTTTTTTCGGTTCTTTTACCGAGATTAGTCCCATTGAACCGAAGTCATAGTAGTGACCGTTCCCTATGATGGATGGATGACGATCGTCTTAAGGGAAATGTAGTCGTTATGAGTAGATTATTTTCAATTATTTTTCAGTTTTTTTCTTTGGTGGGTTGCATCCCAAAACCTGTAGTTACTGGATGGTTGCGAAATTCTGGTTGTGTGTTGTACATGATATTCAAAATGCAAAGGTGATTCATATGAAAGCATGCAACTTTGTAAATATGTTGAGATACCTAGGCCATAGAGTTCTATTCAGTGTGATTGAGGCTTAGTGTTTGAATTCCTGTAATTAGCTGATTGAAGAGTCTGTGAATACATGTTGAATTGAGCATGTGCAAAAAGTGTGAAGTGAGGTGTTGATATTCCATGCTATTGAGAAGTGTCTAGAACTTGCCTGGTGTGTGTACAAAACGAAATGAAGGAGGTGTATTGTCGGAAAGGATGTAGGCATTTCTTTGTTTTAACCGAGAGTTTCTATTTTTCCTTGTCATACACACCTTGATTGTATACCCTAGTCAGCCCGTTGAGCCTTTAGCCGATTATTTTTTTCTTTTGTTATAAAGTGTAAACCGAGCTTAATTCCTTCTTTTCATTAGTCGTAAAGTCTATACAAAACTCTTAAGCGCTTAAGAAAAGAAAATCATTTTCCCGAAGTGTTAAAGAGTGAGAATGGTGAAAAGAAAAAGAAAAGCAGAGTGAGAGAAGAAAAGAAAAGGTTGCACCAAGGTTGAAGGTGCACTTGCTATAAATAAACGATAATGAAGGTGCATGAATAATCTTTGTTGTTGTATCAAGTGTGCTTAATACCATGGGTCATACTAAAGAAAATCATCAAGAATGGGATGATGAAAAAAAGAAACAATGTCCATGAGTTGATGGGATGTGTTGAAAAGGCGCTTAAGGATGCTAGTGGCTATTATTGGCTAATCTAATATTTACTAGTTCCGTAGCTTCCATTACAACCCGTTCAAGTCCTACGTGATCTTACATCGCACTTCTTTATATTAGTGGAGTAATACACTAAGGGCAAACTTATGGGTCATGACATGATGCATGTGAATTCTTTTGGGAGAGAGAGCGAAATTGTTTTTACAAGCCCCTGCTTGAATGTTTGTGAGTCATATGAGCAAAAGGGGAAGATTCTCTTGTGTTGTCAGGGCACATGCTTGATGAAAGATTAATTTTCGTGTCGGATATCTTGATCAGCTGATTTTCATGAGTTTGCCAATATCGAGAGTCGATTCTTAAAGTCTAGGAGGTCTTAACGTATTGAAGGTCAATGCATTGATAAGACCATGCATGTTTTCTTGATGATTTGCTGTATTGAATAATCGGTATGACCGTAGCCTAAATTGTCGAACCGAAGTAGCGAGGTTGGGATGTAAATTGCATGAAGTGTAGGATTATTGTTCGAGGACGAACAAGGATTTAAGTGTGGGGTAAGTGATCTTGGGCAAATTTATATGCCCAAGTGATACTCAAAAGTACCATTTTAGCCTTGTTTATCTACCAATGTGTATACATTCTCATGTAATTGGTAATAAAATGTGAATTTGTACTAACCAACATGATTAGCATTGTTTTGCAGGTAAAATGTGATTTCAGGAAGCTAAAATGCATGTTGGATGATATCGGGGTTGGACTCGGATGCTAGAAAGGGATAAAGCATTGGGCAACATGAATTAAAGGGGCTCCGCGATGGAGCCGTGTCACGCTGCCATCGCGGAGGCCTTCTGCCTGGATAGGGAAATTTTGCCCAAATTCCAGTGGAGGTCCACGTTTGCTCCGTGGCACGGTGGCTTGGCTCCGCGTTGCACGCCGTGCCACGTTGAGCTTTAATTCCTGGACCCCCAATTCCAGTGAGGGTCCGCGTCCGCAGCATGTCATAGAGGCAGTGCTCCGCGATGCACTCCGTGACACGTTGTTCGTTATTCCGGGAAAAATTCCCAGCAGTATAAATAGAACACTTAGGTTCATTTTTCAATATTCTGCCTTGGTGGAGCAAGGACGTGGGTTACAGGCAGTTGAGGGACGAAAATATCAGGGTTTTTTCTCTCTTTCTTCTTTAATTCAATTGCTTGTATGATTAACACTCATTTTAAGATGTTTAATCCACAAATGAGTGGCTAATTCCTCTCCTTGCTGAGGTTATGAACAATTGTGATGAAATTTGATCATTGATTCTTTGGTTTTTCATCTTTTCTTCCCTGTTGTTCTAATAATTCTTGTTCTTACTGCATTAATGTGTGGCCTACGTTAACGTACATCTAAAAAGTCCGGTTTCACTCGAGAGAGCAAGAAATTGGAAAGTTGTGAATTAATAGGATATGTTCTCTACTTGGTTTGGGAAAATTGAGTCTTGATTTGCTTTCAGGATAGAAATATACCTGAAAGTCGTATTAGTCAATTTAGGAACCGGAATTGTATGGCTAGAACATGAATTGCATTTGATAACAGAAATGTAGACGGATGGTTCATGATTCTTAAGTGAGGTTAAATACGAGAGTTTTAGTCTCTTGGCAATTGTTCTTGGCTAACAACTGGAGGAAAAGATTAACCAAATTATGATGATAATCAATTTCATTACATGTTCGTTTAACCTCAGCATGCTCTCATTCATAGTTCAGACTCAAATTAGATAATTGTTTTTAGCTTTAGTATAAAAATTATAAAACAAACTATCAAACTTTTGGTCACACTGTTGTCTGCATTTTTAGAAGTAAAATATAGTACACTTGAGCAAATTGCACTTCATCCAAGTCTCTATGGGATCGATACTTGGCTTACTAAAGTCACTTACTACTTGTTCGACCACGTGCACTTGCGTGTTGTTTTATATACCCACAAGACAGACCGAACATTTTTGGTTTAAATGATCAGTACTTAAATATGATAATTGGATTTCTCTACTTTTCTGTGTGTTTCCCAACATTCGAGGATGAATGTTCCCAAGGGGGAGATATTGTTATACCCAAAAAGCCCAAAGACTAGATCTCGAAGTTGAAGCGCAGAAGAACTCAAAACTAGCACCAGGTATTAGGATGGGTGACGAGGTGACCCGTCAGAGCAGCTCACGAGTCGTGATGTGACTCGTGGGAAGGTCGGGTGAGGAGTTTGGAAACTTGAGAAATGAGGTCCCCACGAGCATGACCACGACTCTTGGTTAGGACCCACGCGTTGTTAGGTCAATCGTGGGGTGTGTGAGTAAGAAAAGAGAAGGAAGAGAGGCAGTGCACTTGATGGAAGGACCACACAAGTTGTGGTCAGTCACCATGATTTTTGGGGAGGGTCATGGTCAGTTAATTGAAAAATGAATGGTTTTGAGGTAGTGTACACCACGGACTCGTGGTCACCCAATAACAAGTCGTGCAGTCGTCCGTTATGAGCCCCGGAGACTTGATGAGCAGTGTACTTCACAGATCAAACCACGAGTCCTTGTCAGAGGGGTTGATTTGTTATTTTAGTCGTTGGGACTACTTGACAGTTATTTCATTCGATTTTCCAAAGGGTGCTTCGGTAATTTCCTAACCTCCTAGATCCTAAACTAAGTCATTTTGGGTTATTTTGAGGCGATTTAGAGGGGAAAAATGATTTTCCTCCTCAATCCCCCTCATCTTCAGAAAATATACCATAAGCTTTCCTCTCAAGAAGCTCTCAAACAAGACTAGGGTTTTTCCTCCATTTCAGCAGTCCAAGCTTCCTTCTCAAAAAAAATCCTAACTCAGGTATGTGGGAATTCAACAAGGGGATAGTACTTCCCTTGTGTCCCCCAAAACCCTTCTCTAGTTTCTCCATAAAATCCTAGCTATGAGCTTTCAAATGTGAAGAGAATATATGTCAGTTTTCTTTGAATTCACATAGAATAATATCCATGATTATTTCAGATATGATTTCCATCAGTTCATGTTTAAATTGATGTTATTCCAATAAAAGTAAATTCTAGCCTTGCAGATTTTCGAATGTTAGGAAATTCTTGATAATGCTTCATTTAATCCATATGGTATTATTATGTTATATTAATTATGGATATTTCCACCAGAAAGTGACAATATTGATGCTTATCCCCGTACATTAAGTTTAACCCTAGTCCTTGAGAGTAGAAGATACTAGAGCCTTGCTATAGTGATTAAACCTTGGAATTTTCCTGATTCTATCAATTTTGTGGATTCCCATATTATTTTATATGTGAAATTCTTAGTCAGATACATGGTTTCCTAGCTATAGTTAAAATGTGAAAATACTCAGTGTCTGTCAGAAATGTCAGTTGATTAGCTTGACAACATAATTTCCCCAAGTGTCAGTATTTCCTCCCAGTTATCAGAATCAGATTCAGAATTAAGTTTATTGGTCCACTAGGTGGTCATGACACCTTAGAGATATAGCTCTAACTAGCCTTAGGACCCTAGTTCATATTACAGTTTGTTCTTACATGGTTACGACGCTTCTAAATAAGCAGCTCTGACCATTCTAGAACCTAGTTTCAAAATCTAGTCCGATAAGACTCTCAGGGTACTTTCAGATACGTATTCCTGACTAGTCTTGGGCCCCAGTTATGAGCTATCAGCTTAGTATTTAATCTAGGATTACCTAGTGCGAGTAGGTCTTAGTACCGAGTAGACCGGGCTTCCAGCAACCTAGGTTCCCAAAACTACGTTGACAACGTAGGTTTTAGTATTTAATAGCCTGATTGGCCCCAGACTTTTGTGATAACCCAGTTCATGCCTTTATACTCTGGAAATGTATATTGGGTCCTACTGGTGGTGAGTATACATCAGACTCCACGTCTCGCTCACGTGGTTACATGTCCATTATAGACTCTCCCAGTAGTAAGTTTAGACAAGTCTCAGTCAAGATAAGTATTCCAAACTTAGAACATGCTTTGACCATCAGATAGGGTCTTCTAGACCACCTCAGTATTTCAGTTATTCAGATCACTAGCTTAGTTAGTCATTGCATGTCTTTCATTTCAGCATTTCTTTTGTTATTTATTCTATGGTGTATGATTTCTCTCACTTAGTTAGTACATAAAAAGTACTGACGCATACTTTTATGTTGTATCATTTTATGATATAGCTGTAGGATCACAGTCTCAGCCCCTTTAGCCGAGCCCTCATCGATGATCTCAACTATCCCAGTTGGTGAGTCATAATCCTTCAAGGATGGAGATTTTTTTTATTTTATACTTTCCTTCCTTTTATTTATATTTTGAGTTAGCTGGGGGTTTATCTCAGCAACTCATCAATCTTAGTGGCTTCCAGACATACATTTGTTTTTCAGACATAGATTGGGTTTTATTTAACTTGTAGTTTTGTTCTAATATTTCCAAGTACTTATATATGTTTTAAACTTCAACTGTATGTATTTTTATGTTTCTCAAAATGCCAGTGTATGATAAACCAGGGATTGACTTAGGGTCACTTGTGACTCCAAGTATCGTGTTCCGTCCAGGGTGTACACTCGGGGCGTGGCATATATCTTTTCTTACGGGCCCTCTAGTCTTCCACCATCACCGGAGCATACTTGGACAGCTGGATGAACTACAAGGCGTACTCTTGGACAGTCATATCATTTTTCCTCAAGTTGAAGAACTGCGCCGCCTTTGCCTCCCTCAACTTCTTAGGGAAGAATCTGTCTAAGAAAGCAGCCATGAACTCATCTAGCTCATGGGAACTACACCCACTACTCTACCATCCCACAAATAACGATACCAAATATTGGCAACCCTCTTCAACTGATATGAGGCTAAGTCTGCGCTCTCTTCACCCGTCACCCCAATAATCTGGGTGATATTTTGTATCTCTTAAATAAACTCATTTGGGTCCTTGTTATATCCAAGGAGCTCAAAGATCGGACCCAAGAGTTAAAATGGGAAAATGTAACATTTATGTTGCAGACCTAGGATGAGTCATGGTATGACTCGTGAGGACAGCCTACGAGTCGTCGGGTGACTCGTGGGGAGGCCAGTGAGGTGTATGGGAAGCTTGAAGAAAAGGGTCCCCACAGGCGTGGCAATGATTCGTGGTCAGACCCCACGAGTTGTTAGGTCAGCCATGGGGTGAGGGAGAAGGAAAAGAGAAGAAGGTAAAATAATGTACATAATGGAAGCTGACCACGACTCGTTGGAGGAAGTAACGAGTCATGGTGAGAGTCGTGGGATGAGGTAAGTGATAAGTGAGGAAGTAAGGAAGTGTACTCAATGATTGGTGACCAAGAATCGTGGTCACCCCTAACGAGTCGTTATGTTAGCCGTTACGAGCCTAGGAAATCAGAGTAGCAGTGCACTTGACGAACTAGGTGACGAGTCATTGCCTTGAACCATGAGTCGTTAGGTCATCCGTTAGCACCACCTGGCAGTAATTTCTTGCGAATTCAGTAAGAGACTTTTCATAATTCCTAAATTTATAAATCCTATACTACTTCGTTTAAGACTCATTTTAGTGGGTTTTAAGAGGGGGAAAACCTATTCTATGTTTTTCCATCCATGCATGCAAGCTTGAGAGGTTGAAGAGGTGATCTAGAGAAATCCTCCAAGGTTTTCATTCAAATCCTTCTTGGGCAACTAGAGAAGTGGTAGAATCAATCCCTTCCAAGTATATAGGGTTATGAGTGGGTGTCTTCTTCCACACCCATGCCAAATTTCTATCTAAATATGAGAATTTCCTATGATAAATTATGGGGTTTCTATCCAAATGTGTGAATCTTAAATTTCTTTACATGGGTATGAATTGATTATGATTTTATTATGGAACTGTGAAGCATGGGCAAATTTTATAATAATTTCAATTTAAATTATGTTTCTAGTCTTATGAATGTGGTAGCCCATTGATGATATGATCATGAAAAGTGAGATTTGTGAATTAAATATGATAATGATGAGATAGCATGATGAAAAGCATTATTTGAAGATACCCATGTCTATAATTATGTTTTCAATGAGAATTGAGTACTTCTAAGTAAGATAAAGCTTTGGGCAATGCACATATGTTAAGTTTAAATGATTATTTTCCCGAACTAAGCTTACCACATTATTTTGGATCAAAGACTGCCAAATTTTATATTTTAGCTTGTGATATATTTTGAGTTAAGTCTTTGTATGCATAGATTACCACATGGTTTTGGAGTAAAGGCTCCCAAGTATGTTTTCAGCTTGTGGTATGTTCTGAACTAAAGCTTCTCATATGCATAATTTCGTATTGAGATGTATTTGATTATTGAGATTCGTCCATAGCCGATGTTGAGCTTCATTTTATATGATATAGATCATTGCATGCTTTTGGGAGAAGAGTCTAGCACCGAGTGGGCTGAGGGTCGATCACCCTACGTACCAAAACTATGCGCCAACATAGGTTGATACTATTATATGGCTTGGGACCTCCCTTGTGAGCTTTCCCTTGACCGAATGGACCTTCAGCTTGATATTGATATCATGGTAGCATCCTTAGCCCTTACAAAGCTTTGGATGGCTTTGCCCACTTGAGTGTGATAGTTGGGACCACGTAAGCTCTATCGTGGTATGTTGGTTAAATAACGAGTCTCCCATTGTCTATATGATTTAGATTTGCATATTAATTACTCATGGTTATTATTTTATTCATGCATTTTCTAAAAGCAAGGTTTGACTCGATGTTCGGCTTTTCAATAAATGTCATATTTCCGCTTTGAGTCATCCGAGTCAGTTTGATGTTATAAAGTTATGTATTGTCATGTTATGAAAAGTTCATGATTTCAAAAAGAATGCATGCAAGTCCTACTCTTAGTCTATTGATTTTTATGTTTAATTTAGGCATTGTGTTTTAAAAGATTTTGCTTACTTTAGCAGTTTTACTTACCTTGCATACTCGATACATTCCACGCACTGACCGCATACTTTCTATTCTATATCATGTCATGATACAGGATCCGGGTCTCAGGTTTAGCCCTGATCATAGATAGTTTATCTGAGTTAGCGTTTGCTTATTGGTGAGTCCTCATCTTCCGAGGACCAGACTATTTATCTTTCTTTATGTATTTTAGTTTTTGGCTTGTTGAGTTAGTGTGGGTCTTGTCCCATCAACTCATCATGTTTAGAGGCTATTCAACATATGTATGTATTCAACTTCATATTTTATATATTCGGATTTTATATTTAAGTTAGACTTATGCTATGATGGTATTGATGATTGTTTAGTTCTTGATTGAGTTAGATTATGCTTATGTCATGGGTCGACTTGGGGTCTCTCAGAGCTCCTTGTCCTGTATCGCAATCTGGGTGTACATTTGGGTTGTTACAAAATTGGTATTAGAGCAATAGGTTTGAATTATCCTAGGGTGTCTAAAATCCGCATTAAGTAGAGTCTTTTTCGTGGGTGTGAAGCGTGCCACACTTATGACGAAGAGGCTATGAGACATTCAGGAAATGTTCCCTTCTTTCATGATCTATGTCGTGTGGTGAAAAGTCTTTCTATCCTTCTAATTGGTGTTGTTCGCAATTGCAAAATCATGGATCCTCGAAGAATGAACGAAAGGAGGAATGGAGATGGTGAAGGCCACGAGGATGGTAATGGTCGTGGTCATCAGCAAGCCCCACCAGTTCAAGAGCCCCAGGCACTGGAGCCAGCTGCCCATGTTGAGTTCCGAGACGCTATTCAGATGCTTGCACAGGCCTTGACTGCCCAAGTCAATCAGCAGGACGTTGCTCATGTTTCGCAAAATGGCAATGCAACAGTGGCTCGAGTCAGAGACTTCTTTAGGATGAAACCACCGGAGTTCCTTAGGTCCAAGGTAGATGAGGACCCACATGAGTTTGTTGATGAGAATGTCAAAATCACCCAGGTCATAGGGGTGACTAGGGTTGAGTGCACCAAGTTGGCTCTTATCAGCTAAAAGGGGTCGCGCATATCTGGTTTCGCCAATGGAAGGATAGCAGGGTTGCAAGAGTGGGTCCGGTCAATTGGGAAGACTTCCATGATGCATTTCTTCACCTGTTCTTCCCTCGAGAGATGAGGGAGTTGAAAATAGCTGAGTTCATGAATTTTAAGCAAAGGAGAATGACTGTACAAGAGTATGCCCTTGAGTTCACTCGCCTATCAAAATATACCCCAGAGTTGGTAGCCGATCAGAGGATGTGAGTGAGTAGATTCGTCCATGGGATAGCAGGTTACTTGGAAAAAGATTGTAGGAATGCCATGCTCCACCAGGATATGGACTTTCCCTGCATAGTGTTGCACAAAAAGAAGATGGAGGCAGCACATTTGAGAGAGAGAGAGGCCAAGAAGGCTAGGATTGAGGCCCACAAATTCTCTCAGCAGAGGTCAGTGGTGGGCACCGATAGAAGACTCACCATTGATCATCAACCCCGGCATCTTCGGCATTGAGTGTTCCATCAGGGCCTAGACAAGATCAGAGAGGGAGAGCATCAGGCTCGAGGGGTCAGAGCAGCAGACCCGCAGATTGTAGCATCCCAGCTTGTCGCAGATGTGGTCGGGGGCACAAAGGCCAGTGCTTGGCAGGTTCAGGTGCTCTTTTAGGGTGTGGGCTGCCTGGACACATTCTTAGAGTTTGTCGAGTTGCATGGCAGGATCAGGTTGGGGGTCGAGGACCAGCTTCAAGTTTAGCAGCCCTTCCCACACACTCAGCACATTAGGGGACATCTACTAGCACAGCTGGCGGTCAACGCCAGAACAGATTGTATGCTTTAGCTTCCCTTCAGGAGCTGGAGGTCTCCCTAGATTTGGTCATTGGTATGTTGTGAGTTTTCCATATTGATGTATATGCTTTGCTAGATCCAGGGGCTACCTTATCTTTTGTGACACCTTATGTGGCCAGTAGCTTCGGAGTCAGTCCCGATGTCTTGTCAGAACCCTTCTCGATTTCTATTCCAGTAGGTGACTTAGTTATAGCTTGATGGGTATATAGAGGTTGCCCAATCTCATTCCTTCATAAGGTCACCTTAGCATATTTGATAGAGTTAACCATGACCAATTTTGATGTTATTCTCAGCATGGATTGGCTATTTGCATGCCATGCTTCAGTTAATTGTAGAACCGGGGCAGTGGAGTTCAGATTTCTGGGTGAGCCAATCATAGAATGGAAAGGTAGTTTAGCTGTGCCTGTAGGTCGTTTCATTTCCTACCTTAAGGCCAGGAATATTAGTTGTAATGGTTGCATGTACCATCTAGTTAGGGTTAAGGATGTCGAGTCCAAAACCCTAACTATCCAGTCAGTTCCAGTAGTACGTGAGTATCCAAAGGTCTTTCCTAATGATTTGCATGGTGTTCCTCCTAAGCAGGAGATTGATTTCGATATTGACCTTCTTCCTGACATGCAGCCTATATCAATTCCTCCCTACAGGATGGCTCCAGCTGAACTAAAAAGAGTTAAAAGAGCAGCTGAAAGGACTTGTTAGATAAGGGTTTCATTAGATCGAGCAAGTCTCCATGGGGTGCACCAGTTCTCTTTATCCGAAAGAAGGATGGTTCTCTTTGCATGTGTATTGACTATCGACAATTGAACAAAGTCAACATAAAGAAAAGGTATCCTTTACCCAAGATTGATGATTTGTTGACCAGTTTTAGGGTGCCAGTGTTTATCCAAGTTTGGTCTCAGGTCTGGGTACCATCAACTCAGGGTTTGGGAGAGTGATATCTTGAAAACAACCTTCAGGATGCGATATGGTGATTGTGGGTTTGTAGTATGTATTCTAGACTAACGAATGCTCCTGCAGCTTTCATGGACTTGATGAACTGGGTGTTTAAGCAATATCTGGACATGTTCGTGATTGTGTTCATTGATGACATCCTTATATATTCGCATAGCGAGGAGGAGCATGCCGCTCATGTAGGAATAGTTGTTCAGACCCTCAAAGATCGCCAATTGTATGCCAAGTTCCGCAAGTGCTAGTTTTGGTTGGACTCCATCGCACATTTTGGCCATGTGGTATCGAGTGAGGGCATAATGGTAGATTCTCAAAAAATTGAGGCGGTGAAAAATTGGCCTAGACCAGTGAATCCTTTAGATATTTGGAGTTTCTTTTGTTTAGTTGGCTTCTACCGGAGGTTTTTTGAGGGCTTCTCATCTATGATAGCACTTGACCAAGTTGACTCAGAAAAAGGCGAAGTTCCAATGGTCGGATGTTTTTGAGAAAAACATCCAAGAGTTGAAGACTCGACTCACTTCAGCACCGATGTTGACGCTGCCCGCAGGCACCGATGGATTTGTGGTGTACTGGATGCTTCATGGATCAGACTTGGGTGTATGTTGAGGCAGCATGGGAAAATAATAGCATATGCCACAAGATAGTTGAACGTCCATGAGAAGAATTACCTGACTCATGACCTTGAATTGGCTGTGGTGGTATTTGCCTCGAAGATATGGAGGCATTATTTATATGGGGTCCTTGTGGATGTGCTTATGAACCACAAGAGCTTACAATATATGTTCACGCAGAAAGACCTCAATCTATGACAAAGAAGGTTGTTAGAGCTACTTAAGGACTACGATATGAGTGTTCTTTACCATCTGGGTAAGGCTAATGAGGTAGCAGACGCACTTAGTAGGCTGTCTATGGGGAGTGTGTCCCATGTGGATGAAGGAAAGAAGGAGTTGGTGAAAGATGTACATCGACTAGCAAGGTTGGGATTTGGTTGGTCGACTCGACCGATGACGGTGTTGTTGACCAGAACGGGCCAGAATCTTCCTTGGTGACTGATGTGAAAGCTAGACAAGATGAGGATATGATTTTGGTGAAGTTGAAGGAAGCCGTTCGAAGTTAGAAGGTGGAATTCTTCTCCCAAGGGGGAGATGGTGTGTTGCGTTACCAAGGTCATTTGTGTGTTCCAGATGTGGATGATTTAAGGAGTCGGATACTTCATGAGGCACACAGAAAAAGTTATTCTATTATCCAGGTGAAATCATGATGTATCATGACTTGCGAGAAATATATTGGTGGAATGGAATGAAGAGGGATATTGGAGAATTCGTAGCCAAGTGCCCAAACTGTCAGCAAGTAAAGGTTGAGCATTAAAGGTCGGGAGGCATACTTTAGGATATCAGCATTCTTACTTGGAAGTGGGAAGAGATTAACATGGATTTCATTACATGCCAACCTCGTACTCGCCGATGCAATGATTCTATTTGGGTGGTGGTAGACAGGTTGACCAAGGATGCACATTTCCTACCAGTGAAAACCACATACTCAGTGGATAATTGTGCCAAGTTCTACATCTGAGAGTTTGTTCTACTACATGGAGTGCCCTTGTCCATTATTTCGGATCGAGGTACTCAATTTACCACCCATTTTTGGTGGTCTTTTCAGAAGGCTCTTGGGACCTAGGTTAAGCTTAACACAACTTTTCACCCGCAAATGGATGGCCAAGGGGAATGAACGATCTAGACTCTCGAGGATACATTGAGAGCATGTGTGATGGACTTCAAAGGTAGTTGGGATGATCACTTTCCCCTGATCGAGTTTGCTTACAATAACAGCTATCACTTAAGTATCCAAATGCCACTGTTTGAGGCTCTCTATGGGCGGAGATGTAGATCGTCCATCAGATGGTTTGAGGTTGGTGAGGTAGCTATGATAGGGCCTGATTCAGCTTATGAGGCTGTGGTGAAGGTTGAGTTGATAAGAGATAGGCTAAAAACCGCTCAGAGTCATGAAAAGTCATATGCGGATGTGAGGAGGAGAGAGTTGGAGTTCGAGGTGGAGATTGGGTATTTCTGAAGGTAACTCCCATGAAGGGAGTCATGCGGTTTGGGAAGAAAGGAAAACTCAGTCCCCACTATGTTGGTCCCTACTGGGTTATGAGAAGAGTTGGTAAGGTATCTTATGAGTTGGACTTGCCCTTCGAGTTATCTTCCGCGCATCCTGTGTTTCATGTGTCGCTTTTGAAGAAATGTTTGGGAGATCCATCTCTAGAGTCCCGGTGGAGAGCGTTGGAGTAAAGGATAGCCTTAACTACGAGGAGGTTCCAGTCGAAATATTGCATCATCAGGTTCGGAGGCTGAGTAACAAGGACGTGGTTTCATTAAAGGTGTTGTGGAGAAATCACCATGTTGAAGGAGCTACGTGGGAAGCCAAAGTGGAAATGATGGCTAAATACCCACACTTATTCACTACCAGGTCAGTTCCGACTTGAGGTATCGGTTTTTCTCTATCACTTCATTTAGTTTTCATATTCATTTCATGTTCTCTAGTTTCTTAACATGTGTATGGATGTGTATGTGAAACATGAGATCAGTTCAGCAATGTGATATGAATTAGAGGTAGTCATTCCGCTAGTTTTCGATTTAAATGATCAGTATTTGAATATGATAATTGCATGTTTCTATTTTCTGCTTGTTTCCAACATTCGAGGATGAATGTTCCTAAGGGGGAGATATTGTTATAACCCGAGAGCTCAAAGATCAGACCCGGGAGTTGAAATGGGAAAATGTAACATTTATGTTGCACACCCAGGATGAGTCGTGGGATGACTCGTGAGGACAGCCCACAAGTCGTCAGGTGACTTATGGGGAGGCCAGTAAGGTGTATGGAAAGGTTGAAGAAAAGGGTCCCCACAGGCGTGGTAACGAATCATTGTTAGACCCCATAAGTCGTTAGGTCAATCATGGGGTGAGGGAGAAGGAAAAGAGAAGAAGGTAAGATAGTGTACTTAATGGAAGCTGACCACGACTCGTTGGAGGAAGTAACGAGTCGTGGTGAGAGTCGTGGGATGAGGTAAGTGACAAGTGAGGAAGTAAGGAAGTGTACTCAATGACTGATGACCATGAATCATGGTCACCCCTAATGAGTTGTTATGTTAGCCGGTACGAGCCTAAGAGATCAGACAAGCAGTGCACTTGACGAGCTAGGTGACGAGTTGTTGCCTTTGACCACGAGTCGTCAGTTTGTCCATTAGTACCACCTGGAAAAAGTTTCTTGTGAATTCAGTAAGGGCCTTTTCATAATTCCAAAGTTCCTAAGGCCTATACTACATCATTTAAGGCTCATTTTAGTGGTTTTTAAGAGGGGGAAAACCTATTCTAAGTTATTCCATGCATGCAAGCTTGAGAGGTTGAAGAGGTGATCTAGTGCAATTCTCCCAGGTTTTCATTCAAATCCTTCTTTGGCAACAATAGAAGTGGTAGAATCAATCCCTTCCAGGTATGTAGGGTTATAAGTGGGTTCCTTCTTCCACACCCATGCCCAATTTCAATCTAAATATAAGAATTTCCTATGATCAAGTATGGGGTTTCCACCCAAATGCATGAATCTTCTATTTATTTACATAGATATGAATTCATTATGATTTTATTATGAAATTGTGAAGCGTGGGAAAATTTTATAATGATTTCAATTAAAATTATGTTTCTAGTCTTATGAATGTGGAAGCCCATTGATCATATGATCATGAAAAGTGAGATTTGTGAAGTAAATATGATAATGATGAGATAGTATGATGAAAAGCATGACTTGAAGCTACCTATGTCTATAATTATGTTTTCAATGAGAATTGAGTATTTCTATGTAAGATAAAACTTTGGGCGATGCCCATATGTTAAGTTTAAATGATGATTTTCCCGAACTAAGCTTACCACATTGTTTTGGAGCGAAGACTCCCAAATTTTATATTCTATCTTGTGGTATGTTTTGAGTTAAGTCTTCCTATGCATAGCTTACCACATGGTTTTGGAGCAAAGGCTCCAAGGTATGTTTTCAGCTTGTGGTAAGTTTTGAACTAAAGCTTCTCATATGCATGATTTCGTATTGAGATGTATTTGATTATTGAGGTTCGTCCATAGAAGATGTTGAGCTATGTTATATGCGATGTAGAGCATTGCATGTTTTTGGGAGAAGAGTCTAGCACCGAGCGGTCTAAGGGTCAATCACCCTACACCCCAGAACTACGTGCCAATATAGGTTGATACTATTATATTACTTGGGACCTCCCTTGTGAGCTTTCCCTTGCCCGAATGGGCCTTCAGCTTGGTATCGATATCATGGTAGCGTCCTTAGCCCTAGCAAGGCTTTGGATGGATCTGACCACTTGAGTATGATAGTCTGGACCACGTAAGCTCTATCGTGGTATGTCAGTTAAGTGACAAGTCTCCCATTGTCTATATGATTCAGATTTGCATATTCATTACTCATACTTAATATTTTATACATGCATGTTCTAAAAGCAAGGTTTGACTCGATGTTCAACTTTTCTATATATGTCATATTTCATCTTTGAGTCATTCTAGTCGGTTTCATGTTATAAAGTTATGTATTGTCATGTTATGAAAAGATCATTATTTAAGAAAAAGTGCATGCAAGCCCTACTCTCAGTCTATTGATGATTACTTTAATTAAGGCATTGTGTTTTAAAAGATTTTGCTTACTTTAGTAGTTTTACTTTCCTTGCTTACTTGGTACATTCCACGTACAGACCACATACTTTCTATGTTGTATCATTTCATGATACAGGACCCGGCTCTAAGGTTCAGCCCTGCTTTTAGACAATTTATCGAAGTTAGCGTCTGCTTATTGGTGAGTCCTCATCTTTCGAGGACCAAAATAGTTTTCTTTCTTTCTTTATGTATTTCAGTTTTCAGCTTGTTGAGTTAGTTGGGGTCTTGTCCCATCAACACATCATGTTTAGAGGCTATTCAGACAGATGTATGTATTCAGCTTTGGATTTTATATATTTGAATGTTATATTTAAGTTAGACTTCAGCTATGATGGTATTGATGATTGTTCAGTTCTTTATTGAGTTAGATGTATTCTTATGCCATGGGTCGATTTGGGGTCTCTCGGGGATCCTTGTACCATGTCGCGATCCGGGCCTTCGTTCGAGTCATGACAGCCCTCATCCACTTCGACCCAAGGAACTTAGGGATATTCATCTTTTGGAAATCCCAAAATCGAGTTGCTGTTGTGCTTCCATTTTGTGGGACATGGGCCATTGCCTGCTAGTTGACCTGAGCGTTCAAAGCCTGCGCTAGCATCTGAAATACTGCTCTAAGCTCGGCATAAGAGATTTGTTCGGGCAAAGCACCTGGTGGTGCTGCCGGGGCTTGATAGTGCCCATCTTTATTGCCATCATCCTAGACATTTCCAATTCCATTCCTTCTACAATTTACTCAACACGGAGACGTGATTCTGTAGATGCATATAGCATGAGTTAGAAGGATAGGGAGCTACTTAATTGCATGACATTGATAATGAAAGAAGATACATTTCCTAAAACATCTTGTAGCCTTTCCCCAATAAGTGTGGCGCGCTTCACACCCATGGAAAATACTCTATTTAACGTGGATTTTAGAAACCCTAGGACACTCTAAATCATTGCACTGATAATAAATTTGTCACGACCAAACATAGGTCCGGACCAAGACACGGAACCTAGAACCACAAATTGCTCCAAGTCAACCTATCACATGAACATAGCTGCTAAAGAACATACGTTAATAGAAAACTGATAAACTCAACGTGAATAAGCGGAAGTTTGCATACATATATCATAAGAGCATAAGAAGAGTCAATGCTCTATAATAATGAACATCCGCATAATGTCTGAGAAGCCTCTAAACTTTCTGATGTGTTGATTGGATAACACCCCTAATTAGCTCTAATTTCTGGGAATAAATATCAAAATAACAAACTAAAGTGAATGTCCTCGGAAGATGAGGACTTACCAACACTGGCTAAATTGGACTGATACGAAAGCAAGGCTAATGGCGTGGCTGAGTCTGAACATCTAAACCTATATCATGAAATGATATAGCATAGTGTATGCGGTCAGTACATGGAATGTACTAACTATGCAAGGTAAGTAAACAGGCTGAGTAAGTATAACTGAAATCATGCACATAACTTATATCATAAGATCATAAGAGTAAGGGACTGCATACTTATATCTGACAACATGTATAGTCATAAACTGAATTTCATATTTGAGTAGAATGATCCAAAGTTTAAAATAGAATAATATGACTTGCCATAGCTAAAATCATAAGTAAAAGCTTGTAAACTGATCATTGGGTCAAACTTGCTGAAAAGATAGTGTCATATTCCATAAACATGCATAGCTAAAATTATGATGAAAATAAGAGACTCGTCATATAACCGACACCATCACGATAGATCTTACGTGATTCCGCAACTATCACACTCAAGTGGGAAGAGCCATCCCAAAATCTTGCTAGGGCTAAGGACGCTACCATAATATCAATATCAAGCTAAAGGCCCCTTAGGGGCAGGGAAAACACTCTTGAGAGGCCCAATATATATATATAAACCTATATTGGCACATAGTTCTAAGACCGGGGAACCTTGGAACCCCAATCCTACTCAGTGCTAGAAACTTCTACCCAAAAACATGAGTAGTGCTCCCATCATTTTTCAACGAAACAGAAATCCTAACTACATGCATAGTCGTAAATCCAAATACGGGGAGTCTTGACTCCAAAATATATCATATGTTGTAGTAGGAGTCTTGAATCCAAAACATTTGATAAGTTGATCTTATAAGCCTTAGCTAAATCATGAAAACATAATTAACTTGAGTGGGCTTGCCTAAATTTTAAAATCATGCACACTGGAAATAGATTTCATAAGTCGGAATCATAGACTCATACATGGGTAATTTGTAGACATTCAATCATGCTAGATATCTCTTCATACTTAAAATCATAAATCATAAAGTACAATTTTTCATGAACTTGCATAGTTGGGCAAAATCTTCTAAAATTTGAATACATGAATATATAATCAAAATAGATATAAAATCTACCCATGAAGCTTAAAACATACTTTGAAACATGAATAGAATTGACCCATAAATATTTCATAGAGAATGATCTAGAAATTGAATTCATAGAATTAAGGAGAATTTTGACCAAGAAAGTGAAAGGAACTCTCATTCATAGTCCTGCATACCTTGATAAACTGAATACACTTACCTCTGAAAGCCCATGAAATTTAGAGAAGAATTTAGAGGGTTCTAGGCTTGCATGAATGGGAGGGGAATTGTTAGAATAGGCTAAACCCCTCGTAATACACCTCTTTTAGAGCTTAAAATGACATAGTTTAGGTCTTAGAAGCTTTGAATTTACAAAAATACCCTTACTAATTTCGAAGAAAAACTGATATCGCTAGTAATCATGACGGATCTAACGAGTCATTGGGTCCACAAAAAACTTATGGTCCACACTCGTTATCTTCACTGTAAAAATCTTCATTCAATGAACTTGCTCAAGTGACGATTGACACGATGAGTCGATAACATTGACGACGACTCATTACCTCTTATCGTTGTCACCACTGGATGTCTCACACTATCCAAGCTCTCCCAAACAACAAGCTACCTGACGAGTCATGAAGTGACACTATGACTCATCCCTCTATCCATTAAGTTCCTCTGAAAGAGATTCCTACTTCCAACTTCGCACCTCCCAATGAGAGACTCAACGACTCTTTGGGTGTCATGACAGGTCATTCCTTGACTCGTTTCCCCTGTAACTTCACCACATATCACCACTCCATGAATCACTAAATGATCCATCTAGTGACCTAACATCCCACCTGACGAGTTGTTCTATGACATGGCGCATATTTTTCTACTTTCTTTGATTCAATCCACGGTTCTGATCTTAGGGACTTTTGGGGTATTACAGGTCGATCCTTGTTGTTAATCCTGGGAGTCGCATTATAAGGTATAAGACCCCTTTTGGCATTCTAGTATGAGATTTATCATATGGATGGTATGAAATGATTATAAGTATGAAGCCTATAGTAATATCTTTAGAGGCGAATAAAAAGTTAAGAGTAGTGACGTAGCCCTGCCTTAAGAGAGCATCTAAGAATCCTACAATAATAACTTTAAGCTAAGAGGGAGATGATAAGTTGAAGGGCCAAGTTAGGTCTTAAGTGCTCTTGTTGGGGTTTTTCAAATGCAGTATCTTTGGGATGTCGATCCATTCCTATTCATATGCTTTCCCCTATGTTTCAGTTAACATTATGCTCTACTCATGCCTATGTTTAGATTTCAAGAATAATAGATAACCACTTTGGACAACTATCCTAGTCTTCCTCCAGGATTCTATAAATCTTAGCTTTATGTCATGAAACAAGTTACATATGTAAACTCATGTGTCGCAGTATGCTCGCTCTATGAACTCGGTCCTTAAAATTTGCCTTAACGGTTCAGCAGAGCACGTTACCTCATGTATGTTCTCAGTTTAGATTTTTGTAAATGATTTGTGCTTCCAATTTTCTTACTCTCAGCCTTATGTAAGTTCTTGCATAACAGAAATGATGGTTGCATGTTTGCGCTCCAACGCACACGCAAGCGTACGCGGGCATACAAGTAATACAGTGGCCCTTTTTAAGAGCCGGATGTCAAACCCACAGGGAATGGACCAATTTAGCAAATTATGAAGTTCAAGTGTAAGATAACTTTCAGTGTTGATTAGAGAAGTTTTCAGTAAATTATAATTATGTTTTGGGGTGGTCAGAAAACAATGTGGAAACAATATAAGAAGCAACTAGAGCTAAGGTCGTATAATCATGCAATGCTACACTTTTTAATGGTTCACATATGAAATTATCAATTGTTGTCTCACATAGTTGAAAAATGCGATGTTCATGGTCTCTCGAGCCTCTAAACATGACAAAGTAGCTTCACAACTACATCGTTGAGCGGGGATGTGACATCCTAGTTCATGGGCAATTCAACTACATGGATGTGGTTTAGGGGGTTTGTGCTCTTGATTAGGGACTTTCATACCTCTAATCATTTAAGCTAACTTAGCTTCACAACTACTTCTTTGAGTGGTGGAGTGACAATTCTAAGCGGGTGTCTTGCTATCATCCCGTTTTATCAACCAAGCAAGGAAAATTAGTTATAGTTTCTATCCTAACCGCGAATCCTATAGTAAGATAAGAACTTGCTCCCTACATTCTCTTGTTCTAGCCTAGGGTTACTCTCTCAATCTTTTGCCTAGCTTAACATGTATGTTTTCATGGTGATCAAGCATAAAAACAACCATTATAAAAATGTAAGACAAAACAATAATTAAAAACTCAAACCAAAGCGGATTCATGCATTACAATCATATCACGTGGCCTCAACCCTAGAGGAAGGGTTTTAGCAACTCATGTTCGTACAATAACTTAAAAACATCGTTAAAGTAAAGTAATTACAAGAATAGGTAAAAGAGAATGTAAAATTAGTTAACCCTAGGTGAGTTCTTCACTTCTCCCTTCGCTCCTCTACGGTTTTCAGAAAATATTTCGTGACAAATGATTTTTGAAGATAAGGGTTTAATTTATAGTAAATAGGAAATTTTCAATTTTTGTCATGTCATGGAATGGCTCCATGGCACGGAGGTGAACGCACCAAGTTGCCTCCGTGCCACAGAGGTAACGCGGAGGCTCACTGGAATGTGCATTTGGATGGTGCTTTGACGAGGCATGGCGCGGCAGCCGGTGTGGCACAGCGCTGGGCCTGTGCGATGGCCAGCATGACACGTCCTGTGGTGCGCAGCAGTGCCTGGCATGGCACGGTCGCTGGCGCGCAGGCGCCTTGGATTGCTGCATCTCGCGCGCATGCCCTTGGCGTGGCACGACGCTGGGCGCGGCACACGCACAGCATGGCACGCTGCCTTGCGTGGCTAGCCTTGCCATGGCATGTCTTGTTGCCATCTTTTAAAATGTTCTACCAACTCCATTCCTTCACTTCCCCATCATTATTTAGTCCCTCATATGCATTTTACACCTATAAAACAAGGACTAATCATGTTGGTTAGTTCATACCCAAATTAACATAAAATCACATAAGAATGTAAGTGTATAATTAGACCAACATGACTAAATTAAGTTATAAAATAGCACTTGGGCACGCAATTATGCCCAAGATCACTACCCCACACTTAAAGTCTTGTACGTCCTCGAACAACTCTTTTACATCTCATGCACATGAAGACTCACACAGAGCTAATTGAGTAAGACAATTCAAGCTACAGCTACAACGATTGTTTTAGATAGCAAGTTAAAAATAGAGCATGCAAGATTTAACCATTAAAATAAAATATAACTATTTTAAGACTTCCTAACCTCAAGAATCGACTCTCAATCTCAATAACCTCATGCAAATGAACCGATCAAGAAATTCGACATGAATTTTATCCTTCATTAAACATGTGCCCTCACACAAAAAGAGTTACCTATTTTTACTCCTAAATTTTCAAATTATAACTTGTATGGGTATATGGATAAGAATTAAGCTCACTCTCACAAAGACTTCACATGCCACATGTATTGACCCATAAGCTTGCCCTTAGTGTTTTACTTCACTAATATAATGATGTTTGAATGTAAGATCAAGTAGGCCTTATTTAGGTTGTAATGTAGGCTAAGGGATGGGTAGGTACTATTCTTGCCAGTCATAGAGGCTATCTTCCCTAAGCGCTTTTAATACATCACACGTTCATTACTGACTTCTCTCTCTTACTTCACCTTCACTCTTTTCACTCTTAAATTTCCTCTTTTATTTCTCATTTCTTTAGGCACACTTAGCTTATTAGTACGGAGTATTTAAGAAACTTTTCCATTCATTTGTTTTCTTCTCCCTATCAATACTCAAGCATTTTCAAACAAGTGCACCTATAATCTTTTCCTCAAATCCCACAACCGTTATTTTTCCTTCTTTTTCACGATTCTTACTCCTTTACTCTTTTGGATTTTTCACTTAAGCTTGTAGGAGTTTTGGAGCAACTTCAAGGATATTGAAAGAAAAGGATTAAGCTTATGTTGCAGCTATCAAATAATAGGCTTAAGGCTCAATGGGGCTAACTAGGATTAGGCATTCAAGGAAGGTAAAGCGAGGAATAAAAATTAGGTTCATTCAAAGAAATGCCTAAATCATCTCCTATAATATACAACCTTCATTTCTTTTTGTATACACACCAGGAAAGTTCTAGACACTACACAATAGCATGTACTATTCAAAAACATTAAACTCACAACACATGCTCAATTCAAGAAAAATTCAGCTGACTCTTAACTCAGCTAATCACAAGAAATCAAAATTAAGCTTTAAGCACATAGAGTCACATTGAAGAGCCTAGGTGTCTAAAACAGAGTTATACACTTCTTACATGCTTCAACACTGACCACACTTGCATCTCACAATCATGTATAACACATAACAAGAACATCAAGCCAACCATTAGTTACGGGTTCAAAAACCAAAACCTATTGACTAATTTTCCCTCAAGATGGTCGTCATCCATCCATTGTCAGGTATAATACGTAAATATGACTAAAAAAAACTATGTACATACAAAGAAAATTTTTATTCTTCAGTTCACAGTGCCCCCTGTCGGAATAGAACCGAAAAGAAAAACCAACAGGTGGGTGAATCATGCTTACTAAAAAAATTTTCCTCAACAAATACCTTCAAGCCCTAAATTCATCCAAAATCATTAAGCACAAAATTTTGAAAAATTTCCCTCACCCCACACTTGAATCATGCTAGGTCCCGAAAGCATCTAATTAAAATTCAAAAAGGGTGAGAAATACTCCCTAGGGCCTCTAGGCCTAGCTAACAACATGTTTTTCTTCATTTTTGAACAAGTGGGAATCTGACCCCACACTTTCCCTCTTTCATGCTTCTTAGCTTCCTCCTCCAAGGGTACTCAGACTTCCCCTCCATCTATGCTTAATTCTCCATCAAAAACAACAACAAGATGAAAATAAACAGAATCAACACAATTACTAAAAAAAATTAATATTTGTACCTGTGGTACCCTTGGGTTGCCTCCTAACCAGCGCCTAATTTTATGTCGCGGCACGACATGGACTATCCTTTTTAGGACATCCTCCTACCCGTATTCCCATTCCAGAACAATCTTCTTCTCTCTTTGTTTTCCGAGGGGACAGCCGCCACTCTGTCCCTCTCTTCCTCCAACTCCTTCTCAAACATAAGCCCTCCATCAGCTTCGGGCAGAAAAGTAATCATCACCTTTGGCCGTGGACCTATGGAATCTGCCACCCCACCCTTAGCCTCTGATAGTACACTAACCATACAAAGGTCTCTGTGATGTGTGGGTGGGTTAATCTCTTTATAGACTCGAAAGAGTTCTTCTTCATCATCGACCCTCACTTTCAAGGTCCCTGCTCTTACATTAATAATCGCTCCTCCAATGGCAAAGAATGGCCGTCCCAAGATCAGAGGTACCTTGTTATCAACTTAAAAATTCAATATAATGAAATCAGCGGGTATGATGAACTCACCCACTTTGATGAGAAGGTCCTCAATTATTCCATCTGGAGCCACTTGTGACCTGTCTGCCAGCTGCAGCATCAACCGTGTTGGTCTCGGTTGACCCAACCCCAAGGTGTTAAACAAAGATAGGGGCATTAGATTAACTGCTTCCCCTAAATCACATAGAGCTCTTATCACCTCAACTTTACCAATTTGTATGGGGAGGGTAAATCTCCCTGGGTCTTTGAGCTTTCTAGGTATCTTGCTCATTACCCTATGGTGCACTCCTTAGTTAGTGCTACTGTCTGAACATCTACCAATCTGACTTTGTTGGACACCACATCTTTCAAGTACTTTGCATACTTGGTCATTCCTTGCAAAACATCAAGCAAAGGATAATTTATGTGAAGTTCTTTGAAAATATCAAAGAACTTTCTAAAGCATTCCTCCTCCTTACTCTTTTTGAGTCTTTGCGGAAATGGTGGTGATGGTCTCTGTGCTAGCTACAATGATGATTGTGCATTTTGTTGCACAACACTCTAATTCTGTCCCTCGTCAATGGATGGTCCCTTTCTAACCAACTCCTGCTGCACCTCATTTCTCCTCTCTTTCGGTAGTGCATCAGCCAATTGTCTGCCACTCCTCAGACTGATGGCATAGACCTATCGGGGGTTTGTGTCTATGTCATTGGGTAATCCTCCTTGCGGTATAGTGTGGTGAGCAGCTGCTATTTGGCCCATCTGCTTCTCTAGATTGCGGGTGGCCAACTGCTGATTCTTCAAATCTGATGTTATCCTCGCCTGATTCTCTGCTAACTAGGCCTGTGTCTCCATAATCTTCTGCAACGTCTCCTCAATGTTGCTGCTCAGCTGGCCACCATTATGCCTATTCTGCTACTAATACTAATGTTGTTGAGGTTGCTGGTAGCTTTGACTTTAATTTCCACCCCAAGAAAAATTCGGGTGGCTCTGCCAAGTCTTGTTGTAATTGTTCCCAAAATTCTGATTGTTTCTCTGAACATTCCCAACAAAATTGACCGATTCAGGGTTGGCCCTGCAGGATTCTGCATTCTGCCCATTATTGCCGCATATTTCACACTAACTAGGAACTTGCTGAACTGCATTTACCTGTCCCTACTGTTGGTTCATACTCAGTTTATTAAACTGAGTCATCATCTGATGCTGAAATGATGCTAGCTGTACAGCCAAGGCATTTACACCATCCACCTCTATCAGCCCTACTGTTCTCTTTCCTGCCCCTCTCGATGCGTCGCTGTGCCACTCTGGATTTCCCTGAGAAATCCTATTCAACAAAGTGTACAGCTACTCATAAGTTTTCTCTAATGCTTGCCCACCCGATGTAGAGTCTAGTAAAATTTTTGTGTGTAGGTCTAGACTTTCCACAAAGGTATGGGCTAGCACTTCATTGGACTGCTGATGATGGGGGTAGTCACTCAATAATGTCTTGAATCTCTCCAAAGCCAAATACAAGTTCTCCTTTGGCCTCTGCTTAAAGCTTAATATTTCACTCCTGAGTTTGGCAGTCTTGCCTGAAGGGAAGAATCTGATGAGGAACTTCTTTTCAAAGTTCTGTAAGTGCTGTTGTGAGTCCTGATGAGTCATCCCAGTGAACTGGCCACTAGAATGTAACAGATGTACCATATTCTGTTTCAATTCAAAGTTCCCTCAAGGTTCCGGTTTGGGGATACTATAGGTCACATTTGTCGCTAGTGGGATAGCCACTTCATGAACTGGTCATGCTGACACAATCTCATGTAACAACTTCGCTTGCCCTACTGGTGGGTGTTGTTGTAACCTATCCTGAAGTCTCTTTAGCTTTCGCTCTAGAGCTTTCCTCCTTAGTAAATGAAGATGACGTTTAGGTTCAAGCAACAGTTCCACTAGCTCTCTATTCCTTGTCAGCTCTGCAAGGACAACCTGTCACCTGCAATATATCCGACTAAGACCAAGTTTCTCAACACTTAAGGAAATTAAAAATCACACAAAAAAATAAAAATTTACTAAACTTTGCCAGTTCCCCGGCAACGGCGCCAAAAACTTATTTGCGCTCCAATGCACACGCAAGCGTACACGGTCGTACAAGTAATACAGTGGCCCTTCATAAGAGCCGGATGTCGAATCCACAGGGAATGGACCAATTTAGCAAATTATGAAGTTCAAGTTTAAGATAACCTTCACAAGTGTTGATTAGATAAGTTTTCGGTAAATTATAATTAAGTTTTGGGGTGGTCAAAAAACAATCGGGAAACAATATAAGAAGCAACTAGGGCTAAGGCCATATAATCATGCAATGCTACACTTTGTAATGGTTCACATATGAAATTATCAATTGTTGTCTCACATAGTTGGAAAATGCGATGTTCATGGTCTCTCGAGCGTCTAAACACGACAAACTAGCTTCACAACTACATCGTTGAGCGGGGATGTGACATCCTAGTTCGTGGGCAATTCAACTACATGGATGTGGTTTACGGGGTTTGTGCTCTTGATTAGGGGCTTTCATACCTCTAATCATTTAACCTAACTTAGCTTCACAACTACTTCTACGAGTGGTGGAGGGATAATTCTAAGAGGGTGTCTTGCTATCACCCCGTTTTATCAACCAAGCAAGGCAAATTAGGTATAATTTCTATCCTAACCGCGAATCTTATCGTAAGATAAGAACTTGCTCCCTACATTCTCTTGTTCTAACCTAGGGTTACTCTCTCAATCTTTTGCCTAGCTTAACATGTATCTTTTCATGGTGATCAAGCATAAAAAAAACCAATATAAAGAATGTAATACAAAACAACAATTAACAACTCAAACCAAAACGAACATGCTTTACAATCATATCACGTGGCCTCAACCCTAGAGGAAGGGTTTTAGCCACTCATGTTCGTACAATAACTTAAAAACATCGTTAAAGTAAAGTACTTACAAGAATAGGTAAAAGAGAATGTAAAATTAGTGAACCCTAGGTGAGTTCTTCACTTCTCCCTTCGCTCCTCTACGGTTTTCAGAAAATATTTCGTGACAAAGTATTTTGGAAGCTAAGGGTTTAATTTATAGTAAGTAGGAAATTTTCAATTTTTTTCCTATCATGGAATGGCTCCGTGGCACGGAGGTGAATGCACCAACTTGCCTCCGTGCCACGGAGGTAATGCGGATGCTCACTGGAATGTGCATTTGATTGGTGCTTTGCCGAGGCATGGAGTGACAGCCGGTGTGGTACGGCGATGGGTCTACGCAATGGCCAGCGTGACACGATCTGTGGCGCACAGCAGTGCCTGGTGTGGCACGATCACTGGAACACAGGCGCGTTGGATTTCTGCATCTCGCGCTCATGGCCTTGCCGTGGCACGGCGCTGGGTGCGGCACACGCATAGCATGGCACGCTGCCTGGCGTGGCAAGCCTTGCCATGGCATGTCTTCTTGCCATCTTTTGCAATGTGTTTCCAACTCCATTCCTTCACTTCAGCCATCATAATTTAGTCCGTCATATGAATTTTACACCTACAAAACAAGGACTAATCACGTTCGTTAAATCATACCCAAATTTACATAAAATCACATAATAATGTAAGTGTATGATTAGACAAACATGACTAAATTAAGATATAAAATAGCACTTGGGCACACAATTATGCCCAAGATCATTGCAATTGATATGTCCTGAATTATATTACACCCGAAAAATGTTTTTGGTGATTATTTGGTGTTGGTATGCTATGTTAAGGGAAGTACATGATGTATATTGGTCGTAGGTGAGAAGGAAAATGTGAATGGACGGAAAAGAAAAGAGTATATGAAGTTTATAAGTAAGAGTCAACTTTAAACGATCATATATCTTAATATAGAATTAATTAGAGGTCTCTTCAACCTATATAATGAAAGGTCTTTGAGTCTAGTTTTCAGAATATTAACTTCATTTCAATCAGAGATCGGAGTAAAAAATTATAGGCATTTTACGATGGCACTATCGGGCAGTAATGTGGCCCCGCACTAAAAACAACCACTATCCAAATATCTTTATATTTTAAGTTTTTTGCTATGAGATCATATTCAAATTTTCCAGATTTGATGTGCTTGCTTATCCTCCAAAATCCTCTCAATTTTCCAGCAAAAAACTAAGGAAAACACCAACCTAAACACTATTAAAACTAAAGCTATGTGAAGGGGATCAATCACAAGGTGAAGGTCGTGTGTTTGTGGTTGTTTTGGATGCATTTGGGCAATGTTGCTGTGATGAATTGTCTATGTTTTTTAAGCTATTCTAAGCTACATATATTCTCCCTTTTAGTAGGTATTAGATACTAGTATGAAGGTGAGAATTCTACTAGTAAACTTGCCTGAATTCATGAGTAAAAAGCTTGAAGTCAGAGGTGTATTTGACGTGTTTGTGAACTGCTTCTAATGCGTTCTGTATAGCAAACGTTTTGCATTTTGGACAAAAATTTGAAGTCAAATACTCCTATTTTAACCAAGAATAACCCCTATAAAAGGTAAATTTTTCTAGTATTCAAACATGCAAGAATCCTAGCTTGAAACTAGAGGTTCGGCGCCAAGTTTGGCTGCCATTTTTGGTGCAATTTTTGCTGAAGGTTACTGCTCATTTTTGAAGGTTGTTGTAGCTATGTGTTACTGGAAATAAACTCGATTTTGATGGGAGTTAGTTACAAAGGAAGTTAGGTAATTTCCTACTTCCATTCTTTCCTTAAAAGTGTGCAGAACAAGCTAGCATTATGCTGAAATGTTGCCTTGCGTGTTGTTGTTGTGGCTGCTGTTGGTGCGATGTTTTGGCTGGATATATTGGCTAGAAATGTCCTTATAACTTGGTTATAAACTAAATTAATTGAAGGGAATAACTGCTTATTTTTTAAAGAAAGAAATGACGTAAGAAAGCTCACCGAAAAAAAAAAGGTATGTAAGGCGCCTCATCCTTCATTCTTTTAAGCACTGCGCTGTGAATTGAATGAGCCAGCAACCTCTTTACAAATCTTGAGGTCGTATGTTAAAATTCATTTAAGAAATTAATGTTTCATGTTTTATTGAGGTTAAATGTTGTTATTATGTCTAGCCCAAGTGAGGCATTTAAAGTGGGATGCCATGTTGATTGTTGTCATAGTTGTACATCGAGTTGGGGACCCCTCAGCGCGGGCACTATTAGCTAGTCCTTAATGTATGTTATATGTATGTGTGTGTGTTTTGGTGTGTTTGTGTGTATTTGTGATGTTAAATATGTTTAAAGGTCTGGTTGCTAACTGAAATTGGTGAAAGAGCCAAGATGATGATGTGTAAACAATTTTAAGCCAAGTAAAGACGTCGCAAGCTATTAAGGGAAAATGAGCTTATTGAATTACAATTACTTTGTTATGGCTGTCCTTTATCTTATCTGTATGTTATGAAATATGCCAAGCTAAAGGGAGATTTCATAATCCCTTTCCCTTAAGATGAACGACAAGGTAGTGAGTCTCCGAGCTCTAATGTCCCTTTGATCATGATTTATAAATCTTATTGAAACTCTTAGGTCATCCGTTGTTCCTTATGATTTATAAAAGTTTCCAATACATGCATTTAAGTGGCTGTTTTGTAGCTTTACATGTTATATGTGCTCACTTGTAGTTATGCATTACGAAGGAGGCCTATGTAGGCCATAGATTTAGTATTCTTCATTTCTATATTATACGTGTTAAATTGGCCCAGTATAAGCCATATTGGCTTAATTTATAATTATCATTAAGATTTATTTATTTTATCCCAATATGGTACATCGGCTGGAGGTATATTTATTTTACCCCCCGTGGTATATCGACTGGATAGATTTTACCCCGGTGTGGTATATCGATTGGAGGCATTTTTATTTTTACCCTGGTTTGGTACTCTGGCTAGGCAAATTTTATATGGATTTTATGATTGGGTGGTTGTCGGCATTTCAGTTATAGCTTTTATTGTGCATTAGATTGTTGTATTTACAGTTCAATATTGAGTTATTGTCATGTTTCAATTTTTAAAATTTGAGGTTGTTACTACTCCTCATTTATGGCTCAGCTACCATTGTTATCTTATATGTTTATAGTTTTTAGCTTTACATACTAGTACATTTTATTTGTATTGACGTACCTTCATCTGGGGACCCCTCCTGCAATCATGCTGCAGGTACAGGCCGAGGCTTAGAGCATTAGACGCAATAGAAGCCATATTTCGGCAGAATAGTGGTATGCTCCTCTCCTCAAAGAGCCATGTCCTAGTTATGACTATTTTTGTGTTTTGTTTATAGCATGGGTAGGTCGGGGCCCTTTCCCATGTACTTTAGTTTGTTTACTATGTAGTGTCTGATGTGGACTACTTTGTTTAGTAGTTTTGGTTATATAGTTGTGTTGGCTTTCCATTGCTCTATTTAGCTTTATAGCAGCCTTTTCGGCTTTCTAGATTGCTTATTCGTCATTATCGAGACCTTATGGGTCCAGTATTTATCTTGGTTGGTTGTGACAGGTGGTTTGGTCGGCCTTAGTGTTATATTTTTAGACGCTATATAGCCGGCTTCTCGATCAATTATGAATCGAGTGCCAGTTGCGCCCTACCCCAGTTTTGGGCTGAGATAGACTTGGTATTATAGCGAAGTTGTGTCCTAGGGAGTCCAAAAAGCCGTGTCTAGTAGAGTATTGCTTGTGGGTATGTTGTGCATCATATTTATAATCAGCAGGCTAAGGACATCTAGGAACTCTTTCACTTCTTTTACTAATAGTTCATGCTATAGAGCGAGGTCAAAAGTACTATGATATCTAAATTGTGTTATTGTTTCAGAGTATACCTGTGAAAATGAAGATGACTACAAGGTTGATTGGCAAAGCTGTTGGAGAGGGTACTAGTCGCCTTCTAGAGGATCAGGGAGACAGGTCAGAGGCTCAGATTGAGTCTCCTGCCCCAGGTATTACAGTTCCTCTAGCACCCGGTAGACCAATGGCAGATAGACCTCCAGCTCCTCCCGCACCAGCAACACCTGAGGGTAGTAGAATGGTAGACCCTCCCGCGCCTATGGTACCTACAATTGTTATAGAAGGACGGGTTCTTGACGGAGTTGTTCAGCTTAGGGCTCGTATCCGCAGGTCAGGAGTAGCGATTTGAGGCGATAGAGAGACATAGAGGCCAGGCAATTGAGAGTTCCAGGGCCTGTGAGTCATTGAGTTTGAGCCCTCCCATATTAATGGAGACCGGAGCGAGGTTCCTTAGGACTTTATTGATCACTCATATAGGGTGTTGAAGGTGATGCGAGTATTATTGCTAAGGGTCAGCCTTTTTGGGATATTATGAAAAGCGATATTTCTCGCCAAGATCCCAACTTTGAAGCAAGAATGTGGCTTGACCTGGTGTGTGTCCACCTCATTCCCTTCAAGATGTTTCTACCCGAACATAGGCCTGGATCGAGACATGGGACAAGTAGCCCAAGAGACTCCAAGTCTACCAATGGCATGAACATACATCTAACTTAATCAAGTAAAGAGAAAGACTTAACATAATAAATATGGCAGAAGTCTAAGCATACATATAATCGAAAAATACAATACATGTCTGAAACTGAATACAATCTATTGTCTAAAAAGCCTCTAAGTTTGATGAGTTGATGGGGCAAGACCCCAACTAACTCTCTAAGTCTGAAACTGAGAATACGCCAACATAACTGATTAAAAGAGGTCCCCCGACAGATGAGGATCACCAACAGAGAATGGTGCTAACTCCGGAAGCTGGCTAGTGATGGGGCTAAGTCTGAAGATCAGAACCTATATCATAAAATGATACAACATAGAGTATGCGTTCAGTACGTGGAATGTACCGAGTATGCAAGGTGAGAAAAACGGGAATTTAAAATACATAAAAGTTCATAAGAGTAGGAAAACATGATCATAAAAAAATATCATAATGCAACATAAGACATAAGGTTTTCAAAACATTCGTAAATCATTCATAATCATACATACGAGAGAAAATAATAATTAAACATGACTTGAGCCAAAGTATATAATCATAATCATGTATATATCACGAGGAACAGTGGAGGATTCTTATAATAGACATACCCCCATATGAGAACTCACGGAACCCGACCTATAAATCCCTAGTCGGGAGGGTGTTCGTACCTTGCCAAGGGTAGAACCATGGAAGGGTGTGATATCACTCATGAAAGGACCATTTGGGAAAAAGGGACAGTCTCAAGGGAGGTCCCATCATGACCTACGGTGACACGTAGTTCTGAGACTCAGGGCAAAACCTGCGCCCAAAATGTACTCGCTGTTAAATACTACTCCCAAATCATATATGTTCTCATAGGATATATACATAAAATTCATGGACTAGTTAAATCATGATAATCATAAGTAAGCTTGAAAATATGTGAACTAGCCATGAAATAAGGCTTGTGATTCGACCATAATCATAAATCATAAGGTTCATACATACTTGTAAAACATGTATATACTTGATATTCATAAATTCATGAAGAGAATTTGAGAGAAATCATATCATAAGTCATAAATCATAATGGGCTAAAGAGGATCAAGATCGTAGTGAAATCATAACTTGATTTTTCGTAAAAGCATGCAGAATTGGGTACAATTTTCTTTAAATCCAAATCTGTAAATTTATATTTCAAATAGTTCAAAAATCTGCCCATAGATCATAAAACATGATTTAATACATGAAGGGAAATAAGCCATAATTAGATCATAATGATTTCATAAGAATCGGAATAAAACCCCATAGAATCTTCACTAGAATTTCATGAATTAGAGAGAGATTGCACATGGGTGTGAACAAATTCACCCATTTATAACCCTACATACCCGAAATGGACTGATTTAGCCACTCCCTTGATTGCCCAATGAAGAATTGAAGAGAAGCTTGAAGGGGATTAAGCTTGATCACCTCTCTATCTCTCTAACTTTGCATGCATGAGCAGGAATAGCCTAGAATGAATTTTTCCCTCTTAATACTCAATATTCATAGCTAAAAGCAACGTAGTTTAGGTCTTAGGACCATAGGAATTACGGAAAATCCCTTAATAAACTCGCAGGAAAAAATAGGCTGCCAGTCCCAATGAGGGACTGGACAAGTCGTCGCCATCGACCACGACTTGTGGTCAGGACTCATGACATACACTGTACAAATTCACCTGAGGCTCAACACAGAGGACCCTACCAATCGTTACTTGTGATAACGACTCGTGGTCAGCCCTTGTGGTCCTCACTGCCCAAAAACCATTGATTCATAACCCATCTTGACCACGGCTGACACAACGAGTCATGGGGTCTGACCACAACTCATGTCATGCCTGTGGTGACCCAAAATCTCAAATCCCAGAACTTAACTGAAGCTACCTCCTTGTTCCTTCTCCTTCGAACCTGATGATCCAATATATTTACCAAAATCTCCTCATGGCTAAGGCTATCTCCCACCCCCACACTCTCTACCGAAACCACTAAAGCCGGATCATCCAAACACTTCTTCAAGAGCAATACATGGAAGATGGGTTGAATTGAAGCAAATTCCAAGGGTAACGCTAACTCATAAGATAGTTTGCCCACATGTCTCACAATTCAATATGGGACAACATAGAGGGGACTGAGTTTCCCTTTCTTTCTGAACCACATCACTCCTTTCATGGGAGACACCTTCAGAAACACCCAATCATCAACTTTAAAATCAATTTCCCTCCTTCTCACATCTGCATAGGACTTTTCATGGCTCTAGATTGTTTTCAACCTTTCTCTGATAAGCTAAACTTTCTCCATAGCCTCACAGACTGAATTTGGTCCTATCAATGTAGCTTTACCGACTTCAAACAAACCAATAGGTGATCTACACCTCTACACATAGAGATCTTTAAATGGAGCCATCTAATACTAGAGTGGTAGCTGTTATTGTATGCAAACTCAATGAGAGGAAAATGATCATCCCAACTGCCCTTTAAATCAACAACACAGGCTCTCAACATGTCTTCAAGAGTATGAATAGTCCGCTCCGCCTGACCATCTATTTGCAAGTGAAATGTTGTGCTAAGATTGACTTGAGTACCAAGTCTCTTTTGAATAGATCTCCAAAACCGGGAGGTAAACTGAGTACCTCTATCTGATATGATGGACAAGGGCACCAATGCAATTGAATCAACTCCCGAATGTATAACTTAGCATTGAACCAACTCCCGAATGTATAACTTAGCATAATCCTCCGTAGAATTGGTAGTTTTGACTTGTAAGAAATGAGCCGCTTTGGTCAACCTGTCCACAACAAACCAAATGGAGTCATACTGTCTATGAGTGCGGGACAAACATATTATGAAGACCATATTGATTTCTTCCCATTTCCAAGTAGGAATGCTAATATCTTGGAGCACACCTCCGAGTCTTTGGTACTTAACCTTCACCTGCTGACAGTTTGAATAGTTAGCCACAAATTTGGCTATGTCCTTCTTCATGCCATTCCACCATATACTTCCCATAGGCCACAGTACATCTTGGTGACACCTGGGTTTATAGAATACCTATATCCATGAGCCTCGTGCAACATCCGATTCCGTAAATCATCAACATCTGAAACACATAAGCAATCCTGGTATCGAAGCACACCATCTCCCCCTTTGTAGAAGACCTCTACATTTTGATTCTAAACAGCTTCAATTTCACCAAGATAGGGTCCTCGTCCTGTCTTGCTTTAACATCAGTCACCAAGGATGATTTTGACCCCTTCTGCACAATTACTCCCTCATTTGTCGAATCAACAAAACAAACTCCCAACCGTGAAAGTCGATGTACATCTCTCACTAATTCCATCCTTTCTTCCTCCACATGGGACACACTCTCCATAGAAAGACTACTAAGAGCACTTTCTACTACATTGGCCTTGCCCGGATGGTAAAAGACACTTATGTATAATCCTTATGTTGCTCCAACCATTTCCTTTGACGTAGATTTAGGTCCTTTTGGGTAAACACATATTGTATACTCTTGTGGTCTGTAAACACATCTACATGGACCCACTACAAATAGTGTCTCCATATCTTCAAGGCGAATACTACCGCTGCCAATTCCACATCATGGATTGGGTAATTCCTTTCATGAACCTTTAGCTGTTTGGAAGCGTATGCTATGACTTTACCATGATGCATCAATACGCAACCAAGGCCTATTCTTGAAGCATCATAATACACCAAACCCATCGTACCCTCTGGTAGAGTTAACACCGGTGCCAAGGTAAGTCTAGTCTTCAACTCCTGAAAACTCCTCTCACAAGCCTCTGACCATTGGAACTTGTCTTTCTTTTGGGTCAATTTGGTCAACGGTGCAGCAATAGATGAAAACCACTAAGCAAATCTCTGATAGTAGCCAGCTAAGCCCAAGAAACTTCTAATATCTAAATGATTCACTGGTCTGGGCCAATTCTTCACCGTCTCTATCTTTTGTGAGTCTACCTGCCCACCCTCTCCAGAAACCATATGACCCAAGAACGCCACATAATTCAACCAAAACTCACATTTGCTGAATTTTGCATATAATTGTCGATCCTTCGAAGTCTGCAACACCACCCTCAAATGAGCGGCATTCTCCTCCTCACTCTGAGAGTATATAAGGATGTCATTTATGAACACAATCACGAACATGTCTAGATATGTCTTGAACACCCTGTTCATTAGGTCCATAAAAGTTGCAGGAGCATTCGTTAGTCCAAAATACATAACTACAAACTCATAGGGACCATATCAAGTTCTGAAAAATCTCACTCTTCCGAACCCTGAGCTGATTGTACCCGGATTTGAGGTCTATCTTTGAAAAGCACATGGCACCCTGAAGCTGGTCAAACAAGTCATCAATCATGTTCACCAATTGCACCCCTAACCGGCTAGTCTGTGGACTGTGTTCACCAATTGCACCCCTAACCAGGCTAGTCTGTGGACCATGTTCACCAATTGCACCCCTAACCGGGCTAGTCTGTGAACAACTTTCACTAACTCCTTTTTTTCTTCCTAAAGATGAGTCACACTTCCCATAACCGTCTGCTTAGGGCGTCAGCCACCTCATTGGCTCTGTCCGGGTGATACAGTATACTCATGTCATAGTCTTTTAGCAACTCTAGCCACCTTCTCTGGCGTAGATTTAGATCCTTCTGGCTGAACACATACTGAAGGCTCTTGTGATCTGTGAACACATCCACGTGAGCCCCATAAAGGTAATGTCTCCATATTTTTATCGCGAATACCACCGCTTCCAACTCAAAGTCATGAGTTGGATAATTTTTCTCATGAACTTTGAACTGTCTAGAGGCATATGCTATCACTCTTCCCTACTGCATCAGAAGGCAACCGAGTCCAATGCTGGAAGCATCACAATAAACCACCAACCTATCTGATCCTTCCGGCAAGGTTAACACTGGAGCGGTAGTGATTTGGGTCTTCAACTCCTAAAAATTCTTCTCACATTCGTCCGACCACTGAAATTTCACCTTCTTCTGTGTTAACTTAGTTAGAGGAGATTCTATGGAGGAGAAGCCTTCCACAAATCGTCGGTAATAACCCGCTAAGCCAAGGAAACTCCTTATTTCAGTAGGTGAGGTAGGTTTGGACCAATCCTTCACTGCTGCTATCTTATGAGGGTGTACTTCTATTCCTTCACCCGAGACCACATGACATATGAAAGTCACAGACTTTAACAAAAAATCGCACTTGCTGAACTTGGCGAATAACTAGCGGTCCCTGAGTGTCTGTAATGCAAATCTTAGGTGATTTGAATGATCTTTCTCATTTTTGGCATATACTAGAATGCCGTTGATAAATAAAATGACGAACATATCTAGGTACGACTTCAAGACCCTATTCATCAAATCCATAAAGGCTCTTGGGGCATTTGTTAGCTCAAAGGACATCACCACAAATTCGTAGTGACCATACCAAGTTCTGAATGCTATTTTTGGTATGTCACACTCTCTGACCCTTAACTGATGGTACCCTGACCTGAGGTCGAGTTTTGACAAATAACTGGCTCCCTGAAGTTGGTCGAACAGGTTGTCAATTCTGGTAGAGGGTACTTGTTCTTAATTGTGACCTTGTTCAGCTGACGGTAATCTATGCACATTCTGAGGGTACCGTCTTTCTTACGCATGAATAGCACTAGAGAACCCCAGAAAGAGATGTTGGGTTTGATAAAACCCTTGTCAAGAAGATCCTTTAGCTGCTCCTTCAACTTCTTAAGCTCAGTTGGAGCCATTCAATAAGGAGGGATAGAGATGGGCTGAGTATCTGGGAGGAGGTCTATTCGGAAGTCTATTTCCCGTTCAAGGGGAACTCCGGGAAGATCCTCAGGAAAAGAATCTGGGAACTCGCTGACCACTGGAACTCACTGGATAGTTGGGGTCTCATAGTTTGAATCCTTGATCCAAACAAGATAGGATATACACCCCTTGGAGATGAGTTTTTGGGCTTTAAGGTAGGAAATAAACCTACCCTTAGGCGCTGAACTGCAATCCGTCCATTCTAACACTAGCTCGTTGGGAAACTGAAACTTGCAACTCTACTTCTACAATCAACTGAGGCATAGCAGGAGTATAACCAATTCATGCTGAGAATAAGGTCAAAGTCGACCATGTCTAACTCTACAAGATCAGTTGGAATAACTTTACTCAATACTGAGACTGGGCAGTTTCTATACACCCGGGCTAGCTATAACCGACTCGCCAACTGGGGTGCAAACTGAAAATGGTTCTGGGAGGACCTCTGAACTGATGTTGAACTAGACTACTATATAGGGAGCCACGAATGAAAGAGTGGCTCTTGTATCTTAAAGGGAATACACATCTAGATGGAAGAGACGTAACATACTCATAACTATGTCGGGTGAGCTTTCCTAATCCTAACGGGAAGATAAAGCATAGAAGTTATTTTGGCGCTGACCGCCATCTGTACCTGATGTGTTGTCTTACTGGAGCTGATGAGGTGGTAGATTGTGATCTCCTTCACCAGCTGACGAGCACTCCTTAAGCCGATGTCCAACCTGTCCACACCTAAAACATCCCTCTCGTCCCTAAAGGCATTCTCTTGGGTGATTCCTACCACACTTAGGTAAAACTGGATACTTGTTCCCTATGTTGTGAGTCTGAGGCTGAGTGCCAGGATTGGAATGTTGGGTCACTGACTGAGCTGGGTGATGGGGCTCTCTACTACTGTTGCTATTGGTGGTTACCACCGCTAGACCTTTGATGGTCAAAATCTGAATGGCCAGTCGTTGCTATTTTGTCCTTATGATCCATATGCTTCATTTTTTTCAGCCTCAATCTACTGGGCATAGACAATCAAGCTAGAAAGGTCTGTGTCCTTAATCATCATCGTGGTCCTGCACTCCTTGAGGACTAGATTTGACACTCCATTTAAAAACTTTAGCATGCGAGCCCTTGGATCGGCTACCATCTATGGAGAATACTTAGAAAACCTAGTAAACTCCAGAGTATACTCCTCCACAGTGTTGTTGCCCTTTCGCAAATTCATAAACTATTCCATCTTTTCCTCCCTCAGCTCCCGAGGGAAAAATCTATCCAAGAAAGCTATGTAGAATTCTTCCCACTCCATTGCTCCTACTCCGGCTGGCCGCCCCTATTTCTACTGGTCATGCAAGACCTGAGCCACCCTTTTAGATGTTAGGCAGCCAGATTAGCACTCTCTTAGGAGCTGATACCAATAATGCGAGTTATCTTCCTGACCTCTTCCATAAACTCTTGAGGATCCTCCCCTACATTGGATCCCTGAAAAGAAGGAGGTTTCATACTAGTGAAGTCCTGCACCATCGTAACTGTTGCAGACCCATTGGTGTTCATTAGCACCACCTGTTGGTTCACCTGGTTGGTGACTGTTTGGGCCAGCAGTTGAATGGACGCCCTAAATTCGGTGGTAGACACCGAATTATCTTAATTAAACATTCAGAATCATGCTTACGAGAGAAAAAGCTTAATTAAACATTAATTGATCCAAAGTACATAATAATAATCATGCATAAATCAAGAGGAACAGTGAGAGATTCTTATAACTGAGATATCCCATATAAGCACACATGGAGCCTGACTTGTAAACCCCTAGTCGGGAGGGTGTTCGTACCTTGCCAAGGGTAGAACCATGAAAGGGCGTGATAAAACTCATGAAAGGCCCATTTGGGAAAAGGGGATAGTCTCAAGGGAGGTCCCATCATGACCTACGGTGGCACATAGTTCTGAGACTCGGGGAAAAACCCGGGCTCGGAAACTACTTGGTGTTAAATACTACACTCAAAACATATATAGTGCTCATAGGATAATATACATGAAATTCATGGACTATTTAAATCATGATAATCATAAGCATGCTTGAAAATACATGAACTAGCCATGAAATAAGGCCTTGATTCAGCCATAAGCATAAATCAATAAATTATAAGGTTCATACATACTTGTAAAACATGTATATACTTTATATTAATAAATTAATGATGATCATTTGAGAGAAATCATATCGTAAGTCATAAATCATAATGGGCTAAAGAGGATCAAGATCGTAATGAAATCATAACTTGATTTTTCATAAAAGCACGCATAATTGAGCATAATTTGCTTTAAATCGGAATCTACAAATTTATATTCCAAATAGTTCTAAAATATGCCCATATATCATGAAAAATAAAATAAAACATGAAGGGAAATAACCCATAATTAGATCATAAGGATTTCATAAGAATTTTGGATAAAACCCCATAGAATCATAACTAGAATTTTATGAATTAGAGAGAGATTGGGAATGGGTGTGAACAAATTCACCCATTCATAACCCTACATACCTGAGATGGACTGATTTAACCACTACCTTGATTGCCCATCAATGAATTGAAGAGAAGCTTGAAGGGGATTAAGCTTGATCACATCTATATCTCTCTAAGTTATCATGTATGAGTAGGAATAGCATAGAATGAATTTTGCCCTCTTAATACTCACTATTCATAGCTTAAAAGGACGTAGCTTAGGCCTTAGGACCATAGGAATTACGGAAAAGCCCTTAATAAACTCGTTAGGGAAAAATAGACTGCCAGTCCCGCCTTGGGACTAGACAAGTCATCACCATCGACCACGACTCGTGGTCAGGACTCGTGACGTACACCCTCCAAATTCACTTGAGGCTCGCCATAGAGGACCATATTAATTGTTACTAGTGACCACGACTCGTGGTCACCCCTCGTTGTCCTCACTACCCAAAAATCATTGACCCTTAACCCATCTTGACCACGGCTGACACAACGAGTTGTGGGGTCTAATCGCGACTTGTGGTCATGCCCGTGGTGACCCAAAATCTCAAATCCAAGAACTCAAAGCCAGCACCTCACCATGAATCACCTAATGACTCGTGGTTATCCCCAAGGGTCACAAAATGACTCGTTCTATAACCTAGTGCAGATTTTCCAATTTTATCCATTTTAACTCCTGGGTCTGATCTTAGGGCTTTTGGTGTGTTACGCAAGAACACCTCATTGTCTTTATTGAGGTAGCCATTCTTATAGCCTGCATTATGACTAGTGTCCATATTAATGTGGGAATATCATAGCAACTCATGAGGAAAGCTCTACAATAGGTTACTTTTATGTCATTCCCAGTCCTTATTAGCTTGACGTGTCTCGGGGTTGAATGCCCTTGTTTTCGACTGTTGGAAAAAATGCAGCGGGTAGAGGGAGTCTTTGATTTAGCCACAAAAGGGGCAAAGATGCTCCTGCCTTAAAAAAAGATGAATTTGACTTCTGTCCTAAATGACTCTCTGATCCCAAAAGTGTTAGAGGATGCCCCTGTTTCACCTTTGCCCGCTGACCTGTCTCTTCACCAGTGAGTGGCATTCTCAAATTGGCACAAATGGCCTGTTTTCATAATGCTCAATTAGTCATGATAGCCAAGGCCATTCATCCCATGATACAACATTCCATCAACATGGCTATGAAGCCAGCGATTGAAAAATTGGAAAGCCTTTGTGCTCGAGTGGATATGCTTAAAGGTGAGGTGGCTGCTTTAAGGGAAGAGATGAAGAGATGAAAGGCAATGGTTCTCCCATGGGTATATACTTAAACATCCCGCCAGTGATTTGACTCATCTATTGTAGAGAGGAGTCCTACATGATTGGTATTTTTGGATAGTCCATTTGGCATTCCAATAGCTTATACGATGCATGATGAAGAGCAGCCTCGCAGAGAGGTAACCCATGTGAGAGATGCTGACCGTCAAGTTGACCCAGGGGGACCCCTAGTATATTTATTCCACAAGTTGAGGACACTCCCTGACAGATGGGCAGTTGTTGACCTACATAATCCTCTCGAGCTTCCACCAGACCCATGGATGCCTTCAGTTGCTGACATTGCTTCAGAGCATTACTCCTGATGTGCCAGTGTTTGTACTTCACCCATACAGGGTGTCCTCTTACTCTTTCTTGCTCTTAGTATTCCTTAGGTATAATATATTATTTTTTGGGCCGGGAAGGATGCCCTTATCGGGCTTCTTGTGTAAATGGATGGATTTGGATGAATGAATGCCCATGTTGTGTTTGTTTTGTATTGATTTTAATTTTAATTTTTGATCCTTGCTAGGCTTAATTATTTTATAGTATGTCGTGAGTTTCCATGATGCTGGGTCGGTCTTACACTTCAATTGTCTTACTACCCGTGCATTGCAATCACTCTTGTGAATAGTAGTTAGTGAATAAACTCTGAGGGTTTTCTCCATATCACGGTTCTTTCTGAAGGAGCAAAATTTTTCATACCTTAATTTTGTGTCGAACCAGGTGACATTTCCCAATGATGGATTGAGAGGCGACTTTCTTAAGGAAAAATGCCATGTTTTAGTGTCATTTTGAGTCTTTGTGCACTTATATTGAGAGGCACCACCAAAAAATTTTCTCTTGGCAAAGAAATTTTATTTTTGAGAAAAGAGGGGTTATTGAACTTTATAAAGCATTTTCTTGTCATGATGCCTACATGCTTTATTTGGATTTTTTATTCGCAAATGAGTTGTGGGGAACTCGAAATAACTTGTCAAAAGTCATATTTTCAATTGATTTTGAGAATGACTAGATTCCTTGGAATTGTGAATGCCTTGTGTGGTAAGGCAATTGTTTGATTCTTGTGAACACATATTGTTTAGGACATTCCCCGAATGTGATTTACTGTGCATTCCTAGATGTTGCCAAGCTTTGAAAATTCCTTAGGCCCTTTTTGGATAGTCACTTCATAGAAAATTAGGCTGTCATTTAACATTGATCCTAGTTTACCATTTTTTGAGCCTTAACCCTTTTTCTTGGAAACCACATTACAAGCGTTAAATTTTTTTCTCGATGACCTGGGACCTGGTGGGTTGGTAATCATGAATACATGGTGGGCTGGTTCTTTCATCTTCTTGGATTTTTCTGGCAAAAACCTTTTTTCAAATTCATTTGGTCGAGACAGGAAGTCTGCTTGGAAATTATCTTTCCCTTTCAGTGGCGAGTTACATGAAAGGCAAGCCTATGGGTCAATGTGTGTACACTTGAATATCTTTGAGAGTGTGAGAATTTCTAGATGATCATATAATCCCTATTGCATAATTGTGAGTGGGATTCTCACTCTTGGTGAGTCGCATTACATCCTTGGAGCAAAAGTGAAAGTCTTGATCTCAATTGAGAGGTGTGAAACCGACAAGTTGCATAGTGAGCTTTTGGGCAAACCTTGAAGGTTGGATGCCAATGATTTGAGAGGCTTTTTGATATTATTTGAAATGAAAAATGCCCCTAATCTTTATTGAAAGAATGATAATGGTAATTGTCGAGTACAAGTAGAGGTACCAATTGAAATTTGTGCACTTGTTTGAATTTTTTTATTTGAGTTTTTTGTGATTTTGGGGTCTTTGAGTCATAGTGGTCCTGTGTGCAACCCTCATGATTTGATAAGCTTAAGTCAATTCCATTTTTGAGTGAATGCTTTGCTTGAGGATAAGCAATAGTTCATATTTGGGGGTTTGATGAGTTGGTAATTTTCCAGCTCATTTGGCTCTAAAGCTTGAGTTATTGCTTTGTTTTAACACAATTTAGAAATATTTTATGCCTTTTGTCTTTTTTTTTGTAGGAATTTTATTGAAACTAAGAAGATGAAGGAATTAAACTAAAAGCGATCTTCTGGAAGAATAACAAGGACATGCGCCCCACAAGTATACATCTGGGTTTAGAAGGTTCCATGCATGAATACTTAGAGATTTGTTGGATCCGCAAATGCGTGCCACGTATTGGTATCGACAGACCGTAATTGTCAATGTATATGGGTTAGAAGGAGCACATGATGGGCCTGAAGAGGTATCTGCAAGCCGCACAATGGCACCTGCAAAACTTAGGTGCCAGCGCAAGTGACCCGCATCACTTTTGTAGGACAAAATCGTCCAGGCGGGCAAACCTGTACCTCAGAAGCTTCCAAGTGCAATTTTGTATATCTGTGCAAGGAATTATAGAGGAATTTCACACCATTTGTAAAGAGACAATACATTAGAGAAGAAAAAGAGTACAACATAGAGAATATTGTAGAGAATGATAGAGATAGTAAATTTTTTGATATTCCTCGTCATTCTCTTTGGGAAAAACACCATTGGTGAAGGCTTAAAAGCTGAGAATTAATTTTATCTGCTGATGATGAATGGAATTGAGATAGTTTTTCCTTGGTTTAATTTCTCTTTCCTTAATTATGAGTAGCTTTGTTCCCTTATAGGGGTGTGTGTGAATGATGGATTTTTAGATCTAGTGGGTATTGATTAATTGATCTTAGATTTGAGTAGAAAGCATGGATCTATTTTTTTCTTTATGTTTTAATTTGATAATTAATGGATGCAAACATTAATTGAGCTCTCTAACTTTTCTTTTTCTTGAAAAAGGAAAGTGAAGCTGGGTAAGACTTCAATAGTGAGGAATTAGAGTTTTTGATGTTGGAGCTAGAAATAGTCTAAACCAAGTATAAACCCCATTAAAGGGCTAGTTCTAGAAATAGTCTAAACCCTTACTTAAGCATCGTGTGGTTGTGTAGTAGATTTTGGCTTTGGGGTTTGAGAAAACCCAAAGTAGACATACTCTTTTGGTTGAGAAACATAGACTATAGACCGAAGACAAGGCTATCTATGCACTAATTGAATCTAAGACTCTTAGTCATTACCTATCAAATCGATGCTCCACCAAATGCACTCCCCTAGCCTCTCATCTTGCTAGCAACAATCGTTCCTCCCCTTGTTTTGATTTAAGTTTACATTTGAAGTTGTTCAACCTATTTTCCTAAATTTTATTTTATTGTTTAAACATGATGCATGCTTGTGTGAATTAATTTACGATGATTGGTGAATCTAACCTCCAATCCTTGTGGATTCGACCCCAACTCTTTATTTGATTACTTGTTTTGTGACAAAAGTAGCCACCTCCCTAATGGGAGAGTTAGTTTGGACGTTATCATTTACACATCATGCTTGCTATCCTGAATTAATTCACAACTTTTGGTAAATCTATCCTCCAATCTCTTTGGAAAAATGACCCCTACTCTTGTTGGGTACTTGTTTTGCATACGACCGTAGCCACCTCCTTAATTAAAGAGTTGTTTTGGACGTTAATAAAAATGGTGTCATTTTCGGGGATTGGAAATTGATTTCCATTTGTTTGTTTGTTTGTTAATTCACATTTTTATTGCATCTTATTTTTCTTTTATGTTGTTTTGTTATTATCCTTGGCATTTGAATATGTGACTTGATGAACCATGGTGACGAGGGAAGAGCCATTTGCGCCTCCAGTAGTAGAGAATGTCATCTTCCATATCACTAACACCATGCTTCATCTTCTATAAATAAAGGGCTTATTTGGGGGCCTCTTGAGCAAGGACGCTGATCGTTATCTAAAGAAGTTTGTGGATGTTTGCCAATCCTTCACTGTGGTTAATATTAACCAAGAATATATACAATTAAGGCTATTCCCTTTTTTCCTGATGGGAGATGCTGCAATTTGACTTGAAGAACTTCCTATAGGGGCAATATCTTCTTAGAATGAGTTGCTTGATACTTTTCTTGATAGATTTTTTCCCCATGTCGGATGTTACAATTGCAAGATGAGATCACTAATTTTGAGTAAAAGCATTGTGAACCTCTCCATGAGTCAATGGCTAAGATTTAAGAGGAAAGTAGCATAATGTCTAATGCATGGCCTTCTGAATGACATACTCCTTCAATACTTTTATCGCTCGTGGGATTCTAGCAACAAAACTATCATTAATAACCTACATGGGAGTGCTTTAATGGACCAAACTTTCGAGTTTTCTAAAGTCTTGCTTGAGAAAGTGGATAGAACAAATTGTGCATGGGATACATGGGGCATCAAGGGGGTAACGACCCAAACATGCTTGAAGAGTGGAAAAGGAAAGGTGTAGTATGGGATAGCAACATAACAGCTATCTTGGAATTTCTTAAAGTTCTCACTAGGCAGGCAACAAAATAAAAGGTATGGAGTGTGAATACAAATAGAACAGATGAAAGAACGAAACAATTTTATGATGAGTTTTATTTCTTCAATGATGAAAAAGGGCGTGTTGTGGCAAACCACAACACGGGTTCCCATCCTAAACATCAAGACGCAAGACAAGGCTCTTGGAGATAGGGATATGTGAATCAAGGATGGAACTACGAGAATGCAACTAATTAGAGAGATCAAGAGAGAGAAGAGTCCGTGAACTCAAAAATTGACATCATACTTGCAACAATTTTAGAAAGAGTGGTATCGATCAATTTAGAAATCCAGGAGTTAAAGTATGATCTATTGACCCTCACTCTAACCGTGGAATCTCATGCTATCTCCATTAGGCACCTAGGAAGAAAGAATGAATTGATTGGTATCGCAAATTAAGCCAGGTATATGTATGAATATGAAGGGTCCACTTGATGAAAAGGCCACCAAGAATCTTGAATTCGTTCAATGTTTAGGGGAAAACATAATTAAGAGTGGCAAAACTCTTCATAATAGGGGGGAGATTTTTGATGAAGAGAGTGTGGAACAAAATTATGAGGTAATGGTCTTAGAGGAGCCACTAGAAGTGGTCTTGTTGAATCACGATAGCGAGGGCATTAAGGGATTTCACGATTTGAAAGGACTAGGGTCCTACACTTACCAATGAAAGAAGCTCGATATTGATCTAAGAAATCAGCAAACTCCCCCTTCAAAGCCATCAATCATTGAACTTTTGGTATTGGAACTTAAACCTCTACCCTCTCACTTGAGGTATGTGTATCTTGGTGCAAATGAAACCTTGCCAATGAAAATTTCTACTAAACTAAAAGAGTAGAAAGTTGAAGCCTTTCCATCTATTTTAAAGAAGCATATTAGACACTTGGTTGGACTACTGCCGATATAATTGGCATACCTTTGGGTATTTTCACCCATAAGATTAACCTTCCAGAGGATTGAACCCCATCCATCGAGCATCAAAGACGGTTGAATCCACCTATGCAAGAGGTTGTTAAAAGAAAATCATCAAGTGGTTGGATGCGGGGGTTGTGTTAATGATAGCCGATAGTATTTGGGTGAGTTTGATTTAATGGGTACCTAAAAAGGAGGAATCATGTAGTTCCAAATGAGAAAGTGAAATAATAGCCATATGGCTGGCGACCAGATAGAGGGTATGCATGGACTATGAAAAGTTGAATTCATGGACCAAGAAAGATCATTTTCCTATCCCATTCATGGATCAAATGCTTGATCGACTAGCTGAGCGAGATTTTTATTGCTTTCTTAATGGGTATTTGGGGTACAATCAGATTTCAACTGCTCTAAAAGACTAAGAGATAATTAAATGACTTTTACTTGTTCCAATGGAACCTTTGCATTCAAAAGAATATTGATTGGGCATTGCTATGTCTCGACCACATTTCAAAGGTGTATGATATCTATATTCTTAGATATGGTGGAAGACACCATGGAAGTCTTCATGGATGACTTCTTAGTTGTGGGAGATTCATTTGAGAATTTTTTGTATCACTTGAATGATGTCTTGAAACGATGTGAAGAAATGAATCTGCTCCTAAATCAAGAGACTGTCACTTCATGGTGAAAGAGGGTATTATTTTTAGTCATAAAATTTTAGATAAGGGGATAGAAGTAGACCAAGCGAAGATTAAAATTATCTCCAAGCTGCCACCTCAAAAAATCGTAAAAGGGTTAAGAAGTTTTTTTTGGTCATGCAGGTTTTTATAGAAAATTCATCAAGGACTTCTTAAAGGTGGCTCACCCTTTGTTTAGGTTTTAAAGAAGGAGGCTAAATTTCATTTTGATTATACTTGTATGAAGGCATTCCTTTGTTTGAAGGAGAAACTCATATCCGCTCCTATCATTGTAGCACCCGATTGGTCAAAATCGTTTGAATTATTGTATGATGCTAGTTTTGTTTCTTTAGGGCCCGTGCTTGGGCAAAGGAAGGACAAGATCTTTCATCTAATATACTACGCTAGCAAGGCCTTGAATAAAGCTTAAACAAACTATACGGTAATGAAGCAAGAGTTTCTTGAAGTTGTATTTGCTTTTGAGATGTTTCAAGCTTATCTTTTGGGTACGAAGTTTGTGGTTCATATAAATCATTCTTCACTCTGATATCTTATAGAAAAAAAAGATGCTAAACCCACACTTATTCAATGGATTCTTTTGTTGCAAGAATTTGATTTCGGAGTAAAGGATTGTTGGGGTTGTGAAAATCAGGTGGCTGGCCACCTTTCCAAATTATATGAAGAAGGTAGACCTGTTGGAGACCTTGACATAAATGATGCATTCCCCAGTGAACATATTTTGGCGGCCTCTGATGATCTAATTCCATGGTTTGCTAATTTTGCAAACTTTTTGGCTATGATGTGATGCCCGAAGGTCTAAATTTCAACCAAACGAAGAAATTTTTGCATGATGTCCATAAATTTTATTGGGATGAGCCTTACCTTTTTCATATATTATAGTGTACGAACTATGTGGACATCATGTTAGTGTGCGAACAACTTCAAAGGTCCTACTATGTGGGTTCTATTATCCTAACATTCACCACAATGCCCATGATCTTGCCAAGCATTGTGATCAATGCCAACGTTCTAGTGGCTTCTCTAAGCATCATGAACTCCCCTTAACTCCTATCTTAGAGCTAGAGCTATTTGATGTATGGGGAATCAATATCATGGGACCTTTTATGGGTTCTTATACAGAACATATATATTCTAGAGGTTGTAGACTATGTGTCTAAATAGGTGGAGGCCGGGGCATTACCTAACAATGAAGGGAGAAGTGTGACTGCATTCTCGAAGAAACATATCTTCTCTAGGTTTGGCATTCTCTCATGCCATCATCAGTGACGGGAGATCTCATTTTTTTAATCAATTATTCAGTGCGTTGCTTGCCAAATATAGGGTGAAACATAAAGTTTCCACTCCCTAAACAAGTGGCCAAGTGGAGGTGTCTAATCGGGAGATCAAATCTATTCTAACAAAGGCAGTAAATGCCAACAAAACTAATTGGGCAAGGAAGCTAGATGATTCACCATGGGTGTATCGAATTGCTTTTCAAACACCCATTGGCATGTCTCCCTATCAGATGGTCTTTGGTAATGCTTTCCATCTATCCCTAGAACTTGAACATAAGGCTATGTAGGCATTGAAAAGTTTGAATCTTAATTGGGAAAGCTGCCTATGCAAAGGGTTGAGAATATTAATGATATTTATGAGTTCAGGATACGAGCTTATGAGAGTGCGTCCCTATATAAGGCTCAAATGAAACAACTCCTTGATTAGAGAGTATTGAAACTGGAGTTTGCTCCTGTGGATGGGGTGCTTCTATTTAACTCAAGGCTTCACCTATTTTGGGAAAATTGAAATCCAAGTGCTCTGGCCTATGCAAAGTGTCTCAAGTACTTTTGAATGGGGCCATTGAACTCAAAGGGGAAGACGGGATGACATTTTAGGTGAATGGACAATGATTCAAGAAATACATTGGTATCCCTAAAGAGGTCATCCTAATTAGGGTCACATACCTCGATGAGCCATAGTTGTGAGGTATTTCTGTTGTGTCGCGATGTAAAATCAAGCGCTTCTTGGGAGGCAACCCATTGTTCATTTTTTTTCAAATTTTTTTCTTCACTTGTTGTTTTTTTTCTTATGCTACATAGTTTCTAGCTCGACACGAGCTATATCAGGAAACGTTTGGAGAGCACCTGCGGAACACATGTGAGACGCATGCAGGGTTTTGTGGCATGCAGCAGCAATGCACTCCCCAACCAGAAACTAAGCAAAATCTTGATATCATCGAACACCACGTGCACTTCCCACTGCGCCTGCATGTCCTAAGTTGTAGTTCGTAGGTGTCGCGCATGTGGAGAACTAGAGAGCTCCTACATAGGCTTTAAATTCAACAACACTTGTGATGAACATGTGTAATGCAAGTCCCAACCTGCAGCAAGTAGGTCTGATGCATGTCCTTGGACAGATCACTAAAGCTCCCAATGCATAAATTCTCCTCCAAACATGCTTTGTACATGCAGCGGCATGCACCAACCTGAGGCACGCATGTGTAGCGCATTTTTGAGGCAGTACCCTGAAGCTTTTATTCTTTGCAAGTCTGCCTTCGGCGTGTCATGTGTGCCCGTGAATGCGGCTCTACTGGTCCAAGGAGTTGTTTCACCCATTCTTCCCTTATTTTTCTTAATCCTACACATTGGGGACAATGTATGATTTTTTTTGGGGGTGAAATCTAAGTAAACCACTCGTTAGTGATGCATCAATTGGCCTTATGATAGATTGGGTGGCGTCATTATTAAGGAAAAGTTGTCGAGTTTTCTTGAGTGCGTGATTAACATTGTCTTTGTAGATAATAGTTAGTTGAATAAACTCCAAGAGTTTTCTTGAAACCACGTTTCTTTCCCAAGGAGCAAAATTTTTATCTTCATGGTTTTTATGTTGAATCAGGTGACATTTCCAGATGACGGATTAAGAGGGAAAATGTGATGTTCTAGTTTATTATTTTGAGTCCATGTTGCCCTTGTCTTGAGCGACACCAGTACAAATTTTCTTAGCGAAGAAATTTGGGAAAAAATTGCGAAAAAAGTGGTAAATGAATTTTAAAAAAGCATTATCTTGTCACGATTCTACATTCTTTGTTTGGCTTTTTGATTCACAAATAAGTTGTGGAAACTCGTAATAATGTGACAAAAGTTATTAATTTCAATTGATTTTCAGAATAGCTATACTCCTTGAAATTGTGATGCCTTGCATGGTAAGGGTGTAGCTTATTCTTGTGTATGCATGTTGTCTAGAACTTTCCCCAAATATGATTTAAGGCAAAATCCTAGACATGGCTGAGCTTTGAAATTGACTTTAAGCCCTCTTTGAATAATCACTTTACCGAAAAATGCCCTCATTTAACATTGATCTTAGTCAACCCTTTTTTAGCCTTAAACCTTTTTATTGAAAATCATATTACACACCTTTACCTTCTTGAATCCTGTAATTTGGTGTTCATTCCTCCCTAATTGCTAGTGATAAAAAATGGGGGCTAAAAGCCTAAGATTGGGGGAGGGTGTGAATGAAAAATAAAATGTTGATGTAGGCAAAAGCCTAAATTTGGTGTCTTTGCATTAATGGGCAAATGAGGAATGAGCTTCAATACGAGGTAGCACCATATTCTTAGCGTAGAAATGGATGATTCAATCCTTTGATGAAAGAAAGAAAGAAAGAAAAGAATTGAGTGGTGCTATCTCTTATCTAGTGAATTGTCAAAACCTAAAAGTCCCTAAAACTAGACCCTAGATTTAGCGTTTGAACCTACAGAAAAATGGAAATTTTCCCTCACTGCGAGTCTTAGTACGACTCGTGACTTGGAGGTACGATTAGTACCATGACCCATAGCATGAAGTTCAGAGGAGCAGTAGGAATTTTTTCCAGGAAACGATGACTTCTAACCCACCATGGTACGAATCATACTGATGAGTCATGAGATGAGTTATCAAGGAAGCATCAAGACTGCTCATGCTACCACAGAAGGAACTTAAGATTCATAGTACCAATGTATGAATCATACTGAAGAGGCATAGGAAAGGGGTTTAGAGAATTGTCCAAAGGAAGTCCAATGACCACGAGACTTAGTACGAGTTAGTGACCACGAGACTTAGTACGAGTCATGTCATTGTCCTATGAGTCATAGTATGACTCGTCAGACCTCACAGATTGTTTTCCAGGTTGTTTTCTTAAGGGAAAACTATTAATTTCCTATGATTTTAATTCCTAAATTACGTCATATTGGGATATTTTAGAGAGGAATTAATGGGGATTAGTGGACATTCTCCTCTCATTCTTTTCCAAAACACTCAAGAACAGATCATAGAAACTTCAAGAATCCTCTCAAGGAAAAATTAGGTTTCTTTCTCAAAGTTTAGAATTTCCTAGGGGTTTTCTTCTCTAGGTATATTGGACTTCAACAAGGATTTTCTTCCACCCTTCTGTCTCAAGATTTTCAGCAAACCCTAGCTTTGAAGTTCTGTAGAAATCATGATTTAGAGTTCTTCTTTCTGATGTTCAATTTCCCTATCTCTCCTATGTTTTCATGTTTTCATGATTAGATTTACGATATATTTATGAGGTTATTTTCAACTAGCATAGTGGCTTCACATGATTTAAATTTTCATACGGTTTTTAGAAAATTTACTTAGAATACATGAGTTTCTCAAAGGCTTATGCATCCATGCTATATAATATATATAGAATTCTCAGTATACTCAGTATCAACAGAATTATCAGAAATCTCAATATATACAGTGTTATCTGAAATAACAGTACTATCAATATTTTAGTATTATTAGTTTATCAAGTCCTTTCGACCTCAAGACACATCCATATAAGACTTCTGACCTAGTCTTAGGACATCATACTTTGAGCTATCAGTATAGTTATATATAGTTACATCTTCAATTAGGAGAAGTACTTACCACCAAGTGGGCTGGGCTTTAGCACACCTAGATTCCCAAAATTATATGCCACCATAGGTTATTATCCCACATGGGCCTCAGTTTAGTGATCATACGACCATACCTTATACCCTGGTAAGGTATATCAGGTCCTATCGATGATGCATATACATTAAGCTCCACATTTATCTCACGTGGTTATATGTCGGTTAATAGACTCTCCCACAGTATAGTCACAGTCTTCAGTTTAGCCTCAATTTTTAGACTTCAGTATATATGGATGAACCAAAAATTAGTTTTACTAGCATTTATAGTATATTCAAATTTCCATGTTACTTTCAATATTAATGCATTTAGATAGGGTTATTGCATGTCAACTTTGTAATATCTTCATGTTTTACTAGAATGCCTATGTTTTCAGTTGCATATCTCACATGCTCAGTACATTCAAAGTACTGAAGGCATACTCTCTATGCTATATCATATCATGATATAGGCTCAGGTACCCAGATACAATGATGCAGCTAGACTTGCTCTGTCGATATCCAGCAGTAGTCAGTGGTGAGTCATCATCTTCCGAGGACTGGAGCGCTTTCCTCTTTATTCAGTTGTTATGTTATAGTTACAAACTTTGGAGTTAGTGATCTTGGGCATAATTTCTTGCCCAAGTGCTATTTTATAGCATAATTTAGTCATGTTCGTCTAATTATACACTTACATTCTTATGCGATTTTGTGTAAATTTGGGTATGCACTAACCAACATGATTAGTCCTTGTTTTTTAGGTGTAAAATGCATATGAGGGCCTAAATAATAATAGGTGAAGTGAAGGAATGGAGTTGGAAGTGAATTGCAAAAGATGGCAAGAAAACATGCCATGGCAAGGCTGGTCGCGCCAGGCAGCGTGCCATGCTGTGCGTGTGCCGCGCCCAACGTCGTGCCATGCCAAGGCCAAGTGTGGGAAATGTTGCACTCCAAGGTACCTGCACGCCTGCGTGCCAGCAACCGTGCCACGCCAGGCATTGCTGTGCGCCGCAGGCCGTGTCACGCTAGCCATCGCGCAGGTCCAGCGCCTTGCCACACTAGCTGTCGCGCCATGCCTTGGCCAAGCAACATTCAAGTGCTAATCCCAGTGGACCTCCGCGTTACCTCCGTGGAACGGAGGGAAATAGGTTCATTCACCTCCATGCCACAGAGCCATTTCATGACAGGCCAAATATTGCATATTTCCTATTTACCATAAATTAAACCCTTAGCTCCTAAAATCATTTGTTACGAAATATTTTTTGAAAACCGTAGAGGAGCGAAGGGAGAAGTGAAGAACTCACCAAGGGTTCACTAATTTTACATTATCTTTTACCTATTCTTGTAAGTGCACTACTTTAACGATGTTTTTAAGTTATTGTATGAACATGAGTGACTAAAACCCTTCTTCTAGGGTTGAGGTCATGTAATATGATTGTAATGCATGAATTTGTTTTGCTTTGAGTTGTTAATTGTTGTTTTGTCTTACGTTCTTTATTATGGTTGTTTTTATGCTTGATCACCATGAAAACATACATGTTAAGCTAGATAAAAGCTTGAGAGAGTAAACCTAGGCTAGAACAAGAGAATGTAGGGAGCAAGTTCTTATCTTACAATAGGATTTGCGATTAGGATAGAAATTACACCTAATTCACCTTGCTTGGTTGATAAAACAGATGATAGCAAGACACCGGCTTAGAATTTTCACTCGACCACTTGCATAAGTAGTTGTGAAGCTAAGTTATGTTAAATGATTAGAGGTACAAAAGTCCCTAATCAAGAGCACAAACCCCGTAAACCACATACATGTAGTTGAATTGCCCACAAACTAGGATGTCACATCCTCGCTCAATGATGTAGTTGTGAAGCTAGTTTGTCGTGTTTAGAGGCTCGAGAGACCATGAACATCGCATTTTCCAACTATGTGAGAGAACAATTGATAATTTCATATGTGAACCATTACAAAGTGTAGCATTGCATGATTATCCTGCCTTAGCTCTAGTTGCTTCTGATATTGTTTCCAGATTGTTTTTTGACCACCCCAAAACATAATTATAATTTACCGAAAACTTCTATAATCAACACTTGTGAAGGTTAATCTTACACTTGAACTTCATAATTTGCTAAATTTCTCCATTCCCTGTGGGTTCAACATCCGGCTCTTAAAAAGGGCCACTGTATTACTTGTACGACTGCGTACTCTTGCATGTGCGTTGGGGCGCAACGGTTAGTTGGGGACTTCTCCTAGCAGCTCATCAGTTAGTAGAGGCTTTTAGATAGTGTAGTATTAGTTTTCAGCTTATGACTTAGTGTTTTTATCATATTTCCTCTTTATATATGAATGAATGGTTTACATTTTATTTTTCTTCCACTCAGATTCTTTATAAGTTTATATCATGTTTGAAATATGTTATGGCATAGGTTAGCTTGGGGTCATTTATGGCTCTAGGCACCATGTCGCATCCAGGGTATAGAATCAGGTCGTGACAAACTTGGTATCAGAGCATCAGGTTTAGGTGTGTCCTAAGGAGTCTGAAAACCATGTCATGTCGAGTCTCGTTCATGAATATAATGCGTGCCACACTTATGAGGAAGAGGCTACAGGATGTTTTGGAAATTTTCCTTCTTTCATATTTCTTATCGTGTAATATAATGTGAACTCTAAAATATCCTTCTAACTCATGCTCTACATGATTACAAATGATGCCTCCTAGAAGAGATTATGGAAGAAGGAATGGAAATATAAACCAACAAGCCCCACCAGCTCCAGCAACCCCTCTGAATGAGAAAATGACACATGCTGAGTTCTAGGCTGTGATCCAAATGCTTGCTCAGGCTGTGACCAACCAGGTCAACTAGCAGGCCATTGCACTTACTAACCCGAATGGAAATGCAACTGCTACCAATGTCCGGGACTTCAGTCTAATAAATCCCTCGAAATTTCATAGGTCGAAGGTAGATGAGGACCCATAAGACTTTATTGATGAGATTCGAAATATCACTCGGATTATGGGTGTCACCTATATCAAAAGTGCAAAATTGGCCGCTTATCGGTTGAATGCTCGAATATGGCGTCAGTAATGGAAAGAGGGAAGACGAGTTGGAGTAGGTCTAGTGGAGTGGGATGAGTTTGTAATAGTGTTTTTGATTATTTTATTTCCCCGTGAGCTGAGGGAAGAGAATGAGGAGGATTTCATCAATCTAATGTAGAACTCCATGACGGTGCAGTAATATTCCTGAAATTTACTCAACTATGTAGATATGCTCAAGAGATAGTGGCTGAACCCGGGGCCTGGATGAGCATGTTTATTTTAAGAGTATCAAACCTAGTGGTCAAAGAGTGCAGGACTGCCATGCTCATCAGTGAAATAGTATTTCCAGGCTTATGATTCATGCCCAACAAATTGAGGAGGAAAAGTTGAAAGAAAAGGAGAGGGAGAACAAGCGGGCTAGAATAGGACAACTTGACTTTTCACAATAGAGGTCGGCCAGTGGTAATCTCTCATAGCGTCAATAAAGATCTTCAACACCCTCTTTAGCTAGTGCTCCTTCTCCCAGACCCCATACTAATTGAAAGTGTTAAGCATTAGACTCTTAGCCCCAGATTCATGTTTCTAGTAGCTGCACTTTTGTAGCATGCTCGATGTATGGTAAGAACTATCCTAATGAGTGTCGTTTAGGCAAGGAGGGTTGCTTTGGTTGTGTCCAACTGGATCACAATTTGAAGGATTGCCCATCAGTTGGATGTGGGATGACCTAGTCCACTACTTCAGCAGCTCCGTTAGGTCGCCTAGCACAGCAAGGCATTACTTCTGGTACATGTGGTGGTAAGCACCATAATTTCTTTTATGCTCTATCTTTACGTCAAGACTAAAACAACTCACCTAACGTAGTTACTAGTATGATATTTCTCTTCCATATTGATGTTTATGCTTTATTAGACCCAGGAGCCACCTTTTTCTTTATGACTCCTTCCATTGTAGTTCAGTTTGATATTAGTCCAAAAACCCTCTCAGAAACCTTTCTAATCTCTATTCCTATTGGTGAGTCAGTTATGGCCAATTGAGTATACAGAAACTGCCCGATCACAATTTTATAAAAGTCGCCACAGTCGATTTAGTAGTGCTAGATATGGTCCATTTTGACCTCATTCTTGGCATGGAATAGTTTCACTCTCTCTATGCCTCAGTCGACTGCAGAATTAGAGTTGTTAAATTTCAATTTCCTGACAAACCAATCCTAGAGTTTAAGGGTAGTACTCTAATGCCTAAGGGTCGATTTATCACTTTCCTTAAGGCTAGGAAAATAATTTCGATGGGATATGTCTATCATCTAGTTCAGGTCAGGGGTTCTAGTGTCAAAACCAACTCTTCATTCAGTTGCGATCATAAATGAGTTCCCAGATGTATTTCTCAAAGATTTTCCTTGAGTCCCTCCTGAGCGGGAAATCAACTTCGGCATAGACCTTCTTCTAGAGACCCAAATAATCTCAATTCCTCCTTAAATAATGGCTCCAACAGAGCTTAGTAAGTTGCAGGAACAACTGAAAGACCTTTTAGAAAAAGGCTTCATCATACCCAGTATCTCTCCATGGGGTGCCCTAGTTCTATTCATGCGAAAGTAGGGTGATACACTTAGATTGCTACCATCAATTGAACAAAGTGAATCTCAAGAATAATTATCACATCCCCAGAATTAATGACTTGTTCGACCAACTTCAAGAAGATAGTTGCTTTTCAAAGATAGACCTCAGATCCGGCTATTATCAATTTAGAGTTAGAGAATGCGACTTTCCAAGGACAACCTTCATAACTCATTATGGTCACTATGAATATTTTGTAATGTCTTTTCGACTAATGAATGCTCATGAAACCTTTATGGACTTAATGAATAGGGTTTTCAAATAGTACTTGGACATATTTGTCATTGTCTTCATAGATGACATCCTATTTATTCCCAAAGTGAGGATGAGCATGCAAACAACTTGAGGAGAGTTTTGCAGACCCTCAGGGATAGCCAGTTATTCCCTAAGTTCAACAAGTGTGAATTCTAGTTGATCGGTAACATTCCTTGGTTATTTCATTTCTAGCGAGGGTATTCAGGTGGATCCTCAAAACATTGTAGTAGTTAAAAACTGTTAAAGACCCACCTTCCTATCATACATTAGGAGTTTCTTAAGTCTAACCTTGTATTATAGATGGATTATGGAAGGATTTTCCACTATTTCCTCTACTATGACCAGATTAACTTAGAAGAAAGTCAAATTCCAATGGTCCGATGCTTGAGAGGAGTTTTTAAGAGTTGAAGACTCGATTCACTACTACTCCAATTTTGACTGTACTAGAAGGTTCAGATTGGTTCATGATTTATTGAGATACCTCTAGAATTAGCCTTGGTTGTGTGTTGGACATGGAAATGTTGTAGCCTATGGTTCTAGATAGCTCAAGGTTCATGAGAAGAATTACCCGACTCACGATCTTGAATTGGCAGCAGTATTATTTTCCTTAAAGATTTGGTGGCACTACCTTAATGGTGTTCATGTGGATGTTTTTATTGACCATAAAAATTTGCAGCGTGTGTTCACTCAGAAGGACATCAATGTTCATCAGAGGAGGTGGTTGGAATTGTTGAAAGACTATGACATGAGTGTTTTGTATCACTTGGGTAAAGCCAATGTAGTGGCCGACGCCCTCAGTAGATTGTCGATGGATAGTGTTGTTCATATTGAGGATGATAATAAAAATCTGGTTAGAGATGTTCACTAGCAGGCTCGATTAGGAGTTCGTTTAGTCAATTTAACAGAAGATGGAGTTGTAGTCGAGAATGGTTCAGAGTCCTCTTTTGTGGTATAGGTTAAGGCAAGGAAAGATAATGATCTAATATTTCTTAAGTTAAAAGAAGTAATCCTCATGAAAGAGGTGGAAGCATTCTTCAAGGGGGTGATGGTGTGCTCCGTTATTAAGGTAGGTTTTGTGATTCAGATATAGATGATTCAAGGCAGCGGATATTAATAGAAGCTAACAGCTCTTGGTATTTTATCCATCAAGGTGCCACCAAGATGTACCATGATCTATGGGAAGTCTATTGGCGGAATTGCAGGAAGAAGGACATTATAGAATTTATGACTAAGTATCCGAATTGCTAGTAGGTGAAGGTTGAACACCAGAGGTTGGGAGGTATGACTCAGGATATTAGCTCCCTACTTAGAAGTGAGAAGATATCAAAATGGATTTCATCATAGGTCTACCTCAGATGAGCCGACTACATGATTTGATTTGGGTGGTTGTAGGCCAGATGACTAAGTCAGCATATTTCCTACCAGTTAAGACCATAGATTCAGTAGATGATTATGATAGACTATACATACAGGAGTTGTTCAGGTTTCATAGGATCGCTTTGTCCATTATTTTTGATAAGGGTACTTAATTTACCTCACACTTCTGGAAGTCATTCTAGAAGGGACTTGGTACTCAGGTTAAGCTCAGCACATCTTTACATCCGCAGACAAATGGTCATGCTGAGTGGACCATTCAGACTTTAGAGGATATGTTGAGATCTTTCATGATCTATTTCAAAGGTAATTGGAATGATTACCTACCTCTCATCGAGTTTGCGTATGACAAGAACAACCACTCCAACATTCAGATGGCCCTGTCTGAGACACTTTATAGTAGGTGGTGTAGATCTCCTATAGGGTGGTTTTGAGGTTGGTTAAGCTACCTTAATAGAGCCGGATTCAGTTCATGAGGCCATGGAGAAAATTCATCTTATCAGAGAAAGACTGAAACCAGCTCAAAGTCGTCAAAAATCATATGCAGATGTGAGGGAAGAGGAACTGAGTTTGCTGTTGATAATTGGCTATATCTGAAAATTTCACCTATGAAAGGGGTGATGAGGCTTGGGAAGAAAGGAAACTCAATCCTCATTATGTTGTTCCTTGTATGATTTTGAGGCGCATTGGCAATATGGTCTATAAGTTGGACTTGACTGCAGAGTTAGCATTGATGCATCCGACCTTAGTTGTGCCTTTGGAGAGTGTGGGCATAAAGTATATTCTCTCTTACAAGGAGGTCCTAGTTGAGATTCTTGACCATCAAGTTCATAAGTTTAGGAATAAAGAGGTTGCTTTAGTGAAAGTTATTTAGAGGAATTAGCTTGTAGAAGGGGCTACATGGGAAGTCGAAGAAGATATGATAGCTAAGTGCCCTTATCAGTATTCTTAGAGGCTTACAGATTGTATATTCCCTGTGGTTAGCTATACCGGTCGTGTGAGGCCATGTGTATGTTTTAGTTTGTTTATGATGGTCGTGTGGGGCCTTATTCAGTTGGTAGTGGTGATCCTATTGGTCACATAGCAGTTTAGCACTTGTTTTCTTGATTCAGAAATAACTAGACAACATGGTGGCCTTGTCGGCTCGCATAGGTTCCTTATTGATTTAGTTGCTCTAGGTGGCTGTTGTTTTCTTACAGGTGGCTATAGGCCTCGCCGGCCGGAGGCTGTATTTACAGCCGTTATATAGCCCATCTTTTTCTGAAATCCAGAGTTAGAGCCAGTCTGGCACCAGAAGTGCTTAGGCTCAGCTAGTCTAGCAGTCCAGGTCCTAGTAGGGCACCAGGTGCCAGTCATGCCTCCCAAGGCAGGGCGTGACAGTAGGGTTATGAACGAGTGACTTCTTTCACACCCATTCCCAATCCCTCTCTAAAGTATGAAATTCCTATGTCTACTCTATGGGGTTTTAACCCAAATGCTTGAATCTCCTATTTTTATACATGGGCATGATTTACTTATGATTCTACTGTTTAATTATAAAGCATGGGCAATTTTTATAATATTTTTAGTTTAAAATCATGCTTGTAGTTTATAAATCTAAAAGCCCATTAATGAAATGTTCATGAAAGATGAGATTTGTGATGAATGTATGATGATGATGAGATGGTATGATGAAAATAATATTTTGAAGCTACCCATGTTTATAATTATATTTTCAATGAGAATTGAGTATTTCTAAGTATGATAAGCTTTGGGCAATGCCCACATGTTATGTATGAATAATGATTTTCCCGTGTTAAGCTTACCACATTGTTTTGGAGAAGAGACTCCCAATTATACTTTTAGCTTATGGTATGTTTTGAGTTAAAGTTTTCCTATGCATGGATCACCACATAGTTTTGGAGCGAAGGCTCCCAATTATATTTACAACTTGTGGTATGTTTTGAGCTAAAGCTTCTCATATGCATGATTTCATATTTGAGACGCATTTGAGTATTAAGCTTCATCAATATATGATGTTGATCTTTTTTATAAATTGATGTAGAGCATATGCATGTTTTTGGGAGTAATGTCTAGCACCGAGCAAGCTAAGGGTTGATCACCTTATGCCCCAAAACTACACGCTAATGTAGGTTTATTCTTATATATATTACTTCGGGACCTCCCTTGTGAGATATCCCTTGTCCTATTAGGCCACAAGCTTGATATAGATATCATGGTATCGTCCCTAGCCCTAGCAAGGCTTTTGATGGCTCTACCCACTTAAGTTCGATAGTTGGGACCACGTAAGCTTTATCGTGGTATGTCAGTTAAAAGATGAATGTCCAATTGTTTCTCATGATTTTAGTTATGCATATTTCATTACTCATGAGATTTATATGTATATATACATATATATATATATATGCATATTCTAAAGTAGGTTTGACTCAATGTTCAACTTCACTTATAAATGTCAGAATTTTGCTTTGAGTCAATCAATTCAGTTATGTTATCATGAAGTTATGTTATCTTATGTTATGAAAAGATCACGATTTAAGAAAGAATTCATGCAAGCCCTACTCTCAAATTCTTAATTTTTATGTTTACATTATGCATTGTCTTTAAATTATTTTACTTAATTTAGCGGTTTTACCTACCTTACATACTCGGTACATTCCACTACTGGCCACATACTATATGCTGTATCATTTCATGATACTGGACCCGGCTTTTAGGTTCAGCCTCGCTCATAGTCTATTTTTGAGATTGCATTGTTCATGTTGGTGAGTCCTCATCTCCCGAGGACTAGACTATTCAGATCTCTTATATGTATTTCCATTTCAATTTTGTTGAGTTATTTAGGGTCTTGTCCCATCAACTCTTCATGTTTAGAGGCTTTTCAGACCTATGTATGTACTTAGCTTCAGATTATATTTTCTGATGTTATGTTTAAGTTTAGACTTCCGCTATGAGTATATTGTTAACTATTCTATATCTTGATTGAGTTAGATGTATGCTTATGCCAAGGGTCGACTTGGGGTCTCTCGGGGCTCATTGTCCCGTGTTATGATCGGGGCCTCCATTCGGGTCATGAAAAACTTGGTATCATAGCAATATGTTTGAATTGTCCTAGGGTCTCTGAAAGCCACGTTCAGTAGAGTATTTTTCAAGGGTGTGAAGCCCGCCACACTTATGATGAAGAGGCTACGAGATGTTTAGGAAATGTTCCCTTCTTTCATGATATATGATGTGCGATGAAATGTCTTTCTATTCCTCTAATTCATGCTATTCGCGATTGCAGAATCATGGCTCCCTGAAGAATGAATGGTAGGAGATATGGGAATGGTGAAGGCCATGAGAATGGCAATGGTAATGGGCATCAACAAGCCCCACCAGTTCAGGAGCACCATGCACTGAAGACAATTGCTCATGCTGAATTCTGGGCCGCTATTCAGATGCTTGCACAGGCCTTGACCGCTCAGGTTAATCAGCAGGCCATTGCGCATGTTTTTCAAAATGGCAATATAGCGGCAGCTAGAGTCAGAGACTTCTTGAGGATGAACCCACCAAGAGTTCCTTGGGTCCAAGGTGGATGAGGACCTGCATGAGTTCATAGATAAGATTGTCAAGATCACCCAAATCATGGGGGTGAATAGGGATGAGTGCGCGGAGTTGGCCTCTTACCAGTTGAAGGGAGTCGCGCATATCTGGTTTCGCCAATGGAAAGATAGTACGTCACCGAAACGGGCTCTATCACTTGGGAAGAGTTTCATGTTGCATTCTTGGATCGATTCTTCCCTCTTAAGATGAGAGAGCTGAAGGCAGCCGAGTTCGTAAATCTGAAGCAAGGGAGAATGAAAGTGCAAGATTATGCCTTTGATTTCACTCGCCTATCGAAATACACCCCCGAGTTAGTAGATGATCAGAAGGTGCGGGTGAGCAAGTTCGTGCATGGAGTAGCGGGCTATTTGTACAATGATTATTGGACCTCTGTGCTCCACCAGGACATAGACTTCCCTCAGATGGTTTTGTACGCCAAACAGATAGACTCGGCACATTCGAGAGAGAGGAAGGCCAAGAAGGCCAAGACTGATGGACACAAATTCTCTCAGCTGAGGCCAGGTGGTGGGCACTAACAGCAGACCCACCAAAGATCATCAGCCCTTGTATCTTTGATATTGAGTGTGCCATCCAGGCCTTAATAGGATCAGTGAGGGAGAGCATCAGGCTCGAAGGGTCAGAGTAGCAGACCTGCATATTTTAGCATCCTAGCTTGATGCAGATGTGGTCGGGGGCACACGGGCCAGTGCTTGGCAGGTTTAGGTGCTTGTTTTGGGTGTGGGAAGCCTACACACAAGCTTAGAGATTGCCCAGCAGTGGGATAGGATCAGGTTGGTGATCGAGGCCTAGCTTCTAGTTCAGCAGCCCCTCTCACACACTCAGCACATCAAGGGGCATCTACCAGTACAGATGGCGGTCAGCGTTAGAACAGATTCTATGACTTAGCATCCCGTCAGGAGCAAGAGGTCTCCTCGGATGTGGTCACTGGTATGTTACCAATTTTCCATATTGATGTTTATGCTTTGTTAGATCCGGGAGCTACCTTGTTTTTTGTGACACCTTATGTGGCTAGTAGCTTCAAAGTCAGTCCTGAAGTCTTATAAGAATCCTTCTCAGTTTCTACTCTAGTAGGTGACTCAGTTATAACTAGACGGGTGTATAGAGGTTGCCCAGTCTCAGTCCATCAGAAGGTTATCTCAACAGATTTTATAGGGTTAGCCATGACCGGTTTTGATGTGATTCTCAACATGGATTGGCTATTTGTATTCTATGCTTCAATTAATTGTAGAACCCAGGAAGTAGAGTTCAACTTTCTGGGTGAACCAGTTTTACAATGGAAGGGCAGTTCAGCTATGCCTATAGGTTGTTTCATTTCCTACATTAAGGCCAGAAAGATGATATATAAGGGTTGTGTGTACCATCTAGTTAGGGTTAAGGATGTTGAGTCTGGAACCCCGTCTATCCAGTCAGTTCGATTAGTATGTGAGTATCCAGAGGTCTTTCCAAATGATTTACTGGGAATCCCTCCCAAGCGGGAGATTGATTTTGGTATTGACCTTTTTCCCGACACGCAACCTATATCTAATCCTCCCTACAAAATGGCTCTAGAGGAGCTAAAAGAGTTGAAAGAGCAGTTGAAGGACTTATTATATAAGATTTTCTTTAGACTGAGCAAGTCCCCATTGCGTACAACAGTTCTCTTTGTCCGAAAGAAAGATGGTTCTCTTCGCATGTGTATTGATTATTGGCAATTGAACAAAGTCGCCGTCAAGAACAGGTATCCTCTACCAAGGATTGATGAATTATTTGACCAACTTTAGGGTACCAAGTGTTTCTCATAGATAGATCTCAGATCTGGGTACCATCAGCTCAGAGTTCAGGAAAGTGACATCCCGAAAACTGCCTTTAGGATACAGTATGGTCATTATGAGATTGTTGTTATGTCTTTTGGACTAACAAATTCTCCTGTCGCTTTCATGGATTTGATGAATAGGGTGTTCAAGCCATACCTGAACATGTTCGTGATTATGTTTATTGATGACATGTTGATATACTCTCAGAGCGAGGAGGAGCATGTCACTCGTTTGAGAGTAGTGCTTCAGACTCTTAAGGGTCGCCAGTTATATGCCAAATTCAACAAGTGCGAGTTTTGGTTAAACTATGTAGCATTTTTTGGCCATGTGCTATCAGGTGAGGGCATAAGGGTAGATTCTCAGAAAATTGAGGCAGTGAAGAATTGGTCTAGACCGGTGAATCCTTCAGATATTTGGAGTTTCTTGGGTCTAGCCATCTATTATCTAAGATTTGTTAAGGGCTTCTCATCTATTACATCACCTTTGATCAAATTGGCTCAGAAGAAGGTGGAGTTCCAATGGTCGGAGGCTTGTGAGAAAAGCTTTCAAGAGTTGAAGACTTAGCTTACTTCAGCACCAGTGTTAACTCTACTAGAGGGGACCGATGAGTTTGTGGTGTATTGTGATGCATCAAGGATCGGACTTGGGTGTGTGTTGATATAGCACAGGAAGGTTATAGAATACGCCTCTAGACAGTTGAAAGTTCATGAGAAGAACTATCTGATCCATGATCTTGAATAAGCCGCAGTGGTATTCGCCTTGATGATATGGAGAAATTATTTATATGGGGTCCACGTGGATGTATATACAGACCATAAGAGTTCGCAATATGTGTTTACCCAAAAGGGCTTAATCTTCGGCAAAGGAGATGGTTGGAGCTACTCAACGACTATGATATGAGTGTCCTTTAACATCTGAGTAAGGCTAATGTAGTAGCGGACACACTTAGTAGACTCTCTATTGAGAGTGTGTCCCATGTGGATGAGGGGAAGAATAAGATGGTGAGAGATGTACATCAACTTGCAAGGTTGGGATTTAGTTTGATTGACTCGACCGATGGCGGTATTGTTGTGAAACAGATCAGAATCGTCCTTGGTGATTGATGTGAAAGCTAGACAAGATGAGGACCCGATTTTGGTAAAGTTGAAGGAAACCGTTCAAAAGTAGAAGGTAGGGGTCTTCTCCGAAGGGGGAGATGGTGTGCTTGGGTACCAGGGTTGCTTATGTGTTTCGGACGTGGATGATTGAGGAGCCGGATGTTGCATGAGGCTCATAGATCCAGGTATTTATCTACCCAGGTGCCACCAAAATGTGCCGTGACTTACAAAAAATCTATTAGTGGATGGAATGACGAGGGATATTGCAGAATTCGTAGCCAAGTATCCGAACTATCAGTAAATAAAGGTTGAGCATCAAAGACCAGGACGCATACTTCAGGATATCAGCATTCCTACTTGGAAGTGGGAAGAAATTAATATGGATTTCATCACAGGTTTACCTCGTACTCGCTTAAAATATGACTCCATTTGGGTTGTGGTAGATAGGTTGACCAAGGCTGCTCATTTTCTACTAATTAAAACCATTGATTCGGCAGAGGATTATGCCAAACTATATATCCGGGATCTAGTCCGATTGCATGGAGTTCCCTTATCCATCATTTACGATAGAGGTACTCAATTCACCTATCAGTTTTGGAAGTCATTTCAAAAGGGGCTTGGTCCATGAGTTAAGATCAGCACAACATTTCACCTGCAGACAGATGGTCAAGCAGAGCGGACAATTCAGACCATCGAGGACATGTTGAGGGCATGCTTGATTTACTTCAAAGGTGGTTGGGATGACCACTTGCCCCTGATCGAGTTTGCCTACAATAACAGTTATCACTCTAGTATCTAAATGGCGCTGTTCGAAGCTCTCTATGGGTGGAGATATATGTCGCCTATCAGTTGGTTTGAGGTTGGTGAGGTGGCGATTATTGGGCAAAATTTGGTTCATGAGGCAATGGAGAAGGTTCAGTTGATAAGGGATAGGTTGAGGACTGCTCGGAGTCATCAAAAGTCCTACGCCGATGTAAGGAGGAGGGAACTTGAGTTCGAGGTGGATGACTGGGTGTTTTTGAAGGTATCTCCCATGAAGCGACTGATGCAATTTGGAAAGAAAGGAAAACTCAGCCCTCATTTTATTGGTCCCTATCAGATTGTTAGACGGGTTGGTAAGGTGGCATACGAGTTAGAGTTTCCCTTTGAGTTATCTTCTGTGCATCCTTTGTTTCATATATCGCTCTTGAAGAAGTGTTTGGGTAATCAAGCACTAGTTGTCCCAGTGGAAAAGTGTTGGTGTGAAAGATAGCCTTAGCTATGAGGAGGTTCCGGTGGAAATATTAGATCGACAGGTTCGAAGGCTACGAAACAAGGAAGTAGCTTCAGTTAAAGTGTTATGGAAGAATCATCATGTTGAAGGAGCTGCGTGGGAGGCCGAAGTGGATATTATGGCTAGATACCCACACTTATTCTCTACCGGCTCAGTTTCTGCTTGAGGTATCAGTTTTTCACTCAGAATCTATTTAGTTTTCATGTTCAGTTCATGTGTGCAAGTTTCTTTTATATATATGAATATATGTATTATTCGTGAATCAGTTTAGTTGTGTAGTTTGAATTAGAGGTAGTCATTCCATCAATTTTCAGTTTAAATGATCAGTATTTGAATATGATAATTGCATCTCTCTGCTTTTCTGTGTGTTTTCCAACATTCGAGGACCAATGTTCCCAAGGGTGAGATATTGTTATACCCCGGAAGCCTAAAGATCAGACCGAGGAGTTGAGACAGAGAAAATCTTAGAAACTGGAACCAAGCACAGAACGAGATATGGGATGACTTGTTGGTGTAGCCCACAGGTTGTGATGTGACTCGTGGGGAGGCTAGTGAGGAGTTTGGAAGTTTTAGAAAAAGGAACCCCACGGGTGTGACAACTACTCGTGGTCAGACTCCACAAGTCGTTAGGTCAGTCGTGGGGTGGGTAAGGAAAGAAAAAAGAAGAAAGGAAGCAGTGCACTCAACGGGAGGACCCCACGGGTCGTGGTCAATCCCCACGATTCATGGGGTGAGTCATGGTCAAGCAGGGAAGGTTTTTATTGAAGCTCAGGCAGTGCACTTCACAGATGGTGACCATGAGTCGTTGTCACTAGGAACGAGTCGTTATCTTGTCCATTATGAGCCCTAATAACCTGAGAAGCAGTAAAACCCACGAGCTAAGCCACGAGTCATGACCGTTGACGATGAGTCGTTAGGTCTCTCATTGGGACCACCTGACAGTTATTTTCTGCCAATTTAGTAAGGGTTTTTCAGTAATTCCTAAGTTCCTAGGGCCTAAACTACGATGTTTTGAGTTTTGTGTAGTGACGTTTAAAGGGGTTAAGTTCAGTTTTGTCCTTAATCATTCATGCATGCAAGGTAGAAGACTTGAGATGATGATCAAGCCTAGCATTCATCAATTTCTCTTCAATTTTCTATCGGGCATCTAAGGAAGTGTAAGAATCAGCTACCAGCAGGTATGTAGGGTTATGAATGGGTGACTTCCTTCACACCCATGCCCAATCCCTCTCTAATGTGTGAAATTCCTATGTCTACTCTGTGGGGTTTAACCCAAATGCATGAATATCCTATTTCTATACATGGGTATGATTTAATAATGATTATACTATTGAATTATAACACATGGGAAATTTTTATAATGTTTTCAATTTTAAATCATGCTTCTACTTTCATAAATTTAAAAACCCATTGATGAGATGTTCATGAAAGATGAGATTTGTAATGAATATATGATGATGATGAGATGGTATGATGAAAAGCATGTTTTGAAGCCACCCATGTTTACAATTATATTTTTGATGAGAATTGAGTATTTCTAAGTATGATAAAGCTTTGGGCAATGTCCACATGTTACGTATGAATGATGATTTTTCCAGAGTTAAGATTACCACATTGTTTTTGAGGGAAGACTCCCAATTATACTTTCATCTAGTGGTATGTTTTGAGTTAAAGTTTTCCTATGCATAGCTTACCACATGGTTTTAGAGTGAAGGCTCCCAATTATATTTTCAGATTGTGGTATGTTTTGAGCTAAATCTTCTCATATGCATGATTGCATATTTGAGATGTATTTGAGTATTGAGCTTCGTCAATAGAGTATGTTGAGCTTCGTTATAAAACCAGCAGAGCAATGCATATTTTTGAGAGTAATGTCTAGCACCGAGCATGCTAAGGGTCGATCACCCTGTGCCTCAAGACGACGCACCAATGTAGGTTTATTCTTATATATATTACTTCGTAACCTCCCTTTTGAGCTATCCCCTTCCCTATTAGGCCACGAGCTTGATATCGATATAATGGTATTGTCCCTAGCGCTGACAAGGCTTTGGATGGCTCTACCCACTTGAGTGTGATAGTTGGGACCACGTAATCTCTATTGTGGTTTGTCGGTTAAAAGATGAGTCTCTCGTTGTTCCTCATGATTTTAGATATGCATATTTCATTACTCATGAGATTTATATATATATGCATGTTCTAAATCAGGTTTGACTCAATGTTCAGCTTCACTTATAAATGTCAGAATTTAGCTTTGAGTCAATCAATTCAGTTATGATGTCATAAAGTTATGTTATGTTATGTTATGAAGAGATCATGATTTCAGAAAGAATGCATGCAAGCCCTACTCTTAGATTCTTAATGTTTATGTTTACATTATGCATTGTCTATAAATGATTTACTTTAGCGGTTTTACTTACCTTAAATGCTCGGTACATTCCATGTACTGACCATATACTCTATGCTGCATCGTTTCATGATACAGGACCTGACTCTTAGGTTCAGCCCCGCTCATAGTCTGTCTTCTGAGATTGCATTATTCGTGTTGGTGAGTCCTCATCTCCTGAGGACTAGACTATTCAAATCTCTTATATGTATTTTTATTTCAGTTTTGTTGAGTTAGTTGGGGTCTTGTCCCATCAACTTGTCATTTTTTGAGGCTTTTCAGACATATGTATGTACTCAGCTTCAGATTATGTTTTATGATGTTATGTTTAAGTTTAGACTTCCGCTATGAGTATATTGTTGACTATTTAGTTTCTTGATTTAGGTTAGATGTATGCTTATTCCATGGGTCCACTTGGGGTCTCTTGGGGCTTCTTGTCCCGTGTTACGATCCATGCCTCCGTTCGAGTCATGACAACTATTTAGCTGAAAGGGAAAGTTGAGCCCAAGGTGTGTTGGACCTTATAGAATCATTCACAGGATAGGCAAGGTGGCCTGTGACCTTGATTACCAATAGAACTTAAAGAAGTTCATCCTGTATTTCATGTGTCAATGTTACAAAATATTTAGGAGAAATGTCACGTGTTATGCCTATTGAGAATGTTTAGATCTCTAAGGAGATGACCTATGTAGAGGTATCGATTACTACTCTTGATCTACAGGTAAGGAAGCTTAGGATAAAGGAAGTCACTTCAGTAAAAGTGTTGTAGAGATGCAAATATTGAGGAGATGACTTGGGACGTGGAAAAGGAAATGAGGCAGAAGTGTCCTTTCTTATCATTGACATAGATATGATATTGAGGTATACATTTGATGAGTTTTCCTTATACTTATGTTATGAAATTCTAAAAATGCATAAAAGAGTTTAGAAATGACATACAACCTTTACCGAGGATGAATGTTTATAAGGAGGGGATAATATAACACCCCATATATATTTTAAAAATGACTAACCCACTAAGTTGTAGATATACAAGTCGAATCTTTTTCGCTTTACGTTATTCAGTGATAAGAATGAAATTCCAAGAGGTGGTCAAATCATGAAATGTAATTGCAAGAGGTCATTTATATAATTAAATGAATATATGAAGGTGATGAAGGAATTAAATTCAAGTTTTATGCCAAAATGGAGCTTGGTAAAAAAAATTTATTTCTTGATCTTATTATGAGAGAGTATTTTAAATAAGACTCGTATGTGGTCTAACCTAGAACCAGCATATCTACTGATATAAAAAAAATTTAGAAGTCCTAATGCCTATCAAATTAAAGGTCTCTGAGCCTAGTTTCTAAAACATCAAACCTCTTATCAATTTGACATCGCAAAATATTATGCTCATTTTATCGCGGACTGTCTGGACATAAGCGGGTTATGGGTGTGGGTCGGGTATGGGTGCCTTTATAAGGAAAACCCATTCCCAAACTTCATTTCATTTCTCCACAATTTCCAGAATTGGTAAGATCTCATCCCCTTCTCTCTTCTCCTTAGGTGTCTTGAAAATTATAGGCAAATTAAGACATCAAACCATCTCCAAACATCAATTCCTTTTTGGATTGTGATTCTTGAGGCTATAGAGAACATGGTGAGGGAGTTGTATCATCCAAAACTGGCTCAGAGTTGGGAGATAGGTTTTCGATTTAGTTAAAGCTTCTAAATATTAAAGAAAGTATTCAATCTTTCAATTCATAAGAAACCTTTGAGTTTGCATCGAATTGAGTTTGTAGTAGTTGTTGTTGTGTTCTTGTTAGGTTTTTGATGAATTGGTAATTTACCAACTCATTAGGCTTTTAAAGATGAACTTTTGCTTGATTATCAAGTCATTTAGGAGGATTTTATGCTCTTTCTTTTTTGTTTTTGTAGGGATTCAATTTAAAGAGAGAAAACAAGAAATTGAACAAAAGCATGAAGTCTCAAGAACTGGATCGGCAAAACGCCGGCCAAATGCAAGAGCATACTGGTGAGAAGTTGTCACGACCTGAACATAGGCCCAAATCAAGACACGGGACAAAGAATCCCGAGGGGCTCCAAGTCGACCCATGGCATGAACATAACATCTAAGCTCAACATTTTAAGTATGGAAATCTAACATGTAACATAGCGGATGTCTGAAAACATAATAACATCGAATAACTGAATACGTAGCACAAGTCTGAAGTTGAATACGTATTATGTATGATAAGCCTCTAGTACTGACGAGTTGATGTGACACGACCCCAACTAACTCACTAAAGTCTGAAACTGAAAATACTGAATATAATTGATAAGAAGGACCCTCAAAAGATGAGGACTCACCAACTTTGATTAGGAGATGCTAACACTGAAGATCTGGCTAGCGGCGAAACTGAGCCTGTATCATGAAATGATACAACATGGAGTATTCAGTCAGTACGTGAAATGTACTGAGTATGCAAGGTAAGTAAAACTGCTAAGTAAGTAAAATCAGAGATCATGCATATCATAAACATTTCATCATAAGAGTCTGAGAGTAGGGCTTGCATGCTATAATCTGAAAAAATGACTTAAACATAACTGAATATCATAACTAACTTGAATGACCCAAAGCTAAAAACTGATAATCATAAGTAAAACTTAACATTGGGTCAAACATCCTGAAAACATAATATCATAACTGATGAACATGCACAACTGAGATCATGAGGAACAATGGGAGACTTGTCATATAATCGACATTACCACGATAGATCTTACGTAGTCCCGACTATTAGTCTCAAGTGGGTAGAGCCGTCCAAAGCCTTGCCAGCGCAAAGGACGCTTCCATGATATCGATATCAAGCTGAAGGCCACTTGAGGGCAGGGGAATCTCACAAGGGAGGTCCCAAATAATATGAACATACCTATGTTGGCACGTAGTTCTGAGGCACAGGGTTGACTGACCCTTAGCCTACTCGTTGCTATACACTACTCCCAAAAATATGCATATGCTCTCCATCATTTTTCAATGAAGCTAAACTATTTTCTAGAGATGAAGCTGAATCATGACATGACATACAGATTCTGAAAACATAACATGAAGATCCTCGGCTCAAACCATACAACAAGCTGATCAAGAGTGGGAGTCTAGAGTCCAAAACCATATGGTAAGCTAATAACATGAGATTTAGGTAAATTCTGAAACATACTTGACCATATGGGCTTTCCCAACACTTAAATATGCTTGAAAGAGACTTTGATTGCTCAAAACATGAATATAGACATGGGTAATTCAAAATCATACTTTCATCATGAACATATCATCATAACTAGAACCATAGATCATAATCTCATCTTTTCATGAACTTCCTTAGATGGGCATCTTATTTATAAAACTTTGAAGTCATAATTTGTAATGGAAAACATTATAAAACATGCCCATGAATCATAATTCAACGTTAGGAACATGCATAGAGAATACTCAGGTTAGATATTAGAGAATTCACAAGTTGGGTTAGAACCCCATAGGTTCATCAACTTAGAAATCACATTAAATTAAAGTAGGATTGGGAATGGGAGTACATGGATACACCATTCATAACCCTACATACCTGGGGAAATCTTATTTCAAAATCCTCTTGAAAGCCCAAAGGAATTTGGGGAAGAACTTGATGAATCCTAAGCTTGATCACTCTTAGGAACTCCTAGGCTTGCATGCATGGAGGGGAATATGCTTGAACACCCTATTAATCAAATCCATAAAAGCTGTAGGAGCATTTGTTAGTCAAAAATACATAACTAAAAACTCATAGTGACCATATTGAGTCCTGAAGGCTATCTTCGAAATGTCAGTCTCTCGAACCCTGAGCTGATTGTATCAAGATCTGAGGTCTATCTTTGAGAAACACTTAACACCCTAAAGTTGGTCAAAAAAATCATCAATCCTGGGAAAGGGATACTTTTTCTTGATGGTAACCTTGTTCAATTGCCGATAATCAATGCACATCCGAAGGGAACAATCCTTCTTTCGGGCAAAAGGCACTGGTGCACCCCTCGGGGATTTACTAGGTCTAATGAAACCCTTGTCTAAGAGATCCTTCAACTGTTCCTTAACTCCTTTAGCTCAGTTGGATCCATTCTATAAGGGGAAATAGATATAGGATGCGTATCGGGAAGAAGGTCAATACGAAAATAAATCTCCCGCTCGGGAGGAATTCCCAGTAAATCATTCGAAAACACTTCTGGATATTCACACATTACAGGAACTGACTAAATAGTCGGGCTTTCAGATGTAGCATCCTTAACCGCAACTAGATGGTACACGCAACCTTTAGAGTTCGTTTTCCTAGCCTTAAGGTAGGAAATGAAATGACCTATAGGCATAGCTGAACTACCCTCCCACTCTAGGATTGGTTCACCCAGAAATCGAAACTCTACCGCATGGGTTCTACAATTTACTAAGGCATAACATACATGTCGCCAATCCATACCAAGGATAACATCAAATTCTTTCATGGCTAGCTCTACTAAATCTGCTGAGGTGACTTTCTGAAGGACTGTGATAGGGAAATTTCTATATACCCGTCGAGCTATAACTGAATCACCAACTAGAGTAGAGACTGAGAAGGGTTCTGATAGGATTTCAGGACTGACTCCGAAACTACTAGCAACATAGGGCGTCACAAAAGATAAGATAGCCCTTGGATCTAACAATGCATAATACATCAAGGGGGAATACTCGTAACATACCAGTGACTAAATCTGGGGAGACTTCCTACTCTTATCAAGAAGCTAGGGCATAGAATCTGTTTTGGCGCTAACACCCCCCCTGCACTAGTGGATGCACCCTGCTGAACTAAGCATGCTGGTGGGGCTGTTGAGTTAGTGACTGGGCCTCGACCCCTATCATGGCACTATCTGGAAGCTGGGAAATTTCTGAGCAAGTGTCCGAGCTTCCCACACCCAAAATAAGCTCCTGAACCGGCTAAACACTAACGGTGCATCTCTGGCCACACCAGCCATACCTCTAGGATACTGGACTCTGTGGGTCTGCTACCCTGACCTCTAGAGCTTGATGCTCTTCCCCTCGGTTGCACCTAGATCTGGATGGCACACTCATAGCTGATGGTGATACGGCTGAAGATCTCTGGTGGGACTGCTGACGGTGCCCACCACCGAGTCTCTATTGGGAGAATCCAAAGCTATCGGTCCTGGCCCTCTTGGCCTCTCTCTCCCGCTCACTCACCTGTACCACCTCTACCTGCTGGGCATATAGAACTATCCGAGGAAATTCAATATCCTGATGAAGCATCATGATCTGGCAATCTTTGAACAAATAATTTGTTATCCCATGCGCGAATCGACTCACTTGAGCTCTCTGATCTGTCACCATCTCAGGTGCATACTTGGACAAGCGAGTGAACTCCAAAGCACCTTCCTGAACCATCATGTTAGCATGCCTTAGGTTCACAAACTCAGCTGCTTTAATCTCCCTCATCTCACAAGGGAAGAACCGATCCAGGAATACGGTATGGAACTCATCCAACCAATTGGGCCTGCTCCAACTGTCCTGCTATACTTCCACTACCTGAACCAAATACGCGCAACTCCTTTTAATTTATACAAGGCTAAATCTGCGCACTCCTCCCCCATCACCCCCATGATTTGGGTGATCTTCAAAACTTCATTAATAAACTCATGTGGATCCTCATCCACCTTTGACCCAAGGGACTCTGGTGGGTTCATCCTCAGAAAATCTCTGACTCTCGCCGCTGTCGCATTCCCATTTTGAGGGACATGCACTCCCACCTGTTGGATGACCTCGGCAGTCAAAGCCTGAGCTAGCATTTGTATGGCTTCCATAAACTTTGTGTGGGCAACCTGTTCGGGTTCAAGATCCCCAAGGGCTGGTGGGACCTGCTGCTGTCCATCCCCATTCTCATGGCCATTTCCATTTCTATTTCTTCTTTCGTTAACTCAATGAGAGGCATGATTCTGCAAATGCGTATAACACTAGTTAGAAGGATAGGAAGACATTTGATCGCACGACATAGACCATGAAAAAAGGGAACATTTCCTAAAACATTTCGTACCCTCTACACATAAGTATGGCGTGCTTTACACCTATGAAAAAGACCCTACTTAACGCGGCTTTCAGACATCCTAAGAAACATTAAAACCTAATGGCTCTGATACTAAGTTTATCACAATCCGAACATAGAGTCCGATCAAGACACGGGACAAAGAACCCCGAGAGGCTCCAAGTCGACCCATGACATGAAAATAACATCTAAGTTCAACATTTTAAATGCAGAAATCTAACATGTAAGATAGAGGAAATCTGAAAATCTGATAACATCGATTAATTGAATACATAAAACAAGTCTGAAGTTGAATACATATAATATCTGATAAGCCTCTACTGCTGACGAGTTGATGGGAAAAGACCACAACTAACTCACTAAAGTCTGAAACTGAAAATACTGAATATAACTACTATGAAGGGCCCTCAAAAGATGAGGACTCACCAACTCTAACTAGGAGATGCTAACTCTATAGATCGAGCTAGCAGCGGGACTGAGCCTGAATTTCTAAGCCTGTATCATGAAATGATACAACATAGAGTATGCGGTCAGTACGTGAAATGTACCGAGTATACAAGGTAAGTAAAATCGCTAAGTAAGTAAAATAAGAGATCATGCATAACATAAACATTTCATCATAAACATGTCATCCAAAGCTTTGTCGGGGATAAGCATGCTACCACGATATCGATATCAAGCTGAAGGCCCCTTGGGGGAAGGGGAAGCTCAAAAGGGAAGGTCCCCAATAATCTGAACATACCTATGTTGGCACGTAGTTCTGAGGCACAGGGTTGACTGACCCTTAGCCTACTCGGTGCTAGACACTACTCCTAAAAACATTCATATGCTCTCCATTATATTTCAATGAAGCTGAACCATCATCTAGTGAAAAAGCTAAATCATGACATGACATACATATTCTAAAAAAATAAAATGAAGAGCCTTGGCGCAAACCATACCACAAGCTGAAAAGGAGTGGGAGTCTAGACTCCAAAATCGTGTGGTAAGCCAATAACACGAAATTTATATAAATCCTGAAACATACTTGATCATATGGGCTTTCCCAACACTTAAACATGCTTGAAATAGACTTTTATTACTCAAAACATGAACATAGAAATGGGTAATTCGAAATCATACTTTCATCATGAACATATAATCATAACTAGAAGCATAGATCATAATCTCATCTTTCATGAACTTCCATAGATGGGCATCTTATTTGTAAAATTTTAAGGTCATAATTTGTAATTGAAAACATTATAAAACTTGCCCATGAATCATAATTCAACACTAGGAGCATGCATACAGAATACCCATGATAGATACTTAGAGAATTCACAAGATGGGTTAAAACCCCATATATTCATCAACTTAGAAATCACATGAAATTAAAGAGGGATGTGGCATGGAAGTGGATGTATACACCCATTCATAACCCTACATAACTGGGGAAATCTGATTTCACAATCCTCTTGAAAATCTAAAGGAATTTGGGGAAGAACTTGATGAATCCTAAGCTTGATCACCCTTAGGAACTTCTAGCCTTGCATGCATGGAGGGGAATAGGATTAGAATGAGATAAAACCTCTTAAAACACACTTGTATGAGCTTAAAATGTTGTAGTTTAGGTCTTACGAATGTAGAAATTACGAAAAAGCGTTTACTAAATTCGCAGCAAAAATCATACTGCCAGTCCCAATGAGGGACTGGACGAATCATCGTCAAGGACAACGATTGTGGTCTACTCCCATCGCCAACACTGGAAGCTTATCATCACTTGTCACCACGAGGGACACCACGACACGTGGTGTACCCGAAGGCTCATGGTGACTAGTATTTGGGAGCACTACTAAACCTTCAACATCCAAGTTAAACTCTTTTCCACGGCCAACATAACGACTCTTGGTGTTGATCACAACTTGTAGCTTTACCCATGGTCAGCATCCAACCCAAAAATCCAACCAAGACCACCCTTCACTCCACGAGTCACCTAAAGACTCATGGTGAAACTCAAGGGTCACTAGACGACTCGTCTTGTGACCTGGTATAGAAAATTCTATTTTCTCCGTTTCCACCTTCGTATCTGATCTTAGGGTTTTCAAGATATTACAAAAGTTGAAAGAAGAAGATGCCCTCAACTTCCTCATTGAGGGTCGCTCTTCGAGACATCTAGTAGTCTCTGACTTGGTCTTTGAATCCTAAGATGAAGATATAGAAGGGGGAATGAAAGAAGAAATTTTGAAAGAAACATTCAAAGGCATTCTCTTAAGCAGTGAAGGGTTGGAAGAGGTGTGTCATGTTAGCAAAGGGTTGGGAACCTACTCCTTTCAACAAAAGAAACTAGATCATAACCTCAAGAATCGGACGACTCCACAATCACAACCATCCATCATTTCACCACCGGTCTTATAGCTTAAACCTTTATCTTCCATTTGTTGTATGCATATCTAGGGGCAAATGAGATAGTCCCGATGAACATATTACCTAATCTCAATAAATAAAATGTGGAAGAACTTCCGATGGTCTTGAGGAAGCACCTTTGAGCAATACGGTGGTCTATTGCCGATATCATTGGAATACCACTGGGAATTTGCACTCATAAGATAAACCTTTAGGAAGATTGCATCCCGTCAGTTGAGCATCAGAGGCGTTTAAACCCACCAAAGCAAGAGGTAGTAAAGAAAGAAGTAATCAAATGGTGAGATGCGGGAGTTGTATACCCAATAGCTGATAGTAGTTGGGTAAGCCCAGTCTAATGTGTCCCTATGGAAGGGGGAATCATGGCGGTGCCAAATGGGAAAGATAAATTAATTGCAACACGTCCAGCCATCGGATGGAGGGTGTGTATGGATTACCGCAAGTTGAACTCATGGACCAAAAAGGATCACTTTCTAGTCCCATTCATTGATCAAATTCTAGATCGATTAGATGGAAAGATTATTACTATTTCTTGGATGGTTACTCGGGCTACAATCAGATTTTTATTGCCCCAGAAGATAAAGAGAAAACCACATTCACATGTACTTATGGAACTTTTGCATTTAAAAGGATGCCCTTTGGGCTTAGCAATGCCCCAACTAATTTCCAGAGATGTATAATGTCAATCGTTTTAGACATGGCAGTGGAAACTATGGAAGTCTTTATGGATGACTGCTTGATTGTGGTAAATTCATTTGAAGACTGTTTGATTCACTTAGAAGAAGTGTTGAAAAGATATGAGGAAATGAACTTGGTGCTTAATTGGGAAAAGTGTCACTTTATGGTAAAAGAAGGTATTGTTCTAGGGAATAAGATCTCTAAGAAAGGGATTGAGGTTGACAAACAAAAAATTAATGCCATTGCTCACCTACCCCCGCTAAAGACAGTGAAGGGCATTCGGAGTTTTCTGGGACATGCGGGGTTTTACCTCTATTTTATCAAAGACTTTTCTAAGGTAGCACATCCCTTGCTGTGATTGTTGGATAAAGATGCAATATTCCAGTTTGACGAGGCTTGTATGAGGGCTTTCATTAAGTTGAAAGAGAAGCTTGTATCCGATCCAATCATCACTACACCAGACTGGTCGAAGCGTTTCGCATTAATGTGTGATGTTAGCAGCGTAGCACTAGGGGAAGTTCTTGGATAGCAGAAGGAAAAGATTTTTCACCCCACTTACTACACCAGTAAATCCCTGAATGATGTGTAAGCAAATTACACAGTGTCAGAATAAGAGTTGCTCGTAGTAGTGTTTGCGTTTGAAAATTTTGAGCATACTTTCTAGGGACCAAGGTAGTGGTTCACACAAACCATGCTGCATTGAGATACTTGATGACTAAAAAGATGTTAAGCCAAGCCTTATCAGATGAGTCTTCTTTCTCCAAGAATTTGATTTTTAGGTAAAGGATAGGAAGGGATGTGAGAATCAAGTAGATTACCATCTTTCTCATCTAGAAATAGATTGTAAACGGGAGATAAATGAAGAGATTGATGAGGAATTCCCTGACAAGCATAGTTTTCCTGCATCCCATGACTTAATACTGTGGTTTGTAGATTTTGCTAACTACTTGACAAGCAACATCACTTTCAAAGGATTAAACTTCCATCAAAAGAAGAAGTTTATGTATAATGTCCAAAAGTTATATTGGGATTATCTATATATCTTCTGTATTTGTGCGGATGGAATGATTTGCAGGTGTATCCTAGAGGTTGAAATCATTCCAATCCTCAAAGCTTGTCATTCATCGCCAGTGGGTGGCTATTATGGGAGTGTGAGCATAGCTGCAAAAGTATTACAACGCGGGTTTTATTGGCTCACTCTATATCATAATTTCCATGACTTCGTTGAGCAGTGTGATCAACGTCAATGAACTGGTAGCATCTCTAGGTGGCATGAGCTTCCTTTGACACCAATTCTTAAGGTGGAATTATTTGATGTATGGGGGATTGATTTCATGGGGCCATTCATTAGCTCTTATGGAAATACTTATGTTCTGGTGGCAGTAGACTATGTATCGAAGTGGTTTGAAGCTATGATGTTGCCTTACAAAGAGGGGAGGATGTGATAGCCTTTTTGAAAAAGCATATCTTTTCACGTTTTCGCAACCCAAGAGCTATCATTAGCGATATAGGTTCACACTTTTGCAATTGATTGTTCAGCGCCTTGCTTGCAAAGTATGGTGTGAAGCACAAAGTTGCTATTCCTTATCACCCTTACACCAATGGCCAAGCAGAGGTATCCAATCAGGAAATTAAGTCTATTTTGACTAAAATAGTCAATGTTAATAGGATCGATTGGGCAAGGAAGCTAGATGACGCTCTTTGGGCCTACTGGACAGCATATAAAAAACCAATAGGAATGTTGTCGTACCAACTTGTATTTTACAAAGCTTGCCACCTACTGGTGGAACTAGAGCATAAAGACATGTCGGCCTTGAAGATTTTGAACCTTGACTAGTAAAAAGCCGTACATGGGCGAATACAAAATCTCAATGAGCTGGACGAGTTTAGGATGAGGGCTTATAAAACTGTGGCAATATACAAAACCCGAATGAAGCACTATCATGATTAGAAAATTTTGCAATGGGAATTTACTCTGGGAGATTAGGTGTTACTCTTCAACTCTAGATTAAGGTTGTTTTCCAGGAAGCTTAAATGTAAGTGGTCGAGCCCCTTTATGGTGTCCCCAGTTTTTGAGAATAGGTCCATTTAACTTGAAAGAGATGATGGGCTAATATTCAAAGTGAATGGTCAATGAGTAAAAAAAATTACTTAGGATTGTCGGTAGAAATCAATATGGTGGAAATTGCATACCTGGATGAGCCGTAGCAGCAACAAAACCTTTCTCATTCCACGACATTAAATAAGACACTTCTTGGGAGGCAACCAAAGTGTGATTATTCTTGAGGCTTTGATGTTTCATTGATTTTTGTTTTGTAGGTAGACTGGATGAAGAAGGAGTTAAAAGAAAAAAAGGGACTGGCGGCGCGAGACATGCGAAACGCAGTCCTAAAGTGTGAAGCACCGCACCAACACAAACAGGAGGTAGAAAGCTGAGAATAAAAAGAAGGAAACCAATGAAAAACTAGCAAATCGCCGGTGGAGATCCACAAAATGTCGGCTCCACGCTAGCTTAAACTAGTATACCTAGAAGAGGAAATAAGTAATGCGGCTCACCGCCCGAACACTAGTAGCAACCCGCAAAACGACCTGTCAACCGCAGCAATGAACTAGGCATATGGTGTGGCCACCTTCATTTGAATCCGTTAAATGTCGGTACCTACTGGCAGTCGCAGGTCTAGCATGGGTAGAGGTACGTAATTCTACTTTAAAACATGATGAACCCATTGACAACCTCGACCCATCTATTTAAAAATACCAATACCAGTCAAAATAACCCTTTTACATTCCCATAATCCCCTCACTCCACCTTTTAATCTCCCCCAAAACCTTTTCACTTTTTCAAATATCCCATTTCACACTTTTCACTTTCCCAACTTCTCTCCATTAAAACCACCATTAAAACCCACCTTTTCACTAACCAATTACACTCTCTCCTTCATCTTATAAAACCCTCATTCGCATTCTATTATTTTCACTACTTCTCACTCAAACTCTATCTTGGAAAAAGAAGATCTCACTCTTTGGAAAACACCATTGTTAGTCAAGTCACAAGCCCCCATCTATGTACTTTTTCTCATAACTCAATTGGTATATACATCCTTGCTTTTATCTTGTTGTCATTGAGAATATGAGTAGAAAAATGAAGCATGCTACATCTGAAAGTTTCCATACCCATTTCCCCATTTCCCATTTTGTGATTCTCTTTTGACTGAATGATTTTTATAATATGGATATGTTTAAGGTTTTAATAGTGGAATAATGTTGGGAAGGGTACTTATTTGGTAGAAATTGCTTATGAAATGATGTTCTTGATATAATGGTTGGGGGTGAAGTCTGAGTAACCTCGAGTGCTTAAAATACACGATTTGCGCTATGATAGATTAGGTGACATCGTTCTTAAGAGAAAATCCTCATTTTTGTTTTGTTGTGCTGTTTAAGTAGGTAGCAAATCATGAGATGGTTTGTTGAGTGAGGCTTGAATTTGAGAGAATTGTTCTTCAACTGCTTTGGGCTATGATATTTTGGGTGTCGTTTCACCTGCGAGCTTCCATTCAGGCCCGGCGAAACGTCGGCTAAAGTGCAGGTGAGGGTGTGAGGCTTCATGACACTTCCCAGCACCTTCATTTCACCGGTGCTTCACGGATCATGATCGGTGAAATGCTAGTGTAGTGGTGATATTCTTGACCTCATCCCAAGCTGGCATTATAGTTGCATTTCACGGGCCTCAACCAGCATTTAGCAGTTGTGCCGTCGGTGCTACTGGTGCATGATATTAACATTTCACTTTGTTGTCATCCAAATTTCAGATTTTTTATTTCTAACTTAGTTTAGCTGTCTCTTTTAATTTCATATTATTCAAAAAAAACACAAAAGAGCAGTGTGTGGCACTTACATTTATTTGCGGCATCATGTCCACCTCTTGACAACGTGGCAAAGGGAAAACACCAATAACTGATGCCACAGCTCTTGGAGCAGAGTTCGATGAGGAAAAGCAGATTGATCAACTCCGTTTCTTGCTCAATAAGATGAAGACTATTATGTACATTGTAAGGAGAAATGGTCTATTGCTACAGAAGATCGAGTTGAGGTTGACTCCTTCAAGGATAACTTTCTAGACATTTATTATCAATTTCAATTTGCAACTAGGAGCCCTTCACAATTCCCTTGGATCCTTATTTTTCTGAGTTGGTGTAGGAGTTTTGTGCCTCTTATATGACATGAAAGAGCATATTGAAGTATAAAGGTAGAGTTGATAAGATTCCATGTTCATCGTCTATGCTGATACGGGGCCAAGAAGTTCCATCACTCCAGATGAAATGTGCTGATACGAGGCCATGAAGCTCCATCACCCCAAATGAAATCAACTCTATTTATTAGGCTGACCTGGTGTGTCCAAGTCAAGATTTCAAAATAAAATTGGACAACAAAGATGATCAGTTTGAGTGGATGGCTGAGATAATTGTTGTGGGTCAACCGCATTGGGTTGTAACAAAGGGCATGATTCACTAATATGATCTCAACTTTGAAGCATGAATGTGGCTTCATCTAGTATGTGCCCATATAATTCTCTCTAAAAACAAAACTCATGTTCCCATTGAGACCGCAATCCTGGTGGCTTGCATCATGGATCGTAGGCACATAAATGTGGGGGAGATAATTGCTGAGCAATTCAAGAGGGAGGCCAGGTAAAAAGAAACTTCTATTCCCTATCATGTTCATCAGTCTGCTTTGCCTTCATGCAAATAGTTCTCTGTTCAGGCCATTGGACAAAACAACGAGGGTTGGAGGAGTGTTTACTTTGGCACCAAGACAGACAAGGATGCCCCAAGTTTAAAGCATCCCAAGTTGACCATGGAACCAGCAACTCTCTCACCTTTAGTATGTCATGAATATGTAGCGTTTTTGCCACCAACCAGTAGGGATCCCTCACTACTAGCAAAGGGAATTCTGAAGATAGCGTATAAGGCCAAGCACATGAAGTTAAATTATTAAAATTGGCCAAGGCAATTCCCTCTATGATTCAACAAGCCATCAAAAGTCAATGAGACTTGTGATTGAAAATTGGGGGGCCTATGTGTGAGAGTTGATATGTTGGAAAATGAAGTTGTGGCCATAATGAAAGAAATTGATAGATGTAAGGAGATGTTGTCACCAAAAAGTATTAATCTGAATACATCGGCCCTTGAGGAGGCTCAACCAACAAGTAGCAGAAGTCAACCAGATGACTATTGTGTGGGCTATGACAACCCGTCTGAACTGATATCCGATGAGGAAATATACCACAGCAGACCACCCTGCCCTAGAATGTGCACTTTCTAGGAAGTGGATCCATCTTGGCGGACACCGGGTGGATTGAAATTTCTATCATGAGAATAGAACTCTTCCATACCACTGGGAAGTATCCTTATTGGGCTAACCACTCACACTTCCACCTGACCCACTGATGCCCTCAACATCTAAGACATCTTTATAGCATTTTTATGAGGTCACCTATTGTAATACCCGCAAAGTTCCTAAGACTAGAATGCGGATTTGGGAATGTGATCAACAAAAAAATGCTTGAAATTGACTCAGGATGACTAGTGGTAAGAGTCCTGGGAAGGAAGAATGAATCGCAGCAGGAGTCATGAAGAAGACCTAGAGTCGAGGGTCAAGACCACGAGTCACACCATGAGTCATGGTATATGGGTAGGACTCATGGTCAGGATCGTGGGGGAGATGAAGTCATGAGTGATGTTACGACTTGTGGTAGAGAACCACGAGTCATGGGATGAGGTCATGGTGAGAATCCAGTAAGTTTCCAGGTGGCTAGTGGTGATCACGTCTGGCGACCACGTTCAAAGGATTAAACTTCCATCAAAAGAAGAAGTTTATGTATAATGTACAAAAGTTCTATTGGGATTATCTATATATCTTCTATATTAGTGCGGATGAAATGATTTGCAGGTGTATCCTAGAGGTTGAAATGATTCCAATCCTCAAAGCTTGTCATTCATCGCCAATGGGTGGCCATTATGGGAGTGTGAGCATAGCTGCAAAAGTATTACAATGCAGGTTTTATTGTTCCACTCTATATCATGATGTCTATGACTTCATTGAGCAGTGTGATCAACGTCAATGAACTGGTAGCATCTCTAGGTGTCATGAGCTTCCTTTGACACCAATTCTTGAGGTGGAATTATTTGACGTATGGGGGATCGATGTCATGGGGCCATTCATTAGCTCTTATGGAAATACTTATGTTCTGGTGGCAGCAGACTATGTATCGATGTGGTTTGAAGCTATGATGTTGCCTTACAATGAGGGGAGGATGTGATAGCCTTTTTGAAAAAGCATATCTTTTCACTTTTTCGCAACCCAAGAGCTATCATTAGCGATATAGGTTCACACTTTTGCAATCAATTGTTCAGCGCCTTGCTTGCAAAGTATGGTGTGAAGCACAAAGTTGCTATTCCTTATCACCCTTACGCCAATGGCCAAGTAGAGGTATCCAATCGGGAAATTAAGTCTATTTTGACTAAAACAGTCAATATTAATAGGAACGATTGGGCAAGGAAGCTAGATGACGCTCTTTGGGCCTATTGGACTGCATATAAAAATCCAATTGGAATGGTGCCATACCAACTTGTATTTGGCAAAGCTTGCCACCTACTGGTGGAACTAGAGCATAAAGTCATGTGGGCCTTGAAGAGTTTGAACCTTGACTAGGAAAAAGTCGTACATGGGAGAATACAAAATCTCAACCAGCTGGACGTGTTTAGGATGAGGGCTTATAAAAATGTGGCAATATACAAAATCCGAATAAAGCACTATAATGATCAAAAAATTTTGCAAAGGGAATTTACTCTGGGAGATTAGGTGTTACTCTTCAACTCTAGATTGAGGTTGTTTTCCAAGAAGCTTAAATCTAAGTGGTCAGGACCCCTTAAGGTGTCCCCAGTTTTTGAGAATGGGTCCATTTAACTTGAAAGAGATGATGGGATAAGATTCAAAGTGAATGGTCAATGAGTAAGAAAATACTTAGGATTGTCGGTAGAAATCAATATGGTAGAAATTGCATATCTGGATGAGTCGTAGCAGCAACGACACCTTTCTCATTCCACAAAAATAAGACACTTCTTGGGAGGCAACCAAAGTGTTACTATTCTTGATGCTTTGATGTTTTATTGATTTTTATTTTGTAGGTAAATTGGATGAAGAAGGATTTAAAAGAAAAAAAGGGACTAGCGGCGCGAGACCTGCGAAACGCAGTCCTAAAGTGTGAAGCACCGCACCAACACAAACAGGAGGTAGAAAGCTGAGAATAAAAAGAAGGAAACCAATGAAAAACTAGCAAATCACCGGTGGAGATCCACAAAATGTCGGCTCTACGCTAGCTTAAACTAGTATAACTAGAAGAGGAAATAAGTAATGCGGCTCACAGCCGGAACACTAGTAGCAACCCGCAAAACGACCGGTCAACCGCAACAATGAACTCGACATATGGTGAGGCCACCTGCATTTGAATCCATTAAATGTCGGTACCTACTGCGGTCGCAGGTCTAGCATGGGTAGAGGTACGTAATTCTACTTTAAAACCTGACTGACCCATTGACCAACTCGACCCAGCTATTTAAAAATACCAAAACCAGTCAAAATAACCCTTTTACATTCCCATAATCCCCTCACTCCACCTTTTAGTCTCCCCCATAACCTTTTCACTTTTTCAAATATCCCATTTCACACTTTTCACTTTCCCAACATCTCTCCAATAAAACCACCATTAAAACCCACCTTTTCACTACCCAATTACACACTCTCTCTTCATCTTATAAAACCCTCATTCGCATTCTATTATTTTCACTACTTCTCACTCAAACTCTCTCTTGGCAAAAGAAGATCTCACTCTTTGGAAAACACCATTGTTGGTCAAGTCACAAGCCCCCATCTATGTACTTTTTCTCATAACTCAATTGGTATGTACATCCTTGCTTTTATCTTGATGTTGTTTAGAATATGAGTAGAAAAATGAAGCATGCTACATTTGAAAGTTTCCATACCCATTTTCCCATTTCCCATTTTGTGATTCTCTTTTGACTGAATGATTTTTATAATGTTGATATGTTTAGCGTTTTAATAGTTTAATAATGTTGGGAAGGGTACTTATTTGGTAGAAATTGCTTATGAAAGGATGTGCTTGATATAATGGTTGGGGGTGAAGTCTGAGTAACCTCGAATGCTTAAAATACACGATTTGCCCTATGATAGATTAGATGACATCGTTCTTAAGGGAAAATCTTCATTTTTCTTTTGTTGTGCCATTTAAGTAGGTAGCCAATCATGAGATGGTGTGTTGAGTGATGCTTGAATTTGAGAGAATTGTTCTTCAACTACTTTGGGCTGTGATATTTTGGGTGTCGTTTCACCTGCGAGCTTCCAGTCAGGCCCGGCGAAACGTCGGCTAAACAGCAAGTGAGGGTGTGAGGCTTCAGGACACATCCCAGCACTTTCATTTCACCGATGCTTCACGGATCATGATCGGTGAAATGCCAGTGTAGCGGTGATATTCCTTACCTCATCCCAAGCTGGCGTTATAGCTGCATTTCACGGGCCTCAACCAGCATTTAGCAGTTGTGCCGTTGGTGCTACTGGTGCATGATTTTAACATTTCACTTTGTTATCATCCAAATTTCAGATTTTTTATTTCTAACTTAGTTTAGCTGTCTCTTTTAATTTCATATTATTTAAAAAAACCCAAAAGAGGAGTGTGTGGCACTAACATTTTTTTTGCAGCATCATGTCCACCTCTTGACAATGTGGAAAAGGGAAAACACCAATAACTGATGCCACCGCTCTAGTAGAAGAGTTCGATGAGGAAAAGTAGATTGATCAACTCCGTTTTGGGCTCAATAAGATGAAGACTATTAGGTACATTGTAAGGAGAAATGGTCTATTGCTATAGAAGCTTGAGTTGAGGTTGAATCCTTCAAGGATGACTTTCTAGACATTTATTATCAATTTCAATTTGCAATTAGGAGCCCTTCACAATTCCCTTGGATCCTTATTTTTCTTAGTTGGTGTAGGAGTTTTGTGCCTCTTATAGGACATGACAGGACATATTGAAGTATAAAGGTAGAGTTGATAAGATTCCATGTTCATCGTCTATGCTGATAAGGGGCCAAGAAATTCCATCACTCCAGATGAAATGTGTTGACACGCGGCCATGAAGCTCCATCACCCCAGATGAAATCAACTCTATTTATTAGGCTGACCTAGTGTGTCCAATTCAAGATTTCAAAAGAAAATTGGACAACAAAGATGAGCAGTTTGAGTGGATGGCTGAGATAATTGTTGTGGGTCAACTGCATTGGGTTGTAATAAAGGGCATGATTCACTAACATGATCTCAAATTTGAAGCAAGAATGAGGCTTCTTCTAGTATGTGCCCATATAATTCCCTCTAAAAAAGCAACTCATGCTCCCATTGAGACCGCAATCCTGGTGGCTTGCATCATGGATCGTAGGCACATAAATGTGGGGGAGATTATTTCTGAGCTATTCAAAAGGGAGGCCAGGCAAAACGCAACTTCTATTCCCTGTCATGTTCATCAGTCTACTTTGCCTTCGTGCAAATAGTTTTCTGTTCAGGACATCGAAAATAACAGTGAGGGTTGGAGGAGTGTTTACTTTGGCACCAAGACAGACAAGGATGCCCCAAGTTGAAAGCGTCCCAAGTTGACTATGGAACCAGCAACTGTCTCACCTTCAGTATGTCATGAATATGTAGCAGTTTCGCCACCAACCAATAGGGATCCCTCACCACTAGAAAAGGGAATTTTGAAGATGGCGTATAAGGCCAAGCCCATGATATTAAATTATTAAAATTGGCCAAGGCAATTCCCTCAATGATTCAACAAGCCATCAAAAGACAATGAGACTTGTGATTGACAATTGGGGGGCCTATGTGTGAGTGTTGATATGTTGGAAAATGAAGTGGTGGCCATACTGAAAGAAATTGACAGATGTAAGGAGATGTTGTCACCAAAAAGTATTAATTTGAATACATCGGCCCTTGAGGAGGCTAAACGAGCAAGTAGCAGAAGTCTACCACATGACTAGTGTGTGGCCTATGACAACCCGTCTGAACTGATATCTAATGAGGAAATATACCACAGCAGACCACCCCGCCATAGAATGTGCACTTTCTATGAAGTGGATCCATCTTGGCGGCCACCGGGTGGATGGGACTTTCTATCATGAGAATAGAACTCTTCCAGACCACTTGGAAGTATCCTTATTGGGCCAACCACTCACACTTCCACCTGACCCACTGATGCCCTCCACATCTGAGACTGCTTTATAGCATTTTTATGAGGTCACCTATTGTAATACTCGCAATGTTCCTAACACTAGAATCAGGATTTGGGAATGTGATTAGCAAAAAAATGCTTGAAATTGACTCAGGATGACTCGTGGTAAGAGTCCTGGGAAGGAAGAATGAATCGCAGCAGGAGTCATGAAGAAGACCTAGAGTCGAGGGTCAAGAGCACGAGTCACACCATGAGACATGGTATATGGGTAGGACTCAAGGTCAGGGTCGTGGGGGAGATGAAGTCATGAGTGATGTTACGACTTGTGGTAGGGAACCACGAGTCATGGGATGAAGTCATGGTGAGAATCCAGTAAGTTTCCAGGTGGCCAGTGGTGATCACGAGTGGCGACCACGAGTCGTTACTTCAGCGTACGACTTGTGGTGAGGCCCATGATGACTGGCAGTGTTCAATTTCTAGATTTTTCATTGAGGATATTTTTGTAAATCTTAAGATCTAAGGTCCATAACTACGTCGTTTTAAGCTCAGTTAGAAGGGTTTTAAGAGTACTTAACCTATCATAAGCCTTTCCATTCCATGCATGAAAGTTTGGATTGTTCCATTGGAAATCAAGCTTGAGAATTATCCAATTCCTTCTCTAGTTCCTTTGGGATTTCAAGGGAGAATGTAAGATCAGATTACCTAGGTATGTAGAATTGTGAATGAGAGTTGCTCTACACTCTCATTCGCCAATTCCCCTCTATGATTATTATATTCCAATATTAAAGAAATTTGATGATTTTATGGGGGATTTTAACTCCAAATTTATGGAATTATCTTTGATTTGATTATGGGTCAATTCCCTTCAGGGTATAAATGATGTTTTAAGATCTATGGGCAGATTTTATTTTTAAATTGATTACAACTTTTATTATTTCAAATTCAAGTCAATCTTTGCCCAATTATGCAAAGCTTCATGAAAAGTCAAATAATGATTCTATTATAATTTCAACCTTCCTAACCCTAAATTATGAAATTTTGATTTATGATGTGATTTCTCTTCAACTACTCTTCATGGATTTATGAATGTCAAGTATATGAATTTTCTACAAGTATGCATGTTCTTCATGATTTATGAATTTATGACTTTTGGCTGACTCACAGGCCTTATTCATGGCTAATCATGTATTTCAAGAATAATTAAGTATGTCATCATTTATTTGGCCATGAACTTCATAAATGATTTCATAATTACGATATGAGCCTCATGTGCATGTTTTTTTGGAGCAGTGTCTAGCACCGAGTAGATTCGGTGTTCAAGTAAACCCCATGGTCTCAGAGCTACATGAAACTATATTTATATACATGTATTTTTCGATCCCCTTTGATACTACATCATGCATGTCACTTTCCGACAAGCCTGGGATGGCTCTTCCCACTTGAGCGAAATAGTTGGGGCATCATGTAAGCTCTATCATGATGGTGTCGGTTAAGAAGTGTTCTCCCATTATCTTCATGATTTATGCATTGTTATGCTTATGTTACTTTGGCTCAAGTTATGTTTTTATATGGTATGACTTAGGACTGATTATGACTAGCTTATGAATAGTTTGAAAACCTTGAGCCCTCCTGTTTACATTATGATATTTACTTCATGTTCATGATGTCTTACTCTTATGAACACTTATGTATTTTAGCTGTCCGTTTTTACTCACCTTGCATACTCAGTACAATCCATATACTGACCACATACTCTATGTTGTATCATTTCATGATACAGGTGTGAGGGATCAGTCTTAGCAGCACCATTAGTCCTGCTTTTCTTTCAGACCTATTTAGCTAGTGTTGGTGAGTCCTCATCCTTCAAGGACATTCAGTTATCCATTGTTATGTTATTTTAGTTACAGATTTTTGTCGAGCTTGTTGGGGATGTTGTCCCATCAGCTTATCAATTACATTAGAGGCTTTCAAGATAATATGTAGAAAAATCAGCTCATCAGTTTTTATTCTTTTTTAAATTGATATGTATGCAGAACACCACTTAAGCATGTTTTGATATATTAGTTTCTACTTTTCGTATGCTCTTAGCCTCTATGGTCATGCCATGGATCGACTTGGAGCCTCTCGAGGTTCCTTGTCCCATGTCTCTACCCAAGCCTATGTTCAGGTCGTGACAAATCTTGTATCAGAGCATTAGATTTTGAATTGTCCTAGGGTGTCTGAAAGTCACGTTAAATAGAGTCTTTTTCATGGCTGTGAAGCACGCCACACTTATGACGATGAGCCTATGAATGTTTTAGGAAATTTCCTTTCTTTCATGATCTATGTCATGTGATGAAATGTGTCTCTCTCCTTCGAACTCATGCTATACACATTTGAAGAGTCATGCCTCTGCATCGATTTATGGAAGGAGAAACGAAAATGGAAATGGCCATGAGAATGGCAATGGGAATAGGCACCAGTAGGCCCCACCAGCCTCCGAGGATCATGTGCCCGAGTAGGTTGCCCATGTAGAGGTTAGGGTAGCCAACCAAATTTTGGCACAAACATTGACCACCCAAGTCAACCAACTGGCAGTAGCACATGTTCCCCAGAACGGGAATGCCGCAACAGCAAGAGTTAGGGACTTTCTTAGGATGAACCCTCTGGAGTTTCTCGGATTGTAGGTGGACGAGGACCCATATGAGTTTATTGATGAGATCTAGATGATCACCAAAATTATTGGGGTGACAAGGGAGGCGTGCATACACCTATCCTCTTATCAATTGAAAGGGGTTGCACATATCTGGTTCAGACAGTGGAAGGATAGCAGAGCAGTTGGAGCGGGTTCCATTGCTTGGCAGGAGTTCCTTACCGTATTCCTAGATTGGTTCTTTCCCCATGAGATGAGCAAGATCAACGCAGCTGAGTTTGTGAACCTTTGGACGAATAATATGACTGTCCAGGAGTATGCTTTAGAGTTCACCCTCTTGTTCAAATATGCACCAGAGATGGTGGTTGATCAGAGAGCTTGAGCTAGCAGGTTTATGCATGGAGTTGTGGACTACTTGGTGAAGGATTGTAGGACAACTATTCTTCATCAGGACATCAGTTTTCCTCAATTGGTTTTGTACGCCCAGCAAATGGAGGCGGTGCATTTGAGAGAGAGAGGCTAAGAGGGCTAGGACAAATAGTTATGGGCTCTCCAAGTAGAGATCAGGGGGTGTACATCATCAGCAGTCCCATTAGAGGCCATTAGCTCCAGTGTCATCATCAGCCAGTGCTCCATCTAGATCTCGAGATGACAATAGGAGCAGAGCATCACGTTCGAGGGGACAGAGAAGATGTAGGTAGAGCGTATCTTTTCATTCTGTTTTCGTAGCGTGAAAAGAATCACATAGGGGAGTGCTTGATTTGATCAGATATCTACTTTGGGTGTGGTAGATCAGATCACGGGCACCGAAAATGTCCGTTGGCTAGGCAGGGTGATGATAAGGGCGGTTCTTAGGCTACTAGTTCAACAGCAGCACGAGCACGCCCAGCTCAGCAGGGGGCATCCACTAGTGCAGGTGGTGGTCGGTGCCAGAATAGGTTTTATGCCCTTGCATCTCATCAGGAGTAGGAGACTTCACTAGATGTGGTCACTGGTATATTACGAGTATTCCACTTTGATGTATATGCATTGTTAGACCTAGGGGATACTTTATCTTTTATGATATCCTATGTTTCTAGTACTTTCGGAGTCAGTCTCAAAATACTATTAGAACCCTTCTCAATCTCTACTCTAGTCGTTGATTCGGTTATAGCTCAATGGGTGTACAGAAATTGCACTATCGTTGTCCTTCAGAAAGTCAACTCAACATATTTAGTAGAGCTATCCATGATGGATTTTGATGTTTCCTTTGGCATGAATTGTCTACATGCATGTTATGCCTCAGTAAATTATAGAACCTTTGCGATAGACTTCTAGTTCCTGGGTGAGCCAGTCCTAGATTTGAAGGGTAGTTCAGTTGTGGATGTAGGTCGATTCATTTTCTACCTTAAGGCCAGAAAGATGATCTCTAAAGGTTGCGTGTACCATCAAGTTTGGGTTAAGGATGCTACATCCGAAACCCCGACTACACAGTCAATTCCTGTAGTGTGCGAATATCCAGAAGTGTTTCCAGATGATTTACCGGGAATTACTCCTAAGCGGGAGATCAATTTTTGTATTGACCTTTTTCCCGATACACAGCCTATATTCCTCCATACAGAATGTCTCTAGTTGAGTTAGAGCAGTTGAAGGAGCAGTTGAAGGATCTCTTAGTCAAGGGTTTCATCAGACTTAGGAAATCCCTGTGGGGTGCACCGGTACTCTTTGTCCAGAGAAAGGATTGTTCCTTTCGCATGTGCATTGACTACCGGATGTTGAAAAAGGTCACTGTCAAGAATAGGTATCCCCTCCCCAGAATTGATGACTTGTTTGACTAGCTTTGGGGTGACAAGTTTTTTTCAAAGATAGACCTTAGACCCGGATATCATCAGCTCGGGGGTAGAGAGAGTGACATCCCGAAGGCAGCTATCAGGACTCGGTATGGTCACTACTAGTTTGTAGCTATGTTTTTCGGTCTAACAAATGTTCTTGAAGCTTTATTGATTTGATGAACAAAGTGTTATAGATGTAGTTGGACATGTTTGTGATTGTGTTTATAGATGACATTCTGATATACTCTCCGAGCGAGGAGGAGCATGCCTCTCATTTGAGGGTGGTGCTACAAAGTCTTAAGGATTGATCTTGGGCAGATTTATATGCCCAAGTGATACTCAAAAGTACCATTTTCGCATTGTTTATCTAGCAATGTGTATACGTTTTCATGTGATTGGTAATAAAATGTGAATTTATACTAACCCACATGATTAGCATTGTTTTGTAGGTAAAATGTGATTTCGAGGAGCTAAAATGCATGTTGGATGATATCGGAGTTGGACTTGGAATCGAGCAAGGAACAAGGCATTGGACTGCACAAATTAAAGGGGCTCCGTGCTGGAGCCGTGTCACGCTGCCATCGCGGAGGCATTCTGCCTGGAGGGTGAAAATTCATCAATTTCCAGTAGAGGTTCGCGACTGCTCCATGGCACGGTGGCTAGCCTCCGTGTTGCACGTCGTGCCACGTTGGTGTTTGATTTCCCGGACCCCCGGTTCCAGTGAGGGTCCACGTTCACTGCGTGTCACGGAGGCAGTGCTCCGCGATGCACTCCGTGACACGTTGCTCATTATTCCGGGAAAAATTCCCACTAGTATAAATAGAACGCTTAAGTGTATTTTTCATAATTCAGACTTGGTGGAGCAAGGACGTGGGTTACAGGCAGTTGAGGGACGAAAAGTTCAGGGTTTTTTCTCTCTTTCTTTCTTCTCTAATTCAATTGTTTGTATGATTAACACTTGTTTTAGGATGATTAATCCACAAATGAGTGGCTAATTCCCTTCCTTGCTGAGGTTATGAACACTTGTGATGAATTTTGATTATTGATTATATGGTTTTTCATCTTTTTCTTCGATGTTGTTCTATTAATTCTTGTTCTTACTGCATTGGTGTGTGGCCTACATTAATGTACATCTAAAAAGTCTGATTTCACTCGAGAGAGCACGAAATTGGAAAGTTGTGAATTAATAGGATATTGTTCTTTACTTGATTTGGGAAAATTGAGTTTTGATGTGCTTTCCTGATAGAAATATATTTGAAAGCCGTATTAGTCAATTTAGGAACCGGAATTGTATGGCTAGAACATGAATTGCATTTGATCACAGAAATGTAGACGAATGGTTCATGATTCTTAAGTGAGATTAAATACGAGAGTTTTAATCTCTTGGATATTGTTCTTGGATAGCAACAGGAAGCAAAGATTAACCAATTTATGATGATAATCAGTTTCATTGCATGTTCTTTAACCTAGGCATGCTTTTATCCATAGTCCAAATTCAAAGTAGATAATTGTTTGTAGTTTAGTATAAAATTTATAAAACAAATTATTCAATTTTTGCTTATTTAGTTGTCAGCATATTTAGAAGTAAAAATATAGTATACTTGAGCAAATTGCACTTATCCCAAGTCTCTGAGGGATCGATACTTGGCTTACTATAGCCACTTACTACTTGTTCGACCACGTGCACTTGCGTGTCGGTTTTATAATACCCATACTACGCACCGAACAAGTTTTTGGCGCCGTTGCCGGGGAATTGGCAATTGGTGAATTTTTTTCAAGTGTTAATTTTACTGTATTTTTATTTTCTTTTCTTAAGTGTTGACAACTTGGTCTTTGCCTGTATTTTGCAGACTTAATTGCTGTGAACACTGGCAAGAGACAAAGAGCTGGTGGAATCTTATATAGAGCCTGAAAGTATATTTCACAGTAAACGGAGAGAAGCTCTACAAAGGAAGCTGCAGTTGCTCAGACAGACCATTATGGAGCAACAAAATCCACCGGTAGTAAGGGTAGTGTTAGTGCCCGAAGAAGCAGCAGCAAGGCCGGTTCGCGAGGTTGCAATCCCACATGCCAACAATGTTACATCCAGTATCCGCAAACCAGAGCCTGGAGGGAGATTTGAACTCAAGCAAAATATGGTGCAATTATTGCACACAAGCGGGCAATTTACCGGTCTCCCTCATGAAGACCCACAACAGCATCTCCAAAACTTTTTGGAGATAAGTGACACTTATATACCCGCTGGAGTGTCACCTGATTATGTTCAGCTTACATTATTTCCGTTCTCATTACTTGGAGAAGCCAAGAGGTGGTTGAAAGCTGAGCCACCAAATTCTATTTCAACGTGGGATGATCTTGCACGGAAGTTCTTGATAAGGTTTTTTTCCTCTGGCAAAACAGCAAGACTTAGAAGTCAAATTCTAAGTTTCAAACAGAGGGAGGGAGAAAATTTATATCAAGCCTGGGAGAGATTTAAATCCATATTGCGGGACTGTCCTCATCATCATCAGTCCAATGACGTGTTGGTGCACACATTTATTGAGGGTTTGGAACCCCATACGAAAATATTGCTAGATTCAGCAGCTGGAGGGCAAGCGCTGGAAAAGACTTATGAGGAGCTGTACACCTTGCTAAACCGGATTTCACAGAGCAATCCAGAATGGAATGCTGATTCATCAAGAGGTGGAACAAGGAAAGCAGTAGGAGTGCTTGAAGTGGATGGATTTACAACTATCGCTGCACAGATAGCTGCCTTGCAAAATCAATTGAACAACCACTTCAGCAACATGGCATTGAACCAGCCTTCAGCTCCAGTTAATGCAGTCCAGCAATTGTGGTGTGAAGTGTGTGGAAGCAGTGAGCACTCAGCTGAGTGTTGTGGAGCCAACCCTGATTCGGTAAACTTTGTGGGGAATGCACAAAGAAATCATCAGCAGTATGGGAGTAGCTACAATTCAAATTGGAGGAACCATCCATATTTTTCATGGGGTAGCCACAACTATCAAGGCCAAAGTTCGGGTCAGGGTGTGCAAAGGAACCAAGGAGGGCAACAGAACTACCAATCTCAATTCAGAAATAACAATGCACCTCCTCCACCACCATCACCCAGCATTGAGGAGATGTTCAAGACCATGATCGCTAACCAAGCGCAATTGCAGGCTGACTATGTTAAATTGGCAGCCGAAGTGAAAAATAACCAGTTAGAGACCAAGGCTCTTGAGTATCAATTTGGGCAATTTGCTAGTGCCCAAAATACAAGGCCTAGAGGAGGACTGCCGAGCGACACGGATCCGAATCCGAAGCAGGTAAATGCAGTGACCACAAGGAATGGTTTGCAGCTGAAGGAGGTGGAACCAAAAAGACCACCTCAAAATGTGGGAGCAGCAGAAGTTTAGGGGGAGCAAAGTTCGGAAAGGGGGAAGACCAAAGAAGCTGAATCAAAAAGACCTCCACCCCCGTTCCCTCAGCGACTCAAGAAACACAAAGAGGAGGCGTGTTTCAAGAAATTCATGGAGGTGCTTAAACAGGTACATGTTAACTTACCTCTTGTTGATGTCTTGCAGGGAGTGCCTAAATATGCCAAATACATTAAGGACATCGTGGCAAACAAAAGTCATTTGACTGAGTATGCCACGGTGGCTTTAACGGAGGAGTGCACTTCCCGGATCCAAAATAGACTGCCCACAAAGCTAAAAGACCCTGGAAGTTTTACTATCCAGCTTACTATTGGGCAGAGCATCCGAGCTCGTGGATTGTGTGACCTGGGAGCGAGCATAAATCTGATGCCATCTTCGGTATTCAGAAAGTTGGGTCTAGGGAGTCCTAGACCTACAACGGTAATCTTGCAGTTGGCGGATCGATCCTTAGCTAGGCCGAATGGCATTGTTGAGGATGTTCTAGTGCAAGTTGGCTCCCTAATTTTCCCAGTAGATTTTATTGTTCTGGATTTTGAACCAGACGCGGAAGTCCCATTTATTTTGGGACGACCCTTCTTGGCAACCGGGAAAGCATTAATCGATGTAGCTACGGGGAAACTGACAATGCGAGCACACGACAAGGTAGAGGTGTTCGATGTGTACAAAGCACCCAAGCTCCCGATGGTACATGAAGAACTCTCGGTGATCAATGTAATTGATCATGGTAATGCTAAGTAGCTGAAGCATTCCCAAGAGTTAATGGGAAGACCACCGGATAGGTTTAAGCACTACTGGGGGGAGGACAATGATCGAGAGAAATCGTCCATCACCCTAGCGGACAATTGAGCTCAAATGATGTCGAGCCGAGACGGTAAACCAGGCGCTGCACGGGAGGCAACCACAGTAGAGGTTCGCGACTGCTCCATGGCACGGTGGCTAGCCTCCGTGTTGCACGTCGTGCCACGTTGGTGTTTGATTTCCCGGAACCCCAGTTCCAGTGAGGGTCCGCGTTCACGGCGTGTCACGGAGGCAGTGCTCCACGATGCACTCCGTGACACGTTGCTCATTATTCCGGGAAAAATTCCCACTAGTATAAATAGAACGCTTAAGTGTATTTTTCATAATTCAGACTTGGTGGAGCAAGGACGTGGGTTACAGGCAGTTGAGGGACGAAAAGTTCAGGGTTTTTTCTCTCTTTCTTTCTTCTCTAATTCAATTGTTTGTATGATTTACACTTGTTTTAGGATGATTAATCCACAAATGAGTGGCTAATTCCCTTCCTTGCTGAGGTTATGAACACTTGTGATGAATTTTGATTATTGATTATATGGTTTTTCATCTTTTTCTTCCATGTTGTTCTATTAATTCTTGTTCTTACTGCATTGGTGTGTGGCCTACATTAATGTACATCTAAAAAGTCTGATTTCACTCGAGAGAGCACGAAATTGGAAAGTTGTGAATTAATAGGATATTGTTCTTTACTTGATTTGGGAAAATTGAGTTTTGATGTGCTTTCCTGATAGAAATATACTTGAAAGCCGTATTAGTCAATTTAGGAACCGGAATTGTATGGCTAGAACATGAATTGCATTTGATCACAGAAATGTAGACGGATGGTTCATGATTCTTAAGTGAGATTAAATACGAGAGTTTTAATCTCTTGGATATTGTTCTTGGCTAGCAACAGGAAGAAAAGATTAACCAATTTATGATGATAATCAGTTTCATTGCATGTTCTTTAACCTAGGCATGCTTTTATCCATAGTCCAAATTCAAAGTAGATAATTGTTTGTAGTTTAGTATAAAATTTATAAAACAAATTATTCAATTTTTGGTTATTTAGTTGTCAGCTTATTTAGAAGTAAAAATATAGTATACTTGAGCAAATTGCACTTATCCCAAGTCTCTGAGGGATCGATACTTGGCTTACTATAGCCACTTACTACTTGTTCGACCACGTGCACTTGCGTGTCGGTTTTATAATACCCATACTACGCACCGAACAAGTTTTTGGCGCCGTTGCCGGGGAATTGGCAATTGGTGAATTTTTTTCAAGTGTTAATTTTACTGTATTTTTATTTTCTTTTCTTAAGTGTTGACAACTTGGTCTTTTCCTGTATTTTGCAGACTTAATTGCTGTGAACACTGGCAAGAGACAAAGAGCTGGTGGAATCTTATATAGAGCCTGAAAGTATATTTCACAGTAAACGGAGAGAAGCTCTACAAAGGAAGCTGCAGTTGCTCAGACAGACCATTATGGAGCAACAAAATCCACCGGTAGTAAGGGTAGTGTTAGTGCCCGAAGAAGCAGCAGCAAGGCCGGTTCGCGAGGTGGCAATCCCACATGCCAACAATGTTACATCAAGTATCCGCAAACCAGAGCCTGGAGGGAGATTTGAACTCAAGCAAAATATGGTGCAATTATTGCACACAAGCGGGCAATTTACCGGTCTCCCTCATGAAGACCCACAACAGCATCTCCAAAACTTTTTGGAGATAAGTGACACTTATATACCCGCTGGAGTGTCACCTGATTATGTTCGGCTTACATTATTTCCGTTCTCATTACTTGGAGAAGCCAAGAGGTGGTTGAAAGCTAAGCCACCAAATTCTATTTCAACGTGGGATGATCTTGCACGGAAGTTCTTGATAAGGTTTTTTTCCTCTGGCAAAACAGCAAGACTTAGAAGTCAAATTCTAAGTTTCAAACAGAGGGAGGGAGAAAATTTATATCAAGCCTGGGAGAGATTTAAATCCATATTGCGGGACTGTCCTCATCATCATCAGTCCAATGACGTGTTGGTGCACACATTTATTGAGGGTTTGGAACCCCATACCAAAATATTGCTAGATTCAGCAGCTGGAGGGCAAGCGCTGGAAAAGACTTATGAGGAGCTGTACACCTTGCTAAACCGGATTTCACAGGGCAATCCAGAATGGAATGCTGATTCATCAAGAGGTGGAACAAGGAAAGCAGCAGGAGTGCTTGAAGTGGATGGATTTACAACTATCGCTGCACAGATAGCTGCCTTGCAAAATCAATTGAACAACCACTTCAGCAACATGGCATTGAACCAGCCTTCAGCTCCAGTTAATGCAGTCCAGCAATTGTGGTGTGAAGTGTGTGGAAGCAGTGAGCACTCAGCTGAGTGTTGTGGAGCCAACCCTGATTCGGTAAACTTTGTGGGGAATGCACAAAGAAATCATCAGCAGTATGGGAGTAGCTACAATTCAAATTGGAGGAACCATCCATATTTTTCATGGGGTAGCCACAACCATCAAGGCCAAAGTTCGGGTCAGGGTGTGCAAAGGAACCAAGGAGGGCAACAGAACTACCAATCTCAATTCAGAAATAACAATGCACCTCCTCCACCACCATCACCCAGCATTGAGGAGATGTTCAAGACCATGATCGCTAACCAAGCGCAATTGCAGGTTGACTATGTTAAATTGGCAGCCGAAGTGAAAAATAACCAGTTAGAGACCAAGGCTCTTGAGTATCAATTTGGGCAATTTGCTAGTGCCCAAAATACAAGGCCTAGAGGAAGACTGCCGAGCGACACGGATTCGAATTCGAAGCAGGTAAATGCAGTGACCACAAGGAGTGGTTTGCAGCTGAAGGAGGTGGAACCAAAAAGACCACCTCAAAATGCGGGAGCAGCAGAAGTTTAGGGGGAGCAAAGTTCGGAAAGGGGGAAGACCAAAGAAGCTGAATCAAAAAGACCTCCACCCCCGTTCGCTCAGCGACTCAAGAAACACAAAGAGGAGGCGTGTTTCAAGAAATTCATGGAGGTGCTTAAACAGGTACATGTTAACTTACCTCTTGTTGATGTCTTGCAGGGAGTGCCAAAATATGCCAAATACATTAAGGACATCGTGGCAAACAAAAGTCATTTGACTGAGTATGCCACGGTGGCTTTAACGGAGGAGTGCACTTCCCGGATCCAAAATAGACTGCCCACAAAGCTAAAAGACCCTGGAAGTTTTACTATCCAGCTTACTATTGGGCAGAGCATCCGAGCTCATGGATTGTGTGACCTGGGAGCGAGCATAAATCTGATGCCATCTTCGGTATTCAGAAAGTTGGGTCTAGGGAGTCCTAGACCTACAACGGTAATCTTGCAGTTGGCGGATCGATCCTTAGCTAGGCCGGATGGCATTGTTGAGGATGTTCTAGTGCAAGTTGGCTCCCTAATTTTCCCAGTAGATTTTATTATTCTGGATTTTGAACCAGACGCGGAAGTCCCATTTATTTTGGGACGACCCTTCTTGGCAACCGGGAAAGCATTAATCGATGTAGCTACGGGGAAACTGACAATGCGAGCACACGACAAGGTAGAGGTGTTCGATGTGTACAAAGCACCCAAGCTCCCGATGGTACATGAAGAACTCTCGGTGATAAATGTAATTGATCATGGTAATGCTAAGCAGCTGAAGCATTCCCGAGAGTTAATGGGAAGACCACCGGATAGGTGTAAGCACTACTGGGGGGAGGACAATGATCGAGAGAAATCGTCCATCACCCTAGTGGACAATTGAGCTCTAATGATGTCGAGCCGAGACGGTAAACCAGGCGCTGCACGGGAGGCAACCCGTGAAAATTTTTTCTTTCATCTTGTAAAGTGTAAATAGATTATTCTTTTTCTTTTTCTTGATTTATTACAAAATTTTTCATTTTAGTTAGTATTTTTTATTTTTAGTTAGGTGAAACCTATTAGTCTAACCAATTTTATTTAGTAAGATGATTTTCAGGTCAAACGGAGAAAAATGTGCACGGAATCGTGAAGGAAAAGGCGAGGTATGAAAAATTAATAAAATGTAGAAGACAGTGAGCTGGGGCGATAGCTCCGTGTCACGGAGGAGGACCTCTGCGTTACCCTCCGTGACACGTTGAGGTATAACCCGGAAATTTTAAAATTTCCAGAAAGTTATCGCAATGGCTCCGTGTCTCGGAGGCAGTGCACCGCGATGCACTCTGTGACACGTTGCCGTGTAAATTATGACGGGTCACACCGGGTTGCCGGGTGACCCGCGTGTTTTTCTACTTTTTAAACCTTGAAAACTCCCCTTTTCCCCTCATTTTGATTTTCCTCCGCGACCAAACGTCCCAAAACCCCTCTCCCATCAACGTGCCACGGCTTAAGGCAACAAATTACCAAGTTTTCTTCGCTTATTCAACTACAAGGTATGTTTTCCGATTCTCTCTCAAGTTTTTGTCAATTTTATTCAAAATTAAGCTTGGGAGGTGAGATAAATTGCCCTAAGTCGAAATTAAGCATGAATTCAAGTTATTTGTTGATTGATAAACGTTCAGAATGTTGTAATGATTGTTTGAACTTGTCGATTGCATGAATTTTTCGAATTTGATGGAAGAAATCAATTCTACGGCTCATTGTTGAATGTGAAGTGGGTAATGTGTTGAAATCATGAATTTATGCCGGGTTGTACGTGTTGAATGGGTTGAATCGTTGTACAAATTGTTTGAATGTTAATAGACAACGAATTCTCGGGTTTGGGAAAATGTTGAAATTTGTTTAAATTTGGTTGGTTGTATAGGTTCATTTGTATAGAATTTTTGTTGTTGTTTTTGTTTCGTTGTTTTTCCTTGCTAAGTGCGATGGTTAAAATGCTAGCGATGGTAGTGATTGTGATTAGCTGTACGAAGTCTGAGTAGTACGCAGAAGTTATACCGTCGAATTTTCATTTGAACGCACTAAGCATGATTGTATAGTTGGTTGTTTGGTGTAAATAAAGGTATTCTTGCCGTAGTATCGTAACTGTAGCTAAGGACTAAGTGTGGGGTAAACTTAGTGTAACCCGACCTTAGCCGAAGTCAATATCTATTTAGCTTAACATTGAGCTTGTTTACTTGTGTTGACAGGCAAAATGGCAAGCAGACAAGATAAAGGGAAGGGTGCATCAACTTCAGGCACCGGAAGAAAGCGACTCAAACTGGGCACAACAGTCCCAGCTGCACCAGCAGTTCCACGCGGCCAGCGCCGCCAATATGGAACGAGATGGGTGACTGATGAGGGAAAAAAGTGGTATGCCAAGCACAAAGAGAACAAATATTTCCCCGAGGAGCATATAGACGGGAGCCATTAGCACAGGAGTTCCCCAGAATGGTTCACCGGATCGAGGTGGTTGGGCTCGGTTTCATATTTCAGGAGCCCAAAGAATGCAACCTGCACCTGGTCCGGGAGTTCTATGCAAATTGGATAGTCACTCTGGAACCCCACCAGCTCAATGCCATCATTGGAGCGCGGGACACAGACGCCAACGTTCTCCGCCAGCTGAACATTACCCCACCGTATGCTGACATCAGACGCACACTGTGTGGGGCTCGATCTACAGCTAGATGGAGCAGGCACAAGGAAAGGGGCTACCACCAGACTCTGCCATATTCTCAAATGAACAGGGAAGCCCGAATCTGGCTGAAGATAGTCTCCTCGTGCTTAAATGCAGGGGTACACATGACTGATGTGACTTGGGATCGTGTTTCCTTGGTGTACGCCCTGATGAAAGGGCTGGAGATTAATGTCGGGGCGGTGATCATATCCTCCATGAAGAGATCCCGATTGCACCAGGGCCACATGTATGGTTTCGGTGGACTACTCACCACCTTTCTCCAGGGCCTCGACGTCGAGGAGGAGGCTTTGGATTATATCCCCCAGTTGGAGTGGCGGGCCTTGGGCAGATTTATATGCCCAAGTGATACTCAAAAGTACCATTTTCGCCTTGTTTATCTAGCAATGTGTATACGTTTTCATGTAATTGGTAATAAAATGTGAATTTATACTAACCAACATGATTAGCATTGTTTTGTAGGTAAAATGTGATTTCGAGGAGCTAAAATGCATGTTGGATAATATCGGAGTTGGACTTGGAATCGAGCAAGGAACAAGGCATTGGACTGCACAAATTAAAGGGGCTCCGCGATGGAGCCGTGTCACGCTGCCATCGCGGAGGCATTCTGCCTGGAGGGTGAAAATTCATCAATTTCCAGTAGAGGTTCGCGACTGCTCTGTGGCACGGTGGCTAGCCTCCGCGTTGCACGCCGTGCCACGTTGGTGTTTGATTTCCCAGACCCCCGGTTCCAGTGAGGGTCCGCGTTCACGGCGTGTCACGGAGGCAGTGCTCCGCGATGCACTCCGTGACACGTTGCTCATTATTCCGGGAAAAATTCCCACTAGTATAAATAGAACGCTTAAGTGTATTTTCCATAATTCAGACTTGGTGGAGCAAGGACGTGGGTTACAGGCAGTTGAGGGACGAAAAGTTCAGGGTTTTTTCTCTCTTTCTTTCTTCTCTAATTCAATTGTTTGTATGATTAACACTTGTTTTAGGATGATTAATCCACAAATGAGTGGCTAGTTCCCTTCCTTGCTGAGGTTATGAACACTTGTGATGAATTTTGATTATTGATTATATGGTTTTTCATCTTTTTCTTCCATGTTGTTCTATTAATTCTTGTTCTTACTACATTGGTGTGTGGCCTACAGTAATGTACATCTAAAAAGTCCGATTTCACTGGAGAGAGCATGAAATTGGAAAGTTGTGAATTAATAGGATATTGTTCTTTACCTGATTTGGGAAAATTGAGTTTTGATGTGCTTTCCTGATAGAAATATACTTGAAAGTCGTATTAGTCAATTTAGGAACCGGAATTGTATGGCTAGAACATGAATTGCATTTGATCACAGAAATGTAGACGGATGGTTCATGATTCTTAAGTGAGATTAAATACGAGTGTTTTAATCTCTTGGCTATTATTCTTGGCTAGCAACAGGAAGAAAAGATTAACCAATTTATGATGATAATCAGTTTCATTGCATGTTCTTTAACCTCGGCATTCTTTTATCCATAGTCCAAATTCAAAGTAGATAATTGTTTGTAGTTTAGTATAAAATTTATAAAACAAATTATTCAATTTTTGGTTATTTAGTTGTCAGCATATTTAGAAGTAAAAATATAGTATACTTGAGCAAATTGCACTTATCCCAAGTCTCTGAGGGATCGATACTTGGCTTACTAAAGCCACTTACTACTTGTTCGACCACGTGCACTTGCGTGTCGCTTTTATAATACCCATACTACACACCGAACAAGGATCACCAGCTCTATCCTAAATTCAGTAAGTGTGAGTTTTTGTTAAACTCAGTAGCAGTTTTAGGTCATGTGGTGTTAAGTGAGGGTGTATAGGTGGATTCTCAAAAAATAGAGGTTGTGAAGAATTGGCCTAGACTAGTGAGTCTGTCAGATATCAGGAGTTTCTTGGGCTTGGCTAGTTACTACAAGAGGTTTTCTAAAGAATTTTCATCCATTGCAGCACCATTGACTAAGTTGACCCAGAAAATTTCAACGGTCGAAGGCCCATGAGAAGAGCTTCTAAGAGTTGATGACTCGACTCACCTCAGTACCAGTGTTGACTCTACTTGAGGGTACCAATGGGTTTATGGTATATTGTGACGCCTCATGGATCGGTCTTGGTTATGTATTAATGCAACATGGTAAGGTTATAGCCTATGATTCCAGGAATTTGAAAGACCATGAAAAGAATTGCCAACTCATGACCTCGAGTTGGCAGCGGTAGTATTTGCCATGAAGATTTGGAGACACTATCTGCATGCGGTCCATGTGGATGTGTTTATGGACCACAAGAGCCTATAGTACGTGTTTACCTAGAAGGATCTAAATCCACATCAAAGAAGGTGGTTGGAGCTTCTTAAGGATTATGATATGAGCGTCCTTTACCATCTAGGCAAGGCCAATGCGCTGACAGATGCTCTTAGCAGGCTTTTATGGAGAGTGTGTCCCATATAGATGACTAGAGAAAGGAGTTAGTGAAGGATGTGCATCGGCTTGCATGACAAGGAGTTCATCTTGTTGACTCGGCAAATGGTGGTGTCATTGTTCAGAATGGATCAGAATCTTCCTTGGTGACCGAAGTCAAGGCTAGGCAAGACGAGGATCCTATTCTAGTAAAGTTGAATGAAGCAATTCAGAATAAGAAGGTGGAGGTTTTCTCCCAAGGGGGAGATGGTGTATTACAATATCAAGGTTGTTTGTGTGTTTCGAGTGTTGATGACTTGAGGGAGTAGATGTTACATGAGGCTCATGGTTTCAGATATTCAATAAATCTAGGTGCCACCAAGATGTACCGTGACCTATGGGAAGTCTATTGGTGGAATGGCATGAAGAAGGACATAGTAAAGTTTGTGGCTAAGTTTCCGAATTGTCAACAGGTGAAAGTTGAGCATCAAAGACCTGGAGGTGTGCTTCAAGAAATTAGTATACCTACTCCGAAGTGGGAGGAAATCAGTATGTACTTCATTACAGGGTTGCCTCATACTCGTCGACAGTATGGCTTTATATGGGTGATTGTAGAGAGGTTGACCAAAGCAGCTTATTTCCTACTGGTCAAGACTACTAACTAAGCAGAGGATTATCTAAATTTTACATTCAGGAGTTAGTGTGGTTACATGGAGTGCCCTTGTCCATCATATCACATAGATGTATTCAGTTTGCCTCCCAGTTTTGGAGATTGTTTTAGAAGGGACTTGGTACTCAGGTCAAGCTTAGTACCGCTTTTCACCTACAAACAGAAAGTTAGGCTAAACGGACCATTCAGACTCTTGAGGATATGTTGAGAGCATGTGTGATTGATTTCAAGGGTAGTTGGGATGATCATTTACCTCTCATCAAATTTGCACATAGCAATAATTATCGTTTCAGCATTCAGATGGCTCCATTTGAGGCTCTTTACGGGTGGAGATGTAGATCTCCCATTGGTTGGTTCGAAGTTGGTGAAGTTACATTGATAGGACCGAATTCAGTTTATGACACTATGGAGAAAGTTCAGCTTATAAGGGAAAGGTTGAAAATAGCTTAGAATCGCCAAAAGTCCTATGCGCATGTGAGGAGGAGAGAACTTGAGTTTGAAGTTGATGATTGGGCATTTTTGAAGGTGTCTCCCATGAAGGGAGTGATGAGGTTCGGAAAGAAGGGGAAACTTAGTCCCAATTATGTCGGCGCGTACCGGATTATGAGACGTGGGGGCAAGGTGGCCTATGAGTTGGAGTTGCCCTCAGAGTTGGCTTCAGTATATCCCATTTTCCATGTGTCTCTTTTAAAGAAGTGAATGGATGATCCGACTTTGATTATTCCGGTGGAGAGTGTACATGTGAAGGATAGGCTTAGCTACAAAGAGGTTCCGGCTGAAATACTTGATCGTTAGGTTCGAAAGCTAAGAAATAATTAAGTAGCTTCAGTAAAGATTTTATGGAGAAATTAGTATATTGAGGGAGGTACTTGGGATGCTAAAACAGAAATGATGGCTAAATACCCACATCTATTCCCTTCCAGTTCAGTTCTAGCTTGAGATACCAGTTTCCTTCTTAGTACTCTATCTAGTTTCATGTTCAGTCTATGTGTTCCAATTTCTTTCATGTTAGTGCATGTATGTATGTGATTCGTGAATTCAGTTCAGTCATATGTTTCAGTTCAAAGTCAGTCACACCATCAATTTTCAGCTTTATATGTTTAGTATATGGGATAACAGGTTTTCCCCAATGCTTAATTGTGTATAACCCACATTCGAGGATGAATGTTCCCAAGGGGGAGATAGTGTAATACAGTGAATGTTCCTAAGATTAGACTCGGGTTTTGGGAATGTGATCAGAAGAAAATGCTTGAAAATGACTCCGGATGACTCATGGTATGAGTCGTGGGAAGGAACAACGAACCATAGGAGGAGTCATGAAGAAGACCTGGATTAGGGTCCAGACCACGAGTCACACCACGAGTCTTGGTATGTAGGTACGAATCATGGCCAAGGTCGTGGGGGAGATGAAGTCATGAGTGATGTTATGACTCGTGGTAGGGAACGACGAGTTGTAGGTTGATATCATGGAGAGAATCTAGTAAGTTTCCAAGTGGCTAGTGGAGATCACGATTTGCGACCATGAGTCATTACTACAGGGTACAACTTCTGGTGAGGCCCATGATGACTGGCAATGTTCAATTTCCAGATTTTTCATTAAGGGTATTTTCATAAATCCTAAGCTCTAAGGTCCTAAAATATGTCATTTTAAGCTTCGTTAGAAGGGTTTTAAGAGTACTTAGTCTATCATAAGCCTTTCCATTCCATGCATGCAAGTTTAGAGTGTTCCATTGGAGATCAAGCTTGAGAATTTTCCAATTCCTTCTCCAACTCCTTTGGGCTTTCAAGAGAGAGTGTAAGATCAGATTACCTAGGTATGTAGAGTTGTGAACAAGAGTTCCTCTTCACTCTCATGCCCCAATTCTTATGGGGGTTTTAAGCCCAAATTTATGAAATTCTCTTCGATTTGAAATATGGGTCCATTCCCTTCATGTTCTAAATATTTTTTTAATATCTACGGGTAAATTTTATATTTAAATTGATTACTATTTTTATGATTTCAAATTCAAGTCTATTTATGCCCAATTATGCAAAGCTTCATGAAAAGTTAAGTAATGATTCTATTATAATTTTAACCTTCCTAAACCTAAATAATGAAATTTTGATTTATGATATGATTTCTCTTCAACTACTCCTCATGGATTTATGAATGTCAACTATATGAATTTTCTACAAGTATGCATGTTCTTCGTGATTTATTAATTTATGGCTTTTGGCCGACTCACGTGCCTTGTTCATGGCTAATCATGTATTTCAAGTATGATTAAGTATGTTATGATTTATTTGGCCATGAACTTCATAAATGATTTCATGATTATGATATGAACCTCATGTGCATGCTTTTTGGGAGCAGTGTCTAACACCAAGTAGACCCGGCATCCAGGTAAACCCTATGGTCTCAGAACTACATGCCACCGTAGGTATATACATATATTTTGGGACCCTGTGATATCACATCATGCACGTTCCTTTCCTGGCAAGCCTGGGACGGCTCTGCCCACTTGAGTGAAATAGTTGGCCATCATGTAAGCTCTATCATGATGGTGTCGGTTAGACGATTTCTCCTATTGTTCCTCATGATTTATGCATTGTTATGTTTATGTTGCTTTGGCTCAAGTTATGTTTTTGTAGGTATCTTTTAAGACTATGATTATGTCTAAATTATGAATGGTTTGAGAACCTTGATCATGTTTATATTATGATATTTACTTCATGCTCATGCTGTCCTACTCTTATGAACTCTTATATGTTTTAACTGTCTGTTTTTACTTACTTTGCCTACTCAGTACATTTCAAGTACTAATTGCATAACCTATGCTTTATCGTTTTATGATGCAGGTCCGAGGGATCAGTCTCAGCCACATCATTAGTCCTGCTTCCCTCTCAGACCTATTTAGCTGATGTTGGTGAGTCCTCATCCTTCGAGGACATTTAGTTATTCATTGTTATGTTTTTTCAGTTTTAGACTTTTGTCAAGCTAGTTAGGGATGCTGTCCCATCAACTTATTAGTTATGTTAGAGGCTTTCCAGAAAATATGTAGAAAAATCAGCTTGTCAGTATTGATTCTGTTTTAGATTGGTACGTATGCAAACTTCCGCTTAAGCATGTTTTGATATATCAGTTTCCGCTTGCTATATGCTCTTAGCTACCATGTTCATGCCATCGGTCAACTTGGAGCCACATAGGGTTCCTTTTCCCGTGTCTCTATCCGGGGCCTATGTTCGAGTTGTGGCACCTACTCATGGAACCCTCATTCCCCTCGCTAGATCCTTTAGGGAGTGTTCTTGCACTTTCTTGTTCTTTTTTTGTACATTGAAGACAATGCAATCTATTAGTTGGGGATGGGGGTGTTTTCTCTTCTGATTGGCATATGTCTACCTTGTCGAGTTTTGGATATTAATGAAAATCTTTTGTTGAGTTGTTAGTGCCAATGATGGATTGTTTTAAATTGAAAAATGTTGTTGACGAATGTTTTAATTATCATCTTTTTTCATAGTAGTTATTAAATAAACTTCAAGGGTTTTCTTTATGCCACTGTTCTTTCTCAAGGAGCAATTTTCTTTTTTTTTTAAAATTTTATTGTTGAACCGGGTGGCATTTTTCAATGATGGATTGAGAGGTGACTTTCATAAGGGAACATGCTTAGTTTAGAGTTCTTTTTGAGTCAATGATTGCAATTTCTTCTTAGAGATACCACTAGAAAATTTTCTTAAATGGAATGGCTATTAAAAAGATGAATCTTGAGAAAGAAAGGGGTATTCGAATGTGAAAGTTGAGTACTTTTTTGTCATAAGTTACACATTCTTTGATTGACATCTTAATTCACATGCTATCTTGTTTTATGACTCTTGATGTGGTGATGAAAATGGTGTGAACCCCTTTGAGGGAGATGCTTTGGGGAAGGTTTAGTTTAATTCTCTTGCATTAACGATTGTCTATAACATTCTCCAAGCGTGACTCAAGCTGAAATCCTAGATGTAGATGTACTTGGTAGATGATTTTAGGCTTTCTTTTTATGGCTACTTTACCCATATGACCTCCTTGAGCATGAATCCTTGCTAGCAGATGTTGAGCCTTTAAACCTTTTCCTTGAAAACCACATTACAAGCCTATTACCCCTTTTGTAATACCTTTTTCGCACCCATCCTCCCTAGCGATAGTTGTGAGAAGAAATGCAAAAATGATGCTTGAAGTCCCAAAAGTATGGGACTAGAAAAGGGAATGATTAGGAAAAATCCTAAGTTTAGGGATTGCAAAAAGGAAATGAGAAAAATGATGTGAACTTAATTGTTAGGTAGCACCACATTATGAAAAGAATGAATGAATTATTTGGGTGAAAAGAACCAAATTGCAGAAAGGTGCTGCCTCTTGCTTAAATGAGATGAAAAGTGGTAATTAAGGAGAGATAAGGAAGACTCTTGTTTCAAAAGTGAAAATGTTGTGCAAGGAGAGATAAGGTAACGACGTTCTCAAAAGAAAATGGAATATGCAATAAGATTCATAAAAATGGCATTAGGGAGGTTCTAGTCACTAGAACTTCAAAGTCATCCTACCTTTACCCCTAGCCTTCATCATAACCTCTAATTCCTAATTCATTTTAAGTGTAGAAACTCTATATTAGTGGCGAATCACACGAAGTGCAAGCCTATGGGTCAAATTATGTGCATGAGAATTTTTTTTGTGAGAGTAAGTGTATTTGTTTCATTCTTTAATCCCTTGAATGTGAACTTCTTGATAAATAAATGGGATTCTCTCTTGATGTAAGTAGCATCACCTCCTTTGGGAAACATGCTTGCACATGCTAAAAGATGTGATTGAGACAAGAATGTAGTGAGCTTAAAGGCAAACTTTGAATGTGAATCGTTTAATGACTTAAGATGTTATATAAGATTTCTGTGATCAACCATGCCCCTTATTTTGTATGAAGGAATCAACTGTGAATCATGCCAATTGATTGTGGTCATCTCTTGAAGCATTTGCATATAGTGTTGATTCTCCTCTTTTCCTTTGATTTGGTGAGAGATATTTGGGTTGTTTGAGGTGTAATGGTCCCCTGTGCATAACTCATACAGAATGACATGCTTACTATTATGGTGCAGCAGTAAAGAATTGCCTTGCTTGAGGACAAGCAATGGTTCAAGTTTGGGGATTTGGTGTGTTGATAATTTATCAACTCACTAGGCTTTTAAACATGAGTTTTTTATTGATTATCAAGTCATTTAGGAGGATTTATACTCTTTCTCTTTTTCTTTTGTAGGCATTCAATTTAAAGAGAGAAAGCGAGAAATTGAACAAAAGCATGAAGTCTAAAGAATGGGTTCAGTGCTCCATCGGATGGGATCGGTGAAACACTGGCCATACGTAGGAGCATATTGTTGAGAAGTGGAAGGTGCACTATAGGAACGCGCCTCAGCACTTGTAAACTGCTGGTGTCAACGTTGGCCAGAGTGCAAAGTCATAGGCCCCAACAACAACATAGCGGCGCCCCGCAAATAGGCACCGACAAAATGCCGGTACTCGCAAGTGAGGCTGTTTTCAGGAAGGAAAAATCATCTAACACAAGATTTGAGAAGCATTTTTTACCTATTTCTGTACAATCTCTTGAAAGCACTGGATATTCCATTCCAGATTTGTAGAGTCACAGAGAGAAATATTGAATAGCTTTTCTTTTTCTTCTTCTTCTACCTCAAGGTAAACACCACTATTGAAGAAAATTTTGAGCTTGTTATTTACTCTTAATAATGAATTTTATGAATTTGTTTGTCAATATGCTTTTGTATTATTTATCTATGAGTAACTAGATATTTTTCTAGGGTCTATGCATGATTGGAGATAGATTGGATCGGGTATTGCTATATTAATCTTGTAATTACTCATTTAGTGTAAATCTATTTTTCTTCCCATGTTATAATTGAATTACCCATAGTTGCAAATGTGGATTATGTGTACTTATTTCATTTTTTCTTGAAAAAGCGAAATTGAATATGGGTGAGAAAGCAATGGTGGGAAATTGGGTCTTGAGTGTGGGGTTGGGCTAGAGATAGCCAAAACCAATATTCATACACTTATTAGATATTTGAGTCTAGAGATAGCTCAAATCTTGTCTAAGCTTTAGTAGATGAATTAGTTGAGGCCTTGGAGTTTGAAAAAAACTCAAGGAGAAGAGCACTCAAATGGTTGTAAAATATCGGGTGTCACTTTATCCACGGTTACTTATGCTTATGATTAATAATATGATTTTTTAGTTAATCTCAATCCAATAGAACCCCCACCAATAGCACACCCCTGGCCCTTGCTCATAATTGTTCATTCAATTTGGTTGCCTTGTTCTCTTGATAGTTGATTTTAATTCAAATTGTGATCTCGCTTTTTACCCCAACATTTTTTTTTAAATTTTCAATGCATGGATGCAATTTTAGTTCAAGTTAATAGACAAATTTTGTGTTATTCAATTGTTATTCCCTGTGGATTTGACCCCGACTCTTAATTAGGTATTTATATTGCGACGATCGTTTACACTTCCTCCTCACGAGGAGTGGATTTGAATGTCATCAGTTGTGGTACTCGATGGTTTTTGAAAATGGAACAACCATGTCTTTGTGAATTTTGGGGTAGAAATTAGAAGGACTACAAGCCTAAGTTGAGGATTCTTATTTGTTAAGTTGAAATCTACGATACAAGGTATGTAAAGGTGCTCCTTTTTCCTTCAATAGCACGAATTCAAGTTGAGAATTAGCATTGGATTAGATGTGTATGAAGTGTATGAAGAAATGACTCTTAGAACTATCTTTACTCTAAATATGTATATTGAGGTTGTCTGCTATAGAAATTCCTATGAACAATTAGTTGTGAAATAAAACACATAGAATGCACTATTATTAATATAGTTATTATTTGAGTTTGAAGACCCATGAGCAGAAACTATGAGCTCTTATTGAATATTCCATGTTCTTAAAGTAACTAAAACTCCTAATCCATGTTTCCACGTAAGTCAATAGAACTTGTAAGAAATGACTCTACTAGTTGAAATGTTAGTTTGAAATGGTATTGAATGGTGAAATATATTGTTAAGATGAATTGTATAACTTGAGAAATGTATTCTTGTTAATGAGTATGGAATTAAGCATATGATGTGGTGGTTGAAATGTTAGAAATGAAGTCAAGCTATGAATCTCAAATATAAGGCCTAATGTTGATGAAACATGTGATAAGATGCTACGTTATGCTTATGATGATTGTTAGGAAGACCTTATGAAAAAGGCATTGGTTATTAGCTACTAGATGACTATATTAGGTTGGTGTATGTCCGGAACTATGTCCTAAAAGAAGTTATGTATCTACCACTCGAATGTTCTAATGACTAAAAGCTATCAACTCCTATCATGTGCTAATCAATAAACAGTTAAGAGTTGACTTCAGAATTCTTGTTATGTATCCAATATGGTTCTTATGTTATATAAGCCTAGGAATCTCCTAGAGATCACTCATCTAAATGAGTATATGTTACTTACTCTCTTCAGAAGTCCTATAAGTTGTATATACACAATTATAGCTCCTTTAAGTTATGATTGAGAGCTATCTGAAGTCGATGATGATCAAGACGGGATGACAGAAGACCTAATTGCGGAATGAAGACCAAAACAACCAACGCCAAAATCGGTTGGAACAAGATTCCACACTTTCACTCTCGATGATGTCAAGGTTTCGAAATGGCCATAAAGGATCCAAGATTTCCTTACTTGGATGGTAATGAAACACTTGGTAGAGTGAGAGAAATATCTAATCCTGTCAGTGTTCACATCAAGGTTCTCCGGCATCCTTAGAGATTGGTGGATCGCACTGGGGATGTATGACAAGAATACTTTCCTCACGTCCCAAGACTTTTCTTTCAGCATCAGAATCCTACATAAAGTCTTTTGTGGAGATACAGGCCAGAGGCAAGAAAAGCTACAAAGAAAATTCTTCGAGATAAAATGTGTATCATTCGACAGAGATGTCATTGATATTCATTCCCAGAAGATGGAAAAAATATACTTTGAACTTGGTGGAGACGCCTGTTTGAAGCAAGCCTTCGTTTCATCCTTGCCTAAGATGTTAGCAGGACGAACCATGACGATTATTGAGGAAAAGATCCAGTCAATCACAATCCCTCAAGTTGGCTATATAAAGCAAGTAATTTTCATGGCGCTAGAAGATATCTGTACAAAAATATCTATTCTGAAGCAGATCATGCACAATAATCCAGCCCTTGATAAAGCTTGCAGCAAGACTGACCTAATCACTAGGTCCAGTTTCTCTTGCCATGCTCGAAGGCAAAGTAGATACAAGAAATACAAGAAGTTCAAATGGCCAATGCCCACTGGAGGAAGATCCAAATACACCAGGCAAACAAAATATTTCAGGAGAAAGCATCCAGGAAGGTTCCAAAAGCATGACAGATGTTTCATCTGCCACAAGATCGGACACTTCGTAAAGAACTGTACTCAAGATAAATTATCTATCTGGCTTCTTATAGAAATAGAAGAATACACTGATGTCAGGGACAATGATCTGGAATCAGTCCTTTCAGCAGAAGATGAGCTGTCAGAGGACATTATTTTCTCCATGGAAGTATATGAAGAACATGGGCATAACTATTACTAGATTTCAGAGGCTGAGGAAATCAACAACATTATCAATATTACTCAGGTCCAGCTCAACGTTTATCCGTCCAAATGGATAAGCCAATTTAGGTCATTGCATTCATGGATACTAGTGCGACCTCTTCATTGATGAATCCAGCAGTACTTCCTGATGATTAATGGATTTCCAATTTCAAGAACTTCAAAACCGCATCAAATGGAATCTTGACAACCACGCTCATCACAAAACATTGGATAACAATTGAGTTCTTCCCAGGACTAAAATTCAGAACAAAACTATTCGGGTTAGATATCCCAGGAAAGGATCTCATAATCGGATTCAAGGATCGATTCAAGGGTCGACTCCACATTGGACCCTATGAAATAGTCTTCAAAAAGCAGTTCAAGCCATACTCGAAAGTCTCACGCTTATTCCAGATCACTGAAGATGAACAGATTAGAGAAATCGAGCAACAGTTGATGGAACATTCATGTGCTGAATCTCATAAGGAGTTCATGAAGAAATGTCACAACCCACTCTGGCTGAATGAAGAATTCTTCATCAAACTCCCATTCAAGAAGAATGAAAAAATCAACCCAACCAAGGCAAGCCACTCTAGCATGAATCCAGAGCACTTTCATCTTGCAAAGAAGGAGTGCGCTGAACTCATGGAGTTTCGACTGATCGAGCCGTCTAATTCTCAATGGGCATGTGAAGCTTTCTGTGTCAACAAGAGAGCTGAGCAGAAAAGAGGTAAACTCATATTAGTCATAAACTACTAGCCGCTCAACCATTTCCTCCAAGATGATAAATTCCCAATACCAAATAGGCTTAACCTTTTTTCACACCTAACCAAAGCTAGAATTTTTTCATGGTTTGATCTCAAATCTGGATTTTTCCAATTGGGGATACATCCTAAGGAAAGACCAAAAATAGGATTTTGCATTCCTGACCAACACTTCAATGGAAGGTTATTCCATTTGGGCTGAAACCTGCACCCTCTCTATTCCAAAAAGCAATGATCAAAATCTTTCAGCCTATCCTCCATAAATCACTAGTATACATTGACAATATACTATTTTTTAGAGATACTCTAGAGAACACTTTGCCTTACTCCATCATTTTCATGATATAGTAAGAGAAAATGGAGTTATGCTCTCTTTGAAGAAAATGGTCGTTGTTCAAAAAGAAATTGATTTCTTAGGGATGCATTTTCACAATGGAGCATATAGTCCAGGTCCGGACATATGTCAAGAATTACTCAGATTTCCAGACACCAACTTCACCACAAGGCAGCTTCAACAATTTTTAGGGATTATAAATTATGTTTGAGATTTTATTCCTGAAGTGTCTACTTATATTTCTCAACTTAAAAAGATGCTCAAAAAGAATGCCCAAGCATAGGGTAAAGAGCAGGATGAAGTTGTCCAAAGAATCAAGCAGATGTCGTAACAGGTGAAGACTCTCCATATTCCTTCAAATGGAAACAAGATACTGCAGACTTATGCCAGCAATGAATACTAGAGTGCAGTTCTTATGGAAGAAAAAGATGGCCATAGAAGGATATGTGGATATGCTAGCGGAAGATTCAAGGATTCAGAGCAGCACTACCATTCCACCTTCAAGGAGATTCTAGCCGTGGAGAATGAACTAAAGAAGTTCAACTTCTTCCTAATTCACACTGAATTCCATATTGAGATGGATATGAAGGTGTTCTTGAAGATGATCTAGTTAAATCTGAAGATACTTCCACACCTGCAAATTCTCAGATGGGCACAATGGTTCTCACCCTACAAATTCCAAGTGAAGCACCTAAAATGGAAAGATAATTTCCTGGCAGACTTCCTATCTCGACCCGATGAATTTGCAAAAAGGTTTTTTCCAGAAAAAACCAAGAAGATGAAAGAACCATTCTTCCATGTCTTCATGATTACCAACCCACCAGGTCCTAGGTCATCAAGGCTGCCAAGCCATCCGCCAGACTTATTTAATCAATATGTGGACCCATTCAATCCATCCATCCTGATTGAAAGACGGACTTTCTATGAGCTACAAGTTTTCAGAAAATACGGATGATCCATCCTAAAACATTATAGAGTCAACCTCGAATACCCATTCTATCACGTGTTCATACCACTTGCTAATGATTTTCAACAGGAACTCTTATGGTTCTTCTGGTACTTACGTCACTAGTATTACATCCTAATGGAATTCAAATGCAACGTATTCAAGGACTTTGACAAATTGAACCAGCTTTGGAAATATTTTTATAGTGGTTCAGACTGTGGAAATACTGGGTTCAATGCTTCAAGAATTCATACGATACAAAGATATTCATGCTACTTCGACCAGTAAAGTTAATCGACGGAAAAGTCCATGTCGAGCCAGAACTCTCTTTCTATTGGCAATTTCCAATATCTATTGTGTCTTGGAAGAGGAATACTATGAAGCACAAAGTTTTATCTTCTTGCAAAATAAGTGCATTCCAAAAGAGGTTTGGCCGAAAGAATGGGCACCATGGAACCACACTGATAAACATCCTCATTGGGAAGAAGTCCGAAAGTCAAAACAGGAATATCAGACACCCTATGACATCATTAGGGATGAAATCACTCAGGCCATTACATGGATCAGGCTGAACGTCCCATCAAATAATTCATCACAGGACTCTCAAAATATGGAGCAAGTCATGGCATAAACGTCAAGCAGAAAATGCTACTATATGAGATCGTTAAAATGGAGTTTGCATGATATGAGCTTCTTTGATGGAAAATATGGAATCTGATGGAATCCAAGTGGAGAATGATCAAACCCACCAGTGGCACCTCCGAACATTGTCCCACCAGATAATGGTTGATGACGTGTGCTAGACGTGTGCAAGAATCTGAAAGCTCACTACCTTAGATCACCTGCCGAAATTTACTACCCATATAAAGATGAAAGCGGGCCCCACTTCACATGCCATCACATGGGCTTCCTTGTGTGTATTAGGCTAGCCGTTTTATTAGGCCGTTTGTTTTATTAGGCGTCTGTTGTTATTAGTCTTTGTAGATGAGTTTGTTTAAATAAGCGTGCTAGATTTGTCTTTATCAGGGCATATAAATAGGTGTGCCATTTTCATTTTGTTAGGCTTTATAGAAAGGTGACCAAGTCTATCTTGCATGGAGTCTTATCTTGTAGTCTCCTAAGCTCTATATAAAGGAGGCTAGGCTGTCTATTGTAAATCAAAGTCAAAAAGAGTTTTAGAGCTAGGCAAAGTTTGTACAAATTTTCCTATGTTCAATAATATGAGTGTTTGCTAAATTCTCTCTTGTTCTTCCTTTCTTAAGGCATGGTATGGTTGATCCTTTTGAAGTAGTATAGGGCCGCTACACGACAGGTAAGCAAGCTTGTTACAAGTACAATAGTTTTTTGAAGTTTATAAATAACTAAATTTATAAGTAGAGTAAAAAATTCCCCGAGTTGTGTAGCTTGGCAAATCGTCCGAGTGGATGTAGAAGCCATCCCCTTTTTATAGGGAAATCCTTTTATGTCTATGATGAAATTTACTATTTGGCTGACTTGGCAAGCCGTCCTTCGAGATGTTGAAGCTGGGTTTCATGGCAACCTGTCCTTCGGGATGTTGAAGCCCAGTCCCCCTTCATAGGAAAACTATTGTGCCTGCAATCTCGCCGCTTTGCCCACCGTTTCCTCGCCCTATCTTACCCTGTTTGGTATCAGAGCCAGGTTATATAAGTTGTAGTCTCAAAGTCAACATGTTATTGCATAGTATGACACAAATAGACCCAATATGAGCCTTATTAGCTATAGATTATTTACATGACTTAACTACCGATGCATCATATTTTTCACGCGGTGAACCTACACCCTGGACATAACTAGCACCAGAACTATAAGTGGCTCGAGCGCCTTGGCCTGGCATACTATTAAAAAACATACTGAAAGATATTACAAAAGCTAAATCATGAACCAACTCATACAAAATAATAAAATAAACTTTCATTAAACTGAAACATAAAGTCATTTAAAAATTGATACAACTAACTAACTGACTCTTTATGAATCCTCTACTAACATATTGTGTACAATTTATCAAGACAAGGCCCTAGTCCACCTTTATGTAATAAATGAACGTCTAAATTGAACTAGAAATAACTATGTCCCTTGAGTGCAAGGAGGTCCCACTAAAGCTGAGGAGGTGGTATCTTAATAGAATGCTTGTTAATGGATCTAAGTACCAAGACCTGCATCATAAATTGATGGAACGCCAAATGAAAACAATACATGGAATGTATGGTATGTAAGAAGTTGAGTAAAACAATACTAACAATTAACAAGCTACCAATTGTGGCATTAATATGATATGAAATCAAGATTATGAATAAACTGAATTACTGAGACTATGTGACTAAACTTGTGAAATTAAACAGTAAGGGAGCTGTATGCATGTGATTATATAACACGCTTTGGAAACTAGAGGCATAGTGCCATAAATAATACTTTAAAACTCTTCTTGAAAACTAAATAATTGGGTAAGCTATATAACTAAATACATTAAACTGAACAACTGAATAACTGAGCTGTTGAAAACATGCAATAAGACCAAGTGCCTGACTATTTGACTCATGCACTAAACTGAGTAACTGAGGTAGTTGCAGTAAGAATATCATATGAAAAATACCATAAATAAAATTTAGTAAAAATTACTAATATTTTTGATTTGGAGAGTTTTTTTATAATAGACATACGCCATGTGAGTGCATGATGTCCAACCTCTGGCCCAACTGGGAGAGTTTTTCGAAGCCTTGCCAGGTTAGAGGATAAAACTGAACTGTGGATCCATACTAATCCCTTATTAGGGCTTAACTGAGGAGTCACATGAATCAATGGTACGATCCTATCCTACATTTATTACGTAGTATCAAGGTGTATGTTATCAGAACCTATACCTCTCTCGGTGTTAAATAATCCACCCAAAACCATAAATGCTCATAAAATAAATCTTATCCGAGGAAACTAAAATATTCACTTAGAGCTTTCTAGCTGAAAAATCAAGTATATATAGATGTTAGTGAGCCTAGTGCTCAACTGACTGAGATTACTGTTGGTGAGCCTCTATGCTCAAAATTGTGTTTCAAAAACTACTTTAACTTTCCTCTGAAAATCATATGTTGAAGCTAAAACTGAAACTCTTTTCTGAAATGTTTTCTATGAAACTAAAGCTACTATATTTATGGAGATACCATATATAGCTAATGTCACAAAGCTTTCAAAAATATCACTTTTTAATAAAATGTAAGGGTTCATGGATAGGATGACATTAACCATTAACCAACAAATCATAATAGATAGGTATCTCAACATGTATTATAATGGAGTAATAACATGTAACCCAGATTATAGGGAACAGACCAAATTCACAGGCTTTGGGCAAAACCCTACCTTTTAACTTATTCTAAAATCAAATTGGAGATATAGGTCATAAGAAAGAATAGGCTTCCTCACTATGAATAGCCTTATATACCTTTAGATGCTCCAAATATCAAAGAAGAATCTGATCTTCGAAGGAGAAGGACCACAAGAACCTTTCTTGAACCTCGGAGATGAGTTCTCTCAAAAATCCTAGGTTCTGACCATAGATTCTTGCTTAGGATACATAATCAATTATTATAATCACTTAAATATTACAAGGGTAGGATTACCTTAATGTGTAAAGAGGTATATTCTCTTTGATAGATGGTGAGTCTTGATAACAATTAACTCTTAAACACTAGAAGTGAGTTCTTAATTCTTTCTAAAGATAGGAAGATGATTTTGATATTAGAATCAAGAAGATACTCTTGGATTTATGTTGTAAGATCATGGAGAACTCTTATCTTTTGTTAGAATAATAGAAGAAAATTTCAAATCGGGAACCCTTGGAAACCTTTACATGAAGGGGAAATGGAAAATAAGTTAGAACATCGTTCGGGGTATTTATAGGTGGGCCCAACAGTATTGGGTGCACACATCTCTGCTAGGTCGTAGACATCTCTGTGATGTCACACACATCTCTGCAAGGTCAGAGAGAATGAAGCACACATCTTTTTGAGATCACAGAGAATGTCATGCACAACTCTACTGGGTTGTAGAGGAGGTTACAGACATTTCTGCTTCTGCTACCTTCCAATAAAACAATCACATTTCTTTGTAGAAAAGTCCAAATGATGAACGTTTAATGCATTAGAAACTTGACTTAAACATATGTACTTTGGTAGGTCATGGGACACATAACTCATCATATAATTAGAGGAACGGTCATTTGAATTTTATCCTTGTAAGAACCTATATGAAAACTCACTTGGTAGGAAGGCTCTCAACTCTAACTTTGTGGTTGAGGTTCCTTATGACCTTAATTCGAATTCAATGCACTTACCACATTGAAAAATTGATCTTAAAACCTAGTTTCAATAATAATTTCATTAGTTTCAAGTCTATCTACAAACCTAGAATGATTTCAAACTTAGCCCGAAAGTCCGTGGCATTATAATATCGATTGGGGAGATATTTAAGGGATTTACCACTGATGTAGTTATATGTCAGTTAGGTAGACTTTATCTTAGACTTTACCACTAGATGGAACACTGGTTAGGAAATTTCAACTTTATTACATGTATATATAATTCCATTGGCGTAAAGTATTGAGTATATTCAGGTTAAAGTTTCTAGAGTTTTAGATTGTTTCTATCCCTATCTCTGGTTTAATTATCTTTCACTATGACTTCTGTTTACAACTTTCATCCTTACATACCAGTACATATCATTTTTACTATTGTGCCTTCACCTGTGACCCCTATAATCGAGTTATAGGTACCCGATCGCCCATTTCAGTAGGAGTCTGAGTTCAATTGGGAGTTGGTATGCTTCGTTCTTTCTGGAGCTGATGTACAATTTTACTTATGCTTGAGTTTTACTGTATAGTATGGGTAGGCGAGGGCCCTGTCCTGATCATTCAGTGTTTTTTTACACTCTTTAGAGGCTTTGTGAAATTTGTTTAAGCAGTATAGTTCAGTTAATGCCTTACCAACTTTTTGCAGTTTATTCACTTTTTTTGTGGCCTAGTTGGCCTACTATTTCTTATTATTCCTTATTTGTGACCTCGTTGCTCCATATGGTAAACTATAGTTAATAGTGATAGGGGCCTTATTGGTGTAAATATTACAGTTATAGATGTGATAGCCGATTTCTCAGTCCGTAAGGTACCGAGTTCCAGTCGTGCCTCCTGTCTATTTGGTACATGAAAAACATTTTTAACAAATTCACTTAGAAATAAGTTGAATATACTTGACAGGATATAATCTATTTGTATTTAATTCTGATTTATTTGGAAGAATTAATCAAAATAAACATTGTTTAATTGTTGAAAATTTTAAGTGACTATGTAGGGATAATCTACATATGAATAAAACTCTTCTACCGGTGTCTTGATTGATTGATTTAGGTGGAGCAACCCGAGACGGTAACACAATCTTGGTCTCTTCTTTTACCAATTTCAAACACTTGCAATTAGCTTTTAATTTAATTTTACATCTCTTATTTCAATATAACCAAAATAGTTGGAACACCTCGGGGTTCGAATGGCTTCTTGAAGGAAAAAGAACTAAAATTGCAGGTTCGGTGCAAGTGTGACGGTGGGACTGACCACTCGTCAGGTGGGCGACGGACCATCACCTATGGCATCGTGGTTTGACGACAAGATTGACGGCCCGTTAGGTAATCTTAGGCATATGTACATGCCCAGGTGATATTTTATACCCAATATTAGTCATGTTTTGACCTTATTTTAATCATAAACTCATGCATTTTAATTGAAATGGTGGTCATGAACTAACATATGTGATTAGCCTTTGTTGTAGGTTTAAATGCAAGCCAAAATGGCATTTGGAGTCATCAGTGTGCCACAGAGAAAAAGTGGGGCGTTCAGAGCCATATCACAGAGCAAGGAAACAAGTTGGGACGTTAAGAGACTACAAAACAGTGGGCATCCGTGTTGGTAGCGTGTCACGGAGCCAAATCTCTGTGATAGCCAGTGTGTCACGGAGGCAAATCTCCAGAAGCCAGACTTTAATAATTGTAAAACAAACTCTTAGCAGTTAAATTGGAGATCACATATTATTTTCTGAAAAACACAAAAGAAGCAAAGGGAGAACAGAGGAAACTCTACTTAGAGTTTACTTTGTTTCTTTCTCCACTCTTATAATTCGTGAAATTAAATACTATGATGAATTCTTGTATTAGCACGAGTGGCTTAAACCATTCTTCTAGGGTTCAGGTCACATGACATTATTGTATTTTCTTAAATTACATTTGGTTCAGGTTTCATTGTTATTAGTTCTTGCATTCTTGTTTTTTTAATCGTTTTAATACTTGATCACCATTGAAATACAACTGTTAATCTTAGGCAAACTTGAAAGAGCAAACCAAAGGATCGAAATAGGAATGCAAGAAGTGAGTTCAAGTGATTAAGTCTGATTCACGGTTAGGATAAAAATATACCTAATTCGCCTCGCATGGTTATTAAATGGGAAGTTAGCTAGACACTTGAATTTGAATGGTCACATCACTTCTCATTGATGTAGTTGTGAAGGCAAGTTTAGCTTAAATGGTTAGAGGTTTGAAAGTCCATAACCAAGGGCATTAACCCCGTAAACCACTCCACATAGATAATTGCATATCAATTAGGTTGTCACAAGTCTGCTTAACGATGTAATTGTGAGACTATTTCATTTTTTTAAGAGGATCAAACGACCATGAACATGATAGTTATTTTCTAAGACAACAAATAAAGTAAAATATTTGAACCATTTGAATAGTTTCTATGCATGAATATTTGGCCTTACCCCTGGATTCTTCTTATTACTGTTTGTTCCTTAAATTTGTGTTCGTCTTTAGGTTTAGAAACAAACAAATCATAAATCTTATAACATTAGCACTTTGAATTTTTGAATAGATACTTGAACTTGTTAATTGACATAAAATGCAGTCCCTGTGGGTTCGACATCTAGCTCTTAAAGAGTTACTGTATCACTTGCATGACCGCGTGTGCCGAAGGCGTAAGCAAGTTTTTGGCATTGCTGCTGGGGACTTGAAACATTTGGTGAATTTCTTGTTTTTGTATTGTTTTGCATTTTCTCAAGTGTTAAAAAAACTTGGTCTTGGTAATCTTATTTGTAGGTAATAGGTTTTTCCGCGCAGCAAGCTTACAAGGGATAGAGAGCTGGTAGAACCATATCCCAAACCTTAATGAAAGTTGTGACACTTTATACCACTATATATCCCATCCAGCAGGTTCAACAAGGTGAGGTTGCACCAGCAGAGATGGCAGCCAGACTAGTGTGCAAAGTGGCAATTCCACTTGTGACTAATGTTACCTCTAGCATCTGTAGACTAGAGCCTAGAGGTAGATTCGAGCTGTAGCAGAATATGGTGCAGTTGTTGCACATGAGTGGGCAATTTACTGGGATGACACATGAGGACCCACAACAACATCTACAGAATATTCTAGAGATCAGTAACACCTTCGGCCCCACTGGAGTGTCAACTGATTATGTCATGCTCACCCATTTCCCATTTTCATTATTGGGAGAAGTGAAGAGGTGGTTGAATGCAGAACAACCTAACTCCATTACTACTTGGGACAATATGGCAAGGAAGTTCCTAATTAGATTCTTCCCATCTGGCAAGACTTCTAAATTGAGGAGTGAAATTTTGTCTTTTAAGCAGCAGCCAGATGAGAATTTATACTTGTCTTGGAGAGGCTTAATTCATTGTTGAGAGATTGTTCCCACCACAGCAGTCCAATGAAGTGTTGGCCCATACTTTTGTAGAGAACCTTGACACCTACACAAAATTTTGCTAGACTCTACATCAGGTAGGCCAGCACTTGAGAAGACTTATGATGAACTGTACACTCTAATGAATATGATTGCACAAGGAAATCTAGAGTGGCATAGTGATTCATCTAGGGGAGTAGGCAAGAGAGTAGCTGAGTTGCTTAAAGTTGATAGTGTAATTTCTTGGCAGCCCAACTAGCATCCTTCCAGCATAAAATGATGACTCAGTTCAATAAGCTGAACTTGGCACAACCATAGGCATAAATAAATGCAGTTCAACTAGCTCCAAGCTAGTGTGAGATATGTGGCAACAGAGGGCATGGTGCAGAATCATGCAGAGCAAATCCGGAGTCAATGAACTTTATGGGTAATGTGCTGAGAGGCAATCAGGATTATAGGAATACTTACAATAGAAACTGGCAGAATCAGACAAGCTTTTCTTGGGGTAGTAATCAAGGGCAGAGTTAGAGTTATCAATATCCTCAAGAGCAGTACCAACATTAGGGAAAGCAGAATAGTGGCTAATCTAGCAACATTGAGGAGATGTTGCAGAAAATCATGGCCAATCAAACTCAGGTGGCAACTGACAAAGCAAAATTGATAGTTGAGTTTAAAAATCAGTAGTTGGCCACTAAAATGTTGGAGAAATAGATAGGTCAGTTAATAACTGCTCAACATAATAGACAACCAGAGGGTTTACCCAGTGATACAGATACAAACTCTAGGTAAGTCATAGCCATAAGTTTTAGAAGTGGTAAACAATTTGCGGATGCACCAATAAAAGAGAAGAAGAATGAGGTGTAGCCAGAGTTGGTCAGACTCGATCCATCAACTGAGAAGGGAGACAATCAGAGAGTTTTAGTTAACCATTCACAAACAGCATTGCATCCATTACAAAGACCACCACCACCATTTCTGCAAAGGCTCACGAAGAGCCAGGAGGATGCTTGTTTCTAGAAGTTCTTTGATATTTTCGAAGAACATCACATAAATTATCCTCTAATTGACCTTTTGTAGGGAATGCTCAAGTAGGCTAAGTACTTGAAGGATGTGGTGGCCAACAAGATGAGGCTGGTGGATGTCTAGATTGTAGCACTTATTGAGGAGTTCAGATTTAGGGTAATGAACAAGATGCCCAAAATGTTCAAAGACCTAGGGAGTTTCACCCTCCCTGTACAAAAAGGTGGAAAAGATTTGATGAAGGCCTTGTATGATCTAGTGGTGATAGTGAACTTGATGACCCTATCATTGTATAATACACTTGGTTTGGAAAAACCAAGGCCCACCAGAGTAATATTGCAGCTGGCTGATAAGTCAAAGGTGGCCCTGGAGGGTATTATTGAGGACCTTCTCATCAAAGTAGGTAAGTTCATCATACCTGTTGATTTTATAATACGTGACTTTGAATTTGATTGTTGCAAGTTCATTAAACCCAGGTATGTAGGATTATGAATGCGGGAAAATCTTCCACCCTTATGCCCAATTTCATCCTAATTCTATGATTTCAAGTCTCTAAGCATGTCAAATTGAATTCTAGAGTTTAACCCTAATTTCATGTAATTAATCATGATATCTCTATGGGTTCAATTCGCTCATGTTCCAAATGATGAAATATAGTCAATAGGGCATATAATACTCTCAAGTTCCTCATTAATTTATGATTTCAAGCTTATGATGATTTTTGCCATTTTATGCATGATTTGTGAATTTCAAGCTTATGAGTTGATGATTTCAAGTATGATGAATTATCAAGTATGCATGAATGTTTATGACTTTCTAAATTATGATTCCATGATTTTGAATTATGAATCTCATTTCAAGTAAGTATGATTCCATGATTTGGGCAAGCCCATGTAGAGTCAAGTATGTTTTATCATGATTTTAGCCAAGACTTACAAAATCAATTTGTGAAATGTTTCAAAGTCAAGAATCCCAATATTCTGATTTAACCTATGTTTTGATAATATGATTATGAGAAATATGCATCTTTAGTAGTAGTGTCTAGCACCAAGTAGGCCAGAGATTTCGAGAACCTTTGTCTCAAAACTATGCATCACCGTAGGTATGTTTATATTAGGACCTCTCAAGATAGTGTTTCTCCTAACAAGGGCACACCGTGATATCACACCTTATCCGTCCTTTGCTCTAGCAAGGCATAGGATGGCTCTCCTCCATGTGGATAAGATGTGAGATCATGGTTGCTCATATGTGATAGTAGTCGGTTATGATAAGTCTCCCATTGTTCCTCATGTTTTAAGTTACTCATGTTCATGATTTACAATACTATGTTTTATAGCATATTTGGCCTATTGATCAGTTTATGAGTTTTTATTTATAATTTCAAGCATGGGGTGATTTCTATTTCTAAACCTTGGGTATTATGTTCATCTTAAGATGAATATCTCATGCTTATATTACTTCCAAAATATGGCTTTTAACATGTTTTCCTTACTCTTATGTTCTATCTTTATTTATACTCATGATTTCATAATATCATTTTACTAGCATGTTTTACTTTCTCTACATACTTAATACATTTAAAGTACTAACTGCATACTCTATGCTATATCATCTCATGATATAGGTTTGGGTGATCCTTCACAGTCCTGACGTTAGCTTGCACATTCAGATCAGCTTAGTTCCAGTCTTGGTTAGTCTTCATCATCTGAGGACGTCTATCAATTTATATGGTCATGTATGGTTTTTAGTTTTAGACTTTAGAAAGATAGTTGGGGGTTTTTCCCATAAGGTTATCATAAAACTAGAGGCTTTTATGATAGGCATGTAGTAGATGACTTAGAATTATGATATTGTCATTCTTACTGATGCTGACTTAGAGATTTGATATTGTCACTCTTACTGATGCTTCATGTTATGTAGATTTCTACTTATTAATGCTTATGTTTTAAATTCTGCTTTAAGTCATGCTCTTGAGTTGCTATACATGTACCATCGGTTAGCTTAGGGCCATTCGTGGTTCTAGGTCCCGTGTCTCGATCTAAGGTCTCAACTGGGGTCTTGACAATCTTGGTATCAGAGCAAAGGTTGTGTGACCTATGGTGTCTGAAAGCCACGTTACGTAGAGTCCTTTCAATGGGTTTGAAGCACACCACACTTATGGAGAAGAGGCTAAGAGAAATTTTAGGAAATTTCCCTTATTTCATGATCTATGATGCGCGATGAAGTACCTCTTTATTCCTATAACTCGTTCTATATGCGTTTGAAAAATTATGCCTCCCCACCTAGTCAACTAAAAAAGAAATAGCTATAGAAATGGCCATGGCGATGGTAGTGGAGATGGGCATCACCCAGCTCCATCGATTTCAATGGATCCCTTGCCCGAGCAGATTACTCATGTTGAGTTCCGAGCCACTTTTCAAACATTGTCTCAGTTTATGACAACCTAGGTTAACCAGCAGGAAGTGGCCCATATCCACCAGAATGGGAAAGTAGTACCCGCAAGAGAGAGAGACTTCCTCAAGATGAACCCATTTGAGTTTCTTAGGTTGAAGGTGGATGAGGACCCACATGAGTGTATCAAGGAGTTTCAAAAGATAACCGAACTGATGGGGGTGACTGGAGAAGAGAGTGCATATTTAGCTTCCTATGAGCTAAAGAAGGTTGCTCATATATGGTTCCGTCAGTGGTAGGATTGCAGGGGAGTTGGTGTAGTTCCCGTTGGTTGGGATAAGTTTGTCACCATATTTTTGGATAAATTCTTCCCTCGAGAGTTGAGGGAGGCAAAGGCAGCCGAGTTCATCAATATGAAGTAGAACAACTTGACTATCCAAGAATATGCCTTGGAGTTTACTCTATTGTCCAAGTATGCGCCGGAGATGGTGTCCGATCTGAGGGCTCATAAGAATAGGTTTGTGAATGGGGTAGCAAATTCATTGGTCAAGGAGTGTAGGACCGCCATGCAAATTAATGGTATAGATAACTCCCGACTGCTAATATATGCCCAACAGATAGAGGTAGAGCAGATAAAGTAGAAGGAGAGAGAGGCCAAGAGGGCCATGACAGGGAGTCATGGGAATTTCTAGCAAAGATTTGGTGATAGGCATTGCCCCCAGTTCCACCAGAGGTCGTTAGCCCCATCTCCCTCATTAGCCTAAATTCCATCTAGACCTCGAGGAAAACAAAGAGGTAGAGCGTCAGGCTCTAGGGGTTTTGAGGAGCATGTTTTGGAGTACACTCTTCTAGCTTGTAGGAAGTGTGGTAGGAAGCACCCTGGAGAGAGCTTTGTTCGTAGTGATGGTTGTTTCTTGTGTTGGAAGCTGATACATATGATCAGAGATTGTCCTTCGACTAGGTAGGGCAACGATAGAGGCCGTACCCCAACTACCACTTCAGCAGCTCCAGCATCTCACCCATCTCAACAGGGTGCCTTCTCTTGTGCGGGTGGCAAACAATGCCAGAACAGGTTCTATGCACTCCCATCTTGCTAGGAGCAGGAGCGCTCACCTGTGTGGTCACTTGTATGTTATGAGTATTCCATCTTGATGTTTCCGCAATGTTATATCCAGGGGATACATTATCCTTCGTGACTCCTTATGTTGCTTTTAGTTTCAGAGTTAGTCCCGAAATCCTATCAAAACCCTTCTCATTCTCTACCCTTGTCGGTGAATCAATTTTAGCTTAACGGGTATATAGAAATTTCCATGCCATAATTCTTCAGAAAGTCACCTCAGTCGACTTAGTAGAGTTAGATATGATAAATTTTTATGTTATATTCAGTATGGATTGGTTACATGCTTTTTATGCCTTAGTATATTATAGAACCTATACGGTAGAGTTCTGGTTTCCAGGTGAACCAGTCCTAGAGTGGAAGGGTTGTTTAGTTATGCCTGTAGGTCGCTTTCTTTCCTATCTCAGCCATGAGGATGGTCTCAAAGGGCTATGTGTACCATCTAGTTCGGGTCAAGGATTCTATGTCCAGGACCTCAACCCTTCAGTCAGTTCTTGTTGTGAGTATCTAGAGGTGCTCCCAAATGATCAACTAGGAGTCCCTCCCGAGAGGGAGATTGACTTTGGTATTGATCTTCTCCCTGATACGCAAGCCATAACTATTTCTCCTTACAAAATGGCTCCAGCTGAGCTAAAGTAGTTGAAAGAGCAGTTGTATAATCTCCTAGATAAGGGTTTTATCAGGACTAATAAGTCCCCATAGGGTGTTCCGGTTCTCTTTGTTCAGAAAAAGGATGGTTCCATTCGGATGTGCGTTGATTATCGGTAGTTGAACAAGGTCACAATCAATAATAAGTATCCTCTCCCCAGGATTAAGGACCTACTTGACCAGCTTTAGGGTGCTGCTAAGCGCTTTTCAAAGAAAAACCTCAGATCCAGCTATCACCAGCTCAGGGTTAGGGAGAGTGACATTTCGAAGATAGTCTTTAGGACTTGGTATGATCACTATGAGTTTGTAGTTATGTCTTTTGGAATAATGATTGCTCCTGTAGCTTTTATGGACTTGATGAATAGGGTGTTAAAGAAATATTTGGATATGTTCATGGTTGTTTTCATAGATGATATTCTCATATACTCTTAGAGCGAGGAGGAGCATATCGCTCATTTGAGGATTATGTTGCAGAATCTCAAGGATCGCCATCTATTTGCTAAATTTAGCAAATGCGAATTTTGGCCAAACTCTATAGCGTTCTTTGATCATGTGGTGTTTAGTGAGGGTGTTCAAGTGGACTCTCAAAAGATAGAAATGGTGAAAAATTATCATAGGCCTGTCAGTCCTACAAATATTAGGAGCTTATTGGGTTTAGCTGGCTACTACAAGAGGTTCGTAGAAGGATTCTCATCCATTACAACACCATTGACTAAGTTGACCCAGAAGAAGGTTAAATTTCAGTGGTCGAATGTTTGTGAGAAGAGTTTTTAGCAGTTAAAGACTCAACCCACTTAAGCCAAAGGATTGACTCTACCAGAGGGCACAAATGGTTTCATTGTGTATTGTGATGCCTCTAGGGTTGATCTCAGTTGTGTGTTGATGCAGCATGGTAAGATCATTACGTATGCCTCCCGACAACTTAAGACTCATGAGAAGAATTATCCGACGCATGACCTAGAGCATGCAGTTGTTGTCTTTGCTTTGAAGATTTGGAGGCACTATTTGTATGGGGTGCATGTGGATGTGTTCACGGATCACAAGAGCCTTCAATACATGTTTACATATAAGGATCTGAATTTGCAGCAAATGAGATGGTTAGAGCTTCTGAAGGACTACAACATGAGTTTCCTTTGTCATTTTGGCAAGGCCAATGTAGTGGCAGATGTTCTTAGTAGGCTGTCCATGGAGAGTGTGTCCCATGTCAAGGATAGGAGGAAGGAGTTGGTGAAGTATGTCCGTAGGCTTGCTCGTTTAGGGTTTCGCCTTGCAGATTCATCTAATGGTGGTATTATCATTTAAAATAGGTCAGAATCCTCATTGGTGACGGACATTAAAGCTAGGCAAGATGAGGATCCTATCCTAGTGAAGTTGAAGGAAGCAGTCTGGAACTATAAAGTGGAGGTTTTCTCGCAAGGGGGAGATGGTGTACTTTGATTTTAGGGCTGATTGTGTGTGCCGACTGTGGATAACTTGAGAAAGAGAATGTTGAGCTAGGCTCATGGTTCTTGGTACTCTATCTATCCCGATGCCACCAACATGTACCGTGGTTTATGGGAAGTCTATTGGTAGAATGACATGAATAAGTACATAAAGGATTTTATGGCTAAGTGTTTGAATTTCTAGTAGGCAAAGGTTGAAAATCAAAGACTTAGAGGTATGCTTCAGGACATCAGCATTCCTACTTGGAAGTGGAAAGAGATGAGAATAGGCTTTATTATAGGCTTTCCTCGTATATGTAGATAGTATGACTCCATAAGGGTGATTGTGGATAAGTTAACCAAATCAACCCATTTCTTACTGGTCAAAACTACTAATTAAGCTCAGGATTATTCTAGATTATACATTCGGGAGTTGGTTTGGTTTCGTGGAGTCCCTTTGTCCATCATCTCAGATAGGGGTACTCATTTCACCTCTTAATTTTGGAGAACGTTTCATGATGAGTTGGAAATTTACCAACTCATTAGGCTCCTAATCATGAGTTTTTTCCTATTTTTCAAGTCATTTATATGGATTTTATGCCCTTTCTCTTGAATTCTTTGTAGGTACCTCCTATGTGTAAAGAAAGCATGAAATCGAGCAAAACACATGGAATTTTAGATGAAATTTGATGAGTTAGCATATGAGGGAGAGGAGCCAAAGATAAGGGATGATTTGAGCTCAAAAAGAGGTGTAAGGATGTGCTTTGAATCGGCTAAAAGCAGATCTGGAAAGATGAAACGTAGGCTAAATGCCGAAGCTACTGCCCAGACCTGCTAAACAACCGGCCCTTCACGAAATGGCACCACCTAAAAGCCACTAAACTGCCGGTTCCCCCAGACCAGGCCATTATTTTTCAACCGGATAAAGTTTGGTGCTCCACCGATTGCAACTGGTGAAGCAGCGGTTCCTCATCGGAGAGGCCATCTAATGAATGGTAAAACAGGTCCAAAAAGGTCTCAAAAGCATCTAGAAGCTCCAAAGACATTTGGGGAATGTTGTACACATGTAAGTAAAGATATATAACCTCCATTGTACACCAACTAAAGGGACAACCATTCAACCAACAATTGTTTCATCAAAACTTCATCTGCTTCATAGAATTTTTTGGAGATTCTTTTCTCCATAGTTTTGTAGAGATAGGTAGGACTTTTATTCTTCTTTTTAGTTAATCCATTTTGGGGGAATTCCACCATTGTTGTAAGAGCTTTTGAAGAGGATTTGTGAAGCAAATGCAATGAATGTGAAGGGAATCCTCTTGGTATCTTCTCTCTATCTTCAAATATGCTTTACTAATTTGCTAGTTAAAAGTGTATTCATGGTGGGTTTGTTAATTTGATTGGGTTTTGATAAATTTCTCTTGGATTCTTATTGAATTGTAGGTGGATGTTTCTAGATTTATCTTCCTATTGTTTAATTAAGTGTAAATCTATTAGATTCTCTTCAATCTATTACTAAATATCCATTGATTATGATATGGGTCTATTTATACTTGCTTGATAGTTGTTCTAGAGAGAATGATTAAGTATTGGAATGGAATCTAGTAGTGGATATGGATAGGAGATTGTGAAATTAAGCTAGAAATAGATGAAATTATTTCCTCCTTCCTAATTGGCAGCTAATAGCTTCGAATAGTGAAGTTTGTAATCCAAATCAATTTAGGTTGAGCTAAACCGCAGCTACAGTTTGAGAAAACTCTAGGTAGGGGTAGTCAATAGGCTGGGAAGCTGAGGCTAACTTCTTCCCGAGATTATATACACTTGAGTCTAAGGCATTGAAGAAATTCCCGATTTGATTAAGATCTCACTCATAGAATGTCCCTAGCCTCTCACTTGTGATTACTTCAATTTGAATTCCCCCCAATTAGTTTTATTTTAGAATTAGTTAGTTAATTTTCCCTTTTTATTTCTCCCCCAATTTTACTTTTCAAATGTTGAACAATTATGCGCTCTAGTTTGAATTAGTTTATAACTTTTGATTTATCGACTCAATTCTCTGTGGGGTTCGACCCCGACATCAGTGGGGAATATTTGTTTTGAGCAGTGACTGTTTACGCTCTTTCATAAAAAAGGAGTGTGTTTTGGACGTTATCAAAAATGCCGCCATTGCCGGGGAATCGAGTTGTGATAAGACAATAGTTATTTATTTATTCGAACTAGTTTTGCATTTTTGTTTTACATTTTGTGTTTCTTTAATTTTTGTTTTTGTTTTTGTTTGCTGTAGTTGCATGACGAAATCATGGAATAAAAGAAGGTTTGTTTGTGGCGACCCTTATTATGATGATCCATGTCCCTACTATTGAGGACCACACTATTGGAAAGATTTCAAATATGCCCCTAGAAGGGAGATGAGTGCCCCTTCTCCTTCCTATGATGGGTATAGATGCACATTATGTGGTAGTAAGGGGAAACATTGGGATGCATGCCCAAATGGGTTCACTTCCTGCTATAATGGTTATGATAGGAGTTGTGGTCCTAAGCTTGAAAGAAATGAAGACATGAAAAGTGAGGGAAGGAGAAGCATATGTGGACGCATAAAAGCCATGCTCCAAGCCTTTGTGGAGCGGGAGTCTAATGCGGAAAAGAATACCAACCCCTCTATGCCCATGGAATCATCAAATCCGCAAGAAGAAAGATGTAAATCTCTAAAATAAAAAGCAGAGGATACATTGAGGAGCATAGCAAGAAAAAGTGAATAATGGGGCGTGACTCAACATGACTTATGGGAGGAAGATCAAAATGATGATGAAGAAGGAGTCAAGGTCAGTGTTGAAGAATTCATAGAGGTGTACCAACCAACCAACATTGTAAAAATGCAAGATGCCAAGGTTGAAGAAGTGACACTGGAGTCTCCAAATGACATCCAACAATTCATGTTCAAGGACGCTAGTGCACCTGAAGAGGAGGATGGAAAGCAAGAGGCATGCTCGAAAGGGGAGCGACTTAAATCGCCCTCTTATCATTTTTCAACATTGATCTTGGTCGATAAAATGGATATTGAGGAGACCAATTCAATGGAGGAAGTTGAGGAGGATGATCAAGGTGGCTTCTTCTTAGATTATGCCATGCCAACAAGGCCAAAGCACATCCCTCTTTTGAAGGCCAAGACACACAAGAATGCAACATCCGTTGCTTAGTCCTTTGATGCTTACACCACCACCCCTAAAGACGAGTGAAAGAATGTACAAGAAATTAGGGGTGTGATTCAAATGCTCAAATTGGAGAGAGAAGTGGTGAAGCTGAAGTCGTCGAGCCACGATGTTAACTAAGGCGCTTCTTGGGAGGTAACCCAAATGCTTTCACATTTTGTTTTTATTTTTCTTCTATTTTGTTTTACTTAATGTTTCTGTTGTCTTTTTTTGTGTAAGGGTGCAATAGGTATGGAATGTGATGAAGGTGAGAGAAGCGAAATTCAAAGTGAGCAACCAGCACTAAACCGACAAAGCGCAAGTTCAAATGCGCGAACGGCAGATGTAAAATAGAATGCCTGGAAGAAAAATTGGTTAAGCAGTGGCACATCGGCGTTAGACCGGCGAAACGCTAGTTCCAAAGGCGCAAAATGCTAGTGGAACACCGGTTATGAGCAGAAGGCCCAGGGAGTTGTTTCACCTATTCCTTCCTTACTTTGTTTTACCATGCGCATCAAGGACAAAGCTTTATTTGTGTTAGGGGGTAAAGTCTGAGTAAATCACTTGTTAAGTGATGCACGATATGTCCCTATGATAGATTGGGTGAAATCATTTTTAAGGGTAAATAGTCATTACTTGCGAGTTTGTATCACCTTTTTAGATAGTGGTATTTGAATAAAGTCCAAGGGTTTTCTTTATACTATGGTTCTTTCCCAAGGTGCGATTTCTTTGTCTTTTCTTTTTATTGTCGAACTGGGTTGGCACTTCCCAATGATGGATTGAGAGGCGACTTTCTTAAGGGAAAATGTCAAGTCAAGAGTCTTGTTGTGTTGTTTGTGCACTTGCTTGAGGAGGTCCACCAATATTTCTTTCCTGGCATTATGCATGAGAGTTGAGAAGAAAAGAGGGGTATCTAAATATGAAAATGAGCATGCTCTTGTCATGAATTATATATTCCTTTCATGGGTTATTGATTTGTAACTAGCTCATTAAAAGTCATCCTCCTAATATGACAAAGGAAGTGTGTGAACTCCTTGGATTGTGATGCCTTATGTGGTGAGGTTTTTAGATTAGTTCTTCTGTATGAATGATTGTCTAGAACTTTCTCTAAGTGTGATTCAAGGCGAAATGATAGATGTGACTACACTTAGATCATGATCTTAGGCCCTCTTTTGTTATTTACTTCACCCAAATAACCTCCTTGACCATTAATCTTTGATATACAAAGTTTGAGCCTTGGACCCTTTCTTTGGAAACCATATTACAAGCCTAATTATCATTTTTGATCCTTCTCTTTGGCACCCATCCTCCCTAATTGCTAGTGATAAAATAATGATAAATGGGGATTGAAGCCCATGAGATTTGGAGTGATAAGGAAATGAATGTGAGATGAGGCAAAAGCCTATGTTTGGGGGTTTGCAAGAGTAGGAGCAAAAATGAGAAGCCTAAAAGTGAGTTAGCACCAAAATGTTGATGAGTTAAATGAATTAACGGGTTGAAAGACCTCGAATCATCAAAAGATAAAGGATAGTAAAAAGGTGCTATCTCTTGCATAGATAAGGCTAAATGTGAAGTTCATGGGGTATTATAATGGTGATTTTTTTATACAAAAGATAAAGATGATGAACAAGGAGAAATAAGGTCGAGTGATTTCAATAAGTTGATGGGGTGTTACAAGCTTTTGTAAAGGCATTAGGGAGGCTTTAGTCACTAAAGCTAAATATTTATCCTACGTTTATCCCTAGACTTAGCCATGACCCACAAGTCCTAATTGATTCTAGGTGTAGCAATACTACATTAGTGGCGATATACATGAGGGGCAAGCCCATGGGTCAATTTGCGAGCACTTGAATTTCTTTGTGAGAGTGAGCGCATTTGTCTTATCTTATAATCCTATTGTGTGAAATGCTATGAAAATGTGTATGGGATTCTCTCTTCTTGTGAGGGGCATCATTTCCTTGGAGTACATGCTTAAAATTGTTTTCAAAGAGAGGTATGATTAAGGCAAGTGGGTAGCGAACTTTAAGGCAAGCTTTAGATGTGAATTATCAATGACTTGAGATGCTATTTGAACTTGTTTTGAGGAACTATGCCACTTGTTTGAATGAAAAGAATGCATCCAAGATATGTTTAATGATTATGATTACCCATTGAAGCTTGTGCAACATGGTTTGTGTCTTTTCTTTTTCTTGAATTGGTGTATAATGTTTGGGTTGTCGTGAGGATTGATGATTTTGTGTACAACTATCATAGTGCCCTAAGCCTTAGAAATGTTCCCTTGTGCAAGAATGTTTTGATTGGCCCTTGAATCAAAAACTCATGTATAGCATGTTGTTCATTTTCTCAACTATAAAGAATTGCATTACTTGAGGACAAGCAATGTTTCAAGTTTGGGGGTTTGATGAGTTGGAAATTTACAAACTTTTTAGGTTCCTAATCATGAGTTTTTGCCTAGTTTTTTAGTCATTTATGTGGATTTTATGTTCTTTCTCTTAAATTCTTTGTAGGTACCTCATGTGAGTAAAGAAAGCATGAAATTGAGAAAAACACACGGAATTTGAGAAGATTTGATGAGTTAGCATATTATGGAGAGGAGCCAAAGATAAAGGAAGATATAAGCTCAAAAAGAGGTGCAAGGACGTGCTTTGAATTGGATAATCGCGGAGTTGGAAGGCTGAAACGCAGGCAAAACACCAAAGCTACCGCCCATACCGGCTAAAAAATCAGCCCTTCACGGAATGGCACTAGCTAAAAGCCACTAACCGCCGGTTTCCCCCTGCTAGGCCACTGTTTTCAACCAGCTAAAGTTTGGTGCTCCACGGATTGCAACCGGTGAAACACCGGTTTCTCACCGGAAAGGCCATCTAATGAAGGGTAAAAGGGGTCCAAAAAGGTCTCAAAAGCATCTAAAAGCTCCAGGGACATTCGCGGAGGTTTGTACACAGGAAAGTACAAATATATAACCTCCATTGTACACCAACTAAAGGGAAAACCATTCAACCAACAATTTATTCAACGAAACTTCATCTTCTTCGTAGAATTTTTAGGAGATTCTTTTCTCCATAGTTTTTTAGATTTAGGTAGTACTTTATTCTTCTTTTTCTTTAACCCATTTTGGCGGAATTCCACCATTGTTGTAAGAGCTTGTGAAGAAGATTTGTGAAGCTAATGCGATGAATGTGAAGGTAATCCTCTTGGTATCTTCTCTCTATCTTTAAATATGATTTATTAATTTGCTAGTTAGAAGATATTCATGGTGGGTTTTTAATTTGAATGGGTTTTGCTAAATTTCTCTTTGATTCTTATTGAATTGTAGTGGGTGTTGCTAGATTCATCTTCCTATTGTTCAATTAAGCGTAAATCTATTAGACTCTCTTGAATCTATTATTGAAGATCCATTGATTATGATATGGGTCTATCTATACTTGCTTGATTATTGCTCGGGAGAGAATGATTAAGTATTGGAAAGGAATCCAGTAGTGGGTATGGATAGGAGATTGTGAAATTAAGCTAGAAATAGTTGAAATTATTTCCTCCTTCCTAATTGGCAGCTAATAGCTAGGAATAGTGATGTTGCGAATCCAAATCAATTCGGGTTGAGCTAAATCGCAGCTAGAGTTTGAGAAAACTCTAGCTAAGGGTAGTCAATAGGCTGGGAAGCTTAGGCTACCTAAAATTTTGAGATTATTTACACATGAGTCTAAGGCATTGAAGAAATTCTCAATTTGATTGTGATCTCACACATAGAACGTCCCTAACCTCTCACTTGTGATTACTTCAATTGAAACTCCCCCCAATTAGTTTTAGTTTAGAATTAGTTAGTTAATTTCCCTTTTTAATTCTCCCCCAATTTTACTTTTCAAATGTTGAACAATTATGCACTCTAATTTGAATTAGTTTCTATCTTTTAATTTATCGACTCAATTCTCCGTGGGATTCGACCCCGACATCCGTTGGGAATATTTGTTTTGAGCAGCAACTGTTTACACTCTTTCATAAAAGAGGAGTGTATTTTGGACGTTATCATTTCAGAAGGGCCTACGTACACAAGTGAAGCTTAGCACAACTTTTCACCTGCAGATAGATGGTCTGGCCGAGCGGACCATTTAGACATTTGAGGATACGTTGAGAGCATGTATGATTGATCTCAAAGGTAGTTGGGATGACCATTTTCCTCTCATCGAGTTTGCCTACAATAACAGTTATAATTCCAGCATTCAGATGGCTCCATTTGAGGCTCTTTCTGGGTAAAGGAGTAAATCACCTTTTAGACGGTTCTAAGTAGGTGAGGCCATGTTTATAGGGCCAGATTCAGTTCATGAGGCTAAGGAGAAAGTTCAACTCATTAGAGAGAGGCTTTAAATAGCTCAGAGTAGTCAGAAATTCTTGTGCAGATGTTAGGAGGAGAGAGCTTGAATTTGAGGTTGACGATTGGGTATTTCTGAAGGTGTCTCCTATGAAGGGAGTTATGAGGTTCAATAAGAAAAGGAAACTTAGTGTCTTATGAGTAGGAGCTACCAGAAGATTTAGCTATGTATCTCTGTTGAAAAAATGCATTGGTGACCCAGCCTTTGTTGTCCTAGTAGAGAACATTTGTGTGAAGGATAGCCTTACTTATGATGAGGTTCTAGTTGAGATCCTTAATTGTCAAGTATGAAAGTTGAGGAACAAGGAAGTAGCTTCCATGAAAGTTTTTTTGGAGGAATTAGCTTGTTGAGGGAGTTATGGGGGAACATGAAGCAGATATGATGGCCAAACACCCGCATATTTTTCCTTCCGGCTCAGTCCCAACATAAGGTACTAGTTTCCTTCTTAGTACTCTATTCGGTTTCATGTAAAGTTCATGTATCTATGTTTCTTCCATGTCATAGCATGCATACATGAATTCAGTTCAATCATGTATTTCAGTTTGGAGTCAGTCACTCCATCAGTTTTCAGCTACAGTTGTTAAGTTTTGGGATTGTAGTTCCTTTCCTAGCCCTCCAGTATGCCTTAGTCTACATTTGAGGATGAATATTCCCAAGGAGGAGATATTATAACGCTTTGAGCTTCAAAATGGCTTCTTGAAGGAAGAAGAACTTAAATTGTAGGTCTGGTACAGGTGTGACTGTGGGACTGATGATCTGTCAGGTGGGCGACGGATCATCATTTGTGGATTTGTGGTTTGACAGCAAGGTTGACGGCTCATCAGGCTTGCAATAGACCATCCCATGTACCGTCGCACGTTGGCTTCGGTGTCCCTAAGTGAAGGAGGACCCAACGGACTGTCGATGGACTGATGGCCCATCATGGCTACCATCATTATGAGCTAGTCAGGACCCTTCTCGCGTTAAGGATTGATGATAAGATTGACAGACCATCGGGTATGTGACAGTCTGTCATGGGCACCATCGGGACGCCCAGTTATCCAAATTCTACCCGATTTCTTGCGATAATTTTTTAATCTCCAAGACTTCTAATCCCTAAGCGACAACATTTTAGGGATCCATAAGGGTGTAATTGAGGATTTTACTTAGTTTATTCGTCACTCGTCTCATACGCCAAGGTTGGAAAAATAAAGGCTAAGATTCTTCATCAAGTTTCTTCCATATCCTCTTTGGGTCTTCAAATTTTGTTGCAAGTTCATCGAACCCAAGTATGTAGGGTTATCAATGGTGGTAAATCTTCCACCCTCATACCCAATTTCATCCTAATTCCATGATTTCAACTCTCTAAGCATTTCAAATTGAATTCCAGACTTTAACCCCAATTTCATGTAATTAATCATGATATCTCTATGGGTGTAGTTCTCTCATGTTCCAAATGATGAAATATAGTGAATAGGGAAGATTTTACTCTCAAGTTCCTCATGAATTGATGATTTCAAGCTTATGATGATTTTTTCCCTATTATGCATTATTTATGATTTTCATGTTTATGAGTCTATAATTTCAAGTATGATGAATTATTGATGTGCCGTGATTTTTCGGCCCTTTCGACGCTTAAAACCAAGAAACTATGTGCATCCCGGGTATGTTTATGTAGATATGATGCATTTGTATTGAATGTTGCAGGAAAACTGGTCCAGAATGGGAAATAGGAAAGGTAAGGCAGGAAAGGACTGAAATGCAGGTTGCCAGGCATGTCAAGAGTCGTCGTCCCAAGGAACGACTCATGCCTGGAGTCGTGGGGAGAAGATCAAGTTCAGTACTGAAGAAGAAGTGCACTTAATGGATTGAAGGCATGACTCATTGCGTCTAGTAATGAGTCGTTAAGACAATCGTGAAGACTAGGAAGATGAATTCTGAAAAAAGATCTAGTGAAGGCAACGATAGATGTAAAAAGTCGTCCGGTGTTGAGACGACTCGTCAGGAGGACTTTGGTAGGAATCGTCAGGTGCACTGGAATTTTTGAGATTTAATACCACGAGAGACCTAACGACTCATGCTCTAACACGACGAGTCGTTGGGTGACCCATTACAATTATTGGGCCTTTTGCTGAGGATGGGTGATTTGTACTGGCCACGAGTCGTTGGGAGACCCAACGAGTCGTTACTTGGCCCGTTACCCCTGCCTATCCGGAATCCAAATTTAATTAGGATAAGAATTTTTTAGAACTATAAATATAATTTTTAGGTTTATTTTTCGTACACAATTATTTTTACCAACTTTCACGTGAATTCTAGTGTTGTTAATGATTGTTCATGGTTTAAGAAATAAAGTTGAAAATTTTGTTCTTGATTTTGGGAATTAATCAACATTGGAGTTTTATTCATCAAGTTTGGAGTTATATTCAATTTACTTGGTTTTCTTCTACGAAATTTTGTAAGTTACAATTATGATTTATTTTGTATTTTGTGATTGTGATTATTTAAACATGAGTAGCTAAACCCATAACTAGGGTTGTGGGAACCTTGATGAATTAACACATATAGGTTAAAATACTTAGTGATTCTTGAACGGAGTTTATGCATGGATTGTTTTTTTCCTTCATTTTAATTATTTCTTAACGGTTGCAAACATTGGAACTCGTCTTATTCTTACTTACCAGATTGAGGAGGTAGTGAATGGGAAAAGGGATAAACAACGGAGGTTTGAGGCTATCAACCCTCATCTAATAGGTTGAACTTGTTTGGGATAGCTAATCCGATATTAAGGGTAAGGGTTAATTAAACATACGCCCGTATACAGTCCAAGTTGCATGGTGATAATCATCTAAATAGGGGACCAACCATTTAGGTGAAGCTAAGCGACCAACCATTTAGGTGAACCTAAGCGACCAACCATTTAGGTGAACCTAACTTACCAATATTTCATGTTAAACACCAAAATAGGTCACTAGTGTAAAAGCCTTATGGTTATGAAGTCATGAGGAACACAATCCCAGTCAATTTGTTGATTGAGTACAACAAAAATTTATTTAAACATCTAGTAGTCCTCACTCTCATTTATTATTTTATTTCTTTCCCTCCTAGGAAATAAGTAATCCGATAGTAATAGCCATTCACATTAACTTAAGTTCTTTCCAGATTCCCTGTGGCATCGACCTCAACCTTTCTTGGCTTCTATATTTGACATCGACCTCTTTATATCTCAATTGCGAGGTATAATTTGGATGACATCAATTTTTGGCGTTGTTGCCGGGGAATACGGCTAAGGCTTTTGTTAATTATGTTTTCTTTACTATTGGTTCTTATTTCCTTTTTATTTTTCTTTTATTGTTTTTGTTTTTAATAGGTCTTCGGTTCTTGCATGACCAGTACTAGGAGCCAAGGAAAATCCCTGGTTCAAATCGATCATGAACTTAAGTAGACACTAAGGAATCTAAGAAGAATGGCCAACTTACAAGAACAAGAGACAGTGGACCAAGCTAAAGCGAAAATGTTGGCTGAGGAGCAAGCTCGGGCTAGAGATCATAAGTTAGCTAGGATTGCTGAAGAACAATGTCTAGCTGCCGAAGTAGAGTGAGCTAGAAGGAATAGAGGTCCAGAACAGCAAAGACACCATTATTTTTATGAGGACGATGATTCTTATATAGATGAAGCCCGTGCCACTGGAGCTATTGTCCATCCCCCTTTGCCTGCTGGGCAAAGTTTGATATTACCAGTGCTATGATCCAATTGCTTAACATGATGGAAATATTTACGGGTCGTGCAAGTGATGATGCCCATACTCACTTGACCAATTTCATGGGTATCTGTAAGGCATATAAACAATCGGGACTGAGTCAAGATGCGATTCGGCTGAGGTTATTTCCCTTTTCATTAGGGAGTGAGGCAACACTTTGGCTAGCAGAATTACCAAATGATTCGATCACCATATGGAGGGAGTTGAAGAGAGCTTTTCTTGAAAGATTTTTCCCACCTTCCTGAGCCTTGCATTTGAAAGATGAGATATATAACTTCAGGTATTTAAATTCTAAGGCACTTCATGAGACATGGTGGAGATTCAACAAGAAGCTTAAAAGGGTGCCAAACCACAGGATCCCAGATGATACATCACTGGAAATTTTCTATAGATCGCTAAACGCTAATACCAATGCGGTGGCTGATTCCGTGTCTGGAGGAACATTTATTGGCCATACTTATGCTGAAGCTACTGTGCTACTTGACAGAATTACTAAAACCAACCGTGCGTGGCACACAAGAGAATCGGAGACTCCGGATGGTTCTTATGTGCTAGGTATGACTACAGAATAGAGAAGAAAGGACGAAGAATGAGATCAAGACATTGCTAAGATAAAGACCACAATGGGGTTGCTTGCTATGTATTTGATGGGAGTTGGAGATGAAAAAGTGAATGTTGTGGATTCTCAGGTCAAGGTCCAGAGAAATGATGGTGAATCTGAATTTGAGGAAGAACCTAACTATTTGAATGAACAGGGGCGGGTGTTGGACCAACGCACAAGGGTCTAACCAAGACTCTTGGCGTCAAGATCAAGGGAACCAAGGTTGGAACTTTTACAAAGATAACAATTATAATCGATGCCAATAGAGAGATAATGGTAACTGGAAGAAGCGTGATGAGTACAAGAATGGCATAAGTGGTTTATATGTTCCTCCAAGGAACCGAGAGCCAGATCTAGTGGTTGACAAGTAGAAGATATGTTATCCAAGGTGCTTATGCAGATGGAGGCAACAGATGACCATTTCAAAGAACTCCGCGCTGATATTTCTGGGATGAACCAAAAGGTGCATTCACATGCCGTTTCCATAAAATAAATTGAGCAGCAGCTTGGTTAGATGTCTGTTGCAATGAACTAGAGGCAGAAGGGAAGACTTCCCAGCAACACTGTTCAAAATATGAAAAATGATAGTCATTTATGGTTGTCACTACTAAGACAAGGAAAATGACAGTTGATCCTACAAGACAAGTTTTGATTGATGAGATAGTTGAGCCCTTAGTGATTGATGATGATAGGGTGATAGGTTCTGAGGATCAGATTTTGGATGATGAATCAGTTGAGAAGACCGCTCCAAGTAATGCGAAGGAGCATGGGTCTAGCAAAGAAAAACAGAAGGAGGTACAACAAAAGATCACACCTATTCCTAGATCGCCTCCCCCTTTTCAACAGAGGTTGAAGAAAAAGGCCGAAGATGGGAAGTATCACAAGTTCATCTCAATGTTAAAATAATTATCTGTGAACATCCCATTAGTCGAGGCACTTGAACAGATGCCCGACTATGCTAAATTCATGAAGGACCTTGTCACTAGAAAGAGGACTGTGAGTTTCGAACCTGCAGATAATTTGCACCATTGTAGTGCAATATCATCTCGTTCTCTTGTTCAGAAAAATGAGGACCCTGGGGCTTTCACCATACCATGCACTATTGGAACTTTTAATTTTTCTAAGGAATTATGTGATCTCGGTGCTAGTAATAATTTGATGCCATTAGCAGTTTTTAGACAGTTGGGCATGCGAGCCCCCAAACCGACTATATTACGTCTTTTGATGGTAGATCGTACTGGGAAAAATCTGGTGGGAATCCTCTATGATGTTCTAGTGAAGGTAGAGTCCTTTATATTTCTGGCCAATTTTGTCATTATGGACTGTGAGGTTGATTTTGAGGTCCCCATTATCTTGGGGCGATGATTCCTCGCCACCGGACGTGCTCTTGTAGATATGAAGACTGGACAGCTCAAATTCCGGTTGAACAATGAGGAAGTGACATTCAATGTATGCAGATGAAACAACCAAATGATATGAGGGTGGTCTTAATAATTGATGTTGTGGAACCTGAGTTCCCAATTATACCCATTGAGGAGTGTTTGATTATTGATGACTTAGCAGCAATTTTGATGGATGTTGGTGCTGAGGAGATCCATGGGGGTGAGGAGATTATTAATGCACTTGCTGGCATGGGGTCATACACTTATGGTCCAAAGAATATTGATCTAGACTTGAAGAATTGGGTGACCCCAGCAGGAAAATCATCTATTGATGAGCCTATGGTATTGGAGCTCAATGCACCCCGTGTCATTTATAATATGTATTTTTGGGAGCTGGTAACACTTTACCGGTCATTGTAGCACTGACTTGGAGGAACGACAAGTGGAGGCTTTGGTCACCATTTTGAAGAGATATAAAAAAGCTATCGGGTGGATCATCGCATTATTATTGGAATCCTAGCCGGTATTTGCACTCACAAGATCCAGCTAGAGCTAGATTATATTCCGAGTATTGAGCATCAGCATAGGCTGAATCCACCTATGCAAGAGGTGGTCAAGAAGGAGATCATCAAGTAGTTGGATGCAGGTGTTGCTTATCCTATCGCAGACAGCAAATGGGTAAGCCCAGTCCAGTATGTACTGAAAAAGGGAGGAATCAAGGTGGTCCCAATTGCTAAAAATGAGCTCATTCCACTAAGACTAGTAACCGGTTGGAGTGTATGCATGGATTACAGAAAGTTGAACCATTGGACGTAAAAAGATCACTTTCCGATGCCATTCATGGACCAGATGTTAGACCGGCTTGCAAGCAAAGGTGGTATTGTTTCCTTGACGGTTATTCGGGGTACAATCAGATTTCTATAGCCCCCAAAGACTAAGAGAAGACCACGTTCACTTGCCCATATGGTACATTTGCTTTTAAGAAGATGCCATTCGAGTTATGTAATGCACCCGCCACTTTTCAGCGTTGCATGATGTCCATATTTTCTGACATGGTGGAAGACATCATTGAAGTCTTTATGGATGAATTTTCGGTGATGGGTGATTCATTCGAAGATTATTTCGCTCATTTGAGCAAGGTGCTGCAGAGATGTGAAGAGACCAACTTGGTTCTTAACTGGGAAAAGTGTTATTTCATGGCTAAGGAAGGTATAGTGCTCGGCCATAGGATTTCTGGTAAGGGTACTAAGGTGGATAGTGCTAAGATTGATGTTACTGCTAGTTTACCACCCCCAATTTATGTAAAAGGTGTTTGAAGATTTCTAGGTCATGCAGGGTTTTAAAGAAGATTCATTAAGGACTTCTCAAAGATTGCACATCCTTTATGTAAACTGCTTGAGAAATAGGAGAAGTTTGTTTTTGATGAGGCATGTCTGAAGGCTATTGAATGCCTTAAAGAGAGATTGACCACTGCCCCTATTATAGTGGCACCCGACTGGCCTTTGCCTTTTGACGTCATGTGTGATGCTAGCGGTGTGGCCTTGGGAGATGTGTTGGGTCAAAGGCGTGAAAAGATTTTCATTCCGATTTATTATGCTAGCAAGGCTCCAAATGCAGCTCAAAAAAATTATATCGTGACATAATAGGAGCTATTGGCTGTAGTTTTTGTAATTGAGAAGTTTCAGGCATACTTGCTTGGAACTATGGTGATAGTCCATACAAACCATGCAGCTTTGAGATGTCTTATGGCAAAGAAGGATGTCAAACCATGGTTGATTCGATGGGTTGTGCTGCTACAAGAGTATTCGTTCGAGGTAAAAGACTGAAAAGGGAGAGAAAACCAGGTGGCGGATCATTTATCAAGATTGGAACCTGATGCAGCACTTCGAGATGAGCATGATATAGTTGATGCATTCCTAAACGAGTAGGTTTTAGCGGCCTCACAAGATGTCATCCCATGGTTTGCAGACTTTGCTAATTATCTGGTGACTGATGCTGTACAAGAGAACTTATCTTTTCACTAGAGGAAGAAGTTTATGTCTGACGTGCAAAAGTTTTTTCTGAGATGAGCCCTACTTATTTCGCATATGTGCTGATGGGGTTGTTTAGAGTTGCGTGCCCGAGGTAGAGATGATAAGCATATTGGAGGCCTGCCACTCATCCCCTGTTGGGGGTCACCACAGCGGGATTCACACAGCCCACAAGATTCTGCAATGTGGGTCTTATTGGCCAACCATTCACCAGGATGCGCATGATTTCGCAAAGGCATGTTATGCATGCCAAAGGCAAGGAGACATGAGCTTCCTCTTACTCCCATCCTTGTCATTGAGCTAATTAATGTATGGGGCATTGATGTCATGGGCCCATTTGTGAGCTCAAACGGGATGAAGTACATACTTGTTGTTATTGACTATGTTTCGAAATGGGTGGAAGCAGTTGCACTTCCAAATAATAAAGGGAAGAGTATCACAACGTTCTTGAAGCGGAATATATTTGCTAGATTCAGGACTCCCAAAGCCACCATTAGTGATGGGGGTTCACACTTCTGTAACCAGTTGTTTCTCTCCTTATTGGAGAAATATGGGTAAAACATAGGGTGGAAACACCTTATCATCCGCAGTCTAGTGGGCAGGTGGAAGTCACAAACTGGGAGATTAAGACCATCTTGGCAAAGACTGTGAATGCTAACTGGATAGATTGGGCAAGAAAGCTAGATGATGCTTTATAGGCTTATCGGACCGCATTCAAGATTCATATAGGTATGTCTCTGTACAAGCTAAATTATGGAAAAGCATGTCTTCTTCCAGTTGAACATGAGCACAAAGCTATGTGGGCGCTCAAGAAGCTGAATTTGGATTGGAATGAAGCCGCAACTTGAGGCTTGATTAGTTGAATGAGCTAGATGAATTACGTTTGAAATACTATGAGAGTTCTGAAATTAAGAATGAAAATTCAGTATGACCGGAAGATCGAGAAGAGAGAGTTCAGTCCGGGTAGCATGGTGTTATTATTCAATTGAAGGCTTCGCTTGTTTCCCGGCAAGTTGAAGTCCAAATGGTTAGGGCCTTTTTGAGTGGTTCAAGTATTCTCCCATGGGGCAATTGAACTGGAAAATCATGAAGGAAAGCATTTTAAAGTTAATGGTCAACGTGTGAAAGCATATCTGGGGAGAAGTGAAGAAATTAGGCTGGTGGATCTCTAGGCTCTGGGTGAAGTCCGAGTAACCCAAGGACCCGCGTCATGCCGTGATGTTAAATCAGGCACTGCATGGGAGGCAAAACATATAAGTGTTTTGATGACGTCTGAGTAGTCAAAATACCCGCGTCATTCTGCGACGTTAAATCAAGAGCTTCTTTGGGTGGCAACCCAAGTTGTAAATGTAAGAAAAATATAGTGTTTATGTGTGTTGATGTGTGCAGGTGATTTAAATATGAAATTTGAAGTTAAAATTGAAAATTTGAAGTGAGTTGCTGGTGCCAAAAAGCACAGAAAGAGTCATTGTCAGACCAAATAACGCATTAACTGGATCGTCGTCATTACTGCATCAAACTGTGTAGACAACGGTTGACCAAATGAGTCATTTCCAGTGGCAACGAATCATGAGATCTTCCGTCAAGTCTACTGGATCAAAGGTGGAACTGAACTTACAAAAGGTGATAACTACTCACTCAATGAATCGTCGGGTGAGTGGCTCATCAGGAAGCTACCATAGTTCAGGGCCCATGACTCAAGTCACGACTCATTGGGTTACACCATAAGTCATTAGGTCCCAGGTAAGTTCTTAAGCTCAAGCCACTGCCTGAAAGTCCGAACAAGTCATTTAACCACATAACGAATCATTATGTGGGCCATCATGTGTTTTTAAGTAACTTCCAACCGACCCAACCCACACACTAATTAGGGTAAATTTTTATTTCAATCATATAAAACACCTAATTTTCTTGCCCTCCAAACTCTTACCTGAGTTTAAACCCAAAACATAACTTCAAAACTACCAAATTCTTCACCATTCCATGATCGACTGCTCCATCTCAAAGAATTGACACACACACACGATCGCATTCAACTGCTCAAAGTGCCACATTCTATTGCTATTTCTAGTTCAACTCTCTTTCTTGCTCAGCTCGAAATTATTGTGAGTATTTACTTATGTATTCTCTTCTCCATCAGTTTTATCATATAATGATTTTAAGTTCGACCTAATATCATGAGTTTCACGGAAGCCTAGTGGTAAGACATTGAATGAAAAAAGTTTTTTGGAACCCTTGAAGAATCTGATGAAGTGGTGCTTGTGGAATCTTTAATTTAGATGATGAACATGATAAGAGCTATTTCAACAACTGTATGTCAAACTCTTGAGCACGAGCCATTCAACGAGTTGTGGTATCATTTCAAGACTCATCATATGGCTTGTCCTGAGTAGAAATTAAACTTGGTGACTAGTCGTTCAGTCCACTGGTCCAACATGCAGAAAACACATCCGAAAGACAACGATTGATCTCACGAGTCATGGCCAGCGGCAACGACTCATTAAGTCAATCGTCATGTCTACTGAGACAAAGTTTAAAAGTTGATTATGTTTCCTCTCATCTTCTATACTAACTAATCTTCCACAGGTACAATGGCTCCGAGGGATACACCACAGAAAGGTCAAGCAAAGAAACAAGTGTCGGAGAGGAGTCAACCATCATACTGCAAACTTCAGGAGGCGCCATTCTCCTCTGTAGAGTCAAGTAGCTCGAAGGAGGAATACGAAGTGTCAGAAAAGCATCTGGTACGGAGATCAACCAGGGATAAGGCTCAACGAACTACAAATTCAACATCCCTGGTTGCTGCTCCTACTCCACTAGCAAGGGACCCTCTAAGCCGTATAGATGAAAATGCCGAGGCCATAGCCAAAATTTCTCCCAAGGGCACCATAGCTGGGCAAAACTTAGAAGTAGTTGATGAGTCACGTGCTCAACAAGGGAACACGGATGATAAACTGACTTAGACCTCGAATACATCAAACGATCAACTAAGGCACGTGAGAAGATGGTGTTTTCATGGTATGATGGTTATATACAACAAGAACATTGCTCCGAATGACAATGGAAGTCCAAGGAGAAGCATCTACTAGGAGCCCAAGCTAGTCACCATAGGGCTCAAGGACCACCCTGAGCTGTAGGCTTTATTTGACAAATACAGGTTCGAGTAGTTGGCGGAGCCATCAGGAAGCTACAGTTCCTGCCTAGCCAGAGAATTATATGCAGCCTACGCAACCACACTACAACGTCTATCATTGGGTGGTTAATACTGAAAAAAGCGGCCAGCTTTAACAAAGGTGTTGGTTCGGAAGATGCCTGTGGACATATCTGAGAGGACCATCTCCAGACTACTTTATGGGCTAGACTATCATGCCCCGATGAACACTGCCAAGTTTGATCACAGAATATTCGAGCTCAAGAAAGTCAAGACTAAGAATCTGAATAGTGAGGAGCGAATCAAGCAGTACACTTGGCTGTCTCGGGTCATTGTCACAAGAGGTCCGTTGGTTGAATGGTTGCATGACACCGACTCCCAGATCTAGAAGGACACATTAAATTTTCAAGCTAATTTTTGGTAGTCACTGGTGTTGCATAGGCTAGTACCAACTGCAATGATAACATTCTTTCACCTAACAGAGCTACATTGGTAGCTAGTATTATGGAGGGATACACCATAGCTTTCCCATTGTACATTGCTGAAGAGATTCTAGAGCGGGCAATAAATGATGACACTACGATTCCTTTTCCATGTCTTATTGATACACTCTATCAAGAGTCAAAAGTGCCAGAGTTTCCATCCATTGACCAGTGCATAGTGGTTCATAAGATAACAGATATCGGGTTGATAAGAGATGACACAAACCAGGTATCGAGAGAAAGGAATCAGGATGTCGCATCTACTGGAGCGACTAAATTAGTAGAGGTATTTAGCAGTGGGATGCAGAATAAGGCTACTGGATTTACTAAGATTGCGGTAGAGCCCACGGAGACCAGGGAGATGGCTAGCCATCCTGAGGCTATAGATGCAACTGACATTCCCGCATTTGCGGAGATTCCAGAGTGGTCATCCATAGCAGTTGCATCTCACCCACCTGTTGCACCCCCAAGTGCTCCTTTAGCTGGTCTAGTAACAATTTCTGAAGAATTTCTGATCGATATGGCTAGATGGCTTGAAAAGGTCGAGAAACAACAAGCACATACGACTCTGTAGGTAATGGTGCTAATGGAGAAAGTTAGGCCTTGGGTTACCAAAGAATTGGAGGAGCTCTCTAGCTTAGTGCATGGAAGGTTAGACACTTTTGAGATATGCATGGATGAGCGCCTTGCACAGTTACAGGCGCCCAAATTGGCAAGGTGGTATGCGGAGGTAGTAGCACTCAGAACGGAGATACGGGAGTTGTCCGCATAATAGGTAGCTACGATCCCTCCACTCATGCTTCTAGTGATAGAGGATGAGAGCGAAGAAGAGCTACCACTGATAGTTGATTTTATTACTGAGGAGCCGGTGGCAGAAGACAAGGGAAAAGGCCTCGTGAGGAGGCGAGTTTTGAGGAGGATGACTCTTTGCTCCGTCAATAGAAGTGAGAGCGGAGAGAGATGTAGAGAACGCTGTATTTATCCAGAGAGAAGGCTCGACGGAGGGCCACAGTTGAGGCAGCGAGAGCTCTAGGAGAAGGTACGAGCTTAGTTGGGTCTGAAAATTCACCGTGTCAAGCCAGTGGTATCGGATAGGACACTGGAGGAGTATCTCACCCTCCACTGACCAGGTAGCAGACACCGAGGTCATATAGGTATGTTCCCTATTTTCATGGTTTTTATATATATATATATATATGCATCGAGGATGATGCATGCTTTTCTTGATGGGGGTGGAGAGGGATACCTGTGATTTTTGCTGAACATAACCCGAGGGTTTTTCTTGCCGGATATCTTTTCCCTCGGGTGTTCCTTATCTAGTAGAACTGACACATTTAGGGTTTTATGTTATTGTGTTTATTTGTGTCAGTCGAAAGAAAGTTAGGTGAACTTAAGGCAGTCAAGAGCTTAAATTTTTTATTTTAGTTTAATAGATAATGTGATACCCCTCCTAAATTATTTTATGTGTGTGTTAAAATTGACAAGTATGATCTTTGTGAATCTTTGCATGGCATTAAAACTGTGAACATGTTTACCATTTTATGATTGTACCTAAACTAGCAGTTAGTAGAAGTGATGATGTTGACATGTGCTATGTGTGAGTGAGATTTAGTAGTTAAATTCGATTGTATGTGTCAATCTAGAACTTGCCTGGTCAGTCATACCGAGATAGAGGATGGGAAACTAGGAAACGATCATAGGCAATTTTTGATTAATGACCCACTTTAGCCTTAAAAGATCTACCAAAAGAAAATAAATATCCCTTGATCCAAATTTTGAGCTTAAATTGACCTTTCTTTTTGTTTACACCAATTCACCTTCCTGCTTTGATTAAAAATGAACCTGTCTTGGCCCTAGTCTCTCCTTGGACACTTTGAACCTCAACTCAGGTAAATCTCCTAAGTTGAGGGTGGCTATTATAGGGGTGATTAAGAGGAGTAGGGTGGAATGAGATTGGGTAATTCGAATGAAAGAGTTGGTGCGGTGTGCGTAATGAAAGAGAAGAAGAAAACAAAAATGTTGTTAAAAGACAGAAAAAAGAGAAAGAAAAGAAAAGAAAAGAAAAATGTTAAATGAATGAATGCTTGAAAGAAGACGAACCACACTTGTAGTTGCAAACAAAAATAAAAGATGGTGCAAGTAATCGAAAAAGGGGTGAAAATATGAAAAGGTTAAAAGTGGAGTCAGGGCATGTGTAGTGCAAAGGAGGGTTAAGCTACTAATCCCATATATATCATACTCGAACCCGAGCCTGTTACAAGATTAAAAAGTCCAATAGTAATCCTGGTTACCTTTTTGAAAATTGAGGTATTGAAAGTAAAGGCAAGCCTATGGCATTGCATGCACACAATTAGAATTTTTTTGTGAGAGCGAGCGTGATCTTACCTAGTCCCAAGAGAAATACATTGATATAGTCATATTCACATGAGTGACTGTGGGACTTCCTTGAGGTGAGAGCATTTGGTCAACAAAATCATCTACAAATTGTCTTGGTCAGTGTTATAGATTTATTATTATACCCGCAGAACCCAAAGATCAGACCCAGAAGTAAAAATAGAGAAAAACTGAAAATTCATACCAGGTCACAAAAAGACTCGTGAGGTGGGTCGTGAGGAGTGACCACGAGTTGTGAGGTGACTCATGGTCAGAATGGTTTGGCAAGGCCTGAGTGAGGAGGCCACGGGCCTGATTATGAGTCGTGGTCAGACCTCATGACCCGTGAGGTCACCCGTGGTCTACCTTGGAGGTTTGGCAAGTTGGGATGGGAAATGTAGGCCACGAAAGTGACCATGAGTAGTGGTTTGACCTCATGACTCATGAAGTCACCCTTGGGATCCCCTTGGATGTTTTGGTTAGTGGACTCAATGGACCATGGCCTCGAGTTGTGCCCTATGGAAACGACCCGTGAGGTCCCTCGTGGGGACTGGCGACCAAAAATTTCCAGCATTTTAATAATAGTGTTTTCATAATTCCTAAGTTCCTAAGGCCTAAACTATGTCATTTTGGATATTTTTTCTGAGTGAGATAAGATGAGTTAAGTCCTTTATGCATGCCCATTTCTCATGCAAAAGCTTAGAGAGATTTTTGGGAGATTCAAGGCCTTCTTCCCCAAATTTTCATCAATTTCTTAGTGGGTATTCAAGGAACCTCGAAATTAATCCATTCCCAGGTATGTACGGTTTCAGAATGGGTGAAATTCTTCCACACCCATGCCCAAATTTCAAATTTAATCATGAATCCTCCTATTCAATTCCATGGGATCTTACCCAAAAGCAATAAAATGTGATTTCTCTTTATGGGCTTGAATCAATTGAGTTTTAATTATTGAATTATGAATGATGGGAAAGTTTTACATTATTTTCTTTAAAATTATGTTTCAATCTTTTAAGTTGAAAATGCCAATTTGATGAAAGTTCATGGAAGTTATGATTAATGATGAATACTCTATATTTTGAGTTTATTGATGACAGAACAACATGAATTCAAGTTACCCATATTTATGAGTATATTTTTAAAGAATTGAATATGATGAAGTATAGACCAATGCCCACATGTTGAAGAATGATTTATTATTTATGAAGTTAATTACTTGATTTATCGATTTATCATATTGGCCGATGAAAAGGGCCTATGATTTTTGGGTAAGAATTTTTTAAAGGGGATCAATGATGATAAATGTTATATTTTAGCCAATGAATCTTAATGCATGACGTTGTTGATTTACATTTGAGCCTATATGCATGTTTTTGGGAGTCGTGTCTAGCACCGAGCAGCTCGACGTTCAAAGGACTACGCCTGTGTCTCATAACCACGTGACCGTGGGTTTCCAAATGATATGATTTATTGATGATGATCCCCTCTCCTGGCAAGCCAGGGTCGGCTTTGCCCACTTGAGCGAGATAGTAGGGCATCATGAAAGGCTCTTCCAGAATGGTGTCGGTTATGATGAGTCCTCCCATTGTTCCGCATGTTTTATGCTTTTTTATGTTTATGTTGTTGGCTCTAGTTATGTTTTGATAAAGTTTACATACAATTACGAAAATGAATGATTATGAATGATTTTAAAGTCTAGAGCCTTATGTTTTATTATGAAGATTTTGATGTAAGCATGATGTTTCTCTCTTATATTGTTTGTGAGTTTTATTTACTCTTCAATGTCCATTTTACTTACCTTGCATACTAAGTACATTCCACGTACTGACTGTATACTTTCTATGTTGTATTGTTTCATGATATAGGGTCCATATCTCAGGCTCATCCTCACCCTTAGTCCATCTCAGCTTACGCTTTCAGCTTAATGGTGAGTCCTCATGTTCCGAGGGCCGTTTGACAAACTTTCATGTTATTTGTGTTTCATTATTGTTCAGGTTAGTTGGAGATGCTGTCCCATCAACCCATCTTATGTATTAGAGGCTTTTAGACAAGTATGTAGTGCTTAGCTATGTATATGTCCTGTATTTCCTGATGTTATGCTATAATTACGTTTCTGCTATGTTTTTATGATTATCATTCCGCTTATTTGAATGAGATTAGTTTTATTCATGTGCCATGGGTTGACTTGGGATCTCTCGGTGTTCCTTGTCCCGTGTCTATGATCTGGGTGTACGTTTGGGTCATGAAAAACTTTGTATCAGAGCCATAGGTTTGAAGTGTCCTAGGGTGTCTGAAAACCGTGTTAAGTAGAGTCTTTTTCATGAGTGTGAAGCGCGCCACACTTGTGAAGAAGAGGCTACTAGACGTTTAGAAAATGTTCCCTTCTTTCATGTTTTATGTCGTGCGATAAAAAGACTTTCCATCCTTCTAATTCGTGTGATTTGAGATTGCAGAATTATGACTCCTAGAAGAATGAATGGAAGGAGGAATAGAAATGATGAAGGCCACAGAGATAGCAATGACCATGGGCATCAGCAAGCCCCACTTGTTCAGGAGCCCCAAGCACCAGAGCCAGCTACCCACGCTGAGTTTTGGGCGGCTATTCAGATATTGGTGCAGGCTTTGACCGCTCAAGTTAACCAGCAGGCTATTGCACAGGTCCCATAGAATGGCAATGCAGCGGCAACTCGGATTAGAGACTTCTTGAGAATGAACCCCCTCGAGTTCACGAGGTCAAGGGTGGATGAGTTTCCACGTGAGTTCATTGAAGGGATCTTGAAGATCCCTTAGGTTATGGGGGTGACAAATGGGAAGTGTGTTCACTTGGCCTCTTATCAGCTAAAAGAGGTCGTTCATATTTGGTACAAGCAATGGAAGGATGGCAAGGCAGTGGGAGTGGGCCCTATCAGCTGGGATGAGTTCCACATGGCGTTTCTCGACAGGTTCTTCCCTTGAGAGATGAGGGAGTTTAAAGTAGCTGACTTTGTGAACCTCAAGCAGGGAAAGATGATAGTGTTTGAGTATTCGCTTGAGTTCACTCGTTTGCCAAAGTACGTCCCAGAGTTAATGATGGATCAGAGGGCGCGGGTGAGCCGATTTGTTCATGGTGTGGCTGGTTATTTAGAAAAGGATTGCAGGACTGCTATGCTCCACCAAGGTATGGAATTTCCTCACATAGTGTTGTACACCTAGCTAATGGAGGCGGCTAATGCGAGGGAGAAGGTGGCAAAGAGTGCTCGGACGGACAGCCATGGTTTTTCACATTAAAGGTGCGGCGGTGGATACCGTCCACAGTTTCAGCAAAGATCACTAGCCCCAGCACCGTCATCAGCTAGTGTTCCATCTAGGCCCAGGGGTGATCAGAACAACAGGGCTTCAGGGTCTAGGGATCAAAGGGGCACCCAGTTATAATATACCTCTACAGCTTGTGGGAAGTGCACCAAGAGTCATGCCTGGGAGTCCTTGCTCGATTCAAATGTTTTCTATGGGTGTGGTAGATTTGGGCACATGTACTGAGCGTGCCCATATGCTAGATAGGGTGATGATAGGGATTGTGCACACCAGCAGGACAGCAGCAGCTCCATCCTATTTCTCTCCACAGGGAGCATCGAGTAGTAGAGGTGGAGGACAGTGCCAAAACCGATTATATGCCCTTGACTCACGCTAGGAGCAGGAGACTTCCCCAGACATGGTCACTGCAATGTTACATGACTTTCATATTGATGTTCATGCCTTGCTAGATCCGGGAGCCACGTTTTCTTTCGTGACTCCTTACATTTCTCGTAGCCTTAGAGTTAGTCCTGAGACCTTGTCAGAACCGTTTTCAGTTTTGACCCCTATTGGTGATTCGATCATAGTTATTCGAGTACATAGAGAATGACCGGTCACTGTGTTGCACAAACCTTGTAGAGTTAGCCATGACTAACTTTGACATTATTCTTAGCATGGATTGGTTGTTTTCATGTTACGCTTTAATTAATTAAAGGACCCGTATGGTGGAATTTCGTTTTTTGGGTGAGTCAATGTTGGAGTGGAAGTGTAGTTTGACGGTACCAGTAGGTCGGTTTATTTCCTATCATAAGGCCAGGAAGATGATCTCTAAAGGTTGCATGTACCTCCTAGTTAGTGTTAAGGATATGGAGCCAAGACCCCGGCTATTCAGTCAGTTTTTGTGGTATGCGAATATCTGGAGGTGTTTCCTGATGAATTGCCCGATGTTCCTCTGGAGAGGGAAATTGATTTCGGTATTGATCTATTACTCGATACACAACCTATCTTTATTCCTCCCTACAGGATGGCCCCAACTGAACTAAAGGAATTGAAGGATCAATTAAAGGATCTGTTGGATAAGGGCTTTGATTAGACTGATCTAGTCTCCATGGGGTGCACCAATTCTATTTTTTCGAAAGAAGGACGGGTCCCTTCGGATGTGTATTGACTATTGGAAGTTGAACAAGGTTACCGTCAAGAACAGGTACCCTTTACCTAGGATCGTTGTTTTGATTGACCAGCTTCAGGGTGCCAAGTGCTTCTCCAAGATTGTTCTCAGCTCCGGGTATCACCAGTTCAGAGTTCGGAAGAGTGACACCCTGAAGACCGCTTTCAGGACTCGGTATGGTCACTACGAATTTATTGTTATGTCTTTTGAATCAATGCCCCAACAACTTTTATGGATCTAATGAACAGGGTGTTCAAGGAATATTTTGACATGTTTGTGATTGTGTTCATTGGCGACATCTTGATATACTCACGGAGTGAGGAAGAGCATGTCGCTCACCTGAGAGTAGTACTTCAGACCCTCAAGGATCGTCAGCTATATGCAAAGTTCAGTAAGTGAGAAATTTGGCTAGACTCAGTGGCATTTTTGGGTCATGTGGTATCAAGTGAAGGCATAAGTGTAGATTCCCAGAAAATTGAGGTGGTGAAGAATTGGCCTAGATTGGTGAATCCATCAGAAATTCAGAGTTTCGTTGGTCTAGCTGGCTACTACCGAAGGTTTGTTGAGGGTTTCTCATCTATTGTGGCACCTTTGACCAAGCTGACTCAGAAAAAAGTGAAGTTCCAATGGTTGGATTCTTGTGAGAAAAGCATCCAAGAGTTGAAGACGCGACTCACTTCAGCACCAGTGTTAACCTTACCCTTGGGCACTGATGGATTTGTAGTGTATTGTGATGCCTCGAGGGTTGGACTGGGATGTGTGTTGATGCAGCGTGGGAAGGTAATAACATATGCCTCGAGACAACTAAAAGTTCATGGAAAGAATTACCTGACCCATGACCTTGAGTTGGTCGCGGTGTTGTTTGCATTGAAGATATGGCGGAATTACTTATATGGGGTCCACGTGGATGTATTTACGGATCACAAGAGCTTGAAATATATGTTCACACAAAATGATCTAAATCTTCGATAGAGGAGATGATTGGAGTTACTTAAGGACTATGACATGAGTGTCCTTTACCAACCGGGCAAGGACAATGTGGTTGAGACGCACTTAGTAGGCTCTCTATGGAGGGTGTGTCCCACATGGATGGGGGAAAGAAGGAGTTGGTGAAGGATGTCCATAGACTTGCGAGACTGGGGGTTAGATTGATCGACTCAACTGATGGCGGCGTTATTGTGCGGAATGGGTCAGAATCATCCTTAGTGGTTGATGTCAAATCTAAGCAAGATGAGGATCCGACTTTGAGGAAGTTGAACGAAGCAATGCGGAGTCAAAGGGTGGAGGTTTTCTCCCAAGGGGGAGATGGGGTGCTACAATACCGGGGTCTACTATGTGTTCCGGATGTTGATAATTTGAGAGTTCAGATATTGCATGAGACACATGGTACTAGATACTCTATCTACCCGGGACCATGAAGATGTATTGGGACTTGCGAGAAATCTATTGGTGGGATGGTATGAAGAAGGATATGATGGAGTTCGTAGCTAAATGTTCAAACTGTTAGCAAGTAAAAGTCGAGCATCAAAGGATGGGAGGTGTACTTCAGGATATTATCATCCCCACTTGGATGTGGGAGGAAGTAAATATGAATTTTTGTTATAGGACTACCTCGTACTCGACGACACTATGACTCCATTTGGGTGGTGGTAGATAGGTTAACTAATGTGGCACACTTCCTACCGGTCAAGATCATGGATTCAACAGATGATTATGCCAAGTTGTATATTGGCGAGTTGGTTCGACTTCATGGAGTGACCTTGTCTATTATTTCATACTGAGGTACTCAGTTTACCTCTCAATTCTGGCGTTCTTTTCAAAAAGGACTTGGGACGCAATTAAGCTCGTACAGCCTTCCATCCTCGAACAGACGGCTAGGCAGAACGAACCATTCAGACCCTCGAGGATATGTTAAGGGCATGTGTTATGGATTTTAAAGGTATTTGGGATGATCATTTACACTTAATCGAGTTCGCCTATAATAACAGTTATCACTCAAGTATCCAGATGGCACCGTTCGAGGCTCTTTATGGGCGAAGGTATAGATCGCCCATTGATTGGTTTGAGGCTGGCGAGGTAGCCATGATAGGACCAGATTCGGTCCATGAAGCAATGGTAAAGGTCCAGTTGATAAGGGACCCGTTCAAAATCAGTTAGAGTTGTCAGAAATCTTATGCTGATGTGAGGAGAAGGGATCTGGAGTTTAATATGGACGACTGGGTATTTCTAAAGCTATCTCCCATGAAAGGTGTCATACGGTTCGGAAAGAAAGGGAAACTTAGTTCCCGTTACGTTGGTCCTTACCGGGTTATAAAGAGAGTTGGTAGGGTGGCGTATGAGTTGGACTTGCCTTCAGAATTAGCTTCAGTTCATCCCGTGTTTCATGTATCACTCTTGAAAAAGTGCTTGGGTGATCCAGCTTTAGCAGTCCCAGTATACAATGTTTGTGTAAAGGGTATTCTCAGCTGTGAGGAAATTCTTGTAAAGATCTTGGATTGTCAGGTTAAGAGGCTGAGGAACAAAGAAGTAGCTTCAGTTAAAGTATTATGGAGAAATCAGCATGTTGAGGGAGCTACATGGGAAGCCGAAACAGATATGATAGCTAAATACCCTTATTTTTTCCCTACTGGCTTAGTTCCAGTTTAAGGTATTAGTTTTTCCCTAAACCTTTAATCAACTTTTCATGTTCAGTTCATGTGTACAAGTTTGTTTTATGATATGGTATATGTATGTGATGTTTGAATTCAGTTCAGCTATGTAGTTCTTTACAGAGGTAGTCATTCCGTTAGTTTTCAACGTAAATGACCAGTAATTCTATATGGTGATAGCTTGTTTCTGAGTTTTCTGTATGTTTCTAACATTCGAGGATGAATTTTCCCAAGGGGGGGATATTATTATACCCCGAGAACCCAAGGATCAGACCCGGAAGTAAAAACGGAGAAAAACTAAAAATTCTCACCAGGTCACAGAATGACCCGTGAGGTGAGTCGTGAGGAGTGACCACGAGTCATGAGGTGACTCGTGGTCAGCCTGGTTTGGCAAGGCCTGAGTGAGGAGGCCACGAGCCTGACCACGTGTCATGGTCAGACCTCAGAACTCGTGAGGTCACCCGTGGTCTACCTTGGAGGTTTGGCAAGTTGGGATGGGCAGTGTAGGCCACGGAAGGTGACCACGAGTTGTGGTCTAACCTCACCACTGGTGAAGTCACCCTTGGGGTCCCCTTGGATTTTTTGGTCAGTGGACTCAATGGACCATGGCCTCGAGTCGTGCCTTGTGGCAATGACCCGTGAGGTCCCTCATGGGGACTGGCAACCAGAAATTTCCTGCATTTTAATAAGGGTTTTTTCGTAATCCCTAAGTTCCTAAGGCCTAAACTACGTCGTTTTGGATATTTTTCTAAGTGAGATAAGATGAGTTAAGTCCTTTATGCATGCCCATTTCTCATGCAAAATCTTAGAGAGATTTTTGGGAGATTCAAGGCCTTCTTTCACAAATTTTCATCAATTTCTTTGTGGGTATTCAAGGAACCTCAAAATCAATCCATTCCTAGGTATGTAGGGTTTTAGAATGGGTGAAATTCTTCCACACCCATGCCCAAATTTCTATTTAATCATGAATCCTCCTATTCAATTCCATGGGGTTTTACCCAAAAACATGAAAATGTGATTTCTCTTTATGGGCTTGACTCAATTGTGTTTTCATTATTGAATTATGAATGATGGGTAAGTTTTACATTATTTTCTTTAAAATTGTTTTTCAATCTTTTAAATCGAAAATGCCCATTTGATGAGAGCTCATGGAAGTTATGATTTATGATGAATACTCCATATTTTGAGTTTATTGATGACAGAAAATCATTAATTCAAGTTACCCATGTTTATGAGAATATTTTGAAAGAATTGAATATGATAAAGTATTGGGCAATGCCCACATGTTGAAGAATGATTTATGATTTATGAAACGAATTACTTGATTTATCGATTTATGATGTTGGCCGATGAAAAGGGCCCATGATTCTTGGATAAGAATGTTTTAAAGGGGATCAATGATTATAAATATTACATTTTAGCCAATGAATCTTAATGCATGATGTTATGATTTACGTATTAGCCTGTATGCATGTTTTGGGAGCCATCTCTAGCACCTAGCAGCCCGACGTTCAAAGGACTACGTTGTTGTCTCATAACCATGTTCCATTGTGGGTTTTTCAATGATATGATTTATTGATAATGATCCTCTCAATTGTGATACACGCCTAATGCACGACCCTCGCCCGGCAAGCCAGGGTCGTCTCTGCCCAGAGTCTTCCCGTTGTTCCGCATGTTTTATGCATTGTTATGTTTACGTTGTTGGCTCCAGTTATGTTTTGATAAAGTTTTCTTACAATTATGAAAATGAATGATTATGAATAATTTTAAAGTCTTGAGCCTTATGTTTTATTACGAAGATTTTGATGTAAGCATGATTTCCCTCTCTTATATTGTTTATGAGTTTTATTTACTCTAAAATGTCCGTTTTACTTACCTTGCTTACTCAATACATTCTACGTACTGACCACGTACTTTCTATGTTGTATTGTTTCATGATACAGGGTCCGGATCTTAGGCTCATCCTTACCCTTAGTCCATCTCAGCTTACGCTGTCAGCTTATTGGTGAGTCCTCGTGTTCCGAGGGCCGTTTGATAGACTTTCATGTTACTTATGTTTTAGTATTGGTCGGGATAGTTGGGGATGTTATCCCATTAACCCATCTTATGTATTAGAGGCTTTCAGACAAGTGTGTAGTGCTCTGCTATGTATATGTCTAGTATTTCCTAATGTTATGCTATAATTACATTTCTGCTATGTTTCTATGATTATCATTCCACTTATTTTTATGAGATTAGTTGTTTGCATGTTCCATGGGTGGACTTGGGGTCTTTATGGGTTCCTTTTCCCGTGTCCACGATCCGGGTGTATGTTCGGGTCGTGACATTTATGTGCATGGTTGCAAATGACAGTGTTTTTCAAAGTTTTGATTCCTCTGTGTCATGGTTGAAAATTTTACATATGCACTGTGATTTGAGTTTGTATGATAAAGGAGAGGTTAGAAAATTTAATTTGATGAAGAAGTGTGACTGCCGTAAGTTTCCTAGAGTTCTTTTGATTGAAGCATCGAAATAGTTTATTTTATTTTGTTTTTGCCTTAGGACATGCAAAAGTTCTGTGTTGAGGGTGTTAATGTGCCGTGATTTTTCAGCACTTTCGACGCTTAAAACCAAGAAAGTATGCACATTTCGGGTATGTTTATGTAGATATGATGCGTGTGTGTTGAATGTTGCAGGAAAACAGGTTTGGAATGGGAAATAGGCAAAGTAAGGTAGAAAAGGACTAAAATGCAGGTTTTTGGGCATGTCACGAGTCGTTGTCCCAAGGAACAACTCATGCATTGAGTCATGGGGAGAAGATCAAGTTTTGTACTGAAAAAGCAATGCACTCAACGAATTGAAGGAACGAATCATTGCGTCTGGTAATAAGTCGTTAAGAAGTCGTGAAGACTGGGAAGATGAATTCTGAAAAAAGATCCAGTGAAGGCAACGATAGATGTAACGAGTTGTCAGGAGGACTTTGGTAGGAATCGTCAGGTGCACTGCAATTTTGGAGAGTCAAGACCACAATAGACCTAAAGACTCGTGCCCTGACACGATGAGTCATTGGGTGACCCGTTACCGTGACTGGGCCTTTTGCTGAGGACGGATGATTTGTACTGGCCACGACTCGTTGGGATACCCAACGAGTTGTTACTTGGCTCCTTACCCCTACCGACCTGGAATCCAAATTTAGTTAGGATAAGAATTTTTTAGAACTATAAATATAATTTTTAGGTTTATTTTTCGTACGCAGTTAATTTTACCAACTTTAACGTGAATTCCAGTATTGTTAACGATTGTTCTGGGTTGAAGAAGCTATAATACCCCAGAAAGGACTAATAATAGACCCAGGAGTTGAAGTTGAAAACTGCAGAAAACCTGGAATTTTGCACCAGTACGACTCGAGGTGCGAATCGTGGTGAGGACCTACGACTCGTGACTCGAGTCGTGATGAATTCGGGAGCCTGAGGTAATATCATGAGCATTCCCACAAATTTTGACGTGTAGGTACCACTCGTGGTTAGGAGTTGTGGTGAAACTTTTAGTGGTGCCAGAGTGAGTCCTCACGGGTATGGTACGACTCATAGGATGTAGCAATGAGTCGTGGTGAGGAGTTGTGGTTAAGTCGTATTTGGTATGGGTGGATGGTACCACGACTGATAGTACGACCCGTAGGATGGTACTACGAGTCGTGGTATGCGAGTTTGGGCCAGATTCAGAAGATTGAAAGTGGTGATGTGACCACGAGAGGTGACTTCGTGCTACGAGTCGTGGTCGGGGCCAGAACTATTTTTCAGGAAAATTTCATGAAGGGCAATTTCAACTTTTCTATGCTTTTGGACCCTAAACAACGTCGTTTTGAGGTCGGGACAGGGTCTTTTATGGAGGAAAAATTCATGCTAAGTCTCATTTTGGAATTTGTAAGAACTAGAGAAGGGAGTAGAAGGAATTTCAAGTGTTCCTCTTCAATTCTTCAAGTTTCCACCTAGGGCTTTTCAAGGGAGTTAAGAGTCACGTAATTCCAGGTATGTGTGGTTTTGAATGGGTGGTTTATTCCCTACCCATGCCCAATTTCTCCCTAATTCTATGTTTAAAGTTACCAATTCTTGATTGGTCATAACCCAAATGCATGTTCCCTAAAAAATCGATATGAGTTTGTTGTAGTATGTCTAAAATCATGGGTTTTTAATTATTGGGCTATTTTCACTTATTTTATTCAATATTTGATGATCTAATTCCTAAAAGAACATGTCCCCAAATCATAGGGTTTTAGTGAAATTCATTGTTATGGTGATTTCTCAAGCATGACATGAACTTTTTAATTTTAAGCATGTTTTCATATACTCATGTTATTATGATCATGTTTCCTATAAATTTAAGCATCTCAAGTGTGATTGAAATTAAAGGAAATGCCCACATGTCTCTTATGATTTATGAACTATGGTTTTGGCCGATTCACGGGCCCAATTCCATGGCTAGTATTATGAATTTTCAAGCATGATATGATTCTCACGATTGAACTAGCCATGCATGTCATGTATGATTTCTATGAGCACATTGCATGTTTTGGGAGCAGTACTTAAAGCCGAGTAGGTTCGGGGCCTAGGTTACGCCTCGAATTTCAGAACTACATGCCACTGTAGGTTATTCTTTGGACCTCCTTAGTGACTGTCCCATATGCCCTACGGGGCCTTCACGAGTGATATCACGCCTTTCATGGTTCATACCCTTGGCAAGGTATGAACAACCTCCCGACTAGGTTTACAGGTCGGGCTCCATGTGTGCTCATATGGGGTATGTCGGTTGTAGAAATCTTCCATTGTTCCTCATGGTTTTAATTAATGTATGATTATGTTCTTTTGGATCAAGTTATGTTTTATGAAATGTTTTTCTCACATGTTACGACTATGACAGTTTATGAATATTTTGGAAATCTTGAGCCTTACGATATACTTACGATTTCAGTCTTATGATGATGATTTCCCCACTCCTATAACTTTTATGTTTTTAAGTATTGTTTTGCATACCTTACAAAATCAGTACCTTCCAAGTACTGACCCATATATTTTCAAGATCTGGTTCGCAGATTCAACATCATTCCTAGCTTGCTCTCAGTTCCGCTCTCAGCTTTCAGTGCTGAGTCCTCATGTTTCGAGGGCTTCATGTTCCGATCGTGTCTATTTTTTTGTTTTTAGAAAAGTTGGGGTTAGTTGCCGTGTTTTGTCCCTTCAACCAGTCTGTTATAATTAGAGGCTTTTAGACCTATTTGTAGTATTCATCCATTTATGTTTGGATCATGTATTGTTGTTTCTTATAACTCATGTTATGATTTTTAGTTAGTTCACGATTATTAAGTTAAGCTTTCTATCTCATGTGAATGAATTAGCTATATGCTCATGCCATGGGTTGACTTGCGGTCTCTCGAGGCTCCTTGTCCCGTGTCTACGATCCGGGTGTACTCTCGGATCGTGATAGAAACAAAGTTCAAAATTTTTTTCTTGATTTTGGGAATTAATCAACATTGGAGTTTTGATCATCAAGTTTGGAGTTATATTCAATTTACTTAGTTTTCTTCTACGAATTTTTGTAAGTTACAATTATAATTTATTTTATATTTTGTGATTGTGATTATTCAAACATGAGTAGCTAAACCCATAACTAGGGTTGTGGGAACCTTGATGAATTAACACACATAGGTTAAAATACTTAGTGATTCTTGAACTGAGTTTATGCATGTATAGCTTTTTCCCTTTGTTTTAATTATTTCTTAACCGTTGCAAATGTTGGAACTCATCTTATTCTTACTTATCAGATCAAGGAGGTAATGAATGAGAAAAGGGATAAACAACGGAGATTTGAGGCTACCAACCCTCATCTAATAGCTTGAACTTGTTCGAGGATAGCTAATCCAATATTAAGGGTAAAGGTTAATTAAACATACACCCGTATACAGACCAAGTTGCATGGTGATAATCATCTAGAGAGGGGACCAACCATTTAGGTGAACCTAACTTACCAATATTGCATGTTAAACACTGGAATAGATAACTAGTGTAAAAGCCTTGTGGTTATGAAGTCATGGGGAACACAATCCTAGTCAATTTGTTGATTGAGCACAAACCAAAATTGATTTAAACATCTAGTAGTCTTTACTCTTGTTTATTATTTTATTTCTTACCACCCCCCCAGTAAATAAGTAATCCGATAGTTATAGCCATTCACATTAACTTAAGTTCTTTCCATGTTCCTTGTGGGATTGAGCTCAACCTTTGTTGGGTCCTATATTTGACATCGACCGCTTTATATCTCAATTGCGAGGTGTAATTTGGGCGACATCAAGTATGAATGAATATTTATGAATATCTAAATTATGATTCCAAGATTTTGAATTATGAAGCTTATTTCAAGAATCTATGATTCCATGATTTGTGCAAGACCATGAAGATACAAGTATGTTTTATCATGATTTAGCCAAGGTTTACAAAATCAACTTATGAAATATTTCAGAGTCAAGGCTCCCAAAATTCAGATTTAAGCTATGTTTTGAGAATATAGTTATGAGCAATATGTATGTTTTGGGAGTAGTGTCTAGCATTGAGTAGGCTAGGGATTCTGAGAACCCCAATCTTAAAACTACACACCTATGAAAATTTGGGACCTCTCAATTCCCCTTCCCGAGGGCACACTGTGATATCACACCTTATTTGTCGTTTGCCTGGCAAGTGTTAGGATGGTTCTCCTCCACATGGGCAAGATGCGGGATTATTATGCGCTCATACGTGATGGTTGTTGGTTATGACGAGTCTCTCATTGTTCCTCTTGTTTTAAATTATCATGTTCTTGATTTACGATACTACATTTTATAGCATATTTGACTCATTGATCAGTTTGTGAATTTTTTCTCATAATTTCACGCATGGTACACTATATTATTTATATTTCTAAACCTTGGGTCATTATGTTCAGCTTAAGATGAATATCTCATGATTGTGATTATTTTAAGAATATAGCTTTTAACATGTTTCCCTTACTCTCATGTTCCATCTATATTTATACTCATGATTTCATACTATTATTTTAAAAGCATGTTTTTCTTTCTCTACATATTCAGTACATTCATTTTACTGACCTCATACTCTATGCTATATTATCTCATGATATAGATTCGAGTGATCCTTCTCAGTCTCGACGTTAGCTCACTCAGTCAGATTAGCTCAGTTCCCAATCTTGGTGAGGAGTCAACATCCAAGGATGTCTATCAGATTATATAGTCATGTCTTATTTTTAGTTTCAGACGTTAGCAAGCTAGTTGTGGGTGTTGTCCCATCAGCTCATCATATGACTAGAGGCTTTTCAGACAAACATGTAGTAAATGACTCAATGTTATGATATTGTCACTCTTACTGATGCTTTATGTTATGTAGATTTCCACTTATAAGTGGTTATACTTTAAATTCCACTTTAATTCATGCTCTTGAGCTGCTATACAGGTACCATGGGTTAGCTTAGGGCCATTCATGGTTCTAGGTCCCGTGTCTCGATCTGAGGCTTCAGCTCGGGTCGTGACAATTGTATCTTAAGGCAACAAATCATTTATTCTGTCAGTTTAGTAACTTTTGTAATCCAAAGTCCATGTGGGATTCGACTTAGACTCATAGTTTGGAAAATTATATTTCATACGACAAATTATTCTTAATCTTGATTGAGGAGACCTGTTCGAGTTGATTGTTGGAATGGATAAATCAAAGGTTAAACATTGAGTTATAAAGTCTTGTTCGAGGACAACCAAGATATTAAGTATGGGGAGATGAAATAAGCATGATCTTTCGTCTTCCAAAATGCCTAGGCTCACCTTCTCAACTCATGTTAATAACATTAGCTTTCTTATGAATTTCATTATAGTATCACTGGGCTGAATATACACAGGAAGCTGTACATGTTGATTTTATGCCATTTGAGATGAGATATTCATCCATAAAATTGTTTTAAGCCATTGATATTCATGAACTCATTGGTTTGTAACTAAATTATGAGTAGCTAAACATCTTAGTATACGGGGTTATGTTTTACACATGATGTTTGAAGTTTGATAGTTGTACACGTTATCCAATATTTCTCATTTATTGAGTTACTTAAAATTATTTTTGTCTCAATTATTTTATTTTCTGGTCCATTGTCAAATACTATCTGTGGTTCGTAGACTGAAATCGGAAGAGGTAATCCATGAATGAAATAAGAAAAAATAGGGCTTGTTCACGAATTCTATTGGGAAGGGAACGTGATTCGCTATCATGGATAGGAAAATACCCATTATCTTGCTTAGTTGATACCAAAGTTTTTTCACATGAACTTCATTATTTATCGATGACCATAGAAATATAGGCATTAGTAATAGTTCAGTAGTCTTGGAACTTCAAGCAGAAGCTCAAGAAAGGATATAAACTTGCAAGTAGTAGCTCAAAAAATGATATAAGTGTAGCTTGAGAACGAACTCAACTTGATTGTTAACCAGCCATAATCCTGGATCTTTTTCTCATCTGATTTGAACCAAAACAATCTACCACTTTAGTTTATATTCCATTTACATTCACATGATAGTTAGTAACATAACATTCCCCTAAGAATTATTTTTTTGAATAGTTTAACATTAATTAAAATTAAATAGAGATGTACATAACAAGAAAGCTTATGGACTTTATGCAGTTTTATCGCCTTCCTCAAAATTCTAGCCATACTTGGACAGAATTGGTGAACATGTTCCTGAAGAAATTCTTCTCCCTATGTAAGAAAGTCGAGAATCGAGATAAGATATTTCACTTTAGGAAGCAATTAGGGGAACAACTGTCCAAATCATGGAAAAAGTTAAAGCAATATGTTCTTAGGGCTCCTATTCACGGGTTCCTTCATAATATTCCTCTAGAGAATTTCTACATGGGCTTGGATCCTCTTACCCACATCAGTAGTTAATAATCTGGATGGTTATTGTTTTATGGACAAAATTTATAAGCGCATTTCTACTATTCTTGATAGGATAACCAAGCAAAATCAAGCTTGTAATGCCAGAGAAAATAATGGAGGTATTAAAATATTTGTGCCACCAACTACGAATCAGTTGATAAAGGAGAATCAGGAGTGTAATCAAATGATGGCAGCAATGGCCATCGATATTATTTTACTCATAAAAAGGCTAACCAAGTATGAGCTCAAGAAGGTGAACAAAGTTTACAATATACACAGTTTTCCTCCCCTGATGTAAGAGTATTCTTCCCGATCACAAACTTGTCATCCACACATGTAGAATTCTCCTCCTTACATGCATAGATGTCATCCTCAATTCAAAAGTCAACAATTCAAAGAACAACCTCCAATGCAATTTAAAGATGACAATTATATTAGCAATGCACAAAGAGATAATCAAAGGAAAAATTATCAAAATCAAAATCAGAATTACCAAAACCAATGGAGACTGCAACTTCAAGGAAAAGGGAACCATTATGGTAGAAATGACCAAAGGTGCCCATGTCAAAATTAGCAAAGAAACAACATAAAAATTAGGAGTTCCAACCAAAGGAATTCTCAAAATTTGAGGGATAGATCTTCACAAGAACCAGCGGTTCTAAACCTTGAAGGCATGTTGGAGATAATGCTTCAAAATCAAGAAAGATCAAATCTTTATTTGAAAAGCTTATTGGAGGTTGTAAGCTTCCCCACGACATCTATTAAAAAGTTAGAGCAACAAATAAGGGATTTCTGTAGAGAGTAAAATCATAAGCACAGAAAAGAAACTTTGTAGTGATATAATTGCCAACCTCAGAGGCAATGGTTGAGCTCAATATGCTCATTATATTGCCATCATGACGTGAAGCTGCAAATCATTGAATTTTGATGATGATAAGGTTTATAAGGGTAAGGTTGTTGATGATATTGAGGTCGAGCATCATGTTGGTCATAAACTAAAGAAGTTATGATGGACCCAAAAGGCAAGGAGAAGGTTAAAGTAAAGGTGGTGGATATTTATAAATCCTTACCACCAAATCCAAAATCTCATCCTCCCTTCCTACAATAATTTGTGAAATAGGTCTTGGATGCATAGATTGAGAGACACGTTGAAAGGTTGAAAAAAGCAATGTTGAGAGTTTGATTTATAGGTGCTATAAAAGAGATACTAGGTTATGCTAAGTACCTCAAACAGATGCTTACAGAGAAGAGAACCAAGAAATATGAGGTAGTTCTAGTCAGTTATATGGTTGGTGCTATCATTACAGGCACGAATGTAGAGAAGTAGGATGACCCAGGTACTTTCACAATTTCTTGAACTGTTAGCTATTATGCTATATTAGAGTTCTATGTGATAATAGGGCTAGCATAAATTTGATGCTTCATGCTATCTATGAAAGATATAGCCTTACTCTGCTGAAACCCACTAACGTATGGTTGCACATAGAAGAGAAAATCATCAAGAGGCTGGTGGATATTATTGAGGATGTCTCTATCAAGGTCAAAAAATTCACATTTAAGGCAACTTTTGTGGTCCTAGATTATGTTGTTGATATTGATAATTGTACCATCCTAGGGCGTCCATTCCTTTTCATAAGAAGATCTATTATGGACTTCATAAACCATGAAATAAAATTTTGGGTGAATGATGAGGAGATCACATTTATGGCAGGAAAAAGGCTTGTGTTACCCAAGGGTTATAATAGCATCATGTTGATTGAGGCTTCAAGGTTGGCACTATTCTTTGAAAGAAAAATCAGAAGGTAGAACCCAAAAAATCAAAGTCTAAATACAAATGGTTAAAACACTACCTTGGTGGCACCAACGAAGGCAAATAGGTGAAGAAATTTCGTCCTAGGGATGTCTTGTCCAATGTTGAATTAGGTATTTGTGTCATGTCGTGACATTAAATCAGACACTTCTTATGAGGCAACCCAAGGATGCTACACATTGTGTACTATCCATATCGTGTCGCGACGTTAAATTAAGTGCTTCTTAGGAGACAATCAAGTTTGATACTAATGGGTGTTGTGAGTGCAGGTTTGAAACTTAGAAAATATGGAAAGAATGGAAAAGGAAAAGACATAAGTATCAAACTTCAATTTATGAGCCTGCTTACGGATCGTGAAATCCATTTATGATCCGTGGATAGTATCATAAGTTGAAGGTCTGGTAAAAAGTCTCTGAATTTTCACTTATAGAACAACATAAGGTTTGTAGTTTCTTGTTACATGTTGTAGGTAAAAGTCACTAATGCATTCTCTTTTAAGTTTATTTACGGCTCATTACATGGAGTGTATTTTAATTTTACAATTCATAGAGGTGTCAGTGGATCTGATTTAATGATAACATGTTATTTCTTTATCTGATGTCATTTACGACCTCACTTATGTCTCGAATTTACAACTGTAAGTGGGTGTATTTGACCCAACTCACTTAACCCATGGAAAGTTTCGAAGTATATGTTTCCTATTTGCTAGTTATTTCACTTCTTCTTTTTCCCTGTTCATCTGCCTCTGATGTTGTAAGGTTTCAATGACAAATCAGAGTCATTTTACTCTATATTGCACATACACACACACACTTCTCATATCCCTCACACACAAGAAGTTCACCATTCTAGTATCTAGGGTATTAGAAAGTTTAAGGACCAAAAGCTTCATCATAACACACATATCACAAATTCAAATTGGCTAAGCCTAGGTAGTATTTTCATCAATAGGCTTTGTGTTCATTTCTTTCAATTAGGTGTTTGATTACTTGAGCTTGAACATGATGTGGGTTAGCAGAACTGGGGGTTTTAGTTGAATCGTATGGGGTGTTCATTGTTTGGCGGATGAACTTATGAACCTATGGACTGCAAATTCACTTCAAAGTCCATAGATGACCCCGTATACCTTTCTTATTGATTAAAATATGATAAAATTTGATCAAATTTTGAAAAGTGTGGATTCCCCCAAGATTTGAACCTACAGATTGACTTTTGTTCTACAAATCATAGATTAGATCGTATTGATTCTCTGAATCTAACTTATGGACCAACAAATGGTCCATGGATTTGATCTACTAATCTTAAGTTGGGCCATAAGTTGAGACCAAAGGTGTTGGATCTCTAAATATTTACTTACAGACCAATTGATGATCTATAGATTGAATCCACGAGCCATAATTGTTCATCCCTTTGTAACCGCTACTTCACAATCTATGAATAAATGCATAAGCTGTATTTCTGATATACAGTCCGTAAATGGCCATAATGGGCACTTGTGCACTATTTGGCTTCTGATTTTGTTTTATATGTCTATCACCCATGTAACTAATGATTGATGAAATCTTTTGCAGAAAATTATACCTAAGCAGGATATTAAAATAAGTGTAAGGACAACACATCAATGAGGTCCTAGTTAGTAGATGAACACAAATTCAGATGAAGATTATCAAGTGCCACAACATGGAGATGCCAAGATGCTCAATATAGCCTTATCACCTACCACGTCTACTTGACTGGGCTTTGAATCCACTTTTTCTCAAGCCTTGCAACTCACTGACTCAGACAAGGTAGTCCTTCAGTCTCTTAATCTCTAGATAGGACCCGCACTCATGTTAGGGGGAGATCAAGTCCTTTATCACCAATAGAGTCTTTCTCTAGTGACTCTAGTAGAAGATCAGTCAATTGGAGACCAACCATAGAGCACACATAGTGCCTCTTAAGTAAATCAAGCAGAGAAAAGAAGGAAAATTTATAAGGACATAGCCCGGGTTCCATGGGAAGGGTTCCTTGGGGAAATATGAAGAGGGTTGACATATCATAATGGAAAGCTCTAGAGAAGTGTAACTAAAGACAAAACTATTAGCATTAATGGGCTGGTGCAATACCCAAAGATCCTTAGGCAGCTCCAGTTCCAACAACGGGACTTTCTGACTAGACCTCCAAGAAAATTCTGCTGAACACTTATTCAGGAGTTCTTTATGGCCTATGGGCCACCTGGAGACAACTAGTAGCAGGCTTAAATCCCTAATTGAGGCCCTTGATAGTGTTACGATTTGGGGAGTTTTAGTTGATATCAACCCCAAGGTAATCAATCGGTTCTACATTGGGAATATTATGCTTTGGTGGACACAATGGTCTTTGATGAGAGGCCAAGTATAAAGATAATGTGAGGTCGTGGATGGCCCCATTTATAGCCAAGGCCACACCTATTTGGCTTACTATCTTTATGACCCCAATTTACAAAAGTGATCTAAAGTTGCAGGCCAAGTTTTGGTGGAATGATATGATAAATCGCATCTTTCCAATCAAGAGGGACTGCACTCGTACAACTGCTAGAGCAGTTGCAGTAGTAGCTATAGTTTATTAGAGAAGAGTTGATATTGGCCATTTGCTGGCAAATGAGCTATAGGAGAGGGCAATCTAGGCTGCTATTACACTCTCTTTCCCTTGTCTCATTACAACTTTATGCAACTGGGTTGTCATGCTCCAAATCTACACCCTAGACGGAACATGGTACTTGGAGTTACAAGTAACCCCAAGTCAACCCCTGGTCTGTCATAAACTAACATTCTGAGTAATCATACATAGCGGAAGATTTAAAATGCTAATATGAATCATTTATGAAGGTAAAACTGAATCATAAAGTTTAAAATGTCTAAATAAATCTGAAATTCTGAAACTATGTCTATGTCTGAAATCCATCTAACAGATGAGTTACTGGGACAAGCCCCCAGCTAGCTCGAAGTTTAACTGAAAGAAATAAAATATAACTGAAGTAAATAAAATGTCTTCCTCGAAAGATGAGTACTCACCACTTCTGCTGTTGATATCACCTGAAGGAAACTACTAACGATGCTGAGACTGAGAACTTACAGTTGCATCATGAAATGATACAACATAAAAGGTATGCGTCAGTACTTTAATTGTACTTGAGTAAAAAGGAGAGAACATTACTCTAGATATAAACAACTCAACTAAAATGACCTGTAATGACCAACTGAAATATTGAACTAAAATAACTGAAGTAAACTGAGATGGTCGAGGTGACCCTGTCAGGTTGACAATGACATGCCCTAAGTAGAATTACTGAGTCTGAGATACTACACTGATGGATATGACTGAACTGGACTGACTAGTGGGAGAGGCTATAACCGACATATAACCACATGAGCTAGACATGGAGTCCAATGTACACACCCCATCGGTAGGACCCAATATACTTGCCAAGGTATAAAGGCATGGACTGTGATATCACTGTCTAGGGCCATGAGGCAAATAAATATAACCTACAGTGGAAACGTAGTTCTGGAACCTGGGTGCGTTGGAACCTCGGCCCTCTCGGTGCTAAGTCCTAATCCCACTGGGATAATCATACCATGATTACTACTACCAAACAGATAGCTCGATACTGCGGTCCAAGACTATAACTGACTCAGGGATACTGTCTGAGAGCACCCTAAGCTTCTAATAGGACCGGATTTGGAAGTTGGTGTTCCAAGACTGGTAAGAGCTACTCAACAAAGAGTTTTGTAGCCATCTAAAGAATAGATTAAAGCTGAAGCTGGTGGTTCTAAGACCAGTCAGAGCTGCTTATCTGGCAGCATCATAACCGTCTAAAGAACCAACTAAAAGTTGATATCTGATGTCTAAATATATGTATTGATAATTGGGAGGCACCTCTGGCACCTCAAGAATTTACTATAGTCAAACTGATCAGCTGACATTTTTCTTGACAACACTGAGGTTACTTAAAATTTGACTAAGACTAGACTGATATAATTCTGACTGAGACTTTGACAAACAGTTAGATACACAAACAACTCAACACTGATGGAATCACACCACAGGAAAAACTAGTTTAATCCACAAGTTCCTGATTTCTACTAAGCTATGACTAGGGCTGAATTATGCTACTAGATATAATCTTTCACAATCTCAAGAAATAAGGAATAACTAAGAAATATAAAATCATGAGAAATATCCCCTTTAAATCCACAATGAAACTTGTTTGAAAACTTTTTCAGAAATTCGAAAGCTTAGGGCTAGAATTTACATTACATGGACAACATCAATATAGCTATAATGTGGAAATATATCTACTATTCACAAGAATAATATCACACATGAGTTAGAAGATATCTAGTTAACAAATAAATACACAATTGATAACTCAGGGCTAGAACTAATGGAGAAAACTAGAAAAGATCTTGGGGGACACAAGGGAAGGATTATTCCCTTGTTAAAATCCCACATACCTAGCCAAGAATTTCTAGAGAAGGAAGCTTGAACTGCTGCAAATGTCGAGGAACCCTAGTTCTTGCTTGGGAGGAATGGAGTCTGGAGTTCCGACTGTCTGCTTATGATTTGTTTCTCAGTTGATTAGGAAAGTCTGAGAAGTTAGACTATGAAAACTCCTTTAATTCGTCCCTTAGGAGTCCCAAAATGACATCATTTTAAGAGTTAAAAGCATAGGGTTTTACCAAAATACCCCTGGACTGTCAACCTGGAAAAATTTTCGTAGAGAAAAAAAGACCAATCCAACGAGCCGTTGTTAGAAACAATCGGCCGTTGGTCCAGTCGTTGTTGCTCCCGTTTCCTTCAAAACACTGTAACGACCCTGGCCCAACACTGTGAAGTATTGTCCACTCTTGGGTCGAAGCCCATCACGGATTTGTCCCTTTGAGTTTTCAACCTAAAAGGTGCCTTGCAGTATTAGGTACAGTTCCTTTAATAAATAGCCCAGGACTCTCCCTCTCCTTTTCGATGCGGGATTTGCCTAAGTGAGCCAGGTTTCTCTACTAGAGCTGTCCTTGCACTTACCCCCCATAAGGACTCAGCGTCCTTGCTGAGGTTTGCCCCACTACAATACCAGTCCAGAGTCGGCTCTGATACTACTGTAATGACCCTGGCCCAACACTGTGAAGTATTGTCTGCTCATGGACTGAAGCCCATCACGGATTTGTCTCTTCAGGTTTTCAACCCAAAAGGCGCCTCACAAAATTAGGTCCAGTTCCTCTACTAAATAGCCCAAGACTCTCCCTCTCTTTTTCGATGTTGAATCAACCAACGGACCGTTGAATCCCCTCGTTGGTTCTGTACTGATTTTGTACCATTTATTATATGTTGGATTCCATGGAAAGAGTCGTCCTTTTCACCAGCGACCCGTATTGTGGTTCGTCCAAAGTCTGGTGCTGTTTCATCTAAATTAGTCATAACTTTTTACTCCAAATTTTGATTAACACAAGGTCAGATGCGCTGGAAAGAAAACTAAAAGGGCTTCAATTTGGTATATTGAATCACCTAAAAACATTTTGTAAGATAGGAGTTATGTTTATTTGAATCTGACCCTTGTGAGAACTTATACAAAAACTCAATCGGTAAGAAAGCTCTCAACTCAACTTTGTACTAGAGGTTCCTTATGATCCTAATTTACATCCATTATACTTTTCATACTTGGGAATTGATCTTAACACCTTGTCTCCATAATTTCACTATGCTTTGGTCAACCCATATATCTAGAACGACTCTAAACTTAGCCAAAAATTTTCAACACACAGATAAAACCAACTACCCAATCAACCGGGTCGTGATACCATACAATGGACCGTTGGTTTTCCCCATTCTTCCATCAAAATTCCCTTAATCTATTCCAACGACCATAATGGATGACCCGTTAAACCAAACAATGGTCCATATAATCCCCTCGTCAGTTCTAGGCAAATTTCTTACAGTTCTCTGGACACCAAACAATGAGCACCTCCAACGACCCGTTGGGTCTTACAACGAACCGTGCTAAGGTTCGTTGTTTGGTTCTGTTACTATTTTCCTTCTATTTTTTACTGTAAGCCTTGGGTCTAATCTAAGGAACTTTTGGGGTGTTACATGAGTAGGGGTACCTGCACTTCAGAGGGAATAACACTACATTGATGATAGATAAGTGGAGGAGATAACGAAGATGAGAGATGAGACAAACATCACTATCCAGCGCCACCTGAGTTTCCCTATAATAGTTGGTAGGGAGACTTATACTGAGGGTGTTAATAGAAAGGGCCTTTTGAGTGTTGCTGAGACAAGCACTGACATCCTTTTAATTAGATATAATGTCAAAAATAGCACATGCATGGTTATTCTTGATGGTTGTGAGAACTTATGTTTTGATATGAAAGAGGGGTGGCTAATTTTAAAAATAAATACTGATGAGTCAGGGATTTATGACACTTTGCTTCTTTTCATAGCATTTTACATTCCTTTAGGAGTTAAAATTGAGTAGAAACTAACCTTATTATGCTATGTTTTAGGATCCAAAGACATTAGAAGAAGAAAGGAGTTTAGGCCAAAAAATTGCTCAAAAGATGAGGAAATAGACGGGCCGTATGTTTGAAGGATAGTCGACCCCTCAGTCTGTCCCTTCCTAGTTGCAGATTCTAGAAACTCAGTAAAATGGGTCCTTAAAGTACAATTGAAAGGACAAACTGTCTTTCAAAAAATATGGTCCATCAATTGAACATTTGACTAAAGCTTTGCAGAATGGGATTTCTAAAGTACAGAGTGATGTACGCGCAATCTTTCCAAAGGAAGGTCCATATCTAAAAGGACGTTAAGTCAAGAGATACAAGCAGAACAGTAAAATATAGTTCAAAGGGCGGCCAGTCCCTGCACACTTGGCACTCTGATGTTCAAATTAAATGAAATTCTTTGGGCAGAGTATAAATGGATTTTTCTTGTAATTTTCTAGGAGTTTTTACATTCTTTAGTTCATACTTACTATAGAGAGTAGGACCTAGCTAATTTTAGCCCTAGTTTCTAGTAGATTGTAGATCTAGCTTTGTAATTGAAGATTCTCATTCATCGAGTGAAGATCTTAATATTTTTAGTAAGAATGTATCATTACTTTGCTTTTCTTCTCCTTCTAGCCATGGGTAACTAAATCCAAATTTAGGGTTGTGAACCCTAATGATCCCAATTTGTTAAGAATGAGTTTGGGCTTATGAACATTCAATTAATTTTTACTTTTTTATGCGTGATTGCTGATGAAAGTCATCCTATCCTACCCAATTACCTTGATGAGACTTGAAAAAGAAAATTTAGGTTGGTTTAGCATCAATCAATAATAACTCAACTCATAAGAATAGTGTAATGGCTTCTTCTAGACATAGGTTGAATATCAAATTGGCAGACAAGCAATTGGGTAGAAGGGAGTTTTCTTCAATATGACAAAATTGAAGTAGATTGACACTTATGGTGCTATTGAAAGATATCCATGAGTTGCCAAAGTAAATTGCTTGCATGTTCAGCCTTCGCTCTTTTCAATTCTTTCATATTGGGTGTTTTAGGGGGATTGAACCAATATTGGGGTCACTTCCCTTGAAATATCTCTAATTTCTTACAACCCTATCTTAGTACAATTTATAGTCATATTTAAATTCTATTACTGTCCTTTCGAATAGATTCTAATCTTGAAATTCTTTACTATTTAGAACTAGATAGTCTAGGCTTTGAGTAGTCTCTGTAGGATTCGAGCCCAACTCCTTGTTGGGTTCTATATTTGCAAGGAACGTTTATACTACCCGATATTGGGAGTGGGTTTGAATGACCTCAAATACTATCATGCTATTACTGGGGATGTGTGTATTAAGATTACTTGTCTCAAAACTCTAATTGGTATAGTTATATGCATTTGATAAGTTATTGATATGTGGATTGTGATCTATGTAATCCATTTTTACAGCTTTCTTAATGTAGCTTCTTCTATTTCGTTATTATATTTGTTTCTTTTTTGTTTTATAGTGTAGAGCCCTCCATGGTTTTCTTTGCCACAATTCTTTCCCGAGAGGCTTATTTTCTATAGAATCCGACAAAATAAAGGTAGTTAAGTGTCATAGTGCATGGGCCCGATGATGGATTACTTAGGCAAATTTTTTAAGGGTACCAGCCTACTTTGTTGAGTCATCTTAGGATAAGTAGATTATTTTTGAATTAGGTAGTGGTGGAATTTTATCTATTTGCATATTTGAGCTGATTTTTGACAACAATGCCCCCCCTCCCCTCAAAGTTTTTGCTATTATTGTTGGGTATAGAGTTCTATATATCCATTAATGACATGAGTATATGGCTATGTGTTCCTAATTGAGAGTGATGTGCTAGTCATTTTTATATCCATATGCTAATGTGTGAAGAGGAAACTTTCTTGTTCACTTGATTTGATCACGCTCTAGAACTTGCCTTTCTACTTGTGCCTGAATCATGGATTTGTAGAGATGAACTAATTCATTCTTTGTGCTTCAAAATCCACTTATTCCTAAAGAGACCTACCAAATGATAGGTGTATCCCTAGTCTCCCTTGTTAAGCCTTTTGACCATTTTTCTAGATCAACCGCAATGGAAGATAAAACTAATTATGAAGTTGAGCTCTTTTGAACCCATTCTCCTTGACATATTGAAAAGAAATGAAAGATGAGAAAATTGTTTGATGTTGGGTGATAAGGATGGGAGGAAAGAAATAGGCCAAAATGATGTGGTATGAGCATATCTTAAGGTGTAATTGAGCAATCAGCTAAAAAGAAGAAAAAGAAAACAATGAAAAAGAGAAAAAGAGAAAAGTGAACTTTGAGCTACCAAATATATCCTTGGGTCTAAAAAGTTTCCAAAATAAGAGAAGAGATGAAAAGAAGGGATCAAAAGGGTAAAACAGTTGTGAAAACGTGGTGAATTGGTCAACGATTGTAAGTGAGCCACTAAAAGCCTAAATTATACCCGACCATCCCTCTTACCTTTATTACAAGCTTAAAAAATTCCTTATGTGATCTCAACCTGGATATTCGAAAACGAAGGCACTTGATTAAATGGGCAAGCATATGGTAGTTGTGAGCTATCTTGTGAAATTTGTTGTGAGAGTTGAGTGCATTTCTCTTCTCTATTGATCTTGTATGTCCTTGTTGTGTGTGCTTTCATTACTTCAGAATAGAACACTTTATTTGGTCTAATTGTGAGGACATATGGATTTGACTATCTAGCATATTTCACTTCTCTAATTTTTGTCTGTGCATGTTGAGATAATGTCATAAGTAGAGGTTTCAAGCTTAATTTAAATGGTTACGAGAAAACTATGCTTTGATTGATGGAGGGGGTAGCTAGATTAAATTTTGTGTATTGGTAACTGTTGTTGACAATCACCATAGTCATGATAATTTGTGAATCCGGGACATTAGTTAGGTGTAGGGTAGTTTCTCTTCTTAGTTTTCTTGAGGGCAATCAAATGGTTTAAGTTGGGGGTGTTGATGTGTCGGGGATTAGCAACAAATCTTTGCTTCTTTTCATAGCATTTTGCATGCTTTTAGGAGCTAAAATTAAGTAGAAACTAACCTTATTATGCTATATTTTAGGATCCCAAGACATTGGAAGAAGAAATGAGTTTAGGCAAGAAAACTGCTCAAATGACGAAGCAATACACGGGCCGTCTTTATGAAGGATGGTTCACCCCTCAGTTTGTCTCTTCCCTGCTGCAAATTCCAGAAATCCAGTAAAATAGGTCCTCAATATATGGTTGAAAGGATAGACCATTTCCTAGAAAGATAGTCCATTAATTGAAAATTTAACCAGAGCATGGAAAAATGAGATTTTTAACGTATGAAGTGATGTACGGGTCGTCTTTTCAAAAGGATTATCCATCTCTAAAAGGACGGTAGGTCAAGGGACAAATGTAGAAAAGTAAAAGACGGTTCAAAGGATGGTCCATCCTTCCAAAGGACAATCAGTCCCTACACACCTGGCACTCTAATGTTCAAATTAAATGGGCTTTTTGGAGCATAATATAAATACATTTTTCTTATAATTTTCTAGGATATTTTACATTCATTAGGTCATACTTAGTATAGAGAGTAGAACTTATCTAATTTTAGCCCTAGTTTCTAGTAGATTATTGATCTAGCCTTGTAATTAAAGATTCAAATCCATCAAGTGAACATTTCAATTTCTTTTGGTAAGAATGTCTTATTACATTGATTTTCTTCTTCTAGCCGTGGTAACTAAACCTAAATCTAGGGTTGTGAACCGTAATGATTTGAATTTGTTAAAATTGAGTTTGGGCTTATGAACATGTTACAATCCATAAGTTTTTTTAGTCTAGCTGACACGTTTGTATGCATGTTGAGAGTTCCTATAGCATGGCACATATGTGAGAAGACTCTAAGGTGGATCATGCGAGCGCATTATCGAGTGATCGAGAAGTCGGGGAAGAGGAAAGGCGCTATGGGCGCCGCGTCGCGCACCCCTACCTGGCGCATTGGGCGGCGCGTCATGCTTTTATCCTGGCACTATCAGGGGCGCACCACGTACCCCTGCCACTTCTCTCTACATATATTTAAGAGTGTGATTTAGTTTTATTTAAAACATTAGCCATGGACGACTTTCGTCACAAGGATTTCATCTTTTAGAAGCCAAATTACACTATTAAATCATCTGCGAATTCCGATTCTTCTTGGTTAATTATTCCTAGGCCTATGAAGATCATATCTACGAAGTTGAATTTTAAAATTAGCCCGGTTCGATGGGGTCCCGCCGAGTAGAATTTATTGAAATCACTTCTAATCAAGTCCTAACCGTCTACAACTGATAAGTAAGTATTTCTACCTTTCTAATTTAAAATAATTAATAAGGTTTCGTCGAGTTGAACTCGTCTCAATATATTGTCGTTATGTTTGTGGGCTATGAATTGTTGGCCTAATTCTTGAATAATAATAGCCTTGTTCCCTTAGCATAAAAGTTAGAATATAGAGGGATTACAAGTTCTTGATTGTAGCAGCATTGATTGAGCAGAATTCATCTATTAAGGTATGTAAGGTGAACCTCCTTCGGCAAGTTATTATCATCGTATCATTAATACGACTTGTACTTTTGTAGTAGCTTATGATTATATATGTTGTGTTTGGCTTCTATAAGATGAATTGTGGTTCTAACATATTATCCCTTGTCGGGAAAGATTATATTCAGTTTTAACTATCGCTAGAAGCGACAAAGAGATTCCCTATTCAGTTATTTACTATCTAGAGAGACTAGTAATGTTTTGCTGCCATACTGAGGCCAAAGAGGCTTGTGGTTAGCTATTAGCGTACTTTGTCAAGTTATGCAGCATAAGGCGTAACCTGACAATATAACTTTCTGTTAGTACCTATATATACAGCAAAGCTCGCCTATAGGCCATTAGTGCACCTTGATGCCTACAGGACTAGAATTTTGATAAAGTGGGCTTACCTTCGAGTCAGTGGCACTAAGGTTGCCTAATGAACTGGGTGGTAGCTTGCTACATGAACTACCTATTGTCAGTAACTGTATAGCTTCTTTTGACTTATAGCTATTTATATTGACCGCTCAGGAAACCACTCTAGTATTTAAAAGTCTGATAGACTACGTGATACCCTAAGTAGGGACTTTATCAGTTGTTATACATGGGGCTAATGCCTCATGCTATTCATACAGATGCCCACATGCATGATGCCTAGAAGGGCTAAATTTAAGAACACCTACCCACGAGGCTATGAGTTGCTTATATGAGCTATACGCTACCCAGAGAGACCAGATTGATGCCTATTGATCTAGAACCTTAGTATTACAGTTTTACCTTCGGTTTAATAATTGTTGTGGTTTCCTGTAAGGCTATTGTGGCTGACTACTTAGAATCGTATCTAGTTATTATCAGCCCAGTAGTCATTCTAGGTGAGGGAACCATATACTTAGTCACCTATGACCTTGTTATGCGCTTATGAATGACTATTGTATTAGTATGACATTTAGATTAAAGCCAGGTCACCCCGGACCTTGCCCTTTCCTTTCTAAGCTAGCTGACTTTATAATCACTTCCATGACTAACTGGTTAACTGTGGACACATAGAATACGCCAGTTAGCTACTATTCAGGATACTACAGGAGCAAGTAACATTGAGTTAGGAATAAGGGGGATAAGTACGCCCATTGAGTGATGCATAGTGTATATCTTAGCATTGTCAGATGATATACAGGCTGCTAAAGGAACAAAGGATAATCATGAAGTGCCTATTCGGCTATATTGTGCTCATAGGGCAATATGAATTCGTGAGCGACCATATTGAGGCCACGAGAGCCATTTGAAGTCTGGTGTCCTTACTAGCCTCCCTTATGCCAGAATTGGCATAACTAATAGTTACAGGAGCCTAGATGGTTCATATATATTTATCGGAGCCCAGATGGCTCATTACAGTTACAGGAGCCCAAACGGCTTACATACAGTTAAAGGAGCCTAGACAGCTCATATATAGTTATAGGAGCCTAGATGGCTCATATATAGTTACAGGAGCCCAGTTGGCTCATATACAATAACAGGAGCCCAGATAGCTCATACATAGTTATAGGAGCCCAAACGGTTCATATATAGTTATAGGAGCCTAGACAGCTTATATATAGTAATAGCAACCCAAATGGCTCAAAAACGGTTGTAGAAGACCAAAAGGCTCGAATAAAGTCCCAAATATAGAGTATGCTTTTGTTACAGCTTCCCTATGAGGCCATAATGAAATAGATAGGATATATAGTTTGCTTTCACTTGTCGGGGATTATGGGTGCCTAGGTAGGTTATCTTTGTGTTGCTTGCACCTTTAAGGCTTATGTGGTCCAAGTTAGTTCTTGTCTGTATCCTTGCTTGCTAGATATAGTTTATGAACATAGAATAATACATCTTAAATTCCCACTGGTATAATTGTCTACTAGATGTCGGCTATAGTTATAATATCATGCAGGTTAACTTCTTCCCCTTTTCTTTAATTACTTTTAGTTCCTTTTCCGCTTCTATTCAGTTATTATTACCGCCTTACTTATTTAGTACATATTGTGTTGATGCCCACGCATGGTGCGCTGCATACTTCCCTGCATGTTCAGAAAGATAAGTTTCGAGATCTCCATAACAGTTGTTCAGTTTCAGCGGATTGACTAGCTCTTTTTCCTCCAGAGTTGCCACACTAAGGTAGTTGTCCTTTGGTATATAGTTTTGAGTAGGACGGGGCCCTATCCCAACCAATATTTCATTCTTAGAGGCTTACATACTACAGTTTATAAGTATTGGTAGGTTGTTAGCTGTGTAGGGCCCATATATGTTATGATTTGAGTGTTGGCCGCATGGGGCCTAATTATGATACCTGTTAGATGGCAGGTTGTCTTGCAGGCCCGCATAGGATGTTTTTGTTACTACACTTGTTGGGTTAGCTGTTTTGCGCCAGTTTGTATTGCGGCCTTATCGGCCCGAGGCTACGGTTATAGCCGAGATGTAGTTGTTTGTCTTCTTTCTATGTGCAATTGGCATACACCAGAAGCGTATGTGTCTAGCTAGGTCTTCTTTGTCCAGTGTGGCATTAGGTGCCTTTTATGCCTCCCAAAGTGGGGTATGACAAACTTTGTACAGAGCAACGTCGTATCCTAGGGAGTCTGCAAGCCGTGTCTAGTAGAGTCTTATTTATAAATGTGTTGTGCACCACATTTTAAAGGAAAGGAAGCTATGAGGCATTATAGTATGGTTTCCCCTCCTTCTTATTTGATCGTGCTATAGAGATGAGTTGTATTGGGTTGAGTTCATAAAGCTTATATTATTATGTATGCCTATAGTGATGTCTAACATAGGAAGACTACAACCAACTGTGAGTTAGATACAACAATAGGAGAGGGTACCAGTTGGGTTCTATAGTTGGGGATAGCCCAGCCTTAGGGCAAAAGGGGGGATATCTTTTCAGTCTCCCCAACATTCTCCAAGGCACCAAGAATTTCATAAGGCAACAGATATGCCAACACTACTTCTAGTTCTTTTTACACCCACATAACAGGATGTCAAGAATGCAGTATGTATATTGAGTTTGATAATGGCTGTCAAGCGTTAGCCAGTAGTCAAATTGTTGACGATCCTATTGAGGGGCCTAGAAGTTCGAAGGTCCATGACATTATTGCTTTGAAGTCCTCTATAGTTCATGGGGACAGACAATAGAGAGAACCCCAAAACTTCATAGACCAATTGTAAAGTATATTCAGGGTCATGTAGGCTTCATTCACAGAGTCAGTTAAGCTAGCAGTGTTTCAATTTCAGAATATAGCAGTTCGGTGATATGAGAGTTGAAAAAGGTCCAAAGGCGGAGATGCACTTTCATCTACATGGCCTAGTTTCTCTGAGGCCTTCATAGATCATTATTTGCCTCGAGTGATTGGATAGGCCCGAATAGAGCAGTTCATATACCTGAAACGGGGAAGGATGAGCATTAGAGAGAACGCACTGAGGTCTGATTCTTTGGCTAGATCTGTGCCAACATTAGTTGGTACCATGCCAGCCAGGGTACACTGGTTCATAGTAGGGCTTGCACCAAAATATGTGGAGCATGTATTATAGCCACATTGTGAGGAGACATGGATATCTCACGAATTTAGTACTCCCGAGCCTTAGAGATTGCAAGTTATATGTAAGGATCTCTAAATGTAAGTTCTGGTTAAAATTTGTAGCTTTCTTTAGCCATGTTGCGTCAGATACAAGTATTAAGGTTTACTCAGAAAAGCTAGAGACTATTAAGATTTGACCTAGACCCACAACTCCAACAGAAATTTATAGTTTTCCGGGGCTAGTTGGGTCTTACTGAAGGTTGGTGGATGGATTCTCTTCCCTATCAGTACATGAGGCTTGTGAGTGGAATTTCCATGGGCTTAAAGATAGATTGATATTCGCACCAGTATTAGCATTGCTAAAGAGCTTAGAGGGCTACGGGGTATACTGTGACATTTAAGGTGTACATTTACGATATGTTCTAATGCGGCACAGTAAGGTGATTGCTTATCCCTTAAGGCAACCAAGAAGGTACAAAAAGAACTACCCTACCCATGATCTTAAATTGGCTGCAGTAGTCCATGCTTCAAAATTTTTTGAGGCATTAGTTATATGGTGTTCATGTATACATGTCCACTGTTCATCAGAGCTTCCGGTATTTTTTTTAAAGCATAAAGAGTTGAAGTTATGACAACATCATCATCTTTAGTTGCTAAAGGATTACGACATAGACATCTTGTATCACCTAGGGAAGGCTAACATTGTAGCCGATTCCCTTAGTCGTAGATCCATGAGCAGCCTATCATATTTGAGACCAGAAAAGAGAGAATTGGTTCGAGAGCTGCACCGATTAGCCGGTTTAGGAGTCCGGTGGATGGAGTTAGATGATATTATTGTTGTGATCTAGAATACAATGGTGTCATCTTCAGTTGTGGAGAAGAAAGAGCGTCAGTATGAAGACCCTAGTTTAGTATATGTAATAGGGGCAAGGCTCAGTAGGAGAAGCCTTTGGCCTTTTGAATAATAGGGGACAGAGTCTTGAGATTCAGAGGTAGGGCTTTGCCAATAGATTATGGCAGAAGTACATTATTCTCGTTATTCTTTTCATCTGGGTCCGATGGAAATATACCTTCGTGAAATGTACCATGATATAAAAGAGAATTGTTGGTGGCATGGAAAGAATAAAGATATTGCTGATTTTGTAGTGTAGAGTCCCAATTGCCACTAGGTAGACATTGAACATCAGAAACCTGGCGGGATGACTCAGGAGATAGTCGTGCCTTTATAGAAGTGGGAAGCAGTAAATATAAACCTTGTTACAGGTTCACCGCATAGTAGGCATAAATTTAACTCCATTGGGGTCATTGCTGATAGATTGACAGAATCAGCTCATTTCTTGCCAGTCAGAGCTACGTTTTCAGGTAAAAATTATATTGAATTGTGCATTAAGGAGATAGTCCGATTGCACAGTATCCTAATGTCTAACGTCTCTGATAGAGGGACCTAGTTTATAGCTAGATTCTGGGAGCCATTTCAGAAAAGTTTGGGAACATAGATTAACTTGAGTACAGCTTTTTGTCCCAAGAAAGATGGCCAAGCAGAGCACACGATTCAGACGCCCAAAGATATGTTATGGGCGTGTGTTGAAGACCTCAGAGTAATTTGGGATGAACACCTACCTCTTATTGAGTTTGCACAATAACAATTACCATTTTACTGTCAAGATGGAGCCTTATGAGGCTTTGTATGAGCAGAAATATAAATTCCCCCTAGTATTGGTTAAAATAGGTGATTCAGCGTCGTTAGGAACTAACATGATATATTAGACAAAAGAGGGAGTTAAGCTCATTTGAGAGAGTCTATTGAAAGCTTAGAGTCGTCAGAAATCCTATTATGATATACGACGCAAAGATTTAGAGTTTTTTGTCGACAACTGGGTATTCCTAAAAGTTTCTCCAGTGAGGGGCATTATAAGCTTAGGTAAGAAGGAAAATTTTAGACGTAGATTCATCGGGCCATACTGAATCTTCCGGAATATTAGGCAAGTGGCCTATGAGCTAGAATTGCATTCGGGGCTAGAACATATTCATCTAGTCTTTCATGTATCGATGTTACTCAAGTGTGTAGGAGACCATTCTTGGTTATCCCAGTTGAGGATTTTAAGGTTATAGAGTAATTTTCCTATGAGAAGATTCAAATAGCCATATTAGATAGACAGGTCCATAGAGTAAGGACTAAAGATGTTGCCTATTAAAGTCTTATGGAGGGATAGAACGTAGGAAAGATGACTTGCGAAGTTGGGGATGACATGAGGTCTAGATATCCTCAGTTGTTCATGACCCTATGATGATAGTACATGGACTTAGACAGTTACGGTTGAGGTGGGATAGTTTTCAGGTGTTACATTGTTTTTTTTTACTATAGTTGTTAGTTGCTCACTTAATTATTATGGAACTATGTTATTTAGTTGTTTGTAGCGTCCTGCGAGACACCTATGTTGGACTTTTTGTGTTTCAGGTTTTCGGATAGTCCATGTTACAGGGGTGACTCTGCAAAAATTTTCGAGCAAAGCCTAACAATTGAGTTTCTTGAGTTTAAATTACATTCGATGATGAATGTCCTACGAGGGGGAATGATTTTACACCCTGTAAGTTTTTTTCGTCTAGACGTCGTGTGTGTGTGTGCATGTTAGGAGTTCCTAGAGCATGGCCCATGCAAGAGAAGACTCAAAGGTGGAGCACTGGAGTGCGTTATATAGAGAGCAAGAAGTTAGGGGCAAACACAGAGCACTACGGGCACCGCATCGCGCACCCCTCCCTGGCGTACTGGAGGGCGCATTGCACCTCTATCCCACTATTATGAGGGGCGCGCCACGGACCACTGCCACCGCCCTCTATATATATTTAAGTTTTTGATTTAGTTTTATTTAAAACATTTTCCAAAAGTGGACCTTCAGCCATGGACGACTTTCTTCACTAGGATTTCATCTTTTAGAATCCAAATTGCACTATTAAATTATCTCCAAATGTTGATTCTGTCACACCCCGCCTTGGGGGGGGTATGACTGGCACCTGGTGCCCTACTAGGACCTGAACTGCTGGACTGCTAAGCCTGGGCACATCTGGTGCCTGGCTGGCTCTAACTCATATTTCTGGAAACAAAGGGCTATATAACGGCTGTAAACACAGCCCTCGGCCCATTGGCCTATAGCCTCCTGTACCTGTACTAACAGCTGACCAGAAGCATATCAATATAGGGAAACCTATACAGGCCGACAAAGCCACCATGCTGTCTAGTTATCTATAACTCAACCCTGAAGTACTGGATAGCTACGTGACCGGCAAGGTCACCACTACTGTCGAACTATGTCCCCACACGGCCAACATAAAAGAAACAGAAGTACTAACACCTAACAACTGCACGACCTCACACGACCGGCTCATCTGACCACAGGGAAACATATACAGACTGCAAGCCTTTAGGAATAGCAATAAAAATGATCGGGACAGGTCCCCGACCTACCCGTATTATACAACAAAAGAAAATGAAATACACCTCTGGAATTCAGTCTCCGGATGACAGGAGCTGAATACTTGATCGCTGACAGGAATCACGTGGTATCGCCTGCTCGTCTATGAGTACCTGCAGGCAAGTAATGCAGCGCCCCACCGGGCATCAGTACCGCTGGTACTGAGTATGTAAAGCAATAACTGTAAGAAATATCTGAAAACAATAATATAACTGATGAAACTGAAGTAGAGAGAAATAGATTAACTGTCTGATAATGTAAGTCATACCTTCTCTCAATTATACTGGAAGGAGTAGGAGTCATACCTGGAGACGTATTGTTCTACTGCTGATCTACTCGTATCTATCATAACATGGCATAACATAACATAGCATAACATAGCACACACAAACCTTACCCGGCCCCCATAAGCCGGGAGGTACAACCAGCACAGAATCTATACCCCTACCCCGATCATCCCATCTCCTATAAACCCTGTAAGCATCCTGCTGGTCCCCTGGGTATGCACTTGGGCTCGCTGAGCCCCTGACTATAACTGCATCTGAGTCTGGAGGACTCCTGAATTAACACCCGGGCGTATCCGCTCGACAGGGGTGTGTAAAAGCCGACCAAGGCATAATATGGGGAAAACTTGCATCCCATCTTCGTCCCCTGTGGGACGGCATGCCACTCCGTAGAGCGACGTATCCTCGTCCTCTGGTGGATGAGTCGATACAGCTATCAACCCTGGGGCGGTCATGGATGCTAGGTGATCCAACCCCAAGACAATACAGTGGTCTCAACTAGTAATACTATCTGCATGTCCCACATACTCAAGCTAACGATAATAAAGTGTTTGTACATACTGCATGCTGAACTAGCGATAGTGATATGTACATATTTAATACATGTTGAGACTAAACATAGCATATGTACATAAATATAATCTTCTGCCATACTGTACTGAGTCTAATGCTGAACATGATATAGTATTTCTACTGAAAACTATGCGGTATACTGAGTTTCTATAGTAACAGGACTTACTATTCCTAATATGCTTTCTAACCTCATTTTAACTTATCATTCTGCTTCTGAGATGTCTTACAGATATTACATTGCTTTACTGGGTTTCAACTGAATACGATATTATCCTAACATCCTGCGTCACATCACGTACTAAGCATGCTGTGCAGTTTCTAACACTTGTATCAGAATCTATATCGTGCTAGCAAGTCTCGCGCTGATCGTAACATGACTTTTCTAATATCGTACCATCATTCATAGTAAACATCATACATGGCTTCTGAATATTCTACTGGCCTTTAAATTACTGTACTGCACCAAGATTACTAACTTGCCGAGGGAACTAGCTTTACATACCTTATCCTCGAACTATCCGTCTGTCGGACGAGGCTCGGCCGGTACTTCAACTATTTCCTCCCAACTGCATTCATAAATATGTCAATTAATACTAAATACAGCTTTATTGTAAAGAGCAACGTCACTTTCGATATAGTTTATAGCCTAAACTTAGGCTTATTGAAAGACGGTCGAAAACTCGCTATTTTTCAGAGGTCCAGAAGGGAGAACTATTCACTTCTCAGCTAGGAACACATAGACACTAATTTAGAGCAATTCCACTTACGTTAGCTCGGTAGCTCGATGATTCTTCAGCCGTATTTCACGAAACTAAATCCATAGGAATGCTCTCTACTGCTAAATACCTCGGTATCTGAGGTTAATTTGAGTTTGGACGGTGTTTAGCAGCGTAATCGGACGAAAATTATATTACTACTTCGTCCTTTTTTCCCTCTCTACTGGTTTGCTCTGTTTTCTGGAAATTTATAAGTTTTTTAATCATTTAAAACTGAAGTGGGGCTTTATATACTTGGGCCTGGACAAGGCCAACGTGTCACGGAGCCAACGCGGTGGCTTCACCTCCGTGACACGCTGCCATCGCGGAGGGGTTCTGCCTCGGCTCCTTCCGCGATGGTTCGATAGGTTTCTCGTCCGATCTTTTCCCGGGCCTTTCTCTAGCACGTATGGCCTTCAAATATGCTTAACCAACATGCGAATAGGTCATCTAGGTGCCGGGAATCCTACGGCGTATAACATTCTCCCCACCTTAAGAACATTCGTCCTGGAATGTATACTGCTATCTAGAGGACTACTTAATTTACTTGTTTAGAAAATTTTCGCTAGAGTTTCCCCTGTAATATGGACTATAGCAAAAACCTGAAATGCAGAAAAGTCCAATACAAGTACTGCATGCAATATTTTAAAATCCACTGGATAACTAAGTATCAATCCTTCTCATTCACTCAGATACAACTATACGGTGCTGCATAAATAATAATACGGACATACCGGTCGCCTGACTAGTCCTGAAATAGGTGAGGGTATCTGGCTTTCATATCTTCTTCAGCTCCCACGTCATTTCCTCATGATTCCTGTTACGCCACAATACTTTGACAGACGCAACATCTTTAGTCCTCAACCTGCGAATCTGTCTGTCTAAGATAGCTACGGGAACCTCTTCATATGCTAACTCTTCTGTGACCTGGACATCCTGAACTGGAACTACTGTAGAAGGGTCTCCTACGAACTTCCTTAACATAGATACATGGAATACTGGGTGAACAGATGCTAACTCCGGAGGCAAGTTCAATTCGTATGCAACTCGGCCTATTCTTCGCCGAATTTGATATGGCCTAATGAATCTCGGGCTAAGCTTGCCTTTCTTGCCAAATCTCATTACCCCTTTCATCGGAGACACTTTCAGATATACCCAGTCATTTACTGCAAATTCTAGATTTCTGCGCCGCATATCTGCATAAGACTTCTGGCGGCTCTGAGTAGTCCGTAAACGTTCTCGGATAAGCTTTATCTTTTCCTCTGACTGCCAAACAATGTATGGGCCAACCAATGCTAATTCTCCTATTTCAAACCAGCCCACCGGCGATCTACATTTTCGCCCGTATAACGCCTCGAAAGGCGCCATCTGGATAGCTGAATGATAACTGTTATAATAAGCAAATTCAATCAACGAAAGATGCTCATCCCATCTACCCCCAAAATCTAGCACACACGCTCGTAGCATATCTTCGAGCGTCTGAATTGTACGTTCAACCTGCCCATCTGTCTGGGGGTGGGAAGCTGTGCTTAGATTAATATGCATCCCCAGCCCCTTCTGGAATGATTTCCAAAACCTGGCCGTGAACTGCGCTCCTCTGTCTGAAATAACGGATACTGGCACTCCATGCAATCTGACTATCTCTCGGATATACAACTTCGCATAATCTTCAGCCGAGAAAGTAGTTCTAGCTGGCAGGAAATGAGCTGATTTAGTCAATTTGTCAACTATTACCCATATAGAGTCATGTCTGTGTCTGGTACGGGGTGATCCTGCCACAAAATCCCTATTCACTGCTTCCCATTTCCAGAGATGCACAGCTATGTCTTGAGTTAACCCGCCTGGTTTCCGATGTTCTGCTTTCACCTGTTGGCAGTTAGGACACTGGGCTCCAAATTCAGCAATTTCTCTTTTCATACCTAGCCACCAGTAGTTCTCTTTGATGTCATGGTACATTTTTTGTCGTATCGGAGTGAAGAGAATAACGGGCGTAATGTACCTCGTTCAGAATCTGCTGGTGGAGCCCTGAAACATCTGGAACATATAGACGTCCTTTACAACGCAACACTCCACCCTCTGTTACCTGAAAACCTGGCGTTTTCCCCTGCTAACCAGGTCAGGATTCTTATACTACCGTTCTTTTTATTTTCACAACTGATGACGACACGGCGGTGTTTTCGATTACCGCTCTGTTATCCTTCATTTCTGTTACACGAACGGCTAAATTGATCATTTGATGTATCTTTCTGACCAACTCCCGTTGCTCGGGCTGCCCATACACCACACTTCTAATAGATCAATAGCTAAGAGCGGTTGTTGCTCCATTACCTCTTCTTGCCTGATATAACATTTTCATACTTAGAGAGCTCGACATATAATTAACGGTTATACTGACTTGTCTTGTCGAAGAGATTGATGGGTAGTTTACAGGCGTAGCTAGAGCTTACCTGGCCCTCCGGCCACATGCTAAGGCTACTTGTTGTTGAGATAATCTGAATGACCGTCTGCGCACCTTGTGCCTTTATCTGATCAGAGGATCCTGATGCTGACCATGACCTCTAATGATATGGCTGCATAACCTTAATTAACTGAATAATCGGGTTGAATGACCCGAATGTGGCAGTAGTCTAATAATGCTCTAACTGTTCTACTTGAGTACTTATAGTTCATGCATAACTGCAGACTTGTGGGCATCTAATTGCTTTGTTATTTTGCTTTAACCACTGTAAGGCTGGGCTTAATCAAACTTACTCCCAGGCGATCAATCTCTGGGTCTTCACGGGGAGTCTACTGATCCCCTGGTCTTAGTAAACACTATGCTAGCAGGGTACTATCAATTTCTTATGCCTTGTGTGTATCCACTTGGATTTATACTGCTATTCTGGGGAATTCTCGGTCTTATGAGCTATTCTGTAAATACTGGCCTTTTGCTAGGGCTCTGTATCTAAATATCTTACGAGAACCAGCTGAAGTACTAGTCTGTCGCTGACTACTGATGTGGACCCTTCCTTGGGGTACCCACGGGTATTCTGACTGGGACGGCCGGTTGTCTTATGGGGTGTTCCACATAATAACTTCTAGGTTGGTTAAGGCCGACTCTCACCTACAAGGCTGGAAAAATGACGTACGACCACTTAACATACTAGAACAATTCTGGTATTGCTAATTTCTAAAATTTGCCTATTCGGCCTCTAATCCTGGTTCTAGCACATACACTACTGTTACCGATCTTCAGGGATGCTTCCCTGCTAATGCAGGCGCCAGCTGGTCGGTAGACCGTCTAACTGCGCCCTTATCATCTAGTCATCTGGTTTAGGCCATTAACTCTGATAAGCTCCTAGAGCCTAGATCTGGCAACAACACATAAGTCTATTAACTTAATAACTGAGAACTGAGATAGTTTCTATGACTTCATACGTAATTCACACTTAATCTGTCCTTTCTCTTCTCCTTTCCCTTTCTCCTTTCTTCTCTCCTTTTCTTTCTTTCTTCTCCCCTTTTTTTTTGGCAAGGGGGGGGGGTCCTGCAATGCAATTTGTACATGCTTTCTATTACTAATCAGCATCTGTGATTGTACCCCTTATAGGCAACTACTCACAGCATATCTATTATCTGTATATATATATATATATATCAATAGCTACGTACAATATGTACTGAATTCTGCGGTAATACATAATCTCTGACATGCTCTGCTGAGTCTCATGCCGTACATGATACACCGCTTCTACGGCCTAATAATATCTCCTGCCCTGACTTATCATTTCATTGTATTGTCACCCCATTCTGAAAGTAACAAACATAAACACTTTAGTTATTGTCTGCTGTTTTAAATTCCGCCACTTTTGCGATGTGGGGTCAACGTTCGAATCTTGTGGCCTTACTAGGCATATATTGAGAGCCCATGACTGTCTGCTGGGCCTTATCTCTAGGCTACACTAGATTAGAATTGCTGTATCAGTAATTTCTTAACTTCTCCATAGCGGACATACTGCGGTATTCTGAACCGCAATCTTACTATCAGTCCGAGGCTTAATCCTAAATACGATATTTTATCAATCCGGGGGTAATTCTAATTTCCCCACAAGATCTGACATTCCTGCTTCTTTCCCTCATCTTACTTAAGCTGAACTCTGGGGTTCAAGGTACCTGCTCTTCATTGTTAACAAGATTGCTGGTCCAGTATCAGTTCATACTTCCCCTGACTTGCAGTCATACCTATCTGATTCACATGACCCCTCACCCTTTCGATATCACAACTGGATCATAACTACAATCTTACAGGTATGTCTTTGTCTTGCTATCTATTAGCATATGTAACGGACTTGGCCTTTTTTTGACTCGAACTTGACTATTACCCGGCATTTATAGCTAACAGGTCTTTTACCCCTGCTTCGGGTAAGCTAACGGTCTTACTTTCTCTACTGGCTTATTGTCATAAGGGTCTGCACAACTTACATAATCCTAGGGGCTCTTTATACTTTCTAATACTTACTAGGATCAATCAGCCCATCTTTACTTATCGCTGGATTTGGCAACCCCATCTCAAGTCTTATGCCCCTTTACTATACTGGCATCAAAATCAAGAGGTAGGAATAGCCCTTTTCTTATTGCAACAAATAAAAGCATTTAACTGTACCATATCCAAAAAGATGTATTTGGGATTCCTGCATTTCCCTCTCTTTCTTATACTTATCTGGTGGTCTGACCTTGTTTGTAATCTTAATCAGATCTTGTATGGCTAATAAATAAATCAACTCGTATGTACATTACACTCCTGACTTCCTTTTTTGATGTTATCAACGTATACTGGGGATAGTACCGATAAAGGTATCATGCTGGGAGGTCTCGGGTACCTTCCTCCTACTGCTGTAGTTATCATGTAACTGGCTGATGCCTTCTTCTGTTGCTATATCTGATCTTCTGCCGGTAATAAGGTAATGCTGATCTGCCTTTGTATCTGTAATCAAAGAATACGGTAAGTTTTTAGAGACTCCACCCTATACTGTACCGCTCTAAAGCACGACTGACTGAGAAGGAAGGGTAACCATCCTATCAAGCGTCGCAGCCTCATGCCTATAGTATATGGTGCACAACACATCCATAGACAAGACTCTACTTAGCACGGCTTGCAGACTCCCTGGGACACGACCTGCTCTGATACCAAGTTTGTCACACCCCGCCTTAGGGGGGGGGTATGACTGGCACCTGGTGCCCTACTAGGACCTGAACTACTGGACTACTAAGCCTGGGCACATCTGGTGCCTGGATGGCTCTAACTCATATTTCTGGAAACAAAGGGCTATATAACGGCTGTAAACACAGCCTCGGCCCATTGGCCTATAGCCTCCTGTACCTGTACTAACAGCTGACCAGAAGCATATCAATATAGGGAAACCTATACGGGCCGACAAGGCCACCATGCTGTCTAGTTATCTATAACTCAACCCTGAAGTACTGGATAACTACGTGACCGGCAAGGTCACCACTACTGTCGAACTATGGCCCCACACGGCCAACATAAAAGAAACAGAAGTACTAACAGCTAACAACTGCACGGCCTCACATGACCGGCTCATCTGACCATAGGGAAACATATACAGACTGCAAGCCTCTAGGAATAGCAATAGAAATGATTGGGACAGGGCCCCGACATACCCGTATTAGACAACAAAAGAAAATGAAATACACCTCTGGAATTCAGTCTCCGGATGACAGGAGCTGAATACTCGATCACTGACAGGAATCACGTGGTATCGCCTGCTCATCTATGAGTACCTGCAGGCAAGTAATGCAACGCCCCACCGGGCGTCAGTATCGCTGGTACTGAGTATGTAAAGCAATAACTGAAAGAAATATCTAAAAACAATAATATAACTGATGAAACTGAAGTAGAGAGAAATAGATTAACTGTCTGATAATGTAAGTCATACCTTCTCTCAATTATACTGGAAGGAGTAGGAGTCATACCTGGAGACGTATTGTTCTACTGCTGATCTACTCGTATCTATCATAACATGGCATAACATAACATAGCTTAACATAGCACACCCAAACCTTACCCGGCCCCCATAAGCCGGGAGGTACAACCAGCACAGAATCTATACCCCTACCCCGGTCATCCCATCTCCTATAAACCCTGTAAGCATCCTGCCGGTCCCCTGGGTATGCACTTGGGCTCGCTGAGCCCCTGACTATAACTGCATCTGAGTCCGGAGGACTCCTGAATCAACACCCGGGCATATCCGCTCGACAGGGGTGTGTAAAAGCCGACCAAGGCATAATATGGGGAAAACTGGCATCCCATCTTCGTCCCCTGTGGGACGGCATGCCACTCTGTAAAGCGACGTATCCTCGTCCTCTGGTGGACGAGTCGATACAGCTATCAACCCTGGGGCGGTCATGGATGCTAGGTGATCCAACCCAAGACAATACAGCGGTCTCAACTAGTAATACTATCTGCATGTCCCACATACCGAAGCTAACGATAATAAAGTGTTTGTACATACTGCATGCTGAACTAGAGATAGTGATATGTACATATTTAATACATGCTGAGACTGAACATAGCATATGTACATAAATATAATCTTCTGCCATACTGTACTAAGTCTAATGCTGAACATGATATAGTATTTCTGCTGAAAACTATGCGGTATACTGAGTTTTTATAGTAACAGGATTTACTATTCCTAATATGCTTTCTAACCTCATTTTAACTAATCATTCTGCTTCTGAGATGTCTTACAGATATTACATTGCTTTACTGGGTTTCAACTGAATACGATATTATCCTAACATCCTGTGTCACATCACGTACTAAGCATGTTGTGCAGTTTCTAACACTTGTATCAGAATCTATATCGTGCTAGCAAGTCTCGCGCTGATCATAACATGACGTTTCTAATATCGTACCATCATTCATAGTAAACATCATACATGGCTTCTGAATATTCTACTGGCCTTTAAATTACTGTACTGTACCAAGATTACTAACTTGCCGAGGGAACTAGCTTTACATTCCTTATCCTCGAACTATCCGTCTGTCGGACGAGGCTCGGCCGGTACTTCAACTATTTCCTCCCAACTGCATTCATAAATATGTCAATTAATACTAAATACAACTTTATTGTAAAGAGCAACGTCACTTTCGATATAGTTTATAGCCTCAACTTAGGCTTATCAAAAGATGGTCGAAAACTCGCTATTTTTCAGAGGTCCAGAAGGGAGAAATATTCACTTCTCAGCTAGGAACACATAGACACTAATTTAGAGCAATTCCACTTACCTTAGCTCGGTAGCTCGACGATTCGTCGGCTGTATTTCACGAAACTAAATCCGTAGGAATGCTCTCTGCTACTAAATACCTCGGTATCTGAGGTTAATTTGAGTTTGGACGGCGTTTAGCAGCGTAATCGGACGAAAATTATATTACTACTTCGTCCTTTTTTCCCTCTCTGCTGGTTTGCTCTGTTTTCTGGAAATTTATAAGTGTTTTAATCATTTAAAACCGAAGTGGGGCTTTATATACTTGGGCCTGGACAAGGCCAATGTGTCACGGAGCCAACGCAGAGGCTTCACCTCCGTGACACGCTGCCATCGCGGAGGGGTTCTTCCTCGGCTCCTTCCGCGATGGTTGGACAGGTTTCTCGTCTGATCTTTTGCCGGGACTTTCTCTAGCACGTATGGCCTTCAAATATGCTTAACCAACGTGCGAATATGTCATCTAGGTGCCGGGAATCCTACGGGGTATAACAGATTCTTATTGGGTAATGATTCTTATGCATACAAACAACATATCTATGAGTTGAATCTTTGAAATTGGCCTAGTTCTATGGGGTCCCGCCAAGTAGAAGTCATAGAAATGACTTCTAATCAAGTCCTAACTATCTAAAAAAGATAAGTAAGTATTTGTACAATTCTAATTTACAAGAATTCATAAGATTTCATCGACTTGAACTTTTTTTGATGTATTGTCAGTATGTTTGTGGTCTATGAATTGTTGGCCTAATTCTTGAATCATAATAGCTATGTTCCCTTGGTGTAAAAGATAGAATATAGAGGGATTACAAGTTCTTGATCGCAGCAGGATTGATTAAACAGAATTCGGCTATTGAGGTATGTTAAGGCTAACCTCCTTCGGCAAGTTATTCTCATCGTATAGTTAATACTACTTGTACTATTGTAGTTGTTACACCCCGAAAGCCCTAATATTATCCTGAGGAGTTGAAATGGAGAAAATTGAATTTTCTTCATCAGGTTACATGACGAGTCGTCCCGTGACCGGTAGGGTAGGGAACGAGTCATGGAGTGATTCGTGGGGTGAAGATTGGTCGTGGTTTGGAATCATTACTTTGGGGTTATCATGGACATGATCGAGAGTCACGGTCAGCACCACGACTCATTAAGTCAGTCTTGGTCAAAGATGATATGAAGGAAGAAGAGAATTGCAGTGTACCTAACTACTGGTCACCACTAGTCGTTGGGTACACCACGATTCATGTGTCCCTTGTAGTGGCCTTTAGGAGAGTTTTGGTACTGTAGGCGATGACTGGTGACCACGAGTCGTGTTCACTGGTAACGACCTGTCCAGTCCCTTGTTGGGACTGGCAGTATGTTTTTCCCTACAAGTTTATCAAGGGATTTTCCGTAATTCCTTTGTTCCTAAGGCCTAAACTATGTCATTAGAATGGAGTGTTTTAAGAGGGGTTAAGTCGTTCTAAGCTTATCCTAATTCATGCATGCACGTCTAGAAGTTTGAGAGGTGATCAAGGCTAGTTCTTCAAAGTTTTTCCTCAATTCTCTTTGGAATATCAAGGAAGTCTTAAAATCAGATCCCTTCAGATATGTAAGGATATGAATGGGTTCAATTTTCCAATCCCATTCCCAATTCCCTCTCAATTCATGACGTTCTAATTGATGATTCCATGGGGTTTCTACCCAATGCATGAATTCCTAAGTTTCAATCATGGGTATAATCTAAGTATGTTTTGAATGATGAATTATGATTAAAGGACAGATTTTACACTGCTTTAAATCATAAATTATGTTTCAAGTTTTCTAAACTATGATGCCTATCCATCAATGTTTATGAAAGTTGAGATCCACGAGATATATGTTCAAGTATGATGTGATGTTTATGAAGAAAGTATGATTTCAAAATACCCATGTTTATGTTCATGTTGTCAAAGTGAATCAAATTGATTTCAAGTATATTTAAGTATTTGGAAAGCCCATATGATCATGTATGTTTTATGATTTCATGAATTAGCTTACCGCATGGTTGTGGAGTCAAGACTCCAATTATTTTTCAGCTTGTGGTATGGTTTGAGCAAAGGTTCCTCATGTTATGATTTCAAATTATGCATATATGTTATTTTTCATCTTCGTCATTAGACGACGCTTCATTGAAAAATGATGGAGACCATATGCATATTTTTTGGGAGTAGTGTCTAGCTTCGAGTAGGCTAAGGATCAGTCAACCCTATGCCTTAAACTACGCATGCCAACTTAGGTATGATCAGATTATTTAGGACCTCCTTTGGAGCTTTCTCCTACCCCCAAAGGGCCTTAAGCTTGATATCGATATCATGGTATCGCCCTTAGCCCTAGAAAGGCTTTGGACGGATTTGCCCACTTGAGTGTAATAGTCAGGACCACGTAAGATATATCGTGGTAATGTCAGTTATATGAAGAGTCTCCCATTGTTCCTTATGATTTCAGTTATGCATGCACATCAGTCATGACTTTATGTTTTTAGTAGGTTTGACCCAATGTTCAGTTTACTTATGATTATCAGTTTTCAGCTTTGGGTCATTCTATTCCGTTGTTATGTTTAGTTAAGTTCAGATCATGATTTCAGAAACTAGCATGCAATCCCTACTCTCAGATTCTTATCTTGATTATATTTTATATTATGCATGGTCAATGATTTTACTTACATAGTGTTCGGTGGTTCGTTAGGGGTTAAAAACCGACACGCAAGTGCACGTGGTCAAACAAGTAGTAAGTGGCTTAAGTAAGCCAAGTATCTAACCAAGGAGACTCTGGATAAGTAAAAATTGCTCAAGTATACTATATTCTATCTTACTTCTATATATGCTGACAACAAAGTAACCAAAAGTTAAATAATTTTGTTTATAAATTATATACTAAAACTATTAACAAATATCTACTTTGAATTGAAACTATGGATATGAGCATGCCAAGGTTAAGAACATGTAATGAACTTGATTATAATCATAATTTGGTTAATCTTCTCTTCCTGTTGCTAGCCAAGAACATTAGCCTAGAGATTAAAACTCTCGTATTTAATCTCACTTAAGAATCATAAACCATCCGTCTACATTTCTGTGATCAAATGCAATTTATGACCTAGAAATACAATTCCGGTTCCTAAATTGACTAATACGGCTTTCAAGTATATTTCTATCAGGAAAGAACATCAAAACTCAATTTTCCCAAATCAAGTCAAGAACAATACCCTATTAATTCACAACTTTCCAATTTCTTGCTCTCTCGAGTGAAATCGGACTTTTTAGATGTACATTAGTGTCGGCCACACACCAATGCAGTAGAAACAAGAATTAATAGAACAACATGGAAGAAGAAGATGAAAAACCATATAATTCAATAATCAAAATTCATCACCATTGTTCATAACCTCAGCAAGGAAGAGAATTAGCCACTCATTTTTGGATTAATCATCCTAAAACAAGTGTTAATCATACAAACAATTGATTGAAAGAAGAAAGAAAGAGAGAAAAACCCTGAGCTTTTTCGTCCCTCAACTGCCTGTAACCCACGTCCTTGCTCCACCAAGTCTGAATTTCTTAAAAATAAGCCTAACTGTTCTATTTATACTATTGGGAATTTTTCCCGGAATAACAAGCAACGTGTCACGGAGGGTAACGCGGAGGCTTGCCTCCGTGACACGGCGTGGACGCGGACCCTTACTGGAAATTTAGGGTCCAGGAATAAAGCTTCAACGTGGCACGGCAGGCAACGCGGAGACTTGCCTCCGTGCCACGGAGCTGTCGCAAGGCTCCACTGGAAATTGGCAAATTATTCACCCTCCAGGCAGTGTGCCTCCGTGATGGTAGCGTGACACGGCTCTATCGCGGAGCCCCTTTATATTGTGCAGTCCAATGCCTTTTTCATGCTCGAATCCAAGTCCAACTCCGATATTGTTCCAACATGCATTTTAGCTCCTCAAAATCATATTCTACCTACAAAACAATGCTAATCATGTTGGTTAGTATAAATTCACATTTTATTACCAATTACATGAAAATGTATAGACATTGCACAATAAACAAGGCGAAAATGATACGTTTGAGTATCACTTGGGCATATAAATCTGCCCAAGATCACTTACCCCACACTTAAATCCTTGTTCGTCCTTGAACAACAAATACACAATTCATGCAAATTACATCCCAACCTTCGCCACTATGGTGCGACAATTTACTCTACGGTCATACCGATCATTCAATATTGTAAATCATCAAGAAAACATGCATGGTCTTACAATGCAATGACCTTTAATACATCAAGACTTCCTAGACTTTAAGAATCGACTCTCGATATCGGCAAACTCATGCAAATCAGCTAATCAAGATATCCGACACGAAAATCAATCTTTCATCAAGCATGTGCCCTCACAACTCAAGAGAATCTTCCCCTTTATGTTCATGTGACACACAAACATTCAAGTAGGGGCATGTAAAAATTAATTTCACTCTCTCTCCCAAAAGAATTCACATGCATCATGTCATGACCCATAGGCTTGCCCTTAGTGTGTTACTCCACTAATATACAGAAATGCAATGTAAGATCACGTAGGACTTTAATGGGTTGTAATGGAAACTATGGAACTAGTATATATTGGATTAGCCAATAATAGTCACTAGCATCCTTAAGCGCCTTTTCAACACATTCCCATCAACTCATGGACATTGTTTCTCTCTTTTCTTTTTCTCATCATCCCATTCATGCTGGTTTACTTTCGTATGGCCCATTTCATCAAACACACTTGACACACAACGAAGGTTTTTCATGCACCTTCATTATCATTTCATTATGACAAGTGCCTCTTCAACCTTTTATTTTCTTTCCTCACTCTGCTTTTCTTTTTCTTTTCACCATTCTCACTCTTTGACACTTTGGGGAAAAAAACTTTTGTTCTTCTTAAGCGCTTAAGAGTTTTGTATAGACTTTACGGCTAATGAAAAGAAAGAATTAAGCTCAGTTTATACATTTTTGGACAAAAGAAAGAAAGAATCGGCTAAAGGCTCAACGGGATGACTAGGGTATACAATCACATAAAAAGGAGAGTATGACAAGAAAAAATAGAAACTCTCGGTTAAGACAAAGAAATGCCTACATCCTTTCCAACACGACACCTCCTTCATTTCGTTTTGTACACACAGCAGGCAAGTTCTAGACACTTCACAATAGCATGGAATAAGAATACCTCACTTCACACTTCATGCACATGCTCGATTCAAGATGCATTCACAGACTCTTTAATTAGCCAATTACATGAATTCAAAAATTAAGCCTCAATCACACCGAATCAAATTCTACAGCCAAGGTAACTCAACATATTTACAAAATTGCATGCTTTCATACGAATCACTTTTACACTTTGAATATCAGTTACAACACGTAACCAAAATTTCACAACCATATAGTAACTACAGGTTCTGTGATGCAATCCACCAAAGAAAAAACTGAAAACAAATTAACATCACTACTCCTACCGACTACATTTCCCTTAAGACGGTCGTCATCCATCCATCATAGGGAACGGTCACTAACTATGACGTCGGTTCAATGGGACTATTCTCGGTAAAAGAACCGAAAACAAACTCCGAGAAACCCAAAAATAAAAATTGAAAAATTTTTCAAACACACCGATCATTTCGATGGAAAAATATTTACAAAATATTTTAATATGTACAAAATATTTTCGCAAAATTTTTAAAAATATCGATCATTTCGATAGAGAAAAAAATATATTAAGAAAATATTTACAAAAAATTTTTTTTACAGACTTAGCTGGCAAACCACAACATTTCACAACACACATCATCAATTACCACAAATATATACAGATACAAACCAGTTTGCACTTCACAAACACAGGGAAACATAAACATACAAAACAAAACAGAGCAAAAACATACAGCAAACCAGCCTAGCCCCAGCACCTAACTACTTCCCACCCCACACTTAAATCGAACACTGTCCCCAGTGTTCACAAAAATTGCAATCACAAAATTGGGTGGTGGAACTCTCTGATCAGTCGAAATATTCGACTTCTTCATCCGGTGTTGCTGCCTCATCGCCCATGTCCGAGTCACCTCCATCGTCGTCATCGGACTCCACATCGGAGTCCTCACAACGTGTCTCCTTGTCCGTGGGGACATCATCTTCAGTGGGCTCTACAAAGGCTGGCCCCACTCGGCATAGAGCCTGGGCATTTTCGCCAAACGGGTAATCCAGCTCGAGCTGCCATAACTCCACCTCTGTGGCTGGTCTCCCACCAATCCGAAGCTGGAGCATTTGCATACCAAACATCCGTGCCATGTACTGGTCGTCACGAGCATGTCGCTCGCCAAGCGTCAGCACTGGCCCGTGTGTGGTGTCGGGGGCCTTAGTTTTGGTCACGTCAAGGGCCCTCCGCTCCAACTGCGGGATGTAGTCCAAAGCCTCTTCCTCGACGTCGAGGCCCCGGAGAAAGGTGGTGATAAGTCCGCCGAACCCATACCTGTGGCCCTGGTGTAGTCGGGCTCTGTTCATGGCGGATATGATGACCGCCCCAACATTAATCTCTAGCCCTTTCATCAGGGCATACACCAGGCAGACACGGTCCCGGGTCACATCAGTCATGTGCACCCCCGGGATCAGGCACGAACAGACTATCTTCAGCCATATTCTGGCCGCCCTGTTCATTTGAGAATACGGCAAAGTCTGGTGGTAACCCCTTTCTTTATGTCTGCTCCATCTGGCTGTGGATCGAGCCCCACACAATGTGCGTCTGATATCGGTATATGGTGGGGTGATGTTTAGCTGGCGGAGAACGTGGGCGTCTGTGTCCCGTGCTCCAATGATGGCATTTAATTGCTGGGGTTCCAGAGTGACAATCTGCCCTCTGATCTTTATTGTGTGGCTTCTGATTGCCGGGTTCCAATTTGCATAGAACTCCCAGACTAGATGTAGGTTGTATTCCTTGGGCTCCTGAAATATGAAGCTGAGCCCAGCTGCCTCGATCCTCTGCACTATGCGGGGGAACTCCTGTGCTAGTGGTTCCCGTGCAATATGCTCCTCGGGGAAGTCTTTGTTTTTCTTGTGTTTAGTGTACCACTTCTTCCCCTCATCGGTTACCCACCTCGTTCCGTACTGGCGGCGTTGGCCGCGTGGAACAGCTGGTGTAGCTGGGACTGCTATGCCCAGTCTAAGTCGTTTCCTCCCGGTGCCTGAAGTAGATGCACCCTTACCCTTATCCTGCCTACTTGCCATTGTACCTGTCAATACAAATAAACAAGCGCAATGTCAAGCTAAATGCATATTAGCTTCGGCTAAGATCGGGTTAAGCTAAGTTTACCCCACACTTAGTCCTTAGCTACGGTTACGATACTACGGCAAGGATCAATTTATTTACACTCAAAAACAAACAACTATACATTTCATGCTTAGTGCGTTCGCAAAGAAAATTTCGATGGTATACTTTAGCGTACTACTCAGACTTCATACAGCTAATCCCAATCACTACCATCTTAAGCAATTCAACCATCGCACTTAGCAAAGAAAACAACAACAAAAATTCTATATACATATGAACCTATATAATCAACCCAATTTGAACAATTTTCACATTTTCCCAAAAACCCGAGAATTCGTCGTCTATTACATTCAAACAATATTTACAACGACTTATCTCAATTTACAAGCACACCCCGGCATACAATTCACCAATTTACCAAGTTACCCATTTCGATTTCAACAACCAAGCCCTAGAATTGAATTTCACAATCAAATTCGAATCATTCACGCAATCGACAAGTTCAAACGCGCATTACAACATTCCGAACATTTATCAATCAAGGAATAACTCAATTTCATGCTAAATTTCTACTTAGGGTGATTTATCTCACCTCCCATGCTCAAATTCGACTAAAATCGACAAAACACTTGAGAGAGAAGAGGAAAACATACCTTTATGTTGAATAATTGAAGAAAACTCGATAATTTCTTTGCTTTATGCTGTGGCACGTTGATGGGGGAGGGAAATTTGGGTGTTTGGTCGCGGAGAAGTTAGAAAATGAGGGAAAAGGGAATAAAATTGGGGTTTAAAATGAAGGAAACACGCGGGTCACCCGGCAACCCGGTGTGACCCGTCACCAATTATAGGGCAACGTGTCACGGAGTGCATCGCGGTGCACTGCCTCCGTAACACGGAGCCATCGCGATGGCTCACTGGAATTTTTTAAAAATTCCAGATTAAACCTCAACGTGTCACGGAGGGTAACGCGGAGGTCCTCCTCCGTGACACGGAGCCATCGCCCCAGCTCACTGTCTCTTCATTTTATTCATTTTTTCATACCTTGCCTTTTCCTTCACGATTCCGTGCACATTTTTCTCCGGTTGACCTGAAAATCACCTCACTAAACAAAATTGGTTAGATTAATAGATTTCACTAACTAAAATGAAAAATTACTCCTAAAACGAAAAATTTGTACTAAATCAAGAAAAAAAAAGAAAAAAAAAAATCTATTTACACTTTACAAAATAAAAGAAAAGAAAAAAATATATTTTTCACGGGTTGCCTCCCGTGCAGCGCCTGGTTTACCGTCGCGGCTCGACGTCCCTTATGCTCAATTGTCCACTAGGGTGATGGACGATTTCTCACGATCATTGTCCTCCCCCCAGTAGTGCTTACATCTCTGCCCATTTACCAAGAACGTAGCACTACGATCTTCTTGCCACAGTTCTACCGCCCCGTGAGGGGTCATTCTTACCACTTCAAATGGTCCCGACCATTTAGACCTCAGCTTAACAGGAAACAACTTCAATCTCAAATTAAAGAGCAAAACTTTCTGTCCTGGCTCGAAAATGCGATGCACCACATGCTTATCATGCCATCTTTTGGTTCTTTCCTTGTAGTACTTAGCACTCTCATAGGCATGCCAGCGGAACTCATCAAGTTCGCTGAGCTGCATTAGTCTCTTTTTGCCCGCCAGCTCTGAGTCCATATTTAGCTTTCTGACAGCCCAGAAAGCTCTGTGCTCTAATTCCACCGGGAGATGGCATGCTTTGCCGTAAACCAATCGGTATGGTGAGGTTCCAATCGGTGTCTTATAAGCAGTTCGGTAAGCCCACAACGCATCATCGAGTTTGCTTGACCAATCATTCCGTTGTGTATTCACTGTTTTCTGAAGAATCTGCTTCACCTCCCTATTTGACACCTCTACTTGCCCACTAGTTTGGGGGTGGTATGCTGTTACCACTTTATGGCGCACCCCATACTTGGCTAGTAATTTCTTGAAACTTGCATTGACAAAATGAGCCCCTCCATCACTGATAATTGCTCGGGGTATCTCGAACCTTGTGAGAATGTGTTTTTTCACAAACTTCTTTACTACCTTGTTGTCATTTCTAGGGCAAGCTATTGCTTCCACCCATTTTGATACATAATCTACAGCAACCAAGATGTAACGATTACCAAATGACGGTGGGAATGGACCCATGAAGTCAATGCCCCATACATCAAAGGGCTCAACTTCCAGTATATTCTGCAAAGGCATCTCTTGTCTTCTGCCAATTGATCCTGTACGCTGACATCTATCACACATTTTGACATACGCCATAGAGTCTTTGAACAGTGTTGGCCAAAAGAAACCTGACTGTAGAACCTTGTGCGCTGTTCTCTCGCCTCCGTGATGCCCTCCATACAACGAAGAAGGGTAGCCCCTCAACACTTCTGCTATCTGACTCTCTGGGATGCATCTTCTCATCACCTGATCTGGTCCCTGTTTGAACAAATATGGCTCATCCCAGACATAATGCCGGCTGTCATGCCTCAATTTCCTTCTTTGTTGGTTTGTTGTCTCAGGTGGGTAGACTCCGCTCACTAGCAAGTTGTCTATGTCTGCATACCAGGGAACTTCAGTTTCTCCCACTGCCAAGAGTTGCTCATCGGGGAAATCTTCATTTATGTTATCACTTTCCATCACATGCGACCGACTTTCCAGTCGTGATAGGTGATCTGCTACTTGGTTCTCGCTCCCCTTTCTGTCTCTGATCTCAAGGTCGAACTCCCGCAACAATAAGATCCATATAATCAATCTGGGCTTAGCATCCTTCTTGTTGAATAGGTACCGAATAGCTGCATGATCGGTGTACACCACAACTTTCGAACCCACCAAATAGGACCTGAATTTGTCAAATGCAAACACCAGAGCTAGCATTTCCTTTTCTGTGACTGTATAATTGCTCTGGGCCGTATTCAGTGTTTTGCTTGCATAATAAATAGAATGGAAAATTCTATTTTTTCTTTGTCCCTATACAGCTCCCACAGCCACATCACTGGCATCACACATCAGCTCAAATGGTTGTTCCCAATCAGGAGAAGTAAGTATAGGTGCTTCTATCAATTTCTGCTTCAACTTTTCAAATGCTGTAACACACTCATCATTCAACTCAAACTTTACCTCTTTTTCTAGCAGTCTGCATAGTGGTCTAGAAATGTTTGAAAAGTTTTTGATGAATCGTCTGTAGAATCCTGCATGCCCCAGAAAACTGCGCACACCTTTCACTGACACTGGTGGTGGCAATTTTTCAATAACCTCGATCTTAGCACGATCGACTTCCAACCCCTTTTTAGATACTTTGTGGCCCAGGACAATCCCCTCCTTCACTAAGAAGTGGCATTTCTCCCAGTTTAATACAAGGTTGGATTCTTCACATCAAGCCAGCACCCTGTCAAGATTCTGCAAACAAGTAGCAAACGAATTACCGAAAACAGAAAAGTCATCCATAAATACCTCAACAAAATCCTCAACCATGTCATGGAAAATAGCCATCATGCATCTCTGGAATGTGGCGGGTGCGTTGCATAACCCAAATGGCATCCGCCTGAAAGCATATGTCCCATAAGGACAGGTGAAAGTAGTCTTCTCTTGATCCTCCGGAGCTATGGCTATTTGGTTATAACCAGAGTACCCATCAAGGAAGCAATGATACTCCTGTCCTGCCAGTCTATCAAGTATTTGATCAATAAAAGGGATGGGGTAATGATCTTTACTCATGGCTTCGTTGAGCTTTCTGTAGTCCATACAAATCCGCCAGCCTATGACGGTTCGAGTACAGATCAACTCATTTTTCTCGTTGGCGACTACAGTCATCCCCCCTTTCTTTGGAACACATTGAACGGGGCTGACCCACTCACTGTCTGAAATTGGGTAGACCACACCTGCATCAAGCCACTTGATTATTTCTTTCCTTACCACATCCTTCATTGTTGGATTAAGTCTCTGTTGCGGCTGAACGGTTGATTTGGCTCCTGTCTCCATGAATATCCTGTGTGTGCAAAAAGCTGGATTAATACCCTGAATGTCAGACATTTGCCAACCCATTACTTTCTTCCTCTTTCTGAGGACACCCAATGCTGCCTTTTCCTGTGCCTCCGTCAAGTCTGCAGAGATGATAACTGGTAACGTCTCCCCCTCCCCCAAAAAGATATATTTTAGATGGGGAGGCAATTCTTTCAGCTCCAGCTTCGATGCCTCATCAATGGATGGTTTCGACGAAGGCTCTAGAGATCTCATCAATGACTGGAATTCCTGTCTGCTCGGATGATTAGGTGCTCCATTCAACAATTGGACCATTCCACACGCCTCTCTATCCCCAAAATGATCAGAATGCGTTAACGCTCTTTCCAATGGGTCTTGAGATTCAACAACCTGTCTAATTTCTCCATGTTCAACCACATTAATTTTCGAAAGCTCCTCATTTATAGCTGGCAGCTTCATGGCTTTTAACACATCAAATACCTCTACCTTGTCATGTGCTCGCATTGTAAGTTGACCCGCAGCTACATCGATTAATGCTTTCCCGGTTGCCAAGAAGGGTCGTCCCAAAATAAATGGGACTTCAGCATCTGGTTCAAAATCCAGAACAATAAAATCTACCGGAAAAATGAGGGAGCCCACTTGCACTAGAACATCCTCAACAATGCCATCCGGCCTAGCTAAGGATCGATCCGCCAACTGCAAGATTACGATTGTAGGTCTAGGACTCCCTAGACCCAACTTTCTGAATACCGAGGATGGCATCAGATTTATGCTCGCCCCCAAGTCACACAATCCACGAGCTCGGATACTCTTCCCAATAGTAAGCTGGATAGTAAAACTTCCAGAGTCTTTTAGCTTCGTAGGCAGTCTATTTTGGATCCGGGAAGTGCTTTCCTCCGTCAAAGCTACCGTGGCATACTCAGTCAAACGACTTTTGTTGGCCACGATGTCTTTAATATATTTGGCATATTTTGGCACTTCCTGCAAGACATCAACAAGAGGTAAGTTAACATGTACCTGTTTAAGCACCTCCATAAATTTCTTGAAACACGCCTCCTCCTTGTGTTTCTTGAGTCGTTGAGGAAACGGGGGTGGAGGCCTTTCTGATTCAGCTTCTTTGGTCTTCCCCCTATCCGAATTTTGTTCTCCCTCAACTTCCGCTGCTCCCGAGTTTTGAGGTGGTCTTTCCGGTTCCACCTCCTTCAGCTGCAAACCACTCCTTGTGGTCACTGCATTTACCTGCTTCGGATTTGGATCCGTGTCGCTAGGCAGTCCTCCTCTGGGCCTTGTATTTTGGGCACTAGCAAATTGCCCAAATTGATACTCAAGAGCCTTGGTCGCTAATTGATTATTCTTCACTTCGGCTGCCAATTTAACATAGTCAGCCTGCAATTGCGCCTGATTAGCGATCATGGTCTTGAACATCTCCTCAATGCTAGGTGATGGTGGTGGAGGAGGGGCATTGTGATTTCTGAACTGAGATTGGTAGTTCTGTTGCCCTTTTTGATTTCTTGGCATCCCCTGACCCGAACTTTGGCCTTGTTGGTTGTTGCTACCCCATGAAAAATTTGGATGGTTCCTCCAATTTGAGTTGTAGCCGCTACCAAACTGCTGCTGATTTCTTTGTGCATTGCCCACAAAGTTAACAGAATCTGGGTTTGCTCCACAGCACTCAGCTGAGTGCTCACTGCTTCCACACACTTCACACCACATTTGCTGGACCGCACTGACTGAAGCTGAAGGCTGGTTCAAATTCATGTTGCTGAAGTGGTTGTTCAACTGATTCTGCAAGGCAGCTATCTGTGCAGCGATAGCTGTAAATCCATCCACTTCAAGCACTCCTGCTGCTTTCCTTGCTCCACCTCGTGATGAATCAGCATTCCATTCTGGATTGCCCTGTGAAATTCGGTTTAGCAAAGTGTACAGCTCCTCATAAGTCTTTTCCAGCGCTTGCCCTCCAGCTGCTGAATCTAGCAAGATTTTAGTATGGGGTTCCAAACCCTCAATAAATGTGTGCACCAACACCTCATTGGACTGATGATGATGAGGACAGTCCCGCAACATGGATTTAAATCTTTCCCAGGCTTGATATAAATTTTCTCCCTCCCTCTGTTTGAAACTTAGAATTTGACTTCTAAGTCTGGCTGTTTTACCAGAGGGAAAAAATCTTATCAAGAACTTCCGTGCAAGATCATCCCACGTTGAGATAGAATTTGGTGGTTCAGCTTTTAACCACCTCTTGGCTTCACCAAGTAATGAGAATGGAAATAGTGTGAGCCGAACATAATCAGGTGACACTCCAGCGGGTATATAAGTGTCACTTATCTCCAAAAAGTTTTGGAGATGTTGTTGTGGGTCTTCATGAGGGAGACCGATAAATTGCCCGCTTGTGTGCAACAGTTGCACCATATTCTACTTGAGTTCAAATCTCCCTCCAGGCTCTGGTTTGCGGATACTTGAATGTACATTGTTGGCATGTGGGATTGCCACCTCGCGAACCGGCCTTGCTGCTGTTTCGTCGGGCACTAACACTGCCCTCACAATTGGTGGATTTTGTTACTCCATAATAGTCTGTCTGAGCAACTGCAGCTTCTTTTGTAGAGCTTCTCTGCGTTTACTATGAAATTCACGTTCAGGCTCTATATAAGATTCCACCAGCTCTTTGTCCCTTGCCAGTGTTCACAGAAATCAAGTCTGCAAAATACAGGCTAAGACCAAGTTGTCAACACTTAAGAAAATAAAATAAAAAATACAGTAAATTTACACTTAACACAATTTCACCAATTGCCTAGTCTCCCCGGCAACAGCGCCAAAAACTTGTTCGGTGGTTCGTTAGGGGTTAAAAACCGACACGCAAGTGCACGTGGTCAAACAAGTAGTAAGTGGCTTAAGTATGCCAAGTATCGAACCAAGGAGACTCTGGATAAGTAAAAATTGCTCAAGTATACTATATTCTATCTTACTTCTATATATGCTGACAACAAAGTAACCAAAAGTTAAATAATTTTGTTTATAAATTATATACTAAAACTATTAACAAATATCTACTTTGAATTGAAACTATGGATATGAGCATGCCAAGGTTAAGAACATGTAATGAACTTGATTATAATCATAATTTGGTTAATCTTCTCTTCCTGTTGCTAGCCAAGAACATTAGCCTAGAGATTAAAACTCTCGTATTTAATCTCACTTAAGAATCATAAACCATCCGTCTATATTTCTGTGATCAAATGCAATTTATGACCTAGCAATACAATTCCGGTTCCTAAATTGACTAATACGGCTTTCAAGTATATTTCTATCAGGAAAGCACATCAAAATTCAATTTTCCCAAATCAAGTCAAGAACAATACCCTATTAATTCAAAACTTTCCAATTTCTTGCTCTCTCGAGTGAAATCGGACTTTTTAGATATACATTAATGTCGGCCACACACCAATGCAGTAGAAACAAGAATTAATAGAACAACATGGAAGAAGAAGATGAAAAACCATATAATTCAATAATCAAAATTCATCACCATTGTTCATAACCTCAGCAAGGAAGAGAATTAGCCACTCATTTGTGGATTAATCATCCTAAAACAAGTGTTAATCATACAAACAATTGATTGAAAGAAGAAAGAAAGAGAGAAAAACCCTGAGCTTTTTCGTCCCTCAACTGCCTGTAACCGACGTCCTTGCTCCACCAAGTCTGAATTTCTTAAAAATAAGCCTAAGTGTTCTATTTATACTATTGGGAATTTTTCCCGGAATAACAAGCAACGTGTCACGGAGGGTAACGCGGAGGCTTGCCTCCGTGACACGGTGTGGACGCGGACCCTTACTGGAAATTTAGGGTCCAGGAATAAAGCTTCAACGTGGCACGACAGGCAACGCGGAGGCTTGCCTCCGTGCCACGGAGCTGTCGCGAGGCTCCACTGGAAATTGGCAAATTATTCACCCTCCAGGCAGTGTGCCTCCGCGATGGTAGCGTGACACGGCTCCATCGCGGAGCCCCTTTATATTGTGCAGTCCAATGCCTTTTTCGTGCTCGAATCCAAGTCCAACTCCGATATTGTTCCAACATGCATTTTAGCTCCTCAAAATCATATTCTACCTACAAAACAATGCTAATCATGTTGGTTAGTATAAATTCACATTTTATTACCAATTACATGAAAATGTATACACATTGCACAATAAACAAGGCGAAAATGATACGTTTGAGTATCACTTGGGCATATAAATCTGCCCAAGATCACATAGCGGTTTTACTTACCTTGCATACTCGGTATATTCCACGTACTAACTGCATACTCTATACTGTATCATTTCATTGTATAATCTCTGATATCCAGACTACATCCCGCCGCTAGTCAGACTTTAGGGGTTAGCTATTCTCAGTATCAGTTGGTGAGTCCTCATCTTGCGAGGGCCCTTCTCTTTAATTTTATGTTGTATTTTCAGTTTTCAGACTGTAGAGAGTTAGTTGGGGTCTTGTCCCATCAACTCGTTAGTATTAGAGGCTTTTTCTGACATAGTTGTATTTCAGCTTTAGACTTGTGCATGTAATCAGATGTTATGTCTTTTTTAGACTTTCGTTATGTTATTTATGATGATCTTCCACTTATATATGATTGAGTTAGATGTATGTTCATGCCATGGGTTGACTTGGAGCCTCTCTGGGTTTTTTTCCCGTGTCTCGATCCGGGCCTATGTTCGGGTCGTGACAAACATGGTATCAGATCATTAGGTTTTGAAGCATCCTAGGGTGTCCCAAAGTTGCGTTAAGTAGAGTCTTTTTCCTGGGTATGAAGTGCGACACACCTATAACGAAGAGACTATGAGACATTTGGGAAATGTTCCCTTCTTTCATGATCTATGTCATGCGGTGAAATGTTTCTCTATCCTTCTAACTCATGCTATACGTATTTGCTGAATCACGCCTCCCTATAGAGTTAATGGAAAGAGAAATAGAAACAGAAATGGCCATGAGGATAGGAATGGAGATAGGCACCAATAGGCCCCACCAACCGATGAGGAGCATATACCCAAGCCAGTTGCCCACGCGGAGTTCAGTGCAACCATTCAAATGTTAGTCTAGGCCTTGACCGCTCAGGTCAATCAGCAGGCGGCAGCGCATGTCCCTCAAAATAGAATTGCGACGACGGCGAGAGTTAGAGACTTTATGAGGATGATCCCTCCCAATTTCCTAGGGTCGAAGGTGGACGAGGATCCATATGAGTTCATTGAGGAGATTTTGAAGATCACCCAAATTATGGGGGTGACGGGGGAGGAGTGCACCGATTTTGCCTCGTATCAGTTAAAGGGCGTCGCGCACATCCGGTTCAAGCAATGGAAGGATATGAGGGAAGTTGGAGTAGGCCCTATCAGTTGAGATGAGTTCCATTCCACTTTTCTAGACCAGTTCTTCCCTCGGGAGATGAGGGTGATCAAAGCGCCCTAGTTTGTGAATCTAACGCAAGGAAAGATGACTGTTCAAGAATATACCTTTGAGTTCACTCGTCTGTCCAAGTATGCACCTAAGATGGTGGCGGATCAGAGAGCCCATGTGAGCATGTTTGTACATGGGATAGTAGACTATTTGGTCAGGGATTGCCAGACTGCAATTCTTTTTTAGGATATTGACTTTGCTCAGATAGTCATGTACGCTTAGCAGATGGAGGTACTGTAGGTGACTGAGCGGGAGAGAGAGGCCAAGAGGTCCAGGACTGATCGAATCGGTTCTCCCAGCAGAGACCTAGTGGGCATCGTCAGCAGTCCCACCAGAGATTTTCAACCCCACCACCTTCGGCTATGAGTGTTCCATCCAGGTCAAAGCACGATTAGAGAGGACGAGCATCAGGCTCGAGAGGTAAGAGTAGAAGACCCGCAGGGACTAGCCCTCCAGAGTGCAGAAGATATGGCTAGACACATATAGGCCAGTGTTTGGCAGGTACAGGTGTTTGCTTCGGGTGCGGGAACCTAGAAACATGCTTAGAGAATGTCTAGCAGCCAGATAGGGTCAAGATAGGGGTCAAGGCCTAGCTTCTAGCTGATCAGCTCCACCAGCACGCCCAGCTAAGCAGGGGGCATCTACTAGTATAGGTGGCGGACAACACCGAAATAGATTCTATGCCCTAGAATCACAAAAAAAGCAGGAGGTCTCCCATGATGTAGTCACTAGTATGTTGTGAGTATACCATCATGATGTATATGCATTGTTAGATTCAGGGGCTACTTTGTCTTTTGTGATGCCCTATGTTTCTAGTAATTTTGGAGTCAGTCTTTAAATCTTATCAGAACCCTTCTCAATCTCTACTCCAGTTGGTGATTCAGTTAAAGCTAGATGAGTGTATAGAAATTGGCCAGCCGCAATCCTTCAAAAAGTCACCTCAGCAGATTTAGTAGAGTTAGCCATGACCTATTTTGATGTTATCCTCGGCATGGATTGGATATTTGCATCCTATGCCTCAGTCAATTGTAGAACCCGTGTAGTAGAGTTCAGATTTCGGGATAAGCCACTCCTAGAGTGGAAGGGTAGTTTAGTTGTGCCTATAGGTCATTTCATTTCCTACCTTAAGGCCAAAAAGATGATTTCTAAGGATTTCGTGTACCATCTTGTTAGGGTTAAGGATGCTACATCCAAGACCTCGACTATCCAATCAGTTCTAGTAGTATGTGAGTATCCAGAAGTCTTCCGAAATGATTTACCGGGAATTCCTCTCAAGAGGGAGATTGATTTTGGTATTGGCCTCCTTCCTGATATGCAGCCTATATCTATTCCTCCTTATAGAATTGCTCCAACTAAGCTAAAGGAGTTGAAGGAGCAGTTGAAAGACCTTCTAGACAAAGGATTCATTAGACCTATAAAATCCCCATGGAGTGCATCAGATCTCTTTGTCTTCAAGAAAGATGGTTCCCTTCGGATGTGGATTGACTATCGACAATGTAACAAAGTTACCATCAAGAACATGTATCCTCTCCCTAGGATTGATGATTTGTTTTACCAGCTTCAGGGTGCTAGGTGTTTTTAAAAGATAGACCTCAGATTCGAATACCATCAGCTAAGGATTCGGGAGAGCAATATTTCGAAGACAGCCTTCAGAACTTGATATGGTCATTACGAGTTTGTAGTTATGTCTTTTGGAATAATGAATGCTCCTGTAGCTTTTATGGATTTGATGAACAGGGTGTTGAAGCCATACTTTGATATGTTCTTGATTGTTTTCGTAGATGATATCCTTATATACTCTCGGAGTGAGGAGGAGCATGCCGCTCATTTGAGGGGAGTGCTATAGACCGTGGAGGATCATAAGCTATATGCTAAATGCAGTAAATACGAGTTTTGATTGAGTTTAGTTGCATTTTAAGTTCATGTAGTGTCAAGTAAGGGTGTACAGGTGGATTCTTAAAAGATAAAAGAGGTGAAAAATTGGCCTAGACCGGTGAATCCTTCGGATATCAGGACTTTCTTGGGTTTAGCTAGTTATTATCAGAGATTGGTTGACAGTTTTTCATCTATTATAGCCCCACGACTAAATTGACCTAGAATAAGGTGAAGTTTGAATGGTCAGAGGCTTGTGAGAAGAGCTTCCAAGAGTTGAAGACTCGACTCACCTCAGCACCGGCGTTAACCCTACCTAAGGATACCGATGGATTTGTGGTATATTGTGATGGCTCAAGGATAAGCCTTTGTTGTTTATTGATGCATCATGGTAAGGTTATAACATGTGCTTCCTGGCAGATGAAGCTTCATGAATGGAATTACCCAACTCATGATCTTGAATTGGCGGCGGTAGTATTTGCCTTGAAGATTTGGATACACTATTTGTACAGGGTTTATGTAGATGTGTTTACGAATCACAAGAGCCTATAGCACATGTTTACCCAAAAGGATTTGAATCTCCATCATAAAAGGTGGTTGGAGCTACTCAAACATTATGATATAAGTGACCTTTACCTTTTGGGAAAGGCTAACGTGGTAGCAGATGCTCTTAATAGGCTTTCTATGGAGAGTGTGTCTCATGTAGATAGGGAAGAAAGGAGCTAGTGAAGGATGTGTATCGACTTGCATGGTTGGGAGTTCGTTTGGTTGATTTGACCGATTGTGATGTTATTGTTCAGAATGTATCAGAATCATCCTTGGTACCTGATGTAAAAGCTAGACAAGACAAGGATCCTATTTTGTTAAAGCTAAAGGAAGTTGTTTAGAATCAGAAGGTAGAAGTCTTCTTCAAAGGGGAAGATGGTGTGCTATGATATCAGGGTCGTTTGTGTGTCTGTATGTTGATGAATTGAGAGATCAAATGTTGCATGAGGCTCATAGTTCTAAATATTCCGTACATCTAGGTGCCACCAAGATATACTGTGACCTACTGGAAGTCTATTGGTGGAATGGTGTGAAGAAGGACATAGCGGAATTCGTGGCTAAGTGTCCGAATTTTCAATAGGTTAAAGTGGAGCATCAAAGACCAGGAGGTGTACTTTAAGACATCAGTATTCCTACATGGAAGTGGGAGAAAATCAATATGGACTTCACCACAGGGTTGACTCGCACTTGTTGATAGTATGACTCCATTTGGGTGGTTGTGGACAGATTGACCAAAGCAGCTCATTTCCTACCAATCAAAACAACCGATTCAGTGGAGGATTATGCTATGTTTTACATTCGGGAGTTAGTTCAGTTGCATGGAGTACCATTGTCCATCATATCAGATAGAGGTAGTTAGTTTACCTCCCAGTTTTGGATATTATTTCAAAAGGGACATGGTACTCAGTTCAAGCTTAGGGAGTTAGTTCGGTTGCATGGAGTTCCATTGTCCATTATATTAGATAGAGGTACTCAGTTTAGCTCCCAATTTTGGAGATTGTTTCAAAAGGGGCTTGGTACTCAGGTCAAGCTCAAGTAGTTAGTTCGGGTGCATGGATTTCCATTGTCCATTATATCAAATAGAGGTACTCTGTTTACCTCCCAATTTTTGAGATTGTTTCAAAAGGGACTTGGTAATCAGGTGAAGCTTAGCGCAACATTTCATCCGCAAACAGATGGATAGGCGGAGTGGACTATTCAGATTCTCGAGGACATATTGAGAGCATATGTGATTGGCTTCAAGGGTAGTTGGAATGATCATTCGCCTCTCATTGAGTTTGTGTATAACAACAGCTACCATTCCAACATTTACATGGCTCCGTTTGATGCTCTCTATGGGCGGAGATATAGATTGCTTATTGTATGGTTTGAAGACACTAAAGCTATAATGATAGTTCTGATTCAGTCCATGAGGCTATGGAGAAAGTTCAGCTTATAAGGGACAGGTTGAAAGCAGCTCAAAGTCGCCAAATGTCCTATACGGATGTGAGGAGGAGAGAACTTGATTTTGAAGTCAACGATTGGGTGTTTCTGAAGGTATTTCCCATGAAGGGAGTGATGAGATTTGGAAAAAAAGAGAAACTCAGTCCCCGTTATGTTGTCCGTACCAGATTGTGAAACGGGTTGGCAAGGTGCATACAAGTTGGAGTTGCCGTCAAAATTAGCTTACGTCCATCCAGTTTTCCAAGTATTGTTCTTAAAGAAATGTTTGGGTGATCCAGCTCTAGTTGTTCCAGTGGAGAGCATAGGTGTGAAGGACAACATTAGTTATGAGGAGGTTCTAGTGGAAATACTGGATCGTCAGGTTCGAAAGCTAAGAAATAAAGAAATAGCTTTAGTCAATGTTTTATGGAGATATCAGGATGTTGAGGGAGCTACGAGGGAAGCCAAAGCAGGTGTGATGGCTAGATATCCACATCTATTCCTTTCCGACTCATTTTCATCTTGAGGTACCAGTTTCCTTCTTAATACTCTATTCAATTGCATGTTCAGCTCATATACCTCAATTTCTTTCATGTAAATGGGTGTATGTGTGGTTCGGGAATTTAGTCAGTCATATAGTTCAAATTAGAGTCTGTCAGTCCATCAGTTTTCAGCATGTATTTTCAGTATTTGAGTATGATGATTGCATTTCTCTGCTTTTGTGTATGATTTTGAACATTAAACGATGAATGTTCCCAAGGGAGAGATATTATTACACCCTGGAATCCCTAAGATCAGACCCGAGAGTTGAAATGGAGAAAATTGAATTTTCTGCATCAGGTCATAGGATGAGTCGTCCCATGACCCGTGGGGTAGGCCACGAGTCCTGGAGTGACTTATGGGCTGAAGATTGTCCGTGGTTTGAAATCTTGCTTTGGGGTGACCACAAACATGACCACAAGTCGTGGTCAGCACCATGACTTATTAAATCAGTTGTGGTCAAGGATGATATGAAGGAAGGCGAGAATGGGCAGTGTACCTATTGACTGGTCACCACAAGTAGTTGGGTACACCACGATTCATAGTGTTCCTCATGGTGATACTCAGGAGAGTTTTGGAAGTGCAGGCAATGATAGGTGACCACGAGTCGTGGTCACTGGTAATGACCCGTCCAGTCCCTCATTGGGACTAGCAGTCTGTTTTTCCTGTGAGTTTATTAAGGTCTTTTCCATAATTTGTATGTTCCTACGACCTAAAATATGTCATTTTAAGGTCAAAATGGAATGTTAGAAGAGGGTTTAACTCATTCTAACCCTATCCTAATTCATTCATGCAAGCCTAGAAGTTTTAGAGGTGATCAAGGCTAGTGCTTCAAAGTTCTTCCTAAATTCTCTTTGGGCTATCAAGGATGTTTGAAAATTAGACCCCTTCAGGTATATATGTCTATGAATGGGTGAAATTGTCCACACCCATGCCTAATTCCTTCTCAATTTATGATGTTCTAATTGATGATTCCATGGGGTTTCTACCCAATGCATGAATTCCTAAGTTTCAATCATGGGTATGATCTAAGCATGTTTTGAATGAGGAGTTATAATTAATGGGAAAACTTGACACTGTTTTAAATTATAAATTATGTTTCAAGTTTTCAAAACTATGATGTCCATCAATGAACGTTCATTAAAGTTGAGATCCATGAGATATATCTTCAAGTATGATGTGATATTTATGAAGAAAGTATGATTTTGAATTACCCAAATTTATGTTCATGTTTTCAAAGTGAATCAAGTTGATTTCAAATATGTTTAAGTTTGGGCAAGCCCATATGATCAAGTATGTTTTATAATTTCATGAATTAGGTTAGCACATGGTTTTGGAGTCAAGACTCCCATTAATTTTTAGCTTGTGGTATGGTTTGAGCCAAGGCTCCTCATGTTATAATTTCAGATTATGCATGTATGTTATTATTTAGCTTCATCATTAGTTAATGGTCAGCTTCGTTGAAAAATGATGGACAACATATGCATGTTTTTGGGAGTATTGTCAAGCACCGAGTAGGCTAAGGGTCAGTCAACCCTATGCCTCAGAACTACGCGCCAACGTAGGTGTAATCATATTATTTAAGACCTCCTTTTGAGCTTTCCCCTTCCCTTAAGGGGCCTTGAGCTTGATATCGATATCATGGTAGCACCCTTAGCCCTGGCAAGGATTTAAACAGATCTGCCCATTTAAGTGTGATAGTTGGGACCACATAAGCTCTATCGTCGTTATGTTGGTTATATGACGAGTCTCCCACTGTTCCTCATGATTTCAGTTATGCATGTACATCAGTCATGACTTTATGTTTTCAATCGGTTTCACTCAATGTTCAGTTTACTTATGATTATCAGTTTTATCTTCTGGTCATTCGATTCGGTTATGATATTCAGTTATGTTCAAATTGTGATTTCAGAAATTAGCATCCAAGCCCTACTCTAAGATTCTTATCTTGATTATGTTTATATTATACATGTTCAATGGTTTTACTTACTTAGCAGTTTTACTTATCTTGTATACTCGGTACATTCTACATACTGACCGCATACTCTTTGTTGTATCGTTTTATGATACAGGTTCCAATATCCAGACTCCATACCGCCGCTAGTTAGACTTCTGGAGTTAGCTATTCTCAGTATCAGTTGGTGAGTCCTCATATTGGAGGGCCCTTCTTATAAACGTTTTGTCGTATTTTTAGTTTTTAGACTGTAGAGAGTTAGTTGGGGTCTTTTCCCATCAACTTATCAGTATTAGCGGCTTTTTCAGACACAATTATATTTTAGCTTTAGACTTGTGCATGTAATCAGATGTTATGTCTTGTTTAGACTTCCGCTATGTTATTTATGATTATCTTTCGCTTATCTATGATTGAGTTAGATGTATGTTCATCCCATGGGTCGACTTGGATCCTCTCAAGGTTTTTTTTTCGTGTGTCGATCCTGACTTATGTTCGAGTTGTGACAATAGTAGCTTATGATTATACATATTGTGGTTGGTTGCTACGAGATGAATTGAGGTTGTTACATAGGATCCCTTGTTGGGAATGATATATTAAGTTTTGACTGTCGCTAGAATCGACAAAAAGATTCCCTGTTCAATTAATTACCGTCTAGACATACTAGTAATGTTTTGCTGCCATACTGAGGCTAAATAGGCTTGTGGTTAGCTGTTAGCGTACTTTGTCAAGTTAGGTAGCATAAGGTGTAGCTTGAAAGTATAAATTTCTATAAGTTGCCTATATATACAGTAAAGCTCGCCTATAGGCCATTGGCATACCTTGACGTCTAAAGGACTAGAATTTTTATAAAGTGGCCTCATCTTCGAGTCAGTGACAACAAGGTTGCCTAATGAACTGGGTGGTAGCTTTCTAGGTTAACTACCTACTATCAGTGAGTATATAGCTTCTTTCAACTTATAGTTGGTCATATTGATCGCTCAGGAAACCAACGTGGTTGTTACAAGTCCGGTAGACTATGTGATACCCTAAGTAGAGAATTTATCAACTGTTATACGTGGGGTTAACGCCTCAGGCTATTCATACAGATGCCCACATGCATGTCGCCTAGAAGGGATAAGTTTAAGAACACCTGCCTACGGGGCTACGAGTTGTTTACATGAGCTATATGCTACCCAGATAGACCAGATTGATGCCTATCAAGCTAGAACCTTAGTATCACATTATCACCTATGAGTTAATAATTGTTGTGGCTTCCTGTAAGGATGTTGCGGATGCCTGTAAAGCTATTTTGGCTCACTGCTTAGTATCATATCCAGTTATTCAAAACCCTATAGTAGTTCTAGATGAGGGAACCATATAGTTAGTCACCTATGACCTTGTTGTGCGCTTATGAAAGACTATTGTACTAGTATGACCTCCAGAGTATCGCCAGGTCACCCAGGACCTTGCCCTTTCCTTTCTAAGCCAGCTGATTTTATAATTACTTTCATGACTAACAGGCTAGTTGTGGACATATAGAATATTCCTGTTAGCTGCTATTCGGGATGCTACAGGAGCAAGTAATAGTGTGTTAGGCGTAAGGGGGCTAAGTACGCCCACTAAGCAACGCATAGTATATAAGTTAGCCCTGTCAGATTCTATATCGACTGCTCAAGAAGCAAGGGATAATCACGAAGTGCCTACGGGGCTATACTGTGCTCATAGGGCAATATGAAGTCGTGAGTGACTATATTGAGGCATAGAGAGCCATTTGAAGTCAGGTGTCCTTACCAGCCTCCCTTACACCTGAATTGGCATTAGTGACAGTTACGGGAGCCCAGATAGCTCATATATAGTTATAGGTGCCCAGACAGCTCATATATAGTTACAGGAGTCTAAATGGCTCACATACAGTTACAGGCTCAAATGGCTCATATACAATTACAGGGGCCCATATGACTCATATATAGTTATAGGAGACCAGATGACTCATATAGAGTTATAGATGGCTAGACGGCTCATACACAATTACAGGAGCCCAAATAGCTCAGACATGGTTGCAGAAGCCCATAAGGCTTGAACACAATCTCAAATATCAATTACACTTTAGTTACAGCTTTCCTATGGGACAATGGTGAAACAGAGATGAGTTATAGTTTGCTTGCACTTGCCGGTGCTATGGTGGCCCAGGTAGGTTATCTTTGTGTTGCTTGCACCTTCTAGGTTTATGAGGACCAGGTTAGGTTCTTGTTTGTATCCTTGCTTTCTAGATATAGTTTTATGAATGTAGAATCATACAAGTTAAGTTCCCACTTATATAATTGTCTACTAGATAAAGGCTAATGTTGTAATATCATACATGTTAACTTCTACCCCTTTTCTCTAATTACTTTCCGTTCCTTATCCACTTCAATTCAGTTATTATTACTTCCTTACATATTTGGTGCGTATTGTATTGACTCCCAAGCATGGGGGCGCTTCATAGTTCCCTGTAGGTTTAGAAAGACAAGTTCCAAGATATCCTTAGCAGTTGTTCAGTTTCAGCGGATTGGCTAGCCCCTTTTCCTTTGGAGTTGCCACACTAAGTAGCTGTCTTCTGGTGCATAGTTTTGGGTATGTCGGGGCCCTATTCCAACCAATATTTCTTTCTTAGAGGCTTGTAGACTACTGTTTATAGTTAGTTGTGCTTTGTTTGCCGTGTGGGGCCTATATGTTTTATGATTTGAGTGTTGGCCACGTGGGGCCTAGTTATGATACCTGTTAGACAGCATGCTGGTCTTGTCGGCCCGCATAGGATGTTATTATTATTGCACCCTTTGGGTTAGCTATTTTGTGCAGGTTTGTATTGCAGCCTTGTCGGCCTGAGGTAATGCTTATAGCCAGGATATAGCCATTTGTCTTCTTGCTATGTGTTGTTGGCATACACCAGAAGTGTATGTGTCCAGGCAAGTCAACTCAGAGTCTAGTGTGACATTAGGCGCCAGTTACATCTCCCAAGGTGGGGCGTGACAGATCATTTGATTGATTTTTTCTTGTAGTGTGTGATTGTGATGAGAGTCTACCAATCCTGTCCAATTATATATGTGAATCTTGCAAGAGCAAAGTTAGGTTTGGTTAGCATCAATAAACAATGAATCAAGGCAGAAGCCTTGTTTAATAGGTTTTTCTAGATCGAGGTGCGATTCTAAATTGGCAAACATACAATTGGGTAGAAAGGAGTTTTCTTCAATATGACGAAAAGTTGGAGGCATCAAGTTCAGCTTGAAAAGTTGGAAATTTTCTCCAATGGCAATAGATGGCGCCCAACGATTCGTTGAGGGACCTAACGAGTCATTGGGCCTGACAGTGTTATTTTTCCCGCCCGATCAATAAGGGTGTTTTCGTAATTTTCTAAGTTTTAACTCCCAGACTAAGTCATTTTGAGCATAAGAAGAAGGGTTTAAAAGGGTATTATTCATCTTAAACCCTCATTCAACTCCTAACACTCTCATTAGAAGATCAAGCTCTCAAGTATAGCAAGGATTCCTCATCTTCATCCTCTTCAATCTTTCTTGGGTATAAAACTCTAGCAAGAATTCTTTAGGCTCGGGTATATGGGGTTATAAATAAAGGATTTCTTTCACTCTCATGCCCCTTTTTAGTTTAAAACATGATTTTCTCAAATCCCCATGCCCTAATTAGAAATTCTAGGGTTTGGTTGGATGTTGTTGAAATACCTTCATGATTGATAACGTCCAAATTCACTCCTCTTAATGAGGGAGGGTAAATGGTCATTGACAAAATAAATATACCATATGGGTGCCGGGGTTGAATCCCGCAGGGAATATTAGTTGATCATGCAACAGTTATCTATCAAAATAAAGTAACTTGCATTAACATCTCAACAACAATAAAGTAAAAATTGGGGAATCACAACTTGTCAATTTAATTTTAAAAAATTCCTCATGAAAATAGAGACAAAGTGTAGAAAATACCAAAGGAGAGACTACTAGGGGTGTGAAATTATCGAGGCATCATTGGATTGGGATCATTAATATCTACTAGCATTACTCAATAGTATAATTAGTTGTGGACAAGATGGCATCCTACATTTTTCAACCAATTACATGCCTTATACCTTGGGTTTTCTCAAACCCCAAAGCCTTTTTCACAAAACCTCATCAACTATGGTAAGAATCAACTATTTCTAGATTTGATTCTCAATGGGTGTTTGAGAATATGTTTTGTCTATTTCTAGCCTAACCCCACATGACAACACCCAATTACTCACTAATGTTTCATCACCCATACTCTAAAATCCTTTTTCAAACAAAACTAGAGTAAGTAAAAACAACCCACATTTGCAACTATGAGTATTTGGATTAAAACATAGATGAAACACAAGAATTATACTAATATAATATTTCAAAGATCAATTGAACAATACCCAATCCAAATCAACCCCAATCATCCACACACCCCTAGCAAGGAATTTAGCTAGTCATATAAGTAGAAGAAGACATTGCATTCAATAATAATTCAACATCCATTCAACAAAATGTGTAGGAAAAATTCAAGATCATTGTTCTGATCTCCAATGGATTTTTCTGCCTTTTTAAAAAAGAAGAAGATGAGTGTTTCTCTCTCTATTTATCTCTCTAATTCAACATAAATCCAATAGAATAATAATGGAATATAATGTTCAGATCCTTTTTGAGATGTACAAAAGTAGGTTACAAAAATGCTCCTCTTTGTTTGAGCTGGACACTTTAGCCCTTTTCTGACGAGTGTCACTTGGAAGACACCGGCGGTTCACCGGTCCTAGTTTGTGAAACACCGGTTGGTCACAGCTGATGGCTAGTGAGTTCCAGAACCATTAAACATTGGCACTGGCGGTTCGTCGGTGCTGATCCATAGTCCATTGGTAGCCAATCTTCCTAGGTATAGTAGGCATCTGCTGTCCACCAGCATTTAGACGGTGTCCTCTGGTGGAGCGCCGATCCTTCTTTCCATTTTCATGATGTTTGCTCAAATTCATGGCTTTTATACTCAAGTTGATACCTACAAAGATCAAGGAGAAAGTGCATAAAATCCACCGAGAAAAAACTCATATCTAAGAGCCTAAAGAATTAGTAAATTAACAACTTATCAAATCTCCAAACTAGAATCATTGCTTGTCCTTAAGTATTGCAATTCTTTACAGCTGAGAAAAATGGCATAGCATGTTATACCATAAGATATTATGCACCAAGGACCACCGAACCTATGAAAATCAAAAAATTTCTCACCGACTTAAGGAAAGAGAAGAGACACCCCAAAATATGTTGCAAAAGTTTCAAGAGGTAACCACAATGAATAGGCATGATTCACAAATGTTTTCATTCTTCAAAAGCAGGGCATGTTCTATCAAAACAAGCACACATAGTACCTCAAATCATTACAAATTCACATTTAAGGCTCACCTTGAAGCTCACAACACTAATGTCCCAATCACTTCTTTGAACCAATGCAAGCATCTTCTCTAAGGGGGTGATGCCACTCACAAGAAGAGAGAATCCCATCTTTTTTATCATCAAACAGTGCACACACAAGATAATGTAGAATAGGACAATAACGCTCACTCTCACAAAGAAATTCTCCATGCACACAGCTTGACCAACAGGTTTGTCGTTCATGTAATTCACCAGTAATGTAGAGTTGCTACACTCAGAATGAATTAGGACTTGGGGTTCATAATGAAGGATAGAGGTTAAGGTAGGATAAACAATGAGTTTGAATGGTTAGACCCTCCCTAATGCCAATTTTTGAACATTTTGAACATCCCATCACACTATTGGGATCATTCCACCTTATCTCTCCTTACTCATCATCTTCTTCTTTTGTTTAATAAGAGCCACCCTTATAACACTTTTGGATTCCACATTTTGCCTCATCTAAGCAAGAGGTAACACCTTTCACTACTATTTCTCTTTTTAATGATTCACGATTTTTCAACCAACCAATTTAGTCATTTTTATCACACTTTGGTCTTACCTCACATTGAAGCTATCACAATTCTCCCCTTTTTTATAAACCCCCAAACATTGGCTTTTTCCTTATTTCCACTTATTTCCTTATCTCTCCCTATTCCTAGGCTTGTGGCCTTACTTTTCATTCTTTTCCCCCTAGAAGTAGGGAGAATAGGTGCCAAAGACGGGGATCAAAAAGGGCCATTAGGCTTGTAATGTGGTTTCCAATAAAAAGGGTTAAAGGCTCAACATTGGCTAGCAAAGGAAGTTGTTTAAGGAGGTAATTTTGGGTGAAGTGACTAGCAATCAAAAGCCGAAAATCATGTTCTAAGTGCAACTACCTCTAGGATTTTTCCTTCAATCACACTTAGGGAAAGTTCTAGACAAACATATATGCCTGGGAATGATTCAATCAGCCTCACAACACAAAGAATCACACTCCAAGGAGTTCACATAATACATTGCCACAACTAGATTATAATTTTACAACAATTGAGCATGTGAATTAACAAGACAATATATGACAAGAGAGTGCTATGTTTTTTTAATTTCAAATGCACCATTTCATCAAAAAATTAAAAAATTTTCATGCCACAAATAATTTTCGGTGGTACCACTCAAACAATATTTCAACAAGACTCCAAGACATAGCATTTTCCCTTAAGAAAGTCGCCTTTTATCTTTCGTTGGAAAATGTCACCTGGTTCGACAGTAGAAAAAGAGAAGAAATAGAAATTGCTCCTCGGGAAAGAACCGTGGTATAGAGAAAACCCTTGGAGTTTATTCGCTACCTACTATTTACACAGGAAAAAATCATACTTGCACTAATAGTTCAAGACATTCATCCATTCTGAGACCGACAAAGGCTCAATAACCATTCAACAAACATCAACGCAATAGCCCGACAAGGGCAACATCAATCATCAATAAAATAAGCCCAACAAGGGCATCCCGAGCCTGACAAAGGCTCACCAATCATCACAACTCAAAAAAAAGCCCGACAAGGGAAACATCAATCATCAACAACAATGAATACAACAAAGGAAACACTAATCCAACCCCCAACTATGATAATACATTGTCCCTAATGTACGCATACAAAAGAAATGACGATAAGAAATCCTTGAAGTGGTCACTCGTAATCCTCATCATCTTCGGCCATAGCATCCCCATCACAGCCTTCATCTCCCAAGTCCTCCTTATCATCCCCCAAGCCCTCAAACAAGTCATTAATAGGGCCTCAAACTATAGAAGGGGCAACCATAACTGCATCTAATGTGCTATGTCAGGCACCGCCATGGTTCTGACCTTTCCATTCCCTTACTTAAGCCCAAAGAGAGGCAACAACCCTCTCCACGACTTCCACACGCAAGCATAGCTTGGTCAAGTTATCATACATTGACTTTATCTCCTTTTTCACCGTCTTGGCAATCAGGGAAGGTAATTTTTAGCAAATTTTTTAAGCTGTCTCTTATGGGAGTGTGTTATCTCCGCTAGTTTATGGAGGCTACTTAGATAGGAAGATTTGGGTGAGGATGAGGCTCCCTTAGTAAGTGTTTCTCCTAAACCCTAGCCTGATGCCTCCGGATGTGGCATGTTGAGATCGGGGGCCATTGGGGCCTGTTCTAATCCATGAGAGATTGATTCCTCGGAGACTTTGAAGGCTTGAAACCGCTTCCGCTTGCTCTTGGGAGCATCCAAGTCCCTTTTCATATACACTGTGATCACACCAGTAGCGAAGCTAGGGGCTTCATCCCCTAGAAAGTGGCACTCCTACTTGAAGGCACAAATGAGATATAAGCACAACATAGGGCATTGAAGTGCCAGCTTGCCTTGCCTTTCTCTTCATCTAAATGGACACTATTTCCCCAAAATTTATGGGGACCCCTGTCATGATGTAGGTGATAAGGATGGCCGCTTCCATACTTACCCTCTACTCATTCTTCGAAGGCATGATATAGCCACAAATGAAATCTAGCCACAACTTGGCTTCAAACATTAGATCATGTCGGGAGATCTTGCCACATAAAGAGGCCCAAAAAGGTGTGTCAGCGGCGATGAAAGGAGCTATCCACCTGAACTGGTTCTCTTTCTCAGCCATTGTGGCAGCATACTCAGAGTTTGTGTCAATCTCATTCTCCCAGAATAAAGAATTGATGGTTGTCGGTGTGATTTCCACTTCTACACCCCTCACAATGACTGAGGGAAGGTAGCGGAATCCGTCAACCTTTCCTCTGTGCTTCACGCTCACTTGCCTAGCTTGGTTTAATGCATAAAACTCAGGAACTAGGCTGTAGCTGAATTCAGGGCAAAGGATTGTCAAGGACGTGCCATTGGCAGTTAGTGAATTATGTTGTGATGTTGGGGAAGTCACACCTTAGCCTAACCAAATTGATGTCCTTCTCTACCATCATAGAGTGCCCCTTGCAAGTAGCATAGTGCCCTTCCATGTCAGGCACACAAAATATAATGGGCTATCTAGTGTTGGGGGCTAGGGTCACTCTTTTTTTCACCTTTCATTTGCTTTTTGATGAGGTCGGGGCCTTGCCTTTGCTTTGTTTCTTTGATGAGGTCATACTCTGCAAGACCATGTTAGTGCCATACAACAATATTTCTCTTATAACAATTGGATGGCAAACAAGTTGAAGATTTCAGAGGTTGAGCATTGGTAGGACTGGCGGGACACCGATGAAATGTAGGTATAGACTCGTGAACCACTGGTTACCCACTGGTCATTCATAGAGAACTTGGAAGAACATGATTAAACTAGTGCCATACCGACATTTTACTGGTCTTGACTTGTGGAGCGCTGGTGTAATGCAATTCTGGGACAGTGTCATGAGGCTTTGTACCCCAAACTGCTTTGTTCGGCATTTCATCGGGCCTAACTGGCGATTCGCTGGTGAATGTTTTCCATTGTATTTCATCCCCAAACTCAGTGAAATAACAAAACTTTCATATCCAACATTCACTCACCCAACACAACAACAACAAAAAAAAGTAAAACTGACAAATTTACCCTTAAGAAAGACGTCACTCCATCTATCATCAAGTAACTTGTGCATTCTAAGCATATACTGGGCTACTCAAAATTCTCTCCCAACTAGATTCAAACACATCAAGAATCAAGCATTTATTCGTAGAGGCTACCAACATTGTTAATCAATATTTTATCACCATCCCAACATACCCACAATATGAAAAATAGACAACTAATGAAAAGCATAATAACGGGGTAACTGGGACACATGAATGGGAAAACTTTGACTTTCATATGCTCAAAATGATTCACATCTTTAAAAAAGAATCCAAATCAAAGTATGAGACACATACTAAATGAGATTGAGAACAAAGAATAAAGAAAAATCAAAGCTTGGTGTTGTCCAACAATGGAGTTTCCACGAGATTTTTTTGTTGTAGTTTTGCCTTAATGTAGTGAAAATATGAGTGAGAATTGATGAAATGAATGGAATAGGAGTTTGGGATTTATAGGAGAGAAGAAGTGGATAGGAGTGGTGGGTGAGGAGATGGGTTTAATAGTGGAAATGTAGAAAGGTGATGTATGGGGAATATTAAAAGTGTAAATGGGGAAACGGAATGATGGAGAAAAGGGTTTATGGGGAATTATAGAGGTTTCGACTGGGTTTTTTAAATCCCTAGGTCGAGATGGTCAATGGGTTGGTCAATATTTTAATCTCAACATGTACCTTAGCCTGCAGTTAATCAAAACTTGCCAGCTGTTTCACTACCTTAACACAGGTGACCAAAACCCTTGTCAGTTCACAACTTTGTACACGGTGATTGACTGGTGGTTCGCAGGTTCGCACCTGCGTTTCGCTGGTTTTGTCGCTGATTATGGTTCAACTCCCAGGTGTTCTGTTGTGAACCAGTGTCGCATCTGGCATTTTGTGATTTTGTACTAGAATTCCATCGGCGGCTCACCGATGTGCCCCTCTTCTTCCCAACCAACTACGCTTGACTCATATTAAAGCGGCGCTTCACGCGTGTGGACCAGTGGTTTGCCGATCAAGTGCCATACCTTCCCTGTTCTTCTTCTTCTTATTTTTCATCCAATTTTTCTACAAAATAAAAAAAACAAAATATTAAAGTTCTCAAAGTAAAATTGCTTGGGTTGCTTCCCGAGAAGCACCTTAGTTAATGTCGTGGCATGAAAGATATCTTCTCCATCTTCAACACACCAAAGTGTCATCCTCCAATTCAATCTCATAATCAAATGGTTCATAATGCTTCACTTCACCAGCAAGCACTTCCATGACCTTAAACTCATCTGAGGGCTTGATAGGCTAAAACACATTGAGGGTGACCTTATCACCACCTACGCGGAAACTAAGCTCCCTAAGATCTACATCAATCAAAGCTCTTTCCGTTGCTAGAAGTGGGCGGACAAGATAATTGACACCTCAAAGTCCATCTCACAATCCAACACAACAAAATCAGCTGAAAGTATGAATTTTTCCATTCTCACAAGGACATCAACTAACACTCCAACGGGTCATTTAATTGACCTGTCTTCCATCAAAAGCCTCATGGATGTTTGTTTGGGAATCCCCAATTCGAGTTTCTTGTAAATGACCATAGGCATCAAGTTAATACTAGCACTGAGGTTGCAAAGAGCTTTATTGAATATGCACAAGCCAATCGTGCAAAGAATGTTAAATGCTCCAAGGTCTTCCCACGTTGGAGCAAGGTTATGACAACACTTCAATGATGGGTTACCTCATCGGTGCCCGTATCCACCACCTTCTTTTTCTTTAAGAGCTCCTTCATAAACATAGCATAGCCTGGCATTTGAATAAAAGCATCCACAAGCGATATATTGATGGATAATTTTCTAAACATTTCTATAAACTTGTGAAGCTGAGTATCTTCCTTTTTCTTTGTCAGGCGCTATGGATATGGAGGTGGAACTCTTGTTTCTTGATCTTTGTCCTTGGGGGATTTCTTTCCTTCATTTCCAATCACCTCATACATAGGAGTCAAATCAACATCATCCTCATCCTTCCCTTCATCATTATCACAAACACTTGATGTTTTTTGCACCTCTTCCACAACATCGTCATCCTTTTCCTTGGGGAAACAACATCCTTGGGCTTCACGCCTACATCCTTCAATATCTTTCAATTCCTTATCACGATTGTCATGCAATGGCCATCTTTATTTCAATTGGGAACAATTTTATGCGGGAGTGCACCATTCATATGGGGGTTGATTTGTGAAGCCAAATGGTTCATTTTGGATTTAAGATGCTTGATCGATGTTGAGTGGGAACTTATTGTTTGGGCAAGGTTTGAAACATCCCTATTTAAATCTTTAACCCCACTATCGGTGGATTCTACCTTCTTCAACACCCGCGACAACATGTCTTTAATTTTCAAATTACCCACATCACTTACTCCTTCCTTTCAGATGCTTCTGCCTTTGGAGGAGGCACATAGGGGTTATCACTTTAGTGGTATCGCTCTCCTTCGAGATTTTGATTTCTATTCACCCCTCGATCATTTCTATCCCACATCCTTGAGTATCATGGTTTCTCCAACCTTGGGCGCCAAGGGCCTTGATTGGCACCTTGATACCTATGGAGAGAATTCCCCAATTGGCCTGCCATGTATTAACACTCCTCCTCATATCTCAGGGTTGACGTGTCATCATCAAACTGAAGATGGCTTGGGTAACTATAGCATTCACACTCTTTGTACCAGCTTCTATCACATGTTTCATCGTCAACTCTTGATGGGCCATCATCTTAGCAAGAGTTTCATCTCTAGCCTCATGCCTTTTTATCATCTCAGCAGTCATAAGGTTGGGAGCAACACCACTAGAAGATACCTCCTTTTCTCTAGTATGCCATGCTCTATTGGTCTTAGTCATTTTGTCAAGAAATTCTTTGGCTATTCCATAGGACTGATCCATCATGGAACCCCCCACTAAATTATTTGCCAAGGAATTAAATACAGTGAACGATAGAAGCTATGAATTAGAACCCTATTGGGTAAACCATGGTTTGGACAAATGGAAATTTTTTTCTTAAACCTCAACCATGCTTCATGGAGTTGTTCCCCAGCAAGTTGTCGGAAGTTGGTAATGTCATCCTTCAGATGTAGCATCCTTGAGGGAGGGAAGAACCTGTCCGAAAATGCTTCCATATGATCATTCCAAGGGGTAATAGATCTGGGAGGCAACTCCTCCAACCAAGCGATTGATTCCCCGGTTAGTGAAAATAGGATGAGCCTCAATCTAATTGACTCTGGACTTATATTTGCAATGTTGAAGGGTTGACAAATCTCAAGAAAATTTCAGAGATTCTTGTTTGCATCCACACTTGGCATCCCTCCGAAGAGCCCTCTCATTTGGATTAAGTGCAGCATTGTACTTGTCACATGAAACATTGCATTCCCTATCGTAGAAGGTAGGCGAATGGCACCTGCTACATTGGGCATCACAGGATCATCATCCTCATGACCCATGTTCCCATCTATAGAACCTTCTCCTTCTTGTGAGTGTTGACTTATATCAAAATCAACCTGAATGGCACCAATCACAAGAGTAATTCAAACCAACCAAGATGCAACAAATCAATTCAAAATATCAAACAACTAAAGGCTATCAAACTACATTCCCCGGTAACGATGCCATTTTTGATAATGTGCAAATTCACTCCTCTTAATGAGAGAGTGTAAACAATCATTCGCAAAACAAATATACCCAATGGGTGTCAAGTCAAATCCTACAGGGAATATTTTTAGATCACGCGAGAGTTGTGTATAAATGTCTCAACAACAATAAAGTAAAAATTGGGGAATCACAACTTGTAAATTTAACTATAAAATTTGCTCACGAAAATACGGACAAAGTGTAGAAAATACCAAAGGAGAGACTACTAGAGTTGTGCAATTATTAGGGCATCATTGGATTGGGATTATTAACATCTCCTATCCTTACTCAATAGTATAATTAGTTGTGAAAAAGATGACATCCTACGTTTCTCAACCAATTGGATGCCTTATACGTCAGGTTTTCTCAAACCCCAAAGGTTTTTTCACAACAACCACATCAACATGGGTATGAATCAACTATTTCTAGCTTTGATTCTCAATGCGCATTTGACAATGGGTTTTGGCTATTTCAAGCCCAACCCCACATGATAAACACCTAATTGCCCATTATTGTTTCGTCAACCATACTATAAATTCCTTTTTCAAACAAAATTAGAGTAAGTAAAAACAACCCACATTTGCAACTATGAGTATTTTGATTGAAACTTAGATGAAACACAAGAATTATACTAATTTAGTATGTCAAAGATCAATTGAAGAATACCCAATCCAAATCAACCCCAATCATCCACACACCCCTAGCAAGGAAATTATCTAGTCATATAAGTAGAAGAATACATTGCATTCAATAATAATTCAACATCCATTCAACAAAATGAGTAAGAGAAATTCAAGATCAATGTTCTGATCTCCAATGGATTTTTCTGCCTTTTTAAAGAAGAAGATGAGTGCTTCTCTCCCTAAGAATAATAATGGAATGGAATGTTCAGATTCTTTTTGGGATGTACAAAACTAGGTTACAAAATTGCTCCTCCATTTCTATGTTGGGCACTTTTACCCTTTTGCCCTTTTCTGACGGGCATCAGTTGCGAGACACAGGCGCTCTGCCGGTGCTAGTGCACGAAACATTGGTCGGTCATAGCTGAATGCTAGTGAGTTCCAAAACCATTCTTCGTTGGCACCGGTGGTTCACCGGTGCTGATCCATGGTCTATTGGTAGATAATCTTCCTCGATATGGTAGGCATCTGCGACCCACCAGCGTCGCTGGTGTCCTTTGGTGGAGTGTTGGTCCTTGTCTACATTTTCATGCTTTTTCTATTCAGTTTTAATACCTGCAAAGATCAATGAGAAAGGGCAAAAAATTCACCTAAAAGACTTGAAATCCTAGCAAAAACTCATGTCTAAGAGCCTAATGAATTGGTAAATTACCAACTCATCAATGATCATCTATGAGGTTAGTTGCTCCTTAATCCAATACATGTTTCCATGATTAGGGTTTCATGTTTCTATCAAGTCTCTAATGAAATGATGAATTCTTTGTTTCAAGCATGGTTATGAACTCCTAGGGTTATATTTGAATTGAGTTAGATTCTATGATTTTGTTGTGAATTCAAGTCCCTCAAATTTTAAATTATATTTTATGATGATGATGCATGATTTTCACAAGAACCCTTCATGAATTTATGAATTTCAATATATGGTGATTTTCTCAAGTATGCATGGCTTTCATGAAAATTAAGTTTATGTATCATGGCCAAGTGCGACATTATTTTACAATGCTAGTTCACGTATGTCAAGTATGATTAGGATTTCATGATTTTAAAATAGCCCGTGAAAAATCAAGTATGTTCACGCTATTAAATATTAGCCATGTGCATATTTTTGGAGCAGTATCTAGCACTGGTTAGGCTAGGGGTTTAGGCAAACCCCGAGTCTCATAACTACGTGCCACCATAGGTATATATTCATATATGGGGCCTCGCCAAAGAGTGTTTCTCCAACCCAAAGGGGCTTACGAGTGATATCATGCCTTATCGTTCTTTTCCCTGGCAAGGCTTAGGACAGTTCTGCCTACTTGAGCATGATAGTTGGGGAATCATGTAAGCTCTATCATGATGGTGTCAGTTATAACGAAGCATCTCACTGTTCCACATTTTTTCAATTACTTATGTTCATGACTTATGATATTATGTTATATAGTACATTCGACCCATTGATCAGTTTATGAGTTTTCACTTATGATTTCAAGCATGACATGCTATATAACAACGCACGTAATCATCATGTAATATAGGACTGAAAGTCCTGATTATCTATCCCTCAGAGACTTGCTAGATGAATCGTTTTAAGGTTGATTCTTTACTCCGATATTCTAATAAAAATTCTTTACTTTGCTATTCTAACAAAACAAACAAAATTGGGGAATTGGTTCGGAGAATTAAACTACAAAAACTTGAAATGTAAAATTATCTAAGACTAAGATTGTTGCAGACTAGTTTGTACTTCAAATGATGATGAAAATCTAGGGACATGGCACTTTCGTATCAGATTGATTTCTAAAAATGTGACTACGCTAGATTGATTCCTCCTAAGGTTTCTAGTTGTAAGTTACTATACCATTTCTTGCCACTCTCCCGAGCATCGAAGAACTATCTCATGAACCCTAATGCCTATATCCCTATTGTTGCACGAGAAACATGAAATGATGGATATGCCTACTTGAATTTCAGCTAAACGGGGTTGAAGGGTATATCCCATTCCAAAACAGTAACTTCTAACCTCCAACCAATGGGCCAAAGGATCTTTAAATTCCTATTTCACATTTACTTTTAACCCTTTCGGCTCCCTTTCCCAAGTTCAACCGAAAGCCAATAGATTTATTCACAAGGTGATCAGTCTAATGAATAAGCAATTATAACAAGTAAATATAAACAACCTTTATGAAGGAATAAAAACTAACAATCAATAGTCTTTCAAACTTCAACCATTAGGTTTCCAAACAAGAAAGACAAGAAGAAACCTAAGCATAACTTGTCTCTCCTCCAAAAGTTCCAGTTACAACCTTCAAAATGATGAACGATATGCTATATTCTCTTAAAACTTTTCCCTAGATGTTATATATATAGGTGAGCCTTCTAATAACGCTTCTGCCCTAAAGTATTTGGCTTAAAAATCAGCAAAATACTATCCAAGAGGGTCTGGCGCACCGCCCCATGCATAGCACCAAGGACTTAGTCAAATTTCCTCTGAAGAATAGCTTTGGGCGCCCCACTCTCACCATAACAACAAGGACTTAGCAAAATTTCTGCACTTCTAACACCTCCACCCCACTTCATCCATAGCACCAGAGTTTTAGTCAAATTCTTGAGCTTTAGGACCCTTCTAGTGTAGCCCCAAAATGTTAGGAAAATTTCCTAAGTCTGGAATTCTTCTAGGGCTTCATGCAATCCATCTCACCAAGGTGTTAGTCAAATTCTCATCTTCAAAGCTGGGGTACCTGGAGCTTCGCGCCATCTATAGTACCAATTTTGGTGGATTATTTTCTGAAACATAAGTATTGCGCCATGCCAGCCATAGCCTCAGGCCAACTTTCACGAACTCTTCTTCTTTACACCTTGAGTAATTTTTGGATCCTTTTTCCTTGGTTTCCTGCTCAAAACATCTAGAAATATTCATTAGCTCACAAGATATATGAAAACATGAATTCATAAATTTCATAAGGATTATGAACTCAAAATACGGCAACAAATGGGTTCCAACATGGAAAATGGGCATAAAAATATGCCCAACATCACCACCCCATACTTAAACCATTGTTCATCCTCAAACAATCCTCAAATCCATGCATAAACTCATATTTTCTCATCACTTGACCTTTATCAATTCACACTCAAACAACTAGCAAAGAGCATACGAAAAAGTGGTTCATCAACTCAAGAAATTCACATCAAGCACATGCAAAGTTATTGACATTCAAGACTACATAATTTCTATAACCGACTCACTTTTCAAAACAGGGCCAACATGATCAAATACAAAACATTCCACACATAGTACATCGACTTAAAATCTTATGCCCCTCACTTTTAGTGATGTTCCTGTCACAAGTTATCAATGCAAAGCATGGAAAATATTAATAATGCACACTCACACTCAAAAAAGATGTATCATACATATACGATATACCATAAGCTTTCGCTTCATGTACACTTAGACTACTTGGCTATTTCAAGAGATTAAGATCATAAGAACTTTTCTTTGTTGTAATGTCGGGCTACGAGATGGGTAGGAATGATTTTTCTTTTATAGTGACTAAATCCTATGCACTTTTAAGACAGTTTTTCTTTTTTCTAGTCCACCACCTTTTATTTGTTGTTCACCCCTCACTTTATTCACCGTTTTTCTTTTCTTCTCAAGCTCTTTTTTCACTACTTGACTGCTAGTCTTTTCTTATAGAATCATTAAGAATTTTCACTCTTAACACTCTTTCGTTCATTTTCCTAGCAGCAAGCAAACAACACATTTTATGGGCACTCCTTCTTCCTATTTTCTCTTCTTAACTTTCCACACACTTTTCTTTCTTTTCTTCCCTTGTCATTCATGTATTGGTGTACCTTCAGTTTCAAGTCTCACTGTGCCTAAGACTATTTTGGATCAACAATTTTGCAGGTCTCACAAAAGAAAACAATAATCTACTTTTGTGGGCTAAGAAAAGAATAAGGCTTAAGGCTCAAGGGGGTTAACTAGGGAATATGCTTAGGAAGGTATAACATACCTAGGAAGGCATGGCTTTTTCAACGAGATGCCTTAATCATCTCTTAACTCTCTAACAACTAGCCATCCAACATACACTAAGTCAAGTTCTAGATGCTACAATATGTATAAAATAAAACAATTAATCTCACCTCACATGTCAATAAGACTCTAGTTGGTTTCCTATAGCTACACATTCATACAATCAAATTGAATGACATTCTTCATTATTAAGCCCTACAAGTATATTGAGTCAAACTAAAGAACTTTGTGTGTCTCTTATGGATTTCCCACTTAAGATGACCACATAATTTCCTCTAGCTTAGCATCTAAGATGAATGTCAAAGAGCACAAAAGTGACTTATGTATGACTCTAAAAAAATTAGAAAAAAGTGACTAAATTCCCTTAAGACGATCGTCATCCATCTATCATAGGGAATGGTCACTACTCTACAGCTACAACGACTCCTAAAACTGAAAAATTACCTAGTTCAAAGGTCTCCCATTAAGAAAAGAACTAAGGCCATAAGAAAAAATGAAGGGTGGGTGAGACATACCATTTTTAATGATTTTCAAACAAAAACTTGATGGCGTACTCACCTTTAAATCTGAAAATGTTTACTCTAAAATTAAACTAACAAACTCTAACAATCTCAACTCCTAGAGACAAAAAGATTATCTAACATCAGAAGATATCGAAGTCATCAGTCATCATAAATACAAACTATAACAAAATAAGACCTAACAAATCATAGAGCTATTACCATGGGGAATGACACTATGCTACGCCTACTACAAATACAACAATCAAATAACAAAAATGAATCTTTCCTCCACCCCACACTTAAATAGTGCACTGTCCTCAGTGCACACACAATTATATCAAATAGGTAGGAAAAGGAACTTACTGGGCTGCTATGCATCATCATCAGGATTGTACTCCTGATCATCGTTATCCTCGCATCATCCTCGCCATCAATCTGTATGGATCCTGTGGTACCATCATCCTCATCATCATCATTGTCCAAATCATCAACTCCATCAATGAGCACCGTGGCCTCATCATCATCTAGCGACTACTTAAAGGCAGGTCCCACTCTACACATCTGCATGGAACTCTTCATGAGTGGGTATCTATTCTCTAGGGCCTTCATCTCATCATCTACGATATGTTGACCTCTGATCCTCAACTTAACTCAAGCATGCTAAATATACGGCCTCTCCAACTATCATCTCGTGCCTGATGATCAACTATAGTGAGAGATGGAGTCGTGGAAGTGATGGGCTCCTTAACCTTTATAACATCTATTATCTTGCCTGCTAGGGGCCTTGCTCTAGGTAAGTGAAGGTCAGCCTCTTCCTCCTCAATGCCTACCTCTCTCAAAAACTAGGTCAGGAGGCTACCATAATTGAACTTCCATCTACAATTACCCCTCAATCTTCTCATATTATCCCAGAATACTACACTAAAGTTGATTGGTATTCCTTTCCTCAGCATATATACCAATACAACTCACTCTCTAGTGATTTTTGTTATGTGAGTCCCAGGAAGTAACACAAAACAAACTAACTTCACTGAGGCTTTCACCTCCTTATTTAGGTTGGAGAACACAAGTGTAGAGTGAGTGCGGCTATGGTCCCTTGCCCAACAGGCTAAAGAATGCTCACCACAAAGAGTATGGCGAATTTCTTGGTATTGGGGCCTCTCTAGAAGAATAAAGTACTCAGACGAGTTTATCGTATGTCACACCCCACCTTGGTAGGCATGACTGGCACCTAATGCCACACTAGGATCTGGGCTAACCTGGCTGGGCATATGCACCTTTGGTGCCTACCAACGACTCAAAACCAAGAAAGAAAACAACTATATCTCGGTTGTAAACACAGCCTCGGGCCGGCAAGGCCATCCAATACCTTTAACAAAAAAAACTAACCCAACAACACAATAGTAAAGGGATCCTATGCGGGATGATAAGACCACCATGCTATCTAGTTATAACGGAATGAAAACAGGTAGTTATATTCGTACTATAGCTGACAAGTCTACTAAGTAATTAGCTAAACTAGGTCCCACACAAACAACACATAATATAAGACATATATTGGACCAAAATAGCCAACAACTTACTAACTGAAGATTGTAGTTTGCTAGCCTCTAGGAGTGAAAATATTGGTTGGGATAAGGGCCCAGCCTACCCATCTTCTATACAACAAAAAGATAGATAAACCTCTACAACCTGGAAAATCTGAATGAAAGGAGCTGGCTAATCTACTGACTTTGAATAGTTGGTAGGAGACCTCGCAATTTATCTGTATAAACCTGCAAGAAAAGTATACGTCGCCTAGTAGTTGTACCATATGTATTGAATATGTATGACAGTAAATAAGACTGAATAGAAGCTGATAAAGAACTAAAAGTGAATAGCACGAAGAGGCAGAAGATAACCTGTAAGCTTTCTTATCCATAGCCTGCATCTAGTAAAACACTACATGTATATGAGCTGAAACTATATGACTATACATTCATATGCTACAGTTAACAAGCAAGTATACAAACAAGAACCTAACCTGGCCCCCTTAAGCATGGAAAGTCCAAGCAACACATAAACAACCTACTGGGGCCCCCATAAGCCCTGGCAAGTAAAAATCAATCTATATACCCCAATCTAGGATCATATGATTCTACTGTTGATATAGCAAACCTACCTAGCTTTTGGGTCCACATCTGAGCCCGCTGGACTCCTGTAAAAGTGTTTGAACCCGTTGGGCTCCTTTAACTACACCCTGGGCACATAAGGCTCGATGGAGGGTCAGTGGTGCCGATACGACATAAAAGTATAAGCCAATTCATAGATGGACTGTAATATGGCCCTTGGGCCTAATATAGTCCCTTGGGACTTCACATAGCACCTTGGAGCAACATCATATATATCCTATGAGAAACATCATATAGCCCCATAGACAATGACACAGTTAGCAGCCCTGAAGATGGTCAATGAAAGGCTATCCTAGGTAGGGTCAATCCCAATTGATATACTACAATTAAGTCTCACTCTAGCCACTCAAAAGTGTGTCCGGATATTAATACCTAATGCGACCGCTACTCGCCCCTAGAATAGTCCACATAGCTTCAAACAAGCACACCCCGTGTGCCTAGATCTGATCAGATGATCCTGGCAGTGATCATAACCTCTAATGGTCTAGACCATATAGGGAGAGATCTAGAGTGGCCTAAATGATACTCTGAATGTCATTCTAGGAATATAATAGCTCATAAGCGAAATGTAAGGTCGCAGACGACCAACTACTTAGTTCCTTTGCTTAGAATAACAGTAGGGCTACAACTGATCGAACATGCTCCTGAGCAGTTAGCCCCTAATCTTCCATAGACAGCTTACTCTAATTCTTAGCCTGAAGGTAATACTATACTAACATGGTTCTAGTCCCTTACACCTTAACTTGGTTTGTTAAAATTTCATATGTCTTCTCTGGCCAAATCCTAACCTCGTAGGTAAGTTTATCTAGAGTTAGCCACTCATGGCAACCTGTACCTGAGTACCTTATAAGAGTAGGATTGGGCATTGGCCCCACATTCAACTACTGATAAGGTTCCCTCCTTAGGGTACCCAACATTATATATGACTTGCACAATTAGGATGACTTCCTGGGTGACCTGTATGACAAGCACTAAGTCGACTGAAACTAATAGTCACTGGAAGTAGCAAACTAGAAAGAAGGCTGTCACTTAGTTCACTAGGCAACCCTAGCGTCGACTCTAAGGTATGACCATCCAATCCAAATTTCTAGCCCTGGAGGTGTTAAGGCATGCTCACAACCTCTGGGCGAGCTTTACTGACAATACAAGTGTCAAATAGGAAGTTATATTGCCCGATTATGCTCGATACTGTCCAACTTACCAAATCATGCCCAATAGTTAACCATAAACTTATAAGGCCTTGGTATGATAGCAAAACATCATATTTCTACCAATACAATGAACAGAACAACAGAGGAGTTTTTATGACACTCCTAGCGTGAGTCACACATAACACACTCTTTCCTGACAAAGGATACTACAATATACTCCCAATACATTTTCTAGAAGATAACCACAACATATATAATCATAATCTACCGATAGCAACTAATCACAACATACATTATCCTTATCTACTAGTAGCAGCTAATTACAACATATAAGCTCATTATCTACTAGCAGTAGCTAATCACAATAAATACGGGATCATTATCTACTTTTTAAGGAATAGAATGTATAACTATACGATGAGAATAACATATCGAAGAGATAAGCCTTAATATATCTCGAATGCTATCTTTGGTTCACCCCAAATAGTTTTCAACCTAGAGTAAGTAATTCCACGCAGCTGTAGCCTCCACGCAGAAAAAATAAGGTTATTTCAATAGCTGGAATCAGCAAATATTAATATCTTTCAATAGGGTAAACTATAACTTTAAATTCATTTAATTCGGCAAAAAACTCACAATTTCTCGAGAGTTGAAAAGGTAGAGATGGTTACCTATCACCTGTAAATGCTTAGGACTCAATTTGAAGTAATTCCGACAACCTTTACTCAGTGGGGTTCTGGTACTCCCAGCGAATTTTCAAGAATAACTCCATAGAGGTGTTCCTCCTAGGCCTAGAACTCGTTATCTAAGATAAATTTGCATTTGGATGGAGTTTAGCGGCATAAGTTTTCTAGAAACTAATGAAAAATTGAGAGAGAATATCGAAGGGCCGAAGTCTGCTCTTGGCAAATGTTTTCTTTGATTTAAACATAACCTTGCACACTATATATAGTTTAGGCAGTAGTCTAGGGGGCGCGGCATGCCACCCACAGCACCAAGAGTCGAGCATGACGCGCCACTAAAGGCTTCGGGCTGGCCGACGCGGCTCGGTGTCTAGTGCGCCTAGCCTTCGGCACCGACCTCCCCCGCGCTTGATGTCGTGCTCGTTTCCTCATCCCTCAGGCCTTTTACCGCATGCGTCATACTCCAAAACTCTCAACATATCCACACACATGTCGGTTAAACACTAGAACTTACGGGTTGTAACATTATCCCCCCTTAGGAACATTCGTCCTCGAATGTCCTCTTAGGCTTAAAAGACTCAACTCCTTTAACTATTGCCAAAAAAGTTTTAGCAGCGTCTACTTTATAATATGGACTATTCGAAAACCTAAAACACAAAAAGTCCAACATAGGAATCTCACAGGATGATACAAGCAACGATTCAATATAGCTTCATATCATAAAGGCGAATAACTAAACAATACTAATATGATACGTAACAACACCATAACTGAACAACAATATCACCTCAACTACTCAATACGGGTCAGGTATGCAAGGATATCTAGACCTCATTTCATCCTCAGCATCCCATGTCATCTCTTCTACCTTTTTGATCCTCCATATGATTCTACTAGGCTGCAGCTTTGGTTCTCAAGATATCCCCTATAGATCTGCCAATCTAGTATAACTATTAGAGTCTCCTTATGGGACAGTTCTTTTGTGACCCACGCATCCTCGACTAGGATAACCCGAGAAAGGTCTCCTACGCACTTGCATAACATTGATGAATAGATCCAAGCATAGAAGGAAACTTTACCTCATAGGCCGATCTCCCGGAGAATCCGGTATAGCTTAGTGAATCTAGGGCTGGACTTTCCCTTCTTGTCAGCTCTCATAACTCCCTTCATAGGTGAGATTTTGAGGAATACCCAGTCGTTTCTTCCATCCCTAACTCTCCACTCCATACATTATAAAAAGGCTTCGAACGACCCTGGGCTGCCAGCACATATCTTCTAGTTATTTAGCTTTTTCACCTTGGCTGATGTAGTATGCCGGATTTGGTTATCCCTAACTTACCTACTTCAGGCTATCATATAGGGGGCATGCACTTCCACCTATAACACATTTTCGGGCATCTGAGTTGTGTGCTTTGCTTGGCCATTTGTTTAGGGATATGAAGTCTTACTTAAATTAACATGCATCCCAATCAATTCTGAAATCCTTTCCAAAACTTAGTTGTGAGTTGTACCCCTTTGTCAGAAGTTAATAGACAATGAGACACCACATAACTGGAATATTTCTTTAGTATTTAATTTAGCATAATCTTTAGCTGAAACATAATTTTTTCCCGCAAGAGATGCGTTGATCTCCTTAGCCTTTCAATAATGAACCATATGAAGTCATGTTTATGCCTGGTACCTGTAGCCATATTCATATTGTCTACTTTCCATTTTCATGCAAGCATGGCTATTTCCTGAATTAGCCCACCTGATTTCCTAGGTCTTTCCTTTCCCTGGTGGCCATTGGTATTCTGTGCTACAACTCGACAATTTCTTTCTTCTTCCTAATATCATCAGTAGATCTCCTTCATAACTGATGTGTTTTCATCAAATCCGGGCGGAGGGAATAACGAACATGGTAACTTACTACAGTCTACTCACGAAGCCCAACTATATTTAGGATTCAAAGTCGACCTCTTGGTCTCAAGACTCTATCACCTACTATATAACAGCCGACGACTCCTTGTTGGACATTGTCTCTGGGCTGCACAAGACTAGGGTCTCCGTAACGTCACTCCTTTACCTTCACAACTAAAGGTGATAGCGCAACATTCTATATAATAATCTCACTACACTTTACATGTTAGTCTGATGCTCATTCCTTGACACTCAGCGATGATTCAAAGCTCTATTAGCCTACTACAATCTGTAGATGGTTTTGTTCTCCTCCCAAGCTCAATGCTCATGTCTTACTCTTACTTTTATAAGATGCAAATTAGGGTTCGTGCCCCACACACCATACTGGAAAGAATATTACTGGTGAAGTCTACCACCCTATATCGTCCTGATCCGTACTTGAGCCGATTCCCATCACATAGACTCTCTATCCCTTAACATGATAAGCTGGGGGTTGTAGGTTGTGTTCTCCAGGCATCTCCTAGCGCCATCCATACACTGTGGTGGGATTAGTCTATTTCTAATATGAACTTTACTATTGTAGGGGGTTAATTGCTTATGGACTTTTAGACGTACTTGGGTGTTACTGAAAATCTTATCTGCCTCACCTAATTTACTATCATAAAGCTCTAGATGACTTATTTAAACACTAGGGGTCTCAACCACTTTCTAACACTTTCTAGGAGTCAACGGATCTCGCCCTCCTTTACTATTTACTCTGGGAAACATTGCCTCAATACTTATGCTCTTTTTTATACTGAGAACAGAGCTGGGAGGCGGAAAATAGCCATACCTTACTATGGTAGAACTAAGGTATGGAACTTTACAACATCCAAAGGGTTGGAGGTAAGAATCCCGCAATTTCCCCCTTCATTTATACCTTTTAGGTAATCCAACATTAACTATCGCCCCTGTCTCATTCTAAATATCTAGTAGGTAAACCAACTCATATATATGTACTATACTCCTGACCTCCTACTCTGGGGATGTAGAAAGAACTGGGGACGGTGTTGGCATATCTACTACCTTATCAGGTTCCTACTGCCCGGGAGGATGATGGGGAGATTAAAAGACGTTTGCTTCTGCCCTTATGATGACTGTCCCCCAACTGTGGCACCTCACTGGTACCCTCCCCTGCTGCTGTAGCAAACTAGCAACTGACTGAATTCTGTTCCATATCAAACATTATTCCAGACAGACATAATAATGAAAGCTTAGGGACTCATCCCTATACAAATCGGCTCTATAGCACTATCTGAGAGGAAGGAGGGGTAACCAGACTATCATGGCTCGTAACCTCCTTCTTATAAAATGTGGTGCATAGCACATTTATAAGAAAGACCCATCTAGAAATGGCTTGCAGACTCTCTGGGATATGACCTACTCTGATACCAAGTTTGTGACACCGCACCTTGGGAGACATAACTGGCACCTAATGCCACACTGGGATCTGGCTGACCGAGATGGGCATATGAACCTTTGGTGCTTACCATCAACTTAAAAAAAAGAAAATAAATTTCTATATATTGGCTATAAACACAACCTCGGGCCGAAAAGGCCATGTAACACCTGTAACAGAAAATAACTAACCCAGCAGCACAATAGTAAAGGGATCCGATGCGGGCCGACAAGACCTCCATGTTGTCTAGCTCTAACAAAATGAAAAAAAGCAGTCATATTTGTACTACACCTGACAAGGCTACTAATTAATTGGCTAAACTAGGCCCCACACTACCAACACATAAAATAAGGCATACATAGGCCACACATAGCCAACAACAACCAACTAACTGAAGACTGTAGTTTGCAAGCCTCTAAAAGTGAAAATATTGATTGGGATACAGCCCCGACCTACCTAGATGCTATACAAATAAAAGACAAATAAGCATCTACAACCTAGCAACTCAGAATGAAAGGAGCTGGCCAATCTGCTGACTCTGAATAGCTAGTAGGAGACCCCGAAATTTGTCTGTCTAAACCTGCAGGCAAGTATGCAGCACCCCATAGTTGGATGTTAGTACAATATGTACCAAATATGTACCAGACTGAATAGAAGCTAGTATGAACTGAAAGTGAATAGAAAGAAGGGGTAGAAGTTAACCTGTAAGCTTTCTTTTCCATAACCTGCATTTCGTAAAACACTACACGTATATGAGCAGAAACTGTATGACTATACATTCATAGGTTACAACTAAAAATCAAGTATATAAAAAAGAACCTAACCTGGACCCCATAAGCATGGAAGGTCCAAGCAACACATAAATAACCTATCGGGGCCCCATAATCCCTGGCAAGTACAATTTAATCTATATACCCCTAACTAGGTTCTTACCATTCTACTGGTGCTATACCAACCTACTTGGCTTCTGGGTCTGCATATGAGCCTGCTGGACTCCTGTAACTGTCATTGAGCCCGTTGGCTCCTATAACTACACCCTGGGCACACAAGGCTCGACGGAGGGTCAGTGATGTCGATACAGTATAAAAATATAAGCCCATTCGTGGATGGACTGTAATATGGCCCTTGGGCCTAAATATAGTCCCTTGGGACATCACATAGCTTCATGGAGCAACACAATATAGCTCCTCTGAGCAATATCTTAAAGCCCCGTAGGCGATGACACAATTAGCAAACCTGAAGTTGGTCAACGGAAGGCTATCCTAGGTGGGGTCAATCCCAACCGATATACTACAATTAAGTCAAACTCTAGATACTCAAAAGTATGTATAGCTCTTAAGTCCTAATGCAACCTCTACTCACCCCTAGAATAGTCAACATAGCTTCCAACAAGCACACCCCGTGTTCCTACATCTAATTAGAGGATCTTGGTAGTAATCATAATCTCTAACGGTCTATACCAGATAGGGAGAGATCTGGAGTGGCCTAAATGATACTATGAATGTCATTCTAGCACAATAATAGCTCATAAGTGAACTATAAGGTTGCAGACAACCAACTACTAAATTCCTTTTCTTAGAACAACAGTAGGGCTGCTACTGATCGGACATGCTCCTGAGTCATCCCCTAAACATCCGCAGAAAGCCTACTATAATTTTCAGCCTGAAGGTAATACTGTACTAACATGGTTCCAGTCCCTTAGACATTAACTTGGTCTTTTCAGATTCCATATGTCTTCTCTGGTAGATTCCTAACCTCGTCGGTAAGTTCATCTTGACTTAGCCACTCACGACAACCTATACCTGAGTAACTTAAAAGAGTAGGCTGGGGCGTTGGCCCCGCATTCAACTATTGATAAGGTTCCCTCCTTAGGGTACGCACGGGTTTATCTGACTTGTACAACTGGAATGACTTCCTGGGCGACCTGTATGACATGCACTAAGTCGATCAAAACTAACTGTCACTGCCAGTAGCTAACTAGATGGCAGGCTGTCACTTAGTTCACTAGGCAATCCGGGTGCCACTGACACTAAGGTATGACCATCCTATCTAAATTTCTTTCCCTAGAGGAATTAAGGTACTCTAACGGCCTCTAGGCGAGCTTTACGACAATACATGCATCAAATTGAAGTTATAGCGCTCGGCTACGCCTGATGCTGTCCAACTTACCAAATCAGGCCCAATAGTTAACCATAAACTTCTAAGGCCTTCGTATGATAGCAAAACATCATGATTCTACTAATACAGTGAACAAAAGAACAATGGAGTTTCTATGACGCTCCTAGCGTAAGTCATATTTAACATACTCTTTCCCGACAAGGGATACTGCAATATACTACTAATAAATTTTCTAGCAGCTAACCATAACATATATAATCATAATGTACTGACAGCAGCTAATCACAACATACATTATCCTTATCTACTAGTAGTAGCTAATTAAAACATATAAGCTCATTATCTACTGGCTGCAGCTAATCATAATATACAGGATCATTATCTACATTCGAAGGCATAGGTCGTATCACTATACGAAGAGAATAACTTACTGAAGAGATAAGCCTTAACATACCTTGAATTCTGATTTTCATTCACCCTAAAGAGTTTTCAACCTACAGCCAGTAATTCCACTCAACTGTAGCCTCCACGCTGAAAAAATAAGGTTATTTCAATAGTAGGAATCGGTGAATAGCAATATCTTTCAATAGGGTTAACTATAACTTCAAATTCTTTTAGTTCAGCGGAAAACTCATAATTTCTTGAGAGTTTAAAAGGTAGAGATGCTTACTTATCACCTGTAACCGCTTAGAACTCAATTTGAAGTAATTCCGACAACCTTTACTCGGCGGGATTCCATTACTCCAAGAAAATTTTCAAGAAATAACACTGTAGAGATGTTACTCGTAGGACTAGAACTCATTATACAAGATAAATGTGAATTTTTACGGAGTTTAGCGGCGTAATTTTGCTAGAAACTGATGAAAAATTGAGAGAATATCGGAGGGCCGAAGTCTGCTTTTGGCAAATGTTATTTTTTGACTTAAACTTAACCTTGAACCCTATATATAGTTGAGGTAGTAGGCTAGGGGATGTGGCGTACATCCTATAGCATCAAGAGTCAAGCACGATGTGCCGCTCAAGGCACTATGCTGGCTGGCGCGACCTGGCACCCAGTGCGTGTGGCCTCCTGCTCGCTTGATGCCATTCTCGTATACTCGTCCCCTGGGCCTTTTCCCCCATGCATCGTACTCCAAAGCTCTTAAAATACGCACACACACATTAGTTAAATACTAGGAACTTACGGGGTGTAGAACCGTAGATGTCTCAAGGAAAGCATTGAATCTCTTATAAGTAAAAAGGAAAACTTTCCTCGTATTTTGATTTTTGTTCTCTCCCCAAAAGAAGTGTCCCTATTTTAATATAACTCTGTCATTAAAGTGAGGTTGCACTCCTCCGGCTTGGAAAAGACTTAGTCCAGTCCCAACTCACAGACCTTATCCCGAATGCTGGGGACTCAAGTGCGAGGCAGCCTTCTTCAATCCAATTCTTTGGAGCATATTCGACCTCCTATTGTGTTTTGAACCATTATACTCCATAAGGCTCCATGGCTCTCTCTCCAAAACTCTTAGCAGGGGCTTCCTCAGCCGATGAACTCGACCCTTTTTACCCTTTTTAAAGCCGCTTGAAACCCTTGTCAACTGCCACTATCTCCTTTCCTTTGTTAGCATTTGATGCCATGATACTTCCATACAAAAATTCAAGAACTTCACAAGATTAGTTCGTGAATTAGGTGTAATCGGGTGCAAAATGACCTCACACTTAATTCACTAGTATACTTGTGAGAATTTTTCAAATAGGATAGTCAAGACGTCCTTCGTTATCATTCTAAATTTCAACCTCCAAAATATGCACTAACTTCCTATTACAACCAAGTTCATGAATTTTTCATATCTCTCCTCTATTAAATTATTTTTTAAAGAATTGCTCGCTTTGGCCATTCTTTCACCCTCCGTCCATTAATTCATCTTTCAAGTAACTCATACATGGAAGTAGCTATATTCAATTTATTCAATAACCAACATGAAATTTACTAAAATCCATAATGAATTAACATGAATTTTTCAACAACTCAAGATTCTTCACATTAAAGACTTTAAGAATAAAGTATTTTCTCTCTCTTCAATCAATGTGCTACCCACAAAAATGATGAAATTCAAATTATCAACCCCCTTCATCCCCACAAATTCAACTCACTATATTCAACAAAAAATAAGCAACCCAACATGGATAACACATTATCATTGAAGAATTTAAGAGATTGAAGCTCATGTAACCCACAAAGGTTTTCACTAACAATGGTGATTTTGGGTCTTTAACTTGGGGAAGAAGGGTATGGGGGCACGCTTTTCATACTACATAACCAAGAGAGATGAGAATTAGTTACTTGAATTGAAGAGACAAGCTTCACCAAGCGTCTTGAAGATGACAACAATGGGGGACAAGGGAGTGGGGGGTTAGGTCCTTCTAGAGGAGAGAGAGAATTTTATTTTGCTTTTTGTTTTGACTTTAAGTGAGAGGGGATGAATGAGAATTTAAAATAAAGGTGTGGGGCATTGGTTTTTTGTAATTTTAATGTCCTTGGGTAAACTTTGACCCATTAGAAAAAATTATTTTTGACTACAACACCCTGGCGCGGCGCGCCAGTTATCTCGCCACACACTTAAAAAAATTTTCTTCACGGTTAAGGGCTCCGCGGTGCACCACCCATAGCACCAATCTGAATTTTTTTCTTTTCTGAAGCTAACACTTAGTACCCCATGCCAGGTATCTCACCCCAGTCTTAACCATTTGCAATCATTTTCCCTGCTCTTTTTGCCTCTAAAGCCATGCTCATCTCTGCAAAATAAAAAATGTAAGAAAGTTGAGTTACCTCCCACCAAACTCCTTAGTTATAGTCGTGGCATGACATTCACTGGTTTCCTCCCGAACAACACATGATTTAACATTGTTGGCACTGTAACACCCCATATAGTTCAAGCAATAAATCCGCACTTTCGGGATAGGACAAAAAGTACTTAATATTCTATGAAGGAAGTGTTTTGAAGTATTTGAGTCACTCGATGGTCTTTTTTAATATTGGACGTCAATCAAGTTGAGGAACGAAATTTGGCAAAAGTTATTGCAAATTTTCTTCTTGAAATTCCCTGAAATATGGGTCAAATTTCTCGAAGTTATGGGGTGTACGACCTATTAAATTAAAGGTCTACGAGTCTAGTTTCCAACGCATTAAACCATTCACCAATCTTACTTTAGAGTAGAGATATATTCACATTTTTGTGAGATTGCGCAAGAAGGCACATCACTAACTGTCGAAGGTGGTGGATGACTATTTAAGCCCCTTTGGTCATTTGTTGGTCATCCAAATTAATATTCCAACAACATACTTCATAAGAATCCTATCTCAAGTTCTCTCCAATGTTTTCTTTGGGTTTTGGGGCTAGAAGTCATAAGTCCAAGTGATTTTGGTGTCGGGGAGTTCGATTATTCTCGTAGATCGCATCGTTGAGTTGTGTTTTCGGTAGATTGGTAGATGCTTCATGTTTCTGGTTGGTAAGTTCTTGTTCTTTGTTGGTTCTTAGTATCTTTAGGATGATTATGGAGTTTTTGATGTTGGTAGGATGTTATTTTAGATTTCTTAATGCATAATTCATAAAGAACTAGTAGGTCAACTTTATTCATGTGTTGTTTTTCTTGTCGGATCTTCTAGAAGCATGTTGGTGGTTTTTTTTCTGCTTTTAGTCAGTATCTTGGTGTACTTAAGGCGTAGAGGTTCGGTTAGCTTGGGTTCGTTGAGGTCTGAGGTACGTTTAGGCCATTTCTTCCCTTTTTCTTCATGATTTCCGTAGACTTGTGCTAGTGTTATTGTTGTGCTTGTGAGATTTCTTTGTGAAGCCTTAAATATGTTCTAGGTGTACCCTTGGTTGAGCTACTATTTTTGTGATGTTGTATGTTGATGTTTTCATAAGGTTTGGTTAGACTCATTTGCTGATGGACACGTCGTCAAGTCGTTCCACCCATAGAATTGATTTGTATCACGAGTGTCAATTGATGCTGTCGTGAGTATGTTAGGGGTTATTTAGGGTCTTACTTGTGAACATTGATTGTGAATGCTTTTGTTTTTGATTGTATGTTCTAATTGAGGCCTTGGGACTCATGGATACCCGATACACGAAAGTGATTCCGGCCGAGGGGTTGAGCCCAAGTAGTAAAATGACCTACAGGGTTGAGGATGACATCCTCTTTACTATCAAAATTGAGACTTGATACGACAGTGGTACGACATGTTTGAGACTTCCGGGATTGCGTTAGTTCTCCCAGGTGGATTGAGCTAGTTAACTTCGCAGTTAAGAGATGGTCTGGTAGTGCCTGATTGATTATATGGTTAACTTATGTTATATTTGTATTTATTGGTAAATTGTTTCTTCAAGCTTCCTATATATCCCAGGTACGTAGGTTGCCAAGTAATGTTTTTGAGGTTGCCACTCTATGTTCTGTCAGCACTCTATTATCTCTAAACTCTTTTTTTATTATAAGCTCTCATATTCGATACATTGTGTACTGATATCCTAGTCAGGCGCTGCATTCATTCCTACAAGTCCTGGTCATCAGGCTGATCGAGGTCCCCGAGGTTGAGTTGAGTACCAGACTGGTGTGGTAAGCTCTAGCTTGTTCATGATTTTGGTACATATTGGGTAGGTTGGGGCCTGTCCTGATCAGTATAAACTTGTTAAACTCTTTAGATGCTCATAAGCGGTACCTATTGGGTTCTAAATGTTGTAGTAGGTCATGCGAGCCTTTGTATATGCCTTTTAGTTATGTGCGGTCTTGATGACCCTAGTAGCATAATACCTACTTACCACATTTTATTGATTACTACTTTTAGTAAGTTATTTTATGCCGAACCTTGCCATTGTTGACCTTTTTATTGTATTTGGGTGTCACGTATGCTTATATCAAGGTTGGCACCAGGTGCCAGTCATGCTTCCTCGGGTTGGGGTGTGACAGGAATGATAAAAGTCACTCTTACTCCTTCAACCAAGTGACATGTATAGGATCCTCTATTGCACTTACTAAAATCTCATGCAGCACATGTTGTTCCACTGGCCGTTTACACCCTCCGGGCTCTACCGCTTGTTTTACTATAAGGTTCTCATAATGAGATGGCCACGTTGTCGCTATAAACACATCAAAGACTACCTCATGACTATCTACAATCATTGGCATCTTACCCAACTTCACCTTTATGACCGTGTCTGTAGTGGCTAAGAATTCTCTCCCTAGAATAAGGGGAACTAATGCATTTATTTGTAATATAGGATTATGAAGTCCACTAGTAAGATGAAAGGTCCAACCTTAATCAAGACATCCTCTATGATTCTTTCAGGATAAGCAAGAGACCTGTCGACAAGCTATAGAGTCATTGTGGTTGGACATGGTTCACCTAAACCCATAGTTCTGAACAAGGATGCAGGCATCAAATTAATGCTTGCCCTAAGTCACACAATGCAGAACATTCTTCCTTTATTTCAATCACCACTAAAATGGTAAAGCTCCTGGGATCCTTTAGCTTCTTAGGAATTTTGGTTTGAACTTGAGAACTGCACACTTCCGTTAGCACCACAATTTAAACTCTGTTAACCTCCTCTTATTTGCCACGATGTTCTCCTATACTTGGCATACTTTGGAACATCCTGCAAAAGCTCAACCAATGGTAAGTTAACATTTTCTTGCTTCAACACATTAAGAAATTTCTAACAGGTTGAGTCCTCCTTCTGCTTCTTAAATCTTTGAGGAAATGGAGGGGGTGGTCTAGTTTCTACCAAATTTGGCTTTGATTTGCTTGAATCACCAACCTTTGTTTTGGACATCACAACCTGCTCTTCATCAACTTTCTTATCTCTGGTGATCACCTCACCCAGCTCTTTACCACTTCGCAAAGAGATTGCGCTCATATTTTCCTTCGGGTTTTTCTCAGTGTTACTCGAAAGTACCCCTTGAGGTTCATTTGTATATTCCAGGGCCAATTGCGCCATCTATCTCTCAAGATCATGGATGGACTTCTACATCTAATTAACCACCTGAATTTGCTGAACCATCTATTGCCACATTGTTTACTCAAGTGAACTGCCAGTCTATTGGCCTTGAGGCCTTGGATAATTGTTTTAGGGCCTTTGAAAATTATAATTTTGTTATACATCGAAAGCCCAAAGATTAGACCCAGGAGTTGAAACGGAGAAAAGCTTAAAAACTGGCACCAGGCACAGAACAAGTCGTGGGATGACTCGTTGGTGCAGCTCATGAGTTGTGATGTGACTCGTGGGGAGGCCAATGAGAAGTTTGGATGTTTGAGAAAAAGAAACCCTACAGGCGTGACAATGACTCGTTGTCAGACCCCACGAGTCGTTACGTCAGTCGTGGGGTGGGTAAGGAAAGAAAAGAGAAGAAGGAAGGAAGTGCACTCGACGGGAGGACCCCAAGAGTCGTGGTCAGTCCCCATGATTCGTGGGGTGAGTCGTGGTCAAGCAGGGAAGGTTTTTGTTAAAGCTCAAGAAGTATACATCACGATTTATGACCATGAGTCATGGTCACCAGGAACGAGTCATTAGGTTGTCCGTTATGAGCCCGGAAGACTTAAGAAGTTGTGAACCCCACGAGCTAAGCCACAAGTCGTGACCCTTGACGACGAGTAGTTAGGTCCCTTGTTGGGACCTTCTGATAGTTAATTTATGCAAATTTAGTAAGGGCTTTTACATAATTTCTAAGTTCCTAGGGCCTAAACTACGACATTTTGACTTATGTATAGTGACTTTCAAAGGGGTTAAGTTCATTTTAGGCCTTACTCATTCATGCATGCAAGCTAGAAGACTTCATAGGTTGATCAAGCCTAACATTCATCAATTTCTCTTCAATTTCCTATTGGGCATCTAAGGAAGTGTAAGAATCATCTACCAACAGGTATGTAGGGTTATGAATGGGTGATTTCCTTCACACCCATGCCCAATTACTCTCTAAAGTATGAAATTCCTATGTATAATTTATGGGGTTTTAACCCAAATGCATGAATATCCTATTTCTATGCATAGGTATGATTTAATTATGATTCTATTGATGAAATTATGAAGCATGGGCAATTTTTTTATAATCTTTTCAATTTAAAAATCATGTTTCTAGTTTTATGAATTAAAATCCCATTGAAGAGATGTTCATGAAATATGGGATTGATGATGAATGTATGATGATGATGAGATATTAAGATGAAAAGCATGTTTCAAAGCAACCCATATTTACAATTATGTTTTCGATGAGAATTGAGTATTTCTAAGTATGATAAAGCTTTGGGCAATGCCCACATGTTAAGTAAGTATGATGATTTTACTAAATTGTGAGCTTACCATATTGTTTTGGAGCGAAGACTCCCAATAATATTTTCAGCTTGTGGCGAGTTTCAAGTTAAAGTTTTCCCATGCATAGCTTACCACATGGTTTTGGAGGAAAGACTCACAATTAAATTTTTAGCTTGAGGTATGTTTTGAGCTACAGCTTCTCATATGCATGATTTCACATTTGAGATGTATTTGAGTATTGATCTACGTCAATAGATGATGTTGAGCTTCATTTTAAAACGATGTAGAGAATTTACATATTTTTGGGAGTTTTTTGGAGTAATGTCTACCACCGAGCAGGCTAAGGGTCGATCACCCTATGCTTCATAACTACGCACCAACTAGGTTGATACTATTATAATATTACTTTAGGACCTCCCTTGTGAGCTTCCCCTGCCCGAATGTGCCTTCTGTTTGATATTGATATCATGGTATCATCCCTAGCCCTGGAAAGCCTTTGGACGGCTCTACCTACTTGAGTGTTATAGTTGGGACCACGTAAGCTCTATCGTGGTATGTCGGTTAAAAAATGAGTCTCCCATTGTTCCTCATGATTTCATATATGCATATTCATTACTCATGAGATTTATATATATGCATGTACTAAGGCAGGTTTGACTCAATGTTCATCTTTACTTATAAATGTCAGAATTAAGCTTTGAGTGAATCAATTCAGTTATGATTATGAAGTTATGTCATGTTATGTTATGAAGAGATCATGATTTCAGAAAGAACACAAGCAAGCCCTACTCTCAGATTCTTAATGTTTATGTTTACATTATGCATTGTCTTTGATATTTTAATTACTTTAGCAGTTTTACTTACCCTGCATACTTGGTAGATTACACATACTGACCGCATACTCTATGCTGTCTCATTTTATGATACAGGACCTGGCTCTCCCGCTCGTAGTCAGTTTATCAGAGTTAGTTTTTGCATTGTTGGTGAATCCTCATTTCCTGATGACTAGACTATTCAGAAGATTCCTCATATGTATTTGAGTTTTCAGTTTTGTTTAGTTAGTTGGGGTCTTATCCCCGCAACTCATCATGTTTAGAGGCTTTTCAGACATATGTATGTATTAAACATTGAATTTCATATTATGATGTTATGTTTAAGATTAGACTTCCACTATGAGTATATTGTTGACTATTCAATTTCTTGATTGAGTTAGACGATGCTTTTGCCATGGGTCAACTTGAGGTCTCTCGGGGCTCCTTGTCCTGTTACTATCTGGGCCTCCGTTCGGATCATGACAAACTTGATATCAGAGTATTAGGTTTGAAGTGTCCTAGCGTGTTTGAAAGCCGCATTAAGTAGAGTATTTTTCATGGGTGTGAAGCGCGCCACACTTATGATGAAAAGGCTACGAGACATTTTGGAAATGTTCCCTTCTTTTATTATCTATGTCATGTGATGAAATGTCTTTCTATTCCTCTAATTCGTGCAATTCACAATTGCAGAATAATGGCTCCCCGAAGAATGAATGGTAGGAGAAATAGGAATGATGAAGGCCACGAGGATGAGAACGATAATGGGCACCAGCAAGCCTTGCCAGTTCAGGAGCACCAGGCACTGAAGCCAGTTGCTCATGCTGAGTTTCGGGCTGCTACTCAGATGCTTGTGCAGGCCTTTACCGCTCAGGTCAATCAGCAGGCCATTGCGCATGCTTAGCAAAATGGCAATGCAGCAGCGACTCAGGTCAGAGACTTATTGAGGATGAACCCACCGAAGTTCCTTAGGTCAAAAGTAGATTAGGACCCGCATGAGTTCATAGATGAGACTGTCAAGATCACCCAAGTCATGGGGTGAATGGGGTTGAGTGCACGTAGTTGGCCTCTTACCAGTTGAAAGGAGTCGCGCATATCTGGTTTCTCCAATGGAAGGATAGCAGGGTCGCCGGAGCAGGTCCTGTCACTTGGGAAGAGTTTCACATTGCATTCTTGGACTGGTTCTTCCCTCGTGAGATGAGGGAGCTGAAGTCAGCCGAGTTCATAAATTTGAAACAAGGGAGAATGATAGTGCAAGAGTATGCCCTTGAGTTCACTCCCTATTCAAAGTATGACCCAAAGTTAGTAGAAGATTAGAAGGCATGGGTGAGCAGGTTCGTGTGTGGAGTAACGTGCTATTTGGACAAGGATTGCAAGATCGCTATGTTCCATCAGAATATGGATTTCCCTGGAGTAGTTTTGTAAGCCCAACAGATGGAGGCAACACATTTGAGAGAGTGGGAGGCCAAGATGGCTAGGACTAATGACCACAGATTCTCACATCCAAGGTCGGGAGGTAGGCTCCGAGAGTAGACCTACAAGAGATCATCAGCCCCAGCATCATCAGCATTGAGTGTTCCATCCGGACCAAGACACGATCAGAGGGGCGAGCATCAGGCTTGAGGTGTCAGAGCAGCAGACCCGCAGATTCTAGCATCCCAACTTGTTGCAGATGTGGCTGGGGGCACATGGGCCAGTGCTTGACAAGTTCAGGTGCTTGTTTCAGCTGTGGGAAGCCCCGACACATGCTTAGAGATTGCCCATCAGTGGGATAGGATCAGGTTGGGGGCCGAGGCCGAGCTTCTAGTTCAACAGCCCCTCCCAACGTTCAACACATATGGGGGCATCTACCAGTACAGCTGGCGGTTAGTGTCAGAACAGATTCTATGCCTTAGCATCCTGTCAAGAGTAAGAGGTCTCCTCGGATATGGTCACTGGTATGTTATGAGTTTTCCATATTGATGTTTATGCTTTGTTAGATTTAGGGGCTACCTTTTCTTTTGTGACACCTTATGTGGCCAGTAGCTTCGGAGTCAGTCCCAAAGTCTTGTCAGAACCCTTCTTAGTTTCTACTCCAATAAGCGACTCAGTTATAGCTAGACGGGTATATAGAGGTTTCCTAGTCTCAGTTCTTCAGAAGGTCATCTCAGCAGATTTGATAGAGTTAGCCATGGCCTATTTTGATGTAATTCTCGGAATGGGTTTGCTATTTACATGCTATGCTTCAATTAATTGTACAACCCAGGCAGTAGAGTTCAGATTCCCGGGTGAGCCAGTCATAGAATGGAAAGGTAGTACAATTGTGCCTGTAGGTCATTTCTTTTCCTCCTTAAGGACAAAAATATGATATCTAAAGGTTGTGTATACTATCTAGTTAGGGTTAAGGATGTTGCTGAGACCTAGACTATCCAGTCAGTTCCAATAGTACGTGAGTATCCAGAGGTCTTTCCAGATGATTTACCGGGAATTCCTCTCGAGCAGGAGATCGATTTTGGTATTGACCTTTTTCCTGACACACAACCTATATATATAACTCCCTACAGAATGGCTCTATCCAAGTTAAAAGAGTTGAAAGAGCAGTTGAAGGGCTTGTTAGATAAGGGTTTCATTAGATCGAGCAAGTCCCCATAGGGTGCACTAGTTCTCTTTGTCCGAAAGAAAGATGGTTCTCTTCGAGTGTATTGATTATCAGTAATCGAACAAAGTCACCATCAAGAACAGGTATCCTCTACCTAGGATTGATGATTTATTTTACCATCTTTAGGGTGCCAAGTATTTCTCGAAGATAGATCTCAGATCCGAGTACCATCAACTTAGAGTTTGGGAGAGTGAAATCCTGAAGACAGCCTTCAGGACGTGGTATGGTCATTATGAGTTTTTAGTTATTTCTTTTGGACTAACGAATTCTCCTGCAGCTTTTATGGAATTGATGAAAAAGTGTTCAAGCCATACATGTACATGTTCGTGATTGTGTTTATTGATGACATCCTTATATACTCCTGGAGCAAGGAGGAGCATGCCGCTCACTTGAGAGTAGTGCTTTAGACTCTCAAGGATCGTCACTTATATGCCAAATTTAGCAAGTGTGAGTTTTGGTTAAACTCTGTAGCATTTTTTAGCCATGTGGTATCAAGTGAGAGTATAAAGGTGGATTCTCAAAAAATTGAGGCGCTGAAGAATTGGCCTAGACTGGTGAATCCTTCAAATATTCGGAGTTTCTTGGGTTTAGCTGGCTACTATCAGCGATTTGTTGAGGGTTTCTGATCTATTGCAGTACCTTTAACCAAATTGACCCAGAAGAAGGTGAAATTCCAATGGTCGGAGGCTTGTGAGAAGAGCTTCTAAGAGTTGAAGAGTCGACTTACCTCAGCACTAGTGTTGACTCTACCCGAGGGTACCGATGGATTCGTGGTGTATTGCGATGCTTCAAGGATCAAACTTGGGTGTATTGATGCAGCACAAGAAAGTCATAGCCTATGCCTCTAGACAGTTGAAAGTTCATGAGAAGAATTATCCGACCCATGATCTTGAATTGGCCGCGGTGGTATTTGCCTTGAAGATATGGTGGCATCATCTGTATAGAGAGCACGTGGATGTACTTATGGGCCATAAGAGCTTGCAATATATGTTTACTCAGAAGGATCTCAATCTTCGGCTAAGGAGGTGGTTGGAGCTACTCAAAGACTATGATGTGAGTGTGCTTTAACATATGGGTAAGGCCAATGTGGTGGCGGACACACTTAGTAGGATCTCCATGGAGAGTGTGTCCCATGTGGATGAAGGGAAAAAGGAGTTGGTGAAGGATGTGCATCGACTCGCAAGGTTGGGAGTTAGGTTAATTGACTCGACCGATAACGGTGTTGTGGTTCAAGACGGATCAGAGTCGTTGTTGGTGATTGATGTAAAAGCTAGACAAGATGAGGACCCAATTTTGGTAAAGTTAAAGGAAGCCGTTAATAATCAGAAGGCAGCAATATTCTCCAAAGGGGGAGATGGGGTGCTTTGGTACCAAGGTCGCTTATGTGTTCTGGATGTTAATGATTTGAGGAGTCAGATGTTGCACGAGGCTCATGGATCTAGATATTTTATCCATCTAGGTGCCACCAAGATGTAGCGTGACTTACAAGCAATCTATTGGTGGAGTGGCATCAAAAGGGATATTATAGAATTCGTAGTTAAGTGTCCAAACTGTCGGCAAGTAAAGGTTGAGCATCAGAGACCGGAAGGCGTGCTTCAGGATATCAGCATTCCTACTTGGAAGTGGGAAGAAATTAATATGGATTTCAGCACAGGTTTGTCTCATACTCATCGACAATATGATTCCATTTGGGTTGTGGTAGACAGGTTGACCAACGTTGCTTATTTTCTACTGGTCAAGACCACGGATTCGGTGGAGGATTATGCCAAGTTATATATCCGGGAGCTAGTTCGATTGCATGGAGTTCCCTTATCCATCATTTCAAATAGAGGTACTCAACATACCTCTCAGTTTTGGAAATTATTTCAAAAAGGATTGGGTACACCAGTTAAGCTCAGCACAACATTTCACCCACAAATGGATGGTCAAGCGGAGCGGACAATCCAGACCCTCGAGGACATGTGAGAGCATGCGTAATTGACTTTAGAGGTAGCTGGGATGAGCATTTGCCACATATTGAGTTTGCATACAATAACAACTATCATTCCAGTATCCAGATGGCACCATTCAAGGATCTCTATGGCAGAGGTGAAGGTCTCCCATAGGATGGTTTAAGATTGGTGAAGCGGCGATGATAGGGCCAGATTCGGTTCATGAACCCATGAAGAAGATTCAATTGATAAGGGTCAGGTTGAAAACTACCCAGAGTCGTCAAAAGTCTTATGCTGGTGTGAGAAGAAGAGAATTAGAATTTGAAGTCGATGACTGGGCATTTCTAAGGGTGTCTCCCATGAAGGGAGTGATGAGGTTTGGGAAGAAAGGGAAACTTAGTCCCCGCTATGTCGGCCTATACTGTATAGTAAGACAGGTTTGAAAGGTGACTTATGAGTTGGAGTTGCCTTCAAAATTAGTTTCTATGCATCCTGTATTCCATGTGTATCTCTTGAAGAAGTGTTTGGGTGATCCAGCTCTAGTTTTCCTAGTGGACAGTGTTGATGTGAAAGAAAGCCTCAGTTATGCAGAGGTTTCGATTGAAATACCGGATCGTCAAGTTCGAAGGCTAAGGAACAAGGAACTAGCTTCTGTTAAAGTGTTATGGAGGAATCAGTATGTTGAAGGAGCTACGTTGGAGGCTGAAGAGGATATGATGGCTAGATACCCACATTTATTCTCTACCGGCTGAGCTTCAGCTTGAGGTATCAATTTTGCACTCAGACTCAATTTAGTTTTCATGTTTAGTTCATGTGTGAAAGTTTCTTTTATGTATGTGAATGTATGTATGATTTGTTAATTTAGCTCAACTATGTAATTTGAATGGGAGGTAGTCATTCTATCAGTTTTCGATTTAAATGATCAGTATTTGAATATTATAAATGTATCTCTCTGCTTTTCTCTGTGTTTTCCAACATTCGAAGATGAATGTTCCCAAGGGGGAGATATTTTTATACCCTAGAATCCCAAACATCAGACCAAGGAGTTGAAACATAGAAAAGCTTAAAAACTAGCACCAGGCACACAACGAGTCATGGGATGACTCCTTGGTGCATCCCACGAGTCGTGATGTGACTCATAGGGAGGCCAATGAGGAGTTTGGAAGTTTGTGAAAAAGGAACCCAACGGGCATGACAACGACTCGTGGTTAGACCCCATGACTCGTTAGGTCAGTCGTGGGATGGGTAAGGAAAGAAAAGAGAAGAAGGAAGGCATGCACTGGATGAAAGGACCCCACGAGTCGTGATCAGTCCCCACGCTTCGTAGGGTGAGTCTTGGTCAAGAAAGAAAGGTTTTTGTAAAGCTCGGGCAGTGTACATCACGCCAGGTGAACACGAGTCAAGGTCATTAGGAACGAGTCATTAGGTTGTCCGTTATGAGCCCTGAAGACTTGAGAAGCACTGAACCCCACAAGCTAAGCCACGAGCCGTGACCCTTGACGAGGAATCCTTAGGTCCCTCATTAGGACCTCCTGACAATTAATTTCTGCAAATTTAGTAAGGCCTTTTCCATAATTTCTAAGTTCCTAGGGCCTAACTACGACATTTTGAGTTTTGAATAGTGACTTTTAGAGGGGTTAAGTTCATTTTAGGCCTTACTCATTCATGCATGGAAGGTAGATGACTTGAGAGGGTGATCAAGCCTAGAATTCATCAATTTCTTTTCAATTTCCTGTTGGTCATCTAAGAAAGTGTAAGAATCAACTACCAACAGGTATGTAAGGTTATGAATGCGTGATTCCCTTCACACCCATGCCCAGTCCCTCTCTAAAGTATGAAATTCCTATGTCTAATTTTATGGGGTTTTAACCTAAATGCATGAATCTCCTATTTCTAAACATGGGTATGATTTAATTATGATTCTAGTGTTGAAATTATGAAGCATGGGCAATTTTTTATAACGTTTTCAATTTAAAAATCATGTTTCTTGTTTTATAATTAAAAACCCATCAAAGAGATTTTCACGAAAGATTTGATTGATGATTCATGTATGATGATGATGAGATATTATGATGAAAAGCATATTTCAAAGCTACCCATGTTTACAATTATGTTATCGATGAGAATTGAGTATTTTTAAGTATGATAAAGTTTTGGGCAATGCCCACATGTTCAGTATGAATGTGATTTTCTCGAATTGAGCATACCACATTGTTTTGGAGCGAAGACTCCCAATTATGTTTTCATCTTATGGTATGTTTTGAGTTAAAGTTTTCCTATGTATAGCTTACCACATTGTTTTGGAGCAAAGACTCCCAATTATATTTTTAGCTTGTGGTATGTTTTGAGCTAAAGCTTCTCCTATGCATGATTTCACATTTGAGATGTACTTGAGTATTGAGCTTCATGAATAGACGATGTTGAGCTTCGTTTTAATATGATGTAGATCATATGCATGTTTTTGGGAGTAATTTTTAGCATCGAGCAGGCTAAGGGTTGATCACCTTGTGCCTTAGAACTACACGCCAACATAGGTTGATACTATTATATATATTACTTCGGGAACTCCCTTGTAATCTTCCTATGCCCAAATGGGCCTTCATCATGATATCGATATCATTTTATCGTCCCTAGCCCTGGCAAGGCTTTGGACGGCTCTACCCACTTGAGTGTGATAGTTGGGACCACTAAGCTCTATGGTGGTATGTCAGTTAAAAGACGAGTCTCCCATTGTTCTTCATGATTTCAAATATGCATATTCATTACTCATGAGATTTATATATATATATGCATGTACTAATGCAGGTTTGACTTAATGTTCAGCTTTACTTATAAATGTCAGAATTCAGCTTTGAGTCAATCAACTCAGTTATGATGTTATGAAGTTATGTCATATTATGTTATGAGGAGATCATGATTTCAGAAAGAACACATGCAAACCCTACTCCGAGATTCTTAATGTTTATGTTTAAATTATGCATTTTCTTTGATGATTTTAATTACTTTAGCGATTTTACTTACCCTGCGTACTCAGTACATTCCACGTACTAAACACCTACTCTATGATGTATCATTTCTTGATATAGGACCCGACTCTCAGGTTCCTCCCCACTCGTGCTCAGCTTATAAAAGTTAGCGTTTGCATTGTTGGTGAGTCCTTATCTCCCGAGGACTAGACTATTCATATTCCTCATATGTATTTCAGTTTTCAATTTTGTTTAGTTAGTTGCGGTCTTGTCCCATCAACTCATCATGTTTAGAGGTTTTACAGACATAAGTATGTATTCAGCTTCGGATTTCGTGTTTTGATGTTATGTTTAAGATTAGACTTCCACTATAAGTACATTGTTGACTATTCAGTTTCTTGATTGAGTTAGATGTATGCTTATGCCATGGGTCCTTGGGGTCTCCCTCGGGGCTCCTTGTCCTGTGTTATGATCTGAGCCTCCGTTCAGGTCGTGAAAAATTCCCTCCCCATGAGGGATTGACTACATTCCCATACCCATGTTATAGTTGTTACCTGCCAAACCTTCACCATGACCTTGTTGTCCAATAAAAAAATATAGATTCGGGGTTAACTGGACAACCTGAAGAAGCCTGGCCTTCTGCACACACCTCACATGATGGTGGTAGTGTTTGGACCTGATAGACTTGCGGAACCTGACTTTCTGCTGGTGTGGTTATACGCTTGCTAATCACTTTCACCAGCTGACTTATATCTGCTTGGATTGCCGCCACACCATCTACCTCTAGCTTTCATGGCACCTTGGCTTCTGTGAATCCTCTACCTGATTCATGATAGTCTTGACTCCCTGCTAACATAAGGTTCAAAAGAGCTTACATTTCATAATAGCTCTTGGACAAAATTTGTTCCTGTGCAGTAGCGTTAATGTAACACCCCAAAACTTTCCCAAACCAAACTCAGACTCAGCAGATTAAACCAAAAGTTTTTGTGTTAGAACAACCGAGACAACGAGTTGTGGTCATCTCCAATGACCCATTGTCTGGGTCATGGTCAGCCCTGCCTTGGTCCTTCAGAAACCAATGGGACATGGAACGACCCACTGTGAGGAGTAACGAAGCCCATAAAATGTCAAAAAATTTCCTTCAGCGATAACGAGTGGCAATGATGACCCATCGTATTACACAATGAGTCGTTGCATCCACCCATGGTGACAAGTCAAGAAATCCTCAAACTTTTCCAATGGAGACGATGAGTTGATTCAATGACCCATTGGTTCTGCCAATAAGTTATTGTGTCGCTCGTTGTTGGGGCTCCCAGGATTTTCCTGTCAGTGACAACGGGAAGCACTAACAACCCATTGGTTCATCCAACAAGTCATGGTCACCCTTGTTGCCAGTTCTAGTAAGCCAAAAATCCAGGACCAGGACCAATGACTAGTCCCAACGAGTCATGGTCTCAACCAACGACACGTTGAGTGACCAGTTGGTCCCTATCAGGCAGTTTTTTTTCCAGATTTTCTCCCAGGATTATTTTAGCAATTTCCCAGCTTTTTTATCTCTAAACCCTGTCGTTTTGGGCATATTTTGGAGATTATTAAACGGGTAATCGACTAGATCCTCCTCATTCTATCTCAACTCTTTATCTCCAAAGTGAAGAACTCTCAGACAGACTCCTCAGGGCATGTTAGGGCAATCGACTATTCTTCTCAGATTCTCAAGAGATTTTCTCTAGGATTTCTTTATGAACTGTGAGAATTTAGCAAGGGAATTGTCCTTCCCTTGTGCCCCAAAAAATCCATCTAAATTTTCTTATCAGTTGTAGTCCTAGAATTTTCACATGTGAATAAATTTTCAGCCAGATTCTGTCTATATTGTGTGGAATATTGTTCATGTTAATTGTTACTAAAATTCCACTATCTAGCTATCATGTTGATACTTGTTCTTGTAAAGATGGTTTTAGCCCTTGCTTTGGAATGCAGTAAATTAGAGTCTTGCATATTTGATTAGTTATTCATGTTGCTTGATTCTATCAGTGTTGGGATTCCCATGTTGTTAATATCAGTTAATATCTCATTCAGTTCATGCTAGTCCAGTTTCAGTCAGAATACTAGCCTACTCAGTATTTTCAGAAATGTCAGCTAATTAGTTTGACTATAGTCTTTTCTTTAGGTGTTAGTTGTGCCTCCCAGATGTTAGTTATCAGATATTAGTTGGTGCTTTAGATGATTACAACACTTCTAGATAAGAATCTCTGACCAGTCTTAGAACCACCAGCTTCAGCTTTAGTATGTTCTTTAGAAGGTTACGACGCTTCCAGATAAGTAGCTCTGGCCAATGTTAGAACACTAGTTACCAATTCTAGTCCGATAAGACTCTCAGGGTACTTCTAGATAAGTATCCCCAATTTAGTCTTGGACCCTAGTTTCGAGCTATCAGCTTAGGATCAAATTAGGACTATACAGTGGGAGTAGGACTTAGCACCGAGCGGACCGGGGTTCCAGTGCACCCATGTTCCCAGAAGTACGTTGCCACCATAGGTTATTTTATTGGCGCTATGGCCTAAGATTTATGATCACTTAGTTCATGCCTTTATATCCTGGCAAGGTATATTGGGTCCTATTGATAGGGCGTATACATCAAACTTCACGTCTAGCTTACTTGGTTAAATGTCAGTTATAGACTCTCCTACTAGTCAGTATAATTTCAAATTTACTCAGCAATTCAGTTTAGCTCAGATCAGAATCTCAGATTCAAGACATGTCTATGGCCATCATTCAGGGTCATTGTTGACCATATCAGTTATATTTCAGTAGTTTAGTTTTCAGAATTTCAGTTGGTCATTTCATGTAATCTCAGTTTAGTTACTTGTCTTCATGTTTATATCATCTCTCACTTACTCAGTACATTCCAAGTACTGATGCATACCATCTATATTGTAACGTATCATGATATAGGCACAACTTCTCAACCTCAGTATCATTAGTTGATTCCTTCAGGTGATATCAGCAACTACAGTTTGTGAGTGCTCATCTTTCGAGGATGATATTTATTTTTAGTTAGTTTCTTTCAGTTAGACTATGGTGTGACCTGGGGGTTTGTCCCAGCAACTCATCATTAGTAGATGGTTTTCAGACATAGACTCAGACCTTCAGTATTGTTTTTTAGATGTATAAACTTTTATCAAATTAGCTTTCTTAAATGGTTTTATTATTTAAGCTTCCACTTATGTTTACTCGGATTACCAGTGTTATGATAGACCATGGGTTGGCTTGGGGTTACTTATGAGTCCAAGTACAATGTCTCATCTAGGGTATAGACTCGGTTCATGACAAACTTCGTATCAGAGCACTAGGTTTAGAGCATCCTAGGATGTTTGAAAGGCGCGTAAAGTAGAGTCCTTTCCATGGGTGTGAAGCATGCCACACTTATGATGGTGAGGCTACAGGACATTATTAGGAAACTCCCTTTTATTCATACCCCTTATCATGCATTGAAGTTCATTTTAAGAAATGTTCTCCTAACTCATGCTCTATTTTATTTTAGTGAAATTATGCCTCCAAGATGCAGAAATAGAAGAAGGGCTAGAAATGCAAACCGACCTATCCCACCAGCTCCAGCATCCCCTTAGGATGATCAAGTGTCTTTAGCTGAATTTAGAGTGGCAATCCAGCTGCTGGCTCAGAAAGTAACAAACCAAGTGAACCAGCAGGTGGTTCCGATAAACACAAACGGGTCCGAAGAAATTGTTAGAGCTCAGTACTTCACCCGAATGAAACCTCCGGCCTTTCATAGATCCAAGGAGAGTACCTACAGGACTCCGTTGATCAGGTATGGAAGATCACCTAGATTATGGGTGTTAGTTCCGCTGAGAGTGTTGATCTAGATGCCTACCAGTTGAAAGGGGTGGCACAAATCTGGTACGATCAGTGGAAAGAAGGGAGGCCAGTAGGAGTGGAACCGGCGGAGTAGGAAGAGTTCACCATAGCATTCTTAGACAGATTCTACCCTCGAGAGTTAAGAGAGGCTAAGGTTGCAGAGTTCATGAATTTGAAGTAGCGCAACAGGACAGTGGAGGAATATGCATTGGAGTTCACGCGGTTGTCAAGATATGCTCCGGAGATGGTAGCCGAGCCAAGGGATTGCATGCTTAAGTTTGTCAACGGAGTATCAAACCTTCTAAAGGAGTGCAGGACAGTGATGCTCATAAAAGATATTGACCTCTTCGGCCTCATCATTCATGCCTAGTAGATTGAGGCAGAAAAGTTGAAAGATATGGAGCAGGAGAATAAGAAGGCTAAAATTGGTCAGTAAGATTATGCCCACAAGAGGTTCGGCAGTAGTATCCATCCAAAGAAGCAGCAACAAAAGAGGACTCCAACACCCACATCAGCTAGCGCCCCTACTTTTCGGTCTCGCAAGGATCAGAAGAGTGGAACATCTGGTTCTCAGTCCTAGAGTCACAGCGCCAGCAACCGTTATCCAGCTTGCCTTAAGTGTTGCAAGTACCATCCAGGTGAATGCCTCCAGGGCAAAGAGGGTTGCTTTGGGTGTGGACATCTAGGTCACCGGTTAAGGGAATGTCCGTCAGCAGGACGAGGGAGATCACAGTCTACCACTTCAGCAGCTCCAGCAGGCCGACCATCTCAATAGGCCAACACTTAAGGTATGAATGGCGGTCAGTGCCAAAACCACTTTTATGCTTTATCCTCTCATCAGGATCAGGCGAGCTCATCTAACATGGTCACGGGTATGTTACGTCTCTTACACCTAGATGTGTATGCCCTACTAGATCCAGGAGCCAGACTATCATTTGTTACTCCCTATGTAGCTATCCAGTTTGAAATTAGTCCAGAAGTCCTTTCGAAACCCTTCTCAATCTCTATCCCAGTTGGTGAGTCTGTTAGAGATAGACGGGTGTATAGAAACTCCCCTGTCTCAGTATTGAATAAGGTCATTCTAGCTGATCTTGTAGAGTTAGAATGGTCCTTTCGTCCTTATTCTAGGCATGGATTGGCTACACTCTAATTATGCCTCAGTCGACTGCAGAACTACAGTTGTCAGATTTTAGTTTCCTAATGAGCCAGGTTTAAAGTGGATGGGAAGTAGTTGAGCGCCTAAGGGTCGGTTTATTTCCTAACTTAAGGCAAGAAAGATCATTACGAAAGGGTGCATTTATCACCTAGTTTGGGTTAAATATTCCAGCTCTTAGACCCCAACTATCTAGTAAGTTCCAGTTGTCAGTGAGTTCCCTGACGCATTTCTCGAAGATCTTCCAAAAGTCCCTCGCGAGTTGGAAATAACTTCAGCACAGACCTTCTTCCATACACTGAGCCCATCTTCATCCCTCCTTATATAATGGCTCCACCTGAGCTTAAGGAGTTGAAGGAGCAACTAAAAGACCTTCTTAATAAGGGATGCTTTAGGCCCAGCATCTCTCCCTGGGGTGCTCCAGTATTATTCGTGAGAAAGAAAGACGATACTCTCAAAATGTGTATCGATTACTATCAACAGAACAAAGTTATAGTTAAGAACAAGTATCCCCTACCTAGGATTGACGAATTGTTTGATCAACTTCAGGGATCTAGTCATTTCTCCAAGGTAGACCTCAGTTTGGGGTATCATCAGCTTAGAGTCAGAGAATGTGACATATCGGAAATAGCCTTCAAAACTCGATATGGTCACTACGAATTCGTGGTTATGTCCTTTGGACTAACTAATGCCCCTGCAGCTTTCATGGACCTGATGAACAGGGTTTTCAAGTAGTATCACATGTTCATAATTGTGTTCATTAATGACATTCTAGTATACTCCAGAATTGAGGAGGAACATGCTAACCATCAGAGGATAATGTTATAGACGCTCAGAGACCGCCAGTTGTTCGCTACTAGCAAATGTGAATTCTGGTTAAATTCTGTGACTTTCCTTGGTCACATGGTCTCTGATAAGGGTATTCAGGTAGATCCTCAAAAGATAACAGCGGTGAAAGCATGGCCAAGACCTACTTCCACAATCGATATCAGAAGTTTCTTGGTTCTAGCCGGTTATTACCAATGTTTTATAGAAGGATTTTCCTCTATTGCATCTCCTCTAACTATGTTGACTGAGAAAAAGGTGAAGTTTTAGTGGTCAGATACGTGTGAGAAGACTTTCCAGGAGTTGAAGACTCGACTCACTACTGCTCGAGTTTTAACCTTACCAGAAGGAACAGATAGGTTTGTATTATATTGTGATGCTTCCAGAATGGGACTCGGTTGCGTTCTAATGTAGCAGGGTAAGGTGATATCTTACTCCTCCAGACAGCTCAAAGTTCCTGAAAAGAACTATCTGACTCATGACCTTATGTTGGCAGTAGTGGTGTTTGCATTGAAAAAATGGAGGCATTACCTTTATGGGGCTCACGTGGATTATTTCACCGATCACAAGAGCCTTCAGTATGTTTTCAGTCATAAAGACATGAATCTTCTTCAGAGAAGGTGGTTGGAGCTATTAAAGGATTACAACATGAGTGTGCTATACCATTTGGGTAAGGCTAATGTGTTTTCTAATGCCCTAAGCAGGATGTCCATGGGGAGCGTTGCTCATGTTGAAGTGGACAGAAAAGAACTAGCAAAAGATATTCACCTTGGGAGTGCAGTTGGTCGATTCAGCCGAGGGCGGAGTAGTAATGCAAAGTGGTTGGGAGTGCAGTTGGTCGATTCAGCCGAGGGCAGTGTAGTAATGCAAAGTGGGTTAGATTCCTCGTTATTCGTTGATGTTATGTCAAGGCAGGATAAAGATCCCATACTATTGAAGCTGAAATAAGTAGTTCTCAGAAAGAAGTGGAGGCTTTCTCCAAAGGGGGAGATGGTGTGCTCCATTACCAGGGCGTACTATGTGTACCAGATGTAGGTGACTTGAGACAACAGATACTAGAGGAAACACACAGCTTCATATATTCTATCCACCCTGGCACCACTAAGATGTACCATGATATACGGGATATTTACTGGTGCAATGACATGGAAAGAGACATAGCAGAATTTTTGGCTAAGTGCCCGAACTTCCAGCAAGTTAAGATGGAACTCTATAGACCTAGATGTATGACTCAGGATATCAGCATACCCACATGGAAGTGCGAAGAAGTGAATATGGACTTTATTATAGGTCTACCTCGTACTCGCCGGCAGCATGATTCAATTTGGCTGATAGTGGATCGGATGACTCAGTCAGCACATTTCCTCCTAGTTAAGTCTATAGACATAGCTGAGGATTATGCTAGGCTATATATTTGGGAGTTAGTCAGACTGCATGGAGTGCCTTTGTCCATTATATCAGATAGAGGTACCCAGTTCACTTGACATTTTTGAAAGTCATTTCAGAAAGGACTCGGTACCAAGTCAAGATCAACACAACTTTTCACCCTCAGATAGATGGACAAGCTGAGCAAATTATTCAGACCTTAAAAGATATGCTGAGAGATTGTGTGATCAATTTCAAGGGCATCTGGGATAATCACCTACCCTAATCGAGTTTGCATGCAACAACTGCTACCACACTAGTATTCAGATGGCCCTGTTTGAGGCATTGTATGGTAGGAAATGTAGGTCTCCTACAGGGTGGTCTGAGGTTGGTCAAGCGATCTTGATAGGGCTAAACTCAGTTCATGAAGCTATGCAGAAGGTGCAACTTATCAGGGAAAGGTTGAAAACAATGCAAAGCCAATAGAGTCCTATGCTGATGTAAGGAGGAGAGTGTTAGAATTTGCTAAGGATAATTGGGTTTACCTGAAAATTCAACCTATGAAAGAGGTGATGAGATTTGAAAAGAAAAGAAAACTCAGTGTGAGATATGTAGGACCCTACAAGATTCTGAGGCGAATTGGAAGTGTGGAATATGAGTTAGAATTACCTCCAAAGTTAGCATATATGCACCCAGACTTCCATGTGTCACTATTAAAGAAGTGCATCGGTGATCTGACTTTAGTTGTGACATTAGACAGTGTGGGAGTGAAGGATAGTCTCTCTTATGAAGAGGTCCCAATTTAGATCCTAGACAATCAGGTTCGTACGCTGAGTAATAAGGAAGTCGCTTTAGTGAAATTCATATGGAGGAACTAGCTTGTTGAGGGAGCCACATGGGAGACAAAAGCTGACACGATGGCGAAATACCCTCATTTATGTCCTTCCAACTCAGTTCCAACATCAGGTACTAAATTCCTCCTCAATACTCTGTTCAGTTCTATACTCATGAGCTCTATTCAGGTTTTCAATATGCATCCTAGTTGCATCAACTCAGTTAGCATGGTTAAATTAGTTTGGAATCAGTCATTCCTTCAAAAATCAGTTCATAGTCTTAGTCAGGGAACTGCAACTCTTTTTCTAGTTTTCCAGTAGTTTTAGCCTTTATTCGAGGACGAATGATCCCAAGGGGGAGATGTTGTAACTCCCCAAAACTTTCCTAGTCCAAACTTAGACTCAGCAGATTAAACTAGAAATTTTTTCCTCAGAATGACCGATACAACGAGTCGTGGTCAGCTCCAACAACCCATTGTCTGGGTCATTGTCAGTCCTGCCTTGGTCCTTCGGAAACCAACGTGACATGGAACAACCCATTGTGAGGAGCAACGAGTCGTCTTGTCACTTGTTGTATTCCCGGTTCAGAGATCAGTTTTTGCCCTTTCCATGAACACACGAGTCGTACAACGAGTCATCATTTGAAGTAACGACTCATGAGGTGACTCATTAGTTGAAGCCCATAGAATGTTAAAATTTTCCTTTAGTTACAACGAGTGGCAACAACGACCCATCATATCACACAATGAGTCATTGCATCCACCTGTGGTGAAAAGTCCAGAAATTCTCAGATATTTCCAGTAGAGACGACGAGTCAATACAATGACCCGTTGGTTCTACCAATGAGTTGTTGTGTCACTTGTTGTTGGGGCTCACACGTTTTTCCTTCCAATGACAACGGGAAGCACTAACGACAAGTTGGTTCATCCGACGAGATATGGTCACCCGCGTTTCCAGTTCTAGTAAGCCAAAAACCCAGGCCCAGGACCAATGACTAGTCCCAACAAGTTGTGATCTCAACCAACGACTCATTGACTGACTAGTTGGTCCCTATCAGGCATTTTTTTTCTAGATTTTCTCCCAAGGTTATTTTAGTAATTTCACATATTTTTAATCTCTAAACCCCATCGTTTTGGACACATTTTGGATATAATTAAACAGGTAATCAACTAGATCCCCCTCATTCTATCTCAACTCTCAATATCCACAGAGAAGAACTCTCAGACAGACTCCTCAGGGCAAGTTAGGGCAATCGACTTTTCTTCTCAGATTCTCAAGGGATTTTCTCTAGGGTTTCTTCACCGGATATATGAGAATTTAGCAAGGACACCTTTGTGCTGTAAAAATCCATCTAAATTTTCTTATCAGTTGTAGTCCCTGAGTTTTTGAATGTGAATGAATTTTTAGCCAAATTCTATCTATATTATGTGGAATATTGTTCATGTTAATTGTTATTAAAATTCCACTATCTAGCTATCATGTTGATACTTGTTCTTGTAAAGATGGTTTCAACCCTTGCTTTGGAATGCAGTAAATTAGAGTCTTGCATATGTGATTAGTTATTCGTGTTGCTTGATTCTATCAGTGTTGGGATTCCCATGTTGTTAATATTAGTTAATATCTCAGTTAGTTCATGCTAGTCGAGTTTCAGTCAGAATACTAGCCTACTCAGTATTTTTAGAAAAGTCAATTGATCAATTTGACTATAGTATTTTCTTGAGGTGTCGGTGGTTCCTCCCAAATGTCAGTTATTAGATATTAGTTGGTTGTTCAGACGATTATGGCACTTCCAGATAAGCACCTCTAACCAGTCTTATAACCACAAGCTTCAGCTTCAGTATGTTCTTTAGACAGTTAAAACGCTTCTAGATAAGCAATTCTGGCCAGTATTAGAACACCAGTTAAAAAATTCGATCTGATATGACTCTCAGGGTACTTCCAAAAAAGTATCCTCGATTTAGTCTTGCACCCCATTTTCGAGCTATCCCCTTAGTAGTCAAATTAGGATTATCCGATGGGAGTAGGACTTAGCACCGAGCGGACCGGGGTTCCAACGCAACCAAGATCCCAGTACTACATTCCCATCGTATTGTATTTTATTGGCCCTACGTCCCCAAATTTATGATCATCCAGTTCATGCCTTTATACCCTGTTAAGGTATATTGGGTCCTATTGATGGGGCATTCATCGAACTCCACATCTAGCTCACGTGGTTATATATCAGTTATAGACTCTCCCACTAGTCAGTACAGTTTCAGATTTTCTCAGTTCAGTTCAGTTTAGCTTAGATTAGAATCTCAGATTCAGGACATGTCTATGGCCATCGGTCAGGGTCATTATTGACCATATCTGTCATATTTCAGTTGTTCAATTTTTAGTATTTCAGTTGGTCAATTCATGTCATCTCATTTTATTTACTTGTCTTCTTGTTTATATTATCTCTCACTTACTCAGTACATTCCAAGTACTGACGCATACCTTCTACACTGTATCGTATCACTATACAGGCGTAGGTTCTCTGCTTCAGTATTGTTAGTTGATTCCTTAAACTTATATCAGCAGTTGATGTTGGTGAGTCCTCATCTTTCGAGGAAGATATTTATTTTTAGTTAATTTATTTCAGTTATATTTTAAAGTTAGCTGAGGGCTTGTCCCAACAACTAATCATTAGTAGATGGTTTTCAAACATAGACTCAGACCTTTAATATTGTTTTTAGATGCATAAAATTTTATCAAATTAGCTTTCTTAAATGATTTTATTATTTAAGCTTCCGCTTCTGTTTACTTAGATTACCCGTATTATGATAGACCATGAGTTGTCTTGGGATTACTTGTGACTCCAAGTACCGTTTCTCATCCAAGGCACAGACTTGGGTCGTGAAAATTAAGCAAGATTTTGTGCTCTAGCTTTATCCCTTCTACAAAATTATGCCCGATAATCTCTTTAGGCTGCACGTGGTATGGCTAATCTCTCAAGTAGCCCTTGTATCATTCCCAGGCCTGAGCCAAGGTTTCACCATCTCTCTACACAAAACCAGAGATCTTCCTTCTTAAATCTTTCATCCTCCTTGAAGAGAAGAACCTGTTGATGAACTTGTTGGAATGAATCTCCCAAGTGGTGACGGAACCTACTGGCTCATTTTGAAGCCACTCCTTAGCCTCATCAATCAATGAGAACAGAAACAACGTGATTTTACATATTTATCAGACACGTTTCGATAGAGAAATATCTCACTCAGCTTTACGAATGTCATCAGATGCCTGTGAGGATCCTCTTGCGTCTTCCCCTCATATTGGCAAGTGTTTTTGACCAACTGCACGATCCCTTCCTTCAACGAGAAGTTCCCAGTGATAGACAACTTTATGATCACTTTAGAAGTGTTTTCCATGTTTGTCCTAGCAAAATTTAACACTGGAACCGTCTCCTAGTTATTTCCCTGTGCTTTCTCATTGTTTTCCATGGATAACCTTCGAAAGGTTTTGCTAGTTTCAAGATCAAGAGAAGCCAAAAGTTGTTCTTGGTTTCTCGTATTTGGCATTCACTGAGCACACAATACCTGTAACTTCACAAACAAATAAAATGAAACATAAAATATAGAATAGCGGAATAAATATCCTAACCTACAAACGATCAATCAATCTTCAAGTCCCCGACAACGGCGCCAAAAACTTGATGTTGCCCAAGTATACACAGGAGCACGTGGTCATCAAGTAATATAGGATTGAAAGTCCGAATTATCAATCCCTCAGATATTTGTCAAATCAATCATTTTAAGGTTGATTCTTTACTTTGCTATTCTAACAAAACAAATAAAATTGGGGAATTGGTTTGGAGAATTAAACAAAGAAAACATGAAATGTAAAATTAACTAAGACTAAGATTGTTGCAGACTTGTTTTTTCTTCAAATAACGATGAAAATCTAGGGATATGACACTTCTGTATCCGGTTGAGTTATCAAGACGTGCCTACACTAAATTGGTTCCTCCTAAGGTTGCTAGTCGCAAGTTACTATCCCATTTCTTGCCACTCTTTCGAGTATCCACGAATTATCTCATGAGCCCTAACACCTATATCCCTATGGTTGCAGGAGAAACATGAGACGACGATTATGCCTACTTGTGCTACAACTAATATAGGGTTGAAGGGTATATCTCTATCATCAACAAAAACTTCTAACCTCCAACCAATACGCTAAAGGATCTTCAAATTCCTATTTTACATTTACTTTCAACCCTTTCGGTTCCCTTTTCCAAGTTCAACCAAAAACCATCAAATTACTTACAAGGTGATCAGTCTAGTGAATAAGCAATTATAACAAGTAAATATAAACAATCTTTATGAAAGAATCAAAACTAAAAATCAACAATCTTTCAAACATCAACCATTATTATCGCCAAAAACCTAAAATAGGCATTTAGCCACTCATAGAAAAGCGGAAAAACAAAGATAACATAATCATTCTTAGTAAAATAAGAAAGAAAAGAAGAAACCTAAGTAGGACAGTCTCTCCCCCAAAAGCTGCGTTTACAACCTTCAAAATGATGACTGATATGAGATATTCTCCTAAAAAACACTCTAGATGTTATATATATAGGTGATCCTTCAAATGATGTTAAAATTAGAAAAATCCCATCCAGGAAGGTCTGGCGCGCCGCTCAATGTATAGGACCAAGGAGTTAGACTTTCCTCTGAAGAATGGCTCCGGGTGCCCCACTCTCACCATAGCACCAAGGACTTACTGAAATTTTTGCTCTTCTAATACCTTTAGAGCCCAACTTCATCCATAGAACTAGAGTGCTAGTTAGTCAAATTCTTGAGCTTTAGAACCCTTCTGGCGCCTCACTACATCCATATCCCCAGAATGTTAGGAAAATTTCCTATGTCTAGAATGCTTCTAGGGCTCCATGCCATCCACTCGTCAAGGTTTTAGTAAAATTCTCATCTCCGAAGCTAGGTTGCTTGGCACCCCACTCCATGAATAGCACCAATTTTGGTGCATTTTTCTCTAAAACACAAGTGTTAGATGCGCCACGCCAGCCATAGCCCTAAGCTGACTTTCTCGAACTCTTCTTCTTCACGCCTTGAGTCATTTTTGGTCCTTTTTCCTTGGTTTCCTACTCAAAACATCTAGAAAAATTCATTAGCTCAAAATACACACGAGAAGATGAATTCAAAAATTTCATAAGGATTATGAACTCTAAACAAGGAAAAATATGGGTTAAATCGTGGCAAATGGGCATAAGAATATTCCTAACATCAAACCTCTATTTCTAAACCTTGGGTCATTATGTTTAGCTTATGAAGAACATCTCATGACATGGATATTTAAAGAATATGGATTTTATCATGTTGTATCTACTTTCATGTTCTATCTTTATTTACATTTATGATTTTAAAATATTATTTTACTATCATGTTTTACATTCTCTACATACACAGTATATTCCAAGTAATGACCACATGCACTATGTTATATCCTCTCATGATTTTTTTGGGTGATCCTTCTCAGTCCCAATGTTAACTCATCCTGCTTAGACCAACTCAATTCTGTAACACCCTAAAATTCCCTATGATCAAGCCCTAGACTTGTAGCAGGTTCAGCAGAGGAATCTACAAAATCCCTCAGTATGACTCATTGTACGAGTCGTGGGTTGATTCCGCGGGTTGTTGGGTGAGTCGTGGTTAGATCCTGAGGTTTCATTACCTAGACCATGAGTCCACACCATGAGTTATGGTGAGTGTGTACGACTTGTGGTCATGAGCCGTGGTCCATATTTGCAGAAGAAGGCCGAGAGTGACAAGTCAAAGTACAACTCATAGGTCCCTATAATGGGTCATGGTTTGGAGTCGTAGGTTGGAGTATCAGAGGTGGGACAAGGATTGCCCACTGACCATGAGTCATAGGAATACTCTTGGTATGAAGGGATGAGTCGTAGTTAGCACTTGTTGTTTGATCCAGAGAACTAGAGTTTTTGATCGGTCAGCCATGGTACAAAACCACGAGTCGCGTAAGATAGTACAAATCGTGGTAGGACTCGTTACAACTGGCCATCAGGAATTTTAATGTGTTCCCAGGGGTATTTTTATAATTTCCAAACCTCCTAATTCTTTAATGATGTCATTTTGAGCCCTAAAATGAGTGTTTTAAGAGGGTTTAGCCTATCCTAAGTTATTAGGCTCCCATGCATGTATCATATTGAATTTCTCTTCCAAGAGAAAACTGGAATGCTCCTCAATTTCTTCCGCAATTCTCCTAAGCTTCAAGACTAGTTTGGAAATTAGTTTACACGGGTATGTAGGGCCATGACTAGGGGGGTTCCTTCCACCCTCATGCCCAAACTTCTTCTCTAATTCATGAATTCAATTTCTTGATCAACTAGATTGATTTCTTGGGTTTTAACTTAATTCTATATAATTATCTAACCTATGTTAATGGGGATAATTCACTCATATTCTAATGTATTTTGTAATTCTAATCGGCAGATTTTACACCCAATTTGATTATAAATTCATGATTTCAAGTCACTAGAAATTACGCCCTATTATGTAAGTTTTATGAAAATACAGGGTTATGATCCATGATTTCAAGTATGACGAGTTATATAGTATGCATGAATGTTTATGAACTCTCAACTTATGATTCCATTATTTTGACTTATGAAGTCTATTTCCAATTTGCATGACTTCATGATTTGGGCAGCTCATGCAAGGTAAGTATATTTCATCACGATTTTAGCCAAGATTAACAAGATCAGTTTATGATACAAGTTGGAGTCAAGACTCTCAATGTCTCTTAAGATATGATATAGAGTCAAGACTCCCAATGTTAAGATTCAAGCTATGTTTTAAGAATATGATTAATGAGGATTATGCATATTTTGAGAGTAGCGTCCAGCACTGAGTAGGATTGGGGTTCAAACATTCCCCAGTCTCATAAATTACACGTCAATGTAGGTATATATGTTTGGGACCTCTCAAGAGAGTGTTTCCCCCTCCCTAGGGCACATTGTGATGTCACACCTTATTCGTCCTTTGCCCCGCAAAGGCTTAGGATGGCTCTCCTCCACATGGGCAAGACATGAAATAATGATGTGCTCATACATGGTGGTTGTCGTTTATGACGAGTCTCGCATTGTTCCTCATGATTTGATTTACTTATGTTCATGAATTATGATATTATGTCTTACAACAGATTTGACCAATGATTAGTTATGAGCTTTTAATTACGATTTCAAGTTTCACAATCATATGATTCTACTTTTAAATCTTGGGTCATTATATTAAGTTATGATAACCAGCTTACGACTATGTATATCTCAGTTATAGCTTTTAGCAAGCAGTCCTTACTCTCATGATCCTTATTATGTATGTGCATGATTTCAAGTAATGTTTTGCTAAGAATGTTTTACTTACCTTACATACTTAGTATATTCCTAGTAGTGACCACATACTCTATGCTATATCATCTCATGATATAGGTTTGGGTGATCCAACTCAGGTTCGCCGATAGCTTCCTCCCTCCTCAGTCTAGTTTAGCCCCTACTTTTGGTTTATCCTCGACTTTTGGTTTATCCTCATCATTTGTGGACTTTTATCAGTTTAGACTTGTTATGTCAGTTTAGTTATGTAGCTGGTGTCTTGTCCCAGCATCTAATCAAATATTAAAGGCTTTTCAGTCATAGACTAGTATGTTCAGCTTTGAGATTTAACGTTGTGATGTTATTGTTTGATATATGCTTTATGACATTCAGTATTTCGTTTAATAATTTTCATGTTATTTTCCTCTTAATTATGCCTTAAATTCATGCTATGTATGTACCATGGGTCAGCTTGGAGCTATTTGTGGTTATAGGTTCTGTATCTCAATATAGGGTCCCAACTCGGGTCGTGACAAACATGATATCAGAGGTAGGTTTTGGTGTGTCCTATGGTATCTAAAATGCACATGAAATAGATTCTTTTCCATAGGCGTGGAGTGCACCATGCATATGGGGAAGAGGCTACAAGATGTGTTAGGGAATTTCCCTTTTTTCGTGATCTATGTCGTGCAGTGAAATACCTCTCTATTCCTCAAACTAGTGTTGTTTTTGTTTGCAGAAATATGCCTCCGCACTAAGTTAATGGTAGAACAAATGGAAAAGGGAATGCATATGGTAATGGCATTTGAGATAGGCATTAGCAAGCCCCACCAACACCAAAATCCTTTGCCCTAGAAGGTCACTTATGCGGAGTTCAGGGTGGTGTTTCAGATACTAGCATAGGCCATAACTGCTCAGGTCAACTAGAAGGCAGTGGCCCATGTTCCTCAGAATAGGAATGTAGCAGCGGCGATATTGCGAGACTTTCTCATGATAAACCCACTTTAGTCTCTTGGCTCGAAGGTGGATAAGGACCCGCATGAGTTATTTGAGGAGGTGTAGAAGATCACCCAAATTATGGGGGTGATAGGAGAGAAGGGTGCAGACTTAGCCTCCTATCAGCTAGAGGGGGTTTCTCATATATGGTTCCATCAATGGAAGGATAGTAAAGGAGTCGGACCAGTTCCGGTGGGTCGGGATGAGTTTGTGACTGCTTTCTTGCACAGGTTCTTCCCTAGGAAGCTAAGGGAGGAAAAGGCGGTGGAGTTCGTCAACTTCAAGTAGAACAATACAATTGTCCAGGAGTATGCTTTGGAGTTTACCTGGTTGTCCAAGTATGCACTGGAGATGGTTCTTGATCCTAGGGCTTGTGTGAGAAGGTTTGTGAGTGGAGTGCTAGATTTCATGGTGAAGGAGTGCAGGACCACCATATTGATCAATGACATAGATTTCTCCCGATTAGTCGTATATTCCTAGTAGATAGGGGTGAAGCAGATGAAGGAGAAGGAGAAAGAGGCTACGAGGGCCAGGATAGGGTGTCATGGGCACTTTCAGTAGAGGTCAAGTGGTGGACATCGACCTCAGTTCCACCAGGGTTTGTCAGCCCCAGCCCCCTTATTAGCCAGCATTACATCTAGACCCTAAGGAGATTAAAGAGGTAGAGCTTCAGACGGTAGGGGTCAGAGTAGTATGTCAGGAGAACACACTTATCCAGCTTGTAGGAAGTGTGGCATCAAGCTCAGAGGCGAGTGCTTGGTAGGTTCAGATGTTCGCTTCCAGTGTGGAATGCCCCAGCATATGCGCAGGGATTGTCCTTTGTCTAGGTAGGGTAATAGTAGAGGTCATGCCCCAGCTACTACTTCAGCAACTCTAGCAGCTCGCCCATGTCAACATGACGCCTCTTATCGTGCAGGTGGTGGGCAGCACCAGAACAAGTTTTATGCACTATATTCTCATTAGGAGCAGGAGGTCTCTCTTGATGTGGTCACTGGTATGTTATTGTATTCCATCGTGATGTTTATGCATTGTTAGATCCAAAGGCTACCTTATCTTTTGTGACTCCTTATGTTGCTATTAGTTTCAGAGTCAGCCGCATAATCCTATCAGAACCCTTGTCAATCTGTTCTCCAAATCCTATCAGAACCCTTTCCAATCTGTTCTCCAGTTGGTGAGTCAGTTATATCTTAATGGGTATACAAAAATTACCCTGTCACAATCCATCAGAAAGTCAGCTTAGCCGACCTAGTAGAGTTAGACATGACCAATTTTGATGTCATCTTCGGCATGGATTGGTTGTATGCTTCATTTTCTTTGGTAAATTATAAAACCTATATGGTAGAGTTTCAATTCCTGGTTGAGCTAGTCCTAGAGTGAAAAGGTATTTCAGTTGTGCCCATAGTTCTCTTTGTTTCCTACCTCAAGGCTAGAAAGATGATATCTAAGGGTTTTGTTTCTCATCTAGTTCGAGTTAAGGATTTTGCGTCCGAGACCTTGACTCTCCAGTCAATTCCTATTGTATGTCAGTATCCGGAGGTGCTTCCAAATAATCTACCAAGAGTCCCTCCTGAGTGGGAGATTGACTTTGGTACGGACCTTCTCCCTAATACGCAGCCCATATCCATTCCTCCTTACCGAATGGCTCCAACTTAGCTGAAGGAGTGGAAAGAAGAGTTGAAAGATCTCCTAGATAATTGTTTCATCAGGCCTAGTAATTCCCTATAGGTTGCACCATTTGTCTTTGTTCAGAAGAAAGATGGTTCCCTTAAAGTATGCATTGTATATCGATATCTGAATAAGGTCATGATCAAGAATAAGTTTCACCTTCCCAGGACCGCTTACTTGTTTGACCATCTTCATGTTGCCAAGTGCTTTTCAAAGATAGAGCTCAGATCCGTCTTCTACTAACTCAAAGTTAGGGAGAGTGACATTCCGAAGACAGCCTTCATGACTTGGTTTGCTAATTATGAGTTCATAGTTATGTCTTTTGGACTAAGTAATGCTCCTACACCCTTTATTGACTTGATGAATAGGATGTTCAAGTAGTATTTGGATATATTTGTGATTATCTTCATAGATGATATTCTCACATACTCTCAGAGCGAGGAGGAGCATGCTACTCATTTGAGGATTGTGTTGCAGACTCTCAAGGATCGCTAGTTGTTTGCTAAATTTAGCAAGTGAAACTTTGGGCTGAACTTAATGGAATTTCGGGGCCATGTGTTGTTTATCGAGGGTGTGCAGGTGGACTCTCAAAAGATAGAAGCGGTGAAGAATTTGCCTAGACTTGTTAGTCCTACGTATATTAGGAGCTTTTTGGGGTTAGCTCGCTACTATCAGAGGTTCATTGAGGGATTTTCATCTATTGCAGCACCTTGACTAAGTTGACCCAAAAGAAAGTCAAATTATAGTCGTCTATTGCTTGTGATTATAGTTTTCAGGAGTTAAAGAATCGACTCACTGCAGCCCCAATTTACGTACTGGAGGGCACAAATGGTTTGTTGTGTAATGTGATGCCTTTATGATTGGTCTCGGTTGTCTACTTATGCAGCATGGGTCATTGCGTATTCCTGATAATGCTCCAATCACACCCCTATAAAAGTATGATGCAGACGTTGTCAATAAAGAACTCAACTATGTTGGGGTCGATCCCATAGGAAATATGGTCAGGATGTAGAATAAAACCTGTATTTACGCTTTTAGATCGATTATTTTCTATAAGGTGTTTTAAGGAATGAAACATGTTACAATATTGAACATTTAAGTTGTTATCAAGTTGATGGAACTAACTAGGAGGTGGTCCCCATGGATTCATGACTACTTAGGATTTTACCCTTGCGATCCATCGCAATACTTAGCTTGTAGAACTGATAGCTTAGATTCATCCAAATGATTGGTTCATCCCTATTGGATGACTATACTCAATTATCGGATTAGGTCTCATAAGTGATTTCACATTAATTATTATCAATTTGTTCTAAATTAACTATCCTGCAATAGCAACTCATGTTATACAATAAACCAACAAGTTCACGACTTTGTTGTTCTTCTTTTTTCCTAATTTCTAGTTCTCTAGATTCAAGAAAATAGGGAATTCGGGCATGTCTTAACGTTGCGCATCATTAAGAAACATTAAAGATATAGATAAGAAAATACAATCATTCATATTGATTTAGAATCACTTTGTGAAAACCCTAGTTGGTTAATTCACCATGGTCCCCACAACTCTAGTTGTGGGAGTATTAACCTCTCTTGATTGTAAGCGAAGAATTAGCATTCATTGTAGTTAACATAATTAAAGAACTTACTATGAAGATTGAAATAAAAATACACTTGATTATTGCACAATTCAACTTTGATCAATTCAAGAACAATTAAGGAAATCCCAAGAATATTAGAAAACTCAAGAAGAATCTCCCAAAAGTCGACTTCTCCCTAAAAGTATTCGTCTTCTCAAATCTGCTAACAAAAATAACCTAGAAAGGTATTTATATAAATAACTTAAAACCTTTCTTAAATTAATAGGGAAAAGTAATTAACTTCCGCCGCCTTCTACTACGACTCATAACTTGATCATACGAGTCGTAACATCACTTGTTCAATTCCTGGCAGCTCTGAATTTGGTAAAGTGTTGGAAGCTAGTACGGCTCGTACAATGCACCTATGAGTCATACAATCCTGTCGTGGACTGAATCTGAGATATTTTGCATCCTCTGAATATTTCCATTAGTGTCTTGGTACGACTCATACCTTAATGTTACATCGTGGTTGCCTCTCGTACCATGAGATCTGCCATTCAACTTTGTTCTGAACTTTACCATGGCTCCTTGGTACAGGTCGTAGGCAGTCATCACAACTCGTGGCTTCCATCTATACTAGGAGACTAGTCAAGGTGCATTCTTCTGATATTTTTCATGACTCACAGTATAGCTTGTACTAGGATAGTACGACACGTACCAAGACTCGTAATTGGCCAGTACCTTGAGAAATATATTTGAAGTTTATCATGACTTGTAGTACGACTCGTACCACCAAGGTACAGCTTGTACTGAAGTCTTTACTTGGCCCAATTTTTGCACTTTCCTTCTTTCATAGCTTCAACTCCAACACCTTATTTCCCTAAAAATAAAGGGAAAGTGCATCATATCCATATAAACACCTAAGACCATGCATATTTACTCAGTTTTATGCATCGAAAGTATTGTAAACGTACAACACATCAACACCCTCAACATAAGACCTTTGCATGTCCTCAAGCAAGAAAAACAAAACTAAAACGATGCTTAAATAGAAAGTAAAATAGGACACCTACAACCAACACAACAAAATTTGCTCACAGACCATCCTCAGATATTGACCCATTTTTCATTCAAACCAAGTCAATCATGCATACATGTAACTATAAGTCATGACATACAGGGATCTATATATGACATCAAACTAATAGTAGAAATTTGAGCTATCACTAATGTGATTTACACAAACAACTGGCAGAATGCAATTCAAACCATGTGCCCTCAGAACAAATGAAGTCCCCAAAACTCACAAATATATATAAATGAATCTTGGGACTAATGAAACAGGACTCTCACACTCAGAACAAAGTTCCAAATACTGCATATCGGCTACCATAGGTTTGCCCTTATTTTCACTACTTTGGATTTTTAGATAATCAGTCTAGGGCACGATAGGACTTTTCTCGGCTTGTAATGCAGGCTTAGGGTTGGGTATAGTAGATATGGATATTAGTGACTAACTCTCCTTTACACTGCAAAATTTGGCTTCACTTTTTACCTTTTTATCCCTTTTCATCTTTTTTTGTTTTCCTACATTTTTCTCCTTTCAATTATCACTTGTGGATGTGGTGTATTTTTTCAACGTTTTGAATTATTTTCTTTTCTTTTCTTTTCTTTGGACATTTCAACTCTTTTCTCTCTTTTTTCTTCTTTTGGCATTTCACATCACACCCCACTTTTCTTTTACTTTTTTATTTCTTTTTTAATCCCCAACCGGTCTATGCACCATACTATAGCCACCCTCAACTAAGGCATTTTGCCTTATCTGAGGTTCACAATGTGAAATGAAGGACCAGAGCCAAATAGGTTCTATATAAACACGGGAAAGGTGAATGAGTACTCAAAGAAATATGGTCAATTAAAGGCTCAAACACGAGATCAAGCGATTAATTTTTCATTTGGTAGGGCAATATAGGCTAAAAATGGGCTAAAACAAAAACGACCTATGATTATTTCCAAACCAACTATCCTACAACCTATGTAAAGACTAACTGAAAAAGTTCTAGATCCTCTACGCAGTATTGAACTAAGTAAAAATCCTCGCTCACTCATTGTACTGGTTTGCATTTATTCTACCTATCTGATTCATGCATAGTGAAGCCACAATTACACATGCTAATCTACTAAATCACATAAAATGATCCACAGAAGTCATGTTTTGTAGTCAACATACACAACTAACACCAATTTTTATTAAAAGGTTCATTTTTTAACAACTTTAAAAAGTGCATTTATTGGATATAAAGTACTCCTAAGAGTCTCCTAGTTAAACAAAACACATAATCAAAAACATGTTGGTTCTACTAGATAACATGTTCGAGGGAAAAGAAATACGTCAACAAAAACCCTCAGACGAAGTAAAAAATCAAAAACTAGTATACTCCCCTTTTTCAAAACATGTTTTTACCCCAATGTAGATAAAAAATTTAAGAACTAGGAGAGAGACATACCTGTGGAACTCTAAGTGCTCCTGTCATCTTGAGGAGGCGGGTGTGCAAGTACACTCCCTTCCGCTGCAGTCACGACGCCAACAGTAGCTGGTGCACTCAAAGATGTGGAAACCGAGGTAGTGGTAACCCCCTCAATAGTCATGGCTACCTCCACGATCTCATCAACATCTATAGTTGAATGTAGCTCACCTGAAGGGTCCTTGCCACCCGCAATCTCTCTCCGTGTAGTGGTGGAGCTCCTTGCTCCTCTAACTCGCTCCTACAGCTCAGACATGTGCTCGTCATGAGACTGTATACTAGCTGCTGCTGCTCGCTTTCATTCCTTCTTCTCTCATCTTTTCCTCTTTCTAGAGCTCTGATAGCTCAGACATGTGCTCGTCATGAGACTGTACGCTAGCTTTTGCTACTCGGTTGTGCTCTTTCTTCTCTCTTCTTTTCCTCCTCCTAGAGGTCTCCGTATCAACTAACTCCGAGGCCCTTTTGTTCCCATTATCCTTATCAGCTATTGTTGGAGCCCATAATGCCCTAAGTTCGAGATTCTCATCAATCTCCTCATCAAACTCAGGGATGGGGGGGTCACTAATCTAGCTGGCTATCTAGATGACAACTCGACGACTTGACTCCGAAGAGCCCTCGACTCATCTCTTAGGTTGCTCATGTCTGGCTGCTCAGCTAAGCGCTCATTAAAATGGAGCTCAAAGTAGTCCAACCAGTTGTGTAATCCTCTAGTAGCCTTTCACCCAAGGCTTGACATTCTCCATCATTTGGTTGGCCTTTTTCTCGATCAACGTCAATCTCTTGGACATCTTCAAGAGAAACTCATGAGGAACCAAGACGTAGCTCACTGGGACCTGACTAGGAATGACCACTTAAAGAGTGGAGGAAGTACTCAGCGCTTCCCCTGTATGGCCGACCTTTGTAGGCAGCATCTCACTCTGCTCCACTGAGGCGGTGGCCTCTATATTCTCGCCCCATGATGACTGTGGAGGTAAGACTACTATGAGTAATCTAACCCAACTGATCGGATTCATATTGTCTCTGATAAGACCAATATCCATAGTCCTGTGGTGTCACGACCCGAACGTACATCCAGATCGTAGACATGGGACAAGGGACCCCAAGGGACCCTAAGTCGACCCATGGCTCATGAATACAACTAATTTCATTCAAATAAACAGAATGATAATAATTAAAGCTATAGAGAAATGTAATCATAGCATAACATTAGAAAATATTGGATGTACACATATGTTTAATACTACACAAGGTCTGACAGCCTCTACAACATACGATGGGTTGATGGGACAACATCCCCACTAACCCAAAAAAATACTGAAATTTAATATAACATAAAAGTCTGTCAAACAGCCCTTAAAACATGAGGACTCACCAATAAGCTGAGAATGTACGCTGAGATAGAATAAGGATGAGGATGAGCCTGAGATCCAAACCCTGTATCATGAAACGATACAACATAGAGAGTATGTGGTCAGTACGTGGAATGTAATGAGTATGCAAGGCAAGTAAAACGGACATTTAAAAGTAAAATAAGACCCATAAAAAATATAAGAGAAGGACATCATGCTTACATCAAAATATTTGTAATAAAATATAAGCCTCAAGGCCTTCAAATCATTCGTAATCATTCATCTTCATAATCATAAGTAAACTTTATCAAAACATAACTTGAGCCACAACATAAACATAACAATTGCATAAAACATGCGGAACAATGGGAGGACTCGTCATAACCGACACCATCATGGTAGAGCCTTTTCATGATGCCCCACTATCTCGCTCAAGTAGGAAGAGCCGACCCTAGCTTTCCAGGCGAGGGTCGTGCATAAGGCATGATATCACATTTGAGGGGATCATTACCAATACATCATATCATTATAAACCCATGGTGGCACGTGGTTATGAGATACCGACGTAGTCCTTTGTATGCCGGGCTGCTGGGTGTTAGACACGGCTCCCAAAAACATGCATATAGGCTTATACATAAATCAATAACATCATGCATTAAGATTCATTGGCTAAAATATAACATTTACCATCATTGATCCCCTTTAAAACATGCTTAGCCAAGAAGCATAGGCCCTTTTTATCGGTCAACATCATAAATCGATAAATCATTTAATTTATTTCATAAGTCGTAAATCATTCTTTAACATGTGGGCATTGCCCAATACTTCATCATATTCAATTCTTTCAAATATATGCTCAAAAACATGAGAACTTGGAAATCATGCTTTTCCATCATCAATAACCTCAAAATATTTCATATTTATCGTAAATCATAACATTCATGAACTTTAATCAAATGGGCATTTTGGATTTAAAAGCTTGAAAATGATTTTAAAGAGAATAATAATAAAACCTACCCATCAGTCAAAATTCAAGAATTAAAACTCGATTAGATCATACCCATAAAGGGAAATCACGTTTTTCATGCATTTGAGTAAAACACCATAGACTTGAATAGGAGGATTCATGAATTTAAATTGAGATTTGGGCATGGGGTGGGAAGAATTTCACCCATTCTAAAACCCTACATACCTGGAAATGGATTGACTCGAAGTTCCTTGAATACCCACAAAACAATTTATGGAAACTTGGGGAAGAAGATCTTGAATCTCTCAAAAATTTCTCTGAACTTCTTGCATGAGAATGGGCATGCATAAAGGACTTAACTCATCTTATCACACTTAGAAAAATACACAAAACAATGTAGTTTAGGATCTAAGAGCATGGAAAGGTTGAAAATACCCTTAATGAACCAGCCCTGAAATTTGGCTGGATGGAACCCACTAGTGGTGCCAAAGGGCCGTGGGAACCACCCATGGCCCGTCCTGTCTACTTGTTGAATGCACTGCTAAAGACCCATTCTTGGAATCGTACCACGGACACATAGGACGGTTCGTCCTAGACTTCAATGGGTCGTTCCTTCGGTCATTGTTTCCTTCTTTAGAAACTCTGCACACCTATTCCACGATCCACACCACGACTCATCGTAAGATACAATGGGACGTGGTTTCCACCCATCATCTCCACTACGAAAGTCCACAACCCTACCATGCCTCCTAACAACGGACCATTGTCTCTCACAATGGGCCATTGTAATACCAATTATTACCCTACCATCTGGACTCACTCCTTACCACGACCACAAACGACGAATCGTGTTTACTTATCACGGGTCATGGTACCTGTCGTCCTGCAACTTTTTCCCAACTTTCAGCAGTTTTGCATTTTTTCTTCCCAGGTATACACTTCCGGGGTATTATAATATCTCCGCCTTGAGAACATTCGTCTTTGAATGTAGGAAACAAGCAGCAAACAGAAACATACAATTTATCATAGCCATATACTGGTCATTTTAACTGAAATTTTCGACGTAAAGGCGACCTTCAAATAAAACTATATAGCTGAACTGATCTTGTACTTCACATACGCATTCATAAATATAAAAGAAACTTTCACACATGAACTGAACATGAAAACTAAGTGGGATCATAGGGTAGGACTAATACCTTAAGTCGGAACTAAGTTGGTAGAGAACAAATGTGGATATCTTGCCATCATGTCCGCTTCGGCTTCCCACGTAGCTCCCTCCACATGATGATTTCTACATAAAACCTTAACTGAAGCTACTTCTTTATTTATCAACTTCCAAAGCTAATGATCCAAGATTTCAACGGGAACTTCTTCATAACTGAGGCTGTCTTTTACCCCAACGCTGTCTACCGAGACCACAAAGGCTGGGTCACCCAAACACTTCTTCAAAAGTGACACGTGGAAGATGGGATGAACTGAGGATAACTCCGATGGCAAGTCTAACTCATATGCCACCTTACCAACTCTTCTCACAACCCGATAGGGACCAACATAGTGGGGACTGAGTTCCCCTTTCTTACCAAACCGCATGACTCCTTTCATGAGAGATACCTTTAGAAATACCCAGTCATCTACAAAAAACTCCAATTCTTTTCTCCTCACATCAGCATACGATTTCTGACGACTCTATGCGATTTTCAACTGGTCCCTTATCATCTGAACCTTCATGATCGCCCCGTGAACCGAATCTGGTTCTATCCTAGCTGCCTCACCAACCTCAAACCATCTGATGGGAGATCTACACCTTTGCCCATAAAGAGCTTCAAACGGTGCCATCTGGATACAGGAGTGATAACTGTTATTATAGGAAAACTCGATCAAGGGAAAATGATCATCCCAACTACCTTTGAAATCCATAACACATGCCCTCAACATATCCTCGAGGGTATGAATGGTTCGTTCTACCTGGCCGTCTCTTTGCGAATGGAAGGCTGTACTGAGCTTAACCTGCGTCCCATGTCTTTTTTGAAAAGAATGCCAGAATTGAGAGGTAAACTGAGTACCTCGGTTTGATATAATAAACAAGGGCACTCCATGAAGTCGAACCAACTCCCGAATACACAACTTAGCATAATAATCCATTGAATCTCTGGTCTTGACCGAGTAGGAAGTGTGAAGCCTTGGTTAACCTGTCGACCACCACCCAAATAGAGTCGTACTATCGGCGAGTACGGGGTAGACCTATAACAAAATCCATATTAATTTCTTCCCACTTCTAAGTGGTGATGCTAATATACTGAAGTATGCATCTCGGCCTTTGATGCTCAACTTTCACTTGCTGACAGTTGGGACATTTAGCTACGAACTCCGTAATATCCTTCTTCATACCATCCCACCAATAGATTTCTTGGAAGTCCCAATAAATTTTTTTGGATCCTGGATGAATAGAATATCTAGTACCATGTGCCTCATGCATTATCCGAATTCTAAAATCATCAACATCTAGGACACATACACGATCCTTGTAATGTAGCATACCATCTCCCTCCTGGGAGAAAACCTCCACCTTCTGACTCCGCACTACCTCCTTCAGCTTCCTCAATATCTGATCCTCATCTTGCCTGTATTTAACATCAACCCCCAAGGATGATTCTGACCCGTTATGTCCAACAACACCGCCATCGGTCGAGTCGATCAATCTAACTCCCAGTCTTGCAAGTTGGTGAACATCTTTCACCAACTCATTCTTCCCCTCTTCTACATGGGACACACTCTCCATTGAGAGCTTACAAAGCGCATTCACAACCACATTTGCCTTGCCCGGGTGGTAGAGGACACTCTTGTCATAGTCCTTTAGCAACTTCAACCACCTCCTTTGCCGAAGATTTAGATCCTTCTGCGTGAACACATATTGCAAGCTCTTGTGATCTGTAAATACATCCACGTAGACTTCATACAAGTAATGTCGCCATATCTTTAATTCAAACACCACCTCGGCCAACTCAAGGTCAGGGGTCGGATAATTCATTTCATGAACTTTTAACTGCCTTGAGGAATATGCTATTTGTCACGCCCCACCTTGGGAGGCATGACTGACACCTGGTTCCGAACTAGGATATGAACTGACTAAGCGGACTGAGCCTAAGCACTTCTGGTGCAAGGCTAATACTAACTCTTAAATCAAGAAAACAACGAACTATATCGCGATTGTAAACACAGCCCCCAGCCGACAAGGACTTATAGCCACTTGTAAAGAAAACAGCTAAACAAAAATAGGCAATAACAGGGAATCCTATATGGGCCAACAATACCACCATGATGTCTAGTTATGACTGTAAAGTAAACCAGTGCTAAGCTAAACTATGGCCGACAAGGTCCCTAATTTGTCAGCTAAACAAGGCCCCACATGACCAATATGTAAACTAAAGCACATATAGGCCCCACACGACCAATAACAGCTAACCTCAAGGAAATAGAAACAATTTGCATGCCTCTAGGAGTAATATGATGGTCGGCAGAGGGCCCTGACCTACCTACGAACTGTACAATCAAAAGAAGTAAACCTTCTATCTACAAGAACCGGAAGAAAGGAGCCAACTGCTCTGGTGATGTGGCTGAAAACTACGAGGGAGATGCTCCTCGTCTATCCATACCTACAGGAAAGTAATGCAGAACCCCAGAAAGGGTGTCAGTACAATATGTATTGAATATGTAAGGCGATAACTGTGACTTACTAAAATAATGAGATAGAACTAAGACTAACAAAAATGAAAGGGGTAGAGATCATACCTAAGTAATAGAGCTTCTTACTATCTAATTTGATTAATAACTAAAGAAAACAAAAACCTTACCTAGCCCCCATAAGCTGAAAGGTACAACAAGCACAAAATAACCCACCTGGGGCCCCCATAATCCCTGGTGAGTACACTTCAGTCTATATACCCTTATCAAGGTCGCACTGAATTAACTAATAACAACTACTGCCCTACTAGTCCCTTGGGTTTTAAACTGAGCCAGTTCGGCCCTTGAATGTAGCTGTGTCTGAGTCAGATGGACTCCTGATATCTGCACCCCGGGCACAGGCTCGACGGGTGTGTATAAAGCCAACCACGGCATATGAGGACCTGGGACCCCATCTTCATCCCTGAAGGACGGCATACCTCTCAGTAGAGCAACGTCATCTCGCCCCTGGCGGGCGTCAACACAGCTTATAACCCTAGGGTCAGTAATGAAGGCTATACATCTATGATCTATCCCAAAATAACATGGAATACTGGCCTCAGCTAATAACAACAACTAATCATAATCATACTTCTGGTACTCTTATTGGGATTCAAATTGAGTTATCATGCTAAGAAAACTAACTTGCCGAAGAAAACTGCCTTAACATACCTTGTTCATTGATTACTGATTAACTGGTAAGTTTTCGCTCGTATTCAACCGCTCTTCTCAACTACAATCATATTGTTGGAAGAATGAATCTAATTTTAGCACTAAATTTGATAAAAACAATAACTTTATATAGAAATATTAACTAAAATTGAACTTGACGGAACATGGTTGAAAACTCGTAATTTCTAGAGGATCCAGAAGGGAGAAATGCTTACTTTAAGCATGTGATCATATTAACACTAGTTTGAAGCAATTATAACAACTTTAGCTTCATGCGAATTTCATCAAAATAACTCCGTAGTGATGCTCCCTGCAGCCTTAAACTTCAATAGCTGAAGTTAAGTTGAATTTGGGGAGCATTTTGCAACGTAAATGGATGAAAAATATTGATTTACCTTCGTTTTATTCCTTTTTGGACATATGAATTTTAAGGAAATAACATTGAATCAAAGGGGAGGGACTTATATACTTGAGGCGGTGTTCAGGGGTCCGTTTCACGGAGCCCATAGCGAAGGGCATGGTCTGTGCCACACTTCCCCTTTGGGCAGATGGCCCGGCCTCCTCCCGTGCGGTCCTGACTCCGTGCTCGTCCGACCTTTGCCCAGACCCTTTCTCATACGTATTATATTCTAAAACTCTTAACCAACGTATGAACATGCCATATAAACATTAGATACTTATGGGGTGTAACATCCTCCCCCCTTAGAAACATTCGTCCTCGAATGTCTTACTTTAATTTATAGGCATCTTAACTCTTATAACTACTTATTATGGAAAAATTTCAGCAGAGTCTCCCCTATAATATGGACTATCCAAAAATCCTAAAATGCAGAAAAGTCCAGTACAAGCACTTCATATAATACTATCCCAACTATTTCGCAATAATACTGGAGTTAACTGAGCAATATATATAACACAAATCACGAAACAACGACTGAATCAATAACTTACCTTAACTACATAGTCTGGACTAAGCCTGGAACAAATGAGGATATCTGGTTTTCATGTTGTCCTCAGCCTCCCAAGTCATTTCCTCTCAATTCTTGTTCCTCCATAGCATTTTAATAGAGGCAACAACTTTAGTCCTCAACCTGCGAACCTATCGATCTAATATAGCTACTGGAACCTCTTCATAGGCTAATTCCTTAGTGACTTTGACATCGTCAACTTGCACAACTCGATACGGATCCCTTATGCACTTTCATAGCATCAACACATGGAAGACCGGATGAATACATTCTAATGAAGGAAATCCTAGGTCATATGCCACCTGGCCTATTATCCGGAGTATTTTATATGGCCCAATAAACCTTGGGCTGAGCTTACCCATTTTGCCAAACCTCATTACGCTCTTCATTGTAGAGATTTTAGAAATACCCAGTCACCTACACTTAACTCCAGGGTTCTACGCCGCATATCAGCGTAAGATTTCTGGTGGCTCTGAGCTGTCAGCAGACGTTCTCTGATAAGCATTACTTCTCTTCTGACTGGTGAATTATATCCGGGCAAATTAACCCTGTCTCTCCAACCTCGAACCAACCAACTGGGGACCTACACTTCCGCCCATATAAGGCCTCATAAGGCACCACTTGGATCGCTGAATGGTAATTGTTATTGTAAGCAAACTCAATAAGCGGTGAATGTTCCTCCCAGATGCCCCCGAAGTCTAGCACGCACGCAGATAACACATCCTCGAGCGTTTGAATTGTACGTTCTACCTGCCCATCTATCTAAGGGTGGAATTCTATACTCAGATTAACCTGGGTTCCCAAACCTCTCTGGAAGGACTGCCAGAACGTAGCAGTAAATTGCGCTACCCTGTTAAAAATGATAGATACTAGGATACCATGTAATCTGACTACCTCCCTGATATAAAGCTCGACATAATCCTCTGCTGAGAAAATGGTCTTGACAGGCAAAAAGTGAGCTGATTTCGTCAACCTGTCAATAATAACCCAGATGGAATCTAATTTACGCCTGGTATGAGGTAAACCTATCACAAAATCCATATTAATTGCTCCCATTTCCACATATTCACTGCTATCTCTTGTGTCAGTCTACTGGGTTTTTGATGTTCGACTTTCACCTACAAGCAATTACCACATTAAGCTACAAATTCTTCTATCTCCTTTTTCATTCCTGGCCACCAGTAAATATCTTTATATCATGATACATCCTTGTTGAACCTGGATGAAGAGAGTAACGGGAATAATGCACCTCGCCCATAATTTGCTGGCGAAGTCCTGCCGCTTCTGGAACACAGAGGCGATCCCTATATCTCAAAACTTCGTCTTCAATTACCAGGAATCTGTAACTTCCCCTCACTGAACCTTATCTCTAAACTTAACCAAGTTAAGGTCTTCGCACTACCGTTCTTTCACTTCCACAACTAATGACGATACTGCCATATTCTAAATTATTTCTTTACTGTCTCCTGAATCTACTATACGGACGACCAAACTGGCTAACTAATGCAATTCTCAGGCCAGTTCCTATTGTCTTGGCTTTAGGAGTACTAAACTCCCCATGGATTTATAGATAAGGGCATCGACTACAACATTGGCTTTCCCTGGATGGTACAAGATATTTACATCATAGTCTTTCAACAGCTCTAACCAGCAACGTTGCCGTAGATTCAACTCTTTCTGTGTAAAAATGTACTAGAGGCTTTTATGATCAGGGAAAATATTTACATGAATGCCATATAAATAGTGCCTCCATATTTTCAAGGCATGAATCACCGCAGCCAACTCCAAATCATGGGTGGGGTAGTTCTTCTCATGTTTCCTCAACTATCTAGAAGCGTAAGCAATTACTTTACCAGGTTGCATCAAAACACATCCTAACACGATGCCTGAAACATAGCAGTACAATGCATAACCCTCTGATCCTTCTGGCAAGGCTAATACTTGTGTTGAGGTCTGTCTATTTTTTTATTCCTGAAAGCTCTATTCACATGCTTTGCTCTAGTGAAATTTAGCTGCTTTCTGAGTTAACTTGGTCAAAGGCGCTGCTAAGTTGGAAAATCCTTCCACGAACCTCCTGTAATACCCGGCTAACCCCAGGAAACTGTGTAACTCAGTCGGAGTGGTAGGTCTAGGCCATGTTTTCACCGCTTCAATTTTCTGCAAGTCTACCTGAATGCCAGCATCTGACACAATGTGGCCCAAAAAGACTACTAAACTCAGCCAAAATTCACATTTAGAAAACAGCACATATAGCTGGCGATTTTTTAGAGTTTGGAGCACTGTTCATGGGTGATCCCAATGATCTGCCTTTGAGTGGGAATATTCCAAAATATAAACAATAAATACTATCACAAATAGGTCCAGATATTGCTTGAAGATGCTGTTCATCAAGTCCATGAACACTGTTGGAGCATTCGTCAGCCCGAAGGACATGACTAAAAATTCAAAGTGGCCATACCTAGTCCTTAAAGCGGTTTTTGGAATATCTCTCTCACGCACCCCAACCTGATGGTACCCTAACCTTAAGTCAAATTTTGAGAAATACTTTGCCCCCTACAACTGGTTAAACAAGTCGTCTATTCTGGGAAGCGGATACTTATTCTTGGTAGTGACTTTATTCAGCTGCCGGTAATCTATACTATACGGAGGGAGCCATCCTTCTTTCTCACAAACAGAACTGGTTCTCCCCACGGTGAAGTACTTGGCTTGATAAAGCCCTTACCTAATAGATCTTTTAACTTCTCCTTTAATTCTCTAAGCTTAGTAGGAGCCATTCGGTACAGAGGAATAGATATGGGTTGAGTACCTGGTAATAAATCAATTGCAAAATTAATTTTCTGTTCTAAGCGAATGCCAGGTAGCTCAACTGGAAATACATCTGAAAATTCATTTACTACTAGAATGGACTGGAGAGTCGGAGATTCTGCGTGGACATTCTGAACTCTGACAATATGATAAATACATCCTTTTGCTATCTATTTTGTCGCCTGAAGATAGGAAATAAACCCACCTTTTGTCATGGTTGCAGTACCTTTCCACTCTCGTATAACCTCCCCTGAAAAGTGGAATCAGACAATCTTGGTCCAACATTCGACATTGGCATAGCATGGCGACAGCCAATCCATACCTATAATTGCATCAAAATCAATCATTTCTAGTTCTATCATTTATGCTAAAGTCAACGACCAACAACCTCTACTGTGCATCCCCGGTAGACCCTCTTAGCTATGATAGAGTCACCGATGGGTGTAGACACTGAAAAAGGTCGCTGAAGTGATTCTGGCGTAATATCGAAATTTCGAGCAACTAATGGTGTAACATAAGACAAGGTGGATCCTTGATCTATCAGTACATACACAGAGTGAGGGCAAATTTCCAGCATACCTGTCAGCACATTGGCGACAATTCTGACTCATGTTATCCCGATAAAGCTTAAGTGCGATCTGGACCGATAATTGAGCTAAATGCCCCTAATCTGCCTTGGCCTCTGCCTACTAGAGGTAAGGACTAGGGCATGTGATTCTACTGAAGATCTATCTTGTCGGTCCTGATCACTTTGACCCCTGGCTGGACAATCCCTAATCTGATGACCTTCCTGTCCATAGGTATAACATACGGTGGAACCATATCTGCATGCCCCGGAGTGACGTCGACTACAGATTGGGTAAAGTGGCACAATGAATCTGCTCCTCTCTACTCCTCTCTACTGCTTTGGACCTGCTGATCATGAGCTCTTGCTGGGTCCTGGCTGCCCCCGACGACTAGATCCATTCCCCTGCTGCTGTTGTGGGGGTGGGAGTCTGGGTGGTCTGCTCGAAAATCGTGTCCCAGGTCCACCTTGGGACTCCACTTCATATCACTAGGTCTAGCCCTGCAACGCTGCTCCTGACTTGCCCTCCTTATCTCCCATTTCCTCTATTTGATCCCTTCAATATTCTAAGAAAAAGCCTGAACGCAGGCAATATCCATGTCCCCTCGTAGAGTGGCCGTAATACAGGTCTCCACATAGTCTGGATTTAGCCACATAATAAACCGATGCACCCTAGCTAGCATGATATCCACAAAAAAGCTGGTGTATATTAGGCCAAGGAGTTGAACGTCATAGCGTACTCCAAAACACTCATCGACCCCTGCTCTAGATGTAGAAACTGATCAACTAGGGCCTATCAAATTTCCCGTGGTAGGTAATGATCTAGAAAATCCTCTGAGAAGCTAGGCCAAGTCATAGGGGAAACACCTCTCCCTCGGGACCTCTCCCAACTCTTGTACCATGGTACGACGATATCCTGTAGCCGGAATACTGCTAACTCAACCGAATTTTCAGGTGTAGCATTCATCACCCTAAAAATCCACTGCATCTGATCCAAGAAATCCTGGGGGTCCTCCTCTCGGTCCGTCCTGGTAAACTGCGGGGGACTCAACGTGAGAAACTCCCTGACCTTCGAACTACCAGGTCCTCCTGAGGACTCTATGATTGTGGGCGCCACTGGCTGATGTTGTGCAGCCATTATCATAGCTAGCATAACAACAACACTTCTAGACTCCTGATCCGATGATATGGGTATAAAGACTACTGGAGGCGGTACCGTCACATTTGCCGCTCCGAGTGGCTTCTAACATGATGGAGAGTGCTGGGGAGACCAAGATGAAGTCTTCCTGTCACCCTCATATCGGGATAACTCTAACTGAGGCACCCTGCTAGTGCCCTCCCCTGCTACAAGATCCAATCTCCTACCAGTCGTGGGGTGTCGTGGGTCTGTCATTTCTCTGTAGATAAAAGAATATGGTAAGATTAGGTACTCAACCCTATACTATACAGCTCTATAGCACGACTTGAAAAGAAGAAAGAGTAACCATCGTATCATGCCTCGCAGACTCCTGCCTATAGAATGTGGTGCACAACACATCGATTGACTAGACTCTACTCAGCACGGCTTACAGACTCCCTAGGATACGACCTGCTCTGATACCAAGTTTGTCACACCCCACCTTGGGAGGCATGACTGGCACCTGGTGTCCTACTAGGATCTGAACTGACTGAGCTGACTGAGCCTAAGCACTTCTGGTGCAGGGCTAACACTAACTGATAAATCAAGAAAACAACGGGCTATATGTCGTCTATAAACACAGCCCCAGGCCGACAAGGCCTTATAGCCACCTGTAAAGAAAACAGCTAACTAGAAACAGACAATAACAGGGAATCCTATGCGGGCCGACAAGAACACCATGTTATCTAGTTATTACTGTAAAGTAAACTGGTGCTAAGCTAAACTATGGCCAACAAGGCTGCTAATTTGTTAGCTAAATAAGGCCCCACATGGCAAACATGTAAACTAAAGCACATATAGGCCCCACACGACCAATAACAGCTAACCTCAGGGAAATAGAAATAATTTGCAACCCTTAAGGAGTATTATGATGGTCGGGACAAGGCCACGACCTACCCATGAACTGTACTATTAAAAGAAGTAAGCCTTCTATCTACAAGCTACGGAAGAAAGAAGCCAACTGCTATGGTGATGCTGGCTGAAAACTATGAGGGACCTGCTCCTCGTCTATCCGTATATGCAGGAAAGTAATGTAGTGCCCCGGAAAGGGCATTAGTACAATATGTACAGAATATGTAAGGCGATAACTGTAACTGACTGAAATAACGAGATAGAACTGAGAATAACTTAGATGAACGGGGTAGAGATCATACCTGATTAATGGAGCTTCTTATTGTCTAATTTTATTAATAACTAATGCAAACAAAAAACCTTACCTAGCCCCCATAAGTCAGAAGGTAAAACAAGCACAGAATAACCCACCTGGCGCCTCCATAAGCTCTGGTGAGTATACTTAAGTTTGTATACCCCTATAAAGGTCGCATTGAATTAACTAATAACTACTGCTACCCTACCGGGCCCCTGGGTGTGCAACAGAGCCCGCTCAGTCCCTAACTGTAGCTGTGTCTGAGTCCGGTGGACTCTTAATATCTGCAGCCTAGGCACCAGGCTCGACGGGTGTGTATAAAGCCAACCATGGTGTATGAGGACCTCAGACCCCATCTTCATCCCTGAAGGATGGCATACCGCTCCGTAGAGCGACGTCATCTCGCCGCTAGCGGGCGTCAACACAGCTTATAACCCTTGGGTCGGTCATGAAGGCTATATATCTATAATCCATCCCAAACTAACATGGAATACTGGTCTCAGCTAATAACAACAACTAATCATAACAGACATGCTTCTGGTACTCTTACTGGGATTAAAACTGAGTTATCATGCTAAGAAAACTAACTTGCCGAAGGAAACTGCCTTAACATACCTCATTCGTCGATTACTGATTAACTGATGAGATTCAGCTCGTATTCAACTGTTCTTCTTAACTGCAATCGTATTATTGGAAGAATGAGGCTAATTTATGTACTAAATTCGCTAAAAACAATAACTTTATATAGAAATATTAACTATATTTCAACTTCATGGAACACGATCAAAAACTCATAATTTCTTAAGGATCTAGAAGGGAGAAATGCTTACTTTAAGCCTGTGATCATATAGACATTAGTTTGAAGAAATTCTAACAACTTTAGCTCGGCGGTGTTATAATTTTCCGGGCGAATTTCGTGAAAATAACTCCGTAGCGATGCTCCCTGTAGCCTTAAACTTTAATACCTGAAGTTAAGTTGAATTCAGGCAGCATTTTGCTGCGTAAACGGATGAAAAATATTGATTTACCTTCATTCTATTCCTTGCTGGCCGTATGAATTTAAAGGCAATAACATTGAATCAAAGGGGAGGGACTTATATACTTGAGGCGGTGGACAGGGGTCTATGGCACGGACCCTATCGCACCATCTTACGGGCATTCCACGAAGCCCATCACGTAGGGCATGGTTCACGCCACGTTACCTCTTTGGGCAGCTGGCCCGGCCTCCTCCCACGTGGTACTGACTTCGTTCTCATCCGACCTTTCCCCGGGCCCTTTCTCGTACTTATTAAGTTCCAAAACTCTTAACCAATGTATAAACAGGCTGTTTAGACATTATATACTTTTGGGGTGTAAAAACTATTACCTTCCCACGCTTCATCAACACATATCCCAATCGGACTCTCGAAGCATCGTAATACACTACGAAGCCATCAGTTCCTTGGGGTAAAGTCAACACTGTTGCTGAAGTGAGTCGGTTCTTCAACTCTTGAAATCTTTTCTCACAAGCATGCAACCATTGGAACTTCACCTTTTTCTGAGTCAACCTAGTCAATGAGGCTGCAATTGATGAAAAGCACTCAACAAATCTTCGATAGTAACCTGCTAGGCCCAAGAAACTCCAAATTTCTGAAGGATTCACATGTCTAGTCCAATTCTTCACCGCCTCGATCTTTTGGGAATATACCCTTATGCCTTCGCTTGATACTACATGTCCCGGAAATGCTACTGAGTTTAGCAAAAATTCAAACTTGCTAAACTTGGCATACAGCTGACGATCCTTGAGGGTTTGCAGCACTATTCTCAAATGAGTGGCATGCTCCTCCTCGCTCCGGTAGTATATTAGAATGTCATCGATGAACACGATCATGAACATATCAAATATTGCTTGAACACCCTGTCCATCAGGTCCATAAAAGATGCAGGGGCATTGGTTAGTACGAAAGACATAACAACAAATTTGTTGTGACCATATCGAGTCCTGAAAGCGGTCTTCGGGATGTCAGTCTCCCGAACTCTAAGCTGGTGATAGCCAGACCTTAGATCAATCTTGGAGAAGCACTTGGCACCCTATTCTTGAAGGTAACCTTGTTCAACTGCTAATAGTAAATACACATGCGAAGGGAACCATCCTTCTTTCGAACAAATAGAACTGGTGCACCCCATGGAGACCGGCTCGGCCTAATGAAGCTCTTACCCAATATATCCTTTAATTGATCCTTCAATTCCTTTAGTTTGGCTGGGGGCTATCCTTTAGGGAGGAATAGAGATAGGCTGCGTATCAGGTAATAGATTAATACCGAAATCAATTTCTCTCTCCGGAGGAACACCTGGCAAATCATCAGGAAACACCTCCAAATATTCGCACACCACCGAAACTGACTTAATAGTCGGGGTCTCGGACTCCACATCCTTAACCCTAACTAGGTGGTACATGCAACCTTTAGAGATCATCTTCTTGGCCTTAAGATAGGAGATAAACCGACCTTCTGGTACCACCGAACTACCCTTCCATTCCAACACTAACTCACCCGAAAAATGAAATTCCACCATACGGGTCCTACAATTAATCGAAGCATAACACACAAACAACCAATCCATACCAAGAATAATGTCAAAGTCAGTCATGAACTCTACAAGGTCTGCAGAGGTAACCTTATACAACACGGTGACCGGGCATTCTCTATATACTCATCTAGCTATGACCGAATCACCAACAGGGGTCGAACTGAAAACGGTTCTGACAAGGTCTCAGGACTAACTTCAAGGCTACTAGCAACGTAAGGAGTCACGAAAGACAAGGTAGATCCCAGATCTAGCAAGTCATAAACATCAATATGAAAGAAAAGAAACATACCAGTGACCATGTCTGACGAAGTCTCCTACTCTTGGCACGAGGCAAGGGCATAGAATCGGTTTTGGCGTTGTCCGCCACCTCCACTGGTCGATGATCCCTGTGGAGCAGAATGGGATGGAGCTGCTGCTGTCCTGGTGGTATGTGCACGACCCCTATCATCACCTTGTCTAGAACATGTGCACGTTCGGCACATGTGCCCAGATCTGCCACACCCATAGCAGACATTTGAGCTGAGCAGGCACTCCCCGGTGACTCTTGCTGCACTTCCTGTAGGCTTGAAAGGTATACTCTAACTGGGTGCCCCTCTGATCCCTCGACCCTGAAGCCCTGCTCATCTGATCACTCCTGGGTCTGGATGGAACACTAGCTAATGATGGTGTTGGGGCTAGTGACCTCTGCTAAAACTGTGGATGGTAGCCACCATCGGACCTCTGATGTGCAAACCCACGACCATCTATCCAAGCCCTCTTTGCCTTCCTCTCCCTTGCATGAGCTGCGTCCATCTGCTGGGCGTACAACATTATGCAAGGAAAGTCCATAACCTAGTGAAGCATAGAAGTCCTTCAATCCATGTCTAGATAACTAGCCACACCATGAACGAATCGGCTCACCCGTGCCCTCTGATCCATCACTAACTCTGGGGCATACCTTCACAAATGACTGAACTCAAGCTAGTACTCCAGCACTGTCATCTTTCCTTGCTTGAGATTTACAAACTCAGCTGCTTTCAACTCTCTCATCTCCCCAGGGAAGAACCTAATGGTAAAGGCCATGTGGAACTCATCCCAGCTGATAGGGCCCGCTCCTGCTGCCCTCCTGCCCTTCCATTGCTTGTACGAATATGGGCGACCTGTTTTAGCTGATAGGAGGCCAAGTCCACACACTCCCTTTTTGTCACCCCCATAACCTGAGTGACCTTCGAAATCCCTTCAATGAACTCGTGTGGATCCTCATCCACCCTTTATCCTGTGAACTCAAGAGCCTTCATCCTCAAGAAGTCTCTAATCCGAGTAGCTACTGCATTACCATTTTTTGGGTCCTGCGCAATAGCGTACTAGTTGACCTAAGCGGTCAAGGCCTACGCCAACATCTGAATAGCCTCCTGAAACTCAGCGTGGGCAGCCAGCTGTGGTGACTGGGGCTCCTGAACAGGTGGGGCTTGCTGATGCCCATGGTAATTGCCATCTCCGTGGCCTTCATCATTTCCATTCCTCCTCCCGTTCATTCTTCTAGGAGCCATAATTCTGCAATCGCGGATCGCATGAATTAGAAGGATGGAAAGGCTTTTCATTGCACGACATTGAATTATGAAAGAATGGGACATTTCCTAAACGTCTAGTAGACTCTTCGCCATAAGTGTGGCGCGCTTCACACCCATGAAATGACTCTACTTAACGCGTCTTTCAGACACCCTAGGACACTTCAAACCTATTTCACTGATACCAAGTTTGTCACGACCCAAATGTACACTCAGATCGTAGACACGGGACAATAGACCCCGAGGGACCCCAAGTCGATCCATGGCTCATGCATAAACCTAATCTCATTCAAATAAACGGAATGATAATTACAAAAACCATAATAGAACATAATCATAGCTTAACATTAGAAAATACTGAACATACACATAAGTTGAATACTACATAGGGTCTGAAAGCCTCTACAATATATGATGGGTTGATAGGACAACATCCCCAATTAACCCAAAAAAAAATACTGAAATGTAAGATAACATAAAAGTCTTTCAAACAGCCCTCGAAACATGAGGATTCACCAATAAGCTGAGAACGTAAGCTGAGATGGACTAAGGATGAGATGAGCTTGGGATTCGGACCTTGTATCATGAAGCGATACAACATAGAAAGTATACGGTCAGTACGTGGAATGTACTGAGTATGCAAGGTAAGTAAAATGGACATTTAAAGGTAAAATAAGAGTCATAAATAATATAAGAGAAGGACATCATGCTTACATCAAAATCTTTGTAATAAAACATAAGACTGAAGGCTTTCAAATCATTCATAATCATTCATCTTCATAATCATAAGTAAACTTTATCAAAACATAACTTGAGCCACAACATTAACATAACAATGCATAAAACATGCGGAACAATGGGAGGACTCATCATAACCGACACCATCATGGTAGAGCCTTTTCATGATGCCCCACTATCTCGCTTAAGTGGTAAAGCCGACCCTGGCTTGCTAGGTGAGGGTCGTGCATAAGGCGTGAAATCACATTTGAGGGGATCATTATCAATACATCAAATCATTAGAAACCCACGGTGGTATGTATTTATGAGACATCGGCGTAATCCTTTGAATGTCGAGCTGCTCGGTGCTAGACACGGCTAACAAAAACATGCATATAGGCGTATACATAAATCAATAGCATCATGCATTAAGATTCATTGGCTAAAATATAACATTTATCATCATTGATCCCCTTTAAAACATGCTTATCCAAGAATCATAGGCCCATTTTATCGGCCAACATCATAAACCGATAAATCGTGTAATTCATTTCATAAGTCGTAAATTATTCTTCAAAAAGTGGGCATTTCCCAATACTTCATCATATCCAATTCTTTCAAAAATATGATCATAAACATGGGAACTTGAAAATCATGCTTTTCCATTATCAATAACCTTAAAATATTTCATATTTATCTTAAATCATAACTTTCATGAACTTTGATCAAATGGGCATTCTGGATTTAAAAGCTTGAAACATTATTTTAAGGAGAATAATAATAAAACCTTCCCATCATTCGTAATTCAAGAATTAAAACTCGATTAAATCATACCCGTAAAGTGAAATCACATTTTTCATGCATTCGAGAAAAACCCCATAGACTTGAATAGGTCGATTCATGATTTTAAATTGAGATTTGGGCATTGGTGGCGAAGAATTTCACCCATTCTAAAACCCTAGATACTTGGAAATGGATTGGTTCAAAGTTCCTTGAATACCCACAAAGAAATTGATGGAAACTTGGTGAAGAAGACCTTGAATCTCCCAAAAATATCTCTAAAGTTCTTGCATGAGAATGGGAATGCATAAAGGACTTAACTCATCTTATCACACTCAGAAAAATACACAAAACGACGTAGTTTAGGGTCCAAGAGCATGGAAAAGTAAAATAGCCTTAGTGAACCTGCCCTGAAATCTGGCCGGATGGAACCCATAAGTGGTACCAACGGGTCGTGGGAACCACCCATGGCCCGTCCTATCTACTCATTGAATGCACTGCTAAAGACCCATTCTCGGAATCATACCACGGACACACAAGACGGTTTGTCCTAGACTTCAACTGGTCATTCCTTCGATTGTTGTTTCCTTCTTCTAAAACTCTACACACCTATTCCACCATACTCACCACGACTCATCGTAAGATACAACAAGATGTGGTTTCCCCCCGTCATCTCCACTATGAAAGTCCACAACAATACCACGCCTCCTAACAACAGACCATTGTCCCTCACAATGGGCCATTGTAATACTCGTTGTTACCACTGCTATCTGGACTGACTCCTTACCACGACCACAAACGACGGCTTGTGGTTACTTACCATGGGTCGTGGTACCTATCGTCCTGCAACTTTTTCCCAACTTTTAGCAGTTTTGCATTTTTGCGTCCCGGGTCTACTCCCTAGCACTTATGGGGTATTACATGTGGCCTATGACCTCAACATCAATCTCCCTCAACACCCTCACCCTGGTTTCTCTGCAAAGTTTGTAGATGAGACTTAGGAATGGGATGGTGGTGCTCAAACACATAGCACAATCCCAAATCTCCTTCTCTATCACTGACGAAATGTTGATGGCGTATCTAGACATGATACATGCCACAAATGCTACTCTATCTGCACTATAGATGTTGTCATTAACTTTTGGAACCAACTTATGGCGAACCAGTGTCTAGAAAGCCTTATCTATAAAGTTCTACGAGGCTTTGGTGACCTATCGACCACTAGTCACCCACTCTACCTCCTCCTTGTCCTTTACTATTAACCTAGAGACATGTCACCTAACGCTATCTCTCCTCGTTACCCAGTTGCTTTACCCTTTTCAAGGCATCTATAGTCAAACTTAGTTGTAGCATTTGGAGCTTTGAATGGTGGCCCATACAACATCCTGGCAATGGTCCTCTCTAAGATGTCAACATCTCGTCCCCGCACTAGTGCACTATCAAGCTTAGGCTTCTTTTATAGTATGTGCCCATCCTTTTCTTTTTTCTCCATCGTTACTATGTTATTGGCGTAGAAATCCCTGACTAATTCACCATCAAAGCGTTCAGGAGTTCTAGCCATACAATCAAACCTATAGAAGTTGAAGATCCTCTTCATCTCCTCGACCTCATTTAGTGCATTGGTCAGGATCCGTGATTTCTCTTGAATACTCCGCCTGGGGTGCTGCTTGGAGGTGAGAGTAGAATTGGGTCATAGATTTCCTGAATACTGGGCACATGCCACCTCATGGTCCGACTCTCTAGAGGCGGAGTTTCATTATCCTCATCATCTTGCCCCTCCTCCTCACACCCAACCTCATGTGCTCCTTCTCCAGTTTAGGCATCATCTAACCCTTCCTCAACATTGGAGCCACTGCTGGACTCCTAAGGCTGCTCGTTAGCTCCCTCCTCAAGCTGGGGATCTTCGGTATGGCTGAAGCATCTTTGGCCTAAGCCTTAGCCTGTGCCCTAGTGGTCCATGGCTTTTCGGAGTCGTCTATGTCTACTTTCAATCGAACCACTAGGGGATCCCTTCTCCTATTCAGATGCAAAGGTCTCATCCCTGAGGCCCCTCCGAGCAGCAATCTCAACTCTGGCCTCCTTTTCCAGGGCCTTTGTGGTTGCTCTCCTCTTCATTATCATTGTACCTTTGAAGAAAAAGGATAGTATGTATGATCTCAGAAAAAGGAAGCGAGAAAATCATATTCAGTATCTTACCATGAGTCATCAGTACAAGTCGTACCTAAGTGGTACAATTCGTACTAAGAATCGTAGTATCTTATAGCACTGTAATGACATGCTGGTATTATTCATACCATGTTGGTATGGTTCGTACCAGTGGTCATAGGAGATATTCCAAGACATTTTGTTTCTTTGTATTTTTATACGACTCATGTTATAGATCGTAGTTGGATTCCACGAATCATACTAAGGTTCGTACTATTGCTTTTTGAACTTGACCCTCTCTGATTCGTGGTACGATCACCTGGTATGACTCGTTGTGAGATACCACGGGTTGTCGAGGGTCGGTATCATGAGTTTCCAATTAAACCATCTTAGGAAAGTCCCAAGGAATCCTCCTATGAGTCATAGTGCAAGATCATGAGTCATTGGAGGGCTCGTGAAGCCTGTCCTCACCTTAAGCATGTTTAGTTCGTGAAAGTAAATCATATTCTTGCAATGGGTTCTAAGAATTCCCCAACCCATTGACTCATAATATACTATTTTTAAGTATCCACTTAATCCTCATCATGCATTTTACCCATAAACTCACACCTTGAACATTTATTTAAGTCCTTGAGTATTTTTAACTCCTAAACCCTTTGATAGCATTTATGTTTAGCCTCTGATCACATTCCTCCTCCTCATGTTCTTGAGTGGAAGAATCACAGTACAAATTCAGCTAACCATGATAGCAAGAAATTAATCATTAAGAGTTTTTCACTTACTTGGTATGACCAGATTGTTTGAACAATTATTTCTTCCTTTGGGTTAGGGCTAGCAGATCGACTAGCTGGTGCAATTTAATTGCATGAATTCAATCTCACAAATGGGATATTGTCTGAGTTACAGATGATTGAGAATTGATGGAAGATGATCATGGGTTGTGTTTGTGAGTGAGTAAGAAATTTAGGTCCAAAATTTTGATTTTAAATAGGTTTGGGGTGATTAAAACAATCCAGGTCAAGTTGGGTCACGCGGGACATTTCCTTCACAATGCCTATCATGAATCGTACCACGAGTCGTAGCAGAAGAATGTGGGAGCTTACTTGGGGACTTATGAGTTTGTAGTACAAGTCATACCAAGATACCACGATTTGTACCATGACTCGTAGGTCAAAGTTTTTGCACTTCCATACCTAGAATAGCTCATCATTATAATGGGTACTAAAACTCATACCATGGGGGTATGGTTCATAATGACGAATCGTAATGCAAATCCATGCACTGTACCAAGTAGCTATTTTTCACCAAAGATAGTACTACTAGCCATACAATCATCAAACGGTTCGTACTGAAGCTCCTATTACAGTCCTGTTCAACCTTTTTCATCCACCATTTTTCATTTCACCTACACACTGAACATACATAAGTCAAGATACTTGGGTTGCCTCCTAAGAAGTGCCTGATTTAACATCGTGGCATGACGCAGGTGGTTTGGTTACTCAGACTTCATTAAACCACCTCAGAGGTTGCCTCCCAAGAAGCGCCTATTTTAACATCGCGGCATGACGCAAGTCTCTTGACTACTCAGACTTCGTCAAGATATTCCAATTCATCCTCAATTGCTGACACCACCCTAAACTCATTGGGCTGTTTCATTGACGAGCAGACATTAAAGGTAATCTCCTCCTTATTTAGTCTGAATTTCAACTTGCAAGCCTTAATGTCAACCAATCGTCTCCCAGTAGTAAGGAATGGTCGCCCCAAAATGATGGGGACCTCAAAATCAACCTCATAAACTAATATCACAAAGTCAGCTGGGAATATAAATCGATCCACTTTAACTAGAACATCAAAAAGGATCCCCATTGGCTTTTTAACTCTGTGGTCTGCCATCAATAGCTGTATCATAGTTAGTGTGGGGGCTCCCTAGCCCAACCGTATGAATAATGCTAACAGCATCAAGTTGATACTAGCACCTAAGTCACAAAGTGCCCTCGCAAACTCAAAATCACCAATTTTGCACGTAATGGTGAAGGCGCCTGGTCCTCCTTCTTCTGGGCAAGGACCCGTGAGGCTATGGCATTACAAAAATGAAAGATTCCCTTTCTTCACAAACGTCATCAATCCCTTTATGCGAGACACCTCCAAGAACACCCAATCATCAACTTCAAAATCGAGTTCTCTCCATCTAACGTTCGCATATGACTTTTGATGACTCTGAGATGTTTTCAGCCTTTCCCTTATAAGTTGAACCTTCTCCATGGCCTCATGAATTGAATCTTTCCCTATCTATGCAACTTCGCATACTTCAAACCAATCAATAGGAGATCTACACCTCCACCCATAAAGAGCCTCAAGCGGAGCCATCTGAATGCTAGAGTGGGTAACTGTTGTTATAAGAAAACTCGATAGGAGGAAAATAATCATCACAACTGCCCTTGAAATCAATCACATATGGTTTCAACATATCCTCAATGGTCTGAATGGTCCGCTCGGCCTGACCATCTATCTGCGGGTGAAAACCTGTCTTGTGCTTGACCTTAGTACCAAGGCCCTTTTAAAACGATCTCCAAAACTGAGAAGTAAACTAAGTTCCTCTATCTGATATGATGGACAAGGGAACTCCATGCAACTGAAATAACTCCCCAATGTAAAATCTAGCATAGACCTTAGCTAAATCGGTGGTTTTGACCAGTAAGGAATAGGCTGCTTTAGTCAACTTGTATACCACCACCCATATAGAGTCATACCATCAGCGAATGCGAGGCAACCCTATAATGAAGTCCATATTAGTCACTTCCCACTTGCACATAGGGATATTAATGTCTTCCAATATATCTCCAGGTCTTTAATGCTTGACTTTCACTTGTTGACAATTCGGACACTTAGCCACAAATTTCTCTATGTCCTTCTTCATGCCATTCCACCAATAGTCTTCCCATAGGCTAGGGTACATCTTGGTGGCACCTGGTTGGATAGAATACCGAGAGCCATGAGCCTCACTCAACATTTGATCTCTCAAGTCGTCAATACCCGAAACACATAAACTACGACCGTGAGAATGAAGTACACCATTTTCCCATTAGGAGAAGACCTCCACCTTCTCATTCGGGACAACTTTCTTTAGCTTCATTAGAACAAGATCCTCATCTTGCCTAGTCTTGACCTAAATCACCAATGAAGATTCTGAACTATTTTGAACAACAATACCACCATCTGTTGAATCCACGAGGCGAACTACTAATCGTGCAAGCCGACACACATCCTTTAAAACAACTCTTTCCTTCAATCTTCCATATGAGAAACACTCTCCATGGATAGTCTACTAAGGGAATCCGTCACTACATTGGCCTTGCCCGAATGATAAAGGATACTAACGTCGTAGTCCTTGAGTAGCTCTAACTATATCCTTTGTCACAAATTCAAATCCTTCTAGGTTAACAAATACTGCAGGTTTTTGTGGTTCATAAACACATCAACATGGACCCCATACAAATAGTGTCTCCAAATCTTCGATGTGAACACCACCGCCACTAATTTCAGGTCATGCGTTGGGTAATTCTTCTCATGAGTCTTAAGTTGTCTAGAGGCATACGTAATGAAGTTGTCGTAGTGCATCAACACACACCTAAGACCAATCCTAGAGGTGTCACAATACACAAAGAATCCATCCGTACCCTCATGTAGGGTCAACATTGGGGCTGAAGTGGGTTGAGTCTTTTACTCCTGAAAACTCTTCTCACAGGCATCTAACCACTGAAATTTGGCTTTCTTATGGGTCAACATAGTCAACAGGGTTGCAATGGAGAAAAATTCGTCAACAAACCTCCTGTAATAGCCAGCTATATCTGAGAAACTCCTGATATCCAAGGATTAATTGGTCTAGGCCAATTCTTTACAACTTCAATCTTGTGAGAGTCCTCCTACTCACCCTCACTTGATACACATGGCACAAAAATGATTCTGAATCCAACAAAAACTCACACTTGTTGAATTTAGCAAACAACAAGCGATCCTTAAGATTCTGTAGCACAATCCTCAAATAAGTGGTAGCTCCTCCTTTCTCCAAGAGTATATGAGAATGTCATCTATGAATACAATCACGAACATGTCAAAATATGGCTTGAATACCCTATTCATAAGATCCATGAAAGTTGCAGGAGCATTTTTAGTCCAAACGACATAACTACAAACTCATAGTGACCATACTGAGTCTGTAAGGCTATCTTCGGGATTTCACTCTCCCTGACTCTGAGCTGGTGATAGCCAGATCTAAGGTCTATCTTTGAGAATGACCTAGCACCCTAAAGGTTGTCAATCCAGTTATCAATTCTTGGGAGGGGATACTTGTTCTTGATTGTAACCTTATTCAACTTGCGATATTAAAAACACATACAAAGAGACCCATCCTTCTTCTGAACCAAGAGAACTGGTGCACCCCACGTGGACTTGCAAGGCTTGTTGAATACCTTATCCAAGAGATCCTTTAACTATTCTTTCAACTTCTTTAACTCAACTAGAGCCATTTTGTAAGGAGGAATGGATATAGGCTGAATACCAGGAAAAAGGTTAATAGCAAAGTCAATCTCCCGCTCGGGAAGGACACCTAGTAGATCATCTAGAAAAACCACCTGATACTCATATACAAAAAGGATAGACTGAAGAGTCGGGGTCTTGGATGTAGCATCCTTAATGCAAACTATATGGTACATGCGACCCTTGGAAATAATCTTTCTAGCCTTAAGGTAGGAAACAAAGTGACTTACAGGCACAACTGAACTACCATTCCATTCTCGGACTGGCTTACCCAAGAATCAAAATTCTACTGTATGGGTTCTAAAATTCACTAAGGCATAACATGAATGCAACCAATCCATACCAAAGATAACATCGAAATTTGTCATGTCTTACTCTGCTAAATCGGGTGAGGAGATTTTCTGAACGACTATGATAGGGAAATCTCTGTATATCTATCGAGCCATAACTAAGTCACTGACTAGAGTAGCAACTGAGAAAGGCTCTGATAGGATTTTGGGACTAACTCCAAAACTAATAGCAACATAAGACACAAAATACAAAGTAGACCCTAGAGCTAAGAATGCATAAACATCAAGATGAAATACTCGCAACATAGCAATTACCACATCTGGAGAGACCTCCTGCTCCTAACGAGATGAGAGGGCATAAAACCTATTCTGACATTGACCGGCACTTGCACTAGTGGATGCATCCTACTAAGTTGAACGTGCTAGTGGAACTGTTGAACTGGTGGCTATGTCATGGCCTATATTGTCTCCCTGTTTGGCTATAGGGTAATCTCTGAGTAGATATCTGGGTTTACCACAGTCGAAACATGCACCTGACCCTGCTAGGCACTCCCCGGGGTGCTTCCTGCCACACTTGCCGCAAACTGGAATGCTGGGCTCCCTTGTCCTTTGGAGCCTGATGTATTTCCCTTCTGATCATGCCTAGATCTGGATGGCACACTGGCTGATGACGGCATTATGGCTGATGATCTCTGGTGGGACTACTGATGATGTCCACTACCAGATCTCTTTTGGGAAAACCCGAGCTGCCTGTCCTAGCCCTCTTTTCCTCTCTATGCCTTTCCTTCATCTGATCCGCCTCTATTTGTTGGGCATATATAACAAATAGAGAGAAGTCTAGATCACTATTCTGTATTGCGGTGCTACACTCCTTGACCAGCGAATTTGACACTCCATATATAAATCTGTTCATACGGGCTCTCCGATCCATCACCATATCTAATGCATGATTGGATATAAAGATAATCTCCAAAGCGTACTTTTGCATAGTCATATTGTTCTTCCTGTTAACAAACTCCACCGCCTTTTCCTCCCTTAACTCCCTAGGGAAGAATTTGTCTAAGAAGTAAGTCATTAACTCATCCAAGCTTACGGGGGCTGTGCTCACTGGTCTATCGTCCCTCCACTAATGGTACCAAAAATAAGAAACCCCCTTCAGCTGATAGGAGGCTAAGTTTGCGCTCTCTTCCGTCACCCCCATAATTTGGGCGATGTTCTATATGTCCTAAAGAAACTCATGTGGAACCTCATTAACTCATGACCTAAGGAACTTAGGTGGGTTCATCTTGATAAAGTCCTAAACTCGAGTCGCCGCTGCGTTCCCATTCAGAGGGACATGGGTCACCGCCTACTAGTTGACCTAAGCAGTCAAAGACTATAACAACATCTGAAATGCCACTCTAAATTGAACATGACAGACCTACTCGGGCAAAGGACCTACTGGTGCTGGTGGGGCTACTTAGTGCCCATCCCATTCCCATCTTCATGGCCATTTCCATTTCCATTCATTCTACCATTTACTCGGCGTAGAGGAATGATTTTGCAAACGTGTATAGTACAAGTTAGAAAGATAGAGAGGTACTTTATCGCACGACATAGATTATGAAAGAAGGAAAATTTCCTAAAACATCTTGTAGCCTCTTCCCCATAAGTGTGGCGCACTTCACACCCATGGAAAAAACTTTACTCAATGCGGCTTTAGACACCCTAGGACATTCTAAACCTTTTCTCTAATACCAAGTTTGTCATGACCCAAACATAGGTTCGGACCAAGACACAGAACCTAGAACCACGAATGGCTCCAAGTCGACCCATGGCATGAATGTAGCATCTAAAGAGCATACATTAAATGAAAACCGATAAACTAAACATGAATAAGTGGATGTCTACGTACATATCATCCATATACAGTCAATACAGACAAGCTGAAATTCTACATTTTGTCTGAAAAAGATTCTAACATAACTGAAGAGCTGGTGGGACAACATCCCCAACTAGCTCACTAAAAATCTGAAAACTAAAAGTAACACAACTCAACAATCCGATGGTCCTCGAAGTGTAAGGACTCACCAACGAAGGAACTAGACTATGCTTTGGAGACTGGCTAAGGATGGGACTGAGTGTGAATGTCTAAACCTGTATCATGAAATTATACAACATATAGTATGCAGTCAGTACTTGGAATGTCCTGAGTATGTGAGGTAAGTAAAACGTTGCATAACTATAACTAAAATCATGCACATAACATAAATCATATGATCATGAGAGTAAAGACTGCATGCTGATATCTGAAATCTTTGAATAATCATAAACTGAATCTCATATCTGAATTAAATGACCTAAAGTTGAAAATAGAAATTATATGTCCTGCCATAACTGACATCACAAGTAAAAACTTATAAACTAATCATTGGGTCAAATCTACTGAAAACATAATACCATATGTCAGAAACATGCATAACTAAAATCATGAGGAATAATGGGAGACTTTTCATAACCTACAACCACCATATAGGAGTGCATGATGATCCCACATCTTGCCCACATAGAGAAGGGCCATCCTAAGCCTTGCAGGGCGAAGGATAAGTAAGGTGTGATATCACAGTATGCCATTGAGTAGGGGAAAAATGCTCTCTTGAGAGGCCCCAAAATATACTTATGTTGGCACATAGTTTATGAGACCGGGGAACCTTAGAACCCCTAGCCTACTCGGTGCTAGATACTACTCCCAAAACATGTATAATGATCATATAATCATATTCTAAAACATAACTTGAATCAATATATTTGAGGAGTCAAGATAATGGTCATATAATCATATTCTAAAACATAACTGAATCCATATATTTGAGGAGTCTTGACTCCAAAACATATATCTATCATTTGATTTTGTTAGACTTGGCTAGATCATAAAACAAACTTGCCTTGTGTGGGCTTGACAAAATTAGAAATCATGCATACTTGAAATATACTTCATTGATCAAAATAATAGATTCATACAAAGGAAATTTGTAAACATTCATACATACTAGATATCTCATCATACCTGAAATAAAAAATAATGAACTTGACTTTTCATGAACTTGCATAATTGGGCATAATTTTTTAAAACTTAAAATCTTTAATTACGATTAAAATAGGTATATGATCTTCCCATGAATCGTAAAACGTACTTTGAAACATGAAGGGAATTGACCCATAAAAAATCGTAGAGAATTTCATAAAAATTAGAATAAAACCCCATAGGATCATGAACTTGATCTAGAACTTGAATTCATAGAATTCAGGAGAATTATAAGCATGAGAGTGAATGAACCCTCATTCATGACCTTTCATACCTAGGTAGACTAAATCTACACTTGTCTTTGAAAGCCAAAGAGATTTAGAAAAGTTATTAAAGAATTCTAGTCTTGATCTTCAATGGAGAAGTCTTAGTCTTGCATGCATGAGAGGGAAATGGTTTAGAATAGGTTAAACCCGCTTAAAACCCTCCTAGTAGAGCTTAAAATGATGTAGTTTAGAGCTTAGTATCTTAGGAATTATGAAAACACCCTTACTGATTTCACGGGAAAAGTCACTGCCAGTCCCAATGAGGGGCCTAACAAGTTGTTGGGACTGCTGACGACTCGTGGTCCTCACCCATTACCATCACTGGAAAATTTTCCATTCACTGAACTTCCTCCCCTTATGGACCACCTTACGAGTCGTTATATGCACGATGACTCGTCCCTCCATCCGTTGCTACCACTGCCAAATAATCCTCTCGTCACCCCCATATTTTTAACAAGAGGCACCATGACTCGTGGGGTGAGACGATGACTCATCACCCCACCTGTCAAGTCCCAGAAAAAATGTCACTCTTCCAACTTAGGATACACTTAACGGGTCACTGGATGATCCATCAAGTAACTTAACAATTCACCTAACGAGTCATTCTGTGACCTAGTATGAATTTTCCTACTTCATCTATTTCAACCCTCGAGTACGATCTTAAGGACTTTTGGGGTATTACACACGATCATTGTGGTAACATTCGTTCCTTCTCAACTCTTCTTCTCACTCACAACCTTTTCTCTTATCCATATACCCATTCCTTTTGTAGTTTTCTTGATACTGGTTCCGTCCTTAGTTTCCAAAACCTCGGCACCAAGTTCCTGTCCAGACATTTGGGCGGTGGCCTGAAAACCCGCTACCTAATTGTCCAACAAGTTTTCCTCCTCCTCAGAATCTGACTTCTCAAACCCCTACTCCTGACCCTGAGCTCCAACTGCATTCAACTTCCGAACTCTAGAATCCATAATATGCTTCGTGACCAAGTCTAGAGATGTCTTCGTGTGAGACAACTCCTGATCATGTTCCTCCTCTTTTTCTGCGTTGGCCCGCAATTGATGAGTTGGTAATTTACCAACTCATTAGGCTCTTAAGCATGATCTTTAGTCTAGTTTTCAAGTCATTTAGATGGATTTTTTTCTATTTTTTTCCTTTTTGTGTGTATATATCTAATTTGGAGAAAATAGCAGGAAAGGTAGCAGAAAGAAAAGAGTCAGGTGAAAACTGGCATTTCAACGGAGAAGACCGGAGAAATGCCAGCCAAAAGCTAATGAACACAACCTATGGGATTATAGCAACTGGCAAATGCAGACTTCAACCAGCGACTCGCTAGTCATTTTGCCAAATGACACCGGAAATTGCTGGATCAAAGAGAAAAGAATCGGCGACGCGCAGGTAGAGACCGATAAAACGTCGAAGGAATCTCCGAAGGCTACTAGAGCTCACTGAAAGCAAAATTAATTAGAGCCGGCAGATCACGAAATATAACTAGCGAACCGCCGGTACTCCCGCAAGTGCTAAAACGCTGATCAGGGGTAAAATATATCCGGCACGGAAAAAGAAAGAGGTTGATACCTTACTTTTGGATATATTCTAGAGAGAAGCACTCTCTATCTAGCAGATCTTAATTTTTAGCTTTTAGAACAGTCTCTTGGTAGAGAAGAAAGTAAGAATTGAAATTGAAAAGAATTTTTTTCTTTTTCTTCTTCTTCTTCTTCCTCCATAGCAAGATACTACCATTGTTGAAGACTTTTTGTTGAATTTGACTTTGCTACTCCTATTATTGAATTTAATGTGTTAATTGTTAAATGTTCTTTTGAATTTCTTAAACATGAGATGCTAAATCATTAACTAGAGGTGTGCAGTGATGAATGCTTAATTAGAGTGAGTATTACTAGAGTCATCTCAATATTGTTTAGTTAGTGTAAATCTGTTAAATTCTCTCCAATCTGTGATTGAAGATCCATTGTTGTTGATTTTGGTCTAATTGTTCTTAATTGACTTTTGCTTGCAAGAGAAGAATTGAGTATTGGGAGAGAATTTAATGGTGGACATTGATGAGAGATTGTGAAATTGGGCTGGAATTAGCCAAAATTGCATTCTCACTCCTACTTAATATCTAATAGCTAAAAATTAGTGCAGCTATTAATCAAAATCTGATCAGGTTGATTTAATGGTTTCTCGGGGATTGAAAGAACTCTAGCAAGAGGCATTTATGAGTTTGAAAAGCATCAAATGCCCACTTTCCCGATATTATTTATACAAATTGAACTTATGAGATGACCTAGCATGACCCTATTTAGTTAGAATATCATTTACACCACACCTCTAGTCTTTCACATTCTTGTCAACAACCTTGCTGACTTTGCTATCTTAGTTAGCCAAATTAGAAGATATATTCTATTGTAAATTTTAGTCTCCCCAAAAAAAATTTATTTCCATGTTATTTTAAAGTGGTTCAAGCTAACGTCAATTTCTCAAACAACACTCGTGCGTATCATTCACTAGTCCCTGTGGGATTCGACCCCGACATTCATCGGAATATTTTTTTTGATACAAAGATCGTTTATGCTCTTTGTACGAAGAGATATTGTGGACGTTATTAAAAATGACGTTGTTGCCGGGGACCAGCGGTTAATACTCTGTGTTGATTGTTAATTTGAAATAATCTTGCATTATATGTGTTGACATAAAGTTTTCTATTCTTGTTAGGATAAAGTCATATGAGTCATCATTTACAAGCTGTAGATAGCTCAGTGGAGGGTAATATGGAGCATGAGGAAGATAACACGGTGATGCCCAAAGTGGTGGGAGCCATTCACCCACCGCTTACGGTAAGGAATGTCATGTTCCACGTCACAAGTACAATGCTACATTTGCTGCAAATGAAAGGACTACTTGTGGGAAAACCATGTGAGGATGCAAAACATCACTTGAGAAATTTCTTGGAGATATGCCAGCCTTTAAACATCACAAACATAAGTCAAGAGTCCATCAGGCTAAGGCTCTTCTCATTTTCCTTAACAAGAGAGGCAATGATGTGGTTGAAGGAACTGCCTCCTGGTTGTATTACATCTTGGCAAGAATTAACCGAACCCTATTTGGATCGTTTATTATCTCTGTTAAAAATGATGCAGTTGAGGGATGACATCACAAACTTCCAGCAAGAGCCAGGAGAGCCATTGCATAAAGCATGGCTACGGTTCAAAAAGAAGGTTTCTCTTTGTCCCAACCATGTCCTCCCTGATGGAGTGCTTCTGCAAAGATTTTACTGAGCTCTCGACTCCAACAACAAATTCATTCCCAATAATTTAGATGGAGGGTCTATTATAGATCAAACATATGGGTTGGCTAAAGCCCTTTAGGACAGAATGAAAAAAATTGGGTCTGGCACATGAGAGAGACAAATGTATCTACACATGAGATTAGCTCTAGTGCATTGGCGGCAGAGTTGCAGAAAAGAGATGAAGAGCGATGTTACACCCCATAAGTTCTTGACACTTAGTTGGCCTATTCATATGTTGGTTAAGAGTTTTAGAATTCCATACGTGCGAGAAAAGGGCCCGGGGAGAGATCAGACAAGTGCCAAGTCGGAGCATCGCAAGGAAAATGCGACTTATAAATTGCATTCGACAAATGCGACTTAAAGGCCCGAAGTATATAAGGCTCCCACTTTGTTTTAAATCATTTTCACTTCATATAATTTCCAGTAAACGAACAGAAATAGAGGGGAACAAAGGGTTTGATTAAATTTCCTTCCGTTTCCACCGTCACATGCAGTCCAAACTCGAATTAACTTCGGGTAGCGAAGTATAAAGCTGCCGAGAGCATTCCTGCGGAGTTAGTTTCGCAAAATTCGGCCAGCGAATCGTCGTCACACCGAGCTAAGGTAAGTGGAATTGCTCCAAACTAGTGTTAATATACTCCCAGCATTAAAGTGAGTATTTCTCCCTTCTAGACCCCCGAGAAATAGCAAGTTTTCAGCCGTTCTTCGATAAATCGAAGAATAGGCAGTAGGTATAGCCATAATATGGTTTGTTTCCACAATAATAGTAGAATTAATTCTATTCTTTCATAATATGAATACAGTTGGTAGAAATAGTTGAATACTAGTCGAGCTACACCAGTTAATCGGAAAGTCAGCAGTTGAGGTATGTAAAGCAAGTTTCTTTCGGCAAGCTAGTAGTTCTAGTATAGAAAATAGTTTGAATTTCAGTAGAGTGTTTCAGAAGTCGTAGATTATGTTTAGCATGAAATTTAGTAAGCTTGTTAGAAATATAATACAGTGTTCAGCATGAAATTCAGTAAATTAGGATAAGTCCCAGTAGAATATTCCAGAAATATTATTACAGATTCAATATATTTCAGTATCAAATTCAGTACATTTCAATATGAGATTCAGAATAGAATACCAAAACATAAATATTATTGTCAGATCCAATATATATATTACATGTGCCTATTGCTATCTGTGGAGACATGATTGTTCTGTTTGGGCACCCTTAGAGCTTCCTTGACTGCCCCAGGGTTAATAGTTGTGTCCACTCGCCCACCAGAGGGTGAGGATACGTCTCTCTACGGGGTGGCATGTCGTCCGCCAGCGGACGAAGATGGGATGCAGATTCCCATAGCAGGCTGATCAGCACTATACCACACCCCCTATCCAGCGCTTGCGCACGGGGTGCAAATTATAGTTTTTAGATTACAGATTTTAGATTTCAGATTTCAGATTTCAAGAGTCCTCCGGACTCAGATACAGCTATAGTCCGGGGCCCAGCGAGCCCAAGTTGTATACCCAGGGGGCCGACTGGATGCTCATAGTTATTAGGTGGATGGTATGACCTGGGTAGGGGTATATAGATTGTGTGCTAGTTGGTAGCTTACGACTTATGGGGGCTGGTAAGGTTCTTGTATGCTATGTTGTGTTAGTTATTAATAATATAAAGTAGATCGCCATGTTATCAGGTATGACTCTTACTCTCTTCAGTAAAGTTACGCTCTTTTTAGTCAGTCTCAGCCCGTCTCCTAATACTTCAGTATCTATCAGTATTATTGTTTGCTTTCAGTTATTTTAAGTTATTGCTTTGCATACTCAATACCAGTGGTACTGAGACGCCCATTTTGGAGAGCTGCATTACTTGCCTGCAGGTACTCATAGATGAGGAAAAGACCGCTCGTAGTTCCAGCCAGCGTACGGAGTCTTCAGCTCCTATCATCCGGAGCTTGACAACTAAAGGTTTACTTCCCTTTTTGTTTTGTACAGTATGGGTAGGCCGGGGCACTGTCCCGACCATCTTATTATTTGTAGAGGCTTGCGGATTGTATATTCCTTGTGGTTAGTTGTACCGATCATGTGGGGCTGTGTGTATGTTTTTAGTTTGCATGTGATGGCCGTGTGGGGCCTTGTTCAACTATCGGTTGGTGACTTTGTCGGTCACAGATCAGTTTAGCACTTTATTCTACTTTTCATTGATAACTAGTCAGCATGGTGGCCTTGTCGGCCCGCATAGGTTCCCTTATGTTCAGTTATTCTGGGTAGCTGTTATATTCCTACAGGTGGCTATAGGACTTGTTGGCTGGAGGCTGTATTTCCAGCCATTATATAGCCCATTGTTTTCATAAATCAAGAATTAGAGCCAGCTTGGCACCAGAAGTGCTTAGGCTCGGTAGTCCAACAGTCCAGGTCCTAGTAGGGCACCAGGTGCCAGTCATGCCTCCCAAGGTAGGGCGTGACAAACCTGGTATCTGAGAAGGTCATATCCCAGGAAGTCTGCAAGCCATGCTATGTAGAGTCTCGTCTATGGATGTGTTGTGCACCTCATACCATAGAAAGGAGGCTGCAAGGCATGATAGGATGGTTACTCTTTCTTCACATTCAGTCGTGCCATAGAGCAGTACAGTATAGGGTTGAGTCCCTAAAGCTTACTATACTCTTTGTTTACAGATAAAATGTTAGATCAACGACATCCTATCACAAGCAGAAGATTGGACATAGCAGCAGAAGAGGGCACCAGCAGGATGCCTCAGCCTCATTTAGCATCAGCCTGATCTAAGGGAGATACAGAGGCGTTGTCCCAACCTTCTCAACAGTCTCCACCCTATCAGGAGCCACTCGGGATGGCACCACCTCCAATAGTTCCTATACCTACACCATTAGACCAGGAGGTCAAGAGTGCAGTAGTTATGTTAGCGCAAATGATGGCTACTTAGCGTCAGTTTATGCCACCTACAGCGGCAGAATCATCAGGTTGGCCTAGTAGTTCGAGGGTCCGAGAATTCTCGGCACTAGGTCCCCTAGAGTTTACCGAGACAGATCGAACAGAGGACCCCCAGGACATCCTGGATCAAATGCAGAGGATTTTCTGGGTAATGCATGTTACATCTACAGAGTCAGTCGAATTGGCGGTATTCCGACTGTGGGATATTGTTGTGTTGTGGTATGAGAGTTGGGAAAGGTCCCGAGGCAGAGATGTTGCCCCTCTACCCTAGTCTAGCTTTTCAGAGGCTTTCCTAGACCGTTACCTATCATGAGAGATCCGACAGGACCGGATGAACCAATTTTTACACCTGGAGCAGGGGGCGATGAGTGTTGGAGAATACACCCTGCAGTTGGATTCTTTGGCTCGCTATGCTCCGGCCCTTGTTGACACCATGCCATCCAGAGTCCACCGGTTTATTATGGGGCTGAACCCAGAGTATATTGAGGCCTGTATGACTGCTACTTTGTGGGAAGATATGGATATTTCTCAAGTGCAGGCTTTTGCTCAGACTATTAAGGGCCTCAGACAGCGGCAAAAGGATAGTAGACAAACAAGTCTGGAATAGCGCCGCAGGGATAGGTCAGATGAGTTACAGGGGGAGATTCGGAGAGGGCCTAGGCCACGGTTGTCATATAGGCCGCTTATAACCCCACCTCTATCATAGTATCAGAGGGGTAGATTCAGTCGCCGATGACAGTTAGAGTCCGGAGGAAGTAATCGAATAGTAGATTCACCCCAGCAGAGGAGAGCAGAGAAGAGTAGGTATACACCACCACTTTGCCCTATTTGCAGCCAATGCCACTCTGGAGCATGCAGATATGGCTCAACAGGGTGTTATATATGTGGACAGGAGGGTCATGTGATGAGAGATTGTCCAGCTAGGGGTCAGGGTGACCGGGATAGATAGGATAGGGCATCAGCAGGGTCGCGAGCTCTAGTAGACCCGACAGAGCGCAGGCCCTCAATTTCAGCAAGCAAAGGCTGAGGCAGATCAGGGGCCTCTAGTTCAGGTATGGGCCACAGTTGTACCTATGCATTACCAGGGAGATAGGATTCAGAGGCGTCTAGATGTTGTGACAGGTATGATAACTATTTTCTCTCACCCTACTTATGTATTAATCAATACGGGATCTACTTTGTCCTATGTTACCCCATTAGTGGCTCGAAAGTTCAGTATTGTACCAGAATTGCTTTGGCAACCCTTTTCAGTATCTACACCTATCGGTGACTCTATCATAGCCAAAAGGGTTTATCAGAGGTGTACAATAGAGGTTGCTAGCCGTCAGACTACAACAAATTTGGTAGAGTTTGAAATGGTTGATTTTGACACCATTATGGGTATGGACTGGTTAGCTCCATGCTATGCCAATGTAGAATGCTGAACTAAGACGGTCCAATTCCACTTTCCAGGGGAGGCAATATGAGAGTGGAAGGGTAGTACAACTATGCCAAAAGGTAGGTTTATTTCCTATCTTTGGGCGAGAAAGTTGATAGCCAAGGGTGCATTTACCACATTTTCAGAGTTTAGGATGTTCGAGTAGAGCCTCTGACTCTTAGTCTGTTCCAGTGGTGAATGAATTTCCCGATGTATTTCCAGATGAGTTTCCTGGTATTCCCCAGAAGGGGAAATAGACTTTGCAATTGATTTATTAATGGGCACTCAACCCATATCAATTCCCCCTTATCACATGGATCCTGCTGAACTCAGAAAACTAAAGGAGCATTTGAAAGATTTGTTAGACAAGGGCTTTATCAGGCCGAGTACTTCACCTTGGGGTGCGCCAGTTCTGTTTGTAAGAAAGAAGGATGGACTATTGACAACTAAATAAAGTTACTGTCAAGAATAAGTATTGTGGCCCATTAGATGAAGCGACAGGCAAGATAGGCCAGCATCTCCATGCCTTATGTGATCCTTATTTCCCGGCTGTGTTTACAAGCGGGTGTGCCATTGTACCCTGATGAGCCCCCCGTCCCTACGTCAATAGTGATTGCCTTGGACAGGAAAAGAGATGTCGAGGCACCTGTAGTCAAGAGGAAGAGATTGCAAGCTTTTGGGCAAGCTTAGGGATCATTATCCCATGGGTCGGAGCAGTCACCGCATGCCCCTATTTGAATGTGTCCCACCAAGAAGCTACAGGCCAAACCTCCGGTGAGACACCTCTTAGGGGAGCATCTCCCCTTATCTCCCCCTCCTACATCCTCCCAACCAGGTGTTCTCCACAAGCTCGTTGGAATACCGACTCTCGTGAGAGGCAACTCAAAAAGTTGGCTAGAAGTCTCCCTACACTCATTACTCAAACAATCAAACTGGAGCTGAATCAATGTATGACAGACTTACAAAATTATGCAAATGGGTGGATGTAGTGGAGGGGGCTGTCACTTCTCTCCAAATCGAGGTGCGGGGATGGAAAATTCGGACACCTATGGTAGTGCCTAACATGGGCACTCTCGACACCGCGATGGCTGCTCCTTCCACTGTTCGAGGCCCAATTGATGGTCTTTTTGAGGGTTTGGGGGATGACACCGAGGACCTGGGAGAGCCTAGTTTTGCTGGTGCCACAAGAGTGGGAGAAGTTGCGGATGATGAGGATGAGGAGTGACCTACACAGGGAGTCTCTTACCCCTTTATTTTGTATACATACATTGGGGACAATGTATTCTCTTAGCTGGGTGGGGGGATGAATGTTTGTTGGGGGGTTACTGATGTTTTATTTAAAGATGAGTTGAAGTAGCCCTTGTTGGGATTTTTTGTTTTATTTTTATTATCTATGGAGACCAGGAAAGGAGGGATGAGTCATCCTGCACCTGATGAATCCTCATGTGACCCGTGGGGAGAGAAGAGTAGAAAAAGGAGATTCCACCAGTATACTCCACGGCATGGCCCCACAAGTCATTGCCTACCCTACGACTCGTGGAGTTCCTAGTGGGGATTTGCAGGGAACTTTTCCTTCATTTTCTCAGAAGTGTTTTCGTAAAATCCTATGCTTCTAACTCCTAAAATTTGTCGTTTTGAGTATGATATGGGGCGTTTTTAAGGGGATAACTTGCCTAAACCCCCATTCTATCAAAAATCACTCTCAAACTCTTCTTCCTCCTCTCTCTCAAGATTCAAGAATTCAACAAGGGTTCCTCAATGCTTTAAGGTGCAAATTCAATTGGGAGTTTCTTATGGAATCTTGTATGTGGGTTTTTCAACAAAGATATCCTTCCATCCTTGTGCCCAAAATATTTTTATCAAAACCTGATTTCCATTATTCTAGAAAAGCATGACCTAGGGTTTCGATTTATGGTTGATTTCCGTTATGTCTTCCATGAATTTTAAGACCTATTAGGATAAAAAATTAATTATTCTTATGGGATCATTTTGACATCTCGAATTATGTGCTAAATGGTGAACATGCATGATTATAGGATTTCCTTCATTAGGTAGCTTAAAAATTTGATTGGGGTTTTATCATTGTTCACTCGATTATATCAAGAGCTCTTATCTAGGTTTAAAATATGTGAAGATCATAAGAGTTCCCTTGAAAACTAGAATATTTGTTTGATAGATATGTTGAGTACTTATGGGCTAGATCAATGGGAAGCATGTATGTGTTTTCATTATGTTTTCAATGTAAATGTTTTGGGTATTAGGTGAACCTATGATAATGGTATAAATTAGCATATCTTCTTTATCAATTGAATTAAAAATCAAAATGGGTTCCGTGAAATAAATATATGTTTCTAGTATGATCTCATTATACATGTTTAAGGTATGAGTTGAGTATATGGGTTTTTTCATAAATTAGAATATATGGATCAATGAATACATGCTAAAGTGTGAATTGGACCTTTGACTCTATGTTATATGTCATACATTATGACCTCAGAACTCTAATGTTGTGGAGGTGTGTAAAGCGTGATATGAATCTATGGATGTTCGTAAATGTAAAAGGTTTTGATTTAATGATGATTTGGTACCATGACGATATGAATTGTGATGATAAAGCATGAGAAAGATCCTTTAGATTTTGGGCTTGTTTATAGTAGAAAGTAGCCTTAATCCTTTCTAAATGAATGTCGTATGATGAAATCAGTAATGCTCATGTTTCTAATTAGCTGTAGTAGCATAGACCAAATTTATAATGTCAGACTAGTATTCCCCATGTTCTAGTCAGCTAGGGACTCTCCATAGCCAAGAACCTTTCCCCTTGTCTACTTAGGACTCTCCATAGCACAGAATGACTCCCTTAGTTTAGTTGGGACTCTCCATAGCCGAGAATTTTTCCCTTAGTCAGTTAGGGACTCTCCATAGCCGAGAATATTTCCCATAGATTAGTTGGCATTATCCATAGCTGAGAACATTTCCCTAGTTCAATTGGGACTCCCTATAGCAAAGAATGACTCCCTTAGTTTATGTTATTAGGATGGCTCAGTTCTTTATAGTTAAGACTTCAGTTTAAAAAAGATATAATGCAATGCAATGCATACTCACTTATCAACAGATATCCTGTACAGTGTGTTATACTAGCCTCAGCTTCGACTCTCATTAAATATTCAGTACATGACCCTTATGGATGATGATGTTTTAGAATATGAGTTCCAAAAGCAAGTTTCATGTATATATGTGTATGTGACGCAGATGATCGTTGCATTCTAAATCAGAGTTATGTCGATGTACATAGTTATTTCCTTCTTGTATAATTGATTGCCTAGTTTATTTACACTTTCCCGCATGCTCAGTACATTCAAAGTACTGACCGCATACTTTATATGCCATATCATTTCATGATATAGATTCACGTATCCATACTTAGCCCTGCAGGTAGACATGCTTCTTCTTCCATCTTAGCGGATTGTGGTGAGTCCTCATCTCTCGAGGACGAGGCCTATGTTCTTATTAAGTTGTATTTTAGTTTTCATACTTTAGAAGTTAGCAAGGGACCTGTCTCAACAACTCGTCAGTTTAGTAGAGGCTTTCAGACATGTGTAATCAGATTTATTCTATGTATTATGTTTTTGCTAGATTATGTCCTTAAGTTTTAAATTTGATTCTTAAAGTTAGCTTCCGCTCAATTATGTTTCTGTTAGCTGTTTAAGTTGTTAAGTATTATTCTATGATTATGCCATGGGTCGACTTGGAGCCTTTTGGGATTCCTTATCCCGTGTTACAGCTAGAGTGTAAACTCGGATCGTGACAAACATGGTATCAGAGCCAAGGTTTAGAGTGTCCTAGGGTTTTTGAAGACCGCATTAAGTAGAGTCTTCTCCATGGGTGTGAAGCGCGCTGCACTTATGACGAAGCGACTGCGAGACGTTTTAGGAATGTTCCATTTTCTTCATGATTCTTATCGTGCATAGGGTATGAAACTCTAAATAGTTCCTCTCCTGACTCATTCTTTACGTGCTCGCATATAATGCCTCCCAGAATAGCGAATGGAAGAAGGAATAGTAATGGCCTCCAACAGGCACCACCAGCCTTGGCGAACCCGATACACGATCATGTTTCTCATGCCAAGTTGCAGGAAACCCTTAATATGTTTACGCAGGCCATGATCGCCTAGATTAATCAGCAAGCAATGGATTGTGTTCCCCAGAATAGGACTGTAGCTGTGGCTAGGGTAAGAGAATTTCTCCAAATGAACCCACTTGAATTATCGGGGTCAAAGGTAGACAAGGACCTGTATGAGTTCTTTGAAGAGAATTAAAAATTACACAAATCATAGGAGTGAAGGAGACTGAGAGCGCAGACTTATCCTCCTACCAGCTGAAAAGAGTCACGCATATATGGTTTTTCCAGTTGAGAGACAGTTGGGGAATTGGAGAAGGCCCTCTAGGATGGGATGAATTTATGACTGCATTCCTAGACAAATTTTTCCCTACGGAGTTGAGAGAGGCTAAGGCTACAAAATTCATCCACTTTAAAAAGAATTACATGATTGTCCAATAGTATGAGTTGGAATTTACTCGACTGTCCAAGTATGCACCGGAGACGGTAGCCAACCAGTGGACTCGGGTAACAAGGTTTGTGAATGGAGTGTTGGACTCCTTGATTAAAGAGTGCAGGACTCTTTGTTTTTTCTGTGGCAAGACGGGTCATTAGCATCGAGATTGCGTAGAGGCTAAGCGAGGCGAGAGTAGATCCTTGGCCACCTCTTCAGTAGCTCCGATAGCCCATCCATTTCAGCAAGGTGCGTCATCTAGCCTAGGTGGCAGATGAAGTCAACACCGCTCCTATGCTGTAGCAACACACCAGGGTAAGGGCAAGTCACCAGTAGTGGCCACAGGTATATTGTGAATTTTGCATTACTTTTTGCTTGTTTTGAGCCCTAGAACCCTAGTAATGAATAAGATGCTCTGTATTTGGTTGTTGAGAAAAGATTATTGATGTGTTATGTGAATGTTGTTACTGTAAGGCTTGCAGTGAAGGTTTGAGGGGGAAGAGAAGCTAGGAGTTAGTAAAGTAGCCCCGATCTCAAGAAACATCCAGGAGCCTTAGAATGACGGCTTTAAGCTAAGGGAGAAATGGTATGTTTGTGCGCCCACTCGAATCTTGACTATGCTAATAGAGGAGTTCCATCCCTAACAGTGCGATATGTCAACCCCTTCAGGTTTAGATAACTTCTCTTGTATTTCAGTTGAAGCAAAGTTATGCCCATCCCTAGGGGTAGATTCCCAAGATTTCTATAAAACCGCTTCAGATAGCGATGCCAGTGTTGCTCTACAAATGCTTAAGGCTCATCTTCATATTATGAATTAGTTACATGTGTTAACTCATGTCTCCCAGTATATAATCAGCTCGAACTCAGTCTTTAGAAGTTGCTTTAGTAGTCCAATAGAGTAAGGTTATCACATGTATGTGCTCAATATAGATGTCATGAATGGTATGTGCTCATTAGACCTTTACTTTCAGTTAGACCAGATATCATGAAATCTAACCCATAATAGAAAGCGATTTAAGAATGAAGGTTCAATCTATATCAGCTCAGTGCCAGTTAGAGGGGAAGAATCCTTCTCAGTGCTCCATCTAGTTCCATGTTAGTTTCGTGTCTTTCAGTCACTCTTGGGCTCTAGCATGCATGTATGATTTAGATGTTCAATTCAGATGTGTAAGATCCGCCCGGGTTAGATACTCCATTGATTTTTTTGTAATTGATTAGTTTTGGGATTCCTATTTTGTCGCTATCCTTTAAGTAAGTTTAGCCAACATTAAAGGAAGAATGTTCCCAAGGCGGAGATATTGTAACACCCCAAAAATTTCTAAGATCATATTCCAGACTTAAAGAAAGAATTCAGACAAAAGGTGGAAATTTTGCAATAGGACGAGTTGTGAGACGACTTGTTAGGTGACCCCAAGAGTTGTGGTTAGACCGCAATGAGTAGTCAAGAAGTGCAGCCTGGATGAGTGACATGGACGATCCAACGAATCGTTACGTACACCACAATTCGTTTAGTAGGCCGTTGGGTGAATGTTGGAGTTTAATGCTGAGGTCCCGAGGCAGTGGAGACCAGGAAAGGAGGGATGAGTCATCGTACACCTGATGACTCGTCATATGACCCATGGGGAGAGAAGAGCAGAAAAAGGAGATTCAACCAGTGTACTCCACAGCATGGCCCCACAAGTCGTTGCCTACCCCACGACTCGTGGAGTGCCTAGTGGGGATTGGTAGGGGTATTTTTTTCCTTTGTTTTTTTAGAGGTGTTTTCGTAAAATCCAATGCTTCTAACTCCTAAAATATGTCGTTTTGAGTATGATATGGGGTGTTTTTAAGGGGATAACTTTCCTAAACCCTCATTCTATCAAAAATCACTCTCAAACTCTTCTTCCTCCTCTCTCTCAAGATTCAAGAATTCAACAAGGTTTCCTCAAAGCTTTAAGGTGCAAGTTCAACTGGGGGTTTCTTCTGGAATCAGGTATGTGGGATTTTCAACAAAGATATCCTTCCATTCTTGTTCCCCAAAATATTTTTATCAAAACCATATTTCCAATATTCTAAAAAAGCATGACCTAGGGTTTTGATTTATGGATGATTTCCTCTAAGTCTTCTACGAATTTTAAGACCTATTAGGATTAAAAGTTAATTATTCTTATGGGAAAATTTTAAAATCTTGAATTATGTACTAAATGGTGAACATACATGATTATAGGTTTTCCTTCATGAGGTAGCTTAAAACATCAATTGGGGTGTTATTATTATTCACTCGATTATATCAGGAACTCGTATCCTTGTTTAAAATATAAGAAGATCATAAGCGTTCTCTTGAAAAAGATATGTTGAGATAAGACTAGACTTATGGGCTTGATCAATAGGAAGCATGTACGTGTTTCCATTATGTTTTTGATGTAAATGTTTTGGGTATGAGGTGAACCTATGATAATGGTATAAATTAGCATATCTTCTTTATGAATTGAAGTAAATTTCAAAATAGGTTCCATGAAAAAATATACGTTTCTACCATGATCTCGTTGTACATGTTTAAGGTATGACTTGAGTATATAGGTTTTTCCATAAATTAGAATATATGAATCAACATATACATGCTAAAGTGTCAATTCGACCTATGGATTCTATGTTACACTTTGTACATTATGAACTCGAAACTTGAATGTTGTGGAGGTGTGTAAAGTATGATATGAATCTATAGATGTTCGTAAATGTAAAAGGTTTGGATTAAATGAGGATTTGGTACCATGACGATATGAATTTTTATGACAAAGCATGAGAAAGATCCATCAGACTTTTGGGCTTGTTGTTAGCAGAAAGTAGCCTTAATCCTTTCTAAATGAATGTAATATGATGAAATCAGTAAATGCCTATATTATTGTTTAGTTGTAGTAGCATAAACTGGATGTATAACGTCAAACTAGTACTCCTCATGTTCTAGTTAGCCAGGGAATCTCCATATCCGAGAAAGTTTCCCTTTGTTGCATCGGGACTCTCCATAGCAGAGAATGACTCCCTTAGCTCAATTGGAACTCTCCGTATCCGAGAATGTTTCCCTTAGTCAGTCAGGGACTCTCCATAGCCGAGAATGTTTCCCTTAGATTAGTCCGGATTCTACATAGGTGAGAACATTTCCCTAGTTCAGTTGGGACTCTCCATAGCAGCGAATGACTCCCTTAGTTTATGTTATTAGTATGTCTTAGTTTCGTGTAGTTCATACTTCAGTTTAAAACAGATATAATGTAATGTAATGCAGACTCATATCAGCAGATATCCAGTACAGTGTGTGATACTAGCCTTAGCTTCGACTCTCATTAAATGTTCAGTACTTGACCCATATGCATGAGTTTAATGATGTTTCTGAATATGAGTTCCAAAAGCAAGTTCAATGTATATATGTGTTTGTTACTTAGAAGAGGATCGTTGCATTCTAAATCAGTTATATGTCCATGTACACAGTTATTTCCTTCTTGTATACTTGTATGTTCAGTTTGTTTACGTTTTCTCGCATGCTCAGTACATTTCAACTACTAACCTCATACTTTATATGCTATATCATTTCTTGATATAGATTCAAGTATCCAGACTCACCCCAGCGTATAGACACACTACTTCTTCCATCACAGCATATTGTGGTGAGTCCTCATCTCTTGAGGATGAGGCCTATGTTCTTATTCAGTTGTATTTCAGTTTTTAGACTTTAGGAGTTAGCTGGGGACCTGTCCCAACAGCACATCAGTTTAGTAGAGGCTTCCAGACATGTATAATTAGATTTAGTCTATGTATTATGTTTTTTTCTAGATTATGTCCTTAAGCTTTATATTAGACTTTTAAAGTTAGGTTTCGCTTAGTTATGTTTAAGTTAGCTATTCATGTTGTTATGTGTTATTCTGTGAATATTCCATGGGTTGACTTGGAGCTTTTCAGTGTTCCTTGTCTCGTGTTACGACTAGGGTGTAAACTCGGGTCAGGACACCGACATGGCATGTTGGTCGCATAGGCAACCCACTTCTCTTGAATCTTCATGCCATCTCTTTGTACTTCAATCCAAGCTTCCTCCTTACTCATCTAACGTCACAATTAGCTTCCTTCTTAGCATTTTGCACCCATAAAATAAGTTAATCATGTCCTTTACTCCATGCACCTAAATATACATAAAACACATGAGATTATACTTAATTTAATTGACATACATTGCTAAAACTAAGTTATAAAATAGCACCTGGACATGTACATATGCCAAAGATCAACCACCAATCGTGATGAGTAGGTATGATTCATGGTCATGAGACATGGTCCATATCTGCAGAAGAGACCTGGGGTGACAAGTCACAGTACGATTCATAGTTCCCTGTAATGGATCGTGGTTTGGAGTCATAGGTTTGAGGATCAGAGGTGGGACAACGATTGCCCACTGAACACGAGTCATAGGACGGCTCGTCGTGTACAGGGATAAGTCGCAGTGAGCACTCATGGTTCTATCCAAAGAACCAGAGGTTTTTGACTAGCCAACAACGGAAGGAAACCACGAATCATGGTTAGGTGGTACTCTCATGGTAGGACTCGTTACGACTGATAGTCAGCATTTCTAATGTGTGTTCCCAAAGGTATTTTGTAATTTCCCAAGCTCCTAATATTTTTAGTGAAATTTTATTGAGTGCAAAAATTATTGTTTTAAGAGGGCTTAGCCTGTCCTAAGTAATTAGGCTCCCATGCTTGCTTTGTATTAAATTTCTCTTCCAAGATCAAACTAGAATTCTCCTCAATTTATTTCGCAATTCTCCCGGGCTTTCAATACTAGTTAGGAAATTAGTTTACCTAGGTATGTAGGGCCATGAATGGGGGTTTCCTTCCATCCTCATTCCCAAACATTTTCTCTCATTCATGAATTCAAGTTCTTAATCAAGTGTATTGATTTTTAGGGTTCTAACCCAATTCTATGTAATTATCTAAGCTATGTTTATGGGCCTAATTTCCTCATATTCTAATGTATGGTTTAATTCTAATGGGAAGATGTTACACTCAATTTGATTATAAAGTCATGATTTCAAATCATTAGAAATTATACCCTATTATACAAGTTTTATGAAAATCCAAGCTTATGATCCATGATTTCAAGTACGATGAGTGATCTAGTATGCATGAATATGTATGAACACTCAACTTATGACTCAATGATTTTGACTTGTTATGTCTGTTGATCGTGGGCAAAATAGCATGCTCGAGTGATACTTTATAACTTAGTTCTGCCTTGATTATCTATTTATTTATATACATTTTCATGTGATTTTATATAAATGTGAATATATGTGCTAACCAACATGATTAGTCCTTGTCTTGTAGGTTTTAATGAATTTGAGGAACTAATTCATAAGTTGGTGAAGTAGAGGAATGGAGTCGAGAGCAATTGGCGAAAGTCGGCAAAGAGCATGCCATGGCAAGGCTGGCCGCGCCAGGCAGCATGCCACACTGTGCATGTGCCGCGCCCAGCGCAGTGCCACGCCCATGCCAGGTGTGCGAGAAGAGGCAGCAGGCAGGCAGGCTCCAGCGTGCCAGCGTCGTGCCACGCTAGGCCAGCTGCGCGACAGAGCAAGGCCAACGCGCTGCATAAGCAGTGTGTCACGCTGGCAGCACAGTGACACTCGACAGTTTTGGCATTCTTAGGAGATTTCCAGAGAGCCTCCACATTACCTCCGTGTCACGGAGGAAGTGCTCCGCGATACACACCGTAACAAGGAGCCATTCCACGACAGGCTAAATTGTGCACGTTTCTCATTTATTATAAATAGGTCACTTAGCTCCTAAAACCACTTTTTCATGATTTTATTCTGGAAAACTACCTAGGAGTGAAGGGAGAAATGGGAGAGCTCATTTAGGGTTTGTCAAATTCCCTTCTCATCTACCAAATTCTTGTAAGTATGTTAATTTAGTTGTAGTTTCTTGTAGTTTTATGAACATCAATGGCTAGAACCCTTCCTCTAGGGTTGAAGCCATGCATTATGATTGTGATTCTATAACATTGTTTTGGAATTAAGTTATTGGTTGTTGCTTCCGTCTTGCATTTTGGATTGTTGGTTGTCTTTATGATTGATCACCATGAAAACATATACGTTAGCTTGGGCATAGGCTTGAGAAAGCAGTGACCTAGGTCAGAACAGGAGAATGTGAGGAGCATGTTTATATCTCATGATATAATTTCGTGTTAGGATAGAAATATACCTAACACCTTGCTTGGTTGATAAAACGGGGGTATTTAAAGACCGACTTAGGATTATCACATCACCACTCGAAGAAGTAGTTGTGAGGCTAAGTTGAGTTAAATGATTAGACGCACGAAAGTCCCTAATCATTTCCACGTAAACCACAACATAATTGATTGCCCACGAACTAGAAGTAGCATCCTCGCTCACAATGATGCAGTGAGGCTAGTTTGTCATGTTTAGAGGCTCGAAAGACCATGAACATGCAATTCTAATTATGTGAAACGACAATTGATAGTTGCATACTTAACCCATTGCAAATCGTAGCATCGTATGATTATCTGGTTTTATCTCTATGTTGCTCGTAGAGTGCATTCAGAATATTTCGTTGACCAAATTCAGACTTAATTAAAAATCTCCCTCGAAAACTTCTACAACCAACATTTTCGGTATTTAAGATCACACTTGTAATGGATAGTTAGAGGAATGGGTCCAGTCCCTGTGGGTTCGACATTTCGGTTCCTAAAAATAGCCACTACATTACTTGCACGACCCGTACACTTGCGAACGCGCGAATAAGGGCACGTCATGTTTCTAGCGCCGTTGCCGGGGACTCGGCGAAGTTTTGATAATTTATTTGGTTTTTTGTGATTTTTAAATTTCCTTAAGTGTTGAGAAACTTGGTCTTAGTCTGATTATTTGCAGGTGACAGGTTGTCCTGCCGAGGTGGCCAAAAATAGAAATCTAGTGGAACCGTTGCTTGAACCTGAACGTCAAATCTATTTGCAAAGGAGAGTGGCTCTAGAGAAAAAGCTGAAGAGACTTCAAGAAAAGGTACAACAACAACCACCCGCGGGACAAGAACAATTGTCATCGAAAGCAATGGCAGTAAGACCAGTTCGCGAAGTGGCAATCCCACTAGCGACGAATGTGACCTCTAGTATCCGTAAACCGGAGCCTGGAGGGAACTTTGAGCTTAAACAGAACAGGGTGCAGCTGTTACATTCTAGTGGTCAATTCATTGGGATGGCTCATGAGGACCTGCAGCAGCACTTACAGAGCTTTCTAGAGATTAGTGAAACGTTTGTCCCCACCGGCGTGTCCACAGATTATGTCCGACTGACCCTCTTCCCATTTTCACTGTTGGGAGAGGTGAAAACGTGGTTGGAGGTTGTTTCCTCTAAACAACAAAAGAAAAGGAGATAATTCTCAAAAGAGAACCCAGGTATGAGGATGTCCTAAAAAGGACAGTCCACGTCGTGCCGCGACGTAAAATAAGGCGCTGCTTGGGAGGCAACCCAAGGGTACCTCAGGTACAAATTTGTCATTTTGATTTTGTGTTGATTTGGTTATTTTCATTTTGTTTGTGTTTTTGGTGGAAAGTTAAGCACAGATGGCGGTAAGTCTGAGTACTGAGAAGGTGGAAGCTAAAGAGCATGGAATAGAAGAAGTGTAAAGTCAAACACCCACCTCTGAAAACTTGAAAGGAAAGCATGCTTTTAGCTTGGCATAGAAGCTCAGGGAGTATTTCTCATCCTTTAAATGTTAATTTGATGCTATGAGGACATAACATGATTTAAGTGTGGGGTGAGATAAATTTCAAAATTTTTGTGCTTAACAAGTTTTTGGTGAATGTAATGCTTGTGTGAAATTTGTGAGAAATTTGATAAATTTTTGTGAATTAAGCATGACTTCATCACCCATTGGTTTTTCTTTTTGGTTCTTTTCCGATGGGAGGCCTTTGAACCGAAGAATAAAAATTTTATTTTTCTTTCATTTGTCTGTATATAGTGTTTTAGTCATAGTTAGGGACTGTTTCCAACGATGGATGGATGACGACCGTCTTGAGGAAAAATTAGTCGATAGGTTTTGGGTTTTTGAAACCATAACTAATTGGTGCTTGATGTTCTTGTTATGTACTATACACGATTGTAAGATACAACGGTGGTTAGTGTTGAAGCATGCAAGTGTATAACTTTGTTTGAGACACTTAGGCTCTTGAATTTGACGTAATATAATGGAAGCTTAATCTGAATTCTTGTGATTAGCTGAGTTAAGAGTATGCTGAATGTTTCTCGAATTGAGCATGTGCCATGTGTGTAAGGTTTTTAAGTATCTGTGCTATTGTGGATTGTCTAGAACTTTCCTGGTGTTTATAAAACGAAATGAAGGATGTGAATTGTAGGAGATGATTTAGGCATTTCTTTGAATGAACCAAATTTTTATCCCTCATTTTACCTACCTTGAAAAATTAATCCTAGTTAGCCCCATTGAGCCTTGAGCCTATTCTTTGACAGCTGCAACATAAGCTTAATCCTTTTTCTTTCATTAGCCTTGTGTTTGATCCAAAACTCCTAGGCTCTAAGTGAATAATCCGAAAGTGTAAAGGAGTGAGAAAAAATGAAAAAGAAGGAAAAATGGAAGTCGTGAAAGTTGAGAAAGGTCAAGGGTACACTGGTGTGAAAATTGTTGATTATTATTAAGTAGTAAGAAAATAAATTAATGAAAAATTATTTATAGAGCTCCTTACTAATAAGCTAAAAGTGCCTAAAGAAAGGGGGAGCATAAGAGGAAAAAGAAAGCTGAAAGGAGAAAAAGGTGAAGTAAGGGAAGGGAAGTTCGTAATGAGGGCGTAATGTATTAAAAGCGCTTGGGAAAGATAGTCACTATTATTGGCCAGAATAGTACCAACCCGTCCCTTAGCTTACATTACAACCCATTAAGTCCTACTTGATCTTACATTCACAGATCCTTAAGTTCGTGGAATAAAACACTAAGGGCAAGCTTATGGGTCATTACATGATGCATGTGAATCCTTTGTGAGAGTGAGCGTAATTCTATTCATGTACCCACACATGTTGTGATTTACAAAGTTCTTGTGTGTGAAAATGGATAACTCTCGTTCCGTGAGGGCACATGTTAAATGAAGGATATAATTCATGTGGGATTTCTTAATCAGTTTATTTGCATGAGTTTTCTAAGATTGAGAGTCGCTTCTTGAGGTTAAGAAGTCTTAGCGGAGTTGTATTTCATTTCAATGATTAAATCGGGCATGCTCTATTTTTAGCTTGTCATCTTAAATAATCATTATAGCCGTAGATTGAATTATTTTGCTAAATTAGCTATGTGTGAGTCTCCATATGCATGAGATGTAAAAGGTTGTTCGAGGACGAACAAGGCTTTAAGTGTGGGGTAGGTGATCGTGGGCAAAATAGCATGCCCGAGTGATACTTTATAACTTAATTTTGCCTTGATTATCTATTTATTTATATACATTTTCATGTGATTTCATATAAATGTGAATATATGTGCTAACTAACATCATTAGTCCTTGTCTTGTAGGTTTGAATGAATTTGAGGAACTAATTCATAAGCTGGTGAAGTAGAGGAATGGAGTCGGGAGCAATTGGCGAAAGTCGGCAAGGAGCATGCCATGGCAAGGCTGGTCGCGCCAGGCAGCATGCCATGTTGTGCGTGTGCCACGCCCAGCGCCGTGCCACGCCCATGCCAGGCACACGAGAAGAGGCAGCAGGCAGGCAGGCTCCAGCATGCCAGCGTCGTGCCACGCTAGGCCAGCTGCTCGACAGAGCAAGGACAACGCGCTGCATGAGCAGCGTGCAACACTGGCAGCACGGTGACACTCGACAGTTTTGGCATCCTTAGGAAATTTCCAGAGAGCCTTCGCGTTACCTCCATGTCACGGATGAAGTGCTCAGCGATACACTCCGTAACAAGGAGCCATTCCACGACAGGCTAAATTGTGCACGTTTCTCATTTATTATAAATAGGTCCCTTAGCTCCTAAAACCACTTTGTCACGATTTTATTCTAGAAAACTACCTAGGAGTGAAGGGAGAAGTGGGAGAACTCATCTAGGGTTTGTCAAATTCCCTTCTCATCTACCAAATTCTTGTAAGTATGTTAATTTAGTTGTAGTTTCTTGTAGTTTTATGCACATCAATGGCTAGAACCCTTCCTCTAGGGTTGAAGCCATGCATTATGATTGTGATTCTATAACATTTTTTTTGAATTAAGTTATTGATTGTTGCTTCCATCTTGCATTCTGGATTGTTGGTTGTCTTTATGATTGATCACCATGAAAACATATACGTTAGCTTGGGCATAGGCTTGAGAAAGCAGTGACCTAGGTCAGAACAGGAGAATGTGAGGAACATGTTTATATCTCACAATATAATTTCGTGTTAGGATAGAAATATACCTAACACCTTGCTTGGTTGATAAAATGGGGGTATTTAAAGACCGACTTAGAATTATCACATCACCACTCGAAGAAGTAGTTGTGAGGCTAAATTGAGTTAAATGATTAGACGCACGAAAGTCCCTAATCATTTCCACGTAAACCACAACATAATTGATTGCCCACGAACTAGAAGTAGCATCCTCGCTCACAATGATGTAGTGAGGCTAGTTTGTCGTGTTTAAAGGCTCGAAAGACCATGAACATTCAATTCTAATTATGTGAAATGACAATCGATAGTTGCATACTTAACCCATTGCAAATCGTAGCATCGCATGATTATCTGGTTTTAACTCTACGTTTCTCCTAGAGTGCATTCAGAATATTTCGTTGAACAAATTTAGATTTAATTAAAAATCTCCCTCGAAAACTTCTATAACCAACATTTTCGGTATTTAAGATCACACTTGTAATGGATAGTTAGAGGAACGGGTCCTGTCCCTGTGGGTTCGACATTCCGGTTCTTAGAAAGAGCCACTATATTACTTGCACAACCCGTACACTTGCGGACACGCGAATAAGGACACGTCATCTATTTCAAGTATGCATGATTTTATGATTTGGGAAACCCTATGCAAGTTAAGTATATTTTATCACGATTTTAGCGAAGGCTAACAAGATCAGTTTATGATATTATTTGGAGTCAAGACTCCCAATGTAGCATATGATATGATATGGAGTTAAGACTCCCAATGTTAAGATTCAAGCTATGTTTTAAGAATATGATTATATGAGCACTATGCATATTTAGAGAGTAGTGTCTAGCACCGAGTAGGCTTGGGGTTCCGAGGTTCCCCAATCTCATAAATTATACGCCAATGGAGGTATATATATTTGGGACCTCTCAAGAGAGTGTTTCCCCTGCCCAAGGGAACAATGTGATATCACACCTTATTCTTCCTTTTCCCTATAAAGGCTTAGGATGACTCTCCTCTACATAGACAAGACGTGAGATCATCATGTGCTCATACATCATGGTTGTCAGTTCTGACGAATCTCTAATTGTTCCTCGAGATTACAATTACTCATTTTCATGACTTATGATATTATGTCTTACAACATATTTGACCTAATGATCAGTTTATGAGTTTTTACTTAAAATTTCAAGTATGAAGAATCATATAATTCTACTTTTCAATCTTGTGTCATTATGTTCAATCATGACAACCAGCTTACGATTATGTATATGTCAGATACAACTTTTAGCTAACAGTCCTTACTCTCATGATCCTTTTTATGTATGTACATGATTTTAACTGATGTTTTACGAACCATGTTTTACTTACCTTACATACTAAATACATTTCAAGTACTGAAAGCATACTCTGTGCTATATAGTCTTATGATATAGGTAGGTTGAGGTGATCCAGCTCAGTCTTGCCGATAGCTTCCTCCAACTGCAGCCCAGTTCAGCCCCTTTTTTTGGGTAAGTCCTCATAATTCGAAGACATCTATCAATTTAGACTTGATATGTCAGTTTAAGCTTTATGCTTGAGTTAAATGGGGGCTTGTCCCAACATCTCATTAGATAGTAGCAGATTTTCAAACGTAGACTAGTATGTTCATCTTTGAGATTCAACATTGCAATACTACTATTTGATAAACTCTTTCTGATATTTAGTCTTCCATTTATTCATGTTAATGTTCTTTTCTACTTAATCATGCTTTAAACTCATGCTATGTATGTACCATGGATTAGCTTAGAGCCATTCTTGGTTCTAGGTTCTTGTCTCAATCGAGGTCCCAGCTTAGGTCATGACAAGTTCACAGTCTTGGTTAGTCCTCATCATCCGAGGATGTATATCAGTTTTTATTGTCATGTCTTGTTTAGTTTCAGACTTAGCAAGCTAGTTGGGAGGGTTGTCCCATCAGCTCATCTTACGGCTAGAGGCTTTCAAATAGACAAGTAGTAGATGACTCCGTATTGTGAAATTGTCACTCTCACTTATGCTTTATGTGTGTAGACTTTTGTGTATCCATGATTATCTTTTAAATTTAGCTTTAGTTCATGCTCTTGAGTTGCTATACATATTCCATGGTTTAGCTTAGGGCCATTCAGAGTTCTAGATTCCGTGTCTCGATCTGGGTCCCAGCTCGGGTCATGACAAACTTGGTATCAGAGAAAATGTTTAGGTGTGTCCTAGGGTGTCTAAAATCCCTGTTAAGTAGTCTTTTCCATGGGTGTGAAGCATTCTACACTTAAAGGGAGAGGCTACGAGACATTTTAAGAAAGTTCCCTTCATTCATGATCTACGTCGTGCGATGAAGTACACCATTCTATTACTCTAACTTATGCTATATGCATTTGTAGAAATATGCCTCCTTACAAAGTTAATGGAAGAAGTAATAGCAATGGAAATGGCCTTGGCAATGGCAATGGAGACGGGCCTCAACCAGCCCCATCAGCTCCAGCAGATCCCTTGCTTGTGAAGGCTACTCATGCTGAGTTTAAGGCCACTTTTCAAATGTTTGCTCAGTCTATGAAAGCCTCGGTCAACCAGCACGTAGTGGCGTATGTCCACTAGAATGGGAACAGAACAGCAGCGAGAGTGCAAGACTTCCTCAAGATGAACCCACTTGAATGTCTGTGGTCGAAGGTTGATGAAGACCTATATGAGTTGATAGAGGAGGTTCATAAGATCACCCAGATTATGGGGGGTGACTGGGAGGAGAGTGCAGATTTAGGCTCCTTTCAGATGAAAGGGGTTGCTCATATATGATTTCGGTAGTGGAAGGAGAGTCGAAGAGTTGGTGCGGTTCCCGTTGATTGGGATGAGTTTGTTACCGCTTTCTTGGAAAGATTCTTTCCACAAGATTTTGAGGAAGGAAAAGGCTGCTGAGTTCATCAAGCTAAAGCAGAACAACATGACTGTCCAGAAGTATGCCTTGGAGTTTACCCGGTTGTCCAAGTATGAACCAAAGATTGTGGTCGATCCGAGGGCTCGCATGATCAAATTTGTAAATAGGGTGGAAGATTCCTTGGTCATGGAGTGTAGGACCACCATGCTAATTAATGACATAAATGTCTCCCAACTAATCATATACGCATAGTAGTTAGAGGCAGAGCAGATGGGTTTTTGGGAGTCCTACAGATATTACGAGCTCTTTGGGTTTAGTTGGATCTTATAGGAGTTTCATAGAGGTATTTTCATCCATTGCGACACCATTGACTAAGTTGATCAAGGAAACAGTCAAATTACAGTGGTCGAATGCTTCTGAGAAGAGTTTTTAGGAGTTGAAGACTCGACTCACTTCAACCCCAATATTAACCCTACCAGAGGGAATGTATGGCTTCGTTGTGTATTGTGATTCTTTTAGGGTTGGGCTTGGTTATGTGTTGATGAAGCATGGTAAGGTCATTGTGTATACATCTACACAGCGTAATACTTACGAGAAGAAGTATCTGACGCATAACTTAGAGTTGGAAGCTGTGGTGTTTTCTTTGATGATTTGGAGGCACTATCTATATGGAGTATATGTGGATGTGTTAATAGACCACAAGATCCTTCAATACGTGTTTACCCAAAAGGACTTGAATTTGCAGCAAAGATGGTGGCTAGAGCTTCTAAAGGACTATGATATGAGTATCCTTTATCATCCAGTAAAGGCCAATGTAGTGACAAATGCTCTAGTAGGTTTTCCATGAAGAGTGTGTCTCATGTCGAACATGGGAGAAAGGAGTTAGTGAATCAAGTCCATAGGCTTGCTCGTTTAGTGGTTCACCTTGCATGGTGGTTTTATTGTTAAAAATGAGTTAGAATCTTCATTGGTGATAGAGGTTAAAGCAAGGCAAGATAAGGATCCTATCCTAGTGAAGCTAAAGGAAGTTGTTTGGATTAAGAAAATGGAGGTTTTCTCCCATGGGGGAGATGGTGTACTCCATTATCAAGGCAGGTTGTGTTTGCTAGCTGAACATGACTTGAGAGAGAGGATGTTGAGCGAGGCTCATGGCTCTCAGTACTCTATCCATCTAGGTGCCACCAAGATGTACCGTGATCTACGGAAATTCTAGTGGTGGAATGACATGATGAAGGACATAGTGGAGTGTGTGGCTAAGTATCTGAATTGCCAATAGGTGAAGGATAAGCACTAGGGACATAGAGGTATGCATTAGTACACCAGTATTCCTTCTTGGAAGTAGGAAGAGATCAATATGGACTTTATTATAAACTTTCCTGGTACATGCTGACAGTATAACTCTATATGGGTGATCATGGACAGGTTGACCAAATCAGCTCACTTTCTACCGATCAAAACTACGGATTCAGGCGAGGATTGTACTAGGCTTTACATTGGGGAGTTAGTTCGGTTTCATGATGTCCCATTGTCCCTCATCTTAGATAGGGGTACTCAGTTCACCTCTTAGTTTTAGAGATCGTTTCACAAGGGACATGGTACACAGGTGAAGCTTAGGAAAGCTTTTCACCCGCAGATAGATAGTCAGGCCGAGTTGACCATTCAAACTCTTGAGGACAAGTTGAGAGCGTGTGTGATTGATTTCAAGGGTATTTGGGATGATCACTTTCTTCTAATTGAAATTGATTGCAATAATAGTTATCACTCTAATATTCAGATAGCTTCGTTTGAGGCTCTATACGGGTGAATGTGTAGGTCACCTATTGGATGGTTTGAGGTAGGTGAGGCTACATTAATAGGGTCGTATTCAGTTCATGAGGCCATAGAGAAAGTTCAGCTTATCAGAGAGAGGATAAAAACAGCTTAGAGTCGTCAGAAATCTTATATGGATGTTAGGAGAAGAGAGCTTGAGTTTGAGGTTTATGATTGGGTGTTTCTGAAAGTGTCTCCCATAAAGGTGGTTATGAGGTTCGATAAGAAAGAGAAGCTTAGTCTCTTTTATGTTAGTCCTTACAGGATTCTGAGGCGAGTTGGCAAGGGGGCATATGAGTTGGAGCTACCAATAGAGTTAGCCTCGATGCTTCTAGCTTTCCATGTATCTCTGTTGAAGAAATGCATTAGTGACCCAACCTTAGTTGTTCTGGTTGAGAGCGTTAATGTGAAGGATAACCTTACTTATGATGAGGTTCTAGTTTAGATCCTTGATCATCAGGTACGAAAGCTGACAAACAACGAATTAGCATTAGTGAAATTTTAATGGAGAAATCAGCTTGTTGTGGGAGCTATGTGGGAAGCCAAAGCTAATATGATGGCTAAATACCTTTATCGTTTCCCTTTCCGGCTCAGTTCCAGCATGAGGTACTAGTTTCCTCCTTAGTACTCTATTTATCTTCATGTCAAGTTCATGTCTCTCAGTTCCTTTCATATTAGAGCATGCATATATGATTCATGAATTCAAATAAGTTATGTATATTAGTCCGGAGTCAGTCACTCCGTCAGTTCTCCGCTATGGTTGTTCAGTTTTAGGATTGTAGTTTTTTCCCTAGCCTTTCTGTATGCTTAATCTACATTCTAGGGTGAATCTTCCCAAGGGGGAAATAATGTAACATCCCAAAATCCACTCAGATTAACCTCGAGGACTAAAATAAAAAAATTAGGAAAATTTGCACCAGGTCACGAAATGAGTCATCCAGTGACCCATAAAGTGACCTAACGTGTCGTTGAGTCAACTATTGGGTGGTGCAAAGTGGAAGAAAGGGTGTTTTCAAAAACTCACGATAAGTTGAGGGATGATGAGATGGTAATTTCCCAACTCATTGGGCATTTAAGCATGAGCTTCACCTTAGTTTTTCAGTCTTTTAGTTGGATTTTATGCCCTTTTTCCGTTGTATGTTGCAGGTTCCTAACTTGAAGAGAAGGAAAATGAAATTGAGTAAGAAGGATGAGATTCAGGTGTAAATAGGTGCTCCACCAGAAGACACCGATGAAACACCGGCTGACCGCAGACACCCATTACAATGAGGAACAATTGCAACCGGTGGCTAGCAAAATAGTAGTTTGTGAACCGTCAGTGACGTTGTCGATTGGCTCTGCAATTCACTAGACACCAGAGGAGATAAACTAGAGCCCATCGGATGGACACAGCTCGAACCGCCAGTGACTCACAAATGAAAGACACCTGAAAAGGGAAAAATCATCCATCCTTAAAAAAGAGGAGAATGTTATGACCTACTTTTGTACATATTCTAGTAAAGTAGTCCAAACAAGCACATTATTATACTACATCACTTTTGGATGTGAGATTTGTATAGAAAATAGAGTTTTGAATATTTCTTTTTCGTCTTCATCTTCCTCAGTAAGGTATATCCATCAATGTAGAGACATTTTGAGCTTGATTGTGTTTACTCTTAATTATGAAATTGTTGAGTCTATTGATAAATAAGCTCTTGTGTTTCTCAATTATAAGTAGCTAAATCTATAGCTAGAGGTGTGTGATGATTGGTGTTTGATATAATTGGGTGCTACTAGATTTATCCTGTTATTACTTAATTAGTATAAATCTATTGATTTCTCCTCAATTTATAGTTGATTACTTATAGTTGCAAATATAGGTATAGTTGCAAATATAGGTATTTTTGCCTTAAAAAGAGGAATTAAGTAACGGGGAAACTCATGGTCATAATCTCAATAAAGATTGATGGCTAGAAATAGCACAACCCCTAACCCAAATGATATTGGAATAGTTGAATTGCACCTTGAGGTTTGAAAGAACATGAGGAAAAAGTCCCCAAGTTGTTGAAAAACATCGGGCACCATCTGTTTCAAGGTTATTTACGCATATTAGTAATAACTTGATCGTCTAGCAAATCCCAATTCGATTGGCGTCCCATCTACATTACACCTCTGGCCTCTCGATTTTGGTTATCTTTCTCTCTTGTTTAGTTGAACTTAGATTTTATTTATTCCCCCAAAATTTTCATTTACTTGTCTTGTACGTTGATGTAAATTAATTCAAGTTAATATGCATTTATTGCATTATCATTTTACATTTCTTGTGGGATTCAACCCCGACATCCGTCAAGTTATTTGTTTTGATACAAAGACCGTTTACGCTCTTTCATAGAGAAGGGTTTTGTTTTGACGTTGTCAAGAATGGCATCATTGCCGGGGAATGTAGTTTGATATCCTTTAGTTGTTGTTATTTTGTATTGATCTTGCATCTTAATTAGTTTGACATTACAATCTCAGTTGGTGTCTTCTAGGTTGAATTTGATTTGAGCCAGCATTCACTAGAAGGAGAAGGTTTGGTGGATGGGCATATGGATCAAGAGGATAGTGACCCCCTGATGCCCATTGTAGCAGGGGTAATTTTCCTATCTCCAACGGTAGGAAATGCTATTTTCTATATGATAAGTACAATGTTGCACTTACTTCAAATGAAGGGACTTCTTGGAGGAATGCCCAATGAGAATGCAAATAGGCATCTATGCAATTTCTTGGAGATTTGTCAACCCTTCAAGATTAGAAATATCACTCAAGAGTCAATCAGATTGAGACTTTTTCCAATCTCACTCATCGAGGAAGCAACTGCATTGTTAGAGGAGCTACCTCTTGGGTCTATTACCTCTTGGAATGAACTAATAGAGGAATTTTTGGATAGTTTCTTTCCCCCCTCAAGGATGTTGCAGCTGAGGGATGACACTACTAATTTTTGACAACTTGTGGGGGATCGACTCCATGAGGCTTTGTTGAGGTTTAAGAAAAATGTTGCCATTTGTCCGAACCATGGCTTACCCGATGGGGTGTTACTTCAAAGCTTCTATCGCTCATTGGAATCTATCGATAAGTCGGTGGAAAAATTTGTCTGGGGGATCAATCATAGATCAACCCTATGGAATAGCCAAGGCATTACTTTATAGAATGATGAAAACCAACCGAACATGGCACATGAGAGAAGCGGAGTTATACTCTAGTCGTGTTACTTCCAACCTTGTGAGTGCGGAGTTGAGGAAGAGAGAGGAGGCTAGAGATGAAACTCTAGCCAAAATGAGGACTCAACTAGAGTTGATGACAAAGCATGTGATGGGAGCTGGTACAAAGATGTGAATGCCGTGGCTGCTCAACCCCATACTCAGTTTGATGATGATACTTCACCTCGGAGATATGAGGAGGACTGTCAATACATGTCAGGCCAATTGGGGGGTTTTCACCTTGGGATTAAGGTGCCAACCAAGGCCTTTGGTGCCCAAGGGACAAGAATCAATGCTGGAAAAACCATGATAGTCCTGGTTGGGGCAGAGAAATGATCAATGGGGGAATAAAGAGAAGAATCTCAAAGGAGAGCGATATCACTAAAGTTCTAACCCTTATGTACCTCTTCCAAAAGTAGAAGTTCCTCAAGGACAGCCCAGGGTGAGTGATGTAGGAGGCTCAAAGATTGAGGATATGTTGTCTCGAGTGTTAAAGAAAGTAGAATCCACTGGCAACGTAGTTCAAGAGTTGAAAGGGGAGGTGTCTAACCTCGCCCAAACTGTGAACTCCCACTCGGCTTCAATCAAACACCTCGAAGCATAAATGAATCCCCGCATGAAGGGTGCACTTCCTAGTGATACTGTCTCGAACCTAAAGATAGATGGCCACTGCATGACAATCATGACCAGGAGTGGTAAGATATTGAAAGATGTGGGGGTGAAACCCAAGGATGTTGATGCCCCAAAGGAAATTGATGATGATATGTTGAATGAGGTGCCAAAAGCACCAAATGTTTGTGATAATGAGGAAGCACAAGATGAGAGAGATGTTGATGTATCTCTCTCAGACAATGTTTATGTGAATGTTGGAAAGAAGGCCCCAAGTGACAAAGATCATGAAGTGAGAGCTCCCCCACCATATCCATAGTGGTTGACGAAGAAGAAGAAAGACAATCAGTTCTGAAAATTCATAGATATGTTCAGCAAATTATCTATCAACATACTCTTGGTGGATTCTTTAATTCAAATGCCAGGATATGCAAAATAGTGAAGGAACTCTTGAAGAAAAAGAAGGTAGTGGATACGGGGACAAATGAGGTGACCCATCATTGCAGCACTGCCACGACTGGCAACCTTGCTCCAAAATGTGAAGACCCTGGGGCATACACCATTTCTTGCACAATTTACTTGTGCATGTTCAATAAGGATTTGTACCTCGGTGCTAGTATCAATCTCATGCCACTCACTTCATTCAAAAAAATCAGGTTAGGGAATCCCAAAGCGACCTCTATGAGGTTGTTGATTGAAGATAGGTCAATTAAATGACCTGTTGGAGTGTTAATCGATGTTCTTGTGAAGGTGGATAAATTCATACTCCCAGCTGATTTTTTTCTGAGTGGATTGTGAAATTGACATCGAGGTGCCAATCATTTTGGGGCGACCTCTACTACCAATGGAAAGGGCTTTAATTGATGTGGATCTGGGGAGCTGAAATGTCGGGTAGGAGGTGATGAGGTCACCTTCAATGTATGCTAGCTTATCAAGCCTTTGAATAAGTGAAAATTCATGGAAGTGCTCGATGGGGAAGAAGAACACTTTGAATCTTTTGATGATGAGAGTGAAGTTGAGGATGATCCTTCAGAATGTTGAAAATCAAGGAGATATCCGTCGTGCCACGATGTTAACTAAGGCACTTCTTAGGAGGCAACCCAAGAATTTGTATCTTGAGAATTTTTATGCTTTGTTATTTTTGATTTTGTAGGTATCTTAGATGTGAAGCAGGGAGGAGAAGTATAAAATAGTGTAGGCACTGATCTAGACCGGTGAATTGTCAATCCAGATGTGTGAATTGCTGATCCCTTGAGTAACAGAGGCAGAAAATTGGGAACAAAAAGGCAAAACCAGTGATGCATCGGTGGAATGCCGACACCAGTCCGCTAACCGCTGAGTGAACACTGGCTCAAGTCGCCTGGGCTAGGAGGAACAAACGTTGGCCCACCGGTAGAACACATAGTCCAATCCATGAACTGCTACATATTGAGTAGTATACTGGGCATAAGATGCTGGTCAATGGTGTTAAGGCAGCGAACCACTGGTCCTCATCAGTGACCGCCAGTGAGGCACCAATACAAGTATGTGCTTTGTTTAAAAATCTTGACCAACCCATTGACCGACAAAACTTGAATTGCTTTTAAACCGCCCCTAACTGGATACATCACCTTTTTATTCTCTCAAAATTCCCTTTTCCCACCTTTCAGCTTCTCCCATACACCATTTCATCTTCCAAAACTCCAACTTCCCACTTCCATTCAATAACCTCACCATTAATCCCCACATCTCCATAACTCATTTAAAATTTATTCTCACCTTTCCATTGACCAATCTAATCCCTCTTCTATTACCTATAAAAACCACACCAATCATTTCCTTTTTATCATTCATACTCATTCCTACTCTTCTCTACCTGCATAAGCCTTACACCATTGTTGAGCATGTTCAAGCTTTCAATTTCTCATCTCTTCTCAATCTTGTGCTTTGGTATGTTTTTCTAAAATCTTATATTATTAAAAATTCTAGTTATTGTTTCACATGAGCTTTGATTTTAGCATTTATCTCCCTTAATGCCACTCCCCATTTCCCCCAAATTTCCATGATTGCAGGTATATGTGATAAATGTTGTTGTTGTTCTGATGTGAAATTATTGGGGGTGGGGGTCATAGAATTAAATGTTGCTTGGAAGGTTATTGCTCTTTTAAATTGGGGAATCCCATGATGTGCTTAATACATGAGTTTGGAGTGAAGTCTGAGTAACCCCAGGGGCTACAAAGGGACTAATTTGCTCGATGATAGATCGGGTGACATTATTCTTAAGGGAAAATCATCATTTTGTATCCTTTACTAAGATTGCCAATGTAGTCAATGCTTAAATATTGTGCGAGTGAGTGCATACGAGAGTGAGATGTTGAATTATTATTTGGAGGAACAATGGGGACGACGACCATCGCTAATCGCCAGTCAGGTCCGGCCAAAATCTGAATGGAACATTAGTTTGGGCAAACTGGCTTCAGGCCACTGCTTTAAATCTGCGTTCCATTGGCACTTTGTGGATTAGGACTGGAGACTTGCTGATGATTCGCCGATTGAATGTATAAAGCCCTGTGTTCTGCCAAGCTCCGACGGGGCATCAGCATTCCGCAGGTTACCACGTGCATCTTGCTGAATTCCTGCAGATGCTGCCAGCTCTTTCCATGAAATTCATTCCTCATGTTTCTCATCCAATATTTAGAGTGGTTGTTGTTTGTTTGTTTTATCATTTGAAAAATAGAAAATGAAACGTTGTTCCATGGCACTAACATCAATTTTGCCAAATCATGTCTTCATCTAGGAACCCAAGAAAGGGAAAGGCCATTGCCACATCTTGTCACGAATCGAACCTACACCCTGGATGCAACACAGTACCTGAAGTCACAAGTGACCCCAAGTCAACCCTTGGTCTATCATTCACTAGCTTTCTAAGTAAACATGCATAGTGGAACTTTGAAACAATATCATAAAACATTTATGAAAAAGCAAGTCTGAGAACATAAAGTTCAAAACATTTGAATAAAATTGATAAATTTGAAAATCATGTCTGTCTGAAAGCCAATCTAACTGAGGAGTTGCTATGACAGTCCCCAGCTAACTCAAAGTCTAACTGAAACTACTAAATGATTGAAAGAAAGAAATAATGCCCTCGGATGATGAGGACTCAAACTTAACTGCTGAGATGGAGAATTTGAACTGTGGCAAATAACAGTGCTGAGTTTGAGAACCTGCAGCTGTATCTTGAAATGATACAACATAAAAGTATGTGTCAGTACTTTGAATGTGCTGAGTATGCGAGAGGAATATACTAATAAATGTAAATGACTAAACTGGAAATACATTCAGAGACCAACTAATTATCTGAACTGAAATAATCTGAAGTATTTGAGATGGTAAAAATGACCCCTTCTATTGGTCAAAGACATGCCCTAAATCTGTAATACTGAATCTAAAATGTTGCACTAAACCTAACTGAACTAATAGATTTGAAACTGGACAAAGATTCTTATTCTGAAACTTGACTAGACTGACTAATGGGAGAGTCAATAACTGACATTTAACTACCTGAGCTAGACGTTGAGTCCAATGTATACACCATACCGGTAGGACCCAATATACCTTGCCAGGGTATAAAGCAATGAACTGGGTGATCACAAAAGTATGGGGCTAAATTAGGCCAATAATTTGCATCCGTAATCCTACGTTGACAACGTAGTTCTGGGAACCTAGGTGCATTGAAAGCCAGGTCTGCTCAGTGTTAAGTCCTACTCCCACTAGAACATCTAATCTGAACTACTAGGTTTATAGCTCGAAACTGGGGTCCAAGACTAGTCAGGGACATATAATTGAAAGTACCCTGAGAGTCTTATTGAACCATATTCTGAAACTAGGTTCTAGACTGGTCAAAGCTACTTATCTGGAAGCGTCATAACCGTCTAAGAACAAGATGTAACTGAACTGAGGTCCTGGGGCTGGTCAGAGCTATATACTTGAATGTCATGACCGCCTAATAGACCAAATAACTATAATTTGAGTCTGATTCTGATAACTGAGAGGAACAACTGACACCATGGAGAAAAAAGTCAAACTGATCAGTAGAGAATTTTCTGAATGATTCTGAAGAGATTCTATGTTCTAACTGGTCTGAACTACTAAACGCTAATAGAGAGCTCAACTTATCCCCAACAACACGGGAATCTCATAATATGTCAAAATCTCACGAATTAAATAAATCTCATCCGACAAGGCTAAAATCATTCTTATTAATGGAATAATTGTTCAACATATAGATAGTAAGAATTCCTAGGAAATTCAGCCCCAAAACATTCTTCATTCACTAGATGGAATTCAATAAGCAAAAAATCATTACTCGAAAGTTAAGGCTTAAACTCACTTTTGTACGAACGTTGACAAATTAATTAGGAATTGATAAAGATAATATGGACAATCAGCATTGATATTATTCTAGATGAAGTTAACTAAAACTAACATGAAATTCATTCGTATTAGAAAGCTCGGGGCTAAAACTGATAGGGAGATTATGGGATGATTTTGGGGAACACAAAGGAAGGACAATTCCCTTGTTGAATTCCCACATACCTGACTAATATTCTCCCAGAGAAGAGAACTTGAACTGGTGTGATGGAGGACAGCCCTAAGCATGCTTGAGAGTATTCTAGAGGAACTCTTCGATAGTTTTGTGAGTGTAAACGTTAGAACGAAGGTAGGAACCATCCAAACCCTCTAATAAGTTAGAATTTACGTCCAAAACAATGTAGTTTAGAGCTTAGAAGAACAAGAAATTACTAAATAGTTCTTAGAAATTTGCTGGGAAAAATTGTCAGGTGCCCCTAACGGGTGACCTAACGGATCGTGGTGACTGACCACGACTTGTGGTCACTAGTCATGGACCACACTATCTCATTCTGTAGATTTACATGCTAAGTCCAGTAACGAGTCACTTAACGAGTTGTTGGCACATATAATGACTCGTTGCACCCACTCATCAAGTACACTGGTCAACTAAATATATTCTCAACTCAGGCCTAACCATGAGTGACACTCGTGATGTCCCTCATTGGGTACACTGCTTCTTATTTTCAAAACTTACTCCTTCTTCCAACGACTGAACTAACGAGTCGTTGGGTCTCATAACAACTCCTTAGGTGGTTCGTCCTGAAGAATTTCTGTAGCTTTTCCCGATTTTTGGATTTAAGTCCCTAAATTAGATTTTGAGTTTCTGGGGCATTACAATATCTCCTCCTTATAAACATTCGTCCTTGAATTTTAGAAAACACACAGGAAGCAGAAAAATAGCAATCAAACTTTCAGAGTACTACTCATTTAACTCTAAAACTGCTGGAATGGCTACCTCCTTTTAAAAATACATAACTGAACTAAATTTACCTTTCATACACACATTGAAAAATATAAAAGATACTTGATCTTCGGAACTAAGTCATAAAAAATAAATTGAGTTCTAGGGTCAAAACTACTATCCCAAGTTGTGCTAGAGTCGGTAGGGAACAAGTGCGGATACTTGAAAATCATATCTGCTTCGGCCTCCCACGTAGCTCCCTCAACCTGTTGATTTCTCCATAATACTTTGACTGAAACTATTTCCTTGTTCCTTAGCTTACGCACCTAACAATCAAGGATCTGGACTGGTACTTCCTCGTATGAGAGATTGTCTTTTATTCCTACACTTTCCAATGGCACAATTAAGGTTGCATATTCGATGCACTTCTTCAGTAGTGACATATGGAAAACTGGATGTACTGCTACTAGTTCTGAAGGTAACTATAGCTCATAGGCAACATTGCTGATACATCTCAAAATTTTATAAGGTCCCACATAACTCGGACTAAGCTTCCCCTTCTTTCCAAACCTCATCAACCCTTTCATGGGTGAAATTTTCAGCTATACCCAGTCATCAACTGCAAACTCCAACTCTCTTCTCCGCACATCGGCATAAGATTTATGGCGACTCTGAGCTATTTTCAACCTTTTTCGGATGAGCTGAACTTTCTGCATTTCCTCATGAACCGAGTTTGGCCCTATCAAGGTAGCTTCGCCAACTTCAACCACCCTGTAGGAGATCAAACCTTCTACCATACAATGCTTCAACCGGGACAATCTGGATGCTAGAGTTGTAACTATTGTTGTATGAAAACTCGATAAGAGGCAAATGGTCATCCCAATTCCCATTGAAATATATCACACACGCTCTCAGCATATCTTCTAGAGTCTGAATGGTCCGCTCAGCTTACTCATCGGTCTGTGGGTGGAAAGCAGTGCTGAGTTTGACCTAAGTGCCTAGTCCCTTCTGAAAAGACTTCAGAAAGTGTAAGGTAAACTGTGTTCCCCTGTTTGAAATGATTGACAGGGGAACCCCATGGAGTTTGGCTAACTCTCGAATGTAATGTTTGGCATAGTCTTCAGTTGAGTCTGTGGTTTTAACTGGGAGAAAGTGAGCTGATTTACTCATCTGATCTACTACCACCCAGATTGAGTCATACTGCCTCCGAGTCTGGGGTAGACCTGTAATGAAGTCCATATTCACTTCTTCCCACTTCCATGTGGGTATACTGATATCTTGAGTCATGCCTCCGGGCCTCTGGTGTTCTACCTTAACTTGCTGGCAGTTCGGGCACTGTGCTACAAATTCCGCGATATCCCTTTTCATATCGTTCCACCAGTAAATATCCCGCAAGTCGCGGTACATTTTAGTGTCACCAGGGTGAATAGAGTATCTCGTGCTATGTGCCTCAGTCAGTATCCATTGTCTCAACTTACCAACATCCGGTACACAAAACCTGCCCTGGTAACGGAGCACCCCATGGACTGCTTCCTCAAGTTTACATAGAACTGGATCTTCATCTTGTCTGGAATTAATTTCAACTACCAAGGATGAATCTAACCCTCTTTGCATTACCACGCTTCAGCTGAATGTACCAACTGCACCCTTAACCGGGCTAGCATATGAACTTCTTTCACTAACACCCTCTTATCTTCCTCAATGTGAGCCATACTTCCCATAGACCGTCTGCTAAGGGCATCAGCCACCACATTGGCCTTACCAGGGTGATACAACACACTCATGTCATAATCCTTTAGTAGCTCCAACCACCATCTCTGATGCAGGTTTAGGTCCTTTAGGTTGAACACATACTGAAGGCTCTTGTGATCTATGAATATATCTACATGAGCTCCATAAAAGTAATGTATCCATATTTTTAGCACAAACACCACTACTGCCAACTCCAAGTCATGAATTGGATAATTCTTCTCATGAACTTTGAGCTGCCTGGAGGCGTAGGCTCATAATAAACAACCAACCCATCTGATCCTTCCGGCAAGGTTAACATTGGAGAGGTAGTGAGTCGAGTCTTCAACTCCTGGAAGCTCTTCTCACACTCATCCGACCATTGGAATTTCACCTTATTTTGGGTTAAATTGTTCAAAGGAGATGTTATGAAGGAATAACCTTCCACAAACCATCAATAATAACCCGCTAAGCCTAGAAAACTCCTGATTTCAATAGGAGAGGTAAGTCTGGGCCAATCCTTCACTGCTGCTTTCTTATGAGGATCTACTTGTATCCTTTCACCGGAGACCACATGACCTAAGAAAGTCATAGATTTTAACCAAAATTCGCACTTGCTGAACTTTGTGAATAACTGGCAGTCTCTGAGTGTCTACAGTTCTATCCTCAAGTGATCTGCATGCTCTTCCTCATTTTTGGAGTATACCAAAATGTCGTCGGTAAATACAATGACGAACATATCCAGATACTTCTGGAAAACCATGTTCATCAAATCCATGAAGGCTACTGGGGCATTTGTTAACCCGAAGGACATTACCACAAACTCATAGTGACCATACTGAGTTCTGAATGCTGTCTTCGGTATGTCACTCTCTCTAACTCTTAACTGATGGTAACCTGACCTGAGATCGATCTTGGAGAAATAGCTAGCTCCCTAAAGTTGATGAAACAGGTCATCAATTCTTGGCAGAGGGTACTTGTTCTTAACTGTGACCTTGTTCAGCTGACGGTAATCTATGCACATTCTGTGGGTACCGTCTTTCTTACGCACGAATAGCACTAGAGCACCCCAGGGAGAGATGCTGGTTATAATAAAACCCCTTTCAAGAAGATCTTTTAGCTGCTCCTTCAACTCATTAAGCTTGGCTAGAGCCATTTTGTGAGGGATGGAGATGGGCTGAGTATTTGGGAGGAGATCTATTTCGAAGTCTATTTCCTGTTCAGGGGGAACTCCAGGAAGATCTTTAGGAAATACATCTGGGAACTCGCTGACAACTAGAACTGACTAGATGGATGGGGTCTCAGAGTTGGAATCCTTGACCCGAACCAGATGATATAGACATCCTTTGGAAATGTGTTTCTAGGCCTTAAGGTAGGAAATAAACCTACCCTTAGGCATTGAACTGTTGCCCGTCAATTCTCATACTGGCTCATTAGGAAACTAGAACTTGACAACTCTAGTTATATAGTCAACGAGGCATAACAGGAGTATAACCAATCCATGAGAAGAATAAGGTCGAAGTCAACCATATCTAGCTCTACAAGATCAGATGCAATAACTTCACTCAGGACTGAGACTGCAGAGTTTCTATACACCCGCTAGCTCTAACTGACTTGCCAACTTGGGTGGAGATTTAAAATGGTTCTGAGAGGACCTCTGGACTGATATTGAACTGGATTGCTATATAGGAAGTCATGAATGAAAGAGTGGCTCTTGGATCTAAGAGGGCATACACATCTAGATGTAAGAGACATAACATATCAGTTACTACATCAAGTGAGCTTTCCTAATCCTAACAGGAAGATAGAGCATAGAAACGATTTTGGCATTGACCGCCATCTATACCTAATGTGTTAGCCTGCTGGGTTGGTCGACCTGCTAGAGCTGATGATGTGGTGGATTGTGATCTCCCTCGCGCTACTGACGGGCACTCCTTAAGCTGGTGTCCAAGCTATCCACACCCAAAACAGCCCTCTCATCTCTGAAGGCATTCTCCCTGGTGGTTCCTACCACACTTGGGACAAGCTGGATACTTGTTCCCGGTATTGTGAGACTGAGACTGAGTGCCAGATGACCCACCCCTCTAATCCTAGCAGGACCGAAAGGTTGGGGTGCTGGCTGAACTGGGTGCTGGGGCTTTCTATTGCTGTTGTTGCTGCTGCTATTGTTGTTGTTGGCGACTACCACTGCTAGATCTTTGATGGATGAAATTTGACTGGCCAGTCCTTGCCCTTTTGTTCTTACGCTCCATATCCTTCAACTTTTCAGCTTCAATCTACTGGGCATAGACAATCAATATAGAAAGGTCTATGTACTTGATCAACATCACGATCCTGCACTCCTTGAGGACCAGATTAGATACTCCATTAACAAACTTCAGCATGTGAGCCCTTGGCTCGGCTACCATCTGTGGAGCATACTTTGATAACCTGGTAAACTCAGAGCGTACTCCTCCACTGTCCTGTTGCCTTGTCGCAAGTTCATAAACTCTACCATCTTCACCTACCTCAGCTCCGAAGGGAAAAACCTATCCAGGAATGTTGTGTGGAACTCCTCCGACTCCACCGGTCCTACTTCCGCTAGCCTCCCCTCCTTCCACTTCTCATGCCAAACCTGGGCTACTCCTTTACGATGATAGGCAGCCAAGTCAACACCCTCGGAGGAGCTGACACCCATAATACGAGTAATCTTTCGAACCTCATCTACAAACTCTTAGGGTTCTTCCCCCACTCAAGATCCTTGAAACGATGGAAGGTTCATATGGGTGAAGTCCCGCACCCTTTCAGCTGCTGCAAAGCCGTTCGTGTTCACTGTCACAACCTGTTAATTCACTTGGTTGGTCACAGTTTGAGCCAGTAACTGAATGGCCACTCAAAACTCTACGGTAGAAACCGAATAATCTTGAGGAGCTCTCAAGGCTGGTGGGCCTGGTTTGTTGGCATTACTGGACCTTCTTCCGTTACCACGTTTGGGAGGCATGGTTTACTGAAATGAAACAAAGCACGAATTAGAAAGGCATTTATGGAATTGAACTTTAACACATGATAAAGAGTATGAACAAAAGATTATTTTCCTAATAACATCTTGTAGCCTCCTCATCATAAGTGTGGAGTGCTTCACACCCATGAAAAGGACTCTACTCGATGCGGCTTTCAGATTTCCTGAGGATTCTCTAAACCTAGTGCTCTGATACCAAGTTTATCACGACCCGAGCCTACACCCTGGACGTAACATGGTACTTAATTCACAAGTGACCCCAAGTCAACCCTTGGTCTATCATTCACTAGCATTTTGACTAAACATGCACAGTGGAACTTCAAAACAATATCGTAAAGCATTTATGAAAAAGCAAGTCTGAGAACATAAAGTTCAAAACATTTGAATAATACTGATAAATCTGAAAATCATATCTTTCTGAAAGCCATCTAACTGAGGAGTTACTGGGGCAAGCCCCCAGCTAACTCAAAGTCTAACTAAAACTACTAAATGACTGAAAGAAAGAAATAATGCCCTCAGATGATGAGGACTCACACTTCAATGTTGAGGTGGAGAATTTGAATTGCTGTAACTAACAGTGCTAAGTCTAAGAATCTGCAGCTGTATCATGAAACGATACCACATAAAAGTATGCGTCAGTATTTTGAATGTACTGAATATGCGAGAGGAATATACTGATAGATATAAATGACTGAACTAGAAAGACATCCAATGACCAACTAATTATCTGAACTGAAATAATATAAAGTATCTGAGATGGTCAAAATGGCCTTTTCTAATGGTCAATGAGATGGCCTAAATTTGTAATACTGAATCTGAAATACTGCACTAAACTGAACTGAACTGATATATCTGAAATTTGACTAAGAATCTTATTCTGAAACTGGACTAGACTGACTAGTGGGAGAGTCTATAACCAACATTTAACCATGTGAGCTAGATGCAGATTCCGATGTATACACCCTATCGGCAGGACCCAATATACCTTGCCAGGGTATAAAGGCATGAACTAGGTGATCACAAATGTATGGGGCCAAATTAGGCCATTAGTCTGTATCTATAATCCTACGCTGCAAATGTAGTTCTGGGAACCTGGGTGCGCTGGAAACTTGGTCCACTCGGTGTTAAGTCATACTCCCTCTGGAACACCTAAATTGAACTACTAGGCTGATAGCTCGTAACTAGGGTCCAAGACTAGTCAGGGACATATAACAAAAGTATCCTGAGAGTCTTGCCGGACTAGATCTTGAAATTGAGTTCTAGACTAGTCAGAGCTGCTTATTTGGAAGCATCGTAACTGTCTAAGAACAATTTGTAACTGAACTGGGGTCCTAGGGCTGGTCAGAGCTATATACTAGAATGTCATGACCTCTTAATGGACCAAATAACTATAATCTGAGTCTGATTCTTATAACTGAGAGGTACCACTAAAACGTCGGGAAAAGACTGAAGTCAAACTGATTAGTTGACAATTTTCTGAAAGATTCTAAAGAGATTCAACATTTTAACTAGTTTGAACTACTAACAACTAATAGAGAACTCAACTTATCCCCAACAACATGAGAATGTCAGAATATGTCGAAATCTCACGAATTAAAGAAATCTCATCCGACAAGGCTAAACTCATTCTTATCAATGGAATAATTGCTCAACATATATTTATTAAAAATTTCTAGGAAATTTAGCCCTAAAACATTCTTCATTCACTAGATGGAATTTAATAAGCAAAAAATCGTTACTCAAAAGTTAGGGCTTAAACTCACTTTTGTATGAACTGAAAAATTAATTAGGAACTGATAAAGATAATATGGACAATCAACATTGATATTATTGCTGATGAAGTTAATGAAAACTAACATGAAATGCATTCATATTTGAAAGCCCGGGGCTAAGACTGATAGAGAGATTATGGGAAGATTTTGGGGAACACAAGGGAAGGACAATTCCCTTGTTGAATTCCCACATACCTGAATAATATTCTCCTGGAAAATTCCCTTGTTGAATTCCCACATACCTGAATAATATTCCCATATGCATTCATATTTGAAAGCTTGCTTGAGAGTTTTCTTAAGGAACTCTTTGATAGTTTTCTGAGTGTAAATGTGAGAATGAGGAGAGGAACCATCCAACCCTCTAATAACATCCAAAACGACATACTTTATAGCTTAAGAGAACAGGAAATTACTAAATATCCCATTAGAAATTCGCTGGGAAAAACTGTCAGGTGCCCCTAAAGGGTGATCTAATGGATCGTGGTGACTAACCACGACTCGTGATCACTCTCGTCAGGTACACTTCCTGGGATCCTCAGTAGGTCACCATGAAGGACCTAATGAGTCGTGGTCTATGACCATGACTCGTGGTAACCTGTAGTAGACCACACTGTCTCATTCTGGAGATTTAAATGCTAAGTCCAGTAACAAGTCACTTAACGAATCGTCGGCACAGATGATGACTCGTTGCACCTACTCATCAAGTACCCTGGTCAACTAAATATATTCTCAACTCAGGCCTGACCATGAGTGACTTAACGGGTCATGGTTAGTCACCACGACTCATGATGTCCCTCATTGGGTACATTGCTTCTCATTTTCAAAACTTACTCCTTCTTCCCTTGACTGACCTAATGAGTCATTGGGTCTCATAACGACTCGTTAGGTGGGTCGTCCTAAAACATTTCTGCAGCTTTTCTAGATTTTCTGATTTAAGTCCCGAAATTAAATTTTGAGTTTTCGGGGAATTACATATCTAAAGAAAAGGGAAAAAGGAAAGCCATGGGTAGCCCAACCCTTGTCAATACTCAAGAGGCTATTATCTTTTTTGTGTCCAATATGAAGGGGCACTGTCTTATTTGTGAGGGTCGCTCGATCACCGTAGAGAAGAGTTTTGACTTGGAGGGGCTGAGGGGCGAGATCGCCAACATCTTTGCGCAATTCATCGATCACCAGTGGCATGTATTTGCCAACCCTCACCCGGATTTCTTTAGGATCTTGGAACCCAACTTCTACACTTCTTCATAGGCCAGGAAGGAGAGCATGAAATATAGAGGCAAAGTGGAGGACTTCCCCTGCATACCTTCAGTGCTAGTGAGAGGTGTTGAGGTCGACATCACACTGGTATCCATAAATTCTCTATTTTTAGAGGATGAAATTGATGAGGGCACAGAGTATTCGGTCTTCCTTGCCAACAAAGAGGACTAATTCAATGTCATTGCTCCCATCATTTCCACCGGCACACCTCTATGGGCATCTATGGGTGGTGAGATATCTCTCCATGATCTACACAGCGAGGCCAAGTTGTGGCTCGACTTCATTAGTGGTCGAATCATGCCCTCCCAGAATGAACAACAGGTGAATTTGGAAGCGACCATCCTTAGTTATTGCATTATAACAGGGGCCCCATAACTTTCAGGGAGATAGTGGCCAATCAAATGTGGATAAAGGCAAGGCAAGCCAGAACTTCAATGACATATGTTGTGATTATATCCAACTCTTCTTGAGAGCGAGAGTACCCCTTTTACCTGATGAGACCCCTAGTTCCGCCACTGGTGTGATCTCTGTTTCAAAATAAAAGGGGCGTTGATGCTCCCAAGAACAAGAGGAAGTGAATGCAAGCCTTTGAGGTTCTGGATGAATCTCTCACCCTTGGGTTAGAGCCGACCCCCATTGCCCCTGATCTCAACATGCCACATTTTGAGGCATCGGGTCAGGCTTTTGGATGAGCATCAGTTTGAGGTTCCTCCCCTCCTTTTATGCAAGTGATCTTCAGAAGAGTGTGGAGATGACCTACTTACATGAAGGTCAATCCCAATGACTAGCTAAGAGTCTTTGTAACCTTATCAGGAAAAAAGCCAAGTAGGAGCTGAAGTCGATCAAAGACATCTTGAGAAGTTTGTGTACTCGTGTAGCTGTGGTGGAAAGAGCTTTCACCTCTCTCCGGGATGAGGTTTGGGGATGGAAGAACCGGATGCCTATGGCAGTACCCGACATAAGTTCTCTTGATGCAGCTATGGCTGCCTCTTCCATGTTGTCGAACCAGGATGATATTTCCTCATGATAGATTGTGAGGTGACTCTCTTAAATAAAAATTCCTTATCTTTCTTTGAGTCTTTTGTGAAACTGATTTTGAGAGGTACCACAAAAAAATTATTATGCGGCATGAAAAATGAAGTTGAAAGAAAAAAATAGGCATTTGAAATGAGAAATGTAGCACTCTCTTATCATACATTGAATATTCCCTGTTTGGTTTGTGGATTTGGATGCTTTCATGTCTAAAATTAAAATCTTCAGATAATAATGACTTGTATTAACTCTTTAGGTGTGAAGCTTTTGTGTGGTAAGGTTATTTGAATGAATCTCATGTATCTCTTCTTGTAGAACTTTTCCTAAGTGTGACTCAAGGCGAAATCCTAGATGTAGCTGCACTCAGAACATCATTTTAGGCCTTTGTTTGATTAGTCACTTCACCCAAAATGACCTCCGATAGAATCTTCCCTTGTTAGCCAAGTTTGAGCCTTTGGACTTTTTATTCTTGAAAACCACATTACAAGTAAATATCCCTTTTATAATCCTCTTCTTTGGCACCCATCCTCCCTAATTGCTAGTGATGAATCAATGAAAATAATGGGGGATTGAAGCCCAAGACATAAGGGAGAGATAAGGAAATCAATGAAAAGGAGGCAAAAAGCCTAAGTTTGGGGATTTACAAGAAAGGGAGAAATGTGATGAGCCTAAATGTGAGGTAGCACCAATTTGTGATCAAAATGAATGAAATGATGGGTTGAGAAGCCTTGAATCACCAAAAGATAAAAAGAATGGTGAAGTGGTGTTACCTCTTACTTAGACAAGGTTTAATATGAGAGCTACAAGGAGGGCCTTTGAGAAATAAAAAAGTTGGAGATGATAAAAAAGTAGGAATAAGGTTGAGTGATCTAAAGAGTATGATGTGGAGGATAAAAGTGAACACAAAAAGGCATTAGGGAGTTTCTAGTCACTAGAAGTAAATATTTGTCCTACCCTTACCCCTATCCTTAATCATGACCCTCATATCCTAATTGATTTTGAGTGTAGTTGCTCTACATTAGTGTTGAGTTACACAAAGGGCAAGCCTATGGGTCAAGTTGTGTGCATGGAGATTTCTTTTGTGAGAGTGAGCATGATCATCTTATTCTATAATCTATTGGGTGTGTATTGCTTTATGATAAAGAAAGGGGATCCTCTCTTGTAATGAGGGACATCACTCCCTTTTGAGGAAATACTTGTATTAATGTAAAAGTGTGATGGAGGCATGAACAATGTGAGCTCCAAGGAAATCTTTGAATATGAAGTGATTATGACTTGAGATGCTACGCGTGTTTGATTTTATAAACCATGGCCTTGTTTTTCAAAATGAAAGTTGTTGCGAATCATGCCTATGCATTGTGGTTCCCTCTTGAAACTTTTCCACTTTTTAGGGGAAGTTGTTCTCCTTTACAGTGAGTTAGTGAGCATTTTCGGGTTGTCTTAGGTTCAATGGTCCTTGATGCATAACTTCATATTTGACATGCTGTCCATTTGCTCAATTTAAAAGAATTACATTACTTGAGGACAAGAAATGGTTCAAGTTTGGGGATTTGATGAGTTGGTAATTTTCCAACTCATTAGGATCTTAAGCATAAGCTTTAGCTTAGTTTTTAAGTCTTTCAGTTGGATATTATGCCCTCTTTCCTTTGGATGTTGCAGGAGCCTAACTTGAAGAGAAGGAGCATGAAATTGAGTAAAAAGAATTGGATTAAGGTGGAAATCGACACTCCATCAGAAGACACTGGAGAAACGTTAGCAGAACGCAGGAACCCACTAGAATGAGGAAAAATTACAATGGGCAGCTCACGGAACAGCAGCCAATTAACCGCCGGTGACATCTCCGGCTAGCTCTACAATTCATTGGACAAAAAAGGAGATCAACCAGCGGCCTATGGAGGGACATCGATGAACCGCCGGTGACTGCAAGTGAAAAACTCCTGAAAAGGGTAAAATCGTCCAGCCCTAAAAAAGAGGAGAATGTTATGACCTACTTTTGTACATATTCTTGAAAAGTACTCTCAACAAGGACATTATTATACTCTGTCGCATTTGGAAAAGAGATCTTCATAGAAAATAGAGTTTTGAATATTTCTTATTCATCTTCATTTTCCTCAGAAAGGTATATCCACCATTGTAGAGACATTTTGAGCTTGATTATATTTACTCTTAATTATGAAATTGTTGATTCTATCGATAAATAAGCTCTTGCATTTCTCAATTATGAGTAGCTAAATCTATAACTAGAGGTGTGTTATGATGGATGTTTGACTTAATTGGGTAGTGCTAGATTTATCTTGTTATTACTTAATTTGTGTGAATCTATTGATTTCTCCTCAAATTATTGTTGATTACTCATAGTTGCAAATATGTGTATTATTTACTTAATTTTGGCTTGAAAAACTGGAATGAAGTAATCGGCGAGAAGTTAATAATGGGTTGGGATTTAATTATGTGGGGTTAGGCTAGAAATAGCAAAAACCCATGGTCATAATCCCATTAAAGGTTGATGGCTAGAAATTTTTCAACCCCTAACCCAAATCATATTGGAATAGTTGAAATGCACCTTGTGGTTTGAAAGAACTTGAGGAAAAAGTGCCCAAGTGGTTCAAAAACATCGGGCACCATCTTTTCCAAAGTTTTTATTGCACATATTAGTAATAACTTGATAGTCTACTAAATCCAATTAAATTGGCATCCCATCTACATCACACTTCTGACGTTTTCTCATTATTGTTTCTCGATTATGGTTATCTCGCTCTCCTGTTTAGCTGAGTTTAGATTTAATTTACTCCCTTAAAATTTTCATTTTCTTGTCTTATACATTGATGAAAATTAATTCAAGTTAATATACAACTATTGCATGATCATTTTACATTTCTTGTGGGATTCGACCCCGAGATCCATCGGGTGATTTATTATGATACAACGACCATTTATTCTCTTTCATAGAGAAGGGTTTAGTTTGGACGTTATCAAGGGACGAGTCATCCAGTCACCTAACAAGTCATTAGGTGACTCGTTACTTGTGATGTGTGGGGTGCAACTTGGGATTCAGAGAGTCTTAACGAGTGGTGAAGCAATCCGTTAAGTGCCATAACAAATCATTAAGTGGAGGCATCAAGTTCAACTCATAAAGTTGGAAATTTTTATAGTGGAAACGATGGAACCCAACGACTCATTAAGGGACCTAACGAGTCATTAGGTAAGTCATTGGGTCAGGTAGTGTTATTTTTTTTGGTCAGATTATTAAGGGTGTTTTTCTAATTTCTTAAGTTCCTAACTCCTAAACTATGTCGTTTTGAGCATAAGAAGAAGTATTTTAGAGGGTTTTATTCATCTTAGACACTCATTCTACTCCTAACACTCTCATTGGAAGATCAAGTTCTCAAGTGAAGAAAGGATTCCCTATCTTAATCCTCTTAAATATTTCATGGGTATCAAACCCTAGCAAGAATACTTCAAGCAGGGGTATGTGGGGTTATAAATGAAGGGATTTGTTCCACTCTCATGCCTCTTTTTAATTGAAAATATGACATTTCCAAATTCCCGTTCCATAATTCGAAATTCTAGTGTTGGGATGGATGATTGTCACGACCCCAACTAGGACCCCAGATCAAGAAACGGGACCTAGATCCACAGATGGCTTCAAGTCAACCCATGACATGTGCATAGAAAGTCAAGAGCATAAATTAAAGCAGAAACTTATAACTTAACATGAATAAGAGAAAGTCTTAATAACATAAATGTATATCAAACGATAACGTCAAAACGCTAAATCTCAAAGCGGAACATACTAGTCTATGTCTAAAAAGTCTCTACTATCTTATGAGATGCTGGGAAAAGCTTCTCCCTCTCCCCAACTATCTCCAAAACTGAAACAAAATTGACAAAACAATACTGAACTAATAAATGACCTCAGGTGATGAGGACTCACCCAAAGCAGGGCTGAATTGGGCAGAGATAGGAGTGAGCTATCGGCGAGACTGAGCTGGATCACCTAAACCTATAACATGAAACTATATAGCATAGAGTATGCGGTATGTACTTGGATGTACTGAGTATGCAAGGTGAGTAGAAGCATGCTTATTAAATGTTAGATAGGAATCATGCATGAAAATCAAGATATATCATAAGAGTAAAATTCGAAGAACGTAGGATATTAATCATAAATTAGAACACAATAGATCATAACGTCATAAAGCATGAACATATTTGTATATAGAAATTAAGGAACAATGGGAAATTCTTATAACTAACATACCCCACATGAGCATACATGTCGCCCGACCTATAAAACCCTTATCGGGAGGATGTACATATCATACTGAGGGTAGGACCATGAAAAAGACATAATATCACTCATGGTGCCCCATACAGGCATGGGAGACACTCACAAGGAGGAACCCATCATGGCAACGTTGGCATGTAGTTCTGAGATCTGGGTGCACTCAAACCCCCATCTATGGAGTGTTACATGCTACTCCCAAAATATATGCAATGCTTATATCATAATCATGAAACATACTTGTGGTACATGAGCTTGTTGAAATCATGAGATTCTTAAACCTGCTTGAGATTCGTGGACTAGCCATAAAATAGGCCCTTGATTCGATCATGATCATAAACATGATACTTGTAAAAACCATGCATGCTTGAGGAAATCATAATATTCAAAAGTACATAAAATTCATGAAGGGTTCTTGTGGAAATCATGTATTATAATCACAAAAAAAAATTTACTTCTTCATACTTCAAATCATAAATCATAGGCTTGAATCTTCTTAAAAAATGCATGATAGGGAATAATTTCTAATAGCTTGAGAACATGAATTTATAATCAAATTGAGTGTAAAATTTTCTCATTAGTTTTAAATCATACATTATAACATGAGGAGACTGGACCTATAACATAGCATAGATAATTTCGTAGAATTGGGTTAAAACCCTAGAAAATCAATACACTTGAATAGGAACTTGAATTCATGAATTAGAGGGGAAATTTGGACATGAGGGTGGAAGAAATTCCTCATTCATGGCCCTACATACCTGGGTAAACTGATCTCCAAACTAACCTTGAAAGCCCAAGACAATTGAGAAAGAAATTGGGGAGAATTCTAGCTTTATCTTGAAGGGGGATCTCAATACTTTCCATGCATGTGAGTCTAATAACTTGGGATAGGCTAAACCTTCTTAAAACAATCCTTTCAGGGTTTAATATGACTTCATGAGTAAGTGAAGAGATTAGAAAATTATGATAACATCCTTCCTTATTTGAAAGGAAATTGGATAATGTCAGTCCCAATGAGTGACCTAATGAGTCGTAAGGTCCTCTGAGGACTCGTGGTCCTCATCCGTAGCCACAAACGGAAATTTCCATTCTTTGATCTGCCTCTCCCCATAGTTTAATGAGTTGTTAGGAGACATGATTACTCATCTCTTGATCCATCCCGATTCACTATAATTCAACCTCTTCTGCTCCACTACACACTTGACGGGTCGTATAACGACTCGTGGTGTGTCTTGACGAATCGTCACTTCATCCTTTACCACTGGCTGATGAAAATTTTATTCCCAAACTTGGCACCACTTAACGGGTCATAATGACATGTTAGGTCACACTACGAGTCACTGGATGACTTGTTCTGTGACCAGGTGAAGATTTTCTTATTTTCTCCGTTTCAACCCTTAGGTCTGGTCTTAGGAACTTTTGGGGTGTTACATATTCTACCCCTTGGGAACATTAATCCTCAAATGTAGATTGAGCATACTAAAAGGTTGGGGAAAGAACCACAATCCAAAAAATGAATAAGTGAAGTTGAATACTAATATAGTGACTAACTCCAGGCTGATATACATGACTGAATTGAATTCATGAGAAATATGTACATGCTATGACATGCAAGGAACTTAGAGACGTGAACTTGAAATGAAACTGAATATAGTACTAAAGTGGAAACTGATACCTTATACTGGAACTAAGCCAGAAGGGAAAAGATGCAGGTATCAAGCCATCATATCTACTTCGTCTTCCCATGTAGCTCCCTCATCAAGCTGATTCCTCCACAAAACCTTCAGCGAAGCTACTTCGTTGTTTCTCAACTTCCGAACCAAATGAACAAGGATCTCAACCTGAACCTCCTCATAGGTAAGGCTATCCTTAACACCTATGCTCTCCACTGGAACAACTAAGGCGGGTCACGAATTCACTTCTTCAATAGAGATACATGAAAAACTTAATGTACCTAAACTAACTTCGCTTGTTGATCCAACTCATATGCCACCTAGCAAACTCACCTCGAAATCCTATAAGGACCAACATATCAGGGACTAAGCTTCCCTCTCTTCCCAAACCTTATCACCCCTTCATGGGTGACTCCTTTAGAAATACTCAATCAACAACTTTGAACTCAAGCTCTCTTCACCTAACATCTGCATAAGATTGCTGATGACTCTGAGCTATTTTCAGACTTTCTCTGAAAATCTAAACCTTCTTTATGGCCTCATGAACTTAATTTGGTCTGATCAATGTAGTCTCACCTACCTCAAACCATCCAATAGGTGATCTACATCTCTTCCCATAGAAAGCCTCAAATGGAGCCATTTGAATGCCAGAACTTTAACTGCTATAGTAAGCGAACTCAATAAGAGGCAAGTGATCATCTCAATTGCCCTTAAAATCAATCACACACGCTCTCATCATATCCTCAAGAGTCTTAATAGTCTGCTCAACCTGACCATCTTTTTGCAGGTGAAAAGTTGTGCTAAGCTTTACCTAAATACCAAGATCTTTCTGAAATGATCTCAAAAACTGAGAGGTAAACTACTTACCCCTATTTGAGATGATGGAAAAAGGAACTTCATGGAACCGAACTAACTCTCGATGTATAATCTTGCATATTCCTTAGTTGAATCAGTAGTTTTGACTGGTAAGAAGTGAGCTGATTTTCTAAACCTGTCCACAATCAGCCATATAGAGTCATACTGTCGGCGAGTACGAAGCAATCTTGTAATGAAATCAATATTAATCTCTTCCTTTTTAAAGTAGGAATACTAATATCCTAGAGAATACCCTCGGGTCTCTGATGCTCAACCTTCACAAGCTGGCAATTCAGTCACTTAACCACAATCTCTGCTATATCATTCTTCATGCCATTCCACCAATAGACTTCCTGTAGGTCATGGTACATCTTGGTGGCACCTGGGTGGATACAATACTGAGTTCCATGAGACTCGCTCAACATCCAATCTCTCAAGTCATCAATAGTAGGCATACACAATTGTCTTTGATATCGGAGAACACCATCTCCCCCTTTGGAGAAAGCCTCCACTCTATGACTTCAAACTGCTTCCTTTAACCTAACCAAGATAGGATCCTCATATTTCCTAGCATTGACCTAAGTCGCCAATAAAGATTTTGAACCATTCTGAACAATGACACCACCATCCATTAAGTCAACAACACGAACCACTAAATGAGCAAGCCTATGGACATCATTTGCTAAATCCTTCATCCCATCCTCAACATGAAACACACTCTCCATGGATATCCTGCTAAGAGCATCCGCCACTACATTGGCATTGCTTGGATGGTAAAGGACACTCATATTATAATCTTTGAGAAGTTCTATCCATATCCCTTTTTGAAAATTAAAGTCCTTCAGTGTGAACACATACTGAAGTCTCTTGTGGTCCGTGAACATATCAACATGCACCCCATACAAGCAGTGCCTCCAAATCTTCAAAGAAAACACCACGGTTGCCAACTCTAGGTCATGCATCAAGTAATTCCTCTCACTAGCATTAAGTTGTCTAGAGGCGTACACAATGACCTTACTATGCTACATCAACACACAACCAAGGCATACCCTAGAGGCATCACAATACACAACAAAACCATCTGTGCCCTCCGGTAGGGTAAATGTTGGAGTTGAAGTGAGTCGAGTGTTTAACTCTTGAAAACTCTTCTCACAAAAATCCGACCACTGAAATTTAACCTTCTTCTAGGTTAATTTAGTCAATGGTGCTGCAATGGATGAAAATCCCTCCACGAATCTCCTATAGTCGCCAACTAAACCCAAAAAGCTCCTAATATCCGAAGGACTAACTGGTGAAGACCAATTCTTCACCTCTTCTATCTTTTGAGAGTACACCTGTGCACCCTCATTAGACACCACATGGATAAAAATGCTACTGAGTTTATCCATAACTCATCGTTGCTAAATTTAGCAAATTGTTGGTGATCTTTGAGTGTCTGAAACACAATCCTCAAACGATTAACATGCTCTTCCTCTCTTTGAGACTATATGAGAAAATTATTTATGAATACAATCATGAACATATCCAAATACTACTTGAACACCCTGTTCATCAAATCCATAAAAGTTACAGGAGCATTCGTTAGTTAAAAAGACATAACTATGAACTCATAGTGACCATACCGAGTCCTAAATGCTATCTTTGCAATGTCACTCTCTCTAACTCTGAGCTAAAGGTATCCAGATCTGAGGTCTATCTTTGAGCCGCACTTAGCACTCTGTAGTTGGTCAAACAAGTCAGCAATGCTAGGGAAGGGATTCTTATTCTTTTGTTCAACAGCCGATATTTAGTGCATATTCTAAAGGAACCATTCTTCTTTCGAACAAAGTGAACTAGAGCACCCCATGGGGATTTAGTATTCCTAATAAAACCTTATCTAGGAGATCTTTCGACTATTCTTTCAACTCCATTATCTTGGCTGGAGACATTTTATAAAGAGGAAAGGGGACATGCGGCGTATCAGGGAGAAGGTCAATACCAAAGTCAATCTCCCGCTCGAGAAGGACCCCTGGCAGATCATCTAGAAACACCTCCAAATAGTCACATAAAATAGAAACTTAATGATGAGTTGGGGTCTCAGACGCCAAATTCTTAAACTGAACGAGATGATATACACAACCGTTAGTGATCATAATCTTGTCCTCGGGATAGGAAACAAAGTGACCTGCAGGCACAACTGAACTACCCTTCCACTCTAGGATTGCCTCACCCTAAACTCAAAACATTACTGTTCGGGTTCTATAATTTATTGAGGCATAACATGTATGTAACCAATCCATACTTAAAATAACATAGAAATCAATCATATATAACTCCACTAGGTCGACTGAGGTGACTTTCTAAAGGATTGTGACAGGGAAATTTTTATATACCTATCAAGATATAATTGACTCACCGACTAGAGTAGAGACTGAGAAGTGTTCTTATAGGATTTCGAGACTGACTCCAAAACTAATAGCAACATAAGGAGTCATAAAAGATAAGGCAGCCCCATGATGTAAAAATGCATATGCATATACATCAAGCTAGAATACTCGTAACATACTAGTAATCGCGTCAGGAGAGACCTCTTGCTCCTGACGAGAAGATAACACATAGAACCTATTTGGCGCTAGCTACCACATGCACTAGAAGATGCTCCCTACTAAGGTTGGTGTGCTGCCCTGTTTGGCTTAAGGGCAATCCATGAGTCTATATCGGGGTTTGCCACACCAAAAGCAAGTATCTCAGTCAACTAAAAATTTACCAGGCTTGTTCTTGCAGCACTTTGCACAGGCTAGAAAAGTGCATTATCCTAGCATGCTCCCCTAGCCTCTAGAGCTTGATGTTCTACCCCTCTGGTCATGTATGGGTCTTGACGGAACACTGGCTGAATATGGGGCTAGGGATGATGTCCTTTTATGGGGCTAAGGGTGATGTCAACCACTAGAACTCTGCTGGAACTACATATAGATCCCTATCGTGATCCTTTTGGCCTCTCTCTCCTTCTTTTTCATCTGCTCTGCCTTTATCTGCTGGGAATACATAACCAACTGGGGGAAATGTAGGTCACCGTTCAGCGTAGTGGTCCTACACTCCTTGACCAGTGAATCTACTACTCTATTCAAAAACTTTCTCATATGAGCCCTTTGATCTGCAACCATCTCCAGTGTATACATAGATAGTCGGGTAAACTCCAAGGCATACTATTGGAAAGTCTTGTAGTGCTGCTTCAAGTTTTTGAACTCTACCACCTTTGCCTCCCTCAACTCTCTAGGGAATAACGTATCCAAGAAGGCAATCATGAAGTCATCCTAACTCATAGGAACTGCTCCCACTACCCTACTATCTTTCCAATAGAGGAACCATATGTAAGCAACCCCCTTCAGTTAATAGGAGGCTAAGTCTGCACTCTCCTCTCCAGTCACCCTTATAATCTTGGTGATCTTCAGCACTTCCTTAATGAACTCATGCAGGTCCTCATTCACCTTCGACTTCATAAACTCAGGTGGGTTCATCCTGAGAATCTCGTATTCTAGTCGGTGCTACATTCCTATTCTGGGGAACATGGGCCATGAAGTGCTGGTTGACCTGAGCGGTCATGGATTGTACAAACATCTGAAATGTCGCTCTGAACTTAGCATGAGTGACTTGCTTGGGAAAAATATCTGCAAGTGTTGGTGGGGCTTGTTGATGCCCATCTCTATTGCCATTTTCATGGCCATTTCCATTTCCATTCACTCGGCATGGAGCCATATTTTTGCTAACGCGTATAGGAAGAGTTAGAGGAATAGAGAGGTACTTCATTGCACGACATAGATCATGAAAGAAGGAAAATTTCCTAAAACGTCTTGTAGCCTCTTCCCTATAAGTGTGGTATGCTTCACACCCATGGAAAATATTCTACTTAACGTGGATTTCAGACACTGTAGGACACAACTAAACCTTTGCTCTGATACCAAGTTTGTCATGACCAGAGCTAGGACCCCAGATCGAGATACGGGATCTAGATCTACGGATGGTTCCAAGTCAACCCATGGCATATGCATAGCAACTCAAGAGCATAAATTAAAGTAGAAACTAAAAACATAAACTTAAATAAGAAAAATTCTAAATAAAAGAAATTTATATCAAATGATAATATCACAACACTAAATCTCAAAGTGGAACATACTAGTCTATGTCTCTAAAGCCTCTATGATCTAATAACATGTTGGGACAAGCCCCCCAGCTATCTACAAAATTGAAACAAAATTGATAGAACGAAATTGAACTGATAAATGTCCTTAGATGATGAGGACTCACCCAAAGCAGGGCTGAACTAGGCTGAGATGGAAGCGAGATATCGGAGTAACTAAGCTAGATCACCTGAGCCTATATCATGAAATGATATCGCGTAGTGTATGCGGTCAGTACTTAGAATAATGAGTGTGCAACATGAGTAAAAACATTCTTAGGAAAATGTTCGCAAGGAATCATGCACGAAATCAAAATAGATCATGAGAGAAAAATAGTAAAAATTAGGATATTAATCATAAAATAGAACACCATAGGTCATAACATCATAATTCATGAACATATTTATATATATAAATTAAGCAACAATGGGAGATTCTTATAATCGACATACCTTCACGTGAGCATACATAGAGCCCGACCTGTAAAACCCTAGTCGAGAGGGTATCTGTACCTTGACAAGGGTAGGACCATGAATAAGGCATGATATCACTCATGGTTGGATCATACGTGCATGGGAGACACTTTCGAGGAGGACCCCATCACGACTATGTTGGCATGTAGTTCTGAGACCTGAGTGCGCTATAAACCCGGTCTATTCAGTATTAAATAATACTCCTAAAATGTTTATAGTGGTCGTATCATAATCATGAAACATACTTGAAGTACATGGGCTAGTTGAAATCATGAGATTCATAAACATGCTAGAGATATGTGAGCTAGCCATAAATAGGCCTGTGAGTCAATCGTGATCATAAAAATGATACTTTTAAAAACCATGCTTATTGGAGGAAATCATTATATTCAAAAATCCATAAAGTTCATCAAGGGTTCTTCTGGAAATCATGCATTATAATCACAAAACATAATTTACTTCATCATACTTGAAATCGTAAATCATATGCTTGAATTTTCTTAAAACATGCATAATATGGCATAATTTCTAATAGCTTGAGAAAATGAATTTATAATCAAATTGAGTATAAAATTTGATCAGTATACCTTAAATAATACATTAGAACATGAGGAGATTTGACCTATTACATAACATAGATAATTCCGTAGAATTTGGTTAAAACCCTATAAAATCAATACACTTAAATAGAAGCTTGAATTCATGAATTAGAGGGGAAATTTGGACATGACGGTTGATAAATCACTCATTCATGTCCCTATAAACTAGGGTAAACAGATTTCCAAACTAGCCTTGAAAGCCTAAGAATATTGGGGAAGAAATTGAGGAGAATTCTAGTTTGATCTTGACGTGGAATCTCAATACTCTGCATGCATGGGAGTATAATGAATTGAGATAGGCAAAACCTTCTTAAAACACTTCTTTCAGGGCTTAAAATGATGTCATTAGGAAGTTAGGAGCTTAGAAAATTACACAAACACCCTTACTGATTCGACGGGAAATTGGACATTACCAGTCCCAACGAATGACCTAATGAGATGTTAGGTCCTCTGATGACTCGTGGTTTGTATCCACCATTGGGAATTTCCATTCTTTAATCTTCCTCTCCCCATAGTTATTTTAACGAGTCTCTGGGAGACACGACAACTTGTCCCTTAATCTATCCCGAATCACTGAAATTCATCCTCTTTTACACCACCACACACTTGATGGGTCGTACAATAACTCATGGTGAGTTTTGAGGACTCTTCACTTCATCTGTTACCACTGGCTGATGTAAATATTATTTCCAAACTTGGCACAACTTAACGACTCGTTAGGTCACACCATGAGTCACTGGACAACTCATTCTGTGACCAGGTGCAGATTTTCCTATTTTCTCTATTTCAACCCTTGGGTCTGGTGTTAGGGATTTTTGGAGTGTTATAATAATGTTAAAATACCTTCATAATCATCTATGAGATTGGAAGCTCCTTAATCCAACACATTTTTCCATGATTAGTGTTTCATGTTTCTATCAAGTCTCTCATGAAATTATGAGTTCTAGGTTTCAAGCATGGTTATGAACTCCTAGGGTTATATTTGAATTTAGTTATATACTGTGATTTTCTTCTGAATTCAGGTCTCTCAGGTTTTAAATTATGTTTTATGATCATGATGCATGATTTTCACAAGAACCCTTCACGAATTTTTGAATTTCAACATATGGTGAGTTTCTCAATTATGCATGGCTTTCATGAAAATCAAGATTATGTATCATGGCCAAGTGTGTCATTATTTTTCATGTCTAGTTCACATATATAAAGTATGATTATGATTTCATGATTCTAAACTAGCCCATCCATGATCAAGTATGTTCACGATAATAATTATGAGCCATGTACATGTGTTTGGGAGTAGTGTCTAGCACTGAGTAGGCTAGGGATTAAGACAAACCCAAGTCTCATAACTACGTACCCACGTAGGAGTATATTCATGTCTGGGGCCTCTCTAGAGAGTGTTCCCCCAGCCCAGTGGGATTCACGAGTGATATCATGCCTTATCGTTCTTTTCCCTGACAAGACTAAGGACGACTCTACCCACTTGAGTGACATAGTTGGGGCATCATGTAAGCTCTATCATGATGGTGTTGGTTATGAAGAATCCTCCAACTGTTCCTTATGTTTTCAGTTACTTATGTTCATGACTTATGATATTATTTTTTATAGTATATTTGACCCATTACTCAGTTTATAGTTTTCACTTATCATTTCAAACATGAAAGGCTATATAACCTCTATTTCTAAAACTTAGGTTATTATGTTCAGCTTATGACGAACATCTCATGAACATGGATACTTCAAGAATATGGCTTTTAGCATGTTGTCCCTACTCTCATGTTCTATCTTCATTTCTGTTTATGATTTCAAACTATCATTTTACAAGCATGTTTTACTTTCTCTACATAGTCAGTACATTTCAAATACTGACCGCATACTCAATGTTATATAGTCTCATGATATAGGTTTGCGTTATCATTCTTAGTCTCAACATTAGGTCACTTGGCTCAGACCAGCTCAGTTCTAAATCTTGGTGAGTCCTTATCATTCGAGGACATCTGTAAGTTTTTATTATCATGTATTGTTTAGTTTTAGACTTAGCGAGCTAGTTGGGGGTGTTGTCTGATCAGCTCATCTTATGACTAGAGGCTTTCAGATAGACATGTAGTAGATGATTCAACATTGTGAATTTTTCACTCTCACTTATGCATTATGTGTATAGACTTCCTCTTGTCCATGCTTCTATTTTAAATTCCACTTTAGTTCTTGGTCTTGAGTTGCTATGCATATGTTATGGGTTATCTTAGATCTCATGTCTTGATCCCGGGTCCAAGCTCGAGTTGTGAAAAGAACGGATGCTTTTCCCAAGAGTATTATGGATATTGTAGGTTTTCACACATCTTCTATTTATAAATTAGAGCAACGGGTGCGGGACCTTTCTCGTGATCAAAATCCCAAGATAAAAGGCCATCTCCCTAGTGACACAGTGGTGAATCCAAAAGGATATATGGAATCTTTTAATGCTAAATGCATGGCCATAGTCACTAGAAGTGGTAAGATTATGCAATCTCTTGATGTTGAGGTGGAAGATGATATGGCAGTGGACAAGTCAAAATTTTTGATTGAGTTGGAAAACTGGGAAGAGAGGCCCAAAATTCCTTGTGTTGATGAGATATTCGAGGTTAGATCCAAAGATCCACCGTGTGAAAATATTCAAAAAGATGTGTTGGTTGCCCAAAAAAAGAGGGGGGAGGCTAAGGGAGTAGTGGAATACTTTGGAAAACACTTTCCTCTACCTGTCCCCCCATTTTATCAAAGAATTTCTAAATAAGCCCTTGATGCGAAAGTAGCAAAGCATATTGAGAGGGTTAAAGATGCAACTCTTCTGGTACTGTTCATTAGCCATCAAAGAGTTGTGGGGGTTTTCTAACTACTTGAAGATTGTCTTGACTAGAAAGCTTCCATGTGATAAAGAGGAGATCATTCCTGCGACCCATAGAGTGAGTCCCATCATAGTAGGCATGTGTGCTGAGAAGAAAGGCAACCTAGGGGAACATACAGTGCCTTGCCGGATCGGTAGATATGATTGCTAGAATGCCCTTCTTGATAATAGGGAAACATTAACCTAATTCTCTTTCCATTTACAAGTCATGCGGGTTGTCCATGATGAAGCCTGCTTCCATTCAGCTCTAAATGGCTGACAAATCCATTAAGACTCCAGTGGGGGTGGTCGAGGATGTGCTTGTCTAAGTTGAAATATTTGTACTATTGGCAGACTTTTTATTCATTGACTATGATATGGATAGAGACATACCAATAATTCTTGGGAGACCATTCTTGGCTACTGGGAGAGCCTTGATGGATTCCAAAAAGCATGAGGTAATATTCCGTGTCAAGGATGAGAGCATTACTTTCAAAGTCGGGAGAGGTTGCTTGTTACCCATAGTAGTTGGGGATATTTGTGTGGTCAATGTTGAGAATGACATTGGAAAGGTAGCTGAGCATGCTATGACTTAATCATCAAAAGAAAGAAGGCTAAACCAGTATAGTGAAGCAATACATCTGTGGTACCAAAGGCATGAAGCAGGTGAGGAAGTCCCGTCTAAAGGATGGGTCACCAAATCCATGATTAGGTATCTTGCATCTTTCCACAATATTAAATCAGGCACTTCCTGAGAGGCAACCCAAGGGATGTTTGTCATGACCCCATGTGAAGCCCCAAACTGAGACACGGGACCTAGAACTACGAATGGCTCTGCGCTAACCCATGGTACATACATACCATGACTTAAGAGCATAACAAAGTAGAAATTAAACATAGGCATGGATAATCAAATGTGTATATATATATCATAAAGAGTAAGTAAAGCGATAGTATCACAATGTTGAGTCGTAAAGCTAAACATACTAACTCTATGTCTGAAAGCCTCTACTAACTGATGAGTTTCTCGGACAAGCCCCCAGCTAACTCCATGTCTAAAACTAAAGCAAGGCATAACAAAATAAACTGATAGACGTCCTCGGATGATGAGGACTCACCACGACTTGGGAAAACTGGTAGGTCTAAGCAGGGGCGAGCTAATGGCGAGACTGAGATGGATCACCCGAACCTATATCATGAGAGGATATAACATAGAGTATGTGGTCAGTACTTTTAATGTACTGAGTATGTAAGTTAAGTAAAACATGCTAATGAAACATTAGTCTGAAATCATATGTATAAATCAGGAAAGATCATGAGAGTAAGGACAACAAGCTAAATGACATAAATCTGAAGTATACATATTCATAAGCTATTCATTGTAATTTGAACATAATGACCCAAGGTGTAGAAATAGAAATCATATAAATTGTCATTCTTGAAATTGTAAGTGAAATCTCAAAAACTAATCAATGGGTCAAATATGCTATAAAACATTATATCAGAAGTCATGGACATGAGTTACTGAAAATATGAGAAGCAGTGGGAGATTCTTATAACTGACATACCCCACATGAGCATACATGGAGCCCGACCTGTAAATCCCTAGCCAGGAGGGTGTTGTACCATGCCAAGGGTAGAACCATGAAATAGGCGTGATCACTCATGGGTGACCCATACGGACATGGAGGCACTCTCGAGGAGGACCCCATCATGGCTATGTTGGCACGTAGTTTCGAGACTTGGGTGCACTGGAACCCCGATCTACTCAGTGTTAAATACTACTCCGAAAAATATACAGTTCTCATATCATAATCATGAATCATACTTGAAGTGCATGTGCTAGTTGAAATCATGAGATTTATAAACATGCTTGAGATACATGAACTAGCCATAAAATCGGCTGATGAGTCGTCCATGATCATAAACATGATATTCATAAAAGACATGCATACTTGAGGAAATCATCATACTCTAAAATTCATAATTGCATGAAAGGTTCACGTGGAAATCCTACAGTACGTTCATAAAATATAATTTAATCCTTCATTATAGAAATCATGGGCTCATAAGCTTAATTTCATAAATCATTCATAATAGGGCATAATCTTCATAAGCTTGAAATCATGAATTAATATTTAAATTGAGGTTAAAATCTTCCCTTATAGTCATGAAGCATAAAAAAACATGAAGGGTTTATACCCATAGAGAAAGCATGGAAGGTTTCATGAAAATTTGGCAGTAGCCCTAGAGTTCAGTTTGACATACATTAGAGACTTGAATCATATAATTTGGGTGAAATTGGGCATTAGGGTGGAAGAAATCCTCCATTCATGTCCTTACATACCTGGGTAAGACTATTTCTATGCTTTCCTTGAACACCCAAGAAGATTGGGAGAGAATTTGATGAGGAACCCTAGCTTGATCTTTGAAGAGGACTTCAAATCTAATGAAATTATGGTAGCATGATGACTTAGGCTAGGATAAACCCTTTAAAACACTCTTTAATAAGCCCAAAACAATGTTATTAAGGAGTTAGAATCTTAGGAATCTACAAAAATACTCCTTGAAACAAGTAATTAAAATCTATTTGCCAGGCACCACGGGTCGTACCATGATTCGTACCCTCAAAGAATGACTCGTGGTTTCCCTCCGTTATTATCTATTTTCCAGGATCACTATTTCTCAGTCTACAGACCTCACAATGACTCTTTGTTTCCAACAACGATTTGTACCATGACTCTTGACATCAGACCTTCCTTAAGTAGATCCAAACCACAACTGCCTCTCACGACTCATCGTTTCCTACAATGAGTCATACCTAGACTCATCGCTACTTCCTATAACTCGTACCACGAGTCTTCATTGATGAGCCTGGGAGAACTACTACAAGTATCATGGAACAATGACTCGTACCATGAGTTGTTTTGAGAGAAAGTTGTAGATTTTCCTGCTGAATTTGCTACAAGTCTAGGGATTAATCATAGGAACTTTTGGGGATTTTATATTATCTCCCCCTTGGAAACATTTATCCTCGAATGTGAGCTAATGAAGAAGAAAAGATAGGGAAAGAGCTACAATCCCAGAACTAAAAGCCATAGACTGAAAACAAATGGAGTGACTAACTCTAAACTAATTTACCTGATTAAACTGAATCCATGAAAGATAAATGCATGCTATTACATGGAAGGAACTGAGATACATGAACTTGACATGAAACATAATAGAGACTATGGGGAAATTTTTGAGATATGTTTACACTTTTATCCTTATAAAATGCACACTTCCGTCTATGTCGTATTGATGCTTTAATTTTCGCTTCCTTATGCTCTTAAGTCATGCTATGTATGTACCAAGGATTAGCTTAGAGCCATTCATAGTTCTAGGTCTTGTGTCACGGCTAAGGGTCTCAGCTTGAGTCATGACAAACTTCGTATCAGAGCAAAGGTTTAGGTGTGTCCTAGTGATTCTGAAAGTTGCGTTAAGTAGGGCCTTTTCCATAGGTGTAAAGAGCGCCACACTTACTGGGAAGAGGCTATAATACATTTAGGAAAATTCCCATCTTTCATGACCTATGTCGTGCAATAAACTATCTCTCTATTCTTCTAACTCGTGCTATATGCATTTGTATAAATATGCCTCCATGCCGAGTCAATGGTAGAAGAAATGGAAACAAAATGGCCATAGAAATGGCAATGGAGATGGGCATCAGCAGCCCCACCGGCTCTAGTGGATCCATAGCCCGAGCAGGTTACTCATGCCACGTTCAGGGAGGTATTTCAGATGTTGGCTCATGCTACGATAGCACCGGTCAACCAACATGAAGTGGTCCATGTACATCAGAATGGGTGGCGGAAGCGAGAGTACGAGATTTCCTCAGGATGAACCCACCTGAGTTTCTTAGGTTGAAGGTGGATGAGGACCCGTATGAGTTCATAGAGAAGGTGCAGAAGATCACCCAAATTATGGGGGTGACTGGAGAGGAGAGTATAGACTTAGCCTCCTATAAGCTGAAGGGGGTTGCACATATATGGTTCTTTTAGTGGAAGGACAATAGGGAATTTAGAGCGGTTCCCGTGGGTTAGGATGAGTTCTTTATCGTATTCTTAGATAGGTTCTCTCTTAGGGAGTTGAGAGAGGCAAAGACTACTGAGTTTATCTGTCACGACCCAAGTATAGACCCAGATCGTAGACACAGGACAAGCGACCCCGAGAGAACCCAAGTCAACCCATGACATAAGCATTCACTAACTCATTCAATAAACATGAAGAAATATAATTATAAACTCAGCGAAAGTCTAACTTAACATAACAACAGAATCAACATCTAAAGCTAAATGCATGTCTAAGTCTATTAAGCCTCTAATCTGGATGAGCTGATGGGACAACACCCCCAACTAGCTCTACAATACTGAAACTAAGAATGCAACTAAGATAACTGAAATTCTAGTCCTCGAAATATGAGGACTCACCAATCAAGCAGCTAATGACTCTGACAAGCGACTACGAACGGGGCTAAACCTGAGAACCGGATCCTGCATCATGAAACGACGCAACATAGAAAGTATGTGGTTAGTACGTGGAATGTACCGAGTATGCAAGGTAAGTAAAACTGCTATAGTAAAATCAATCATCTTAAGCAACCCATAAGTATAACAAGATTTTAAGTGTAAGTAGAGGACTACATGCATTCATTCTGAAATCGTACTCTTATCATAACGCGTTCATGCATATCTTTAGAACATCATAACTGACTCGAATGACTCAAAGATGAAACATAACATTTATATCAAAAGTTGAACAATGAGCCAAGCCTTTCTTTTTGATCATGCATGCATAAGTAATCATCTTGAGTAATGAAAATGCAAAACCAAATGATATAGACAGTGGGAGACTTGTCACTTAACCAACATACCACGATAGAGCTTACATGGTCCTAATTATCACACTCAAGTGGGTAGAGTTGTCCATAACCTTGCCAGGGCAATGGACTATACCATGATATCAATATCAAGCTGAAGGCCAATCGGTCCGGGGATAGCTCATAAGGGAGGTCCCAATAAATAATAATATCAACCTACGTTGGCCATAGTTCTAAGGCATACGGTAATCGACCCTTAACCCGCTCGGTGCTAGACTCTTCTCCTAAAACATGCAATGCTCTACATCGTATATAATGAAGCTCAACATCGTCTATTGACGAAGCTCAACACGAAATCATACATAACTCAACATCATATGAAATGAAGACCAACATTGTCCATTGACAAAGATTAATTATGACCCACATCTCAATTATGAAACCATGTGTATGAGAAGTTTTATTTCGAAACATACCACAAGCTCAATCATAAGCGGAAGCATCTACTCCAAATCATGTGGTAAGATATGTATAGAAATATTTATTAAACATACCACAAGCTAGAATTTATAATAAAAAATTGGGAAATTACACTTCAAACAATGTGGTAAGCTTATATGGGGAAAATCATAACTTTAAATCGACATATGGGCATCCCCCAAGGCTCTACCATACTTGGATCTAATCAATTCACTTTAAAACAACTATGTAATCATGGGTATATTTAGAAACATGCTTTTCATCATCAACTTCATCATTCACACATACCAAAAATCTCTTCCTTTATGAACTCTTCACGCATGGGCGTTTTAGATTCAAATTTTTGTAAAATAATTTATAAGGGAAAACAAGTTAGAATATGCCCAAGCTTCATGAATAATCAATGTAAACTCAATTTAATCATACCCATGTATAGATATTGAAGAATCATGCAATTGGGCAAAACCGCATACTTGATCATAGACAATTTCAACTCATTTTGATAGGGAATGGGCATGGGTGTGGAAGAAACCACCCACTCATAGCCTTACATACCTGGAAATAGTGAATTCTAACACCCTCTAATTGCCCAGCTGAGATTCCAATTGGAAACCTTGAGATTTCACCTTGGACTTCCCTTCAAACCTTCAAACTTGCATGTATGAGAGTAATGGCTTAGAATAGGTTTTCCACTGCTAAAAACCCACTAAAACGAGCATTATGACGTAGTATAGGTCTTAGGAACTTAAGAATAATGGAAAGAGCCTTACTAATTTCACAGGAAAACACTGTCAGGTGACCCTAACGGGTGACCTGACGATTCGTCAGGACGGGCAACGACTCGTCGAGTCGCTCGTCAAGTGCACTGGCTAACTGAACTGCTGGGGTTCGTAACGGGGAAATTAATGAGTCATCCCTAGTTACCACGTCTCGTGGTCACCTCCCAACAAGTACACTGACTTAACATCTATGAAAATCATCCTTCTTGCGCACCACTCACCTCACGAGTCGTTGGGACAGACCACGACTCTGGGGTCCCATCCGTTTGATACACTAGTCATCCTCTTGAAGAAAGTCCAACTCCACACCATGATTGACATGAAGACTCGTGGTGGTTGACCACGAGTTGTTCCGTCACTCGTGGGGACCTCACTCATTCACTTTCCCAGTCCTCCTCACGAGTCATCTAATGACTCGTGGGTCTCCTCACGATTTATCTCATGACTCGTCCTGTGCCTGCAACATTAATTTTTCAACTTCCCCATTTTAAATCCTGGATCTAATCTTTAAGCTTCCAGGGTATAACATTATCAATCTAAAGTAGAAAAACATCACTATCCAGAAGTATTTCTTGGAGTTTACCCAGTTGTCCGAGTATGCACCGGTGATGGTTGTTGATCCAAGGGCTCGTACGAGTAGGTTCATCAATGGGGTGGAATATTCCTTAAACAAAGAGTGCAGGACTGCCATGTTTATCAATAACATAGATATTTCTAGGCTGATCATATATGCCCAATAGATAGATGCAGAGCAGATGAAGGTAAAGGAGAGGGAGGACAATCGGCTACGATAGAGAGCTCTGGGCAGTTTCAGCAGATACCTAGTGGTGGACATCACCCTAAGTTCAACCAAAGATCATCAGCCCAAGCTCCATCATCAGTCAGTGTCCCATCTAGACCTACACATGATTAGACGGGTAGAGCGTCAAGCTCTAAAGACTAAGAGAGCATGCTAGGAGAGCGCACCTTTCTAGCTTGTACGAGGTGTAGCAAGAACCACCCTGGGTGATGTCTAGTTGGCTCAGATGCTTTTTTTGGGTGTGGAAAACCTAGACATAGATTAATTGATCTCCCTTTAGCCAGACAAGGATGGTTGGGTACGCACCTCAGCCACCAGTTCAATAGCTCCAACAGCCCACACATCTCAGCAGGGTACCTCTTCTAGTGCAACGGCGGACATCGCTAGAGCAGGTTCTATGCACTATCTTTTTATCATGATCAGGAGATCTCTCCCGATGTGTGATGAGTTGGTAATTTACCAACTCATTAGGCTCTAAAGCTTGAGCTTTTTTTTCGTTCTTGAGTTGATTATTTGTATTTTATGCCCTTTTTGCTTCCATTGTGTGCAGATGGCTAAAAGTGAAGAAAAGAGCAAAAATGGAGAAAAAATGGAGCAAAAAGTGGGAAGTGAGGGTGAATCGGCGAAATTCTAGCCAAGGGCCGAACCTCATTGCCTCAGAGGAGTAATGCCACTGGCAGTTTGCGACTTGCTAGCGGCAAGAGTCTCCGAATGATACTCAAAAGTTCTGGAAAATGGCCTGAAGACTCAGCGGTTCACGGATTCGGATCAGCGAAACATCGGGTGAATCGCCGGTGCTCACTGGGATTTAGTGGAGATGTAGAAAAGACACCTGGCGATTCATGGATTGTAATCAGTGAACCATCGATGCTTTCGCTATCTCTAGAACGGTGCTCATAAGGGTATAATCATCCAACACTAAAAAGGAGATGAAAAGTGCCCTACTTTTCAAGGTATAAATAGGGATAAAGTACTTTGTACTGAGAAATGTAGAGAGGAAGATAAAAATAGAGAATTTAAAGAGAGAACAAAAGCTTACATCACATCATCTTTTCTCTTTTCGGCAAAATAACATTCTCTTAGCTGAAAGAGGGTGATTGAGTGAAAATTGTGGAAAGTACTCTGTTTTATTTCTTCATGTACTAGTAAGTTCAGCTATTGTTGAAGATTATTTTGTGAAGTTGATTTATCTACTCTTTCTATTAAATTCACCGATGCTATTGATGAATGTGTTTTTGAATTTCATAACTATGAGTAGCTAAAATCAATAACTAGAGGTGTGTGATGATGAACACTTAATTGGATTGGTTACTGCTAGAGTCATCTTCATGTTGTTCAATTAAGTGTAAATCTATTAGATTCTCTTCAATCTATTAATGAAGATCCATTGATTATGATATGGGTCTATTTCTTCTTGCTTTATTATTTCTTGAGAGGCAGTAATTAAGTATTGGAAGAGAATCTAGTAGTGGTCATGGATAAGAGATTGTGAAATTAAGCTAGGAATAGCTGAAATTGCTTTCTCATTCCTTATTGGCAACTAATAGCTTGGAATAGTGTAGTTGCTAATCCAAATAAAATCGGGTTGAGCTAAGTTGTTGTTAGAGTCTTAGTGAAACTCTAGCAAGAGGTAGCCAATAGGCTGACAAGTTGAGATTACCCACTTCTAGAGATAACTTATTCTTATTGAACTTACAAGATGACCTGGAATGTCCTGATCTAGTTAGTATTTCAACTACACTGCACCTCTAGTATTTCACACCCTTGTTGACAACTTAGCTGATCTCACTATTTTACTTCACTAAATCAATCAATACAATTCTCTGAAAGTTTCAACTCCACCAATTCTAATTGTTTTCGTATTAAATCTACATGGTGCAAACTAAGATCAATTTCTCAATCAACACTGGAAATTATCATTCCCTAGTGCTCGTGGGGTTCGACCCCGGCACTTGTCAGGTTACTTATTTTGATACTTTGATCGTGTATATTCTTTGAATTAAAGAATATATTTTGGACGTTATACAATTCTCTAAAAGTTTCAACTCCTACAATTCTCAGAAAGTTTCAACTCCCCCAATTCTAATTGTTTTCATGTTAAATCTACATGTTGCAAACTAACATCGATTTCTCAATTGACACTTGAAATATTCATTACCTAGTGCTCGTGGGATTCGACCCCGACACTTGTCAGGTTACTTATTTTTATACTTTGATCGTGTATATTCTTTGAATTAAGGAATATATTTTGGATGTTATCAAAAATGGCGCCGTTTCTGGGGACTTGCGCTTGATAATCTTGTGTTAATTGTTAAGTTTAATTAGTTCGACACCACAGTGGTCACTACTAATCAAATTGTGTGTGGCTCATAAGAAGTTCACCATGTGCATAAGGAGATAAGAGATTATCCATTCCCACCAAAAAAGCTGGACCTCGATTTGATGAATCGTACAACCCTCCATCACGGCCTTCTATTGTGTCCCAACCAAAGTTGGAGCTCAAACCCTTGCCCACTCACCTCAAATATGCATGCCTGGGGGAGAATGAAACGCTCATCATTTCAGGAAAACTTACTCCGTTGCAGGTAGATAAACTCATCAAGGTGTTGAAAAGGCATACTCGAGCCATAGGATGGTTACTAGTTGATATCATTGGTATCTCTCCAGGGATTTGCACCCATAAGATCAATCTTCAAGAAAATTGCAGCCCATCAGTTGAACATCAAAGAAGGTTGAATCCACCTATGCAAGAGGTAGTGAAGAAAGAGATTTTTAAATGACTAGATGGAGGGGTGGTGTATCCGATTGCAGACAGTAGTTGGGTTAGCCCGGTGTAGTGTGTACCAAAAAAAGGAGGTCATTACGATTATTCCAAATGAAAAGAATGAATTGATAGCTACTCGTCCAGTCACGGGGTGGAGAGTTTATATGGATTATCGTAAGTTAAACTCCTGGACAAAAAAGGGTCATTTTCAAGTGCCATTCATTGATTAAATGTTGGACCGTCTAGCTTGCAAAGAGTACTATTATTTCTTGGATGGATACTCGGGATATAATCAAATCTCAATCACACTGGAGGATCAAGAGAAAACCACATTTACATGCCCCTATGGTACGTTTGCATTCAAGCGGATGCCTTTTGGTCTTTGTAATGCCCCGACCGCATTCGAGAGGTGCATGATGTCCATATTTTCCGACATGGTGGAAGATACGATAGAAGTCTTCATGGATGACTTCTCAGTTGTGGGGAACTCATTTGATGACTGCTTGACACATTTAGATTAGGTGTTAAAGAGGTGTACAGAGACTAATTTGGTCCTAAATTGGGAAAAGTGTCACTTTATGGTCAAAAAAGGGATTGTATTGTGACACAAAATTTTTGAAAAAGGGATTGAAGTGGATCAAGCCAAAATGGATGCCATTGCTCAGCTACCTCCACCGTGTACCGTAAAGGGCGTTAGGAGTTTTCTCGGGCATACGGGTTTTCACCTTCATTTCATTAAAGATTTCTCCAAGATAGCTCATCCCCTATTTCGACTGTTGGAAAAAGAGGAAAAATTCAATTTTGATGAGGATTGTTTGAGGGCTTTTGTGGAGTTGAAGGATAGATTAATTTCCTCTTCAATCATTGTAGCACCTGATTAGTCAAAACCCTTTGAGCTCATGTGAGATGCAAGTGGGGTAGCCTTAGGAGCAGTCCTTGGACAACAACGAGACAAGATCTTCTACCCAATTTACTATGCTAGTAAAGCTCTGAACACTGCACAAACAAACTACACAGTAATGAAACAGGAGCTCTTAGTTGTTGGGTTTGCATTTGAAAAATTCCGGGTGTACTTGCTAGGAACCAAAGTGGTAGTGCACATGGACCATGCAACACTTAGGTCCTTAATAGAAAAAACAGATGCTAAACCAAGACTGATTAGGTGGGTGTTTCTGTTACAAAAATTCAACTTTGAATTGAAAGACTGTAGGGGATGTGAGAATCAAATGGCCGACCACTTGTCACGCCTAGAAACTAACGGGCAGTCAGGAACACAAGAGGTGATCTATGATGCCTTTCCGAATGAGTGAATTTTAGCTGCAACCCACAACCTGACACTGTGGTTTGCCAATTTTGCTAATTACTTGGCCAGCAACATTGTACCTAAAGGATTGAATTTTCAGCAAAAGAAGAAATTCATGCATGATGTTTGGAAATTCTTTTGGGATGAACCTTACCTATTTCAAAGTTGTGTAGATGGGTTAATAAGGAGGTGTGTTCCAGATGTGGACATGGTCACAATTCTAGAGGCATGTCACTCTTCCCCGGTGGGAGGTCATTATGGGAGCATGCGAACAGTGGCCAAGGTGTTGCATTGCAGGTTTTACTAGCCTACCCTATATCAAGATGCACATGACTTTGTGAAGAAATGTGATCAATGCTAGAGGACCCGGAGCATTTCGAGGAGGCATGAACTCCCGCTAACACCCATCTTAGAGGTTGAGTTGTTTGACATTTGGGGGATCGACTTCATGGGTCCTTTTGTAAGCTCTTATGGGAATAAATACATCTTAGTGGTGGTGGATTATGTTTCCAAATGGGTGGAAGCAATGGTACTACCAAACAATGAAGCGTGAAGTGTTAAGTTCTTTCAAAAGAAATATATCTTCTCATGGTTTGGCAATCTGAGAGCTATCATTACTGATAGGGGATCTCATTTTTGCAACCGGGTGTTTAGCACACTACTAGCTAAGTATGGTTTGAAGCATAAGGTGTCCACCCCATATCACCCACAGACCAACGGATAGGTGGAAGTTTCAAACCGGGAAATAAAGTCCATTTTGACTAAAACAATTAATTTAACAGAATAGATTGGGCACAGAAGTTAGATGATACATTGTGGGCATATCAGACTGCATTCAAAACACCGATTGGAATGTCCCCTTACTAGCTGGTGTTTGGTAAAGCATGTTACCTCCCGGTGGAGCTAGAACATAAAGCTTTGTGGGCACTGAAGAGTTTAAATTTGGAACGGGGAAGAGCTATCCAAGGTCGAATCCATAATTTACATGAGATGGATGAATTCAGAATGAAGGAATATGAGAATGTAACAATTTACAAAGCAAGAATAAAATAATATCATGTCCAAAAAGTGTTGCTAGTGTAATTTTGTTCCAGGGGATTGGGTGCTACTGTTCAATTCTCGACTAAAGCTATTTCCCGGAAAGTTAAAGTCTAAATGGTCAGGACCTTTTAAGGTCTCTCAAGTGTACGAGAATGGAGCCATCAAACTCCATAGTGAGAATGGGAACAAGTTCAAAGTAAATGGCCAAAGGCTTAAAAGGTATTTGGGGGTGTTGGAAGAAGTTGGCGAACAGAGTTGGTGTATCTGGAGGAGGCGTTGACTTCAAGGAAATTTCGTCATGCCACGAAGTTAAATAAGATGCTTCTTGGGAGACAACCCAAGCATTTTGAATCTTTTATTCTTCCCTCTCATATGTTTGTTGTTTTTGATTTTTTTAGGATAGGAAGGGTGCACTACAAAATGAATAACAAATTGGTGTGCAACCAGCAAAACGCCGATTTCAATTCGTGGATCATAATTCAACCACAGCCCTTCCCAATGCACTGAAGGATTCAAGGCAGAGTGGCGATGCAAACTGGTGAACCGCCAGTGATAATTCTTGATTCGCCTCTAGGGCATCAATTCCATCCAGAGAACTAAAGGTCCCAAGGCGAACTGATAGCCCAATCGGTGAAACACTATGACAAAACATGAACCGTCGGTTTGTCACTGCCCTCAACCAGAGTACCTGGGATGGATCAGGCGTCGTCTCCTCATCTAGTGAAACGCCGGAAGGAATCCGTGGAACACCAATCACCCATTAAATTTGCATTCAAAATCGCATTCAGGTAATGGGAGTGGTGGCCACAGGGTTTAAACGCCGGCTCAATTCAGTGATCACCGGTGTATCCCCCGATGACAAAAACTATATCTCATAAATCTCCACAAAACTCTTTCAATTCCCCATTTTCTTCCATCTTCTCTCCAGATTGCCTTTCCCAAAAATGGCCCATTACTTCCCACCTATCACTTATAAATATTTACCCCCCCCCACACCCATTCAACTTCCTTTTCTTAGCCATTTAAAAACCCCACCTGTCTACACCCCCTTCATTCCCCCACACAGCTTCACAAGAACAACCATTGGAGGTAAGAACTTTCCCACTCAGGCTTGCAAGGTCCTAATCACATTGGTAATATTTTTCTTTACACATGATTATCACGTTTGGTTTTGCTTCTTTATTATATAAGTGTGAATTTTTTTATGGTGTTCACTTCGAATCGGGGTGTGCCTAATGATGGATTGATTGACACCTTTCTTAAGGGCAAACATTTCTTTTGTTCCTAAAATATGAGTGTGTTTGGTTAGCTTTTATATGGTAGTGATTTGGTTGACAACTAAATGCAAACCGGCGGCTAGCGAATCACCAGTGGTGGTTCTCCAGCGAAACACCGAGGTGTCCCCATTTTTTTCTTCACTGTGCCAATCGGCGATTCATCCGCGACTAGCGAAATGCAATTGCCTCTCGCCGATGAGTCGTTGATTACACCTGAGCTTGTGAAAATTTTAGTTAAATTTTTCTGTTTGCTTTAGTTTTGAGGCACACACTATGGACCATCACTAACCTATGTTCGCAGCATCATCTCTATCTCCCATCACTCTCATACAAGCCAAGCATCAGTTCCCACAACTACCCTCAAGATAGGATTGGGCTGAAAGGAATGGAGGAGTTTTACATAGCTTCCAAGGAAAAACGTGTCATCCATACAGAAGCTCAGTTTGATGCAAGCTCTTTCAAAATGGCATACCCAGATATCTATCACCAGATTGGGACACGCCATTGGGGTCCATTTACTCTAATAGTTTACCCATATCTTCCAGAGCTGGTGTGGGAATTCTATGTGTCATACAGGGCAAGGCAACAACTATGATCATGAAATGATACAACATAGAGTATGCGGTCAGTACGTGAAATGTACCGAGTATGCGAAATAAGTAAAATGGACATTTGAAATACATAAATGTCTATAAGAGATCATAAGAGTAGGAAAAAATGCTCATAACATAAATATCATCATGTAACATAAGGCTCAAGTTTTTCAAAACATCTGTATTCAATTTATCATTATAGTTATAAGAGAAAAACTTTATAAATCATAACTTGAGCCAAGGTAACATAACATAACAATGAATAAAACATGCGGAACAATGGGAGGACTCCTCATAACTTATACCATCATGGTAGAGACTTACATAATGCCCCAACTATCTCGATGAAGTGAGTAGAGCCGTCCTAGGCTTGCTAGGCAAAGGACGTGCATTATGTGATATCACAATAGAGGGGATCCATTAACATTATAATGTATCAACATGAGCCTACGGTGGCACGTAGTTATGAGACACAAGCGTAGTCCTTTGTACGCCGGGCTACTCGGTGCTAGACACTACTCCCAAAAACATGCATATTAGGCTCGTACGTAAATCATAATCATCATTCATGGGATTCATGGCCAAATAAACTTTAACATTGTTGATACCCATTGACATACATGTTTATCCATGAAGCAAGGGCCCATTAATTGGTCGATGTCATAAATTAATCAATCATGAAATCAATATCATATATCGTAAATCATTCTTGAACATGTGGGCATTGCCCAATACTTTAGCATGATTGAAAATACTCAATTCACTTGAAAATGTAATTATAAACATGGGTAACTTGAAAACATACCTTTCATCATTAATACTTCATCAAACATGAACATTCAGCATAAATCTTAACTTTCATGAACTTCTCATAAATGGGCATTTAAATTTAAAGAAATTTTGAAAGATAATTTTAATGAAAACAACGTAAAACTTCCCCATGAATCATACTTCAAGTGTAGAAATTACATTTAAATCATATCCATGTAGAGAATTAGGAATTTCATGCATTGGGTTAAAACCCCATAGAATTCACATAGGAAATTTCATGATTTTGAGAGGAATGGGGCATGGGTGTGAATGCATTCACCCATTCATAACTCTACATACCTGATTAAAGCTAATTCTTATACTCTCTTGATTGCCCAAGAGGAATTTGAGAAGAAATAGAAAGGGCTTAAACTTGATCTCTCCTCTAAATCCCTAACTTGCATGCATGGGTTTAGAATCAGCTAGAATGACTTAACCTATCTTAATACACTTTCAAAATGGATTAAAACGTTGTAGTATAGGACCCTAGAGCATAGGAATGACGAGAATACCTACGAGGGACCTAATGAGTCGTTGCCGCCAATCACGAGTCGTTGCCACCAATCACTGGGTACACTGTCAAGGTTTCACCTGGATCTCATTACAAGCCATCACACGAATCGTTATTGGTGACGACGACTCGTGGTCACCACTCGTTACCTCCACTGCCTCAAACCTCGGATCATTAGTTACCTGCTCCCCATGACCCATCCCACGAATCGTGGTGACTGACCAAAACTCATGGGGACCTTTCGTAGGGTACACTGCCAGGCCCCCTTTACTTTCCTTAATCCCTTTCCCACGACTGACTCAACGAGTCGTAGGGATTGACTACAACTCGTGGTCAGGTCCGTGGGTACCCTAAATTCCAAAATTCAACCCAAGCCTTGAACCTCACCGCGAGTCTCCTCACAACTCGTGGTCTACCCCATTGGTCGCAAAACAACTCTTTATGTGACCTTGTGCCAATTTTTCAGTTTTCTCTATTTCAACTCCCAGGTCTGATCTTAGGGCTTCCGACGCATTACAGATGTCCAACCTCTATCCCTATTGGGAGAGCTATCCAAAGCCTTACAAGGGTAGAGGATGAAACTAAATTGTGGATCCATACTAATCCCTTACCGGGGGCTAGCTGAGGAGTCGCTCGAACTTACGATTTGATCCTAACTTATGTTGGCTATGTAGTTCTAGGGCTTCATGTTATCTGAAACCTTCACTCATCTTAATGCTAAATAATTCATTCAAAACTATTCTCATTAAAATATGCCCATATGAGGTAGCTAAAACATCTTTGTGGAGCCTTTCTAGCTCAAAAATCAAGATAGATGTATTACACCGGTGAGCCTCTATTCTCAAAACTGAACTCTAATGGTTCGCATCTATGCTCAATCACTGTCACGACCCAAGTTGAGACCCCATATCAAGACATGAGGCCTAGAACCATGAAGGACTCCAATTTAACCCATGGCACATACATAGAATGACAAGAGCCTTACTAAGTAGAAATTAATCATGAGCGTGATATAAGCTGAAGTCTGTGTATCATAAGGACAAAAATGTAAACACAGACCAACAATATTGACCTATCTATACATGATTTTCTGAAAATCCTCTACTACTGCAATGAGCTAATAGGATAACACCCCCAACTAGCTCACTAAGTCTTGAAATGAAAGACATGATAAAAACGTAAAGCTAATAGCGTCCTCGGAGAATAAGGAATCACCCAAGCGGGAGTAGAGCTGGACTGATTGGGAGCTTTCTATCAGTGAGACTGAGATGCATCAATCAAACCTATATGATAGATCATAGAGTATGCATTTAATACTTTGAATGTACTGAGTATGTAGAGAAAGTAAAATATTCTAGTAAAACAATAGTATGAATTCATGCATGTAAATCAAAATAAATCATGAGAGTAAGGGCTATATGCTAAAAGCCATATGTCAGAAATATACATAGTAGTAATCTATTCATCATAAGTTGAACATAATGACCCAAGGTTTAGAAGTAGAAATCATATAGCTTACTGAACTTGAGAAGAGAAGTGAAAACTCATAAACTGATCAATAGGTCAAATATGTTATAAGACATAGTATCATAGGACATGAAAATGAGTATCTAAAAACATGAGGAAGAATGGGAGGCTCTTCATAACCAATAACCATCACGTATGAGTGCATGATGATTGATGTTGGGCGTATTCTTATGCCCATTTTCCTTGTTTTTACCCATATTTTTTCTTATTTTGAGTTCATAATCCCTATGAAATGTATGAATTCATGTTTTCATGTGTCTTATGAGCAAACAAATGTTTCTAGATGTTTTGAGCATGAAACCAAGGATAAAGGACCTAAAAATGATTCATGGTGTGAAGAAGAACAGTTCGCAAAAGTTGGCCTGGGGCTATTGCTAGCGTGGCACACCCAACACTTGTGTTTCAGAGGAAAATGCACCAAAGTTGCTATTATAGATGGAATAGGGAACTAGGTACCTTAGCTCCAAATTTGACTAACACCTTGGTGAGATTAATGGCGTGGAGCCTAGAAGCATTCCAGACTTAGGAAATTTTCCTAACACTCTGGTGCTATGGATGAAGTGGGGTGCCAGAGGTGTTAGAAGTGTAGAAATTTGGCTATATCCTCGGTGTTATGGCATGAGTGAGGCACCCAGAGCCATTCTTCAGAGGAAATTTGACTGACTCCATGGTGCCATGCATGGGGCGACACACCAGACCCTCCTTGATGGAAATTTTTTGATTTTTAACCAAATACTTGAGAGAAAGAGGACATTTGAAGGATCTCCTATATATATAACATCTAGGGTGAATTTTAGAGAGGATTTTATTATATCGTTCATCATTTTGAAGGTTGCAAATGCAGCTTTGGAGGAGAGACAAGTTCTACTTAGGTTTCTTCTTTTCTTTGTTGTTTTACTGAAAATGAAGTTGTTAGCTTTGTTTTTCCGCTTGTATATGAGTGGTTAAAAACCCATTGTATTGTTTTGGCCATAGTTGATAGTTGAAGTTTGAAAGACTGTTGACTGTTAGTTTTGATTCTTTCATAAAGATTATTTATATTTACTTGTTTTGATTGCATTTTCACTAAGCTTATCACATTGTAAGTAAATCTGTTGGCTTTTAGTTGAACTTGGGAAAGGAAACCGAAAGGTTAAAAGTAAATGTAAAATTGGAATTTGATGATCCTTTGGCCCATTTTCAGGAGGTTAGAAGTTATTGTTGAGTATAGGGATATACCGTTCATCCCTGTTTAGTTGAAATACAAGTAGTCGTAACCGTCATTTCATGTTTCTCCTACAACTACAGGGATATAGGCGTTAGGGTTCATGAGATGGTTCTTGGATGCTCAGGAGAGTGGTAAGAAATGAGATAGTAACTTGCAACTAGAAACCTTAGGAAGAATTAATCTAGCATAATCATGTCGTGAGAACTCAACCTTACACGAAAGTGATAATTCCCTAGATTTTCATTATCATTTGAAGTACAAACAAGTTTGTAACAATCTTAGTTCTTTAGCTAATTTTACATTTCAAGTTTTTAGTAGTTTAATTCTCCAAACCCTTCTCCATTTTATCTATCTTGATAGAATCGCAAAATAAAGTAATAACCTTATAACAATTGATCGGACAAGTCTCTAAGGGATCGATAATTGCGACTTCCAGTCCTATATTACTTGACAACCCGCTTGTGTGTGCTTGGGCAAAATCATGTTTTTGACACCATTATCGAGGAGTTGAAGATTAATTGATCATTTTTAGGTTAGCATTCTTATTATGCTATTCTATATTTTATGTTTTTGTTTGTTTTCTTGTGAAGTTATAGGTGTTGTGTGCTCAGTGTATGCCAAATACGAGTAGTCAAGAATCACTTTTGGCTTCTCTTGATCATGAATTTTAGAGAACCTTTCAAAGGTTAATCATATAGAAGAATGAGCAGGCACAGGGAAACAACTAGGAGAGGGTTCCAATGTTGAATTTTGTTAGGCCAAACTTGGAGAACTCTTCTAAAGTGATCGTTAAATCAGTAATCACTGGGTACTTTGACTTGAAGGAAGGTACCATGCGGTTGGTCCAAAACACTTGCCAATATCAGAGAAAGCTGCATGAGGATCCTCATAGGCATCTAATGACATTCATGGAGCTAAGTGAGAACTTTCACTATCAAAATGTGTTAGATGAGTATGTAAAGCTCTCGTTGTTTCCGTTTTCATTGATTTGTGAGACCAAGGAGTGGCTTCAAAATGAGCCAGCATGTTCCATCACTATTTGGGAGGTTCTTTCCAGCAAGTTCATCAACAGGTTCTTCTCCTCAAGGAGAACAAAAGTGTTGTGAGGGAAGATCTTTTCTTTTTTGTGTAGAGATATGGTTGAAGAAGGGAGTATTTATGCATTTCTTAGCCATATTTTGCCCATACTTTACTATATTTTGAGAACAAGTTATGTGTGTTTGCATGTATTTTATAATATGTTGCGAAAAGAGCTGATGCACATGATTAGATGCTTTCAGGGCTAAAATGATGGATTTAGGTGTATATAAGGCTTTTGGAACAAACATGATGAATTTTGGTTGACCAAAATGAAGCTTGAAACATTTAGCACCACTAGCCACACCAACGTAGCTAGCAGCGCGACACGGCAGGCCCTCATGTGCAATGCTATGCGCGATGTGGCAGGCCTTACTGCACGATGCAGTGTGTGACACGACACTAAACCTGACGATGACCAGCGAGGCGCACCATTCCTGTCCGGGTGAAAACAAGTGAATCCTACTTCAACTAAGAAAAAGAGCTACAAATCCCAAATCAAATCCATGAAGGAGAAAAGAAGTCATATATCTACTATTATAAATGCCCTGTATTTCTTTGTAATAGAGAGGGAAGTGAGGAGCCAAGTTTGGGAGAAGCTTTATTTCATGAATTCTATTAATTTACTTATAATCATGAGAGGCCAAAACCTCCACAACTAGGGTTGTGGGAACCATGGTGAATTAACGAACTAGGGTTTGCACGAATTGATTCTAAAGAAGCACTAAATACTTGTATTGTATTCTCTTCATTTATAACATTTCTTAATGATGTGCTACCTTACGACTTTCCTGAATTATCTACTTGCTTGAGCCTAGAGAGGTAGAGATTAGGAAAATAGAATCACAACAAAGCCTTGATTTTTATGATCATTTTATAACTTGAGTTGTGGCCGAAGGATAGTTAATTTTGGAACCAATTGATAACGGTTGAATTGAAATCACTCATGAGACCTAACCTGGTAATTCACAATATTCATCCAATAGGGGCGAACCAGTCATTTGGATGAACCCTATGTCACGACCCGAACACAGGCCTGGATCGAGCCACGGGACAAAGAAACCCAAGAGGCTCCAAGTTAACCCATGGCATGAACATAGCATCTAAAGCTCAACATAATAATGCGGAAGTTTAACATATAAAATAGCGGAAGTCTGAGAATAAAATAACATCTGAATATCTGAATACATTACACGACTCTCAAGCTAAATATATACTATGTCTGATAAGCCTCTACATACTAACGAGTTGATGGGATAAGACCCCAACTAACTCACTAAAGACTAAAATTGAAAATATTGAACATAAGCTGATAAAAGGGTTCTCGAAGGATGAGGACTCACCAACAGACAGAGAGATGCTAAGTCTGAGGATCTGGCTAATGGCGGGGCTAAACCTGAATGTCTGAGCCTGTATCATGAAATGATACAACATAGAGTATGGGGTCAGTATGTGGAATGTACCGAGTATGCAAGGTAAATAAAACCGCTAAGTAAGTAAAAATCAAAAATCATGCATATCATAAAACATTTCATCATAAGATTCTGAAAGCAGGGCTTGCATGCTAGTAGCTGGAAAAATTCCTTAAACATAACTGAATCGAATGACTCAAAGCTGAAACAGATTATTCATAAGTAAAACTAAACATTGCGTCAAACCTACTAAAAACATAATATCATGACTAATGAACATGCATAATTGAAATCATGAGGAATAATGAGAGACTCGTGATATAACTGACATTACAACGATAGAGCTTATGTTATCCCAACTATTACACTCAAGTGGGCAGAGCCGTCCAAAGCCTTGCCAGTGCTAAGGGCGCTACCATGATATCGATATCAAGCTAAAGGCCCTTTGGGGGCAGGAAAAGCTCACAAGGGAGGTCCCAAATAATCTGAACATACCTACATTGGCACGTAGTTCTGAGGCACAAGCTTAACTGAACCCTTAGCCTACTCGGTGCTAGACACTACTCCCAAAAAAAACATGCATATGCTCTCTATCGTTTTTCAACGAATCTTAATCATAATAATACATGCATAATCTTAAAACATATCATGAGGATCCTTTGCTCAAACCATACGACAAGCTAAACAATGGGAGTCTAGACTCCAAAACCATGTGGTTAGGTAATAACATGATGTTGAAGTAAATCCTAAACATACTTGATCATATAGGCTTGCCCAAACATAACACACTTTAGATAGTCAAAAGAATGGATATAAAAATGGGTATGTCAAAATCATACTTTCATCATATACATCTCATCATACTTGAAAACATAGATCATAATCTCAACCTTTCATGAACTTTTATAATTTGGCATTATAATTGTAAGACGTTGAAAACATGAATCGTAATTGAAAACATTATAAAACATGCCCATGAATCTGAATTCAACATTGGAAAATGAATAGGATTTACCCATGATAGATACTTAGAGAATTCACAAGTTGGATTAAAACCCCATAGATTCATCAACTTAGAATTTCCATGAATTTGAGAAGGAATTGGACATGGGAGTGGATGAATACACCCATTCATAACTCTACATACTTGGGTACTTCTGATTTTACACCCCTCTTGAATGCCCAAAGGAATTGGGGAAGAACATGATGAATTTCTAGGCTTGATCACCCTTAGGAACTTTTAGGCGTGCATGCATGGAGAGGGATTGGTATAGAATGAGTTAACCCTTTTAAAGACACCTATTTGAGCTTAAAACGATGTAGTTTTGGTTTTAGGAACTTAGAAACTACGGAAAAGCCCTTAATGAATTCACAGAGAAAAGCATATTATCAGTCTGAAATACAATATTTTCTATGGTTCAACCCTCGGGCTTGATCTTAGGGCTTTTAGGGTATTACAATATCTCCCCATTGGGAACATTTGTCCTTGAATGTGGGTAAGCATACTGAAACGCTGTGAAATGCAACTGCCATACCAAATATTTAACATCTAAAGATAAAAACTAACGGAGTGACTATCTTTAGACTGAAATACATTACTAAATTGAATTCATGAATCGCACATACATGTATTGACTTGAAAGAAACTGAGCACGTGAACTAAGGAGGAAATTGATACCTCAAGTTGAAACTGAGCTGGAAAGGTATAGATACGGGTATTTAGCCATCATATCTGACTTAACTTCCCACGTAGCTCCCTAAACATGCTGGTTCTGCCAAAAAACCTTAACCAAAGCTACTTCCTTATTTCATAGCTTCCCAACCTGACGATCAAGTATTTCAAGTGAAATCTATTCATAGCTAAGGATATCTTTCACACCTACACTCTCCAACCGAACAACCAAAGCTGGATCATCAATACACTTCTTCAAGAGCGATACATGGAAAACTAGATGTCCTAAAGCCAATTCTAAGGGCAACTCCAACTTATAGGCCACCTTGCCAACACGTCTCACAATCTAGTACAGGACAACATAACGGGGACTAATTTTCCCAATCTTTCTGAACCTTATCACTCCCTTTGTGAGAGACACCTTCAAAAACACCCAATCACAAGCTTCAAACTCAAGCTCCCTCCTCCTCACATCCGCATAGGACTTTTGGTGACTCTGAGCTATTTTCAACCTTTCCCTTATGAGATGAACCTTCTTCATAAATTCATGAACTAAATATGGTCCTATCAAGTAGCCTCACCGACTTCAAACCAACAACCATAAAGAGCCTCAAACGGAGCCATCTGAATGCTGGAATGGTAGCTTTTATCGTATGGAAACTCGATGAGAGGTAAATGATCATTGCAACTACCTTTGAAATCAATCACACATGCTCTCAATATGTACTCAAGCGTGTGAATGGTTCGTTCAACCTGACTATCTGTTTGCGGGTGAAATGCTATGCTAAGCTTGACTTGAGTGCCAAGTCCTTTCTGAAACAATCTCCAAAACTGGGAGGTAAACTGAGTACCTCTATCAGATATGATGGACAAGGGAACTCCATGCAACCGAACTAGCTCCCAAATATACAACTTACCATAATCCTCCACTGAATTGATAGTTAATCCTCCACTGAATTGATAGTTTTGACCGGTAGGAAATGAGTTGCTTTAGTCAATCTGTCTACGACCACCCATATAGAGTGATACTGTAGACGAGTAAGAGGCAACCCTCTAATGAAGTGCATATTGATTTCCTACCACTTAGAAGTAGGGATACTAATATCTTGAAGCACACCCTCCGGTCTTTGATGCTCAACTTTCATGTGTTGACAATTCGGGCACTTTGCCGCAAACTCTACTATGTCCTTCTTCACGCCATTCAACCAATAGACTTCCTGTAGGTCACAGTAAATCTTGGTGGCACCTGGATGTATAGAATATCTGGAATGTTGAGCCTCATGCAGTATTCTATCTCTCAAATCATCAACACCCGAAACACACGGACAACATTGATATCAAAGCACACAATCTCCCCTTTGGGAGAAGATTTCCACCTTCTGATTATGAATAGCTTCCCTCAACTTTACCAATATAGGATCCTCATCTTGTCTAGCAATGACTCCGGTCACCAAGGAAGATTTTGATCCATTCTGAACAATGACACCACCATCCGTCAAGTCAACAAGATGCACTCCTAGTCGTGCAAGACGATGCACATCCTTCACTAACTCCTTCCTCTCCTGATCTACGTGATATAAAATCTCCATAAAAAGCCTGCTAAGAGTGTCTGCCACCACATTATCCTTGCTCGGATGATAAAGGACACTCATATCATAATCTTTAAGAAGCTCCAACCACCTTCTCTAACGTAGATTTAGATCCTTTTGGGTAAACACGTATTGTAGGCTTTTGTGGTCCGTAAACACATCCACATGGACCCTGTACAAATAGTGTCTCCAAATCATCAAGGAAAATACTACCGTCGCCAACTCGAGGTCATGAGTCGGATAGTTCTTTTCTTGGACTTTCAGCTGCCTAGAAGCATATGCTATAACCTTACCGTGCTGTATTAATACAAAACCAAGGCCTATCCTTGAGGTGTCACAATATACCACAAACCCATCGGTACCCTCAGGTTGGGTCAACAATGATGCTGAGGTGACTCGAGTCTTCAACTGTTGGAATTTCTTCTCACAAGCCTCCGACCATTGGAACTTCACTTCCTTCTGGGTCAACTTTGTCAACGTTGTTGTGATGGATGAAAATTCTTCAACAAACCTCCAGTAGTAACCAATTAAGCCCAAGAAACTCCAAATATTTGAAGGGCTAACTGGTCTAGGCCAATTCTTCACCACTTCTATCTTCTGGGAGTCTACTTGTACCCCCTCAGTTGACACCACATGATCCAAAAATGCTAGCGAGCTTAACCAAAACTCAAACTTGTTGAATTTAGAATACAACTAACAATCCTTAAAAGTCTATAGAACCACCCTTAAATGAGCGGCATGCTCCTCTTCACTCCGAGAGTATATAAGAGTGTCATCTACGAACACGATCACGAACATGTCCAAATATAGCTCGAACACCCTGTTCATCAAATCCATAAAAGTTGTAGGAGCATTCGTTAGTCCAAAAGACATAACTACAAAGTAATAGTGACCATACCGAGTCCTGAAGGTTGTCTTTGGAATGTCGCTCTCTCTAACCCTGAGCTGATGATACTAGGATCTGCGGTCTACTTTTGAGAAACACTTGGCACCCCGAAGTTGGTCAAACAAGTTATCAATTCTAGGGAGAAGATACATGTTCTTGACGGTGACTTTGTCCAATTGCTGATAATCAATGCACATCCAAAGAGAACCGTCCTTCTTTCGGACAAAGAGTACTGGATCACCCTATAGAGATCTACTTGGTTTGATGAAACCCTTGTCTAAGAGTCTTTCAACTTCTCCTTCAACTCCTTTAGCTCAATTGGAGCCATTCTATAAGGAGGAGCGTATATAGGCTGCATATTAGGAGGAAGGTCAATTCCAAAATCGATCACCCGCTTGGGAGGAATTCCCAGTAAATCATCTAGAAACATTTTTGGATATTCACACATGATAGAAACTGATTGGATAGTTAGGGTCCCGGATGTAGCATCCTTAACCATAACTAGATGGTACACGCAACCCATAGAAATCATATTTCTAGCATTAAGGTAGGAAATGAAATGACCTGCAGGCATAGCTAAACTAGCCTTCCATTCTAGGACTGGCTCACTCAGAAATCGGAACTCTACCGCATGGGTTCTACAATTTACTGAAGCATAGCATGCATGTAGCCTATCCATTCCAAAGATAACGTTAAAATCTGTCATGGCTAGCTCTACTAAATCTGCTGAGATGACTTTCTGAAGGACTGTGATAGGGAAATTTCTATATACCCATCGAGCTATAACTTAATCACCGACTAGAGTAGAGACTGAGAAGGGTTCTGATAGGATTTTGGGACTAACTCCGAAACTACTAGCAACATAGGGAATCACAAAAGATAAGGTGTCCCTTGGATCTAACAAAGAATATAAATAAAGGTGGGTACTCGTAACATACCAGTGACTACATCTGGAGAGGCCTCCTACTCATGATGACATGCAAGGGCATAGAATCTATTCTGATGCTAATCACCACCTACACTAGTGGAGGCTCCCTGGTGAACTGAGCATGCTGGTGGGCTTGCTGAACTAGTGGCTGGGTCTTAGCCTCTACCATGGTCCTATTTGGCTGCTGGACAATCTTCGAGCACATGTCCAGGCTTCCCACACCCGAAACAAGCACCTGCACCTGCTAAGAACTGACTAATGTGTCTCCTGCCACACCTATCATAAGCTAGAATACTGGGCTCCATAGATCTGCTCCACTGACCTCAAGAGCCCGATGCTCTTCATTTATGGTCGCGCCTAGATCTAGATGACACACTCGCTGCTGATAGCATTAGAGCTGATGATCTCTAGTGGGACTGCTGACGTGCCCACCACCAGGCCTCTACTGGGAGATCCAAAGCTATCAGTCCTGGCCCTCTTGACCTCTCTCTCCCTCTCACTCACCTGTACTGCCTCTATCTGCTGGGTGTACAGAACAATCTGTGAGAAGTCTATGTCCTAATGAAGCATCATGGTCCGGAAATCCCTGACCAAAGAGTCTGCTATCCTATGCATGAACTAGCTCACTCGAGCCCTCTGGTCTGCCACCATCTCAGGTGCATATTTGGATAGGCGAGTAAACTACAAAGCATACTCCTGGACCGTCATTTTGTTTTGCCTCAAGTTCACAAATTTAGCTTCTTTGATCTCCCTCATCTCTCGGGGAAAGAACCAATTCAAAAATGTGGTATGGAACTTATCCCAGCCAATAGGATCTGCTCTGATTACTCTGCCATCCGTTCACTGTCTGAACCAAATATGTGCAACCCCTTTCATCTAATAAGACGCTAGGTCTACGCACTCCTCTCCTATCATCCCCATGTTCTTGGTTATTTTCTGAATCTCATTAGTAAACTCATGTAGATCCTTGCCCACCTTCGATCCGAGACACTCTGGAGGGTTCATCCTAAGAAAGTCCCTGACTCTTTACGCTGCCGTGTTCCCATTCTGGGAACATGCACTTTCGCCTGTTAGGTAACTTGGGTGGGTCAACGCCTGTGCCCACATCGTGATGGCAGCCCTAAAATCTACATGGGCCACCTTCTCGGGCACATGATCCTCGAGGACTGGTGGGGCCTATTGTGCCCATCTCCATTGCCATTCTCATGGCCATTTCAATTTTTGTTCCTTCTTCCGTTAACTTGTCGAGGAGGAATGATTCCACAAACGTGTATAGCATGAGTTAAAAGGATAGATAGACATTTTACCGCATGACATAGGTCATGAAAGTAGGGAATTTTTCTTAAATGTCTTGTAGCCTCTTCGTCACAATTGTGGCGCACTTCACACCCATGTAAAAGACTCTACTTAGCGCAACTTTGATAAACCCTAGGACACTTCAAAACCGAAAGCTCTGACCGAGTTTGTCATGACCTGAATATAGGCTCAGATCGAGACAAGGGGCAAAGAACCTCAAGAGGATCCAAATCGACCCATGGAATGATCATGACATCTAAGGCTCACCATAATAATGCGGAAGTTAAATGAATAAAATAGCAGAAGTCTTAGAATATAATAACATCTAAACATCTGAATACATAACACAACTCTCAAGCTGAATACATACTATGTCTGATAAGCCTCTACATACTGACGAGGATGGGACAAGACCCCAACTAACTCACTAAAGACTGAAATAGAAAATACTGAACATAAGTTGATAAAATGGTCCTCGAAGAATGAGGACTCACTAACTGATGCAAAGATGCTAACTTTGAGGATCTGGCTAATGGAAGGGCTAAACCTGAATTTCCAAGCCTGTATCATGAAATGATATAGCATAGATTATGTGGTCAATCTGTGGAATGTACCGAGTATGCAAGGTAAATAAAACCGCTAAGTAAAAATTCAAAAATCTGACATATCATAAAACATTTCATCATAAGATTTTGAGAGTAGGGATTGCATGCTAGTATCTGAAAAATGCCTTAAATATAACTGAATATCATAACTGGATCGAAACCCAAAGTTGAAATTGATTATTCATAAGTGAAACAGAACATTAGTCTAACCTGCTGAAAACATAATATCGTGAATAATGAACATGCATAACTGAAATCATGAGGCGTAATGGGAGACTCATCATATAATCGACATTACAACAATAGAGATTACGTGCTCCCTACTATTACACTCAAGTGGGCAGAGCCATCCAAAGTCTTTCTAGAGATAATGACGCCACAATGATATCGATATCAAGCTGAAGGCCCCTTGGGGGCAAGGAAAGCTCACAAGCGAGGTCCCAAATAATCTAAACATAACTACGTTTGCACGTAGTTCTAAGGCAAAGGGTTGACCGAACACTTAGCCAATTTGGTGCTAGACACTACCCCAAAAAACATGCATATGCTCTCCATCGTTTTTCAACGAAGTTGAACCATCGTCTGGCTATGAATATGAACCATAATAATACATGCATAACCTAAAAACATATCATAAGGAGCCTTGGCTCAAACCATACCACAAGTTAAAAAGTGGGAGTCTAGACTCCAAAACTATGCGGTAAGCTAATAACATGAAATTGAAGTAAATCTTGAACATACTTGATCATATGGGCTTGTCCAAACTTAACGTACTTTAGATAGTAAAAATAATGAATATAAATATGGGTAATTTGATATCCTACTTTCATCATATACATCTTGTCATTTTTTAAAACATAGATCATAATTTCAACCCTTCATGAACTTTCATAATGGGGCATTATAATTGTATGACTTTGAAAACATGAATTGTAATTGAAAATATTATAAAACATGCCCATGAATCTAAATTCAATATTAGGAACATGAATAGGATTTACCCATGATAGATGCTTAGAGAATTCAGAAGTTGGTTTAAAACCCCATAAATTCATCAACTTAGAATTTCCATCAATTTGAGAAGGAATTAGGATGGGAGTGGATGAATACACACAATCATAACCCTACATACCTAGGTACTTCAGATTTCACACCCCTCTTGAATGCCCAAAGGAATTAGGGAAGAACTTGATAAATTTCTAGGCTTGATCACCCTTAGGAACTTCTACGCTTGCATGCGTGGAGAGGGATTGGTCTAGAATGAGTTAAACCCTCATAAAACAAACCTATTTGATCTTAAAACGACGTAGTTTAGGTCTTTGGAACTTAGGAATTACAAATAATCCCTTAATGAATTCACAGGAAAAATCATACTGGTAGTCCCAATGAGGGACTGGACGACTCGTTGTCTGCACTCGTTGCCAACCCTGGACAATACTATCTTGCCAGTCACTACGAGGGACACCACGACTCGTGGTGTACCTAATGACTCGTGGTGACAAGTCATGACAAACACTGCCCAACATTTCAACATCAAAATCAAACTCCTGACCACAACCAACCTAATGACTCATTGCCCTGATCATGAGTTGTGGCTTGTCTCGTGGTCAACCCCCAGACCACCATTCATAGAAAACTTTTCCTCCACTCCACGAGTCAGTTAACGACTCGTGGGGTACTTCATGGGTCACTAGATGATTCATTATGTGACCTAGTGCACAAATTCCTGTTTTCTCTATTTCATCCCTAGGGTCTGATCTTAGGGCTTTTGGGGTACTACACCCTAGTTATCAGTTCTACAAATAAAGTACTGGGAGAGAGAACAAGTTTAAAACCCCAAAGTAGTTATTACTCCGTAGGGAACACTTTCCCTAGTTAATTGCATTAGTTTGGAATCAACATTCAAATTCTCAATATTGTTACTTGTTACTTTTATAATCTCCTCCCTTTTCAGGAAATAATTGACTTAAAAGCTTAAATACTAGCATTCCTCAATATCTTGACCATATTCCCTGTGGTTCGACCCCAACCTCTTTGTTTATTGACAACAACCACTTCATACTTTATCAGGAGTGTGAGTTTAAGCATTATCAAAAAGTGGCTCCGTTGCCAGGGAATATGATTTAGGATTAAATTAATTTCTTGTATTTAACCTTTAGTCTTTATTTCATATTTTATGTTTCTACTTTCTTTTGTTTTCGTTCCTCTGACGTGTCACATGTTAGCATGGTAAATCAAGCATCCAACATGTGACCATGATCCCAACAGGTATCTTGATGAAGTCTGAGTAATCAAGATACCTGCGTCGTGTCGCGATGTTAAATCAGGCGCTACTTGGGAGGCAACCCAAGATAATTTTTTATTTTTTTAGAGTTGACGTGTTTTTCCAAGTGTGCAGGAATTAATTTATAAATTGTGAAAAAGGAGCAAAAATGAATTAAAATAAAAAAAATTGTATAAGAAAATTAAGCAGGTAGCTCAATGGAAGGAAATTATTATAATAATAATATTTTTTACAAAAGATTCAAATGATTCAAACGTACAGGAATTACCTGAAGTAGCCGCTAGCAACATATGAGCAAATAATGCACCCAAGCATTACAATGTCAGCAGCAAATTCAGCGTCGCGGTACTTTTGCGGCTCGTTGTTTCGCACGACACAACAATAACTCCAGATCTGGAAGGGAATAGATGCGGGTATCTAGCCATCATATTTGATTCGGCATCCCACGTATCTCCCTTAACATGCTGATTTCTCCATAAAACCTTGACTGAGGCTACCTCCTTGTTCCTTAGCTTTCGAACCTGAAAATCTAGTATTTCCACCAGAACCTTCTCATAACTAAGGTTGTCCATCACACCTAAACTCTCCATGGGAACAACTAGAGCTGGATCACTCAAACACTTCTTTAAGAGCGATACATGAAAAACTAGATGAACTGAAGCTAATTCTGAGGAAAACTCCAACTCATATGCTACCTTGCCAACCCGTTTCACATCCTGTACAGGCCGACATAACGGGGACTGAGTTTCCCTTTCTTTCCTAACCTCATCACTCCCTTCATGGGAGATACCTTCAAAAACACCAAATCATCAGCTTCAAACTCAAGTTCCCTCCTCCTCACATTCGCATAGGATTTTTGGTGACTCTGAGCTATTTTCACCCTTCCTCCTATAAGCTAAACTTTCCCCATAGCCTCATGGATTTAATCTAGTCCTATCATTGCAGCTTCACTGGCTTCAAACCATCCAATAGGCGATCTACATCTCTGCTCATAGAGAGCCTCAAACGGAGGCATCTAAATGACAAAATGGTAGTTCTTTTTATATGCAAACTTAATGAGAGGAAAATGATCATCCCAATTACCCTTGAAGTCAATCACACACGCTCTCAACATGTCCTTGAGAGTCTGAATAGTTTTCTCCGCCTAACCATCGATTTGCGGATGAAATGATGTGCTAAGCATGACCCGAGTACCAAGTCCCTTTTGAAACGATCTCCAAAATTGGGAGGTATACTGAGTACCTCTATCTGATACGATGGACAATGGAACTCCATGCAACGGAACTAACTCTCGAATGTACAGCTTAGCATCATCCCTCACTGAATCGGTAGTTTTGACCGGTAGGAAATGAGCCACTTTAGTCAATCTATCTACAACAACCCAAATGAGTCATATTGCCGATGAGTGCGAGGCAACCCTGTGATGAAGTCCATATTGATTTCCTCCCACATTAAAGTAGGAATACTAATGTCTTGTAATACACCTCCAGGTCTTTGATGCTCCACTTTAACCTGTTGAATTCAGAGACTTAGCCACAAATTCTGCAACGTCATTCTTCATGCGATTCCATCAATAGACTTTTCATAGTTCATGGTACATCTTGGTGGCAATGAGATGTATGGAATATCTAGAACCATAAGCCTCGTGCAACATTTGATCTCTCAAATCATCAAAATCTAGAACACACAAATGACCCTAGTATCGAAGCACACTATCTCCCTCTTTAGAGAAGACCTCTACCTTCTGATTCTGAACAACTTGCTTCAGCTTTGCCAAAATAGGATCCTTGTCTTGACTAGCTTTTACATCAGTCACCAAGGACGATTCTGTTCGTTCTAAACAATAACACCACCATTGGTCGACTCCACCAAGCAAACTCCCAATCGTGCAAATTGATGCACATCCTTCACTAGCTCCTTTCTCCCCTCATATACATGAGAGACACCCTCCATACAAAGCCTACTAAGTGTGTCTTCCACCACATTAGCCTTGCCCGGATGGTAAATGACACTCATATCATAATCCTTGAGTAGCTCCAACCACCTCCTTTGACATAGATTTAGGCCCTTCTGGGTAAACATGTATTGTAGATTCTTGTGGTCTGTAAACACATCCACATGGACCCCTTACAAATAGTGTCTCCAAATCTTCAAGGAAAATACTACAGCCTCCAATTCGAGATCATGAGTCGGGTAATTCTTTACATGAGCCTTCACCTACCTGGAAGCATAAGCTATAACCTTACCATGTTGCATGAATACACAACCAAGGCCGACCCTCGAAGTATCACAATGTACCATAAACCCATCGATACCCTCAGGTAGGGTTAACACATGTGTTGATGTGAGTCGAGTCTTCAACTCTTGGAAGCTCTTCTCACAAGCTTCCGACCATTAAAACATCACCTTCTTCTGGGTCAATTTAGTCAACGGGGCTGCAATGGATGAAAACCCCTCAATAAATCTCTGATAATACCCAGCTAAGCCAAAGAAACTCCTAATATCTGAGGACTCACCGGTCTGGGCCAATTCTTTACCGCCTCTATATTTTGAGAGTCTACCCATACACCCTCACTTGACACCACATGACCCAAAAATGCTACTGAATTCAACCAAAACTCGCATTTACTGAATTTAGCATACAACTGGAGATCCTTAAGAGTCTATAGCACCACCCTCAAATGAGCGGCATGCTCCTCCTTGCTCCAAGAGTATATAAAGATGTCATGTATGAACACAATCACGAACATATCCAAGTATGGCTTGAACACCCTATTCATCAAATCCATAAAATCTACAAGAGCATTCATTAGTCCAAAAGACATAACTACAAACTCATATTGGCCATACCGAGTTCTGAAGGTTGTCTTTGGAATGTCACTCTCTCAAACCTAAGGTGATGGTATCTGGATCTAAGATCTATCTTCGAAAAGAACTTAGCACCGTAAAACTGGTCAAACAAATCATCAATCCTAGGAAGAGGATACCTGTTCTTGATGTTCACCTTGTTCAATTGTCTATAATCAATGCACATCTGAAGGGAACCATCCTTTTTTCGAACAAATAGAACTGGTGCACCCCATGGGGATTTGCTAGGTCTCACTAAACCCTTGTCTAGAAGTCCTTCAACTGCTCCTTCAACTACTTTAGATTAGCTGGAGACATTCCTTAAGGAGGAATGGATATAGGTTGCTTATTGGGAAGAAGGTCAATACCAAGATCGATTTTTCTCTCGAGAGGGATTCTAGGTAGATCATTTGGAAACACTTCTGGATACTCACATACTACTAGAACTAACTGGATAATCAGGGTCTCGGATGCAACATCCTAAACCCTAACTAGATGGTACACACAACCCTTAGAAATAATCTTTCTGGCCTTAAGGTAGGAAATGAAACAACCTACATGCACAACTAAACTAACCTTCCATTCTAAGGCTGGCTCACCCAGAAATCGGAACTCTACCACACGGGTTCTACAATTAACTAAGGCATAACATGCATATAAACAATCCATGCTGAGGATAACAAGAAAATTGATCATGGATAACTCTACTAGATTTGCTAAGGTAATTTTCTAAAGAACTGTGACAAGGCAATCTCTATACACCCATCGAGCTATAACTGAACCACTGATTGGATTAGAGACTGTGAAGGGTTCTGATAGGATTTCGGGACTGACTCCTAGGTTGCAACCTCTAGGTTATGCATTGGATAACTCTTCTCATTAGTCATAAGTTGTCTAGAGGCATACGCAATGACCTTGCAACACTACATCAACACATAAACAAGACCAACCCTAGGGGCATCACAATGCACAAAAAAGCCATCCATGCCCTCCGATAGGGTCAACATTGGGGCTGAAGTGATTCGAGTCTTTAACTCCTGAAAACTTTTCTCACAAGCATCTCACCAATGAAATTTGACCTACTTTTGGGTCAACCTAGTCAACGGTCCTGTAATGGATTAAAATCCCTCTATGAACCTCCAGTAGTAACCAGCTAAACAAAAAATGCTCCTAATATCTGTAGAACTTACAGGTCTAGGCCAATTCTTCACTGATTCTATCTTTTGAGAGTCCACTCGCACACCCTCATTAGACACTTCATGACTCAAAAATGCTATTAAGTTCAGCCAAAATTCATACTTGCTAAATTTAGCAAACAACTGGCAATCCTTGAGAGTCTGCAACATAATCCTCAAATGAGTGGCATGCTCCTCCTTGGCCAACTACTGAGGAGTTGTTGGGATAGGTCCCCAGCTAACTCTAAGTCTATACAAAACCAAATCTAACTGAAGTAAATAAACAAGGCCCTCGAATGATGAGGATTCACACCTTGATCTGTTGAAATGGAATGCTCTGAAACTAAAGTTACTACCTGTGCTGAATCTGAGAACCTACAGCTGTATCATGAAATGATACAGCATGAAAAGCATGCATTAGTACTTTTAATGTACTGAGTAAGTGGGAGAAACATACTGAATATAAAGTCTAAACTGAAATGACACGCCATGACCAATAGGTAAACTGAACCGAACTACAGATGTAATCTGAAATGGTCAAGACGACCCTGCCTAATGGTCAATGACATGCCCTAAGTTTGAAACAATAAATCTGAGATACTGTAATGAACTGAGCTGCATATTTTGAGACTGGACTAGACTGACTAGTGGAAGAGTCTATAACCGACATATAACCATGTGAGCTAGACGTGGAGTCCGATGTATACACCCCACCAGTAGGACCTAATATACCTTGCCAGGATATAAAGGCATGACCTGGTGATCACAAAAATATCTGGGGCCAATTAGGCCAAGTAATACTGTAACCTACACTAGCAACATAGTTCTGGGAACTTTGGTGCCCTGGAACCCCGACCTGCTTGGTGCTAAGTGCTACTCCCACTGGAAAACAAAGACTGAACTACTAAGCTGATAGCTTGAAACTGGGGCCTAACACTACTCAGGGATGAATAACCGCATATACCCTGAGAGCCTTATCGAACCAAATTCTGAAACCGGGTTCTAAGACTGGTCAGAGCTGCTTATTGGGAAGCATCGTAACCGTCTACAAAACAACTAATAACTGAACTGGGTCCTAGGGGCTGGTCAGAGCTATAACTGAATTTCATGACCAAATAAGTGATATCTGAATTTGAGTCTGAAAATTGGGAGGCACCACTGACACCTCGAAAATAAATTGGAGTCAAACTGATGAGTTTTTCTGGAAAATACTGAGGTTGCTAAAATCTGACTGAAGCTAGACTGATATGATTCTGACTGAGACTAGACTAGTAGAGTTCTGAGTTCTAACTGACTATATTACTAAGCAGTTAATAGAGAGTTCATTTATGCCGACAACACGGACAATTTCATTATATAAGGCAATTTCAAGAATTATGGGAATTTCATTCAACAGAGCAATAGTCATTCTCATTAATAGAATATTTTCTCAACACACACATATATATAGGAAATTTTAGAAACTTCAGCCCAAATCATCCTTCATCCACTAGAGAGAACTAAAAAAGTAAAATCATTACGCGATGGTTAGGGCTTAAATTCAACTTTGTAATAACACTAAAAATTTGATAAGGAATTGATGGAAATTATATCAACAATAAATATGAACATCATTCTAAGTGAAATCAACGAGAATAAACATTAATTATTCGCATACTCGAAAGCTCAGGGCTTAAAATTGATAGAAGAAATTGAGGAGGGCTTTGGGGACGCAAGGGAAGGACAGTTCCCTTGCTGATACCCCACATACCTGGTGACGAATTCCCTGAAGAAAAGGACCTAGACTGCTGTGATGAATGAATAACCCTATGTCTTGCTAGAGACTTTCTTGGGAGAACCATCGATGAAATTCTGAGTGTAGACGTGAGAATGAGGGGAGAAAACCGCTCAAACCCTCTAATAGTTCTGAATTTAGGTTAAAAACAACATAGTTTAGGACTAACTAGATAGGAAATAATTAAAATAACCCTGGTAAAATTCTAAAAACTAGTCGATGGGGTCCCAATGGGTCACTCAACGAGTTGGTTGGGACCATGACTTCTTGGGACCTCTCGTTAGGTCTACTACCTGAATTCACTGACGTAGTTATTGGTATGTTACGTCTCTTCCACCTAGACGTGTAAGCCCTCCTAGAACCAGGAGCTATTCTTTCGTTTGTAACTCCTTATGTAGCAGTTCAATTCAACATCGGTCCAGAGGTCCAATTAGAACCCTTCTCAGTTTCCACCCCAGTTGGCGAGTCAGTTAGGGCTAGTCGGGTGTATAGAAGCTGCCCAGTCTCAGTCTTGAATAAAATCATTCCAGCTAATCTTGTAGAGATAGACATGGTCGACTTTGACCTTATTCTAGGCATGGATTGGTTACACTCCTGCTATGCCTCAGTTGACTGCAGGACTAGAGTTGTCGAGTTTTAGTTTCCAGATGAGCCCGTGTTAGAACGGTCGGGCAGTAGTTCAACGCCTAATGGTAGGTTTATTTCCTTCCTTAAGGCCCAGAAACTCATTTCCAAGGGATTCTTATATCATTTGGTTCAGGTCAAAGATTCCAACTTTGATGCCCCAACCATTCAGTCAGGTCCAGTTATCAGCGAGTTCCCAGATGTATTTCCTGAAGATCTTCCTGGAGTTCCCCTTGAACGGGAAATAGACTTCGGATAGATCTCCTTTCAGACACTCAGCCCATCTTCATCCCTCCTTAAAAATGCTCCAGCGGAGCTTAAGAAGCTGAAGGAGCATCTAAAGGACCTTCTTGATAAGGGTTTCATCAGACCCAACATCTCTCCCTGGGGTGCTCCAGTGCTATTCGTGCGTAAAAAGGACGGTACCCTAAGAATGTGCATAGATTACCATCAATTTAACAAGGTCACAGTTAAGAACAGGTACCCTTTGCCCAGAATTGATGATCTATTCGACCAACTTCATGGAGCCAGTTGTTTTTCCAAGATCGACCTCGGGTCGGGGTACCATCAGTTAAGGGTTAGAGAGAGTGACTTACCGAAAATAGCATTCAAAACTCGGTATGGTCACTATGAGTTTGTGGTGATCTCCTTTGGGTTAACAAATGCCCCAACAGCCTTCATGGACCTAATGAATAGGGTTTTCAAGTCGTACCTAGTTATGTTCGTCATCATATTTATCAATGATATTCTAGTGTACTCCAAAAATGAGGAAGAGCATCCACATACACCCATACAAATAGCGCCTCCAAATCTTGAAAGAAAACACCACAGTTGCAACCTCTAGGTTATGCATTGGATAACTCTTCTCATTAGTCATAAGTTGTCTAGAGGCATACGCAATGACCTTGCAATGCTGCATCAACACATAGACAAGACCAACCCTAGGGGCATCACAATGCACAAAAAAGCCATCCATGCCCTCCGATAGGGTCAACATTGGGGCTGAAGTGATTCGAGTCTTTAACTCCTGAAAACTTTTCTCACAAGCATCTGACCAATGAAATTTGACCTTCTTTTGGGTCAACCTAGTCAACGGTCCTGTAATGGATTAAAATCCCTCTATGAACCTCCAGTAGTAACCAGCTAAACAAAAAATGCTCCTAATATCTGTAGAACTTACAGGTCTAGGACAATTCTTCACCGATTCTATCTTTTGATAGTCCACTCGCACACCCTCACTAGACACTTCATGACTCAAAAATGCTATTCAGTTCAGCCAAAATTCATACTTGCTGAATTTAGCAAACAACTAGTCTGCAACATAATCCTCAAATGAGTGGCATGCTCCTCCTTGCTTCGAGAGTATAATGGAATATATCTATAAAGACAATCATGAACATATCTAAATACTCCTTTAACATCCTATTAATCAAGTCCATAAAAGTTGCAGGGGAATTCGTTAGTTTAAGAGACATAAGTACAAAATCATAGTGACCGTACCGAGCCTTGAATGCTATCTTCAGAATGTAACTGTCCCTAACTCTAAGTTGATGATAGTTGGATCCGATGCCTATCTTAGGAAAATATTTAGCACCTTGAAGTTGGTCTAAGAGGTCATCAATCTTTGGGAGGGGATACTTATTCTTGATTATCACCTTGTTCAACTATCGATAATCAAGTCGATGAAAGCTGCCGGGGAATTTTTTAGTTTAAGAGACATAACTATAAACTCATAGTAACCGTATCGAGTCCTAAAGGCTGTCTTCGGAATGTAACTCTCCCTAACTCTGAGTTGGTGATAGTCGGATCTGAGGTCTATCTTAGAAAAGTATTTAACACCTTGAAGCTGGTCAAAGAGGTCATCAACCTATGGGAAGGGATACTTATTCTTGATTGTGACCTTGTCTAACTATCAATAATCCATGCACATCCTAAGGGAACCATCTTTCTTTCGAACAAAGAGAACCGGGGCACCCCATGGGACTTACTAGGCCTGATGAAACCCTTATCTATGAGATCCTTCAACTGTTCTTTCAACTCATTTAGCTTGGCTGGAGCCATCTTGTAAGGAGGAATATATATGGGTTGCGTATCAGGGAGAAGGTCAATACCAAAGTCGATTTGTTGCTCGGGAGGGACTCCTTGTAGATCGTTTTGAAACACCTTTAGATCACGTACAACTAGAATTGATTTAAGAGTCGAGATCTCGGACGTAGCATCCTTAACCCGAACTTGATGGTACACACAACCCTTAGAGATCATCTTCCAAGCCTTGAGGTAGGAAACAAAGTGAACCACAGGCACTGTTGAACTACCCTTCAACTCTCGGACTGGTTCACTCGTAAATTGGAGGTCTACCAAATGGGTTCTACAATTGAATAAAGCATAACAATCATGTAACCACTCCATTTGGAATATAACATCGAAATTGGTCATATCTAACTCTACTAAGTAGGATAATGTGACTTTTTGTAAAACTGTGATAGGGAAATTTCTGTACACCCATCGAGTTAAAACTGAGTCATCAATGGGAATAGAGACTGAGAAGGGTTCTGATAGGATTTAAGGATTGACTCTGAAACTAATAGCAACATAAGGAGTCATGAAAGACAATGTAGCCTCTGGATATAATACGACATAAACATCAAGATGGAATACTCATAACATATCAGTGACCACATTGGGAGAGATCTCTTGTTCCTATTGAGAAGATAGTGCGTAGAACCTGTTTTGGCGTTGTCCGCCACCCACAATAAGAGAGGTGCCTTACTGAGATGGGAGAGCTAATAGAGCTACTAAAGTGGTAGACGGGGCATGGCCTCTCCATCAACCTGCCTAGTTGAAGGAAATCTCTAAGCATATGTTCGAGCTTCCCACACTCAAAACAACCATCAATACCAACCAAGCACTTGCCAGGGTGCTTCCTGCCATAGTTCCTACAAGCTTGAAATTATGCTCCTCTGACATACTTTTCTAACCCCTAGAGTCTGATGCTCTACCTCTTTGATCTCCTCAAGGTTTGGATGGAATGGTTGCTGATGAGGGAGCTGGGGCTGACGATCTCTAGTGGAACTGAGGGAAATGTACACCACTGAAACTCTATTGCAAGTACCCAAGACTCCCTATCTTGGCCCTCTTGGCCTCTCACTCCTTCTCCTTCATATGCTCCCCCTCTATCCGCCAGGCATATATGATTAGCTGGGAGAAATCTATATCATTGATCAACATTTCAGTCCTGCACTCCTTGATTAATCAATCTGCCACTCTATTTACAAACATACTCATACGAGGCTTTGGATCGGCCACCATCTCTGGTGCATACATGGACAACCGGGTAAACTCTAAGGCATACTCATGGATAGTCATGTTATTCTACTTCAGATGATGAACTTAGCTTCCTTTGCCTTCCCCAACTCTCGAGGAAAGAACATGTCCAAGAAAGCGATACCAAATTCATCCCAACTAATGGGAACCGCACCAACTCCCCTACTCTCCTTCCACTGACGAAACCATACATGTTCAACCCCCTTCAGCTGATAGGAGGCTAAGTCTGCACACTCCTCTCCCATTACCCCTATAATCTGGGTGATCTTCTTAACCTCCTCTATGAACTTATGTGGGTCCTCATCCACTTTTGATCCTATAAACTCAAGTGGGTTCATCCTAAGGAAGTCTCGCACTCTCGTCGCTGCTTCATTCCCATTCTAGTGTACATCGACAACACCTGTTGGTTCACCTGGCTATCATAGCCTGAGCTAACATCTGAAAAGTAGCCCTGAACTCAGTATGAGTAACCTGCTCAGGCGAGGAATCCATTGGGGTTGGCTGATGCCTATCTCCATTCCCATTACCATAGCCATTTCCGTTGCCATTTCTTCTCCATTGACTCAACCTGGAGGCATATTTTTGCAAATGCATATAGCACAAGTTAGAGGAATAAAGAGGTACTTCATCACATGAAATGATCATGAAAGAAAGGAAATTTCCTAAAACATCTTGTAGCCTCTTCCCCATTAGTGTGGCATGCTTCACCTCCATTGAAAAGACTATGATTCACGTCCCTTTCAGACACCCTGGGACACACCTATACCTTCGCTCTGATACTAAGTTTGTCACGACATGAGCTAAGACCCCAAATCAAGACACGGGACCTAGAACCACAAAAGGCTCTAAGCTAACCCATGGCGCATACATATCATGATAAGAGCATTACTAAGCAGAAATAAAGCATCAACATGATATCAGAGGATTTTTATGTATCATAAGGACAAAAGAATAAACACATCAACAATGTTGATTTATCTATTCATGATTGGCTGACAAGCCCCTACTACTACATTGACTTGATGGGACAACACACCAACTAGTTCACTAAGTCTAGAACTAAACTACATGATAAAAACATAAAGTTGATAACTTCCTCAGGGAATGAGGAGTCACCCAAGTGGGAATAGAGCTTGACTGATCGAGAGCAAATTATCGGTGAGACTGAGATGGATCAACTGAACCTGTATCATGAGACGATACAACATAGAGTGCGTGAGTTGGTAACTTAAGGACTCATTTGGCTTTTCAGCATGATTTGTTTTTTATTTTTAACTCATTTAGGAAGGTTTTATGCCTTTTTTCTTCTCTATGTAGGAATTTGAAGGAACAATGATAATGGAGGATTTGAACTTGAAGTGACCTGCTAAGGACATGTTTTTTGCAGATCCAAACCTGCAAAACACAGGCCATACGTAGGAGGGACTTCCTTCCACTTGTGTTTGCACCTGCTAACTATGGATTAGCACCTGTTAAACACAAGTGAAATGCAGGTGGGACTGTTTGCACCAACTATTCACCTGCACTTAGAAGGTTGGCATTTGCTAATAACAGTACGAAGGGCAAGTGACTCATTTCTCTAATAGAGGGGCAAAATATCTAGAAAGGTTCCCAAAGCTCATAGCAGCCTCCAAGACCAATTGTGGAAAGTTATACACAAGAAAAGTACAGATATTTATCACCCAAAATTGTATACCACACATTAATTCTTTCATAGATACATTTTAGAGAGAAGAACTTTGCACTCTATGGAATTGGAGAGATCAAAAGTGCTTTTCTTCTTCTTTTCCTTTAACCTATTTTGGTGGAATTCCATCATTGTTGGGTGGACTTGTGAAGAAATATGATGAATGTTGAGGGAAATCCTATGGATATCTTCTCTTTCTCTCTAAATATGCACTGTTAGTTTGCTAGCTAGGGGTGTGTGCATGGTTGGTTTGTAAACATGAATGGGTATTGATTAATTATTCTTGGATTCTAATTGCAAGTATAGATCTACTATTCACTCTATGTTTTAATTGTAAATCTTGATGGTTGCAAACATGATTTTTGTTTACTATTCTTGCTTTTTCTTGAGAAAGAAATGTGAGAATTGGCTGAGAGAACAATAGGGAGGATTGGAGTGTTGATTTGTGGGGTTGAGCTAGAGATAGTCGAAACCCACATTCCTACTCCATTAATGGTTCAAGGCTAGAGATATCTTGATCCTTCCTCAAGCTCTTGTGGTTCGTAATTTGAATTTGGCCTTAGGGTTTGAGAAAACCCAAGGCATAAAAATTTTTATAGTTGAGAAATGAGAGAACATGTTTTATCCACTGCTATCTATGCTAAATTTGAATCTAAGGCAACGATGTAAATTCCATTTTAGTTGTTATCCCATCAACAGCACACCCCTCGCCATCTCACTTGTCAATGCAACAAACAAAGTCCCCCTTACTTAGTTCTATATTTGAATTTGATATTGTTTTCCCTTTTTTCCTGTAATTTTACTTTCCAAATGTCAAACAATGATGCATTCCTATTTGAATTAGTTTATAACTTTTGGATTATCGATTCAATTCCTTGTGGGATTCGATCCCGACACTTGTCCGGTATATTTGTTCTTGACAGCAATCACTACCACCTTCCTTAATCGGGAGAGTTATATTGAGCGTTAACGGTATGCAGATAGTACTTTGAATGTATTGAGTATGTAGAGAAAGTAAAACATGCTAGTAAAATGATAGTATGAAATCATGCATGTAAATCAAGATAGATCATGAGAGTATGGGCTATATGCTAAAAGCCATATGTCTTACATACTCATAAGCTATTCATCATAAGCTGAACATAATGACCCAAGGTTTAGAAGTAAAAATCATATAGCATACTGAACTTGAAAATGCAAGGGAAAACTCATAAACTGAACAATGGGTTAAATATTCTATAAGACATAGTATCACTTCAAATGAACATGGGTATCTAAAAATATGAGGAACAATGGGATACTCGTCATAATCGACAACCATCACGTATGAGTGCACGATGATCCCACATCTTGCCCACATGGAGGAGAGCCATCCTAAGCCTTGCCAGGGCAAAGGACGAATAAAGTGTGAAATCACGAGTGTACCCTCAGGTGGGTGAAACACTCTATTGAGAGGTCCCAAATAAGAATATATCCTACGCTGGCATGTAGTTTAGAGACCGGGGTCCTCGAAATTCCTGGCCTACTCAGTGCTAAACACTACTCCCAAAACGTTCATATTTATTGTAATCTTAGTCTCAAAACATAACTTTAATCATTTACTTAGGAGTCTTGACCCCAACATTCTTTCAAAATTGATCATATAAGCCTTAGGTAAAATCATGATAAAGCATACTTGACTTTACATGGGATTGCCAAAATCATGAAATCATACATACTGGAACTAAACTTTATAATTCAAAATCATGGAATCATAAGTTAAGGATTCATGCATACTTGATAATTCATCATACTTGAATTCATAGACTCATAACCTTAAAAATTCATAAATCATGCATAATGGGGCATAATCTTCATGAACATTGAAATCGTGAATAAATAAGTAAATTGAGGTTTAAATATTCTCTAATATTCATTAAACATCAATCAAACATGAAGAGGTTATACCCATAGAGAAAGTACGAAAGATTCCATGAAAATTAGGTAATAACCCTAGAATTCGATTTGACTTGCTTAGAGACTTAAATCATAGAATTGGGATGAAATGGGGTATGAGGGTGGAAAATTTTACCCCATTCATAACCTTTCATACCTGAGATTAGACAACTCTAAATATGATTAGAAACCCAAAGGGAATTGAGGAAGATTTGATGAAGAACTCTAGCTTCTCTTGAGGGGATTTAATATTCACATAGAGGTGTTAGGAGTAGAAAAAGGTTTTATGATGATTAAAACCCTTAGAAACACCCTTTAGAAGGTTTAAGATGACTTAATTAGGAGTTAGCAATATAGAAATTACGGGAACACACTTAATAATCTGATAGGAAAAATCACACTGCCAGACCTAACGAGGGTCTGGACAACTCATTCGAAGGCTGGAGGGGTTGTCCCTTGACCCATTGGCATTGTCAACCTTATCTCTATACCCTGATCTTTTTCACTCAATGAGTCACTTAACGGGTCATTAAGGGACTTGACGGCTCATTCCTTGATCCGTCATGACTTCTGGAAATAATATTTTCTCCAACTTGTCACTATCTAACAAGTCATCTAAGTATCCGTTAGGTCACTTAGCGGGTCACTGGATGACTTTTCCTGTGATCTCATGCAGATTTTTCTTTTTTCTCCATTTTAACCCTCAGGTTTAATCGTAGAGACTTTGGGGTGTTACAAAAACTGTATTATGCTAGTAAGCTTCTAGCTCAAAACTGTATTTCAAAAATAAGTCTTTATTTTATTTTGGAAAAATGTGTGCTAGAATTAAAGCTGACTGACTGAAATTCCTTTCTGAAAAACTCTTTATGAAATCTGATGCTAATTAAAATATGAAAACAATGCATATGTCTAATATCACAAAGATTTCAAAATAACACTTTTGATGAAATAGGGGTCCATGGAATAGAATGACATGAACCATAAATCAATAATCATAACAGATAGAGATATAACTTGTGGAATAAGGAACAACAATGTATAACTCAAATCATAGGGGAAAAGACCAAATTCATAGAATTGGAAAAACCCTATCTCTTAATTTCTTCTAAAGCTGTGGAGATATAGGACATGCTGAAGAATTGAGTTCCTCACAATGAATAGTCATACATACCTCAAAGGCTCCAACAATCAATGAAGTAGCTAGAAGGATTAACTTTGAGATCTTATGAACTATTTCCCTCAATGATTCCTAGGGTTTCACATCAAGAAGTGCATTGGGACTAATACTTTAGGGTGAATTATTTCAACATTAGGAATGAAGGAGAATACTTACCTATCCTTTGGGGAATATTTCACATTGCCTAGGGTTGAGAGAACTTTCTGTACTTGGAGAAAATACCACAAAATCGACTACTGGTCCTTTAATAATCGGTGAAAATTAAAGTTCATAGCTAAGAGGACAATTTTTCCTTCTGGATGACGGACCATCAATCTAAACCATTGAAAGTTGAGGGAAAATTGCCAAACTTTGACGGCCATGTTGATGGGCCGTTCTTCCGAACGACAGACCGTCTTTTAGGATCTGAGGTCTTGCCACTTCTCTGAAAATACCTCATGGTTTATAGGATGAACTGTCAGCTAGAACGACAGTCTGTAAAAATATCTAGGAAGATTGGTAAGTTTTCTCAAGTTATTGAAAAAGGATGGGTCATCCATCAAGAGAAAGGTCCATCAATCAAGTCATGGAAACATTCTGCAGTTCACCATTTCTTTGAACTTTTTCCACAATTGACAGGATAAGCCATCCTTTTAGACGATGGTCCATTGATTGGCTATGCAAAATACTATGCAAGATGGAAATTCGCTGAAGTTTTCCTATGGTTGACAAGATGAGTCATCATCCTGAACAATGGATCGTCAAGTCATTTGTGGAATCTTGGAAAAGAAACAGGGTTAATGGACAAAACTACAATTTTTTTGATGGACCGTTCTTTACTCGACAATTCATGGAATCAGTCGTGAAGTTCTTAAACAGACCTTGAAATCTCTAATTGCTAGTAAAATGCCAGTTCAAAAATTTAAGGTGTTACAATATTCCCCCTTGGGATCATTCATCCTTGAATAAATGTCAACTTAGAGTGAAAAGAGATCGAGTGTACCATTCCACTAACACTCTGGAAAAATCTTACTATTATGGTCACAACCGCATATAGGAGGATATCATGCACAAACACAAGCATAAAGTTTAAAAACACTCAAACACAAGACATATGTGGTAAAACTAACTAAGAGGAAGGTGATTACCTTTGGCATCTTCTTCTTGGAGATTGTACAAGTGAGGGTACCTAATCTTCATATCCTCCTCGGCTTCCCACGTATCCTCTTTACCAAACTAATTTCACCATAAGACCTTTACTGACACTACCTCTTCGGTTATCAACTTTTGAACCTGGGTATCAGGAATCATGACTAGAATCTCTTTTTATGTCAAGTTATCCTTCACCCTAACACTTTTTATAGGAAAAACGAGTGAGGCATCATCCACACACTTCTTAAGCATAAAAATGTGAAAGACTAGATGGACTGCTGCTAGCTCAACTGGCAATCGTAACTCATAGGCTACCTTGCGAACCCTCTTCAAAATTTGATATTGACCTATATAGAGGGAATTAAGCATTTCTTTATTTCCAAACCTCATGACACCTCTTATGGGTGAAACCTTCAGATAAACTTAATCATCTACAACAAACTCTAAGTCTATACACTAAACATATTCATAGGACTTTTTGGTAACTCTGTGTAGTCTTCAATCTTTCCTAAATGGTTCTAACCTTTTCCATGTCCTGTTGTACTAAATTCAGCCCTATCAAATTTGCTTTACCAACTTCGAGTAAACCAATTAGAGATCTGCACCTCCACCTTTAGAGAGCCTTATAAGGAATCATTTGAGTACTGGAGTGCTAGCTAAGTCATTGGTGAGATGATGGGGGCGGCGTACTAGGTCTTTTCCAGAGTTGAAATTATGGGAAATTTGATCAATTCCGTGGTGAGGTGGTGAGGGAAACGTGCTAGACCTGTCCCGGGTTGAAATTGCTAATTTTAAAGCTATGTGCTGGAGGGAAGAAGCTTCATTTGAAGAATCAACTGCAAATACATCCTATAGGGCGATTATTAGGAAGCTTTTGAAAGATTTTTCAATCTTTTGTTCATTTTAACATTACGTAGTTCATATTTGGAGGCTTGTAAGCCATTTGGAAGGAAGACCCAAGTCTACACATGGTTTCTTCTATTCTTTACTCTTTACCTTGTATTATGATGAATAGGTATTCATTTTTCCACTTGTCTATAAGTGGCTAAACTTATATTCTAGGGTTTTGTCCATGGTGGATGGTTTAATGTTTTACAGATTGATTTAATCTTGATTTAATTCTTCATTGCTGTTGTTTGTATTTACCTGTTTTAATTTCTTATTTATGAGATTCATCACCTTATAAGTAACCTGTTGGCTTTCAATTGGACTATGGAATGGGGATCAGAAGGGTTAAAGGTAAATATATAACGAGAATTTAAAGACTCTTAAACCCACTGGTAAGAGGATAGAAGTCATTATTGAGGATAGGGACATACCCTTCAACCTCATTTAGTTGAAATACAAGTAAGGATAGCCGACATTTCATGTTTTTCCTGCGACCATAGGGGTATAGGCATTAGGGTCCATGAAATATTCCTTGGATGCTAGGGATAGTTGCAAGGAATGGGATAATAACTTTCAACTAGTAACCATAGGAAGAATGTTCTAGTGTAATCACATCTTGAAAACTCAACCTGAAACTAAGCATGTTCCATTTCCCTAAATTTTCATCATCATCTAAGTAAAACCAAGCTTGTTATCATTTTAGTTATTTTTGCATTTAAATTTTTAGTAGTTTATTTCCCAAACTATTCCCCATTTAATTGTTTTGGTTATCATAGAAAAATAAAGTAATAACTTTATAACCATTGAACTGACAAGTCTCTATGGGTACGATAATCGGGACTTCCAATCCTATATTACTTGATGACCATGTGTGCTAGCATGCGCTTGGGCGACATCATGTTTTTTGTGTCGTTGTTGGGGACTTGAATATTGTTTGATTCTTTGTAGTTTAGGATCTTATTCTGCTATTCTCTATATATTGTATTGATTTTTATTGTTCTTTTTTATGTTATAGCACTCTTTTTAACATGACATCTTGGTATATAAATAACTTGAATGTTGGGTATTCGTATTTTGGTGACCCATGTCTGAATTGTGGATGACTTCACTTGTGGAAACACTGTCATTCTTATGGTGTATGTGGTGGTCTGGATGGCCATTGGAACCATTGCCCAAATACTTATTCCTCTTCCCCCAGACCCTATTATTCTCCTCCTGTTGTTTTTGATGCTTACAGGAATAATGAAGAGGAGGAACATCATGCTCAAATAAGCGATATGGAAAAAATGTTCTTGGAGCATATGGAAGTAATGAGGGAGTAGCTTACTCAATAGCGAGGAGCCTTAAAATGGATGACTACTAAGCTCATAGTGATGATGGCTAATACTACAACTTGTAATGATTTGCAAGTCACATTCTTAGCCAATACTCAATAGGAACCTCAATTATAAGGAAGAATAGAGCCTAGACAAGAGATAGACCAATTTGGCTCAAGTATCCATCACCTATAGGGTCTTCTGAATAAAAAAGTCGAGGGCCTGAGGCCCTACTACCAAGTGTTATGGATATTAGCCAATGCACAGAACAAGAATAAGAATTCCAACCAGTAGAGTAGTCGTTCTTGGTTGATGTTAATGATGAGGAGGTGTATAAAAGTGAGGATGTTAAGCATAATACAATCTTAATGTTAGGGCGTATTGGTCCTCACTCTAAACACTTTTCGACATTGTGTTTGGTTGGCAACCTAGAAATAGAGCCTTCCAATCCTATGGAGAGATGTGTACATGAGGAACAATGCCACTATATTCTAAAATATATTATGCTAAAGACATACAACGACATCCCTCACTTAAGGGACAAGAAATACAAGATGCAACACTCATTACTTAGGCCCTCCAGGTTTATACCACTACCCCTTGAGCATAATAGAAAGTTGGAAATGAAATTAGGGGTGAAATTTATAAGCTCAAAGTGGTGAAAGTTGTTGGCGTCGTGCTGCGACGTTAAATAAGATACTTGTTGGGAGGCAACCCAACTTGTAATAATGTAGTTTTTATTATTGTAATAAATAGTGTTACTTTTGTTTTTTTTTTGTTCAGTGTGTAGGAAAGGGGAAGTCTGAGTACCGGAAGTTAAAGCTAAGGAGCACGTCTTGAGCTTAAGTGTGGGGTCGTGCGAATGTGAACATAAAAAGACATGTGGCTAGCTAGGCCCAAGAGGGCATCAGGGAGTAATTTAACACTCTAATCTGATCTTTAATTTTAGTTGCTCTGAGGACAGAACAAAGACTTTAAGTGTGAGGTGAGGGTGTGTCTCCCTAAATTTTTTTAGTTAAGGCTGAGTATGTCATTAAATTGTTTTTGAAATATTATTTTTTGAAGTTTGCATATCTCACCCAACCTTTGCTTTTTCTTATGGCCTCAGTTCTTTTTTCGAAAGGGAGTCCTTTGAAGTTGGTAAATTTTTTTCGATTTTTAGGTGTCATTGTAGTGATAACGTCCAAACTACACTCCTCTTTTATGAAAGAGCGTAAATGGTTGTTGTATAAAAAAAAATATCCCGACAGATGTTGGGATAGAATCCCACAAAGAATTGAGTTGATAATTGAATAGTTATAAACTAATTCAAGCTAACATGCATAATTGTTCAAAATTTGAAAAGTATAAATTGGGGGAAATTAAAGGGAAATAACTATCTAATTCTAAACAAAGACTAATTGGATGAAATTCAAATTGTTCCAATTACAATGATATGGCTAGAGACAATCTATAGTTGAGATCACAACTAAATCGGGAATTTCTTCAATGCATTAGACTCATAATTAGCTTAGATAGCAGTGGATAATTCACATTCTCTTGTTTTTCAACCATAAGAATGTTTATGCCTTGGGTTCTTTCAAACCCCAAAGCCAATTTATGTAATCAACCACACAAGCTTGAGAAAGGGATAGCTATTTCTATCCTTGACCTTTAATGTGGTGGAAATGTGGGTTTTAACTATCTCTAGATTAATCCAATACACAAACATCCCAATTCCTCACTATTATCTTATCACTCAATTCTCACCTTTCTCTCTCAAGTAAAAGAAAGAAAAGTAAAGCACAATTCATGTTTACAAACCATCAATTTTAGCAATTATAACTTGGGAGAAGATAATAGATCTACAATTTCAATGAAAATCCCAGAGCACTTTATCAAAACCCAATCAAATTAATAAACCCACCATGAATATACTTCTAGCTAGAAAATTAGTCAAGCATATTTAAAGGTAGAGAGAAGATGCCAAGGGGATTCCCCTCACATTCATCACATTAGCTTCACAAATTTGCTTAACAAGCTCTTACAAGAATGGTGGAATTCCCCCAATATGGGTTAAAGAAAAAAGTAGAAGAAAAGTTCTATCTAACTCTACAATTCTATGGTGAAAGGATTCTACCAAAAATTAGATAAAGTCATGATGAATGAATTGTTGAATGCCTTCACACTAAAATATATGTACTTTTGTGTGTACAATCTTCCAAAAGTGCCCTTGGATGCTTTTAGGAGCTTTGGGAACCTTTCTGGACGTTTATGCCCTCCCATCAGCGAATTGGGGTCACTTTCCCTTCGAACTACGACTAGCCAGTGCCAACCTACAAATAGTCGGTGCCAACATGCAAACAGCCGGTGCCAACTTGCGAGAAACTACTGCTAACCTGTGAACAACCAACGCTAACCTGTGAGTAGCCAGTGCCAACCTGTGAATAGCCGATGCCAAACTATGAACTACAGGCGAATAGCCAGTGCCAACCCATGAAGAGCCGATTTGTTAGCCGGTCTGGGTAGTAACTTATGCGTTTCGCCCTTCCGGATCTGTGCTTAGCCGATTTGAAGCATGTTCTTACACATCTTCTTGAGCTCAAATCTTCCATTATATTTGGCTCATTTCCTTCATATGCTAACGCATCAAATTCCATCTCAAACTTCATGTATTTTGCTTGATTTCATGTTTTGTCCACTCACGTAAAGTACCTATAAAGAATCAAAGAGAAAGAGCATAATATCCACTTAAATGACTCGAAAACTAGGAAAAAGCTCATTCTTAGGAGCCTAATGAGTTGGTACATTTCCAACTCATCATACAGTCGTAGAGTAGTGACCCTTCCCTATGATAGATGGATGATGATCGCCTTAAGGGACTTTCATCATAGTTATTTTATTTTTTAGGATTGAGTCATAGATCATTCACTTGTGTGCCTGTGACATTCTACTTAGCTGCTATGATAGAGTTAATAAAATGATCAACTTGAGTGCATAAGTGAGAAATCCATGAGAGACACACATAGCTCATTAATTTGACTCAAAAAAAAATGATTCTTAGGGCTTAATAATGAAAAATTTTCATTCAATATGATTGTGTGGATGTATAGCTGTAGGAATTGACTAGACTCTTGATTCCCATGAGAGGTGAGCTAAATTATCTTGTGTGTACATATTGTAGTATGTAGAACTTGCCTTAGTGTTCATAGGATAGTTAGTTGCTAGGGAGTTAGGATATGGTCTAGGAATTTCTCTAAAAAAGCCATGTTTTCCCCATCTTGTTTTACCTTCTCGTACATTCTCCCTGGTTAACCCCTTTGAGCCATAAGCCTTATTCATTCTTAGCCACGAAAGTACCTTAATCTCTTTCTTTGTGAGATCTCATACTTATTGATCAAAAGTAGTCATAGGCACTTTGAGACTTGAAAATAAAGATCCACCAAAGTATAATGTTAAGGGAAAAGAAAAAGGAAGTTGTGGTAAGAGAAGAAAAATAGGAAAATGGGTGCCCACAGAATTGTGTTGTTTACTTGTTGCTAGGACAATGAAAGATAGAGCTTTAATTACAAAATTTTTATTGATGTTATAAGCAAAGACTAGCAGTCGGCTAGTGAAAAAGGGGCATGAGACGAAAAGAAAGTAAAAGGGTGAGTTAGTGAAGGGTGAACAAACAAGGAAAAAGGTGGTGGACTTGAAAAGTGAATGATGTATTAAAAGTTCCTAGGGCGGTAGTCACTATAAAAGAAATATCATTCCTACCCGTCCCTTAGCTGATATTACAACAAAGAAAAAACCTTGTGATCTGAGTCCCTTGAAACAATCAAGTAGTCTAAATGTACATGAAGGGCAAGCTTATAGTATGTGACATATGTGCATTACATCATTTTTGAGCATGAGAGTGCCTTGCTTCCTATGTTCTATATGTTTGCATTAATAATCTGAGAAAGGAGCATCACTTACAATAAGGGGCACAAGATTTCTAAGTAGGTGTACTATTTGTTGCATGTTTCATACTTAATCGTATTGGCCCTATGTTTTGAAAAGATGAGTCAATTATAGAGGTTGTGTGGTATTGAGTGTGGAACCTTTACATGTGCTTGACAAGAATTGTTGTATGTTGATGAACCACTTGTTTTATGCTCTATGCTTGTTGGTTGAGTATGAATTGATAGAGGTACCAAGTGTGTTGGTAAAGATGAGTTATGTGTGTGTTAAGTATAGTTCGAGGATGAACAATGGTTTAAGTGTGGGGTGGTGATGTTGGCCATATTTCTACGCTCATTTGCCTAATTTTTGCCCATATTTTAGCTTGTTTTGAGTTCATAATCCTTAAGTAATGTATAAATTCATATGTTTGTGTGTTTTCTATGCTAAAACACGTCTTGAGGTGTTTTCAATAGGAAACCAAGGAAAAAGGAATCAAAATGAACCAAGGTTGAAGGTTTGAGAAGCTAAGAAGAAGGTTCAGGGGCTATGGTTGGTGCCCCGCAACAGGTCCAAAACTTCATAAGAAAATCTGCTCAACACCTTGGCTAGATGAGAGGCGTGGAGCCCCATTCATAGCACCAAAATTCTGGATCTATGGATGGCATGGAACCCCACCCATAGCACCAGAGCATTCCAACTTAGAAAAGAAATCCCAAAATCCTGGGGAGATAGATAGGGCTATGCACCAGAGGGATCCTAATGTTAACAAATTTGACTAACACTCGGGTGAGATGGTGAGAGTGGCATGCCAGAAGTGTTAGAAGTGTAGAAAATTTACTAAGTCCTTGGTGAGATGATGGGAGTGGCACACCAGGTCCATCCCAGAGCTGAAATTGCTGGAAATTTAACCAGTCTGTGATGAGATTGTGGAGGCGATATGCCATGCATGTCACAGGCAGAAATTACTGATCTTAAAGATAAGTGTTGGAGGGTAGAAGCGTTATTTGAAGGTTCAACTATAAAAACATCCTCTAGAGCGATTGTTAGAAAGCTTTTGACAGATTTTTCTATCTTTTGTTCATTTAAACAATATGTAGTTCATCTTTGGAGGATTGTAAGACATTTGGAAGGAAGACCATTCATTTAAACAGTATGTAGTTTATCTTATGAGGATTGTAAGCCATTTGGAAGGACGACCCAAGTCTACGCTAGGTTTTTTCTCTTCTTTACTCTTTACTTTGTATGATGATGAATATGTATTTATTTTTCCACTTGTCTATAAGTGGATAAACTTATATTCTAGGGTTTTGTCCATGGTAGATGGTTTAATGTTTGACAGACTAATTTAATCTAGATTTTGTTCTTCATTGCGGTTGTTTGTATTTACTTGTTTTAATTTCTTATATATGAGATTAATCATCTTATAAGTAACCTATTGGCTTTCAATTGAACTTGTGAAAGGGAATCGGAAGGGTTAAAGGTAAAAACAAAATAGGAATTCAAAGACCCTCAAACCCATTAGTGAGAGGATAGAAGTCATTGTTGAGGATAAGGATATACCCTTCAACCTTGTTTATTTTAAATACAAGTAGGAATAACTGTCGTTTCATGTTTCTCCTGCGACCATAGAGATATAGGCATTAGGAATCATGAAATAGTACTTGGATGCTAGGGATAGTGACAAGGAATAGAATAGTAACTTGCAACTAGCAACCGTAGAAAGAATCATTCTAGTGTAATCACATCTTAAGAACTGAACCTAAAACCAAAAATGTGCCTAGATTTTCATCATCATCGAATTTAAACCAAGCTTGCAACTGTTTTAGTTGTTTTTGCATTTAAAGTTTTAGTAGTTAATTTCCCAAACCATTCACCATTTAGATGTTTTGGTTAGAACAGAAAAATAAAGTAATAACCCTATAATGATTGAACTAACAAGTCTCTGTGGGTATGCTAATCGGGGCTTCTATTCCTATATTACATGACGACCACATGCGTTTTCGTGCACTTAGGCGACATCATACGTTCTGCCTGACCATGTTTTAGTGGAGGAAAAGCAATACTGAGGTTCACCTTTAACCCAATCCTTTCTGGAATTACTTTCAAAATTGGGTAGTGAACTGAGCACCTCTATTTGATATGATAGATAATGAAGCTCCACATAGTATAACTACCTCACAAATGTACAGTCGGGCATAATTCTTAGCTGAGTCTGTAGTCTTTACAGATAAGAAATGGGCTGACTTGGTCATTTGATCTATGATTACCCAAATAGAGTCATGCTGCCATCGAGATCATGGTATATCGGTGATGAAGTCTATATTGATCATCTCCTACTTCCAATCTGGGAGGGCTATATTCTAAGCCATATGATATGGTCTTTGGTGCTCGACCTTAACCTGCTAAAAATTCGGACATTCAGCAACAAAGTTTGCAATATCTCTCTTCATACCATTCCACTAATAGACTTCCCTCAATTCATGGTACATCTTTTTGGAACCTAGGTGAATTGAATACTTGGAGTTGTGCGCTTCGACCATGATTCTATCTCTGAGACCATCTACGACTTGAACACATAACTTGCCTTGACACCTCAAAACACCATCTCCCCTTTATGCGAAATCTAAAACCCTTTGCTCGTGGACATCTTCCTTTAGATGGAGCAAGGCTGAATCTCTATCCTATTTTTTCTTAACTTCCACTACTAGAGATGATTCGACCCCATTCTGTACAAGCACACTTCCATCTTTAGTTTTTAGAAAATGAAATCCCAAGCATGCGAGCCTATGCACGTCCTTAGCTAACTCTTTCTTTCATTCCTCTACATGGGTTGTACTGCCCATAAAAAGCCTACTGAGAACATCAACAACCACATTTGCTTTACCTGGATGGTAAAGAATGCTCATATTGTAATCCTTAATCAATTTAAGCCATCTCATTTGTCTGAGATTCTGCTCCCTCTAGCTGAAAACATAATGAAGACTCTTGTAATTTGTGAACATGTCAACATGCACACAATAAAGATAATGATGCCAAATATTTAATGCAAACACTATTGAAACCAATTCAAGGTAATGAGTCAGATAATTCTTCTCATGGACCTTAAGTTTTCTGGAAGCATAAGTTATAACCTTACTGTTCTATAACAATACACAACCAATTCGCACTATGGAAATGTCACACTACACAACAAAACCCTCGGTACCCTCTAGTAGGGTCAACATTGGAACGAGTTTTCAATTCATATAAGCTTTTCTCACAAGCTTAAGACTATTTAAACATAATCTTCTTCTATGTTAACTTAGTCAATGGAGTATCAATAGATGAAAACCCTTCTACAAAATCTTTTGTAATAGCCAGCTAGACCCAAGAAACTCCTAATGTCTGTCGATGTTAGAGATCTGGGCAAAGTCTTTACCGCCTCAATCTTCTGGGAGTCAACCTGACTAACCTCGCGGGAGACTACGTGACCAAGGAATGCCACTGACTTCAATCAAAATTTGCACTTAGAAAACTTGGCAAATAACTCATGGTCCTTATCAGTCTGAAGACCTATTCTGAGGTGACTAACATGAGCCTCCTCAGTTCTAGAGTATAACCCATGCCTAGAATAACATCAAAATCCATCATGTATAACTCAACTAAGTCAGCTGTAGTATCTTTATGATGGAATGAAATAGTGCAATCTCAAAAGACTATCTTTGTTATAACTAACTCACCAAATAGGCTCTAAAAGTTGTTTGGGCCAAATGTTGAACTTTACCTCTACATAAGGAATCACAAAGGATAAAGTTGTGCCCAAATAAAGTAAGATGAAAACATCAATAGAAAAGACTTTTAACATACCAGTGACAACATTTGGGGAGTTCTGCTGATCTTAGTGACTAGACATGGTAAGCAGACGGTTCTGACCTTCGCCTATCTCTATAGTAGTGCCCCTTTAGGAAACCTTGCCAACTGATGTGGTAGACCGTGCTTTATCTCCTCCATTTCCCTGCCTTGCAGATAGATAATCCCTCAGTAAGTGGCCCTATTGGCTACACCAATAACATCTATCTCTACCTGAACGACACTCCTCCAAGTGGATCCTACCATACTTGCTGCAAGATGGGTGGAGAGGTTCCTTGAGCTATACTACTCTACATCTGAGAACTCTGATCCTTTACATTCTTACTATTCTGAAACCTTTAATTGCCTCTATTTCCCAGTTCTAGCACACAAGCGGCTGAAGCTGATGGTCTAGAAGACCTCCTTTGGAAGAAGCACCTATTACCATTCTCATTTCTCTGTTGAGTAGTCTCATGACCTACTGAGTTTTCCTTCTGACTCTAATGTTCCTCCTTATCACTCTAATTATCCTCCTCTAGCTATTGGCCATAAACCATCAGTCAGGAGATACTCATATCGCTAATTAATAGTGTACCCTTACAATCCTTTCTCACATGCTTACCCAGACCAGATACAAACTTCCTCATCCTAACTCTCACGTCTAGCACCATTTTTGGAGCATACCTAGAGATCTAGGTGAACTTGAGACCATATTATTTCATGCTTATGGTGCCTTGCTTCAGGTTCACAAACTCTTCTGCCTTAGCCCCTTTCAACTCCTACGGAAAGAAATAATTCAAGAGCGTATCCTCAAAATCACCTCAGATTATTGGAGCTGCATTCTCACCACATCATTACTACCCTTGATCATACCACACATTTGCAATATCCTTTATCTAATAAAAACCAAGTTAAACTCCGTCAGTTTCTATTATATTTTTTACTCTCAAAATTATCCACATCTCGTCATAAAGTTCTTGGGTCCTCATCAATGGTATACCCCATAAAAACTGGCAGATTCATTCTAAGGAACCCTTTAATCCTTGATGCTCCTTATAAGTCATGAGAACTAGAGCTGGTAGGTGTTGAGCCCTGACAGCTTAATTAGGCAGTAACTAACTGTTTGACTATCTGTATAGCCCGTCTAAACTCTACCTCTGAAGTTCCATCACACGAAGGCTAAGGAGTAGGTGCCTCTAGAACTCTCTTATTGGTAATATGTGTATCTCGAGCTCCAAAACTAGTACCTGAACAGTCAAGAAAGCCCCATTCTTAGTCTACATTCTAATTTGTGGAGGCGGATATGTTGTATTGTTTCCAGCAGAAACCTCAAAACTTATAGTGTTCCTTTGACTAGCGGTACGCTTTGGAGGCATTATCTGAAATACATGAATGCACGAGTTAGGAGGAAATATTCACTAAAGCTGAATGGAGAAGATCCTACTGATGTGTCTACTACCGATCTTGAGCAGCTGAATGTGCATCGTAATAAGATACAACGCCAAATGGCGTCAATATGTGTGAATGTACGGTATGTAATATAGCTAAATTAAACAATAGGATAAACTAAGATACTAAACTAAAAGAGTAAACTTAATAAAAATTGAATACTCAGCATGATACAGTAAAACACAAGCATAAATATTATGTAAAATAGTTATACAACTGAAAACTACACATCAAAGTAAGTTTTGGAAATACTTTATGTTTAGTTGGGAGTTTCTCTTAACCAACATATATCATGAATGAGCGTATGATGTCCAACCTCTAGCCCAGTTGGGAGAGCTGTCCAAAGTCTTGACAAGGGAGAGGACAAATCTAAACTATGGATCCATACTAAGCCCTTACCAGGGGTTACCTGAGAAGTCACCCAAACCAATGACACGATCCTAACCTATGATGGCTACGTAGTTCTAGGGCTTCAGGTTATTTAAATGCTTCATCCATCTCGATGTTAAATAATCCTTCCAAAAACTATGCTCATAAAAATATGCCTATCTGAGGCAACTGAAACATCTTTGTGGAGCCTTTCTAGCTCAAAAATCAAGATAGATGTATTACTGCCTCTATGCTCAAAACTGAACTCTAATGGTGAACCTCTGTGCTCAAGAACTATATTATGTTGGTGAGCTTATATGCTCAAAACTGTATTGCATAAACAAGTTTTTACTTTAATTTTAAAAATCGTATGTTGGAACTAAAGCTGACTGACTAAAACTCTTTTCTAATTTTTTTTTAAATTTGATGCTACTAAAAATATGAAAACAATGAATATGTCTAAGATCATAAAGTTTTCAAAATAACACTTTTGATAAAATAGGGGTCCATGGAATAGAATGGCATGAACCATAAATCTATAATCACAAGAGATAGAGACACAATTTGTAATAAGGGAATAACAACGTATAACTCAAATCATAGGGAAAAAGACCAAATTCAAAGAATTGGAAAAACCCTAGATCTTAATTTCATCTAAAACTGAACTAGAGATTTAGGGCATGAGGAACAACAAAGTTTTTCACTATGAATAGCCTTACATACCCTAAACGGTCCAATCTTTAATGGAGAAGTTTGAAAGATTAACTTTGCGACCTTACGAATAGATTCCCTTAACGATTCCTAGGGTTTTGCATCATGAAATGCATTAGAACCTATAGCTTAGCGTTAGAATCTCTAATTTAAATTTATGAATGTAGGAGAAGACTTACCTAGTCTTTAGGGAATGATTCCCACCACTTAGGGCTTAGAGGAATGGTCTGGACTGGAAAAAATATTAGAAAATCAACTAGAGGTCCTTTTATCATCACTAAAAAATAAAGATCATGGCTAGGAGAATGGTTTGTACATTTGGATGATGGACCATCAATTTGAATAGTCGAAACATGAGGGAATACTATCAAACTTTGATGGATAGGTCAACCGACCGTCCTTCTAGACAAGGGACTATCATTTGCTCCATCCTTTAGGATCTGAGGTCTGGCCACTTCTTCGAATATACCCCATGGTTGATAGGACGAACGTTAATTGGAACGACTGTCCATTGAAATATCTGGGAGGATTGGTATGTTCTTTGAAGTTATTCCACGACTACAAGGACGGGCTATTGTTCAGGATGACTATGCATCGACTAAGTCGTGGAATCATTCTGTAGATGACCATTTCTCTGTACTTTTTCCATAGTTAACAGGATAAGTCGTCCTTCTAGACGACAATCCATCAATTAGGCCGTGGAAAATACTCTGCAATTTTGGAAATTCTCTGATATTTTCCCATGGTTTACAAGAAGTGTCGTCCTCCTAAATGACAGGTTATCAAGTCATCTGTGCAAACTTGGAAATGGAACAAGGTCAAGAGATAGAACCATGGTTCATTTTACAGGTCGTCCTCTAGTCGACGGCTCATGGAATCAACCATAATGTTCTCAAACAGACCTAAATATCTCTAATTGTTAACAAAACACATATTCAAGAACATAAGGTGTTACAACAGACTGCCTCTCAGAAGAACAGTCTGCATGTTCAAGAGTCCAACAAGTCCTTACTGATCCAAAAACCACTCTTAAGTGGAAAGCAACTATGCAGTAACGAATTGATCGTCTTTCCAAAAGACGGTTCGTCAATTGAAAGAATGATAACCTAAGAAAAATTTACCAAAGCCAAAGGATGAAATAAATGATGAATTGTCTTTCCAGATGGCAGTGTGCCGATCAAGCGATGGACAACAACGGGCAGAAGTAAAATTTAATCGGTGAAGCAACGGATGGTCTGTTCTTTTAAGGAACGGTCTATCCCTTCACACCTAGGACCCTCCGATTTTAAATAATTTAGGGGTTTTGAGGCATAGCATAAATAGTATTTTTCTTATTATTTCACATACACTTGAGCATACTAAGATACATAAATAGAGATAAGAGTATAAATTAGAGTAGTTTATAATTTGTAGCATAAAAAATAGATCTATCTTGTAATTTTGAAGATTTAAATTCATCAATCCAAGTTTTCTTTTCCAAATTGCATTTTCATTAGTAAGAATGTCTATTTTCTTTCTTTCTTCTCTTCTTATTGCTATAGGTAGCTAAATGTATATCATAGGTTATGAACCCTAATGATCCCAATTAAGTAAAATTAATTGTGAGCTTAAGAATATTTAATTAATTTTTTCTTTGTAAAGTGTGGTTGATGATAAAAGTCATTTAATCCTACCTAATGTGCTTGAAAGAGCTAACTTAGGTTGGGTTTGCATCAATCAACAATAACTCAATGCTCTAACCTTAATGGATTCACCTAGACATTGGATGAATTCCAATTGGCAATAAGCAATTAGATAGAAGGGAGTTCTCTTCAATTTGATAAAATTGAAATAGATTGACACTATTAGTTCTATTGAAAATACTCATTGGTTGCCAAATTAATTGTTTGCATGTTCATCTATAAGCCATTCTTATTTTGCCATATTGGGTGATTTAGGGAGATCAATCCAAAATTAGAGTCATTTCCCTGGTATTTCTCATTAATTGATTAAAATCAAAAGAAATTTACATTTCTTATTCATAGATAAATTTCTCCTAAACCTAATCTGAATAATCTCTAGACTCTCAAATCTAAGTTGACAAGTGCAAAATAGTTTGGCTCTACCAAAGTCCCTGTGGATATGACCCCTACTTATTACATTTTCATCGAGCATTTACACCTAAACAAATTAGAATGGATTTGAGAGATAACCACAGCTCCAGTTTCAAAAAAGGGATTTCCTTATTAGACCTCCCGACAAGTTCTGCCAAATACTAGTCCAGGAGCTCTATGCAGTTTATAGAGCTACATTGGAGTCATTAGTAGTAGGCTAAAGTCTATGATTGTGGCCCTCAATAGAGTAACAATCTAGGGATTGCCGATTGATATTAGCCTAGAGGCAATCAACCAAATCTACTTGGGAAAGGATTTATGCTCCCATAGACACATTGACTTATGATGACAAGGCCAAAGATAGAAACAATGTTAGGACATGGATGGCCCCTTTTATTTTAAGGGTCACGTCTGTGTGGCTCACCATCACTTTAGCCTACATTTATTGAGAGACCTTAAGCTATAGGCTATGTTTTGGGGGAACATGATGTTCAGTTGTATATGCTTAATAAAGAGCAACAACACTCTCACGCTTGGCAAAGTGGTAGTGGTGTAGTCATTGTTGATAAGAGGAGAGTAGATATTGGACATCTGTTTTCCAATAAGCATAAAGAGTGGGTGGTCTAGATTGCTACCTTACACCCTAGCCCCTGCCTCATCATAGCCTTATGCAACTGGGTAGGGGTCTACGCACTTTAAGGAAAAGATTATTATATTGAGGTCAAATGGGTGGTAGACATAACAAAGATAGTATATGAGATCAATATCACAGTCCAACACCACCACAGCTTCCCGATGTCAGTAGCTGGGAAGCTGGATATTGAGAGAGTACGTTTAGAGGTCTTATTCTGTGCTGGCGATCCTAGCATTGATATTCCTCCCAGATGATCTTGAGGCTTCTCTAGTTAAGCCAGCTCCTCTAGGGGATACTCCATCTACTTCTGCTCCATTCCCTACACCTCCTGATCCTTGTAGGGCCACTTCTATCTTTGGATCAAAATAGTGCATAGGTGATACCATAGTCTTGCCCTTATTTCCTTTAATCTGGCTTTTTGAATAGTTAAAGTAGGATCACTGTAGGACTTTTATTAGCTTGTAATATAGGATTCCGTCGGGTATGGTAGATATGGAAATAGCGACTAACCCTCCTTGGCATTACATAGCTTTGGCTCCACTTTTTGACCTATTTCCATTTTCATCTTTTCATTCCTCTTTCAACTAGGGATGTGGTTCCTTTTTCACTAATTTATTATTATTTTTCAAGATTTATTCCCTTTCTTTTTTTTTCTTTCACCACGCCTACTTATCATTGACTAACTTTTTTCCTTTCATAGTTCTCTCACATAGCTTACACACCCCTACAATAGCCACCTTCAACTTAGGCATTTTGCTTGAGTTGAGGTTTATAATATCCAAGGAGGGACTAGGGCAAAAACAGGTTCATTATAAATAAGTGGGAAAGTGAATAGGCTAATCAAAGTAAGATGGTCAATTAAGGCTCAAATTTATGGATCAAGGGATTCTTGTTCATTTGGTAGGCCAATTTAAGCTAAAAGTGAGCTAGTTCAAAAATGGCCTATGATCCTTTCCTAACTTAATATCCTATAACCAAAGCAAAGACCAAGTTCTAGATCACCTACACAACATTGAACTATGTAAAAACCTAACTCAGACATGGTATAGGTTCACATCACACACTACCTATCCGGTACATACACAACTAAACTAGAGTTAATCATGATAAGCTATCAAATACCATAAAATGATCCCCATTATTCATGCTTTGCATTAACCAACCAAAGATAATCACAAAATTCTTTAAAAAGGGTCATTTTCTACAACAATTTCAAAAGATCAAACACATGTGCATTTATTGGTTGTAAAGTACTTCTAAGCTACTTCTAATTAAAAAAAACTACCTAAGCATGTTGGTTTACTAGCTATCATATTCGTGGGAAAAGAAAACCTGTCGATTTTACTAGATATCATGTCCGAGGGAAAAGAAACGCGATAAGAAAACAACCAAATGAATCAAAAATCAAAATACAAGTACACCCCCCTTTTGAAAAGCATGATTTCTCCCTTAAGCAAGGAAATAAAAAAGCTGAGAAAGGGACTACCTGTGGCACTCTAAGCTCTTTTTTCATCCTGTGGAAGTGGGTGTCAAGGCACACTCTCCTCCATTACAATCACGACGTCAGTGGTGGACAGCGCAGTCAATGGTGTAGTGTTAGGGGTTGTGGTCACGTCCTCAGTAGTCTTGGCTGCCTCAGCAACCTCTCTATCGATTTGGGCTGAATGTGGCTCACACAAGGGGTCCTTGCCACCTGCAAGCTCTCTGGGCACAATAGCTGAGTTCCTAGCTCCTCTAGCTCTGTCTTGCAGCTCAGAAATGTGCTCATCATGAGTCTGCAAGCTTGCTACTGCTACCCTCTTACGCTCCTTCCTTTCTCTTCTCTTCCTCTTCTTGGAGGTCTCCTCAGCCACTACCACTACAACTCTCTTCGTTTCCTTATCTCCACCAGTCGGTTGAGGATCCCTTGTGTTGCCTCCTAAGAAGCGTCTGATTTAACAGCGCGGCACGACACAGGTGGTTTGGTTACTTAGAATTTGTCAAGAAACTCAGACTCATCCTCTGTTGCTGACACCACCCGGAATTCATCAGGTTGCTTCATTCACCTAGATGTTGATGGTGACCTCTTCTTTATTTAGCCAGAACTTTAGCTGGCGCACTTCAACATCTAATAGGGCTCTCCCAATGACAAGGAATGGTTCCCCAAGATGATGGAGACCTTAAAATCCACCTCAAATCCAAGATCACGAAGTGTGTTAGAAAGATAAACTTGTCCACCTTTACTAGCATAACCTATAGGATCCCCACTGGCTTCTCCCCTATGCAGTCTGCTATCAATAGCTACATCATAGATGGTGCGAGGACACCCAAACCCAACTATCTGAACATAGCCAAAGGTATCAAGTTGATGCTAGCACCCAAGTCACACAGTGCCCTTGCAAACTCGAAATCTCCATTGGTGCAAAGGATGGTAAAGGTACATGGATCTTTCTTCCACTAAGCAAGGACCCTTGAGGCTATGGAACTGCAATGACACAAGTTACAAACTCGATCATAGCTCACGGACCTCTTCCTATGTACTAGATCCTTCATGATCTTAGCATACCCAGGCATCTGCTCCAATGCCTTGACTAGTGGAATGTTCACTGACAATTGTTTCAGTACTGGCAAGAACTTCTGGAACTTCCCATCATCCACCTTCTTTTTCATCCTCTAAGGGAATGTTGAAGGTGGTCAAGGCATAGGCCTGTGAATCTGTGTGGCCTCTTTTTTCCTTCCCTTTGTTCACTCTAAACTCCCTTGTATCACCCAGAGCCTTAGTCAATTCAGCCTTACCTATAATAACCTTTTTAGCAATCTCCTCATCATCATCCCGCTCAATCTCCTTCAATCTTTCCATCTCAACTACAATTGGTAAGGGAGGGTCAATGGTGGTCTTTCCACTCCTAGTCATCACAGCTATACAGTGATTGTCAACTTTCAGTTTTTGGACTGTGTTTCTAGAAAGTGTACCCTTCTTCCTTTGGTTAAGGTATGCAGACATCTGCCCTAACTGCTGCTCAATGTACTTGATTGTTGTGGCATGGGATTCAATTTTCTGGCTCATGCCAGATATGTCTCCCCGAACGTCCTTTAGCTGATCATTTGTGAATTTTACCTTCTTCCGCAACTCATCCATCATGCTCTCAAACTTCAAGGGTCCAACATCACCCTTTCGAGCCTTTGGAGGAACATATAAGCCTGTGTGGCCATTGCTATAGCCAGCATTCTTTCACCACTCACCTTCTCGTTCACGACCTCTATTTCTATCCCTATACTCATTCCTATTGTAGTTGTCTCTGTACTGGTTCCGACCTTGATTTATGAAACCTTGGCGCCAAGTGTCCTTACAAGACTCTTGGGCGTTGGCCCAAAAACCTACCACTTGGTTATCCAAGAAGTTTGCCTCCTACTCAAAACCAGACTGCTCAAACCACATTTTGTTACCCTGAGCTCCCACTACATTTACCTTTTGAGCTCTAGAACCCACAAAATGCTATGTGAGAAAGTCTAAAGATGTTCTCCTATGAGCCAACTCCTGATCACCTCCTCCTCTTTTCTATGTTGATCTACAATCATTCCTATGGCATATGTACCTGCAACTACTTTAGAATTTCTTGTGTGCTAGGCTCTTTTTGTTTTTGTCACTCAGTCTAGTATGGTTGCTGCTTCCTCCCAAGAGTGACTCATTAAAGCTCCTCTTGCCACTTTATGTGCCACAACCTTAGTGTTGTTGTTCAAAGACCAATAAAAAACTTCAACAAACTATCATCTAGAATTCTATGATTGGGGAACTAGGTAGTATGTTCTTGAATCTCAGCCATGTCTCATGCAGTGCCTCTATCTTAAGTTGTTGAAAATTGTAGATCTCATCTTTGAGCTACAACATCCTTGACGGTAGGAAGAAACTTTCCAAAAAGGCCTATTTAAGCACTCTCTAATTTGTAATAGAGCTATTTGGTAACGCCGACAACCATAGCATGACCTCCCAGATAGAGAGAATGGAAAGAGCCTCAACCTGATAGCATCTTGGCTTACACCAGGCAACCTGTATACCTTGCAGATCCCTAAAAAGTTTATCAAGTGTAGAATTGCATTACCATTAAAAACCCCTTTCACGTTGAGTAGTTGGATCATGGCGCTTTTGATGTCAAACTTTGCCCCAGCAGTCCAAGGTGGAGATATAATTGCTCCTATCGATCCAACTTCATCAATATCCGGATCCAAATCATCGTCATTTTGAGGAGCATATTTGTGGAACTGGTGTTACCCATGGCCTCTGTTACCTCTTCCTTGAAGGCCAGTATTAACTACCTCCTCATGAACGTCCTCTGCCCCTTGCAGGGCAGCTTGTCGAGCTAACTCAGCTAGATGTGCTTCCACAGCTAATCTGTCTTTCATATGCTCAGGGTTTCGTTGCGGTCCATTTATCTTAGAGTTGGTTCTATCTCAAGATCAAGTGGAAACAGAGGTTCACCGCTCCTTAGAGTAGTCGGCATTCACCAAGTGGTAACTATTGGGCATCAAAAACAAAATAAAACATAAATGAGGAAATAAAGACTAAAAGTTAAACACAAGAAATTAATCTAATCCTAAGTCGTATTCCACGGCAAGGGCACCATTTTTGATAACGTTCAAATCACACCCCTATAAAAGTTTGACACACACGTTGTTAATAAAGAACCCAACTAGGTTGGGGTCGATCCCACAGGAAATATAGTCAGGATGTAGAATAAATATAGTATTTATGCTTTTAGTATAGTTATTTCCTAATGGGGGGTTTTAAATAAAGAATCAAATAAGAAAATGGTAAATTGTTGTTGTGGTTAAGTTTTTGCAATTAACAAGGGAAGCATTCCTAATGGATTCATAACAACTTTTTAAACAATGATCTATCCAAATAATTTAGCCTGTAGAACTGATAACATATGTTCATCCAAACAACTGATTCATCCCTATTGGATGACTATACTCAATCATCAGATTAGGTCTCTTGAGTGATTTGACTTTAGCTGTTATCAATTATTTTAAATTTAACTATCATGAGACCGCATCTCAACTTATTCAATGAAACTAAATTTCAAGGCTTTGTTGCTCTTTTCTTTCCTAATATCTACTTCTCTAGGTTCAAGGAAGAAAGGAATTAGGGAAAGTCCTAACGTTGCACATCATTAATAAATTTTTATGATAAAGAGATGAACAATTAAAGCATGTGTATTGGTTTAGAATCACTTTATGTTAATCCTAGTTAGTTAATTTACCATGGTTCCTACAATCCTAGTTTCATGATTGTAAGAAAAAAATTAGATTGCATGGAAGAAAACATAATTAACAACTTACAACGATGATTTAAGAGAAACCCAGTTGATTATTGCACAATCACAGTAAGATCAAGTAAAGAACAATGAAAGAAATCTCAAAGTAATTCGTGTATTTCATCTCCATGTATTGTTTGGAAAATCAAAAATCATGTTTACAATAATAATGAATCGGTCCTCTAAAGAGAATAACCTAAAAATTATTTATACAAATAATTGGAAAGCTTTCCTTAATTAAAAAGAAACTATCACTGACCCAACCTACGAGTCATAGCTTGAAGCTACCAGTCGGGTTCCCATCTGTAACATGCACCGAAGTCTTGAAAATTGGTTAAGTCTTAGGAGAAGGTACGACTAGTACAATGACACTATGAATCATACATTTACTGTCGTGGTATGATCTAGTGAAGTCTAACATCCTCTAGAGTTTGCCATGAGTCTATGGTATGGTTCGTACATTGTTGTTACGACTCGTGGTCTATATTCATACTCTAGGACCTTTCAACTTGACATACACAGTAGAACTCACCATGGCTCCTTGTTATGGGTCGTATGATGTTGTCAGGACTTGTGCATTCCATTCATATCAGAAACTCAGGAAAGTGAAATTTTCTAACTCTCTCCATGACTCCAAAATATAATTCCCTGGAAAAAAGTAAAAGAACCTCATATCTGTATAAGCATACCTAAGACCAAGCATTTTTCTTAAGTTTTAAGCATCGAAAGTGCTGTAAACCCACATCAAATTAGATTCATTGCTAGTCTCTCAACAGATCATGATATCTAGGCTGGACTATTTGGAGAATAGGATTAGTTAACCAGAGCGCGACTCCAGTACTTTTTAAAAGTTGTACCTCCAGCTGGAATTGAATGACACAAAGGCAAATGTGAAGAAGTTTCAATATTGAGGTCCACTGGAGGAGGATGTTGGAGTAGAGCTACTAGCTGTTACTATTGGATGACACATTGTGAGCCTCTTGGATCCATAAACACTTAAATACCCCACTACTCCTCGTGCTCAAGGAAAAATTCCAATGGATGGGGAAGAAAGGGAAACTGATAAGGAGGCTCTAGAGGAGGAGGATGAACCAGACATTTTAGCGGAGGAAGTTGCACAAATTTGGGTTGCAAAGTAGGAGTCTCTAATAGACAAAAGGTTCCATGTTCACATTAATAGAGAGGCTAGTACCTCAGTTGCAACAGTCTTGGCCACTCCAGCGGTATTCCCAAACATCATTAAGCCACATATTGACCAGTGCGCCAAGTTTTCCATAGGGAATTCTGACCCTTTCTCTTTCATTTTATCATGCATTGGGGACACTACATTATGTGAGCTGGGGTGAGGCATCTAATACCAATTCCATATTTGGTATTATATTGTATGATGATGATGTTTTGTATGATGTATGGTTAAGTGCTTGAAACATGCTTATGTGATCATTTTTTGAAAAGTTGCCCCCTCAAAATTTTTTGCCACAACTATTTTATATTGACTTGTAGACCTCTATTCTTGACATTTACATGTGTTAACTATAGAATAGACAACCTAATTGATAGTAAAAATGAATAGTCTGTTGTATATCCTTGTGCCAATGTGTGGTGAAAAGTTTAGTTTTGTTCGCTACCATTGTTACACTCTAAAAGTTGTCTAGTTACTCATGATTTAGCATAGGACTTGTCGAATTATAAAGATGAATTCTGGCCTTATTTGTGTTTAAAAAGCACAATTTTCTTACATGTGCCTACAAAATGATGAATGTATCCCTAGTCTGCCTTTTGAACCTATGACTCTGTTTTTTATCAACCACAATAAAACCTAAACTAGTTCTTAATTGTTCATCTTTTGAACACATCATCCTTGAAGTTAGGAGAATATTTGAGATATAAAAATGTGAATGTTGGGGGTGAAAAATTTAAAAAGAAAGTAGAGGGTAAAACTAGGTGTCTCAACCACTTCTCGAAGTATAATGAGTAAGTAAAAGTTGTAGATCTAGAAAAGAAAGAAAACAAAAAGAAAAATTAAAAAATCAAAAATAAAATATCAAATAGCTCAGGAGTAGTTGCTTTGGGTTGTGGAGTACCAAGAGAAGTAAAGGAGACAAAAAGGAAGGGGATATAGACTGATAAAGGTAAATAGTAGTGTGATATAGTGTTCAAGGAGTGCATCAAGCCACTAAATTTTATATATTCATCCTATCTACCCTTTTATCCAACGTTAGAAATATAGAAAAGTCCTTATGTGATCTCAACTCGAGTTTCCAAAAGTAGAGACAATTGAGAACAAAGGCAAACATATAGTAGTTGTGACTTGACTTGTGAAAATATTTGTGAGAGTTGAGTGTCTTTCTCTTCTCTTTTGATATATTGTCCTTGTGTGGTTTATGAGTATTTATGATAAAAAGAAGTGGACAAAATTCCTTTGTCTCAAGTGAGGGCATGTGGATAAAAATGGTTAATAGTGATTGCTTCTCAATTTAGGTGTCTTGCATAAATCAGTAGCTTACATAAATCAGTAGCTTAATTGGAGATAATGTCATAAATATAGATTGTATGTTAGTCTTAATGGTTGAGAGAACTTCTGTTTTGATATGATATTGTGGTGACAGATTTGAGAAATAAATGCTTGCAGCTATTTGTCAAAACCAACATAGACATTGCACTTTGTAATATCTGAGGATGAGTCTAAAGTAGATTTTCTTTTTTTAGTTTGTTGGGGATAAGCGAAGACTTTAAGTTGCGGTGTTGATGTGTCGAAATTTAACGACACAATTATACTTCTTTTCATAGAGTTTTGCATGTCTTTAAGTACGATTATAAGTTGATACTAATGCTATTTTGAAAAGTTTGAAGAACCCAAATGATTTGGAGAAAAAATGTAATGCTGTAGGAAATCTGCTGAAAAAGTCACAACATACGAGCCATAGATTCGTTTTGTAGTTTATCTAATTAATCGTGGATCAACTATAGAGAGTTTTCTAGTATAAGTGCAACAAAAGAAGTTAGTTACAGATTTTAGATGGTATTTACAGACTGTAAATGGTCACCACAAAGTGAGAATCAAACACTATGCAACCTGGGACTCAAACAGAGGAAAGAAGACACAGACCATAGTGTAACACCTCAGATCCCGAAATGAATTCTCATAGCAAAGAACTAATGTTTCCATGCCTAGTGCACGGATGATGGTGGAGGTGACACCCTGTTAGGTGAATCAAGAAACTTCACTTGCCCTGTCAAAGTCTGGTTCCTCTGTTTTGAAGGTGACGGAATACCTGATGGACCATTAGATGTGTGACGGCCGATCAATTCAGTTGTCACTTAGGCCAGATGTTTAGACACTTTTGTTTAAAGGGTGATAGAGGACCAATAGACCATCAAGTGAGTAATGGGCCATCACAGCGGCCATCACTTAGGTGAGATTTTCACGGCCTTCTGTTTAAGGGTGATGGCGAAGAAGACTGACCATCGGGCACGTGACATCCTATCACTTTGACCATCATATGCAGTGGCTCAAAATCGCAGATTTCTATATGTTTCTCCTAGGGGTAGTTTCGTATCTTTTTACTCTTTTAACCCCTAAACTACATCATTTTAGGAATATTTTCAAAGGATTTAGAGGAGTTAAATGGTTCTCCTCCTACATTCTCCACATAGACTTTCAGAACATTGAACATAGAATCTAGGGCTTTTCTCTCAAGCAAGAACTAGGGCTCTTCATCAGTTGTAGAAATTCAGGCTTCTTCTTAAGAGATTCTTCCTTTAGGTATATGGGAATTCAACAAAGGGATTCATTCACCCTTGTACCCCAAGTTTATCTTCAGAGCCCTATAGGAATTATGAATTAAGGCTTAGAGAACTTATGAATGTTCATTAAATTCAGTTGTTGTGGTAAGTACCTGTAACATTGTATCCAATTTTCATTTTCTCGACTTAATTCTCATGGTATATCCTTTAACCTTAGACTTTAAGCATGATTTTTAGATTGTACTTTGCATAATCTAGAAGCTGGTCTAAATTGCTATTTTCCATGTGTTATTATCTGAGTATTATCTGCAACATGTATGTTTTCAATTTAAATTTAGAAATTTTAGAACACGAGTATACTTAGTATTTTCACAGAAATGTCAGTCTATCAGTTTACCACTTTGTTAGCCTATTGGGATTCTTCGTATTTTCAGTTATCAGGTCCTTAGGATCTCAGGGCACTTACAGATAAGTAGTTCTGACTTAGACCTAGGAAACTAGTTTCAAGCTAATCAATTTAGTTAGATATAATTAGGATTCTAGTTGGAATAGTACTTAGCACCGTGTGGGTCGAGGTTCAGTGCCAGCATAGGCTATTAGCCTGAATTAGTCCCAGTTAGTGATCACATAATTCAGCCACCATACCCTGGCAAGCTATAGTGGGCTCTCTTCGATGAGGTGTACACATCCATCTCCACATTTAGGTCATGTGGTTATATGTCGGTTAACAAACACTAGCACATTATAGTACAGTCATAGTTCTTCGTCCAGTCTAGTTTCTCAAATTCTAGGACATGTCTGACCCTAAATCAATTAATCAGTCCTCACTGCACTTTTGGATTTTCAGAGTATTTACAGTAACTATGATTTTGGATAAGGTCATTACATGTCGTTTCAATATCACTTACAGTTTTTCAAAATACGTATCTTATATTTTCATACTCTCACATACTTTGTACATTCAAAGTACTAATGCATACTTCCTATTCTATACTCTCTTATGATATAGATTTAGGTACTCAGGCACAACATCTCGGTTAGACTCACTCCAGCGTTTGCCAGCAGTTGTTACTGGTGAATCCTCATCTTCCAAGGACAGGAGCTATTTTCTTTTATTCATTTTTTATAGCCCGGAAGCCCAAATATCAGACCCAGGAGTTGAAACGGGGAAAAACTTAAAATCTGCCATCAAGCGCAGAACGAGTCGTGAGGAGATCCGTGAGAGCAGCCCACGAGTAGTGATGTGACTCGTGGGGAGGCCAGGTGATGAGTTGTAGTTTGGGAAAACAGGGTCCCCATGGGCGTGACCAAAACTTGTGGTCAAACCCCACGAGTCGTTGGGTCAGTTTTGGGGTGGGTGAGTAAGAAAAGAGAAGAAGGGAGGTAGTGCACTTGATGAGAGGACCCCACAAGTTGTGGTTAGTCCCCACAATTTGTGGGGTGAGTCATGACCAATCAGTGAATGAAATTTATTGAGGCTGAGGCAATGTACTTCACCGATAACTCCATGAGTCGTGGCCTAGGGTAGCGAGTCATTAGGTCCCTCGTTGAGACCCTCTAGCAGTTATTTTCTACGGATTTAGTAAGAGATTTTCCATAATTCCTAAGATCTGAAGTCCTATATTACGTCGTTTTGAGTTATGAATAGTGACTTTTAAAGGGGTTAAGTTCATTTTAGGCCTTATTGATTCAGTCATGCAAGGTACAATGTGGGAGAGGGTAATCAAGGCTAGTGTTCCTCAATATCTCTTCAATTTCATCTTCGGCTATTAAAGAAGTGCAAGAATCAGCTACCAAGAGGTATGTAGGGTTATGAATGGGTGATTCCTTTCACACCCATGCCCAATCCCTCTCTAAATCATGAGATATCGATGACTAATCTATGGGGTTTTAACCCAAATGCATGAATTTCCTAATTCACTACATGGGTATGATTTGATTATGTTTCTATTATTGAATTATGAAGCATGGGAAACTTTTATAATGTTTTCAATTAAAAATCATGTTTCTAGCCTTATGAATTAAAAGCCCATTGATGAAAAGTTCTTGAAAGATGAGATTTGTGATTAATGTATGATATGAAATGTTATAATGAAAAGCATGTTTTCAAGCTACCCATGTTTATAATCATGTTTTCGATATGAATTGAGTTTTTCTAAGTATGATAAAGTTTTGGGTAATGCCGACATGTCTAAGTATGAATTATGATTTTTCCAAAATTAAGCTTACCATATGGTTTTGGAGCGAAGACTCCCAATTATCTTTCAGCTTGTTGTATGGATTGAGTTAAAGCTTCTCATATAAATGATTTCATATTTGAGATGTGATTGATGATTCAGCTTTGTCAATAGATGATGTTGATCTTCGTTGAATAACGATGTAGAGCATATGCATGTTTTTGGGAGTAGTATCTAGCACCGAGCAGGCTAAGGGTTTATCATCCTATGCCTCAAAACGACACACCAATGTAGGTTTATACTTATATATGTTACTTCGGGACCTCCCTTGTGAGCTATCCCCGGCCCTATTAGCCACGAGCTTGATATTGATATCATGATATCCTCCCTAGCCCTGGCAAGGCTTTGGATGGCTCTACCCACTTGAGTGTGATAGTTGGGACCACGTAAGCTCTATTGTGGTATGTCGGTTAAAAGAGGAGTCTCCCATTTTTCCTCATGATTTCAGTTATGGATGTCTATCATTCATGAGATTTCTATATCTATACATGTTCGAAAGCATTTTTGACTCAATGTTCAGTTTTACTTACAAATATCATATTTCAACTTTGAGTCAATCGATTCAGTTATGATGTATGTTATGTTATTATGAGATCATGATTTTCAAAAAAATTCATGCAATCCCTACTCTTAGATTCTTAAATGTTTATGTTTTACATTATGCATTTGCTTTTAAATGATTTTATTAACTTAAGCAGTTTTTACTTACATTGCATACTACATTTCATGTACTGACCGCATACTCTATGATGTATCGTTTCATGAAACAGGACTCCACTCTCAGGTTCAGCCTCATTCGTAGTTAGCCTTCTGAGGTAACATTGTATGTTGTTGGTGAGTCCTCTTCTCTCGAGGACTAGACTATTCATATTTCTATATGTACTTTCAGTTTCAGCATGTTGAGTTAGTTGGGGTCTTGTCCCATCTACTCATCATGTTTAGAGGCTTTTCAGACATACGATTGTATTCATCTTCAGATTGTGTATTCTGATGTTATGTTTAACTTAGACTTCGGCTACGTTTACTTTATTGGTTTTTCTATTTTATTGATCGAGTTAGATGTATGCTTATGCTATGGGTCGACTTGGAGTCTCTCGGGGCTCCTTGTCCCGTGTTGCGATTCGAGCCTCCGTTCGGGTCATGATAGTTGGTCTTGTTTAGTTACAGATTTTGGAGTTAGCTAAGGACTTGTCCGAACAGCTTATCAGTAATAGTGGCTTTCAGAAAAGAGTATTAGTGTCTCAGTTTATGACTCAGAGTTTATGTAAAGGTTTAGTTTTCAGTTTATTTCAACATTTATTTGTGAAATGTTTTGCAACTCAGTTAGGTTCTGCTTAGTTCTCTATTTAATTCAGATCATGTTAGTAATATACTATGACATGGGTTAGCTTCGGGTCACTTGTTTCTCTAGGCACCGTGTCACATCTAGGGTGTTGACACAGGTTGTGACAAACATGGTATTATAGCAAGGTTTAGAGTGTCCTAGGGTGTTTAAAAGACGCATCAAGTGTAGTCTTTTTCATGGGTGTGAAGCACACCATACTTATGAGGAAGAGTCTATAAGGCGTTGTAGGAAAAATTCCCATTTCTTCATGATTCTTATCGTGCGTAGAGTATGATGTTCTAAAACATCGTTCTAACTCGTGCTCTACCGTTTTCAGTGAAAATGCCTCCTAGAAGAGTGAATGGAAGGAAAAATGGTAATGCAAACCAGCAAGCCCCACCAGTTCCAAAAGCCTCTCAGAATGATCAAGTGATGCATCCTGAATTTCGAGCTTCTATTCAGATGCTCACCAAGGCTATGACCAACCAGGTCAACCATCAAGCTGTCACACCGGTTAACACGAATGGGCCTACGACAAATGCTAGAGTCTAGGATTTTATATGAATAACCCCCCCCCCCCAATTTTCATGGTTCTAAAGTATAGGAGGACCTAAAGGATTTTATCAATGATATTAAAAAAATCATCGAAATCATGAGTGTTACCTCTATTGAAAGTGCAAATTTCAATGCTTATCAGCTAAAAGAAGGGGCTCATGTGTGGTACAAAGAATGGAAAGAGGGAAGACGGGTTGGTGCATATCTGGAAGTGGAACGAAATTGTGACTGTGTTTTTGGACAGGTTCTTTACCCTGGAAGTTGAGGGAATCAAAGGCTGCAGAGTTCGTCAATTTGAAACAGAATAATATGATGGTGCAGGAGCATGCCTTGAAGTTCACTCAACTGTCAAAATATTCTCCGAAGATGGTTGTCGAGCCGAGAGTCACATGAGCATGTTTGTAAATCGAGTCTCGAAGTTGATGGTTAAGGAGTGTAGGAATACCATGCTCAATAGTGAAATGGACATCTCCGGGCTTATAATCCATACACAACAGATAGAGGCAGAGAAATTGAAAGAAATAAAAAGGGAAAGTAAGCGAGCAAAGACTGGTCAGTTCGAATATTTACAGAAGAGATTGGGTGGTGGTAGTCACCCACAGCAGCAATAGAGACCTCCAGCACCCTCTTCAGCCAATGCTCCTTCTTTCAGGCCCCGTAATGATTAGAAGGGTGGAGCATCATGCACACAGTCTCAGAGTCATTTCTCCAGTAGCCGCATGATGTCACCAAGTGCACTCAAGTGCACGGGTCGTCAAGTAATGTAGGATGATGAGTTCTCAATATCGATCCCTCAGAGACTTGTCAGATTAATTACTTAAGGTTAATACTTTATTTCACTATTTAAATAAACATAGATAAATTAGGGAAATGGTTTTTGATATTATTACACTACTTTGAAATGTAAATTTAACTAATGAACAAAAATCATTTTCACAAGTGTTTGTAATTCAAATGATGATCACAATGTAGAGTCTTGGCACTTTCACTTTCTGGTTGAGTTTTAGGACTCGATTACACTATACTAAACTCTTTTAAAAATTTTAGTTGCAAGTTACGATATCATTTCTTGCTATTCTCCCAAATATCCGAGAACTATCTCATAAACCCTAACACCTATATCCCTATGATTGCAGGAGAAACATGAGATGATGGTTTTATTTGTATTCAACTGAACATGGTTGAAGGGTATATCCCTATACTCGACAACAAAATCAACTCTTGATCTAATTTGAATAAGATTACTGAAACCTATTCTATGCTTTCTTTTGACCCCTTTAGTTCCCTCTCTCGAGTTCAACCAAGAGCCAACAGATAATATTCGCAAGGTGATTATGCTAAGGATTAATCAATTAAAACAAGTTAGTATAAATAATATTTATTGAAGAATTAAAGTCTAGAATAAAAGAGTATTTAAACTATAACCACTAGCGATAGACCAAACCCTAGAATATGAGTTTAGCCACTCACGTTCAAGCAGAAAACTAAAGAAATCATTATTCGAATCAAAAGCATAAACTAAAGAAGAAAACCTAGAAGAAAATGAACTTCTATCTCTTCCTACAAGAACTGCGTACAGACTTTGATCTTTTTGAACAATGAATTCTAATATAATGCCATAGATGTTATATTTATAAGCTAGGTATCAAATAACTCTTTGGCGTGCAACGCCACTCATTTTGCCAAGGTGTTGATTAAGATTCTTCTGAAGTTTGGGCTCTGGTGCACTGCACTGGCTAACGCACCAGTCTGAGTGCAATTTTATCTAATTTTTGGAGGCTGGCGTGCCGCACTAGCTATCTCACCAAGCCGGCTTTTCCTGAATTCTTCTTTCTTCATACCTTGGGCCATTTTTGAGTCCTTTTCCATTGATTACCTCCTAATACCATCTAAAAATGCTTGTTAGCTCAATTAACACACATAAGTATGAGTTGATGCTTTTCATAAGGATAATAAACTCGAAACAAGGCAGAACATGGGTAAAAGTATGGCAAGTGGGCATAAGAATATGCCCAATGTCACCACCCCACACTTAAACTGTTGTTCGTCCTCTAATAATCTTTATTTATATACACAAACATCTTTTCCACCACTTGTCACCTCTATCAATTCTCACCCAAGTAGCTAGCATAGAGCATATAACTAAGTGGTTCATTCATTCATACAATCCACATCAAGCATATGCAGAAGTTTTCACATTCGAATCTACATAACTTCTATAACTGACTTATGTTATAAAAACAAGGCCAACATGATTAAGTATGAAAAATGCAACACATAGTACACCGACTCTAACCATCTTATGCCCTCGCTTATTTGGTGAAGTTCCTTCCCTCGTATTATCAATTCAAAACTTGGAACATAATAAGCAAGACACACTCACTCTCACAAGTGATGTATCATACACATGCAACATATCATAGGCTTGCCCCTCATGTACAATTAGACTGCATAATCACTTCAAAAAGAGTAACATCAAAGGATTTTCCTTGGTTGTAATGTCGCCTAAGGGATGGGAAGGAATGATTTTTTTTAGTAGTGGCAACCAGTCCTAAGAACTTTAAGACATTCTTTCATATCTCTTGTCCACCTCCTTTCTTAACTGCTCATCCTTTCCTTCCTGATCTTTTTTTCTTTTCTCACGCCCCACTTTATAGTACTTGACTGCTAGATTTTTCTTATAAGTTCAACAAGAATAATCAACCATTAAAGGTCCTTCATTTATGTTCTAGCAGAATGTAGACATGTTGTTTGTGCGGGAACCCCTCTTTCTATCATCTTCTCTTGCAATCACTATTTTTTCTTTCTTTCTTTTCCCTTGACTCTTTCTACATCGGTGGACCTTCATTCTTAAATCTCAAAATTCTTTAGACTATCCCGTGATCAAAAATTCTAAGGGTATCACAACAAAAGGGAATAGGATCCTTTTGTGGATAAGAAGAAAATTAAGGCTTATGACTCAAAGGGGTTAACTAGGGATAACATTAAGGAAGGTACAACAACGATGGACAAAATGGATTTTCAAAGAAACGCCTTAATCATATCTCACCTTTTCAAAAACTATATATCCTATACACACTTAGGCAAGTTCTAGATGTTACATTATGCACAACATATAAGATATCAAGCTCACCCCTCATGGCATCATGAAATTATTCGTTTTCATATTGCTATATATCCATACCCTCAAATTGAATGAATTCTTTCATTATTAAGACCAAATTTTTTTTTTCCTTGAGTCAAGTTAAAGAACCTATATGTCTCTCATAGAATTCTCACTTCTTATGCATTCAAGATGACCACTTCAGTACTTCTAGCTTAGCTTCTAAGTGGAATATCAAGAGCACACAAGTGTAGTTTTTCGACTCCATCCTAAAAAATGAAAAAATATGTTACTAAATTTCATTAAGTCATTCATCATCCATCTATCACCAGGAAAGATCACTGTGAAACAATAAAATTGATTCTTAATTAAAAAAACAAAACTAGAGACAAACAATCACATAAAAGAGCATCTGTGTTCACAATCATCCATATTACTAACTATTACAGACATAAGTTTAATCAATCATATATCAGCCACTAACATAGAGACTGTCAACTATTGCTACAACCCCACTACAGATTTATCAAAGAATGTATAAACAGGGAATCTATTTCCTCCACCCCACAGTGAAACAGTCCACTGTCCCCTATGCACAAACAAACATATAAAGTAGGAAGAGAAAAAGAACTTCCTAGGCCTATAAGAACAGTCATCATTATCAGGATTATACTCCTGATCATCATCATCTGCATCACCAACCTACATAGCTCCTGTGGTGGCATCATCCTCATCATCATAATAGTCATCCGCGTCTACGAAACAAAAATGCATTAGAAATATGGGTATTCATCCGCCTCTACAAAAGAAATGCATTAGAAAGATGGGTTGCCTCCCACCAAGGGCCTTAATTAACATCATGGCACGACACAAGACTACTCAATCCTCTTGCAAAGAAATTGGAGTCTTCCTTTTGTCAAGATCATCTTCATAATAGTGTTTCACTCTTTTTCCATTAACATAGAAGGTTCTATCTAATCCCAAAGGTTGCAACTCTACTAAACTATGTACAGTAACATTCAGAATCTCAAATGGGCCAAACTACATTGACCTTAACTTTCCCCCAAATAGCTTCAACCTCAAATTATACAATAACACCAGTTGCCCTGCCTGAAACTTATGAGGTTGGATGCGCTTATCATTCTATCTCTTGGTCAGCTCCTTGTACATTTTGGCATTTTAATATGCACTAAAAAGGAACTCCTCAAGCTCATGAAACTGGAACAATCATTTCTAGCCAGTGCCATCCATATCCATATTTAACATTTTTATGGACCAATATGCTTGGTGTTCTAGCTCAACCAGCAGATGACATGTTTTTCCAAAAATTAACCTATACGGCGAAGTGCCAATAGGGGTTTTGAAAGTCGTCCTCTAAGCCTACAGCGCATCGACCAACTTGGTAGACTAGTGTTTCCTGTTTGTGCTTAAGGTATTATCAAGAATTAGTTTGATTTCTTAATTTGACAGTTCCACTTGTCCACTAGTATACGGGTGATAGGTTGTTGCTACTTTGTGCTTCACATTGTACTTTCCAACATATTATTGAAAAGACGGTTGCAAAGCTGTGTACCTTTATCACGGAGGATGGCCCTTGGCGTGCCAAAATGGGTGAAGATATTTTTCTTCAGAAACCTGGTTACTTCCTTGGCATCATTTGTAGGCAGTGTTGCAGGCTCCACCAATTTTGATATGTAATCTACAGCTACCAAGATATACCTGTTACCATTTAACGGGATGAATGAACCCATGAAATCAATTCCCCAACATTCAAATATTTCCACCTCCATGATGCCTCTTTGGGGGATTTCCTGCCTCTTCGATATATTCCTTGTTCTTTGACAGTTGTCACTAGATTTCGCAAACAAGTATGCATCTTTGAACAAAGTAGGCTAATAAAATCCAACCTATATGACTTTTGCAGCTGTTCTATATCCCTAATGATGTCCACCGTAAGATGAAGAATGGCAACTATCTAGAAAATGGTGCACTTATCCCTTAGGAACACATCTTTGGACTAGTTCATCTGGCACTACTTTGTAAAAAAATGGCTCATCCCATATGTAAAATCTATTGTCATGGAAAATACTCTTTTTGTTGTCCAGAGTCGCATCTGGTGCATATACACCACAAACCAAAATGTTCACTATGTCAGCATACCATAGTAGGTAAGGCGTGGTTACAGGAAATAGTTGTTCATCAGGGAAGGTCTCAACAATTTTGACTCTTGAATCAACATGATTTCTGTCCTCCAACAGAGATACATGATCTACAACCTGATTCTCTGTGCCTTTGCGGTCCTTGATTTCAATATCAAATTCTTGGAGTAGCAGTATCCACCAAATTAGCCTGGGTTTAGTTTCCTTCTTTGTAAAAAGGTATCTAATTATAGCATGGTCAGTGTACACTACCTCATTTGTCCCCACTAAGTAAACCCAGAATTTATCAAAGGCATACACTACAGCCAACACTCCTTTTCAGTCATGATATAGTTTTTACTGAGTTGTATCAAATGATTTGCTTGCACAATAGAGGGCTGAAATCTCTTCCCTCTGTTCTTCCTTAAACATCTCCAATAGCATAATCACTGTCATCACACATCACAATGAATGTTAGTGACCAGTCTAGAGCAATGATGATTGGGGTTGTTATGAACTTGTCCTTCAGAGTATTAAAAGCCTGCAGACATTCTCCATTGAACTCAAACTTCACATTTTTTTCCAAAAGCTTGCACATTGGGCTGGCTATTTTGGATAAGTCTTGAATGAACCTCCTGTAAACCCAGCATGTCCAAAAAAATTGTGCACCGCTTTTACAAGGATAGGGGATGGTAGCTTTTCAATAGCTTTAATCTTAGCCCTATCGACCTCAATGTTAGTTTTTAAACTTTGTTACCCGGAACTATCCCTTCATGTACCATAAAATGATACTTTTTCTTATTCAGTACAAGATTGGTTTCCTCATATCTGGCTAACATAAAATATAGATGATTCAAATAGTCATTAAAATTACTTCCATAGACCAAGAATTCATCTGAACGCTTCAACAAATTTCTTCACCACGTTTATGAAAATACCTATCATGCACCTCTGGAACATCCTTGAAGCATTGCATAGTCGAAATGGCATCCTTCGGAATACAAAAGTGCCAAAAGAGCAACTAAAAGTAGTCTTCTCCTGGCCCTCTTGTCCGATCATGATCTGATTTTATCCTGTGCACCCATAAAAAATACTATAATAAGCATGCCTAGATAACCTGTCTAACATCTGGTCCAAGAAGGGCAATGGAAAGTGATCCTTCTCGGTTACTATATTAAGCTTCCGATAGTCAATGCAGATCCTCCACCCTGTAACTATCCTCTAGGGTATCAATTCATCTCTCATTTCACGCCACCATCATCATACCCTTTTTGGGACACATTGAACTGGGCTCACCCCATGACTGTCTTAAATAGGGTAGATGACGCCTGCATTCAACCAATTTATTATTTCCTTCTTTATAACATCCTTGATGATCGAGTTTAGTCTCTAATAGTGTTCAACAATGGGTTTGGCGCCCTCTTCTAACAGTATTTTATTCATGTAAAAGGAACTGCTTATCTCCTTTATGCCATCTATGGTCCAACCAATCACTATCACATAATGCCGTAACACACTCAGCAACCTGCCAATTGTTCATCAGACAACAAAGTAGATATTATCAAAGGCAGTGTATTATCACTACCTGAATAAGCATATTTCAATTGGGCTAGTAAAGGTTTCAATTCAAGAATTGGCGCCTTCTCAATGGAAGTCTTTGGCTTTTCCCAAGTCAAGGGTTTGTCAAGCATTTCCAAAGGAGCATCTTTCCTGAGGTACAAGCTGGTAGCATCTAAGATGGTACACTCAGTCACTTATGAACTTTTCACCTATTCTTTCCCATACACTAGCAGTCTCCCAAGTGGACATTCTTGTGATAAATACTGCTCTAAGGCCTTAGTAGATATTTCAGGCTCTACTGCTATGATGGCCTTCATCTCCTCATAGTGAGGTGGCAACCTTGCTGCCCTAAACACATCAAAGACTGCCTATTGGCTATCCACAGTCATTGGCATCTTGCCTAATTTCAAATTTATTACTACATCTGTGGTGGCTAAGAAATTTCTTCCCAAAATGATGGTAACTACTTCATCTGCCACATGATCAAGGATGATGTAGTCCACCAACAAGATGAATGGTCCCACTTTGATCAATACATCCTTATTGATTCCATTAAGATAAGACATGCACCTATCTACTAGCTGAAATGTCACTATGGTGGGGCGTCGTTCACCTAATCCAAAAGTTCTAAATAGCAATCCAGGCATCAAATTAATGCGTGCTCCCAGATCACATAGTGTTGAACCAACTGCTCTGCTCCCAATGACCACTAGAATAGTGAAGTTCTTAGGATTTTTTAGCTTCTTCGAAATCTTGCTCTGTACCCAAAAATTATACTCCTCCATAAGAGCTATAGTTTCAAATTTAGTGAGCCTTCTTTTGTCTGCCACAACATCCTTCAGGTACCTTGTGTATTTCGGTACCTCCTATAAAAGATCAAGAAATGGTAGATTCACATGTATCTGCTTCACCATATAAAGAAACTTCATACAACCTGTGTCCTCCTTCTGATCTTTTAATCTCTATTGAAATGGAGGAGGTGGTCTAGCTTCTACCACTTTCTATTTTGAGTTACTTGACTCACAAACCTCATTCTTAGACTTCACAAACTGTTCTGCCTCTGCTTTGTTATCTATGGGTATCACTTCACCCAACTCCTTTCCACTGCACAATGAAATCGCGCTGACATTTTCCTTGGGGTGCTTCTTAGTAATTCTTGGAAGTGCCCATTGCGGTCTGTTAGTCTGCTGAAGTTCCAATTACCCTATCTTCGTTTCCAACTCGTGGATGGACTTCTGCATTTTATTAACCACCCGAGTCTATTGAACCATCCATTGCTTCATAGTCTCCTCTATAGAACTGCCATGTTGCTGGCCCTAAGGTCTCTGGAAGTTGTTCGAGGGTCTTTGAAAGCTTTGATTTCCTCCCCATGAGGGATTTTTTATATTCATGTATCCCTGATTGTAACCATTTCTAGCAAAAACTCCAGCACGACTTTGCTAAATTTCCGGCAAAAACTCCAGCATGACTTTGCTGAACCACAAAATAAACACTGGTTTTAGTAGGCAACCTGAGTATGCATGGCCTTCTCGACATGCCTCGCATGATGCCGGTGGATTCTGAACTTTCTAAACCTTATGAACGATAGCTTGCAGCTGGTGTAGTCACTAGCTTGCTGATCAAATTCACCAACTGACTAATGTCTTCCATGATTGCTACTACACCATCAACCTCAAGCTTTGGGACCTTAGATGTTGTAAAGCTTCTGCCAGAATCCTAATAATCTTGGCTCCCAACTGACATGAGATTCAACATAGCCTCTATCTCATCATAGCTTTTGGATAAAATCTACCCTGATTCTGTAGCATTTAGTAAGATCTTAGACTCTAGCTTCAGCCCTTCTATGAAGTTATTCCCAATAATCTCCTCCGGTGTGGGTGATATGCTGTGAGTTTACAGCACTTTCAACGCTTAAAACTAAGAAAATAGCATGGACTTAGGTAGCTAATCTGATTTTCTTCCAATTGTTATTGTAAGTATTTAAATTATGTGTTTATTTATGAATAGCAATTACAATCTTACAACCATGAGAGTCTAAAACATCCACAACTAGGGGTTGTGGGAACCATGGTGGATTAACAAACTAGGGTTGCACAAAAGTGATTAAAAACAAATGAGAAAAGTGTGTATTGTATTCTCTTCATGTTTAAACATTTCTTATAGTGTAAAACGTTACGACTTGCTCGAATTCTTTACTTTCTTGAACCTAGATAGATAGAGATTAGGAAAAGAAAACAAAGCCTTGATTTTTACGATCATTGTATTAACTTGAGTTGTGGTCGCAGAAGAGTTAAATTTGGAACAGATTGACAGCGGTTAGTTTGAAATCGCTCATGAGACCTGACTCGGTGATTGAGTATAGTCATCCAATAGGGACGAACCATTCATTTGGATGAACCCTAGTTATCAGTTTTATAATTAAGCATTGGGATTGATCACGTGTGTATACCCTAAGTAGTTATGAATCCATGGGGAACACTTACCCTAGTTATTTTCAAATATTGATTTAAACCACAATTTTAATCTTTTTTTTACCATTGTTTTGTTTAAACCCCAAAATTAGAGATAACAAACCAATAAGTTCACTTACCTGCATTAGTCTAGATCTTCTGTATTCCCTGTGGGTTTGACCTCAACCTCTTAGTTGGGTTGTTAATTGACAACGTCTGCTTCATACTTCATCAAGAGGTGTGATTTTGAGCGTTATCAAAAAGTGGCGCCGTTTCCAGGGAATACGGCTAAGATTACATTAGTTGCTTGTATTTGACTTTTGGTTGTTATTTCCTAAATTATGTTTTCTTTTTGTTTTTGAATATCCATAGGTTGTTTCTTGGTGAATGCCAAGTACTCGTCAGAGTGGAAACCCCATAATTCTGTTGGATCTTGAACTTGAACAAACACTGCAAAGGATGGAAAATCAAGAGAAAAGAGATGCCCACATAGCTCAAGAAGCTTGGAAAGCCAAGCTAGCTCGGCAAGTTGCACTTCAGGATGCAAAAAATGCTTGAGATGAGGTTGTGAATGCTGGTCAACATGCGAGGGGCAATAGAGGCCAAAGATATGCTCCTCAGTTCTTCGATGAAGATGACTCAGACATAGATGAAGTCGGGTCAACTGGAGTAATTGTACCACTACCGCTGCCTACTGGGGCCAAATTTGACATCACGAGCACCATGATTCAATTGTTAAACATGCAAGGGGTGTTTAGTGGTCATGAAGCTGACGATGCCAACCTACACTTGATGAACATCGTTGGACTATGCAAGGCGTACAGGTTGCCCGGAGTCAACGAACATGCCATCAGACTAAGACATTTTCCCTCTTCTCTATCCGGGGAAGCCACCTTATGGTTATCGAAGTTTCCCAATAACTCCATAACCAACTAGAGGGAACTCAGGCAAGCTTTCTTAGAGAGATTCTTTCCACCCTCCAGGATGCTAAAGCTCAAGGAGGAAATTTATAACTTCCGACAACTTAAAACTGAGGCACTTCATGAAACCTAGATGAGGTTCAAGAAGAAGTTGTCAAAGTTTCCGAAACATAAGATTCCAGATAATAGTTTGTTGGAAATCTTTTACAGGTCCTTAAACAACAATACCAAAGTTGTAGCAGATACAGTGGCAGGAGGTGCATTGATAAGTCACACCTGGGAGCAAGCCACTACCATTCTTGACAAGGTAACAAAAACAAACAAGGCATGGCACACCCAGGAGGCAGACACAGTGACCAATACATATGTTGTTGGTTTGAATGCATACCAATGTAGGAAAGAAGAAGAGAGAGACCAGGAATTGGCTCATATGTGCATATTATTGGATTTTCTTACTAAGCACGTCATGGGAGCTGGAGCCAGAAAGGTGAACGCAGTTGGGACACAAGGATAGGAGCCGGGGCCAGATCACTTAGATTCCGAGGAGGAGGCAAACTTCTTAGACTACCAGGTGGTGGGTTTTCGAGCTAATGCCCAAAGGTCTAGACAAGACACTTGGCGTCAAGGTTCTGAAAACCAATCTCAGAACCAATATAGATGCAGCTATAACCAGAATGGGTATAGAGATAGAAGCCGAGGTCGTGAGCGCGAAGGAGATTGGAGAAGGAATGATGACTACTGCAAAGATCGAGTGGGAGTGTACGTTCCTCCTAATGCACGAGAGGGGGAGGTTGGATAGTCAAATTTAGAGAGCGTGATGGCTGAGATGCTGAAAAAGGTGAGGTCCACTGATGATCAGTTGAAGGAAATCCACGCTGATATATCAACAGGGGTCAAAGACTGAAGCCACATGCGACTGCTATCAAGAAGATTGAAAAACAGCTAGGGCAACTATCAGCATCTATGAACCCTAGGCAAAAGGGTACACTACCTTGCAACACAGTCCAAAATCCAAAGAATGATGGTCTCTGTATGGCTGTGATGACTAGGAGTGGAGTGACTATTGTTGACTCCCCTATATTGTTTATAGATGAAAGGAAGAAAGAGGGCATGATTGAAGATGATGACGATGTCATTGAGAAGGATTGTAATAAGGACGTTGAGTTGCCTGAGGTCCCAATTAGTGAAAAAGGGCCTAAAGTGGAACAAGGAGCAACGCAAATTTACAAGGATATTCCGTGACAACCACCACCATTCCCCCAAAATATGAAGAAGAAGGAGGAGAATGGTAAATTTAAAGAATTCCTGTAAATGCTCAAATAGTTATCCGTAACCATACCATTGGTCGAGGCATTAGAACAAATACTGGGATATGCTAAGTTTATGAAGGACCTTGTGACGAAGAAGAGGTCCGTGAGTTATGAGCCCGTTGATAATGTACACCATTGTAATTCCATAGCTTCACGGGTCCTGGCCTGGAAAAAAAAAGATTCAGGTGCTTTTACCATTCCATGCACAATTGGCGAGGTTGAGTTTACAAGGGCACTTTGTGATCTGGGAGCAAGCATAAATCTGATGCCATTAGCTGTGTTTAAGCAGTTGTGTTTGGGATCCCCCACTCCGACTACCATGCGGCTACTTAAGGCCAACAGAATCGTGAAGAAGCCTGTGGGGATCTTGTTTGATGTGCTTGTCAAAGTTGACAGATTTATATTCCCAGCAGACTTTGTGATCCTTGATTGCGAGGTTGATTATGAGGTCCCCATCATTTTGGGGCGACCATTCCTTGCTACTTGGAGGGCCTTAGTAGATGTGGAAGCTGGCCAGTTGAAGTTCAGACTAAATAAAGAAGAGGTCACCTTCAATGTCTGCCAATCAATGAAGCAACGAAAGGAATATAGAGTGGTCTCAGCGTTAAAAGATGAGTCTTTCTTTGACGAAGTCTAAGTAGTCAAGAGACTTGCGTCGTGCCGCGATGTTAAATCAAGCACTTCTTGCGAGGCAACCCAAGTGGTGGCTTGGTCAATTCTTAGTAGTCGAGCCACCTGCGTAGTGCCGCGATGTTAAATCAAGATCTTCTTGGGAGGCAATCCAAGTGACTTAAGTAATGTGGGTTTAGTGTGTAGGAAAACAAAAATAGGTGAGAGAAAAATTATTGAAGAGGCAAGTGCTACGGTTCTTAGTACAACCCTTGAGAGGGTTGTAAGAGTCGTAGCACGAGTCGTGGTGAGAATCAGAGATGTAATTTAGTGCATGTGTTTAGGGTATGTTTGTTAGATCCCTAAAGCCCAAAGATCAGACCATGAAGTTGAAATGGAGAAAAGGTTAAAAATTGGCACCACACTCAGAACGAGTCGTGGGGAGACTCGGGAAATCAACCCTCGAGTTGTGATGTGACTCGTCGGGAAGGCCATCAAATGAATTTGAAAACTAGAGAAGTAAGACTCCACAGGCATGACCACTACTCATGGTCAGGTCCCATGTGTTGTTAGGTCAGCCGTGGGGAGGGAGAATAAGAAAAGAAAAGAAAAGGGGCAGGGGACTTGACGGAAGGTCCCCATGAGTCGTGGTCAGGCCACACGATTCGTGCGGTGAGTCATGATCAAGCATGGAATAAATATTTTGGAGGCAAGGAAGTGTACTTAATGGACAACTCCACGAGTCGTGACCCTGAGCAACGAGTCATTAGGTCCTCTGTTAGGACCACCTACTAGTTATTTTTTGCGAATTTAGTAAGGGCTTTTCCATAATTTCTGAGTTCCTAAGGCCTAAACTATGACTTTTTGAGTTATGAATAGTGACTTTTAAAGGGGTTAAGTTCATTTAGCCTCATTCATTCATTCATGCAAGGTAGAAGACTTGAGAGGGTGATCAAGCTTAGAATTCATCAATTTCTTTTCAATTTCTTATTGGGCATCTAAAAAAGTTTTAGAATCAGCTACCAACAGGTATGTAGGGTTATGAATGGGTGATTCCCTTCACACCCATGCCCAATCCCTCTCTAAAGTATGAAATTCCTATGTCTAATCTATGTGTTTTAACCCAAATGCATGAATATTCTATTTCTATATATGGATATGATTTGATTATGATTCTATTATTTAATTTTGAAGCATGGGCAAATTTTATAATGTTTTCAATTTAAAATCATGATTCTAGTTTTATGAATTAAAAGTCCATAGATGAAATGTTAATGAAAGATGAGATTTGTGACGAGTATATGATGATAATGAGATATTATGATGAAAAGTATGTTTTGAAGCTACCCATGTTTACTATTATGTTTTCGATAAGAACTAAGCATTCCAAGGTATGATAAACCTTTGGGCAATGCCCACATGTAAAGTATGAATGATAATTTTCTGTATTAAGCTTACCACATTGTTTTGGAGCGAAGACTCCCAATTATATTTTCAGCTTGTGGTATGCTTTGAGTTAAAGTTTTCCTATGCATAGCTTACCACATGGTTTTGGAGCGAAGGCTCCCAATTAAATTTTGAGCTTGTGCTATATTTTGAGCTAAATATTCTCATATGCATGATTTCATTTTTGACATGTATTGATTATTGAGCTCATCAACGGGTGATGTTGAGCTTCATTGTAAAATGATGTAGAGCATAAGCATGTTTTTGGGAGTAGCGTCTAGCGCTGAGTAGGATAAGGGTCGATCACCCTATGCCTCAAAACTACGCATTGATTCTTTTATATAAACTATTTTGGGACCTCCTTTGTGAGCTTCCCTTGACCGAATGGGACTTTAACTTGATATCGATATCATGGTATCGTCCCTAGCCCTAGCAAGGTTTTGGATGGCTCTACCCACTTGAGTGTGATAATTGGAACCACGTAAGCTCTATCATGGTATATCGGTTAAAAGACTAGTCTCCCATTACTCCTCATGATTTAAGATATGCATATTAATTACTCATGAGATTTATATATATATATATATATATATGCATGTACTAAAGTAGGTTTGACTCAATGTTCAACTTTACTTATAAATGTCAGAATTTAGCTTTGAGTCAATCGATTTATTTCTGATGTCATGAAGTTATATTATGTTATGTTATGGAGAGATCAGGATTTCAGAAAGAATGCATGCAAGCCCTACTTTCAGACTCTTATTGTTTATGTCATGTTATGCATTGTCATTAAATGATTTTACTTAAGAGATTTTACTTACCGTGCATACTCGGTACGTTCCACGTACTGACCGCATACTCTATGTTGTATCGTGTCATGATATAGGACCCGGCACTCTGGTTCAGCCCCACTCATAGTCAGCTTATCACAGTTAGCATTTGCATTGTTAGTGAGTCCTCATCTATCGAGGGCTAGACTACTCAGATTTCTTACATGTACTTCAATTTAAGTGTTTTGGAGTTAGTTGGGGTCTTGTCCATCAACTCATCATGTTTAGAGGCTTTCCAGACATATGTATGTATTCAGCTTTGGATTTCGTATTCTGATGTTTTGTTCAAGTTAGACTTCCACTTTGAGTATTTTACTGATTATTCAGTTTTTTGATTGAGGTTATATGTATGCTCATGCCATGGGTAGAGTTGGGGTCTCTCGAGGCTCCTTATCCTATATTACGATCTGGGCCTCCGTTTGGATCGTGACAAACTTGGTATTAGTGTAATAGGTTTGAAGTGTCCTAGGGTGTCTGAAAGCTGCATTGAGTAGAGTCTTTTTCATGGGTGTGAAGCGCGCCACACTTATGAAGAAGAGGATATGAGACGTTTAGGAAATATTCCCTTCTTTCATGATCTTTGTCCTGCGATGAGAATTCTTTCTATCCTTTTAATTAGTGCTATTATCGATTGCAGAATCATAGCTCCCAGAAGAATGAATTGTAGAAGAAATGGAAATCGTGAATGCCACGAGGATGGCAACGGTAATGGGCACCAGCAAGGTCCTCTAGTTCAAGAGCACAAGGCACCGGAGCCAGTCGCTCACACTGAGTTCCAGGCAGCTATTCAGATGCTTGCGAAGGCATTGACCGCTCAGGTCAATCAACAGGCCAATGCGCATGTTTTGCAAAATGGCAATGCATCGGCAGCTCAAGTCAGAGACTTCTTGAGGATTAACCCACCGGAGTTCCTTGTGTCCAGGGTAGATAAGGACCCGCATGAGTTCATAGATAAGATATTGAAGATCACCTAAGTCATGGGGGTGAATAGAGTTGAGTGCTCAGATTTGGCCTCTTACCAGTTGAAAGGGGTCGCGCATATCTGGTTCCACCAATGGAAGGATAGTAGGGTGGCCGTAGCAGGTCCTGTTACTTGGGAAAAGTTTCATGTTGCATTCTTGGATCGATTCTTCCCTCATGAAATGAGGGAGATGAAGGCAGCTGAGTTCGTGAATTTTAAGCAAGGGAAAATGACAGTACAAGAGTATGCCTTCGAGTTCACTCGCCAATCAAAATACACCTCAAAGTTAGTAGTTGATCAGAAGGCGCAAGTGATCAGGTTCGTGCATGGAGTGGCAGGCTATTTGGACAAGGATTGTAGGTACGCTATGCTCCCCCAAGACATGGATTTCCCATGGATAATGTTGTACGCCCAACAGATGGAGGCGGCATATCTGAGAGAGAGGGAAGCTAAGAGGGCTAGGACCGATGACCGCATATTCTCACAGCCGAGATCAGGTGGTGGGCACCGACAGCTGACCCACCAGAGATCATCAGCCCCAGCATCTTCATCTTTGAGTGTGCCATCCAGGCATATTAGGCTCGAGGGGTCAGAGAAGCAGACCCGCAGATTCTAGCATCCCAGCTTGTCGCAGATGTGGTTGGGGGTACACAGACCAGTGCTTGGCAGGTTCAGGTGCTTGTTTTGGGTGTGGGAATCTCAGACACATACTTAGAAATTTACCAGCAGTGAGACAGGATCAAGTTGGGGGCCGAGGCCCAGCTTCTAGTTCAGCAACCCCACCTGCACACTCAGCCCATTAGGGGCCATCTGCTAGCACAGTGGGCGGTCAACACCAGAACAGATTCTATGCCTTAGCATCCCATCAAGAGCAGGAGGTCTCCCCGGATGTGGTCACTGGTATATTACGAGTTCACCATATTGACGTTCATGCCTTGTTACATCCGGGAGCTACCTTGTCTTTTGTGACACCTTATGCAGCTAATAGCTTAGCAGTCAGTCCTGAAGTCTTGATAGAACCCTTCTTAGTTTCTACTCTAGTAAATGACTCAATTATAGCTAGATGGGTGAATAGAGGTTGCCCAGTCTCAGTCCTTTAGAAGGTCACCTCAGCAGATTTTATAGAGTTAGCCATGAATGATTTTCATGTTATTCTCGGAATGGATTGGCTATTTGCATGCAATGCTTCAGTTAATTGTAGAACCCGGGTAGTAGAGTTCAGATTTCAGGGTGAACCAGTCTTAGAATGGAAGGGTAGTTCGGTTGTGCCTGTAGGTCATTTCAGTTCCTACTTTAAGGCCAGAAAGATGATTTCTAAGTATTGTGTGTACCATCTAGTTAGGGTTAAGGATGTTGAGTCCGAGACCCCAACTATCCAGTCAGTTCCAGTAGTATGTGAGTATCCAGAAGTATTTAGATGATTTACCAGGTGTTCCTCTTGAGAGGGAAATCGACTTTGGTATTAACCTTCTTCCCAACACACAGCCTATATATTCCTCCCTATTCCTCCCTACAGAATGACTCCAGCCAAGCTAAAGGAGTTGAAAGAGTAGTTGAAGGACTTGCTAGATAAGGGTTTCATTAGACCGAGCAAGTCTCCATAGGGTGCACCAGTCTTATTTGTCTGAAAGAATGATGGTTCCCTTCGAATGTGCATTGACTATCAGCAATTGAAAAAAGTCACCTTCAAGAATAGGTATCCTCTACTTAGGATTGATGATTTATTTGACCAGCTTTAGCGTGCCAAGTGTTTCCCAAAGATAGATCTCATATGTGAGATTTGGGCATCATCAACTCAGAGTTCAGGAGTGAGATATCCTGAAGAAAACCTTCAAGATGCGGTATGGTCATTATGAGTTTGTAGTTATGTCTTTTGGACTAACGAATGTTGTTGCAGCTTTTATGGACTTGATGAACAAGGTGTTCAAGCCATACTTAGATATGTTTATGATTGTGTTCATTGATGATATTTTGATATACTCTCGGAGCAAGGAGGAACATGTCGCTCATTTGAGAGTAGTGCTTCAGACTCTTAAGGATCACCAACTATATTCCAAATTCAGCAAGTGTGAGTTTTGGTTGAACTCAATGGCATTTTTGGGCCGTGTGGTATGAAGTGAGGGTATGAATGTGGATACTCAGAAAATCGAGGTGGTGAAGAATTAGCCTAGACCGATGAATCCTTCAAATACTCAGAATTTCTTGGGTCTAGCTGGCTATTATTGATGATTTGTTGAGGGTTTCTCATCTATTGCGCACCTTTGACCAAATTTACCTAGAAGAAGGTGAAATTCCAATGGTCGGAGGCTTGTGAGAAGAGCTTCCAAGAGTTGAAGACTCGACTAACTTCAGCATCAGCGTTAACTCTCCTGAAGGGTACTAATGGTTTCATGGTGTATTGTGATGCTTCAAGAATCGGACTCGGGTGTGTAAGGATGCAATGTGGGAAAGTGATAGCATATGCCTCAAGATAGTTGAAACTCCATGAGAAGAATTACCCGACCTATTATCTCGAATAGGCCGTGGTAGTATTCGCCTTGAGGATATGGCGAAATTATTTGTATGGGGTCCACGTGGATGTATTTTCGGACCATAAGAGTTTGCAATATGTGTTCACGCAGAAAGACCTCAATCTTCGACAAAGGAGGTGGTTGGAGCTCCTCAAGGACTATGATATGAGTATCCTTTACCATCTGGGTAAGGCTAATATGGTAGTGGACGCACTCAGTAGGCTCTCTATGGAGAGTGTGACTCATGTGGATAAGGGGAAGAAGGAGTTGGTGAAAGATGTACATCAACTTGCAAGGTTGGGAGTTAGGTTGGTCGACTCGACCGACGGCGGTGTTGTTGTACAAAACGGATCAGAGTCATCCTTGGTGACAGATGTAAAAGCTAGACAATATGAGGACCAGATCTTGGTAAAGTTGAAGGAAGTCGTTCCACGTCAGAAGGTGAAGTTCTTCTCCCAATGGGGAGATGGTGTGCTTCGGTACCAGGGTCGCCTATGTGTTCCAGATGTTGATGATTTGAGGAGCCAGATGTTGCACGAGGCTCATGGATCTAGGTATTCTATCCATCCGAGTTCTACAAAAATGTACCATGACTTACGGGAAATCTATTGGTGGAATGGCATGAAGAAGGATATTGTGGAATTCGTAGCCAAGTGTCCGAACTATCAGCAAGTAAAGGTTGAGCATCAAAGGCTGGGAAGTGTACTTCAGGATATCAGCATTCCTACATAGAAGTAGGACGAGATCAACATGGACTTCATAACAGGATTACCTCGTACTCGCCAACAATATGACTCCATTTGGGTTGTGGTAGACAGGTTCACCAAGGCTTCTAATTTCTTATTGGTCAAAACCACAGACTTGGCGGAGGTTTATGCCAAACTATATATCCGGGAGTTAGTTCAATTTCATGGACTACCCTTATACATCATTTCAACAAGAGGTGCTCAATTTACCTCTCAATTTTGGAGGTCATTTCAAAAAGGGCTTGGTACGCGAGTTAAGCTCAGCATAGCATATCACCCTCAAATGGATGGTCAAGCGGAGTGGACAATCCAAACTATTGAGGACATGTTGAGGGAATGCTTGATTGACTTCAAGGGTGGTTGGGATGATCACTTGCCCCTGATTTAGTTTGCCTAAAATAACAGTTATCACTCTAGTATTCAGATGGCGCCATTCGAGGCTCTCTACGGGTAGAGATGTAGACCTCCCATCGGATGGTTTGAGGTTGGTGAGGCGGCAATGATAGGGTTGGATTCTGTTCATGAGGCAATGGAGATGGTTCAGTTGATAAGAGGCAGGTTGAAAACTGGCCATAGTCTCCAAAAGTCTTAAGAGGATGTGAGAAGAAGAGAATTAGAATTTGACGTCGATGATTGGGTATTTCTGAGGGTGTCTCCCATGAAGGGAGTAATGTGGGTTTGGAAGAAAGGGAAACTCAGTCCTCGCTATGTCGGCCCATAACGAATAGTGAGACGTGTTGGCAAGGTGGATTATGAGTTGGAGTTGCCTTCAGAATTAGCTTCCGTGCATCCTGCGTTTCATGTATCGCTTTTGAAGAAGTGTTTAGGTGATCCAGCTCTAGTTTTCCCTGTCACGACTCGAGAGTAGACCCAGATCGTAGACACAGGAAAAGGAACCCTGAAAGGCTCCAAGTTGACCCATGTCGTAATTCCAACATACACTTAACATAAAAGACGACTAACAACATGAATAAGTAGAAACTAATTACAAGAATCTAATATAACCCATAATAGAAATTTTACTACACTTAAATACAACATTGAATTTGTTTAAACAAGTCTGAAAGCCTTCTACTAACTGATGAGTGCTGGGACAAGCCCCCAGCCAACTCCCAAAGTCTGAAACCGAAATGTAATAAATTAATAAACATAATTCGGGTCCTCGGAAGATGAGAACTCACCGCTAGCAACTGGGAGAGAGAGAAGCGTATCTAGTCACGCGGCTGGAATTGGAGACCTGAATCTATATCATAAGACAATATAGCACAAGAGGCGTGTGGTCAGGACTTGAAATGTACTGAGTATGCAAGAACGTAAGTAAACTAACTCATAATATATATAGAGGAAGGAAGTAGTGCAAAAACACAGTAATGGTGATGCAACTGAATGAGATACGACAACCTTATATGAGATTCACATATTCACATCGTCATAAATACATTATAAGAACATGCATTATTATAAGATCGATTGATGCACATAAGTAATAATCGGAAAATAGTACAGAAGTGCGATGCCGTGACAGATATCAAGAGGGTCCCTGACTTTCAAAGGGAAACATTCTTACCAGCGAGAATCCCTGACTACTAAAGGGAGCGAATGCCCTGATATAGAGAATCACTGACTAGCTAGGGATGTTAGTGTCGACTGAATAAGGAGAAACATGCGTGGCTAGTATATAGGGATGTGAGTCCCGACAGACTAGGGAAATGCTCTTACTAACGAGAATCCTGACTAACTAGGGAAACATTCTTGCTAATGAGAATCCCGAATGACTAGGGAAACATTCTTGCTAACGAGGATCCCGACTAACTAACGCTAATCTAAATTGCAATAGCTAATAAGAGACAAGTTTATTTACTGATTTTCATCATACAACATTCTTATAAACAGGATAGGGGCTACTTACTAATAACATCAAGCCCAACATTTGCAGTATCATTTTCATGCATTATCGCCATAATTCACCTCATCATGGAGCCCAATCAATAATTACCTCAAGCATCTTATGCTAACGAGCATTCTATAGATTCACATTATGCATATACTGTCATGAAATTAAAAATTCCAAATTCATCTCATTCAACATGTAAGCATAGAGTCATGCATGATTAATAGATTCAACACATACTTCATAAAAGATGCATGGCTTCATTTATATAGATTTATGAACAACTTGAATATTTAACTCATACCTCATTATCATCTCACATTTATCACAAATCACTTCTTTTACGAACTCTCCATCCATGAGCGTTTTAGATTCCAAAAGATTTTATAAAACAATTTTAGTAAGGAAAAACAATTTAGAATCCGCCCAAGCTTCATGATCCATCAATATAAAAACAATTCAATCATACCCAATCAATTAAATCGAAAACGTGATGAGGATGCATAATTTACTTTCAAAAGCTCAAGCCCACAAGCTCCAACTCATCCCAACATGGCTATTAATGCCATAATCAAGTCATTAGGGTTAGTCATACCATATTTCCACAATTCCATCATGTTCATGAATTACTACGAAAATCAAGTAAGACATATACAAAACCCATTCAATACTCACGCCAATTTATGAAGAACATGTTACGCTGTTGCATTCCAAAAATGTAATCCATATTCCAAAGCAACCCATTAATTAATAATCCAATTAAATTCATAATCGCATTAGATATTAGCATTTAAGAGAAATAAAAGGAGAGTCTACCCCTTTTACAAACCCTATATCATGATTTTCTAGTTTTATCGAAATCAGGTATTTAATAAAAATATTTTTGGGACACAAGGATGGAAGAGTATCCTTGTTGAAAGACCCGCATACCTAGTAGAAGAAATTCCCACTCAAAATATTCCTTGAAGCCTTGATGAACACCTTCATGAAACCCTTGAATCTTTGAGAAGAGAGAAAGAAGAAGGAGAGTTAAGAGAATGAGGGTTAGGCATGAAAAACCCCTTAAAAACGTGCAAGGTAGAGCCCAAAACGACATCACTTTAAATTTGGAGATTTTACCAAACTTCCCCTGAGAAAAATTTGAAAATTTTCCTGAACTGATGCCATGACTTACCCGCCAAGACGTAGTCCCACCCAACGACTCGTTAGGTCCACTCATTAGGTATACTGGAAATTATTGATCCTTCAGGCCACGGCCAACTTAACGAATCGTCAGCATACCCAACGATTCGGTTTGCCCTTTGGTTAAGTACACTGAAAATTTCTTTAAAACCAAAGCTTCTCCCCCCCAACGACTGACTTGACGAGTCGTCACCTCACCTAACGACTCGTCACATCATTCCGTCAACTACACTGACTTCTTAACTGATGTCACCACCCGACGACCATCATAACGAGTTGTTGCCATACCTAACGACTCATTATGTCCATCCGCTACTCACACTGCCTAAGGCTCCCTGGCCTCCACCCAATGACCAACCTGACGAGTCGTTTCCAGGCCAGATGACTCGTCAGGTCATCTATTGCCACTGGTCTAGATCACATCCCTTGACTGTTTCCCCATGGGTCAGACCACTAGCCAGTCGTTCCCTGACTCATTCTGCGCCAAGTTTCTACTGACTTTTTTTGTTGAGCTTCTTCTCACTCCAGGGTCTGATCTCTAGGACTTCTGGGTGTTACAATATCTCTCCCTTGGGAACATTCGTCCTCAAATGTTGGTTGAATGTACTGAAAAGATAGAGATGAAGCCGATATCCAAATATCAATCAATCACAACTAAACACCAATGGAGTATCTGACTCCGGACCAACCCTATACACCGAATCTAAAAATTCACATCTAGCATGCATACCATGACTCAATGGAGGCCGAAGAAGTTGAAACCAGCATAGAACTAGGCAAATCACCGAAAAAAATTCTTTCCCCCTTTTGATCAGCACAGAGCTGACACAGACTGATTCTAATCACATCTTGATACTAAGCTAGGACTCACAATATCTAATCTAACAGAAGGTAAGGAATTCATAAGCACGAGTCATTCCCAATATCAAAACTGAGCACATACATGAGATAGCCTCATTCTACTAAGATTACTAAGCAACTTTTGTAGACTAAGTTCGTGCTGACTAAACCAAAAAACATGAATTAACATACATAGATGCTTCATAACACGAAAATAATCACTAAGGACTCATAGGGAAAGACTGGCACCACTGACTGAAATGGTTACTTCTAAACCTCGGGGATTTGCACATAGGAATGGACACACCTTAACTCTGACTGAATTAACAAGGGAAAATTATCTGAACCTCGAAGAGATTTACATACTACAACCGCTATGCCTGAACTCCTTTATGAGCACTTTCCAGATCCCACTTATTTCACACATTCACTATCTACCCCTTAGCTTAAAGCCATTATTCTAAGGCTCCCGAATCTTTCTTCAAGTCAAGCTAAATTACTAATTCTTAACTCCCCTTTCACTCCTAACCTTCATCGCGAGCCTTACACTAGTGGCTATTTGCATCACACACCAACAATCCTTTCCCACAATCACAACTGAGCTTCTTATTCAATGTAGAGGTCGGCATCACATAACATACCTATGGCCACTACCGGCACCTTGCCCTTATCCTGATAGGCTGTCATGGCATAGGAGCGGTTTGGACGATGTCTGCCACCTGTGTTAGAGGATGGACCTTGCTGAAATGGGCGGGCTATCGGTGCTGCTGAAGAAGTGGTCGAGGATCTGCTCTAGCCTCGCTTAACCGCCGCGCAATCTCAGTGCATATGGCTCGCCTTGCCATACCAAAAACAAATATCTGAGCCGTCCATGCATACTCCCAAGTGGTGCTTTCCACAACTCATACACAATGGGTACGTAATCTCCCTTACTCTAGGCTTGTACGGAGTATTGGCTATCGAAGGTGCTGGGGCTGCTTATCTTTGATGGTGGTGTGAGTGATATCCGGTACCCGACCTCTGATGGGAGAACTCTAAGTCTCTAGTCCTGGCCCTCTTGGCATCTCTCTCCTTTTCTTTCACCTGTTCTACTTCCATCTGTTGAGAAAATATTACAAAGCGGGGGATTCAATGTCTAGATGCAACATGGCAGTTCTGCATTCTTTGACCAAGGAGTCTGACACTCTATTCACAAACTGGCTTACTCGGGCCCGCTGGTCGGCTACCATTTCTAGCGCATACTTAGATAACTGAGTGTACTCAACGCATACTCCTGGACAATCATGTCATTTTGTTTCAAGTTAATGAACTCCGCGGCCTTTTCCTCCCTCAACTCCCGATGTAATAACCTATCCAAGAATGCTGCCATAAATTCATCCCAACCTATGGGACCCGCTCCAACTCCCCGACTATCTCTCCACTGATAATACCAGATATAAGCGACTCCCTTTAGCTAGTAGGAGGTTAAGTCTGCGCTCTCATTTCCATTACTCCCATGATGTGAGTAGCCTTCTGAATCTCCTCCAAGAACTCATTCGGGTCCTCATCCACCTTTGACCCTAAGAATCCAGGTGGGTTCATCCTAAGAAAATAACTTATCCTTGCTGCCGCTTCATTTCTATGTTGTGGTGCGCGGGCTATCGCCTGCTGATTAATCTGAGCAGTCAGGGCCTACGCCAACATGTGGATGGTTGTTCGAAACTCGGCATGAGCAACACGATCATCCATTGGGTCTTCCTGGGCTGGTGGTACCTGCTGGCGGCCGTTACCACGTCCTCTTCCATTCGCTCGTAGGGGCGGCATTATATGCGAGCGCATAAAGCACGGGTTAGAGGAGGAACTGTTTAGAGCTTCATACTCTACGCACATAAGAATCATGAAGAAAGGGAAACATTCCTAAAATGTCTCATAGCCTCTTTGTAATAAGTGTGGCATGCTTCACACCCACGAAGAAGACTCTATGTAACGCGCTTTTAGACACCCTAAGACACTTTAAAACTTTGCTCTGATACCAAGTTTGTCACGACCCAAGAGTGGACCTAGATTATAGAAACGGGACAAGGAACCCCGAAAGGCTCCAAGTCGACCCATGGCATTATCATAGCATACACTTAACATAAAAGACGACTAACAACATGAATAAGCGGAAACTAATAACAAGAATCTAATATAACCCATAATAGAAATTTTACAACAATTAAATACAATGCTTAATTTGTTTAAACAAGTCGTGACGCCTTTTACTAACTGATGAGTTGTTGGGACAAGCCCCCAGCCAACTCCCAAAGTCTGAAACTGAAACATAATAAAATGAGAAACATCAGTCGCGTCCTCGGAAGATGAGAACTCACCGCTAGCAGTTGGGAGAGAGAGAAGCATATCTAGTCACGTGGCTGGACCTGGAGGCATGAATCTATATCATAAAATGATATAGCACAACAAGTGTGCGGTCAGTACTTGGAATGTACTGAGTATGCATGAACGTAAGTAAACTAACTCATAATATATATACAGGAAGGAAGAAGTGAAAAAACACATTAATGATGATGCAACTGAATGAGATACGACAACCTTATATAAGATTCACATATTAACATCGTCATAACTACATTACAAGGACATGCATTATTATAAGATCGACTGATGCGCATAAGTAATAATTGGAGAATAGTACAGAGGTGCGATGCCATGAATGATATCAAGAGGGTCCCTGACTATCAAAGGGAAACATTCTTACTTGCAAGAATTCCTGTCTGCCAAAGGGAGGAAATGACCTGATAAAGAAAATCGCTGACTAGCCAGGAATGTTAGTCACGATTGAATAAGGAGAAACATGCATGGCTAGTAGCTAGGGATGTGAGTCCCGACTAACTATGGAAATGCTCTTAGTAACTAGAATCCCAACTGACTACGGAAATATTCCTTCTAACGAGAATCCCGACTGACTAGGAAAACATTCTTGCTAACGAGAATCCCGACTGACTACGGAAACATTCTTGCTAATGAGGATCCTGACTAACTAACGCCAATCTAAATTGCAACAGCTAATCAGAGACAAGGTCATTTACTGATTTTCATCATACAACATTTTTATCAATAAAATGGGGGATACTTTCTAATAACATTAAGTCCAACAGTTGCAGTTTCATTCTCATGCGTTATCGCCATAATTCACCTCATCATGGAGCCTAATCAACAATTACCTCAAGCATCTTACACTAACAAGCATTCTATAGATTCACATTACGCATATACTGTCATGACATAACAAATTCGAAATTAATCTCATTCAACATGTAGCATAGAGTCATGCATGATTAATAGATTCGACACATACTTCATCAAAGATGCATGACTTCATTTATTAAGAGTTATGAACAACTTGAATATTTAACTCATACCTCATTATCATCTCACATTTATCACAAATCACTTCTTTTACGAACTCTCCATCCACGGGCGTTTTAGATTCTGAGATTTTATAAAACAATTTTAGTAAGGAAAAACACTTTAGAATCCGCCCAAGCTTCATAATCCATCAATATAAAAACAATCCAATCACACCAAATCAATTAAATCAAAAACGTGATGAGGATGCATAATTTACTTTCAAACGCTTAAGTCCACAAGCTCCAATTCATCCCAACATGGTTATTAATGTCATAATCAGGTCATTAGGGTTAATCATACCATATTTTCACAATTCCATCATGTTCATGAATTACTACGATATTCAAGTAAGACATATACAAAACCCATTCAATACTCAACTCAATTTATGAAGAACATGTTACACTCTTGCATTCCCAACATGTAATCCACATTCCAAAGAAACCCATTAATTAATAATCCAATTAAATTCATAATCGTAGTAGATATTAGCATTTAAGAGAAATAAAGGAGAGTCTACACCTTTTACAAACCCTATATCACGTTTTTCTAGTTTTATCGAAATCAGGTATTTAATAAAAATATTTTTGGGATAAAGGATAGAAGAGTATCCTTTTTGAAAGACCCACATACCTGGTAGAAGAAATTCCCACTCAAAATCTTCCTTGAAGCCTTGATGAACACCTTGATGAAACCCTTGAATCTTTGAAAAGAGAGAAAGAAGAAAGAGAGTTGAGTGAATGAGGGTTAGGCATGAAAAACCCGTTAAAACATGCAAGGTAGAGCCCAAAACGAAGTCACTTTAAATCTGGAAACATGGGATTTCACCAAACTGCCCCTGAGAAAAATCTGAAAATTTGGCTGAATTGATGCCACGACTCACCCGACGAGTCGTTGTCCCACCCAACGACTCATTAGGTCCACTCATTAGGTATACTGGAAATTATTGATCCTTAAGTCCATGACCAACATAACGACTTGTCACCATACCCAATGATTCGTCTTGCCCTTTCATTAAGTACACTGGAAATTTCTTTAAAACCAAATCTTCTCCCCCCCAACGACTGACTTGACGAGTCTTCGCCTCACGTAATGACTCGTCACATCCTTCCATCAACTAAACTGACTTCTTAACTAATGTCACCACCCGACAACCGTCATAACGAGTCATTGCCAAATCTAACGTCTCGTTATGTCTAACCGCTACTCACACTGCCTAAGGCTCCCTGGCCTCCACCCAACGACCAAACTGAAGAGTCGTTTCCACGCCATACAACTCATTAGGTAATCCGTTGCCAGATCACATCCCTTGACTGTTTTTCCACGGGTCAGACCACGAATCATTGGGTCACATAACGAGTCGTTCCCTAACTCGTTCTGTAGTAAATTTCTACTGCCTTTTTCTACTGAGCTTTTTCTAACTCCAATATCTGATCTCTAGGACTTTCTTGGTGTTACAGTCCCGGTGGACAGTGTTGGTAGGAGAGACGGCCTTAGTTATGAAGAGGTTTCAGTAGAAATATTGGATCGTCAGGTTCGAAGGATAAGGAACAAGGAAGCAGCTTTAGTTAAAGTGTTATGGAGGAATCAACATTTTGAAGGAGCTATGTGGGAAGTCGAAGCGAATTTGATGGCTAGGTACCCGCATTTATTCTCTACCGGTCCAGTTTCAGCTTGAGGTATCAATTTTCACTCAGACTTTATTTAGTTTTCATGTCCAGTTCATGTGTGCATATTTCTTTTATGTATATGGATGTGTGTCTAATTCATGAAATCAGTTCAGTTATGTGATTCGAATCGGAGGTAGTCATTCCGTTAGTTTTCGGTTTAAATGATCAGTATTGTAATATGATGACTGCATTTTCTCTGCTTTTCTATGTGTTTTCTAACATTTGAGGATAAATGTTCCCAAGGGGCGATATTGTTATACCCTTGAAGCCCAAGATCAGGCCCGGGAGTTGAAATGAAGAAAAGCTTAAAAACTGGCACCAGACTCAAAATGGGTCATAGGGAGACTCGTGAGATCAACCCATAAGTTTTGATGTCACTCGTGGGGAAGGCCATGGAATGAATTTAAAAAATGGAGAAGTGAGACCTCATGACCATGACCATGACTCGTGGTCAGGTCCCACGAGTTATTAGGTTAGCTGTGGGAAGGGGGAATAAGAAAAGAAAAGAAAAAGGGTAGTGGACTTGATGGAAGGTCCCCACAAGTCATGGTCAGCCCCCACGATTCGTGGGGTGAGTCATGATCAAACATGGAATAAATTTTGTGGAGGCAAGGCAGTGTACTTAATGGACGACTCCACGAGTCGTGACCTAGAGCAACGAGTTGTTAGGTCCTCCGTTAGGACCACCTGACAGTTATTTTCTGTGAATTTAGTAAGGGCTTTTCCATAATTCCTAAGTTCCTATAGCCTAAACTACGATGTTTTGAGTTACGAATAGTGACTTTTAAAGGGGTTAAGTTCATTTTAGGACTCATTCATTCATGCATGCAAGGTAGATGACTTGAGAGGGTGATCAAGCTTAGCATTCATCAATTTCTTTTCAATTTTTTATTGGGCATCTAAAGAAGTGTTAGAATCAGCTACCAACAGGTATATAGGTTTATGAATGAGTGATTCCCTTCACACCCATGTCCAATCCCTCTCTAAAGTATGAAATTCCTATGTCTAATCTATGGGGTTTTAACCCAAATGCATGAATCTTCTATTTCTATTCATGGGTGTGATTTAATTATGATTCTACTATTGAATTTTGAAGCATGGGAAAATTTTATAATGTTTTCAATTTATAATCATGATTCTAGTTTTATGAATTAAAAGCCCATAGATGAAATGTTCATGAAAGATGAGATTTGTGATGAGCATATGATGATGATGAGATATTATGATGAAAAGTATGTTTTGAAGCTACCCATGTTTAAGATTATGTTTTCAATAAGAATTGAGTATTCCTATGTATGATAAAGCTTTGGCAATGCCCACATGTTAATTATGAATGATGATTTTCCGGAGTTAAGCTTACTACATTGTTTTGAAGAGAAGACTCCCAATTATATTTTCAGCTTGTGGTATGTTTTGAGTTAAAGTTTTCCTATGGATAGCTTACCACATGGTTTTTGAGTGAAGGCTCCCAATTATATTTTCGGCTTGTGGTATGTTTTTAGCTAAAGCTTCTCATATGCATGATTTCATATTTGAAATGTATTGATTATTGAGCTTCATCAATGGATGATGTTGAGCTTCGTTGTAAAATGATGTTGAGCATATACATGTTTTTGGGAGTAGTGTCTAGTACCAAGTAGGCTAATGGTCGATCACCCTATGCCACAGAACAATGCGCCAACGTATGTTGATACTATTATATATACTACTTTGGGACCTCCCTTGTGAGCTTCCCCTACCCGAATGGTCCTTCAGCTTGATATCAATATCATGATATCTTCCCAAGCGCTGGCAACATTTTGGACGGCTCTACCCACTTGAGTGTGATAGTTGGGACCATGTAAGCTATATCGTGGTATGTTGGTTAAAAGATAAGCCTCTCATTATTCCTCATGATTTTAGATATGCATATTCATTAGTCATGATATATATATATATATATATATATATATATATATATATATATATATATATGCAAGTACTAAAGCAGGTTTGATTCAATGTTCATCTTTACTTATAAATGTTAGAATTCAACTTTGAGTCAATCGATTCATTTATGATGTCATGAAGTTATGTTATGTTATGTTATGGAGAGATCATGATTTCAAAAAGAATGCATGCAAGCCCTACTCTCATACTCTTATTGTTTATGTTATGTTATGAATTGTTGTTAACTGATTTTACTTACTTAAGTGATTTTACTTACCCTGCATACTTGGTACATTCCACGTACTGACCGCATACTCTATGTTGTATCGTTTCATGATACAGGATCCGACTCTCAGGTTTAGCCCTGCTCGTAGTCAACTTATCAGAGTTAGCATTTGCATTGTTGGTGAGTCCTCATCTCTCGAGGACTAGACTACTTAGATTTCTTACGTGTAATTCAATTTTAGTTTTGTGGAGCTACTTGGGGTCTTGTCCAATCAAATCGTCATGTTTAGAGGCTTTTCATACATATGTATGTATTCAACTTCGAATTTCGTATTATGATGTTGTGTTCAAGTTAGACCTCCTCTTTGAGTATTTTACTGATTATTCAATTTCTTGATTGAGGTTAGATATATGCTCATGCCATGGGTTGACTTAGGATCTCTCTGGGCTCCTTGACCCGTGTTACGATCCGAGCCTCCATTCCGGTCGTGACAACATTTAGTCCTACGACTCATAACTTAGTTGTGTGGATTGTAGTACTTACTGTGCCAATGAACTATGCAAGTCATGGTCCACAATAAATAGCAAAGACCTACAATCATTGTACGAATCATACCCTAGTTGTACGAGTTGTGAGATGCGCTCGTAGGTCCACATGTAAGTTTCTCAATCTCTTTGTTACGGGTCCAAGGGATGAGTCGCAGTGCCTTCCTATGACTTGTGGTACGAGTTGTGATGGGTAAAAAATCCTAAAAATACCCGACTCGGCGTAGATTTTTCAAATATGCCCTATAACCTATTTAAACTCAAAATAAAGTGTACCCTTCTCCCACGAACTCAAAACTGAAGTCACGACCAAAGCTCACGACTCCCTCCCACCCGTAGCTCACAAACGAGTTGACTACTGGAATTAGTCTAGATCTTCCATATTCCCTGTGGATTCTACCACAACCTCTTAATTGGGTTCTTTATTGACAATGTCCGCTTCATACTTCATCAGGAGGAGTGATTTTGAGTGTTATGAAAAAGTGGCATTCAATCGTCTTTATCAATCAATCTCTGCCAACCTTAATTCATGACTACCAGTTAAAGTAATCAAGTATCAAGTAGGTATATTTCCTTGAATTTGATAAAAAACATGGATGCTTGAGGTGACTGTGATAACCCCATGTGAGTCCTTTTTATTGCTTGAAAAATTCAAAAAAGACAATGACCAAGGGTGTGATTAAACCTTGTGTGACTGGGAATGAACTCGAAGTTGATGAAATTCTGCATTGAATAACTAAAAAAACTAAGTTACTGGTAGTGATTGAGAAAGGGAGGGATGAGTAGTTGTAGAATGGGTTAAAATGCATGCCCAGACCTGCGGAATTCTGAGTACCCAAATGTAAAATAAATATCCCTGTAAACTGAACCTAAATTGAGGCAAGGATAGGCTTCACGAGCCTTCTTACGACTCGTGGTTACATACTACAACTCGTAGGATGGCTCGTTGGGACTACCCCAAGCCAAATTTGAAAATACACAAGGTATGACTCTTAGTACGGCTCGTAGTTTACTACGACGAGTCGTACCTGGCAGTCGTACCAAAAAGATGGTAAGGGTCATGGCCACAAGTGATAGTATGATCCTCCCTACGACTCTTGAAATCAACCTATGGGTCGTACCATGAGTCGTGGAAAAATATAGAAAAATTGGTGAACCGGGGTATCCTCACACAACTCATGGTACAAATCGTATCTTCATGGTACGATTCATACCTCAGCGGTGTAGCATTGACCTGAGAATATTATGGGTCTTAGTATGAATTGTACCTCCAAGGTACGACCCGTAAGGTTGACTCATGATAAACTTCAGAGGACTTAATTCTTTCTTTCTTTTCCTCAGTTATGGAATTCTAACACTCTTTCTGTACAGGTACCATGACACTAAAGCGCAAAGCATCAAAGGAAACTACTTAGAGGACACTACTTCATGAAATCTCTAAATCTGATCAAGCAAGCAACTCCCCTAGTGGTTCAGTAGAGGCGTATAGGGTCGATACATCAGACACTGATGGGACCCGAACCACTAGGAAAAAGGCCAAAACCCAAGATGTGGTAGCTACTTCCACATATACTGGAGTTCCCCATTCAAAGGAGGGAGCTGAGGAGTCGGGAAGCAGCTTTAATGCAGAAGAAGGGTCTGAGGAGACCCAATCCGGCGAGGCAAGTAGCAGTACTGAGTCAGAGGAGGAGGCACCAAACACTCAGCAGGAGCAAACTCCACCTAGGGAGAACCACACTATCTGGTGGAGAGTGCTAAGAGCTCAAGATATATATGAGCATGGCATTGCTCTCACCGCCAAAACCAAACCTTGGCGGAGCATTCAAGAAGAGTCGTGGATCCCCACAAATTCATTGAACGAGGTGGAGGAGATGAAGCTGATATTTAGTTTCTACAGCTTCAAATGGATGGCAAGGGCTTCAAACCAGTATACTCCAGAAATTGTCCGTGAGTTCTACGCCAACTATTTGGTGACCATGGAGCAGAAGGCCAAAGAGGGACAAAAGTTGAAAGATCAACCCAAGCTAGAGAGTATTCTAGTTGAGGCCGAGAGTTCAACATATCCGACCTCACAATTGCTCAGATACTATATGGGCCCTTGTTCATACCTCCACATGCTACCCAGAACATGAGTATCGGGTGGAGGCACTGAAACAAATCAGGCAGCTGGTTTTGAGAAAAGGATAAGGCAGATATAATGGTTGTCTAGTTTTACATGGGTATGATCTAAGCATGTTTCTATTATTGAATTACGATTCATGGGCAAGTTTTACATTATTTTTAATTATAATCATGTTTTCAAGCTTTATAAATTATATTTCCCATCAATGAGAAGTTCATGGAAGTAGATATTTATAATGTATGTTCAAGTATGATGAGATTTTTATGATGAAAAGGATGTTTTCAAGTTACTCCATGTATATGATCATATTTTCAAGCGAATTATGTATTTTGAAGCATGTTAAAGTAACGGGTAATGCCCATATGTTAAAGTATGAGTTATGATCTTACAAATTAAGCTTACCATATGGTTTAGGAGCGAAAACTCCCATTTATATTCAGTTTTTTGTATGACTTAAGTAAAGAGCTCCTTATACATATGATTTCAGATTTGATATATATTTGATTATTGAGCTTCGTCAACAGACGATGGTAAGCTTCATTGAAAAATGATGGAGTGCATATGCATTTTTTTGGAGTAGTGTCTAGCACTGAGTAGGCTATGGGTCGATCACCTTATGCCTAAGAACTACGCGTCAATGTAGGTTTTACATATCTTATATGTACTTTAGGACCTCCCTTGTGAGCTATCCCCTGTACTGATTGGGCCCCGAGCTTGATATCAATATAATGGTATCGTCCTTAGCCCTGGCAAGGATTTGGACGGCTCTACCCACTTGAGTGTGATAGGTGGGACCACATGAGCTCTATCATGGTATGTCAGTTAAAAGACAAGTCTCCCATTGTTCCTCATGATTCCAGCTATGCATGTTTATTACTTATGATATATATATATGTATATATATATATATATATATATATATATATGTTCTAAAATAGGTTTGACCCAATGTTCAGTTTTACTTATGATAATCAGTTTTCAGCTTTGGGTTAATCAATTCAGTTATATGTTATGTTATGTTTAAATCGCATTTCAGAAAAGAGCTTGCAAGCCCTACTCTCATATTCTTATCTTAATCATGTTTTATATTATGCATGTTTGAAATGATTTTAATTATTTCAGTGGTTTTACTTACCTTGCATACTCGGTATATTCCACATACTGACTGCATACTCTATGTTTAATCATTTCATGATACAGACTCCGATCATCAAACTCAGTCCCATCACTAGCAAGCTTTAAGAGTTCGCATCAGTCTCTATTGGTGAGTCCTCATCACTCGAGGGCCCCTCTATATTTCAGTTGTGATTGAGTATTTTCAGATTTTATCTGTAGAGAGTTAGTTGGCATCTTGTCCCATCAACTCATCAGTCTTAGAGGCTTTTCAGACAAAAGAATGTAATCAGCTTCGAATTCATGTGTATTCCTAATGTGATGCTTATTTCAGAAATTCGCTAAGTTTATCTTTTTGGTCTATCATTTTATGATTTTGTTAGATGTATGTTCATGCCATGGGTCAACTTGGAGTCCCTCGGGGTTCCTTGTCATATGTCTAGATCCGGCCGCATGTTTGGGTCATGACAAACATAGTATCAAAGCCAGGTTTGAAGTGTCCTAGGGTGTCTGAAAGCCGTGTTGAGTAGAGTCTTTTTCATGGGTATGAAGTGCGGCACACTTATGATGAAGAGGCTATGAGACGTTTAGAAAATGTTTCCTTCTTTCATGATCTATGTCGTGCGATGAAATGTCCCATATCCTTCTAACTCATGCTATTTTGTGATTGCAGAGCCATGGCTCCCCGTAGAGTCAACTGTAGGAGGAATGAGAATGGAAATGGCCACGAGGATGGAAACGGAGAAGGGCACCAGCAAGCCCCACCAGTCTAGGAACACCATGCAACGAAGCCAGTTGCCCATGATAAATTTAGGGCAGCTACTCAGATGCTAGTGTAGGCCTTGACAGCTCAGGTCAACCAACAGGCAGTGGAGCATGTCTCGCAAAACGAAAAATGCGACGCCAACTCGAGTAAGAGATTTCTTGAAGATGAACTCGCCAGTATTCCTTGGGTCGAAGGTGGACGAGGATCCACATGAGTTTGTTGACGAGATTGTGAAGATCACTCAAGTCGTGAGGGTGAATGGAGTTGAGTGTGCTGAGTTGGCCACATATCAATTGAAGGGGACGCACACATATGGTTTAGACAGTGGAGAGATAGTAGGGCATCCGGAGCAGGCCCTATCAGTTAGGAGGAGTTCCATGTTGCATTTCTAGATCAATTTTTCCCTCGGGAGATGAGGGATTTGAAGTCAGCTGAGCTCGTAAATCTCACGCATAGAAAGATAATGGTGCAAGAATATGCCCTAGAGTTCACTCATTTGTCAAAGTATGCCCTGGAGTTAGTGGTTGATCGGAGGGCACGAGTGAGCAGGTTTGTTCATGGGGTGGCAGGCTATTTAGACAAAGATTGCAGGACAACCACCAGGATATGGATTTCCCTCGGATAGTATTATACACATAGTAGATAAAGGCGGCACATATAAGGGAGAGAGAGGCCAAGAGGGCCAGGAAAGATAGCTACGAATTCTCTCAGTCGAGGCTAGGTGGTGGGCACCGACAGCAGACTCACCCGAGATCTTCAGTCCCAGCATCTTCAGCGATGAGCATGCCATCTAGACCTAGGAAAGATCATAGAGGGTGAGCATTAGGCTCGAGGGGTCAGAGCAGTAGGCCCGCAGATTCCAGTATCCCAGTTTGTGGCTGGTGTGGTCGGAGGCATACGGATCAGTGTTTGGCGGGTACAGGTGCTTGTTCAGGTGTGGGAAGCCCAAATATATGCTCAGAGATTGTCCCAGCAGCTCGACAGGGCCATGATAAGGGCCGAGGTCCAGCTTCTAGTTTAGCAGCTCCACCCGCACGCCAAGCCTAGCAGGGGCCATCTACTAGCACAAGTGATAGTCAACGCCAAAATAGATTCTATGCCTTAGCATCCCTCCAGGAGCCAGAGGTCTCCCCGAATGTAGTCACTAGTATGTTACGAGTTTTCCATCTTGATGTACATGCTTTGTTAGATACAGGGGCTACTTTTTTCTTTTGTGACACCTTAAGTGGCTTGTAGTTTCGGAGTCATTCCCTAAATATTGTCTGATCCCTTCTCAATTTCTACTCTAGTGGGTGATTCAATTTTAGCTAGACGAGTGTATAGAAGTTTCCCGATCACAGTTCTTCAGAAAGTCACCTCAGCAGATTTAGTAGAGTTAGTCATGACCAATTTTGATGCTATCCTTGGCATGGATTGGCTATTAGCATGTTATGCCTTAGTTAATTGTAGAACCCAGCAGTAGGGTTCAGATTTCTGGGTTAGCCAGTCATAGAGTGGAAGGGTACTTCAGCTGTGCCTGTAGGTCATTTCATTTCCTACCTTAAGGCCAGAAAGATGATCTCCAAGGATTGTGTGTACCACCTAGTTAGAGTTAAGGATGTGACATCCGAGACCTCGACTATCCAGTAAATCCCAATAGTATGTGAGTATCCAGAAGTCTTCCCAGATGATCTACCGGGAATCCCTCCTGAGCGGGAGATTGATATTGGTATTGACCTTCCTTCCGATACACAACCTATATCTATTCCTCCCTACAAAATGGTTCCAGCTGAGCTAAAAGAATTGAAGGAACAATTTAAGGATATTTTGGATAAGGGTTTCATTAGACCTAGCAAGTCCCCATGGGGTGCACTAGTTCTCTTTGTCCGAAAGAAAGATGGTTCTCTTCTTATATGCATTGATTATCAATAATTAAGCAAGGTAACCATTAAGAAAAGGTTTCCTCTACCCAGGATTGATTATTTTTGTGACCAGCTACAGTGTGCCAAGTGTTTTTCGAAGATAGATTTCAGATCTAGGTATTATCATCTCAGAGTTCGGGAGAGCGACATCCCGAAGATAGCTTTCAGGACGCGGTATGGTCATTACGAGTTTGTAGTTATATCTTTTGGAGTAATGAATGCTCCATCAGCTTTTATGGACTTGATGAACAGGGTTTTCAATCCATACTTGGATATGTTCATGATCGTGTTCATTGAAGACATCTTGATATACTCTCGGAGCGAGGAGGAGCATGCTGCTTAATTGAGGGCGGTGTTGCAGACTCTGAAGGATCATCAATTGTATGCAAAATTCAGCAAGTGTGAGTTTTGGTTGAATTCTGTGGCGTTTTTGGGTCATGGGTGTCTTGTGAGGATGTGCGGGTAGACTCTCAAAAAATCGAAGCGGTGAAGAATTGTGCTAGACCGGTGAATCCTTCAGATATCTAGAGCTTTTTAGGCTTAGCTGGCTAATATAGAAGTTTTTTGAGGGTTTCTCATCCGTTGCAATGCCATTGACTTAATTCACCCAAAATAAAGTGAAATTCAAATGGTCGGAGGCTTGGGAGAGGAGCTTTCAGGAGTTGAAGACCCGACTTACTTTAGAACTGGTGTTAAATCTGCAGGAGGGTACTGATGGGTTCGTGGTGTATTGTGATGCTTCAAGGATCGTACATGGGTGTGTAATGATGCAGCACTGAAGAGTTATAGCTTACGCTTCTAGACAGCTGAAAGTTCATTAGAAGAATTACCCGATCCATGATCTTGAATTGGCAGCAGTCATATTCACCTTGAAGATATGGAGGCATTATCTGTACGGGGTCCATATACATGTGTTTACGGACCATAAGAGTTTAAAATATGTGTTTACCTTGAAGGATCTCAATCTTCGTTAGAGGAGGTGGTTGGAGCTACTCAAGGACTATGATATGAGTGTCCTTTACGATACGAGCAAGGATAATGTAGTAGCAGACACACTTAATAGACTCTTTATGGAGAGTGTGTCCCATGTGGATGAGGGAAGAAAGGAGCTAGTGAAGGATGTGCATCAACTTTCAAGATTGGGAGTTCGGTTTGTTGACTCGACCGATGGCGGTGTTGTTGCTCAGAACGGATCAGAATCGTCCTTAGTGACTGATGTAAAAGCTACACAAGACGAGGATTCCATTTTGGTAAAGTTAAAGGAAGCCGTTATGAATCAAAAGGTAGAGGTCTTCTCCAAAGAGGGAGATGGTGTCTTCGATACCACAGTTGCTTTTGTGTCCCGGACGTTGATAATTGGAGAAATCAGATGTTGCATGAGGCTCACGGCTCAAGATATTCAATACGTCTAGGTGCCACCAATATATATCATGACCTACAGGAAGTCTATTGGTGGGATGGCACGAAGAAGGACATAACAGAATTTGTGGCTAAGTGTATAAACTGAGCAAGTGAAAGTTGAGCACCAAAGACCCAGAGGTGTGCTCCAAGATATTAGCATTCCTACTTGGAAGTGGGAAGAAATCAATATGGACTTCATAACAGGTTTTCCTCGCACTCGTCGACAATATGATTCCATTTGGGTGGTTGTAGACAGGTTGACCAAGGCCGCTCATTTTCTACCAGTCAAAACCATAGATGCGGTGGAGGATTATGTCAAACTATACATCTAAGAGATAGTTCGATTGCGTAGAGTTCCCTTGTCCATCATATCAGATAGAGGTACCCAATATACCTCTCACTTTGGGAGGTCCGTTTCAAAAAGAACTTGGTACTCAGGTTAAGCTCAGTACAACATTTCACCTGCAAATGGATGGTCAAGTGGAGAGGATAATTTAGAATCTCGAGGACATGTTGAGAGCATGTGTCATTGACTTCAAAGGTAGTTGGAATGATCATTTTCCTCTTGTCGAGTTTGCATACAATAACAGCTAGCCATTCCAGCATTCAGATGGCTCCATTTGAGCTCTCTATGGGCGGAGATGTAGATCGCCTATTTGCTGGTTCAAAGTTAGTGAAGTTGCGATGATAGGACTGAAATTAATCCATAAAGCTATGGAGAAGGTTCAACTCATACAGGACAGGTTGAAAACAGCTCAAAGTTGCCATAAGTCCTATGCCTATTTGAGAAGGTGAAAAATTGAGTTCAAAGTGGGTGATTGGGTGTTTCTAAAGGTGTCTCCAAGGAAGGGAGTAATGAGGTTTGGAAAGAAAGGAAAACTCAACCCTCGTTATGTTAGCCCCTGCTAGATTGTGAAACGGGTTGGCAAGATGGCATATGAATTGGAGTTGCCCCCAGAATTAGCTTCCGTTCATCCTGTTTTTCATGTGTCGCTCTTGAAGAAGTGTTTGGGTGATCCAGCTTTGGTGGTTCCGGTGGAGAGTGTGGGTGTGAAAGTTAGCCTTAGCTATGAGAAGATTCTGATAGAAATATTGGATCGTCCGGCTCAAAGGCTATTGAACAAGGAGGTAGCTTCATTCAAATTTTTATGGAGGAATCAGCATGTTGAGGGCACTTCATGGGAAACTGAAGTAGACATGATGGCTAGATACCCACATTTATTCTCTACCGGCTTAGTTCTAGCTTGAGGTATCAGTTTTTCCCCAGTACTTTATTTAGTTTTCATGTTCAGTTCATGTTCCCAAGTTTTTTTTATGTCAATGTATGCATGTATGGCTTGTGAATTCAGTTCAGCTATGTATTTCAGTTTGGAGGTAGTCATTCAATCAGTTTTTAGCTTAAATGATCAGTATTTGCATATGTTGATTGCATTTCACTCCTTTTATATATGTTTTCCAACATTCGAGGATGAATGTTCCCAAGGGGGAGATACTGTAATGCCTCGGAAGACTAAAGATCAGACCCGGGGGTTGAAATAGAGAAAATTGAAAATCTGGCACTAGGTCACAGAACGACTCGTTTTGTGACCCGTGGGTAGACCAAGAGTCGTGAGGAGACTCGTGGTGAGGTTCCAGGCTTGGGTTGATGTTTTGGAATCTGAGGTCCCCACGGACTTGACGACAAGTCGTGGTCAGTCCCTACGATTCGTGGGATGGACCATGGTCAGCATGTTGGATATAATTTGAAATCTAAGGTAGTGAAGGTGACGAGTGGTGACCATGAGTTGTGGTCATCTATAACGACTCATGAGGTCCCCTATGATGAGTCCCAGATGATCTATTGGACAGTGTACTCGACGACAGATGCCACGATTCATTCCCTTGGATGACGACTCGTCTAGTCCCTAGTTAGAACTGGCAGTCAGTCACTTTCTACGAATTTAGTAAGGGCTTTTCCGTAATTTCTATGATCCTAAGGCCTAAACTATGTCATTTTAAGCTATGAATGATGAGTTTTAAGAGGGGTAAGTTCATTTTAGGCCATTCTTACTCATGCATGCAAAGTTAGAGAGTTACAGAGGTGATCAAGCTCATTCTTCTTCAAGTTTTCTTCAATTCTATATTGGGCACTCATGGAGTGATAAAATCAGATCTTCCCGAGGTATGTAGGGTTATGAATGGGTGAATCCATTCACACCCATGCCCAATTTCTCTCTAAATCATGGAAAATTCCTATGTTGATTTTATGGGCTTTTAACCCAATGCATGAATTTCCAAAGTTTCGACCATGAGTATGATGTAAGCATGTTTCTATTATTTAGTTATGATTCATGGGCATGTTTTACATTATTTTTAATTATAATCGTGTTTTCAATCTTTATAAATTATATAGCCCATCAATGAGAAGTTCATGAAAGTAGATATTTATGATGTATGTTCAAGTATGATGAGATATTTATGATGAAAATGATTTTTTCAAGTTACCCCATGTTTATGATCATATTTTCAAGCGAATTATGTATTTTGAAACATGTTAAAGTAACGGGTAATGCCCATATGTTCAAGTATGAGTTATGATCTTACAAATTAAGCTTACCATATGGTTTTGGAGTGAAAACTCCCATTTATATTAAGCTTTTTGTATGGTTTAAGCAAAGAGCTCCTTATACATATGATTTCAGATTTGATATATATTTGATTATTGAGCTTCGTCAACAGACGATGGTAAGCTTCGTTGAAAAACAATGGAGAGCATATGCATGTTTTTGGGAGTAGTGTCTAGCACCGGTAGGCTAATGGTCAAGCACCCTATGCCTCAGAACTACATGCCAACGTAGGTTATACATATCTTATACATACTTTAGGACCTCCCTTATGAGCTATCCCCTACTCTGATTAGGCCCCGAGCTTGATATCTATACTATGGTATCTTCCTTATCCTTGACAAGGCTGTAGATGGCTCTTACAACTTGAGTGTGATAGTTGGGACCATGTAAGCTCTATCGTGGTATGTCGGTTAAAAGACGAGTCTCCCATTATTCCAACTGATTTAAGTTATGTATGTTTATTACTCATGATATATATATATGTGTGTGTGTGTGTGTGTGTGGTGTGTGTGTGTGTTCTAAAGAAGGTTTGACCCAATGTTCAGTTTTACTTACAATTATCAGATTTCACCTTTGGGTCAATCAATTCAGTTATGATGTTATGTTATGTTGAGATCATGATTTCAGAAAAGAGCGTGCAAGCCTACTCCCATATTCTTATCTTAATCATGTTTTATATTACGCATATTTTAAATGATTTTATTTATTTAAGAGGTTTTACTTACCTTGCATACTCGGTACATTCCACACACTAACTGCATACTCTATATTGTATTGTTTCATGATACAGACTCCAATCATCAGACTCAGCCCTGCTGATCTCGGGCAAAATTAGCATGTCCAAGTGATGCTTTATAACTTAATTTAGTCTTGTTTATCTAATTTATTTTCTACATTTTCATGTGATTTTATATAAATGTGAATATATGTGCTAACCAACATGATTAGTCCTTGTTTTGTAGGTTTCAATGATTTTGAGGAACTAATTTATAAGCACAAATGGAGGGAAGTTTGAGTACCGAGAAGGTGGAAACTAAAGAGCATGGAACAGAAGAAGTGTGGGGTCGAACACCCACCTCTAGAACTTGAAAGGACAACATGCTTTTAGCTTGGCATAGAGGCTCAGGAAGTATTTCTCATCCTTTAAATGTTAATTTAATGCTATGAGGACATAGCATGATTTAAGTGTGGGGTGAGAAAAATTTCAAAATTTTTGTGCTTAACAAGTTTTTGGTGAATGTGATGCTTGTGTGAAATTTGGGAGAAATTTGAAAATTTTTGGGAATCAAGCATGAATTCATCACCCGTTGGTTTTTCTTTTCGGTTCTTTTCTGACGGGGGGGGGGGGGGGGGTCTTTGAACCGAAGAATAAAAAATTTTCTTTGTCTTTATATAATGTTTTTAGTCATAGTTAGGGACTGTTTCCGACGATGGATGGATGACGACCGTCTTGAGGAAATATTAGTCAGTAGGTTTTGATTTTTGAACCCGTAGCTAATTGATGGATTGATGTTCTTGTTATGCGCTATACATGATTGTAAGATACAAGTGTGGTTAGTGTTGAAGCATATGAGAAGTGTGTAACTTTGTTTGAGACACTTAGTCTCTTGATTGTGACTCGATGTGATTGAAGCTTAATTCTGAATTCTTCTGATTAGCTGCGTTAAGAGTCTACTGAATGTGTCCTGATTTGAGCATGTGCCATGAGTGGAAGGTTTTTGAGTATTCTGTGCTATTATGGATTGTCTAGAACTTGTCTGGTGTGTTTATAAACGAAATGAAGGATGTGAATTGTAGGAGATGATTTAGGCATTTCTTTGAATGAACTCAAATGTTATCCCTCATTTTATCTACCTTGAATAATTAATCCTAGTTAGCCCCATTGAGCCTTGAGCCTATTCTTTGATAGCTGCAACATAAGTTTAACCCTTATTCTTTCATTAGCCTTGAATTTGATCCAAAACTCCTAAGCGCTTGAGTGAATAATCCGAAAGAGTAAAGGAGTGAGAAAAAAATGAAAAAGAAGGAAAAATGGAAGTTGTGGAAGTTGAGAAAGGTCAAGGGTGCACTTGTTTGAATATGGTTGAGTATTAGTAGGGAGTAAGAAAATAAATTAATGAAAAGTTACTTATAGAACTCCTTACTAATAAGCCAAAAGTGCCTAAAGAAAGGGGGAAGAAAAGAGGAAAAAGAAAGCTGAAAGGAGAAAAAGGTGAAGTAAGGGAAGGGAAGTTAGTGATGAGGGCATGATGTATTAAAAGCGCTTAGGGCAGATAGTCACTATTACTGACCATAATAATACCTACCCGTCCCTTTGCTACATTACAACCTAAAAAGTCCTACTTGATCTTACATTCATACATCCTTAAATTAGTGGAATAAAACACTAAGGGAAAGCTTATGGGTCATCACATGATGCATCTGAATTCTTTGTGAGAGTGAGCGTAATTCTATTCATGTACCCACACAAGTTGTGATTTAAAAAGTTTTTGCGTGTGAAAATGGGTAACTCTCTTGCCGTGTGGGCATATGTTGAATGAAGGATATAATTCATGTTGGATTTCTTGATCAGTTGATGCACATGAGTTTGCTAAGATTGAGAGTCGATTCTTGAGATTAGGAAGTCTTGGCAGGGTTGTATTACATCTCAATGTTCAAATCGTGCATGCTCTACTTTTAACTTGTTATCTTAAATAATCATTATAGTCGTAGCTTGAATTATTTTGCTAAATTAGCTATGTGTGAGTCTCCATATGCATGAGATGTAAAAGTTTGTTCGAGGACGAACAAGGCTTTAAGTGTGGGGTAGGTGATCTCGGGCAAAAATAGCATGTCCGAGTGATGCTTATAACTTAATTTAGTCTTGTTTATCTAATTTATTTTATACATTTTCATGTGATTTTATATAAATATGAATATATGTGCTAACCAACATGATTAGTCCTTGCTTTGTAGGTTTCAATGATTTTGAGGAACTAATTTATAAGTTGGTGAAGTAGAGGAATGGAGTCGGGAGCAGATGCGGCAGGCAGGCAGCACCAGCACGCCAGCAACGTGCCACGCCGTGCCAGCTGCACGACAGGGATGTGCCAACGTGCTGCCCAAGAAGTGTGACATGCTGCCAACACGGTGGCACTCGGCAGTTTCGGCTTCCGGAGGCAATTTCCAGAGAGCTTTCGCCTTACCTCCCTGTCACGGAGGTAGTGCTCCGCGATACACTCCGTGACATGGAGCCATTCCACGACAGGCTAAATTATGCATGTTTCTCATTTATTATAAATAGGTCCCTTAGCTCCTAAAACCACTTTGTCACGATTTTATTCTGGAAAACTACCTAGGAGTGAAGGGAGAAGTGGGAGAACTCATCTAGGGTTTGTCAAATTCCCCTCTCATCTACCAAATTCTTGTAAGTATATTAGTTTAGTTGTAGTTTCTTGTAGTTTTACGAACATGAATGGCTAGAACCCTTCCTCTAGGGTTGAAGCCATGAATTATGATTGTGATTTTATGAAAATGTTTTGGAATTAAGTTATTGATTGTTGTTTTCGTCTTGCATTCTGGATTGTTGGTTGTTTTTATGATTGATCACCATGAAAGCATATGTGTTAGCTTGGGCATTGGCTTGAGAAAGCATTACCTAGGTCAGGACATGAGAATGTAAGGAGCATGTTTGTATCTCGGGAGATATATTGTGTTGGGATAGAAATATACCTAACACCTTGCTTGGTTGATAAAACGGGGGTTATTAAAGACCAACTTAGAATTATCGCATCACCACTCGAAGAAGTAGTTGTGAGGCTAAGTTGAGTTAAATGGTTAGAATCACGAAAGTCCCTAATCATTTCCACGTAAACCACAACATAATTAATTGCCCACGAACTAGTAATTAGCATCCTCGCTCACAATGATGTAGTGAGGCTAGTTTGTCGTGTTTAGAGGCTCGAAAGACCATGAACATGCAATTCTAATTATGTGAAACAACAATCGATAGTTTCATGCTTAACCCATTGCAGATATTTAACTCTATGTTGCTCCTAGAGTAAATTCAGGATATTTCGTTGACCAAAACTAGACTTAATTAAATCTCCCTTGAAAACTTCTATAACCAATACTTGTGAAAGTTAAGAGCACACTTGAAATGGATAGTTAGAGAAATGGGTCCAGTCCTTGTGGGTTCGACATTCCGGTTCTCTAAAAGAGCCACTATATTACTTGCACGACCCGTACACTTGCGGACACGCGAATAAGGGCACGTCACCCGTCACTAGCCATCTTTCAGAGTTCGCATCATTCCCTCTTGGTGAGTCCTCATCAGTCGAGGGCCCCTATTTATTACAGTTATTATTGAGTATTTTTAGTTTTCAACTTTAGAGATTTAGTTGGGGTCTTTTCCCATCAATTCATCAGACTTAGAGGCTTTTTAGACAAAAGAATATAATTAGCTTCGGATTCACATGTATTCCTGATGTGATGCTTATTTCAGATTTTTGCTAAGTTTATCATGTTGATCTATCATTTTATGATTTAGTTAGATGTATGTTCATTCCATGGGTTGAGTTAGAGTCCCTCAGGATTCCTATGTCTCGATCCGGGGTCATGTTCTGAGAAAGAGAAAGAAGAAAGAAAGAAGAGAACGCAAACATGCACGAGTAAAGAGCATGCAGACTCATGACGCACACCTGTCAATGTTGTGGGAATTATCTAAAGGAGCAGGTAGCTCCACCATGGCCCAGACTGATCTTGTTAGTGGCAAGGACCCTTCGGGCTAGCGACATTCAGCCCAGACTGTTCCATAGCCCATAAAGACGGTCGAGACTACTGTGGGGGTAGCCACTCCCCCTGTTGAAATTAAGTTATAATTTTATTTTGTTATATTTTTTAAAAATATATATATATATATATATAGAATTTCGGTTAAACAAAAAAATTGAAATTCTGAAATTCTAAAATCAACAATCGAATCGAATAACTAAAATTTTAAGAAAAAAGAACCGAAATTGAACCAAAAAACTGAAAAACTGAATTAGTTCAGTTTGGTTCGATTTTTTTGGTTTTTCAGTATTTATGCCCACCCCTAGATCTAGGTCTGACACTTTTCTTTGTGGCTCCTTCTGTAGCGATTTAGTTTGATGCTAGTCCAGAAGTTTTGTCTGAACCATTCCCTGTTTCTACCCCTGTCGGTGAGTCACCCATAGCTAGTTGAGTATACAAAAATTGCCTAATCACAGTTTTACAGAAATTTACCACAGTTGATTTAGAAAAGCTAGACATGATCGATTTTGACCTCATTCTTGGCGTGGACTGGTTACACTCTTGCTATGCCTCAGTTGACTGCAGAATAGAGTTGTTAATTTCCAGTTTTCTAATGAACCAGTATTAGAGTGGAAGGGTATTACTTCGGCGCCTAAGGTCGATTTATCTCTTACCTTAAGGTTAGGAAAATGATTTTAAAGGGGTACATTTATCACTTGGTTCGAGTCAAGGATTTTAGTTTCAAAACCCTAGCTCTTCAATCAGTTCCATTCATCAGTGAGTTTCCAATTATGTTCTCGTGGATCTTCCCGAAGTCCTTCCCGAGCAAGAAATCGACTTTGCCATAAACCTTCTTCCAAATACTTAGCCTATCTTGTTCCTCCTTAAAGAATGGTTCCAGCTGAGCTAAAAGAGTTGAAGGAACAACTTAAAGACCTATTAGACATACGTTTAATTAGGCCCAGTAAGTCCCCGTGGGGTGCCCCAGTATTATTCGAACACACATAAAACGGTAACCTCAGGATGTGTGTCGACTACTGTCAGTTGAATAAAGTCACAATCAAGAAAAATATTCTCTACCTAGGATTGATGACTTGTTCAATCAACTTTGGGGAGCTAGTTGTTTTTCCATGGTAGATCTTAGATCAGGATACCATCACCTCAGGTTCAGAGAATATGACATTCCAAAAACAACCTTCAGAACTTGGTATGGTCACTATGAATTCGTAGTTATGTCTTTTGGACTAAGGAATGCTCCTGCAGCTTTTATGGACTTGATGAATAGGTTATTCATGTAGTACCTAAACATGTTCATTATTTTCTTCATAGATGATATTCTGGTCTATTGCATAATAGAGGAGGAACATGCAGACCACCTAAGGTTAGTTCTACAGACTCTTAGGGATCGCCAGTTGTTTGTTAAGTTCAGAGAGTGTGAATTTTGGCTGAAATTACTGGTATTCTTTGGTCATGTTGTCTCCAGTGACGGTATATAGGTAGATCCTCAAAAGATAGCAGCAGTTAAGGACTGGCCAAGACCCACTTCTCCATCAGACATCAGGAGTTTCTTGGGCCTAGCTAATTACAATAGATGGTTCGTTGAAGCATTCTCCTCTATTGACTTTCCTTTAACCAAACTCACTCAACAAAAGTGAAGTTTTAGTCTCTAATGCATGTGCGAAGAGTTTTCAGGAGTTAAAGATTTGGCTCACTATAGCCCTAATCTTGACCCTACTAGAAGGTTCAGATGGATTTGCAATCTATTGTGATGCCTCTAGAATTTTCCTGGGTTGTGCTCTGATGCAACATGGTAGAGTTATAACATATGCTTCAAACAACTCAAAAATCATGAAAATAACTATCCAACTCACATTGGCAGGGGTAGTATTTTCCTTAAAGATTTGGAGGCACTATCTTTATGGTGTTCATGTAGATGTCTTCACTAACCACAAGAGCTTAGAGTATGTGTTTAGTCAAAAGGATTTGAATCTTCATCAGCGAAGGTGGTTAGAATTGTTGAAAGATTATGATATGAGTGTGTTGGATCACCTGAGTAACACCAATATAATGGTTGATGCCCTTGTCTATGGGGAGTGTTGCTCATGTTGAGGCTTATAAGATGGAGTTGGCAAGAGAACTTTAGAGGCTAGCTCAATCAGGAGTCCATTTGGTAGACTCAATGAGGGTGGAATCATAGTAAAAAAAACAAGTTGAGTCCTCTTTCGTGATGGAGGTTAAGTCAAAGCGAGTTGAGGACCTAATCCTACTTAAGCTGAAGGAAGCAGTCCTCAAAATGAAGGTCGTAGCATTCTCCAAAGAGGGAGATGGTGTACTTCATTACTAAGGTGTTCCAGATGTGGATAAATTGAGGCAGCGTATATTAACGGAAGCTTACAGCTCTAAGTATTCCACCCATATAGGTGCCACCAAGATTAACGGTGATCTACATGAAATCTGTTGGTGGAATGGCATGAAGAAGGACATTGCAGAATTTGTGACTAAGTGTCTTAACTGCCTATATATGAAGGTTGAACACCAAAGACCAAGAACTATGACTCAGGAAATTAGCATCCCTACTTGGATGTGGGAAAATATCAAGATGGATTTCATTATAGGTTTACTTTGTACACACAAAAATTATTATTCGATTTTGATAGTTGTAGACCAGATGACTACGATAGGACACTTTCTGCCAATCAAGACCATAGATTCAGTAAAGGATTATTCTAGGATGTACATCCAAGAGTTGGTCAAGTTGCATGGGGTACCTTTGCCTATCATTTCAGATAGGGGTACTCAATTCATCTCACACTTCTGGAAGTCATTTCAAAAAGGTCTTGGTACTTTGATTAAGCTCAGCACAACTTTCCATCCACAAATAGATGGCCAGGCAGAGCGAACCATCCAAACTATGGAGGATATGTTGAGGACATGTTGAGGACTTATGTGATAGATTTCAAAGATAGTTGGGATGATCACCTACCTCTCATTGAGTTTGAATTTAACAACAGCTACCACTCCAACATATAAATGGCCATGTTTAAAGCATTATATGGTAGGAGGTGTAGGTCTCCCATAGGGTGGTTCGAAATCGGTGAAGCTACCTTGATAGAGCCTGACTCAATTCATGAGGCCATACAGAAGGCTCAGCATATCAGGAAATGGCTACAAATAGCTCAAAGTCGCCGGAAATCATATGCAAATGTAAGAAGAACAAAGCTGGAGTTTGTTATATATGATTGGGTATATCAAAAAATTTCACAAATGAAAGGGATGATGAGGTTTGGGAAGAAAAAAAAAGCTCATTTCGAAATATGTTAGTCCTTACAGAATTTAAAGGTGCATTGGTAGTGTAGCCTATGAGTTGGACTTGGCTACAGAGTTGTCATTGGTGCATCTAGTCTTTCATGTGACTCCATTGAAGAAATGTATTGGTGACCGGACCTTAGTTATTCCTTTAGTGAGTGCTGGAATAAGGATGGTCTATCTTATGATGAGGTTCTAGTTTAGATCTTAGATCGATAGTGTCTCTTATGATAATGTTTCAGTTGGGATTTTGAACTGACATGTTCGGAAGTTGAAGAATAAGGAAGTCACCTCAGTCAATGTGCTTTGGAGGAACCAGCTCGTAGAGGAGCTACTTGGAAAGCTGAAGCAGATTTGATGACTAAGTACCCTAATCTTTTCCCTTATAACTCTGCTTCAACATTAGGTACTAGCCTCTTCCTTAGCACTCTTTTTAAATTTGTGTCAGTTTCATGTCTCTTAGTTTCTTTCATGTTCTAGCATGTATCAGTGTTTCATGAATTCAGTTCAGCCATATACTTAGTTCTGAGTCAGTCACTCCGTTAGTTTTCAGTCTTTAGTTTTATAGTTGGGGATTGCAGCTCTTTCCCCTACCTGTTTAGCCTATTTAGCCTTCATTCAAGGAAAAATGTTTTTAAGGGGGAGAAATTGTAACACCTCAGATTCCAGAGTGAATTCTCATGGCTAAGAACTGATATTTTAAGATCTGGTGCATGGGTGAAAGAGGAGGTGATGGCCCATCAGGCAGGTGTCGAACCATCACTTGCCCCGTCAAAGTCAAGTTTCTCTGTTTCAAAAGTGATGGAAGACCTGGTACACTGTCGGATATGTGATGGCCCGTCACTTCGGCCAGATCTTTAGACCCTTTTGTTTAAAGGGTGATGGAGGACCGAAAACCGTCAAGTTAGTAATGGCCATCACTTGCATAAGATTTTCACGCCCTACTATTTAAGGGTGATGGTGGAGATGACAGACCATCGGGCTTGCGACGTCTCATCACTTTGGCCCTCAAACTTACAACAGCTCAAAATAACATATTTTTATATATTTCTCCCAGAGGTATTTTTGTATCTTCCCACTCTTTTAACACCTAAACTACGTTGTTTTGGGAATATTTTCAAAGGATTTAGAGCAGTTAGATAGTTCTCCTCGCTCAATCTCCTCCTAGAGTTTCAGAATTCAGGCTTCTTCCCAAGGGATTCTTCCTTCTGGTATGTGGGAATTCAACAAAAGTGTTCTTTCACCCTTGTGCCCCAAATTTATCTTTAGAAACCTTCTCTACTCTAGCCCTGTAGGTATTATGAAGTAAAGCTTTTTAGAGAACTTATGAATGTTCCTTAAATTCAGTTGTTTTTGCATGTTCCTGTAACCTTAGTGTATGATTTTCATGTTCTCATCTTAATTCTCATAGTATTTCTTCTAACCATACACTTTTAGCATGATTTTTTCGCTGAACTTTGCATAATTTAAAAGCTGGTCTAAATTGCTACTTTACATGGGTTATTATCTAAGTATAGTCTATAGCATGTATGTTTTCAATGTAAAGTTAAAAAAATTTTGATTATGGGTATGCATAATATTTTTCCAGAAATGTCAGTCTATCACTTTACCACTTTATCAGCCTATTAGGATTCTCAGTATATCTAGTTATCAAGTCCTTAGGCTTTGAGGACAATTCCAGATAAGTAGTTTTGACTTAGTCTTAGGACACTAGTTTTGGGCTAATCAGTTCAGTTAGAGATAATTATGATTCCAGTAGGAGTAGTACTTAGCATCGACTGGATTAGGGTTCAGCACACCAAAGTTCCCAAAACTCCATGCCACCATAAACTATTAGCCTGAACAAGCCCCGGTTAGTGATAACACAGTTCAACAATTATACCCTGGAAAGGTACAGTGGGCTCTCTTTGATGGGGTGTATACATCGAATTGTATGTTTAGCTCACGTGGTTACATGTTGGTTAATAGGCACTCCCACAGTACAGTACAATCATAGTCCTCAGTCTAGTCTAGTTTCTCAAATTCTAGGACATGTTTGACGCTAAATCAATGTAACACCTCGGACCTCAAAATAGTTTTTTGAATAAAAATAACTGAAATTGCACGTCTGGTGCAGGGCGTGATGGCATTTGTGACAGCCCATCATGGACCTGACGGTGATGGTGACGGTCGTCAGACCATTGACGGACTATCATTCAGACCGTCATTAGCTATTTTTGGATTCAGGGCTTGATAGTGGACCTGAAGGACCTTCGGAGGAGTGACAGCCCAATACTTCTACCATTATGGGGAGGTTTTTTACTTGGCCTAATTGTTTAAGGGTGACAGTGATATTGACGGACCGTCTTGCGTGTGACAGCTCATCACTTGTACCATTAGATCGCCCAGCCATTTAGTTTCTGCCCAATTTTCAGGGATAATTTTTTAATCTCCTATGCTTTTAACTTCTATACTACATTGTTTTGGGCTTCTTAATGAGGGTTTTAGAGGATTTAACCTAGCCTATGTCATTGTACCCTCATTCCTACTTTGAATTCAACATTTCCACTTCTAAGACCATCAAGAATTCTTCATCAATTTCACTCTCATCTTCTTAAATTTTCTCATTGCGTCTCAAGCTAAAGCTAGAACTCAGTGAACCCAGGTATGTGCACTTATCAAGTATGGGTTATTTCACCCTCATTCCCCTTCTTCAAGCAACTTCATGATCACCCATTCCCCAAGCCCTAGTTTTGAAATTCTAGGGTGGATGTTGGGTAATGAAATTCTTCCATGATTCTCTTAGAGGTATAGCTGGATTGATAAGAATTCATGATTTACATGATTGGGTTTTTATAATTTCTACAACTTCTCATGAAATTATGGTCTCCTATGTTGAGAGTATGATTATGAAATTTTGTGGCTAAATCACATTTGATGAAATTCTATGATCCTCTTATGATTTTCAATGCTCTCAAGCCCTAAGTTATGTTTTATGATGTAAGATACACGATTCTCTACAAGAAGCCTTCATGAATTTATGAATTTCAAATATGAGGATTTTTTCAATTATGTAAGACTTTCATGATTATCAAGGTTATGAATATAGCAGGCTCACGGGCCCTTATTTCATGGCTAGTTCATGTACTGCAAACCTATTCACGATTATTATGGTTTAAACTCTCCAATTAACTTCATGTATAATTTCATGATATTTATTATGAACCATGTGCATATTTTTAGGAGTACTGTCTAGCATCGAGTACACCCAAGTTTCAAGCAAACATCGAATCTCAGAACTACGTGGCAACATAGGTTGATATTCATGTTAACCTTATGGAATCTTTTCAGTGATCATGGCATGTTATCATTCTTTGCCCTGGAAAGGCTTAGGACACCTTTTCCCACTTGAGCGAGATAGTTGGGGCATCATATAAGCTCTATCATGATAGTGTCACTTGTGACGAGTCCTCCTATTCCTTATGTTTTATGCATGATAATGTTCACGATATTTTGGCTCAAGTTATGATTTAGAAGGTTTCTCTTATGATTACGATTATGACTAGTTTTTAAACAATTTTGAAAACCTTGAGCCCTCATGTCTAAATTATGGTTTGTTACATCTTATTTTAGGAATGTTCTATTCTCATGAACTTTATGTATTTTAATTATCTTTTTTTACTTACCTCGCATACTCGGTACATTCCAAGTACTGACCGCATACTCTATGTTGTATTTTTTCAATATGTAGGTTCGAGTGATCAGACTCAGTCTCGTCATTAGTCCTGCTCCCACATCAGTCTAGCTTAGTCCTCATCGTTAGTGATTCCTCGTCTTCTGAGGACATTGAGTTTTGTTATGTTGAGCTATTTTAGTTTCTAACTTTAGCGAGCTAGTTAGGGGTGTTATCCTATCAGCTCATCAGACAGTTTAGAGGCTTACTAGACATTATGTAGACTTTTAGATTTATCGAGTGTTGACTACGTTTATGATCATTGATATATGTTAGACTTATAGTTAAAAGTTTTTCTCTTTAATTTCCTCTTTATTTATGTTCTTGGATTCATTATTCATGTGCCATGGGTTTGCATGGAGTCATTCATGGCTCTAGATCCCATGTACCGATCAGGAGTCCATGCTCGGGCCCTAACAAACTTTGTATCAAAGCATTAGGTTTTGTAGTGTCCTAAGGTGTCTAAAAGTTGCGTTAAGTAGAGTCTTTTTCATGGGTGTGAAGCGCGCCATACTTATGACGAAGAGGCTATGAAATGTTTTAGGAAACTTCCCTTCTTTCATGATTTAATATCGTTCTATGAGTTAAACTCTCTCTCTATCCCTCTAGCTCTAGCTTTATGCGTTTGAATAATTATGCCTCCACGCCGAGTTAATGGTAGGAGAAATGGAAATGGAAATGGCAATAGCAAGCCCCACCAGCTCCAGCGGATCCCCTTCCTGAATAGGTCACTTATTCAGTTTTTAGGGTAGCCTTTCAGATGTTGGCCCAGGCCATGACTTCTCATGTCAACCAGCAGATGGTGGCTCATGTTCCTCGAAATAGGAATATAGCGGCGGCTAGAGGGAATGACTTTCTCAAGATGAACCCACCTGAGTTTGTAGGGTCGAAGGTGGATGAGGATCCACATTAGTTTATTGGGGAGGTGCAGAAGATCACCCAATTATGGGGGTGACCAAAGAGGAGAGTGCATTTGGCCTCCTATCAGTTACAGGGGGTTGCCTACATATGGTTCCGTCAATGGAAGGAAGGTAGAGTGGCGAGAACAGTTCTTGTGAGCTGGGAAGAGTTCATGACTGCCTTTTTAGACAGGTTCTTCCCTAGAGAGTTTAGAGAGGCGAAGGCGGTGGAGTTCGTCAACTTGAAGCAGAACCATCGGACCGTCCAAGAGTATGCCGTGGAGTTTACCTAGTTGACTAAGTATGCGCCGGAGATGGTTGCAGATCAGAGGACTCATATGAGCAAGTTTGTGAATGGGGTAGCAGATTCACTGGTCAAGGAGTGCGGGATCACTATGCTAAACAGTGACCTAGACTTCTTGCGGTTGGTCATATATGCTGAACAGATAAAGGCAAATCAGATGAAGGAGAAGGATAGAGAGGCCAAGAGGGCCAGGATAGGCAGCTTTGGGTTCTCCCAATAGAGGTCCGGTGGCAGACATCGCCCCTAGTCCAACTAGAGGTCATTGGCCCCAGCACCATCATCAGCTAGTGTTCCATATGGTCCTCAGGGTAATTAGAGGAGCAGCGTGTCAGATTCTAGGGGACAAAGGAACACGCCGGTAGATCGCACTTTCCCAGTCTATGGTAAATGTTGTAAGATCCACATATGAGAGTTCCTAGTTGGATTAGATGTTTGCTTGGGATGTGGGAAGCCCGAGCACATGCCTAGGGAGGGTCCTTTGTCTAGGCACGGTGACAGTTGAGGTTGTGCTCCAGCAACCAGTTTAGCGGCAGCTCCAACAACAGATCCTTTTGCAGCAAGGTGCTTCTACAAGCACAGTTGGCAGTCAACTCTAGAATAGATTTTATGCACTCTAATCTCTCCAGGAGAAGGAGACTTCACTCGATGTGGTTACTTATATATTATGAATACTCCATCTTGATATGTATGAATTGTTATATCTAGGGGCTACCTTATTTTTTGTGACTCCTTATGTTGTCATTAGTTTCAGAGTTAATCCCGAAATTCTTTCAGAACCCTTCTCAATTCTACTCCAATTGGTAAGTCAGTTATAGCTTGATGGATATATAGAAACTATCATGATGCTTTAGAAAGTCACCTCAGGCGACCTAGTGGAGTTAGATATGACCTATTTTCCTATCATATTTGGTATTGATTGGTTACATGCATGTTATGCCTCAGTCAATTGTAGAACTAGTATGGTAGAGTTTTGATTTTCGGGTGAGCCTATCCTAGAGTGGAAGGGTAGTTTAGCTATGCCTGTAGGTCTCTTTGTTTCCTACCTTAAGGCCAGAAAGGTGATCTCTATGTTTGGTGTTTACCATTTAGTTCGGGTTAAGGGTTCTATGTTTGAGACCACAACTCTCCAGTCAGTTTGTGTTATATGTGAGTATCTGGAGGTTTTCCCCAATGATCTACTAGGAGTCCTTCCCGAACGGGAGATTGACTTTGGTATTGACCTTCTTCCCGATACGCAGCCCATATCTATTCCTCCTTAGAGTCCTTCCTAAACGGGAGATTGAATTTGGTATTGACCTTCTTCCCGACACACAGCCCATATCTATTCCTCCTTGCAGAATGGCCCCAACTGAGCAAATGAAGTTCAAATAGAAGTTGAAAGATCTCCTAGATAAGGGGTTTATCATGTCTTGTAAGTCCCTATGGGGTGCACCAATTCTCTTTGTTTGAAATAAGGATGGTTCTCATTGTATGTGCATTCATTATCTGCAGTCGAACAAGGTCACAATCAAGAATAAGTATCCCTTCCCCAAGATTGATGAATTGTTTGAACAACTTCAGGGTGCTAAGTGCTTCTCTAGTATAAACCTCAGGTCTGGTTATCACCAGCTTAGAGTTTGGGAGAGTGACATTCCGAAGACAGCCTTCAGGACTCGGTATGGTCACTATGAGTTTGTGGCTATGTCTTTTGGACCAATGAATGCCTATGTAGTTTTTATGGACTTGATGAGTAGGGTGTTCAAATAATATTTGGACATGTTCATGATTGTCTTCATAGATGGTATTTTCATATATTCTCGGAGTGAGGAGGAGCATGCTTCTCACTTGAGGGTTGTATTACAAACTCTTAAAGACCGTCAATTATTTGTTAAGTTTAGCAAGTGTGAGTTTTGTCTTGACTCCCTGGCATTCTTGGGTCATGTATTTCATACAAATAATGCCTTAAAATCTGGGTTGTCTATGTGTTTCTAGTGTTGATGATTTGAGAGAATGGATGTTGCATAAGGCTCATGGATCCTAATATTCTATCCATCCAAGAGCCACCAAGATATACCGTGAGCTACAGGAGGTCTATTGGTTGAATGGCATGAAGAAGGACATAGTGGAGTTTGTGGAGAAGTGTCCGAACTATCAGCAAGTAAAGGTGGAGCATCAGAGACCTGGGGTATGCTTCAAGACATCAGTATCCCCACATGGAAGTGGAAAGAGATCAACATGGACTTCATAATAGGATTGCCTCACACACGCCGATAGTACAACTCCATATGGGTGGTGGTAGATAGGTTGACCAAAGCATCATATTTCTATCGGTCAAAACCTCATATTTAGCCGAGGATTATGCTATATTATACATTTGAGAGTTGGTATGATTACACAGTGTCCTGTTGTCCATCATATCTGATAGGAGTACTCAGTTCACCTCCCAGTTTTAGAGGTCATTTTAAAAGGGCCTTAGTACTCAGTGAAGCTTAGCACAACTTTCCACCAACAAATAGATGGTCACGCCGAGCGGACCATTCAAACTCTTAAGGATGTGTTAAGAGAATGTGTGATTGATCTTAAGGGTGGATGGGATGATCACTTTACCTCTCATCGAGTTTTCCTATAATAACAGTTACCTCTCCAGTATTCTAATGGCTTCGTTTGAGGATCTCTATGGGTGGAGGGGTACATCACCTATTGGATGGTTCGAGGTAAGTGAGGTTATATTTACAGGGCTGGATTAACTTCATGAGGCCATGGAGCATGTTCAGATTATTAGAGATATTCTTAAAATAGCTCAAAGTCGACATAAATCTTATGTTGATATGAGAACGAGAGAACTTGAGTTTGAGGTTGACGATTGGGTATTTTTAAAGGTGACTCCCATGAAGGAAATTATGAGATACGGAAAGAAGGGAAAGCTCATTCCCTGATATGTTGGACCATACAGGATTGTGAGACATGTTGGCAAGGTGGCCTATGAGTTGAAGCTACCAGCGAAGTTAGCTTCAGTACATCCGGTGTTCCATCTGTCCTTGTTGAAGAAATGCATCGGTGAACCATCCTTGGTTATTCCAGTAGAGAACATTGGGGTGAAGGATAGCCTTACTTATGAGGAGGTTCCGATTGAGATCCTTGATAGTCAGGTTCAGAAGTTGAAGAACAAGGAGGTAGCTTCAGTAAAGGTTATGTTGAGGAATCAACTTGTTGGGGGAGCTATGGGGAATTCAAAGTAGATATGATGGCTAGATACCTGCATCTTTTCCCTTTCTGATCCCATTCCAGCTTGAGGTATAAATTTCATCCTTAAAACCCTATTCAGTTTCATGGTAAGATCATGTCTATAAGTTCCTTTCATGTTATTGCATGCATGTGCATTCTTGAGTTCATTTCGTTCATATATTTCAGTTTGGATTTAGTCACTCTATCAGTTTTCAACTATAACCCTTCAGTTTTAGGATTGTCGTTCTTTTTCCTAGCCTTCCAGCACGCATAAGTTAACATTCCAGGATGAATTCTCCCAAAGGAGAGATATTGTAACACCTCGGACCTCGAAATAGCTTTTTGAAAAATTAACTAAAATTGCAGGTCTGGTGTAGGGAGTGACGGCATGGCTGACTGCCCATCACGTCACTAACGGTGCAAGTGACGATCGTCAGACAGGCGACGGACCATCACCGGTGATGTCTAGGTTTGATGGCATGGCTGATAGTCCATCACGGCCCTGATAGTGATGGTGAAGGCTGTCAGACCATCGATGGACCATTATTGGGTGTTTCTAGATTTAGGGCTTGATAGTGGACCTGACGGATCCTTGGAGGAGTGACGACCCATCACTTCTACCATCAGAGGGTGGTTTTTGACTGGATCTTACTGTTTAAGTGAGGTAATTGTATTGACTTACCGTTGGGTGTGTCATGGCTCGTCACCCGTACCATCAAATCACCCATTCTTTCAGTTTCTGCCTGATCCTCATTTTCTTAAATTTACTCATTGGGTCTCAAGTTGAAGCTAGAATTAAGTGAACTGAAGTATGTGCGCTTATCAATGATGGGTTCTTTCACCCTTATGCCCCTTCTTTAAGAAAATTCATGATCACCTATTCCCCAATTCCTATTTTTTTAAATTCTAGGGAATATGTTGGGTTATGAAATTCCTCCATAATTCTCTTATGGGTATAGCTAAAATGATAAGAATTTATGATTTCCGTGATTTGGGTTTTATAATTTCTATAGGTTCTCATGAAATTATGCTCTCTTATGTTATGGTATGATTATGAACTTTTGGGGCTAAATCACTTTTTATGAAATTCTATGATCCTCTTAAGATTTTCAATGCTCTCAAGCCCTAAGTTATATTTTATGATGTAAGATACATGATTCCCTACAAGAAGCATTCATGAATTTATGGATTTTAAGTATGAGGATTTTCTCAATTATGTATGACTTTCATGATTATCAGGATTATGATTATAGCTGATTCGAGGTCCTAATTTCATAGCTTGTTCACGCATTCCAAGCATGTTTACGATTATTATGATTTAAACTAACACATGATTTTTATGTATGATTTCACGATATTCATTATGAGCCATGTGCATGTTTTTGCGGGTAGTGTCTAGCACAAAGTAGGCCAGGATTTAAGGCAAACCCCGATTCTCAAAACTACATGGCAACATAGGTTGATTTTCATGTTAACCCTACGGTGTGTTTTCAGTGATCACGCCATGTTATCTTCATTTGCCTTGGCAAGGCTTAGGATGGCTCTGCCCACTTGAGCAAGATAGTTGGGGCATTATTAACCTCTATCATGATGGTGTTGGTTATGATGAGTCTTCTCATTGTTCCTTAGGTTTTATGCATGATCATGTTTATGATATTTTGGCTCATGTTATGATTTACAAGGTTTCTCTTATAATTACGATTATGACTAGTTTATGAACATTTTTGAAAACCTTGAGCCCTCATGTATAAATTATGGTTTATTACATCATTTTCAGGAATGTTCTATTCTCATGAACTTTTATGAATTTTAATTGTTCGTCTTTACTTATCCTGCATACTCAGTACATTTCAAGTACTGACTACATACTCTATTCTGTATCATTTCATGATAAAGGTCTGAGCAATCAGACTTAGTCTCATCGTTAGTCCATCTCCCACCTAAGTCCAGCTCAGTCCCCGTCATTGGTGAGTCCTTATCTTTCGAGGACATTCAGTTTAGTTATTTTGATTATGCTATTTCAGCTTCTGACTTTAGCGAGCTAGTTAGGGATGTTGTTCCATTAGCTTATCACAGTTTAGAGGCTTATCATAAATTATGTAGACTTTTAGCTTTATTGAGTGTTATGATCATTGATATATGTCAGTCTTCTGCTTAAAAGTATTATGCTTTAATTTCCTCTTTAATTATGCTCTTGGATTTGTAATACATATGCCATGGATTACTTAGAGTCATTTGTTTCTCTAGGTCCCATGTCTCAATCCAAGGTCTATGCTCGGGTTGTGACAATTAGTTTATCAGTTTTCACTGCACTTTCAGATTTTGAGACTATTTCCAGTACCCATGATTTTACATAGGGTCATTACATATCGTTTTAGTATCACTTACAGTTTTATCAGCATACATATCTTATATTTGCATACTCTAACATACTCAGCATATTCAAATTACTAACACGTACTTCCTTTGCTCTATCATTTTATGATATAAATTCAGGTACTCAGGCATAACATTGTAGTTAGATTCACTCTAGTGATTGTCAGCGGTGTTAGATTCACTCCAGTGATTGTCAGCAGCTGTCAGTGGTGAGTCCTCATCTTCCGAGGACTAGAGCTATTTTCTTTTATTCAGTTGTTTTGTTTAGTTACCGACTTTGGAGTTAGCTGGGGACTTGTCCCAGCAGCTCATTAGTAGTAATGACTTTCAGACAGAGTATTAGTGTCTCAATTTATGACTTAGAGTTTATCTAAACATTTTTGTTTTCAGTTTATTTCCCCATTTATTTGTGAAATATTTTACAACATAGTTAGCTCCCACTCAGTTCTCTATTTAATTAGGATTATGTCAATAATATGTTATGCCATTGGTTAGCTTGGGGTCACTTGTGGGTCTAGGCACCATGTCTCGTCCAGGATGTAGACTCAGGTCGTGACATATAGAATCCATATATAGAGCATAAATGGCTTCATAGGTCAAAGATCACAGAGTTTTCATTCTGATGTTTTAACCTAGAAGAGAAGATGTGGGCCATAGATTCAAAGTACGGATAGCATATTAATTTGCGGCTGCCAATAAATCATTGGAGAAATTCATTTTGTGGAGGAATCTAGGGACCATAAACCAAATGTACGGTCTGTGAGTTCTATCTACGCAGTCCAAATTAATTTGGGTTTCGGTTTGTGGCATTAGTATAAATTGCATTTGAGGTATTTTTGTAAAGAGTTTGAATATTATCACTTAGAATATGATCTAGTATATTACCCATTACTTTGTAAGTCATTTATGAAGATCAACTTTTAAGGGTTTTGAATCAAGCTTTCTCTCATGTTTGTGTAAGTGAATCATTTTTAATTTAATGCTTTCATTCTCTTATACCATCATGAGTAGCTAATTCCTTGTTTGGGTTGTGAACCGAATAGGGTTGTGAAACCCTTAGATCTTACTTTGATCATGTAACACCTCAAAAAGTGATGAGATGGAAATTTACCAACTCATTAGGCTCCTAAGCATAACCTTTTGCCTAGTTTTCGAGTCATTTATGTGGATTTTATGCCCTTTCTCTTAAATTTTGCGTAGGTACTTCACATGAATAGAGAAAGAATGAAATCAATCAAAAAACATGAAGTTTGAGATGGAATTTTAAGAGTTGGCATATGAAAGAGAGGATCCAAAGATAATGAAAGATTTGAACTCAAGAAGAACTGCAAAGACATGCTTTAAATCGGATAAATGCGGATCCGAAGGGGTGAAATGCGGGAGAAATGACGAATCTATTGCGACCGTCTATTCAACCAAATCTTTACGGAATGGCATCAGCTAAACGCCCATTGAACAGCTGGTTCAACCTACTAGGACACTGTTTTCAACTAACTAAAGTTCGGTGCTTCGCAGATTGCCATCGGCGAAACACCGGTTCCTCACCAGAGAGGCTATCTAATTAAGGGTACAATGGTCCAAAAAGGTCTCCAAAGCATCTAGAATCTTCAAGGGAATTTGGGGAAAGTTATACACAAGAAAGTACAGATATTTAGGGAGCTTTCATTGTACACCAACTAGTCATTGATCAATTTATCTAGACTTCATCTTCTTCATAGAATTTTTAGTAGAGTCTTTTCGCCATAGATTTGTAGAGTTAGGTAATACTTTTCTTCTTCTTTTTCTTTAACCCATTTTTGGGGAATTCCACCAATGTTGTAAGAAGCTTGTGAAGCAAATTTGTGAAGCTAATGTGATGAATGTGAGGGGAATCCTCTTGGTATCTTCTCTCTATCTTTAAATATGCTTGACTAATTTTCTAGCTAGAGGTATATTTATAGTGGGTTTGTTAATTTGATTGGGTTTTGATAAATTGCTCTTGGTCTCTTATTGAAATTGTAGATCTATTATCTTCACCCAAGTAATAATTGCCAAAATTGATGGTTTGCAAATATGAATTGTGCTTTACTTTTCTTGCTTTTTCTTGAGAGAGAAAAGTGAGAATTGGGTGAAAAGATCATAGTGAGAAGTTGGAGTGTTTGTGTGTGGGATTAAGCTAGAGATAGTTAAAACCCACATTTTCGCTCCATTAAAGGTCAAGGCTAAAAATACCAGTCCTTCCTGAAGCTTGTGTGGTTGAAAACTTGAATTGTCTTTGGGGTTTGAAAGAACCCAAGCCATAAACATACTTATGGTTGAAAAACAAGAGAATGTGAATTATCCACTACTATCTATGCTAATTATGGGTCTAAGGCATTGATGAAATTCCTGATTTAGTAGAGATCTCATCTATAGAATCCCCCTAGCCTTACCAATTGTGATTGCTTCAACCCCCCAATTAGTCTTAGTTTAGAATTATAAAGTTATTCCCCTTTAATTTTCCCCCAGTGTTACTTTTCAAATGTTGAACAATTATGCGTTCTAGTTTGAATTAGTTCATAACTCTTGTCTGTGGTATTTGACCCCGGCATCAATCGGGATTTTTTTTTTGATACAACGACCATTTACACTCTTTCATAAAAGAGGGTGTAGTTTGGACGTTATCAAAAATAGTGCCATTGCCGGGGAATTGAGTTGTGATAGGAAATTAGTTATCTATTGATTCGAACTAGTTTTGTATTTTTGTTTTACATCTTGTTTTGTTTTTATTTTTGTTTTTATTTTTGTTGTTTTTGTTGGTCGTTGTATGATGGCATCATGGAATGAAAGGAGGTTTGTTGGTTGCAACCCCTATTATGATCACCCATGTCCCTATTGTGGAGGACCACACTATTTGCAAGACTTCAAATATGCCCATAGAAAGGTTTCTCCTTCCTATGATGGGTATAGATGCACATTATGTGGTAGTCATGGGAGACATCGGGATGGATGCCCAAATGGGGTCACTTCTCGTTATAGTGGCTATGATGGAAGTTGTGATCCTATGTCTGAAGGGAGTGAAGCCATGGAAAGGGAGGGAAGGAGAAATATATGTGGGCGCATGGAAGCCATGCTCCAAGCCTATTTGGAGCTAGAGTCTAATGTAGAAAAGAATGACAACCACTGCACCATGGAATCATTAACTCCTCAAGAAGAAAGTTGTGATACTTTAAAAAAGAAGCGGAGGACATATTGAGGAGCATAACAAGAAAAAGAGAAGAATGGGGCATATCTCAACTTGACTCATGGGAGGAAGCTGAAAATGATGATGAAGAAGGAGGCAAGGTGAGCTTTAAAGAAGTCATAGAGGTGTTCCAACCAACCAACATTGCAAAAATGCAAGATGCCGAAACTGAAGAAGTGAAACTAGAGTCCCCAAGTGACATCCAACAAATCATGCTCAAGGACTCTAGTGCACTTGAAGAGGAGGATGTCAAGCAAGAAGCATGCTTGAAAGGGGAGTGACTTAGACCGCCCTCTTATCATTTTTCAACATTGAACTTGGTTGACAAAATGGAGACTGAGGAGACCAAGTCAATGGAGGAAGTTGAGGAGGAAGATCAAGGTGGCTTCATCTTAGAGTATGCATGCCAACAAGGCCAAAGAACCTCCCTCCTTTAACAGCCAAGAAACACAAGATGCAGTATCCATTTCTTGATCCCTTGATGCTCACACCACCACCCCTCAAGGGTGGAATAATGGATAAGAAGCTAGGGGTGCGATTCAAATGCTCAAAATGGAGAGAAAAGTGGTGAAGTTGAAGTCATCGAGCCACGACGTTAAGTAAGACGCTTCTTGGGAAGCAACCCCAGTGCTTTTACTTTTTGTTCGTACTTTTTCTTTTGTTTTCTTTTTCTTTATGTTGGTGATTTCTTTGATTGTGCAGGGATAGAACATGTATGAAATGTGATAAATGTGCGAGAAGACAAATTCAAATTGAGCAACCGGCACTAAACCGGAGAAGTGCAAGTTCAAATACATGAAAAGTAGATGTCAAACAGAAGGCTCGGAAGAAAATTGCTTAAGCAGTTGCAAATCTGCGTTAGCCCAGTGAAACGCCAGTGGAGTGTAGGTTATGAGCAGAAGGCCTAGGGAGTTCTTTCACCTATTCCTTTCTTGCTTTGTTCTACCGTGTGCATCGAGGACAATGCTTTATTTTTGTTAGGGATGAAGTCTGAGTAGACCACTTGCTAAGTGATGTACGATATGGCCCTATGATAGATTGGGTGATGTAATTCTTAAGGGCAAATTGTCATTACTTGTTAGTAGCATCGCCTTTTTAGATAGTAGTCTTTGAATAAACTTCATGGGTTTTCTTTATACTACAGTTCTTTCCCAAGGAGCGATTTCTTTGTCTTTTCTTTTTATTGTTGAACCGGGTTGGCATTTTCCGATAATAGATTGAGCGGCGAGTTTTTTAAGGGAAAACGTCAAGTCTAGAGTCTTGTTGAGTCGTTTGTGCACTTTCTTGATGAGGTACCGCCAATATTTCTTCGTTGGCATTGTGCATGAGAATTTGAAAAGAAAAGGAGGGCATTTAAAAGTGAAAATGAGCACTCTCTTGTCATGAATTATATATTCCTTGCTTGTCTTTTTGATTCACAAGTAGCTTGCTAAAAGTCACCCTCTTAATGTGATGAAGGAGGTGTGTGAACTTCTTGGATTTTGATGCTTTGTATGGTGAGGTTTTTGACTTAATTCTTGTGTATGCATGATTGTCTAGAACTTTCCCTAAGTGTGATTCAAAAGAAATGATAGATGTGGCTGCACTCAAAACATGATCTTAGGCCCTCTTTTGTTAGTCACTTCACCTAAAATGACCTCCTTTAGCATTAATCTTTGATAGCCAAAGTTTAAGCCTTAGACCCTTTCTTTGGAAACCACATCACAAGCCTAATGACCATTTTTAATCCTTCTCTTTGGCACACATCCTCCCTAACTGCTAGTGATAAAAGAACGAAAAAATGCGGCTTGAAGCCCACGAACTGGGGAGCGATAAGGAAATGAATATGAGAGGAGGCAAAAGCCTAAGTTTAGTGATTTGCAAGAGAAGGGGAATATCACGACCCGAACGGAGGCCCGAATCATAGACAAGGGACAAGGAATTCCGAGAGACCCCAAGTCGACCCATGGCATAAGGATACATGTAACTCATTTGATAAACTGAAGAAAATCATCAACATAACTCAGCGAAAGTAACTCAACATAACATTAAAATAAGCATCCGAAGCTAACACATACATAGGTCTTAAAAAGCCTCTAATCTGGACGAGTTGATGGGACAAGACCCCAACTAACTCAACAATACTGAAACTAAGAATACATGAGGAAATTGAAAGTCAAGCCCTCGAAGGATGAGGACTCACCAACAAAGAAGGTGCTGACTCTGACAACCGACTACGAGCGTGGCTGAGCCTGGGAGCTGGGTCCTGTATCATGAAACGATATAGCATACAAAGTATGCGATCAGTACATGGAATGTACCGAGTATGCAAGGTAAGTAAAACTGCTTAAGTAAAGTAAATCATTTAAAACATTTCATAACATATCATAAGCTTTAAAATATGAGACGAAAGAACTACATGCATTCATTCTGAACTCGTAATCTTCTTGTAATATGACCATGCATAGCTTCACAACATCATAACTGACTTTAATGACTCAAAGATGAAATGCAACTTTTATAGAAAAGCTGAAGAATGAGTCAAACCTTTATTTTTGTACATGCACGTTTAGAAAAATAATCATGAGTAATGAATATGGAAATATTAATCATATAGACAATGGGAGACTCATCACAAAATCGACATACCACGATAGAGCTTACGTGGTCCCGATAATCACACTCAAGTGAGCAGAGCCGTCCAAAGCCTTTCCTGGGCTAAGGACCCTACCATGATATCAGTATCAAGATCATGGGCCATTAGGGCCGGGGATAGCTCACAAGGGAGGTCCCAATAACATAATAGTATCAACCTACATTGATGCGTCGTTCTGGGGCATAGGGTGATCGACCCTTAGCCCGCTCGGTGCTAGACTCTTCTCCCAAAACATGCAATATTCTACATCGTATATAATGAAGCTCAATATTGTCTATTGACGAAGATCAACAATGATATCATGCATAAACTCAACATCATATGAAACGAAGCTCAACATTGTCATTTGACAAAGCTCAATAGTGAAATCATGCATAGGACCGACATCGTATGAAAACGAAGTTCAATGATAACATACATCTCAATTATGAATTCATGCATATGAGAAGCTTATTTCGAAACATACCACAAGCTCAAATATAAGTGGGAGCATCTACTCAAGAAAAATCATGTGGTAAGTTTACTTTAGAGATACTGCATCATCATACTTGATATAAAGGCCTTTCCCAAAACTTTATCATTCTTGGATCTACTCAATTCATTTCGAAAAAAATATCATAATCATGGGTAGCTTTAGAGACATGCTTTTCATTATCAAATCTCATCACCATCACACAATCATCACCATTCTCTTCTTTCATGAATGTCTCATCTATCGGCATTTAAATCTCATAATTTAGAAAACACAATTTTTGATTGAAAACAATTTACAATCTGCCAAGCTTCACAATTCATCAATATAAACATAATCTAATCATACCCATGTGTAGAAAAGAATCCTGCCGTTGGGTAAAAACCCCATAACTTGATCATATGAATTTCTTATACTTGGCTAGAGATTTGGGCATGGGTGAGGAAGGAAACACCCACTCATAATCCTACATAACTGGGAGGGAGGATTTTACCACTTCTCTAATTGCGCAAGGTGAGATTCCAATGGAAACCTTCAAAACTTGCTCTAAATCCTCTCTTAAAACTCTCAAGTTTGCATGCATGAAATGAATTAGCTTATAATACGTTTTCCCCTCTTAAAACCCTATAAAACAAGCCTTAAACAACGTAGTATAGGTTTTAGGGACTTGTCAATTATGAAAAGACCCTTACAGAATTTGTAGAAAAACACTGCCAGGTGGTCCTAATGGACGACCTGATGGATCGTTACTGGGGGAAATGACTCGTTATGTTGCTCGTCGAGTCCACTGCTTGCCTAGATTCCTAGGCTCGTAACGACTGACCCAACGAGTCGTGGTCAGCTTCCGTCAAGTACACTGTTCTGACATCTTCCATATTCCTTCTCCCTTACCCCACGGTTAACCTAACGACTCGTGTGGTCTAACCACGATTCGTTGCCATGCCCGCGGGGAAGCCTTTTCCTCTAAACTTCCCAACTCTCCCCTGGCCTCCTACGAGTCACCTAACGACTCGTGGGCTATCCTTACGAGTCGTCCAATGACTCGTTCTGTGCCTGCAACACAAATTTTGCATTTTCCCCATTTGACTCCAAGGTCTGGTCCTTGGGTTCCTGAGGTATTACAATATCTCCCCCTTGGGGATATTCGTCCTCGAATGTTAAAAACACACAGAAAACTCAGAAACATGCTATCATCATATGCAAACACTAATCATTTAAACCAAAAACTGACGGAATGACTACCTCCGGAAAGAAATACATAGCTGAACCAAATTCACGCACCACATACATCAATCATAAATGAATCAAACTTGCGCACATGAACTGAACATGGAAACTGATTAGAGAATTAGGGAAAATACTGATACCTCAAACTGAAACTGAGACGGTAGGGAACAGGGGAGGGTATTTAGCCATCATAGCCACTTCGGCTTCCCACGTAGCTCCCTCAACATGCTGATTTCTCCATAACACCTTCACTGAAGCTACTTCTTTGTTCCTCAGCCTCCGATCCTGAAGATCCAAGATTGCAACTGGAATTTCCTCATAACTGAGCCATCTCCCACACTAGCGCTTTCCACCGGGATAACTAAAAATGGATCACCTAAGCACTTTTTCAATAGAGTTACATGAAAGACAGGACAAACTGAAGATAACTCTGATGATAAGTCCAACTCATACTCTACCTTACCAACCCTTGTCATAACCTAATAGGGACTGACATAGAGGGGACTAAGTTTTCCTTTCTTTCCGAACTGCATGACTCCCTTCATGGGAGACACATTTAGAAATACCCAATCGTCCACCTCGAACTCCAACTCTCTTCTTCTTACATCAGCATAAGACTTTTGGTGACTTTGAGCGGTTTTCAGCCTGTCCCTTATCAACTGAACTTTAACCATAGCCTCATGAAATGAATTAGGTCCTATCATAGTTGTCTCACCAACCTCAAACCATCCGATGGGCGATCTAAATCTCCCGCCATATAGAGCCTCAAACGGTGCCATCTGGATGCTGGAGTGATAGTTATTACTGTAAGAAAACTTGATCATGGGTAAGTGGTCACCCAAACTACCCTTAAAGACCATCATACAAGCTCTCAACATGTCCTCCAGAATCTGGATTGTTCGCTCCGCCTGACCATCCATTTGCGGATGAAATGTTGTGCTGAGTTTAACCTGAGTCCCAAGCCCTTTCTGGAAAGACCGCCAAAATTGAGAGGTAAACTGAGTACCTCGGTCTGAAATAATAGACAAGGGAACTCCATGTAATAGCACCAACTACCGGATATACAATTTGGCATAATCATCTACTGAATTTGTGGTTTTGACTGGTAGAATGTGTGCAGCCTTGGTCAACCTGTCTACCACCACCCAAATAGAATTGTGGTGTCAGTGAGTATGAGGTAGGCCTTTTATGAAATCCATATTAATCTCTTCCCACTTACAAGTGGGAATGCTAATATCCTAAAGTATGCCTTCCATCCTTTGATGCTCGACTTTCACTTGTTGACAGTTCGGGCACTTGGCTATGAATTCTACAATATCCTTCTTCATGTCGTTCCACCAATATATTTCCCACAAGTCATGATATATCTTGGTGTCACCTGGATGGATAGATTACCTGGATCCATGTTCCTCATGCATTACTCGATCCCTCAAATTATCAATATCTGAAACACATAGACAGCCCTAGTACCGTAACACCCCATCTCCCTCTTGGGAGAAGTCCTCCACCTTCTGACTCCGAACGGCTTCTTTCAGCTTTACCAAAATTGGATCTTCACCTTGTCTAGCCTTCACATCAGTCGCCAAGGACGATTCTGATCTGTTTTGCACAATAACGCCGCCATCGGTCGAGTCGACCAATCTAACTCCCAACCTTGCAAGTCGATGGACATCTTTCACCAACTCCTTCATTCCTTCATCCACGTGGGATACACTCTCCACAGAGAGCCTACTAAGTGCTTCCGCTACCAAATTGGCCTTACCCGGGTGGTAAAGGACACTCATGTCGCAGTCCTTTAGTAGCTCCAACCACCTCCTTTGCCGAAGATTGAGATCTTTCTGCGTGAACACATATTGCAAACTCTTGTGATCCCTGAATACATCCACATGGACCCCATACAAGTAATGTCTCCATATTTTCAATGCAAACACCACCACGGCCAACTCAAGATCATGGGTCGGATAATCCTTCTCATGGACTTTCAACTATCTTGAGGTGTATGCTATCACTTTCCCATGTTGCATCAATACACATCCAAGTCTGATTCTCGAAGTGTCACAATACACCACAAAATCATTGGTACCCTCGGGTAGGTTCAACACTGGTCTTCAACTCTTGGAAGCTTTTCTCACAAGCCTCTGACCATTGGAACTTTACCTTTTTCTGAGTCAACATGGTCAAAGGTGTTGCAATAGATGAAAAGCCCTCAACGAATCTCTAATAGTAACCCGCTAAGCCCAAAAAGCTCCTAATATCCGATGGGTTCACCGGTCTGGGCCTATTCTTCACTGCCTCGATATTTTGAGAATCCACCCTTATGCCCTCACTCGATACCACATGGCCCAAAAATGCTACAGAGTCTATCCAAAATTCACACTTGTTGAACTTTGCATACAACTGATGGTCCTTGAGGGTCTGAAGCACTATTCTCAAGTGAGGGCATGCTCCTCCTCGCTTCTAGAGTATATAAGGATGTCATCAATGAAAACAATCATGAATATGTCCAAATATGCCTTGGACACCCTGTTCATTAGATCCATAAAAGCTGTAGGGGCATTGGTTAGTCCAAAATACATAACAACAAATTCGTAGTGACCATACCGAGTCCTGAAAGTAGTTTTTGGGATGTCACTCTCTCGAACCCTAAGCTGGTGATACCCGGATTGAAGATCAATCTTGGAGAAACACTTGGCACCCTGAAGCTGGTCAAATAACTCATCGATCCTAGGTAAAGGATACATGTTATTAACGGTGACCTTGTTCAATTGTCGATAGTCAATGCACATCCGAAGCAAACCATCCTTCTTTCGGACAAATAACACTGGGGCACCCCATAGAGACTTGCTCGGTCTGATAAAGCCCTTACCTAACAGGTCCTTCAACTGATCTTTCAACACTTTTAGCTGACTGGAGCCTTTCTGTAGGGCGAAATAGATATCCTCTACATGTCGGAAAGAAGATCTAAACTGAAATAAATCTTTCGCTTGGGAGGGACACCTGGAAAATCATCAAGAAAGACCTATGGATACTCACGTACTACTGGAATTGACTGGATAGTGGGGTTTTTATACTCGTCATCCTTAACCCTAACTAGATGGTACATGAAACCCTTAGAAATCATCTTCCTGGCCTTAAGGTAGGAAATGAATCAATGTACAGGCACAGCTAAACTACCCTTCCATTCTGAGACTGGCTCACCCATAAATCTGAACTCTACGGCCTGGGTTCTACAATTACCTGAAGCATAGCATGCAAATAGCGAATCCATGCCGAGAATAACATCGAAATAGTTAACGGCTAACTCTATCAAATATGTTGATGTGATCTTGTGAAGGACAAAGATTGCGCAACCTCTATACACCCATCTAGCTATAACTGAGTCACCTACTGGAGTGGAAACTGAGAAGGGTTCTGACAAAACATTGGGACTGACTCCAAAGCTACTGGCCACATATGGCGTCACAAAAGACAAGGTAGCCCCCGGATCTAACAAAGCATATACATCAATATGGAAAACTCGCAACATACTAGTAACCATATCCGAGGAGACCTCCTGCTCCTAGTGAGAAGCTAAAGCATAAAATCTGTTCTGGCACTGATCGCCTACTATTCTAGTAGATGCCCCCTAATGTGCTGAGCATGGGGGAGGGCTTGCTAAACTAGAAGCTGGGCCTCGGCCCCCAACCTGATCCTACCTCACAACTGGACAATCTCAAAGCATGTGTCTGAGCTTCCCACACTCGAAACAAGCACCTGAACCTGCTAAGAACTAGCCTTTGTACCCCTGACCATATTTGCGACAAGCTGGAATGTTGGAATCTGCGGGTCTACTGCTCTGACCACTAGAGCCTGATGCTCGCGCTCTCTCATCATGTCTAGGCCTGGATGGCACACTCAATGTTGAAGATGTCGGGGCTGATGATCTCTGGTGAGTCTGCTATCGATGTACACCACTGGACCTCTGCTGAGAGAATCTGTGATCCTCGGTCCTGGCCCTCTTTGCCTCCCTCTCTCTCGAATGTGTCGCTCCATCTTCTGGGTGTACCATATCCTGGTGAAGCATAGCAATCCGGCACTCCTTGTCCAAATACCCTTCTATACTATGAACAAACTTGTTCACCCGCGCCCTCTAGTTAGCCACTAACTCCGGGGCACATTTCGATAGGCGAGTGAACACAAGATAATACTCTTTCACTATCATCCTCCCCTGCTTCAAGTTTACAAACTCAGCTGCCTTCAGCTCCCTCATCTCTCAAGGGAAGAACTGATCTAGGAATGCAACCTGAAACTTCTCCCATTTGATTGGACCCACTCCTGCGACCCTACTATCCTTCCATTGATGAAACCAAATATGTTCTACCCCCTTCAACTAGTAGGAGGCAAACTCTGCGCATTCAACACTACTCACCCCCATAAGCTGGGTGATCTTGACAATCTCATTAATTAAATCATGTGGATCCTCATCTACCTTGGACCCTAAGAACCCCGGCGGGTTTATCCTCAAGAAGTCTCTAACTCGAGTCGCTGTTGCATAGCCATTTTGTGGAACTGCGCAATGACATACTAATTGACCTGAGCGGTCAAGGCCTATGCAATAATCTGAATGGCGGCCCGGAACTCAGCATGAGCGGTTGGCTCCGATGCTTGAGGCTCCTGAACTGGTGGGGCTGGCTAATGCCTATAACCATTTCCATCCTCATGGCCTTAACCACCTCCATTCCTCCTTCCATTCATTCTTCGAGGAGCCACGATTCTGCAATTGCAAATAGCACGATTTATAAGGATAGAAAGACTTTTCATGGAACAACATAGACCATGAAAGGAAGAAAAATTTCCTAAACGTCTTGTAGCCTCTTCTTCATAAATGTGGCGCGCTTCACACCCATGAAAAAGATTCTATTTAACGCGGCTTTCAGACAACTTAGGACACTTCAAACCTATTACTCTGATACCAAGTTTGTCACAACCCGAACTGAGGCTCGGATGTTAAACACTGGACAAGGGACCCCGAGAGACCCCAAGTCGACCCATGGCATACGCATACATATAAATCATTCGATAAACTAAAGAAAATCATCAACATAACTCAGCGAAAGTCTAACTTAACATAACATTAGAATAAGCATCCGAAGCTAACACATACATAAGTTTGAAGAAGCCTCTAATAAGGATGAGTTGATGGGACAAGACCCCAACTAACTCAACAATACTGAAACTAAAAATACATGAGGAAATTGAAAGTCTAACCCTCGAAGGATGAGGATTCACCAACAAATAAGGTACTGACTCTGAAAACTAACTACGAGTGGGGGTGAGCCTGGGAGTTGGGGCCTGTATCATGAAATGATACAACATAGAAAGTATGCAATCAGTACGTGGAATGTACCGAGTATGCAAAGTAAGTAAAATTGCTTAAGTAAAGTAAATCATTTAAAACATTTCATAACATATCATAAGCTTTCAAATCTGAGATTAAAGAACTACATACATTCATTCTGAACTCGTAATCATCTCGTAATATGACCATGCATAGCTTCATAACATCATAACTGACTTGAATGACTCAAAGATGAAATGCAACATTTATAGAAACGCTGAACAATGAGTCAAACCTTGCTTTTAGTACATGCACGTTTAGAATAATAATCACGAGTAATGAATATGTACATCTGAATCATATAGACAATGGGAGACTCGTCACTTAACCGACATCCACGATAGAGCTTACGTGGTCCCCACTATCACACGCAAGTAGGCTGAGCAGTCCAAAACCTTTCCAGGGCTAAGGACGATACCATGATATCGATATCAAGCTCATGGGCCATTAGGGTCAGGGATAGCTCACAAGGGAGGTCCCAATAACATAATAGTATCAACCTACGTTGGCGCGTAGTTCTGGGGCATAGCGTGATCGACACTTAGCCCGCTCGGTGCTAGATTTTTCTCCGAAAACTTTCAATGTTCTACATCGTATATAAGGAAGCTCAACATTTTCTATTGACAAAGCTCAAAAATGATATCATGCATAAACTCAACTTCGTATGAAACGAAGCTCAACATTATCATTTGATAAAGCTCAATAGTGAAATCATTCATAGAACCGACATCGTATGAAAAATGAAGCTCAATGATAACATACATCTCAATTATTAATTCATGTATATGAAATCTTATTTAGAAACATGTCACAAGCTCAAATATAAGTGGGAGCATCTACTCCAAAAAAATCATGTGGCAAGCTTACTTTAGAGATACTACATCATCATACTTGATATAAAGGCCTTTCCCAAAACTTTATCATACTTGGATCTACTCAATTCATTTTGAATGAAAATATCATAATCATGGGTAGCTTTAGAAACATCTTTTCATTATCAAATCTCATCATAATCACATATTCATTATCATTCTCTTCTTTTATGAACTTCTCATCCATGGGCATTTAAATATCATAATTTAGAAAACACAATTTTTGATTGAAAACAACTTAAAATCTTCCCTAGTTTCACAATTCATCAATATAAACATAATTTAATCATATCCATGTGTAGAAATTGAAGAATCATGCAATTGGGTAAAAACCCCATAACTTGATCATATGAATTTCTCATACTTAGCTAGAGATTTGGGCATGGGTGAGGAAGGAAACACCCACTCATAACCCTACATACCTAGGAGGGATGATTTTACCACTTCTTTAACTGCCCAAGGTGACATTGCAATGGACACCTTCAAAACTTGCTCTAAATCCTCTCTTCAAACTCTTAAGTTTGCATGCATTGAATGAATTACTTAAAATAGGTTTTCCCCTCTTAAAACCCTATAAAATGAGCCTTAAACGACATAGTATAGGTCTTAGGGACTTGAAAATTATGAAAAGACCCTTGCTAAATTGGCAGAAATATACTGCCAGGTGGTCCTAACGGACGACCTGACAGATCGTTGCTGGGGGAAAAGACTCGTTATGTTGCTCATAAAGTCCACTGCTTTCCTGGACTCCTGGGCTCATAGTGACTGGCCCAATGAGTCGTGGTCAGCTTTCGTTAAGTACGCTAGTTTGACCTCTTCTATATTCCTTCTCCCTTACCCCACGGTTGACCTAACGACTCGTGTGGTCTGACCACGAGTCGTTGACATGCCCGTGGGAAAGCCTTTTCCTCGAAACTTCCCAACTCTCCCCTGGCCTCCCCACAAGTCATCTGACGACTCTTGGGTTGTCCTCAAGAGTCTTCCAATGACTCGTTTTGTGCCTGCAACACAAATTTTGCATTTTTCCCATTTTGACTCCCGAGTCTGATCCCTAGGTTCCCGAGGTATTACAGGAAAAAAATGAGAGCTTTAATGTGAGGTAGCACCAAAATATTGATGAAATGAGTAAATCAATGGGTTGAAAGACCTCAAATCATCAAAAAAGAAAGAATAGTAAAAATGTGCTATCTATTGCATAGATAAGGCTAAACGTAAAATCCACCGGCGTTATATGGGTGGCTCGTGTTACACAAATGATGAAGATAATGAACAAGGAGAAATAAGGTGGAGGGATCTCAATAAGATGATGGGATGTTACAAGTGTTTGTAAAGGCATTAGGGAGGATTTAGTCACTAAAGCTAAACAATTATCCTACCCTAACCCTCAAATCCTAATTGATTTTGAGTGTAGCAACACTACATTAGTGGCGAGATACATGAAGGGCAAGACTATGAGCCAATTTGTATGCACTTGAATTTCTTTGTGAGATGAGCATTTGTCTTATATTATAATTCCGTTGTGTGAAATGCTAAAAAAAAGTGTGTGGGATTCCCTCTTCTTGTGAGGGACGTCATTTCCTTGGAGTACATGCTTAAAATTATTTTCAAAGAGAGGTATGATTAAGGTAAGCGGGTAGCGAACTTTAAGGCAAGCTTTGAATATGAATTGTCAATGACTTGAGATGCTCTTTGAACTTGTTTTGAGGAACTATACCCCTTGTTTGAATGAAATGAATGCATGCAACGTATGTTTAATGATTGTGTTGACCTATTAAAGGTTGTGCAACATGGTTTGAGTCTTTTTTTCTTGAGTTGGTATATAATGTTTGGGTTTTCTTGAGGCTTGATGATTCTGTGTACAACTACCATAGTTCTCTAATCTTTATCAATGTTCCCTTGTGCAAGAATGTCTTGATTGGCCATTGATGCAAAAACTCATATATATAGCATGTTTTTAATTTGCTCAATTGCAAAGAATTGCATTACTTGAGGACAAGCAATGGTTCAAGTTTGGGGGTTTGATGAGATGGAAATTTACCAACTCATTAGGCTCCTAAGCATAAGCTTTTGCATAGTTTCAAGTCATTTATGTGGATTATATGCCCTTTCTCTTAAATTCTTGTAGGTACTTCATGTGAGCAGAGAAAGCATGAAATTGACCAAATAACATGAAGTTTGAGATGGAATTTGATGAGTTTGCATATGATGGAGAGGAGCCAAAGATAATGGAAGATTTGGGGAAATCACTTTTTTAAGAATACATTCACCAACTCAGTGCATGTGGGGGTAGAGTTTAGCAGAAGATGATCAACCTCCACAGGTGGAAGCGTAGTCATGATCATATGGTTTATAGCAAAAGTAAACAAGCTGTGATGGAATAGATCAAGATTACAATAAAAAAAATATTCGTCAATCAGTAATTTCAAACATATTCCCTAGCAACATCGCAAAAATTTGATGTCAGGACCTGAACATAGGCCCCGATCGAGACACAGGACAAAGAACCCTGAGATGCTCCAAGTCGACCCGTGGCATGAATATGAATAAATGCGGAAATCTAACATGTAACATAACGGATGTCTGAAAATCTCTTAACATTTGAACATATGAATACATAACAAAAGTCTAAATCTGAATACATACTATGTCTAATAAGCCTCTACTACTGACGAGTTGATGGGAAAAGACCTTAATTAACTCACTATAGTCTAAAACTGAAAATACCGAATATAATTGATAGGAAGGGCCCTCGAAAGATGAGGACTCACCAACTTTGACTGGGAGATGCTAACACTGAAGATCTAGCTAGCAAAAGGAATGAGCCTGAATATCCGAGTCTGCATCATGAAACGATACAGCATAGAGTATGTGGTCGTTATGTGGAATGTACCGAGTATGCAAGTTAAGTAACACCACTAAGTAAGTAAAATTAGAGATCTTGCATATCATAAGCATTTCATCCTAAGAGTCTGAGAGTAGGGCTTGCATGCTATTATCCAAAAACATGACTTAAACATAACTGAATATCATAACTGAATTGAATGACCCAAAGGTAAAAATTACTAATCATAAGTAAAACTGAACATTGGGTCAAACCTACTGAATACATAATAACACGATTGATGAACATGCATAACTGAAAACATGAAGAACTATAGGAGACTCATCATATAACCGACATTACCACGATGGAGTTTGCATGGTCCCAACTATTACACTCAAGTGGGCAGAGCCATCCAAAGCCTTGTCAGGGCTAAGGATGTTACAATGATATCGATATTAAGCTAAAGGCCCCTTGGGTCTAGGGGAAGCTCATAAGGGAGGACCCAAATAATCTGAGCATACCTACATTGACACATAGTTCTGAGGCATAGGGTTGACTGACCCTTAGCCTACTCGGTGCTAAACACTATTCCCAAAAACGTGCATATACTCTCCATCATTTTTCAGCGAAGCAAAAAATCATCTAATGACGAAGCTAAATCATAACATGACATACATATTCTGAAGACATAACATGAAGAGCCTTAGCTCGAACCATTCTAGACTTCAAAACCATTTGGTAAGCTAATAACATGAAATTTAGATAAATCCTGAAACATACATGATCATATGGGCTTGCCCAACATTTAGACATTCTTGAAATAGACTTTGATTACTCAAAACATGAAAATAGACATAGGTAATTCGAAATCATACTTTCATCGTGAACATCTCATCATAACTAGAAGCATAGCTCATAATCTCATCTTTTCATGAAATTCCATAGATGGGCATCTTATTTGTAAAAAATTGAAAACATTATAAAACATGCCCATAAATCATAATTCAACATTAAAAACATACATAGAGAATACCCATGATAGATACTTAGATAATTCATAAGTTGGGTTAAATCCGCATAGATTCATCAACTTAGAAATCACATGAAATTGAAGAGGGATTAGGCATGGGAGTGTAAATTTTGATTACACAATCCTCTTGAATGCCAAAGGAATTTGGGGAAGAACTTGTTGAATCCTAAGCTTGATCACCCTTAGAAACTAATAGGCTTGCCTGCATGGAGAGGGCTAGGCTTTGAATGAACTAAACCCTCTTAAAACACACTTATCTGAGCTTAAAAAGACATAGTTTAGGCCTTAGTAACTTAGGAATTACGGAAAAGCCCTTAATAAATTCGCAGGAAAATACACACTTCCAGTCCCAACGAGGGACTGGAAGACTCATTCTCAAGGACCAGGACTCATGGTCTACTCTCATTTCTAGCACTGAAAGCTTATCATCACTGGTTACCACGAGGGACACCACGACTTGTGGTGTGCCCGACGACTCATGGTGACTAGTTGTTAGGAGCACTGCAAAATGTTCAACCATCTAGTCAAACTCCTGACCTCAGCTAACATAACAACTCGTGGTGCTGACTACGACTCGTGGCCTCACCCATGGTCAACCCCAAAATAAGAAATCCAACCAAGTTTTCCCGCCTCCCCACGAGTCACCTAACGACTCGTGGTGCACCTCACGAGTCACTGGACAACTCATCCTGTTACCTGGTGCAGCAAATCCTATTATCTCTATTTCAAACCTCGGGTCTGATCTTAGGTCTTTCGGGGTATTACAATATCTCCCCCTTGGGAACATTTTCCTCGAATGTGGGTAAACATATTGAAAAGCTGAGAAATGCAATCATCATACCAAATACTGGACATTTAAAGCTAGAAACTGACGGACTAACTGACTCTGGACTGAGTCTCATGACTGAATTGAATTCATGAATCATAGATACATGCATTAACATGAAAGAAACTGGAACACATGATCTGAACATGAAACTGAATAGAGTACTATGGAGGAAACCGATACCTGAAGCTGAAATTGAGCTGGAAGGGAATAGATGCGGATATTTAGCCATCATATCTGCTTCGACTTCCCACGTAGCTCCCTTGACATGTTGGTTCCTCCATAAAACCATGACTGAGGACACTTCTTTATTTCTTTGCTTTTGAACCCAACGTTCAAGAATTTCCACTGGAACCTCCTCATAGCTAAGGCTATCCTTCACACCTACGCTATCCATCAAAACAACCAAAGCTAGATCATCCAAACAGTTCTTTAAGAGTGATACTTGGAAAACTGGATGAACTGAAGCTAATTCTTAGGGCAACTACAACTCATAGGCCACATTGCCAATACGTCTCACAATCCGATACAGGCCAACATAACAGGTACTAAGTTTCCCTTTCTTTCAAAAACTCATCACTCCCTTCATGGGAGATACCTTCAGAAACACCCAATCATCAACTTCAAACTCAAGTTCTATCCTCCTCACATCTTCATAAGACTTTTGACGACTCTAAGTTGTTATTAACCTTACCATATAAGTTGAACCTTCTCCATAGCCTCATGGACTAAATCTGGTTCTATCAACGCAGCTTCACCGACTTCAAACCAACCAATAGGCGATCTTCATCTCTGCCCATAGAAAGCCTCAACTTGAGCCATCTGAATGCTGGAATGGTAGTTGTTGTTATATCAAAAGTCAATGAGAGGTAAATGATCATCCCAACTACCTTTGAAATCAATCACACACGTTGTCAACATATCCTCAAGAGTTTTAATGGTCCATTCAGCCTAGCCATCTGTTTGCGGGCGAAAAGCTATACTGAGCTTAACCTAAGTGCTAAGCCCTTTCTAAAACGATCACTAAAACTGGGAGGTAAATGGTGTACCTCTATATGATATGATGGACAAGGGCACTCCATGCAACCTAACTAACTCCCGAATGTAGAATTCTACATAATTCTCCGGTGAATTGGTAGTTTTGACCGGTAGGAAATGAGATACTTTAGTTAATCTATCTACAACCACCCAAATAGAGTCACACTATCGGCAAGTACGAGGCAACCCCGTAATGAAGTCCATACTGATTTCATCCCACTTCCAAATAGGGATACTAATATCTTGAAGCACACCCTCCATGTTTGTGATGCTCAACCTTCACTTGTTAACAATTCAGACACTTAGCCGCAAACTCTGCTATGTCCTTCTTCATGTCATTCCACCAATAGACTTCCCATAGGTCATGATACATCTTGATGGCACCTAGATCAATAAAATATCTGGAACCATGAGCCTTATGCAACATCCGCTCCCTCAAGTCATCAACTCCCGGAACACACAAATGACCCTGATATCATAGTACACCATCACTCTGATGGGAGAAGACCTCCACTTTTTGATTCTGAATGGATTCCTTTAACTTTACCAAAATAAGATCCCTGTCTTGTCTAGATTTTACCTCAGTCACCAAGGAATATTTTGATGCATTCTGAATAATGACACCACCATTTGTCGAGTCAACAAGACGGACTCCTAGCCGTGCAAGTCGATGCACATCCTTCACTAACTCTTTCCTCTACTCATCTACGTGGGACACACTCTCCATAGAAATCCTACTAAGAGCATCTACCACTATTTTTGCCTTGCTTGAATGATAAAGGATGCTCATATCATAATCTTTAAGAAGCTCCAACCACCTCCTCTATCGTAGATTTAGATCCTTCTGGTTAAACACGTACCGTAGGCTTTTGTGGTCCGTAAATACATCCAAATGGACCCCATACAGATAGTATCTCCAAGTCTTCAAGGAAAATACTACTACCGCCAACTTGAGGTTGTGAGTCGGATAGTTCTTTTCATGAAGCTTCAGCTGCCTAGAAGCAGAGTCTATAACTTTACCATGCTGCTTTAATACACAACCAAGACCGATCCTCGAGGTGTCACAATACACCACAAACCCATCGGTACCCTCAAGGGTCAACATTGGTGCTGAGGTGAGTCGAGTCTTCAACAATTGGAACCTTTTCTCACAAACCTCTAACCATTGAAATTTCACTCTCTCCTAGGCCAACTTAGTAAATGGTGTTGCAATGGATGAAAACCCTTAAACAAACCTCTGGTAGTAACCAGCTAAACCCAAGCAACTTCTGATATCTAAAGGACTCACTGGTCTAGGCCAATTCTTCACAGCTTCTATCTTTTGAGAGTCCACCTATACACCCTCACTTGACACCACATGACCTAGAAATGCCACTCAGTTTAACCAAAACTCACATTTTCTGAACATAGAATGCAACTGGAAATCTTCAAGAGTTTGTAGCACCACCCTCAAATAAGCGGCATGCTCCTTCGCTCTGAGAGTATATGAGAATACCATCTATGAACACAATCACAAATACATCGAAATATGGCTTGAACACCCTATTCATCAAATACATAAAAGCTGCAGGAGCATTCGCTAGTCCAAAAGATATAACCACAAACTTATAGTGACCATATCGAGTCCTGAAGGTTGTCTTCGGAATGTCACTCTCCCGAACCCTAAGATAATGGTATCCGGATTGAGGTCTATCCCTGAAAAACACTTAGCACCCTAATGTTGGTCAAACAAATAATCAATCCTGGGGAGAGGATACCTATTCTTAATGGAAACCTTGTTCAACTGTCCGTAATTAATGCACCGAAAGGAACCGTCCTTCTTCGAAAAAAAGAGAACGGGTGCACCCCATGGGGATTTTCTAGGTCTGATGAAATCCTTGTCTAAGAGATACTTCAACTTCTCCTTCAACTCCTTTAGCTCAACTGGAGCCATTCTTTAACGAGGAATATATATAGGCTACGTATTGGGAAGAAATTCAATACCAAAATCGATCTCCTGCTCGAGAGGGATTCCTAGTAAATCATCTAGAAGCACCTCCTGATACTCACACACTACAAGAACTAACTGGATAGTAGGTATTTTAGAAGTAGAATCCTTAACTCTAACTAGATTGTACATGCAACCCTTAAAAATCATCTTTTTAGCCTTAAGGTAGGAAATAAAATGACCTACAGGAACAACTGAACTACCTTTCCACTCTAGGACTGGCTCACCTAGAAATCGAAACTCTACCACACAGGTTCTAAAATTTACTGAGGCATAACATCCATGTCGCCAATCCATGCCAAAGATAACATTAAAATCTATCATGGCTAGCTCTACTAAATCTGCTGAGGTGACTTTCTGAAGCACTGTGACAGGGAAATTTCTATATACCTGTCGAGCTATAACTCAATCATTGACTGATGTAGAGACTGAGAAGGGTTTTGATAGGATTTCAGGACTGACTCCGAAACTACTATAAACATAGGGAGTCATAAAAGATAAATTAGCCTTTGGATCTAACAATGCATACACATCAAGGTGGAATACTCGTAACATACCCGTGACTACATCTGGGGAGACCAGATACTAGGGCATAAAATCTATTCTCACGCTGACCACCATCTACAAGAGTGGACGCATCTTGCTGAGTTGAGCGTGTTGGTGGGGTTGCTGAGCTAGTGGCTCCGTCTCGGCCTCTATCATGGCCCTATCTAGCTGCTGGACAATCATTGAGCATATGTCCGGGATACCCACACCTGAACTAGCTAAACACTGACCAGTGTGTCTCCGTCCACACCTGTCACACTCTGGGATGTTGAACTCTGCGATTCTGCTCCCTTGACCTCGAGAGCCTGATGTTCTTCCCGTATGGTCTCGCATAGATCTGGATGGCCAGTTATAGCTGATGGCACTAGGGCTGAAGATCTCTAGTGGAACTACTAACGGTGCCCACCACTAGGTCTTTGCTGGGAGAATCCAAGGCTATTGTCCCTTGGCCTCTCTCTCTCGCTCACTTACCTGCATCGCCTCTATCTACTAGGCATACAAAACTATCCTGGGGAAGTCAATGTCGTTCCGACAATATTTGAGCAAGTAGTCTGTTATCCCATGCATGAACCGACTCACTCGGGCTCTCTAATCTGTCACCATATCAGGTGCATACTTGTACAAGCGAGTGAACTCTAAAGTGTACTCCTGGATTGTCATCTTACCTTTCTTTAGGTTCACAAACTCAGCTGCTTTAATCTCCCTCATCTCACAAGGAAAGAACCAATCTAGAAATACAATATGGAACTCATCCCAACCCATGGGGCCTGCTCCAACTGCCTTGCTACTCTTCCATTGCTTGAACCAGATGTGCGCAATCCCTTTCAATTGATACAAGGCTAAATCTGCACACTCCTCCTTGGTCACCCCCATGATCTGGGTGATCCTCAGAACTTCAACAATAAACTCGTGGTGGATCCTTGTCCACCTTTGATCGAAGGAACTCCGGAGGGTTCATCCTCAGAAAATCTCTGACTCTCGCCACTACTGCATTCCTATTCTGAGGGACACGCACTACCGCCTATTGGTTGACCTGGGCAGTCAAAGCCTGAGCTAGCATCTGCATGGCTGCCCTGAACTCTGCATGAGGAACCTGCTGGAGTACATGATCCTCAAGGGCTGGTGGGGCCTGCTAGTGCTCATCCCTATTGCCATTCTCATGGCAACTTATGTTTCTGTTTCTTCTTCCATTAACACAGCGACGAGGCATGATTGTGTAAACGCATATAGCACAACTTAGAAGGATAGGGAGACATTTTATCTCAGAACATATATCATCAAAGAAGGGAACATTTCCTGAAATGTTTCATAGCCTCTTCGTCACAAGTGTGGTACCGCTTCACACCCATGAAAAAGACTCTACTTAACGTGGCTTTCGGACACCTTAGGATACTTCAATACCTAATGCTCTAATACCAAGTTTGTTATGACCCGAACATAGGCTCGGAACGAGATACGGGACAAAGAACCCCGAGAGGCTTCAAGGCTATCCAGGGCATGAACATGAAATCTAAGCTCAACATCTTAAATGTGGAAATCTAACATGTAACATAGAAGAAGTGTGAAAATTTCATAATATCTGAACATTTGAATACATAACACAAGTTTGAAGCAGAATACATACTATGTCTGATAAGGCTCTACTACTGATGAGTTGATGGAACAAGACCCCAACTAACTCAGTATATTCTGAAATTGAAAATTCCGAATATAGTTGATAAGAAGGGGCCTCAAAAGTTGAGGAATCACTAACTCAAACTGGGAGATGCTAACACTGAAGATTTGGCTAGTGGTGGGACTGAGCCTGAATATTTGAGCCTGTATCATGAAACGATATGCGGCTGGTATGTGGAATGTACCGAGTATGCAAGGTAAGTAAAATCGCTAAGTAAGTAAGATAAGAGATCATGCATATCATAAACATTTCATTATAAGAGTCTGAGAGTTGGGCTTGCATGCTATATCTGAAAACATGACTTAAGCATAACTGAATCAAATGAGCCAAAGCTGAAAACCATTAATTATAAGTAAAACTGAACATACAGTCAAACCTGCTGAAAACATAAAAACATGACTAATGAACATGCATAACTGAAAACATGAGGAACAATGGGAGACTCGTCATATAATCGACATTACCACGATAGAGCTTACATGGTTCCAACTATTACACTCAAGTGGGCAGAGCCGTCCAAAGCCTTGCCAGGGCTAAGGACTCTACCATGATAGCGATATCAAGCTGAAGGCCCCTTGGGGGCAGGGGAAGCTTGCAAGCGAGGTCGCAAATAATCTTAACATAGCTACGTTGGCACGTAGTTTTGAGGCGCAGGGTTGACTAACCCTTAACCTACTTGGTGCTAGAAATTACTCTCAAAAACATGCATATGCTCACCATTATTTTTCAACGAAGCTGACCATCGTTTAGTGACGAAGCTGAATCATGACATGAAATACATATTCTAAAGACATAACATGATGAGCCTTGGCTCGAGCCATACCATAAGCTGAACAAGAGTGGGAGTCTAGACTCCAAAATGATGTGTTAAGCTAATAACATGAACTTTAGATAAATCTTGAAACATACTTGATCATATTAGCTTGCCCAATATTTAGACATGCTTGAAATAGACTTTGATTACTCAAAACATGAACATAGACATGGGTAATTCGAAATCATACTTTCATCATGAACATATCATCATAAATAGAAGCATAGCTCATAATCTCATCTTTTTATGAATTTCCATAGATGGGCATCTTATTTGTAAAACTTTGAAATCATAATTTGTAAGTGAAAACATTATAAAACATGCCCATAAATCATAATTCAGCATTAGAAACATGCATAGAGAATACCCATGATAGATACATAGAGAATTCATAAGTTGGGTTAAAAGCCAATAGATTCATCAACTTAGAAATTACATGAAATTGAAGAGAGATTGGGCATGGGACTGGATGGATACACCCATTCATAACCCTACATACCTAAAAAATTCTTATTACACAATCCTTTTGAATGCCCAAAGGAATTCGGGGAAGAACTTGATGAATCCTAAGCTTGATCACCCTTAGAAACTACTAGGCTTGCATGCATGGAGAGGGATAGGCTTTGAATGAACTAAACCCTCTAAAAATACACTTATTTGATATTAAAATGACGTAATTTAGGCCTTAGGAACTTAGGAATTACGGAAAAACCCTTAATAAATTCACAGGAAAATACACACTGCTAGTCCCAACGAGGAACTGGACGAATCGTCATCAGGGACCACGACTCGTGGTCTACTCTCGATGCCAGCACTGGAAGCTTATCATCACTGGTCACAACAAGGGACACCACGACTTGTGGTGTGCCCGATGACTTGTGGTGACTAGTCGTTAGAAGCACTATAAAACCTTCAATATTCGAGTCAAACTCCTAACCACGGCTAACATAACGACTCGTGGTGTTGACCACGACTCGTGGTCTCACCCGTGGTCAACCCCCAAACCCAGAAATCCAAGCAAGTTTTCCCTCCACCCCATGAGTCACCTAACGACTCGTGGTGCACCACATGGGTCACTGGACGAATTCGTCCTGTAACCTGGTGCAAAAAATCCTTTTTTCTCTATTTCAACACTCAGGTCTGATCATAGGGCTTTCATGGTATTACATTTGATATGCTTAAATTTACACCTAAATTGATGCAAAGTGATTATATGCAAATATATTAACTCAGCAAGGTTCGAGTCAAATTCCATAGGGAATGAATGTGAAAACATTACTAGAATAAATAAATATATGGTTTATCATCTAAAGATGCTATTTTGGTAATGTTGATATAATTTTTATTTAAAACTAATTTATATGCTATAAGCTAAGTGTTTGTAATCAATCAAAGAAAGAACTAAGGTTGTATTTCTGTTACGCGTTGCTCCACCTAAATTTCTTAGTCAAGGCACCAATAGAAACTTTCTATTAATATGTAGATAACATCTAAGTGATCACTTAATATATTTCAATTTTTCAGCAATGCTTCTGTTGATCAATTCTTCCGAATAAATCAGAGTTCAATACAACCTTTATTTTCTACCAAGTAAATTCTACTTAATCCCTAGAAAATTTATACATAAGGTTAGCGCCTCGAGTTCTTATTGATTAATCCTTCTAAACCCTAATCAACCTTTCCAAGAAGAATTAGAATCAATTGTCATTAATTAATGTTTGCGATTACCAACCCTAACTTGAAAAAATAATCATTAATAAATATATTTAAACCTACTCTCAGTGATCAAGATGAGATTCCTAGGTTTTGCGATCTATCACGACCCGAACATAGGCCCGGATAGAGACATAGGACAAGGAACTCCGAGAGGCCCTAAGTCGACAAATGGAATGAACATAGCAACTAAGAGCATAAAACAAGCGGAAACTGAAATAATAAAACACGCTTAAGCGGAAGTATGCATACATATCAAACTAAAATAGAGTCAACAATGACAAGTTGATTTCCTACATATTGTCTGAAAAGCCTCTAACACAACTCATGAGCTTATGGGACAACATCCCCAACTTGCTCGACAAAAGTCTATAACTAAAATAACATAACAATGGATAACTAAATGTACTCGAAGGATGAGGACTCACCAATGCTAGCTAAAATAGGTCTGAGAGGAATGCAGGACTAATGATGCAGTTAAGACTAATCTCTCGGACCTGTGTCATGAAATGATACAACATAGAGTATGCAGTCAATACTTGAAATGTACTGAGTATGCAAGGCAAGTAAAAACGGACAGTTAAAATACATAACAGTAGAACAACATGAACATGAAGTATATATCATAATGAAAACACAAGGCTCAAGGTTTTCAAACCATTCACAATCTAATCATAATCATAGTCATAAGAGAAACTTTATAAACCATAACTTGAGCCAAAGTAACATAAACATATCCATGCATAAATCATGAGGAACAATGGGAGGACTCGTCTCAACCGTCACCATCATGATAGAGCTTACATGATATCCCACTATTTCGCCCAAGTAGTCAGGACAGTTCCTAGATTTCCAGGAAAGGGGCGTGCGGTATGGTGATATCACAGGGATCTAATAATAAATGTATATACCTACGGTGGCACGTAGTTCTAAGACCACGGGGTTTACCTGAACGCCGGGTCTACTCGGTGCTAAGCACTGCTCCCAAAAAAATGCACATACGGGCTCGTATAGTAATCATGAAATCATTCATGAAGTTCATGGACAAATAAATAATAACATACTTTATCCCGCTTGAAATACATGATTAGCCATGAATAAGGCCCCATGAGTTGGCCAAGAGTCATAAATCCACAAATCATGAAAATCATGCATACTTATAAAAATTATATACTTGATATTCATAATTCCATGAAGAGAAATTATAACATGAATCAAAATTGTAACATGAATCATAAATCATAATTTAGACTTATTAAGATCAAAAATCATAATAGAATCATAATTTGACTTTTCATGAAATTTGTATAATTGGGCATACTTTTCAAAAGTCTGAAATCATAATTTAATAATCAAAATGAGTTTACAATATGCCCATAGATCTTAGAACATACTTTACAACATGAGAAAATTGGACCCGTAGGCTTATCATAGAGAATTTCATGAAATTGGATTAAAACCCTAGAAATTCTTAAAATCATACTTGAAACTTGGAATTTGTAGATTCATGAGGAATTTGATAAGGTACAAGCATTCATAATCATAGAAACATAAATTGAATCATGAGAAAATTGATTTCACGGAAGAACATGAAAGAATTCACCCACAAGAAGCTTAATCCTAAAATTCCAAAAGTTAGGGCATGGGAAGTGAGAATCATGAATACAACTTGAGAAGGGAATGAAGGTGGAAGAAGCCCCTCACTCATAGCCCTACATACCTTGGTTGATGATCCCTTGATTTTCCTTGGGGAATACAAGAAGATTTGAAGAGGTTGAATAAGAACCCTAGCTCCTTTCTTGAGAAAATCCAACTATCGATCTTTTGGAGCGGGTGAGAATTTAGGCTAGGTTAATCCCTTTTAATCTGACAATAAGGAAGCCTAAAACAACGTCATTTAGGAGTTAGAAGCATAAGAGTTTACCAAAAAACCCCAAACTACCAGAAAAAGACCTTGAACTGGCGGTTCCAACGACCAAAAGGACGGGTCATTGGTTGCTAGGACGGCCCGTTCTAAGGTTCATTGTTTGCCTGCTGCTGATTCATTAAACTTTTCATAAGTTTTCACTTTGAACTCCCATTGATGCAAGGTTAGATGCATTAGAAAGAAAACTCAAAGGGATTCAATTTGAGTTGCTGAATCACCCAAAAACATTTTTTAAAATGGGAGCTATGGTCGTTTGAAGTTGACCGTTGTAAGAACTTATATGAACACTCAATCGGCGAGGCTCTCAACTCAACGTTGTGCTAAAGGTTCCTTATGACCTTAATTTGCATCTAATGCACTTCTTATACTTAGAAATTGATCTTAACACCTTGTTTCCAAAAATTCACCAGCTAGGGTTTATCAATATACCTAGAATGGTTCCAAACATTGCCTGAAAGTTTCAACAAACTAGCAGAACCAACGACCCATCCAATGGGACGTGGTAACAAACAACAGATTGTTAGTCCATCTGTTGGTTTTCCCCATTCTTCCTTCAAAATTCTCTTAATCTTCTTCAATAACCACAAACAATGACTAGTTCAATCAATCCATGGTTTGTACAATCCCCTCGTAGGTTCTGGAAAAATTTTTGACAGCTCTCTGGTCATGAAACAACAAAAACCCCCAATGACCCGTTGGACCCTACTACGAACCGTACTGAGGTTCGTTGTTGGGTTCTAGTATTATTTTCCTACTGCAAGCCTTGGGTTTGACCTAAGGAACTTTTGGGGTGTTCATTATCTCCCCCTTAGGAACATTCATCCTTGAATGCGGGTAAATCATACTAGAAGGATGGGAAAAGAAACTGCAATACCATATACCGAATATCTAAAGCGGAAGGCTGACGGAGTGAGTGACTCCGGACTTATCCACATGGCTGCACTGATTTCATGAATCATATGTACATGCTAAAACATGAAAGGAACTAAAAGACATAAATTGGACATGAAACTGAATAGAGTATTAAGGAGGAAGTCGATACATCAAGCTGGATCAAAGTCAGAAGGGAAAAGATATGGGTTCTCAGTCATCATATCTGATTGGGCATCCCACATAGTACCCTCAATAATATGATTTCCCCATTGAACCTTCGCCGAGGCCACTTCCTTATTTCTCAATCTATGAACTTGATGATCAAGGATCCCAACTGGTACCTCCTCATAGGTAAGCTTGTCCTTCACCCCATTGTCCTCTAGTGGAACCACTAAAGATGGATCTCCGATGCATTTCTTCAACAAGGACACATGAATCACTAGATGCACCGAAGCTAACTCTACTGGTATCTCCAAATCATAGGTCACCTTGCCAACACATCTCACAACCCTATATGGCCCAACATACTGGGGACTAGGCTTTCCCTTCTTTTCGGACCTCAGGGAATCAAGAAATATCTGCTTGCCTCAAAATGAAGCTAAAGCATCAAATTACAATTTTTCCCTTTTGTAACCCTTCTGAATGATTAAAATCTGGTCAAATACGTATTCCACATAAGAAAATAAAATCATGACCACAATATTGATGTACTTCTATCCCGGGCCCAAAAAGTCTATCCAAAAGTCAACCCCGCACCCACAAGGTCAAAATTAGAATTTTATTTGAAAATTATGTTACCTATAATATAAAGAACTCAAATATGAAATTTCATGTAAAATGGAGCTTAAATCGACTTCGAATTCATCAAAATACAGTTTCTTAACTTTAGACTCAAAATTCTTAATTTTCTCCAATAAATTCACGGATAAAAATGAAAACCAACTGAAGAAATCATAGAGAAAAACCAAAATAAGGAATAGATACTTAGCCTCTTGTTAAATAGAGAAGAATACCACAAAAATCACTCAATTCCGAGCTCTAGAAATCCAAATATACTTAAAATACCAAATAAACACTGTCTGTGCAAAAATACACCATTCAAGTATTTATATAGGGCTGCACCAATAACTTTGGTTTTCACTAAAATGGCAGTAACTTCATCATACATACTCAAAATGCGAAGATTCTTTTTCCTATAATTCCTAAATAATGATATGGACCTACTCATTCAATCAAAACTCTATTTGGTGCTCGTTTGCCCAGTCTGACATTATTTTTGTTCTTTTAAGAATTATTTCACCTTTTGCAATAAAAACCCGATCTTAACTTATTAAAATTGCACCAAACTTTTTAGATAACTCCTATAATTCATGCTAAGAATTTTGAAAGTCTCAAAATAATTTTTCGATGTCCAATACTAAAAATGAACCTCTTAGTTGTCACAGTTTATGCTTAAAATCATGCTAAAACACATAATACGTTCAAACCCACCAGACATTTCATCGGAATCCTTCGGACACAAACCAAATATGCAATTCAATCGTAAAACACATTACGGACCTATTGGAATCATGAAATCACCGATCTGAGGTCATTTTGACCGAAAGTTCACGTGGTCAAACTTAGCTTCCTTAAAGCTCATAAATTCAACCCAAGGTTAAAATCACTCCTAAACACCTCGAGATCCGTGCGAACTATCCAACTAAGCCATAGATCACCATCCAAAAATAGCAAAGCTTTCAAAACCCAAATTGGAGCTCATTAACATGAAATATTGACTCTGATCAAACCTCTCAAACTTCAAATCTTTCCAAAACCAAAAATCTTATCCAATATTCATTAGATCATCTTGGGAATTGTGTCATCCATGTCCTCAAGTCATAAATGAAAAAAGATACGGAAAGGTTCAACCTAGGGAAACGGGTCAAAAAAATCAAAAAATAACCATGTGGCTTGTTGATGTGTCGTTGATTTTACGACTCTTTAGATACTTAAAACCAAGAAACTATGCACATTCCGGGTATGTTTATGTAGATATGATACGTTTGTGTTGAATGTTGCAGGAAAACAGGTCCAGAATGGGAAATAGGCAATGTAATGTAGAAAAGGACTAAAATGCAGGTTGCTAGGCACGTCATGAGTCATTGTCTTAGAGAATGACTCATGCCTGGAGTCATGGGGACAATATCAAGTTTAATGCTGAAGAAACAGTGCACTCAATGGATTGAACGCATGACTCATTACGTCTAGTGATGAGTCGTTAAGACAGTCATGAAGACTGGGAAGGTGAATTCTAAAAAATATCCAATGAAGGTAACGAAAGATGTAACGAGTCGTCAGATGATGGGAAGACTCGTCAGGAGAACATTGGTAGGAATCGTCGGGTGCACTGGAATTTTGGAGAGCCAAGACCACGAGAGACCTAACGACTCGTGCCCTAACACGACGAGTCGTTAGGTGACCCGTTACCACAACTGGGCCTACTGCCAAGGACGGATGATTTTCACTGATCACGACTCATTAGGTGACCCAACTAGTCAATAGTTGGCCCATTACCCATTTCGACCTGCAATCCAAGTCTAGTTAGGATAAGATTTGTTTGGGACTATAAATACAATTTTTAGATTTATTTTTTGTAGACAGTTAAATTTTACTACTTTCATGTGGATTCTAGTATTGTGAACAATCATTCTTGGTTAAAGAAACAAAGTTTATAATTTTGTTCTAGAGTTTGGGAATTAATCAATATTAGAGTTTTGTTTATCGGTTTTGGAGTTATATTCAATTTACGTGGTTTTCTTCTACAAATTTTGTAAGTTACAATTATGATTTATTTTATATTTTGTGATTGTGATATTTCAAGCATGCGTAGCTAAACCATAACAAGAGTTGTGGGAACCATGATGAATTAACACACATGGGTAAAACACTTAGTGATTCTTGAACGGGGTTTAATGCATGTATTATTTTTTCCTTTGTTTTAATTTTTTCTTAACGGTTGCAAATGTTGGAACTTACCTTATTCTTACTTACCAGATCAAGGGGGTAGTGAATTGGAAAAGGGATTCAACGAAGATTTGAGGCTATCAACCCTCATCTAATAGCTTGAACTTCTTCGAGAATAGCTAATCTGATATTAAGGGTAAGGGTTAATAAAGCATACAACCGTGTACAGACCAAGTTGCGTGGTGAGAATCATCTAGATAGGGGACCAACCATTTAGGTGAACTTAACTTACCAATATTGCATGTTAAACACCGGAATAGATCACTAGTGTAAAAGCCTTGTGGTTATGAAGTCATGGAGAACACGATCCTGGTCAATTTGTTGATTGAATACAAATTGAAATTGATTTAAACATTTAGTAGTCTTTACTCTTGCTTATTGTTTTATTTCTTTCCCCTCTAGGAAATAAGCAATCTGATAGTAATAGCTAATCACATTAACTTAAGCTCTTTCCATATCCCCTGTGGGATCGACCTCAACCTTTGTTGGGTTCTATATTTGACATCGACCGCTTTATATCTCAATTGCGTGGTGTAGTTTGGGCGACATAAAATTTTAGCGCCGTTGCGGGGGAATACGGCTACGGCGTTTATTAATTGTGTTTGCATTACTGTTGGTTCTTATTTACTTTTTATTTTTATTTTGTTGTTTTTGTTTTTAATAGGTCTTAGGTTTGTGAATGCCCAGTACTAGGATCCAAGGAAAATCCCTGGTTCAGATCGCTCACGAATTTGAGCAAACACTTAGAAATCTGAGAAGAATAGCCAACATACAAGAAGAAAAGACGATGGACCAAGCTACAGCTACAATGTTGGCTGAGGAACAAGCTCGGGCTAGAGATTGTGAGTTTTCCAGGATTTCTGAAGAGCAACGCCTAGCTTCGAAGCAGAGCGAGCTAGAAGGCATAAAGGTCCAGAACAGCAGAGACACGAATATCTCAATGAGGATGATGATGCAATATTGACGAAGCCGGTGCGACTGGAGCTATTGTCCCTCCCCCTTTGCCTGCTAGGGAAAATTTTGATATTACCAGTGCTATGATCCAACTGCTCAACATGAAGGGGATATTTGTGGGTCATGCAACTGATGATGCACATACTCACTTGACAAATTTCATGGATTCTGCAAAGCATATAAACAACCGGGAGTGAATCAGGATGCGATTTGGCATAGGTTATTTCCCTTTTCATTAGGGAGTGAGGCAATTCTCTGGCTAGCAGAACTACCCAACGATTCGATCACCACATGGAGGGAGTTGAAGAGAGCTTTTCTTGAAAGATTTTTCCCACCTTCTAGATCCTTGCAGTTGAAAGATGAGATATATAACTTCAGGCAATTAAATTCTGAGGCACTTTATGAGACATGGTTGAGATTCAACAAGAAGCTTAAAAGGGTGCCCAACCATAGGATCCCAGAAGATACATTGCTGGAAATTTTCTACAGATATTTAAATGCTAACACCAAGGAGGTGGCTGATACTGTGTCTGTCGGATCAATCATGAGTCACACTTATGCTGAGGCTACTAAGTTACTTAACAGAATCACCAAAACCAACCACGCATGGCACACAAGAGAGTCAAAGATTTTGATCGGTTCTTATGCGGTATGTATGTTTGCAGAACAGAGAAGAAAGGACGAATAATGAGATCAAGACATTTCTAAGATAAAGACCACAATGGGGCTACTTGCTAAGCATTTGATGGGAGCCAGAGCTAAAAAAGTGAACGTTGTGGGTTCTCAGGGCAAGGCCCCGAGAAATGATGGAGGCGAATATAAATCTGAGGAGGAAGCTAACTATCTGAATGATCAAGGTGTGGGTTTCCAGAACAAAACCCAAGGGTATAACCAAGAATCTTGGCATCAAGGTTAGGGGAACCAAGGTCGAAACTATTATAGGGATAACAATTACAACAGAGGCCAATACAGAGACAATGGAGACTGGAAGAAGCGTGAGGAGTACATGAATTATAGAAGCAGTCTGTACGTCCCTCCAAGGAACCATGAGCCAGAGTCTAGTTGTTCAAGGGGGTAAGACATGTTGTCCGAGGTACTTAAGCAGATGGAGGCAACAGATGACCATTTCAAGGAGCTTCGCGCTGATATTTTTGGTATGATTCAAAAGGTGGAATCACATGTCATGGCCATTAAGAAAATTGAGCAGCAACTGAGTTAAATGTCTGTTGTGATGAATCAGAGGCAGAAAGGCACACTTCCCAGCAACACAGTGCAAAATCCAAAAAATAACAGTCACTGCATGGCGGTCACTACTAGGAGTGGGAAGGTGACAGTTGATCCTCCGAGGCCGGTTTTGACTGATGTGACAAAAAAGCCTGTATTGATTGATGATGATAGAATAGAAGAGTCTGAGGATCCAATTATGGATGCAAAGGAGCATGGATCTGGCAATGAGAAAGCGAAGGAGGCACAGAAAAAATTTCACACCGATCCCTAGACCTCCTCCACCTTTTCTACAACAGTTGAAGAAAAAGCTCGAAGATGGAAAGTATCACAAGTTCATTTTCATGTTGAAACAATTGTCTGTGAACATCCCATTAGTCGAGGCACTTGAGCAGATGCCCGGCTATGCTAAATTGGTGAAGGACCTTGTCACTAGGAAGAGGACTATAAGCTTTGAACCTGCAGATAATCTGTACCACTATAGTGCAATAGCATCCCATTCTCTTGTTCAGAACAAGGAAGACCCTGGAGCATTCACCATACCATGCACTATTGGAGCCTTTAACTTTGCTAAGGCGGTATGTGATCTGGGTGCTAGTATTAACTTGATGCCACTAGCAGTGTTCAGACAGTTGGACTTGGGATCCCCCAAATTGACTATAATGCGGCTTTTAATGGCATATCGTATGGTGAAGAATCTAGTGGGAATTCTCTATGATGTTCTAGTGAAGGTGGAGTCCTTTATATTTTCAGCCAATTTTGTCATACTAGACTGTGAAGTTGATTTTGAGGTCCCCATTATTTTGGGGTGACCATTCCTCATCATCAGACGTCCTCTTGTAGATATGGAGACTGGACAGCTCAAATTTTGATTTAACAATAAGGAAGTGACATTCAATGCATGCAAATCCATGAAGAAACCAAATGGTATGAGGGTGGTCTCAGTAATTGATATTGTTGAACTTGAGTTCCCAATTATGCCCATTGAGGAGTTTTTGATTCTTGATGACTTAGCAGCAATTTTGATGGATGTTGGTGCTGAGGAGATCTATGAGGGTGGGGAGATTGTTAATGGACTTGCTGGCATGGGGTCATAAACTTATGCTCCAAAGAAGATTGATCTTGACCTGAAGAATCGGGTGACTCCTCTAGCCAAGCCATCAATTGAGGAGCCTCCGGTATTAGAGCTCAAAGCACTTCCGTCTCACTTGCGGTATGTATTTTTGGGAACCAGTAACACTTTATCGGTCATTGTTGCAGCTGACTTGGAGGAATGGCAAGTGGAGGCTTTGGTCTCCATTTTGAAGAGATTTAAAAAAGCCATCGGGTGCACCATTGCAGACATTATTGGAATCCCAACCGATATTTGCACTCACAAAATCCAACTAGAGCCAGATTTTATTTCGAGCATTGAACATCAGCGTAGGTTGAATCCACCTATGCAAGAGGTGGTCAAGAAGGAGATTATCAAGTGGTTGGATGCAGGTGTGGTTTACCCTATTGCAGACAGCAATGGGTGAGCCCAGTTCGGTGTGTACTGAAGAAGGGATGAATCAAGGTGGTCTCAAATGCTAACAATGAGCTTATTCCTCTAAGACCAATCACCGGTTGGAGAGTATGCGTGAACTATAGGAAGTTAAACCATTGGATGCAGAAAGATCACTTTCCTATGTCATTCATGGACCAGATGTTAGACCGACTTGCAGGCGGAGGATGGTACTATTTCCTTTATGGTTATTCGGGGTACAATCAGATTTCTATACCCCTCGAAGACCAAGAGAAGACCATGTTCACTTGTCCATATGGTACATTTGCATTTAAGAGGATGCCGTTCGGGTTATGTAATGCACCTACACTTTTTAGCATTGCATGATGTTCATATTTCTGACATGGTGGAAGACATCATTGAAGTCTTTGTGGATGACTTTTCGGTAGTGGGTGATTCATTCAAAGATTGTTTGGCTTACTTTAGCAATGTGTTGTAGCGATATGAAGAGACCAACTTGGTACTTAATTAGGAAAAGTTCCTTTTCATGGTCAAAGAAGGTATAGTGCTAGGCCACAATATTTCTGGTAAGGGTATTGAGGTGGATCGAGCCATGATTGAGGTAATAGCTAGTCTACCACCTCTGATTTCTGTGAAAGGTGTTCGAAGCTTTTTGGGTCATGCAGGTTTTTCCAAAAGATTCATCAAGGACTTCTCCAAAATTGCACATCCATTGTGTAAACTTCTTGAGAAGGAGGTGAGGTTTATTTTTGATGAGGCATGTCTGCAGGAGTTTGAATGTCTGAAAGAGAGATTGATCACTGCCCCAATAATAGTAGCACCGGACTGGTCTTTACCATTCGAGGTTACGTATGATGCTAGCGGAGTGGCCCTAGGAGCTGTATTGGCTCAAAGGCATGAAAAGATTTTCTATCCTATTTATTACGCTAGCAAGGCTCTAAATGTAGCTCAAAAAAATTATACTGCGACAGAACAGGAGTTGTTGGTTGTAGTTTTTGCATTTGAGAAGTTTTGGGCATACTTGCTTGGAACTAAGGTGATAGTATATACAGACCATGCAGATTTGAGATATCTGATAGCAAAGAAGGATGCCAAGCCATGGTTGATTCGATGGGTACTGTTGCTGCAAGAGTTTGAGTTTGAGGTAAAAGATTAAAAGGGGACTGAAAACTAGATGGAAGATCACTTATCAAGATTGGAACCGGATGCTGCACTTCGAGATGAGCATGACATAGATAATTGCATTCCCAGATGGGCAGGTTCTAGCAGCATCATAAGATCTCATCCCATAGTTTGCAGACTTTGCTAATTATCTGGTGAGTGATGTTGTACGATAGCACTTATCTTTTCACTAGAGGAAGAAATTTATGTCTGACGTGCACAAGTTTTTCTGGGATGAGCCCTACTTATTTCGAATATGTGCTAATGGGGTTACTCGGAGATGCATGCCCGAGGTAGAGATGGTGAGTATAATGGAGGCCTGCCACTCAATCCTTGTTGGGGGTCATCACAGCCGAATTAGCACAGCCCACAAGATTCTGCAATGTGGGTATTATTGGCCAACCATTCACCAGGATGCACATTATTTCTCAAAGGCGTGTGATCCATGCCAAAGGCAAGGAGGTATATCGTGGAGGAATAAGCTTCCTCTTACTCCCATCCTGATCATTGAGTTATTTGATGTGTGGGGATTGATTTCATGGGCCTATTTGTGAGCTCAAATGGGATGAAATACATACTTGTTGTTGTTGACTATGTTTTGAAATGGGTGGAGGCAGTTGCGCTTCCGAATAATGAAGGGAAGAGTGTCACAACATTCTTGAAGTGGAATATATTTGCTAGATTTGGGACTCCCAGGGCCATCATTAGTGATGGGGGTTCACACTTCTGCAACTAGTTGTTTTGTTCTTTATTAGAAAAATATGGGGTAAAACATAGGGTGGCAACACCCTATCATCCGCAGTCTAGTGGGCAGGTTGTAGTCACAAACCGGGAGATAAAGACCATCTTGGAAAAGACTGTTAATGCTAACCAGATAGATTGGGCACAGAAGCTAGATGATGCTTTATGGTCTTATCAGACCGTATTCAAGACTCCTATAGGTATGTCTTCATATCAGCTTTCTTATGGAAAAGCATGTCATCTTCCGGTTGAACTTGAGCACAAAGCTATGTGGGCTCAAGAAGTTGAATTTGAACTGGAGCGAAGCTGCGAACTTGAGGCTTGATCAGTTGAATGAGCTAGATGAATTTCATTTGAAAGCCTATGAGAGTTCTGAAATTTATAAAATAATAATGAAAATTCAGCATGACCGAAAGATCGAGAAGAGAGAGTTTAGTTCGGGTGGCATGGTGTTACTATTCAATTCTAGGCTTCGTTTGTTTTCTGGCAAGTTGAAGTACAAATGGTTGGGGACTTTTCGAGTAGTTCAAGTATTCTCCCATGGGGCAATTGAACTGGAAAATCATGAAGGAAAGTGCTTTAAAGTTAACGTTCAACGGGTGAAAGCATATCTAGGGAGAAGCGAACAAATACAGTTGGTGGATCTCTGGGCTCTGGGTGAAATCTGAGTAACCCGGGGACTTGCATCATGCCGTGATGTTAAATCAGGCGCTGCATGGGAGTCAACCCATGGAGGTGTTTTGGTGAAGTCTGAGTAGTCAAAATACCCACGTCGTGTCGTGATGTTAAATCAAGCACTTCTTGGGAGGCAACCCAAGTTGTAATTGTTAGAAAAATATAGTGTTCATGTGTGTTGATGTGTGCAGATGATTAAGATGTGAAATTTGAAGTTAAAACAAAAAATCTGAACTTGAGTTGGTGGTGCCAAAAAGCGTAGAAGCCGTCATCAGACCAAATGACTCTTTAACTGGATCATCGTCATTGCTGCATAAAACAATGTAGACAACGGTTGGCCAAACGATTCGTTGCTAGTGACAATGAATCGTGAGGTCTTCCGTCAAGTCTACTGGATCAAAGGTGAAATTAAACTGAAAAAAAGTGGCAATGACTGACTTAATGAATCGTTGGGTGACCAAACGATTCATTAAGTGGCCCATCAGGAAGCTACCACAGCTCAGGGCCTACGACTCAGACCACGACTTGTTGGGTAGCATCAAGAGTCGTTACATGAGTCATTATGTCCCAGGTAAGATCTTATGCTTAAGCCTCTGCACAAAGGGTCAAACGAGTCATTTCACCACCTAACAAACTGTTATGTGGGTCGTGGTATATTTTTAACTAACTGCCACCCGCCTTGACCACACACAAATTAGGGTAAATTGTTATTTCAAACATTTAAAAACCACCCAATTTTCTTTCGCTCCAAACTCTCACATGAAATTTAAAGCAAAAAATTTAACTTCAACATTACCCACTTCTCCACCACTCTAAGATCACATTGCTCACTCTCAAAGCACTCACAAACATGATCACTCAATTTCTCAAGTACCACACCCTAGTGCGATTTCAAGTTTAAATATCTCTCCTACTCAAATCGAAATCACTGTGAGTACTTGATTATATTATGCTCTTTGTTCGGTGGTTTGCTATATGGGTTAAAAACCGACACGCAAGTGCACGTGGTCAAACAAGTAATAAAGTGTCTAAGTAAGCCAAGTATCGAACCAAGGAGACTCTGGATAAGTAAAATTGCTCAAGTATACTATATTCTATCTTACTTCTATATATGCTGACAACAACGTAACCAAAAGTTAAATAATTTTTGTTTATAAATTATATACTAAAACTATTAACAAATATCTACTTTGAATTGAAACTATGGATATGAGCATGCCAAGGTTAAGAACAAGTAATGAACTTGATTATAATCATAATTCGGTTATTCTTCTCTTCTAGTTGCTAGCCAAGAACATTAGCCTAGAGATTAAAACTCTCGTATTTAATCTCACTTAAGAATCATAAACCATCCGTCTACATTTCTGTGATCAAATGCAATTTATGACCTCGCAATACAATTCCGGTTCCTAAATTGACTAATACGGCTTTCAGGTATATTTCTATCAGGAAAGCACATCAAAACCCAATTTTCCCAAATCAAGTTAAGAACAATACCCTATTAATTCACAACTTTCCAATTTCGTGCTCTCTCGAGTGAAATCGGACTTTTTAGATGTACATTAATGCCGGCCACACACTAATGCAGTAGAAACAAGAATTAATAGAACAACATAGAAGAAGAAGAAGAAAAACCATACAATTCAATAATCAGAATTCATCACCATTATTCATAACCTCAGCAAGGAAGAGAATTAGCCACTCATTTGTGGATTAATCATCCTAAAACAAGTGTTAATCATACAAACAATTGATTGAAAGAAGAAAGAAAGAGAGAAAAACCCTTAGCTTTTTCGTCCCTCAACTGCCTGTAACCTACTTCCTTGCTCCACCAAGTCTGAATTAATTAAAAATAAGCCTAAGTGTTCTATTTATACTATTGGGAATTTTTCCCGGAATAACAAGCAACGTGTCACAGAGGCCAACGCGGAGCACTGCCTCCGTGACACGGCGTGGACGCGGACCCTCACTGGAAATCTGGGGTCCGGTAATATAGCCTCAACGTGGCACGGCATGCAACGCGGAGGCTTGCCTCCGTGCCACGGAGCTGTCGCGAGGCTCCACTAGAATTTGACAATTAAATCGCCCTCCAGGCAGTGTGCCTCCGCGATGGTAGCGTGGCACAGCTCCATCGCGGAGCCCCTTTTGCATTGTGCAATCCAATGTCTTTTTCGTGCTCGCATCCAAGTCCAACTCCGATATTGTTCTAACATGCATTTTAGCTCCTCAAAATCATGTTTTACCTACAAAACAATGCTAATCATGTTGGTTAGTATAAATTCACATTTTATTGCCAATTACATGAAAATGTATACACATTGCACAATAAACAAGGCGAAAATGATACGTTTGAGTATCACTTGGGCATATAAATCTGTCCAAGATCACTTACCCCACACTTAAATCCTTGTTCGTCCTCGAACAACACATACACAACTCATGCAAATTACATCCCAACCTTCGCCACTATGGTGCGACAATTTGAGCTACGGTCATACTGATCATTCAATATTGTAAATCATCAAGAAAACATGCATGGTCTTACAATGCAATGACCTTTAATACATCAAGACTTCCTAGACTTTAAGAATCGACCCTCGATATCGGCAAACTCATGAAAATCAGCTAATCAAGATATCCGACACGAAAATCAATCTTTCATCAAGCATGTGCCCTCACAACTCAAGAGAATCTTCCCCTTTTTGTTCACGTGACACACAAACATTCAAGTAGGGGCATGTAAGAATTAATTTCACTCTCTCTCCCAAAAGAATTCACATGCATCATGTCATGACCCATAAGCTTGCCCTTAGTGTATTACTCCACTAATATAAAGAAATGCAATATAAGATCACGTAGGACTTTAAGGGGTTGTAATGGAAGCTATGGAACTAGTACACATTGCATTAGCCAATAATAGCCACTAGCATCATTAAGCACCTTTTCAACACCTTCCCCTCAACTCATGACATTGTTTCTCTCTTTTCTTTTTTCATCATCCCATTCATGCTGATTTACTTTCGTATGGCCCATTTCACCAAACACACTTGACACAACAACAAAGGTTTTTCATGCACCTTCATTATCATTTCATTATAACAAGTGCCTCTTCAACCTTTTCTTTTCTTTCCTCACTCTGCTTTTCTTTTTCTTTCCACTATTCTCACTCTTTGACACTTTGGGAAAAAAATTTCTGTTCTTCTTAAGCGCTTAAGAGTTTTGTATAGACTTTACGGCTAATGAAAAGAAAGAATTAAGCTCAATTTATACAATTTTTGGACAAAAGAAAGAAATAATCGGCTAAAGGCTCAACGGGCTGGCTATGGTATACAATCACATAAAAAGGTAGTGTATGACAAGAAAAGAATAGAAACTCTCGGTTAAAACAAAGAAATGCCTACATCCTTTCCAACACTACACCTCCTTCATTTCGTTTTGTACACACACCAGGCAAGTTCTAGACACTTCACAATAGCATGGAATAACAACACCTCACTTCACACTTCATGCACATGCTCGATTCAAGATGCATTCACAGACTCTTTAATTAACCAATTACATGAATTCAAAAATTAAGCCTCAATCACACCGAATCGAATTCTACAGCCAAGGTAACTCAACATATTTACAAAATTGCATGCTTTCATACGAATCACTTTTACATTTTGAATATCAGTTACAACACGCAACCATAATTTCACAACCATATAGTAACTACAGGTTCCGTGATGCAATCCACCAAAAAAAAAAAAAACTGAAAACAAAGTAAAATCACTACTCCTACTAACTACATTTCCCTTAAGACGGTCGTCATCCATCCATCATAGGAAACGGTCACTAACTATGACTTCGGTTCAATGGGACTATTCTCGGTAAAAGAACCGAAAACAAACTCCGAGAAACCCAAAAATAAAAATCAAAAAATTTTGCAAAACATCGATCATTTCGATGGAAAAATATTTACAAAATATTTTAATATGTACAAAATATTTTCGCAAAATTTTAAAAATATCGATCATTTCGATAGAGAAAAAAAACATAAGAAAATATTTACAAAAATTTTTACAGACTTAGCTGGCAAACCACAACATTTCACAACACACATCATCAATTACCACAAATATATACAGATACAAACCAGTTTGCACTTCACAAACACAGGGAAACTTAAACATACAAAACAAACAGAGGAAAGAACATACAAGCAAACCAGCCCAGCCCCAGCACCTAACTACTCCCCACCCCACACTTAAATCGAACACTGTCCCCAGTGTTCACAAAAATTCAAATCACAAAATTTTGGGTGGTGGAACTCCCTGATCAGTCGAAATATTCGACTTCTTCATCCAGTGCTGCTGCCTCATCGCCCATGTCCGAGTCACCTCCATCGTCGTCATCGGACTCCACATCGGAGTCCTCCCGACGTGTCTCCTCGTCCGTGGGGACATCATCGTCAGTGGGCTCTACAAATGCTGGCCCCACTCGGCATAAAGCCCTGGCGTTTTTGCCAAATGGGTAATCTAGCTCCAGCTGCCATAACCCCTCCTCTGTGGCTGGTCTCCCACCAATTCGAAGCTGAAGCATTTGTATACCAAACATCCGTTCCATGTATTGGTCATCGCGAGCATGTCGCTCGCCAAGTGTCAGCACTGTCCCGTGTGTGGTGTCGTGGGCCTTAGTTTTGGTCACATCAAGGGCCCTCCGCTCCAACTGCGAGATGTAGTCCAAAGCCTCTTCCTCGACATCGAGGCCCCGGAGGAAGGTGGTGATAAGTCCGCCGAACCCATACCTGTGGCCCTGGTGTAGTTGGGCTCTCTTCATGGCGGATATGATGACCGCCCCAACATTAATCTCTAGCCCTTTCATCAGGGCATACACCAGGCACACACGGTCCCGGGTCACATCCATCATGTGCACCCCCGGGTTATCAGGCACGAACAAACTATTTTCAACCAAATTCTTGCCTCCCTGTTCATTGGAGAATACGGCAGAGTCTGGTGGTAACCCCTCTCCTTATGTCTGCTCCATCTGGCTATGGATCGAGCCCCACACAATGTGCGTCTAATATCGGCATATGGTGGGGTGATATTCAGCTGGCGGAGAACGTGGGCGTCTGTGTCCTGCGCTCCAATGATGGCATTTAATTGCTGGGGTTCCAGAGTGACTATCTGCCCTCTGATCTTTATTGTGTGGATTCTGATTGCCGGGTTCCAATTTGCATAGAACTCTTGGACTAAATGTAAGTTGCACTCCTTGGGCTCCTGAAATATGAAGCTGAGCCCAGCTGCCTCGATCCTCTGCACTATACGGGGGAACTCCTGTGCTAGTGGTTCCCGCGCAATATGCTCCTCAGGGAAGTATTTGTTTTCCTTGTGTTTAGCGTACCACTTCTTCCCTTCATCGGTTACCCACCTCGTTCCGTATTGGCGGCGTTGGCCGCGTGGAACAGCTGGTGCAGCTGGGACTGCTGTGCCCAGTCTAAGTCGTTTTCTCCCGGTGCCTGAAGTAGATGCACCTTTACCCTTATCCTGCCTACTTGCCATTTTACCTGTCAATACAAATAAACAAGCACCATGTCAAGCTAAATGCATATTAGCTTCGGCTAAGGTCGGGTTAAGCTAAGTTTACCCCACACTTAGTCCTTAGCTACGGTTACGATACTACGGCAAGAATCACTTTATTTACACCAAAAACAAACACCTATACAATTTATGCTTAGTGCGTTCGCAAAGAAAATTTCGACAGTAAAACCTTAGCGTACTACTCAGACTTCATACAGCTAATCCCAATCCTACCATCGCTAGCAATTCAACCATCGCACTTAGCAAAGAAAACAACAAAACAAAAACAACAACAAAAATTCTATATACACATGAACCTATATACTCAACCAATTTGAACAATTTTCACATTTTCCCAAAATCCCGAGAATTCATCGTCTATTACATTCAAACAATATTTACAACGACTTATCTCAATTCACAAGCACACCCCGGCATATAATTTACAAATTTACCAAGTTACCCAATTCGAATTCAACAACCCAAGCCCTAGAATTGAATTTCACAATCAAATGCGAATCATTCACGCAATCGACAAGTTCAAACGCGTATTACAACATTTCGAACATTTATATATCAAAGAATAACTCAATTTCATGCTAAATTTCGACTTAGGGTAATATATCTCACCTCCCATGCTCAAATTCGACTAAATTCAACAAAAACTTGAGAGAGACGAGGAAAACATACCTTTAAGTTGAATAATCAAAGAAACTCGACAACTTGGTTGCTTAATACCGTGGCACGTTGGTTGGGGTGGGAAATTTGGGTGTTTGGTCGCGGAGAAGAGAGAAAATGAGGAAAAAGGGCCTAAAATCGGGGTTTAAAATGAAGGAAAACACGCGGGTCACCCGGCAACCCGGTGTGACCCATCACAAAATATAGGGCAACGTGTCACGGAGGGTAACGCGGAGCCCCTCCTCCGTGACACGGAGCTATCGCGATGGCTTACTGGAATTTTCAAAAAAAATTCCAGATTAACCTTCAACGTGTCACGGAGGGTAACGCGGAGGTCCTCCTCCGTGACACGGAGCCATCGCCCCAGCTCACTGTCTCTTCATTTTATTCATTTTTTCATACCTTGCCTTTTCCTTCCCGATTTCGTGCACATTTTTCTCCGTTTGACCTAAAAATCACCTCACTAAACAAAATTGGTTAGATTAATAGATTTCCCTAATTAAAATAAAAAATACTAACTAAAATGAAAAATTTTGTACTAAATCAAGAAAAAGAAAAATAAAATAAAATCTATTTACACTTTACAAAATAAAAGAAAAAAATATTTTTCACGGGTTGCCTCCCGTGCAGCGCCTGGTTTACCGTCGTGGCTCGACGTCCTTTATGATCAATTATCCACTAGGGTGATGGATGATTTTTCACGATCATTGTCCTCCCCCCAGTAGTGCTCACCCTTATCTGGTGGTCTTCCCAAGAACTCTTGGGAATCATTCATTTGTTTCGCATTCCCATGATCAATTACATTGATCACCGAAAGTTCTTCATTTACCATCGGGAGCTTGGGTGCTTTGTATACATCGAACACCTCTACCTTGTCATGTGCTCGCATTGTAAGTTGACCCGCAGCCACGTCGATTAATGCTTTCCCGGTTGCCAAGAAGGGTCATCCCAAAATAAATGGGACTTCAGCGTCTGGTTCAAAATCCAGAACAATAAAATCAACCGGAAAAATGAGGGATCCCACTTGCACAAGCACATCCTCAACAATGCCATCCGGCCTAGCTAAGGATCTGTCTGCTAACTGCAAGATTACGGTTGTAGGTCTAGGACTCCCTAGACCCAACTTTCTGAATACCAAAGATGGCATCAGGTTTATGCTCGCCCCCAAGTCACACAATCCACGAGCTCGGATACTCTGCCCAATAGTAAGCTGGATAGTAAAACTTCCAGGGTCTTTTAATTTTGTAGGCAGTCTATTTTGGATCCGGGAAGTGCATTCCTCCGTCAAAGCCACCGTGGCATACTCAGTCAAACGACTTTTGTTGGCCACGATGTCTTTAATATATTTGGCATATTTTGGCACTCCCTGCAAGACATCAACAAGAGGTAAATTAACATGTACCTATTTAAGCACCTCCATAAATTTCTTGAAACACGCCTCCTCCTTGTGTTTCTTGAGTCGTTGAGGGAATGGGGGTGGAGGCTTTTCTGATTCAGCTTCTTTGGTCTTCCCCCTATCCGAACTATGTTCTTCCTCAACATCTGCTGCTCCTGACTTTTGAGGTGGTCTTTCCGGTTCCACCTCCTTCAGCTGCAAACCACTCCTTGTGGTCACTGCATTTACCTGCTTCGGATTAGGATCCGTGTCACTAGGCAGTCCTCCTCTGGGCCTTGTGTTTTGGGCACTAGCAAATTGCCCAAATTAATACTCAAGAGCCTTGGTCTCTAATTGATTGTTCTTCACTTCGGCTGCCAATTTAACATAGTTAGCCTGCAATTGCGCCTGATTAGCGATCATGGTCTTGAACATTTTCTCAATGGTAGGTGATGGTGGTGGAGGAGGGGCATTGTGATTTCTGAATTGAGATTGGTAGTTCTGTTGCCCTCCTTGATTCCTGTGCATACCCTGACCCGAACTTTGGCCTTGTTGGTTGTTGCTACCCCACGAAAAATTTGGATGGTTCCTCCAATTTGAGTTGTAGCCGCTACCAAACTGCTGCTGATTTCTCTGTGCATTGCCCACAAAGTTAACAGAATCTGGGTTTGCTTCACAGCACTCAGCTGAGTGCTCACTGCTTCCACACACTTCACACCATATTTGCTGGACTGCATTGACTGAAGCTGAAGGCTGGTTCAAGTTCATGTTGCTGAAGTGGTTGTTCAACTGATTCTGCAAGGCAGCTATCTGTGCAGCGATAGCTGTAAATCCATCCACTTCAAGCACTCCTGCTGCTTTCCTTGCTCCACCTCGAGATGAGTCAGCATTCCATTCTGGATTGCCCTGTGAAATTCGGTTGAGCAAAGTGTACAGCTCCTCATAAGTCTTTTCCAGCGCTTGCCCTCCAGCTGCTGAGTCTAGCAAAATTTTAGTATGGGGTTCCAAACCCTCAATAAATGTGTGTACCAACACCTCATTGGACTGATGATGATGAGAACAGTCCTGCAACATGGATTTAAATCTTTCCCAGGCTTGATATAAATTTTCTCCCTCCCTCTGTTTGAAACTTAGAATTTGACTTCTAAGTCTGGCTGTTTTACCAGAGGGAAAAAATCTTATCAAGAACTTTCGTGCAAGATCATCCCACGTTGATATAGAATTTGGTGGTTCAGCTTTTAACCACCTCTTGGCTTCACCAAGTAAGGAAAACGGAAATAGTGTGAGCCGAACATAATCAGATGACACTCCAGCGGGTATATAAGTGTCACTTATCTCCAAAAAGTTTTGGAGATGTTGTTGTGGGTCTTCATGAGGGAGACCGGTAAATTGCCCGCTTGCGTGCAATAGTTGCACCATGTTCTGTTTTAATTCAAATCTCCCTCCAGGCTCTGGTTTGCGGATACTTGAATGTACATTGTTGGAATGTGGGATTGCCACCTCGCGAACCGGCCTTGTTGCTGCTTCGTCGGGCACTAACACTGCCCTCACAACCGGTGGATTTTGTTGCTCCATCATAGTCTGTCTGAGCAACTGCAGCTTCTTTTGTAGAGCTTCTCTGCGTTTACTATGAAATTCACGTTCAGGCTCTATATAAGATTCCACCAGCTCCTTGTCCTTTGCCAGTGTTCACAGAAATCAAGTCTGCAAAATACAGGCTAAGACCAAGTTGTCAACACTTAAGAAAATAAAACAAAAATACAGTAAATTTACACTTAACACAATTTCACCAATTGCCTAGTCTCCCCGGCAACGGCGCCAAAAACTTGTTCGGTGGTTTGCTATATGGGTTAAAAACCGACACGCAAGTGCACGTGGTCAAACAAGTAATAAAGTGGCTAAGTAAGCCAAGTATCGAACCAAGGAGACTCTGGATAAGTAAAATTGCTCAAGTATACTATATTCTATCTTACTTCTATATATGCTGACAACAACGTAACCAAAAGTTAAATAATTTTTGTTTATAAATTATATACTAAAACTATTAACAAATATCTACTTTGAATTGAAACTATGGATATGAGCATGCCAAGGTTAAGAACAAGTAATGAACTTGATTATAATCATAATTCGGTTATTCTTCTCTTCTAGTTGCTAGCCAAGAACATTAGCCTAGAGATTAAAACTCTCGTATTTAATCTCACTTAAGAATCATAAACCATCCGTCTACATTTCTGTGATCAAATGCAATTTATGACCTCGCAATAAAATTCCGATTCCTAAATTGACTAATACGGCTTTCAAGTATATTTCTATCAGGAAAGCACATCAAAACCCAATTTTCCCAAATCAAGTTAAGAAAAATACCCTATTAATTCACAACTTTCCAATTTCGTGCTCTCTCGAGTGAAATCGGACTTTTTAGATGTACATTAATGCCGGCCACACACTAATGCAGTAGAAACAAGAATTAATAGAACAACATAGAAGAAGAAGAAGAAAAACCATACAATTCAATAGTCAGAATTCATCACCATTATTCATAACCTCAGCAAGGAAGAGAATTAGCCACTCATTTGTGGATTAATCATCCTAAAACAAGTGTTAATCATACAAACAATTGATTGAAAGAAGAAAGAAAGAGAGAAAAACCCTTAGCTTTTTCGTCCCTCAACTGCCTGTAACCCACGTCCTTGCTCCACCAAGTCTGAATTAATTAAAAATAAGCCTAAGTGTTCTATTTATACTATTGGGAATTTTTCCCGGAATAACAAGCAACGTGTCACGGAGGCCAACGTGGAGCACTCCCTCCGTGACACGGCGTGGACGCAGACCCTCACTGGAAATCTGGGGTCCGGGAATATAGCCTCAACGTGGCACGGCATGCAACGCGGAGGCTTGCCTCCGTGCCACGGAGCTATCGCGAGGCTCCACTAGAATTTGACAATTAAATCGCCCTCCAGGCAGTGTGCCTCCGCGATGGTAGCGTGGCACGGCTCCATCGCGGAGCCCCTTTGCATTGTGCAGTCCAATGTCTTTTTCGTGCTCGCATCCAAGTCCAACTCCGATATTGTTCCAACATGCATTTTAGCTCCTCAAAATCATGTTTTACCTACAAAACAATGTTAATCATGTTGGTTAGTATAAATTCACATTTTATTGCCAATTACATGAAAATGTATACACATTGCACAATAAACAAGGCGAAAATGATACGTTTGAGTATCACTTGGGCATATAAATCTGCCCAAGATCACTCTTCTCCACTTGTTTTCTCATGTAATGATTGTAAATTCGACAAATACCATGATTTTTTATGGAACCCTAGTGGCATGACATTGAATGTAAATTTTCTTTTCATAGAACCCTTAATGAATACAATGATCTGTGCGTGTGGGAACTTTAATTTCGTTGATATGGAACATGGGTAATGGTACTTTTCATAAAACTCTTAAGCATGAGCCATGTAATGAGTCATGGTATCACCTCACGACTCTTCATATAGCTCATCCTTAGTGGGAATTAGTCTAGGTGACCAGTGTACCTCACGACTAGTCTAAGGAGTCGTCGCCTCAGGTAACAACGCGTTGTGACCAGTCGTTAAGTCCACCAGTCCAACAAGAGGAAAACACACTCTGGAGACAACGACTGACCTCACGAGTCGTGGCCAGTGGAAACAACTCGTTAAGTCACTCGTCAAGTCTACTGAGACACAGTTTAAAAGTTGATATGTTTCATCTCACCTTGTATACTAACTAATATTCCACAGGTAAGTGCCGGAGAGGAGTCAACCACCTTATCGCTGACTTCGGGATGGGCCCTCTTCCTCCGAAGAGTCTAGTAGCTCAGAGGAGGAATACGAAGTGTCAAAAGAGCAGCTCGTAAGGAGATCCACCAGGACTAGGGCTCAACGATCTACAAATCCGACAGCCCTGGTTGACGCTCCTACTCCACTAGAAAGAGACCCACCAAGCCAAATAGATGAAATGATGGGGCCACATCACGATTGCTCCCGAGGGCACCATAGCTGAGCAAAATGCAGAAGTAGTTGATAAGTTATGTGCTCAAAAAGAGAGCACAGATGATGAATTGACCGAGACTTCGAACACATCCAATGATCAACCAAGGCACGTGAGGAGATGGTGTGTTCATGGTATGAGGGCTATTTACAACAAGAACATTACTCCGAATGACAAAGGACATCCAAAGAGGAGCATTTACAAGGAGCCCAGACTGGTCACCACGGGGCTTAAGGACCTCCTTGAGCTATAGGCTTTGTTCGACAAATACAGGTTCGAGTGGTTGACTGAGCCATTGGGAAGCTACAGCCCCTGCCAGGTTAGACAATTCTATGCAGCCTACGTAGCCACATTACATCGTCTGGCATTAGGTGGTCGAGACTGGAAAAAGAGGCCCTCTTTAACACATGTTTTTGTTCGGGAGACGCTTGTGGACATATCTGAGAAGACCATCTCCAGACTACTTTATGGGCTAGACTATCATGCCCGATAAATACAGCCTAGTTCGATCAAAGACTATTCGAGCTTAAGAAAGTCAAGACTAAGAAGCTGAATAGTGAAGAGAGAATCAGGCAATACACTTGGTTGTCACGGGTCATTGTCATAAGAGGTCCGTTGGTCGAATTGTTGCATGGCACTGAGTCCCAAATAAAGAAGGCCACATTGAATTTTCAAGTCATGTTTTGGTGGTCACTGGTTCAGCATCGGCTGGTACCAACCAACAATGATAACGCTTTTTCACCTGACAGTACTGCATTGGTAGCTAGAATTATGGAGGGGTACGCTAAATTTCCCGTGGTATATTACTGAAGAGATTCGAGAGTGGGTGATAAATGATGGCACTACCATTCCCTTCCCATGTCTTGTTGATAGACTCTGTCAGGAGTCAAAGGTGCCAGAGTTTCCATCTGTTGACCAGCGCATAGTGGTCTATAAGATAAGTGATATAGGTTGAAAAAGGATGACACAAACCCGGTATCGAGAGCAAAGAGTCAGGCTACCACACATTCTGGAGCGACTATATTGGCAGAGGCATTTAGCAGTGGTATGCAGACTGAGGCTGTTGTATTACTAAGATGCCGGTAGAGCCTATGGACGCTAGAGAGATGGGTATCCAGCCTGAGGCTATAGATGCAGCTGACATTCCCGCACCTACGGAGATTCCAGAATCATCATCCACAGTAGCTGCACCTCGCCCACCTGTTGCACCATCCAGTGCTCCTTTAGCTGGTCTAGTCACTATCTCCAACGAATTCCTGACCGACATGGCTAGACAGCTACGATAAGCTGAGAAACAACCATCACACACGACTCTACAAGTAAAGGTACTAATGGAGAAAGTCAATCCTTGGGTTACCAAAGAGTTGGAGGCGCTCTCTAGCTCAGTGCATGGCAGGTTAGATGCTTTTAAGAGACACATGGATGAGCGCCTTGCACAGTTATAGGCGCCTGAATTGACAAGGTGGTATGCGGAGGTAGCAGCGCTCAAAGCGGAGGTGCGAGAGTTTTCCGCATGACAGGTAGCTACGATCCCTCCACCCGTGCTTCCAGTAATTGAGGATAATAGAGAAAAAGAGCTACCACCAATATTTGACTTCATTACTGAGTAGCCAGTGGCGCAAGATAAGGGCAAGAGGCCTCGTGAGGAGGCAAGTTTTGAGGAGGATGACTCTCTGTTCCGCCAATAGAAGCGAGAGCGGAGAGAGATGGAAACAGCACTGCACTTATCTAGAGAGGAGGCTCAACAGAGGGCCGCAATTGAGGCAGCGAGAGTTCGGGAAGAAGGTATGAGCTTAGTTGGGTCTGAAAATGCACTAGGTCAAGCCGGTGGTATCGGAGAGGACACTGGAGGACTATCTTCACCCTCCACCGGCCAGGTCGTAGACACCTAGGTCGCACAGGTATGTTCCCTATTTTCATGGTTTTGTTTTCTATATATGCGTCGAGGATGACGCATGCTTTTCTTTATCAGGGTGGGGAGGGATAGTTGTGTATTTTTGCTGAACATAACCCGAGGGTTTTTCTTTACGGATATCTTTTCCCTCGGGTGTTCCTTATCTAGTAGAATTGGCACATTTAGGATTTTATGTTTTTGTGTTTATTTGTGTCAGTCGAAAGAAAGTTAGGTGAACTTAAGGCAGTTAAGAGAATGAATTTTTGAATTTAGTTGAACTGATAATGTGATACCCCTCCTAAAAGTTTTTTTTATGTGTGTGTTAAAATTGACAAATATGAACTTTGTTAATCTTTGCATGGCATTAAAATTGTGAACATGTTTAACATTGTATGGTAGTAACTGAACTTGCAGTTAGTAGAAGTGATGATGTTGACCTATGCTATGTGTTAGCGAGGTTTAATAGTTAAATTTTTTTGTGTGTGTCAATCTAGGATTTGTCTGGTCAGTCGTATCCAGATAGAGGATGGAGAACTAGGAAAGGATCATGGGCAGTTTTCGATTAATAAGCCCACTTTAGCCTTAAAAGACCGATCAAAAGAAAATAAATATCCCTTGATCCAAATTTTTGAGCTTAAATTGACCTTTCTTTTTGTTTATACCAATTTACCTTCCTGCTTTGATTAAAAATAAACCTATTTTGGCCATGGTCCCTCCTTGGACACTGTGAACCTCAACTCAGGCAAATCGCCTAAGTTTAGGGTGGCTATTATAGGGGTGATTAATAAGAGTAGGGTGGAATGAGATTGGGTAATGAAAATGAAAGAGCGGGTGCGGTGTGCGTAATGAAAGAAAAGAAAGAAACAAAAATGTTGTTAAAGAGAAAAAGAGCAAGAAAACAAAAGAAAAGAAAAATGTTAAAGCAATGAATGCTTGAAAGAAGAAGAACCACACTTGTAGTTGCAAACGAAAATAAAAGAAGAAGCAAGTAAAGGAAAAAGGGAGAAAATATGAAAAAAGGGTTAAAAGTGGAGTCAAGGCGTGTGTAGTGCCAAGGAAGGTTAAGCTACTAGTCCCATATGTACCATACCCGAACCTGAGTCTACGTTACAAGCTTAAAAAATCCTATTGTTATCCTGGTTACCTGTCTGAAAATCGAGGTATTGAAAGTAAAGGCAAGCCTATGGCATTGCATGCACACAGTTAGAACTTCCTTGTGAGAGCGAGTGTGATCTTACCTAGTCCCAAGAGAAATACATTGATATAATTATATAAATATGAGTGAGTGTGGGAATTCTTTGAGGTAAGAGTATTTGGTCAACAAAATCATCTATAAATTATCTGGGTCAGTGTTATAGATTTATGTGCGTGGTTGCAAGTGACAGTATTTTGCCATATTTCGATTCCTCTGTGTCATGGTTGAAAATTTTGCATATGCAATATGATTTGACTTTGTATGATAAAGCAGGGGTTAAAAAAATTTTGCTTTGATGAAGAGGTATGACTGTCGTAAGTTTCTTAAAGTTCTTTTGATTGAAGTGTCGAAGTAGTTTATTTTATTTTATTTTTCCTGAGGACATGCAAAAGTTCTAAGTTGAGGGTAAAGATGTGATGTGATTTTACGGCACTTTCAACGCTTAAAATCAATAAACTATGCACATTCTGGGTATGTTTATGTAGATATGATGTGTTTGTGTTGAATGTTGCAGGAAAATAGGTCCGGAACAGGAAATAGGCAAAGTAATGCAGAAAAGGATTAAAGTAGGCTTCTAGGCATGTCACGTGTTGTTGTCTCACAGCACAACTTGTTCCTGGAGTCGTGGGGAGAAGATAAAGTTTAATGCTGAAGAAAGAGTGCATGCAACAGATTGAAGGAACGACTCGTTACATCTGGTAACGAGTCGTTAAGATAGTCGTGAAGACTGGGAAGATGAATTCTAAAAAATATCTAGTGAAGGTAATGAAAGACGTAACGAGAGCTCAGATGATGGGACGACTCATCAGGAGAACATTGGTAGGAATCGTAGGTGCACTGGAATTTTGGAGAGCAAGGACCATGAGAGGCCTAATGACTCGTGCCCTGACACGACGAGTCATTAGGTGACCCATTACAACGACTGGGCCTAATGCTGAGGACAGATGATTTTCACTGATCACGACTCATTGGGTGACCCAACGAGTCGTTACTTGGATCGTTACCAATGCCGACCTAGAATCCAAGTTTAGTTAGGATAAGATTTGTTTGGGACTATAAATAAAAACTTTACATTTATTTTTCGTAGACATTTTATTTTTACTACTTTCTCGTGGATTCTAGTGTTGTCAACAATCATTCTTGGTTCAAGAAATAAATTTTATAATTTTGTTCTTTAGTTTGAGAATTAAACAACATTGGAATTTTGTTTAACAGTTTTGGAGTTATATTCAATTTACGTGGTTTTCTTCTACAAATTTTTGTAAGTTACAATTATGATTTATTTTATATTTCGTGATTGTGATATTTCAAGCATGCGTAGCTATACCCATAACTAGGGTTGCGGGAACCATGATGAATTAACACACATAGGTAAAACACTTAGTGATTCTTGAACGGGGTTTAATGCATGTATTGTTTTTCCCTTCGCTTTGATTATTTCTTAACGGTTGAAAATGTTGGAACTTGCCTTATTCTTACTTACTGGATCAAGGGGGTAGTGAATTGTAAAAGGGATTAACAACGGAGATTTGAGGCTATCAACCCTCATCTAATAGCTTGAATTTGTCCGGGAATAGCTAATCTAATATTAAGGTTAAGGGTTAATTAAGCATACACCCGTATACGGACCAAGTTGTGTGGTGATAATCACCTAGATAGGGGACCGACCATTTAGGTGAACTTAACTTACCAATATTAAATGTTAAACACCAAAATAGGTCACTTGTGTAAAAGCCTTGTGGTTATGAAGTCATGGGGAACACAATCCTAATCAATTTGTTGATTGAAGGCAAACCGAAATTGATTTAAACATCTAGTAGTCTTTACTCTTGTTTAATATTTTATTACTTCACCCCCCCCCCCCCAGGAAATAAGCAATCCGATAGTAATAGCTAATAACATTAACTTAAGTTCTTTCCATATTTCCTGTGGCATCGACCTCAACCTTTGTTGGGTTCTATATTTGACATCGATTGTTTTATATCTCAATTGCGAGGTGTAATTTGGGCGACATCACTTGTTATATTTCCAGGCCTTGCTAATAAGTGCGCTTCCTAAACTTCAACATACCTAGCACCTATGGAAGGAATAGGGAGTTATCCTAAACATACATATTTTAACCATCCTTTCCATCATGGGGGAACATTCATAATGCTTGAGTAAGGAAATTATGAGCACGAATCATTTAGGAAATCTAAGCTGAGCATATACTTGATATAACATGATCTTATGATCCGATAAGGAAAATCTTAAGGAATGAGTCCATAGAGATTAGCATGCTGAGAGACATGAGTTAATATATATAGCAAGTTTATAACATGAAGTCAAGACTTGTAGATTCAGAAGATAAGACTGGGATAGCTATCTGAAGCGGTCATTTACAATCCTGGGGGTATATACATATGGTTGGATAGAGCGCAACTTTAGTTGAGTATAAGAGAAACCATCGGGACCTGAGAGATTGGCCTTCCATAGCTATTAGTGACGAGACTCCTCTATTAGGACACTCAAAATCTGACTTGGCTCATTGACTTATCATCTCCCCCTTAGATTAAAGTCATCCTTCTAGGGATTTTGAATCTTTCTAGATATTAGAATAAATCATTAACTCGTGACTTTCCATTCTCCTCTAAGGATATCATAAAAGGCTTCATACTTATAACCATTTCATACCCTCCAAAAAATAAATCTCATACTAAAATGCAAAAAGAGGTCTTGTACTTTATACAGTAGTTCTCGAGACAAGAAACATGCAAACTTCGATACTAAAACTCATAACATACCCATGATAACATATGAAGTTGGTTTCCACCTACACTAGGTAACCTGCTCTTCTGAGATGGGCAATCTGTTGGAGTTACTGATCTGTTGGTTGGAGCACTGGCTCTACCCTTGCCCTGCTTAGCCGATGGGTAATCTTTGCGCATGTTTTCAGCTTTTCATACCCGTACAAGACATACAAACCAACCAAACACTTTCCCAATTGTTTTCTACCGCATTTCGGGCATGCTGACCAACTAGATAAGTCTGCTGGAGGGGTGGTCGGGGCACATCCTCCCTGGCCACTCTACTTGGCCGACAGGCAATCTCTGAGTTTATGAACGGGTTGGCCACACCAAAAGCAATCTTCTGAGCCCATAAAGCATTTCCCTAGGTGGTTCTTCCTACATCTCCTGCACTCTGGGTATGTCATCTCCCTTACCCTAGGATTGCTCTGCCAAACAAGAGCCAAAGACTTCTGCAGGAGTGTAATACCCCAGAAGTGCCTAAGATTAGACCTGGGAATTTAAGAAAGGCAGTTGGCTGAAATCTAGAAAATTATCAGAGAACGTATCATGTAACAGATCGTTGGTTCCACCAACGATCCGTAGGAGGTATTCGTGGTACGGTACAGTAGGGTCGAAGTTGGGAGTAACGGGTCAAGGAACGACCTGTGGTTTGATGTCACGAGTCGTTGTTTGTGGTCGTGGTGAGACTGGTCCTTACTCTAGGAGGAAGTAACGGGTCGTATGATGACTTGTCTTAAGTAACAACAGATCGTGGTAAATAACTGTGGGAAGGAGTAAGAAAATCTCCAGTTGAGGTGACGGACAGAAACCATGACTTGTTGGAAGGAGACACGAGTCGTGGTGTGGCTCGTGGGAAAGCCCAGGTGTAGGTCATCAGGGGGAAGTAATATGAGGATCCAACAGATCATCATCTGATGTAATGACTCATCCTATTGAGTCGTGGGATTAGAATCTGAAAAGTTAAGAGATCGTAGGTGATGTAACGGACGGACACCACAAGTCATGGTATCAAGGCATGGCCCGTAGGATCGATTGTTATCACTACTAGTGTAGAATTTTCAAGGAATTCATTAAGGGTATTTTCATCATTCCTAAGTCCTAGGATCCTAAACTACATCGTTTAAGGCTCGAAATGCCGTGTTTTATGAGGGAAAAATCTATCCTAGGCCCATTCACATCTGTACATGCATATTAAAGGGGTTTAAGAGGTGATCAAGTTAGATTTCTTCAAGCTTTCCTTCAATAATTCATTGGGCTTTCAAAAGGAGTGGTACAATCAGATCTTCCCAAGGTATGTAGGGTTATGAATGGGTGAATTCGTTTGCACCCATGCCCAATCTCTCTCTAAATCATGGAAGTTCCTATGTTGATTCTATGTTTTAACCCATTGCTTGAAATTCCTAATTCTCTACATGGGTATGATCTAAATGACTTTTTATTATTGAATTATGAATCATGGGCAAGTTTTACCTTGTTTTCCATTAAAATCATGTTTCAAGCTTTAAATTTAAATACCCATTTATGAGAAGTTTATGAAAGTTGAGATTTATGATAAATGTTTATGTATGATGAGATATTATTGATGGAAAGCATGTTTTCAAGTTACCCATGTTTATAAACATGTTTTCAAGTGAATTGAGTATTTTCAAGCATGTTAAAGTATTTGGCAATGCTCATATGTTAAAGTATGATTTATGATTTATGATATGGATTTCATGATTGATCAATTTATGACGTTGGTCTATGCCTGGGCCCTTGATTCATGGCTAAACATGTATTTAAATGGGGATCAATGATGTTAATGTTTATTTGGCCATTAATCTAATCAATAATGTTTATGATTTACATATGAGCCTAATGTGCATGATTTTGGGAGCAGTGTCAAGCACCGAGTAGCCCGGCGTATAAAGGACTACGTCGGCGTCTCATAACTATGTACCACTATAGGTTCATATTGATACATTACAATGTTAATGGATCCCCTCTTTCGTGATATCACATACTGCATGTCCCATGCCTGGCAAGCCTGGGACGAGTCTGCCCACTTGAGTGAGATATTTAGGGTATCATGTAAGGCTCTACCATGATGGTGTCGATTATGACAAGTCCTCCCATTGGTCCTCATGATTTATTAATGTTTATTATGATTATGACAGGTTTACAAATGTTTTAAAGACCTTGAGCCTTATGTTAGATTATGATATATATGTTATAATCATGTTGTCATACTCTTATGAAGTTTTATGTATTTTAAATGTCCATTTTACTTACCTCGCATGCTCGGTACATTCCACGTGCTGACCGCATACTTTATGCTATATCATTTCATGATACAAGCTCTGATCTTCAGGCCCAGCACCATCATTAGCTCATTCCCAGAGTTAGCATATAGTTTATTGGTGAGTCCTCATCTCCCGAGGACCAGTTGATATCAATTATCCTTTATGTTTCTACACTTGTCGAGTTAGTTGGGGGTGTTGTCCCATCAACCCATCAGATATGTTAGAGGCTTTCAGACTATATGTAGTATCCAGCTGTCATGTATGAAGTGCGTTTTTCTTTCTACATTATGTCATGATTATGCTTCCTCTATGTTATTATGTTAAGTATTCCTCTTTATTTGATTGAGTTAGATGTATGTTCATGTCATGGGTTGACTTGGAGTCTCTTGTGGCTCCTTGTCCCGTGTTGCGATCTGGATCTATGTTTGGGTCGTGACAAACATGGTATCAGAGCAATAGGTTTGAAGTGTCCTAGGGTGTCTGAAAATCGCGTTAAGTAGAATTTTTTTCATTGGTGTGACTCACACTTATAACGAAGAGGCTATGAGATGTTTAGGAAATGTCCCCTTCTTTCATAATCTATGTCGTGCGATGAAATGCCTTCGTATCCTTCTAACTCATTCTATTCATGATTGCAGAATCATGGAACCCCGCAGAGTTTTTGGTAGAAGAAATGAAAATGGAAACGGCCACAGGATGGCAACAAAGATAGGCACCAATAAGCCCCACCAGTCTAAGAGCACCATGCACCGGAGCTGGTTTCCCATGCTAAATTTTGGGCAGCCGTCCAAATGCTAGCACAGGCCTTAATTACTCAGGTCAACCAACATGCAGTGGTGCATGTCCTGCAAAATGGAAACACAGCAGCTGCACGGGTCATATATTTCTTAATGATAAACCCACCAGCATGAAGCCTTGATGTTGTTTCAAGCAATCTTGTGTAGAACTCACTTGGTAAGAATTCCTCTAAAGATACAGAACGTCGTGGTTTCTAGTGGTACTGCACCTCAACTTTTTCCTTTTTCAAATGCTCAATTGTTTTATGCTTCCATGTTCTTCACACCATTTTTTCCTAGTTAATTGTTTAGATTATTCTTTTTGTAGACTTGTTTTGCGGCATCTCTGCCTACTCACTAGAATCCAACCTTCATCATTGGCTTCATCAACTTGGGTTTTTTCATACTTTAATGGACCTTCTTTTTTCTTCTCTTTAAAGCTACATATATGGACCTGATAGAGAGAGCAAAAGGTGATAGAGATTTGATTAAAAAATTTCTTTTCACTGTCAAGCACAATCTTCATTTCGTTAGCCAGTTGTATAACTCTATCCTTAAAGATAAAACATTCTTCATGAAGGTAACCCACAAGTTGATGATATTTGTAATAGTTTGGGTTGTTTATTCTTCCATCTTTATTGTGTCGCTTCATCCTGAAAATTCAATGAGTTTTAGCTCAAGTAATTAATTAAAAATTTCAAGGAAATCAAAATCAAGCAAACGGTATTCCCATTCCTGCATCTCCTTCAAGGTTGATTTTTCAATTTGGGTTGCCTTGATAGGAAGTAGTTTTCAAACTCTGCTTCTTTCTTACCTTTGTAGTAAACTTCACATGTCACATATTCACGTTCATGGATTTTTTATTGTCACTCATGGGTACGAACTTGCCCTGCCTCTTGGTTATTGCTTGTCCTTTCATTTGCAAGGGCCATAAACATGCATCACTTCATTTTTGGAAGAAGACATGCTCAACTCTATATGATGAGTACGAGTGGATAGTTCTTCAAAAGACCATCGCTTACTTTCATGCGAGATGTAGAGAAGTCCCCACTGCATTCCTTGGATACACATCTATAATTTGAATGCCTTGCAAAGTCTATCTTTGAAGTTTAAACTTGTACTTATCAATTAATCAATGAAATTGATAACTACTTCATCCTTCCTTTGGCGAGTATTTATGAGTTCCACTATGTTTATAATACGTCTTCTATTGTAGAAGCAATGAGTAGTTTCCCCTATCTATCAATAGAATTAGACTTAAGATACATATACCAATTAAAGGCACTCCCTTTAAGGGAGCTAATGAACTACTTGACAAGATAGTCTCCATAAGTCTCCGTGTTGTTACATATTTTGAAAAATGTGCAACATGTTGCTTTCAGTATCACTTGCCCTAAAAAATTAACACCCCAAAAGTCCCTAAGATCGGGCCCTAGACTGGTAGGAGAATTAGCAAAAAAATCTACAATTTTTCCTCAAAATGACTTGTCGTACAAGTCATGGGTTTCACGTTACAGATCATTGGAGGATTCGTGGTAAGCTTCTGAATATTTCATTCCCCAAACCATGAGTCCAAACCACGAGTCATGGTAGGGTGATATGATTCGTGGTCTTAAGTCATAGTCAGAATCTATAGAAGAATGCTCAGAAGTAATGAGTCAAGTAACGACTCGTGAGACCTTGTAACAGGTCATGTTTTAGAGTCGTAGGATGGAGAATCTATAATACCCCGGAAGTGCTTAGGAGTAGACCTGGGAAGCAAAAATGCAAAACTGCTGAAAGTTGGGAAAAAGTTGCGGGATGACAGGGTACCACGACCCGTGGTAAGTAACCATGAGCCCTTGTTGTGGTCGTGGTAAGGATTCAGTCCAGATGGCAGTGGTAACAACGGGTATTACAACGGCCCATTGTGAGGGACAACGGCCGTTGTTAGGAGGCGTGGTAGGGTTGTGGACTTTCACAGTGGAGATGATGGGTGGAAACCACGTCCCATTGTATCTTACAATGAGTCGTGGTGAGGATCGTGGAATAGGTGTGCAGAGTTTCAAAAGAAGGAAACAACGACCAAAGGAACGGCCCGTTGGAGTCTAGGAAAAATCGTAATGTTTGTCTGTGGTATGATTCTAAGAATGGGTCTTCAGCAGTGCATTCAACGAGTATACAGGACGGTCTGTGGGTGGTTCCCATGAAACGTTGGTACCACTTGTGGGTTCCATCCGGCCAGATTTCAGGGTAGGTTCATTAAGGGTATTTTCGACTTTTCTACGCTTTTAGACCCTAAACTACGTCGTTTTGGATATTTTCTGAGTGTGATAAGATGAGTTAAGTCCTTTACGCATGCCTATTCATGCAAGAACTTTAGAGAGATTTTTGGGATATTCAAGGTCTTCTTCCCCAAGTTTCCATCAATTTCTTTGAGGGTATTCAAGGAACTTTGAGTCAATCTATTTCCAGGCATGTAGGGTTTTAGAATGGGTGAAATTCTTCCCCACCCATGCCCAAATCTCAATTTAAAATCATTAATCCTCCTATTCAAGTCTATGGGGTTTTACTCAAATGCATGAAAACGTGATTTCTTTTTATGGGTATGATTTAATCGAGTTTTAATTCTTGAATTATGAATGATGGGCAGGTTTTATTATTATTCTCTTTGAAATCCTGTTTCAAGATTTTAAATCCAAAATTCCCATTTGATGAAAGTTTATGAAAGTTATGATTTACGATGAATATGAAATATTTTGAGGTTATTGATGATGGAGAAGCATGATTTCCAAGTTCCCATGTTTATGAGCATATTTTTGAAATAAATGGATATGATGAAGTATTGGGAAATGCCCACATGTTGAAGAATGATTTATGATTTATGAAACGAATTACATAATTTATCGATTTATGATGTTGGCCGATGAAAAGGGCCTTGATTCTTGGCTAAGCATGTTTTAAAGGGGATCAATGATGATAACTATTATATTTTAGCCAATGAATCTTACTGCATAATGTTATTGATTTATGTATGAGCCTATATGAATGTTTTTGGGAGTTGTGTCTAGCATCGAGCAGCCCGGCATTCAAAGGACTACGCTGGTGTCTCATAACCACGTGCCACCGTGGGTTTATAATGATATGATGTATTAATAATGATCCCCTCAAATGTGATATCGCACCTAATGCATGACCCTCACCTGGCAAGCCAGGGTCGGCTCTGCCCACTTGGGTGAGATAGTTGGGCATCATGAAAGGCTCTACCATGATGGTGTCGGTTATTACGAGTTCTCCCATTGTTCTGCATGTTTTATACATTGTTATGTTTATGTTGTGGCTCAAGTTATGTTTTGATAAAGTTTACTTATGATTATGAAAAAGAATGATTATGAATGATTTGAAAGCCTTGAGCCTTATGTTATATTACGAAGAATTTGATGTAAGCATGATGTCCTCTTATATTATTTACGAGTTTTATTTGCTTTGAAATGTTCGTCTTATTTACGTTTCATACTAAGTACATTCCACGTACTAACTGCATACTTTCTATGCTGTATCATTTCATGATACATGTCACGACCCAAGAGTACACCCAGATCATAGACACCGGACGAGGAGTCCCGAGAGACCCCAAGTCAACCCATGGCGTGAGCATAACACTATTCATTCATATAAAGCGAAAAACTTAACTTAAAAATCGTAAACTAACTGAAATTCGTATCATGAATTTGTAAGGAATGACAAACCGAAATAAAATCATCATTGACAAAATACTACACATAATTCTGAAAGCCTCTAATCATGAAAGACGGGTTGAAGGGACAAGACCCCAACTAACCCAAACAGTATGAAAACATAAGATAAACAAGTTCTGAACATGAAGCCCTCGGTTCATGAGTACTCACCACTTGAGATTTAGTGAAACTGAGCACAAACTAGGGACGATGCTTAGCCTATGAACCAGATCCTGAAAATATATGGGTCAGTACTCGGAAAGTATGTAAGGTATGTAAAACAATGCTTAAAAACATAACAGTTATAGGAGTGGGGACATCATGATCATAAAATTGAAATTGTAAGTATATTGAAAGGCTCAATATTTCAAAAAAAATATTCATAAACCCATCAAATTCATAACATGCGGGGAAAAACATTTCATAAATCATAACATGATCCAAAATAACATAACCATGTATAATTCAAAATCATGACGAACAATGGGAGATTTCTATAACCGACATACTTCACATGAGTACACATGAAGTTCAACTTGTACCCCTAGTCGGGAGGCCGCTCATTCCTTGCCAAGGGTATGAACCATGAAAGGCGTGATATCACTCATGAAGGCCCCGTAGGGCATGGGAACAGTCACTGAGGAGGTCCCAAACATAATCCTACGATGGCACGTAGTTCTGAGATTTAGGGCGTAACCTAGGCCCCGAACTTACTCGGTGTTAAGTACTATTCCCAAAACATGCAACATGCTCAAAATATTAATAACATGACATGAATGTCTAGTGAAAACATGTAAATCATTACATACTTGAGAATTCGTATTACTAGCCATGGAATTGGGCCCGTGAGTCGGCCAAATCGGAATATAATTCATAAGAGACATGTGGGCATTGCCCATAGTTTCAAACATACTTGACATGTTTAAAATCATAAGAAAATGCTCATGCTAACATGGGAAATGAAAACTTGAAGACATGCTTTAAAATGTAAGAGAAACTTGTTCATGTTTTCAGAATCATCTTGACCATGAAATTCACTAAAAATTTCCCCATGATTGGGCTTCCATACTTTTAGAGATTTAAATCATGAAATATAAAATATACAAGAAATATCATCCCAAATACTTCAAAATCCGTAATTTAAACATACTACCACACTTTCATGTAAATTTGTAGGAAATCATGCAATTGGGTTAAGACCTACAAGAATTTGGTAACTTAATCGTAGGAAATGGGAAGAAATAGGCATGGGTAGGGACTAATCTACCCATTCAAAACCCCACATACCTGGAAATTTTGTGATTTCCTACTCCCTTGAAGAACCCTAAGTGAAAACTTGAAGAACTTGAAGAAAATGGCTTGAAACCCTTCCTACTCCCTTCTCTAACACTTGAATTTGCTAAAATGAACTTAACTGGAATTTTCGTCCCATAAAGACCCTGTTTTGACCTCAAAACGACGTGGTTTGGGGCCCAAAAGTATAGAAAAGTCAAAATTACCCTTACTGAAATTTCCCTGAAAAGCAGTTCTGGCCCCGACCATAAGTCGTACCATCAAGTCACGACTCGTGGTTACCTCTCGTGGTCACTTCACCCTTTTCCCCAACTTTTTGAATTTGTCCACAACTAGTAACCCACGACTCATACCACCATCCTACGGGTCGTACTGCCAACCGTGGTACCATCCACCCAAACCACTACAACTTAACCACAACTCTTCATCACGACTCCTTGCTTCATCCTACGAATCGTACCATGACCCGTGATGACTCACTCTGACACCACTTAGATATTCACCATGACTCTTAACCATGAGTCATACCATCTCATCATGGTTCATAGGACTACCCGTGACACAACCTCAGGCTCCCGGTCTCCTCACGACTCGTGTCACGAGTCATAGGTCCTCACCACGACTCGTACCTCCAGTCGTACTGGTGCAAAATTCCATGTTCTCTACAATTTTTTTTACTTAAATGCCCGGTCTATTCATAGACCCTTCCAGGGTGTTACAATATCTCCCCCTTGGAAATATTCGTCCTCGAATGTAGGGAAACAAGCAGCAAACTCAGAAACAAACAATCACTATATATAGATGCTAATCATTGACATTCAAGCTGAAAACTGACGGAACGACTGTTAGGACCTACTTTGTGACTGTCCCTGTCCCAAATGGCCCTTTTCATGGTGATATCACACTTTCATGGTTCTACCCTTTGCAAGGTACGGACACCCTCCTGATTAGGGTTACAAGTCGGGCTTCATGTATGCTCATATGGGGTATGCCAATTAAGTGAATGTCCCACTGTTCCTCATGATTTATGCATGTCTATTATTATGTATACTGGCTCAAGTTATGTTCAATACAGCTTTCCTCTCATGATTATGATTTTGAATGTATTATGAATATTTTGAAAACCTTGAGCCTTATGTTATGTTATGTTACGATATTTACGATATGAGCACGATGTCCTACTCATATGATGTTTTATGAGTTTTTACATGTTTTAAGGGCCTGTTTTACTTACCTTGCATACTTGATACATTCCACATACTGGCTGCATACTTTCTATGGTACATAGTTTTATGATACAAGACTCGGCACTCAGGCTCATCCTCATCCTTAGTCCATCCAAGAATTCGCTTTAAGCTTTGTTGGTGAGTCCTCATGTTTTGAAGGCCATTTGATTAAGCATGTATAATGTTCTATGTTTTAGTATTTGGCCGGGTTAGTTGGGGGTGTTGTCCCATCAACCCATTTTATAGAGTAGAGGCTTTCAGACAGTATGTAGTACTCAGCTTATTTATATGTCTAGTACTTCCGAATGTTATGAAATGCTATGTTACGCTTAAATTCCGTTATGCCTTATGTTCAGTCGTCCGCTTAAAGTGAATGAAGTTAGATGTGCTTATGTCATGGGTCTACTTGGGGCCTCTCGGGGTTCCTTGTCCCATATTACGATCCAGATCTACTTTCGGGTCGTGATAGAAAATCAAATCCCTTAAGGTATGTAAGGCCATGAATGGGTGCAATTGTCCACACCCATGTCCAAATCCCTCTCAATTCCTGATGTTCTAATTGATGATTCAATAGGGTTTCTAAGCAATGCATGAATTCCTAAGTATTAATCATTGGTATGATCTAAGCATGTTTTGAATGATGAATTATGATTTATGAGCAAATTTTACAATGTTTATAATTATAAATTATGTTTTCAAATGGTATAAACTATGATGCCCATCCATGGATGTTCATGAAAGCTGAGATCCATGAGATATATGTTCAAGTATGATATGATGTTTATGAAGAAAGTATGATTTCGAAATACCCATTTTACATTCATGTTTTCAAAGTGAATCAAGTTGATTTTAAGCATGTTTAAGTATTGGAAAAGCCCATATAATAAAGTATGTTTTACGATTTCATGCATTAGCTTACCACATGGTTTTGGAGTCAAGACTTCCATTATTTCTCATCTTGTGGTATGGTTTGAGCCAAGGCTCCTCATGTTATGATTTCAGAATATTCATGTATGTTATTATTCAGCTTTGTCACTAGACAATGGTCAGCTTTTGAAAAACGATGGAGAGCATATGCATATTTTTTGGAATAGTGTCTAGCACCGAGTAGGCTAAGGGTCAGTCAACCCTATGCCTCATAACTACGTGCCAACGTAGGTATGATCATATTATTTGGGACCTATGTTGGAGCTTTCCCCTTCCCCCAAGGGGGCTTGAGCTTGATATCGATATCATGGTAGCGTCCTTAGCCCTGGCAAGGCTTTGCACGACTCTGTCCACTTGAGTGTGATAGTCGGGACCACGTAAGCTCTATCGTGGTAATGTCTGTTATATGACGAGTCTCCAATATTTAGGCTCAGCCTCAGCCTTCCAAAGTAGTGTATCCAATATCAGTTGGTGAGTCCTCATCTCCCGAGGACCATTCCTTATCAGTTATCTTTACATTTTCAGTTTTAGGCTTAGAGAGTTAGTTGGGGTCTTGTCCCATCTACTCATCAGAAACAGAGGCTTTTCAGAGATAGATTGTATTTAGCATCAGACTCGTGTTGTATGTTCTGATGTTATGCTATATTCAGACTTCCGCTATGTTTATTATATTGATATTCCACTTTTATATGTTTGAGTTAGATGTATGTTCATGCCATAGGTCAACTTGGAGTCTCTCGGGGCTCCTTGTCCAGTGTATCGATTCGGGCCCATGTTCAGGTCGTGACAAACTAGGTATCAGAGCCTTAGGTTTTGAAGTGTCCTAGGGTGTCCAAAAGTCGCGTTATGTAGAGTCTTTTTTCATAGGTGTGAAGCGCGCCACACTTATGACGAAGAGGCTACGAAACATTTAGAAAATGTTCCCTTCTTTCATGATTTGTGTCGTGCAGTGAAATGTCCCTCTAACCTTCTAACTCGTGCTATACGCGTTTGCAAAATCATTCCTTCCCCCAGAGTTAATGGAAGGAGAAATAGATACGAAAATGGCTACGAGGATGGAAATGGAGATGGGCATTAGCAAGCCTCGCCAGCCCATGTGGAGCATATACCCAAGCTAGTTGCCCATGTTAAGTTCAGGGAAGCCATTTAGATGCTAGCTCAGGCCTTGACCGCCCAGGTCAACTAGCAGGCGGTAGCGCATGTCCCTCAAAACTAGAATGCAGCAGCGAGGGTCAGAGATTTTCTAAGGATGAACCCTCCGGAGTTTCTTGGGTCAAAGGTGGACAAGGATCGACATGAGTTCATCAATAAGATTCTAAATATCACCCAGGTCATGGGGGTGACTGGAGAGGAGTGCACCGATTTAGCCTCAATCAGTTGAAGGGGGTTGCGCTTATTTGTTTTAAACGGTGGAAGGATAATAGGGTAGTGGGAGCAGGCCCTATTGGCCCGGAGAGTTTCATGCCGCATTTCTGGAGCGGTTCTCCCTCGTGAGATGAGGGAGATTAAAGCAGATGAATTTGTGAATCTGAGACAAGGGAAGATGTTAGTGTAGGAGTATGCCTTAGAGTTCACTTGTCTATCCAAGTACGCACTAGAGTTAGTGGTTGATCAAAGAGCTCGAGCGAGCAGGTTTGTACATGGAGTGGCAGACTACCTAGACAAGGATTGCAGGAGCGCCATGCTTCATCAGGATATGGATTTTCCTCTGATGGTTTTATACGCCCAGCAGATGGAGGCAGTGCATCCAAGAGAGAGAGAGGCCAAGAGGGACAGGACAGACAACTATGGGTTCTCATCAGAGACTAGGAGGTGGGCACCGGCAGCAATCCCACCAGATATCTTCAGCCCCCGCACCATCTGCTATAGAGTGTGTCATCCCAATCTAGGTGTGACCACAGGGGGCGAGCATCAGGCTCTAGAGGACAGAGCAGCAGGCCCGCACAGTCCAGCATCCCAAAGTGTAGCAGATGTGGCCGGAGAAACATTGGCCAGTGCTTGGCAGGTACAGGTGCTTGCTTCGGGTGCGGGAAGCCCGAACACATGCTTAGTGATTATCCAACAGCCAAACAAGGTCATGATAGGGGCCGACGGCTAGCTTTTATTTCAGCAGCTCCACCAGCACGCCCAGCTTAGCAAGGGGCATCTATTAGCACAGGTGGTGGATAGCGCCAATACAGATTCTATGCCCTAGCATCCCGTCAGAGTAGGAGGTTTCCCCGGATGTAGTCACTAGTATGTTACGAGTGTTCCATCATGATGTATATGCATTGTTAGATCTAGGGGCTACCTTATCTTTTATGACGCTCTATGTTGCTAGTAGTTTTGGAGTTAGTCTCAAAATCCTATTATAACCCTTCTCAATCTCTACTCTAGTTGGCGATTCAGTTATAGCTAGGCAGGTGTATAGAAATTGCCCTATCACAGTTCTTCAGAAAGTCACCTCAGCAGATCTAGTAGAGTTAGCCATGACAAATTTTGACGGTATCCTCGGCATGGATTGGCTTCTACATACTATGCCTTAGTCAATTGTAGAACCCGTGTAGTAGAGCTCAAATTTCTGGGTAAGCTAGTTCTAGAGTGGAAGGGTAGTTCAACTATGCCTGTAGGTCATTCCATTTCCTAACTTAAGGCTAGAAAGATGATTTCTAAGGGTTGCGTGTACCATCTAGTTAGGATTAAGGATGCTACGTCTGAGACCCCGACTATCCAGTCATTTTCAGTAGTGTGTGAATATCCGAAGTGTTCCCAGATGATCTACCGGGAATCCCTCAAGAGAGGGAAATCGATTTTGGTATTGACTTTCTTCCCTATTGCAGCCTATATCTATTCCTCCTTACAAAATGGCCCCATCCGAATTAAAGAAGTTGAAGGAGTAGTTGAAAGACCTTCTAGACAAGGGTTTCATCAAACCTAGAAAATCCTCGTGGGATGCACTAGTCCTCTTTGTCTGGAAGAAAGATGGTTCTCTTCGTATGTGCATCGATTATTGGAAATTGGACAAGGTCACCATCAAGAACAGGTATCCTCTCACCAGGATTGATGATTTGTTTGACCAGCTTCAGGGTACTAAGTTATTTTCGAAGATAGATCTCAGGTCCGGATACCATCAGCTCAGGGTTCGGGAGAGTGACATCCCGAACACAGCCTTCAGGATGCGATGGTCATTATGAGTTTATACTTATGTCTTTTGGACTAACGAATGCTCCTGCAGCTTTTATGGATTTGATGAACAGAGTGTTCAATCTATATCTAGACATGTTCATGAAGGTGTTCATAGATGAAATCCTTATACACTTTCGGAGCGAGGAGGAGCATGCCGCTCATTTGAGGGTGGTGCTACAGACCTTGAAGGGTCGTCAGCATATGCTAAATTCAGAAAATGCCAATTTTGGTTGAATTCAATGGCGTTTTTGGGTCATTTGGTGTTAAGTGAGGTTGTTCAGGTAGACTCTCAAAAGATAGAAGCGGTGAAGAATTGGCCTAAACCGGTGAATCCTTCGAATATCAGGAGTTTCTTGGGTTTAGCTAGTTATTATCGGAGATTTATTTAGGGATTTTCATCTATTGCATCACTGTTCACCAAATTGATCCAGAAGAAAGTGAAGTTCCAATGGTCAGAGGCTTGTGAGAGGAGCTTCCAAGAGCTGAAGACTCAACTCACCTCAGCACCAGTGTTAACCCTACCTGAGGGTACCGATGGGTTTGTGGTATATTGTGATGCTTTGAGGATCGGCTCTGCTTGTGTACTGATACAGCATGGTAAGGTTATATCATATGCTTCCAGGTAGCTGAAGGTCCATGAAAAGAATTACCCGACTCATGATCTCTAATTGGCCGCGGTAGTATTTGCATTGAAAATTTGGAGACACTATTTGGATAGGGTCCATGTGGATGTGTTTATGAACCACAAAAGCCTACAATATGTGTTTACCAAGAAGGATCTAAATCTACGCCAAAGGAGGTGATTGGAGTTACTCAAGGATTATGATATGAGTGTCCTTTACCATCTGAGCAAGGCTAATGTGGTGGCGGATGCTCTTAGTAGGATTTCTATGGAGAGTGGTCCCATGTAGATGAGGGGAGAAAGGAGCTGGTGAAGGATGTGCATCTCTTTACATGGTGGAAGTTTGTTTGGTTGACTCAACCGATAGTGGTGTTATTATTCAGAATGGATCATAATCATCCTTGGAAACTAATGTAAAATCTAGATAAGATGAGGATCCTATCTTGGTGAAGTTAAAGGAAGTCGTTCAGAATCAGAAGGTAGAGGTCTTCTCCAGAGGGGGAGATGGTGTGCTTCGATATCAAGGTCATTTGTGTGTTCTGATGATTTGAGAGATCGGATGTTGCACGAGGCTCATGGTTCTAGATAACTATACTTCTAGGTGCCACCAAGATGTATTGTGACCTACGGAAAGTCTATTGATGGAATGGCATGAAGAAGGACATTGCAGAATTTGTGGCTAAGTATCCGAATTGTCAGCAAGTGAAGGTTGAGCACCAGAGACCAGGAGGTATGCTTCAAGACATTACTATTCCTACTTGAAAGTGGGAGGAGATTAATATGGACTTCATCACAAAGTTGCCTCGCACTCGTCGATAGTATGACTCCATTTGGGTTGTTGTGGACAGGTTGACCAAACTAGCTAACTTTTTACCGATCAAAACTACCAATTCAGTGGAGGATTATACATTCAGGAACTGGTTCGGTTACATGGAGTGCCCTTGTCCATCATATCAGACAGAGGTACTAAGTTTACCTCCCAGTTTTGGAGATCGTTTCAAAAGGGACTTTGTACTCAGGTCAAGCTTAGCACAGCGTTTCACCCGCAAATGGATGGTCAGAGGGAGTGGACTATTTAGACTCTTGAGGACATGTTGAAAGTGTGTGTGATTGACTTCAAGGGTAGTGATCATTTGCCTCTCATTAAGTTTGTGTATAACAACAGCTACCATTCCAGCATTCAGATGGCTCCGTTTGAGGCTCTCGGTAGGAGAAGATGTAGTTCTCCTATAGGATGTTTTGAAGTCGGTGAAGCTGCGATGATAGGCCCAAATTTACTCCATGAAGCTATGGAGAAAGTTCAGCTTATAAGGGATAGGTTGAAAATAGCTCAGAGTCTCCAAAAGTCCTATGCGGATGTGAGGAGGAGAGAACTTGAGTTAAGTCAGTGATTGGGTGTTTCTAAAGGTATCTCCCATGAAGGGAATGATGAGATATGGAAAGAAAGGGAAACTTAGTTCCTGTTACATAGGCTCGTACCGAATTGTGAAACGGGTTGTTAAGGTAGCATATGAGTTGGAGTTGCCCTTAGAATTAGGTTTCGTCCATCCAGTTTTCCATGTATCGCTCTTAAAGAAGTTTCTGGGTGATCCAGCTCTAGTAGTTTCAGTGGACAGCATCAGTGTGAAAGACAGCCTTAGTTATGAAGAGGTTCCGGTGGAGATACTGTATCGTCAGGTTCGTAAGCTAAGAAACAAAGAAGTAGCCTCAGTTAAGGTTTTATGGAGGAATCAGCATGTTGAGGGAGCTACGTGGAAAGCCAAAGCAGATATGATGGCTAAATACCCTCATCTATTCCCTACCGACTCAGTTTCAGCTTGAGGTATTAGTTTCTGCCTTAATACTCTATTCAGCTTCATGTTCAGCTCATGTACCTCAGTTTCTTTCATGTAAATGGATGTATATGTGGTTTGGGAATTCAGTTCAGTTATGTAGTTCAAATCGAAGTCAGTCACTCCATCAGTTTTCAGCATGTATGTTCAGTATTTGAGTTTGATGATTGTTTTTCCCTGCTTTTCTATATGATTTTCAACATTCGAGGATGAATGTTCCCAAGAGGGAGATATTGTTATACCCTGGAAGCCCTAAGATCAGACCCGAGAGTAGAAACGGAAAAAACTGAATTTTCTACACTAAGTCACAGGATGAGTCGTCCTGTGATTCGTGGGGTATACCATGAGTCGTGGAGTGAGCCGTGGTTTGGAATCTTGACTTTGAGGTGACCACGAGTCATGGTCATCACCATGACTCATTAAGTCAGTCGTAGTCAAGGATGATTTGAAGGAAGAAGAAAAAGGGTAGTGTACCTAATGGATTGGTCAGCAGGACTCGTTGGGTACACCACGAGTCGTGGTGTCACTCGTGGTCACTGGGAGAGGAATTTTGGCAGTGTTGTGCACAACTGGTGGCCACGAGTCATGGCCATAGACAATGACCCGTCCAGTCCCTCGTTGGGACTGGCAGTCTGTTTTTCCCAACTTGTTTATTAAGAGCTTTTCCGTAATTTCTATGTTCCTAAAGCCTAAACTACGTCATTTTAAGCTCTCAATAGTGAGTTTTAAGAAGGGTGAGTTCATTCTAAGCCTATCCTAATTCATGCATGCAAGTTTAGAGGTTTTGAGAGGTGATCAAGTCTAGTTCTTCAAAGTTCTTCCTCAATTCTCTTTGGGCAATCAAGGAAGTATGAAAATTAGATCCCTTCAGATATTTAAGGCTATGAATCGGTGTAATTGTCCACATCCATGCCCAACTCCCTCTCAATTCACGATGTTCTAATTGATGATTCCATTGGGTTTCTACCCAATGCATGAATTCCTAAGTATTAATCATTGGTATGATCTAAGCATGTTTTGAAGGATGAATTATGATTTATGGGCAGATTTTACAATGTTTTAAATTATAAATTATGTTTTCAAATGCTCTAAACTATGATACCCATCCATGAATATTCATGAAAGTTGAGATCCATGAGATATATGTTCAAGTATGATGTGATGTTTATGAAGAAAGTATGATTTCAAAATACTCGTGTTATGTTCATGTTTCCAAAGGGAATCAAGTTGATTTCAAGCATGTTTAAGTATTGGGGAAACCCATATGATCAAGTATGTTTTACGATTCCATGAATTAGTTTACCACATGATTTTGGAGTCAAGACTCCCATTATTTCTCAGCTTCTGGTATGATTTGAGACAAGGCTCCTCATGTTATGATTTCAGAATATGCATGTATGTTATTATTCAGCTTTGTCACTAGACGATGGTCAGCTTCATTGAAAAACGATGGAAAGCATATGGATATTTTTGGGAATAGTGTCTAGCACCGAGTAGTCTAAGGGTCAGTCAACCCTATGCCTCAAAACTACGGGCCAACGTAGGTAAGATCAGATTATTTGTGACCTACTTTGGAGATTTCCCCTGCCCCTAAAGGGCCTTGAGCTTGATATCGATATCATGGTAGCGTCCTCAGCCCTAGCAAGGCTTTGGACGGCTCTGCCCACTTTAGTGTGATAGTCGGGACCACGTAACTCTCTATCATGGTAATGTCGATTATATGATGAGTCTCCCACTATTCCTCATAATTTCAGTTATGAATGTACATTAGTCATGATTTTATGTTTTTCAGTAGGTTTGACCCAATGTTCAATTTTATTTATGATTATCAAATTTCAGCTTTGGGTCATTCGATTTAGTTATGATGCTCAGTTATGTTGAGATCATGACATCAAAAAATAGCATGCAAACCCTACTCTCAGATTATCATCTTGACAATGTTTTATATTATGCATGTTCAATGATTTTACTTACTTAGCGGTTTTACTTACTTTGCATACTTGGTACATTTCACGTACTGACCGCATACTTTATGTTGTATCATTTCATGATACAGGCTCCGATATTCAAGCTCAACCTCATCGCTAGCCAGCCTTCCAGAGTAGCACATCCAGTCTCAGTTGGTGATTCCTCATCTCCCAAGGACCATTTTTTATCAGTTATCTTTATATTTTCAGTTTCAGGCTTAGAGAGTTAGTTGGGGTCTTGTTCCATCAACTCATCAAAAATAGAGGCTTTTCAGACATAGATTGTATTCAGCTTCAGACTCGTGGTGTATGTTCTGATGTCATGCTATGTTCAAACTTCCGCTATGTTTATTATGTTGATCTTCCGCTTTAATATGTATAAGTTAGATGTATTTTCATGCCATAAGTCGACTTGGAGTCTCTCAGGGCTCCTTGTCCCATATCTCGACCCGGGCTCATGTTCGGGTCGTGACAAATGATGACATTCAAATCCACTCCTCACAAGGAGGAAGTCTAAACGACCGCCGTAATATAAATACCCAACTAAGAGTCGGGGTCGAATCCACAGGGAATAGCGATTGAATAATGCAAAAGTTATCTATTGACTTGAACCAAAATTGCAACCATGCGTTGAAAATAAAAATAAAATGTTGGGGGAAAAAGCAAGATCATAATTTAAATTTAAAATCAACTATCAAGGGAACAAGGCAACCAAATTGAATGAACAATTATTAGCAAGGGTCAGGGGTATGCTATTGATGGGGGTTTAATTTGATTGGGATTAACTAAAAAATCAAATTATTACTCATAAGCATAAATAACTGTGGATAAAGTGACACACGATGTTTTCCAACCAATTGGGTGCTCTATTCCTTGAGTTTTCTCAAACCCCAAGGCCTTAATTAATTAATCCACTATATCTTAGGTCAGATTTAAGCTATCTCTAGCCTCAAATCTCTAATGGGTGTATGATTATGGGTTTTTGCTACCTCTAGCTCAACCCAACACATTCAAGACCCAATTGCCTACCATTGGTTTCTTACCCATATTCAATTTTCCTCTTTCAAGGAAAAATGGAATAAGTAAACATAACCCACATTTGCAACTCTGGGTAATTCAATTATAATTTGAGAAAAAACAACAGATTTATACTAAATAAGTAATTACAAGAATAATATAGCCATATCCAATCCAATCTATCCCCAATCATGCACACACCCCTGGCAAATTATCTAGCTACTCATAGATGAATAATACAAAAGCATATTGACAAAAAAGTTAATAAAATTCATCACTAAGAGTAAATAGCAAGCTCAAAATTGTCTTCAATGGTGGTTTGTACTTGAAGAAGAAGAAAAAGAAAAGTTATTAAATATTTCTCTCCCTAACTCTACAAATCTGGAATGGAATATTCAGTACTTTCTACAGAATGTATAGAAATAGGTTTTAAAATGCTCCTCACATCCCGTGCTGGATGATTTTGCCCTCCTAAAAACGGCCTCATTTGCGAGCCACCGGTGTTCCATCATTGCCCATCCGTGGGATGCCATTTTGTCGCAGGTGGAGAAGTGACTTTGGGGATCTAACCGGCATTGGCACTTGCGGTCGCAGATACTGACCTGCGTTTCACCGATGCACCTTCCACTTATCGCTAGTATGCTCTTGTGTTTTAGCAGGAATTTTGTCGGTCTCATCCGATAGAGCGTCATTCCCATCTGATAGAACTCCAGTCCTCTTCTTTAATTCCATGCTTTTGTCCAATTCCTTGGCTTCTCTCTTTAAGTTGAATGCCTAAAAAAAATGGACGAGCATAAAATCCTCCTAAATGACTTGAAATCCAAGAAAAAGCTCATGTTTAAAAGCCTAATGAGTTGGTAATTTATCAACTCATCAAATATCCCGGAGCGTTCACCATTTATTGCACCATGGGGTGTACTTGTTCATTAAGGATCTATGCGACCTGAGGGATTGCATCAAATTGATGCCCCTCGTGATCTTTAAGAGGTTAGGGTTGGAAAATCTCAAGCCTACCACTATGAGGTTGCCATGGAAGATCGATCTATTTTGCGCCCTGTAAGGATACTTTTTGATATCCTGGTTGAAGTGGAAAGGTTCATCCTTCCAGCGGACTTAATTATGTTGGATTGTAAAGGGAACCTTGAACTACCTATTATTTTGGGGCACCCATTCTCTGCCATAGGGTATGCTCTAGTGGATGTCGAGCTAGGTGAGCTCAAATTCTGAGCTGGTGGTGATGAGGTTATATTCAATGTGTGCCAGCCAATGAAACCACCAGATGAGTGTAAGGTTGACACGACCCAAGCGTGGACGTCAGATCGAGACACGGGACCTAGAACCATGAATGGCTCCATGCTAACCCATGACCTAGCATAATTCTAACATAACAACAACAAATCGAACATATCTAAGATGAAGCTTAACTAAAATTTAACTAATCATAAGGAAATAATAAAATCTAACAACAACACTGAGTTATAAGTTGAAACTAACACCACACTTTCTGAAAGCCTATACTAATCTGATGAGTTATTAGGATAATGTCACGACCCGAACGTACACCCGGATCGTAGACACGGGATAAGGGACCCTGAGAGATCCCAAGTCAACCCATGTCACATGCATACAACTAATCTCATTTAAAAAAGCGGAATATTTAGCATAAAACATTGCAGAAACGTAACTATGACATAGCATCAGGAAATACCAAACATTTACATAAGCTGAGTACTACGCCTTTGTCCGAAAGCCTCTAATACATAAGATGGGTTGATGGGACAACATCCCAAACTAACCCGAGCAATACTAAAACATAATCAACATGAAATTTTATCAAATGGACCTCGGAACATGAGGACTCACCAACAAGATTATAGCGTAAGCTGAGATGGACTAAGGATGAGGATGAGCCTAAGACTCGGACCTTGTATCATGAAACGATACAACATAGAAGGTATGCGGTCAGTATATGGAATGTACTGAGTATGCAAGGTAAGTAAAACGGACATTTTAAAAGTAAAGTAAACTCATAAATAGACATAGGAGAAGGACATCATGCTTGCATCAAATCTTCGTAATAAAACACAGGGCTCAAGACTTTCAAATCATTCATAGTCATTCATTATTATAATTATAAGTAACTTTATCAAAATGTGACTTGAGCCAATAACATAAACATAACAATGCATAAAAAATGCGGAACAATGGGAGGACTCGTCATAACCGACACCATCATGGTAGAAATTTTCATGATGCCCCACTGTCTCACCCAAGTAGGCAGAGCCGACCCTGGCTTGCCAGGTGAGGGTCGTGCAAAAGGCGTGATATCACATTTGAGTGGATCATTATCAATACATCATATCATTTACAAACCCACGGTGGCACGTGGTTATGAGACACCGGGGTAGGCCTTTGAACGCCGAGTTGCTCGGTGCTAGATATGGCTCCCAAAAACATGCATATAGGCTCATACATAAATCAATAAGATCATGCATTAATATTCATTGGCTAAAATATAACATTTATCATCATTGATCCCCTTTATAACATGATTATCCAAGAATCAAAGCCCTTTTCATCATCCAACATCATAAATCGATAAATCATGTAATTCGTTTCATAAATCGTAAATCATTCTTCAACATGTGGGCATTGCCCATTACTTCATCATACTCAATACTTTCAAAATATGTTCATAAACATGGGTAACTAGAAAATCATGTTTTTCGATCATCCAAAAACTCAAATTATAGAGTATTCATCATAAACCATAACTTCCATGAACTCTCATCAAATGGGCAATTTTGATTTAAAAGCTTGAAACATGATTAAAGGAAAATAATGATAAAACCTTTCCATCATTCATAATTCAATAATTAAAACTCAATTAAATCATACCCATAAAGAGAAATCACATTTTCATTCATTTGAGTATAACTTCATAGACTTGAATAGGAGGATTCATGATTTTAATCAAAATTGGGCATGGGTGAGGAAGAACTCCACCCATTTTAAAACCCTACATACTTTGGAATTGATGGACATAAAGTTCCTTGAACACCCACAAAGAAATTGATGAAAATTTGGGGAAGAAGGCCTTGAATCTCCCAAAAACCTCTCTAAGTTTTTGCATTAGAATGGGCATGCATAAAGGGCTTAACCCATCTTATCTTACTCAGAAAAATATCCAAAATGACGTAGTTTAGGCCTTAGGGACTTAGAAAATTATGAAAACACACTTATTAAAATGCAGGAAATTTCTGGTTCCCAGCCCCCACGAGGGACCTCACGGGTCATTGCCACAGGGCACAACTCGTGGGCTAGATCCGTTGATTCCACTGCCCAAACATCCAAGGGGACCCCACAGGTGACTTCACGAGTTGTGAGGTCATATCATGACTCGTGGTCACTTTCCATGGCCTGCACTGCCCATCCCGACTGGCCAAACATCCCAGGTAGACCACGGGTGACCTCACGAGTCATGAGGTCTGACCACGACTCATGATCAGGCCCGTGGCCTCTTCACTCAGGCCTTGCCAAACCATGCTGACCACAAGTCACCTTACGACTCGTGGTCACTCCTCACGACCAACTTCATGGGTCATTCTGTAACCTGGTGCGAATTTTCAGTTTTTCTTCGTTTTTACTTCCGGGTCTGATCCTTGGATTCCCGGGGTATAACAGATAAGTCCCCAACTAACTCCAAAATCTGAGAACTAAAAATTAATGAAAATAAATAAAACATTAATCCCATCCTCAGAAGATGAGGACTCACCACTGTCAACTGATAGAGTTTGGAATGTGTCTAACCGCAAGGTTGTGTCTGAATACCTACATCAATATCATAAAAATACAGCACATAAAGCATGCAATCAGTACTAGGAATGTGTTGAGCATATGTGAAATGTATCTGAAAACAAGAACCTACTATGAATCTAATAAAAGTTGTACATAAATATGGATGAATACATAAGCTGATGTAAAGTACAATGGCCCTTTCTGAGATGCATGAATAACGACATAGCATGCTAGCTCAAAACATTTAATGAAATATAAGTAAATCTAGTTTAAGGTTCATGTACATGTATTGAAGATTGAATCTAAAATCATAAACTAAAAATTGTAATTGAAACAACTGTACTGGAACTGAAACTAAACTGTACTGTGGGAGAGCCTATTAACCGACAAACTCCAATGTGAGCCTCATGGAGCCCCACCTATAACCTTGGTTGGGAGGGCCTTCATACATTTCCAAAGTTAAGAATCATGACTGGCATGATATCACTTATAAGATTAGGGAGACAATCTCAACTAATGACGACCCCTATATGCACCCATTGAGGCGAGGGAGACACTCTTAATAGCAAGGATCCCATATTACTCAGGCTAAGGAAATCATTCTCTACTATCGAGAATCCCTTATCCTATGGTGGTACGTCGTTCTATTACCTGGGAGCACTGTAACCCTGTCCTATTCGATGCTAAGTATTAGTCCCAACTAAACATAAGAATACACATAAGTTGATGTCCTAAAACTACTTGGAACCACTTTATCTAGAAAGAGTCCCGAGAGCCTAAAGGACATGTGCCATACTGATACTGAGGGCTCATAACTGATGTACTAAGACTAGTCAAAGATATTTTCTATTAGCAAGAGGCCTGAGAGTCTAAATAACCATAAGCATGTTGATCGTACTGAATTCATGAAAATTATAGAGTCAAATCATAGTTTAAATCATATGTACTAAAATCATGTTAAAGTTGCATATATTTCAAAAGGTCCATATTCATATAAATAGTGGTAAATCATTGCTAAGTCTTAGAAATCATGCTAACATTATATCCTAGACATAAATCATGGATTGGAGAGGGGGAATGAAGAACATACATAGCTATTGATCATAAGAGCCTTGAAATCATGAATAGTATATACTCTTTATCATGAAACCATGAAAACATGGAGTCATGAGAGAATTCATACGTAAAATTGAAACCCTAAGACCTGCTTTTCTAGGGAGTTGAAAAGTCTAGGGTTCATGAAATAATTAGGACACAAGGGTGAAAGGAAACCCTTTTTGAAGTTCCACATACCTTATCCTTTGCCTCATAACTATAAACATGAATCCACAATCCTATTATAATGTCAATCTGCAACAATTATGTGGATAGAACTACAATTAATAGCTTAATGACGAAATCCAAGTCATAGAGGCATTTTATCGAACACCCGGAGGGAATAAGAAATTCAAGCCTCTTGTGAGTGGGGTTTCCTAACACCCACTTCTTTCTACAGCCCCTTAACAACAAGCATAATGATTACAAGTTTAACTAAAGCCACATCCATCCTCAATACTGAAACAGCCCCATAAACCCTAACCCTAGGTCATCACATGAACTCATGGCTTCCTAGCACCGTCCCATGAGTCCTCACCTTAGAAAATCCCTAAGGATTAGAAAAAAATACTCATGTAAGATTCTAGGAGAATTACTTACCTTGGAGGAAGGAGGAGTGCTCAAGATTTCATGTCTTGAAACTTAAAGATTGTTCTTTACCTTGCTAGAGATAAGAAGATGATTTTGATGTTAGAATCATGAAGAAATTCATGGATTTGTGTTGTAATAGGTTGGAGAATTCTTACCGAGCCTTAGGAGGGTTGAAGAGAGCTCTTAGAACTAGTAGTGTTGATCAGGAGGCGGAACAATACCAAAAAAATCGTTTAAGGAGACTTACAAAGGCCCTGAAACCCCCATGTTACGCCCCAAGTGATGGGTTGTCAGTCCCCCGATGGACCGTCAACTTACTTTGGGGGGAAATTTTATACTTGTGTTTAAGGTAGACAGACCAAACTTGACGGGCTATTGGGTGGTTGACGGGCCGTCACACCTGACAGTGCTCACTAAATTACTCATAACTTTTTACTCCGAACTCTGATTGACGCAAGATCGGATACATTGTAAAGAAGACACAAAGAATTTAATTTGATGCATTGATCACCCAAAAATCACTTCATAAATTAGGAGTTATGGCCATTTGAAGTTGACCCTTGTAATAACTTATATGAAAACTCAATCGGTAAGATGGCTCTCAATTCCACTTTGTGCTAGAGGTTCCTTATGACCTTAATTCATATCCAATTCACTTCGCACACTTAAGAATTAATCTTAACACCTATTCTTCATAAGAATTTAGTCAGGTTTGGGTCTATATACAAATCTACACTGCTTCAAACTTAGCCCAAAAGTTTGAGGCGTTAAAATATCGCAACTCACGAGTCTTGGGTATAGTCTTCGGGACTATTGGGGTATTACATTATCTCCCCCTTGGGAACATTCATCCTCGAATGTAGATTGAGAATATTGAAGGATAGAAAAGGAATATCAACCCAAAACTGAATAACCATAACTGAAAGTGAATGGAGTGATGGGCTCCAGACTAAGATACATGACTAAACTGAATTCATGAATTATATATGCATGCTATAACATGAAAGAAACTGAGAGACATTAACTTGACATAAAACTGAATAGAGTAATATGAAGGGATTATTCCCTCAACTGGAACTCTTCACATTCGCTCTTAAAGTTATCACCAAAGGTTTTATACTTATAACCATTTCATACCATCCACGGAAGGATCTCATATTAGGATGCAAAAAGGGATCTTATACCTCGTACTACGATTCCTAGGTCTAAAAACATGCAAGGATCAACATGAAAAGCTCATAATATCTATGAATACCTCTAGTGAATTTCCCCAATCATGACATGATGATAGGGCATAGAAGCGGTCTTGAAGCTGTCCATTACACACACCAGCTGATGTACCCTTTTGAGGTGGGCGAGTTATCAGGGCTACTAACGAGGTGGCTAGGGCTCTAGATTTGCTCCATTTTTTTGCTTGGCAATCGCTGAGCTTATGGCCTGACTTGCCATACCAGAAGCAAGCATTTGAACCAGCCATGCACACTCCTAGGTGGTGCTTTCAGTAGCTCTTGCAAGCTGGGTATGTAATTTCCCTTACCCTGGGTCTTGATGGAACACTGGCTGTTGATGGGGTTGGGACTGATGACTTCTGAAGGGACTGTGATCACTGTCCACCACCCATCCTCTACTGGGAATACTCAGAGTCCCCAATCCTAGATATCTTGCTCCTCCTTTCCAATTCCTTTCACTTTTCCTCCTCAATATGCTGACTATTATGATTGGTTAGTATATATATATATATATATATATATATATATATATATATCATTAATAATCATGGCGATCTTGCACTCCTTGATAAATGAATCTGCCACCCCATTCATGAACCTTCTTTTACGAGCCCTCGGATCGGCCACTATCTCTGATGCATACTTGGACAACCAGGTAAACTCCAAAGCATACTCCTGGACAGTCATGTTATTCTATTTCAGATTGATGAACTTGGCAGCCTTTGCCTCCCTCAACTCTCGAGGAAAGGATTTATCAAAGAAAGTGGTAACAAACTTATCCCAACCAACGGGAACCGCACCAATTCCCCTTCTTTTCTCCATAGACAGAATTATAGATGAGCAACCCCCTTCAGCTTATAGGAGGCTAAGTTCACACTCTCCTCTCCAGTCACTCCCATAATTTGGGTGATCTTCTAAACCTCCTCTATAAACTCATGTGGGGACTCATCCACCTTTGACCCAAAAAATTCAAGTGGGTTCGCCCTGAGGAAGTATCTCATTCTCACCGCCACCACATTCCCATTTTTGTGAACATGGGCCACTGCCTACTATTTGACTTGGGATGTCATAGCCTGAGCCAAAATCTGAAAAGGGGCCTTGAACTCGACATGAGTAACTTGCTCGGGCAATGGATCCGCTAGAGCTGGTGGGGCTCGATAATGCCCATATCCATTGCCATTGTCGTGGCCATTTTCATTGTCATTTCTTCTTTCATTGACTCGGCGTCGAGGCATATTTCTGCAAACGTGTGTAGCGTAAGTTAAAAGAGGAACTTTTAGAGTTTCACACTCTATGCATGATAAGAATCATGAAGAAAGGGAATTTTCCTAAAAATACCTTGAAGCCTCTTCCTCATATGTGTGGCATGCTTCACACCCGTGAAAAAGACTCTACTTAATGTGGCTTTCAGACACCCTAGGACACACCTAAACCTAATGCTGTGATACAATGTTTTTCAAGACCCAGGGGTGGACCTCGAGTTGAGACCTAGAATCAGGAATGGTCCCAAGCTAACCCATGGCATAGCATAATTCTAACATAACAACAACTACTGAACATATTTTAGCAGAAGCTTAACTGAAATTTAACTAATCATAAGGAAAGGATAAAATCTTATAATAACACTGTGTCATAAGTTGAAACTAACACCACACTATCTGAAAGCCTTTATTAATTTAATGAGTTGCTTGGACAAGTCCTCAACTAACTCCAAAATCTGAGAATAAGAAATAAACTAAAATAAAGAAAATATAAATCCCGTTCTTAGAAGATGAGGACTCACCATTGCCAGTTGATAGAGTTTGAAATGTGTCTAACTGTGGAGATGCGTCTGAATATCTGGATCTATATCATAAAACAATATAGCACATAAAGTATGCAGCCAATACTTGGAATATATTGAGTACATGTGAAACGTATCTGGAAACAAGAACCTACTATGAATCTGAGAAAAACTGTACATAAACATGGTTGAATGCATAAGCTAAGGTAATGTACATTGGCCCTTTTTGAGATGCATAAATACCGACACAGGATGCTAGATTGAAAATATTTAATGAAATATACGTAAATCTAGTTTTAGGGTCATGTACATGTATTGAAGACTGAATCTAAAATCATAAACTTAAAATTGTAACTGAAATAACTGTACTGAAATTGAAACTAAACTGTACTATGGGAGAGCCTATTAATCGACAAACTTCAATGTGAGTCTCTTGGAGCCCCACCTGTAACCCTGGTTGGGAGGGCGTTCATATCTTTCAAAAGGTAAGAACCATGACTGGTGTGATATCACTTATTAGCTCACGGAGACAATCTCAACTAACGATGACCCCTACATGAACCAATTAAGGAGAGGGAGACACCCTTACTAACGAGGATCCCATATTCCTCGGGCTAAGGGAAACATTCTCTATTATCGAGTATCCCTTATCCTATGGTGGCACGTAGTTCTAAAACCTAGGTACACTGGAACTCCGGCCAACTCAGTGTTAAGTACTACTCCCAACTTAACATAAGAATACACAGAAGCTAATAATTTGAAGTTGATGTTCTAAGACTAGTCGACACCACTTTATCTAGCAAGAGTCCCGAGAGACTAAAGGACTATGACATACTGATACTGAGGGCTCATAACTGATTTTCTAAGACTAGTTAGGGCTACTTTCTACTTGCAAGAGGCCTGAGAGTCTAAAGAACCATAACCATGCTTATCATACTAAATTCATAAAAATCATCTAATCAAATCATAGTTTAAATCATATGTACTGAAATCATGGTAAAGTCATATATATTTCAAAAGGGCCATATTGTCAAAAATAATGCTAAATCATGGCTGAGTCTTAGAAATCATGTTAACATCATATCATGGATATAAACCATGGATTGGAGAGGGGGAATCATGAACATAGATAGATATTGATCATAAGAGACTTGAAATCATGAAATTATATGTTATTTATCATGAAAACCTTGAAAACATGGAATACGTAAGAGAATTCAAACATAGAATTGAAAACTTAAGACATGTTTTTCTAAGGAGTTGAAAAGTCTAGGGTTCATGAAATAATTAGGACACAAGGGTGAAAGGAAACCCTTTCTAAAGTCCCACATACCTTATCCTTGGCCTCAAAACTATCAACAAGAAGCCACAATCCTCTTATATTATCAATTTGTAATAATTATATTGATAGAAATTACAATCAATAGGTTAACGATGAAATTCAAGTCATAGAGGCATTTTATCGAACACCCGAAGGGCATAAGAAATTCAAGCCTCTTATGAGTGGAGTGTCCTAACACCAACTTCTTTCTACAGCCCCTTAACAATAAGCATAACCATTACAAGTCTAACAGCCACATCGATCCTCAACACCAAAACAGCCCCATAAACCCTAACCCTAGGTCATCACATGAACTCATAACTTCCTAGAACCGTCCCATGATTCCTGAGCTTGAAACATGCCTAATGATTAGAAAAAGTACACACGTATGGTTTTAGGACAGTTACTAACATTGGAGGAAGGAGGAGTGTTCAAGATTTCAAGTCTTAAAAATCAAATATTGTTCTTGACCTTGCTAGAGATAGGAAGATGAATTTGATGTTAGAATCATGAAGAAATTCATGGATTTATGTTTTGATAGGTTGGATAATTCTTACCTATCCTTAGGAGGGTTGAAGGGAGCTCTTGGCACTAGTAGGGTTGATTTGGAGGCGGAACAATGCCAAAAAAATTATTTAAGGCGACTTTTAAAGGCCCTGAAACCCCCATGTGATGCACCAAGTGATGAGACGTCAGTCCCCTGATGGACCTTCAACTTGCCTGTCACTTTGGGTTAGAAATTAACTGTTTCTATTTAAGGTTGATGGACCAAACTTGACAGGCCGTCGGGTGGTTGATAGACAGTCAATCTTGTTGTCACACCTAATAGTGCTCCACTAAATTGCTCATAACTTTTTACTCTGAGCTCCAAATGATCCAAGGTTGGATGCATTGAAAAGAAGAATCAAAGGTCTTTAATTTGATTTATTGAATCCCCTAAAATCACTTCATGAATTAGGAGTTATGGTTGTTTGAACTTGACCCTTGTAAGTATTTATATGAAAACTCAATCGGTAAAAAGGCTTTCAACTCCACTTTGTGCTAGAGGTTCCTTTTGACCTTAATTCAAATCCACTGCACTTCCCACATCTAAGACTTGATCTTAACACCTAGTTTTCATATTAATTTAGTAGTATTTGGTTCTATCTCCATATCTAGACGGCTTCAAACTTAGCCCGAATGTTTGAGGCATTAAAATATCTCAACTCACGAGTCTTGGGTATCGTCTTAGGGACTTTTGGGGTGTTACAAAGGTGGTCGACGTGATTGATGATAGAGATGATAAGGTGGATATTCTTTATAATGAGTCCAAACCTCCGGATTATTGCTAAATTGTGAGGTGGAATCATCGTGTCGCGACGTTAAATCAAGTGCTTCTTAGGAGGAAACTCAAGTATCTTTAAATTCCTTTTTACTTTACATTTTTGTTGTTTTTGTTGTTTTAGGATGTTGGATTGCAAATATTTTAAAGGAACTAGAGTGGAGCATATGCGTTGGACTTGCGAAATGTAGGTCCCAACTTGCAGAACACAAGTGACATATAAACATAGTCCAAAATGATTGGGAAAATGATGAGCACCTGCGCCTAATCTGTGTACCGCAGTCAAGGACTTGCAAAATGCAAGTGTAGTGCAGATCAAAGTCCGAAAACTTGGAAAAATTTGTTCAAAAGTAGAAGATCTGTGTTGCATCTGCAAAATGCAGATGTGGACTTGCGGCACGCATGTGCAACGCAGGTCCCAAGAAGTGCACTAGGAAGTCTGAGGCACACCTGCGTTAGACTTGTGGTTCACAGATCCCCATCTGCAGCCACGGGTCCAGCGCAGGCATAGGTATGAAGAATTATAAATGTTGACCGATCCATTTAACCTACCTGACCCATCCTCGACCCATGACCTTTTATCTTTTTCCTATTTTCAAAAAACCCCATTTTCTGCACCACTACACTATTTTCTCCACCACTTTACTCCCAACTACCACCATTCACTCCACACCCAACCTTTTCAGCTTCCTCCTCCTATAAAAATCATCCTCTTTTCCATTTTCTACCATCACACAAATCTCATACAAAAGAAGAAAAGCTTGGGTCAGCCATTCTTCTTGTGAAGCGCTCAAAGTTTCAACTCCTCCTTTCTACTCACTCTGTGTTTGATGATATGTGTAGCAAAAATCATGGTATTTTTAATTTTTTTCATTAACCATATTTCCCCTATTTCCCTAATGTATGTTCTTCACGTTTAAGTGAAATTGATTTTTGTGGGTTAGTTCAAAATTGCAAAATGGGTAGAATTTTTTATTTAAGGAGATTACATATGATGAGTACACTATAATGCCATGAAATTGAAGTTGTGGGTGATGTCTGAGTAACCCATTTGCTTGAGATGACTGATTTTTCCCGATAATGGATTGGGTGACGTCTTTATTAAGGGAAATCATCATTTCTTTCTGATTTTTTGATCATGTAGATGAAAATATAGCCAAGTTTGTGAGTATTGTGGATTGTTGAAAATGACATGCTAAATGTTGGTAGGAATGGCACGTTCACTTTTTTCAATGATAGATGGGGTAACTTCCTTCTTAAGGGAAGTCGTTGAGTAGTCTTAATAGTAAAACTTTATGTGATATTTTTAGTATATCTTGCGAGAAGTCTGAGTACTCGTTAGATTTTGAAATTATTCATACTTTTTGAAATGTGAATTGAAATCATTTACGTTGAATTTGAGACACTGTTGAGCAACTGCATGCCGCTAATACTGCTCTGCAGAATGCAGGTTTAACACAGGTATGTGTAATAAGATTAAGGCTCAGTGCCTCACATCTAAGTTCCACCTGTGTGCCACAGATCTTCATCTATGAAACACAGATGTAATGCAGATGCTAGTGCTAGATCCCAATGTTTTTGCCTTGCATCTGCGCCTTATCCGCACTCTGCCGGCTTGCACTTATGAAGCGCAGGTGAAGCATAGTTGTTGGCAGTTTAATCTTTGATGCCTTATTTATTTCTTTTCCTTTTTATTTTCTTAGTTTAGTATAGATACTTTCATTTATTTTCTTTAATAAAAATACAAAAAGAGTATGGTTTTTGTTGTAGCACTGACATTGTCCTGTAAGAAAAATATCTTCATCAAGGAGTCAAGACAAAGGGAAGGCCCCAGACACCTCTAAAAGAAAAGGAAAGGACAAGTCCAAGGAAACTTAGTTCCCTACCAACAGTAAAGATACAATCCGATTTTGTGTGGAAGGAATGAAGACTTACTTCGTTTAATACCAAAACCGGTCAATCACACCAAAAAATCACTTCAACTTAGTTGGACAGGGATAGGAGTTCCCCAACATCAACAAGCAGTTTTCTAAAAGAGGGTGGTACCTGTTCTTGGATGCTCCAACTAGCTACTATCCTAACTGGTGGTAGAATTCTATGCCTCGTATCTAGCGAGGTAAGATTCAATGAAACACACAGGGAGGGTAGCAGAGTTCCCAGTCTGCCATCCATTATGGTCTGGGGAGTCGAGGTGGATATCACCCCAGACACCATATATTCTATCTATTGGGTAGAACCAATTTCCCCAGAGCTCGAGTTTATGGAGAAAATGCTACCAAGGGTGACCACTAATGGGTAGCTTGCACTAATGCAATAGGGAAACCAATATGGGCCACTTGGGTGGTGAAATTCATAGGCGAGACCTCCGCTTCAAAGCCAAGATGTGGCTAGATTTCATTTGTTGTTGCCTTATGTCATCCAAAAATAAATAGAAAATACAATTGGAGGTTGCCATTTTGATAGCATGCACATGTATGGAGTGCATTCAAACTTCAGCGAAGTGGACGCCATGCAAATGAAAAGGAAGGCTCGGCAACCGGCTCTCTCTATGCCTTTTCCAGTGCTAATTAGCCAATTATGCACTAGAGAAGGAGTTCCATATTTTGTTGATGACAATATGATATGATGTGGGTTTACAACACTTTCGACACTTAAAACTAAGGAAATATGCATGGTGTTAGGTATATTTATATAGATATGATGCACTTTTGTTGTGTTTTTAGGGAAATCATGGGGCAGAGTTGAATCCTATAAAAGAAGTGCAAAGAGTGCAGAAAATTGTGAAGTTGCAGGCCTCTGTATGAGTCGTACCATCCTGGTACGAGCAATACTATGCATTCATGATAAGATTGATTATGTCCAAATTCACTATTCGCTAGGATGGAGTGTAAACGGTCAATGACAAAACAAATATACCAGACGGGTGTCGGAGTCGAATCCCATAGGAAATGTTAGTTGATCATGTCAGAGTTCTTTATCAAGTTGAAGTAATTTGCATCAATGTTTCAACAACAATAAAATAAATATTGGAGAATCACTACTTGACAATTGAACTAGAAAATTTGCTCACGAAAATAGGGACAAAGTATAGAAAATACAAAAGGAGAGACTACTAGGGGTGTGAAATTATTAGGGTATCATTGGATTGGGAATATTGATATCTCCAAACCTTACTCAATAGTATAATTATTTGTGTATAAGATGGCATCCTGCATTTCTCAACAAATTAGATGCCTTATAACTCGGGTTTTCTCAAATCCCAAAGCCTTTTTCACAACAACCACATCAACTTAGGTAAGAATAAACTATTTCTGGATTTTATTCTAATTGGGTGTTTGACAATGGATTTTGGCTATTTCTAGCTATTATACCCTGGGAGCCCAAGGATCGGACCTCGCAATTCAAATGGGGAAAACTGTAAATTTTGCACCAGGTCACAGAACGAGTCATTTTGTGACCCTTGAGAATAGACCACGAGTCATAGGGTGACTCATGGTGAGGGACTGGGCCGAGTTTGAAAGATGGAGCTTTAAGTCACCACGAGCCTGACCACGAGGTCATGGTTAGACCTCACGACTCGTGGAGTCAACCGTGGTCGAGGGAAGTAAGCTGACGAAGTTGGGTTGGCAGTCTACTTAACGGGATTTGACCACGAGTCGTGTCCTCCCTAACAAATCGTGAAGTGAGCCATTACAAGCCCAGGAGATAAGGTAAGGCAGTGTACATGACGAACCAAGTAACGAGTCATAGTCGTGAGGAAGAGTCGTTAGGTCGTCCGATAAGACCCCCCTGGCAGTTAATTTTCTGCAAATTAGTAAGGGCCTTTTCATAAGTCCTAAGTTCCTAAGGCCTAAACTATGACATTTTGGGCTATGAATAATGACCTTTTATGGGGTTAGGTTCAGATTACACATTGTTCTCACCCATGCATGCAAGTTAGAACAATTTTAGAGAGATCAAGCTATTCTCCAAGCTTCTCCCTATCAATTCATATTTAGGCATTCAAGAACTTTAGAATCTAATCTCACCCAGGTATGTAAGGTTCCAAATGGGTGTTTCCGTTCACCCATGCCCACTCCCTATGAATTCATGAAAGTTGATCAAAAATCTTATGGGGTTTTAAGTTCAATTTTGAGAAAAACTAAGGAATTACTAATGGATTTTTATGATTTGTGATATATATCATATTTTATGGATTTATATCAGATTCTACCATTAATTTCGAGTATAAATTCATTGATTTCAATTTCTACCCAAATCAAGCTTAATTATGCATGATTTATGATGAATCGATTTATGACCTATTCTCTAATTATTGATATTTACAAACCCATAATGATTTACGATATGAAATATGAATTTATTCAATTACCCATCTTGATTTGGGAATTTCCAAGTTACATGTATGATTTATAAGTAAGCATGGATCCTATGATTTATGAATTTATGTTTTGGCCGACTCACGGACCTTGATTCATGACTAGCTCACGTATTTACAAGCATTTTTATGATTATAATGAATTAAATATCCCATGAACTCATGCATGATATACTAAGAGCACTATATATGTTTTGGGAGTAGTATCGAACACCGAGTAGGTTCAGGGCCTAGGTTTTGCCCCAGATCTCATAAACTACGTGCCACCATAGGTATGTTGGGACCTCCTTTGTGACTGTCCCTGCCCAAATGGCTTATGATACAGCTTCCGGCTCTCAGGCTTATCCTCATATCTATACCCCTTCAGAGTGTGCTTTTAGCTTATTGGTGAGTCTTCATGTTCCGAGGGTCGTTTGATATACACTCATGCTACTTATGTTTTAGTCCTTGCCGGTTTAGTTAGGGGTGTTGTCCCATTAGCCTATCGTATGTAGTAGAGGCTTTCAGAGAGTGTGTAGTACTCAGTCTGTGTATGTATAGTGATTTCGTATGTCATGATATGCTATGTCACATTTACGTTTCCGCTATATTTTATGTTTAGTCTTCCACTTGATATGAATGAAGTTAGATATGTTTATTCCATGGGTCGACTCGAGGCCTCTCGAGGTTCCTTGTCCCATTTTTACGGTCCGGTTCTACTCTCGGGTCATGACAAACTTGGTATCAGAGTCATAGGTTTTAAAGTGTCCTAGGAAGTCTGAAAGCTACGTTAAGTAGAGTCTTTTTCATGGGTATGAAGCGCGTCGCACTTATGATGAAGAGGCTATGAGACTTTGAGGAAATTTTCCCTTCTTTGATGATCTATGTCATGTGATGAAAGGTCCTTCTATCCTTCTAATTTGTGCTATTCGCGATTGCAGAATCATGTCTCCCAGAAGAATGAACGGAAGGAAAAATGGAAATGGTGAAGGCCATAGAGATGGCAATGATCATGGGCATCAGCAGGCCCACCTGTTCAGGAGCCCCAAACACTAGAGCCAGTTGCCCACGCTGAGTTTCGAGCGGCTATCCAGATGTTGGCATAGGCTTTGACCGCTCAGGTCAACCAGCAAGCTGTTGCGCATATTCCACAGAAAGGTAATGCGGTAGTGGCCCAGATTAGAGACTTCTTGAGGATGAACCCTCCGGAGTTCCTTGGGTCCAAGGTGGATGAGGATCCACACGATTTTATCGAGGAGATTCTGAAGATCACCCAGGTTATGGGTGTGACCAACGAAGATTGTGTTGATTTAGCCTCCTATCAGCTTAAGGGGGTGGCCTACATATGGTTCAGGCAGTGGAGAGATACTAGGGCGATGCGTGTAGGCCCTGCCGGTTGGAAAGAGTTCCACACAGTATTCCTGGATCGATTCTTCCCTCGGGAGATGAGGAAACAAAAGGCGGCCGATTTTGTTAACTTGAAGTAGGATGACATGTCTGTGCAGGAGTACGCATTGGAGTTCACCCGTCTATTCAAATATGCCCTAGAGTTGATTGCGGATCAGAGGGCTCGGGTGAGTCATTTTGTACATGGAGTAGCAGACTATCTGGATAAGGACTGCAAGATCGTCATGCTGCATCGAGATATAGATTTTTCTCGTATTGTGTTGCATGCTGAGAATATGGAGTAGGTATATCGAAGGCAGAGAGAGGCCAAGAGGGAGAGGAATGACAATTACGAGACTTCTCAGGTCAGGTCAGGGGGTGGACAGCGTCAGCAGTCCCAGCACAAGTCAATTCTTCCAGCCCCATCATCGGCTAGCATGCCATATAGATTCAAAGGGGATCGGAGAAGCAGCGCGTCATATTCGAGAGGCCGGGGTAGCATGCAGGTGGAGCGCACTTTCCCAGTTTGTGTGGGGTGGGGCAAAAATCACCCAGGGAGGTGCCTAGTTGGCTTAGATGCTTGTTTCGGGTGTGGAAAACCTGAACACTAACTCAGGGATTTCCCTTTAGCCAGATCAGGGTCGGTGGAGCCCATATGCTAGCCGCCATTTCTGCCACTCCAGTAGCACGTCCCCCTCAGCAGGGTGCCTCGGCCAGTTAGCCGGTGATCAGCGTCAAAATAGGTTTTATGCTTTAGCATCCCTTTAGGAGCAGGAGGTCTCCCCGGATGTGGTCACTAGTATGTTGCGTATTTTTCATATTGATGTTTATGCTTTGCTAGACCCGAGAGCTACCTTATCTTTTGTGACTCCTTACATTGCTATTGGCTTTGGAGTTAGTCCCGAGACTCTGTCAGATCCATTCTCGATTTCTACTCCTGTCGGTGACTCGATTGTAGCTAGGTAGGTGTATAGAGGATGCCCGGTCACTATATTGCATAAAGTCACCTCCACAGACCTAGTAGAGTTAGCCATGACTTACTTTGATATTATTCTTGGAATGGATTGGTGTTTGACGCAAAAGTACGCACAAGTGAACGTGGTCGTACAAGTAGTAAAGTAGCTTTATTTCAAGCCAAGTATCGATCCCACAAGGACTAAACTACGGTAGTAATTAACCTAAGTGTTAGTGAACGATATCTCTATGAATGCAGACAACCAAACAAACAATGTTTTATGAGTCAAGATTACTAAATAATAAGAACCTAAGTAGAGATTATAATTTGATGTCTGAACAATAGCAATGAACAAGTTGAGGTTAAGGCAAGCATGCAGGGATGTAATTTCTTAATTCAAATCAGCTAATCTTCTCTTCGGTTGCTAGTCAGGAATTAATCGCCTATGGATTGGATCTTTCGACTCCTACCCAATTAAAGAATCATGAGACCTTATTCTACATTTTTGTGATATAAGAAACTCATGCTCTAGCCATACATAACCGATTCCATACATGACTAATAAGACTTTCAAATATATTTCTATTCTGAACGTAAATCCATTCTCAATTTTCTCAACTAAGAAAAGATCATATCCTACCAATTCACATCTGTCCAATTACTTTCCTTTTCAGAATCAAAATTGGATTTCTAAGATATACATTAACATTGGCCAAACATTAATGCAGTAAAAACAAGAATTGATAGAACAACCATTGAAGAAAAGATGAAAATTGAAATAATTAATGATTACATTCCACTACAATTATCCTTAACCTCAGCAAGAGGTGACTTATCCACTCATTTGTGGATTAAACATCTTCAAATAAGTAGAATTCATACAAGGAATTGAAATTAAAGAGAAAAAGGAAGAGAATAACCCTAGAATTTTCGTCCTCTCAACTGCCGACTACCCACGTTCTTGCTCCAAAAAGTCAGAATGTTCAAAAATAAAACCTAAGTGTGCTATTTATACTAGTGAAAGTTTTTCCCGGAATAACAAACAACGTGGCACGGAGTGTATCGCGGAGCACTGCCTCCGTGCCACGGTGCTATCACGGATCCTCACTGGAACTCGGCTCCCAGGTAACTACACCTCAGCGTGGCACGGCATGTATCATGGAGCCTTGCCTCCGTGCCACGGAAGTAATGCAAACCTCAACTGGAATTTGACATAATTTATTCATCCCAGGCAGAATGCCTCCGCGATGGTAGCGTGACACGCAGCCATCGCGGAGCCCCTATTTTTGCAAACTACCCTTGTCAACTTCCACTTCTTGCTTCCGAGTCCATTCCCGCACTTCACCAACTTGTATATTAGCTTCCAAAAATATATTCTACCTGCAAAACAACACTAATCATGTTGGTTAGTATAAATTCACATTTATCTAAGAATCCCATGAGAATGTACACATAACAATAGATAAACAAGTAGAAATGAAGCATTTGAGTATCACTTGGGCATGAAATTCTGCCCAAGATCACTTTCCCCACACTTAAAGCCTTGTTTGTCCTTGAACAATACTCTCACATCTCATGCAATTGAAACCCACGCATAGTTAATTTGGCTCGACCATTCAAGCTACGGCTATACCAATTATTTAAGATAGCAAATCATCAAGAAAACATGCATGGTTTCATCAATACAATGAAGTACACTACATTAAGACCTCCTAACCTCAAGAATCGATTCTCGATCTTGGCAAACTCGTGCAAATCAATTGATCAAGACATCTGACACGAAATTCTATCTCTCGCCAAGCATGTGCCATCGCAACACAAGAGAATTACCCCATTTGCACTCATAAGATTTCAAAAACACTGCATGTAGGGGTATATGAATACGATTTCGCTCGCTCTCCCAAAGAATTCACATACATCATGTCGTGAACCATAAGCTTGCCTCTAGTGTTTTACTCCACTAATATAAGGATGCGTGATGTAAGATCACGTAGGACTTAATGGGTTGTAATGTAAGCTAAGGAACTAGTAAATACTGGGCTAACCAATAATAGCAACTAGCTTCCCTAAGCGCTTTTCAATACATCCCGCCTTCATTACGGACATTGCTTCTTCTTCCATCCTCTCATTCTTGAATATTTTTCTTTGTTTTTGTCCCCATTTCTTTAAGCACACTCGACTTATTAGCAAAGAGTATTTATGCATCTTATTTTTTTGTTTCTCATTTATTGATTTTCTTACTCTCTACTATTAATTAATCAATTTCAACAAGTGCACCTTTGACCTTTTCTTTATCTTTCACAACTTCCGCTTTCCTTCCGTTTCACACTTCTCACTCCTTTACCCTTTGGGAAAATTGTTTTTCTTAAGCGCTTCAGAGTTTTGGATCAAATTCACGGCCAATGAAAAGAAGGGGTTAATCTCGGTTTGTACCTCTCAAAGAATAGGCTAAAGGTTCAATGGGGCTAACTAGGATGTAACATTCAAGGTAGGTATGATAAGGGGGAAACTTTCGGTTTATTCAAAGAAATGCCTACATCCTCTCCTACAATCCACATCCTTCATTTTGTTTAGTACACACACCAGGCAAGTTCTAGACACTTCACAATAGCATGGAATAGTCGAAACCTCACCTCACACTCATTGCACATGCTCAACTTAAGACATATTCACAGACTCTTTAATCAGCTAATTACAAGAATTCACTATTAAGCCTCGATCACACTGAATCGAACTCTATGGCCTAGGTATCTCAACATGTTTAACACATTTGCATGCTTTCATACGAATCATGCTTGCATCTTAATATCATGTACAACACGTAACAAGAATTCCGAACCATTAATTAGCGACACGTTTGGGAAACAAACAAAAGAAAGAAGAAAAAAAAGAAAAGAACTACTCCTATCGACCACATTTCCCTTAAGATGGTCGTCATCCATCCATCATAGGGAACAGTCGCTATCTACGACGTTGGTTCAATGGGACTATTCTCGGGAAAAGCACCAAAAACAAAAATCGAGAAACCAACAAAAAAAAATTTCAACAAAAATTTCGATAGAAAAAGATAAAAATATAATTGAAAAATATTTACACATCACACACAACAGCAGCTTAAGATTCATTACAACACCAACATCAATTACAGACACGAAACACAAAGTCACAGGATCACAATTTGCACAATCACAACAAACATAAACACAACAGCTAGCACCTAACTACTCCCACCCCACACTTAAACTGAACACTGTCCCCAGTGTTCACATAATTGAAAAATATCACAAAGGTTGGGTGGTGAAACTCCCTGATCAATCAAAGTATTCAATTTCTTCATCAGGTGCCAGCGCGTCATCTCCCATATCAGAATCGCCCCCGCCGTCCTCGTTCGACTCAACATCTGAGTCCTCCTGGCGTGTCTCCTCATCGGTAGGGACATCATCATCCACGGGCTCCACAAATGTGGGCCCCACAACTCGAGCTGCCACAGCTCATCCTCCGTTGCGGGCCGTCCACCGATGCGCAGCTTCAACATCTACATCCCGTATATGCGAGCCATGTACTGATCATCCCGAGCATGTCGCTCGGCTAGTGTGAGCACCGGCCCATAAGTAGTGTCAGGTGCCTTGGTTTTGGTGACATCCAAGGCACGCCTGTAAATCTAAGGGATGTAATCTAGGGCCTCCTCCTCAATACCGTGGCCCCTTAGGAACGTGGTAAGCAAACCACCAAACCCATATCTATGCCCCTAATGCAGTCAGGCTCTCTTAATGGTGGAGATGATCACCGCCCCAACATTGAATTCTAGCCCCTTCATCAGTGCGTACACCAAACAAACTCTATCCCGGGTGACATCAGTCATGTGCACCCCTGGGATCAGGCACGAACAAACAATCTTCAACCAAATCCGGGCCTCCCTGTTCATTTGAGAATAGGGCAATGTCTGATGGTAGCCCCTTTCCTTGTGCCTACCCCACCTGGCTGTCGATCGGGCTCCACATAAGGTGCGTCTGATGTCCGCATAGGTTGGAGTGATGTTCAGCTGACGGAGGACATGAGCGTCTGTGTCCCGTGCCCCCATGATTGAATTCAATTGGTGGGGTTCAAAGGTGACAACCTGCCCTCTGATTTTAATGGTGTGGCTGCATAAGGTCGGGTTCCAATTGGCATAGAACTCCCGGATAAGATGGAGATTGCACTCTCTGGGTTCTTCAAAAATGAAGTTTAGCCCAGCAGTGTCAATCCTATGTAGAATCCATGGGAATTCTTGTGCCAGGGGCTCCCTTGCTATCTGCTCCTCCGAGAAGTATTGGGTCTCCTTATGTTTAGCATACCATTTCTTCCCTTCATCCGTCACCCATCTGGTTCCGTACTGTCGGTGTTGCCCTCGAGGAACCGTTGGTGCTGCTGGTACTGCTGCCCCTAATCTTACTCTCTTTCTGCTGGTGCCCGATGTGGATGCGCCCTTGCCCTTGTCCTGTCTTCCTAACATTGTTCCTGTACATTCAAACATACAGTCCCAATGTTATTTAAGTCATAGTTAGCTACAACTAAGGTTGGGTTTAATTGGATCACCCCACACTTAGTCTTTAGCCGCAGTCAATATAATTCGACAAGACAATCATGTTTTTACAATCCTTAATTCTCAACATGCTCAGTTCATTCATTCAAGTCGATGGAATAATTACTTTGTACTACTCAGACTTCATACAATGAATAAAAATTTCTCCATCGATTCAATTGTATCATCATTAGCACTTTGCAATTTTATCACAACAACCTATGTAATTCTCCAATTGCATTCTCCCGAAAATCCCTCTTCTAACTTAGCATATTCAACATCAATCACAATACATTTCACTTCAAACAACATGCACAACCCAATTTTTCAACATTTTAAAGCATTTTGTCTTCTTCCTATTCAATCCTCAACCCTAGCTATCATTATCGCAAGAATTTCAACAAAACATGCAACCATTGAGTTAATCTACTCACAACGATACTATGAACATCATTCAATCATAACTCAATTGATTTCAAGCTTATTTCTCACTTAGGGCAAGGATTCATCACAAAACATGTTCAAGAATCGAAAATGTGAGAATAATAAGGAAAAATTCAAGAACATACCTTTACTTCGATGAAATTGAAGAAAACTTGAAGGAATTTGATCACTAAGTCCGTGTCACGTTAGGGAAGAAGGGAATTTTGGGTGTGGGTCACGGAGGAAATGAGAGAATAGGGGGTTTTTTCGCGCGGGTTACCCGGTGACCCGAGGTGACCCGATGCGAAATACACCTCAATGTGTCACGGAGGGCAACACGGAGCACTGCCTCCGTGACACGGAGCCATCGCATAGGTATTCTGGAATTTTTTTAAAAAAAATTCCCGAATACCTTGAACATGTCACGGAGGTTAATGCGGAGGCCCTCCTCCATGACACGGAGCCCTCGCGTAGGCTCACTGGAATGTCTCACATTTTATTTTCTTACCTTGATTTTTTTCCTTTGCTCTTTTTTGTATTTTTGCTCTCCGTTCCACCTGAAAATCATTCAACCACAAGAAATTCGTTAGAAATCATAGGTTGCCTCTCAACAAATTTTATTTTTCTTTTTCTTTGTTTTTTTTTTCAAATAATCCTACTCTTCTATTACAACACATTCACGGGTTGCCTCCTGTGCAGCGCCTGGTTTACCGTCGTGGCTCGACGCTATTCATTCTCAATCATCCTCTAGAGTGATGGACGTCTTCTCTCGAATAACGTCCTCACCTCAATAATGCTTACATCTTTGCCCGTTCACCAAAAATGTGGCACTTCTATCTTCTTGCCATAACTCCACTGCCCCGTGTGGGGTCATTCTCACCACTTCAAATGGCCCTGACCACTTGGACCGCAACTTTCCTGGAAAAAGCTTCAACCTTGAGTTAAATAACAACACTTTTTGTCCCGGCTCAAAGATCCGATGCACCATATGCTTGTCGTGCCACCTTTTAGTTTTCTCCTTGTAGCATTTGGCACTTTCATAGGCATGCCATCGAAACTCATCTAGTTCACTGAGTTGCATCAACCTCTTCTTCCCTGCTAACTCGGGATCCATGTTCAGCTTTCTCACGGCCCAAAAAGCTTGATGTTCCAGCTCCACAAGTAAATGACATGCCTTTCCATAGACCAATTTGTACGGAGAAGTCCCAATGGGTGTCTTGTATGCAATTTTGTAAGCCCACAACGCATCATCAAGTTTGTTTGACCAATCAATTCGTTGTGCATTCACTGTATTCTGTAGAATCTGCTTTATATCTCTGTTTGACACCTCCACTTGCCCACTAGTTTAGGGATGATATGTTGTTGCTACCTTGTGCCACACCCCATATTTAGCTAGCAAGTTCTTGAAACTCGCATTCACAAAATGAGCCCCTCCGTCACTGATAATAGCTCGAGGCGTCCCGAACCTGGTGAAAATTTGCTTTTTCACAAATTTTGCCACCACCTTGTTGTCATTCCTGGGACAAGCTGTTGCCTCGACCCACTTAGATACATAGTCAACCACTACCAAGATGTAACGATTACCAAATGACGGTGGAAACGGGCCCATGAAGTCTATTCCCCATACATCAAAAATCTCAACCTCTGATATCTGCTGCAGTGGAATCTCCTGTCTTCTACCGATTGTGCCTGTTCTTTGACATCTATCACACATTTTTACGTATGTTATAAAATCTCTGAATAGTGTAGGCCAAAAGAAACATGACTGGAGCACCTTGTGAGTTATCCGCTCCCCTCTGTGGTGCCCTCCATACAACGATGAGTGACAACTCCTCAATACTTCTGCAATCTGTCTCTCTGGGATGCATTGTCTCATCACTTGATCCGGTCCCTGCTTAAATAGATACGGCTCATCCCATATGTAATCTCTGCAATCATGTCTCAACTTCTTTCTTTGCTGAGCCGTAGCCTCCGGTGGGTAGACTCCACTTACCAGCAAGTTCACATCTGCATACCAAGGGATTTCAACTTCCCTTATTGGCAAGAGCTGCTCATCTGGGAACTCTTCTTTGATGTTGTCACCTTCCTTTACATGCAACCGGCTTTCCCATCGCAATAGGTGATCTGCCACTTGATTCTCGCTCCTCTTTATGTCCCGAATCTCTAGGTCAAACTCTTGTAGCAACAATATCCATCTGATTAGTCTGGGCTTTGCATCCTTCTTGTTAAACAAATACCGAATTGCTGCATGATCAGTATACACCACTACTTTCGATCCCACCAGGTAGGACCTGAATTTATCAAATGTGAACACCAATGCTAGCATCTCCTTTTCCGTGACTGTATAATTGACTTGGGCTGCGTCAAGTGTTTTTCTTGCATAATGAATGGAATGAAAAATTTTATTCCTTCGCTGCCCCAATATAGCTCCTACAGCCACGTCACTCGCATCACATATTAATTCAAAAGGTTGCTCCCAATCCGGAGAGGTGAGAATAAGCGCTTCTACCAGCTTCTTTTTTAGCTCCTCAAATTCTTTAACGCAATCCTCGTCAAACTCAAACTTCACCTCTTTTTCTAGCAACCGGTATATCGGTCTAGAAATTTTAGAGAAGTTCTTGATGAACCGTCTGTAGAACCCCGCATATCCGAGAAAACTCCGAACACCCTCCACTGACACTGGTGGTGGTAGCTTTTGATCACGGGCAAAAATATATGCCCGAGATACGCTTTATGACTTAAATTAGTCTTGTTTATCTAAGATTATTGTACACATTTTCATGTAATTTTAGATAAAGTAAAGATATGTGCTAACCAACATGATTAGCCTTTGTTTTATAGGTTTTGATGACTTTTGAGCAACTAATCTATGAGTTGGTGAAGTAGAGGCTTGGAAACGGAATCAACACGCGAATGTCGGCAAAGAGGAGGCACAAAACAGCCCACCGGCGCGTCGACAAGGTGCCAAGGCAGGCAGGCCGCTTACAACAACCCACCTGCGCATTGGCAACGTGCCACGGCAGGTGGCCTCCACGACCAAGGGCTGCCAACGCGCTGCCCAAGCAGCGTGACACGCTGCCAACGCGGCAGGGTGCTGCCCGGGCCATTCTCGGGTGATTTTCCAGAGGGCTTCCGCGTCCGTAGCGTGTCACGGAGGCCGTGCTCCGCGATGCACTCCGTGACACGTTGCTTGTTATTCCGGGAAAGAGTCTTACTACTATAAATAGCACACTTAGGTTTATTTTTCAGAAATTCAGACTTGGTGGAGCAAGGACGTGGGTTACAGGCAGTTGAGGGACGAAAAAGCTAAGGGTTTTTCTCTCTTTCTTTCTTCTTTCAATCAATTGTTTGTATGATTAACCCTTGTTTTAGGATGATTAATCCACAAATGAGTGGCTAATTCTCTTCCTTGCTGAGGTTATGAACAATGGTGATGAATTCTGATTATTGAATTGTATGGTTTTTCATCTTCTTCTTCTATGTTGTTCTATTAATTCTTGTTTCTACTGCATTAGTGTGTGGCCGACATTAATGTACATCTAAAAAGTCCGATTTCACTCGAGAGAGCACGAAATTGGAAAGTTGTGAATTAATAGGGTATTGTTCTTAACTTTATTTGGGAAAATTGGGTTTTGATGTGCTTTCCTGATAGAAATATACTTGAAAGCCGTATTAGTCAATTTAGGAACCGGAATTGTATTGCTAGGTCATAAATTGCATTTGATCACAGAAATGTAGACGGATGGTTTATGATTCTTAAGTGAGATTAAATACGAGAGTTTTAATCTCTAGGATAATGTTCTTGGCTAGCAACTAGAAGAGAAGAATAACCGAATTATGATGATAATCAAGTTCATTACTTGTTCTTAACCTTGGCATGCTCATATCCATAGTTTAAATTCAAAGTAGATATTTGTTAATAGTTTTAGTATATAATTTATAAACAAAATTATTTAACTTTTGGTTACGTTGTTGTCAGCATATATAGAAGTAAGATAGAATATAGTATACTTGAGCAATTTTTACTTATCCAGAGTCTCCTTGGTTCGATACTTGGCTTACTTAGCCACTTTATTACTTGTTTGACCACGTGCACTTGCGTGTCGGTTTTTAACCCATATAGCAAACCACCGAACAGCTTTTCGATCACTTCAATCTTTGCACGATCGACTTCCAACCCTTTGCATGACACCTTATGGCCAAGGACGATACCCTCCTTGACTAAAAAATGACATTTCTCCCCATTGAGCACAAGGTTAGAGTCTTCACATCGAGCTAGCACCCTGTCAAAATTCTGCAAACATGTAACAAACGAATTACAAAAAATAGAAAAGTCATCCATAAATACCTCGACAAAATCTTCCACCATATCGTGAAAGATCGCCATCATGCATCTCTGGAATATGGCTGGTGCATTGCATAGACCAAATGGCATCCTCCTGAAAGCATATGTCCCATAAGGACATGTAAAAGTGGTCTTCTCCTGATCCTCCGGAGCTATGGCTATTTTATTATAGCCGGAATATCCATCAAGAAAAAAATAATATTCTTGACCTGCCAACCTATCCAAAATCTGATCAATAAATGGGATAGGATAATGATCTTTCCTTGTGGCCTCATTTAGCTTCCTGTAATCCATGAAAATTCGCCAGCCTGTGACTGTGCGTGTGGGAATCAGCTTATTATTTTCGTTGGTGACCACGGTCATCCCTCTTTTTCTTGGAACACACTAAACGGGGCTAACCCATTCACTATCTGAAATGGGATATACCACACCTGCATCAAGCCACTTGATCACTTCCTTCCTGACTACATCCTTCATCACCGGATTCAACCTCCGCTGATGTTGCACAGTTGGCTTGGATCCTTCTTCTATAAAAATCCTGTGTGTGCAAAAAGCTGGACTAAATCCTCTGATGTCCGACATCTGCCAACCCATTGCTTTCTTCCGCCTCTTGAGGACCACCAATGAGTCTTTTACTTGTGCCTCTATCAGTTCTGCGGAAATGATGATTGGCAAGGTGTCATCTTCCCCCAGAAATACATACTTCAGATGTGGAGGCAATGTCTTCAACTCCAATTTCGGTGCCTCCTGAATTGATGGTTTTGGCAATGGTTCCAAGGACCTCATCAAAGGCTCAAAAAGTCTTGCTTCCTGGGAAACCATTTTGGCTCATTCAGCATCTGCACCATCTCATATGTAGCACTGTCTCCAAAATGATTGCAGCCCATCAAGGCTCTCTCCAATGGGTCCTGTGAGTCAACAATCTGAAGAATTGATTCCTGATTTAGCACATTGATTGCTGATAGCTCCTCATAAATGGCTGGTAGATTCATGGCCTTGTACACATCAAAAACCTCTACTTTGTCATGTGCTCACATGGTTAGCTGCCCAGTAGCCACATCAATCAAAGCTCGCCCGATTTCTAAGAAAGGACGTCAAAAAATAAATGGGACTTCCGCATCCGGCTCAAAATCCAAGATAATAAAATCCACCGGGAAAATAAGGGAGCCCACTTGCACTAGAACATCCTCCACAATACCATCTGGTCTGGCCAATGAACGGTTAACTAGCTGCAAGATCACAGTAGTTGGTCTAGGGCTGCCCAGCCCCAACTTCTGGAACACCGATGTCGGCATCAAGTTTATGCTTGCTCCCAAATCACATAATCCGCGAGCTCGAATACATTGCCCAATTGTAATTTGAATGGTAAAGCTCCAAGGATCCTTGAGCTTTGTCGGCAACCTATTCTGTATTCGGGAGGTGCACTCCTCAGTAAGCGCCATCGTAGTATACTCCGTCAATCTGCTTTTGTTTTCTACGATGTCCTAGATGTACTTGGCATATTTCGGCACTCGCTGCAAAACATCAACTAAAGGTAAGTTAATATGTACCTGTTTTAGCACTTCCATGAATTTCTTAAAGCAAGCTTCTTCCTTGTGCTTCTTTAATCTCTGAGGAAACGGGGGTGGTGGTCTTTCTATCTCAGCTGCCTTTTCCTTCCCCCTCACATCATCATTTTCCCCATCTTTTTCCACTGCTCCAAATTGCTGAGGTGGCCTTTCTGGTTCCACCTCCTTAAGTTGAAGTCCACTCCTTGTTGTAACTGCATTGACCTTCTTGGGATTTAGGTCAGTATCACTGGGTAGTCCTCCCCTAGGCCTGGTGTTTTGAGCTCCAGCTAACTGTCCAAACTGATACTCTAACGCCTTTGTAGCTAACTGCTGATTTTTCATGTCAACCGCTAATTTCACATAATCAGCCTGTATCTGCACTTAGTTATCTATTATCGTCTTGAGCATATCCTCAATGCTTCTGGGTGGTGGAGGAGGTGCATTGTTTCCTCTATATTGCGACTGAAAATTTTGATGCCCCCCTTGATTTCTCTGCACGCCCTGATTCAAACTCTGTCCTTGATGGCTATTACTCCCCCAAGAAAAATTTGGATGGTTCCTCCAATTTGGGTTGTAACTGTTGCCATATTGTTGATTATTGTTCCTATGGACGTTCCCAACAAAATTTACAGATTCTGGATTGGCACCACAACACTCAGCTGAGTGTTCACTACTCCCACATACTTCACACCATACCTGATGAACTACATTGACTGGGGCTTGTGCTTGATTCAAGCTCATACTGCTGAGTGGGTGTTGAGTTGATTTTGCAACGCAGCTATCTGTGTAGCAATAGCTGTAAAACCATCCACCTCAAAAACTTCTGCAGCTTTCCTTGTTCCTCCTCGAGTTGAATCCGCATTCCATTCTGGATTACCCTCTGAAATACGGTTTAACAAAGTGTAAAGCTCCTCGTAAGTCTTCTCCGATGCCTGCCCACCAGCTGCTGAATCTAACAGAATCTTAGTATGTGGTTCTAACCCCTCAATGAATGTATGCACCAACACAACATTAGACTGGTGATGATGAGGACAATCCCTTAATATCGACTTGAACCTCTCCCAAGCTTGATACAAATTCTCACCCTCTCTCTGTTTGAAACTTAGAATCTGACTTCTAAGTCTGGCTATCTTCCCAGATGGAAAGAATCGTATCAAAAACTTCCTTGCAAGATCATCCTAAGTGGTGATAGAATTAGGTGGTTCAGCTTTCAACCACGTCTTTGCTTCCCCCAAAAGTGAGAACGGGAATAATGTAAGCCTCACATAGTCAGATGATACTCCAGCAGGAATGTAAGTGTCACTTATCTCAAAAAAGTTTTGGAGATGTTGTTGTGGATCTTCATGAGGGAGACTTGTGAATTGCCCGCTAGGGTGCAACAACTGCACCATATTCTGCTTAAGCTCGAACCTCCCTCCTGGCTCTGGTCTGCGAATACTAGATGTAACATTATTTGCATGTGGGATTGCCACTTCGCGGACCGGTCTTGCTGCCATCTCTTCGGGCACTAAAACTGCCCTTACAAGTGGTGGATTCTTTTGCTGCTCTAGAATTGACTGTCTTAGCAACTGCAGTTTCTTCTCTAGAGCTTCCCTTCTTTGACGATGAATATGTCTCTCTGGGTTTTTAAACGAATCCACCAACTCCTTATCTCTTGCCAGCGTTCAGAAAAATTCAGTACCTGCAAGAGAAAGGCTAAGATCAAGTTGTCAGCACTTATATTGACTTTGTAAACTAACACTAAGAAATTAAATTTACCAATTGCCAGTCCCCGGCAACGGCGCCAAGAACTTGTTCGACGCAAAACTACACGCAAGTGCACGTGGTCGTACAAGTAGTAAAGCGGCTTTATTTCAAGCCAAGTATCGATCCCACAAGGACTAAACTACGGTAGTAATTAACCTAAGTGTTAGTGAATGATATCTCTATAAATGCAGACAACCAAACAAACAATGTTTTATGAGTCAAGATTACTAAATAATAAGAACCTAAATAGAGATTATAATTTGATGTCTAAACAATAGCAATGAAAAAGCTGAGGTTAAGGCAAGCATGCAGGGATGTAATTTCTTAATTCAAATCAGCTAATCTTCTCTTCGGTTGCTAGTCAAGAATTAATCGCCTATGGATTGGATCTTTCGACTCCTACCCAATTAAAGAATCATGAGACCTTATTCTACATTTCTGTGATATAAGAAACTCATGCCCTAGCCATAAATAACCGATTCCATACATGACTAATAAGACTTTCAGATATATTTCTATTCTGAACGTAAATCCATTCTCAATTTTCTCAACTAAGAAAAGATCATATCCTACCAATTCACATCTATCCAATTACTTTCCTTTTCAGAATCAAAATTGGATTTCTAAGATATACATTAACATTGGCCAAACATTAATGCAGTAAAAACAAGAGTTGATAGAACAACCATTGAAGAAAAGATGAAAACTGAAATAATTAATGATTACATTCCACTACAATTATCCTTAACCTCAGCAAGAGGTGAATTAGCCACTCATTTGTGGATTAAACATCTTCAAATAAGTAGAATTCATACAAGCAATTGAAATTAAAGAGAAAAAGGAAGAGAATAACCCTAGAATTTTCGTCCTCTCAATTGCCTGCTACCCACATTCTTGCTCCAAAAAGTCAGAATGTTTAAAATAAAACCTAAGTGTGCTATTTATACTAGTGGGAATTTTTCCCAGAATAACAAGCAACGTGGTACGGAGTGTATCGCGGAGCACTTCCTCCATGCCACGGTGCTATTGTGGACCCCCACTGGAACTCGGCTCCCAGGTAACTGCACCTCAGCGTGGCATGGCATGTATCGCGGAGCCTTGCCTTCGTGCCACAGAAGTAACACAAACCTCCACTGGAATTTGACATAATTAATACATCCCAGGCAGAATGCCTCCACGATGGTAGCGTGACAAGGAGCCATCGCGGAGCCCTTATTTTTGCAAACTACCCGTGTCAACTTCCACTTCTTGCTTCCGAGTCCATTCCCGCACTTCACCAACTTGTAGATTAGCTTCCAAAAATTCCTTCTACCTGCAAAACAACACTAATCATGTTGGTTAGTATAAATTCTTATTTATCTAAGAATCACATGAGAATGTACACATAACAATAGATAAACAAGTAGAAATGAAGCATTTGAGTATCACTTGGGCATGAAATTCTACCCAAGATCAATTGGTTGTATGTGTGTTATGCTTCTGTAAATTACAGGACTCGTGCAGTGGAATTCCATTTCCTAGGTGAATCAGCTTTGGAGTGGAAGGGTGGTTCGGCTATACCAGCAGGTCGATTTATTTCATATCTTAAAGCCAGGAAGATGATTTCTAAGGGTTTCATGTATCATCTATTCAGGGTTAAGGATGTTGAGTCTGAGACCCCAACTATCCAGTCAGTTCCAGTGGTGCGTGAGTTTCCATAGATCTTCTCCGATGATTTGCCAGGTGTTCCTCCCGAGCGGGAGATTGATTTTCGTATTTATCTACTACTCGATACGCAGCCTATATCTATTCCTCCTTACATGATGGCTCTAGCCGATCTAAAGGAGTTGAAGGATCAGTTTAAAGACCTGTTAGATAAGGGCTTTATCAGACCGAGCAAGTCTCCTTGGGGTGCACCAGTGTTGTTTGTCCGGAAGAACGATGGTTCTCTTCGGATATGCATCGACTATCGGCAATTGAACAAGGTAACCATTAAGAGTAGGTATCCTTTGCCCAGGATTGATGATTTGTTTGACCAACTTTAGGGTGCCAAGTGTTTCTCCAAGATTGATCTTAGGTCCGGGTATCATCAGCTCCGAGTTCGGGAGAGTGATATCCCGAAGACAGCCTTCAGGACACGGTATGGACATTATGAGTTTGTAGTTGTCTTTTGGACTAATGAATGCTCCTGTAGATTTCATGGACTTGATGAATAGAATGTTCAAGCAATATCTGGACAATGTTCGTGATTGTGTTCATCGATGACATCCTTATATACTCCAGGAGTGAGGAGGAGCATGCCGCTCACTTGAGAATAGTGCTTAAGACCCTCAAGGATCATCAGTTGTATGCCAAGTTCAGCAAGTGCGAGTTCTGGTTGAACTCGGTAGCATTTTTGGGCCATGTAGTATCAGGCGAAGCATAAAAGTAGATTCTCAAAAAATCGAAGTGGTGAAGGATTGGCCTAGACCGGTGAATCCCTCGGATATTCGGAGTTTCTTAAGCTTAGATGGTTACTGTTGGAGGTTCGTTGAGGGTTTCTCAACTATCGCAGCACCTTTGACCAAGCTGACTTAGAAAAATGTGAAGTTCCAATTGTCGGAGGCTTATGAGAAGAGCTTCTAAGAATTGAAGAGTCGACTCACTGCTGCACCGGTGTTGACCCTACTCGAATGTATGGATGGTTCTGTGGTGTATTGTGATGCTTTAAGAATTAAACTCGGGTGTGTATTGATGCAGCGAGGGAAAGTGATAGTGTATGCTTCGAGACAGTTGAAGGTCCATAAGAAGAATTACCCGACCCACGATCTTGAATTGGCTGCGGTAGTATTCGCATTAAAGATATGGCGACATTATTTGTATGTGGTCCATGTGGATGTATTTACGGACCACAAGATCACGTAGAAAGACCTCAATCTACGGCAAAAGAGGTAGTTAGAGGTACTCAAGGACTATAATATGGGTGTCCTTTACATCCAAGTAAGGCTAATGTGGTAGCATACGCACTTAGCAGGCCCTCTATGGAGAGTGTGTCCTGTGTGGAAGAGGGAAAGAAGGAGCTGGTGAAAGATGTCCATCAACTTGCAGGGTTAGGAGTTAGGTTGGTCGACTCAATCGATGGCGGTGTTGTTGTGAAAAACAGATCAAAATCATCCTTGGTGACTAATGTGAAAGCTAGACAAGATGATCCAATTTTGCTAAAGCTGAAGGAAGTCGTTCGAAGTCAAAAGGTGGAGGTCTTCTCCTAAGGGGGAGATGGTGTGCTTTGGTACCAGGGTCACCTATGTATTCCTAATGTTGACGATTTAAGGAGTTGAATATTGCATGAGGCCCATGGCTCTAGGTATTCTATCCATCCAGGTGCCACCAAGATGTATCGTGACTTACGAGAAATCTATTGGTAGGATGGCATGAAGAAGAATATTGCAGAATTCATGGCCAAATGCCCGAACTGTCAGCAAGTGAAGGTTGAGCATCAAAGGCCTGGAGGCATACTTCAGGATATTAGCATTCCCACTTGGAAGTGGGAAGAGATTAATATGGATTTCATTACAGGCCTACCTCGTACTCGCCGACAATATGACTCTATTTAGGTGGTGGTAGATAGATTGACCAAGGCTGCACATTCCCTACCGGTGAAGACCACAGATTCGGCAGATGATTATGCCAAGAAATATATCCGAGAGTTGGTTTGACTACATGGAGTGCCCTTGTCTATTATTTCAGACCGAGGTACTCAGTTTACCTCCTAGTGTTGGTAGTCTTTTCAGAAGGGGCTTGGGACTCAGGTTAAGCTTAGTACAGCATTTCATCCGCAATCGGATAGTCAAGCGGAGAGGAAAATCCAAGCCCTCGAGGACATGTTGAGAGCTCGTGTGATGGACTTTAAAGATAGTTGGGATGATCATTTGCCCCTGATCAAATTTGCATATAATAACAGCTATCACTCTAGCATCTAGATGGCACCGTTCGAGGCTCTTTATGGGTGGAGATGTAGATCGCCCATTGGATGGTTTGAGGTTATTTAGGTATCTATGATAGGGCCATATTCGGTTCATGAGGCTATGGTGAAGGTTCAGTTGATAAGGGACAGGGTGAAAACCGCTCAGAGTCATAAAAAGTAATATGCGGATGTGAGGAGGAGAGATTTGGAGCTCAAGGTGGACGATTGGGTATTTCTGAAGATATCTCCCATGAAGGGAGTCATGTGGTTTGGGAAGAAAGGAAAACTCAGTCCCTGTTATGTTGGATCCTATCGGGTTATAAAAAAAGTTGGTAAGGTAACGTATGAGAAAGATTTACCCTCAGAGTTATCTTTCGTGCATCATGTGTTTCATGTGTCACTTTTGAAGAAATGTTTGGGAGACCCATCCTTAGTAGTCTCGGTGGACAGCGTTGGAGTAAAGGATAGCCTTAGCTACAAGGAGGTTCCAGTTGAAATATTGGATCATCAGGTTCGGAGGCTGAGGAACAAGGAAGTAGCTTCAGTAAAGGTGTTATGGAGGAATCACCATGTTGAAGGAGCTACGTGGGAAACCGAAGCGAATATGATGGCTAAATAGCCACACTTATTCTCTACCGGCTCAGTTCCAACTTGAGGTATCAATCCTACTCTATGACTCCATTTAGTTTTCATGTTCGGTTCATGTGTTCAAGTTTCTTTTATGTGTATGGATATGTATGTGAAGCATGAGATCAGTTCATCTATGTGATATGAATTAGAAGTAGTCATTCTGCTAGTTTTCGGTTTAACTTATCACTATTTGAGTATGATAATTGCCTATTTCTATTTTCTGCTTGTTTCCAACAATCGAGGATGAATGTTCCCAAGAGGGAGATATTGTTGTACCCGGGAGCCCAAGGATCGAACCCGAGAGTTCAAAGGGGGAAAATTGGAAATTTTGCACCAGGTCATAGAACGAGTCATTCTGTGATCCGTGAAGATGGACCACGAGTCGTAAGGTGACACATGGTGAGGGACTGGGCCAAGTTTGAAAGATGGAGCTTTAAGTCACCAAGGGCCTAACCATGAGTCGTGCTCAGACCTCACGACTCGTGGAGTCAGCCGTGGTCAAGGGAAGTAAGCTGAGGAAGTTGGTTGGAAGTGTACTTAACAGGAGCTGACCACGAGTCGTGGCCTCCCTAACGAATCGTGAAGTTACCCGTTAAGAGCCCAGGAGACAAGGTAAGGCAGTGTACATGACAAGCCAAGTAACGAGTCATGGCCGTGAGGAAGAGTCGTTAGGTCATCCGTTAGGACCCCCCTGGCAGTTAATTTTCTGCATATTAGTAAGGGCCTTTTCATAATTCCTAAGTTCCTAAGGCCTAAACTACGACGTTTTGGAGTATGAATGATGACCTTTTATGGGGTTAAGTTCATATTACTTATTCTTCTCACCCATGCATGCAAGTTAGAACAATTTTAGAGAGATCAATCTATTTTCCAAGCTTCTCCCTATAAATTCATCTTTGTGCATTCAAGAACTTAAGAATCTAATCTCACCCGGTATGTAAGGTTCCAAATGGGTGTTTCTGTTCACACCCATGCCCATTCTCTATGAATTCATGAAAATCGATCAAAAATCTTATGGGGTTTTAAGTTCAATTTTGAGAAAAACTAAGGAATTACTAATGGGTTTTTATGATTTGTGATATATATCATATTTTTTGGATTTAGATCAGATTCTACCATTAATTTCGAGTATAAATTCATTGATTTCGATTTCTACCCAAATCAATCCTAATTACGCATGATTTATGATGAATCGATTTATGATTTATTCTCTAATTGTTGATATTTACAAACCCATCATGATTTATGATTTGAAATATGAATTTATTCAATTACCCATCCTGATTTGAGAATTTCCAAGTTACATGTATGATTTACTAGTATGCATGGATCCTATGATTTATGAATTTATGTTTTGGCCGACTCACGGGCCTTGATTCATGGCTAGTTCACGTATTTACAAGCATGTTTATGATTATTATGAATTTAATAGCCCATGAACTCATGAATGATATACTATGAGCACTATATATGTTTTGGGAGTAGTATTGAACACTGAGTAGGTTCGAGGCCCAGTTTTTTCCCCGGATCTCATAAACTACGTGCCACCCTAGGTATCTTGGGACCTCCTTTGTGACTGTCCCCGGCCCAAATGGCCCTCTTCATGGTGATATCACACTTTCATGATTCTACCCTTTGCAAGGTACGAACGGCCTCGCGACTAGGTTTACAAGTCGGGCTCTATGTGTGCTCATATAGGGTATGTCAGTCAAGAGAAGTCTCCCACTGTTCCATAATTTATGCATGATTATGTTTATGTATATTGGCTTAAATCATGGTTAATAAATCTTTTCTCTTATGATTATGATTTTGATCATATTATGAATGTTTTAAAAACCTTGAGCCTTACAATAGGTTATGTTATGGGTTCATAGCTACTTCGGGTATACACACGTGATCAATCCCAATGCTTACTTATAGAACTGATAACTAGGGTTCATCCAAATGACTGGTTCGCCCCTATTAGATGACTATACTCAATTACCAGGTCAAGTCTCATAAGTGATTTGTTTTTAACCATTATCAATAAGTTCCAAATTAACTTTCTTGCGACCACAGCTAAAGTCATACAAAGATCATAAAAATCAAGGCTTTGTTGTAATTCTCTTCTCCTAATCTCTACTTCTCTAGGTTCAAGCAAGTAAAGAATTTGGGAAAATCCTAATGTTTCGCACCGTTAAGAACGTTTAATGATGAAGAGAATACAATACAAGCATAACCCTATTTCATTAATCCATCATAGTTCCCACAACCCTAATTGTGGAGGTTTTAGCCTGTCATAATTGTAAGATTGTAATTAGAATGCATAGACAAACACATAATTAAATACTTATAACAATAGTTGGAAGAAAACCTGCTTTGAATATCAATGAACAAAGTCAAGAACAATTGATATATTCAAGTGTTGATCCTAAGAGTTGCTCTCCAAAACTTGATAATAATTCACAAATAAAACTTCTTTCAAGGTAATCACACGTCTTCTACCTTATCTCTATGTTGTTCTGATAAAATAAAACATAAAAGGTATTTATACAGACATCATAAACATTTTTCTAAGCTAACAGGGAACTTTCCATATCTGGCGCTGGCTTGACTCACGACTGATCATGCGACCCGTAATAGGATTGTACAGGTAGTACTTGCCTCTCGTACATCCCTTGGCTGCTGTAGATATTACTAAGTATTGGCAGCTGGTACGACTCGTACCATAGTCCTATGAGTCATACAAGCCATCCATGGCTTGGCCCTGAGAACTTTGACATCCTCTAAAAATTTTTACGAGTGTTATGGTACGCCTCGTACCTTCCTCCTACGACTCATACTTGCTTGTTACATCTGGAGTTCTGCCAAGTCTTTAAGAATCACTAAAGCTCCCCACAGCTTCTGGTGTGGGTCGTATATAGATGTTATGATCTATGGGTTCCACCCGTACCAAGAGACTGCCTTGTACAATTTTCTCTAAAGATTTCCACGACTCAAGTTATGGCTCATACCAACTTGGTATGGCTCATACTGAGAGTCTTACTTTGCCTTCTCCTTGTTTTAGCCTTTTGAGTTTTTTCACGAGTCTCAGTACGACTCGTACAATCAAGGTACGACTCGTACTGAGATTGGTACTTGGTGATTTTTTCTGGACTTTTATGCATCTTTTGCACATTTTTGCTCCAACACCTATTTTCCCTGAAAACAAAGTAAAAGCACCTCATATCCATATTAACATACCTAAGTCCATGTTATTTTCTCAGTTTTAAGCGTCGAAAGTATTGTAAACTCACAACACATCAAAAAGCCTCCATCACGTCACCATAAACACTCTAAAAAAACTTATTATCATTGTACATAAATGCTAGAGAGTCTTATTTCTTCCCTTCCAGTCATGACCTACAGGGGACTCTAGAAATTCATGTACTATACCGGTGTGGTTCCCGCTTATACTCATGTGCTCGTCCGGATGCTCCCCACAGACATGAGCCACTCAACCATAATTGCTCGTTCGGATGCTCCCCTCAGGCACGAGCCACTCATTTCAAGACAACATATTATCCACTTTTATTCACATATCTCAGTATTTTACCACTCAAACAATTTATTTAACCTTTGGGAGGCCTCATTTTACCTCCCTCAACTTGAATATTCAAATAATTCATGGATCACTTTCAGAAAATACAAAAGAACATGAACAACCTATCAACATCCAATTTCACATCACGTAAGTAACAATACCATATTAGAATCATTCAACAATAGAATTCAACAAGGAAATTATACAACACTTAATGTCCAAAGAGCAAGACACATATTATCATTCCACACATATACATGTCATTATATAAAGTTTAACTCCTTCTAAACAATGACCTACCTCGATTGAAGGATTGAGATATCAATTACTCCGCTGGAGCCTTACCTTTTCTCAACGCCTTGGAACGTTCAAAATATACAACAACAATTACAGAGTTATCTATTATTTACTCTTCAAATAAGGGGTCTAGGACATTTAAGCCCCCTAATTCTATCCGGTGATATGGTCTTCCTCGCTACCTATTAAGGAACCCATTCCATTCCATTCACGTAAGTAATCATACCTAACCTGAGTCATGAAGTTTCCACTCCTCAGCCCTTCCGCAGGGCTTTTGTAAAGCTAATAGTATTGCTCTATCAAATTGCGGGTCTCCTTTACTCTACCTTTATGTACATGCATTCACAATCCCCAAAAATAATGCTCATTACTCCCTTCTAGACCTAGAAATCCACACATTCTAATTCTCATTAAGAAGTCCTAGTTTCACCATTTTAGGATTCTTCAACTAGAATTTTCACCATTAGAGGTCTCCCTTTCGATTCTATGGGGTTAGGGAGTCAAAAGTAGAGAGAGTTGATCGAAGCTCTTACCTTAGAGAAGAAAATTTGCTCTGCTCTTGGAAAATTTCTTTGAGTTTCTTAATAGATCATGCTTTGAATAATGGGGTAAAACCCCATGAAATCCTACTTAAAATTCACATACTGATTTCCGTCGTCCACTGCAGTGGACCCGCTATAGCTCCTACAACATTGCCACAACAGATTCGATGGTAATACTCCTGGTCCGACGGTGGGTCTCTGACTGTAGTAATGGTCTCTCTACAGCGGTTATCCTCTTGCTGCAGAGGTCCCCCGTAATCAGTAGCTTTCATTCCTTGCACACAAACCATTCCTCAACCTCAAATTTTATAACAATCTCCAAACACCTTCTCACTAACAACTTAGGCCAAAGAGGGTGTTCCGGACTTATTCCCTCTCCATCCCCCCCCCCCCCCCGTAATGACAGACGGGTCGTTACATTACTAAAGTTCTTTGTTCACAAAGTCATACCCACAAAGTGTTTGATAAAATATTTTTCTATTTTAATGTGAGTATAATTGGATCTAGTGAGCTCACATTATCCATATTTTATTTAAGTAAAGTATTACATGTTATCAATTATGAAAGAAGTGTTCTTTGAAAGTCACATCTCCCTCTTCATAGTTATTGATGAAATTATGTAGAATTGATGTTTCATTATACTTGTTATGAAATATCTAAAGATTTGATTTCATGCTTTTAGGTGAGAACTCTATGATGTGCTCTAAGTTTCATAACTACATTAAGGTTAAGAGCTTGAAGATTTAATTTGAACTTTAATAAATGGTAATTGTATAAAGGGTTATGAGTAGTCGTACAAAGGGTTGCTAATTTTGTCATAATGAGGCACAACATAAATGGTAACCGTATAAAGGGTTACAAGAAGCTATACAGAGGGTTCCCAATTCTATCATAATGAGGCACAACATGAATGATAACCGTATAAAGGGTTACAAGCAGTTGTACAAAGGGTTGTTGATTTTGTCATAATGAGGCCCAACATGAATGATAATTGTATAAAGGGTTGCTAATCGCCATAACTGGGCATAATAAAGAAAAGTGCAGTTGACTACACTATCTAAAAGCTAAAGAAGAAAAAGTACTTAACCAAGATATAGTTAGTAGCGATTGCTTGAATGTTATATTCTTTACATGAGTTTTTATGAACCATTCCATTTAAGAGTTTAAGTTATTTTATATATATTTTTATTTAAACTTCTCTCTAACTTTAGTAAGGGGAATGTTGAGAATCACTGAGTACCACTAGTGGTGTACTGACATTCTCTTTTGGAAACCTACATTGGTCTATGGTACAACGTAGGGGCTGATATTGCAGACTAGCAGACTATGCTCTAGAGATTCGTTACTTTCTGTGCTTTTGGTAGCTCTACTTCCTGTGTCCAATGGAGACATATATATTCTTATTCAGTTATTCCTTTTATGTAGTTATTATCTTCAGTTTAGACGCTTCTTAGACAGTCTTAGGATTTGAGTTATGTATTCGCGTTATGCATATATTGTATAATGATAAGAAAGTGCATAAGCATATTTATATAAATTTTTAGATTGGTTTCTTCAACTTGTGATATAAATATTATATTTAAATTTCCAATGAATGTCATTGAGTCACACGTGTTTATTTGAATAAAAGCATATTAGGAACCCAAGATGGTCCGCTCGGTCAAGTCAAGGCACCGGATGTTGGTCATGGCTCGATCAGAAATCGGGTCGTGACACCAACTATGTGGGCGGATTACATTAAAGAGTAATACACTACAACTCATGTTCAATTTTACTTTTTATTGAATTAAAGTTCAATAAACAAATGTTTTTTTAAAATGGCTTTATGATAGTATATTATACTTTGTTATGACCTTTTAATATTTGATAAAATTAGATAAGAATGGAGAAAATTTTGATAGTTTTCACAACTTATGAAATTTTATGTTCATGAAAAAAAATACAACTTAAGAAATTCAAATTGCATGTCCAAAAAAAACTTCAACTTCATTTCACATGATTTCATCTCGCATAGTCAAACGAGCTTTAAAAAAAGTTCGTCTCATGATTTAAAATTTTAAATTAAGATTTTTTGAGAATTTGAAATTTCATCTCAAAATTTAAAATCTTGAGATAAAATTGCATGTCCAAACGTTGTTTTCATCTCATGATTTCAAATCATGAGATGAAATTGCATGACCAAACACCTGCTGTCATGACCCGAGCATAGACTCCGGATGCGATACGGGACTTCGGACCATGAATGGCTCCAATCTAACTCATGGAATAGCAAAATACTGACATAATCTAACTTTAAAAAAAACTAAGTGGAAGCTAACTGAATGTAAACCATTCATTAAGTGTAAGGACATAGCTCGTTAACAACACTGAGTCATAAGTTGATACTACACTACACTATCTGAAAGCCTCTACTAGTCTAATGAGTTGTTGGTACTAGTCCCCAGCTAGCTCCAAATTTTAAAACTAAAATAAAGAAAATATACTCCCGTCCTTGGAAGATGATGACTCACCACTGCTAGATGTTGAAGTCTAAAAAGTGTCTAACTACGGGGTTGAGTCTGAATACTTGGATCTATATCATAAAATGATATAACATATAGAGTACGCAGTCAGTAGTTGAAATATATTGAGTTTGTGGGAAACATAAATGAAACCAAGAACATGTTGTAAATATGAGAAAAGATTGTGCATAAAACATGGTTGATTACGTAAGCTGAGGTAACGTACAATGACCCTATCGGAGATGCATGAATGCTGACATGGTAGCTAGTTTGAAAACATTTAATGAAATACAAGTAAAATCAGTTTTAAGGGTCATATACATGTACTGAAGGCTGAATCTGTAATCATAAACTGAAAGTTGTAACCAACATAATTGCACTGAAATAAAACTGAAACTAAATTGTGGGAGAGTTTATTAATCGACAAACTCCAATATGAGCCTCATAGAGCTCGACCTGTAACCCCAGTTGAAAGGGTATTCATACTTTTCCAAGGTAAGAACCATGACTTGTATGATATCACTCGTGAACTCGAGGAGACAATCTCTACTAACGACGACCCCTGCGTGCACCCATTGAGGTGAGGGAGACACTCTCACTAGCGAGGATTCAATATTCCTTGGGCTAAGGGAAATATTCTCTACTATCGAGAATCTCTTTATCCTACGGTGGTACATAGTTCTGAGACCTAGGTGTGCTAGAACCCCGGCCAACTCGGTACTAAGTACTACTCCCAACTGAATATAAAGATATATGTAAACTGATAATCTGAAGCTAATTTTCTAAGACTAGTTGAAACCACTTTATCTAACAAGGATTACGAGAGCCTAAAAAACCATGAACATCTAATACTGAGGGCTCAAAACTAATGTTCTAAGACTAGTCAGGGTTATTTCCTAACTAGCAATAGGCCTCAGAGTCTAAAGAACCATAGACATACTGATCATACCAAATTCATAAAAATCATAGACCTAAATCATAGTGTAAATCACATGGACTGAAATCATGAAAGAATCATTTATGTCAAATGGACCATATTTTCAAAAACATTGCTAAATCATGTTGAGTCATAGAAATTATGCTATTATCATATCATGAACATAAATCATGAATTTGAGAAGGGAATCATAAACATATATAGTTATTGATCATAAGAAGGTTGAAAGACATGACTAACATAAGAGAAATTATACGTAGAATCGAAACCCTAAGACATGTTTTTCTAGGAAATCAAAATAGCTAGGGTTTTGGACATAAATTGGGACACAAGAATAAAATAAAATCCTTGTTTAAGTCTCATATACCTGGTTGAAGAATCTCAAACAATAACTTAAAGCTTGTAGCACCTTGGAGGGAAACCCTAGTTCGTGAGTCTTGAGAGAAGAAAGGAGAAGATGACTTACAGATGATTTTGAGTAGAATGAGGCATTGGGATATGAAAATCCCTTTAATTCATCCCATAGGAAGCCTAAGGCGACCTAATTTAGGAGTTGAAAGCATAGAAAATTACAAAAATACCCCTAAAAACGTTCTTAAAAATCTGCTCGTCTAGTGCTACGGGTCATGGTATGCCATTCGTGGTTTCTGGATGGCTTAAAATCCCACTGAAACTCTTTATAGAGATGCTTGGTATGAGTCGTACCTACATACCACGAGTTGTACCATGACTCGTGGTGACAGCGATGGTCCTGTCCATCAAACCTGATAGTTCTTCACTAAATTGGTCATAACTTTTTACTCCAAACTCTGATTGATGCAAGGTTATATGTATTGGAAAGAATACTCAAAGGACTTCAATTTGATATGCTGGATCACCCAAAAACACTTCATAAAATGGAAGTTATGATCATTTAAAATTTACCCTTGTAAGAACTTCTGTGAAAAACTTAATCGGTTGGAAAGCTCTCAACTCAACTTTATGCTACAGGTTCCTTATGAACTTAACTTGCATCTAATGCTCTTATTACATTTAATAATTGATATTAACACCTTATTTTCATAATATTCATCGGGTTATGGTCTATTCACATACCTAGAAGGGTTTCAAACTTAGCCCCAAAATCTTATGCCTATAATATCTCACCTTACGGATGCATGGTACGAACCGTACCAAGATCCTATGCTCTGTTACCTACTGCCCGAACATCCCAAGCCATATTGGTCATTCTCTGATCACAGACACATACTACAGCTCATACACCTGCCTATGAATCGTACTGAGACTCATGGTCTTTGAAACAAATCCTGAACACTTCTCTGTACCTCATCTCATGATTTCATACTATGAATCATACCATCCTACCACAAGTCATCCTTTGGCTCATGGTATCTGAAACCCTGAAACATCTACTGCTCTCCACGGGTCAAGTCACGATCTGTGGTTACTCACCACGAGTCGTGATATGACTCGTACAGGGATTTTTGTCCGGATTTGCTAGTTTTTTGCTTTATGTCAGAATCAAATCTTAGGGATTTTGGGAGTGTTATGCCTACTTAGCCATTTGGTCATGCGAGATGAAATATGATATGAAATCATATGAGATGAAGTTGAAGTTTTATATAGACATGCAATTTGGAATTCTTAAATTGTATTTTTTTTCTCATGGTATTTTTTTCCTCATGAACGTAAAAATCTCATGGGTTGTGAAAACTATCAAAATTTCTCTGGTTCCTATACAACCTTACCAAATTAAGTAAAAGTTTATAACAAAGTATAATACATTATCACAAAGTCATTCTTAAAAAAATACAACACTTATAGATTGAATTTTAGATCAATAAAAAATATAATTGAATATGAGTTGTAGTGTACTACTATTTAATATAATCCTCCCATATAGTTGGCAAATATATATCTAATATAAATAGTTAGCAAAGATTAGTAAAAGTAATAATACCAACAACAAATTTTAGTTATATTTAAAATAAATAGTTGTCAAATATAAAATGGTGGATTTATTTTTTTACAACATGTAAACTTGTGGTTCAAATTTTGTAGTGAAAAAGTCCATCTCATGATTTGAAATCTCAAATCAAGCTTTTTCGAGAATTTGGAATTTCATCTCATGATTTGAGAGCATGAGATGAAATCGCATGTTCAAACGTTGATTCCATCTCATGATTTCAGATCATGAGACGAAATTGCATATCGAAACGCCTACTTATAATGCAAATCAATCTTATACTTAAGAATTTTGAAAATATAATTTGAAAAAAGGGCAATTCGATGCACAAAGCATCTCGCATTAATATGGTTCCAAAAAGGTCACAACACAAGGAGTATGATATAGAAAATCTACCCTAATGCAAATATTAGTGGTTGTTTCCACTAATTTTGATAAATCTTTCTTAGTGTAGACGATTAATTACAAATAAATAAATACATTTGTCATATGATATCAAATTATTAGTGCTAAAATAAGCCAGTAATAACTCACGATACAATTTTATAAGTGTTAATTATTTAAACAAATAACCTATACTATATGTTCTATTTTACTATACAATTTTGTATCACAATCCGTCTTTGTAATGCTAATATTTATATTAAATATTAATTTATTGATAGTGTAATAACAAAAAATTTATAATAATTAACATGGAATATACATATAATGCATGCATTTAAATGCTCATGTCAAAGAAAATATTTTTTTTACTTTTCAATCAAATACTATTTCTATAATGTTTTTGTTCATTGAAATAAGTATTAGAACAAACTGATAAAAGAACTACTGAATTGGATCAAACTCTTAAGCATAATTTATCAATTTGAAATTCATATTTTCTTTCTAAATTTTATATTGTTACACAAACATATTTTTTTAATATTAATTATGCTATTTTAAAAATATATTCTTATTAATATGAGGGGCACGCACAAGTCGCGTATACTAAGTATAATATTTTAAAATTGACTTAAATTTTGCTTCTTAAGTCTTTTATTATTTAAACTATATTAAAAGTTCTAACATTTAGACTTTAAAATCAATTACAATTATGTTAACTTATATCAATCCTTTGTTTGTTAAACTAACTACTTATCCATAAAAAAATTTCAACTCATGGTACGAGAAAGTAAATTAAAAAATATAATTTCATTCTATATTAATACGCTGATTCCTCCTTCTTCTTTTCAAAAAATATATAATTAAAAAAAATAAAAGAATATAGAAACACAACATACTTTAAGTAGTTTCAATTTAATTGAGTGCTCTTATCAGTACTCTTTTTAGGTAAATCTACATTATTTCTCTCATTTCAATTTATTTGAAGGTGTTTGACTAAACACATAGATTAAGAGAGAGAGAGAGAGAGAGAGAGAGAGAGAGAGAGAGAGAGAGAGAGAGACGGAAACATCACATAAAGGGTAGAATTAAAAGTTTAAAATTAAATTATTACTAAGTATTTAAAATACGAAACTTCATAACAAAATATTATTCACCTTTTATCCTTTTAAAAATAGGATTAACACTTAGCAAAATGGTTATTTAATTATTTTTCTAATATTTAAAATTTTAAAATTAACTAAATTTTATGTATTAAATCCTTCCTTATTTGAAATATATAGAAAATATTAATATTTAAAAAATTTTAAAGTGATTAAGATTTTATCTTTATAAAAAATAATTACACGTTAAATAAAATTATACTTATAATGCAATTCAATCTTATGTTTAGGACTTTTAAAGGTACATTTTGAAGAAAGGGCAGCCCAGTGCACAAAGCCTCCCACGTTAACAAGGTCCGGAGAAGGATCGCACCCCAAGAAGTATGATATAGATAGTCTACCCTAATGCAAATATTAGTGGTTGTTTTCACTAATTTTGATGAGTCTTTCTTAGTTTAGACGATCAATTACAAATAAATAAATGTGTTTCTGATATGATACCAATTTATTAGTATCAAACAAGTCAGTAATAACTCACAATACGATTTAATAAATGCTATAATTTAAACTAAAAACACTATATGTTCTATTTTATTATACAACTTTTATTACAACACATATTCGTAATGCTAATATTTATATTAATTGATAATTTGTTAATTGTGTAATAATAAAAATTTTGTAATAATTAACATGAATTATACATATAGTGCATGTATTTAAGTGCTCATGTAAAAGCAAATAATTTTTTTACTTTTCAATCAAATACTATTTCTATGACGTTTTGTCATTGAAACAAGTATTAAAACAAACTAAAGAAAGAACTGTTGGATTGGATCAAACTCTGAAACATAATTATTTATCAATTAGAAATTCATAATTTTCTTTCTAAATTTTTAAATTATTACACAAGCTCATTTTTTAAATATAATTTATGTTATTTAAAAAAATTTAATCTTATTAATATGAGAAAAGCGACAAGATGCGTATGCTTAAAACTAATTTAAGAAGAAAAACAAAAAGAAGACAGTGCACTTCTCAAAAAGGTGTCTTAAGAGGTTTAGAGACATTCTGACGCAGTCAGAGCTTTTGGCAAAAGATGTTAATTTGGATTGAAGGACATATTTAAGGTTTTTCAACTGGGCACCACATGCCCTAAAAATGTGTGAAATCATAGACCATGCACGACTGCACTCTGTTGTTAATTTACAAATCTACTTGCCTCGATATGAATCTGTAATTATTTACACGATTTGTATTTCATCTAAATAAAATTCGCTAAACACAAAACAGTATACAAAATTGCGAACTCAAGTTCACTCCAATATTTTGGCTTGCACATTTATATTTTATAGCCAACACTATGTAAGAGTCTTGTAACAACACCATGAATCGGTAGCTTGGTGGCTGAAGCATTTGCAAGTTATGTACATATGTAGCAAAGCTTATTAATCGAATGACTTAGGCCTTACATAAACTTGAGCCAACTTAGCAAAGTGATGGTGTAAAAATGAGGATATCTCTAAAATGTATTGGTTTGCTTGGGGGTACATAAATCGAATTGGTTTGATTTTTTATTAAAAAATTACTAAATCAATCATGTTGGTTTATTAAATTCATAAATCAAACCAAACCAACATAAATTATTTTTTTTCGATTTTAGTTTTAATGGGTTGGTTCTTTTGGTTTTTTGATTTTTTTGATTTTTTAAAATTAAATCAAACATAACTAAATTGGGCCTTTATATTTGATTTTTTTTAAAACTTAATCAAACATAACTAAATAGGTCATTTGCATAAATACCCTTATTTTAAAGTGGTCTTTAATTTTTGCCCTTTAAATTAATGGTTTTTAATTTTTATCCTTCAGCACTTTAAGTAATAAAAAAAGTGATCAAAAATAACCTTAACAGCCAAAAAAAAAAATTGCTAGTTATGTCCACTCTAGATGATCCATGCCTTCTAGTAAAAAAATAAAATGAACAATAAATCAAAAATGAATACTACTAGGAAATTGTATGAACACTATATATATATATATATATATATATATATATATATATATATATATATATATTGCCTCAAGAAAAAAGAAATCATACTTCAAAGAAAAAGAAATTATGCCTCAAGAAAAAAAAATCATGCCTCAACAAAAAAGAAATTATGGCTCAAGAAAAAAAATTATGCCTAAAAATTAAAAAAAATTATGCTTCAAGAAAAATAAAATTATGTCTCAAGGCACAACTTATATCCCGAGGCATAAGGTTAGTAATACAAGTTATGCCTTAAGGAAAAAGAAATTATATCTCAAGAAAAAGAAATTATGCCTCAAAGAAAAAAGAAATTATGCCTCGAGGAAAAAAAATTATGCCTCAAGGAAAAAAGAAATTATGCTTCTAGAAAAAAAAAATTATGCCTCAAGAAAACAATATTATGCCTCGAGGTACAACTTATGTCCCAAGGCATGAGCTTAGTAACACAAGTTATGCCTCACGGGAAAAAAATTATTTCACAAGAAAAAAAATTATGCCTCAAAACACAACTTATGTCTAAGGCATGAGTTTAGCAACACAAGTTATGACTCAACAAAAAAGAAATACAAATCAACAATAGTGATATGATCCAAACAGTGACAGAGGCTGGAAGAATGACCGGAGGAGCTCTACCGGAATGCATATTTTGCCAAATTGCTGGCTCTTTCACTTCCACCACTCTCCTTCACTCCGATGATAAAGTCGTTGCATTTCGAGATATTAATCCCTCTGCTTCAGGCATTTCTTGGTAATTCCAAAACAGCACATTCCAACTGTCAAAGACCTTAAGCGAACCCCAACCGGCTTCTCCTTAGTGAGTCACATGTTAGATGTGGGAAAGAGTCTGCTACATAGGGATGCACCTCAGTCCAAGCACTATAGGGCCAATCAACAGAAGCTTCTATGGAAGAAGGAGAACAATTTACAATCTTTGCCGCTAGATTTGGTTTCCGTCAGCCTCCATTCAGCAGTATTGATCACCTCCACCTCCACTGCTTCGCACGTTCTTATATCCAAGCGGGAGGTTTATAAAGTACTTATCCTTGGGGCCACTTGGTGGATTTATTGAAGTTGAAAAGTTATTGGAGAGAATAAAGCCAAAAATTACTATCAATGTAATTTTCTGTGAATTTGCGGTTTCTAATTAAAATTGGCATAGTGTAAGTAATCTGCTAATTATTATTCATTAGTGTATACTTTCTAAAATCCGGACGTTCTGTCATTAACCTTGTTAATGATCATGTTATGGAACCTGATTATTCCCAAAAAAAAAAAATATCTCAAGGCACAACTTTATATTCCAAGGCATGAGCTTACTAACATAAGTTATGCTTCAAGATATAACTTTAATGGTATAAGTTATGCCTCAAGGAAAATAAAAATTATGTCTAAAGAAAAAAAACTTATGCCTCAAGAAAAAGATTATGTCTTAAGAAAAAAACAATTATGTCTTAAAAAAAAAAGAAATTATACCTCAAAGAAGAAAGAAATTGTGTCTCAAAAAAAAATTATGCCTCAAGACAAAAGAAATTATGCGCCTCAAGAAAAAAGAAATTATGCGCCTCAAGAAAAAAAAATTATTCCTCAAAAAAAGAAAAATTATGTCTCAAGAAAGAAAAAGATTATGCCTCAAGGCACAACTTATGTCCCAAGGCATGAGCTTAATAATACAAGTTATGCCCCAAGACATATATTTAATGGCACAAGTTATGCCTCAAGGAAAAAAAATTATGTCTCAAGAAAAAAAAAATTATGCCTCAAAAAAAATTATGTCTTATTCCTCAAGCATAAAAGAAATTATGCCTGAAGGAAATAAAAATTATGCCTCAAGCAAAAAAGAAACTATGCCTCGAGGAAAAAGAAATATGCCTCAAAAAAAGAAAAATTATGTCAAGAAAAAAAAGATTATGCCTCAAGGCACAACTTATGTCCCAAGGCATGAGTTTAATAACACAAGTTATATCCCAAGATATAAGTTTAATGATACAAATTATGCCTCAAGGAAAAAAAATTATGCTTCAAGAAAAAAAATTATACTTCAATGAAAAAATAAATTATACCTCAAGAAAAAAAAAATTATGCCTCAAAAAAAATTGTACCTCAAGCAAAAGAAATTATGCCTTAAGGCACAAAGTTTTTATTGGGAAGCATGAACTAAATTGAAAAGGATGAGAAAATTAATGAGAAGATAAGGTAATATTATTCATAAATTATCATTTAATAAACATTAATAGCAAAAACTAAAAACTACATGTAGAAAGGGTAGAAATTAAAGGCCGCTACATTTTAATGGCATTCCGTACAAAAATTTCTAACTAAATTAATCAAAAATCAGAAAATTACAAATGATCTATGAAGAAATAAAAATATGAAGAAATGGAGGCAGTTTAACGGCTTAACTTATAAGAAAAATAGAAAGAAGGGATACTAACAAACATGCGAATGCGTCTGATGAATGAGGAGAGGAAGAGAAATATCTAAAAAGTGAAGATAAAGACTGAATGATTTATTTTAGGGGGTCATATTTGCCCTTGTACTTTCACAAATAAGTTACATTTGCACTTCGTTATACTTTTTCAACAAAATTGCCCTTTTCATCCAATTTTAGGGCCATATTTGCCCATGTACTCTCAAAAAGGTCATATTTACCCCTATAACATTAAATCATTATGTTTTCAACATATTTACTATTTTCATCAAACTTTAGGGTCATATTTGCCGTTATACTCTAAAAAAATGTAATTACCCTTATTGCACTAAATCTCCGTGTCTGACCTTAATTTTCTTATGTGGTGCCTATTTGACATGTATTTTTTCAATGAATTCTACTAACTCATTTAAATTCTTTTAACCCGTCCGATCCACTATAAAATTAAGACACAAAAACTTCATTGTTTATCCATGATGGATACGACCATTGAAATCTCATCCCAACTAATATTCAGCTTTTGTTATTGCGATTGGGTAATAATTATTCCAACATTCTTATTTATTGCACTAATTTTCTAAAAACTAGTTTTAATACTTAAATTTTCATGTCCGACCCACTAAAAAATTAGAATTATTGCAATAAATAAAAACTATTGCAACAACTATTACCTATCGCGATAACAAAAGTTGAATTTTAATTTGAATGAGATCTGAGTAGTGGTACCCACCATGGATGAACAATGAAATTCTTTGATTTTAACTTTTTTAGTGGGTCGAGCGGGTTAAAGAGTTTAAATAGGTTAGTAAATTTTATTAAGAAAAATACATGTCATATAGGTACCACATAAGAAAATTAAGGCCGGACATGGAGATTTAGTGCAATAGGGTAATTATGACTTTTCTTTAGAGTGCAAGGGCAAATATGACCCTAAAGTTTGATGAAAAGGGTAAATATGTTGAAAACATAGTGATTCAACGTTATAGGGGTAAATATGACCTTTTTTGAGCGTACAGAGGCAAAGATAACCCTAAAGTTGGATGAAAAGAGCAATTTTGTTGAAAAAATATAACGAAGGATAAATATAACTTATTTGTAAAAGTACAAGGGCAAATACGACTCTTTTTCCTTTATTTTATCTTGCGAGATTTTTAGGTTAATATTACGCCTTTATATTTGGATCATTTACTTACTAGTTAATGCCTAGTGAACAAATATTACAATTTATAAGTTTACAACTTATAACCTCAAATATGAATATATATCTACTTTCTAAACATTGAAAATTTAATAAAACTAATTTTAAAAAATAAATTAGAATTAATATTTTTATATATAAAAAGTTAAAATTTTATATATATATATATAATATGTCGGTTTGGGTTGAGATTGATTTGATTTTTTTTCATTAATATCAAATTAAACAAAGAATGATCGGTCTTTTTTCTCCGACGCCACATCAATCAATCAAACCACAAATCTTTTTTTTTCTCTCTTGACGATTTGACTTGTACACCCCTAATTTTATTGCTTTAGAGGTTTAAGACAAATGTAAGAGGAAAGCCCGTGCTTTGCACCAACATGCTCAATCTAGTAATAGTTATATGCAGCAATCTAATTACACCTCATTACGAGAGATATATTTATAACTTTTTACAAACTTATTTTAAATTATATATATATAAAATCAGAAATCTCATTTCTACACGCAAGAAGTTTCATTTTTAGGATTTCCACCCCCGTAACAGCTGCTTGGGATCAAAGGCAAGCCACTAAGCTTCTCAAGTGGTGAAGTACCTACCTCTTGTTCCATATCACGATAAAGTTCATTTCTTTGGTTTTTGGTATTTTACTGGAACATCACATAAAAAAGTAATCAGTAATCCATAATTTGTTCCGACAGTTTTCTCACATGATTAACGAGGAACTAGTAAGAACTGATCCGAACCCACAAACAAAAAGGAACTTGTTCTGAGAGGGAATTACAAAATGGAAAAGAACACTTCGAGATTTCTCAAGTGACTGTTTGTAACTCTAATCACAAATGCACTAAACCTTCCTAGATTTGCTTGCTGCCAATTGGGTTTCAGCCTGTAAGATGAACAAACAAGTGTTTAGTCTAATTACTATTGACTTTAAAAAGTACAAGGACTATCCACTAGTAAAAATATAATACCTCCTTTTTCACGGGCTCTTCCTTTTCAGACAATATTAGCTCGATATGGCAGGGAGATGACATGTAAGCTAATGTAGCAGAATACAAAATAGTTTAGTGGTCAAAAAAGAAGAGAGTGTGAATGAAGGGACACAAAACCTACATAGCAGATAAAAGTCAAACTTACGGTTAATCCTTCCATGAGCACGATAAGTTCGGCGTCTTTGCTTCTGTGCTTGGTTAACCTGAATATGAGAAATATAAAGTGAATCTACATCCAACCCTTTCACCTGCCATATGTGAAGAGATGTTAGCCACACATTTTGGGAAAAGTCAATAAAACATTTCAATAGCATGTGGTATACCTCAGCATTGCTCTCTGCGTTTTTCAGCAAATCCAGAATAAATCCAGCAGATTTGACTGGCCAACGTCCTTGACCATTGGAGTGCCTACTCTTGGCCTGAGCAGTTCGGCCAACACCACGACAGAAGCGTGTGAATGGTATGGCCTGCTTGTGGGCTAAGACATCCTCCAAATACCTTTTGGCCTTAGCCAGAGGAAGCTTCCTGATTGCGTGGGCTGTTTCCCTTGTGTTCTAATTAATTTGTCAATGTATCAGTTAGGTTGTGAAGAAGCAATAGATATTGTAGAACACACAGATGTCTAGAGGTGTTGGGAAGATGATTGTTGAAATTTTCAACCAACAAAGATGAAAAGCAACTGCCCATCATGCCCATAATATCACTATGCCAGAGAACTCTTTCTTGCACTTTGCACTACGTAATCAAAACACAAGGCACCCACAGCATGACAACAGATCCCAATATGGCAAAAGACTATATAATGAAACACTACAAATGAGTTACTAAGTATGGTGCAATAAAGCATTTTAATCTCATGAAGCAGCCTATCAAATAGGACATCTAGATCCCAACATAAATTTTTAGTCAATTAATAGAATATTAAAGCTCATGTTATAAGACAAACAATTTCTCCATGTCTGTAATCTAAACTTCATAAATAGTCCAAAACCTAACATCAGCCAACTTAAGTCTTTATTACCTTACACCACATTTATCATCATTTACTGAACCATCTATCATAAGAAGTCAAGAGGTTCACCTAATAACAATGCAATTTGTTTCCCTGAAGTTAGGATTCACTAAAAAGAATAGGCCACTGCTTTTATTATCAGGTTGTCCTGCTACTCTCCACTAGATCTGCTGGGTAATTAAGTTTAAGACCCACTTATTGAACTCCGCAGAAGAGCATGTTGTAGAAAACAGAAAATCAACTCCAACAGCTCAAGCATAACATGAATAAATCAATTTAAAGACTAACTAAAGGCTCAATCCTAATATACCAGTTTGCGGCCCATTTCATTTTAACAATTAAAATAGTTGAAAGAAATGGAAATAGTACCTTGAAGTGAACTCTGAGATCAGAGCCCCGGGCTTTACAGGCTGCAGAACATGATATTTATAGTGAATATTAGTTTGCATTACTAACAACTTAGAATCTTGAAAACAAGAAAAATTTCTCATCCGTCCTCTTAAAGAATGAGGACAACAGCTCCTTGATTAATATAATCTGTTTCAAACATTTCAAATATATTTCTAACTAGGGCCATTTCTAAATATATACTCCGTAAATGTTGTTTCATAAAACTAAATAAGACAAACATTAGATGCATTGACCGTCAGACTCCAGTATTCTCCTCGGAACAGAATAACAATATGATGGCAAAGATATGTACTTTATCAAATAGTAAAAGACGCATAAAACCCTTAAATTGCCACTAAACAATAGAAACCCCAGCAAGAATCCACATGAAACACTTACATTTGGTGGAATTGTCAGGCTCTTTGGAGTACTTCACCTACAGCAATATCATAGAAAATCAAAGTAAATAAAATGAAAGCATAAAAACATAAAGAGAAAACTACAAATGACGAAACAATCAGCATAGAATCGGCAGTAAGGATTTACCATAGTGGCTGCGGCTGCACCGGAGAATAGCTGGATTTTGTAGTTGAGCAGCTGGGTGAATTAGGGTGGCGTTAGGTTTTATATGGTTTTAGAGTGAAGAAGTTAGGGTTAGGCACCGGGCTTTTACACCTTTACCCATATGCCTTAGGAATATTTTTCGTTTATTGTCCAAACTCAGCTAATTGAAATTGGTGTAATTATTAACATAGTAATTATATAATCTAATAATTACACAGTATAGTAATTATGATAACCTATTTGTGCTGTAATTACAAGTGTACTGTTTGATTGTATAAATGTAATTACACTGTTAGATTAATTTTTAAAAATAAAAGTTAATTATTAAAAATTAATATTTGACAAATATATATCTTTATAATGATATTAAATTAGGTATTTAAGATATATATTATCTCTAAAAAATAAAATAATTAATAAATACATATTTTTAACTAATATGATTAAAAATATAATAGTTAGATTAATTCTTAAAAATAAAAATTAACTATCAAAAATTAATATTTGACAAATATATGACTTTATAAATAATATTAAATTAGGTGTTTAAGATACATACTATCTCTAAAAAATAAAATAATTAATAAATATATAATTTTTAACTAATATGATTAAAATAATAATAGTTAGATTAATTTTTAAAAATAAAATTTAACTATTAAAAATTAATATTTGACAAATATATGTCTTTATAAATGATATTAAATTAGGTATTTAAGATACATATTTTCTCTAAAAAAATATAATAATTAATAAATATATATTTTTAACTAATATGACTAAAAAATAATAGATACATATTTTTAAATTAAAATATTTTAATTTAATTAATTATAAAAACTAAAATTCATATTTTTTAAGAACATCACAGAATACATGTTCGAAAAAATATATTAATATTATAAACATAATATCATAAAATTATGTAAATATTTGACAAATAATAATCTACCAATTCTAACTAAAAAATGAATAGCACGTAGAATAACAAGTCAATACTACTAAAACAAACAAATTAGAACTGAAAATATAATATAAAAAAAAATAAACATAATACTCTTGTGTCAAATTTCAACATAACTTAAAATAAGTTACGCTATTTTGACTATGAGAAAGCTTTTCATCAGATAGTCTTTAGTTCTTTTTGTAGGCCGGACATCTTTTTCCTAAAAAGTCCTCACATGGTCAGTGAAGGCCCAAGTATACCTATAAAAAAAATATAACTTAAGTAGATATGATTCAAAAGAAAATGAAAACAAGTTTATAACATAATTAAATAATAAAATTCTAAGTTAATTCAAAAATTAGAATAATAATGTATTTTTTAAAATAAAAAAATAAAAATAAAAACTAAAAATACGAGCAATTACATAGAATCACAAGAAGTAAAGGCCGAAAAATGAGAAGAAAGGAAATAAAAGATAATAATATAAAATAAAAAAATATTTTAAAAATAAAAAATTAAAATAATAAAAATAAACTGGAAATTAAAATGAAGAAATAAAGAAAATAAATTAAAATAATAACAAAAATGAACAAATTAAAAAATAATCTTATAATTATATCATGTAATTATCTGCAATTCTCATCTCCCTCTAAAAATTACACTGTATAATTACACTAAAATCTAATTATCCAGCTTTCCAAACAGGCTCCTAATGATAAACTTGGAACCTAGTTCTTAAGCCTGTCAAACGGGACGACACAAAAACATAAAAGGCCCAGGCTGGAATTACGGAACGATCTCCTAGGTCCGTCCCATCCCAGGTTTTTTTTAAAATCTTTATTAATCTAAAATTGATAACTGTTAGTTTTAAAAATCGACAACTATTTAGACTTTTAATAAATTTTAAACTTTAATCTATATTATATTAAAAGTGTGAAGGTCCTTGATATGTTTGATTGAATTTTTTATTCTTTATTAAAAGACATCACAGTAGACATAATTGACATTTACTATTTTATACAATTATTATTTAAAATTATTATTTTTAATTATTTTCATCACTTTATTTTATCATATTAGATTTTTTATTTTTAGTATAACTCTTTTTGTAGTGTAAATCTAAAAATATAAAAAATTTCCATCGAATTTTTTCCCTTTTTAATAATCACAAATTTATTTTTAATATTCTATTTGTAGCATAATTTTATTTTATAGTATAAATCTTAAAATTTAAAAAATAAAATAAACATTAAACTAATAAAAAGTAAAAGCACTTCCACGGGTTATTTTTTTGTCCTTTTTGATTTGAGAACTTCTTTTTCCTTTTTTATGGTAGGAACTTTTACAAAAGTTTTTTTTTTTCCCCTTTTTATATAGTCACAATTTTTTTTTTTATTAAAAAAGTTTTTAACAGTAATGTCTTAATAATTCTATATTTTTAATTTTTTTTATTTATAATTCTTAAACTTCTATAAAAGGATTTATAAATGCATAATTTAATTCATCAACTCTCCTACATTAACATCTTTGATTCAATCTCCAATGTTATATGTTTTCATGTTAATTTCTCTTCTTCTTTTTTTCATGTTATGAATTTTTTTAATCTTGTGGATTTGAAGTATGTCAGCTTGTTTGTATTCAAAATAATTTAACTTAGTTTGTCTCCTTTAACTGAATCTAATATTGATACTACGTTATCTCATTTAATTGAGTCTTATATTGATATTATGTGATTTAGAATTTTATTTTATTTATAATTGACATTCTTCATGTACTCATACATCCACAAGTATCATCTATTCATGTAACGTAATCCCTTTATCTCATAAAATATATTTTTTTATAAAATTATAAATTATTATAATTATAACTCTTGTGCACAATTTATTTTAGATAATATTGCAATGGAATCTGAAAAGGATTTCATGAACAAAACTATGTCAATTAATAATTAAGACGATATGATTCTCAATGGCTAGTAAAAGTCTTAGTAATTGGAGTTGGATTAGTGAAAGAGTATAAAAAGTGAACAAAGGAAGGTACATGAATGACTATAACATTAGATGACGAAGAGGTAATAATTTTTTTTGTATCATATTCTATATTTATATTTTATATTTTTAAATATATATTTGAGTTCTTATTTGATCATTAAAGTTTAATTTTTTGCAGGGACAAAAGTTCATGCTATACTTTTCAATAATTATATATTGAAAAGTGAAAAAGATAGTGGTCCTTATTACCGTAGTACTGTAGTAGTTAACTGCTCTTCGTCACAATTTAATATGAATAATCCATATATTTTTAGTTTAAGCAAACATCGAATTGAAGTGTAAAAAAATTAAATTTGCAAAAGAGAATATTAGACAAAGTTTATGAAAAAGACCTAGAAACAAAAAAAAGTTTATAGAAATAAAAACAGGATAATCAAACTGTCATCATTTACTGGAAAAAAAACAACAGAATTGAAAATTGCTCGAGATTGAGATAAAACTAGGACAAAGTTGGTGAAGAAGACTTTGGAATTGTAACTTTTGTTACAGAAGCATTTAAAATAGATAAAAAACAGGATTCATAAATCAAAATAGATTTAATTTTAGACTCCTACACATTTTCTATTATTATTTTTTCAAACAATTTTGTTGAAAATGCAAAAAAATCTTTCGGTAGAATAATTTTTCATAGTTTCTTTAGATTTCATCAACTAATCTAACATTCAATATATGCATAATATCATACTCCTATTTACTTAACAAAATATTTTTTATATAAGCTATATATTAAATTCTTTCTTTTCTTAAATATATAGAAAATACTAATATTTATATATACATATAATGCATGTAAGTGTCATGTAAGGTGGACAATTTTTTTACTTTTCTATCAAAAGCTATTTCTACGATGTTTTTATTAATTGAAACAAGTATTAGAACAAATTGAAGAAAGAATTACTAGATTGGATCAATCTTAAACATAATTATTTATCAATTTAAAATTTATAATTCTTTTTCTAAATTTTTTTATTGTTTGACAAACACATTTATGTAATCTTTATGTATTTATTCTTATTAATATGAGGTACACGCGTGAGACACATGCGCATAAACTAGTAAATTATAAAGTGAGTTAGTTCAGCAGGTTGAACAATGCACTTGTTTGGATAGTGGTCAATTCCCTTTCACATATTTAGGATGTTCGGTTATTTTTACCAGAAAAAGAAAGATATATTATATCAGCCTACTCAGAAAGGTGAAAGACATGCTAGAGACTAGAAGAGGAAAAATTCCTGGCTTATGGGGAGAAAGCAATTCTAATTTACAGTGTACCTCAAAATATTTCAATTCATTTACTATTAATAATAGTTCCACGCAAGTGTGTATTAAATGAGTTACATAAAATATTTGTTAAATTTTTTTGAAGTAACAAGGAAGATGATAGAAGCGGACATTGATCATCCTAAGCCAACATTTGTTTGCCTAAACATGAAAGTGGATTAGGATTCAGGTCCATTTTTTATTTCTCAAAATTTATGTATGCCAAATTTTGATAGAGATTTAGATTCGACATTTATGGACCGATTTTACAAGTTTTTACACCGATTGTCTCTATCTTGGGTGGTTTTTAATTTTTTTCTCCTTAAATTGGTGGTTTTTAATATTTTCTCTTCATTATTTTAAGTAAACAAAAATGGAAATAAAAATGCACCTAATGTTTTTTTTAAAGAATCGCAAAAGAAATAAAATTCGCAAGTCAAAAAAATTGCAAAGCACAGGTTAGCCCTAGAATGCATAAGTTAGTAGGTAGGAGTTCAATTGCATGAACTTCTGTAAGGCACTAGTTCCTTATTGAATTTGTGCCTCAAGAAATAATTTCATGTTATTGAACTTGTACCTATGGGCAGAAGTTTCCTACTTATGCCCCAAGGTATAAACTCATATTATTCAACTTGTTTCTATGGGCAGAAGTTCATGTAATTGAACTTCTGCCTCAGACATAATTTTAACTACATGAACTTTTTCCTCTTAAGTACAAGTTCATGTTATTGAACTTGCCCATAGGCACAAGTTCAATAACATGAATTTATGTCTATCATGCATTAGTTCATGTTACTTTATGTATGGAGGCACAACCTGTGTGAATTTGTCTTAAGGCATAAATTGGGCAAAAACTTATGCCTTCTGATAACGTCCAAAATATACTTTTCATGCAAGAAGTATAAACGGTCGCTATATCAAACAAATATCCCGATGGATGTCGGGGTCAAATCCCACAGAGATTAGTGAATGATAAGCACGAGTGTCGTTTGAGAAATTGAATTTAGCTTGCACCACTTAGGAATAACATAGAAATAAACAGCTTGCAGGAGATTAAAATTTACAATAGAATATAACTTCTAATTTGGCTGACTACGATAGCAAAATTTTCAAGGTTGTTGACAAGAATGTGAAAGACTAGAGGTGTGGTGTAGATAATATGCTAACTAAATAAGGATCATGCTAGGTCATCTCATAAGTTTAATTAGTGTAAATAATCTTGAAAAATGGGCATTTAATGCTTTTCAGCCTTATAAATACCTCTTGCTAGAGTTCTTTCAAATTTTTAGACACCATTAACTCAACCCGATCAGATTTGGATTAATAGCTGCACCAATTTGTACCTATTAGCTATTAATAAGGAGTGAGAATGTAATTTTGGCTATTTCTAGCCCAATTTCACAATCTCTCATCCATAACCTATCATTAAATTCTCTCCCAGTACTCAATTCCTCTTATGCAAACAACAATCAAGTAAGAACAATTAGACCCACATCAACATAAATGGATCTTCAATTACATATTGGAGAGAATCTAATAAATTTACACATAGTTAAACATTATTGAGATGACTCTAGCAATACCCACCCTAATTAAGCATTTATCATTATACACCTCTAGTTAATGATTTAGCTACTCATAATTAAGAAATTCAAAAGCACATTTAACAATAAACTCATTGAATTCAATAATAGGAATAGCAAAATCAAATTCAACAAGAAGTCTTCAATAATGATAGCACCTTGCTAAGAAGAAGAAGAAGAAGAAGAAGAAGAAGAAGAAGAAGAAAGAAGAAGAAGAAAATAGTTCTTTTCAAATTCCACCAATCAAATTCTCACTTTCTTCTCTGCCAAGAGAATGTTTTAAAAGCTAAAAATTGAAATCTGATGAGTACACAATACTTTTCTCTAGAATATATCCAAAAAGGGGGTATCTTCTATCTCTTTTTTCATGCTGGACAATTTTGCCCCTGATCAGCGTTCTGGCACCGGTGGAAGTACCGATGGTTCATCGGTGGCAATCCGCGGACCGTCGGCTACATTATCTGCGCCTTCAGTGAATTTCAGTAATCTTCAGCGATCCTTTCAGCGTTTTGCCGATCTCCATCCGTGCACTGCCGATTCTTTTCTCATTCAATCCAACAAGTTCAGGTGTCATTCGGTGAATGGACCAGCGAGTCGCCGGTGGAAACTCACGATCGCCGGTGGCTTTGTTTCCCAGGGGCAGTGTTTATCGGCTTTTGACCGGCGTTTCACCGGTCTTCTTCGGTGGAGCATCGAATTTCATCCCGCTTCCTTTTTTTTGCTTCATTTCTTGCTCTTTTCTTCACATTAGACATCTGTGCACAACAAAAGCAAAAAGGGCATAAAATCTACATAAACAACTCAAAAATTAAGCAAAAACTCAGGCTTAAAAGCCTAATGAGTTGGTGAATTACCAACTCATCAAACCCCCAAACTTGAACTATTGCTTGTCCTCCAGTAGTGCAATTCTCATCAGTTAAAAATATGCCACTCCACACAAGTTTAAACATCAATAATCACCTGGTCTTATGACAACCCAAAAATGCTCACCAATCTCACCGAAAAAGAGAAGCAAATTCCCCTAAAAATCAGAACAATGAAGATATCTCAAGAGGCTACCACCATTCACAAACATGATTCACAAGAATTTTCATTTTGTAGAACAAGGGCATTGCTTATCCATGAAATACACATAGCAACTCAATTCATAATCATTGCACATTCAAAACTTGCCTTATGCACAAATTTATCTTTAATGCAATTGTGCGCTCAAAAGGGGTGATGCTACTCACCAAAGAGAGAATCCCTATTTTCTTCATGACTAAATGCATTCACACAAGGGATTGCATAAAGATAAGATTGTATTCACTCTCCCAAAAGTAATTTGCGTGCATCCAACTCGACGCATAGGCTTTCCCTTTGTGTAAATCACCACTAAAGTAGAGCAACTTCACTTAAAATTACTTAGGACTTGAGGGTCATGATGTGGGCTAGGGCTAAGGTAGGATAAATGTTTAGCTTTAGTGACTAATTCCACCGTAATGCCTTTATAAATACTTGCAACATCCCGTTATCATATTGAAATTACTCCACCTTCATGCAAAGAGCATAAATGATCGTTGTATCAAAACAACGGATGTCGGGGTTGAATCCCATAGAGAATTAAGTCGATAATTCAAGAGTTATAAACTAATTCAAACTAGAACACATAATTATTCAACATTTGAAAAGTAAAATTTGGGGGGAAATTAAAGGGAAATAACTATCTAATTCGAACTAAGATTAATTGAGGGGTATTCCAATTGAAGCAATCACAAGTGATATGGCCAGGGGCATTCTATAAGTGAGATTTATTTAATGCCTTAGACTCAAAATTATCATAGATAGCAGTGGATAGTTCACATTCTCTTATTTTTCAACCATAAGAATGTTTATGCATTGGGTTCTTTCAAACCCCAAAGCCAATTTAATTTATCAACCACACAAGCTTGAGGAAGGACTAGCTATTTCTAGCTTGACCTTTAATGGAGTGAAAATGTGAGTTTTAACTATCTCTAGCTTAATCCCACACACTAACACTGCAATTCCTCACTAATACGTTCTCACCCAATTCTCACGTTTCTCTTTCAAGCAAAAGTAAGAAAAGTAAAGCACAATTCATGTTTGCAAACAATCAATTTTATCAATTATAACTTGGGAGAAGATAATAGATCTACAATTTCAATAAGAATCCAAGAACAATTTATCAAAATCCAATTAAATTAACAAACCCACCATGAATATTTCTCTAGCTAACAAATTAGTCAAGCATATTTAAAGATAGGGAGAAGATACGAAGAGGATTTCCCTCATATTCATCACATTATCTTTACAAGTTTGCTTCACAAGCACTTACAACAATGCTGAAATTCCTCCAAAATGAGTTAAAGAAAAAGAAGAAGAAAAGTTCTATCTAACTCTACAAATCTATGGTGAAAAGATGTGTGGAAGATGAATGAATGGTTGGTGAATTGGTTGAATGAATTGGTTGGTATACAATGAAAGCTATATAAATATCTATACTATCTTGTGTACAACTTTTCCAAATGTCCTTGAGACTTTTAGATGCTTTGAAGACCTATCTAGACCTTTTTACCCTTCATTAGACGGCCTCTTCTGTGAAGAACTGACGTTTAGTCGGTGTCAATCCGTGGAGCACCAAACTATAGCCGGTTGAAAACAGTTTTCTGGCAGGGGAAACCGGCGGTTGAATGGGCCTTTAGCTGATGTCATTCTGCGAACAGCCGGTTGAATATCCGATTCGGGTAGTAGCTTCGGCATTTCACCCGTGTTTCGCCCTTCCGGATACGCATTTAGCTGATTTAAAGTATGTCTTTGCATCTCTTTTTGAGCTCAAATCTTCCCTTATCTTTGCCTCCTCTTCTTCATATGCTAACTCATCAAATTTCATCTCAAACTTCATGTGTTTTTCTCAATTTCATCATTTCTCCACTTATGTGAAGTACCTACAAAGAATTCAAGAGAAATGGCATAAAATCCACATAAACGACTCGAAAACTAGACAAAAACTCATGCTTAGGAGCCTAATGAGTTGGTAAATTTCCAACTCATCAAACCCCCAAACTTGAACCATTGCTTATCATCAAGTAATGCAATTTTTTTACAGTTGAGCAAATGAACAACATTCTATATATGAGTTTTTTCATAAAGGACCAATCAAGACATTCTTTCACAAGAGGACGTTGCTAAAGCTTGGAGCACTATGTTAGTTGTACACAAAATCATCAAACCTCAAGATAACCCAAACATTATACACTAATTCAAGAAAAAGAAAAGACTGAAACCATGTTGCACAAGCTTCACTAGGTAACCACAATTATTAAACATATCTTGCATCCATTCATTTCATTCAAACAAGGGGCATAGTACCTCAAAACAAGTTCAAAGAGCATCTCAAGTAATTGACAATTCACATTCAAATCTTGCCTTAAAGTTCACTACCTGCTTGCCTTAATCATACCCCTCTTTTGAAAATAATTTTAAGCATGTACCCTAAGAAAATGATGCCACTCACAAGAAGAGAGAATCCCACAAATTTTTGAGCATTTCACACAAAGGGGTTATAAGATAAGACAAATGTACTCACTCTCGCAAAGAAATTCAAGTGCATACAAGTTGACCCATAGGCTTGCCCTTCATGTATCTCGCTATTAATGTAGTGTGCTACACTTAGAATCACTTAGGGCTTGCGGGTCATAATGAAGGTTAGGGGTAAGGGTAGGATAAATGTTTAGCTTTAGTGACTAAAACCTCCCTAATGCCTTTACAAAAGCTTATAACATCCCATCATCTTATGAAAATCACTCTACCTTATTTTTTCTTGTTCATCATCTTCATCTTTTGTGGAACACAGGCCACCCTTATAACACCTATGAATTTCACATTTAGCCTTATATATGCAAGAGATAACAACCTTTTTACTATTCTTTCTTTTTTAATGATTCGAGGTCTTTCAACCCATTGATTCATTCATCTCATCACAATTTTGGTACTACCTCACATTGAAGCTATCACTTCCCCCCTACTCTTGTAAACCCCCAAACTTAGGCTTTTTCCTATTTCATATTTATTTCCTTGTCGCTCCCCATTTCATAGGCTTCAAGCCCTATTATTATTTTTTCATAATTTTATCACTAGCAATAACGGAGGATGGGTGCCAAAGAGAAGAACTAGAAAATGGTCATTAGGCTTGTAATATGGTTTCCAAAGAAAGGGTCCAAGGCTCAAACGTTGGCTATCAAAGATTAATGTTCAAGGAGGTCAAATTTGGGTGAAGTGACTAACAAAAGAGGGCCTAAGATCATGTTCTAGTGCAGCCACATCTATCATTTCACCTTGAATCACACTTAGGGAAAGTTCTAGACAATCATGCATACACAAGAATTAAGTAAAAAGCCTCACCACACAAGACATCACAATTCAAGGGGTTCACACACACACTTCATCACATTAACAGAATGACTTTCGACAAGCTAGTTATGAATCAAAAAGCCAAGCAATGAATGTATAATTCATTATAAGAGAGTGCCTATCCATCCTCATAGTTAAATGCCCTCTTTTTCTTTTCAAAAGCTCATGCACAATGCCAAGCAAGAAATATTGGCGGTACCTCATCAAGCAAGTGCACAAACGACTCAATAAGACTCTAGACTTGACATTTTCCCTTAAGAAAGTCGCCTCTCAATGTATCATCGGGAAAATGCCAAATCGGTTCGACAACAAAAAGAAAAAACAAAGAAATCGCTCCTTGGGAAAGAACCGTAGTATAAAGAAAACCATTGGAGTTTATTCAAAAACTACTAGCTACAAAGGCGATACAACTAGAAAGTAATGATGATTTGCCCTTAAGAATGACGTCACCCAATCTATCATAGGGCCATATCGTGCATCACTTAACAAGTGAGTTACTAGACTTCACCCCCTAACAAAAATAATGCATTGTCCTTGATGCCTAAGGTTAAACAAAATGAGAAAGGAATAGGTGAGAGAACTCCCTGATACGATGGAGGCATCCATTATACACGCATTTTCCATGTTCTCCTTTTTCTTTTTCTTCTCTCAGTGTTTGCCATGTTCCACACTTGTTCCACCCCTATACAATCGAAGACAACACAAACATAAAATAAAACAAAGTAAAAGGAAGAAGTAAAAACAAAAAGTAAAAGCACTTGGGTTGCCTCCCAAGAAGCGCCTTAGTTAACGTCATGGCTCGACAACTTTAGCTTCACCACTTTTCTCTTCATTTTGAGCTTTTGAATTGCACCCCTAGCATCTTATTCATTCTTCTACTCCGCTTGAGGGGTGGTGGTGTAAGCATCAAGGGACCAAGCAACGAATGTTGCATCTTGTGTTTCTTGACCCTTAAAGGAGGGAGGTGCTTTGGCCCTATTGGCATATCATACTCTAAGATGAAGCCACCTTGATCTTCCTCCTCAACTTCCTCCATTGACTTGGTCTCCTCAGTCTCCAATTTGTCAACCAAGTTCAATATTGAAAAATGATAAGAGGACAGTCTAAGTCGCTCCTCCTTTCAAGCATGCTTCTTGCTTGTCATCCTCCTTTTCAAGTGCACTAGAGTCCTTGCATATGATTTGTTGGATGTCATTTGGAGACTCTAGAGTCACTTCTTCAACCTTGGCATCTTGTGTTATTATAGTGTTGGTTGGTTGGCACACCTCTATGACTTCTTAAACAATCACCTTAACTCCTTATTCATCATCATTTTGAGCTTCATCCCATGAGTCAAGTTGAGTTATGTCCCATTTTTCACTTCTTCTTTTCACTCTCCTTAATGTCTCCTCTGTTTTTTCATTTAGAGATTTACAGCTTTCTTCTTGAGGAGTTGATGGTTCCATGGGTATGGAGGAATTGACATTCTTTTCCGCATTGGGCTTCCACTCCAAAAAGGCTTGGAGCATGGCTTCCATGGGCCCACATGTATTTCTCCTTCCCTCATTTGTCATGACTTCATTCCTTTCAAGCTTGGGAGCATAATTTCTCTCATAACCATTATAGCGAGAAGTGAACCCATTTGGGCATCCATCCCAATGCCTCCCATGACTACCACATAATGTGAATCCATACCCATCATAGGAAGGAGAAGGTGCACTCATCTCCCTTCTAGGGGCATATTTGCAATCTTTCCAATAGTGTGGTCCTCCACAATAGGGACATTGGTCATCATAATAAGGGTTGCAACCAACAAACCTCCTTTCATTTCCTGATGCCATCATACAACTACAAACACAAAAACAAAAACAAAAATAAAAGCCAAAACAATATGTAAAACAAAAATTAAAAACTAGTTCAAATCAATAAATAACTAATGTCTTATTACAACTCAACTCCCGGACAACAACACCATTTTTGATAACGTCCAAAATATACTCTTCATGCAAAGAGCATAAATGGTCATTGTATCAAAATAAATATCCCGACGGATGTCGAGGTTGAATCCCACAGAGAATTGAGTCGATAATTCAAGAGTTATAAACTAATTCAAACTAGAATGCATAATTGTTCAACATTTGAAAAGTAAAATTTGGGGGGAAATTAAAGGAGAATAACTATCTAATTCGAACTAAGACTAATTGGGGGGAATTCCAATTGAAGCAATCACAAGTGATATGGATAGGGGCATCCTATAGGTGAGATCTAATCGGGAATTTGTTTAATGCCTTAGACTCAAAATTATCATAGATAACAGTGGATAATTCACATTCTCTTGTTTTTCAATCATATGAATATTTATGCCTTGGGTTCTTTCAAACCAAAATGCCAATTCAAGTTATCAAACCACACAAGCTTTAGGAAGAACTAACTATTTCTAGCACTTGACCTTTAATGGAGTGGAAATGTGGGTTTAAACTATCTCTAGCTAAATCCCACACACTAACACTCCAATTCCTCACTAATATCTTCTCACCCAATTCTCACCTTTCTCTTTCAAGCAAAAGCAAGAAAAGTAAAGCACAATTCATGTTTGCATACCATCAATTTTGGTAATTATAACTTGGAAGAAGATAATAGATCTACAATTTCAATAAGAATCCAAGAATAATTTATCAAAACCCAATCAAATTAACAAACCCACCATGAATATTCCTCTAGCTAACAAATTAGCCAAGCATATTTAAAGATAGGGAGAAGATACCAAGAGGATTCCCCTCACATTCATCACATTAGCTTCACAAATTTGTTTCACAAGCTCTTACAACAATGGTGGAATCACCCAAAATGGGTTAAAGAAAAAGAAGAAGAAAAGTTCTACCTAACTCTACAAATCTATGGTGAAAAGATGTGTGGAAGATGAATGAATCATTGGTGGATTGGTTGAATGAATTGGTTGGTGTACAATGAAAGCTATGTAAATATCTATACTTTCTCGTGTATAACTTTTTCCAAATACCCTTGAGGCTTTTAGATGCTTTGGAGACCTTTCTAGACTTTTTTACCCTTCGTTAGATGGCCTCTCTTGTGAAAAACCGGCGTTTAGCTGGTGTCAATCCGCAAAGCACCAAACTATAGCTAGTTGAAAATAGTGTCCTGGTAGGGGGAACCGGTGGTTCAATGGGTGTTTAGCCAATGCCATTCCGCGAACAACCGGTTGAATAGCCGGTCTGAGTAGTAGCTTCGGCATTTCGCCCTTCCGGATCCGTATTTAGCCGATTTAAAGCATGTCTTTGCACCTCTTCTTGAGCTCAAATATTCCATTATCTTTGACTCCTCTCCTTCATATGCTAACTCATCAAATTTCATATCAAACTTCATATGTTTTGCCCAATTTCATGTTTTCTCCACTCACGTGAAGTACCTACAAAGAATTCAAGAGAAAAGGCATAAAATCCACATAAACGACTTGAAAACTAACAAAAACTCATGCTTAGGAGCCTAATGAGTTGGTAAATTTTCAACTCATCACCTTTCATTTTTTTTTATGTTAAGGTTTTTTGGACCACTTTTTTATCACTTAAAGTGTCGAAGGGAAAAAATTAAATACAACTAATTTGAGGGGCAAAAATTAAATACAACTAATTTGAGGGGCAAAAATTAAAGACCACCCCAAAATAAGGGCATTTATGCAAACGACCCTCGATTTTATGTGAATAGTATTGTGAGAAAATGCATTCCTACTTTAGTACAATGAGAAGACGGATATCAAGTTAAAGAAATGATGTTGGAAAATAGGGAGTTCACTGAAAAGCATATATGGTGGGAGCCCAAATATGGAACATCTAGTTTGTGATTTGATAACCGGATAAAATTGGGATCAATGTACCCCCAAATTAATGAAGCTATGGAAGATGTACAAGAAATAATGGAGAAAATAGGCTGGAGTTATAAAAGAAGGCATCAACTACTTGTTGCTACCATTGTGGAGCATATCAAACATAATTTATACAATTCGACAGTTTCTGATCAATGTGATCAACCATGGTGGCGGATGACAAACCTCAAAAAGTTCACATAAGTAGTGTTTGGGATCTCATGAGACGTAAAGATAATGCATCACAAAAATTTTAAAATGTATGGGTAAAAAGACTTCCGTTCAAGATTTCATTTTTCTTATGGATGTTATGGAAAGCAAAAATATCTATTGATGAAGTTCTGGCTAGAATTAGAATATCAGTAGAGTCTAGATGTCTGTGTTGTCCATCTCCTCAGCTGGAATCTATGGATCACCTGTTCCTTAAGGTTCTTTCACTACAAGGGTGTGGAAGCATTTTATAGGTGCAGTAGGCTTTCAAGGTCTTTTTATTCAAGTGAAACATGCAGTGCATAAATGGTGGGAATTTGAAGACAATATCAAGTTAATATCCATCTTTCAAGCTATTTTTACAGTTATGTTATGGCATATTTGAAAAAGAAGAAATATAATGTTACACGAGGATATATATATTCATATAATAGAGAGATACATGACATTAACAACATCATTCATTCGCTAACTAAAGGTAGATACCCATGACTCAAAAATGTTGATATTTCTTGGAGTGTGCCAATGAAAATTAGTGCAATCAACCTGCTACGAAGGGAGTGGATGTACAAGTGACACATGTGTTCAGAGGCTTATGTAGCATCGAAGTTGTGGGTTAAATTGAACCCATAACTTTCAACGTGGGGCATAAATTTATGTTTAAAAAATTATTAAATTTGAATTAATAATAGACATGAACTCATAATTTTAAAAATATAATGGGTTCAATGCTAAAATCTTAAGATTGAACCCCTAAAGTTTAAATTCTGAATTTACCTCCGCATGTGTTCAAGGAAAGAAACACACTAGCAGATTTTTTGCACTAATTTAGCTTTTGATTTTGCAGGTATATACTAGTTTAATTCCTTTCAAGAGTTGCTATTGCAGGGGGAACGCTTCTCAAGCTGGATAAAAATCATATTCCCAGTACAAGAACAAGAACTATCAGAAGAGGTAAACTAGATGCAAGAATTATCAGCAACAACAACAACAACAACAACAAAAATACCCAGTATAATCTCAGAATCTGAGATCTGGAGAGGGTAGTGTATGCAAATCTTACCTCTACTGCAGAGAAGAGAGGCTGTTTTTGATAGACCATCGACTCAAGAATAAGCAAATCAAAGTAATCCAGAGGAAAAAATAATAGATGGCTGAAAGAATGTCAAAATATCAGTTGAAGAAAATTAATATGATACATAAGGTTCAAGAAATAATAGATAATATCAGAACTTTACAGACAAGATACTATAGAAGTATTATTACAATTACTAATATGGGTTGATTTGCTAAACAATACTCTACTCCTTGCTAACCTACAACCCTAATCCATGTCCTCCACAACCTCCAATCTAGGGTCATATCCTTGGTAAGTTGAAACTGCGCCATATTCTGTATAATCACCTCTCCCCAATGCTTCTTCAGCCTACCTCTACCTCTCCTGAAACCATCCCTCAACAACCTCTCACACCTCCTTTCACGACCTGAGAGTACACTCGGATCGTAGACACGGGACAAGGAGCCCCGAAGAATCCAAGTCAACCAATGGAGTGAGCATATATCTAATATATTCACATAAGGTGGAAAACTTAACTTAATAAGCATGCACTAGCTGAAAATCGTAACAAAAGGTGTAAGAAACAACAATACAAGATCCAAACATGAACGACTGAATACTACACATAGGTATGAAAGCCTCTAATCATAATAGACAGGTTGAAGGGACAAGACCCCAACTAACCCCAACATTTTGGAAACAAAAGGTAAATAAAGTCCGAATAAGAAGCCCTCAAATCATGAGGACTCACCACTGGAAGCGGAGAGCAGAATCGAGTACAAGCTAGGTACAATGCTGAACTTGTGAACCGGATCCCGAAAATATGTGGCTCAGTACTTGGAAGGTACTGAGTATGTAAGATATGCAACAGAATGCTTAAAGTCCTGAAAGTTATAGGAGTGGGGACAACATGATCATAAAAACTGAAATCATAAGTATATTGTAAGGCTCAAGATTTCCAAAATATTCGTAAATCTGTCATAGTCATAACATGAGGGAAAATAGTTCATAAAACATAACTTGAGCCAAAATAATCATACATGCATTACAACAATGAGGAATAGTGGTAGATTTCTATAACTGACATACCCCATACAAGCACACATGGAGCCCGACCTGTAATCCTAGTCGGGAGGCCGTCCATACTGTCACACCCCACCTTGGGGGGTATGACTGGCACCTGGTGCCCTACTAGGACCTGACCTGCTGGACTGTTAAGCCTGGGCGCATCTGGCGCCTGGCTGGCTCTAACTCACATTTCTGGGAACAAAGGGCTATATAACGGCTGTAAATACAGCCCCCGGCCCATTGACCTATAGCCTTCTGTCAAACTGTACTGGGGCAAAGGTTATACAAGAAGGTGTTTCTGCTAAAAGCTATACTGTTTACTGAGTTTCTGTATTAACATGATTTCCTACTTCTAACATGCTTTCTAAACCATATTTAGTTACTATTCTATGTTTGGAATGCCTCACGAATACGGTACTACTTCGCGAGGTTTCAGCTAAACACAACAATATCATAACATGGCATATTACCTCACATACTGAATATACTGGGCAATCTTAATCACTTACGTCAGAATCTATATCATACTGATAGGTCTCGTACACATTACAACCCCAAGTTTCTCATATTGCACCAATATTCATAATAACACGATAATCAACTTTTGAACATTCTACTGGTCTGTAAATTACCATACTGTCTCAATATTTCTTAACTTACCGAGGAAACTAACTTTACATACCTTATCTTTGAATATTCGTCCGTCGGACGAGGCTCGGCCGGTACTTCAACTATTTTCTCCCAACTGCATTCATAAATACATCAATCAATACTAAATACAACGTTATTGTAAAGAGCGATGTTACTTTCGATTTAATTTATAGCCTAAACTTAGGCTTATCGAAAGACGGTCAAAAACTCGCTATTTTTCAGCGGCCCAGAAGGGAGAAGTATTCACTTCTCAGCTAGGAACACATAGACATTAATTTAGAGCAATTCTACTTACTTTGGTTCGGTGGCTCGCCGATTCGTCGGCCGTATTTCGCGAAACTAATTCCATAGAAATGCTCTCTGCTGCTAAATACCTTGGTATCTAGGATTAATTTGAGTTTGGGCAGCGTTTGGCAGCGTAATCGGACGATAATTTATAATTTTCCTTCGCTTTCCCTCTGTTCACTGCGGTTTCTGGAAATTATTAAGTGATGAAATGATTTTAAACCGAAGTGGGGGCTTATATACTTGGGCCTGGACAAGGCCAACGTGTCACGGAGCCATCGCGGAGGCCTCTCCTCCATGACACGCTGCCATCGCGGAGGGGCTCTGCCTCGCTCCTTCCGCGATTGTTCGACGGGCTTCTCGACCAATCTTTTCCCGGGCCTTTATCCAACACGTATGGCCTTCAAATATGCTTGACCAACGTGGGAATAGGTCATCTACGTGCCGGGAATTCTACGGGGTATAACATTCTCCCCCCCTTAAGAACATTCGTCCTCGAATGTACACTGTTATCTAGAGGACTGCTTGCTTTACTATTCTAGAAAAATTTTGGCAGAGTTTCCCCTGTAATATGGACTATCGCAAAAAAACCTGAAATGCAGAAAAGTCCAACACAGGCACTTCACACAATATTCTAAGATTCACTGGACAACTAAATATCACTTCTTCTTTATCATTTACAAACATACAATCGTAAGATACTGTATAAGTAATGATACGGACATACCTGTCGTCCGACTAGGCCTGAAATAGGTGAGGGTATCTGATTTTCATATCTTCTTCAGCCTCCCACGTTATTTCCTCCCGATTTCTGTTACGCCATAATACTTTGACAGACGCAACATCTTTAGTTCTCAGCCTGCGAATCTGTCTGTCTAAGATGGCTACGGGAACCTCTTCATAGGCTAATTCTTCTGTGATCTGAACATCCTGAACTGGAACTACTGTAGAAGGGTCCCCTATGAACTTCCTTAACATAGAAACATGGAATACTGGGTGAACCGACTCTAACTCTGGAGGCAAGTTTAACTCGTATGCCACGCGGCCTATTCTTCGCCGAATCTGATACGGCCCAATGAATCTTGGGCTAAGCTTGCCTTTCTTGCCAAACCTCATTACCCCTTTCATCGGGGACACTTTCAGATATACCCAGTCGTCTACCGAAAATTCTAGATTTCTGCGCCGCCTATCTGCATAAGACTTCTGGTGGCTCTGCGCGGTCAGTAAACATTCTCGGACAAGCTTTATCTTTTCCTCGGATTGCCGAACGATGTCTGGGCCAACTAATGCTGATTCTCCTGTTTCAAACCAGCCCACCGGCGATCTACATTTTTGCCCGTACAATGCCTCAAAAGGCGCCATCTGAATAGCTGAATGGTAGCTGTTATTATAAGCAAATTCGATTAACGAAAGATGTTCATCCCAGCTACCCCCAAAATCTAACACACACGCTCGTAGCATATCTTCGAGCGTCTGAATCGTACGTTCAGCCTGCCCGTCTGTCTGAGGGTGGAATGCTGTGCTCAAATTAATCTGCGTCCCCAAACCTTTCTGAAACGACTGCCAGAACCTAGTTGTAAACTGCGCTCCCCTATCTGAAATAATAGATACCGGCACTCCATGCAACCTAACTATTTCTCTGATATATAATTCGGCATAATCCTCAGCTGAGAAAGTAGCCCTTACTGGCAGGAAATGAGCTGATTTTGTCAGCCTATCAACTATAACCCAAATGGAATCATTTCTGCGTCTAGTACGGGGTAACCCTGTTACAAAATCCATATTTATTGCTTCCCATTTCCACGTAGGTATCATTATCTCTTGCGTCAAACCACCCAGTTTCTGGTGCTCTGCTTTCACCTGCTGACAATTAGCACACCTAGATACAAATTCAGCTATCTCAGTTTTCATACCTGGCCACCAGTAGATGTCTCTGATGTCGTGGTACATTTTCGTCGCCCCTGGGTGAAGGGAATAGCGAGCGTAATGTACCTCGTGCATAATCTGCTCACGAAGGCCTGAGACGTTCGGGACACAAAGGCGGGCCTTACAACGTAGCACACCATCCTCGGTTATCTGAAAATCTGGTTCCTTACCCTTCTGAACTCTATCTCTGAGCTGGACTAAATCGGGATCCTCATACTGTCGTTCTTTTACCTCTGTAGCCAACGATGACACTGCAGAATTCTGAATTACGGCCCCATTATTTTCTGTTTCCATTACTCGAATGGCTAGCCCAACTAACTGATGAATTTCTTTAGCTAATTTCTGTTTCTCAGGTCGCAAATACGCCAAACTCCCCATTGACTTACGACTCAGGGCGTCTGCCACAACATTGGCTTTTCCCGGATGGTACAGGATGTTCACATCATAATCCTTCAACAATTCTAACCAGCGACGTTGCCGCAAATTCAACTCCCTCTGAGTAAAAATGTACTGTAAGCTCTTGTGATCGGTATAAATATCAACATGAACTCCGTACAGATAATGCCTCCACATCTTCAAGGCATGAATTACTGCGGCCAATTCTAGGTCATGGGTAGGGTAATTCTTTTCGTGTTTCCTCAGCTGTCTGGAAGCATATGCAATTACTCTACCATGCTGCATCAACACACAACCCAACCCGATACCTGACGCGTCACAATAAACTGAATACCCTTCTGTGCCTTCCGGCAGTGCTAGTACTAGGGCGGAGGTTAACCTGTCTTTCAGTTCATGGAAACTCTGCTCGCATGCCTCCGTCCACTGGAACTTTGCTGCCTTCTGTGTCAATTTAGTTAAAGGTGCTGCAATGGTTGAGAATCCCTCAACGAACCTCCGATAGTATCCTGCCAACCCCAGAAAGCTACGAACTTCGGTCGGGGTGGTAGGTCTCGGCCATGACTTAACTGCTTCTATCTTCTGCTTATCTACCTGTATACCAGCGTCTGAAATAATATGCCCTAAAAAGGCTACTGAGTTAAGCCAAAATTCACACTTCGAAAATTTTGCGTACAACTGGCGGTCCCTGAGAATCTGGAGCACTGTCCGCAAATGAGTCCGGTGATATGCCTCAGAGCGAGAATACACCAGAATATCATCAATAAATACTATCACGAACAAGTCCAGGAAAGGTCTTAAAATACTGTTCATCAGGTCCATAAAGACTGCTGGGGCATTCGTTAGCCCGAAGGACATAACCAAAAATTCAAAATGCCCATATCGGGTCCTGAATGTTGTCTTAGGAATATCCCTCTCACGTACTCGGACCTGGTGATAGCCGGACCGCAAGTCAATCTTAGAAAAGTATCTGGCTCCCTGTAGCTGATCAAATAAGTCATCAATTCTGGGAACCGGATACTTGTTCTTTACTGTAACCTTGTTTAGCTGCTGATAATCTATGCACATTCGGAGCGAGCCATCTTTCTTCCTCACAAACAAGACTGGCGCACCCCACGGGGAAGTACTCGGCCTGATAAAACCTTTATCTAACAAGTCTTTCAACTGCTCCTTTAATTCTCTGAGTTCTGCAGGAGCCATACGATAAGGAGGTATTGATATTGGCTGAGTGCCTGGTAGCAAGTCAATAGCAAAGTCTATTTCCCTTTCTGGGGGAATACCAGGTAACTCATCAGGAAATACATCTGGGAATTCATTTACCACTGGGACAGATTGGAGTGTCGGAGATTCTGCTTGGACATCCTGAACTCTGACCAGATGATAAATACACCCCTTAGATATCAATTTTCTCGCCTGAAGGTAGGAAATAAACCTACCTTTTGGCGTCGCGGTGCTGCCCTTCCACTCCCGTACTGCCTCCCCCGGGAAGTGGAATCGGACTGTTTTGGTCCAACATTCAACATTAGCAAAACATGGTACTAACCAATCCATACCCATTATGGTATCGAAGTCTATCATTTCTAACTCGACCAGATCTACTGTGGTCTGACGATCAGCAACCTCTACTGTACATCCGCGGTAAATTCGGCTAGCTGTGATAGAGTCACCAACGGGCGTAGATACTAGGAAGGGCTGCTGTAATGATTCTGGTACAATACTAAACTTCCGTGCCACAAATGGAGTAATATATGACATGGTAGACCCTGGATCAATTAACACATAAGCAGGGTGTGAGCAGATAGTTAGCATACCTGTCACAACATCAGGCGATGCCTCTGAATCTTGCCTCCCTGGTAAGGCATATGTGCGGCTTGGACCCGCACCTGTACTAGAGGCCCCTGATCTGCCCCGACCCCTGCCTGCTGAAACTGAGGGCCTGCGCCTAGTCGGGGATGCTGTAACTCGCGATCCTACTGATGCCCTATCCTGTCTATCCCGGTCCTCACAACCTCTGGCTGGGCAATCTCTCATCAAATGGCCTTCTTGGCCACAAATATAGCATGCGGTGGAACCATACCTGCATGCTCCAGAATGGCGTCGACTGCATATGGGGCAAAGTGGTAGGGTATACCTACTCTGCTCCGCCCTCCTCTGTAATGGTGAGTCTGCCGTCTGCGAACCTCTACCAGCCTCTGACTGCCCTCTACGACTGAATCTACCTCCCTGTGACTGCGGTGGAGGTGGGGGCCTGGGTGGCCTGTCTGACAATCGTGGCCTGGGTCCTCCCCGGGCCTCTCTCTGTAACTCAGCTGGCCTATCCCGGCGACGCTGCTCCTGATTGACCCTTCTAATCTCCCGATGCCGCTGTCTGATGCCCTCAATATTTTGGGCAAATGCCTGGATTCGGGAAATATCCATGTCCTCTCGCAGTGTGGCAGTGATACAAGTCTCGACATATTCTGGGTTCAACCCCATAATAAAACGATGCACTCTGGATGCCATGGTATCCACGAAGGCTGGTGCATATCGAGCCAAAGAGTCAAACCGCAAGGAATATTCCCGAACACTCATGGCCCCCTGCTCTAGATGTAGGAACTGATCTACCCGGGCCTGTCGGATCTCCCGCGGCAAATAATGATCTAGAAAGGCTCCTGAAAAGCTGGACCAGGTGGGAGGGGAAACATCTCTCCCTCGGGACCTCTCCCAGCTTTCATACCATAATACCGCAATATCTTGTAACCGGAATGCGACCAATTCAACTGACTCAGTAGGCGTAGCATGCATAACCCTGAAGATTCTCTGCATCTGATCCAGAAAATCCTGAGGGTCCTCTGTTCGGTCCGTGCCTGTGAACTGTGGGGGATTCAGGGCTAAGAACTCTCGGACCCTCGAACTACCGGGCCCTCTTGACGATTCTGCAACTGTGGATGGCATTTGCTGACGCTGAGCAGCCATCATCTGTGCTATCATAACTACAGCACTCCTAACCTCCTGGTCGGAAGGTGTCGGTATAGGGACTGCTGAAGGTAATGTCGCCCCAAGTGGCTCCTGACATGGTGGAGACTGCTGAGGAGGCTGAGATGAAGCCTCTGTAGGGCCTTCTGATCGAGCTGTCTCCAAATGAGGGGGAGGCATCCTGCTGGTGCCCTCCCCTGCTGCAATGTCTAAGCTCCGACCTGTGATAGGATGTTGCTGGTCTGACATTATCTGTAACCAAAGAATATGGTAAGCTCTTAGGGACTCAACCCTATACTATACCGCTCTATAGCACGACTGAATCAGAATAAAAGACAACCATCCTATCATGCCTTGCAGCCTCCTACCCATAGTATGTGGTGCACAACACATCCATGGACAGGACTCTACTTAGCACGGCTTGCAGACTCCCTGGGATACGACCTGCTCTGATACCAAGTTTGTCACACCCCACCTTGGGGGGTATGACTAGCACCTGGTGCCCTACTAGGACCTGACCTGCTGGACTGTTAAGCCTGGGCGCATCTGGCGCCTGGCTGGCTCTAACTCACATTTCTGGGAACAAAGGGCTATATAACGGCTGTAAATACAGCCCCCGGCCCATTGGCCTATAGCCTTCTGTCAAACTGTACTGGGGCAAAGGTTATACAAGAAGGTGTTTCTGCTGAAAGCTATACTGTTTACTGAGTTTCTGTATTAACATGATTTCCTACTTCTAACATGCTTTCTAAACCATATTTAGTTACTATTCTATGTTTGGAATGCCTCACGAATACGGTACTACTTCGCGAGGTTTCAGCTAAACACAACAATATCATAACATGGCATATTACCTCACATACTAAATATACTGGGCAATCTTAATCACTTACGTCAGAATCTATATCATACTGATAGGTCTCGTACACATTACAACCCCAAGTTTCTCATATTGCACCAATATTCATAATAACACGATAATCAACTTCTGAACATTCTACTGGTCTGTAAATTACCATACTGTCTCAATATTTCTTAACTTGCCGAGGAAACTAACTTTACATACCTTATCTTTGAATATTCGTCCGTCGGACGAGGCTCGACCGGTACTTCAACTATTTTCTCCCAACTGCATTCATAAATACATCAATCAATACTAAATACAACGTTATTGTAAAGAGCGACGTTACTTTCGATTTAATTTATAGCCTAAACTTAGGCTTATCGAAAGACGGTCAAAAACTCGCTATTTTTCAGCGGCCCAGAAGGGAGAAGTATTCACTTCTCAGCTAGGAACACATAGACATTAATTTAGAGCAATTCTACTTACTTTGGTTCGGTGGCTCGCCGATTCGTCGGCCGTATTTCGCGAAACTAATTCCGTAGAAATGCTCTCTGCTGCTAAATACCTTGGTATCTAGGATTAATTTGAGTTTGGGCAGCGTTTGGCAGCGTAATCGGACGATAATTTATAATTTTCCTTCGCTTTCCCTCTGTTCACTGCGGTTTCTGGAAATTATTAAGTGATGAAATGATTTTAAACCGAAGTGGGGGCTTATATACTTGGGCCTGGACAAGGCCAACGTGTCACGGAGCCATCGCGGAGGCCTCTCCTCCGTGACACGCTGCCATCGCGGAGGGGCTCTGCCTCGGCTCCTTCCGCGATGGTTCGACGGGCTTCTCGTCCGATCTTTTCCCGGGCCTTTATGCAAGACGTATGGCCTTCAAATATGCTTGACCAATGTGGGAATAGGTCATCTACGTGCCGGGAATTCTACGGGGTATAACACATACCTTGCCATGGGTATGAACCATGGAAGGCATGATATCACTCATGAAGACCCCTTAGGGCAAAGGGGACAGACACTGAGGCGGTCCCAAACATAACCTACTGTGGCACGTAGTTCTGAGATTCGGGGTGTGACCTAGGCCCCGAACCTACTCGGTGTTAAGTACTACTCCCAAAACATGCAACGTGCTCATAAAATTCATGCATGACATGCATGGCTAGTTTAATCATGATAATCATAACACGCTCGAGAATTTGTGATACTAGCCATGGAAATGGGAGCTCTTAGTTCGACCAAAACCATAGTTCATGAATCATAAGTGACATGTGGGCATTGCCCATAATTTCAATCATACTTGAAATGCTTAAATTTAAGGAAAACATGGTCATAATAATATGAGTAATTGAAAACATGCTTAAAATTCAAAGGTTCATATCATGCTTTAGAAATCACCAAAATCATGAATTTCACTAAAACCCTCATAATTTAGGGTACATGTGCTTTTAGGAATTAAATCATCAAGTATTGAAGAAAATAAGTGAAAACAGCCCAACAATTCACACCCATGATTTTAGACATACTTCAACATGTTCATATCAGTTTTTGAGGAAACTTGCATTTAGGTTATGACCCATCAATAATTGATAGCTTTTAACATAGAATTAGGGAGAACTTGGGCATGGGTAGGGACTAAACTACCCATTCAGAACCCCACATACCTGGAACTTCTTGATTCTTAACTCCCTTGAAAAGCCTAGGTGGAATCTTGAAGAGCTTGAAGAAGACACTTGAATCCCTTTCCTCTTCCCTCTCTACTCTTACAAGTATCAAAATGAGGTCTATCATGGATGATTTCCCCTTAAAAGACCTTGTCCCGACCTCAAAACAATGTAGTTTAGGTCTTAGGAGTGTAGGAAATTACGAGAAGGCCCTTACTAATTCGCAGGAAATAACTGCCAGGTGACCCTAATGGGTGACCTGACGACTCGTCAAGACGGGCAACGACTGGTCGCGTCGCCCGTCGAGTACACTGGATACCAGGTCTACTGGGCTCGCAATGGGGGACGTAACGATTCATCCCCAGTGACCACGACTCGTTATGCCCTTTTGTCCAGTACACTGCCTCATCTCCACTAAAATTCCATGGGCTTTCTCACAGCTCTCCTCACGAGTCGTTGGGACTGGCCATGACTCGTGGGGTCCCATCCGTTAGGTACACTGGTCAAACCTCCCAGGTAACCCTTAACCTCACCCCACGGGAGACTTGACGACTCGTGGTGACTGACCACGAGTTGTTCCCATGCTCGTGGGGACCTCAACTCCTCCGTTCAGTCCAACCTTCCCACGAGCCACCTGATGACTTGTGCGGTCTCCTCACGAGTCGTATAGACTCATTCTGCACTGCTGCAACATTTTCCAGATTTTCCCCATTTGACTTCCGGGTCTGATACTTGGGTTCCCGGGGTATAACAATATCTCCCCCTTGGGAACATTCATCCTCGAATGTTAGAAACATGCAAAAAACTCAGAATCAAACAATCACCATATGCAAATACTGATCATTTATGCCGAAAACTAGTGGAATAACTATCCCCGAAAAGAATTACATAGCTGGACTGAATTCAGACATCACATACATATATCATATCATAAAACAAACTTGCACGCATGAACGGAACATGAAAAATTGAACAGAGGTTTAGGGTAAAAATTGATACCTCAAACTGAAACTGAGCCAGTAGGGAACAAATAGGAGTATAGCTATCATATCTGCTTCAGCTTCCTACGTAGCTCCCTCGACATGCTAATTTCTCCATAACACCTTTACTGAAGCTACTTCCTTGTTCCTCAGTCTTCGAACCTGACGATCCAAGATTACAACGGGAATTTTCTCATAACTGAGGCTATCCTTTCCACCTACACTTTCCACCGGAACCACTAGAGCTGGATCTCCCAAGCATTTTTTCAAGAGCGATACCTGAAATATGGGATGAAATAAAGCTAACTATGAAGGTAACTCTAACTCATAGGCTACTTTACCCACTCATCTCACAATCCGGTATGAGCCAATATAGTGGGGGCTAAGTTTCCCTTTCTTTCCGAATCTCATTACTCCCTTCATGGGAGATACCTTCAGAAACACCTGATCATCGACCTCGAACTCAAGCTCTCTTCTTCTTACATCCGCATAAGACTTTTCGCGACTTTGAGCCATTTTCAGCCTTTCTCTTATCAACTAAACTTTCTCCATAGCCTCATGGACTGAATCTGGACCCACTAATGAAGTCTCACCGACTTCAAACCAATCAATGGGCGATCTACACCTTTGCCAGCAGAGAGCCTCGAACGGTGCCATTTGGATGCTGGAGTGATAGTTGTTGTTGTAGGTCAACTCAATAAGAGGTAAATGCTCGTCCCAACTGCCCTTGAAGTCAATAACACAAGCTCTCAACATGTCCTCAAGAGTCTGGATGGTCCGCTTCGCCTGACCATCTATTTTGAGCTTGACCTGGATACCAAGTCCCTTTTGAAAGGATCTCCAGATTTGAGAGGTAAACTGGGTGCCTCTATACAATATAATGGACAAGGGCACTCCATGCAATCTAACCAGCTCTCGGATGTATAACTTAGCATAATCTTCTACTGAATCGGTGGTTTTGACGGTAAGAAATGAGCAGCCTTGGTTAACCTGTCGACCACCACCCAAATAGAGTCATACTACCTACGAGTGTGGGGCAAACCGGTTATGAAGTCCATGTTGATTTCTTCCAACTTCTAGGTAGGAATGTTGATATCCTGAAGTACACCCCCGATCTCTGATTCTCGACTTTCACTTGTTGGCAATTCGGGCACTTGGCTATGAATTCGGCAATATCCCTCTTCATGCCATTCCACCAGTAGATTTTCCGCAAGACATGATACATTTTGGTGGCACCTGGATGGATAGAATATCTGGATCCGTGAGCCTCATACAACATCCGACTCCTCAAATCCACACCATCTCCCCCTTTGGAGAAGACTTCTATTTTCTGGCTTTGAACAGCTTCTTTCATCTTTACCAATGTTGGATCTTCATCTTGTTTAGCCTTCACCTCTGCTACCAAGGACGATTCTGATCTATTATGGACTACTACCCCATCATTGGTTGAATCAACTAATCTAACTCCCAACCGTGCCAGTCAATGCACCTCCTTCACCAACTCCCTCTTGTCTTCACTCACATGCGACACACTCTCCATAGAGAGTCTACAAAGGGCATCCACTACCATGTTGGCCTTACCCGGGTGGTAAAGGACACTCATGTCATAGTCCTTAAGTAGCTCCAACCACCTTCATTGCCGAAGATTGAGATCCTTCTACATGAACACATATTGTAAGCTTTTGTGGTTAGTGAATACATCTACATGAACCCCATACAAATAGTGTCACCACATCTTCAAAGCAAACACCACCGCAGCAAACTCAAGATCATGGGTCGGGTAATTGTTCTCATGAGTTTTTAGCTGTCTGGAAGCATATGCTACCTTCTCGTGCTGCATCAATACATATCCTAGTCCGACTCTCGAAGCATCATAGTATACAACAAAACCATCGGAGCCCTCCGGTAAAGTCAACCCGGGGTTGAAGTGAGTTTGGCCTTCAATTCCTGGAAGCTCTTCTCACAAGCCTCCGACCATTGGAACTTTACCTTTTTCTGAGTCAATCTAGTCAGTGGGGCTGCAAGGGATGAGAAACCTTCTACGAACCCCGATAGTAACCCGCTAAGCCCAAAAAGCTCCTAATCTCCGAAGGGTTTACCGGTCTGGGCCAGTTCTTTACCGCCTCTATTTTTTGGGAGTCCACCCTTATACCTTCTCTTGACACTAAATGTCCCAAGAATGCAACGTATAGCAGGTTATCCTTGAGGGTCTGGAGTGCTACCCTCAGGTGTGCGACATGCTCCTCCTCGCTCCTGGAGTATATTAATATGTCATCAATGAACACTATCACGAACATGTACAGATATGCCTTGAATACCTTGTTCATTAGATCCATAAAAGCTGTAGGGGCATTGGTTAGTCCAAAAGACATAAAAACAAATTCATAATATCCATATAGGGTCCTGAAAGCAGTCTTCGGAATGTCGCTCTCCCGAACCCTGAGTTGGTGATACCTGGACCTGAGGTATATCTTGGAGAAACATTTGGCACCCTGAAGTTGGTCGAATAGGTCATCAATCCTGAGTAAAGGGTACCTATTATTGATGGTGACCTTGTTCAACTGCCTATAGTCAATACACATCCGAAGAGAACCATCTTTCTTCCGGACGAACAACACTGGGGCACCCCATGGGGATTTACTCGGTCTAATAAAACCCTTATCCAGCAAATGCTTCAATTGCTCCTTTAACTCTTTTAGCTCGGCTGGGGCCATTCAGTAGGGAGGAACTGATATGAGCTGTGTGTCGGGTAAAAGATCAATCTCAAAATCAATCTCCCTCTCAGGAGGAGCACCTGGTAGTTTATCTGGAAATACCTCAGGATATTCACATACCACAGGGACTGACTGAATGGTCGAGGTCTCGGACTTGACATCCTTAACCCTAATCAAATGGTAAATATGACCCTTGGAAATCATTTTTTTGGCCTTGAGGTAGGAGATAAAGCGACTTATAGGGACCGGTGAGCTATCCCTCCATTCTAAAATTGGTTCTCCCGAAAACCGAAACTCCACCACTTGGGTTCTACAGTTAACAGAAGCATAACATGCAAACAACCAATCCATACCCAAAATAATGTCATAATCAGTCATAGCCAATTCTACTAAGTCTGCGGAGGTAACCTTATGCGATACAGTAATGGGGCAACCTCTATATACCCGCCTCGCTATGACTGAATCCCCAATCAGAGTAGACACAAAAAACGGTTCTGACAAATTTTCAGGGCTGACCCCAAATTTACTAGCAATGTAAGGTGTCACAAAAGATAGTGTAGCTCCTGGATCTAGCAAAGCATAAACATCAATATGAAAGACTCACAACATACCCATGACCACATCGGGAGAAGTCTCTTGCTCCTGCCGAGAGCCAAGTGCATAAAATCGGTTCTGGCATTGGCCGCCGGCTGGACCAGTCGAAGTACCCTACTGAGTAGGACGTGCCACTGGGGCTGCTGAACTGGCTGTTGGAGTGCGGGCTCCACCACCTCCTGACCTGGTTGTGGGTAATTCCCGAGCCTGTGTCCGGGTTTGCCACACCCAAAGCAAGCATCTGAGCCCACCAAACACTTCCCTGAGTGGTTCTTGCCACAACTAGCACAAGATGGGAAGGTGCGCTCAATGCTCATGCTACTCTGACCCCTCGAACCTGAGGCCCTGCTCCTCTGATCATCTCGAGGTCTAGTTGAGGTACTATCTGAAGATGGTATTGGTGTGATAGGCCTGTGCTGGGACTGTTGGTGAGGTCCACCTCCTGGCCTCGACTGGAAGGACCTGTAGCTATTAGTTTTGGCCCTTTTGGCCTCTCTCTGCCTCATATGAGCTGCCTCCATCTGCTGGGCATAAAGGACTATCCGTGGATAGTCCATATCCTGATGAAGCATGGCTGTTCTGCAGTCCTTATCCAGATACTCGGCCCTCTGGTCCATCACTAACTCAGGGGCATACTTTGACAGGCGAGTGAACTCAAGTGAATATTCTAACACCGTCATCTTTCCCTGTTTGAGATTAACAAAATCAGTTGCTTTCAATTCCCTCATCTCCCGAGGGAAGAACCTGTCGAGAAAGGCCATGTGGAAATCGTCCCAACTGATAGGGCCTACTTTCGCTGCCCGGCTGTCCTTCCATTGCTTGAACCAAATATAGGCGACCTCTTTAAGCTGATAAGAGGCCAAATCAACACACTCCTCATTTGTCACTCCCATAACCTGAGTGACCTTCAAGATCCCTTCAATGAACTCGTGTGGATCCTCATCCACCCTTCCTCCTGTGAACTCGAGAAGGTTCATCCTTAGAAAGTCCCTGATCCGGGCTGCCGCTGCATTGCCGTTCTGTGGAACATGCGCAACAGCCTGCTGGTTGACCTGGGCGATAAAGGCCTGCGCCAACATTTGAATAGCCACCCGAAACTCGACGTGGGCAGCTGGCTCTGGTACCTGGGGATCCTGAATAGGTGGGGCTTGCTGACGCCCATTATCATGGCCACCCTCGTAGCCTTCATCATTTCCGTTCCTCCTTCCGTTCATCCTCTTGGGAGCCATAATTTTTTCTGCAAATTGCGAATAGCACGAGTTAGAAGGATGGAGAGGTTTTCAACGCACAACATAGATCATGAAATATTTACTAAAATGTTTAGTAGCCTCTTCATCATAAGTGTGACGCACTTCACACCCATGAAAAAGACTCTACCTAACGCGACTTTCGGACTCCCTAGGACATTTCTGAACCTATTGCTCTGATATCAAGTTTGTCATATCTCGAGAGTACACCCGGATCGTAGACACGGGACAAGGAGCCTTGAAGACTCCAAATCAACCCATGGCGTGAGCATATATCTAATCCATTCACATAAAGCGGAAAACTTAACTTAATAATCATGCACTAGCTGAAAATCATAACAAGAGGTGTAAGAAACAACAATACAAGATCCAAACATGAATGACTGAATACTACACATAGGTCTGAAAGACTCTAATCATAATAGACGGGTTGAAAGGAAAAGACCCCAACTAACCCCAATATTTTGGAAATAAAAGGTAAATAAAGTCCGAACAAGAAGCCCTCGAATCATGAGGACTCACCACTGAAAGCTGAGAGCAAAACTAAGCTCAAGCTAGGTACGATGCTAAACCTGTGAACCGCATCTTGAAAATATGTGGCTTAGTACTTGGAAGGTACTGAGTATGTAAGGTATACAATGCTTAAAATCATGAAAGTTATAGGAGTGGGGACAACATGATCATAAAAACTGAAATCATAAGTATATTGTAAGGCTCAAGATTTCCAAAATATTCGTAAATCTGTCATAGTCATAACATGAGGGAAAATAGTTCATAAAACATAACTTGAGCCAAAAGAACATAATCATACATGCATTAGGTTATGACCCATCAACAATTGATAGCTTTTAACATAGAATTAGGGAGAACTTGGACATGGGTAGGGACTAAACTACCCATTCAAAACCCCACATACCTGGAACTTCTTGATTCTTAACTCCCTTGAAAAGCCCTAGGTGAAATCTTGAAGAGCTTGAAGAAGACACTTGAATCCCTTTCCTCTTCCCTCTCTACTCTTACAAGTATCAAAATGAGGTTTATCATGGATGATTTCCCCTTAAAAGACCTTGTCCCGACCTCCAAACGATGTAGTTTAGGTCTTAGGAGTGTAGAAAATTACGAGAAGGCCCTTACTAATTCGCAGGAAATAACTGCCAGGTGACCCTAATGGGTGACATGACGACTCGTCAGGACGGGCAACAACTGGTTGCGTCGACCGTCGAGTACATTGGATACCAGGTCGACTGGGCTCGCAATGGGGGACGTAACGATTCATCCCCAGTGACCACGACTCGTTACACCCTTTCATTAAGTAAACTGCCTCATCTCCACTAAAATTCCACGGGCTTGCTCATGGCTCTCCTCACGAGTCGTTGGGACTGGCCACGACTCGTGGGGTCCCATCCGTTAGGTACACTGGTCAAACATCCTAGGTAACCCTTAACCTCACCCCACGGGAGACCTGATGACTCGTGGTGACTAACCACGAGTCGTTCCCACGCCCGTGGGGACCTCAACTCCTCATCTCAGTACAATCTTCCCATGAGCCACCTGACGACTCGTGGGGTCTCCTCACGAGTCGTCTAATGACTCGTTCTGCACTGCTGTAATATTTTTCCGATTTTTCCCTGTTTGATTTCTGGTTCTGATCCTTGGGTTCCCGGGGTATAACACATCTGCACTAGGGCATCTGGGCATCTCCTCTGTGCTTTCTGCATCTTGTCCTCCACCGGTGCTGCTCCCATTGTGTCCTGGATATTCTTATTTCTAATTTTATCCTAGTATGCCCACACATATATCACAACATCCTCTATTTCACAACTTTTATCTTCTGAACATGAGAGTTCTTAATTGGCCAATACTCCTCCCTATACATCATAGTTGGTCTGTCCACCACTTTACAAAACTTGCTTTAAATTTCGGTGGCACCTTCTTATCACAAGACTTCAAATAAGAGCTTCCATTTCATCCATCCTGCACTAATACGATCAGTAACATCCTCGTCAATCTCTCCCATTACCTTGAATAATAGACCTAAGATACTTGAAGTTTCTTTCTTTCGATTAACCTATGTATCGCGCAATAAATTTCACATCAGCCTTATGTCTCACATCACTGAACTTGCACTCTAAGTACTCAGTCTTGGTCCGATTCAACTTTAACCCTTTGCACTCTAGGGTTTGTCTCCAAACCTCCAACTTAATTAGTATTAACTCCTTCATGCGTTTCAACAATTAGAATTATATCATCTGCAAATAGTATACACTTGACACCTCCCCTGAATTTGCCTTGTTAATGCATCCAATACCAAGGCAAATAGAAACGGGCTAAAGGCTGATCCTGGATATAGCCCCATTAAAATTGGAAAGTGCTTTGTGTCCCCCCTCCCCTACTATTCGGACCCGGGTTTTGGCTCCCTCGCACATGTCCTTGATCACCCTAATGTATGCCATCGGTACACATTTAGCCTCCAAGTATATCCACATAACCTCTTTTGGGACTTTGCGTAAGCCTTTTCAAGGTCTATAAACACCATGTGTAGGTTCTTCTTCCTTTTCCTATACTGTTCCACCAATCTCCTTATGAGATGATGGCTTCTATAGTTGAGCGTCCTAACATGAATCCAAATTGGTTCTCGGATATAGCCACACTCCTTCTCACCCTCAGCTCCACGACCCTTTCCCACACCTTCACAGTGCGTCTTAGCAGCTTGATACCCCTATAGTTGTTGTATTTTTGAATGTCACATTTTTTCTTGTAAAAAAGAATCATCATACTCCATCTCCATGCTTCGGGCATCCTTGCCGTCTTGAAAGTGACACTAAACAACTTAGTCAGTCACACCAAACCCATTCTACCTGTGTTCTTTCAAAATTTCACCGGAATCTCGTCTAGCTCGATCGCTCTATCTCTACGCATCCTACGAACAACTACCTAAACCTCCTCAAACCCTATACACCTACAATACCCCAAAACGCTATGCCTCTTAGAATGCTCCCAATCTCCCAACTAATGACACTGTCTCCTTCTTCATTCAAGAGTTTTTGGAAGCATATCTGTCATCTCCGTCTGATGAGGGCCTCCTCCACTAGTGCTTTACCATCCTCATCCTTGATGCACTTCACTTAGTCTAGATCACGAGCCTTCCTCTCTCTCCCTTGGCTAACCTGTACAATTTTTTGTCCCCGCCTTTGTCCTCTACGTCTATATACAAACATTCAAAAGCTGCTGTTTTTGCTATCGTAATCGCTAACTTTGCCTCTTTCCTTGCCATCTTATACTTGTCCTGATACGTTCTATTTTCCTCCCCTGCCTTACTTTCCACTAACTTCACGGATGCCACCTTCTTTGCCTCCACCTTCCCTTGGACTACTCCATTCCACCACCAATCCTCTAGGATAGAATTATGGGTGATAATGTTTATTCTGTAAATTGGTTATAAAGATCCTCATGTTGATAATAAATAAGCTCTTGATCAAATCTACAAAAGCAGAATATGGCTAATAGCAGAACTGTTCATGTTTGCTTGAAGAAATTTCAGTAGGTTTTAATTTTATATCACCTGATGAGAGCTTTGAAGTGTTCACAGATGGCATTAAGCCAAGGCAAACTGCACTGCTTGCATTCTTCATGTTCTTGCAATTCTTTTCCTTATTATTTTTAGCTTAGTTTTGCAACATGGAACCTATCCAAGTTGTAGTTTTCTTTTTCACTTAGCTTTTATTTTTTGTTGTCTGATTTTTCGTAAGACTTTTTATTTATTTATTTTTATAAATTAACCACTAGCCAATAGTGATTTTTTACCCAAAAAATTATAAAGTAGCTAATTTTTTAATCAACTTTCACAATTTTAAAAGCTACGGTTTACTTAGTTACTTTATACCTTAAATTGGTAATGATTAGTTTTTTACTTAATTTCAAACTTAATAAATTATGAAGTAGCTAAGTTTTTTGCTACACTTCCATAATTTTAGAAATTAGTTTTTACTTAGCTAATTTATAATTTAAGTTGCCAACCGCTAAATTTTTTAAATAAACTTCAAATTTAATAAATTATAAAGTATTAACTAGTTTTTAATAAAATTCCACCATTTTAAAAATTTGTTTTTACTTAGCTACTTTAAAATTAATTTGACAATGGCTAACTTTTAGCTGATTATAAATTTTTAGCTAACAACGACTATTTGTTTTAAGGAAGACGATTCTTATAATTAAGCTGGCAACTAAGTAAGAAAATCCTTAATAAAATTCAAGGTTGAAAACCTTTAATTTTATTAAATAGAAATTAAAATTTTTATGCACAAATATAAGTCTCTAAAGAAGAGCACATAATCTACGCAATCGTCTTTTAGAAAGGATTTTATTTGAACAGTGATGTCTGAGCAAAATACATATATTTAACTTCTAATTGCCTCACGTTTTAATAATTTTAGTTACTTTTTGAGTATTAATTATTTCTTTTTAAGCTAAATATTACATTTTATTATGTACAAATAAAAAAATTTAAAATAAAAATGAATAAAGAATAAAAAATTACATTGAAAATTTAAACAGATTGCTCTACAGATGAAATTTAATATAGTAATGATATTTATATATATGATGCAAAAGGAAAGGAGAAGGAAAGAAAGATGCTTACCTGGGACGTGTGGCAGCATCAGCAAATCAAAGCAACGAGCAGCAGCATGCACAACAAGCAGCACAACGAGCAAATTGAGCTCGCGTCACGAGCAGCATTTGCTGCGATCTGCTTCGCGAGACGAGATACTAATTTGGACTCAGAAAAAATTTCTAATCATTTTGGATTCAGATTATTTTATATGGAAATTCTTTTACACTTATAAATAATTTCTTAAAATATTTGGAACATAACTTTTGATTAGACAAAAGCTAGGAGCCACTGTGGATTCTAGAAGAATTTTGGTTTTTTTTTTTTAGTATTTATTTTTACGTGTTTCTTTGGATAATTTATCAAATATACTCCATGTCTATATAGAGCTGAAATTTTTTTTCTAAGATTATGGTAGCTGCATAATTATTATTGTATGAACTCGAGTTAAATTGCATAATTAATGCATGAGTTGTTTAATTGTTGTTGTGTGAACTGGAGTTAAATTGCATAATTAATGCATGAGTTAATTATTTAATCTTGAGCTTACTATTTTACTGATTCGCGACCAGTAGAATAAATCTATATTTTTTAGAAGAACTCGAAAGATAAATTTGAGATATTACTATCTGTAAAGTCACCAGGAAGGATATTGGGTATGTCTGGTGATTTTACAGATAGTTATAACTTTTATATGTGTTATCTCCGTGCATAATGTAATATAATTCATTATCACGCATATTCTTATCTAATTTTTCGTTGTGCATATCATTATATGCTTTATCTTTGCATTAGATATATATGCTAATGTTAATATCTTGATTTGTGTATAAGGTTGTTAATTCTAGCCATCAAAGAATTTTGAAATAATTATGATGGAAATTTCATAAAGTAACATAAATCAATAGTTTTAAGCAAGAAATAGATGTATGTTAGAAAAATAAAATCACTCAAGATAGAAAAATGCTAGGAATCTGGGATAAAGTAGTAGATTCTAGCGATTACTTTATGGTAAACTATTTATAAAAGTTTTCCCCAGCTATAGTTGGCTTCAGCCTAAGATCTAGACAGTAAATAGGTTACTGTATGTGGGAAGTGATCTAAACCTGTTGACACGGTTATTATCTAGATCTATGGAGAATTGACACCTAAATTAATCATCTGTTTTTTCTTAGTATATGTTAGGATTGCTGTTATGCATGTAGTATCTATTTATTGGAGCAACAATAGTTGCCTAATAATATTTTTGTTCATTTCTCTTGGGGTTTGGAATGGGGATCATATGTTTTTTTTTAAAATTCAATTGAGCAACTAAATTTAGCAGTTGATCATCAGGATATTACTAGAAAGAAATAGAGGATGCTTGAAAACACAATACATGTTGTTGATATTTTGTGGTGACGACAATGCAATAGTTAAGTCTTCTCAAAGAATGAAACCAATCTTACAATTAGAGAATTGGATTTTCTCTGCTTGAAAATTTACAGTTAAAAAGATAAAATTTCTTCCTCGTCTGCTTGTTTTCACCATGTATTATTAGGTAGTAATTATGTGTCATAGGTCATTCACCTGTGAGTAACGTGCTAGCATCTCGAAATTAGACAATAATATCCTAACTTTTCAAATCTAGGTCAACCAATAGGAAAAAGGTTTGAATAGATGTTTTATTTGAAAACTACTTCTAAAGTTTCTTTATATTATCATATTGGATGAAAGCTTTGTATGTAATGATTTTTAAGTGTTGCACTTTGTTCATTAAGTTTGAATCCATTAACAAGCTATTATTTTTATAATCTAGCCTCTGCTTGTCTTTATCTTCACCATTGTATTTTATGAAGATATTTAGATATGAATACTATTCTGGCAATAAAAGTTGGTGCTATAATCTTTTAGATATTAATACTGATTGTTATTAAGGTAGCTACCATTTCCTACTCTGGTACGTTGGATCCTAATCCGTACTAGTAATAATTCATTTTTTTTATTGATAGGTGTCCATAATAACATGTAGATGTTGGCAATGTCTTGAAAATATACCATGTACTTTTGGTCTAATTGTGGGTTATTCTTCTTGGATATTGATTAGAAGTTTATAATTTTACAAGTTGCTGAAGTTCATTGTTCATGTCTTTTCTCAAGTTTCAATCTCGAAGACTATCCCCTCATGGCCGATATTTAGTTGCTTAGGATCATTGTTCATGTCAATCTCAAAGACTATCTCCTCGTGGTTGATATTTAGTTGCTAAGGTTCATTATTCATGTTAACCTCGAAGACTATACCCCTTGTGGTTGATATTTAAATGCTAGTTAGAATTATGCAGATTTTAGAAATGTTATGCATGAATTAGTAACATTGGATTTAGTTATTTCATTATTCGTTGTTCTTTTTGTTTGTGATGATTTATTTTTCAATTGGAACAAGTTGCTACAGTACTTGTATAACCCAGAGTAGAAAAAGATCATAAGAGAGCAAGCCCCTTTTGTTTGATGCATTGGCTGTTATTATAAATTGATATAGGAGTTGAGTTAGTTATAGCAGTTAGTAGAGTCAGTCAGTCATTAGTTAAGCCTAAAGGGCATTTGATTCATTTTAGTTGAGGTTAGTTAGAAGTAGGTTAAAGCCTTATATAAGGCATTCACTATGATTCACAATATGAAATATTCAATATGAATCTGGAATAGAAAACCAGTTAGATTTAACTTAGCTCAATATGTTTCACTTGTATGGATGATCCTAGTTTGGATCTTCAATATCCTTTCTAAAATTGTAATGGTATCAGAGCGACGATTAGAAAAATTACTTTCGCTGAATTTGCTAATTGAAGCTCAGAACACAAGCAACAATGGTGGACGCTGACAATCCAGCAAATTACCAGAATCGAGAACCAGAGACAGAGAAACACGTTACATTTTCATCATCTTCTTTACTTGCAAGCTTCAGATACACCAAGTTTAGTATTGATTGGAATCAAATTGACTGGACCAGAAAATTATACATTGTGGAGTAAATCGATGAGATTGGTTTTATTGGGAAAGAATAAACTAGGCTTCATAGATGGAAGCTGCAGGAAGGAACAATATAGAGGAAGCTTGAGAAATCTGTGGGAGAGGTGTAATGCTATCGTCCTTTCCTGGATTGGAGCGACAGTGTCTCCAGATCTGATTTCAAGCATTGTTTATGCATTGGATATGAAGAAGGTATGGGACGAGTTTAAGGAGCATTTTGACAAGTTGAACTTAACCAGAATCTATCAGTTGTGGAAGGATATTTCGTCGCTAACTCAAGGTACTGATTCAGTTACTATTTATTTTTCAAAGATGAGAGATTGTTGGGATGAATTAGATGCATTAGTTCCTACTAGTAGTTGTGATTGTGAGGGATCCAGATCATCGATGGAGATGTTGAGAAATCAACAATTAATTCACTTTTTAGTAGGGCTTAATGAAAGCTATAATCATGTAAGGAGTAATATTTTGTTGCGAATACCTATTTTAACTGTCAGTTAAGCTTATGCACTGGTGATACAAGAGGAAAGCCAAAGAGCAATAGGTTCAGGATTCGCTTGCCATGATGGCTGGGAGGAATCAGAGATTCAATGGATCTACTCAATATGTGAGAACTGTGGTTACAAGGGACACTTGAAGGATGATTGCTATAGGTTAGTAGGTTATCCACCAGACTTCAAGAGAAAAAGAAGGCACAAGTTGGAAATGGAAATGCACGTGGTGGAACATCCTCTAGGCCTTATGCTAATATCAATGCAGTAGAGGTTGGAAAGGTTGAAAATACACAGGCACCAGGAAGATACATTCTTGAAAATCAGTACCAACAACTTATTGGACAAAAGAAGAAGACTGACACAACATATGTTATCAGGCTCATTTGATAGGTATACTTACACTACTGTCCAATGTTTTTTCACAAAGCTGGATAGTAGATTCAGGAGCATCTCACCATATTACATCATCCAAGGAGTGTTTGGATGACATCATAAGAGCCAGTAGACAGGAAAATAATCAAGTTCAGGTTCCTAATGGCGGTAAATGTGAGGTAACACATAAAGGGATCACAGTGATATTAAGGAGTCATAAGTTGAAAAATGTGCTTTATATACCAGACCTGTTGTCAGTGTCTAAATTGACTAGAGATCTATGTTGTTCAGTCTCATATTATCAAGAATTTTGTGTTTTCCAGGACCTCTATACTGGCGGGGTGTTGGGGATTGGTAAGGTAGATAATGGATTGTATCTGTTAGAGGAAAATTCAGCTATAAGCTACACAACATGATCAGTAATTCAAGAACCAACTGATGGTGATGGTGCATTATGGAATAAAAGACTTGGTCACCCTTCTATAGATGTTTTGAGTATAGTTCCTATTGTTAAGACTAATAAGGATGCACACAAAATCTGTGAAGTGTGTCCACTATCCAAACAAACCAGGTTGCCATTCCCTGTTAGTACTTCTCATTCTAGTAATAATTTTCAGTTGTTTCATGTAGATGTGTGGGAACCCTACATAGTTCCTACTTATGAAAAGAAGCATTACTTTGTTACAATTGTTGATGACCATAGTAGATACACTTGGATATGTTTGTTATAGCATAAATCAGAAGTGTGTGTTGTTTTGAAAGATTTCTTGCTTAAGGTGCATAATCAATTTCATACATCTGTTCAAACTTTGAGATCAAACAATTGGAAGGAGTTTTTTAATTCCCAATGTGCTAGTTTATTTTCTTCCATGGGTATTGTTCATCAAAGTTCATGTCCATATACATCCCAATAAAATAGGGTGGTAGAACAAAAATATAGGCACATTTTAGAAGTAGCTAGAGCATTGAAGATTCAAAGTGCAGCTCCTAATAGGTTCTGGGGTGCTTGTGTTAGAACTGAAGTTTACTTGATCAACAAACTGCCTACTTCAGTATTAGAAGGGAAGACACCCTATGAAGTCTTGTATCAAAAACCAGCCACTTATGATCATTTAAGGATCTTTGGTAGTTTGTGTTTTGCATCTACTTTGCCTAGAGGGGATAAGTTTGAGGCAAGGGCTAAGAGAACAGTACTTATTGGATATTCAGAGACACAAAAGGGTTATAGACTTTATGATCTAGAGTCAGGGCAAATCCTAGTGAGCAGAGATGTTGTGTTTAGGGAAGATGTGTTTCCCTTTAAAGGTGGCTTTAAGGAGTCAGAAGATGTCTTTGGTGTACAACAGTCATCTTGTCCACCATCCAATCCTCCTATTCCAGTGATCCCTACACCAGTGCATATAGATACTACCTGTTCCAATAATGATAATACTGCCTCACAAGAAATTTTATTATGTTAGATACTGGACACAGTCCTGTTGTATAGACTTCTGCTTCAGAATTGCCTCTAGCTGGTCTTAGTGGAGGAGGTGAATTACCACTCAGAAGGTCTTAGAGGAATGTTCATCCACCAATTTGGCTGAAGGACTATGTAAATCCTTCAACAAGATCTAGATCTACAACCAATTCTTCTTAATACTCCATAGAGGATGTTCTGTCATATGATGGTGTATCAAAGGAATATCAGGCTTTCCTACAAGTGTTTCAGCTGAAGTTGAACCTAAATCTTTCAGAGAAGCAGCAGGTAATCCTAAATGGATTGAGGCAATGCAGTTAGAGATACAAGCTCTAGAAGACAATGACACTTGGGATCTAGTTCCCTTACCCTCTAGACACCATGCTATTGGTTTCAAGTAGGTTTATAAGATCAAGTACAAGGAAAATGATGATATAGAAAGATACAAGGCAAGATTAGTAGCTAAAGGATACAATCAACAAGAAGGCTTAGACTATCATGAGACATTCTCACCAGTTGCAAAGATGGTCACGAATTTCTGGAATTTTGTTTTATTCTATAAGGGGATGCCCTTTTCATTTTTTGTTCTGTGTTTTTTTGTTTATTATTTGTTTGATAATTAGAAGTTTACTTGAAAATCTTGATTAATTAGAAGTGGACTTTAGTTCAACAAGTTCTTTAGTGAAACATATGGTAGAAATTTGGAATATATCGCGATTTGAACTTCATAGTAAGGGAAGAATCTTGACAACTAAGCTATGATTGAATTGTCTTTGTAAATCTAAAATGAACCTAAATAATTGGGACATCAGAAAATCAAACATATATCCAACTCTTATGTGAAAATTGAAATTGTTGTAGGGGTAAGTTGATATCGAATATATAATCCACCAGGATATTTAAACTTTGGGTCTCCCATCTTTGGATATTCTGCACAATATTAATGTAATCCATGTTATTATTATAATAATTATAGTTATATCATGATATTAATATGCACCTTTTCTTCCGGTCTAGCATTGTTGAAAGCTCATTGCAAAATACTACTTTTTTGCTTCAGCTAAACAAGTATCAGGACTCGGGTGCTCACTTCTAGTAGTGGTATCAGGTACACTTTTCTACTACTTTCTCTATCACATAGAAGTACACTTATTTGTACAAGTGATTCTTATTTTGTTAGGTTTGCATACTTCAGATATATAATGGTTGTGGTTCAGTAACTTTTCCCTTAATTAATTAACTATTGAAATTATATCAGACTTTTACCGCAACATAGATTTCATTGAAAAGTCGTTGTAATTAATTGCATAACTTCATTCTCCTACATGTTTACTAAAATAAGTTGTTTACTAATATTAATATAATATCTAGTTTGTCTGGTGGCCTTGTAGTCTTCCAAAGACTTTCTTATTTTTAGTCATTGAGTCATGACTTTGCCCGATGATGGATGGATGGATGACGACCATCTTAAGGGTAAATTAGTCATTAGGAAGAACAAGAACTTGGACCTTACAAATGCTAGGTGTTTTACTTCAGATATTATTGAGACTTTATAAAAAAATTCACTTAAAAATGCATGAAAAAGGTAGAAACACTTAGTCTTTTGGAACTTGACTCTTGTACTTGAAAAGGTGGGCTTAATTATGTTATGCATGAAATATGAATATATGTGTTTATGTGATCTTGATTTCCATTGTTAAACCATTTTGTGTCAATGTGTGAGGAATTTTTGATATACTCCATTCTTGTAAGTGGATGTCTAGAACTCGCCCGGTGTGTGTGCAAAGCGACATAAGAATGATGAATTTAGGAAGTGATGTAGGCGTTTCTTTGGTAGCCTATTTATATCACGTTTTTTTACCTACCTTTATGTGATTATCCTAGTTATCCATTTTGAGCCTTAACTTATTCTTTTGATAGACATATTATTAAGCTTAATCTTTTTTTATTCTATTGACTTGTATTTGATCCAAATGACTTCTAAAGTACTTTAATTGATATTTTTTGCATAAAAGGAGCATAAGTGGAGAAGTGAAGGGAAAAGTTAAAAAGTATGATAATTAGAAGAAAAGAAAAGGGTGAAATTTGCTAAACAAGGAGGGTGGTGTTAGTGGAAAAACTAAAAGAAGAAAGAGCCTTGAAAAAAAAATGATGATGAAAAATGTGTGAATGAGTTCAATGTTGAAAAAAAAATTCCCACTAGTCATCTAAGTTGAAAATTAAAAAAATAAGGAGGTATAAAGAAAAAAAATGAAAAATTGAAGAATGTGCTAAAAATTAAAGTGTTGTGAAGTATTAAAGTGCTTAGGGAGGTTAGTCACAATTTTGGCAAAATAGTCCCTACCTGTCCCTTAGCCTACATTACAACCATATTAAGTCCTAATTGATCCTTGATTCAAAGTTCTACATTAGTGGAGTATTACACTAACGACAAGCCTATGGGTCATCTTTTGCATGAATGTTGAGTTCTTTCGGAGAGTGAGAAGAAATTATATTATTTCTGCCCAAGTTTATATTTATTTATATCTTGTGTGAAAAAGGGCATCTCTCCAAATTGTGAGGGGCACAATGGTAAGACTTTAGTAAATCTTGATTGCTAAATGACATATGATTCATGTTGGCCCAAAATATGTCTTGATGAGTTAGTTTTCAAAAGTTAAGTGATTTCGAACTTTGACATTTTAATGTTGATCCTATATGCATGTGAGTGAATTGTTCGAGCTTTGTTGATTTGTCTGATGATCCTAAGTGCAAGTAGACCTGTTCGTAGGATGAATTTTGTGCCTAAATTTGAGGAGGAAAGTAGTAGATTGTTCGAGGACGAATAATAGTTTTAGTGTGGGTGGTGATGAAAGGCGTAATTACGCACTTCTTAGCCATATTTTATCCATACTTTACTATGTTTTGAGAATAAATTATATGTGTTTATATGTGTTTATGTTATATATTTGTGAAAAGAGCTAACGCACATGATTAGATGCCTTCAGGGCTAAAAGTGATGGATTTGGGGTGTATGTGAGGCTTTTGGAACAAATGTGAAGAAGATGGAATGAACAAGGCAAGATCAAGGCATGAAGCACTACACTGGCACACCTGCGTGACCAGCAGCGCGGCGCGCAGGCACTGCTACATGATGAGAGGCACGAGGCACCAGTATTACAGCATGATGAAAGGCACAAGGCGCCAGCATTCATGCGCGACAAGGTGCGCGATGCGACACCAGTGTGGTGTGATGCCCTGCGCGGCGTGCCAGCCTTGTCCGGATGCCAACAAGTCTATCCAACTTCAACTAGGAAAAAGAGCTACAAATCCCAAATCAAATACGTAAAGGAAGAAGAAAGGAATAAATATACTATTATAAATACCCTTTACTTTTATGTAATGAAGAGAGAACTTTTAGAGAACTTACAACTTAGAATTGAGAGTTAGAAACACATCAAGATACTTGTTGTTGAATTGTTCTTCCTTATTTTTGCAATAATCAAGTGAGTTTCTTCCTATCATCATTGTAAGTATTTATTTATGTGTTTGTCTATGAATGCTATTAATTTACATATAATAATGAGAGGCTAAAACCTCAACAACTAGGGTTGTGGGAACCATGGTGAATTAACGAACTAGAGTTTGCACGACATGATTCTAAACCAATACTAAATGCTTGTATTGTATTCTCTTCATCTTAAATATTTCTTGATGGTGCACAATGTTAAAAATTACCTGAATTCTCTACTTGCTTGAGCCTGGAGAGGTAGAGATTAGAAAAAGAGAAGTATAACAAGCCTTAGTCTTTATGATCATTGCATTAACTTGAGTTGTCATCGCAGGATAGTTAAATTTGGAACAAATTGATAATGGTTGAATTGAAATTGCTCATGAGATCTAACCTGATAACTGAGTATATTCATCCAATAGGGATGAACCAGTCATTTGGATGAACCCTAGTTATTAGTTTTACAAATAAAGTATTGGAATAGATCACAAGTGTAAAACCCGAAGTAGTTATGAATCTATGAGGAACACTTATCCTAGTTAGTTGCATTAATTTGGAATCAACCTTCAATTTCTCAATAATATTACTTGTTACTTCTAAAAATTCCCTCCTTTAGGAGATAATTGACTCAAAAGCTTAAATACTAGCGTTCTTCTATATCCTTTCATATTCCATGTGGGATCGACCCCAACCTTTCTTGAGTTCTTTATTGACAACGTCTGCTTCATACTTTGTTATAAAGTGTGAGTTTGAGAGTTATCAGGCATATGCAGGGAAGTCATTAAATTATCCACAAAAGAGCAGCTCGCATTCAAAATGTTCGATTTCTTGAAGCAGCATATATTTCTACCCTGAACTCCCACAATTCCTTTAACTCCTTTAGTAACAATTGTAGATAAATATCAATATTTTTAGGTAATTGCAGCCCAAATATAAGTAAAGAAATCATACAATATTGTGATTTGATGCATCTCCATGGAGGTAAATTATACACTATTGACATAACTGGCCATATTCTATGAGATATGCTCATGGTCCAAAATGGATTAAACCCATCCTTTGCCAATACATGTCTCAAATTGCAAGAATCTTTTGAAAATTCTTGATGAATTCTATCAAAGTCTTTTCATGCTTTTCCATCAGCAGGATGCCTTAACGTCACATCTTTAGAATGCTCCTCATCATGCCACCATAATGAGTTTGATGTCTTTGAGCACAAAAATAGTCTTCTGAATCTAGAAATTAATGGAAAGTATCTCAAAGTTTTAACAAGAACACGATGAGGTTTCTTAGAAGACTCAAGCTTACTATATACTTTGAGATGTTCAAAATTTCAAGAAGCTCCACAGACATGACAATATTCATCACTTTTATGGTCACCTCTAAATAACATGAGTCATTAGGGCATACATCAACCTTTTTATAGTCAAGACCTAAATCCCTTATCATAGCCTTGGTTTTCTTGTAAGATGCAGGAATGATCAACTTAGGCATCGCCTCTTTCAGTAACTCTAAGAACAAAGTGAAGGAAGAATTGCTCCTCCATGAAGGCACTGCAACAAGTATAGATAGATTGTGAATGATAATTTGGAGAAACCTTTACAACTCGTATAAAGTTCTTAGCTTGCCTCATCAACAAAGTTATAAAACTTTTAAGTGTTTTCATTTGGGCCTTCGTAAATTCCTTTAGCTTGTGCAATATGTCTAAATTGGTCATTCAACAATCCATCGATATCATCATACAAGTTAGCTTCATCCTTCTTAATATCAATATTTTTTGAGATTTTTCGTTTTTCATGATTAATCCATCTTGAATAACCTTGAATAAAATCATAGCATATTAGATATCAAATGTTACATTCCTTCGATACCAATGGATGTACAACACTTTGCACATGGACATTAAATTTGTTCACTATGAGGATCTCCAATAGAGTAAGCAAAGTCCAAGAAAGATTAAACACCATCAATATACTCTTTGTTATACTTTGAAGAATTCATCCAAAAATGAATTATTTGAGATTACAAAAAATAAATATTGATATAAAATATCCAAATATACATTAATTTATGCATTACCAATATTTTACAAAAAAATCCTAAAGGTTAATACTAATTCTTCAAAATCATATGTTGTATAAAAATAGAACAATAAGAAAATTTAAAAGATAAGAATTTCTTACCTAACCATGACACTGATGTTAAGTCAAAAATCCAAGTTCAAGTCCACCGCAAATCTTTCCACATGTTGACTAATCTTCATAGAAAGAAGAATTAAAATTAGTAGAGTTCAAAATAATAATATTGAACATAAAATTCTATTGACATTTTAAAAAGCCAAAAAAAATTAAATTACAAGAAATTAACATAAAAGAATCGTGTATTGATTATACCATGAATCAGATAGTTGGAAGAAGTGTTTCCGAGAATGAGAAATGCAAAAAAAATTAATGAGAGCTCGCTTCATCGGAGCAAGAAGGATGAAGCGAAACACGCGTTTTTTCAATTAAAGCACAATTTAATATAAAAATAAAAAAATATTAAATTTGCATATAAAACAAGGTGGATCTCTTTTTTGGCATGATAGCATTATATAAAAAAGTAAATTTTACTACGATAATAATGAGATACTCCACTATACATGTTTTATATGAAGTATGACCCAAAAAAGGTACTTTACTATATATATCTTATATTTTTCTTTCTTTTCTTCATTATTGATATGGATAACAAAAAACTTGATAGAAATATTATTATACTGGGAAGCTAACTGAAAACTGATTTGGATATTATAACTGTAAAGCGAGATATTATGGACAAAGAGATAACGGATAGTTTGGCACAATATTGATTTAAAACAGTATAGTATTCAATAATATTTCTTTCTGTAAATATTGATCTGGTTAGTTGAGAAATTGGTTCCTTTCATTTTTCTCTTTGGCTCAGTCATGAAGTCCTACTTTTTGTGGGATATAAGATAATGCACTAGCAATCTCAAAATTTCTATTTCTTGAAAATCTCCACTCTATCCATTTCCTATTGAATTTTTCTTCGTACTTAAGACATACTATTTATTTAATTTTGTTGGTGCAATTATAGGTCCTTTTCTTATTTCTATTATCATTCCGTACTTTATCAATTTTATTTGACAAGTAAAATGAAAGAGAAGTTCAAGTTACTAAAAAATAAAAAATCTAGACTCTCTAGTCAGTTCTAAGGGACTATCCACCAGAAAAGTATCAAAAATAAAAACTAGAGGAACCCAAAAAAAATAAAACCACAAAAAAATACTACAAACCAACAAACATGCAAGATAAGTTATAAATCCCTCCCCCCCTCCCCCCCCCCCCCAAAAAAAAAAAAACTAGGCCTATCATGTGCAAATTTAGCAATCAAGGCATGCATGGTAATATGAAATTCACTTCTCTCACACCACACTTAATTAGTAACACTGTCCCAGTGCTAAAACATTAAAGCATAAAGTAAATGAGTGAAAGAAGAACTCCCTGTGCTTCTACTCCTCGTCATCTGTAGGGGCAAGAGAAGCTTCCCCCATCTCAGAATCCTCCTCATTATCATCACTAGACTCCATGTCCGAGTCTACTCTTGCCATCTCATCCTCTGTGGTCACGTCATCATCAAGGGGCTCCTCGAATCCAGGCCCAACTCTACAAAGGGCTCCCGAGTGTTCTCTCAAAGGGTTATCCATGTTAAGATGCTGTAGCTGTTCCACAGTCACACCATTCATCCTTAGATGGAGCATTTGCATACCGTGCAAGTGGCTCAACATGTTATTAATTCGCGCATTGTGCTCATTGACAAAACGGACTGGATCATTATACCCACGGGTTCCTTAATCTTAGTCATATCAATCCCCCTTGGATCATAAGTAGGTCTATAGTCTGCCTCCTCTCCCTCACTATTATGCACACACAGAAATTGGGTTAAGAGACCCCCAAACCCAAGGTTTGGCCGTTTTTCACCCTTGCTCTCTTCCACACATTTTTAATGATTACTCCCACATTAATTGGCTTTCCAGTCATTAGTGCATAAATAAGACACACTCTTTCCCTAGTCACGTGGGTTACATGTTTTTCGGGAACTAAACAAGCACAAATAATTTTTCAACTAGATATGTGCCTCTCTACTCAGGTGAGCATACGGGAGCGAAACATGATACCCAAATTGTTGGTGGCGAGTCCACCTTGCAACAGAGTTAGGGCCACACAGAGTATGTCTAATGTCTCTATACGGGAGTTTCATCACAATGTTAATAAAGGGCAGTTGGTCAACATGAGGTGTCCCAAGTAATCTATTCAAAGCAATAGGTGCAAAATTGATAATTTGACCCCTAATTTTAACTTGGTTCCACCTCTCTTTTTGCATCCAATTTGTAAAGAATTCCCTCACCATATTCAAATTACAATCACCCGGAGCATTAAACACAAAACCAAGACCAAGAATGTGTAATTTATCTACCATGTGAGGAAAAACTAGTGACAAGAAATTTCTATGAATAAACATATCATGTGAGTATTTGGATTCTTTATGCTCTTTGAACCATTTTTTACTAACAACGGAGCCCATAACGCCTCAATGGTTGTGGTGCCATCCTCACATCCTCATGCTCCCCTTCACTAGTTCTTCTTGCTCTTTTTGACCCATGGATTGAAGAAGCCATACCTTTCCCCTTGAATACTTTTGGTTCCATTTATGGAGGTTTCATAAGAAAAATGGTATACTTTGTGATTTTAGTGAAAAGAGTTGGAGGAATTTGAAGCAGAGATGAAGTTTTGAAAGAGTTTTCTTGAGAATTCTAGGGTGTGTGGCGCGGTTCTCTTCTAAATGAGCTGAAAATTTTAGGTCTAGGCTTTTTAAAGTATCCACATGGGCTGGAATTTATGTTTTGACCCTTAAATTTTTCACTTGGGAACCTTGCTCCGCATCATAGTGCTCAAAGCACCCTTAATGTTGCGTGTTGCGGACCCATACGCGTTGACTGTCCTATGCTTCGTGGCTTTCATTGCATTGTCTTCCCTGAGCGTCGCGCTAGGCCGTGCGACACTTGTGCCTGTGCCTCATGCCAGGCCTTGCGCTGCTTGGCCTGCAAGGCCTTATGCTCTTGTTCAACTGTTTTGCTCCCCGTTTTTAATGTTCATGCTCCAATTTATTGAAAATTATGACCTATTACCTGCACACTTGAACAAACACATAAAAACAAAAAATTTATCTTGGGTTGCCTCCCAAGTAGCGCCTGATTTAACATCGCGACACGATGCATGTATCTTGATTACTCAGACTTCATCAAGATACCTGTTGGAAACGTGGTCACATTTTGGCCGCTTGTTTTACCATGCTATCCTGTGACATGTCAGAAAAAGAAAACAAAAACATAAAATAGGAAAAAAAGACTAAAAGTTAAACACAAGCAACTAATCTAATCCTAAGCTGTATTCTCTAGCAACGATGCCACTTTTTGATAACGCTCAAACTCACACTTCGTAACAAAGTATGAAGCGGACGTTGTTAATAAAGAACCCAAGAAAGGTTGGGGTCGATCCCACAGGGAATATGGAAGGATATAGAAAAACGCTAGTATTTAAGATTTTGAGTCAATTATCTCCTAAAGGGGGAAATTCGTAAAAGTAACAAGTAATATTATAGAGAAATTGAAGGTTGATTCCAAATTAATTCAACTAACTAAGGTAAGTGTTCCTGATGGATTTATAACTACTTCGGTTTTTACACTTGTGATCTATCCCAATACTTTACTTGTAGAAATGATAACTAGGGTTCATCCAAGTGACTAGTTCGTCCATATTGGATGGATATAATCACTTACTGAGTTAGGTCTCATGAGCGATTCTAATTTAACCATTATAAATTTATCCCAAATTTAACTATCCCGCGATGACAACTCAAGTTAATACAATGATCATAAAGATCAAGGCTTTGTTGTACTTCTCTTTTCCTAATCTCTATCTCTCTAGGCTTTAGCAAGTAGAGAATTCACGCAATTCCCAATGTTGCACACCGTTAAGAAATATTTAAGATGAAGAGAATACAATAGAAACATTTAGTACTGGTTTAGAATCATGTCGTGCAAACTCTAGTTCGTTAATTCACCATAGTTCCCACAACTCTAGTTATGGAGGTTTTAGCCTCTCATAATTATAAGTAAATTAATAGCATTCATAGAAAAACACATAAATAAATACTTACAATGATGATAGGAAGAAATTCACTTGATTATTGCAAAAATAAGGAAGAACAATTCAACAACAAGTATCTCAATGTGTTTCTAACTCTCAATTTGAAGTTGTAAGTTCTCTAAAAGTTCTCTCTTCATTACATAAAAATAAAGGGTATTTATAATAGTAGATTTATGCCTTTCTTCTTCCTTTACCAATTTAATTTGAAATTTGTAGCTCCTTTTCCAAGTTGAAGTTGGATAGACTTTTTGGCATCCGGACAAGGCTGGCGCGCTGCGCCACACTAGTGTAGCGTCGTACACCTTATCGAATATGAATTCCGGCGCCTCGCGCTATAATGCTGGCGCCTTGCACCTCTCATCGCATAGCAGTGCCTGCACGCTGCGTTGCTGGTCGCGCAGGTGTGCCAGTGCAGTGCTTCATGCCTTGATCTTGCCCTGTTCATTTCATCTTCTTCACATTTGTTCCAAAATCCTTACATACACAACAAATCCATCACTTTTAGCCTGAAAGTGTTTAATCATGTGCGTTAGCTCTTTTCACAAATATATAACATAAATGCATGCAAGCACACATAATTTGTTCTCAAAACATAGTAAAGTATGGGCAAAATAAGGCTAAGAAGTGCATACATACGCCCTTCATCAACGCCATGTTGCCTAGTCAGAGCACAAAAAGATAGATGGCTTGCCCTTGTTGTAATTATGGCACTAATTTTTTCTATCTAAAATATAGTTGAAAATGCATTATCTAAGACATCATGTTTTTCTACCCATGGATCATCCATGGAGATCTAACAAAAATCTTTCAATGGAGAAACAAAATTCAGATCTCCTCCTGCTTTGTTGAAGGGAACAGATGTACTTAACTTCTTATAAAGTATTAAAAATGTGTTTGGGAAGGAGCAAAAGAAATCATATAATGGCCCATGGAAGAAATGATCAATCTCTTTTGAATTTCCATATTGGAAGAACAACTTGTTACACGACAATCTTGATGTAAGGCATATAGAGAAATATATAGTTGATAGTATAATTCCAACATTTTTGGATATTTCTAGCAAGATGGCGAATCATCCAAATACTCGTTATGACCTAAAAAATATGGACATTAGGAAGAACCTTCTACCAAAAGATATAAACGATGGTAGGAAAATAAAGCTTCCAGTAGCATGCTTTTCCATGTCTAAGGGAGAAAGATCTATATTTTGTGGTGTTTTGAAAAAGGCAAAGCTACCTAATGGTAGTGCTTCTAATATTTCTGAATGTGTAAAACTAGCTAAAAGAAAAATATCTAATTATAAGACAAGACTTATCTATTAAAAGCATACTTCGTGATCATGTGCTATTTATTTAATTTGTTAAGTTTCTTATTTCCCCATTTATGTTAAAAAGTTATCACATTGGAAGATCTAGATTATCTGGAAGTAGAGATCAAAGAAATATTTAAAACAATTAGAGCAAATTTTTCCCTTATCCTTTTTTTGATATAATAATTCGTTTGCCTATTCATTTCGCAAATAAGGTGAGATTAGGAGGTCTAGTTCAACTTTGATGGATGTATCCTCCAAAAAGATATATGGACACATTGAAGTCATATATTCACAATAGAAATCGTTCAGAAGGATCTATTGCAACGGCATATCTGGTTAAAGAGTTTTTGAATTTATGCATAATATATTTACATGAGGGTGTACAAATCAAATTTTACATAGGTTCATCAGATGTGCAAACTTCTAAATTATTTCCTAATAAAGTTAGTCCACTAGGTGAAAAAAAGGGTGACCTAACCCTTCTTGATGATAAGAGATGAAATCAATCACATGGATACACACTAAACAATTGTGATGAAGTTCAGGAATATGTTAGGTAATTAGATTCACTTGTATTATATCCTTATATATATATACTTCTTAAATTTATTTAATTCATCTTGTTGCTTACAAATAACAATACTTGTTTTGTATAGAGTATGAATCTGAGGTTAATAATCAGGGACGAAGATCTAAATGAAGCAAGGCCAAAGTCATAGTCAAAGCTTCCCTTAGTGGTTTGAAAGTTGTGTTATGCATGAGGATGTGCCACTTGATAAAATAACTTTCTAGAGGACCAAATTCAATTGCCAAAAGATATACGGGATATATTGTAAACGGATATAGATTCCATACGAGGCGATGTGAAGTATGATGACAAGGTACCCCTGATCTTGGGACAGGAGGAGCCATCATAAATGTGAGAGCAGGTACCCTTAAAATGAGGGTCAATGATGAAGAAGAGCTCTTCAGAGTTTACCAAGAGATCAACCCGCCCACACACTACAGAGATCTTTGCAAGATCAATGTGTTGTTAGATGCCAAGTGTGGGGTGGTAGATTGCATGGGTCCACTATTGCAGGAGATGATCACATTTCAGCCCGAATCAGATGGAGGGCTTAAGTTAAAGAAGAAGTTGGAAGAATAGAGGGACATAATGGAGGTTGTTCCCTCAAAAAATAAAAAGAGAAGAAGATGATTCTCGAAAGTGAACACAGGTTTAAGGATATCCTAAGAAGGGTAGTCCACGTCGTGCCGTGACGTAAAATCAGGTGCTGCTTGGGAGGCAACCCAAAGGTACCTCAGGTACAATTTCATTTTTCTTTTGTTTTTATTTTGTTTATTTTCACTTTTTGTTGTTGTTGCGGTGATGGGTCAATACATGTCGTATGTGAATTTTTTGTGAGAGTGAGCTTATTTCCTTTTCATACACCCATATATGTCATAATTTGAAAAATGATGAGTGAAAACATGGGTAACTCTCTTGTTGTGAGGACGCATGTTTGATCAACGATAAAACTCATGTCGGATTTCTTGGTTGGTTAATTTGCATGGCTTTGTGGAGTTTGAGAGTCGATTCTTGAGGCTAGGAAGTATATGTGATTTTAGTGGTTATATATTGCATGCTCTATTTTTAACTTGCTATCTAAAACAATTGTTGTAGCCTTAGCTTGAATTGTCTTGCTTCAATTAGTTATGTGTGAGTCTTCATGTGCATGAGATGTAAAAGAGTTGTTCGAGGACGAACAAGGCTTTAAGTGTGGGGTAGTGATCTTGGCATAATTATGTGCCAAGTGCTATTTTATAACTTAATTTAGTCAAGTTTGTCAATTTAATCAATTACATTCTCATGTGATTTTGAATATTTTTGTGTATACACTAACCGACATGATTAGTCTTTGATTTGTAGGTTTAAAATGCTTAGAAGGGACTAAATATGATGGTTAATGCATAAGAAAGAAGTTAAAGGAGCATTGCAAGGAAGATGTCATGAAGTTGCAACAGAGAGGGGCTGCCTAGGCCACTAGCATGCCACACCAGGACTTGCCGCGTGATGGAGGCCATGTCACACCATGTGCCGCACGCGAGAAGCAGCATGCCACACCGGGCGACACGCAGGAACTTTGCACAAGACCTGCCGAGGGACAAATTCCAGTGGGCATGCGCGACAGCCCCGTGCCACGAAGCTGCTACTGCGCGATGGGCAGCGTGGCACGGAGGCAGTTCATGGGCGGCCAAAATTTCAATTTTTCCATTTAATATAAATATGAAACTTAGCTCCAAAAATCATTTATGACAAAATTTCTTGAGAACAATGGAACGAAGCGAAGGGAGAATGGAAGAACTCTACCTAGGGTTCACTAGTTTTCATTCTCTTTTATCTATTCTTGTAAGTACTCTACTTGAATCATGTTTTTAAGTTTTTGTACGAACATGAGTGGCTAAAACACTTCCTCTAGGGTTGAGGCCACATGATATGATTGTAAATGCATGAATTCTTCGTTGGTTTGAGTTTTAGGTTTTGTTTTGTCTTACATTCTTTATTATTATTATTGTTTTTATGCTTGATCACCATAAAAACAAACTTGTTAAGCTTAGGTAAAATCTCGAAAGAGTAACCCTAGGCTAGAACATAAGAATGTAGGGAGCAAGTTATTATCTTTATGATAGGATTCACGATTAGGATAGAAATTATACCTAAGTTTCCTTGCTTGGTTACTAAAACGGGATGAGCTAGACACCGACTTAGAATTGTCACATCACCGCTCGTAGAAGTAGTTGTGAAGCTATGTCCAATTAAATAATTAGAGGTACGAAAGTCCATAATCAAGGGTACAAACTCTGTAAACCACATCCAAGTAGTTAACTTGCTCACGAATTAGGACGTCACATCCCTGTTCAACGATGTAGGTGTGAGACTAGTTTGTCATGTTTAAAGGCTCGAAAGACCATGAACATCGCATTTTAACTATTTGAGACAACAACTAAAGTTTTCATACTCTAAGCATTGTGAATTGGAGCATTGCATGATCATCAGACCTTAACTCTAGTTGCTTCTTGTATTGTTTCTCAATTATTTTTTGATCATCCCTAGATTTAATTAGAATTTTCCAAAATTTTTACATTCAACACTTGTGAAGGTTAAATTAGCACTTGAACTTGAATATTCGCTGAATTAGTCCAGTCCCTGTGGGTTCAACATCCGGCTTCGAAAAAGGGCCACTGTATTACTTGTACAACCGCGTACGCTTGTGCGTGTTATGGAGCACAACAAAGTAAGGCATAAAAAATAAAATAGTGTCATTACATTAGTTTCTTTAACTACAAGTTTTGCAAGCTCAAAGGATAGGGATTCGATTGATGCAAATCTAATTTATTATGGTAGAATAATTGATATATTAGATTATTATAAATATTTGAAAGTTGTCCTATTTAAGTATGATTTATACGAGGATGAAGAAGATATTTATGGCCTTACATATATCTAATTCAACAAAAGATGTTCTCAAGAAGAGACTTTGGTTTTAGCATCTCAAGCTTATCAATGCTTCTATGTGAAAGATCCATATGATGATGATAAGAATTATGTTTTGAAGTTGGTTCCAAGAGACTTTTTTAGCATAGGTGACGAAGTTGATTCTAATGTCCCCCAAAGTTATATAAATGAGCCATCTGATCATTCTATGACCCTGCAACACCTTGGATCTTGAGGTGGCTTTTCATAGAAATGAATAGAAGCTTTTAGGTCTGATATTAGGGTCGATGCCCAAGATAACGTCCCGTCAAGCAGGTGATGAGCCATCACTTGGGGCATCACCTTTATCCAGAAAGGGAACCAATTGGCCTAAAAAATAATGACAGAGTTGATGGTCCATTAGTCAGGTGACAACCCATTATCTTGACCGTCAATAGTACCTAGAATTTAACACTTTCTGCTTTAGGGTGACGATGAGGATGATGGACCATCAAGTGGACGATGACCCATAATTTTGATTGTCACTTGGGCTAGAATTTTTATGTCTTTCTGCTTAAGGGCAACGTTGGAACAACGGACCATCAGGCTGGTGACGACCCGTCACTTTGGTCGTTAGTCGACCAGAGGGACCAAAAACTGCAGAATCACTAAATGGTTTCTCTAGGGTATTTACATTATTTCCCACTCTTTTAACTCCTATACTACATAGTTTTGTCTTCCTGTAGATTAAAGGGTTTTAGTAGATAATTCCCCTACCAAAACACGCAGACCATCAGCATATTAGGAGCTCCAAGTTCTCTTAAGTCCAAGCTAGGTTTCTTCTCCAAATGCTTCAAATTGAAGGTTCTAGTTAGGAGTTATCCAACTACGGTTATGTGGGACTTCAACAAAGGTTTACTTTTACCCTTGTTTCCCAATTATTTTTCAGAAATCCTAGTGTCACGCCCCTTTTTGGGAGGCATGACTGACACCAAATGCCACACTGGGACCTGGGCTGATCTGGCTAGGCATATGCACCACTGCTGCCTGGCAGCAACTTAAAACTAGTAAAATAAACTGCTATATCTCGGCTGTAAACACAGCCTCGGGCCGACAAGGCGACACAACACCGATAAAAGAAGACAGCTAACCCAACCAACATAAAAATAAAGGGATCCTATGCAGGCCGACAAGAGCACCACGCTGTCTAGTTATAATAGAATGAAAACAGGCAGTCATATTTATGCTATAGTCGACAAGGCTGCTAACTAACTAGCTAAACTAGGCCCCACGCGGCCAACACACAAAATAACATACATAGGCCACGGCCAACTACAACCAACTAACTGAAAACTATAGTCTGCAAGCCTCTAAGAGTGAAAATATTGGTTAGGACAGGGCCTCGGCCTACCCAAAATCTATATAATAAGGACAAGAAAACCTCTACATCTGGTAACTCTGAAAGAAAGGAGTTGATCAATCTGTTGACTTTGAATAGCTGCTAAGGAGGTCCTGAACGCTGTCTGTCTAAACCTACAAGCAAGTATGCAGTGCCCCACGTGTGGGGGTCAGTACAATATATACTAAATATGTAAGGCAGTAATAAAAGCTGAATAAAAGCTGATGAAGAACTGAAATTAATTAGCTACAAAGAGCAGAAGTTAACCTGTAAGCTTTCTTATCCATAACCTGCATCCCATAAACCACTACACAAATAACAACTGAAGCTGCATGACTATACATTCATAAACGACATTTAACAAGAAAGTATGCAAACAAGAACCTAACCTGGTACCCATAATCCTGGAAGGTGCAAGCAACACAGAAATAACCTACCGGGGCTCCCATAAGCTTTGGTAAGTACAATTCAATCTATATATTCCTAACTAGGTCCTTATGATTCTACTGGTAACTATAGCCAACCTACCTGGCCTTTGGGTCTGCAACTAAGCCCGCTGGACTCCTATAACTGTTTTTGAGCCCGTTGGGCTCCTGTAACTGCACCTTGGACACACAAGTCTTGACAGAGGGTCAGTAATGCCAGTATGGCATAAGAAGAGTCCATACGTGGATGAACATAAATGTGGCCTTATAGGCCTGAATATAGTCCTTGCAGACATCACATAGTTCCTCTGAGTGAAATCACATAGCTCCTTTGAACGACATCACATAGCCCTTAGGCGATGACACAGTTAACAACCCTAAAGTTGGTCAATGGAAGGCTACCCTAGGTGGGGTCAATCCCGACTGAAGTACTACATTCTATTCTCAATCTAGCCACTCAAAAGGCATATCTAGCCCCCTTAGGCCTAACGCGACAACTACTCTCTCCTTGAATAATCTGTATAGCTGCAAACTGGCACACCCCATGTGCCTACACCTGACTTGAGGGTCCTAGCAGTGATTATAACCTCTAACGGTCTGAACAGAATAGGGCAAGGTCCGGAGTGGCCTAAGCGGTACTTTGAAGGTAATTGCTAGGGCAATGATAGCTCATGAGCAACCAACAAGGTCGTAGGTAATTGTCTATATGATTCCTTTGCTTGGGACGACTACAGGGCTGATACCAGGTGGATACATTCCTAAGCAGTCAGCCTTAACTTCCCATAGTCAATATGCTATAATTCTTAGCCTGGCGGTAATATTGTGATACTAAGATTCTAGTCCCTTAGACACTAACTTGGTATGTCCAGATTTCGGAAGGCTCCTCTAGATGGTTCACAGCCTCGTAGATAGGTATGTTAGGACCTAGCCCTATGCAGCAACATGTACATGAGCATCTATAAGAGTCGCCTGAGTGTTATTCCCCCCATCTGATGTCACGACCCGAACATAGGCCCGGATCGAGATACTGGACAAGGAACCCCGAGAGGCTCCAAGTCGACCCATGGAATGAACATAACATCTAACTGATTCAAATAATATGGAACATCATCATGAATAACATAGGGGAAGTCTAAACATAATATCACATCTAAGTTCATACATAAGTCTAAGCTAAATATAAACTGTGTCCGAAAAGCCTCTAATATTGACGAGTTGATGGCACAAGACCCCAACTAACTCACTATAGTCTGAAAACTAAAAAAACAAAATACAACTGATGAAAGGGGCCCTCTCAATATGAGGACTCACCAACTGGGACTGTGAAGTGCTAACTCCGGAAGTCTGACTAACGACGGGATTGAGTCTGGATATCGGAGCCTGTATCATGAAATGATACAACATAGAGTATGCGGTCAATATATGGAATGCACTGAGTATGCAAGGTAAGTAAAACCTCTAAGTAAATAAAAATCATAAATCATGCATATCATAAAATATAATCAAGATAAGATTCTGAGAGTAGGGCTCGCATGCTATTTTCTAAAATCATGATATGAACATAACTGAACTTCATAACTGAATCGAATGAACCAAAGCTGAAAACTGATAGTCATAATTAAAACTGAACATTAGGTCAAACCTGATGAAAACATAATATCATGACTGATCTACATGCATAATTGAAATCATGAAGAACAATGGGAGACTGATCATATAACCGACATCACCACGATAGAGCTTACGTGGTCCCGACTATCACACTCAAGTGGGTAGAGCCGTCCAAAGATTTGCTAAGGCTAGGGATGCTACCCTGATATATATATCAAGCTCAAGGCCCCTTGGGGGTAGGGGAAGCTCACAGGGGAGGTCCCAAATAATTTGAACATACCTACGTTGGCACGTAGTTCTGAGGTATAGGGTTGACTGACCCTTAGCCAACTCGGTGCTAGACACTACTCCCAAAAATATGCATATGCTCTCTATGACGAAGCTGACTCACAACATACATACATAAATCTGAATCATAACATGAGGAGCCTTGGCTCAAATCATACCACAAGCTGAACATAATTGGGAGTCTCGACTCCAAAATCATGTGGTAAGCTAATTTATGAATTCATATAAACATACTTGATCATTTGGGCTTTCCCAATACTTAAACATTCTTGAAATCAACTTGATTCTCTTTGAAAACATGAACATAGACATGGGTATTTTAAAATCATACTTTCTTCACAAACATCTCATCTTACTTGAACACATATCTCATGGATCTCAACTTTCATGAACTTTCATGGATGGGCGTCATACTTTATAAAACTTGAAGCATAATTTATAATTTAAGACATTTTAAAATCTGCCCATTTATCATAATTCAACATTCATAACATGCTTAGATCATACCCATGATAGAACTTAGAGAATTCACATATTTGGGTTAAAACTCCATAGATTCATCATTAAGGATTTCATGAATTGAGAGGGAATTGGGCATGGTTGTGGGATATTTGCACCCATTCATAGCCTTACATACTGGAAGAAATCTATTTTTCACAACTTCCTTGATTGCCCAAAGAGAATTGAGAAGAACTTTGAAGGAACTAAGCTTGATCACTTTCTCAACCCTCTAAACTTGAAAGCATGAATTAGGATAGGCTTAGAATGACTTCACCATTCATAAAACACTTTATTCTGAACTTAAAACGACGTAGTTTAGGGCTTAGGAATATAGGAATTACGTAAAATCCCTTAATAAAATAGTAGGGAAAAATAGAATGCCAGTCCCAACGAGGGACTGGACGAGTCGTGCCCCTGACCACGACTCGTGGTCACCTCTCATCATGAACACTGCCAATTTTTCCTCTGAAGGTTACAACAAGGGACACCATGATTCATGGTGTACCCAATGACTCATGGTGACCAATCATTTGCCAACACTGCCGAAGTTCACCAATCTTCAACCAACTCTTGACCACAGACCACCCAATGAATCATGGTGTTGACCACGACTCGTAGTCACACCTGTGACTAGCTCACAACTCCAAATTTCAACCATGGCCAGACCCCTCCCCACGAGTCACTTAATGACTCGTGGTGTTCCTGATGGGTCACTAGATTACTCATCCTGTAACCTGGTGCAGAAATTTCTATTTTCTCTGTTACAATTCTCGGGTCTGATTTAGGATTTTTGGGGTATTAAAATATTTCCCCCTTGGAACATTCATCCTCGAATGTGGAAAAACATACTGAAAAGCGGAGAAATACAATCATCATACTCAAATACTGAACATACATGCTGAAATTTTGCGGAGTGACTAACTCCGATTTGAACTACATGGCTGAACTGAATTCTTGAATCACACATACATTCATTAACATGAAAGAAACTGGGGCACATGAGCTAAACATGAAATTGAATAGGGTATTAAGGAGGAAACTGATACCTCAAGCTGAGACTGAGCCGGTAGGGAATAGATGTGGGTATCTAGCCATTGTATTTGCTTTGGCTTCCCTCGTAGCTCCCTCAACATGCTGATTCCTCCATAAAACCTTAACTGAGGCTACTTCTTTGTTACTTAGCTTTCGAACCTGATGATCCAGTATCTCCACCGAAACCTCTTCATAACTGAGGTTGTCCTTTACACCTTTGCTCTCCACTGGAACAACTAGATTCGGGTCACCCAAACACTTCTTCAAGAGCGATCCATGGAATACTGAATGGTCTGAAGCTGATTCTGAGGGAAGCTCCAACTCATATTCTACCTTGCCAACCCGTTTCATAATTCGGTACGGGCCAACATAATGGGGACTAAGTTTCCCTTTCTTTTCAAACCTCATCACTCCCTTCATGGGAGATACCTTCAGAAACACTCAATCATCGGCTTCAAACTCAAGTTCTCTCCTCCTCACATTCGCATAGGACTTTGGAGACTCTGAGCTATTTTTAACATATCCCTTATAAGCTGAACCTTCTCCATAGCCTCATGGACTAAATCTGGACCTATCACTGTAGCTTCATCGACTTCAAACCAACCAAATAGGCGATCTATATCTCTGCCCATAAGAAGCCTCAAACGGAGCCATCTGAATGCTGGAATGGTAGCTGTTGTTACATGCAAACTCGATGAAAGGAAAATGATCATCCCAACTACCCTTGAAGTCAATCGCACATGTTCTCAATATATCCTCAAGAGTCTAAATGGTCCGCCTGCCTGACCATCTGTCTACGGGTGAAATGCTGTACTTAGCTTGACTTGAGTACCAAGTCCCTTCTAAAACGATCTCCAAAGCTATAAGGTAAATTGAGTACCTCTATTTGATATGATGGACAATGGCACTCCATGCAGCAAACTAACTCCTTAATGTACAACTTAGCATAATCCTCCGCTGAATCAGTAGTTTTGACCGGTAGGAAATGAACTGCTTTGGTCAATCTATCCACAACCACCCAAATGGAGTCATACTGTCGACAAGTGCGAGGAAACCCTGTGATGAAGTCCATATTGATCCCCTCCCACTTTCATGTAGGGATACTGATGTCTTGAAGTACACCTCCTGGTCTTTGGTGCTCAACCTTAACTTGCTGACAATTCAGACACTTAGCCACAAACTCCGCTATGTCCTTCTTCATGCCGTTCCACCATTAGACTTCCCATAGGTCATGGTACATCTTGGTGGCACCTGGATGTATGGAATAACTGGAACCATGAGTTTCATGCAACATCTGATCTCTCAAATCATCAACATCCAGAACACACAAATGACCCTGATATCGGAGCCCAGCATCTCCCCTTTTAGAGAAGACCTCCACCTTGTGATTCTGAATGGCTTCCTTCAACTTCACCTTAATAGGATCCTCGTCTTGCCTAGCCTTAACATCAGTCACCAAGGATGATTCTGACCTATTTTGCATAATAACACCACCATCGGTCGAGTCAACCAAATGAATCCCAACCTTGCAAGCCGATGTACATCCTTCACTAGCTCCTTCCTCCCCTAATCTACATGGGACACACTTTTCATAGAAAGACTACTAAGAGCATCTGCGACCACATTAGCCTTGCTTGGATGGTAAAGGACACTCATATCATAATCCTTGAGTAGCTCTAAACACCTTTTTTGATGTAGATTCAGATCCTTATGGGTAAACACATATTATAGGATTTTGTGGTCCGTAAACACATTTACATAGAACCTGTACAAATAGTATCTCCAAATCTTCAAGGCAAACACTACCACCGCCAATTTGAGATCATGAGTCGGGTAGTTCTTTTCATGGACCTTCAGCTGCCTGAAAGCATATGCTATAACCTTACCATGCTGCATCAATACACAACCAAGGCCAGTCCTCAAAGCATCACAATACACTAAAAACCGATCGGTACCCTTGGATAGCACCAACATCGATGCTGAGGTGAGTCGAGTCTTCAACTCCTGGAAGCTCTTCTCACAAGCCTGCAACCATTAAAAGTTCACTTTCTTCTGGGTCAACATATTCAACGGGGCTGCAATGGATGAAAACCCCTCAACAAATCTCCGATAATAACCAGCTAAACCCAAGAAACTCCTGATATCCAAAGGAATCACTGGTTTAGGCCAATTCTTCACTGCTTCTATCTTTTGAGAATCCACCTGTACACCCTCACATGACACCACATGACCCAAAAATGCCATTGAGTTCAACCAAAACTCACATTTACTGAATTTAGCATATAACTGATGATCCTTCAGAGTCTGTCGCACCACCTTCAAATGAGCGGTGTGCTCTCCTTGCTCCGAGAGTATATAAGGATGTCATCTATGAACACAATCATGAATATCTTAATATGGATTGAACACCATGTTCATCAAATCCATAAAAGCTACAGGAGCATTCGTTATTCCAAAAGACATAACCACAAACTCATAGTGACCATACTGGGTCCTGAAGGCTGTCTTTGGAATATCGCTCTCCCGAACCCTGAGCTGATAGTATCCGGGTCTAAGGTCTATCTTCGAGAAGCACTTAGCACCCTGAAGCTGGTTAAACAAATCATCAATCCTGAGGAGAGGATACCTGTTCTTGATCGTGACTTGTTCAATTGTCGATAATTAATGCACATATGAAGAGAAACATCTCTCCTATGAACAAAGAGAACTAGTGAACCCCATGGAGATTTACTATGTATGATGAAACCCTTGTCTAAAAGGTCTTTCAATTGCTCCGTTAACTCCGTTAACTCAGCCGGAGCCATTCTATAAGGAGGAATAGACATAGACTGCATTTTAGGAAGAAGGTCAATACCAAAATCGATCTCCCACTCGGGAGGGATTCCCAGTAGATAATCTGGGAATACTTTTGGATATTCACACACTACTGGAACTAACTGGATAGTCAAGGTCTCGGACGTAGCATCCTTAACCCTAATACATGCAACCCTTACAAATCATCTTTATGGCCTTAAGGTAGGAAATGAAATGACCTACAGGCATAATTGAACTACCCTTCCACTGTAGGACTGGCTCACCTGAAAATCTGAACTCTACTGCATGGGTTCTACAATTGACTAACACATAGCATGCAAATAACCAGTCCATGCCAAGGATAACATTAAAATCGGTCATGGCTAACTCTACTAAATCTGCTGAGGTGACTTTTTGAAGGACTATGATAGGCATTTTATATAAACCCATCTAGTTATAACTGAATCACCAACTAGAGTAGAGACTGAGAAGAGTTCTGATAAGATTTTTAGACTGACTCCGAAACTACTAGCAACATAGGGCATCACAAAGGATAAAGTAGCCCCTAGATCTAACAATGCATATACATCAAGGTAGAATACTCGTATCATACCAATGACTACATCTGGGGAGACCTCCTTCTCCTGACGGGATGCTAGGGCATAAATTCTATTTTGGCGTTGTCCGCCACTTGCACTAGTAGATGCCCCTTGCTGAGTTGGACATGCTGGTGGAGCTGCTGAACTGGAGGTCAGGCCTCGACCCCTATCATGACTCTATCTCGATACTAGGAAATCTCTAAGCATATGTCCGGGCTTCCTGCACTCGAAATAAGCTCCTGAGCCTGCTAGGCACTGACCCACAGTCTCTGACCACATCTGCTACACTCAGGAGGGCTGGTCTCTACGGGTCTGCCACTCTGGCCCCTCGAGCCTGTTGCTCATCCTCTTTGATCGTGCCTGGACCTGGATGGCACACTCATAGCCAAAGGCACTGGGGCTGAAGATCTCTGGTGGGACTGCTGACGGTGCCCACTAGGTCTCTGCTAGCAGAATCCGAAACTATCAGTCCGAGACCTCTTAGCGTCTCTCTTCCGCTCACTCATTTGCACTACCTCCATCTACTAGGCATACAGGACTATTCGAGCAAAGTCAATATTGTTATACCCTGTAAGATTACCGACACCTAGATGGCCTATTCGCACGTTGGTTAAGCATATTTGAAAGCCATACGTGCTAGAGAAAGGCCCGAGAAAGGATCGGATGAGTAACCTGTCGAACGATCGTGGAAGGAGCCGAGGCAGAGCCCTTCCGCGATGGCAACGTGTCACAGAGGTGGAGCCTCCGCGTTGGCTCCGTGACACATTGGGCCTGTCCAGGCCCAAGTATATAAAGCCCCACTTCAGTTTTAAATCAAATTATTCATTATAATTTCCAGAGAAAACGCAGCAAAACAGAGAGGGACGAAGGAGGTTATCATATAATCGTTCGATTACGCTGCCAAACGTAGTCTAAAGTCAAATTAACCTCAGGTACCGAGGTATTTAGCAGCAGGGAGCATTCCTACAGATTTAGATTCGCGAAATTCGGCCGACAAATCATCGTGCTACCGGGCTAAGGTAAGTGGAATTGCTCCAAACTAGTGTCTTTGTGTTCCTAGCTGTGAAGTGAATACTTCTCCCTTATGGACTTCTGAAAAATAGCAAGTTTTCGACTGTCTTTCGATAAGCCTAAGTTTAGGCTATAATTATATTGAAAGTGACACCGTCTTTCAGAATAGTGTTGTATTTAGTACTAATTGACGTGTTTATGAATGCAGTTGGGGAGATTTGGCTGGAATACTGACCGAGCCTTGTCCGAAAGTCGGATAACTCGAGGTTAAGGTATGTGAAGTTGTTCTTCGGAAAGTTAGTAAGTCTTAGCTTTGTGAATCATAGTAAACTCCGTATTTGAAACTCTCGGAGTTGAATGTTGAGAAGTGAATAAGTTTAGTAAATTCTGGCTTGCGTTGCCGTATCGCATTTTAGTCCGAAAGATAGAAAAGCATGCGCCAAAGGGCAAGTTAGCATTCCAAATTCAGTGTAGCTTATTGTATGATTAGCAAGCATGTGATAGAATAAAAGGAAATAGATTTTCAGAACATAACCTAGTAAAGTAAAATCAGATAGACAGATAGTTTCAAGGCTACAGATTAGCCATTCAAACAGACGAGCTATTGGCTACAGATCAGCCATTCAGACAGATAGTACCCTGGCTACAGATTAGCCAATAGTTAGAGAAAGATCTCAGAATCAGTATAATCAGTAAAGAATCAGTTTAGTACAGAAACAGATCAGAATAAGAAATCAAATTACAGATAGTCTTTTTCAGTTATACATGCTTGCTATTTATGTGTGCTATTTGTTTGTTGAGACTTGATGTGGCATGAGGGCACCTATTGAGCGTCCTCGCCGCCCCTAGGTTGGTAATCATGTCGCCCACGGAGCGGGTGGGTTTTACGTCACTCCAAGGAGTGGCATGCCGTCCCCATCTTGGACGAAGATGGGATGAAGCTTTCCCCATAGCAGCCTGATCAGCATTACAGGTGCAACTCCGGTATCAGATAGCCCTGTTGAGCTGTGTCCAGGGAACCAGACCCTATCTGTTACTGTCTGTACATTCAGTTATTATAGGTGTAGCTCCGGTTTCAGGTAGCCCCGTTGAGTTTTGTGTCTGGGGATCCAGACCCTATCTGTTACTGTCTACACAGGAGTCCTCCGGACCCAGACACGATTGCTTATATCGGAGGCTATGGCCCGAGCCGGAGACCCAGGGGGCTGGTAGAGGAGCTCCGAAGTGAGTAGATAAGTGGAGCGACTTATTTTTGGTTGGTTTTGACCCGGGTAGGGGTATATAGATTGTTTGCTTGCTTGGTGCCATCCGGCTTATGGGGGTTGGTATTGGCTCTTGCTTGCTACTTGTATATCTATTTATGTGTTATATACTAGTTACTATACAGCAGGCCGTCGCGTTTACAGGTACGCCTCCGCCTTATCAGTACAGAAAGCCTGATTCAGTCCTTATCAGTTTCTTCAGATACAGTTGTCTCCTGCCATACAACTTTGCTAAATATGCTATTTATATTTAGTTGTTTCAGTTATATTATTTCAGTTGCTTTGCATACTCAGTACCAGTGGTACTGACGCCCAGTGGGGCGCTGCATTACTTGCCTGTAGGTACTCATAGACGAGGAGGCAATCCCTCGTGATCCTAGCCAGCGCAGAGTCATCATCTCCTGTCATCCGGAGCTTGATATTTCAGAGGTTTATATCATTTCATTTTTGTTGTACTGTACGGGTAGGTCGGGGCCCTGTCCCGACCATCTTATCAGTATTCTTAGAGGCTTGCAGTCTGTATATATTCCCTGTGGCCAGTTGAGCCGATCGTGTGAGGTCGTGCGGTTTGTTATAGCTGTTTAGCATTTCAGTTTATGTTGGTCGTGTGAGGCCTTAGTTTGGCAGTAGTGGTGACCTTACCGGTCACATAGTTATTCAGCATGTTGTTGTGGGAATACAGATAACTAGACAGCATGGTGGCCTTGTCGGCCCGTCTAGGTTTCCCCCTTGTAAGTATGTTTCTGGTTAGCTGTCATTACAGGTACAGGTGGCTATAGGCCAGTCGGCCGGAGGCTGTGTTTACAGCCGTTATATAGCCCTTTGTTTCTAGAAATCTGAGTCAGGATCAGCCAGGCACCAGATGTGCTTAGGCTCACCAGTTAGCAGTCCAGGTCCTACTAGGGCACCAGGTGCCAGTCATACCCCCCCAAGGCGGGGCGTGACAAACTTTGTATCAGAGCAGGTCGTGTCCCAGGGAGTCTGCAAGCCGTGCTAAGTAGAGTCTTGTCTATGGATGTGTTGTGCACCACATATTATAGGCAGGAGGCTGCGAGGCATGATAGGATGGTTACTCTTCTTTCATACTCGGTCGTGCCATAGCACAATACAATATAGGGTCGAGTTCCTAAAACTTATCGTATCCTTTGTCTATAAATAAGAATGGCAGATCAGCGACACCCTGCCACAGGCAGGAGACTAGACACAACAGCAGGAGAAGGCACCAGCAGGATGCCTTAGCTTCAGTTAGAGTCAGCCCGATCGGATGGCGATATAGAGGCTTCATCACAACCCTCTCAACAGCCCTCCTCACATCAGGAGCCGTTGGGCACTACACCGCCCCTGATATCTCCTGTGCCTTTGCCATCAGATCAGGAGGTTCGTAGCGCTGTAGTGATGTTAGCACAGATGATGGCCACACAGCGCCAGTAAGTGCCACCTGTGGCAGTAGAGCCTTCAGGTGGGTCAGGGAGTTTTTGGCACTGGGTCCCCCACAGTTCAAAGGGTCAGATCAGGCAGAGGACCCTCAGGACTTTCTAGATCAAATGCAGAGGATATTCCAAGTTATGCATGTGACCCCTTCAGAGTCTGTTGAGCTGGTAGTGTTCCGGTTACGGGATATAGCTATATTGTGGTACGAGAGTTGGGAAAGGTCCCGAGGGAGAGATGTTATCCCTCTGACCTGGACAAGCTTCTCGGAGGCCTTCCTGGACCGTTACTTGCCACGAGAGATTCGATAGGCTCGGATGGATCAGTTTCTGCATCTAGAGAAAGGGGCGAGGAGCGTACGCGAGTATGCTTTACAGTTTGACTCCTTAGCCCGTTATGCTCTAGCATTTGTTGATACTATGCCAGCCAGAGTTCACAGATTTATTATGGGTCTGAACCCAGAATATACTGAGGCATGTATGACGGCGACGTTGCGAGAGGATATGGACATTGCCCGAGTACAAGCTTTTGCCCAGTCCATAGAGGGTCTTAGATAGCGGCAGCAGAGTAGTAGACAGACCAGTCAGGAACAACGCCGCAGAGATAGATCAGATGACATACAAAGGGAAGCTCAGAGAGGACCCAGGCCACGACTATTAGATAGACCCCCTAGACCCCCACCTCCTCCACAGCAGCAGCAACAGCGAGGTAGATCTGCTCGTCGAGGGCAGTCAGAGCCCAGTGGCAGTTTCAGAACAGTAGAATCTCCGCAGCAGAGAAGAGAAGAACAGAGCAGATTTGCACCCTCACCCTACCCCTATTGTAATCGACCCCACTCCGGAGCTTGTAAATATGGCTTCACTAGGTGTTATATTTGCGGACAGGAGGGGCATCGGATGAGAGATTATCCGACCAGAGGTCAGGAGAGTAGAGACAGCCAGGACAGGGGATCTGCAGGGCCACGAGCCCCAGCAGCCTCAGCGGGGCGTGGGCCTTCAAGTTCATTAGGCAGAGGCCGAGGTAGGTCAGGAGCTTCCAGTTCAGGTACGGGCTCAAGCCGTACTTATGCACTACCAGGGAGGCATGATTCAAAGGCGTCTCCAGATGTAGTGACAGGTATGATGACTATCTGTTCATGCCCTTCTTATGTACTGATTGATCTAGGATCCACTCTGACATATATTACCCTATTTGTGGCACGAAAGTTCAATATTGCACCAGAATTATTACGGCAGCCCTTTGCAATATCCACGCCCGTTGGTGACTCTATTATAGCTAGCAGAATTTACCGAGGGTGTATAGTGGAGGTTGCCGACCGCCATACTACAGTAGATCTGGTAGAGTTAGAAATGATAGATTCCGATGCCATAATGGGTACGGATTGGCTGGTGCCATGCTATGCTAACGTAGAATGTTGGACCAAGACGGTCCGATTCCACTTTCCAAGAGAAGCAGTGCGTGAGTGGAAAGGAAGCACGGCTACGCCAAAAGGGAGGTTTATTTCCTACCTTCAGGCGAGGAAATTAATATCTAAGGGATGTATTTACCATCTGGTCAGAGTTCAGGATGTTCGGGCAGAATCTCGGACACTCCAGTCTGTTCCGGTGGTGAACAAGTTCCCTGATGTGTTTCCAGATGAGTTACCTGGTATTCCCCCAGAAAGGGAAATAGATTTCACTATTGATTTATTGCCAGGCACTCAGCCTATATCAATTCCTCCTTATTGTATGGCTCCTACAGAACTCAGAGAATTGAAGGAGCAGTTGAAATATTTGCTAGATAAAGGTTTCATTAGGCCGAGTACTTCGCCATGGGGTGTGCCGGCTTTATTTGTGAGGAAGAAAGATGGCTCGCTCTATATGTGCATAGATTATCGGCAATTGAACAAAGTTACAGTAAAGAACAAGTACCCGCTCCCCAGAATAGATGATTTATTTGATCAGTTGCAGGGAGCCAGATACTTCTCTAAGATTGACTTGCGGTCCGGATATCATCAGGTTCGGGTACGTGAAAGAGATATTCCTAAAACGGCGTTCAGGACCCGATATGGACACTTTGAATTTCTAGTTATGTCCTTCGGGTTGACGAATGCCCCAGCAGTATTCATGGACCTGATGAATAGTATTTTCAGACCTTTCCTGGACTTGTTCGTAATAGTATTTATTGATGACATTCTGGTGTATTCTCGCTCTGAAGCAGATCACCGGACTCATTTACGGACAGTGCTCTAGATTCTCAGGGACCACCAGTTATATGCTAAGTTCTCCAAGTGTGAATTTTGGCTTAACTCAGTAGCCTTTCTAGGGCATATTGTGTCGGATGCTGGTATACAGGTTGACAAGCAGAAGATAGAAGCAGTCAAATCATGGCCTAGGCCTACCACTCCGACTGAAGTCCGTAGCTTTCTGGGATTAGCGGGATATTACAGGAGGTTTGTCGAGGGATTCTCTACTATAGCAGCACCTCTGACTAAACTGACACAGAAAGCAGCAAAGTTTCAGTGGACAGAGGCATGCGAGCAGAGCTTCCAGGAACTGAAAGACAGATTAACCTCCGCCCCAGTGTTAGCGTTACCGGAAGGTACAGAGGGTTATTCGGTGTATTGCGATGCATCAGGCATTGGGTTGGGTTGTGTGTTGATGCAGCATGGTAAAGTGATTGCATATGCTTCCAGGCAACTGAAGAAACATGAAAAGAATTACCCTACCCACGACCTGGAGTTAGCCGCAGTGATCCATGCCTTGAAAATATGGAGACATTACCTGTATGGCGTCCATGTTGATATTTTTACAGATCACAAGAGCCTACAATATATCTTCACTCAGAGGGAGTTGAATCTGCGGCAATGTCGTTGGTTGGAGCTATTAAAGGATTATGACGTGAATATTCTGTACCACCCGGGAAAAGCCAATGTTGTAGCAGATGCTCTCAGTCCTAAGTCCATGGGGAGTTTGGCGTATTTGTAGCCCGAGTAGTGGGAATTGGTCAGGGAGGTACATCAGTTAGCTAGCCTAGCCATTTGTGTAGCAGAAACAGAGGACGGTAGGGCAGTAATTCAGAACACCGCCGTGTCATCATTAGTTGTGGAAGTGAAAGAACGGCAATATGAGGATCCTGACCTAATCCAGCTTAAAGATTATATTCCACAGGGGAAAGCGCTAGATTTCCGAGTAACAGAGGATGGAGTGCTAAGTTGTAAGGGCCGTCTGTGTGTTCCAGATGTTTCAGGCCTCCGCCAGCAGATTATGAATGAGGTACATTGCGCCCGCTATTCCCTCCACCCTGGCGCGATAAAAATGTATCATGATATCAAAGAAAACTACTGGTGGCCAGGTATGAAAAGAGAAATTGCTGAATTTGTAGCCCAGTGTCCTAACTGCCAACAGGTGAAAGCAGAACATCAGAAACCAGGCGGGTTGACTCAGGACATAGCTGTGCCTCTCTGGAAATAGGAAGCAGTAAATATGGATTTTGTGGCAGGATTAACCCGTACTAGACACAGACATGACTCTATATGGGTTATAGTTGACAGATTGACCAAATCAGCTCATTTCCTGCCAGTGAAAACTACCTTCTCGGCCGAAGATTATGCTGAGTTGTATATCCGAGAGATAGTCAGATTGCACGGAGTGCCAGTATCCACTATTTCAGATAGAGGAGCACAGTTTATGGCTAGATTCTAGCAGTCGTTTCAGAGAGGTCTGGGTACGCAGATTAAATTGAGCACTGCATTCCACCCTCAGACAGATAGGCAGGCCGAACGCACCATTCAGACGCTCGAAGACATGTTACGAGCGTGTGTGTTAGATTTCGGTGGTGGCTGGGATGAACATTTGCCCCTAATTGAGTTTTCTTATAATAATAGCTATCACTCAGCCATTCAGATGGCACCTTTTGAGGCTTTATATGGGCGAAAATGCAGATCGCCGATTGGTTGGTTTGAAATAGGAGAATCAGCGATGATTGGGCCAGACATCGTTCAGCAGTCAGAAGAGAAAGTAAAGCTTATAAGAGAACGCCTATTGACTGCATAGAGTCGCCAAAAATCATATGCAGATGTACGGCGCAGGAACTTGGAGTTTGATGTGAATGACTGGGTATTTCTGAAAGTGTCTCCAATGAAAGGGGTGATGAGATTCGGCAAGAAAGGTAAGCTCAGCCCAAGATTTGTCGGGCCATATCAGATTCGTAGAAAAATTGGCCAAGTGGCGTATGAGTTGAACTTGCCACCAGAACTAGAATCTATTCATCCAGTCTTTCATGTGTCCATGCTAAGGAAATGCTTGGGAGACCCGTCAAGTGCAGTTCCAGTCCAGGATATCCAGGTTACAGAAGAGCTGGTCTACGAAGAGGTTCCAGTAGCTATCCTAGACAGACAGATTCGTAGATTGAGAACTAAGGATATTGCGTCCGTCAAGGTGTTGTGGCGTAACAGGAACCGAGAGGAAATGACGTGGGAGGCTGAGGAAGATATGAAAGCTAGATATCCTCACTTATTCCAAGCCTAGTCAGGCGACAGGTATGTCCATATTATTACTGACGCAGTACCTTGTGGTTATGTATATATAAATGAGAAAGATTGATGTTTAGTTGTCAAGTGAATCTTAAAAGTATTGTGTGCAGTAACTGTATTGGACTTTTCTGCATTTCAGGTTTTTGGTATAGTCCATATTACGGGGGAAACTCTGTCGAAATTTTTCTAGAAACAAGTTGAGTGAGTTGAGAAGTCCTCTAGATAGAAGTTTACATTCGAGGACGAATGTTCATAAGGGGGGGGGGGGAGAATGTTATACCCCGTAAGATTCCCGACACCTAGATGGCATATTCGCACGTTGGTTAAGCATATTTGAAAGCTATACGTGCTGGAGAAAGGCCCGAGAAAGGATCAGATGAGTAACCTGTCGAACGATCGCGGAAGGAACCGAGGCAGAGCCCCTCCGCGATGGCAACGTGTCACAGAGGTGGAGCCTCCGTGTTGGCTCCGTGACACGTTGGGCCTGTCCAGGCCCAAGTATATAAAGCCCCACTTCGGTTTTAAATCAAATTATTCATTATAATTTCCAGAGAAAACGCAGCAAAACAGAGAGGGACGAAGGAGGTTATCATATAATCGTTCGATTACGCTGCCAAACGTAGTCTAAAGTCAAATTAACCTCAGGTACCGAGGTATTTTAGCAGCAGGGAACATTCCTACAGATTTAGATTCGCGAAATTCGGCCGACAAATCGTCGTGCTACCGGGCTAAGGTAAGTGGAATTGCTCCAAACTAGTGTCTATGTGTTCCTAGCTGTGAAGTGAATACTTCTCCCTTATGGACTTCTGAAAAATAGCAAGTTTTCGACTGTCTTTCGATAAGCCTAAGTTTAGGCTATAATTATATCAAAAGTGACACCGTCCTTCAGAATAGTATTGTATTTAGTACTAATTGACGTGTTTATGAATGCAGTTGGGGAGATTTGGCTGGAATACTGACCGAGCCTTGTCCGAAAGTCGGATAACTCGAGGTTAAGGTATGTGAAGTTGTTCTTCGGAAAGTTAGTAAGTCTTAGCTTTGTGAATCATAGTAAACTCCGTATTTGAAATTCTCGGAGTTGAATGTTGAGAAGTGAATAAGTTTAGTAAATTCTGGCTTGCGTTGCCGTATCGCATTTTAGTCCGAAAGATAGAAAAGCATGCGCCAAAGGGAGAGTTAGCATTCCAAATTCAGTGTAGCTTATTGTATGATTAGCAAGCATGTGATAGAATAAAAGGAAACAGATTTTCAGAACATAACCTAGTAAAGTAAAATCAGATAGACAGACAGTTTCAGGGCTACAGATTAGCCATTCAAATAGACGAGCTATTGGCTACAGATCAGCCATTCAGACAGATAGTACCCTGGCTACAGATTAGCCAACAGTTAGAGAAAGATCTCAGAATTAGTATAATCAGTAAAGAATCAGTTTAGTACAAAAACAGATCAGAATAAGAAATCAGATTACAGATAGTCTTTTTCAGTTATACATGCTTGCTATTTATGTGTGCTATTTGTTTGTTGAGACTTGATGTGGCATGAGGGCACCTATTGAGCGTCCTCGCCGCCCCTGGGTTGGTAATCGTGTCGCCCACTGAGCGGGTGGGTTTTACATCACTCCAAGGAGTGGCATGCCGTCCCCAGCTTGGACGAAGATGGGATGAAGCTTTCCCCATAGCAGTCTGATCAGCATTACAGGTGCAGCTCCGGTATCAGATAGCCCTGTTGAGCTGTGTCCAGGGAACCAGACCCTATCTGTTACTGTCTTTACATTCAGTTATTATAGGTGTAGCTCTGATTTCAACTAGCCCCATTGAGTTTTGTGTCCGGGGATCCAGACCCTATCTGTTACTGTCTACACAGGAGTCCTCCGGACCCAGACACGGTTGCTTATATCGGAGGCTATGGCCCGAGCCGGAGACCCAGGGGGCTGGTAGAGGAGCTCCGAAGTGAGTAGATGAGTGGAGCGACTTATTTTTGGTTGGTTTTGACCCGGGTAGGGGTATATAGATTGTTTGCTTGCTTGGTGCCATCCGGCTTATGGGGGTTGGTATTGGCTCTTGCTTGCTACTTGTATATCTATTTATGTGTTATATACTAGTTACTAGACAGCAAGCCGTCGCGTTTACAGGTACGCCTCCGCCTTATCAGTACAGAAAGCCTGATTCAGTCCTTATCAGTTTCTTCAGATACAGTTGTTTCCTGCCATACAGCTTTGCTAAATATGCTATTTATATTTAGTTGTTTCAGTTATATTATTTCAATTGCTTTGCATACTCAGTACCAGTGGTACTGACGCCCAGTGGGACGCTGCATTTCTTGCCTGCAGGTACTCATAGACGAGGAGGCAATCCCTCGTGATCCTAGCCAGCGCAGAGTCATCAGCTCCTGTCATCCAGAGCTTGATATTTAAGAGGTTTATATCATTTCATTTTTGTTGTACAGTACGGGTAGGTCGGGGCCCTGTCCCGACCATCTTATCAGTATTCTTAGAGGCTTGCAGTCTGTATATATTCCCTGTGGCCAGCTGAGCCAGTTGTGTGAGGCCATGCGGTTTGTTATAGCTGTTTAGCATTTCAGTTTATGTTGGCCGTGTGAGGCCTTAGTTTGGCAGTAGTGGTGACCTTGCCGGTCACGTAGTTATTCAGCATGTTGTTGTGGGATTACAGATAACTAGACAGCATGGTGGCCTTGTCGGCCTGTCTAGGTTTCCCCTTTGTAAGTGTGTTTCTGGTTAGCTGTCATTACAGGTGCAGGTGGCTATAGGCCAGTCGGCCGGAGGCTGTGTTTACAGCCGTTATATAGCCCTTTGTTTCCAGAAATCTGAGTCAGGATCAGCCAGGCACCAGATGTGCTTAGGCTCACCAGTTAGCAGTCCAGGTCCTACTAGGGCACCAGGTGCCAGTCATACCCCCCCAAGGCGGGGCGTGACAAATATCCTGATGAAGCATCACGGTCTGGCAATCCTTGACTAGGTATTTCGTTACCCTATGCACGAACAGGCCTACTCAGGCCCTCTAATCTGATCTGACACCGTTTCTCCTTCCATTAAATCTGCGGGGATGCATGATTCTGAAAATGCGTATAGCATGAGTTAGAAGGATAGAGAGATATTTCATCACACGACTTAGATCATGAAAGAAGGGAACATTTCCTAAACGTCTCGTAGCCTGTTCATCATAAGTGTGGTGCGCTTCACACCTATGAAAAATACTCTACTTAATGCGTATTTCAGATACCCTAGAACACTTCAAACCAAAGGCTCTGATACCAAGTTTGTCACGACCGAAAATACGCCTGAATCTAGACACGGGACAAGGAACCCCGAGAGGCTCCAAGTTGACCTATGGCATGAACAAAACATCTAACTCATTCAAATAATATGGAAGATCATCATGAATAACATAGAGAAAGTCTGAACATAATATCACATCTGAGTTCATACATAAGTCTAAAGCTGAATACAAACTATATCCGAAAAGCCTCTAATACTGTCGAGTTGATAGGAAAAGACCCCAACTAACTCACTCTAGTCTGAAAACTGAAAAGACAAAATAAAACTGATAAAAAGGGCCCTTGCAAGATGAGGACTCACCAACTAGGACTGAGAAGTGCTAACTACGAAGGTCTGACTAGCGGCAGGACTGAGTCTGGACATCGGAGCCTGTATCATGAAATGATACAACATAAGTATGCGGTCAGTACGTGGAATGTACCGAGCATGCAAGGTAAGTAAAACTGCTAAGTAAGTAAAAATCATAAATCATGCATATATAAAGCATAATCAAGATAAAATTTTGAGAATAGGGCTTCCATGCTATTTTCTAAAATCATGATTTGAACATAACTGAACTTCATAATTGAATCGAATGACCCAAAGCTGAAAATTGATAGTCATAAGTAAAACTGAACATTGGGTCAAACCTGCTGAAAACATAATATCATGACTAATCGACATGCATAACTAAAATCATGAGGAACAATGAGAGACTCGTGATATAACTAACATCACCATGATAGATCTTATGTGGTCTCGACTATCACACTCAAGTGGGTAGAGCCATCCAAAGCTTTTTCATAGCTAAGGACGCTACTATGATATCCATATCAAGCTCAAGGCCCCTTGGGGGCAGGGGAAGCTCACAAGAGAGGTCCCAAATAATCTGAACATACCTATGTTGGCGCGTACTTCTGAGGCATAGGGTTGACTGCCCCTTAGCCTACTCGGTGTTAGACACTACTGCCAAAGACATGCATATGCACTCCATCCTTTTTCAACGAAGCTGACTCATAACATGCATACATAAATTTGAAATCATAACATGAGGAGCCTTGGCTCAAACCATACCACATATTGAACATAATTGAGAGTCTAGACTCCAAAACTATGTGGTAAGCTAATTCTTGAAATTATAAAAACATACTTTATCATTTGGGCTTGCCCAATACTTAACATGCTTGAAATTAACTTGATTCTCTTTGAAAACATGAACATAGACATGGGCATTTCAAAATCGTACTTTTTTTACAAACATCTCATCAAACTAGAACACATATCTCATGGATCTCACCTTTCATGAACTTTCATGGATGGACATCATACTTTAGAAAACTTGAAAACATAATTTATAATTTAAAACATTTTAAAATCTTCCCATTTATCATAATTTAACATTCATAACATGCTTAGATCATACCCATGATAAGACTTAGAGAAATCACATATTTGGGTTGAAACCCCATAGATTAATCATTAAGGATTTCATTAATGGAGATGGAATTGGGCATGGGTGTGGACTATTGTTCCCATTCATAGCCTTACATACATGAAAAAAAAATATGATTTTCACAACTTCCTTGATTTCCCAAAGAGAATTGAAGAAGAACTTTGAAGGAACTAATCTTGACCACCTTCTCAACCCTCTAAACTTGCATGTATGAATTAGGATAGGCTTAGAATGACTTAACCATTTTTAAAACACTCTAATGTGAACTTAAAACGACGTAGTGTAGGCCTTAGGAACATAGGAATTACGAAAAATCCCTTAATAAACTTGCAGGAAAAACAGACTGCTAGTCCCAATAAGGTACTGGACGAGTCGTGCCCCTGACCACGACTCGTCGTCTCCTCTCATAATGAACACTGTCAAATATTTGTCTGAGAGTCACCACATGGGACACCACGAATCGTGGTGTACCTAACCACTCATAGGGACCAATTGTTGCCAACACTGCCAAAGTTCTTCAATCTTCAACCAACTCTTGACCACAGACCACCCAACGAATCGTGGTGTTGACCATTAATCGTGGTCACACCCATGACCAGCTCACAACTCCAAATTTCAACCATGGACAGACCCCTCCATATGAGTCACTTAACGATTCGTGGTGTTCCTAACGGGTCACTGGATGACTCGTCCTGTGACCTGGTGCATAATTTTCTATTATTCTCTATTTCAAATCTTGGGTTTGATCTTAGGGGTTTTAGGGTATTACACCTAACTACTAATAAGGTTCCCTTCTTAGGGTAGCGACTAGTCTATCAGACTTGTAGCAACTAGAGTGGTTTCCTGAGCGACCTGTAGGACAAGCATTGAGTCGGCTAAAACTAACGGTCACTGACAGTAGCCAATCATATGGCAAGCTGTCACTTAGTTCACCAGGCAACCCTGGTGCTGTTGACTCGAAGGTAAGACCACTCTATCCCAATTCTGGCCCTGGAGGCGTCAAGGTACGCCAACGGCCTTTGGAAGAGCTTTACTGGCAATATAGGCATCAACCTGAAGGTTATATCTCCCAGCTACGCCCTATGCTATCCAGCTTACCAAGTCATGCCCAATAGATAACCATAAACTTCTAAGGCCTTGGCACCATAGCAAGGCATCAGAGTCCCATTAATACTATGAATAAAAGAATAGAGGAGTCCCTATGATGCTCCTAGATCTAGTCACACTCAACATACTCTTTCCCAATGAGCATACTATGACATAATCTCAAGACGTCTTATAGCAGCTAACCAAAACATACATAGTCCTTATCTACTAGCAACAACTAATTACAACATATAAGATCATTATCTACTAGCAACATCTAACCACAACATACCAGATTATTGTCTACTTTTGAGGGCATAGGTCGTATCAATATACGATGAGAATAACTTGCCAAATAATAAGACTTAATATACCTTAAATGCCAATTCTCATTCATCCAAGTAGTTTCAACCTGAAGCCAACAGTTCCACTCAATTGTAGCCCTATGCTGAGAGAGTAAGGCTATTTTTAGTAATAGGAACGACTAATAACGATACCTTTCAAAAACATTGACTACAATTCAACTTCATTTAATTCGGTCGAAAAATCATAAATTCTTGAGAGTATAGAAGGTAGAAATGCTTACCTATCACTTGTAGTCACTTAGGACTTAATTAGAAGTGATTTTTACAAATTTTAGTCAGCGGGGCTCCGATAATCCGGATGAGATTTCAAGAAATAATTCCGTAGAGAGGTTCTTCGTAGGCCTAGGAATCATTACCTGAGAATAATTGACATTTGGAGGTGATTTGATGGTGTACTTAGCTTTAATCGATGGAAATTGTCGCTCAAACTCGCTCCTCTACTTTGGGGAGATATTGAAATGAACAATTAAAATGTGAAGGGGGTACATATAATATTTGAGGTGGTGGTAGGGGGAGTCATGGTGCGCCGTCCATAGCGCCAAGAGTCGGGCGTGATGCGCCGCTCAAGGCGCCGGGGTAGAGGCACGATGTGGCGCTCCTTGCACCTTGCCTCTGCTTTCGCCTCCTACTCGCTCGATGATGCACTCGTGCACTCCCCTCTCCGGGCCTTTTCCCGCATGCGTCATACTTCAAAACTCTCAACATACGTATGCACACATTGGTTAAATGATAGAAACTTATGAGGTGTAACATCATCACCCCCCCCTTAGGAACATTCATCCTCGAATGTAATCTCAAGCTGAAGAGACTTAATACGTTTAACTATGGCTAGAGAAATTTTGGTAGTCTCCTCTATAATATGGACTATCCGAAAAATTGAAATGGAGAAAATTCTAACATAGGCATATCACTGGATGCTACAAGAAATGATACGACATAGCTACATATCATAAAAGCAAGTAGCTAAACAATACTGATATTATAAGTAACAACACAATAGGTGAACAACAATCTCACGTCAACTGTGTCATCTGGGTTAAACCTGACATAAGTGAGGATATCTAGATCTCATGTCGTCCTCAGCTTCTCAGGTCATCTTCTCTACATTTCCATTCCTCCTTAGGACTTTAACGGAGGCTACATCTTTAGTTCTTAATCTATGAACCTGCCAATCTAATATAACTATTGAAGTCTCTCATTAGGACGGTGCTTTTGTACCTTGGGCATCCTTGATTAGGTCAATCCGAGAAAAGGTCTTCTGCATGCTTGCATAACATTGATAAGCAAATCTTAGCCTCGAAGACAACTCTAACCAATAGTCCACTTGGCTGATCTTTCGGAGGATCTGGTATAGCTTAGTGAATCTAGGGCTGGGCTTGCCCCTCTCACCAAATCTCACAATGCCCTTCTTTGGCGAAAATTTCTAGGAATGCCCAATTGTTGCTTCAATCTCTAACTCCCTATGTCCTACCTTGGGATAAGACTGTTGATGGCCCTGGGCTGTCAGTAAATGCTCTCCAATGAGTTTAACCTTTCCTTTTGACTGATGTATTATTCCAGTTTCAATTAACCATGACTTCCCTACTTCAGGCCATCCTATAGGGGACCTACAGTTCCACCCATAACATATCTTCGAGCATCTGAATCGTGTGCTCTGCTTGGCCAGTTTCCTTGGGATGAGAAGTTAGACTCCAATTAACTTGTGTCCCAATCGTTCTAACACCCTCTCCAAAACCTAACTGTGAGTTATGCCCCTCATGTAGTCAGATTTTCTCTTTGGTATTTAACTCAGCGTAATCTTTAGCTAAAACATAATTCTGACTGGCAAGAAATGAGTTGATCCTATTATCCTTTCAAAAATAACTCAAATAAGGTCAAGTTGACACCTGGTATGAGGTAAATTTATAATTAAATTCGTATTGGCTACTTGAAGCTCTCATGCAACCACTACTATCTCCTGAGTTAGCCCGTTACGGTTCTGACGTACAACCTTTACTTGCTGGCAATTGGAGCTTTTTGCTAAAACTCAACCATATCTTTCTTCTTCCCCTGCCATCAGTAGATCTCTTTTATAACCTGATGCGTTTTCATCAACCTGGGTGGGGGAAATAATGGACATGTGGTACCTTTACTATAGTCTACTAACGAAGCACTGCCATATTTGGAGCGTAGAGTCGACCCCTGGGTCTCAAGACTCCGTCCCCTTCTATCTCAAAGGCCAATAATTCCTTCTGCTGGGCTTTGTCTTTGGGCTGTACTAGGCTAGGGTCTCCGTACTGTCATTCCTTTGCCTCCACAACTAAAGGTGATACTGCTGTAGTTTAGGTCACAATCTCACTACCCTTTAGATGACAGCCTGATGCTCATTTCTTGACATTCAGTGGTGATTCCAAATGCTTTATCAGCCCGTTATAACCCAGAGGTGATTCTGTTCTCCTCCAGAGCTAGATACTCGTGCCTTCCTCTTACTTCTATAGGCTAAGATCCGGGGTTTGTGCCCCATGCACCGTACCGAGAAGGAGTTTTCTGGCCAAAATCGCCAACCTGCATCATCCTGATCCGCACTCAGGCCAGCTTCCATCGTATAATCCCGTTGTCCTTCAACATACTAAACTAGGGCCATAGCGAGTATTCGCTATTGCCATCAACATACCATGGTAGGATTAATCTCTTTCTGACTCGAGCTTTACTATTACTGGGTGTCTATTGCTTATGGGCCCTCACATATACTCGGCTGTTGGCAATCTTACCTGCCCTCCTAATTTACTGCTATGAGGGCCTAGGTGACTTATTTAAGTACTAAGGGTCTTAACCACTTTTTCTGACACCTCTGAGGAATCAACGGGTTTAGCCCTCTTGTACTATTTTCTCTTAGCAACCTGGCGTCAATACTCACACTCTCTTCTATACTGAAAGATGGGCTGGGAGGTGGAAACTTATGGAGTGTGAAACTCAACAAACTCTAAAGGCTGGAGGTAAAAATCCCACAATTGTACACCCGTTCACACCTTTTGGGTAATCCACAGTAGCTGTTGTCCCTATCTAATACTGAATAGCTACTAGGTAATCCAATGTGTATGCTATACTCCTAACATCCTAATCTGAGGGTGTAGGAAAAAATAGGAGCAGTACTGATGTGTTTGTTACCTTATGAGGTTCCTGGTGCCCTGGGAGGATGCTGGGGAGATTGAAAAGGATGTCTCTCCTTCGTCCTCAGGCTGAGCTGTCCCCTATCTGTGGCACCCCGTTGGTACCGTCTACTGCTACCGTATCTAACTTGTGGCTGACTTTAGTCTGTCTTATGTCAAACATTATTCTAGACAACATAACAATGAAAGCTTAGGGACTCGACCCTATACAACTCTGCTTTATAGCACGATCTGAGAAGAAGAAGGGGTAACCATTCTATCATGCCTTGTATCCTTCTGCTTAAAAAATGTGGTTCACAACACATTTATAAACAAGACTCTACTAGACACAGCTTGCAGACTCCCTAGGATATGACGTTGCTCTGATACCAAATTTGTCACGCCCTGCCTTGGGAGGCATGACTGGCACCTAATGCCAAACTAGGACCTGGGCTGACCTGGCTGGGCATATGCACCACTAGTTCCTACCAACAACTTAAAACCAAGAAAACAAACTGCTATATCTTAGTTGTAAACACAGCCTCGGGCTGACAAGGCCACGCAACACCCTTAAAAGAAAGGGATCCTATGTGCACCGACAAGACCATCATGCTGTCTAGTTATAACAAAATGAAAATAGGTGGTCATATTCATGCTATAGTCAACAAGGTTGCTAACTAACTAGATAAACTAGGACGCATATGGCAACACGCAAAATATACATACATAGGCCTTACACGGCCAACAACAACTAATTAACTAAAAACTGTAGTCTGTAAGCCTCTAAGAGTGAAAATATTGGTCGGGATAGGGCCCCAGCCTACCAAAAATCTATATAACAAGGACAAGAAAACCTCTACTATCTGGAAACTCCGAACGAAAGGAGCTGACCAATCTGTGACTCTGAATAGCTACTAAGGAGGTCCTAAACCCTATTGATCTAAACCTTCAGGAAAGTATGTAGTGCCCTACGCGTGGGGCGTCGGTACAATATGTACCGAATATGTAAGGCAGTAATAAAAGCTGAATAAAAGCTGATGAAGAACTGAATGTAATCAGCGACAGAGAGCAGAAGTTAACCTGTAAGCTTTCTTATCCATTACCCGCATCCCATAAACCACTACACAAATAAGAACTGAATCTACAAGACTATACATTCATAAACTATATCTAACAAGCAAGTATGCAAAAAAGAACCTAACCTGGCCCCCATAAGACTAGAAGGTGCCAGCAACACAAAAATAACCTACCGGGGCCCCCGTAAGCCCTGGCAAGTACAACTTAATATATATACCCCTAACTAGGTCCTTATGATTCTACTGGTAACTATAGCCAACCTACCTGGCCTCTGGGTCTGCAACTGAGCCCGTTGGACTTCTATAACTGTGTCTGAGCTAGTTAGGCTCCTTTATCTGCACCCTAGGCACACAAGGCTCAACGAAGGGTCAGTAATGCCAGTATGGCATAAGAAGAAATCCATACAACCTACCTGGCCTCTGGGTCTGCAACTGAGCCCGTTGGACTTCTATAACTGTGTCTAAGCTAGTTAGGCTCCTTTATCTGCACCCTAGGCACACAAGGCTCGACGAAGGGTCAGTAATGCCAGTATGACATAATAAGAAATCCATACGTGGATGGACATAAATGTGGCCTTATAGGCCTGAATATAGTCCTTGCAGACATCATATAGATCCTCTAAGAGACATCACATAACTCTTCTGAGCGATATCACATAGCCCCGTAGGTGATGACACAGTTAGAAATGCGGTCAATATCGACCTAAGTACTACATTCTAGTCTTAATCTAGCCACTCAAAAGGCCTATCTGGCCCCCCTTAGGCCTGACAGACAACTACTCACTCCTCCAATAATCTATATAGCTGGGAACTGGCACACCCCATGTGCCTACACCTTACCAAAGGGTCCTGGTAGTCATTATAACCTATGATGACCTGAACAGAATAGGGCGATGTCCGGAGTGGCCTAAGCGGTACTTCGAAGGTCATGCTAGCGCAATGATAGCTCATAAGCAGCCAACAAGGTCATAGGCGACCGTATATATGATTTCTTTGCTTGGGTCGACTACAGGGCTACTACCCGCCGGAAAGTTCCTAAGCAGTCAGCCCTAACTTCCCACAGGCAACATGCTATAATTCTTAGCCTGGCGGTAATACTGTGATACTAAGATTCTAGTCCCTTAGACACTAACTTGGTCTGTCTAGATTTCGGATGACTCCTCTTGATGGTTCATAGCTTCGTAGATAGGTATATCTGGACCTAGCCCTATGCAGCAACATGTACATGAGCATCTATAAGAGTCACCTAGGCGTTGGCCTCCCCATCTGACTACTAATAAGGTTTCCTTCTTAGGACAACATCTAGTCTATTAGATTTGTAGCAACTGGAGTGGTTTCTTGAGCGACCTGTAGGTCAAGCATTGAGTCGGTTGAAACTAACGGTCACTGACAATAGCCAAGCATATGGCAAGCTGTCTCTCAGTTCACTAGGCAACCCTGGTGCCATTGACTCGAAGGTAAGACCACCCTATCCCAATTCAGGCCCTTGAGGGATCAAGGTACGCCAACGACCTCTGGGCGAGCTTTACTGACAATATAGGCATCAACCTGAAGGTTATATCGCCCAGCTACGCCCTATACTATCCTCCCATAAACTTATAAGGCCTTAGCACGTCAACAAGGCATCAGAGTCCCAGTAATACTTCGAACAAAAGAACAGAGGAGTCCCTATGATGCTCCTAGGGTTAGTCACACTTAACATACTCTTTCCCGACGAGGGATACTATGATATAATCGCAATATGTCTTATAGCAGCTAACCATAACATACATAGTTCTTATCTACTAGCAACAACTAATTACAACATATAAGATCATTATCTATTGGCAGCAGCTAACCACAACGTACCATATTATTGTCTACTTTCGAGGGCATTGGTCATATCACTATACGATGAGAATAGCTTACCAAAGAGATAAGCCTTAACATACCTCGAATGTCGATTCTCGTTTATCCAAATAGTTTCAACCTGAAGCCGGCAGTTCCACTCAGCCCTATGTTGAGAGAATAAGGCTATTTTTAGTAATAGGAACCACTAATAACGATACCTTAAAACATTAACTACATTCAACTTCATTTAGTTCGGCCCAAAAAAACTCATAAATTTTTGAGAGTCTATAAGGTAGAAATGCTCACCTAACACTTGTAGTCACTTAGGACTCAATTAGAAGTGATTTCTACAATTTTTACTTGGCGGGGCTTTGACAATACGGGCGAGATTTCAAGAAATAACTCCGTAGAGACATTCTTCGTAGGCCTAGGAATCATTAACTGAGAAGAATTGACATTTGGAGGTGATTTGACGGTGTAACTTGGCTTTAATCGATGTAAATTATCTCTCAAACTCGCTCTACTTTGGGGAAATATTGAAATGAATCATTAAAAAGTGAAGGGAATATATAATGTTTGAGGAAGTGTAAGGGGGAGGCCCAGCGTGCCGCTCGCAGCGCCAAGAATTGGGGGCGACACGCTGCTCAAGGCGCCGGGGCAGAGGCGCGATGTGACACTCCTTATGCCTTGCCTCAACTTCAGCCTCTTGCTCGCTTGATGATGCACTCATGCTCTCCCCTCTCCGGCCCTTTCCGACATGCGTCATACTCCAAAAACCTCAACATACATACACACGCATCAATTAAAAAATAGGAACTTACGGGGTGTAACACCTAGCAAGATTCAATTCTCTAGAAACCATGTATTAGGATTTTCATTCTACATATGATTTCTCTTATGTCTTCTATTATTTTTTCAAGAATTTTATGATGAATAACATATTTTTTACATGACTTTATCTCTGAATTGCATGATGTATTTTGAAAATTTGATACTAGCATGATTTTCAAGCTTCAACCCATGATGTAGCATTGTTTTATGAAAAATATGGTCCATTTTGAATATATAATTCTACCCTCATTTCAGTATGCATAATTATAGTATGATTTAAACATATGATTTACTTAAGATTCAAGTATGATCAGTATGTTCAGTTTTCGTTAGACATTCATGACACTTTCAAATAAAGAAGCTCTGATAAGTCTTAGAATATCAGTTTCTTTCATGGTTCTTTAGACTGTCATGACACTTTCAGATAAAGAAGCTCTGACTTAGTCTTAGAACACCAATTTTGAGCTATCAGTATTTTCATTGTTTTTAGACTCTCAGGAATCTTTTAGATAAAGTAGTTCTGACTTAGACTTAGAACGCCAGTTTTCAGATTAGCAGTCTTTATGTTCTTTTGGGAGTAGTACTTAGTACCGAGTGGGATGGAGTTCAGCGCATTCAAGTTTCCAAAACTACGTGCTACTGTAGGTTATTATCAATTGGTAATCACATAGCTCACTAGATCCTGGCAAGGTATAGTGGGCCCTATCGATGGGAAGTATACATCGAACTCCACATCTAACTCACGTGGTTAAATATTGATTTATAGGCTCTCCCACAATATAATTTAGTGTCAGTATAGTTCATATCAGTTGCAATTATACTTTCAATTTTTAGTACATGTACATGGCCTTTATTAGCTGTTTTACATGCATTTTTATTAAATGTTTTAGATTATTACATCATGTCTGCTTTTATTCATCTCAATAGGGTCATTGTAATAAATCTCAGCTTATGCATTAAGCTATGTATTCAGTACAACTTTTTCTCAGATTATTAGTACATTTTAAACTTCCGTTGCATATCCCATATACTCAATACATTTCAAGTACTGACCATATACTTCTTGTGCTATATCATTTTATGATATAGATTCAGGTATTCAGACTCAACCCTCAGGTAGACACGTTCCCGACATGCTCAGCGATTCTTGGTGAGTCCTCATCATTCGAGGGCTGGAGTCATTTTCCTTCAATTCGGTTGTTTGTGTTTCAGTTTTTCAAATTTATAGAGTTAGTTGGGGACTTGTTCCAGAAACTCCTTTGTCAGTACAGGCTTTTAGAAAGATAGAGTTTTAGTGATTTAGTTTATGACTTAACGTTTTGTGTTTCTTATGACTAAATTTTCAGTTACATGAAGTGTTTCTATAAAAACGCCTCTCTTAAAGTTTAATTGCTTCCACTCATATTTTCTATATATTTGGATCATGTTAGTAATATGCCATGCCATAAGTTAGCTTGGGGCCACTTATGGTTCTAGGCACCGTCTCATGTTTAGGAAGTAGACTCTGGTTGTGTCAAACTTGGTATCAGAGCATCAGGTTTAGAGTGTTCTAGGGTGTCTGAAAGCCACGTCAAGTAAAGTCTTGTTCATAGGTGTGAAGCGCGCCACACTTATTAGGAAGAGGCTACAAGACATTTTAGAAAATTTCCCTTCCTTCATGATTCTTATTGTGCGATATAGTGTAAACTCTAAAGTTTCCCTTCTAACTCGTGCTTTACACTTTTACGATCCGAACATAGGCCCAGATCTAGGCACGGAACGTAGAACCATAAATGGCTCCAAATCAACCCATGGTATGAACATGAAAACTAAAGCTCAATATAAATAAGGCGGAAGATTAAATTCCGAAAAAATGAAAGTTTGAATAGTAAAACATTTAAACAACAAAAATCTCAAAACACTAAATCCAAAGCTGGATATACAAACTATGTCTGAAAAGCCTCTAACATACTGACGAGCTGATGGGACAACACCCTAAACCTAGCTCACTAGAAGTCTGAAACTGAAAATGACAATAGTTCAACTATCTAATGGTCATCGAAGGACGAGGACTCACCAACAAGCTGTGTGGACTGAACTCCGAAAGCTGGCTAGTAGCGAGACTGAATCTGAATGTTTGAGCCAATATCATAAAACGATATAACATAGAGTATGTAGTTAGTACTTTGAATGTACTGAGTATCCAAGGTAAGTAAAATAGACTAAGTAGTAAATCTGAAGTTATGCATAACATAGATCATATCATTATAAGATTCTGAGAGTAAAGGCTGTATGCTGATATCTGAAAACATGAAAAGACATAACTGAAATAAGTAAATATGGCTTTCCATAATTGAAATCATAGGTAAAAGCTCATAAACTGATCCTTGGATCAAACTTGCTGAAAACATGATATAATATCTTATAGTACATGCATTACTGAAATCATGAGGAACAATGGGAGACTCGTCTTAACTGACAACCACCATGTATGAGATCATGATGATCCCACGTCTTGCCCACGTGGAGGAGAGCTATCCTAGGACTTGCCAAGGTGAAGGATTAAATAAGGTGTGATATCACGGTGGGCTCTTGGGCAGGGGGAAATGCTCTTTTGAGAGGCCCTAAAGTATACCTACGTTGGCGCGTAATTCATGAGACTGGGGAACTTTGTAACCCCAAGCCTACTCAGTGCTAGACACCACTCCCAAAACATGTAATAATGCTCATATAATCATATATCAAAACATAACTTGAATCTTAACATATGGGGAGTCTTGACTCCAACACATGAGATAGCTGAACTTATTAGCCTTTGCTAAATCATGATTCTTGTTTAAGTTGAGTGGACTTGCCCAAATCTTAACTTCATGCTTACCTGAAATAAACATCGTAAGTAAAATCATAATATATTCATGGGTAATTTTAAACATCTATACCTGCTAGATATTTCATCATACTTGGAAGCATAAATCATAAATTCAACTTTTCATGAAACTTGCATATTTGGGCATCATGTTCTTAAAACTTGTAATCATGAGTTGTAATCAAAATAGGTATAAAAATTGCCCATGAATCTTAAAACATCATTTAAAACATGAAGGGAATTGACCCATGAATTAAACATAGAGAATTCATAAACTGGGTTAAGACCCAATAGAATTATATACTTGAATTCATGAACTTGAGATGGGATTTGGGCATGAGAGTGAAGGAAAACTCTCATTCATGGCCCTACATACCTAGGTAAGCTAATTTTATACCCTTCCTAGAAAGTCCAAGAGATTTGGGGAAGAACTTTAAGAATTCTAGACTTGATCTCCTTTGGGAATCTCTACACTTGCATGCATGGGGAGGGAATAGGTTAGAATAGGCTAAACCCTCTTAAAATCCTCCTAATTGAGCTTAAAATGATGTAGTTAGGGCTTAGGAGCTTAGGAATTACGAAAATGCATTTATTAAATTCGCAAAAGAACTACTCACTGACGAAGCAACGATTCACACCACGAGTCGTACCCTGATTCCACAACTCGTGGGTTCCTTCCATTGCTGCAGCTGCTTATACCTGAGTTTCTATAGTTTCCCATGGGTCCAACCAATGGGTCATAGGTTCTTCGTATGAGTCATACCTTCGATCGTCTGATCAATACCTGAAAACCCACCTTACCTTCCACGACTCCTGACCATGAGTCGTACCCCTAACCTACGGCTTGTGGTTTGCTCCCATAACTCACAAGTTCAACTCCTCCAACTTCAGACGACTGCCTACCAATGACCCGTGTTTGGCTACAATGGATCATACCACGACCCGTACCATCTAAGTTGACCAGTTCTATCCTAAATAACAGCTCCATCCTATGACCCATTGGTCAGTCCTACGACTCATACCATGAGTAGTCCTGAGACAATTTTTTCAATTGTTTTGCCAAATACCCTTTCAAATCCCAAGTCTAGTCTTAGGCACTTCTGGGGTATTACAATATCTCCCCCTTAGGAACATTCATCCCTGAATATGGGTAAACATACTGAATAACTAGGGAAAGGAACTACCATCCCAAATACTTAACATCTAAAGCTGAAAACTGACGGAGTGACTGACTCCAAACTAAGATACATAACTTAATTGAATTCGTGAATCACACATACATGCACTGATGTAAAGGAAACTGAGAGACATGAACTAGACATGAAACTGAATAGAGTACTAAAGAGGGAATTGGTACCTCAATCTAGAATTGAGTCAGAAGGGAAAAGATGCGGGTATTAGACATCATATCCGCTTTGACTTCCTATGTAGCTCCCCCGAAAAGTTGATTTCTCCACAAAACTTTTACTGAAGCTACTTCTTTTTTCCTCAACTTTCGAACCTGACGATCAAGAATTTCAACTGAAACCTCTTCATAGCTAAGGTTATCATTCACACCAATGCTCTCCACCAGTACAGCCAAAATCGATCACCAATTCACTTCTTCAAGAGAGACACATGGAAAACTGGATGTACAGAAACCAACTCTGAGGGAAACTCCAATTCATAGGCCACCTTGCCAACACGTCTCATAATCCTATACGGGCCAACATATTGGGGAATGAGTTTCCCTTTCTTTTCAAACCTCATCACCCCCTTCATGGGAGATACCTTCAAGAACACATAATCATCAACTTCAAATTCAAGTTCTCTCCTGCTCATATCCACATAGGACTTTTGACGACTCTGAGCTATTTTCAGCCTTTTGCTTATTTGCTGAACTTTCTCCATAGCCTCATGAACTAAATTTGGCCCTATCAATGTAGCTTCACCTACTTCAAACCAACCAATAGGCGACCTACACCTCCTCCCTTAAAGAGCCACAAACGGAGCCATTTGAATACTGGAGTTATAGCCTTTGTTGTAAGTAAACTCGATAAAAGGAAAATAATCATCGCAACTACCTTTGAATTTAATCACACATGCTCTCAACATATCTTCAAGAGTCTGAATGATTTGCTCGACCTCACCATGCATTTGCAGGTGAAAAGTTGTGCTAAGCTTGACCTGAGTACCAAGTCCCTTCTAAAACGGCTTCCAAAACTGCCAAGTGAATTGAGTACCTCTGTATGATATGATGGAAAAGGGAACACATGCAACTGAACTAACTCCCGAGTATACAATTTAGCATAATCCTCCATTGAGTCAGTAGTTTTGACCGGTAGAAAATGGGCTGCTTTAATCAACCTATCCACAACCACCCAGATAGAATCATACTGTCGACGTGTACAAGGCAACCCTATAATGAAGTCCATATTGATCTCTTCCCACTTCCAAGTGGGGATAATGATGTCCTGTAGCACACCTCCAGGCCTTTGACGCTCTACTATCACTTGTTGATAGTTCGGACACTTAGTCACAAACTCCACTATGTACTTCTTCATGCCATTCCACCAATTGACTTCCCGTAGGTCACGATACATCTTGGTGGCACCTGGATGTATAAAATATCAAGAACCATGAGCTTCATGCAATATCCGCTCCCTTAAGTCATCTACATTCGGAACACACAAACGACCCTGATATCGAAGTACAACATCTCCCCTTAGGAGAAGACCTCTACCTTCTGATTCTGAACTGCTTCCTTCAACTTTACTAAAATAGGATCCTCATCTTGCCTGGACTTGACCTCAGTCACTAAAGAGGATTCTGAGCCGTTCTGAACAACGACACCACCATTTGTTGAATTAACAAGGTGAACCCCTAATCGAGCAAGCCTATGGACATCCTTCACTAACTCTTTCCTTCCATCTTCCACATGAGAGACACTCTTTATGGATAGCCTGCTAAGAGCATCCTCCACTACATTGACCTTGCCTGGATGATAAAGGATATTCATGTCATAGTCCTTGAGAAGCTCTAGCCACATCCATTGACACAAATTTAGGTCCTTCTGGGTAAACACATACTGAAGACTCTTGTGGTTTGTAAACACATCCACATGGACCCCATACAAATAGTGTCTCCAAATCTTCAATGCAAACATTACCGCTGCTAACTCTAGGTCATGGGTCGGGTAATTTTTCTCAGGAGTCTTAAGCTGTCTAGAGGCATACGCAATGACCTTGCCATGCTACATCAACACATAACCAAGACCAACCCTAGAGGCATCACAATACACTACAAATCCATTTGTACCCTCGGGTAGGGTCAATATTGGGGCTGAAGTGAGCCGAGTCTTTAAATCTTGAAAACTCTGCTCATAGGCATCCGACCAATGAAATTTGACTTTCTTTTGGATCAACTTAGTCAATGGAGCTACAATGGATGAAAATCCCTTAACAAACCTTCTGTAGTAGACAGCTAAACCTAAGAAACTTCTGATATCCGAAGGATTAACTGGTCTAGCCCAATTCTTTATATCTTCTATCTTTTGAGAGTCCACCTGTACACCGTATCTTGACACCACATAGCCCTTGAATGCTACTGAATTCAGCCAAAACTCACACTTGCTGAATTTAGCAAATAACTAGTGATCCTTAAGAGTTTGTAGTACAATACTCAAATGAGAGGCATGCTTCTCCTCGCTCTGAGAATATATAAGAATGTCATCTATGAATACAATCACAAACATGTCTAAATATGGCTTGAATACCTTGTTCATCAAATCCTTAAAAGCTGTAGGAGCATTCGTTAGTACAAAAGACATAACTACAAACTCATAGTGACCATATCGAGTCCTGAAGGCTGTCTTTGGGATGTCACTCTCCCTAACTCTGAGCTGGTGATAACTGGACCTCAGATCTACCTTTGAGAAGCACTTAGCACCCTGAAGTTGGTCAAACAAATCATCAATCCTAGGAAGAGGATACTTGTTCTTGATTGTAACCTTGTTCAACTGCTAGTAGTAAATGCACATACAAAGATAACCATCCTTCCTCCGAACAAAGAGAATTGGTGCACTCCATGGGGATTTGCTAGGTCTGATGAAACCCTTGTGTAGGAGATCCTTCAACTGTTCTTTCAGCTGGAGACATTCTTTAAGGATGGCTAGATATAGACTGCGTATCGGAAAGAAGGTCGATACCAAAATCGATCTCCCCTTAGGAGGGACTCTGGGTAGATCATTTGGGAACACCTCCGGATACTTACACACTATAGGAACTGACTGGAGAGTCTGGGTCTCGAACGTAGCATCCTTAACCCAAACTAGATGGTAAACACAACCCTTAAAAATCATCTTTCTAGCCTTAAGATAGGAAATAAAGTGACCTACAGGCACAACTGAACTACCCTCATTCTAGGACTGGCTCACCCAAAAACTGGAACTCTACTGCACGGGTTCTACAATTTACTGAAGCATAACATGTATGTAGCCAATCCATGCCAAAGATAAAATCAAAATCTATCATGTCTAACTCTACTAAATCTGCTGAGATGAATTTCTGAAGGGCTGTGACAGGGTAATTTTTGTATACCCGTTAAGCTATAAATGAGTCACCGACTAAAGTAGAGACTGAGAAGGGTTCTGATAGGATTTTAGGACTGACTCTAAAACTACTAGCAACATAGGGTGTCACAAAAGATAAAGTAGCCCATGGATCTAGCAATGCATAAACATCAAGATGAAATACTCGCAACATACTAGTGACCACATCTGGAGAGCCCTCTTGCTCCTAACGAGATGAAAGGGCGTAAAACCTGTTTTTACACTGACCACCACCTACACTAGCGGATGCACCCTGCTAAGCTGAGCATGATGGTGGAGCTGCTAAATTGGTGGCTGGGTCTCGACCTCTACCATGGCTTTTTTCAGCCGCTACAATATCACTGAGCATATGATTAGGCTTCCCACACCTGAAACATGCACCTGAACCTGCTAGGCACTCTGCGGGGTACCTCCCACCACACTTGTTACAAACTAGAAGACTAGGCTCTCCTGACCTCGAGAGATTGATGCCCGTCCCCTCTGATCACGCCTAGACCTGGATGGCACGCTGGCTAATAACGACGTTGGAACTGATGATCTCTGATGAGACTGCTGACGGTGCCCACCATTGGGCCTCTGTTGGGAAGACTCAATACTGCTCGTCCTGGCCCTCTTGGTCTCTCTCTTTATCCTTCATCTGATCTGCCTCAATCTTCTGGGCATATATGACCAACCGAGAGAAGTCCAAGTCAGTGTTTAGCATCGTCGTCCTACACTCCTTGACTAGTGAGTTGGACACCCCATACACAAATCTTTCCATTCAGGCCTTCTGGTCTGCCACTATCTCCGACGTATACTTGGACAGCCAAATAAACTCCATGGCGTACTCTTGAACCGTCATATCATTTTGCTTCAAGTTGATGAATCCTGCCGCCTTTGCCTTCCTCAACTCCCTAGGAAAGAATCTGTCTAGGAAGGCTGTCATGAATTCCTCCCAGCTCATGGGAACTACGCCCACTGCTCTACCATTTCTCCACTGATGGTTCAAAATATAAGCAACCCCATTCAGTCAATAGAAGGCTAAGTCTGTGCTATCTTCTCCCGTAACTTCGATAATTTGGGTGATCTTTAGTATCTCTTCTAGGAACTCATGTGAGTCCTCATCCACTCTCGACCCAAGGAACTTAAGAGGATTCATCCTGAGGAAGTTTCAAACTCGAGCTGCCGCTACGCTCCCATTCTGTGGAACATGGGCCATCGCCTGCTGGTTGACCAGAGTGGTCAAATCCTGGGCCAACATTTAAAAGGCTACCCTAAACTCGGCTTGAGAGACCTGCTCGGGCACATGATTTGCTGGGGCTAGTGGGGCTTGCTGGTGCCCATCTCCATTACCATTCTCCTGGCCGTTTCCATTTCCTTTCCTTATTCCGTTAACTTAGCATAGAGGCATGATTCTGCAAACGCGCATAGCACGAGTAAGAAGGATAGAGAGATACTTCATCGCATGACATAGATCATGAAAGAAGGAAAATTTCCTAAAATGTTTTGTAGCCTCTTCGTCATAAGTGTGGCACCTTCACACTCCTGAAAAAAGACTCTACATAATGCAGCTTTTAGAAACTCTAGGACACACTTAACCTTTGTTCTACTACCAAGTTTGTCATGACTCGAACATAGGCTCACATCTAAGCATGGAACCTAGAACCATATATGGCTCAAAGTCAACCTATGACATGAACATGAAAACTAAAGCTCAACATAAATATGGTGGAAGACTAAATTCTAAAATAACGGAAGAATGAATAGTAAAACATTTAAACAATGAAAATCTCAAAACACTGAATCCAAAGCTGGATATATAAACTATGTCTGAAAAGCCTCTAACGTACTGACGAGCTGATGGGACAACACCCCCAACTAGCTCACTAGAAATTTGAAACTAAAAATGACAATAGTTCAACTATCTAATGTCCCTTAAAGGATGAGGACTCACCAACAAGCTACCTGGATTGAAATTCGAAAATTCGCGAGCAACGAGACTGAATCTAAATGTGTGAGCTTGTATTATGAAACGATACAACATAGAGTATGCGGTTAGTATGTGGAATTTACTGAGTATGAAAGGTAAGTAAAATAGGTTATGTAGTAAATATGAAGTCATGCATAACATAAACTATATCATTATAAGATTTTGAGAGTAAAGTCTGTATGTTGATATCTGAAAACATGAATAGATATAACTAAAATAAGTACATATGTCTTGCCATAATTGAAATCATAGGTAAAAGCTCATAAAATGATCCTTGGATCAAACCTACTGAAAACATGATATAATATCTTATAGTACATGCATTAATGAAATCATGAGAAACAATGGGAGACTCTTCTTAACCACCAACCACCATGTATAAGCTCATGATGATCCCATGTCTTGCCCACGTGGAGGAGATCTATCCTAAGCCTTGCCAGGGCGAAGGATTAAATAAGGTGTGATATCACGGTGGGCCCCTCGGCCGGGGGAAATGCTCGTTTTATAGGCCCCAAAATCATATAATTCTCATATAATCATAGATCAAAACATAACTTGAATCTTAACATATGCTGATTCTTGACTCCAACACATGAGATAATCGAACTTATTAGCCTTGGCTAAATCATGAATTCTTTCTTAACTTGAGTGGGCTTGCCTAAATCTTAACTTCATGCTTGCATGAAATAAACATCATAAGTAAAATCATAAATATATATTCATGGATAATTTGTAAACATTTACACATGCTAGATATTTCATCATGCTTGGAAGAATAAATCATAAAGTCAACTTTTCATGAAACGTTTATAATTGGGTATCATGTTCTTAAAACTTGAAATCATGAATTGTAATCAAAATAGTTATAAAACTTTCCCATGAATCTTAAAACATCAGTGAAAACATGAAGAGAATTAACCCATAAATTAAACATAGAGAGTTTCATAAATTGGGTTAAGACCCCATAGAATCATACACTTGAATTCATGAACTTGAGATGGGATTTGGGCATGAGAGTGAAGGGAAACTCTCATTCATGATACTACATACCCGGGTAAGCTTATTTTACACCCTTCCTAGAAAGCCCAAGAGATTTTTGGAAGAACTTGAAGAATTCTAGACTTATGCATGGTGAGGGAATATGTTATAATAGGCTAAACCCTCTTAAAATCCTCCTAACTGAGCTTAAAACAATGTAGTTTAAGGCTTGAGATATTAGAAATTATAGAGACATCCTTATTAAATTTACAGAGAAACTGCTCACTACCGAAGCAATGATTCATACCACGAGTCGTACCCTGATTCCACGACTCATGGATTCCTTCCATTATTGCCACTGCTTCATCCTTGAGTTTTTGAATTTTCCACAGGTCCAACCAATGGCTCATAGGTTCTTCCTACGATTCGTACCTTTGATCGTCTGATCAATACCTGAAAACTCACCTTACCTACCATGACTCCTGACAACGAGTTGTACCCCAAACCTACGACTTATGGTTTGCTCCCATAACTTACCAGTTTGACTTCTATGACTTCCAATGACTGCCTACCAATGGCCCATCATTGTCTACAATGGATCATACCATCTAACCTGACCAGCTCTATCTTAAACAATGACTCCATCCTACGACCCGTTGGTCATTCCTTTGACTTGTACCGCGAGTCGTCCTAAGACAAAATTTTTGACTATTTTGCTGAACACCCTTTCAAATCCTGAGTCTAGTCTTAAGCACTTTTGGGGTATTACATACACGTTCACAGGTAATATTTCCTAGAGAAGCGGATGGAAAGAGAAATGATAAGGAAAATCAACAAGCTCCACCAACTCCAGTAGACCCCTTGAGTGAGCAAGTAACTAGTGCGAGTTCAGGGCTGCCTTTTTGTATGTTGACACAGGCCGTGAAAGCTTAGCTTAACTAATAGGTAATCACACTTATGAATCCTAACATAAAGAAGGCAGTTACAAGGGTTCAGGACGTCACTAAGATGAACCCTCTAAGTTCCACCGTTCAAAGGCAGATGGGATGTTTAAGGAAAGTGAAAAGGGGAATAAGAGATCTAGAATTATCAACTTTGAGGTTCCTCAATAGAGGATGTGTGTTTGACATCATTCACATTCCCATCAGAGTTCATTAGCCCCAGCACCATCATCATTCGATGCTCTATCCAGGTCTAGGGTTGATTAGAGGGTAGAGCATTAGGCTCTACGTTTTAGGGGAGTATGTCTAGGGTGCTTATATTTTCATCTTGTAAGAAATGTGGTAAGAGACATATTTGAGAGGCTTGTTTAGTTCGGATGGTTGCTTTGGGTGAGGCAAGCTTGGTCATAAACTCAGAGATTTCCCATCAGCAAAACGTGGAGATGGTAGAGGCCGTGCCCCAGCCACCTCTTCAGCTGTCCTATCAGGTTGCCTAGCTTGCAAGGAATTGTGGAAAAAACTACCCTGGGGAGTGTTTTATTGATAAGTAAGGCTGTTTTGGATGTGGTAAGAATGACCACCAATACCAAAATTATTGTCAGCCAGCAAGGAGCCTCATCTAGTGCCGGTGGTGGATAGCACCAGAACAACTTATATGCCTTGTCATCACGATCAGGAGCAGGAGAGCTTTCCAGAAATAGTCATAGGTATTTTATGAGCTTTTCATGGTGATACTTACATGTTTCAAGCCCAAGGGCTTCAGTATGAGGCATATGATTCCTTTAAGCATCTTAGTATAAGTTTTATTTCGTGTATTATATTGAATGGTTAAAGGATTGGATGAATGGAGGGATACAACAGGAGAAGTATGAAGCTTTCAGTGATGGCTTTAAGGAAAAAAATGGAGTTAGGGGTTACCTAAGAAAGAGATCATATCAATAATCTCGGTACTTTCAGATGAAGTCGGAAAGGAAGAGTTTAGCATCCTTATGTATAGTAATACTTCGACCGCAGAGGAGCTAGTAATTATAGCCCATCCTAGAGAAGAGGTCCAAAATCTTAGAAGGATGACTTTTGAGCTAAGGGGTAGATGATAAGGTGAAGGACCAAGTCAAGTCTTGAGTTTCCAAGTGTGAAAGTTTCAGGAAATAGTAATTATGGGATGTCGATCCATTCTTATTCAAGTGTTTCCCTTGTTCTTTAGTCAACATGACACTCTACTCATGCATATATAAACATGTTATGGCCACTTCTAATCTCCAACTACTCCACACATATGCTCATAGTCAAATTCCTAGAATGAGAAGTTACCGCTTCATATGAACAATCCCAGTCTTTCTCCGTGATTCAATAGATCTCAGCTTCATGTCATGAAATTCATTATGTATATAAACTTATGTCTCAGTATATGCTCAGCTCTATGAACTCATCCCTTCAAATTTTCCTTAATGGTTAATAAGATCATAATACATCATGTATATGATCAATTTAGATTTCCTGAATGATTTGTGCTTACTATTTTCTTACTCGAAGCCCTATGTACACTTACCCATGACATAAATGATGGTTGCAACATGTATATTTAGAATGAATTTCTATTCATGCCATATATACTTGGTATGTAGGAGTTCATGAAGTGCAATTATTAGCCATGCCAGGAAGACAGGGAAGTTCTTGGATAGTGTAAGCTACAGAGGAGCCATAAGATGATTATAGTGATAGGCTTGAATGATTTGGTGATGTACAAGTGGACTATTGCGTGGTATGACTAGTGAGTCCTTGTTTGGAGCTCGAGGTTGAGTGATTTCATGCTAAGGGGAAATAGTATTATGGGAGGATAACTCCAGATTCAAGAGGTTTAGTCGAGTTAGGCTTGAATGTGGTGGAAATCTGTTGTGGACTCAGACTTTGGTATCAGAAGGAGCATAGGTGAGGAGTGTAAGCTTTGAAAGATAAGGGTGGAATTCAAGGAAGTGGTGAAGTTAACATGGTGTTCTAGAAGTTTCACATATGAGAGGGGTAATGAGGTGTTGGTGTAAATGATAGTCTCTTTTTTGTGAATGTTCAAGTTGAAATCTTAGGTCGTCCAATTTGTAAGTTGGGGAAACAAGGAGGTAGTCTTAGTGATGGTTTTATGAAGAAATCAACTAGTGGAAGGAGCTATCTGGGAAAATGGATTCAGTTATGTCGTACTCTCAGTCAGATCAACTATCATGTTAGCTATACAGATATTAGAAAGCAGTTTTAGGATTTATAACTCTTTCCTTACCAGCTCAGTTCTAGTTTGAGGAAATAGTTCCTCCTTGGTACTCTACTTAGTTTTATGTAAGTCTCATGTCCTTCTGTTCTTCTCATGTTTTAGAATACATGTATAACTCTCAACCATTTATGCATTGGAGAGATCGTTTCTTATTTTGTGCCGAAGCACTTTTTAAAGCACAGGCTGATTCATGAAATTAGTTTAGCATATGTATCTCAATTGGGAGTTAGTTACTCCATCAGTGTTCAGTCTATGGCTTTCAGTATTGGGATTGCAGCTCTTTCCCTACCCTTTCAGCTTTGTTAGTCTCTATTCAAGGATGAATGTTCTTAAGGCGGAGATATCATAACACCTCAGATCTCTAGGTGGCTTTTCATAGCAAAGAACAGAGGCTTCCTAGTTTGATATTAGGGTCAACATCGAAGATGATGTCCCATCAAGTAGGTGATGAGCCTTCACTTGGGGCGTCATTGTTATCCAAAAAAAGAATCAATCGGACTACGAAGTGATGGCAGAGTTCACGGTCCATCAGTTATGCGATGACCCATCTTCTTAACTGTTTATAGTACCCATAATTTAGCACTTTCTGCTTAAGGGTGATAATGAGGATGATGGACCGTCAAGTGGATGATGACCCATCACATTGACCATCACTTGGGCTAGGATTCTTATGCCTTTCTTCTTAAGGGCGACAGTGGAGACGATAGACTGTTAGGCTAGAGATGGCCCATTACTTGGCCATTAGTCAACCAGCAGGACCAAAAATTGCAGAATCACTGAACGATTTCTCCAAGGTATTTATGTCACTTCCCACTCTTTTAACTCTTATACTATGTACTTTTGGACTCCTTTAGAAGGGATTAAAGGGTGTTAGTAGATAATTCCCGTCATTCCCCCCTCAAAACAAGCAGAACATCAGCATTAGGATCTCCAAGTTCTCTTAAGTCTAAGCTAGGGTTCTTCTCCAAGTGCGTCAAATTCAAGGTTCTAGTTAGGAATTCTCAAACTACAAGTATGCGGGACTTCAACAAGGGTTTCCTTTCACCCTTGTGTCCCAATTATTTTCAGAAACCCTAACAAGATCTAATTTTCTAGAAATCATTTCTTAGGGTTTACATTCTACGTATGATTTCTCTCATGTCTTCCATGTATTTTCAAGACTTTTATGATGAATAACATATGTTTTTCATGATTTCAATCTCAATTGCATGATGTATTCCCACCATTTGATACTAGCATGATTTCCAAGGTTTAGCCCCTGATTTAGCATTGTTTTATGAAAAATATGGTCCATTTTGAATATATGATTCTACCATGATCTCAGTATGCATGAATTATAATATGATTTAAACCTATGATTTTCTCATGATTCCAGTATGATCAGTATGTTCAGTATGTTCAGTGTTCTTTAGACTATCATGATACTTTTAGATAAAGAAGCTCTAACAAGTCTTAGAATACCAGTTTCTTTCATGGTTTTTTAGACTTTCATGACAATTTCAGATAAAAGCAACTCTGACTTAGTCGTAAAACACCAGTTTCAAGTTATTAGTATTTTCATGGTTCTTTAGACTCTCTGGACACTTTTAGATAAAATATTTTTCAAATTATCAGTCTTTATGTGTTATTGGGAGTAGTACTTAGCACCGAGTGGCCAACATTCAACGCACCCAGGTTTTCAGAACTATGTGCCACCATAGGTTATTATCAATTAGTGATCAAAAGCATTAGTCACTAGACCCTAACAAGGTATTATGGGCCCTATCGATGGAGAGTATATATCAAACTTTACGTCTAGCTCACGTGATTAAATGTCGGTTAATAGGCTCCCCCATAATACATTTCAGTTTTAGTATAGTTCATATCAATTATAGTTTTTAGTTATAATTATAATGACAATTTTTAGTACATGTACATAACCCTTAAATCAGTTCTACTTGAATTTTATTTACAGTTTTCAGACTATTACATCATGTCTGTATTTATGCATCTCAGATTGGGTCATTGTACTAAATCTCAGTTTATGTATTCAACTATATATTCAGTCAGGCTTTTTCTTGGATTATTAGTATGTTTTAAACTTCAGTTGAATATCCCATGTGGTCAGTACATTGTAAGTACTAACCACTTACTTTTTATGTAATATCATTTTATGATATAGATTCAGGTATTCAGACTCAACCTTGCGGATAAAAATGTTCCCGACTTAATCAATGATTCTTAATGAGTCCTCATCATTTGAGGGTTGGGGTATTTTTCTTTCAGTTGGGTTGTTTATGTTTCAGTTTTTCAAATTTATAGAGTTAGCTGGGGACTTGTCCTAGCACCTCCTTTGTCAGTAGATGCTTTCAGACATATAGAGTTTTAGTGATTCAGCTTATGACTCATCATTTTATGTTTCTTATGACTAAATTTCCATTTACATGAAGTGCTTCTATGGAAAAGCCTATCTTAAAGTTTAATTGTTTTTGCTCAAAATTTTCATATATTTGGATCATGTTAGTAATATGCTATATCATGGGTTAACTTGCAGCCACTTGAGACTTTAGGCACCGTGTCGCATCCAGGGTGTAGAGTCGGGTCGGGACAGAGCCCTTATATCTGAAGATAATAGTGAACTTGACTTAGGAAGGAATGATATACCAGCCGCAATATTGAGGTGGATCCGCATGGATTTCTTGCTGAACAACTTGAACTTGAATCAGTGGATGAGTTTGTTATTAAAGATACATCATGAGTCTACTTTTTTATCTTTTACTTATACAACTGGGGGTGTACACTATAACTTCTCCTTGTACAATTTGAGTGAGCAGCTCTTTCTTTTATTCAATAATTTAATCATTTTATATTTGAATGGTATCCAAAAGAATTTGCAAAATTTAAACTTTTAGTAATATAAGCTTTCTCTATCATATTTTAATCTGTGGATTATAAAATATGTTAATTTTCATGCTTCCTTTCATTTTGACTGACAAAATATTGTGTTATAGTGGTTTTATTATTTATTTATTATGGATTGTCAAATTTATTTTCATGCTACTTAAAGTTGGTTGCGAAGTTATAGAGGAAGTGTTGGATTAACTCTATGACAATTGAGAATCCTGGATCTTATTTTTTTGAGTAAGATCACAACATTTTTTCAAGTTGGTAGAGCTGTCCTAAACCTTGCCAGGGAAGAGAATGATAAAGGAGTAATATCACTCATGAGACTATTCGAGGGGGGGAAACACTCTCTGGCGAGGCCCCAATCATGAATATACCTATGGTGGCATATAATTTTAAGATCAGGGTGCGTAGAACCCAGTCTACTCGGTACTAAATTCATGTACATACGTGAACTAGCCATGACATAAGGCCCGTGAGTCGGCCAAAACATAATTCATGAATCATAGGTTTCTTGCATACTTTTAGATCGTAAAATATAACTTGAAAATCATCAAAACATGGTGGGTAATTAAATAAATTCATATTTCAAATCAGAAATCATGCTGGGCTTGTAAGTATTAGCAATTAAAGCGAAGATCGTAAATCAATTCATCATAGATGATGCTTAAATAGGCTTATTTTAGTAGAAATCAAAATCAATAGTTTTACAAGTAAACTTAGATGTAAAAATTTGGTCCAAATCCACAAAATGTGATGTAGATCATAAATCATAAAGCCCATTAGCAAGTCATTCGAATTTCACAAAAATTGAATTAAAACCCCATGTGGTTTTTGAATAGATTTTCATGAGTCAATAGAGGATGGGCATGAGTGTGAATGGAAACGCCCATTCGTCACCCTACATACCTGATGGAGACTGAATCTTACTCTCCCTTGAATGCCCAGAAAGGAATTGAAGAAGAAACCTTGAATCTCCCTTTTGATCACCTCCCTATCACTCTTCTATTCTCTTGCATGCATGAATGAACACTTAGGATAGTTTCCCCCTCTAAAACACTCCTGTCATAGGCTAAAACGACGTAGTTTAGGCTTTAGGAACTTAGGAATTACAAAAAGACCCTTACTAATTTCAGAAAGTAACTGTCAGGTGGTCCTAACGGATGACCTGACGACTCGTTGTTAGAGGGCACGACTCGTTATGTCGATCGTCAAGTGCACTGCCTTATTTGTTCTCCTGGGCTCGTAATGGGTCACTTCACGGCCCGTTATGGGTGACCATGACTTGTGCTCACCACTCGTTAAGTACACTATCTCATTTCCGAACTTTGGACTCCAAGCCTGCGAACGACTCACCCCATGGATCGTTAAGGCTAACGACTTGTGGGGACTCCCGTCAGGTACACTGCCCAGCTGTCCTTTTCCGAACTATGTTTCCTTACCCACGAATCACCTGACGACTCGTGGGCTATCCTCACGAGTCATGAGATGACTTGTCCTGAGGCTGCAGTAAAATTTCCTACTCTTTTCCCCGTTTCAACTCCTGGGTCCGATCTTTGAGCTTCCGGGGTATAACAATATCTCCCCCTTGGGAACATTCATCCTCGAATGTAGGAAACAAGCAGAAAACAGAAACATGCAATTATCATATCCAAATACTGATCATTTAAACCGAAGATCAACGGAATGACTACCTCCGATTTATATCACATAGCTGAACTGATCTCATGCTTCACATACACATCCATACACATAAAAGAAACTTGGACACATGAACCGAACATGAAAACTAAATAGAGTCGAAGCGTAAAACTAATACCTCAAGTCGGAACTGAGCCGATAGAGAATAAGTGTGGGTATTTAGCCTCATATCCGCTTTGACTTCCCATGTAGCTCCTTCAACATGCTGATTCCTCCATAATACTTTAACTGAATCTAGTTCCTTGTTCCTTAGCCTCCGAACCTGACGATTCAATATTCCCACCGGAACTTCCTCATAGTTAAGGCTATCCTTTACACCAACGTTGTCCACCAGGACTACTAGAGCTGGATCCCCCAAGTATTTCTTCAGAAGCGACACATGGAACACAGGATGCACGAAAGATAACTCTGAGGGTAAGTCCAACTCATACGCTACCTTACCAAATCTTCTCATAATCCGGTAAGGACCAACATAGAGGGGACTAAGTTTTCCTTTCTTCCCAAACCGCATGACTCCCTTCATGGGAGATACCTTCATAAGTACCCAATCGTCCACCTCGAACTCCAACACTCTCCTCCTCCCATCGGCATATGACTTTTGATGATTTTGAGCAGTTTTCATCCTGTCCCTTATTAGCTGAGCCTTCACCATAGCCTCATGAACCGAATCTGGACCTATCATAGTTGCCTCACCAACCTCAAACCATATGATGGGCGATCTACATCTCTGCCCATAAAGAGCCTTGAACGGTGCCATCTGGATGCTAGAGTGATAGCTGTTATTGTAAGCAAACTTGATAAGGGGCAAGTGATCATCCCAACTACCTTTGAAGTCCATCACACATGCTCTCAACATGTCCTCGAGAGTCTGGATTGTTCACTCCACTTGGCTATCCGTTTGGGGATGAAAGGCCGTACTGAGCTTAACTTGAGTCCCGAGCCCCTTCTGTAGAGACCGCCAAAACTGGGAGGTAAATTGAGTACCTTTCTCTGAAATGATAGACAAGGGCACTCCATGCAATCGAACCAACTCCAGAATGTATAGATTGGCATAATTGTCCGCTGAGTCCGTGGTTTTGACCGGTAGAAAGTGAGCAGCTTTAGTCAGCCTGTCTACCACCACCCACATAGAATCATACTATCGGCAAGTACGAGATAGGCCTGTAATGAAATCCATATTAATCTCTTCCCACTTTCAAGTGGGAATGCTGATATCCTGCAGTACGCCTCCCGGCCTTTGATGCTCAACCTTTACATGCTGACAGTTCAGGCACTTGGCTACGAATTCTGCAATATCCCTCTTCATGCCGTTCCACCAATATATTTCCCGCAAGTCATGATACATCTTGGTGGTGCCCGGATGGATAGAATATATGGATCCATGAGCCTCATGCAACATTCAACTCCTAAAATCATCAACTTCCGAAACACATAGGCAACCCTGGTACCGCAGCACTCAATCTCCCCCTTGGGAGAAGACCTCCACCTTCTGACTTCGAACGACTTCTATCAGCTTTACCAAAACTGGATCCTCATCTTCTGTAGATTTTACATTAGTCACCAAGGATGATTCTGATTCGTTCTAGACAACAACACCGCCATCGATCCAGTCGACCAACCTAACTCCCAACCTTGTGAGTCAATGGACATCTTTAACCAGCTCCTTCTTTCCCTCATCCACATGGGACACACTCTCCATACAGAGACTACTTAGTGCGTATGCTACCACATTAGCCTTACCCGGATGGTAAAGGACACTCATATAGTAGTCCTTGAGTAGCTCCAACCACCTCCTTTGCCGAAGATTGAGATCCTTCTGTGTGAATACATATTGTAAGCTCTTGTGATCCGTAAACACATCCACATGGACCCCATACAAGTAGTGTCGCCATATCTTCAAGGCAAACACCACCGTGTCCAATTCAAGATCGTGGGTCAGGTAATTCTTTTCATGGTCTTTCAACTGTCTTGAGGCATATGCTATCACTTTCCTATGCTGCATCAACACACACCCAATTCCGATCCTTCAATCATCGCAACACACTATGAATCCATCGATACCCTCGGGTAGAGTCAATACGATGCTGAAGTGAGTCGAGTCTTCAACTCTTGGAAGCTCTTCTTGCAAGCCTCCGACCATTGGAATTTCACCTTCTTCTAAGTTAGTTTGGTTAATGTTGCCACAATAGATGAGAAACCCTCTACAAACCTCTAATAGCAGCCAGCTAAACCCAAGAAACTCCGAATATCCGAGGGATTCACCGGTCTAGGCCAATTCTTCACCGCCTCAATTTTTTGAGAATCTACTTTTATGCCCTCGCTTAATACCACATGGCCCAAAAATTCTACCGAGTTCAACCAGAACTCACACTTGCTCAACTTGGCATACAACTGATGATCCTTGAGGGTCTGCAGCACTACTCTCAAATGAGCGACATGCTCCTCCTCGCTCCGAGAGTATATAAGGATATCATCAATGAACACAATCACGAACATATCCAGATATTGCTTGAACACCCTGTTCATCAAGTCCATCAAAGCTGTAGGAGCATTTGTTAGTCCAAAAGAAATAACTACAAACTCATAATGGCCATACCGCATCTTGAAGGCTGTCTTCGGGATATCACACTCCCGAACCTTGAGTTGATGATACCCATACCTGAGATCTATCTTTGAGAAACACATGGCACCCTGAAGCTAGTCAAACAAATCATTGATCCAGGGTAAAGGATACCTATTCTTAATGGTAACCTTGTTCAATTGCCGATAGTCAACGCACATCCGAAGCGAACCATCCTTCTTCTGGACAAATAACACTGGTGCACCCCACAGAGACTTGCTCAGTCTGATAAAGCCCTTATCTAGCAGGTCTTTCAACTGATCCTTCAACTCTTTTAGCTCGGTTGGAGCCATCCTGTAAGGGGAAATAGATATGGGCTGCATATCGGGTAGAAGGTCAATACCAAAATCAATCTCCCGCTCGGGAGGAACACCTGGAAAATCATCGGGAAAGACCTATGGATACTCACGCACCACCGGAACTGACTGGATAGTCGGGGTCTCAGACTCAACTTCCTTAACCCTGATCAGATGGTACATGCGACCCTTAGAAATCATCTTCCGAGCCTTAAGATATGAAAAAAATCGACCTGCTAGCACAGCCGAACTACCCTTCTACTCCAAAACTAATTCACCCAAAAAAAAATTCTACCTCACGGGTTCTATAATTTACATAAGCATAACACACATACAACCAATCCATGCCAAGAATAATATCAAAGTCAGTCATGGCTAACTCTACAAAGTCTGCAGAGGTGACTTTATGCAATATAACGACTGGGCATCCTCTATATACCCGCCTAGCTACAACCGAATCTCCGACAGGAGTAGAAATCAAAAATGGTTCTGATAGAATCTTGGGACTAACTCCAAAGACACTAGAAATGTAAGGAGTCACAAAAGACAAGGTAGCTCCCGGATCTAGAAAAGCATAAACATCAATATGGAAGACACGTAACATACCAATGACCACATCTGGGGAGACCTCTTTCTCCTGACGGGGTGCTGAAGCATAAAACCTATTTTAGCGTTGACCATCGGCCGAATTAGTCGAGGCACCCCGATGAGGGGGACATGCTGCTGGAGCGGTAAAACTGGCTGCTGGCATACGAGCTCCACCGACCCCTGATCTGGCTGAAGGGCAATTCCTGCGTTTGTGTTTGGGTTTGCCACACCCTAAACAAGCATCTGATCCGAATAGGCACCTCCTGGGATGATTCTTGCCGCACTTTGCACAAGATGGGAAAGTGCTCTCTATCTGCGTGCTGCCCTAGTCTCTCAAATCTGGAGTCCTTCTCCTCCGATCCCTCAGAATCTAGATGGCGTACTGGCCAATGATGGTGTTGGAGAAATAGACCAATGCTGAGACTACTGAAGCTGTCCACCCCCTGATCTGACCTGAGAAGTCCTGTAACTATCGGTCCTGGCCCTCTTGGCCTCTCACTGCCTCTGATATACCGACTCCATCTGCAGATCATGCAGCACAAAATGGGGAAAGTATATATCTTGATGCAACATGGCAATCCTGCAGTCCTTATCCAGGTAGTCCACCACTCCATGTAGAAAATGACTTACCCAAGCCCTCTGGTCCGCCACCAGATCTGGCTCATACTTGGATAAACAGGTGAATTCCAATTCATACTCCTGAACGGACATATCACCCTGCTTTAAGTTAACAAACTTGGCCGCCTTTTGCTCCCTCATCTACCGAGGGATGAATCGATCCAAGAGTGCTGTGTGGAACTCTTCCCAATCAATATGTCCTAAACCCACTTCCCTAGCATCTCTCCAATGTTTGAACCATATGCGGGCCACCCTCTTTAGCTGATAGGCGATCAAATCAACACAATCTCCATTGGTCACCCCCATAACCTGGGTGATCTTTAGAAACTCCTCAATGAAATCATGCAGATCCTCATCCACCTTGGACCCAAGGAACTCCGGCAGGTTCATCCTCAAGAAGTCTCTAATCAGGGCCGTTGTCGCATTGCCATTCTGTGGGATATGCGCAATAGCCTTTTGGTTGACCCGAGTCGTCAAGGCCTGCGCCAACATCTGGATAGCCGCCCGAAACTGGTTTTGGTGCCTGGGGCTCCTGAACAGGTGGGACCTACTGATGTCCATGATCAGTGCCATCTCTGTCGCATTCACCGTTCCCATTTCTCCTCCCGTTCACTCTCCTGGGAGCGATGATTTTGCAATCGTGAGTAGCATGAATTAGAAGGATAGAAGGACTTTTCATCGCACATTGTTACACCCCGTAAAATTTTTGGTAATTATTTGATGTTTTTATGATATGTTAAGGGAAGTACGGGTTGTATATTTGCCGTAGATGACAAGGGAAATGTGTACGAACGGAAAACCGAAGAGTATGTGAAGTTCATAAGTAAGGGTCAAATTTAAATAACCATATCTCCTAGTATATAATGAATTAGAAGCCCAACGACCTATAAAATTAAAGGTCTTTTAGTCTAGTTTTCAGAACATCAAATCTCTTGTCAATCGAAGTTTAGAGTAAAAAGTTATAGATATTTTACCGTGACATTTTCGGGCAGTAAGGAGGCCACCGCCCTAAAAACGGCCACCGCCAACTTGCGTTATATTTTAAGTCATGAATTATCAAATCATTTTCAATGTTTCCAGAATTAAGGTGCCCGTTTATCCTCTGAAATTCTCTCAAATTTCCAGCAAACAACTAAGGAAAACACTAAGCTAAACTCCATTAAGCTAAAGCTAAGTGAAGGGGATCTACCATAAGGTGAAGGTGGTGTGTTGGTGGCTGTTTTGGCTGCACTTGGACAGTATTGCTGTGGTGAATTTGCTGCGTTTTTGAAGATTTCCCAAGCTAAATATACGTTCACTCTTGGTAGGGATTAAACACAAGTATAAAAGGTAAGGATTCTACTACTATCCTTGCTTGAATTTTTGATTACAAGACTAGAAGTTGGAGGTGTGTTTGGTGTGTTGGTGAACTGTTTTGTGGCGTTTTAGACAGAAAGGTTGCTGTATTTTTGGACAATAAGTTGAGGTAAATTACTCCAATTTTTAACCAAGAACAAATCCGCAGCAAAAGGTAAGTATTTCACCCCTTTTAAACCTCTCGAATTGTAAAGCAAAAATCTGGAAATTGGCAGCTAAGAGAGCTGCCGATGGACTGTTTGTGAGCTAAGTATTGCTCATTTTCCTTAGGATTTTTGGCTGTTTATTTTTATGGAATTATACTTCATATTGAGGGAAAGAATTACAGCAGAACTAAGGTAAAATTTCCTCTTGTTTCTCCCTTAAAAGTTAGTGAAAACTAGTTGAGAAAATGGCTAAATGTTGTTGATGTTGCCGTGTGTTGTTGTTGCTATTGTGACTGCCATTGTTTAGTTATTTTGGATGAATTTTGTGATATATTAAGCTTTTAATTGGCCTATAAAACCACTGGATTAAGTAGGTTGAAGGCTGATCATTGAAATAGGAAATCGGCTAGAGAAAAGTTCATCAGAGAAAGGTATGTAAGGCGTTCTTTGTCTCTTGATTTTCAAGCACGAATTCATGCCGAGGATTAATCCGGAATTCTACTATACTTGAGATTCTTTAGTAGCATATTATGGTTCCTCCCTGTTGTTATGATTACTTTGTATTAAGGTGTGTATTTGCTAAAGTGTTGGAATGCATGAATGTGAAGCGGAGAGGGCAATTGCATTCTATTATGGTCATAGTTGTAAATTGAGTCTGAAGTCCCCTCGGTGTGGGAATTGTGAGCTAGTCCTTTACATTATGTTATGTATTGGTGGTTTCAAAGTTGTTTCACATTATGGTTGCTAAGAAATTTGGTAAGCATGGCAAGACAACGACGCGCAGACAAACCTAATAACTGAAATCGGGTTTTAACTCAATAAGGGATAACGAGGGTAACGAAATGGAATTTCCTTATGACAGTTACCTACCCTCTCATATTCATGTTTTAAGGTACCTAAGACCATGAGGTGATTCCCCTATCCCTCTTCCTTAAGCTAAGAGACTAATTAATACGTTTCTTAATTAACCGATACGTTAAACTTGGAAGATAGAACTCGAATGGGTAAACTATTGATATTTCTATGGGACCATCTTTATTGGAAGGTTATGCACAATATCTTGATGTTAACATGTTAGACGAAAATCATAATATATATATATGTTTATGCTTACATTCAAATTACGTGCTAAAGCGGCAAGGATTGCCTTTAGAAAGTCGCTATATGTTTATTAGAGCTCTTGAGTTATCTAGACCTCCTGAGAATTTCTTAAGGCTTTAAGTAGACACGTCGCATGTTCTTTGAAAGTTGTAGATGTGTAAGGAAATTAACCTAAGTGTAAAAGTTGAGGCGCTAGTAGCAAAGGAGAGATAAGAGTAAACGTTAGACCTTTTAAAGTAATATGTGAGGAATATGCCTTCTGTCCGTAGTTGATTTCAAGAACCTTTGAGCGACGTTAAAATATGAGCAAGACGAGTTTAAGAGACAATGTTGGCAATTAGGTAAGAAGGTAAGTGCGTACAAGAATTGTTGGAATAGTGAACACGAGAGTAAATAATTAGGTAGGGAATGACGAATCCTGTTTGGAAAAGAATCTAAGATGAATACGAAAAGTAGAGCTAAAGGTTGTTAAATTTGATGATAAGTGTTACGATTGCTAATGATTAGGCAAATAGCTAGCAAGATTTACCCTGTTCTAAAAACGTTTAGCAAAAGAGTTATAAATAAAGTTGTTTATGTTCAGTTGTGTTAAGCTAATGAAAGGGAAGTAAAGTGTTAACTCCTTAAGAAATAATTAGGATCGAATATTTTGAGATAGTGACTCAAGTTAAAGAGAAGTTCTTCATTGTACTTTTAAACAATTATCTTTAATTATTTGTTCTAAGAGTTGGATTAACTTTTTCAAGTTTTAAGGGATTTTATTTTTCTTGGAAGTTTCTAAACTATTTATAATGCTGCTAAGCTTTTCTAAGCTCCGCATATATTGGAATGTTTCACATGAGCTTTTCCTACGTTGTTTGAAGCGCGACTATAAGTCTTTATATATTTTAAGGCAGCCCCTAGACAGTTGCCTAGAATTTTTATATTAAAGAGCTCTAGGTTTGAGATACACAAGTTATGTCTTCCTGTTCATAAGTTACCTCGAGATGTGATATGATGTGCAATGAATGGGGTATGCTCACAATTCTTGATATGAAAGTATGAAAGTCAAACGAGTATAAGCACGAAACGAATGCTAAGATTGTTAATAGAAAATGTTAGGTTATGTGATTCCTCTCTGCTCCTCGTGTTAGAATTGCTAGGAGATGCTTAAAATCATGAATGTGAGTCTACACATGTCTTTATGATATTCCAGTTCTAGGAACTTCCCTAGAATTCATTCACAGCATATGTATGCATTTAAATGCTAAATGAAAGACCTATATGTGTATGGAATAATTGTAGTATTAGGGGTCTTGGTAAGATCCTACACATGTTATAGTTACTGATCAGCATATTTTATAGTTTCCAGTATTCAGATAATTTGTATGAGCTTTATCAGCTCCATTTATGATGGCGATTAAGATTTATTTTTATTTTACCCCAGTGTGGTACACCGGCTGGAGATCTTTTTATTTTACCCAGGTGTGGTACATCGACTGGAGATATTTTTATTTTACCCCGGTGTGGTACATCGGCTGGAGATCTTTTTATTTTACCCCGGTGTGGTACATCGGTTGGCGATATTTTTATTTTACCCCAGAGTGGTACATCGGTTGGAGATATTTTTTTTCTACCCCGGTGTGGTACACAGGCTGGAGATCTTTTTATTTTACTCCGGTGTGGTACATCGGCTGGAGATATTTTAATTTACCCCGGTGTAGTATACCGGCTGGACGAATTTTATATATGGATTTAAGGTTGGCTGGTCGCTGACATTACAGTTATAGTTTCTTTCTTATGCATTTCTTAATTGCATTTTCATCTCTTTGTAGAGTTATTATCAGGTTTTAGTTTCTAGGATTCCAGGTTGTTACCATTCCTTATTCCTGGTTCGGTTATCTTGAGTTCAGTTATGTTATAGTAAGTGGTTATCAATTACAGGTTGCAGAGTTCCAAGTTTTATTTATCCTCTATATGTTTATGTGCTAGGTCAGTTATTACGGGATTGTTATCTCATGATTACAGTTTCAGCCTTACATACCGGTACATTTCATTCGTACTGACGTCCCTTTGCTTGGAGACCTGCGTTCGTGCCGCAGGTGCAGGTAGAGGTCAAGATGGCAAGTTGAGTAGCAGTTCATGAGATCAACAGATGGTTGGTATGCTCCTTTCGTCCTGTAGCTAGGGCTTAGTTATTTATGCTTGAGTTTTGAGATGCAGTTATGGTTAGGTCGGAGCCCTGTTCCGACCATCAGTCAGTTTACTCTTAGATGCTTTGTGGACTTAGTGTGTACAGTGTTATTTAGTTTGTGGCCTCATCGGCTTATTGTTGCTTAGTTTAGCACACTAATTGCCTTGGTTGCATTTCGATTGTTTATCCCGTATTGTTGAGACCTTATGGGTCCAAATTATTCTTCAGTTGATTGTGACAGGTGGCCTGGATGGCCTAAATGTTACAGTTATAGATGTCATATAGCCGGCTTCTTGATCAATCATGAATCGAGTGCCAGTTGTGCCCTACCCCAGTTTTGAGGCGTGACAACAATATAAATCATGAAAGAGGGGGAACATTTCCTAAACGTCTCATAGCCTCTTTGTCATGAGTGTGGCGCACTTCACACCTATGAAAAAGACTCTACTTAACGCGGCTTTCAGACACCCTAGGACACTTCAAAACCTATGGCTCTGATACCAAGTTTGTCACGACCCGAATGTAGACCCGGATCGTAACACGAGAAAAGGAACCCCGAGAGGCCCCAAGTCGACCCATGGCGTGAGCATACATCTAACTTCATTCATAATAAGTGGGAGACTAATCACAAGGCATAGCGGACATGTAAGCATAATTATGACATATCATAACAAACGGAATCACTTAGACATACACAATCTGAGTACTACACACTATCTGAAAGCCTCTACTACATACGATGGGTTGATGGGACAACACGCTGACTAACCCGAACAAGTACTGAAACATAAAATAGCATGAATGTCTATCAAATGGCCCTCGAAACATAAGGACTTACCAGTAAGCTGAAAGTACACTCTGAAATGATCTAGATTTGAGGAAGAGCCTGAGAGCCGAAACCTGTATCATAAGACGATACAACATGGAAAGTATGCGGTTAGTACGTGGAATGTACCGAGTATGAAAGGTAAGTAAATAGGAAATTTAAAATATGTAAAATCTCATTCAGCAGCATAAGAGTAGAACATCACGCTTATATCATAAATATCATAACATAACATATCATAATGCTCAAGGTTTCCAAAACATTCGTAATGCAATTGTAATCATAATCATAAGAGAAAAGCTTTTTTGAACATCACCTGAGCCACTATACATAATCATATACATGCATAAATCACGAGGAATAGTGGAAGATTCTCTTAACCGACATACCCCATATGAGCACACATAAAGCCCAACTTGTAACCCTAGTCGGGAGGGTGTCCATAACTTGCCAAGGGTAGGACCAGGAAAGTGTGATATCACCATGAAATGGGCCAATTGGGCCGGGGGACAGTCATAATGGAGGTCCTAACATACCTACGGTGGCACATAATTTATGAGATTCGGGGCAGAACCTAGGGCCCAAACCCACTGGTGTTTGATACTACTCCCAAAACATATATATATATATATATATATATATATATATATATATATATAGTGCTCATAGTATAATATGCATGAATTCATGGGATATTTAAATCATGATAATCATAAACATTCTTGTACATACGTGAACTAGCCATGACATAAGGCCCGTGAATCGGCCAAAACATAATTCATTAATCATAGTTTTCTTGCATACTTGTAGATCGTACATATAACTTGAAAATCATCAAAACATGGTGGGTAATTAAATAAATTCATATTTCAAATCAGAAATCATGCTGGGCTTGTAAGTATTAGCAATTAAAGCGAAGATCGTAAATCAATTCATCATAGATCATGCTTAAATAGGCTTATTTTAGTAGAAATTGAAATAAATAGTTTTATAAGTAAAATTAGATGTAAAAATCTGGTCCAGATCCATAAAATGTGATGTGATCATAAATCATAAAGCCCATTAGCACTTCATTCAAATTTCACAAAAATTGAATTTAAACCCCATGTGATTTTTGAATAGATTTTCATGAGTCAATAGAGGATGGGAATGGGTGTGAACGGAAAAACCCATTCATAACCTTACATAACTGATGGAGACTGAATCTTACTCTCCCTTGAATGCCCTGAAAGGAATTGAAAGAAATTGAAGAAGAAACCTTGAATCTCCCTTTTGATCACCTCCCTATCACTCTTCTATTCTCTTTCCTACATGAATGAACACTTAGGATAGTTTCCCCCTCTAAAACCCACCTTTCATAGGCTAAACGATGTAGTTTAGGCTTTAGGAACTTAGGAATCACGGAAAGACCCTTACTAATTTTGCAAAAAATAACTGCCAGGTGGTCTTAATGGACGACCCGACGACTCGTTTCTAGAGGGCATGGCTCATTATGTTGATCTTCAAGTGCATTGCCTTATTTGTTCTCCTGGGCTCATAACGGGTCACTACACGGCTCGTTATGGGTGATCAGGACTCGTGGTCACCACTCGTTAAGTACACTGTCTCATTTTCGAACTGTGGACTCCAAGCCTGCTAACGACTCACCCCACGAATTGTTAAGGCTGACAACGACTCGTGGGGACTCCAGTTAGGTACACTGCCCAACATTCCTTTTCCCAACTATGTTTCATTCCCCACGAGTCACTTGATGACTCATGAGATGTCCTTACGAGTCATGAGATGACTCGTCCTGAGGCTGCAACAAAATTTCCTGCTCTTTTCCCCATTTCAACTCCCCGGTCTGATCTTTTAGCTCCCGGGGTATAACAGACTCATATTGAGGATGACAAGAAGGAGTTGGTGAAGGATATTCACAAAATAGCTCGGTTAGGGGTGCAGTTGGTTGACTCGGCTAAGGGTGGAGTGGTGATGCAAAGCGGGTCAGATTGCTCTTTGGTTCTGGAATTTAAGTACAAATAGGATGAAGATCCCATTCTACTTAAACTCAAGGAAGTGGTTCTCAGGAAGGAGGTTGAGGCTTTCTCCAAAGGGGGAGATGGTGTGCTCCGTTATCAGGGCAGATTGTGCATACCGGACATTGGTGACTTGAGAGAAAAGATATTGGCTAAAGCACACAGCTTGAGATACTACATCCACCCTAGTGCTACTAAAATGTATCGTGATTTTCGGGATATTTACTGGTGGAAAAGCATGAAGAGAGACATAACCGAATTCGTAGCTAAGTGCCCAATTGCCAGCAAGTCAAGGTAGAGCATCAACGACTGGGAGGTATGACCCAAGATATCAACATACCCATGTAGAAGTGGGAAGAAGTAAACATGTACTTTATTACGTGTCCACCTCAAACTTGTCGGCAACATGATTCCATCTGAGTAGTAGTAGATCGGATGACTAAGTCATTATATTTCCTCCCTATTAAAACTACAGATTAAGGTGAGGACTATGCTAGACTTTACATCCGGGAGTTAGTTCAGCTTCATGGGGTGCCATTATCCATTATTTCAGACAGAGGTACCCAGTTTACCTCACATTTCTAGAAGTCTTTTCAGAAGGGACTTGGACCCAGGTCAAGCTCAGCACAACTTTTCACCCGTTAGACAGATGGGCAAGCTGAGCGGACTATCCAGACCCTAGAAGATATGTTGAGAGCATGCATGATCAATTTCATTAACAGTTGGGATGACCACTTGCCTCTTATTGAGTTTGCATACAATAATAGTTATCACTCCAACATCCAGATGGCCCCGTTTTGAGGCATTATATGGTAGAAGGTGCAGGTCTCCTATCTAATGTTTTGAGGTTGATGAAGACACTATAATGGGCCAGACTCGATTCATGAAGCTATGCAAAAGGTACAACTTATCAGAGAAAGATTTAAAATAGCTCAGAGCCGTCAGAAATCTTATGCTGATGTGAGGAGGAGAGAATTGGAGTTCGCTGTGGATGACTGGGTTTATCTGAAAAGTTCACCCATGAAAGGGGTGATGAGATTTGGGAAGAAGGGAAATCTCAGTCCTAGATATATGGGACCTTATAGGATTCTGAGATGAATTGGCAAAGTAGCCTATGAGCTAGAATTACCTTCTGAATTAGCATATGTGCACCCAGTATTTCATGTTTCACTATTGAAGAAATGCATTGGTGATCCAACTTCAATTGTGTCGTTGGATAGTGTGGGAGTGAAATATAATCTCTCATATGAAGAGATCCTAGTTCAGATCCTTGACCATCAGGTTCGTAAGCTGAGGAACAAGGAGGTATCTTCAGTCAAGGTCTTGTGGAGGAACCAGCAGGTTGAGGGAGCTATGTGGGAGGCCGAAGCGGATATGATGGCTAGATACCCCCATTTGTTCCCTTCCGACTCAGTTTCAGTTTAAGGTATCAACTCCTTCCCCAAAACTGCTTTTAGTTCATATGTTTCAATTTCTTTCATGTAATTGATCATGTGTATGATTAGTGAATTCAGTGCGGAGGTAGTCATTCCGTTAGTTTCCAGCCTTTACGAATAGTATTTGAATATAGTGGTTGCAATTCTATGCTTTCCTATGTGGTTTCCAACATTCGAGGACAAATGTTCCCAAGGGGGAGATATTGTAATGCCCCAGAAACTCAAGGTCTAGACCTAGGACTTAAATCAGAGAAAACTAGAAAATCTGCATCAGGTCACAAACCGAGTCATTTTGTGACCCGTGGGGAGTGACCGCGAGTCGTTAAGTGACTCGTGGTGAGACCTGGGGGTTGATTTTGAAATTTTGGTGTTTGGGATGACCACTAGTTGTGGTCCAACCCCATGAGTCATGAGATGACCCATTTTCAAGGATAATTTGAAGACCAGGAGAATATTGGCAGTGAACTTCACGATTAGCACCACGAGTCATGGTCCAAGCCATGATTCGTTAGGTGACCCGTGGTTCAAAATAGATGGAAGAGTCATGATATTGGTAGTGTAATTAACAAGTGGGTCACCACGAGTCGTAGGGTACAACACGAGTCGTGGTGACAAATAGGGGATTTTGGGCAGTGGACTCAACAACCGGACCATGAGTCATGGTCACTGGGCACGAGTCATAGGGTTCCCCATGGGGACTAGAAGTTAGTTTTTCCTGCGAATTTCCTTAGGGTACTTTGGTAATTTTCTAACCTCCTAGATCCTAAACTAATCATTTTGGATTTTTTTGAGGGGATTTAGATGGGCAAAATGTTTTTCGCCCTCATTCCCACTCATCTTCAGAAGAATTATCGTAAATTTTCCTCTCTAGAAGCTCTCTAACAAAACTAGGGTTTTCCTCCACTGCAATAGTTGAAGCTTCCTTCTCCAAGGAAATTCTAACTCAGGTATGTGGGAATTCAACAAGGGGATAGTTCTTCCCTTGTGTCCCCCAAAACTCTTCTCTAGTTTTCTGTAAAATCCTAGCCATGAGCTTTCGAATGTGAAGAGAATATATGTTAGTTTTCATCGACTTCACATAGAATGAGATCCATGATTATTTCAGATATGATTTCCATCAATTCATGTTTAAATTGATGTTATTCCCATAAACATGAAATTCTAGCCCTGCAGATATTTGAATGTTAAGAAATTCTTGGTAATGCTTCGTTTAATCCATGTGGAATTGTTATGTTATATTAATTATGGATATTTTCCACCAGTTAGTGACAATATTGATGCTTATCTCTATACATTGAGTTTAGCCCTAGTCTTCGAGAGTAGAAAAGACTAGAACCTTGCTAAAGTAATTAACCTCAAAATTTTCCTGATTATATCAGTGTGGTGAATCCCCATATTATTTTATATGCTAAATTCTTAGTCAGATACATGTTTGCATAACTTTAGTTAAAATGTGAGAATACTCAATGTCTATCAAAAATGTCAGTTGATTAGTTTGACTACAAAATTTTTGAGGTGTCAGTATTACCTCCCAGTTATCAAAATCAAATTCAAAATTCAGTTTATTAGTCCACTAGGCGGTCATGACACTTTAGGTATATAGCTCTGACTAGGCTTAGGACCAGTTTAGTTTACATTTTGTTCTTAGATGGTTATGATGCTTCTAGATAAGCAGCTCTGATCAGTCTAGAACCTAGTCTTAAAATTCGGTCAGATAAGACTCTCAAGGTACTTTCAAATATGTATCCTTGACTAGTCTTGGGAACCAGTTTCAAGCTATCAACTTAGTATTCAGTCTAGAATTATCCAGTAGGAGTAGGGCTTAACACTAAGAGGACCAGGGTTCCAGCGCACCCAGGTTCCCATAACTACATTGCTAGTGTAGATTATAGTATTTATTGGCCTGATTGGCCCTATACTTTTGTGATCACCCAGTTTATACGTTTATACCCTGACAATGTATATTGGGTCCGACCGGTTAGGTGTATACATCAAACTCCACATCTAGCTCACGTGGTTATATATCGGTTATAGACTGTCTCACTAGTCAGTTCAGTCTATTCTCAGTCTAGTTTAGATCAGATCAGTATTCCAGACTTAGTTCTTTGACCATCAGACATGGTCTTCTAGACCACCTCAGTATTTCAATTATTCAGATTAGTAGCGTTAATTGGTTATTGCATATCTTTCAGTTTAGCATTTCTCTTGTTATTTATTCTATTGTGTATGGTTTCTCTCACTTACTCAGTATATTCAAAGTACTTATGCATACTTTTATGCTATATCATTTTATGATACAACCGCAGGATCTCAGTCTCAGCTTTGTTAGCCGACCGCTCATTGAAAACCTCAGCTTTACTTGTTGGTGAGTCCTCATCGTTCGGGGATGGAGATTTATTTATTCCAATTACATTTTCATTCCTCCTATTTAGATTTAGAGTTAGCTGGGGGCTTATCACAATAACTCATCAGTCATAGTGGCTTTCAGACTCAGATTGGTATTTCAGACTTGTAGTGTTGTTTTAATATTTTCAAATACTATTAATCAGCATTATTTCTTCCATGTATTTATATTTTTACATAAAACCTCCGCTGTATGTATTCTATATTACTCATAATGCTAGTGTATGGTAGACCAAGGGTTGACTTGGGATCATATGTGACTTCAAGTACCGTGTTTCATCCAGGGTGTAAAATCGGGGCGTGACACCTTTGTTGCAAATTCAAGTCATTTTGAGTGAACACATATTGAAGGCTCTTGTGATCCGTGAACACATCCATACGCACCCCATAAAAATAGTGCCTCTAGATCTTTAAGGCAGACACCACCGCTGCTAACTAAAGGTCATGCTGAGTAATTCTTCTCATGAGTCTTAAGTTGTCTCGAGGAATAATGTAGTATCCCAAAAGTTCCCAAGACTAGACCTGGGATTTGGAAATGTGATGAGCAGAAAAAGTTGTAAAATTTGCTCCAGTACGACTCAACCTACGAGTCGTAGGTTGTTTGTATGGGTCGTAGGAAGACCTGTGTTTCAAATTAGAGAATTGTTTCCCAGATCATGAGTCCTTATTATGAGTCTTAGTATGTGCGTATGACCCATGGCCAGGAGTTATAGTAAGTCCTCAGGGTTAGCAGGTGATTGATTGTATGGGTGATGATTCATAGGATGGTGTTATGGATCGTAGTAGAATCCATGAAAATATTCAGAGTATTGGAGGTTTGGAATTGGTCAATACATGAGTATACCACGAGTCGTAGGAGGATTGTACGACTCATGGTACGAGTCCTGACAGTTGACAGTTCAGTTGTTCCTGCAAATTCATTAAGGATATTTTCATAAATCCTAAGTTCTTAAGCCCTAAACTATGTCATTTTAAGCTCTGAAAAGAGGGTTTTAAGGGAGTTAAACCTATTATAAATCATTCCTCTCCCATGCATGTAAGATTAGGCCTTCCCCATTGAAGATGAAGCCTAGAATTCTTCAAGTTCTTCGCCAAATCTCTTGGTCTTTTAGGGTCAAGTGTAGATTCAGTTTACCCAAGTATGTAGGTCTATGAATGAGAGTTTTCTTTCACTCTCATGCTCAAAATTCTCCTCAACTTCATGAATTTATGTTCTAGATCAAGTTCATGACCTTATGGGGTTTTATCCTAATTTTATGATATTCTCTTTGATTTTCTTATAGGTCAATTCCCTTCATGTTTCAAAGCATGTTTTAAGATTTATGGGTAGATTTTATACCTATTCTGATTACAAATTCATGGTTTCAAGTTTTTAGAAAAATTATGCCCAATTATGAAGGTTTCATGAAAAGTCAAGTTTATAATTCCATTATGATTTTGATTATCCAAGCTCTTAAGTATGGTTTATGATTTATGATATTATTTCCTGCAAGTACTCTTCATGAATTTATGAATTTCAAGTATGGTGATTTTCTCAAGCATATATGTTCTTCATGATTTATGAGTTTATGATTTTGGTTGACTCACGAGCCCTTATTTCATGGCTAATCAGGTATTTCTAGTATGTTCAAGTATATCATGATTTAATTAGTCCATGAACTTCATGTATTATTTCACGATAACAATATGAGCCCTCATGTGCATGTTTTTAGAAGTAGTGTCTAGCATTGAGTAGGCCTAGTGTTCAGGTAAACTCCGAGGTCTCAAAACTATGTGCCACTGTAGGTATATATTCGTGGTTAACCCTATGTGGTCCTTATTAGAGATATCACGGCAAGTATCGTTCCTTGCCTTGGCAAGCTTGGGACAGCTCTGCCCACTTGAGAGAGATAGTTAGAGCATCATGTGAGCTCTATCACAATGGTGCCGATTAAGACGAGTCCTCCCATTATTCCTCATGATTTCAGTTATGCATTATTACGAAATATGATATTATGTTTTCAACAAGTTTGACACAATGATCAATTTATAAGCTTTTACTTATGATTGCATCTATGGCAAGCCATATGACTCTATTTTTAGCCTTGGGTCATTCTATTCATATATGAAATTCAGTTTACGACTATACATGTTTTAAGAAATTAGCATGTAGTCCTTACTCTTATTATCTTATGATTTATGTTATGTGCATGATTTTAGTTATACCTACTCAACCTTTTTACTTACCTTGCATACTCAGAACACTCCAAGTACTGACCGCATACTCTATGCTGTATGATTTCATGATACAGGTTCAAATGTTTAGACTCAGTCCCACCATTAGCCAGTCTCCAGAGCTTAGTCTAGTTCTCTTGTTGGTGAGTCCTCATCCTTTGAGGACCTTCCATTTGATAAGTTTTGTTATTTTCAGTGTTCAGACTTTTAGTGAGCTAGTTGGGGATGTCGTCCCATCAACTTTTCTGTTATGTTAGAGACATTTCAGACAATATGTAGGATCTCAGCTCATTAGTGTTGAATCTTCTTATGATCATTATATATGAAGATTTCCGCTTATACATGTTTAGTTTACTAGTTTTCATTAATTTATGCTCTTTAGCTGCTGTTTAATGCCATGAGTTGACTTGGAGCCTTTGGTGGTTCTAGGTTCCGTGTCTTGGCTCGGGGTCTTAGCTTGGGTCATGAAAAACTTGGTATTAGAGCAAAGGATTAGGTGTGCCCTTGGGTGTCTGAAAGCTGCATTAAGTAGTCTTTTCCATGGGTGTGAAGTGCGCCATACTTATGGGGAAGAGGCTACGAGACATTTTAGGAAATTTCCCTTCTTTCATGATCTATGTCGTGCAATGAATTGCCTCTCTATTTCTACCTCGTGCTATACACATTTGCAGAATCATGCCTCCACACTGAGAAAATGGTAGAAGGAATGGAAATGGAAATGGCCATGAAGATGGTAATGGAGATGAGCACCAGCAAGCCCCTCCCGCAGCAGCAGGTCTTTTTCCCTAACAGGTTTCTCATGCCGAGATTAGAGCAACATTTTAGATGTTGGCACTGGATTTGACCACTCAGGTCAACCAGCAGGTGGTGGTCCATGTCCCTCAGAATGGGAACGCAGCGGTGGCTCGACTTCGGGATTTCCTCAGGATGAATCCACCTGAGTTCCTTGGGTCAAGAGTGGATGAGGACCCGCATGAGTTTCTTGAAGAGATACAAATGATCACCCAGATTATGGGGGTACAGGAGAAGAGAGCGCAAACTTAGCCTCCTATCAGTTAAAGAGCTTTGCTTATATTTGGTAACATCAGTGGAGGGCCGGTAGAGAAGTAGGCACAGTTCCCATGAGCTGGGATGAGTTCATGACTGTCTTCTTAGATAGATTCTTCCCTAGGGAGTTGAGGAAAACAAAGGCGGCAGAGTTCGTCAACTTGAGACAGAACAATATGATTTTGCAAGAGTACGCCTTGGAGTTCACCCGACTGTCCAAGTATGTGGCGGAGATGGTTGCAAATCAGAGAAGCTCGTATGAACAGATTTGTGTATGGGGTTTCAAAGTCGCTAGTCAAGGAGTGTAAGACCGCAATGCTGAACAGTGATCTAGACTTCTCTTGATTGGTTTTATATGCCCAGCAAATAGAGGCGGATCAGATGAAGAAAAGGGAGAGAGAGGCCAAGAGGACTAGGATAGGCAGCTGTGGATTTTCCCAGTAGAGGCCTAGTGGTGGAAATCATCAATAGTCCCACCAAAGGTCATCGACCCCAGCGTCGTCATCAGCCAGTGTTCCATCCAGACCTCGAGGTGATCGAAGGAGTAGGGTGTCAGGTTCGAGGGGATAGAGGGACACACTGAAAGAGTGCTCCTTTATAGTCTACGAAAAGTATGGTAAGAACTACATAGGAGAGTGCTTAGTCGGATCAAATATTTGCTTCGGGTGGGGAAAACCCGAGCACATATGTAGGGAGTGTCATTTGGCTAGACAGGGTGATAGCAAAGGTCGTTCCTAGACAACCAGTTCAGCAGCAACTCTAGCAACACGTCCTTTTCAGCAGGGTGCATCCACTAGAGCAGGTAGTGGTCAGCTTTAGAATAGATTTTATGCCCTCTTATATAGTCAGGAGCAGGAGGTCTCACCAGATGTGGTCACTAATATGTTGCGAGTATTTCATCTTGATGTATATGCATTGTTAGATCCAAAGTCTACTTTATATTTTATGATGCCTTATGTTGCTATTAGTTTTGGAGTCAGTCCCAAAATCTTATCAGAACCCTTCTCAGTCTCTACTCCATTCGGTGACTTAGTTATAACACAATGGGTATACAGAAAGTGCCCTGTCACAGTCCTTCAGAAAGTCACCTCAGTCGATCTAGTAGAGTTAGACATGACTAATTTTGATGCTATCTTTGGTATGGATTTGTTGCATGCATGTTATGCCTCAGTGAATTGTAGAACCCATACGGTAGAGTTCTAATTTTTGGGTGAGCCAGTCCTAGAATGGAAAGGTAGTTCAGTTGTGCCTGTAGGTCATTTTGTTTCCTACCTTAAGCCAAGGAAGATGTTACACCCTGGAAATTTTTGCCGGTTTCATGATATGAGTCTACCTATTGTTGGACCATTCAGATATACGTATGTACATGCTAAAGGATTTAAATAATAGTGAATGTTTAGTATGAATGTATTGGAGGATTGGAGATGTAAATAAGTGGATGGAAAGACCTAGAGGTAGTTCGCACTATACCACACGTCGCGGACCCCTACCCTCTGCAGGGAGCTGCGCATTGCGACCCTCTTCTTGCGCAGTGAGGGGCACGACGTAGACATGACTCAACCGCCTCTCTCTTATATGTATGTTAATTTCATGTACTAGGATTATTTGAAGATATTTCTCTAAGGCATCGCATGAATTCACCCTAGGTTTTCAAGGGATTTGAAGGAGAACAAGCATCAATACTTCATAAGTTACATCCTCTTCTTAATTGAATGTTCTTGAAGCAAGAAGGAGCATGTCTATGGAGTGGTATCATTGAAATTGGCTTGTAGACGGAGCTCTAGGTAGTAGAAGTTGTGGAAATCACCTCTATTAAAGTCAAGAATGTCTACAAGTAATAGTAAGTACTTCCACCCTCTTAATCCTTAAGAATTCGTAAGGTTATGCTGAATTGAACTTGTTGTGACTTGTTGTCATTATGTCTTATGGGATGATGTTGTAGGCCAATTTCTTTGAAAAAAATAGTCTAATTCTTATGATTATTAGCTAACATATGGAAGGATTTAAGGTTCATAGTTAAAGCATGATCGGTTAGGTGGAGTTCCGCGAATTGAGGTATGTTAAGGCTAAACCTCCTTCGGCAAGTTTCTCTCATCGTATAGTTGATAAGACTAGTTCCCTCCATAGTAGTATTCTTGGCTATGAGTGTTGTGGTTAGCTGCTGCGAGTTGAATCTATGATTTAGTATAAGTATACCTTGTTGGGATTGGCCGTGTCTAGCTTTGCATCGTGGTAATATTTGTGGTTATGTTGTGTTGTTGGTTAGCTGCTGATTGAAACTATGAACTAGTGTAGGTGTCCCTTGACAGAATTTTCCACGGCTAGCCTTGCCTTCCAATGGAAGTGACACAGGTGTAAGGTGTTTAAATTGTGTCACTTAGGTTGACTACTGATATCTTGCTACCTTATCGATGCCGTAAGTGATTTGTTGTTAGCTGTTGTGCCTATCTTGCTAACTTAGGTAGCATAAAAAGTAACTTGGCAATACAACCCTATATTTACGACGTCTATAAGTGTTAAAGCTTTTCTTTAGTTCATCTTGACGCCTATAGAGTTAGAATTTTAGTATTGTAGCTCTACCTTCGGGTTAATAGTCGTTGTGATTGCCTATAAGGCTATTGTGGCTAGCTACCTAGAGTTAAGTCTTGTTATTAGCAGCCTTGTAGTCATTTTAGGTGAAGGAACCATATAGTTTGGTCGCCTACAACCTTATTGTTCGCTTACCAGCCATTATTGTATGCTATGCCTTCAGAATGATTATACTTAGCATCCTAATGGATTAACTTCAAAGTACTACTTATTGTGGCTGCCTATTGGGGGCTATACAGTTTAGATGCAGGGAACTACACCTAATATTAGCGATCTTATAGCTTGTTATGACATTCAGATTATCGTTTAGGCCACTCAGGACCTTGCCCCTTTCCTTTCTAGGTTAGCTGATTCTATAATTGTCTTCATGACTGTCTAGCTAGCTATGGACACATAGGATATGACGATTGGATGTTATACAGGTTGCTACTGGGGCAAGTAATAGTTAGGCCTAAGGGGCTATGCTACGCTCACTGAGCGATGTGTGGAAATATAAGTTAGGCCTGTCAAATGCTATACAGGTTGCTCAAGGAGCGAAATATAATTATGAAGTGCCAATAGGGCTATGTTATGCTTACAGAGCAATGTGAAGTCTAAAATGACTATATTGAGGCCTGTAGAGTCACTTGAAGTCTAGTGCCTAACGGACTTCCTTTATGCCTGAGTTGGCATTATTGACCTTCAAAAGAGCCTTGTGTGCTTGGGGTGTAGTTACAAGAGCCCAAAAGGATCAAGATATAGATACAGGCGCCTCACGCGCTCACCTATAGTCTCCTGAGAGGCTACTTATAGAGATACATTAATTGCCTAAGGGGCTACCTAAAGATACATGTTTATTGCCTATGAAGGGCTAGTTATAGTTGAGCTTCAGAGCAGCACACAGATGCATGCTGATTGCTTATGAAGGGATAGTTTTAAATAAACTATAGAACACCTTTGGGGCTACTGTGGTACTGATAGAGGTATACAAATTGGATTGTACTTGCTGGGGCCTCTGGGGGCTAGGTAGGTTATTGTTTAATTGTTTATACCTGCCAGGCTTATAGGATAGGCAAACCTCTAATGTATGGCAACTCCAGAGTTGCCATACATTAGAGGTTTGCCTGGCCAATGAATTACTCTCTCGGAGTTGCCATACATTAGAGGTTTGCCCGGCCAATGAATTACTCTCTAGAGGCATGCAGACTAAGGGTTTTGTAGACATGCGTTGTTGGCCATATTGGCCTAGTTGTTTTGTCAGTTGGTAGCCCTTATGGCTTGTACATGTGTATATTCTTATCTTTTAACTTTGTTTGACACAGACAATATGGTGGTCTTTTCGGCCCGCATAGGATGTTATTATTATTGAGAACTATTGGGTTAGCTGTTTATATGTGTAGGTATTTATATTGTGGCCTTGTCGGCCTAGGGCTATTCTTAAGCCAAGATATGCTTAATTGTTTTCTTGATATTTCCAAGACCTGAACATAGACCCAGATCAAGACACGGGAAAAGGAACCCCGAGAGGCCCCAAGCCATGGCATGACCATAGCATAACATATCAGAAGAACAACTAACAGGAATCATAACCAGGCGGAAGCTAACTGAATGAGTGATTAAAAACCATAAAAACAAATGTAACAACACTTTGATATAAAGCTGAATCTATCTAGACCAGTCTGAAATCCTCTACTAAATTGATGAGTTGCTGGGACAAGCCCTCAGCTAACTCCTAAAATCTAAAAACTGAAACATAATGAAAAAATAAATTGTGTCCCCGAGAGATGAGGACTCACCACAAGCAGCTAAGAGGTGAATGAAGCGTAACTAACCACATTGTTGAGTCTGGAAACCTGAATCTATATCATGAAACGATATAGCACATAAAGCCGTGCGTTCAGTACTTGGAATGTACTGAGTATACGGAAGGCGTAAATAAATTAAAACATGCAAGTATACAAGAAGAAAGTAAACTGAACACATTAATGGTAATATAACTGAAAGGAGATATAACAACCCTGTCTGAGATACACATATACATATTAACATAATGATTTTATAAGAAATATATACTTAAACATGATTAACTGATGCACAAAGTTTATGTACTAAACAAATGTTGAGGATCAAAGCCATGACTGATATCATAGAGAGTCCCTGACTGTCAAAGGGAAATGTTCTAGGCTATAGAGAGTCCCTGACTGTCAAAGGGAAACATTCTCGGATGAAGAAGACTCTACTTAACGCGGCTTTCAGACACCCTAGGACACTCTAAACCTTTGCTCTGATACCAAGTTTGTCAAGACCCGAACATAGGCCTGGATCGAGACCCAGGACAAGGAACCCTGAGAGGATCCAAGTCAACCCATGGCATGATCATAGTGTAACATATCAGAATAACAACTAACAGGAATCATAACCAGGCAGAAGCTAATTGAATGAGTCTAATTAAAAACCCTAAGAACAAATGAAACAACACTTTGATATAAAGCTGAATCTATCTAGGCAAGTCTGAAAGCATATACTAAACTGATAAGTTGCTGGGACAAGCCCCCAGCTAATTTCAAAAATCTGAAAACTGAAACATAATAAGAATATAAATCGCGTCCCCAAGAGATGAGGACTTACCACAAGTAGCTGAGAGAGGAATGAAGCGTAACTAACCACATGGTTGACTGTGGAAACCTGAATTGATATCATGAAACGATATAGCACATAAAGGTGTACGGTCAGTACTTGAGATGTACTGAGTATGCGGGACGCATAAATAAACTAAAACATGCAAGCATGCAAGAAGAAAGTATACTGAACACATCAATGGTAATATAACTAAAAGGAGATACAACAACCCTGTCTGAGATACACATATACATATTAAAATAATGATTTTAAAAGAAACATTTACCAAAGTCTCTACTAAACTGATGAGTTGTTGGGAAAAGCCCCTAGCTAACTCCTAAAATTTGAAAACTGAAACATAATGAAAATATAAATCGCGTCCCTGAGAGATGAGGACTCACCACAAGCAGCTGAGAGGGGAATGAAGAGTAACTAACCACGTGGCTGAGTCTGAAAACCTGAATCTATATCATGAAATGATATAGCACATAATGGTGTGCGGTCAGTACTTGGAATGTACTGAGTATGCAGGAAGGTAAATAAACTAAAACATGCAAGTATTCTAGAAAAAAGTAAACTGAACACATTAATGGTAATATAACTGAAAGGAGATACAACAACCCTGTCTGAGATACACATATACATATTAACATAATGATTTTATAAGAAACATTTACTGAAACATGATTAACTGATGTGCAAAGTTTATATACTAAACAAATACTGAGGACCGAAGCCGTGACTAATATCATAGAGAGTCCCTGACTGTCGAAGGGAAACATTCTCGGCTGTAGAGAGTCCCTGACTGTCTAAGGGAGAGTCCCGACTGACTAAGGGAAACATTCTCAACTAAAGAGAGTCCCAACAGACTAAGGGAAACATTCTCAGCTATTGATAGTCCCAACAGACTAGAACTAGTCTAAATTACTACATCCGATCAGAGACATGAGCATTCAACAAATTACATCATACTTTACACACATCCACAACATTCAAATCCCGAGTTCATAGCATACGATGTATATCTAAGATTCATGTAAGATCCATAGGTCCAAATCATACTTTAACATATGTATAGAAAATAATATATTCTAGACCTATGGAAAACCCATATAATCAACTCATACCTCGAACATGTACAATGAGATCATGGTGAAAGCACATGAATTTTTCATGAAACCCCATTTTGAATTTACTCTAACCTATGATGAAAATTCGATAATCATGCCATTACCATCGGTTCAACTCATAACCAAAACATTTACATTGTATTCACAGTGATAACATGCACATACTTCACATTGGTCAAAGACCATAATCGTGTTCCAACACATACAATGCGACATATGTTTTAGATTTGTAGAACCCATGTGATTTGCATATACTTTAAATAAGGATATAACTTCTTGATAAGCTCATGAAGTATCCCTCTTTCTTTACAAAAAAAGGATACATGCCCCTTTCCTTACAGTCAAGTGGCTTTCCGCTCCTCTCTCTTTGTTTCGATGAAAGCCTTAATGCTCGCGTTCTACGAGGAACTTTTTTGACTATTTACCTTCGCCGGACCATATGATTAATTTATGAAATCCCATTTGGAATCTAGAATAATTCATGGTGAAAATCCCACATTCATGTTATTCACATATCACACACATATTTTAGGAAAGATATAAGTAACCTCATGAACATTCACTACTATTAATTGTGAGAGTTTTTATAATTTAGGGAAGACACATTAGGGTTTATGCATAAATTAGAACCCTAGAACTTGCTTTTATAGAATCATGGATTTAGGTTTTTAAAATAAAAATTTGGGGCACAACGATGAAGGATGTTCTTGTTGAAAGTGTACATACCTGCTTAGAAGAAATATCCACTTGAACTTAACCCTTGAAGCCTTTGAAGAAATCCCAATTGAATCTTTAGGCTTGAGAGAGAAGAGGAAGAAGAATTTGAGAGAATATCTTGAGGCAATGAGAGATTAGGCTAGAAAAACCCTTAAAAATGTCCCATATAGTGCTCAAAATGACATAGTTTGGGAGTTAGAAGCATAGGATTTTATGAAAACACCCTTGAAAATTTGCAGGAAAAATCTACCTGCCAGTCCCCACGAGGCAGTCCACGAGTCGTGGGCTTGGCAATGAATCGTGGTGCCAAGTCGTGGAGTGCACAGGAATATTTCTCAAAATTTCTTCTCGGGTCTGACGACGATTGACTTCACGAATCGTTGTCCATCCCAAGACTCGTGATTCCTCCTGTTGCCACTGAAGCCCATAATTCTAGCCCCTCCTTCCCATGACTGACCTGATGAGTTGTTACTTGACACGATGACTCATTAGGTCATTCGTGGTCACCACTGCCTCAGGACCTCATCTTGGATCTCCAGCATCCCCTAACGACTGACCTAATGAGTCATTATGTACCTAATGACTCGTTGGGTCGTTCGTTGTCGCTAAACCTTGCTGCACCTCCTGAATGCTCCTCACGGGTCTGACCACGACCCATTAAGTCACTTAACAAGTCGTTCTACACCTCGTTTTGAGGAAAAATTTTCACTTTCCAACTGATTTCTTTCTTTAAGTCTTGGGCCTGTTCTTAGAAACTTTCGGGTTGTTACAATTATGTGTTGCTGGTTGCACCAAAAGTGTATATGTCTATCTAGGTCAACTCAAGGTATAGTGTGGCATTAGATGCCAGTTATGCCTCCCAAGGTGGGGCGTAACAAAAGATGATTTCCAAGAGTTGTGTATACCATCTAGTTTGGGTTAAGGATGCTACATCTAAGACCCCGACTCTTCAGTCTGACCCTGTTGTATATGAGTATCTGGAGGTTTTCCTAGATGATCTACCAGGAGTCCCCCCTGCCCCCCAAGTGGGAGATTGACTTTAGTATTGACCATCTTCCTGATATGCAGCATATATCTATTACTCAATACAGCATGGCTCCAGTTGAGCTAAAGGAGTTGAAAGAACAATTAAAGGATTTCTTGGATAAGGGCTTTATCAGTCCTAGAAAAGTCCCCGTGGGGTGCACCACTTCATTTTGTTTCAAAGAAGGATGGGTCACTTCAAATGTGTATTGACTATCGAAATTTGTACAAGGTTATAATCAAGAACAAGTATCCCCTCCCCAGGATTGATGACTTGTTTGGACAACTTCAAGGTGCTAAATGCTTCTCAAAGATAGACCTCAGATCCGGGTTTCATAGCTCAGAGTTAGGGAGAGTGACATTCTGAAGATAACTTTCAAGACTCGGTATGGTCATTATGAGTTTGTAGTTATGTTATTTGGACTAATAATTTCCCCTACAACTTTCATGGATCTAATGAATAGGGTATTCAAGCCATATTTGGACATGTTCGTGATTGTCTTTATAGATGATACTGTCATATACTCTCAGAGCAAGGAGGAGCATGCCACTCATTTATGGGTGGTGCTATAAACTCTCAAGGATCACCAGCTGTTTGCTAAATTTTACATGTGTGAGTTTTTGTTGGATTCAGTAGCATTTTTAGGACATGTGGTGTCAAGTGAGGGTGTGCAGGTGGACTCTCAAAAGATAGAAGTAGTGAAGAATTGGCCTAGACTGGTTAATCCTTCGGATATCAAGAGTAGCTATCTATTACAGGAGGTTTATTGAAGGAGTTTCATCCATTGTAGCACCGTTGATTAAGTTGAAACAAAAGAAAGTCAAATTTAAGTGGTCGAATACCTATGAGAAGAGTTTTCAGGAGTTAAAGACTCAACTCATTTTAGCACCAGTATTGACCCTACTTGAGGGTACAGATGGACTCATTGTGTATTGTGATACCTCTAGGGTTGGTCTTGGGTGTGTATTGATGCATCATGGTAAGGTCGTTGCGTATGGCTCTAGACAGCTTAAGACTCATGAGAAGAATTAACCGACACATGACCTAGAGTTGGCGGCGGCGGTGTTTGCATTGAAGATTTGGAGGCACTTGTATGGGTGCACGTAGATGTGTTCAAAGACCACAAGATCCAATAGTACACGTTTACTTAGAAGGACTTGAATTTGTGATAAAGATGGTTAGAACTTCTCAAGAACTATGACATGAGTGTTCTTTATCATCCGGGTAAGGACAATGTAGTGGAAGATGCCCTTAGCAGACTATCCATGGAGAGTGTTTCTCATATGGAAGATGGAAGGAAATAGTTGGTAAAGGATGTGCATCGACTTGCACTATTGAGGGTTCACCTTGTGGATTTGATAGACGGTGGTGTCATTGCTCAAAATGGCTTAGAATCCTCTTTGGTGACTGAGATCAAGGCTAGGAAAGGTGAGGATCCTATTTTGATGAAGTTGAAAGAAGGGGTTCAAAATCAGAAGGTGGAGATCTTCTCCCAAGGGGGAGATGGTGAACTTCAATATCAAGGTCGTTTATGTGTTCCGAATGTCGATGATTTAAGAGAACGGATGTTGCATGTGGCTCATAGTTCCCGATACTCTATACATCCAAGTGCCACCAAGATGTAATGTGACCTACGGGAAGTCTATTGGTGGAATGACATGAAGAAGGACACAGTAGAGTTTGTGGCTAAGTGTCCGAACTATCAACAAGTGAAAGTTGAGCATCAAAAACCAGGAGGTATGTTACAAGACATCGATATTCCTACTTGGAAGTGGGAAGAGATCAATATGGACTTCATTATAGGGTTGCCTTGTACTCTCCAACAAGTATGATTCTATTTGGATGGTGGTAGACATGTTGACTAAAGTAGCTCATTTCTTGTTGGTTTAAACTATCGATTCAGCTGAGGACTATGTTACATTATATATTCGAGAGTTAGTTTGGTTGCATAGAGTTCCCTTGTCCATTTCAAATAGAGGTACTCAGTTTATCTTGCAGTTTGGAGATCATTTCAAAAGGGACTTGGTACTCAGGTCAAACTCAGCACAACTTTTCACTCGCAAACAAATGGTCAAGCTGAGCAAACCATTCAGACTCATGAGGATATGCTGAGAGAATATGTGATTGATTTTAAATGCAGTTGGGATGATTATTTACCTCTTATCAAGTTTGTTTACAAGAATAGTTACCGTTTTAGCATTCAGATGGCTCTATTTGAGGCTCTTTATGGGCGGAGGTGTAGATTGCCTATTGGTTGTTTTGAAGTCGGTGAAGATACATTGATAGGGCCATATTTAGTTCATGGGGCCATGGAGAAAGTTCAGCTCATAAGGGAATGGATAAATATAGCCCAAAGACGTTAAAAGTCATACACGGATGTTAGGTGGAGAGAACTTGAGTTTGAAGTTGATGATTGGGTATTCCTGAAGGTATCTCCCATGAAGGGAGTGATGAGATTCGAATAGAAAGGGAAACTTAGTCCCCGATATGTTGGCCCATACAGGATTGTGAGATGCTGGTAAGGTGGCTTATGAGTTGGAGCTACCAGCGGAGTTAGCGTCAGTGTACCTAGTTTTCCATGTATCATTATTGAAGAAGTTCATTAGTGACCCGAATTTGGTTGTTCCGGTGAAGAGCCTAGGCATGAAGGATAGCCTTACGTATGAGGAGGTACCCATTGAGATTCTTGATCATCAGGTGTGAAAGTTGAGGAACAAAGAAGTAGCTTCAGTGAAAGTCTTATGGAGGAACCAACTTGTTAAGGGAGCTACATGGGAAGCCGAAGCAGATATCATGGCTAAATACCCACCTTTATTTCCTTCCAATCTCGTTCCAACATGAGGTATTAGTTTCTTCTCGAATACTCCTCTCAATTTCATGATAAGTTCATGTCTCTCAGTTCCTTTCATGTTCTAGCATGTATGTATGATTCATGAATTCAGTTCAGTCATGTATCTCAATCCGGAGTCAGTCACTCTATTAGTTTCAGCTTCAAATGTACAGCATTTCGGATTGTAGTTCTTTTCCTCAACCTTTTAGTATGTTGAACCCACATTCAAGGATGAATGTTCCTAAGGGGGAGATATTGTAATATCCTAGAAGTTCCCAAGACTAGACCTCGGATTTGGAAATGTGATAAGCAAAAAAAATTGAAAATTTTCTTCAGTACAACTCAACCTACGAGTCGTACGTTGTTTGTACGGGTTGCAGGAAGACCCGTGGTTCAGATCAAAGAATTTATTTCCCAGACTATGAGTCCCCATTACGAGTCATAGTACGTAGGTACGACCCATGGTCAGGAGTCATAGTAAGTCCTCGAGGTTATCAGGTTATTGATTGCACGGGTGATGGTACAGTTCGTAGGATGGTGTTACGGATCATAGTAGAATTCGTGGAAATATTCAGAGAATTGGAGGTTTTGGACTTGGTCAGTACATGAGTATACAACGAGTCATAAGAGTATTTTACGACTCATGGTACGAGTCGTGACAATTGACTGTTCAGTTTTTCCCTACGAATTCATTAAGGGTATTTTCGTAAATCCTAAGTTCCTAAGCCCTAAGCTTGCCGTTTTAAGATCTGAAAAGAGGGTTTTAAGGGTGTTTAATCTATTATAAATCATTCCCCTCCCATGCATGCAAGATTAGGCCTTCCCCATTGAAGGTCAAGCCTAGAATTCTTCAAGTTCTTCTCAAAATCTCTTGGGCTTTCAAGGTCAAGTGTAGATTCAGTTTACTTTGGTGTGTAGGGCTATGAGTGAGAGTTTCCTTTCACTCTCATGCTCAAAATTCTCCTCAATTCCATGAATTTAAGTTCTAGATCAAGTTCATGATCTTATGGGGTTTTATCCTAATTTGATGAAATTCTCTATGATTTATTTATGGGTCAATTCCCTTAAAGTTTCAAACCATGTTTTAGGATTTATGGGAAGATTTTATACCTAGATTATAAATTCATGATTTCAAGTTATTAGAAAAATTGTGCTCAATTATGCAAGTTTCATGAAAAGTCAAGTTTATGATTCCATTATGATTTCGATTCTCCAAGCTCTAAATTATGGCTTATGATTTATGACATGGTTTCCAACAAGTACTCTTCGTTAATATGAATTTCAATTATGGTGATTTTCTCAAGCAGGCATGTTCTTCATAATTTAAGAGTTTATGATTTTGGTCGACTCACGGTCCCTTATTTCATGGCTAGTCATGTATTTCAAATATGATCAAGTATGTCATGATTTAACTAACCCATGAACTTCATGTTTAATTTCACGATAACTATATGAGCTCTCATGTGCATGTTTTTGGTAGTAGTTTCTAGCATCGAGTAGGCCTGGGTTCAGGTAAACTCTTAGGTATCAAAACTATGTGCCACCGTAGGTATATATTCATGGTTAACCCTACAGGGTTCTTATTAGTCATATCACACCATGTATCATTCCTTGCCTTGGCAAGCTTGGGATGGCTTTGCCCACTTGAGTGAGATAGTTGGGGCATCATGTAAGCTCTATCATGATGGTGTCGATTAAGATGAGTCCTCCCATTATTCCTCATGATTTCAGTTATGCATGATTATGACAAATGATATTATGTTTTCCATAGGTTTGACCCAATGATCTGTTTATAAGCTTTTACTTATGATTTCAGCTATGGCAAACCATATGACTCTATTTTTATCCTTGGGTCATTCTATTCGGATATGAAATTTAGTTTACGACTATACATGTTTTCAGATATCAACATGCAGTCTTTACTCCCATGAAGTTATGATTTATATTATGTGCATGATTTTAGTTATACCTACTCAATCTGTTTTACTTAGCTTGCATACTTAGTACATTTCAAGTACTGACCTCGTACTCTATGCTGTATCATTTCATGATACAGGTTCAGACTTTTAGACTCAGTCCCGTCATTAGCTAGTCTCTATAGCTTAGTCTAGTTCTCTTGTTGGTGAGTCCTCACTCTTCGAGGACCTTCCGTTTGATGAGTTGTGTTATTTTCAGTTTTCAAACTTTTAGTAGATAGTTAGGGATGTTGCCCCATCAGCTCTTCAGTTATGTTAGAGGCTTTTCAGACAATATGCCGGATCTCAACTTGTTAGTGTTGAATCTATTTATGATCATTATATATGAAGGCTTCTGCTTATTAATGTTTAGTTTATCAATTTCCGTTAATTTATGCTCTTAGCCACTATGTTCATGCCATGGATCAAATCGGAGCCATTCGTGGTTCTAGATTTCGTGTCTCAACCCGGGGTCTCAGCTCGGTTTGTGACACATAAGCAATGACCTTCCCATGATGCATTAAAACACACATCCAAGGCCAATCCTAAAAGCATCACAATATACCACAAAGCCATCCGTGCCTTCTGGCAAGGTCAAAACTATAGTTGAAATGGGTCGAGTCTTTAGCTTTTGAAAACTCTTCTCACAAGCATTGGACCATTGAATTTTGACCTTCTTCTGGATCAACTTAGTCAAAGGTGCAGTAATGGATGAAAAACCCTCTACAAACCTCCGATAGTGGCCAGTTAAACCCAAAAAGCTCCTTATATCAGTAGGACTGATAGGTATAGGCCAGTTCTTTATTGCCTCAATCTTTCGATAGTCTACCTGAACACCCTCACTAGATACACATGACGAAGAAATGCAATTAACTATAGCCAAAACTCACATTTGCTGAACTTAAAAAATAACTGACGGTCCTCAAATGTCTATAACACAATCCTCAAATGAAGGGCATGCTCCTTCTCGCCCTGAGAATCCACAAGGATGTCGTCTATGAAGACAATGATGAACATATCCAAATATTGCTTGAACACCCTGTTCATCAAATCCATGAAAGCTGCAGGAGCATTCGTAAGTCGAAAAGACATAACTACAAATTCATGGTGACCATATCGAGTCTTGAAGGCCTTCTTTGGAATGTCACTCTCCCTTAACCTAAGCTGGTGATAGCCAGATCTGAGAAGCACTTGGCACCCTAAAGCTGGTCAAAATCAATCCTAGGGAGGGGATACTTATTCTTTATTATAACTTTGTTCAGCTGATGATAGTCAATGAACATCCTGAGAGAACCATCTTTCTTATGAAGAGGACTGGAGCACCTCACGGGGACTTACTAGGCCTGATGAATCACTTATCCAAGAGATCTTTCAATTTCTCCTTCAACTCCTTTAGCTCGGCAGGAATAATTTTGTAAGGAGAAATGGATATGGGCTGTGTATCAGGGAGAAGGTCAATACAAAAGTCATTCTCCTGCTAGGGAGGGACTCCTAGTAGGTCATCTGGGAACACCTCTGGACACCCACATACAACAGGAACTAACTGGAGAGTCGGGATTTCGGACTTAGAATCCTTAACCTGAACTAGATGATACACACAACTCTTGGAGATCATCTTCCTGGCCTTAAGGTAGGAGACAAAGTGACCTATAGTCATAACTCAACTACCCTTCAATTCTAGGATTGGCTCACCTAGGGATAGAAACTCTACAGACCGGGTTCTACAATTTACTGAAGCATAGAAAGCATACAACCAATCAGTACCAAAAATAACATCAAAATCTGTCATGTGTAACTCTACTAAGTTGGCTGAGGTAACTTTTTGAAGAACTGTGACTAGACAATTTCTGTATACTCGTTGACTATAACTGACTCACCGACAGGAGTACAGATTGAGAAGGGTTCTGATAAGATGTTGGAACTGACACTAAAACTGATGGCAACATAAGGAGTCATGAAGGATAATGTGTCCCCTGAATCTAGAAATGCATAAACATTAAGATGAAAAACTCACAACATACTAGTGACCACGCTTGGTGAGCTCTCTTACTACTAGCGATATGATAGTGCATAGAACCAGTTCTAGCACTTCCCACCACTAGCATTAGGAGATGCACCCTGCTGAAGTAGGAGAGCTGCTAAAGTAGTGGTCGAGGAACGACCTCTACTGTTACCTTATCTAGCTAAAAGACAATCCCTACATGTGTTTGGGCTTCCCATACCCGAAGAAAACATCTGAGCCAATCAAGCACTCTCTTGGGTGGTTCTTACCATACTTCCTACAAGTTGGAAAAGTGCGCTCCCCTGACATGCTCCTCTAACCCCTAGAGCCTGATGCTCTACCTTTCTGATAACCTTTGGGCTTAGATGGAACACTAGATGATGATCTCTGTTGGGACTGCGGACGATATCTGTCACTAGGCCTCTGCTGGAATTACTCAAAGTCTCCATTCCTAGCCCTCTTGACCTCTCTCTCCTTTTCCTTCAACTTCTCCTCCTTGATCTATTGGACATGAATCATGATTCGAGAGATATGCATGTCACTGATGAGCATAGCGGTCCTACACTTCTTGACACTAAATCGGAGACCCCTGACACAAACTTACTCATTTGAGCCCTTGGCATGGAAACCATCTCCGGAGCATACTTCAACAACTGATTGAACTTCAAAGAATACTCTTGAACTGACATGCTGTTCTGCTTCAAATTGATAAACTTTTCAACCTTGGTCTCTCTTATCTCTCGGGGAAAGAACCTATATAAGAAGGTTGTCACAAACTCTTCCCAGTCGACAGGAACTGCACCTGCCTTATGACTTGCCTTCCACTACCAAAACAAAATGTGAGCCACCCCTTTCAGCTGGTAGGAGGAAAAATCTGCACTCTCCTCTCCGAAAACTCCCATGATCTGGGTAATCTTTGGGATCTCCTCAATAAAATTTATAATGATAGCTATTTTGAAAAGGTATTCGACCAAGTAGATAGATAATGTGATCCCTCTTAATTCCCCCCTTAATACGAGAGACATTAAGTAATTATTCCCCTAAAAAAATTTTTTTGATGATTGAATTGTGATGACATCCAAATCCACTCCTCATGAGGAGAAAGTGTATACGATCATCGCAATATAATTTACCTAACTTGTGAGTAGGGGTCCACAGGGAATGAAAGATTGATGACAACAAAAGTCGTCTCTCAACATGAATCAACTAGAATCATTGTATCAAAAATAGGAAATTAAATATTGGGGTGGTAGATCACACTATGAATTTAAACTCAATCAATGGAACGAGGCAACCAACTTCGAACAATAAATATGAGTGAACACTAGGGGTGTGCTATTGATGAGGCATTAATAGGATTGGGGTTAACTAGCAAATCAAAGCATTATTTACAAACATAAATAGTCGTGGATAAGGCGACTCCCGATTTTTTCAACCATTTGATAGCTTTTTTCTTTGGATTTTCTATCACGACCTGAAACATAGGCCCGGATCGAGACACGGGACAAGAAATCCCAAGGGACTCCGAGTCGACCCATGGCGTGAACATCCAACTAACTCAATAAATAAATGCAGAAGATTCAATATACATAACATAATATAAATCTAATCATGACATAAGATCTAAAATACATCACATGCGTTTAAAGCTGAATGTAAACTATGTCAGAGAAAGCCTCTATGACTGATGAATTTATCGGACAAGACCCCAACTAACTCTCTAAAACTAAATACACCAACATATCTGAATAAAAGAGGGGCCCTCGACAGATGAGGATTCACCAACAGACTGATGCTATTCCAAAAGATGGCTAGGGTCAAGGCTGAATCTGAGTAATCATGAAACGATATAGCATAGAGTATGCGGTCAGTACGTGGAATGTATTGAGTATGCAAGGTAAGTAAAATGGAAAGCATGATATCACTCATGAAAGGCCCATTCGGGCAAGTCGACAGTCTCAAGGGAGGTCCCATCATGACCTACTGTGGCACGTAGTTCTGAGACTCGGGGCAAAAACTGGGCCCCAAACCTACTCGGTGTTAAATACTACTCCCAAAACATATATAGTGCTCATAGGATAAAATACATGAAATTCATGGACTAATTAAATCGTGATAATCATAAGCATGCTTGAAAATACGTGAACTAGCCATGAAATAAGGCCCGTGAGTCGGCCATAATCATAACTTCATAAATCATGAGATTCATATATACTTGTAAAACATGTATATACTTGATATTCATAAATTCATGATGAGCATTTGAGAGAAATCATATCATAAATCATAAATGGGTTAATGAATATCAAAATTGAAATATAATCATAACTTGATCTATCATGAAACATACATAATTGAGCATAGTTTTGTAGAAAAATTTAAAGCTAAATAGTTGTAAAATCTTCTCATGATTCGTAAAACGTGAATTTATACATGAGAGGAATTAACCCATAGATAGATCATAAGGATTTCATAAGAGTTGGGATAAAACCCCATAAAATTATCAACAGAATTTCATGAATTAGAGAGAGATTGGGCATGGGTGTGAACAAATTCACCCATTCATAACCCTACATGCCTGAGATGGACATATTTCACCACTCCCTTGATTGCCCAATGAAGAATTGAAGAAAAAACTGAAGGAATTGAACTTGATCACCTCTCTAGCTCTCTAAGTTTGCATGCATGAGTAGGAATAGTCTAGAATGAACTTGACCCTTTTAATACTCACTATTCATAGCTTAAAACGGCGTTGTTTAGGCCTTCGGACCATAAAAATTACAGAAAATCCCTTAATAAATTCACAGAAAATAATTGACTGCCAGTCCCAATGAGGGACTAGATGAGTCACCCCTTTGGACCATGACTCTTGGCCTTCAATCGCCGAGTACACTGCCCATTTTTCCTCAAGGGGACCCCACGAGGGACCCAACTAATCATCACGGGTGACCATGACTCGTGGTCACCTCTCGTGATCTCCCCTGCCCAAAATCCTTTGATCCTTCTCCAACCCTGACCACGGCTGGCTCAACGAGTCGTGGGGTTTGACCACGACTCGTGGTCATGCCTGTGGTGTCTTCAAAACTCCAAAATCTCATCTCAAGTCTAGTACTTCACCATGAGTCACTTCATGACTCGTGGTCTACTCCATGACTCACACAACGACTCGTTTTCTGACCTGGTGCAAATTTCCCAGTTTTCTCCGTTTTAACTCCCGGTTCTGATCTTAGGGATTCTGGGGCATTACAATATCTCCCCCTTGGGGAAAATTCATCCTCAAATGTTGGAAAATATACAGAAAAGCAAAGAAATGCAATAATCATATTCAAACACTAATCATTTAAGCTGAAAACTGGAGGAATGACTACCTCCGAACTGAACTACATGGATGAACTGAATTCACGAACCATACATACATACTTTGACATAAAAGAAACTTGGGAACATGTACTGAACATGAAAACTAAATAGAGTTCTAGGGAAAAAACTGACACCTTAAACTAAAACGGACCCGGAAGGGAATAGGTATGGGTATCTATCCATCATATCCGTTTCAGCTTCCCATATAGCTCCCTCAACATATTGATTACTCCATAACACCTTGACTGAAGCTACCTCCTTGTTCCTTAGCCTCTGAACCTGACGATCCGATATCTCCACCAGAATCTCCTCATAGCTAAGGTTGTCCCTCACACCCACACTCTCCACCGGAACAGCAAAAGCTGGATCACCCAAAAAAGTTTTCAAGAGTGACATATGAAAAATAGGATGAACGAAAGCTAATTCTGAGGGCAACTCCAATTCATATGCCACCTTGCCAACCCGTTTCATAATTCAGTAGGGGCCAAAATAATGAGGGATGAGTTTTCCTTCCTTTACAAACCTCATCACTTCCTTCATGGGCGACACCTTCAGAAACACCCAATCATCCACTTCAAACTCTAGTTCTCTCCTCCTCACATCTGCATAGGACTTTTGGTGGCTTTGAGCTATTTTTAACCTGTCCCATATGAGCTAAACCTTCTCCATAGCCTTATGGACTGAATCTAGTCCTATCATCACAACTTCACCAATTTCAAGCCAACCAATAGGCGATCTACATCTCCGCCTATAGAGAGCCTCAAACGGAGCCATTTGAATGCTGGATTAATAGTTGTTATTGTATACAAACTCGATAAGAGGCAAATGATCATCCCAACTACCCTTGAAGTCTATCACGCATCCTCTCAGAGTTTGAATTATCCGCTTCGCTTGACCATCCGTTTGCGGGTGAAATGCTGTGCTGAGCTTAACTTGAGTACCTAGTCCCTTTTGTAAAGACCTCCAAAATTGAGAGGTAAATTGAGTACCTCTCTCCGATATGATGGACAAGGGCACTCCATGCAATCAAACCAACTCCCGAATGTATAGTTTGGCATAATCCTCCTTAGAATCAGTGGTTTTGACCATTATAAAATAAGCGGCTTTGGTTAACCTGTCTATAACAACCCAAATGGAGTCATATTGCCTACGAGTGTGAGGCAAACCTGTTATGAAGTCCATATTGATCTCTTCCCACTTCTAAGTAGGAATGCTAATATCTTGGAGCACACCTCTGGGTCTTTGGTGCTCAACCTTCACCTGCTGACAGTTTGGACTCTTAGCCACAAATTCTGTAATGTCCTTCTTCATGTCATTCCACCAATAGACTTCCCGTAGGTCACAGTATATTTTGGTGGCACCTAGATGTATAGAATAATTGGATTCATAAGCCTCGTGCAATATTTGGTTCCTCAAATCATCAACATTCATAAAAAATAAGCAACCCTAGTATCAAAGCACACCATCTCCCCCTTTAGAGAAGACCTCTACCTTTTGATTTTGAACAACCTCCTTTAACTTTACCAAAATAGGGTCCTCGTCTTTTCTAGCTTTTACATTAATCACCAAGGAAGATTCTGATCCGTTTTGAACTATCACCCCGCCATTGGTCGAGTCAACCAGATGAACTCCTAACCTTCCAAGTTGATGCACGTCCTTCACCAGCTCCTTCTTTCCTTCATCTAAATGGAACACATTTTCCATGGAGAGAGTACTAAGTGCGTCGGCTATTATATTATCCTTTCGCGGATGGTAAAGGACACTCATTTCATAATCCTTAAGTAGCTCCAACCACCTCCTTTGCTGAAGATTGAGATCCTTCTGGGTAAACACATATTGTAAACTCTTATGGTCCGTAAAAACATACACGTGGACCCCGTACAAGTAGTTTCTCCATAGTTTCAAGGCAAATACCACCGCCGCCTATTCGAGATCATGAGTCGGGTAGTTCTTTTCATGCACTTTCAGCTATCTAAAAGCATAAGCTATAACTTTTCGGTGCTGCATCTATACACACCCAAGTCTAATCCTTGAAGCATCACAATACACAACGAACCCATAGGTACCCTCGGGTAGGTTCAACACTAGTGTTGAGGTTACTCGAGCATTCAGCTCTTGGAAGATCTTCTCACAAGCCTCCAACTATTGAAACTTTACCTTCTTTTGGGTCAGTTTAGTAAACAGTGCTACAATAGATGAAAAACCCTCAACAAACCTCCTAAAGTAGATAACTAAGCCCAAGAAACTTCTGATATCCTAAGGGTTTACCAGTCTGGGGCAATTCTTCACTGCCTCTATCTTCTGTGAGTCTACCTGCACACCCTCACTAGACACCATATGACCAAAGAATGCCATAGAATTTAACCAAAACTCGCATTTTCTTGCTGATTTTAGCATCCAATTGATGATCCTTCAAAGTCTGCAACACCACCCTCAAATGTGCGGCATGCTCCTGCTCGCTCCGAGAGTATATGAGAATGTCATTTATGAACACAATCACGAACATGTCTAGATATGGCTTGAACACCCTATTCATTAGGTCCATGAAATCTGCAGGAGCATTTGTTGGTCCAAAAGACATAACTACAAACTCATAGTGACCATATCAAATTCTGAAGGCTGTTTTTGGGATGTCGCTCTCCCAAACCCTGAGCTGATGGTACCCGAATCTGAGATTTATCTTTGAAAACCACTTCGCACCCTTAAGCTGGCCAAACAAATCATCAATCCTGTGTAAAAGGTACCTGTTCTTGATGGTGACCTTGTTCAATTGCTGATAATCAATACACATATAAAGAGAACCATCTTTCTTTCGAACAAAGAGAACTGGTGCACCCCATGGGGATTTTCTCGGTCTAATGAAACCCTTATCAAAAAGGTCCTTCAACTGCTCCTTCAACTCCTTTAACTCGGTTGGGGCCATTCTGTAAGGTGGAATAGATATAGGCCGCCAATCGGGAAGAAGGTCAACACCAAAATTAATATCTCGCTCGGGAGTGATTCCCAGTAGATCATCTGGGAAGACTTCTGGATACTCACACACTACTGGGACTGACTGGATAGTCGGGGTCTAAGACATTGCATCCTTAACCCTAACTAAATGGTACACACAACCTTTAGAAATTATCTTTCTGGCCTTAAGATAGATAATGAAATGACCTACAGGCACAACTGAACTACCCTTCCATTCTAAGACTGGCTCGCCCAAAAATCTAAACTCTACTGCATGGGTTCTACAATTAACGGAAGGAATACCATGAAAATAGCCAATCCATGCCGAGGATAACATCAAAATCGATCATGTCTAACTCTACTAAATCTGCTGAGGTGACTTTCTGAAGGACTGTGACCGGGCAACTTCTATATAACCATCTAGCTACTACTCAATCACCCACTAGAGTAGAGACTGAAAAAGGTTCTGACAAGAGTTTGGGACTAACTCCGAAACTACTCACCACATAAGGGGTCACAAAAGACAAGGTAGCCCCCGGATCTAACAAAGCATAAACATCAAGGTGGAAACTCGTAATATACCAGTAACCACATGGGGGGAAATCTCCTGCTCCTGCTGGGACGCAAGGGCATAAAATCTATTTTGGCGCTGGCCTCCAGCTAAACTAGTCAAAGCACCCTACTAGGAGGGACGTTCTACTGGAGCTGTTGAACTAGTGACTGGCATATGGGCTCCACCACCCCCTGATTTGGCTAAAAGGAAGTCTCTGAGTCTGTGTCTGGGTTTTCTACACCTGAAACAAGTGTTTTAGCCAACTAAACACCACTTTGAGTGCTTCTTGCCACACTTCACACAGGCTGGGAAGGTGTGCTCTATCTGCATGCTACCCTGGCCCCTCGAATCTGAGGCCCTGCTCCTCCGATCACCTCGTGGTCTAGATGGTGTACCAGCTGATGATAGTACTGGAGCAAATGACATATGATGAGACTGCTGGTGATGTACGCCCCCGGATCTAGGCTGAGAAGTCCCATAACTATCTGTCCTAGCCCTCTTGGCCTCTCTCTCCCTCTGATACACAACCTTCATTTGTTGGGCGTGTACAAATATGTAGGGAAAATCCATTTCTTGATGTAGCATGGCGATCCTACAATCCTTATCCAAGTAGTCCACCACTCCATGTAGAAATCTGCTCACCCGAGCCCTCTGTCTGCCACTAACTCTGGCGCATACTTGGATAAACGGGTGAACTCCAAAGCATACTCCTTAACTGAACATGTTACCTGATCACGGGCAAAAATATATGCCCGAGATATGCTTTACGACTTAAATTAGTCTTGTTTATCTAAGATTATTGTATACATTTTCATGTAATTTTAGATAAAGTAAAGATATGTGCTAACCAACATGATTAGCCTTTGTTTTGTAGGTTTTGATGACTTTTGAGTAACTAATCCATGAGTTGGTGAAGTAGAGGCTTGGAAAAGGAATCAACATGCGAACGTCGGCAAAGAAGAGGCACAAAACAGCCCACTGACGCGTCGACAAGGTGCCACGGCAGGCAGACCGCTCACAACAGCCCACCTGCGCGTTGGCAACGTGCCACGACAGGTGGCCTCCATGTCCAAGGGCTGCCAACGCGCTGCCCAAGCAGCGTGACACGCTGCCAACGCGGCAGGGTGCTGCCTGGGCCAATTTCGGGTGATTTCCAGAGGGCTTCCACGTCCGTAGCGTGTCACGGAGGCCGTGCTCCGCGATGCACTCAGTGACACGTTGCTTGTTATTCCGGGAAAGAGTCCTACTACTAATAATAGCACACTTAGGTTTATTTTTCATAATGCAGACTTGGTGGAGCAAGGACGTGGGTTACAGGCAGTTGAGGGACGATAAAGCTAAGGGTTTTTCTCTCTTTCTTTCTTCTTTCAATCAATTGTTTGTATGATTAACACTTGTTTTAGGATGATTAATCCACAAACGAGTGGCTAATTCTCTTCCTTGCTGAGGTTATGAACAACGGTGATGAATTTTGATTATTGAATTGTATGGTTTTTCATCTTCTTCTTCTATGTTGTTCTATTAATTCTTGTTTCTACTGCATTAGTGTGTGGCCGACATTAATGTATATCTAAAAAGTCCTATTTCACTCGAGAGAGCACGAAATTGGAAAGTTGTGAATTAATAGGGTATTGTTCTTAACTTGATTTGGGAAATTTGGGTTTTGATGTGCTTTCTTGATAGAAATATACTTGAAAGCCGTATTAGTCAATTTAGGAACCGGAATTGTATTGCTAGGTCATAAATTGCATTTGATCACAGAAATGTAGACGAATGGTTTATGATTCTTAAGTGAGATTAAATACGAGAGTTTTAATCTCTAGGCTAATGTTCTTGGCTAGCAACAGGAAGAGAAGATAACCAAATTATGATTATAATCAAGTTCATTACTTGTTCTTAACCTTGGCATGCTCATATCCATAGTTTCAATTCAAAGTAGATATTTGTTAATAGTTTTAGTATATAATTTATAAACAAAAATTATTTAACTTTTGGTTAAGTTGTTGTCAGCATATATAGAAGTAAGATAGAATATAGTATACTTGAGCAATTTTTACTTATCCAGAGTCTCCTTGGTTCGCTACTTGGCTTACTTAGCCACTTTATTTCTTGTTTGACCACGTGCACTTGCGTGTCAGTTTTTAACCCATATAGCAAACCACCGAACATTACCCTGCTTCAGATTCACAAACTCAGCCGCCATTAGTTCTCTCATCTCACAAGGGAATAATCGATCTAGAAAGGCGTCATGAAACTCCTCCCAACCGATAGGGCCTGCTCCTACTGCCCTACTATCTTTCCACTGTTTGAACTAGATATGCACAACCCCTTTCAACTAATAAGAGGCCAAGTCAACGCACTCCCCATTTGCCACCCCCATGACCTGGGTGATCTTTAGAATCTCATCAATGAACTTATGCGGGTCCTCATCTACTTTTGACCCAAGGAACTCTGGTGGGTTCATCCTCAGAAAATCCCTGACCCGAGCCACCGTTGCATTCCCTTTTTAAGGGAGATGCGCCACCGCCTGTTGATTGACCTGGGTGGTCAAGGCATGTGCTAGCATCAGTATGGCTACCCTGAATTTAGCATGGGCAGTCGGCTCTGGTGCTTGCTCCTCATGGACTAGTGGGGCCTGATGGTGCCCCTCTCCGTTGCCGTTCTCGTGGCCATTTTCATTTCTCCTTCCATTCACTCGACATGGATGCATGATTCTGCAAGCGTATATAGCATGAGTAAGAAGGATAGATAGACATTTCATCACACGACATGAGATCATGAAAGAAGGGAATATTTCCTAAATGTTTCTTAGCCTCTTCGTCATAAGTGTGGTGCGCTTCACACCCCTGAAAAAGACTCTACTTAACGCGGCTTTCGGACACCCTAGGACACTTCAAAGCTATGGCTCTGACACCAAGTTTTTCCCAACCCGAAACATAGGCCCGAATCGAGATACAGGACAAGGAACCCCGAGGGACTCCGAGTAGACCCATGGAATGAACATCCAACTAACTCAATCAATAAATGTGGAAGATTCAACATACATAACATAGAGGAAATCTAATCATGGCATAAGATCTGAAATACATCACATGCGTTTAAAGCTGAATGCAAACTATGTCCGAGAAAGCCTTTATAACTGATGAGTTGATGGGACAAAAGCCCAACTAACTCTCTAAAACTGAAACTAAAATACACTAACATATCTGAATAAAAGAGGGGCCCTTGACAGATGAGGACTTACCAATAGAGACTGATGCTATTTTGAAAGCCGGCTAGGGTCAAGGCTGAATCTGAGTACCGGGGCCTGTATCATGAAATGATATAACATAGTGTATGTGGCCAGTACATGGAATGTACCGAGTATGCAAGGTAAGTAAAATGGACATTTTGAAATACATAAAAGTGCAAAAGAGTAGGATAGCATGATCATGACATAAATATCAAAATAAAATATAAGGCTCGAGATTTTCAAAACATTCGTAATTCATTCATTATTATGCTCAAGAGATGGAAGCTTTGTTAAACATGACTTGAGCCAAAGTATATAATGATAATCATACATAAATCATGAGGAATAGTGGGAGATTCTTATAACTGACATACCCCATATGAGCACACATGGAGCCCGACCTGTAAACCTCTAGTCGGCAGGGTGTTTGTACCTTTCCAACGGTAGAACCATGAAAGGTGTGATATAACTCATGAAAAGCCCATTCCAGCAAGGGGACAGTCTCAAGGGAGGTTCCATCGTGACCTATGGTGGCATGTAGTTCTGAGACTCGGGGCAAAACCTGGGCCCTGAACCTACTGGTGTTAAATACTACTCCCAAAACATATATAGTGCTCATAGGATAATATACATGAAATTTATGGACTAGTTAAATCATGATAATCATAAGAATTCTTGAAAATACGTGAACTAGCCATGAAATAAGGCCCGTGAGTCAGCCATAACCATAACTTCATAAATCTACCTCACACTGAAACTCACATAATTTTCCAATTTTATTTTGCACACCACCAATCTTAGGCTTTTTCCTCATTTCTCCCTTTTCTATTCTCACATTTTTTTAGATATCAAGCACCATTTTACATTTCTTCTCATAATTAACAATAGGGAGGATGGGTGCCAAGAGAGGGATTATAAAGGGGTAATAGGCTTGTAATGTGGTTCTCAAGGAAAAGGGTTAAAGGTTCAACATTGGCTAGAAAAAATGGATGTCCAAGGAGGTCATATATGGATGAAGTAGCTATCAAAAGAAAGCCTAAAATCATGTTATAAGTGTAGATACATCTATTTCTCCTTGAGTCACAATTAAGGCATGTTCTAGGACACCATACATGCATGAGAATTAAGCTAAAAGCCTAACCATACTCCAAGGGGTTCACACAGTTTTCATAACCACATAAAGATCATGATTTTAGACAAGATAACATGTGAATTAAAAAGCCGAACAAGGAATGTGCAAATCATGACACAAGATTGCTCAAATGCCCCCCTTTTTACTTAAAATCCCTTTTCAGTGCCATTTAAAATTTTTTGGTGGTACCGCTCAAAAACAAGTGCAACAACCGACTCAAAAAGGACTCTAAAATCGACATTTTTCCTTAAAAAAGTCACCTCTCATTCTATCATTGGGGAATACCACTTGGTTCGACAATAAAAGAAAAGAAAAGAAAATCGCTCCTTGAAAAAAAACTGTGATATAAAAAAAAACCTTGAAGTTTATTTACTAACTACACTGAACAAAGGCGATTATTAAGACATGGGTGTCATTAAACATTTGGCAATTAAAAATGGACCCATAAATGGCACTAACAAGTAAACATAAGATTTTCATTTTTAAAAAAAGACAAGGTAGACAAGAGCACACAAGATAATAAATATCTAATCATGAGAGAAAACACCCCTCCCCCATCTAGAAGTCTGCAATATACAAGTTAAGAACAAACAAGGGAAAGAGGGCTCCCTGAAAGATCTAGCGAGGGGAACGAGGGATCCATGAGAAGGTGGCTACATCAAAGTTCCATGAAGCAATATCGGATGTAGAGGGCATCAAAGGATCAGGTGGAAGTGTAAGCGGCTCACCCGGTGAAGATACTACCTAGCGGTCAAGAAAAGTTCTATTCACATGATAAGAATTCACGTCCACTCCACCAGGCTACAAGAATGGGTCCACTTCATAGAAAGTGCACATCCTAGGATGGGGTGGTCTCCCATGATATATTTTCTCATTCGATATCACTTCAGATGGGCTATCATAGCTTGCACATCAATCTCCGGTGAACTTCTACTACTTGCTAGTTGGGCATCATCATGTCACGACTCGAACGTACACCTGGATCGTAGACACGGGACAAGAGACCCTGAGGGATCCCAAGTCAACCCATGGTTCATGCATACAACTAATCTCATTCAAGTAAGAGAAATAATAATTATAAAGATATAGCGGAAACGTAATCATAACATAGCATCAAGAAATACCAGCGTTTACATAGCTGAGTACTACATACTTGTCTGAAAGCCTCTAATACATAAGATAGGTTGATGGGACAACATCCCCAACTAACCTGACTAAAAATGAATGTAAACAACATGAAATTCTGTAAAATAGCCCTCGAAACATGAGGACTCACCAATAAGCTAAAAGCGTAAGCTGAGATGGCCTAAGGGTGAGGATGAGCCTGAGATTCGGACCCTGTATCATGAAACGATACAGCATAGAAAGTATACGGTCAGTACGTGGAATGTACTGAGTATGCAAGGTAAGTAAAACAGGCATTTTACAAGCAAAGTAAACTCATAAATAGACATAAGAGAAGGACATCATGCTTGAATCAAAATTCTTCACAATAAAACGTAAGGCTCAAGACTTTTAAATCATTCATAATCATTCATTATCATAATCGTAAATAACTTTATCATAATATAACTTGAGCCAATAACATAAATATAACAATGCATAAAACATGTGGAATAGTGGGAGGACTCATTATAGCCGACACCATCATGGTAGAGCCTTTCATGATGCTCCACTATCTTGCTCAAGTAGGCAGAGCCGACCCTGGCTTGGTAGGTGAGGGTCGTGCATAAGGTGTGATATCACATTTGAGGGGATCATTATCATTACATCATAATATTTACAACCCACAGTGGCATGTGGTTATGAGATACTGACATAGTCCTTTGAACGCCGGGCTGCTCGGTGCTAGACACGTCTCCCAAAAACATGCATATAGGCTCATACACAAGTCATTAACATCATGCATAAAAATTCATTATCTAAGATATAACATTTATCATCATTGATCCCCTTTAAAACGTGCTTAGCCAAGAATCAAGGCCCTTTTTATCGACCAACATCATAAATCGATAAATTATGAAATTCATTTCGTAAATCATAAATCATTCTTCATCATATGGGCATTGCCCAATGCTTCCTCATACTCAATTCTTTCAAAATATGCTCATAAACATGGGTAACTTGGATTCATGCATTTCCATAATCAAAAAACTTAAAATAATGAATATTCATCATAAATCAAAATTCCATGAACTTCCACAAATGGGAAATTTAGATTTAAAAAGATTGAAACATGATTTTGATGAAAATAATACGAAACCTGCCCAACATGCATATTTCAATAAATAAAACTCTCTTAAAACACACCCATAAGGAGAAATCACATTGACATGCTTTGGGTAAAAAACCATGGAATTTGAGTAGGAGAATTCATAACTTTAATCGAAATTGCGCATGGGAGAGGAAGAATTCCACCCATTTTAAAACCCTACATACCTGGGAATGGAGAGACTCGAAGTTCCTTGAACACCCACAAAGAAATTGGGCATGGGAGAGGAAGAATCTCCAAAAAAACCTTTCTAGAATCCTTGCATGAGAATGGGAAAGTCTAAAGAACTTAACTCATATTATCATACTCAGAAAATATTCAAAATGACGTAGTTTAGAGGCTAAAAATGAGGAAAGGTCGAAAATACCCTTAAAATAATTTCCTTGAAAACTGTCCTGGACGGACCAACGACCGACCCAATGGGTCTTGGCAACATACCATGGCTCGTGGTATTGAGTCGTCGGGTGCACTGCCTCATAACACATCTCAGATCCCTTCCGATGGCTCATCAAGACAAGTCGTTACTTCAAACCATGGGTCGTTGAATCGACCATCGTCAACTCCTTGGCCAATCTGACTCCCCTTTCCACGAGCCTCACCACGACTCATTGTGACTTCCAACGAGTCGTGGTTTCCATCCGTTGAATACACTAGAAACCTCAACCAACTAGTATCGACTTTAAACAACGGGTCTTTGTCTCTCACCATGAATTGTGGGATGGCCCATTGCTTCCTCCTCAGCCTAAGTCCAGACCTCCCAATGACTGGTGACAACGGCTTGTTGTTCCTGACAACGGGTCATTGTACTATCCGTTGTTTCCTATGATTCCCTGACTTCCCAAACCATGTCTGCATATGACGACTCATGGTATCCTACCACCAGTCGTAGGGTCGTCCGTCCTGTGATATTTTTTCCAGTTTTCTACACTTTTCAATTTTAACTCCCGGGTCTATTCTTAGGCCTTTCCAGGGTATTACACATCAGGGGCCGACATGTTCAGATCGATACCTTTCAGTGACAGTATTTCCTTGTGGCTATCAACCTCTTTCCTTATGGTCACCACATTATTTTCCAACACCTTCAACTCTCGCACACAGGCCTCCCAATTTGTCAATTACAGGTTTCATGACCTTTTTGATGGCTTGTTAAATCATAGGGGGTATAACCTTTTCCAATTTCAACAATTGATCATTATGAGCTTGCTCCATATGCACCATCTTCAGGAGGCCCTTTGATTATGATGGGTCAGCCTTGTTGGTTGGTGATGAGACTGCTGCATTTTCATAGGACCTTGAAGGTGGAGGAGTTGTTGGTTCCCTAATCAACTTGGGACGCTTTGACATTGGGGCGTCCTTATCCGTCTAGATGGCCAAAGTAATCACCCCTTTAACTTTCACTATTTTGTCCACTAGACTAAATAGAGGACAGTTGGCACAAAGGCAAAGCGGACTAATAAGAACAGGATAAGGCATTGAGGTTGCCTTTTGCCTTGCCTTTCTTTTGAATTACTCTGCAATAATTTCCCTTACTTTATGTGTTTATGACCCATGATGCATGCTACCAGGATTGCAGTCTCAATGGGAACATGTGTTGTGTCTTTGGAGGGGATGGTACGACCACATACCAAATCAAGACACATTCTTGCTTCAAATTTAAGATCATGACGCTGAATAATGCCTTTCGATACCGCCCATTGCAGTTGACCCATAACAATGATTTCAGCTACCCAATCAAACTAATTATATTTTTCTGCCAGTTTCCTTTTGAAATCTCAACTTGGACGCATAGGATCACCCTAATAAATAGAGTTGATTTCCTCTGGGGTGATGTTAACTTCTTGGCCCCGTACTAGTACAGACAGTAAACATGGAATCATATCTACTTAGCCTTTGTGCTTCAAGCTGTCCTGCCATTCCCTATAAGAGGCATAAAACTCCCTTACCAACTCAAGGAAGTAAAGGATCCAAGGGCATTGTGAAAGGCTCCTAATCATGAATTTGGAATTGATCATAGATATCTAGGAGGTCATCTTTGAAGGAGTCAACCTCAAATCGAGCCTATGCGTTGATTGACCATTTCTCCATGAAGTGGACATACTAATTCTTCATCTTTTTAAGCCCAAAGTGAATTTGATCAATAAAGAGATGTGGCATCAATTATCGATGCTTTCCCTTTACCTCATTTTCTAGGGGTGGACATGATTATGCAAGGCCACGTTAGCGCCATAAAACAACACTTTCCTCTTGCATATTCTAATAAGGAAAATTTAAGGTGATAACTATCCTAATTTAAGGAACAAAATTCGATAGATTGGATGAAAAATAATGCAAATAATTAAGATAATAACTGGCAACACCTGCGTTGGCACCAATGTTTCACAGGTAGGGACCCCCGATTTGCCAGTGCATCGCAGGTCTGTGATAGAAAACTGCGCAAAAGTTAGGGTCACCCGCACTTGTCCTGCATTTATCCAGTGGTGATCTGTGACTCATAGGTATAGCACCAGTTGGTAGCAGTAGCCTGAAGCTTTAGCTACTTATCTACGCCACAGTCCTACATTTTTCAGAGTCCCACCTACGACGCGCAAGAGTTCAGTAGGGAAATATTTTCCACAACTCTAAATAAGAAATATCACATATTCATTTGTCGGGTACTCAGACTTCCCTAGAATATTCATCAACTAAAGAACCAGAAAGACTATGGGGACCATCCAATGCCTTCCCTTAAGATGGACGTTACCCCCTCTGTCATTGGGAAATGTCAAGTTCCCAATCCAACACATTCTAGTTCTCAAATTTGAAACTTAATAACTCACTAACACATCATGTTTTATCTAATTCAAGAAGTAGAAAAGAACAAAAATGATGATTTTCGTTAAGAAATACGTCAACTATCTATCATCGGGAAAATCGTGCATATTAAGCACTGGGTTACTTAGACTTCATCCCCAACTCAAATTTGTAGACATATACTCATATAACATTTGTACCAAAATTGAGAACCCACACCAACATAATGCAATTATCACTTCCCCCAACATACTCAACAACAATTAAAATCATTCAACAATTGAAGAGCACAAGATGGAAAATTGGGAACATGGATTAAGAAAGTTTTGAAATTAGCATGCTTACTTTTGGACTATCATTCTCAAATAACAAGAAAAATAAGAACAACAGACACACATACCAAGTGAGAAGAGATAAAAGCAACTAGCTTTAGAACTTGGTGTTTTGATTGACAATGGCTAACCCAAAGATCAGAGCTTCTTTTGCTTAATGAGTGTTTAGTGAGAGGCGGTGAAATGAAGAAAATGGTATATGTGGGTTTTATAGAAGGAAGAGAATGAGGGTGATTAGTGGGTTGAGAAGGTAGGTTTAATGGGAATTAAGTGGGGGAAGATGGAAGGGTGTAATGGTTGGTAGTTGGGTTATGGGAAAGGTGAAAGGTGGAAAAAGAAGAGTTTTTAGGGAGTTGAAAAGAGTTTTGACCAGTTTGGGAGAACCCTGGGTTGGGTCAATTAATGGGTTTGGTCAATATTTTAAATGAACTGCTAACTTTCGCCGGTGTTGGACCTACGACCGGTGATGAGTACCTACGTTTTCGCAGTTCCAAGCACATGTGACATCCATTCTTGTCTAGTTTACTACTTGTGGGCTGCGATTGACCGGCGTTTCGCGGGTCACCACCTGTATTTCGCCGATGGTTCAGAGGTTACCCTCCAATTTCCATATATTTGCTAGGTATACTGGTGTAAGGCTGCGGCACACCTACGTTTTGCGGGTAAGCATTGGCATTTTGCCGGTGAGATGCCAAAACCTTTTTTCCACCCACTTTTTAGACCCCTTTGGCGCTTGACCGGCGTTTCACACATGATCACCTGCGTTACACCAATCTCGTGGAGTGCTGCCCTATTTTTTCATTCACATGATTTCTCATCCAATCAATCTACAAAACAAAAACAACATAAATATCAAAGTACTAAGAATAAAAACACTTGAGTTGCCTCCCAGTGTCACGACCCGAGTCTACACCCTGGACGAGACATGGTAGTTGGCCACAGGTGAACCCAAGCTAACCCATGGTCTAACACTGCACTGATAAACTAAGTAAACATTAACAGAAGCTTTATAAAAATATTTATAATTTAATACTGGCGAAAGTTATAACATCACTGAAAATAATACTGAACCACTGTCTGAAAGCCACTACTAACTAATGAGTTGCTGGGGCTTAACTCTAAAGTATGACTAAAAAGAAACTAACTGAAAAGCAAATAACATCCTCGGAAGATGAGGACTCCCCAAATGGACTGCTGCTGCTGGAATCGTCGAGAGGAACTAGTGGCAATGCTGGGACTGAGAACCTGCATCTATATCATAATACGATACATCATAGAAAGTATGCATCAGTACTTTGAATGTACTGAGTAAGTGGGATATACAATAAGCATGGAAACTAAACAACTGAACTAAAATAACATGAAACGACCAACTGATACTGAACTCTGATAAAATTGAACTATAACTGATATGGCCAATAATGACCTTGATTGATGGTCATAAACATGTCCTGGAACTGAGTGGCTAAACTGAGCTATACTGAGCTGAACTGAAACTATACTAACAAGTGGGATAGTCTATAACTGACATATAATCACATCAGCTAAAAATAGAGCCCAATGTAAACACCCCATCAAAGAAAGCCCACTGTGCCTTTCCAGTGTATAGTGGCTGAGCTGGGTGATCAAAAGTCTGGGGCACGATGGCCAATAACCTATAGTGGCAACGTAGTTCTGGGAACCTGAGTGTGTTGGAACCCCGATTCGCTCGGTGCTATGTACTACTCCCACTGGATAGTCCTAACTTGACTACTAAGCTGATAGCTCAAAGCTAGGGTCCTGGACTAAGTCAGGAATACTTATCTGAAAGTACTCTGAGAGTCTATCAGACCGGATAACTATAAACTAGTGTTCTAAGATTGGCTAGAGCTACTTATCTGGAAGCGTCGTAACTGTCTGTAGAACAAACTGATAACTGAAAGTGCTAGTTCTAAGACTGGTTAGAGCTACTTATCTAAAAGCGTTATAACCCTCTAAAGAACAAACTGATAACTGATAACTGAAAACTGGGAGTGGGAGGTATTACTGAAACCTCAAGAGACTGGCTATAGTTAAACTGACCAGCTGACATTTATGTAAAATATGAAATTTACTAAATACTAACCGAGACTAAACAATAAATAATTCTACTCTTTATCATGAAACTATACTATCCTAGTGATTTCAAGAACAATTAGAATCAAGCAACACTGGTATTAAGAACATGCTGAAATACTCTTCACTATATTCAAAGAAATGAGGGCTAAAATCATATAATTTCAAGAAAAGAGATAATGACCAGCCGTATAGCTAACAACAACCCTAAATACTCATGAAAATTTTAACAGACTTACAAATGAACCCTAACTGTGAAGTTCAGGGCTAGAACTGATAAGCTTTTTAGAAGAGTTTTGGGGCACAAGGGAAGACAATTCCCTTGTTGAATTCCCACATACCTAATGCCGAATTTCTTGGAAAGGATCAGGAGAATCTGAGGAGAAAACTTGAAAGCCCTAGCTTTCTCTAAGAGAACTGTCAGGAACTTCGTTGCTCTAGAGATCGAGAGTTGAGTGATATGAGAGGCATTTAGTCGATTACCCCCTTAATTATATCCAAAAAGTTCCTAAAACAACGTAGTTTAGGGATTAAATAGGTAAAAAGTTACAAAATTTCCCTTGAAAGAAAATCTGGAAAGCTACCCGATAGGGACCAACGGGTCACACAATGAGTCGTTGGTTGATACCAAGACTCGTTGGAACCAGTCGTTGGTCCTGGGCCTGGAATCAAGGCTCACTTGAATTTGGAACGGAAGGGTACCACGACTCGTTGGACGAACCAATGGATCGTTGATACCTCTCATTGTCACTAGCAGGAAAACTTGGTCCCTTAGCTAATGGACGACAAAACGACTCATTGGTAGAACCAAAGGGTTGTTGTGTCTGCTCATGGTCAACACTAGCTGGACCTGATATTTGGTGATGGGTGGAGATGATGACTCGTTAGAGGTGAAAATGAGTCATTGGTCCCACTCGTTGCTTCTGGGAGTTGTCTAATAAATTTCTAAACTTGGGATGCAACGGGCTACAAGACGACTCCTTACTCATTCCAATGAGTAATTTTATGCCTTGTTGGTTCCCAAAGGGATATTCTGCGGAGCTGACAACGGCTCAAACAATGGCCCGTTAAAGGTGACAACGATCCGTTATCTAAGATGTTCTGTGAAATTTTTTTTTGGTTTCCCCTGGTCTTTCATGCAAGGTTTGAGTTTGGTCTAGGAATGTTTTGGGGTGTTACAATATCTCCCCCTTGGGATCATTCATCCTCAAATGAAGGCTAAAGCTATTTGAAAATTGAGAAAAGAGCTTAAATTCCCAAAATGAAACTATAAACTGATTTCTGAAGGAGTGACTGACTCTGAAGTAGAATAGGCATACTAATCGAATTAAACAACTAGAGTGCACATCAAAATTTGCATAGAGCTAAAGAGTGAGGAACATAATAGAGTATTGAGGAGGAATTTAATACCTGATGATGAAACTGAATTGGAAGGGAATAAGTAGGGATATTTAGCCATCATTTCTACTTCTGCCTCCCACGTGGCTCCCTCAACTAGCTGGTTCCTCCGCAAGACTTTCACTAAAGCGACTTTCTTGTTTCACAAATTACGAACCTAACGGTCTAGGATCTGAATTGGAACCTCTTCATAAGTGTTATACCCCAAAAACCCTAAGATCAGACCCGGGAGTTTAAATGGAGAAAATAAGATTTTCTTCACCAGGTCACCAGAACGAGTCATCTTGTGACCCGTGGGGTAGACCACGACTCGTGAAGTGACTCATGGTGAGGTGCTAGACTTAAGTTGGAAAGTTTTGATTTTTGGATGACCATAGACATGACCACGAGTCGTGGTCAGCACTATGACTCATTGGGTCAGTCATGGCCAAGGATGGGATGAAGGAAGAAGAATATTTGGTAGTGAAGACCACGAGTCGTGGTCACCAGTAATGACCTGTGAGGTCCCCCATGACGAGCCCCATATGAATTTTAGACAGTGCACACAATGACTAGAAACCACGAGTCGTGGTCCTTGGTATTGACTCATCCAGTCCCTCATGGGGACTGGCAGTCAGTTATTCTCTACGAATTTAGTAAGGGCTTATTCATAATTCCTATGATCCTAAGGCCTAAACTATGTTATTTTAAGCTATGAATAGTGAGTTTTAAGAGAGGTAGGTTCATTCTAAGCTATTCCTATTCATGCATGCAAGAGTAAAGGTCTAGAGATGTGATCAAGCTCAATTTCCTCCAAGTTCTTCTCAATTCTTCCTTGGGCAATCAGAGAAGTTATAGAATCATATTCTCTTAAGTATGTAGGGTCATGAATGGGTGAATTTGTCCAAACCCACGCCCAATTGCTCTCTAGTTCATGAAATTCTATTGATAATTATATCCGATTTTATCTCAATTCTTATAAAATTCTTATGATCTATCTATGGGTTAATTTCTTCATGTATAAGTTCAAGTTTAACGAATCAAGGGCAGATTTTATAACTATTTAGATTTCAATTTTACAAAAATCTATGCCTAATTATGTATATGTCATGATAAATTGTACATGTTTATAAATATCAAGTATATACATGTTTTACAAGTATTCATGAACATCATGATTTATGATTTATGATTATGGCCGACTCATGGGCCTTACTTTCATGGCTAGTTCACGTATTTCAAGCATGCTTATGATTATCATGATTTTAAATATCCTATAAATCTCATGCATATTATCCTGTGAGCACTATATATGTTTTGGGAGTAGTATTTAACACCGAGTAGACCCAGGGTCCAAGCATGCCCCGAATCTCAGAACTATGCGTCGATATAGCCACGATGGGACCTCCATGTTACTGTCCCCTTTGCCCAAATGGTCCCTCTGTTGTGATATCACACCTCTTTCATGGTTCTACCCTTAGCAAGGAACGAATTCCCTCCAGGCTAGGGGTTTACAAGTCAGGCTCCATGTGTGCTCATATGGGGTATGTCAGATATAAGAATCTCCGGCTGTTCCTCAAGATTTATGTATGGTTATGATTATATACTTTGACTCAAGTCATGTTTCATAAAGCTTTTTATCTTATGATTATGATTATGAATAATTTATGAATGTTTTGAAAACCTTGAGCCTTAGTTTGCATTATGATACTTATGTTACGATCATGTTGTCCTACTCTTATGAACTTTCATGTTTTTCAGATGTCCGTTTTACTTACCTTGCATACTCAGTACATTCCATGAGCTGACCGCATACTCTATGCTGTATCATTTCATGATATAGGCTCCAATCTTCACACTCAGTCTCGTCATTAGCTAGTTCTCCAGAGTTAGCGTTCAACTTCAGTGGTGGGTCCTCATCTCTCGAGGACTACTTATTTCCAATTATCTTGTATTTTCAGTTTTCAGACTTGACGGGTTAGTTGGAGGTGTTGTCCCATCAACTAATCAGATATAGTAGAGGCTTTCAGACTGTATGTAGTAATCAACTTGACATGTATGAAGTGAATTCCAGTTCTAATGCTATGCGATGATTAGACTTCTGCTATTCTATGATGTTAAGTCTTCCATTTTATTTGATTGATTTAGATGTATGTTCATGCTATGGGTCGACTTGGAGCCTATTGGGGCTCCTTGTCCCGTGGCTCGATTTGGGCCTATGTTCGGGTCTTGAAAGACTTAGCATCAAAGCATTAGGTTTTGAAGTGTCCTAGGGTGTCCGAAAGACGCGTTAATTAGAGTCTTTTTCATGGGTGTGAAGTGCGCCACACTTATGACGAAGAGGCTATGAGATATTTAGGAAATGTTCCCTTCTTTCATGATCTATGTCATGTGGTGGAATGTCTCTCTATCCTTCCAATTCGTGTTATTCACATTTGCAGAATCACGCCTCCTCGTAGAGTTAATGGCAGAAAATATTGAAATGGAAATGGAGACGGGCACTAACAAGCCCACCATCCCATGAGCACCATGCACCGGAGCTGGTTGCCCTCACTTAATTCTAGGCAGCCATTCAGATGCTAGCTTAGGCTTTGACTACGCAGGTTAACCAACAAGTGGTAGCACATGTCCCGCAGAATGAGAATGAAGTAGCAGCAAGGGTTAGAGACTTTCTAAGAATGAACCCTCCCGAGTTCCTTGGATCAAAGGTGGATGAGGATCCACATGATTTCATTGAGGAGATTCTGAAGATCACCCAAATTATGGGGGTGACTTGAGAGGAGTGTGCTGACTTGGCCTCATATCAGTTAAAGAGGGTCGCACACATTTGGTTAAAATAGTGGAAGGAGAGTAGGGAAGTTAGAGTAGGCCCTATCAGTTGGAACGAGTTCCATGATGCTTTTCATGATCAGTTCTTCCCTTGGGAGATGAGGGAGATAAAAGCGGTCGGTTTGTTAATCTCAAGCAGGGAACGATAACGATTTAGGAGTATGACTTGGAGTTCAAACGTCTGTCCAGGTATGCACCTGAGTTGTTGGCGGATTGGAGATCCCGTGTGAGTATGTTCGTACATGAGATAGCAGATTCCCTGGTCGGGATTGCCGGAACGTTATGCTTCTCCAGGATATTGAATTTGCTCAGATTGTCCTGTATGCCTAGTAGATGAAGGCGATGCAGCTGAGTGAGCGGGAGAGGGAGGCCAAGAGGGCCACGACTGATAGCATCGAATGCTCCCAGCTGAGGACTAGTGGACACCGTCAACAGTCCCATTAGAGATCTATAGCCCTAGCACCATCATTAGCTAGTGTTCCATCCCGACCCAAACGTGATTAGAGGGGTTGAGCATCAGGCTTGAGGATCCAGGGGAGTATTTCAGGAGATCACACTTTTTTAGCCTGTGCAAATTGTGGAAAGAACCAACCAGGGAGGTGTTTAGTTGAATCAGACACTTGTTTCGGGTGTGGCATACCGTGACACATTCTTAGAGATTGCCCTTCAGCTAGATCAGGCGATGATGGAGCACGTACTCCAGCTTCTAGTTCAGCAGCTCCACCAGCATGCCCTGCTCAGTAGGGGGATTCTACTAGCACGAGTGGCGGACAACGCAAAAATAGATTTTATGCCCTATCATCCCGTCGGAGCAGGAGGTCTCCCGGGATGTAGTCACTGGTATGTTATGATTTTTCCATCTTAATGTATTTTATTTGTCAGATCCAGGGGCTACCTTGTCCTTTGGGATGCTTTATGTGGCTAGTAGTTTTGAAGTCAGTCCCAAAATCTTGTTAGAACCCTCTCAGTCTCTACTCCTATGGGTGATTCAGTTGTAGCTAGGTGGGTTCATAGAAGTTGCAGGTCACGGTCCTTCAGAATGTCACCTCAGTAGATTTAGTAGAGTTAGCCATGATCGATTTTGATGTTATTCTTGGCATGGATTGTTGTTTGCATGCTATGCCTCAGTCAATTGTAGAACCCGTGCGGTAGAATTTTGATTTCCAGGTGAGTCAGCCTTAGAATGGAAGGGTAGTTTAGTTGTTCCTGTAGTTCATTTCATTTCCTACCCTAAGGATAGGAAGATGATTTCCAAGGGTTGCGTGAACCATTTTGTTAGGGTTAAGGATGCTACGTCCGAGACCCCGACCATCCAGTTCGTTCCAGTAGTATGTGAGTATCTACAGGTCTTCCCAAATGATTTACCAGGAATCCCTCTCGATTGGGAGATTCATTCTAGTATTGACCTTCTTCCCGATATGCAACCTATATCTATTCCTCCTTACAGAATGGCCCTAGACAATTTGAAGGAGTTGAAGGAGAAGTTGAAAGACCTATTAGACAAAGGTTTCATCAGACCGGGAAAGTCCCTATGGGGAGCACTAGTCCTCTTTGTCCGAAAGAAAGATGGTTGTCTTCGTAATTGAACAAGGTCATCATCAAGAACAGGTATCCTCTTCCTAGGATTGATGATTTGTTTGACCAGCTTCAGGGTGCTAAGTGCTTTTCAAAGATAGATCTCAGATTTGGATACCATCTGCTTAGGGTCCAGGAGAGTGACACCCCGAAGACAGCCTTTAGGACGTGGTATGGTCATTATGAGTTTGTAGTTATGTCTTTTGGACTACCGAATGCCCCTACATCTTTTATGGATTTGATGAACAAGGTGTTCAAGCCATACTTAGATATTTTTGTGATTGTGTTTATTGACGACACCCTGATATACTCTCGGAGCAAGGATAAGCATGCCGCTCATTTAAGGGTGGTACTATAGACTCTCAAGGATTGCTAATTATATGCAAAATTCAGCAAGTGTGAGTTTTGGTTGAACTCAGTGGCATTTTTGGGCCATGTGGTGTCAAGTGAGGGTATAAGGGTGGACTCTCAGAAGATAGAAGCGGTGAAGAATTTGCCTACACCGGTGAATCCTTCAGACATTAGGAGTTTATTGGGTTTAGCTGGGTACTATCGAAGATTTGTTGAGGGTTTTTCATCCATTGCAGCGCCATTGACCAAATTGTCCCAAAAGAAAGTGAAGTTCCAATGGTTGGAGGCTTGTGAGAGGAGCTTTTAGGAGTTAAAGACTCGACTCACCTCAGCACCAGGGTTAACCCTACTTGAGGGTACCGATGGGTTTGTGGGGTTTTACGCTGCTTCTAGAATCGACCTTGGCTTTGTATTGATGCAGCACGATAAAGTTATAGCATACGCTTCCAGACAACTGAAGGTTCATGAAAGGAAATACCGACTCATGATATTGTATTGGCAGCAGTGGTATTTTCTTTGAAGATATGGATACACTATTTGTACGAGGTCCACGTAGATGTGTTTACGGACCACAAGAGCCTACAATATGTGTTTACATAGAAGAACCTAAATATACACCAAAGGAGGTGGTTGGAGCTACTCAAGAATTATGATATAAGTGTCCTTTACCATCCAAGTAAGGCGAATTTAGTAGCAGATGCACTTAGTAGACTCACTATGGAGAGTGTGTCTCATGTAGAAGAGGTGAGAAAGGAGCTGGTGAAGGATGTGGATCGACTTGCAAGGTTGGGAGTTCGTTTGGTTGACTCGACTGATGGCGGTGTTATAGTTCAGAAAGGGTCAAAATCTTCATTAGTGATTGATGGGAAAGCTAGACAAGACGAGAACCATATTTTGGTCAAGTTAAAGGAAGCCATTCAGAATCAGAAGGTTGAGGTCTTCTCCAAAGGGGGAGATGGTGTGCTTCGATATTAGGGTCCCTTATTGTCCCGGACGTTGATGATTTGAGAAGTCGGATGTTGCACGAGGCTCAGGGTTTCAGATATTCGATACATCCGGGTGCCACCGAGATGTACTGTGACATACGGGAAGTCTATTGGTGGACTGACATAAAGAAGGACATCGCAGAATTTGTAGCTAAGTGTCCAAATTGTCAACAAGTGAAGGTTGAGAACCAAGTACCGAGAGATGTGCTTCAATACATTAGTATCCCTACTTGGAAGTGGGAGGAAATGAATATGGACTTCATTATAGGGTTTCCTCACACTTGTCGATAGTATGACTCCATTTGGGTGGTTGTGGACAGGTTGACCAAAGTTGCTCATTTTCTGCCAGTCAAAAGCACTGATTCTGCAGAGGATTATGCCAAACTATACATTCGAAAGCTAGTTCGGTTGCATAGAGTTCCCTTTTCCATCATATCAAATAGAGGTACCCAATTTACCTCTCAATTGTGGAGGTCGTTTCAAAAGGGACTTGATACTCAGGTCAAGCTCAGCATAACATTTTACTTGCAAATGGATGGTCAAGCGGAGCGAACAATTTAGACTCTCGAGGACATGTTGAGAGAATGTGTGATTGACTTCAAAGGTAGTTGGGATGACCATTTCCCTCTTATTGAATTTGCATACAATAACAGCTATCTTTCCAGCATTCAGATGGCTCCGTTTGAGGCTCTCTATGGACGAAGATGTAAATCGCCTATTGGTTGATTTGAAGTCGGAGAAGCTGCGATGATAGGACCAGATTCAGTCCATCAGGCCATGGAGAAAGTTCAGCTCATACGGGATAGGTTGAGAACAACTCAAAGTCGTCAAAAGTCCTACACCGATGTGAGGAGGAGGGAACTTGAGTTGAAGTTGATGATTGGGTGTTTCTAAAGGTGTCTCCCATGAAGGGAGTGATGAGGTTTGAAAAAAAGGAAAACGCAATCCTTGTTATGTTGGCCCATACCAGATTGTGAAACGGGTTGGAAAGGTAGCATATAATTGGAGTTGCCCTCAGAATTAGCTTCAGTCCATCCAATTTTCCATGTATCGCTCCCAAAGAAGTGTTTTGGTGGTCCATCTCTAGTTGTTCCAGTGGACAATGTTGGTGTGATAGATAACGTTAGTTATGAGGAGGTTTCGGTGGAAATACTGGATCGTCACATTTGAAGACTAAGAAATAAAGAAGTAGCTTCAGTTAAAATTTTATGGAGGAATCAACATGTTGAGGGAGCTACATGGGAAGCCGAAGCATATATGATGACTAGATACCCACATCTATTCCCTATCGGCTCAATTCTGGCTTGAGGTATCAGTTTTTCCCTAAAAATCTATTAAGTTTCATGTTCAGTTCGAGTGCCTCAGTTTCTTTCATGAAAATGGATGTATGTGTGTTTCAGGAATTCAGTTTAGCCATGTAGTTCAGTTCTGAGGTAGTCAATCCGTTAGTTTTCAACTTATATGATAGTATTTTCATATGATGATTGCATTCTTTGCTTTTTTTGTTTGTTTTCCCAACATTCGAGGATGAATGTTCCCAAGGGGGAGATATTGTTATACCCCAAAAATCCTAAGATCAGACCTGGGAGTTGAAATGGAGAAAATAGGATTTTCTGCACCAGGTCACAGAACGAGTCGTCTTGTGACCCGTGGGGTGGACCATGAGTTGAGAAGTGACTCGTGGTGAGGTGATAGAATTAAGCTGAAAATTTCTAAGTTTTGGGTGACCATGGACATGACCACGAGTTGTGCTCAACACCACGATTCGTTGAGTCAGTCGTGGGCAATGATGGGGTGAAGGAAGAAGACTTTTTGGTATGAAGACCACAAGTGGTGACCACGAGTCATGGTCACCAGTAACGATTTGTGAGGTCCCCCATGACAAGCCCCAGATGAATTTTGGACAGTGCACACGAAGAGTGGAGACCACGAATCGTGGTTCTTGGTAACAATTCGTCCAAACCCTCGTGGGGATTGATAGTCAGTTATTCTTTGCGAATTTATTGAGGGCTTATCCGTTATTCCTATGATCCTAAGGCGTAAACTACATAATTTTAATATATGAATCGTGAGTTTTAAAAGGGGTAAGTTCATTCTAAGCTATTCATATTCATGCATGCAAGAGTAAAGGTCTAGAGAGGTGATCAAGCTCAATTTCCTCCAAGTTCTTCTCAATTCTTCATTGGGCAATAAGAGAAGTTATAGAATCAGATTCTCTTAGGTATGTAAGGTTATGAATGGGTGAATTTGTCCACACCCATTCCCAATTCCTCTCTAGTTCATGAAATTCTATTGGTAATTCTATGGGGTTTTATCCCAATTCTTATGAAATCCTTTTGATATATCTATGGGTTATTTTCCTTCATGTATCAATTCATATTTTACGAATCATGGGCAAATATTATAACATTTAGTTTTAAAATTTCTACAAAACTATGCCTAATTATGTATGTTTCATGATAAATCAAGTTAGGATTCTACCTTGATTTTGATGTTTATTAACCCATATGATTTATGACTTATGATATGATTTCTCTCAAATGCTCATCAAGAGTTTATGTGTTATACCCCAGAAGCCCAAAGATCAGACCTGGGAGTTGAAATGGAGAAAAATTTAAAACTGCCATCAGGCACAAAATGGGTCGTGAGGTGACCCATGAGAGTAGCCCACGATTCGTGATATGACTCGTGGTGAGGCTCAGGAGATGAATTTGAAATTTGGGAATTTGACTCCCCACGGATGAGACCACGAGTCATGGCCAGGACCCACGAGTCGTTAGGTCATTCGTGAGAATTGGTGAGTGAGAAAAGAGAAAGAAGACGACAGTGTGCCTAACGGAAGGACCCACAAGTCATGGTCAGTCACCACGATTTGTGGGGAGGGTCGTGAGTAGTAGGATGAAGCAAGGTAAAATACCAGGTAGTGTACATGATGAGTGGTGACCACGACTTGTGGTCACCAGCAATGAATCATGAGGTCACCCATGATGAGCCCAGATGATTTGATAAGTAGTGTACTTGACGAATGAATCCATGAGTCATGGCCAGGGGTGACGAGTCGTCATGTCCCTCGTGGGGACTGATTGGCAGTTATTTTTTGCTAATTTAGAAAGGGCTTTTCTGTAATTCCTAAGATCCTAAGGCCTAAACTACGTCGTTTTGAGTTATGAATAATCACTTTTAAGAGGGTTAAGTTCATTTTAGGCCATTTCAACTCATGCATGCAAGAGTGATAGTCTAGAGAGGTGATCAAGGAAAATCCTTCAAGGTTCTCTTCAATTCCTTCTTGGGCATTCAAGGAAGTGTAAGAATCAACCATAATCAGGTATGTAGGGTTATGAATGGGTGAATCCTTTCACATCCATGCCCAATCCCTCTCTAAATCAGGAATTTCCTATGTCAAATCTATGGGGTTTTAACCAAATGCATGAAATTCTTAATTCTCTACATGGGTATGATCTAAATATGTTTCTACTACAGGATTATGAATCATGGTAAAGTTTTATATTGTTTTCAAATAAAAAGCATGTTTCAAGTTTTATGAATTAAAAAGCCCATTGATGAGAAGTTCATGAAAGATGAGATTTGTGATGTATGCATGAAAATGGTGAGATATTATTATGAAAAGCATGTTTTCAAGCTACCCATGTTTATAATCACGTTTTCGATGTGAATTGAGTTTTTTCAAGCATGTGAAAGTATTGGGCAATGCCCACATGTTCAAGTATGATTTATGATTTTTTGAATTAAGCTTACCACATGGTTTTGGAGTGAAAACTCCCAATTATCTTTCAGCTTGTGGTATGGTTTGAGTTAAAGCTTATCATATGCATGATTCCAGATTTTAGATGTATTTGATTATTGAGCTTCGTCAACAGATGATGTTGAGCTTCGTTGAAAAGTGATGGAGAGCATATGCATATTTTTTGGAGTAGTGTATAGCACCGAGTAGGCTAAGGGTCGATCACCCTATGCCTCAGAACTACGTGCCAACGCAGGTTTATTCTTATATATTACTTTGGGACCTCCCCTGTGAGCTACCCCCTACCCTAGCCACGAGCTTGATATCGATATCATGGTATCGTCCCTAGCCCTGACAAGGCTTTGGACAACTCTTCCCACTTGTGTGTGGTAGTTGGGACCACGTAAGCTCTATCATGGTATGTCGGTTAAAAGATGAGTCTCCTATTGTTCCTCATGATTTCAGTTACGCATGTTATCATTCATGAGATTTGTATATCTATGTATGTTCTTAAGCAGCTTTGACTCAATGTTCAGTCTTACTCATGACTATCAGATTTCTTCTTTGAGTCAATCCATTTAGTTATGATGTCATTTTATGTTATGATGAGATCATGATTTCAGAAAGAATGCATGGAAGCCCTACTCTCAGATTCTTATTGTTTATGTTTTACATTATGCATATTTGTAAATAATTTTACTTATTTGAGTAGTTTTACTTACCTTTCATGCTCGGTACATTCCACGTATGGACCATATACTCTATGCTGTATCGTTTCATACAGGACCTGGCACTCAGAATCAACCTCGTTCATAACCAGTCTTCAGAGATAGCACCTTGCTCTTGTTGGTGCGTCCTCATCTACCGAAGACCGTGCTTATTCATATTTCTCAATGTATTTTTTAATTTTTAGCTTATTCGAGTTAGTTGGGGTCTTGTCCCATCAACTCATCATGTTTAGAGGCTTTTCAGACAAAAAAAAAGAGAATGTAGTCTGCTTCAAATTGTGTATTCTAATGATTACGTTTATTTCATACTTCCGCTAAGAGTATTATGTTGATTCTTCAGTTTAGTAATTGAGTTAGATGCATGTTCATGCCATGGGTCGACTTGGAGTCTCTCATGGATCCTTGTCTTGTGTTTCGATCTGGGTCTCCGTTCTAGTCGTGACAAACTTGGTATCAGAGCAATAGGTTTGAGGTGTCCTAGGGTGTATGAAAGCCGCGTTAAGTAGAGTCTTTTTCATGGGTGTGAAGCGTGCCACACTTATGACGAAGAGGCTAAGAGACATTTAGGAAATGTTCCCTTGTCTTATGAGCTATATCGTGCGATGAAATGTCTCCCTATCCTTCTAATTCCTGCTATTCACGATTGCAGAATCATGGCTCCTCGAAGAGTAAAAGTAGGAGAAATGGGAATGGAGAAGGCCACGAGGATGGAAATAGAAACGAGCACTAGCAGGCCCTACCAGTCCAGGAGCACCATGAACCGGAGCTGGTTGCCCATGCTGAATTTAGGGTAGCTATTCAGATGCTCGCACAGGCCTTGACCGTCCAGGTCAATCAGCAGACAGTTGCACCTGAAATGGTAATGCAGCGGCGACTCGAGTCAGGGACTTCTTGAGAATGAACCGCCCAGAGTTCCTCGGGTCAAAAGTAGATGAGGACCCGCATGATTTCATAGATGAGATTGTGAAGATCACCCAAGTCATGGGGGTGAATGGAGTTGAGTGTGCGGAGCTAGCCTCTTATCAGCTGAAAGGGGTCGCACACATCTAGTTTGGTCAATGGAAAGATAGTAGGGTCGCTGGGGCAGGCCCTGTCACTTGGGAGAAGCTCCATATTGCATTCTTAGATCGGTTCTTCCCTTGTGAGATGAGGGAGATGAAGGAAGCCGAGTTCGTGAATCTTAAGGAAGGGAGGATGATGGTGCAGGAGTATGCCCTTGAGTTCACTCGCCTATCAAAGTACGCCCCAGAGTTAGTGGCTGATCAGAGGGCGCCGGGGAGCAGAATTGTTCATGGTGTGGCGGGCTATTTGAACAAGGATTGCAGGACCGCTATGCTTCATCAGGATATGGATTTCCCTCGGATAGTTTTGTACGCCTAGCAGATCGAGGTGGCACATATGAGAGAGAGAGGCCAAGAGGGCCAGAACTGATAGTCACGGATTCTCACAGTTGAGGTCAGGTGGTGGGCACTGACAGCAGACCCACCAGAGATCTTCAACCCTAGCATCTTCAGTGTTGAGTGTGCCATCCAGTCCTAGGCACAATAGAGAGGGCGAGCATCAGTCTCTAGAGGTCAAAGCAGCGGACCTGTAGATTCTAGTATTCCAGCTTGCCACAGATGTGGTCGGGGGCACATGGGCCAGTGCTTAGCAGGTATCGGTTCTTGTTTCTGGTGTGGGAAGCCCGAACACATGCTCAAATATTGCCTAGTAGTGAAATAGGTCCAAGATGGGGGTAGAGGCCCAACTTCTAGTTTAGTAGCCCCTCTCGCACACTCAGCACATCAGGGGGCATCTACCAGCACAGGTGGCGGTCAGCGCCAAAATAGATTCTATGCCTTAGCATCCCGCCAGGAGCAAGAGGTCTACCCGGATGTAGTCATTGATATGTTACGAGTTTTCCTTCTTGATGTTTATGCTTTGTTAGATCTGGGGGCTACCTTGTCTTTTGTGACACCTTATGTGTGGCCAGTAGCTTCGGAGTCAGTCCTAAAGTCTTATCAGAACCCTTCTCAGTTTCTACTCTAGTAGGTCAGTCAATTGTAGCTAGAAGGGTGTACAGAGGTTGCCCGGTCTCAGTCCTTTAAAAAGTCACCTCAGCAGATTTGATAGAGTTAGCCATGACCGATTTTGATGTTATCCTCGGCATGGATAGGCTATTTGCATGTTATGCCTCAGTTAATTGTAGAACCTAGGCAGTAGAGTTTAAATATTTGGGAGAGCCAGTGTTAGAGTGGAAGGGTAGTTCAGTTGTGCCTGTAGGTCGATTCAATTCCTACCTTAAGGCCAAAAAGATGATCTCCAAAGGTTGTGTTTACCAACTAGTTAGGGTTAAGGATGCGACATTCGAGACTCGACTATCCAGTCAGTTCTGGTAGTGTGTGGGTGTCCAGAGTCTTCCCAAATGATCTATCGGGAATCCCTCCTAAGCGGGAGGTTGATTTTGGTATTGACCTTTTTCTCGACATACAACCTATATCTATTCCTCTCTATAGAATGGCTCTAGCCAAGCTAATGGAGTTGAAGGAACAGTTGAAGGACCTACTAAATAAAGGTTTCATTAGATCGAGCAAGTCCCCATGGGGTGCACCAGTTCTCTTTCTCCGAAAGAAGGATGGTTCTCTTCATATGTGTATTGATTATCGGCAACTAAACAAAGTCATCGTCAAGAACAGATATCCTCTACCTAGGATTGATGATTTATTTGACTAGCTTCAGGGTGTCAAGTGATTTTCGAAGATAGATATCAGATCCGGGTACCATCATCTCAGAGTTCGATAGAGTGATATCCCGAAGACAGCCTTTAGGATAGGGTTTGGTCATTATGAGTTTGTAGTTATGTCTTTTGAACTAATGAATGCTCCTGTAGCTTTTATGGACTTGATGAACAGGGTGTTCAAGACATACTTGGATATGTTTATGATTGTGTTTATTGATCAAAACCTGATATACTCTTGGAGCGAGGAGGAGCATACCACTCATTTGAGAATAGTGCTTCAGATTCCCAAGGACCGCCAATTATATGCTAAATTTAGCTAGTGCGAGTTTTGGTTGAACTCTGTAGCATTTTGGGTCATGTGGTGTCAAGTGAGGGTATAAAGGTGGATTCTTCAAAAATAGAAATTGTGAAGAATTGGCCTAGACCGGTGAATCCTTTAGATATTTGAAGCTTTTTGGATTTAGCCGACTACTATCGAAGATTCGTGGAAGTTTCTCATCGGTTGCAGCACCTTTGACAAAACTGATCCAGAAGAAGGTGAAATCCAATGGTCGGAGGCTTGTGAGAAGAGCTTCCCAGAGTTAAAGACTCGACTTACTTCAGCGCCGGTGTTAACTCTACCGGAGGGTACCAATGGGTTTGTGGTGTATTGTGATGCTTCAAGGATGGTACTTGGGTGTGTATTGATACAGCACGGGAAGGTTATAACATATGCCTATAGATAACTAAAGGTTCATGAGAATAATTACTCGACCCATGATCTTGAATTAGCCGCGGTGGTGTTCGCCTTGAAGATATGGCGACATTATTTTTATGGGTTCCACGTGGATGTGTTTACGGACCATAAAAGTTTACAATATGTGTTTACACAGAAGGATCTCAATCTTCGGCAAAGGAGGTGGTTGGAGCTACTCAAGGACTATGACATAAGTGTCCTTTACCATCCGGGTAAGGCCAATGTAGTAGAAGACGCACTTAGTAGACTCTCCATGGAGAGTGTGTCTCAGGTGGATGAGGGGAAGAAGGAGCTAGCATAGGATGTGCATCAGCTCGTAAGGTTGGGAGTTAGGTTGGTTAACTCAATTGATGCCAGTGTTATTGTTCAGAATGGATCAGAATCGTCATCGGTGACTGATGGAAAGGCTAGTCAAGATGAGGACCCTATTTTGGTAAAGTTAAAGGAAGCGGTTCAAAATCAGAAGGTAGAGGTCTTCCCCAAAGGGGGAGATGGTGTGCTTCGGTACCAGGGTCACTTATGTGTTCCGGATGTTTATGATTTGAGGAACCGGATGTTGCACGAGGCTTACGGATCTAGGTAATCTATTCATCCAGGTGCTACCAAGATATACCGTGACTTATGAGAAGTCTATTGGTGGAATGGCATGAAGAAGGACATAGCAGAATTTGTAGTTAAGTGTCCCAACTGTCAGCAAATGAATGTCGAGCATCAGAGACCGGGAGGTGTGCTTCAGGATATCAGTATTCCTACTTGGAAATGGGAAGAAATCAACATTGACTTCATCATAGGGTTGCCTCGTACTCGTCGACAATATGACTCCATTTGGGTTATGGTAGACAAGTTGACCAAGGCCGCTCATTTTCTACCAATCAAAACCACGGATTCAGCGGAGGACTATGCCAAACTATATATCCGAGAGCTAATTCGATTACATGGAGTGAACTTGTCCATTATATCAGACAGAGGTACCCAATTCACCCTCAATTTTGGAGGTCATTTCAAAAAGGACTTGGTACTCAGATTTATCTCAGCACAGCATTTCACCTGCAAATAGATGGTTAAGTGGAGCGGACAATTCAGACTCTCGAGGACATGTTGAGAGCATGCGTAATTGACTTCAAAGGTAGTTGTGATGATCATTTGCCTCTTATCGAGTTTGCATACAATAACAACTATCATTCCAATATTCAGATGGCTCCGTTTAAGGTTATCTATGGGTAGAGTTGTAGATCACCTATTGGCTAGTTTGAAGTTGGTGAAGCGGAAATGATAGGACCAGATTTGGTCCATGAGGCTATGGAGAAGGTTCAACTCACACAGGACATGTTGAAAACAACTCAAAGTCGCCAAAATTCCTATGCGGATGTGAAAAGGAGGGAACTAAAATTCAAGGTGGATGATTGGGTATTTCTGAAGGTATCTCCATTGAAGGGAGTAATGCGGTTTGGAAAGAAAGGAAAACTCATCCCTCATTATGTTGGGCCCTACCGAATTGTGAAACAGGTTAGCAAGGTGGCTATGAATTGGAGTTACCCTCAGAATTAGCTTCTTTGCATCCTGTATTCCATGTATCGCTCTTAAAGAAATGTTTGGGTGATCCAACTCTAGTTATCCCGGTAGAAAGTGTTGGTGTGAAAGACAACCTTAGTTATGAGGAGGTTCTGGTAGAAATACTGGATCGTAAGGTGCGAAGGCTAAGGAACAAGGAAGTAGCTTCAGTCAAAGTTTTATGGAGGAATCAACATGTTGAGGGAGCTACGTGGGAAGCCGAAGTGGATATGATGGCTAGATACCCACATTTATTTTCTATCAGCTCAGTTGCAGCTTGAGGTATCAGTTTTGACCTAAAAACTCTATTTAGTTTTCATGTTTAGTTCATGTGCCCAAGTTTCTATTATGTATATGGATGTATGTATGATTTATGAATTCAGTTCAGCTATGTAGTATGAATCGGAGATAGTCATTCCATCAGCCTTTGGCTTAAATGATCAGTATTTGAATATGATGATTGCATTTCTCAGCTTTTCTGTATGTTTTCCAACATTCGAGTATGAATGTTCCCAAGGGGGAGATATGTTATAGCCCGGAAACCCAAAGATCAAACTCGAGAGTTGAAACGGAGAAAAGTTTAAAACTGGCATCAGGCACAGAATGGGTCGTGAGGTGACCCGTGAGAGCAGCCTATGAGTTGTGATGTGACTCGTGGTGAGGCTCAGGAGATGAGTTTGAAATTGGGGAATTTGACTCCCCACAGATAAGACTATGAGCCGTGGTCAAGCCCCATGAGCCGTTAGGTCAGTCGTGTAGAGTGGTGAGTGAGAAAAGAGAAAGAAGAAGGCAGTGTGCCTAATGGAAGGACCCTACGAGTCGTGGTCAATCACCACGATTCGTGGGGAGGGTCGTGAGCAGCAGGATGAAGCAAGGTAAAATCCCAGGCAGTGTACCTGACGAGTGGTGACCACGACTCGTGGTCACCAGCAATAAATTGTGAGGTCACCTGTGACGAGCCCAAATGATTTGACAAGTAGTGCACTTGACGGAAGAAGCCACGAGTTGTGGCCAGGGGTGATGAGTCGTCATGTCCCCCGTGGGCACTGACTGGCAGTTATTTTCTGCTAATTTAGTAAGGGATTTTTCATAATTTCTAAGATCCTAAGGCCTAAAATACGTCGTTTTGAATTATGAATGATGACTTTTAAGAGGGTTAAGATCATTTTAGGCCATTTCCATTCATGCATGAAAGAGTGATAGTCTAGAGAGGTGATCAAGGCAAATCCTTCAAGGTTCTCTTCAATTCCTTCATGGGCATTGAAGGAAGTGTAATAATCAACTATAATTACGTATGTAGAGTTATGAATGGGTGAATCCTTTCACACCCATGCCCAATCTCTCTAAATCATGAATTTCCTATGTCAAATCTATGGGGTTTTAACCAAATGCATGAAATTCCTAATTCTCTACATGGGTATGATCTAAATATGTTTCTACTACTGAATTATGAATCATGGGCAAGTTTTATATTGTTTTCAAATAAAAAGCATGTTTCAAGTTTTATGAATTAAAAAGCCCATTGATGAGAAGTTCATGAAAGATGAGATTTGTGATGTATGCATGAAAATAATGAGATATTAAGGTAAAAATCATTTTTAAAGCTACCCATGTTTATAATCACTTTTTCGATTTGAATTGAGTATTTTCAAGCATGTGAAAGTATTGGGCAATGCCCACATGTTCAAGTATGATTTATGATTTTCTGAATTAAGCTTACTACATGGTTTTGGAGCGAAGACTCCCAATTATCTTTCAGCTTGTGGTATGGTTTGAGTTAAAGATTCTCATATGTATGAATCCAGATTTGAGATGTATTTGATTATTGATCTTCATCAATAGATAGTGTTGAGCTTCGTTGAAAAACAATGGAGAGCATATGCATGTTTTTGGGAGTATTGTCTAGCACTGAGTAGGCTAAGGGTCGATCACCCTATGCCTCAGAACTACGCGCCAACGTAGGTTATACAGTTCATATATATGTACTTTGGGACATCCCTTGTGAGCTATCCCCTACCCTATTAGGCCACGAGCTTGATATTGATATCATGGTGTCGTCCCTAGCCTTTGCAAGGCTTTGGACGACTCTTCCCACTTGAGTGTGGTAGTTCAGACCACGTAAGCTCTATCGTGGTATGTCGGTTAAAAAATGAGTCTCCCATTGTTCCTTAATATTTAAGTTATGCATTTTATCTTTCATGAGATTTCTATATCTATATATGTTCTTAAGCAGGTTGACTCAATGTTCAGTTTTACTCATGACAATCAGATTTCAGCTTTGAGTTTATCGATTCAGTTATGATGTTATGTTATGTTATGATGAGTGATCCTGGGCAGAATTATATGCCCAAGTGATACTCAAATGCTTCATTTCGTCTTGTTAATACATTGATAATTGTACATTCTCATGTGATTTGTAGTTAAAATGTGAATTTATACTAACCAACATGATAAGTGTTGTTTTGCAGGAAAAATGGAATTTTAGGAAGCTAAGATGCATGTTGGGAGAAATCGGGAATAGACTCGGAAGCGAGCAGTGGAAAAGGCCCAGGTTATGCAACAAATTAAGGGGCTCCGTGATGGAGTCGTGTCACGCTGCCATCGCGGATGCATTCTGCCTCGGATGATAAAAATAGGCCAAGTTCCAGTGAAGGTCCGCGTTGGGGCCGTGGCACGTTGGCCAAGCCCCGCGTTGCACGTTGTGGCACGTTGGGCATAATTACCTGGAGGATCGAATTCCAGTGAGGGTCCGCGTTTGTGGCGTGTCGCGGAGGCAGTGCTCCGCGATGCACTCCGTGACACGTTGCTTGTTATTTCGGGAAAAATTCCCACTAGTATAAATAGCACACTTAGGTTTATTTTTAATTATTCTGACTTGGTTGAGCAAGAACGTGGGTTACATGCAGTTGAGGGGACAAAATTCTTAGGGTTCTTCTCTATCTCTTTCTTCTTTATTTCAATTGTTTGTATGATTAACACTCATTTAACGATGTTTAATCCACAAATGAGTGGCTAAATTCACTTCTTGCTGAGGTTAAGAACATTTTTAGTGGAATGTAATTATTGATCATCTTGGTTTTTCATCTTTTCTTCCATGGTTGTTCTATTAATTCTTGTTCTTACTGCATTAATGTTTGGCCAATATTAATGTATATCTAAAAAATCCAGTTTGCGCTCGAAAGAGAATGAAATTGGAAAGTTGTGAATTAATAGGATATGATCTCTTCTTGATTTGGGAAAATTGAGAGTTGATTTACCTTTAGAATAGAAATATATCTGAAAGTTGTATTAGTCAATTAAGGAATCGGGTTCGTATGGCTAGAACATGAATTTCTTCTTATCACATAAATGTAGGTGGAAGGTTCATGATTCTTAAGTTGGGTTAAATACGAGAGTTTTAATCCATAGGCAATAATTCTTGACTAGCAACGGAAGGAAAGATTAACCAATTTGTATCAATAAATTGCTTCCCTGCATGTTTATTTTATCCTCAGCATGCTCATTACTATAGTTCAGACTCAAATTGTTCATTTGTTTTAGATTAGTATAAATTAGGGAACAAACTCCCAAAATCTTCTTGAAACTGTTGTCTGCATTATTAGAGTTAGAGTTTATTAACGCTTAATTCGATTATTACCTTGGTCCAGTCCCTGTGGGATCGATACTTGTCTTACTTTAGCCATTTTACTACTTGTTCGACCACGTGCACTTGCGTGTAGTTGTGAAAAGCACCAAACAAGTTTTTGGCGCTGTTGTCGGGGACTGGCAATTGGTAAAATTGTTGTCTTAAGTGTTAGTTTACGATTTCTTATTAGTGTTGACAACTTGATCTTAGCTTGTCTTTTGAAAATATTGAATTCTGTTGAACACTGGCAAGGGACAAGGAGCTGGTGGATTCACACTTAGAGCAGGAAAGACAATTCCATCGTCAAAGGAGAGAAGCTCTAGAGAGAAAGCTGCAGTTGCTCAGACAGACAATCCTGGAGCAACAACAAAATCCACCCATAGTAAGGGCAGTGTTTGTGCCCGAAGAAATGGTAGTTAGGCCGGTTCGCGAAGTGGCAATCCCACATGCAAACAACGTTACATCTAGCATTCGCAAACCTGAGCTAGGGGGGAGGTTTGAGCTTAAACAGAATATGGTGCAATTGCTGCACACCAGCGGGCAATTCATAGGTCTCACTCACGAGGATCCACAACAACATCTCCAAAAACTTTTTGGAGATAAGTGACTCTTACATCCCTACTAGAGTGTCACCTGATTATGTCAGGCTTACATTGTTCCCATTTTAACTTTTGGGAGAAACAAAGAGATGGCTGAAAGCTGAGCCACCTAATTCCATCACTACTTGGGATGATCTTGCAAAGAAATTCTTGATACGGTTCTTTCCATCCGGTAAAACAGCAAGACTTAGAAGTCAAATTCTATGTTTTAAGCAGAGAGAGGGAGAGAATTTGTATCAAGCCTGGGAAAGATTCAAATCTATGTTGCGGGATTGTCCTCATCATCACCTATCCAATGATGTGCTGGTGCATACGTTCATACAGGGTTTGGAACCCCACACAAAAATCTTGCTAGACTCAGCAGCTGGAGGACAAGCATTAGAAAAAACTTATGAGGAGCTGTATACTTTGTTGAACCGTATTTCGCAGGGAATTCCAGAGTGGAATGCGGACTCTTCTAGAGGAGGAATAAGGAAAGCGGCAGGAGTCTTGGAAGTGGATGGTTTTACAGCTATCGCTGCACAGATAGCTGCGTTACAGAATTAACTCAATACCCACTTCAGCAATATGAGCATGAATCATTCTCAAGCCCCAGTGAATGAAGTGTAGCAGATTTTGTGTGAAGTGTGCGACAGTAATGAACACTCAACTGAGTGTTGTGGTGCAAATCCTGATTCAGTAAACTTTGTTGGTAATGTACAGAGAAATAACCACCAACAGTATGGCAACAACTACAACTCTAATTGGAGAAGTCACTCGAATTTCTCTTGGGGTAGTAATAGCCATCAAGGGCAGAGTTTAAATCAGGGAGCACAGAGAAATCAAGGAGGGAAGCAGCAGTATCAGTAGCAATACAGAAGCAACAATGCACCTCCTCCACCACCATCACCCAGTATTGAGGAAATGTTCAAAACGATGTTACCTAACCAAGCTCAATTGCAGGCTGACTATGTGAAATTGGCAGCCGATGTAAAGAACAATCAGTTAGCTACAAAGGCATTGGAGTACCAGTTTGGGCAACAAGCTGGAGCTCAGAACACCAGGCCGAGAGGAGGACTTCCAAGTGACACTGACCCCAACCCCAAGCAAGTGAATACAGTGTTCACAAGGAGTGGATTGCAACTCAAGGAGGTGAAACCAGAAAGACCACCATAGTAGTTGGGATCATTAGAGAAGGAGAGGGAACACAATGATGATACGGGGAAGGAGAAGGAAGCTGAACTAGAAAGACCACCACCCCCGTTCCCTCAAAGACTAAGGAAACACAAGGAGGAAGCGTGTTTCAAAAAGTTCATGGAGGTGCTTAAACAGGTACACATTAATTTACCTCTTGTTGATGTTTTGTAGGGAGTGTCGAAGTACGCAAAATATATCAAGGACATCGTGGCGAACAAAAGCAGGTTGACGGAGTACGCTACGGTGGCACTTACGGATGAGTGCACTTCCCGGATACAAAATCGATTGCCCACAAAGCTCAAAGACCCTAGGAGCTTTACAATTCAACTTACAATCGGGCAGAGTATCCGAGCTTGTGGATTATGTGATTTGGGAGCGAGCATTAACTTGATGCCGACATCGGTATTCAAGAAATTGGGGCTAGGCAGTCCTAGACCGACAACAATGATCTTGCAACTAGCGGATCGTTCTTTGGCCAGACCAGAGGGCATTGTGGAGGACGTGTTGGTGGAAGTGGGCTCGCTTATCTTTCCGGTTGACTTCATTGTGATGGATTTTGAGCCGGATGCGGAAGTCCTATTTATTTTGGGACGTCCTTTCTTGGCGACCATGAAAGCACTGATTTATGTAGTTGCAGGGAAGCTAACCATGCGGGCACACGACAAGGTAGAGGTATTTGATGTGTACAAGGCTACAAAGCTTCCGGCCGTGTATGAGGAACTCTCAGTGATCAACATGCTTAGTCGAGCGAATATTGCTCAGAGTGTTGATTCGCGAGAGCCAGTGGGAAAACCACCAGTGAAGGACCCCCCGAAAGTGGAATCGTGGCAAAAAGATCGAAGTGCCACGTTCTTAGTCAATGGGCAGCGATGTAAGCATTACTGGGGTGAGGACGGTAGTCGAGAGAAGACATCCGTCACCCTAGAGGATGACTAAGCTTCAATGACGTCAAGCTGCGATGGTAAACCAGGCGCTGCACGGGAGGCAACCTGTGGAAGTTTTGTAATATTTGAGTATATTTCATAGAAGAAACAAAAAAAATTAGAAAAATAAAAAAAATAAAAATAAAAATTGTATTTTATGTGAAACCTATGAATTCTAACCAATTTCTTATCGTGAGATGAATTTTAGGTTTAACGGAGGTCAAAAATGCAAAGGATCGCAAAGGAAAAATCGAGGTAAGAAAAATATTAAAAAGTGGCGAAACAGTGAGCCTGCGCGATGGCTCCGTGTCACGAAGGAGGGCCTCCGCGTTACCCTCCATGACACGTTGAGCTTTAATTCTGGAATTTTTAAAATTCCAGAATACCTCCGCATTGGCTCCGTGTCACGGAGGGGGTGCTCCGCGTTACCCTCCGTGACACGTTGAGGCTTTAATCGCGATGGGTCACACTGGGTCGCCGGGTGACCCGCATGAAATTAACCCTTTTTAACCCCGAATTCCCTCTATTTTCCCTCATTTCTCACCCCCTCCGCGACAAAAACCCAAAAACTCCCCCTTCCCCAATGTGACACGGACTTAGGCACAAATTTTCTTCAACTTTTCTTCGATTTCATCGAACTAAAGGTATGTTCTCTATTTTCTTCTCAATTCTTGTCAAATTTGTCGAGTTTGAGCATGTAAAGTGAGTAAAACTTGCCCTAATTGTAAATTGAGCTTGAATTCCTTTAAGTTAGTGTTGATTGAAGTTCATAGTATCATTTTGATTGTATGAACTCGATAAATACACGCTTGATCGCATTTTGGTGAAATATGTAGCTAGGGTTAGAATTTGATTGCGAAGAAACGAAATGTGATTGAAAATGTGGAAATTATGGGTTTGGGCATGTTGGGTAAGATGAATTGTGTTGTGCTTGTTGTGAATATGCTAAGTAAACGATGGATTTTTGGGAAAATGAAATTGTTGAATTGTATAGAACTTGGTGAATTTCATAGGTTGTGTTAAGAGAAGTTTTTTTTGTTTTTGCTAAGTGCTATGTGATGAAATGGTATCGATGGTGATATTTGGATTAGCTGTACGAAGTCTGAGTAGTACGTAGAATTTATTCCATCGAATTCTCTGAATGCACGAGGCATGTTGTTGTTTTTTCTTGTAAATTGGAAAGTGAGAGTTGTCTTTCCATAATGTCGTAATTGTGGCTAAAGACTAAGTGTGGGGTGGCCTAGATTAACCCAACCTTAGTCGAAGCTAATTTTAATTTAAATAACATTGGGACTGTCTGTTTGATTTGACAGGAACAATGGCAAGCAGGCAAGACAAAGGAAAAGGCGCATCTACATCGGGCGCCGGAAGGAAAAGAATTAGACTGGGAACAGCAGTCCCAGCAGCACCAGCGGTTCTGCGTAGCCAACACCGTCAATACGGAACCCGATGGGTGACAGAGGAAGGGAAGAAATGGTACACAAAGCATAAGGAAAGCAAATACTTCCCCGAGGAGCATATTGCAAGGGAGACATTGCACCGGAGTTCCCCAGAATTGTACATTAGATTGACGCTGTGGGGCTGAACTTCATTTTTGAAGAGCCCAAGGAGTGCAATATCCACCTGATTTGGGAATTCTACACCAACTGGAACCCGACACTCCAAAGTCACACTGTCAAAATAAGGGGGCAGGTCGTTACTTTTGAGCCCCATCACCTTAATGCCATCTTGGGGGCGCGGGACACAGACGCCCATGCACTCCGGCAGCTGAACATCACTCCACCATATGCGGACATCGGACGCACTCTGTGTGGAGCCCGTTCTACAGCACGGTGGAGCAGGCATAAGGAGAGGGGATACCATCAGACGCTGCCCTATTCTCAAATGAACAGGGAAGCCAGAATTTGGCTTATGATCGTGTGTTCCTGTAGATACCGGGGGTGCACATGACAGATGTCACTCGGGATTGTGTGTGCTTGGTATATGTGTTTGGTGGTTTGCTATATGGGTTAAAAACCGACACGCAAGTGCACGTGGTCAAACAAGTAATAAAGTGGCTAAGTAAGCCAAGTATCGAACCAAGGAGACTCTGGATAAGTAAAAATTGCTCAAGTATACTATATTCTATCTTACTTCTATATATGCTGATAACAACGTAACCAAAAGTTAAATAATTTTTGTTTATAAATTATATACTAAAACTATTAACAAATATCTACTTTGAATTGAAACTATGGATATGAGCATGCCAAGGTTAAGAACAAGTAATGAACTTGATTATAATCATAATTCGGTTATTCTTCTCTTCTAGTTGCTAGCCAAGAACATTAGCCTAGAGATTAAAACTCTCGTATTTAATCTCACTTAAGAATCATAAACCATCTGTCTACATTTCTGTGATCAAATGCAATTTATGACCTCGCAATACAATTCCGGTTCCTAAATTGACTAATACGGCTTTCAAGTATATTTCTATCAGGAAAGCACATCAAAACCCAATTTTCCCAAATCAAGTTAAGAACAATACCCTATTAATTCACAACTTTCCAATTTCGTGCTCTCTCGAGTGAAATCGGAGTTTTTAGATGTACATTAATGTAGGCCACACACTAATGCAGTAGAAACAAGAATTAATAGAACAACATAGAAGAAGAAGATGAAAAACCATACAATTCAATAATCAAAATTCATCACCATTGTTCATAACCTCAGCAAGGAAGAGAATTAGCCACTCATTTGTGGATTAATCATCCTAAAACAAGTGTTAATCATACAAACAATTTATTGAAAGAAGAAAGAAAGAGAGAAAAACCCTTAGCTTTTTCGTCCCTCAACTGCCTGTAACCCACGTCCTTGCTCCACCAAGTCTGAATTTTTTAAACATAAGCCTAAGTGTTCTATTTATACTATTGGGAATTTTTCCCAGAATAACAAGCAACGTTTTACGGAGGCCAACGCGGAGCACTTCCTCCGTGACACGGCGTGGACGCGGACCCTCACTGGAAATCTGGGGTCCGGGAATAAAGCCTCAACGTGGCACGACATGCAACGCGGTGGCTTGCCTCCGTGCCACGGAGCTGTCGCGAGGCTTCACTGGAAATTGACAAATTAATCACCCTCCAGGCAGTGTGCCTCCGCGATGGTAGCGTGGCACGGCTCCATCGCGGAGCCCCGTTACATTGTGCAGTCCAATGTCTTTTTCGTGCTCGCATCCAAGTCCAACTCCGATATTGTTCCAACATGCATTTTAGCTCCTCAAAATCATGTTTTACCTACAAAATAATGCTAATCATGTTGGTTAGTATAAATTCACATTTTATTACCAATTACATGAAAAAGTATACACATTGCACAATAAACAAGATGAAAATGATACGTTTAAGTATCACTTGGGCATATAAATCTACCCAAGATCACTTACCCCACACTTAAATCCTTGTTCGTCCTCGAACAACACATACACAACTCATGCAAATTACATCCCAACCTTCGCCCCTATGGTGCGACAATTTGAGCTACGGTCATACCGATCATTCAATATTGTAAATCATCAAGAAAACATGCATGGTCTTACAATGGAACGACCTTTAATACATTAAGACTTCCTAGACTTTAAGAATCAACCCTCGATATCGGCAAACTCATGCAAATCAGCTAATCAAGAGATCCGACACGAAAATCAATCTTTCATCAAGCATGTGCCCTCACAACTCAAGAGAATCTTCCCCTTTTTGTTCATGTGACACACAAACATTCAAGTAGGGGCATGTAAAATTTAATTTCACTCTCTCTCCCAAAAGAATTCACATGCATCATGTCCTGACCCATAGGCTTGCCCTTAGTGTATTACTCCACTAATATAAAGAAATGCAATGTAAGATCATGTAGGACTTTAATGGGTTGTAATGGAAGCTATGGAACTAGTACATATTGGATTAGCCAATAATAGCCACTAGCATCATTAAGCGCCTTTTTAACACATTCCCATCAACTCATGGACATTGTTTCTCTCTTTTCTTTTTTTCATCATCCCATTCATGCTGGTTTACTTTCGTATGGCCCAATTCACCAAACACACTTGACACAACAACAAAGGTTTTTTATGCACCTTCATTATCATTTAATTATAGAAAGTGCACCCTCCACCTTTTTCTTTTCTTTCCTCACTCTGCTTTTCTTTTTCTTTCCACTATTCTCACTCTTTGACACTTTGGGAAAATTTTTTCTGTTCTTCTTAAGCGCTTAAGATTTTTGTATAGACTTTACGGCTAACGAAAAGAAAGAATTAAGCTTAGTTTATACAATTTTGGACAAAAGAAAGAAATAATCGGCTAAAGGCTCAACGGGCTGACTAGGGTATACAATCACATAAAAAGGTAGAGTATGACAAGAAAAAAAATAGAAACTCTCGGTTAAAACAAAGAAATGCCTACATCCTTTCCAACACTACACCTCTTTCATTTCGTTTTGTACACACACCAGGCAAGTTCTAGACACTTCACAATAGAATGGAATAACAACACCTCACTTCACACTTCATGCACATGCTCAATTCAAGATGCATTCACAGACTCTTTAATTAGTCAATTACATGAATTCAAAATTAAGCCTCAATCACACCGAATCGAATTCTACAGCCAAGGTAACTCAACATATTTACAAAATTGCATGCTTTCAAACGAATCACTTTTACATTTTGAATATCAGTTACAACACGCAACCATAATTTCACAACCATATAGTAACTACAGGTTCCGTGATGTAATCCACCAAAGAAAAAAACTGAAAACAAATTAAAATCACTACTCCTACCGACTACATTTCCCTTAAGACGGTCGTCATCCATCCATCATAGGGAACGGTCACTAACTATGACGTCGGTTCAATGGGACTATTCTCGGTAAAAGAACCAAAAACAAACTCCGAGAAACCCAAAAATTAAAATCGAAAAATTTTGCAACACATCGATCATTTCGATGGAAAAATATTTACAAAATATTTTAATATGTACAAAATATTTCCGCATAATTTTAAAAATATCGATCATTTCGATAGAGAAAAAAAACATAAGAAAATATTTACAATTTTTTTTTTCTACAGACTTAGCTGGCAAACCACAACATTTCACAACACACATCATCAATTACCACAAATATATACAGATACAAACCAGTTTGCACTTCACAAACACAGGGCAACATAAACATATAAAACAAACAGAGGAAAGAACATACAAGCAAACCAGCCTAGCCCTAGCACCTAATTACTCCCCACCCCACACTTAAATCGAACACTGTCCCCAGTGTTCACAAAACTTAAAAATCACAAAATTGGGTGGTGGCACTCCCTGATCAGTCGAAATATTCGACTTCTTCATCCGGTGTTGCTGCCTAATCGCCCATGTCCGAGTCACCTCCGTCGTCGTCATCGGACTCCACATCGGAGTCCTCCCGATGTGTCTCCTCGTCCGTAGGGACATCATCGTCAGTGTGCTCTACAAAGGCTGGCCCCACTCGGCATAAAGCCCTGGCGTTTTCGCCAAATGGGTAATCCAGCTCGAGCTGCCATAATTCCTCCTCCGTGGCTGGTCTCCCACCAATCCGAAGCTGAAGCATTTGCATACCAAACATCCGTGTCATGTACTGGTCGTCGCGAGCATGTCGCTCGCCAAGTGTCAGCACTGGCCCGTGTGTGGTGTCGGGAGCCTTAGTTTTGGTCACGTCAAGGGCCCTCCGCTCCAACTGCGGGATGTAGTCCAAAGCCTCTTTCTCGATGTCGAGGCCCCGGAGGAAGGTGGTGATAAGTCCTCCGAACCCATACCTGTGGCCCTGGTGTAATCGGGCTCTCTTCATGGCGGATGTGATGACCGCCCCAACATTAATCTCTAGCCATTTCATCAGGGCATACACCAGGCAGACATGGTCCCGGGTCACATCCGTCATGTGCACCCCCGGGATCAGGCATGAACAGACTATCTTCAGCCATATTCTGGCCTCCCTGTTCATTTGAGAATACGGAAGAGTCTGGTGGTAACCCCTCTCCTTATGTCTGCTCCATCTGGCTGTGGACCGAGCCCCACACAATGTGCGTCTGATATCGGCATATGGTGGGGTGATGTTCAGCTGGCGGAGAACGTGGGCGTCTGTGTCCCACGCTCCAATGATGGCATTTAATTGCTGGGATTCCAGAGTGACAATCTGCCCTCTGATTTTTATTGTGTGGCTTCTGATTGCCGGGTTCCAATTTGCATAGAACTCCCACACTAGATGTAGGTTGCACTCCTTGGGCTCCTGAAATATGAAGCTGAGCCCTGCTGCCTCGATCCTCTGCACTATGCGGGGGAACTCCTGTGCTAGTGGTTCCCGTGCAATATGCTCCTCAGGGAAGTATTTATTTTCCTTGTGTTTAGCGTACCACTTCTTCCCTTCATCGGTTACCCACCTCGTTCCGTATTGGCGGCGTTGGCTGCGCGGAACTGCTGGTGCAGCTGGGACTGCTGTGCCCAGTCTAAGTCATTTTCTCCCGGTGCCTGAAGTAGATGCACCCTTACCCTTATCCTGCCTACTTGCCATTGTACCTGTCAACACAAATAAACAAGCACCATGTCAAGCTAAATGCATATTAGCTTCGGTTAAGGTCGGGTTAAGCTAAGTTACCCCACACTTAGTCCTTAGCTATGGTTACGATACTACGGCAAGGATCACTTTATTTACACCAAAAACAAACAACTATACAATTTATGCTTAGTGCGTTCGCAAAGAAAATTTTGACAGTATAACTTTAGCGTACTACTCAGACTTCATACAGCTAATCCCAATCCTACCATCGCCAGCAATTCAACCATCGCACTTAGCAACGAAAACAACACACAAAAACACAACAAAATTTCTATATACATATGAACCTATGTAACCAACCAATTCGAACAATTTTCACATTTTCCCAAAATCCCGAGAATTCGTCGTCTATTACATTCAAACAATATTTACAACGACTTATCTCAATTCACAAGCACACCCCGGCATATAATTCACAAATTTACCAAGTCACCCACTTCGCTTTCAACAACCAAAGCCCTAGAATTGAATTTCACAATCAAATTCGAATCATTCATGCAATCGATAAGTTCAAACGCGTATTACAACATCCCAAACATTTATCAATCAAAGAATAACTCAATTTCATGCTAATTTTCTACTTAGGGTGATTTATCTCACCTCCCATGCTCAAATTCGACTAAAATCGATAAAAACTTGAGAGAGAATAGGAAAACATACCTTTAAGTTGAATAATCGAAGAAACTCGGTAATTTCTTTGCTTAATACCATGGGACATTGATGGGGGAGGGAAATTCGGGTTTTTGGTCGCGGAGAAGTAAGAAAATGAGGGAAAAAGGGTTTTTTCGGGGTTTAAAATGAAGAAAAATACGCGGGTCACCCGGCAACCCGGTGTGACCCATCACAAAATATAGGGCAACGTGTCACGGAGGGTAACGCGGAGCCCCTCCTCCGTGACACGGAGCTATCGCGATGGCTTACTGGAATTTTTAAAAAATTCAGATTTAACCTCAACGTGTCACGGAGGGTAATGCGGAGGTCCTCCTCCGTGACACGGAGCCATCGCCCCAGCTCACTGTCTCTTCATTTTATTCATTTTTTCATACCTTGCCTTTTCCTTCACGATTCCGTGCACATTTTTCTCTGTTTGACCTGAAAATCACCTCACTAAACAAAATTGGTTAGATTAATAGATTTCACTAACTAAGATGAAAAATACTAACTAAAACAAAAATTTTGTACTAAATCAAGAAAAAGAAAAATAAAATAAAATCTAATTACACTTTACAAAATAAAAGACAAAAAATATTTTTCACGGGTTGCCTCCCGTGCAGCGCCTGGTTTACCGTCGCGGCTCGACGTCCTTTATGCTCACTTATCCACTAGGGTGATGGACGATTTCTCACGATCCTTGTCCTCCCCCCAGTAGTGCTCACCCTTATCTGGTGGTCTTCCCATCAACTCTCGGGAATCATTCATTTGTTTAGCGTTCCCATGATCAATTACATTGATCACCGAGAGTTCTTCATTTACCATCGGGAGCTTGGGTGCTTTGTATACATCGAACACCTCTACCTTGTCATGTGCTCGCATTGTAAGTTGACCCGCAGCCACGTCGATTAATGCTTTCCCGGTTGCCAAGAAGGGTCGTCCCAAAATAAATGGGACTTCAGCGTCTGGTTCAAAATCCAGAACAATAAAATCAACCGGAAAAATGAGGGATCCCACTTGCACAAGCACATCCTCAACAATGCCATCCGGCCTAGCTAAGGATCTTTCTGCTAACTGCAAGATTACGGTTGTAGGTCTAGGACTCCCTAGACCCAACTTTCTGAATACCGAAGATGGCATCAGGTTTATGCTCGCCCCCAAGTCACACAATCCACGAGCTCGGATACTCTGCCCAATAGTAAGCTGGATAGTAAAACTTCCAGGGTCTTTTAGCTTCGTGGGCAGTCTATTTTGGATCCGGGAAGTGAATTCCTCCGTCAAAGCTACCGTGGCATACTCAGTCAAACGAGTTTTGTTGGCCACGATGTCTTTAATATATTTGGCATATTTTGGCACTCCCTGCAAGACATCAACAAGAGGTAAATTAACATGTACCTGTTTAAGCACCTCCATAAATTTCTTGAAACACGCCTCCTCCTTGTGTTTCTTGAGTTGTTGAGGGAACGGGGGTGGAGGCCTTTCTGATTCAGCTTCTTTGGTCTTCCCCCTATCCGAAGTTTGTTCTTCCTCAACATCTGCTGCTCCAGACTTTTGAGGTGGTCTTTCCGGTTCCACCTCCTTCAGCTGCAAACCACTCCTTGTGGTCACTGCATTTACCTGCTTCGGATTAGGATCCATGTCGCTAGGCAGTCCTCCTCTGGGCCTTGTGTTTTGGGCACTAGCAAATTGAAAAAATTGATACTCAAGAGCCTTGGTCGCTAATTGATTGTTCTTCACTTCGGCTGCCAATTTAACATAGTCAGCCTGCAATTGCGCCTGATTAGCGATCATGGTCTTGAACATCTCCTCAATGGTAGGTGATGGTGGTGGAGGAGGGGCATTGTGATTTCTGAATTGAGATTGGTAGTTCTGTTGCCCTCCTTGATTCCTGTGCATCCCCTGACCCGAACTTTGGCCTTGTTGGTTGTTGCTACCCCACGAAAAATTTGGATGGTTCCTCCAATTTGAGTTGTAGCCGCTACCAAACTGCTGCTGAGTTCTTTGTGCATTGCCCACAAAGTTAACCGAATCTGGGTTTGCTCCACAGCACTCAGCTGAGTGCTCACTGCTTCCACACACTTCACACCACATTTGTTGGACCGCATTGACTGAAGCTGAAGGCTGGTTCAAGTTCATGTTGCTGAAGTGGTTGTTCAACTGATTCTGCAAGGCAGCTATCTGTGCAGCGATAGCTGTAAATCCATCCACTTCAAGCACTCCTGCTGCTTTCCTTGCTCCACCTCGAGATGAGTCAGCATTCCATTCTGGATTGCCCTGTGAAATCCGGTTGAGCAAAGTGTACAGCTCCTCATAAGTCTTTTCCAGTGCTTGCCCTCCAGCTGCTGAGTCTAGCAAAATTTTAGTATGGGGTTCCAAACCCTCAATAAATGTGTGTACCAACACCTCATTGGACTGATGATGATGAGGACAGTCCCGCAACATGGATTTAAATCTTTCCCAGGATTGATACAAATTTTCTCCCTCCCTCTGTTTGAAACTTAGAATTTGACTTCTAAGTCTGGCTGTTTTACCAGAGGGAAAAAATCTTATCAAGAACATTCGTGCAAGATTATCCCACGTTGATATAGAATTTGGTGGTTCAGCTTTTAACCACCTATTGGCTTCACCAAGTAAGGAAAACGGAAATAGTGTGAGCCGAACATAATCAGGTGACACTCCAGCGGGTATATAAGTGTCACTTATCTCCAAAAAGTTTTGGAGATGTTGTTGTGGGTCTTCATGAGGGAGACCGGTAAATTGCCCGCTTGTGTGCAATTGTTGCACCATGTTCTGCTTTAGTTCAAATCTCCCTCCAGGCTCTGGTTTGCGGATACTTGAATGTACATTGTTGGTATGTGGGATTGCCACCTCGCGAACCGGCCTTGCTGCTGCTTCGTCGGGCACTAACACTGCCCTCACAACCGGTGGATTTTGTTGCTCCATCATAGTCTGTCTGAGCAACTGCAGCTTCTTTTGTAGAGCTTCTCAGCGTTTACTATGAAATTCACGTTCAGGCTCTAATAAGATTCCACCAGCTCTTTGTCCTTTGCCAGTGTTCACAGAAATCAAGTCTGCAAAATACAGGCTAAGACCAAGTTGTCAACACTTAAGAAAATAAAACAAAAATACAGTAAATTTACACTTAACACAATTTCACCAATTGCCTAGTCTCCCCGGCAACGGCGCCAAAAACTTGTTCGGTGGTTTGCTATATGGGTTAAAAACCGACACGCAAGTGCACGTGGTTAAACAAGTAATAAAGTGGCTAAGTAAGCCAAGTATCGAACCAAGGAGACTCTGGATAAGTAAAAATTGCTCAAGTATACTATATTCTATCTTACTTCTATATATGCTGATAACAACGTAACCAAAAGTTAAATAATTTTTGTTTATAAATTATATACTAAAACTATTAACAAATATCTACTTTGAATTGAAACTATGGATATGAGCATGCCAAGGTTAAGAACAAGTAATGAACTTGATTATAATCATAATTCGGTTATTCTTCTCTTCTAGTTGCTAGCCAAGAACATTAGCCTAGAGATTAAAACTCTCGTATTTAATCTCACTTAAGAATCATAAACCATCCGTCTACATTTCTGTGATCAAATGCAATTTATGACCTCGCAATACAATTTCGGTTCCTAAATTGACTAATACGGCTTTCAAGTATATTTCTATCAGGAAAGCACATCAAAACCCAATTTTCCCAAATCAAGTTAAGAACAATACCCTATTAATTCACAACTTTCCAATTTCGTGCTCTCTCGAGTGAAATCGGACTTTTTAGATGTACATTAATGTAGTCCACACACTAATGCAGTAGAAACAAGAATTAATAGAACAACATAGAAGAAGAAGATGAAAAACCATACAATTCAATAATCAAAATTCATCACCATTGTTCATAACCTCAGCAAGGAAGAGAATTAACCACTCATTTGTGGATTAATCATCCTAAAACAAGTGTTAATCATACAAACAATTGATTGAAAGAAGAAAGAAAGAGAGAAAAACCCTTAGCTTTTTCGTCCCTCAACTGCCTGTAACCCACGTCCTTGCTCCACCAAGTCTGAATTTTTTAAAAATAAGCCTAAGTGTTCTATTTATACTATTGGGAATTTATCCCGGAATAACAAGCAACGTGTCACGGAGGCCAACGCGGAGCACTGCCTCCGTGACACGGCGTGGACGCGGACCCTCACTGGAAATCTGGGGTCCGGGAATAAAGCCTCAACGTGGCACGACATGCAACGCGGTGGCTTGCCTCCATGCCACGGAGCTGTCGCGAGGCTTCACTGGAAATTGACAAATTAATCACCCTCCAGGCAGTGTGCCTCCGCGATGGTAGCGTGGCACGGCTCCATCGCGGAGCCCCTTTACATTGTGCAGTCCAATGTCTTTTTCGTGCTCGCATCCAAGTCCAACTCCGATATTGTTCCAACATGCATTTTAGCTCCTCAAAATCATGTTTTACCTACAAAACAATGCTAATCATGTTGGTTAGTATAAATTCACATTTTATTACCAATTACATGAAAAAGTATACACATTGCACAATAAACAAGACGAAAATGATACGTTTAAGTATCACTTGGGCATATAAATCTGCCCAAGATCAATATGCCTTGATGAAAGGGCTGGAGATTAATGTTGGGGCGGTGATCATCTCCGCCATGAAGAGAGCCCGTTTTCATAAAGGGCACAGGTACGGGTTTGGTGGCTTGCTGACCACTTTCCTGAGGGGCGTAGATGTTGAGGAGGAGGCCCTTGACTACATCCCGCAGATGGAGAGGCGTGCCTTGGACGTCACCAAAACTAAGGCACCCGACACCACTCACGGGCCAGTTCTCACATTAGTCGAGCGACATGCTCGGGATGATCAGTATATGGCCTGCATGTTCGGGATGCAGATTCAACAGTTGTGCATAGGCGGGAGGCTAGCAACAGAAGATGAGCTGTGGCAGCTAGAGTTAGACAACCCCTTCGGCGAAAATGCCAGGGCTCTATGCCGAGTGTGGCCAGCTTTTGTGGAGCCTGTTGATGATGATGTCCCCACAGACGAGGAGACATGGCGCGATGACTCAGATGTTGAGTCAGATGAGGATAGCGGGGGTGATTCGGATATGGGGGACGAGGCAACCGCATCTGACGAAGAAGTGGAATACTTCGATTGATTAGGGAGTTTCACCACCTACTCTTGTGCTGTGCTGAATTTTGTGAACACCGGGGACAGTGTTCGATTTAAGTGTGGGGTGGAAGTAGTTAGGAGCTGGTTGTTTTGTTGTTGTTTATGTTTCTGTTTTGTTGTTGTGCCTGTGAAAAATTATGACCCTGTGATTTTGATGTTTATGTTTTGTATTATAATTAATGTGAAGCTGTTGTGTGCTGTATGGAGTTGTTGCTAGCTGGCTGTGTAAATATTATTATCGATATTTTTAAAATTTTTTGTGAAATCTTTTTTTTGGGTTTCTCGGCGTTTTTTTTTGGTGCTTTTACCGAGAATAGTCCTATTGAACCGAAGTCGTAAATAGTGACCGTTCCCTATGATGGATGGATGACAACCGTCTAAAGGGAAATGTAGCCGATAGGAGTAGATTTCTTTTGTTCTTTTTAATTTTTTTTCTTTTATTTGTTTGTATCCCAAATGTGTCGTTACTTTATGGTTTGGAATTCAGGTTGCATGTTGTACATGATATTTAGAATGCAAAGGTGATTCGTATGAAAGCATGCAACTTTGTGAACATGTTGAGATACCTAGACCATAGAGTTCGATTCGGTGTGATTGAGGCTTAATGTTTGAATTCTTGTAATTAGCTGATTGAAGAGTCTGTGAATATGTCTTGAGTTGAGCATGTGCAATGAGTGTGTGGTGAGGTTTCGATTCTTCCATGTTATTGTGAAGTGTCTACAACTTGCCTAGTGTGTGTACGAAATGAAATGAAGGATATGTATTGTAGGAAAGGATGTAGGCATTTCTTTGATTTAACTGAAAGTTTTTTTTCATTATCGTACCTACCTTGAATGTACATCCTAGTTAGCCCATTGAGCCTTTAGCCAATTTTTTTCTTTTGTGGAAAAGGTACAAACCGAGCTTAACCCTTTCTTTTCATTATCCGTGAATTTGATCCAAAACTCTTAAGCGCTCAAGAAAAGTAATTTTCCCATAGTGTCAAGGAGTGGTAATTGTGAAAAGAAAGGAAAATCGGAAGTGGTGAAAGTAAAAAAAAGGTCAAGGGTGCACTCGTCGAATTTAATAAAATGAAGATGTATAACTAATCTTTGTTATTAAGTTGGGTATGCTTTTCCATAATGTGGTGGGATGTATGGAAAAGTGCTTAAGGGTGCTAGTTGTTATTATTGGTTAGCCCAGTATGTACTAGTTCCTTAGCTTATATTACAACCTGTTAATTCCTACGTGATCTTACATCACTCGTCCTTATATTAGTGGAGTAATACACTAGACGCAAGCTTATGGGTCATGACATGATGCATATGAATTCTTTGGGAGAGAGAGCAAAATTGTGTTCATATGCCCCTGCATATAATGTTTTTGAGATCATATGATTGAAAAGGGGGAAACTCTCTTGTGTTGTGAGGGCACATGCTTGATGAGAGATTTAATTTCGTGTCGGATGTCTTGATCAGCTGATTTGCATGAGTTTCCCGAGATCGAGAGTCGACTCGTGAGGCTAGGAGGTCTTAATGTGTTGAATGTCATTGTATTGATGAGACTATGCATGTTTTCTTGATGATTTGCTATGTAAATAATCGGTATAACCATACCTTGAATTATCGATCCAAAGTAGCTATGATTGGGTCTCAATTGCCTGAGATGTGAGATTAGTGTTCGAGGACGAACAAAGTTTTAAGTGTGGGGTAAGTGATCTTGGGCAGAATTATATGCCCAAGTGATACTCAAATGCTTCATTTCGTCTTGTTAATACATTGATAATTGTACATTCTTATGTGATTTGTAGTTAAAATGTGAATTTATACTAACCAACATGATTAGTGTTGTTTTGCAGGAAAAATGAAATTTTAGGAAGCTAAGATGCATGTTGGGAGAAATCGGGAATAGACTCGGAAGCGAGCAGTGGAAAAGGCCCAGGTTATGCAGCAAATTATGCGGCTCCACGATGGAGCCGTGTCACGCTGCCATCGCGGATGCATTCTGCCCCGGATGATAAAAATAGGCCAAGTTCCAGTGAAGGTCCGTATTGGGGCCATGGCACGTTGGCCAAGCCCCGCGTTGCACGCCGTGGCACGTTGGGCATAATTACCTGGAGGACCGGATTCCAGTGAGGGTCTGCGTTTGTGGTGTGTCACGGAGGCAGTGCTCCGCGATGCACTCCGTGACACGTTGCTTGTTATTCCGGGAAAAATTCTCACTAGTATAAATAGCACACTTAGGTTTATTTTTAATTATTCTGATTTGGTTGAGCAAGAAAGTGGGTTACAGGCAGTTGAGGGGATGAAATTCTTAGGGTTCTTCTCTATCTCTTTCTTTTTTATTTCTATTGTTTGTATGATTAACACTCATTTAACGATGTTTAATCCACAAATGAGTGGCTAAATTCACTTCTTGCTGAGGTTAAGAACATTTGTAGTGGAATGTAATTATTGATCATCTTGGTTTTTCATCTTTTCTTCCATGGTTGTTCTATTAATTCTTGTTCTTACTGCATTAATGTTTGGCCAATATTAATGTATATCTAAAAAATCCGGTTTGCGCTCGAAAGAGTAAGAAATTGGAAAGTTGTGAATTAATAGGATATGATCTCTTCTTGATTTGGGAAAATTGAGAATTGATTTACCTTCAGAATAGAAATATATCTGAAAGTCGTATTAGTCAATTAAGGAATCGGGTTCGTATGGCTAGAACATGAATTTCTTCTTATCACATACATGTAGGTGGAAGGTTCATGATTCTTAAGTTGAGTTAAATACGAGAGTTTTAATCCATAGGCAATAATTCTTGACTAGCAACCAAAGGAAAGATTAACCAATTTGTATCAATAAATTGCTTCCATGTTTGTTTTATCCTCAGCATGCTCATTACTATAGTTCAGACTCAAATTGTACATTTGTTTTAGATTAGTATAAATTAGGGAACAAACTCCCAAAATCTTCTTGAAACTGTTGTTTGCATTATTACAGTTAGAGTTTATTAACGCTTAATTCGATTATTACCTTGGTCCAGTCCCTGTGGGATTGATACTTGGCTTACTTTAGCCATTTTACTACTTGTTCGACCACGTGCACTTGCGTGTAGTTGTGAAAAGCACTGAACAAGTTTTTGGTGCTGTTGCCTGGGACTGGCAAGTGGTAAAATTGTTGTCTTAAGTGTTAGTTTACGATTTCTTATTAGTGTTGACAACTTGGTCTTAGCTTGTCTTTTGCAGATATTGAATTCTGTTGAACACTGGCAAGGGACAAGGAGCTGGTGGATTCACACTTAGAGCCGGAAAGACAATTCCATCGTCAAAGGAGAGAAGCTCTAGAGAGAAACTTGCAGTTGCTCAGACAGACAATCCTGGAGCAACAACAGAATCCACCCATTGTAAGGGCAGTGTTAGAGCCCGAAGAAATGGCAGCTAGGCCGGTTCGCGAAATGGCAATCCCACATGCTAACAACGTTACATCTAGCATTCACAAACCTGAGCCAGGAGGGAGGTTTGAGCTTAAACAGAATATGGTGCAATTACTGCACACCAGCGGGCAATTCACAGGTCTCACTCACAAGGATCCACAACAACATCTCCAAAACTTTTTGGAGATAAGTGACACTTACATCCCCGCTGGAGTGTCACCCAATTATGTCAGGCTTACATTGTTCCCATTTTCACTTTTGGGAGAAGAAAAGAGATGGCTGAAAGCTGAGCCACCTAATTCCATCACTACTTGGGATGATCTTGCAAAGAAATTCTTGATACGGTTCTTTCCATCCGGCAAAACAGCAAGACTTAGAAGTCAAATTCTATGTTTTAAACAGAGAGAGGGAGAGAATCTGTATCAAGCCTGGGAAAGATTCAAATCTATATTGCGGGATTGTCCTCATCATCACCAATCCAATGATGTGCTGGTGCATACATTCATAGAGGGTTTGGAACCCCACACAAAAATCTTGCTAGACTCAGCAGCTGGGGGACAAGCATTAGAAAAAACTTATGAGGAGCTGTATACTTTGTTGAGCCGTATTTCGCAGGGAAATCAAGAGTGGAATGCGGACTCTTCTAGATGAGGAACAAGGAAAGCGGCAGGAGTCTTGGAAGTGGATGGTTTTACAGCTATCACTGCACAAATAGCTGCGTTACAGAATCAACTCAATACCAACTTCAACAATATGAGCATGAATCATTCTCAAGCCCCACTGAATGAAGTGCAGCAGATTTGGTGTGAAGTGTGCGGCAGTAATGAATAGTCAGCTGAGTGTTGTGGTGCGAATCCTGATTCAGTAAACTTTATTGGTAATGTACAGAGAAATAATCACCAACGGTAAGGCAACAACTACTACTCTAATTGGAGAAGTCACTCGAATTTCTCTTGGGGTAGTAATAGCCATCAAGGGCAGAGTTTGAATCAGGGAGCACAGAGAAATCAAGGAGGGCAGCAGCAGTATCAGTGGCAATACAGAAGCAACAATGCACCTCCTCCACCACCATCACCCAGTATTGAGGAAATGTTCAAAACGATGTTAGCTAACCAAGCTCAATTGCAGGCTGACTATGTGAAATTGGCAGCCGATGTAAAGAACAATCAGTTAGCTATAAAGGCATTGGAGTACCAGTTTGGGCAACTAGCTGGAGCTCAAAACACCAGGCCGAGAGGAGGACTTCCAAGTGACAATGACCCCAACCCCAAGCAAGTGAATACAGTGTTCACAAGGAGTGGATTGCAACTCAAGGAGGTGGAACCAGAAAGACCACCACAGTAGTCGGGAGCATTAGAGAAGGAGAGGGAACACAATGATGATAGGGGGAAGGAGAAGGAAGCTGAACCAGAAAGACCACCACCCCCGTTCCCTCAAAGACTAAGGAAACACAAGGAGGAAGCGTGTTTCAAAAAGTTCATGGAGGTGCTTAAATAGGTACACATTAATTTACCTCTTGTTGATGTTTTGCAGGGAGTGCCGAAGTACGCAAAATATATCAAGGACATCGTGGAGAACAAAAGCAGGTTGATGGAGTACGCTACAGTGGCACTTACGGAGGAGTGCACTTCCCGGATACAAAATCGGTTGCCCACAAAGCTCAAAGACCCTGGGAGCTTTACAATTCAACTTACAATCAGGTAGAGTATCCGAGCTCGTGGATTATGTGATTTGGGAGCGAGCATTAACTTGATGCCGACATCGGTATTTAAGAAATTGGGGCTAAGCAGTCCTAGACCGACAACAGTGATCTTGCAAGTAGCGGATCGTTCTTTGGCCAGACCAGATGGCATTGTGGAGGACATGTTGGTGCAAGTGGGCTCCCTTATCTTCCCGGTTGACTTCATTGTGCTGGATTTTGAGCCGGATGCGGAAGTCCCATTTATTTTGGGACGTCCTTTCTTGGCGACCGAGAAAGCACTGATTGATGTAGCTGCAGGGTAGCTAACTATGCGGGCACACGACAAGGTAGAGATATTTGATGTGTACAAGGCCACGAAGCTTCCGTCCATGTATGAGGAACTCTCAGTGATCAACATGCTTAATCGAGCGAATATTGCTCAGAGTGTTGATTCGCGAGAGCCAGTGGGAAAACCACCAGTGAAGGACCCCCCGAAAGTGGAATCGTGGCAAAAAGATCGAAATGCCACGTTCTTAGTCAATGGGCAGCGATGTAAGCATTACTGGGGTGAGGACGGTAGTCGAGAGAAGACATCCGTCACCCTAGAGGATGACTAAGCTTCAGTGACGTCGAGCCGCGATGGTAAACCAGGCGCTGCACGGGAGGCAACCCGTGGAATTTTTGTAATATTTGAGTAGATTTCGTAGAAGAAACAAAAAAAATTAGAAAAATAAAAAACATAAAAACAAAAATTGTATTTTATGTGAAACCTATGAATTCTAACCAATTTCTTGTCGTGAGATGAATTTTAGGTTTAACGGAGGGAAAAAATGCAAAGGATCGCAAAGGAAAAATCGAGGTAAGAAAAATATTAAAAAGTGGCGTAACAGTGAGCCTGCGCGATGGATCCGTGTCATGGAGGAGGGCCTCCGCGTTACCCTCCGTGACACGTTGAGGTTTAATTCTGGAATTTTTAAAATTCTAGAATACCTCCGCGTTGGCTCCGTGTCACGGAGGGGGTGCTCCGCGTTACCCTCCGTGACACGTTGAGGCTTTAATAGCGACGGGTCACACTGGGTCGCCGGGTGACCCGCATGAAATTAACCCTTTTTAACCCCGAATTCCCTCTATTTTCCCTCATTTCTCACCCCCTCCGCGACAAAAACCCAAAAGCTCCCCCTTCCCCAATGTGACACAGACTTAGGCACAAATTTTCTTCGACTTTTCTTTGATTTCATCGAACTAAAGGTATGTTCTCTATTTTCTTCTCAATTCTTGTCAAATTTGTCGAGTTTGAGCATGTAAAGTGAGTAAAAATTGCCCTAATTGTAAATTGAGCTTGAATTCCTTTAAGTTAGTGTTGATTGAAGTTCATAGTATCATTTTGATTGTATGAACTCGATAAATACATGCTTGATCGAATTTTGGTGAAATAGGTAGCTAGGGTTAGAATTTAATTGCGAAGAAACGAAATGTGATTGAAAATGTGGAAATTATGGGTTGGGCATGTTGGGTAAGGTGAATTGTATTGTGCTTGATGTGAATATGCTAAGTAAACGATGGATTTTCGGGAAAATGAAATTGTTGAATTGTATAGAACTTGGTGAATTTCATAGGTTGTGTTAAGAGAAGTTTTTTTTGTTTTTGCTAAGTGCTATGTGATGAAATGGTATCGATGGTGATATTTGGATTAGCTGTACGAAGTCTGAGTAGTACGTAGAATTTATTCCATCGAATTCTCTGAATGCACGAGGCATGTTGTTGTTTTTTCTTGTAAATTGGAAAGTGAAAGTTGTCTTGCCATAGTGTCGTAATTGTGGCTAAAGACTAAGTGTGGGGTGGCCTATCTTAACCCAACCTTAGTCGAAGCTAATTTAATTTAAATAACATTGGGACTATTTGTTTGATTTGATAGGAACAATGGCAAGCAGGCAAGACAAAGGAAAAGGCACATCTACATCGGGCGCTGGAAGGAAAAGAATTAGACTGGGAACAGCAGTCACAGCAGCACCAGCGGTTCCGCGCAGCCAACGCCGTCAATACGGAACCCGATGGGTGACAGAGGAAGGGAAGAAATGGTACAAAAAGCATAAGGAAAGCAAATACTTCCCCGAGGAGCATATTGCAAGGGAGACATTGCACAGGAGTTCCCCAGAATTGTACACTGGATTGACGCTGCTGGGCTGAACTTCATTTTTGAAGAGCCCAAGGAGTGCAATCTCCACCTGATTTGGGAATTCTACACCAACTGGAACCCGACACTCCAAAGTCACACTGTCAAAATAAGGGGGCAGGTAGTTACTTTTGAGCCCCATCACCTTAATGCCATCTTGGGGGCGCGGGACACATACGCCCATGTACTCCGGCAGCTGAACATTACTCCACCATATGCAGACATCGGACTCACTCTGTGTGGAGCTCGTTCTACCACACGGTGGAGCAGGCATAAGGAGAGGGGCTACCATCAGACGCTGCCCTATTCTCAAATGAACAGGGAAGACAGAATTTGGCTTAAGATCATGTGTTCCTGCAGATCCCGGGGGTGCACATGACAGATGTCACTCGGGATCGTGTGTGCTTGGTATATGCCTTGATGAAAGGGCTGGAGATTAATGTTGGGGCGGTGATCATCTCCGCCATGAAGAGAGCCCGTTTGCATCAGGGGCACAGGTATGGGTTTGGTGGCTTGCTGACCACTTTCTACATCCCGCAGATGGAGAGGCGTTCCATGGACGTCACCAAAACTAAGGCACCCGACACCACTCACGGGCCAGTTCTCACATTAGTCGAGTGACATGCTCGGGATGATCAGTATATGGCCCGCATGTTCGGGATGCAGATGCTACAGTTGCGCATAGGCGGGAGGCCAGCAACAGAAGATGAGCTGTGGTAGCTAGAGTTGGAATACCCCTTCGGCGAAAATGCCAGGGCTCTATGCCAAGTGTGGCCAGCTTTTGTGGAGCCCGTTGATGATGATGTCCCCACAGATGAGGAGACATGCCGCGATGACTCAGATGTTGAGTCAGATGAGGATAGCCGGGGTGATTCGGATATAGGGGACGAGGCAACCGCACCTGAAGAAGAAGTGGAATACTTCGATTGATTAGGGAGTTTCACCACCTACTCTTGTGCTGTGCTGAATTTTGTGAACACTGGGGACAGTGTTCGATTTAAGTGTGGGGTGGAAGTAGTTAGGAGCTGGTTGTTTTGTTGTTGTTTATGTTTCTGTTTTGTTGTTGTGCCTGTGAAAAATTGTGACCCTGTGATTTTGATGTTTATGTTTTGTATTATAATTAATGTGAAGCTGTTGTGTGCTGTATGGAGTTGTTGTTAGCTGGCTGTGTAAATATTATTATTGATATTTTTAAAATTTTTCGTGAAATCTTTTTTTTGGGTTTCTCGGCATTTGTTTTCGGTGCTTTTACCGAGAATAGTCCCATTGAACCGAAGTCGTAAATAGTGACCGTTCCCTATGATGGATGGATGACGACCGTCTAAAGGGAAATGTAGCCGATAGGAGTAGATTTCGTTTGTTCATTTTAATTTTTTTTCTTTTATTTGTTTGTATCCCAAACGTGTCGTTACTTTATGGTTCGGAATTCAGGTTGCATGTTGTACATGATATTTAGAATGCAAAGGTGATTCGTATGAAAGCATGCAACTTTGTGAACATGTTGAGATACCTAGACCATAGAGTTCGATTCAGTGTGATAGAGGCTTAATGTTTGAATTCTTGTAATTAGCTGATTGAAGAGTCTGTGAATATGTCTTGAGTTGAGCATGTGCAATGAGTGTGTGGTGAGGTTTCGATTTTTCCATGTTATTGTGAAGTGTCTAGAACTTGTCTGGTGTGTGTACGAAACGAAATGAAGGATGTGTATTGTAGGAAAGGATGTAGGCATTTCTTTGATTTAACCGAAAGTTTTTTTTCATTATCGTACCTACCTTGAATGTACATCCTAGTTAGCCCATTGAGCCTTTAGCCTATTTTTTTCTTTTGTGGAAAAGGTACAAATCGAGCTTAACCCCTTCTTTTCATTATCCGTGAATTTGATTCAAAACACTTAAGCGCTCAAGAAAAGTAATTTTCCCAGAGGGTCAAGGAGTGGTAATTGTTAAAAGAAAGGAAAAGCGGAAGTGGTGAAAGTAAAGAAATGGTCAAGGGTGCACTTGTCGAATTTAACAAAATGAAGATGTATAACTAATCTTTGTTATTAAGTTGACTATGCTTTTCCATAATGTGGTGGGATGTATGGAAAAGAACTTAATGGTGCTAGTTGTTATTATTGGTTAGCCCAGTATGTACTAGTTCCTTAGCTTATATTACGACCTGTTAATTCCTACGTGATCTTACATCACTCGTCCTTATATTAGTGGAGTAATACACTAGAGACAAGCTTATGAGTCATGACATGATGCATGTGAATCATTTGGGCGAGAGAGCGAAATTGTGTTCATATGCCCTGCATATAATGTTTTTGAGATCATATGATTGAAAAGGGAGAAACTCTCTTGTGTTGTGAGGGCACATGCTTGACGAGAGATTTAATTTCGTGTCGGATGTCTTGTGATCTTGGGCAGATTTATATGCCCAAGTGATACTCAAACGTATTATTTTCGCCTTGTTTGTGTGCAATATGTATATATTCTCATGTAATTGGTAATAAAATGTGAATTTATACTAACCAAAATGATTAGCATTTGTTTTGCAGGAAAATATGATTTTTAGGAGCTAAAATGCATGTTGGAAGTATATCGGAGTTGGACTTGGATGCGAGCATGGAAAAGACATTGGAATGCGCAAAGTATAGGGGCTCCGCGATGGAACCATGCCACGCTACCATCGCGGAGGCACACTGTCTGGAGGGGAAATTAATTGGCAAATTCCAGTGAGGCCTCGCGACAGCTCCGTGGCACGGAGATAGGCCTCCGCGTTGGCCTCCGTGCCATGTTGAGGCTATAATCTCGGACCCTGGAATTCCAGAGAGGGTCCGCGTCCACGCCGTGTCATGGAGGCAGTGCTCCGCGTTGACCTCCGTGACACGTTGCTTGTTATTCCGGAAAAAATTTCCACTAGTATAAATAGAACACTTAGGTTTATTTTAATTAGTGCAGACTTGGTGGAGCAAGGACGTGGGTTACAGGCAGTTGAGGGACGAAAAAGCTAAGGGTTTTTCTCTCTTTCTTTCTTCTTTCAATCAATTGTTTGTATGATTAACACTTGTTTTAGGATGATTAATCCACAAATGAGTGGCTAATTCTCTTCCTTGCTGAGGTTATGAACAATGGTGATGAATTTTGATTATTGAATTGTATGGTTTTTCATCTTCTTCTTCTATGTTGTTCTATTAATTCTTGTTTCTACTGCATTAGTGTGTGGCCGACATTAATGTACATCTAAAAAGTCCGATTTCACTCGAGAGAGCACGAAAGTGGAAAGTTGTGAATTAATAGGGTATTGCTCTTAACTTGATTTGGGAAAATTGGGTTTTGATGTGCTTTCCTGATAGAAATATACGTGAAAGCCGTATTAGTCAATTTAGGAACCGGAATTGTATTGCTAGGTCATAAATTGCATTTGATCACAGAAATGTAGACGGATGGTTTATGATTCTTAAGTGAGATTAAATACGAGAGTTTTAATCTCTTGGCTAATGTTCTTGGCTAGCAACTAGAAGAGAAGAATAACCGAATTATGATGATAATCAAGTTCATTACTTGTTCTTAACCTTGGTATGCTCATATCCATAGTTTCAATTCAAAGTAAATATTTGTTAATAGTTTTAGTATCTAATTTATAAACAAAAATTATTTAACTTTTGGTTACGTTGTTGTCAGCATATATAGAAGTAAGATAGAATATAGTATACTTGAGCAATTTTACTTATCCAGAGTCTCCTTGGTTCGATACTTGGCTTACTTAGCCACTTTATTACTTGTTTGACCACGTGCACTTGCGTGTCAGTTTTTAACCCTATAGCAAATCACCCGAACAAGTTTTTGGCGCCGTTGCCGGGGAGGCTAGGCAATTGGTGAAATTGTGATAAGCGTAAATTTACTGTATTTTTGTTTTATTTTCTTAAGTGTTGACAACTTGGTCTTAGCCTGTATTTTGCAGACTTGATTTCTGTGAACACTGGCAAGGGACAAAGAGCTGGTGTAATCTTACTTAGAGCCTGAACGTGAATTTCACAGTCAACGTAGAGAAGCTCTACAAAAGAAGCTGCGGTTGCTTAGACAGTCTATTATGGAGCAACAACATCCACCGGTTGTTAGGGCAGTGTTAGTGCCCGATGAAGCAGCAGCAAGGCCGGTTCGCGAGGTGGCAATCCCACATGCCAACAATGTACATTCTAGTATCCGCAAACCAGAGCCTGGAGGGAGGTTTTAGTTAAAGCAGAACATGGTGCAACTTTTGCACACAAGCGGGCAATTTACCAGTCTCCCTCATGAAGACCCACAGCAACATCTCCAGAATTTTTTGGAGATAAGTGACACTTATATACCCGCTGGAGTGTCACCTGATTATGTTCGGCTCACCTTATTTCCGTTTTCCTTACTTGGTGAAGCCAAGAGGTGGTTAAAAGCTGAACCACCAAATTCTATATCAACGTGGGATGATCTAGCACGGAAGTTTTTGATCAGATTTTTCCCTTCTGGTAAAACAGCCAGAGTTAGAAGTCAAATTCTAAGTTTTAAGTAGAGGGAGGGAGAAAATCTATATCAAGCCTGGGAAAGATTTAAATCCATGTTGCGGGACTGTCCTCATCATCATCAGTCCAATGAGGTGTTGGTACACACATTTATTGAGGGTTTGGAACCCCATACTAAAATTTTGTTAGACTCAGCAGCTGGAGGGCAAGCGCTGGAAAAGACTTATGAGGAGCTGTACACTTTGCTCAACCGAATTTCACAGGGCAATCCAGAATGGAATGCAGATTCATCAAGAGGTGGAGCAAGGAAAGCAGCAGGAGTGCTTGAAGTTGATGGATTCACAGCTATCGCTGCACAGATAGCTGCCTTGCAGAATCAGTTGAATAATCACTTCAGCAATATGAACTTGAACAAGCCTTCAGCTTCAGTCAATGCGGTCCAGCAAATATGGTGTGAAGTGTGTGGTAGTAGTGAGCACTCAGCTGAGTGCTGTGTTGCAAATCCTGATTCTGTTAACTTTGTGGGCAATGCACAGAGAAATCAGCAGCAGTTTGGTAGTGGCTACAACTCAAATTGGAGGAACCATCCAAATTTTTCATGGGGTAGCAACAACCAACAAGGCCAAGGTTCTGCTCAAGGTATGCAGAGAAATCAAGGAGGGCAACAAAACTATCAAGCCCAATTCAGAAATCACAATGCCCCTCCTCCACCACCATCACCTACCATTGAGGAGATGTTCAAATCCATGATCGCTAATCAGGCACAATTGCAGGCTGACTATGTTAAATTGGCAGCCGAAGTGAAGAATAATCAGTTAGCAACCAAGGCTCTTGAATATCAGTTTGGGCAATTTGCTAGTGCCCAAAATACAAGACCCAGAGGAGGACTGCCTAGCGACACGGATCCTAATCCGAAGCAGGTGAATGCAGTGACCACGAGGAGTGGTTTGCAGTTGAAGGAGGTGGAACCGGAAAGACCGCCTCAAAAGTCAGGAGCAGCAGAAGTTGAGGAGGAACAAAGTTCTGATAGGGGGAAGACCAAAGAAGCTGAACCAGAAAGACCTCCACCCCCGTTCCCTCAACGACTCAAGAAACACAAGGAGGAGGCGTGTTTCAAGAAATTTATGGAGGTGCTTAAACAGGTACATGTTAATTTACCTCTTGTTGATGTCTTGCAGGGAGTTCCCAAATATGCAAAATATATTAAAGACATCGTGGCTAACAAAAGTCGCTTGACTGAGTATGCCACGGTAGCGTTGACGGAGGAATGCACTTCCCGAATTCAAAACAGACTGCCCACGAAGCTAAAAGACCCTAGAAGTTTTACTATCCAGCTTACTATTGGGCAGAGTATCCGAGCTCGTGGATTATGTGACTTGGGGGCAAGTATCAATTTGATGCCATCTTCGGTATTTAGAAAGTTAGGTCTAGGGAGTCCTAGACCTACAACTGTAATCTTGCAATTAGCAGACAGATCCTTAGCTAAGCCGGATGGCATTGTTGAGGATGTTCTAGTGCAAGTGGGCTCCCTTATTTTTCCGGTCGATTTTATTGTTCTGGATTTTGAACCAGATGCTGAAGTCCCATTTATTTTGGGACGACCCTTTTTGGCAACCGGAAAAGCATTAATTGACGTAGCTGCGGGTCAACTTACAATGCGAGCACATGAAAAGGTCGAAGTGTTCGATGTGTACAAAGCACCTAAGCTCCCGACGGTGAATGAAGAACTCTCGGTGATCAATGTGATTGATCATGGGAACGCTAATCAAATAAATGATTCCCGAGAGTTAATAGGAAGGCCACCTGATAAGGTTGAGAACTACTGGGGGGAGGACAACGATCGTGACAAATTGTCCATCACCCTAGTAGATAATTGAGCATAAAGGACTTCGAGCCGCAACGGTAAACCAGGCGCTGCACGGGAGGCAACCCGTGAAAAATATTTTCTTTCTTTCTTTTTTTGTGTAAATAATTTTTATTTTTATTTTTCTTTTCTTGATTTGGCATAAATTTTTCGTTTTTAGTTTATACTCTTCATTTTAGTTAGGGAAATCTATTAATCTAACCAATTTTGTTTAGTGAGGTGATTTTTCAGGTCAAAAGGAGACAAATATGCATGGAATCGGGAAGAATAAGGCAAGGTATGAAAAAATAATTAAAATGAAGAGACAGTGCACTGGGGCGTTGGCTCCGTGTCACGGAGGAAGGGCTCCGCGTTATCCTCCGTGACACGTTGAAGGTAAAATCCGGATTTTTAAAATTTCCAGTAAGCCAAGGCGTTGGCTCCGTGTCACGGAGGAGGGGCTCCGCGTTACCCTCCGTGACACGTTGCCTTATATTTGGTGCCGGGTCACACCGGGTTGCCGGGTGACCCGCGTGTTTTTCTTTAAATTAACCCCGATTTTCTTGCCCTTTCTCCCCATTTCTTTTCCTCTCCGCGACCAAACACCCAAACCCCCCTCCCCAATCAACGTGCCACGCCACTAAGCAAAGAAATCATCAAGTTTCTTCGGTTCTTCAACGTAAAGGTATGTTTTCCTCGTTTCTCTCTAAGTTTTGGCGATTTTAGTCGAATTTGGGTAGGTGAGGTGAGATATATCATCCTAAATAGCAATTGAGCATGAAATTGAATTATTTGTGATTGATGAATGTTCGGAATGTTGTTGTTAGCGTTTGAACTTGTCGACTACGTGAATAATTCGAAATTGATTGTAAAATTGAATTCTAGGGCTTAGGTTGTTGAAATTGACTTGGGTAATTTGATAATTCGGTGAATTAGATGCCGGGGTGTGTTTGGGAATTGAGATTAGTCGGTGTAAATATTGTTTGAATGTAAAAGACGACGAATTCTCGAATTTTTGGGGAAAATGTGGAAATTGTGCAAATTGGTTTGATTATTTGGATTTGTATGTATATATAGAACTTTTGTTGTTGTTTTTATTTGTTGTTTTTGTTGCTAAGTGCGATGGTTGAATTGCTATCGATAGTAGGATTGGGATTAGCTGTATGAAGTCTGAGTAGTACGCTAAGCGTGATGCTGTCGAAATTTTTGTGAACGCACTAAGCATAAATTGTATAGTTGATTGTTTTGGTGTAAATTGAGTTATCCTTTCCATAGTTTGTAAAAGTAGCTAAGGACTAAGTGTGGGGTAAACATTGTGTAACCCGACCTTAGCCAAAGTTAACATGTATTTAGCTTAACGTTGTGCTTGTTTATGTATATTGACAGGTACAATGGCGAGTAGGCAGGATAAGGGCAAAGGTGCTTCTACTTCTGGCACCGGGAGGAAAAGAATGAGAATGGGCACCGCAGTCCCAGCTGCACCAGCTGTTCCACGCGGCCAATGCCGCCAATACGGAACAAGGTGGGTAACCGAGGAAGGGAAGAAGTGGTATGCTAAGCATAAGGAAAGCAAGTACTTCCCGAAGGAACATATTGCACGGGAACCACTAGCACAGGAGTTCCCCCGTATTGTGCAAAGGATTGAGGCAGCTGGGCTCAGCTTTATATTTCAGGAGCCCAAGGAGTGCAACCTACATTTGGTCCGGGAGTACTACGCAAATTGGAACCCGGCCATCAGAAGCCACACAATAAAAATCAGAGGGCAGATTGTCACTCTGGAACCCCAGCAATTTAATGCCATCGTTGGAGCGCGGGACACAGACGCTCACGTTCTCCGCCAGCTAAACATCACCCCACCATACGCCGACATCAAACGTACGTTGTGTGGGGCTCGATCCACAGCCCGATGGAGTAGACATAAGGAGAGGGGTTACCACCAGACTCTACCTTATTCGCAGATGAACAGGGAGGCCAGAATATGGCTGAAAATTGTATGTTCTTGCTTGATCCCGGGAGTTCACATGACGGATGTGACTCGGGACCGTGTCTGCTTGGTGTATGCCCTTATGAAAGGGCTAGAGATTAATGTTGGGGCGGTTATCATATCCGCCATGAAGAGAGCCCGACTACACCAGGGCCACAGATATGGGTTCGGCGGACTCATCACCACCTTCCTCCGAGGCCTCGATGTCGAGGAAGAGGCTTTGGATTACATCCCGCAGTTGGAGCAGAGGGCCCTTGATGTGACAAAAACTAAGGCCCCTGACACCACACACGGGCCAGTGCTGACTTTGGGCGAGCGACATGCTCGTGACGATCAGTACATGGCACGTATGTTTGGCATGCAGATGCTTCAGCTATGGATTGGTGGGAGACCAGCCACCGAGGAAGAGTTATGGCAGTTGGAGCTGGATTACCCATTTGGCGAGGACGCCAGAGCCTTATGCCGAGTGGGATCAGCCTTCGTTGAGCCTACTGACGATGATGTCCCCACTGACGAGGAGACACGTCGGGAGGACTCTGATGTGGAGTCCGATAACGACGAAGGAGCTGACTCAGACATGGGCGATGAGGCAGCAGCACCGGATGAAGAAGTCAAATATTTCGACTGAGCAAGGAGTTCCACCACCCGAAATTTTGTGCTTTGTATTTTTGTGAACACTGGGACAGTGTTTGATTTAAGTGTGGGGTGGGAAGTAGTTAGGTGCTGGGGCTGGGCTAATCTGTTGTATGCTTTTTCCTTGGTTTGTATGTATGTTTATGTTTCCCTGTTGTGAACTGATTTGTGTTGTATCTGTATATATTTTTGTGGTTAATGATGTGTGTTATGAAAAGTTGTGGTTGCTAGTGTAAATATTTTGTAAATATTTTGTAAATATTTCTTTCTTATCGAAATGATCGATATTTTTCAAAATTTTTGCGAAAATATTTTGCACTTATCAAAATATTTTGTAAATAGTTTTCCATCGACATGATCGATGTTTTGCAAAAAAATTTTTATTTTTATTTTTGGGTTTCTCGGAGTTTGTTTTTGGTTCTTTTACCGAGAATAGTCCCATTGAACCGATGTCATAGTTAGTGACCGTTCACTATGATGGATGGATGACGACCGTCTTAAGGGAAATGTAGTCGGTAGGAGTAGGATTTTAATTTATTTTCAGTTTTTCTTTGGTGGATTGCATCAATGAACCTGTAGTTGCTTTATGGTTGCAAAATTTCGTTGCGTGTTGTAACTGATGTTCAAAATGTAAAAGTGATTCGTTTGAAAGCATGCAATTTTGTAAATATGTTGAGTTACCTAGGCTGTAGAATTTGATTCGGTATGATTGAGGTTTAATTTTTGAATTCATGCAATTGGCTAATTAAAGAGTCTGTGAATGCATCTTGAATCGAGCATGTGCATGAAGTGTGTGAAGTGAGGTATTGTTATTCCATGCTATTGTGAAGTGTCTAGAACTTTCCTGGTGTGTGTGCAAAACGAAATGAAGGGGGTGTAGTGTTGGAAAGGATGTAGGCATTTCTTTGTTTAACCGAGAGTTTCTATTTTTTTTTCTTATCATACGCTACCTTTTTATGTGATTGTATACCCTAGTCAGCCCGTTGAGCGTTTAGCCGTTTCTTTCTTTCTTTTGTCCAAAATTGTATAAACTAAGCTTTATTCTTTCTTTTCATTAGCCGTAAAGTCTATACAAAACTCTTAAGCGCTTAAGAAGAATAGAAAAATTTTCCCGAAGTGTCAAAGAGTTAGAAGAGTGGAAAGAAAAGAAAAGCAGAGTGAAGAAAGAAAAGAAGAGGTTGAAGAGGCACTTGGTATAATGAAATGATAATAAAGGTGCATGAAAACCCTTTGTTGTTGTGTCAAGTGTGTTTGAGGAAATGGGCCATACAAAAGTAAACAAGCATGAATGGGATGATGAAAAAGAGAAAAAGAAGAACAATATCCATGAGTCGATGGGAATGTGTTGAAAAGGCGCTTAAGGATGCTAGCGACTATTATTGGCTAATCCAATATATATACTAGTTCCATAGCCCCGTTACAACCCATTAAAGTCCTACGTGATCTTACATCGCATTTCCTTATATTAGTGGAGTAATACACTAAGGGCAAGCCTATGGGTCATGACATGATGAATGTGAATTCTTTTGGGAGAGAGAGTGAAATTAATTTCTACATGCCCCTACTTGAATGTTTGTGTGCTGCATGAACATAAAGGGGAAGCTTCTCTTGAGTTGTGAGGGCACATGCTTGATGAAAGATTGATTTTCGTGTCGGATATCTTGATTAGCTGATTTGCATGAGTTTGCCGATATCGAGAGTTGATTCTTAAAGTCTAGGAAGTCTTGATGTATGAAAGGTCATTGCATTGTAAGACCATGCATGTTTTCTTGATGATTTGCAAAAAATTGAATAATCGGTATGACCGTAGTATAAATTGTCGCACCATAGTGGCAAAGGTTGAGATGTAATTTGCATGAGTTGTGTATGTGTTGTTCGAGGACGAACAAGGATTTAAGTGTGGGGTAAGTGATCTTGGGCAGATTTATATGCCCAAGTGATACTCAAACGTATTATTTTCGCCTTGTTTGTGTGCAATATGTATATATTCTCATGTAATTGGTAATAAAATGTGAATTTATACTAACCAACATGATTAGCATTTGTTTTGCAGGAAAATATGATTTTTAGGAGCTAAAATGCATGTTGGAAGTATATCGGAGTTGGACTTGGATGCGAGCATGGAAAAGACATTGGAATGCGCAAAGTATAGGGGCTCCGCAATGGAGCCATGCCACGCTACCATCGCAGAGGCACACTGTCTGGAGGGGAAATTAATTGGCAAATTCCAATGAGGCCTCGCGACAGCTCCGTGGCACGGAGATAGGCCTCCGCGTTGGCCTCCGTGCCACGTTGAGGCTATAATCCCGGACCCTGGAATTCTAGAGAGGGTCCGCGTCCACGTCGTGTCACGGAGGCAGTGCTCCGCGTTGACCTCCGTGACACGTTGCTTGTTATTCCGGGAAAAATTCCCACTAGTATAAGTAGAACACTTAGGTTTATTTTAATTAATGCAGACTTGGTGGAGCAAGGACGTGGGTTACAGGCAGTTGAGGGACGAAAAAGCTAAGGGTTTTTCTCTCTTTCTTTCTTCTTTCAATCAATTGTTTGTATGATTAACACTTGTTTTAGGATGATTAATCCACAAATGAGTGGCTAATTCTCTTCCTTGCTGAGGTTATGAACAATGGTGATGAATTTTGATTATTGAATTGTATGGTTTTTCATCTTCTTCTTCTATGTTGTTCTATTAATTCTTGTTTCTACTGCATTAGTGTGTGGCCGACATTAATGTACATCTAAAAAGTCCGATTTCACTCGAGAGAGCACGAAATTGGAAAGTTGTGAATTAATAGGGTATTGTTCTTAACTTGATTTGGGAAAATTGGGTTTTGATGTGCTTTCCTGATGGAAATATACTTGAAAGCAGTATTAGTCAATTTAGGAACCGAAATTGTATTGCTAGGTCATAAATTGCATTTGATCACAGAAATGTAGACGGATGGTTTATGATTCTTAAGTGAGATTAAATATGATAGTTTTAATCTCTTGGCTAATGTTCTTGGCTAGCAACTACAAGAGAAGAATAACCGAATTAAGATGATAATCAAGTTCATTACTTGTTCTTAACCTTGGTATGCTCATATCCATAGTTTCAATTCAAAGTAGATATTTGTTAATAGTTTTAGTATCTAATTTATAAACAAAAATTATTTAACTTTTGGTTACGTTGTTGTCAGCATATATAGAAGTAAGATAGAATATAGTATACTTGAGCAATTTTACTTATCCAGAGTCTCCTTGGTTCGATACTTGGCTTACTTAGCCACTTTATTACTTGTTTGACCACGTGCACTTGCGTGTCGGTTTTTAACCCTATAGCAAATCACCCGAACATCTTGATCAGCTGATTTGCATGAGTTTGCCGAGATCGAGAGTCGACTCGTGAGGCTAGGAGGTCTTAATGTGTTGAATGTCATTGTATTGATGAGACTATGCATGTTTTCTTGATGATTTGCTATGTAAATAATCGGTATAACCGTACCTTGAATTGTCGATCCAAAGTAGCTATGGTTGGGTGTCAATTGCATGAGATGTGAGATTAGTGTTCGAGGACGAACAAAGTTTTAAGTGTGGGGTAAGTGATCTTGGGCAGAATTATATGCCCAAGTGATACTCAAATGCTTCATTTCGTCTTGTTTATACATTGATAATTGTACATTCTCATGTGATTTGTAGTTAAAATATGAATTTATACTAACCAACATGATTAGTGTTGTTTTGCAGGAAAAATGGAATTTTGGGAAGCTAAGATGCATGTTGGGAGAAATCGGGAATAAACTCGGAAGCGAGCAGTGGAAAAGGCCCAGGTTTTGCAGCAAATTAAGGGGCTCCGCGATGGAGCCGTGTCACGCTGCCATCGCGGATGCATTCTACCCTGGATGATAAAAATAGGCCAAGATCCAGTGAAGGTCTGCGTTGGGGCCGTGGCACGTTGGCCAAGCCCCGCGTTGCACGCTGTGGCACGTTGGGCATAATTACCTGGGGGACCAGATTCCAGTGAGGGTCCGCGTTTGTGGCGTGTCACGGAGGTAGTGCTCCGCGATGCACTCCGTGACACATTGCTTGTTATTTCGGAAAAAATTTCCACTAGTATAAATAGCACACTTAGGTTTATTTTTAATTATTCTGACTTGGTTGAGCAAGAATGTAGGTTACAGGCAGTTGAGAGGACGAAATTCTTAGGGTTCTTCTGTATCTCTTTCCTCTTTATTTCAATTTTTGTATGATTAACACTCATTTAACGATGTTTAATCCACAAATGAGTGGCTAAATTCACTTCTTGCTGAGGTTAAGAACATTTGTAGTGGAATGTAATTATTGATCATCTTGGTTTTTCATCTTTTCTTCCATGGTTGTTCTATTAATTCTTGTTCTTACTGCATTAATGTTTGGCCAATATTAATGTATATATAAAAAATCCGGTTTGCGCTCGAAAGAGAAAGAAATTGGAAAGTTGTGAATTAATAGGATATGATATCTCTTCTTGATTTGGGAATATTGAGAATTGATTTACCTTCAGAATAGAAATATATCTGAAAGTCGTATTAGTCAATTAAGGAATCGGGTTCGTATGCCTAGAACATGAATTTCTTCTTATCACAGAAATGTAGGTGGAAGGTTCATGATTCTTAAGTTGGGTTAAATACGAGAGTTTTAATCGATAGGCAATAATTCTTGACTAGCAACCGAAGGAAAGATTAACCAATTTGTATCAATAAATTACTTCCCTGCATGTTTGTTTTGTCCTCAGCATGCTCATTACTATAGTTCATGCTCAAATTGTACATTTGTTTTAGATTAGTATAAATTAGGAAACAAACTCCCAAAATCTTCTTGAAACTGTTGTCTGCATTATTAGAGTTAGAGTTTATTAACGCTTAATTCGATTATTACCTTGGTCCAGTCCCTATGGGATCGATACTTGGCTTACTTTAGCCATTTTACTACTTGTTCGACCACGTGCACTTGCGTGTAGTTGTGAAAAGCACCGAACAAGTTTGTGGCGCTGTTGCCGGGGACTGGCAATCGGTAAAATTGTTGTGTTAAGTGTTAGTTTACGATTTCTTATTAGTGTTGACAACTTGGTCTTAGCTTGTCTTTTGCGGATATTGAATTCTGTTGAACACTGGCAAGGGACAAGGAGCTGGTGGATTCAGACTTAGAGCCGGAAAGACAATTCCATCGTCAAAGGAGAGAAGCTCTAGAGAGAAAGTTGCAGTTGCTCAGACAGACAATCCTGGAGCAACAACAGAATCCTCCCATTGTAAGGGCAGTGTTAGTGCCCGAAGAAATGGAAGCTAGGCCGGTTCGCGAAGTGGCAATCCCACATGCTAACAACGTTACATCTAGCATTCACAAACCTGAGCCAGGAGGGAGGTTTGAGCTTAAACAGAATATGGTGCAATTGCTGCACACCAGCGGGCAATTCACAGGTCTCACTCACGAGGATCCACAACAACATCTCCAAAACTTTTTGGAGATAAGTGACACTTACATCCCCGCTTGAGTGTCACCCGATTATGTTAGGCTTACATTGTTCCCATTTTCACTTTTGGGAGAAGCAAAGAGATGGCTGAAAGTTGAGCCACCTAATTCCATCACTACTTGGGATGATCTTGCAAAGAAATTCTTGATACGGTTCTTTCCATCCGGTAAAACAGCAAGACTTAGAAGTCAAATTCTAAGTTTTAAACAGAGAGGGAGAGAATCTGTTTCAATCCTGGGAAAGATTCAAATCTATGTTGCGGGATTGTCCTCATCATCACCAATCCAATGATGTGCTGGTGCATACGTTCATAGAGGGTTTGGAACCCCACACAAAAATCTTGCTAGACTCAGCAGCTGGGGGACAAGAATTAGAAAAAACTTATGAGGAGCTGTATACTTTGTTGAATCGTATTTCACAGGGAAATCCAGAGTGGAATGCGGACTCTTCTAAAGGAGGAACAAGGAAAGCGGCAGGAGTCTTGGAAGTGGATGGTTTTACAGCTAGCGCTGCACAGATAGTTGCGTTACAGAATCAACTCAATACCCACTTCAGCAATATGAGCATGAATCATTCTTAAGCCCCAGTGAATGAAGTGCAGCAGATTTAGTGTGAAGTGTGCGGCAGTAAGAACACTCAGCTGAGTGTTGTGGTGTGAATCCTTATTCAGTAAACTTTGTTGGTAATGTACAAAGAAATAATCACCAACAGTATGGCAACAACTACAACTCTAATTGGAGAAGTCACTCGAATTTCTCTTGGGGTTGTAATAGCCATCAAGGGCAGAGTTTGAATCAGGGAGCACAGAGAAATCAAGGAGGGCAGTAGCAGTATCAGTAGCAATACAGAAGCAACAATGCACCTCCTCCACCACCATCACTCAGTATTGAGGAAATGTTCAAAACGATGTTGGCTAACCAAGCTTAATTGCAGGCTGACTATGTGAAATTGGCAGCCGATGTAAAGAACAATCAGTTAGCTACAAAGGCATTGGAGTACCAGTTTGGGCAACTAGCTGGAGCTCAGAACACCAGGCTGAGAGGAGGACTTCCAAGTGACACTGACCCCAACCCCAAGCAAGTGAATACAGTGTTCACAAGGAGTGGTTTGCAACTCAGGGAGGTGGAACCAGAAAGACCACCACAGTAGTCGGGAGCATAGGAGAAGGAGAGGGAACACAATGATGATAGGGGGAAGGAGAAGGAAGCTGAACCAGAAAGACCACCACCCCCGTTCCCTCAAAGACTAAGGAAACACAAGGAGGAAGCGTGTTTCAAAAAGTTCATGGAGGTGCTTAAACAGGTACACATTAATTTACCTCTTGTTGATGTTTTGTAGGGAGTGTCGAAGTACGCAAAATATATCAAGGACATCGTGGCGAACAAAAGCAGGTTGACAGGAGTACTCTACGATGGCATTTACGGAGGAGTGCACTTCTCGGATACAAAATCGATTGCCCACAAAGCTCAAAGACCCTGGGAGCTTTACAATTCAACTTACAATCGGGCAAAGTATCCGAGCTCGTGGATTATGTGATTTGGGAGCGAGCATTAACTTGATGCCGACATCGGTATTCAAGAAATTAGGGCTAGGCAGCCCAAGACCGACAACAGTGATCTTGCAACTAGCGGATCGTTCTTTGGCCAGACCAGATGGCATTGTGGAGGACGTGTTGGTGCAAGTGGGCTCCCTTATCTTCCCGGTTTACTTCATTGTGCTGGATTTTGAGCCGGATGCGGAAGTCCCATTTATTTTGGGACGTCCTTTCTTGGCGACCTGGAAAGCACTGATTGATGTAGCTGCAGGGCAGCTAACCATGCGGGCACACGACAAGGTAGAGATATTTGATGTGTACAAGGCCACGAAGCTTCCGGCCGTGTATGAGGAACTCTCATTGATCAACATGCTTAATCGAGAAAATATTGCTCAGAGTGTTGATTCGCGAGAGCCAGTGGGAAAACCACCGGTGAAGGACCCCCCAAAAGTGGAATCGTGGCAAAAATATGGAAGTGCCACGTTCTTAGCCAATGAGCAGCGATGTAAGCATTACTGGGGTGACGACGGTAGATGAGAGAAGACATCCGTCACCCTAGAGGATGACTAAGCTTCAATGACGTCGAGCCACGATGGTAAACCAGGCGCTGCACGGGAGGCAACTCGTGGAATTTTTGTAATATTTGAGTAGAATTCGTAGAAGAAAGAAAAAAAATTAGAAAAAAAAAACAATAGCAAAAATTGTATTTTATGTGAAATCTATGAATTCTAACCAATTTCTTGTTGTGAGATGAATTTCAGGTTGAACAGAGGGCAAAAATGCAAAGGATCGCAAAGGAAAAATTGAGGTAAGAAAAATATTAAAAAGTGGCAAAACAGTGAGCCTGCGCGATGGCTCCGTGTCACGGAGGAGGGCCTCCGCGTTACCCTCCGTGACACGTTGAGGTTTAATTCTGGAATTTTTAAAATTCCAGAATACCTCCGCGTTGGCTCCTTATCACGGAGGGGGTGCTCCGCGTTACCCTCCGTGACACGTTGAGGCTTTAATCGCGACGGGTCACACTGGGTCGCCGGGTGACCCGCGCAAAATTAACCCTTTTTAACCACGAATTCCCTCTATTTTCCCTCATTTCTCACCCCCTTCGCGATAAAAACCCAAAAACTCCCCCTTCCCCAATGTGACACGGACTTAGGCACAAATTTTCTTCGACTTTTCTTCGATTTCATCGAACTAAAGGTATGTTCTCTATTTACTTCTCAATTCTTGTCAAATTTGTCGTGTTTGAGCATGTAAAGTGAGTAAAACTTGCCTTAATTGTAAATTGAGCTTGAATTCCTTTAAGTTAGTGTTGATTGAAGTTTGTAGTATCATTTTGATTGTATGAACTCGATAAATACATGCTTGATCGAATTTTGGTGAAATATGTAGCTAGGGTTAGAATTTGATTGCGAAGAAACGAAATGTGATTGAAAATGTGGAAATTATGGGTTGGGCATGTTGGGTAAGGTGAATTGTGTTGTCCTTGTTGTGAATATGCTAAGTAAACGATGGATTTTTGGGAAAATGAAATTGTTGAATTGCATAGAACTTGGTGAATTTCATAGGTTGTGTTAAGAGAAGTTTTTTTTGTTTTTGCTAAGTGCTATGTGATGAAATGGTATCCATGGTGATATTTGGATTAGCTGTACGAAGTCTGAGTAGTACGTAGAATTTATTCCATCGAATTCTCTGAATGCACGAGGCATGTTGTTGTTTTTCCTTGTAAATTAGAAAGTGAGAGTTGTCTTGCCATAATGTCATAATTGTGGCTAAAGACTAAGTGTGGGGTGGCCTAGCTTAACCCAACCTTAGTCAAAGCTAATTTTAATTTAAATAACATTGGGACTGTCTGTTTGACTTGACAGGAACAATGGCAAGCAGGCAAGACAAAGGAAAAGGCGCATCTACATCGGGCACCAGAAGGAAACGAATTAGACTGGGAACAGCAGTCCCAGCAGTACCAGCGGTTCCGCGCAGCCAACGCCGTCAATACGGAACCCGATGGGTGACAGAGGAAGGGAAGAAATGGTACACAAAGCATAAGGAAAGCAAATACTTCCCTGAGGAGCATATTGCAAGGGAGTCGTTTCACAGGAGTTCCCCAGAATTGTACACTGGATTGACGCTGCTGGGCTGAACTTCATTTTTTAAGAGCCCAAGGAGTGCAATCTCCACCTAATTTGGGAATTCTACACCAACTGTGTCACACCCCACCTTGGGCAAATTCAATCAACGACAGATGTTCATCCCAACTACCCCCAAAATCTAGTACACACGCTCGTAGCATATCTTTGAGCGTTTGGATAGTCCGCTCAGCCTGTCCATCTGTCTGAGGGTGGAATGCTGTGCTTAAATTAATCTGCGTTCCCAGACCCCTCTAGAACGACTGCCAAAATCTAGTTGTGAACTGTGCTCCCCTGTCTGAAATAATAGATACCGGCACTCCATGTAGTCTAACTATTTCTCTGATATATAACTCGGCATAATCCTCGGCTGAGAAGGTAACTTTCACTGGCAGGAAATGAGCTGATTTTGTCAGCCTGTCAACTATTACCCAAATGGAATCATTTCTGTGTCTGGTACGGGGTAATCCGTTACAAAATCCATATTTATCGCTTCCCATTTCCACATAGGCACAGTTATATCCTGCGTCAGATCGCCCGGTTTCTGGTGCTCCGCTTTCACCTGCTGGCAGTTAGGACATCTAGATACAAATTCAGCTATTTCAGATTTCATACCTGGCCACCAGTAGATGTCTCTGATATCGTGGTACATTTTCGTTGCTCCTGGATGGAGGGAATAGCGAGTGTAATGTACCTCATGCATGATCTGCTGGCGAAGCCCTGAAATATTCGGGACACATAGACGGCCCTTACAACGTAGCACTTCATTTTCAGTCACTTGGAAATCTGACTCCTTACCTTTCTGAACTCTATCTCTAAGCTGGACTAAGTCAGGGTCCTCGTACTGCCGTTCTTTTACCTCTGTAACTAGTGATGACTCGGCAGAATTCTGAATTACCGCTCTGTTATTTTCTGTCTCCACTACTCGAATGGCTAAACTAGCTAGTGGATGAATTTCTTTGGCTAATTCCCGCTTCTCAGGCCGCAAGTACGCCAAACTCCCCATTGACTTACGGCTCAGGGCATCTACTACTACATTAGCTTTTCCCGGGTGATAGAGAATATTTACATCATAATCTTTCAACAATTCTAACCAGCGACGCTGCCGCAGATTTAACTCCTGCTGTGTGAAAATGTATTGCAGACTTTTATGATCTGTAAAAATGTCTACATGGACGCCATACAGATAATGCCTCCAAATCTTCAGAGCGTGGATCATTGCGGCCAGTTCCAGGTCATGGGTCGGATAGTTCTTTTCATGTTTCCTCGGCTGTCTGGAAGCATAGGCAATCACCTTACCATGTTGCATTAACACACAACCCAGTCCCAAAACTGAAGCGTCGCAATACACCGCATACCCATCTGTTCCCTCTGGCAATGCTAGTACTGGGGCGGAGGTCAATCTGTCTTTCAATTCTTGAAAACTCTGCTCGCAGGCCTCCGTCCATTGAAATTTTGCTGCTTTCTGTGTTAGCTTTGTCAGAGGTGCTGCTATAGTGGAGAATCCTTCAACAAATCTCCGATAATATCCTGCTAAACCCAGGAAACTACGAACTTCAGTCGGAGTGGTAGGCCTAGGCCATGACTTAACTGCTTCTATTTTCTGCTTGTCTACCTGTATACCAGCATCCGACACGATATGCCCTAAAAAGGCCACTGAGTTAAGCTAGAATTCACACTTAGAAAATTTAGCATACAGCTGACGGTCCCTGAGAATCTGGAGCACTGTCCGCAAATGAGTCCGGTGATCTGCTTCAAAGCGAGAATACACCAGAATGTCATCAATGAATACTATCACGAACAAGTCCAGGAAAGGTCTGAAAATACTATTCATCAGGTCCATGAAGACTGCCGGGGTATTCGTTAACCCGAAGGACATGACTAGAAATTCAAAATGTCCATATCAGGTCCTGAACGCTGTCTTAGGAATATCTCTCTCACGTACTCGAACCTGGTGATATCCGGACCGCAAGTTAATCTTAGAAAAGTATCTGGCTCCCTGCAACTGATCAAATAAGTCATCAATTCTGGGAAGCGGGTACTTGTTGCTCGCGCTCTGCTGCTCGGTATATATTATACACCGACACGCAAGTGTACATGGTCAAACAAGTAATAAAGTGGCTAAGTAGCCACGTATCGATCCAAGGAGGCTGCTCTAGATATGCAAAACTGCCTAGTTTACTATATCTCTATTCTATTTCTAACTATGTTAACAACAATCCAACCAAGATTTGAGTGAGTTTTGTTTCTAAACTAATTATCTACTAAAATTAATAACTACTATTTACGTTGAGTTTAGACAATGGATATGCACATGCCAAGGTTAAGAACGAGTAATGAACTTGATAATTATGATAATTTGGTCATCTTCTTCTTCATATTGCTAGCCAAGAACGTTTGCCTAGAAATTAAAACTTCCGTATTTAATTTCACTTTTAGATTCATAAACCATTCGTCTACATTTCTGTGATCAAATGCAATTTATGACCTAACACTACAATTCCGGTTCCTAAATTGACTAATACGGCTTTCAAGTATATTTCTATCAAGAAAGCACATCAAAACCCAATTTTCCCAAATCAAGTTAAGAACAATACCCTATTAATTCACAACTTTCCAGTTTCTTGCTCTCTCGAGTGAAATTGGACTTTTTAGATATACATTAATGGTGGCCAATCAAGAATGTAATAAGCACAAGAATTAATAGAACAACATGCAAGAAGAAGAAGAAACCATATCAATTATTACCAACATTCATTACACAAGTTCAAAACCTCAGCAAGAAAGGAACTAGCCACTCATTCTTGGATTAATCATCCTAGAATGAGTGTGAATCATGCATACAATTGAAGGAAAGAAGAAGGGAAGAGAAGAAAACTCTTATCTTTTCTATTCTTCAACTGCCACAAAACCACGTTCCTGCTCCCACTTCTGAACTCAGGCTAAAAAAACTAAAACTAAAAAACTCCCCTTTAAAAATAACCTAAGTGTGCTATTTATACTAGTGGGAAATTTTTCCCGAAATAACAAGCAACGTGTCACGGAGGCCAACGCGGAGCACTGCCTCCGTGACATGGCATGGACGCGGACCCTCTCTGGAAATTGCATGGTCCGGATAATTAGCCTCAACGTGGCACGGAGGCCATCGTGGAGGCCTGTCTCCGTGCCACGGAGCTGTCGCGAGGCCTCACTGGAATCTGCCAATTAATTTCCTCTCCAGGCAGTGTGCTACCGCGATGGCAGCGTGGCACGGCACCATCGCGGAGCCAGTGTAAAATATGCCATCCGAGGTCTTTTCCACGCTCGCATCCAAGTCCAACTCCGACATAGTTCCAACACGCATTTTAGCTCTTAAAAATCACATTATCCTGCAAAACAAATGCTAATCATGTTGGTTAGTATAAATTCGCATTTTATTACCAAATACATGATATTATATACACATTGCACAACAAACAAGGTAAAAATGATACGTTTGAGTATCACTTGCGCATATAAATCTGCCCCAGATCACTTACCCCACACTTAATCCTTGTTCGTCCTCGAACAACACATACACAAATCATGCACATCACATCTCAACCTTTGTCACTATGGTGCAACCATTTACGTTACGGTCATACCGATTATTCGATTTTTGCAAATCATCAAGAAAACATGCTTGGTCGTACAAGACAATGACCTTAATACATCGAGGCTTCCTAGACTTTTAAGAATTGATTCTTGATATCGGCAAACTCATGCAAATCAACTAATCAAGAAATCCGACACGAAAATCAATCTTTCATCAAGCATGTACCCTCACAACTCGAGAGAAACTTCCCCTTTTATGCTCGTGCAGCACACAAACATGCAAGTAGGGGCATATAAAAATTAATTTCACTCTCTCTCCCAAAAGAATTCACATGCATCATGTCATGACCCATAGGCTTGCCCTTAGTGTATTACTCCACTAATATAAAGAAATGCAGTGTAAGATCAAATAGGACTTTTAATGGGTTGTAACTGGGCTATGGATCTAGTATATATATATTGGATTAGCCAATAATAGTCGCTAGCATCCTTAAGCGCCTTTTCAACTCATTCCCATCGACTCATGGACATTGTTCCTCTCTTTTCTCTTTTTCTCCCATTCATGCTGGTTTACTTTCATACAGCCCATTTCATCAGGCACACTTGACCCCAAACGGAAGGTTTTCATGTACCCTCAATTTCATTTAATTACAACTAGTGCCTCTTCAACATCATCTTTTCTTTCCTCACTTTGCTTTTCTTTTCTTTTCTTTTCACTCTTTTCACTCTTTAACACTTTGGGAAACAATTTTTTGTTCTTTGTAAGCGCTTAAGAGCTTCTTATAGACTTTAAGGCTAATGAAAAGAAGGAATAAAGCTTAGTTCATACAATTCTGGACAAAAGAAAGAAATCGGCTAAAGGCTCAACGGGCTGACTAGGGTATACAACATATAAAAAGGTAGAATTTGATAAGAAAAAAATGGAAACTAACGGTTAAAACAAAGAAATGCCTACATCCTTTCCGACACTACACCTCCTTCATTTCGCTTTGTATACACGCCAGGCAAGTTCTAGACAATTCACAATGACATGGAATAGCAAAACCTCACTCACACTTCATGCACATGCTCGAATCAAGATGCATTCACAGACTCTTTAATTAGTCAATTACATGAATTCAAGATTAAGCCTCAATCATAATGAACCAAATTCTATTGCCTAGGTAACTCAACATATTTACACAATTGCATGCTTCCAAACGAATCACTTTCACATTTCGAACATCAATTACACACGCAACAAAATTTTAGCAACCATAAGCAACTACAGTTTATTGATGCAATCCACCAAAGGAACTAAAAACAAAACATCTACTCCTATCGACTACATTTCCCTTAAGACGGTCGTCATCTATCCATCATAGGGAATTGTCACTAACTATGACATCGGTTCAATGGGACTATTCTCGGTAAAAGAACCGAAAACAAACTCCGAGAAACCCAAAAATAAAACTTCAAAATTTTTGCAACACATCGATCATTTCGATGAAAAAAAAAATATTCACAAAATATGTTGATAAGTGCAACATCGTTTCGCAAAAATTTTGAAAAATATCGATCATATCGATAGAGAAAAAAATATTTACAAAATTTACAAAATATTTACAAAGGCAACCATAACTTTTAAAAACACACATCATTGGCCACAAACGAATATATACACATCATTCACAAATCAGTTCACAACAACAGGGAACGCACAGACATACATAAACGTCAAGGAAGAATATACAGCAGATTTAGAGCCTATGACCCAGCACCTAACTACTCCCCACCCCACACTTAAATCGAACACTGTCCCCAGTATTCACAAAAATACAAAGCACAAAATTTTGGGTGGTGAAACTCCCTGCTTAGTCGAAATATTCGACTTCCTCATCCGGTGCTGCGGCCTCGTCGCCCATATCTGAATCAGCTCCCTCGCCGTCATCGGACTCCACATCAGAGTCCTCACGACGTGTCTCCTCATCAGTAGGGACGTCGTCGTCAGTCGGCTCCACAAAGGCTGGCCCCACCTTGCATAAAGCTCTGGCGTTCTCGCCAAAAGGGTAGTCCAGCTCCAGCTGCCATAATTCATCCTCGGTGGCTGGTCTCCCACCTATCCGTAGCTGCAGCATCTGCATACCGAACATACGGGCCATATACTGGTCGTCACGAGCATGTCGCTCGTCCAGAGTCAGCACAGGTCCGTGTGTAGTGTCGGGGGCCTTGGTCTTTGTCACATCAAGGGCCCTCCGCTCCAACTGCGGAATGTAATCCAAGGCTTCTTCCTCAACGTCGAGGCCTCGGAGGAAGGTGGTGATGAGTCTGCCAAACCCGTATCTGTGGCCCTGGTGTAGTCTGGCTCTCTTCATGGAGGATATTATAACCGCCCCCACATTAATCTCAAGCCCTTTCATAAGGGCATACACCAGGCAGACACGGTCCCGGGTCACGTCTGTCATATGTACTCTCGGGATCAAACACGAACATACAATTTTTAGCCAGATTCTGGCCTCCCTGTTCATCTGCGAATAAGGCAGAGTCTGGTGGTAACCCCTCTCTTTGTGTCTACTCCATCGGGCTGTGGATCGAGCCCCACACAACGTACGTCTGATGTCGGCGTACGGTGGGGTGATGTTGAGCTGGCGGAGAACGTGGGCGTCTGTGTCCCGCGCTCCAACGATGGCATTCAGCTGCTGGGGTTCCAGAGTGACAATCTGCCCTCTGATTTTAATAGTGTGGCTTCTGATGGCCGGGTTGCAGTTGGCATAAAATTCCCGGACCAAGTGAAGGTTGCACTCCTTGGGCTCCTGAAAAATAAAGCTGAGCCCAGCTGCCTCAATCCTCTGTACGATGCGAGGGAACTCATGTGCGAGTGGTTCCCTTGCAATATGTTCCTCCGGGAAGTACTTGTTCTCCTTATGCTTTGCGTACCACTTCTTCCCTTCATCGGTAACCCATCGTGTTCCGTATCGGCGGTGTTGACCGCGTGGAACAGCAGGTGCAGCTGGGACAGCAGTGCCCAGTCTCATTCTCTTTCTGCCGGTGCCTGAGGTTGAAGCACCCTTGCCTTTATCTTGTCGGCTGGCCATTGCACCTGTCAATTTACACAGACAAGCACAACGTTAAGCTAAAAACTTGTTAGCTTTGGCTAAGGTCGGGTTAATAAAAATTTACCCCACACTTAGTCTTTAACAATATTTACAACATGTTAGCAAGGATAGCTCTATTTACACCCCAAACACAATCACTATAAACGTATTGCTTAGTGCGTTCACAAGAATTCGACAGCATAACGGCTAGCGAACTACTCAGACTTCATACAGCTAACCCAATCCTACTATCGACAGCTATTCACCCATAGCACTTAGCAACGATAACAACAACAAAATAGAAACAACAATACAAACATTTTATATACACTAATCTAAGCAATTCAACCAATTCACATATTACGCAATGTCCCACAAAAATTCGAGAATTAGTCGTCTTTCACCAATTATATAATATTTACCACGACTTATCTCAAATAATAAACACACCCCGGCATCAATTTCGTCAAACTATCAAGTTACCCAAGTTAAAATTCAACAACCCCAAGCCCTAGAACTCAATTCGACAATCAACAATGAATTATTCAATCAATCGATAAGTTCACCCGTCAACTACAACAATCCGAACACAATCAATCGCAAAATAATTCACGTCATGTTTAATTTCTACCTAGGGTGATATATCTCACCTCACATGCTCAAAATCGATAACAATCGCCAAAAATTTGAGATAGACGATGAAAACATACCTTGGAATTGAAGAATCGATAAAGACTTGGCGTTTTCCTTGCCTCTTAACGTGGCACGGAGCTTGGGGGTAGGGGAATGGGTGTTTGGTCGCGGAGGGTAGAGGGAATGGGAAAAAATGGGCGAAAATCGGGGGTTTATTTAAAAGAAACACGCGGGTCACCCGGAAACCCGGTGTGACCCGGCACTGGGATAAGGGCAACGTGTCACGGAGGGTAACGCGGAGGCCCTCCTCCGTGACACGGAGCCAACGCGTTGGCTTACTGGAATTTTAAAAAATTCCAGATTTGCCTTCAACGTGTCACGGAGGCCAACGCGGAGCATTGCCTCCGTGACACGGCGCCACCGCGCCAGTGCTCTGTTTCACTATCAAATTTTATTTTTCATACCTCGCCTCGTTTTCTCGATTCCAAGTATTTTTCCTCTGGTATACCTGAAAATCACCTCACTAAACAAAAATTGGTTAAATGACTAGATTCCCTACTAAAAAATAAAAATTACTAATTAAAATGCACATCTAAACCTAGTCAAGAAAAAGAAAAGAAAATAAAATAAAAGAAAAACTTTACACTAAGGAAAAAGAAAGAAAAATATTTTTCACGGGTTGCCTCCCGTGCAGCGCCTGGTTTAACGTCGCGGCTCGACATACCAAGTTTCACCACTTTTTCCTCCACCTTGAGGATATGAATCTCACCCCTAATTTCTTTTCTAATTTCCTCTTATGTTCTAGGGGTGGTGGTGAAAAATTGTAAGGACCAAGCAGTAGATGCTTTCTTTTGAACTTATTGGCCCTTGAGTAAGTAAAGTCATTTCGTTTCTTCAGGTAAGCAAATTTCAGAATATACGGGGCTTGGTCCTCCTCTAGACATTTCTCCATAATCTTGGAAGACTCTATTTCTGTGTCATCAACCAAACTTAATGTCGAGAAATGCTTCGAGTGTGGTCCAATCCACCTCAACTCTGAAACTATATTTTGCTTGACCTCCTTACTTGTATACTCCTTCTCAGCATCGACATCTATCTCTTCATTAATGTAAAATGGGGGATACTCCATCTCTTCTTCCATGAGTAGATTTTCCATAAGTGTGAGCTCATCACAGGGACACTCAAGAGATTCCAATTGTTGGGCTTCATCCACAAAGTCACCCTTGTCTTCCTCTTGTAATTCCTCTTGAATATCGGCTAAAACTGTCACCTGCAAATTATCACAAGCTTCAGCCTCAGCACACATCTCCGTGAGTTGGACGCTCATCCTGCTTACAGCCTCTGCATTCTCCTTTTGCTGAGCTATCAATTCTGCCACCGACTCCTTCATTGCTTCTGATTGCTCCAGGAGTTGTTTCATCATGTCCTCTAATTTAACTTGGCGTCCCAAGTCCTCATTTTCAACATGCCTATATTCAGCAAAATCAACAAAAGGATCATAGTAGGGGCTTGGGGAAGGGGAATATGCCTTTGGACAATCACCCCAATGGCCATATTGACACCCACATATATTGCACGTGTTACAGTTTTGCCACAAGTGGGGTCCTCCACAGTTCAGACAAGATTCACTAAAATATAAGTATCCACCATTGAAACTATTTATATTCCACGATGTCATGTCAATAAGGGTATATGAGCAAGCAGAAAAATAAAATAAAATAAAGAAGAATTAAAACAAACACTAGACCAAGTTGTCAACACTTAAGAAAATAAAACAAAAATACAGTAAATTTATACTTAAACACAGTTTTACAAATCGCCTAGCCTCCCCGGCAATGGCGCCAAAAACTTGCTCGCGCTCTGCTGCTCGGTATATATTATACACCGACACGCAAGTGTACGTGGTCAAACAAGTAATAAAGTGGCTAAGTAGCCACGTATCGATCCAAGGAGGCTGCTCTAGATATGCAAAACTGCCTAGTTTACCATATCTCTATTCTATTTCTAACTATGTTAACAACAATCCAACCAAGATTTGAGTGAGTTTTGTTTCTAAACTAATTATCTACTAAAATTAATAACTACTATTTACGTTGAGTTTAGACAATAGATATGCACATGCCAAGGTTAAGAACGAGTAATGAACTTGATAATTATGATAATTTGGTCATCTTCTTCTTCATATTGCTAGCCAAGAACGTTTGCCTAGAAATTAAAACTTCCGTATTTAATTTCACTTTAGATTCATAAACCATTCGTCTACATTTCTGTGATCAAATTCAATTTATGACCTAACACTACAATTCCGGTTCCTAAATTGACTAATACGGCTTTCAAGTATATTTCTATCAAGAAAGCACATCAAAACCCAATTTTCCCAAATCAAGTTAAGAACAATACCCTATTAATTCACAACTTTCCAATTTCTTGCTCTCTCGAGTGAAATTGGACTTTTTAGATATACATTAATGGTGGCCAATCAAGAATGTAATAAGCACAAGAATTAATAGAACAACATGCAAGAAGAAGAAGAAACCATATCAATTATTACCAACATTCATTACACAAGTTCAAAACCTCAGCAAGAAAGGAACTAGCCACTCATTCTTGGATTAATCATCCTAGAATGAGTGTGAATCATGCATACAATTGAAGGAAAGAAGAAGGGAAGAGAAGAAAACTCTTATCTTTTCTATTCTTCAACTGCCACAAAACCACGTTCCTGCTCCCACTTCTGAACTCAGGCTAAAAAAACTAAAACTAAAAAACTCCCCTTTAAAAATAACCTAAGTGTGCTATTTATACTAGTGGGAAATTTTTCCCGGAATAACAAGCAACGTGTCACGGAGGCCAACGCGGAGCACTGCCTCCGTGACATGGCGTGGACGCGGACCCTCTCTTGAAATTGCATGGTCCGGATAATTAGCATCAACGTGGCACGGAGGCCATCGCGGAGGCCTGTCTCCGTGCCACGGAGCTGTCGCGAGGCCTCACTGGAATCTGCCAATTAATTTCCTCTCCAGGCAGTGTGCTACCGCGATGGCAGCGTGGCACGACACCATCGCGGAGCCAGTGTAAAATATGCCATCCGAGGTCTTTTCCACGCTCGCATCCAAGTCCAACTCCGACATAGTTCAAACACGCATTTTAGCTCTTAAAAATCACATTATCCTGCAAAACAAATGCTAGTCATGTTGGTTAGTATAAATTCGCATTTTATTACCAAATACATGATATTATATACACATTGCACAACAAACAAGGTAAAAATGATACGTTTGAGTATCACTTGGGCATATAAATCTGCCCAAGATCACTTGTTCTTTACTGTAACTTTGTTTAATTGCCGATAATCTATGTACATTCGGAGCGAGCCATCTTTCTTTCTCACAAATAAAACTGGCGCACCCCCCGGCGAAGTACTCGGCCTGATAAAACCTTTATCCAATAAATCTTTCAACTGCTCCTTTAATTCTCTGAGTTCTGCAGGAGCCATACGATAGGGAGGAATTGATATCGGCTGAGTGCTTGGTAACAAGTCAATAGCAAAGTCTATTTCCCTTTCTGGGGGAATACCAGGTAACTCATCTGGGAACACATCAGGGAATTCGTTCACCACTGGAACAGACTGGAGCATCGGAAATTCTGCTTGGACATCCTGGACTCTGACCAGATGGTAAATACATCCCTTAGATATCAACTTTCTCGCCTGAAGGTAGGAAATAAACCTACCTTTTGGCGTAGCGGTGCTGCCCTTCCACTCCCGCACTGCTTCTCCTGGGAAGTGGAATCGGACCGTCTTGGTCCAACATTAAACATTGGCAAAGCACGGTACTAACCAATCCATACCCATTATGGCATCGAAGTCTATCATTTCTAACTCGACCAGATCTACTGTGGTCTGACGGTCAGCAACCTCTAATGTACACCCGTGGTAAATTTTGCTAGCCACAATAGACACCCCACCTTGGGGGGTATGACGGCACCTGGTGCCTGCTAGACTATGGACCGCTAAATGGTCCAGCCTGAGCACATCTGGTACTTCGGCTGGCTTTGGCTCTATTTCAAGAAACAAACTGGCTATATAACGGCTGTAAATACAGCCTCCAGCCAACTGGCCTGTAGCCATCTGTACCTGTAACAACAGCTAACCAGAAACAGACTTGTAACACCCTGGGAAGCCCTGCCTGCAGGCTCCAGAATGTAGCCGGTGACATATAGGACAAGGGGTGGATGTAAATCTACTCTGTTCTACCCTCCGCTGCTGAGGTGAGGGTACTGTCCGTGAACTGCTACCGGACTCCGACTGACTCCGGCGAATGAACCTGCCCCTCTGTTGCTGTACCGGTGGTAGAGATCTGGGTTTCCTATCTGAAAACCGTGGTCTCGGCCCCCTAGGAATTTCCCTCTGAATCTCAGCGGGTCTGCTCCTACGGCGCTGCTCTGAAGTCGCCTGTCTGTCACCCCGCTATCGCTGCCTCAGGCCCTCAATTGTCTGTGCGAAGGCCTGTACCCTGGCTATGTCCATATGCTCTCTCAAAGTAGCTGTCATGCACGTCTCTATGTACTCTGGATTCAGGCCCATAATAAAGCGGTGGACTCTGGACGACATGGTGTCCACAAATGCTGGAGCATAGCGGGCTAAGGAGTAGAATTGCAAGGAATATTCACGGACGCTCCTAGCCCCTTGCTCTAAATGTAAGAACTGGTCCATCCGGGCCTGTCTGACCTCCCGGGGTAAGTAGTGATCCAGGAAGGCCTCTAAACAACTGGACCAAATAGGAGGGGCTGCATCTCTTCCCCGAGACCTCTCCCAACTTTCATACCACAAAACAGCAATATCCCGTAATCGGAACACTGCTAACTCAACTGATTATGCTGAGGTTACGTGCATGACTCTAAAGATCCTCTGCATCTGGTCCAAAAAGTCCTGAGGGTCCTCCGCTGAATCTGATCCAGTAAACTGAGGGGGTCCCAACGCTAAAAATTCTCTGACCCTGGAACTACCTTGCCCCCTGGGGATTCTGCTGCTGTAGGTGGTGCTGGCTGACGCTGAGCAGCTAGCATCTGAGTCAACATAACCACCGCACTATGCAGCTCCTGATCAGATGAAGTGGGTGCAGGAGCTGTGGGAGGCGGTGCTGCCTCAAATGGTATCTGGCGAGGCGGAGACTGCTGGGAGGGTCGAGATGACGCCTCCGTATTGCTCTCAGACCGGGCGGAATCTGGCTGTAACTGAGGCATCCTACTGGTGCCTTTGCCCGCTACTGTATCCAATCTCCTACCTATAGCTGGGTGCCACTGGTCTGCCATAATATCTGTAAGCAAAGAGGGTGGTGAGTTTCAAAAGTCAACTCTATACTGTACCGCTCTATAGCACGATTGAATAAGAAAGAAGAGTGACTATCCTAACATGCCTCGCAGCTTCCTGCCTATAGTATGTGGTGCACAACACATCCATAGACAAGACTCTACTTAGCAAGGCTTGCAGACTCCCTGGGACACGAACTGCTCTGATACCAAGTTTGTCACACCCCACCTTGGGGGGTATGACGGGCACCTGGTGCCTGCTAGACTCTAGACTGCTAAATGGTCCAGCCTGAGCACATCTGGTGCTTTGGCTGGCTTTGGCTCTATTTAAAGAAACAAATCGGCTATATAACGGCTGTAAATACAGCCTCCGGCCAACTGGCCTGTAGCCATCTGTACCTGTAACAACAGCTAACCAGAAACAGACTTGTAACAAGGAACCTATGCGGGCCGACAAGGCCACCATGCTGTCTAGTTATCTGTAACTCAACACAAGACTGCTGTAAAACTACGTGACCGACAAGGTCACCACTACTGTCAAACTAAGGCCCCACACGGCCAACATGAATTGAAATACTACACAGCTACAGCAGACCGCACGGCCTCACACGACCGGCTCAACTAACCACAGGGAATATATACAGACTGCAAGCCTCTACGAATACTATAAGAAACTAATAGAAATGATCGGGACAGGGCCCCGACCTACCCATACTGCACAATAAAAGAAAAGGAGCTACACCTCTGGGAATCAGACTCCGGATGACAGGAGCTGACGACTCCCTGGCTGGCTGGAATCACGAGGGATCGGCTCCTCGTCCGTGAGTACCTGTAGGCAAGCAATACAGCGCCCCGCTGGGCGTCAGTACCACAGGTACTGAGCATGTAAAGCAAACTGAAATATGCAACTGAAACGAATAGCACAATAACATGACATTTAAGCAAGAAGTAGCTGAGTCTATCTAGCTGAGGATAACTGGGGAGAGTTTATACATTCCGTAACTAACTGAGCATACCTGAAGACGTGTCGTCCTTCTGTCTATCAGTATCTACTAGCACATATCAATATACATAATAATACACACAATACCTGACCGACCCCCATAAGCCGGAAGGTGCCAACCAAGCAAGCAATCTATTTACCCCTACCCGGGTCTAAACCAACCAAAAACAAGTCACTCCACTCATCTGATAACTGTGAGCTCCTCCTACCGGCCCCCTTGGGTACGTAGCTCAGGCCTTGGCCTCTGACAATAAACTGTGTCTGAGTCCGAAGACTCCTGCCTCTGGGCACAGGTGTGCACACAGAGTGGTATGCCCCTGTAAACAGGGTGTGCTAGCTCTGCGCAGAGTAAACTGAACTACCCCTGCAAGCAGGGTGGCCTGGACCGTATTATCATAGTGGTCGGCCATCATCGTCCTTTAGTCGGACGGCATCGCCCAGCTGGTGGCGGTATCTGAATCTGGTATCGACACAGCTATAACCCAGGGGCGGTGGGGATGCTAAAGGGTGCCCACATGCCACAACAAGCCTCAACATACAAAACACATACACAGCAAGCATGCTCAATGCAAAATACTAACCATATTCTCTTCTTGAATCTTAAGGCCAGTTTGTATTAAATAACTGAACTATATTCTGTGTTACACTATTCCTGATTGCTGGACTAACTGCTACCTGGCCTTTATCTGTCTATCTGATTATATCTGGATATAGCTCAATAACATAAAATGTACCACCTACTACTGGATACAATCTCAACAGATGTAATACGCATTGCCTGATTATCTACTATTCTGATTATCGCATGATACGTAATTAATATACTAGCATGCTTGCTGGAAATTATACTAAAATCGTTCCTGTATGCTGGGTATCGGTTAATAGCCTTTATTCTATTTACTTTCTAAGCTATACTTCCTGGCTTGCCGAAAGAATAACTTTACATACCTGGTTTCTGAGTACCCGACTGACCGGTGTGATTTCCGTCGGTACTTCTGCTGTTTCTCCCAACTACATTCATATACACGTCAATTAGAACTAAATACATTAATATTCAGGAGAAATTATCACTTTTGATATATATATTTATCCCAACTTCAACCTTTCGGAAAACGATCAAAAACTCGTTATTTCTCGATAGTCCAGAAGGGATAAATGCTCACTGCAATGCTAGGAACACATTGGTACTAATTTAAAGTAATTCTATTTACTTTACCTCGGTAGCACGACGTTTCGTCGGCCAAATTGCACGAAACCAACTCCGTAGGATTGCTCTCTGCAGCTTTATACACCTGTACCTAAGCCGGAACGGAGTTTAGACCGCGTTTTATCACGTAATTGGAAAGAAATATATATATTTTCTCGTGGGTTTGCCTAACAATGGCTACCCTCTGTTTCTTGCTGGAAATCATCTTATATGAAGATGAAAATTGACTTTTTTTTTTTTTTTTTTTTTTTTTGCTTTCTAAATCTCTTAACCAACATGACATTAGGCTATTTATTTATTTAAAATTTACGGGGTGTAACAACTTATGAATATCAGATTTTAGCTTTGGGTCAATCGATTCAGTTACGACGTTATGTTATGTCCAGATCATGATTTTGAAAAATAGTATGCAAGCCTTACTCTCAGATTCTTATCTTAATCATGTTTTATATTATGCATGTTTTAAATGATTTTACTTATTTATGCGGTTTTACTTACCTTGCATACTCGGTTTATTCCTTGTACTGACACGCATACTCTATGTTGTATCGTTTCATGATACAGGCTCTGATCTTCAGACTCAGCCCCGCCACTAGCCAGCTTTCGTAGTTAGCATTGGTCCTTATTGGTAAGTCCTCATCTGTCGAGGGCCCCTCTTTTATTCATTTATGTTTGCGTATGTTTAGTTTCAAACTTAGAGAGTTAGTTGGGGTCCTGCCCCATCAACTCATCAGACTAGAGGCTTTCAAAATAATAGATTGTGTTCAGCTTCAGACTCGCGTTGTATTTTTTGATTATGTTTTATGCTAGATTTTTCCTATGTCTATTATGTTAATTCTTCCACTTTATTTGATTGAGTTAGATGTATGTTCATTCCATTGGTCAACTTGGAGTCTCTTGGGGCTCCTTGTCCCGTGTCCCAATCCGAACCTATGTTCGGGTCGTGATAAACTTGGCATCAGAGCAATAGGTTTTGAAGTGTCCTAAAGTGCCTGAAAGCTGTGTTAAGTAGAGTATTTTTCATGAGTGTGAAGCGCACCACACTTATGATGAAGAGGCTACGAGACATTTAGGAAATGTTCCCTTCTTTCATGATCTATGTCGTGCGATGAAATGTCACCCTATCCTTCTAACTCATGCTATTCGCGATTGTGAAATCATGGCTCCCTGCAGAGTTAATGGTAGAATCAATGGAAATGGAAATGTCCATGAGGATGGAACTGGGGACAGGCACCAACAAGCCCCACCAATCCGGGAGCAATATGCACCAGAGCCGATTTCCCATGCTGAATTTAGGACAGCAATTCAGATGCCAGCGCAGGACTTGACCGCTTAGGTCAACCAGCACGTAGTGGCACATGTCCCGCAAAATAGAAATGTGATAGAAACATGAGTCAGAGATTTCCTAAGGATGAACCCACCAGAGTTTCTTGGGTCAAAGGTGGATGAGGATCCACATGAGTTTATCGACGAGATTGTCAAGATCACAAGCTCATGGGGGTGAATAGAGTAGAGTGTGCTGACTTGGCCTCATATTAGTTGAAGGGGGTCGCACACATTTGGTTTAGACATTGGAAGGATAGTAGGTCAGCCGGTGCAGGCCCTATCAATTAAAGGCAGCCAAGTTCGTGAATCTTAACCAAGGGAAAATAACAGTGCAGGAATATTCTCTACAGTTCACTCTTTTGTCTAAGTATGCACCATAGCTCGTGGTGGATCAGAGGGCTCGAGTGAGCCAATTTGTACATGGAGTGGTGGACTACCTGGTTAACGATTGCAAAAACACCATGCTTCATCAGGATATGGATTTTCTACGAATAATGTTGTACGCCGAGCAGATGGAGGCGGCGTATCAGATAGAGAGAGGCCAAGAGGGTTAGGACATATAATTATCCCCAACATCTTTAGTGATGAGTGCGCCATCAAGAACTAGGAACGACCAGAGAGGGTGAGCATCAGGCTCTAGGGGTCAAAGCAGCAGGTCCGAAGATTCTAGTATCCCAGTTTGCGGCAGGTGTGGTGGGGGGCACATGGGTTAGTGCTTGGCGGGTACAAGTGCTTGCTTCAGGTGTGGAAAGCTCGAATATATGCTTAGAGATTTCCCAACAGCTAGACAGGGCCATGATAGGGGCCGAGACCCAGCTTGCAATTCAACAGCTCCACCCGTACACCCAGCCCAACAGGGGCATCTAATAGCACATGTGGCAGTCATCAGCAAAACAGTTTCTATGCCTTAGCATCGTGCAAGCAATAGGAGGTCTCCCCGTATGTAGTCACTGGTATATTACGAGTTTTCATTATGCTTTGTTAGATCCAAGGGCTACTTTGTCCTTTGTTACGCCCTATGTTGCTAGTAGCTTTGGAGTCAGTCCTGAAATCTTATCAAAACCCTTGTCAGTCTCTACTCCAGTTGGTGATTCAGTTATAGCTATTCGGGTGTATAAAAATTTCCCGGTCTCAGTCCTTCAGAAAATCACCTTAGCAGATCTAGTAGAGTTTTCCATGACCAATTATGATATTATCCTTGACATGGATTGGCTATTTGCATGTTATGCCTCAATTAATTGTAGAACCTCGGCAACAGAGTTTCGATTTTCGAGTGAGCTAGTCATAGAGTGGAAGGGTAGTTCAGCTGTGCCTGTAGGTCAATTCATTTCTTACCTTAAGTCCAGAAGATGATCTCTAAAGGTTGTGTATACCATCTAGTTGGGGTTAAGGATGCAACATCTGAGACCCCGACTATGCAGTCAGTCCCAGTAGTATGTGAGTACCCAGAAGTCTTCCCAGATGATCTACCGGGATCTCTCTCGAGTGGGAGATTGATTTTCGTATTAACCTTCTTTCCTCCTTATAGAATGGCCCCAGCTAGTTAAAGAAGTTGAAGGAGCAGTTGAAGGACTTTTTAGATAAGGGTTTCATTAGACCGAGCAAATCCCCATGGGGTGCACCAGTTCTCTTTGTCCGAAAGAAAGATGGTTCTCTTCGTATGTGTATTGATTATTGGTAATTAAACAAGGTCACCGTCAAGAATAGGTATCCCCTACCAAGGATTGATGATTTGTTTGACCAGCTTCAGGGTGCCAAGTATTTTTCAAAAATAGATCTCAGATGCGGGTACCATCAGCTCAGGGTTCGGGAGAGCGACATCCCGAAGACAGCCTTAAGGATGTGGTATGTTCATTATGAGTTTGTAGTTATTTCTTTTGGACTAATGATTTCTCCTACAGCTTTTATGGACTTGATGAACAGACTGTTCCTTCCGTACTTGGATATGTTCATGATCGTGTTTATTGATGACATCCTGATTTACTCTCGAAGCAAGGAGGAGCATGCCGCTCTTTTGAGGGTGGTGCTACAGACTCTCAAGGATAACAAACTATATGCTAAATTCAACAAGTACGAGTTTTGGTTGAACTCAGTGGCATTTTTGGGCCATGTGGTATCAAGTGAGTGAAAAAAGGTGGACTCTCAGAAAATAGAAGCGGTGAAGAATTGGCCTAGACCGGTGAATCCTTCAGATATCAGGAGCTTTTTGGGCTTAGCTTGTTACTGTCGGAGATTTGTTAGGGCTTTTCATCTATTGCAGGACCATTGACCAAACTGACCCAAAAGAAAGTGAAATTCTAATGGTTGGATGCTTGTGAGAGGAGCTTCCAAGAGATGAAGGCTCGACTTACCTCAGCACCAATGTTGACCCTACCCAAGGGCATGAATGGGTTTGTGGTTGATTGTGATTCTTCAAGGATCGGACTTGGATATGTATTGATGCAGCACGAAAAGGTTATAACTTATGCTTCTAGACAACTGAAGGTTCATGAAAGGAATTACTCGACCCCTGATCTTGAATTGGCGGCGGTGGTATTCTCCTTCAAGATATGGAGATATTATTTGTACGGGGTCCATGTAGATGTGTCTACGGACCATAATGTCTACAATATGTGTTTACCCAAAAGGACCTCAAGGATTATGACATGAGTGTCCTTTACCATCCGAGCAAGGCTAATGTAGTAGCAGACAGACTTAGTAGGCTCTCTATGGAGAGTGTGTCCCATGTGGATGAGGGGAGAAAGGAGCTGGTGAAGGATGTGCATCGGTTTACAAGGTTGGGAGTTCATTTGGTTGACTCGATCAAGGGCGGTGTTGTAGTTCAGAATGGATCAGAATCATCCTTGGTGACTGATGTAAAGCTAGAAAAGATGAGGACCCTATTTTGCTAAAGCTAAAGGAGGCCATTCAGAATCCAAAGGGGGAGATGGTGTGCTTCGATACCAGGGTCACTTGTGTGTTCCAGACGTTGATGATTTGAGAAATCGGATGTTGCATAAGGCTCACTGTTCCAGGTATTCAATCCATCCAGGTGCCACCAAGATGTACCGTGACTTACGGGGAGTCTATTGGTGGAATGGCATGAAGAAAGACATCGCAAAATTTGTAGCTAAGTGCCCAAACTATTAGCAAGTGACGGTTGAGCATCATAGACTGGGAGGTGTGCTTCAGGATATCAGTATTCCTACTTGGAAGTGGGAAGAAATCAATATGGACTTCATCACAGGGTTGCCTCGCACTCATTGGTAATATGACTCCATTTGGGTTGTTGTGGACAGGTTGAGCAAAACAGCTCCTTTCTTACTGGTCAAAACTACCAACCAGTAGAGGACTATGCTAAGTTATATATTTGGGAATTGGTTCGGTTGCATGTAATTCCCTTATCCATCATATCAGATATAGGTACTTAGTTTACCTCTCAGTTTTGGAAATCGTTTCAAAAAGGTCTTGGTACTAAAGTTAAGATCAGTATAGCATTTCACCCATAAACGGATGGTCAAGCGGAGAAGATAATTTAGACTCTTGAGGACATGTTGAGGGCATGTGTGATTGACTTCAAGGGAAGTTGGGATGACCATTTGCCTCTTATTGAGTTTGCATACAATAAAAGCTACTATTCCAGTATTCAGATGGCTCCGTTTGAGACTCTCTATGGGTGGAGATGTAGATCACCTATTGGTTGGTTTGAAATTGGTGAAGCTGTGATGATCGGACTAGATTCAATCCATGAGGCTATGGAGAAGGTTCAGCTCATACAGGTCAGATTGAAATATCTCAAACTCATTTGTTTCTAGGGTGTTAGGGTTGGATGGTATTGATCGTGGTATGAATCATTTTAGGGAACAACAAGTCATGGTTTGTACTCATGGAAAAGAACATATGAGTTTGAGGCAGTAGCAATGGATTGGTCCAACAATCCATCGTCACAAGGTACAACCCGTTATTTGGGTCCATTGGGAGGACTCCACAAACTATGCATGAAGTCAGTTGTGACAATCAGAGGAAGTGATGAGTCATTGTGACGAGTAATGACTCTCCTTTCTAGCCGTCATTTGAAGGTTTTAGAAATAGGGAAAAAGTGGATTTTTGTAACGACTGATACCACGATCATGGTATGGAAGGACGACTCATGGTTTGAGTCATGGCATCTGGAAATGAGGTTTTTCTTGAAAAATTAGTAAGGGTATTTTTGTAAATCCTAAGCTCCTATGTCCTAAAATACATTGTTTTAAGCCCTGAAATGAGTTTATAAGGGGGTTTAACCTATTCTATTGCTTTAGACTCCCATGCATGCAAATTATTTAAATTCCCTTTGAAGATTAAGCTTGAAACTCTCAATTTCTTCCCCAGTTCTCTTGGGCTTTCAAGGATAGTTAGAGAATCAATCTACCCAGGTATGTAGGGCTATGAATGAGGGTTTTCTTTCACTCTCACGCCCGAATTTCTCCTCAAGTTCATGAATTCAAGTTCTAATTCAACTATATGGTTTTATAGGGTTTTAACCCAATTTTGTGAAATTCTCTATGATATGTCTATGGGTCAATTACCCTCATAATTCCAAAACATGTTTTAAGATTTATGTGCAAATTTTATACATAAATTGATTATAAATTCACGATTTCTAGTTTTTAGAAAAGTATGCACAATTATGCAAGCTTTATGAAAAATCAAATTTATGATTCATGATTTCAAGTATGATGAGATTGTAGCATTATTTAATGTTTATAAAGTACCCGTGTATGAATCTATGATTTTGACTTACAAAGTCTATTTCAAGTATGCATGATTTTAATATTTGGGTAGGCCCACACAAGTTAAGTATGTTTTCATGATTTAGCTTAGGTTAATAAGATCAGCTTACCATATGGTTTGGAGTCAATACCCCTAATTCAACTTATGGTATGTTTGGATCCAGGACTCCCAAATGTTCAGTTCTTAGACTATGCATGTAATTACAATTTCTTCTTCATTGAAAAATGATGGGAGCACTATGCAAGTTTTAGAGTAGTGTCTAGCACCGAGCAGTCTAGCGATTCAGGTAAACCCCGGGTGTCAAAACTATGCGCCAATGTAGGTATACATATACATTGGGACCTCTCTCGAGAGGTTTCCCCTACCCATTAAGGGACCTCGGCTTGATATCGATATCATGGTATCGTCCTTAGCCCTGACAATGTTTTGGACGGCTCTACCTACTTGAGTGTGATAGTTGGGGCATCACGTAAGATCTATCTTGATGGTGTTTATTATGACGAGTATCCTATTGTTCCTCATGATTTTATTTATTCATATTCACAACTTATGATATTATGTTTTATAGTAGGTTTTACCCAATGGTCAGTTTATGAGCTTTTACTTACAATTTCAACAATGATAAGTCATATGATTTCTAATTTTAACCTTGGTTCATTATGTTAAGATATGATACACAGCTTATGACTATGTATGTCTCAGATACAGTTTTCAGCATGCAGTCCTACTCTCATGTTCTCATGATTTATATTTTTATGCGTGATTTCAGTTAACATTTACTCAACATGTTTTACTTACCTTACATACTTAGTACATTCAAAGTACTAACCGCGTATTCTATGCTGTATCATTTCATGATATAGGTTCAAGCAATCAAACTTAGTTTTGCCGTCACTCCAACTCCCCTACAGTCCAGTACCATTCCCGTTGTTGGAGAGTCCTTATCTTCTGAGGACATTTAGTTTAGTTGTTTGATTATTTTATTTCAGTCTCAAACTTCAGAAAATTTAGAGGCTTATCAGATATTATGCAGACTTTCAGCTTTATTGAGTGTTGACTCCATGTGTGATCATTGTTATATGTCATGTTGTTCGAACATCGGCTTATTCATATTTATGTTATTAATTCTTTCTTTGATGTATGCTCTTTAGTTGCTATGTTCATGGCATAGGTCGACTTGCAGCGATTCGTGGTGCTAGGTCCCATGTCTCGGTCTGGGGTCCCAGCTCGGGTTGTGACAAACTTGATATCAGAGCATTAGGTTTTGAAGTGTCCTAGGGTGTCTGAAAGACGTGCTACGTAGATATTTTTTATGGGTCTGAAGCACGCCACACTTATGAAGAAAAGGCTACGAAATCTTTTTGGAAACTTCCCTTCTTTCATGATTCTTCCTCGTGATATAAATTTCAATAGTTCTACTCTCCTAACTCATGCTATACGCGTTTGTAGAAGTATGTCTCCTTGAAGATCCAGTGGAGGTCAGCCAGCCCCACCAACTCCAGCAGGCCACCTGTTCGGGCAGGTTACAAATGCGGAGCTTGGGGCTTCTTTCAGAGTGTTGGTATGACCCACGATGACTTAGCTTAACTCACAGGCAATTGTATCCATGGACTCCAACAAAGATATGGCAGATACGAGGGTTCAACACTTCAAAGAGTCCGCCTATGTTTCTTGGTGTGGAAGCGAATAAGGAGATAAAGGGGAGAGGAAAGGGAAATAAAAGTGCCAGGACGGGGAACTTAGAGTTTTCCCAGCAAGGGTCAGGTGGTGGAAATCACCCTCAACTTTAGTAGAGATCTTTGGCTCCGACTCGGGGAAACAAGTCTAGGGTAAGGGAGATTACATATGCAATGTGCAAGAGATGTAGGAAGAGCCACCCAGGGAAGTGCTTGGTGGGTTCAGGTGTTTTCTTTTGGTATGGCCAGCTCGGTCATAAACTCAGATACTGCCCATTAGCCAAGCAAAGTGGCTAGAGGCCCCATGCCCGGCCACCCCTCCAGCAGCCCCATTTAGGTGGCCGGTGTGCCTGAAGTGTGGTAGGTAACCCTCGGGAGAGTGTTTAGTTGGTAGAGATGATTGTTTTGAGTGTGTTAAGTTGGGACACCATCGTAGAGATTGCCCATCGGCTAGACAGGGCAAGGATAGAGTCAGTGCTCCAGCCACCAGAACAACAACTCCAGCAACTCGCCCATCTCAACAAGATGGGTTACATAGTGTAGGTGGCAACCAAATTCAGATGTAATCACAAGTATATCATGACCCTTTCAGGTTGATCCTCTCTCATTATTAGACTTAGGACTCACAACATAAGGTATAGGATTCCTTTTTGCATCCTAGCTTAGGATTTGTCCATAGATGATATGAATTCTTATAGGTATGAAGCCTTCAGTGATAACTGTAAGGGCGAATGGAAAGTAAGGAATTAGTGAGGTAGCCCAGCCTTAAGAAAAGATCCAAGAGCCCTAGAATGATGACCTTAAGCTAAGGGGGAGATGATAAGTTGAGGAGTCAAGTGAAGTCTTGAGTGCTCTAGTAGGGAAGAACCTGTATGGTAGCTTTGGGATGTCAATCCTTCCGATTCAGATATTTCCTTTATGTTTTAGTCAATGCTACGTTCTACTCATGCTTATGTTCAGATTCCTAGAATTTATAGATAACCGCTTCAGATGGTGAACCCAGTCTTCTTCCATGATTCCATAAATCTCAGTGTCATGTCATGATCCTCATCATAAATGTAAACTCATATCTCTTAGCACGCTTAGTTCTATGAACTCAGTCTTTAAGATTTTCCTTAGCGGCTTATAAGATTGTGCTATGTCAGTTATATATACAGCTTAGATTTCTTGAACAATTCATGCTCACAATTTTATTACGCTAAACCCGATGTGTATTTTTCCAGGATGGAAATGATGGTTACAATGTGTACGTTCAAGATAACTCTCTATTCATGCCATAGGTTCTAGGTGTAGAGAAATGCATGAAGTGTTGTTATTTATAGCCAAACCTAGCAGATAGGGGAATTTTTGAGTAACAATCGCTATAAGGAGCCATGGGATAACCATAAGTGATAGGCTCGAATGAGGTGGTGATGTACAGTTAGAACATAGTATGGTATGACTGACTCCTCTTGATTAAAGCTCGAACTTGTACGACTTTCTTGTTTAAGGGGAAGTAATGTTCTTAGTGGATAACTTTAGGTTGCCATAGACCACGAATGATTTTGTTGTGTATTGCGATACCTCTAAGGTTGATCTCAGTTGTGTATTGATGTAACATGGTAAGATCATATCATATGCCTAGCCTCTAGACAACTTAACACTCATGAGAAGAATTACCCGACGCATGACCAAGAGCTGGCAGCCGTGGTGTCTTCGTGAAGATCTGGAAGTACTGCTTATATGGGGTGCATATGGATGTGTTCACGGATGAAAAAAGCCTTCCTTATGTGTTCACGCAGAAGGAACTGAATTTACAATGAAGGAGATGACTAGAGCTTCTCAAGGACTATGATACGAGTATCGTTTATCATCCGAGCAAGGCCAATATAGTGGAGGATGCTCTTAGGAGTGTATCTCAAGTTGACGATGTGAGGAAGGAGTTAGCAAAGGATGTACATAGGCTTGCTCGTTTAGAAGTTTGCCTCATTGACTCGACAGATGGTGGTGTCATTATTCAGAATGGTTTAGAATCTTCATTGGTGATTGAGGTCAAGGCTAGGAAAGACGAGGAACCTATCTTGGTAAAGCTAAAGGAGGCTATCCAGAATCAAACGGTGGAGGTTTTCTCCCAAGGGGGAGATGGTTTACTTTGATATTTGGGTCATTTATGTGTTCTGGCTGTTGATGATTTGAGAGAACGAATGTTGCATGAGGCTTATGGTTCTCGAATTTCCGTGACCTACGAGAAATTTATTGGTGGAATGGCATGAAGAAGGACATTGCAGAGTTCGTGGTGAAGTGTCCGAATTGCCAATAGGTGAAGGTTGAGCATCAGAAACCTGGGGGTGTGCCTCAGGACATTAGTATCCCTACTTGAAAGTGGGAAGAGATCAATATGGACTTCATCACGGGCTTGCCTCATACAAGACAATAATATGACTCTATTTGGGTGGTTGTGGACAGGTTGACCAAAGTAGCTCAATTCTTACTGGCCAAAACTACCGATTCAGCCGAGGATTATGCTAGATTATACATTTGAGAGTTGGTCCGATTGCGTGGAGTGTCATTATTCATCATTTTAGATAGAGTTACTCAGTTCACCTCTCAGTTTTGGAGGTTGTTTCAGAAGGGTCTTGGTACCCAGGTGAAGCTAAGAACAACCTTTCACCTGCAGACCAATGGTCAAGATGAGCGGAACATTCAGATTCTTGAGGATATGTTGAGAGAGTGTGTGATTGATTTCAAAGGTAGTTGGGATGATCACTTGCCTCTCATCGAGGTTGCTTACAATAACATTTACCACTCTAGCATTCAGATGGCTCAATTTGAGGCTCTTTATAGGCGAAGGTGTAGATCACCTATTAGATGGTTTGAAGTAGGTGAGGCTATGTTGGCAGGGCCAGATTAAGTTCATGAGGCCATGGTGAAAGTCCAGCTTATTAGGGATAGGCTGAAAACAACTTAGAATCATCAGGAATCTTATGCAAATGTTAGAATGAGAGAGCTTGAGCTTGAAGTTGATGATTGGGTGTTTTTGAAGGTGTATCCCGCAAAGGGAGAAATGAGGTTCGGAAAGAAAGGAAAGCTTAGTCCCTGATATGTTGGTCCTTATAGAATTCTGAGGCGAGTTGGAAAAGTGGCATATGAGTTGGAAGTACCTACAAATTTGTCTTTGGTACATCTAGTTTTCCATGTATCTCTATTGAAGAAGTGGATTGGTGACCCAACCTTAGTTGTTTCGGTAGAGAGCATATGTGTGAAGGATAGACTTACCTATGAGGAGGTTCTGGTTGAGATCCTCGATCGTCAGGTTTGGAAGTTGAGAAACAAGGAAGTAGCTTTAGTGAAGGTTGTGTAGAGGAATCAACTTGTTAAGGGAGCTAACTGGAAAGCTGAAGCAAATATGATGGCTAGATACCCACATCTTTTCCCTTCCGACTCAGTTCCAGCATGAGGTAACAGTTTCCTCCATAGTTTTCTAATCAGTTTTAGGTCGATTTCATATCTCTAAGTTCCTTTTATGTCATTGCATGTAGGTAAGTTTCATGAGTTCAGTTCAGTTATGTGTATCAGGCCGGAGGCAGTTACTCCGTCAGTTTTCAACTTCAGATGTTTAGTATTTGGGATTGTAGTTATTTCCTTAACCTTTCAATATGCTTAACCCATATTCAAGTATGAATGTTCCCAAGGGGGAGATAATGTAACACCCTACAAGTTCCTAAGACTAGATTTGGGATTAGAAATATGATCAGCAGAAAAAGTTGAAAAAGGTCTTAGAAACACTCATCGTACAAGTCATGGTGTGGAGTAACTGGTCGTGGGATTGAGTCATGGCGAGTTTCAAGTTGATAGGTTTTGGACCAACGAGTAAAGGTATGAACCGTTGGTTAATGTAATGGCTCATGGTGGGCATCTGCAGAAGAAGGACCAGTAGCAACGAGCCTCTAGGGTGTCAGGGTTGGATGGTATGCGTCATGGTATGACTCATTGTAGGGAACAATGAGTCATGGTTTGTACTTGTGGGAAGGAGCAAAGGAGTTGGAGGCAGTAGCAATGGATGGGTCCAACAACCTGTCATCACAAGGTACAACCAGTTGTTTGGGTCTGTTGGGTGGACTCCGAAAATGATGCATGAAGTCAGTGGTGAGAACGAGAGGAAGTGACCAGTAATGACTTGTCCTGTCTATCCATCATTTAAAGGTCTGAGAATTGGGGGAAAAGAGTATGGTTGTAATGAATGATACCATGAGTCGTGGTATGGAAGGACAACTAGTGGTATGAGTCGTGGCATCTAGCAGTAAGGTTTTTCCTGCAAAATCAGTAAGGGTTTTTTCGTAAATTCTAAGCTCCTAAGTCCTAAATTACATTGTTTTAAGCCCTGGAAAGAGTGTTTTAAGGGGGTTTAACCTATCCTAATGCTTCATACTCCCATGCATGCCAAGTTTAGAAATTCCCTTTGAAGATCAAGCTTGAAACCCTCAATTTCTTCCCCAATTCTCTTGGGCTTTCAAGAATAGTTAGAGAATCAATCTACCTAGGTATGTAGCGCTATGAATGAGGGTTTTCTTTCACTCTCTTGCTCGAATTTCTCCTCAAATTCATGAATTCACGTTCTAATTCACGTATATGGTTTTATAGGGTTTTAACCCAATTTTGTGAAATTCTCTATGATATGTCTACGGGTAAAATCCCCTCATGTTCCAAAGTATGTTTTAAGATTTATAGGCAGATTATATATAAATTGATTATAAATTCATGATTTCAAGTTCTTAGAAATTATTCCCTATTATGTAAGTTTTACGAAAAGTCAAGTTTATGATTCATGATTTCAAGTATGATAAGATATCTAGCATGAATGAATGTTTATAAATTACCCGTGTATGAATCTATGATTTTGACTTATGAATTCTATTTCAAGTATGTATGATTTTAGGATTTGGGTAAGCTCACACAAGTTAAGTATGGAGTCAATACACCTAATTCAACTTATGGTATGTTTGGAGCAGGACTCCCAAACGATAATATTTTAGACTATGCATGTAATTATAATTTCATGTTTTTTCAAAAATGATGGGAGCACCATGCATGTTATTGGAAGTAGTGCCTAGCACCGACTAGGCTAGGAGTTCAGGTAAACCCCGATTCTCAGAACTACGAGCCAACGTAGGTATGCATATACATTGGGAACTACCTCAAGAGTTTTCCCCTGCCCACTGAGGGGCCTCAACTTGATATTGATATCATGGTATCGTCCTTAGCCCTAACACGATTTTTGATGACTCTACCCACTTGACTTTGATAGTTGGAGAAGCACGTAAGCTCTATCCTGAGGAGTCACTTGCGACAAGTCTCCCATTATTCCTCATGATTTTAGTTATTGATGTTCATGACTTATGATATTATGTTTTATAGAAGGTTTGACATAATGATCAGTTTATGAGATTTTACTTATGTTTCAGCTATGACAAGTCATATGATTTATATTTTTAACCTTGGGTCATTATGTTTAGATATGATACTTAACTTTTGACTATGTATCTCTCAGATATAGTTTTCAGCATGCAGTCCTACTCTCATGTTCTCATGATTTATATCGTTATGCATAATTTCAATTAACATTTACTCAACATGTTTCACTTACCTTACATACATAGTACGTTCAAAGTATTGACTGCATATTCTATGTTGTATCGCTTCATGAATAGGTCCGAGTGATCTAACTCAGTTTTGCCATTAGTCCACCTCCCCTGCAGTCCAGTATAGTTCCCATTGTTGGTGAGTCTTCATCTTCCGAGGACATTCAGTTTAGTTACTTGATTATGCTATTTTAGTCTCAAGATTTAGTGAACTATTTGGGGGTGTTATTCCATCAGCTCATTAGATAGTTTAGAGGCTTATCATACATTATGTAGACTTTCAGCTTTATCGAGTGTTGACTCCATTTATTATCATTGTTATACGTCATGTTGTTAAGACTTCCTCTTATTTATGTTTAAGTTATCAGTTTCTTCTTTGATGTATGCTCTTTAGTTGCTATGTTCATGTCATTGGTCGACTTAGAGCCATTCGTGGGTTTAGATCCTGTCTCTCTATTTGGGATCCCTGCTCGAGTCATGACATCTACCTATAGGATTGGTGTCAACGGAAGCTTTTGTCGCCTCGAGATGCTTCCAGTTCTCTGGCATTGGTCACACTACTTAACGAAGTCATGGGCTTTATGATGGAGAGTGGACCAGTAAAATCCATATTGTGGCACTTTTGCAGTTGTCCTCACAAACCCATAATGGCATCCAATATGTGATGAATGACATACCTTAAGGATTGGAATCATTTCAACCTCCGAGAAACATTGGCAAATCGTTCCATAAGCACAAATACGAAAGAGATATGGGTCATCCCATTAAACTTTCAGACCTTATACAAAAACTTCTTCTTCTGATAGAAGTTTAATCCACCGGGAGCAATGTTTCTTGCCAGTTAGTTAGCAAAATCTGTAAACCAAGGAATTAAGACATGGGAAGCAACAAAAATGTGCTCTTCAAGGAAAGAATCATCAATCTTCTCATTTACACCCGACTCACCATCTATCTCGAGAAGAGAAAGATGGTCAGCTACCTGATTCTCCCGTCCTTCCCTGTCCTTTACTTCAAATCATATTCTTAGAGAAAAAGGACCCACTTGATGAGACTTGGCTTAGAATCTTTATTAGTCATCAAATATCAGAGTGCATCATGGTCTGTGTGAACCATTACCTTGGTCCCTAACAAGTATGCTCAAAATTTTTCAAACGCAAACACTACTGCGGGTAGCTCTTGCTCTGTCATTGTGTAATTTTCTTGGGCATCATTCAAGGCTTTGCTGGCATAGTATATGAGGTGAAAAATCTTTCCTTTCCTTTGTCCAAGGACTTCCCCCAACACTATACCACTGACATCACACATCAATTCAAAGGGCTTTGACCAATCTAGTGTGGTGATGATTGGAGCTGATATACTCTTCTCTTTCAACTCAATTAAACCCTTCATACATGTTTTGTCAAAATGGAGTTTTGCATCTTTTTCCAACAACCGGAACAAAGGGTAAGTACCTTAAAAAAAGTCTTTGATAAAGCGTTGGTAAAAACCCACATGTCCCAAAAGGCTGCGAATGCCCTTCATAGTCTTAGGAGGAGGTATATGGGCTATGGCATCAATTTTTGCTTGGTCTACCTCTATCCCTTTCTCAGAAATTTTGGGTCCTAGTAAAGTACTTTCTTTTACCATAAAATGGCACTTATCAAAATTAAGTACCAAATTGGTTTCTTTGTATCTCTTCAACACCTCATCCAGATGAACCAAGAAGTCCTAAAATGAAATCCCCACAACTGAGAAGTCATCCAAGAAAAATTCCATAATATCCTCCACCATATCTAAAAAGATTAACATGATGCACCTCTGGAATGTAGCTGGAGCATTGCAAAGCTTGAAGGGCATCCTCTTAAATGCTAAAGTTCCGTATGGACATGTAAAGGTGGTTTTCTCTTGATCCTCCAGGGCAATTGAAATCTGATTGTAGCCCGAGTAGCTACCCAAGAAGCAGTAATACTCCTTCCCGGCTAATCAATCTAGCATTTGATCAATGAATGGGACCGAAAAATGATCCTTCTTGGTCCAGCAGTTCCGCTTGCGATGTCCATACACACCCTCTATGCAGTGATTGGATGTGTTGTAAATAACCCGTCTTTCTCATTTGGTACCACCGTGATCCCCCCTTTCTTGGGCACACACTACACTGGGCTCACCTAACTGCTATCAACTATTAGGTATACAACTCCCACATCTAACTATTTGATGATCTTTTTCTTGACCACTTCCTGCATCGGTGGATTTAAGCACCTTTGATGCTCAACAGAAGGGCAAAAATCTTCTTGCAGGTTGATCTTATGTGTGCAAATACATGGAGGTATACCAATGACGTCGGCAATAGTCCACCCTATTGCTAGGATATGTTTCCTTAAGACTGCTAGAAGTGCTTCCACTTGTTTTTTATTGAGCTTAGATAAGATGAACACATACAATGTGTCATTTGACCCAAGATACACATACCTCAAATAGGCAGGTAGTGGCTTAAGCTCCAAACTTGGTGGTATGAGGATTGATGGATGTGACGGAGGATTTGTTCTATTTTTTAGGTTAATGTCAAGCTCCCTGGGTTGGAAGGAGTAGGATCCTAGAATTTTTATAGTAAGACATGCTTCTTCTAGCCCTTCACTTCCTCTACCATTAATATTCAAGAGAATGCCTTCTAATGTCTCATTGAAAAATGACTCCTCTACTTCCCATTCTATATCATCCTCATCAACATTACTTGGGGTTGAAGTGGAATCTTCCTTAGTTGGCTCATGGGCTATCATGCTTGCCCTTGATTCCATTTGAGATGTTAGCAAATCCATTCTCTCCTCAAGATGTTTAATGGACATTGCATGGTCTCGCACTGTTTGCGTGGGATCTAAGAGATCACTTTTTAGCTCCTGAATCCCTGAGTCAGTTGAAACAACTCATTCAAGAACCACTTTTAGCATTCCCTCAATATAGGAGTAGGATGACTCATCACTCCCTAGACTACTTGATTCATCTGTACAATTAGAGTTCCAACATTGATTTTCATCATGAGGATACCAATAACCTTGGTGGGCTTATTGGTATCTCGAATGAAAACCCGTCATGCAATTTGCCACCAACTCAATTTGTTTCATTTAAACTATCAACACAACTCTTGTCTCTACTCTCATGTCGACGTTTCATCCATCAGTCGGAGAGAGTCAACATAAAAGGACACCTCGGGGTTTCGAGTTAGCCTTTTAAAAGGGCTCATGTTCATACCCTTAATTATTCAACAAGATTCAAAGCAAATGCAAAAGAAAAATAACACAAGATGCTCAATTACTTCAAATCAACAAACAACTAAAGGTTATCAAGTCTCATTCCTTGGTAACATCATTAAAATTGATGACGTTCAAATTCACTCCTCACAAGGAGAAAGTGTACATGATCGTCGCAATATAATTCACCCAACTCGTGAGTTGGGGTCGAATCTATAGGGAATGAATATTGATGGAAAAAAAAGTCATCTATCGACTTGAATCAACTAGCATCATTGTATCCAAAATAGGAAAGTAAATATTGGGGGTGGTAAGATTACACTATGAATTTAAACTCAAACAATGGAACAAGGAAACTAACTTCGAATAACAAATATAAGAGAACACTAGATGTGTGCTATTGATGAAGAATTAATAGGATTGGGGTTAACTAGCAAATCAAAGAATTACTTACAAACATAAATAGTTGTGGATAAGGAGACACTCGATGTTTTTCAACGACTTGGGAGCCTTTTTCCTTGGATTTTCTCAAACCCCAAGGTCGCAAACACACCAAAAACTATAGCTTGGGTAAGAATCAAACTATATCTAGCCTCAATTCTTTAATCAGTGTATGAAAATAGGATTTGGCTATCTCTAACCCAACCCAATATAATCAAAACCCAATTACCCACTATTGTTTTCTCACCCATATTCTACTCCTTTTTTTCAAGAAACAATAGAATAGGTAAACACAATCTACACTTGAAATTATAGATATTTCAGTTATAATTTAGAGAAAACAATGGATTTAAGCTAAATAAGTAATTCTATGATCACTTTAGCAACACCCAATCCAATCTAGCCCTTATCATGCACACACCCGTAGATTGATATTTAGCTACTCATAGATGAAGAATAAGAGGTTATATTAATAAATAAATCCACGTCACTCATCATCAAGAGTAAATTTCAAGCTCAAATATGTCTTCAATGGAGGTTTTTATATTTAAAAAGATGAATATAAATAAAAGCTCTCTATCTTTTTCTCTCTCTCTAGAAATTCTAAATAGTACAATATGCTAAATGGAATGGAATATAAAGTTCTTTACAAGGAATTTACAAAAATAGGCTAAATGTAACACCCCGAAGTTTACTAAAACTAATTTCGGGAAGTTGAGTATGTTCAGCAGAGGAGTCTGCAATTTTTCTCTTAATACGGACAATGGATTTAAGCTGGTATGGGTTGTGGGAAGACTTGTAGTAAAGTTCAGAGGCTCATTTCCTAGACCATGAGTCCACACCATGAGTCGTGGTTTGATGGTATGATTCGTGGTTACGGAGTCGTAGCATGCTACTAAGCTACCAGGTGTTGGTCCTATGAGTTTTTGTATGACTCATAGCAAGGAACTACGAGTTGTTGTAGGTGTCATGAAAATAATCAAAGAGTTGGAGAAATTGGACTGGCTAGCTATGGGAGGAAACAACGAGTCGTAGGTTGGTGGTATGACTCGTGGTATGGGTCGTATGACTAGTAGAGGAAATTTTTTCAAACGAATCATTAAGGGAATTTTCATGATTCTCGAGCTACTAACTTCCTAATTACATTGTTTTAAGCTCTGAAAAGAGTGTTTTAAGAGGGTTTAGACTATTCTAAGTCATTAGACTTCCATGCATGTAAGATATTGAGATTCTCCTTCAACATCAAGCTAGAATTCTCTAAAATTTCTTCCCCTATCCTCTTGTGCTTCGAAGGATAGTTTGAATATTAGTTTACCCAGGTTTCCAGGGATATGAATGAGGGTTTCCTTCCACCCTCATCCCTAAATTTCTCCTCAAATTCATTATGTCAAGTTCTTAAGTAAGTGTATTGATTTATAGGGTTTTAACCCAATTTTATGAAATTATCTATGATATATTTATGGGTCTAATCCCCTCATGTTCAAAAGTATGTTTTAAGTCTAATATGAATATTTTATACACAATTTGATTATAAATTTATGATTTCAAATTATTAGAAATTATGCTCTATTATACAAGTTTTATGAAAAGTCAAGCTTATGATTCACGATTTCAAGTATGATGAGATATCAACCATGAATGAATGTTTATGAACTTCCCACTTATGATTCCATGATTATGATTTATGAAGTCTATTTCAATTATGCATGATTTTATGATTTTGAGGAAGCCCATAAGTTAAGTATGTTTTTATGATTTAGTGGAGGCTAATAAGATCAGTTTATCATATGTTTTGGAGTCAAGACATGCAGCTTATGATATGTTTTGGAGTCAAGACTCCCAATGTTCAAATTTAAAGCTATGTATAAATTATGATTTTAGCTTCGTTAAAAAATGACGTAAGCACTATGCATGTAATTATGATTTAAGCTTCATTGAAAAATAATGTGAGCACTATGCATATTTTTGGGAGTAGTGTCTAGCATCGAGCAGGCTTGGGGTCCGATGTTCCCAGGTCTCAGAACTACGCACCAACGTAGGTATATGTATACATGTTTGGGACCTCTCAAGAGTTTTCCCTTTCCTCAAGGGGCCTCATCTTGATATGGTTTAGCGTCTTTTTCCCTAGAAATGCTTTGAACGGCTCTGCCCACTTGAATGTGATAGTTGGGGCCATCATGTAAGTCTTTACCCTCATGATCTATTTGATTTATATTTATATGGATTATTTCAGTTAACATTTACTAAGCATGCTTTACCTACCGTGCATACTCAAAACATTTCAAGTACTGAATGCATATTCTATGCTATATCATTTCATAATGTAGGTTCAAGTGATCCAACTCAGCCTCGCCAATAACTCAATTCCCCATCAGTCTGATTCAGCCCCTGTTTGGGTTAGTCCTCCTCATCCGAGGACATCTATTAGTTCAGTCTTTTTTTGTCAGTTTTGTTTTAGACTTGGAGATGGTGGGGGGTTGTCCCAGCATCTTATAAGATAGTAGAGGCTTATCAAACATAAACTAGTATGTTCAGATTGAGATTCAGCATTGTGATGTATTCATATGATATACGCTTTATGTTATTCAGATATCCGCTTATTCATGTTTAAATTATCAGTTTCCACTTTAATTTATGCTCTTGAGTTGCTATGCACATGCCATGGGCCGAATTGGAGCTATTCGTGGTTTTAGGTCCCATGTCTCGATCTGGGGTTCCAGCAGTAATGACATTTAAGATACTCCTCTTTTCTTATGTTGGATAATTTTACCCCTTTGATAATGGCCTTGCTTGCGAGGCACCTGCATTTTGCAGGTGCCCATCCGCGGGGCGCTGGTTGATCACAACAGAGGGCCAATGACTCCTGCCGTAGTCTGGCGTTGGCACCGGCAGTTCGCAGGTGCTGCCTCACATTCTTCTGGTGTACGTTCCACTTCCACATAGTGCTTTCCTACGTTTGTTCGGTGTTTAGCCATTATCATTCGGTGAAATGCAGATCCTCTTATTCCTGCTCCATGTTTTTTGTTCAATTCCTTGCTTTCTCTATTTAAATAGAATGCCTACAAAAATCAAAGAGAAGGCATAAAATCTTCCCAAATGACTTGAAAACCAATTAAAATCTCATATTTAAAAGCCTAATGGGTTGGTAAATTACTAACTCATCAAATTGCGTCTAGTATATTATCATGTTTTAGAATTTAGTTGCTCATGTGATATATCTTTTAATTCAGAGCAAAAATGCAAATTGCTCAGAATTTTCTCACTTTATCTATGTAGTTAAGTATTTAACACCCCAAAAGTCCCTAAGACTAGACCTACGGGTTGAATAAGAGAAAACAGAAAAATCTACACTAGGTCACAGAACGACTGGTTTGGTGACTCGTTAAGTCTGCTGACGGATCGTTAAGTGATCTATTAAGTGGTGCTATGTTGAAAAAAAGTTATCCTTTGGAGGTCATGACATGTGGGAATGACGAGTCATTAAGCCTCCCACCGAGTCATTGTCCAACTCATTAAGCATGCGGTGGTGGCAAAGAGTTGATTTTCCAGCCTTTAGAACAGATTGATGGACCGATTCGTCAAGTCCCTAATGACTCGTATGTTGCTCGTTGGGTGGGAAGGATCATAGAATGAGAAGAAGCTGTCAGTGGAAATAGGTCAAGGGATGACCCGTCATGTCCCCTAACAAATCGTTCAGTCCCTCGTTGGGACTGTGTCACTTCCCCAACATAAGCCCAGATCAAGATATGGGAAAAAGAACCCCGAGAGGCTGTAAGTCGACCAATGGCATGAACATGGCACCTAACTGAATCATAACAAAGCATAAGATCAACATAATTAAATAGCGGAAGTCTGATCATCTCATAACATCGGAATACATAATTCAAAACTGAAGCTGATTACATGATATGTCTAAAAAGCCTCTACTGCTGATGAGATGATGGGACAAGACCCCAACTAACTCACTAAATTCTGAAACTAAAAGTACTAGAAATAACTAAGAAGAAGGGCCCTCGAATGATGAGGACTCACCACTCTGGCTGATAAGTGTTAATGCTGCATGTCTGGCTAATGACAAAACGAAGCCTGAATATCTGAGCCTGTATCATGAAACAATATAGTATAGAGTATGCGGTCAATACGTGGAATATATCAAGTATGCAATTTAAGTAAGATAGCTAAGTAAGTAAAACCGTAAATTATGCATATCATGGAAACGTAATAAAGATAAGATTCTGAGAGTAAGGCTTGCATGCTATCTTTTGAAATCATGATCTGAACATAACTAAACATCATAACTGAATCGAATGACCCAACGCTGAAAACTGATAATCATAAGTAAAACTGAACATTGGGTAAAACCTGCTGAAAGCATAATATCATGACTGATGAACATGAATAACTGAAATTATGAGGAATAATGGTAGACTCGTCATATAACCGACATTACCATGATAGAGCTTACATGATCCCGACTATTACACTCAAGTGGGCAGATCCATCCAAAGCCTTGCCAGGGCAAAGGACGCTACCATGATATTGATATCAAGCTATAGGCCCCTTAGGAGCAGGGAAAACTCACAAGGAGAGGTCCTAAATAATCTGAACATACCTACATTGGCACATAGTTCTGAGGCATAGGGTTGACTAACCCTTAGAATACTCGGTGCTAGACACTAGTCCCAAAAACATGCATATGCTCTTCATCATTTTTCAACTAAGCTGAACCATCATTTGAGGACGAAGCTAACTCATAACAAACATGCACAAATCTAAAATCATAATGTGAGGAGCTTTGGGCTCAAACAATATAACAAGCTGAAATAGTGGGAGTCTAGATTCCAAAATCCATGTGATAAGCTAATATATGTAGTTTAGATAAATTCATGAAACATACTTGATCATATGGGCTTGTCCAATACTTAAACATTCTAGACATAGACTTGATCATTCGAAAATATGAACATAGACATGGGAAATTTGAAATCATACTTTCTTCATATACATCTCATCATACTCGAATACATATTTCATAGATCTCAACTTTCATGAACTTTCATGGATGGGCATCATAATTTATAAAACTTGAAAACATAATTTATAATTGAAAACATTGTAAAATATGCCCATTAATCATAATTCAACATTAGAAACATACTTGGATCATACCCATGATTGAAACTTAGAGAATTCATATGTTGGGTTAAAACCCCATAGATTCATCAACTAGAATTTCATGAATTGAAGAGGGATTAGGCATGGGTGTGCACAACTACACCCATTCATAACCTTACATACCTGTAGAAATCTGATTTCACAACTTCCTTGATTGCCTAATGAAAATTTAGGGAAGAAATTGAGGAATTTAGGCTTGATCACCCTTAGGAGCTTCTAGACTTGAATGCATGGAAGTTAATAGGCTTTAAATGAACTTACCCCTCTTTAAACATTCTATTCTGAGCTTAAAACAACATAGTTTAGGCCTTAGGAGCTTAGGAATTATGGAAAGGACCTTAATAAATTTGCAGGAAAACACTCACTGCCAGTCCCCCGATGACTCGTGCCCTATCACCACGACTCGTGGTCGACTCTCGTTGCCTGCAGTTGAAATTCATCACCTCTGGTCACCGTGAGGGTTACCATGACTCGTGTTGTACCCTATGTCTCGTGGTGACAACTCGTTAGGGATACTACCGAAAATATTCAACCTTCAACCAAATCTTGACCATGGACCACTCAACGGTTCGTGCTGCTGACCACGACTCGTGGTCACACCCATGGTCACCTGAAAACTCAAATTAACAAAACAGTCCTAGCTCCTCCCAAGAGTCACTCAACGACTTGTGGTGCATCCCACGGGTCACTGGACGATCATCCTGTGACCTAGTGCAGAAAATCCTATTTTCTCCGTTTCAACGGGTCTGATCTTAGGGCTTTTGGGGTATTACAATATCTCCCCCTTGGGAACATTTGTCCTCGAATGTGGGAAAAAAATCTGAAAAGCAGAGAAATGAAATCATCATACTCAAATACTGAACGTACCTGCTAGAAACTGACGGAGTGACTGACTCCGAATTGAACTACATGACTGAACGAAATTCATGAATCACACATACATGTATTAAACATGAAAGAAACTAGGGAACATGAGATGAACATGAAACTGAAGAGAGTACTAAGGAGGAAACTGATACCTCGAGCTAAAACCAAGCCGGAAGTGAATAGATGTGGGTATTTAGCCATCATATCTTCTTTGTCTTCCCACGTAGCTCCCTCAACATGTTGGATCCTCCACAATACCTTGAGTGAAGCTAATTCTTTCTTTCTTATCTTTCAAACCTAAGGTCAAGTATTTCCACCGGAACCTCCTCATAGCTAATGCTATCCTTCACACCTACACTCTCCACGGAGACAACCAAAGCCAGATCACCCAAGCATTTTTTTAAAAATGATACATGAAACACTGGATGAACTAAAGCTATGTCTGATGGCAACCCTAACTCATTTGCTACCTTTCACACCCATTTCACCATTCGGTTTGGACCAACATAACGGGGACTGAGTCTCCCTCTATTTCCAAATCTCATCACTCCTTTCATGGGGGATACCTTCAGAAACACCCAATCATTGACTTCAAACTCAAGTTCTCTTCTTCTCACATCTGCATAGGACTTTTGGCGACTCTAAGTTGTTTTCAACCTATCTCTTATAAGCCAAACTTTCTCCATAGCCTCATGAATTGAATCCGGTCCTATCATTGTAGCTTCACCGACTTCAAACCAACCAATAGGAAAATTATATCTCTGCCCATAAAGAGCCTCAAACAGAGCCATCTGAATGCTAGAATGGTGGTTGTTGTTATTTCCAAACTGAATGAGAGGAAAATGATCATCCCAACTACCTTTGAAATCAATCATACACACTCCCAACATATCCTCCATACTGTAAATAGTCCGCTCCGCCTGGCCATCTATTTGCGGGTAAAATGTTGTGTTAAGCTTAACCTGAGTACCAACTACCTTCTAAAACAATCTCCAAAATTAAGAGGTAAACTGAGTACCTCTATCTGATATGATAGAAAATGGCACTCCATGTAACCGAACTAACTTCCTAATGTACAACTTAGTGTAATCCTCCAATGACTGTAGTTTTGACCAACAGAAAATGAGCTTCCTTAGTCAACCTGTCTACAACCACCCAAATAGAGTCATAATGTTGGCGAGTGCGAGGCAACCCTGTAATAAAGTCAATATTGATCTCTTCCCACTTCCAAGTAGGGATGATAATGTCTTGGAGCACACGTACAGGTCTTTGATGTTCCAGTTTGACCTATTGACAATTCGGACACTTAGCCACAAATTTTTATGTCCTTCTTCATGCCAATAACCAATAAACTTCCCGTAGGTCACGGTACATCTTTATGGCATCTAGATGTATGGAGTATCTGGAACCATGAGCCTCGTGCAAAATCCGATCTCTCAAACCAACACTCGAAACACACAAGTGACCCTAATATTGAAGCACCCCATCTCCCCTTTTAGAGAAGACTTTTACCTTCTGATTTTGAACCGCTTCCTTCAATTTTACCAAAATAGGATCCTCATCTTGTCTAGTTTTAACTTTGGTCACTAAGGATGATTCTGACCCATTCTAAACATTGACACCACCATTTGTCGACTCGACAAGACAAACTCCTAGTCGTACAAGCTGATGTACATGCTTCACTAACTCTTTCCTTTCCTTGTCCATATGGGACAAACTCTCCATGGAAAGCCTACAAAGAGCGTCCTCCACCATATTAGCCTTGCTCGTATGATAGAGCACACTCATATCATATTCTTTAACAAGCTCCAACCATATCCACTGATGTAGATTGAGATCCTTCTGGGTAAACACGTATTGTATGCTTTTGTGGTTCATAAACACATCTACATGGACCCCGTACAAATAGTGTCTCCAAATCATGAAGGAAAATACTACCGCCGCCAATTCGAGATCATGAGTCAGGTATTTCCTTTCATGGACTTTCAGATGCCTGAAAGCATAGGATATAACCTTATCGTGCTGCATCAATACACAACCAAGGCTAATCCTTGAAGCATCACAATATACCACAAACCCCTCGGTACCCACTAGTAGGGTCCACATTGGTACTGAGGTAAGTCGAGTCTTCAATTCTTGGAAGCTCTTCTCACAAGCCTCTGACCATTAAAACTTCACCTTTTTCTGAGTCAATTTAGTCAACGGTGCTGCAATGGACGAAAACGCTTCCACGAACCTTCAATAGTAACCAGCTAAACCCAAGAAACTCCTGATATTCGAAGGATTCATCGGTCTAGGCCAATTCTTCACCACTTCTATCTTTTGAGAGTCCACCTGTACACCCTTACTTGATACCACATGACCCAAAAACGCCATTGAGTTCAACTAGAACTCACATTTTCTGAACTTAGACTACAATTGGTGATCCATAAGAGTCTGTAGCACCACACTCAAATGAGCGGCATGCTCCTCTTCGCTCTGAGAGTATATAAGGATGTCGTCTATGAACACAATCACAAACATATCCAAGTATGGCTTGAGCACCCTATTCATCAAATTCATAAAAGGTAAAAGTGCATTCGTTAGTCCAAAATACATAATTACAAACTCATAGTGACCATACTGGGTCTTGAAGGCTATTTTCGAGATGTCACTCTCCCGAACCTTGAGCTGATGGTATCCAGATCTAAGGTCTATCTTATAAAAACACTTAGCACCCAGAAGCTAGTCAACCAAATCATCAATCATGGGGAGAGGATACATGTTCTTGATGGTAACCTTGTTCAATTACTGATAATCAATACATATCCGAAGGGAACCATCTTTCTTGCAGACAAAGAGAATTGGCGCACCCCATGGATTTGCTAGGTTTGATGAATCCCTCGTCTAGAAGATCCTTCAATTGCTCCTTCAACTCCTTTAGCTCAGCTGGAACCATTCTATAAGGAGGAGTGGATATTGGCTGCGTATCAGGAAGAAGGTCAATACCAAAATCGATCTCTCGCTGGGGAGGGATTTCAGATAAATCATCAGGGAACACTTTTGGATGCTCACACACTATAGGAACTGACTGAATAGTCGGGGTTTTGGACGTAGCATACTTAACCCTAACTAGATGGTACACGCATGATCTTGGGCATAATTACGTGCCCAAGTGCTATTTTATAGCTTAATTTAGTCGTGTTTGTCAAATTATACACTTATATTCTAATGCGATTTTGTGTAAATTTGGGTATGCACTAACCAACATGATTAGTCCTTGTTTTATAGGTGTAAAATGCATGTGAGGAACTAAGATATGATGGTTGAATCAAAGGAATAAAGTTCGGACTCGATGGCAAATGAAGGCAACATGGCAAGCTAAAGAAAGGGACTACCGGCAAAGGCAGCGTGCCACGCAGCACAAGCTGCGCACCGAGGGCCGTGCCACGCCATGCCATGTCATGCAAGGAGTGTCATCTAGTGGCCCTTTGCAATGGCAATGTGCCACGGCAGGCGCATGGCGCGACCAGTAGCGTGCCACGCCGGGCGACGCGCAGGTACCTCGCGCAAGACCTGCCGAGAAGACACGTTCCAGTAACTGTCCACGTTTTCTCTGTGGAAAAGAGGAAAATCTCCGTGATAGCCTCCGTGACACAGAGCTGTTCCATCACAGGCCAAATTTTGAATTTTTTCAGCTTAGTATAAATTGAACCCTTAGCTTCTAAAATCATTTATCACAAAATATTTTTTGAGAAACGAAAAGGAGCGAAGGGAGAACGAGGGAAACTCTTCCTAGGGTTCATAAACATTCATTCTCTTTTACAATTCTTGTAAGTACATTACTTTAGTTATGTTTTTGAGTAATTGTACGAACATAGGTGGCTAAAACCCATCCTCTAGGGTTGAGGCTACGTAATATAATTATAAATGCATCAATTCTTCGTTGGTTTGAGTTTTGAGTTTTTGTTTTGTTTTGCATTCTTAATTACCTTTATTTTTATGCTTGATCACCATGAAAACAAACTTGTTAAGCTTAGGTAAAATCTTGAAAGAGTAACCCTAGGCCAGAACACGAGAATGAAGGGAGCAAGTTCTTACTTTTACTGTAAGATTCGCGGTTAGGATAGAAATTATACCTAATTTTCCTTGCTTGGTTACTAAAATGGGATGAGCTAGACACCTACTTAGAATTATCACATCACCCTTCGTAGAAGTAGTTGTGAAGCTAAGTGTGGGTAAATGATTAGAGGTTTGAAAGTCTATAGTCAAGGGCACAAATTCCGTAAACCACATCCATGTAATTAAATTGCGCATGAATTAGGACGTCACATCCCCGCTCAACGATGTAGGTGTGAGACTAATTTGTCGTATTTAGACGATTGAAAGACCATGAACATTGCATTTTAATTATGTGAGACAACAACTGAAGTTTTCATACTCGACCCATTGTGAATTTTAGCATTGCATGATTATTAGGCCTTAACTCTAGTATCTTTTTGTATTGTTTCTCAATTATTTTGTGATCACCCCTAGACTTAATTATAATTTTATGAAATTCTATAATAAACACTTGTGAAGATTAAATTAGAACTTGAACTTGAATATTCGCTGGAATATTCCAGTCCCCGTGGGTTCGACATCTTGGTCTTAAAAGGGCCACTGCATTACTTGTACGACAGCATACGCTTGCGTGTGCGCTAGAGCGCGAACAAGTGCACATGTTTGCGCCCCAGCACACTCACAAGCATATGCGGTCGTACAAGTAATAGAGTGACCCTTTTAAGATCCGGATGTCGAACCCATAGGGACTGACCAATTCAGCGAATTATCAAGTTCAAGTGTAAAATTAACCTTCAAAAGTGTTGATTATTGAAATTTTGAGAAATTCTAATTAAGTCTTGGGGTGATCACAAAATACTCGAGAAACAATACAAGAAGCAACTAGAGTAAAGGTCTAATAATCATGCAATGCTACAATTCACAATGGGTCAAGTATGAAAACTTCAGTTGTTGTCTCACATAGTTAAAATGCTATGTTCATGGTCTTTCAAGCCTCTAAACATGAAAAATTAGTATCACACCTACATCGTTGAGTGGGGATGTGACGTCCTAATTCCTGAGCAATTTAATTACATGGATGTGGTTTACGGAATTTGTGCCCTTGACTATAGACTTTCGAACCTCTAAACATTTACCCAGACTTAGCTTCACAACTACTTCTATGAGTGGTGATGTGATAATTCTAGGTCGGTGTCTAGCTCATCCCGTTTTAGTAACCAAACAAGGCAAATTAGGTATAATTTCTATCCTAACCGCGAATCCTACCGTAAAAGTAAGAACTTGCTCCCTACATTCTCGTATTCTAGCCTAGGGTTACTCTTTCAAGATTTTACCTAAGCTTAACAAGTTTGTTTTCATGGTGATCAAGCATAAAAACAATAATAATAAAGAATGTAAGACAAGAAAACAACTAAAAACTCAAACCAAGAAGAATTCATGCATTTACAATCATCTTACGTAGCCTCAACCCTAGAGGAAGGATTGTAGCTACTCATGTTCGTAAAATTACTCCAAAAATATGTTTAAAGTAGAGTACTTACAAGAATAATTAAAAGAGAATGAAAAATAAGGAACCCTAGATAGATTTCTTCCGTTCTCCCTTTGCTCCTTTACACTCTCCTAAGAATTTTTCGTGATAAATGATTTTAGAACCTAAGGGTTCAATTTATACTAAGCTGAAAAAATGCAAAATTTGGCCTGTGGTGGAATAGCTTTGTGTCACGGAGGCTGTCACAGAGATTTTCCTCCATGCCACGGAGCAAACGCGGACATCTACTAGAACGTGTCTTCTCGGAAGGTCTTGCGTGAGGTACCTGCACGTCGCCTGGCGTGACATGCTGCTGGTCGCGTCGTGTGCCTGTCGTGGCATGTTGCCATCACGCAGGGCCACTGGATGACACTCCTCGTGCAACATGGAATGGCATGGCATGGCCCTCAATGCGCATCTTGTGCTGCATGACACGCTACCCTTGCCGGCAGTCCTTTTCTTTAGCCTGCCATGTTGCCTTCATTTGCCATCAAGTCCAAACTTCATTCCTTTGCTTCAACCGTAATATTTTAGTAACTCACATGCATTTTACACATACAAAACAAGGACTAATCATGTTGGTTAGTGCATACACAAATTTACACAAAATTACATAAGAATATAAGGGTATAATTTGACAAACACGACTAAATTAAGCTATAAAATAGCACTTGGGCAGTAATTATTCCCAAGATCACTACCCCACACTTAAAGACTTGTTCTTCCTTGAACAACTCTATTACATCTCATGCACATGAAGACTCTTATATAGCTAATTGAAGCAAGATAATTCAAGCTACGGCTTCAACGATTGTTTTTAGATAGCAAGTTAAAAATATAGCATGCATGGTATAACCATTAAAATCAAATATAACTATGTTAAGACTTCCTATCCTGAAGAATGAACTCTCAATCTCACCAAACTCATGCGAATTAACCTATCACGCCCCGCCTTGGGGGGTATGACTGGCACCTGGTGCCCTAGTAGGACCTGAACTGATAGACTACTAAGCCTGAGCACATCTGGTGCCTGGCTGGCTCTAACTCAGATTCAAGGGATCAACGGGCTATATACGGCTGTAAATACAGCCTCCGGCCGACTAGGCCTATAGCCACCTGTAATAAAACTTTAGCTAACCAGAAACATACTTACAAGAGGGAAACCTATGCGGGCCGACAAGGCCACCATGCTGTCTAGTTATCTGTAACTCAACAATAAAATGCTGGATAACTACGTGACTGGCAAGGTCACTACTACTATCAAACTAAGGCCTCACACGGCCAACATAAACTGAATTGCTAAAAAGTTATAACAAACTGCAGGCCTCACACGACCAGCTCAACTGACCACAGGGGAAATACATACAGACTGCAAGCCTCTAGGGATACTGATAAGATGGTCGGGACAGGGCCTCGGCCTACCCATACTGTACAACAAAAGGGAAATGATGTAAACCTCTGAAATATCAAGCTCCAGATGACAGGAGCTGATGACTCTGCGCTGGCTAGGATCACGAGGGATCGCTTCCTCGTCTATGAGTACCTGCAGGCAAGTAATGCAACGCCCCACTGGGCGTCAGTACCACTGGTACTGAGTATGCAAAGCAACTGAAATAACACAACTGAATACAGATAACATAACTAACAAGTCTGTGAGCAGAAGATAACTGAATCTGAAGAGCTGATAGGAACAAGATCAAACCTTTCTGCACTGATGAGCAGGAGCATGTCTGCAGTCACGGCGGCCAGCTGTTGATCTTGGGCAGATTTATATGCCCAAGTGATACTCAAACGTACCATTTTTACCTTGTTTGTTGTGCAATGTGTATATAATATCATGTATTTGGCAATAAAATGCGAATTTATACTAACCAACATGATTAGCATTTGTTTTGCACGATAATGTGATTTTTAGGAGCAAAAATGCGTGTGGACTTATGTCGGAGTTGGACTTGGATGCGAGCGTGGAAAAGACCTCGGATGGCACATTTTACACTGGCTCCGCGATGGCGCCGTGCCACGCTGCCATCGCAGTAGCACACTACCTGGAGAGGAAATTAATTGGCAGATTCCAGTGAGGCATCGCGACAGCTCCGTGGCACGGAGACAGGGCTCCGCAATGGCCTCCGTGCCACGTTGAAGCCAATTATCCGGACCCTGAAATTTCCAGAGAGGGTCCGCGTCCACGCCGTGTCATGGAGGCAGTGCTCCGCATTGGCCTCCGTGACATGTTGCTTGTTATTCCGGGAAAAATTTCCCACTAGTATAAATAGCACACTTAGGTTATTTTTAAAAGAGTCTTCTTTTAGTTTTAGTTTTTTTAGTGGAGTTCAGAAGTGGAGAGAGGAACGTGGTTTTGTGGCAGTTGAAGAATAGAAAAGATAAGAGTTTTCTTCTCTTCCCTTCTTCTTTTCCTTCAATTGTATGCATGATTTACACTCATTCTAGGATGATTAATCCAAGAATGAGTGGCTAATTCCTTTCTTGCTGAGGTTTTGAACTTGTGTAATGATTCTTAGTAATAATTGATATGGTTTCTTCTTCTTCTTGCATGTTGTTCTATTAATTCTTGTACTTATTACATTCTTGATTGGCCACCATTAATGTATATCTAAAAAGTCCAATTTCACTCGAGAGAGCATGAAATTGGAAAGTTGTGAATTAATAGGGTATTGTTCTTAACTTGATTTGGGAAAATTGGGTTTTGATGTGCTTTCTTGATAGAAATATACTTGAAAGCCGTATTAGTCAATTTAGGAACCGGAATTGTAGTGTTAGGTCATAAATTGCATTTGATCACAGAAATGTAGACGAATGGTTTATGAAGCTAAAGTGAAATTAAATACGGAAGTTTTAATTTCTAGGCAAACGTTCTTGGCTAGCAATATAAAGAAGAAGATGACCAAATTATCATGATTATCAAGTTCATTACTCGTTCTTAACCTTGGCATGTGCATATCCATTGTCTAAACTCAACGTAAATAGTAGTTATTAATTTTAGTAGATAATTAGTTTAGAAACAAAACTTACTCAAATCTTGATTGGATTGTTGTTAACATAGTTAGAAATAGAATAGAGATATAGTAAACTAGGCAGTTTTGCATATCTAGAGCAGCCTCCTTGGATCGATACTTGGCTACTTAGCCACTTTATTACTTGTTTGACCACGTACACTTGCGTGTCGGTGTATAATATATACCGAGCAGCAGAGCGCGAACAAGTTTTTGGCGCCGTTGCCGGGGAGGCTAGGCGATTCGTAAAATTTTGTTTAGTGTAAATTTACTGTATTTGTATTTTTATCTTCTTAAGTGTTAACAACTTGGTCTTAGCCTGTATTTTGCAAATTTGTATTTCTGTGAACACTGGCAAGGGACAAGGAGCTGGTGAAATCTTACTTAGAGCCAGAATGTGAATTGCATAGTCAACATAGAGAAGCTCTTCGGAAGAAGCTGCAGTTGCTCAAACAGTCTATGATGGAGCAACCCAATCCACCAGTTGTGCGGGCAGTGTTAGTGCCCGAGGAAGTAGCAGCCAGGCCGGTTCGCGAGGTGGCAATCCCACACGCTAATAATGTACATTCCAGCATCCGCAAACCAGAGCCTGGGGGGAGATTTGAGTTAAAGCAAAATATGGTGCAACTTTTGCACACGAGCGGGCAGTTTACCCGTCTCCCTCATGAAGATCCGCAACAACATCTCCAGAACTTTTTGGAGATAAGTGACACGTACATACCCGCTGGAGTGTCACCTGATTATGTTCGGCTCACCTTATTTCCATTTTCCTTACTTGGTGAAGCCAAGAGGTGGTTAAAAGCTGAACCACCCAACTCTATATAAACGTGGGATGATCTTGCAAGGAAGTTTTTGATCAGATTTTTCCCTTCAGGTAAAACAGCTAAACTTAGAAGTCAGATTCTAAGTTTTAAACAGAGGGAAGGAGAAAATCTTTATCAAGCCTGGGAAAGATTCAAGTCCATGTTGCGGGACTGTCCCCATCATCATCAGTCAAAGGAGGTGTTGGTCCACACTTTTATTGAGGGTTTGGAACCCCACACTAAAATTTTGTTAGACTCAGCAGTTGGAGGGCAAGCGCTGGAGAAGACTTATGAGGAGCTGTACACTTTGCTCAACCGAATCTCACAAGGCAATCCGGAATGGAATGCAGATTCTTCAAGGGGTGGAGCAAGGAAAGCAACGGGAGTGTTCGAAGTGGATGGATTCACAGCTATCGCTGCACAGATAGCTGCTTTGCAAAATCAGTTAAACACTCACTTCAGCACTATGAATTTGAACCAGCCTTCAGCCTCAGTTAATGCAGTCCAACAGATGTGGTGTGAAGTGTGTGGTAGTAGTGAGCATTCAGCTGAATGCTGTGGTGCAAATCCTGATTCTGTCAACTTTGTGGGCAATGCACAGAGGAATCAACAGTAGTTTGGTGGTGGCTACAACTCGAATTGGAGGAATCATCCGAATTTTTCGTGGGGTAGCAACAATCAACAAGGCCAAGGTTCAGGGCAGGGTATGCATAGAAACCAAGGAGGGCAACAAGGCTATCAGAATCAGTTCAGAAATCACAATGCCCCTCCTCCACCACCATCACCGACTATTGAGGAAATGTTCAAGACCATGATTGCCAACCAGGCACAATTGCAGGCTGACTATGTCAAATTGGCAGCTGAAGTAAAGAACAATCAATTGGCAACCAAGGCTCTTGAATATCAGTTTGGGCAATTTGCTAGTGCCCAAAATACTAGACCAAGGGGAGGACTACCTAGCGACACGGATCCCAATCCTAAGCAGGTAAATGCAGTGACCACGAGGAGTGGTTTACAATTAAAGGAGGTGGAACCGGAAAGACCGCCTCAGAAGTCAGGAGCAGCAGATGTTGAGGGAGAACAAACCTCAGATACGGGGAAGACCAAAGAAGCTGAACCAACAAGGCCTCCACCCCCGTTCCCTCAACGACTTAAGAAACACAAGGAGGAGGCATGTTTCCAGAAATTCATGGAGGTACTTAAACAGGTACATGTTAACTTACCTCTTGTTGATGTCTTGCAGGGTGTGCCAAAATATGCAAAGTATATCTAAGACATCGTGGCCAACAAAAGTCGCTTGACCGAGTATGCCACGGTGGCTTTAACGGAGGAATGCACATCCCGTATTCAGAACAGGTTGCCCACTAAACTGAAGGATCCTGGAAGTTTTACTATCCAGCTGACGATTGGGCAAAGTATCCGAGATCGTGGGTTATGCGACTTGGGGGCAAGTATAAATATGATGCCATCTTCGGTATTCAGAAAGTTAGGGCTAGGGAGTCCTAGACCTACAACAGTGATCTTGCAGCTAGCAGATAGGTCTTTAGCTAAGCCGGATGGCATTGTGGAGGATGTGCTAGTGCAGGTAGGCGCCCTCATTTTTCCGGTAGATTTCATTGTTCTGGATTTTGAGCCAGATGTAGAAGTCCCATTTATTTTGGGATGACCATTTTTGGCAACCGGAAAGGCATTGATCGATGTAGCTGCGGGTCAACTCACGATGCAAGCACATGACAAGGTGGAGGTATTTAATGTGTTAAAAGCCATGAAGCTGCCGGCTATACATGAGGAGCTTTCGGAAATCAGCGTGGTTGAACATGTAGAAAGTACGCCGGCTGTTGAATCTCAAGACCCATTGGAGAGAGCGCTTACGCATTCTGATCATTTTGGGGATGGAGAAGCTTGTGGAATGGTTCAATTGTTAGATGGAGCACCTAAATATCCAAGAAGACAGGAATTTCAGTCCTTGATGAGATCACTAGAGCCGTTGCCGAAACCGTCGGTTGAGGAGGCACCGAAATTGGAGCTGAAAGAATTGCCTCCCCATTTAAAATATATCTTTTTGGGGGAGGAAGAGACGTTACCAGTTATTATCTCTGCAGACTTGACAGAGGAACAGGAACAGGCAGCTTTGGGAGTCTTAAGGAAGAGGAAGAAAGCAATGGGTTGGCAAATGTCCGACATTCAGGGTATAAATCCAGCTTTCTGCACGCACAGGATATTTATGGAGACAGGAGCCAAGCCAACTGTTCAGCCCCAGAGGAGACTTAATCCAACAATGAAAGATGTGGTAAGGAAGGAAATAATTAAGTGGCTTGATGCAGGTGTAGTCTACCCAATTTCAGACAGTGAGTGGGTCAGTCCCGTTCAATGTGTTCCTAAGAAAGGGGGGATGACTGTAATCACCAATGAGAAAAATGAGTTAATCCCCACACGAACTGTCACAGGCTGGCGAATTTGTATGGACTACCGAAAACTGAATGAAGCCATGAGGAAAGACCATTACCCCATTCCTTTTATTGACCAAATACTTGACAGGTTGGCAGGGCAGGAATATTATTGCTTTCTTGATGGGTATTCCGGCTATAACCAAATAGCCATCGCTCCCGAGGATCAAGAGAAGACGACGTTCACCTGTCCTTATGGGACATATGCTTTCAAGCGAATACCGTTTGGGTTATGCAATGCACCCGCCACATTCCAGAGATGCATGATGGCTATATTCCATGACATGGTTGAAGACTTTGTTGAGGTATTTATGGATGATTTTTCTGTTTTTGGTAATTCGTTTGCTACTTGCTTGCAGAATCTTGACAGGGTGCTGGCTCGATGTGAAGAATCCAACCTCGTGCTAAACTGGGAGAAATGCCACTTCTTAGTGAAGGAGGGGATTGTCCTGGGCCACAAAGTGTCTAAAAAGGGGTTGGAAGTCGATCGTGCTAAAATTGAGGTTATTGAGAAATTGCCACCACCAGTATCCGTGAAAGGTGTACGCAGTTTTCTGGGACATGCAGGATTCTACAGACGATTCATTAAAAACTTTTCCAACATTTCTAGACCGCTATACAGGCTGCTAGAAAAGGAGGTCAAGTTTGAATTAACCAATGAGTGTGTTGTAGCATTCGAAAAGTTGAAGCAGAAATTGATAGAAGCACCCATACTTACTTCTCCGGACTGGGAACAACCATTTGAGCTGATGTGTGATGCCAGTAATGTGGCTGTGGGAGCTGTATTGGGACAAAGGAAGAATAGAGTTTTTCACTCTATTTATTATGCAAGCAAGACGCTGAATACGGCTCAGAGCAATTACACAGTCACAGAAAAAGAAATGCTAGCTCTGGTGTTTGCATTTGACAAGTTCCGGTCTTATTTGGTGGGTTCGAAAGTGGTGGTGTACACTGATCATGCAGCTATTCGATACCTATTCAACAAGAAAGATGCTAAGCCCAGATTGATCAGATGGATTTTATTGCTACAGGAGTTTGACCTTGAGATTAGAGACAGAAAGGGGAGTGAAAATCAGGTAGCAGATCACTTATCACGACTGGAGAGTCGGTCGCATGTGATGGAAAGTGATGACATTAATGAGGACTTCCCAGATGAGCAACTATTGGCAGTAGGAGAAGCAGAAGTTCCCTGGTATGCTGACATAGTCAACTTGCTAGTGAGCGGAGTTTACCCCCCTGAAGCAACAGACCAGCAAAGAAGAAAATTGAGGCATGACAGCCGATACTATGTATGGGACGAGCCATATTTGTTCAAGCAGGGACCAGACCAGGTGATGAGAAGATGCATCCCAGAGAGTCAGGTAGCAGAGGTGCTACGGGGCTGCCATTCGTCGTTGTATGAAGGGCATCACGGAGGTGAGAGAACAACACATAAGGTTCTTCAGTCAGGTTTCTTTTGGCCGACCCTGTTCAGAGACTCTATGGAGTATGTCAAAATGTGTGATAGATGTCAGCGGACAGGAACAATTGGCAGAAGACAAGAGATGCCTTTGCAGAACATACTGGAACTTGAGCCCTTTGATGTATGGGGCATTGATTTCATGGGTCCATTCCCACCGTCATTTGGAAATCGTTACATCTTGGTAGCTATAGATTATGTATCAAAATGGGTGGAAGCAATAGCTTGCCCCAGGAATGATAACAAGGTAGTAACGAAGTTTGTGAAGAAACACATTTTCACAAGGTTTGGGACACCTCGAGCAATTATCAGTGACGGAGGAGCTCATTTTGTCAATGCAAGCTTCAAGAAATTATTGGCTAAGTATGGGGTGCGCCATAAAGTAGCCACAGCATACCACCCACAAACGAGTGGGCAAGTGGAGGTGTCAAATAGGGAGGTAAAACAGATTCTGCAGAAAACGGTGAACATTCAACGGAATGATTGGTCTGGTAAACTTGATGATGCGTTGTGGGCCTACCGAACTGCTTATAAGACACCGATTGGAACGTCACCATACCGATTGGTCTATGGCAAAGCATGTCATCTCCCAGTTGAACTAGAGCATCGAGCTTTCTGGGTCGTAAGAAAGTTAAATATGGACTTAGAGCTGGCGGGTAAAAAGAGATTGATGCAGCTCAGCGAACTTGAGGAATTTCGCTGGCATGCCTATGAGAGTGCGAAGTACTACAAGGAAAGAACCAAAAGATGGCATGAAAAGCATGTGGTGCATCGCATTTTCGAACCAGGACAGAAAGTTTTGCTTTTTAATTCAAGATTAAAATTGTTTCCTGGTAAGCTGAGGTCTAAATGGTCTGGACCGTTTGAAGTAGTGAGAATGACCCCTCATGGAGCGGTAGAGCTGTGGCAAGAAGATAGGAGTGCTACGTTCTTGGTAAACGGGCAGAGATGCAAGCACTACTGGGGAGATGACCATGATCGGGTCAAATCGTCCATCTCCCTAGTAGAAAATTGAGCGTAAAGGCTGTCGAGCCGCGACGTTAAACCAGGCGCTGCACGGGAGGCAACCCGTGAAAAATATTTTTTTTCTCTCTTTCTTTTTTTTTCTTAGTGTAAAGTTTTTCTTCTATTTTATTATCTTTTCTTCTTTCTTGACTAGGTTTAGATTTGCATTTTAATTAGTAATTTTTAATTTTTAGTAGGGAAATCTATGAATTTAACCAATTTTTGTTTAGTGAGGTGATTTTCAGGTATACCGGAGGAAAAATACGTAGAATCGAGAAAACGAGGCGAGGTATGAAAAATAAAATTTGATAGTGAAACAGAGCACTGGTGCGTTGGCGCCGTGTCACGGAGGCAATGCTCTGCGTTGGCCTCCGTGACACGTTGAAGGCAAATCTGGAATTTTTTAAAATTCCAGTAAGCCAACGCGTTGGCTCCGTGTCACGGAGGAGGGCCTCCGCGTTAACCTCCGTGACACGTTGCCCTTATCCCAGTGCTGGGTCACACCGAGTTTCCGGGTGACCCGCGTGTTTTCTTAATAAAAACCCCCGATTTCGCCCCTATTTTCCCCATTCCCTCTTCCCTCCGCGACCAAACACCCATTCCCCTACCCCCAAGCTCCGTGCCACGTTAAGAGGCAAGGAAAACGTCAAGTCTTTATCGATTCTTCAATTCCAAGGTATGTTTTCATCGTCTATCTCGAATTTTTGGCGATTTTTGTCAATTTTGAGCATGTGAGGTGAGATATATCACCCTAGGTAGAAATTAAACATGACGTGAATTATTTTGCGGTTGATTGTGTTCGGATTGTTGTAGTTGACGGGTGAACTTATCGATTGATTGAATAATTCATTGTTGATTGTCGAATTGAGTTCTAAGGCTTGGGGTTGTCGAATTTTAACTTGGGTAACTTGATAGTTTGACGAAATTGATGCCGGGGTGTGTTTATTAGTTGAGATAAGTCGTGGTAAATATTGTATAATTGGTGAAAGACGACTAATTCTCGTTTTTTAGTGGGACATTGCGTAATATGTGAATTGGTTGAATTGATTAGATTAGTGTATATAAAATGTTTGTATTGTTGTTTCTATTTGGTTGTTGTTATTGTTGCTAAGTGCCATGGGTGAATAGCTGTCGATGGTAGGATTGGGTTAGCTGTATGAAGTCTGAGTAGTTCGCTAGCCGGTATGCTGTCGAATTTTTGTGAACGCACTAAGCAATATGTTTATAGTGATTGTGTTTGGGGTGTAAATAGATCTATCCTTGCTAACATGTTGTAAATATTGCTAAAGACTAAGTGTGGGGTAAATTTTGTTTAACCCGACCTTAGCCAAAACTAACAAGTTTTTAGCTTAACGTTGTGCTTGTCTGTGTAAATTGACAGGTACAATGGCTAGCCGACAAGATAAAGGCAAGGGTGCTTCAACCTCAGGCACCGACAGAAAGAGAATGAGACTGGGCACTGCTGTCCCAGCTGCACCTGCTGTTCCACGCGGTCAACACCGCCGATACGGAACACGATGGGTGACCGATGAAGGGAAGAAGTGGTACGCAAAGCATAAGGAGAACAAGTACTTCCCGGAGGAACATATTGCAAGGGAACCACTTGCACAGGAGTTCCCTCGCATCATACAGAGAATTGAAGCAGCTGGGCTCAGCTTTATTTTTCAGGAGCCCACGGAGTGCAACCTTCACTTGGTCCGGGAATTTTATGCCAACTGGAACCCGGCCATCAGAAGCCACACTATTAAAATCAGAGGGCAGATTGTCACTCTGGAACCCCAGCAGCTGAATGCCATCATTGGAGCGCGGGACATAGATGCCCACGTTCTCCGCCAGCTCAACATTACCCCACCGTACGCCGACATCAGACGTACGTTGTGCGGGGCTCGATCTACAGCCCGATGGAGTAGACACAAAGAGAGGGGTTACCACCAGACTCTACCTTATTCGCAGATGAACAGGGAGGCCAGAATCTGGCTAAAAATTGTATGTTCGTGTTTGATCCCGGGAGTACATATGACAGACGTGACCCGGGACCGTGTCTGCCTGGTGTATGCCCTTATGAAAGGGCTTGAGATTAATGTGGGGGCGGTTATAATATCCGCCATGAAGAGAGCCAGACTACACCAGGGCCACAGATACGGGTTTGGCGGACTCATCACCACCTTCCTCCGAGGCCTCGACGTTGAGGAAGAAGCCTTGGATTACATTCCGCAGTTGGAGCGGCGGGCCCTTGATGTGACAAAGACCAAGGCCCCCGACACTACACATGGACCTGTGCTGACTCTGGGCGAGCGACATGCTCGTGACGACCAGTATATGGCCCGTATGTTCGGTATGCAGATGCTGCAGCTACGGATAGGTGGGAGACCAGCCACCGAGGATGAATTATGGCAGCTGGAGCTGGACTACCCTTTTGGCGAGAACGCCAGAGCTTTATGCAAGGTGGGGCTAGCCTTTGTGGAGCCGACTGATGACGACGTCCCTACTGATGAAGAGACACGTCGTGAGGATTCTGATGTGGAGTCCGATGACGGCGATGGAGCTGATTCAGATATGGGCGACAAGGCCGCAGCACCGGATGAGGAAGTCGAATATTTCGACTGAGCAGGGAGTTTCACCACCCAAAATTTTGTGCTTTGTATTTTTGTGAACACTGAGGACAGTGTTCGATTTAAGTGTGGGGTGGGGAGTAGTTAGGTGCTGGGTCATAGGCTCTAAATCTGCTGTATATTCTTCCTTGACGTTTGTGTATGTCTGTGGTTTCCCTGTTGTTGTGAACTGATTTGTGAATGATGTGTATATATTTGTTTGTGGCTAATGATGTGTGTTTTTAAAAAGTTATGGTTGCCGTTGTAAATATTTTGTAAATTTTGTAAATATTTTTTTCTCTATCGATATGATCGATATTTTTCAAAATTTTTGCGAAAGGATGTTGCACTTATCAACATATTTTGTAAATATTTTTTTCATCGAAAGGATCGATGTGTTGCAAAAATTTTGAAGTTTTATTTTTGGGTTTCTCGGAGTTTGTTTTCGGTTCTTTTACCGAGAATAGTCCCATTGAACCGATGTCATAGTTAGTGAACATTCCCTATGATGGATGGATGACGACCGTCTTAAGGGAAATGTAGTCGATAGGAGTAGATGATTTGTTTTTAGTTTCTTTGGTGGATTGCATCAATAAACTGTAGTTGCTTATGGTTGCTAAAATTTTGTTGCGTGTGTAATTGATGTTCGAAATGCGAAAGTGATTCGTTTGAAAGCATGTAATTGTGTAAATATGTTGAGTTACCTAGGCTATAGAATTTGGTTCATTATGATTGAGGCTTAATCTTGAATTCATGTACTTGACTAATTAAAGAGTCTGTGAATGCATCTTGATTCGAGCATGTTGCATGAAGTGTGAGTGAGGTTTTGCTATTCCATGTCATTGTGAATTGTCTTGAACTTGCCTGGCGTGTATACAAAGCGAAATGAAGGAGGGGTAGTGTTGGAAAGGATGTAGGCATTTCTTTGTTTTAACCGTTAGTTTTTTTTGTTAAATTCTACCTTTCTATATGTTGTATACCCTAGTCAGCCCGTTGAGCCTTTAGCCGATTTCTTTCTTTTGTCCAGAATTGTATGAACTAAGCTTTATTCCTTCTTTTCATTAGCCTTGAAGTCTATAAGAAACTCTTAAGCGCTTGTAAAGAACAGAAAATTGTTTCCCAAAGTGTTAAAGAGTGAAAAGAGTGAAAAGAAAAAGAAAAGCAGAGTGAAGAAAGAAAAGATGATGTTGAAGAGGCAATAGTTGTAATTAAATGAAATTGAGGGTACATGAAAACCCTCTGTTTTGTGTCAAGTGTGCCTAATGAAATGGGTTGTATGAAAGTAAACCAGCATGAAGGGGAGAAAAAGAGAAAAGAGAGGAACAATGTCCATGAGTCGATGGGAATGAGTTGAAAAGGCGCTTAAGGATGCTAGCAACTATTATTGGCTAATCAAATATATATATACTAGATCCATAGCCCAGTTACAACCCATTAAAAGTCCTATTTGATCCTACACTGCATTTCTTTATATTAGTGGAGTAATACACTAAGGGCAAGCTTATGGGTCATGACATGATGCATGTGAATTCTTTTGGGAGAGAGAGTGAAATTAATTTCTATATGCCCCTACGTGCATGTTTGTGTGCTACACGAGCATAAAAGGGGAAGTTTCTCTCGAGTTGTGAGGGTACATGCTTGATTAAAGATTGATTTTCGGGTCGGATTTCTTGATTAGTTGATTTGCATGAGTTTGCCGATATCAAGAATCAATTCTTAAAAGTCTAGGAAGCCTCGATGTATTAAGGTCATTGTCTTGTACGACCAAGCATGTTTTCTTGATGATTTGCAAGAAAAAAAAATCGAATAATCGGTATGACCGTAACGTAAATGGTTGCACCATAGTGACAAAGGTTGAGATGTGATGTGCATGATTTGTGTATGTGTTGTTCGAGGATGAACAAGGATTTAAGTGTGGGGTAAGTGATCTTGGGCAGATTTATATGCCCAAGTGATACTCAAACGTACCATTTTTACCTTGTTTGTTGTGCAATGTGTATATAATATCATGTATTTGGCAATAAAATGCGAATTTATACTAACCAACATGATTAGCATTTGTTATGCAGGAAAATGTGATTTTTAGGAGCAAAAATGCGTGTTGGACTTATGTCGGAGTTGGACTTGGATGCGAGCGTGGAAAAGACCTCGGATGGCACATTTTACACTGGCTCAGCGATGGCGCCGTGCCACGCTGCCATCGCGGTAGCACACTGCCTGGAGAGGAAATTAATTGGCAGATTCCAGTGAGGCATCGCGACAGCTCCGTGGCACGGAGACAGGGCTCCGCGATGGCCTCCGTGCCACGTTGAAGCCAATTATCCGGACCCTGAAATTTCTAGAGAGAGTCTGCGTCCACGCCATGTCACGGAGGCAGTGCTCCGCGTTGGCCTCCGTGACACGTTGCTTGTTATTCCGGGAAAAATTTCCCACTAGTATAAATAGCACACTTAGGTTATTTTTAAAAGAGTCTTCTTTTAGTTTTAGTTTTTTTAGTGGAGTTCAGAAGTGGAGAGAGGAACGTGGTTTTGTGGCAGTTGAAGAATAGAAAAGATAAGAGTTTTCTTCTCTTCCCTTCTTCTTTTCCTTCAATTGTGTGCATGATTTACACTCATTCTAGGATGATTAATCCAAGAATGAGTGGCTAATTCCTTTCTTGCTGAGGTTTTGAACTTGTGTAATGATTCTTGGTAATAATTGATATGGTTTCTTCTTCTTCTTGCATGTTGTTCTATTAATCTTGTGCTTATTACATTCTTGATTGGCCACCATTAATGTATATCTAAAAAGTCCAATTTCACTCGAGAGAGCATGAAATTGGAAAGTTGTGAATTAATAGGGTATTGTTCTTAACTTGATTTGGAAAAATTGGGTTTTGATGTGCTTTCTTGATAGAAATATACTTGAAAGCCGTATTAGTCAATTTAGGAACCGGAATTGTAGTGTTAGGTCATAAATTGCATTTGATCACAGAAATGTAGACGAATGGTTTATGAAGCTAAAGTGAAATTAAATACGGAAGTTTTAATTTCTAGGCAAACGTTCTTGGCTAGCAATATAAAGAAGAAGATGACCAAATTATCATGATTATCAAGTTCATTACTCGTTCTTAACCTTGGCATGTGCATATCCATTGTCTAAACTCAACGTAAATAGTAGTTATTAATTTTAGTAGATAATTAGTTTAGAAACAAAACTTACTCAAATCTTGATTGGATTGTTGTTAACATAGTTAGAAATAGAATAGAGATATAGTAAACTAGGCAGTTTTGCATATCTAGAGCAGCCTCCTTGGATCGATACTTGGCTACTTAGCCACTTTATTACTTGTTTGACCACGTACACTTGCGTGTCGGTGTATAATATATACCGAGCAACAGAGCGCGAACAGCTGTCTATTAACTAATATATATAAAGCGCATAAATACATATACATTTAGCAACCAGATCCAATACCAACCCCCATAAGTCGGATTGCGCCAAGCAAGCAAACAATCTATATACCCCTACCCGGGTCAAAACCAGCCAAAAATAAGTCACTCCACTCATCTTCTCACTCGGAGCTCCTCTACTGGCCCCCTGGGTCTCCGGCTCGGGCCATAGCCTCTGATATAAGCAACCGTGTTTGGGTCCGGAGGACTCCTGTGTAGACAGTAACAGATAGGGTCTAGATCCCTGGACACAAAACTCAACAGGGCTATCTGAAACCGGAGCTACACCTATAATAACTTAATGTATAGATAGTAACAGATAGGGTCTGTTTCCCTGGACACAAAACTCAACAGGGCTATCTGAAACCGGAGCTGCACCTGTAATGCTGATCAGACTGCTATGGGGAAAGCTTCATCCCATCTTCGTCCAAGCTGGGGACGGCATGCCACCCCTCAGAGTGACGTAAAACCCACCTGATTAGTGGGCGACATGATTACCAACCCAGGGGCGGCGAGGACGCTCAATAAGGGGCCCTCACGCCACAACAAGTCTCAACAAACAAATAACACATATAAATAGCAAGCATGTATAACTGAAAAAGACTATCTGAAATTTGATTTCTTATTCTGATCAGTTTCTGTACTAAACTAATTCTTTACTGATTATACTGATTCTGAGATCTTTCTTTAACTGTTGGCTAATCTATAGCCAGGGTACTATCTGTCTGAATGGCTAATCTGTAGCCAATAACTCGTCTGTTTGAATGGCTAGTCTGTAGCCATGAAACTGCCTGTCTATCTGGTTTTACTTTACTAGCTTATATTCTAAAATTTTATTTCTTTTTTATTCTATAACATGCTTGCTAATCATACAATAAGCTATACTGAATCTGGAATGCTAACTCGCCCTTTGGCGCATGCTTTTCTATCTTTTGGACTAAATTACGATATGGCAACGCAAACCAGAATTTACTAAACTTATTCAATTCCCAACATTCAACTCTGAGAATTTCAAATACGGAGTTTACTATGATTCACAAAGCTAAGACTTACTAACTTGCCGAAGAACAACTTCACATACCTTAACCCGAGTTATCCAACTGTCGGACGAGGCTCGGTCAGTATTCCAGCTAAATCTCCCAACTTCATTCATAAACACGTCAATCAGTACTAAATACAACACTATTCTGAAGGACGGCGTCACTTTCAATATAATTATAGCCTAAGCTTAGGCTTATCGAAAGACAATCGAAAACTTGCTATTTTTCAAAAGTCCAGAAGGGAGAAGTATTCACATTACAGCTAGGAGCACATAGACACTAGTTTGGAGCAATTCTACTTACTTTGGTTCGGTAGCTCGACGATTCGTCGGCCGTATTTCGTGAAACAAAATCCGTAGGAATGCTGCCTGCTGCTAAATACCTCGGTACCTGAGGTTAATTTGAGTTTGGACTATGTTTAGCAGTGTAATCGAACGATTATATATTAACCTTCTTCGTCCCTCTCTGTTTTCTACGTTTCTCTGGAAATTTTCAATGATTTAAATGAAATTAAACTGAAGTGGGGCTTTATATACTTGGGCCTAGACAGGCCCAACGTGTCACGGAGCCAACGCGGAGGCTCCACCTCCGTGACATGTTTCCATCGCGGAGGGGCTCTGCCCCGGCTCCTTCCGCGATGGTTCGACAGGCTACTCGTTCGATCCTTCCCCGGGCCTTTCCCTAGCATGTATGGCTTTCAAATATGCTTAACCAACGCACGAATAGGCCATCTAGGTGCTGGGAATCTTACAGGGTATAACATTCTCCCCCCCTTAAGAACATTCGTCCTCGAATGTAAACTTCTATCTAGAGGGCTTCTCAACTTGTTTCTAAGAAAATTTCGGCAGGGTTTCCCCTATCCCGAAAACCTGAAACGCAGAAAAGTCCATACAGGTACTTCACACAATACTTTAAGATTCACTGGATAGCTAAACATCAATCTTTCTCATTTATACATGCACAACCACAAGGTACTGCATAAGTAATAATGCGGACACACCTGTCGCCTGACTAGGCCTGGAATAAGTGAGGATATCTAGCTTTCATATCTTCCTCAGCCTCCCACGTCATCTCCTCTCGGTTCCTGTTACGCCACAATACCTTGACAGACGCAATATCTTTAGTTCTCAATCTACGAATCTGTCTGTCTAAGATAGCTACTGGAACCTCTTCATAGGCCAGCTCTTCTGCAACCTGGATATCCTGGAATGGAACTGCTCTTGATGGGTCTCCTAAGCATTTCTTTAGCATGGATACATGAAAGACTGGATGAACAGATTCTGTTTCTGGTGGGAAGTTCAACTCATACGCCACTTGGCCTATTCTTCTATGAATCTGATATGGCCCAACAAACCTCGGACTGAGCTTACCTTTCTTGTCGAATCTCATCACCCCTTTCGTTGGAGATACTTTCAGAAATACCCAGTCATTCACATCGAACTCCAGGTTCCTGCGCCGTACATCTGCATATGATTTCTGGCGACTCTGTGCAGTCAATAGGCATTCTCTTATAAGCTTTACTTTCTCTTCTAACTGCTGAACGATGTTTGGCCCAATCATCACTGATTCTCCTATTTCAAACCAGCCGACCGACGATCTACACTTTTGCCCATATAAAGCCTCGAAAGGCGCCATCTGAATAGCCGAGTGATAGCTGTTATTGTAAGATAACTCGATTAAAGGCAAATGCTCATCCCAGATACCACCGGAATCTAGCACACACGCTCGCAACATATCTTCGAGCGTCTGAATGGTGCGTTCAGCCTGTCCATCTATCTGAGGGTGGAATGCAGTGCTCAATTTAATCTACATACCCAAACCTCTCTGAAACGACTGCCAGAATCTAGCCGTAAACTGTGCTCCTCTGTCTGAAATAATGGATACTGGTACTCCATGCAACCTGACTATTTCTCGGATATACAGCTCGGCATAATCTTCGGCCGAGAAGGTAGTTCTCACTGGCAGGAAATGAGCTGATTTGGTCAATCTGTCAACTATTACCCATATAGAGTCATGTCTGCATTTAGTGTGGGGTAATCCTGCCATAAAATCCATACTTACGGCTTCCCATTTCCAGAGAGGCACAGCTATGTCCTGAGTCAAACCGCCTGGTTTCTGGTGTTCCGCTTTTACCTATTGGCAGTTAGGACACTAGGCTACAAATTTGGCAATTTCTCTTTTCATATCTGGCCACCAGTAGTTTTCTTTGATATCATGGTACATTTTTGTCGCACCGGGGTGAAGAGAATAACGGGCGTAATGTACCTCATTCTTAATCTGCTGGCGGAGCCCTGAAACATCTGGAACACACAGACGGTCCTTACAGCGTAGCACCCCATCCTTAGTTATCTAAAAATCTGGTGCTTTACCCTGCTGGATTCTGTCTTTGAGCTGGATCAGGTCAGGATCCTCATATTGCCGTTCTTTCGCTTCCACAACTAATGATGACACGACGGTGTTCTGAATCACCGCTCTACCGTCCTCTGTTTCTGCTACACGAACGGCTAAGCTAGCTAACTGATGTATCTCTCTGACCAATCCCCGTTGCTCGGGCTGTAAATACACCAAACTCCCCATGGACTTACGACTGAGAGCATCTGCTACAACATTGGCTTTTCCCGGGTGGTACAGAATATTCACGTCATAATCCTTTAACAGCTCCAACCAGCGATGTTGCCGCAGATTCAACTCCCTCTGAGTGAAGATATACTATAGGCTCTTTTGATCTGTAAATATATCAACATGGATGCCATACAGGTAATGTCTCCACATTTTCAAGGCGTGGATCACTGCGGCTAACTCCAGGTCGTGGGTAGGGTAGTTTTTCTCGTGTTTCCTCAACTGTCTGGAAGCATATGCAATTACTTTACCATGTTGCATCAACACACAACCTAACCCAATGCCTGATGCATCGCAATACACTGAATAACCTTCTATACCTTCCGATAATGCTAACACTGGGGCGGAGGTTAATCTGTCTTTTAGTTCCTGGAAGCTTTGCTCGCATGCCTCTGTCCACTGAAACTTTGCTGCTTTCTGTGTTAGTTTGGTCAGAGGTGCCGCTATAGTAGAGAATCCCTCGACAAATCTCCTGTAATATCCCGCTAATCCCAGAAAGCTATCGACTTCAGTCGGAGTGGTAGGCCTAGGCCATGATTTGACTGCTTCTATCTTCTGCGTGTCAACCTGTATACCAACATCCGACACAATATGCCCTAGAAAGGCTACTGAGTTAAGCCAGAATTCACACTTGGAAAACTTAGCATATAATTGGCGGTCCCTGAGGATCTGGAGTACTATCCGTAAATGAGTCCGGTGATCTTCTTCGAAGCGAGAATACACCAGAATATCATCAATAAACACGATCACGAATAGGTCCAGGTATGGTCTGAAAATACTATTCATCAGGTCCATGAATACTACTGGGGCATTCGTTAACCCAAAGGACATAACTAGAAATTCAAAGTGTCCATATCAGGTCCTGAACGCCGTTTTAGGAATATCTCTTTCACGTACCCGAACCTGATGATACCCGGACCGCAAGTCAATCTTAGAGAAGTATCTGGCTCTCTGTAACTGATCAAATAAATCATCTATTCTGGGGAGCGAGTACTTATTCTTTACTGTAACTTTGTTCAACTATCGATAATCTATACACATACGGAGCGAGCCATCTTTCTTCCTCACAAATAGAACTGGCGTACCCCATGGTGAAGTACTCGGCCTGATGAAACCTTTATTTAGCAAATCTTTCAACTGCTCCTTTAACTCTCTGAGTTCTGCAGGAGCCATACGATAAGGAGGAATTGATATAGGCTGAGTGCTTGGTAATAAATCAATAGCGAAATCTATTTCTCTTTCTGGGGGAATACCACGTAACTCATCGGGAAACACATCAGGGAACTCGTTCACCACCGGAACAGACTGGAGAGTCGGAGATTTTGCTCGGACATCCTGAACTCTGACCAAATGGTAAATACATCCCTTAGATATCAATTTCCTCGCCTGAAGGTAGGAAATAAACCTACCTTTTGGAGTAGCTGTGCTGCCTTTCCACTCTCGCACCGCCTCTCCTGGAAAGTGGAATCGGACCGTCTTGGTCCAACATTCTACATTGGCGTAGCACATCACTAGCCAATCCATACCCATTATGGCATCGAAGTCTATCATTTCTAGCTCTACCAGATCTACTGTAGTCTGGCGGTCAGCAACCTCCACTGTACACCCTCGGTAAATTCTACTAGCTATAATAGAGTCACCGACGGGAGTGGATACTGAAAAGGGCTGTTGCAATAATTCTGACGCAATATTGAACTTTCGTGCCACAAATGGGGTAACATACGACAGAGTGGATCCTGGGTCAATTAATATATAAGCAGGGCAGGAACAAATAGTCATCGTACCTATTACTACATCCAGAGACGCCTCTGAATCATGTCTCCCTGGTAGTGCATAAGTACGGTTTTAGTCCGTACCTGAACTGGAGGCTCCTGATCTACCTCGGCCTCTACCTACTGAGCCTGAAGGCCCACGCCCCGCTGAGGCTGCTGGGGCTCGTGGCCCTGCGGATCCCCTGTCCTGACTGTCTCTACTCCCCTGACCTCTGGTCGGATAATCTCTCATCTGATGCCCCTCCTGTCCGCAAATATAACACCCAGTGGAGCCATATCTACAAGCTCCGGAGTGTGGTCGATTACAATAAGAGCAGGGTGAAGGTGCAAGTCTACTCTGCTCTCCCCTTCTCTGCTGCGGAGATTCTACTATTCTGGAACTGCCACTGGGCTCTGACTGCCCTCTACAAACATATCTACCTCGTTGCTACTGCTGTGGTGGAGGTGGGGGTCTAGGGGGTCTATCTGATAGTCGAGGCCTGGGTCCTCTCTGAGCTTCCCTTTGCATATCATCTGGTCTGTCTCTGCGGCGCTGTTCCTGACTGGTCTGTCTACTATTTTGTTTCCGTTGTCTGAGACCCTCAATGGTCTGAGCAAAGGCCTGTACTCGGGCGATATCCATATCCTCTCGTAATGTAGCCGTCATACATGCCTCCGTATATTCCGAGTTCAGACCCATAATAAATCTGTGAACTCTAGCTGGCATAGTATCAACAAATGCCGGAGCATAACGGGCTATGTAGTCAAACTGTAAAGCATACTCTCGTACGCTCCTCGCCCCCTGCTCCAGATGCAAAAACTGATCCATCTGGGCCTGCCGGATCTCTCGCGACAAGTAATGGTCCAGGAAGGCCTCCGCGAAGCTGGCCCAGGTCGGAGGGGTAACATTTCTCCCTCGGGACCTTTCCCAACTCTCGTACCATAGTACTGCTATGTCCCGTAACCGGAACACTGCCAATTCAACAGACTCAGAAGGGGTCACATGCATAACCCGGAAAATCCTCTGCAGTTGATCTAGAAAGTCCTGAGGGTCCTCTGCCTGATCTGACCCAGTGAACTGTGGAGGACCTAGTGCCAAAAATTCCCTGACCCTAGAACTACCTGACCCACCTAAAGGCTCTGCTGCTACCGGTGGCACCAACTGGCGCTGTGTGGCCATCATTTGTGCCAACATAACTACAGTGCTATGAACCTCCTGATCTGATGGCGAAGGCACAGGAGCTATAGGGGGCGGTGTAGTGCCCAACGGATCCTGATGTGAGGGAGACTGCTGAGAGGGCTGTGATGAAGCCTCTATATCGCCCTCAGATCAGGCTGAATCTGACTGAAGCTGAGGCATCCTGCTGGTGCCTTCTCCTGCTGCTGTGTCTAATCTTCTGCCGGTGGCAGGGTGTCGCTGATCTGCCATTCTTATCTTTAGGCAAAGAATACGATAAGTTTTAGGAACTCGATCCTATACTGTACTGTGCTATGGCACGACTAAGTATGAAAGAAGAGTAACCATCCAATCATGCCTCGCAGCCTCCTGCCTATAGTATGTGGTGCACAACACATCCATAGTCAAGACTCTACTTAGCATGGCTTGCAGACTCCTTGGGACACGACCTGCTCTAATACCAAGTTTGTCACGCCCCGCCTTGGGGGGTATGACTGGCACCTAGTGCCCTAGTAGGACCTGAACTGATAGACTACTGAGCCTGAGCACATCTGGTGCCTGGCTGGCTCTAACTCAAATTCAAGGGATCAACGGGCTATATAACGGCTGTAAATATAGCCTCTGGCCGACTAGGCCTATAGCCACCTGTAATAAGACTTTAGCTAACCAGAAACATACTTACAAGGGGGAAACCTATGCGGGCCGACAAGGCCACCATACTGTCTAGTTATCTGTAACTCAATAATAAAATGCTGGATAACTACGTGACCGGAAAGGTCACCACTACTATCAAACTAAGGCCTCACACGACCAACATAAACTGAAATGCTAAATAGCTATAACAAACTACACGGCCTCACACGACCGGCTCAACTGACCACATGGGAAATACATACAGACTGCAAGCCTCTTGGGATACTGATAAGATGGTCGAGACAGGGCCCCGGCCTACCCATACTATACAACAAAAGGGAAATGATGTAAACCTCTGAAATATCAAGCTCCGGATGACAGGAGCTGATGACTCTACGCTGGCTAGGATCACGAGGGATCGCCTCCTCGTCTTTGAGTACCTGCAGGCACGTAATGCAGCGCCCCGCTGGGCATCAGTACCACTGGTACCGAGTATGCAAAGCAACTGAAATAATACAACTGAACACAAATAACATAACTAACAAGTCTGTGAGCAGAAGATAACTGAATCTGAAGTGCTGATAGGAACTAGATCAAACCTTTCTGCATTGATGAGCAGGAGCGTGTCTGCAGTCACGGCGGCCTGCTGTCCATTAACTAATATATATAAAGCAAATAAATACATATACATTTAGCAAGCAAGAGCCAATACCAACCCCCATAAGCCGGATGGCGCCAAGCAAGTAAACAATCTATATACCCCTACCCGGGTCAAAACCAACTAAAAATAAGTACTCCACTCATCTGCTCACTCGGAGCTCCTCTACCGGCCCCCTAGGTCTCCGGCTCGGGCCATAGCCTCCGATATAAGCAATCGTGTCTGGGTCTGGAGGACTCTTGTGTAGACAGTAACAGATAGGGTCTGGATCCCTGGACACAAAACTCAACAGGGCTATCTGAAACCGGAGCTACACCTATAATAACTGAATGTACAGACAGTAACAGATAGGGTATGGTTCCCTGGATACAAAACTCAACATGGCTATCTGAAACCGGAGCTGCACCTCAAATGCTGATCAGACTGCTATGGGGAAACATTCATCCCATCTTCGTCCAAGCTGGGGCCGGCATGCCACCCCTCCGAGTGACGTAAAACCTACCCGCTCAGTGGGCGACATGATTACTAACCCAGGGTCGGCGAGGACGCTCAATAAGGGGCCCTCATGCCACAACAAGTCTCAACAAACAAATAGCACATATAAATAGCAAGCATGTATAACTGAAAAAGACTATCTGAAATTTGATTTCTTATTCTGATCAGTTTCTGTACTAAACTGATTCTTTACTGATTATACTGATTCTGATATCTTTCTTTAATTATTGGCTAATCTGTAGCCAGGGTACTATCTATCTGAATGGCTAATCTGTTGCCGATATCTTGTCTATTTGAATGGCTAGTCTGTAGCCATGAAACTACCTATCTATCTGGTTTTACTTTAGTAGCTTATATTCTGAAAATCTGTTTCATTTTTATTCTATAACATGCTTGCTAATCATATAATAAGCTATACTGAATTTGGAATGCTAACTCGCCCTTTGGTGCATGCTTTTCTATCTTTCAAACTAAATTACGATACGGCAACGCAAACCAGAATTTACTAAACTTATTCAATTCCCAACATTCAACTCTAAGAATTTCAAATACGGAGTTTACTATGATTCACAAAGCTAAGACTTACTAACTTGCCGAAGAACAACTTCACATACCTTAACCTCGAGTTATCCGACTGTCGGACGAGGCTCGGTCAGTATTCTAACTAAATCTCCCAACTACATTCATAAACACGTCAATTAGTACTAAATAAAACACTATTCTGAAGGATGGCATCACTTTCGATATAATTATAGCCTAAGCTTAGACTTATCGAAAGACGGTCGAAAACTTGCTATTTTTCAGAAGTCCAGAAGGGAGAAGTATTCACTTTACAGCTAGGAGCACATAGACACTAGTTTGGAGCAATTCTACTTACTTTGGTTCGGTAGCTCGATGATTCGTCAGCCGTATTTCGCTAAACAAAATCCGTAGGAATGCTCCCTGCTGCTAAATACCTCGGTACCTGAGGTTAATTTGAGTTTGGACTACGTTTAGCAGTGTAATCGAACGATTATATATTAACCTTCTTCGTCCCTCTCTGTTTTCTACGTTTCTCTGGAAATTTTCAATGATTTAAATGAAATTAAACTGAAGTGGGGCTTTATATACTTGGGCCTGGATAGGCCCAACGTGTCACGGAGCCAACGCGGAGGCTCCACCTCCGTGACACATTGCCATCGCAGAGGGGCTCTGCCCCGGCTCCTTCCGCGATGGTTCGACAGGCTACTTGTCCGATCCTTCCCCGGGCCTTTCCCTAGCATGTATGGCTTTCAAATATGCTTAACCAATGCGCGAATAGGCCATCTAGGTGCTGGGAATCTTACGGGGTATAACATAACCGATCAAGAAATCCTACATGAATTTTATTCTTCATCAAACATGTGCCATCACAACAAGAGAGTTACCCATTTTCACTCATATGTTCTCAAATTATAACACGTAGGGGTATATGGATAAGAAATAACCTCACTCTCACTTAGGATTCACATGCCACGTGTATTGACCCATAAGCTTGCCCTTAGTGTTTTACTCCACTAATTTAAGAATGTTAGGAAGTAAGATCAAGCAGGAATTATCGGGTTGTAATATAAGCTAAGAGCGGGTAGGTACTATTATGGCTAATAATAGTGACTATCTTCCCTAAGCGCTTTTAATACACCACACTCTCCTTAAGAACTTCCATCCTCTTACTTCACCTTTATACTTTTCTACTCCCATTTTCCTCTTTTTTTTCCCCATTTCTTTATGCACACTTAGCTTATTAGTAAGGAGTACGTAAGCAACTTTTCCCTTTGATTTTATTTTTCGCTATTTTCTTCTTTTACTCCTTACCAACTCTTATTCATTTTTAAACAAGTGCACCTCTAGTCTTCTCTTCCACTCCCACAACTACTATTTTCCTTCTTGCACTTTTCACTCTTTAACTTCTTTTGCAATTTCATATAAGCGCTTAGGAGTTTTGGATCAAATTCAAGGCTAATGAAAAGAAAGGAATAAGATCGTTTTGTGGTTAGCAAGGAACAGGCTAAAGGCTCAATGGGGATAACTAAGATCAGACGTTCAAGGTAGGTAAAGCAAGGGATAAAAATAAGGCTCATTCAAAGAAATGCCTAAATCATCTCCTACAATTGACATCCTTCATTTTGTTTTGTATACACACCAGGCAAGTCCTAGACACTACACAATAGAATGGACTATTCAAAAACCTTACACTCACAGCACATGCTCAATTCAAGACAAATTCAGCAGACGCTTAACTCAGCTAATCACAAGAATGCAAAATTCAGTTTTACAAACTTCCCTTCCTCTAGGGTTGAGGCTACATAATATGATTGTAAATGCATGAATTCTTCATTGGTTTGAGTTTTTAGTTGTTGTTTTGTCTTATATTCTTAATTACCTTTGTTTTTATGCTTGATCACCATGAAAACAAACTTGATAAGCTTAGGTAAAATTTTGAAAGAGTAACCTTAAGCTAGAACACGAGAATGTAGGGAGCAAGTTCTTATCTTTACGATATGATTAGCGATTAGGATATAAATTACACCTAATTTTCCTTGCTTGGTTGATAAAATGGGATGAGCTAGACACTGACTTAGAATTTTCACATCACCACTAGTAGAAGTAGCTGTGAAACTAAGAATGGTTAAATGATTAGAGGTGCAAAAGTCCATAGTCAAGGGTACAAACTTCGTAAACCACATCTATGTCATTAAATTGCTCATGAATTAGGACGTCACATCCCCGCTCAACGATGTAGGTGTGAGACTAATTTGTCATGTTCAGAGGATCGAAAGACCATGAACATAGCATTTTAATTATGTGAGACAACAATTGAAGTTTTCATACTCACACCATTGTAAATTATAGTATTGCATGATTATTAGGCCTTAACTCTAGTTGCTTCTTGTATTGTTTCTCAATTATTTTGTGATCATCCCTAGACTTAATTAGAATTTTATGAAATTTCTATACTCAACACTTGTGAATATTAAATTAGAACTTGAATATGAATATTCGCTGAAATAGTGCATTCCCTATGGGTTCGACATCCGGCTCTTAAAAGGGCCACTGTATTACATTTACGACCACATACGCTTGCGCGGGCGCTAGAGCGCGAAGAATGCAACCCCTTCTGGCCTTAAGGTAGGATATGAAGCGACCTACAAGCACAGCTGAACTACCCTTCCACTGTAGGACTGACTCACCAAGAAATCTGAACTCTACTGCATGGGTTCTACAATTGACTGAGGCATAACATGCATGTAGCCAATCTATGCCGAAGATAACATCAAAACCGTTCATGGCTATCTCTACTAAATCTGCTGAGGTTACTTTCTGAAGGACGGTGATAGCACAATTTCTATATACCCGTCTAGCTATAAATAATTCACCGAATGGAATAGAGATTGAGAAGAGTTCTGAAAAGATTTTGGGACTAACTTCGACACTACTAGCAACATTGGGCATCACAAAAGATAAAGTAGCCCTTGGATCTAACAATGCATATACATCAAGGTGGAATACACGTTACATACCAGTGACTACATTTGTGGAGATCTCCTGCTCCTAACGGGATGCTAGGGCATAGAATCTGTTTTGATGCTGACCACCAACCGCACTAGTAGATGCCCCCTGCTGCGCCGGGCGTGCTGGTGGAGCTGCTAAACTGGAGGCTGGGCCTCAGCCCCTATCATGACCCTGTCTGGCAACTAGTTCATCCCTAAGAGTATGTCCGGGCTTCCCACACCCAAAACAAGCACCTGAACATGCTAAGAACTGACCCACATGTCTCTGGCCAAATCTATTATACTCTGGAGTGCTGGTCTCTGCAGGCCTGCTACCCTGACCTCTAGAGCCTAATGCTCATTCCCTATGATCACGCCTAGGTCTGGATGACACACTCATAGCCGAAGGCTCTGGGGCTTATATATTTGGTGGGACTACTGACGGTGCCCACTAGGTCTTTGTTGGGAGAATCTGAAGCTATTAGTCCTGGCCCTCTTGGCCTCTCTCTCTCGCTCACTCATATACACTGCGTCCATCTGCTGGGCGTACATGACTATCCGAGAAAAGTCAATGTATTGAAAAAGCATCACGATCTTGCAATCCCTGACCAAGTAGTCTGCTATACCATGCATGAACCGACTCACTCGGGCTCTCTGATCTGACACCATCTCAGGTGCATACTTGGACATGCGAGTGAACTCTAGCGCATACTCCTGAACTATCATTTTCCTTGCTTTAGGTTCACAACCTTGGCTGCTTTAATCTCCCTCATCTCACGAGGGAAGAACCAATCTAGAAAAGCGGCATGTAACTCATCCCAATCAATAGGGCCTACTCCCACTGCCTTACTATCCTTCCATTTCTTGAACCAGATGTGTGCAACCCCTTTCAACTGATATGAGGCTAGATCAGCGCACTCCTATTTGATCACCCCTATGATCTGGGTGATCTTAAGAACCTCATCAATAAACTCATGTAGATCCTCATCCACATTTGACCCAAGAAACTTTAGAGGGTTCATCCTCATAAAATCTCTGACTCTTGCCGCCGCCGCATTCCCATTTCGAGGGACATGCACTATCACCTCTTGATTGACCTAAGCGGTCAAGGCTTGAGCTAGAATCTAAATGGCTACCATGAACTCAGCGTCGGCAACCTGCTCGAGTACATGCGTATAGCACGAGTTAGAAGGATAGATAGACATTTCATCGCATGAGATAAATCATGAAAGAAGGGAACATTTCCTAAAACGTTTTGTAGCCTCTTCGTCATAAGTGTGGCGCGCTTCACACCCATGTAAAAGACACTACTTAATGCGGCTTTCAGTCATCCTAGGACACTTCAAAACCTAATTCTCTGATACCAAGTTTATCACAACCTGAACATAGGTCTGGATCAAGATACGCGACAAAGAACCCCAAGAGGCTCCAAGTCAACTAATGGCATGAACCTGACTTCTAACTCTATCATAATAAAGCAGAAGATCAACATAATTAATATAGCAGAAGTCTGAGAATCTCATAACATCAAAATACATAATTCAAAACTATAGATGATTACATACTATGTCTGAAAAGCCTCTACTACAGACGAGTTGATGGGACAAGACCCCAACTAACTCACTAAAGTTTGAAACTTAAAGTACTAGAAATAACTGAGAAGAAGGACCCTCGAATTATGAGGGCTCACCATTCTGTCTAATAAGTGCAAATGCTTCAGGTCTGGCTAATGACGAAACTAAGCCTGAATATCCGAGCCTGTATCATGAAATGATACAGCATAGAGTATGCAATCAACACATGAAATGTATCGAGTATGCAGGTAAGTAAACAACTAAGAAAGTAAAATCATAAAACATACTATCATGGAAACACAATCAAGATAAGATTCTGAGAGTAGGGCTTGTGTGCTATTTTCTGAAATCATCATATGTACTTAACTAAACATTACAACTAAATTGAACGACCCAAAGTTGAAAACTAATAATCATAAGTAAAACTAAACATTGGGTCAAACCTGCTGAAAACATAACATCATTAATAATAAACATGCATAACTGAAATCATGACGAACAATGAGAGACTTGTCATATAACCGACGTTACCACGATAGAGCTTACGTGGTCTCGACTATTACACTCAAGTAGGCAGAGCCGTCCAAAGCATTGCTAGAGCCAAGGATGCTACCATGATATCAATATTAAGCTAAAGGCCCTTTGGGGGTAGGGGAAACTCACAAGGGAGGTCCCAAATAATTTGAACATACCTACGTTGATGCGTAGTTATGAGGCATAGGGTTGACTGACCCTTAGCCTACTCGGTGTTAGACATTACTCCCAAAAACATGTATATGCTCTCCATCATTTTTTAATGAAGCTCAACCATCGTCCAATGATGAAGCTGACTCATAACATACATGCATAAATTTGAAATCATAACATGAGGAACTTTGGGCTCAAACCATACCACAAGCTGAAAATAGTGGGAGTCTAGACTCCAAAATCCATGTGGTAAGCTAATACATGGAGTTTAGATAAATTCATGAAACATACTTGATCATATGGGCTTTCCCAATACTTAAACATGCTTGACATATACTTGATCTTTAAAAAAAATGAACATAGACATGGGAAATTCGAAATCGTACTTTCTTCATATACATCTCATCATGTTTGAGTACATATTTCATAGATCTCAACTTTCCGGAACTTACATGGATGGACATCATAATTTATAATTAAAATCATTTAAAAATATGCCCAATAATCATAATTCAACATTAGAAACATACTTGGATCATACCCATGATTGAAACTTAGAGAATTCACATGTTGGGTTAAACCCCATAGATTCATCAACTAGAATTTCATGAATTTAAGAGGGATTGGGCATGGGTATGGACAATTACACCCATTCATAACCCTAAAAATACCTGTATAAATCTAATTTCATAACTTCCTTGATTGTCCAATGAAAACATGGGGAAGAACTTGAGTAATTTAGGCTTGATCACGCTTAGGAGCTTTGAGACTTGCATGCATGGAAGTGAATAGGCCTAGAATGAACTTACCCCTCTTGATACACTCTATTCTGAGATTAAATCGACATAGTTTAGGCCTTAGGATCTTAGGAATCATGAAAAAGCCCTTAATTAATTCGCAGGAAAACACTCACTGCCAATCCCCATGAGGGACTGGACGACTCGTGCTCCATAACCACAACTCGCGGTTCGGTCTGATTTTCCTGTGCTAGAAATTCTTCACCACTAGTCACCATGAGAGACACCACGACTCGTGGTGTACCCTATGACTCGTGGTGACAACCTGTTAGGGATACTATGGAAAATATTTAACCTTTAACCAACTCTTGACCACAGAACGCTCAACGACTCGTGGTGCTGACCACGACTCGTGTTCACACCCGTGTTCACCTCAAAACACAAAATTCCAACCCTGTCTAAGCTCCTCTCCATGAGTCACTCAAGGATTCATGGTGCACCCCATGGGTCACTGGACGACTCGTCCTATGACCTGGTGCAGAAAATCCTATTTTCTCCATTTCAACTTTTGAGTCTGATCTTAGGGCTTTCAAAGTATTATAGACTTGCAGGGTGTTTTTCCAGTCGGTTCATTAAGGGTGTTTTCATATTTCCCAAATTCCTAACTCCTAAACTTTGTTGTTTTGAGCTTTAGATGAATGGCTTTAGAGGGTTTTACTCATTCTAAGCCTCATTCTACTCATAACACTTTCATTAGAAGTTCACAACCTCAAGGGAAGTAAGGATTCTCCATCTTCATCCTCTTTAATTCCTCTTGGGCATCAAACCCTAGCAGTAATTCTCCAAAGCCCAAGTAAGTAGGGCCATGAATGGGGTATTTCTTCCATCCTCATACCAAAATTTCTCCTCAAATTCATGAATTTAAGTTCTTAATAAAGTGTATTGACTTCTAGGGCTTTAACCCAATTCTACGAAATTATCTACCCTATGTTTATGGGTCCAATCCCCTAATTTTCTAATGAATGATTAAATACTATTGAGACTTATTTTACGTTCAATCCGATTATCAATTCATGAGTTTCAAGTTATTAAAAATTATGCCCTATTATGCATGTTTTATGAAGATTCAAGCTTATGATCCATGATTTCAAGCATGATGAGTTATCTAGAATGCATGAATGTTTATGAAATCTCAATTTATGTTTCCATGAATTTTGGATTATGAAGTCTATTTCAAGTATGTATTATTTTATGACTTGGGCAAGCCCGTGAAAGTTAAGTATATTTATTATGATTTTAGTCAAGGCTAATAAGATCAGTTTATAACATGTTTTGGAGTCAATACTCCAAATGTTTAGATTTAATCTATGTTTTGAGAATATAATTATATGAGCAATATTCATATTTTGGGAGTAGTGTCTAACACCGAGTAGGCCAGGGGTTTTGAGGTCCTCGGTCTCTGAGCTATGCATGAACATAGGATATATTCTTATTAGGACCTCTCAAGAGAGTGCTTCCCTCGCCCGAGGGCACACCGTGATGTCATACCTCATTCATCTTTTTCCCTGACAAGACTTAGGATGGCTCTCCTCCATGTGCACAATATGTGGGATCATCATGTTCTCATACATGGTGGTAGTAGGTTATGACGAGTCTCCCATTATTCCTTATGATTTCAGTTACTCATGTTCATGACTTATGGTATTATGTTTTATAGCATATTTGACATAATGATTAGTTTATGAGCTTTCATTTACAATTTCAAGAATGAAAAGTCATATGATTTTCATTTCTAAATCTTTGGTCATTATGTATAGTTTATAATGAATAGTTTATGATTATGCATATTTGAAATATATGGTCTTTAGCAGATAGTCCTTACTATCATAATCTATTTAATTTATATGAATGATTTTAGCTAACGTTTTACTAAGAATGTTTTACATACCTTACATACTTACTACATTACAAATACTAACTGCATACTCTATGCTATATCATTTCATGATATAGGTTTGGGTGATCAGACTCAGCCGTGCTATTAGCCCGCTCCCATATCAGTCTAGTTCAGTCCCTCTATTGGTGAATCCTCATCTTCCAAGGACATTCATTTAATTATGTTGTTACATTAGTTTAGTTTCAGACTTGCAGTTAGCTGGGGGCTTATTCCAGCATCTCATCAAACAGTAGAGGCTTTTCAAACATAGACTTAGCATGTTTATCTTGTGATATAGTTTTGTGATATTATCACTTTATGATGTTTAGTCTTCTTCTTATTCATGTTTATGTTGATTTCTGCTTGACTATGCTCTTAAGTCATGCTATGTATGTACCATGAGTTAGCTTGGAGTCATTCGTGGTTCTAAGTTCTGTATCTTGATCCAGGGTCCCAGCTCGGGTCATGACAAACATGGTACCATAGAAAAGGTTTAGGTCTGTCCTAGGGTGTCTCAAAGCCGTATTAAGTAGAGTCTTTCATGGGTGTGAAGTGCGCCACACTTATAGGGAAGAGGCTACAAGACATTTTAGGAAATTTCCCTTCTTTCATATATATGTAGTGTGATGAACTACATCTCTATTCCTCTACCTCATGCTATACACATTTGCATAAATATGCCTCTGCGCCGAGTAAATGGAAGGAGAAATGGCAACAGAAATATCATAGCAGTAGCAATGGAGTTGGGCATCAGCAAGCCCCACCAGCTCCACTGGAACCCTTGCCCTAGCAGGTCACTCATACTGAGTTCAGGGTGGCATTTCAGATGTTGGCACAACCCATGACTACTCAGGTCAACCAGAAGGCAGTGACCTATGTTTCCCCCAAAAGGGAATGCAATGGTTGCGAGAGTGCGAGATTTCTTCAAGATGACCCCATATGAGTTTCTTAGGTTGAAGGTGGATGAGGACCCAACACGAGTTCATTGAGGTTGTGCAGAATATCCCGCAGATTATGGGGGTGACTGGAGAGGAGAGCGCAAACTTAGCCTCCTATCAGCTGAAGGGGTTGCTCACATATGGTTCCGTCAGTGGAAGGACTGTAAGGGAGTTGGAGCGCTTCCCGTGAGTTGGGATGAGTTTGTCACCGCTTTCTTAGACAAGTTCTTCCCTAGGGAGTTGAGAGAGGCGAAGGTCATTAAGTTTGTCAATATAAAGCAGCACCACGGGACTGTTTAGGAGTATGCCTTGGAGTTTACCCGGTTGTCCAAGTATGCACCAAAGATGGTTGCTGATCCAAGGGCTTATATGAGCAGGTTTTTGAATGGAGTAGTAGATTCACTAGTCAAGGAGTGCAGGATCACCATGTTGAATAATGATATAGATTTCTCCTGGTTGGTCATAGATTCCCAGTAGATAGAAATAGAGCAAATAAAGGAGAAGGAGAGAGGCCAAGAGGGCCAGGATAGGGAGATATGGACACTTTTAGTAGAAATCTGGTGGTGGACGTCGCCCTCAATCCCAATAGAGGTTGTCATTCCTAACTCCAGCATCAACTATCCCATCCAAAACCAGACATGACCATAGGGGTAGAGCATCAGGCTCTAGAGGCTAGGGAAGCATGGTAGGAAAGCACACTTTTTTTCATTGTAGAAAGTGTGGCAGAAAGCATCCTGGCGAGTGCTTGGTCCATACTAACAGTTGTTTCGGGTGTGGGAAGCCCAGACATATGCTGAGAGATTGTCCTTCAGCTAGGCTAGGCGATAGTAGAGTTCATGCCCCGACTACCACTTCAGCAGCTCCAACAACTATCCTATCTTAGTAGGGCCCCTCTTCTAGTACAGGTGGCGGGCAGCAGCAGAACATGTTCTATGCACTATCTTCTTGTCAGGAGCAAGAGGTCTCTTCTAATGTAGTCATTGGTACTTTACCAGTATTCTATCTTGATGTGTATTCATTGTTATATCCACGAGATACTTTATCTTTCATGAATCCTTTATATTATTGTTAGTTTCGGAGTCAGAACCCTTTTTAGTCTCTACTCCTGTCGGTGAGTCAGTTTTAGCTCGGTGAGTATACAGAAATTACCCTATCACAATTCTTCAGAAAAATCTCCTCAGCCAATTTAGTGGAGTTAGATATGACCCATTTTGATGTTATATTTGGTATGTATTCGTTACATGCATGTTATGCCTCAAACAATTGTAGAGCCTACGCGGTAGAGTTTCGATTTCTAGGTCAACCAGTCCTAGAGTGGATGGGTAGTTCAGCTATGCCTGTAGGTCACTTTGTTTCCTATCTCAATGCTAAGAAGATGATCTCTAAGGGCTATCTGTATCATCTAGTTTGGGTCAAGGATTCTACGTTCGAGACCCTAACTCTTCAGCCAGTTCCTGTAGTGTGTGAGTATCCGGAGTGTTTCTATATGATCTACCAGGAGTCCCTTCAGGTGGGAGATTAACTTTGATATTAAACTTCTCCTTGATACACAGTCTATATCCATTCCTTCTTACAGAATGGTTCCAACTAAGCTAAAGGAGTTTAAAGAGCAGTTGAAGGATCTCCTAGACAAGGGTTTCATTAGGCCTAGTAAATCCTCATAGGGTGCTCCAGTTCTCTTTTTCCGCAAGAAGGATGGTTCCCTTAGGATGTGCATTCATTACCGGTAGTTAAATAAGGTGAGAATCAAGAATAAGTATCGCTGTCCCAGTATTGATGACTTGTTTGACTAGCTTTCGGGTGCCAAGTGCTTCTAGAAGATAGATCTTAGATCTGGCTATCACCAGCTCAGAGTTAAGGAGAGTGACATTTTGAATATAGCCTTCAGGAATCGGTATGGTCAATATGATTTCGTAGTTATGTCTTTTGAACTAACGAATGCTCCTGCAACTTTTATGGATTTGATGAACAAGGTGTTCAAGTAGTATTCAGATATGTTCGTGATTGTTTTCATAGATGATATCCTTATATACTCTCAGAGCGACGAGGAGCATGCCGCTCATTTGAGGATGGTGTCGCAAACTCTCAAGGATCACCAGCTATTTGCCAAATTTAGAAAGTGTGAGTTTTGGATAAACTCAGTAGCATTCCTGGGCCATGTAGTGTCTAGCGAGGGTGTACAGGTGGACTCTCAAAAGATATAAACAATGAAGAATTGGACTAGACCAATTAGTTCGACAGATATTAGGAGCTTTTTAGGTTTGACTTGCTATTACAGCTGGTTCATAGAGGGATTTTTATCCGTTGCAGCACCTTTGACTAAGTTGACCTAGAAGAAGGTCAAATTTCAATGGTCGGATACTTGTGAGAAGAGTTTTTAGGCGTTAAAGACTCGACTCATTTCAGCCCTAGTATTGACCCTACTGGAGGGCATGAATTATTTTGTTGTGTATTGTGATGCCTCTAGGGTTGGTCTTGGTTGTGTGTTGATGCAGCATGATAAGGTCATTGTGTATGCATTCAGACAGCTTAAGATTCATGAGAAGAATTATCCTATGCATGACCTAGAGTTGGAAGTTGTGGTATTTTCTTTAAAGATTTGGAGGCACTATTTGTATGGGGTACTTGTGGAGGTGTTCACGGATAGAAAGTGCCCTCAATACGTGTTCACTTAGAAGGACCGAAATTTGAGATAGAGGAGATGACTAGAGCTTCTTATGAACTATGACATGAGTGTCCTTTATCATCCAGGTAAGGTAAATGTGGTGGCGGATGCTTTTAGTAGACTCTCCATGGAGTGTGTCATATGTAGAGGATGGGAGAAAGGAGGTGGTGAAAGATATCCATAGGCTTGATCGTTTAGGGGTTCGCCTTGCATATTCTATGGATGGTGGATTTATCATTCAGAATGGGTCAGAATCTTCATTGGTGGTAGAAGTCAAAGCTAGGCAAGATGAGGATCCTTTCTTAGGGAAGCTGAAGGAAGCTGTTTGGAATTAGAAAGTGGAGGTTTTCTCCCGAAGGGGAGATGGTGTACTCCGATATCAGGGCTAATTGTGTGTGCTAGCTGTAGATGAATTGAGAGAGAGGATGTTGAGTGAGGCTCATGTCTCTCGGTACTCTGTATATCCAGGTTCCACCAAGATGTATCATGATCTATAGGATGTCTATTGCTGGAATGACATAAGAAGGAAATAGCGGAGTTTGTGGCTAAGTGTCTGAATTGCCAACAGGTGAAGGTTGAGCATCAGGACCAAGAGGTATTCTTTAGGACATTAGTATTCCTACTTGGAAGTGGGAAGAGATCAATATGAACTTCATTATAGGATTACCTCGTACACGCCGATAATATGACTCTATATGGGTGATTATAGATAGGTTGACCAAATCAGCCCATTTCCTACCAGTTAAAACTACCAATTCAGCTAAGGATTATGCTGGATTGTATATTCAGGAGTTAGTTCGGTTACATGGAGTTCTTTTTCCATCATCTCAGATAGGGGTACTCAGTTCACCTCTCAGATTTGGAGGTCGTATTAGAGGGGCCTTGGTACTCAAATGAAGCTTAGCACAACTTTTCACCCTCAGACGGATGGTCAGGCCGAGCAGACCATTCAATGCTAAGCAGACCATTCAGACTCTTGAGTATATGTTGAGAGCATGTGTGATTGATTTCAAGGATATTTAACATGATCACTTGCCTCTCCTTTAATTTGCCTACACTAATAATTACCACTCTAACATTCAGATGGCTCCATTTGAGACTCTATATAGACGGAGGTGTAGGTCACGTATTGGATAATTTGAAATAGGTGAGGCTACATTAATAGGACCTGATTTTATTTATGAGGCCGTGGAGAAAGTTCATCTTATTAAAACAAGGCTGAAAATAGCTCAGAGTTGTCAGAAATCTTATGGGGATGTTAGGCAGAGAGAGCTTGAGTTTGAGGTTGATGATTGGGTATTTTTGAAGGTGTCTCCGGTGAAGGGATGATAAAGTCAGAAAGAAGAGGGAGCTCAAACCCCAATATGTTATTCTGTATAGGATTTTAAGGCGAGTTGGCAAGGTGGCATAGGAGTTGGAGCTATTAGTAGAGTTAGCTTTGGTTCATCCGGTTTTCCATGTATCTTTGTTGAAGAAGTGCATTATTGACCCAACCATAGTTGTTTCGCTAGAGAGCATAGGTGTGAAGGATAGCCTTACCTATAAGGAGGTTTCTGTTAATATCCTTGATCATCAGGTTTGGAAGTGGAGAAACCAGGAGGTAGCTTCGGTGAAGGATTTATGGAGAAATCATCTTGTTGAGGGAGCTATGTAGGAAGCCGAAGAAGATATCATGGCTAGATACCTGCATCTTTTTCCTTCTGTCTCAGTTCCAGCATGAGGTTTCAGTTTCCTCCTTAGTACTTTTTTTAGTTTCATGTAAAGTTCATGTCTTTGAGTTTCTTTTATGTCATTGCATGCATGTATGTTTCATGAATTCAGTTCAGTCATGTATATCAGTCTAGAGTCAGTAACTCCGTTAGTTTTAAGATTTAGTTGTTCAGTTTTGGTATTGTAGTTCCTTCTCCACCCTTTCAGTATGCTTAATCTACGTTTGAGGATGAATGTTCCCAAGAGAGAGATAATATAACACCCAAAATATCCCTAATATTTGACCAGAGGATTGAATAAGAGAAAACAGGAAAATCTACACCAGATCACAAAATGACTCGTCAGGTGACTCTTTAAGTCACCTAATGGACCGTTAAGTGACCCATTAAGTGGTGCTAAGTTGGGAAAAAAGGTATGATGAGTTGGTAATTTACCAACTCATTAAGCTCTTAAGCTTGAGTTTTTACTGAGTTTTTGAGTTGATTATATGGATTTTATGCTCTTTTTGCCTTTGTTGTGTGCAGATGCCAAAATGGGTAGAATAGAGAAAAATGGAGCAAAAAGAAAGAAGTGAGAACAAATTGGCAGTCCATCGGTGAAAACTAGCGAAACATCGGTCAGAGGCTGATTTTCACTGCCTCTGTGGAAAAATGCCATCGGCGAACTGCAAGTTACCTACAACGACTCGCCAGTCCAGTCACCAAAGGACACCCGATTTTCTGGAATGAAGAACAAAGACCCGGCAATTCATGGATTGAGATCAGTTAAATGCCGTATTAACCACCGATGCTCATTGGAGTTTAGTGATAGCTCAGAAAAGATACCCGACGGTTCACGAATTTGAACCGGCGAATCGTCAGTGTCTCCACCGATTCTAGAATGATGCTTAGTGGTAAAATTGTCTATCACGGAAAAAGAGATAGAAGATGCCCTATTATCCTGGATATAAATACTAATGAAAGTACTATGTACTAGAGCATATGGAGAGCAGACCATATCACATCATCTTTTCTTTTATTAGCTTTAGAACATTCTCTTAGCAGAAAAAGGAGATTTTGATTGGTAACTTTGAAAAGTACTCTTCTCTACTTCTTCTTCTTCAGAGTAAGGTACAACTATTGTTGGAGACTATTTGTAAATTTGATTTTACTACTCTTGTTCTTATATTCAATTAGTTTATTGATGAATGTGCTTTTGAATTTCTTAATCATGAGTAGCTAAATCATTAACTAGAGTTGTGTGATGATGAATACTTAATTAGAGTGGGTATTGTAAGAGTCATCATCATATTGTTTAAATAAGTGTAAATCTGTTAGATTCTCTTCAATCTATAAAGGAAGATCCATTGATTATGATATGGGTCTATTTATTCTTGCTTGCTTGTTGTTTGTAAAAGAATAATTAAGTATTGGAAGAGAATTTAATAGTGGGTATGGTTGAGAGACTGTGAAATTGGGTTAGAAATAGCTAAAATTGCAGTCTCACTTCTCATTAGTAGCTAATAGCTAGAAATTAGTGCAGCTACTAATCCAAATCTAATTAGGTGAACTAAATAGTAGCTAGAGGTTTGACAAAGCTCTAGTAAGATGTAGTTATAAGGATGAAAAGCTGTAATTACCCACCTCCCGAGATTTTTTACACTAATTAAACTTATAAGATGACCTAGCATGTCCCTATTTAGTTAGTATATAATCTACACTACACCTCTAGTCTTTCACATTCTTGTTGACAACCTTGCTAATTTTGCTATTTTATTCAACCAAATTACCAAACATAATTCACTACAAGTTCCAATTCCCCCAATTTATTTGTTTTTATGTTAACTCTACGTGCTAACTTCAATTTCTCAATCGACACTTGTAATTATCATTCACTAGTCCTTGTGGGATTTGACCTCGACAGCCATCGGGTTACTTGTTTTGATACTTCGGTCGTGTATATTCTTTGCATGAAGGATATAGATTGGACGTTATCAAAAATGGTCTGATGAGTTGTCAATTTACCAACTCATTAGGCTCTTAAGCTTGTGTTTTTTACTTATTCTTTGAGTTGATTATATGAATTTTGTGCCCTTTTTGCCTTTGTTGTGTGCAGATGCCTAAATGTGTGGAAAAGAGCAAAAATGAAGCAAAAATAAGTAAGTGAGAACAACTCGGTGGTCCACCGATGAAAATCGGTGAAACACCGGTCAAAGGCCGATTATCACTACCTCTAAGGAAAAATGCCACCGGTGAACCACGAGTTGCCAATGGCAGCTCACCGGTCCAATCACCGAAGGACACCCAATTTTCTGGAATGAAAACAAAGACCCGGCAACTCACGGGTTGAGATCGTCTAAATGCCGGATGAACCGTCGATGATCACTGGAGTTTAGTGATGGCTCAGATAAGATACCTGGTGGTTCACGGATTTAAACTGGAGAATCGCTGGTGTCTCCGCCAATTCCAGAATGATGCTTAGGGTAAATTGTCCATCACAAAAAAAGAGATAGAAGATGCCCCATTTTCCTGAGTATAGATACTAGAGAAAGTATTCTGTATTAAAGCGTATAAAGAGCAGAGCATACCACTGTCACGCCCCACCTTGGGAGGCATGACTGGCACCTAGTGCCACCCTAGAATCTAACTGACTGGCAACTATAACTATACTATAGCTGACAAGGCCACTATCTAACAACTAAACAAGGCCCCACATGACCATCACATGAAATAAAACATATATATAGGCCCCACACGACCAACAACAAAATAACCATAGGAAATCTGTAAATCTACAAGCCTCTAGGAGTGGAATAATGATCGAGACAGGGGTCCAACCTACCCATGCTTTATAATCAAAAGAGAAAACCTTTTAACTAATCAGCTCCGAAGGAAGGGAGCTAACTATACTGCTTACTCGGGCTGAAAGCTTAGGAGGTCCTGATCCGCATCTATTCGCACTTGCAGGCAAGTATTGTAGCGCCCCAAGAATGGGCATCAGTTCAATATATACCGAATATGTAAGGCAGTAACAGAAAATAACTTAATAAACTTGAAATGAAACTAAAAGTAACTGAGTAGAAGGGATAGGATATAACCGGAATAACGTAACTTCCTGCTATCTAACCTATCAATAAATAGTGCAAACAAGAACCTTACCTGGCCCCCATAAGATGAAAGGTGCAAATAGCACAAAATAACCCACTCAAGGCCCCTATAAGCCCTGACGAGCACACTTCAATCTATATACCCCTAACAACATCAAAATGAGTCAACTAGTAACTATAGCCAACCTACCGGTCCCTTGGGTCTGCAACTGAGCCCACTCGGCTCCGGAACTGTAGTTGTGTCTGAATCCAGTGGACTCCTAATAACTGCACCCCGAGCACCGGGCTCGACGAGGGTATGATGCCAATACGACATAGAACTGGTAGTCAAGCCATGGAATTGACAATATAAGGCCCTTGGGTCTCATCATCGTCCCTTGAGATGGAATTTCACTCCTTGGAGCAATGTCATATAGCCCCTGACAGGAAATGATACAACTAGTAACTGTGGGGTTGGTCATGGAAGGCTATACAGTGCAAAGTCAATCCCAAACTAAACATAGAGTACTGGTCTTAGCTAATAGCAATAGATAATCACAATAACAATACTTCTGTCTCTTTTACTAGGATTCAAACTGTAGTACGATGCTATAGAAACTAACTTGACGAAGGAATTCACCTTAACATACCTCAATTGTCGTTTCCGGAGTAACTGACGAGTTTGAGCTTGTATTTGTCAGCTCTTTTCAATTATAACCGTAATACTGGAGAAAGAGACTAATTTCAATACCAAATTCTGCTTAAAATGATAACTTTTGATACTAATAACAATAATACTTCAACTTTGCAAAATACGGTCGAAAACCTATAATTTCCCGAGAGTTCAGAAGGGAGAAATGCTTACTTGATGCCTGCTACTGTGTAGGAATCAATTAGGAGCAATTCTGGAAACTTCTACTCGGCGAAGTTCTAATCTGATAGGCATATTTTGAGAAAATAACTCCATAGTAATGTTCCCTTCACGCTTAGAACTTGATACCAGAAGTTAATTTGAATTTGGATGGCATTTGGCAGCATAATCGGACGAAAAACTATTGAAACCCTCGAGTTATACTCTCTCTGGCTGAAGGAAAATATTGATAAATGATTTGAAATGAAAGAAGGGTCTTTATATATATTGAGGGAAGTGGCCTGGGAGGCGCTTCGCGTCGGCCATCGTGGCAACCCCAGTGCCACGCCGCGCCACTCAAGGGCACCAGCAGTCCTAGCGCGCCGCGCAGGTTCCATGTAACCCCACTCCCAAGGCTTTTCTACACGCGTCGTATTCTCTTTATTCATCACAAATCCATGCATACGCTTGCTACTCGTTAACATTTACGGGGTGTAACATCCTCCCCCCAGGAGCATTTATCCTCGAATGTCATTCTTAGGCTTAAAGGAGTTAACTCTTTTAACCAAGATTTAGAAACATTTCGGCGGAGTCTCCTCTGTAATATGGACTATCCGGAAACCTGAACGTAAAAAAGTCCACCATGGGCACCTCGCAGGACGCTATACAACCATTACACAATAAAAAAGAGTAGTCACGAACATAACAAATGGAATAAGAAGTAAAATAATAATGGAACGACAACCTTACCTTAATTGCATAATCTAGATCAATTATGGAACAAGTGAGGATATCTAGATTTCATATCATCCTCAGCTTCCCAGATCATTTCGTCTTTATTCCTGTTCCTCCATAATACTTTAACAGAGGCGACATCTTTTGCTCTCAACCTACGAATCTACCAATCTAATATGGCCACTGGAACCTCTTCGTAGGCTAACTCCTCAGTAACCTGGACGTCCTCAACTGGCAGGACTCGGGACAGATCCCCTATACATTTTTGCAGCATTGACACGTGAAAGACCAGGTGAACATATTCTAACTCTGGGGGTAAGTCTAACTCATAAGCCACTTGTCCTATTCTCCAGAGTATCTGATATGGCCCAATAAACCTAGGGCTAAGCTTGCCCTTTCTACCAAACCTCATTACGCCTTTCATTGGCAAAACTTTCAGAAACATCCAGTCACCAACACTGAATTCCAGTTCTCTACGCCGCACGTTAGAGTAGAATTTCTGGTGACTCTGAGTTGTAAGAAAGTGCTCTATGATAATATTTACTTTCTTCTTTGATTGGTGGATCATGTCAGCTCCTACTAATTCTGATCCCCTACTTCAAACCACCCAATAGGAGATCTGCATTTCTGCCCATATAAGGCCTCATAAGGCGCCATCTATATTGCCGAATGATAACTGTTATTATAAGAAAATTCAATAAGGATTAAATGCTTATCCCGACTACCTCCAAAGTCTAACACACACCCCCACAATATATCCTTAAAAGTCTGAATTGTACATTCTGCCCGCCCATCTGTTTGAGGATGGAAGGCTGTACTCAGATTAACCCATGTTCCCAAGCCTTTTTGAAATGACTGCCAGAATCTAGCTATGAATTTTGCCCCCAGTTAGAAATGATAGAAGTTGGGGCACCATGTAATCAAACTATTTCTCTAATATACAATTCAACATAGTCCCTGGTTGAGAAAGTGGTCCTGACTGGCAGGAAATGAGCTAATTTCATTAATTTGTCAACAATCACCCATATAGAATCAAATCTGCACCTGGTACAAGGTAATCCTATCACAAATTCCATGTTGATCATTTTCCATTTCCACATAGGTACCGCTAACTCTTGGGTCAATCCGCTGGGTTTTTGATGTATCGCTTTTACTTGCCGACAATTAGGGCATTATGCTACAAATTCTGCTACACCCTTTTTCATTCCCAGCCACCAGTAAATCTCTTTTATTTCATGATATATCTTTGTTGAACCTAGATGAAGAGAATAATGGGAATAATGTACCTCCTCCATGATCTGCTGGTGAAGTCCCGCCACATCTGGAACGTAGAGGCTACCCCTACATCTCAAGACCTCATCTTCTATCAATTCAAATGTCGCTAACCCACCTTGTTGAACCTTATCTCTACGTTGAACCAGGTTAGGATCTTCATACTTCCATTCTTTTACCTCTACAACCAGGGATAATACTGCAGTATTCTAAATCACTACCCCACGGTCTCCCGAATCTACTATTTGGATGGCTAAGCTTGCTAACTGGTGTAATTCTTGGGCCAACTCCCACTTTTTGGGCCTCAACTGCACTAAACTCCCCATTGATCTACGACTAAGGGCATCCGCTATGATATTAGCCTTCCCTAGATGATATAAAATATTCACATCGTAGTCCTTCAATAATTCTAACCAGCGACACTACCGTAGATTCAACTCTTTCTATGTATAGATCTACTGGAGGCTCTTATCAGTAAAAATGTCCACGTGCACCCCATACAGGTAATGTCTCCAGATTTTTAAGGCATGAACTACTCCCGCTAACTACAGGTCATGAGTCGGATAATTCCTTTCATGCTTCCTCAATTGCCTTGAAGCATAAGCAATTACCCTACCATGTTGCATCAGAACACACCTTAACCCAACGCCCAAAGTATCACAGTACACTGCATAACCCTCTGAACCTTCCGGCAAAGCTAGTAAGGGCGCTGAGGTCAATCTATTTTTCAACTCCTGAAAACTCTGTTCACACACTTTGGTCCAGTGAAATTTAGCTTCTTTTTGAGTTAACTTGGTAAAAGGCATGATAGAGTAGAAAATCCCTCTACAAATCTTCTGTAATACCCGGCTAACCCCAGGAAACTGCGTACCTCAGTTGGAGTTGTAGTTCTAGGACATGTCTTTACTGCCTCAATCTTCTACGAATCTACCTGAATACCAACATCCAACACAATATGACCCAAAAGGCTATGAATTCATCTAGAACTCACATTTAGAAAAATTTTCATACAACTGGCAATCCTTGAGAATCTAGAGCACTGCTCGCAAATGATCTCGGTGTTCTGCTTCGGAGCGGGAATACACCAGAATGTCATCAACGAATACTATCACAAAAAAGTCTAGATATGGCCTGAAGATACTGTTCATCAAATCCATAAACACTGTTGGGGCATTCGTCAATCCGAAGGACATAACTAGGAATTCAAAATGACACCACCAGGTCTTGAAAGCTGTCTTTGGAATATCTCTCTCCCGGACCTGCACCTAGTGATGCCCAGAACTTAAGTCGATCTTAGAGAAGTACTTCGCCCCTTGTAGGTGATCAAACAAGTCATCTATCCTGGGAAGCAACTATTTATTCTTGATAGTGATTTTATTTAGCTGCTGGTGATCTATAAAAATGCAGAGGGAGCTATCTTTCTTTCTTACAAATAGAACTGGCGCACCCCACAATGAAGTACTCGACCTGATAAAGCCCTTATCTAACAGATCTTTCAACAGTTCCTTCAATTCTCTAACTTAGAAAGAGCCATTCAGTACGGAGGGGATGGATATAGACTGAGTACTTGGTAATAGGTCGATAGTAAAAATGATTTCCCGTTCTGGGGGAATACCAGGAAGTTCATCTAGAAACACGTCTGGAAATTCATTAACCACAGGAATAGACTGGAGAGTCAGGGATTCCACATGGACATCCTGAACCCTGATAATATGATAAATGCAACCCTTCGCTATTAACATTTTCTCCCGAAGATAGGATATAAACCTACCTTTTAGTGTAGTTGTATTTCCTTTCAACTCTCACACTACCTCCCCTGGAAAGTGAAACCAAACAGTCTTGGTCCAACATTGTACATTGGCGTAATATGGTGCTAGCCAATCCATACCCATAATTGCGTCAAAATTAATCATTTCTAGTTCCACTAAATCAACTAAAGTTTGGCGACCAACAACCTCTATTTTCCAACTCCGATAGATCCTTTTAGCTATAATATAATCATCTATGGGCGTGGACAGTGAAAAGGGTCGCTGAAGCAATTCTCACATTATACCAAACATCCAGGCCATTAATGGTGTAACATAAGATAAAGTGGAACCTGGGTCTATCAAAGCATACACGAAATAAGAATAAATGTCCAGCATACCTGTCACAATTTCCGACGACGACTCTGTGTCCTATTGCCCCAGTAAAGCATAGGTGTGATCTGGACCGGTGCCTAAACTCAATGTCCCTGACCTCCCTCGGCTCTGCCAGCTGGAGCTGAGGGCTTATACCCTACTGGAGATGCTGGGGCACGGGACCCTGCTGAAGATCTGTCCTGTCGGTCCCGATCACTCTAACCCCTGGCTGGACAGTCTCTCATCATGTTACCCTCTTGTCCACAGGTGTAACATGCAGTAGAACCATACATGCATGTGGTTGCACCCTAGCGCACATGCAAGTGTACACGGTCGTACAAGTAATACAGTGGCCCTTTTTAGAGCCGGATGTCGAACCCACCAGGACTGGACTTATTTCAGCAAATATTCAAGTTCAAGTGTTAAATTAAACTTCATAATTGTTGACTGTAGAAATTTCAAAAAAATTCTAATTAAATCTAGGGGTGATCACAAAATAATCGAGAAACAATACAAGAAGCAACTAGAGTTAAGGCCTAATAATCATGCGATGCTACAATTCACAATGGTTCGAGTATGAAAACTTCAGTGTTGTCTAAAATAGTTAAAATGCGATGTTCATGGTCGTTTGAGCCTTAAAACACGACAAACTAGTCTCACACCTACATCGTTGAGCGGGGATGTGACGTCCTAATTCGTGAGTAATTTAACTACATGGATGTGGTTTGCGGAGTTCGTGCCCTTGATTATGGACTTTCGTACCTCTAATCATTGAACTTGACTTAGCTTCACAACTACTTCTATGAGTGGTGATGTGAAAATTCTAAGTCCGTGTCTAGCTCATCCCATTTTAGTAACCAAGCAAGGCAAATCAGGTATAATTTATTTCCTAACCGCTAATCCCATTGTAAAGATAAGAACTTGCTCCCTACATTCTTATGTTCTAGCCTATGGTTATTCTTTTGATCTTTTACATAATCTTAACGAGTTTGTTTTCATAATGAACAACCATAAAACAATAATAATAAAGAATGTAATACAAAAAAAAAACTAATACTTAAACCAACAAAGAATTCAGGCATTTACAATCATATCATGTGGCCTCAACCCTAGAGGAAGAGTTTAAGCTACTCATGTTTGTACAAATACTTAGAAACATGATTCAAGTAGCGTACTTACAAGAATAGTTAAAATAGAATGAAAAAAATGAACCCTAGGTAGAGTTCTTCCTTTCTCCCTTCGCTCCTTTCCATTTTTCTCCAAAAATATTTCGTGATAAAATGATTTTAGGAGCTAAGTTTCTATTTATACTTGGTTTTGGCCAGCCATGAACTAGCTCCGTGTCACGTATCCTAACGCCCTGATTTTCCTCAATGACACGAAGGCAACGCATAGGCTTACTGGTTTGGACTTCTCAGCAGCTCTTGTGCTCCATTGCTGTGTGTCGCCCGGCATGGCATGGAGGCCATCGCGGCTTGTGCATGCCGTGGCATGGTACTATAGCATAGGGCCACTGGATGGCAAGCCTCTGCGTGCAAGGCATGGGCATTACATGGTGCTGGGTGCGGTGCACGCACAAAGTGGCATGCTGCCTGGCGCGGCCAGCCTTGCCTTGGCATGTCCACTTGCCTTCTTTTGCAACTTTGTTCCGAACTTCATTCCTTTGCTTCAACCATCATTATTTAGTCTCTCCTATGCATTTTACACCTGCAAAACAAAGACTAATCATGTTGGTTAGTTCCGGGGTGAAATTAAGCATGAATACATGAGAATGTAATCATATAAATTGACAAACATGGCTAAACTAAGGTATAGAATACCACTTGGGCACGTAATTATGCCCAAGATCACTACCCCACAGTTATTCCCTTGTTCGTCCTCAAACAACTCTATTACATCCCATGCACATGAATAACTTACTCATAGCTAATTGAAACAAGACAATTCAAGCTTAGGCTACACCGATTGTTTTAGATGGCAAGTTAAAAATATAGCATGCAAGATATAACCATTAAAATAAAATATAACTATGTTAAGACTTTCTAGCCTCAAGAATCTACTCTCAAACTCAAAAAAACCCATGCAAATTAACCAACCAAGAAATCCGACATGAATTTTATCCTTCATCAAACATGTGCCCTCACAACAAGAAAGTTACCCATTTCTCCACTCATCAGTTTTCAAATTATGACATATATGGGTGTATGAATAAGAAATAAAATCACTCTCACAAAGAATTCACATGCAACATGTATTGACCCATAAGCTTGCCTTTTGTGTTTTACTCCACTAATTTAGGAATGTTCGAAAGTAAGATCAAGTAGGACTTAGTGGGTTGTAATGTAAGCTAAGGGGCGGGTAGGTACTATCATGGCCAGTAATAGTGACTATCTTTCCTAAGCGCTTTAAATCCATCACACTTTCATTAAGAATTTCCAGCCTCTTACTTCACCTATATTCTTTTCACTCCCCTTTCCCTCTTTTGTTTCCCATTTCATTTGGCACACTTAAGTTGTTAGTAAGGAGTAGTTGATCAATTTTCTTTTTCGCTCTTTTCTTGTTTTACTTCCTACTGAATCTTATTCATTTTTAAACAAGTGCACCTTTAGTCTTTTCTTTAACTCCCACAACTACTCTTTTCGTTCTTCTTCCAACTCCTCAATTTTACATAAGCGCTTAGGAGTTTTGGATCAAATTCAAGGCTTTCATCAAACACGTGCCCTCACAACAAGAAGTTACCCATTTTTCCACTCATCTTTTTTCAAATTATGACATATATGGGTGTATGAATATAAAATAAACTCACTCTCACAAAGAATTCACATGCGACATGTATTGACCCATAAGCTTGCCTTTAGTGTTTTACTCCACTAATTTAGGAATGTTCAAAAGTATGATCAAGTAGGACTTAGTGGGTTGTAATGTAAGCTAAGGGGTGGGTAGGTACTATCATGGCTAGTAATAGTGACTATCTTCCCTAAGCGCTTTAAATCCATCACACTTTCATTAAGAATTTCCATCCTCTTACTTCACCTATATTCTTTTCACTCCCCTTTCCCTCTTTTGTTTCCCATTTCATTAGGCACACTTAAGCTATTAGTAACGAGTAGTTGATCAATTTTCTTTTTCGCTCTTTTCTTCTTTTACTTCCTACTAAATCTTATTCATTTTTAAACAAGTGTACCTTTAGTCTTTTCTTTAACTCCCACAACTACTCTTTTCTTTCTTCTTCCAACTCCTTAATTTCACATAAGAGCTTAGGAGTTTTGGATCAAATTCAAGGGTATTGCAAAGAAGGGGTTAAACTTATTTTGTGGCTAGTAAAGAATAGGCTAAAGGCTCAATGGGGCTAACTAGGATTAGACATTCAAGGTAGGTAAAGCGACGGATAAAAATTAGGCTCATGCAAAGAAATGCCTCAATCATCTCCTACAATCGACATCCCTCATTTTGTTTTATATACACACCGGGAAAGTTCTAGACACTACACAATAGAATGGAATATTTAAAAACCTTAAACTCATAGCACATGCTCAATTCAAGATTAATTACGCAGACTCTTAACTCAGCTAATCACAAGAATACAGAATTCATCTTTAAGCACATCGAGTCACATTCAAGAGCCTAGGTGTCTCAAACAGAGTTATGCCACTATTAAGCATGCTTCAAAATTAACGATACTTGAATATCACAATCATGTACAATACATAACAAGAACATCAAGCCACAATTAGCTAAGGGTTCAAAGACAAAAACCTATTGACTAATTTTCCCTCAAGACGGTCGTCATCCATCCATCGTCGGGAGAAATCCCTAACTATGAATAAAACAGCTATATCTAGAAAAAGAAAAATTGTATTCATCGGTTCAAAGTGTCCCCCATCGGAAAAGAACCGAAAAGAAAAACTAGCGGGTGGGTGAATTATGCTCAACTCAAACTTTTTCATCAAACTATACCATACAAAGCACTAATTTCACCCGAATTCATTAAGCACCAAATTTTGGAATTCCATCACCCAACACTTGAATCACGCTATTTTCCTAAAGCATCAAATAAAAATACTACAAGGGTGAGAAATAATCCATGAGGCCTCTAGGCCTAGCTAGCAGCATGATTTCCTCCATTTTAGAACACGTGGGTCACTGACCCCACACTCATCTTTTTCCATGCTCCTTAGCTTCCTCTTCTAAGGGTACTCATACTTCCCCTCAATCTGTGCTTAAGTCACCACAACGAAAAAAAGTAAAAATAAACAAAATCAAAATAAAAGAAAAATAAATATGTACCTGTGGTACCCTTGGGTTGCCTCCCAAGCAGCGCCTAATTTTATATCGCGGCACGACACATAAAGTTTCACCACTTTTCTATCCACTTTGAGGATATGAATCTCACCCCTAATTTCTTCTCCAATTTCATCTTATTCTCCAAGGGTAGTGGTGAAAAAATGAAAGGACCAAGCAGTAGATGTCGCCTCTAGCACTTATTTGCCCTTACATAAGTGAAGTCATTTTGTCTCTCGAAATCAACAAATTTTAGAATATTTACGGGGCTTGTTCCTCCTCTAGACTTTTCTCTACAAGCTTGGAAGACTCTATTTCTAGGTTGTCAACCAAACTTAATGTCGAGAAATGCTTCGAGTGGGGTACAATACACCTCATCTCCGAAACTGCGTTGTGCTTGACCTCCTTACTTGTGTACACCTTCTCCACATCAACATCTGACTCCACATGAATGTCAAATGGTTTGAATTCTATCCCCCCTTTTATGACTAGATTGTCTATATGTGTGAGACCATCACGGAGACTCTCAGGAGCTTCTAACTGTTGAGCTTGTTCCAAGAACTCACCCTTTTCTTCTCCTTGCAGCCCCTCTTGAGTATTAGCTAAGACCGTCACTTGCAAATCAAAGAAAGCTTCAGCCTCAACCATCATCTCCGTGAACTTGGTGCTTATTATTTCTAAGGCCTCTATGTTTTCCTTAGTCTGAACTCCCAATACTTCCATCTGCTCCCTCATCACTTCTGTCTACTCAAGGACCTATTTTAACATATTTTCTATCTGAACTTGGTGTTCTAAGTCCTCCTCCTCATCATTCCTGTTCTCATCAAAAAACCAAAGAAAGATCATAGTAGGGTCTTGAGGGTAGGGGAATATGAATTTGGACAACCATTCCAATGGCCATCCTGACCATCACATATACTACAAGTTACACAATATTGTCGCAAGTGGGGTCCTCCACAATTCAGACAAGAATTATTGACATAGGAGTATCCACCATTCAACCGATTTGTACTCCATGATATCATGTCAAGAAAGGTATCAAGCTAAAAAATAAAATAAAAGAATTTACAAAATAAATTCAACATTTAAAAAATTCTACATCAACACAAAAAACAAGAAATTCACCAATTTCACCAGTCCCCGGCAACGGTGCCAAAAAATTGGTTGCGTCCCAGTGCATGCGGTCGTACAAGTAATACAATGACCCTTTTTAGAGCCGGATGTTGAACTCATAGGGGCTGGACTTATATCAGCAAATATTCAAGTTCAAGTCTTAAATTAAACATCGTAAGTGTTGATTGTAGAAATTTCAAAAAAATTCTAATTAAATCTAGGGGTGAACACAAAATAATCGAGAAATAATACAAGAAGCAACTAAAGTTAAGGCCTAATAATCATGCAATGCTACAATTCACAATGGTTCGAGTATGAAAACTTCAGTTGTTGTCTCAAATAGCTAAAATGCGATGTTCATGGCCTTTCGAGCCTCTAACATGACAAACTAGTCTCACACCATCATTGAGAGGGGATGTGACGTCCTAATTCGTGAGTAATTTAACTACATGGATGTGGTTTGCGGAGTTCGTGCCCTTGATTATGGACTTTCGTACCTCTAATCATTGAACTTGACTTAGCTTCACAACTACTTCTATGAGTGGTGATGTGAAAATTCTAAGTCCGTGTCTAGCTCATCCCATTTTAGTAACCAAGCAAGGCAAATCAGGTATAATTTATTTCCTAACCGCTAATCCCATTGTAAAGATAAGAACTTGCTCCCTACATTCTTATGTTCTAGCCTATGGTTATTCTTTTGATCTTTTACCTAATCTTAACGAGTTTGTTTTCATATTGAACAAGCATAAAACAATAATAATAAAGAATGTAATACAAAACAAAAACTAATACTTAAACCAACAAAGAATTCAGGCATTTACAATCATATCATGTGGCCTCAACCCTAGAGGAAGAGTTTAAGTTACTCATGTTTGTACAAATACTTAGAAACATGATTCAAGTAGCGTACTTACAAGAATAGTTAAAATAGAATGAAAAAAATGAACCCTAGGTAGAGTTCTTCCTTTCTCCCTTCGCTCCTTTCCATTTTTCTCCAAAAATATTTCGTGATAAAATGATTTTAGGAGCTAAGTTTCTATTTATACTTGGTTTTGGCCAGCCATGAACTAGCTCCATGTCACGTATCCTAACGCCCTGATTTTCCTCAATGACACGAAGGCAACGCATAGGCTTACTGGTTTTGAATTCTTGGCAGCCCTTTTGCTCCACTGCTGTGCGCCGCCTAGCGTGGCATGGAGGCCATCGCGGCTTGTGCATGCCGTGGCATGGTACTATAGCATAGGGCCACTAGATGGCAAGCCTCCGTGCACAAGGCATGGGAATGGCACGGTGCTGGGCGCGGCGAGCGCACAGCGTGGCATACTGCCTGGCGCAGTCAGCCTTGCCTTGGTATGTCCAGTTTCCTTTTTTTGCAACTTTGTTCCAAACTTCATTCCTTCACTTCAACCATCATTATTTAGTTCCTCCTATGCATTTTACACCTACAAAACAAAGACTAATCATGTTGGTTAGTTCCTGGGTGAAATTAAGCATGAATACATGAGAATGTAATCATATAAATTGTCAAACACGACTAAACTAAGGTATAGAATAGCACTTGAGCACGTAATTATGCCCAAGATCAGCATGCCCCAAGATGACGTAGACCGCAAATAGGACAAGGTGGCACAGTGAGTCTACTCTACTCTAATCCTTTCTGCTGCTGTGAACCCGATGGCCGTGAACTCTCACCGGGTCATAATTTCCCCCGACGACCTAGTCTACCACCCTGCTACGGCTTTGGAGTGGGGGTTTAGGTGGTCTGCCCGATAGTCATGGCCTAGGTCCACCCTGAAACTCTGCCTGAGTGTCACTAGACCTAGCCCTGCGGCGCTTCTCTTAATTCGCTCGTTCTATCTCCTGCTGCCGCTGCCTGATCCCCTCAATACTCTAATCAAATGCCTGAATACGGGGGATATCCATGTCCTCCCACAGAGTAGCCGTAATACAAGTCTCCACGTACTCTGGAAGCATCCCCATAATGAACTGGTTCACCCTGGTTGGCATAGCGTCTACAAAAGCTGGTGCATACCGAGCCAAAGAGTCAAATCTCAAGCATACTCCCGAACACTCATCGAGCCCTACTCTAGATGCAAAAAATGATCTGCCCGAGCTTGTCAGATTTCTCACGGCAAATAGTGGTACAAGAAGGGCTCTGAAAAGCTGGACCAAGTCGGAGGGGAACATCTCTACCTCGGGACCTCTCAACTCTCTTACCATAACACTACTATGTCCCACAACCAAAATACCGCTAACTCAACTGACTCTACAGACGTGGCATGCATTACACTGAAGATCCACTACAGCTGGTCTAAAAAGTCCTGAGGGCCGTCGTCTTAGTCCATCCCCGTGAACTGCGGGGGACTCAATGCAAGAAATTCTCTAACCCTCAAACTACCAGGTCCTCCTGAATATTCAGCAACCACGGGTGCCACCGGCTGACGCTACGCAGCCATCATCTGAGCTAACATGAAGACAGTGCTCTTGACCTCCTGGTCTGATGGTATCAGTATAGGAGCTGTTGGAGGTGGTGCCAACACATCTGCCACTATGGACAGCTCCTAGCGTGGCAGAGAGTGTTGGGAAGACCGAGATAAAGTCTCCCTATTGCCCTTAGATCGGGTTGGCTCTAAATGGGGTACCCTGCTAGTGCCTTCTCCTGCTGCGACATCTAACTTCTTGCCAGATTGTGGTCTTTCGCGGGTCCAACATTTCTCTATAGACAAGTAGAATATATTAAGCTTACGGACTCAACCCTATACAACATAGCTCTATGGAACGATAGAAGAAAAAGAAGTGTAACCACCCTAACATGCCTCACAACCTTTTGTCTATAGAATGTGGTGCATAACACATCTATAGACAAGACTCTACTTGACACGTCTTGTAGACTCCCTAGGATATGACCTACTCTGATACCAGGTTTGTCACGCCCCACCTTGGGAGGCATGACTGGAACCTAGTGCCACCTTGGAATCTGACCGACTGGCTAGGCTTATGCACGTCTGGTGCATGCCTACAACTCAATTCAAGAAAATAATGAGCTCTTGGCTGTAAATACAGCCTCCGGCCGACAAGGCCATATACCCACATGTAAGCGAAAAAAGCTAACCAACAACAAGAAATAAAAGGGAGTCCTACGCGGGCCGACAAGACCACCATGCTGTCTAGTTATAACTGAAATGAAAATTAGGAAACTATAACTTTACTATAGCCGACAAGGCCCCTATCTAACATCTAAACAAAGACCCACATGGCCATCACATGAAATAAAACATATATATAGGCCCCACACGGCCAACAACAAACTAACCACAGAAATCTGTAAATCTGCAAACCTCTAGGAGTGGAATAATGGTTGAGAAAGGGCCCTAACCTACCCATACTATACAATCAAAAGAGCAAACCTTCGAACTAATCAGCTCCGGAAGAAGGGAGCTAACTATACTGCTGACTCGGGATGAAAGTTAAGGAGGTATTGATTCACGTCTATCCGCACCTGCAGGCAAGTAATCCAGTGGCCCAAGGATGGGCGTCAATACAATATGTACCGATTATGTAAGGCAGTAATAGAAAATAACTGAATAAACTTGAAATGAAACTGAAAGTAACTAAGTAGAAGAGATAGGGATATAACCTGAATAACTTAACTTCCTGCTGTCTAACCAATCAATAAATAGTGCAAACAAGAACCTTACCTAGCCCCCATAAGCCAGAAGGTTCAAACAACACAGAATAACCCACTTGGGTCTCCCATAAGCCCTGGCGAGTACACTTCAATCTATATACCCCTAACAAGGTCAAGATGAGTCAACTAGTAACTATAGGAAACCTACCAGTCCCCTGGGTCTGCAATTGAGCCCACTCATCCCCTGCACTATAGCTGTGTCTATGTACAAAGGACTCCTAATAACTGTACCCCAGGCACCGAGCTTGATGGCGGTGTGATGTCGATACGACATAGAACTGGTAGTCCAGCCATGGAATGGACTATATAAGGCCCTTGGGCCTCATCATCATCCCTTAGGATTGCATATCACTCCTTGGAGTGACGTCATATAGCCTTTGGTGGGAATGATATAGCTAGTAACCCTGGGGTTGTTCATGCAAGGTATACAGGGCAAAGTCAATCCCAAACTAAACATAGAGCACTGGTCTCAGCTAATAGCAAAAACTAATCACAATAACAATACTTATGGCTCTCTTACTAGGATTAAAACTGTAGTAGAATGGAATAGAAACTAACTTGTCGAAGGAATTCACCTTAACATACTTTGATTGTCGGTCTCTGAGGAACCGACGAGTGTCAACTTGTATTTGTCAGCTCTTTTTAACTATAACCATAATACTGGGAGAAAGAGACAAATTTTAATACCAAATTTGACTTAAAATGATAATTTTTGATACTAATAACAATAATGCTTCAACTTCACAAAATTCGATCGAAAACCTATAATTTCCCAAGAGTTCAGAAGGGAGAAGTGCTTACTTGATGCCTGTGACTATGTAGGAATCAATTAAGAGAAATTCTGACAATTTCTACTCGGCAGAATTCAAATTTTCCAGGCATATTTTGAGAAAATAACTCCGTAGTAATGTTCCCTGCAAGCTTAGAACTCGATACTTAAAGTTAATTTGAATTTGAAAGCATTTGGCAACATAATCGAATGAAAAACTATTGAAACCCTCGAGTTATATTCTCTCTGGCCGAAGGAAAATGTTGATGAATGATTTGAAATGAAAGGAGGGCCTTTATATATATTGAGGGTGGTGGCCTGAGGCGCGCCTCGCGCAGGCCATTGCGGCAAACCCAGTCCCGTGCCGTGCCTGTCAAGGCGCCAGTAGGCCTAACACGTCGCGCTGGTTCCGTCCGACCCTGCTCCTGAGGCTTTTCTACGCACGTCGTCCTCTCTTTATTCATCACAAATCCATTCTTATGCTTACTAACCATTAACATTTACATGGTGTAACAATCACATCATCTTTTCCTTTATTAGCTTTAGAACATTCCCTTAGTAGAAAAAAGGAGATTTTGATTAGTAACTTTGAAAAGTACTCTTCTCTACTTCTTCTTCTTCTTCTGAGTAAGGTACATCCATTGTTGGAGACTATTTGTGAAATTGATTTTATTACTCTTTTTATTAAATTCAATGAGTTTATTGATGAATGTGCTTTTGAATTTCTTAATGAGGAGTAGCTAAATTATTAACTAGAGGTGTGTGATGATGAATACTTAATTAGAGTGGGTATTGCTAGAGTCATCTTCATATTGTTTAAACAAGTGGAAATCTGTTATATTCTCTTCAATCTATAAAGGAAGATCCATTGATTATGATAGGGGTCTATTTATTCTTGCTTGATTATTGCTTGTAAAAGAATAATTAAGTATTGGAAGAGAATTTAATAGTGGATATGGTTGAGAGATTGTGAAATTGGGATAGAAATTGCTAAAATTGCAGTCTCACTCCTCGTTAGTAGCTAATAGATAGAAATTAGTGCAGCTTCTAATCCAAATGCAAGCGGGTGAGCTGAATAGTGTCTAGAGGTTTGACAAAACTCTAGTAAGAGGTAGTTATGAGGCTGAAAAGTTGTAATTACCCACCTCCCGAGATTAATTACACTAATTGAACTTATAAGATAACCTAGCATGTCCCTATCTAGTTAGTATATCATCTACACCACACCTATAGTCTTTCACATTCTTGTTGACAACCTTGTTGATTTTGCTATTTTATTCAACCAAATTACCAAACATAATTCACTACAAGTTCCAATTCCCCCAATTTATTTGTTTTTATGTTAACTTTATGTGGTGCAAGCTAACTTCAATTTCTCCACCGACACTTGTAATTATCACTCACTAGTATTTGTGAGATTCGATCCCGGCACCCGTCAGGTTACTCTTTTTGATTCTTCGGCCCTGTATATTCTTTGCATGAATGATATATTTTGGACGTTATCAAAAATGGCGTCGTTGCCGAGGACTAGTGCTTGATATTCTTATGTTGATCGTTAAGTTGAAATAGTTTTGCATCGTAGTTACTTGACGTGATTTTGCTGTGTTTGTTAGGATCTTACAACCATATTAGTCATCACTCCCAAGAAGGGGATAGCTCAATGGAAGGTAACATGGAGCATGACGATGAAAACTCGGTGATGCCGGAAATTGCGGGAGCCATTGGCATACCACCTATGGTAGGGAATGTGGTATTTCAGGTCACAAGAACCATACTAGATTTTCTGCAAATGAAGGGACTCTTTGGTGGTAAACCAAGGACGCAAATCAGCATTTGAGAAATTTCTTGGAGATATGCCAACCCTTCAACATTATGAGTATTAGTCAAGACTCAATCAGGTTGAGACTCTTTCCTTTCTCACTGAGGGGGGAGGCAACAATGTGGTTGGAGGAACTCCCTCCGGGTTGTATTACTCTCGACAAGTAACCGAGGCTTTCTTGGATCATTTTTTTCCTCCATCAAAGATGCTGCAGCTAAGGGACGATATCACAAATTTCAGGCAAGAACCAGGAGAGCCTTTGCATGAGGCATGGCTACGGTTCAAAAAAGAAGGTCGCTCTTTGTCCCAATCATGGACTTCCGGATGGAGTGCTTCTCCAAAGCTTCTACAGAGCCATTGATTCCATCAACAAGTCTGTGGCCAACAATTTAGTTGGAGGGTCTATTATGGATAAAACATATGAGTTGGCCAAAGCCCTTCTAGACAGAGTGACAAACACCAATAGGGCTTGGAACACGTGAGAGACAAATATATCTACACATGAGATCAACTCAAGTGCATTGGCGGCTGAATTAATAAAGAGGGATGAAGAGCGGGATGAGAATCTTTCCAAGATGATGACACAACTGGAATTAGTGACAAAGCATGTAAATGTTGTAGGTATGCAAGGTCCTTTGCTATATGATGGGGAATCATTGCCACCAAGATATGAGTAAGAATGTCAATACATGGGAAACCAAATTGGAGGTCCTCCACTAGGATTCCAAGGAACCAATCGAGGCCCTTAGCACCCAAAGTATGAAAATCATGGCTGGAGAAATCTGGATCCGCAAGGGTGGCCCAACATAAATGTAAGATAGGGAAATAGGGAGCAGAATCAAGAGAGCGATCATGATCATCGGAGTTCAAACTCCTATGTTCCCCCTCCAAAAGTCAAAAACTCCCACAGTCAGCCGAGTGTGAGTGATGCGGGTAGTTCAAAAATTGAGAAAGTGTTATCAAGAGTCCTAAAGAAAGTAGAGTCAACCGAGAGTGGGGTCAAAGAGTTAAGAGGGGAGGTGTATAACCTTTCCCAAATAATGAGCTCACATTCTGCCTCCATCAAGCATTTGGAAGCCCAAATAAATCACTTGTTGTCTCAAATGAACCCCCGAATGAAGGGGACGCTTCCTAGTGACACAATGCCGAACCCAAAGAAAGATAGTCAATGCATGGTTATTGTCACTAGGAGAGAAAAAGTGATCGGAGATGCACCAATGAAGCCCAAAGAGGTTAATGACCCAAAATTAGATGAGAAAAATGAATTTGACGAGATGCCAAAGACTCCAAGGAGTGAGGAAAAGATTGAAGAGGAAGGTGAGGGGAAGGATGAGGATATTCCTCACATGCTAACAATGATGAGGCAGGCATGAATTGCCCCAATTGATGACAAGGTTGAAGCAAGAGTCACACCTCCTTATCCACAATGGTTGGCCAAGAAAAAGAAGGATGACCAGTTCAGCAAATTCGATGATATGTTTAGCAAGTCGTCCATCAATATACCGTTAGTGGATGCTCTTCTCCAAATTCCAGGATATGCGAAGTTCATGAAAGAATTGCTGAAGAAGAAAAAGGTGGTTGATGCAGGTAGTGGGGAGAAAACGCACCATTGTAGTTCAATAATGATGAGTATCCTTGCCCCCAAGCAGGAAGACCTAGGAGCTCACAATCCCTATATACAATTAGGATATGTGTGTTTAAAAAAGCAATATGCGATCTTGGTGCCAGCATAAATTTAATGCCCCTACTCATTTTCAAGAAGTTTGACTTGGAAGCACAAAGCCTACGTCGATGAGGTTTCTCATGCAGATAGGTCCATAAAAAACCGATGGGGGTTTTAGAAGATGTGTTGGTGAGGGTGGATAAGTTCATTGTACCTTCTTATTTTGTTGCCCTTGATTGCCAAATGGATGTGGAGGTACCCATTATTTTAGGAAGACCGTTGCTAGCCATGAGGAGAGTTGTGGTTGACATGGAGATTGGGGAGCTCAAATTCAGAGTTGGAAGTGAGGAAGTCACCTTCAAGGTGTTACCATCATCGGAAACCTCCCTCGAATGCAAGGTAATAGGGGTGTGGGAAAATGAGGATGAGGACAAAAAATCGGAGATGAAAGAGACGGAGTCGGAGAATGATTCGTTGAAAAAGAGGTGTTGAATGAGATCTCCGTCGGACCATGATGTTAACTAAGGCACTTCCTGGGAGGCAGCCCAAGTATTTAGTGGATTACTTTTATGTCTTTGTTGTTTTTGTTTTTGTAGGAGCTATGAAGTGAGGAATAAAGAAAGAAAAAACCCACATAAGAGCGGAACTGTGCTGAACCAGCAATTCGCCGATCCAAAAGCGCCAAACGCCGTTTCAAGACAAGTGCAAAAAAAAGGCTGGACTTGGAGCACTAGAATGGTGGACCCATCGGCAAAACATCGATGCTTAACCGTGGACTGCCGGTGGGTCACCAATGCAACATAGATTACTTGAATCTTTGGCGCCTAAGCGGCAGGCCACCGGCAGATCACTGATCCAATTCGTGAACCACCAGCATGTTGCCAACTGAGAAAAAAAGAATTGGGCACAAATACTTCGAAAAGACAAGGGAAAGTGGTGGAACGCCAGTTTGTTTCAGTGAATCGCCGATGCAGCGCCAGTCGAGGTTGAATTTGCCTCAGAGTGAAAATTAAAGAATGGATCCATCGAATCCCAAATACTAGCTGAGCCGCCCTATTCTGCACAATATTCCCTTAGTTCCCCCTTTTCACCATTTTTTCATACCCTTTTTGTCTCTCCACTAACCAACATTTCCACTTCCCTATATTTCCCTCGTTCCCACCTTTACACCTCCCCTTTCCCACCAACACACCACCACATTAACTCTCCACCTTCCCCTCAACCTATAAATCCTCCACTTCTCACCTGTAAAAACCTCTCCCGCCTTTCACTAACAGACTCACTACACTCACATTTCCCTTCTCTACTTCACATCCCCTGAAGTTCCATTGTTGAAAGTTATCAAGATTTTCAAGCTTGAGTGTGCGAGCATTCCGATATTGTGGTAGAGCTTTCTTGCCTTTGTCATGATTCTATCAATGGTTCTTAATTCTTTTAGTCTTAATACTTTTCTTTCCTTTCCTATTGGATTCATGAATATGATTTGTTTATTGAAGTGAATAGGGAATATGTGTTCTACTTGTGTGAATTTTAAATGGGTGAAGTATGTATAACCCAATTGGAATGAAATGCAACATTTTTCTCGATGATAGACTAGGTGACGCCATTCTTAAGGGAAAATCATCATGTGATTTTGTTTAACGTGTAGTAGTGTTATTTCCATCAAGATGTGTGTTGGTGTTTGTTAATGGGTGCCTTTGAGTTGTTTAAATTCGATTTGGGGATGATGAGGCTAGGCGTTTTGCCAGTTGAGTTCATCAAACCACCTATGAAATGTCGGTCCACTTTTAAAAATGTCTTCAGGACACTAAGTGGATCCTGCGTTACAGCAGCGGTTCACAAATCAGGACAGACGACTTACCGCCCAATCACTGGTACACTCTTAGTTTGCGCAATTTTTTGTTCCGTATCGGTGAGCCAACGAAGGTCTGCGAATTCCTCATGCAACTCACCGGTGCTTCACCAATGCTGGTAGTTCTTTATATGATATTTTTTAATCTTTGTTTCTCAGTTCACCCTTAGAGTAGTTTTTGTTATTTTAGTTTATTTCTGGAATAGCTGTCACTAACATCATTCTTGCAGAAATACCATGTCTTCATCCAGAAATACAGGAAAGGGAAAGGCCACCCTCTCATCTTCTAGCAAGAGCAAGGGCAAAGCAAAGGCCGCTCCACCGCATTCCAACACCAAGGAAGCGATCATCTTTTGAGTCCCAAACATGCAAGAGCATTATGTCATCTATCAAGGCCGATCCATCATGGTGGAGAAATGATTTGATTTAGCAAGATTAAGGGGTGATCTTCAAAACATCACCGCCCAATTCACAACACGAAAATGGCATGCATTTGTCAATACTCTCCCACCATATACCTTAGCTTGCTGTCCAAATTCTATGCCTCTTATCAAGCCCGACAAGATAGCAAGCAACATAGCAGAAAAGTTGATGACTTTCCATGCCTACCATCAGTTATGCTAAGGGGGGTGTAAGTCGATATCATCCCGATGGCCATTAACTCCCTGTTTTTGGAAGATGAAATTGAATCCAGTATAGAGTACATAGCCTGGGTAGCTGATATGAAAGACTAATGTTCTTGGTTAGCCCTAATCATTGCTATTGACAATCCTCTTTGGGCCTTTGTGGGTGGCAAAATCTCTCTCCATAATTTGAAGTTCGAGGCAAAGTTGTGGATGGATTTTATTAATGGTCGTATCATCCCCTCCAAAAATGAGCAAAGGGTAAGTTTAGAAATTGCTATTCTCATTGCCTGTATCATGACTGGAGTCCCCATTAACTTCGGAGAAATGGTCGCCCAATAAATGAAGAGAAAGGCACGACAGTCTAGCACTTCAATGCCCTATGCTGTCCTCATTTCCCAGCTTGCTCACAAGATGGAGTTCCTCTATTCCCAGATGAAACCCATTCCGCTACTTTAGGAGTGATAGCCATTGACCGGGAGAGAGATGCCGAGGCACCAACAATGAAAAGAAAAAGACTGCAAGCTTTAGGAGTCACTGAGGGATCCCTTTTCCATGGGTCGGACTAATCACCACAGGCCCCATAGTTGAACGTTCCCCAGCCCAAAATGTCAAGACAAGCTTCAGGTGACATGCCTCAGCGGGGAGCATCTCCCCCTCCGCAATCCTCTAAACCTAGTGGTCTCCACAGACTTGTGGAAATGACCAACTCTCACGAGAGCCAACTCTACAGATTTGCTAAGAGCCTCCCCGCACTCATTGCTGAAACAATCAAAAAGGAGGTCAAGTATTTATATGAGAGTGTCACTACCCTATGCAAGAGGGTTGATGCGGTTGAAGGGGCTGTCACCTCCATTCGAACTGAGGTACAAGAGTGAAAGAATCGGACTTCAACAAAAGTGCCAGATATGAGTGCCCTGGATGCTGCAATGGTTGTTTCTTCCTCAGTTCAGGACCCTATTGATGATCTCTTCGAGGGTCTGGGAGATGATTATACTGGGCTAGGTGAGGCCAGTGGCGGTGCTGCAGGTGATGCAGAGGCTGACGATGAGGAAGAATGACCCGATCAGGGAGTTTGTTGTCTCTTTCCCTTTTTCGTACATACATTAGGGACAATGTACTCTTTTAAGTGGGGGAGGGATGAACGCAGTTGATGATGGGGTCAATGATGGATCTTTTCTTTTTTTTTTATTTGAAATTGATTGAGTAGAGCCCTTGTTAGGATGTTGTTTTTGATGATTGATGATTACGCTTGCCAGGCTTGTTTTCTTTCAAAAAAGAAGAATGAATAATTTGGTTTAGTTCTTGATGGTTGATGGCTAGTGATTAAATGGGGTCTTTGCTTTAAATTGCGAAATTTTTCATGAAATGATCCAAAGTCTTGTTTCCTTTTTGCCTTTGTAAATAGTAATGTAGTAATCAAAACACCGAGGGTTTTATTTAGACCATAGTTCTTTTTCGAGGAACATTCTTTTGTTTCTTTTTATTCTTCTTGTCGAACCTGGTTGGCATTTCCCGATGATAGTTTGAGTGGTGACATTCTTAAGGGAAAATTCCATGTTGCTTTGAGTCTCTTATGAAGTTGTTTTGAGAGGCACCACTAAAAAAAATTGTTGAAATGGAATTTTAAAATGAGGGCATGAAAATGAAGATAATGAGCAAATGTTGACACAATAGCATAGTATTCTTTGTCATATATTGTAAATTCTTTGCTTGACTTATGGGTTTCCCTGCTTTGATGTCCTAACTTGAATTCTTGTGATGGGAATGACTCTTGTGGACCCTTTAAGGGTGATGCCTTGTGTAGTGAGGAAATTTTGATGAGACTCATGCATGACTTCTTGTCTAGAACTTGCCCCAAATGTGAATCAAGGCGAAATCCTAGATGTAGTTTGTTGAGAACATGATTTTAGGCTTTTCTTTGTCTAGCCACTTCACCTATATACCCTCCTTGAGCATTAATCCTTGTCAGCCAATGTTAAGCCTTAAGACCATTCTTAATACCTCTCTTTGGCACCCATCCTCCCTAAATGCTAGTGATAAGATAGTGATGAAATGAGTCTTCAAGCCTAAGAAAAAAGGAGTGATAAAAAATGAGAAATGAGGCAAAAGCCTAAGTTTGAGGATGTGAAAAAAGGGGAAAATAAGAATTTCAGTTTGAGGTAGAACCACATTGTGTCAAAATGCATAAAAGGATAAATTGAAAAGAGAAAAACAATTTGTGTGAACCAGTGCTTCCACTTGAGGTGATAAGTATAGTTGTGAAAGACAAAGGGGTTATAAGGAGGGTTATTGAGAAATGAAAGTCAGAAATAATGAAAGAAGTGAAACAAACTGAAATGAGTGGAAAGAGTTGATGGGAGGTATGCTCAAAAAAAATATAGTGGGGAGGATCTAATCAACAACTAAATTTTCATCCAACCCTTAACCCTAGCATGCATCATAACCCACAAGCCCTAAATTATTCTAAGTGCAGCTGTTCTACATTTGTAGCGAATTACATGAAGGGCAAGCCTATGGGTCAAGTGTGTGAATGAAAACTTCTTTTGGGAGAGTGAGTGTGATTACCTCTTCCAAACAATCCCTTGTGTGCATTCAATGATTACATTAAAAAATATAGGGAGTCTTATTTCAGTGAGTGGAATCATCCCTTTTTGAGGTCACAGAGGCATTCAGAATTAATGTATGGATAGGGCATCAGAAGTGTAAACGCTAAGGCAAGCTTTAAATGTGCACTTGTTATAACTTGAGATGCTATGTGTATTTCATGGTTGAGCAATTCCCTTGTTTTACTAAATGAATCCTTTCATGAACCTTGTTGGTGGAAAGTGGTAGCCTATTGAATGATCTTCATTGTTTTGGTCTTTTGGGCTATTTACTTCTCTTTTTCGGTGAGATTGGTCAGCAATTTTTGGGTTTTCATAGCTCAGGTGATTGATGATGTTTAATTTTGTGTAGAAGTGGCATGTTTTTCAGTGAATGAGAATAGCATTACTTGAGGACAAGCAATGGTTCATGTTTGGGGGTTTGATGAGTTGGTAAATTACCAACTCAATAGACTCTTAAGCTTGAGTTTTTGCTTAGATTTTTAGTTGATTATATGGATTTTATGCCCTTTTTGCCTTTGTTGTGTGAAGATGCATAAATGTATAGAAAAGAGCAAAAATGGAGCAAAAAGAAGAAAGTGAGAACAAATAGGCGGTCCACCGATGAAAACCGGCGAAATGCCGGTCAAAGGCCGATTATCACTACCTCTGAGGAAAAATGAAACTGACAAATCGTGAATTGCCAATGGCGACTCAGCGATCCAGTCGTCGAAGGACACCCGATTATCTTGAATGAAGAACAAGGACCTGGCGGTTCACGGATTGAGATCAGCTAAATGCCGGATGAACCGCCGATGCTCACAAAGATTAGTGATGGCTCAGATAAGATACCAGGTGGTTCACGGACTTGAACCGGAAAATTTTCGGTGTCTCCGCCGATTCCAAAATGATGCTCAGGGGTAAAAATGTCCAGCATGGAAAAAGAGATAGAAGATATCCTATTTTCTTAGATTTAAATACTAGAGAAAGTATTGTGTACTAGAGCATATAGAGAGCAGAGCATATCACATCATATTTTCCTTTCTTAGCTTTAGAACATTCCCTTAGCAGTAAAAAGGATATTTTAATTGGTAATTTTCATGACCTAAATATAGGCCTGGATCTAGACACGGGACAACAAACCCCGAGGGACTCGAAGTCGACCCATGGTATGAACATTCATCTAACTCAATTAATAAAAGAGAAAGATTTAACATGATAAACTTAGCATCTGAAATAAGTATAAGATCAGAAATACACACGGATCTGAAGCTGGTTACATTCTTTTGTCTAAAGAGCCTCTATGTTTGATACATTGATTAGACAGGACCCCACTTAACTCGCTAATGCTGAAAACTAAAAGTACATGAAGAAAACTAATAAAGCATGGTCCTCGGAAGAGGAGGACTCACTAACAGATATGGGATGCTATCTCTGAAAGGCTGGCTAAGGACAGGGCTGAGTCTGACTGTCGGGGCCTGTATCATAAATCCATGCACCATAGAGTATGCGATCAGTACATGGAATGTACCGTGTATGGAAGGTAAGAAAAATCACTTAAATAAGTGGAATCATTTAAAACATGCATAATATAAAATATAAACAAAATAAGAATCTCAGAGTAGGGCTTGCATGCTATTTTGCTGAAAACATGATCTCAACATAACATAATATCATAACTGAATCGATTAACCCAAAGCTGAAATCTGATAGTCATAAGTAAAGCTGAACATTTGGTCAAACCTTCTTTAGAACATTTATAAATATATATATATATATATATATCATGAATTATAAACACGCATAAAAGAAATCATCAGGAACAATGGGAGACTCGTCATATAACTGACATACCACGACAGAGCTTAGGTGGTGATGTGTTGTGGATTTATAGCACTATTGATGCTAAAAACTAAGAAAATAGCATGGACTTAGGTGTATTTATGTGGATATGAGGCACTTTTCCTTTGATTTCAGGATAAATGGGTGTTGGAACAATAAATTACAAAAGGAAGCTAAATGTGTGCAAAAAACAGTAAAAAGTGCAGTCCACAGTACGATCCGTTGGATAGACCTATGAGTCGTACTGAGGGCTTTGATAAGAAGATGAAAGTTCAACTTGGAAGACTGATCCCATGAGACATGTCATGGATCGTACCATGGTGGTACGAGTCGTGGTAAGCCAGTCGTGATGAAATCCAGAATAATTGCACAGGAGGCTGATTTTCAGTACGAGAGTACCCTACGATCTATGAGATGAAGGTAAGAGTCGTATCATACCAGTCGCAGTGAAGTTCAGACAAAGTTCAAAGTATCAGGATCAAGCCACGAGTGCAATGTATGAGTCGTAGGATAATGGTACGAACCGTAGCTTGGCCCAATACATAGCCAAAATTCAGCCAACACTTCAAGCCATGAGTTGATGCCACGGTCCATGAGAAGCCCCTACGAGTCGTAGGAGGTCCCGTGACGAGGTAGGCGACATACATGGAAAGCAGTCTTGTTAGCTTAGGAAAAGGATTCTTGTGTCTCTATATATACTTTTTATGTTTTATTTTTCATAGATGACGACGAATAGACTTAATATTAGTAGGAAAATATTGTAGTAAGCAATTTGACATCATTGAAATAGGGAATTGAGTTGGTTCAACCTTGTGATCAACCTTTTCTTGAACTCATATTGTTCTTCCTACTTGTTATTCGAGATTTTGTGGATTAATTGGAGTTGTTTTTCTCAATCATCTTTGTAAGTATTGTTTTATGTTTTCAATCATGAATACAATTCACAACCTTGCAACTATGAGAGGCTAAAACCTCCACAGCTAGGGTTGTGGGAACCATGATGGATTAACAAGTTAGGGTTGCACAAAGTGAGTCTAAAACCAATACTAATTACTTATATTGTAGTCTCTTCATCTTTAATGATTCTTAGTTGTGCGCAATGTTAGAAAGTGCCTGAATTCTTTACTTGCTTTGGTCGAAGAGGAGGAGATTAGGAAAAGAGAATTATAATAGAGCCTTGATCTTGATGATCGTTGTATTAACTTGAGTTGTGGTCAATGGATAGTTATATCTGGAACTTAGTGATAATGGTTAGTTTGCAAAACTCATGAGACTTAGTTGAGTAATTGAGGATAGTCATTCAATAGGGATTGGTCGATCGTTTGAATGAACCTAAGTTATCAGTTCTGTAAGTAAGTATTGGTAAAGATCACGAGTGTATACCCAAAGCTGTTATGAACCCATGGGGAACACAAACACTAGTTATCCTTTAATTATTGATTAACAAATAGAATCTCGTCTGTTGTTTATTTTCGTTGTTGATTATTATTAGAATCCCCTCATTGTGAAGTATTTACCATATAAGATCATCTACCGGCTATAATCTAGATCTTCCATATTCCCCGTGGGTTCGACCCCAACCTCTAAGTTGGGTTCTTTATTGAAAACTTCCTCTTCATACTTCAGTTGAACGTCCGCTCAAGCTCCCCAGTCTGAAGAGGGAGCTAGAGAGGAACAACAAAGGCCGAAAACCGACTCCAACACTAAGGAAAGGTCAAAAGGGACTCAGAGTGATGCAGAAAGCAGTGATGAAGATGTGGAGGAGGAGACCCCCTGCTGGAAAAAAAAGAACAATGCGGTGGAGAGTGCCGGTTGCTAAATAAATATATGAAAAAGGCATCGCTCTCACCGCCAAGAAAAAACCCACAAGAAGCATCCAAGAAGAACCGTGGATCCTCACTAATTCCTTGAACAAAGTTGAGGAGATGAAGCATATTTTTAGCTTCTATGGGTTAGAATGGATGGCCAAGACCCCTACACAATACTCAAAAGAGGTCTTCAGGGAGTTCGACGCCAACTACCTGGCCACAATGGAGGAGAAAGCAAAGGAGGGGCAAAAGATAAAGGATCAACCCTATTTGGAGAGTGTTCTAGCTCAAGGGCGAGTAGTAGATGTATCCGATCAGACTATTGAACGGATGTTGTGTGGCCCTTAGTTCAGACCAACAAGGATAACACTTGAGTATGATTATAGGGTGGAGGCAATGAAGCAGATCAGGAGTCTGAGCAGGGGTGAGCGATAGAGGCACCTGCAATGGCTAGCAGAGGTTATCGCTGAGAACAAGGATGAGGCCGAGTGGGTTACAAGTGTCAAGCAGGTGATAAAGAATTCACTAAAATTCATAGGAAAGGCCTTCTGGACATTGGTGAGACATCAATTAGCACCCACAGTCAATTATAACGCGCTGAGTGCTGACAGAGCGACATTGGTAGTATGCCTCAAGTCTCGTTAGCCTCTTAACATTCCAAGGATCATAGCTATAGAGATATGAGATTGGGCAGTGGAAGTAAGCACTACAATCCCATTCCCTCGCCTTGTTTTTAGTTTGTGTAGGGAGGCGAGAGTTCAGCGGGGTGATGAGAGATTGATTGGAGGCCGAAGAATTGAAGACATAGGCCTAATCCGGGATTAGATGAACCCAGTAAGCAGATCCAGGATGCCTACAGCTATCCTAGTAGCTCAGTTAGCAGGGGACGTACAAGTGAATATCCCCAGTACTCAAGAGCAGAGCGAGACACCGGCTACAGATGCCGGTCATTCAGAGTCAGCTCCCAGCACCTCAGCTACACTGTTGCCTAGTGTATAGACTCAGACTCCAGCAGGGTACATCTTGGTACTGCAAGATTTCCTCCAAAACCTAGCAAATAGATTGACCATGTCCGAGCGCAAAATTCAGGCAATGATGGAGAATGTAAAGCCATGGGTCAAATCCGAGACAGATGTAGCAGCTCCGGCTCTTCATTCCCACCTGGATAGTTTTGAAAGCAGATTTAACATGAGGATGGAGGAGCAGTCAGACACCGGCAGTCTCCGTGCAGTGTTGGGGGCTCTTCGGAGTCAAGTGGTTGAGTTGTCTTTACGGCAACTATTCGCGTGATTGTGGGTATACAAAACGACACGCAAGTGCACGTGGTCGAACAAGTAGTAAGTGGCTTTAGTAAGCCAAGTATCGATCCCTCAGAGACTTGGATGAAGTGCAATTTGCTCAAGTGTACTATATTTTACTTCTAAAAATGCAGACAACAGTGTAACGAAAAGTTTGATAGTTTGTTTTTATAATTTTTATACTAAAGCTAAGAACAATTATCTACTTTGAATCTGAACTATGAATGAGAGCATGCTGAGGTTAAACAAACATGTAATGAAATTAATTATCATCATAATTTGGTTAATCTTTTCCTCCAGTTGCTAGCCAAGAACATTTGCCAAGAGATTAAAACTCTCGTATTTAACCTCACTTAAGAATCATGAACCATCCGTCTACATTTCTGTGATCAAACGCAATTCATGTTCTAGCCATACAATTCTGGTTCCTAAATTGACTAATACGACTTTCAGGTATATTTCTATCCTGAAAGCAAATCAAGACTCAATTTTCCCAAACCAAGTAAAGAACATATCCTATTAATTCACAACTTTCCAATTTCTTGCTCTCTCGAGTGAAACCGGACTTTTTAGATTTACATTAAAGTAGGCCACACATTAATGTATTAAGAACAAGAATTAATAGAACAACATGGAAGAAAAGATGGAAAACTAAATAATTAATGATCAAATTTCATCACAATTGTTCATAACCTCAGCAAGGAGAGGAATTATCCACTCATTTGTGGATTAAACATCTTAAATTGAGTGTTAATCATACAAGCAATTGAATTAAAGAAGAAAGAAAGAGAGAAAAAACCCTGATATTTTCGTCCCTCAACTGCCTGTAACCCACGTCCTTGCTCCACCAAGTCAGAATATTGAAAAATAAACCTAAGTGTTCTATTTATACTAGTGGGAATTTTTCCCGGAATAACAAGCAACGTGTCACGGAGTGCATCGCGGAGCACTGCCTCCGTGACATGCTACGAACGCGGACCCTCACTGGAATTGGGGGTCCGGGAATTAAGGCTCAACGTGGCACGGCATGCATCATGGAGCCAGACCTCCGTGCCACGGAGCAAACGCGGACCCTCTCTGGAATTTGGGCGAATTTTCCCTATCCAGGCAGAATGCCTCCGCGATGGCAGTGTGACACGGCTCCATCGCGGAGCCCCTTTAATTCATGTTGTCGAATGCCTTTTCCCTTGCTCGCATCCAAGTCCAACTCCGATATCATCCAACATGCATTTAAGCTTCCCGAAATCACATTTTACCTGCAAAACAATGCTAATCATGTTGGTTAGTATAAATTCACATTTTATTACCAATTACATGAGAATGTGTACATATTGATAGATAAACAAGGCTAAAATGGTACTTTTGAGTATCACTTGGGCATATAAATTTTCCCAAGATCACTTACCCCACACTTAATTCCTTGTTCGTCCTCGAACAACAAACATACAATTCATGCAATTTACATCCCAACCTTGCTACTTCAGTTCGACAATTTAGGCTACGGTCATACCGATTATTCAATACAGCAAATCATCAAGAAACATGCATGGTCTTATCAATGCAATGACCTTCAATACATTAAGACCTCCTAGACTTTAAGAATCGACTCTCGATATTGGCAAACTCATGCAAATTAGCTGATCAAGATATCCGACACGAAAATTAATCTTTTATCAAGCATGTTCCCTCACAACACAAGAGAATCTTCCCCTTTTTGCTCATATGACTCACAAACATTCAAGCAGGGGCATGTAGAAACAATTTCGCTCTCTCTCCCAAAAGAATTCACATGCATCATGTCATGACCCATGAGCTTGCCCTTAGTGTATTACTCCACTAATATAAAGAAGTGCGATGTAAGATCACGTAGGACTTTAACGGGTTGTAATGGCAGCTACGGAACTAGTAAATATTGGATTAGCCAATAATAGCCACTAGCATCCTTAAGCGCCTTTTCAACACATCCCATCAACTCATGGACATTGTTTCTTTTTTTTTTCCATCATCCCATTCTTGATGATTTTCTTTTGTATGGCCCATTTCATTAAGCACACTTGAAACAACAACAAAGATTATTCATGCACCTTCATTATCGTTTATTTGTAGCAAGTGCACCTTCAACCTTTTCTTTTCTTCTATCACTCTGCTTTTCTTTTTCTTTTCACCATTCTCACTCTTTGACACTTTGGGAAAATGATTTTCTCTTCTTAAGAGCTTAAGAGTTTTGTATAGACTTTACGGCTAATGAAAAGAAGGAATTAAGCTCGGTTTACACTTTTTGACAAAAGAAAAAATTAATAGGCTAAAGGCTCAACGGGCTGACTAGGGTATACAATAAAGGTGTGTACGACAAGGAAAAATAGAAACTCTCGGTTAAAACAAAGAAATGCCTACATCCTTTCCTACAATACACCTCCTTCATTTCGTATTGTACACACACCAGGCAAGTTCTAGACACTTCACAATAGCATGGAATATCAACACCTCACTTCACACTTTTTGCACATGCTCGATTCAAGATGTATTCACAGACTCTTCAATCAGCTAATTACAGGAATTCAAACATTAACCCTCAATCACACTGAATCGAACTCTACAGCCTAGGTATCTCAACATATTTACAAAGTTGCATGCTTTCATATGAATCACCTTTGCATTTTAAATATCATGTACAACACGCAACTAGAATTTCAAAACCATCCAGTAACTACAGGTTCCGGGATGCAATCCACCAAAGAAAAAAACTGAAAAATTGAAAAATAATTGAAAAAATCTACTCCTAACGACTACATTTCCCTTAAGACGGTCGTCATCCATCCATCATAGGGAACGGTCACTAACTATGACTTCGGTTCAATGGGACCATTCTCGGTAAAAGAGCCGAAAACAAACGCCGAGAAACCCAAGAAGTAAAAAAAATGTTGAAAATATCAATCATTTTGATAACAAAAATATGTACAGAATCAGAATCAGCTAGCAACATTCAGCAACACACATCAATTTAACAAACATTTACAAATACAGAACAACTTAACAATTCACACTCACAGGGACAAACAACATACATGACAACAGAAGAGAGCATACAAACAAAACAGCCCAGCCCAGCACCTAACTACTCCCACCCCACATTTAGTTCGAACACTGCCCCCAGTCTTCACAAAAATTAAAATAGCACAAATTCGGGTGGTGGAACTCCCTGATCAGTCAAAGTATTTCACTTCTTCGTCGGGTGCTGCTGCTTCATCTCCCATGTCCGAGTCACCTCTGTCGTCATCATCGGACTCCACATCAGAGTCCTCCCGACGTGTCTCCTCATTTGTGGGGACATCATCGTCTGTGGGCTCTACAAATGCTGGCCCCACTCGGCATAGAGCCCTGGCGTTTTCGCCGAAGGGGTAATCTAGCTCGAGTTGCCATAGCTCCTCCTCTGTCGCCGGCCTCCCACCTATCCTCAGCTGGAGCATCTGCATCCCATACATCCGAGCCATATACTGGTCATCACGAGCATGTCGCTCACCAAGTGTAAGCACTGGCCCGTGGGTGGTGTCGGGAGCCTTAGTTTTAGTAACGTCTAAGGCCCACCGCTCCAACTGTGGGATATAGTCAAGGGCCTCCTCCTCAACATCGAGGCCCCTGAGGAAGGTGGTCAGTAGTCCACCAAAGCCATACCTGTGCCCCTGGTGCAACCGGGCTCTCTTTATGGCGGAGATAATTACCGCCCCTACATTGATCTCCAGCCCTTTCATCAGGGCGTACACCAGGCATACACGATCCCGGGTTACATCTATCATATGTACCCCCGGGATTAGGCATGAGCAGACTATCTTCAGCCAGATTCGGGCTTCCCTGTTCATCTGTGAATAGGGCAAAGTCTGGTGGTAGCCCCTCTCTTTGTGTCTGCTCCATCTAGCTGTTGATTGGGTCCCACACAATGTGCGTCTAATGTCCGCATACGGTGGGGTAATGTTCAGCTGTCGGAGTACGTGGGCGTCTGTGTCCCGTGCTCCTATGATGGCATTGAGGTGGTGGGGCTCCAGAGTGACTATTTGCCCTCTAATCTTAATGGTGTGGCTTCTGATCGTCGGGTTCCAATTAGCATAGAACTCCCGAACCAAGTGCCGATTGCATTCCTTGGGCTCCTCAAAGATGAACTTGAGCCCAGCTGCCTTGATCCGGTGGACCATTCTAGGGAACTCCTGTGCCAATGGTTCCCGTGCTATGTGCTCCTCGGGGAAATATTTGTTTTCTTTGTGCTTCGCGTACCACTTTTTCCCCTCATCGGTCACCCATCTCGTTCCGTATTGGCAGCACTGGCCACGTGGAACTGCTAGTGCAGCTGGGACTGCTGTGCCCAGTCTGATTCGTTTCCTTCCGGTGCCTGAAGTTGATGCGCCTTTTCCTTTATCTTGCCGGCTAGCCATTTTACCTGTCAACCCAAGTAAACAAGATCAATGTTAAGCTAACGGATATTAACTTCGGCTAAGGTCGGGTTACACAAGGTTACCCCACACTTAGTCCTTAGCTACAGTTACAACACTACGGCAAGATTATCTTTATTTACACACAATAAACAACTATACAATCATGCTTAGTGCGTTTGAAAAATTCGACGGTATAACTTATGCATACTACTCAGACTTCGTACAGATAATCACAATCACTACCATCGCTAACATTTTACACATCACACTTAGCAACGAAAAACAAAGAAACAAAAACAACAACAAAAATTTATCTACATGAACCTATACAACCAACCAATTCTTACAAATTTCAACATTTCCCCCCACCCGAGAATCCATCGTTCTATTAACATCCTAACAATTTGTACATCGACTCATCTCATTCAACGCATCCATCCCGGCATAAAATTCACAATTTCAATACATTTTCAACTTCAAATTCAACATACAAGCCCTAGAATTGAGATTATCAATCAAATTCAATTAAGTTATGCAATCGACAAGTTCAAGAAATCATAACGACATTCCGAACATTCATCAACAACAATTAACTCGAATTCATGATTAATTACTACATAGGGCAATTTAGCTCACCTCCCATGCTCAAAATCGAATAAAATCGATAAGAATTTGAGAGGGAATCGAAGAACATACCTTGTCTTTGAAGAATCAAAGAAGAATAGTTGAATTTCTTGCCTTACTCCGTGTCACGTTGATAGGGGTTGGGTTTTGGGGGGTTTGGTCGCGGAGGGATTAAAAAATGAGGGAAAAGGGAGGGTTTTCGGGGTTAAAAAGTAAGGAAATCGCGCGGGTCACCCGGCGACCCGGTGTGACCCGTCGCAATATACAAGGCAACGTGTCACGGAGTGCATCGCGGTGCACTGCCTCCGTGACACAGAGCCATCGCGAGACTGTTCTGGAAATTTTAAAAAAATCCAGACTATACCTCAACGTGTCACGGAGGTAACCCGTAGGTCCACCTCTGTGACACGGAGCTGTCGCCTCAGCTCACTGTCTCCCACTTTTTATTAATTTTTCATACCTCGACTTTTCCTTCGCGATTCCGTGCATATTTTTCTCCGTTTGACCTGAAATTCATCTCACTATACAAAATTGGTTAGAATTATAGGTTTCACTCTAAATACAAATAAACAAAAACTAAAACGAAAAATTTTGTAGTAAATCAAGAAAAAGAAAAAGAAAAATCTATTTACACTTTACAAAATGAAAGAAAAATTTTTCACGGGTTGCCTCCCGTGCAGCGCCTGGTTTACCGTCGTGGCTCGACGTCGTTAAGCTCAATTGTTTGCTAGGGTGATGGACGATTTCTCTCGATCACCGTCCTCCCCCAAGTAGTGCTTACACCTTTCCGGTGGTTTTCCCATTAACTCTCGGGAATCCTTCATCTGCTTATCATCACCTTGATCAATCACATTGATCACCGAGAGTTCTTCATGCACCGTCGAGAGCTTGGGTGCCTTGTACACATCGAACACCTCTACCTTGTCATGTGCTCGCATTGTTAGCTGCCCCGCAGCTACGTCAATTAGTGCTTTCCCAGTTGCCAAGAAAGGACGTCCCAAAATAAATGGGACTTCCACATCTGGTTCAAAGTCCAGCACGACAAAATCTACCGGGAAAATTAGGGAGCCAACTTGCACCAGAACGTCCTCAACAATGCCATCCGGCCTGGCTAAGGATCAATCCGCCAACTGCAAGATTACCGTTGTGGGTCTAGGACTCCCTAGGCCCAACTTTCTGAATACCAAAGACGGCATCAAATTTATGCTCGCTCGCAAGTCACACAATCCATGAGCTCGGATGCTCTGCCCAATAGTAATCTGGATAGTAAAACTTCCAGGGTGTTTTAGCTTTGTGGGCACTCTATTTTGAATCCGGGAAGTGCACTCCTCCGTTAGAGCCACCGTAGCATACTCAGTCAACCGACTTTTGTTTACTACGATGACCTTTATGTACTTAGCATATTTCGGCACTCCCTGCAAGACATCAACAAGAGGTAAGTTAACATGTACCTGTTTCATCACCTCCATGAATTTCTTGAAACACGCCTCCTCCTTGTGTTTCTTTAGTCGTTGAGGGAATGGGGGTGGAGGTCTTTCTGATTCAGCTTCCTTAGTCTTCCCCCTTTCAGTACTGTGCTCCCTCTCAACTTCAGCTGCTCCCGACTGCTGAGGTGGTCTTTTTGGTTCCACCTCTTTCAGCTGCAAACCACTCCTTGTGGTCACTGCATTTACCTGCTTGGGATTGGGATCCATGTCGCTCGGCAGTCCTCCTCTAGGCCTTGTGTTTTAGGCACTAGCAAATTGCCCAAACTGATATTCAAGTGCCTTGGTAGCTAACTGGTTGTTTCTCACTTCGGCTGCCAATTTCACATAGTCAGCCTGCAATTGAGCTTGGTTAGCTATCATGGTCTTGAACATCTCCTCAATGCTGGGTGATGGTGGTGGAGGAGGTGCATTGTTGTTTCTGAATTGAGCTTGATAATTCTGTTGCCCTCCTTGTTTGCTTTGCACACCCTGACACGAACTTTGGCCCTGATGGTTGTTGCTACCCCATGAGAAATTAGGGTGATTCCTCCAATTGGAGTTGTAGCTACTACCATACTGCTGGTGGTTCCTTTGTGCATTACCCACAAAGTTTACCGAGTCTGGATTGGCTCCACAACACTCAGCTGAGTGCTCACTGCTTCCACACACTTCACACCACATCTGCTGTACTGCATTAACTGGGGCTTGAGCCTGGTTCAATGTCATGTTGCTGAAGTGGGTGTTAAGTTGATTTTGCAATGCAGCTATCTGTGCAGCGATAGCTGTAAACCCATCCACTTCTAGCACTCATGCTGCTTTCCTTGTCCCACCTCTGGATGAATCAGCATTCCATTCTGGATTGCCCTGCGAAATACGGTTCAACAAGGTGTATAGCTCCTCATAAGTTTTCTCCAGCGCTTGCCGTCCAGCTGCTGAGTCTAGCAATATTTTGGTGTGGGGTTCCAAACCCTCTATAAATGTGTGCACCAGCACATCATTAGACTGATGATGGTGAGGACAATCCCGCAACATGGATTTAAATCTCTCCCAGGCCTGATATAAATTTTCTCCCTCTCTCTGTTTGAAACTTAGAATCTGACTTCTAAGTCTTGCCGTTTTACCAGACGGAAAAAACCGTATCAAGAACTTCCGTGCAAGATCATCCCACGTAGAAATAGAATTCGGTGGCTCTGCTTTCAACCACCTCTTGGCTTCTCCCAATAATGAGAATGGGAACAATGTAAGCCGGACATAGTCTGATGACACTCCAGCGGGGATGTAAGTGTCACTTATCTCCAAAAAATTTTGGAGATGCTGCTGTGGATCTTCATGAGGGAGACCAGTAAACTGCCCGCTCGTGTGCAACAACTGCACCATATTCTATTTAAGTTCAAATCTCCCTCTCGGCTCTGGTTTGCAGATACTAGATGTAACATTATTGGCATGTGGGATTGCCACCTCGCGAACCGGCCGTGCTGCTGCTTCTTCAGGCACTAACACTGCCCGTACTACTGGTGGATTCTGTTGTTGCTCCATGATCGTCTGTCTGAGCAACTGCAGCTTTCTTTGTGGAGCTTCTCTTCGTTTACTGTGAAAAATCCTTTCTGGCTCTATATATGATTCCACCAGCTCCTTGTCTCTTGCCAGTGTTCAACAGCAATTAAGTCTGCAAAATATAGGCTAAGACCAAGTTGTCAACACTAAGAAAATAAAAATACAGTAAATTAACACTTAAAACAAATTCACCAATTGCCAAGTCCCCGGCAACGGCGCCAAGAACTTGTTCGCGTGATTGTGGGTATACAAAATGACACGCAAGTGCACGTGGTCGAACAAGTAGTAAGTGGCTTTAGTAAGCCAAGTATCGATCCCTTAAAGACTTGGATGAAGTGCAATTTGCTCAAGTGTACTATATTTTACTTCTAAAAATGCAGACAATAGTGTAACCAAAAGTTTGATAGTTTGTTTTTATAATTTTTATACTAAAGCTAAGAACAATTATCTACTTTGAATCTGAACTATGAATGAGAGCATGCTGAGGTTAAACGAACATGTAATGAAATTAATTATCATCATAATTTGGTTAATCTTTTCCTCCAGTTGCTAGCCAAGAACATTTGCCAAGAGATTAAAACTCTCGTATTTAACCTCACTTAAGAATCATGAACCATCCGTCTACATTTCTGTGATCAAATGCAATTCATGTTCTAGCCATACAATTCTGGTTCCTAAATTGACTAATACGACTTTCAGGTATATTTCTATCCTGAAAGCAAATCAGGACTCAATTTTCCCAAACCAAGTAAAGAACATATCCTATTAATTCACAACTTTCCAATTTCTTGCTCTCTCGAGTGAAACCGGACTTTTTAGATTTACATTAAAGTAGGCCACACATTAATGCAGTAAGAACAAGAATTAATAGAACAACATGGAAGAAAAGATGGAAAACCAAATAATTAATGATCAAATTTCATCACAATTGTTCATAACCTCAGCAAGGAGAGGAATTAGCCACTCATTTGTGGATTAGACATCTTAAATTGAGTGTTAATCATACAAGCAATTGAATTAAAGAAGAAAGAAAGAGAGAAAAAACCCTGATATTTTCGTCCCTCAACTGCCTGTAACCCACGTCCTTGCTCCACCAAGTCAGAATATTGAAAAATGAACCTAAGTGTTCTATTTATACTAGTGGGAATTTTTCCCGGAATAACAAGCAACGTGTCACGGAGTGCATCGCGGAGCACTGCCTCCGTGACACGCTACGAACGCGGACCCTCACTGGAATTGGGGGTCCGGGAATTAAGGCTCAATGTGGCACGGTGTGCATCGCGGAGCCAGGCCTCCGTGCCACGGAGCAAACGCGGACCCTCTCTGGAATTTGGGCGAATTTTCCCTATCCAGGCAGAATGCCTCCGCGATGGCAGCGTGACACGGCTCCATCGCGGAGCCCCTTTAATTCATGCTGTCCAATGCCTTTTCCCTTGCTCGCATCCAAGTCCAACTCCGATATCATCCAACATGCATTTAAGCTTCCTGAAATCACATTTTACCTGCAAAACAATGCTAATCATGTTGGTTAGTATAAATTCACATTTTATTACCAATTACATGAGGATGTATACACATTGGTAGATAAACAAGGCTAAAATGGTACTTTTGAGTATCACTTGGGCATATAAATTTGCCCAAGATCAGCAACTAACTGTTATAGAAGCCCCCACTCTTTCATACCTAGATGCAGAGCTTGATGAGGATATTGATTTGGCAGCATACTGGGGGCCAATTGCATCTGGTGATAAAGGCAAGAAGAGAGATTTTGAAGATGTTGGTGAGGAAAATTTGAGAAAAAGTAGAAAGAAGGAGAAGAAAGAGCGCAAGCGGGCTAGAGAGGAGAGTATGCGGGCTCATGAGGAGCATATGACGGAGTTGCATGAGAGAGTTAGAAGAGCGGGAAGCTCCACCACAGCTCAGCCCAAGCTTGCTAGTGGCCATGACCCTCCGGGTGAGCCACATTCAGCCCTAGTTACTACAGAGATCGTTCAAGCGGCTACACCCAATGAGGGGGGGACCACTACCCCCATTGTTACACCATTGAGTGCGCCAGCCACCTCTAGCACCACTACCACCATGGAGGTACCACCTTCGCAAGATGACAGAGGTGAAGTCTGAGTAGCCACAAGTATGTCTTTCTCCCTTCATACTTATATTTTATTCTTTGGGGACAAAGTTCACTTTTTAAGAGGGGGGGTGTACTTGTATTTTTGGGATATTTTTTTTCATCTGAGGGTTTTTCTTGCCGTGTTTCTTTTTCCTCAGGCATGCTATCTAGTAGAATCTGCATGTGTTAGGATTTATGTTTTTAGTTGTGATTTTTGTTTGATTAGAAAGTAATTTAGGAATACTCATCCAATGGATATGTACTAGTTTTGTTGTTTTTGAATAAATTGACCCTGCTTATAAATTTTTGTTGTGTATTTGTGACAACAATGCATGATTTCTGTGGATCGTTTTATGTCATTTAGTTATTAATAGTGCTAGTCTTGTTAAGCCTTTTATGAACCAAATAGGTAAAGTAAAAATAGTTCATGTACCATTTGTGAGTGAGGTCTTAGTATTTATTGCAGCATGTTGTTGAAGATCTAGAACTTGCCTGGTTGGTCTCTACATAGGTTAAGGATGGTTGTTTAGGAGATGATCATAGGCCATTTTTGTTATAGCTCACTTTTAGCCTATATTGCCCTACCAAAGTTTCATGAATCCCTTGATCCGAAGTTTGTTCCTTAATAGACCATATTTCTTTGATTTACCTGTTAACCGTACCTATTTGTTTACAATGAACCTGTTTGGCCCTAGTTCTTCCTTGGATATTGTGAACCTCAACATAAGCAAAATGCTTAAGTTGAAAGTGGCTAGAGTAGGGGTGCATAAATGGTGGGAGGGGGAGTAAAGGAAAGAAAAGAAAGAGAAATAAATGGTGAAAAAAGGTGCAGTGAGGTGACAAAGTAAAAAGCTGAAAATTTGAGAATATTGAGAAAAAAAAACTCAAAATAGCTTGAAATTATTGAAAAATGTGAAAAATCACCTCACCCATGCAAATATTCTTAAAATGGGAAAAAAGGGAAGAGAAAAAGTCAAAAAGAATGAAGGGTGAAATAGGAAAATGGTGTAGCCAATGGATGTAGTGCCAAGGAAGGGATAGTCACTCATAAAATCTTTCATCTTTATCATGTCCAGACCTATGCCTGTATTACAAGCCATATCAAGTCCTATAGTGATCTTAATTTGACCATCTAACAAACCAAAGCAGAGAAAATAAGGGCAAGCCTATAGTATCTGATGCATAATACTTGCAGTTCTTTGAGAGAGTGAGTGCTTCATTTTGTCTAGTCTCATGTTTTATCTAATACTTCATACTAGAGTAGGGACTTCATTTTTTGTGAGGGTACATGGATTATGTTTGCTTTTACCATTGGTCTGTGTGAAACACATAGGTGATGACTTGATTGCTTGTTGATAGTTAGATGACATGTCTTGATCCCTGAGTATGATGTTTTGATGTTGCTTTCAATACATTAGCTAATGATATTTCAGGAGGAAGGGTCAATAGAGTTGTATCTAGAGTGCACATATTTTTTTGAGTTTTGGCTGTAGTATCTTAAGTTTATTTTCTAGTTGAGTGTCGTGTTTAGTTTTTCTTTTTATTTTCCTGAGGAAATGCAAAAGTCTTAAGTTGAGGATGTTGATGTGTTGTGGATTTACAGCACTATTGACGCTCAAAACTAAGAAAAAGCATGGACTTAGGTGTATTTATGTGGATATGAGACACTTTTCCTTTGATTTCAGGATAAATGGGTGTTGGAACAATAAATTTCAAAAGAAAGCTAAAAAGTGTGCAAAAAAGGGTAAAAAGTGCAGTCCGTAGTACGATCCATAGGACGGACCTACAAGTCGTACTGAGGGCCTTGATAAGAAGATGAAAGTTTAACCTAGAAGACTGATCCATGAGACTTTTCACGGATCGTACCATGGTGGTACAAGTCGTGGTAAGCCGGTCGTGATAAAATCCAGAAGAATTCTATAGGAGGCTGATTTTCAGTATGAGAGTACCCTACGATCTGTGAGATGAAGGTACGAGTCGTATCATACTAGTCGTGGTGAAGTTCAGAAAAAGTTCAAAGTATCAAGATCAAGCCATGGGTGCAACGTATGAGTTGTAGGATGATGGTACGAACCGTAGCTTGGCCCAATACTTAGCAAAAATTCAGCCAACACTTAAAGCCACGAGTTGATGCCACGGTCCGTGAGAAGCCCCTACGAGTCGTAGGAGGACCCATGACGAGGTCGGCGACCGATATGGAAAGTAGTCTTGTTAGCTTAGGAAAAAGATTCTTGTGTCTTTATAAATACTTTTTATATTTTATTTTTCATAGAGGACGACGAATAGACTTAATTTTATTAGGAAAACATTGTAGTAAGCAATTTGACATCACTGAAAGAGAGAATTGAGCTGGTTCAACTTTGTGATCAACCTTTTCTTGAACTAATATTGTTCTTTATACTTTTTATTTAAGATTTCGTGGATTAACTAGTGAAGTTTTTTTTCTCAATCATCTTTGTAACTATTGTTTTATGTTTTCAATCGTGAATACAATTCACAACCTTGCAACTATGACAGGCTAAAACCTCCATAGCTAGGGTTGTGGGAACCCTGGTTGATTAACAAGTTAGGGTTGCACAAAGTGAGTCTAAAACCAATACTAATTACTTATATTATAGTCTCTTCATCTTTAATGATTCTTAGTGGTGCGTAACATTAGGAAGTTCCTGAATTCTTTACTTGTTTTGGTCAAAGAGGTAGAGATTAGGAAAAGAGAATTACAATAGAGCCTTGATCTTGATGATCGTTGTATTGACTTGAGCTGTGGTCGCAGGATAGTTATATCTGGAACTTAGTGATAATGGTTAGTTTGCAAAACTCATGATACTTGGTCGAGTAATTGAGGATAGTCATTCAATTGGGATTGGTCGATCTTTTGAATGGACCTAAGTTATCAGTTTTGTAAGTAAGTATTGGTAAAGATCACGAGTGTATACCCAAAGCTGTTATGAACCAATGGGGAACATAAACCCTAGTTATCCTTTAATTATTGATTAACAAATAGAATCTTGACTGCTGTTTATTTATTTATTTTTATTAGAATCCCCCCATTGTTAAGTAATTACCATACAAGTTCATCTACCGGCTGTAATCTAGATCTTCCATATTCTATGTGGGTTCGACCCCAACCTCTAAGTTGGGTTCTTTATTGACAACGTTTGCATCATACTTCAGTTGGAAGTGCGGTTTGAGCATTATCATGTGGTCCCAACTATCACACTCAAGTGGATATAGCCGTCCAAATGCCAGGTCGAAGGACGATACCATGATATTGATATCAAGCTCGGGGCCCAATCGGGGCAGGGGACAACTCACAAGGGAGGTCCCAAAGTATATATAAGATATGTATAACCTACATTGGCGCATAGTTCTGTGGCATAAGGTGATCGACCATTAGCCTACTCGGTGCTAGACAGTACTCCCAAAAACATGAATATGCTCTCCATTTTTTTTCGACGAACCTTACCATCGTCTCTTAACGAAGCTCAATAATCAAATATATATCAAATCTTAAATCATGTATATAAGGAGCTCTTTGCTTAAACCATACCACAAGCTAAATATAAATGAGAGTCTTCGCTCCAAAATCATGTGGTAAGCTTCATCCATAAAATCATAACTCATACTTGAACATATGGGCATTGCCCGATACTTTAAAATGCTTGAAAATACATAATTCACTTGAAAACATGATCATAAACATGGATAACTTGAAAACATTATTTTCATCAAAATATTTCCTCATACTTGAACATTCATCATAAATCTAAATTTTCATGAACTTCTCATAATTGGGCATTTTAATTTTTAAAGCTTGAAACATGATTTTTAATCGAAAACAAGTTAAAACTTTCCCATGAATCAAAATTAAATAGTAGAAACACACTTAAACCATACCCATGTAGTAAATTAGAAATCTCATGCATTGGGTTAAAACCCTATAGAATCAACATAGGAATTTCCATGATTTATAGATAGATTGAGCATGGGTATGAACAGATTCACCCATTCATAACCCTACATACCTGAAAGGGTTTGATTCTACCACTTCTCTGATTGCCCAAGGAAGGTTTGAAGAAGAACCTTGAAGGATTAGCCTTGATCACCGCTATAGGTCCTTACTCTTACATACATGAATAGGAATGACTTAGAATAGATTTTCCCCTCTAAAAACCCACTGCTCATAGCTTAAAACGACAGAGTTTAGGCCTTAGGACCATAGCAATTATAGAAAAGCCCTTATTAAGTTCGCAGAAAATAACTGACTGCTAATCCGTATGAGGAACTGGACGACTCGTTACTTCAGACCACAACTTGTTGAACCATTCATCGAGTACAATATCCAATAGATCATCTGGGGCTCACCATGGGGAACCCCACGAGTCATTGCAGGTGACAACAACTCGTGCTCACCACTCGTCACCTTCACTGCCTTAGATTTCAACTTATATCCAACATGCTGGCCACAACCCATCTCACGAATCATGGGGACTGACCACGACTTGTGGTCAGGTCTATGGGGACCTCAAATCTCAAAATTTCCAACTCACTCCCTAAACCTCACCACGAGTAACCTGATGACTCATTATCAACCCCACAGGTCAAGGAACGACTCATTCTATGATCTGGTGCTAAATTTTCTAGTTTTTTTCCGTTTGAACTCCCGGGTATGATCTTTGGGCTTTTGGGGCATTCCAATATCTCCCCTTGGAAAAATTCATCCTCGAATGTTGGAAAAACATACAGAAAAGCAAAGAAACGCAATCATCATATTCAAATACTGATCATGTAATCTGGAAGCTGACAGAATGACTAACTCTGATTGAAACTACATGGATAACTAAATCCACAAACCATACATATATACTTTGTAATAAAAGAAACTTGGACACATGAACGGAACAAGAAAACTAAATAGAGTACTAGGGAAAAAACTAATACCTCAAGCTGGAAATGAGCCGGTAGAGAATAAATGTGGGTATCTAGCCATCACATCTGCTTCGGCTTCCCATGTAGCTCCCTCAACATGTTGATTCCTCCATAACACTTTTACTGAAATTATTTCCTTGTTACTTAGCTTTCGAACTTGACAACCCATTATTTCCACTGGAACCTCCTCATAACCAAGGCTCTCTTTTACACCAACACTTTCCACCAGGACAACTGGAGATGGATCACCCAAACACTTCCTTAAGAGCGATACATGAAAAACAGGATGCACGAAAGCCAATTCTGAGGGAAACTCCAATTGATATGCCACCTTGCCAACCCGTTTCGCAATTCGGTAATGGCCAACATAACGAGGGCTGCATTTTCCTTTCTTTCCAAACCTCATCGCTCCCTTCATGGGAGACACCTTCAGAAACACCAAATCATCCACTTTGAACTCTAGTTCTCTCCTTCTCACATCAGCATAAGACTTTTGGCGACTTTGAGCTGTCTTCAATATGTCTCATATGAGTTGAACCTTCTCCACAGCTTAATGGACTATATCCGGTCCTATCATCGCAGCTTCACAAACTTCGAACTAGCAATAGGATATCTATATCTCCACCCATAGAGAGCCTCAAAAGGAGCCATCTGAATGTTGGAATAGTACCTGTTATTGTATGCAAACTCAATATGAGGAAAATGATCATCCCAACTACCCTTAAAGTCAATCACACATGCTCTCAACACTTAGCTACAAATTCTGCGATGTCTTTCTTCATGCCATTCCACCAATAGACTTCCCGTAAGTCACGGTACATCTTGGTGGCACCTGGATGTATCGAATACTTGAATTTGTCATATAATTAGTGATCCTTCAGAGTCTGCAGCACTACTCTCAAATGAGCAGTAAGCTCCTACTTGCTCCAAGAGTATATCAAGATGTCATCGATAAACACAATCATGAACATATCCCGGTATGGCTTGAACACCCTGTTCATCAAGTCCATAAAAGCTGTAGGAGCATTCGTTAGTCCAAAAGACATAACTACAAACTCATAATGGCCAGACCACATCTTGAAGGTTGTCTTTAATATGTCGCTCTCCCACACTCTAAGCTTGGAAAAGGATTCCTATTCTTGATGGCGACTTTGTTTAATTACCGATAGTCAATACACATTCGAGGAGAACCATCTTTCTTTCGGACAAAGAGAACTGGTGCACCCCATGGGGACTTTCTTGGTCTAATGAAACCCTTATATAACAAGTCCTTCAACTGCTCCTTCAACTCCTTCGCTCGGCTGGAGCCATTTTGTAAGTAGGAATAGATATAGGTTGCATGTCAGGAAGAAGGTCAATACCAAAATAAATCTCCCGCTTGCAAGGGATTCCCGGTAGATCGTCAGGAAAGACCTCTGGATACTCATATACTACTGGAACTAACTGGATAGTCGGGGTCTCGGATGTCGCATCCTTAACCCTAACCCGATGGTGCACAAAACCCTTAGAAATCATATTTGTAGCCTTAAGGTAGGAAATGAAATGAGCTACAGGCACAACTGAACTACCCTTCCATTCTAAGACAGGCTCACCCGAAAATTTGAACTCTATTGCCCGGGTTCTACAATTAACTGAGGTAAAACATGCAAATAGCCAATCCATCCCGAGGATAACATCGAAACTAGTCATGGCTAACTCTATCAAATCTATTGAGGTGACTTTCTGAAGGAATGAGACCGGGCAACCTCTATACACCTGTCTAGCTATAACTAAATCACCTACTAGAGTAGAGACTGAGAAGGGTTTTTTCAAGACTTTGGGACTGACTCTGAAGCTACTGGCCACATAAGGTGTCACAAAAGACAAGGTAGCCCCTAGATCTAACAAAGCATATACATCAAGATGGAAAACTCATAACATACCAGTGACCACATCCAGGGAGACCTCCTGCTCCTGGCAGGATGCTAAGACATAGAATCTGTTTTGGCGCTGACTTCCACCAATGCTAGTAGATGCCCTCTGATGATCTGAGCGTACGGGTGGGGCTGCTGAACTAGAAGCTAGGCCTCAGCCCCGATCATGATCCTGTCTCGCTGCTGGGCAATCTCTGAGCATGTGTCGGGGCTTCCCACACTTGAAACAAGCACCCGTACCTGCTAATAACTGGCCCGTGAGCCCCCGACCACATCTGCAACAAGCTGGGATACTAAAATCTGTGGGTCTGCTGCTCTGACCGCTCGAGCCTGACGCTCACCCCCTTTGATCATACTAGGCCTGGATAGCACACTCAACATTGATGATGTTGGAGTTGAAGATCTTTGGTAGGTCTGTTGTCAATGCCCACCACCAGACCTCGACTGTGAGAATTTGTGATTATCGGTCCTGGCCCTTTTGGCCTCTCTCTCTCTCGTATGTGCCGCCTCCATCTGCTTGGTATTCAAGACTATTTGAGGGAAATCCATATCCTGCTGAAGCATGGCGGTCCTACAATCTTTGTCTAAATAGCGCGCCACTCCATGAACAAACCTGTTCACTCACGCCCTTTGATCAGCCACAAACTCTGGGGCATACTTTGATAGGCGAGTCAGCTCAAGGGCATACTCCTGCACCGTCATCCTCCCTTGCTTTCAGCTCTCTCATCTCATGAGGGAAGAACCAATCTAAGAATGAAACATGAAACTCCTCCCAAGTGGCAGGACCTGCTCTAGCGACCCTACTATCTATCCATTGAAGAAACCAGACGTGTGCAACTCTTTTAAGTTGATACGAGGCCAACTCCGCACACTCAACTCCATTCACCCCCATGACCTGAGTGATCTTCACAATCCTATCTATGAAGTCATGCGGGTCCTCATCTACTTTTGACCCGATGAATTCTAGCGGGTTCATTCTCAAGAAGTCTCTGACTCTAGCTGCCGCCACATTACAATTTTGCTTAACTTGCGCAATTGCCTACTGATTGACCTAAGCAATCAAGACCTATGCGAGCATCTAAATAGCTACCCGAAACTCAACATGGGCAACTAGATTCAGTGCCTAGTGCTCCTTAACTGGTGGAACCTGTCGGTGATTGTTTTCATTGTCATCCTCGTGGTCGTTTCCATTCTCATTCCTTCTACCATTTACACTTTTGGGAGCCATAATTTTGCAATCGCGAATAGAACGAATTAGAAGGATAGGGAGACTTTTCATCGCACGACATAGATCATGAAAGAAGGGAACATTTCCTAAATATCTTGTAGCCTCTTCGTCATAAGTCTGGCGCATATCACACCCATGAAGAAGACTCTACTTAACGCAGCTTTCAGAAATTCTAGGACACTTCAAAACCTATTGCTCTGATACCAAGATTATCATGACCCGTACGTAGGCCCGGATCACAACATAGGACAAGGAGCCTCAAGAGACCCCAAGTTGACCTATGGAATGAACATTCATCTAACTCAATCAATACAGTAGAAGAATTAACATGATGATCTTAGGAGAAGTCTGAAATAAGCATAACATCAGAAATACATGAATCTGAAGTTAATTACATTCTATGTCTGAAAAGCCTCTGATACTGATGAGTTAATGGGACAAGACCCCAACTAACTCAATAAAGCTAAAACTGAAATTACATAAAGGAAATCTGATTAAGTCTAGTCCTCGGTAGATGAGGACTCACCAAGAACGTAAGATTCTAACTCTAAATATAGACAATGAATGGAGCTGAACCTGTGAGTCGGGCTTGTATCATGAAAAGATACAACAAAGAGTATGCGGTCAGTATGTGGAATATATTGAGTATGTAAGGTAAATAAAACCTCTTAAATAAGTAAAATCATTTAAACACAAGCATAATGTAAATCATTAACAATAAGAATATGAGAGTAGGGCTTGCATGCATTCTTTTCAAAAACATGATCTCATAATAACATAACATAACATCATAACTTAATCGATTGACTAAAAGCTAAAATCTGATAGTCATGAGTAGAACTGAAAATTGAGTCAAACCTGCTTTAGAACATATATAGATTTAGGAATCTTATGAATGATAAACATGCATAACTAAAATCATGAGGAACAATGGGAGACTCATCTTTTAATCGACATACCACAATAGAGCTTACATGGTCCCAACTATCACACTCAAGTGGGAAGAGTCGTCTAAAGCCTTGCAAGGGCTAGGGACAATACCATGATATTGATATCAAGCTCGTGGGACAATAGGGATGGGGATAGCTCACAAGGGAGGTCCCAAAGTCATAATGTATAAACCTATATTGGCGCATAGTTGTGAGGCATAGGGTGATCGACCCTTAGCCTGCTCAGTGCTAGACACTACTCCCAATGTGTCAAACTTCACTCCAAGAGTATATCAAGATGCCACCAATAAACACAATCAACAACATATCCAGGAATGGCTTGAACACCCTGTTCATCAAGTCCATAAAAGCTGCAGGAGCATTCGTTATTCCAAAAGACATAACTACAAACTCATAATGACCATACCACGTTCTAAAGGATGTCTTTGCGATGTCGCTCTCCCAAACTCTGAGCTGATGGTACCTGGATCTGAGATTTATCTTCTAAAAACACTTGGCACCCTGAAGCTGGTTAAATAAATCATCAATCCTTGGTAGATACTATCATGCCTAGGCCTGGATGGCACACTCAACGCTGAAGATGTTGGGGATGAAGATCTCTTGTAGGTTTGTTGTCGATGCCCACAACATGACCTCGGCTGTGAGAATCTGTGATCATCGGTCCGGCCCTTTTGGCCTCTCTCTCCCTCATATGCGATGCCTCCATCTGCTGGGCGTACAAGACTATCCGAGGGAAATCCATATCCTGGTGGAGCATGGAGGTCCTATAATCCTTGTCCAAATAGCCCTCCACTCCATGAACGAACCTACTCACGTGTTCCCTCTGATCAGCCACTAACTCTTGGGCATACTTTGATAGGCGAGTGAGATCAACGGCATACTCTTGCACTGTGATCCTCCCTTGCTTCAGATTTGCGAACTCCCCTTCTTTCAGCTCCCTCATCTCACGAGGGAAGAACTGATCTAAGAATGCAACATGGAACTCCTCCCAAGTGACAGGACCTTCTCAAGCGGCTCTACTATCTTTCCATTGATAAAACCAGATGTGTGCAACCCCTTTCAGCAGATACGAGGCCAACTCCGCACACTCCACTCCATTCATCCTCATGACCTGGGTGATCTTCACAATCTCATCTATGAACTCATACGGGTCCTCATCTACTTTTGACCTGAGGAATTCTGGCGAGTTCATTCTCAAGAAGTCTCTGACTCTAACTGTCGCCGCATTGCCATTTTGCGGAACATGTGCAACTGCCTGCTAATTGACCTGAGCAGTCAAGGCCTGCATGAGCATCTGAATAGCTACCTGAAACTCAGCATAGACGACTGGCTCCGGTCTTGGTGCTCCTGAACTGGTGGGACCTACTGGTGCCCGTTTTCATTTCCATCCTTGTGGACGCCTCCATTTCCATTCCTTCTACCATTTACTCTTCGGGAAGCCATAATTCTAGAATCGCGAATAACACGAATTAGAAGGATAAGGAGACTTTTTATCGCACGACATAGATCATGAAAGAAGGGAACATTTCATAAATGTCTCGGCCTCTTCGTCATAAATGTGGCGCGCTTCACACCCATGAAAAAGACACTACTTAACGCGGCTTTCAGACACCTTAGGATACTTCAAACCTATTGCTCTGATACCAAGTTTGTCACGACCCGAACATAGACCCAGATAGTATCACGGGATAAGGAGCCCCGAGAGACTCCAAGTCAACCCATTTCATGAACTTACATCTTACTCAACTAATAAAATTGAAGAATCAACAAGATAATCATAGTGGAAGTCTAAATTAAACATAACATCAGAATACACAATCTGAAGCTGAATACATCCTTTGTCCGAAAAGCCTCTAAACATGCAGAGTTGATGGGACAAGATCCCAACTAACTCAATAAAGCTAAAACTAAAATTATATAAAGGAAATCCAAATAAGTCTAGTCCTCGGGAGATAAGGACTCACCAACAACGTAAGATGCTAACTCGGAAGATTGACTATGAATAGGGTTGAACCTGAGAGTCGGATCCTATATCATGAAATGATACAACATAGAGTGTGCGGCCAGTACGTGGAATGTACCGAGTATGAAAGATAAGTAAAACTGCTTAAATAAGTAAAATCATTTAAAGACAAACATAAAGTAAATCATAAACAATAAGTATCTAAGAGTAGGGCTTGCATGCATCCTTTTCAAAATCATGATCTCATCATAACATAACATAAGTCAGGTCAGTATGTCTTCCACTAATTGGTCTTGACCGCATCTTCCCATGGAGGAGTAGTAGCATTGTTTTATCTAACATAACATCATAACTAAATTGATTGACTCAAAGATGAAATTTGATAGTTATGAAGAAAACTGAACATTGAGTCAAACCTTCTTTAGAACATATATAGATTTAGGAATCTCATGAATGATAAAACATGCATAACTGAAATCATGAGGAACAATGGTGACTCGTCTTTGACCTACATATCATGATAGAGCTTACGTTATCCAAACTATCACGTTCAAGTGGGAAGAGCCGTCCAAAGCCTTTCCAAGGCTAGGGATGATACCATGATATCAGTATCAAGCTCGTGGGGCAATAGGGCTGGGGATAGCTCACAAGGTAGGTCCCCATGTAATATATATAATAATATAAACCTACAATGGTGTGTAGTTCTGAGGCATAGGGTGATCGATCATTAGCCTACTCGGTGTTAGACACTACTCCCAAAAACATGCATATGTTGTCCATCTTTTTTCAAAGAAGCTCAACATCGTCTATTGATGAAGCTCATAAATCAAATACATCTCAAAGCTGAAATTACGCATATGAGAAGCTTTAACTCAAACCATTCCATAAGCTGAAGGATAATTGGGAGTCTTCACTCCAAAACCATGTGGTAAGCTTAATTCAGGAAATCATAAATCATACTTTAAACATGTGGGTATTTCCCAATACTTTCTCATGCTTGAAAATACTTAATTCACATTAAAAACATGATTATAAACTTGGGTAGCTTGAAAACATACTTTTCATCATAATATCACATCATAATCATACATTCGTCACAAATCCATCTTTCATGAACTTCTCATTAATGGAATTTTTAAATCAAAAACTAGAAACATGATTTTTGATTGAAAACAATATAAAAGTTGCCCATGCTTCACAATTCAATAGTAGAAACATATTTAAATCATACCCATATAGAGAACTTAGGAAATTCATGCATTGGGTTAAAACCCCATACATTTGGCATAGAAAATTCATGATTTAGAGAGGGATTAGGCATGGGTGTGAAAGGAATCACCCATTCATAACCCTACATACCTGTTGGTAGCTGATTCTTACATTTCTTTAAATGCCCAATAGGAATTGAAGAGAAATTGAAGAACACTAAGCTTGATCACCCTCTCTCACCTTCTACCTTGCATGCATGAATGAATATGGCCTAAAATGAACTTAGCTCCTTTAAAAGTCATCAGTCATAACTCAAAACGACATAGTTTAGGCCTTAGAAACTTAGAAATTATGGAAAAGCCCTTGCTAAATTTGCAGAAAATAACTGCCAGTTGGTCCCAACGAGGGCCCTAACGACTTGTCATCATGGGCCACGATTCGTGGAGTCGTCCATCAGGTACACTACTTATCAAGTCTCCTGGCCTTGTCACGGATGACTTAATGATCCGTTACTGGTGACCATGACTCATGGTCTCCACCCATCATGTACACTGTCTTAGTCTCAAATAAAACTTTAGCCTGCTTGATCACGACTCATCGCACAAATTATGGAGACTGACCACGACTCATGGGTTCCTTCCCTTAAGTACACTGTCTTCCTTTTCCTCTTTTCTCAATCACCACTCCCCAGGACTGACCTAACAAGTTGTGGGGCCTGACCACGACTTATGGTCATGTCCGTGGGAAGTCAACCTCAAAAATTTCAAACTCTTCACCTGGGCCTCACCATGAGTCACATCATGACTCATGGGCTGCACCAACGGGTCACCTCACGTCCTATTTTGTGACCTGACGCTAAATTTTAATTTTCTCGATTTCAACTCACGGGTCTGATCTTTGGGCTTCAGGGGTTTAATACCTCCACCTTCTGATTCTGGACAGCTTCCTTTAACTTTACCAAAATGGGCCTTGTCTTGTCTAGCTTTTACATCAGTCACCAAGGACGATTTTGATCCGTTTTGAACTATCACACTGCCATCGGTCGAGTCAACCAAATGAACTCCCAACCGTGCAAGTCTATGCACATATTTCACCAATTCCTTCTTCTCCTCCTCTACATGGGACACACTCTGCATATATAGTCTACTAAGAGCATCTGCTACTACATTGGTTTTCCCTGGGTGGTATAGGACACTAATATCATAATCCTTGAGTAGCTCCAACCACCTCCTTTGACGCAGATTGAGATCCTTCTGAGTAAACACATATTGTAGGATCTTGTGGTCCATAAATACATCTACATGGACCCCGTACAAATAGTGTATCCATATCTTCAAGGAAAATACCACCGCCGCTAATTCAGGATCATGAGTCGGGTAATACTTCTCATGCACTTTCAGCTGTCTAGAAGCCTAAGCTATAACCTTTATTTGCTGCATCAATACACATCCAAGTCCAATCCTTTAAGAATCACAATAAACCACAAACCCATCCGTTCCCTCGGGTAGGGTCAACACTAGTGCTGAGGTGAGTCGAGCCTTCAACTCTTGAAAGCTCTTCTCACAAGCCTCCGACCACTGGAACTTTACCTTCTTCTGGGTCAGTTTAGTCAACGATGCGGCAATAGATGAAAACCCCTCAAAAAATCTCCGATAATAGCCCTCTAAGCCCAAGAAACTCCTTATATTTGATGGATTCACCAGTCGGGGCAATTCTTCACTTTCTCTATCTTCTGCGAGTATACTTGCACACCCTCATTGGACACCACATGACCCAAGAACATTACGGAATTCAACCAAAACTCACATCTACTGAATTTTGCATACAATTGATGATCCTTCAAAGTCTGCAACACCACCCTCAAATGGGTGGCATGCTCCTTCTTACTCCGAGAGTATAAAAGGATGTCATCAATAAACACGATCATGAACATGTCAAGATATGGCTTGAACACCCTATTCATCAGGTCCATAAAAGCTGTAGGAGCATTCGTTAGTCAAAAATATATAACTACAAACTCATAGTGACCATACCGCATCCTGAAGGCTATCTTCGAGATGTCACTCTCCCGAATGCTAAGCTGATTGTACTCGGACCTGAGATCTATCTTTGAGAAGCACTTGGCACCCTGAAGCTGGTCAAACAAATCATCAATCCTGGGCAGAGGATACCTGTACTTGACAGTGACCTTGTTCAATTGTCGATAATCAATACACATACGAAGAGAACCATCTTTCTTTCAGACAAAGAGAACTGGTGCACCCCATGGGGACTTGCTCCGTCTAATGAAACCCTTATCTGAAAGATCCATTAATTGTTCCCTCAACTCTTTTCTCTAGGGCCATTCTATAGGGAGGAATAGATATAGCCTACATGTCAGGAAGAAGGTCAATACCAAAATCAATCTCCCACTAGGGAGGGATTCCCGGTAGATCATTTGGGAAGACTTTTGGATACTCACATACTACTGGAACTGAGTGGATAGTCAGGGTCTCAGACGTAGCATCCTTAACCCTAACTAAGTGGTACACACAACCTTTGGAGATCATCTTTCTGTCCTTAAGGTAGGAAATGAAATGACCTATAGGCATAGCTAAACTACCCTTCCATTCTACGACTGGCTCACCCGAAAATCTGAACTCTACTTCCTGAGTTCTACAATTAAAAAAGGCATAACATGCAAATATCCAATCCATGCCGAGTATGACATGAAAATCAATTATGGTTAACTCTATTAGATCTGCTGAGGTGACTTTCTAAAAGACTGTGACCAGACAACTTCCATACACCCGTCTAGCAACAATTGAATCACCCACTGGAGTAGATAGTGAGAAGTGTTCTGATAATATTTTGGGACTGACTCTTAAACTACTAGTCATGTAAGGTGTCACAAGAGACAAGGTAGCCTCTGGATCTAGCAAAGCATATATATCAAGATGGAAAAGTCGCAACATACCAATGACTACATTTGGGAATACCTCTTGCTCCTGGCGGGATGCTAAGACATAGAATCTATTTTGGCGTTGACTGCCACCTGTGCTAGTAGATGCCCCCTGCTGGGCTGAGTGTGCGGGTGGAGCACCAATCTGGAAGCTGGGCCATAGCCCCCATCATGGCCTTACCTAGCTGCTAGCACCTGTACCTGCCAAGCACTAACCCATATGCCCCCAACCACACCTACCACAAACTGGGATATTGGAATTCACAAGCCTGCTGCTCTGACCCATAGAGCCTGATGCTCGTCCCCTCTGATCATGCCTAGTTCTGGATGGCACACTCAACGCTGAAGATGTTGTGGCTGAAGATTTCTAGTGTGTCTGCTGTCGGTGCCTACCACCTAACCTCAGCTGAGAAAATCTATAGCTGTCAGTCCTGGCCCTCTTGTCCTCTCTCTCGCTTATATGTGCTGCCTCCATCTGCAGGGCGTATAAGACTATCTGAGGTTAATTCATGTCTTAGTGGAGAATAATGGTCCTGCAATCCTTTTCAAAATAGCATGCCACCCCATGAACGAACCGCTCACTCGTGCCCTCTGATTAACCACTAACTCTGAGGCATACTTTGATAGACGAGTGAGCTCTAGGAAATATTATTGCATCGTCATCTTTCCCTTCTTGATATTTACGAACTCAACTACCTTCAACTCCCTTATCTCACGAGGGAAAAATCGATCTAGAAATGCAATATGGAACTCCGCCTAACTGATAGGGCCTCAGGCTAACCTACTATCTCTCTACTGTCTGAACCATATGTATGCAACCCCCTTTAACTGATATGAGGCCAACTCTGTACACTCAACTCCACTCAAACCCATGACCTAGGTGATCGTCACAATCTCATCGATAAACTCATATGGATCCTCGTCCATATTCAACCCAAGAAATTCTAGCGGGTTCATTCTTAGAAAATCTCTGACTCGAGCTACCACCATATTTCCATTTTGGGGGACATGCGCCACTGCCTGCTTGTTGACCTGAGCGGTCAAGGCCTGCGCTAGCATCTGAATAGTTGTCGTAAATTCAGCATGAGCATCTGACTTGGGTGCATGGTGCTCCTGGACTAGTGGGGCTTGCCGATGCCCATCCCCTTGCCATCCTCGTGTCCATTTCCATTCCCATTCCTCCTACCATTAACCTTGCAGGGAACCATGATTCTACAATCGCGAATAGCATGATTTAGAATGATAGGGAGACATTTCATCGCACGACATAGATTATGAAAGAAGGAACATTTCCTAAACGTCTCGTAGCCTCTTCGTCATGAGTGTGGCACACTTCACACCCATGAAAAAGACTCTACTCACAAGGCTTTCAGACACCCTAGGACACTTCAAACCTATCACTTTGATACAAAGTTTGTCACGACCCAAACATAGGCCCGGATATAGACACGGGACAAGAAACCCCGATCGACTCCAAGTCGACCCATGGAATGAACATTCATCTAACTCAATCAATAAAAGTGAAGATTTAAAATGATAAATGTAGTGGAAGTTTGAAATAAGTATAACATCAGAAAAACACACGGATCTAAAGCTGGTTACATTCTTTTGTTTGAAAAGCCTCTAAGTCTGATGAGTTGATAAGACAGGCCCCCAACTAACTCGCTAACGCTGAAAACTTAAAGTACAAGAAGAAAACTGATAAAGCATGATCCTGGGAAGATGAGGACTCACCAACAGATGTGGGATGCTAACTCTAAAAGGCTAGCTAAGGACGGGGTTGAGTCTGAGTATTGGGGCCTATATCATAAAATGATACAATATAGAGTATGCGTTCAGTACGTTGAATGTATCGAGTATTCAAGGTAAGCAAAACCGCTTAGTGGAGTCATTTAAAACATGCATAAGATAAAACAAAAACAAAATTAGAATTGGAGATTAGGGCTTGCATGCTATTTTTCTGAAAACATGATCTCAACATAACATAACATCATAACTGAATCGATTGACCCAAAACTAAAATTTGATAGTCATAAGTAAACCGGAACATTAGGTCAAACCTTCTTTAGAACATATGTAAATATATATATATATATATATCATGAATGATAAACATGCATAACTGAAATCATGAGGATCAATGGGAGACTCGTCATATAACCGACATACCACAATAGAGCTTATGTGGTCCCAACTATCACACTCAAGTGGGTATAGCCATGTAAAACCTTGTCAGGGCTAAACACGATATCATGATATCGATATCAAGCTCGGGGCCCAATTAGGGAAGGGGACAGCTCACAAGAAAGGTCCGAAAGTATATATAATAAATGAATAACATACGTCGGCACGTAGTTTTAAGGTATAGGGTGATCGACCCTTAGCCTACTCGGTGCTAGACACTACTCCCAAAAACATGCATATGCTCTCTATTATTTTTCAACGAAGCTTACCATCGTCTATGGACGTAGCTAAATAATCAAATACATATCAAATCTTAAATCATATATCTAAGGAGCTCTTTTCTCCAACCATACCACAAGCTAAATATAAATGGGAGTCTTCGCTCCAAAACCATGTGGTAAGCTTCATATATAGAATCATAACTCATACTTGAACATATGGGCATTGCCCGATACTTTAGCATGCTTAAAAATATATAATTCACTGAAAAACATGATCATAAACATGGGTAACTTGAAATATACTTTTCATCATAATATCTCCTCATACTTAAACATTAATCATAAATCTCAACTTTCATGAACTTCTCATAATTGGACATTTTAATTTCTGAAGCTTGAAACATGATTTTTAATTGAAAACAACTTAAAACTTGCCCATGAATCGTAATTCAATAGTAGAAACACGCTTAAATCATACCCATGTAATAAATTAGAAATCTCATGTATTGGGTTAAAACCCCATAGAATCAACAGAAGAATTTCAATGATTTATAGATAGATTGAGCATGGGTGTGAATGGATTCACCCCATTTATAACCCTATATACTGAAATGGTTTGATTCTACCACTTCTCTGATTTCCCAAGGAAGGTTTGAAGAAGAACTTTGAAGGATTAGCCTTGATCACCTCTCTAGACCCTTACTCTTGTATGCATGAATAGGAATGACTTAGAATAGATTTTCCCCTCTTAATACCCACTGCTCATAGCATAAAAAGACGTAGTTTAGGCTTGAGGACCATATTAATTAAGGAAAATCCCTTACTAAATTCGTAGAAAATAAGGGACTTCCAGTCCCTACGAGGGACTGGACGACTCATTACTCAAGACCACGACTCTTGGAACCAGTCATCAAGTACAGTGTCTAGTAGATCATCTGGGGCTCACAACAGGGAACCTCATGAGTCGTTACAGGTGACTACGACTAGTGGTCACCACTCTTCACCTTCACCACCTTAGATTTAAAATTATATCCAACATGTTGGCCACGACCCATCCCACGAATCGTGGGGACTGACCACGACTCGTGGTCAGGTCCATGGGGACCTCAAATCTCAAAATTTCCAACCCACTCCCTGAACCTCACCACGAATCACCTCATGACTCTTGGTCTACCCCACGAGTCACAAAATGACTTATTTTGTGACCTGGTGCTAGTTTTTCTAGTTTTTCTCTATTTTAACTCTCGGCTTTGATTTTTGGGCTTTCGGGGCATTACAATAACTTTGAAAAGTAGTTTATGTACTTCTTCTTCTTGATAGTAAGGTACAACCATAGTTGGACATTATTTGTTAATTTGATTTTACTACTCTTGTTACCAAATTCGATGAGTTTATTGATGAATGTGATTCTGAATTTCTTAATCATGAGTGACTAAATAATTAACTAGAAGTGTGTGATGATGAATACTTAATTAGAGTGGGTATTGCTAGAGCCATCTTCATATTATTTAAATAAGTGTAATATGTTAGATTCTCTTCATCTATAAAGGAAGATCCATTGATTATGATATGGGTCGATCTATTCTTGCTTGATTATTGCTTGTAAAATAATAATTAAGTATCGCAAGAGAATTTAATAGTGGGTATGGTTGAGAGATAGTGAAATTGGGCTTGAAATAGATAAAATTGCAGTCTCACTCCTCATTAGTAGCTAATAGCTAGAAATTAGTGCAGCTACTAATCCAAATCTAATCGGCTGAGCTAAATAGTGGCTAGAGGTTTGACAAAACTCTAGTAAGAGGTAGTTATAAGGCTGAAAAGTTGTAATTACCCACCTCCCAAGATTATTTACACTAATTGAACTTATAGATGACCTAGCATATCCCTATCTAGTTAGTATTTCATCTACACCACACCTCTAGTCTTTCACATTCTTGTTGACAACCTTGCTAATTTTGCTATTTTATTCAACCAAATTACCAAACATAATTCACTACAAGTTCCAATTCCCCCAATTTATTTTTTTTATGTTAACTTTATGTGGTGCAAGATAACTTTAATTTCTCAATCAACACTTATAATTATCACTCACTAGTCCTTGTGGGATTCGACCCCGGTATCTGTCGGGTTACTTATTTTGATACTTCGGCCGTGTATATTCTTTACATGAAGGATATATTTTGGACGTTATCAAGTTATCTTCTATAGGTCATGGCATGTGAGAACGATGAGTTGTTAAGCTCCCCCCCCCCCCCCAACGAGTCGTTGTCCAACATGTAAGTGTGCAATGATGGTGAAGAGTGGATTTTGCAGTGTTCAGAATAGAGCGAGGGAATAAGTCATCAAGACCCTGACAACTTGTTAAGAGTGTTTTGTAATTTCTCAAGATCCTAACTCCTAAACATTATCCTTTTAAGCTTTAGAAGAAGGGTTTTAGAGGGTTTTACTCATTCTAAACCTCATTCTACTCCTAACACTAGCAAGAATTCTCAAAAGCCCAAGTATGTAGGGCCATGAATGGGGGATTGCTTTTGCTATTATGCCCAATTTTCTACTCAAATCCATAAATTCAAGTTCTTAAATAAATGTATTGATTTCTAGGGTTTTAACCCAATTCTACAAAATTATCTACGCTATGTTCATGGGTCCAATTCCCTCATATTTTAATGAGTGATTTAAGACTATTGGGGGTGATTTACCTTCAATTTGATTATCAATTCATTAATTTCAAGTTATTAGAAATTATTCCCTATTATGCATGATTTATGAAGATTCAAGCTTATGATCTATGATTCCAAGCATGATGAGTTATCTAGTATGCATGAATATTTATGAACTCTCAATTTATGATTCCATGAATTTTACATTATGAAGTCTATTTCAAGTATGCATGATTTTATGACTTGTTCAAGACCATGCAAGTTAAGTATGCTTATTATGATTTTAGCCAAGACTAATAAGATCAGTTTATAATATGTTTTGGAGTCAAGGCTCCCAGTGTTCAGATTTAAACTATTTTTTGAGAATATGATTATATGAGCAATATGCATATTTTGGAAGTAGTGTTTAACATTGAGTAGGACAGGGGTTCCGAGGTCCCCGGTCTCTGAACTATGTGCCAAGATAGGATATATTCTTACTAGGACCTCTCAACAGAGTGCTTTCCTCACCCGAGGGCACACCGTCATATCAAACCTCATTGGTTCTTTACCCTGAAAAGGCTTAGAATGGCTTTCCTCCACGTGGGCAAGACATGGGATCATCATGCGCTCATACATGGTGGTTTTCGGTTATGACGAATCTCTCATTATTTCTCATAATTTTAGTTACTCATGTTCATGATTTATGATATTATGTTTTATAGCATATTTGACCCAATGATTAGTTTATGAACTTTCACTTATGATTTCAAGCATGAAAAGTCATATGATTTCTATTTCTAAATCTTGGGTCATGATAACGCTCAAAGCAGACCTCCTTCGGAAGTATGAAGTGACATTGTCAATAAAGAACCCAACTAGTGGTTGGAGTCGATCCCACAGGAAATATGAAAGGATATAGAAGAAAGCTAGTGCTTAAGCGTTTTAGTCAATTATTTACTAAGAGGAGGGATTTGTAAAATTAATAAGTAACTATGTTGAAAAATTGATGGTTGTTTCTAAATTAGTGCAATTAACTAGGTGAAGTGTTCCCCATGGATCCTTAACTACTTCGAGTTTTACACTAGTGATCTATCCAAATACTTTACTTGTAGAACCTATAACTCAGGTTCATTCAAACGAATGACCAGTCCCTATTGAATGACTATACTCAATCACTCAACCAAGTCTCATGAGCGGTTTCAACTCAAGTTAATACAATGATCATCAAGATCAAGGCTCTGTTGTTATTCTCTTTTCCTAATCTCTACCTCTTAGACCTAAGCAAGTAAGGAATTCGGGCAATTCCTAACGTTGCGCACTGTTAAGAAACGTTTAAGCATGAAGAGAATATAATACAAGCGTTTTGTATTGTTTTAGAATCACTTATGCAAACCTAGTTCGTTAATTCACCATGGTTCCCGCAATCCTAGTTGTGGTGGTTTTAGCCTATCATGTTTATAAGTAACCTAATAGCATTCATAAATCAAAAATAAAATTAATACTTACAATAATGATTAGAAGAACCTTTACTTAATTAATGCAAAAATTTGGAAGAACAATTCAATAATCGTCTCAAAGTTCACAACGTAAAACACCAAACTTGTATCTAAAAACTTGAGACTTAAGACTTCTATAAAAACATCCTTGAAGACTTAAAAACAACATCGCTATTACATGAAAATAAAAGGGTATTTATAATAGTAGATTTATGCTTTTCTTGTTCATTTGCGGATTTGATTTGGGATTAAGTTCTTTTTCCTAGTTGAAGTAGGAGTTGAATTTTGGCCGTTGGAAACCCTTTGGTGCGTCGGGGGCTGCATCGCACTGGTGGAAGGGCGCCTTGCGCCTGCTGTAGCGCTCGAAAGGCTGCGCCTGGCGCATGTCATTGTGCAGCTTCTGCGCCGCGTGCGCACTCGTAAGGAGACCGATGCCTCGCATATGCAATCACGCAGCACAAGGGTCGCGTCGCGCATCTGATCGTGTAGCAGTGGTAGTGCACTCTATTTATTTTTTCTTTCTTTAATCTTGCTTAGTGCATTTCTTCTTCTTCAACTTCAATCCAAACGTCTCAAACGAACCCAAATCCATCACTTTTAGCCCTGAAAATATCTATTCACGTGTGTTAGCCATTTTTACAAATATATAACATAAACACATGCAAACACACATAATTTATTCTCAAAACATAGTAAAATACGGGCAAAAATATATCTATGAAGTGCGAATTTTTGAAAATGCAAATGTCCCCCTTGTCTAACTCCACTCATCATTACAAGAACCTTCTTCATCCCCAACTACTTGCAGCTTTATCCCTAGTGCCAACTACTCACAACTCCCATCACCTAATTCAATGATAATAACCCTCTTTTCACACCCACCCTTACCCTCATTTTGATAATGTCTATTTCATCGTCCATATTCTATTTATTGAAGGACAACTAGAAAGATAAAGAGAAAGCTATTAAGTTATAAATCCTAAGAAATCTTTTTCTAAAAAAAAAAGAAGGTAGGATAGGTCATTCAACATTTATATTTTTCTTGAGTGTTTGACTAGAAGTGCAAGAAAGAAAGAGTAAATTAAATAGTTAGGGCTTGTAACAGTCCCTCATGCAAAATATGCCTTCTGCATTTTCTGCATTTTTGTACTGTATTTCTATATTTATTCATTTCTAGACTGTGTTTCTACATATTATTCATTTTTTGCACTATGTTTTTGCATTTTATTTATTTTTGCACTGCATTTTCTGCACTATGTTTTGCATTTTATTAATTTCTGCACTGCATTTCTACACTACTTGTTGCACTTTCACACTATTTCTTCATTTTCTACACTAATTCTTATTGTTTTCTATACTAATTACTTTTTTTATGTCATGACCTATTTTTAAAACAATTGGTGACTAGCACTCGATACCTTTACTTAATCGAGCGAACTAGTTTGACTGTTTTAACCTATACTTTAATATCAAATACCCCACATGCACTTATAATAAATAACCAAACTTTGAATCAAAAAGTCTATTCCAAAGAATTCTTAAATAATTCAAAAATATATCAAAAATGTGTAAATAACTAAAAGTACGAAAAATGATGGCAAGTAACGTGAACAACTATAACCCATCTAAAAACACATCTATGAAGCCTTTATTGGAGTATTGAGAGAAATGTATAGGACATAAATTTCTTGTCTAATCTCCAAAATTCAAATGCGAATAAATAAATGAAATTGTCTTACTAAAACAGAAGAAACTCCATGATTAAAGGCGGAGCCCTCCAAATAAACTTCTGAAATAAAGCAACCTAGTTCATATTCTGCTAGTCAATAAAACCCGAGTCTACATTAGCCTATGTCAATGTAGGTTCCACAAAGAGAATGTTATTACACCACTAGCGGTACTCAATGAATCTTAACATTCTCCTCATTAAAGTTAGAATGAGACATTGAGAAAATACATGTGGTTAATGAAGGAATAAGAGAGAAGGCATGTCATAATTCAATCTAAAATATCTTATAAGAGTGAAACAGGAAAAATTTCAATGCAACTTACAACTTAGTTCATTAATTCATTTCTTTTCACTTTGTTAAGTTATTTCAATCGACCTAATTTTTCTTATGCCCAGTTGTGGTAATTAGTATCTCTTTATACAGTTAATCGTGGCCCTTTATATAAACACCAAATTTTTTTTTTGTTATGACAATATTAGCAACCCTTAGTATGTATGCTCATGACCCTTTATACTGTCACCATTAAAGTTATGTCTCATTTGACAAAGTCAATAATCCTTTATATGGTTACCATTTAATAAAACTTGCACTAAAGTTTCAACATTTTACTTTATCATATTCATAGTAGCCACACACTTTATACAATTACATTACAACTCTTTAGCATTTAAAATAACAAAAGCACTACTTAGCATTTAGCTAGTAGACATTAGGCATCTAAAGTCAAGTATTGTATTATTCAAGAGAAGAGGGTACATTATGGCTTGATCCCGTGGATAAGCACAAGGAAAAAATATATAGCACATGGTAGACTCATGATAAGAAAAAATAAATGTGATCTCACTTATTTCAATTAAACTCACACTATTCATAAAAAATATTTAATCAAATACTTTATAGGCATGACTTTGTTAGAAAAGAACTTTAGTAAGAACAAGTCTTAATTCACCTCAAGATTCCTTCCTTCTTGAAAAGTTAACTTCTATGCTTGCCAATGATTATCAACAATTTAATTTACATAATAATTGGGGTTCAATTTACATCTATACATGTTCAAAAAATGTAACCCATTTTTTTTTACAATTCTTTGATCTAAAAGAATTTCACTTAGGGTTCAATTTAAAATATTGGCTAGTGTTGATTAATCGTCAAATCCCCTCATAGAATATATATATATATATATATATATTCACTTAACTTTTTACTTTCCACAAAATCATCTTCTTTACCAATTCAGAATTTTATTCATCATTCTAGCCCTAAATTTATTTTTAAGAAGAATTAATCATCTCACAGATTATATATTTTAATAAGAAAAAGGAAGAAATTAGAGAGTATAGAAATTCATTACCTATTTGTTAATGGAAAGACTTGGCCGAAACAAAAATGTACGTAAAGTTAACAAAATTGTGTGAGAACCTACAATGTTATTTTAATATTTTTAAGGTTATTGCTTGTTCTATTTCTTTTTCTTTTCTTTCTTTCCTTTTTTTTTGGTTCAGGTGGCAAAATTTTTCATTTCGGGCTTGGCCCACTAATACATTTAGATCATCATATTTTTCTTTTCAGAACATACAACATCGCACGCGCGCGCGCACACATATACATGCATTATTATTTAAATCCTTGGACTCATTAATTTGTCATTAATATATATATATATATATATATACATATTCACTTAACTTTTTACTTTCCACAAAATCATCTTCTTTACCAATTCAGAATTTTATTCATTATTCTAGCCCTAAATTTATTTTCAAGCAGAATTAATCATCTCTATAATAGATTATATATTTTAATAAGAAAAAGGAAGAAATTAGAGAGCATAGAAATTCATTACCTATTTGTTAATGGAAAGACTTGGCTGAAACAAAAGGTACGTAAAGTTAACAAAATTGTGTGAGAACCTACAATGTTATTTTAATATTTTTAAGGTTATTGCTTGTTCTATTTCTTTTTCTTTTCTTTCTTTCCTTTTTCATTGGCTCAGGTGGCAAAATTTTTCATTTTGGGCTTGGCCCACTAATACATTTAGATCATCATATTTTTTTTATTCTTTTACTTTTCAGAACATACAAAATCGCACGCGCGCGCGTACACACACATATACATGTATCATTATTTAAATCCTTGGACTCATTAATTTGTCATTAAGCTCATAATTATTAAAACTGTAAGCCTAAAAACTTATGAATCTTTACACTTTATATGAAGAAAGTAATAACATGTCAAGTCATTATCGAATCTTTGGTGATGCGAGCGTAAAATTAAAATTTTATTAGTATGAAATTTTATTGTAGAAATAATATGTGTAAGTGGTAAGAGAATATTGAGTAAGATAGAGTCAAAATAAAGTGAGCCCGGTAAGGTTAGTTCTGTCATAGTGCGTCGCTATAACGAGCTTGCTCCAGTGAAGGTGGTGACTGCTGCAGCGAGAGGCATGAACCAGAATTTTGTGTTTAAATTTATTTTAGGGCTCAACTCCTATTCTAAGGATGTTTCCTTCTAAAAACACCCGTAGGGTAAATTTCAAGTTATTCATCCCAAGAGGGGAGAGGTCTAGCCCTCTAAGAATGTTATTTCACCATCATCCTCGCGGATCCTCCATCATGAACTCTGGAGTAAGGGCAAGGAACGAAGTCCCACTAGTGTTATAGCAGCAACATAGCATCGAGGTAGGTTATGGTTTACTTTTAGTTTAGACTTTTTTTTTCGTAAATCATATATACTTATAAAATTGATGGGAGAAGTTATGAGTAGGCCTTCATGCACGGTGTTCGGTTGGGTATCACCTAAATAATGTGCTGAGTATTGCATTTCATATTATTGTTGATACATGATCATAATTCGGATAATATTAACATAAGAGGAGTAGATTGGTTATGTGTTAATTGTAGTATAAACTTGGAAAAATTATATTAAAGTTTCGAAGGATATGTGAGACTAGTAACACCTATTTTACATGTGATGTTGGTGGTGTGTTCACATCTTAGTAATTACTTCCTTTGTGTCTCAATAGGGAGGGTAAATGGGTGACTAGTACTCATGATATGATTAGCCTAAAATGAACTTGAAGGGAGGGAACATGGAAAAGTAATAGTGTTTTATCTGTAGTAAAAGATTTAAGAAATAAAGTATCGTGTCTTGGTTAGAGTATTTTAGTATTATTTTGTAAAATTGCTAGTGAGGTGATGCTTATGAAAGGGATATACAAGAAGGCATGCGCGATTTTCACCCTTAAACTAGAATTGGTGTTTCTCACATGAGTACGTCTATTGAGTAATGGTGTTGAATTGATTGCATCCTTATATGAGCATGCTTGTATAAGTAAGTTGTTAATTGATGAAGTCTGTTTTAATATAACTTGTGATTGTGGTGTGTACCTGTGATAACCAATGTGTACTTGTCATTATTATCTTGTGTGGTGACCAAATAGAGAATATATTGAGATATATTGATGATAAATGAGAAACATCTAATTATTCTGAAATGAATGTCTCATTTTCGATGAGAGGTTACGAACAATTAGTTATGTGTGGTGCAGGTACACCACTAGTAAGAAACATGGTTTAGATATAGGTAGCTCGACTCGGATGTGAGCTTATAGACTAGTAGTTATATAATGGGTCGGCTACCATATTGGTAAAGATATGAGTGGTCAAGTCTGATGTGAGCATACAAATGATCGATTGTGTATGTAGCAGGTACCACATTGATACGGTACATAGATACCTAAGGTCACCTGTAGATCATGACTAGATGGGTAACATTTAAAAATTCTCTAGAGTGTGTATACAGATGAGTGACAGATGTGTGTTTAGATTTTATATAGAGTAAGAATGATAAGATACAGAGGCTACACACGCGATTCAGTATGGATATAATTTCATGATTGAGTTGTGATTGCAATTCATTTTAAATTATTGTGATTACTGCTGATCCCAACAACAACACACCGGTGCACATGGCCATACAAGTAATATAGAATTTTTAAGTCCGGATGTCGAATGCAAGAGACTTGTCATTTAGCAAATTCTAGTTATTTCAATTACTATAAATTTATTCAAGTGCAAAAAGTAACTAATGAAGAGTTTGAATATTTATTTATTACTAGGAACAAATTAAACTAGAAAGCTATTCAAAACGTGTGATCACTATTTGTAATGGATTTCAGGTTTATGACTTTCTTTAACAATCATGTCTAGCATGTGATTTCCTTGACTATTGAGTTTATCTGGTTATTGGTTTATGACATTAATTATATGATTATGGTCTTTTGATCCTTTAATAACCTATTCATATTCAATTTTATGTCTATATTTCCATGATCACGAATAATGCATGTGAATGAAGTTAGCTTGTCCCATGTAAAAATAAAGAAAGGCCTTCTAGGTGTATTTCTATCCTAGTTACAAATCATTCTAAGTTTAACTTAAATGACCTTTCTCCTTATATTCCTCATTCCATCTTATTTATCTTTCTTTCAAGTTTAGGACAAGAATAAGGATGTATTTCAGTGGTGGCCAATCATCAAAATAGTAAGGGCAATAATATAAAAACTACCAATTTAATAAACTAATATGTTAATTCAATCATCCACTAAACATTTATGTTCTAGCCGTAACCCCAGAATAAGGGCCTTTAGCCACTCATGTTCAAGAAGAAACAAAAGAGATTTATTTGAGAAACTTGAAAAAGTAAGAAGAAACGAAAACTAATGATGAAATCTTTCATACCTCTTGAGACTTGTTAGAATAATGATCCCTCATCTAAAAACGTCCTAAGGGATATATATATATATATATATATATATAAAAAGTGGTGGAAAATATCCTCCTATTCTACATGGGTCCGAATTACATATCTTAAAAATTATCGATACGGGATTGCCCAGACACGCCACAACTACCAGTGTGCCAGCCTTTCTGGCTGGAGTTTTCCCTCTGGAGCATTGTGCTAGCTAAATTACCACCCTGATGACTTTTATTCTTCTGTAGTTTCTCTTCTGGCGTGATATGACTCTCAATTCCCTAGACTGCTCTCTTTCAAATCTTCTAAAGTTTAAGCTTTGGGGCTAGGTTCTAGCCATTGCCCTAACTTGGATTTGCCCCGAAACACAAATAATAATGCTTCAATACTCCGAACTTTCCTTTTTAGTTCTTTCTAAGTTAACTTCTGTTCGGTGCTGTGGTAGGGGTTAAAAACCGACACGCAAGTGCACGTGGTCAAACAAGTAATAAAGTGGCTAAGTAAGCCAAGTATCGAACCAAGGAGACTCTGGATAAGTAAAATTGCTTAAGTATACTATATTCTAGCTTACCTCTAATTATGCTGACAACAACGTAACCAAAAGTTAAAGAATTTTTGTTTATAAATTATATACTAAAACTATTAACAAATATTTACTTTGAATTGAAACTATGGATATGAGCATGCCAAGGTTAAGAAAAAGTAATGAACTTGATTATAATAATAATTTGGTTATTCTTCTCTTCTAGTTGCTAGCCAAGAACATTAGCCTAGAGATTAAAACTCTCGTATTTAACCTCACTTAAGAATCATAAACCATCCGTCTACATTTCTGTGATCAAATGCAATTTATTACCTCGCAAAATACGATTCCGGTTCCTAAATTGACTAAACGACTTTCAAGTATATTTCTATCAGGAAAGCACATCAAAACCCAATTTTCCCAAATCAAGCTAAGAACAATACCCTATTAATTCACAACTTTCCAATTTCGTGCTCTCTCGAGTGAAATTGGACTTTTTAGATGTACATTAATGTCGGCCACACACTAATGCAGTAGAAACAAGAATTAATAGAACAACATAGAAGAAGAAGATGAAAAACCATACAATTCAATAATCAAAATTCATCACCATTGTTCATAACCTCAGCAAGGAAGAGAATTAGCCACTCATTTGTGGATTAATTATCCTAAAACAAGTGTTAATCATACAAACAATTGATTGAAAGAAGAAAGAAAGAGAGAAAAACCCTTAGCATTTTCGTCCCTCAACTGCCTGTAACCCATGTCCTTGCTCCACCAAGTCTGAATTTATTAAAAATAAGCCTAAGTGTTCTATTTATACTATTGGAAATTTTTCCCGGAATAACAAGCAACGTGTCACAGAGGCCAACGCGGAGCACTGCCTCCGTGACACGGCATGGACTCGGACCCTCACTGGAAATCCAAGGTCCGGGAATATAGCCTCAACGTGGCACGGCATGCAACGCGGAGGCTTGCCTCCGTGCCATGGAGCTGTCGCGAGGCTTCACTGGAAATTGACAAATTAATTCATCCTCCATGCAGTGTGCCTCCGCGATGGTAGCGTGGCACGGCTCCATCGCGGAGCCCCTTTACATTGTGCATTCCAATGTCTTCTTCGTGCTCGCATCCAAGTCCAACTCCGATATTGTTCCAACATGCATTTTAGCTCCTCAAAATCATGTTTTACCTAAAAAACAATGCTAATCATGTTGGTTAGTATAAATTCACATTTTATTACCAATTACATGAAAATGTATACACATTGCACAATAAACAAGGCGAAAATGATACGTTTGAGTATCACTTGGGCATATAAATCTGCCCAAGATCACTTACCCCACACTTAAATCCTTGTTCGTCCTCGAACAACACATACACAACTCATGCAAATTACATCTCAACCTTCGCCACTATGGTGCGACAATTTGAGCTACGGTCATACCGATTATTCAATTTTTGCAAATCATCAAGAAAACATGCATAGTCTTAACAATGCAATGACCTTTAATACATTAAGACGTCCTAGACTTTAAGAATCGACCCTCGATATCGGCAAACTCATGCAAATCAGCTAATCAAGATATCCGACACGAAAATCAATCTTTCATCAAGCATGTGCCCTCACAACTCAAGAGAATCTTCCCCCTTTTTGTTCATGCAACACACAAACATTCAAGTAGGGGCATGTACAATTAATTTCACTCTCTCTCCCAAAAGAATTCACATGCATCATGTCATGACCCATAGGCTTGCCCTTAGTGTATTACTCCACTAATATAAAGAAATGCAATGTAAGATCACGTAGGACTTTAATGGGTTGTAATGGAAGCTATGGAACTAGTATGCATTGGATTAGCCAATAATAGTCACTAGCATCCTTAAGCGCCTTTTCAACACATTCCCATCAACTCATGAACATTGTTTCTCTCTTTTCTTTTTTCATCATCCCATTCATGCTGGTTTACTTTCGTATGGCCCATTTCATCAAACACACTTGACATGACACAAAGGTTTTTCATGCACCTTCATTATCATTTCACTATAACAAGTGCCTCTTCAACCTTTTTCTTTTCTTTCCTCACTCTGCTTTTCTTTTTCTTTCCACTATTCTCACTCTTTGACACTTTGGGAAAAAATTTTCTGTTCTTCTTAAGCGCTTAAGAGTTTTGTATAGACTTTACGGCTCATGAAAAGAAGGAATAAAGCTTAGTTTATACATTTTTGGACAAAAGAAAGAAAGAATCGGCTAAAGGCTCAACGGGCTGACTAGGGTATACAATCACATACAAAGGTAGAGTATGACAAGGAAAAAAAATATAGAAACTCTCGGTTAAAACAAAGAAATGCCTACATCCTTTCCAACACTACACCTCCTTCATTTCGTTTTGTACACACCCCAGGCAAGTTCTAGACACTTCACAATAGCATGGAATAACAACACCTCACTTCACACTTTATGCACATGCTCGATTCAAGATGCATTCACAGAATCTTTAATTAGCCAATTACATGAATTCAGAATTAAGCCTCAATCACACCGAATCGAATTCTACAGCCAAGTTAACTCAACATATTTACAAAATTGAATGCTTTCATACGAATCACTTTTACATTTTGAATATCGGTTACATCACGCAACCATAATTTCACAACCCTATAGTAACTACAGGTTCAGTGATGCAATCCACCAAAGAAAAAAACTGAAAACTAATTAAAATCACCACTCCTACCGACCACATTTCCCTTAAGACGGTCTTCATCCATCCATCATAGGGAACAATCACTAACTATGACATCGGTTCAATGGGACTATTCTCGGTAAAAGAACCGAAAACAAACTCCGAGAAACCCAAAAATAAAAATCGAAATTTTTTTGCAAAACATCGATCATTTCGATGGAAAAATATTTACAAAATATTTTACTATGTACAAAATATTTTTGCAAAAATTTTAAAAATATCGATCATTTCGATAGAAAAAAAATATTTACAAAATTTATAAAATATTTACACTGGCAACCACAACCTTTCACAACACACATCAATTACCACAAAAATATGTACAGATACAAATACAAATCAGTTTGCACTCACAACCACAGGGAAACATAAACATACATACAAAACAAAGGAAGAACATACAGCAAATCAGCTCAGCCCCAGCACCTAGCTACTCCCCACCCCACACTTAAATCGAACACTGTCCCCAGTGTTCACAAAAATTAAAAAGCACAAAAATTTTGGGTGGTGGAACTCCCTGATCAGTCGAAATATTCGACTTCTTCATCCGGTGCTGCTGCCTCATCGCCCATGTCCGAGTCACCTCCATTGTAGTGATCGGACTCCACATCGGTGTCCTCCCGACGTGTCTCCTCGTCCGTGGGGACATCATCGTCAGTGGGCTCAATGAAGGCTGGCCCCACTCGGCACAAAGCTCTGGCGTTTTCGCCAAATGGGTAAACCAGCTCCAGCTGCCATAATTCATCCTCCGTGGCTGGTCTCCCACCAATCCGGAGCTGAAGCATTTGCATACCAAACATCCGTGCCATGTACTGATCGTCACGAGCATGTCGCTCGCCCAGTGTCAGCACTGGCCCGTGTGTGGTGTCGGGGGCCTTAGTTTTGGTCACATCAAGGGCCCTCCGCTCCAACTCCGGGATGTAGTCCAAAGCCTCTTCCTCGACGTCGAGGCCCCGGAGAAAGGTGGTGATGAGTCCGCCGAACCCATACCTGTGGCCCTGGTGTAGTCGGGCTCTCTTCATGGCGGATATGATGACCGCCCCAACATTAATCTCTAGCCCTTTCATCAGGGCATACACCAGGCACACATGGTCCCGGGTCACATCCGTCATGTGCACCCCCGGGATCAAGCACGAACAAACTATTTTCAGCCAAATTCTTGCCTCCCTGTTCATTTGAGAATGCGGCAGAGTCTGGTGGTAACCCCTCTCCTTATGTCTGCTCCATCGGGCTGTGGATCGAGCCCCACACAAAGTGCGTCTGATATCGGCGTATGGTGGGGTGATGTTCAGCTGGCGGAGAACGTGGGCGTCTGTGTCCCGCGCTCCAATGATGGCATTTAATTTCTGGGGTTCCAGAGTGACAATCTGCCCTCTGATTTTTATTGTGTGGCTTCTGATGGCCGGGTTCCAATTTGCATAGAACTCCCGGACTAAATGTAGGTTGCACTCCTTGGGCTCCTGAAATATGAAGCTGAGCCCAGCTGCCTCGATTCTCTGCACAATACGGGGGAACTCCTGTGCTAGTGGTTCCCGTGCAATATGCTCCTCAGGGAAGTACTTATTCTCCTTATGTTTAGCGTACCACTTCTTCCCTTCATCGGTCACCCACCTCGTTCCGTACTGGCGGCGTTGGCCGCGCGGAACAGCTGGTGCAGCTGGGACTGCTGTGCCCAATCTCATGCGTTTTCTCCCGGTGCCTGAAGTAGATGCACCTTTACCCTTATCCTGCCTACTCGCCATTGTACCTGTCAACATAAACACACAAGCACAATGTCAAGCTAAATGCATATTAGCTTCGGCTAAGGTCGGGTTAAACTAAGTTTACCCCACACTTAGTCCTTAGCTACTCTTATGATACTACGGCAAGGATTACTTTATTTACAACCTAAACACAAACAACTATACAATTTATGCTTAGTGCGTTCACAAAAATTTTCGACAGTATAACTTTTAGCGTACTACTCAGACTTCATACAGCTAATCCCAATCCTACCATCGCTAGCAGTTCAACCATCGCACTTAGCAACGAAGACAACAAACAAAAACAACGACAAACATTCTATATACATACGAATCCAAATAACCAAACCAATTTGAACAATTTTTACATTTTCCCAAAACCCGAGAATTCGTCGTCTATTACCTTCAAACAATATTTACAACGACTATCTCAATTCACAAACACACCCCGACATATAATTCACCAATTTATCAAGTTACCCAATTCGATTTTAACAACCCCAGCCCTAGAAATCAATTTTACAATCAAATTCGAATCATTCACGCAATCGACAAGTTCAAACGCTAATTACAACATTCCAAACATTTATCAATCAAAGAATAATTCAATTTCATGCTAAATTGCTAATTAGGGTGATTTATCTCACCTCCCATGCTCAAATTCGACTAAAATCGACAAGAACTTGAGAGAAACGAGGAAAACATACCTTTACGTTGAATACCGAAGAAACTTGACAAATTGTTTGCTTAGTAGCGTGGCACATTGGTTGGGAGAGGGAACTTAGGTGTTTGGTCGCGGAGAAGAGGGGAAATGGGGAAAAAGGGCAAAAATTCGGGGTTTAAAATGAAAGAAATACGCGGGTCACCCGGCAACCCGGTGTGACCCGTCACAAAATATAGGGCAACGTGTCACGGAGGGTAACGCGGAGCCCCTCCTCCGTGACACGGAGCTAACACGATGGTCCTCTGGAATTTTTAAAAAAAGTCCTGATTTAACCTCAACGTGTCACGGAGGGTAACGCGGAGCCCTTCCTCCATGACACGGAGCCATCGCCCCAGTGCTCTATCTCTTCATTTTATTCATTTTTCATACCTTGCCTTTACCTTCCCGATTCCAGGCACATTTTTCTCCGGTTGACCTGAAAATCACCTTACTAAACAAAATTGGTTAGATTAATAGATTTCCCTAACTAAAATGAAAAATATTAACTAAAACGAAAAATTTGTACTAACTCAAGAAAAATAAAAATTAAAATAAAAACTATTTACACTTTACTAAACAAAAGAAGAAAAAAAATATTTTTCACGGGTTGCCTCCCGTGCAGCGCCTGGTTTACTGTCGCGGCTCGACGTCCTTTATGCTCAATTATCCACTAGGGTGATGGACGATTTTTCACGATCATTGTCCTCCCCCCAGTAGTGCTCACCTTTATCTGGTGGTCTTCCCATCAACTCTCGGGAATCACTCATGTGCTTAGCATTCCCATGATCAATTACATTGATCACCGAGAGTTCTTCATTTACCATCGGGAGCTTGGGTGCTTTGTACACATCGAACACCTCTACCTTGTCATGTGCTCGCATTGTAAGTTGACCCGTAGCCACATCAATTGATGCTTTTCCGGTTGCCAAGAAGGGTCGTCCCAAAATAAATGGGGCTTCAGCATCTGGTTCAAAATCCAGAACAATAAAATCGACCGGAAAAATAAGGGATCCCACTTGCACAAGCACATCCTCAACAATGCCATCCGGCCTAGCTAAGGATCTGTCTGCTAGCTGCAAGATTACGGTTGTAGGTCTAGGACTCCCTAGACCTAACTTTCTGAATACCGAAGATGGCATCAGATTTATGCTCGCCCCCAAGTCACACAATCCACGAGCTCGGATACTCTGCCCGATAGTAAGCTGGATAGTAAAGCTTCCAGGGTCTTTCAGCTTCCTGGGCAGTCTATTTTGTATCCGGGAAGTGCATTCCTCCGTCAAAGCTACCGTGGCATACTCAGTCAGACGACTTTTGTTGGCCACGATGTCTTTAATATATTTAGCATATTTTGGCACTCCCTGCAAGACATCAACAAGAGGTAAATTAACATGTACCTGTTTAAGCACCTCCATAAATTTCTTGAAACACGCCTCCTCTATGTGTTTCTTGAGTCGTTGAGGGAACGGGGGTGGAGGCCTTTCTGATTCAGCTTCTTTGGTCTTCCCCTTATCCACAAGTTGCTCTCCCTCAACATCTGCTGCTCCTGACTTTTGAGGCGGTCTTTTCGGTTCCACCTCCTTCAACTGCAAACCACTCCTCGTGGTCACTGCATTTACCTGCTTCGGATTAGGATCCGTGTCGCTAGGCAGTCCTCCTCTGGGCCTCGTGTTTTGGGCACTAGAAAATTGCCCAAATTGATACTCAAGAGCCTTGGTCGCTAATTGATTATTCTTCACTTCGGCTGCTAATTTAACATAGTCAGCCTGCAATTGCGCCTGATTAGCGATCATGGTCTTGAACATTTCTTCAATGGTTGGTGATGGTGGTGGAGGAGGGGCATTGTGATTTCTGAATTGAGATTGGTAGTTCTGTTGCCCTCCTTGATTCCTGTGCATACCCTGACCCGAACTTTGGCCTTGTTGGTTGTTGCTACCCCACAAAAAATTTGGATGGTTCCTCCAATTTGAGTTGTAGCCGCTACCAAAATGCTGCTGATTTCTTTGTGCATTGCCCACAAAGTTAACAGCATCTGGGTTTGCTCCACAGCACTCAGCTGAATGCTCACTGCTACCACACACTTCACACCACATTTGCTGGACCGCATTGACTGAAGCTGAAGGCTGGTTCAAATTCATGTTGCTGAAGTGGTTGTTCAACTGATTCTGCAAGGCAGCTATCTGTGCAGCGATAGCTGTAAATCCATCCACTTCAAGCACTCCTGCTGCTTTCCTTGCTCCACCTCGAGATGAATCTGCATTCCATTCTGGATTGCCCTGTGAAATTCGGTTGAGCAAAGTGTACAGCTCCTCATAAGTCTTTTCCAGCGCTTTCCCTCCAGCTGCTGAGTCTAACAAAATTTTAGTATGGGGTTCCAAACCCTCAATAAATGTGTGTACCAACACCTCATTGGACTGATGATGATGAGGACAGTCCCGCAACATGGATTTAAATCTTTCCCAGGCTTGATATAAATTTTCTCCCTCCCTCTATTTGAAACTTAGAATTTGACTTCTAAGTCTGGCTGTTTTACCAGAGGGAAAAAATCTTATCAAAAACATCCGTGCAAGATCCTCCCACGTTGATATAGAATTTGGTGGTTCAGCTTTTAACCACCTCTTGGCTTCACCAAGTAAGGAAAACGGAAATAGGGTGAGCCGAACATAATCAGGTGACACTCCAGCGGGTATATAAGTGTCACTTATCTCCAAAAAATTCTGGAGATGTTGTTGTGGGTCTTCATGAGGGAGACCGGTAAATTGCCCGCTTGTGTGCAAAAGTTGCACCATATTCTGCTTTAATTCAAATCTCCCTCCAGGCTTTGGTTTGCGGATACTTGAATGTACATTGTTGGCATGTGGATTTGCCACCTTGCGAACCGGCCTTGCTGCTGCTTCGTCGGGCACTAACACTGCCCTCACAACCGGTGGATTTTGTTGCTCCATTATAGACTGTCTGAGCAACTGCAGCTTCTTTTGTAGAGCTTCTCTGCGTTTACTATGAAATTCACGTTCAGTCTCTGTATAAGATTCCACCAGCTCCTTGTCCTTTGCCAGTGTTCACAGAAATCAAGTCTGCAAAATACAGGCTAAGACCAAGTTGTCAACACTTAAGAAAATAAAACAAAAATACAGTAAATTTACACTTAACACAATTTCACCAATTGCCTAGTCTCCCCGGCAACTGCGCCAAAAACTTGTTCGGTGCTGTGGTAGGGGTTAAAAACCGACACGCAAGTGCACGTAGTCAAACAAGTAATAAAGTGGCTAAGTAAGCCAAGTATCGAACCAAGGAGACTCTGGATAAGTAAAATTCCTTAAGTATACTATATTCTAGCTTACCTCTAATTATGCTGACAACAACGTAACCAAAAGTTAAAGAATTTTTGTTTATAAATTATATACTAAAACTATTAACAAATATTTACTTTGAATTGAAACTATGGATATGAGCATGCCAAGGTTAAGAACAAGTAATGAACTTGATTATAATCATAATTTGGTTATTCTGCTCTTCTAGTTGCGAGCCAAGAACATTAGCCTAGAGATTAAAACTCTCGTATTTAACCTCACTTAAGAATCATAAACCATCCGTCTACATTTCTGTGATCAAATGCAATTTATGACCTCGCAATACGATTCCGGTTCCTAAATTGACTAATACGACTTTCAAGTATATTTCTATCAGGAAAGCACATCAAAACCTAATTTTCCCAAATCAAGCTAAGAACAATACCCTATTAATTCACAACTTTCCAATTTCGTGCTCTCTCGAGTGAAATTGGACTTTTTAGATGTACATTAATGTCGGCCACACACTAATGCAGTAGAAACAAGAATTAATAGAACAACATAGAAGAAGAAGATGAAAAACCATACAATTCAATAATCAAAATTTATCACCATTGTTCATAACCTCAGCAAGGAAGAGAATTAGCCACTCATTTGTGGATTAATCATCCTAAAACAAGTGTTAATCATACAAACAATTGATTGAAAGAAGAAAGAAAGAGAGAAAAACCCTTAGCTTTTTCATCCCTCAACTGCCTGTAACCCACGTCCTTGCTCCACCAAGTCTGAATTTATTAAAAATAAGCCTAAGTGTTCTATTTATACTATTGGGAATTTTTCCCGGAATAACAAGCAACGTGTCACGGAGGCCAACGCGGAGCACTGCCTCCATGACACGGCGTGGACGCGGACCCTCACTAGAAATCCAGGGTCCGGGAATATAGCCTCAACGTGGCACGGCATGCAACGCGGAGGCTTGCCTCCGTGCCACGGAGCTGTCGCGAGGCTTCACTAGAAATTGCCAAATTAATTCATCCTCCATGCAGTGTGCCTCCGCGATGGTAGCGTGGCACGGCTCCATCGCGGATCCCCTTTACATTGTGCATTCCAATGTCTTCTCCGTGCTCGCATCCAAGTCCAACTCCGATATTGTTCCAACATGCATTTTAGCTCCTCAAAATCATGTTTTACCTAAAAAACAATGCTAATCATGTTGGTTAGTATAAATTCACATTTTATTACCAATTACATGAAAATGTATACACATTGCACAATAAACAAGATGAAAATGATACGTTTGAGTATCACTTGGGCATATAAATCTGCCCAAGATCAATTTCCACACTTTCTTCTTTAAAAAATCTAATCATATTCGTTAGCTCACTATCAAGAGTAATCAAGTGAATATATTTGTCAAAACAAGGCAAAATATGGGTAAAATACGGAAAGTGGGAGTACAAATACGCCCAAGATCACCACCCATACTTAAACCTTTGTTTGTCCCCGAACAACTCACTATACACATCCCACGATTTCACCATAAAACACTAATTTTGATTCTATCAACTCACACCAAAGTTAAATGGACAATTTAATCTTGACTGGTTATTCACTCAACTCACATGCATATAAGAATTGTAAGCTCAAAGATATCTTCACTTTAAGCAACACAAACTCTAAAATCGGTTTTTCATAAAAATTAGGGCCAACTTGATCATACACAAACAATACAATGCATGGTACACCAAATTTATACCATCTTATGCCCTTACCGTTTAGTGATGCCCCCATACTCACACATAGTCATAAGAATTATTAGGGTTACTTTAACAAGACAACCTCACTCTTGCAAAGACATTACAAATATATAAAATACACTATAGGCTTTCCCTTAGTGTAATATTCTCTCACGACTTGAGCTGGGACCCCATACCGAGACAGGAGACCTAGAACCACGAATGGCTCCAAGTTGACCCATGGCATGAATATAGAATCTAAAGAGCATACGTTAAAGTGGAAGCTGATAACATAAATATAAATAAGCGGAAGTCTGATTAACATAATATATTGAACGATAACATCACAATACTAAGTTTCAAAGTCGAACATACTGGTCTATGTCTGAAAAGCCTCTACTAACTGATGAGATGTGGGGACAAGCCCCTAGCTTTCTCTAATTTTTAAACAAACTGAAAAACATAAAATTGAAATGATAGACACCCTTGAACAATGAGGACTCACCCAAGGCGAGGCTGAACTGAGCTGATAGGGGGAGCGAACTATCGGTGAGACTGAACTGGTTCACCTGAACCTATATCATAAATTGATATAGCATAGAGTATGTAGTCAGTACTTTGAATGTACTGAGTATGTAAGGAAAGTAAAATATGATTAGCAAATGTTAACTGAAATCATGCATATATATATAAATCATTAGATCATGAAAGTAAGGACTATATGCTAAAAACTTAATTTGAGACATGCCTAGTCATAAGTTGATTATCATAACTAAACATAGTGACCTAAGATTTAGAAATAGAATTAATATGACTTTCCATAGCTGAAATCATAAATGAAAGATCATAAACTGATCATGGGGTCAAATCTACAATAAAACATAATATCATAAGTCCTGAACTTGAATAACTATAATCATGAGGAATAAGGGAGACTCATCATAACAGAAACCATCACGATAGAGCTTATGTGATGCCCAACTATCATACTTAAGTTGGTAGAGCCGTCAAAAGCTTTGCTAGGGATAAGGACGATACCATGATATTGATATCAAGCTGAGGCCCCTTGGAGCAGGGGAAAATTCTCTTGAGAGGTCCTAAACATAAATATACTTATGTTGGCACATAGTTCTGAGGCCAGGGAACCTTGGAACCCCAAGCCTATTCGTTGTTAGACACTATTTCCAAAGACATGCATTGTGCTCTTGTCATTTTTCAACGAAGCTGAAACCATAATTACATGCATAATCTGAAATCTGAACATTGGGAGTATTGACTTCAAAACATATCATATGCTGCATTGGGAGTCTTGATTCTAAAACATATGATGAGATGATCTTATTACCTTTGGCTAAATCATGAAAACATACTTAACTTTTGTAGGCTTGCCCAAATCATAAAATCATGCATATTTGAAATAGACTTCATAAGTCAAAATCATGGATTCATACATGGAAAATTTATAAATATTCATTCATGTTAGATATCTCATCATACTTGAAATCATGAATCATAAGTTGACTTTTCATAAAACTTGCATAATAGAGCATAAAGTCTAATAATTTGAAGTTATGAATTTATAACCAAATTGTGTATAAAAGCTGCCCATTAGACTTAAAACATGCTTTGAAATATGAGGGGATTAGACCCATAAACATATTGTAGAGAATTTCGTAAAATTGGGTTAAAACCCTATAAATCCATATCCTTGAATTAGAACTTTAATTCATGAACTTGAGGAGAAATTTTGTCATGAAAGTAAAAGAAAACTCTCATTCACAGCCCCGTATACCTGGGTAGATTCATTCTCAAACTATCCTGGAAGGACCAAAAGATTTTGGGGAAGAAATTGAGAGAGTTCTAGCTTGATCTTGAAGTGGATTCTCAATACTTTGCATGCATGAGATCCTAGTGGCTTAGAATAGTTTAAACCCTCTTAAAACACTCTTTTCAGGGATAAAAACAACGTCATTTAACAATTAGGAGCTTAGGAGATATGAAAATACCCTTATAGATTTGTTTGGAGAAAGATCTCTGCCAGTCCCAACGAGGGACCTAATGAGTCATTAGGTCCTATGGCTACTCGTGGTCCTCACCCATTGCCACCAATGGAAATTCCATTTTCTGATCTTCCTCACCCCACAGACAACTTGACGAGTTGTTAGGGGCACGATGACTCATTCCCCTAATCCATTGCCAACATTACAAAAGTCACCATTTCTTTAACCCTACATACTTGACGAGTCATTCAATCACTCATGGGGAGTGAAAAAGACTCGTCATCTCATCCATTACCATTGTTTGAAAAATGACATTTTCTCAAATTAGGCACCACTTGACTGGTGTCCTAACGAATTGTGGGGTGGCATGATGACTCGTCACCCCATCCGTTTCCACCTCCAGCAAGCATAAATCATTCAACTTAGGCACCTAGACAATGGGTCACTTAATGATTCATCAAGTGACTTAACGAGTCACCTGATGAGTCATTTTGTGACCCAGTGCAGATCTTCCTCCTTTCTTGGCTTCAATTCTCAGGTCTGGTCTTAGAGATTTTTAGGATGTTACATGTTCAAATCAACTAAGCATTGAAAAAAAAGATCAACAGGACTTTCATGGATTGTAATATTGACTAAGGGAAGGATAAAAAATATTTGGCAAATAGTAACTACCATTCTGAATTTGTATTTTTGTGTGTCTTGTGTTATAACCAATGTGTTTAGATGTTTTGAGCAGGAAACCAAGAAAAAAGGATTCAAAAATCACCGAAGGTGTGAAGAACGAAGAGTTCGCGATAATTGGCCTAGTGAGATGGTTGGTGTGAAATGCCAACCCCTAAACTTTAGAGGAATTTGAACCAAAGTTAGTGCTATAAGTGGTATGGTGCGCCTGGTTCCAAACTCCAGAAGAAAATTTGATCAACACCTTGGCGAGATGGGTGGCGTGGCATGCCAGAAGCATCCCAGACTTGGGAAAATTTTCCAATACTCTAGTGCTTTGGGTGTCCTGGTGTACTAAAGGGTCCAGATGCTTAGAAATTTAACTAACACCTTAGTGCATTGGCTGATGTGGTGCACTAGAGCCCAAAATTCAGTAGAAAATTGTTCTTACACTCTGGTAAGATGGCTGGCGTGGTGTACCAATGCCTAAATTGAAGAAGTTTTCTAACACCATGGTGCTTGGAGGGCACGGCGTGCCATGCCTATTTTGGGATGGATTTTGCTGATTTTGAAGCTAATCACTTGAGGGTAAAAGCGTCACATGAAGCCTTACTTAAAAATATAACATCTGGGTCATTTGTTAGCCATTAGACATCATTTTGTTTGATCATATACAGGTTATAAGGTAGCTTTGGTGGAGAGACAAGTTCATACTTAGGTTTTCTTTTTTTCTTTATTGTTTTAAGCTTCGAATGATAATTATGACTTTGTTTTTCCGCTTGAACATGAGTGGCTAACGCCCATTCTAGAGTTTTGGCCATATCTGTTATTAAAGTTTGAAAGATTGATTATTGCTAGTTTTGATTCTTTATTAAAGGTTGTTTATATTTACTTATTTTAATTTCTTATTCGCTAGACGACTCAGTTTGTAAATAAATCTGTTGGCTTTTGGTTGAAATCAAGAGAGAGAACTGAAAGTGTTAAAAGTAAATTTAAAACAATAATTCAAAGATCCTTTAGCCCATGGGTTGAAGGGTAGAAGTTATTGATGAGGATAGAGATATACCCTTCAACCCTATTTAGTTGATATAGAAGTAGCCACAACCATTGTTTTATGTTTCCACTGTGACCATAGAGATATAGGCGTTAGGGTTCATGAGATATTTCTTGGATGCTCGAGAGAGTGGCAAGAAATGGGATAGTAACTTGCAAGTAGCAACCTTAGGAAGAATTAATCTAGTGTAATCAAGTATTGAAAACTCAACTTGAAGTGAAAGTTCCATTTCCCTAGTTTTTCATCATCATTTGAAGTACAAACAAGTTTGCAACAATATTAGTTCATTAGTTCATTTTTATTTCAAGTTTGGTAGTTTAATTCTTCAAAACCTGTTACACCCCATAAAATGTTAATGGTTAGTAGGCACACGCGTGGGTTATGATGTGTAAAGAGATCTTGACGCGTGTGGGAAGAGCCTCGAAAGCAGGTTCATGCTAGGCCAGGCCATGAGGGGCCAGTGCGACGCGCCAACCTACCTGTGCTTTGGGCAGCACGGCGCTCTAGGAGGACCAGCGCCTTGTGAGGTGCGGTGCGACACCCTTCTTGGCACGTTGGACGGTGCGAGGCACCTCGAAGGCCACCACCCTATGCCTATATAAACCCCCTTTGTTTCATTTCAATTCATTCCATACGTACTCTCTTGGCTAGAGAAAAGGAAAAATGCAACTTTCATCGAAATTTCATCAAATTACGCTACCAAACACATTCTGAATGCAAATTAACTTCGGGTAATGAGTTCTAGAACTACAGAAAGCATTTCTAGGGAGTTATTTCTTGAAAATTCGCTCGGCATACCACAACCCTGCCGAGTAAATGTTTTTAAAATTACTCCAAATTGAATCCTAGATGGCCACAGGCATTAGGTAAGCATTTCTCCCTTCTGAGATCTCGAGAAATTGTAGGTTTTCGGATGAGTTATTCGAAGTTGAATTATAGTTGATATTATTATCGAAAGTTATCATTATTTGCCGAATTTAGTATTGAAATTAGCACTATTCTCTCAGTATAAGGTTTTCACTTTGGTGGGACCGCCGTTTACAAAGTTGAAACTCGCTTGTTAAACAAAAGTCGACGTTCGAGATATGTTAAGGCTAATTTCTTTGGCAAGTAATTCCTGACATGTGGTAATACGACTTATGTCTTTGTAAGAAAGCTGGAAGCATGATTATTATGGTTAGCTGTTATTTCTAGTTTTAGATTTGCATTTTTTTATTTAGGTTTGGACTGACCCCGCCCTATATAGCATTCCGTTATCCAACCTTAGGGTTGCTAGCTGTGTCAGCGCCTACGGGGCTATATCAATCACTCTAAGGAGCTATATGTTATCCCAAGGGACTATACTCAGGTCCAAGGGCCATATTACAGTCCATTCATGGCTGGACTATTTTTTTTATGTCGTATCAGCATCACTGACCCTCGTCAAGCCTATGTGCCCAGGGTGCTGTTACAGGGGTCCACCAGACTCAAACACAACTACAGGAGACGAGTGGGCTTAGGTACAAACCCAAGGGACAGGCAGGTTGGCTATTGTTACCTGTTGATGTATTTTGACCTTGTTAGGGGTATATAGATTGAAATGTGCTCGTCAGGGCTTATGGGAGCCCCGGGCGGGTTATTCTATGCTGATTGTACATTTCAGGCTTATGGGGTCAGGTAACATTGCTCTTTGCATTACTTATTGTTAATTATACAACAGGTTGTAAGGACATTCAGGTTGTATCTCTATCCCTCCTATTGAATTGTTTTCAGTTTCATTATCAGTATCATTCAGTCGTTTTAATTTACTACATTACATATTTGGTACATATTGTACTAATGGCTATATTTGGGGCTCTCTATTACTTGCCTGCAAGTATGGATAGATGTAGTTCGGGACCTCTCTAATCATCAACCAGAGTTGGCAATCTAACCTAGTTGTTGGTTTTGTTGTTGGCCATGTGGGGCCTATGTATGTTTATTTTTCATAATAGCCGTATAGGGCCTAGTTTAGCTTTTAGTTAGCAGCCTTATCGGTTATAGTATTGTTATGACTACCTATTTTCCTTCTTCTATATCTAGACAACATGGTGGTCTTGTCGGCCCACATAAGATCCCTTTATTGCGTGTTGTTGGTTAGCTACTTTCTTTTTACAGGTGGCTATGCGGCCTTGTCGGTCGGAGGCTGTGTTTACGGTTGAGATATAGCCTATTGTTTTCTTGATTTGAAGAGCAGGCATGCACTAGAAGTGCATAAGGACAATCAGGTCAGTTCAGATCCTATATGGCACCAGGTGCTAGTCATGCCTCCCAAGGTGGGGTATGATAAACTTGGTATCAAAGCAGGTCATATTCTAGGGTGTCTTCAAGTCGTGTGTAGTAATGTCTTGTCTATGGGTGTGTTGTGCACCACATTCCTTAGGAAGGAGGCTACGGGGCATAATAGTGTGGTTAACCTTCCTTCTTCTCAAGTCGTGCTATAGAGATATGTTATATAGGGTTGAGTCCCTAAGCTTACCTTATTGTGCTTATATACAGAGAAATGTCAGACACATGACAAACTACGACCAGTTAGAAGTTAGACGTTGCGGTAGGAGAGGGCACTACCATGGTGCCCTAGTTAGAGCCAGCCCGATCTGAGGGAAATAGGGAGACTTCATACCAGTCTCCCCAGCACTCTCCGCCATGCTAGGAGTCCTCTAAGGCAGCAGACATGTAGACACCACCTCCAGTAGTTCCTATACCTATACCATCCGATCAGGAGGTAGGAGTGTTGTCTATATCCCAGCTTAGATGATGGTCGCTCAGGGTCAGCCCGTGGTGTCAGTAGTTACTAAATCGTCTGGAGGACCTGGAAGTTCGAGGGTCCGAGAGTTCCTAGCCATGAGTCCCCTTCTGTTCACATAGAAGGACCGGGGAGGTGACCCTCAGGACTTCTTGGACTAGTTACAACGGATTTTTAGGGTGATGCATGCTACACCCGCGGAGCCAGTTGATTTAGCAGTATTGTGATTACGAGACGTAGCAGTGTTTATTGTACGAGAGCTGGGAGAGGTCCCAAGGGAGAGACGCTCCCCTCCGACTTGGTCCATCTTCTCAGTTGCCTTTCTTGATCACTACTTGCTGCGAGAAATTCGACAGGCCTGGACAGATCAGATTTTGCACCTAGAGTAGGGCTAGATGAGTGTCTGTGAATACGCAATGAGGTTTGATTCTTTGGCCAGGTATGTGCTAGCTTTTGTAGATACCATGCCAGCCAAAGTACATCGGTTTATTATGGGGATGCTTCTAGAGTACGTGGAAACTTGTGTTACAGCTACTTTATAGGAAGGACATGGACATCGCCCGCATTCAGAATTTCGCATAAAATATTGAGGGGATCAGACAGCGACAGTGAGATGTAGAAAGGACAAATCAAGAGCACTGTTGTAGGGCCAGGCCCAGTGATGTGCAGGCAGAATTTCAGGGCCGACCTAGGCCACGATTATCAGGCAGGCCGCCCAAAGCCCCACCACCACAGCAGCAGCAGGGTAGTATATTAGACCGTTGTGGGCAGTCAGGACCCTGCAAAGGCTCATGGGCATCAGGATCTCAGCAACAGAGGGGGTCAGATCAAAGCAGGTCCATAGTGCCACATTTTATTATTTGCAGTTGATGTCATTTTGGGGCATGCAAATATGGTTCTATCGCTTGTTACACCTGTGGACAAAAGGTTCACATAATGAGGGATTGTCCAACCAGAGGTCAGGGTGTTTGGGACCGATAGGATAGATCTTCAGCAGGGTCACATTCCCCAAAACCTTCGGTAGGGTTGAGGCCCTCAGCTCCAGCCCGCAGAGGTTGAGGTAGGTTAGGGGCATACAGTTCAGGTAGCGGTTCGGATCGCACTTATGCTTTACTGGGGAGACAGGAGTCAGAGTCATTGTCGAATGTTGTGACAGGTATGCTGGACATTTTCTCTCACTCAGTTTGTGTTTTGATAGACCCAGGTTCCACTTTGTCCTATGTTACTCCGTTAATGGCCCGAAAGTTTGGCACAACGCCAGAATTGCTTCAGCGACCCTTTTCGATGTCACACCTATCGGTGATTCCATTATAACTAAAAGGATTTACCAGGGTTACACAATAGAGGTTGTTCTTCGTCAGACTTTAGCGGATTTAGTGGAGTTGGAAATGATTGACTTTGATATAATTATGAGTATGGATTGGCTAGCGCCATGTTATGCCAATGTAGAGTGTTGGACAAAGACTGTCTAATTTCACTTTCTAGGTGAGGTAGTGAGAGATTGGAAGGGCATTGCAGCTACGCCAAAAGGTAGATTCATATCCTATCTTCGGGAAAAAAGTTGATAGCAAACGGCTCTATTTATCATATTGTCAGGGATCAGGATGTGCAGGCAGAATCGCCGACTCTTCAGTCCATTCCAGTGGTTAATGAGTTTCCAGATGAACTTCCTGGTATTCTCCTAGAATGGGAAATTGATTTCTCTATCAACTTTCTACCAGGTACTCAGCCTATATCCATCCCTCCATTTCGAATTGCTCTAGATGAATTGAGAGAATTGAAAGAACAGTTAAAAGACCTGTTAGATATGGGCTTTATCAGGCTGAGTACGTCATCGTGGGGTGCGCCAGCTTTATTTGTAAGAAAGAAAGATGGCTCCCTCTGCATGTGTATAGATTATCGACAGTTAAACAAGGTTACTATTATGAATAAATAACCACTTCCCAGGATAGATGACTTGTTTGATCAGTTGCAAGGGGAAAAATATATTTTCAAGATTGACTTAAGGTCGGGATATTATCAGATGCAAGTTTGAGAGAAAGATATCCAGAAGACAGCTTTCATGACCAGGCATGGTCATTTACAATTTCTACTTATGTCCTTCGGGTTGACAAATGCCCCAACAGTATTCATGGATCTGATGAACAACATCTTTAGGCCATATTTAGATCTATTTGTGATAGTATTCATCGATGACATCCTGGTGTATTCCCTTTCAGAAGCAGAACACAGAGATCATTTGCAAATGGTACTTTAGATTCTCAGAGATTGCCAGTTATATGCAAAATTTTCTAAACGTGAGTTCTAGATGGATTACGTAGCTTTCCTGGGCCATATTGTATTAGAGGTTGGTATTCAGGTTGATTCACAAAAAATTGATGCAGTAAAGACATGGCCTAGACCTACAATTCCAATAGAGGTTCACAATTTCCTGGGATTAGTTGGGTATTACAGAAGATTTGTAGAAGGGTTTTCTACCCTGTCAGCACCTTTGACTAAATTGATGCAGAAAACATCCAAATTTCATTAGATCGAGGCCTATGAGCAAAGTTTTCAGGAATTGAAAAACATATTAATGTCGGCACCAGTGTTAGCTTCGCTGGAAGGTTCAAAGGGTTATGCTATTGTGACGCTTCAGGCATTGGGTTAAGGTGCATCCTAATGCAGCATGGTAAAGTAATTGCTTATGCTTCGAGGTAGCTCAAGAAGCATGAAAAGAACTATCCCACCCACGATCTGGAGTTAGCTGCAGTGGTTCATGCCTTGAAAATATGGAGGCATTACTTATACGGTGTTCATGTAGATATTTTCACTGATCACAAGAGCCTCCAATATATCTTCACATAGAAGGAGTTGAACTTGCTGCAACATCATTGGTTAGAATTGCTGAAGGACTATTCCATGAACATTTTCTATCACTTAGGGAAGGCTAATATTTTGGCAGATGCACTTAGCCACAGATCTATGGGATGCTTGGCACATTTAAGGCCAAAACAATGGGAAATGGCTCGAGAACTGCACCGGTTAGCCATCTTAGCCATCCAGATAGTTGAGTCAGAGGATAATGGGTCTATGATTCAGAACACCGCAATATCATCCCTGGTTGTGGAAGTAAAAGAGCGGCAGTATGAGGACCCTAACCAAGTACAGCTCAAAGTAAGGTTCAGCAAGGCGAATAACCAGCCTTCGAAACGACAGAAGACGGGGTCTTGAGATTTAGGGGTCGTCTCTGCGTTGCAGATATGGCAGGACTTCGCAAGCAGATCATGGTAGAGGTACATTATTCTCATTACACTCTTCACCCAGGTTCGATGAAGATATACCATGACATAAAGGAGATATACTGGTGTCCTGGAATAAAAAGGGGTATAGATGAATTTGTAGCTTAATGTCCGAGCTGCCAACAGGTAAAGGCCGAACATCAGAAACTCGGCGGAATAACGCAAGAGATAGCAGTGCCTATGTCGAAGTGGGAAGCAATCAACATAGACTCTATGACAAGATTACCCCATACCAGGCGTAGATTCAATTCTATTTGTGTCATTGTCTACAGGTTAACAAAATCAGCTCATTTCTTGCTATTTAGGACTATCTTCTCCATTGAAGACTATGCTGAGTTATATATTAGGGAAATAGTTCAACTACATTGTGTCCCTGCATCTATTATTTCTGACAGAGGAGCAGAATTTACAGCTAGATCTTGGCAGTCATTTCATAAAGGCTTGGGGACATAGGTTAATCTGAGTACAACATTCAATCCTCAAACAGACGGTCAGACTGAGCGCACAATTCAGACGCTCGAGGATATGTTATAGGCATGTATGCTAGATTTTGAAGGAAGTTGGGACGAGCATCTACCCCTGATTGAATTTACATACAATAGTAGTTCTCATTCTATAATTTAGAGGGCACCTTATGAGGCCTTGTATGGGCGGAAATGTAGGTCCCCATCAGATGGTTCGAAGTAGGGGAGTCAGGGTTAGTTGGAACATATATGATCCACCAGTCAGAAGGGAAAGAAAAACTCATCAGAGAGCACTTATTAATAGTCTAGAGTAGTTAGAAGTCCTATTCCAATGTGCGGCGCAGAGACTTGAAATTCGAGTTTGATTATTGGGTATTCCTCAAAGTTCCGCCGATGAAGGGTGTGATGAGGTTTGGTAAGAAGGGAAAGCTTAGCCCTTGGTTCATTGGTCCATATTGGATCCTCCGAAGGATAGGTCGAGTAGCTTATGAGCTAGAATTTCCTCTAGAGCTAGAATCTGTTCATCCGGTCTTTCACGTGTCCATGTTGCGAAAGTACATAGGAGACCCATGCAGGGTTGTTCCGATTTAGGACGTTCAAGTTACTGAGGTGTTAGCCTACGAAAAAGTTCTACTTGCTATATTAGATCGGCAAGTTCGTAGGTTAAGAACTAAAGATGTTGCCTCCGTTAAAGTTCTATAGAAGAACAGAAATAAAGAAGAGATGAATTGAGAAGTTGATGATGACATAAGATCTAGAGATCCTTACTTATTCCAGGATTTACCTAGAATATGCAGTGAGGTGACGTTGTTGTCAAGTTGCTCCTTACCTGCTTATATTATTAGTACTGTTTAGCTGGTGACCTCTTTATTGTGAAATAGTTGTTTATAGTGTCCAGTGAGACGCCTATGTTGGGTTTTTCTGCATTTCAGGTTCCCGGATAGTCCATAACACAGAGGAGACTCTGCCGAAATTTTTCTAAATATTAGTCAAAAGGTGAACTTTAAACCTGAAGATGACATTCGAGGACGAATGATCCTAAGGGGGGGAGGATGTCACACCCCGTAAAATGTTAATGGTTAGTAGGCATATGCATGGGTTGTGACAAGTGAAGAGAGCTTGATGCATGTGGGAAGAGCCTCGAAAGTGGGTAGGGCGAGAGCAGTCCGCGAGGGGCCAGCTTGACGCGCAACCTGACTATGCTTTGGGCAGCACGGCGTGCCAGGAGACCAGTGCCTTGGGAGGCGCAGCGCGACACCCTCCCTAGCGCGTTGGTCGGCGCGAGTTGCCTCTAAGGCCATAGCCCTATGCATATAAAAACCCCTTTTGTTTAATTTTAATTCATTCCATCATACTCCCTCGGTCAGAGAAGAGGAAAAACCCAACTTTCATCAAAATTTCATCAAATTACACTACCAAACACCGTCATAATGCAAATTCACTTCGGATAACGAGTTCTAGGCCTACGAGAAGCATTTCTATAGAGTTACTTCTTGAAAATTCTCCCAGCATACTAGAACCCCGCCGAGTAAAGATTGTAAGAATTACTCCAAATTAAATCCTAAACGGCCACAAGCATTAGGTAAGCATTTCTCCCTTCCGACCTCTTGAGAAATTATAGGTTTTCGGCCGAGTTATATGGAGTTGAATTATAGTTGATATGATTATCGAAAGTTATCGTTATCTGCCAAATTTAGTATTGAAATTAGCCCTATTCTCTCAGTATAAGGGTTGCAGTTGGGTGGAATCACTGTTTACAAAGTTGAAACTCGCTAGTTAAATGAAAGTCGACGTTCAAGGTATGTTAAGGCTAATTCCATCGGCAAGTTATTCCTGTTGTTTGGTAATACTACTTATGTCCTTGTAAGAAAGCTGAAAGCATGATTATTGTGGTTAGCCATAACTACTAGTTTGAGATTAGCATTTTTTTTATTTAGATTGGGACTGACCCCACCCTATATCGCCTTCTGTTGTCCAACCTCAGGGTTACTAGCTGTGTCGACGCCCATGGGGCTATATGGATCTCTTCAAGAAGCTATAAGTTGTCCTAAGGGACTATACTCAAGCCTAAGGGCCATTTTCCAGTCCATCTATGGCTGGATTATTAATTTTATGTTGTATCGGCATCACTGACCCTTGTCTATCCTATGTTCCCAAGGTGCAGCTAAAGGAGTCCACCGGACTCAGACACAGCTACAGGAGCCTAGCGGGCTCAGTTGCAGACCCATGGGACAGGAAGGTTAGCTATAGTTACCGGTTGACGTATTTTGACCTTGTTAGGGGTATATAGATTGATGTGTGCTCGCCAGGGCTTATAGGGGCCCCGGGCGGGTTATTCTGTGCTAATTGTACCTTCCGGGCTTATGGGGGCCAGGTAAGGTTTTTGTTTGCATTACTTATTGTTAGTTATACAGTAGGTTGTAAGGCCATTCAGGTTGTATCTCTATCCCTCCTATTGAATTGTTTTCATTTTCATTATCAGTATCATTCAGTCATTTTCATTTACTGTCTTACATATTCGGTATATATTGTGCTGACGCCTATCTTTGGAGCACTGCATTATTTGCCTGTAGGTACGGATGGACGCTATTTAGGACCTCCCTATTCGTCATCTAGAATCAGCGGTCTAATCAACTCTTTTCTCCGTGGTTGTTAGTTAGAAGGTTTGTTTTTTTATTATATAGTTTATGGGTAGGTCGGGGACCTTTCCCTACCATTATTCCACTCATAGAGGCTTGCAGGCTACAGATTCCCAGTTGTTGGTTTTTTCGTTAGTTGTGTGGGCCTATGCTTGTTTATTTTGAATAATGGTCGTGTGGGACCTAGTTTAGCTTTTAGTTAGCGGTTTTGTTGGCTATAGTATAGTTATGACTACCTATTTTCCTTCTGCTATAACTAGATAGCATGATGGTCCTATCAGCCTGCATAAGATCCCTTTATTGCATGTTGTTGGTTAGCTGCTTTCTTTTTAGAGGTGGCTATGCGGCCTTGTTGGCTGGAGGCTGTGTTTACAACCGAGATATAGCTCGTTGTTTTCTTGATTTGAAGAGCAGGCATGCACCTTAATGGCATAAGCCTAGTCAAGTCAGTTCAAATCCCAGTATGACACCAGGTTCCAGTCAAGTCTCTCAAAGTGGAGCGTGAAATAACCATTCTCGATTTATGTAATACCCGGAAAACCCTAAGATTAGGCCCGGGATTTGAAATAGAGAAAATAGGATTTTCTGCACTAGGTCATAGGACGAGTCGTCCAGTGACCCGTCAAGATCACCACGTGTCATTAAGTGACTCGTGGTGAGGGGTTTGACTATGTTTGGAAAAATCAGGTTTAGGGTGACCACGGGTGTGACCACGAGTCATGGTCAACCCCACAATCCCTTAGGTCATCCATTGTCAAAAGTGGTAGAAGGATAAAAGAAGAGCAGGCAGTGTATCTAACGGGTTGTCACCACGAGTCGCCGAGTATACCATGAGTCGTGGGATCCCCCGTGGTGACCAAGGCAGGAAAGCTTCTAGTGTTGATCACGGATGATGACCACGGGTCGTGGTCCTATCAATGAGTCATCCAATCCTTTATAGGGACTGGCAGTGTATATTTTTCTGCGAATTTAATAAGGGCTTTTCTGTAATTCCTAAGATCCTATGGCCTAAACTACATCATTTTAAGCTTATAATGGAGTGTTTTAAGAAGGATTAAGGCATTCTAAGCCTATCCTAGTACATGCATACAAGCTTAGAGAGTTGAGAGCTGATCAAGTCTAGTTTCTTCAAAGTTCTTCCTCAATTCTCTTTGAGCAATCAAGGAAGTTGTGAAATCAAATCTCTTCAGGTATGTAAGGCTATGAATAGGTGCAATAGACCACACCCATGCCCAGTACCTCTCTATTTATGAAATCTTTATTGATGAATCTGTGGGGTTTTAACCCAAATATGTGAATTCTCTAAGTTCTATCATGGATATGATCTAAGCATGATCCAAATGTTGAATTATGATTCATGGGCAAGTTTTACACGGTTTTTAATTACAAATTTACCTTTTCAAGTTTTACAATTTATATTGCACATTCATGGAAGTTCATGGCAAGTTGAGATTATAATATGTATGTTCACATATGATGAGATGTATATGAGTAAAGTATGTTTTCAAAATACCCATTTCTAAGTTCATATTTTCAAGAGAATCGAGTTGATTTCAAGTATGTTAAGTATTGGGCAAGCCTATATGATCAAGTATGTTTTATGAATTCATGTTAATTAGCTTACCACATGGTTTTGGAGTATAGACTCCCAATTATGTTCAACTTTTGGTATGGTTTGAGCCAAGGATCATCATGTATGATTTCAGATTCATGTGTGTATGTTATGAGTTAGCTTCGTCACTAGACGATGCTCAGCTTCGTTGAAAAATGATGGAGAGCATATGCATGTTTTTAGGAGTAGTGTCTAGCAACAAGTAGGCTAAGGATCAGTCAATCCTATGCCTTAGAACTACACGCCAATGTTGGTGATGGCTCATGAGGTGGCTAGTTCCTAACAACAAGGCAGAAAATCAAATCAAGTAGCTGTGATGCACACTAATTCAATTTAACAATCAATCTCAAGATCATCATATGCCAGTCCTCGGTAACGGCTCCATTTTTGATAACATCCAAAATATATTCTTAAAATCAAAGAATATACACGGTCCTTGTATCAAAACAAATAACCTAATGAGTGTCGAGGTCGAATCCCACGAGGACTAGAGAGTGATGAATTCAAGTGTCGAGTGAGAAGTTGATTTTAGCTTGCACCATATAAATTTAACATAAAACACGAAAATTGGGGGAATAAACTTGGCAAAGAATTACTCAAATTTCTTTAGGAATTCAAACTAGAAGAATCAACGAAGTTGTAGACAATAATTGTAAAATACTAGAGGTGCAAAGTAGATGAAATACTAATTAGATTAGGATGGACCAAGTTAACTTCATAAGTTTAATAAATGTAAATAATATCGGGAAATAGTTATTCCTGGCTTTCCAGCCTATTGCCTACCCTTAACTAGAATTTTCTCAACCTCTAGCTGTAATTTAACACACCCAAATTGATTTGGATCAGTAACTTTACTAGTCCTAGCTATTAGTTTCTAATTAGAAGGAAGGAAGTAATTTTAGCCATTACTAGCTTAATTTTACAACTTCACATCAATACCCACTACTAGATTCCCTTCCAATACTTAACCATTCTCTCCCAAGCAATAATTAAGCAAGTATAGACAGACCCATATCATCATCAATGGATCTTCATTAATAGATTGAAAGGAATCTAATAGATTTACACTTAATTGAACATTAAGAAGTTAACTCTAGCATTACCCAATCCAATTAAATATTCATCATCACACACCTCTAATTAATGATTTTAGCTACTCATAGTTAAGAAATTAAAAAACACAATCATAAAAAGTATCATTGAATTTACTAAGAAGAGTAGATAAATCAAAGGCACAATTATCCTTCAACTACAGCTGAAACTAAATAATACCAAAGAAGAAAGGAGAACAGAGTATCTTTTACAACTTTCAATCACAATCTCCTTTTCTCAGCTAAAAAGGAAAGATGAGGTGATATGTACTTGGCTTATCTCTATGTGTATTGATTATCGACAATTGAACAAGGTTCCCATCAAGAACAGGTATCCTCTCCCCAAGATTGATGATTTTTTTAACTAGCTTCAGGATGCTAAGTTCTTTTCAAATATAGATCTCAGATCTAGATACCATCAGCTCAGGGGTCGGGAGAGTAACATCCCAAATACAGCCTTCAAGACTCGGTATGGTCATTACGAGTAGTTATGTCTTTTCGACTAATGAATGCTCCTGTAGCTTTTATGGATTTGATAAATAGAATGTTCAACCCATACTTGTATATGTTTGTGATTATGTTCATATATGACAACCTGATATACTCTCGGAGCGAAGAGGAGCACGCTGCTCATTTGAGGGTGGTGCTATAGACTCTTAGGGATCACCAGTTATATGCTAAAATCAGTAAATGCAAGTTTTGGTTGAACTCAATGGCGTTTTTGGTCCATGTGGTGTTAAGTGAGGTTGTACAGGTGGACTCCGAAAGATAGAAGCGGTGAAGAATTGGCCTAGACCAGTGAGTCCTTCGGATATTAGAAGTTTCTTGGGTCAAGCCTGATATTATCAGAGATTTGTTAAGGGGTTTTCATCCATTGCAGCCCCATTGACTAAGTTGACCCAAAATAAAGTGAACTTCCAATGGTCGGAGGCTTGTGAGTGGAGTTTCCATGAGTTGTAGACTCAACTCGCCTCAGCACCTGTATGACCCTACCTGTGGGTACAGATGGGTTTGTGTTATATTGTGATGCTTCGAGGATCGGCCTTGGTTGTGTATTGATGCAGCATGGAAAGGTTATAGCATATTCTTCCAAGCAGCTGAAGGTTCATGAAGAGAATTATCCGACTCATGATCTTGCATTGGCGGCGGTAGTATTTCCCTTGAAGATACGGAGAAACTGTGGTTGGAGTTACTCAAGGATTATGATAAGAGTGTCCTTTACCATCCGGGCAAGACTAATATGTAGCGATGCTCTTAATAGGCTTTCTATGGAGAGTGTATCCCATGTAGATGAGGGGAGGAAGAAGATGGTGAAGGATGTACATAAGCTTGCACAATTTGGAGTTCGTTTGGTTGACTCAACCGATGGTGGTGTTATTGTGCAGAATGGGTCAGAATCATCCTTGCTGACCGAGGATCCTATTTTGGTGAAGTTGAAGGAAGCCATTCAGAATAAAAAGGTAGAGGTCCTCTCAGGTGTGCTTCAAGACATCAGTATTCCTACTTGGAAGTAGGAGGAGATCAATATGGACTTCATCACAAGGTTACCTCACACTCATCGACAATATGACTCCATTTGGGTAGTTGTGGACAGGTTGACCAAAGCAGCTCATTTCCTATCGGTCAAAATTACTAATTCAGCGGAGGATTATGCTAAGTTGTACATTCGGGAGCTAGTTCGGTTGCATGGAGTGCCCTTGTCCATCATATCAGATAGAGATACGCAGTTTACTTCCAAATTTTTGAAGTCATTTCAATGGGGACTCGGTACTCATGTCAAGCTTAGCACAACATTTCACCTGTAGACAGATGGTTAGGCCTAGCAGACTATTCAGACTCTTGAGGATATGTTAAGAGCGCGTGTGATTGATATCAAAGGTTATTGGGATGATCATTTGCAACTCATTGAGTTTGTGTATAACAATAGCTACCATTCCAGCATTCAGATGTCTCCATTTGAGGCTCTCTATGGGCGGAGATGTAGATCACCAATTGGTTGGTTTGAAGTCAATGAAGCTACAGTGATAGGTTCAGATTTAGTCCATATGGCTATGGAGAAAGTTCATCTTATAAGGGACAAGTTGAAAACAACTCAGAGTCTCCAAAAGTCTTATGTGGATGTGAGGAGGAGAGAACTTGAGTTTGAAGTCGATGATTGGGTGTTTCTAAAGGTGTCTCCCGTGATGAGGTTCGGAAAGAAAGGGAAATTCAGTCCCCGTTATGTTGGTCCGTACCGGATTGTGAAACGGGTTGGCAAGGTAGCACATGAGTTAGAGTTTCCCTTAGAATTAGCTTCAACCCATCTAGTTTTTCATGTATCGCTCTTAAAGAAGTGCTTGGATGACCCGGCTCTAGTTGTTCCGATGGAGAGCATAGATGTGAAGGAAAACCTTAGTTATGAGGAGGTTCTGGTAGAAATACTAGATCATCAGGTTCGTAAGCTATGAAATAAAGAAGTAGCTTTAGTCAAGATTTTATGGAGTAATCAACATGTTGAGGGAGCTATGTGGGAAGTCGAAGCAGATATGATGTCTAAATACTCGCATCTAATCCCTTCTGGCTTAGTTTCAGCTTGAGGTATCAGTTTCCTTCTTAGTACTCTATTCAGTTTCATGTTCAGCTCATGTACCACAGTTTCTTTCATGTAAATGGATGTATGTGTGATTCAGGAATTCAGTTAAGTGATGAAGTTCAATTCGGAGTTAGTCACTCCTTCAGTTTTCGACATATATATTCAGTATTTCAGCATGATGATTGTATTTCTCTGTTTTCAGTATGTTTTTCCACATTTGAGGATGAATATACCCTAGGGGGAGATATTATAATACCCCAAAAACCCTAATATCAGGCTCGGGAGTTGAAATGGAGAAAATAGAATTTTCTGCACCAGATCACAGGACGAGTCATCTAGTGACCCGTCAGGAGCACCACGAGTAATTAAGTGACTCGTGGGGAGGGGTTTGACTACGTTTGGGAAATTCAGGTTTGGGGTGACCACGGGTGTGACCTCGAGTCATGGTCAACCCCACGATCCGTTAGGTCACCCGTGGTCAAAGCTGGTTGAATGATGAAGGAAGAGCAGGCAGCCATATAACGGGTCGTCACCACGATTCGTTGGGTACATAATGATTCGTCGTGTCCCCGTGGTGACTAAGGCAGGCAAGCTTCCAGTGTTGATCATGGAAGGTGACCACAAGTCGTGGTCCAAGCGATGAGTCATCCAGTCCCTCATGGGTACTGGCAGTGTATTTCCTACGAATTTAATAAGGGCTTTTCTTTAATTCCTTAGTTCCTAAAGCCTAAACTACGTCGTTTTAAGCTCAGAATGGAGTGTTTTAAGAAGGGTTAAGGCAATCTAAGCCTATCTTAATACATGCATGCAAGCTTAGAGGGTTGAGAGGTGATCAAGTCTAGTTTATTCAAAGTTCTTCCTCAATTCTCTTTGGGCAATCAAGGAAGTTGTGGAATCAAATCTCTTCAGGTACGTAAGGCTATGAATTGGTGCAATAGTCCACACCCATGCCCAATCCCTCTCTATTCATGGAATCCTTATTGATGAATTAATGGGTTTTTAACCCAAATATGTGAATTCTCTAAGTTCTATCATGGGTATGACCTAAGCATGTTTCAAATGTTGAATTATGATTCATGGGCAAGTTTTACAAGGTTTTCAATTATAAATTTATATTTTCAAGTTTTAAAATTTATATTGCGCATTCATGAAAGTTCATGGCAAGTTGAGATTATGATATGTATGTTCAAATATGATGAGATGTATATGAGAGAAGCATGTTTTAAAATTACCTATGTCTAAGTTCATATTTTCAAGAGAATCAAATTGATTTCAAGCATGTTAAGTATTGGGCAAGCCCATATGATCAAGTATGTTTTATGAATTCATGTTAATTAGCTTACCACATGGTTTTGGAGACTAGACTCCCAATTATGTTCAGCTTGTGGTATGGTTTGAGCCAAGGCTCCTTATGTATGATTTCAGCTTTGTGTATGTATTCTATGAGTCAGCTTCGTTAATAGACAATGGTCAGCTTCATTGAAAAATGATGGAGAGCATATGCATGTTTTTGGGAGTAGTGTCTAGCATCAAGTAGGCTAAGGGTCTATTAACCCTATGCCTCAGAACTACGCACTAACGTAGGTATGTTCACATTATTTGGGGCCTTCAGCTTGATATCGATATCATGGTAGCGTCCTTAGACCTGGAAAAGCTTTGGACGGCTCTGCCTACTTGAGTGTGATAGTCGGGACCACATAAGCTCTATCGTGGTAATGTTTATTATATGGAGAGTCTCCCATTGTTCCTCATGATATCAGTTATGCATGTATATTAGTCATGATATAATGTTTTCAACAGGTTTGACCCAATGTTCAGTTTTGCTTATGATTATCAATTTTCAGCTTTAGGTCACTTGATTCAGTTATGATATTCAGTTATGTTCAGATCATGATTTTAGAAAATAGAATGCAATCCCTACTCTCAGAATCTTATCTTGATTATGTTTTATACTATGCATGTTTAATGATTTTACTTACTTAGCGGTTTCACTTACCTTGCATACTCGGTACATTCCATGTACTGACTGCATATTCTATGTTGTATTTTTTTATGATACAGGCTCCGATATCTAGACTCAGCCCTGCCACTAGCCAGATTCCAAGTTTTACTACTTCCCAATTGGAGTTGGTGATTCCTCATCTTTCGAGGGCCTTTCTATTCAAATATGTTTAGTATTTTTATACCTTGGAAGCTCAAAGATCAGACCCGGGAGTTGAAACAAAGAAAAGTATAAAAAATGGAACCAGGCACAAAACGAGTCGTGAGATGACTCATTGGTACAACCCACGAGTCGTGATGTGACTCGTGGGGAAGCTAGTGAGGAATTTGGAAAATTTGGGAAAAAGGATTCCCATTGACATGACCACGACTTGTGGTCAGATCCCACAAGTCGTTAGGTTAGTCGTGGGGTGAGTGAGAAGTGGAAGAGTGGGGGCAGTGTACATAACGGGTGGTGACCACAAGTCGTGGTAGTAGTTAGTTGGTGTCTTGTCCCATCAACTCGTCAGTATTAAAGGCTTTTCAGACATACATGTATTCAACTTTAGACTTATGTCATGTATTCAAATGTTATGTTATGTTTAGACTTCTACTACGTTATTCATGTTGATCTTCCATATTATTTGAATGAGTTAGATGTTATATTCATTCCATGAATCGACTTGGAGCCTCTCGGGGTTCTTTTTCTGTTTGGGTCGTGACAATTTATACTTGGTTTTGTTAGAGTAGAGAAATAAAGAGTTAATCCTGAGCGACTAATGTGACAAGTCTCTGAAGGATTGATAATCGGGACTTCACTATCCTATCTTACTTGATGACCACGTGCGCTTTGGAGACATTACTCAACCTTCACCTATTGAGAATTCGGGAACTTAACCATAAATTTTTCTATGTCCTTTATGCCATTCCACCAATAGACTTCCCTAAATCACGATACATCTAGGTGGCACCTGGATCAATAGAGTACCGAGAGCCATGAGCCTCTCTCAACATCCACTCTCTCATGTCATCCACAGCCGCAACACATAATTGACATTGATATCGGAGTACACCATCTCCCCCCAGAGAAAACCACAACTTTTTGATCCCGAACTACTTCTTTCAACTTCACCAAAATGGGATCCTCATATTGTTGTGCTTTAACTTCCGTCACAAATGAAGATTCCGACCCATTTTGAATAATAACACCTCTATCTATCAAATCTATAAGGCGAACCCCCAAGAAAGAAAGCCTATGAACATCCTTAACCAATTCTTTCCTCCCATCCTCAACATATGACACAATCCCCATGGACAACCTACTAAGAGAATCTTCCATTACATTAGACTTGTGATAACGCTTAATACATCTCTCCCGATTAAGGTACGTGGCATCGATCGTTGTCAAAACTAAAATATCCTACGAGTATTGTAGGAATCGATATTGATAAACCCAAGTTGTAAACAAACTCAAATTCAAATGCATCACTATCATCATAAATAAAATAAAGAGTTGGAAAAAAAGGGAAAACAATATTAAATCTAAATTTATAAAGCTAAATTGATCAAAGGGTTGTTAGCGACAATAGAAAAGGCTAGGGATGTGCAATAGATGATGTGTTAATTAAACTAGAATTCATTCAATTACCTTAATTTCAATTTCTATCATGGATAGCACGGATCAAAGAACATTCTCTTGTTTTTCAGCCACAATGATGTTTCTGCCTTGGGTTTTCTCAAACCCCAAGGTCCCAATCAAAAATTAGCCACATCAAACTTGAGGAAGGGTCAAGCTATCTCTAGAGTTAACCCTTTAATGGAGTGAGTATGTGGGTTTGGATTATCTCTAGCTTAACTCCACACATCCACACTCCAAGTCCCCACTATTATTTCTTCACCCATATCTCACTCTTCTTTCTCAAGCTCAAACAAGATAAGTAAACGAAACTAGTGTTTGAAACAACTAATTACCAATTAAAATTCAGAGAAAACAATAGATCCATGCATTTAAATTAAAGTTAAGAATAATTTATCAATACCCAATTAAATTAATCACCCATTAAGCACACACCCTAGCTAAAAAATTATCTACTTATAAATGAAGATAAATCAATGATACTCATAGATAAATCATCAGTAGTCATCATCATGAATAGTAAATTCAAGCTTTTAAACCTACAACAATGGTGTAGTTAGCTCAAAATAGTAGTGAAAAATACGAAGAAGAATAATGTACGTTACTCTTTCTCTCAGTACTTCTCTCTACAATTTAATGTGAAGTAATGATGTGATATGACATAGATATGTACAATTGGGGAGAAAAGAATCTTAAAAATTCTTGTGTACAACTTCCTAAAATATCCCTTGGAAGCTTCTAGGTGCTTGGGAGCCTTTTTGGACCTTTTTACCCTTGCATCAGTGAATTTGGTCAGTTGCTTTCACCTGTGGTTCGCAGATGCAAATCCGTGGTTTGCTGATGAAATGTATGTGCAATACGTAGGTGCAAATCCGCGGCCAGCAGATGCAAGGTAGTCCCATCTATGGATGCACTTGCGTTTAGCAGATGCAAATCCACTACAATAGGTGAAAAGCAGGTGCAAGGCAGTTCCATCATCTTTACACCTGCGTTTAGCATATGCAAATCTGCTACATCAGATGCAAAAGCATGCCCAAATTAGATTGCTTTAAGTTCAAATCCTCCATATCTTTGTTTCCTTTAAATGTCTTCATAAAGAAGAAAAAAAGACATAAAACCTTTCTAAATTGTATAAAAACAAAGCAATAACTCATGCTAAGAACCCAAATGAGTTGGTAAATTACCAACTCACCAAACCCCCAATCTTAAACTATTGTTTGTCCTCAAGAAAAGCATTCAATCACAAGAAGAATTGACTAAGAATATCACATTATGAGAGCTGCACACAAAATAATTACGACTCGAAGTAGCCCAAAAATCACACACAAACTCAAAAACTAAAAAGACTCAAACAAGTACACAAACTTCAATTGGCACCACCAAAAATGTTAGCAAGTAAGCTTATCATTCTTTCAATTCAAAACAGGGGCCATTTTCATTGAAATCAAAATCAACAAACATCTCAAGTCATTGGCATTCAACATTCAAGGTTTGCTTAGAAGTTCATTACACAACTTATTTAATTCATAGCTCTCAATTGAAATCAAGACTTTCACATTCTTATTCCAAGGATATAAAGCCATGCACCAAAAGAGAGTCTACCACTCATATTCATGTAATTCACAAATAAATAGCGATTATAAGAGAATGAAAATATGCTAACTCTCTCAAGGATATTCAAGTGTACACACATCGAACTGTAGTCTTTCCCATCATGTAACTCGCAACTAATATAGAGTTAACAAACTTGGAATGACTATCTACATGCGTGTCGTAATAAAGGCTAGGGGAAAGGGTAGGATAACTTTTCATTCTAGTGACTAGAACCTTCCTAATGCCTTTGTAATACACATAAAACATCCTGCTCACACAGAGCGAGTCAACTCCACCATATCTCTTCTTTTTTCACAATCCAAATTTTCCATCAAGCTAGCATTTTAACACCTTCAATTTCTTCATCAAGCCTCTCTAACGCAAGTGATAGCACCATCCACTTTATTCTTTCTTCTTTTTTATTAAGGTTTTTACACCAGCCATTTTGTTCTTTTCATCAAACAATCGATGCTACCTTACATTGAAGCTCACATCACTTTTTACCTTCTGCACATCCCCCAAACATTGTCTTTTGCCTACATCACACTTCATTTTTCGACCCCTATATCTTGGGCTTCAAATCCCCATTTTTCTGTTATCACAAGAAATTAGTGAGGAATGGGTGCCTAACTAGAGGATTGAAAAGTGTTTCAGGTCGTAATGAGGTTTCCAAAGAAAAGGCATAAGGCTCAAAAATTGCTTCACTAGGATTGATGTTTGTGACGACCCCAAACGTACACCTGGATCGTAGACACGAGACAAAGATCCCCCGGAGACCCCAAGTTGACCCATGGCATGAGCATACATCTAATTCAATCACACGAGCAAAAGACTTAACATAAAGAAAACATATGCATGTCATACAATGAAGAAAAGATAATAAATGATCCATAAATGACAGTTGAGTACAACTTATAGTCTGAAAAGCCTGTAATCACAAAAGACAGGTTGATAGGATGACTCCCCAACTAACCCAACAATTCCTAAATTGAAGAAAAGCATAGAGTCTGTACATATGGCCCTCGGAACATGAGGACTCACCAATATGCTGATAACAATCTCAAAAGCACTACTGAGGAGGGTGAGCCTGACAGCCGGGTCCTGTATCATGAAACGATACAGCACAGAAACTATGCAGTCTATACGTGGAATGTACTGAGTATACAAGGTAAGTAAAACAAACATTTAGAACATATAAAACTAATAAATGATCGTAAGAGTAGGGCATCATGCTCGTATCATAAACATCATAACATAACATAAGGATCAAGGTTTACAAAGCATTCGTAATACAATCATAATCATAATCATAAGAGGAAAGCTTTATTGGACATGACTTGAGCCAATAAACATAATCATAACAAGTATAAATAGTGAGGAACAGTGGGAGATTCTCTTAACTGACATACCCCATATGAGCACACATAAAGACCTACTTATAACCCTAGTCAGGAGGTTGTTCATACCTTGCCAAGGGTAGAACCATGAACGTGTGATATCACCATGAAAAGGGCCATTTGCGCCAGGGACTAACATGAAAGAGTTCCCAACATACCTACGGTGGCACGTAGTGCATGAGATCTGGGGATTAACCTAAGCCCCGAACCTACTTGGTGTTCGATAATACATGCAAAACATATATAGTGCTCATAGTAATACATACATGAGTTCATGGGCTAGTTAAATCATGATAATCGTAGACATGCTTGAACATATGTGATCTAGCCATGACATGAGGCCCGTGAGTCTGCTAAAAAACATAATTCATGATTAATAAGATTCATTCATACTTGTAGTTCATGCATATAGCTTGAATTTCATAAAATCATAATGGGTAACATAATAAATTCATAATATAAAACATACTTCATGCTGGGATTGTAAAGAACATCAAAAGGGAAAATAGATCATAAATCGATTCATCATGGGCCATGCATAATTAATCTTAATTGCTTAGAAATCAAATCAACAATATTATAATCAATTAAAACTCAAAAGATGATCAAAATCTGTAGATTATGATAAGATTTCAAAATCACAAAACCCATAATTAAATCATTAGATTTTATATAAATCAAATACATAACCCTATGAGTTTTTGATAAATTTGAAGTAAAAATCATAGAGTAGGAGCATGGGTGTGGAAGGATTCACCCATTGATGACCTTACATACCTGGGATTATCTGATTTTTAACTTCCCTTGTTTACCCAAGAATGAAATTGGAAGAATTGAAGAGAAGAACCTAGAATCTCCTTTGATTACCTCTCACTATTCTTGCATGCATGAATGAAGAGAAAACCGAGCTTAACCCCTTTAAATTTCCCTATTCAATAACCCAAAACGTCCTAGTTTAGGCCCTAGGATCTTAGAAAATTACAAAAAGGCCCTTATTATTTCAAAGAAAACAACTGCCAGATGGTCCTAACGGACGACATGATGGATTGTCACTGGCCCAAACAACTCGTTATGTCGCTCGCCCGGTACACTATTAGTAAAAAATCCTAGGCTCATAACAGATCACTTAACGGTTCGTCGGGGGTGACCACGGCTCGTGGTCACCAATCGTCAAGTACACTGCCTCTATCATATCACTTTCGTTGTATACCATCCAACGACGCACATCACGACTCAATTCCTGACATGACAAGTTGTGGCCTCCTTCCATTAAGTTCACTCGTTGACCTCTTCTATTTTTCATACACCTCCACCCCACGGTTTACCCAAGGACTCGTGGTGTCTGACCACGAGTCGTTCCCATGCCCCTGGTGACTCCTTATCCTCCGACTTCCTGCGCTTCCCTAGCCTTCCCCACGAGCCACCTGACAACTCATGGGCTGGTCTCACGAGTCATCCAACGACTCATTATGTGCTTGCAACTAGAATTTTCAGTTTTCCCCATTTCAACTCTCGGGTCCGATCTTTGAGTTCTCAGGTTATTAACAATATCTCCCCCTTAGGAACATTCGTCCTCGAATGTTAGAAACACACAGAAAACTTAGAAAATAGCAATCATCATATGCAATTACTAATTATTTAACCCAAAAACTGGCAGAATGACTACCTCCGAAAAGGACTACAAAGCTGAGCTAAATTCAGACATCACGTACATCTATCATAACATAAATCAAACTTGTGCACATGAACTGAACATGGAAACTGATTAGAGAATTAGGGCAAAAATTGATACCTCAAACTGAAACTGAGCCAGTAGAGAACAGGTGAGGGTATTTAGCCATCATAGCCGCCTGGGCTTCACACATAGCTCCCTCAACATGCTAGTTTCTCCATAACACCTTCACCGAAGATTCTTCTTTGTTCCTTAGCCTCCGAACCTGATGATCCAAGATTTCCATCGGATCATCTTCATAGTTGAGGCTATCCTTTACACCAACACTGTCCACCGGGACTACTAAAGCTAGATCTCCCAAGCACTCTTTCAAGAGCGACACATGAAACACGAGATGCATAGAAGATAACTCTGATGGCAAGTCCAACTCATACACTACCTTACCAATTCTTCTCATAACTCGGTAGGAACCAACATTTCAGTGGTTGAGTTTCCCTTTCTTCCCAAACCGCATGAATCCTTTCATGGGAGATACCTTGAGAAATACCCAATCATCCATATCAAACTCCAGGTTCCTTCTCCTCACATTGGCATATGATTTCTGTCCACTCTGAGTTGTTTTCAACCGGTCCTTGTGAACCAAATCTGGCCCTATCATAGCTACCTCACCAACCTCAAACCATCCGATTGGAGATCAACACCTCCGCCCATAGAGAGTCTCGAACGGTGCCATTTGGATACGGGATTGATTGTTGTTATTATATGCAAACTCGATTAAGGGAAAATGATCATCCCAACTACCTTTAAAATCCATAACACATGCCCTCAACATGTCCTCAAGAGTCTGGATTGTTCGCTCTGCTTGCCATCCATTTACGGATGAAAGGCCGTGCTGACCTTGACTTGAGTCCCAAGTCCCTTCTGAAGAAAGAACGCCAGAACTGGGAGGTAAACTGAGTACCTCGGTCTGAAATAATAAACAAGGTCACTCTATGAAGTCGAACCAACTCCCTAATATACAATTTGGCATAATCATCCACTGAATCCGTCGTCTTGACTGATAGAAAGTGTGCAGCCTTGGTTAACCTATCTACGACCATCCAAATGGAATCATAGTGTCGTCGAGTTCGAGATAGGCCTGTAATGAATTCCATGTTAATTTCTTCCCACTTCCATGCGGGAATGCTGATATCCTGAAGTACGCCTCCCGACCTTTGATTCTCGATTTTCACCTACTTATAGTTTGGACATTTGGCTATGAACTCTGCAATATCCTTCTTTATACCATCCCACCAATAGATTTCTCGCAAGTCTGATACATCTTTGTGGATCCCAAATGGATAGAGTATCTGGTACCATGTGCCTCATACAGTATCTGAACTCTCTAATTATCAATGTCCGGAACACATAGTCGATCCTGGTATCGTAGCACACCATCTCCCCCATAGGAGAAAACCTCCACCTTTGGACTCTGCACTGCTTCCTTTAGCTTCCTAAAAATCGGATCCTCATCTCGCTTAGATTTGACATCGACCACTAGGGACGATCCTGACCTATTCTGCATAATAACACCGCTATCAGTCGAGTCGATTAATCTAACTCCCAACCTTGCAAGTCGGTGGACATCTCTCACCAACTCATTCTTTACCTCATCCACGTGGGACACACTCTCCATAGAAAGCCTACTAAGGCATCTGCTACTACATTAGCCTTGCCCAGGTGGTAAAAGACACTCATGTCATTGTCCTTTAATATCTCTAACCACCTCCTTTGCCGAAGATTGATATCTTTCTACGTGAACACATATTGCAAGCTCTTGTGATCCGTGAACACATCCACGTGGACCCCATACAAGTAATGTCGCCTTATCTTCAATGCAAACACCACCGCCTGCCAACTTGAGATCATGGGTCGGGTAATTTTTTTCATGAACTTACAACTGTGGAGAGGCATATGCTATTACTTTCCCATGCTACATCAACACACATCCCAGTCCGACCCTCAAAGCATTAGAATAAACAAAGCCATCCATAACATTGGGTAAAGTCAGCATTGGTGCTGAAGTGAGTCGGGTCTTTAATTCCTGGAAGCTTTCCTCAGAAGCCTCCAACCATTGGAACTTTATCTTTTTCTTAGTCAACCTGGTCAATGGGGCTACAATTGATGAAAAGCCCTCAACAAATCTTCGGTAGTAGACCACTAAGCCCAAGAAACTCCGAATTTTTGAAGGACTCACCGGTCTAGGCCAATTCTTCCCCACCTCAATTTTATGATAATCTACTTTTATGCCCTCACTTGATACTACATGGCTCAAAAATGCTACCGAGTTCAACTAGAACTCGCACTTGCTAAACTTGGCATACGACTGACGATCCTTGAGGGTCTGAAGCACTACTCTCAAATGAGTGGCATGCTCCTCCTCAATCCGAGAGTATGTAAGGATGTCATCAATGAACACAATCTCGAACATGTCTAGATACGGCTTGAACACCCTGTTCATCAGATCCATAAAGGCTGCAGGAGCATTGGTTAGTCCAAATGAAATAACTACAAACTCATAATGGCCATACTAGGTTCTGACAGCTGTCTTTGGGATATCAATCTCTCGGACTCTGAGCTGGTGATACCCAGACTTGAGATCTATCTTCGAGAAACACCTGGCACCCTGGAGATGGTCAAATAAATCATCAATCCTGGGCAAGGGGTACTTGTTCTTGACAGTGACCTTATTCAGCTACCGATAATCAATACACATTTGAAGGGATCCATCCTTCTTTCGGACAAAGAGAATCGGTGCATCCCATGGAGACTTGCTCGATCTAATGAAACCCTTATCCAACAAGTCCTTTATCCGTAGGTTTTCCCAGATAATTTTACAGGTGTTCCTACGGAGGAGGAATTGAGATAGGTTGCGTATGGGGAAAAATATCGATACCAAAATCAATTTCTCTCTTCGGAGGAACACCTGGCAAATCATCGGGGAAAACCTCCGGATACTCACACACCACTGGAATTGGTTGAATAGTCAGGGTCTTGGACTCTACATACCTAAGCCTAACTAGGTGGTACATGCAACCGTTAGAGATCATTTTCCTAGCCTTAAGATATGAAATAAACCGATTGGCTAGTACAGCGAAATTACCCTTCCATTCCAGAACTGACTCATTCGGAAATCGAAATTTCACCGCATGAGTCCTATAATTAATCAAAGCATAACATGCAAACAACCAATCCATACCCAAGATGATATCAAAGTCCGTCATGGCCAACTCGACTAAGTCTGCGGAGGTAACCTTATGTAACACTGTGATTGGACACCCTCTATATACCTACCTAGCTACCACTAATTCACCGACTGGAGTAGATACAAAGAACGGTTCTGATAAAATTTTAGGACTAACTCCAAAACTACCAGCAGTGTAAGAGGTCACAGAAGAAAAAGTAGCTCCTGGATCTAACAAAGCATAAGCATAAATATGGAAAGACTTGCAACATACCCGTGACCACATCTGGCGAAGCCTCCTGCTCCTGGCGAGGCACTATGACATAAAACCTATTTTGGCGCTGACCACCTGCGGAACTGGTGGAGGCACCCTGCTGAGGGGGTCGTGCTGCTGGTGTGGTAGAACTGGCTGCAGGGCAATCTCTGATCCTACGTCCGGGTTTGCCACACCCAAAACAAACATCCGCATCGACCAGGCACCTCGCGGGATGATTCTTGCCACAATTTGCATAAACTAGAAAAGTGCGCAACACCTGCATGCTACCATGATTTCTCTAGCCTGTAGCCCTACTCCTCTGGTCTCCCTTGAACCTAGATGGCATGCTGGCTGATGATGGAGCTGGAGCAATGGACCTGTGCTAGGTGTGTTGACGTGGTCCACCCCCTGACCTGTCCTGAGAAACCCCGTAGCTGTCGGTCCTGGCTCTCTTGGCCTCTCTCTGCCTCCTATAGACTTACTGCATCTATTGTGCATGCAATACAATACGGGGAAAATCAATGTACCAGTGAAGCTTGGAGATCCGACAATCCTTGTCCAAGTAATCTGCTACTCCATGCACAAAATGGCTCACCTGAGCCCGCTGATCCACCACCAAATTCGGAGCATATTTAGATAACCGGGTGAATTCCAACGCATACTCCTGGACAGACATGTCACCCTACTTCAGATTCACAAACTCGGCAGCCTTGAGCTCCCTCATCTCCCGAGGAAAGAATCGATCCATGAATGCAGTATGAAACTAATCCCAACCTATCAGGCCTGCACCCGCCGCCCTGGTATCTTTCCATTTCTTAAACAATATATGTGCTACCCCCTTTAGCTGGTAGGAGGTCAAGTCATGTGCTACCCCATGACCTGGGTGATTTTCAGAATCTCCTCTATTAAATCGTGTGGATCCTCATCCACCTTTGACCCCGTGAACTCCGGAGGGCTCATACTCAAGAAATCCCTCACCCTAGCTGTCGCTGCATTCCCATTCTGAGGGAAATGCACCACTATCTGATTCTGGACCTGGGCAGTCATGGCCAATGCTAGCATCTAAATTGCTTCCCTAAACTCAGTGTGGGTAGCTGGCTCTAGTACGTGCTCCTCATGAACGGGTGGAGCTAGCTGATGCTCACCATCATGGGCACCCTCATGATCATTACCATTATCATTTCTCCTAGCATTTACTCGATGTGGAGGCATGATTCTGCAAACGCGAATAGCACAAATTACAAGAGTAAGGGACGTTAATCGCATGACATATGTTATGAAAGAAGGGAACATTTCCTAAACGTCTAGTAGCCTCTTCATCATAAGTGTGGCACGCTTCACACTCATGAAAAAGAATCAACTTAACGCGGCATTCAGACTCCCTAGGACACATAAACCTATGGATCTGATACCAAGTTTGTCACGACCCCAAACGTACATCCGGATTGTAGACATGGGACAAGGAGACCCGGGAGACCCCAAGTTGACCCATTGTACGAGCATACATCTAATTCAATCACACGAGTGAAAGACTTAAAATAAAGAAAATGTAAGCATGTCATAATAATCAAGAAAAGATAATACATGATCTATACATGACAGCTGAGTACAACTTATAGTCTGAAAATCCTCTAATCATGAAAGATCGGTTGATGGGACAACTCCCCAACTAACCTAACAATTCCAAAACTAAAGAAAAGCATAGAGTCTAAAATATGGCCCTCGGAACATAAGGAATTACCAATAAGTTGATAACAATCTCAAAAGCATTACTGAGGACGGTGAGCCTAAGAGCCGGGTCTTGTATCATGAAACGACACAACATAGAAAGTATACGATCAGTACATGTAATGTACTGAGTATACAAGGTAAGTAAAACAGACATTTAAAACATATAAAAATATTAAATGATCGTAAGAGTAGGGAATCATGCTTGTATCATAAACATCATAACATAACATAAGGCTCAAGGTTTTCAAAACATTCGTAATGCAATCGTAATCATAATCATAAGAGGAAAGCTTTATTGGACATGACTTGAGCCAATATACATAATCATAGCATGCATAAATCATGAGGAATAGTGGGAGATTCTCTTAACCGACATACCCCATATGACCACACATGAAGCCCGACTTGTAACCCTAGTCGAGAGGGTGTTCATAGCTTGCCAAGGGTAGAACCTTGAAAGTGTGATACACCATGAAAAGTGTCATTTGGGGCAGGGACTAACATGAAAGCAGTCCCAACATACCTACTGTGGCACGTAATTCATGATATTTAGGGCTTAACCTGAGCCGCGAACCTATTCGATGTTCGATACTACTCCCACAACGTATATAGTGCTCATAATAATACATACATGAGTTCATGGGCTAGTTAAATCATGATAATCACAAGCATGCTTGAACATATGTGATCTAGCCATGACATGAGGCCCGTGAGTCGACATAAAAAACATAATTCATGATTAAAAAGATTCATTCATACTTGTAGCTCATGCATATAGCTTGAATTTCATAAAATCATAATGGGTAACAAAATAAATTCATAATTTAAAACATAATTCATGTTGGGCTTGTAAAGAATATCAAACGGGAAAATAGATCATAAATCGATTCATCAAAGGGCATGCATAATAAAACTTAGTTACTAAATCAAATCAACAATATTATAATCAATTTAAATCTCAAAAGATTATCAAAATCCGTAGATTATGATAATATTTAAAAATCACAAAACCCATAATTAAATCATTAGATTTTATATAAATCAAATACAAAACCCCATAAGTTTTTGATAAATTTGAAGTAAAATCATAGTGTAGGAGCATGGGTGTAGAAGGATTCACCCATTGATGACCTTACATACCTGGGATTATCTGATTCTTAACTTCCCTTGATTACCCAAGAATGAAATTGTAAGAATTGAAGAGAAGAGCCTAGAATCTCCTTTGATTACCTCACACTATTGTTTCATGCATGAATGAAGAGAAAACTGAACTTAACCCTTTAAATTTCCCTATTCATAACCCAAAATGTCGTAGTTTAGGCCTTACGATCTTAGGAAATTATGAAAAGGCTCTTACTGTTTCACAGAAACAACTGTTAGGTGGTCTTAACGTAAAATCTGACGAATCATCACTGGCCCAAATGACTCATTATGTCGCTCGTCAGGTACACTGTTAGTCAAAACTCCTAGGCTCATAATGGATCACTTAACGGTTCGTCGGGGGTGACCACAGCTCGTGGTCACCAATCGTCAAGTACACTTCCTCTATCATATCACTTTCCTTGTATACCATCCAACGATGCACACCACGACTTGTTGCCTGACATGACGAGTCATGGCCTCCTTCCGTTAAGTTCACTGGTTGACCTCTTCTATTTTTCATACACCTCCTCCCCACGGTTGACCTAATGACTCGTGGTGTCTGACCATGAGTCGTTCCCATGCCCTTGGGGACTCCTTATCCTACGACTTCCTTCTCTTCCCTAGCCTTCCCCATGAGCCACCTGACGACTCGTGGGCTGGTCTCACGAGTCGTCCAACAACTCGTTCTGTGCCTGCAACTGGAATTTTAAGTTTTTCCCCATTTCAACTCCCATGTCCGATCATTGAGTTCTCGGGGTATAACAATGTTGAAGAAAGGTCATTTTGGTGAACGGACCCTCCAAGAAGGGCCTAAGGTCATCTTCTATGTTTAGCTACATCTAGGATTTCTTCTTGAATCACATTTATGGAGAGTTCTAGATGATTAGCGTACACAAGAATCAAACTAAACCTTTCTACACAAGGCATCACACTCCAAGAAGTCTAGCTATTCTAAAGGTCAATTCAAAGGCATACTTTTAATAAGCTATTCTAAGTTTTGCACACTCTTTTTATGAATCAGAAAGTCAAACAAAGAATATAGAAATCATGACAAGACAATATTTTTTCTTTGAAATCCATTTACTCCTTTTTCTCAAAGAATCACATTGTTTATGCTAAGTAAAAAAAATTGATGGTGCCTCTCGAAAGAGTGCAACAAGGACTCAAATACATGGAATCTTCTTTAAGAAAGTCGTCTTTCATTCCATCATTATGAAATATCACCCGATTTTGACACAAAACTAAAATAAGCAAAATTTGCTCCTTGGAAAAGAACCATGGTATAAAGAAAACCCTCAAAGTTTATTCATTAACTATAATATACAAAGAAGAAGCTAAATAGCAAGTAATAACAAGCTAAATAGCAAGCAATGATGATTTTCCCTTAAGAATGATGTCACCCAATCTATCATAGGGCCAAATCGTGCATCGCTAACAAGTGGGTTACCCAGACTCTCCCCCCCCCCCAAATGAAAATAATGCATTGTCCTCGATGCACAAGATTGAACAAATTAAGGGAAGAATAGGTGAAAGAACTCTCTGGCCAGTGAAAGCATCTGCGAGCCGCAAGTTGGGACTTGTGGCCACAGGTGCAATGCATGTTTGAAGGGAAATTCATGCATCGGGAGCTTCAGTGATCTATCCAACAACCTGCGCTAGACCTTCATTTCGCACATTCGAATCAGCATTTCGCAGATGAGATGCAGCTGCATCACTTTTGAATATTTTTCTTCTAGGTATTCTGGTTGGCACATACATCGAACCTACATGTTGCACATTTGGATTTGCATTATGCAGGTGTAACACAGGTACCTCATTTTGGCTCCTTCCACATTTTGTCAGATTACACACCTATCTCAACCCTACAAAAGCAAAAACAACAATAACATAAAGTAAAAAAAAATATAGGAAAAACACTTGGGTTCCTTCAAAGAAGCACCTGATTTTATGTCGCGGCTCGACTCATCCATTTTACCACTTTTATTTCCACCTTGAACTTATAAATTAAACCCTTAATTTCTTTTCCACTTTTCTACTTCACTCGAGGGTGGTGGTGTAAGAATAAAGGTTCCAAGCAATATATGTGGCATCTTGCATTTCTTGGACCTTAAAGGAGGAATGTGCTTTGGCCTTGTTGGAATGACAAACTTTAGGATGAAGTCACTTTGATCTTCCTCTTCAAAGTCCTCCAAAGACTTGGTTGCCTCAATTTCCATATCGGCAACTAAGTATAATGTTGGGAAATGATTGGAGTGTAGTCTAAGTTGCTCTATTCTCAAGCATGCTTCTTACTTGACATCCTCCCTATCAAGTGCACTAGAGTCCTCAAAAATAATTTGATGGACTTCTCTTTGGAGCTCTAGTGTCACTTCTTCACTTTTGGCATCTTGTATTAATATTGAGTTGGTTGGTTGGCAAATCTCCCTTACCTCTTCAAAGTCCACCTTGACTTCTTCATCATCATCATGTTGGACTTTTTCCCACGAGTCCATCGAGAATAGGCCCCATTGTTCACTCCTCCTTGTCATGCTTCTCAATATCTCTTTAGCTTCTTCTTTTTGAGAAATAGAGGTTTCTTCTTGAGGGGTAGAAAAATCCATGGGCATTGAGGAGTTGACATCCTTCTCTAAGATAGACTCTCTCTCTAAAAAATCTTGGATCATGAATTCCATGTGGGTCATACATAATGCTTCATCGCTCACAAGCCATAGCATCATTCCTATCAAACTCAAGAGCACAACTAGCATTTCTATCATATCAACTGGATTGAGAAGTGAAATCATTGGGATAATCATCCAAATGTCTACCATGACCACTACATCAAGTACACTTATACACATCATAGGAGAAAGAAGATGCACACATTTCTCTTCTATGGGCATATTTACAATCCTGCTAAAGTTGGGGTTCTCCACAACAGAGACATGCGTCATCAAGATATGGGTTGAAAGAATCAAATCTCCTTTCATTGCACGATCAAATAATACCAATAAAAACTAACAAAACTAAAAACAAAACAAGATGCAAAACTAATTTGAATTAATGAACAACAAATGACAATCACAACTCAATTTCCCAGCAACAACCCAATTGTTTTATAATGCTCAATACATCTCTCCCGATTAAGATAGGTGGCAATGTTCATTGTCCAAAAAAAAATTTCCTCACCCATATCTCACTCTTCTTTCTCAAGCTCAAGCAAATTAAGTAAGCTAAACTAGTGATTGCAACAACTAATTTTTAATTAAAATTCAGAGGAAATAATAGATTCATGCATTTTGATTAAAGTTAAGAACAATTGATCAATACCCAATTAAATTAAGCACCCATCAAGCACACACCTCTAGCTAGGAAATTACCTATGAATAAATGAAGATAAATGTCACGACCGAAACGAATGGGTCATGCGGGCACCTACATTTACTCGACTCGATAGGAGAACCCTCGGCGGAACATTGCATAAACACCTAACTAATTTCATTACTTCCAAAAAATTGAACGATATTTATTCAATGGGCTAAAATCATAAAGAGCAAAAATACGACTTTCTCAATATCTAGTCTAGCCTCGTACAAGAGCTCTATATAATACAGGACAAGATAAAGACACAACTTCATTGGGGAGGAAAGGCACGGAAGCTGATGCTGAGCACTCCACATCGATCACAAAACTTTAAACTTGTCACAACCTACACCAAAAAGGTGTAGCAAGAGTAGTGTCAGTATACCACACGCACTGGGAGGTCTCATCGGCCGACTACAATTAATTTATGCAATAGTATAAAAATAATATGCAACCAATAATTCAGTTTGAAACAATCATTCAACAATTTATCAAGACAATTATTTTTTTTCCTCTTCATTTATGATAGTTATTTAACTATGCATCTGTATCTCTCTATCCATCTTAGCCATAAAGGTTGGCCTACACACTGTTTAGGCCTCACTGCAGCGGTAACTAGACCGCTGCCACGGTCTCACTACAGCGGAAATGTTACACCCCGTAGAATTCCCGGCACTTAGATGACCTATTCGCACGTTGGTTAAGTATATTTGAAGGCCATACGTGCTAGGGAAAGGCCCGGGAAAAGATCGGACGAGAAACCCGTCGAAACCATCGGGGGAGGAGCCAGGCAGAGCCCCTCCGCGATGGCAGCGTGTCACGGAGGTGAGGCCTCCGCAATGGCTCCGTGACACGTTGCCCAGGTTCAGGCCCAAGTATATAAGCCCCCACTTCGGTTTAAAATCATTCACCACTTGAAAACAATTCCAGAACACGCAGTAAACAGAGAAAAACGAAGGAAAATTATATATTTCCGTCCGATTACGCTGCCAAACGCTGCCCAAACTCAAATTAATCCCAGATACCCGAGTATTTAGCAGCAGAGAGCATTTCTGCGGAATTAGTTTCGCGAAATACGGCCGACGAATCGGCGAGCCACCGAACTAAAGTAAGTAGAATTGCTCTAAATTAATGTCTATGTGTTCCTAGCTGAGAAGTGAATACTTCTCCCTTCTGGGCCGCTGAAAAATAGCGAGTTTTCGACCGTCTTTCGATAAGCCTAAGTTTAGGCTATAAACTATATCGAAAGTAATGTTGCTCTTAACAATAAAGCTGTATTTAGTATTGATTGACGTATTTATGAATGCAGTTGGGAGAAAATAGTTGAAGTACCAGCCGAGGCTCGTCCGACGGACGAATAGTAGAAGATAAGGTATGTAAAGTTAGTTTCCTTTGGCAAGTTAATTAATATCAGTGTAGTGTAACAAATTACGGACCAGTAGAATGTTCAGAAGTCAAATGTTGCATTATTATGAATGTTGGTACGATGTGAGAAACATTGGGTTGTAATGTGTATGAAACCTATTAGTATGATATAGATTCTAATGCAAGCGTTAGAGATTGCCCAGTATATTCAGTGTGTGATGTAATATGCCATGTTAAGATATTATTGTGTTCAGCTGAAACCCCGCGGAATAGTACAGTATCCGTAAAGCACTTCAGAAATAGAATAGCAGGCTAAAATGAAGTTCAGAAAGCATGTCAGGAATAGTAAATCAGGTTACTATAGAAAATCAGTATACAACATAGTTCAGCAGAAAGACTATATTCGTACATATATATATAGTACTTCCAGCCTCAGCATGTATCAAGTGTGTACATATTTCTATCACTAGTCCAGCATATAGTGTATACAGAAACTTAGCAAACAGCAGAGTTTTTAGCAGAAACATTATCTTATATAGCATTTGCCCAGTACAGCCTGGCAAGAGACTATATTCATATTTATACATCTTTACTTGCCTCAGCACGTATTAAATACGTACAGATTACTATCAGTAGCCCAGCATGTAATATATATGATACTTTATCCCTATTAGCCTCAGCATGTGAGATACCCAGACAGTATTACCAGTTGAGACCGTTGTATTGTTTGGGGTTGGATTACCTAGCATCCATGACCGCCCAGGGTTAATAGCTGTATCGACTCGTCCGCCAGAGGACGAGGATACGTCACTCTACGGAGTGGCATGCCGTCCCACCAGGGGACGAAGATGGGATGCCAGTTTTCCCCATACTTGTGCCTTGATCGGCCCTTACACACCCCAGTCGAGCGGATACGCCCGGGTGCAGATTCAGGAGTCCTCCGGACTCAGATGCAGTTATAGTCAGGGGCTCAGCGAGCCCAAGTGCATACCCAGGGGACCGGCAGGATGCTTACAGCCAGTATAGGAGATGGGATGACCGGGGTAGGGGTATAGATTCTGTGTTGATTGTACCTCCCGGCTTATGGGGGCCGGGTAAGGTTGTGTATGCCATGTTACGTTATGTATGTTGTGTTATGTTATATTAGACATGAGTAGATTAGTAGTAGAATGATACGTCTCCAGAAATGACACCTACTCCCTCCAGCATGATTAAGAACAGGTACGATCTACACCATCAGACAGTTAATCTACTCCTTCTTATTTCAGTTTTGACAGTTATGTTATTGATTTCAGATATCCCTTCAGTTCTTACAGATTCAGTTATCTCCTACTATTCAGAATTTTTAGTTATATTGCTTGTATTCAGCTGTATTCAGTTTGCTTTACATACTCAGTACCAGCGGTACTGACGCCCAGTGGGGCGCTGCATTACTTGCCTGCAGGTACCCATAGACGCGCAGGCGATACCACGTGATCCCCATCAGCGGTTGAATATTCAGCTCCTGTCATCCGGAGACTGAATTTCTAGAGGTGTAGTTCAGTTCCTTTTGTTGTACAGTACGGGTAGGTCGGGGCCCTATCCCGATCATTTCTATTATTCTTCTTAGAAGCTTGCAGTCTGTATGTATTCCCTGTGGTCAGATGAGCCGGTCGTGTGAGGCCGTGCAGTTGTATAGTTGCCTCTACTCCTTTCTTTCTTTTGTAATGGCCGTGTGGGGCCATAGTTTGCCAGTAGTGGTGACCTTGCTGGTCACGTAGCTTTTCAGTATGTTATGTTTGAGTTACAGATAACTAGACAGCATGGTGGCCTTGTCGGCCCGCATAGGTTCCCCTGAATTAACATGTTTCTGGTCAGCTGTAATACAGGTACAGAAGGCTATAGGCCAATGGGCCGGGGGCTATATTTATAGCCGTTATATAGCCCTTTGTTTCCAGGAATGTGAGTTAGAGCCAGCCAGGCGCCAGATGCGCCCAGGCTTAACAAGTTCAGCAGGTCAGGTCTTAGTAGGGCACCAGGTGCCAGTCATACCCCCCAAGGTGGGGTGTCACAAACTTGGTATCAGAGCAGGTCGTATCCCAGGGAGTCTGCAAGCCGTGCTAAGTAGAGTCCTGTCCATGGATGTGTTGTGCACCACATACTATGGGTAGGAGGCTGCAAGGCATGATAGGATGGTTGTCTTTTATTCTGATTCAGTCATGCTATAGAGCGGTACAGTATAGGGTTGATTCCCTAAAATCTTACCATATTCTTTGGTTACAGATAATGTCAGACCAGCGCCATCCTATTACAGGTCGGAACTTAGACATTACAGCAGGAGAAGGCACCAGCAGGATGCCTCCCCCTCATTTGGAGACAGCCCGATCAGAGGGCACTACAGAGGCATCATCCCAGCCTCCTCAGCAGTCCCCACCACGTCAGGAGCCACTTGGGGCGACATTACCTTCAGCAGCCCCTATATTGACTCCTTCTGATCAGGAGGTTAGGAGTGCTGTAGTTCTGTTCGCACAGATGATGGCTGCTCAGCGTCAGCCAATGCCATCTACAGTTGCAGAATCATCAGGAGGGCCCGGTAGTTCGAGGGTCCGAGAGTTTTTAGCCCTGAATCCCCCACAGTTCACAGGCACGGACCGAACAGAGGACCCCCAGGATTTTCTGGATCAGATGCAGAGAATCTTCAGGGTTATGCACGCCACGTCTACCGAGTCAGTCGAGTTGGCCGCATTCCAGTTACGGGATATTGCGGTGTTATGGTATGAAAGCTGGGAGAGGTCCCGAGGGAGAGATGTTTCCCCTCCCACCTGGTACAGCTTTTCAGGAGCCTTTCTGGATCATTATTTGCCGCGGGAGATTCGACAGGCCCGGGTAGACCAGTTCCTACATCTAGAACAGGGGGCCATGAGTGTTCGGGAATATTCTTTGCTATTTGATTCCTTAGCCCGATATGCACCGGCCTTTGTTGATACTATGGCATCCAGAGTGCATCGCTTCATTACGGGATTGAATCCAGAATATGTTGAGATTTGCACTACAGCCACACTGTGAGAGGACATGGATATTGCTCGCATTCAGGCATTTGCTCAGAATATTGAGGGCATCAGACAGCGGCAACGAGAGGTCAGAAGGGTTAATCAGGAACAGCGTCACCGGGACAGGCCAGTTGAATTACCGGGAGGGGCCCGGGGAGGACCCAGGCCCCGATTGTCAGACAGGCCGCCCAGGCCCCTGCCTCCGTCACAGTCACAGGTTGGTAGATTCAGCCGCAGGGGGCAGTCAGGGACTGGTAGAGGCTCGCAGATGGCAGATTCACTATCACAGAGGAGGGCGGAGCAGAGTAGGTATACCCTACCACTTTGCCCTATATGCAATCGACGCCATTCTGGAGCATGCAGATATGGCTCCACCGCATGTTATATTTGTGGCCAAGAAGGCCATTTGATGAAAGATTGCCCAGCCAGAGGTCGAGAGGACCGCGATAGACATGATAGGACATCAGCAGGGTCACGAGCCACAACATCTTCGACTGGGCGCAGGCCCTCAGTTTCAGCAGGCAGGGGTCGGGGCAGATCAGGGGCCTCCAGTACAGGTGCGGGTCCAAGCTGCACATATGCTTTACCAGGGAGACAAGATTCAGAAGCATCGCCTGATGTCATGACAGGTATGCTAACTATCTGCTCACACCCTGCTTATGTATTAATTGATCCAGGGTCTACTTTGTCCTATATTACACCATTTGTGGCACGGAAGTTTAGTATTGTACCAGAATCATTACAGCAGACCTTTCTAGTATCTACGCCCGTTGGTGACTCTATCACAGCTAGCCGAATCTACCGCGGGTGTACAGTAGAGATTGTTGACCGTCAGACCACAGTAGATCTGGTCGAGTTAGAAATGATAGACTTCGATGCCATAATGGGTATGGACTGGTTAGTGCCATGCTTTGCCAATGTTGAATGTTGGACCAAAACGGTCCGATTCCACTTCCCGGGGGAAGCAGTACGGGAGTGGAAGGGCAGCACCGTGACGCCAAAAGGTAGGTTTATTTCCTACCTTCAGGCAAGAAAGTTGATATCTAAGGGGTGTATTTACCATCTTGTCAGAGTTCAGGATGTCCAAGAAGAATCTCCGACACTCCAGTCTGTCCCAGTGGTAAATGAATTCCCAGATGTATTTCCTGATGAGTTACTTGGTATTCCCCCAGAAAGGGAAATAGACTTTGCTATTGACTTGCTACCAGGCACTCAGCCAATATCAATACCTCCTTATCGTATGGCTCCTGCAGAACTCAGAGAATTAAAGGAGCAGTTGAAAGACTTGTTAGATAAAGGTTTTATCAGGCCGAGTACTTCCCCATGGGGTGCGCCAGTCTTGTTTGTGAGAAAGAAAGATGGCTCGCTCCGAATGTGCATAGATTATCGGCAGCTAAACAAAGTTACAGTAAAGAACAAGTATCCGCTCCCCAGAATTGATGACTTATTTGATCAGTTGCAGGGAGCCAGATACTTTTCTAAGATTGACTTGCGGTCCGGATACCACCAGGTCCGAGTACGTGAAAGAGATATTCCTAAGACAGCATTCAGGACCCGATATGGGCATTTTGAATTTCTGGTTATGTCCTTCGGGCTAATGAACGCCCCAGCAGTTTTTATGGACCTGATGAACAGTATTTTCAGACCTTTCCTAGACTTGCTCGTGATAGTATTCATTGATGACATTCTGGTGTATTCTCGCTCTGAAGCAGATCACCGGACTCATTTGCGGACAGTGCTCCAGATTCTCAGGGACCGCCAGTTGTATGCTAAGTTTTCGAAGTGTGAATCCTGGCTTAACTCAGTGGCCTTTTTAGGGCATATTGTCTCAGACACCGGTATACAGGTAGATAAGCAGAAGATAGAAGCAGTTAAGTCATGGCCTAGGCCTACCACCCCGACTGAAGTTCATAGCTTTTTGGGGTTAGCAGGGTATTATCGGAGATTCGTTGAGGGATTCTCAACCATTGCAGCACCTTTAACAAAATTGACACAGAAAGCAGCAAAGTTTCAGTGGACGGAGGCATGCGAGCAGAGTTTCCAGGAATTGAAAGACAGGTTAACCTCCGCCCTAGTATTAGCATTGCCGGAAGGCACAGAAGGTTATTCAGTTTATTGCGACGCGTCAGGTGTCGGATTGGGTTGTGTGTTGATGCAGCATGGTAGAGTAATTGCATATGCCTCCAGACAGCTGAGAAAACACGAAAAGAATTACCCTACCCATGACCTGGAATTGGCCGCAGTAATTCATGCCCTGAAGATGTGGAGGCATTATCTGTACGGCGTCCATGTTGACATTTATATAGATCATAAGAGCTTACAGTACATTTTCACCCAGAGGGAGTTGAATCTGCGGCAACGCCGCTGGTTAGAGTTGTTCAAAGACTATGATGTGAATATTCTATACCACCCCAGAAAAGCTAATGTTGTAGCTGATGCCCTAAGTCGTAAGTCAATGGGGAGTTTGGCGTATTTGCGACCTGAGAAACAAAAATTAGCTAAAGAAATTCATCAGTTAGCTGGCCTAGCCGTTCGAGTAATAGAAACAGAAAATAATGGACCAGTAATTCAGAATTCTGCAGTGTCATCGTTAGTTACAGAGGTAAAAGAACGGCAGTATGAGGATCCCGATTTAGTCCAGCTCAGAGATAGAGTTCAGAAAGGTAAGGAGCCAGATTTTTAGATAACCGAGGATGGTGTGCTACATTGTAAGGGCCGCCTTTGTGTCCCGAATGTCGCAGGACTTCATGGGCAGATCATGCATGAGGTACACTACGCTCGCTATTCCCTTCACCCAGGGGCGATGAAAATGTACCACGACATCAGAGACATCTATTGGTGGCCAAGTATGAAAACTGAGATAGCTGAATTTGTATCTAGATGTGCTAATTGTCAGCAGGTGAAAGCAGAGCACCAGAAACCGGGTGGTTTGACTCAAGAGATAATGATACCTATGTGGAAGTGGGAAGTAATAAACATGGATTTTGTAACAGGGTTACCCCGTACTGGACGCAGAAATGATTCCATTTGGGTAATAGTTGACAGGCTGACAAAATCAGCTCATTTCCTGCCAGTAAGGGCTACCTTCTCAGCTGAGGATTATGCCGAATTATATATCAGAGAAATAGTTAGATTGCATGGAGTGCCAGTATCTATTATTTCAGATAGGGGAGCACAGTTTACAGCTAGATTCTGGCAGTCATTTCAGAAAGGTCTGGGAACGCAGATTAATTTGAGCACAACATTCCATCCCCAGATAGACGGGCAGGCTGAACGTACAATTCAGACGCTCGAAGATATGCTACGAGCGTGTGTGTTAGATTTTGGGGGTAGCTGGGATGAACATCTTTCGTTAATTGAATTTGCTTATAATAACAACTACCATTCAGCTATTCAGATGGTGCCTTTCGAGGCATTGTACGGGCGAAAATATAGATCGTCGGTGGGCTGGTTTGAGATAGGAGAATCAGCATTAGTTGGCCCAGACATTGTTCGGCAGTCCGAGGAAAAGATAAAGCTTATCCGAGAATGTTTACTGACCGCTCAGAGCCGCCAGAAGTCATACGCAGATAGGCGGTGCAGAAATCTAGAATTTTCGGTAAACGATTGGGTATATCTGAAAGTGTCCCCGATGAAAGGGGTAATGAGGTTTGGCAAGAAGGGCAAGCTTAGCCCAAGATTCATTGGGCCGCATCAGGTTCGGCGAAGAATAGGCCGCGTGGCATACGAGTTGAACTTGCCTCCAGAGTTAGCGTCGATTCACCCAGTATTCCATGTTTCTATGTTAAGGAAGTTCGTAGGGGACCCTTCTACAGTAGTTCCAGTTCAGAATGTCCAGGTCACAGAAGAGTTAGCATATGAAGAGGTTCCCGTAGCTATTTTAGACAGACAGGTTCGCAGGCTAAGAACTAAAGATGTTGCATCTGTCAAAGTATTGTGGCGTAACAGAAATCGGGAGGAAATGACGTGGGAGGCTGAAGAAGATATGAAAAGCATATACCCTCACCTATTTCAGGCCTAGTCAAACGACAGGTATGTCCGTATTATTATTTATACAGTACCTTATGGTTGTATGTTGTAAATGATAAAGAAAGAAGTGATATTTAGTTGTTCAGTGGATCTTAGAATATTATATGCAGTGCCTGTGTTGGACTTTTCTACATTTCAGGTTTTTGCGAAAGTCCATATTACAGAGGAAACTCTGCCGAAATTTTTCTAGAAAGTAAAGTAAGCAGTCCTTTAGATAATAGTGCACATTCGAGGACGAATGTTCTTAAGGGGGGGAGAATGTTACACCCCATAGAATTCCCGGCACTTAGATGACCTATTCGCACGTTGGTTAAGTATATTTGAAGGCCATACGTGCTAGGGAAAGGCCCGGGAAAAGATCGGATGAGAAACCCGTCGAAACCATCGCGGGAGGAGCCAGGCAGAGCCCCTCCGCGATGGCAGCGTGTCACGGAGGTGAGGCCTCCGCGATGGCTCCGTGACACGTTGCCCAGGTTCAGGCCCAAGTATATAAGCCCCCACTTCGGTTTAAATTCATTCACCACTTGAAACCAATTCCAGAACACGCAGTAAACAGAGAAAAACAAAGGAAAATTATATATTTCCGTCCGATTACGCTGCCAAATGCTGCCCAAACTCAAATTAATCCCAGATACCCGAGTATTTAGCAGCAGAGAGCATTTCTACGGAATTAGTTTCGCGAAATACGGCCGACGAATCAGCGAGCCACCGAACTAAAGTAAGTAGAATTGCTCTAAATTAATGTCTATGTGTTCCTAGCTGAGAAGTGAATACTTCTCCCTTCTGGGCCGCTGAAAAATAACGAGTTTTCGACCGTCTTTCGATAAGCCTAAGTTTAGGCTATAAACTATATCGAAAGTAACGTTGCTCTTTACAATAAAGCTGTATTTAGTATTGATTGACGTATTTATGAATGCAGTTGGGAGAAAATAGTTGAAGTACCAGCCGAGCCTCGTCGGACGGACGAATAGTAGAAGATAAGGTATGTAAAGTTAGTTTCCTTCGGCAAGTTAAGTAATATCAGTGTAGTGTAACAAATTACGGACCAGTAGAATGTTCAGAAGTCAAATGTTGCGTTATTATGAATGTTGGTACGATGTGAGAAACATTGGGTTGTAATGTGTATGAAACCTATCAGTATGATATAGATTCTAACACAAGCGTTAGAGATTGCCCAGTATATTCAGTGTGTGATGTAATATGCCATGTTAAGATATTGTTGTGTTCAGCTGAAACCCCGCGGAGTAGTACAGTATCCGTAAAGCACTTCAGAAATAGAATAGCAGGCTAAAATGAAGTTCAGAAAGCATGTCAGGAATAGTAAATCAAGTTACTATAGAAAATCAGTATACAGCATAGTTCAGCAGAAAGACTATATTCGTACATATATATATAGTACTTCCAGCCTCAGCATGTATCAAGTGTGTACATATTTCTATCACTAGTCCAGCATATAGTGTATACAGAAACTTAGCAAACAGCAGAGTTTTTAGCAGAAACATTATCTTATATAGCATTTGCCCAGTACAGCCCGGCAGGAGACTATATTCATATTTATACATCTTTACTTGCCTCAGCACGTATTAAATACGTACAGATTACTATCAGTAGCCCAGCATGTAATATATATGATACTTTATCCCTATTAGCCTCAGCATGTGAGATACCCAGACAGTATTACCAGTTGAGACCGTTGTATTGTTTGGGGTTGGATTACCTAGCATCCATGACCGCCCAGGGTTAATAGCTGTATCGACTCATCCGCCAGAGGACGAGGATACGTCACTCTACGGAGTGGCATGCCGTCCCGCCAGGGGACGAAGATGGGATGCCAGTTTTCCCCATACTTGTGCCTTGATCGGCCCTTACACACCCCAGTCGAGCGGATACGCCCGGGTGCAGATTCAGGAGTCCTCCGGACTCAGATGCAGTTATAGTCAGGGGCTCAGTGAGCCCAAGTGCATACCCAGGGGACCGGCAGGATGCTTACAGCCAGTATAGGAGATGGGATGACCGGGGTAGGGGTATAGATTCTGTGTTGATTGTACCTCCCGGCTTATGGGGGCCGGGTAAGGTTGTGTATGCCATGTTATGTTATGTATGTTGTGTTATGTTATATTAGACATGAGTAGATTAGTAGTAGAATGATACGTCTCCAGAAATGACACCTACTTCCTCCAGCATGATTAAGAACAGGTACGATCTACACCATCAGACAGTTAATCTACTCCTTCTTATTTCAGTTTTGACAGTTATGTTATTGATTTCAGATATCCCTTAAGTTCTTACAGATTCAGTTATCTCCTACTATTCAGAATTTCTAGTTATATTGCTTGTATTCAGCTGTATTCAGTTTGCTTTACATACTCAGTACCAGCGGTACTGACGCCCAGTGGGGCGCTGCATTACTTGCCTGCAGGTAGCCATAGACGCGCAGGCGATACCACGTGATCCCCATCAGCGGTCGAATATTCAGCTCCTGTCATCCGGAGACTGAATTTCTAGAGGTGTAGTTTAGTTCCTTTTGTTGTACAGTACGGGTAGGTCGGGGCCCTGTCCCGATCATTTCTATTATTCTTCTTAGAAGCTTGCAGTCTGTATGTATTCCCTGTGGTCAGATGAGCCGGTCGTGTGAGGCCGTGCAGTTGTATAGTTGCCTTTACTCCTTTCTTTCTTTTGTAATGGTCGTGTGGGGCCATAGTTTGCCAGTAGTGGTGACCTTGCCGGTCATGTAGATTTTCAGTATGTTATGTTTGAGTTACAGATAACTAGACAGCATGGTGGCCTTGTCGGCCCGCATAGGTTCCCCTGAATTAACATGTTTCTGGTCAGCTGTAATACAGGTACAGAAGGCTATAGGCCAATGGGCCGGGGGCTGTATTTATAGCCGTTATATAGCCCTTTGTTTCCAGGAATGTGAGTTAGAGCCAGCCAGGCGCCAGATGCACCCAGGCTTAACAAGTTCAGCAGGTCAGGTCCTAATAGGGCACCAGGTGCCAGTCATACCCCCCAAGGTGGGGTGTGACAGGAAACTCCATGGCTGCATCAGTACTGTCCTAGGAAGTAACTTGACTTTGCTGGAAATCTTACTTCTTTCAACATCAATTACACATGATCTAATATCATACAGAACAGTAGAAATTTACACTCAAGTAAATATACCCTTAACTACCTTTCATTTGATCACAATTATTCATTGTTTTCCTCTTTTTCATGGAACATTCTCACAGGCAGGATCAACCCAGCAACAACATCTAAATCACATTTACCCATTAAATTTTGAATACAAACATTAACTCATTCATAAACAAATTGACCAAAACACCAAAGTTTACCATATAAGTAAGACACAATTATGCAACAGATCAAATGCACACTTAACATATGATTATTAGACATGTCATCATTAATTTCACCTCATACGATGTCTGTACACATATCAGAGTCCTTATGTCACTGAACTCTGTCACACATTCATATGTATATCGAACAAACCTGTATTGCCTCTGTCTCACAGTTGTACGTATATCATAACATACATGTACTACTTTCTGTCACAATCATATCATCGATAATGTGCCGGGCACACGCCTCCGTCACATCACTGTACACACATGCCATAGGATTTTATTTTTTTCCTTTTAGTCATGACCTGTAGGGGACTTTAGAAATTCATATACTATATACCCAGCCGTATGAATATTCAGTCATACCTGTCTGTGTACTCATATCCGTACACCAAATCATATGAACATTTTGTAATACCTGTCTGTGTACTCATTCATACTGATCACCCGGATGCTCACTTCATACATGAGCTACTCATATCCAAGTACTCTCACACATACAATTCCGCTCGTTCGAATGCTCACTTCGGACACGAGCCTCTCATCCCAAAGTAATGTATAGCAGCAATCTCATTCACATTCAGCACCCGATAAAAATCTATTATCCCTTACTCATCAACATATGCAACATGATATCAACCAGTCAGCTCGTATGACAACTCGACAAACCCATTCATCAACCATAGATCCTTAACATACTGTTTCATACATTATAATTTGTCAACTCATGTGACCATTTAGAAAGAAGTATGGAATCAACAACAATAGAATATTTATCATGAATTGCACTCGGTCAACTCAGGTGACAACTCAACAAGGTGTATATATATCAACAATCATCAGCACAGTTTATCAAGTGTTTAGTTAGGCTAATACATATGACACCACATAAGCATGCATTGTTTATCTCAATTACCCTTAAATCTCACCATGACAATTATCGTGTTGAGCTTCTCAAAACTCATCTACACTCATATAAGATATCAATATTATTCTACACAATCAAGGAACAAAGACCCATTCGCTATACCCACACTCACAACATTACTAGTTATCTAGCTTAGTGATTCTTCTTATACCGTTACTTATTAATTTATTAGTTATCAATTATTAAATACATAGTATGGCTTCAATGAAAATTCAAAACCAAGCTATCATAAAGATATTATTCACAATTCCTCAGGATAAAGTTACGAGCCCTCTTATTACCTAGGGATCCATCATTCAATCAGGATCTCCCTTATTTATCTACCTAGTTCTCTGAATTTCAATTTTAAGGCCGTCTATTTGGGTCAAATTTTGCCCCATTAGTAATTTTAATTTTTCTCCAATTCAGTTTATTAACACATAAGACTAATTAGATGAAACCATGTCCGAATCACTTAACCTGGTTAACTACGAATTCATATAATTACTTGTTTTTGCCTTACCTTAGATTCTTTCTAAGCTAGGTAATACAAATCACCAATTCACTTTCTCATTAATAGCATATAATAGGGTACCAGCAAGTTCATATAACACCATTAGGTTTATTCACTTCGATTCGTTCTTGTTCCTCTCCTTTTATACAACACATGCACAAAGACACATTCATAATTTATACCATCAAGAATAGCTACAATCATATGTCATCAAACCCGCTATCAAGAACAACACCTCAAGTCTCCACTACCAAGATCATAATATCAAGAGCACATTATCAAGAATATCCAATCAAGAGTACTTGTCAAGAAACATCATATTAAGAGTGCACCCCCATTGTTAATCATCAATTAGGTTTACTTTCCACGTCTTCTCGTAGTTAGGATTAATCCTCCACCTTTTATAGTTACGTCACTACAAGTATTTCATCAAGTCATCATATTTTATGATCCCTGTACACTCATTCATTGTACATCAATAGTACACATGAATATGATTCACTAATTATAGTCTAACACAAAGGTAAGCCATAACCTACCTGGGTCATAGAATAGGAACATGCAGCTACTCCGCAGGAGCTTTTCCCTTTCTAGATGCCTCTAAAAGTTCAAAGTCTAGAAATAAGCCATTAAGGAATCAATCAATAGGCTATTTCTTTGATTCTAGGATTTGGGAACTCAACCCACTCCATTCTACCCATTGTTTATGGTCTAATTCGATAATCATAGGCTAAATTATCATGACCCAAATCTACAATGATCCTTCGAACGTAGTTCATGGAGTTTTTATTCCTCTAACCCTCTTAAAGAAATTTTTTAGGATAAGGATTTCAATTCACCAAATTCTAGGTCTCAAACTATCGCCAAAACTTCGCTCTATAATCATATTCACCCTAGAAAATATTAATTTGCTACTTCTAGGCCTAGAAATCAATATCCAATCATTCCCATAACCCTAGCCCTAGTTTTCACCAACCTAGGGTTCTAGCTAGAGATTCACCATTAAAGACTATCTTTGATTCTGGATGTTAGGGAATCAAATAAAGAAAGGAAAGAGTTAGAACTCATACCTTTGTAACAAGAACTACTTAGACCTTACAAAATCGCCCTTCTGCTCTAAAAGTTGTGCTCAGAGTAATGAGGTAAAAAACTATGAAATTTTAACTTAAATTGATTTTCTGCCTCACATCGTCCGCTATAGTGGTACATTTCTACTACAGCAGTATATTTCCACTACAGAAGTCCCGCTAAGGCGAAGGATCATTCGCCGCGGCGGTCTTGCTGCTTGTAAAATTTTGAATCAGTATGCGAATGTCATCGAGGCTCTATAACGATCGGATGGATCATTACATCAGATACCAATTAAATAACCATTCATCTCTGAACAGCCTCATGAGATATATAGGGTTTTCTATCACATCACTATGCCAAATCCACGCGGGGTTGTAATTATTGCTATACCCTTTCTACCATGGTCTTACCGTTATCGTTATTAGACTTAACCAAAACTTTACCAGACTCTATTTTTGAGGTCCTACGATTCTAATAGGCATACTACATGGGCATGACACAAATTTAATTCTCCTATCCCTACATCTCCAACTGGGATAGAGTCCCACTTACGCCACTTCTACTAGTATTAATATTCTTAAGTAATCTAAATCGTCCTCCTATAGGCTATTTTCATGAGGCTTTTTCTCTAGAAATGCTAGATTTAGGGTGGGATGGTGATTTGAACTTTTTCAAGCCTAGAGTGGGATTGGTCTGCCACTTTGCTCCCTCACCACCATACTCTATCGATAGGCAGGTATGCCTCAGAAGGTGAGGGGTTGTTTGTTGGGGTATGATGCACGCTTCAATCCCTTGGGGTGAAAGGTGCACATGGAAGGGGCAGGAAGGAGAGGAAGACTGACTCAAAGGATGAAACTAATGGCCCTGGCGGTGATGGGGTTGGTTTGGCAGTTATGCAGGGGTTACTGGGTGGGTTTCCTAGACTGCCCTAGGGAGGTGCGTAATCTACTGGAGTTGTTGTGGACCCTGATACTTATTGGGAGCGGTTTCCCCATTAGCCCCAGCCCATGATGATATCCATGAGGATCTATAGAAACAGAAGAAGAAAACACAATTTCGAGACTAGCTTTACGTCCGCATGTTGAAGGGGTGAAGAAGATCTAGTACCATACCCTCCTCCCAGGCCCTAGGGTTCCCCCATTATCCTCGAGAAATTTTTAGAGTAATCCTTTCTCATTGGCAGTAAGGATGACAAGACTAGTGACCCAGGTAATGACAGTGAGAAGGTCTCCAACTAGTTAGGGTTACAATGTATTTCTCCCCCGCGGTCTCCCTTTAGCTTAAATATGTCCTACCCTCGAAGAACCAAATGCTGGATAATTTCTCTTTTTCCTCACTTGTTTGGTGGTTTTCTGGTTTTCTCTATGTTGGTGGTACAGGTGCCTATTGGGGCATTCAAATGACAATGGTCGTGTTTTGGCCCCATGTTTGTATAAAAAGGGAGGGGATTGGATTCTGTCTAGCAGCCGTCTGCTGCAGCGGTCACTTTTCTGCTGCAGCGGACCCACTATGGCGGTCACTTCTCACTATCGTGTGTCCGCTGTGGCAAGACACACTTTGTTACAGCGACACTTGTTGAGTAGAACACAATCAGGGATATTCGTCCCTCCAGTCAATATTGATCTCCCTTTGCCACCGTTATTATACTTCATTATCACTTAGTTTGCACGCTTCCTCATCAACTCACACGTCAACATGTCTACATCGCTAGATACCAATTGAGCCTGTTTAGATACCAATGGAATCTTCCAGATACCAATTGGACTTAACCAGGTAATCGACACACTCGGACAGCATGATAGGAAAGAATAAAGTGAGACTTCCTAGATTCCTTATACCTTTCTGAAGATTAGATGTGGACATCTACACACCAATCTCTAGAAGTCTACTCGACATTACTCTTGTACTTGTGAGACTGGTAACCTAGATGCTCTGATACCAACTTGTCATGACCCAAACGAATGGGTCGTGCAGGCACCTACATAGACTCGGCTCAATAGTAGAACCCTCGCGAAACATTACATAAACACTCAACTAATTTCATTACTATCAAAAAATTGAACAGTATTTATACAATTGACTAAAATCATAAAAGAGAAAAAACACAACTCTCCCAAGATCTAGTCTAGACTCGTACAAGGGCTCTAAAGAATACATGACAAGATAAAAGACACAACTTTGTCCAGGAAGAAAGATAGAGAAGCTGATGTTGAATACTCCACATTGATCACGGAACTTCAAACCTGTCACACACTACACCAAAAAGGAATAGCAAGAGTAGTATCAGTACACCACATGTACTAGTAGGAATCGTCGACCGACTACAATTAGTCTATGCAACAGTATAAAATTAATATGCAATCAATAATTCATTTTGAAACAATCACTCAACAATTTGTCAAGACAATTCTTATTTTTACTCATCATTTTTGATAGTTATTTAACAATGCATCTGTATCTCTCTATCCAACTTAGCCACAAAGGCTAGACTGCACACTGTTTAGGCCTCGCTACAGCGGTATTGTTCTTGGTAGTAACTTGACTTTGCTGGCAATAATACTTCCTTCAATACCTCATCAATTACACACGATCTAACATCATACCGAATAGTAGAAATTTACACTCTAGTAGATATACCCTTCACCACCTTTCATCTGATCAGAATTATTCAATTTTTCCCTTTTTTCACGGAATATTCTCACAGTCAGGATAAACCCAACAACAATATCAAAATCATATTTACCCATTAAATTTTGAATACAAACATTAACTCATTCATAAACAAATTCACCAAAATAGCAAAGCTTATCATATAAGTAAGACACAATTATGCAACAGATCAAATGCACATTGAACACATGATAATTAGACCTGTCATGATTAATTTCATCTCATTCGATGTCTGTACACATATCAGAGTTATCCTGTCACTAAACTCTGTCATACAGCTATATGTATATTGACAATACTTGTATTGATCTCTGTCTCACAGTCATACGTATATCATAACATACCTATATTGCTCTCAGTCACAATCATATCATCGCTGATGTGCCAGGCACACACCTTCGTCACATTAATGTACACACATGCCAAAGGGTCTTATTTTTGCCCTTCTAGTCATGCCCTGTAGGGGGTTCAAGAAATCCATGTATTGTACACCCAGCCGTATGAATATTTAGTCATACCCGTCTGTGCACTCATATCCGTACACCTAGATGTATGAACCTTTAGTCATACCTGTCTGTGTACCCATTCATACTGCTCGCCCAAATACTCACCTTGGGCATGCGCCACTCATATCCAAGTACTCATACACATACAATTCCGCTCGTCTAGATGCTCACATCAGACATGAGCCTCTCAAGTCAAGGTAAGGTATACAACAATCTCATTCACATTCACCATAGGATAAGAATATATTATCCTTCACTCATCAACATATGCCGCATAATATCAACCAGTCAACCCGTATGACAACTCGGCAAACCCATTCATCAACCACAGATCCTCAACATAGCGTTTCATGCATTATACTTCATCAACTCATGTACCCATTTATAAAAAAGTATGGAATCAACAACAACAACATATTTATCATGCAATTACACTCGATCAACTCAGGTGACCACTCAAGAAGATATATAAATCAACAATCATCAACACAGTTCATCAAGTGTTTCGTTAGGCCAACATATATGACACAATATAAGAATACATTGTTTATCTCAATTACCCTTAAATCTTACCATGATAATTATTGTGTTGAGCTTCTCAAAACTAATCTACACTCATATAAGATATCAACATTATTCTACACAATCAAGGCATGAAGACCAAATCGCTATACCCACAGCTCACCACATTTACTAGTTATCTAGCTTAAGAAGTGATTCTTCCTATACCATTACTCATTAATTTATTAGTTACAATTATTAAACACATAGTCCCGATTCAATCTAACTTCACAACCAAGCCATCATAAAGATATTATCTTTAATTCCTCAAGCTAAATTTACTAGCCCTCTTATTACATAGGGACCCATCATTCATTCAGGTTCTCCCACCCTTATTTATAACCCTGGTTTTGTGACTTTTGATTTTAAGGTTGTCTATTTGGGTAAAAGTTTTCCCCACTAGTAATTGTAATTTTTCTCCAAGTCTGTTCATCAAGACATAAGATTAATTAGATGAAACTATTTCTGAATCATTCAAGCTGGTTAACTAGGAATTCTTATAATTACTTGTTCTTACAGAAGATTTCATCTAAGCTAGTTAATTTAAATCATCGATTCACCTTCTCATTCATTGAATAGAAAAGGGAACCAACAAGTTCACCTAACACCATTAGGTTTATTCACATCGCTTCATTCTTGTTCCTCTCCGTTTATACAACACATGCACAAAGACACATTTCATGACCCAAGTCTATACCTTGGACGAGACACGGTACTTGGAGTCACAAGTAACCCCAAGAGACCCCGTGGTCTATCATAACACTGGTAGTCTAAGCAAACATAGCAGAAGCTTTAAATAAATAAGATCAATTAAGCAAACTAAATTGACAGAAGTCCATAAATCCTAAAACAATATTGAATATCTGAGTCTATGTCTGAATGCCATCTACTAATGATGAGTTGTTGGGACAAGCCCCCAGCTAACTCTAAAGTCTGACTGAAATAAATTAACTGAAAATAAATATCATCCTAGAAAGATGAGGACTCACCAACTGCTACTGCTGATATCGCCTGAAGGAATCTACTAACGATGCTGGGCTGATGACATGTGCCTGTATCATGATACGATATAACATCGAAGGTACGTGTCAGTACTTGGAATGTACTGAGTAAGAGAGAGATAATAAACATGAAAGAGTAAGTAACTAAACTAGTATGACATGAAATGACCAACTAAAATACTAAAAACTGAACAACTAAACTATAACTGATATGGTTAATAATGACCCTGGCTGATGGTCATAGACGTGTCCTGAATTTGAGATACTGATCTGAGTTAGACTTAACTGAACTGAACTAAACTAAACTAAACTAAACTAACAACTACACCGACTAGTGGGAGAGTCTATAACAGATCTATAACCACGTGAGCTAGACATGGAGTTTGATGTATACGCCTCATCAATAGGACCTAATATACCTTGCCAGGGTATAAAGGCACGAACTGGGTGGTCACAAATTTGGGGCCATAGGGCCAATAAAATAACCTACAGTGGAAATGTAGTTTTGGGAACCTGGGAGCGCTAGAACCCCGATCCGCTCGGTGCTAAGTCCTACTCCCACTGGATAGTCCTAATCTAACTACTAAGATGATAGCTTGAAACTGGGGTCCGATACTAAATTAGGGATACTTATCTGGAAGTACCTTGAGAGTCTTATCGGACCGAATTCTGTAATTGGTGTTTTAAGACTGGTCAGAGAAACGATATCTAGGAGGTATTACTGACAGCTCAAGAAATACTATAGTCAAACTGATCAGCTGACATTTTTGAAAATACTGAGAATGCTAATATCCTGACTGAAACTGGGCTGGCATGCAACTAACTGAGATTTCAACTAATATTAATAACATGGGAATTTAACACTAATAGAATCGAACAACATGAATAACTAATCAATCATACAAGACTCTAATTTACTGTATTCAAGAGCTAGGGATAAGCCATCTTTACTGGAACGAATATCAATAAAATCACTAGATAGTGGAAATATAGCAACAATTAACATGTACAGTATTCCACAAGTTGTAGATAGAATCTGACTGATAATTTACTCACATTCGAATTTTTGGGGCTTAAAACTAATAAAAAAATTTAGAGAGATTTTGGGGCACAAGGGAAGGACAATTTCCTTACTAAATTCCCACATACCTGGTGATGAAAAACCCGGAGAAAACCCTTGAGAAGATCTGAGAAGAAAAGTTGAACCCTTGCTTCTGCTTTGTGCTTTTTGAAAAATTTCTACATTTTGACTTCTGAGGGAATGAGAGTAATGAAGTATAAATGTCTATTACCCCTATAAATCCCCTGAATATAACCTAAAATGGCATAGTTTAAGGATTAAAAATGTGAGAAGTTACAAAAATGACCCTGGGATAAAATCTGAGCAACTGCCCCATTAGGGACCAACGGGCCACACAACGAGTCGTTGGTTGATACCACGACTCACTGGGACCAGTAGTTGCTCCTGGGCCTAAATTTGGAGCTCACTGGATTGCGCAACGGAAGGAGACCACGACTCATTGGATGAACCAACAGGTCATTGGTACCTCTTGTCGTAACTGGTAAGATTTTTAACAAAAGCTTGGGAACCCTATTAACGGATGACATAATGAATCATTGGTAGAACCATTGGGTCGTCTTGTATAGTCTTGGTCAACACTACCTGGTCTTGGAATATTTGGCGACAGGTGGAGACAACGACTTGTTAGAAGTGATAATGAGTCGTTGGTCCCACTCATCGCTTCTGGGAGATTCTTGGAGGACTTTTGAACTTGGGATGCAATGTACGATAGGATGGCTCGTTACTTCTTCCAACGAGTCGTCTTGTGCCTCATTGGTTTCCCGGAAGGAAATTCTATCGAGCTGACAATGACTCAGACAACGGTCCGTTGGAGGTGACCATGATCTGTTGTCTGGGTCATTTTGTGATAATTTTCTAGTTCCCCTAGATTTTCTTGCAAGGTTTGAGTTTGGTCAAGGAAAGTTTTGGGGTGTTATAATATCTCCCCCTGGGATCATTCATCCTCAAATGAATGCTAAAACTGCTGGAACACTGGGAAAAGAGCTGCAATTCCCAGATTCTAAGACTATGAACTGATATATGGAGAAATGACTAACTCCAAACTGATTTGACCATACTAACTGAGCTGATGCAACTAGGATGCATATTGAAAATCTGAATAGAGTTGATGAATATGGTACTAAATAGAGTATTGAGGAGGAATTTGTTACCTGATGCTGGAACTGAACTGGAAGGTAATAAATGAGGGTATTTAGCAATCGTGTTTTCTTCTACCTCCCATGTGGATCCCTCAACCAGCTGGTTCCTCCACAAGACTTTTACTAAAGCGATTTCCTTGTTCCTCAGCTTACGGGGTTGATGATCTAGGATCTGAACTGGAACCTCTTTGTAACAGAGACTATATTTCACTTCCACACTGTCTAATGGCACAATTGAGCTTGAATCACCGATGCACTTCTTCAACAGCGACATATGGAAGACTGAGTGCACTGATGCTAACTTTGGAGGTAATTCTAACTCATATGTCGCACTGCTAATTCGCCTCAGAATCCTGTAGGCTCCTACATATATCGGACTTAGTTTACCTTTTTTTCCAAACCTCATCACCCTCTTCATGGATGAAATTTTCAGATAAACCAAATCATCCGCAGCGAATTCTAACTCTCTCATCCTTACATTAGCATAGGATTTCTGTCGGGTTTGAGCTATTTTCAACCTTTCCTTGATAAGTTACACCTTCTGTATAGCCTAATGAACTCAGTATGTCCCTATCAAGGTAGCTTCACCAACTTCAAACCACCCTAGAGGAGACCTACACCTTCTACCATATAACGCCTCAAACGGGGTCATTTGAATATCAGAGTGGTAGTTATTGTTGTATGCAAACTCGATGAGAGGTAGGTGATCATCCCAACTACCCTTGAAGTGGATCACACAAGCTCTCATCATATCTTCTAAGGTATGAATAGTCCTCTCCTCTTGTCCATCCATCTGAGGGTTAAAAGCTGCTGAGCTTGACCTGAGTATCGAGTCCTCTATTAAATGACTTCCAGAAATGTGAGGTGAACAGGGTACCTCCATATAAATAATGGAAAAGGGCACCCCATGAAGTCTTACTAACCCCCGGATATATAGTCTAGCATAATCCTCTATTGAGTCCGTAGTTTTAACTGTGAGGGAATGTGTTGACTTGGTCATCCGATCTACTATCACCCAAATTGAGTCATGCTGCTGGCAAGTACGAGGTAGACCTGTAATAAAGTCCATATTCATTTCTTCCCACTTCCATGTGGGTATATTCTGATATCCTAAGTCAGACCCCCAGGTCTCTGATGCTCCACCTTGACCAACTGGCAGTTCAGGCACTTAGCCATAAATTTTGCAATGTCTCTTTCCATGTCATTCCACTAGTAGATATCTCGTAGGTCACAGTACATTTTGGTGGCACCTAGGTGGATAGAATATTTGGAACTGTGTGCTGCTTCTAGTATCTGTTGTCTCAAGTCACCTACATACGGTACACATAGTCTGCTTTGATAATGAAGCACACCATCTCTCCCTTTGGAGAAAACCTCCACTTCTTTTCTGAGAACTGCTTCTTTTATCTTAAACAGTATGGGATCTTCATCTTGCCTTGACTTAACTTCGACAACTAATGAGGAATCTGACCCACTGTGTGGTACTACTCCGCCCTCAACTTAATCAACCAACTACACTCCCAACTGAGCTAATCTCTGAATATCTTTTACCAGATCTTTTCTGCCCTCTTCAACATAGGCAAAGCTTTCCATGGACACCCTTTTTAGGGTATCAGCCACCACACTGGCCTTGCCCGGGTGGTATAACACACTTATGTCGTAGTCCTTTAGTAGATCCAACCACCTTCTCTGATGAAGATTCAAGTCCTTCTGACTGAACATGTATTGAAGGCTCTTGTGATTGGTGAAAACATTCACGTGAGCCCCATAAAGATAATGGCTCCATATCTTCAAAGAAAACACCACTGCTGCCAACTCGAGATCATAAGTCGGATAGTTTTTTCATGAACCTTGAGCTGTCTGGAGGCGTAAGCTATCACCTTGCCCCGCTACATTAGAACGCAATCGAGTCCAACTCTGGAAGCGTTGCAATATACCACGAACCCATCTGTTCCTTTTGGTAAGGTTAAAAGAGCAGTTGTGAGTTGAGTCTTTAACTCCTAGAAACTCTTCTCACCTGCATCTGACTACTGAAATGAAATAGAGCACAAGTTGGGAGAACTTTTTTGGAATTGAACTTCAATGCATGATAAGGAGTATGAACAAAAGGGAGTTTTCCTAATAACGTCTCGTAGCCTCCCCATCATAAGTGTGGCGCACTTCACACCTATAAAAAGGACTCTACCTGACGTGGCTTTCCGACGTCCTAGGATACTCTAAACCTAGTGCTTTAATATCAAATTTTTCATGACACGAATCTATACCCTAGATTAGAAATGGTACTTGGAATCATAAGTAACCCCAAGTCAACCCATGGTCTTTCATAACACTAGTAATCTGAGTAAACATAAGTGGAAGCCTTAAATAGATAAGATCATTTAATCAAAACTAAATTAATAAAAGTCCATACATCTGAAAATAATACTAAGTATCTTAGTCTATGCCTGAAAGTCATCTACTAATGATGAGTTGATGGGAAAATCCCCCATCTAAATCTAAAGTCTGATTGAAATAAATTAATTGAAACTAAATAACGTCCTCAAAAGATGAGGACTCACCAACTGCTGTTGTTGATATCGCCTGAAGGAATCTACTATTGATACTGGTTGAGGACCTACGCCTATATCATGATACAATACAACATAGAAGGTATGCGCCAGTACTTGGAATGTACTGAGTAAGCGAGAGATAATAAACATGAAAGAGCAAGTAACTAAACTAAGATGACATGAAATGACCAACTGAAATACTGAAAACTGAACAACTAAAATTTAACTGATATGGTCAATAATGACCCTGGATAAAATCTAGGAAACTTCCTCGTCAAGGACCAACGGGTCACACAAGGAGTCGTTGGTTGATACCACGACTCATTGGGACAAGTCATTGGTCCTACGCCTGAATTTTGACCTCACCGGATTGAGCAAAGGAGACCACGACTCATTGGAAGAAACATGGGTCATTTGTACCTCTCGTCGTCACTGGTAAGATTCTTAACAAAAGATTGGGAACCCCACTAACGGATGACACAGTGACTCATTGGTAGAACCAATGGATCATCGTGTATGCTCATGGTCAACATTGCTTGGTCTTGAAAAATCTGGTGACAGGTGGAGACAACGATTCATTAAAGGTGATAACGAGTGGTTGGTCCCATTGGTTGCTTCTGGGAGATGCCTGGAGGATTTCTAAACTTGGGATGCAACGAACGATAGGACAACTTGTTACTAATTCCAATGAGTCGTCCTATTCCTCATTGGGGTTTCCCGAAAGGAAATTCTGTCGAGCTGATAACGACTTAGACAACGGCCCGTTAAAGGTGACCACGATCTGTTGTCTGGGTCATTCTGTGATAAAATTTTCTGGTTCCCCTGGTTTTTCTTGCAAGGTCTGAGTTTGGTATAGGAAAGATTTGGAATTGTTACAATACATTCATAATTTATACCATCAAACACACCATCAAAATACACCATCAAGAATAGCTACAATCATATGTCATCAAACCCGCTCTCAAGAACATCACCTCAAGACTCCACTACCAAGATCATATCATCAAGAGCACATTATCAAGAATATCTAATCAACAGAACTTGTCAAGAAATTTCACATGAGTGCACCACCCCATTGTTATTTATCAATTAGGTTTACTTTCCACGTGTTCTCATAGTTAGGATTAAACCTCCACCTTTTATAGTTATGTCACTGCAATTATTTAATCAAGTCAACATATTTTATGTTCCCTCTACACTCTTTCATTGTACATCAATAGTACACACAAATATGGTTCACTAATTATAGTCCAACACAATGGTTAGCCATAACCTACTTAAATTGCAGAACTAGAACATGTAGCTATTCTGCTGGAGCTTTGCCTTTTCTCAATGCCTCTGAATGTTCAAAGTGTAGAAATAAGACATTATGGAATCAATTAATAGGCTACTTCTTTGACTCAAGGATTTAGGAACTCAACCCACTCCAATCTACATGTTGTTTATGGTCTAATTCGATAATCATAGGCTAAATTATCATGACCCAAATCTACAATGATCCTTCAGACATAATTCATGGAGTTTTTACTCCTCTAACGCTCTTAAAGCAATTTTTAAGGTTAAGGATTTTACTTCACTGAATTCTTGGTCCAAACTATCGTTCTATAATTATATTCACCCTTGAAAGTGTTAGTTGCCACTGCTATGCCTATAAATCAATACCTAATCATTCCCATAACCCTAGCCCTAGTTTTCACCAACCTAGGGTTCTTAGCTAGAGACTCACCATTAAAGACTATCTTTGATTTGGGATTTTAGGGAATCGAATAAGACAAGGAAATAGTTAGAACTCATACCTTGAGAAGGAGAAATGCTTAGCCCTTAGAAAATTTCCCTTTTACTTCAAAGTTCGTGCCTCAAAGTAATGGGGTGAAAAATCTCAAAATTCTAACTTTAACAGATTTTCTGCCTCGCATTGTTCGCTGCAGCTATCCCGCTACGGCAGAGGATCGTTCGCTATGGCGTTCCTGCTACTTGCAAAATTTAAATCATTACGCAAATGTCATAGAGGCTCTATAATGATCGGATGAGTCATTACAATAAACCAATGATACTCATAGATACATCATCAATAGTAATCATCGTGAATAGTAAATTCAAACTTTTGAACCTTCAACATTAGTGTACTTAGCTCAAAATAGTAGTAAAGAAAAAGAAGAAGATTAATGTATTGACTCTTTCTCTCACTACTTCTCTCTACAATTATGCTAAGCTATAATGTGATATATTGTAACATGGATTTATACAATTTTTTTGAAATAAATCTGAAACATTCTTGTATAGACCTTTCCAGAATTTCCCTTGAAAGCTTTTAGGTGCTTGGGAGCCTTTCTGGACATTTTTACCTTTGCATCAGCGAAATGGGCCACTTGCTTTTCACTTGTGACTCACAGATCAAAATTTGTTGTTCAAAGGTGACAAGCAGGTGGAACTGTGGGGTCATCTACTTTTAGAAGGTACAAATCTACAACCAACTAATGCAAAAGCAGGTGCAAGGCAGTCCCATATGTGGAGACACCTGTGTTTAGCAGATGCAAGTCCACTACAACAGATGAAAAGAAGGTGCATGGCAGTTCCATCTACTTTACACTTATGCTTAGGAGATGCAAATCTGCTACAGAAGATGCAAAAGTATGTTCCAAAGCAAATTGTTTTATGTTCAAATCCTCCGTTATCTTTGTTTCCTTCAAATAGCTATCTAATAAAGAAAAAAAATACATAAAACCTTTCAAAATTATGTGAAAACAAAGAAATAACTCATGCTTAGAAGACAAATGAGTTGCTAAATTACCAACTCATCACCTTGTCATGATGATAAAGGACACTCATGTCATAGTTCTTGAGAACTCAAGCCAACTCCTTTGCCGCAAATTCAAATCCTTTTGAGTAAACACATATTAAAGGCTCTTGTGATCTGTGAACACATCCATATGAACCCCATACAAGTAGTGCCTCCAATTTTTATGGAAAACATGACATCTGCTAACTCAAGGTCATGCGTCGGGTAATTCTTCTCATGAGTCTTAAGCTATATTGAGGCATAAGCAATGTCCTTCCCATACTACATCAACACACATCCAAGCCCAATCCTAGAAGCATCACAATATATAACAAAGCCATTTGTGCCCTCTAGTAGGGTCAAAACTGGAGATGATGTGAGCCAAGCCTTTAACTCCTGAAAGCTCTTCTCACACTCGTCGGACCATTGAAATTTTGACCTTCTTCTGAGTAAACTTAGTCAAGCGTACCGAAAATATCCCTCTATAAACCTCTTGTAATAGCTAGATAAACCCAAAAAGCTTCTAATATTAGTAGACTAATAGGTCTAGGCTAGTTCTTCAATGCCACTATCTTCTGAGAGTCTAGCTGCACACTCTCTCTAGACACCACATGACCTAAAAATGCCACTGAGTTCATCCAAAACTCATACTTGTTGAATTTAGTAAACAGCTGAAGATCCTTAAGAGTCTGCTACATAATCCTCAAATGAGTCGCATGCTCCTCCTCACCCAAGAGTATATGAGGATATCATCTATGAAGACAACGAAAAAAATATCCAAATACTTCTTCAACTGAGTTGGTGATAGCCAGATTTAAGGTCTATTTTTGAAAAGCACATTGCACCCTAAAGCTGGTCGAACAAGTCATCAATCCTGGGGAGGGAATACTTATTATTGATTGTAACCTTGTTCAACTGATGATAATCCATATATATATATCTTGAGAGAACAATCTTTCTTTCGGACAAAGAGAACTGGAGCACCCCACGGGAACTTACTAGGCCTGAAAAAACCCTTATATAGGAGATATTTCAACTGTTCCTTCAACTCCTTTAGCTTGGTAGGAGACATTCTGTATAGAGGAGATATGGCTACGTATCAAGGAGAAGGTTAATACCAAGGTTGATCTTCCACTCCGGAGGGGCTCCTGGTAGATCATCTAGAAGCACATTTGGATACTCACATACAACCGAAATTGACTGGAGATCATCTTCCTGGCCTTAAGGTAGGAGATAAAGCGACCTACAGGCATTGCTGAACTACCCTTCCACTCTAGAACAGGATAATCCGGGAATCAAAACTCTACTGACAGGGTTCTACAATTAAGTGAAGCATAACAAGCATAGAACCAATTCATACCAAAGAACATATCAAAATCTGTTATATCTAACTTCACTAAGTCAGCCGAGGTGACCATCTAAAGAATTGTGATAGGGCAATTTCTATATATTTGTAAATCTATCACTAACTCACCGATAGGAGTAGAGACTGAGAAGGTTTTCAGAGAATTTTAGCATAAACATAAAAACTAATTGCATCCACGAAGGATAATATGGGCTCCTAGATGTAACAATGCATAAACACCAAGATAGAAGACTTGTAACGTACCAGTGACAACATCTGGTAAGCTCTCATACACTTAGCCAGATGATAGTGCATAGAACCTGTTCTGACACTAACTGCCGCTTGTATTAGAAGATTCACCCTGCTGAGGTGGGTGAGCTATTGGAGCTGCTAAAGTGGTGGCTGGGGCATGCCTCTAGCGTCACCCTATCTAGCTGAAGGGCAATCTTTAAGTATGTGTCCAGGATTTCCACACTTGTAGCAAGAAGATGAGCTAATTAAGCACTCTCCTAGGTGGTTCTTACCATTCTTCCTACAATTTAAGAAAGTGTGCTCCCTTTAAAAGCTCCTTTGACCACTAGATCCTGACACTCTACCTCTCTAATCACCTCTGTGCCTGGATGGAACACTGGCTGATGATGGAGCTGAGGCTGAAGACATCTGATGGGACTGTGGGTGATGTCAACCACCGAGTCTCTGCCGAGAATACCCAAAGCTCCCTGTCCTAGCCCTCTTGGCCTCTCTCTCCATCTCCTTCATTGGCTCCTCCTCAATTTGCTGAGCATATATCATCAATTGAGAGATGTCCATATCACTTATAAGCATGGTGGTCTCATACTACTTGACCAGCAAATCTGCAACCCTTGATACAAATTTGCTGATTCGACCCCTCAGCTAAGTAACCATCTCAAGGGCATACTTGGATAGATGGGTGAACTTTAATGTATACTCCTGAACAATCATGTTATTATGTTTCAAATTGATGAACTCTACTATCTTATCTTTGCTTCCCTCAACTCTCGAGAAAAGAACCTATCGAAGAGCACCTTGACGAAATCATCCCAACAAATAGGAGTTGCACCTACTCCAAGGCTCTCCTTCCACTATCAAAACCAAATATGAGCTACCACTTCAGTTGATAGGAGGCAAAGTCTGCACTCTCTTCTCCCCAAACTCCCATAATCTGGTTAATCTTCTGGATTTCCTCAATGAACTCCAGTAGATCCTCATCCATCTTAGAACCATGAAACTCTAGCGAGTTCATCCTAGTGAAGTCTCGCACCCTAGTCGTCACTGCATTCTCATTCATATGCACATGAGCTACTACCTGTTGGTTGACCTTGGCTATGTCCTATGCTAATATCTAAAAAGCAGCCGTAAATACAACATGAGTTACCTACTCATACAAAAGATTAGCTAGAGCTGGGGGGCTGGCTGATGCCCATCTCGATTGCCATTCCCATGGCCATTGCCCTTGCCATTTCATTTTTCATAGACTCGGTGAAGAGGCATATTTCTGCAAATATGTATAGCATGAGTTAGAAGGAAAGAAAGAGTTGAACTTCATCGCACGACATAGATTATTAAAGAAGGAAAGTTTCCTAAAACATCTAGTAGTCTCTTCCTCATAAGTGTGGAGCACTTCAAACCCATGAAAAAGACTATACTTAACGCGTCTTTTAGACATCCTAGGACACACCTAAATCTTGGCTCTGATACAAAGTTGGTCACGACCTAAACATGGACCTCGGACCTCGGACCAAAACACGGGACCTAGAACCATGAATGACTCCAGGCTAACCCATGGCACATGCATAGCATATTCTTGAGCATAAACTAAGTGGAAAGAAATTACAATAATAACATAAGCGAAAGATTGCATATCATAGAAAATAAGCATAAACAACAAGTCAACAACGTAGAACCATCTAATATACAACTGTTTGAAAAGCCTCTAAACATTGATGAGCTAATGGGACAACACTCCCAACTAGCTCGCTAAGGCTGAAATTGAAAGACATAATGCATTATAAATAAAACTAATGTCGTTGGATCATGAGGACTCACCAAAACTGGAAGAGGACTAAAATGGTAGCGTGTCTAATGGAGGAGTTAAGACTAATCATCCCAACCTATATTATGAGATGATATAGTACAGATGTATGTGATCAGTACTTTAAATGTACTGAGTATATAAGGTAAGTAAGACGTTCTAGTAAATGATAGTCTAAAATCATGAGTATAAAGCAAGCTACAACATGATAGTAAGGACAATATGCTAAAATCACGATTGTGATATAGTCATAAACATGAGTTATTCATCATAAGATGAAGCATAATGACCCAAGGTTTATAAAGTAAAAGCATATGGTTTAATATGTTTGAAAAAGTAAGTAAAAGCCCATAATCTGATCAATGGGTCAATTATACCATGAAACATGATATCCCAAATCCTATACATGAATAACTTAAACATGAGGAACAATGGGAGGCTTCATCATAACTGACACCACCATGAATGAGCACATGATGCCCCAACTATCTCGCTTAAATGGATAGAGTCATCCTAAGCCTTGCCAAGGCAAGGAATGTTAAAGACGTGATATCACTCGTGAGCTTGAGCCTAGTAGTATAAGGGAGACACTCTCAACTAGCGAGGACCCCTTATCCTACGGTGACACGTAGTTTTGAGATTTGGGTGCTCTAAACCATGGCCTACTCAGTGCTAGGTACTACTCCCAAAACATGCATATTTCTCATAGTCACAATCATGTACATAATTTATTTTACATGGGCTAGTTAGACAACATGAATTCATAATCATATTTGACATACATGAACTAGCCACGAAAATAATGTTGCTACTTCAGCCATAAAACATAAGCTTGACATTCATGAAATTCATGCATACTTGAATAAATATCCATATCTTGAAATCATATATTAATAATCTTAACGTCATGAAATCCATTCATACTTGAAAAAATTATCTTAACTTTAAATCATAGGTCCATAAGCTTGAAATTCATATGATCATACATAATTAAGCAAAATCATAATAACTTGAAAATATAGATTCATGAGAGATCTTGGTAGGAAACATGTAATCATAATCATTAAACATAAATTGAATCATAAGACTTGATTTCATAAGAGATCATAAGAGATTTCATGAGAATTGGGTCTAAACCTAGAATATCAATATATCATGCTTGAAAACTTGATTTCATGAGATAGAGATGAAATTGGACATGAGGGTGGAAGGATTCCCCCATTCATGACCCTACATACCTGGGTTTGGTGAAATTCTTTCTAGGGTTTGATGCCTAAGAGATTCGGAGAAGAGGGAAGACCTTCATTCTTGAGGGCTTGAGAGGATTGATCTTCAACGTAGAGGTTTTAGGAGTAGAATGATGGTTAGGAACGAATAAAACCCTAGAATATACCCTTTTAAGAGCTTAAAAAACTTAGTTTAGGACATAGATACATAGAAAGTACAGAAATACACTTAATGACTCGACTAAAAATTTGACCCTGCCAGACCTAATGTGTTATACCCCGGAAGCCCAAAGATCAAACCCGAGAGTTGAAATGGAGAAATATTAAAATCTGGCACCAAAAATTAGGACGGATCTTGAGGTGACCCGTGAGAGGAGCCCATAAGTCGTGATGTGACTCGTGGGGAGTCCCAGGGAATGAGTTTGAAATTTTAGAAATAAGATCCCCACAGGCATGACCACGACTCTTGGTTAGGCCCCACGAGTCGTTAGGTCACTCGTAGGGTGGGTGAGTAAGAAAAGAGAAGGAAGTGAGACAGTGTACTTGACAGGAGGACCCCACAGGTTGTTGTCAATCCCCACGATTCGTGGGAACAGCGTGGCCAAGAAGGGAATGATTTTATTAAAGATAAGGCAGTGCACATCACGGATGGTGACCACGAGTCATGCTCAACAGGTCACGAGTCATTATGTCTTCCGTTATGAGCCTAGGAGACCTGTTGAGTAGTGTACTTCACGGATCAAGCCACGAGTTGTGGTCAGAGGGGACGGGTTGTTAGGTCTCTCATTGGGACTACCTGGCAGTTATTTCCTACGAATTTAGTATGGGCTATTTCGTAATTCCTAAGCTTCTAAATCCTAAATTACATCATTTTGAGTTATGAATAGTGACTTTTAAAGGGGTTAAGTTTATTTTAGGCCTTATTCATTCATGCATGCAAGGTAGAAGACTAGAGAGGGTGATCAAGCCTAGCATTCTTCAATTTCCCTTCAAATTCCTATTGGGCATCTAAAGAAGTGTAAGAATCAGCTGCCAACCGGTATGTAGGGCTATGAATGGGTGATTCATTTCACACCCATGCTCAATCCCTCTCTAAATCATGAATGATCTATGACTAATCTATGAGGTTTTAACCCAAATGCATGAATTTCCTAATTCTCTATGTGGGTATAATTTTATTATCTTTCTACTACTGAATTATGAAGCATGGGAAAATTTTATAATGTTTTCAAGTAAAAATCATGTTTTTACTTTGTGAATTAAAAAGCACATTAATAAGAAGTTCATGAAAGATGACATTTGTGAAGAATGTATGATGATGATGAGATATTATGATGATGAGCATGTTTTCAATCTACCCATGTTTAGAATCAAGTTTTCGATATGAATTGAGTATTTTCAAATACGATAAATCTTTGGGCAATGCCCACATGTTTTGGAGTGAAGGCTCCCAATTATCTTTTAGCTTGTGGTATGGTTTGAGTTGAAGCTTCTCATATGCATGACTTCATATTTGAGATGTATTTGATTATTAAGCTTCATCAATAGATGATGTTGAGCTTCATTGAATAATGATGCAGAGCATAGGCATGTTTTTGGGAGTAGTGTCTAGCACCGAGTAGGCTATGGGTCAATCACTCTATGCCTCATAACTACGTACCAACATAGGTTTATACTATTATATCTATTACTTCGGGACCTCCCTTGTGAGCTATCCCCGGCTCTATTGGCCCATGAGCTTGATATCGATATCATGGTATCGTCCCTAGCCCTAGCAAGGCTTTGGAAGACTCTACCTACTTGAGTGTGATTGTTGGGACCACGTAAGCTCTATCAGGGTATGTCGGTTAAAAGAAGATTCTCCCATTGTTCCTCACGATTTCAGTTATGCATATTCATTACTCATGAGATTTACATGTGTATGCATGTTCTAAAGTAGGTTTGACTCAATGTTCAGCTTTAGTTATAAATGTCAGAATTCAGCTTTGAGTCAATCGATTCAGTTATGGTGTTATGAAGTTATGTTATGCTAAGTTCTGATGAGATCATGATTTCAGAAAGAATGCATGCTAGCCCTACTCTCAAATTCTTAATGTCTATGTTTTACTTAATGCACTATCATTAAATGATTTTGCTTACTTAAGCCATTTTACTTACCTTACATACTCGGTACATTCCACGTACTGACCGCATACTCTACGCTGTATCATTTCGTGATACAGGACCCAGCTCCCAAGTTCACCCCCCCTCTTAGTCAGCCTTCTAAGATAGAATTGTTCGTTGTCAGTGAGTCCTCATCTCCCGAGGACTAGACTGTTCATATTTCCTATATGTATTTCAGATTCAGTTTTATCGAGTTAGTTGGGGTTTTGTCCCATCAACTCATCATATTTAGAGGCTTTTTAGACATATGGTTATATTCAACTTCAGATTGTGTATTCTGATGTTATATTTAACTTAGACTTCCTCTATGATTATCTTGTTGATTCTTCGATTTTATTGATTGAGTTAGATATATGCTTATGCCATGCGTCAGCTTGGGGTCTCTTAGAGCTCCTTGTCCCGTGTTGCGATCCGGGCCTCCATTCGGGTCGTGACAAACTTGGTATCAGAGTAATAGGTTTGAAGTATCCTAGGGTGCCTGAGAGCCACGTTAAGTAGAGTCTTTTTCATTGGTGTGAAGTGTGCCACACTATGATGAAGAGGCTATGAGAAATTTAGGAAATGTTCCATTTTTTCATGATCTATGTTATGAATGAAAAGTCTCCTTATCCTTCTAATTCGTGCTATTCGCGATTGCAAAATCATGGCTCCTTGAAGAATGAATTGGAATAGTGAAGACCACGAGGATGACAATGGAAATGGGCACCGGTAGGCCCCTCCAATTTAGGAGCACCAGGCACCGGAGCCAGCTGTCCATGCTGAGTTCCGAGCTACCTTGACCTCTTAGGTCAATCAGCAGGCGGTTGTGCATCTTCCGCAAAATGGTAATGTAGCGGTGACTCGAGCAGGGATTTCTTGAGAATAAACCCACCAGAGTTCCTTGGGTCAAAAGTAGATGAGGACCCGCGTTAGTTCCTAGATGAGATTGTGAAGATCACGGGGGTGAATGGAGTGGAGTGCACGTAGTTTGCCTCATACCAGTTGAAAGGGGACGCGCATTTATGGTTTCACCAATGGAAGGATAGCAGGGTCGCCGAGGCAGGCCTGGTCACTTGGGAAGAGTTCCATGTTGCATTGTTGGATCGATTCTTCCCATGAAATGAGGGAGCTGAAGATAGCTAAGTTCATAAATCCAAAGCAAGGGAAGATGACGATACAATAGTATGCTCTCGAGTTCACTCGCTTATCAAAGTATGCCCCAGAGTTAGTGGTTGATCAGAGGGTGCAGGTGAGAAAATTTGTTCATGGCATGAAGGGCTATTTGGATAAGGATTTTAGGACCGCCATACTTCACCAGGACATGGACTTCCCTTGGATAGTCTTGTACGCCTAGCAGATAGAGGCGACACATCTGAGAGAGAGGGAGGGCAAGAGGGCCAGGACCGATGACCACAAATTCTCACAGCCAAGATCAGGAGGTAGGCACTAAGAGGTAGGCACTAACAAAAGACCTACCAAACATCTTCAGCCCCAGCATCTTCAGTGTTGAGTGTGCCATCCAGGCCTAAGCATGATCAGAGAGGGCAAGTATCAGGCTGTAGGGGTTAGAGCAACAGACCCGTAGATTCTAGTATTCTAGTTAGTTACAGGTGTGGCCGAGGTCACACGGGTCAGTTTTTAGAAGGTACAAGTGCTTGTTTTGGGTGTGGGAAGCCCATACATATGCTTAGAGATTGCCTAGCATTGTAGCAGGGTGATGATAGGGGCCAAGGCCTAGCTCTTAGTTCTGCAGCCCCACCCGTACGCTCAACACATCAGGGGGCTTCTACTAGCACAGGTGGCAATCAACGCCAGAATAGATTCTATGCCTTAGCATCCCGCCCGGAGCAGGAGGATTCCCCGGATGTAGTCACTGGTATGTTATGAGTTCTCCATCTTGATGTTTATTCTTTGTTAGATCCGGGGGCTACTTTGTCTTTTGTGACACCTTATGTGGCCAGTAGCTTCGGAGTTAGTCCTGGAGTCTTGTCAGAACCATTCTCAGTCTCTACTCCAATAGGTGATTCAACTATAGCTAGACGGGTATATAGAGGTTGCCCGATCTCAATCCTTTAGAAGGTCACCTCAGCAGATTTGATAGAGTTATCCATGATTGATTTTGATGTTATCCTCGACATGGATTAGCTATTTGCATGTTATGCCTCAGTTATTTGTACAACCCGGGCAGTAGAGTTCAAATTTTTGGGTGTGCCAGTCTAATAATGGAAGGGTAGTCCAGCTGTTCCTGTAGGTCATTTTATTTCCTACCTTAAGGCCAGAAAGATGATTTCTAAAGGCTGCGTGTACCATCTAGTTAGGGTTAAGGACATCGAGTCTCAGACCTCGACCATCCAGTCAGTTCCAGTAGTACGTGAGTATCCAAAGGTCTTTCTAGATGATTTATCAATAATCCCTCCCGAGCGTGAGATCAATTTTTGTATTGACCTTCTTCCCGACACGCAGCCTATATCTATTCCTCCTTACAGAATGGCTCTAGCTGAGCGAAAAGAGTTGAAAGAACAGTTGAAGGACCTGTTAGATAAGGGTTTCATTAGACCGAGCATGTCCCCATGGGGTGCACCAGTTCTCTTTGTCCAAAAGAAAGATAGCTCTCTTCACATGTGCATTAATAATCAACAATTGAACAAAGTCACTATAAGAACACGTATCCTCTACCCAGGATTGATGATTTATTCAATCATCTTTAGGGTGCCAAGTGTTTCTCATATATAGGTCTCAGATACGGGTATCATCAGCTTAGAGTTCGGGAGTGTGACATCTCGAAGACAGCGTTCAGGATGCGGTATGCTCATTATGAATTTGTATTTATGTCTTTTGGACTACCGATTGGTCCTGCAGGTTTTATGGACTTGATGAGCAGGGTGTTCAAGCCATACCTAGATATCTTCATGATTGTGTTTATCGATGACATCTTAATATACTCTCGGAGCAAGTAGGAGCATACCGCTCATTTGAGGGTAGTGTTGTAGACTCTCAAAGATTGTCAATTATATGCTAAGTTCAGCAAGTGTGAGTTTTGGTTGAACTCCGTGGCATTTTCAGGCTATGTGGTATCAAGCAAAGGCATAACGGTGGACTCTTAGAAATAGAGGCGGTGAAGAATTGGCCTAGACCGATGAATCCTTCGATATTCGAAGCTTCTTGGGTTTAGCTGGCTATTATCGGAGATTTGTTGAAGGCTTCTCTTCGATTGCAGAACCTTTGACCAAATTGACCCAAAAGATGGTGAAATTCCAATGGTTGGAGGCTTGTGAGAAGAGCTTCGAAAAGTTGAAGACCCGACTTACTTCAACACTGGTGTTAACTCTATCGGAGGGTACCGATGGGTTCGTGATGTATTATGATGCTTCAAGGATCAGACTTGGGTGTTTGTTGATGTAGCATGGGAAGGTTATAACATATGCCTCTAGACAGTTAAAAGTTCATGAGAAGAATTACCCGACCCATGATCTTGAATTGGCTGCGGTGGTATTCGTCTTGAAGATATGGAGACATTATTTGTACGAGGTTCACATGGATGTGTTTATGAACCATAAGAGCTTACAATATGTGTTTACTCAGAAGGATCTCAATCTTCAGCAAAGAAGGTGGTTGGAGCTACTTAAGAACTACAATAAGAATGTCCTTTATCATCCGGGTAAGGTCAACATAGTAGCGGACACACTTAGTAGGCTCTCTATGGAGAGTGTGTCCCATATGGATGAGGTGAAGAAGGAGTTGGTGAAGGATATGTATCGAATCGCAAGGTTGGGAGTTAGGTTGGTTGACTTAACCTATGCTGGTATTGTGGTTCAGAATGGATCAGAGTCATCCTTGGTTAATGATATAAAAGCTAGGCAAGATAAGGACCCGATTTTGGTAAAGTTAAAGGAAGCCATTCAGAATCAGAAGGGAGAGGCCTTTTCCAAAGGGGGAGATGGTGTGCCTCGGTACTAGGATCGGCTATGTGTTTCAGATGTTGATGATTTGAGGAGTCGGATGCTGCACGAGGCTCATGGATCCAAGTATTCTATCCATCTAGGTGCCACCAAGATGTACCGTGACTTACGAGAAGTCTATTGGTGGAATGACATGAAGAAGGATATCACAAAATTCGTAGCAAAGTGCCCAAACTGTCAGCAAGTAAAGGTTGAGCACTAGAGATCGGGAGGCATGCTTCAAGATATCAGTATTCCTACTTGAAAGTGGGAAGAAATCAATTTGGACTTCATCAATGGTTTGCCTCGTACTCGTCGGCACTATGACTCCATTTGGGTTGTGGTAGATAGGTTGACCAAGGCCGCTCATTTTCTACCAGTCAAAACCATGGATTTTGTGGAGGATTATGCCAAACTTCATATACGAGAGCTAGTTCGATTGCATGGAGTTCCCTTATCCATCATCTTAGACAGAGGTACTCAATTTACCTCTCAGTGTTGGAGGTCATTTAAAAAAGGGCTTGGTACATGAGTTAAGCTCAACACAACGTTCACCAGCAAATAGATGTTCAAGCGGAGCGGACAATTCAGACTCTCAAAGACATCTTGAGAACAAGCGTGATTGACTTCAGAGATAGCTGGGATGAGCATTTTCCTCTTATCGAGTTTGCATACAATAACAGCTATCATTCCAGCATCCAGATGGCACCGTTTGAGGCTCTTTATGGGCGAAGGTGTAGGTCACCCATTGGATGGCTTGAGGTTGGTGAAGTGGTGATGATAGGACCAGATTTGGTTCATGAGGCGACGGAGAAGGTTCAGTTAATAAGGGACAGGTTGAAAACTACTCAGAGTCGCCAAAAGTCCTATGCTGACGTGATAAAGAGAGAATTAGAATTCGAGGTTGATGATTAGGTATTTCTGAAGGTGTCTCCCATGAAGTGAGGTTTGGAAAGAAGGGGAAACTTAGTCCCCACTATATTAGCCATACTGGATCGTGAGATGTGTTGGCAAGGTGGCCTATGAGTTGGAATTACCCTCAAAATTAGCTTATGTACATCTTGTATTCCATGTGTCGCTCTTGAAGAAATGTTTGGGTGATCCAACTCTAGTTGTCCCGGTGGACAGTGTTGGTGTAAAAGACAGCCTTAGTTATGAGGAGGTTCCAGTGGAAATACTGGATCGTCAAGTTCAAAGGATAAGGAACAAAGAAGTAGCTTCAGTTAAAGTGTTATGGAGGAATCAGCGTGTTGAGGGAGCTATGTGGGAAGACGAAGTGGATGTGATGGCTAGATGCTCACATTTATTCTCTATCGACTCAGTTCCATCTTAAGGTATCAGTTTTGACCTAAAACTCTACTTAGTTTTCATGTTCAATCCATGTGCCCAAGTTTCTTTTATGTATATAGACGTATGTATGATTCGTGAATTCAGTTCAACTATGTAGTTTGAATTGGAGGTAGTTATTTCGTCACTTTTCGATTTAAATGATCAGTATTTGAATATAATAATTGCATTTCTCTACTTTTTTGTATGTATTCAAACATTCGGTGACAAATGTTCCCAAGGGAGAGATATTGTTATATCCCGAAAACCCAAAGATCAGACTTGGAAGTTGAAATGGAGAAAAATTAAAATCTGGCACCAGGCATCCGGACGGGTCATGAGGTGACCCATGAGAGGAGCCCACGAGTACTGATGTGACTCATGGAGAGGCCCAGGGAATGAATTTGAAATTTTAGAAATGAGATCCCCACGGGCATGACCACGACTCATGGTCAGGCCCCACGAGTCGTTAGGTCAGTCGTGGGGTGGACGAGTAAGAAAAGACAAGGAAGGGAGACAGTGTACTTGAGGGGAGGACCCCAGGGGTCGTGGTCAGTCGCCACGATTCGTGGGAACAGTCGTGGCCAAGCAGGGAATGATTTTGCTGAAGTGGCAGTGCACATCACGGATGGTGACCACGAGTCGTGGTCACCAGGTCACGAGTCGTTATGTCTTCCGTTATGAGCCAAAGAGACCTGTTGAGCAATGTACTTCACGGATCAAGCCACGAGTCATGGTCAGAGGGGACGGGTTGTTACGTCTCTTGTTAGGACTACCTGGCAGTTATTCTTGCGAATTTAGTAAGGGCTATTTCATAATTCTTAAGCTTCTAAGGCCTAAACTACGTCGTTTTTGAGTTATGAATAGTAACTTTTAAAGGGGTTAATTTCATTTTAGGCCTTATTCATTCATGCATGTAAGGTAGAAGAATAGAGAGGGTGATCAAGCCTAACATTCTTTAATTTCTCTTCAAATTCCCATTGGGCATCTAAAGAACTGTAAGAATCAGCTACCAGCAGGTATGTAAGGTTATGAATGGGTGATTCCTTTCACACCCATGCCCAATTCCTCTCTAAATCATGAGTGTTCTATGGCTAATCTATGGGGTTTTAACCCAAACGCATGAATTTCCTAATTCTCTTTGTGGGTATGATTTGATTATGTTTCTATTACTCAATTATGAACCATGCGCAAATTTTATAATGTTTTCAAGTAAAAATCATGTTTCTAGCTTTATGAATTAAAAAGCCCATTGATGAAAAGTTCATTAAAGATGACATTTGTGACGAATGTATGATGATGATGAGATATTATGATGAAAAGCATGTTTGCAAGCTTCCCATGTTTATAATTATGTTTTTGATATGAATTGAGTATTTTCAAATATTATAAAGCTTTGGGAAATGCCCACATGTTCAAAGTATGATTGATGATTTCTCGAATTAAGCTTACCACATGATTTTGGAGTGAAGACTCCCAATTATCTTTCAGCTTTTGGTATGGTTTGAGTTGAAGCTTCTCATATGCATCATTTCATATTTGAGATGTATTTGATTATTGAGCTTCGTCAATAGACTGTTGAGCTTCGTTGAATAACGATGTAGAGCATATGCATGTTTTTGGGAGTGGTGTCTAGCACCGAGTAGGCTAAGAGTCGATCACCCTAGGCCTCAAAACTATGCGCCAACATAGGTTTATACTATTATATATATTACTTCGCCTCCCTTTTGAGCTATCCCCGACCCTATTGGCCCATGAGCTTGATATCGATATTATGGTATTGTCCTTAGTCCTGGCAAAGCTTTGGATGACTCTACCCACTTGAGTGTGGTAGTTGGGACCACGTAAGGTCTATCGGGGTATGTCAGTTAAAAGACGAGTCTCCCTTTGTTCCTCATGATTTTGGTTATGCATATTCATTACTCATGAGGTTTACATGTGTATGCGTGTTCTAAAGCAGGTTTGACTCAATGTTCAGCTTTTGTTATAAATGTCAGAATTCATCTTTGATTCAATCGATTCAGTTATGATGTTATGAAGTCATGTTATGCTATGTTATGATGAGATCATGATTTTAGGAAGAATGTATGCAAGCCCTACTCTCAGATTCTTAATGTTTATGTTTTACTTAATTCATTGTCTTTAAATGATTTTGCTTAGTTAAGCGATTTTACTTACCTTACATACTCGGTACATTCCACGTGCTGATCACATACTCTATGTTGTATCATTTCATGATACAAGACTCGGCTCCCAAGTTCAACCCCGCTCTTAGTCAGCCTTCTAAGATAGCATTATTCTTTGTCGGGATGTCCTCATCTCCCGAGGACTAGACTGTTCAGATTTTTTATATGTATTTCAGTTTTAGTTTTTTCAAGTTATTTGGGGTCTTGTCCCATCAACTCGTCATGTTTAGAGGCTTTTCAGACATATGGTTGTATTCAACTTCAAATTGTGTATTCTGATGTTACATTTAACATAGACTTCCGCAATGATATTCTTGTTGATTCTTCTATTTTATTGATCGAGTTAGACGCATGCTTATGACATGGGTTGACTTGGGGTCTCTTGAGGCTCCTTGTACCGTGTCGCAATCTGGGGTTCCGTTCGGGTCGTGACAAAACATGTGACCTAACGACTCGTTAGGCTACTTAACGAGTCATCAGGTACCACCCAATACCACTAGAAAGAAATTTCATTTCTATGAACTTTTCTTGATGCCTCCACTTAACGATTCATCATGATACTTAACCAATCGTTAACACCCTCAAAACTCCAACTTTTCACCACCGTCTCGCACTTAATTGATTACATAATGACCTATCAAGTGGCTTAACAGGTTATTTGACGATTCGTTCTATGACCCGGTGCAGATTTTCCTATCTTCTTCCTTTCGTGCCTCGGGTCTAATCAAGGGGACTTTTGGGTTATTACATTTTGAAGTAGGTCTTCTAGTATTGAGGCGCATCACCCCCACCAGGTTGAAGCGAAAGACAAGTTCTCTCCAAACAAGCAAGGCTCGTCGATTGTGAAGAGGATATTACCCAATAGAACTTTATATATGATATATATAGAAGGCAAAATGACAGAAATTGCTATCAACGATGATGCTATAAAAATATATTATCTATGATCCTTATTTTCCATAATTAGATTTATATTGCCTTGTACTTGATATTTCGAAGTTTGATATGAAAAAGGCATTTTATTCTACTATCCAAAATATTATGTCATCCCTTTTGAGCTTTAGTTTATTTTCTTTTCTATCCCTCTTTCGGAATCACAATGGATTAAGAAAATAAAGAGAAGAAAACAAAGAAAACAGAAGAAAAAAGTCAAAAGTTAATCAATCATGTTACATGAACTATGTCTAACCTGATTCTTCTCTCGACATTGGATGCACTGAGTATATAAGGTAAGAAAAATATAATAGTAAAATAGTAAAATAAGATGATGATTATAGGGTAAACTTAAATCATGAGTTTCAGATCATAAACGTAGTATATTGGCTCTGGGATTCATAAAGCTAATCATGACTGAATTCATAAGTAAAGCCTCATAAAGCGTATATTGAGAAAAGATAGCGTAGTTGTAAAGTCATAAGTCATGAACATATTTACACATAGACAATCAAGGAACAATGGGAGATTCTAATAACAGACATACCCCATGTGAGCATACGTGGAGCCTAGCTTGTAATCCTAGCTGGGAGGTGTATCCATACCTTTCCAAGGGCATGCACCATGATGGCATAATATCACTCATGGGTGGCTCATTTGGGCATGGGAGACACTTTCATGGAGGACCATATCATGGATTCGGTGGCTAGTTCTGAGACCTGGGAGCGCTTGAACCCCAGCCTACTCGGTGTTAAATACTACTCCCAAAACATATATAGTGCTCAAATCATAATCATGAACAAAGATTTTACATGAGCTAGTTTAAATCACGAAACTCATAATATCTTAACATACTTGAACAAGCCATTAAAACAATGCTAAAGATTGGCCATGATACATAAACATGAGATTCGCAAAATTGGTGAATACTTGAATAAACTGTCATAACATGAAATTATAGGTTCATAAGCTTTAAATTTATAAGATCATACATAATTGAGTAAAATTATCATAAACTTGAAAACATAGATTCATGAGAGATCTTAGTTGAAAGCATGTAACATTATCATAAAACATGGCTTGAATCATAAGAAACTTGAAATCATAAGAGGATCATAGTGTTTCATTCAATTTGGGTCTAACCCTAGAAATTTCTAATTTGGAACATGGAGAGTGGAGATTATGGAATTGAACTTGAAAAGGGCATGAGGGTGCAAGGAATCTCCTATTCATAACCCTAAATACCTGGGCTTGATGATTTCTTAACTTGTCTTGAAGACCCAAGAAGAATTTGAGATGAAGAGGATAAGGAACCCTTGCTTTGCCTTGAGGGGATTTGATCTTCACTTAGAGGTCTTAGGAGTAAAAGAAGGATTAGGAAAGAATAAAACCATAGAATATACCCTCTTAGGAGCTTAAAATGACTTAGTTTAGGAGTTATGAATATAGGAAGTACGAAAATACCTTTAATGACTCAGCTTCAAAAATCATTCAGACAAAGTTGATGGGTTACATAACAACCCATTAGGAAACTGACAAGTTTTCAAGTTCCATCCATGATCACTGGACAGATTTCCAACTTTTTGACCTTTTCTTGACACCTCTGCTTAATGATTCGTTATGATTCTTGGTACTGATGGTTGTTTCGGGTGTGGGAAGCCCGAACATATGCTCAAAGATTATCCTTCAGCTAGGCAGGGTGACAATAGAGGTCATGCCCTAGCTACCACTTCAACAACTCCAGCAGCTCGCCCATCTCAGCAGGGCGCCTCTTCTAGTGCAATTGGCGAGCAGTGTAGAACAGGTTCTATGCACTATCTTGATGTGTACTGATGCGTTACGACTATTCCATCTTGATGTGTATGCATTGTTACATCCAGGAGCTACTTTAGCTTTCGTGATTCCTTATGTTGCTGTTAGTTTTGGAGTCAGTCCTCAAATTCTATCAGAACCCTTCTCAGTCTCTACTCCTGTCTGTGAGTTAGTTTTAGATCGATGTGTATACAGAAATTGCCCTGTCAGGATTCTTCAAAAAGTCACCTCAACCGAATTAGTGGAGCTAGATATGAACAATTTTGATGTTATATTCGGTATGGATTGGTTACTTGCATGTTATGCCTCAATCAACTGTAGAACCCGTACGATAGAGTTTCGAATTTTGGGTGAACCCGTCTTTAGAGTGGAAGGGTCATTCAACTATGCTTGTAGTTCACTTTGTTTCATATATCAAGGTCATGAAGATGATTTCCAAGGTATGTATGTATCATCTAATTCGGGTCAAGGATTCTACATCTGAGACCCCAACTCTTTAGTCAGTTCCTATAGTATGTGAGTATCTAAAGGTTTTTCCAAATGATCTACCAGGAGTCCCTCCTAAGTGGGAGATTAACTTTGGTATTGACCTTCTCACTGATACACAACCCATATCCATTCCTCCTTACAGAATGGCTCCAGCTGAGCTAAAGGATTTGAAAGAGCAGTTGGAGGATATCGTAGATAAGGGTATCATTAAACTTAGAAAACCCCTATAGGGTGCTCCAGTTCTCTTTGTTTGGATGAAGGATGGTTCCCTTAGGATGTGTACTGATTACCGACAGTTTAACAAGGTCACAATCAAGAATAAGAATACCCTCCCTAGGATTGATGACTTATTTGACTAGCTTCAGGGTGCTAAGTGCATTTCAAAGATACACCTCAGATCCGACTATCATCAGACTCAGAGTTAGGGAGAGTGACATTCCGAAGACAAACTTCAGGACTTGGTATGGTCACTACGAGTTTGTAGTTATGTCTTTTGGACTAGCGAATGCTCCTATGTCTTTTATAGATTTGATGAATAAGGTGTTCAAGAAATATCTAGATATGTTCGTGACTGTCTTCATAGATGATTTACTCATATACTCTCGAAGCGAGGAGGGGTATGCCACACATTTAAGGAATGTGCAGTAGACACTCAAGGATCGCCAGCTGTTTGCTAAATTCAGCAAGTGTAAGTTTTGGCTGAACTCAATAGCATTTTTAGGCCATGCAGTGTCTAGAAAGGGTGTGTAGGTTAACTCTCAAAAGATAGAAGCAGTGAAGAATTGGCCTAGACCTGTCAATCCTACAACTATTAGGAGCTTTTTGGGTTTAGCCAACTGTTACAGGAGGTTTATAAAGGGATTTTCATCTATTGCAGCACAATTGACTAAGTTGACCCAGAAGAAGGTCACTTTTTAGTGGTCGGATACTTGTGAGATGAGGTTTCAGGAGTTAAAGACTCGACTCACTTTAGCCCCAGTTTGACCCTGTCGGAGGGCACGATAGTTTTGTTGTGTGTTGTGGTGCCTCTAGGGTTTGTCTTAGTTGTGTATTGATGTAGCTTGGTAAGTTCATTATTTATGCCTCTAGATAGCTTAAAACTCACAAGAAGAATTACCCGATGCACGACTTAGAGTTGGCAGCTGTGCTATTTTCATTGAATATTTGGAGGCACTACTTGTATGGAGTACATGTGGAGGTGTTCACAGACCACAAAATCCTTCAATACGTGTTTACTCATAAGGACCTGAATTTGCGGTAAAGGAGATGGATAGAAATTCTCAAGGACTATGACATGAGTGTCCTTTATCATCTGGGCAATCGAATGTAGTGGTGGATGCACTTAGTAGATTGTCCATGGAGAGTGTCTCTCATGTCGAGAACAGGAGAAAAGAGTTAGTAAAGGATGTCCATAGGCTTGTTTGTCTAGGGTTTCACCTTGTTGACTTGGCAGATTGTGGTGTCATTATTCAGAATGGGTCATAATCTTCATTGGTGACCGAGGTCAAGGCTAGACAAGATGAGGATCCCATCTTGGTAAAGTTGAAGGATTCAGTGCAAAATCAAAAAGTGGAGGTTTTCTCCCAAGGGGGAGATGGTGCACTCTGATACCAGGGTCAATTGTGTGTACCAGTTGTAGATGACTTGAGAGAGTAGATATTGAGGGAGCCTGATGGCTCTCAGTATTCTATCAATCCAGGTGCCAACAAGATGTACCGAGATATACGAAAAGTTTTTTGGTGGAATGGCATAAAGGACATAGTGGGGTTTGTGGATAAGTGTCCGAATTTCCAAAAGGTGAAGGTTGAGCATCAGAGACTTAGGGGTATGCTTTAGGATATTAGCATTCCCACTTACCAGTTGGAAGAGATCAATATGGACTTTATAATAGGATTACCTCATACCCGTCGACAGTATGACTCTATGTAGGTGATTGTGGACAGGTTTACCAAATCAGCCTATTTCTTACTGATCAAAATTATTGATTCAACTGAGGGTTATGCGAGATTGTAAATTCGAGAGTTAGTTTGGTTTCATGGACTCAATTCACCTCTCAATATTGGAGATCATTTTAGAAGAACTTGATACTCAGGTGAAGCTTGGCACAACTTTTCACCGTCACAGATGGTCAAGCCGAGCAAAACATTCAAATTCTTGAGGATATGTTGAGAGCGTATGTCATTGATTTCAAGGGTGTTTGGGTTGATCACTTGCCTCTCATAAAGTTTACCTACGATAACAGTTACCACTCCAGCATTCAGATGGCTCTGTTTCAGGCTCTTTATGGTCGAAGGTGTAGATTACATATTGGATGGTCTGAAGTGGGTGAGGCTATATTGATAGGGTCAGATTCAGTCCATGAGGTGATGGAGAAAGTTCAACTTATTAGAGAAAGGCTAAAAACATATCAGAATCATAAAAAATCTTATGCAGATATAAGGCAGAGGAAGCTTGAGTTTGAGGTTGATGATTAGGTATTTCCGAAGGTGTCTCCTATGAAGGGAGTGATGAGGTTAAGAAAGAAGGGGAAGCTCAGTTCCCATTATATTGGTACTTATAGAATTCTGAGGCGAGTTGACAAGGTGGCCTATGATTTGGAGATACCAGTGGAGTTAGCTTCAGTACACCTAGTTTTCTATGTATCACTATTGAAGAAGTGCAGTGGTAACGCGACCCTAGTTGTTCTTATGGAGAGAATAGATGTAAAAGATAGTATTACCTATGAAGATGTGCCAGTTGAGATCCTTGATCATCAGGTTCGGAAGTTGAGGGTCAAGGATGTAGCTTCAGTTAAGACTTTATGGAGAAATCATCTTTTTGAGGGAGCTACGTGGGAAGCTAAAGCAGATATGATGGCTAGATACCTGAATATTTTCCCTTCCGGCATAGTTCAAGCATGAGGTACCAATTTCATCCATAGCACTCTATTTAGTTTCATGTCAAGTTCATGTCTATCAGTTCCCTTCATATCATAGCATGCATGTATGTTTCATGAATTCAGTTTAGTAATGTATCTCAGTTCGAAGTCAGTCACTCCATCAGTTTTCAGCTTCAATTATTCAATTTTGGGATTTCAGTTATTTCCCTAAACTATTCATATGTTTAATCTACATTCAAGGAAGAATGTTCCCAAGGGAGAGATAATGTAACACCCCAAAAGTCCCTACAATCAAGCCCTAGACTTATAGAAAAATCAGCAAAAAAATATGCAAATCCCTCAAACCATGAGTCGATGTCACGAGTCGTAAGGGGAGTCGTGGTTAGGTTATGAAGTTCCATCTCCCATACCATGAGTCCACACCACGAGTCATAAGGGGAGTCGTGGTTAGGTTATGAAGTTCCATGAGTCCACACCACGTGTCGTAGTCACAGTACGACTTATAGGTTGATGTAACGAGTCATGATTAGGGGTCATGATGAGCTACTGGTTTTCATATCTTGAACCAACAAGACAAGGTATGACTAAGTTTTTTGTGTGACGGGTCATGGAATGTAGTTGTAATTTTGATCTGTCGAGGGAAAGGGTGATTTCATGAGTCAAGGTATGACTCTTTATAGGAAATAATGAGTCGTGGAAGGTGTGCGTGGTTAGAATCAGAGAGTTGGAAATTTGGACTGACTGGCAATGGAAGGACACCACGAGTCGTGGTTTGAAGATACAACTCGTGGTACAAGTCGTGGTGACTGGCAATGTGTTTTTCCCTATCGATTCATTAAGGGTGTTTTTGAAATTTCTAAGTTTCTAAGTCCTAAACCATGTCATTAAATCTTGAGAATGAGTTTTTTAAGGGGAATATTCACCCTAGAACTCTAATTCTACTCCTAACACTCTAATTTGAAGATCAAAATCCCTCAAGGCTCTCAAGAATAAGCTAGGGTTCTTCACTCTAATCCTCTCCAGTTTTCTTTGGGTTTCAAGATAAGTCAAGAAACTAGTGAATCAAGGTATGTGGGGTTCTTCAATGAAGGGTTATTCCACCCTCATTCCCTTTCCAACGGAAATCATGATCTCCCATTTCCCCTTGCCCTATTTTTGAATTTCTAGGGATTTATTGGGTATTGTTGAATTCCTCTGTGATTCTCCTATGGGTTTAGCTATTTTGATCAAATTGATGATTCTATGATTAGGGTTTTTTTATATCTATCAAGTCCTTCATGAAATTACTACCAAGAATGATTATGAACTCCTAGGGTTAAATTCCCTCTTATTGAAATCCAATGATTTTCATATGATATCAACTTTCAAATTTTAAGTTATGTATTATGATCATGATATATGATTTTATTTCAAGAACCATTCATGAATTTATGAAATTCAAGTATGATGACTTTCTCAAGTATGCATAGCTTTTACAAGTATCATGTTTATGTTTATGGCCGGTTCACGTGCCTCTTTCATCGCTAGTTCACGTATTTCAAGAATATTCATGTATCTTATGATTTTGACTTGTCCATGTATTTCAAGTATGTTTCACGATTCCTCTATGAGCCATATGCATGTTTCAATTAATTTTACAAATTTTAGTTGTTTAATTCTTCAAACCATTCTCCATTTTATTCCTTATGTTAGAATAGTAAAATAAAGTATAACCTTATAATGATTGATCGAACAAGTCTCTGAGGGATCGATAATCGGACTTCTAGTCCTATATTACTTGACGACCACATGCGTTTGCATCCTCTTGGGCGACATCATATGTCTAATTCCAGCCAATCTCCCGATCTTCCTATGTGGAACCTTCTAACTGTAGATGCAATTGTTCCACACGCATGTCCCTGTTTGTCTTCCAGCAGATTACTTTCAGTTCAATTCCTTCAACTTCTTAGTTTCAATCAAATGCATGTACGAAAGAAGATAAAAGGAATAAACCTTTCTAAATTATATTAAAACAAGACAATAACTCATGCTTAAGGACCAAATGAGTTGGTAAATTACCAAATAATCACCCTTTTGTGTGCATTTGTATATTATAGTCATCTTTCTGCTTTTAGAAAAGGTAATTGATTTGTGTTGAACCATTATATGTTGGTAGTTATGGGAGATATATGACTTTGAACTAAATATATAGGGGAGTAAATGAAACGTTGATTGGATGATCTAGTGGTTGATTAGGGATATCACATAACCTACGAACCTACTTTAGTTGTAAAGGACGTATATGTGTGACAGCGGGAGTCTTTGATATTTAAGCTTGAAGATAAATAATATTTTGAAGCCGTTGAATCATTTCGAAGAGAAACCCAATTATTATGTTGGAGGATATTTAATAAAAATAGTTTGAAAAAAAGAATAAAGATTTGACTAATTTAGAGATGTGCCCCACTTTCTTTTCTAAGGACCAGTAGTTCGAAATAGTGAGAAGACCAAACCCTTTTGTAGGATTGCTAAGTATCTTATTGGAATAATAATTAGGTCTTGTGTTGAAAGTCCTTCATAATGGTATATTTGCAAAATTTTATGCATGCCTTGTATCTGGCGGTCCTTTGATTAAATCTTCAAACCTTAAGAGAATCAGTTGGCACCTATCCCAATTTTTGTTATGGAAAACAAAAATCAACAGCATCACCTGTAGAGTTCAACTAAAATTGTTTATATAATGCAATCAAGTTATTATAATAAGGTAATGTGAATAAAGGAAGTTGAAATTATAGATAAAGTTGTTTGGCTTATGCTGATTTGAACACAATGGCTCAAATGATGTCTCATAATTTTAGTCTGTGTGATTGACAACACGACTTGCAAATGTAGAAAAAGTGTTAAGAATCATAATAGAAATTCGGATATAAAGTGAGGAGTGAAGCCATGTAGCTTGTTATGGTAAGGCTGAGTTAGGCTTAATTATGCCTTTTTCCACGATCAGTAGTCTTAATTGCTCTCTTGGTGACTTTGTTTTTTTATTATTTATATTATATAGTAGGGAAAGGGAAAAGGAGGATGGTATTATAAGATGAAAAATTAAAACCTCACCAACAAGGTGAAAGTTTATGTAACCAACCAACTTAGCTACTAAAATCCCCCTTGGTAACATTGTTTCTCCTGCATTCGAAGAAATAATTTTAGTTTGGGAGACTAATCTATGTTGGCTTGGGCTTGTTTCCTTGATTCTTCTTCCTATGATTGACTTGTGAATCCATTCGATCATTGGGTTATACAAGATCACATGTCTATCCTTTACTTTAGTCCTTCCTCTTGATATGCAACCTTGGTGGAATTTTGAGGACTCCTTTGAAAATTCAGCCCTGGTTACATGTTTCAAAACAACTCTCATGCTTATTTGTAAAAAGAAGAATCATATCACCTTATGGCCAATATGATTACCAGCCAAAAGGCAAAAAAAAGGTTGAATGCAACTCTATCACTAAATTCTTTGCAGATTTTCGATATATTCTCAAAAAAAAATTTCCCGGTTTCTACCTATGGGATGATTAAAATATTTGGGTAACATGATCGTTCCCACAAGGACCTTAGGTATCTTTCTAATGAAAGATTTAGGTCATACAAAATTCATTACAATGACAATCATTTGAGTTTTTATTACAAATGGAGAAAAAACCTTACATGGGGTTTCTTAAATATCCCACCTTGAGGGATATGTCAAAAGAAGTTAATTTACAAGAAAAATATGTGATTACAAGGAAAAGATAGGAATAATTCTATACATAGGCTTTTTGCAAATTTTGGTGCAAACTTTCCTAGTGGTGAATGTTTTCTTCAAAAATAATTTCCCCTATTTAGAACATCATGATCTTACTCTCCAACAAAAAATATGGTATCTCTCAAGGAACGTCCTTAGGTTTGATCAACTAATCATCAATCAAGTTTTCAATCTTCTAATTGAGGTTAAAACATCCCGCCATGTCGCGCCTAGCAACACCAGAATTATAACACATCTTTGATCAGCCTTGTACAAAATATTCAAAGGATTGTTTGGCATTCCTTCTATCAGGGAAAGGACCCCTGCTACCTTAAGACTTTTTATGCTAATTCTGAGATTCCTCTAATTGCTGAATACATTGGGAGGCTTCGGAAATCTTTGATGAGGTGTGTTGTTTCCTGTATTTGGAGGGGTTCTTTAGTCTCACCTGCCTTGTCTTTTATCAAATCTTGTATCTTTTGTTGATGTTTAATGCAACTTTTCTTTATCATGGCTCACCATCCCTAAATGATAGGCGTGTCATTGGTTAGCACTGTACAACTAATTCAATGGATTGATTGGCTTCTTTCAATTTGGTGGAGTATACTTACTGCTTTCAATATTTCATAAAGGTGAGTCTGGGATTTTGTTGATGGTATGGAATTCCTTAGATGTAAATTATTTTGATGGGATTTTGATATGTATTTTTATAAGTGGGAGTACAAGATTGCCGATAAATTTGTTTGAGGTAATAAACAGGGTGCAAATTATGTAGAGTTGAATGATAGATCTTTTGTGCATGTAACATATATGAAATTTTGGTAGTCTTGATGGACTCTAAGTAGATATTATATTTTAATAATACTAATGAATTTCCAATAGCTTCACAGACATTTTAAATTTGATCATGATTCAATGGTGCAAAGCAATATCGGAGCTATTTACAGATGGTTGATTTTTTGGGACGGACAACTTTGTTGAGTATTTGGTTTACTGTACCTCTTTTTGTTGTTCAGTAATCTTCGGGGTCAAATGAGCAATGAACTTAAACTTTTGCGTGTCAGTTCCTTGGCTGAAAGTTTCGAAGCCCTACAAAGTTATAGACGTCATCCTTATTTCCTCTTAAGTAGAACTGATCACTTTTCCGTTTCTTTACCTGAGATATGCTCGAGAAAGGATAGTACCATTGCCTTGGATCTAGTAAAGTAGGTCTTTTTGTTTTTACAATAGAAACTTAGCCTTTCTCCTAAGAAAAGAAAAACTCAAAAGATAAACATGTTAGTTTGTTATCAATAATATTTAAATCAAGATAATGTACATAAGTAAATCAATCAACATTTGATCTATTTGAGTTAATTAATCCAATATTTGAGGGTTAAGAGACTCTTAAAAAATTACTGATTGGATAGGATTTTGAGCATTTTGATTGACTTGATAAGTTCAGATATGACAAGTTTTATGAGGTTTTTATGAAGGACCAATAGGTTTTGATATAGTTTGAGGCTAGGTTCATCAACCCCCACCCCCATGTTAGTTTTTAGTACAATATCTCATTATTATATTGATGGTGCTCTTCTATGTTTTCCAAAATGCGAGATAGGGAAGCAGATCTTACAAAGGAAAGTGACAGAGCCTTAAGTAGACATCCTAGCCATGAAAATTAGACATGTTGTAGTTTGCTCTACAAAGAAATGCTTAGGGGAATTCTACCCAAAGACCACTCGTTGCTTACGAGTCCCTACGTAGGACATAGGTTAGGAAAGTCTTAATATGATAAAATAAAAGTAAAGACAACATTGTTGGAAAAACATAAACCTAGAGGCACCCAAAAGGTGATCCTCCTTGGATCATCGTAAATTGCTAACCTAAACTGCCTTGGGCGGCCTATCCTTCTTACTAGTCATTAGTGGGGAGCTCTACTATGATCTCCCCAGTGTGGACTATGTTTTCCATATGGTGTTTGTATGTATGACATTCATAGATGCAGTGCCCCGATATCCCGTTGTGGTAGGGACAAGTGTTTGTTGTTTTCTACCTTTTCAAAGGCCTTCCTCTCTTCCTTAGGGTTTCTATCATCCCATCACTAATTAAATTTTTTAAGAGCCCAGTGTACCAGTCCTTGAAAATGGTGAATTCATGATGCCAAATATAGGATTCATGGATTATTGTAGTTGGTGCTCCCCACTAAAGCTTTTCACAAGTTAACATGGTGCATGTCCCACTTATGTAGGTAATCTAACCGCTATTGATCATTTCACGTATCTTAACTCCCTAAATCCAATATTCATATATGGAATGTCCTGACATGCCAAGATGATAGTCATATCTCTGGTCTCTAACAGTGAATAATGTTTCTATTGATCTCAATCTCTCAAAGATTTTTGAGAGGCACTTGATTATGAGGTAGATGTTGTAAGGGACAGAATAGGCCCTGACCGTGATGGAACCTATTACTCTTGTAATGTTAGTGATGTTCTTAATTAGATTCGGGTCCTGGAGCTACCATGCCTTGAATCTAGACCCAGGGCATAAATCTACAACTAGACCACTTTTGTGATCCAAGTAACTCTAGGCCTAGCTTACTACTATTTATATCTTAATAAACAATGTAGAAGCTTAATACATAAGTGAGCTTAATATAATAAAAGAGAGGTTATCATATAACTGAAATAAATATTAAGAAGTAACATTATTGATTCAATAACTACTCTATCTATGAATCCTCTAAAATAGAGATGGGTGCTGGGACATAGTTCTAATAGCTACCTCAAGCTCTATAAATAAAAATACTCGATAAAAACTGCAACACTCTAGATGTAGAAGGCCTCACCAAATAGAAGGATGAAGTGAAGTCCTAGCGAAGTTTCCCTTGCTATGCTTGTCTGTCTGAGTCTGCATCATAATACGATGTAGCGCCAAAAAGGACGTCAAACGTATGGTACTTAAAATAGCTGAATGAAACAATGCTAGCAAGAATATCTCAATAGAAGGATACAAATGGAATAAATAAACATGACATGAAATGATAAATGAAACTGTACTCTGAAACTCTAAATGATGCATAGGACATAATATAATAAGATGATCAATGTGTAAAATAATTTATGCAATAAAACACTTACATCAAAAACTATCTCTATAATACATATTCAAGTGATGTATATCAATAGAAAGGGAGTTTCTCATAATTGACACCATCATGAATGAGCACATGATGCCCAATTATCTCGCTCAAATTGATAGAGCCTTCAAAAACCTCTCCACGATAGCAGACAATCACAATCTGGGATCCCTAACAATCAAAGTCCTTACCAGGAACTGTCTGTGAAGTTGGTCGAACCAACAGCACGATCCATACATATGTTTGCTATGTAGTTATGGGGCATAGGGATTGTCAGAACCCCATCACCTACTCGGTGCTAAATACTCCTTCCAAAATAATCTTGCGCATGTCCAATCAAATTATTTTCTTAGGAAACATTAAAACATTATTATAAAGAACTTTAGCTCTGACATATAATCAATATTTAAAATCATCTGTGGAGTCTTTCACTCAAAATCATCTTTAACTTACTTACGATCCTCTCGCTTAAAACATAGTTTAAAACATCTCTAAAACATCTTGAAGAGCCCTTTACTCAAAATAATATTTAAAAATCAATATGGAACCTTTTGCTCAAAACATCTTATGATTTTTGTTGAAACTTAATTTTGACCTCCCTGTGCCCTGTCTATGTTGCTTATTAATATATATGTGCATATTTTAAAATTATCCTTTTTACGTAATTGTTTAGTTCGCATCCATAATATTTTAGTATTAGTTATTATACATAGTTAGTTTTGCATACTTATTTATTTGCACATCTTTCAAGTTATATTTAAAAAATATTTTTATTAATTTTAAGTTATCAATTTACTAACATTATACGTAGTTACATCATATTACATAATATATATACACATATAATATACACACACACATATATATATATAATATACATATACACATATATATATGTATATATATTAGAAAAAAATTAAACAAGTTTTATTTACAAAATGTAATTTACTTAGTTTATAAATTATTTATATGTCATTTTGTAATAATAATATTTGAGTAATTTTATCATGAATTAAGCCATTATGTTACCTATTTACTAAATCATTTACAACTGTATTATTTTATTTAATTATATAGCAGCTAATTCAATTTTCCTCCAATTCATTTAAAATCTAGCCAGTTTCGATTCAATTTATGCCAATTCTGGCCATTTTGATCAAATTTTGGCCATATTTTAAATTTCAATTCATTTTCAATTTAAGTCTAACCATTTATCTATCCACGACCCACTTAACTATCTTCGACCCGACCCATATATCTTTATTAAATCCTAACCATCCACTCCTTTTAATTCGATGGCTCTGATTAAATCAAAGGATGTTTCCTTTTTAACCTACCAATAACCCAAACCCTAACCATTTTCCTAATTCTCACTCTCCCTCTTTGCTGCACACCTCTATTTTTTTTCTTCCTCGCCTCATCGTCTCCCACTTCATCTTTGGTCGGCCACCGTCGCCTCCATTGATGCCAAACAACTATCACCCTCATAGAACCATCACAAAATAGCCACTGGACTCCTCTCCTCCCTTTCCTCTCATTGCTCCGGCCAACCACCAGGTTTGTCGCGCATCCCTCTCCCTTTCGTTCCCCATATCTTGCAGAAATGGATAGACCCTCAAACCTTGATTCTCTTCGCTGATCGTCAGTCAGAAAACCCTCGCAAGACCAAATCACCAGTGCAACTCCTACATTTCTCCCGTGAAATGTCAGCGCCGCACGACCAGTGAGACTGCCTTCGATCACCTCTTTTCCACTCATCCTTGTCATGGAAAAAAGCTTCAAGATATGGATTTGTTAAGATAGATTCTCCAATCCGTCCCTAGTATGAGTTCTATTACATTTTGGTTACTCTCCATTTCTCTTGTATTATGAGTTTATTCATGATGGTTTATCAAATCCTAAATCTACAGTATATGGCTCTAAATTTTGTCTAACCCTGATGTGATTTTGTTGTTTCATCTAGTTATATTATCGTGTATGAAAATCTTCGGGTTAGACTTACTATATCGGTAAAATAGTCTTGTTATCCTCTCAAAGACCGAGTTCATGTTTATATTTTTAGGGTTTAAATACACCTATCTGCATATTTTCGGTTTTTCAATCACTAACGTGATATGATTTTAGACATTTTTGGTGCACTTTGACAATTTTGTGTGATTTGTTCCTTCCTTATTTTGAATTCGATTTAGGACAGCCCCCCACTATCAATTGTAGTAACATTATGACATTAGCCCATATTATTTGTGATTTGTTTTCCAATAGATCAAGAATCTGATATTTTTATTTTCCTATGAATTGTTTCTTTCATTGGATCCTTGATTATTTTAAAATATTTTCCTTTCCTATGTGTGCTTACTAAGTGGAGATAATTCTAGTTTGCATATTATGATATGATTTGTATTCATAGGATAGCTTCTGCTAAATTCTAGCATGCCTTATTTACAATTGATTTCTTCCCTTCCCTCACTAATTGGAGCCATATTAGTACACTACATGCTTTTTAAGTTAATTTCAATTGATCTTACACCTGATTGCCTCCTTTCCTCATGCTGATTTAAAATAGTTCATTGTTTATTCTTGGTAAGATTTGACTTATAGGAAACCTAGTTAATTCCATTTAAGGAAGTTGTGATAATTGATTCCATTATGTTGGGAAAGTCTTTATAAGGAAAATTGTGATTTCGTCTCCCTTCTCTTGAATAATACGGAAAGATTAGTGTTTGTCTATTTATGTTAATTTGATACTCTTTCCTTAACATTTTATGTGACAGTTAATACATGATTACTTATGGTAAATTTTGATGGATCTTACACATGATTGCTTTCTTTCTTTAAATTGATTTATTTTTGGCAAGCTTTGTGGAGTCTGGACTGATTTGATTTTGATTTTGAATGTATCTCCTTGGGTTGAGTTAGCTGAAGATCCTCTCTTTCCTTAACCCCTCTTTCTAATTGACTACATAAGTATGCATCCTCTCCTCTTTTCTAAGAAGTGGGGAACATAACTGGCTCTTGGACAATACAAATTTATCTTCTCTTTTAACATTCTGACATTGCTTTACTTTCTAGTAATACCAATTGAGCAACTACTCTGTCTTTTATTTCTTCTGCTACACTAAGAAATCCTCTACTATTTTCGCTCTCCTCTAATCCATCCTCAATACAAAAACTACTCGAAATCCTTAAGATTCTTGTGATCTTGATGTACTGAGGTTTTGGGTCCTAATTGGTGAAAAAGGTCCTTCTAGAAACTGCTCATACTTGCTTTAATGTTTACTGGAATTACAATACAGTATTCATTACTGATTGATTGGTAGGTCTACTTACTTTTGTTACATTCTTACAATAGTATGCCTTAATCTGCTATGTGTCCTGCTATAATAATTATGAATCTTATTTGAATTTGTGAGGTATTATTCCCTATGTGATGTGTTTTAACGTTTAAATATACGATCTATTAATTCTAGAGTGTACAAGTCTGTATATGTTACTGTGTTTTGTTTTATTGCTTAACAGGTTTTCTTTTGAAGGCATAAAACCGGAGAGTCGCTTTGGGTTTGGTCTAAAAGAGACGATTTGTATTGTTTTGTAACCAGTTTAAATTTAATATTATGATTTTATGTATTCTTTCAGTTGTAATATTGTAATGGATGCTAATGATAGTGAAAAAGGGGTATCACTTCGAGGGGACGGGGATTGCATGTCTTTTATTATCTTAACTGTTCATATATTATGCTCATATAATTGACAAATGTATTCATTTTGGATAGACACCATGCCTATAGGAACTAAAATAACCTAATTTGAAGCATAATAAAATTCATTCCAATAGGATTTTCAATTGATCTATGTGTGTGGGTATATTTTAATATATTTCTACATGTCAAACCCGTTTAAAACCTTTCTGGGAGAATCTTTTTTTATTAATAACATGTTTGTCTCACAAAAGTCATAAAAATACGATTACAAGGCAAATGATTTTTTCATACTTTAGATATTCTGCCAAACAGTTTTCTATTGTGAATGTGTTAATTTTTTACTCACTAGAACTAAAAGCATATTGATGATATAGAAATTATGTCTGCAGGATCTACATTCATTTTAATAAGAAACATATCCGATAAATATGATTTATCATGCTTTAGATATCCTACCTATAGGATCTAATCAAGATCATTAAATTTGTTTGAAACAAACATGATAATCAGTGTTCCTTTTCCATATTTATAAGATTAAGTCTAATAGAGGGCATGTCAAAGAATCTAAAGCTTGCTTACATCTAATGCCCTGCTGGAATTAATGTCTGAATGTGTCTTATTATCTTCATGATTATTTGTTTGTGTTCGTTAAGCCTTTCATAATATGTGCTACGTTTAAATTTGACATCAATTTTATTAAAATCTTGTTCATAGGAATTACACTTTTTCAACCATAGAAATCATGTATATAGGATCTGCAATATATTAAATCTGATGCTTTCCACTAGAAATCATGCTCATTGGATTTGAGGCCACGTTACACCTTTATATGTTTATTTTCTTATATTTGCTTGTTTGGCCCTAATCACTTTTAATAGCCCTAAGTATATTTTAGACCCGAAAAATCCAAATTAGTAGTCCATTGCCTCTTGGATATTAAGATTGGGACGAGGCACATGCTAGGGTGTTAGTATTTTCCTTTGTCTAGAATGATTTATGATTAATAACTAATTAATTAGGTAGGTAGTTTGGACATGATAGTCTGTGCTCGCTGAATAATATGAGCAACCTAAATGAGTTGCGAATTATTATTTTAGTTGCATGGAGTGATCCCATTAGGCTAAATACCCCTCTTATTTGTATGCAAAACTATGTCTGACCTGATTCCCTTCAGGGATATGTAGGCTCCTCTTTGAGGCTCGGTCCAATCCTTTAATATTTTATTTATTTATTTTTGTTATATTATTTCTTGCATCTTCCTTTGTCGATTCCTGATTTTTCGTATGAATTATTAGATCCATAATGTTCTTTCCATATACATTGTTTCAATCTTTTTTTTATCTTTCTGAGTTATCCCGTATTTGTTCCCCTAATTTAGCCTTAGTTTTCAACCTTGTGATTTTATTCTTGATATTTTATTTTATTTTTATTTTTTGTATAATTATTAGAATAAGAATATTTCTTCCATGTATTTTGTCACCAAATTCTTTTTTCTCGCTTATCTGATTTTATTACATAGCTAAGGTTTAGAATACTTTGTTATTTTAAATCATCTACTTTTTTTAGTTCAATCTTAAAGGAAATAGACGAAAATCAACTTCTTTTGTTCACTAGTTAATCCCATCTACACATAATTAATGAATCCGAAAGGGACCCAATTAGTGTACCTCAAAAAGTGCCAAACACCTTCCTTTCGAGGTAACTTGAACCCTTACTTGACTCTGGTGACCTACGCTAGTCTAATTAAATTTTAGTGTAGAATGGTGCCCTAACGCACTTTCATTCGTTAGGTGGCGACTCTTTTTAATAAATCCTTAAAAAGTTGTCACATGTTGAATCCCGCTTTTTACGAGAAAAATGGGGTGTGACAATTTTCAAAATAAGACTTATGGCTTTTCAAAATCATACTAAAAATCATCTCTTCATGCTTAAAATTCTCATCATGCATGCTCTCTCGAAAACATGCTAAATCTTTATGAAAATAATACATTTACTTCAAAAATACATGCTTCCAAAATAATGCTCTAGAAATCATGCTTTCATGCAGTTAGGGTTCATGGGATAAGAACATGACTCAACCTAATCGATCAATCAATAACAATAATCAATAGAGGTTGATCAATAACTCCATAGGATAACATGAAAATCAATGGACACTAGTAAACTCATTATGAAGGATTCAAAGAAGGCAATTCAACATATATGAACTTGGGTAGAAGATCATGAGTTTACAATAAATCCTAGTTTTGAATTCAATAATCAATTCATGAATTAAGAACATGAGGAAGTTTAGAATTTCTCATTTGGGTTAGCCTTACATGGAAATTGAAGCCCTAGACTAAAGCTTGAAGAATCCTAACTTTGGAGAAGAAGACTTCCTAGTTTCTTGAAGAACTTGATAGCTAAAGCCTTGAATTCACGTTGAAATTGGAAGAACTAGGTGTCTAGACTATTATGAGTACTTAAATACTACCCTTAGGAATCCCAAATCATCTGGGCTTAGACAATTAATATATGGGAATTCAATAAAATAGCCTCTGAATCGTTTATGGAAACTCTCACTGTCAGTGACCACGACTGACTCAACGAGTCGTGATCTGTAATAATGGATCATAGAATCCTTCTGTCTTAATTGAAGAAAATTTTCTACATTCTGATCTTCAAGTGACTAATCATCAAGATGGTTCGTGACATGCTACACGAGACATATTGTCACGCCCCGAGACTACAATCAAGACGTAACACGGTACTTGAAGTCACAAGTGACCCCAACTCAACCCCTAGTCTATCATACATTGGTATTCTAAGTAAAACAATACATACATACATACATATATAGCTTTGAAATAACAGCATAAGAGCATTTGAGAAAATAAACTAGAAGAAAACATTAAAATTTAAAACATTTGAAATCTAAAATTAACTGTGTATGAAAGCCTTCTAACTGATGAGTTGCTGGGACAAGCCCCCAGCTAACTCTAAGTCTAACTAAAAATAATAACTCAACTGAAAGAAAGTAAAACAAGGCCCTCGAATGATGAGGACTCACACTTCGGCAGTAGCGGAAGAGGATCTAAAATGTGGCGACTAACGCTGCTGGATCTGGGAACCTGTAGCTGCATCATGAAACAATACAAAATAAAAGTATGGGTAAGTACTTTGAATGTACTAAGTAAGTGAGAGGTATAAATAACATGAAACAACTAGTAACTAAGCTGAAACGACATGAAATGACCAACTGAAAATACTGAAAACTGAAATAACTAGAATATAACTGATATGGTCGATAATGACCCTGGTTGATTGTCATAAACATGCCCTAAGTTGAAATACTGAGTCTGAGACACTGTACTGAATTGATCTGAACTGAACTGAATTGAGAAATCTGAGAGTGACTAAATTGACTAGTGGGAGAGTCCATAACCAACATTTAACCACGTGAGCTAGACTTGGAGTCCGATGTATACACCCACCGGTAGGACCTAATATACCTTGCCAGGGTATAAAGACATAAACTGGGTGATCACAAAAGTCTAGGGCTAATCAGGCCAAGTAATACTGCAACCTACGCTGGCAATGTAGTTTTGGGAACCTAGGTGCACTGGAACCCTGGCCTGCTTGGTGCTAAGTCCTACTTCCACCGGAAACCTATACTGAACTACTAGTCTGATAGCTCAAAACTAGGGTCCAAGACTAGTCAGGGACATATAACTGAAAGTACCCTGAGAGTCTTATCGGACCAGATTTTGAAACTAGGTTCTAGACTGGTCAGAGCTGCTTATCTGGAAGCTTCATAACCGTCTAAGAATAATCTGTAAACTGAACTAGGGTCCTAGGGATGGTCATAGCTATATATCTAAAATGTCATGACCTCCTAATGGACCAATAAACTGGATTCTGAGTCTAATTCTGATAACTGGGAGGCACCACTGACACCTCAGAAAAAGAATGAAGTCAAACTGATCAGTTGACACTTTCTGAATAGTGCTAAAGAGGTTCTACGTTCTAACTGAACTAAACTACTAAGTAGCTAATAGAGAACACAACTCATTCCAACAATACGAGAATTTCATAATATGATGAAATTTCAAGAATATAAAGGGGTCTCATCCAACAAGGGTAAAATCATTCTCCTCAATGGAATAATTGCTCCATATATATATAATAAGAATTACTAGGATATTCAGCCCAAAACATACTTTGCAAAATAGACGTAATTTAATATGCAATAATCTTTACTCGAAAGTTTAGGGCTGTAAATCATCTTGGCAAGAACAACAACAATTTACTTATGAATTGATGAAGATCATATGAATAATAAACACGGATAATAACCCAATTGAAATTTATGAAAAACCAACAAGAAAATCCCTTCATATTCGAAAATCTCAGGGCTAAACTGATAGGGAAATTATGGGAAGATATTGGGGGACACAAGGGAAGGAAACTTCCCTTGTTGAATACCCACATACCTGGCTAAGAATTTCCTGAAGAAGAAAACCTGAACTGCTGCGATGAAGGAAGAACCCTAAGCTTGCTTGAAGGATTCTTGAGAGGAGAACTTACGGTGATCTTCTGAAAACTGAGAGTGGGAATGAGGAATGAACCATTTTTCCCCACTAAAAGGACTAAAATAATTACTAAAATGACGTAGTTTTAAGCTTGGGAGAGTAGGCAATTACTAAATAGCCCTTAGAAATTTGCTGGGAAAATCTGCCAGGTGACACTAATGAGGGATCTAACGAGTACTGACCACGACTCGTGGTCATCAGTCGCGGACCACACCATCTCACACCTGGAGATTAAATGCTAAATTTGGTAACGAGTCGTTACAACTGAGGATGATTCGTTGTGAAACTCGTTAGGTGCATTGGCTAAAATCTGATTAGGGCTGACAACAGGGGGCATAACAAGTCGTTACCAGTGACTGCGACTTGTTGTTCCCACCCGTCAAGTACACTAACCAACTTATAAATTCCTTGACCCAAGCCTGACCACGAGTGACTTAAACTGACCACGACTCATGAAGTCTCTCGTTGGGTGCACTGCTTCTCATTTCCGATACTTACTCCTTCTTGTCACGACTGACCTAATGAGTCATTGGGTCTCATAACGACTCGTTAGGTGAGTCCTCCTGTAGCATTTCTGCAGCTTTTCCAGATTTTCTTATTTAAGTCTTGGATTTAGATCTTGAGTTTTCGGGGCATTACAATATCTCCCCCTTGTAAACATTCATCCTCGAATGCTAGAGAACATACAGGAAAGCAGAAAATAACAATCAAAATCTCCAAATACTGCTCATTTAGCTCCAAAATTTTCAGAATGACTACCTCCGTTTCAGAATACATAACTGAACTGAAATTACTTTTCATACATACATCCAAAGTCGCAGATGAAACTTATACACATGAATTGAATTCAACCACTAGATCAGGTCCTAAGGCAAAACTAACATTTCAGGCTACAATAGAGTCTGTAGAGAACAAGTGCGGGTATTTGGCCATCATATCTGCTTCGACCTCCCATGTAGCTCCTTCAACCTGCTGATTTTCCATAGGACCTTGACTGAAGCTATTTCTTTATTTCTTAGCTTACGAACCTGACGGTCAAGGATATGGACTGGTACCTCCTCATATGAGAGACGATTCTTTATTCCCACGTTGTCCAATGGCACAACTGAGATTGGATCTCTGATGCACTTCTTCAGAAGTGACACATGGAAAACTGGGTGTACAACTGCTAGTTTTGGAGGTAATTCTAGCTCATAGACTACATTGCTGATACGCCTCAAAATTCTATAAGGTCCCACATATCTCGTACTAAGCTTTCCCTTCTTTCCAAACCTCATCACCCCTTTCATGGGAGAAATTTTTAGGTATACCCGGTCATCAACTTCAAACTCCAACTCTATTCTCCACACATCAGCATAAGATTTCTGACGGCTCTGAGTTGTTTTCAACCTTTCTCGGATGAGATGAACTTTCTACATTGCCTCGTGAATCGATTTTGGCCCTATCAAGGTAGCTTCACCAACTTCAAACCATCCTATAGGAGATCTACACCTTCTACCATACAATGCTTCAAATAGGGCCATCTGAATGCTAGAATGGTAGTTGTTGTTGTATGCAAACTCGATAAGAGGCAAATGGTCATCCCAATTACCCTTAAAATCAACCGTGCACGCTCTTAACATATCTTCTAGGGTCTGAATGGTCCACTCAACTTTCCCATTGGTCTGCGGATCAAAAGCGGTGCTGATTTTGACTTGAGTGCCTCGTCCCTTTTGAAAGGATTTCCACAAGTGTGAGGTGAACTAAGTTCCTCTATCTGAAATGATAGATAAAGGAATCCCATGGAATCTAACTAACTCTCGGATGTAAAGTCTAGCATAGTCCTCAGCTGAGTCTTTTGGTTTTAACTGGAAGGAAATGAGCTAACTTAGTCATCTGATCTACTACTACCCAGATTGAGTCATGCTGCCGGTGAGTCCAAGGTAGACCCGTAACGAAATCCATATTTACTTCCTTCCACTTCCATGTGGGTATACTGATATCATAAGTCATGCCTCCTAGTCTTTGATGCTCCATCATGACTTGCTGGTAGTTCGGACACTTGGTTACGAATTCAACAATGTCTCTCTTCATGTCGTTCCACCAATAAATATCCCGTAGATCACGGAACATTTTTGTAGCACTAGGGTGAATGGAGTATCTCGAGCTGTGTTCCTTATCCAGTATCTGTTGTCTCAACTCACCAACATCTGGTACACACAATCTGCCTTGGTAACGGAGCACCCCATCTCCCTCTTAGGAGAAAGCTTCTATTTCTCTTCTGAGGACTACTCCCTTAAGCTTAAGTAAGATGGGATCCTCTAGACTTGACTTCAACAACCAAGGATGAATCAAACCCTCTTTGCATTACCACACCACCTTCAGCTGAATCCACCAACTACACCCCTAACCGGGCTAGTCTGTGAACATCTTTCGCTAACTCCCTCTTGCCTTCCTCAATATGAGTCACATTCCCTATAGACCGTTAGCGTAGGGAGTCGGCCACCATATTGGCTTTACCCAGGTGACACAACACACTCATGTCATAGTCTTTTAGTAACTCCAACCACCTTCTCTGATGCAGATTCAGGTCCTTCTGGCTGAACACATATTGAAGGCTCTTGTGATCTGTGAACACACCCACGTGAGCCCATAAAGGTAATGTCTCCATATTTTTAGCTTGAATACCATCGTTCCCTACTCTAAGTCATGAGTTGGATAATTCTTCTCATGAACTTTGAGTTGTTTGGAGGCATAGGTTATCACTTTGCCCTGCTGCATCAAAACACAACCAAGTCCAACCCTGGAAGCATCACAATAAACAACCAATCCATCTGTTCCTTCTTGCAAGATCAAAAGTGGAGCAGTAGTGAGTCGAGTCTTCAACTCCTAGAAACTCTTCTCACACTCATTTGACCACTAAAATTTCACCTTCTTCTGAGTTAAGTTAGTCAGAGGGGATGTTATGGAGTAGAAGCCTTCCACGAATCGTTGGTAATAACCCGCTAAGCCCAGAAAACTCCTGATTTCAGTATGAGAAGTAGGTCTGGGCTAATCCTTCATTGCTGCTATCTTATGAGGGTCTATTTGTATTCCCTCACCCTAGACCACATGACCTAAGAAAGTCACGGACTTTAACCAAAATCCGAAGTTACTGAACTTGGCGAATAACTGGCGGTCTCTGAGTGTTTGTAATGCTAGTCTTAGGTGATTGGCATGCTATTCCTCATTTCTGGAGTATACTAGAATGTCGTCGATAAATACAATGACGAATATATCCAAATACTATTTGAAGACTCTATTCATTAAATCCATGAAAGCTTATAGGGCGTTTGTTAACCCAAAGAACATCACCATAAACTAGTAGTGACCATATCGAGTTCTGAATGATTTTTTCAATATGTCACACTCCCTAACCCTTAGCTAATGGTACCCTAACCTGAGATCAATTTTTGAGAAACAACTGGCTCCCTGAAGTTGGTAAAACAGATCATCAATTCTGGGTAGGGGATACCTGTTCTTGACTATGACTTTGTTCAGCTGACGATAATCTATGCACATTTTGAGGGTACCATCCTTCTTACGCACAAATAGCACTAGGGCACCCCAGGGAGAGATGCTAGGTCTAATAAAACCCTTGTTAAGAAGATCTTTTAGATGCTCCTTCAACTCCTTAAGCTCAACTGGAGCCATTCTGTGAGGAGGGATGAAGATGGACTGAGTATCTCGGAGGAGGTCTATCGTGAAGTCTATTTCCTGTATAGGGGGAACTCCGGGAAGATCCTCCGGAAAAACATCAGGGAACTTGCTAACCACTGGAACTGACAGGATAGTTGGGGTCTCAGAGTTGGAATTCTTAACTCAAACGAAATGATAGATACATACCTTGGAAATGAGTTTCTGGGCCTTAAGGTAGGAAATAAACCTACCCTTAGGCACTGAACTACTGCCCATCCATTCTAACACTGGTTCGCTTGGAAACTAGAACTTGACAACTCTATTTATGCAATCAACTGAGGCATAGAAGAAGTGTAACCAATCCATTCCAAGGATAAGGTCAAAATAGACCATGTCTAACTCTATGAGGTCAGCTGGGATGAATTTATTTAGGACTGAGACTGGGCAGGTTCTATACACCCGGCTGGCTCTAACTGACTCACCAACTTGGGTGAAGACTGAGAATTGTTCAAAGATGACCTCTAGAATGATATTGAACTAGACTGCTATGTAGGGAGTCACGAGTGAAAGAGTGGCTCCTGGATCTAGGAGGGCATACACGTCCAGATGAAAGAGATGTAACATACCTGTGACTACGCCAGGTGAGCTCTCCTGATCCTGACGGGAAGACAGAGCATAAAAATGATTTTGATGCTAACAATCATCTGTACCTGATGTGTTAGCCTGATGGACTGGTCGACCTGCTAGAGCTGATGATGTGGTGGATTGTGGTCTCCCTGGCCCGGCTGATGGTCACTCCCTGAGTCGATGTCCGAGGTGTCCATAATAAAATAGCCTTCTTGACCCTAAAGGCACTCTCCCGGGTGGTTCCTACCACACTTGGGACAAGCTGGATACTTATTCCCGGTACTGTGGGCCTGAGACTGAGTGCCAGATGACCCACCCCTCTGATCCTGGCGGGACTGAAAGGTTGGGGCACTGGCAGAACTGGGTGTTGGGGCTCTCTACTGTTGCTGCTGCTGCGGTGGTAAGCTACTACCGCTACGGTGGGAAGCTACTACCGCTAGACCTCTGATGGACGAAATCTAACTGGCCAGTCCTTTCTCGTTTGTTATTTCGCTCCATATCCTTAAGCTCTCAGCCTCAATCTGCTGGGCATAGAGGATCAAGATGGATAGGTTCATGTCTTTAATCAACATCGCTGTCTTGCACTCCTTGAGGACCAGATTTGACACCCCGTTCACAAACTTCAACATGCGAGCCCTTGTCTCAGCTACCATCTCTGGAGCGTACTTAGAAAGCCTAGTAAACTCAACAGCATACTCATCCACGGTCCTGTTGCCCAGTCGCAAATTCATAAACTACGCCATCTTTTCCTCCCTCAGCTCCTGAGGGAAAAACCTATCCAAGAAAGTTGTATGGAACTCCTCCCACTCCACTGATCCTACTGTCGCTGTCTGCCCCTCCTTCCACTATTCATACCAGACCTGAGCTACACCTTTTAATTGGTAGGCAGTGTCAGCACTCTCAGAAAAGCTAACACCCATAATGCGGGTGAACTTTCTGATCTCATCCACGAACTCCTGGGGATCCTCCCCTACTTTGGATCCATGAAAATATAGAGGGTTCATATGGGTATAGTCCCACACCCTCACAGCTGCTATGGACCCGTTGGTGTTCATCGGCACCACCTGATGTTCACCTGGTTGGTGACTGTTTGAGCCAACAGTTGAATGGCCTCCTTGAATTCGGCAGTAAACACTGAATCATCTTGAGGAGCTGTCGCAGTTGGTGGTGCAGGTCTATCGGCGTTACCGGCCCTTTTTCCATTACCGCGTTTGGGAGGCATGTTTCACTGAAACAAAATAGAGCACGAATTAGAAGGACATTTCTAGAATTGAACTTTAACGCACGATAAAGAGTATGAATAATAGAGAATTTACCTAATAACATCTCGTAGCATTCTCATCATAAGTGTGGCCTGCCTCACACCCATGAATAGGACTCTACTCGATGCGACATTCAGTCTTTTCGAGGAGACTCTAAACCAGGCTCTGATACCAAGTTTGTCACGCCCCGAGACTATACCCTGGACGTAACATGGTACGTGAAGTCACAACTGACCCCAAGTCAACCCATCGTCTATCATACAGTGGTATTCTAAGTAAAACAATATACATATAGTGGAAGCTTTGAAATAACAACATAAGAGCATTTGAGAAAATAAACTAGAAGAAAACATTAAAATTTAAAACATTTGAAATCTGAAATTAACTCTGTGTCTGAAAGCCTTCTAACTGATGAGTTGCTGGGACAAGCCCCCAGCTAACTCTAAGTCTAACTAAAAATAATAACTCAACTGAAAGAAAGTAAAACAAGGCCCTCAAATGATGAGGACTCATACTTCGGCTGCAGATGAAAAGGATCTGAAATGTGGCGACTAACACTATTGGATCTGGGAACCTGCAGCTGTATCATGAAACAATACAACATAAAAGTATGGGTCAGTACTTTGAATGTACTGAGTAAGTGAGAGGTATAAATAACATGAAACAACTAGAAACTAAGCTGAAACGACATGAAATGACCAACTAAAAATACTGAAAACTGAAATAACTAGAATATAACTGATATGGTCGATAATGACCCTGGTTGATGGTCATAAACATGCTCTAAGTCTGAAATACTGAGTCTGAGACATTGTATTGAACTAATCTAAACTGAGAAATCTGAGAGTGACTAAACTGACTAGTGGGAGAGTCTATAACCGATATTTAACCACGTGAGCTAGACATGGAGTTCGATGTATACACCCCACCGGTAGGACCCAGTATACCTTGCAGGGTATAAAGGTATGAACTGGGTGATCACAAAAGTCTAGGGCTAATCAGGCCAAGTAACATTATAACTTATGCTAGCAACGTAGTTCTGGGAACCTGGGTGCGCTGGAACCTCGGCCTACTCGGTGCTAAGTCCTACTCCACTAGAAACCTATACTAAAATACTAGGCTGATAGCTCGAAACTGGGGTCCAAGACTAGTCAGTGACATATAACTGAAAGTACCCTGAGAGCTTATCGGACCAGATTCTGAAACTGGGTTCTAGACAGGTCAGAGCTACTTATCTGGAAGCGTCATAACCGTCTAAGAATAATATGTAAACTGAACTGAGGTCCTGGGGTTGGTCAGAGCTATATATCTAAAATGTCATGACCCCCTAATGGACCAATAAACTGGATTCAGAGTCTGATTCTGATAACTGGGAGACACCGCTGACATCTCGAAAAAAGACTAAAGTCAAACTGATCAGTTGACACTTTTTGAATAGTTTTGAAGAGGTTCCACATTCTAACTGAACTAAACTACTAAGCAGCTAATAGAGAACACAACTCATTTCAACAACACGGGAATTTCATAATATAACAAAATTTCAAGAATTTAAAGGGGTCACATCAAACAAGGGTAAAATCATTCTCCTCAATGAAATAATTGCTCATATATATATATATATATATATATATATATATATATAATAAGAATTACTAGGATATTCAGCCCAAAACATACTTTTCAAAATAGTCGGAATTTAAGACGCAATAATCTTTACTCGAAAATTTAGGGTTGTAAATCATCTTGGCATGAACAAAAAACAATTTACTTATGAATTAATGAAGATCATATGAATAATAAACATGGATAATAACCCAATTGGAATTTATGAAAAACCAGCACAAAAATCCCTTCATATTAGAAAATCTCAAGGCTAAACTGATACGAAAATTATAGGAAGATATTGGGGACACAAGGGAAGGACAATTCCCTTGTTGAATACCCACATACCCACTAACAATTCCATGAAGAATAAGACCTAAAATGCTGCAATGAAGGAGGAACCCTAAGCTTTCTTGAAGGATTCTTGAGAGGAGAACTTACGGTGATTTTCTGAAAACTAAGAGTGGGAATGAGGAATGAACCGTGTTCCCCACTAAAATGTCTAAAATTATTACTAAAATGATGTATTTTTAAGGTTGGAAAAGTAGGAAATTACTAAATAGCCCTTAGAAATTTGCTGGGAAAATCTATCAAGTGACCCTAACGAGTAGTGGTCACTGACCACGATTCATTGTCACCTGTCGAGGACCACATTTTTTGACACCTGAAGATTAAATGCTAAGTTTGGTAACGAGTCGTTACCACTAACGACGACTTGATGTGACACTCGTTAGGTGCACTACCTAAACGCTGACTAGGTCTGGCAACGGGGGACGTAACGAGTTGTTACCGGTGTCCATGACTCGTTGTTCCCACCCGTCAAGTACACTAACCACCTTATAAACTCCTTGACCCAGGCCTAACCACGAGTGACTTAACAGGTCGTGGTCAGTGACCATGAATCGTGAAGTCTCTCGTTGGGTGCACTTCTTCTCATTTCCAATACTTACTCTTTCTTCTCATGACTGACCTAACGAGTCATTGGGTCTCATAATGACTCGTTAGTTGAGTCATCCTGTAGCATTTCTGCAGCTTTTCCGGATTTTCTGATTTAATTCTCGGATTTAGATTTTGAGTTTCCAGGGCATTACACATACCATGACTCATGGTCACTGAACCTTGACTACTTAGTTTCTGAACCTTCATACCACGAATGCTCAATATGATGCATTCCAAGTCACCATGAATCGTAGAATCATCTCATGGTGACTGGATCAATTTGGTTCATTCTCGAATCCCTTCCATTGACTTGACAGAATGACTCGCTCCCCCTTGTCATATTGAGTCGTTAGGTGTCTCATTAATTTCCTTCACCTGTACCATTGCCTCCTCTCACGAGTCATGTCATGACTCGTTGGTTCCCGCCATGAGTCATTACATGGCTCGTCTTATGGTCCTTGATATCTTCTCAAGCTAAATTTCATGATCTCTACTTCTCAAATTCTAAATTGTGAAATTCTAGGTTTTAACCCAATTCAATACAATTATCCATGATATCTCTATGGGTTCAATTCTTTCATGTTCTATTTGATGAAATATGGTTATTAGGGAATATTTAACTCGATAATTCCTCATGAATTGATAATTTCAAGCTTATGATGGTTTTTCCCTATTAATGCAAGACTTATGAATTTCAAGTTTTTTGAGCCCATGATTTCTAGTATGATAAATTATCAAAATATGCATGAATGTTTACAAATTCATAGAATTATCATCCATGATTTTGAATTACGAAGCCTTATTCAAGTATGCATGATTTCATGATTTGGGCAACCCCATGTAAAGCCAAGTATGTTTCACCATACTTTTACGTTAAGGCTTGCAAGATAAGTTTTACAGAGATATTCGGGAGTCAAGACTCCCAAGAAACAGATAGCTATGTTTTGATAACATGATAATAAGCAATATGTGTGTTTTGGGAGCAGTGTCTAGCACCGAGTAGGCCACGAATTTCAAGGACCCAGGTCTCTTAACTACGTTCCACCGTAGGTATATATTAATATTTGGGACCTCTCAAGAGAGTGCTTTCCCCGCCCGAGGGCATACCTGTGATTTCACACCTTCATCATTTTTTTCCATAGCAAGGCTTAGGACGACTCATCCCACTTATGCGAGAAAGTTGGGGCATCACGTAAGCTATATCATGAGGGTGTCGATTATGACGAAGCCTCCCATTGTTCCTCATGTTTTAATTAACTCATGTTCATATCTTATGATATTATGTTTTATAGCATATTTGACCCACTAATCAATTTATGAGTTTTCGCTTATGATTTAATTTATACTACACTATATGATTTTGATATGTAAACCTTGGGTCAATATATTCAACTTAGGATGAATATCTCATGATTATTCTTATTTCAGGAATATGGATTTTAGCATGTTGTCCCTATTCTCATGTTCTATCTTATCTTATATTAATGATTTCAGACTATCATTTTTACTAGAATGTTTTACTTTCTCTACATTCGAAGTATTGACCACATACTCTATATTATATCATCTCATGATATAGGTTCAGGTGACCAGTCTTAGTCCCGATGTTAGCTCCCTCCCACTTCAGTCCAATACCATCCTAGTTTTACTGAGTCCTCATGATTTGAGGACGGCAGATTTGATTCATATCTCTTTTCTTATGTCTTTTAGTTTCAAACATAGAAAGATAGTTGGGGGTGTTGTCCCATCAGCTCATCTTATAATTAGAAGCTATCAGACAGTTATGTACTAGATGGCTAAGCATTATGACTTTTTGTTCTTGTTCATGCTTTATGTCATTTAGATTTCCGCTTATCCATGTTTATGATTCATTTCCATTGTAATTATGCTCTTATTCATGCTATATGTGGCATGAATTAGCTTAGAACCATTCGTGATTTTAGGTCACATATCTCAATCCAGAGTCCACGCTCAGGTTGTGAAAAAAACAAAATAAAGGAGCCTAGGAAAATGAAAGTCATGCAGAAAATAGGCTGGGAATGGAATGTCTATTACAACTACACTGGTGATCCAAATGGTAGAATATGGCTAATATGGAGGAACCATCTAAAGGTTGATATTACAGAGGTTCAGGATTAGTTTATACACTGTGTTGTGGAGGACCCTAGAGCAGTAAGAGGATTCAGATTAACAATAGTGTATGCAAGGAATGAGAGCTTATAAAGGGATAGATTGTGCACAACCTTAACACAGGCACACTTACAGATCCAATTAACTTGGTTATTGGTGGAGATGTAACACCTCGAAAACCCTAAGATAAAACCCATGGGTTGAAATGAAGAAAATAGGAAAATCTGCACCAGGTCTCAAAACGAGTCGTCAAATCATTCGTCGTCTACCTAATGAGTCATTAAATGACTCATCATTTTTCTAATGAATTGAAAAATTACCCATCATTTACAAAGATCAAAATATCCCCTAACGATTCAGCAAACGACTCGTCATTTGCCTAACGAGTCGTCAAATGATTCATGGTTTGTGGAAATGTTATTTTTTTGAACAATCATCCGGATTAAGGAAATTACTCATCATTTTCCTAACCAGTAGTTAAGTAACCCGTGGTGTGAGCAGCAGTGGGAAATTCCAGTTTACTTCATGGATTAGGCAAATGACTCATCATTTGCATAATGAGTTGGCAAACGACTCGTCATTTGCCTAACGAGTCGTCAAACGAGTCATCATTTCTAGCAGTATGAGATTTTCTGTCGAACTATTAAGGGAATTTTCATAATTTCTATGCTCCTATGTCCTAAACTACGTCATTTTAAGCTTAGTTAGAAGTTTTTTAAGAGTGCTAAACCTATCCTAAGCCTCACCATTCCATGCATGCAAGTTTAGAGTTCTTCCTTGGAGATCAAGCTTGAGGAATTCTCCAATCCCCTTTGGGTTTTGAAAGAGGAGTGTAAATAAGATTTACCCAGGTATGTAGGGTTGTGAATGAGAGTTCCTCTTCACTCTCATGACCCAATTCCCCTCTAGGTTTAAGAATTCAAGTCTTAAAGTTATTTGATGATCTCATTGGGTATTAACCCAAATCCATGGAATTCTCTTTTATTTTATTATAGTTCAATTTCCTTTATGTTTTAAATGATATTCTAAGACTTATGCGCAGATTTTATACACAAATTTATTATGACTTTTATGGTTTCAAATATAGATCAAACTATGCCCAATTATGCAAGGTTTCATGAAAAGTCAAGTTATGATTCTATTATGATTTTGATCTTACTAAGCCTAAATTATAATTTATGATTCATGTTATGATTTTTATTCAAGTACTCTTTATGAATTTATGAATATCAAGTATACAAATTATTTTACAAGTATGCATGGTTTTCATGATTGATGGATTTATGACTTTTGGCCAACTTATAGGCCCTTCTTCATGGCTAAGCATGTATTTCAAATGGGGATTAATGATTTTATTATTTATTTGGCCATGAACTTCATGAAGAAATGCAATGTTACTATACGAGCTCTCATGTGCATGTTTTTGGGAGCAGTGTCTAGCACTGAGTAGACCCGACGTTCAAAGGAAAACCCTGTACTCTCAAAACTAAGTGCTATCGAAGGTATATACATTTATTATTGGATCCTTGTGATATCACCATACTGCACGTACCTTTCCTGGAAAGCCTGGGACGGCTCTGCCAACTTGAGTGAGATAGTTGGGGCATCTTGTAAGCTCTATCATGATGGTATCGGTTATGACAAGTCCTCCCATTGTTCCTTATGATTTATGCATTATCACTTTATGTTACTTTGGCTCAAGCTATATTTTTATAGAATTTCTCTTATGATTATGATTATGAATGAATTATGAATGATTTGAAACCTTGAGCCCTCATGTTTATATTATGATATTTACTACACGTTCATGTTGTACTATTCTTATGAACTCTTATGTATTCTTAACTTTCCATTTTACTTACCTTGCATACTCGGTACATTCAAAGTATTGAACACATACTTTATGTTGTATCGTCTCATGATGTAGGTCCGAGGGATCATTCTCAGCCGCATCACTAGTCTTGGTTTCCCATCAGGCTTATCTAGATTGTGTTGGTGAGTCCTCGTACTTCGAGGACATTCATTTATCCATTATTATGCTCTTTTGGTTACAGACTTTGTCGAGCTAGTTGGGGATATTGTCCCATCAGCTCATCAGTTAAGTTAGAGTTTTTTTAGACATTATGTATAAACCAGCTTGTCATTGTTGACTCTATTTTAGATTGATATGTATGCAGACTTCCGCTTAAGCATGTTTTATTATATCAGTATCTGCTTATAGTATGTTCTTTCTTTTTATGCTCATGTCGTGGATCGACTTGGAGCCTTTCGGGGTTCCTTGTCCCGTGTCTCTATCCAGCCTACATTCGGGTCGTGACAAACTTGGTATCAGAGCATTAGGTTTTGAAGTTTCCTAGGATGTTTGAAAGCCATGTTAAGTAGAGTCTTTTTCATGAGTGTGAAGCATGTCACACTTATGACAGAGGCTACGAAACGTTTTAGGAAATGTCCCTTCTTTCATGATCTAAGTCGTGCAATGAAATGTCTCTCCATTCCTTTGACTTGTGTTATACCCGTGTGCAGAAATAGGTCTCCTCAAAGAACCAATGGGAGTCAGTCGGCCCCACCAACTCCAACGGATCCCATGTTCAGGCAAGTTATAGATTTAGAGCTCGAGGCCGCTTTCAATGTTTTGATACTAGCCATGACCACTTAGCCTATCTAGCATAATTGCCATTAGTGTGCCCTATGGAGAGGCGGAAGCTACTAGGGTTCAAGACTTCGCAAGGAGGAGTCTCTCTAGGTTTGGTCGTTTGAGTATGGATGGAGAGAGTAGAGGGGGAGAAAAGAGAAACAAAAAGCCCAAAACTGAAGACTTGGAGAGTTCCCAACAAGGGTCAAGTAGGGCGAGTCTCTCTAAACCCTAGCAGAGGTTTTTAGCTCAAGTTCAGGGAAACAAGCCTAGGGTGAGCAAGATTACTTATCTAGTTTGCAGGAGTTGCGGAAGGAACCACCTAGGATGGTGCTTGGTGGGTTTAGAAGTTTACTTCTATTATGGCAGGCCCATAAACACAGAGATTTCCCATTAGCCATGTGGGAGGGCCAAAGAGGCCGTCCCCCCAGCCACCCCTTCAGTAGTCCCGTCCAAGTGACCGGCATGCCTAAAGTGCGGTACGAGACACCCGAGAGAGTGTTTAGCTAGCAGGGATGGTTGTTTTGGGTGTAGTGATCCCAAACACGAATTTAGAGATTGCCCGTCAGTTAGGCAGGGTAAGGATTGATCCAGTGCTCCAGTCATCAAACTAGCAACTCTAGTAGCTCGCCCATATCAACAAGGTGAATTACCTAGTACAGGTTGCGGCCATCTACAGATGTAGTCACAACTATGTTATGAGTTTTCCATGTCAAAACTTGCATGTTTCTAGGCATAGGACTACAATATAAGGTACAAGATCCCTTTTTTTTGCATTTTAGCATGAGATTTATTCCATGGAAGGTATGGAATGGTTATAAGTATGAAGCCTTCAGTGATAGCCTTAGAGACGAATGGAAAGTCAAGAGTTAGTGGCTTAGCCCGACCTTAAGAAAGATCCAGGAGCCATAGAATGCTGGCTTTAAGCTAGGGAGTGAGATGATAAGTTAATGAGCCAAGTCAGACATTGAGTGTTGTAATAGAGGAGTCTCAGCACTAATAGTTAAGGAATGCCAATCTCTTCAGGTTTAGATGATTCCTCTTATGCTTAGTTGAAGTTACGCTCTATCCATTCTTATGCATAGACTCCCTGGATTCTAATTGATCTCTTTGAATAGTGATCCCAGTCTTACTCTACGAATCTATAAGTCTTGAGTTCATGTCATAAACTAGCTATGCATGTTAACTCATGTCTCTTAACATGCTTGTCCTATAAGATTGTGCGATGTTAGGTGTATGTTCAACTTAGATCTCCTTAATGATTCGTGCTTGTGATTTTTCTTTACTCTAAGCCCTATATGAGTTTCTCCATGATCGAATTGATGGATAGAACGTGCACGTTCAGGATAACTCTATATCCCTGCCATATGTTCCGGGTATGTAGAAGTTCAGGAACTGCAGTTATTAGCCAAGTCTGGAAGTGTAACAACCCACATGGTCATTTTGTGATTGTTGACCCGTTTCCCTAGGTTGAACCTTTCCGTATCTTTATTATGTTATTTATGACTTGTGAAGATGGATGATACAATTCCCAAGATGATCCAATGAAGATTGGATGAGGAAGGTTTAAATTTTGTGAGATTTGACCAAAGTCAACATTTCAGGTTAGCGAGCTCGGATTTGGATTCTGAAAGCTCTATTAGTTTCTGATGGTGATTAACGATTTGGTTGGGTAGTTTACATGGATATCAATGCATTTAGGCATGATTTTAACCTTTGGTTGAATTTATGAGCTTTGAGGAAGCTAAGTTTGACCACGGTCAACTTTCGATCAAAATGACTTCGAGTTGGCGGTGGTAGTATTTGCCTTGAAGATTTGGAGACACTATATGTACAAGGTCCATGTGGATGTGTTTACGGACCACAAAAGCCTACAGTATGTGTTTACCTATAAGGATCTAAATCTACGTCAAATGAGGTGGTTGAAGCTTCTTATGGTTTAAATTTTGTGAGATTTGACCAAAGTCAACATTTTAGGTTAACGAGCTTGAATTTGGATTCTGAAATCTCTATTAGTTTGGGATGGTGATTTACAATTTAGTCGGGTAGTTTACATGGATCTCAATGCATTCAGGCATGATTTGAACCTTTGGTTGAATTTATGAGCTTTGAGGAAGCTAAGTTTGACCACGGTGAACTTTCAATCAAAACGACTTTGAGTTTGCGGTGGTAGTATTTGCCTTGAATATTTGGAGACACTGTCTATACGGGGTCCATGTGGATTTGTTTACGGATCACAAAAGCCTACAGTACGTGTTTACCTAGAAGGATCAAAATCTACGTCAAATGAGGTGGTTAGAGCTTCTTAAGGATTATGACATGAGTGTCCTTTATCATCCGGGCAAGGCTAATGTGGTGGCGAACTCTCTTAGCAGGCTTTCTATGGAGAATGTGACCCATATAGATGAGGAGAGGAAGGAGTTAGTGAAGGATGTGCATCAGCTTGCACGACTAGGAGTTCATCTTATTGAATCGATGGATGGTGGTGTCATTGTTCAGAATGAGTCAAAATCTTCCTTTGTGACCGAGGTCAAAGCTAGAAAATACGAGGATTCTATTTTGTTAAAGTTAAAGGAAGCTATTCAGAATTATAAGGTGAAGGTCTTCTCCCAAGGGGCAAATGGAGTACTTCGATATCGGGTCATTTGTGCGTACCGGGTGTTGATGACTTGAGGGAGCGGATGTTGCATGAGGCTGATGGTTCCAGATATTCCATACGTCTAGGTGCCACCAAAATGTATCGTGACCTAGGGGAAGTTTATAGGTGGAAAGTTTTGAAGAAGGGCATAGCAGAGTTTGTGGCTAAGTGTTCGAATTGTCAACAGGGGAAGGTTGAGCATCAAAGACTAGGAGGTGTGCTTCAAGACATTAGTATCCTGATTGGAAGTGAGAGGAAATCAATATGGACTTCATTATTGGATTTCCTCATATTCGTCGATAGTATGACTCTATTTGGATTGTTGTAGACAGGTTGACTAAAGCACCTTATTTTCTACCAGTCAAAACTATCGATTCATTGGAGGATTATGCTAAAATTGTACGTTGGGGAGTTAGTTCGATTGCATGGAGTACCCTTTTCCATTATATCAGATAGAGATACTCAGTTTACCTCTCAGTTTGGGAGATCATTTCAGAAGGGACTTGGTACTCAGGTCAAGCTTAGCATAGCATTGCACCTGCAAATAGATGGTTAGGCTTAATGGACCATTCAAAGTCTTCACGATATGTTGAGGGAGTGTGTGATTGATTTCAAGGATACTGGGAATAATCATTTCCTCTCATTGAATTTGTGTATAACAACAGCTACCATTCCAACATTCAGATGGCTCCGTTTGAGGCTCTTTATAGGCAGAGATGTAGATCATTTATTGGTTAATTCGATGTCGGTCGAGCTGCGTTGATAGGACCAGATTCAGTCCATGAGGCTATGGAGAAGGTTCATCTTATAAGGGGAATGTCAAAAATAGCCTAGAGTCATCAAAAGTCCTATGTGGATGTGAGGAGGAGAGAGCTTGAGTTTAAAGCTGATGATTGGGTATTTCTAAAAGTATCTCGCATGAAGGGAATGATGAGATTCAGAAAGAAAGGGAAACTCAGTCCCCTTTATGTTGGCCCGTACCGGATTATGAGATGGGTTGGCAAGGTAGCGTATTAGTTGGAGTTGCCCTCAGATTTAGCTTCAGTGCATCTGGTGTTTCATGTGTCTCTTTTGAAGAAGTGCATGGGTGATCTGACTTTGGTTGTCCCAGTGGAGAGCATAGGTGTGAAGGATAGCCTCAGCTACAAAGATATTCCGGTGGAAATACTTGATCGTCAGGTTCGGAAGATATGAAAAAAGGAAGTAGCTTCAGGAAAGGTTTTATGGTGGAATCAACATGTTGAGGGAGCCACGTGGGAAGCCAAAGCAGATATGATGGCTAAATACTCGCATCTATTTCCTTCCAGCTTAACTTCAGCTTGAGGTATCAGTATCCATCCCTAGTACTCTATTCAGTTTCATGTTTAGTTCATGTACCCTAGTTTCTTTCATGTCAATGCATGTATGTGTGATTCATCAATTCAATTAAGTCATGTAATTCAGTTCAAAGTCAGTCACTCCGTTAGTTTTCAGCTTAAGATGTTCAATATTTGAGATGACAGTTGCTTTCTCCAGCTTTTCAGTATGTTTATCCACATTCGAGGATGAATGTTCCTAAGGGGGAGATATTGTAATACCCCAAAATCTCTAAGGTTAGACCAGAAGGTCGAAACGGAGAAAATAGGAAAATCTTCACCAGGTCTCCGAACGATTCATCAAATCACTCGTCATTTACCTAGCGAGTCGTTAAGTGACTCATCGTTTTGCTAATGAATCGATAAATCACCTGTCATTTGCAAAGATCAGAATATCCACTAATGAGTCAGCAAATGACTCGTCATTTGCCTAATAAGTCGTCAAATGACTCGTGGTTTGTGGAAATGTTATTTTTTTGGACAATCATGACGAATTAAGCAAAACGACTCGACATTTGCCTAACGAGTTGTTAAATGTCTCGTGGTTTGAGCAGCAATGGGAAATTACAGTGTACTTTACGAATTAAGCAAATGACTCGTCATTTGCCTAACGAGTCGTCATACAACTCGTCGTTTATGGTAGTATGAGATTTTCTATCGAACCATTAAGGGAATTTTTGTAATTTGTAGGATTGTTGGTCCTAAACTATGTCATTTTAAGAGTGTTAAACCTATCATAAGCCTCACCATTCCATGCATGCAAGTTTAGATTTCTTCCTTGGAGATCAAGTTTAAGGAATTCTCCAATCTTCTCCAATTGCCTTTGGTCTTTCAAAGAGGAGTGTAAATCAGATTTACCTAGGTATGTAGAATTGTGAATAAGAGTTCCTCTTCACTCTCATGTCCCAATTCCCCTCTAGGTTCAAGAATTTAAGTATTAAAGTGATTTGATCATCTCATGGGTGTTAACCCAAATCCACAGAATTCTCTTTGATTTTATTATGGGTATAGATGATACCTAAGACTTATGAGCAAATTTTATACACAAATTGATTATGAATTTTACGGTTTCAAATCTAGATAAAACTATGCAATATTATGCAAGGTTTCATGAAAAATCAAGTTATGATTCTATTATGATTTTGATCATACTAAACTTAAATTATGATTTATCATCCATGTTATGATTTCTCTTCAAATACTCTTCATAAATTTATGAATATCAAGTATATGAATTTGTTTACCGGTATGCATGGTTTTCATGATTGATGGATTTATGACTTTTGGCCAACCTATGGGCCCTTGTTCATGGCTAAGCATGTATTTCAAATAGGGATCAATGATGCTATTATTTATTTGGCCATGAACTTTATGAATAATTGCAAGGTTACTATACGAGCCCTCATTTGTTTACATCCATTAGTTTGCAAGGGATTCAATGCCGATTTTGATGGTGATCAAATGGCTGTGCATGTTTTTGGGTGCAATGTCTAGCAGCGAGTAGACCCGACATTCAAAGGAAAACCCCGTGGTGTTAGAACTAAATGCCACTGTAGGTATATACATTTATTATTGGATCCCTGTGATATCACCATACTGCACGTCCCTTGCCTGGCAAGTCTGGGACTGCTCTGCCCACTTGAGTGAGATAATTGGGGGATATGTAAGCTCTATCATGATGGTATCGATTTTAACGAGTCCTCCCATTGTTCCTCATAATTTATGCATTGTCATGTTATTTTACTTTTGCTCAAGCTATGTTTTTATAAAGTTTCTCTTACGATTATAAATACTAACGAATTATGAATGATTTGAAAACCTTGAGCTCTCATGTTTATATTATGATATTTACTTCATTTTTCATGATGTCATATTCTTATGAACTCTTATGTATTTTTAACTGTCCGCTTTACTTATCTTGCATACTCCGTACATTTCAAGTACTGACAGTACATTTTATGTTGTATCGTCTCATGATACGGGTCCAAGGGATCATTCTCAGTCTCATCACTAGTCTTGTTTTCCCCTCAGACCTATCTAGCTAGTGTTGGTGAGTCCTCATCCTTCGAGGAAATCCAATTATCCATTTTTATGTGCTTTAAGTTACAGACTTTTTCAAGCTAGTTGGGGATATTGTCCCATCAGCTCATCAGTTATGTTAGAGGCTTTTCAGACATTATGTAGAAACTAACTTGTCATTGTTGACTCTGTTTTAGATTGATATGTATGCAGACTTCCACTTAAGTATGTTTATTATATCAGTATCTTCTTATAGTTTCTCTTAGTTGTTATGTTCATATCGTGGGTCGACTTGGAGCCTCTCGGGGTTCCTTGTTCCGTGTCTCTATCTGGACCTATGTTCGGGTCGTGACAGCAGATTCAACAATGTACTTGAATCAGAAGAAAGGATGGGATATGTGGTCACCCAAGCTAAAATACAAGGTTTTCAAGGGTTATTGGACAATATGCAGTTGACACCTTTAAGAAGGAAAGGCTGGCACTTCACCTAGTGTAACAAGCAGAAAGCAGATAGCAAGGTCTACAGTAAGATTAATTTGGGCTTATGGAGAGTATCAACGGCTGTAACAATTTGGTCAAGTGGAGATTGAATTCCTTAATCCATTGGTATAAGATCATACACATATACTCATTATTTGCCAACAGAAGATCAGCTTGCACTAAAGGCCATTCAGATTTTACTATAACGTTACGGACCACCATGACTTCAAGACCATATTGCAGGATGTGTGGAAGCAAGTGGGGTATGCTAATCCAATTGACAATGTTTGGTGAAAACTGAAGGAACTTAAATTCAAATTCAAGCATCATAATGCATACATGTCTTCTTTTGAACAAAGATTGAGCTCAACAAGGAAGCAGCTAGAGATCCTGCAGGAACAGATTAGTTGACAACTAACGTGTCCAATCCTTTATAGAAAAAGAAAAGCAGTTGATACTTGAAGTGGAGAAATGGAGCACTACAGAAGAGTACGTATTAAGGAAGAAGGCTAGGTCTACATGGATTAAATGTAGGAATGAAAATTCCAAATACTTACATGCCAAGTTAGAGATCAAAACTAGCCAAAATGCTATCTCTTCTACCTATACATAGGCCAACATCAAAATTACTAATCCAAAGGTTGTTGAGGATGAATTTGTTGCAGTGTTTTCAGGTTTGATGGGGAAGGATGCTACTGAACTGCCTTGTTTAAATTCCTCTATGATAATGTAACACCCTGAAACTCTCTTAGAACAGACTCAGACCTTGCAAGAAAAATTCATAATAAAACAAGAAAAATGCCTCAGAACAACTGAAACAACGAGTCATGGTCAGCTCCAACGACTCGTTGTGTCAGCCATGGTCAGCCTTGCTTGATAAGTCCAGAACCCAAGGAATAAGGAACGACCTATTGTAAAAAATAAAGAGTCGTCCTGTCACTCATTGTTTCCCTAGCTCAGAATCCCTTCTCCAAGACCCCACGACTCAACCCATGAGTCGTTGTCAAAAACAACGACCCGTTGTAAGAGTCATTTGGTGAGAACCCTAAAAACCCCTTCCATTGGTGATGAGTTGGAACAACGACTCATTGTGTCCCACAACAAGTCGTGGTCACCAAACATCATGTAAACTTTGAGAATTTTTAGAATTTTTCTAGTGAAGGTGATGACTGGACATAACAACCCGTTAGTTCAACCAACGAGTTGTTGTGTCACCCGTTGTAAAGCCTTCCAGGTTTTCTCGTCCAGTGACCACTGGAGGAACCAACACCCAATGATTCATGGTGACCCCTAATTCTAGATACAGTGTTTTCAACCCCCAGGAAGTAGGACCAATGAGAGGTCCCAACAATTCGTGGTCACAACCAACGACTCATTGAGTTAGCCGTTGGGTCCCTGTTGGTTAGTTTCTAGATTTTTATTTTAGGGTTATTTTTGTAAATTCCAACCTATTTAGTCCCTAAACTATGTCGTGTTAAGTATTATTTCAGATATATATTAGAGGGATAACTATTTTCCCCCTCATTCCCCACATAAACTCTTAGAAAAACGATCGTACTTCTTCTCTCAAGAAAGAACTAGGGTTCCTCATTATTGCAGAAATTCAAGCTTTCTTCTTTAGGAATTTTTAATCCAGGTATGTAGGAATTCGACAAGGGAATAATTCTTCCCTTGTGTCCCAAAATCTTCTCTGTTTTCTTTGTCATTCAGCCCTGTGGATTCGAAAGGTAGAAACTTGTCAAACTAATTTCTTTGAGATTTCAGGTAGAGTATTTCTCATGATTTTTAACTGCTTATTCCATAATTCTAGAAATTTATGAGAATTGTATCTTGTGGAATGATTTAGCCCTAGTTCTCAGTTCAGTAGAATTTAGAATCTTGCGTGTTGGACTAGTTCCCATGTAGCTTGATTCTACTAGATTTGAGATCCCTATATTATTAGTGTATGTGGAAATTTTAGTGAGATATATACATATCAAGTCTTATAAGATTATTACGCTCAGTTTTTTCCAGAAAATGCCAGCTGATTAGTTTGGTTACAGTTAATTATTGTGGTGTCGGTGATGCCTCCCAGTTAACACTATTAGACTCAGTATTAGATTTTAGTGGTTTTTTAGGCATTCATCACACTTCCAGATATCATGACACTTCCAGATAAGCAGCTCTGAACAACCTTAGGACCCTAGCTTCATATTAGAGTTTTTCCTTTAGACGATTATGACTCTTCTAGATAAGCAGCTCTGACCAGTCTTTGAACACCAGTTAAAAAATTTGGTCTGATAAGACTCTCAAGGTACTTCCAGATATTTATTCCTAACTTAGTCTTGGGCCCCAGTTTCCAGCTATCAGCTTAGTAGTTAGTCTAGTACTATCCAGTGAGAGTAGGACTTAGCACCGAGCGAACTGGGGTTCCAGCGCACCTAGGTTCCTAGAACTACATTGCCACCGGAGGTTATTTTTATTGTCCTCATGGTACCATTCTTTTGATCATCAAGTTCATGCCTTTATACCCTGGTAAGGTATATTGGGTCCTACCAATGGGGTGTATACATCGTACTCCACATCTAGCTCACGTGGTTATATGTCGGTTATAGACTCTTCCACTAGTCAGTTCAGTTCAATCTCATATTAGCTTAGTTCAGAACAGTTTAAGACTACTCAGTTCAGATCAATTCAATATAGTATTTCAGATTAATATCTCAAATTTACGGCATGTCCTTGATCATCAGAAAGGGTCATTTTGTCCGTCTCAGTGTAGTTTAGTTTATTTAGTTGGTCATTGAAGGTCTTTACAGGTCAGCCATTTTATTCTCTATGTTATGGTTTCTCCTACTTACTTAGCACATTCAAAGTACTGACGCATACCTTTTATGTTGTATCATTTTATGATACAACTTCAGGTCAGTCTCAGCACCGTTAGCAGATCTCGCCCAGAAGTTTTCAGCTGTATCAGTGGTGAGTCCTTATCTTTCGAGGACGAGGATTAATTCTTTTCAGTAATACTTATTTCAGTTAGACTTAGAGTTTGTTGTGGACTTGTCCTAGCAACTCATCAAATAGATGTCTTTCAAACATAGACATAGATTCAGATATTAGTTTTGTTTCAGTTGTTTAAAACCTTCTGATTTAGTTCTTCTTCATGAATGGTTTTATTATTTTAAAGCTACCGCTATGTTTTTACTTAGAATACCATTGTTATGATAGACCATGGGTTGACTAGGGGTTACTTGTGACTCCAAGTACCATGTCTTATCTAGGGTATTGACTCGGGTCGTGACAAACTTGGAATCATAGCACCAGGTTTAGAATATCCCGGGATATCTAAAAGCCACATCAAGTAGAGTCCTTTTCATGGGTGTTAAGTGCACCACACTTATGATGGGGAGGCTATGAGACATTATTAGGAAAACTCATTTTTGTTCATACTCTTTACCGTGCGTTGAAGTTCAATTCCAAAAAAGTTCTCGTAACTCATGCTCTATTTCGTTTCAATAAAAATCATGCCTCCACGACGTGGTAATGGATGAAGGGCTGGCAACACTCACCGACCTGCTCCACCAGCTCCAGCAATCCCTCAAGACTACCCAGTGTCCTCCACAGAGTTCAAAGCGGCCATCCGGTTGCTCACTCAAACTATCATGAACCAGGTGAACCAGCAGATGGTTCCAGTCAATACTAATGGGTCCACAGTACTTGCCCAAGTTCAAGACTTCACTCGGGTGAACCCTCTAGTTTTCTATGGATCTAAGGTGGGAGAGGACCAATAGGAGTTCATGGATGAGATTAGGAAGATCACCCAAATTATGGGTGTTAGCTCCTCGAAGAGTGCCGACTTGGCTGCCTACCAGCTGAAAGAGGTAGCTCAGATCTGGTACAACCTGTGGACGGAGGGGAGACCAGCGGGAGCAGAACCGGTGGAATGGGAGGAGTCCACTACAACCTTCCTAGACAGGTTCTTCCCCTGGGAGCTCAGGGAGGCTAAGGTGGCTAAATTTATGAACCTGAAACAAGGAAACCGGATGGTGGAAGAGTATGCACTAGAGTTCACAAGGCTATCTAAATATGCTCCAGAGATTGTAGCCGAGCCAAGGGCTCACACGCTGAAGTTCATTAATGGAGTAGAGAACTTGGTCCTAAAGGAGTGCAAGACTGCAATGCTTATTAAGGATATCGATCTCTCTAGCCTCATAGTTCATGCCTAGAAAATTGAGGCAGAAAAACTAAAAGACTTGGAGCAGGAGAACAAGCGGGCAAGGTCTGGCCAGTCAGATTATGGCCACTAGAAATCTGGCAGTAGTAGCCGCCCACAGCAGCAACAGTAGTACAGGGCTCCAGTACCCGCTTCAGCCAATTCCCCTACTTTTCGGCAACGCAAGGATCGGAGGGGTGGAGCATCTGGCTTACAATCCCAGAGTCATAGCTCCAACAACTGCTACAGCTACCCAGCTTGCCCTAAGTGTGGCATAAACCATCCAGGAGAATTCCTACAAGGTTGAGAGGGTTGTTTTGGGTGTTGATAACTTGGTAATCGGCTCAAAGAATGCCCGTCAACAGGACGGGGGAGATCACAATCCACCGCTTCAGCAGCTCCAACAGGTCGACCAGCTTAGCAGACTGACCATCTCAGTAGGCCAACACTTTAGGTATGGATGGCAGCCAGCGCCAAAACCATTTTTATGCTTTGTCCTCTCATCGGGATTAGGAGAGCTCATCTGATGTGGTCACGGGTATGTTACACCTTTTCAAACTAGATATATATGCCCTACTAGATCAAGGAGCCACACTATAATTTATGACCCCGTATGTAGTTTTCCAGTTTGATATCAATCCAGAAGTCCTCTCAGAATCACTCTCAGTCTCCCTCCCAGTTGGCGAGTCAATTAGAGCCAACCGGGTGTATAGAAATTGCACAGTCTCAATCTTGAATAAAGTCATTCCAGCTGATCTTATAGAGTTATACATGGTTGACTTTGACCTCATTCTTGGCATGGATTGGTTACACTCCGGTTATGCCACAATCGACTGCAGAACTAGGATTGTCAAGTTTCAGTTCCCTAATGAGCAGGCTTTAGAGTGGACGGACAATAGTTCAGCACCTAAGGGTTGGTTTGTTTCCTACCTTAAGGCTAGGAAGCTTATTTCTAAAGGGTGTATTTATCATCTAGTTTGGGTCAAAGATTCTAGCTCGAAGACCTCGACTATTTAGTCAGTTCTAGTTGTCAATGAGTTCCCTGATGTGTTTCCCGAGGATCTTCCCGGAGTTCCTCCTAAGTGGAAAATAGACTTCGGCAGAGGCCTACTCCCAGACACTCAGGCCATCTCCATCCATCCTTATAGAATGGCTCCAGCTGAGCTTAAGGAGTTAAACGAGTAGCTAAAGGACCTCCTTAATAATGGATTCATTAGGCCAAACATCTCTCCTTGGGGTGCTCTAGTATTATTCGTGCGTAAGAAATATGGTACCCTCAAATGTGTATCGACTACCGTTAGTTGAATAAGGTCACAATCAAGAATAGGTACCCCCTACCCAGGATTGCTGACTTGTTCGATCAGCTTCAGGAAGCCAATTGTTTCTCCAAGGTAGATCTCAGGTCGGGGTACCATCAACTAAGGGTCAATGAATGAGACATACCGAAAACAACTTTCAAAACTCAGTATGGTCACTATGAATTTGTGGTTATGTCCTTCAAACTGACTAATTCCCCTGTAGCTTTCATGGACCTGATGAATAGGGTTTTCAAGCCATACCTATACATGTTCATCATTGTATTTATTGATGACATTCTAGTATACTCCAAAAATGAAGAAGAGCATGCTAACCATCTGTGGATAGTGCTACAGACGCTCAGAGATCGCCAGTTGTTCGCTAAGTTCAGCAAATGCGAATTCTAGTTGTGGTCTGTGACTTTTCTTGGTCATGTGGTCTCAGGTGAGGGTATTCAGGTAGATCCTCAAAAGATAGCAACAGTGAAAGACTGGACAAGACCTACTTCCCCAACCGAAACCAAAATCTTCTTGGGTCTAGCCGATTATTACTGACAATTTATGGAAGGTTTCTCCTCTACTGCATCCCCTCTGACTAGGTTGGCTCAGAAAAAGGTGAATTTTTCATGGTCAGATGCGTGTGAGAAGAGTTTCCAGGAGTTAAAATCTCGACTCACTACTGCTCCAGTGTTGACCTTTTCGTAAGGAACAGATGTGTTCGTGGTGTATTGTGATGCTTCTAGAGTTGGACTTGGTTGCGTGTTGATGCAACTAGTTAAGGTGATAGCATACGCCTCCAGACTCATGACTTGGAGTTGGCAACGATGGTGTTTGTGCTGAAAATATGGAGGCACTACCTTTACGGGGCTCACGTGGATGTATTCACTAACCACAAGAGCCTTCAGTATGTGTTCCGTCAGAAAGATCTAAATCTTCGTTAGAGAAGATGGATGGAGCTACTGAAGGACTATGACATGAATGTGTTGTATCACCCGAGAAAAGCCAATATGGTAGATGATTCCCTAAGCAGGATGTCTATGGGGAGCATGGCTCATGTTGAAGAGGGCAAAAAGAAACTGGAAAAGCATATCCATAAGTTAGCTCGGCTGGGAGTGCAGTTGGTTGATAGAGCTGAGGGCGGAGTAGTGGTGCATAGTGGATCATATTCCTCATTGGTAGTTGAAGTCAAGGCAGAATGAAGATCCCATACTGCTTAAGCTGAAGGAGGCAGTTCTCAGAAAAAAGGTGTGAGTCTTTCTCCCAAGATGAAGATGGTGTACTCTGTTACCAGGGTAGGCTGTGTGTACCGGATATAGGTGATTTAAGACAACAGATACTGGTCGAAGCACATAGTTTGAGATATTCCATCTACCCAGGTGCTACTAAGATGTACCGTGATTGACAGGATATTTACTGGTGGAACGGCATGAAGAGGGACGTTGAAGAATTTGTAGCTAGGTTCCCGAATTGCCAGCAAGTTAAGGTAGAACAATAGAGACCGGGAGGCACGAATCAAGATATCAGCATACCCACATGGAAGTGGGAAGAAGTAAATATGGATTTTATTACAGGTCTACCACGAACTCGTCGGTAGCATAACTCAATCTGGGTGTAGCAGACCAGATGACTAAGTCAACATATTTCCTCCTAGTTAAAACTACAGACTCGGTTGAGGACTATGACAGGCTTTATATCCAAGAGTTGGTCAGACTTCATGCAGTGCTCTTGTCCATTATTTCAGATAGAGGTACCCAGTTCACCTCGCATTTCTGAAAGTATTTTCAGAAGGGACTCGGTACCCAGGTCAAACTCAACACAACTTTTCACCCGCAGATAGATGGACAAGCTGAGCGGACTATTCAGACCTTGGAAGATATGCTGAGAGCGTGTGTGATCGATTTCAAGGGCTGTTGGGATGATCACCTACCTCTCATCGAGTTTGCTACAACAACAACTACCACTCAGTATCCAGATGGCCCCGTTTTAGGCATTATATGGTAGGAGGTGTAAATCCCCTATAGGGTGATCTAAGGTTGGTGAAGCTACCCTGATCGGGTCAGACTCAGTTCATGAGGCTATGCAGAAGGTGCAACTTATCAGGGAGAGGTTGAAACAGTGCAGAGCCGACAAAAATCATATGCTAATGTGAGGAAAAGAGAGTTAGAGTTTGCAGTGGATGATTGGGTTTATCTGAAAATTTCACCCATAAAAGGGGGGATGAGATTTGGGAAGAAAGGAAAACTCAGTACGAGATATGTGGGACCCTACAGAATTTTGAAGCTAATTGGTAGTGTGTCATATGAGTTAGAACTACCTCTAGAGTTAGCATCGCTGTACCCAGTCTTCCATGTGTCACTATTAAAGAAGTGCATCGGTGATCCAACTTTAGTTGTGCCACTAGACAGCGTGGGAATAATAGACAGTCTCTCTTATGAAGAGGTCCTAGTTCAGATCCTTGACCATTAGGTTCGTGAGCTGAGAAACAAGGAAGTCACTTCGGTGAAAGTTCTGTGGAGGAACCAGCTAGTTGAGGGAGCCACTGGGAAGCAGATGCAGACATGATGGCTAGATACCCTCACTTATTCTCTTCCAGTTCAGTTCCAACATCAAGTACTAAAGCCCTTCTCAGTACTCTTCCGTACTTATAAGCTCTATTAAGATTTTCTATGTGCATTCTAATTGCATCATCTCTGTTAGTATGGTTAAGTCAGCTCGGAGTCAGTTACTCCTTCAGAAACCAGCTCACAGTCTTAGTCTAGGAATTTCAGCTCTTTTCCTAGTTTACCTACAGCTTTAAGCCTCATTCGAGGAAAAATGATCCCAAGGGGGAGATATTGTAACACCTCGAAACTTTCCTAGACCAGACTCAGACCTTCCAAGAAAAATCCAGAAGAAAATAAGAAAAATGCCTCAGAACGACTGAGACAACAAGTCTTGGTCAACTCCAACGACTCGTTGTGTCAGTTGTGGTCAACCCTGCATGATCAGTAGAGAACACAAGGGACAAGGAATGACCCGTTGCCAGAAACAATGAGTCTTCCTGTCACTTGTTGGTTCCCCAGCTCAAAATCTCTTTTGCAGGACCCCACGACTCAATCCATGAGTCGTTGTCAGAAACAAGGACCCGTTGTGGGAGTCGTTGGGTGAGAACCCCTGAAACACCTTCAAGTGGTGATGAGTGGGAACAACGAATCGTTGTGTCCCACAACGAGTCATGGTCACCACCCATCATTGCAATTTTGAGAATTTGTAGAATTTGTCCAGTGAAGGTGACGATTGGACGCAACGACCTGTTGGTTCAACCAATGAGTCGTTGTGTCACCTGTTGTCAAGCCTTCTAGGTTTCCTCATTCAGTAACCATGGGAGGAACCAATGACTCGTTGGTTCACCCAACGAGCCGTGGTGGCCCCCATTGCCAGGTCCAGTTTTTTCAATCCCCAGGCAGTAGGACAAATGAGTGGTCTCAATGAGCCGTGGTCACAACCAACGACTCATTGAGTGACCCATTGGGTCCCTATAAGTCAGTTTCCAGATTTTTATTCTAGGGATATTTTGGTAATTTTCCACCTATTTAGTCCCTAAACTACATCATTTTAAGTAGTATTTCAGAGATTATAGAGGGATTGAACGGTTTTCCCCCTCATTCCCCATGTAAACTCTCAGAAAAATAATTGTACTTCTTCTCTCAAGAACGAACTAGGGTTCCTTATCAGTGCAGAAATTCATGCTTTCTTCTTCAAGGATTTCTAAGCTAAGTATATGGGAATTCAACAAGGGAATAGTTCTTCCCTTGTGTCCCTAAAATCTTCTTTATTTTCTCTATCATTCAGCCCTATGAATTCAAAATGTAGAAACTTGTCAAACTAATTTCTTTGAGATTTCAAGTAGAGTATTTCTCATGATCTTTAACTGCTTTATTATTCCCTAATTCTAGAAATTTATGAGATTTGTATCTTGTGGAATGATTTAGCCCTAGTTCTCAGTTCAGTAGAATTTTGAATCTTGCGTGTTGGACTAGTTCCCCATAGCTTGATTCAATCATATTTGAGATCCCTATATTGTTAGTGTATGTGGAAATTTTAGTCAAATATATACATATCCAGTCTCAGTAAAATTATTACACTCAGTGTTGTCCAGAAAATGTAAGCTGATCAGTTTTGATACAGTTAATTCTTGAGGTGTCCGTGATGCCTCTCAGTTATCAGTATTAGACACAGTTATTAGATTTTAGTGGTTCTTTAGGCGGTCATGGAAGTTCATGATAAGTATCTCTGACCAGCCTTAGGACCCTAGCTTCAGATTAAGTTTGTTCTTTAGACGGTTATGACGCTTCCAGATAAGCAGCTCTGACCAGTCTTAGAACACCAGCTACAGAATTCGGTCCGATAAGACTCTCAGGGTACTTCCAGATAGGTATTCCTGACTTAGTCTTGGGCTCCAGTTTCGAGCTATCAACTTAGTAGTCAGTCTAGGACTATCCAGCCGAAGTAGGACTTAGCACCGAGTAGATCGGGGTTCCAGCGCACCCAAGTTCCAAGGACTACATTGCCACCATAGGTAATTTTATTGGTCTCATGGCCCCAGTCTTATGATCACCCAGTTCATGCCTTTATACCCTGGCAAGGTATAATGGGTCCTATCAATGGGATGTATATATTGGACTCCACGTCTAGCTCACGTGGTTATTTGTCGGTTATAGACTCTCCCACTAGTCAGTTCAGTTCAGTATCATATTAGCTCAATTCAGAACAATTTTAGACTAGTCAGTTAAGATCAATTCAGTACAGTATTTCAAATAAGTATCTCAAATTTAGGGCATGTCCTTGACCATCAGACAAGGTCATTTTGACCGTCTCAATATAGTTTAGTTTGTTCAGTTCCAGTATTTCAGTTGGTCATTCCATGTCTTTACTATTCAGTCATTTTATTCTTCATATGATGGTTTCTCCTACTTACTCAGTACATTCAAAGTACTAATGCATACCTTTTATGCTGTATCATTTTATGATACAACTGTAGGTTCTCAGTCTCAACACCATTAGTAGATCTTGCCTAGAAGTTTTCAGCTGCATCAGTGGTGAGTCCTCATCTTTTGAAGACAAGGATTATTTATTTTCAGTTATATTTCTTTTAGTTAGTCTTAGAGTTAGCTGGGGGATTATCCCAGTAACTCATCAGATAGATGGCTTTCAGACACCGACATAGATTCATATTTAAGTTTTGTTTCAGTTGTATAAAACCTTGTGATTTAGTTCTTCTTCATGAATGGTTTTATTATTAAATCTTCCACTATGTTTCTACATAGAATACCAGTGTTATGATAGACCATGGGTTGATTTAAGGTAACTTGTGACTCCAAGTACCCCGTCTCGTCTAGGGTATAGACTCGAGTTGTGACAGATAAGATAAGGGACATGCTTAATAGTTCATTATTAGGAAGAATTGATTGCGGAAGTGATAAAGGATAAGATAATTACAGCCATTAGGAGCATGCCAAAGAAAAAAGCTCATGGAGTAGATGGATATCCTATTAAATTCTTCATAAAGAATTGGAAGGTGGTACAAGATGACATCTTTAACGTAGTTTTGCACTTTTTCGATACAAGTATAGTTTCTCCTAATATAAATACTAATGTTGTGCTAATACCAAAAGTTCCATCCCCTGCAAAGGTAAAAGACTATAGACCTATAGCCTATTGCACAACATTGTACAAAATTATAGCAAAGATCTTGACTGGAAGAATAAAAAAGGTCATGCCTATGCTTATTGGTAGATCTCAATCTGCTTTTGTGGAAGGGAGAAGCATAATTGACAACATACTCTTTAGTCATGAGCTCTTGAAACACTATAAGAGGAAAGGGATCTCATAACGGTGTGTCTTGAAGGTTGACATCAGGAAGGCTTATGATACACTGAAATGGAGTTTTTTGAAATAATTACTGGTGGATATGGGGCTCCCTGCAAAGTTTAGTGATTGTATCATGAACAGTGTTACAACAGTTTCTTATTCCTTGTTACTGAATGATGGACTCACTAATCCTTTTAATGATAAGAGAGGGATCAGACAGGCAGGACCCAATGTCCCGTTACTTATTTGTTTTGGTCATGGAATACCTGGGAAGGGAGTTAAGTCAACTAGCAGGAAATAGTAACTTTAACTTCCATCCAAGATGTAGGATGCTAGGAAGTATACATAGTTGTTTTGTTGATGACCACCTAATGTTTTGTAGGGATGATCAAGGGTCTATAAAATTGCTGAACGAGGCTTTTTTCAGGTTGTCTATGGTTTAAAGACTACAGGCAAATCTAGACAAGTGTTGCATATAGCAGGGGTAAATGACCACACTAGAGCAGAGATTGTAGAGGAGTTGGGATTTACTAAGGGCACACTTCCTTTTAGGTACTTGGGAGTACAACTGGCTACCTAAAAACTAAGCATCCACCAAAATTTCTGTTGATTGAAAAGATCACTACAAAAGTGACGTGTTGGTCAGCTAAACACTTGCCTTATGCTGGCAGATCGCAACTTATTAAAGAAATTCTCTTTGGGGTCTAAGATTATTGGGCACATATTTTCCTAATCCCTAAAAAAGTGATGAAAAGTATTGAACAAATATGTAGAACACTTACAGACAGATGCAGTGGTGTTGTCCAAGAAATCATTGGTCTCATGAGAAAATATTTGTAAACCTTATGCTGCAAGGAATCTAAATTGCATTAACTTGTGCTTGTGGAACAGAGCTGCAATCCTAAAGCAATTATGGAACATAACAATGAATAAAGCGAATCAATTGATCCATAGCTACTTCATAAAGAATAGGGCACTTGAAACAATCCAAACACCTAAGGTAGTTTCCTGGGTGTTGATAAAGATACTGGTAGCAAAAGATTTGATTCTAAATGTCCAAAATGCTCAAGGGCTACTTGAGAGAACCTTTGTTGATATCCAAAAAGAAGAAGTATTTTCTATTCACAGAAATAGATGTTGTCCTAATGCCAAAGTACATGAAAGTGGAGTGGAAGAGTCTTATGCTTCAAAGCAGGACACCTTCCAGATTCAAGTTCACACTATGGATGGAAGTGCAATAGAGACTAGCAACTATGGACAGACATCGCAAGTTTGGCATACATGTTCCCCCTTACTATGTATACAGTAGAGGATCTGTATAGACCTTTTCTCACTTGTACTTTGGCTATCACTTTACCAGTTCATTATAGAGAAGACTAACAAATTAGTTGGGATTCCCAAGGCAACTCAAGAATTGAGGGAAGGAAGACAGATGGGTAACAACAATGGCAAATAAGAGGAAGAATGGATTAGCTGAAATAGAAAGCATGTCTTTACCATGATAGTCCACATCATATGGAGAGACATGAACAAGATTAGATTCCAGAAGGCTAGAGTTGAAGTTGAGAGGATGATTAGAGAGATTATTTTGCACCTTCACATTAGAGGCAGAAGCAAGGCAAGATGGCAGGCAGCTCTTCCCCAGCTAGGACAATTCCCTTAGATTGATTAGCAGTAGCTGGGATTGTATAGATGGTTTCTACGTTCTATTACTCCATATATGTTTGTTTTTTAGTAGATGTTAGTATTAGATAGTAGGGTAAAACATATAAGGGTGCAGTTAGTCAAATACTACTTGTTTTGTATAGTGTAAATTTCTAGAATGAAATGAAGTTACTGGAAAAAAAAATTTTCTATGTCCCTCTTCATATCGTTCCACCAATAAACTTCTCTCAAGTCATGATACATCTTGGTGGAACTTAGGTGAATTGAATATCTTAAATTGTTTGCTTCTACCATAATTCTATCTTTGAGTCCATCTACATTCAGAACACATAATCTGCCTTGATATCTAAGGACACCATCTCCCCCTTGTGAATAAACCAATACCTTTTGCTTTTGGATGTCTTCCTTTATTTGGAGCAAGAGGGAATCTCTATCCTGGTTTTCCTTAACTTCCACAACTAAAGACGATTCAGCTCCATCTTGGACAAGCACACTACCTTATTTGGAGTCGAAAAGCCAAACACCGAAATCCGAACACCAATCCGAAAACCAAGACGTAAGAGTAATGCACATCCTTGGCCAGTTCTCTCTTCTCCTCTTCTATATGGGTTGTACTACTCATAGACAAACTTCCAACAACAGGAGCAATGACATTAGCTTTATCTAGATGGTAAAGAATACTCATGTCATAATCCTTAAGAACCTCAAGCCATCTCCTCTGTCTTAGATTCTGCTTCTTTTGGCTGAATATATATTGTAAACTATTATGGTCTGTGAACACATCAACATAAGTACCATAGAGATAATGGTGCAAACTCTTCAATGCGAATACAATCGCCGCTAACTCTAGATCATGAGTGGGATAGTTATTCTCATGGACCTTACGTTGTATAGAGGTATAAGCTATAACCTTACCATTTGCATCAAAACACATCCAATGCAAACTCTAGATGCATCACAACACAACAAATCCATCTGTACCATCTGGTAGGGTCGATACTGGAGCAGTAGTCAAATGGGTCTTCAATCCTTGAATGCTTTTCTCGCAAGCTTCAAACACCATTGAAATTTGGCCTTCTTATGGGTCAACTTAGTCAACAGAGAGGCAATAGATTAAAATCCCTCTACAAATCTCCAGTAATAGCCTACTAGACCCAAGAAACTTCTAATACTATCGAAGTTATGGGTCTAGTCCAATTCTTAACTGCTTCAATCTTTTGAGAGCCAACCTTGATACCTCGCTGGAAACTACAAGACCTAAGAATGCCATGGACTTCAGCCAAAATACTCACTTAGAGAATTTGGGAATAGCTTTGTGTCCTTAAGTGTCTTGAGGACATTTCTGAGATGGTTAGCATGCTCCTTCTCACTCTTAGAGTAAACCAAGTTATCATCAATGAATATAATAAAAAACATATCTAGATATGGCTTAAACACGCTATTCATGAGATCCATAAAGCTTGCAGGAGTGTTAGTCATCCAAAGAACATAACAAAAAACTCATAATGACCATAGAAGGTTCTAAATATTGTCTTGGGAATATCATTTTCCCTTACCTTCAACTGATGATAGCCGGATCTGAGGTCCACTTTTGAGAAACAAGTAGCACCCTGAAGCAGATCAAATAAATCATCGATTCTAGGAAGAGGATACTTATTCTTTACGATGACCTTGTTCAACTGTCTATAATCTATGCACATTCTAAGGGTACCATCCTTCTTACATATGAAAAGAACTCGAGAACCCCAATGCAAAATATTAGGACGGATGAAACCCTTATCTTACTGATCCTTTAACTACTCTAACAGCTCTTTCAACTCGGCTGGAGCCATTCTATATGGCGGGATAGAAATAGGTTGAGCATCATAAATAACATTGATCCCACAATTTATCACCGTATCTAGAGAGACTCCTGGAAGATCATTAGGAAAAGCCTTAGGAAACTCATTAACAATTGAAACTGACTAAAGGGATGGGATAAAATATTGGAGTCTCTAACTCTAACCAAATGATAAACACACCCATTAGAGATTAGCTTTATGGCCTTAAGACCATTAGCCATAACGACACTACCTTCCCAAACTAAGCTGGCTCATCTAAAATTTGAAATTCTATGATTCGGGTCCAATAATGAACTGTGGCATAATAGAAATATAACTAATCCATGCCAAGAATAACATCAAAATCCACCATATCATTATAGACCCTCTTAGATAGAATGGACTCACCAATCAGGGTAGAAACATAATAAGGCTCTAAGAGTAGTTTTGGATGCTTTTTGAACTTGTCGACCATAGAGGGAGTCGCAAAAGATAAAGTAACGCCTGGATCAAGTAACATATAAACATCAATGGAGAAGAATTTTAACATACTGGTAACAATATTATGGGAATTCTCCAAATCCTATTGGCTATCCATAGCATACAGACAGTTTTGACCGCTGCCCATTCTTAAAGAGGTGCCCCTTTGAGTAGGTCTACTAGATCTTGGAGTAGGCTGGGCTCTATTATCCCCATATCCTGTCTAGATGGGAAATCACTCATATAGTATCCTAGTTGGCCACAACTAGAAAATCCATCCTGAATCAGTCGGCACTAACCTAAGTGTGTCTTACCATAATTACCATAAGGTGGGTGTCACTGGGCTCCCTAAATTATGTCATCCTATCTCTGTGACCTCAACTCATTCCTGTGACCCTGTGCTAGGACGTTAGCTGATTGTATATACCTAGAGGATCTCTTTCCGAAGGACATGTTTCCATTTTTGTTCTTTTATTATGTAGTCTCATTACTTGCCATCTTAGCCTTCTTGCTTTTTGTTCTTCCTTATCTTTCTGCTTTTCATTCTCTAGCTGTTGTGCATATACCATTAACCTAGAGATATCCACCTCATTAATCAGTAGTGTCTTTGACTCCTTTTTCACATGTTTACCCAAACCAAACACAAACATCCTCATCCTTGCCCTCATATCTGGTATTATCTCTAGAGCATATTTGAACAGTTGTATGGACTTGACGTTGTACTCCCTACTCATAATACCCTACCTCATGTTTAAAAACTCTTCTACCTTGGTTTCCCTCAGCTCTTGGGGGAATAAATGGCTCAGAAAAGGCTCCTCAAAAATGTCCCAAGTAGTTGGAGCTGCATTATCTCACCTACCTTACTCCCACTGATCATGCTAGACATTAGCAACATCCTTGAGCTGGTAGGAAGAAAACTCAACTCCCTCTATCTCATAAGCATGCACTGCCCATAGAATCTTTCATATCTCATCAACGAAGTTCTGCAAATCTTCATCAACCTTTTACCCAATGAAGACCATAAGGTTCATCCTCAGGAACTTTCTAATCCTTGATGCTCCTAGATCATGTGAACTAAAGCTAGCTGGAGTTGAATTCTGACAACTCGCTTGGGCAGCCACCAATAGAGTGAGCATCAGGATAGCTCCTCTGAATTCTGCCTCTGAAGTGCCCATACTAGGAGGTTGTGGAACTGGGGTCTCTTGAACCCTTTTTCTAGTGGTTGGAGCATTTTGGGCCCCAACACTAGATCTTTAGATCAGAGTATGTGGCCCATTCTAGGTCTGCATCGTGGTCTGCAGAGGCATGTTCTTCTGACTAGCAGTACATTTAGGAGGTATGATCTTAAATATGTGAATATATAAGTTAGGAGAAAACCTTTATAGAGATGCACTCTATCGGACGAACTAGAACATGAAAGAAGGGACGTATTTCCAAATTCTTCATAATCTACTCATTGTAGATATGGTGCATCTTACACTGATAAGAAGGACACTAGCGCGACTTTGGAGACACCCTAAGATTCCTTAAAAACCTAAAGCTCTATACCCAATTTGTCACGCCCTGAATCTAGACCTAGGGAATAGATTGTCACCTAGACCACTTTTGTGATTCAAATAAAACCATGGCTTGGCTTACTACAGTTTAGATCTCAATAAACAATGCGGAAGCTTCATACATAAGTGAGCTTAATGATGTGTTGTGAGTTTACAACACTTTCAACACTTAAAACTGAGAAAATAGCACGGACTTAGGTATGTTTATATGGATATAAGGCACTTTTACTTAGATTTTAGGGAAAATAAGTATTGGAGAAAAGATAAGCAGAAGAAGCTTCAAAATGCATAAAATTAGTCAAATTACTAGTCTCGGTACGAGCTGTACAAAGAACCGTGATGAAAGTCAGAAGGCTAAATTAGGAAGAAGGCAACATACGACTCTCAAAATGAGCCGTACAACAATGATACGAGCCCTAACTGGAGCCGTGGAAATATTTAGAAGAAATTGTACAAAGGCAGACTCCTGGTACGGATGGACTCATGAATCATGGAATCAATGTACGAATCGTACCAGGAACTGTGGTGAATTTTAGAGGATTTTCGGTACTTGGTAGAACTTCAGACACTATAGATAGTACGAGTCGTGGAAAGAATGTACAAGTCGTACCACAAAACTCGTGAAGAATTCTAGAAGATGTCAAAGTTCTTAGGGCCAAACCACAGAAGCCATGTACGACTTGTAGGATGAATGTACAATTCGTACTAGGACACCAACACTTAGCCAAATCTGCAGCAGCCAAGAACTTATGGACACCAGGTATGACCCGTACAATCGTGCTACTGGTCGTAGGACAAATCGTGGCGCAGTCGGCATCAGATATGGAAAACTTCTTGTTAGCTTAGGAAAACGTTTCTAATGTCTGTATAAATATCCTTTATGTTTTATTTTAGTGAGAAGAGGATAGAACTGAGTTGTTAGACGTGTGAATAGTTACTTTTGTGGATTTTTATCAATTTTCAAGGAGCAATTCTTGGGATCAAATTCTTGATTTCTCACATTGTTCTTGAGGTTGTTCTTGAATAATCAAATCTAATTTTCTTCCAATAGTTTCCTTAAGTATTTAAATTATGTGTTTATTTATGAATACAAATTACAATCTTACAACCATGAGAGGCTAAAACCTCCACAACTAGGGGTTGTGGGAACCATGGTGGATTGACAAACTAGGGTTGCACAAAAGTGATTCAAAACCAATGCAAAAAGCTTGTATTGTATTCTCTTCATGTTTAACTTTTCTTAGTGGTGTATAACATTAGGGCTTGCACGAATTCTTTACTTGCTTGAACCTAGAGAGGTAGAGATTAGGAAAAGAGAATTACAACAAAGTCTTGATCTTTACAATCATTGTATTAACTTGAGTTTTGGTTGCATGAGAGTTAAATTTGGAACATATTGATAACAGTTAGTTTGACATCGCTCATAAGACCTGACTCGGTGATTGAGTATAGTCATCCAATAGGGATGAACCAATCATTTGGATGAACTCTAGTTATCAGTTCTACAAGTAAGTATTAGGATTGATCACGTGTGTATGCCTGAAGTAGTTACGAATCCATGGGGCAGATTTACCCTAGTTTATTTCAAAACTTGATTTAAACCAAAACTTTAATCTTTGTTTTACCAATGTTTTCTTGAAACCCCCAATTGGAGATCACTCACCAACAAGTTCACTTACCGACAGTAGTGTAGATCTTCCATATTCCCTGTGGGTTTGACCCCAACCTCTTAGTTGGATTTTTTATTGATAATGTCCGCTTCATACTTCATCAGGAGATGTGATTTTGAGCATTATCAAAAAGTGGCGCTGTTGCCAGGGAATATGGCTAAGATTAGATTAGTTGCTTGTATTTGACTTTTGGTTGTTATTTCATGAATTACTTTTTCTTTTTATTTTTGGATATACACCAGTTGTTTTTTAGTGAATGCCAAGTACTCATCGGAGTGGAAAACCGCTAATTCAGTTGGATATCAAACTTGAACGAACACTGCAAAGGATGGAAAATCAAGAGCAAAGAGATGCCTACATAGCTAAAGAAGCTAGGCAAGTTGAGCTAGCTCGGCAAGCTGCACTTCAAGATGCGAAAGACGTCCGAGATGAGGTCATGAATGTTGGTCGACATGGGAGGGGAAACAGAGGACAAAGATGTGCCCCTCAATTCTTCAATGAAGATGACCCGGACATCGATGAAGTCGGGTTAACTGGAGCGATTGTACCACCAATGCTGCCTGCTGTGACCAAATTTGACATCATGAGCACCATGATTCAATTGTTAAACAAGAAAGGGCTGTTTAGTGGTCATGCAGCTGACGATGTCAACCTGCACTTGATGAACTTCGTGGGAATATGCAAGCTGTACAGGTCACCCAGAGTCGCCAAGATGCCATCAGACTTAGACTTTTTCCCTTTTCTCTGTTCGAGGAAGCCACTTTATGGTTATCAGAGTTTCCCAATGACTCCATAACCAACTAAAGGGAGCTCAAGCAAACTTTCTTAGAGAGATTCTTTCCACCCTCCAAGATTCTGCAGCTCAAGGATGAAATTTATAACTTCCGACAACTTAAAACTGAGGCACTTCATGTAACCTGGCTGAGGTTCTGAAAGAAGTTGACAAAGTGCCTAAACCATAATATTCCATATGATAGCTTGTTGGAAATCTTTTACAGGTCTTTAAAAAACAATACCAAAGTTGTAGCAAACATAGTGGAGGGAGGAGCACTGATGAATTACACCTGGGAGCAAGCCGCTACCATTTTTGATAGGTTGACAAAAACAAACAAGGCATGGCACACCCTAGAGATAGACACAGCGGCCAGTACATATGTTGTTTGTTTGACTACAGACCAACATAGGAAATCAGAAGAGCATAACCAGGAATTGGCTCATATGTGCACATCATTGGATTTGCTTACTAAGCACATCATGGGAGGTTGAGCTAGAAAGGTGAACGCAGTTGGGACACAAGGACAGGAGTCGGGGCTAGACCAATCAGATTCTGAGGAGGTGACAAACTTCTTAGACAACCACGTGGTGAGTTTTCGAGCCAATTCCCAAGGGTCTGGACAAGGCACTTGGTGTTAAAGTTTTGGAAACTAAGGTCGGAACCAATATAGAGACAACTATAACTAGAATGGGTACAGAGATAGAAGTCGAGGTCGTGAGCGCGAAGGATATTGGAGAAGGAATGATCGCTACCGCAACCACCGAGCGGGAGTGTACATGCCTCCTAATGCATAAGAGGAGGAGGTTGGAAAGTCAAAGTTAGAGAGCATGATGGCTGAGATACTAAAAAAGGTTAAGTCCACTAATGATCAGTTGAAGGAAATCCATGGTGATATATCAAGCATGGGTCATAGAGTGGAGTTACTTGCGACTGCTATCAAGCAGATCAAACAGCAGCTAGGGCAACTGTCAGCATCTATGAACCCTAGGAAAAAGGGTACACTACCTAGCAACACAATCCAAAATCCAAAGAATGATGGTCACTATATAGCTCTGATAACTAGGAGTGAAAAGACTATTGTTGACCCCCCTCTACCAGTTATAGATGAAAGCAAGAAAGAGAGCGTGATTGAAGATGATGACGATGTCACTGAGAAGGATTGTAATGAGGATCCTGAGTTGCCTGAGGTCCCAGTTGGTGAAAAAGGGCCTAAAGTTTAACAAGTAACAATGCAAATTTACAAGGCTATTCCGTGAACACCTCCACCGTTCCCCCAAAGAATGAAGAAAAAGGCGGAGAATGGTAAGTTTCAAAAATTCTTGTCAATGCTCAAACAGTTATCTGTGAACGTACCATTGGTCAAGGAATTAGAACAAGTGACGGGATATGCTAGGTTTATGAAGGACCTTGTGACAAAGGAGAGGTTTGTGAGTTATGAGCCTGTTGATAATGTACACCACTATAGTGTCATAGCATCATGGGTCCTGGCCTAGAAAAAGGAAGATCTATGTGCTTTTACCATTCCATGCACAGTTGGCGAGGTTGAGTTCGCAAGGGCACTCTGTGAGCTGGGAGCAAGCATAAATCTAATGCCACTGGCTATGAAGCAGTTGGGTTTGGGAGCCCCCACACCGAAAATCATGTGGCTGCTGATGGCCGACAGAACCGTGAAAAAGCCTGTGGGGATCCTTTTCGATGTGCTTGTCAAAGTTGATAGATTTATATTCCCAATAGACTTTGTGATTCTTGATTGCAAGGTTGATTATGAGGTTCCCATCATTTTGGGGTGACCATATCACCACCTGAGTCTATACCCTGGATGAGACACGGTACTTGGAGTCACAAGTAACCCCAAGTCAACCCATTGTCTATCATAACACTAGTAATCTGAGTAAAATCATAGCGTAAGTTTTAAATTAATAAAAACCATTATCAATATCCAACTACAAGCTACCCTTATGGCCACCCTCCCCTTTCAGGGATTTTACTAAATCATAAAGCTTTATACAACTGAAACTAAACTGAAAATCTGAATCTGTATCTGTGTCTGTGTCTGAAAGCCATCTATATTATGAGTTGCTGGGACAAGCACCTAGCTAACTCTAAGTCTAACTGAAATAAATATAACTAAAGAGAAATAATCATCATCCTCGAAAGATGAGGACTCACCATTGGTGCAGCTAAGAACTCCTGGACTAGATCTGCTACAGTGCTGAGACTGAGAACCTGCAGCTATATCATAGAACAATACAACATAAAAGGTATGTGTTAGTACTTTGAATGTACTGACTAAGTAGGAGAAACCATAATACGGAGAATAAAATGACTGAACTGTAAAGACAGGCAATGACCAACTGAAATGCTGAAATTGAATAAATTGAAATATACTGAGATGGCCAAGATGACCCTGTCTGATGGTCAAAGACATGCACTAAATCTGAGATACTGATCTGAAATACTATATTGAACTAATCTGAACTGAGAAATCAGAAATTGTTTTGAACTGAGCTAATCTGAGACTGAACTGAACTGACTAGTCTATAACCGACATATAACCACGTGAGCTAGACGTGGAGTTCAATATATACACCTCATTGGTAGGACCCAATATACCCCGCAAGGGTATAAAGGCATGACTTGGATGATCACATGTCTGGGGCCATAAGGCAAATAAAATAACCTACGGTGGCAACGTAATTTTGGGAACTTGGGTGCGCTGGAACCTCGGTCCACTCGGTACTAAGTCCTACTCCCATTGGATAGTCCTAGACTGACTACTAAGATGATAGCTCGAAACTGGGGCCCAAGAATAAGTCAGGAATACCTATCTGGAGGTACCCTGAGAGTCTTATCTGACCGGATTCTTTAACTGGTGTTCTAAGACTGGCCAAAGATGCTTATCTAGAAGCGTCATAACCGTCTAAAGAATAAATTGTAATCTGATGCTGGGGTCCTAAGGCTGGTCATAGCTGCTTATCTAGAAGTTTTATGACCGCCTAAAGAACAACTAAAATCTAATAACTGAGTCTAATACTGATAACTGGGAGGCACCATGACACCTCGAGAATTAACTGTAGTCAAACTAATCAGCTGACATTTCTGGACAACACTGAGTATTCTAATAATCTGATTGAAACTAGACTAACATGCATATGACTGAGATTTCAACATATACTAACAATATGGGGATCTCAAATCGGATAGAATCAAGCTATAGGGAAACTAGTCCAGTACTCAAGATTCTAAATTCTACTTAACTGATAACTAGGGCTAAATCAATCTACGACATGCAATTCTCACAAATTACTAGAAAGAGGGAATAATAAAGCAGTTAAAAATCACGAGAAATACTCCACTTGAAATCCTAAGAAATTAGTTTGACCAATTTTCTACATTTTGAATCCACAGGGATGAACTGATAAAGAAAATAGAGAAGATTTTAGGGACACAAGGGAAGAACTATTCCTTTGTTGAATTCCCACATACCTAGATAAGAAATCCCTGAAGAAGAAAGCTTGAATTTCTCCAACTAATGAGGAAACCCAGTTCTTGCTTGAGAGGAAAAGTCTGAGTTTCTACGATCGATATTCTGAGAGTTTACGTGGGGAATTGGGGGGAAACCATTTAATCCCTCTAAATTCTCTTAAAATATACTTAAAATGATGTACTTTAGGGACTAAATATGCAGGGAATTACAAAAATGTCCCTGGAATAAAAATCTGAAAACTAACTGACAGGGAACCAACGGGTCACTCAACGAGTCGTTGGTTGAGACCATGACTCATTGCGACCACTCGTTGGTCCTACTGCCTGGGGCTTGAAAACACTAGATCTGGTAACATGGGATACCATGACTCATTGGATGAACCAATGGGTCATCTATTCCTCCCATGGTCACTGAAGAGGAAACCTGGAAGGCTTCACAACGGGTGACACAACGACTCATTGGTGAACCCAACGGGTCTTTGTGTCCAGTCGTTATGTTCACTGGAAGAATTTATAAAAACCTCAAACTTGACACGACGGGTGGTGACCACTACTCATTATGGGACACAACGGGTTATTGTTCCCACTCGTCATCTCTAGAAGGGGTTTCTGGGGTTCTTACCCAATGACTCACACAACGGGTCATTGTTTCTGACAATGACCCATTATTTCTCACAATGGGTTGTTCCTTGTCCCGTGGGCTCTCGACTGACCACGTAGGGCTGACCATGACTGACACAATGAGTTGTTGGAGCTGACCACGACTCCTTGTCTTAGTCGTCCTGAGGAAACTTTCTGGTTTTTCTTCTAGAGTTTTCTTGCAAGTCTGCGCCTAGTCTAGGAAAGTTTCGAGGTGTTATAATATCTCTCTCTTGGGATCATTCTTCCTCGAATGAACACTAAAGCTATTGGAAAACTAGGAAAAGAGATGAAATTCCTAGACAGAGACTATGAGCTGGTTTTCGAAGGAGTAACTGACTCCAAAGTGACTTACCATGCTAAAAGAGCTGATGCAAATAGCATGAACATAGAACATCTGAATAAAGCTGATGAGTACAGAACTGAACAGAGTACTGAGGAGGGATTTAGTTCCTGATGTTGGAATTGAACTGGAAGGAAATAAGTGAGGGTATATGGTCATCATATCTACTTTTGCTTCCCATGTGGCTCCCTCAACTAGCTGGTTCCTCCACAAAACTTTTACTAAAGCGACTTCTTTGTTTCTCAGCTTACGAACTTGACGGTCAAGGATTTGAACTGGGACCTCTTCGTAAGAGAGACTGTCTTTTATTCCCACGCTGTTTAGTGGCACAATTGAAGTTGGATCATCATGCACTTCTTCAATAGTGACATATGGTAGACTTGGTGCACCGATGCTAACCCTGGAGGTAGTTCTAACTCATATGCTACACTGCCAATTCGTTCAAAATCCTATAGGGTCCCACATATCTTGGATTAAGTTTTCCTTTCTTCCCAAATCTCATCACCCCTTTCATGGGTGAAATTTTCAAATAAACCCAATCATCCACTTCAAACTCTAACTTTATTCTCCTCACATCACCATAAGATTTCTGACGGCTTTGCACTGTTTTCAACCTCTCCTTGATGAGTCGAACCTTCTGTATAGCCTCATGAACTGAGTCTGGCCCTATAAAAGTAGCTTCACCAACCTTAAACCACCTGATAGGAGATCTACACCTCCTACCATATAATGCCTCAAATGGGGCCATATGGATGCTAGAGTGGTACCTGTTGTTGTACACTCTATGAGAGGTAGGTGACCATCCCAACTTCCCTTGAAGTCGATCACACATGCTCTCATCATATCTTCCAAGGTTTGTATAGTCCGCTCTGCTTATCCATCTATCTGCGGGTGAAAAGCTACGTTGAGGGTTACCTGGGTACCAAGTCCCTTTTGAAATGACTTTCAGAAATGCAAGGTGAACTGGGTACCTCTATCTGAAATAATGGACAAGGGCACCCCATGTTGTCTGACCAACTCCCGGATATAAAGCGTAGCATAATCCTCGGTTGAGTCTGTAGTTTTAACTAGGAGGAAATGTGTTTACTTGGTCATCTGGTCTACTATCACCTAGATTGAGTCATGTTGTCGATGAGTGCGAAATAGACGTATAATAAAATCCATATTTACTTTTTCCCACATCCAAGTGGGTATGCTGATATCCTAAGTCATACCTCCCGGTCTCTGATGTTCCACCTTAACCTGCTGGCGATTCGGGCACTTAGCTACAAATAATGCAATGTCTCTTTTCATGCCGTTCCACCAATAAATATCCCGTAGATTACGGTACATCTTAGTAACTCCTGGGTGGATAGAATATCTCAAACTTTATGCTTCAGCCAGTATTTGTTGTCTAAGGTCACCCACATCCTGCACACAAAGTCTACCCTGGTAATGGAGTACACCATCTCCCCCTTGGGAGAAATCCTCCACTTCTTTTCAAGAGAACCGCCTCCTTTAGCTTAAGCAGTATGGGATCTTCATCCTGCCTTGACTTAACTTCCACTACCAATAAGGAATTTGACCCACTCTGCACCACTACTTCACCCTCATCTATATCAACCAACTGCACTCCCAATCGAGCTAACCTATGGATATCCTTTGCCAGTTCCTTTTTTCCCTCTTCAACATGAGCCACGCTCCCCATAGACATCCTTCTTAGAGCATCAGCCACCATATTGGCTTTGCCCGGGTGGTACCGCACACTTATTTCATAATCCTTCAGTAGCTCCAACCACCTTCTCTGATGAAGATTTAGATCATTCTGACTGAACATATACTGAAGGCTCTTATGATCGGTGAAAACATCCACGTGAGCCCCATAAAGGTAATGTCTCCACATTTTCAATGCAAACACCACCACTGCCAACTCCAGGTCATGAGTCGAATAGTTCTTCTCATGAACCTTGAGTTGTCTAGAGGCGTAAGTTATCACCTTACCCTGCTGCATCAGAACGCAATTGAGTCCAACTCTAGAAGCATCACAATATACTAGAAACTCATCTATTCCTTCCAGCAAGGTCACCACTGGAGCGGTAGTGAGTTGAGTCTTCAACTCCTGGAAACTCTTCTCACATGTATCTGGCCACTGAAATTTCACCTTTTTCTCAGTCAACCTAGTCATAGGGGATACAACAGAGGAGAAACCTTCCATAAAGCGTCGATAATAGCCGGCTAGACCCAAGAAACTTCTAATTTCGGTTGGGGACATAGGTATGGGCCAGTCTATCACCGCTGCTATATTTTGAGGATCCACCAAAATATCCTCACCCAAGACCACGTGACCAAGGAAAGTCATAGACTTCAACTAGAATTCACATTTGCCGAACTTAGCAAACAATTGGCGGTCTCTAAGTGTCTGTAGCACTATCCTTAGATGGTTAGCATGTTCTTCCTCACTTCTTGAGTATATGATGAGTTGGAAATTTACCAACTCATTAGGCTCCTAAGCATGAGCTTTTGCATAGTTTTCAAGTCGTTTATGTGGATTTTATGCCCTTTCTCTTAAATTCTTTATAGGTGCTTCACGTGAGTAGAGAAAGCATGAAATCAAGCAAACCACATGGAGTTTGAGATGAAATTTGATGAGTTAGCATATGAAGGAGAGGGGCCAAAGATAATGGAAGATTTGAGCTTAAGAAGAGGTGCAAAGACATGCTTTGAATCAACCCAACGGGGATCTGGAAGAGCTAGACACGAGCGAAACGCTGAAGCTACAGCCCAAACTGGCTAAACAACTGGCCCTTCATGGAATGGCATCGGCTAAACGCCCATTGAACCGCCGGTTTCCCCTGCCAAGACACTATTTTTAACCGGCTAAAGTTTGGTGCTCTGCGGATTGCCACTGGCGAAACGCCGGTTCCTCACAGGAGAGGTAGTCCAATGAAGGGTAAAAGGGACCAAAAAGGTCTCCAAATCATCTGGAAGCTTCAAGGGAATTGGGAAAAGTTGTACACAAGAAAGTACAGATATCTACAGAACTTTCGTTGTACACCATTCATTGAATCATCTACACTTCGCCTTCTTCATAGAATTTTTGGTAGAATCTTTTCTCCATAGATTTGTAGAGTTAGGTAGCACTTTTCTTCTTCTTTTTTCTTTAACCCATTTTGGGGGAATTCTACCATTGTTGTAAAAGCTTGTGAAGCTAATGTGATGAATGTGAGGGAAATCCTCTTGGTATTTTCTCTCTACCTTTAAATATGCTTGACTAATTTGCTAGCTAGAGAATATTCATGGTGGGTTTATTAATTTTATTGGATTTTGATAAATTGCTCTTGGATTATTATTGAATTATAGATCTATTATCTTCTTCCAAGTTATAATTGTCAAAATTGATGGTTTGCAAACATGAATTGTGCTTTACTTTTCTTGCTTTTGCTTGAGAGAGAAAAGTGAGAATTGGGTGAGAAGATAATAGTGAGGAATTGGAGTGTTTGTGTGTGGGATTAAGCTAGAGATAGTTAAAACCCACATTTTCACTGCATTAAAGGTCAAGGCTAGAAATAGCTAGTCCTTCCTCAAGCTTGTGTAGTTGATTACTTGAATTGCCTTTAGGGTTTGAAAGAACCCAAGGCATAAACATTCCTATGGTTCAAAAACAAGAGAATGTAAATTATCCACTACTATCTATGCTAATTATGGGTCTAAGGCATTGAAGAAATTTCCGTTTTAGTTGAGATCTCATCTATAGAATCCCCCTAGCTGTATCACCTGTGATTGCTTCAATTGGAATTCCCCCCAGTTAGTCTTAGTTTAGAATTAGATAGTTATTTTCCTTTAATTTTCCCCCACTTTTACTTTTCAAATGTTGAACAATAATGCATTCTAGTTTGAATTAGTTAATAACTCTTTAATTATCGACTTAATTCTCTGTGGTATTCAACTCCAACATCTGTCGAGATATTTATTTTGATAAAACGACCATTTATGCTCTTTGTACGAAGAGTATATTTTGGACGTTATCAAAAATGGTGTCGTTGCTGGGAAATTGAGTTGAGATAAGACATTATTTATTTATTGATTCAAACTAGTTTTGCATTTTTGTTTTATATCTTGTTTTGCTTTTATTTTTATTTTTGTTTTTGTTGTTTGTAGTTGTATGATGGCATCATGGAATGAAAGGAGGTTTGTTGGTGGCAACCCTTATTACGATTTACCCATGTCCCTATTGTGGAGGACCACACTATTGGAAAAATTGCAAATATACCCCTAGAAGGGAGATGAGTGCACCTTCTCCTTCCTATGATGGGTATGGATGCACATTATGTGGTAGTCATGGGAGACATTGGGATGGATGCCCAAATGGGGTCACTTCTCGCTATAGTCAGTATAATAGAAGTTGTGCTCCTGGGCTTGAAAGGAATGAAGCCATGGAAAGTGAAGGAATGTGGGCGCGTAGAAGCCATGCTCCAAGCCTTTTTGGAGAGGGAGTCTAATGCAGAAAAGAATGTCAATCCCTCATGCCCATGGAATCATCAACTCCTCAAGAAGAGAGTGGTAAATCTCTAAAAGTAGATGTGGAGGAGATATTGAGGAGCATAACAAGAAGAAGTGAACAATAGGGCATATTTCAACTTGACTCATGGGAGGAAGCTCAAAATGATGATGAAGAAGGAGTCAAGGTGAACTTTAAAGAAATCATAGGGTTGTCCCAACCAACCAACATTGCAAAAATGCAAGACGCCAAGATTGAAGAAGTGCCACTAGAGTCTCCAAATGACATCCAACAAATCATGCTCAAGGACTCTAGTACACTTGCAAAGGAGGATGTCAAGCAAGAAGCATGCTTGAAAGGGGAGTGAATTAAACTGCCCTATTATCATTTCTCCACATTGAACTTGTTTGACAAAATGGAGACTGAGGAGATCAAGTCAATGGATGAAGTTGAGGAGGAAGATCAAGGTAGCTTCATCTTAGAGTATGCAATGCCAACAAGGCCAAATCACCTCCCTCCTTTAAGGGCCAAGAAACACAAGATGCAACATCCATCGCTTGGTCCCTTGATGCTTACATCACCACCCCTCAAGTGGAGTAGAATAATGGACAAGAAACTAGGGGTGCTATTCAAAAGCTCAAAGTGGAGAGAGAAGTGGTGAAGTTGAAGTCATAGAGCCACGATGTTAACTAAGGCGCTTCTTGGGAGGAAACCCAAGTGCTTTTACTTTTTATTCTTACTTTTCCTTTTGTTTTGTTTTACTTTATGTTGGTGTTATATTTGATTGTGCAAGGATGGAACAGGTATGAAATGTGATAAAGGTGAGAGAATCCAAATTCAAATTAAGCAATCGACGCTAAACCGGCGAAGCACAAGTCCAAAAGCGTGAAACGCATATGTCAAATAGAATACTTGGAAGAAAATTGCTTAAATAGTGGCACATCTCTGTTAGCCCGGTGAAAAGCTAGTTCAAAGGCACGAAACGCCAGTGGAACTTTGTTTATGAGCAGAAAGCCAAGAGAGTTCTTTCATCTATTCCTTTCTTGCTTTGTTTTAACATATGCATCAAGGATAATACTTTATTTGTGTTAGGGGTGAAACCTGAGTAGCCCACTTATCAAGTGATGCACGTTATGGCCCTATGATAGATTGGGTGACGTCATTCTTAATGGTAAATCATCATTACTTGTTAGTAGTATCGCCATTTAAGATAGTAGTCTTTGAATAAAATCCAAGGATTTTCTTTATACTATGGTTCTTTCCCAAGGAGCGGTTCCTTTGTCTTTTCTTTTTGTTGTCGAACCAGGTTGGCACATCCCGATGATAGATTGAGTGGAAACTTTCTTAAGGGAAAATGTCAAGTCTAGAGACTTGTAGAGTCTTTTGTGCACTTGTTTGATGAGGTACCACCAATATTTCTTGCTTGGCATTGTGAATGAATTTTGAAAAGAAAATAGGGGTATCTAAATATGAAAATGAGAACTCTCCTATCATGAATTATAGATTCATCGCTTGGCTTTTTGATTCGTAACTAGCTTGTCGAAAGTCATTCTCTTAATGTGATGAAGTAAGTGTGTGAACCCCTTGGATTGTGATGACTTGTATGGCGAGGCTTTTTGCTTAATTCTTGCGTATGCATGATTGTCTAGAACTTTCCCTAAGTGTGATTCAAGGCGAAATGATAGATGTGGTTGCACTCAGATCATGATCTTAGGCCCACTTTTGTTTTTCACTTCACCCAAAATGACCTCCTTCAGCATTAATCTTTGATGGCCAACATTTGAGCTTTGGACCCTTTCTTTGGAAACCACATTACAAGCCTAATGACCATTTTTAATCCTTCTCTTTAGCACCTATCCTCCCTAATTGCTAGTGATAAAATAATAGAAAAAATGGGGCTTCAAGCCCAAGAAACAGGGAGTGATAAGGAAATGAATGTGAAATGAGGCAAAAACCTAAGTTTGGGGGTTTGCAAGAGTAGGGGGAAAAGTAGGAAGCCTAAATGTGAGGTAGCACCAAAATTGTGATGAAATGAATGAATCGATGGATTGAAAGACCTCAAATCATCAAAACAGAAAGAATAGTAAAAAGGTGATACCTCTTGCATAAGATAAGGCTGAATGTGAAAGGCATAGGTGTTATAAGGGTGGCTCATGTTACAAAAGAAATGAAGATGATGAACAAGGAGAAGTCAGGTGGAGTGATCTCAATAAAATGATGGGATGATTACAAGTGTTTATAAAGGCATTAGGGAGGCATCACTTACTAAAGCTACACATTTATCCTACCTTTACCTCTAGCCCTCATTATGACCCACAAGTCCTAATTGATTTTGAGTTTAGAAACATTACAATAGTGACGAGATACATGAAGGGCAAGCCTATGGGTCAATTTGTATGCACTTGAATTTCTTTGGGAGAGTAAGCACATTTGTATTATCTTATAATCCCTTTGTGTGAAATACCAAAAAAAATGTGTGTGAGATTCTCTCTTCTTGTGAAGGGCATCATTTCCTTGGGGTCCATGCTGAAAATTGTTGTCAAAAGAGGGGTATGATTAAGGCAAGCAGGTAGAGAACTTTAAGGCAAGCTTTGAATGTGAATTGTCAATGACTTGAGATGCTCTTTGAACTTGTTTTGAAGAACTATGCCCCTTGTTTGAATGAACTGAATGCATGCAAGATATGTTTAATGATTGTTGTTACCCAGTGAAGCTTCTGCAACATGGTTTGAGTCTTTTCTTTTTCTTGAGTCGGTGTATAATATTGGGTTTTCTTAAGGCTTGATGATTTTGTGTACAACTACCATAGTGCTCTAAGTTTTAGCAATGTCCTCTTGTGAAAGAACGTCTTGATTGGTCCTTTATGCAAAAACTCATAAATAGCATGTTGTTGATTTGCTCAATTATAAAGAATTGCATTACTTGAGGACAAGAAATGGTTCCAGATTGGGGGTTTGATGAGTTGGAAATTTACCAACTCATTAGGCTCCTCCGAATGAGTTTTTTCCTAGTTTTTGAGTCGTTTATGTGGATTTTATGCCCTTTCTCTTGAATTCTTTGTAGATACTTCACGTGAGTAGAGAAAGCATTAAATCGAGCAAAACACATGGAGTTTGAGATGAAATTTGATGAGTTAGAATATGAAGCAGAGGGGCCAAAGATAATGGAAGATTTGAGCTCAAGAAGAGGTGTAAAGACATTTTTTGAATCGGCTAAACGCGGATCTGGAAGGACGAAACACGGGCAAAACACTGAAGCAATTGCCTAGACTGGATAAAAAACCGTCCCTTCACAGAATGGCATTGACTAAATGCCCATTAAACCACTGGTTCCCCCTGCCAGGACACTGTTTTCAACCGGCTAAAGTTTGGTGCTTCGCGGATTTCCACTGGCAAAACACTGGTTCCTCACAAGAGAGGCCGTCTAGTGAAGGGTAAAAGTGTCCAAAAATGTCTCCAAAGCATCTAGAATCTTCAAGGGAATTTGGGGAAATTTGTGCACGAGAAAGTACAGATATCTACATAACTTTCATTGTACACCATTCATTGAATCATCTAGACTTCATCTTCTTCATAGAATTTTTGGTAGAATCTTTTCTCCATAGATTTGTAGAGTTAGGTAGCACTTTTCTTCTTATTTTTTATTAACCCATTTTGGGGGAATTCCACCATTATTGTAAGAGCTTGTGAACCAAAATTTTGAAGCTAATGTGATGAATGTGAGGGGAATCCTCTTGGTATTTTCTCTCTACCTTTAAATATGCTTGACTAATTTGCTAGCAAGAGGTATATTCATGGTGGGTTTATTAATTTGATTGGGTTTTGACAAATTGCTCTTGGGTTTTTATTGAATTACAGATCTGTTTCTTCTTCCAAGTTTTAATTGCCATAATTGATGGTTTGCAAACATGAATTATGCTTTACTTTTCTTGCTTTTGCTTGAGAGAGAAAAGTGAGAATCAGGTGAGAAGATAATAGTGAGGAATTGGAGTGTCTGTGTGTGGGATTAAGATAGAGATAGTTAAAACCCATATTTTCACTGCATTAAAGGTCAAGGCTAGAAATAGCTAGTCCTTCCTCAAGCTTGTGTGGTTGATTACTTGAATTGACTTTGGGGTTTGTAAGAACGCAAGGCATAAACATTCTTATTATTCAAAAACAAGAGAATGTGAATTATCCACTACTATCTATGCTAATTATGGGTCTAAGGCATTAAAGAAATCCCGATTTAGTTGAGATCTCATCTATAGAATCCCCGTAGCCATATCACCTGTGATTGCTTCAATTGGAATTCCCCGCAGTTAGTCTTAGATTAGAATTAGATAGTTATTATCCCTTCATTTCCCCCCACTTTTACTTTTCAAATGTTGAACAATAATGCATTCTAGTTTGAATTAGTTTATAACTATTGAATTATGGACTCAATTCTCTGTGGGATTTTACCACGATATCCATTGGGATATTTTTTTTGATACAACGACCATTTATGTTCTTTGTACGAAGAGTATATTTTGGACGTTATCAATATACTAGAATGTCGTCAATAAATGCAATGATGAACATCTCAAGAGATGGATTGAAAACCCTGTTCATCCTTTGTCCAAGTAATCTTGAATCAGATTCTTGAAATTTACACAATTTTTTGGTACTTAAAGCGAGAGTGCATCCAAAAATTCGAGAAGAGTTCTCGTCTTGGTTGAAACAATTATAGCGTTTTGCCAGAGAGATTTTTTGAGAAAGATTCTCCATTGGAAGATCCATGAAATCTGGGGGCATTAGTTAGTTCAAAGGACATAACCACGAATTCATAGTGACTATATCGAGTTTTGAAAGCTTTTTTATGTATGTCAGACTCTCTAACTCTGAGCTGATGGTACCCCAAACTGAGATCTACCTTGTAGAAACAACTGGCTCCCTGAAGCTGATCAAAAAAGTCGTCAATCCTGGGAAGGGGGTACCTGTCTTGACTGTGACCTTATTAACCTGACGATAGTCGATACACATTCTGAGGGTACCTTCTTTCTTACTGTTATGACCTGAGAGTACATCTGAATCATAGACAAGGGACAAGGAACCCCGAGAGACCCCGAGTCAACCCATGGCATGAGCATATACTAATTCATTCACATAAGGCGGAAAGCTTAGCTTAATAATCATGAACTAACTGAAAATCATAACATGAGATATAAGAAACAACATTACACAATCCAAATATAAATGGTTGAATACTACAAATAGGTCTGAAAGCCTCTAATCATAACAGAAAGGTTGAAGAGACAAGACCCCAACTAACCCTAACATTCTAAAAAAAAGATATACAGGGTCCGAACATGAATCCCTCGAATCATGAGGACTCACCACTAGAAGCTGAGAGCGGAACTGAGAGCAAGCTAGGAACGATGCTGAACCTGCGAAGATCCTGAAAGTATGTGGGTCAGTACTTGGAAGGTATTGAGTATGTAAGGAATGCAAAAGAATACTTAAAAACATAAAAGTTATAGGAGTGGGGAAATCATGATCATAAGACTAAAATCGTAAATATATCGTAAGGCTCAAGATTTCCAAAATATTCATAAACGTGTCAGTCGTAAAATGTGAGAAAACATTTCATAAAACATAAATTGAGCCAAAAGAACATAATCATACATGCATTAAAACCATGAGGAACAATAGGAGATTTCTACAACCAACATACCCCATATAAGCACACATGGAGCCCGACCTGTAAACCTAGTCGGGAGGTCGTTCATACCTTGCCAAGGGTATGAACCATGAAAGGCTTGATATCACTCATGAAGGCCCTGTAGTGTATAGGGGATAGTCACTGAGGAGGTCTCAAACATAACCTACGGTGGCACGTAGTTTTGAGATTCGGGGCGTAACCTAGGCCCCGAACCTACTCGGTGTTAAGTACTACCCAAAACATGAAACATGCTCATAGAAATTCATACATGACATACATGGCTAGTTAAATCGTGATAATCATATCGTGCTTGAGAATTTGTAATACTAGCCATGGAGTTGGGCCCGTGAATCGGCGAAAATCATAGTTTATAAATCATAAGTGACATGTGGGCATTGCTCATAGTGTCAATCATACATGAAATGCTTAAATCTATAGAAAACATGAACAAAATAACATGAGTAATTCAAAACATGCTTAAAATTCAAGGTTCGTATCATGCTTGAGAAATTACCATAACCATGAATTTCACTAAAAACCCCATGATTTGGGCACATGTGCTTTTAAGTATTTAAATCATCAAATATTGAATAAAATAAGGGAAAATAGCCCAATAATTCGAAACCCATGATTTTAGTCATACTACAACATGCTCATATCGATTTTTGAGGAAACATGCATTTGGGTTATGACCCATCAAGAATTGGTAACTTAAACATAGAATTAGGGACAAATTGGGCATGAGTAGGGACTAAACTACCCATTCAAAACCCCACATACCTAGAATTACTTGATTTTTAACTCCCTTGAAAAGCCCTAGATGGAATCTTGAAGAATTGAAGAAGAACACTTGAATCCCTTTCCTCTTACTTCTCTACTCTTACATGCATCAAATGAGGTTTATCATGAATGATTTCCCCTTAAAAGACCTTTTCTCGACCTTAAAATGATGTAGTTTAGGTCTTAGGGGTGTAGGAAATTACGAGAAGGCCCTTACTAATTCACAGGAAATAACTGCCAGGTGACCCTAATGGGCGACCTAATGACTCATTACTAGAGACAACGAGTCGTTGGGTTGTTTCATCAAGTCCACTGGAATTTTTCACCTAGGCTCTTAACGGAGGACATGAAGACTTATCCCCCGAGGCAACGACTCATTACCAGCTTCCGACAAGTACACTACCTTATCCTTAATTAAATCCTCAGTCTTACCCCACGGCGGACCTGACAACTCGTGGTAGCTGACCACGAGTCGTTCCCACGTCCATGGGGACCTAGGCTCCTCAGCCCAGTCCAACCTTCCCAAGAGCCACCTAACGACTCGTAGGGGTCTCCTCACGAGTCGTCTAACGACTCATTCTGCACTGTTGCAACATTTTCCAGATTTCTTCTCATTTGACTCCCGGGTCTAATTCTTGGGTTCCCGGGGTATAACAATATCTCCCTCTTGGGAACATTCATCCTCGAATGTTAGAAACATGTAGAAAACTCAGAAACAAACAACCACCATATACAAATACTGATCATTTAAGTCAAAAACTGACGAAATGACTACCCCCAAAAAGAACTACATAGCTGGACCAAATTCAGACATCACATACATATATCATATCCTAAAACAAACTTGTAAGCATGAACTGAACATGAAAAACTGAATAGAAGTTTAGGGAAAAAACTGATACCTCAAACTGAAACTGGGCTGGTAGGAAACAAATGGGGGTATTTAGCCATCATATCCGCTTCAGCTTCCCACGTAGCTCCCTCAACATGCTGATTTCTCCATAGCACCTTTACTGAAGCTATTTCCTTGTTCCTCAGCCTCCGATTCTGACGATCCAAGAGTGCAACAGGAATTTCCTCATAACTGAGGATATCCTTCATACCAACAGTTTCCACCGGAACCACTAAGGCTGGATCTCCCAAGCACTTTTTCAAGAGTGATACGTGAAATACGGGATGAATTGAAGCTAACTATGAAGGTAACTCTAACTCATAGGCTACTTCACCCACTCATCTCACAATCTGATATGGACCAATGTAGCGGGGCTGAGTTTTCCTTTCTTTTCGAATCTCATTACTCCCTTCATGGGAGATACCTTCCAAAACACCCAGTCATCGATCTCGAACTCAAGCGCTCTTCTCCTCACATCCGCATAAGACTTTTGGCGACTTTGAGACATTTTCAGCCTTTCTCTTATCAACTGAACTTTCTCCATAGCCTCATGGACTGAATCTGGACCCACCAATGAAGCCTTACTAACCTCAAACCCACCAATGGGCAACCTACACCTTCACTTGTAAAGAGCCTCGAACGGTGCCATTTGGATGCTAGACTGATAGTTGTTGTTGTAGGTAAACTCAATAAGAGGTAAATGCTCATCCCAACTACCCTTGAAATCAATAACGCAAGCCCTCAACATGTCCTCAAGAGTTTGGATAGTCCACTCCGCCAGGCCATCTGTTTGCGGATGAAATGCCATGCTAACCTTAACCTGGGTACCAAGTCCCTTTTGAAAAGATCTCCAGAACTGAGAGGTGAACTTAATACCTCTATCCGATATGGTGGAAAAGGGAACTCCATGCAATCTAACCAACTCTCGGATATATAATTTGGCATAATCTTCCACTGAATCGGTGGTTTTGATTGGTAGAAAATGAGCAGCCTTGGATAACCTGTCCACCATAACCCAAATGGAGTCATACTGTCTACGAGTGCGGGGTAAACCTGTTATGAAGGCCATGTTGATTTCTTCCCACTTCCAAGTAGGAATTCTGATGTCCTAAAGTACACCTCCCGGTCTCTGATGCTCAACCTTCACTTGTTGGCAATTCGGACACTTGGCTACAAATTCTGCAATTTCCCTCTTCATGCCATTCCACCAGTAGAATTCCCACAAGGCATGATACATCTTGGTGGAACCTGGATGGATAGAATACCTGGATCCATAAGCCTCATGCAACATACGGCTCCTCAGATCATCCACGTTTGGAACACATAAGCGACCCTAACACCGAAGCACACCATCTCCCCTTCTGGAGAAGACCTACCTTCTGATTGTGAAGAGTTTCTTTCAACTTTACAAATATTGGATCTTCGTCTTGTTTAGCCTTCACCTCCATTACCAAGGACGACTCTGATCCGTTCTGAACAACTACACCACTATCAGTCAAGCCAACTAATCTAACTCCCAATCGTGCAAGTCGATGTACCTCCTTCACCTGCTCTTTCTTGTCTTCTCTCACCTGCGACACACTCTCCATAGAGAGCCTACTAAGGGCATCCACTACCACGTTGGCCTTACCCGGGTGGTAAAGGACACTCATGTCGTAGTCCTTAAGTAGCTCCAACCACCTCCATTGACGTAAATTGAGATCCTTTTGCGTGAACACATGTTGTAAGCTCTTGTGGTTAGTGAATACATCTTTATGAACCCCATACAAGTATTGTTGCCATATCTTCAAAGCAAACACCACCGCGGCCAATTCAAGATCATGCGTCGGGTAATTCTTCTCGTGAATTTTCAGCTATCTGGAAGCATATGCTAAGACTTTCCCGTGCTACATCAATACACATCCCAATCCGACTCTCAAAGCATCACAGTATACAACAAAGCCATTGGTGTCCTCTGGTAAAGTCAACACCAGTGCTGAAGTGAGTCGGGCCTTCAATTCCTGGAAGCTCTTCTCACAAGACTCCGACCATTGGAATTTCACCTTTTTCTGAGTCAATCTAGTCAATGGGGCTGCAATGGATGAGAAACCTTCCCACAAACCTCCAATAATAACCCACTAAGCCCAAAAAGCTCCTGATCTCCGAAGGGTTTATAGGTCTGGGCCAGTTCTTCACCGCCTCAATTTTCTAGGAGTCCACCCTTATACCTTCGCTTAACACTACATGTCCCAAGAATGCAATTGAATTCAACCAGAACTCACATTTGCTAAACTTGGCGTATAGATGGTTATCCTTGAGGGTTTGGAGTGCGGCCCTCAAGTGTGCGGCATGCTCCTCCTCGCTCCTAGAGTATATCAATATGTCGTCAATGAACACTATTACGAACATGTCCTGATATGCCTTGAATACCCTGTTCATGAGATCCATAAAAGTTGTCGGGGCATTGGTTAGTGAAAAAGACTTAACAACAAATTCATAATGGCCATATCGAGTCCTAAAAGCAGTCTTCGGGATGTCGCTCTCCTGAACCCTGAGCTGGTGATATCCGGACCTGAGGTCTATCTTGGAGAAATATTTGGCACCCTGAAGATGATTGAATAGGTTTTCAATACTGGGTAAGGGGTATCTTTCTTGATGGTGACCTTGTTCAACTGCCTATAGTCAATACACATCCGAAGAGAACCATCTTTCTTTCGGACGAACAACATTGGGGCACCCTATGGAGACTTACTTGGTCTAATGAAACCCTTATCTAGCAAATCCTTCAACCGCTCCGTTAACTCTTTTAGCTCGGCTGGGGCCATTCGGTTAGGAGGAATCGATATAGGTTGTGTGTCGGGTAAAAGATCAATCTCAAAATCAATCTCCCTCTCGGAAGGAACACCTGGTAGGTCATCTCGGGGACTGACTGAATGGGCAAGGTCTCGGACGTGGCATCCTTAACCCTAACCAAATGGTAAATACAACCCTTAGCAATCATTTTCTGGGCCTTGAGATTGGAGATAAAGCGGCCTAAAGGTACCGCCGAACTACCCTTCCATTCTAAAACTGGTTCACCTGGAAACCGAAACTCCACCATTCGGGTTCTACAGTTAATAGAAGCATAACATGCAAACAACCAATCCATGCCCAAAATAATGTAAAAATAAGTCATAGACAATTCTACTAAGTATGCGGAGGTAACCTTATGAATTATTGTAATGGGGCAAACTCTATATACCCGCCTCGCTACGACTGAATCCCCGACCAGAGTAGACACCGAAAACGGTTCTGACAAAATTTCAGGACTGACCCCAAAGTTACTAGCAATGTAAGGTGTCACAAAAGACAGCGTAGCTGCCCGATCTAACAAAGCATAAGCATCAATATGAAAGACTCACAACATACCCATAACCACATCAGGAGAAGTCTCCTGCTCCTGTTGAGAGCCAAGTGCATAAAACCGGTTTTGGCACTGGCTGCCAGCTAAACCAGTCGAAGCACCCTGTTGAGTCTGACGTGCCATTGGAACTGTTGAACTAGCTGCTGAAGTGTGGGCTCCACCACCCCCTGACCTAGCTGCGGGGAAATCCCTGAGTTTGTTTCTGGGTTTGCCACACCCGAAACAAGCATCTGAGCCTACCAAACATTTCTCTAGGTGATTCTTGCCACAATTAGCACAAGATTGAAAAGTGCGCTTTGTGTGCATGCTATTCTGACCCTCGAACCTGAGGCCCTGCTCCTCTGATTGTGTCGAGGCCTGGATGGGGTACTAGCTGAAGATGGTGCTGATGTAATGGACCTGTGCTGGGACTGCTGGTCAGGCCACCCCCTGGCCTCGGTTGGGAGAACCTGTAGCTATCAGTTTTGGCCCTCTTGGCCTCCGTCTGACTTATATGACTCCCTCCATCTTTTGGGCATAGAGGACTATCCGTGGATTATCTATATCCTGATAAAGCATGGCTATTCTACAGTGCTTGTCCAGATACTAGGCTAGTCCCTGCATGAATCTTCTCACCCGTACTCTCTGGTCCATCACTAACTCCAGGGCATACTTTGACAGGCGAGTGAACTCAAGTGAATATTCTAGCACCGTCATCTTTCCCTGTTTGAGGTTTACAAACTCGGCTGCATTAAATTCCCTCATCTCCTGAGGGAAGAACCTATCGAGAAAGGACATGTGGAACTCATCCCAGCTGATAGGGCCAGCTCCCGCTGCCCTGCTGTCCTTCCATTGCTTGTACCAAATATAAGCGACCTCTTTTAGTTGATAAGAGGCCAAATCAACACACTCCTCATTTGTCACCCCTATGACCTGAGTGACCTTCAAGATCCCTTCAATGAACTCGTGTGGATCCTCGTCCACCTTTGCCCCTGTGAACTCGGGAGGGTTCATCCTTAAAAAGTCCCTGATTCGTGCTATCGCTACATTGCCGTTCTGAGGAACATGCGCAACAGCCTGCTGGTTGACCAGAGCGGTCAAGGCCTATGACAACATTTGAATAGCCACCTGAAACTCACCATGGGCAGCTGGCTCTGGTGCCTGGGGCTCCTGAACAGGTGGGGCTTGCTGACACCTATTATCATGGCCACCCTCGTGGCCTTCATCATTTTTGTTCCTCCTTCTGTTTATCCTTCCGGGAGCCATAATTTTCTGCAATCGCGAATAGCACGAATTAGAAGAATGGAGAGATTTTCACGTCACGATATAGATCATGAAAAAAGGGAACATTTACTAAAACGTTTAATAGCCTCTTCATCATAGGTGTGGTGCACTTCACACCCATGAAAAAGACTACCTAACATGTCTTTCAGCCTCCCTAGGACACATCTGAACCTATCTCTCTGATACCAAGTTTGTCACGACCCGAGAGTACATCTGAATCGTAGACATGAGACAAGGAGCCCGAGAGACCCCGAGTCAACCCATGGCATGAGCATATACTAATTCATTCACATAAGGCATAAAGCTTAGCTTAATAATCATGAACTAACTGAAAATCATAACATGAGATATAAGAAACAACATTACACAATCCAATTATAAATGGTTGAATACTACAAATAGGTCTGAAAGCCTCCAATCATAATAGATAGGTTGAAGGGACAAGACCCCAACTAACCCCAACATTTTGAAAAAAAATATACAGGGTCCGAACATGAACCCCTCGAATCATGAGGACTCACCACTGGAAGCTGAGAGCGGAACTGAGAGCAAGCTAGGAACGATGGTGAACCTACGAACCAGATCCTAAAAGTATGTGGGTCAGTACTTGGAAGGTATTGAGAATGTAAGGTATACAAAACAATACTTAAAAACATAAAAGTTATAGGAGTGGGGACATCATGATCATAAGACTGAAATCGTAAATATATCATAAGGCTCAAGATTTCCAAAATATTCCTAAACCTGTCATAGTCGTAACATGTGAGAAAACATTTCATAAAACATAACTTGAACCAAAAGAACATAATCATACATGCATTAAAACAATGCGGAACAATGGGAGATTTCTACAACCGACATACCTCATATGAGCACATATGGAGCCCGACCTATAAACCTACTCGAGAGGTCGTTCATACCTTGCCAAGGTTATGACCCATGAAAGGCGTGATATCACTCATGAAGGCCCCGTAGGGCATAGAGGACAGTCACTAAGGAGGTCCCAAACATAACCTACGATGGCACGTAGTTCTGAGATTTGGGGCGTAACCTAGGCCCCATACCTACTTGGTGTTAAGTACTACTCCCAAAACATGCAATGTGCTCATAAAAATTCATATATGACATACATGATAATCATATTGTGCTTGAGAATTCGTAATACTAGCCATGGAGTTGGGCCCATGAATCGGCCAAAATCATAGTTTATAAATCATAATTGACATGTGGGCATTGCCCATAGGGTCAATCATACATGAAATGCTTAAATTTATAGAAAACATGATCATAATAACATGAGTAATTGAAAACATGCTTCAAATTCAAGGTTCGTATCATATTTGAGAAATCACCATAACCATGAATTTCACTAAAAACCCCATGATTAGGGCACATGTGCTTTTAAGTATTTAAATCATCAAATATTGAATAAAATAAGGGAAAATAGCCCAATAATTCAAAACCCGTGATTTTATTCATACTTCAACATGCTCATACCGATTTTTTAGGAAACATGCATTTGGGTTATGACCCATCAAGAATCGGTAACTTAAACGTAGGATTAGGGAGAAATTGGGCATGAGTAGGGACTAAACTACCCATTCAAAACCCCACATACCTGGAATTACTTGATAAGCCCTAGATAGAATCTTGATGAATTGAAGAAGAATGCTTGAATCCCTTTCCTGTTACTTCTCTACTCTTACATGCATCAAATGAGGTTTATCAGGAATGATTTCCCCTTAAAAGACCCTGTCCCGACCTTAAAACAATGTAGTTTAGGTCTTAGGGGTGTAGGAAATTACGAGAAGGCCCTTACTAATTCACAGGAAATAACTGCCAGGTGACCCTAACGGGCGACCTGACGACTCGTTACCAAGGAGAATGAGTCATTGGGTCGTTTAGTCAAGTCCATTGGAATTTTTCACCTGGGATTTTAACGGAGAACATGATGACTCCTCCCCCAAGGCAACGACTCGTTACCAGCTTCCGACAAGTACACTGCCTCATCCTTAATTAAATCCTCAGCCTTACCCCACAGTGGACCTGACGACTCGTGGTAGCTGACCAAGACTCATTCCCACGTCCGTGGGAACCTCAGCTCCTCAGCCTAGTCCAACCTTCCCACGAGCCACCTGACGACTCCTGGGGTCTCCTCACGAGTCATCTAACGACTCATTCTACACTACTACAACATTTTCTAGATTTTTCCCCATTTGACTCTCGGGTATGATTCTTGGGTTCCCAGGGTATAACATTTACGTACGAATAATATTAGAGTAACCAATGGAGATATGATGGGCCTGATGAAACCCTTATCAAGGAGGTCTTTTAGTTGATCCTTCAACTCCTTATATTCAGATGGAGCCATTTTTTAAGGAGGGATGGAGATGGGCTGAGTGTCTTGGAGATGGTCTATGCCAAACTCTATTTTCCGCTCAGGAGGAACTCTAGGAAGATCCTCGAAAAACACATCAGGGAACTCGCTGACAACTGGAACTGACTGAATAGTCGGGGTCTCGGAGCTGGAATTTTTGACCCTACCTAGATGATAAATACACCCTTTAGAAATAAGCTTTCTAGACTTAAGGTATGAAATAAACCGACCCTTAAGTGCTGACTACTACCCGTCCACTCTAAAGTTGGCTCATTAGGGAACTGAAATCTGATAACCCTAGTTTTGTAGTCGACTGAGGCATAACCAGAGTGTAACCAATCCATGCCAAGAATGAGGTCAAAGTCAACCATGTCTAACTCTATAAGATCACCTGGAATGACCTTATTCAAAATTGAGACTGGCAGTTTCTATACACCCGGCTGGCTCTAACTGACTCACCAACTGGGGTGGAGACTGAGTATGGTTCTGAGAGGATTTCTGGACTGATATCAAACTGGACAACTACATAGGGAGTCACGAACGATAGTGTGGCTCTTAGATCTAGTAGGGAATACATGTCTAGATGGAAAAAGCATAACATACCCGTGACCACGTCAAGTGAACTCTCCTGATCTTGACGAGAGGATAAAGCATAAAAATAGTTTTGGCGTTGGCCGCCATCCGTACCTAAAGTGTTGTCCTGCTGAGCTGGTCAGCCTACTGGAGCTGCTGAAGTGGTGGATTGTGATCTCCCATGTCCTACTGATAGGCATTCTTTGAGCCGATGACCAAGTTTTCCACTCCCAAAGCAACCTTCTTGGCCTTGAAAGCATTCTCCTAGATGGTTCTTGCCACACTTAGGGCAAGTTGGGTAGGAGTTGCTAGTGCTGTGACTATGGACTGTGAGCCAGATGCTCCACCCCTCCAATCCTTGCGGGACCGGAAAGTAGGGGCACTGGCTAAAGTGGGTGCTGGAGCCCTCTGCTACTGTTTCAGCTGTTGGTACTATGGGTGGGTACTACCGCCAGACCTCTGGTGGCCATAATCTGACTAGCCAATCCTTGCCTGCTTGTTCTCCCATTACAAGTCTTTTAGTTTTTCTACCTCAATATGTTGGGAATGAACTATGAGGCTGGAGAGGCATATCTTTGATAAGCATTGCAGTCCTACACTCCTTTAGGACCAAGTTCAATACTCGATTGACGATCTTCAGCATGTGAGCCCTTGGCTCGGCTACCATCTCTGGAGCATACTTAGACAACCTTGTGAGCTCCAGTGCATACTCTTCCATCGTCTGATTTCCCAGTTTCAGATTCATAAATTCAGCCACCTTAGCCTCCCTGAGCTCCCGGAGTGAACTCCTCCCACTCCACCAGTTCTGCTCCCACTGGTCTACCCTCCTTCCATAGGTCGTACCAGATCTGAGCTACCCCTTTTAGCTGGTAGGCAGCCAGTTCGGCACTCTCAGAGGAGCTAACACCCATAATTCACATGGGCTTCCTAATATCATCCATGAACTCCTGTGGGTCCTCTCCCACCTTAGATCCATAGAAAACTGGAGGGTTCATCCGGGTGAAGTCGAAAACTTGGAAGATATTAGGGATCTATTAGTAGTAACTGAAACCACCCGCTGGTTCACTTGGTTCGTGACTGTCTCTGCGAGCAGATGGATAGCCACTCTGAACTCTACGGAGGACACTAGGTCATCCTGAGTGGCTACTGGAGCTGGTGGGGCAGGTCAGTGAGCATTTCTGGCCCTTTTTCCGTTACCACATCATGGAGGCATGATTTCACTAAAACAAAACAAAGTTCGAGTTAGGACAACATTTATGGAATTAAACTTCAACTCATGATAAAGAGTATGAACAAAAGGGAGTTTTTCTATTAATGTCTCATAGCCTCCCCATCATAAGTGTGGCGCGCTTCACACCCATGAAAAGGATTCTACTCGACGTGGCTTTCAGACATCCTAGGATACTCTAAACCTAGTCACATGATACCAGGTTTGTCACAACCCGAGTCTATACCCTGGACGAGACACAGTACTTGGAGTCACAAGTAACCCCAAGTCAACCCATGGTTTACCATAACACTGATAATCTGAGTAAAATCATAGCGGAAGCTCTATAGTAATAAAAACCATTTATGAGGAAGAACTAAATAATAAAGCTATATACAATTGAAAACAAACTGAAAATCTAAATTTGTATATGTGTCTCTATTTGAAAGCCATTTATCTGATGAGTTTCTATGACAAGCCCCCAGCTAACTCTAGGTTTAACTAAAAGAAATATAACTAAAGAGAAATAATCATCGTCCTCGAAAGATGAGGACTCACCACTGGTGCAGCTGAGGACTCCTGGACTAGATTTACTAACGGTGATGAGACTATAGCTGTATCATAAAATGATACAACATAAAAGGTATGCGTCAGTACTTTGAATGTACAAGTAAGAGAAACCATAACACAGAGAATAAAATGACTAAACTGTAAAGACAAGCAATGACCAACTGAAATGCTGAAACTGAATAAATTGGAATATACTGAGATGGCCAAGATGACCCTGTCTGATTGTCAAATACATGCCCTAAATCTGAGATACTGATCTGAAATACTGTACTGAACTAATCTGAACTGAGAAATCTGAAATTGTTTTGAATTGAGCTAATCTGAGACTGAACTGAACTGACTAGTGGGAGAGTCTATAACCGACATATAACCACGTGAGCTAGACGTGGAGTTCGATGTATACAACCCATTGGTAGGACCTAATATACCCTGCAAGGGTATAAAGGCATGAATTGGATGATCACAAGTCTGGGGCCATAAGGCCAATAAAATAACCTACGGTGGCAACGTAGTTTTGGGAACCTGGGTGCGCTGGAACCCCGGTCCACTCGGTACTAAGTCCTACTCCCACTGGATTGTCCTAGACTAACTACTAAGATGATAGCTCGAAACTGGGGCCCAAGAATAAGTCAGGAATACCTATCTGAAGGTACCCTAAGAGTCTTATCTAACCGGATTCTGTAACTGGTGTTTTAAGACTGGCCAGAGCTGCTTATCTGGAATCGTCATAACCGTCTAAAGAACAAACTGTAATCTGAAGTTGGGGTCCTAAGGCTGGTCAGAGCTGCTTAACTAGAATTTTTATGACCTCCTAAAGAACAACTAAAATTAGATAACTGAGTCTAATACTGATAATTGGGAGGCACCACTGACACCTCGAGAATTAACTGTAGTTAAACTAATTAGCGAACATTTCTAGACAACACTGACTGCGCTAATAACCTGATTAAAACTTGACTAACATGCATGTGAATGAGATTTCAACATATACTAACAATATTGGGATCTCAAATCGGATAGAATCAAGCTATAGGGAAACTAGTCCAGTACGCAAGATTCTAAATTCTACTAGACTGAGAACTAGGGCTAAATCAATCTACTAGATACAATTATCACAAATTACTAGAAATAGGGAATAATAAAGCAGTTAAAAATCATGAGAAATACTCCACTTGAAATCCTAAGAAATTAATTTGACAAATTTTCTACATTTCGAATCCACAGGGCTGAACTGGTAGAGAAAATAGAGAAGATATTAGGGACACAAGGGAAGAACTATTTCCTTGTTGAATTCCCACATACCTGTATAAGAAATCCTTGAAGAAGAAAGCTTGAATTTCTGCAACTGATGAGGAACCCTAGTTCTTGCTTGAGAGGAAAAGTCTGAGTTTCTATGATTGATATTCTAAGAGTTTACGTGGGGAATGTGGGGGAAAACCATTTAGTCCCTCTAAATTCTCTGAAATTATACTTAAAATGATGTAGTTTAGGGACTAAATAGGTGAGATATTATAAAAATATCCCTAGAATAAAAATTTGAAAAATGACCTACAGGGAACCAACGGGTCACTCAACGAGTCGTTGGCTGATACCACGACTCGTTGGGACTACTCATTAGTCCTACTACCTAGGGGTTGAGAACACTGGATCTGGCAACGGGGGATACCACCACTCATTGGATGAACCAACGGGTCGTTTGTTCCTCCCACAACCATTGGACGAGGAAACCTGGAAGGCTTGACAACGGGTGACACAACGACTCATTGGTGGACTCAACAGGTCATTGTGAACAGTCGTAATGTTCACTAGAAAAATTTATAAAAACCTCAAACTTGACATGATGGGTGGTGACCATGACTCATTGTGGGACTCTACGGGCTGTTGTTCCCACTCGTCATCACTAGAAGGAGTTTCTGGGGTTCTCACCCAAATACTCACACAATGGGTTGTTGTTTTTGACAATGACTCATTGGTTGAGTCGTGGGGTCCTAGAAAGGAGTTTTGAGTTGTGGAACCAACGAGTGACAGGACGACTTGTTTTTTCTCACAAGGGTCCGTTCCTTGTCCCCCGGGTTCTCGACTGACCACGACTGACACAACGAGTCATTGGAGCTGACCACAACTTGTTGTCTTAGTCGTCCTGAGGCAACTTTCTAGTTTTTCTTTTGGATTTTTCTTGCACGCCTGGTCTAGGAAGGTTTTGAGGTATTACAGATCATTCCTTGCTACTAGGAGGACCTTATTACATGTGGAGGCTGGCCAGTTGAAGTTCAGACATAATAAAGAAGAGGTCACCTTCAACGTTTGTCGATCAATGAAGCAACCGAAGGAATATAGAGTGGTATTAGCTATAGAAGATGAATCGAAGTTCCTTGATGAATTCTGAATAATCAAGAGACTTGCATCGTGCCAAAACGTTAAATCAATCACTTCTTGGGAGGCAACCCAAGTGGTAGCTTGGTGAATTCTGAGTAACCGAGCCACCTACATTGTGTCGTGATATCAAATCGAGCGCTTATTGGGAGGCAACCCAAGTGACTTAACTTATGTGTATTTAGTGTGCAAGGACAACAAGAACAGGTGGCAGAAAAATTGCTAAAGAAGAAGGTGCTATGGTTCTTAGTACGACCTGTGAGAGGGTTGTACGAGTCGTGGTGAGAATCATAGATGTACTTCAATACATGAGTTTAGGGTACAGTTAGTCCTACGACTCTTAAATTAATTGTGCGGATCGTAGTACCTACTGTGCCTATGAGCTATGCAAGGCATGGACCAAAATGAATAATAAAGACCTACGAGTCATTGTACAAATCGTACCCCAATTGTACAGCTATGAGATGCGCTCGTAGGTCCATAGGTAAGTTTCTCAATCTCTCTGTTAGGGGTCCAAGGGATGAGTCGTATGGCCTTCCTATGACTCATGGTACAAGTTGTGACGGGTCAAAAATCCTAAAAATACTTGACTCGGCCTAGATTTTTCAAATCTACCCTATAACCTATTTAAACTCAAAACAAAGTGTACCCTTCTCCCACGCACTCAAAATCGAAGTCACGACCAAAGCTCATGACTCCCTCACACCCGTAACTCACCAACAAGGTTCCATCGAGAAACTTCTTGCTCAATCAATCTTTACCAACCATAATTCCTGAATACCAGTCGAAGTAATCAAGTATCAAGTAATTATATTGCTTTGAATTGGATAAAACTTGGATGCTTAAGGTGGCAATGATAACCCCCTACGAGTCCTCATTATTGCTTGAAAAAATCAAAAAGGAAAATGACCAGGGGTGTGATTAAACCATGTGTGAGTGAGAATGAACTCAAAGTTGATGAAATTGTGCATTGAACCACTAAAAATAACTGAGTTATGGGTAGTGATTAAGAAAGGGAGAGATGAGTAGTTATAGAATGGGTTAAAATGCATGCCTAGACCTAGGGAATTCTGAGTATCCAAAATGTAAAATAAAAATCCCTGTAAACTGAGCCAAAATCGAGGTAGGGACAGGCTTCACGAGCCTTCTTACGACTCATGGTTACATACTACGACTCGTAGGATGGCTCGTTGGGACTTCCCCAAGACAAATATGAAAATACACAAGGTATGACTCCTAGTACGCATCAGGGTTTACTACTATGAGTCGTACCTAGCAGTCGTACCAAAAAGATGGAAAGGGTCAAGTACACAAGTGATAGTATGATCCTTCCTACTACTCATGGAGTCGACCTACGGGTCGTACCATGAGTCGTGGAAAAATACAAAAAAGTTGGTGAATAGAGGTATCCTCATATGACTCGTGGTACGAACTATACCTTCATGGTACAAGTCGTACCTCAGCGGCATAGCATTGACCTGAGAATATTACGGATCTCAGTACGAATCGTACCTCAAAGGTATGACCCATACTGTTGACTCGTCATAAACTTGATAGGACTTAATTCTTTCTTTCTTTTTCCCAGTTATGGAATTCTAACCCTCTTTCTCTACAGGCACCATGAAATTAAAGCGCAAAGAATCAAAGGCAACTATACGGAGGACACCACTTGATAAAAAACCTCTAAATCTGATCAAGTAGGCAACTCCCCTAGTGGTTTAGTAGAGGAGTATAGGGTTGATACATCGCATAGTGATGGGACCCGAACCACTAGGGAGAAGGCCAGAGCCTAAGCAGTGGCAGCTACTGCTACATCTACCGGAGCTCCCCGGTCAGAGGAGGGAGCTGAGGAAGGAGCTGAGGAGTCAGGAAGCGGCTCTAATGTAGAAGAAAGGTCCGAGGAGATCCAATCTGGAGAGGCAAGTAGTGATGCTGGGTCAAAGGAGGAGGCACCAAACACTGAGAAGGAGCAGACTCTGCCTAGGGAGAACTGGACTATCATGTGGAGAGTGCTAGGAGCTCGGGAGATATATGAGCAGGGCATTTCTCTCACTATGAAAAAACAAACCTAGGCGGAGCATTCAAGAAGAGCCACGAATCCTCACAAATTAATTGAACAAGGTGGAGGAGATGAACTAGATATTCAGTTTTTACGGCTTTTAATGGATGGCTAGGGCTCTTGACCAATATACTCTAGAAATTGCCCGTGAGTTCTACGCCAACTATTTAGCGACCATGGAGCAGAAGACCAAAGAGGGGGAAAAGTTGAAAGATCAGCTCAACTAAAGAGTGTTCTAGTCAAGGGCCGAGAGGTCGACATATCCGAGCGCACCATTGCTCAGATACTATATGGGCCCTACTTCATACCTCCACATGCTATGCCAGAACATAAGTACCAGGTGGAGGCACTGAAGCAAATCAAGCAGCTGGGTTTTGAGGAAAGGAGGAGGAAGATACAGTGGTTGTCCGGTGTTATTACTGAGGATAAAGAGGAAGCAGAATGGGTCACTAGTGGAAAGCAGGTTATGAAGAATTCTCTCAACTTTATAGAAAAAGCCTGCTGGACTTTAGTGCACCACCAGTTGGCACCGCGGTTAATGATAATACCCTCTACACAGACAGAGTATCTCTAGTAGCATGTATCATGTCCAAATACCCCATCAACATTTTGAGGGTCATCATAAAGGAGATGTGAGATCGGGCCATGGGATTGAGCACTACTATCCCATTCTCGAGCCTCGTATTCAGATTATGCATAGAGGCTGGAATCACGGTGCACTAGGGTGAGGAACACTTTATTAGAGGATAGAGGATAGCTGCCACTCGCCTAATCCGAGATGAAATGAACCCAGTGAGTCGGGCCCAACTTTCCACCACCATTCTGCTGACTCGACCTATTAGGGGAGCCCACAGCAGCAGGGAAAGAGAAAGGGACGAAGAGGGTCTCCGAGGATGTTGGAGATGAGACCCTAAGAAAGAGAAAGAAGAAAGAAAGAAAAGAACACAAGTAAGCCTGAGTAGAGAGCCTGTAGACTCATGATGCACACCTGTCAGAGCTGCAGGAATGAGCTAGAGGAGCAGGTAGCTCCACCATGGCTCAGACTAAGCTTGCTAGTGGCACGGACCCTTCAGGCGAGCCACATTTAGCCCCAACTATTCAAAGGTTGTAGAGACGGCCGAGACTATTTAGGGGGTAGCCACTCCCCTGTTGACCCACCAGTGAGTGCACCAGCCACCGCCAGCACCATAATTGTAGCAGAGGTACCTCCTCCGCAGGATAACAGGAGCGCTTAGAGCACCGTAGGTATGTTCCCTTCCCTATATACTTACATTCTATGTTTCGGGGATGAAGCGTGATTTTTAAAAGGACAGGGTGTGTACTTGTATTTTTTGGGGATTTTGATTCATTCAAGGGTTTTTCTTGTCGTGTTTCTTTTCCCTCGGGCATGCTATCTAGTAGATCTGGCATGTTTAGGATTTTATTTTGTGTGTGAGTTTTTTAATTAGAAAGTATCTTAGGAGTACTCGGCCAATAAATTGCATTAGATTTGTATTTGTAAAAAAAATTGACCCTGTTTAAAAAAATATTTTTATGAATTAGTTGTGTACTTGTGATTGCATGAATGATTGTGTTGGATCTTTTTATGTCATTTAGTATATTAGCATAGTTTTTTGTTAATCAATGAATAAACTGGACAGGTAGAGTGAATATAAATCATATACCATGAGTGAGTGAGGTCTGATACCTAGTTCAATATTGTGTAGAGGATCTAACACTTGTCCTGTTGGTCTTTCCATAGGCTTTAGGATGGTTGGTTAGGAAAGGATCATAGGTCGTTTTTGTTGAGCCCAGTTTTAGCCTAAATAACCCTACAAGAATCATATGAATCCCTTGATCCAAATTTTTGAGCCTTAAATAGACATTTTTCTTTGATTAACCGATTAACTATGCCCATTTTTATAATGAACCTGTTTTGGTCCTAATCCCTCCTTGGACATTGTGAACCTTAACAAAGGAAAAATGCCTAAGTTTAGGGCGGCTAAAGTAGGAGTGTATAAAGATTAGGAAGGTGAAAAAGGGAGAGAAAAGAGAAAAAAGGTGAAAATGAGGTGTTGTGACAAAAGAAAAGAAAAAGAAAAGAAAAATTGAAAACGAAAATACAAAAAGAGAATAATACATGAAAAAAGTCTAAAAACACACCACACTCATACAAGTTTATAAATAAGGTGAAAAGGGATGAAAAAGCAAGAAGAAACAGCAAAAAGGGTGAAAAAGTGAAGATTGGAGTCACATGTATGTAGTTCCAAGGAGGGGTTTTAGTTACTCAATAATTTTCATATCTACCTTACCTAGCCCGAAACCCTAAATTACAAGCCAAAGCAAGTCCTATAATGATCCTAACCTAACCATATGATAAATCGAAGTGGAAAAAATGAGGGCAAGTTTATTGTATCCGATATGCAGTATTTGGAACTTCTTTGTGAGAGTGAGAGTCTCTCTTGTTAAGCCCCATGTCATATATCTTGCTATATCTGTGAGTGGGGGACATGTTTTCTATGAGAGTACATGATTTTTGTTTAACTTCACCAGTGGTCTATGTGAAAAGCATTGGTGATGACTTGACTACCTATTAATAGCTAGATGACACGTCTTGATCCTTGTTTATCATGTTTTGTGGTTGCTTGTAGTGCATGTGCTAATATTGGTTCACGAGAAAGGGCCAAAAGCTTTTGGAGTTACAGTGCAAATTTTGTTTGGTATTGGCTGTAGTATCCTAGGTTTATTTTCTAGTTATGCATCATGTTTAGTTTTTCTTTTTCTTTGCCTGAGGACATGCAAAAGTCTTAAGTTGAGGTTGTTGATGTGACACTTAAAACTGAGAAGATAGCATGGATTTGGTACGTTTATATGGGTATAAGGCACTTTTACTTTGATTTCAGGAAAAATAAGTATTGGAGCAAAGATGTACAAAATAAGCTTCAAAATGCAGAAAATAAGTCAAATTACCAGTCTCAGTACGAGCCGTACCTTGATTATACTATCCATACTGAGAACCATGATGAAAGTCAAAAGGATGAATTAGGAAGAAGGCAACATACGATTCTCAGTATGAGTCGTACCACAACGGTACACAAGCTGTAAGTAGAGTCGGGGAAATATTAAGAAAAAATTGCACAAATGCAGACTCTTGATACGGATGGACTCACGAATCGTGGAATCAATGTAAGAATCGTAATAGGACCATGGTGAACTTCAGAGGTTTTTCAGTACTTGGCGGAACTTCAGACACTTTAGACAGTATGAGTCGTGGCAAGAAGCTACAATTCGTACCACAAGACTCGTGAAGAATTCCAGAAGATGTCAAAGTTCTCAGGGCCAAACCATGGAAGCCATGTACAACTCGTAGGAAGAACGTACGAGTTGTACCAGGACACCAACACTTAGCCAAATCTACAGCAGCCAAGAATTTATGGACAGCAGGTACGACCTGTACAATCCTATTATGGGACGTAGTACAAATCGTGGCACAGTCATTAGACGTGTGAATATTTACTTTTGTGGATTTTTATTGAGTTTTAAGGAGAAATTCTTGGGATCAAATTCTTGTATTCTCACATTGTTCTTGAGGTTGTTCTTGAATAATCAAATCTGATTTTCTTTCCATCGTTGCAGTAAGTATTTAAATTATGTGTTTATTTATGAATACAAATTACAATCTCACAACCATGAGAGGCTAAACTTCCACAACTAGGGGTTGTGAGAACCATGATGGATTAACAAACTAGGGTTGCACAAAGATGATTCAAAACCAATGCAAAAAGCTTGTATTGTATTCTTTTCATGTTTAAACATTTCTTAGCGGTGTTCAATGTTAGGACTTGCCTGAATTCTTTACTTGCTTGAACCTAGAGAGGTAGAGATTAGGAAAAGAGAATTACAACAAAGGCATGATCTTTACGATCATTGTATTAACTTGAGTTGTGGTTACAGGAGAGTTAAATTTGGAACATATTGATAATGGTTAGTTTGAAATCACTCATGAGACCTCACCCGATGATTGAGTATAGTCATCCAATAGGGACGAACCAGTCGTTTGGATGAACCCTAGTTATCAGTTCACAAGTAAGTATTGGGATTGATCACGTGTGTATACCCAAAGTAGTTATGAATCCATGGGGAACACTTACCCTAGTTTATCTCAAATCTTGATTTAAACCACAATTTTAATCTTTGTTTTACCATTGTTTTCTTGAAATTTTAAATTGGAGATAACTCACAAACAAGTTCACTTACTGGTATTAGTCTAGATCTTCCATATTCCTTGTGGGTTCAACTCCAACCTCTTAGTTGGGTTCTTTATTGACAACATCGCTTCATACTTTATCAAGAGGTATGATTTTGAGCATTATCACTTAATATAATAAAATAGAGTTTATCGCATAACTGAAATAAATATTTAAGAAGTAACATTATTGACTCAATAACTACTTTATCTATGAAGCCTTTAAAATTGAAGATGGGTGTCGGGACATAGTTCCAACGAAAACCTCAATCTCAATAAATCAAATGACTCGATCAAAATTGTAACACTTCGGATGTAGGAGGCCTCGCCAAATAGCAAGATGAAGTGAAGTCCTAGCAAAGCGTCCCTTGCTGTGTCTGTCTGCCTGAGTCTACATCATAATACGATGCAGCTCCAAAAAGGGCGTCAGTACATGGAATGTACAGTATGTCAAATAGCTGAATGAAACAACGTTAGCAAGAGTATCTCACTAAAAGGACATAAATGAAATCAATAAACTTGACATGAAACTAAAATTGTACTCTGAAACTCTGAATGATGCATTGGACATAATATGATAAAATGATATTGTGTAACAATTTATGCAATAAAACTTATGCATGAAAAACCATATTTATAAATACATATGCAAGTGATGTATATCAATAGTAAGTTAGATGGATGTTTCCCAAAAAACACCATCTTTATAAATACATATGCAAGTGATGTATATCAATAGTAAGTTAGATGGATTATGCCCAACTATCTCGCTCAAGTTGGCAGAGCCATCAAAAAACCTTGCCAAGGTAGAGGACAATCACAATCTGGGATCCCTAACAATCAAAGTCCTTATTAAGGACTATTTGTGGAGTCACCCGAACCAACGGTATCATATATACCTACACTGGCGGCATAGTTATAGGGCTTAGGGTTTGTAAGAACTCAGTCACCCACTCGGTGCTAAATACTCCTCCCAGAACAATCTTGCTCATGTCCAATCAAATGCATTTCCTAGGAAACATCAAAATATTATTATAAAAAACTTTAGCTATAACATAAATGAATGTTTAAAATAATCTGTGGAACCTTTCGCTCAAAATCATCTTTAAACTTTCTTACAAGCCTCTTGCTCAAAACATAGTTTAAAACATCTTTAAAACATCCTGTAGAGCATTTCGCTCAAAAGAATTTTTAAACATCAATGTGGAGCCTTTTGCTCAAAGCATCTTATGACTTTCACAATAAAACTTTACGTATGTTTTTTGAAAATCATACTAAAATCATCTCTTCATGCTCAAAAATCTCATGATGCATTCCCTCTTGAAATCATGCTCAATATTTTGTGGAAACAATGCATTTACTTCAAAATTATATGCTTTCAAAATAATGCTCTAAAAATCATGCTTTCATGCAATTAGGGTTGACGAGATACGTATATGACCAAACTCAATTAATCAATCAATAACAATAATCAAGATAGGATGATCAATAACTCAATAAGATAACATGAAAATCAATGGATACTAATAAACTCAATTTGAAGGATTCAAAGAATACAATTCAACATATATGAACTAGGGTACAAGATTATGAATTTTCAATAAATCCTAGATTTGACATCAACAAACTATTCATGGATTAAGGACATAAGAAAGGTTAGAATTTCTCACTTAAGTTAGTCTTACATACCTTAAAATAAAATACCTAGACTCAAGCTTGAAGAACCCTAACACTGGAGAAGAAGACTTCCTAGTTTCTTGAAGAACTTGAGAGTTAAATCCTTGAATTCACGTTGGAATTAGATGAACTAGGTGTTTAGACTATAAGGAGTACTTAAATACTACCTTTAGGAATCCCAAATCGCATGGGCTTAGACAATTAACACATGGAAATTCACTAAAATAGCCTTTGAATCATTTAAGGAAACTCTTTTTGTCAGTGACAATGACTAACTCAACGGGTCATGGTCTTTAGTAACGGATCGTACGATCCTTCCATCTTAACTGGAGCAAATTTTCTGCATTCTAATCTTCAAACAATGAGTAATCAAGACGGTTTGTGATATGCTACCACGAGTTGTACCACGACTCATGGTCATTGAACCTTAACTACTTGGTCTCTGAACCATCATACCATGATTGCTTCGTACAATTTGTACCATGTCACCATGAATCGTAACATCCTCTCATAGTGACTGGAAAATTTTGGTTCATTCCCTAATCCTTTCTAATGACTTGACAAAATGAATTGTTACTTGTCATAATGAGTCATTAAGTGTCCTTTTAATTCCCTTCCCCTACACCACTCCCTCCTTTCACGAGTCACGTCATGACTCATTGGTTCTCAGTACGAGTAGTTACATGGCTAATCATGTGGTCCTTGATATCTTTTCTACTGGTTTTCATATTAAGTTCGGTATCAATTCTTAGGGTTTTTTATAGGGTTATTAATGAGTTGGTAATTTACCAACTCATTAGGCCATTAGATATGAGTTATTGTTTGGTTTTCAAGTCAATTAGGCGGATTTTATGCTCTTTGTCATTGATATTTGTAGGTATTTAAGTTGAGTATATAAATCACAAAATGGAGTAAAAAGCATAAAAACTAAGATGAGCACCGGCACTCCACTGGAGGACACTGGCAAAATGACGGCCAATCGCGAATACCTACTAGGTTGAAGAAGAATGGCTACTGGCGGACCGCAGATCAACACAGGCGAACAACCAGTGCCAACACCAAATTGATCCAGAACCCACTAGCACTCGGATGCGACAAACCTGCGTATCGTGAATCGGCATTGGCAAACCACCGGTGACTCGCAAGTGAGGTCCATCAGAAAATGGAAAAAATGTCCGGTTTAGAAAAAGAGGAGCAATTTGTACCCTACTTTTGTAAATTTTTAGAGGAGAACTGAACCTTCTATTCCATAGGATTATTCCATTGTATTTAATATTAAATAGAAAGTAGATAGAAGTGGGAGAATTGAATTGTAGAGAAAGAAATCTTCATCTTCTTCTTTAAAAAGGTAGAAAAACTCCATTGGTGACCAGAACCATGTGCTTGAATTTTCTTACTCATTTTGTTGAATGGATATTGAATTATTACTTAATGCAATGTCTTCTTCTACTTACATGAGTAGCTAAATCCTTGTTAGGGGTGTGTGAATGATTGGGGTTGATTTTTATTTGGTATTGTTTAATTGATCTTAGATTTACTCAATTAGTATAATTCTAGTGTTTCGTCTGAGTTTTAATCTAAATACTCATAGTTGAAAATGTGGGTTGTATTTACTTACTCTAATTTTTCTTGAAAAGAAATTTAGAGTATGGATGATGAAATATTAATTGGTAATTGGGTGTTGATCATGTGGGATTGGGCTAGAGATAGCCAAAACCCATTGTGTCACACCCATTGAGAATCAAAGCTAGAAATAGTTGATTCTTACCCAAGTTGATATGGTTGTTGTGAAAAGGACTTTGGGGTTTGAGAAAACCTAAGGTATAAGGCACCTAATTGGTTGAAAAACGTAAGGTGCCACCTCCTCCATAACTAATCATATGATTTGAGTAATGCTAGGAGCTATTAGTAATCTTAATCCGATGATGCCTCGATAATATCACACCCCTAGTAGTCTCTCCTTTGGTATTTTCTACGCTTTATCCCTATTTTCGTGAGTGAATTTGTAGTTCAATTAACAAGTTGTGATTTCTTAAATATTTACTTTTTTTTTTGACACAATGATGCAAGTTACTTCAAATTGATAGATAACTTTTGCATGATCAACTACTATTCCCTGTGGGTTTCGATCCCTTCCCTCATCGGATATACTTATTTTTCCAATGATCATTTACACTCTTTCGTTAAGAGGAGTGAATTTGGACATTATCAAAAATGGCGCTATTACTGGAGAATATAGTTTGATAGCCTTTAGTTGTTTGTTATTTTTAATTGATTTGTTGCATCTTGATGGTTTGACTTTACTGTTGTGATTGGTGCCATCTAGATTGATCTTGACACTAGTCAACGCTCACAAGAAGGAGAAGGTTCAGTGGATGGGCATATGGATCATGAGGATGATGATCCTGTGATGCCCAGTGTAAAGGGTGTCACTAACCTACCTCCTATGGTAGGAAATGCAATATTTCATGTGACGAGTATAATGCTGCACTTATTCCAAATGAAAGGGCTTTTCATAGGAATGCCAAGTGAGGATGCAACTAGGCACCGGTGCAATTTTCTTGAGATTTTCCAACCCTTCAACATCACAAATATAAGTCAAGAGTTGATCAGATTGAGGCTCTTCCCATTTTCACTAACAGGGGAAGCCACTTCTTATTTGGAGGAGTTGCCTCTCGAGTCTATTACTTCTTGGAATGAGCTCATGGAAGTATTTTTGGATAGGTTCTTTCCTCCCTCGAGGATGCTACAGTTGAGGGATGACATCACCAACTTCAGACAACTTGCTGGGGAACAACTCCATGAAGCATGGTTGAGGTTTAAGAAAAAAATTGCCATTTGCCCAAACCATGGGTTACCCGATGGGGTTCTACTTTAGAGCTTCTATTGTTCATTGGATTATATCAATAAGTTTGTGGAAAATAATTTGGAAGGGGGATCCATTATGGATCAGCCCTATGGAGTGGCCAAAGCACTGCTTGATAGAATGACTTAGACCAATCGAGCATGTCATACTAGAGAAGCGGAGGTATCTTCTAGTGGTGTTGCTTCCAACCTTATGAATGCTGAGATGAGAAAAAGGGACGAGGCTAGAGATGAAACTCTGGATAAGATAATGACCCAACTAGAGTTGATGATGAAACATGTGACGAGAGTTGGTGCAAAGAGCATGAATGTTGTAGGTGTCCAAGGCTATACTCAATTTGATGATGACACTTCACCACCAAGATATAAGGAGGAGTGTCAATACATGGCAGTCCAAGTGGGGGGCTCTCACCTTGGGTATCAAGGTTCTAATTAAGGCCCTTAGCACCCAAGGGATGAGAATCAAGGTTAGAAAAATCGTGATAATCAAGGATGAAGGGATAGAAATGATCGATGGGGGAATAGAGATCAAAATCTCGAAGGAGAGCGATATCACCGAATTTCTAACCTCTATGTGCCTCCTCCAAAAGAAGAAGCATCTCAAGGGAAGCCGGGGGTGAGTGATGTGGGCAACTCCAAGATTGAAGACATTTTATCTCGGGTGTTGAAGAAGGTAGAATCCACTAAAGGTGGGGTTAAAGAATTAAAAGAGGAGGTGTCCAACCTCGCCCAAACAGTAAGTTCCTTTTTGGCATCGATCAAGAACCTTGAAGCCCGAATGAACCCCAGCATGAAAGGTACACTCCCTAGTGACATTGTTCCCAATTCAAAGAAAGATGGCCATTGCATATCAATCATGACTAGGAGTGGAAAGATATTGAATGATGTGGGTGTGAAACCCAAAGGTGTTGTTTTCCCAAGGGTAAATGCTGAAGATGAATTGGAAGAGGAGCTGAAAACACCAAGTGTTGGTGATGGTGAAGAAGGGAAAATGAGGGATAAGTTTACTTGACCTCCTTGAATGATGTGAATGTGAATAAGGGAAAGAAGGTCCCTAATGATAAAGACCAAGGAACAAGAGTTCCACCTCCATATCGATAATGGCTGACCAAGAAAAAGGAGGATAATCAATTTCATAAGTTCATAGAGATGTTCAGCAAATTATCCATCAATATACCACTTGTGGATGCCTTGCTTCAAATGTCGGGATACACAAAGTTTATGAAGGAACTTTTGAAGAAAAAGAAGGTGGTGGATATGAGCACCGAGCAGGTGACCTATCATTGTAGAGTTGCGATGTCCAGCAACATTGCCACAAAACGTGAAGATCCTGGAGCATTTAGCATTCCTTGCACAATTGGCTTGTGCATGTTCAATAAAGCTCTTTGTGACCTTAGTTCTAGTATTAATTTGATGCCTCTAGTAATTATAAGAAGCTTGGGTTGGGGAATCACAAACCTACATCCATGAGGCTTTTGATGGAGTATAGGTTGATTAAACAACCAGTTGGAGTGTTAGTTGATGTCCTTATAAGGGTGGAAAAATTCATACTCACGGCTGATTTCATTGTGCTAGATTGTGATATGGACATCGAGGTTCCAATTATCTTAGGGCGTCCACTACTAGCAACGGGAAGAGCTCTGATTGATAGGGAGCTTGGGGAGCTTAAGTTACGAATAGGTGGTGATAAGGTCACCTTCAATGTGTGTCATCCTACCAAGCTTGCGGATGAGTGTAAGGTCATAGAAGTGCTTGATGGTGAAGTGGAGCATGATGAACCAGTTGATGATGAGAATGAACTAGAGGATGATCCTCCGAATTGTTAAAGATTGAAAAGGCATCCGTCATGCCATGATGTTAACTAAGGTGCTTCTTGGGAGGAAACCCAAGCATTTTTATTTTGGGAATTTTGATGTTTTTGTTGTTTTTGATTTTATAGGTAGATTGGATGAAAAACAAGGAGAAGAAGAATAGAGCAGGCATTATGCTTGATAAGCGAACCGCCGAACCACATGTGCGAAGCACCGCTTGAACATGAGTCAAGGGCAGAAAGCTAGGAAAGAATAGAGAAAATCAGTGATTCACCGACAGAAAGCCGGTGCCAAACCGTGAACTACCGGATGCAACACCGATACAAATTAGAATACTTAGGAATTGAAGCATGACCGATGATCAGATCGGTGAAACGCATATGATAACCAACGAACCTGTGGTCACCTGTCGTATACAAGTCAGTAAACTGAAGGGGAAGATGGTCACCTATATTAAAGTGGCAAATCGGTGGTCTTGGTCGGTGATCGCCGGTTAAATGCAGGTTGAGGTATACAGAGTATTTAAAATATTGACCAATTCATTGACCAACCTGACCCATGGATTTAAAAATCCGTTCAAAACCTCTTTTACTCCACAAAAACCCTTTTTTCCACCTTTTCATTTTTCCCATTATACTTTTAAAATTTCCAATACAGTACCTTTCCACCTTCCCACCATTAAACCCATCTCCTAACCTACCACTCCTATCCACTCATTCTCTCCTATTAATTCCCCATTCCTACTCCCCTCATTTCATCACTTTTAATTCATCTTTTCACTAAAATAAAGCAAGTGTCTTATGGAATCTCCTTTGTTGGTCAACACCAAACTTCTATTTCTCTTTTCTCTTTGTTCTCAATCTCATTCGGTATGTGTGTCCTACTTTGATTTTATTGAGGATGTGAATACATTTGAGTATGCTAAGTTAGAAATCTCCCCACTCATGTTTCCTCATTACCCTGTTCATACGCTTTTCATTGATTGTATATTTTTCATATTGTTGGTATGTGGGGGTATTGATAAAATGCTAAATGTTATGTGGGTATCATATGTGGTAAAATGATATATTCTTGATGTGCTTGATTTTAATTGAGGGTGATGTCTGAGTAGACCCAAGTGCTTAACATGTACGATTTGCCCGATGATAGATAAAGTAACGTCTTTCTTAAGGATAAATTGTCATTTTTCTTGTGTTTTTGTTGTATTGTGTGAGTAAGACATGAATTTGAAATATTTTTGCTCGACTAAGTTTCGGGTTGAAATGCACTGAATGGAGTTACTGGTGAACCACCGCTTAGGCCCAGCAAAATGCTGAATGAAGCATCGGTTGAGGTACAAGGATTTCGGTCACTACCTCAGACTTGCGTTTCACCAACACTCTTGGGGTCAAGAAAGGCGAAACGCCAGTGTGGCGCTGGATGACCATTGTGTCCCCAGTCCACTATAAAGAACCGGCGGCTAAGCGGTGCCTCAGGGGTCTTCACCTGTGTTCCGCCAATGTTTCGACGGTACTGACAGCACTTAACCTCTGAACCTTTCAATTTGTTTGTCATCCAATTTTTACAATTTATTTCCTTAGATTAGAATAGATGTTCAGTTTTACTTTTCATTAAAAAATTACAAAAAGAAATATTGTTTTGTGGCACTAACATGGCTTTGCAGATTAAGACTTCCTCCAGACAACCAAGAAAGGAAAGGCCCCGGCCTCATCTAAAGGCAAGGATAAAGGGAAAGAAAGGGTGACCTCAGCCCTCACCAAGACTAGAGAAGCTATTATCTTTTGTGTGCCCGGTATGGAGAGGCACTATGCTATTTACAAGGGGCCTCTCATGGTAGAGAAGCGCTTAAACTTGGTAGGGCTGCGGGTGACTTCCCCAACATCATAGCACAATTCACTTACCACCAATGGAACGTCTTTTTCAACCCTCTGCCAAACTTATCCACTAGCCTAGTGCCAGAGTTCTATGCATCACATCAGGCCAGGCAAGAGAGCATGCATCATAGAGGGAAGGTTGACGAATTCTCATGCGTTCCCTCAATTATGGTGAGGGGTGTAGAAGTTGACATCACACCGGTGGCCATCAATTTTTTATTTTGGGAGGATGAGATTGACCCACGAACTGAGTATTTAGCTAAAATCACCAACAAAGAGAATCAATTCAGTCGGATTGCGCCTACCACAACCGCTGACACACCTTTTTGGGCTTTTATGGGTGGCGATATCTCTCAGCGTGATTTAAAGTTAGAAGCCAAGTTGTGGCTTGATTTTATTTGCGGCCGCTTATGCCCTCAAAGAATGAGCAGAGGGTAAATTTGGAGGCGACCATCCTCATCACATGTATCATGAGAGGGGTCCCTATGAATTTTGAAGTAATATGTGGCTATTCATATGAAGAGAATGGCAAGGCAAGATGGAACCTCAATTCCCTGTACTGTTCTCATCTCACAGTTTTGCCTCCGAGCAAGAATACCACTTTTCCTTGATGAGGCCCCCAGCTCCGCTAGAGATGTGATCACTGTGGATAGAAAAAAGAAATGCGGATGCTCCTCAGAGAAATAAGGAGTGGTGGTAAGAGTTTAATTTCCTCGAGGAGTCCACTTCCCATTGTTTAGAGCAGGCCTCCATGGCCCCCCATCTCAACATGCCACACCCTAAGGCATCGGGCCAGGCTTCTGGAGAAATTCCTGCTAGAGGAGCCTCACCTCCTCCCATATCTTCTCACCCAAGTAGCCTCCATGAACTCACAAAGATGACACCCTCCCATGAGAAGAAGCTTCAGAAATTGGCTAAAAGTCTCCTTGCCCTGATTGCCAAGATGGTGAAAAAAGAGATAAAGTCAATGTATGATAGCTTGAGCAAGTTATGCTCACGTGTGGATGCTATGGAGGGGGTTGTCGCTTCTCTCTGGTATGAAGTAAGGAATGAAAAGGTCGGAAGTTAATGGAGGTGCTTGACATGAGTGCGCTTGACGCAGCTATGGCTGCCCCTTCTACAGCCCGAGGCCTCATAGAGGACTTGTTTGAGGGCTTTCGGGATGATAAGGAGGATCTGGGAGATGATGGCTATGATGGGGATGTTGAGGTAGAGGATGATGATGATGATGATGAGTGACCACTTCAGGGAGTTCTTACCCTCACTTGTTTTGTATGCATACATTAGGGACAATGTAATATTGTTGTTAGGGGTGGGATGGGTGTATCTCTTTTGTGTTCATTGTTATTGATGTTGATATTGCCATTGTCGGGCTTTTGTTTTGAGTTGTGATGGTTTCTGAGCCTTTGTCGGGCTCGGGATTTCCTTGTCAGGCTTTTATTGATAATATTAATGTTCCCCTTGTCGGGCTGTTGTTTTGATAATTATGGATTGGTTGTTAAGCCTTTATTGGTCTCAGGGTGAATGAAATGAAAATTTTGATATTGAATTGTTAGTGCAAATGATTGGGTCTTTGTTTAAATTGCCAAATGGTTCATGATCCAAGTTTGATTTTTGCCTTTGTGAATAGTAGTTAGTGAATAAACTTCGAGGGTGTTCTTTATACCATGATTATTTCCCGAGGAGAAATATTTTTCTTTTCTTTTTCTATTATCGAACCGAGTGACATTTCCTAATGATAGATTGTGAGGCGACTTTCTTAAGGGAAAATGCCATGTTTTTTAGTCTTGTTGAAATTCTTTTTGAGAGGTACCACCAAAAAACTTTTGTGTGGCATGGAAAAAATGAATTTTGAAGAATTAGGGCAGTTGAAATGGAAATTGTGTCACTCTCTTGTCATACATTACACATTCCTTGTTTGGCTTGTTGATTCACACGCTCAATTATCTTAGGTCATAACATGGTTGTGGTATTGTATTTTGTGAACTCCTTGGAGTGTGATGTATTGTGTGGTGAAGCTGATTGAATGATTCCCATACATATATGTTTGTCTAGAACTTGCCCTAAGTGTGACTCAAGGCAAAATCCTAGAGGTAGCTGCACTTACAACATGATTTTAGGCTATCTATTGCTAATTGCTTCACCCAAAATGACCTCCTTAAACATCTTCCTTTCCTAGCCAATGTTGAGACTTTGACCCTTTTTCTAGGAAACCATATTACACGCCTAAAAACCCTCTTTAAATCCCCGTATTTGGCACCCATCCGCCCTAGTTTCTAGTGGTGAAAGAATGAAAAATGGGACTTGAAGCCCAAGAAATGAGGAGAGATAAGGAAATGTGAGAAAATGAGTCAAAAGCTTAAGTTTGGGGGTTTACAAGAAAAGGGAGAAATGTGAAAGCTTCAATATGAGGTATCACCAAATTGTGAGTAAAATGAATAAATTGGTTGACTGAAGAACCGTGAATCATTGAAAGAGAAAGAATAGTGAAAAGTGTTTCCTCTTACTTAAATGGGGCAAAATATGGAATCCAAAGGTGTTATAAGGGTGGCTCTTGTTAAACAAAATATGAAGATGATGAGCAAGGAGAGATAAGGTGGAATGATCTCAATAGTGTGATGGGATGTTAAAAATGTTCACAAAAAGGAATTAGGGAGGTTCTAACCACTAAAGCTCATTGTTTATCCTACCTTAATTCCTAGCCTTCATTATGACCCCCAAGTCCTAATATATTTTGAGTGTAGCAACTCTACATTAGTGGCGAGTTACACAAAGGGCAAGTCTATGGGTCAAGTTGTGTGCATGGAGAATTTATTTGTGAGAGTGAGTGTTATTGTCTTATTCTATAATCCCTTGTGTGTGCATTACTTGATGACAAAAAGGGATTCTCTCTTCTTGTGGGTGGCATCACCCCTTTGGAAACATGTTTGCATTGCTGTGACAAACTGATTGGGACATGAATATTGTGAGCTTCAAGGTAAGCTTTGAATGTGAATTTGTAATGATTTGAGGTGCTATGTGAGCTTATTTGGATAAACCATTCCCTTGTTTTGAAGAATGAAAACTTTTGTAAATCATGCTTATTCATTGTGGTTACCTCTTTAAACTTTTACAACATGTTTTGGGGAGTCTCTCCTCTTTTCCTTAAGTCGGTGAGCATTTTTTGGGTTTTCCTAGGATCAGTGGTCCTTGGTGCATAAAATCATATGGTATAACATGTTATTCCATTTGTTCAACTGTAAAGAATTGTATTACTTGAGGACAAGTAATGGTTCAAGTTTGGGAGTTTGATGATTTGGTAATTTACCAACTAATTAGGCCCTTAGACATGAGTTTTTGTTTGATTTTCAAGTCAATTAGGTGGATTTTATGCTTTTTATTCTTGATATTTGCAGGTATTTAACTTGAGTATAGAAATCATGTAATGGAGCAAAAAGCATGAAAATTTAGATAAGGATCGGCTCTCCACCAGAGGACACCGACGAAACTCCGGTAAGTCGCAGATACCTATTGGGCAGAAGAAGAATGGCTACCGACAACCACCGGTTCCAACAACATATTGGATCCATAACCCACTGGCACCCGTATGTGATAGACTGGCGGACCGCAGATCAGCACTGGTGAACCACCGGTGACTCGCAAGTGAGGTTTGTTAGAAAAGGGCAAAAACTTCCGACTTTAGAAAAAGAGGAGCACTTTGTGCGCTACTATTATACATTTATAAAGGAGAATTGAACCTTCTATTCCATAGTATTATTCCATTGTATTGAATATTGAATAAAAAGTAGAGAGAAGTGGGAAAATTAAATTGTAGATAGAGAAATCTTCATCTTCTTATTTGAAAAGGTACAAAAACTCCATTGGAGACCAGAACCTTGTGCTTGAATTTTCTTACTCATTTTGTTGAATGGATATTGAATCATTACTTAATGTAATGTCTTCTTCTAATTACATGATTAGCTAAATTACTTGCTAGGGGTGTGTGAATGATTTGGTTGATTTAGATTGGGTATTGTTTAATTGATCTTAGATTTACTCAATTAGTATAATTCTAGTGTTTCATCTAAATTTTAATCTAAATACTCATAGTTTCAAATGTGGGTTGTATTTATTTACTCTAATTTTACTTGAAAAAGGAATTTAGAGTATGGGTGATGAAACATTAGGAGGTAATTGGGTGTTGATCATGTGGGGTTGGGATAGAGATAGCCAAAATACATTATCACACACCCATTGAGAATCAAAGCTAACAATAGTTGATTCTTACCCAAGTTGATGTGGTTGTTGTGAAAAGGACTTTGGGGTTTGAGAAAATATGAGGTATAAGGCACCTAATTGGTTGAAAATCATAAGATGCCACCTCATCCAAAACTAATTATACTATTAAGTAATGCTAGGAGCTATTAGTAATTCCAATCCCATGATGCCCCAATAATATCACACCCGTAGTAGTCGCTCCTTTGGTATTTTCTATGTTGTGTCCCTATTTTCATGAGCGAATTTGTAGTTCAATTAACAAGTTGTGATTTTCCCAAATTTTACTTTATTGTTTTTGAGACAATGATGCAAGTTACTTCAATTTGATAGAAAACTTTTGTGTGATCAACTACTATTCCCTGTGGAATTCGAACCTGACACTCGCTGAATATATTTTTTTTGCCAACGACCGTTTACACTATTTCGTTAATAGGAGTGAATTTGGAAATTATCAGTTGTTACATTATCTTCCCCTTGAGATCATTCTTCCTCGAATAAAACTGAACTTAGTCTTAACGACAACTGATCTAATTCAAACTCAACTCATGCAATACTCAAGCATTCTAAGGAATGCTAAAAGAGGAAACTATTACCTCACGATTATTCTGGACTAGGAGGGAGGATACTTGGCCATCATATCTGTTTCAGCTTCCCAAGTAGCTTCCATAACATGTTGATTCCTCCATAGCAACTTCACCAAAGAAACTTCCTTGTTCCATCATTTATGAACTTGACGATATAGAATCTCAACTAGAACATCCTCATATGACACATTATCACTAACTCAAACATTCTCCATAGTAACGATGAGTGAAGGGTCTCCCACACACTTATTGAGCATAGAGATGTGGAAAACCGAATGGACTGAGGCTAATTCAGCTGGCAGCTCCAACGTCTAAGCTAACTTGCCAACTCTCTTAGAAATCCAATATGGACCAATATAGCAAGGACTAAGTTTCCCTTTCTTACCAAATCTCATAATGCCCTTTATTGGTGACACCTTCAGATAAACCCAATCATCAACCTCAAATTCTAAATCTCTCTGTCTAACATTTGTATAAGACTTCTAATGACTTTGTGTAGTCTTTAACCTTTTTTAGATGATGTTAAATTCTTCCATAAAATGCTGCACTAGGTCTAGTTCTATCAAATTTGCTTCACCAACCTCAAATAACCAATTGGAAAATCTACACCTCCGCTAATAGAGAGCTGCATAAGGAGTCATCTAACTTGCCAGATTGATAACTGTTATTATAAGCAAACACAATAAGAGGTAAATACTCATCCCAATTCCCCTTGAAATTAATAGCACATGCTCTTAACATATAGTTAATGATCTAAATAGTATGCTCTTCTTGATCATCTGTCTGCAGATGAAAAGTGGTACTAAGATTCACATTCGAGCCTATACCTTTCTGAAACAACTTTTAAAACTGAGTAGTAAACTGAGTACCTCTATTTGAAATAATGGATAATGGTACACCGTGAAGTCTCACCACCTCTTAAGGTACAAAATAGCAAGATCCTTAGTTGAATCTATAGTCTTAATTACTAAGAAGTTAGCTGACTTAGTCATTCAATCCACAATCACCCAAATAGAGTCGTGCTATCTATGGGATCTCGGTAGACTGGTAATGAAGTCCATATTGATCATCTCCCACTTCCACTTGAGGAGTACTATATTCTGAGCCACACTACATAGCCTTTGGTCTCTAACCTTAACCTGCTCATAGTTTGGACACTTAGCAACAAACTCTACTATGTCTCTCTTCATACCATTCCACCAAAGACTTCTCTAAGGTCATGGTACATCTTGGTGGAACCTGGATGAATCGAATATCTCAAACTATGTGCTTCTACAATAATTCTATCTTTGAGGCCATCTAAATTAGGAACACATAATCTGCCTTGATATTTAAGGACACCATCTTCCCTTGTGTGAAAACCAATATCTTATGCTTTTGGACATCTTCTTTCATCTGGAGCAAGAGAGGATCTCTGTCTTGCTTTTCCTTAACTCCCACAATTAAAGATGGTTCCCCCATCCTGGACAAGCACACCGCCTTCTTCGGAGTCTCAAAGGTGAACTCTAAGACATAAGAGTCTATGCACTTCCTTGGCTAGTTCTCTCTTCTCTTCTACATGGGTTGTACTACCCATGGACAACCTGCTAAAAGTATAAGCAGCCATATTAGCTTTACCTAGATGGTGGAGAATACTCATATCATATTTATTGAGCAACTTAAGTCATCCCCTCTATCTCAGATGCAGCTCCTTTTGGTTGAACACATACTATAAACTCTTGTCATATGTGAACACATCAACATGAGCACCATAGAGATAGTGGCGCCAAATCTTCAATGTGAATACAATCACCGCCAACTCTAGATCATGAATCAGATAGTTCTTCTCATGGAACTTAAGCTATCCGTAGGCATAAGCTATAACTATACCATTCTGTATCAACACACATCCAATGCCAACTCTGGAGGCATCACAATACACAAAAAATCCATCTGTACTATCTGGTAGGGTCAATACTGGAGTAGTAATCAAACGTGTCTTCAATTCCTGAAAGCTTTTCTCACAAGTTTCAGACTGCATTGGAATTTGGCCTTCTTTGGGTCAACTTAGTCAACAGAGTGGCAATAGATGAAAATCCCTCTATAAATGTCCGATAATATCCTGCTAGACCCAAGAAACTTCTAATATCTATCAGAGTTGTGGGTCTAGGCCAATTCTTAACTATTTCAATCATTTAAGACTCAACCTTGATACCCTCGCTAAAAACTATATGTTCTAAGAATGCCATAGACTTCAGCCAAAAGTCACACTTAGAGAATTTGGCAAATAGCTCCTTATCCTCAAGTGCCTGGAGACTAATCTGAGATGGTTAGCATGCTCCTCCTCACTCTTGGAATAAACCAAGATATTATCAATAAAGAAAATAACAAACATATTCAGATATGGCTTAAACTCTCTATTCATGAAGTCCACAAAGGCTACAGGAGCATTAGTCAATCCAAAGGATATAAAAACAAACACATAATAACCATAGAAGGTCCTCAAAAGCTATCTTCTGAATATTGCTTTCCCTCACCTTCAACTAATGATAGCCAGACCTGAGGTTTTATCTTAGATAAACAAGTAGCACCCTGAAGCTGATCGAGCAAATCATAAATTCTAGGAAGAGGATACTTATTTTTTATGATGACCTTTTTCAACTAGCTATAATCTATGTACATTCTAAGGGTACCATCCTTCTTATGCACGAAAAGAACTAGAGCACCCCAAGGCGAAACACTAGGGTGGATGAAACCCTTATCTAGAAGATCTTTTCATTGCTTCATTAGCTTTTTCAACTCGACTGGAGCCATTCTATATGGAAGGATAGAAATAGGCTGACTATTATAAATAACATCAATTCCAAAATCAATCTCCCCATCTAGAGGGACTCTTGGAAAATCATCGGGGAAAACCTCAGGAAACTTATTAACATTTGGGACTGACTGAAGGGATGAGGTCTCAATACCGGAGCCTCTAACTTTATCCAAATGATAGACACACCCATTTAAGATTAACTTTCTAGATTTAAGGTATGAAATGAAACAACGGTTAGGCATAACAGGACTACCTTCCCAAACTAAGGTTGGCTCATTTGGAAACCGGAATGCTATGATCTGAATCCTATAATGAATTGTGACATAACCAAAATATAATAAATCCATGCCTATAATAACATCAATATCCACCATATCAAGCTCTATCAAGTGAGTGGTGGTGTCTCTATGATGAACTAAAACTGTGCAATCTCTATAGACCCTCTTAGCTAGAATGGAATCACCAACTAGAGTAGAAACATAATAAAGCTTTAAGAGTAGATTCGGATGCTTTTCGAACTTGTTGGCTACATAGGGAGTCAGAAAATATAAAGTAGCACATGGATCAAGTAAGGCATAAACATTAATAGAGAAAACTTTTAACATCCCAGTAACAACATCTAGAGAGTTCTCCAACTCCCTCTATCTTAGAAGCGTGCATTACCCTCAAAATCTTTCATATCTCATCAATGAAGTTCTGGGGATCTTCCTTAACCTTTAACAAGGTTTAGACTGGAGGGTTCATCCTAAGGAACACTCTAATCATTGATGCTCCTAGATCATATGAACTAAAGCTAGTTGGTGCTGAGTTTTGATGACCTGATTGGGCAGCCGCCAACTGAGTGAGCATCTAGATAGCTCTATTGAATTCTGCCTCCGAAGTACCCATGCTATGAGGCTATGGAACTAGGGTCTCTAGAACCCTTCTGTTGGTAGTTGGAGCATTTTGGGCCCCAACACTGGATCCTTGGACCAAAGTATGTAGCCCATTCCAGGTATGCATCCTGGTCTGCTGAGGCATGTTCCTTTGACTTGCAGTACGTTTAGGAGGCATGATCTGAAACACATGAATACGCGAGTTAGAGAAAAGCCTTTATAGAGTTTGCACTCTATCGCACCAATTAGAGTATGAAAGAGGGGAAGTATTTCCTAACATTTTACAGTCTTCTCATTATAGATGTGGCACCCTTTATACCAATATTAAGTACATTATTAGACATGGCTTCATAGACACCCTGGGACTCTTTGAATCTAAAGCTCTTATATGAAGTATTTCATGCCTCGAATCTAGCGCCAGGGCATAGATCGGCACCTAGATCACTCTCGTGATCCAAGAAAATCCTTTGTCTGTCTTACCACATTTTAAATTTCAATAAACAATGTGGAAGCTTAATACATAAGTGAGCTTAATATAATAAAAGATAGTTTATCATATAACTGAAATAAATATTAAGAAGTAGCATTATTGACTTAATAACCACTCTATCTATAAAGCCTCTAAAAGCGAAGATGGGTGCCAGGACATAGTTCCCATGGATACCTCAAGCTCTACAAAAAAAGACTCGATCAAAACCCCGACATTCTAGATGTAGGAGGCCTCAGTAAATAGCTGGATGAAGTGAAGTCCTAGCGAAGTGTCCCCTGTTGTACATGTCTACCTGAGTCTGCATCATAATACGATGCATGCCAAAAAGGGCGTTAGTATATGGAACATACGGAATGTTAAATAGCTAAATAAAACAACGTTAGCAAGAGTATCTCAATACAAGGACATAAATGGAATTAATAAACTTGACATGAAATGATAAACTGAAACTATACTCTGAAACACTGAATGATGCATAGGACACTATATGATAATATGATCAATGTGAAACATTTTATGCAATAAAATTTATGCATTTCTCTGTAAATACATATGCAAGTGATGTATATTAATAGTAATTCAGATAGGATTTTCTCATAACCGACACCATCATGAATTAGCACATGATGCCTAACTATCTAACTCAAGTTGGTAGAGCCATCTAAAACCTTGATAGGGTAGAGGACGATCACAATCTGGGATCTGTAATAATCAAAGTCCTTACCAGGGACTATCTTTGGATTCACCCCAATAAACAGTACTATCCATACCTATGTTGACGACGTAGTTATAGGGCTTAGGGGTTGTCTAAACCTGGTTACCCGCTTGGTGCCAAATACTCTTTCCAAGATAATCTTGCTCATGTAAAATAAAATGATTTTATTAGGCAACATCAAAATATCTATATAAAGCACTAGAGCTATAACATATAATGAATGTTTAAAATCATTTTTGGAGCCTTTTGCTCAAAATCATCTTTAAACTTTCTTATAAGCCTCTTGCTCAAAACGTAGTTTAAAACTTGAAGAACCTTTCGCTTAAAACAATCTTTAGCCATCAATATGGAGCATATTTCTTAAAACATCTTATGACTTTCAAAATAAGACTTTACTTATGCTTTTTTGAAAATCCTACTAAAAGTCATCTCTTCATTCTCAAAAATATCATCATGCGTGCCCTCTTGAAAACATGCTCAATCTTTATGAAAATAATGCATTAACTTCAAAAATAAATGTTTTCAAAACAATGCTCTAAAAATCATGCTTTCATGCAATTAGAGTTCATGATATAAGAACATGACCCAGCTCAATCAATAAATCAATAACAATAATCAAGAGAGGATTGTAAATAACTCAATATGATAACATGTAAATCAATGGACATCAACAAACTCATTATGAAGTATTCAAAGAAGGCAATTAATATATATGAACTAGGGAAGAAGATCGTGAATTTGCAATAAACCCTACCTTTGAATTCAACAATCAATTCATGGATTAAGTACATGAGGAAGGTTAAAATTCCTCATTTAGGTCTGTCTTTGGCCTAGATCAACCTAAGTTAAATGAAGTCTCTATCGTTCTGCTTAAAAAATCAAATATGAAACTTCATACACCTTAAAGTTCATATGAAGAAAAGAGATTTTTTTGAGGCGCTAGACTCAAGCTTGAAAATCCCTAACTTTAGAGAGAAGACTTTGTAGTTTCTTGAAAAACTTGAGAGCTAAGTCCTTGAATTCACATTGAAATTGGAAGAAATAGGTGTTTAGACTATTAGGAGTAATTAAACACTACCTTTAGTAATCTCGATCATCTATTCTTGGACAATTAAAACATGGAAATTCACTAAAATAGTCTTGGAATAGTTTATGGAAACTCTCCCCATCAGTGACCATGACTGACTCAATGAGTCGTGGTCTAAGTAACGGATCATAAGATCCTTCCATCATAAGTGGGGCAAATTTTCTGCATTCTAATCCTTAAACGTTAGGTCATCAAGATGGTACATGCTACCATAAGTCATACCATGACTTGTGGTCACTGATCCTTTGCTAATTGGTTTATGAACCTTCATACCATGAATGCTCAGTATGATTCGTACCTATTCACCTCGAATCATCGCATCCTTTCATGGTGACTAGAACCATTTGGTTATTCCCTGATCCTTTCCAATGACTTGACAAAATGACTCATTACTTGTCATAACTTGTCGTTAAGTGTCTCGTTAATTCCCTTCCCCTGCACCATTGCCTCCTCTTAGGAGTCATTTCAGGACTCATTGCTTCTCAGCACGAGTCGCTACATGGCTCGTCCTGTGGTCCTTGATAATTTTTTTCTACTGGTTTTCATTTTAAGTCCTGGATCAATTCTTAAGGCCTTTAGGAGGGTTGTTACAAAAGCATCCATTTTGGGCCATAGTAGGTGTAATGCCTTGGACTTTCAAGCTATGTTTGAAATCATTCTAGGTATATATATAGACCCAAACTTGATGAAAAATTATTAAAACTAGATGTTAATATCAATGCTTAAATGTGGGAAGTGCATTAGATATGAATGAAAGTGATAAGGAACCTCTAGCAAAAAGTTGAGTTGAGAGTCTTCCTACTGAGTGAGTTTTCATATAAGTTCTTACAAGGATCAACTTCAAATAACCATTCCTCCCATTATACATCTAGTATGTGTCCCATGACCTACCAAATTAAAGCGCTTTGACTCTAGTTTCCAACCATCAAACTATTTGTCGTTTGGACTTTTTCACACGAAGATATATTTATTTTACTGGAAGGTAGCTGAAGAAGAAATGTCTGTGACCTATCAGAGTTATGTGCGACATTTTTTGCGACCTTGAAAAGATGTATGTGATCTAGCAGAGCTTTTTTCAACCTCGTAAAGATGTCTACGATCAGGCGAAGCTGTCTGGGACCTTGTGTGCGACCTGCAAGATGTCTGTGACCTAGAAGAGATGTGTGCGGACGACATTGTTGGGTAAACTATAAAAATCGCAAATGACGTTCTAACTTCATTCTCCACTTCTCCATTCATGTAAAGGTCTCCAAAGGTTCCCAACATGAAAATTTCATTCTTTTATTCTAATAAAAGGTAAGAGTTCCCCATGATCTTACAACATAAATCCATGAGTAACTTCCTGATTCTAACAAGAAAAATCATCTTCCTATCTCTAGCAAGAATCACGAACTCACTTCTAGGGTTCAAGACATTATTATTACCAATCCCACCATCTGGAAAAGAGAATATACCTCTTTCCACATCAAGGTAATTATACTATTATAATATTTAATTGATTTTAATAATTGGTTATGTATCCCTAGCAAGAATCTATGGTCAGAACCTAGGGATTTCGAGAGAACTCATCTCCAAGGTTCAAGAAAGGTTCTTGTGGTCCTTCTCCTTCCAAGATAAAATTCTTATTCGTTATTTGGAGCATCTAGAGGTATGTAAGGCGATTAGTAGTAAGGAACCTTGTTCTTCCTCACGACCTACATCACCAGTTTTAGTTTTAGAAGAAGTTAAAAGTTATGGTTTTGCTCAAAGTCTATGAATTTAGTCTTTTCCCTATAATTTTGGTTACACATTATTATTCCATTATTATACATGTTGATATCCCAATCTCTTATGATTTGTTAGTTGATGATTCACGTCATCCTATCCCATGAACCTTTACATTTTTATTAAAAAGTGATATCCTTAAAAGCATTTTGATATTAGTCATATGCATTATTTCTATAATTTTAGTAGCTTCAGATTTCATAGAAAACTTTTCAAAAAAGAGTTTCAGTTCACTCAGATTTAACATGAGCATATGATTTTCAAAAAGAAAGTAAAAGCAATTTTTGGAACACAATTTTGAGGATAGAGGCTCATTAGCAGTAATCTCAGTCAATTGAGAACCAGGCTTACCAGCATCTATATATACATTGATTTTCGAGGTAGAAATCTCTACAATAGATGTTTCAATTTCCTTAGATAGGTTTCATTTTATGAGCATTATTTTGGGAGGGTTATTTAATACTGAGTCGGGTAGGGGTTCAGATAACCCAAAACCTAAAAACTATATTTCCAGTATAGGGATAGGATCGTGGCATTGATTCAAGAGATCCCTCAAATAGACCCTAGTAAGGGCTTAGTATGGATCCATAGTTTGATTTCGTCCTCTACCCTGGCAAGGCTTAGGACAGCTCTCTCAACCGAGCTAGACGTTCGACATCATATGCTCACATGGTGTATGTTAGTTATAAGAAACTCCCTAAATTAGAAATATTAATTATTTTGACTAAATATTATTTATGTTATGTTGCATATGATTTTCTATCTACATCTTGCTTAGTTATTCATTTTAGTGCATGAGTAAGATAGTTTGACACTTAGACTTATTGCATGTTTTCAACAACTCAGGTATTCAGTAGTTCAGTTGCATGTTTTCAGTTATATAGCTTACCTAATTATTTAGTTTTCAAGAAGAGTTTTGAAGTATGACTTTATTGCACCAGGCCTCTAGTTTTCAACACATGTTTTTATAATCACTTGCATACAATTCCCTTATTTTTTTAGTTTCATAAGTTTAGTTACATTGTCTTAGTCATTCAGTTAATTCATGATCTTGATTTGATATCATATTCATGCCTCAGTTGTGCATCTTGTCAATTATTAGTATTGTTTTAGTTATCTTTATTACATAACACAAATTCTACGTATTGATGCCATTTGACATTATATCATTTCATGATGCAAGTCTAGGTACTCAGATCTATCAACAGGCACTCATTAAGATTGATACCTCCTTAGCGTGTGTAATTCCTCCTTACGTTCAGGGGAATTAGTTATTTCTTGTTCAGTTATTAAATAAAGGTATATCGAGGTCCTTGTCCTGGTAAACTGTACTTAGTATGTTAGTAGAGACTTCATAAATAGTCAATCAATTAGTTGTATTAGTTTTGAAATGACTTTAGGTTTTAAGTTTGATGAAAATTCATTTCTTTTATTTTATAAGAGCTTTTATACACTAGATCGTGCAATAGAGTTGTTCCATAAGAGACTTATGTAGCTTCGTGCATTATTCCAATTTTGCTAACTAAGATTTATCTTCGAGGTGATAGAAGCGGCAAAACTCAAATTTCTATCAGTTTAAGGAGCTCTCAGATAAAGCCAGCAAAAAGTTATCATGAATCGTGTGTTCAGCCTATAGTGAGATGTGCTCACAGACCCCCCCACCCACCCCTCGTTCTAAAGCTTTGATGTGGATGACACCTTTAGTAGAAGAATGTCTCTAAGAGCTTGGGTAGTATTGTTGCTCTAGAGATAGTGTGATTTGGGTTGTGTGATCTATGAGTAGCAGAATGAACCTAGAGCAAGAAATATAAAATTAGAAATATGGAAGCCAAAGTGGAGATAGTTATTGAAGGAAGTATGTAGCCATGGTCATGTATATATAAGGTAAGTAGGGGGACAATGTTATATCCCGAAAGCACTAAGATAAGACATAGGAGTTGAAATGGAGTAAACAGGATTTTCTGCACCAAGTCACAGAATGAGTCGTCCTGTGACCCGTCAGGCTGACCACGAGTCGTTAAGTGATTCATGGTCAAGCGTGTTGACTTTCCTGGAAATTTTCAAGTTGGGGTGACCACCGGTGTGACCAGAAGTCGTGGTCATCCCCACGAGCCATTAGGTCAACCATGGTCAACGGCAGATGAAGGATGAAAGAAGGGCCGACAACGTACCTCATAATTGGACAGCACAAGTCATGGTCAATGCCACGATTCGTTAGGTGAGTCGTGTTCAGCAGTTGGTTAAGGATTTAAGGTTTTGGAAAATGAAGGTAACGAGAGGTGACCACGAGTTGTGGTCACTAGTGATGAATCATTAGGTCCATTGCGGGGACCCTTTGAGGAACATGACTAGTGTACTTGATAACAGGAGGCCATGAGTCCTGGTCAAAGGTAACGACTCGTCTAGTCCCTCGTTAGGACTGGCAGTCTGTTTTTCTCTACGAATTTAGTAAGGGCTTATCCGTAATTCCTATGATCCTAAGGCCTAAACTACGTCTCTTTAAGCTATGAATAGAGAATTTTAAGAGGGGTAAGTTCATTCTAAGTTATTCCTATTCATGCATGCAAGCTTAGAGGTATAGAGAGGTGATCAAGCTTAATTCCTTTCAAAATTCTTCTCAATTCTTCCTTGGGAAATCAGAGAAGTTGTAGATCAGATTATCTCAGGTATTTAAGGTTATGAATGGGTGAATTCGTTCACACCTATGCCCAATCCCTCTCTAATTCATGAAAATCTATATGTTGACCCTATGGTGTTTTAACCTAATGCATGAATTTCCAAAGTTTCTACTATGAGTATGATCTAAGTATGTTTCTATTATTGAATTATGATTCATGGGCAAGTTTTACAATGTTTTCACTTATAAATCATGTTTTCAAGTTCTATAAATTATAATTCCCATCCATCAGAAGTTCATGAAAGTTGAGATCTATGATGTATGTTCAAGTATAATGAGATATTTATGATGAAAAGCACGTTTTCAATTTAACCATATCTATGATCATGTTTTCAAGTGAATCAAGTATTTTCAAGCATGTTTAAGTATTGGGCAATCTCATATGTTCAAGTATGATTTATGATTTCATGACAATTAGCTTACCACATGGTTTGGAGTCAAGACTCCCAGATATGTTCAGCTTGTGGTATGGTTAGAGCGAAGGCTCCTTATGTATGATTTCAGATTTTATACATGATTGTTAAGCTTCGTCACTAGATGATGGTCAGCTTTGTTGAAAAATGATGGAGAGAATATACATGTTTTGGGAGTAGTGTCTAGCACCGAGTAGGCTAAGGGTCAGTCAACCCTATGCCTCAGAACTATGAGCCAAATGTAGGTACGATCAAATTATTTGGGACCTCCTTTGGAGCTTTCCCCTACCCTAAGGGGCCTTCAGCTTGATATTAATATCATGGTAGTGTCCTTAGCCCTGGCAAAGCTTTGGACGTCTCTACCCACTTGAATCTGATAGTCGGGACCACGTAAGCTCTATTGTGGTAATGTCGGTTATATGACGAATCTCCCATTGTTCCTCATGATTTAAGTTATACACATTTATCATTCATGATATGTATATATATATATATGTTCTAAGGCAAGTTTTACCCAATTTTCAATTTTACTTATGAGTATCAGATTTCATCTTTGGGTCATTTGATTCAGTTATGATGTTTTGTTATGTTCAGATCATGATTTCAGAAAATAACATGCAAGCCTACTCTCATATTCTTATCTTGATTATGTTTTATATTATGCATGTTTTAACGATTTTACTTACTTAAGCGGTTTTACTTACCTTGCATACTCGATATATTCCACGTATTGACCGCATACTCTATGTTGTATCATTTTATGATACATGTTCCGATCTTCAGACTCAACCTCGTCACTAGCCAACTTCTGAAGTTAGCATCCAGTCTCAGTTGGTGAGTCCTCATCTCCCAAGGACCCTCCCTTATCAGTTGTTTCTTTACATTTTTAGTTTCATACTTAGAGAGTTAGTTGGGGTCTTGTCCCACAAACTCATCAGACGTAGAGGCTTTTCAGACATAGACTGTATTCAACTTCAGACTCGCATTGTATGTTCTGATGTTATGTTATTTTCAGACTTCCACTATATTTATTATGATCCATCTTCCATTTTATTAATTGATTTAGATGTATGTTCATATCATGGTTTGACTTGGAGCCTCTCGGGGCTCCTTGTCCCATGTCTTGATTCGTGCCTATGTTTGGGTTGTGACAAACTTGATATCAAAGCATTAGGTTTTGAAGTGTCCTAGGGTGTTTAAAAGTCACGTTAAGTAGAGTCTTTTTCATGGGTGTGAAGCGCGCCACACTTATGACAAACAAGCTACAAGATATTTAGGAAATGTTCCCTTCTTTCATAATCTATGTCGTGCGGTGAAACATCACTCTATCCTTCTAACTCGTGCTATTTGAGAATGCAGAATCATGCCTCCCCGTAGAGTTAACAGCAGAAGAAATGGAAATGGAAATGGCCACAACGATGGCAACGGAGACGGGCACCTACTGGCCCCACCAGCCCATGAGCACCATGCACCTAAGCTAGTTGCCTACGCTGAATTTTGGGCAACCATTCAGATGCTAGCACAAGCCTTGATTGCCTAGGTCAATCAACTGGCGATAGCACATGTCCCTCAAAATGGGAATGCGGCGGCAGCAAGAGTCAGAGATTTCTTGACGATGAACCCTCCAGAGTTCCTTAGGTCAAAAGTGGACGAGGATCAATATAAGTTTACCGACGAGATTCCAAAGATCAGCCAGGTCATGGAAGTGAATGGGGAGGAGTGCGCCGAGTTAGCCTCTTATCAGCTGAAAGGGGTTGCGCATACCTGGTTCAAGCAGTGGAAGGATAGTGGGGCAGTTAGAGCAGGCCCTATCAGTTTGAATGAGTTTCACGTCGCTTTTCTAGATTGGTTTTTTCCTCGTAAGATGAGGGAGATAAAAGTGGTCGAGTTTGTGAATCTAAGACAAGGAAAGATGACAGTGCAAGAATATGTCCTAGAGTTCACTCGTCTGTCCAAGTACACCCTAGAGTTGACCAGAAAGCTCGAGTGAGTAGGTTTGTACATGGAGTGGCAAACTATCTGGATAAGGATTGCAACATCGCCATGCTCCATTAGGATATGGATTTTCCTCTGATAGTCTTGTACGCCCAGTGGGTGGAGGCGGCGCATCTGAGGGAGAGAGAGGCCAAGAGGGCCAGACAGACAGCTATAGGTTCTCCCAGTCGAGACTAGGTGGTGGGCACCAACAGTCCCACCAGAGATCTTTAGCCCCAGTATCTTCAGCTCTGAGTGTGCAATCTAGACCTAGGCACAACTAGAGGGGATGAGCATCAGGCTCTAGGGGTCAAAGCAGCAGGCCCGCAAATTCCAGTATTCCAGTTTATGATCGGTATGGCTGGAGACATATGGATCAGTATTTGGTGGGTGCAGGTGCTTGCTTCGGGTGTGAAAAACCTGAACATATGCTTTGAGATTTCCCAGAAGCTATACAAGGCGATGATAGGGGCCGAGGCCCAGCTTCTAGTTCAGCAGCTCCACCAGCACGCCCATCTCAGCAGGGGGCATCTACTAGTGCGGGTGGCGGACAATGCCAGAACAGATTCTATGCCTTAGCATCCGCCAGGAGTAAGAGCTCTCCACCGATGTAGTCACTTGTATGTTACGAGTTTTTCATCTTGATGTATATGCTTTGTTAGATTCATGGGATACTTTGTCTTTTGTGACGCCCTGTTGCTAGTAATTTCGAAGTCAATCCTGAAATCCTATTAGAACCCTTCTCAGTCTCTACTCCAGTAGGTGATTCAGTTATAGCTAGAGGGTGTATAGAGATTTCCCTATCACAGTTCTTCAAAAATCACCTCAGCAGATCTAGTAGAGTTAGCCATGACTGATTTTTATTTTATCCTCGAAACGGATTGGCTATTTGCATGTTATGCCTCAGTGAATTATCGAACCCAAGCAGTAGAATTCAAATTTCTGAGTGAGCCAGTCATAGAATGGAAGGGTAGTTCAGTTGTGCCTGTAGGTCATTTCATTTCCTACCTTAAGGCCAGGAAAATGATCTCTAAGGGTTGCGTGTACCATCTGGTTAAGGTTAGAGATGCTACGTCTGAGACCCCGACTATCTAGTCAGTTCCAGTAGTGTGTGAATATTCAGAAGTCTTCCCAGATGATCTACCAGGAATCCCTCCCGAGCAGGAGATTGATTTTGGTATTGACCTTCTCCTAGATACACAGCTTATATCTATTCCTCCTTACATAATGGCTCTAGCCGAGCTAAAGGAATTGAAGGAGAAATTAAAGGACCTCCTAGATAAAGGTTTCATCAGACTGAGCAAATCCCCGTAGGGTGCACCAGTTCTATTTGTCCGCAAGAAAGATGGTTCTCTTTGCATGTATATTGATTATCGACAATTGAATAAGGTCACCATCAAGAACAGGTATCCACTCCCCAGGATTGGTGATTTGTTTGACCAGCTTCAGGGTGCCAAGTGCTTTTCGAATATAGATCTCAGATCTGGATACCATCAACTCATGGTTCAGGAGAGTGACATCCCGAGGATAGTTTTCAAGACGTAGTATGGTCATTATGAGTTTGTAGTTATGTCTTTTGGACTAACGAATTCTCCTGCAACCTTTATGGATTTCATGAATAGGGTGTTCAAGCCATACTTGGATATGTTCGTGATCGTGTTTATCGATGACATCTTGATATACTCTCAGAGCGATGAGGAGCATGTCGCTCATTTGAGGGTGGTGCTACAGACTCTCAAGGATCGCCAATTCTATTCTAAATTCAGCAACTGCGAGTTTTGGTTGAACTCAGTGGCATTTTTGGGTTATGTGGTGTCAAGTGAGGGTATAAAAGTGGACTTAGAAGATAGAAGCGGTAAAGAATTGGCCAAGATCGGTGAACCCTTCAGACATCAGGATTTTCTTTGGTTTAGCTGGGTACTATCGAAGGTTTGTTGATGTTTTTTCATCTATTACAGCGCCATTGACCAAATTTACCCAAAATAAAGTGAAGTTCCAATGGTCGGAAGCTTGCGAGAAGAGTTTCCAAGAGTTGAAGACCCAAATCACCTCAGCACTAGTGTTAACCCTACCTGAGGGTACTCATGGGTTTGTGGTGTGTTGCAATACTTCTATAATTGGCCTTGGTTGTGTATTGATACAGCATGGTAAAGTGATAGTATACACTTCCAGGAAGCTGAAGGTTCATGAAAACAATTACCCGACCCATGATCTCGAATTGGCAGCGGTAGTATTCGCCTCTAAGATTTTGAGACACTATTTGTATGGGGTACATGTGGATGTGTTTACGGACCATAAGAGCCTACAATATGTGTTTACTCAGAAGGACCCAAATCTATGCCAAAGGAGGTGGTTGGAGTTACTTAAGGATTATGATATGAGTGTCCTTTACCATCCGGGTAAGGCTAATGTAGTAGCAGATGCACTTAGCATACTCTCTATGGAGAGTGTGTCCCATGTAGATGAGGGGAGGAAGGAGGTTGTGAAGGATGTGCATCAACTTGCAAGGTTGGGTGTTCGTTTGGTTGACTCGGCCGATGGCGGTGTTATTGCTCAGAATGGATCAGAATCATCCTTGGTGACTGATGTAAAAGCTAGATAGTACGAAGACCCTATTTTGGTAAAACTGAAGGAAGCCATTCAGAATCAGAAGGTAGAGGTCTTCCCCAAAGGGGGAGATGGGGTGCTTCGATAAAACCAAGGTCATCTATGTGTTTGGATGTTGGCAATTTGAGAGATCAGATGTTGCACGAGGCTCATGGTTCTAGGTATTTGATACATCCAGGTTCCACCAAGATGTACCGTGACCTATGAGAAGTCTATTGGTGGAATGGCATAAAGAAGAAAATTGCAGAATTTGTGGCAAAGTGTCCGAATTGTCAATAGGTGAATGTAGAGCATCAAAGACCGGGAGGTGTGCTTCAGGATATTAGTGTTCCTACTTGGAAGTGGGAAGATATTAATATGGAATTCATCATAGGGTTACCTCACACTCGCCGATAGTATGACTCCATTTGGGTGGTCGTGGATAGGTTGCCCAAATTCGCTCATTTTGTATCGGTCAAAACTACTGATTCAGGGGAGGATTATGCCAAACTATACATTTGAGAGCTAGTTCAGTTTCTTCGAGTGCCCTTGTCCATCGTATCAGACAGAGGTACTCAGTTTTGGAGATCGTTTCAAAAGGGACTTGGTACTCAGGTCAAGCTCAATACAACATTTCATCCACAAATTGATGGTCAGGTGGAGCAGACTATTCAGAGTCTCGAGGACATGTTGAAAGCGTGTGTGATTGACTTCAAGGATAGTTAGGATGACCATTTGACTCTTATTGAGTTTGCATATAATAACAACTATCATTCCAGTATTTAGATGGCTGCGTCTGAGGCTCTCTATGGGCGAAGATGTAGATCGCCTACTGGTCGGTTTGAAGTCGGTGAAGCTATAATGATAGGACCAAATTTAATCCATGAGGCTATGGAGAAGGTTTAGCTCATACGGGATAGGTTGAAAATAGCTCAAAGTCGCCAAAAGACTTATGCAGATGTGAGGAGGAGAGAACTTGAGTTTGAAGTTGATGATTGGGTGTTTCTGAAGGTATGTCCCATGAAGGGAGTGATGAGATTCGGAAAGAAAGGGAAACTTAGTCCCCGTTATGTTGGTACATACCAGATTGTGAAACATGTTGGCAAGGTAGCATATGAATTGGAGTTGCCCTCATAATTAGCTTCATTCTATCCAGTTTTCCATGTATCGCTCCTAAAGAAGTGTTTAGGTGATCCATCTCTAGTTGTTCCGATGGACAGTGTCAGTGTGAAAGACAGCCTTAGTTATGAGGAGGTTCCGGTTGAAATACTGGATCGTCAGGTTCAAAATATAAGGAATAAGGAAGTAGCTTCATTCAAGGTTTTATAGAGGAATTAGCATATTGAGGGAGCTAGGTGGGAAGCCGAAGCAGATATGATGGCTAGATACCCACATTTATTTCCTATCGGCTCAGTTCCAGCTTGGGGTAAAAATTTTTGTCCTAAAAATCTATTTAGTTTCATGTTTATCTCATGTACCTCAGTTTCTTTCATGTAAAAGTACATATATATGATTCATGAATGTCCAGTCATGTAGTTCTAATTGGAGTCAGTCATTATATCAGTTCTCAGCTTATATGATCAGTATTTGGGGCATGATAATTGCATTTCTCTGTTTTTTTATATGATTTTCAACATTCGAGGATAAATGTTCCCAAGGGGGAGATATTGTTAGACCCCGAAAGACCTAAGATCAGACCTGGGAGTTGAAACAGAGAAAATAGGATTTTCTGCACCAAGTCAGAAAAAGAGTCGTCCTGTGACCCGTCATGCCGACCACGAGTCGTCAAGTGACTCGCGGTGAGGAGTGTTGACTTGCCAAGAAATTTTCAAGTTGGGGTGACCATGGGTATGACCATGAGTTGTGTTCAGCCCTACGAGCCATTAGGTCACCCGTCGCCAAGGGCAGTTGAAGGATGAAAGAAGGGCCGATAGTGTACCACACGATTTGACACCATGAGTCATGGTCAATGCCACGATTTGTTAGGTGAGTTGTGGTCAGCAGTTCGTTATGGATTTTAGGTTTTGGGTAGTGAAGGTAATGAGAGGTGACCATGACGAATCATTAGGTCCCTCATGGGGACCCTTTGAGGAACATGGCTAGTGTACATGACGATAGGAGGCCATGAGTCATGGTTAGAGGTAACGACTCGTCCAGCCCCTCATTAGGACTGGCAGTCTGTTTTTCTATGCGAATTTAGTAAGGGCTTATCCATAATTTTTATGATCCTAAGGCCTAAACTACGTTATTTTAAGCTATGGATAGAGAGATTTAAGAGGGGTAAGCTCATTCTAAGCTATTCCTATTCATGCATGCAAGCTTAGAGGTCTAGAGAGGTGATCAAGCTTAATTCCTTTCAAAATTCTTCTCAATTCTTCCTTGGACAATCAGAGAAGTTGTAGATCAGATTATCTCAGGTATGTATGGTTATGAACGGGTGAATTTGTTCACACCCATGCCCAATCCCTCTCTAATTCATGAAAATTTATATGTTGATCCTATGGAGTTTTAACCCAATCCATGAATTTCCTAAGTTTCTGCTATGAGTATGATCTAAGTATGTTTCTATTATTGAATTGTGATTCATGGGCAAGTTTTACAATGTTTTCAATTATAAATCATGTTTTCAAGTTTTATAAATTATGATGCCCATCCATGAGAAGTTCATGAAAGTTTAAATCTATGATATATGTTCAAGTATGATGAAATATTTATGATGAAAAGCATGTTTTCAAGTTACCCATGTCTATGATCATGTTTTCAAGTGAATCAAGTATTTTCAAGCATGTTTAAGTATTGGGCAAGCCCATATGTTCAAGTATGATTTATGACTTCATGACAATTAGCTTACCACATGGTTTTGGAGTCAAGACTCCCAATTATCTTCAGCTTGTGGTATGGTTTGAGCCAAGGCTCCTCATGTATGATTTCATATTTTATATGTACATGATTATTCAGCTTCATCACTAGACGATGGTCAGCTTCGTTGAAAAACGATGGAGAGCATATGCATATTTTTGGGAGTAATGTGTAGCACCGAGTAGGATAAGGGTCAGTCAACCCTATGCCTCAGAACTATGAGCCAACGTAGGTATGATCAGATTATTTGGGACCTCCTTTGAAGTTTTCCCCTTCTCCAAGGGGCCTTCAGCTTGATATCGATACCATGGTAGCATCCTTAGCCCTAGAAAAGCTTTGGACAGCTCTGACCACTTGAGTGTGATAATCGGGACCACGTAAGCTCTATCGTGGTAATGTCGATTATATGACGAGTCTCCCATTATTCCTCTTAATTTTAGTTATGCATATTTATCATTCATCATATGTGTGTGTGTATATATATTCTAAGGCAGGTTTGACCCAATGTTCAGTTTTACTTATGAGTATCATATTTCAGCTTTAGGTCATTCGATTCTGTTATGATGTTCAGTTATGTTCAAACCATGATTTCAAAAAATAGCATGCAAGCCCTACTCTCAGATTCTTATATTGATTATATTTTATATTATTCATGTTTTAATGATTTTACTTACTTAAGCGATTTTACTTACCTTGCTTACTCGATACATTCCATATACTGACCGCATACTCTATGTTGTATCATTTTATGATATAGGCTCCGACCTTCAGACTCAGCACTGTCACTGGCCAGCTTTCGTAGTTAGCATCCAGTCTCAGTGTGTAAGTCCTCATCTCCTGTGGATCCTCCCTTATCAGTTATTTCTTTAAATTTTCAGTTTAAGACTTAGAGAGTTAGTTGGGGTCATGTCCCATCAACTCATCATATGTAGAGGCTTTTCAGACATAGATTGTATTCAGCTTCAGACTCGCGTTGTATGTTCTGATGTTATGTTATGTTTAGAATTCCGCTTTATTTATTATGATCAATCTTCTGTTTTATTGATTGAGTTAGATGTATGTTCATGCATGGGTCGACTTGGAGTCTCTCAGGGCTCCTTGTCCCGTGTCATGATCTGAGCCTATGTTCGAGTCATGATAGACGATAAGTCCCTTGGTGTCGATTGAAGAGTAATAAGTTTAGTGTAGATCCCTCTGTGGAAATCATATCAGAAACTTCAAAATCTCAGAGGAAAACTACGATTCAAACTACGGACCACTAACCATAATTATGGTCCGTAAATTCTAGTTGTAAAAGAATATTTCAGAGGCCTAAAAATCTCAAAGAAAGTTCTACAGTTAGGACCACGATCCGTAGACCTGGTCCACAATCCATATATTCAACCATAATTCCATTATTTTAGTCGCCTAAAAAAGGATGCCTTAGCCATTTTCTCATTCTTTTCACGTCCAGATTAGGTCTCTCAACCCTAAGAGATCTGGAGTAGGTGTTCCTTGTGTATAGTGTATGCAAGAGTTTAAATCAATAACTTATGGCAAGAGTGAAAGTGTGAGCATGACATATATATTTGGGATAGGGATGGATAGGTGATTGGAGGCTAAAGACATCAGGTGAAACAGATCCTTGAATGTCAGAAAGAAAGATATGCACCAAGGTGTAAATGTAGTTACACTAGATTCCAAGCTCCTAAAGTGCTTTGTGTGCCTAGTTTAGTATTCTTGAATTGAGAGGTACAGAGAATGATAGGTATGTACTATATGGTGTCCCTAAGAGCCGAAGTTAGAGAATTCTAAATAAGATAGATGATTTTCAGCCTTTTAGTATAAGCTTAACCCTTTTTATTGGGTGGATAAAGGATTGGATATATGAAGTTAATAAAGATAGAAAGGGTATGAATCCTATGATGATAGCCTTAGAGGCAAAAAAGAAGTTAGGAGTTACCTCAAAAAGAAATCCTAGCATAAATTTTAGTATCTACTGATGTAGTCGTCGAGGGAGAGTTTAGCATCTATTTGTATAGTAACATACCAACACCACAAGAGTTATTTAATTATAGCCCAGTATAGGGAAGAGGTCCAAAGACTTAGAACGTTGGCTTTTGAGCCATGGGGGAGATGATAAGGTGAAAAACCAAGTCAAGTCTGGATATTCCAATTGTGAAAAGTTCTAGGAACGGCAACTATGGGATGTCAATCCATTCTTAATCAGGCGTATTCCTTGAACTTTAGTCAACACACTCTACTCATGTCATATATATTTATGCCATGACCACTTCTAAGGTCCAAGTACTCTATGCATACCCATCTCCATACTCAGATTCCTAGAATGAGAAGCAACCGCTTTAGAAAATGATTCTAGTCTTACTCTATAATTCCATCAACTCAGCTTTATGTTATGAGACTCATTATATATATAAACTCACGTCTCATAGTATGCTCAGCTCTATGAACTCAGTCCTCATGATACATCTTAACGGCTAATAAAAATCATGCTACATCATGTATATGCTCAGATTAAATTTCTTGAACCAGTCATGCTTATGATTTCCTTGGTCTAAGCCCTATGTACGTTCACCTATAATGGTAATAGTGGTTATAACGTGTATTCTTAGAATAACCCTTTATTCATGCCTTATATGCCTAGTATGTGAAGTATTCATGCCCATTGCACCTTGATTCCTTAGACCCTACCTTGAGTGACAAAGTTACTCTAAGTATAACTCATAATTGAGTTGTATCCCTCATATTCCTGATGCTCATACTCCATTCTTTCAGTGATCCTCCTTTTGACTTGATAGATAATAGTAAAAGAAGCTAGGTAACAGAATAATGGGAGAAGTAGATACTCCTTTGATGACAATTAGGGGTTCTAGTTCCATCTTTGATTATAAGTGAGCATGAAATGCGAGGTAAGGATTGGTCATTTGTAATAGTTGGATGAAATTTTGGTATGTCTATTTATAGAAGTTCATGAAGCTCCAATTATTAGATATGCTAGGGAAAATTAGAGAATTCTTGATAATGTAAGCTACAAAAAAGCCCTAAGAAGATTATAGTGATAGTCTTGGATGTTGTGATGATATATATGTGGACCATTATATTGTGTGACTAGTACTCCTTGATTAGAGCTCGATGTTGGGTGATATTCATGATAAGAAGAAGTAGTACTCTTAGGGGAACAATACTTGCAAGAAATTTAATCTAGGCTTGAACATGGTAGAAGCCTGTTGTTAGACTCACACTTTAGTATTTATATGAGCACAAGTGAGAATTATAAGTTTTAAATGATAAATATGGCATTCAGAGAAGTAGGTGTAGTTAAAAAGATATGTCTATGCTTAAGCGTTATTAGTCATGTTGCTTAAGGAAAAAAAGTCCTATTCTTACTCCATACATTAAGAGGCCAAAAAGGGCAAAAACCATGTGCCCGTGCAGTTCTTCAGGTCTATGCACCTTTAAATGTCCGATGATACTTATGATAGTGTTCCTAGTCTAATAACCATTTAGAGATTGAGTTATTCTTTCCAATGAAGGTAGCTCTACCAAAACATTAATAAATTTTAGGGTTAGATTCTATCCATGTCCATGACATTCATTCGAGGACAAATGATCTCAAGGGGGAGATATTATAACCTTTGGACTTTCGAGCTACGTTTGAAATTATTCAAGATTTATAGATGGACTCAAACCCAATAAAAAAATTTTTGAAAGTAGGTGTTAAGATCAATTGTTAAATATAGAAAGTGCATTGGATATGAATTAAGGTTATAAGGAACCTCTTGCACAAAGTTGAGGTGAGAGCCTTCCTACCGAGTGAGTTTTCATATAAGTTCTTACAAAGGTCAACTTCAAATGATCATTCCTCCCGTTATATGGAGAGTTATATGTCCCATTACCTACCAAATGAAAGCCCTTTGAGTCTAGTTTATAGCACATCAAATCGCTCATTGTTTGAACTTTTCTACAAGGAGATATAATTATTTTATTGGAAAGTAGCAGAAGTAGAAATGTCTACGACCTGCTCTGTGACCTAGCAAAGTTATGTGTGACATTCTCTGGGACCTTGTGTGTGACCTTGTAGATATTTTTGCAATCTAGCAAGTTGTGTGCAACCTCACAGAGATGTCTGTGATCTAAAAGTTGTCTACAAACTTATGTGTGGCCTCGTAGATATGTCTGTGACCTAGCAGAGATGTGTGTGGCCAGCATTGTTGGGTCCAACGATATATACTCCAAAGGACGTTCTAACATCATTCTCCACTTCTCCCTTCATGTAAAGGTCTCCAAGGGTTCCCAATGTGAAATTTCCTTCTCCCATTCAAAGGAAATGTAAAAGTTCTCCATGATCTTACAATATAAGTCTATGAGTATCTTCCCAATTCTAACATCAAAATCATCTTCCTAGCTCTAGCAAAAATCAAGAACTCAATTCTAGGGTTCAAGACTTGATTATTAGAAAGTACTACCATCCAAATAGAATATACCTCTTTTAACAGCAAGGTAATCATACTCTCATTATAGTTAAGTTATTCTAACAATTGATTATGTATCGTAGGTAAGAATCTATGATCAGAACCTAGGGTTTTCGAGAGAAATCATCTCCAAGGTTCAAGAAAGTTACTTGGTCCTTCTCCTTCCAAGATCATAGTCTTCCGGTATTTATAGAACTAACAGTATGTAATACTATTCATAGTGAGGAACCTTGTTAGTCTCACACACTATATCTCCAGTTTCAGTTTTAGAAGAAGTTAAAAGGTAGGGTTTTTCCCAAAGTCTGTGAATTTGGTCTATTTCCTATAATCCGGGTTATACATTGTTATTCCATTATAATACATGCTGATATCCCTATCTCTTATGATTTGTTGGTTGATATTTCATGTCATCCTATCCTATGAACTCTAATTTCCTATAAAAAAGTAATATTTTTAAAAGCATTGGGATACTACATATTACATTGTTTTCATAATTATAGTAGCTTCAGATTTCACAGAAAAATTTTGAGAAAAGAGTATCAGTTTAGTAAGCTTTAATTTAAGCATATGATTTTCAGAAAGAAAGTAAAAACAATTTTACAAACACAGTTTTGAGCATAGAGTTTCACTAGCAGTAACCTCAGTCAATAGAGCACCAGGCTCATCGACATCTATATATACATTATTTTTTAGCTAGAAAGCTCTACAACAGATGTTTCAGTTGCCTCAGATAGGCTCTATTTTATGAGCATTTTTTAAGAAGGATTATTTAGCATTAAGTCAGGTAAGAGTTCAGATAATCCAAACCCCAAAAACTACATTACCAATATAGGATAGGATCGTGTTGTTGATTCGGGACCCTAGAAAGGGCTTAGTACAGATACATAGTTCAATTTCATCCTCTATCCTAGCAAGGCTTTAGATAGCTCTCCCAACTGGGCTAGAGTTTGGACATGTCATGCCCCAAGCCTACACCCTGGACAGGACACGGTACTTGGAGTCATAAGTAACCCCAAGTCAATCCCTGATCTATCATACACTAGCATTCTAAGTAAACTTTAAAATATAAATATATGTACAGCGGAAGCTTTTAAAGCAAAAGTATAAACATTTGAGAGAATAAAGTTGATTCATAATGTCTGAAAATATTTGAACAATACTACAAGTCTGAAAACCAAATCTGCTTTTGAAAGCCGCTAAACTGATGATTTGTTGGGACAAGCCTCAAGATAACTCTAACTCTAAATAGAAGAAAGCAAAACTGAATAAAATAATCTTCATCCTCGAAAGATGAGGACTCACCAAATAGAACAGCTGGAGTCTCCTGAGAGCGATCAGCTAGTAAGGTTAAGGCTGAGATCCAGTAGCTGTATCATAAAATGATACAGCATAAAAGTATGTGTCAGTAATTTGAATGAATTGAGTAAGTGAGAAAAACTATACACGAGAAATAAAAGTGTGGAACTGAAAAGATATGCAGTGACCAATTAAAACTACTGAATTGAATAACTAAAATAACTTAGATGGCCTAAAAGACCCTATCTGATGATCAAGAACATGACATAAATCTGAGGTACTGATCTAAACATATCTGCAACTTAGTTGAGCTGACTAGTCGGAGAGTCTATAACCAACATATAACCACGTGAGTTAGATGTGGAGTCCAATGCATACACCCCATCGGTAGGACCCAATATATCTTGCCAGGGTATAAAGGCATGAACTGGGTGATCATAAGAATTTGGGGCCATGAGGCCAATAAAACTGTAACCTACGGTGGCAACGTAGTTCTGGGAACCTGGGTGCTCTGGAACCCCGGTCCGCTTGGTGCTAAGTCCTACTCCTACTGGATAGTCCTAGACTGAACACTAAGCTGATAGCTCGAAACTAAGGCCTAAGAGTAGTCAGAAATACCTATCTGGAAGCACCCTAAGAGTCTTATCAGATCGGATTCTGGATCTGGATTCGGATTCTAAGACTGGTCAGAGCTGCTTATCTGAAAGCGTTGTAACCGTCTAAAGAACAAGCTATAATCTAAAACTAGGGTCCTAAGGCTAGTCAAAGATGCTTACCTAAAAGTGTCATGACCGCCTTGTGAACCACTAAAACTGAGTTCTGAATCTAATTCTAATAATTTGGAGGTACTACTAATACCTTGGGAATTTCTGTAGTCAAACTAATCAACTGACACTCCTAACTGACACTGAGTATTCTAACATTTTCATTGAAACTAGGTTAACATGCATCTAACTGAGAATTCAATATATACAAATAATATGGGAATAAACAACACTGATAGAATTAGGAAAATTTCAAGGTTTAAACACTATAGCAAGATTCTAGTCTTTTCTACTCTCAAGGACTAGGGCTAAATTTACTATAAAGGGATAAGCATCAATACTGGCACACACTGGTGGAAAATATCTATAATTATTATAAAATAATGTTCCACATGAAATAAAGAAATCTGACTAGCATTTCTCAACATTCTATAATTCGCAAGGCTAAAACTGATGAAGAAGACAGGGAAAATTTTGGGGACACAAGGGAATAACTATTTTCTTGTTGAATTCCCACATACCTAGTGAAGAAACTCACAAAATTTCCTTGAGAAACTAAGGAGGAATGAACTGTCCTAGTTCTTGCTCTGAAAAGCTTTGAGAGAAACTTTGCGTTGTTTTCTGAATGTCTGAATGGGGAAAATAAGGAAAGAAACCATTTTACCCCTCTAATAGTCTGAAAATATGCTTAAAACGACGTAGTTTAGAGTCTAAGAGGGTAGGAAATTACTAAAAGACCCTTGAAAAATTTTTAGGGAAAAACTGATTGACAGCCCCCACGGGGGACCTAACAGGTTATGGCCAGTGACGAGGACTCCTAGTCCCAGCCGTCAAGTGCACTACCTGATTCCCTTACACTGGTCACCACGGGGGACCTACTGAGTCATGATTGTTGACCACGACTCGTGGTCACCTCTCGTGGTCTCCATGGCCCAAAATTCACTGGAGTCACCACGGGCACACCACGACTCGTGATGTCCTAAACGACTCATGGTGAGGACCCATTGGGTACACTGCCTGACTTTTCCAACTTTCAATCTGTCACTGAGCACGAATCACCCCACGACTCATGGTGTTGATCACGACTCGTGGTCACACCCGTGGTCACCCATATTCCAGAATTTCTAGTCAAGTCTTAAGTCCTCACCACGAGTCACTTAACGACTCATGGTCACTCCCCACAAGTCACAGAACAACTTGTTCTGTGACCTGGTGTAGGTTTTCCAGTTTTCTCTATTTTAAGTCCAGGGTCTAGTCTTTGAGTTTCTGGGACATTACAATATCTCCCCTTTGGAAACATTCATCCTCAAATGCTGTAAAACACACAGGAAAGTAGAGAATAGCAATCTTTATACACAAATACTGATCAAGAAAACTGCAAACTAGTGGAATGACTACCTCTTAACTGAATCACAAGTCTGAACTGAATTCACTAATCATACACATATTTTATTTACATGAAAGAAACTAAAACATACGAACTAAGAGCAGTTTTGGGAGGAAATTGATACCTTAAACTGAAACTGAGTCGGAAGGGAACAAATAGGGGTATCAGCCATCATATCCGCTTCGGCCTCCCACGTAGCTCCCTCGACCTGCTGATTCCTCCACAAGACTTTGACCGAAGCTACCTTATTGTTCCTCAGCTTATGAACCTGACGGTCAAGGATCTGGACTGAGACCTCCTCGTATGAGAGACTATCTTTCACTCTTACACTATCTAATGGCACGATTGATTTATGATCACCAATGCACTTCTTCAATAGTAACACATGGAATACTGGATACATAGATGCCAACTCTGAAGGTAATTCCAGCTCATAAGCTACCTTGCCAATTTGCCTTAGAATTCTGTAGGGTCCCACATATCTCGGACTGAGCTTTTCTTTCTTTCCAAATCTCATTACCCCTTTCATGGGTGAAATTTTGGGGTAAACCCAATCATCCACAACAAACTCCAATTCTCTTCTCCTCACATAAGCATAAGATTTTTTACGGCTCTGAGCTATTTTCAATCATTCTCTGATGAGTTGTACCTTCTGCATAGCTTCATGAACTGAGTTTGGCCCGATTAAAGTAGCTTCACCAACCTCAAATCATCCGATAGGAGATCTGCACCTCCTATCATACAATGCCTAAAACGGGGCCATCTAGATACTGGAGTGGTAGTTGTTGTACGCAAACTCTATAAGAGGCAAGTGGTCATTCCAACTACCCTTGAAATCAATCACGCACGCTCTCAACATATCTTCTAGGGTCTGAATAGTCTGCTCAGCTTGTCTATATGTCTGCGGGTGAAAAGTTGTGTTGAGCTTGACCTGGTTACCAAGTCCCTTCTAAAAAGACTTCCAGAAATGTGAGGTGAACTGGATACCTCTATTTCAGATAATAGATAATGCCACCCTATGAAGTCTAACCAACTCCCGGATATAAAGCCTAGTGTAGTCCTCAGCTGAATTTGTAGTTTTAATTGGGAGGAAGTGAGCTGACTTACTCGTCCGATCTACTACTACCCAGATAGAATCATGTTTCCGATGAGTTTGAGGTAGAACCGTAATAAAATCCAAATTTATTTATTCCCACTTCCACATGGGTATGTTGATATCCTGAGTCATACCTCCCGGTCTCTGGTGTTCTACTTTAACTTGTTGGCAGTTCATCCACTTAGCTACAAATTCAGTGATGTCTCTCTTCATGCCGTTCCACTAGTAAATCTCCCGTAAATAGCGGTACATTTTAGTAGCACCAGGGCGGATGGTGTACCTTGAGCTATGTGCATCAGCCAATATCTGTTGTCTCAACTCACCGATGTTTGGTACACACAATCTGTCCCTAGTAACGCAGCACACCATCTCCCCCTTGGGAAAAAGCCTCAACCTCTTTTCTGAGAATCGCTTCCTTCAGCTTAAGTAAGATGGGATCTTCATCCTGTCTGGACTTAACTTTAACAACCAGAGATGAGTCTGACCCACTCTGCACAACTACTCTACCCTTAGCTGAACCACCAACTGCACCCCTAATCGAGCTAGTTTGTGAATATCCTTCGCCAATTCCTTTTTGCCTTCTTCAACATCAGTCACACTGCCCATAGACACTCTGCTCAGGGCATCAGCCACCACATTGGCTTTGCTCGGGTGATATAGCATGCGCGTGTCATAGTCCTTCAGGAGCTCTAACCACCTTCTCTAATGAAGATTTAGGTCCTTCTGACTGAATACATACTGAAGGCTCTTGTGATTGGTGAACACATCCACGTGAGCCCCGTACAGATAGTGCTCTATATTTTCAACGCAAACACCACCACTGCAAACTCCAAGTCATGAGCCAGATAATTCTTTTCATGAACTTTGAGTTGTCTGGAGGCGTAGGCTATCACCTTGCCCTGCTACATCAGAACGCAATTGAGTCCAACTCTAGAAGTGTTGCAATATACTACAAACCCATCTGATCCTTCTGGTAGGGTCAACACTGGAGCGGTAGTGAGTTGAGTTTTTAACTCCTGGAAACTCTTCTTAACGTGTTTGACCACTGAAATTTCACCTTTTTCTGAGTCAGCCTAGTCATAGGAGATGTTATAGAAGAAAAACCTTCCACAAAATATTGGTAATACCCGGCTAGACCCAAGAAACTTCTGATTTTAGTTGGGGAGGTAGGCCTAGGCCAGTCTTTCACCGATGCTATCTTTTGAGGATCAACCTGAATACCCTCACCCGAGACCACGCGACCCAGGAAAGTCACGGACTTCAACCAAAATTTGCATTTGCTGAACTTGGTGAATAACTAGCGGTCTCTGAGTGTCTGAAGCACTATCCTCAGGTGATTAGCATCCTCTTCCTTATTTTTGGAGTATACCAGAATGTCATCGATAAATACAATGACGAACATATCCAGATACTACTTGAAGACTCTATGCATCAAGTTCATGAAAGCTACAGGGGTATTTGTTAGTCCAAATAACATAACCACAAACTCGTAGTGACCATACCTAGTTCTGAAAGCTATTTTCGGTATGTCACATTCTCTAACTCTTAGTTGATGATACCCTGACCTGAGATCTATTTTGGAGAAACAGTTGGCTCTTTGAAGTTAGTCAAATAAGTCGTCAATTTTGTGTAGGGGATACATGTTCTTAACTGTGACCTTATTCAACTGATAGTAATAGATACACATTCTGAGCGTATCATCTTTCTTTCGCACGAAAAGTACTGGATCACCCTAGGGAGAGATGTTGGGTCTGATAAAACTCTTATCAAGAAGATCTTTTAGCTGCTCCCTCAGCTCCTTAAGTTCATCCGGAGCTATTCTGTAAGGAGGGATGGAGATGGGCTGAGTATCAGGGAGAAGGTCTATACGACAGTCGATTTTCCATTCAGGAGGAACTCCAGGAAGATCTTCGGGGAACACATCTGGAAATTCGTTGACAACTGGAACTGACTGGATAGATGGGGTCTTAGAGTTGGAATCCTTGAATCTAACTAGATGGTAAATACATCCCTTAAAAATAAGGTTCCTGACCTTAAGGTAGGAAATAAACCTACCCTTAGGCGTTGAACTACTGCCCGTCCATTCTAGAGTTGGCTCATTAGGGAACTAAAATCTGACGACCCTAGTTCTGCAGTCGACTGAGGCATAACCGGAGTGTAGCCAATCCATGCCCAGAATGAGGTTAAAGTCGACCATGTCTAACTCTACAAGGTCAGCTGGAATGACTTTATTGAAGACTGAGACTGGGCTGTTTCTATACACCCGGCTGGCTCTAACTGACCCGCCAATTGGGGTGGAAACTGAAAATGGTTCTGAGAGGACCTATGAACTGATATCGAACTGCACTGCTACGTAGGGAGTCACGAATGATAGTGAGGCCCCTAGATATAGTAGGGCATATACATCTAGATGAAAAAGACGTTACATACCCGTGACCATGTCAGGTGAGCTCTCCTGATCCTAACAAGAAGACAATGCATAAAAATAGTTTTGGCACTGACCGCCCTCCGTACCTGATGTATTAGCCTGCTGAGCTGGTCGGCCTGCTGGAGCTGCTGAGGTAGTGGATTGTGACCTTCCCCGTCCTCCTGACGGACACTCCTTAAGTCGATGACCAAGCTATCCACAACCAAAACAGCCCTCTCGACCCTGAAGACACTCTCCTGGGTGGTTCTTGCCACACTTAGGGTAAGCTGGATACCTATTGCCGGCACTGTAGCTCTGGGACTAAGAGCCAAATGCTCCACCCCTTCGATCCTGGCTGGATCGAAAGGTAGGGGCTCTGGTTGAGCTGGGTGTTGGAGCCCTCTGCTGCTGCGGCTACTGTTGTTGCGGGCAACTGCTACCGCTAAACCTTTGGTGGCCATAATCTGATTGGCCATTCCTTTCCCACTTGTTCTTTCGCTCCATGACCCTCAGTTTTTCTTCCTCAATCTATTGGGTATAGACAATAAGGCTGGAGAGGTCAATATCCTTAATTAGCATTGCTGTCCGGCACTCTTTGAGGACCAGGTTTGACACCCCATTAACAAACTTTAGCATGCGAGTCTTTAGCTCGGCCACCATATCTAGAGCGTATCTGGACAACCTAATGAATTGTAGAGCATATTCTTCTACTGTCCGGTTTCCCTGTCTCAGATTCATGAATTCTGCTACTTTTGCCTCCCCGATCTCCCGAGGAAAGAATCTTTCCAGAAAGGCTGTAGTGAACTCCTCCCATTCCACTGGTCCTACTTTTGTTGGCCTACCCTACTTCTGCTAGCCTACCCTCCTTCTTGGGCTACCCCTTTCAGCTGGTAGGCAACCAAGTCGGCACTCTCTGAGGGGCTGCACCCATAATTTGGGTGATTTTTTTAATCTCATCCATGAATGCTTATGCGTCCTCTCCAACCTTAGATCCATAAAAATCCAGAGGGTTCATCCGATTGAAGTCCCGTACTCGGGCAGCTGTTCTGGACCCATTATTGTTTATTGGAACCACCTTCTTGTTCACCTGGTTGGTAACCATTTGAGCGAGCAGCTGGATAGCCACCTTGAACTCTACGGTAGACACTGAGTCGTCCTGAGGGGCTGCTGGGGCTGGTGGGGCAGGTCGGTGAGCGTTACCGTCCCTTTTTCCATTACTACGTCACGGAGGCATAATTCACTGAAACGAAATAGAGCACGAGTTAGGAGAACAATTCTGGAATTGAAAAAAAGGGAGTTTTCCTAATAACATCTCATAGCCTCCCCATCATAAGTGTGGCGCGCTTTACACCCATAAAAAGGACTCTACTCGATGCATCTTTCAGATATCCGAGGATACTCTAAACCTAGTGCTCTGATACCAAATTTTTCATGCCCTGAGCCTACACCCTGAATGGGACACGGTACTTGGAGTCATAAGTAACCCCAAGTCAACCCTTGATCTATCATACACTGGCATTCTGAGTAAACTTTAAAATATAAAAATATGTACAATGAAATCTTTTAAAGCAAAAGTATAAATATTTGAGAGAACAAAGTTGATTCATAATGTCTGAAAATATTTGAACAATACTACAAGTCTGAAAACCAAATTTGCGACTGAAAGCCACTACAACTGATGAGTTATTGGGACAATCCCCCAGCTAACTCCAACTCTAAATAGAAGAAAGAAAAACCGAATAAAATAATCTTCATCCTCGAAAAATGAGGATTCACCAAATAGAACAGCTAGAGTCTCCTGAGAGCTATCGGCTAGCGAGGCTGAGACAGAGATCCCGCAGCTGTATCATAAAATGATACAGCATAAAAGTATGTGTCAGTACTTTGAATGTACTGAGTAAGTGAGAGAAACTATACATGAGAAATAAAAGTGTGGAACTAAAAAGACATGCAATGACCAACTAAAACTACTAAATTAAACAACTGAAATAACTGAGATGGTCTAAAAGACCCTGTCTGATGATCAAGAACATGCCCAAAATCTGAGGTACTGATATGAACTGATATGAAACTGAGCTAAGCTGACTAGTGGGAGAGCCTATAACCAACATATAACCATGTGAGCTAAACGTAGAGTCCGTTCTATACACCCCATCGGTAGGACCCAATATACCTTGCTAGGTATAAAGGCATGAACTGGGTGATCACAAGAGTCTGGGTCCATGAGGCCAATAAAATTGTAACCTACGGTGGCAACGTAGTTCTAGGAATATGGGTGTGCTGGATGTCACACCCCGCCTTGGGGGGTATGACTGGCACCTGGTGCCCTACGAGGAACTGACTGCTAGACTGGTAAGCCTAGGCACATCTGGTGCCTGGCTAGCTCTAACCCACATTTCTGGAAACAAAGGGCTATATAACGGCTGTAAACACAGCCCCCGGCCCATTGGCCTATAGCCTCCTGTACCTGCAACAACAGCTGACCAGAACATGCAACTATAGGGAACTTATACGAGCCGACAAGGCCACCATGCTGTCTAGCTGTCTATAACTCAATCACAACGTACTGAAAAGCTACGTGACCGGCAAGGTCACCACTACTGATAAACTATGGCCCCACACGGCCATCATAAAAGAAAGCAAAAGCACTAACAGCTAACAACTGCACGGCCTCACACGACCGGCTCAACTGACCACAGGGGAATATACAGACTGCAAGCCTCTAGGAATAGCAATAGAAATGATCGGGACAGGGCCCCGACCTACCCATACTATATAACAATAGAAACTGAAGTACACCACTGGAATTCAGTCTCCGGATGACAGGAGCTGAATGCTCAACGCTGACAGGAATCACGTGGTGTCACCTGCTCGTCTATGAGTACCTGCAGGCAAGTAATGCAGTGCCCCACCGGGCATCAGTACTGCTGGTACTGAGTATGTAAAGCAATAACTAAAAGGGATATCTGAAATCAATAACATGACTGACGAAACTGAAATAAGAAGAACTAGATTAACTATCTGACGGTGTAGATCGTACCTGTTCTTAATCATACTGAAGGGAGTAGGAATCATACCTGGAAACGTATCATTCTACTACTAATCTGCTCATATCAATGTAATATAGCATAACATACATAACATAACATGGCACACACAACCTTACCCGGCCCCCATAAGCCGGAAGGTACAATCAACACAGAATCTATACCCCTACCCCGGTCATCCCATCTCCTATACTGGCTATAAGCATCCTGCCGGTCCCCTGGGTATGCACTTGGGCTCGCTGAGCCCCTGACTATAACTGCATCTGAGTCCGGAGGACTCCTGAATCTGCACCCGGGCGTATCCGCTCGACGGGGGTGTGTAAGGGCCGATCAAGGCACAAATATGGGGAAAACTGGCATCCCATCTTCATCCCCTGGCAGGACGGCATGCCACTCCGTAGAGTGACGTATCCTCGTCCTCTGGCGGACGAGTCGATACAGCTATTAACCCTAGGTGGTCATGGATGCTAGGTAATCCAACCCCAAATAATACAACGGTCTCAACTGGTAATATTGTCTGTGTATCTCACATGCTGAGGCTAATAGGGGTAGAGTACCATATATATTACATGCTGAGTTAATGATAGTAATCTGTACGTAGATGTTACGTGCTGAGGCAGGTAAATATATATAAATATGAACATAATCCCCTGCCAGACTGTACTGGGCAAATGCTACATAAGATAATGTTTCTGCTAAAAACTCTGCTATTTACTAAGTTTCTGTATACACTATATGCTGGACTAGTGATACAAATATGTACATGCTTAATACCTGCTGAGGCTGGAAGTACTATATATGTATGTACGAATATAGTCTTTCTGCTGAACTATGCTGTATACTGACTTTCTATAGTAACATGATTTACTATTCCTGACATGCTTTCTAAACTTCATTTTAGTCTGCTATTCTATTTCTAAAGTGCTTTACGGGTATTGCATTGCTATACGGGTTTCAACTGAATACAACCATATCTTAACATGGCATATCACATCACATACTGAGTATACTGGGCAATCTCTAACACTTGCGTTAGAATCTATATCATACTGATAGGTTTCATACACATTACAACCCAATGTTTCTCACATCGTACCAATATTCATAATAACGCAATACTCGACTACTGATCATCCTACTGGTCTGTAAATTACTATACTGTCTCAATGTTACTCAACTTGCCGAGAAAACTAACTTTACATACCTTATCTTTGAACTATTCATCTGTCGGACGAGGCTCAGCCGGTACTCCAACTGTTTTCTCCCAACTGCATTCATAAACATATCAATTAACACTAAATACAACTTTATTTCAAAAGGCAACGTCACTTTCGATATAGTTTATAGCCTAAACTTAGGCTTATCGAAAGACGGCCAGAAACTCGCTATTTTCCAGCGGCCCAGAAGGGAGAAATATTCACTTCTCAGCTAGGAACACATAGACACTAATTTAGAGCAATTCTACTTACCTTAGTTCGGTGGGTCGCCGATTCGTCGGCCGTATTTCACGAAACTAAATCCGTAGAAATGCTCTATGCCTCTAAATACTTCGGTATCTGGGATTAATTTTAGTTTGGGCAGCGTTTAGTAGCGTAATCGGACGGAAATTATATAATTTCCTTCGTTCTTACCTTCTCTCTGCCGCTTTGCTCTGTTCTCTGGAAATTTTAAAGGTTTTAATCAATTAAAACCGAAGTGGGGCTTTATATACTTGGGCCTGAACCTGGGAAACGTGTCATGGAGCCATCGCGGAGGCTTCACCTCCGTGACACGCTGCCATCGCGGAGGGGCTCTGCCTGGCTCCTCCCGCGATGGTTCGACGGGTTTCTCATCCGATCTTTTTCCCGGGCCTTTCTACAGCACGTATGGCCTTCAGATGTGCTTAACCAACGTGCGAATAGGTCGTCTAAGTGCCGGGAATTCTACGGGGTATAACATTCTCCCCCCCCCCCCTTAAGAACATTCGTCCTGGAATGTACACTGTTATCTCGAGGACTACTTGTTTACTTTCTGGAAAAACTTCGGCAGAGTTTCCCCTGTAACATGGACTATAGCAAAAACCTAAAATGCAGAAAAGTCCAACACAGGCACTGCGCATAATATTCTAGGATTCACTGGATAACTAGATATCAATCTTTCTTTATCATTTACATACATACAACCATAAGATACTGCATAAGTAATAATACGGACATACCTGTTGCCTGACTAGGCCTGAAATAGGTGAGGATATCTGGTCCTTATATCTTTCTCTGCTTCTCAAGTCATCTCCTCTCGGTTCCTGTTACGCCTCAATACCTTGATAGACGTAATATCTTTAGTCCTCAATCTGCGAATCTGTCTGTTTAAGATAGTTATTGGAACCTCTTCATAGGCCAGCTTTTTCATAACCTGGGTATTCTGGACTGGGACTGCTCTGGACGGGTCTCCTATGCATTTCCTCAGCATAGATACATGAAAGACCAGGCGAACGGATCCTAATTCTGGAGGCAAATTCAATTAACGGTAAATGCTCACTTTTGGCTACTACCGAAATCTAGCACACACGCTCGCAACATGTCTTTGAGCGTCTGAATTGTGTGCTCAGCCTGCTCATCTGTCTGAGGATGGAATGCTGTGCTCAAATTAATCTGCGTTCCCAAACCTTTCTGAAACGACTGCCAGAATCTAGCTGTGAACTGTGCTCCCCTATCTGAAATAATGGATACTGGTATTCCATATAATCTGACTACCTTTCTGATATACAACTCAGCATAATCTTCGGCCGAGAAAGTAGCTCTTACTGGCAAGAACTGAGCTGATTTTTGTCAATCTGTCATTTATCACTCATATAGAGTCATGTCTGTGTTTAGTACGGGGTAATCTTGCTACAAAATTCATATTCACCGCTTCTCATTTCCAAAGAGGCACAGCTATGTTCTAAATTAACCTGCCTGGTTTCTGATATTCTGCCTTCAACTGTTGGCAGTTAGGACACTGGGCCGCTCATAAACTACTGGCGATGCCCCAAAATATCTGGAGCACAAATGCGGCCTTTATATCGCCACACTTCATCCCCGGTTATCTGAAAATATGTCACTTCTCCTTACTGAACCTTGTGTTCAAGTTAAACCTGGCTAGGGTTTCTATACTGCCGTTCCTTTACTTCCACCACTAACGACAATGCTGCGATATTCTGTATTATCGTTCTGTTATCTTTTATTTCTGCTATGTGAACGGCTAAACCAGCTAACTAGTGAAATTCTCGGGTCTATTCCCACTGTTCAGGCGGCAAGTATGCCAACTCCCCATAGATCTACGGCTAAGGGCATCTACTACCGTATTAGCCCTTCCCGGGTGACACAAAATTCTTGCTTTTTCAGGCATAAGCTACTGCAGCTAACTAGGTGATACCCAAGTCGTGGGTAAGATAATTCTTCTCACGTTTCTTCAATTGCCTGAAAGTATAAACTGTTACTTTACCATGCTGCACCAACCCTCTGTACCTTCTGGCGATACTAACACTGGAGTTGATGTTAACCTGGCTTCTAACTCCTAAGAGTTCTGCTCGCACACCTCAGTCTGCTGAAACTTTGCTGCCTTCTGTACCAATTTAGTCAGAGGTGCTGCTAAAGTGGAAAATCCTTCCACAAACCCTCCGCCGTACCCAGCTAACCGCAGGGATTGCGTACTTCGATCGGAGTGGTAGGTCTAGGCTATGTCTTCACTGTTTCGATTTTTCTGTGTATCTATCTGTACACCATGCGCCCGTATCTGATCGGGGGGGGTCCTGATATTGACCATGACCTCCAATGACCTGACTGCATAACCTTAAATAACTGAATAGTCGGGTTGAATGACCCGAATGTGGCAGTAGTCTAACAATACTCTAACTGTTCTACTTGAGTGCTTATAGTTCGTGCGTATCTGCATAGGACTTCTGGCGGCTTTGAGCAGTTAGTAGACGTTCTCTGATAAGCTTTACTTTCTCTTCTGACTGCTGAACAATATTTGGCCTAATTATCGTTGATTCCCCTAGTCTTAATAAACACTGTTCTAGCAGGGTACTATCAATTTCTTACGCCTTGTGTGTATCCACTTGGATTTATACTACTATTCTGGGGAATTCTCGATCTTATGAGCTATTCTGTAAATAATGGCCTTCTACTAGGGTGCTGTATCTAAATATGTTACGAGAACCAGCTGAAGTACTAGTCTGTCGTTGACTACTGATGTGGACCCTTCCTTGGGGTACCCACGGTATCTGACTGGGACGGTCGGCTGACTTATGGGGTGTTCCACATAATAACTGTTAGGTTGGCTAAGGCCGACTCTCACCTACAAGGCTGGGAAAATGACGTACAACCACTTAACATACTCGAACAATTCTGATATTGCTAATCTCTGGAATTTGCCTATTCGGCCTCTAATCCTGGTTCTATCACATGCACTACTGTTACCGATCTTCAGGGACACCTCCCTGCTAATGCAGGCGCCAGCTGGTCGGTAGACCGTCTAACAGTGCGCTTATCGTCTAGCCATCTGTTTTAGGCCATTAACTCTGGTAAGCTCCTAGAGCCTAGATCTGACAACAACACATAAGTCTGTTAACCTAATAACTGAAAACTGAGATAGTTTCTATGACTTCATCCGTAACTCACACTTAATCCGCCCTTTCTCTTCTTCTTTTCTTTCTTTCTTCTCCCTCTTTCTTCTCTTTTTTTCTTTTGGCGAGGGGGTGTCCTGCAATGCAATTTGTATATGCTTTCTATTACTAATTAGCATCTGTGATTATACCCCTTAGGCAGCTACTCACAGCATACCTATTATCTGTATATGTATGTATATCAATAGCTACGTACAATATGTACTGAGTTCTGCGATAATACATAATCTCTGACATGCTCTGCTGAACCTCATATCGTACATGACACATTGCTTTTTACGGCCTAATAATATCTCCTGCCCTGACTTATCTTTTCATTGCATTGTCACCCCATTCTGAAAGTAACAAACATAGACATTTTGGTTATCGTCTGCTATTTGAAATTCGCCACTCTTGCGATGTGGGGGTCGACGTTCGAATCTTGTAGCCTTACTAGGCATATATTGAGAGCCCATGACTGTCTGCTAGGCCTTATCTCCAGGCTACACTAAATTAGAATTGTTGTATCGGTAACTTCTTAACTTTTCCATAGCGGACATACTGCGGTATTCTGAACTGCAATCTTACTGTCAGCGCGAAGCTCAATCCTTAATACGATACTTTATCAATCCGGGGTAGTTCTAATTTTCCCACAAGATCTGACATTCCTGCTTCTTCCTCTCACCTTGCTTAGACTGAACTCTGGGGTTCAAGGTACCTGCCTTTCATTGCTAATGAGATTACTGATCAAGCCTCAGCCTATACTTCTTCTGGCGTATATGGCGGACTTGGCCTTTTTCTGACTCAAACTTGACTATTATTAGGCATTTATCACTAGCAGGTCTGTTACCCCTACTTCGGGTAAGCTAACAGTCTTACTTTCTTTGCTGGCTTGTTATCATAAGGGTCTGCACAACTTACGTAATCATAAGGGCTCTCTATATTTTCTACTACTTACTAGGATCAATCAACCCATCTTTACTTACTACATGATTTGGCAACCCCCTCTCAAGTCTTATGCTCCTTTACTATACTGGTATCGAACTTAAGAGGTAGGAATAACCCTTTCTTATTGCAACAATAAAAGCATTCAATTGTACCATATCCAAAAAGATGTATTCGGGATTCCTGCATTTTCCTCACTTTTTCATACTTATCTGGTGGTCTAACCTTATCTGTAATCATAATCAGATCTTATATAACTAATAAGTAAATCAACTCATATGTACATTATACTTCTGACTTCCTATTCTGACGTTATCAACGTATACTAGGAATAATGCCAATAAAGGTATTACGCTGGGAGGTCTCTGATACCCCCTCCTGCTGCTATAGTTATCATGTAACTGACTGAGGCCCTTTTCTGTTGCTATCTCCTATCTTCTACCTGTGATAGGGAAATGCTAATCTACCTTTGTATCTGTAATCAAAGAATACGGTAAGTTTTCAGGGACTCAACCCTATACTGTACCGCTCTAAAGCACGACTGACTGAGAAGGAAAGGTAACCATCATATCATGCCTCGCAGCCTCATGCCTATAGTATGTGGTGCACAACACATCCATAGACAAGACTCTACTTAGCACGGCTTGCAGACTCCCTGGGATACGACCTGCTCTGATACCAAGTTTGTCACACCCCGCCTTGGGGGGTATGACTGGCACCTGGTGCCCTACGAGGAACTGACTGCTAGACTGGTAAGCCTAGGCACATCTGGTGCCTGGCTAGCTCTAACCCACATTTCTGGAAACAAAGGGCTATATAACGGCTGTAAACACAGCCCCCGGCCCATTGGCCTATAGCCTCCTGTACCTGCAACAACAGCTGACCAGAACATGCAACTATAGGGAACTTATACGGGCCGACAAGGCCACCATGCTGTCTAGCTATCTATAACTCAATCACAACGTACTGAAAAGCTACGTGACCGGCAAGGTCACCACTACTGATAAACTATGGCCCCACACGGCCATCATAAAAGAAAGTAAAAGCACTAACAGCTAACAACTGCACGGCCTCACACGATCGGCTCAACTGACCACAGGGGAATATACAGACTGCAAGCCTCTAGGAATAGCAATAGAAATTATCGGGACAGGGCCCCGACCTACCCATACTATATAACAACAGAAACTGAAGTACACCTCTGGAATTCAGTCTCCGGATGACAGGAGCTGAATGCTCAACGCTAACAGGAATCACGTGGTGTCACTTGCTCGTCTATGAGTACCTGCAGGCAAGTAATGCAGCGCCCCACCGGGCGTCAGTACCGCTGGTACTGAGTATGTAAAGCAATAACTGAAAGGGATATCTGAAATCAATAACATGACTGACGAAACTGAAATAAGAAGAACTAGATTAACTATCTGACGGTGTAGATCGTACCTGTTCTTAATCATACTGAAGGGAGTAGGAATCATACCTGGAAACGTATCATTCTACTACTAATCTGCTCATATCAATGTAATATAGCATAACATACATAACATAACATGGCATACACAACCTTACCCGGCCCCCATAAGCCGGGAGGTACAATCAACACAGAATCTATACCCCTACCCCGGTCATCCCATCTCCTATACTGGCTGTAAGCATCCTGTCGGTCCCCTAGGTATGCACTTGGGCTCGCTGAGCCCCTGACTATAACTGCATCTGAGTCCGAAGGACTCCTGAATCTGCACCCGGGCGTATCCGCTCGACTGGGGTGTGTAAGGGCCGATCAAGGCACAAATATGGGGAAAACTGGCATCCCATCTTCGTCCCCTGGCGGGACGGCATGCTACTCTGTAGAGTGACATATCCTCGTCCTCTGGCGGACGAGTCGATACAGCTATTAACCCTGGGCGGTCATGGATGCTAGGTAATACAACCCCAAACAATACAACAGTCTCAACTGGTAATACTGTCTGTGTATCTCACATGCTGAGGCTAATAGGGGTAGAGTACCGTATATATTACATGCTGAGCTAATGATAGTAATCTGTACGTAGCTGTTACGTGCTGACGCAGGTAAATATATATAAATATGAACATAATCCCCTGCCAGACTGTACTGGGCAAATGCTACATAAGATAATGTTTCTGCTGAAAACTCTGTTGTTTACTAAGTTTCTGTATACACTATATGCTGGACTAGTGATAGAAATATGTACATGCTTAATACCTGTTGAGGCTGGAAGTACTATATATGTATGTACGAATATAGTCTTTCTGCTGAACTATGCTGTATACTGACTTTCTATAGTAACATGATTTACTATTCCTGACATGCTTTCTAAACTTCATTTTAGTCTGCTATTCTATTTCTGAAGTGCTTTACGGGTATTGCATTACTATACGGGTTTCAACTGAATACAACCATATCTTAACATGGCATATCACATCACATACTGAGTATACTGGGCAATCCTAACACTTGCGTTAGAATCTATATCATACTGATAGGTTTCATACACATTACAACCCAATGTTTCTCACATCGTACCAATATTCATAATAACGCAATACTCGACTACTGATCATCCTACTAGTCTGTAAATTACTATACTGTCTCAATGTTACTCAACTTGCCGAGAAAACTAACTTTACATACCTTATCTTTGAACTATTCGTCTGTCGGACGAGGCTCAGCCGGTACTCCAACTGTTTTCTCCCAACTGCATTCATAAACATATCAATTAACACTAAATACAACTTTATTTCAAAAGGCAACGTCACTTTCGATATAGTTTATAGCCTAAACTTAGGCTTATCGAAAGACGGCCAGAAACTCTCTATTTTCAAGCGGCCCAGAAGGGAGAAATATTCACTTCTCAGCTAGGAACACATAGACACTAATTTAGAGCAATTCTACTTACCTTAGTTCAGTGGGTCGCCGATTCGTCGGCCGTATTTCACGAAACTAAATCCGTAGAAATGCTCTCTGCCGCTAAATACTTTGGTATCTGGGATTAATTTGAGTTTGGGCAGCGTTTAGTAGCGTAATCGGATGGAAATTATATAATTTCCTTTGTTCTTACCTTCTCTCTGCCGCTTTGCTCTATTCTCTGGAAATTTTAAAGGTTTTAATCAATTAAAACCGAAGTGGGGCTTTATATACTTGGGCCTGAACCTGGGCAACGTGTGACGGAGCCATCGCGGAGGCTTCACCTCCGTGACACGCTGCCATCGCGAAGGGGCTCTGCCTGGCTCCTCCCGCGATGGTTCGACGGGTTTCTCGTCCGATCTTTTTCCCGGGCCTTTCTACAGCACGTATGGCCTTCAGATGTGCTTAACCAACGTGCGAATAGGTCGTCTAAGTGCCGGGAATTCTACGGGGTATAACACTGGAACCCCGGTTCGCTCGGTGCTAAGTCCTACTCCCACTGGATAGTCCTAGACTAAATACTAAGTTGATAGCTCAAAGCTGGGGCCCAATACTCGTCAAGAATACCTATCTGGAAGCACCCTGAGAGTCTTATCGGACCGAATTCTGAATCTGAATTCTAAGATTGGCCAGAGCTGATTATCAGGAAGCGCCGTAACCGTCTAAAGAATAAGCTATAATCTATAATTGGTGTCCTAAGGATAGTCAGAGCTGCTTACCTAAAAGTGTCATGACCTCCTTGTGTACCACTAAAACTGAGTTATGAATCTGATTCTGATAACTGGGAGGTACTACTAACACCTAGGGAATTTCTGTAGTCAAACTGATCAACTGACATTCCTGATTGACATTGAGTATTCTAACATTTTCAATGAAACTAGGCTAACATGCATCTGATTGAGAATTTAGTATATACAAATAATATGGAAATCCTCAACACTGATAGAATCAGGAAAATTTCAAGGTTTAAACACTATAGCAAGATTCTAGTCTTTTCTACTCTCAAGGACTAGGGCTAAATTTATTGTACAGGGATAAGCATCAATACTGTCACAAACTAGTGGAAAATATCTGTAATTATTATAAAATAATGTTCCACATGAAATAAAGAAGTCTGACTAGCATTTATTAACATTCGATAATTTGTAGGGCTAGAACTGATGAAGAGGATAGGAAATATTTTAGGGGCACAAGGTAAGAACTATTCCCTTGTTGAATACCCACATACCTGGTGAAGAAACTCACAGAATTTCATTGAGAAATCGAGGAGGAATGAACTGCCCTAGTTCTTTCTCTAAAAAGCCTTGAGAGAAACTCTACGTTGTTTTCTAAAAGTCTGAATGGGGAAAAATGAGGAAGGAAACCATTTCACCCCTCTAATAGTCTAAAATTATGCTTAAAACGACGTAGTTTAGATTCTAGGAAGGTAGAAAATTACTGAAAGACCCTTGAAGAATTTGCAGGGGAAAACTGATCGATAGCCCTCACGGGGGACCTAACGAGTCGTGGCCACTGACCACGACTCATGGTCCAAGCCATCAAGTTCACTGCCTTATTCCCTCACATTGGTCACCACGGAGGACCTAATGAGTCGAGGTTGGTGACCATGGCTCGTGGTCACCTCTCGTGGTCTCCACTGCCCAAAGTTCACTAAAGTCCCCATGGGCAACACCACGAATCGTGGTGTCCCAAACAAGTCATGGTGAGGACCCGTTGGGTACACTGCCTAACGTTTCCAACTTTCTATACATCACTGACCACGGATCACCCCACGACTCGTGGTCACTCCCCACGGGTCATAAAATGACTTGTTCTGTGACCTGGTGCAGGTTTTTCAGTTTTCTCTGTTTTAAGTTCTGGGTCTAGTCTTTGAGTTTCTGGGGCATTACAGGACATCGTGTGATCACATGGTGTATGCGGGTCATAAGAAACTCTCCAAATCAGAAATATCAGTTATTTTGACGAAATATTATTTATGGTATGTTGCATATGATTTTCTTGTTGCAACTAGCTCAGTTTCTCAGTTGAGTGTATGAGTCAGATAGTTCGATATGTAGACCTATAGCATGTTTTCAACAACTTAGTTATTTCATAGTTCAGTTGCATGTTTTCAGTTATACAAGTTACCCAATTATTTAGTTTCGAGAAGAGTTTTAAGGTATGATTTATGGCATCAGACCTCTAGTTTTCAAAGCATGTTTTTATAATCACTTGCATACAACGCACTTATTATTTAGTTTCAGAATTTCTATTACATAACCTTGTTCATTAAGTTAATTCATGATCTTGATTTCATATCATATTCATGCTTCAGTTGTGCAGCTTGTTAGTTGTAGTATTATTTTTATTAGATTTATTGCATACCATACATTTCATATATTGAAGCCATTTGGCTGCATCATTTCATGATGCAGGTCCAGGTACTTAGATCTATCAATAGGTGCACCATTATGATACCACCTCCTCAACTTGTGTGAATCCTTCTTGTACTCAAGGGACTTAATTATTTCTAGTTCAATTTAGAAGTTCAGTTAGTAGACTGGGGACCTTGTCCCAATAAACTATACTCAGTATATTAGTAGAGGCTTCATAGACAGGCAGTCAGTTAGTTATATCAATTTTCAAATGACTTTAGATTTTCAGTTTAATGAAAATTTATTTTATTATTTTATAAGAGTTTAGTTCATGCTTAAGCTTCCATAGTATCTTTTTCAGTATATTTTTCAGTAGTATGATAGGATAAGGGTACTCTGGGGCCACTTGTATTTTCGAGTGCCAACCTTATCCAGGGTTAGGCTCGAGGCATGATAGTATGCTTCCATACTTTCCTTTTGTGGTTGGTCTCTACATATCACAGATTTCTGTGTCCTCTAAAGGAGAGCACTCTGGTGACAACTTAGTGGTTCCACTAGTAAAACCTCTTGCATAACTTTTGATGTTTTTTTAGAGCATAGTTATATACTATTTCTTCAATTTCTTATATCGACTTTGCAATCCTCTTATCGGACATCTCAATTTCATTGCAAGCAGTGTCTATGGTTCTTTTATTGGTGTCCAAGTCATCAAATGTGATTTAAATGTTTTCTTTAGGGATCATTTTGGCACGATTGGTCTTCTATCAAAAGATAAGTATGTTAGGAAGAATATTTGTGAGGGACGGGATCTTCATGAATAAAAGATAACTTAAGTATGTTAGGATGCATATTTGTAAAGGACAGAGTTATTATTAATTAGAGATCACTCGACACTTTTTCTATTAAACTTAAGACTCTTATCATTTCAACATGTTTTTTTTTGGGTGAACTTGAAAATATATTCTTTGAAAATTTTATGTGCCCAAAGTGCTTTTCACAAAATAGTTGGAATTGAATACTGGATTAATCAAATTCAAACAAAAAATATGCATATAAACATATTCATAGTTAAGACATATTATTTATCAAGTAACATGTAAACAGTTTATAACCTATCTTATATAAATGACCTTTGCTTTAAGGTAGGCCTAGCGAGTTTAAAGAATGTTGATATCATTATAAGACATTTCATTTTCTCTCTTTTAAACCCTTAACAATCAATTTATTACACGAAATTTCAAAGGATACAAAATGTGAAAAGAGAAATATATTATTAATTCCTATGCCATCTCCATGATTGAATCAATGAGATCTTGCACAACCTTCCAATTTTTCTTTAGAAAATAGAAGGCAAACACTCTACATTCCTTCAAACCCATAGCATTGGATAAATTGACCCAACATCTATAGCTCTAGGTAGATGCGCCCTTCTTCCAAGATTGTGGCCTTGTTGTTCCACTATGCTCTGGAATTTAACCACACTTTTATCAACTCAATTATTTATTTGTGTTATCTGTATTGCACTCTCAAACCTATTGTCTCAAGACCAAACCATCATATTCTCAATTTATGGCTAATCTCATTCAGATGTGGTATTTTCATATGTGTAAAAGAAAATATAATTTCTAATTGATCCCCAAGAGCAAATACTTTGCATAACTTGCATTTCCATCATTTAATTTAATGCACATAGTTGGATGAAGTGTCTTTAGATCGTGGACCATTTTAATAAAAGGTGATCTTTCTAATAGATTTAATACACATTGGGTATTAAATCATTTTAGGTAAATGCACTTTAAAATAGGTTTTTGGCTTCGTTCTAATCTAGATTGACTAGAGTGGACTTTAAAAAGAGGCTAGTGTCCGAGACAACCAGGGGCAGAACTATTGGTCAGCTCATAACCAACTACCCATCAGAGTGTCCTAGAAATAAGTTTTTATAGTGGAAGATGGTTGCTAAAAGGCATAACCATTTTGTGGGTATGTGAAAAATGATTTGTGCCGTTTTGACAAAAATATATCATGAATATAAAGACAACATATATATAAATAAACAGATAAAATAAATAAGAGTTGGCCACAAAATGTTAGTAAAATTATATTAGTTAGAATCTAGATAAATCCCTAGCGGAGTCACCAATTCTTAGATCCACTTTTAAAATTAGTTAAAAGTGTAATAACTCAGATGTTGTGAAAGACACAAAGTTGCCACCTAATTTTTACGGAATTAAAAAATTATTTTACAAGGTATTTACGAAAATTTTTATTTTAAAAAATTATTGAAAGGATAAGAGTTTTGTTGATCTCTTGAAGAAGATATTAGACAATTTTAAAAATTCAAAAATGCGATTACCGAAAATTTAAATATCTTTGGATAAAATAGAGTGTAACTTAATTAAAAATAAAACTTTTTTAACTTAAAGAAACTATATTTATTTAATAAATTTATAAAAAAAACTAAAGTAAGTTTTAATTTAATACTCAATCCATTTATATTACTTCCACTTAGTGAAATAACTTAAACGCTTTTAATATTCTAGGTAAACTTTAACAACTTGGTTATACTTACTCATATTATGATTTTGAATTAAATTCAAATTCTAAACTAGACAAATATAATTATTTTATACTCCTTGCTTACTAATCTAAAAATATATAAACGATCATAAAAATACTCTCACAACTTAAAACTATTCATTTTACAACTTAAAGGTATGAATTACCCAAGTTGTGTATATGAGGTACATTTGACCTTATGTAAAAATTGTAATAGGGCTAAATAACTTTCTAATCAGATTAACTAAAAATACTATTCGTTGTAAAACAACACTGTTTACCGACTCCATAAATTATTCTAGAGAAATCAATTTAACAATTTAAACAAATTTGTAAAGAATTGCTTTGTTTAACAAAATATGTTTTTCTTTAGAAAGGACTGAATGGTCAAATGAAGTAAGATTTAAATTGCTTTAAAGAAAAAGAGAAAGAGGCATAACTCAATATTCAATTCCTCTTTTGAGGGTGAATCATCTAAGTTGAAATAAACACTAATTATGAATAAAACACATATAAATCATAAAATAAAAATGAGAGTAAAAAATTTGACTTAGATCGCAGGTCCAACTGCTTTCTGGTGCTGTTGCTAATATACATGGGCTTGGGCCAAGAATTCTATTTTTATTCTGTCCTAATTTCTCGGGCTTTCGCTTGATATTTTTTTGTATCTGCCGGTTTTTCTACTTCTGTTTCTTCATACCTGAGCTTGACCCAAGATCTACTTTGATGTTTGGAGTGAGGATGCTGGAAATAATACTATGTCGGGTTCAACACACAATGTACAGAAAAAAAGGATAAGGCCTATTGGACTCAAAGTTGTTCATGTACAAAAGGAAGAAAAGACAGTATTAAGTCTAATAATACCAAATAATACTTGAAATTAGACTAAGTTAGAAATTTCAAACTCCACATAATAGCAAGAAACCTGCAGGTTCTTTCAAGAGTCGATCCTGATTAAGATTTATCCTAACGCAAATATATTTAACCGCTTTGGAATTTAAAAGGCAAACTTCATAAAAGAAAAGTTAAGGCCAAAAAAGGGAGTGGAGGTAAAATGCTTTAAAAACATTAGGACAGCTCAAATAATTTTAACAACTTATAAAAATAGTTATCCAGACATAATAGTTACAACATATAGTAAACTTAAGATTAGATGTAGTACACAAACAGAATTCATCAAAGAGTGATCATTACTTTATCATATTTCAAATCATGTTAGAACTGACAAGGCATATAACAGATCTCTTCATCTAGCACAACTTGCAAAAGAAAATAGAGTGTATGAGATTACATTCTTTTAAGAAATATTATCTCATATTATCTAACTGATAGGTAAAGAGAAAGGAATTTAGAGTGTTTTAGATCCCACTTAACTCCTCTTATTTGATACTCAAGATTTGAGAAGCTTTGAGCCTATTGTAAGACATAAATAATCACACTTAGAGAGATTACTATCAAAGAATAGCAAATCCAGGAAAGAACCCTACTGAATATCACTGCATTCAAAAGAAAGACTATGGATGAGATGTTTTTTCTAACTTAAATCCTAATTGGTCAATTGGTATAACAACTTAAGGTGATTCCAAACTTATCTTAGCCAATTTGGTAAGAGAACACAACAAAATTTACAAGAAGTATCAAAATAGATTACTGCATGTTAAGACTTATAAAAAGAGAGAAAGATCTAGGTCTGGGAGAACCTTAATATAAGTTGAGTTACATTACTCAAAGAATCAATCTAGAGCTCATACTAGATTAAGATCAACTTGTCACCCATAACTAATTTCAAATAGCAGAGGGAACACTCTTCAAAGAAGTAATACTGACTAGTCCAAGTGCATGAAGCTAGGACAAAATCTCAACTTACTTAAGCTCAATTCCATTTCTCATCACATTATGCTAATTGAATAAATAACTCTCTCAAAATAGAAAATATAACTGCAAGGGTTAAGAATAAATAAATGGATCAATATACAAACTCGCATATCAAACTTGGATAAACAGACATACTCATACTTTAAAATATATAATTAAAAAGATAACCTCATGAGAATTCTCAGTTTAGGAGCACATTAGCAAAAACTGAGTGAATTACTCAAAGCTTCATCCAAATCTCTACTAGCCTTAGCATCAACCAAGACCCTCCTTTGAACTAATGAAATTTCAATTGTCTGAGTGGAGACAGATGAAAATTAAGGGGGTCACCTTCTCAATAAGTCTGAGCTCTTTGGCTCATTGACCATCAATTGAACTCGGAGAAGACAAATGAAAGAGCGATTAGGAAAAATTTTAGTTAAAACTATAAGAACCCATTTTTTGAACTCCTTCAGCTTTTCTTGGTGAAATATTTCGATGGTGTGATGGATTGAAAAATGTTAAATTTGGCTGACGGCAGCCATGGAAGTGGTAAGAAGCTTTTGAGAATTCGTTGAGTATGAGAAAGAAGAAGGGAGGTTAGAAGAATTGATATTGGGAGAGAATTTTGTTGTATTCCAAAACTGATCTTTATACATGTACAACTCTCCATATATAGTAATATCAACAAGTAATTAACCGACTAATCAATCATCTAACAGAACTTAACTGAATCCACTTTCCTAACTAACTGTGCATTTTACTAACTATGTACTACTCAGCTAGCCTCGTGTACTAGTCAACTATGCACTCATCCTTTATCTATATTTCTGCACTCCCCCTCAAGTTGAGAATGGAAAATGTTCTTCATTCCCAACTTGGATAACAGAAAAGCATATTGCTGATATCCAGTGCTTTTGTAAAATATCTGCTAGTTGTTCTTGAGTTGAGACATTAGCTTTTTTGATGAGTCCTTCTAGCAGTTTCTCCTTCACAAAATGACAGTCAATCTCAATATGTATGGTTCTCTCATGGTACATAGGGTTGGCTGCAAGTTGAAGCCTTATTATCACAGAAAAGGTCAGCAGGTAAGGTCAAGTGCACTTGCAATTCCTTGAGTAAACTAGTCAGCCATACCAACTCTGCTGCAGTCTGAGCCATACTCTTATATTTAGCTTCAGTTGAATTTATAGATATGGTGCCTTGCTTCTTTTTTTTCCATGAAATGAGAGAATATCCTAGTTTGATGCAGTATCCAGTGACTGAGTGCTTGGACATTGGACAGGAAGCCTAATCTGAGTCACAATAATCTTCCAAGTTCTCTCTACTGGTGCTGGATGTCAAGAGACCTAGTCCTGGTTATTTCTTAATGTATTTTACTAAATTCAAAGTTGCATCATAATGAGACTTCTTTGGTGCATGCATGAATTGACTCAAGAACTGCACTACATATGATATATCAGGTCTAATACTGGTGAGATATAAGAGTTTTCCCACCAGTTTCTAGTATCTCCCTGTCCTTCATAACCATATTTGTGATGGAAATTTCTTGGCTTGATCAAGTTCTATACTTGTCAGTTTCAAATGTTGCTCTATAGGTGTCTCCTTAGGCTTGGAACCAACCAATCCAACTTTAGAAATCAATTCAGGTGCATATTTTCTGTGGGACATCAAAATCCCTTCCTTTGATCTCGCCAACTCTATTCCCAAAAAATACCTCAGATCACCTAAGTCCTTCAATTTAAACTTCTGATATAATACATCTTTGGAATACTGGATGATTTCAATGTCATTGCCAGTTATCAGCAAGTCATCTACATACATAAGGATGAGTACAAATTTGTCCTAAACTGATTTAATGAAGAGGGAGTAGTCATATTTGCTCTGATGAAAACCAAAATCTGGAAGAGCTTGAGTGAGCTTAAGATTCCATTGCCTGGAAGCCTACTTCAGACCATATAGGGATTTTAGCAGTCTACATACTTTACCATTCCCTTAGCTGTTAAAACCCCGTGGTAAGGACATGTACACTTCCTCCTCAAGATCACCATTGAGAAAAGCATTATGAACATCCATCTAGTAGATAGGCCAGTGTTTCAAAGCTGTAGCGGCAGTAACTGCTCTAACAATGGTGAGTTTACCAATAAGAGAAAAGGTTTCATGAAAATCAAGACCCTCTTACTGAGTATAGCCCTTGGAAATCATCCTAGCTTTGTATATTTTAATGGAACCATCATCCTTGTACTTGATCTTATAGACACATTTACAGCTAATAGGAGTGTGACCAGAAGGCAAATCCGCTACAGTCCAAGTGTGGCTTTGTTCTAAGGCTTCAATCTCTTGTTGCTTAGCTTGTACCCACTTTTCATCCTTGACAGCTTGAGAGAAGGATGAAGGTTTAGAAATAGAAGAAAAAGAGGTAAGGAAATCTTAGAAGTGAGGGGAAAGATGATAATAAGAAACAGAAAGACCAATGGGATGAGAAGAGGAATTGTAAGGAAGAGGAGGATGAGCATAGTCAGTTAACCAAATAGGTGGCTTGGTCATTTTTCCTGACCTCTTACGAGGGGGGGGGGAGGGAAGAAGGACCAATAGGAATGAGGGAATGAGGTGAAACAGGTGGCAAGGGATGAGGAGAAGAAGGTAGAGAAGGTGGTTAAGAAGATGGAGGAGGAATACAAGGTTCAGAATGATCGGGAAGAGGAAATTCCGGACAAGGGGAAGGAATCGGAGATGAAGAACAATAGAGAAACTGACGTTGAGGATGTAGGAAAAGGAAATATGTCTTCATGGAAGACTACATCTCTATTAACAAAGAATTTTCCAGTAGCAATATCATAAATCCTATACCCCTTTTGTGTGGTGGAGTACCCCCATAAACACACCAGGAATAGATCTGGCAGAAAACTTGTCTGAAGAATAAGGATTGGTAGCATTGCAAAGCCAGCCAAGAATCTTCATGTGAAGGAGATAAGGAGGTTTGGAGTTAAAAAGCTCATAAGGGGATTTGCCTTGTAGTACTGAACTAGGCAGTCTGTTAATGATGTAGACTGCAGTCAGTAGGCAGTCTCCCCAGAATTTGAGAGGGATGTATGCTTGAAATCTTAAGTCTTTATTAACTTCAAGCAAGTACCTGTGTTTTCCTTCTACCTCTCCATTCTGTTGAGGAGTGTAGACACAACTTCTTTGATGGACAATACTTTTGGCCTTGAAGAGATTAGAATAAAGGGAATTGAAGAATTCAAAAGAATTATCAGATTTGAGAATTTTAATAGAAGTGGAAAACTGAGTTTCAACAAGTTGGATGAAATCATGTAATATCACATATACATCTATTTTCACTCTTAAAAGAAAAGTCCAAGTAATTATGAGTAATAAAGTATCTATGTCCGTTGTAAGTACATACTCTATATGGACCCCAAATATCCATCTATACAAGATCAAATGGCTTTACAGATTTAGAAGTACTAATAGGAAATGGTAATCTGGTCTGTTTAGCTAATGGACATATAGGACAATTACAAGCAGTAGAACTAAAATAAGAAATTCTTGATAGTATGTATTTTCTGAAGAGTGATGAATGAGGCATAGCCAAGCATTTGATGCCACAAGGTGCTGGACTTATTTTGAGTGGTGATGGACAGACATGTAGGACTTGGAGCAGCAGTAGGTATTGAAGGATGAAGAATGTAGAGGCCACTGTTTAGCTTACCAATCCCTTTCACCACACCACTGTAGAGGTCTTGGAAGAGACAGAAATCGGGATAGAAAGTAACTGAACACATTAGTTCCTTTGTATACATGGATACAGAAAGAAGATTGAATTTAAACTGAGGAACATAAAGGACATTGTAAATAGTTTGAGATCTAGGAATAGAACAAGATCCTACATGTGTGATCTTAGTAGTGGTTCTATCAGGTAATTGAACAAATTTAGAATTAGGTATAGGCTCATAAGATGATGGCAAGTCCAAGGATGTAGCTATATGATTGAAAGCCCCAGTGTCAATGATCTAACTAATTTGGTCAGTAATGCATATACCTGCCATGTTCACAACTTCTAACTGATTTTGGGATTGATCAATGCCTTTTCCTTTATCTAGCATGTTGACTATCTATCCATTTGATGGTTGCTGAATGCAGGAGCCGGAGCAAAACCATATTCATTATGATGACCAACAATTGGAGAAGCAACAAAACCATATCCATTTTGGTGATTAGCAACCATAGGATTTTCTACAAACCCTGAATTGGAGATGGGATGTATATAGCTATTTTGATGATTAACAAAGGGAGATGTACCAACAAATCCTCGAATAGGCATGTGACTTGTATTTTGCACTTCATTTCCCATGGTCATCTTGACACTGTGAGCCATAGCACTGGGACCATTATATGGACCTTTCTTCTTATTGTTGTTGAATTTGTAGTGAGCTGGATATCTCACAAGCTTATAGCATATTTCTCTCGTGTAACCTGTCAACTTACAATGATCACAATATAAGTTAGCATTAAAATTCTTCTTACCACCAGACCTCATGTTTGATGCATTTACAGAAATTGGACCACTACTATCATTGTCCAAAAGTGAATGCCCCAGTATCCCTAAATGTGAGTTAGATGCTCCATGAATTCGTTGGCTCTCTTCTTGAATAAGCATAGAATCTACCTAATTATAGATAGAATTGGATCCATCATCAATATGTGACTTCTTTGTGGATCATAAGTGTCATTTAGCCCCATGAGGAGTTTTATGAGTTTATGTTGGTGCAAAAATTCAACAAATGTTCTGGACCTATCACAATCACAACCTGGAAATGGAATGATTAACTCAAATTCCATCCACAAATCACTCAACCTTCTAAAATAGACTGATATGCTGGAAGTTCCTTGACAGAGGTAGTTGATCTCTTTGTTCAAATGATACACTTTGCTGGCATTAATTTTCTCAAACCTTTCCTTCAGCACAGTCCAAATCCTTCGAGCACTTGATGAATATACAATGCCTTTCCTAAGTTCCTGCATCACCGAATTCATAACCCATTATTGCACTATTGCATTACACATATCCCATTAATGTAATCAAAACACATCATTCTCATAGATTTTCCTGGTACATGTTCCATCGATGAACCCTATTTTGTTCTTCACAGATAAGAAAAATTTCATAGATCTACTCCACTCGGAGTAATTCTCAGTTCCTATCAGCAGCTGTGGAACCAACTTTACTCCAGGAGTATTAGATGGATGAACATACAGTGGATCATTACAATCAAGCGATTAATTGCTTGCATATGCAGATCCTCCAATATTTGCAGTAGATCTAGTAATGTTCTCAGGAGCCATTACGAATTATCGAGGTAAAGTCAATTGAGAATAAAATCGACAGTGGAAAAGAAGGATAGAACAAATAAAGAAGAGTAAGAAGGAAAACATAGATGAATTAATTCTATCATCAGCTTCGTACCGATCATAATCCGCAGCTCTGATACCATGTTAAACTTGGCTGAGGGAAGCCATGGAAGTGGTGAGAAGCTTTTGAGAATTCATTGATTGTGAGAAAAAAGAAGGGAGGTTAGAAGAATTGATATTGGGAGAGAATCCTATTGTATTCCAAAACTGATCTTTGTATATGTACAGTCATCCATATATAGTAGTATCAATAATTAATTAATCGACTAATCAATGATCTAACAGAATTTAACTGAATCCACTTTCCTAACTAACTATGTATTTTACTAGCTAACTATATACTAGTGTGCTAGTCTCTTGTACCGGTCAACTATGCACTCATTCTTTATCTTTATTTTTATAAAAAATTCATATTTATAGCCAATTACTCTAGTAGATTGAAATTCAGAAAAAGGAAAGAGGGAGACTAACGTTCTTGTTATTTTAAAAAAAAAAGGATAAAGAAGGGACTGTGATCTCATATTTTTCAGACTCAAGGAGCCTTTTGGTGATGAAAATTCTACTTTTGAGGAGAATGGTCCCTCTATCCATTAAGTTGAAGAGAATGGTCATTATAGACTTTTGGATCATCGAATTCGTCTTTCATCATTGGAGCTTTATGCTCAACTTTCTGTGGAAAAAGAAAGGATGGTGAGGGAATAAATATGACAAAGGAGATATTGGAACTATGATGACAGGAGAGGGGAGCATAGGGACGTGATTTCTTTGTGAAAATCTAGGATGTAAGGGTATGGGGTAAAAGGGAGAAAGAGTGAGGGAGATAGTGGCAATGTTGGGAAAGGAATTATTTGGTTTTAGGGGACTAGGATCTATTAAAGCAAATGATTTGATCTAGGTCATTGATCTGATATATCGATGATTCAAATTTAAAGGAGTGAACTACAAGAAAAGTGAAAATAATATAATGTGTGTGTGTGTAAAGAAAAATGAAGAAAAAGAAATGGACATCGGATTAAACGTGTGGACTGCTATGATGAGAGGAAGGAAGCACAATCCACATGATGCCCATGTGAAATATTTGAATTGACTGATTTTGAAGCTTAAAAATTTTGGAAATTGGCCAAGTATTAGGCTAATTTTTGGCTTTGTCAACATACTTAAAATATACTTAAAAGGTAACCATTTTTTAAAAATAAATAGCTCAAATGATTTCAATTGTAATCGAATTATTTCAATTTAAACCAAAATTCAAATACAAATTGAAATTCAATGAATTTTAACTAAAATTAAGAATAAATATTTAATTCATTGACTAATCAAGTTTCTTGACCTTAGTAAAATAAAATTATAATTTGTGAACACATACTAATCTTTATATATATAAAAGAGGATCCTTAGGCCGGTGATGTGTCACTCTCTTATTTTAGAATTCTTATTTATTTTTTTTTATTTTTTTTATTTTTTCTGTAATTTTATCATTTAATTTATTTAAAAAAAGAAAAACTATTCCACACTCCACACCTTTCCGGATTTCCCCAAGAGTTATGACTTTTACTTTAAACTTCAATAGTTGCAATTTCACCCGTAGACATTAAAATTTTATTTTCCTAAATTAAAATTAACATCAATGGTTTCAACAATCCTTTTTATGACCTTATTTTTTTGGTATTTAAATTTCTTTCCCAAAGCCCAACAAAAAAAAATATTTCCACCCAAAAATAATTATTTTGTGCTATCAACTGATACAAAAGAACTCCAACCCAAGGGCTACATTTTTGGGCTACGCAAAGAAAAACACCACTTAGGCGGTTGCGGGAAGAGTATATCTCACGGGTTTACTTTCTTTCAAATATTCTTCACTGCACACATTGCATCCATCTGCGAGGTGCATACTCAGAAGGTTTCAAACAAATTAGTGATGAAACTTGAAGAAAACAGAAGAATTTTACCATCATGGTTTATTTTTTTCAACAGAACATGAAAATCAAATACCGGAAGATAGAATATTTAGTGTCTTTTTCCTATTTTACCAAAGTACCTTTTTCATCATTTTGTTGTTTTCAGTTCCATAGTTGGTTCTATCTTTTAAATTTTAAATAATTTTCAAAGTAAGTCCTTTCTTATTATCCTTTTTAAATTCTTAGTCTAATATTAACTCTATTTTAACAACAGTGGTCATCTTTATTTAGAGTTTAATTTAGTAAAATTTATTTTATTTTATAATTTTAAACATATTATTTACATTTCTTTTACTTATAATTTATTTTATGAATTTATAAAATGATTAAAGATTTATTGGACTTAAGGGAAGAGTATATCTCATATATTTACTTGCTTTTAAATATTTGTCAATGCATACTTTGCATCCATCCACGAGGCGTATACTTAGAAGATTTCAAACAAATTAGTGATGAAACTTCAAGAAAAAAGAAGAATTTTACCATCATGCTTTATTTTTTCAGTAGAACATGAAAATCAATTACATGGAGATTGATGATTGAGTGTCTTTTTTCTGTTTTATCAGAGTATCTTTTTCATCATTTTGTTGTTTTCAGTTTCATAATTGGTTCTACCTTTTAAATTTTAGATAATTTTCAAAGTAAGACCTTTATTATCATCCTTTATAAATTCTTAGTCTAATATTAACTCTGTTTTAACAGTACTGGTCATCTCTATTTAGAGTTTAATTTAGTAAACTTTATTGTATTATATAATTTTAAACATATTGTTTATATTTTTTTACTTATTATTTATGTTATGAATTTATAAAATGTTTAAAGATTTATTGGAATTATAGAAAGAGTATATCTCATGGATTTACTTTCTTTTGAATAATTGTCAATGCACACTTTGCATCCATCCACGAGGCACATACTCAAAAGGTTTCAAATAAATTAGTAATAAAACTTGAAGAAAAAAGAAGAATTTTACCATCATGGTTTATTTTTTCAACAGAACATGAAAATTAAATACCAGGAGATAGAAGATTGAGTGCCTTTTCTCGGTTTTATCAAAGTATCTTTTTCATCATTTTATTATTTTCATTTCTATAATTGAATAGTATAGATCATCTCTATTTAGAGTTTAATTTAGTAAAATTTATTGTATTACATAATTTTAAACATACTATTCACATTTTTACTTATAATTTATTTTATGAATTTATAAAATAATTAAAGATTCATTGGGCTTACGTCTTGAACTTTTAGATCTTAATATTTTATCTTCTTCGTGCAGGTATTAGCTTATGGATATGAATACCAAGTAATTATGCATTGTAATTATTTTAGTTGCTATTTTATATGGCATATATATATATATATATATGATATGTAATTTCATGGTGTCAGATTCTTTAGGTGAAATATATATGCATTTGATGAGAATAATTTAAAATTTAATAAATTTTTTTACTTACTAACAATTGTTTAGAACGTTGTTGTCCAGGTTTATTAGTGCTACTTGCCTCCTAATTTTTTTTATCTGACAAATTTCTCAATAATAATGTATTTTTATGGCAACTCCTTAAATCATTATTTGCATTTTTCTTTTGTTATACCCCGTAGAATTTCCGACACCTAAATGACCTATTCGCACGTTGGTTAAGCGTATTTGAAGGTCATACGTGCTGGAGAAAGGCCCGGGAAAAGATCGGACGAGAAACCTGTCGAACCATCGCGGAAGGAGCCGAGGCAGAGCCCCTCCGCGATGGCAGCGTGTCACGGAGGTGAGGCCTCTGCGTTGGCTCCGTGACACGTTGGCCTTGTCCAGGCCCAAGTATATAAAGCCCCACTTCGGTTTTAAATGATTAAAACACTTGTAAATTTCCAGAAAACAGAGCAAATCGGCAGAGAAGGAAAAAGGAACGAAGTAGTAATATAATTTTCGTCCGATTACGCTGCTAAACATTGTCCAAACTAGAATTAACCTCAGATACCGAGGTATTTAGCAGCAGAGAGCATTCCTACGGATTTAGTTTCGCGAAATACGGCCGACGAATCGTCGAGCCACCGGGATAAGGTAAGTGGAATTGCTCTAAATTAGTGTCTATGTGTTCCTAGCTGTGAAGTGAATATTTCTCCCTTCTGGACCGCTAAAAAATAGCGAGTTTTCGATCGTATTTCGATAAGCCTAAGTTTAGGCTATAAACTAAATTGAAAGTGACGTTGCTCTTTACAATAAAGCTGTATTTAGTATTAATTGACATATTTATGAATGCATTTGGGAGGAAATAGTTGAAGTACTGGCCGAGCCTCGTCCGACAGCCGGATAGTTCAAGAATAAGGTATGTAAAGTTAGTTTCCTCGGCAAGTTAAGTAATCTCGGTACAGTACAGTAATTTAAAGGCCAATAGAATGTTCAGAAGTCATGTGTTATGTTTATTACGAATGTTGGTATGATATTAGAAGCATCGAGTTATAACTTGCGTGAAACTTGCTAGTACGATATAGATTCTAATATAAGTATTAGGAATTCCACAGCATGCTCAGTATGTGATCTGACACAGAATGTTAGTATATCATTGTATTCAGTCGAAACCCAGTAGAGCAATGTAGTATCTGTAAGACATCTCAGAAATAGAATGATAAGTTAAAATGAAGTTGGAAAGCATGTTAGGAATAGTAAATCATGTTACTATAGAAATTCAGTATACAACATAGTTTCAGTAGAAACACTATATCTTGTTCAGCATTAGCCCCAGTACAGTCTGGCAGAAGACTATATTTATGCATATATACTATTACCAGCCTCAGCATGTATTAAGTACGTACATATTACTATCACTAGCTCAGCATATAGTATATACAAATACTTCACCACTATTAGCTTCAGTATGTGGGACATGCAGATAGTATTACTAGTTGAGACTGTTGTATTATTTGGGGTTGGACTACCTAGCATCCATGACCGCCCCAGGGTTAATAGCTGTATCGACTCGTCTGCCAGAGGACGAGGATACGTCGCTCTACAGAGTGGCATGCCGTCCCACAGGGGACGAAGATGGGATGCCAGTTTTCCCCATATTGTGCCTTGGTCGGCCCTTATACACCCCCTGTCGAGCGGATACGCCCAGGGTGTTGATTCAGGAGTCCTCCGGACTCAGATACAGTTATAGTCAGGGGCTCAGCGAGCCCAAGTGCATACCCAGGGAACCGGTAGGATGCTTATAGTTATTATAGATGATGGGACGACCGGGGTAGGGGTATAGATTGCGTGTTGGTTGTACCTCCCGGTTTATGGGGGCCGGGTAAGGTTTGAGTGTGCTATGTTATGTTATGATATGTCATGCTGTGTTACAGTAGATACGAGTAGATCGACAGTAGAACGATAAATCCTCAGGTATGACTCCTACTCCTTTCAGTATAATTGAGAGAAGGTATGACTTACATCATCAGACAGTTAATCTATTCTCCCTACTTCAGTTTCATCAGTTATATTGTTTTTTTCAAATATTTCTTTCAGTTATTACTTTACATACTCAGTACCAGCGGTACTGACGCCCGGTGGGGCGCTGCATTACTTGCCTGCAGGTACTTATAGACGAGCAGGCGATACCACATGATTCCTGTCAGCGATCGAGTATTCAGCTCCTGTCATCCGGAGACTGAATTCCAGAGGTGTATTTCGTTTTCTTTTGTTGAATAGTACGGGTAGGTCGGGGCCCTGTCCCGATCATTTTTATGGTTATTCCTAGAGGCTTGCAGTCTATAAATATTTTCCTGTGGTCAGATGAGCCGGTCGTGTGAGGCCGTGCAGTTGTATAGCTGTTAGTACTTGTGTTTCCTTTATGTTGGCCGTGTGGGGCCATAGTTCGACAGTAGTGGTGACCTTGCCGGTCACGTAGCTATCCAGTACTTCATGGTTAAGTTATAGATAACTAGACAGCATGGTGGCCTTGTCGGCCCGCATAGGTTTCACTATATTGACATGTTTCTGATCAGTTGTTAGTACAGGTACAGGAGGCTATAGGCCAATGGACCGGGGGCTGTGTTTACAGCCGTTATATAGCCCTTTGTTTCCAGAAATGTGAGTTAGAGCCAGCCAGGCACCAGATGTGCCCAGGCTTAGCAGTCCAGCAGTTCAGGTCCTAGTAGGGCACCAGGTACCAGTCATACCCCCCAAGGCGGGGTGTGACAAACTTGGTATCAGGGCAGGTCGTATCCCAGGGAGTCTGCAAGCCGTGCTAAGTAGAGTCCTGTCCATGGATGTGTTGTGCACCACATACTATGGGTAGGAGGCTGCAAGGCATGATAGGATGGTTGTCTTTTATTCTTATTCAGTCGTGCTGTAGAGCGGTACAATATAGGGTTGAGTCCCTAAAAGCTTACTATATTCTTTAGTTACAGATAATGTCAGACCAGCGACATCCTATCACAGGTCGGAGCTTAGATGTTGCAGCAGGGGAAGGCACCAGCAGGGTGCCTCGCCCTCGTTTAGAAACAGCCCGATCAGAGGGCACTACGGAGGCATCGTCCCAGCCTTCTCAGCAGTCTCCACCACATCAGGAGCCGCTTGGGGCGACACTACCTTCAGCAGTCCCTATACCGACACCTTCCGACTAGGAGGTTAGGAGTGCTGTAGTTATGTTAGCACAGATGATGGCTTCTCAGCGTCAGCCAATGCCCTCTACAGTTGCGGAGTCATCAGGAGGGCCCGGTAGTTCGAGGGTCCGAGAGTTCTTAGCTCTGAATCCCCCACAGTTTACAGGTACAGACCGGACAGAGGACCCTCAGGATTTTCTGGATCAAATGTAGAGAATCTTCAGGGTTATGCATGCCACGCCTACAGAATCAGTTGAATTGGCAGCATTTCGGTTACGGGACATCGTCGTGTTATGGTATGAAAGCTGGGAAAGATCCCGAGGGAGAGACGTTTCCCCTCCAACCTGGTCCAGCTTTTCAGGAGCTTTTCTGGATCATTATCTGCCGTGGGAGATTCGACAGGCCCGGGTAGATCAGTTCCTACATTTGGAGCAGGGGGCCATGAGTGTTCGGGAATATTCCTTGCGGTTTGATTCTTTGGCTCGATATGCACCGGCCTTTGTTGATACCATGGCATCCAGAGTGCACCGTTTTATCATGGGGTTGAATCCAGAATATGTTGAGACTTGTATTACGGCCACACTGCGAGAGGACATGGACATTGCTCGAGTTCAGGCATTTGCCCAGAATATTGAGGGCATCAGACAGCGACAACGGGAGATCAGAAGGGTTAATCAGGAACAGCGTCACCGGGACAGGCCAGTTGAGTTACAGAGGGAAGCCCGGGGAGGACCCAGGCCACGATTGTTAGACAGGCCGCCCAGGCCCCCGCCTCCGCCACAGTCGCAGGGGGGTAGATTCAGCCGCAGGGGGCAGTCAGAGACTGGTAGAGGCTCGCAGATGGCAGATTCACCAGTACAGAGGAGGGCGGAGCAGAGTAGGTATACCCTACTACTTTGCCCTATATGCAGTCGACGCCATCCTGGAGCATGCAGATATGGCTCCACTGCGTGTTATATTTGTGGCCAAGAAGGCCATTTGATGAAAGATTGCCCAGCCAGAGGTCGAGAGGACCGGGATAGACAGGATAGGGCATCTGCGGGGTCACGAGCCACAGCATCCTCGGCAGGGCGCAGGCCCTCAGTTTCAGCAGGCAGGGGTCGGGGCAGATCAGAGACTTCCAGTACAGGTGCGGGTCCAAGCCGCACATATGCCTTACCAGGAAGGCAAGATTCAGAAGCGTCGCCTGATGTTGTGACAGGTATGCTAACTATCTGCTCACACCCTGCTTATGTGTTGATTGATCCAGGGTCTACTTTGTCCTAGATTACTCCATTTGTGGCACGAAAGTTTAGTATTGCACCAGAATTATTGCAGCAGCCCTTCTTAGTATCCACGCCGGTCGGTGATTCTGTCACAGCTAGCCGAATCTACCGCGGGTGTACAGTAGAGGTTGCTGACCGTCAGACCACAGTAGATCTGGTCGAGTTAGAAATGATAGATTGTGATGCCATAATGGGTATGGATTGGTTAGTACCGTGTTTTGCCAACGTTGAATGTTGGACCAAGACGGTTCGATTCCATTTCCCCAGAGAAACAGTGCGGGAGTGGAAGGGTAGTACCGCTACGCCAAAAGGTAGGTTTATTTCCTACCTTCAGGCGAGAAAGTTGATATCTAAGGGATGTATTTACCATCTGGTCAGAGTTCAGGATGTCCAAGCAGAATCTCCGACACTCCAGTCTGTTCCAGTGGTGAATGAATTCCTTGATGTGTTTCCTGATGAGTTACCTGGTATTCCTCCAGAAAGGGAGATAGATTTTGCTATTGATCTATTACCAGGCACCCAGCCGATATCGATTCCTCCTTATCGCATGGCTCCTGCAGAACTCAGAGAATTAAAAGAGCAGTTGAAAGATTTATTGGATAAAGGTTTTATCAGGCCGAGTACTTCATCGTGGGGTGCACCAGTTTTATTTGTGAGGAAGAAAGATGGCTCGCTCAGAATGTGCATAGATTATCGGCAGTTAAACAAAGTTACAGTAAAGAACAAGTACCCGCTCCCCAGAATTGACGACTTATTTGATCAGTTGCAGGGAGCCAGATACTTTTCTAAGATTGACTTGCGGTCCGGATATCACCAGGTCCGAGTACGTGAGAGAGATATTCCTAAGACAGCGTTCAGGACCCGATATGGACATTTTGAATTTCTAGTTATGTCCTTCGGGTTAACGAATGCCCCGGCAGTCTTCATGGACCTGATGAACAGTATTTTCAGACCTTTCCTGGACTTGTTCGTGATAGTATTCATTGATGACATTCTGGTGTATTCTCGCTCTGAAGCAGATCACCGGACTCATTTGCGGACAGTGCTCCAGATTCTCAGGGACTGTCAGCTGTATGCTAAATTTTCTAAGTGTGAATTCTGGCTTAACTCAGTGGCCTTTTTAGGGCATATCATCTCAGATGCTGGTATACAAGTTGACAAACAGAAAATAGAAGCAGTTAAGTCATGGCCTAGGCCTACCACTCCGACTGAAGTTCGTAGCTTTCTGGGGTTGGCAGGATATTACAGGAGGTTCGTTGAAGGGTTCTCGACCATTGCAGCACCTCTAACCAAATTGACACAAAAAGCAGCAAAATTTCAATGGACAGAGGCATGTGAGCAGAGCTTCCAGGAACTGAAAGACAGATTAACCTCCGCCCCAGTATTAGCATTGCCGGAAGGCACAAAAGGTTATTCAGTCTATTGTGACGCGTCAGGTGTCGGGTTAGGTTGTGTGTTGATGCAGCATGGTAGAGTAATTGCATATGCTTCCAGACAGCCGAGGAAACACGAAACGAATTACCCTACCCACGACCTGGAATTGGCCGCAGTAATCCACGCCTTAAAAATGTGGAGGCATTACCTGTACGGCGTCCATGTTGATATTTACACAGATCATAAGAGCCTACAGTACATCTTCACTCAGAGGGAGTTGAATCTACGGCAACGCAGCTGGTTGGAGCTGTTAAAAGATTATGATGTGAATATTCTGTATCACCCGGGAAAAGCTAATGTTGTAGCAGATGCCCTGAGCCGTAAGTCAATGGGGAGTTTGACGTATTTGCGACCTGAGAAATGAAAGTTAGCCAAAGAAATTCATCAGTTAGCTGGTTTAGCCGTTCGAGTAATGGAAACAGAAAATAATAGAGCAGTAATTCAGAATTCTGCTGTGTCATCATTAGTTACAGAAGTAAAAGAACGACAGTACGAGGACCCTGATTTAGTTCAGCTCAGAGATAGAATTCAGAAAGGTAAGGAGTCAGATTTCCAAATGACTGAGGATGATGTGCTACGCTGTAAGGGCCGCCTCTGTGTCCCAAATGTTTCAGGGCTTCGCAGGCGGATTACGCATGAGGTACATTACGCTCGCTATTCCCTTCATCCAGGGGCGACGAAAATGTACCACGACATCAGAGACATTTACTGGTGGCCAGGTATGAAAGCTGAAATCACTGAATTTGTATCTAGATGTTCTAACTATCAACAGGTGAAAGCGGAGCATCAGAAGCCGGGCGGTTTGACGCAAGATATAACGGTGCCTATGTGGAAATGGGAAACGATAAACATGGATTTTGTAACAGGGTTACCCCATACCAGACGCAGAAATGATTCCATTTGGGTAATAGTTGACAGGCTAACAAAATCAGCTCATTTCCTGCCAGTGAAGGCTACCTTCTCGGCTGAGGACTATGCCGAATTATATATCAGAGAAATAGTTAGATTGCATGGAGTGCCGGTATCCATCATTTCAGATAGGGGAGCACAGTTTACAGCTAGAGTCTGGCAGTCGTTCCAGAGGGGTCTGGGAACGCAGATTAACTTGAGCACAGCATTCCATCCTCAGACAGATGGGCAGGCTGAACGTACAATTCAGACGCTCGAAGATATGCTACGAGTGTGTGTGCTAGATTTTGGGGGTAGCTGGGATGAGCATCTTTCGTTAATTGAATTTGCTTATAATAATAGCTATCATTCAGCCATCCAGATGGCGCCTTTCGAGGCATTATACGGGCGAAAATGCAGGTCGCCGATTGGTTGGTTTGAAATAGGAGAATCAGCATTGGTTGGCCCATACATTGTTCGGCAGTCAGAGGAAAAGATAAAGCTTATCCGAGAACGTTTACTGACTGCTCAGAGCCGCCAGAAGTCTTATGCAGATATGCGGCGCAGAAATCTAGAATTTGCGGTAAATGACTGGGTATATCTGAAGGTGTCTCCGATGAAAGGGGTAATGAGATTTGGCAAGAAAGGCAAGCTTAGCCCGAGATTCATTGGGCCATATCAAATTCGGCGAAGAATAGGCCGAGTTGCATACGAATTGAACTTGCCTCCGGAGTTAGCATCTGTTCACCCAGTATTCCATGTATCTATGTTGAGGAAGTTCGTAGGGGACCCTTCTACAGTAGTTCCATTTCAGGATGTCCAGGTCACAGAAGAGTTAGCTTATGAAGAGATTCCAGTAGCTATTTTAGACAGACAGATTAGCAGGTTGAGGACTAAAGATGTTGCGTCTGTCAAAGTATTGTGGCGTAACAGGAATCGTGAGGAAATGACGTGGGAAGCTGAAGAAGATATGAAAGCCAGATACCCTCACCTATTTCAGGCCTAGTCAGGCGACAGGTATGTCCGTATTATTACTTATGCAATACCTTATAGTTGTATGTGTGTGAATGAGAAAGATTGATACTTAGTTATCCAGTGGATCTTAAAATAATGCGTGCAGTACCTGTGTTGGACTTTTCTGCATTTCAGGTTTTTGCTATAGTCCATATTACAGGGGAAACTCTGCCGAAATTTTTCTAGAAAGTAAGTTAAGTAGTCCTCTAGATAGCAGTGTACATTCGACGACGAATGTTCTTAAGGGGGGGAGAATGTTATACCCCGTAGAATTTCCGGCACCTAAATGACCTATTCGCACGTTGGTTAAGCGTATTTGAAGGCCATACGTGCTGGAGAAAGGCCTGGGAAAAGATCGGACGAGAAACCTGTCGAACCATCGCGGAAGGAGCCGAGGCAGAGCCCCTCCGCGATGGCAGCGTGTCACGGAGGTGAGGCCTCTGCGTTGGCTCCGTGACACGTTGGCCTTGTCCAGGCCCAAGTATATAAAGCCCCACTTCAGTTTTAAATGATTAAAACACTTGTAAATTTCCAGAAAATAGAGCAAATCGGCAGAGAAGGAAAAAGGAACGAAGTAGTAATATAATTTTCGTCCGATTACGCTGCTAAACGTTATCCAAACTCAAATTAACCTCAGATACCGAGGTATTTAGCAGCAGAGAGCATTCCTATGGATTTAGTTTCGTGAAATACGGCCGACGAATCGTCGAGCCACCGGGCTAAGGTAAGTGGAATTGCTCTAAATTAGTGTCTATGTGTTCCTAGCTGTGAAGTGAATATTTCTCCCTTCTGGACCGCTGAAAAATAGCGAGTTTTCGACCGTCTTTCGATAAGCCTAAGTTTAGGCTATAAACTAAATCGAAAGTGACGTTGTTCTTTACAATAAAGTTGTATTTAGTATTAATTGACATATTTATGAATGTAGTTGGGAGGAAATAGTTGAAGTACTGGCCGAGCCTCGTACGACAGCCGGATAGTTCGAGAATAAGGTATGTAAACTTAGTTTCCTCGCCAAGTTAAGTAATCTCGGTACAGTACAGTAATTTAAAGGCCAATAGAATGTTCAGAAGTCATGTGTTATGTTTATTACGAATGTTGATACGATATTAGAAGCATCGAGTTATAACTTGCGTGAAACTTGCTAGTACGATATAGATTCTAATATAAGTATTAGGAATTCCACAGCATGCTCAGTATGTGATCTGACACAGAATGTTAGTATATCATTGTATTCAGTCAAAACCCAGTAGAGCAATATAGTATCTGTAAGACATCTCAGAAATAGAATGATAAGTTAAAATGAAGTTGGAAAGCATGTTAGGAATAGTAAATCATGTTACTATAGAAACTCAGTATACAACATAGTTTCAGTAGAAACACTATATCTTGTTCAGCATTAGCCCCAGTACAGTCTGGCAAAAGACTATATTTATGCATATATACTATTACCAGCCTCAGCATGTATTAAGTACGTACATATTACTATCACTAGCTCAGCATATAGTATATACAAATACTTCACCACTATTAGCTTCAGTATGTGGGACATGCAGATAGTATTACTAGTTGAGACTGTTGTATTGTTTGGGGTTGGACTACCTAGCATCCATGACCGCCCCAGGGTTAATAGTTGTATCGACTCGTCCGCCAGAGGACGAGGATACGTCGCTCTACGGAGTGGCATGCCGTCCCACAGGGGACAAAGATGGGATGCCAGTTTTCCCTATATTGTGCCTTGGTCGGCCCTTATACACCCCCGTCGAGCGGATACGCCCGGGGTGTTGATTCAGGAGTCCTCCGGACTCAGGTACAGTTATAGTCAGGGGCTCAGCGAGCCCAAGTGCATACCCAGGGGACCGGCAGGATGCTTATAGTAATTATAGGAGATAGGACGACCGGGGTAGGGGTATAGATTGCGTGTTGGTTGTACCTCCCAGCTTATGGGGGCCGGGTAAGGTTTGAGTGTGCTATGTTATGTTATGATATGTCATGCTGTGTTACAGTAGATACGAGTAGATCGACAGTAGAACGATAAATCCTCAGGTATGACTCCTACTCCTTCCAGTATAATTGAGAGAAGGTATGACTTACATCATCAGACAGTTAATCTATTCTCCCTACTTCAGTTTCATCAGTTATATTGTTGTTTTCAGATATTTCTTTCAGTTATTACTTTACATACTCAGTACCAGCGGTATTGACGCCCGGTGGGGCGCTGCATTACTTGCCTGCAGGTACTCATAGATGAGCAGGCGATACCACGTGATTCTTGTCAGCGATCGAGTATTCAGCTCCTGTCATCCGGAGACTGAATTCCAGAGGTGTATTTCGTTTTCTTTTGTTGAATAGTACGGGTAGGTCGGGGCCCTGTCCCGATCATTTTTATGGTTATTCCTAGAGGCTTGCAGTATGTATATATTTCCCTGTGGTCAAATGAGCCAGTCGTGTGAGGCCGTGCAGTTGTATAGCTGTTAGTACTTGTGTTTCTTTTATGTTGGCCGTGTGGGGCCATAGTTCGACAGTAGTGGTGACCTTGTCGGTCACGTAGCTATCCAGTACTTCATGGTTAAGTTATAGATAACTAGACAGCATGGTGGCCTTGTCGGCCCGTATAGGTTTCCCTATATTGACATGTTTCTGGTCAGCTGTTAGTACAGGTACAGGAGGCTATAGGCCAATGGGCCGGGGGCTGTGTTTACAGCCGTTATATAGCCCTTTGTTTCCAGAAATGTGAGTTAGAGCCAGCCAGGCACCAGATGTGCCCAGGCTTAGCAGTCCAGCAGTTCAGGTCCTAGTAGGGCACCAGGTGCCAGTCATACCCCCCAAGGCGGGGTGTGACATCTTTGGTCATGAATTTTCCTCTAGCTCTCCTTCTTAAGCAGTTTTACCCTATAATTTTAATTTTTTCCCCTTTCAAAATTTAATTAATTTTTAAAAATTCAAACGTCTTCATTAAAGAAACAATCATTTTACAGTTTATTTTAATATTTGACAGAGATACAATTTAACGTCTTGCTTTTATTTTGGAGGGTAATTATATGTCTTTTTTAATATTTTATTTTCGTTATGTCTTTAAGATATATCATGTCACACCCCACCTTGGGAAACATGACTGGCACCTAATGCCACACTGGGATCTGAGCTGACCTGGCTAGGCATATGCACCTCTGGTGCCTACCAGCGACTCAAAATCAAGAAAACAAACTGCTATATCTCGGCTGTAAACACAGCCTCGGACCGACAAGAACACGAAGCACTTGTAAAAGAAAACGGCTAACTCAGCCAACACAACAATAATAGGGATCCTATGCATGCCGACAAAACCACCATGCTGTCTAGTTATATTAATTAAATCATGACTGACTTGAACTGCTAGATAATTTATTCAAATACTTGTTTTGACATAAATCAATTGTCCAATTAATGAATACTAAAAATTTAATTTACACGAGAATAAGTAGTAATCAAAATATTACATAAAAATATATAAAATATATTATGGGCTATATAGTCAAATGAAGTGGAACAATTACACTGAAAAATAATTTAGAAGTTATTTTTGACTTTTATAATATTTATTTTACCTTGTTGATGATTCAAGAAGGTTGATTAATTAATAAAAAATATGGCATAGGTAAATTGGGTGATAACAATGCCTAGTATTTCCATACACGAAGTATGATCTTGCATTTCGAACTTATTGATTTCGTGTTATATTGTTAACATCATTATTTTTTATGAGAGGTCTACCATATTATTTTCTTAAATATTTTTCTTAAACTTCACAGGAGTATTTCTAAGAATATCAGGAGCAACATTATTTAAAGTAATTAAATTTACTTTCATTGTCACAAAGTAAGGCTCTCTCTTCCTGTTGCAAAAGTGCATATTTACCCCTTGTCTCTTCTTCTATGTGAATTTATATTATCAATGTCTCAAGTGAGGTTTCCTTTTATTTGTGGTGCATATTATTTGAGAATTTCTTTCAAGAAGGTGAAAGTTTATTTATTTTGCCACAAACAATAAGGTTGTCTAATATCTCATATCTCAGCTCTTAAAATTTCATTGTATAGTCTTGAACTTGGTTTACCACTGATTTGTTGTCTACCATTTGAAAATAAAACAAAATTGCTAGAGGCATATTTTCTCACACCAACCTTCGCGATATCATACTTTCTCTTTAATATTTTCAATTTTTTTACACTAAAGTAAGTTCTATTATAATAATTATAAAAGTTATCAGATAGATAATTAAGAAGGTAATACCGACACTAGTATACATCATCAACGTACTTTTAAATTCTTTCTTAAAGAGAAATATATTTTTTATCATTCATCGAGTAGTTGTCTACTTTATTTGAATTCTTCTTAGTTAATACCTAAGAATCATAGAGAAGACTTAATTAAAAAGTATTTTACCTTTCCATCTCTTGAAATGACTATCATTAAACCAAAATGCTTGTTAAGATCTCCTACTTGACATCCGCGGGTTATTCAGGTATAGCTATTGAATCTCTTTGAAACTATTTGTGAAATATAATTATAGCAGAAAAATAAAATAAAGAACAAATAGAATATCTTCAAGTTGAGACATTGATATCTCTCCCTCTTTTAGGATATTCAAATCTACTGCAATAAAGTCTTCATTAGTCCAACAATAATCTTTTGAATATGTCTCGTTTAGAATACGATAGTCTGAACACATCATATAACTCAATAATATTTTTATATATGCTAACGAAAAAAGAAAAATGACCCTTTAATTAATGGCTAACTTAATTATGTTTGTTTTCCTTTCCCTATAATTTGCCGCAAGGAAATAAAGAAGATTCGACTAAGTAGCCAGGGTGAAGAAATTTGGTGTTCGCTACATTATCATCCTAGGGATTATTTGAAAGCAAACAATTTATTTTTTTTTTTGGGTCCAAAAAAGCGAACAAGTGGACATAGGCATCCATTTGAAGAGATAAGCTTTGTTTGGTGGGAGGAAATGTAAATATCTCAATATAGCAACACCCACTTTGTTTGCTAAGTAAGGAGTAATTGATAAAAAGAAAGATATTATACATTTAGAAAAATCTCAATTCTTCAAGTGCCACAAATTTTGATCTTATCTGATAGATTGATGAGACTTGAGCATGATACACACACATATATATATATAGTCATGGGGTCACCTCCTGGATTCTCAAGTTTTCTTTTTGTGTTGCTTATCTGACCCCAAAGCCAACAGAATCTAAGGACAGTTTGTTTTCCTACCATGCAACAAACTTTTTTCAATAATGTTCCTCACGCCTTCATCACCTCCAAATCTCTAGCTTGTGTCCTATTTAGATGGCGATATTATTTTCTACTATTTTGATCAAATGTTATATCATGATTGCGAACCATGAAATATTTCAAAGTTTTTATTTTTTTTAATCCATTAGTTATTTAAATTTGACTGACCCATTTAATATTCAATTTCACATGATCCAGGGCCACTCAAAGGAAAAACCTCCCTATTAGGAGGATTTATATTTTCAACAAAATCTATATCAAAGGTTGGAGGGAATCCTATCAATTCTACCACACTTCTTGTGACACCCTTAGTAAATTTTACATCGACAAAATAGGGAGAAATATTATCGTGTTTGACTAGGTCAAAGGCGAAGAATATAAATAGTGGTTTGGGCTAGTAAAGATGGTATTAGAGTCACTTCTATGTGTAACATTGTGCAATAGTGGAACAAACCTCAATGTTCAAGTGAGTTTGGATGAATCCCACATATACATTTAAGATGATAGTAAGGCAAACATCAGCAAAAAAGTTAAAAGTCCCTAAAAGATGTTTATGAGATGTACACTAGACAAATCCAACATCATTAAGAGGCGTTAGATATATAAAAAGCAATGTCTTAAATCTTAATAATGTGCTTTAAAGTGATATATATTGTTATTGCAATGACTTCAGAATTAGACCTAAGAGGGGCGGGGGGGGGGGGGGGGGGTGAATTCGGTCTAACACTTATTTTGCCAAATTAAAACTTTTCTTGAATTATCTTTTGTGACAGGAACAAACTTGACTCTGTTCCTTTGAGTTGTATCCTAATTCAAGCAGAAAATGTTAAAGTACGAAAAGTAAAGCAAGAGACGAGAATTTTTACGTGAAAAACCACCCAGGATCGAATGGGTGTAAAAACCATGACGTACTCCCTAGTAGGATTTCAACTTAACTTCACTAGACACTGAGCCAAATTCGGATTGCAACCCCCCGCAATCCAAGGATCTACCCTTAAGCCCTTACAAAATTCCTAATCTGTATAAACTACCCTTAGTTTAACAAGATGAACAACACAACTACAAGAAAATAAAAACACAATTAAAACTAAAACAAGTTCACAGATTCACCACAAGCTGACTCCTAGACCTAGACTGCAACGGAACAGAACTAGGGGATAGTCTCTAGCATCAGTCAGCTCTCTTCAACTTGAATGCCAATTGAACACCCAATAATGATGGATTTTGCTGAAGAGTATTTCGTGAGTGAATCCTTTTCATTACGTGGTACTTCTTTATTTATAGTATCAGAATGCACCAGTTTGTCCTCAACTAGGAGAAGGAAACTTTAGACTCCTTTTCCTTATTTGAAAGATCTTGTTTGACTCCTTCTAGGATTTTAAGTATTTTCTTTCCTTTTCAGCCCACACTTTGATTCTTTCCTTAGAAAGATGAATTTCTTTCCTTGTAGAATCCTTGTGGACTTTTAGCTCTTTGTTCCTTTTCCTGCAAATTAATTAAGATACTAGAAATCTACACCTAGTTAGTAGCACGCGGTTTATGCTAGAAAATATACCAAGTACTAATCAACCGTACCAAGTGCTAATCAACCACTTCCTAATTAATTTAATATTTCAAGCATATTTTAAATCATCATCAAATATCATTAAAACCTATTCCAACAAATTCCCTCTTTTTAATGATGACGAATAAAAATATGCTTGAATACATGTTCGCTTTTTATAGTTAATCAACAATTAAGAAAAAACCAACAATCAAGCATAACCTTCCCCCTTTTGGCATTAGTGAAAAGGAACAAACCAAGCCAAGGGTAGAAATGAAAAAAAATAAAAGAAACAGGCAATAGAAATCAACACACCAGGTAATCAGTGATACTAAACAAATAATAACCACTACTAGAATTAGCCAAACCAAAATACAAAAACAGTTAGTCATCCCAAAAACTGAACCAACTACAACTAAAACCATTCATGATATTCACAAAAGAAGACTAAGGATCAGGGACATGAGAGAGAGAGAGGTAGTAGAAACATCTGTAGGGAACACAGACACTGGGGACAAGGCCTTTGTGAGAGTTAAGAGTTCAGCATGATAGGTAGAAGCCATCTCCTCACTGAAAGTCAATTGGGCCTCAATCAACATTCTGCTGGCGAAGTTGAGCATTCTCAATCATCAACCTCTCATTGTCAATAGACACCTGATTCTGAGAAGCTAGGGGTGCAGTATCCGGACCTTCCAAATGAACTCCTTGATGAGAACCACGAGTCTCATAATAATCTAAAGCATCATAAATAGAGTAAGACTCGAGAGCAGTGAACTTAACATAAAGCTTATCAAACACCTTTGTCAAGAGAAACCCATATGGCGGAGCATGATTTTGCTTAACATCATGTCACACCCCGCCTTGGGGGGTATGACTGGCACCTGGTGCCCTACTAGGACCTGAACTGCTGGACTACTAAGCCTGGGCGCATCTGGTGCCTGGCTGGCTCTAACTCACATTTCTGGAAACAAAGGGCTATATAACGGCTGTAAACACAGCCCCCGGCCCATTGGCCTATAGCCTCCTGTGCCTATACTAACAGCTGGCCAGAAACATATCAATACAGGGAAACCTATGCGGGCCGACAAGGCCACCGTGCTATCTAGTTATCTATAACTTAACCATGAAGTACTGGATAGCTACGTGACCGGCAAGGTCACCACTACTGTCGAACTATGGCCCCACACGGCCAACATAAAGGAAACACAAGTACTAACAGCTATACAACTGCACGGCCTCACACGACCGGCTCATCTGACCACAGGGAAATATATACAGACTGCAAGCCTCTAGGAATAACCATAAAAATGATCGGGACAGGGCCCCGACCTACCCGTACTATACAACAAAAGAAAACGAAATACACCTTTGGAATTCAGTCTCCGGATGACAGGAGCTGAATACTCGATCGCCGACAGGAATCACGTGGTATCGCCTGCTCATCTATGAATACCTGTAGGCAAGTAATGCAGCGCCCCACCGGGCGTCAGTACTGCTGGTACTGAGTATGTAAAGCAATAACTGAAAGAAATATCTGAAAACAATAATATAACTGATGAAACAGAAGTAGGAAGGAATAGATTAACTGTCTGATATTGTAAGTCATACCTTCTCTTAATTATACTGGAAGGAGCAGGAGTCATACTTGAGGATTTATCGTTCTACTGTCGATCTACTCGTATCTACTATAACACGACACAACATATCATAACATACATAGCACACACAAACCTTACCCGGCCCCCATAAGCCGGGGGGTACAACCAGCATAGAATCTATACCCCTACCCCGGTCATCCCATCTCCTATAGTAGCTATAAGCATCCCGCCGGTCCCCTGGGTATGCACTTGGGCTCGCTGAGCCCCTGACTATAACTGCATCTAAGTCCGGAGTACTCCTGAATCAACACCCGGGCGTATCCGCTCGACAGGGGTGTGTAAGGGCCGATCAAGGCACAATATGGGGAAAAACTGGCATCCCATCTTCGTCCCCTGTGGGACGGCATGCCACTCCGTAGAGCGACGTATCCTCGTCTCTGGCGGATGAGTCGATACAGCTATCAACCCTGGGGCGGTCATGGATGCTAGGTAGTCCAACCCCAAACAATACAACGGTCTCAGCTAGTAATATTATCTGCATGTCCCACATACTGAAGCTAATAGTGGTAAAGTATTTGTATATACTATATGCTGAGCTAGCGATGGTAATATGTACGTACTTAATACATGCTGAGGCTGGTAATAGTATATATGTATAAATATAGTCTTCTGCCAGACTGTACTGGGGCTAATGCTGAACAAGATATAGTGTTTCTGCTGAAAACTATGCTGTATACTGAGTTTCTGTAGTAACATGATTTACTATTCCTAATATGCTTTCTAACTTCATTTTAACTTACCATTCTATTTCTGAGATGTCTTATAGATATTACATTGCTTTATTGGGTTTCAACTGAATACAGTGATATCCTAACATTCTATGTCACATCACGTACTGAGCATGCTGTACAGTTTCTAACACTTGTATTAGAATCTATATCGTGCTAGCAAGTTTCACGCAAGTTATAACTCGATGCTTCTAATATCGTACCAACATTCGTAATAAACATAACACATGACTTCTGAACATTCTACTGGCCTTTAAATTACTGTACTGTACCGAGATTACTTAACTTGCCGAGGAAACTAGCTTTACATACCTTATCCTCGAACTATCCGTCTGTCGGACGAGGCTCGGCCGGTACTTCAACTATTTTCTCCCAACTGCATTCATAAATATATCAATTAATACTAAATACAGCTTTATTTTAAAGAGCAACGTCACTTTCGATATAGTTTATAGCCTAAACTTAGGCTTATCGAAAGACGGTCGAAAACTCGCTATTTTTCAGAGGTCCAAAAGGGAGAAATATTCACTTCACAGCTAGGAACACATAGACACTAGTTTAGAGCAATTCCACTTACCTTAGCTCGGTAGCTCGACGATTTGTCGGCCGTATTTCACGAAACTAAATCCGTAGGAATGCTCTCTGCTGCTAAATACCTCGGTATTTGAGGTTAATTTGAGTTTGGACAATGTTTAGCAGCGTAATCGGACGAAAATTATATTACCTCTTCGTTCCTTTTTCCTTCTCTGCTGTCTCTTCTCTGTTTTCTGGAGTTTTTATGATTTAATTCCAAAATAAACCGAAGTGGGGCTTTATATACTTGGGCCTGGACAAGGCCAACATATCACGGAGCCAACGCGGAGGCTTCACCTTCGTGACACGCTGCCATCGCGGAGGGGCTCTGCCTCGGCTCCTTCCGCGATGGTTCGACAGGTTTCTCGTCCGATCTTTTCCCGGGCCTTTCTCTAGCACGTATGGCCTTCAAATATGCTTAACCAACGTGCGAATAGGTCATCTAGGTGCCGGGAATCCTATGGGGTATAACATTCTCCCCCCTTAAGAACATTCGTCCTCGAATGTACACTGCTATCTAGAGGACTACTTAACTTACTTATTTAGAAAAATTTCGCCAGAGTCTCCCCTGTAATATGGACTATAGCAAAAACCTGAAATGCAGAAAAGTCAACACAGGTACTGCACGCAATATTTTAAGATCCACTGGATAACTAAGTATCAATCTTTCTCATTCACACACATACAACTACAAGGTACTGCATAAGTAATAATACGGACATACTTGTCGCCTGACTAGGCCTGAAATAGGTGAGGGTATCTGGCTTTTATATCTTCTTCAGCTTCCCACATCATTTCCTCACGATTCTTGTTACGCCACAATACTTTGACAGACACAACATCTTTAGTCCTCAACCTGCGAATCTATCTGTCTAAGATAGCTACGGGAACCTCTTCATATGCTAACTCTTCTGTGACCTGGACATCCTGAACTGAAACTACTGTAGAAGGGTCCCCTACGAACTTCCTTAACATAGAGACATGGAATACTGGGTGAACAGATGCTAACTCCGGAGGCAAGCTCAATTCGTATGCAACTCGGCCTATTCTTCGCCAAATCTGATATGGCCCAATGAACCTCGGGCTAAGCTTGCCTTTCTTGCCAAATCTCATCACCCCTTTCATTGGAGACACCTTCAGATATACCCAGTCATTTACCGCAAATTCTAGATTTCTGTGCCGCATATCTACATAAGACTTCTGGCGGCTCTGAGCAGTCAGTAAACGTTCTCGGATAAGCTTTATCTTTTCCTCTGACTGCCGAACAATGTCTGGGCCAACCAATGCTGATTCCCCCACTTCAAACCAGCCCACCGACGATCTACATTTTCGCCCGTATAATGCCTCGAAAGGCGCCATCTGGATGGCTGAATAATAGCTATTGGTGTAGGCAAATTCAATCAACAAAAGATGCTCATCCCAATTACCCCCAAAATCTAGTACACACGCTCGCAACATATCTTCGAGCATTTGGATAGTCCGCTCAGCCTGCCCATCTGTCTGAGGGTGGAATGCTGTGCTCAAATTGATCTGCGTTCCCAAACCCCTCTGGAACGACTGCCAGAATCTAGCTGTAAACTGTGCTCCCCTATCTGAAATGATGGATACCGGCACTCCATATAATCTAACTATTTCTCTGATATATAATTCAGCATAATCCTCAGCCGAGAAGGTAGCCTTTACTGGCAGGAAATGAGCTGATTTTGTCAGCCTGTCAACTATTACCCAAATGGAATCATTTCTGTGTCTGGTACGGGGTAACCCTGTTACAAAATCCATGTTTATCGTTTCCCACTTCCACGTAGGCACCGTTATATCTTGCGTCAAACCGCCCGGCTTCTGGTGCTCCGCTTTCACTTGCTGACAGTTAGAACATCTAGATACAAATTCAGCGATCTCAGCTTTCATACCTGGCCACCAGTAGATGTCTCTGATGTCGTGGTACATCTTCGTCGCTCCTGGATGAGGGGAATAGCGAGCGTAATGTACCTCATGCATGATCCGCCCGCGAAGCCCTGAAACATTCGGGACACAGAGGCGGCCCTTACAGCGTAGCACATCATCCTCAGTCATTTGGAAATCTGACTCCTTACCTTTCTGAATTCTATCTCTGAGCTGGACTAAATCATGGTCCTCGTACTGTCGTTCTTTTACCTCTGTAACTAATGATGACATAGCAGAATTCTGAATTACTGCTCTATTATTTTCTGTTTCCATTACTCGAACGGCTAAACCAGCTAACTGATGAATTTCTTTGGCTAACTTCCGCTTCTCAGGTCGCAAATACGCCAAACTCCCCATTGACTTACAGCTCAGGGCATCTGCTACAACATTAGCTTTTTCGGGGTGGTATAGAATATTCACATCATAATCTTTTAACAGTTCCAACCAGCGGCGTTGCCGTAGATTCAACTCCCTCTGAGTGAAGATGTACTGTAGGCTCTTATGATCTGTGTAAATATCAACACGGACGCTGTAAACGTAATACCTCCACATCTTTAGGGCGTGGATTACTACGGCCAATTCCAGGTCGTGGGTAGGGTAATTCTTTTCGTGTTTCCTCAGCTGTCTGGAAGCATATGCAATTACTCTACCATGCTGCATCAACACACAACCTAACCCGACACCTGACGCGTCGCAATAGACTGTATAACCTTCTGTGCCTTCCGGCAATGCTAATACTGGGGCGGAGGTTAATCTTTCTTTTAGTTCCTGGAAGCTCTGCTCGCATGCCTCTGTCCATTGAAACTTTGCTGCTTTCTGTGTCAATTCGGTTAGAGGTGCCGCAATGGTCGAGAACCCTTCAACGAACCTCCTGTAATATCCTGCCAACCCCAGAAAGCTACGAACTTCAGTCGGAGTGGTAGGCCTAGGCCATGACTTAACTACTTCTATTTTCTGCTTGTCTACCTGTATACCAGCATCCGACACGATATGCCCTAAAAAGGCCACTGAGTTAAGCCAGAATTCACACTTAGAAAATTTAGCATACAGCTGACGGTCCCTGAGAATCTGGAGCACTGTCCGCAAATGAGTCCGGTGATCTGCTTCAGAGTGAGAATACACCAGAATGTCATCAATGAATACCATCACGAACAAGTCCAGGAAAGGTCTGAAAATACTGTTCATCAGGTCCATGAAGACTGCCGGGGCATTCGTTAACCCGAAGGACATGACTAGAAATTCAAAATGTCCATATCGGGTCCTGAACGCTATCTTAGGAATATCTCTCTCACGTACTCGGACCTGGTGATATCCGGACCGCAAGTCAATCTTAGAAAAGTATCTGGCTCCCTGCAACTGATCAAATAAGTCATCAATTCTGGGGAGCGGGTACTTGTTCTTTACTGTAACTTTGTTTAATTGCCGATAATCTATGCACATTCGGAGCGAGCCATCTTTCTTTCTCACAAATAAAACTGGCGCACCCCACGGTGAAGTACTCGGCCTGATGAAACCTTTATCCAATAAATCTTTCAACTGCTCTTTTAATTCTCTGAGTTCTGCAGGAGCCATACGATAGGGAGGAATTGATATCGGCTGAGTGTCTGGTAAAAAGTCAATAGCAAAGTCTATTTCCCTTTCTGGGGGAATACCAGGCAACTCATCTGGGAACACATCAGGGAATTCGTTCACCACTGGAACAGACTGGAGCGTCGGAAATTCTGCTTGGACATCCTGGACTCTGACCAAATGGTAAATACATCCCTTAGATATCAACTTTCTCGCCTGAAGGTAGGAAATAAACCTACCTTTTGGCATAGCGGTGCTGCCCTTCCACTCCCGCACTGCTTCTCCTGGGAAGTGGAATCGGACCGTCTTGGTCCAACATTCAACGTTGGCAAAACACGGTACTAACCAATCCATACCCATTATGGCATCGAAGTATATCATTTCTAACTCGACCAGATCTACTGTGGTCTGACGGTCAGCAACCTCTACTATACACCCGCGGTAGATTCGGCTAGCTGTGATAGAGTCACCGATGGGCGTGGATACTAAAAAGGGCTGCTGCAATAATTCTGGTGCAATACTAAACTTTTGTGCCACAAATGGAGTAATGTAGGACAAAGTAGACCCTGGATCAATCAACACATAAGCAGGGTGTGAGCAGATAGTTAGCATACCTGTCACAACATCAAGCGACGCTTCTGAATCTTGCCTCCCTGGTAAGGCATATGTGCGGCTTGGACCCGCACCTGTACTGGAGGCCTCTGATCTGCCCCGACCCCTGCCTGCTGAAACTAAGGGCCTGCGCCCAGTCGAGGATGCTGTGGCTCGTGACCCTGCAGATGCCCTATCATGTCTATCTCGGTCCTCTCGACCTCTGGCTGGGCAATCTTTCATCAAATGGCTTTCTTGGCCACAATTATAACATGCGGTGGAGCCATATCTGCATGCTCCAGGATGGCGTCGACTACATATAGAGCAAAGTGGTAGGGTATACCTACTCTGCTCTGCCCTCCTCTGTAATGGTGAATCTGCCATCTGCGAGCCTCTGCCAGTCTCTGTCTGCCCCCTACGACTGAATCTACCCCCCTGCAGTTGTGGCGGAGGCGGGGGCCTGGGCGGCCTGTCTAACAATCGTGGCCTGGGTCCTCCCCGGGCCTCCCTCTGTAACTCAACTGGCCTGTCCCGGCGACGCTGTTCCTGATTGACCCTTCTGGTCTCCCGATGTCGCTGTCTGATGCCCTCAATATTCTGGGCAAATGCCTGAACTCGAGTAATGTCCATGTCCTTTCGCAGTGTGGCCGTAATGCAAGTCTCAACATATTCTGGATTCAACCCCATGATGAAGCGGTGTACTCTGGATGCCATGGTATCAACAAAGGTCGGTGCATACCGGGCCAAAGAATCAAACCGCAAGGAATATTCCCGAACACTCATGGCCCCCTGCTCCAGATGCAGGAACTGGTCTACCCGAGCCAGTCGAATCTCCCGCGGCAAATAGTGATCCAGAAAAGCTCCTGAAAAGCTGGACCAGGTGGGAGGGGAAACATCTCTCCCTCGGGACCTTTCCCAGCTTTCATACCATAACACGGCAATGTCCCGTAACCGAAATGCTGCCAACTCAACTGATTCTGTAGGCGTGGCATGCATAACCCTGAAGATTCTCTGCATTTGATCCAGAAAATCCTGAGGGTCCTCTGTCCGGTCCGTACCTGTAAACTATGGGCGATTCAGAGCTAAGAACTCTCGGACCCTCGAACTACCGGGCCCTCCTGATGACTCCGCAACTGTAGACGGCATTGGCTGATGCTGAGCAGCCATCATCTGTGCTAACATAACTACAGCACTCCTAACCTCCTGGTCGGAAGGTGTCGGTATAGGGACTACTGAAGGTAGTGTCGCCCCAAGCGGCTCCTGATGTGGTGGAGACTGCTGAGAAGGCTGGGACGATGCCTCTGTAGTGCCCTCTGATCGGGCTGTTTCTAAACGAGGGTAAGGCATCCTGCTGGTGCCTTCCCCTGCTGCAATATCTAAGCTCCGGCCTGTGATAGGATGTCGCTGGTCTGACATTATCTGTAACCAAAGAATATAGTAAACTTTTAGGGACTCAACCCTATATTGTACCGCTCTACAGCACGAATGAATAAGAATAAAAGACAACCATCCTATCATGCCTTGCAGCCTCCTACCCATAGTATGTGGTGCACAACACATCCATGGATAGGACTCTACTTAGCACGGCTTGCAGACTCCCTGGGATACGACCTACTCTGATACCAAATTTGTCACACCCCGCCTTGGGGGGTATGACTGGCACCTGGTGCCCTACTAGGACCTGAACTGCTGGACTGCGAAGCCTGGGTGCATCTGGTGCCTGGCTGGCTCTAACTCACATATCTGGAAACAAAGGGCTATATAAAAGCTGTAAACACAGCCCCCGGCCCATTGGCCTATAGCCTCCTGTGTCTGTACTAACAGCTGGCCAGAAACATATCAATACAGGGAAACCTATGCGGGACGATAAGGCCACCATGCTGTCTAGTTATCTATAACTTAACCATGAAGTACTGGATAGCTACGTGACCGGCAAGGTCACCACTACTGTCGAACTATGGCCCCACACGGCCAACATAAAGGAAACATAAGTACTAACAGCTATACAACTGCACGGCCTCACACGACCGGCTCATCTGACCATAGGGAAATATATACAGACTGCAAGCCTCTAGGAATAACCATAAAAATGATCGGGACAGGGCCCCGACCTACCCGTACTATACAACAAAAGAAAATAAAATACACCTCTGGAATTCAGTCTCCGGATGACAGGAGCTGAATACTCGATCGCCGACCGGAATCACGTGGTATCGCCTGCTCGTCTATGAATACCTGCAGGCAAGTAATGCAGCGCCCCACCGGGCGTCAGTACTGCTGGTACTGAGTATGTAAAGCAATAACTAAAAGAAATATCTGAAAACAACAATATAACTGATGAAACAGAAGTAGGATGGAATAGATTAACTGTCTGATAATGTAAGTCATACCTTCTCTTAATTATACTGGAAGGAGCAGGAGTCATACCTGAGGATTTATCGTTCTACTGTCGATCTACTCGTATCTACTATAACACGGCGCAACATATCATAACATACATAGCACACACAAACCTTATCCGGCCCCCATAAGCCGGAGGGTTTAACCAGCACAGAATCTATACCCCTAGCCCGGTCATCCCATCTCCTATAGTAGCTATAAGCATCCCGCCGGTCCCCTGGGTATGCACTTGGGCTCGCTGAGCCCCTGACTATAACTGCATCTGAGTCCGGAGGACTCCTGAATCAACACCCGGGCGTATCCGCTCGACAGGGGTGTGTAAGGGCCGATCAAGGCACAATATGGGGAAAACTGGCATCCCATCTTTGTCCCCTGTGGGACGGCATGCCACTCCGTAGAGCGACGTATCCTCGTCCTCTGGCAGATGAGTCGATACAGCTATCAACTCTGGGGCGGTCATGGATGCTAGGTAGTCCAACCCCAAACAATACAACGGTCTCAGCTAGTAATACTATCTGCATGTCCCACATACTGAAGCTAATAGTGGTAAAGTATTTGTATATACTATATGCTGAGCTAGCGATGGTAATATGTACGTACTTAATACATGCTGAGGCTGGTAATAGTATATATGTATAAATATAGTCTTCTGCCAGACTGTACTGGGGCTAATGCTGAACAAGATATAGTGTTTCTACTGAAAACTATGCTGTATACTGAGTTTCTATAGTAACATGATTTACTATTCCTAATATGCTTTCTAATTTCATTTTAACTTATCATTCTATTTCTGAGATGTCTTACAGATATTACATTGCTTTACTGGGTTTCAACTGAATATAGTGATATCCTAATATTCTGTGTCACATCACGTACTAAGCATGTTGTGCAGTTTCTAACACTTGTATTAGAATCTATATCGTGCTAACAAGTTTCACGCAAGTTATAACTCGATGCTTCTAATATCATACCAACATTCGTAATAAACATAACCCATGACTTCTGAACATTCTACTGGCCTTTAAATTACTGTACTGTACCGAGATTACTTAACTTGCCGAGGAAACTAGCTTTACATACCTTATCCTCGAACTATCCGTCTGTCGGACGAGGCTCGGCCGGTACTTCAACTATTTTCTCCCAACTGCATTCATAAATATGTCAATTAATACTAAATACAACTTTATTTTAAAGAGCAACGTCACTTTCAATATAGTTTATAGCCTAAACTTAGGCTTATCGAAAGACGGTCGAAAACTCGCTATTTTTCAGAGGTCCAGCAGGGAGAAATATTCACTTCACAGCTAGGAACACATAGACACTAGTTTAGAGCAATTCCACTTACCTTAGCTCGGTAGCTCGATGATTCGTCGGCCGTATTTCACGAAACTAAATCCGTAGGAATGCTCTCTACTGCTAAATACCTCGATATCTGAGGTTAATTTGAGTTTGGACAACGTTTAGCAGCGTAATCGGACGAAAATTATATTACCTCTTCGTTCCTTTTTCCTTCTCTGCTGTTTCCTCTCTGTTTTCTGGAGTTTTTATGATTTAATTCCAAAATAAACCAAAGTAGGGCTTTATATACTTGGGCCTGGACAAGGCCAACGTGTCATGGAGCCAACACGGAGGCTTCACCTCCGTGACACGCTGCCATCGCAGGGGGGCTCTGCCTCGGCTCCTTCCGCGATGGTTCGACAGGTTTCTCGTCCGATCTTTTCCCGGGCCTTTCTCTAGCACGTATGGCCTTCAAATATGCTTAACTAACATGCGAATAGGTCATCTAGGTGCCGGAAATCCTACGGGGTATAACACATCATCCACAAATTTAACCAAATATGACATCATCAACTACGGAAAATTAGGCAACTCCCTATCCAAAAGCTCCATAAGAGTTAGATCAAGATACGAAGCAGCATCACAATGCTCTTGGTGCGGAATCAAGTTCTTGATCACAAAGGAGAAGTATTTGTGATATATTCAGACATAGAGTTCTTAATAACTTTTGAATAGGACATCACAGAAGGGTTGTTAGAAAATTTTCGAGCTATGTCCAAGGATTTCAAAGAAGGAGGAGGATCCAGCTAGCGATTCTTTTGATAAGTAGAAAAACCTTCGCAGGGAATTTTCAACACATTACTTAGAGTGTGAGAAGTAATATTCATCATAACATCCCCAATCTGACTAGTTATACAATCATAAGAAAAAGTAAATGGCAAAAGATGTAACAACTTCAGATCGAGCACACACTGCCTCGGTATCAGTAAATAGTCCTCCCCACCCCTGAGCTTGAGTCTTTGACCAAAGGGTCACCATATGCACATTCTTAGAAGGAATCACCATTTTACCTTTGAGCAACTTGCGCTCACCAAATTCTTTAACCATGGGCTTATACATAGCATTTGATGGTAAGGTTAAGGAGCAATCAAAAACTCCTTGCTTTTGATGACGGGCCCTAGTGCGAGAAACTGGTCCACTAGAACAGGATTTCTTGATTTTCAGAGTTGAAGGAAAAGCTTTTACCAGAGTGCGTTTCCGGGAACCTTTCTTTAAAGAGGCAAGAGGAACCAAATCATCAAGACTGTCGAAATCTGACAATGACGGTGGTTTTTCAATGACCTGGTCATCAGAATTGTCTTCCTCGAGTACACCATCAAGAGAATTGACCGGTGAGGAATATAGAGGGGGATTTTGAGTAGTAATGTATCTACCCCGTATGTCGGCAAGCAAGGTTTCAAGATCAATTTGAGGAGAAGAAGACGACTCATGGGAACCAACCGATGGGCTTTAAGGAGATGGTGAAGTCAGGTTGTGACCATGGAGGTATCTGGTGAGTCGGTGTGCTGAGTTTCCATGGGGCAAGGAGAATTGGGTGCAGGTTCGATAGTAGTGGTGATTTTAGGGGTAGACTCCGTAGTGACCATGGTGAAGATGGAGAACAAAATATTGAAGTTATGCACTGTGGTCTTTCTCCTATGGTTGAGAAAGAGGGAAAGAAGGATATAAGGAATTGAGTTTAGGCAGTCCAGGGAACATAAAAGTAGGCGAAAAGTCACAGTGGGAAAAGGAAAAGAACCGGGAAAAGTAAAATAGGAATGGACTGTGATGTTATTGCTGATGAAGGGATGTGACGGGTAAGATGACCTTATGAATAGTAATAGCAATAAGTGGCAGCTTCGGACCATACCTGACTGTGTTCCCTATAGTGATCAGGTTCGTTCCAGTCTTTTCGAGAATACCAATGTCCTATTAATATAAAAAATAAGACCTGATTTGAGAAGCTAAAGCCAAAGAAATGACGAAAAAATATCCCTCAAGACGGTCGTCATCCATCCATCATTGGGAAAAGCCTTTTTTTTGCCAAAGGAAGGAAGATGATGAAAAAGATGTTGAGTTAATCTTGATTAACCCAAGCTCCATTCTAATTCTCTTAAATTATTCTCTACTAAGAGCTTTAACGAAAATATCAGCAATTTAATTCTCAGTTTTACAAAATTGCAGAGATATAAGAGCAATAAAGAAAATTAGTATTCTTATTGCCTTCATCCTTGTGACTGGTGAAAAAGTTTCTTCATAATTGATTCCTTCTTCTTGGTTATAGCCCTGGACCACCAGACGGGCTTTGTTCCTGGCGACTGTTCCCTGTTCATCAAGTTTATTCGGAACACCCACTTTGTTCCAATTACAGTACATCCCATTAGTTATGGTTCCAGGTGTCATACCTTGCTTCTTTCAAACTAGTTGAGCTCATCTTGCATATCCATTACCCAATCTGGGTCCTGCAAGGCTTCGCAATAATTGTTTGGCTCAATATAAGATAAAAAGGTTGAATGAGCACAAAAGTTTCTCATGGAGGCCCTGGTTTGAATTCCCTTATTCAGATCATTATTATTTGATCAAGGGTATGAGAACTTTGGTGCTTCCAGGGCCTCAAAATCAATTCTTGTGGGTTTTCATTTTGTGCTCCCCGAACAAGGTCAGATGATGTTCCTTCCCCTGTTCCTTTTTCTGAACTTACCACTGTCTCAGAGTTTGTTCCCCCTAAATTTTTCAGTTCCTGCCTTGGTTCTGAGGGAATGTTCAAGGAGTCTATTTTCAAAAGCGTTCCTTCATTCACATCTAGAATACTTACCTATTTGGTTGAAGATGGAACAAGGACGATTTCATGTTGTTCATCTTTATTTTCTTGCAAATCGATCTTACTTATTTCCACAACTATGCCTTTCTTTCCTTCACCAAAGGACACCGTTCCTCCATTGAAGGCTGTTAGTAAGAGAAAAAATTTTTGTTACCTGTCATGTGCCTGGAACAACTGCTGTTAAGATACCATTTTTTTGTGGTTCCTTCTCACTTCAGTCTGCACTCACAATCAAGAGTTAGATTTGGGAACTCACACCAGTTTGGTTTCTTTTCTTTTGAAAACTTGAGAAATCAAATCTTTTATAATCCATCTAACAATGTTTCCATTTTTCTCAAGAGCTTTTATCCTGGCTAAACATTTATATCTAACATGGCCGGTATGTACATAATGGCGACAAAGTTTATATTCTGCCAAACCAATATATTTTCTTTTTCGATCCCATTTGACAGGTTTGTTCTTGTAGCCAAGACCAGTTCGAGCTCTGTTATAATGTTCATTTAGCCAGGTTAAAGCTTTAGAAGATTGGTTCCATTTTTTAATCAGAGCAAGGTCATTATTAGCTTGATTCAAGGTTACTTGAAGCTTAGAATTTTTCTTTTTCTCTTTGCAAAATTCCTTTTTCAAGGAAACAATTTCGGCTTCATGTAAACCTTGATTATTGTTGCTTATTTCACTGCTTGATGGTTTCTTATCCTTGATGGTATTTAATTCAGCTTTTAGAGACGAGACCATTTCCTTTAGCTTGCTGTTTTCAGTTTTCTTAACAGAGACAGTCTCCTCTAACTCGCTAATTTCAGCATAGAGTGTTTTGATAGCATTTTCTTATTCAATTTTCTCCCTTTATAAAATTTTGTATTCAGATTTCAAACTAGAATTTTTTTTAATATTTCAGCCTTTTCAACACTCATTTGCTGACAATCATCCATCAAGGAAAATAGCAATGTAGTCACTTTTCTTTTAGATAGATTGTGAACTTGAGTTTTTAGGTCAGAGAGACTTACCTCGGAGGAGTCGCTGTCTGAGTCTGTGCCACTTTTAGCCATGAGGGCCGGATTACCTTCACCATCTTCTCCTTCCGATTCCTCATCAGAAGTTTCTCCCCAAGTAGCTTTCATGGCCTTTTTGAAAGCCTTTGATGCCAATTCTTGCTGTGTCTTTGAGTTTCTTCTTTGTTCTTCTTTCAGGAGGGGACAGTCTTTTATCATGTGATCCATCTTGCCATACTTGAAGAATCCTTGGAACTGTCCCTTCTCAGATGACTTGTTTTTAATGCGTGACTTCCTCTTCTCTGATTTTTCCTTTTTGAAGAACTTTATGAACCTTTGAACAAACATTTCCATCTCTTCGTCATCAGATTCTGATTCAGTTTTTAGGCTGAGACTGCGTTCCTTCTTGGGTTCCTTAGCAACTTTGTCACTCTTTATAAGTTCATATGTTTGCAAATTTCAATGAGCTCATCCATTTGCATTATGCTCATTTGTTTTGATTCTTCGATGGAAGTAACTTTAGGTTCCCAATGTTATACCCCGTAGAATTCCCGGCACCTAGACGACCTATTCACACGTTGGTTAAGCATATTTGAAGGCCATACGTGCTGGAGAAAGGCCCGGGAAAAGATCGGACGAGAATCCTGTCGAACCATCACGGAAGGAGCCGAGGCAGAGCCCCTCCGCGATGGCAGCGTGTCACGGAGGAGAGGCCTCCGCGTTGGCTCCGTGACACGTTGGCCTTGTCCAGGCCCAAGTATATAAAGCCCCACTTCTGTTTTAAATGATAAAAACATATTATAAACTTCCAGAGAACAGAGCAAACCAGCAGAGGGAGAAAAGGAACAAAGGAGATAATATAATTTTCGACCGTTTACGCTGCTAAACGTTGCCCAAATTCAAATTAACTTCAGATACTGAGGTATTTAGCAGTAGAGAGCATTCCTACGGATTTAGTTTCGTAAAATACGGCCGACGAATCGTCGAGCCACCAAGCTAAGGTAAGTGGAATTGCTCTAAATTAGTGTCTATATGTTCCTAGCTGTGAAGTGAATATTTCTCCCTTCTGGACCGCTGAAAAATAGCGAGTTTTCGACCGTCTTTCGATAAGCCTAGGTTTAGGCTATAAACTATATCGAAAGTAACGTTGCCTTTTTAAGTAAAGCTGTATTTAGTATTAATTGACATAATTATGAATGCAGTTGGGAGAAAATAGTTGAAGTGCCGGCCGAGTCTCGTTCGACAGGCGAATAATTCAAGGATAAGGTATGTAAAGCTAGTTCCCTCGGCAAGTTAAGTAATATCGGTACAGTATAGTAATTTACAGGCCAGTAAAATGTTCAGAAGTCAAGTGTTACGATATTGTGAATGTTGATACGATATTAGAAGCATCGAGTTGTAACTCGCGTGGAACTTACTAGTACGACGTAGATTTTAACACAAGTGTTAGAAACTGCACAGCATGCTCAGTATGTGATGTAATACGAAATGTTGAGATATTATTGTATTCAGTTGAAACCCCGCAAAGTGATGCAATATCCGTAAAGCACCTCAGAAATAGAATGGCAGGCTAAAATAAAGTTTAGAACGCATGTTAGGAATAGTAAGTCACGTTAATACAGAAACTCAGTATACAACATAGGTTGCAGCAGAAATACTATATTTCGTATAGCATTTTCCCCAGTACAGTCTGGCAGGAGACTATATTTATACATATATATTTACCAGCCTCAGCACGTATTAAATATGTACAGATTACTATCATTAGTTCAGCATGTAATATATACGATACTTTACCCCTAGTAGCCTCAGCATGTGAGATATGCAGACAGTATTACTAGTTGAGACTGTTGTATTGTTTGGGGTTGGACTACCTAGCATCCATGACCGCCCCAGGGTTAATAGTTGTATCGACTCGTCCGCCAGAGGACGAGGATACGTCGCTCTACGGAGTGGCATGCCGTCCCCCAGGGGACGAAGATGGGATGCCAATTTTCCCCATATTTTGCCTTGGTCGGCTTTTATACACCCCTGTCGAGCGGATACGCCCGGGTGTTGATTCAGGAGTCCTCCGGATTCATATGCAGTTATAGTCAGGGGCTCAGCGAGCCCAAGTGCATACCCAGAGGACCGGCAGGATGCTTACGGGGTTATAGGAGATGGGATGACCGGGGTAGGGGTGTAGATTCTGTGCTGATTGTACCTCCCGGCTTATGGGGGTCGGGTAAGGTTTGTGTGTGCCATGTTATGTTATTTCATGTTATGCCATGTTACGTTAGATACGAGTAGATCAGTAGTAGAGGGATATGTCTCCAGGTATGACTCCTATCCCATCCAGTATAATTGAGGGAAGGTATGACTTACATTATCAGATAAGTTAATCTGTGTCTTCCTACTTCAGTTTCATCAGTTACATTGTTGTTTTCAGATTTTGCTTTCAGTTATTGCTTTACATACTCAGTACCAGCGGTACTGACGCCCGGTAGGGCGCTGCATTACTTGCCTGTAGGTACTCATAGATGAGCAGGCGATACTACGTGATTCCTGTCAGCGATCGAGTATTCAGCTCCTGTTATCCAGAGACTCAATTCCAGAGGTGTATTTTGGTTTCTTTTGTTGTATAGTACGGGTAGGTCGGGGCCCTGTCCCGATCATTTCTATTGTTATTCCTAGAGGCTTGCCGTCTATATATATCTCCCTGTGGTCAGATGAGCCGGTCGTGTGAGGCCGTGTAGTTGTATAGCTGTCAGTACTCTTTCTTTCTTTTATGTTGGCCGTGTGGGGCCATAGTTTGCCAGTAGTGGTGACCTTTCCGGTCACGTAGCTTTCTAGTACTTCATGATTGAGTTATAGATAACTAGACAGCATGGTGGCCTTGTCGGCCCGCATAGGCTCCCCTGAATTGATATGTTTCTGGTCAGCTGTTAGTACAGGTACAGGAGGCTATAGGCCAATGGGTCGGGGGCTGGGTTTACAGCCGTTATATAGCCCTTTGTTTCCAGAAATATGAGTTAGAGCCAGCCAGGCACCTGATGTGCCCAGGCTTAGCAGTCCAGCAGTTCAGGTCCTAGTAGGGCACCAGGTGCCAGTCATACCCCCCAAGGCGGGGTGTGACACCCAAGAGGCAGGCATGATTCTCAAAATTTTTCTAACGCTTTCTTCAGTTGTAAATTTGTTTCCAAGAGATTTGAGCTCGTTTGTGATGTGCGTGAATCGGGTAAACGTATCATTGACCGACTCATTTTCGCCCATGGCAAAGAGTTTATACTTCCTTATAACATGTCAATTCTGGATTATTTTACCTGATTCGTACCTTCATGAGCCAGAGTGAGAGAGTCCCAAATCTCCTTTGCACTGGAGCATCCAGAGATACGGTTGTATTCATCAATGCCTAGTCCAAATTATAGTATTTTTATAGACTTTGCATTCTTCTCCATCATTCTAAAATCATCAGCATCAAATTCATCTTTAGTCTTTGGAACCTTTGTTCCGTTGGATTTTACTTTGGTAGGAACAAGAGGTCCTTTCAGGGTGATCAGCCAGAGCTGATAGTCTTCAACTTTCATATAAATTTCCCTTTGATTTTTTCAGAGACTGTAATGTTGGCCATTAAAGAGAGGAGGTCAAGTGCTAGATTGTCCCTCAGGCAGAGTTATTTCAGAAGTCATTTTTACGAATCTTTCTCTAACGGGTTAACCTATGAATAAGCAACCTTCTCTGATATCAATTGATATTGCAATAACTTTAGAATTAGACCTAAAAGGGTTGGGGGGGGGGGAGTGAATCGGGTCTAACACTTATTTTGCCAAATTAAAACTTTTCTTGGATTATCTTTTGTGACGAAAACAGACTTGACTCTGTTCCTTTGAGCTGTATCCTAATTCAAGAAGAAAATAGTAAAGTGCGGAAAGGAAAGCAAGAGAGGAGAATTTTTTACGTGAAAAACCACCCAGGCTCGAATGGGTGTAAAAATCACGACCTACTCCCCAGTAGGATTTCAACTTAACTTCACTAGACACCGAGCCATATTCGGATTGCAAACCCCCACAATCCAAGCACCTACCCTTAAGCCCTTACAAAGTTTCTAGCTTGTATAAACTACCCTTAGTTTAACAAGATGAACTTTAACACAATTACAAGAGAATGAAAACACAATTGAAACTAAACAAGTACACAGATTCACCACAAGCTGACTCCTAGACCTAGACTGTAACAGAACAGAACTAGGGGATAGTCTCTAGCACCGGTTAGCTCTCTTCAACTTGAATGCCAATGGAACGCCCAAGAATGATGGATTTTGCTGAAGAGTATTTCGTGAGTGAATCCTTTTCTTGACGTGGTACTTTTTTATTTATAGTATCAGAATGCACCAGTTTGTCCTCAACTAGAAGAAGGAAATTTTAGACTCATTTTCCTTATTTGAAAGATCTTATTTGACTCCTTTTCCTTATTTGAAAGATCTTGTTTGATTCCTTCTAGGATTTTAAATATTTTGTTTCCTTTTCAGCCCACACTTTGATTCTTTCCTTAGAAAGATGAATTTCTTTCCTTGTAGACTTTTAGCTCTTTGTTCCTTTTCCTGTAAATTAATCAAGGTACTAGAAATCTACACCCAGTTAATAGCACACGGTTTATGCTGGAAAATATACCAAGTACTAATCAACCGTACCAAGTGCTAATCAACCACTTCCTAGTTAATTTAATATTTCAAGTATATTTTAAATCATCATCAAATATCATTAAAACCTATTCCTAACATATATGAACCTAAATCTAAAATGAAAAAGATCATCAATGGATTTAACTGTAATACACTTATACTCCTCCTTGGGATATATCTTAGATAAAAGTTGTAGTCTAGTAGTTAAACTCCACCGTATACCATTTAGGTATAAAGTTGTAATCCTACCAAAAACGCTCATATTTTCAGGTCTTACCTCATTTAAAAAACTTGAATTTTTTTCGTCGCGGAAAGTATAAGTTTTTAGGTTTAGGGGCACAATATTTTTTTAAAATGATGATTATAACTTTTGCAGTGTAAAACACTTCAGTAACTCTTACTTAGTGTCCATGTTACCTAGACTGAAGTTTGATTATTGGATGTGTAGTTCGGGATCCGACAATAGGTTGTGGCTCTTTTTTGGAGTAATTTCCTTCTGTTTTTGTTCTTTTATTTGCTTGTATCGGAAGGTAATTAGTGTGTCTAAATTTAGTTAGGCCTAATAGAAAAGATTTGGGAGCAATTACGAGGTCCACCAATGATCTCTTTAACATGTTTGGAGAAGTCTTGGGGACCTTGATTAATAAATCATAATTTGTTTGCTTACCCTAAAATACGTACCAATCATACAATTATTTAGATTCCTTTTGTGATTTTTTGCTCATAGCTAGCGGCATGCATATGATATTCCATTAGTACTGTAATCATGTTTAAGTATATTTAGTAGTTGACAATTAATGTCTTCTGTTTACTATCAATGAGAATAACGTCCATCATTGTTCCTTTCCATTAATTGAAAAGTAAACAAAAATTGGTCATACTTGTAATTTCAACAGTTAGATGATAAAATTTGACAATAAATTTCAGAAATAACTAGTTATTATAATTACGAACCTAATCTGTAAATTCTTTTAAAATGCTATTTAATTTTAAATTACATTCAATGAGTTTCTACCATATAATGATTAAGTACACACCTTTGTGGGGTTCAATTCGTCCAATATTTTTCCAATAGTTGCGGGGTCAACAAGCCAAGGGCCGGAGTCCTTTTAACATAATTGAAATGTGGGGCAATATGAAGAAAATTTATGTTCTCAAAGTACTAAACAAATAAAGCAGCTGTTGCAATGGGGTGCTGTGATGATGGCCAAAGACTAATCCAACAATCCAAGACTGCTTCAAAAATCGCAAAGCTGTGGAACTGTGATTCAATTATTATATATTCTTAAAATCATAACTATCCATAATGTGAATACTTAATATTTGTTATTATTGATACAACCATTGAACCATCAGCAAGGTAACATCATGTTGTTTATCTTCTTGTGTTTATCTTAGCAGTTTTCATTATGTGTTCCCACATGCAAAATCCAAACTTGGATTTGGGTTTTGAATTGGAAATGGACGGGGACAAAGCTAGTTAATATTGTGGTCGACAAAATGGGAGACTTTTGTTATTGAATTATGACTAGTCTTTGATTCATGTAGAGTGTGTACCAAGCTAATGTCCATATCAACTTATTGATGATATTAACCCTCATAATTGTGTTTGTCAAAGAGAAGAAAACACACCATGACCCATAACATCACCATCAACGCCTTTCTCTTATGCTTTCGCTAGGTAACTTGTTCAAGTTTCGCGCAAAATTGAAAAGCATTATTAAATTTATTATTATTTTTAATAACAATCAAATACAATTTAATTTTTTTAATATTTAAATATTAAAATATTTTTTAATCATTAAATGTTGAGTTTTTTATTTTCTTAAAAAAATATATTTTAATAAAATCATAAAATTGCCTAAAAGTTTACAAACTAATCTTCTAATATTTGAATATTAAATATTAAAAAATATAAACATGAAAGATCTCGTTGAATTTCAACTAATCTATTTCTAATATTTGAATATTAAAAAAAATAATAATAAAATGACTTAGAAGAAATCAAAATATCCTATACAAAGAAACTTTCTTTTCATCCATCTCATTTTTAACACTTAGTGCTATATTTTCAAAAAAAAAAAGTAGTTCATTGGATTAATTCAGTCGTTTGAAATAGAGCAAGTAGCCAATTTTGAACCCTTATTTAAGTCATCATCTTAGTTTATAAAATTTTATGACTTTAACCATTTTAAAAATAACTTTCGAGATAAACAATTGAACTTTGTCCTTAGTAAGCCAAATATTTATAATTAAATATCAAGGCTAATAACTTAAAGTATATTTTGTATACATGTCGCAATTTATAGTTACAAATATGTTAGATAGAAGGAGAGAATTATAATCTATCATTCTATATATCTTGCATTATTTTTGAAGTGCATCTTCTTTTGAAATTAGAGAGTTGTATATTTTATCTAGTCTCCTATGTTCTCTATTTTTTACGATTCTTCAAACAACTTCTTTCTTTCTTTTTAATACTCACCCTTATAAATATAATCCAATATAAATTCAGTAGAATACTCTCTCGTCTTAATAAAATACATTCCTTACAATTATGATGTCATGACCTAGGTGGCCATGATTGACACCCACACTATCCCCCGGTGGGCGAACCAGCGAAATCTGATAACAATCCCCAAATGATCCCAAAACAAGACATTCATGAAGAAAACAACTGTCATACTTTTTAAAACAAACTTCAAACTAATATACTGCACAAACACAAAACTAATAAAACAAATCCCCAAAACCTTATTGTTGTTGCACCAGACGTTTGTTTTACAATGCTAAGAAAACTAACAACTCAAAAGAAAATAAAATCATCAAATATCTAAAAAGAAAAGACATTTGCAATGGGAGAGTGAATTGCATCCTCATCTGCTCACCTTCTCAACTTCAAAGCTGCTGGTCTACAGGTGAGGACGTGAAGAACTGCCTGGCTCGGACTCTGCACCCATAAAAGAAATGTAGGGGTAGGGTCAGTACGTAATACTGGTAGGTATCATCAGCCAACCCTAAATAATAAAATGTATACCGAGTAAGAATAATATAAGACTAGTCTACAACATTTTAGGGAACAACACAAATTCAGACACGCTAGTTCTGCACAGGGGACAGCTAGCCTGCTCATTGGATTGGGCCATTTTCGCTGCAGCGATCTCGTCGGAGCGAAAATAGTTCCACTGCAGCAATACTGCTTAGGTAGTAGCTCGACATAGCTGCACTCTCTCAGTTTATCCGTTCAACAGTTCATCAATTCAACAGTTTAACATTGCACATACTCTATAAATCCACCAGCCACATACAATTAAAAACAACAATCATATCAGCTATTAGGACCTACAAGTCCATAGTTAAACACGACAACAACTAATAAATATTTACACACGGTGATAAAGTCACACTTAGAACTAAAGACATGTTCTTCGTTATCAACTCACTTCATATCAACAGTACTTTACACATTCTCTTAGAAAGTTCCTCATTCAACCTCATGAATATAAATAGAATTACAAAATAACAAAACCAAGGTTAACATGACGGGCACATGCTTCCACCATCTCCCCTTAACACTCAACCACACAAATCATGTACACACATGCCAGAAGATCTTATTTCTGTCCATCCAGCCATGACCTGCAGGGGATGCTAGAAATTCATGTACTGTGCCACGTGGCACCCGCTCCCGCTCATAAGCTCATCCGGATGCTCCCCTCGGAAACGAGCCACTCGATAATAATATTCGCTTGTCCGGATGCTCCTCTCGAGCGCGAGCCTCTCAATTCAAGATACAATCACTATCCTATTCATTATCAATTTTTGTAAAACAACAAGTATGCAAGTCATACACATTCACATATACACTAATTTCTGATTCTCCATTCACATGATCAATTCAGGACAAGTAATTCAATTCACAATTTTACATATACTTAACAACATGTTAATTATTATTTTCTATCAACATGGTAATCATACTCATTCGCAGGACAAACTCACAACAAGGGATGTCCAAAGACCAATCACATAAAATTATCACCTAAGCACACAAGTCATTAAGCAGGGTCTAACCCTACAACCATAACCTACCTCGATTAATTGAAGTTACCGACTTTGCTATTCTGCAGGAGCTTTGCCCTAATCTACACGCATATAGTAACTAGTTAATCACTCCTCAAGGTAGGGCCTAATTAGATCAAACCCCTCTCTTTTCAGGGCAATCTAACAGGAAACCCTTCTCTTGCACCTAGTTCTAGGTCCCCACCTTATCTAACCCGTCAACATTAACAAGAGGAACCTTAGGAGAGGAACCTTAGGAAGTAATCATTATCCAAAATTCAATAATCAAATCCTTCCATTACTCCCCCATAATTCAGTCCTAGTTCATCAACCCAGGATTCTCTAGTTCAAATTTTCACCATTAATGGGTCCCTCTTAAACTTCTATGATAAACAATACCCATTAAAGGGGCTAGGGGACAAAAAATTCACCTTTACACCACCACTTTTTGCTCTGGGGAAGAAATCACTTTCAAACTTTGCTCTCTCATGTTTTGAAAATAATGGGACTTAATCCCAGAAATATCACTTAAATCCACTTTCTGATTTTCGTTTTCCGCTGCAGTGGTCAGGGCACCGCTGTGGCAGTTCTAGTGATTATCCTCTATCTCTCTATGATGAAATTCCGACAATTACCATGGTCTCACTGCAGCGGAAATCCCACCACTACAGTGGTCCCCCGAGCGAGTAGCTACCTAGAATTCACCAGTTTCATACTTAGAAAAATTTCACAGCCCTTTCTATTCCTTCCCTAGCTAGTTCCAGTGTTCTAGGCCCTTAACCATCCCGTAACGACATCTGTGTTGTTACATCAGATACCAATTAAAACACTATTCATTCCCAAATGGTGTATATGCAGAAGAGGGAAAAGTATTTACCAGATTCCACAAATAGTTAGGGATACTTAACCCGCATATCAGCCTCGGCTCCTATGTGGCTTCCTCAATCGAAAGATTTTTCCACTGGACCTTTACTGTCAGAATCTCCTTGGACCTCAGCTTTCGAACCTCTCTGGCCAATATCGCTACGGTTCCTCCTTAAAGGACAGGTTCTTATCCAGTAACACAAGGTCCCTCTTGATGATATATGTTCCATCTCCATGGTACTTTTTTAGTTTAGACACATGAAATGTCGGATGCAATCCAGACAATTCTAGAGGTAATGCCAGCTCATAAGCCACTTCCCCCACACGTAGGAGTATTTCAAATGGCCCAATATACCTCAGGCTGAGCTTGCCCCACTTTCCGAACCTCATCACCTCCTTCATAGGGGACACCTTGAGCAGCACTTGCTCCCCTTCCATGAACTCCATGTCCCTTACTTTCTTGTTTGCGTATTACTTCTGCCTACTCTGAGCAGCTACCAGGCGGTCCTGAATTATTTGTACCTTTTCTAAGGACTCCTTTAACAAATCAATCCCCGAAGGCCTCACCTCAAATAATCAAACCACCCAATTGGAGACCCACACTTTCTCCCGTACAAAGCTTTAAATGACGCCATGCCAATGCTCGAGTGGTAGCTATTATTATAGGCGAACTCTGCCAAGGGAAAGAATTTTTTCCAATGGCCCCCAAAGTCTATCACACATGCCAGGAGCATGTCCTCTCATACCTGAATAGTCCGTTCCGACTTTCCATCTGTCTAAGGATGAAAGGTTGTGCTCAAGTCCAACCTCGTACCCAACTCGGCCTACAAGGTCCTCAGAAATGGAAAGTGAACTAAGTGCCCTGTCTGACACAATTGAAACAGGAAACCCATGTAACCAAATTACCTCCTTCACATATAGCTTGGCTAGTTTCTCAGCATTGTAAGTCACCTGGACCGATAAGAAGTGAGCAGACTTGATCAATCTGTCCACTATCACCCAAATTGAGTTAAATTTGTCCAAAGTCTTGGGAAGACCAACCACGAAGTCCATAGCTATCCTCTGCTATTTCCACTTGGGGATAGGCATCCACTGATGTAACACCCCAAAAATCCCTATGAATAAATCCTGGGTTTGAAGTTGATCATACATATAAAATTGGAAAAAAAATGTCCTCAGAACAAGCCTCAGTATGACTCGTAGGAGGATTGTACGAGTTGTACCAAGGACTCATAGTATGTTCTAGAGAGCTCAGCAAAATCTGATTTAGAAGTCATGGCAGGCTCTCATGAATTATACCAAGTAATATGAGTTGTACCAAGGTTTCATGGTATGATTCAGAGAATTTGGCAGTAAGAGGCAAGGAAACCACGATTAGATTCTACGATCCGTATCAGGGTGGTACGAGTCGTAGTGAAGGATCATAGATAGAAGGTTCAGAGAATTTTCAAGGAAGGATCAGTAGCTACAAAGACTCAGTATGAGTCGTAAGATGATGGTACGAATTGTCATTTTAGTCGTGAGTTGAGATGTCGTACACCTTGGACTTTCGGCTAAGTTTAGAACTGTTCTAGGTAGGTGGATAGACCCGAACCTGATGAATTTAAGGAATTAAGTTGTTAACATCAATTCTTAGGTGTAATAAGTGTATTGGATGAAAGTTAAGGTTATAAGAAACCTCTAGCATGAAGTTGAGTTGAGAGTCCTCCTACCGATTGGGTTTTTCATGGAAGTTCTTACAAGGTCCAAATTTAAACGATCATAACTCCTATTATACGAAATTTTTTGGGTTATCCAGCATATCAAATTAAAGCTGTTTGAGTATTCTTTCCAACGCATCAGACCTTACATCAATCGAAGTTCAGAGTAAAAAGTTATGTCCAGTTTAGTAAAGCACTATCAGGTTTGGCAGATAGGACCAGCCCTATTACCCCGAGTCTTGGTACGAGTCATGGTATGAAGGTACTACTCATACCAGGCACTCGTACCAGGGGTTTCAACAATCTTTTAAAGCCTCCCAGAAGCCAGAATGGCATACCACGACCCGTAGGAAGCCACCACGAGTCATGGTATGACCCCTAGCACCAGACAAACAAATTTTTGAGAACTCTTTTCCAGAGGTATTTTTGTAATTTTCTATGAGTCTAACTCTTAAAATAGGTTTTTTTAGGCTCCTTTTGGGATGAATTAAAGGAGTTTTCCTAATCTAACCCCTCACTCTTCTCACAACCACCGTAAAGTTCTTCTTCTCCCTTCTTCTCTCAAGGCTCAAGAACTAGGGTTCCTCTCCAAGGTGCGGAAGCTTCAAGATCTTTAGAGAGATCCTTCAACCAGGTATATGTGAATTCTACAAGGAGATTTTTATCCCCTTGTGTCCCCTAAAACTCTTTCCCTATTCACTATCAGTTCTAGCCCTGAGTTTTCGAAAGTGAAGATATTGTTGTCATACCTTGAATAATTCGTGTGGAATATTAATCTATGTTTATTGTAGTTAAACAAGGTATGTGAAAATTCAACAAGGATATTTTTTTCCCCTTGTGTCCCTTAAAACTCTTTCCCTATTCACTATCAGTTCTAGCCCTGAGTTTTTGAAAATGAAGATATTACTGTCATACCTTGAATAATTCATGTGGAATCTTAATCTATGTTTATTGTAGTTAATTTCCACCAGTTTGTGACCAAAATGATGCCTATTCCAGTGAAGTAGAATTTTAGCCCTAACTTTGAAGAAGAAACTAGAATCCTGTATATGTACTGAATTATTGAATCATGCTTGGATCTTTCTAAGTTAGGGAATTCCTATGGTATTTGTATGTATCAGAAACTCAGTTAAAGGTTTAACTAGTCAGTCTCATCCATAAATTTATTTACTTAGTATCACTCAGGAATGTCAGTCTAGCCTTAGTCAGATTTTTAGCAACCTCCGGTTTGACCAGAATAATGCCAGCTGATCAGTTTAACTATAGTCATTTCTTGAGGTGTCAGTGGTGCCTCCCAGTTATTAGTTATTATACTCAGATATCAGTTATCAGATTTTAGTGGTTCTTTAGAAGGTTATGACGCTTCTAGATAAGCAGCTCTGACCAGTCTTAGAACACCAGTTTCCAGATTCAGTCCAATAAGACTTTAGGGTACTTCCAGATAAGTATCCCTGACTTAGTCTTGGGCCCCAGCTTCGAGCTATCACCTTGGCAGTAGTAGTCATGTTAGATCTATCTAGTGGGAGTAGGACTTAGCACCGAGAGCGCTGGGGTTCCAGTGCACCCAAGTTTCCAAAACTACGTTGCCATCGTAGGTTATTTTTATTGGCCTTATGGCCCCAGACAGTGATCTCACAGTCCATGCCTTTATACCCTAGCAAGGTATATTGGGTCCTACCGATGGGGTGTGTACATCGGACTCCACGTCTAGCTCACATGGTTATATATCGGTTATAGACTCTCCCACCAGTCAGTCCAGTCCAGTTTCAGAATAAGCAGCTCAGTTTAGGTCTAGCTCTATCAGCATAGCTCAGTTCAGTTCAGTATCTCAGACTCAGTACTTTCAGACTTAGGACATGCCTTGACCATCAGACAGGGTCATTTTGACCACTTCAGTTTACTTCAGTAGTTCAGTTCAGTTTACTTATTGGTCATTGCATGTCATATCAGTTCAGGAATAATATTCAGTTATGTTTTCTCCCACTTACTCAGTACATTCAAAGTACTGACGCATACTTTTATGCTGTATCATTCCATGATACAACTGCAGGTTCTCAGACTCAGCACTGTTAGTCACCGCGGTTCAGCTCCTCCTCAGCAGTTGAAGTGTGAGTCCTCATCACTCGAGGGACTTATTTCATTTCTTTCAGTTAGCTCATTATTTTTTGCTAGAGTTAGAGTTAGCTGGGGACTTGTCCCAGCCACTCTCAGTTAGAGGGCTTTCAGAAACAGAATTTATTTCAGACTTCAGATGATTTGAACTTTATGTCTTCAATTTTATTTTCATAAATGCTTTTATATTATTAGTTCAAAGCTTCTGCTATATTTGTTTTACTAAGAATACCAATGTATGATAAACCAAGGGTTGACTTGGGGTCAATCCTGACTTTAAGTACAGTGTTCCATCCAGGGTGTAGACTCGGGGCATGACAACTGAAGAACTCCTTCAGGCTTTTGGTGCTCGTACTTCACCTACTAACAATTTAAACACTGAGCAATGTAGTCCACAAATAGTGTTGTTTTAGATCGTGGTATATCTTGGTGACTCCAGAGTGAATGGAGTACCTCGAGTTATGAGCTTCTTCCAAGGGAGTTTTAATTAGCTCACCAACTCGGGGAACACACACACACCCCTTTATTCTCAAGACCCCTTCATCATCTAACACTTCTTCCTTAGCTTCTCCTCGCAAAACTTTATCCCTAATCTTACCCAGCTTTTCATCTTCAAACTGCCTAGTTTTGATTTTCTCTAGCAGTGAGGATTTAGCCTCTAGATTGGCTAGTATTCCACCGATTTCGATCAGCGACAACCTCACTAAGCTATTTGCCAAAGTCTGGACTTCCCTGGCCATCGGCTGCTGAGTAGCTTCCAAGTAAGCTAAACTGCCCATGCTCACCATCTTCCTACCTAACGCGTATGCCACCACATTGGCCTTTCCTGGATGATACAAGATGGTGATATCTTAATCTTTAAGCAGCTCCATCCATCTCCTCTACCTCAAATTGAGATCTTTTGGGGAGAATACATACTGTAAGTTGCGATGATCTGTGAACACCACACATCGAGCTCCATACAGATAGTGCCTCCAAATTTTCAATGCAAACACCAACGCTGCTAACTCCATATCGTGTGCGGGGTAATTCTTTTCATGCACCTTCAACTGTGTCGAAGCATAAGTAATAACCTATCCTTCCTGCATTAACACAACACCCAACCCAGATCGTGAGTCATCACAATAAACAACAAAATCTTTACCTTCCACGGGCAACACCAGAATAGGTGTTGTGGTTAGCAGAGTCTTGGGTTTCTAAAAACTCGCTTCACATTCCTCTAACCACTGGAAAGGTACATCCTTTTGCGTCAACTTGGTGAATGTCGAAGCAATGGAGGTGAATCCCTTCACGAACTGACAGTAGTAACCGGCCAACCCCACAATACTCAAGATTTTCGTCACATTAGTTGGTCTCGCCCAGTTTTGACCGCCTCCACCTTTTGTGGATCAACTCGGATTGCCTTCTCGGAAACCACATGTCCTAGAAAGGACACTAGTTCCAACCAAAACTCGTACTTGGTGAACTTAGCATACAACTGTTTTTCCTTCAATAAATCCCAGCACAATCCTTAGATGATTTTCATGCTCCTGCTTGGTCTTAGAATATACCAAGATTGTTGACACCCAATTTTGACCTCCCTACGCATATATATATATTATTTACCTTTATGCATAAATTTCAGCTTGCATTTATATAGATCAAATAATTTATTATCGTAATGTTGCGTAAATTATTTCAAAATTACATATATATATATGCATATAATTTTTATTAATTTTAATTTTTAATATTAAATAATTATTTTGTGTATATTTCGTATTAATATACGCCCTTATTTTTTGAGATATATATTTTATTTTTTATCTTTATAAATTATTTACATAATTTTACTAAATTTATTTGCGTAATAATATTACTCGAATTTATAAATTATGTTAATAATATAATTTTATAATATTCGATAACTCAATTTTATTTTCTAGTCATAAAATTATTTATAAATATAATATTTTAATTATATAATATTTACATAAGTCTACTAAGATTTAGAATTTATTTATTAATAATAATATTTATATGATTTTTCTATAATTTAAACTATTTTATTATTTATTATTAAATTATCTAGAAGTGTAGTATATTTATTAATTTTATAGCAGCTAAAATCCAATCTCTCCAATTTATTTAAAATTTAGCCACTTTCTATTCAATTTAATACCAATTTTAATTAATTTATGTCAGCCACTTTTGATCAATTTTGGCTACTATTTAAATTCAATTTCAGCCTAAATTAATTCCTAAGTCAATAACCCATCCGGACGACCCAATTAACCCGTGACCCGACCCATCTATCCTAGAATCTAATCCTAGCCGTCCATCTCACCTAATCTAACTACTCATATTAAACCCTAACCTTACTTCCTTATTTACCACACTTACCCCCAAACCCTACTACACTTCCTTATTTTTTTCCCCCTTTCACCTTTAACAACAGCAGTTGCACCCCTCTCCTTCACTCTCTCTTCTCCCATCCCAAACCACCATTGATAACACTTTCTCTCCATTTTTTCTGGTGACGCACTCGCTGGAAATCAACACACACCGCTATTCTCCCTCTCTACAGCACCACCGAACAACCAGAAACCACCAGCCCTTCGTCTTCCCTATTTCCTCACCAGCGTTGGCCGGAAATCACCGCACAACCTCCATAATTTCCGGCAAGCGTCCACATACCCCCTCATCTCTTCTCCCGTTTCGTTTTGCACAACCGCTGCCTCTCCCCTCTCTCCCTCTCCATTTTCCGGAAACCACCATCTTTCCCTCACCACTGCCAGATCTAGTCGGTCACCTCCTCCCACCATTAACACCACCAAACCAGACCCAGCCGTACCGTCACCCTCACTCCTCTTTTCCACCTCTTTTCGTCTGGCCATTTTCGACCAGTAGACTGCCACTAGACCTTGGCCAGCACTTTGAGTACGATTTACTCGACATGTGACAGAATTTTATTAATTAATCTCCACTATGAATTTTACTATGCTCGATATTTTACATGTTTCCCTCTTATGAAGATCTCTCTCGATTAGATTCTTAGATCGGATAGTTGAGAAAATGAATGGTTAATTGCTATTTGCTATGCCTCTAGATTAACAGATAATGGGAGTCCTTGTTTCTATGAACTTTGCTTGAAATTTAATGTTTTGTCGGATTGTCAATTTTATATCTCATATGTCTTTTTTTTTCTTTTTTTTTCTTTCTTTGAAGAATTGTGATGAGTCCATAGACTTCATATCCGTCTCAAAAACCTCTGTGATATATGTTTGAAGCATTATGTTTTGTTAGATTTTAGTATAACAATACAAAGTAGAATTAATTACCAATTTTCCTCATTCTATGATTTAAATCACTGCAGTTTCATATTCTTTACTGTATTAGTAGGAAGTAGTTCCTAATGAATTGTCATATTCATATGTTCATAGTAATTCTGGATTGGTTTTGCCTTGTTAATTGTGGATACTTCCTCTTTAATTAATCAAGACAATTCTGACTTTTGTTTTACCTTGGATTATTTTTCCCTTTACAAAGTATGGTATACATGGTAACATGATTCCTCTAGTCGAGCACGTATTATTTATGTATGTAATTCCGTATGCTTTCGTCACTTTTGATTCATTTCTTCGTGACATTATTTCCTCATAATCAGATGCTAATCTCCATTAATAGTAGTTGAACTTTTAAACATAGTATTTTATTGAATTTACGAATTTGATAAATATGAAAAACTTTGTTTTTCGACTGTTATGGTAACTTTAGTCTTATTTTTTGCCTGCGATTTATAACAGCTCTATTGGGATATTATGATAAGATGTTGATATTCAGTTTGTCTTAATTAAAGGAGTAATTTGGGCGACTGATTCTCTTTCCTTTTCTCAAATCGTTTTGGTACATATGAGGTTTATGATTAATTGATTTTGTCTCGCTGATTAAGGAAAACCTAGTTGAGTAATGGTTTAGTACTTGATTAATTATAGTAAGGTCTGATTTATTTCTATTAAATTAAATATATTTCCTTTGATGTGGCTTTGTTAATTAGTACAAATTATCCGCTCATGGAAAGTAGTTATTCGGCTATGCTCTTGTTAATTAAGGAAATAATCCTCTTGATTGATCCCTTTAAATTTAATGCATATCTATGTTTGATAAATTATTCTTAATTTTAGGCTCAATTGATCTGATTAAAGAAAACTTATATATTCTTATGGAAACTTCTGATTTGCTTTTACTTAATTGGTTCATTTTATTTAATTAAGGAAATGATCTTCTAATTGATTTATTTATGGGTAAATTAACTTCTCGAATTAATTCTGGGATTATCCCCTTTTCCTTTATGATTTTTGACTATAAAAAAAGAATAGCCTTCCCCCTGGTTTATTATTCATGGGAACACTGAAAATATTTTTCTACTATTTCTTTGTTACTTCTAAGTTCATATTCTATTCCCTGCCCCGCCTCAACACGAGCACTGCTCGGGATCCACGAGATCCTTGTGATCTTGATGTGTTGAGTTTGGGTTTCAATTATTGAAAAGGCTGTTTTGAAATCTCTGGTTTGTCGTTTCATTCTTTCTAATCAACCGGTTAGTTCACTTATTTATTTTAATATTTCATTACTTGAACTTATTGTTTGCATCATGTCGTAATAATACGAATTTTATGTTCCTTAATATATGTGTCTACATATTCAGAATAAAATATGTGTGTAAATTTGGTTCTATAAGCTTGATCAACAGGTTACCCTTTCGATTTGGAAGAAAGAGTCCGCGGGGATTGGAGGGGTTATAGTTTAGCCAATTTATTTTTTTACATTGTGATGTATTTATTCATTTTATTTATGTTATTTCTGTTGGTATGTAATAATGTAAAACAAACACTGCTAATAGTGGAAAGGTGTCTATGGGGGGCGGGATTTTATTTTCATTTACTGTTTTCTCATATGTCGATACCACTTAGAAAATATGCATATAGGATTGACACACAAACAATAGAAATTATGCTCGTAGCAATTTAATTTATATGACGCTAGAAAATATTCCTATAGGACTTTATATCTAAAAAGTAAGATCGTCATAAATTTTGAGTTTTCAAATAGCTTGCCATTACTTAGTTGTAATAAGCATATTAATTTGGGGAGCATGTGAATTTGATTGGCGCCTTGTTATAGAATCTGTTGGTAGATAATATTTCATGACAAAGATAGTCATAAATTAAGATTGTAGGTTTTGTATTATAAAATTGCTCGCCATTAATCAAATATAGTGCTTAAATTTCTCTTTTCATATCTGGCCACTAATTTAGTGTAAAAATAGTTAAAGTTCCTTAAAGGGTGTCTGCCGTCTGTTTATTTAGAATCATCGTGGAGTAATATGAATATGTTATGTGCATTTAGATCTAATGTCATGTTATAAATCATGCTTGATGGACTTATGCTCATATTTAGTAATCATGTTTATAAGGTTGAGGCGTATTTGAAACCCATATTTGCTATATGTTTTAATTATTACCTACTTGTTTGATTATTTGGCATTAATCACCTTTATAAAGCCCTAAGAATTCTAGATCCAAACTCCAAAAATAGTAGTCCAAACGCCTCTTGGACATTAAGATTGGGACGGGTAGGTATTTTTTAGGTTGTTAGTCTTCTTCACTTAGATCGCTTAGGCTTAATAATAAATCAATTAATTTGGCGGGTAGTGGGAAATGATAGTATGTGCCCGCTGAAAAATATGAGCAACCTAAATAGGTTGCGAAATATTATTTTAGTCGCACGGGGTGATCCCGTTAGGTTAAATTAACCCCCCTTTTTAAAAGGCAGAACTACGTTTGACCTGATTCCCTTTTGGGATACGTAGGCACCTCTTTGAGGTTCGGTCCTATCCTTAAAAAAAGTTATTTGTTTTGTTATTATTTTTAATTTATCATTTATTATTGTTTGCCTTTATTTGTCAATCCTTATTTGCATAAATTGTTAAATTTATTCCTTTCATTATATTGTCACGATTTTCTTCCTTCTTATCACCTAGTTTATTTAAGTTGTTTCTACTACTTAAGATAAAAATCAATTTTATTTGATCAATTAGTAAACTCCCCACATAATAATGAATCTAGAAGGGACCCACATTTGTGGACCTCGAAAGGTGCCTAACACTTTCCTTTCGAGGTTACTTGAACCCTTACCCGACTCTGGTGACCTAGGCTAGTATAACAGACTCTTAGGTTAGTGCGGTGCCCTAACGCACCTCAAATCGTTAGGTGGCGACTCTTTTCAATTTAATAACCCTTAAGAGTTGTCACATGTTGTATCCCGCTTTTCGCGAGAAAAATGGGGCGTGACAAAGATATCATCAAAAAACACAATAATAAAGAAATCTAGGTAAGGTTTGAAAATTCCGTTCATCAGGCTCATGAACGTAGCCAGGGTATTAGTGAGTCTGAATGACATGACCAGAAACTCGTAATGCCTATACCTGGTCCGAAAGGCTGTTTTGAGAATGTCTTTAGCCCGAATTTTTAATTGGTGATAATCAGTCCTCAATCAATCTTTGAAAATACTGTCTCTCCTTGTAACTGATCAAACAGATCATCTATCCAAGGAAGAGGGTAGTTATTCCGAATAGTTACCTTATTCAACTGTCGGTAGTCGATGCACATCCGCATACTACCATCCTTCTTCTTTACAAACAAAACTGAGGCACCCTACGGCGACACTCTCGGTCTAATAAATCCTTTACTGAGCAACTCCTGAAACTGCTCCTTGAGTTCTCTCAACTCAGCAGGTGCCATTCAGTATGGAGGAATAGATATGGGTCGGGTTCCTGGTTCCAAGTCTATAAGAAAAATCTAGGTCACGGTCCGGCGGCATGCCGAGCAAATCTACAGGGAACACCTCTAAGAACTCACAAACAACCGGGACGGATGGAAGGACCCTCTGAACTAGTGTCTCAAATATGTGCCAGATACGCTGAACAACCCCACTCTATCAACTTACGGGCATGAATATAAGAAATAAGTTTCTTAGGAGCAGGGCTACAATTCCCTTTCAACTCCAACATAGACGACTCTGGACCCGATATAATGATTGTCTTAGCATAGCAATCTAGAATGGCATGGTAAGGGAACGACCAGCTCATTCCCAAAATTATATCAAAATCAATCATGTCTAAAATCACTAAGTCTGTCAGAGTGTCAAATCCCATGAAATCAATAACGCAATCACGAACAACCCTATCCACTAACACGGAACCAATAGGAGTAGACACACGGATAGGAGTATTAAGCATATCATACACAAGATCCAGACCCAAAGAAAAACAAAGAGACACATAAGAAAATGTAGAGCCCGGGTCAAACGACAGAATAGCCATTTTGTCACAGACAAAGATAGTACCTATAATGACAGCATCTGAAGCCTCTTGTTTGGGCCTACCAGGAAAAGCATAAAAGTGGGCCTGGTTACCAGTATGTGAACTGCCCCGATTGGGCTGTGCCACCCTTTTACATGCCTGGGTGCCACCCCTACCCACATGAGCACATCCCCTACCCTGATAAACACCACCTCTAACGGTTGGTTGACCACCACGTCCTAGTTGTGGATGATTCGGACTGATTGCACTACCTCCCCTCCTAGCTGGGGCCGGAGCTAGAGGAGCTGGGTGAGGAATAATCTGACCGCCCTGTCGAAACCTGGGGCACCATCCGTGGATATGGCCATACTGACCACACTCATGATAGACGTTCTCAATAACTCATCTCTAAACTGGAACAGAAGAAATAGGACGAGCCCTAAAATCAGAATGAACCATCTGAGTACCCCCAACTGCACCTAATGATCGTGGAGCTGTCCCTGGCGGACCTACGGCTGACACCTTCATGGAAAACTGAATAGGGAACCTAGGGAAACCCTATTGTGCCGGAGCCTTCGCATAAGAACTACTAAAAGAACCCGCTCTCTGAGCCTTCTTCTCAGCATTTCTCGCATAACCCTCCTATCTTACCCCTTCAACCGACTTCACAAACTCTACCACCTCCTGAAAGGTCTTACCCGAGGAGACCATTTGCAGAGCTGATACGTGAAGACCTACATTTAGGCCTTTAACAAACTTCCTGATGCTCTCCTCCTCAGTGGGTAGTAAGGGTAGAGAATACCTAGATAGGGAGTGAAATCGAGCCTCGTATGCAGCAACAGATGAGCTGCTATGCTCAATGGTGGTGAACTTATCCCATCTCCTATCCCTGAAAGTATGGGGAACATATTTCTCCAAGAACAAGGAGTAGAACTGGGTCCAAGTCAATGATGGTGACCCCGCTAGTTTGCATTCCACAAAAGCTCTCCACCAGAGTTGGCATCTCCCATCAACTAAAAGGTAACGAACTCTACTCCATACCTCTCCACCACCCTCATCTTTTTGAGCCTTTCATGGCAGTTGATGATAAACTCATAGGCATCCTATAACTCTATGTCGTAGAAAGTGGGAGGCTTCACCTTGGTGAACCTCGAAAACAAGTCATGCTCCTCCCTTGTCATCACCGGTCTTGGTACCGATATCGGAAACATAACAACCTCAAACATGTCATCAATCTGCGAGGCCACAACACTTGCATGTTTTATCCTCGACTACTGCGCCGCTGGAGTTGCTGGCGCTGCCCCAGTGCCCACAAGGTCGCTCAGAAGGTTGAGGACCTGAGCTAGAACCTCATAGGACGCTGGCACGGCAGGAGCTTCTCCTTGCATCGGGGCCTCGACCTCAATAGCCAACCGCTCGTGCACTGCTGGTGGCATAGGAGATGCAAACCTCTCCCTGATCGGAATAGGAGAATGAGCCCCTTCTCTAGCCGCAGTGGGTCACCAGCCATGACCTCTGCCCTTCCTCTACCGCGAACTGTGGTTGCCACTGTTGGCTCTGATACTGCGTCTTTGCTGCCGTTGGCGTGTGTTCTCACCATTTGGGGAAGAAAGGAGAGAAAGTTTTTAGATACCAATTTTGAGCACCAGATACCAATTGGAATTAAGTAATCGCATGAAAGGAAGGAAGAAGGGAGTTTTCCTAAAGTCCTGCAGCCTTTCGAAGATAAGTTACGGACGTCTCCGCACCAATCTGCAACACTTTACTAGACCCGTCTTAGTGCGATGAGATTAATGAACCTAAGGCTCTAATACCAATTTTATCACAACCTAGGTAACAGTGGTTGGCACCCACACTATCCTCCGATAGGTGAACCAGCGAAACCGATAACAGTCTCCAAATGACCCCAAAACAAGATATTCATGAAGAAAACAACTGTCATACTCTTTAAAAAATCTTCAAACCAATATACTGCACAAACCCAAAAATAATAAAACAAATCCCCATAACCTGATTGTCATTGCACCAGACGTCTGTTTTACAATGTTAAGAAAACTACTAACTCAAAAGAAAATAAAATTGTCAATGTCTGAAGAGAAAAGACATAAGCAATAGGAGAGTTAACTGCATCCTTGTCTATTCACCTTCTCAACTCTAAAACTATTGCTCTATAGGTGAGGACGTGAGGAATTGCCTGGCTCGGACTCTACCAGTATATAACACGGTACTGCTGGGCATCATTGGCCGACCCTAAATAATAACACATATACCGAGTAATAATAATATAAGACCAGTTTACAATATTTTAGAGAAGTACAACACAAATTCAGACATACTAGTTCTACACAGGAGACAGCTAGCCTGCTCACTAGATTGGGCCGTTTTCACTGCAGTGGTCTCGCCGCAATGAAAATAGTTCCGCTGCAGTGGTACTACTTAGGCAGTAGCTCGACATAGTTGCCTCTCTCAGTTTATCCATTCAACAGTTCAACAATTCGTCAATTTAGCAATTTAGTATTGCACATACTCCATAAATCTACCAACCACGTACAATTAAAAAAAAACACTCATATAAGCTATTAGGACCTATAAGTCCACAGTTAAACATGGAAACAACTACTCAGTATTTACACATGGTGACAAAGTTATACTTAGAACTAAAGATATGTTCTTCGTTATCAACTCACATCATATCAACGGTACTTTACACATTCTCTTAGCACGTTCCTTATTCAACCTTATGAATATAAATGGAATTACAAAACAACACACAAAATGACAAAACCAAGGATAACATGATGGGCACACGCCTCCACCATTTCCCCCTAACACTCAACCACACAAATCATGTAACACACTTACCAGAGGGTCTTATTTTTGTCCATCCAGTCATGACCTGCAGGGAACTCTAGAAATCCATGTACTGTGCTGGCATGGCACCCGCTCCCACTCATATACTCTTCCAGATGCTCCCCTTGGATATGATCCACTCGATAATAATATTTGCTCGCCTAGATGCTCCCCTCGGGCTTGATCCTCTCAATTTAGGATATAATCACCATCCTATTCATTCTCAATTTTTGTAAAACAACAAGTATGAAAGTCGTACACATTCTATATACAATAATTTTTGTTTCTCTGTTCACATGATCAATTCATTGATAACGCTCAAACTCACACTTTTTGGAAAAGTATGAAGCAGACATTGTCAATACAGAACCCAATAAAGAGGTTGGGGTCCAACCTACAGGGAATAAAGTAAGCTCTAGACTAATACTAGTACTTAAACTTGTTGGGGGGTTTCAAAGAAAAATAATATTAAAGCAAGATTATAATTAAGGTTGTTATCAAGATTTGTGAATAACTAGGATAAATGTTCCCCATGGGTCCATAACTACTTCGGGTATACACATGTGACCAATCCCAATTGTTACTTGTAGAACTGATAACTAGGGTTCATCCAAATGACTGGTTTATCCCTATTGGATGACTATATTTAATCACCGGGTCAGGTCTCATGAGCGATTTCTTTCTAACCGTTATCAATTGATCCCAAATTTAACTATCATGCAACCACAACTCAAGTTAATAGAATAATCATAAAGACCAAGGCTTTGTTGTAATTCTCTTTTCCTAATCTCTACTTTTCTAGGTTCAAGCAAGTAAAGAATTCGGGCAAGTCCTAACGTTGTACACCATTAAAAAATGTTTAAAGAAGAAGAGAATATAATACAAGTGTGTTACACCCCGTAAATTCTTAATGTTTAGATGGCCTATTCGCATGTTGGTTAAGAGTTTTAGAATGCCATACATGCTAGCAAAAGGCCCAGAGGAAGACCGGATAAGCGCTACATCGAACCATCGCAAAAGGAGGCTGGCAGACCCCCTCCGCGATGGCCAACGTGTCATGGAGGGCTCACCTCCGCAATGGCCAATGTGCCACGGAGGTGAGGTTCAGGCCTCCACTATATAAAGCCCCACTTCATTTTAAAATCATTTATCTGATATTTTCTTCATCAAACACGAAGAGAAACAGTAATGGACGAGGTGTTAATATAAAAATTCATCCGATTGCACCGTCAAACGCGGTCCAAACTCAAATTAACTTAGGGTATCGAAGTATAAAGCTGCCGGGAGCATTCCTACGGAGTTAGTTTCGTGAAATTCGACCGGAGAACCATCGTCCTACCGAGCTAAGGTAAGTGGAATTACTCCAAATTAGTGTCAATATACTCCTAGCCCTAAAGTTAATACTTCTCCCTTCTGGACTTTTGAGAAATAGCGAGTTTTCAGTTGTTTTTCGATAAGTCAAAGTTTGGGCTATATATATATATTCAAAATAGTATTTTCTTCCAGAATATCGATGAATTTAGTTATAATTTCTATGAATATGAATGCAGTTGGAAGAAATAGCTGAATATTGGCCGAGTTACGCCAGTTAGCCGGAAAACCGACAACTGAGGTATGTAAAGCCAGTTTCTTCGGCAAGTTAGTAATTCTAGCATAGTAAAATAGAGTAAATTCCATGAGAAAGTTCCAGAAGACGAGTATGAAGTATGTTTGTATTATTATGTCATATCAAGAATAAAAGTCAGTAAATCAACATCAGACAACAAGATCTTATCCCAGACTCAGTTTAACTCAGTATTAGATTCAGTTTAATTCAGCAAGAGATTCAAAATAGAATATCAGAACATGGATAGTATTTTCAGATTTAATATACATGTTATATGTGATTACTGTTGTTTGTTGAGACTTGTTTGTGATATGTGGGCACTCTTAGAGCTTTCTTGCCGCCCCAGGGTTAATAGCTGTGTCGACTTGCCCGCCAGAGGGTAAGGATACGTCACTCCAAGGAGTGGCATGCCATCCGTAGTAGGACGAAGATGGGATGCAGCATTCCCTAGAGCAGGCTGATCAGCATTATAGCATACCTTGTCGAGCGCTTACGCCCAGGGCACAGATTACAGATTACAGATACAGATCTCAGATTATAGTTACAAGAGTCTTCCGAACTCAGATACAGTTATATTCAGGGGCCCAGAGAGCCCAAGCTGCATACCCAGGGGGCCGGCGGGGTACTCGTAGTTATTAGGTGAGTGGAGTGAATTTATTTTTGGATGGTTTGACCCAGGTAGGGGTATATAGATTGCGTGTTGATTGGCACCTTCCGGCTTATGGGGGCTGGTATAGGTTCTTGTATTCTATATATATATAAATATATATGTTACTTATTAAGTTGATAAATAGTAGGATGCCGCATCGACAGGTATGATTCTTATCTTCTTTCCAGTACAGTTACGCTCGGTACAGATTCTGCTATTCTAGACAGTTTTAGCTATCCTCTGTCATTTCAGTAACTAACAGTTTACTGTTTATCTTCAGTTATGTTCAGTTTTGCTTTGCATACTTGGTACCAGTGGTACTGACGCCCGTTTGGGGGCGTTGCATTACTTTCCTGCAGGTACTCATAGACGAGGAGCTGATCCCTCGTAATTCCAGCCAGCCCACAGAGTCATCAGCTCCTGTCATCCGGAGATAGACAGCTAGAGGTTTATTCCTTTTTTTTGTTGTACAGTATGGGTAGGCCGGGGCCCTGTCCCGACCATCTTATTAGTATTCTTAGAGGCTTGCAGATTGTATATTCCTTGTGGTTAGATGTATCGGTCGTGTGAGGCTATGTGTATGTTTTAGTTGTTTATGATGGCCGTGTGGGGCCTTATTCAATTGGTAGTGGTGACCTTTTCGGTCACATAGCAGTTTAGCACCTGTTTTCTTGATTCAGAAGTAACTAGACAGCATGGTGGCCTTGTCGGCCCACATAGGTTCTTTCATATTACTGTTGTTCTGGTTAGCTGTTGCTCCCTTACAGGTGGCATCGGCCTAGTCGGTCGGAGGCTGTATTTACAGTTGTTATATAGCCCATTGGTTCTATAAACCCAGAGTTAGAGCCAGCCTGGCACCAAAAGTGCCTAGGCCCAGTAGTCCAGCAGTTTAGGTCTTAATAGGGCACTAGGTGCAAGTCATGCCTCCCAAGGCGGGGTGTGATAAACTTGGTATCAGAGCAGGTCGTATCCCAGGGAGTCTGCAAGCCGTGCTAAGTAGAGTCTTGCCTATGGATGTGTTATGCACCACATACTATACACAGGAGGCTGCAAGGCAAGATAGGATGGTTACTCTTTCTTCTTATTCAGTCATGCTATAGAGCGGTACAGTATAAGGTTGAGTCCCTAAAACTTATCACACTCTTTGATTACAGATACAAAGTCAGATCAACGACACCCTATCATAGGCAAAAGATTGGATATAGCAGCAGAAGAGGGCACCAACCAGTTGCAGGGTAACTACAGCAGCATGAGGAGGTATCAGGGACCTCCCAATGTGATACCTCTATCGGTACTATCCCCAGTATATTTCTATAACTTCAAAGTAGGAAGTCATAAGCATAGCATATATACGAGTTGATTTATTTGTTAGATATATAAGATCTGACTAAGATGACAGATAATATTAGATTATCGCATAGATGTGAGAAAGAGAGGGAAATGCAGGATTCCCACCTCCATCCTTTTAGATGTGGTACAGTTCCATGTCTTCGTTTCGTTGCAGTAAGAAAAGGCTATTCCTACCTCTTAGTTTTGATTCCAGTACAGTAAAGGGAATAAGGATTGAGGCGACGTTGCCCAAAGTAAGCAGTAAGTGAAGACGGATTGGTTGATTCCAGAAAGTGTTAGAAAGAGTAAGGAGCCCTATGATTACGTAAGTTGTGCAAACCTTCATGGTAACAAGTCAGAAGAGCGAGTAAGACCACTAGATTACTCAAAGTGGGTGTAGGAGATCCGTCAATGATGAACTTCCAGTAATAGTCAAGTTCAATTCAGAAAAAGGTTGAATCCATCGTAGCATGCTAACGACGGCAGGATACGCCTGCAAGATAATAATTATAATCTTAGTTGTGATATCGAAAGATAGGGAGGTTATATGAATAAGATGGGTCCGACTACAAGCCTGAAGAAGCATAGGTTGAAACTTGACTGGTAACCTTATTGACAATGTAAGGCAGGTACCTTGAATCCCAAAGCTCAGTTTAAGGAAGATAAGGGTGAGGAGTATGAATACCAGATTTTGAGGGGGAAAATTAGAATCACCTCTAGATTAATAGAACATCGTGTATTAAGGACTAAGCCTTGGAGTGACAGCTAAGAGATAGTACGGTCGTAGTCCATAATGTTGTAGTATGTCTACCTAGGGGGAAGGTAGGAGAGTGCTAACACAGAGGCTCTAATCTAGTGTGGCCTAGAGACAAGGTCCAATAGACAGTCACGGGCCCTTAATATAATGCCAAGTAAGGCCACGAGGTTCGGATGTTGACCCCACGTTGTAAGAGTGGAGAAATTTCAAACAGCAGATCATAACTAAAGTGCATGTGTTTGTTGCTTCTAGAATGGGATGAAAATCCGATGAAATGGTACGAGAGGACAGGAGATATCATTAGACTATAGAAGCAGTACATCATGTGCAGTATGAAATTCAGTAAAGCATGTCAGAGATTACGTATTACTACAAAATTCAGTATGTATTGTAACTAGTTGTTGATATATATATATACAGATATCAGATATATTATGAGTAGCTGCCAATAGGGGTTACAATCACACAGATTCGGGTAACTTCAAGGAAATATATACAGATCATACTACAGAACCCCTCGCCAAAAAAGGGGGCAGGGTAAGTGTGATCCACGTATGAAGCCATAGAAACTTTCTCAGTTCTCAGTTTATTGAGTTGATGGACTTATATGCTTGTTCCAGAACCAGAGATAAAGACCGAATAAGCATACTCCATAGGTTAGCAACACCAGAATTTTCCAGTATGTTAAGTGGGCGTACATCATTTTTCCAGCCTTGTAGGTGAGAGTCAGCCTTAGTCACCTTAGCAGTTATCATATAGAACACCCCGCAAGTCAGCTAGCCGTCCCAGTCAGACAAACCCGCGGGTTCCCCAAGAAAGGGTCCACATCAGTAGTTACTGACGAACTAGTACCCCAGCTGGTTCACGTAAGATATTCAGATACAGAGTCCTAGGAGAAGGCCAGTCTTTACAGAATTGCTCATAAGACCAAAAATTTCTCAGAACAATAGTATAGATCCGGGTGGATATGAGAAAGGAATAAGGAAGTGGTAGTACTCTGTTAGCACAATGTTTACTAAGACAAGGAAATCGGTAGATTCCCTGTGAAGATCCAGAGAGTGATCGCTTGAGAGTAAATCCGATTAAGCCCAACTCTACAGTTGTTCAAGTAGAATAACAAAGCAGTTAGTTGTCCACAATTTCACAGTTATGCATGAACTATAGACGCCCGAGTAGGACATTTAGAGCATTGTTAGACTACTTCAGCATTCGGGTCATTCAGCCCAATTATTCAGTTGTTCACAGTTATTCAGCCAGATTATTAGAGATCATGATCACTATCAGGATCCTCTGATCAGATACGTGCACATGGTGTGCAGACACTCATATAGATCATTCCAGCAGCGAGTAGCATTAGCATGCGACCCAGAAGGCCAAATAAGCTCTAGCTATACAGATAGATTACTTGTCAGTTTTTTCGGTATGATAAACCAGTATGATCGTCATTTACATGCCAATTTCTCTAAATGTGAATTTTGGCTAAATTCAGTAACCTTTTTGGGTCACGTCGTGTTGGAGGCTGGTACACAGGTAGATACACAGAAAATAAAAGCAGTGAAATCATGGCCAGAACCACCACTCCGATCGAGTTACACAGTTTCCTGGGGTTAGCCGGGTACTATAGAAGATTTGTGGAAGAATTTTCCACCTTAACAACACCTTTGACTAAACAGACACAGAAGGCAGCAAAAAATTTTAGTGGACCAAGGCATGAGAGCAGAGTTCCAGGAGTTGAATTTGCGGCAGTGTCGCTGGTTGGAGCTGTTGAAAGACTATGACGTGAATATTCTGTATCACCCAGGAAGGGCCAACGTAGTAGCAGATGCCCTCAGCCATGAATCTGTGGGGAGTTTAGCATACTGGCAGCCCGAGCGGCAGGGTTTGGCTTGAGAAATACACCAATTAGCCAGTTTAGCCGTTCGTGTAGCTGAAACAGAGGACAACAGAGCGGTAATTCAGAACTCCGCTGTTTCGTCGTTAGTTGTGAAAGTAAAGGAACGACAGTATGAGGATCCTGACCTGGTTCAACTTAAAAATAGAGTTCAGCAAGGAAAAGTGCCGGATTTTTAGGTAACTAAGGATGAAGTGTAGCGATGTAAAGGCCGCCTTTGTGTTCCAGATATTTCAAGGCTTCGCCAGCAGATTATGAGTGAGGTACATTACGCCCGCTATTCTCTCCATCCAGGCGCGACGAAAATGTACCATGATATTAAAGAAATCTACTGGTGGCCAGGTATGAAGAGGGAAATAGCAGAATTTGTAGCCTAGTGTCCTAACTGCCAGCAAATAATAGCTGAACACCAGAAACCAGGCGGATTTACCCAAGACATAGCTGTGCCTCTTTGGAAGTGGCAAGCAGTAAATATGGATTTTGTAGCAGGATTACCCTGTACCAGGCGGAGATATGACTCGATTTAGGTAATTGTTGACAGACTGATTAAAAAAATAGCTCATTTTCTGCCAGTAAGGGCTACCTTTTCTGCCGAAGATTATGCTGAGTTGTATATCAGAAAAATAGTCAGGTTACATGATGTTCCAGTGTCCATTATCTCCGGTAGAGAGGCTTGGGGACACAGGATAACCTGAGCACAACTTTCATCCTCAGATGGATGGGCAGGCAGAATGCACTATTCAAATGCTCGAGGATATGTTGTGAGCGTGTGTGTTGGACTTTGGAGGTAGCTGGGATGAGCATTTACCACTTATTGAGTTTGCTTATAACAATAGTTACCACTCAGCTATCCAAATGGCGCCCTATGAAGCATTATATGGGCGGAAGTGTAGATCTCTAGTTGGTTGGTTGGGGGTAGGAGAATCAGCATTAATTAGGCCGGATATCATTCATCAGTCAGAGGAAAAAAAAAGTAAAGCTTATCAGAGAACGCTTACTGACTGCTCAGAGCTGCCAGAAATCATATGCTGACGTGCGACACTGAAACTTGGAGTTTAATGTGGACAACTGGGTATTCTTGAAAGTCTCTCCAATGAAAGGGGTGTAGATTTCAGTATGTCCAGGTTACGGAAGAGCTGGCTTATGAAGAGGTTCCAGTAGCCATACTACACAGACAGATTCACAGGCTGAGAACTAAAGATATTGCTTCTGTCAAAGCATTACGGCGTAACAGGAACCGAGAGGAGATGACTTGGGAAGCAGAGGAAGATATGAAATTAAGATATCCTCAACAGTTCCAAACTTAATCAGCTAGAGGTACGTTAATATTGCTGTTTTATGAATTGACTTATATTAAGCGAATAAATGAAATAGCTGGCTTTTTGTGATGAATACTGGTGTTGTGTGGAGTACCTGTATTGGACTTTTCTACTTTTCAGGATTTTTGAGATAGTCCATATTATAGGGGAGACTCTGCCACAATTTTCCTAGAATAAGTCAAGTAAGTTGAAATTCTTGTAACTAGAAGTTTACATTTGAGGAAGAATGTTCTTAAATGGGGGAGGATGTTACACCCCGTAAATTCTTGACGTTTAGATGGCCTATTCACATGTTGGTTAAGAGTTTTAGAATGACATACATGCTTGAAAAAGGCCCGGGGGAAGACCAGACAAGCGCCACGTTGAACCATCGCAAAAGGAGGCCGGCAGACCCCCTCCGCGATGGCCAACGTGTCACAGAGGGCTCACCTCCGTGATGGCCAACGTGCCACGGAGGTGAGGTTCAGGCCTCCACTATATAAAGCCCCACTTCATTTTAAAATCATTTATATGATATTTTCTTCAGCAAACACGAACAAAAACAGTAAGGGACGAGGTTTCAATATAAAAATTCATCCGATTACGCCGTCGAAAGAGGTCCAAACTCAAATTAACTTCGGGTACCGAAGTATAAAGCTGTCGGGAGCATTCCTGCGGAGTTAGTTTCATGAAATTTGGCCGGAGAACCATCGTCCTACCGAGCTAAGGTAAGTGAAATTTCTCCAAATTAGTGTCAATATACTCCAAGCCCTAAAGTGAATACTTCTCCCTTCTGGACTTCCGAGAAATAGCGAGTTTTCAACTGTTTTCCGATAAGTAAAAGTTTGGGCTATATATATATTAAAAATAGTATTTTCTTCTAGAATATCGATGAATTTAGTTCTAATTGCTATGAATATGAATGCAGTTGGAAGAAATAGCTGAATATTGGCCGAGTTACGCCAGTTAGCCGGAAAACCGACAACTAAGGTATGTAAAGTCAGTTTCTTCGGCAAGTTAGTAATTCTAGCATAGTAAAATAGAGTAAATTCCAAGAGAAAGTTCTAGAAGCCGAGTATGAAGTATGTTTGTATTATTATGTCATATCCAAAATAAAAGTCAGTAAATCAGCATCAGACAACAAGATCTTATCCCAGACTCAATTTAACTCAGCATTAGATTCAGTTTAATTCAACAAGAGATTCAAAATAGAATATCAGAACATGGATAGTATTTTCAGATTTAATATACATGTTATATGTGATTACTGTTGTTTGTTGAGACTTGTTTGTAAATGTGGGCACCCTTAGATCTTCCTTGCCGCCCCAGGGTTAATAGCTGTGTCGACTTGCCCGCCAGAGGGTGAGGATACGTCACTCCAAGGAGTGGCATGCCGTCTGCAGCAGGATGAAGATGGGATGCAGCATTCCCCATAGCAGGCTGATCAGCATTATAGCATACCCTGTCGAGCGCTTGCGCCCAGGGCATAGATTACAGATTACAGATACAGATCTCAGATTACAGTTATAGGAGTCCTCCGGACTCAGATACAGTTATAGTCAGGGGCCTAGAGAGCCCAAGCTGCATACCCAGGGGGCCGGTGGGGCGCTCGTAGTTATTAGGTGAGTGGAGTGAATTTATTTTTGGATGGTTTGACCCGGGTAGGGGTATATAGATTGCGTGTTGATTGGCACCTTCCGGCTTATGGGGGCTGGTATAGGTTCTTGTATGCTATATATATATATGTTACTTATTAAGTTGATAAATAGTAGGACACCGCATCGACAGGTATGATTCTTATCTTCTTTCCAGTACAGTTAAGCTCGGTACAGATTCTGCTATTTCAGATAGTTTTAGCTATCCTCTGTCATTTCAGTAACTAACAGTTTACTGTTTATCTTCAGTTATGTTCAGTTTTTCTTTGCATACTCGGTACCAATGGTACTGACGCCCGTTTGGGGGCGCTGCATTACTTGCCTGCAGGTACTCATAGATGAGGAGCCGATCCCTCGTAATTCCAGCTAGCAAAAAGAGTCATTAGGTCCTGTCATCCGGAGCTAGACAGCTAGAGGTTTATTCTCTTTTTTGTTGTACAGTATGGGTAGGCAGGGGCCCTGTCCCGACCATCTTATCAGTATTCTTAGAGGCTTGCAGATTGTATATTCCCTGTGGTTAGCTGTATAGGTCGTGTGAGGTCGTGTGTATGTTTTAGTTGTTTATGATGGCCGTGTGGGTCCTTATTCAGTTGGTAGTGGTGACCTTGTCGGTCACGTAGCAGTTCAGCACCTGTTTTCTTGATTCAAAAGTAACTAGACAGCAAGGTTGCCTTGTCGGCCCGTATAGGTTCCTTCATACTACTGTTGTTCTGGTTAGCTGTTGCTCCCTTACAGGTGGCTATCGGCCTAGTCGGCCGATGGCTGTATTTACAACGGTTATATAGCCTGTTGGTTCTATAGACCTAGAGTTAGAGCTAGCCTGGCACCAGAAGTGCCTAGGCCCAGTAGTCCAGCAATCTAGGTCTTAGTAGGGCACTAGGTGCCAGTCATGCCTCCCAAGGCGGGGCATGATAAAGTATTTAGCATTAGTTTTGAATCACTTTTGTATAACCCTATTTTGTTAATCTACCATGGTTCCGAAAACTCTAGTTATGGAGGTTTTAGCCTTTCATGATTGTAAGATTATATTTTGCCTTCATAGACAAACACATAATTAAATACTTATAATAATAATTGAAAGAAAACCTACTTTGAATATTAATGAACAATCTCAAGAACAATTGATAAAATAAAGTGTTTGATCTTAAGAATTGCTCTCCAAAACTTGATGAAAGTTCAATAAAATTACTCTTCACACGTCTCTACTACTTCCTTTCTTCCTTCTTTTTCTAAAATAAAACATAAAAGGTATTTATAAAGATATTAGAAACCTTTTCCTAAGCTAACAGGAAATTTTTCATATCTAGTGCTGGCCTGTCTCACGACTGAACCTACGACCCGTAATAGGATTGTGCGGGTCATACCTTCTTCTCATACATCCTTGGCTGCTGCAGATTTGTCTAAGTGTTGGCAACTGGTATGGCTCGTACCATAGTCCTACAAGTCGTACAATGCATCTGTGGCTTGGCCCTGAGAATTCTGACATCTCGCACCTTCCTCCTATGACTTGTACTGCTTATTGTATCTAAAGTTCTGCCAAGTCTTGAAGAATCACTTAAAGCTCACCACGGCTCATGGTACGGGTCGTAAGTGGTTGCTATAATCTGTGGGTTCCACCTGTACCAAGAGACTGCCTTGTGCAAATTTCTTTGGAGATTTCCACGACTCCAGTTACGGCTCATACTATCTTGGTATGGATTGTACTGAGAGTGGTACTTTGCCTTCCTCTTATTTTAGCCTTCTTCTTTTCACCACAAGTCTTAGTACGATTCGTACAATCAAGGTACGGCTTGTACTAAGACTTGTACTTGGCTGATTTTCTGCACTTTTGTGCTTCTTTTGCATATTTTTGCTCCAACACTCATTTTTCCTGAAAACAAAGAAAAAGTACCTCATATCTATATAAACATACCTAAGTCCATGCTATTTTCTCACTTTTAAGCATCGATAGTAGTGTAAACGCACAACACATCATTCATGAGCAGTTCACTTCATAATTTCACATATACTTAACAATATGTTAATCATTATTTTCTATCAACATGGTAATCATACTCATTCTCATGACAAAATCACAACAAGGGATGTCCAAAGACCAATCACATAAAATTATCACCTAAGCATGTAAGTCATTAAGTAGGGTCTAACCCTCCAACCATAACCTACATCGATTAATCAAAGTTACCGACTTGTCTACTCTACAAGAGCTTTGCCCTTCTTCAATGCTTTGGATAGTTTGAAATATATGCACGGATAGTGATTAGTTAATCACTCCTCAAGGTAGGGCCTAATTAGATCAAACCCCTCTTTTTTCAGGGCAATCTAATAGGAAACCCTTCCATTCCACCTAGTTCTAAGTCCCCACCTTGTCTAATCCATCAATATTAACAAGAGGAATCTTAGGAAGTAATCATTATCCAAAATTTAATAATCAAAACCTCCCATTACTCTCTCATAATTCATCCCTAGTTCATCAACCTAGGGTTCTCTAGTTTAGATTTTCACCATCAATGGCCCCCTTAAGCTTCTACGATAAACAATACCCATTAAAGGTGTTAGGGGACAACTCACCTTTTCGCCACCACTTTCTGCTCTGGGAAAGAAATCGCTCTCAAACTTTATTCTCTCAAGTTTTGGAATTAATTGGACTTAATCCCAGAAATCTCACTTAAACCCACTTTCTGATTTTCCTCTTCCGCTGCGGCGGTAACTTTTCCGCTGCAGCAGTTAGGGAACCGCTGCAGCGGTTCCAGCGATTATACTCTATCTCGCTATGGTGGGACTCCGGAAGTCACCACGGTCTCGCTGCAGCGGTCCCCCCAGCCAGTAGCTACCCAGAATTCACCAGTTTCACACTTAGAAAAATCTCACAGCCCTTTCTTCCTTCCCTAGCTAGTTCCAGTGTTCTAGGCCCTTAACCATCCCTAACGACGTCCGGGTCACTACATATGATTATATTATATGATTAAATATAATAATTGTACAAAAGATATGTATTTAGAAAATGATGATTTACAATTAATGACAAAGATATATATTTAGAAAATTATCATTATTACTAATGAAAATTTTAAACTGACTCTTACTCTAGTAGTAGGCGGCGTATTTTTTTTAAACGAGGTCCTCAGTAATGTGACATAGAGACTCCTTATTCTTATTTGTTATTTAGTATTTCGAATTAATTCTTATTTCTATTTATTTTATTAATCAACACTAAAAGTAAACAAATCAATACCATCTATTCTTACCAGCATAAAATTAAAATTACTCATTATCTTTGAGAAAAATACATGAGAAATCTACCAAAAAAATTACTGATTTTTTTTTCTCTAATTGATGAAAATTACCAAGATTCCTTTCGGGACTTGATATGATTAAAAAAACACACAAAAAATATGAAAGAATATTTTGATTCTATTACTAATCATTAAATCAAGAGGAAGAAGGAATATGCTCAACAAAGAGTTATCGTTTTATATCCAATAATATTTGACATAAATTCATTGAGAAATTTCTATCAGCCTTCTAAGATTCTTTTTGGATATTATTGTCAAGGAGCAATATTTTTATGTCAACTTTATCATCAAGTGAAGTGTCTTTACTAAAATTTTCTATACAATAATCAAGACACATTTGTTCCTACAACAATTAAGATAATTATTTTTATTATAAAATAAATAGAAAAAATAAGGAGAATCGAAATGAATTAAAACTCATGAGGATACAAAAAAGTTTAAAATTACATAAATGCACCATTTGTCAAAGTAAGAGAGAAAATAGAAGAAACGAATAAATCTTTAAATAATACATAAATGGTTCTTCATGAAATAAGAAACGTCCAATAATTTTGCTAGCAGACTTTTATTAATAAAGTCAAAAATGACTAATTTGATGTCAAATAAAAATACAAATTTCGACAATTAGAAATTCATAGAAAATCGAATTAAAGAAATCTCATAGACAGAGAACACCAAAAAGTAACAACATATATATTCTCACTTTTTACCTTAATCATAAGAAAATAGATGAAAAAGGAACAACATAATTAATTTTTGAACTTTTATCGATAGCTTCCCGCAAATCGATAAACATTCAAGAGTCTTCATCATCGAGCCAAATTAAAACATGAATGTAATACTGCAATAATAATATATGAGGATTACTTCTTCAAATATGAAATGAAAAGTAACTTCGGTTAGGATCTCATGAAGTCAAAAATATGAATTTATATAGAAAAAATAGAGGATATTATAAAGTATCTTAAAATTTTAAACTAAGTTTGTGGGGGTTATGAATATGAAAAGAATGAAAGTTATAAATATTATTAAGAGTGAAAATTAATTAAATAGGTAATTAAGTATATCAGTTATGGAGGCAATAATTTTAAAAGCAAATAAAGGAGAAAAAAGAAACAAATAAAAAAGACAAAAAAATAAATTCAAATGAATAAATTTAAGAAGAATACTTACATGGACTCGTTTAAGAAAATAATTCCCTATTTACTGTCTTTATTAGCTAGTCGTCTTTGTTAGGCTAAGCAAATTGATTCATTTTTCTTTTATTTCTTACCCCGTTGTGTTAAATAATTGGAGATACTGAAAAAATTAGAAAAAAAAAGAAATAAAAAATATATATAATTAATGATTATAAAAATATATCACATAATAAATAATTATTAAATAACTAAACTAATGACAATGACTTTTGGACTTTTAAACTGAAAAAAGAGATATATAATTAAGAGAATATAATTAATAAATAATTTTTAAATTTTTTAATAAATCATATAGATAGAAAAGAAAATAAGAAAATGTCAAAAAATAGAAAAATAAATAAATGTCATTCTTAGCTTTAGAGACATGCCACATCACCTCTTTTCTCTCTCTCTCTCTCTCTCTCTCTCTCTCTCTCTCTCTCTCTCTCTCTCTCTCTCTCTCTCTCTATCTGTATGTGTGTGTGTGTGTGTGTGTACAAAAAAATAAAAAATGTTGTGTACAAAAAAATAAAAAATGTCAAAGAGACATACTATATTATATTTAACATAGTTAAGAGAGTTAAAAGAGTGACTTTTGAGTTTTTAACATGGCACATAAATGAGACAAAACTAGAAAAAATATCCAAAAAAAAAAAGAGATAAGAGATAAATAACATTCTAAGCCATAGAGAGGTGCCATATCACCTTGTCCGCGCTTCACGCAAAAATCAAAAGCATTATTAAGTTTACTATTTTTAATAATAATCAAATACTATTTTATTTTACTAAAATATTTAAGTATTTTTTTAATCATTAAATTCTAATAAAAATATTGTAACGACTCACTCAACCGTTATAGCAACGCGACCACTTAGAGCGGGCAAATTTAAAAATTTAAAAATTTAGAAAGAAGTGCCCAAAATATAAGAGCATGATATGAACAAGTTCGAATAAGTTGAGTCACAATTGAGTGGGCCCAGGAGTGTGTCCAACGCGGTGGGCTGCCCTCCTTCATATCGGAACCACTGCAGCGGTAATTAGTCTTGCTGCAGTGGGGGACGCGGACTAGAATTCTGCAATTCTGTGCAGTTAGAATTTAAAAATCTATTCTCTCAAAAAGGGCTTAATAAAAATGGCAAACAATAGGAAATAGAGTTTTGGAATAGGAAAAGGAGCAAGGAGGGAGGGATTCATCCTCTATAACTAGGAAATTTCGCCAGAACTCAAAAATCGGTGCAAGCATGCAATTGGGAACGTCTCAACGATAGCTTGGCATCCAAGTACGATATGGCTTACTCACTTTCATGTTAGACTTTGATTAGCCAAGCATATATGTGCATATAGTTGATATACTTTTGATGGGTAGGATTGAAATGAATAAATTGTTATGGAATATATAAACCGGTAAGAGTCCGAGGACGAAAGAAATAGGATAGGGATGGTGATATCCACATAATGTAAAAATCCATAAGTTGTGATTGTAGTAAAAATAAACTATGCGTGAGGGTGTATGTGAGAGTGAGTTGATTGTATGCGGAATGATCTTCGGCACTGTTTGTTGATGATTATATACATACATAGAATTTATTGTCCTTCCTCCTGAACTATAATATTAAACGGTTAGTCATGAAAATCATGTTTATAGAATGTGGGAACTAATCATTTATGGGTGCACTATGATTATTTAGAGATGCAATTTAAGACCCCCGAATTAGAGGAGTTAAACTTTATATAGTGACATGTATGCTTATGAATGATAATGTGTTAATTTGGTATATGAATATCAGTTGTGATGATGATTACCCTATTAAAATGTTATTGTTGAAACAAATTTGGTTTGATGCTGCCCTAATGTGGTGAGCGATAAAGAGATGAGTCACAAGATTTCAAAAAAGTAATCCGTGGTGAAACTGGAAAAAGACTAGTCGAAGTAATGCCGAACAATACCACTGCAGCGGATTTGAAACTGTTGCAGCGAGACCGTTATGACGATAGTAATGCTGCTACAAGGGAGCCCAATATCGCGAGCGGGCCAGGTTGCACTTCCTTGTGAAGTTATGGATATAATTGATGTTATAATTATCTGGTTAATAATTTGGCTCAGAACTAGGCAGTTTATCATAATTGTTGATATGTGACTTTTTTCGTGTGTGTGATTTATTGATTGTTTTTCTATGATGTGTGGTCCCCAAATTGAGAGGTGAATCTGTATGGATCAAATACGTGAACAGAATAATATGTAAAGTGGGAATGTAAGTCGTTGATGTGTTTGTGAATGCGAGACATGGGGCCGAAAGGAGAAAACTTGGCTAAGCAGACTAGTATGATGAAACTCTAAATGAGGGTTGTAGATATGAGTGGCTTATGCCCAATGTGAGAATCTAGGGGAGCGGTATGAGGGAGTACACAAACAGGTACGGATAAAAGACCATACGGCTGTGTGTACGAATATGAGTGCACAAACAAGCATGATAAATGTTTCATATGGATGGGTATACAGTACATGGATTTTTAGAGTCCCCTGCAGGTCATGACTAGAAGAGCAAGCATAAGACCCTCTGACATGTGTGTACCATGATGTGACGCAGGCGTGTGCCCGGCATATCACCGATGGTATGATTGCAAGATCAGAAATTTTGCAGGTATGGTATGACATATATACAGCTACAATAATGAGGAGGTACAGATATACAAGTGTGACAGAAGATGTACCGGCATGATTTGGGTTGAGGTGAGAGACTTGGTTGGAATGCATTACATGAAGTTACAGTACAGTTATGGTACTATGTGACATAATTGTGATGTGGAGAAATAGGTATGCATGTGTATTTGATCATGGAGGATTTGACCATCGGCAGGTTTGATGCTTTCCTTGTGTGTCCTTTATGTTATTTAACTTGTATTCGTGATTAAATGGTTGATTAGAGTAGTTGTAGGTTACATAAGGTAGCATGATGGGTTTAACAAAAAGGTCGTGAGTTACGGGAAAACAACGGGTTTAACTTTATTATTTAATGTATAAGTTAAGGAGGGTCAGAAAATCTTGTAAGTAATTAACTAAGTTAATGATAGAAATGTATTTGGTCAATGATAGTGAGATGAATAAAAGAGGTAGACGTTCTATAAGGTTACATGACGGAAATAGAGAGAGAACTGAACAGGGACATTGGGCTGCTGACTGTTTTGGGTACCGCTGCAGTGGGCAAATCACTGCAGTAGCAGGACCGCTGCAGCGAGATAAGAGAGAGGAAGATTAAGATATTAACAGATGGCTAGGGTCGTAGGATAGTTCCTTGAACCTTGATGAGATGTAAGAAGTGGTAACTTAGCTAATAAACTTAGTGGATTGTTGCATAGCAGAGTAGTTGCTGAATTTATTAATGTTTATTATATGTTGATTATTATGCTATTATGAGAACTAATTCTAGTAGGCCCATGATGCCTATCGGTACATTTGGTGTACTAATACTATCTTGCTACACCTTTTTGGGTGTAGGTTGTAGTAGGTTTTGGAGTTCCTTGGTTGACGTGGAGTACTCAACATTAGCTTATGTGTTCTTCTTCCCAGATGAAGTTGTGTCATATGTCTTGTCAAGTATTCTGTTAGAGCTCTTGTACCTTTCTAAACTAGATCTTGGGAGACTCAAGGTTTAGAAAATTTTTTATTGATATTTTAAAATATTGTTGATTCGTGTAAATTAATGAGAATTTTGGTATTTTATGTAATGTTCCAAAAAGGATTCTGCTATCGAGTATAGTCAATGTAGGTGCCCGTATGACCTGCCCATTTGGGGTCATGACAAGCTGATATCAGAGTGTCTAGGTTACAGGTCTCATAAGTACAAGAGCAATATAGAGTAGACTCCTGCAGATTGGTGTGTAGACATCCATATCAAATCTTCGGGAAGCTATAAGACATCTAGGAAGTTTTCGCTTCATTTCTTTTCCATCCTGTTGTCTGAGTATGTCAATCACCTAGGTTGAGTCTAACTGGTATAGGAGGAATTTAATTGGTATCTCGACAGGCTTAGTTGGTATCAGACTACATGAGAACTATTGAGAATATGCAATAAAACTTGTGGGCGGGGTCGATTTGAGTGACTTGTGGGAATGACAGCCCCCACGGTGTTTGTCTTAGCGAGTTTCGCTGTAGGGTGGTATGGCTCACTGCAGCGGACTTGCTATAGTGAGTGATTCCCCGCCATAGTGGGTCCACTTCCACGGTAGAGTGACTGCTGCAGTGGACGCAATCAGGCCGAATGCCAGGAATTATGTAACTCCAAATTTCCTACTTTGAAGACAACAGATATGATGAATTTTAAAATAGGAAAGCGATGTGAATATAGGAAAATAACCACAACGATATCATAAGAAGGGCCAAAAATACGGCCAATGTCTGAGTATACCAAACAGACATTCATACACCATAGGAAAAATTGAGTACCAACAATCAAGAACAAGAAAGGAAAATAGTATTTTCTTACAAGCCCCAAATGGGGGCTGCCCAAAAATAGGTTATAAAAGCCAATAACAGGGGGAATAATGTGGCCCTATCTAACTGGAGGCCTCATCACTTACACTGCCTGCGTCTTCGTCCACTCCGTCCTCGAACTCGCTGAGAAAGGAGAACTCAAGGTAGTCCTACCGGGTCACCTGGGTTGTCCTGAGATTGGGAGAGAGGGTCTTCAGGATATTATTGATCCCTTTTCACATCAGGATAAGCAGCTTGTCCTGAGAATGCTGCCTCCTCCTCTCTCTCTCCAAGTCCTCCCGGAGCTCCACATGGACCTGAGCCAGGGTGGCAATTGCTCTCTGCACCTCCCCTGAGTTGGCAGTTGCTACACTGGAGGGTCAACTGCTGGAAAGAGATCTGGGCAACCCTCACAGTAGCTCCCGCAAAGACGCTATCTCAGCCTTAATCCGCTCAAATAGCCTGACAGGTCTGAAAGTGCTGGCCCTACCTTCCCCCTCAGCAGATACAGTCTTCCTCTTCTTCCGGCCTCTCCCTAGAGCCCCCTTCACCATCAAGGGATCGAAGAACCTATCACAATCCACGATGATATCCCCAGACTCCTAATGTACGCTGCCCCTCTTGTAGAGCCTAGTAATGAGAGAGGAAACAACAAGCCGATGATGAGCTTAGTTGAGAAGTACCTCCATTCCTCCAGAATCTGGGCCCCCACATTCACCCTTACCCTGCTCAGAATGCAGTCCACTACCAAGGCACGAGGATAAGTCACATTAGTGACTTTGGAGGATAGGCGGATCCTCCAAAGTATGAGATTGAGCCACCTCTAGCCTCCACAGAGAAATGAGACCTTTGGATGCCCGTCCTAGTAATGCCCCTATTAATCGAGGCCCTCTATTCCTCCACAACCAATGTATCCACCAACAACTGCCTGTTTCCATCCACATCCATGGCCTTCAACTCATCCTTTGGAGGGTTCAACAGAGCAAAGGCTTCATTGATAGCAGTGGGGGTCAAGTGATCTGCATATCCCTGACATAGGCCACCGACTCATCCTGACTCCAAGCTACAGTAGGGGGTTGGCATAAAAATCCCTCACCCAGGCCTCATTAGCCTTACCCGAATCATCCACCAATGGACCCCAGCCTATCTCTTGGAGAAGGGAATAAAACTCCGACACCTTCTCCTCCACTTACTGCATGACCAACCCCCTTTCGTGAAGTAAATCCTTCGCAGCCTTCTCATTGTATCGAAATTGACACTGACATTCATAAAATGAATGTAGTCATCGGTGCAGATGTTGCTGTTGAAGGAAGCCACATTGATAAACTTGTATTAATAAGAAGTACTAAAGAAGGGACTGAATGACTAGGAGAAAGGAGAAGTTGAGAAAAAGAAAGACAGAATTAAGGAGGGTCACTGCCTAGGAGGACCGCTGCAGCGGTCATATGTCTGCTGCAGCAAGTTCGCCATAGCGTTAGTTGATCTGTTGTAACAGTACCGCTACAACGATCACCATTTCGCCACAGTGGACATTATCTTCCTCAGACCTCTGAACCCCATTAGTGGAGGTTGAAATTTCAACCTCCATATTTCTTCAAATAAACTACAGATCGGGCAAGGGGAGAGCTGGCCCAAGCGCAACAACTATTACCCACCCTAACGGTGTATGGATTCAAGCCCAAAGGTTCCAAACAAGTCGAACCACCACCCTAACCAAAACCCTCATTTTCGACTCCACAAATACATAAAATTGGCCAAAAATATGCTGAGAATGATAGAAAACACTTGAGAACATAAATGCAAGCAATATGCTTCAGCAATATAGCCTAGAAACTCAAAGAAAGAAACCACCCTCATCATCCCCGTAACTACTCTAATCCTAAGCAAATAGGTATGAAAGTGCAAACATCCAACAAAAAAGAAGTAAAGGGGTCATGAGGGAGAAGAATTACCTTAGAAATTGAGCAAATCCACTGGAGCGTTGAGGGAGTTTGAAGAATAATTTCAAGTGCAAAGTGAGAAATGAACCAGAAATTGTCATTCTAGACCTTAAACTGATTCTACTTTCGCTGCAGTGAGCCTTTTTCTGCTGCGACGGAACCGCTGTGGTAGGCAAGGAACTCGCTGCAGCGAACGTTCTAAGGTAGTGACCGTTCAAATTTCATCGAGGTCCCCCCATATTTCTATATACTCGCTAACGGAAAATCAAATTTCGAGGAAGCACGGGGTGGCATTTTAATCAAAATTTTCATGCCAAAAATAAAAATAGAAATATGAGTGTAATTAAAGTCGATCTCCCTGAAGATTATCATACTCGAATGAGATTTGGACCCTTAGGAAGCATTATAGAAGGGATAATGCATAATTTAATTCTTGAGCCTCAGTCAAAACCAGGGGAGACTTTTAATTCGTTGAGAAGTTATCAGATATATATTAAATGAATTTAAGAATAGTGTGTAATAAAGGGGTCCTGCAATGATCAACCCGGGAATCAAAAAACAGACATTGATAGGCCTCGGTATCGGCTAGAAGTGGGTGGAACTATGACCGATGTTAGGATCAACATGGGTGGCAAACTTCCGCCTCCATATCATAGGGCATTTTGGGGACGAATAAATTTTTAATTGGTATCTGATGTAATGATCTTCTCGACCGTTATAGCAACCCAACCACATAAGAGCGGGAGAATTTAAAAATTTTAACATTTAGAACCAAGTTTCAAAAAAATAAGAGTGTGAGATGAACAAGTTCAAATAGGGTGGGCCTAGGCGTGTGTCCACCACGATGGGCTGCCCTCAACCATAGTAGAATCACTGTAATGATAATTGACCTAGTTGCAGCGGGTAACGCAGACCAGAATTTCACAATCCTGTTTATGTTAGGATTTTAAAAACCTATTCTCTCAAAAAGGGCTTAATAAGAATGCCCAGAAACAGGAAATAGAGTTTTGGAACAGGAAGAGGAGCAACGAGGGAGGGATTCATCCTCCATAGCTAGGAAATTCCACTAGAACTCAGGAATCGATGCAAGCATACAATTGGGAACGTCTTGATGATAGCATGACGTCCAGGTAGGCTATTGCTTACTTACTTTCGTGTTAGACTTTGATTATCCAAGCATATACATACATATAGTTGATGTGCTTTTTATGGGTAGGATCGAAATTGGAATAAATTGTTATTGAATATTTAAAACTGATAAGAGCCCAAGGACGAAAGAAATAGAAAAGGGATGGTGATATCCACATAATCGAAAACCCATAGGTTTGTGATTGTAATAAAAAATAGTCTATACGTGAGGGTGTATGTGCGAGTGAATTGATTGTATGCGGAATAATCTTCGGCACTATTTGTTGATACTTATATACATACATAGAATTTATAGTCCTTCCTCCTGAATTGTAATCTTTAATAGTTAGTTATAGAAATCATGTTTATAGAATGTTGGGAACTGATCATTTAAGGGTGGACTATGATTATTTCGAGATACGATTTAAGACCCCCGAATTAGAGGAGTTAGACTATACATAATGATCTATATATTTGTGAATGATAATTTGTTAATTTGGTCTATGGATATCAGTTGTGGTGATGATTGCCCTGTTAAAATGCTATTGTTGAAACAAATTTGGTATGGTGTTGCCTTAATGAGGTGGGCAATATAGATATGAGTCACAAGATTTTGAAGAAACGATCCATGGGAAAACTGGAAGGAGACTGGTCGAAGTACTGTTGAATAGTACCATTACAACGAGACCATTGTGGCACTAGTAATGCCGCTGCAATATAGCCCAATCTCGCGAGTGGGCCAAATTGGATTTTGTTGTGAAATTATGGATATAATTGATGTTATAATTATCTGGCTAAGAATTGGGCTCAGAACTAGGGAATTTATCATAATTGTTGATATGTGTATTTTTTCTTGTGTGTGATTTATTGATTGTTGTGCTATGATGTGTCGTCCCAAAATTGAGGGGTGAGTCTGTATGGATCGAATACGTGAATAAAATAATATGTAAAGTGGGAAAGTTAGCTATTAATGTGTTTGTGAATGTGAGGCCTGGGGCCGAAGGGAGAAAACTTGAATGAGTAGACTAGTACGATTAGACTCTAAACGAGGGTTGGCGATATGAGTGGCTCGTTCCCAAGATGAACATCCAGGTGAGCAGTATGAGGGAGTACACAAACGGGTATGGCTAAAAGACCATATGACTGGTGTATGAATATGAGTGCATAGACAGGTATGATAAATGTTTCATACGATCGAGTGTACAGTACATAAATTTCTAGAGTCCCCTGCAGGTCATGACTGAAAGGGCAAGCATAAGTCCCCTTTGCATGTGTGTACCGTAATATGACGAAGGTCTGTGCCTGGCATATCATCGACAGTATGATTATGAGATCAGAGATTTTGCAAGTATGGTATGACATACATACGACTGCAATGATGAGGAGGTACAGATATACACGTGTGATACAAGATGTACCGACATGATTCGGTTAAGGTGAGAGACTTTTTTGGAACTCATAACATGAAGTAAAGGCACATGTATGGTACTAAGTGACATAATTGTGATGTTGAGAAACAGGTATGCATGTGTATTTGATTGTGGAGGATTTGACTCCATCAGCACAGTTTGATGCTTTCCTTGTGTGTCCTTGATATTATTTAACTTGTATTTGTGATTGAATGTTTGATTAGAGTGGTTATGGGTTACATAAGGTAGTGTGACGAGTTTAACAAAAAGGTAGTGAGTTATGGGAAAACAATGAGTTTAACTTTGTTATTTAACGTACTAAGTTAAAGTGGGTAAGGAAATCCTGTAAGTAATTAAATAAGTTAATAAATTCAAGAAACAAACTTGGTCAATGATAGTGAGATGAATAAAAGAGGTAGACGTGCTATAAGGTTACATGATGTAAACAGAGAGAGAACTGAATCATTAACATCAGACTACTGACTATTTTGGGTGCCGCTGCAGCGAGCAAATCATCGAGGTAGCGGGACCACCGTAGCGGTCTAAACACTCGCTGCAGTGGGGTAAGAGAGGCAAATTGAGAGATTAACATATGGCTAGGGTGGTAGGGTAGTTCCTTGAACCTTGATGAAACATTAGAAAAGGTAATGTAGCTAATAAACTTAGTGGATTATTGCATAAGCAGAGTAATTGCTGAATTTAGTAATGTCGATTACTATGTTATTATGTGAACTAATCCTAGTCAATCGATGATGCCTACCGGTACGTGTGGTGTACTAACACTTCCTTGCTACACCTTTTTGGGTGTAGGTTTTGGTAGGTTTTGAAGTTCCTTGATTGACATGGAGTCCTAAGCATCAGCTTTCGTGTTCTTCTTCCCGTACAAAGATGTATCATTTATCTTGTCAAGTATTCTGTTAGAGCTCTTGCACCCGTCTAAGCTAGATCTTGGGAGAGTCAAGGTTTGAAAAACTTTTGTTGATATTTCAAAATATTGTTGATTCATGTAAATTAATGAGAATTTTAGGTATTTTATATAATGTTCCAAAAAGGATTCTCTTATCGAGTAGAGTCGATGTAGGTGCCCGCACGACTCACCCATTTGGGGTCATGACAAATATAACTGCAAATTTTCTTTAAAAATTTCTTTAAGTAATATATAAATAATTCATAAAATTGCCTAAGAGTTTACAAACTTATCTTCTAATATTTGAATATTAGATATTAAAAAATATAAACATGAAAGATCTTGTTGAATTTCGACTATCCTACTTCTAATATTTGAGTATTAAAAAATATAAATATTTAAAAATGGAAAAAGTAATAACAAAAAAATAGCTTAGAAGAAATCAAAATATCCTATACAAAGAAACTTTCTTTCTATTCATCCTATTTTTAATACCTAGTGCTCTATTTTGAAAAAATAATTGATCGGATGAATTCAGTCATTTGATATAGAGCAAGTAGCCAAGTTTGAACCTTATTTAAGTCATGATCTTAGTTTATAAAATTATATGATTTTAACCAATTTGAAAATAACTTTATATATACACAACTGAACTTTGTCCTTAGTAAGCCAAATCTTTATAATTAAATATTAAGACTAATAACTTAAAATATATTTTATCAATATAAACCTCAGAACATGCTGCAATTTATAGTTACAAATATGTCAGATTAAAGAGAGAAAATTATAATCTATTATTTTATATATCTTGTGTTATTTTTAAAATCTGAGAGTTATATGTTTTCTCTAGTCTCCTATTTTCTCTAATTTTTACAATTCATCCAACGACTTCTTTCTTCCATTTTAATACTTTCCCTTATCAAAATAATTCGATGTAAATTCAGTAATACTCTCTCGTCTTAGTAAAAGATATTTTATGTAACTATGATTACACTATATGATTGTACAGAATACATGTACTTAGAAAATAATCATTACAATTAATGACAAATTTAAACTGACACTTAGTATAGTAATAATCAACAATAAAAGTAAAAAAATCAATACTATCTATGCCGACCAGCATAAAATTAGAAATACTCATTATATTTGAAAAGAATATATGAGAAATCTACTAAAAAGAATTACTCTCTTTTTGCTCTAACTGAAAAAAAATTATCAAAATTTCTTCAAGGACTTGATCTGATAAAAAAACATACAAAAAATACAAAACAATATTTTGATTCCATCATTAACCATTATATTAAGAAGAAAAAGGAATATTCTCAACAAAAAATTATCATTTTATATCCAATAAGTTTTTAACATAAATTTTATAGAGAAATTTCTATCATCCTACTAAATTTTTTTTGAATAGTATTGTCAAATGAGTAATATTTTTATGTCAACTTTGTCATCAAGTGAAGAGTCTTCACTAAAATCTTCTATACAGTAATCAAGACACATTTGTTTCTATAACAATTAAGACAATTATTTTATAATAAAATAAATAAATAATAAGAAAAATTGAAGTGAATTAACACTCGTGAGGATACAAAAAAGTTACAACAATTTTAAAGTAAATTACATAAATACACCATTTCTCAAAGTAAGACAGACAATAGAAGAAACGAATAAATCTTTAAATAATACATAAATGGTTCTTCGTAACATTAAAATCACCAAATGACCTTGTTAGCATTCTTTTATTAATAAAGTCACAAATGACTAATTTAAGGTTAAAAAAAATACTGAATTTTGACAAGTAGAAATTCATAGAAAATCAAATTAAAGAGATTTCATAGAAAGAGAACAGTAAAAAGTAAAACATATATATTCTCATTTATACCTTAATCATAAGAAAATAGATGAGAAAGGAACTACAAAATTAAATTTCGAGCTTTTATCGACAGGCTCACCCAAATCGATAAACATTCAAGAGTTTTCATTACCGAGCCAAACTAAAACAAGAATCTAATACCGCAATAATAATATAAAGACATTATTATTTCAAATATGAAAAGAAAAGATAACTTCGAGTAGGGTTTCATAACGTCAAAAATATGAATTTATATAGAAAAAAATGGAAGATATCATAAAGCATTTTAAATTTTTAATTAAATTTTTTGGGGTGATGAATATGAAAAGCATGAAATTTATAAATATTATTAAGAGTAAAAATTAATTAAATAGGTAATTATGTATATGAGTTATTGAGACAATAATTTTAAATAAAATAAAGGAGAAAAAAATAAACAAATAAAGAAGAGAAAAAGATAAATGCAAATGAATAAATTTAAAGAACAATAACTATATGGAGTGGTATACGAAATAAATCCCTATTTAATGTCTTTATTGGCTATTTCGACTTTGTTAGGCTAAGCAAATTGATTCATTTTTCTTTTTCTTTCTTACTCATTATGTTAAATAAATAGGAGATAATGAAAATCTTATTTTAAAAAAATAAAAATATATATAATTAATTGTCATAAAAAGATATCACATAATAAATATTTATTAAATAACTAAGTTAATGACAATGACATTTGGACTTTCTAAACTGAAAAAAGAGATATATAATTAAGAGAATGCAATCAATAAATAATTTTTAAATTTTCTAATAAATCATATAAATAGAAATAAAAATTCAAAAGATTGAGAAAAATAAATAAATGTCATTCTTGGCTTTAGAGGCATACACATCACCTCTTCTAAGTCTCTCTCTCTCTCTCTCTCTCTCTCTCTCTATATATATATATATATATATAGAGAGAGAGAGAGAGAGAGAGAGAGAGAGAGAAGAAAAGTCGATTGCTAGCCACAATCTTTTTCTTAATTGATCGGTAATTTCTATATTAGGTTATGACATGTCGAATTTATTTATTTATGATATGTTAAGAAAAAACTCATTTGAAGTATTTAATTGTAAAAACAAATTTTTTGATAAGAAAATAAAATAAAAAATCAAAAGAATTAAAATAAAAGAAAAAAATGTAACAATCCAAATTAACGTGATTGGCACCCACACTAATCCCCCCCCCCCCCCCCCCCCGTGGTCGAATTGACGATTCCCATAAAGTTACCCAAAATTGATGGTTTGTAATAAAAACTTCTACTAAAATAAAACAAACCGAATTAATTAACGAGAGCAAAAGATTTAAATAGACTTCAATATTAAACCCATGGCCTGATTGTTATTGCACCAGACGTCTTCTTACAACTTTAAGAATTCTTAAGTCTAAAACAGGAAAAGAAATCAAATGTCTAAAAAAAAGAAAGATATCCTCGAAGGGAGAGTGGTGTTTCCTTCTTGATCAGCTCATCTCTCAAATTCCGCTGTTACTTTATAGGTGAAGACGTGACGAAGTGTTGGGATCAAACTCTGCACTTAGAAAGTGGTGCAGAGATAGGGTCAGTAATAACACGGTACAGGTAGGCATCATCAGCCGATCCTAAATAATAATAAGTATACACAGTAATAACAATATAAGACCAGTCTCCAACATAAAAAGAACATACAGAATGTTTTCAGACACACTAGCTCTACTTAGGAAACAGTCGGCCTACTCACTAGATTGGATCCTTCGCTGCAGTGGTCACTTGATCGTTACAGCGGTCTCGCCGCAGCGAAAAGGGTTCCATTACTGCGGTACTGCCTTAGGCAGTAGCTCGACTATGCTGTACTTTTCCAGTTTTTCAGCTCATCAGTTTTCATCATTCACCTATTCCACCAAAACACTCAAATAACACATACTTAGGTACAACAATTAACATCACCAAGTATCACTTTCGAGTTCAATCAGAAATCATAACAAAATCCCCTCATCAAGTTCCGACATTGTGACAAGTCACACTTAGAACTAGAGACATGTTCTTCATTATCAACATCACATAACACAACCTCTTAGCACATTAATCAATACTTTGTTTGCATATAATGACACACAACATAACGTAATGTACTTAAACATGAAAATCAAAGATGACATGACGGGCACACGCCTCCGCCATCTTACTATAAACACTCAACCACACAATCAGTGTACTCACATGCCAAAGGGTCTTATTTCCGCTCTTCCAGCCATGACCTGCAGGGAACTCTAGAAATTCATGTACTGCACAGGCGTGGTACCTGCTTTCACTCATATGCTCATCCAGATGCTCCCCTGGAATATGAGCCACTCCATAATTAATATTCACTTGCACGGATACTCTCCTCGGATTCTAGTCTCTCATTTCAGAATAGTACCACTTTAGCCATTTGCATCCGTTAACAGCAACCATGTGCATTTCATAAATGTAAACATATATACATATTAAATCATCGGATTCTACTCTACACTCTCAGACTTTCTCAAATACAGAACACAATGCATAGGATACATACATAAGATAAAGTTTACTATACACTTTCACATGATCTCAATAACGTATTATATTCATCTCATATCAACATGATATTCCCATTTATTCACATAAAATGCTTGTAACAAAGAATGTCCGAAGACTAATCAAATACAATCATTACATAAGCATGCAAGGCATTATGCAGGGTCTAACCCTCTAACCATAACCTACCTCAATTTCGTACATGAAGAGTCAACTACTTTATCGGAGCCTTTCCCTTTCTCACAGCTTCAGAATGCTCGTAATCTAAAATAAAACAAAGAGTAATTCATTACTCACTCTTCGAATTAAGAATTTTATAAGATCAAACCCTCCCTTTCAGGACTTTTGAGAGTGAACCCCAATTCTACTAAGTTCTACATCCCAATTCCCGCACAATCCTTATTCCCAATAATAATTCTAGGGGAGTGATCAATACTCCTAATTATCAAGTCTAAACACACCATAATCTTTCCAAAATTCAACCCTAGTCTAACTATCTAGGGTCTTCTCCCTTCCAAAATTCCACCATTAAAGGTGTACAAGGAATCTAGGATCAACATTACTCATTATAGAGATAAAGAATTGAAAATCTTAACTTGGGTGAAGAGGTCACTGTTCTGGAGGGTTTTCCCATTCTCTAGACCTTTTGATCGTCTTTTTGAGAATAATGGGGTAAAACCCTATAATTTTCACTTTAAATCCACTTTCTAATTCGCGTCGTCCGCTGCAGCGGACCTGCTACAGAGGCCAAAGTGTCACTCCGGCGGTTCCAGCGATTACTCCCCAAATTCACCACGACAGGACTCCGACCGCTACCACGATCTCGCTGCAGTGGAAGTTCCACTACTGCAGCGGTCCCCCAAACCAGTAGTTACCTAGAATCCACCAGTTTCAAACTTAGAAAAATTCACAGCACATTCTATTCCTTCCCTAGCCTGTTTTTTGTATTCTACGCCCATAACCATTCCGTAACAACATTCGGGTCATTACATCAGATACTAATTAAAACACCGTTCATCTCCGAGAAGTCTATACAAAGAAAGGAAAAAGTACTTACCAGATTGTACAAATAGTTGGGATACTTGACCCGCATATTAGCCTCGGTCTCCCAAGTGGCTTCCTCCACTGGATGATTCTTCCACTGGACCTTCACTGTCATAATCTCTTTGGACCTCAGCTTTCGAACTTCTCTAGCCAATATCGCCACTGGCTCCTCCTCAAATGACAGGTTCTCATCTAGTAGAACAGAGTCCCACTTGATGATATACGTTCCATCCCTATGATACTTTTTCAGCATTGACACATAGAATGTTGGATGCACTCCATAAATTACCGGCAGCAAGGTCAGCTCATAAGCCACTTCCCCCACACGCCGAAGTATTTCAAACGACCTAATATACCTCAGGCTAAGCTTTCCCCGCTTTCCAAACCTTATCACCCCCTTCATAGGGGACACCTTGAGCAACACTTTCTCCCCTTCCATGAACTCGATGTCCCTTACTTTCTTGTCTTTGTACTGCTTCTGCCTACTCTGAGCAGCTACCAGGTTTTCCTTAATTATTTACACTTTTTTCAAGGACTCCTTTAACAAATCAGTCCCCCAAGGCCTCACCTCAAATGTATCAAACCATCCAATTGGAGACCTGCACTTCCTCTAGTACTAAGCTTCAAATGGCACCATGCCAATACTTGAGCGATAACTATTGCTATAGGAGAACTCTTTCAAGGGCAAGAATTGTTCCCAATGGCCCTCAAAGTCTATTACACATGCCCGGAGCATGTCCTCCAATACCTGGATAGTCCTTTCTGACTGTCTGTCTGTCTGAGGATGAAAGATTATGCTCAAGTTCAACCTCTTACCCAACTTAGCCTGCAAGGTCCTCCAGAAATGAGAAGTAAATTGAGTGCCCTTATCTGATACAATTGACACAGGCACCCGATGTAGCCGAATGAATTTCTTCACGTAAAGTTTTGCTAGTTTCTCGGCGTTGTAAGTCACCTGGACCGGCAAGAAATGAGCTAATTTTGTCAATTTGTCCACAATGACCCAAATAGAGTCCAATTTCCATAGAGTCTTGGGAAGACCAACCACGAAGTCCATAGCTATCCTATCCCATTTCCACTCGGGGATAGGCATTCTCTGAAGTACTCCTCCAGGCTTTTGGTGCTCGTACTTCACCTGCTGATAATTCAAACACTGAGCAACCAACTAGGGGAACACACACCCGCCCCTTTATTCTCAAGACTCCTTCATCATCTAACACAACTTCTTTGGCTTCTCCCCGCAGAACTTTATCCCTAATCTTACCCAGCCTTTCATCTTAAACTGCCTGGCTTTGATTTCCTATAGCAGTGAGGATATGGCCTCGATGTTGTCTAGTATTCCCCCATTTTTGTCAGTGACAACCTCACCAAACTATTTGCCAAAGTTTGAACTTCTCTAGCCATCGACCACTGAGTAGCTTTCAAGCAATCTAAACTGCTCATGCTCAATGTCTTCTGACTTAACGCGTCTGCCACAACATTGGCCTTTCTTGGGTGGTACAAGATAGTGATCTCATAATCCTTAAGCAGGTCTATCTATCTCCTCTGCCTCAAATTGAGATCTTTCTGGGAGAATACATACTGCAAGCTGTGATGATCTATGAATACCTCATATTAAGCTCCATACAAATAGTGCCTCCAAATTTTCAAGGAAAATGCCACTACTGCTAACCCCAGGTCGTGTGCGGGGTAATTCTTTTCATGCACCTTCAACTTCTCAAGGAATATGCAATAACCTTTCCTTCTTGCATTAACACAACACCCAACCCAACGCAATAAACAACAAAGTCTTTTCCTTCCACGGGTAACACCAGAATAGATTATGTGGTTAGTAGAGTCTTGAGTTTCTAGAAACTTGTTTCGCATTCCTCTAACCATTGGATAGGTACATCCTTTTTGTCAACTTGGTCAATGCCTAAGCAATGAAGGCAAAACCTTTCATGAACCGATGGTATTAGCTGGCCAGCCCCACAAAACTCCGAATCTCCATCACATTAGTTGGCCTCGCCCTGTTTCTGACCACCTCCACCTTCTATGGATCAACTCGAATTCCCTCCTTGGAAACCACATACCACAGAAAGGACACTGATTCCAACCAAAACTCACACTTGGTGAACTTAGTGTACAATTACTTCTCCTTTTAGTAATCCCAACATAATGCTTAGATGATTTTCATGCTCCTGCTTTGTCTTAGAATACACCAAGATATCGTCAATAAATACAATAACAAAGGAATCCAGGTAGAATTTGAAAATACTGTTCATCAGGGTCATGAATGCAGCTGGGGCATTAGTGAGTCCGAATGACATAACCAGAAACTCGTCATGTCCATACCTGATCTGGAAGGCTTTTCTGGGAATATCCTTAGCCTATATTTTCAATTGGTGATAATCAGACCTCAAATCAATCTTCGAAAACACAGCCGCACCCTGTAACCGATCAAACAGATCATCTATTCTAGGAAGAGAGTACTTGTTCCAAATAGTTACCTTGTTCAACTGGTGCTAGTCGATGCATATCCTCATACTACCATCCTTCTTCTGTAAAAACAAAATTGGAGCATTCCACGACGACACACTCGGTCTAATGAATCTTTTACTAAGTAATTCCTGCAATTGCTCTTTGAGTTCTCTCAACTCAATAGGTGCCATTTGATATGGAGGAATAGAAATGAGTCGGATACCTGGTTCTAAGTCTATACAGAAATCTATGTCATGGTCTGGCAGCATGCTAGGCAAATCTGCAGGGAACACCTCTAAGAACTCACAAATAACCAAGATCGACTCTATAGAAGGACATTCTGAACTAGTGTCCCGAATATGCATCAGATACGTTGAACAACCCCGCTCTATCAACTTATGGGCATGAATATAGAAATAAGTTTCTTAGGAGCAGGGCTATAATTCCCTTTCAACTCCAACCTAGATGACTCTGGACCCGATATAGTGACGATCTTAGCATAGCAATCTAGAATGGCATGGTAAGGAGACAACCAGCTGATTTCCAAAATCACATCAAAATTAACCATGTCTAAGATCACTAAGTCTTCAGAGTGTCAAATCCAATGAAATCGATAATGCAATCACGAACAACCCTATCCACCAACACAATATCTCCGACAGGAGTAGACACACAGATAGGAGTATTAAGCACATCATAAATAAGATCCAGACCTAAAGCAAAATAAGCAGAAACATAAGAAAATGTAGAGCCCGGGTGAAACAATGTGATAGCCATTCTATCGACCATGAATATCATACCTGTAGTAACAACATCTGAAGCCTAGGCCTCTGATTTACTAGGAAAAGCATAAAAACGTGGCCTGATTACCCGCCTGAAAACCACCCCGATTGGGTTGTGCCACCCCTCTACCTGCCTGGGTGACACCCCTACCCACCTGAGCACGTCTCTACCCTAATGAGCACCACCTCTAATGGCTGGCTGACCACCTTGTCCCAGTTGTGGAAGAGCCTGACTGAGTGCACTACCTCCTCTCCCGGCAGGAGCAGGAGCTTGAGAAGTTGGGTAAGGAACAATCTGCCCGCCTTGTCTGAAACCGGGGCACCATCTGGGGATGTGGCCATAGTCACCATACTCATGAAAGACCTTCTCAATAGGACAAGCTGTGAAATTAGAATGAACCATTTGTGTAGCCCCGACTGCACCGGACGATCGTGGAGCTTCCCCTGGCCAAACTCCAGCTGACACCTACATGGTGGACTAAATAGGGCTCCCATAGAAACGTTGGAGTGCCAGAACCTTTACATAAGAACCACTGAAAGAACCCACTCACCGAGCCTTCTTCTCGGCATTCCTTGCATAAACCTCATGTATCACCCCTTCAACTGACTTCACATACTCTACCACCTCCTGAAACGTCTTACCTGATTAGATCATTTGCATAGCTGATACCTGGAGACCCACATTTAGGCCTTTAACAAATCGCCTGATCTTGTCCTCCTCGGTGGGTAGTAAGGGCAGAGAATACCTGGAAAATGAGTGAAATTGAGCCTCGTATTCAGCAACAAATGATCTCGCTTGCTTAATAGTGGTGAACTCATCCGGTCTCTTGTCCCTCAACCTCAACCTCAACCTCAACAACCACCCACTCCTGTACTACTTGTGGCACGAGAGATGCAGACCTCTCCCTAATTGGAGCAGGAGCACGAGCCCCTCTTCTAGCCACTTCAGGTCTCCGTCCATGACCTCTACCCCTTCCTCTGCTGTGAACTACGGCAACCACTGCTAGCTCGGGTGCTGCATCTCTATTGTCGTTGGCTCGTGTTCTCACCATCTGAGAAGGAAAGAAAGAAAAGTTGTTAGATACCAATTTGGACCACTAGATACAAATTGGAATCAAATAATCGCATGAAGGGAAGAAGAAGGGAGTTTTCCTAAAGTCCTGTAGCCTCTCGAGGATAAGTTATGGACATCTCCACACTGATCCGCGAGACTCTACTAGACCCGTCTTAGTGCAATGAGATAAATGAACCTATAGCTCTAATACCAACTTTGTCACAGCCTAAATGGTTGTGATTGCCACCCTCACTAACTCCCCGGTGGGCGAATCAACGATTCCCAAAAAGTTACCCAAAATTAATCATTCATAACGAAAACTTCTATTAAAATAAAATGAACTAAATTAATTAACAAAAGAAAAAGATTTAAAACAGACTTCAATATTAAACCTAAGACCTGATTGTCATTGCACCAGACGTCTACTTACAACTTTAAGACTTGCCAAGTATAAAATAGGAAAAGAAATCAAATGTCTGGAAAAAGAAATACATCCTCGGAGGGAGAGTGGTATTTCCTCCTTGATTTGCTCACCTCTCAAACTCCGTTGCTGCTCTATAGGTGAGGACTCGAGGAACTGTCAGGTTCAAACTCTGCACTCAAAAAAGAGGCACATGGGTAGGGTCAGTACATAACACAGTACTGGTAGGCATCATTGGCCGACCCTAATAATAACAAGTATACACAATAATAACAATAAAAGACTAGTCTCCTGCATAAAAAGAACATATCGAACATTTTCAGACACACTAGCTCTACTAAGGAAACAACTAGCCTACTCACTAGATTGGGTCGTTCACTGCATCGGTCACTTGACCGCCATAGTGGTCTCACCGTAGCGGAAAGGGTTCCACTACAGAGGTAATGCATTAGGTAGTACCTCGACTATGATGCACTTTTACAGTTCTTCAGCTCATCAGTTTTCATCATTCACCTATTCCCCCAAAACTCTCAAATAACACACTGTTAGGGATAATAATTAACATCACCAAGTATCACTTACTAGTTCAATCAGAAATCACAACAAAATCCCTTGATCAAGTTCCAACACTGTGACAAGTCACACTTAGAACTAGAGACATGTTCTTCATTATCAACATCACATAACATAACCATAATTAACACAACCTCTTAGCACATTAATCATACACTTTTTTTGCATATAATGACACACAACATAACATAATGTACTTAACATGAAAACCAAAGATGACATGACTGGCACACGCCTCCGTCATCTCACCATAAACACTCAATCATACAATCAATGTACACAGATGCCAGAGGGTTGTCATGACCCGAACATAGACCTGGATGGTAACACGGCACAAGGAGTCCCGAGAGACTCCATGTCGACCCATGGAATGAACTTACATCTAACTCAATCAAATAAAGCAGAATACTCAACAAAATAATGTAGCGGAAATGTAATCATGACATACATAGAAAACAAAATGCACTTCATACATGACAACAAAATACTACACATAGTCTGAGAGCCTCTAACATATCTGATGGATTGAAGGGACAACACCCCCAACTAACCCTACAAGTCTGGAAAACTGAACACAAAAGGGATAACTGATATCAATTTGGTCCTCAGGGGATGATGACTCACTAATGGACTAGATGCTAACTTTGGGAACGAGCTAATGACGGTGCTAGGTCTGAAGATCGGAGCCTGTATCATGAAACGATATAGCATAGAGTATGCGGTCAGTACGTGGAATGTACCGAATATGCAAGATAAGTAAAACAGATATTTTAAATGCATAAAAGATCATAAGAGTAGGACAACATTCTCATAACATAAATATCATAATGTAACATAAGGCTCAAGGTTTTCAAAGCATTTGTAAATTAACCATTATCATAATCAGAAGATAAAAGCTTCGATAAACATGTCTTGAGCCAAAACAATAAGAACATAAACATGCATAAATCATGAGAAAGAATGGGAGGACTCGTCATAACCGACACCCTTATGGTAGAGCCTTACAAGATGACCTAACTATCTCACTCAAGTCGGCAGAGTCGTCCCAGGCTTGTCAGGTAAGGAACACGCACTATGTGATATCACAAAAGAGGGGATCAATTAACATTGTAATGAATCAATATGAACCTATGGTGGCACATAGTTATGAGACACCGGCGTAGTCCTTTGAACATCGGGCTACTCGATGCTAGAAACTACTCCCAAAAACATATATATTAGGCTCGTATGTAAATCATAAACATCTATCACGCCCCGAGTTTACACACTGGACAGAACACGATACTTGGAGTCACAAGTGACCCCAAGTCAACCCCTGATCTATCATACACTAGCATCATGAGTAACACACAAATACATACATAGAAAGTTTAAAGAAAAAATATAAGTACTTGTAGGAAATAAACTGGTTCATAATATTTGAAAATATCAGAACAAAGCTACAAGGCTGAAAAACCAATCTAAGTTTGAAAAACAAATCAATGTCTAAAAGCCACTATGACTGAGGAGCTGCTGGGACAAGCCCCCAGCTAACTCCAAATCAAAACAAAGAGGAATGAAAGTATAACTGAAGCAATAAATCTCTGTCCTCGAAGGATGAGGACTCACCAACTGGAATAGCTGAGATCTTTAGTGAACGATCGGCTAACGGGGCTGAGACAGAGATCTTGCAGTTGTATCATAAAATGGGACAGCATAAAAGTATGCATATGTACTTTGATTGTACTGAGTTAGTGAGTAAGTGAGAGGGACATAACATAACGGGATAAATAAAAGAAAATGCTGAACTGAAAAGATATGCAAAGACCAACTAACGCTATTGAACTGAATAACAGAACTACTGAAGTGGTCTAACATACCCTATCTGATGGTCAAAGCATGTTCTAAGTCAGGAATACTTATCTGAACTGAACTACAACTGGACTGAACTAACTAGTTAGTTAACGACTCGTGGTCACCCCCACAGGTCATAGAACGACTCATTCTATGGCCTAATGCAGATTTTTCTCTTATTTAAGTCCCGGGTCTAGTCTTTGAGTTTCTAGGGCATTACAATATCTCCTCCTTGGGAACAGTCATCCTCGGATGTTGTAAAACACACAGGAAACCACAGATTGGCAATCTTTATACCCAAATACTGATCATGAAAACTGAAAGCTAGCGGAATGACTATCTCTAAACTGAATCACAAGTATGAACTGAATTCACTAATCATGCACATGTTCATTTACATGAAAGTAATTGAAACATGCAAACTAAAAGAAGCTTTGGGAAAGGAGTATACCTTGAACTAAAACTGAGTCAGAAGGGAACAAATGAGGGTATCTAGCCATCATATCCACTTCAGCCTCCCACGTAGCTCCCTCAACATGCTGATTTCTCCATAAGACCTTAACTGAAGCTACCTCCTTGTTCCTCAGCTTACGAACCTGACGATCAAGGATCCGGACTAGGACCTCCTCGTATGAGAGACTATCTTTTACTTCCACACTATATAATGGCACAATTAAAGTTGGATCACCAATGCATTTCTTCAATAGTGACACATGGAATACTAGGTGCACAGAAGCCAACTTTGAAGGTAAATCCAGTTCATAGGATACTTTGCTAATTCGCCTTAGAATTCTGTAGGGTCCCATATATCTCGGACTGAGCTTTCCCTTCTTCCCAAATCTCATGACCCTTTCATGGGTGAAATTATCAGATAGACCCAGTCATCCATATCAAACTCCAATTCTCTTCTCCTTACATCAGCATAAGATTTCAATGGCTCTGAGCTATTTTCAATCTTTCTATGATGAGTTGTACCTTCTGCATAGCTTCATGAACCGAGTTTGGCCCGATTATAGTAGCTTTACCAACCTCAAACCATCCAATAGGAGATCTATACCCTCTACCATACAATGCCTCAAATAGGGCCATCAGGATACTGGAGTGATAACTGTTGTTGTACGTAAACTAGATAAGAGGCAAGTGGTTATCCCAATTTCTCTTGAAATCAATTGCGCATGCTCTCAAAATGTATTCTAGGGTATGAATAGTCCGCTCAGCTTGCCCATCTGTCTGCGGGTGAAAAGTTATGCTGAGCTTGACCTGGGTACCAAGTCCCTTCTGAAAAGACTTCCAGAAATGCGAGGTGAACTAGGTATCTCTATCTGAAATAATGGATAATGGCACCCCATGAAGTCTGGCCAACTCCCGGATATAAAGCCTAGCATAGTCCTCAGTTGAATATGTAGTTTTAACTGGGAGGAAATGTGCTAACTTAGTCATCCGGTCTACTACTACCCAAATAGAATCATGTTGTCGACGAGTCCAAGGTAGACCCGTAATAAAGTTCATATTTACTTCTTCCCACTTCCACGTGGGTATGCTGATATCCTGGGTCATACCTCATAGTCTTTGGTGCTCTACCTTGACTTGCTGGCAGTTCGGGTACTTAGCTACGAATTCGGCGATGTCTCTGTTCATGTCATTCCACTAGTAAATATCCCGCAAATTGCGGTACATTTTAGTATCACCAGGTGGATAGAGTATCTTGAGCCATGTGCTTCAGCCAATATCAGCTGTCTCAAGTCACGACATCCGGAATACACAACCTGCCTTGGTAACGGAGCACACCATCTCCCCTTTTGGAGAAAGCCTCAACCTCTTTCCTGAGAACTGCTTCCTTAAGTTTAAGTAAAAGGGGATCTTTAACCTGTTTGGACTTAACTTCAATGACCAAAGAGGAATCTGACCCACTTTGCCTCATCACTCCACCCTCAGCTGAGTCAACCAACTACAACCCAAGACGAGATAGTCTTTGAATATCCTTCGCCAATTTCTTTTTGCCTTCCTCAACATGAGCCACGCTACCCATAGACACTGTGCTTAGGGCATCAGCCACCACATTGGCTTTTCCTGAGTGATATAGTACGCTCATGCCATAATCCTTTAGGAGCTCTAACCACCTTCTCTCAAGAAGATTTAGGTCCTTCTGACTGAATACATATTGAAGGCTCTTATGATCGATGAAAATATCCACGTGAGCTCCATACAGATAGTGTCTCCATATTTTCAACGCAAACACCACCGCCGCCAACTCCAAGTCATGAGTTGGATAATTCTTCTCATGAACTTTGAGCTATCTGGAGGCGTAGGCCATACTTTGCCCCGCTGCATCAGAATGCAACCAAGTCCAACTCTCAAAGCGTCCCAATATACTACCAACCCATCTGATCCTTCTGGTAGGGTCAACATTGGGCAGTAGTGAATCGAGTTTTTAATTATTGAAAACTCTTCTCACACGCATCTGACTACTGAAATTTCACCTTCTTCTAAGTCAGTCTAGTTAGAGGAGATGTTATAGAAGAAAAGCCTTCCATAAAGCGTCGGTAATAACCGGCCAAACCCAAGAAACTTCTGATTTCAGTTGGGGATGTGGGTCTAGGCCAATCTTTCACTGCTGCTATATTTTGAGGATCAACCTGAATACCCTCACACGAGACCACATGACCTAGGAAAGTCATGAACTTCAACCAAAATTCGCACTTGCCGAACTTGGCGAACAGCTGGTGGTCTCTGAGTGTCTAAAGCACTATCCTCAGGTGATTAGCATGCTCTTCCTCATTTTTGGAGTATACCAGGATGTCGTTGATAAATACAATGACGAACATATCCAAATTATGCTTCAAGATTCTATTCATCAGGTCCATAAAGGTTGCAAGGGCATTTGTTAGTCCGAAGGACATAACCACAAACTTGTAGTGACCATACCGAGTCTTGAAAGTGGTTTACGGTATGTCACACTCTCTGACTCTTAGCTGGTGATACCCCGACCTGAGATCTATTTTGGAGAAACTACTGGCTCTATGAAGTTGGTCGAACAGGTCATCAATTTTGGGTAGGGGATACCTATTCTTGACTAGGACCTTGTTCAACTGGCGGTAATCTATGCACATTCTAAGGGTACCGTCTTTCTTTTGCACGAATAGCACTAGAGCACCCTAGGGAGAGATGGTGGCTCTGATAAAACCCTTATCAAGCAGATCTTTTAGCTGCTCCTTCAACTCTTTAAGTTTAGCCGGAGCCATTCTATAAAGAGAGATGGAGATGGGCTGAGTATCTGGAATAAGGTCTATGTCGAAGTCAATATCCTATTCAGGAGGAACTCTGGGAAGATCTTCAGGGAACACATCTGGAAATTCGCTGACAACAGGGATTGACTGGATAGTTAGGTTCTCAAAGTCGAAATCCTTGTCCCGAACTAGATGGTAAATACATCCCTTAGAAATAAGCTTCCTGGCCTTAAGGTAGGAAATAAAACTACCCTTTGGTGCTGAACTACTACCCGACCATTCTAGAGCTGGCTCATTAGGGAACTGAAACCTGACGACCCTTGTTTCGCAGTCGACTAAGGCATAATCGGAGTATAATCAATCCATGCCAAGGATGAGGTCGAAGTCGACCATGTCTAACTCTACAAGGTCAGCTGGAATGACTTTATTGAAGACTGAGATTGGGCAGTTTCTATACACCTGGCTAGCCCTAACTGAGTCGCCAACTGGGTGGAGACCGAGAAGGGTTCTGAGAGGACTTCTGGACTGATATCGAACTGAACTTCTATGTAGGGTGTCATTAATAATAGTGTGGCCCTCGGATCAAGAAGGGCATATACATCTAGATGGAAAAGACGTAACATACCCGTGACCACATCCGGTGAGTTCTCCTGATCCTAACGAGATGATAATGCACAAAAACCGTTTTGGTGTTGATCGCCCTCTATACCTGATGTCTTAGCTTGCTGAGCTGGTCGGCCTGCTGGAGCTGCGAAGGTAGTGGATTATGATCTCCCCCGTCCTACTGACGGGCATTTCTTAGCCGATGCCCAAGTTGTCCACAACCAAAATAGCCCTCTCGACCCTAAATACACTCTCCTGGGTGGTTCTTGCCACACTTGGGGCAAGCCAAATACCTATTACTGGCACTATAACTCTGAGAATGAGAGCCATATGCTCCACCCCTCCGATCTCGGGGGGACTGAAAGGTAGGGGCGCTGGCTGAGCTGGGTGTTGGAGCCCTCTACTGCTGCTGCTGCTGTGGGCGGCTACTACCTCCAGATCTCTAGTGGCCATAATCTGATTGGCTAGTACTTGCCCGCTTTTTCTTTTGCTCCATGTCCCTTAGTTGTTTGGCCTCAATCTGCTGGACATAGACAATCAGGCTGGAGCGGTCGATATCTTTGATCAGCATCGCTGTCCTGCACTCTTTGAGTATCAGGTTCGACACCCCATTAATCAATTTAAGCATGCGAGACCTTGGCTCGGCCACCATCTCTGGAGCATATTTGGACAACCTAGTGAACTCCAGAGCATACTCCTCTACTGTGTGATTTCCCCGTCTCAGGTTCATGAACTCTGTTGTCTTTGCCTCCCTGAGCTCCCGAGGGAAGAATTTGTCCAGGAAGGCTGTAGTGAACTCCTCCCATTCCACCGGGCCTACTTCAGCTGGCCTCCCCTCCTTCCACTACTCGTTCCAGACTTGGGCTACCCCTTTCAGCTGGTAGGTATCCAAGTCATTACTCTCAAAGGGACTGACACCCGTAATTAGGGTGATCTTTTTAACTTCATCCATAAATCCTTGTGGGTCCTCTCTCACCTTAGACCTATGAAAATCCGTAGGGTTCATCCAGGTGAAGTCCCGCACTGGGGCAGCTTCTACGAAACCGTTGTTGTTGATTGGAACCACCTACTGGCTCACCTGGTTGGTAATAGTTTGGGCGAGCAGCTGAATGGCCGCCTTGAATTCTGCGGTAGATACCGAGTCATCCTGAGGGGCTGCCAGGGTTGGTGGGCTAGGTCATTGAGCATTACCGTCCCTCCTTCCATTACTGCATCGTGGAGGCATGATTAACTGAAATGAAGCAGAGCACGAGTTAGGAGAATTATTCTTGAATTAAAGTTCAACACACGATAAAGAGTATGAATAAAAGGGAATTTTCCTAATAACATCTCGTAGCCTTCCCATCATAAGTGTGGTGCGCTTCACACCCATAAAGAGGATTCCACTCGATGCGACTTTCACACATCCGAGGATACTCTAAACCTACGGCTCTGATACCAAGTTTGTCACACCCCGAGTTTACACACTGGACGGAACACGGTACTTGGAGTCACAAGTGACCCCAAGTCAACCCCTGGTCTATCATTCACTGGTATCCTGAGTAACATACAAATACATACATCGGAAGTTTAAAGAAAAAATATAAATACTTGTAGGAAATAAACTAGTTAATAATATTTGAAAATATTAGAACAAAGCTACAAGTCTGAAAAACCAATCTGAGTTTGAAAAACAAATCTATATCTAAAAGCCACTATGAATGATGAGCTGCTGGAACAAGCCTCCAGCTAACTCCAAATCTAAATAAAGAGGAATGAAAGTATAACTGAAGCAATAAATCTCCGTCCTCGAAGGATGAGGACTCACCAACTAGAATAGCTAAGATCTTCAGTGAAAGATCGGCTAATGGGGCTGAGACTGAGATCCTGCAACTGTATCATAAAACGATACAACATAAAAATATGCATCAGTACTTTGAGTGTACTGACAAAGTGAAAGGAACATAACACAATGGGATAAATAAAAGAAAATGCTAAACTGAAAAGACATGCAAAGACCAACTAAAGCTACTGAACTGAATAACTGAACTACAAAGGAGGTCTAAAAGACCCTGTCTGATGGTCAAAGCATGTTCTAAGTCTGGAATACTGATCTGAACTGAACTGAAACTAGACTAAACTGACTAGTGGGAGAGTCTATAACCGACATATAACCACGTGAGCTAGACGTGGAGTCCGATGTATACACCCTATCAGTCGGACCTAATATACCTTACCTGGGTATAAAGGCATTAACTGGGTGATCACAAGAGTCTGGGGACAATTAGGCTAATAAATACTATAACCTACGGTGGCAACGTAGTTCTGGGAACCTAGGTGCACTGGAACCCGGTCCACTCGGTGCTAGGTCCTACTCCCACTGGATAGTCCTAGTCTGAATACAAAGTTGATAGCTCGAAATTAGGGCCCAAGACTAGCCAGGGATACATAATTGAAAGCACCCTGGGAGTCTTATGAACTAAATTCTGAAATTGAGTTCTAATACTGATCAGAGCTACTTATCTGGAAGCGTCATAACTGTCTACAGAATAAACTAAAATCTAAAACTAGGGTCCTAAGGCTAGTCAGAGCTATTTATCTAAAGTGTCATGACCGCTTAGTGGACCAACAAAAACTGAATTCTAAATCTAATCCTGATACCTGGGAGGTACTACTGACACCTCGGGAAATTCTGTAGTCAAACTGATCAGCTGACATTTTATGACTGACACTAAAATTCTAACATTCTTACTAAAACTGAATTGACAATATTATGATTAAGATTCAATGCTACTAACAACATGGGAGTTTCCAACACTGATGAAATCAATCTAATATTCGATATCCAAGCACTAAAGTAGATTTAAAGATTTTCTAGATTTATAAATAGGGCTAAATTTCACTTCACAAGATTTAGCATCATTTAAATCACAAAATGGTTGAATATATCTATAATTAACTTGTTATAATAAACCACATGATTTAGACAAAGTATGACTAGCAAATTTCTTGTCATTTAGTAATTTCAGGGCTACATCTGATAGAGAGAAATTTGGGGACACAAGGGAAGAACTATTCCCTTATTGAATTCCCACATACCTGGTGAAAAAGCCCGAAAAATTCCTTGTGGAATTGAGGAGAAAAGATTACCCTAGCTCTTGCTCTGAAAAACTCTGAGAGAGGTCCTACGATCTGTTTTCTAAAGGTCTGAGTGGGGAATGAGGAAAGAAACCATTTAATCCCACTAATAAGTCTGAAAGTAGGCTTGAAACGACGTAGTTTAAAGTTTCAGAGGGTAGGAAATTACTGAAAGACCCTTGAAAATTCATAGTGAAAAACTGCTTGTGAGTCCTCATGGGTAACCTAATGGGTCGTGGTTAGTGACCACGGGTCGTGGTCACCTCTTATGAGGTGCACTGCATTAAACACGTAGGAGTCCCCACAGGTGACACCACGACTCGTGGTGTCCCAAATGAGTCATGATGTGGACCCGTTGGGTACACTATCGACCTCCTCTACTTCTTGACATGGTCCAAACCACGAGTCACCTAACAGGTCGTGGTATGGACCACGACTCGTGGTGACAAATCGTTAAGTGTACTGCCCAACTCCTTCCCGGCCTTAAATTTATCCTAGACCACGGGTCATATCACGACTTGTGGTATTGACCACAACTCGTGATGACCCCTGTAGTCACCCCTTTCTCCAAAAATTTCATCAAGCCCACTGGCCTCACCACGTGTCACTTAACGACTCGTGGTCACTCCCCACGGGTCACAAAATGAATCGTTCCATGACCTGATGTAGATTTTTCAGTTTTCTCTGATTTAAGTCCCGGGTTTACTTTGAGTTTTCAAGGCATTACAACATCATTCATGAGTTTTATGGCCAAATATACTAACATCGTTGATCCCCACTTACATACTTTTTTATCCATGAATCAAGGGCCCATAAATCGGCCAATGTCATAAATTGATCAATCGTGAAATCCAAATCATAAATCATAAATCATACTTTAACATGCGAGCATTGTCTAATACTTTAACATGCTTGGAAATACTCAATTCACTTGAAAACAAGATTATAAACATGGGTAACTTGAAAACACGCTTTTCATCATTAATACCTTATCATACATGAACATTCATCATAAATCTCAACTTTCATGAATTTCTCATAAATGGGCATTTAAGTTTAAAAAGCTTGAAACATGGTTTTAATGAAAAACAACGTAACACTTGCCCATAATTCACAATTCAATAATAAAAACTCATTTAGATCATACCCATGTAGAGAATTAGGAATTCATGCATTGGGTTAAAACCCCATAGAATCAACACATGAATTTTCATGATTTAGAGAAAGATTGGGTGTGGTGTGAACGGATTCACCCGTTCATAACCCTACATACCTGAGGAAGATCTGCTTTTACCACTCCTTGAAAGCCTAATGAAAGATTGAAGGGAAACTTGAAGAATTCTAAGTTAATCGCCTCCTAAACCCCTTCAATATGCATGTATGGATGTGAATGAGCCTAGGATAGATTTTCCCCTCCTAAAACACTACATTCGAGCCTTAAGCAACCTAGTTTAGGAACTTAGGACTTAGGAATGATGAAAATACCCTTAATGAATTTCCTAAAAATTCTGCACTGTCAGTGACAACGACCGATCCAACGGGTCGTGCCTTGATACCACGACTCGTGGTGTCTGTCCGCTATATCTCCTACCCATTCTTAGCTTCTCAGATTCAATACCACGACTCGACAGGATGAGTTGTTACAACAAGGTATGGACTGTTGAATCCTCCTGCAACTTCCCCTGACGACTTGCACCTGGGTCGTCCCACGAGCCATACCATGGCTCGTGCTTACTTCCAACAAGTGGTGGTCTCCATCCGCCACTTTTCGACTGGAAATTTTCCTACTCTTTCCCACGGTTGCTCACCATGATCCGTTGTTACTCAAAACGAGTCATCCTACGACCCGTTACTTCCTCCTAGACCTAGGACCAGTCTCACCATGACCGCAAGTCACTACTCGTGACATCAAACCACGGGTCGTTCCGTGACCCATTACTCCCAACGTTAACTGTCACGCCCCAAAACTGGGTAGGTCGCAACTAGCACTCGATTCATGATTAATCGAGAAGCCGACTATATGACATCTGTAACTGTAACACTTAGGTCATCCAGGCCACCTGTCACAATCAACTGGAGTATAAACTGGACCCATAAGGTCTCAACAATACATGGTAAACAACTGAAATGCAACCATGTCTATGAGTATGCTAAACCAAGCAACAATAAGCCGACAAGGCCACAAACTGCATAACACTGTACACACTAAGTCCACAATGCCTCTAAAGAGTAAACTGACTAATGGCCGGAACAGGGCTCCGACCTACCCATAACTGCATCTCAAAACTCAATAATAAATAACTAAGCCCTAGCTCCAGGAAGACAGGAGCATACCAACCATCCATTGATCTTACGAACTGCTACTCAATTAGCAATCCTGACCTCTACTTGCACCTGCAGCACGAACGCAGGTCCCCAAGCGAAGGGACGTCAGTATGAATGAAATGTACTGGTATGTAAGGCTGAAACTGTAAACATGAGATAACAATCCTATAACAACTGACTCAGCACATAAACATATAAAGGATATATATAACCTGGAACTCTGCAACCTATAATTGATAACAACTTACTATAACATAATTGAACTCAAGATAACTGAACTAGGAATAAGGAATAGTAACAACTTGGAATCCTGGAAACCGAAACCTGATAGTAACTATATAATGAGATGAAAATGCAATTGAGAAATGCACAGGAAAGAAACTATAATTGTAATGCCGACGACCAGCCAACCATAAATCCATATATAAAATTCATCCAGACAGTGTACCACATTGGGGTAAAATAAAAATATCTCCAGTCGATGTATCATATCGGGGTAAAATAAAAATACCTCCAGCCGGTGTACCACACTGGGATAAAATAAAACATCTCCATCCGGTGTAACATACCAGGGTAAAATAAAAATATCTTCAGCCAATGTACCATACCTAGGTAAAATAAAATATCTCCAGCCGGTGTACTGCACCGGGATAAAATAAAGATATCTCCAGTCGGTGTACCACATCGGGGTAAAATAAAAATAAATCTCAATCGCAATCATAAATGGAGCTGATAGGGCTCATACAGATTATCTAAATATTGACAACCATGAAATATGCTGACTCAATAACTATAACATATGTAGGATCTTACCACGACCCCAAATACTACAATTATGCCATACATATATAGATCTTTCATTTAACATTTAAATACATACATATGTTGTGAATGAATTCTAGGAAAGTTCCTAGAACTGGAATGTCATAAAGACAGTGTAGACACACATTCATGATTTTAAACATCTCCTAGCAATACTAAACGAGGAGCAGAGAGGAATAACTTAAGATTTTCTATAAATAAACATAGCATTCATTTTGTGCTTATACTCATTTGACATTCATATTTTCATATCAAGAATTATGAGCATACCTCATTCGTTGCACATCATATCATATCTCGAGGTAACTTATGAACAAGAAGACATAACTTGGAGCTCTTTAACATAAAAATGCTACGCAACTATCTAGGGGCTGCCTTAAGATAAATAAAGACTTATTATCGTGCTTTAGACAATATAGGAAAGGTTCATGTAAAACTTTGCAATATATGAGGAGCTTAGAAAAGCTTAGCAACATTACAAATAGTTTAGAAACTTCCAAGAAAAATAAAATCCTTTGAAACTTGAAAAAGTTAATCCAACTCTTAGAACAAATAATCAAAGATAATTGTTTAAAAGTACGATGAAGAACTTATCTTTAACTTGAGTCACTATCTCAAAGTATTCGATTCTAATCATTTCTTAAGAAGTTAATACTTTACTGGCCTTTCATTATCTTAACACAACTGAACATAAACAACTTTATTAATTACTCTTTTGCTAAACGTCTTTAGAATAGGGTAAATCTTGCTAGCCATTTGCCTAACTCATTAACAATTGTAACACTTATCATCGAATTTAACAAACTTTAGCTCTACTTTTCGTATTCATCTTAAATTCTATTCCAAACAGGATTCATCATTCCCTACCTAATTATTTACTCCCGTGTTCACTATTCTAGCAATTCTTGTACGCACTTACTTTCTTACCTAATTGCCAACCTTGTCTCTTAAACTCATCTTGCTCATACTTTTACATCGCTCAAAGGTTCTTGAAATCAACTTCGGACAGAGGGCATATACCTTACATATTACCTTAAAAGGTCTAACATTTACTCCTATCTCTCCTTTGCTACTAGTGCCTCAACTTTTAAACTTAGGTTAATTTCCTTACACATCTACAACTTTCAAAGAACATGCGATGTGTCTACTTAAAGCCTTAATCAATTCTCAGGAGGTCTAGATAACTCAAGAGCTCTAATAAATATATAGCAACTTTCTAAAGGCAATCCTTGACGCTTTAGCACGTAATTTGAACGTAAGCATAAATATATATATATATATTATGATTTCGTATAACATGTTAACATCAAGATATTATGCATAACCTGTCAAGAAAGATGGTCCCATAGAAATATTATAGTTTACCCATTCGGGTTCTATTTTCCAAGTTTAATGTATCGATTAATCAAGAAATGCATTAATTAGTCTCTTAGCTTAAGGGAGAAGGATCGAGGAAGCTTCTTATGGCCCTAGGCACCTTAAAACATGAATATAAGAGGTTAAGTAACTGTTGTAAGGAAATTCCATTTTGTTACCCTCGTTAACCCTTATTGAGTTAAAACAGATTTCAATTATTAGGTTTGCCCGTGCGTCGTCATCTTGCCATGTTTACCAATTTACTTAGCAACCATAATGTGAAACAACTTTGACACCACAAAGACATAACATAATGTAAAGGACCAGCTCACAGTGCCCACGCTGAGGGGACTTCAGACTCAATTTACAACTATGACCATAATTGAAGGCAATTGCCCTCTCCGCTTTACATTCATGTGTTCCAACTCTTTAGAAAATACACCAACTTAATACCAAGTAATTCTAACAACTGGGAAGAACCATAATATGCTACTACAGAATCTCAAGTATAGGGGAATGCCAGATTAATCCTCGACATGAATTTGTGCTTGAAAATCAAGAGACAAAGAGCGCATTACATACCTTCTTTCTCTGGCGAGCTTTCTTATGTCGTTTCTTTCTTTCAACAACCATAACTTTAGCCCCTTAAATTACTTGAATTTATCACCAAGTGAAAAGGCTGTTTCAATCCAATTTATCCAGACAAAACGTTACATCAATAGGGAGTCACAATACAAACAAATAAGGCAACACTTAGCATTTTTTATTTTAACTTGTTTCTACAACTTTGGGGGGAAATAGAGGTAGGAAATTACCTCACTTTTCTCATGAAAAACTCCCACAAATATAGAGTATATTCTCAGCAAAACACAGATATTACAACCTTCAAAAACGAGCAGAACTTCAACAACATACCAACAACGGTAGCCCAACATAACCTCCAATTTCTAGCTTTAGCTAGGATTTTTAGGCAAGTTTAGCAATTAGAAACACTTACCCTTGGCATGATAATATTCTTGGATATAATAGGAGTATTTTCCTCCAAATCACTTCCCAATAACACAGAAATATTTCTGCCTAAAATGCAGCAACATAACAGTACAACAACTACAACAAGTCAACATACAACTTCCTTCTAGTTTTCCTTCAAAAATTCATACACTTATTAGAGATTTCAAAAGATGGAAGTGACTTACTATTTCTTATGAACAATTTCTACTAATATGGAGTATAACATTAGCTCAAAATAGTCCCAAACATGCAACAACAACTCTGCCAAAATGAAGCTACAAGGCAGCAACAACTTCACCACAACGTTGCCTTCACTTCCATCAACTTTTGCTTGAGTTTTGATGGTTTTTTCTTGAGGGATTTCCTCTTGGTTTCTAAGGCTTTGCTATTGAAAAAGAGAGAGGATTTCATAGGGTAATCAAGCACTTCAAACCTGAAAAATTTAAAAATGATTTCATAACAAAAAACTTAAAATATAATGGTGTTTGGGCGGTGACCGTTTTTAGGGCGGTGGCCATGTCACTGCCCGATAGTGCTACCATAAGATGCCTATAACTTTTTATTCCAAACTCTTATTGATGAGTCGTTTGATGTTCTAAAAACTAGACTCAAATATACTTAATTTTATAGGTTGTGGGGCTTCTAGTTCATTATATATTGGGAGATATGGTCTTTTAAAGTTGACCCTAATTTATAAACTTTACATACTCTTTGTTTTTTCATTTGTACACATTTCCTTTGTCATCTACGATCAATATACAACCTGTACTTCCCTTAACATAGCATACAAACATCAAATAATCACCAAAATTTTTTTGGGGTGTAACATCAACCCTACTGCACCTCATCATGGACACCTCCTACGGATCGTTGGTGGAACCAACGATCTGTTGCATGACCCGTTCTGTGACAATTTTTTAGATTTCTGCCAACTTTCATTTTTAAATTTCCGAGTCTAGTATTAAGCACTTTTGGGTATTACAAGGGTTTACAAAATCAACATGATATCTCCCATTTATTCACATAAATGCTCGTAACAAAGAATGTCTGCATACCAATCAAATATGATCATTACATAAGCATATAAGGCACTATGAAGGATCTAACCCTCTAACCATAACCTACCTCAATTTCGGACATAAAGAGTCAATTACTCTACTGGAGCTTTTCCCTTTCTCACAGCTTCAGAATGCTCGTATATAACAAAAAAAGGTAATTCATTACTCACTATTAAGGGTTTTAGAATATCAAACCCTCCCTTCAGGGCACTTTCAAAAGTGAACCCCAATTCTACTATGTTTTAAGTCCCAATTCCCACACAATCCTTATTCTCAATAATAATCCTAAGGGAATAATCAATACTCCAAATTATCAAGTCTAGACGCACCATAGTTTTCCCATAATTCAGCCCTAGTCTAACTATCTAGGGTCTTCATCTTTCAAAAATTCCACCATTAAAGATCTACATGGAATCTAGGATCAATGTTACTCATTATAGAGATAAGCAATCGAAAATCTTACCTTCGGTCAAAAGTTCACTGTTTTGGAGGGTTTTCCTATTCTCTAGACCTTCTGATTGTGCTTATGAGAATAATGGGGTAAAAACTTCCCACTTAAAACCTACTTCCTGATTTCCGTTGTCCCTTGCAGCGATCACATTTTCACTGCAGTGGACCCGCTACAGCAGCCAAGGTGTCGTTGTGGCGGTTCCAATGGTTACCCCCAAATTCAGCACGACGGGACTCCGACCGCTACCACGGTCTCGCTGCAGCGATCCCCCGTACCAGTAGCTACCCGAAATTCACCAGTTTCACACTTAGAAAAATTTACAGCATATACTATTCCTTCTCTAGCCTGTCTCCAGTGTTTTAGGCCCTTAAGCATCCCATAACGACGTTCGGATATTTACAAAAAATTATGGGCTTATATATATATATTACAAAAACTCAATTGCTAGCCATAATATTCTTTTAATTGGTCGACACTTTTCATACTAGGTTATGAGATGTTGAATTTAATTATTTATGATATTTTGAGAAAAAAATACTCTATTGAAGCGGTTAACTGTAAAAATAAAGTTTTTTATAAGACAAGAAAATAAAATCAAAATCAAAAGAATTGAAATAAAAGAAAAAAATTATGGACTTTAGTGATATACCACATCATTAATATTAGAGTGGGCTTAATGAGAACAGAAAAGCAGTGAAAAGAGCCTAAAGTGATGAATCCTTGGCGAAAGAACTATATCACCTCATCATGTTATAGACCACAATTATATAATATATAGTTTTCGATTTATTTTTTAATACTAATTTTCGATCACGTGTGTTGCATGCGTACCTTATTTCAATAAGTAAGTATAAGTAAATCACATAAATATTATTAAAATGGTATTTGAGTTATAAGATAAAAATTAACCAAAAAAGTTATAACCTTAAAATAATGGTTATTAACCATATTTAGCTTTTACTTATGGAAGAAATTATAATCCCCAAAAATGTTCAAATGCATTGTTGTAATGTGGATATTGAAGCTCTGTATTTTCTTTGTAAGCTTTGAGTAGAGAAGAATAACGTTGTTTATTTGTATTTACACTACTTTTAGTGCAATATGTGAATCTCTGTGTATATAAAAATGCTCACTTGAGTATCTTTCATAGTTCTAGGAAGATAGACCTATATTTTTAATATGTTAGGAACACGACAGATATGATGACACAAAAAATAAATATGAAATATTACTACTAGTTATAGCTAAAGAAAATAACAAAAATTAGTATATGTACCCAAAGAAATATTATCTATATTGAAATAAGTACATCGTGATTTGAGAAAGAGACATTGAATAGGCATTAGGAAATAGAAAAACAATTCCAAGAAAGTTGAAAAGAATACAAGATATTGATTAGAGGACATGTAATAATGAAAATTGACCAAAACCTAATATAAAATGCACACAATATTTGAGTATAAAATGTTAAAAAGCCTAGAAAGCAAATTAAAGAATGTCAAACTCTAATATTTTAGTAATGAAATTATTGTATATCCCCCATAATTACATTAGCTGACTTCACACTTTTTCCTCAAATCATCTTATCTTGGTGTTGTTTCACTGATATATTTAGAGCTCCTCTAGTCTTTCATACACAAGAATTGTAGCATATAGAAATCCTTCTATGAGAATAGTATTAAAGAGTTAAATTTATAGGACAAAGAATTGTAGTTTTGGAATATGAAAGGCCAATTATTAAAATAAATCAAAGGCAACAAAGATAACATATAAGCATTAGCTTTGGAAGATGAAACACATATCTATTCAAAAGGATAATTATTATATTTTATTTTTTTCTATTTAATTTACTCACATGTATATTAACTTTTTAGGAATTAATTTGAGTTAAGGGTAAAAGGGTCCTCCAACATTTGATGGATATTTTGGTAATTTAATTTTTAACTTTTTTGCTTCTCACTTTTAGAATAATATAGATTCGTAAAGCAAAAGACTAAAAGAATAGTCACCCCACAAATAATTTGGGTGGTAGTTGCCGACTTGATAATTAGCCTGTGTGCTTCATGATAGTTGTATCACTCAACCTGATGGAAGCCTTTCGCAATTAGACGAGCCTTATATCATTCAATGGCCCCAATGAATTTCTTTTGATATGAAAAACCCATCTACAACAAAGAATGTTTCTCAAGGATTGACAAGGGACCAACAACCAAGTTTGGTTATTAAGTAGGGTTGTCATCTCACTCAACATGGTGTCACATCATTCACAGTATTTCGATGCCTCCATAAAATAAGGTGGCTCAGTAAGCAAACAAGGCAAGGATGAGAGAGTGGATAGATAGTCTTATAGGAGGGGACTTTCTTAAGCCGGAGCTGTATTGGTGTGTTGTATAGGAGTTTTCATGGTGATTAGAGGAGCGGGATAAGGGTTCAAATTAGGAAGCGCTACAAGTTTGAAGAGACCAGTGAATAGTTAGAAAGGTTGAGTACTAATGGGACAACATATGGAGATGTTAAACGAACAAAAGTAGTGTCGGATTGGGGTGTATTTATGGTAGAGTTCATAAAAGCAGGAGTTTTCGAATTTCATTTGGAGAGCTAGCATAGGAAGGACTCAATTTTTTGAATTTGGTTTAAGAGCCAAGGCCTCAACAATTTGTGGATGGCTAGGTTATCAGGATAAAAACTCAATAGACAACCAAGGAAATGAAGATTGAGATTGTTGTTGTGGTGGTCCAAGAATAGAATCTTGTGGCAATGAGAATACAACTTTTTCAAACTGGACGTGTCTTGCAATGTTTATTTTTCAAAGGATTGGTGGAGACATCAGTAATGAGTTGGTAAATTACTAATGCATTCGACTTTTTAAGCATAAACTATAGCTTTATTTACACACAAATTAGAAAGGTTTTGTACCTTTTCTCTTTATTTGTGCAGGTATTTGATTTAGACAAAGAAAATGGAAGAATTGAACTGAAAGCACTCTACGGAGGCAAAAAGACATGTGTGCCGCATATGGGCACCTGCGAAATGCAGATGTCACCAGAGAATTTGTTGAACTGAACCAGTGATACACCCAAATTAAACCTTTATGATAAGAAGTATAACACAGTTGATGTCAAATATTGAACCCAACAAGGTTGGTGTCAAATCTCACAGGGAATATAGTGAAAAGTAAGTCTTATGTGAGTATTTGCTTTCAGTTAATTATTTCTGTAAAACTGGGGTTTAGGAAAGGTATTTTGATTTACTATAAGTCAAATGCAAGAAACACCAGCTATAATTCATTACTATTGAATCCAAAAAGAAATTATACTAGGATTATGGTCATCATGATTTTTTAACGATATTTGATGAATGACTGCAGTGGACTCACTTAATGCTATGTGTGCAGGTTGTTAACTCAATTATTCTATCCAAATATTTCTTAATATATTCAGATAGGTATAACTCTTATATTCTCAAACTAAGAATGATAGTCAATGAGTTACAATAATTAACCTGGTTGATTAATCTTATTATAGCATTAATCATTAGTTAAGGTTTAATGCCTTGAATCCCTATTGTCGATTCTTTTCATCCATATTTATACATCTTACTGAAGCATGTCAAACCTAGGGTTTATGCTAATGTTTGCAACCATTAGAAATCATCAAAATAAAAGAATTGATAATACACACAATTGCATTAAACTCATCCACATATCAACCACCAACATTACGTCATTCTACCATGAATCACGCAACTCTAGCAATATAACTTAGACACATGATCATTGAATTCTTAACAGAAGTCATATTCATTAAAGAAGATTTAACTTACAAAAAAGAGATAAAACCTTGATTATGAATCTAATAACTCAATAATATTTCTTCAAGAACCTTTCAAAAGTAATGTACAAGTCGATCTTTTTCTCTCTAAAAAATTTGATCATGAAAATAAACTAGCATATGGTATTTATAGCCTAGAGTAATTCAAAACCGCACTAAAAATTGAGTCCCGCTTCTCAGTTGACGTCTCAATGGCAAAGTGACAGTTCATCACTTGCGCCATCATTCCTTATTCAATGCATCCTTAAATCTGCATCTTGGTGACGGTAATCTTAACGGTCTGTCGAAGAGGTGACAGTTTGTCACCTGGGCCGTCACTCCTTATCTAGGGAGTCCTTCAATCAGCATCTTGATGATGCCAAACTTGATAGTTCGTCGAAGAGGTGACGGTCCATCACCTAGGCCATCACTTTTACTTCTTTTTGTTCAGCTACTTTTTAGGACTAACAATGGGAATGACGGTCCGTCACACTATTGATGGCCTATCAGATGGCCTTCAAGTAGACTTTTCAGCCTACTTCAGACCATTTCTTTCCCTTTGTTTATTTTTCTATACGAAACACACAAAACAATCAAATATAATCAAAATTTGCTCAAGAACTTATATCAATTCATAGTTAAAAACATCAAATGCGTTGTCAAATGCAGGTGCATTAACACCCTCAACTTAGAATGTTTGCTTGTCCTAAAGCAACATACCAGACACCTCATTATAGCCAAAAAAACTCAGGATAAACTACAACAGTTTTTATACTCAAAGTAGATTCTTTCACATTTACCACTCCCTTTTTTACAAACAGGACACACACAAATGGCATTAATTAAACATATTGACTCATGAGGATTTACAAGTGACATGATGATATCAACATAGTACTTCACATACATCAACAACAACTAACCTAACAACCAGTCATCACTAATGCTTTTCTAGTGCCCTCAACACAAAGAAGTCCCAAGTCACATCCTAAGTTATTTACTTGGGGAATAGAACAAGTCACTCACTATCAAAAAACATTCACAAAAATGCACATGCGAAACCATAAGCTTGCCTTTATCATCACTATTTCAAGTTCTTTCGACACTTAATTAGGATCACTATAGGATTTTCTTGGCTTGTAACGTAGGATTGGGGACAAGTATGGTATATATGGATAAAGTGACTTGACCCTCCTTGGCGCTACACTACTTCTCTTACTCCACTCTTATTTTATCTCCCTTATTCTCTTTTATTCATTTTCCTTCTCAACTCACGGGTGTGGTCTTCATTTGAGTTCTCCTTTTCCTCATCAAAATGTCACTACTTTTATCTTCTTGTGTTTCTATTTTTCATTGGAACTTTGTTCTCTTTTCTTTTATTTTATTCATCAACCACACCATACCCACTTATTTTCAATCATCAGATTCTACTTTTCATATCCAACTTTTTATGCACCACTACTATAGCCACCCTCAACTTATGTGATTCGCCTGAGTTGAGATACACAATGTCCAAGGAGGGACCAAGAAGAACATAGGTTCATCATAAAAAAAATATAGGTAGGTAAATAGGCTAATGAAATAAATGGGTCAATTAGGCTCATAATCAGGAATTAAGGGATTATTTCACATTATTTGGGTAGTCATATAGGTTCAATGGACTAATTACAAAAGATGGCTTATGATCCTTTCCTAATTAGTTACCCTATAATATTAATAAACCGAGCAAGTTCTAGATGCATGCGCAATGTAACAACAACAGCAATTAATCTCACACACACACTTGGCACCAAATTGCACTATCAGCTACTGATTATGATAATATGCTCAAGCTTAAGCATAGTTGTTATATCAATATACAAATAAATGTCACATATAGATCCTTCAAGGTCAATGGGTTTCAAAAATACACACATGCCACATCAAAAAAATATTTTTAGAGGTCTCCACTTTCCAACATTTCTAACAAAAAGGGGTTAATAACAAACAATTACAAAATTAACCTAAATATGTTGGTTCTACTAGATAGCACACCTAAGAAAAAAGAAACATGGAAACAAAAACCCTCAAGTGGCATGATAGACTCACAGGTACCCTTCCCCCCTCCAAATAAAAATGGCATTGTCCCCAATACATATATTAAAAATCTCAAATTTGAAGTAGGGTAAACCTGTGAAGTTCTATACTCTTGATTCTGGCACGGCTATCTCGGATGGAGTGACCCCAGGGACCTCAATAGTGGCGACTATCGTGCTTAAAGGATCAGGGGGGCCAGCCTCTGTAGCTAGAGGCGGTGTAATGAGAGTCTGCGACTCTGAAGAAATTGTGGCCCCTGTGACATGCCCTTCAACTTGGGGTGCTAAATTGGAGGAGGCCCACCAAATCGGGCTCGTATCTCCTCTTCTATCCTATACTATTTCAGAGCCTCTCGCAACCCAACTTTTTCTTGCTTGCTCTTCTTGTGCATCTTCTTCTTATAGGATTCGCCCTCGTCTCTAGCACTATCTCGTGGATGTATTCCTGCTGCCTTAGGCTGTTCGCTAGCAAATCAATGAAGGGTACATCATTCTCTGACTCCTCAAATTTAGGAATACGGAAATCTTGGGGTTTGTCACTCATGTTGCAACTTTAGAATGTCCTCTTGAGCCTTTTTTAGCTCAGCCACAAATCTCTCCAAATCTGGCACTGTGAGGTCTTTTAGCCTATCATTCACTCTCGCTTCTATGTCATCAATGCATGTGTAAAGGTTCCTATATAGCTCTAAAGCAGCTGTAATGGCTCAGTCTACAAAAAGGCATAGCTTCTTAGCAAATAACTTCAATTTTTTCTCCTATTTATCTGCTTTTCTGACCACCCTATTAAAGTTTGCTGGTGTGAATGGATATTGTGAAGATTGAGGCATGGCAGATGATGTCTCAGCTAATTCCACTGCCGATTGTATTGTAGTTTCACTAGAAGTAAATGGTGTGGATGTAGGAATTGGGGCAGTGTGGCAAACTAACTCTACTTTTGTAGCTTCTCCAACTGGATCAGTGGTTGTTTTCGTTGCCTTTGTAGTTTGGCCACTGGACCCAAACACCTCAGGGATTGGTTTGTGAAGCTTCAGGTCATATCTTGATTCATCCCTCGACTTCTGTAAGTCATACTTTATAGAATATATCTCCACATCAATTCCATCCAAAATGGGGAAATGAGCCTCTCTACATAGCCAAGTGATCAAGCATAGAAATGGCAGAGATGTAGATAACTTCACAACCCTCTAATTTATCTCCTCAGTGATACTTGCTCCCATGTTCAATGGGAATCTAGACATTAGTCTAGCCACCAGTACTACTCTATCTTCAGCCAATGTATTATCTCCTTTTGTAGGCTATAGTCGAAGTCATACCACTGTCCACCAGAATTTTGATGTAAATGTCAGTGTACACTTGGCTATTTTCTCCTTTCTTTTAGTTAACCAAGAGGGCTAACCATCTGTTAAAACCTGTGCTAACCATCGATGTCGCTCTCTCATTTGCTAGTCAAATTCTGCAGCGATTACTGCCAGTGTGAAGTTTGGCCCATAACGAATTCTAGTGATGGTAGCTTCTAAGATATCTTCCATTTTCTCATGAACAAGTATATGGGTCTACATGTGTATTTGTGTCGGCTTCATCCCTTTCTTGCACAGACCCTCCAGAGTTGCAATGTAGTTTGCATAGAATTCATGAACCATTGTGGGGTAATGATAGCCTGGTACATCACTCATCAATACAAGGCCATAGAACTTGTATTTGCCCTCAATCTCTAGATACTAGGGCAACTCTGAGTCAATGATTTGTACTTCCTCAGTAATGCTGCATTTGAGGTGTCCTCTTGCTGTGGTGGTGAAACCTTCTTGGAAGTGCTTTTCGGCCCCTTTTACTTTCCAACGCATACTATCCCTGAATCCTAGCATCTTACCCTTTAAAACGTCTCCCCTCATTGGCTCAGAGTCCCTATCAGACTGCTAGTGGCCTCAATGCCACTCCCTTCATCCAAATTAGAACCATTACCACTTGAACTAGATCCATCCACTGAATAATCATCTCCCTTATCATATTGGGGATTTTCAGCTTGTTATCTCATGACAAATCTAGTTTGGTAACCTGGGGATGGTTCTTCAGTTCCAATTTCCTGTATTTCTTCCTCGGAGTTTGTGTTTTCATCTAGGAGATGGTGTGCAGTTTCAGTTCTATCAGTCCTCTTTCTTGCACCACCTCTGGTAGGTTGGAATATAGGTGACATGGTACCTGCAATAGTTGAATTGTTAGTGTCAAAGTTAATCTAAGAAACCATGCGAAATAATGTGATTAACTGAAAGCGGGACATGGGTGGCGGAGTGGGTGACGGTACGTTATTTCCTCTATCAGACATATCCAGTGTTTGCATAATTTCACAAGTTAGTAACGGTGCAAGACGATAGTCCATCACAAGGGTGACAGCACATCACTAACTCCATCACTCTAAATTAGTAGAAAACTCACAAGTGACGGTGAATGAGACAGTCCATCACCTCCCCCGTCACATACAATTCTTGCTCCGTCCAATGTTGATGACACTAATAACGGTCCATCGAACAAGTGACTGTCTATCAATTATCCCGTCAAGCCACCATCTTGTGCACAATAGTAATGGGTACTCAAACTTCCCCACACCATGTATCCCCAGACCAAAACAATAGAACATCTGACTATTTCCCTTAGGAATGTCGTCACTCAATCCATCATAGGGCATAGCCATTTTACACAGATTTAGGTTTCCATCCTACCACATCAACTTGACACATATTCAACACGAGACTCCTTGGGTTAAAAAATTATTACAGATAGTAAACATGACTGATCAATCAAATGGGCTATGTTAAGCTATACTCACATCCCCAACTACACTACTTTCCCCACACACAGTGAACAAGAATAAAAGTGTACAACATACCTCTGAGTGTTAGGCAAGTTAATTAGACAATCATACAGTATTCTGATCACTCTTATGCACCCGACACCAACAAGTTGAGTAACTATCGCATGGGGAACGGAAGAGATTAGAGAACATCGCGAATGTTGGGTTTGATCATGGGTATGGTAGTTAATGGTTTGCAGAAGTGGGAGAAGAGAAAGAAAATAAACTTAAATAATTTTAAAAATAGTTGAGGTAAATAGGAAAGAAATTGGGTCGAATCTGGGTTAGAAGGGTTTGGTTGGATCGGGTAGGGCTTTTTAAGACAGTATTTACCTGATTAGATGATGGTGCAAGTGACAGTCAATCGAATACATGATGTTCCTCCAATTTGCTCGTCAAGCTAATACCATTGATGCTTTCAGTTCCCCATAAGTGACGGAGGTGTTGATGGTCCATCACAAGGATGACGTCCCGTTAGCTATACCATTTCTCTTATCCAAATTCCATATTCTTGTGACCACTTATGACGATGCAACTGACGGCTCATTAGACGTCTGATAGCTGATCAACTCGAGCATCGGGCTTATCCAAAATCCCTAATTTTTCTTTCATTTTGACAGTCCCGAGTGATGGTCTGTCAAGTTTCCGGTGGCTCGATAGTTGTGGTCATCACCTGTTTTAGGAATGCCTATACTTTCACACTTAACACCCCTTTCAAATAAGTAAAATACCAAATCAAACAAGTGTTACATTCAACATACAATACTCTTGGGTTGCCTCCCAAGTAGCACCTGATTTAACGTCGTGGTGTGACTCGGGTACCTTGATTACTTAGACTTCATCAAGGTACACCAACTCTAACACCTTTACCTCCTCTGGTACATTTTAGTACTGCTTCACACATTGGTCATTCACTTTGAAGTGTTCCCCTTTTTATTTTCAAGCTCAATAGCTCTAGATGGGAATACGTGCGTCACCTTAAACGACCCTAACCATTTTGATCGGAGTTTGCCCATAAAAAGACGGAGTCTAGAGTTGAACAACAACACAAGATCTCTGCAGCTAAACTCCTTCTTTTCAATCCTTCGGTCATAGTACATCTTCATCTATTCCTTGTACAAAGCAGTCCTCTCATGTGCCCTCAGATGGACTTCATCCATCTCATTTATTTGATCCAGTCTCAAATGTGCAGCCTCACTCCAGCTAAAGTTGAGCTTCTTGAAAGCCCATAGAGCTTTATGCTCAAGTTCAATGGATAGGTAACAAGCTTTCCCAAACAATAACTGGTATGAGGACATTCCAATAGGTACTTTAAATAATGTTTGGTATGCCCATAGTGCGTCATTAAATTTTCGGGCCTAGTTTGTTCGATTCATTCATTGTTTTGGCTAGGATGGTTTTAATTTCCCAGTTTGATACCTCTAGTTGCCCACTTGATTGTGGATGATAGGAGGTAGCCACTTTATGCTGCTTAACTCCATACTTCACCAACAAAGCACTGAAAACTTTATCACAGAAGTGGGACACCCCATCACTGAAAATAGCTCTCGGAGTACCAACCTTGAGAAAGTGTTCTTCTTAAAGAAGGTTGCAACTCTTTTTCCATTATTATCTGCCAATGACACATCTTCTACCCATTTTTAGACATAGTCCACTGCCACCAAAATGTACTTTTGGCCATATGAGCTCATAAACAGGCTCTTGAAGTCTATGCCCCATACATCAAACAATTTTACTTCCAAAACAGGGATTATAGGTAATTCATGCCTTCTAGATATATCTCCCTATCTCTGACATTGATCACATGCCTTCACAAAATCATGTGCATCCTGATGTATAGCGGGGTAGTAGTACCCACATTGCAAAATTTTTTGGACCATCCAAGCAACATCATGGTGTTCCTTAATAGGAGATGAATAGCATGCCTCCAGAATGCTCAACATTTTTGCTTCCAGGACACATCTCCTTATTAGGTTGTCAAAACATACTCGGAACAAATATGACTCATCCAAGAAGTATTTTCACTACAAGAAAAGAGGGTTTTAGCTAGAGGAAATCCCATCGCTAAAAGTAAAATCCGATCATTGTTAGTCACTTATGACCAAAAAAAATTCGGTCGTCACAGGTCGGTAGTAGCTCCCACGTTAAAAGTTAGTGATCGGATTTAAAATTTAGTTGTTTAAAATCCGTCAATGACTGCAAAAAATTTGGTCATTATAATTACTTTTAGCGACTAAATTTTCCCCTCCTTAATTGTCTTTTCCATCATTAAAAACTTTTGTCACAACAATCAATCCAACTAATATAACCTTTTCTAGTGACTGTATTTCCTTTCACTAATTAGATAACTTGGTATATATTTTTCTACGAAGGTTATATTATTATGTAAATATATACACACACATCTGAAAACATCCAAGTAATAATTTTTATACAAACAATCATAGTGATTACGAAAGAGCCAAAATATCAATTATAGAACATACTCACCCAAATTAAATGATACTATATTTGTCTCCTATGAAAAGATTGAAAAAAACTGGTAGCAAGTAAGAATATAAACACATTTGAACCACTAATAAAGCAGAAAATATATTCATCTTGTGCTTCACTCCATTCTTTAACATATCCACTTCTTTAACTTGTTCCTGAAATTCTTGATCTGTCAAAAGAACAAATTCATGTTAGTTTAGTATCACCTGAAAGCCTTAATTTTTTTTCTAAGTTACTACTTCTACTGAAGTACAATTTTTTTGATAAAACATTGATAACACACTAACCTCTTTGTAGCCTTGGATATTGAGCTTTTCAATATCAAATAAGAATCTTCTTTAGGATCCCTAAATTTCGTTACTGTTCTTAAGCCCTACAAGAAAAAGAATAAAAATGAAATTTTATAAATTGCGAGTATGCAAAGGAAGAGATGAAGAAAAGAAGAGCCAGTAAACTGGTAATCTATTGGTACTAGCTACTTATTCCCATTTAGTATTGCTAACCTTCTATATAGTTCAAAATCAAATTTTGATACATAATCATTGGACTCAGAGTCACAAAGCTAAATATAATCAAGGTCAACTATGTCGTAGAAAAATAATACATAAAAGATCTCATCATGAACTTCAAATTCAAATTTTGTTAATAAGAGTTCACATCAGACATTACAAATAGCTTTGAATGGGCATCTAGTCTTAATGTTATATCTAAAATGAAGTATACTTTCTAAAGCAACAATTGTCCCAGGAAAAGAGAGCAAAGAAAAATAAAATAACCAAGATAGCCAATAGCTATTATTGTTATATAGAGCACATGAAAATTATACACAATCTTGATTTAAGTTACCTGAAGATAAATGCTTGTGTTGTATAGGCTCTTCAAAGCATATTCATGGTACATCGACACACACACACATATATATAAGTTTGTATAGTATTCTGATTTATTTGGTATGAAACAAGTCTTTTTCTTAAACGATGTCTAAGTATTTACTAAAGCATCTATAAATGAAGACATGACCAAATATTATACCATTATATCTTGAAAACCAGTGCACATATTAGAACATTAAACCCAATGAATATTCAATAAAAGCAATACTCACAATGCAAGTATCAGTTGTAGAATACCAGACATCATGACCTAACTTTGAATAGTATGAATGTCTAACACTATGTTTAAAATTTTCAGGTAAGCTTTTCTACACTGCTTGTGTAGAATATCATTATAGTTTTGTTTTAAATATTTACAAAAAGAAAAAAATCAAAAGCCATAATATTAAAGAAAATTAAACTATGAGAAATCTTAGGCAACGATAGACTGCTATGCACCATCATAATCCAAAAACTCAACATAGATTACATTATTTGGACAAAAATCTTTTAACATCAAAATGAAGTACGTATAGAGCACATTATATCTCTCAAAAGTGTCAACAAATGAGTATTCCCTTTTGCTGAATATGTAACAACATTGAGGAAAAAAACTTTAAAAATTAACTACATCAACAAGGCACAAATATTGAGGATTAAATTTCTAGTTATTGGGATATTCACATATTACTACATTACATCAATAATTAGAAAATATATTAAAGTATGGTATATGTATTTAATCGTGGAATTTGACTTAGAATTAACTAAATATGCATTTTTTGAGTGTAGCAAAGAAGAAAAAAAGAGAACTGAGAAGTGTATTTTATTTTTTCTAGTTAAAAATTTATTCTATATAACTAATTTGAATTTATTTTTGTTTACAATTTTACTCAATCTTAATTATGTGTAAGCTACTATTCACATTTTTATTTGTAAACTTATTTTTAACATTCTTATTATTTTTCTTCATCCCTATCCAAGTTCACCAGAAACTTTAGAGTTCTTTGTGTGTAGGCTCGTAGCTAGATAAAGCAAACAGATTCTTCAATAATACTGATTAAAATGAGTGGGGTGATGTCGTCATTATTATTATTATTATTATTATTATTATTATTATTATTATTATTATTATTATTATTATTATTATTATTATTATTATTATTATTATTATTATTATGATCATTATTATTATTATTATTATCATCATTATTATAATCATCATTATTATGTAATTTGTTCGAATGATATCATTAGGTTTTTTCGAACTTCTTGCATGTATGCTTCAATCTGTTCCTCTTTATTGCCGGGCTGGTATATCTTCGGGATGTCCTAGACACATGGTCTCGAAATTCTGCAATATTTGTATATCTGACAGGCCTCTTGCTTGGGTAAAAGTTTGACCATACAGTTAAGATTCAACCAAATATGGCTTGAGGTTATATAAACAAGGTTATGAGTTTTTATGATTGAATCCCTCAATTTTAATCCTTGTCCAAGGATATTAATTTAGCCTAGTTCTGTAGAGGCCGTACGAACTACCGCCAGCCGCTATAGATCCTGTCGTTGAATGGTATATGAGTTTTTATGATTGAATCCCTCAATTTTAATCCTTGTCCAAGGATATTAATTTAGCCTAGTTCTGTAGAGGCCATGCGGACTACCGCCAGCCGCTATAGATCCTGTCGTTGAATGATTTGATAAGATTTCACCTAAATATTTAATAAAAATAACTGAACAATCTCTTGCTTTTCTATAACTGAAACTGCTTTAATAGACAGTGGTGCTGATATTTCTTGTATTCAAGAAGGATTAATTCCAACTAGATATTATCATAAGACTTCGCATAATTTTAAATCTGCTTCAGGTAATAAAATGCAAATAGAATACAAACTGCCTAATGCTTATATATGTCAGCAAAAAGTTTGTATTCCTCATTTCTTTATTCTAATAAAAGATCATTTAAATCCTCCAATTATACTTGGAACCCCTTTTATTCAAGCCATTTACCCATTTACTAGGGTAGATGAAAAGGGTTTCGAGGCTGTTTATAATGGCGAAAGGATTTCTTTTACATTTATTACTAACCCTATTTCTCGTAATATTAATACTTTGATTAATTCAAAACAAAGTCATTTAAATTATTTGCAAAATGAAATTTATAGCATGACAATAGATAATACATTAAAGTTTGCTAAAGTTCAGGAAAAAATTAAATTGATTTCTGAACAATTTGTTATATCTATTTGTGCTGATCATCCAAGCGCTTTTTGGGATAGGAAAAAGCATGTAGTGTTTCTTCCATATGAAGATTCATTCTCTGAGGATAATATTCCTACAAAATCTCGGCCCTGTCAAATGAATGCTGAGTTAGTTGAATTTTGCAAAAAGGAGATTGATAATCTTTTACAAAAAGGCTTGATAAAACCTTCTAAATCTCCATGGTCATGTACTGCATTTTATGTTAATAATGCAGCTGAAAAAGAAGGTATGCCTAGATTAGTTATAAACTATAAACCATTAAACAAAATTTTAAAATGGATTAGATATCCAATCCCCAATAAGAAAGATTTACTTTCTCGATTATATGATGCTAATATATTTTCTAAATTTGATTTAAAATCAGGATACTGGCAGATACAATTGTTTAAAGAACACACTTATAGAACTGCTTTTAATGTTTCATTTGGTCAATACGAATGGAATGTTATGCCATTTGGTTTAAAAAATGCCCCTTCTGAATTTCAGAAGATTATGAATGATATATTTAATCCATATATGGATAGTATTATTGTTTATATTGATGATATTCTCATTTTTTCTAAAACATTAGAATTACATTATAAACACTTAGATATTTTTAAGAAAATAGTAATTCAAAATGGTTTAGTTATATCAAAACCAAAAATGAGTTTATTTCAAACAAATATAAGATTTCTTGGTCATTATATTTTCCAAGGTAAGATCACTCCTATACAGCGATCTATTGACTTTGCATCAAAATTTTCTGATGTTATAACTGATAGAACTCAACTACAAAGATTTCTTGGTAGTTTGAATTATATTTCTACATTTTACAAAGATTTATCTCGAGATCTAGCTCCTTTATATGATCGTTTAAAGAAAGGTCATAATTCGCCCTAGACTAATAGCCATACTGAAGTAGTAAGAAAAATTAAAGAAAAGTTTAAAGCTCTTCCATGTTTAACCCTTGCTAATCCATTATGGAAAAAGATTATAGAAACGGATGCATCCAATATTGGTTTTGGGGGGATACTTAAACAAATAAACCCCAATGATAAAACTGAATACCTAATTAGATATTATTCAGGTGAATGGACCGAGGCTCAGAAGAAATATGCCACTATTGCTCATGAAATGCTTACTATTGTTAAATGTGTTTTAAAATTTCAGGATGATTTATATAATCAGAAGTTCTTGATAAGAACTGATGCTCAGGCGGTAAAGTTCATGTTCAATAAAGATTTTAAACATGATGCCTCAAAGATAATATTTGCTAGATGGCAGGCTCAATTGGCTCCATTTGATTTTGAAATTGAGTATAAAAAGGGAAGTGATAATTCTCTCCCTGATTTTTTATCTCATGAGTTTATACAATGAATAATTTATCATCATTTGAACCAATCAAAGATGATTAAATTTTATACTGGATATTTCAAAAACAATTGAAGATCGCCAGATTTCATAAAAAGCGTTATCTAACAATGCTAGACAATATTAACAAAAATGATATAGATATTAATCAAGTAATCCAAATGATATCTGATTTTGACAAGACAATAGAAAAACAAAATAAAAGGATAAGGCTAATAAGAGACATTCATATGCCAAGACATTCAGCAAGTGTAGGATGACTAAAGAATGTTTTATATGTGCTAATAAAATTTATTTATATTGTAGAATGAGGCCACAATGGCCAAACCAGCCTTCCTATAATAAAGGAAGAGGAAGAGGTACAGGCCCGTATAAAGTCCGAGGAGGAAGAACATGTTGTGAAAATTCGAGCTATTTTTCCACCAATAGCAAAACTAATAATGGTTAACAATGATAAATAAGAAGCAGAAAAGAAAATAAAGAGAATACCAAGATTTGACGAGGTTCGGCCAATTATGCCTAGGTCCCCGGACACCACTACAAATATATTTCTCCGAGAAGATTACAAGAGAGAAAATAAACTAAGCCTCTAGAAGAGTTAGAAGGCTTCAAGTTTGGTGTGATAAAAACAAAAGGGGGAGGCTTCCTTTTATAGTCTAAGGTTGCCTCCCTATGTCTACTTATCTTCCGATATGGGACTTTGAGCCAAAAAACAACAAATCTCCACCTTGGCGAAAAGTCCCAAAAGTTACAAAATCTTCTCTCACAACTATCTCTAGTAGTGTCTTCAAATGCACCTATGGTGCTACCCATCTGCAATCTTCACGATATTGATCAAATTCATACAATGTTGAAATTTGATCGATGTCACTATCTTGGACATCATATCTGCAGGATTTTCAGCTGTCTGGATCTTCTGAAGTAGTATTTCACCTTCTTCCAGAATCTCCCTTACAAAGTGATATCAAACATCTATATGCTTCGTTCGTGCATGATAGACTTGGTTCTTTGCTAAACAAATAGCACTCTGACTGTCACAATGCACCTTGACGTGCTTTTGACCAACTCCCAAATCCTTCAGCAACCCTTGAAGCCAAATAGCCTCCTTAACAGCTTCGGTAACAGCCATATACTCTGCCTCTGTAGTAGACAAAGCGACTGTTGACTGCAAAGTAGACTTCCAACTAACCGGTGCCTTTGTAAGTGTAAACACATAACCGGTAGTTGATCTTCGTTTGTCCAAATCACCGGCATAGTCGGAATCACAATATCCAACTACATATTGACCAATCTTTTTATCCTGCTCAAATAATAACCCAACATCCACGGTGTTCCGAATATACCGTAGAATCCATTTGACAGCTTGCCAATGTCCTTTACCAGGATCATGCATATACCTGCTCACAACCCCAACTGCTTGTGAAATGTCAGGTCTTGTACACACCATAGCATACATCAAGCTACCAATAACGTTTGCATAAGGGATTTTTGCCATATATTCTCGTTCAGCATCATTCTTCGGAGATAAATCAGAACTAAGTTTCATATGAGGAGCAAGTGGAGTACTCACAGATTTTGACTTGTCATTCATGCCAAAACGTTGCAGCACCTTTCTCAGATATTGCTTCTGAGTTAGACGAAGTTGCCCCAGTCGTCTGTCTCTATTTATCTCCATGCCGAGAATCTTCTTAGCTTCCCCTAAATCTTTCAACTCAAATTCTTGCTTTAGTTTAGCTTTCATCTTGTCAATTTCTCCAGAATTCCTTGAAGCTATCAACATATCATCAACATAAAGAAGAAGATAGATAAAAGATCCATCTTGTAGCTTGCGCAAATACACACAATGATCATATTTGCTTCTTGTGTACATCTGCCCCAACATAAACTTGTCAAATCGCTTGTACCACTGTCTTGGAGATTGCTTCAATCCGTACAATGATTTTTCAAGTTTGCATACCATATTCTCTTTTCCAGCAACCTTGAACCCTTCTGGCTGAGTCATATAGATTTCCTCCTCCAAGTCTCCATGTAAAAATGCAGTTTTTACATCAAGTTGAACTAGTTCCAAATCCAGCTGAGCTACCAAGGCCAATAAGATTCTGATAGAGGAATGTTTCACTACTGGAGAAAAAACTTCATTATAGTCAACTCCCTCCATCTGAGCATAGCCTTTAGCTACCAATCTCGCCTTGTAGCAAATGCTTTTCTTGTTAGGAAATCCTTCTTTCTTTGTATATATCCATTTGCATCTAATAGCCTTCTTTCCCTTCGGTAGACTTACTAGCTTCTAAGTCTGATTCTTATGAAGAGACTGCATCTCTTCATTCATAGCATTCTTCCACTCTTCATCTTCGGAACTTTGAATTGCTTCTTGATAAGTGGTAGGAATTCCATCATTCACTATTATAGATGCATGAGCCACCATATCACTAAATCGAGCAGGTTTGCGTCTTACCCGTTGTGGCTTCCTTAATGCAATAGGTTCTTCTTGCTGGTGAGGTCCTTGGGTTGGAACCTCTTCTTCATTTGACTCCTCTTCTGCCATAGGAGTCTCTCCATCTTTGTACAGAACTGGATTGATTCTCCTTTCAAACTCCACCTGTTGCGGAGCACTATTGATCTGTTGAATGTCATCCTTTTTCAACATGGCAGATTCATCAAAGGTAACATCTCTGCTAAGGATTATCTTCTTTGTTTCAAGACACCAGAGGCGGTATCCTTTAACACCAGTAGTGATCCCCATAAAGAGCGCTTTCTTGGCTCTCGGATCCAACTTCGATCCCTTCACATGATAGTATGCAGTGGAACCAAACACACGTAAGGAATCATAATCATTAACAGGTTTTCCAGACCAAACCTCTAAAGGAGTTTTACCACCAATAGTTGTTGATGGTAAACGATTGACAAGATGGCTTGCATATCTCATAGCCTCAGCCCAAAATTGTCTAACCAACCCAGCATTAGACAGCATACACCAAACTTTCTCCAGCAATGTTCGGTTCATCCGTTCAGCCACCCCGTTCTGTTGTGGTGTATGTCTAACTGTGAAGTGTCTCACAATACCTTCATCTTTATCAAACGGATCACTTCTATATTCACCTCCGTTATCTGTTCTGAGGCGTTTGATCCTTTTGCCAGTCTGAGTTTCAATCATCTTTTTCCACTTAAGGAAACAATTTAACACTTCATCCTTTGACTTCATAGTGTACACCCACACTCTTCGAGAGAAGTCATCAACAAAAGTAACATAATAGTGTTTTCCTCCCAAAGAAGTTGTCTTGGAAGGACCCCACACATCAGAGTGAACATAATCCAGAATACCTTTAGTATCATGGATTGCAGTGCCAAATTTCACTCTCTTCTGCTTTCCCATCACGAAATGCTCGCAGAAATTCAGCTTACAAGTTTTTGCATCTTTCAATAATCCTTGCTTTGCTAGAAGTTGCAAGGATTTTTCACTTGCATGCCCCAATCACATATGCCACAACTTAGTTGCATCTGACCCTTCATCATCAAGAGTTGCAACTGCAGCTGTCCTAACAATTGTATTACCATCATAGTAATACAAATTATTCTTCCGGGTGCCTTTAAACATCACCAGAGCTCCAGAGACTATTTTCAAGACTCCATCTTGCATTGTCACCGTCAATCCTTTGGATTCTAGGACTCCCAAAGAGATGAGATTCTTCTTCATGTCAGGTACATACCTGACCTCTGTCAAAACTCTAGTTGATCCATCATGATTCTTTAAGTTGACTAAACCAATTCCTATTGTTTCACAAAATGTGTCGTTGCCCATATAGACAACTCCACCGTCTATCTCTTTAAACTCAAAGAACCACTCCGGGATATGACAAATATGTTGGTTGCATGCTGAGTCAAACAACCACTTGTCAGATCGCCTTGTGGAGGTTGTAGCAAGCAGTGAAAGATCTGAGTCTTCATCACTGTATTCAGCAGCACATGATTCTGCAACAGCTTTGCATTTTTCAACTTTGCCCTTATTTTTCAATTTCGGGCAATCTTTCTTCCAGTGCCCCTTCTCTCTACAAAAGGCACATTCATCTTTACTCGGTCTGCCTCTTGACTGAGATTTCCCTCTTCTTCCTTTCTTCTGGTTTTGTGGTCTGCCTCTAGCTACCAGTGCTTCTGCAACCACCTCTGCATGCTTGCTTTCCTCCCTGTCTTTTTTCCTCAATTCATAACTATATAGAGTACTACATACTTCACTGAGGGAAACTTTCTCCTTCCCATGAAGTAACATAGCTTCTATAAATTCATACTCTTCAGGAAGTGAAAACAACAACATCAATGCCAGATCTTCATCTTTGAAAGTTTCATCAAGGTTCCTCAAATCAGCTACTGCCTTGTTAAAAGCAATAATATGATCATTCATGGTGGTACCCGGTTGATAACTAAACCGAATAACTTCTTCTTCATAAAGTGCTTATTGTGACCGCTCTTCTTCAAGAATTTCTCCTCCAATGCCTTCCATAGCTTACTTGCAAAAGTTTCCTTTGAGAATGAATATTTCTGCTCTCTGGAAAGACATGATCGAATAGTACCACACGCCAACCGATTGATGGTCTTCCATTCTTTTTCTTCAATTTCTTCTGGTTTCTCCTCTTCAATAGCAATGTCTAGACCTTGCTGGAAAAGCGCGTCTAGAACTTCACCTTGCCACATCTCGAAATGACCCGTACCGTCAAAAATCTCCACCGCAAATCTCGTCAAAATTGACGACGAAGATGCTGCCGAAGTTGATGTAGTGGAAACTGTGGCTCTCAAAGTCTGCTCATTATTATCAGCCATTTTTGCTCTAAAGTGGAAAAATTACCAGTAATAATTTAGCCAAAAAAATGTACCAGGAAAATTCCCAGGAAAAACTGGAGGGGTCACACGGTCCCACTTAAAAACCAGTTTCCTTAGACAGAACTTCCCTAGACATGCACTTAATTAGACAATATATTACTTAGCAATTTTAACACAAATTTACAAAAAATAATCTCAAGAAATTTTTTCTGATGTGAAAGATCAGTTAAAACCGCAACCACAAAGCATACTAAAATTTCAAGAGAAATCGCAACCAAAAGCTCTGATACCAATTGTTGTGGAAATTCGAGCTATTTTTCCACCAATAGCAAAACTAATAATGGCTAACAATGATAAATAAGAAGCAGAAAAGAAAATAAAGAGAATACCAAGATTTGACGAGGTTCGGCCAATTATGCCTAAGTCCCCGGACACCACTACAAATATATTTCTCCGAGAAGATTACAAGAGAGAAAATAAACTAAGCCTCTAGAAGAGTTAGAAGGCTTCAAGTTTGGTGTGATAAAAACAAAAGGGGGAGGCTTCCGTTTATAGTCTAAGGTTGCCTCCCTATGTCTACTTATCTTCCGATGTGGGACTTTGAGCCAAAAAACAACAGAACAGGGGAAAGTTATACTTCTCCTGAAAATCAAGAAATACAAAGAGGAAATTATATTACCTCTAGAAGCAGCTATTCAAACCCAATTATACAAATGGGAAATAGAACTCTTGTAAACAAGAGAAGAGATGAAGCATCTTCATCAGGATCTGTAAATTTGGAAGATATTCCTAAAGAAAGCCCATTATATGAGGCTCTATAGAATTATTTGAGCAATCAAGCAAAACCGCAAGGTGATACCTATGCGAGCATTTCTATGGAAAGTGCTGATGATATAAAGAACTACGAAAAATTACAAAAACAAGAAATCATACTTCTTGTGGAACACAATGATATTGATAGAAGAGAACAACCTTGGGATCTACTTCAAAGGTATTTCTCTGAAAATTTATATTTTCCGGGTCAGTCATACAAAACCCGCAGCTATTATGAAAATATTTTGATAAACACTAGAAGTGTAGAGATATCTCACTTCAAACATTTTAATGATGAAAAAATTTATAATTTCTCAAAATTTATTATCAAAAAGATTATATCAGCCGAAGAATGGGGGCTTTCCACTATGAGGGAAAAACAGATTACCATTGATAATGGTACAAAAGTAAATTGCACGTACTGGGATTATATCCAAGCGTTCAGTTATACATTGTATTATAACAATGAAAGACATAAGCATACTTAGTTTATAAAGGTATGCCAAAAGAATTTTTCCAATATTATTCCCAATTGGTTCTTAAATTGGTGGTCATACCATGGACCAACAATTGAGATCTTGCCTACCCATTTCAAAGAATTATATAATCAATGGGTCCAAGTATCGCCAGAAATGGATCTGTTATACAAAAAAGAACATGTCAACTGGCCAGAAAAAATTAGTCATGTATATTTCTTTATGGAATTCTCTATCCCATGGATTCACAAATGGATTCCAGAATTCGGTTATACTGAAGAACAAATTTCTTGCATCTACCGGACTTATTATAATAATTTTTGGGACAAAATGATGAAGAAAGACCCAAAAACCAACAAATTGTATGGACAAGAAACTCTGGATGAAATTAGTCATAAAATAAAGGATTATGGCGAAAGACCTCGAGTTATCAAAATTGAGGATAGTCCTTTAAAACATATTGCCAGAAAAATCATATACCAGCCCAGCAATAAAGAGGAACAGATTGAAGCATACATGCAAGAAGTTCGAAAAAACCTAATGATATCATTCGAACAAATTACTGAAAAATCTGAAAAATCTGATACATCAATGAAAAGTAGTCAATCCATAAATGAAGATTCGCAGGTTGACGAAGAAATAGACATTGATAAGGTCCTGGAAGAAGCTGAAAAATTAATTCAGCACGAGAAATAAGGATTTCGAATGCAGCCAGAACAAGAAAAGAAACAAATGAAATAAAGACCCCACAATTCATAAGCAGGTGGGACCGACAAAGATAGTTGTCACTGTTCATTGATATATGAACAGTATTTTCATTCCTTATTTAAAGAGGCCCTTGCCTCAGTTGTAAAGTGGGAGTTTTCTTTTAAGTTTTAAAAGTTTTTAGTTTTCCTTCCGTCTTTCTAGTCTCTTTTCTAAAGTTCTGTAACACTTTGTAAAGTTTTAATAAGAAGAAAAAGAAAACCGTCCATCTCTTGGACACAACTCTGGTGTTGTCAGGTACTTTATTTCTCTTTCTTTTATTTCTTTTATTTGCATAAGTCGGATGATATCCGGCTAAGTTCTTTCTCTATATTGAATACAAGCTTATTAATTGCATATTAATGATGAATTAGGCCTATTAAAATTCAGAGATTCATTCATAAAGATAATTAACCAATACTATATGACTTCAACCAATGCTATTTGAATGCTTTGCTTGGTTCCGAGAAGGTGGTACAGTCGTTGCAGGTACTGTAGAATTTCAGATTTGCCTTAGTGGCTACGTCTAGCGTGTGGTGAGAAGCCCGATTTGTTATTATGTTTTAAGGGAGATTATATCCCACTGAATCCTTCGGGATGTCCTAGACACATGGTCTCGAAATTCTGCAGTATTTGTATATCTGACAGGCCTCTTGCTTGGCTAAAAGTTTTACCATACAGTTAAGATTCAACCAAATATGGCTTGAGGTTATATAAACAAGGTTATGAGTTTTTATGATTGAATCCCTAGTTCTGTAGAGGCCGTGCGGACTACCGCCAGCCGCTATAGATCCTTCAGAGATTCATTCATAAAGATAATTAACCAGTACTATATGACTTCAACCAATGCTGTTTGAATGCTTAGCTTGGTTCCGAGATGGTGGTACAGTCGTTGCAGGTACTGTAGAATTTTAGATTTGCCTTAGTGGCTACGTCTAGTGTGTGGTGAGAAGCCCAATTTGTTGTTATGTTTTAAGGGCGATTATATCCCACTGAATCCTTCGGGATGTCCTAGACACATGGTCTCGAAATTCTGCAGTATTTGTATATCTGACAGGCCTCTTGCTTGGGTAAAAGTTTTACCATACAGTTAAGATTCAACCAAATATGGCTTGAGGTTATATAAACAAGGTTATGAGCTTTTATGATTGAATTCCTAGTTCTGTAGAGGCCGTGCGGACTACCGCCAGCCACTATAGATCCTGTCATTGAATGGTATCAAGCTGAAAAATTAATTCAGCACGAGAAATAAGGATTTTTAATGCAGCCGGAACAAGAAAAGAAACAAATGGAATAAAGACCCCACAATTCATAAACAGGTGGGACCCACGATAAAAGAAGACAAAGATAGTTGTCACTGTTCATTGATATATGAACAGTATTTGGTATCAATTATTATTATTATTATTATTATTATTATTATTATTATTGTTGTTATTATTATTACCAATTTACAACTATCATTATCTGATGTCAATATTCTTGATGCATTAACGTTAAACGTTAAAACGCATGGTTATACTTATGCACCTAGATCTGAATTAATCTGTTTGTCGTATAGAATTTATTATAAATTTTTATCTACTTTAAATCCTCGATGTAAATTGACAGATCAGTCAAGTCAGTCTATTATATTTGAAACTAATTTTTCTAAATCAAAGATTACTACTAGAAGGCCTATTAAATGGGATGAAATTAATTTCCCCTCTACATGGATTTTAGATTGTGTTATACTCTCCTAGCCAACAGGCTGATAGTGTTACCTTGTTTAAAACAAATTAGTGCTACAACTAAAACAAATTTTATTAGCACATATAAAACAAGCTTTATTAGTCATCCTAAACTTGCTGAATGTCTTGGCATATGAATGCCTATTATTAGCCTTATCCTTTTATTTTGTTTTTCTATTGTCTTATCAAAATCAGATATCATTTGGATTACTTGATTAATATCTATATCATTTTAGTTAATATTGTCTAGCATTGTTAGATAACGCTTTTTATGAAATCTGGTGATCTTCAATTGTTTTTGAAATATCCAGTATAAAATATAATCATCTTTGATTGGTTCAAATGATGGTAAATTGTTCATTGTATAAACTCACGAGATAAAAAATCAGGAGGAGAATTATCAATTCCCTTTTTATACTCAATTTCAAAATCAAATGGAGCCAATTGAGCTTGCCATCTAGCAAATATCATTTTCGAAGCATCATGTTTAAAATCTTTATTAAACATAAACTTTACTGCCTGAGCGTCAGTTCTTATCAAGAACTTCTGATTATACAAATCATCCTGAAATTTCAAAACACATTTAACAATAGTAAGCATTTCGTGAGCAACAGTGGCATATTTTTTCTGGGCTTCTATCCACTTACCTGAATAATATCTAATCAAATATTTAATTTTATCATTGGGGTTTATTTGTTTAAGAATTCCCCCAAAACCAATATTAGATGCATCTGTTTCTATAATCTTTTTCCACAACGGATTAGCAAGAGTTAAACACGGAAGAGTTTTAACCTTTTCTTTAACCTTCTTTACTAATTCAGTATGGCTATCAGTCCATGGAAAATTATGACCTTTCTTTAAACGATCATATAAAGGAGCTAGATCTCGAGATAAATCTTTATAAAATGGAGAGATATAATTCAAACTACCAAGAAATCTTTGTAGTTGAGTTCTATCAGTTATAACATCAGGAAATTTTGATGCAAAGTCAATAGATCGTTGTATAAGAGTGATCTTACCTTGGAAAATATAATGACCAAGCAATCTTATATTTGTTTGAAATAAACTCATTTTTGATTTTGATATGACTAAACCATTTTGAATTACTATTTTCTTAAAAATATCTAAGTGTTTATAATGTAATTCTAATGTTTTAGAAAAAATAAGAATATCATCAATATAAACAATAATAAAATCCATATATGGATTAAATATATCATTCATAATCTTCTGAAATTCAGAAGGGGCATTTTTTAAATCAAATGGCATAATATTCCATTCGTATTGACCAAATGGAACATTAAAAGCAGTTCTATAAGTGTGTTCTTTAAACAATTGTATCTACCAGTATCCTGATTTTAAATCAAATATAGAAAATATATTAGCATCATATAATCGAGAAAGTAAATCTTTCTTATTGGGGATTGGATATCTAATCCATTTTAAAACTTTGTTTAATGGTTTATAGTTTATAACTAATCTAGGCATACCTCGTTCCTTTTCAGCTGCATTATTAACATAAAATGCAGTACATGACCATGGAGATTTAGAAGGTTTTATCAAGCCTTTTTGTAAAAGATTATCAATCTCCTTTTTGCAAAATTCAACTAACTCAGCATTCATTTGACAGGGCCGAGATTTTGTAGGAATATTATCCTCAGAGAATGAATCTTCATATGGAAGAAACACTACATGCTTTTTCCTATCCCAAAAAGCGCTTGGATGATCAGCACAAATAGATATAACAAATTGTTCAGAAATCAATTTAATTTTTTCCTGAACTTTAGCAGACTTTAATGTATCATCTATTGTCATGCTATAAATTTCATTTTGCAAATAATTTAAATGACTTTATTTTTAATTAATCAAAGTATTAATATTACGAGAAATAGGGTCAGTAATAAATGTAAAAGAAATCCTTTCGCCATTGTAAACAGCCTCGAAACCCTTTTCATCTACCCTAGTAAATGGGTAAACGGCTTGAATAAAAGGGGTTTCAAGTATAATTAGAGGATTTAAATGATCTTTTATTAGAATAAAGAAATGAGGAATACAAACTTTTTGCTGACATATATAAGCATTAGGCAATTTGTATTCTATTTGCATTTTATTACCTGAAGCAGATTTAACATTATGCGAAGTCTTATGATAATATCTAGTTGGAATTAATCCTTCTTGAATACAAGAAATATCAGCACCACTGTCTATTAAAGCAGTTTCAATTATCAATTAAAATAGTACATTTTACATACCATTTATGTGTAGTAACTATTTGCATCATTCCAAGAAACATATCATTTTCTGGGTTTAAAATAATTTGTGTAGAAGATTCAGAAAAATTATTTTCTTCCTCGGGTATATAAATTCCTTTTTTCTTAATGTCAACAGGTAACTCAGAGTTAGAATTTTCTAACTGGGTTACTCTATGATCTAAAATCATCTGATTTTGTTTAAGAGATTTAATTTCATTTTTGAGTTTTTCAATCTCAAATTTTAAATCATCCATAGAAGAATCATGACTATGAACTTTTGATTGATTTTTTTGTAAAAGCCTTTTTTTCACTTCTGCAAAAGTATACGGAGTTTCATTAAAAATGTCCTTTTTAATTTGAACTGGCTTATCTGCTGATTTTGAAGAACTAGAGGCCCTGGTAATAATCTTTTCTCGAAGATTATTATAATTGACTTCCTTTAATAATTCTAAAATATTATCAGAATTAATAGGTTTAATTTCAAAATTTTAAAATTGTGATTGTAATTTATAAAAATCCATATTACAAGTACAATTTTCAGGTTCACAATTATGACAAGTATCACTGTCAGAATTATCAAAATCAAGTAATTGCACAGAATCATCAGAATCATAAACATCAGAAAAATTGCTATCATATTCTTCTACCGAAGTTTCTTCTATAACCTTAAGGAGCTGGTCCTTATACTTATCATCTAATTCTAAGGCCAAAGTTTTTAACTTTTCCTTTTTGCAATTAGGAGCAATGTGACCAAATTTACCGCATCTATAACATTTGGTATTCTGCAAATCTCTTTTTTATCTGTTTCTAACAAATCTTTTTTCTTTTCTATATCTTTTGCGTTCTTCACGTTCTTCTTTCGACCTTCGTCTATATCTCTTACCTTTCCTTTGGTAATTTTTTCCTTTATCATTCCTTTTCTTTTTAGAAGGAATATCTCCCATTGCAAACTAATCGCAAAAATCTCCTAACTGATTCTTTTCGGTTAGTCTCTGTCTTTTTAATTGTTGGCTTAATCTTAATTCATTACACAGATTTAATCCTTCCTGTGTACATACACCAATAAGCGTCCCATACGTATAGACATTATTATTGTTATTATTATTATTATTATTCTTTTATTATTATTATTATTATTATTATTATTATTATTGTTATTATTATTATTGTTATTATTATTATTGTTGTTCTTATTGTTGTTATTGTTGTTATTATTATTATTGTTCTTATTGTTCTTATTGTTCTTATTGTTATTATTGTTCTTATTGTTGTTATTGTTCTTATTGTTATTATTATTATTCTTGTTATTGTTGTTATTGTTATTATTGTTATTATTGTTCTTATTGTTGTTATTGTTCTTATTGTTATTATTGTTGTTATTGTTATTATTTTTATTCTTGTTATTGTTGTTATTGTTGTTATTGTTATTATTGTTATTGTTGTTATTGTTATTATTATTGTTATTATTGTTATTATTGTTATTATTGTTATTATTATTGTTATTATTGTTATTATTGTTATTATTGTTGTTATTATTATTGTTATTATTGTTATTATTGTTATTATTATTATTATTATTATTATTATTATTATGACTCATTTGAAAAGGGTTGTTAAACCTTATACATGTTAAGCACATGGAAGTTAAATAAAAGAATATTATTATTTTAGACTAGTGTTATAAAGATGGGAAGACATAAAGAGTTGTTTTTCCATCCACAAAGTAACCAAAACAACGCTTACATTTATAACTTCTAGCTTTTTGTTTCTTATAGTTATCCTACTCCTCATTATAGATGTAGACAAAAATATATTAGGAGGCATGATTTAATTATATCTTCTATTTTAGATGAAATTATTGTTGGGATTATTGATTTAATTTTGAAGTTCTTTTGCATATCATCCAATGAACGTTATTTAGTCATTCATTAAGTATTTCACTAGGATCAGAATCTTATATTTGGGTAAATGAGATAATAGAATGACTAATCAACTATACTTGTGTTCTTTTGTTTATTATATTCAATTTGGTAATTCAGATTTCAATAAAATCTCTGAACTATTTACAAAGTATATGATATCGTTATATTTATGTTATGTGTATTCACTCAATCTTTACCAAAGATACTTGTTACATGTCATCATTTGCTACTTTTATAATATAATAGCTATAAGAACAAACACACCGCAAGTCCAGTATGATTAAGATCAATGTTCAAAAATTAGGGAGAAAAATCTAAATCCGTATGAAAATAAAAGGGAAATTCTTTTATCTTTGAGCAAGAAGATAATATACAACTTATAAAATCCGCAAAACTACAAGTTTATAATCCAAAAAAAAAATGATAGTATCTTAGCTTGTATTCGCTAGCTGTTTGTCTTGATATTCTTTATCCATATTGGATATTTAGTTTCCTCAATAAATTTGTCATTAGTTTCAGAAATTTAAAAATAGAAAATGAAACTGAATTTTTAACAACAAATACCACAGTTTCATCATTTCAAAAATCAAGCAAATAACATTTTTCACTAATTACCCACATTCAATTATTGAGAGTGCTAATTAACTTTGAAAAATAGCTATGGTTGATGCATCCTACATTTTCCTTGTTCTCACATTGATATTTTTCTTCTTCATGATGGTTATAAGTTTCACTTATGTCCATATACACATTCACATTATGCATAATATATAAAATAATTTTTCTTATAAGTGATATCCATAGCCTTTCCCTATCTTCCTCATTAGCTAGAAAACAGAGGGTAGCAAATGCATATGAAAAGTAATAATCTTCAAGAGGATACAATTCTTGATTTACCATAGCTGAATACAATTTAGTCAAAAATTCAAAATTCAAACAGTACTTTGTAAACCACCGAGAATAGTCACTCTTCAACTCCAAAATATTAAACTCTATATCTTAAGACTTGTGATCTTAATAGGATGCAAATGCCCACCAGATTTTTCAAAGTAGTCAAAGTTCCTATACCACTAGCCTTTAGGGATTGGAGTAATAGAAACTGATTAAAGAGACAACAATCAACTTAGAAGAATAATAGAGTGAAACATAATTAAAGGGTGCAATAAGTGTATATGGGCTATAAGTTCACCTGAGACAATGAGAAATATGCTCTGCCGCATGATTATTGCACCAAATGCAAACCAAGCAAGACGAAGAATGCTCCAATTCTTTCAAAATCTCATTGTTTGGGTATACATGGTGCTTTCGAATTGGTTCTTTGTCGGTCGATATTTGAAGCCCTCTATAATTCCCATTTCTTTTTGGATGTCACTGTGGTGCTAAAGACGGCATCTTCAAATATGGAACCATCATAGATTATGTGGTGGATTTCTAGGGTTTAGTGGTGGATCCTCCATAGATTATGTGGTGTGCTTTTAGGATTTAGTGGTGGATCCTCCATAGATGATCTCGTGTGCTTCTAGGGTTTTTTAGACAACATTTGAAAAGAAGATAAGTTAATTAGTAAAATGAAATTTTACAGAGAAACAACTGCTTTGATGCATAAAAGTAAAGGAGGGGACCTGACATTTTTTAGAGGGAAGTTAATTTTTATTAATAATTTCTTTTTTTTTCTAGGATTTATGACCGGGTATTTTTATTTGTAAGGAGCGACCATTATCCCTTTGTTGTTGTTAAATTAAAAATCAATTATAACAATGAGAATTTTTTTTAGTCGTTGTAGATATACTTATAACGACCGAAATTATGTCCCTTCATTAAGAAGTAGTCGTTAAAACTCAAATTTATTGTAGTGTTGTTTACATCATGAAGGAACTTTTTTTACTGCTGGAAAGAAGTTTTCTAGCATCATATCACTGACAATGTAATTGGCAAAGTCAGCAAACCATGGAATGAGATCAACTATTGCAGCTAATACCTGTTCGTCAGGGAATGAGTCATCAATCTCCTCTTGATTTAACACTCCCCTCATTTCAAGTCTAAACAAGTGGTCAGCTACTTGATTTTCACACCCTTTACGATCTTTGACTTCAAAGTCAAACTCTTGCAGTAGAAGTACCCACCTTATCAGCCTTGGCTTTGCATCTTTCTTCGCCATAAGATATCTCAAAGCGGCATGATCAGTATGCATAATAACTCTGGTGCCAAGCAGGTATGCCTTAAATTTTTCAAAGGCATACAACACTACCAGCAACTCCTGTTCAGTCACCGTGTAGTTCTTTTGTGCCTCATTCAATGCTTTACTAGCATAATAAATGGAGTGTAAAATCTTGCCTTTGTTCTACCCTAATATAGCTCCGAGTGCAACCCCACTAGCATCACACATCACTTCAAATGGTTGTGACCAATTTGGTTCAATTATTATCGGGGTAGCCACTAACCTTGCTTTTAGATTTTTAGAAGTTTTCAGGCTCTCTTCATCAAACACAAATTTGGTCTCTTTTTCTAGTAGCTTGCATGAATCTTTGAGATTTGCTATCTTTGAGAAATCTTCTATGGATCTTCGATAAAATCTTGCATGACCCAAAAAGCTTCTCACTTCTTTCACTGAGATTGGTGGAGGCAACTTCTCAATCTTTGCCCTGTCTACTTCAATTCCCTTTTTTGATATCTTATAGCCTAGAACAATGCCTTCTTTCACCATGAAATGGCACTTCTCCCAATTCAACACAAGATTTGCTTCCTCATGTTAAGGCCATACCAAGTCTAGCCAAGCAATCTTCAAAAGTGTCACCGATGACTAAGAAGTCATCCATAAAAACTTTCAAAGTGTCTTCCACCATATCAGTGAATACTGACATCATACCCCTCTGGACATTTGCAGGTGCATTGCATAAATCGAATGGCATGCATCGAAAAGCAAATGTCCCATAAGGATAATTAAATGTGGTCTTTTCCTGATTCTCTGGTGCAATTGATATTTAGTTTTATCTAGAATAACCATCTAGGAAGCAATACCAACCTCTGTCTGTCAACCTGTACAGCATCTGATCCAAAATGCAATTGGAAAGTGGTCTTTGAGTGTCCAAGTGTTCAACTTTCGGTAGTCCATATAGACATGCCAACCCATGACGGGTCTCAATGGAATCAACTCATTCCGCTCATCTGCAACCACAGTCATGCCTCTTTTTTTAGGGACACATTGCACCGGACTCACCCATTTGCTGTCAGAGATCGGGTATATGACTCCTGCATCTATCCATTTAATTATCTACTTTTTCACTAACTCTTGAATTGATGGATTGAGTCTGCGCAAGTGTTTTTTACTTGGGACACAATCCTCCTCCAGCTAATTTTTATGTGTACATAACCCCGTGAGAATCTCGATAATGTCAGCAATTGTCCACCCAATTGTTCTCTTGTACCTTTTCAGTACAACAACTAGAGCTTCAACCTTCCATTCTAATAAATCAACTGCCACAATGACTGAGAGTGTTTATTATCTCCCAAGAAAACATACCGCAGATAACCAAGTAATGCTTTCAACTCCAGCACTGGTGGTTTTTCAATAGAGGGTTTTGCTGGAGAAGTAGGTCTATTCTTCAAATCCAAATCCAAATTCTTTGGAGCATAATAATAAGTTCCCATCCCCAGTAAAGCATTCATTACCTCTTCATACTCCTGAATGTGGTCATCCACAAAATTCATCATCACTGCAGCTAGAATGTCAACTGTATATCTCTCTTCTTTGGGTGCTTCAACTACCCCTTCATCAATAATATCAATTACAGATACTACATTCATGTCTCTGTGCTGTTTCATGTATTTTTAGACATTAAACCTTGCCTCTTCATTATTCAGACTGAACTGCAACTCTCCACTCTCCATATCTATCAATGTTCTTCTGGTTGCTAAGAACAGCCTACTATGAATTATAGGAACTTCAAATTTGTAGGAAATATAAAGTGCTCCACCTTAACTAGCACCTCACGTACAATACCCACATGCCTCTTAACTAACGATCTGCCATTAATAACCTCATAATAGTAGGTTTGGGGGCTCCCAAGCCCAACTGTTTTTATATGGTCAGCGGCATCAAGTTGATGCTGGCGCACAAATCACATAGAGATTTGGAAAAATTAAAGGCACCAATGGTGCATGGAATTGTGAATGCACCTAAATCTTCTTTTTTTTCTAAACCAGCGAACACGAAGAGATCATGCTGAAATGATGAATGTTGTCTATCGGTTCATAACTGAAAGTCCTCTTCTTTGTGACCAAGTCCTTCATGAACTTGACATAACCTGACATCTGCTCAAGGGCTTCCACTAATGGGATATTTACTGACAACTTCTTCAATATGGAAATGAATTTGTGGAATTTTTCATCTTCCACCTTCTTTTTCAACCTCTGAGGGAATGGAGGTGGAGGTCTAGGAATTTGAGTTAAAGGCTTAACCACCTCCTTTCCTTTTTTCTTATATTCATCTCCCTAACTGTTCTTTGCGACTACTGGCTCTATAGGCTTAGCCGGATTTAACTGCTTCACCTTATCTTTTGCTGCAAGCTCTGTTTCTAAAGCTAACTCTTCAACTTTCTCTGCACTAATAGGAGTGGTCTCAAAAAATATCCTACCACTTCTTGTTGTAAAATCCATGCAGTGGCTATCCTTTCTCGGATTCTGCACTATGTCACTCGGCAAGGCACCACCCTTCCTCTGATTAAGGGCTGCAGACATTTTCCCCATTTGGTGCTCCAGCTATTTAATGGCGGTTAAGTGTGAGTCTACAAGTTGACTCATGCTGGAGAGGTCACTCTTCATCTCTTTAACTCCAGAGTCAGTAGATTTGACTCTTTGCAATACCTTGGCCAACATTTCCTCCATTTTTGAACTTCTTACATCACTACTACATCGCTCTCGATTTCCAAGAGACACATATACTCCATTACGATCATTCCTGTAGCTTTCTTTGTTCTTCCAGCTCCCCTATTCTCGATCCTTGTAACAAGTTTTATCATAAATAATTGTCTTTTGGATAGTTATGACCTTGGTTTCCTTGGCCATCTACCAGGAAAGCCCTCATGTTATTCAAGTACTTGGCTTCTTCTTCAAAGTTCGATCCATGTTCCTGGTCTGGCAGCCTAACCCACAGTATTAACTTTCTCAGCACCACCTGCAAGCAAATGCTTAGTAATCAACTCTAACTGAGTTTTCATATGTGCCATATCTTGATCTCTCTCTTCTTCCTTTCAGCATTGCTCAGTAGTTTACCTAACTGCATAGGTGTTACCAGAGACTTCAGAGTATCTAGTGTGACAAGTCCCATTAGTCTTGGTGAATCTATCTAACACACTTTCCACCTTAGTGTATGTTTGGGACATGAATGACCATCCAGTCATAGTATCAGCAATTGGCTTGGTTGCCGAGTTTAGAGACCTTTAAAAAGTCTCCATCAGATGCTCATTAGATAGTTTATGAATGGGCACTGCTTGAGTTTCTTATTGGATCGCAGCCATGCCTCACCCGGTAGCTGCCTGAAATTGTTTATCTTATCTCTCAGTATAGTATTCTGGAAGGTGGAAAGAATCTATCTATAAAAGCATCTTTCAGCTATCTCCAGTTCATGATTGAGTCATGTGACAACTCATTCAGCCATATTGTTTACTCCCCAGATAGAGACAACGAAAACAACCTCAATCGAGTAGCATTCTGACTAACCCTTGGCAATTCAAATGATTTTCAGATTCCGACGAAGTTCATCAGATGCAAGTTCAGGTCATCACCAGCTACTCCCCTAAACAAGCCCTTCAAGTTCAACAATTGGATCATGTGCTTGTGATATTGAACTTAGCTCCTGGAGCTAGTGGGGGAGGGACTATGGCTCCAATAGCGCCAACTCCATCCAAGCCAACATCATCTTCCTCTTCATAATCAAATGGAATTTCTTACCGATGCTGCCCCTAGCTCTCTGAGGCTGGCGATGATTTCCAGGGCTACATCTTCAATATTTCATTCATTCTCCTCATCTCTAACAACATCATCATCCTTATTGTTAGTTGCGTGTTGATTGTATTTCCTAGTTGAGCATTAGCAAGATGTTGTAACCTTGCTACTTCATGCTCTTGTGCGTTCATATCTCTCATGAAAGCTCTTCCTAGTTCGGGATTATAAGGAGTTAATGGTTTGCCCTGACTCCGGGTATTTGGCATGCACTACCCTATACCCTGTACAAGTAGAAATAACAAATAAAAGTAAAATTAGTAAATAAGACTAAGAGTCAAATAAACACACTTAACTTAATCTATAATCTTACTCCCTGGCAACGATGCAAAAATTTGATACGCCTAAATTACACCTCTATGATAAGAAGCATAATGTGATCGATGTCAAATATAGAACCCAACAAGGTTGGAGTTGAATCTCATAGTGAATATGATGAAAACTAAGTCTTATGTGAGTATTTGCTTTTATCGATTATTTCTTTTAAACTGGGGTTTGGGAAAGGTATTTTGATTTACTATCATTCAAATGCAAGAAACACCAGCTATGATTTATTACTATTGAATCCAAGAAGAAATTAGACTAGGATTATGGTCATCATGGTTTCTTAATAATATTTGGTGAATGACTACAATGGACTCATTTAATGTTGTGTAGGTTGTTAACTCAATTATTCTATCCAAATGTTTCTAATAACGTCCAAAATATACTCCTTATATAAAGGGTATATATGGTCGTGTATCAAAACAAGTAACCCGACGGATGTCTGGGTCGAATCCCACAAGGACAAGTGAGTGATATTTACGAGTGTCGGTTGAGAAATTGAAATTAGCTTGCACCACTTAGAAATAACATAAAAATAAACAAGTAGGGGTGGGGGTGGAATTAGAATTTAGAATAGAATATGATTGCTAATTCGGTTACCTACAATAGAAAAATTACCAAGTTTGTTGACAAGAATGTGATAGACTAGAGATGTGGTATAGATGATATACTAACTATATAGGGACATGCTAGGTCATCTCATAAGTTCAATTACTGTAAATAATCTTGGGAACATGGGCATTTACTACTTTTCAGCTTTATAAATACCTCTTACTAGAGTTTTATCAAACCTCTAGCCACCATTAGCTCAACTCGATCAGATTTGGATTAGTAGCTGCACTAATTTCTAGCTATTAGCTGCTAATTAGGAGTGAGAATGTAATTTTGGCTATTTCTAGTCCAATTTCACAATCTCTCATCCATACCCACCATTAAATACTCTTCTAATACTTAATTACTCTTTTCCAAGCAACAATTAATTAAGAACAATTAGACCCACATAATAATCAGTGGATCTTCTATTATAGATTGAAGAGAATCTAACAGATTTACACTTATTTAAATAATATGGAGATGACTCTAGCAATACCCACTCTAATTAAGTATTCATCATCACACACCTCTAGTTAATAATTTAGATACTCATGATTAAGAATTCAAAAGCATGTTTAACAATAAACTCACTGAATCAATAATAAGAATACTAAAATCAAGTTCACAAGTAGTCTTCAACAATGGCATACCTTGCTATTAAGAAGAAGAAGAAGAAGAAGAAGAAGAGAATAGTACTTTTCAGATTCTACCAATCAAATTCTCCTTTTCTCTGCCAAAAGAATGTTCTAAATCTAGGAAAGGAAAAAGATTCTATGAAATGCTTAGTACACAATACTTTCTCTAAAATTTATATCCAAGAAAATAGGGCATCTTCTCTCTCTTTTTCCGTGCTGAACAATTTTGCCCCTGAGCAGCATTCTGGAATCAGTGGGATGATCGGTGGTTTGCCAGTTGCAAATCACGGACCGCCGGCTACATTATCTGATGCTTCAATGCATTTCAGTAGTCAGCAGCGGTTCCGTCGATGTTTTGCCAATCTCCATCCATGCACCGCCGATCTTTTGCCCTTCAATCCAGCAAGTCAGTTGCCGTTCGGTGGTTGAACCGGTGAGTCTCCATTGGCAACTCGTGTTTCGCTGGTGGATTGTTACCTAGAGGCAGTGAGAATCGGCTTTTGATCGGCGTTTCACCGGTCTTCTTCAGTGAAACACCAAATTTCCTCTCACTTTCTTCTTTTTGCTCCATTTCTTGCTCCTTTCTTCACATTAGGCCTCTGTACACAATAAAAGAAAATAGGGTATAAAATCCACATAAAAAACTCAAAAACTAAGCAAAACTCAGGCTTAAGAGTCCAATGAGTTGATGAATTTATCAACTCATCAAACCCCCAAACTTGAACCATTTCTTGTCCTCAAGTAATGCAATTCTTAGCAGTAGAAAAATATGCCACTCCACACAAGTTTCAAAATCAATAACCACCTATCTATGACAAACCCAAAAATGATCACCAATCTCACTGGGAAAGAGAAGAAAACTTTCCCTAAAAACCAAAACAATGAAGATATTTCAAGAGGATACCACCTTTCACAAACATGGCTCATGAGAGAATTCATTTTGTAAAACAAGAGTATTGCTTATCCATGAAATATACATAGCATCTCAAGTCACAATCAGTGTATATTCAAAACTTGCCTTAGAGTTTACACTTCTTATGCCTATCCACACATTAACTCTAAATGCACTTATGTCCTCAAAAAGGGATAATGCTACTCACAGACAGGAGAATCCCTATTATTTTGTCATGTAATCATTAAATACACACAAGGGATTGTTTGGAAGAGATAATCACGCTCACTCTCCCAAAAGAAATCTTCATGTACACAACTTGACCCATAGGCTTGCCCTTCATGTAATTCGCCACTAATGTAGAGTGGCTACACTTAAATCATTTAGGACTTGCAGGTTATGATGTAGGCTTTGGTTAAGGGTAGGATGAAAATTTAGCTTTAGTGACTAGATCCTCCCTAATGTCTTTTGTGAACATACCTCCCATCAACTCTTTTAAATCACTTCACTTTATTTCTCCTCTTTCATCGTTTCTAACTTTCATTTCTCAATGACCCTCCTTATAACTTCTTTGGTTCTCACAATTAGCCTTATATACACAAGAGAAATCACCAGTTCACAAAATTCTTTTTCTCTTTTCAATTTATCATTTTATGCATTTTGACACAATGTAGTGCTACCTCAAACTGAAATTCTCACGTTTCCCTTGCACACCCTCAAACTTGGGCTTTTGCCTCATTTCTCATTTTTTTTCCTTATCACTCCCTTTTTCTTAGGCCTGAATCTCATTTTATCAATATCTTATCACTAGAACTTAGGGAAGATGGGTGCCAAAGAGAAGTATTATGAATGGTCTTAAGGCTTGTAATGTGGTTGCCAAAGAAGGGGTCTAAGGCTCAAGGTTGACTGACAAAGATCAATGTTCATGGAGGGTATATGGGTGAAGTGGCTAAACAAAGGAAAGCCTAAAATCACGTTCTAAGTGAAACTACATCTAGGATTTCACCTTGAGTAACACTTGGGGAAAGTTCTAGACAAGCAGTCATGCATGAGATTCACCAAAAATTTCTCATCACACAAGGCATCACCCTTAAAGGGTCAAAAAGAGTCATTTTTCATCACAGGATTTCAAGTCAGGGCATTAAAGCATGCAAACTCATAAGTCAAGCAAGGAATTTACAAAGTATGACAAAGAGTGTTATGCTCTTCCTTCAAACATCTGCTCATTATCTTTCATTTTCATGCCTCCATTTTTAAAATTCCATTTCAAAAATGTTTTCAGGTGGTGCCTTTCAGAACAGCTTCACCAAAAAGACTCAAAAGCAACATGGCATTTTCCCTTAAGAGAGTCGCCATACAGTCTATTATTGGAAAGTACCAACCCAGTTTGACAATAAAAAAAGAACATAAAAACAAAAACATTCTCCTCGAAAAAGAACCATGGTATGAAGAAAACCCTTGGAGTTTATTTACTATCCTACTAATTACAAAGGCAAACAAGAAAAAGAATAACTCGGGTCATGCGCACAGGATTTATCAATTCAAAGTTAAGACCCCTTTTTGTCACTGGCATATCAACCTTCAAAACTAAATCATTCCATTCATTTCATTACCAAAACAAGATTGGCAAGGGAAATCATCAAACAACATAAACAACAGCCCGACAAGGGATCTATCCAATCAATTCTAACAAAAACAAAAAGAAAAAAAGAAAACATCAATGACTCCCCAACAACTACGCTCATCCCTCCCCCACTTAAAAGAGTACATTGTCCCCAATATATGCATGCAAAAAAGGAAAGGAACAAGAAACTCCCTGAGCGGGTCATTCTTCCTCACTATCATCAGCTACATCACCTGCACCATCACCACTGGCCTCACCTAACCCCTCAAAATTGTCCCCCAAGCCCTTGAATAGATCATTAATGGGGCCCCGAACTGTGGAGGGAGCAGCCATTGTAGCATCAAGGGCGCTTATATCGGGCACCTCTGTTGAAGTCCGACTCTTCCATTCTTGCACCTCAATTAGAAGGGAGGTGACAGCCCCCTCAAATGCATCCACCCTCTTGCACAGCATAGTGACACTCTCATATAAATATTTGAGCTCCTTCTTAATTGTTTGAGCACTGAGTGCGGGGAGACTCTTTGCCAATCTTTGGAGTTGACTCTCGTGGGAGTTGGTCATTTCCACAAGTCTGTGGATACCACTTGGTTGGGAGGATTGAGGAGGGGGAGATTCTCCCCAATGAGGCATGTCGTTCGAACCTTGGCCTGACCCTTCGTGTTGGGGCACGATCAAATTCGGGGCGTGTTGTGAGTGGTCTAACCCATGGGAAAGGGATCCCTCAGCTACCCCAAAGGCCTGCAGTCTTTTCTTCTTCATTGTGTGTGCCTCATCATCTCTCTTCCGGTCAATGGCGATCATTCCTAAAGTAGCGAAAGGGGTTTTATCTGGGAACAAAGGCACTCTAGCTTGTGACCAAAGATGGAAAATGAGGACAACGTAGGGCATGGAAGTTCTAGCTTGTCATTCCTTCCTCTTCATTTATTGGGCTATAATCTCCCCAAAGTTGATGGGGTCCAGTCACGATGCAGGCGATGAGAATTGCAGTTTCCAAACTAACCCTTTACTCGTTCTTAGAGGGAATGATACAGCCACAGATAAAGTCCAGCCACAACTTAGCCTCGAACTTCAAATCATTGCGAGAGATTTCACCACCCATAGAGGCCCATAGAGGTGTATCAATAGCAATGATTGGGGCTATCCATGAGAATTAGTCTTTCATGTCAGCTACTAGAGACCTATACTCCGTATCAGAGTCAATTTCATCACAAAACAGGTAGTTAATGGCAGTCGGAGTGATGTCAACTTCCACTCCCCTTATCATAATTGATGATAGACATGGAAAGTCATCAACCTTTCCCCTGTGCTGCATGCTACTCTTGTGTCACACCCCGAGCCTACACCCTGGCGTAATACGGTACTTGAAGCCACAAGTGACCCCAAGTCAACCCCTAGACTATCAATTACTAGCATTCTGAGTAAACATGCACAGCGGAACTTTGAAATAATATCATAAAATATTCATGAGAGGCAAGTCTAAAAACATAAAATTCAAACAATAGAATAATACTGATAAATCTGAAAGTCATGTCTATCTGAAAGCCATCTAATAGAGGAGTTGCTGGTACAAGCCCCCAGCTAACTCTAAGTCTAATTGAAACTAATACATGACTGAAAGAAGGAAAAATAGTGCCCTTGGATGATGAGGACTAACACTTCAACTGCTGCAACGGAGAATCTGAACTACGGCAACTAACGGTGATGGGTCTGAGAACCTGAAGTTGTATCATGAAACGATACAACATAAAAGTATGCTTCAGTACTTTGAATGTACTGAGTAAGTGGGAGAAACATAACTGAATATAAAGTCTGAGCTGAAATGAAATGCAATGACCAACAGATAAGCTGAACAGAACTACTGATATAATCTGAAATGGTCAAGATGACCCTGTCTGATGGTCAAGGACATGCCCTAAGTCTAAAACACTGAATCTCAGATACTTTACTGAACTGAGCTGCTTATTCTGATACTGGACTGGACTGACTAGTGGGAGAGTCTATAACCGACATATAACCACGTCAGCTAGATGTGGAGTCCGATGTACACACCCCACCAGTAGGACCCAATATACCTTGCCAGGATATAAAGGCACGAACTAAGTGATCACAAAAGTTTGGGGCTAATCAGGACAAGTAATACTGTAACCTATGCTGGCAACGTAGTTCTGGGAACCTGGGTGCGCTGGAACCCCGACCCGCTCGGTGCTAAGTTCTACTCCCACTGGAAAACCTAAACTGAACTACTAAGCTGATAGCTCGAAACTGGGGTCCAAGACTAGTCAGGGACGTATAACTACATGTACCCTGAGAGTCTTATCAGACCAGATTCTAAAAATGGGTTCTAGAGTAGTCAGAGCTGCTTATCTGGAAATGTCGTGACCGTCTAAGAACAAGCTGTAACTGAACTGGGGTCCTGGGGCTGGTCAGAACTATATACTAGAATATCATGACCGCCTAATGGACCGAAAACTATAAATCTTAGTCTGGTTCTAATAACTGAGAGGCACCACTTACACCTCGAAATAAGACTGAAGCCAAACTGATCAGTTGACAATTTTCTGAAAATCACTGAGGATTCTAGCATTCTGACTAAGACTAAACTGATATGATTCTTGAGAGATTCTAGTTCTAACTGGTCTGTACTACTAGCCTCTAATAGAGAATTCAACTTATCCCAACAGTATGGGAATTTCATAATATAGAGAAATTCAAGAATTGTAGGAACACCATTCAACGAATTAAAGTCATTCTGATTCATGGGGTATTTACCCAACATAAACGTATAAGAAGAAATTCTAGTAATTCAGCCCAAAGCATTCTTCATTCACTAGAGGAATTTTAACAAGAAAAAATTATTACTCGAAAAATTAGGGCTTAAACTCACTTTTTGTATGAACACCGATAATTTGATAAGGAATTTATGGGGATCATATCAACAATATACATGAACATCGTTCTAAGTGAAATCAACAAAAATAAAACATGAATCCTCTTCATATTCGAAATCTCAGGGCTTAAAACTGATAGAAAAAATTGAGGAGGATTTTGAGGACACAAGGGAAAATCAATCCCCTTGCTAAAACCCCACATACCTGGTGAAAAAAAACCTGGAGAATTTGCTTGAGAATCGAAGAGAAAAGTTCAGCCCTAGCCCTTGCTCTGAAATACTCTAAGAGAAAACTCTACGATGTTTCTCTGAGGATTAACGTGATAATGAGGGGAGGAACCGTCCAAACCCTCTAATAAGTCTGAAATTAGGTCCAAAACGACGTATTTTAAAGCGTAGGTGAATAGGAATTTACTAAATAGTCCTTAGAAGTTCGCTGGAAAAAACTGTCAGGTGCCCCTAACGGGTGACCTAACGAGTCATGGTGACTAACCACGACTCATGGTCCCTCCCATCAGGTACACTGCCTAGGATCCTTAGTAGATCACCAAGAGGCACCCAACGAGTCATTATCTATGACCACGACTCGTGGTCACCAGTCGTGGACCATACTGTCTGATTCTGGAGATTTTATGCTAAGTCCCATAACGAGTCACTTAATGAGTCGTTGCCAGAGGCCACGACTCGTTTTACCCACTCGTCGAGTACACTGGTCAACTAAAACATTCCCAACCCAGGCCTGACCATGAGTGACTTAACGAGTCGTGGTCAGTGACCATGACTAATGACGTCCCTCGTTAGGTACACGGCCTCCCTCCTTTACATTAACCAGCCTTCTCCTCACGGCTCACGTAACGAGTCGTGAGGTTACTTGATGACTCGTCAGGCGGGCCGTCCTGCAACATTTCTGTAGTTTTTTCCAAATTTCCTGCTTTATGCCCGAAATTGAATTTTGAGTTTCAGGGGTGTTACAATATCCTCCGCTTGTAAACATTCATCCTCGAATGTTAGAAAAAACACACGAAGCAGAAAATAACAATCAAAACCTTCCAATAGTGCTCATTTAACTCCGAAACTGTCGCAATGACTATCTCCGTTTCGAAATACATATCTGAACTGAGTTTACTTATCATAAATACATTTCAAAACATAAAAGAGACTTGAACATCTGAACTGAGTCATGAAAACTAAACTGACTTCTAGGGTCATAGCTAATATGTCAAGCTGCACTGGAGCCGGTAGGGAACAAGTGCAGGTATTTGGCCATCATATCTGCTTCGGCCTCCCACGTAGCCCCCTCAACCTGTTGATTCCTCCATAAGACCTTGACTAAAACTAGTTCCTTGTTCCTCAGCTTACGCACCTGACGGTCAAGGATCTGGACTGGTACTTCCTCATATGAGAGACTATCTTTTATCCCTACATTGTCTAATGGCACAACTGAGGTTGGATCTCCGATGCACTTCTTTAAAAGTGACACATGGAAAACTGGATGCACAGCTGCTAGTTTTGAAGGTAACTCTAGCTCATAGGCTACCTTGTCGATACGCCTCAAAATTATATAAGGTCTCACATACCTCGAACTGAGCTTCCCTTTCTTTCCAAACCTCATCACCCCTTTCATGGGTGAAATTTTAAGGTACACCCAAGTTATCAACTGCAAACTCCAACTCTCTTCTCCGCACATCGACATAAGATTTCTGGCGGCTCTGAGCTATTCTCAACCTCTCTCGAATGAGCTAAACTTTCTACATTGCCTCATGAACTGAGTCTGGCCTTATCAAGGTGGCTTTACCAACTTCAAACCACCCTATTGGAGATCTACGTCTTCTACCATACAATGCTTCAAACGAGGCCATCTGGATGCTAGAATGGTAGTTGTTGTTGTACGCAAACTTGATAAGAGGAAGATGATCATCCCAATTACCCTTAAAATCGATCGAGCACGCTTTTAGCATATCTTATAGAGTTTGAATAGTCCACTCAACTTGCCCATCTGTCTGTGGCTGAAAAGCTTTACTGAGCTTGGCCTGAGTGCGAAGTCCCTTCTGAAAGGACTTCTAGAAATGGGAGGTGAACTGGGTACCCCTATCTGAAATAATAGCCAATGGCAACCCATGAAGTCTAACCAACTTCCGAAATAAAGTTTAGTATAATCCTCAGCTGAATCTGTGGTTTTGACTAAGAGGAAATGTGCGTAGTCATTTGGTCTACTATTACCCAGATTGATTCATGTTGTCGACGACTCCGAGGTATACCCGTAATGAAGTCCATATTTACTTCTTGCCACTTCCAGGTGGGTATGCTAATAACCTAGGTCATACCTCCTTGTCTCTGGTGTTCTACCTTGACCTGCTGGTAGTTCAGGCACTTAGCTACAATTTCAGCAATGTCTTTCTTCATGCCATTCTACCAGTAAATATCCCGCAAATCGCGGTATATTTTGGTAGCACCGGGGTGAATGGTGTATATAGAGTTGTGTGACTCAACCAATATCTTCTATCTCAACTCACCAACATCTGGCAGCACAATCTGCCCTGGTAATGAAGCACCCCATCTCCCCCTTGGGAAAAAGCCTCAACCTCCTTTCTGAGGACTGCTTCTTTAAGTTTAAGTAGAACTGGATCTTCATCTTGTCTGGACTTAACTTCTACTACCAAGAATGAATCCGACCTGCTTTGCATTACCACGCCACCTTCAGCTGAATCCACCAACTGCACCCCTAACCGGGCTAGCCTATGAACTTCTTTCACTAGTTCCCTCTTGCCTTCATCAATGTGAGCTATACTTCCCATAGACTGCCTGCTTAGGGCGTCAGCCACCACATTGGCCTTTCCTGGCTGATACAGCACACTCATGTCATAATCCTTTAGTAGTTCCAACCACCGTCTTTGACGCAGGTTTAAGTCCTTCTGGCTGAACACATACTGAAGGCTCTTGTGATCTATGAACACATCCACGTGAGCCTCGTACAATTAGTGTCTGCATATTTTTAACGCAAATACCACCGCTGCCAACTCCAAGTCATGAGTTGGATAATTCTTCTCATGGACTTTGAGTTGTCTGGAGGCATAGGCTATCACTTTGCCTCGCTGCATCAAACCGCAACCAAGTCCAACTCTAGAGACATCACAATACCCAACTAACCCATCTGATCCTTCCGGTAAGGTTAACACTGGAGCAGTAGTGAGTCGAGTCTTCAACTCCTGGAAACTCTTCTCACACTCATCTGACCACTGGAATGTCACCTTCTTCTGAGTTAACTTGGTCAGAGGAGAGGCTATGGAGGAGAAACCTTCCACAAACCGTCGGTAATAACTCGCTAAGCCCAGACTCCTAATTTCAGTAGAAGAGGTAGGTCTGAGCCAATCCTTCATTACTGCTATCTTGTGAGGATCTACTTGTATCCTTTCGCCTGAGACCACATGACCCAAGAATGTCACAGCCTTCAACCAGAATTCACACTTGCTGAACTTGGCAAACAACTGGCGGTTCCTGAGTGTTTTTAGCACTATCCTCAGGTGATCTACATGCTCTTCCTCATTTATGGAGTATACCAGAATGTCGTCGATAAATACGATGATGAACATGTCTAGGTACTGCTTAAAGACCCTATTCATCAAATCCATGAAGGCTGCAGGGGCATTTGTGAGTCTAAACAACATTACCACAAACTCGTAGTGACCATACCAAGTTCTAAATGTTGTTTTCGGTATGTCACACTCTTTGACCCTTAACTGATGGTATCTTGACTTGAGAACGATCTTGGAGAAACAGCTGGCTCCCTGAAGCTGGTCAAATAGGTCATCAATTCTAGGTAAGGGATATCTGTTCTTGACTGTGACTTTGTTCAGCTGACGATAACCTATTGTTCGGTTTTTTCTGCTTTGGGTAAAAAGCTACACGCAAGTGCACGTGGTCGAACAAGTAGTAAAGTGGCTTAAGTAAGCCAAGTTTGATCCCACAAGGACTGGGATAGGGTACCATCTACTCAAGTGTCACTATATTTTAACTCTAAAAATGCAGACAACAGTGTGGAAAAGAGTTTGGTATTTTGGTTTCTAATTTTATGCTAATTATAAACGAATATACAAATTGAGTCTGAACTATGAATATGAGCATGCTGAGGTTAAATGAACATGTATAGAAACTAATTATCGATACAATGTTTGGTTAATCTTTCCTCCGGTTGCTAGTCAAGAATTATTGTCAATGAGATTAAAACTCTCGTATTTAACCCAACTTAAGAATCATGAACCATCCACCTACATTTCTGTGATTAAACGAAATTCATGTTCTAGCCATACAAAACCAATTCCTTAATTGACTAATACGACTTTCAGGTATATTTCTATCCTAAAGGTAAATCAATCCTCAATTTTCCTAAACTAAGAAAAGATCATATCCTATTGATTCACAACTTTCCAATTTCGTGCTCTCTCGAGTGAAACCGGACTTTTTAGATATACATTAACATAGGCCACACATTAATGCAGTAAGAACAAGAATCAATAGAACAACCATGGAAGAAAAGATGAAAAACCAACTTAATCAACAATTACATTTCAATACCATTGTTCTTAACCTCGGCAAGAAGAGGAATTAGCCACTCATTCGTGGATTAAACATCGTTAAATGAGTGTTGAACATACAAGCAATTGAATTAAAGAAGAAGGAGATAGAGAAAAACCCTGAAATTTTTGTCCCCTCAACTGCCTGTAACCCACGTTCTTGCTCCACCAAGTCAGAATAATTAAAAATGAACCTAAGTGTTCTATTTATACTAGTGGGAATTTTTCCAGGAATAACAAGCAACGTGTCACGGAGTGCATCGCGGAGCACTGCCTCCGTAACACGCCACCGACGCGGACCCTCACTGGAAACTGGGTGTCCAGGTAATAAGGCCCAACGTGGCACGGCGTGCAACGCGGAGCTAGGCCACCGTGCCACGGACCCAACGCGCACCCTCACTGGAAATTGCCAAAAATTCCCTAGCCAGGCACAAGGCCTCCGCGATGGCAGCGTGACACGGCTCCATCACGGAGCCTCTTTATTTTGTGCCTTCCAATGCCTTGTCCTTTGCTAACATCCGAGTCCAACCCCGATCTCTCCCAACACGCATTTTAGCTTCCCAAAATTACATTTTACCTGCAAAATAATGCTAATCATGTTGGTTAGTATAAATTCACATTTTATTAACAATCACATGAGAATGTATCAACATTGCTAGATAAACAAGGCTAAAATGACATATTTAAGTATCACTTGGGCATATAAATTTGCCCAAGATCACTTACCCCACACTTAATCCTTGTTCGTCCTCGAACAACAATCTTACACCTCATGCAATTTACACCCCAACCTCGCTACTTTGGTTCGATAATTCAGGCTACGGTCATACCGATTATTCAATACAGCAAATCATCAAGAAAACACGCATGGTCCTATCAATGCAATGACCTTCAATACATCAAGACCTCCTAGACTTAAGAATCGACTCTTGATATCGGCAAACTCATGCAAATCAGCTGATCAAGACATCCGACACGAAAATTAATCTCTCATCAAGCATGTGCCCTCACAACACGATAGAATTTTCCCCTTTTGATCGTACAAACTCAAACGATTACATGCAGGGGCATATAGACACAATTTCACTCTCTCTCCCAAAAGAATTCACATGCATCATGTCACGAACCATAAGCTTGCCTTTAGTGTATTAATCCACTAATATAAAGAAGTGTGATGTAAGATCACGTAGGACTTTAACGGGTTGTAATGTAAGCTACGGAACTAGTAAATATTGGGCTAGCCAATAGTAGCCACTAGCATCCTTAAGCGCCTTTTCAATACATCCCATCAAACTCATGGGCATTGTTTCTTTCTTCATCCTCCCATTCTTGAAGTTTTTCTATAGTTTGGCCCATCTTATTAAGCACACTTGACACCACAACAAAGATTGTTCATACACCTTCATCATAGTTTATTTATAACAAGTGCACCTTAAACCTTTTCTTTCCCTTTATCACTCTGCTTTTCTTTTCTTTTCACCATTCTCACTCTTTGACACTTTGGAAAAATTATTTTCTCTTCTTAAGCGCTTAAGAGTTTTGGATCAAATTTACGGCTAATGAAAAGAAGGGATTAATCTCGGTTTACACTTTTTGACAAAAGAAAAAAATAATAGGCTAAAGGCTCAACGGGCTGACTAGGGTGTACAATCAAGGTGGGTACGATAATGAAAAAGAGAAACTTTCGGTTAAAACAAAGAAATGCCTACATCCTTTCCTACAATACACCTCCTTCATTTTGTTTTGTACACACACCAGGCAAGTTCTAGACACTTCACAATAGCACGGAATAACAAAACCTCACTTCACACTTATTACACATGCTCAATTCAAGATGTATTCACAGACTCTTCAATCAGCTAATTATAAGAATTCAAACATTAAGCCTCAATCACATTGAATCGACTCTATGGCCTAGGTATCTCAACATATTTACAAAGTTGCATGCTTCCATACAAATCACCTTTGCATTTCAAATATCATGTACAACCCGCAACCAGAATTCCGCAACCATAAAGTAACTACAGGTTTTGGGATGCAACCCACAAAAGAAAAACAACTAAAAACTAAATAAAAAAATCTACTCCTAACGACTACATTTCCCTTAAGACGGTCGTCATCCATCCATCATAGGGAACGGTCACTAACTAAGACTTCGGTTCAATGGGACCATTCTCGATAAAAGAACCGAAAACAAACGCTGAGAAACCCAAGAATTGAAGAAAAAAAGAAAAATTTTAAAAATATCGATCATTTCGATAAACAAAAATATGTACAAAATCAGCTAGCAACATTCAGCAACGCACAACAGTTTCACATATAATTACAATACAGAACAATAACTTTACAATCACAAATCACAGGGTCACAAAAAAAAAATTTCCACAGGCACAACAACAAATTAGAACATACAAAACAGCACAACCAGCACCTAACTACTCCCACCCCACACTTATCTCGAACACTGTCCCCAGTGTTCACAAAAATTAAAATAGCACAAAAATTGGGTGGTGGAACTCCCTGATCAATCAAAATACTCCACTTCTTCATCAGGTGTTGCTGCTTCATCTCCCATGTGTGAATCACCCCCATCGTCATCATCGGACTCCACATCGGAGTCCTCCCGACGTGTCTCCTCATCTGTGGGGACCATCATCATCCGTGGGCTCCACAAAAGCTGGCCCCACTCGGCATAGAGCCCTGGCATTTTCGCCAAAAGGGTAGTCTAGCTCGAGCTGCCATAGCTCCTCCTCTGTTGCCGGCCTCCCGCCTATCCTCAGCTGGAGCATCTGCATCCCGTACATGCGAGCCATGTACTGATCATCCCAAGCACGTCGCTCGGCAAGTGTAAGAACAGGCCCATGGGTGGTGTCGGGTGCCTTAGTTTTAGTGACATCTAAAGCCCACCTCTCCATCTACGGGATGTAGTCAAGGGCCTCTTCCTCAACATCTAGGCCCCTCAGGAATGTGGTGAGTAGTCCACCAAATCCGTATCTGTGCCCTTAATGCAACCGGGCTCTCTTCTGGCGGAGATAATCACCGCCCCCACGTTGATCTCCAGCCCTTTCATCAGGGCGTACACCAGGCATACACGATCCCGGGTTACATCCATCATATGTACCCCCGAGTTTAGGCAGGAACACACGATCTTAAGCCATATCCTGGCTTCCCTGTTCATCTGTGAGTAGGGCAAAGTCTGATGGTAGCCCCTCTCCTTGTGTCTGCTCCACCTAGCCGTCGATCGGGTTCCACACAAAGTACGTCTGATGTCCGCATATGGTGGAGTGATGTTCAGCTGTCGAAGCACATGGGCGTCTGTGTCCCGCGCCCCTAGGATAGCATTGAGGTGATGGGGCTCAAAGGTGACTATTTGCCCTCTTATTTTGATGGTGTGACTTCTGAGTGTCGGGTTCCAATTGGCATAGAATTCCCGAATCAAGTGCAAGTTGCATTCCTTGGGCTCTTCAAAGATGAAGTTGAGCCCAGCTACCTCGATCCTTTGGACGATCCTAGGGAACTCCTGTGCCAACGGTTCCCGTGCTATATGTTCCTCGGGGAAGTACTTGCTCTCCTTGTGCTTTGCATACCACTTCTTCCCCTCTTCTGTCACCCACCTGGTTCCGTATTGGCCGCGTTGGCCACGTGGAACCGCTGGTGCTGCTGGGACCGCTGTGTCCAATCTGATTCTTTTTCTACCGGCGCCAGATGTTGATGCGCCTTTTCCATTGTCCTGCCTGCTTGCCATTTTTCCTGTCAACCCAAACAGACAAGTTCAATGTTAAGCCAATGAATATTAGCTTTGACTAAGGTTGGGTTAAGCTAGGCTACCCCACACTTAGTTCTTAGCTAAAACTACAACATTACGGCAAGATCATACTTATTTACACAAACAAACAACCAAATATAACAAACATGCTTAATGCATTCGAATAATTCGACGATATATATTCTATGTACTACTCAGAATTCGTACAGCTAACCACAATCATTACCATCGACAACATTTTATCTCATAGCACTTAGCAAGGAGAAATAAAACAAAAGAAAAAAGAAAAAATTAACTACGTGATCCTATACAATTCAATCAATTCTTGCAATTTTCGATATTACCCTAACCCGAGAATCCGTCGGTTTTTGAGCATAGTAACAGTTAGCACCATCGACTCATCTCACTCAACATGTGCAACCCAACATGAATTTCACTAGTTCAACTAAATTTTCCCATTTCAAACTTCAAAGGCAAGTCCTAGCTATGATTTTATCACAAATTTGATTAAACTATGTCATTATCGCATTCAAGCAATCACAATGATACTCCGAACATCAATCAACAACAATTCAATAGAATTTAAGCTCAATTTCTACTTAGGGCAAGTTTAGCTCATATCACTAGTTCAATATCAAAAAATTTTGACAAGAATTGAAATAGAGTTGAAGAACATACCTTGAATTCAAAGAATTGATGAAAACTCGATGAAATTATTGTCCTAAGTCTGTGTCACGTCGAGGGGGGATGGGTTTTTGGGAGGTTGGTCACGAAGTGTGTGAGAAATGAGGGAAAAATAGGGGTAATCAGGGTTAAAAAGGGGTTAAATCGCGCGGGTCACCCGGCGACCCGGTGTGACCTGATCTTGGGCAGATTTATATGCCCAAGTGATACTCAAACATATTATTTTCGCCTTGTTTGTGTGCAATGTGTATATATTCTCATGTAATTGGTAATAAAATGTGAATTTATACTAACCAACATGATTAGCATTTGTTTTGCAGGTAAATATGATTTTTAGGAGCTAAAATGCATGTTGGAACTATATCGGAGTTGGACTTGGATACGAGCGTGGAAAAGACATTGGAATGCACAAATTATAGGGGCTCCGCGATGGAGCCGTGCCACGCTACCATCGCGGAGGCACACTGCCTGGAGAGGGAATTAAATGGCAAATTCCAGTGAGGCCTCGCGACAGCTCCGTGGCACGGAGATAGGCCTCCGCATTGGCCTCCGTGCCACGTTAAGGCTAATTCACCGGACCCTGGATTTCCAGTGAAGGTCCGCGTCCACGCCGTGTCACGGAGGCAGTGCTCCGCGTTGACCTCCGTGACACGTTGCTTGTTATTCCGGGAAAAATTTCCCTCTAGTATAAATAGCACACTTAGGTTTATTTTAATTAGTTCAGTTTTAGTTCAGACTTGGTTGAGCTAGGACGTGGGTTAGCAGCAGTTGAGGGACGAAAAAGCTAAGAGATTTCTTCTCTTCCTTTCTTCTTTCAATCAATTTTATGTATGATTTACACTTGTTTTAGGATGATCAATCCACAAATGAGTGGCTAGTTCTCTTCCTTGCTAAGGTTTTGAACATGTGTAGTGAATTTTGATTGTAAATGATATGGTTTTCTTCTTCTTCTTCCATGTTGTTCTATTAATTCTTGTTCTTACTGCATTAGTTCTTGGCCGACATTAATGTACATCTAAAAAGTCCAATTTCACTCGAGAGAGTAAGAAATTGGAAAGTTGTGAATTAATAGGGTATTGTTCTTAACTTGATTTGGGAAAATTGGGTTTTGATGTGCTTTCCTGATAGAAATATACTTGAAAGCCGTATTAGTCAATTGAGGAACCGGAATTGTATTGCTAGGTCGTAAATTGCATTTGATCACAGAAATGTAGACGAATGGTTTATGATTCTTAAGTGAAATTAAATACGAGAGTTTTAATTTCTAGGCTAATGTTCTTGGCTAGCAACATGAAGAAGAGATTAACCGAATTATTATTACAATCGAATTCATTACTTGTTCTTAACCTTGGCATGCCCATATCCATAGTTTAAATTCATAGTAAATAATTGTTAATAGTTTTAGTATATATTTTATAAACAAAAACTCAATTAACTGTTGGTTACGTTGTTGTTAGCATAGTTAGAAGTAAAATAAGAATATAGTATACTTAGGCAATTTTTACATACCCCGAGCCTCCTTGGATCGATACTTGGCTTACTTAGCCACTTTATTACTTGTTTGACCACGTGCACTTGCGTGTCGGTTTTATAACCCCAACAACGCACCGAACAAGTTTTTGGCGCCGCTGCCGGGGAGGCTAGGCAAATTTGTGAAATTGTGTTTAGTGTAAATTTACTGTATTTTTGTTTTATTTTCTTAAGTGTTGACAACTTGGTTTTAGTATTTGTTTTAATTCTTTGTTCATTTTAATTTTTCTCTCTTTTGGATACCCTCATTGACATGACATCTTGTAATATAAATGGTGGATACACATATTTCGGCGAATCTTACATGAATTGCGGAGGACCCCACTTGTGGCAAAACTGTAACACATGCAATATATGTGGGTGTCAATATGGCCATTGGGGTGATTGTCCAAAGGCATATTCCCCTTCCCCAAGCCCCTACTATGATCCTTTTGTTGTTTTTGCTGAATATAGGCATGTTGAAAATGAGGACTTGGGACGCCAAGTTCAAATAGAGGACATGATGAAACAACTCCTGGAGCAATCAGAAGCAATGAAGGAGTCGGTGGCAGAATTGATAATTCAGCAAAAGGAGAATGCAGAGGCTGTAAGCAGGATGAGCGTCAAACTCACGGAGATGTGTGTTGAGGCTGAAGCTTGTGATAATTCGCAGGTGACAGTTTTAGCCGATATTCAAGAGGAACTACAAGAGGAATACAAGGGTGAATTTTTGGATGAAGCCCAACAATTAGAATCTCTTGAGTGTCCCCGTGATCAGCTCATACCTATAGAAAATCCATTCATGGAAGAAGAGAAAGAATATCTCCCATTTGACCTTAATGGAGAAATAGATGTCGATGTTGAAAAGGTGTACACAAGTAAGGAAGTCAAGCACAATGCAATTTCAGAGTTGAGGTTGATTGGACCACACTCGAAGCATTTTTCGACATTAAGTTTGGTCGACAACATAGAAATAGAGTCTTCCAGGATTGTAGAGAAATGTCTAGAGGAGGACCAAGCCCCGTATATTCTGAAATTTGCTAACTCGAAGCAACGAAATGACTTCACTTACTCAAGGGCCAATAAGTTAAAAAGGCAACACCTACTGTTTGGTCCTTACAATTTTTCACCACCACCCCTGGAGCATAAGAGAAAATTAGAAAAGAAATTAGGGGTGAGATTCATATCCTCAATGTGGAGGAAAAAGTGGTGAAACTTGGTACGTCGAGCCGCGACGGTAAACCAGGCGCTGCACGGGAGGCAACCCGTGAAAAGAAAAATATTCTATTTTTCTTCTTTTAGTAGAGTGTAATTAATTTGTATTTTTATTTTATTTTTCTTTTTCTTGATTTCGTACAAATTTTTTCGTTTTAGTTAGTATTTTTTTCATGGTAGTTAGGAAAATCTATTAATCTAACCAATTTCGTTTAGTGAGGTGATTTTCAGGTCTAACGGAGAAAAATATGCATGGAAGCGGGAAAAATAAGGCAAGGTATGAAAATAATTTTTATTGAAGAAACAGTGCACTGGGGCGTTGGCTCCGTGTCACGGAGGAGGGGCTCCGCGTTACCCTCCGTGATACGTTGCCCTTTATTCAGTGCCGGGTCACACCGGGTTGCCGGGTGACCCGCGTATTTTTCTTTAAATTAACCCCGATTTTGCCTCTTTTCTCCCCATTTCTCTCCTCCTCCGCGATCAAAACACCAAATTCCCCCTCCCCAACCAACGTGCCACGCTAATAGGCAAGGAAAACGTCAAATTTCTTCGGTTCTTCAACTAAAAGGTATGTTTTCATCGTTTCTCTCAAGTTTTTGGCGATTTTAGTCGAATTTGAGCATGTGAGGTGAAATATATCACCTCAAGTAGCAATTAAACATGATGTTGAATTATTTTGTGATTGATTATGTTTGGATTGTTGTAATTAGCGTTTAAACTTGTCGATTATGTGAATAATTCGAATTTGATTGAAATATTGCATTCTAGGGCTTGAGTTATTGAAATTGAATTGGGGAACTTGATAGTTTGATGAATTAGATGCCGGGGTGTGGTTGTAAATTGAGATAAGTCGATGTAAATATTGTATGAATGTTAAGAGAAGACGAATTCTCAAATTGTTGGGGAAAATGCGAAAATTTTGTAAATTGGTTTGATTATTTAGATTTGTATGTACATAGAATTTTCGTTGTTGTTTTTGTTTTTTTTGTTTTGTTGCTAAGTGCGATGATTGGATTGCTATCGATAGTAGGATTGGGAGTAGCTGTATGAAGTCTGAGTAGTACGCTAACCATTATGCTGTCGAAATTTTTCGTGAACGCACTAAGCAATATACCTTATAGTTGCTTGTGTTTGAGGTTGTAAATAGAGTAATCCTTGCCGAAGTATTGTAAATATAGTTAGGGACTAAGTGTGGGGTAAACTTAGTTTAACCCGACCTTAGCCTAAGTTAACTTGTATTTAGCTTAACTTTGTGCTTGTTTATGTATATTGACAGGTACAATGGCAAGTCGACAGGACAAGGGCAAGGGTGCTTCTACCTCAGGCACCGGACGGAAAAGATTGAGGTTGGGCACTGCAGTCCTAGCTGCACCAGCTGTTCCGCGCGGCCAACGCCGCCAATAAGGAACAAGATGGGTAACCGATGATGGGAAGAAGTGGTACGCGAAACATAAAGAAAACAAGTACTTCCCCAAGGAACATATTGCACGGGAACCACTTGCACAGGAGTTCCCACGTATTGTGCAGAGAATCGAGGCAGCTGGGCTCAGCTTTATATTTCAGGAGCCCAAGGAGTGCAACCTTCATTTGGTCCGAGAGTTCTACGCAAATTGGAACCCGACCATCAGAAGCCACACAATCAAAATCAGAGGGCAGATTGTCACTTTGGAACCCCAGCAATTTAATGCCATCGTTGGAGCGCGGGACACAGACGCCCACGTTCTCCGCCAGTTAAACATCACCCCACCGTACGCCGACATCAGACGTACGTTGTGTGGGGCTCGATCCACAGCCTGATGGAGTAGACATAAGGAGAGGGGTTACCACCAGACCCTGCCTTATTCGCAGATGAACAGGGAGGCCAGAATATGGCTGAAAATTGTATGTTCGTGCTTGATCCCGGGAGTTCATATGCGGGATGTGACCCGGGACCGTGTCTGCTTGGTGTATGCCCTTATGAAAGGGCTTGAGATTAATGTTGGGGCGGTAATTATATCTTCCATGAAGAGAGCCAGACTACACTAGGGCCACAGATACGGGTTTGGCGGACTCATCACCACCTTCCTCCGAGGCCTCGATGTCGAGGAAGAAGCTTTGGACTATATTCCGCAGTTGGAGCGGAGGGCCCTCAATGTGACAAAAACTAAGGCCCCCGACACCACACACGGGCCAGTGCTGACTTTGGGCGAGCGACATGCTCGTGACGATCAGTACATGGCACGTATGTTCGACATGCAGATGCTGCAGCTACGGATTGGTGGGAGACCAACCACCGAGGAAGAATTATGGCAGCTGGAGCTGGATTACCCATTTGGCGAGAATGCCAGAGCCTTATGCCGAGTGGGACCAACCTTTGTGGAGACGACGGATGACGATGTCCCTACTGATGAGGAGACACGTCGTGAGGAATCCGATGACGACGATGGAGCTGACTCAGATATGGGCGACGAGGCAGCAGCACCAGATGAAGAAGTCGAATATTTCGACTGATCAGGGAGTTCCACCACCCGAAATTTTGTTTTGTAATTTTTGTGAACACTGGGGACAATGTTCGATTTAAGTGTGGGGTGGGGAGTAGCTAGGTGCTGGGACTTGGGCTCTAATTTGCTGTATGTTTTTCCTTGGTTTGTATGTATGTTTGTGCTTTCCCTGTTATGAACTGATTTGTGGTGTATGTGTATATATTTGTTTGTGTGGTTAATGATGTGTGGTATGAAAAGTTATGGTTGCCAGTGTAAATATTTTGTAAATATTTTTTTATCGAGATGATCGATATTTTTTTTTCAAAAATTTTCGAGAATATTTTGCACTTGTAAATATTTTCTTTCTATCGAAATGATCGATGTGTTGCAAAAAAATTTCGGTTTTTATTTTTTTGGGTTTCTCGGAGTTTATTTTCGGTTCTTTTACCGAGAATAGTCCCATTGAACCGAATGTCATAGTTAGTGATCGTTCCCTATGATGGATGGATGACGACCGTCTTAAGGGAAATGTAGTCGGTAGGAGTAGGATTTTAATTTGTTTTTAATTTTTCTTTGGTGGATTGCATCAATGAACTGTAGTTGCTTTATGGTTGCAAAAATTTCGTTGCGTGTGTAACTGATGTTCAAAATGTGAAAATGATTCGTTTGAGAGCATGCAATTTGGTAAATATGTTGAGTTACCTAGGCTATAGAATTTGATTCAGTATGATTGAGGCTTAATTTGAATTCATGTGATTGGCCAATTAGAGAGTCTGTGAATGCATCTTGATTCGAGCTTGTGCATGAAGTGTGAAGTGAGGTATTGTTATTCCATGCCATTGTGAATTGTCTAGAACTTGCCTGGTGTGTTTACAAAATGAAATGAAGGAGGTGTAGTGTTGGAAAGGATGTAGGCATTTCTTTGTTTTTAACCGATAGTTTCCATTTTTTTCTTGTCAAATTCTACCTTTTTTATATGTTGTATACCCTAGTCAGCCCGTTGAGCCTTTAGCCGATTTCTTTCTTTCTTTTGTCCAAAATTGTATAAACTAAGCTTTATTCCTTCTTTTCATTAGCCTTAAAGTCTATATGAAGCTCTTAAGCACTTACAAAAAAAAAAGAAAATGTTTCCCAAAGTGTTAAAGAGTGAAAAGAGTGAAAAGAAAAAGAAAAGCAGAGTGAAGAAAGAAAAGATGATGTTGAAGAGGCACTTGTTGTAATTAAATGATATTGAGGGTACATGAAAACCCTTTGTTTTGTGTCAAGTGTGTTTGATGAAATGGGCAGTACGAAAGTAAACCAGCATGAATGGGAGAAACAGAGAAAAGAGAGGAACAATGTCCATGAGTCGATGGGAATGTGTCGAAAAGGCACTTAAGGATGCTAGCGACTATTATTGGCTAATCCAATATATATACTAGATCCATAGCCCCGTTACAACCCATTAAAGTCCTACGTGATCTTACATTGCATGTCTTTATATTAGTGGAGTAATACACTAAGGGCAAGCCTATGGGTCATGACATGATGCATGTGAATTCTTTTGGGAGAGTGAGTGAAATTAATTTTTATATGCCCCTACTTGAATGTTTGTGTGTTGCATGAACAAAAAGGGGAAGATTCTCTTGAGTTGTGAGGGCACATGCTTGATGAAAGATTGATTTTCGTGTCGGATTTCTTGATTAGCTGATTTTCATGAGTTTGCCGATATCAAGAATCAATTCTTAAAGTCTAGGAAGTCTTGATGTATTAAAGGTCATTGTATTGTAAGACCAAGCATGTTTTCGTGATGATTTGCAAAAATTGAATAATCGGTATGACCGTAGCGTAAATGGTCGCACCATAGTGACTAAGGTTGGGATGTAATTTGCATGAGTTGTGTATGTGTTGTTCGAGGACGAACAAGGATTTAAGTGTGGGGTAAGTGATCTTGGGCAGATTTATATGCCCAAGTGATACTCAAACATATTATTTTCGCCTTGTTTGTGTGCAATGTGTATATATTCTCATGTAATTGTGTTACACCCCGTAGAATTCCCGGCACTCAGATGACCTATTCCCACGTTGGTTAAGCATATTTGAAGGCCATACGTGTTGGAGAAAGGCCCGGGAAAAGATCGGACGAGAAGCCCATCGAACCATCGCGGAAGGAGCCGAGGCAGAGCCCCTCCGCGATGGCAGCGTGTCACGGAGGAGAGGCCTCCGCGATGGCTCCGTGACACGTTGGCCTTGTCCAGGCCCAAGTATATAAAGCCTCACTTCGGTTTTAAATGATAAAAACCTTATAAAAATTTCCAGAAAACGTAGAGAGCAGAGAGGGACGAAGGAAATTAATTAATTTCCATCCGATTACGCTGCCAAACGCTGCCCAAACTCAAATTAATCCTAGATACCAAGGTATTTAGCAGCAGAGAGCATTTCTACGGAGTTAGTTTTGCGAAATACGGCCGACGAATCGGCGAGCCACCGAACTAAAGTAAGTAGAATTGCTCTAAATTAATGTCTATGTGTTCCTAGCTGAGAAGTGAATATTTCTCCCTTCTGGACCTCTGAAAAATAGCGAGTTTCTGGCCGTCTTTCGATAAGCCTAAGTTTAGGATATAAACTATATCGAAAGTGACGTTGCCTTTTGAAATAAAGTTGTATTTAGTGTTAATTGATATGTTTATGAATGCAGTTGGGAGAAAACAGTTAAAGTGCCGGCCGAGCTTCGTCCGACAGACGAATAGTTCAAGGATAAGGTATGTAAAGTTAGTTCCTTCGGCAAGTTAAGTAATATCAGTATAGTGTAATAAATTACGGACCAGTAGAATGTTCAGAAGTCGAGTATTGCGTTATTATGAATATTGGTACGATGTGAGAAACATTGGGTTGTAATGTATATGAAACCTATCAGTATGATACAGATTTTAACGCAAGTGTTAGAGATTGCCCAGTATACTCAGTATGTAATGTGATATGCCATGTCAGGATATGGTTGTATTCAGTTGAAACCCCGTATAGTAATGCAATACCCGTAAAGCACTTCAGAAATAGAATAGCAGACTAAAATGAAGTTCAGAAAGCATGTCAGGATTAGTAAATCATATTACTATAGAAAGTCAGTATACAGCGTAGTTTAGCAGAAAGATTATATTCGTACATACATATATAGTACTTCCAGCCTCAGCATGTATTAAGTATGTACTTATTCCTATCACTAGTCCAGCATATAGTGTATACAGAAACTTAGTAAACAACAGAGTTTTCAGCAGAAACATTGTCTTATATAGCATTTGCTCCAGTACAGCCCGGCAGGAGGCTATACTCATATTTATACGTCTTTACCTGCCTCAGGACGTATTAAATACGTACAGATTACTATCATCAGCTCAGCATGTAATATATATGATACTTCACCCCTATTAGCCTCAGCATGTGAGATACCCAGACAGTATTACCAGTTGAGACTGTTGTGTTGTTTGGGGTTGGATTACCTAGCATCCATGACCGCCCAGGGTTAATAGCTGTGTCGACTCGTCCGCCAGAGGATGAGGATACGTCACTCTACGGAGTGGCATGCCGTCCTGCCAGGGGACGAAGATGGGATGCCAGTTTTTCCCTATATTTGTGCCTTGATCGGCCCTTACACACCCCAGTCGAGTGGATACGCCCGGGTGTAGATTCAGGAGTCCTTCGGACTCAGATGCAGTTATAGTCAGGGGCTCAGCGAGCCTAAGTGCATACCCTGGGACCGGCAGGATGCTTACAGCCACTATAGGAGATGGGATGACCAGGGTAGGGGTATAGATTCTGTGCTGGTTGTACCTCCCGGCTTATGGGGGCCGGGTAAGGTTTGTGTGTGCTATGTTATGTTATTTCATGTTATGCCATGTTATGTTAGATACAAGTAGATCAGCAGTAGCACGATACGTTTCCAGGTATGACTCTCATCCCTTCTAGTAGAGATTGAGAGAAGGTAAGGTTTACATTATCAGACAGTTAAGTTATTCCTTCTACTTCAGTTTTATTAGTTACATTATTGCTTTCAGATTTTGTTTTCAGTTATTGCTTTACGTACTCAGTACCAGCGGTACTGACGCCCGGTGGGGCGCTGCATTACTTGCCTGCAGGTACTCATAGACGAGCAGGTGACACCACGTGATTCCTGTCAGCGTTGAGTATTCAGCTCCTGTCATCCGGAGACTGAATTCCAGAGGTGTACTTCAGTTTCTGTTGTTATATAGTATGGGTAGGTCGGGGCCCTGTCCCGATCATTTCTATTGCTATTCCTAGATGCTTGCAGTCTATATATTCCCTGTGGTCAGATGAGCCGGTCGTGCGAGGCCGTGCAGTTGTTTGGTTGTCAGTATTCTTGCTTTCTTTTACTTTGGCCGTGTGGGGCCATAGTTTGCCAGTAGTGGTGGCCTTGCCGGTCACGTAGCTTTTCAGTATGTTATGTTTGAGTTACAGATAACTAGACAGCATGGTGGCCTTGTCGGCCCGCATAGGTTCCCCTGAATTGACATGTTTCTGGTCAGCTGTTAGTACAGGTACAGGAGGCTATAGGCCAATAGGCCGGGGGCTATGTTTACAGCCGTTATATAGCCCTTTGTTTCCAGAAATATGAATCAGAGCCAGCCAGGTACCAGATGTGTCTAGGCTTAGCAGTCCAGTAGTTCAGGTCCTAGTAGGGCACCAGGTGCCAGTCATACCCCCCAAGGCGGGGCGTGACAAATTGGTAATAAAATGTGAATTTATACTAACCAACATGATTAGCATTTGTTTTGCAGGTAAATATGATTTTTAGGAGCTAAAATGCATGTTGGAACTATATCGGAGTTGGACTTGGATACGAGCGTGGAAAAGACATTGGAATGCACAAATTATAGGGGCTCCGCGATGGAGCCGTGCCACGCTACCATCGCGGAGGCACACTGCCTGGAGAGGGAATTAAATGGCAAATTCCAGTGAGGCCTCGCGACAGCTCCGTGGCACGGAGATAGGCCTCCGCGTTGGCCTCCGTGCCACGTTGAGGCTAATTCACCGGACCCTGGATTTCCAGTGAAGGTCCGCGTCCACGCCGTGTCACGGAGGCAGTGCTCCGCGTTGACCTCCGTGACACGTTGCTTGTTATTCCGGGAAAAATTTCCCTCTAGTATAAATAGCACACTTAAGTTTATTTTAATTAGTTCAGTTTTAGTTCAGACTTGGTGGAGCTAGGACGTGGGTTAGCAGCAGTTGAGGGACGAAAAAGCTAAGAGATTTCTTCTCTTCCTTTCTTCTTTCAATCAATTGTATGTATGATTTTCACTTGTTTTAGGATGATCAATCCACAAATGAGTGGCTAGTTCTCTTCCTTGCTAAGGTTTTGAACATGTGTAGTGAATTTTGATTGTAAATGATATGGTTTTCTTCTTCTTCTTCCATGTTGTTCTATTAATTCTTGTTCTTACTGCATTAGTTCTTGGCCGACATTAATGTACATCTAAAAAGTCCAATTTCACTCGAGAGAGTAAGAAATTGAAAAGTTGTGAATTAATAGGGTATTGTTCTTAACTTGATTTGGGAAAATTGGGTTTTGATGTGCTTTCCTGATAGAAATATACTTGAAATCCGTATTAGTCAATTGAGGAACCGGAATTGTATTGCTAGGTCGTAAATTGCATTTGATCACAGAAATGTAGACGAATGGTTTATGATTCTTAAGTGAAATTAAATACGAGAGTTTTAATTTCTAGGCTAATGTTCTTGGCTAGCAACATGAAGAAGAGATTAACCGAATTATTATTACAATCGAATTCATTACTTGTTCTTAACCTTGGCATGCTCATATCCATAGTTTAAATTCATAGTAAATAATTGTTAATAGTTTTAGTATATATTTTATAAACAAAAACTCAACTAACTGTTGGTTACGTTGTTGTTAGCATAGTTAGAAGTAAAATAAGAATATAGTATACTTAGGCAATTTTTACATACCCCGAGCCTCCTTGGATCGATACTTGGCTTACTTAGCCACTTTATTACTTGTTTGACCACGTGCACTTGTGTGTCGGTTTTATAACCCCAACAACGCACCGAACAAGACCCGTCATGATATAAACATCAACGTGTCACGGAGGGTAACGCGGAGCATGCCCTCCGTGACATGGAGCTATCGCGAGGGCATTCTGGAATTTTTTTTTAAATTCCATATTTACACCTCAACGTGTATAGGAGGGTAACGCAAAGGTCCTCCTCCGTGACACGGAGCTATCGCCCTAGCTCACTGTTTTGCCACTTTTTATTGATTTTCATACCTCAAATTTTCCTTTGCGATTCCTTGCACATTTATCCTCCATTCAACCTGAAATTCATCTTACGACAAGAAATTGGTTAGAATTATAGGTTTCACTCAAAATAAAACTAACAATAAAAATATAAAACTAAAATTTTGTTGATAATCAAGGAAAAAAGAGAAAAAAGAAAAATCTATTCACAATTTACAAAGAAAAATTTCACGGGTTGCCTCCCGTGCAGCGCCTGGTTTATCATCGCGGCTCGACGTCATTCAGCTCAGTTGTCCTCTAGGGTGATGGACATTTTCTCTCAACCACCGTCCTCCCCCCAGTAGTGCTTACATTGCTCCGGTGGTTTTCCCATTAACTCTCGTGATTCCACTATCTGCGCATCATCAACTCGATCAATCACATTGATCACCGAGAGTTCCTCGTACACAGTCGGGAGCTTGGTGGCCTTGTATACATCGAACACTTCCACCTTGTCATGTGCTCGCATGGTTAGCTGCCCTGCAGCTACATCAATCAGTGCCTTCCCGGTCGCTAAGAAAGGACGTCCCAAAATAAATGGGACTTCCGTATCTGGCTCAAAATCCAGCACGACGAAATCTACCGAGAAGATCAGGGAGCCAACTTGCACCAGAACGTCCACCACAATGCCATCAGGTCTGGCTAAGGACCGATCCACTAATTGCAAGATCACTGTTGTGGGTCTAGGACTCCCTAGACCCAGCTTTTTGAATACCGATGACGACATCAAATTAATGCTCACTCCCAAATCACAAAATCCACGAGCTCGGATACTCTGCCCAATAGTAATTGGTATAGTAAAGCTCCCAGGATCTTTGAGCTTTGTGGGCAGTCAGTTTTGTATCCGGGAAGTGCACTCCTCCGTGAGAGCCACCGTAGCGTATTCAGTCAACCGACTTTTCTTTGCCACGATGTCCTTTATGTACTTTGCATATTTTGGCACTCCCTGCAAAACATCAACAATAGGTAAGTTAATATGTACCTGTTTCAGCACCTCAATGAATTTCTTGAAACACGCCTCCTCCTTGTGTTTCTTTAATCTTTGAGGGAACGGGGGTGGTGGTCTTTCTAATTCAGCTTCCTTTTTCTTCCCCCTCTCATCGCTTTGCTCCCTCTCAACTTCTGCTGCTCCTGATTGTTGAGGTGGTCTTTCTGGTTCCACCTCTTTAAGCTGCAAACCACTCCTTGTGGTCACCGCATTCACCTGCTTGGGGTTGGGATCTGTGTCACTCGGAAGTCCTCCTCTAGGTCTGGTGTTTTGGGCTCCAGCAAATTGCCCAAATTGATATTCAAGTGCCTTAGTAGCTAGCTGGTTGTTTTTCACCTCGGCTGCCAATTTTACATAGTCAGCCTGCAATTGATCTTGGTTAGCTATCATCGTCTTGAACATCTCCTCAATGCTGGGTGATGGTGGTGGAGGAGGTGCATTGTTGTTTCTATATTGTGCCTGATAATTCTGCTGCCCTCCTTGATTCCTTTGCGCCCCCTGACTTGAACTTTGCCCCTGATGGTTGTTGCTACCCCAAGAGAAATTCGGGTGATTCCTCCAGTTGGAATTGTAGCTGTTGCCATACTGTTGGTGGTTGTTCCTCTGTACATTTCCCACAAAGTTCACCGCGTCAGGATTTTCTCCACAACACTCAGCTGAGTGCTCACTGCTCCCGCACACTTCACACCAAATCTGCTGCACTGCATTCACTGGGGCTTGAGTCTGGTTCATTGTCATGTTACTGAAGTGGGTGTTGAGTTGATTCTGTAAGGCAACTATCTGTGCAGCAATAGCTGTAAAAGCATCCACTTCTAGAACTCCCGCTGCTTTCCTTGTCCCTCCTCTTGATGAATCAGCATTCCACTCCGGATTGCCCTGCGAAATACGGTTCAACAAGGTATACAACTCCTCATAAGTTTTCTCCAGCGCTTGTCCCCCAGCTGCTGAGTCTAGCAATATTTTTGTATGGGGTTCCAAACCCTCTATAAAAGTGTGCACCAGCACATCATTGGATTGATGATGAGGAGGACAATCCCGCAACATGGACTTGAATCTCTCCCAAGCCTGATATAGATTCTCTCCCTCTCTCTGTTTGAAACTTAGAATTTGACTTCTAAGTCTTGCTGTTTTACCGGAGGGAAAAAATCGTATCAAGAATTTCCTTGCAAGATCATCCCACGTAGAAATAGAATTGGGTGGCTCAGCTTTCAACCACCTCTTGGCTTCTCCCAATAGTGAAAATGGGAACAATGTCAGCCTGACATAATCTGATGACACTCCAGCGAGGATGTAAGTGTCACTTATCTCCAAAAAATTTTGCAGATGCTGTTGTGGATCCTCATGAGGGAGACCTGTAAACTGCCCGCTGGTGTGCAGCAATTGCACCATGTTTTGTTTAAGCTCGAACCTCCCTCCTGGCTCAGGTTTGCGGATGCTAGATGTGACATTATTAGCATGTGGGATTGCCACCTCGTGAACCGGCGGAGCTGCTACTTCCTCGGGCACTAACATTGCCCGTACTACTAGTGGATTCTGTTGTTGCTCCATGAGTGTTTGTCTAAGCAACTGCAGCTTTCTTTCTAGAGCTTCTCTCCGCTGATGATGAAATAATCTTTCTGGCTCTAAATACGAGTCCACCAGCTCCTTGTCTCTTGCCAGTGTTCAACAGAGATTAAATCTGCAAAATACAGGCTAAGACCAAGTTGTCAACACTAAGAAAATAAAAATATAGTAAATTAACACTTAAGAAAAATTCACCAATTGCCAGTCCCCGGCAATGGTGCCAAAAGCTTGTTTGGGTTTTTCTGCTTTGGGTAAAAAGCTACACGCAAGTGCACGTGGTCGAACAAGTAGTAAAGTGGCTTAAGTAAGCCAAGTATCGATCCCACAGGGACTGGGATAGGGTACCATCTACTCAAGTGTCACTATATTTTAACTCTAAAAATGCAGACAACAGTGTGAAAAAGAGTTTGGTATTTTGGTTTCTAATTTTATGCTAATTATAAACGAATATACAAATTGAGTCTGAACTATGAATATGAGCATGCTGAGGTTAAATGAACATGTGTAGAAACTAATTATCGATACAATGTTTGGTTAATCTTTCCTCCAGTTGCTAGTCAAAAATTATTGCCAATGGATTAAAACTCTCGTATTTAACCCAATTTAAGAATCATGAACCATCCACCTACATTTCTGTGATTAAACGAAATTCATGTTCTAGCCATACAAAACCGATTCCTTAATTGACTAATACGACTTTCAGGTATATTTCTATACTGAAGGTAAATCAATCCTCAATTTTCCCAAACTAAGAAAAGATCATATCCTATTGATTCACAACTTTCCAATTTCGTGCTCTCTCGAGTGAAACCGGACTCTTTAGATATACATTAACATAGGCCACACATTAATGCAGTAAGAACAAGAATCAATAGAACAACCATGGAAGAAAAGATGAAAAACCAACTTAATCAACAATTACATTTCAATACCATTGTTCTTAACCTCAGCAAGAAGAGGAATTAGCCACTCATTCGTGGATTAAACATCGTTAAATGAGTGTTGAACATACAAGCAATTGAATTAAAGAAGAAGGAGATAGAGAAAAACCCTGAGATTTTTGTCCCCTCAACTGCCTGTAACCCACGTTCTTGCTCCACCAAGTCAGAATAATTAAAAATGAACCTAAGTGTTCTATTTATACTAGTGGGAATTTTTCCCGAAATAACAAGCAACGTGTCACGGAGTGCATCGCGGAGCACTGCCTCCGTGACACGCCACCGACGCGGACCCTCATTGGAAACTAGGTGTCCAGGTAATAAGGCCCAACGTGGCATGGGGTGCAACACGGAGCTAGGCCACCGTGCCACGGACCCAACGCGCACCCTCACTGGAAATTGCCAAAAATTCCCTAGCCAGGCAGAAGGCCTCCGCGATGGCAGCGTGACACGGCTCCATCGTGGAGCCTCTTTATTTTGTGCCTTCCAATGCCTTGTCCTTTTCTAACATCCGAGTCCAACCCCGATCTCTCCCAACACGCATTTTAGCTTCCTAAAATTACATTTTACCTGCGAAACAATGTTAATCATGTTGGTTAGTATAAATTCACATTTTATTAACAATCACATGAGAATGTATCAACATTGCTAGATAAACAAGGCTAAAATAACATATTTAAGTATCACTTGGGCATATAAATTTGCCCAAGATCACCTATGCACATTCTGAGGGTACCGTCTTTCATACGCACGAATAGTACTAGAGCACCCTAGGGAGAGATGCTGGGTCTGATAAACCCTTGTCAAGAAGATCTTTTAGCTGCTCCTTCAACTCCTTAAGCTCAGTTGGAGCCATTCTGTAGGGAGGGATAGAGATGGGCTAAGTATCTGGGAGGAGATCTATTCCGAAGTCTATTTCCCGTTCAGGGGGAACTCGGGGAAGATCCTCAGGAAATATATCTAGGAACTCGTTGACAACTGAAACTGACTGAATGTTTGGAGTCTCAGAGTTGGAATCCTTGACCCGAACTAGATGATATAGACATCCTTTGGAAATGAGTTTCTGGGCCTTAAGGTAGGAAATAAACCTACCCTTAGGCGCTGAACTGCTGCCCCACCATTCTAAAACTAGCTCATTAGGAAACTGGAATTTGACAACTCTAGTTTTGCAATCAGTTGAGGCATAGTAGGAGTGTAACAAATCCATGTCGAGAATACGGTCGAAATCGACCATGTCCAGCTCTACGAGATCAGCTGGAATTATTTTGTTCAGGACGGAAACTGGGCAATTTCTATACACCCGGCTGGCTCTAACTGACTCGCCAACTGGGGTAGAGACTGAGAATAGTTCTGAGAGAACCTCTGGACTTATACTGACTAAACTACTATATACAAAGTTACGAACGAAATAGTAGCTCCTGGATCTAAGAGGGCATATACGTCTAGATGGTAGAGATGTAACATACCAGTAACTACGTCAGGTGAGCTTTCCTGATCCTAACGAGAAGATAGAGCACAGAAATGATTTTGGCACTGACCGCCATCTGTACCTATTGTGTTAGCCTACTGGGATGGTCGACCTGCTGGAGCTGATGATGTGTTAGATTTTGATCTCCCTCGCCCTGCTGACGGGCACTCCCTAAGCCTGTGTCCAAGCTGTCCACACCCAAAGAAGCACTCTCATCCCTGAAGGCATTCTCCTGGGTGATTCCTACCACACTTGGGACAAGCTAGATACTTGTTGCTGGCACTGAAACTCTGTGAATGAGAGCCATATGCTCCGCCCCTCCGATCCTGGCGGGACCGAAAGGTTGGGGCACTGGATGAGTTGTGTGTTGGGGCTCTCTGTTGTTGCTGTTGCTGTTGTGGGCGGCTACTACTGCCAGATTTCTGATGGCCATAGTCTAAATAACCAGTTCTTGCCCCCTTGTTCTTACACTCCATATCTTTTAGCTTCTCTGCCTCAATCTGCTGGGCACAAACAATTAGGCTAGAGAGGTCCATGTCCTTGATCAGCATCGCGGTCCTGCACTCCTTGAGGACCAGATTAGATACTCTATTAACAAATTTCAGTATACGAGCCCTTGGCTCGGCTACCATCTCTGGAGCATACTTTGATAGTCTAGTAAACTCCAGAGCATACTCTTCCACTGTCCGGTTTCCCTGCCGTAGGTTCATAACTCTTCCATCTTAGCCTCTCTCAGCTCCCGAGGGAAAAACCTATCCAGGAAAGCTATGTGGAACTCCTCCTACTCCACCGGTCCTGCTCCCACTGGCCGCCGCTCCTTCCACTGCTCATACCAAACCTGGGCTACCCCTTTAAACTGATAGGAAGCTAGGTCAGTACTCTCGGAGGAGCTGACACCCATAATATGGGTAATCTTTCTAATTTCATCTATAAACCCTTGTGGGTCCTCTCCTACCTTCGCTCCATGAATATCTGGAGGGTTCATCCGGGTAAAATTCCACACCCAAGCAGCTGCTACAGACCCATTTGTAGTTACTGGAACCACCTGCTGGTTCACCTGGTTGGTGACTGTTTGAGCTAGCAATTGAATGGCCGCCCTGAATTCGGCGGTGGATATGGATTCATCCTGAGGTGCTGCCGAAGCTGATGGGACAGGTATGTTGACATTAGCATCCCTTCATCCATTACCATGTCTAGGAGGCATGGTTCACTGAAATGAAACAGAGCACAAATTAGAAGCGCAATTCTGGAATTTGGACTTTAACGCACGATAAAGAATATGAACAAAAGGGAATTTTCCTAGTAACATCTCGTATCCTCCTCGTCATAAGTGCGGAGCGCTTCACACCCATGTAAAGGACTCTACTTGATGCGGCTTTCAAACATTCTGAGGATATTCTAAACCTTGGACTCTGATACCAAGTTTATCATGCCTCGAGGCTACACCCTGGGCGTAACACGGTACTTGAAGCCACACGTGACCCCAAGTCAACCCTTGTACTATCAGTTACTAGCATTCTGAGTAAACATGCACAGCGGAACTTTGAAAAAATATCATAAAATATTCATGAGAGGCAAGTCTGAAAATATAAAGTTCAAACAATAGAATAATACTGATAAATCTGAAGTCATGTCTATCTGAAAGCCATCTAATAGAGGAGTTGCTGGGGACAAGCCCCCAGCTAACTCTAAGTCTAACTGAAACTAATACATGACTGAAAGAAGGAAAAATAGTGCCCTCGGATGATGAGGACTCACACTTCAACTGCAGCAACGGAGAATCTAAACTGCGGCAACTAACGGTGCTGGGTCTGAGAACCTGCAGCTGTATCATAAAACGATACATCATAAAAGTATACGTCACTACTTTGAATGTACTGAGTAAGTGGGAGAAACATAACTGAATATAAAGTCTGAGATAAAATGACATGTAATGACCAACAGGTAAGCTGAATTGAACTACTGATACAATCAGAAATGGTCAAGATGACCCTGTCTGATGGTCAAGGACATGCCCTAAGACTGAAACACTAAATCTGAGATACTGTAGTAAACTGAGCTGCTTATTCTGATACTAGACTGGACTGACTAGTGGGAGAGTCTATAACCGACATATAACCACATGAGATAGATGTGGAGTCCGATGTATACACCTCACCGGTATAACCTAATATACCTTTCCAAGGTATAAAAGCATGAACTGAGTGATCACAAAAGTTTGGGGCCAATCAGGCCAAGTAATACTGTAACCTATGCAGGCAACGTAGTTCTAGGAACCTGGGTGCGCTGGAACCCCACTCCCTCGGTGCTAAGTTCTACTCTCATTGGAAAATCTAAACTGAACTACTAAGTTGATAGCTAGAAACTGGGGTCCAAGACTAGTCAGGGACGTATAACTGCATGTACCCTAAGAGTCTTATCAGATAAGATTCTGAAACTTGGTTCTAGATTGGTCAGAGACGCTTATTTGGAAGTGTCGTGACCGTCTAAGAACAAGCTGTAACTAAACTGGGGTCCTGGGGCTGGTCAGAGCTATATACTAGAATGTCATGACCGCCTAATGGACCAAAAACTATAAATCTGGATCTGGTTCTAATAACTGAGAGGCACCACTAACACCTCGAAATAAGACTGAAGTCAAACTGATCAGTTGACAATTTTCTGAAAATCACTAAGGATTCTAGCATTCAGACTGAGACTAAACTGATATGATTCTTGAGAGATTCTAGTTCTAACTGGTCTAGACTACTAGCAGCTGAAAGAGAATTCAACTTATCCCAACATTATGGAAATTTCATAATATAGAGAAATTCAAGAATTATAGGAATTCCATTCAACGAAATAAAGTCATTCTGATTCAAGGGGTATTTGCCCAACATAAACGTATAAGAAGAAATTCTAGTAATTCAGCCCAAAGCATTCTTCATTCACTAGAGGGATTTTAACAAGCAAAAATCATTACTCAAAAAATTAGGGCTTAAACTCACTTTTTGTATGAACACCAACAATTTGATAAGGAATTTATGGGGATCATATCAACAATATACATGAATATCGTTCTAAGTGAAATCAACAAAAATAAAACATGTATCCTCTTCATATTCGAAAGCTCAGGGCTTAAAACTGATAGAAGAAATTGAGGAGGATTTTGAGGACACAAGGGAAGAACAATCCCCTTGCTAAAACCCCACATACCTGGTGAAAAGAAACCTGGAGAATTTGCTTGAGAATCGAAGAGAAAAGTTCAGCCCTAGCCCTTGCTCTGAAATACTCTAAGAGAGAATTCTATGATGTTTCTCTGAGGATTAACGTGAGAATGAGGGGAGGAACCATCCAAGCCCTATAATAAGTCTGAAATTAGGTCCAAAATGACGTAGTTTAAAGCTTAGGTAAATAGGAATTTACTAAATAGTCCTTAGAAGTTCACTAGGAAAAATTGTCAAGTGCCCCTAACGGGTGACCTAATGAGTCGTGGTGACTGACCAAGACTCGTGGTCCCTCCCGTCAGGTACACTGCCTGAGATCCTTAGTAGATCACCACGAGGGACCCAACGAGTCATTATCTATGACCACGACTCGTGGTCACCATTCGTAGACCACACTATCTCATTTTGGAGATTTTATGCTAAGTCCCATAACGAGTCACTTAACGAGTCATTGCCAGAGGTGACGACTCATTTCACCCACTCGTCGAGTACATTGGTCAACTAAAACAATCCCAACACAGGCCTGACCACGACTTACTTAACGGGTCGTGGTCAGTGACCACGACTCGTGACATCCCTCGTTAAGTACACCACCTCCCTCCTTTATATTAACCATCCTTCTCCTCACGGATCACCTAACGAGTCATGAGGTTACTTGACGACTCGTCAGGTGGGCCGTCCTGCAACATTTCTGCAGTTTTTTCCAGATTTCCTGCTTTATGCCCCGGAATTGGATTTTTAGTTTCTAGGGTGTTGCACCTTGTGATCTTGGTAGGAAGCATAGAATTCTGGCACCAAATTGGGTAGTAGGCCTGGAGAGGATTGGCAAAAGTGTGTCATTGCCTATCTGTGAATTGGACAGTAATGTTAGGAAGATCACCCTGCAAGCCTACTAGATCAAACCACTTCTCCACAGTTATAGATAGGCCCTGGCATATGACATAATGCTCCCTCGTGTTTGGGACACAGAAGATGATTGCCTCTTTGGAGTTAGCATGGGGTGTAGAGGCCTTGGCTTTGCCCTTGCCCTTGCTGGTGGAGGATATGGGGGCCTTTCCCTTGCCGGTGTTTCTAGAAGAAATCATGATTTTTCTGCAAATATAGGGTCAGTGACAGCCATAATGTACTTGCATTTAAATAATTAAAGCTAATTGAATAATGAAATGAGAAGCAATAAAAGTAAAATCGTTGGCAGCATTGGCGAAGCACCGTCGAGTCACAGGAAGAATCCGCGAACTGCTGATGTAACACGAGATCCAGACAGTGGCCTGAAGCCAACAATGCCTTGGTCCAGCGTTCCATCGGTGTTTTACTGGACCTACCGGTGAACTGCCGAATGTCATTGTCCCCAAATTGAACCAAATATTTCCATGGCGCCCATTTACACACCCACACACATTTCAGTGAGACAGCAACTATACACATGATATAGGACTCAAATGACTTTTTTACCCTTAAGAATGGCGTCACCCAATCTATCATCGGGCAAAGCATGACAATTTCAATCCTTGTTTGTTACTCATACTTCACCCTGTTCAAAATTACACAAATACCATATCAATCCTCCACCTATTTCAACAAATAAAGCATAAATCATAAATCTAATGAGAAGGAAAGGCGGTAAAACTGAGAGGATAGGTATGGTAAGCCACATGAAAATCGCAACTAACGTGCCATCGATGAGAACATAGAAGAGATAAGGATACATTACCATACTGTCAGAAAGAATTCTGCAACTCTAGCTTGTGGGAGCTTAGCAACTTTCAGCAGTGGGCGCTATAGAGGATTATGTAGTAAAGAAGAATATGTGAGTGAGTATGAGTATAATGCGAGTTTAGGGAAGGAAGGGGGAGGTTTTATAGGGAGAAGGGGGGAATAGTGATAGGTTGAGGAGAATGTGGGGTAATAATGGTGAATTAATATATTGGTGGGAAGTGGAAAGGTGGAAAAGCAGAAAGGTTGGGTATGAGGAAGACAAAAAGGGTGTGGGAAAATGGTAAAATGGGAGGTTCAAGGGAATATTGTGCAGAATAGGCGGCTTAGCTAGTATTTGGGGTTTGGTGGGTCCACACTTGATTTAAATTCTGAAAAAAAAATCGTACCTTGACTGGCGATGCATCGGCAGTTCCATATTGAACCGGCGTTCTGCCGCTTTACCTTTTTTCACTAGAAATCATGCCCAGTTCACTGTATCTCAGCCGGCTGTTGACGGTGGTTCGCAAATGGACCGGCGATCCGTCGGTGAGCCGCCTCTTGGGCTCCCAATGCTCAGGTAAACTGTTTTGTACAAGCGATGTACCAGTGATACACATTTTTGTAGTGGAGGTTCGCGATGTGTCCGCGGTTCAAATGCTCAAAGTCCCAACTTTCTGCCCTCTTGTGACTTGCAGTGACGGTTCGCGCTTTTGGATTGGCGACTAGCCTGTCTAGCACGGTTCCCGCATTGTTATGGTTCTTTCCCTATTTGATTCTCACTTCATTGATTCTACAAAAACAAAAACAACAAAAACATAACATAAATCAAATAAAACACTTGGATTGCCTCCCAAGAAGCGCCTTAGTTAACATCGTGGCATTACGTAACTCTCATTTAACAATTTTCGTTTGACGGATCATCCTCTAACTCCGTCTCCTCCATCTCAATTCCACTATCCTCATCCTCTTTCTGCAACACCCCTATCACCTTGCATTTGGTGGGAGTTTCAGCTGACGGGAAAACCTTGAAGGTGAATTCTTCACATCCAACTCTAAACTTGAGCTGCCCTAGCTCCACATCAATCATAGCTCTCCCCCTAGCTAGCAATTTTCTCCCCAAAATAATGGGTACCTCCACATCCATTTCAAATCGAGGACTATAAAATTAGCAGGTAGGATGAAATTATCCACCCTTACCAGCACATCTTCTAACACCTCCACAGGATTTTATGGAATGATCTACCATGAGCAACCTCATAGATGTAGGCTTTGTGCTTCCAAGTCCCAACTTCTTGAAAATGATTAAGGGTATTAAATTTATGCTGGCACCAAGATCACATAGAGCTTTCTTAAACATACATATCCTAATTGTACAAGGGATTGTGAAAGCTCCAGGGGCTTCCCGCCTAGAGGCAAGATTACTCATCATCATTGCACTACAATGGTGCGTTGTTTTCCCACTACCTGCATCAACCACCTTCTTCTTTTTCAGCAATTCTTTTATTAATTTAGAATATCCTGGCATTTGGAGAAGAGCATCCACCAATGGTATATTAATGGAAAACTTGCTGAACATGTCAACAAATTTGCTGAACTAGTCATCCTTCTTTTTCTTGGCCAACCATTTTGAATAAGGGGGTGGAGCTCTTGCTTCAACCTTTTCATCATTTAGGGCCTTCATGCCCACCTTATCTTCATCAACAGGTGAGGGGGTCTCATCATCCTTCCCCTCACCTTCCTCTTCACTCTTTTTCTCACTCCTTGTAGTCTTTGGCATCTCGTCGAGTCCATTTTCCTCATTTGATTTGGGGTCATTAACCTATTTGGGCTTCACCAGTGCGTCTCCGATCACTTTACCACTCCTAAGTGACAATAGTCATGCGTTGACTATCTTTCTTTGGTTTCGGCATTGTGTCATTTGTGAGTGTTCCCTTCATTCGGGGGTTCAATTGAGCGGACAAGTGAGTCATTTGGGCTTCCAAATGGTTGATGGAGGCTGAATGTGAGCTCACTGTTTGGGCAAGGTTAGACACCTCCCCTCTCAATTCTTTTACCCCTCTCTCGATTGACTCCACTTTCTTTAGGACTTTTGCTAGCATTTCCTCAATTTTTAAACTACCCGTGTCGCTCACACCTGGCTGACCTTGGGAGTTTTCAGGTTTTGGAGGGGGAACATACGAGTTTGAACTCTAATGATAGCAGTCGCCCTATTGATTCTGCTCTCTATTTCCCCATCTTTTATTTCTTTCGGGCCATCCCTGTGCATCACGATTCCTCCAGCCTTGATTTTCGTCCCTTAGGCGCCAAGGGCCTTGATTGGTCTCTTGAAACCCAGGTCGAGGACCTCCCATTTTATTCCCTATGTATTGACATTCTTCCTCGTACCTTGGTGGTGACTATTCTCCATCATATGGAAAAGGACCTTGCTTACCTACAACATTTACCACCTTGGGCGCTGCCCCTATCACATGCTTTGTCATTAATTCCATCTTTGTCATCATCTTAGCAAGATTTTCATCCCGCTCTTCATCCCTTTTCTGCAACTCAGCCGCCAATGCACTAGAGTTGATCTCATGTGTAGATACATTTGTCTCTCGCGTGTGCCAAGACCTATTGGTTTTTGTCATTATGTCCAGAAAGTCTTTAGCCAACCCATATACTTGATCCATAATAGACCCTCCGGCTAAATTATTAGCAATGGATTTGTTGATGGAATCAAGGGCTTGGTAAAAGCTTTGGAGAAACACACCATCCGGAAGTCCATGATTAGGACAAAGATCAACCTTCTTTTTGAACAGTATCCATGCCTCATGCAAAGCCTCCCCGGCTCTTTCTTGAAATTTGTGATGTCATTCCTCAGCTACAACATCTTCGATGGAGGGAAGAAACGATCCAAGAAGGATGCGGTTAATATTTTCCAAGATGTGATACAACCAGGGGGCAACTCTTCCAACCACATCATCGCTTCTCCTATTAGAGAAAATGGGAAAAGTCTTAGTCTGATAGACTCTTGACTTATGTTTGTGATTTTGAAAGGCTGGCATATCTCCAATAAATTTCTCAGATGTTGATTCGCGTCCTCACCTGGTTTACCCCCAAAGAGTCCCTTCATTTGCAACAAATGCAGCATAGTGCTCGTGACATGAAATACAGCATTCCCTACTGTATGTGGTAGGTGAATGGCTCCCGCAATCTCCGGCATCATCGGGTTATCATCGTCATGCTCCATGTTACCTTTCACTGAGTTATCCCCTGCTTGGGAGTGATGACTCATATGGTTGTAATATCCTAACAAGCACAGAAAATATCGCGTCAAGTACCTAAGATGCAAAACTATTTCAAATCCACAATCAACACGAGAATATCAAGTGCTAGTCCCCGGCAACGGCGCCATTTTTGATAACGTTCAAAATATACTCCTCATATAAAGGGTATACACGGTCGATGCATCAAAACAAGTAACCCAACGGATCTCAAGGTCGAATCTCATAAGGACTAGTGAGTAATAATTATAAGTGTCGGTTGAGAAATGAAATTAGCTTGCACCACTTAGAAATAACATAAAAATAAACAAGTTGGGGGAAAATTGGAATTCAGAATAGAATATGATTGCTAATTCGGTTACCTACAATAACAAAATTACCAAGGTTGTCGACAAGAATGTGAAAAACTAGAGGCGTGGTGTAGATGATATACTAACTAGATAGGGACATGCTAGATCATCTCATAAGTTCAATTAGTGTAAATAATCTCGGAAAAATGGGCATTTACTGCTTTTTAGCTTTATAAATACCTTTTACTAGAGTTTCATCAAACCTCTAGCCACCATTAACTCATCCCAATCATATTTAGATTAGTAGTTGCACTAATTTCTAGCTATTAGCTGCTAATTAGGAGTGAGAATGTAATTTTGGCTATTTCTAGCCTAATTTCACAATCCCTCATCCATACCCACCATTAAATTCTCTTCCAGCATTTAATTATTCTTTTACAAGAAACAATCAATTAAGAATAATTGGACCCATATCATAATCAGTGGATCTTCCATTATAGATTGAAGGGTAACTAACAGATTTACACTTATTTAAACTATATGGAGATGACTCTAGCAATACCTACTCTAATTAAGTATTCGTCATCACACACCTCTAGTTAATGATTTAGCTACTCATGATTAAGAAATTCAAAAGCACATTTCACAATAAACTCATTGAATCAATAACAAGAATAGTAAAATCAAGTTCACAAGTAGTTTTCAACAATAGCAATACCTTGCTATTAAGAAGAAGAAGAAGAAGAGAATAATACTTTTCATATTCTACCAATAAAATTCTCCTTTCTCTTCCAAAGGAATATTCTAAATCTAGGAAAGAAAAAAGATGATATGATATGCTCTGCTATGATATGTTTAGTACACAGTACTTTCTTAAGAATTTATATTCAAGAAAATAGGGCATCTTTTCTCTCTTTTTTCGTGTTGGATAACTTTGCCCTTACGCAGCATTCTGGAATCGACGGAATGATCGGCGGTTCACTTGTTGCAAATCTTGGACCACTGGCTACATTATCTGTTGCTTCAATACATTCCAATAGGCAGTGGCGGTTCCATCGGCGTTTCACCGATCTCCATCCCTGCACTACCGATCTTTTGCCCTTCAATCCAGAAAGTCAGATGCCATTCGGTGGTTGAACCGGCGAGTCGCCATTGGCAACTCGCATTTCACCAGTGGCTTGTTACCCAGAGACAGTGGGAATCGGCTTTTGACCGGCGTTTCACCGGTCTTCTTCGGTGGAATGCTGAATTTCCTCTCACTTTCTTCTTTTTGCTCCATTTCTTTCTCTTTTCTTCACATTAGTAATTTTCACACAATAAAAGCAAAAAAGGCATAAAATCCACATAAACAACTCAAAAACTAAGCAAAACCCAGGTTTAAGAGTCCATTGAATTGGTGAATTTACCAACTCATCAGTTTCTCAACCTATTCAGATAGGTATCACTCTTATATTCTCAAACTAAGATTGATAATCAATGTGTTACAATAATTAACCTGGGTTGATTAATCTTATTATAGCATTAATCATTAGTCAAGGTTTAATGCCTTGAATCCCTGTTGTTAATTTTTTTCATCGAGATTTATACATCTTGCTGAAGCATGTCAAACCTAGGTTTATTCTAATGTTTCCAACCATAAGAAATCACTCAAAATGAAAGAATTGATAATACACACAATAGCATAAACTTATCTACACATCAATCACTATCATTATGTCATTCTACTATGAATCACACAACCGTGGTAATATAACTTAGCCACACATGATCATTGAATTTTTCATAATAGAAGTCACATTCATCAAAGAAGATTTAACTTACAAAGAAGAGATAAAACCTTGATTATTAATCTAATAGCTTAACATTAATTTTTTCAAGAACCTTTCAAAAGTAACATACAAGTCGATCTTCTTCTCTCTCTAAAGTCCGATCATGAAAATAAACCTAGAAACTACTATTTATAGCCTAGAGTAATTAAAAACTCCACTAAAAATTGGGGTCTCGCTTCCCAGGTGACGCCCAAGTTGATGTCCTGTTGGCAAGGTGACGCTCCATCACTTAGGCCATCACTCCTTATCCAGTGCATCCTAAAATCTGGATCTTGGTGATGGTAATCTTGACTGTCTATCGAAGAGTTGACGGTCTGCCACCTGTGCCGTCACTCCTTATCTAGGGAGTCCTTCAATCAGCATTTTGATGATGCCAAACTTGACGGTCTGTTGAAAAGGTGACAGTCCATCACCTGGGTCGTCATTTTTACTTTTTTTTTTCAACTACCATTTAGGCCTGACGATGGGAATGACGGTTCGTCACACTGTTGACGGCCCGTCAGATAGGCCATGAAGTAGTCTTTTCATCCTGTTTCACACCATTTCTTTCCCTTGATTTAATTTTCTATACAACACACACTAAATAATCAAACATAACCAAAAGTGGCTCAAGAACTTGCATCAATTCATAGTTAAAAGCATCAAATGTCGGCGCATCAACCTGCAAATCGCAAGTTGGCAGCTGCGTTCCGTAGGTGCCATGCAAGTGATCCCAATGATGACAAGGGCAAAATCATCCAATTTTGGCACAAAGTTACCTAAGAAGCTTCCAAGGGTAATTTTAGAAAGTTGTGCAATAAGAATTTGTTGGTTTTTTTCCCAATTGTACACAGATTTCATTATGTCATATTAAATATTATAGAGATAAAAACTAGAGTACAATTATTCATTTTCTTCAAACCCCATTGGGGAAGAACTTCATTGTTACAGATTTTGAGCTTAATTTTAGTACTTAATATGATGAAATTCGAGGATTTCTTATGGGTATAATTTCTTTTTCCTTATTCATAAGTAGCTAGATTATTATCTAGGGATGTATGCACGATGAGTGTTAAAACTTGATTGGGTATTGATGGTTCTTAAGTTCGATTAATATGCATGGATCTGTTATTTCCTCTAAGTTTTAATCGAAAAATTAATGGTTGCAAACATTGGTTTAGCTTGATTATATTGCTTTTGCTTGAGAAAGAGAAGTGAGATTGGGTGAGGATTTGGGTGTGTGATGCTTGGGCGAGATAGTCAAAACCCATATTCATGCTCCATTAAAGCATTAAGGTTAGAGATAGTTTAACCCTTCCTTAAGTTTGTTGGCTGATTTGTAATTATGTCTTTGGAGTTTGAAAAAATCCAAAGCAAACATATCCTTGTGGTTGAAAAATAAGGGTGTAGCTTTATTCATTGCTATCTATGCCATAATTGAATTTAAGGCATTTCAATCAACTCTAGTCTAGTTGACACCCTATCAATTGCACATCCCTAGTTCCTCTTCATTAATTACAACAAGTGATTTTCCCTCTTTAGCTATAAAATTTAAATTTGATACTTGCTTCTTTTCCCCCAATAATTACATTATGTTGTTTAAACATGACACTAGATAGTTTGAGTTGATTTATAATTTTTGGATCATCCATTCACAATCTCTATGGAATTTGACCCCGACATCCATTAAAAGATTTATTTTTGACAACAAACTCTGCCACCTTCTTTAAAAAGGAGAGATGTATTGAGCATTATCAACTAGTTGTTGTGGTGTGAAGGACTATAACCAAGGAAGACGCAGGGGTGACTATCATAATTAATATTTGTTCTCATTATAGGGACGGAGATAGGAAAATAGAGATAGTCTAAGATCCAAAGGAAGTGATAAATGAGAAAGAGACTAAATGCTACTTCGATGGGAAATTTACCATAAATTATGGATATGGGAAGTCGATTGATTAAGTATATGATATTTTTAAAGTGAAGTGACTGAACATGGATAGGATGGAACTATATGCCACTAAATTGAGTGCAGTTTCAATAATATGATGATGTTTGTGATCAAACATGAACTACAATTATATTACAGAGACGACATAATAATATTTTATCTTGGAATAGTACGTAAACTAAATTACAATTGAGACAACGTCAGGATATTATTTTAATTAGACATGAAGTACAGAATATTATTACGATTAAGATGATGATTGAAAGGAGCCAAGAAAGAAGCATTACTAGTGCTTTGAACTAACAATTACCAACTTCAAGTTGGTCCAGACCTTGTATATCTCGGTGTGATAAAAATTGATGAAATAGGGGTAATATGGGGTGCGGTGCCTGCGTCCACTACTAAAAATAGGTCATTTACGAAGGTAGAGAAATAGATGGACTATATCTGTCCAAAGTTCAGATATACTAACTGACACAACGTGTTTGTTTGGGTAATTTTTTCTATTCTAATTTAATAAAAACTTAGGAATGTCCCTTGATTTTCTTGCACGAAAAATATATACTAACAAAATAACATGTAATGCCTCACATTTTATACTAATTGTTGAACTGATTGGAAAGAGTAAATTTGGATGAGTGGTGTGACATTATATAAATGTATGGTCATACCTAACACCGTGTTTGTAATTAAATTCTAGCACATGAAATTATTCATGGATCTGAGTACAACGCAAGAAGTTATCAACAGTTTATATACCGCTTTCTTAAGGCTTCAAACTACTAGTCATTAAGACTACTATGAATGAAAGGTAAGGAAGTCCTTTTCTTGACTTAGCCTGCGTGCATTATACCTAACCTTTTAACTTGATTTCAATAAGGAACGAAATAATTTTTCTAAGTGTTGACAACCTCATTGTGCCAGTGGCGTTGTTAGGATTCTCGTTAAGGGTGTTTAAATTTTAAAAGAAAAATTAAAAAAATCAAAGAATTAATGCAGCCAAAATTTTTTGATCAAATTACATACTCATTTTTAACTAAATCATAAAAATACTTGAACTAACAATTGTATAAACCAAATTAGCGTAAAAGTTGACCAAAAGAATTCTTCAAGCAAAGCATAATTTAAATATATTAGTCTAGTCATGCGCGAGGAGAATTCATACATTGAATTATTTTAATAATTATCTCATTAGAAATAATACTAGATATTTCTTCTTGCTAAACATACTATGTGATCATCTAAAAATTTATCGAATTTAATATAAAACTAAAATTATTTGATATATAAGAAAAATATTTCTCTATTGAAATTTCAAAATACTCTAGTTAGAAAAATATTTACAAAACATAAAATCATAAACAAAAAAAAATGTAAAATATTACTAGGCCACTGTGTGTTTTTTTATTTTGAATCACCAAAATATTCAAAAAAAAAAAATAAAGTATGTTTTTTTTTACTTTGAAGCTAATTTTAATTAATATTTTTATGGAAAACTTAGATAGCAATAATTTAGTGCTTTTATTTAAATGTTAAAATCCTTGCAACTGTAAATTAGAGTCTTTAATAAGAATAATATTATATAAGAAAATTATTTTATTAAGAAAAATAAAAAAATATAAAGGAGAAAAAGATATTTCGGTAGTAAAATTAATAAAAAAAAATACATAGGCGTTAAGATGTGGTCCATATTGCTTTAAAGAAGTAGCCTAGTCTTGACTTATTAAACAACATAGTATTTGTCTGTTTTTCGAAAAAAATAACAAAATGAGTAAAATGGGGTTTGAACTCGCAATGCTTAGGTAAGATTGAACATCCTTAGCCATTAAACTACCTCTCTCAACAATGTCAAGGGTGTGAAAGCCATATTATTTAACCAATTTAATCAATATTTCACATATATTTACAACGTAATCTTCCAACGACGGATGTTCGACTGACCACCCTACCATCACTGTAGCTCCGCCAGTGCATTATGCGATGCGACGCCCATCGCACTAAAGTTCACTACCATGAGCAACATACTCCATTGAATATCATTGATCCAAGTCCTTGGGCTGTTGAACAGAATCCAATCACACCGGAATGGATGGTACAGGGAAGGGAGAATTGTAGAAAAATTGACTAAGTAAGAGATGTAGTGGGCATTATGACGTAGTGTCTATAGCAGTAAAGTTCACCATGATGGCCACCACAGTGTGCTTCCTAATGTAGTAAAAGTCATCATGGTATGACCATGATGCAGTGCAGTTTAGACCCAACCCTAAATCTATAAATATAACCCAATTTGAGTTTTTTTTACAATTTTTCACTCCTCCTTAAATTTTGAAAGCCCTTGGACAACTCTCTTCTCCTCTCAAATCCTCCTCACACTACGGTAAGTATTCCTACACAAATCTAATTGATTTCAAGAGTTTTCAATGTTGTATGCACACGTGTAATACAATTCTATCCTATGATCATAGGACCTTTGAAGTAATTCTTCTCAAAAAGGTCAAGAATAGGTTTTGAATGCTTTTCATTCAAAGATTTGGATATTTTTCCGTGATTAGGTGTGATTAAAGGTATGTAAGGCTATCTTCATGTCTATAAGTTCTCTTCCATGAATAAGCTAGATTTAGCTATGAAAGTCTATGTTATTGCTCATGTTAATTAGTTATGAATATCTTAAACTCATTATGATCTTTCTAAAGTCTCTTCCTGATCGAATCTAGGAATTCCTATGGTTTTTATCCAACTATGACATTTTATGAATAATAATTTTTCTTTAAATATGAACTTTATGATATTATGACATGATTTCCATGACTTCAATTCACGAGCCATGATTTATAAAACTCATGATCTTTGCACCTTAATACAGATGAAACAATTTATGAGCTTTCGAGCTAATTATAAGTTACGAGTTTTTAAGCTAATTATGACTCATGAGCTTTTGAGCTAATTTTTCACGTAGTAAAATAGGAGTAATATTGTTAACTGATAAGTATTCATGCCACCTATAGGCCAATATAGGTTAAGAATCGTTATGCTGGTTCTGACAAATCCTCTATGATTTCCTAATGTGCTTTATTATGGATTATTTGACAACAAAATATGTTATGTATGTCTCAAACTTGTGAAGGTTGAGATGGTTTAGCTAATTGCGCTAAGAACATACTCCATGTGCCACATCATGGATTTATGTCGGTTAAACTAAGAAACTCTCATAATGAACTTAACAATGATGAAATATGAAAATTATAAGGTCAACCCCATGATTTGAAATTTTTGCTTTCACTTTATGTATTATTTATATCATTTGGTTGCCCTTTTAATTTCATGTCTCTATTATATTTCATTTCATGTGATTTTATATATGAGTACTATTCCACATGAGCTTATGTTCCTTTTATTGGGGTGCTACACTTCACAATGCACTTTCAGAAATGCATAACAATCAAGTGATCCATTAGGATTTGATATCTATATGTTACTGGTGAGCCTCACTTTGTTGTTGGAGGCGTAGACAATTTTTTTAGTTTTTCTACTTATAGATATGTTGGCTCTATACTCTATGATATCACTATTCAGTTTATGTTAGAGACTTCGCAGATAGATTAAAGTTGATGACCAAATTCATGTTATGCTTCACTTTTGACCATAGTGTCACTATTTTTGCAAACATTGATTTTATTAATGGAAGCTATTTCTTTTATTGATTAAACTATTTTATTAATGAAAACGGTATAAATATATTCCATCTTTAGGATACATGTCTCAGGTCTCATATCATGTTACTGGTTCGTTCGGACAAGTTAAGGCCTCGGGTGCTAGTCTTACCAAGGTTCAACATTGGGGCATTATATAACATCAATTCAATACCTGATATTTTTACTGCCAAAAATAGCATAAGAAATCAAAATATAAAGTATCTTTTTTAAAATAAAAATTATATATGAAATTCTTTTATTAAATCGACACTGTCCTCGACTTATTTATAAAAATATTTTGAATTTGTATTAAACATTTTATATATATAAATAATTTAATAATAAAAATTTAATTTTATTAATAAAACATACACTGTCCATTAGTTTATTAAAATTGAAAATTGTGTCTCGACTTTTAATGAAAAACCGATAGATGAACTGACTTAATGTGTCAAATGTTTTATTAAATCAAATCTCCATCGGGATCTTCTTCTCCGTTTTCTCTTCTCTATTTTATTTCCCAAGAACACCCAACCCTCTAACAATTTCCCCACCAAGAAATGCACCAGCAACCTCGTTCTTCGGCTGCTCTATCCATAACACCTCGTACCATCGTTTTAAGATTTGAATCATTCTATGCATATGGGTAAAACTAACCCAAAATTTTCTGATACAATGTAAATGTTTGGAGGAGTAAATCATGAGTATAATTTGTTAAATAAGTTTGGAGTTAGTTAGAAATTGAAAGAGAAACATGAACAAAGAGAAGAGTGAAGGGTACGTGAAGTTCATAAATTAGGGTCAACTTCAAATAATCATATCTCTCAATCTATAAAGTATTTTGGATGTTCTACACATCATATTAAAATCCTATGAATCTAGTTTCCAATGCATACAACCATTCATCAATCAGAGTTCGGGTAAAAAGTTATGGTCATTTTACTGAGGCACTTCAAGTAGTGGCGAATGATGGACCAAGATGCGGATCACCAATTTCCAGCCTCTTTTAAAACGTGATTTTTGAGTTCACTCCCTTCTTTTCTACACCCCAATTCGACCCCAACATCCCAAAAGCTCTCCAAAATCCTTCTATGTAGGGAGAACATCTCCCACAATATTCTAAACACCAAACCATGAAATTCTAAAGATTTTGACTTTAAATAGAATTGGGGTATGGGATTGATGGCTATTCAACCCATCATACACATGACTTATTTATCTTCATCTTCTCCAGTTTCCCTCTTCTTCCTCACTTGAAAACTTCTCCATTTCTACTATTTGTTACTTGAAGAACTTGCATTTCTGTACTCACTTCTCACAAGCACACACAGCAACGCCCTTCTAGGGTTTTCACCTAGTCCAGTCGCATCATCTCACAGCACAAGCACACACACTATTAGGTGTTCTTCTTTCTTCACGTTATGTTGTAAAGTTCATGTTTAATGTGATGTTGCACCATATATCAAAGTGGGGTTATGAAATACCTTGACTTGGAGTATAATTTTTTTTTTGGGTGGGTGGGTGGGTGGGGGGACTTGGATTAAAATGCTAGTTTGATTTGACAGGGCTTAGGATAATATATGAATATTCTTACATGCTTAATAATTGTTCCATGAACTTAAGTCTGATTTAGCCCCATCCCTTGCTTGAGATTTTCTCAAAATTGAGAATGCCCAAGTGCTTCATTAACTGGGTACCCCAATTGACAGAAGAATAGACAGACCATCTTTCGTTTCATCATTTGAACCCGTGAGTGCCAACCCTCTAAGTCAACGTACGACTCAAGGGATGAACCATCCTTTTAAAGGATGGCCCGCACCTTGAACTGTACATTGATTCAGTAAGTTGAAACTTTCGGACTTGAATGACGATACAGGATACAGTTCGTCCTTTGACAGTACGCACCGTCCCTTCAACCGTCCCTTACTGATTTTTTATTGTTCTCATGATACCCCGAGTCTATGTTCTAACAAATTTGTGCATGATCACAAGTAAATGGGACGCAAAAGAGCATTAGCCCTAGGGGTCAAGTCAAGTACACCCAAGAGGTCCCACTTAGTGGACGAGGACAAGGAGGAGTACTTGCCTCCAGGTAGCAGGAGAGTAGAGGTGTCACCCATTTCATTAGCTCGAGTGGCATATGCTGAGACACCGGCTTCAAAATCTTTATCCCAGTCTGGTGATGACCATGACTAGGCCCAATCTCAGGTGCCCCAGATAGATATTTCCTCCAATGAGGCCATTGAGGAATCATCTAGTCAGACCTCCTCTCCTCCAGCAACAGAGTTGAGGCAAAAACAGAGGGAGGAGATATTCATGCTTAAATGGGCAGTCTAGGTTACTAGGGAGCACTATTTGCAGCGTCGTCGCACGGTCAATGGCAAAGTCCGTTGGAGGATCACTAAGGAGAGGGATGTTAGCTCCACTGGATTAGAGTCATACCCTGATATTATATAGCAGCTCAAGTTTCAACACTAGGAGTTTCTATTCCAGCTAGTGGATCAGTATATCTAGACACTGGTCCAGGCATTCTATGCAATCTATGGGGCGATCCTCCTGAGGTTGACCCTAGTGTTGAAGATTCATATTTAGTCATTGACCTCAATGGTGATCCATAGGGTATCGGTTGACATCAGCCCCGAGGTGATCAATCGATTTTACTAGGGTGATGACTATGAGGTGGTGGACACCTCAACTTATGGATGCTAACAGAGTTTGACTGGATAGAAGATGGATATCCAGCATATTAGCTAGAGGTACACCAGTTTGGGCTATGTCTGATATAGTTGACATCTTCAAGAGAGACCTTCGGCTTTTCACCAAGTTTTGGTGGAATGTGGTTTGCAGCAGAGTTTACCCGACTACGAGCGACGACAAACTACCACTTGGACAGGCTCTTGTCGTGGAATCCATCATAACCAATAAGAGATTGACATTAGTCAGATAGTCAGCATGGAGCTGAAGGATAGAGCAGTATAGACTGCCACCTCCCTGTTATTTCCCTGCCTTATCACAGCCCTATATTAGAAGGCAGGGGTTCCTATCTTGCCGAGGGAGGATATATTTACGGATACTCGCCTAATGATTGATATCACCAAAATGAGGGACGATACCATGATCACCATGGTAAGCCATCCTAGATCCATCTTACTGGGTGGGCCCACTATAGAAGGTCAGGGACTCCAGACTGAGGAGCTCACATCACAGCAAGCCGATGAGGCAGACCCAACAGCAATAGCTTCAGCCACCGCAGTATCCATGTTAGTCTCTCCACTGAGGCCACCACTTATATCTAGAGATTCACTTACTGAGTTGGCCTTGCAGGTAGTTAGAAAGAAGAGACAGCTAGCTGGACTGATTGAAGATCTACCAGCCTTTATGGCCACTATTGTTGAGCAAGCTCTTCAGTGGTTCTGTGACACAGTGAGGACCCCGCATGAGGTCTTAAGCTCATCGCCAGCAGCCATAAATGCCCAGCTATTCCATCTCATAGAAGATGTCAGTGCATCTGATATTGCTAGCCTCCGAGCAGACTTAGAGGAGACTAAAGTTGTTGTGCTTAATATGCAAATGCATGAGCAACAGAAAGTTGAGGTGCAGATACCTCTAATGGACAGGACACTGTCTATAGCCAGCATTATGAATTTTATTCCATAAGTGGTGCCTGTCCCACTAGCTCAGACTCTACCCGTACCACCACCAACAGTCCAATTACCGAGACTAGTACTACATAAGAGCAAGTTCCTACTCAAACTCCAGCTCAAACAACGGTTCAATCCCCAACAACAATTAAGGGCAAGGCTTCAACCATGGACGCTCCACCGGTAGAGTTAGAGCTATCCACTGTCGAGGCAAAAGCCCTCAGGCGAACGATAGTGGCATCACGATTGCACACCCAAGAACGCGCTCATAATGTGGAGGGTAGCACCTCTAGACCACCGTAAGATGATGAGCAGTAGCATGTTCTAAGCACTACAGGAAATTTTTGCTACCTCTTTACCCCTTTTTAGTTTTTCTATATATGCATTAAGGACACTGCATTCTTTTTAGGGGGTGGATATTTTGGACGTGTGTATAATGATTAATTGTCTCAAAACTCTGAATTGTATGATTTTGTGCATTTGATGATTTATTGATGTGCGGATTGTGATCTATGTAGTCCATTTTTATAGCTTAGCTTCTTATTTTTAGTTATTAGATTAGCTTCTTTTTGCTTTTATAGTGTAGAGACCTCTTTGGTTCTCTTAGCCATGATTCTTTACCCGGAGGCTTACTTTCTATTGAATCTGGCAAAATAAAGGTAGTTAAGTGTTGTAGTGCATAGTCCCGATAATGGATGCTTATGTGAATTTCTTAAGGTTACCAACCTACTTTGTTGAGTCGTCTTAGGATAAATAGATTGTTTTTGAGTTAGGTGGTGGTGTCAATTTATTTATTTGCATACTTGAGCTGATTTTTGAAAACAATACCGTTAACTGTTGGATATTGAGTTGTATATCTCCATTTGTGACATGACTTGTTGGCAATGTGTTCCTAATTTATAGTGATGTGTTGGTCATTTTTATATCCATATGGCAATACGTGGAGAGGAATATTGCTTGTTCACCTGATTTGATCACACTCTAGAACTTGTCCTGCTACTTGTGCCTGAATCTAGGATTGGCTACGGATTGTAGAGATGAACTTAGGCCTTCTTTATGCTTCACAAGCCACTTATGCCTAAAGATACCTACCAAATGATACATGTATCCTAATCTCCATTTTTGAGCCTTTTGACCTTTTTTCTTGATCAACCACAATGGAAGCTAAAACCAATTCTGAAGTTGATCCTCTTTTGAACCCTTCCTCCTTGACACATTGAAAAGAAATGAAAAATAAGCAAAATATTGTAAATTGGAGGTGATAAGGAGGGAAAAAAAGAAATAGGCCAAAAAGAAGTGGTATGAGAATACTCCAAGGTGTAATTGAGCAATGAGCTAAAAAGAAGAAAAAGAAAAGAATGTAAAAGAGAAAAAGAGCAAAGAGAACTTTGAGCTCACAAAAATACTTTGGGGTGTGAAAAGTTGTCAAAACAAGAGAAGAGATGAGAAGAAGGGATCAAAAAGGTAAAAATATTGTAGAAACGTGATGAAGTGGTCAAGGATGATAATTTAGTCACTAAAAGCCTAAATTGTACCCTACCAACCCTTTAACCTTCATTACAAGCTTACAAAAGTCGTTATGTGATCTCAACCTAGATATCCGAAAAGAAAGACACTTGAGTAAATGGAAAAGCATATGGGTAGTTGTGAAATATGTTGTTAGAGTTGAGGGCATTTCTCTTCTATCTTGATCTTGTGTGTCCTTGTTGTGTACGCTATCATTACTTCAAAAAAAAACACTTTTCTTGGTCTACTTGTGAGGCCATGTAGATTTGAATGGCTAGTATGTTTCACTTCTCTAATTTGGGCATGTGCATGTTGAGATATTGTCATAAGTAGAGGTTGCAACTTAGTTTAAATATTTATAAGAAAACTGTATTTAGATTGATGGAGGGGGTGGCTGGACTAAATTTTGCGTGTTGGTAGTTGTTGTTGATAATCACAGTGGTCATGATAATTTGTCAATCCGGGACATTAGTTAGGTGTAGGGTAGTTTCTCTTCTTATTTTTCTTGAGGGCAAGAAAAATGCTTTAAATTAGGGGTGTTGATGTGTCAGGGATTAGAGAAACATCTTTGCTTCTTTTCATAGCATTTTACATGTCTTTAGGAGTTAAAATTAAGTAGAAACTAACTTTATTATGTTATGTTTCAGGATCCCAAGACATTGGAAGAAGAAAAGAGTTTAGGACAGAAAACTACTGCAAAGACGAGGCAATAGACGGACTGTCTGTCCGAAGGACAGTCTGCCCCTCAGTCCGTCCCTTCCCAGCTACAGATTTTAGAAACCCAGTAAAATGGATCCTTAAAGTATGGCTGAAAGGATAAACCTTCTTCTAAAAAGACAATCCATCAATTGAAGATTTGACCAAAGCTTCGCAGAATGGGATTTCTAAAATATGGAGTGATTTATGGACCGTCTTTCCAAAGGACGGTCCGCCTCTCAAAGGATGAAAGGTCAAGAACAAAAGCAGAAAAGAAAAGATGGTTCAAAGGACGATCCATCCCTGCATGCTCAACACTCCAATATTCAAATTAAATGGGATTTTTGGGGCATAGTATAAATACATTTTTCTTGTAATTTTCTAGGAGTTTTCATATTTAGTAGTCCATACTTAATATAGAGAGTAGAACTTAGCTAATTTTAGCTCTAGTTTCTAGTAGATTGTAGATCTAGCTTTGTAATTGAAGATTCTCATTCATCGAGTAAAGATTTCAATTTCTTTTGATAAGAATGTCTTATTACTTTGTTTTTCTTTTTCTTCAAGCCATTGGTAACTAAACCTAGATCTAGGGTTGTGAACCCTAATGTTTCCAATATATTAAAATTGTGTTTGGGCTTATGGACATTTGATTGATTTTCGCTTTGTAGTTTGTGATTGGTGATAAAAGTCATTCAATCCTACCCAATTACCTTTATGAGGGTTGAAAGAGAAAATTTAGGTTGGGTTAGTGATGTGTTGTGAGTTTTCAGCACTTTCGATGCTTAAAATTGAGAAAATAGTATGGACTTAGGTATGTTTATACGGATATGAGGTGTTTTTACTTCGTTTTCAGGAAAGTAAGTGTTGGAGCAAAAATGTGCAAAAGATGCAGAAAATCAGCCAAGTACTGATCTCAATACGAGCCTTACCAAGACTCGTGAAAAAACTCAAAAGGCTGGAATAATACAAAGGCAAAGTACGACTCTCAATACAAGCCGTACCAAGCTGGTATGAGCCGTAACTGGAGTCGTGGAATATGTCAGAGTTATTTGCACAAGTAGTCTCCTTATACGGGGTGGCACTTACAAATCGTAGAATCTACCTATGACCCATACCAGGAGTCGTGGGAAGCTTCAGGCGTCTTAAAGACTTGGTATAACTCAAGATGTGACAAGCTATCACGATTTATAGGAGCAAGTTACGAAGCGTACCAAGACACTCGTAGAAAACTTCAGAAGATGTCAAAGTTCTCAGAGCCAAACCACAATTGGATTGTACGACTCGTGGGATCATGTTACGAGTTGTACCAGCTGTCAACACTTATCCAATTCTGCATAAGACAAGAAATGTATGAGAGAAAGGCACAACCAGTACAATCCTGTTACGGGTCATATAATGAGTCGTAGGATGTGTCAGCACTAGATTTGGTTATTTCCCTGTTAACTTAGGAAAAAGAATTTCATTTTCTGTATAAATACGTTTTATGTTTCTTTTAGGTCATAGAAGGTCAGAATTAGTAATTGATTGTCAATTTCTATCAAGTTTGTAATTAGTTTTTGACAACATTGGAGAGAAATTCTTAAGAATCAAAACTTGGATTTCTCAATTGTTCTTGATTTTATTCATCATATTCTGTTGCAATATTCACAGCAGGTTTTGTTTCAATCATTGTTCTTAGTATTTAATTATGTATTTGTCTATGAATACTAATCATAATTTTACAATCATGAGAGGCTAAAACCTTCACAACTAGGGTTGTGAGAACCATGGTGGATTAATGAACTAGGGTTACACAAAGTGATTCGAAACCAATGCTAAATGCTTGTATTGTATTCTCTTCGTCTTTAATGTTTCTTAACAAAGCTCAACATTAAGACTTGCCCGAATTCTTTACTTTATTGAACCTAGAGAGATAGAGATTAGGAAAAGAGAATTACACCAAAGCCTTAATTTTTAGATCATTGTATAACTTGAGTTGTGGTCACAGGATAGTAAATTTGGAACGTATTGATAACGGTTAATTTGAAATTGCTCATGAGATCTAATCTGATGATTAAGTATGGTCATCCAATAGAGATGAACCAGTCGTTTGGATGAACCCTAGTTATTAGTTCTACAAGTAAGTATTGGGATTGATCACGAGTATAAACCCAAAGTAGTTATGAACCATGGGAAACACTTACCCGAGTTAATTGCAAATTTTGATTAACAACACTTGATTTTTATGTTTGTTCTACAATATTTCTCTATGAACCCCACAATTTGGAGATAACCAACCAAATTGCTTAAATACCGGCATTAGTCTAGTTCTTACCATATTTCCAGTGGGTTTGACCCCAATCTCTTTGTTGGATTTTGTATTGACAACATCCGTGTTACACCCTGTAAGTTTCTAGTGTTTAGTCGGCCTATTCGCATGTTGGTTGAGAGTTTTAGAATGTCATACGTACGACGAAAGGGCCCGGGGAAAGGTCGAATGAGTGCCAAGTTGGGATTTCACGAGAGGAGGTCGAACCAAGCTGCCCAGAGGGGCAAAGTGGCACGGAGAAGAATCAACGCGTTAGCCAACGTGGCACGGAGCAGAATCAGCGCGTTGAGCAACGTGCCACGTTGCCTTGTCTGTTGCCTCAAGTATATAAGGGTCTCACACTTAGAAGTTAAGTTATAATTTATAAACCACGACCAACAGAGGATAGGGACGAAGGAAAACATATAATTTTCATCCAATTACGCTGCTAAACGCCGTCCAAATCCAAATTAACTTCGGGTATCGAAGTATAAGGCTGCAGGGAGCATTTCTACGGAGTTAGTTTCGTGAAATTCGCCCGGTGAATCGTCGTCCCGCCGAGCCAAAGTTGTTGGAATTGCTCCAAACTAGTGTCAATACGATCCCAGGCTTAAAGTAAGCATTTCTCCCTTCTAGATTTTTGAGAAATTACGAGGTTTCGACCGTATTCCGTAAAGTTGGAATATAGTTAATATTTTTATATAAAGTTTTCCTTTTTGCCAAATTTAGTGTTAAAACTAGTCCTATCTTTCCAGTAACACGATTTCAGTTGGGAAGAGCTATTGAATACTAATTGGAACTCGCCAGTTAATCGGTAAACAGCGAACGAGGTATGTTAAGGCATTTTCTTTTGGAAAGTTAGTTTCTTCAGCATAGTAATCCAGTATGAATCCCAGTAAAGTATGTCAGGAGTATGTTACCATGTTTAGTTGTCGTTGTCAGTTAAGACTCATGAATTGTATTATTTTGGGCTGGATTATACCTGTATAGCTTCCGTGACCACCCCAGAGTTAATAGATGTGTCGACTCGCCCGCCAGGGGCGAGGATACGTCGCTCTACGGAGCGGCATGCTGTCCGCAAGGGATGAAGATGGGGATCCAAATCCTCATATTTGCCATGTTTGGCCTTATACACACCCCTGCCGAGCGCTTACGCCCGGGGTGTAGATATCAGGAGTCCTCCGGACTTAGGCACAGCTATAGTCAGGGGCCGAGCGGGCCCAATTGCAGACCCAGGGGATCGGCAGGACGCTTATAGTTGGTAGTTAACTTAGTATGACCTGGATAGGGGTATATATATTGAGGTGTACTCACTAGGGCTAATGGGGGCCTAGTTGGGTTGTTCTATGCTGATTGTACCTTCCGGCTTATGGGGGCAAGGTAAGAGTTATGTTGCTTTAGTTACTGATAGTTAAATAATAGGATGCCTCGTTTTCAGGTATGACCCCCTTACCCTCCTTATCACAGTTATGTTTAGTCCTGATTTCACTACTTCAGTCAGCTTCAGTCCGTTTTCCTTACTTCAATTATTGTCAGTTCTATTTTCTTACTTTTAGTTATTTAAATTTACTACTTTACATACTCAGTACCTGTGGTACTGACGCCCTCTTTTGGGGCGCTGCATTACTTGCCTGCAGGTACACATAGACGAGGAGCAGGTCCCTCGTAGTTCCAGCCAGCTGCACAGAGCCATCATCTCCTTTCTTCCGGAGCTTGCGTGATAGAGGTTTACTTCTTTTTGTTTGTACAGTATGGGTAGGTCGGGGCCCTGTCCCGACCATCTTATTACTTTTAGAGGCTTGCAGAGTGCATTACTTCCCTGTGGTTAGTTGATATTGGTCGTGTGGGGCCCTGTTTAGCTGTTGATTGCTGGCCTTGTCGGCCCGCATAGGACTCCCTATGTTTGTTTGTCTCTGGTTAGCTGTTTCTTTTTCACAGGTGGCTATAGGCCTCGTCCGCCGGGGGTTGTATTTTCAGTCGCTATATTGCCCGTTGTTTTCTTGATTCAAGAGTTAGAGTCAACCCTGCACCAAAGGTGCTTAGTCTCAGTCAGCTCAGTAGTTCAGGTCCTAGTAGGGCACCAGGTGCCAGTCATGCCTCCCAAGGTGAGGCGTGACAATCCGCTTCATACTTTGTCAGGCGTGTGAGTTTGAGCATTATCAGTTAGCATCAATCAACAATGACTCAAGGCATAACCCTTGTTTTATAGGTTCTTCTAAACATAGGTTGAATTCAAAATTGGCAAACAAGCAATTGAGTAGAAGGGAGTTCTCTTCAATTTGACAAAATTGAAGTAGATTGAAATCTATGGTGCTATTAAAAGATACCCATGGGTTGCCTAAATAAATTTCTTGCATGTTCAGCCTTTGTCCACTCTCAATTCTTTCATATTGGATGATTTAGGGGAATCGACCCAATATTGGGGTCACTTCCCTAGAACTATCTCTAACTTTTTACAAACCTAACTTAGTGCAATTTGTAGTCATAGTTAATTTCGATTACTCTCAATCTGGATAGATTCTAATTTTGCAATGCTTTACTGTTTAGCACTAGATAGTTTGGACTTTGAGTAGTCTCTGTGTGATTCAACCCCAACTGCTTATTGGATTCTGTATTGCATTGATCTTGTACACTATACGATATTGGGAGTGGATTTGGAAGATATCAACAAGGAGCAATCCTCACGCGGCTCACCAATATTCTTTTCACGTTATAGTATCTTTTCAACTTCTTTTCATGTGTAATTAGACCTAGGGTGTTTAGCTCGCTTAGGATACTGGGGAATGACTTCGAATAAAACTTTAAAGTCATTTTTCTTGTATTTTTATATCAAATCATTAACTTTTCATCAAATCATATCCTACGTGAACATCAAGCTTAAAGTGGTCAATTGTACTTAAACACAAGAAAAAATTAACAAATGTAAGGCGTAATATATCTAAAAATATGTACTATTTTTTTGTTGATCAACCATACATAAATACATGAATTAGTCGTCAAACATGATATTTTATTCATAGAATGCATGTATGCAAATATTTAACAACATTGTATTTCATAAACCCCCACACAGAAAAATAGAAAAATTAGAAATAAAACATCAATGATGATTACAATAGGACCTATTATGGCCACTACGTCCACATGTCTTGCATGAAATTTTACTTTTCTTATATAGCATTTCACTTAGTGGCTTGTATCTGGACTTTTTCGGCATTTCAGGAGGTCTTTTCTTAACCGGTGGCAAAACTACATCTTCATATATGTATGGGGGTGTCTTACAACCTCTTTTATCAGGGAGAAGATACATAAAAACCTTGTAGGTCTTTACCATGTTCACCTTTGTGTATAAGATCAAGCAATATGAATATTCTATGAAACTTTTGCTCTTCAAAACAACTCATGCATATGGGCATGATAGCTTATCTAGATGAAACCTTCTACAGCTGCACATTTTCTTATCAATGCAAACTATGTTATGCCTACCCTCGTGAATTACCATATGCAAGGATTATGTGGATGGTCTCACCTAAGTAATAAGAAATAAAATAAGTTTTAGAAAAAAAATATTTTACCAAACATGTATACAAACAATATAAATATGCAAATATACCATTAGTATACACTGTATGTCAAGAGAAACTAAATGCATACAATCACATGCAGTATGTTTGCTGCATATAAATTAAATTATGTTAAATATAGAAAATTTAGCCCAAACTTATCATCATATGTGAACATTTTCCCTCATTAGTTATTAGCATCTCGTGATATTTCTTCCAAAGGATTGTAAATGTATACGTATTTATTTTTACCGATTGGTGCAACTCTATTGTTCAGACATCTGTCTAATCTCTTCTAAAAGTCATAGATGGGTAGATCTCTTGCATACCGTAGTGCCGACTTTACTCTAACAATGTCGGATGTCATTGTCCTTCCTCGTTTAATGGGTGCATACAGCCTATACCACTTTTTATGTCCAGCCAACACCAAGTAGTCTTTCACCTGAATATCGACCATATCAACCCTTTCTATTGATTAATCAAAATCATCCTATGTGTATATTTTTTTCATGAAATAGTATATATCACTCAATTTTTCATTACTCTTCTTAAATTTCTTAACTATATTATTCCATAAATGTCATACACACGCATAATTAGGCATATCAGTACAAACTCTTGATATAGTTTTCATGATACTCTCATTTTTATCTGATGCACCACACATATTTTCTCCTTCTTTAAAATTAGCTTCTTTAAATCACTCAAAGAACTATGTTTATGAAGCATCATTCTCATAATTGACTATGTCATATGTGAGCGGTAGCTGATCTTGGGCATATTTACATGTCCAAGTGCTATTTTATAACTTAGTTTAGTTATTTTTGCCAAATTAAATATTTACATTCTTGTATGATTTTGTATATTTATGTGTATAAAATAACCAATGTGATTAGCCCTTGTTTGTAGGTGTAAAATGCTAAAGATGTGTTAAATATGACGACGCACAAGCAAGGAGGAACATTGGAAGAAGTTGGAGGAAGATCGCATGAAGATGGCATGAGATGTGAGCTACCGGACATGGCAGCGTGCCATGCAACACAAGATGCGCGCTGAGGTCTGTGTCACGGCATGAGACAGGTGCACTAGGCGCCGTGCCATGTCTAGTGTCCGCGCACGAAGAAACAATGCCATCCGGCCAAGGAATAGCAGAGGTGCACATTGGCTCCGTGCCATGTGAGGCCTCCTGTGTGATGCCCTCCATGCCATGCTAGGCGATGCCCATGCCATGGCCACCCGATGTCAAATTCCAGTGGCCTGCCGCGATGGAGTCGTGACACGCTGCCAGATTGGTGCGACCAATGGCGTGTCATAGAGGCAGTTCACCCATGGACAAAATATGTAATTTTCATTTATTATAAATAGGACCCTTAGCTTCTAAAATCATTTTATCATGTAAATATTTTAGGAAAGCAGAGAGGAGCAAAGGGAGAAGCGAATAACTTCACCTAGGGTTCAAAGTTTGTCATTCTTTTTTAGTCATTCTTGTAAGTACGCTACTTTAATTATGTTTTTAAGTAATTGTACGAACATAAGTGGCTAAAACGCCTCCTATAGGGTTGAGGCCACATGATATGAATGTAAATGCATGAATTCATCGTTGGTTTGAGTTTCAGTTGTTGTTTTGTTTTGCATTCTTAATTATTGTTGTTTTTATGCTTGACCACCATGAAAAAAAACTTGTTAAGCTTAGGCAAAAGCTCGACAGAGTAACCCTAGGTTAGAACGAAAGAATGTAGGAAGAAAGTTCTTATCTTTACGATAGTAGTTAGGATAGAAATTATACCTAATTTGGTTAATAAAATGGGATGATAGCTACACACCAACTTGGAGTTGTCACATCATCGCTCATAGAAGTAGTTATGAAGCTACGTTAGGTTAAATGATTATAGGTACAAAATTCCATAATCTAAGGGCATAAACCTCGTAAACCACATCCATAGTGTTAAAGTGCTCACGAAATAGGACATCACATCCCCACTAAACGATGTAGGTATGAGACTAGTTTTGTTGTGTTTAGTCACTCGAAAGACCATGAACACTGCATTTCAAATCTGTGAGTCATCAACTAAATTTTAAATACTAGAACCAATATAAATTGTAGCATTGCATGATTGTCAGGCCTTAACTCTAGTTGCTTCTTATTATTGTTTCCCAATTATTTTGTGATTACCCCTAGATTTAATTACAATTATCTAAAATCTCTTAAATCAACACTTGTGAAGGTTAAATTAATACTTGAACTTAAATATATGCTGAATCAGTCCAGTCCCTGTAGGTTCGACATCCGGCTCTTAAAAGAGTCACTGTATTACTTGTACGACCGCGTGCGGTGGGGTGCAATAATTTTTTGGCGTCGTTGCTGGCGATTGGCAGCATTTAGTGAATTTTTAGTTTTAGTATGATTTTTATTTTTTTCTTAAGTTTTGAAAAACTTGGTCTTATTCTATTCTATTGCAGGTAATAGGTTGTCCTTGCAGAACCGACAAGGAATAGAGAGTTAGTGGAACCTTTGTTGGAGCCAGAACACTAATTATATTTGCTCTGAAGAGAAGCTCTAGAGCGGTAGCTAAAGAGGTTACAGGAATAGTTAACAACATCCACTAGTAGGCAAGAAGAGTTGTTGCCTGAACCAATGGCAGCCCGACCAATTTGCGGAGTGGCAATCCCATTAGCAACAAATGTGACCTCCAGTATCTGCAAACCGGAGCAAGGAGGAAACTTTGAGCTTAAGCAGAATATGGTGCAACTGTCACATTCTAGTGGTCAGTTGAATGGAATGACTCACGAGGACCCACAACAGCATTTACAGAACTTTTTGGAGATCAGTGATACTTTTGTCCCCACAGGAGTGTCAACTGACTATGTTCGACTTACCCTTTTCCCATTTTCATTATTGGGAGAGGCAAAGAGGTGGTTGAAGTCTGAGCCACCGAATTCCATTACTTCTTGGGACGACCTAGCAAGGAAGTTCCTCATCAGATTCTTCTCCTCAGGCAAGAATGCCAAGCTCAGAAGTGAAATTTTAAGTTTCAAGTAGCAGCCAGAGGAGAATTTATAATTGGCTTGGGAAAGGTTCAAGTCATTGCTGAGAGACTTCCCCCATCACCAACAGTCCAATGAGGTGTTAGCTCACATCTTTGTAGAGAGGGTAAACCCATATACGAAGATCCTATTAGACTCTGCATCAGGTGGGCAAGCACTGGAGAGGACAAATGATGAGTTGTACACTCTCTTAAATAGAATTGCTCAAGGAAATCCAGAGTGCACAGTGAATCATCCAGGGGAAAGGAAAGAGAGCAGCAGGGCTGATAGAAATGGATAGTGTCAATTCCTTGGCAGCACAATTAGTGTCATTGCAGCACCAGATGATGATTCAGTTCAACAAACTGAGTATGAACCAGCCGCAGGGTCAGGTGATTGCAATTCAGCAAGCTCCTAGCTGGTGTGAAATTTATGGAAACAATGGGCACAATGCAGATTATTGCGGGGGCCAATCCTAAATCAGTCAACTTTGTTGGGAATGTTCAGAGAAACAGATAGAATTATGGGAACACCTACAACAAAAATTGGTAGAGTCACCCAAATTTTTCTTGAGGTGGCAATCAGAGTTAGATCTACCAGCAGCCTCGACAGCAGAACAAACAGAATAGTAGCCAGTCAAGCAGTAGCAACATTGAGAAGATGTTGCAGAAAATCATGGCTACTCAAACCCAACTGGCAGAGAATTAGGAAAGGATGGCTTCAAACCTGAAAAACCAGCAGATGGCCACCCAAAATCTAGAGAAGTAGATGGGTTAATTAGCAGTTGCTTAGCACACTAGACCTCAGGGAGGGTTACCTAATGATACAAATACAAACCCCCGATAGGTCAATGCCATCAGTCTAAGGAGTGGCAGGAAATTGGCTGATGCACCACCAAAAGAAAAGAAAAATAAGGTGCAGCCGGAGCTAGTCAGATAGGGTCAATCAACTGGCAGAGGAGATATTCAGAGGCTGCAAAATAAATGCACAACCATCATTGCAGCCAGCACAGAGACTACCACCACCGTTCCCACAAAGACTCAAAAAGAGCAAGGAGGAAAAATGTTTCAAAAAGTTCTTTGATATTTTCAAAGAACTTCACATCAATTTGCCTTTACTTGATGTCTTGCAGGGTATGCCAAAGTACGCAAAGTACTTAAAAGATATGGTGGCCAACAAAGTGAGGTTGGAGGATGTCCAGATGGTGGCACTGACTGAGGAGTGCAGCTATAGGGTGATGAGAAAGATGCTGAAAAAGCTTAAGGACCCAGGGAGTTTCACCCTCCCTGTACAAATTGGTGAAGCTAACATTATAAGGGCTCTGTGTGATTTAGGGGCAGCAGTCAATTTAATGCTCCTATCTTTGTTTAAAACCCTGGGATTGGGTAAGCAAAGGCCCACAAGAGTAATGCTATAGCTGACAGACAAGTCCACCATGGCACCTGAGGAAATCATAGAGGACCTTCTCATCAAAGTAGGTAAATTCATTATACCTGCTGACTTTATAATTCTTGACTTTAAGGTTGATGATAAGGTACCCCTGATCTTGGGACGACTATTTTTTGCAACGGAAGGAGCTATAATAAATGTGAGAGTGGGTACTCTCAAAATGCGGGTCAATGAGGAAGAAGAGCTCTTCAAAGTCTATCAGGAGATCAACCCACCCACACACTACAGAGATCTTTGTAAGATCAGTGTGTGGTCATATGCTATGTGTGGGGTGGTAGATTCCATGGGTCCACCGCTGCAAGACATGTTGACACTTCAGCCCGAGTCTGATGGAGGGCTAAATTTGAAAATGAAGATGGAAGAAAAGATGGATAGAGTGGAGGTTGTTCCCTCTAAAAACAAAAGGAGGAGAAGATGGTTCTCAAAAGGGAATACTTGTTTGAGGATATCCTAAGAAGGATAATCCAGGTCGTTCCATGATGTAAAATTAAGCGTTGTGTGGGAGGCAACCCAAGAGTACCACAGGTACCTTTTCTTTTCAGTTTATGTTGTATTTTGTTATTTTCACTTGTGTTGTTCTTTTTTGTTTGTTAAGCACAGATTTAGGGGAAGTCTGAGTACCCAGGTAATAAAAAGCTAGGAGCATGACAAAAGATGAGTGTGGGATCGGTGACCCACATGTTCAACAATGCAAAAAAATATGCTGCTAACTAGGCCCAGACGCCTCAGGAAATATTTCCCACCCTTGTGTTGATTGTATTTGATGCTTTGGGGACATAGCATAATTCATGTGTGGGATGATATGGAAATTTCAAAAATTTTGTGCTTAATGAATTCGGGTGAAGTTGGTGCTTGGTCTGAATTGGGTGTATTGATAAAGTTGAAGTTGAGCACAATTCACCCACCCTTTGATTTTTTTTTTCGATTTTTTTTCGAAGGGGGCACTTTGAACCAAGAAATAGAATTTTTCTTTATCTGTACATGATGGTGTTAGTCTTAGTTAGGGACTTTTCCCAATGATGGATGGATGACGACCGTCTTGAGGGATAATTAGTCAATAGGTGTTGTGTTTGAACCCTAAGCTGATTGATAGTTTGATGTCCTTGTTATGTTGTCACGACCCAAACATAGATCTAAATCGTAACACAGGACAAGGAGCCCCGAGAGACTCCAAATCGACGCATAAGATGAATATTCATCTAACTTCATACATCAAAATGGAATACTTAACATATAAACATATCGGAAGCATGAACATAACATAGCATAGCATGATAATCGGTACGGACTAAATACATAACAGCGGAGTACTATATATAGTCTGAAAGCCTCTAAAGTAACAGATGGTTTAATGGGACAACATCCCCAACTAACCAGGCAACTGAAACTAAAAGAAAGCATCAATGTCTAATCAAATGGTCCTCGGAGAATGAGGACTCACCAACAAGCTTGATGATAGCTAAACTCTGAAATGGACTACTGACGGGGCTGAGCCTGAGAGTTGGGTCCTGTATCATAAAATGATACAGCATAGAGTATGCGGTTAGTACTTGGAATGTACCGAGTATGTAAGGTAAGTAAAACGTACATTTAAAATATATAAAAGTTCATAAATGACCATGAGAGTAGGACAACATGCTCTTAACATAAATAGCACACGATAACATAAGGCTCAAGATTTTCAAAATATTCGTAATTCAGTCGTAGTCATAATCATAAGAGAAAAGCTTCATTGAACATAACTTGAGCCCATATACATAATCATAAACATGTATAATTCATGAGAAACAATGGGAGATTCTTATAACCGACATTCCACATATGAGCACACGTGGAGCCTGACCTATAACCCTAGTCGGGAGGGTGTTCGTACCTTGCCAAGAGTAGAATCATGAAGGGCTTGATATCACACATGAAAGGGCCCATTTGGGCAAGGAGATAGTCATAAGGGAGGTCCCATCATGTCCTACGGTGGCACGTAGTTCTGAGATTCAGGGCAGAACCTGGGCCCCGAACCTACTCTGTGTTAAATACTACTTCCAAAATATATATAGTGCTCATATTATAATATGAATGAGATTCATGGTCTAGTTAAATCATGATAATCACAAACATGCTTGTAAATACGTGAACTAGTCATGTGGGTAAGGCTCGTGAGTCAGCCAAAAACATAATTAGTAAATCATGGGATTCATGCATACTTATAAATCATATATATAAACTTTGTAAATCATCAATTTATAATGGGAATTTGAATAATTTTATATTTCAAATCATAAATCATGATGGGTTTATGAATATCAACAATTGAAGTAAAGATCATAACTTGATTCATCATAGAACATGCATTACTAGGCTTAATTTAGTAGAAATCAATATCAATAAATTTATAGCCAAAATAGTTGTATAATCTGATCATAATTCAAAAAATATAGTGTAAATCACGAAAGATAATAAACCATTAATAGATCATTAGAATTTCACAAGATTTAAGTCAAAACCTCATAAGATTTTGGATCAAACTTCATGAATTAGGAGAGCTTGGGCATGAGTGTGAACGAAACACTCATTCATAACCCTACATACCTGGGGAAAATCAATTCTCACCACTCTTCGAAAGCCCAAAGGAAATTGATGAAGAAACCTTGAAGACTAGCTTGATCATCTCTAAATTTTTTTCTAATTTTTGCATGCATGAGAATGAATAGGCTATAATGGCTTAACCTATATTAATACACTTAGAAAATAACTTAAACTACGTAGTTTAGGACCTTAGAGTGTAGGAATGACGAAAATACTCTTAATGAGAAACCCTAAAAATCTGCACTGAGCGAACCAACGACCGGACTAAGGGATCCTTGGAGGATACCACAACTCGTGGTATCCATCCGTTGTCTGCACTGCCCAAAATTCTTGATCTCAGGTTTGAACCATGACTAGAAAGGATGAGTCTTCCTTCCATCTATCGGGTCATCATATCGTCTGTTGTTTGCCCCATTCAAATCCTGCACTAGTCCTTCCAATGAGCCTCACCACGACTCGTTACTTCATCCAATGAGTCGTGGTTGCCTTCTGTTAGGTACACTGGAAAATATACCTATCCCCCTATAATGACTCGTGACCATGACTCGTTACCTCTCATGATGGGCCATTACTTCGTCCATTGTTACTCACTGACACTAGACCAACTCCTCCCACGACTGCTTCTAATGGGTTGTTGGTTGGACCAACGATCTGTTGGGTCGTCCATCATGCAGAATTTTTTCCAGTTTCAGCAAACTTTCAATTTTAAACCCCGGGTCTAATCTTAGGCACTTTTGGGGTATTACATATGTATTGTACATGATTGTGAGATGCAAGTGGTTTTAATTGAGAAGCATGTTAATCAATTGTATAACTTTGGTTGAGACACCTAGGCTCTTTAATGTGACTTGATGTGCTTAAAGCTTAATTCTGAATTCTTGTGATTAGCTGAGTTAAGAGTCTACTGAATCTGTCTTGAATTGAGCATGTGCTATGAGTGTAAGGTTGTTGAATATTTCATGCTATTGTGCAGTGTATTCCTGGTGTGTATACAAAATGAAATGAGGGAAGTCGATTATAGGAGATGATTTAGGCATTTTGTTGAATGAGCCTAATTTTTGTCCATCGCTTTACCTACCTTGATATATGATCCTAGTTATCCCCATTGAGTCTTTAGCCTATTCTTTACTAGCCACAATTTAAGCTTAATCCTTTCTTTTTATTAGCCTTGAATTTGATCAACAACTCCCAAGCGCTTAAGTGAAAATGCTAAAGAAGTTAAGGAGTGAGAAGTTGAAAAAAGAAGGAAAATAGTGGTTGTGGGAGTTGAACAAAAGACTAGAGCTGCACTTGTTTAAAAATGCATAAGTGTTAGTAGGAGTAAAAGAAAAAAAGAGCGAAAAAATTGCTTAAGTACTCCTTACTAATGGCCTAAGTGTGCCTAATGAAATGGGGAAACAAAGAGGAAAATGGGAGTTGAAAAGAATAAAGGTGAAGTAAGAAGATAGATATCCGTAATAAAAGTGTGATGTATTAAAAGCGCTTAGAGAAGATAGTTACTATTACTGGCCAGAATAGTACCTACCCGTCCCATAACATACATTACAACCCACTAAGTCCTACTTGATCTTACTTTCAAACATTCTTGAATTAGTGAAGCAAAACACTACAGGTAAGCTTATGGGTCAATACATGCTGCATGTGAATTCTTTGTGAGAATGAGCTTATTTCTTATTCATATACCCATACATGTTATAATTTGAAAACTTGTGAGTGAAATATGGGTATCTCTCTTATTGTGAGGGAACATGTTTGATGAAGGATAAAATTCATGTCGGATGTCTTACTTGGTTGATTTGCATGAATTTGCTGAGTTTAAAAGTCGATTCTTGAGGTTTGGAGGTCTTAACTTAGTTGTATGTGATTTTAGTGGTTATATACTACATGCTCTATCTTAAACTTTCCAGATGAAACAATCGTTGTAGTCTTAGCTTGAATTTTCTTGCTTCAATTGCTATGTGTGAGTTCTTCGTGTGCATCAGATGTAATAGAATAGGATGAACAAGGCTTTAAGTGTAGGGTAGTGATCTTGGGCATATTTACACGCCCAAGTGTTATTTTATAACTAAGTTTAGTCATGTTTGTCAAATTAAATAATTACATTCTTGTATGATTTTGTATATTTATGTGTATAAATTAACCAATGTGATTAGACCTTGTTTATAGGCGTAAAATGCTAAGGATGGGTTAAATATGAAGATGCACGAGCAAGAAGGAACATTGGAAGAATTCGGAGGAAGATCACATGAAGATGGCACGATATGTGAGCTACCGAACAAGGCAGCGTGCCACGCAGCACAAGCTGCGCGCTAAGGTCCGTGTCACGGCATGAGGTAGGCTCTCTAGGCGTCGTGCCACGCCTAACATCTGCACTCGAAGAAACAATGCCATTCGGCAACAGTAGAGGTTTGTGTTGGTTCTGTGCCACGCGATGCCCTCTGTGCCACGCTAGGCGACGCCCATGCCATGGCCACCTGATGTCAAATTCCAGTGGCCTGCGTGATGGAGCCGTGACACGCTGCTAGATTGGCGCGACCAGTGGCGTGTCATGGAGGCAATTCACCCACGACCAAATGCAATTTTTCATTTATTATAAATAGGACCCTTAGCTTCTAAAATCATTTTATCACGTAAATATTTTGGGAAAGCAGAGATGAGCGAAGGGAGAAGAGAAGAACTTCACCTAGGGTTTAAAGTTTGTCATTCACTTTTAATCATTCTTGTAAGTACATTAGTTTAATTATGGTTTTGAGTAATTGTACGAACATGAGTGGCTAAAACCCTTCCTCTAGGGTTGAGGCCACATGATATGAATGTAAATGCTTGAATTCATCATTGGTTTGAGTTTTAGTTATTGTTTTGTCTTGCATTCTTAATTATTGTTGTCTTTATGCTTGAGCACCATGAAAACAAACTTGCTAAGCTTAGGCAAAAGCTCAACAGAGTAACCCTAGGTTAGAACAAAAGAATGTAGGAAGCAAGTTCTTGTCTTTACGATAAGATTCGCGGTTAGGATAGAAAATATACCTAATTTTTCTTGCTTGGTTAATAAAACGGGATGATAGCTAGACACCAACTTAGAATTGTCATATTGCCGCTCATAGAAGTTGTTGTGAAGCTAAGTTAGGTTAAATGATTAGGGTAAGAAAGTCCATAATCGAGGGCATAAACCCCATAAACCACATCCATAGTGTTAAAGTGCTCATGAATTAGGACGCCATATCCCCGCTCAAGGATGTAGGTGTGAGACTAGTTTATTGTGTTTAGAGGCTCGAAAGACCATGAACACTGCATTTCAACTCTGTGACACAACAACTGAATTTTAAATACTTGAACCAATGTGAATTGTAGCATTGCCTGATTGTCAGGCCTTAACTCTAGTTGCTTCTTATTATTATTTCTCAATTATTTTGTGATTACCCCTAGATTTAATTACAATTATCTAAAATCTCTTAAATCAACACTTGTGAAGGTTAAATTAATACTTGAACTTAAATATATGCTGAATCAGTCCAGTCCCTGTAGGTTCGACATCCGGCTCTTAAAAGAGCCACTGTATTACTTGTACGACCGCGTGTGCTGGGGCGCAATAGCAGTATACTGCCTCCACATACAATTTCATACATATATAAAGTTTAGTCGAAGTGTATATTATATATTCAGGTTGTACGTAAGTCTATGTTAATCGATGTATGCAAGTATCCATTTTGTCTTGGCTCTATGTCACCTTCAATTACACTTCCTCTTGAGAAATTGATATCCAATTGCTTGTCCTTTTTCATTATACATAATGGATATTTTCTGAAATCTCTTTGCTCTTTCTTCAACTCGACATACACCCTAACTCTTATGACATTGTGTATTTTCATTGACATGAAACTTTCTTAGAGTGTACATTTAATTTGAATTGATTTAAGAATATTGTCGATTCCTAGGGCGGAGAAATTGTCGCAATAAGGTCTCTGGAGAACGAATATTCTTTGATCACAATTTGATCGATAGTGTAATTAATATAACAATTGTCCACATCCAAGTGTTCAGAATTCTGAATTAAAATTATAATATTGGACATTGCGCTTCCCTTCAATTAATGTGTTATTCGTGTATTCAGAAGCCTCAAAGGAGACATCAATGGCGAATTTCTTCTATCGTAAATTCATGTATTTGGAAGTACTTCAATGGCGGATTATTGTGACTCTAAATCTATGTATCTCGAAGCAATTCAATGAAGGATTTACTTCTCTAAATTTGTATATTTTTGAAGCATCGAAGGATATTCCAATGGAGGATTTTCATGGAGTAAATTCCATGTATTTTGAAGTGTCGAAGAAGATTTCAATGGATGATTTTTATTGGATAATTTATGTGCATTTTGAAGCTTCGAATAAGATTTCAATGGAGAATTTTTGTGTTTGAAATTAAGGAAATTTGGAAGCGTGTTCGGAAGCATGTTTCTTTTGATGGAAATGGAAGAATCTCAGTAGGAAGTATTTTTTTTTCCCTTTTAATGGGTCTTACACTATGCACTTCTGAATTAATCAAGGCCCAAAACAAATACGAATATTGAATACAAAATCAAAATTAGAAAATGCACATATCATGCAATTTTGTTTTGTTATGTGTTATTATATATGCCACTGTACTTTTTCTTATCATTTTTAATGTAAAATTTGCCTAAATTATTATATCCTTTCCAATTTTACAGGCCTACAACCTGGCAGTCCTCTCGAAGAGGCATGAGTGTAGGAGGTTTAATTTGGCTCAGATAAGTTGGAAATCCACAGACAAATACAAACCTTAAAAATCTTAGTAGCTTAAGTGATTGAGTCTCACCTTATTGGGGAGAGTTTGATTCCCTTTTCTATTATTAAAAAATAAAATAAAATACAAAACTTAATAATAAATATGGGGTTAGTCAAGATAAATAATGAAAAAAAAGGTTGGAAACGATTATATCTCGACAACCAAGCATCAGCATGTTTAATGATTTAAATAATGATTTCAACTCTATCAATTGCTTGCTAAACCAACTAATTCGGACGGCTAATTTCATCATCATGTTATTTTTGTTTCTATCCCACTAATTTTTATTAGTACAAAATATTAGAAAGCATGTTGTTTGGTCATTACGTGATGGTTACTAACCTGTTAAGTTTTATTTTTGGATGTCAGTATATTAGAGCAATCTATTATTTAAAAGTAAATAAAATGGAGCTCTCAACCACGACATCTGACTTACTAGTCAATAAATGCATGCTTAATGTTTGTGTTTATCCTTCGCTTACTAGCTACAATTAGATTGTGACTACAAAACTGGTCAGCTTGTAATTTATTTACTTATTTATTTTTGAATGTCACTTATATTAATCTTCTTATTTAGTTTCAACTTTATAATTAATTGATCACACGTAATTCATTTTTTTTTCTTTCTTATTTAGTTTTTGTTCAACTGGTAATCTTTGATTTGCAAGAGTAGTATACTAGTTGCACAAAGAGGAAAATCACATTGAAAAACCATGCAAGTTTTTTTTCACTTGTATTTTTGTCGTGTTGTTTTCAGCTGTCTTTGTTTTTGTTATCTATTTAAGAGCAGCAGAACATTGAAAGAGATAAGCTTTGCAACCACTCTTGGTTGACAATATCTACTTCATAATTATGTATGAGTTTAACCTTTATATGTCCTAACTTATTCTATAGAAATTTTCTTAATATTAAATCATTTAAAAGATAACCACAAGAAATTGCATATAACAAGTAGAATTAGCTAGTTATGTGATAGATAAAACTATTATATCATATAAAAATCCTTTACATTGTGAGTGTACATAAGTTTTTTAGTGTTCGGTGTCTGCATTGAGACCTGATTAATTTGGATTCGTGCCGCATATGACCCATTGAAAGAAAGCGCACCCATGTACCTCGAAATTGATACCTCTAATCAAGGAAAGAGCAATCATACATAAGTTAAATATATATTTTTCACGTCATCTCAATATATATATAATTAAAAAAATTTAAATAAGAAAATAAGAAAATTTTTGAAATTTATAATTTATAACGAGACATGATATTGTAATTGCAAAAGATCTGTATGTGTCTGCCACTGTATTGCGGCTTTCACATCGTCTCATACATTCCCTTCAAATTAAACAGAAAGCAAAAATGTGTAATTGAACTTTAAAAAAAAATAGCAATTTCAAACTTCAGAAAGACGAAAAGAAAACGGACTAGTCTATTCGATTAGATGCAGCTTTTTCGATTTTTATTTATACTCTCTCCGTCCGTGATTTATGTAATAGTATTTGATCATTTATGAAATATAAAAATAAAAGAAAAGATTTTAAAATTTAAGGTTTAAAGTAAGTCATAAATATTTGTATCTTTATATATCATATAAAATGAAAATTTTAAGATTAAGTTGTTACTTCGTCCCAAGTGCTTATCATATTTTTTTGAAAGTCAATTTAATTAATTTTTAAAGTTAAATTGATTAGAATAATAATTATTCGAAAACTATATAAAATACTATAAATTGTAATGTTTTTCTATTAATATGATGAAGAAATATAGTTTAAGATACTAGTCAATGTTCGTGCAATTTAACTTTCGAAAAGCAAAATATAATTCATATTTCAGGATAGAATGAATATATATATATATATATATATATATATGTGCGCGCGCGTGCGTGTGTGTAATTTTGAAAAAAGATTAAAAAAGAAAAGAAGAATAAATTTAGAGCAGAGTTGTCAATATGGGCCGACTCAATCCGGGTTAGCCCACACAGGTTTTAAAGTTTGATCGGTCAGGTCGGGTTGGCCCATCATTTTGATGAGTCATAAAACAACAAACCCACCTCATTAATACATGGGTTGGGGGCTGGGTCAGGCCCCTACTTTTTAAAAAAGAATATTTTAAAAATAATTTATTAATTTAAATTTCTAATTTTAAAATGTTAACATAAATATATACAAGAAAATATTACATGGTGTTACTACTTGCTTGTTAAGTCTTAAATTCACAAATAATATAATCCTAATAATATTTATTAAATTTGGTTTCAAGTAAAGATTTGATTGTATGACTTCAATCTGAAATAATTATTATTTTATGCAAATATCTTGGATACAACCCTACAAGACACAGGATTCTGATGGACATAATTGAACAACTTTTGACATGATATCCTTCGAACTAAATAGAGATATTAATATGAAAACTAAATAATTAATGAGTTTTTGGATTTTGTAACGGTCCAATCCATTTTGCTCAAATCCCACAGGCTAACGAATTTATTTGAATCAGACTAAAAGTCTCATTCTTAAATGAGCCTTAAAAATTATAATCTAATCCTATTAAATTATGAGGTGAACTGAATCAGTACAACGGACCTAGCCCACACTGAGAGATCTAATTTAGACGGAGAGAGCAATATTTTAGAACAATAGTTGCACCCAAACCGGCCCCAAAATAGCGGTTAGTTAGATACCGTCATTAAAATACATTTGACCCAAGCAGAAGTAAATGAGGTCAATCATGCACTTGCAGATGGGACTTTGTTTTAACACATTAAAAATAATAGAGTTTGATTAAATTGGAAACTAGAAAGAAGATTAAGGAACAAAGGAATGTTTCCTCATATTTTGCTTCATTATTACTCAATGTCTCTCTTCTTTACCTTCACTAGGATTCTTTACACAATCCACGAGGTGGGGGTATTTGCCTATTTGGTGTTTTGTTTTGTTTTTTTCCTTCTTTTCTTTAATTAACTAGACTAGACTAGAAATGTGTCCTATTCTTAAGGCTAAGATACAGAAGCCAAATGCTTTAAGCAATCATATTTGTTACGCTAAATTCTCACGAATCCCAAATCCAACTAATCTCCTTTTGTTTACTATTAATCTTGAAAACTATTACTTTCATGAGGAAAATCTACGTTACTTGTATATATATAGGACTACCTTCACTTTCACTGATTAATTAATTTGTATTCCTTTTTAAATTAAAGAAAACAATAAATTAATTACTGCACTTCAGATTTTGGTATATTCAACCAAAAAAATAAAAATAAAAATAAAAAAATCATGAGTCATTTGACTAAATGCCTCTTAATTATCTCTTCTTTAATTCAATAATTAATGACAATATGCCTTCTTGGATTAGTAGGAATTTTTTTTAAAAAAAAAAAGTTGATGCCTTATATTTTAGATCTTTTGTTATGAAATAATAAAACAAATAATTATTATCTCTGTTCATGGAAGATGATTTACAATGAAAAGAACCTCTCTATTTATGGGGATAATTCCTCCTAACTTTTCTTCAAAAGATAGATCTTAACTATAATACAAATATACATATTCATTACAATACAAATACCTTTATATAGACATTCACTATAATACAAATATATTTATAACGCTCCCCCTTAAATATTTAATTGATAGATAATATACCTCGCTAAAATCTTACAAGAAAAAATCCAGTGAAAAAAATCTAGTGAAGGAAAAAAGAGTACATATATCTAATAATACGCATTTTGGCTGTCTCATTAAAAACCTTACAAGGAAAACCCAGTGGAACAAAACCTTGCAAGGGAAAAAGAGTAGAAAGAGTATTAATTCCCTTAATGAGAATATCAATCCAAAACTTGAATCTTCGCATCCTAATCTTGTGTATCATTTTCTCAAAAATTGAAGTTGGTAGAGATTTGGTGAATAAATCAGTCACATTGTCACTTGAACAAATCTGTTGCACGTTGATATCACCATTCTTATGGAGCTCATGTGTGTACAAAAGCTTTGGCGAAATATGTTTCATTTTATCTCTTTTTATGAATCCTCTCTTTGGTTGTGTTATGCATGCTGCATTATCTTCATATAAAATTAATTAACTTCCCTGCATTGTATAACCAATAATCCTTTGACAATATTGGTTAGAAATAATAAACTCATATCAGTATTTTCACTCACTTGTATCTCTACTAAAATATTATCTCATGGATAATAGTAGCAGGACATATAAGTACACCAATTGTACTAAAATATTCTATTTTCTAACCATTTTCATGAGATCGAAATTGATTCTTTATTTATGTTAAGCAATCTCACATCCATTGGATTATTTAATAGAATCTCTTTAAAACTTTTAAATCCTTCAAGGATTTTCATATATCCTCCATTGTTTATTTAGACAAGAAAATAGTTTCATTATATACATATCAATTTTTTCATGTATTACCAGACTTATTAACAAACTCAAAATAATTGTATCTACCACAGGAGGACCTCTCCATATAATAATGTCAGAATTTGCGAAAAACTTTTATGCCACAAGAATTCATTTATACCCACTAGCATTATACTTGAATTGCTTGTTTTTATTTGGTCAATCATTTATCTATCCATACTTTTTGATAAATTTGAATTCAGGATGCTCGTCAACATTTATAATATTGAGCGAGACATTATATCGAAGGTATCATTAACGATCATTTTGATATCGGTCCAAATACGACATAACTTATCAAGATCTCTTCATTTTTCATCATTTTAGGTACCTAAACCTTTGTCAAGGTTTTATGAAGTATTATGTAGTGGTGCTTCTTTTAAAGCACTTACCTCATTATTCTGACTATCTTGATAATTTGCTCTTCTCCTTCTTCAGGGAGTTTTTATTTCTAGAATCGATTGATCTATCATAGACTTGTCCCTTAAGGACTCTATTTTTCATTAGAGCATTTGCAGCTGGTTTATAACATAAGGTCAACAAATATATCTGGCAGTTGATTTGCAATATTTTGCAAGTGAATTATTTCTTGAACTTTAAGTTTATATTTTTTTTGAAGATCTAGATAATTCATATCACACACCATTTTCAATTGCTAATTACTTCTCCCCCTAATATTAGGAAAAACTAACATTTACCCCCCAACCTTATTTTGGGACTCATCTTTGTGCGTTGTAATGGAGTAATTGAATCATATACTGCACATTCAATTTTTTAGATGAAAGTATTTGGTTCTTGACCCCGAACCAATTGTGATAGAAGAACCTTGTAGGCTTGATGCATTCAAGGGTTGCTACATGTTAAATAAACATATCTCATACCAACTTTTATTTGTGGGTTTTATTCTCATAATCAATGGTCTAGCTATAATTGGAGGCATACAATTTCTACTAAACCAATTTATATATGAACCAACATTATCAACATGATTTTATAATTTGGAACCGTGCTCTTAATTTAACAATTCAAGCAAAAAACCTTGCAAAAATCAATTACAAGTTGATATCAAAGCACATGTGACAATGTACCATAGATATATCTATTAAAATTATATAATAGCAAACCGTTCACATGGCAGGTGAACAGGCCATATTCACCTTTTTATAAGTTTCAAAATATTCAGGGAATATAATCTCAATCTTAGCTGATATAATGATCATTCTATCATGAGAACAAGCAACACGAGAATTCTTGAAGAATCTTTTATTTCTTCAACATATAACCACGTGAATTCACAATTATTTTTGTATCACATTCGAACTGGAATGACCAACCGGTTATGCCAATTTATCTTTATTTAAGTAAACTTCTAGTTTACTTTCGCAAGTGATTTCGTCGTCATACCCATATTTATGTACTACAAATAAAAGAAAATGTCGGGTAATCTTTTACATAAATATTTATAACCCGCTTCAATTGTAATAATATGAAAATATTAGATCTTTCCATAATTTATAATCTCAATTTATTTATTTTTTCAATGTCTTTGAAACTTATAAGTTTTCTTTTGAGATTTACTACAATATAATATTATGAATAATTTCATTCCTCCGGGTAGTAACACATTAGCTCTTTCAAAGCTCTTAATTAATTTTATGTACTACCACATATTCCATCATATCAACATCATTAATAGTCTCTCCACATAGTTTTAACTGAAAAACAATTTTGAACATGACAGAGTTATACTCATATACAAACTTATAATCTTGAAACCTCATATGCATCCAATCATATCGTGCATTTGGGTGGATGACCATCTTCAGGTGGTCATACCTTTCTTTCAGGCTATTTCCACAAAACAAGTGGATCCTTAACCATGAGATATTCAATTTTTAGAATTTCGTCAATATGATGATGCAAGAATATCATAACCTTAGCACAATCTTGGTTTGATGCTTTGTTTTCATTTTTAATGGTATCTCCAAGACTCATTGCATCCATATGAATTTCAGCATCCAACACCCATGAAAGGTAGTTCTTACCCGAACTTTGAAGAGCAACCAACTCAAATTTCATAAGATTAGTCATATTAAAAGAAGAAAAAAAATATAATATTAATAATATGACTATCAGAACCTAAAAGAAATTTAAAAATTAATTCAAAAAAAACAATGATCATCGTATGGATATATGTTGGTGATCATATTTCCTTTGTCACCAGAATCATTATATGATTTGACGGAATTTTAATAATTTTCTTTGCCACGACCCACAAGATAGAGAAATAAATACCACTGCTGAGATATAGAGAAAACATACCTGATAGCAAAGCGGTAATTAATGACGTGAGTCCAATAAAAGCGAAAGAGAATTTACCGGTTGATTATGGCTAATATCGAAATAATTCAGGTAGGGATGTATTCATATGATCTATAATACTCAATTATATTTTGGTTCGAGTCTTATGCTCATAACGTGTTATAAAATAATAAAGCAAAAGGAAGAATATTGTAGAAAAAGAGAGAAGAGCGAATAATTATTATTTCTTGGGAGGGATAATTTACAATGAAAAGAACTCCTCTATTTATAGAAATAATTCATCCTAACTTTTATCCAAAGAATAAATATTCACTATAATATAAATACATTTATAGACATCCTATAATACAAATACATTTATAACTATCTTTCTAATTTTTAGCTCTAAGTAACAAATAAATAGGACTTTAAAAAGAAAGCAGGTTAAAGGAGAGAATATGGAAAGATTATTGGCAAGCCTTGATAAAGGAATTATAATCAAGAGAATTTATTGTGAAAAAAATAAAAATAAAAATAAAAATAGAGCAATGGCAAGAAAATGGGATAGTAATAGTTATATATGCGTAAGATTGAATAAATACAAATTAAGAAATAAATGCTTAGTTGATTTGAGAGTAAGATATAGGTGTCTCGTGATCTTTTGTTGAGAGTTAGTGACCGACCATGCATGCATTATGACAAAGATGATCATGATTAAATAATATTCAGTCACTAAAATTTAATATTAAGTTTGTTGCTCAATTTATGAAGCCGCTGTTATGAGTTCTAGGACATCAGCTATGTACTCTATATAGGATTGTTGTTCTAGGACATCAGCTATGTACTCTATATAGGATAAACAATCCTGCTAAATTAATTAGTTAGAGAAGAGGTCATTCTTAAATCTGACCCCTTCTTGCGTGAAATTAAATAAAAATATCTTTCATTTATAATTTAGTTTTAAAATATTTTTATTATTAATAATTAATTTTAAAAAAAAGATTACATAAATGATAATTTTATGATTGAAAATAGATTGATATAGCAACATTATCATTATTTACATTTTATAGCTATATTTTATTAATATGGTCATGTGATGTATTTGCTTCGATATCCTTATAGATAAATACAAGGTCAAACACATAAGCGACCCCCTTAAAGTTGCTAAAGTTTTTCATTTGAACACCTCACCTAAAACTTATTCCTATGAAACACTTTAACATTATTAAAAGTATACGTATCACATACAAACAGCTTATGAGGCATGGTGTGTGTAGCACACCTCCTATAAGAGCGTGAAAGGCGACCAAAGAAAGAAAAAAAAATGAAGTAGTTTTATTTTTTGTCTCTTTTCTCCTCTTATATCTCCCTTAACACCATTAACACCACCCACTTCCTGACCACCATTGCCGCCACCACCCTTCCTCTTCCCCTTCATTCTTCCAGCGATTTCACCAATATTAAAATTAGGCAGACAACAACAAGATGAATATATAGCTATGTCATATAGGGCTGGACATAAATATCGAAAAATCAAACCGAACCGAACCGAATTAATTTGATTTTTTAATTTCGGTCCAGTGTTTAATTTTTTTTCTAAAGTTTGATTCTTCGTTTGATTTTCGATATAAGAGTTATGGTTCTTCGGTGAAGTTTTATTAAATATATTTTTAAATAATATTTATATTTATTTTATATGACCTAAATCATTTTTTAAAACCCAAGCAATTTGGATCTTTGACATTTCAGATTTAACCAGGGGCAGATCTACAGTAGCGGGTTGATGTGCTATGAGTTTACAACACTTCCGATACTTAAAACTGAGAAAATAGCATGGAATTAGGTATATTTATATGGATATAAGGCACTTTTACTTTGATTTCAAGAAAAATAAGTGTTGGAGCAAAGATGTGCAAAAGAAGCCTCAAGATGCAGAAATCAGCCAAAGTACCAATTTTAGTACGGGGCGTACCTTGATTGTACGAGACATACTGAAAAAACGTGATGAAAGTCAGAAGGCTGAATTGGGAAGAAGGCAATCTATGACTCTCAGTATGAGCCGTAACTGGAGTTGTAGAAATATTCAGAAGAAATTACATAAGGCAGACTCCTGGTACGGATGGACTCACGAACTGTGCCATCAATGTACAAATCGTACCAGGAGCCATGGTGAACTTCAGAGGATTTTCAGTACTTAGAAGAACTTCAGACACTATAGACATTACGAGTCGTGCAGGAAGGTACGAGTCGTACCACAACACTCGTGAAGAATTTCAGAAGATGTCAAAGTTCTCAGGGCCAAACCACGGAAGTCATGTGTGACTCGTAGGATGAAGGTACGAATCGTACCAGGACACCAACACTTAGAAGATCTGTAGCAACCAAGAACTTACGGACAACAGGTACGACCTGTACAATCCTTCTACGGGTCATAGGACAAATCATGGAACAATCGGCACTAGACATGGAAAACTCTCTGTTAGCTTTGGAAAAGATTTCTAATGTCTGTAAAAGTATCCTTTATGTTTTATTTTAGTTATAGGAGGACAAATCTGAGTTATCAGACGTGTGAATAGTTACTTTTGTGAATTTTTATCGAGTTTTGAGAAGCAATTCTTGGGATCAAATTTTTGATTTCTCATATTGTTCTTGAGGTTATTCTTGAATAATCAAATATGATTTTCTTTCAATCGTTGCTGTAAGTATTTAATTATTTTTTTGTCTATGAATGCAAATCGTAATCTTACAACCATGAGAGGCTAAAACCTCTATAACTAGGGGTTGTGGAACCATGGCAGATTAACAAACTAGGGTTGCACAAAAGTGATTCAAAACCAATGCGAAAAACTTGTATTGTATTCTCTTCATGTTTAAACGTTTCTTAATGGTGTACAACATTAGGACTTGCCCCAGTTCTTTACTTGCTTGAACCTAGAGAGGTAGAGATTAGGAAAAGAGAATTACAACAAAGCCTTGATCTTTACAATCATTGTATTAACTTGAGTTGTGGTCGCAGGAGAGTTAAATTTGGAATGCATTGATAATGGTTAGTTTGATATCGCTTATGAGACCTGACCCAATGATTCTGTATAGTCATCCAACAGGGACGAACCAGTTATTTGGATGAACCCTAGTTATCAGTTCTACAAGTAAGCATTGGGATTAATCATGTGTGTATACCCGAAGTAGTTATGAACCCACAGGAAACACTTACCCTAGTTGTTTTTGAATCTTGATTTAAATCAATATTTTAATCTTTGTTTTACCATTGTTTTCTTGAAAACCCTAAATTGGAGATAACTTACCAACAAGTTCACTTACCAATATTAGTCTAGATCTTCCATATTCCCTGTGGGTTCGACCCCAATCTCTTAGTTGAGTTCTTTATTGACAATGTCTGCTTAATACTTTATCAGGAAGTGTGAGTTTGAGCGTTATCATAAAGTGACGTCGTTGTTGGGGAATACGTCTAAGATTAGATTAATTACTTGTATTTGACTTTTGGTTGTTATTTCCTGAATTACATTTTCTTTTTGTTTTGGGATAACTACAGGTTGTTGTTTGGTGAATGGCAACTACTCGTCGGAGTGAAAATCCCCTGATTCCGTTAGATCTCGAATTTGAACGAACACTGCGAAGGATGGAAAATCAAGAGCAAAGAGATGCCCACATAGCTGAAGAAGCTAGGAAAGCCAAACTAGCTCGGAAAGCTGCAGTTCAGGATGCAGATAATGCTCGAGATAAGGTCGTGAATGTTGGTCGACATGGGAGGGGCAACAGAGGCCAAAGATATACCCCTCAGTTCTTCAATGAAGATGACCCGGACACTAATGAAGTCGGGTCAACCGAAGCAATTGTACCACCACCACTGCCTTCTGGGGACAAATTTGACATCACGAGCACCATGATTCAATTGTTAAACATGAAAGTGGTGTTCAGTAGTCATGCAGCTGACGATGCCAACCTGCACTTGATGAACTTCGTGGGAATATGCAATGCATAAAAGGTTGCCCGAAGTCTGCCAAGATGCCATCAGACTCAGACTTTTCCCCTTTTCTCTGTCTAGGTAGGCCACTTTATGGCTATCGGAGTTGCCCAATGACTCCATTACCAATTGGAGGGAGCTCAAGCAAGCTTTCTTAGAGAGATTTTTCCCACCCTCCAGGATGTTGCAACTCAAGGACGAAATTTATAACTTCCGACGACTTAAAACTGAGGTACTTCATGAAACCTGTCTGAGGTTCAAGATGAAGTTGACAAAATGCCCGAACCATAAGATTCCAGATGACAGTTTGTTGGAAATCTTTTACAGGTCCTTAAACAACAATACCAAAGCTGTAGCAGACACAGTGGTGGGAGGAGCACTGATGAGTCACACCAGGGAGCAAGCTGCTACCATTCTTGATAGGGTGACAAAAACAAACAGGGCATGACACACCCGAGAGGCAGACACAGTGCCCGATAAATATGTTGTTGGTTTGACTGCAGACCAATGTAGGAAAGAAGAAGAGCGTGACTAGGAGTTGGCTCATATGCGCACATTGTTGGATTTGCTTACTAAGAACATCATGGGAGCTGGAGCCAGGAAGGTGAACACAGTTGGGACACAAGGACAGGAGCTAGGGCCAAACCAATCAGATTTCGAGGAGGAGGCAAACTTCTTGGCCAACCAGGTGGCGGGTTTTCGAGTGAATGCCCAAGGGTCTGGACAAGACACTTGGAGCCAAGGTTCTAAAAACCAAAGTCAGAACCAATATAGAGACAACTATAACTGGAATGGGTACAGAGACAGAAGCCGAGGTCGTGAGCATGAAGGAGACTGGAGAAGGAATGATGGCTACCGCAACGATCGAGCTAGAGTGTACGTGCCTCCTAATGCACGTGATGGGGAGGCTGCAAAGTCAAAATTAGAGAGCATGATGGATGAGATGCTGAAAAAGGTGAGGCCCACAGATGATCAGTTGAAGGAAATCCTTGGTGACATATCAAGCATGGGTTAGAGAGTGGAGTCACATGCGACGGTTATCAAGCAGATTGACAGTAGCTATGGCAACTGTCAGCATCTATAAACCTTAGGCAAAAGGGTATACTACCTAGCAACACAGTCCAAAATTCAAAGAATGATGGTCACTGTATGGCTGTGATGACTAGGAGTGGAAAAACTGCTGTTGATCCCCCTCTACCGATCATAGATGAAAGGAAGAAAGAGAGCATGATTGAAGATGAGGAAGATGTCATTGAGAAGGAATATAATGAGGATGCTAAGTTGCCTGAAGCCCAATTGGTAAAAAAAGGCCTGAAGTTGAACAAGGAGCAATGCAAATTTACAAGGCTATTCCGCAACCACCACCACCGTTCTCCCAAAGAATGAAGAAGAAGTCGGAGAATGGTAAGTTTCAAAAATTCTTATCAATGCTCAAAAAGTTATCTGTAAACATACCATTGGTCGAGGCGTTGGAACAAATGCCAGGATAGGCTAAGTTTATGAAGGACCTTGTGATGAAGAAGAGGTCCATAAGCTATGAGCCCGTTGATAATGTATACCATTGTAGTGCCATAGCTTTATGGGTCCTGGCCCAGAAAAAGGAAGATCCAGGTGCTTTTACCATTCCATGCACAATTAGCGATGTTGAGTTCCCAAGGGCACTCTGTGATTTGGGAGAAAGCATAAATCTAATGCCATTGGCTGTATTTAAGCAGTTGGGCTTGGGATCCCCCACATCGACTACTATGCGGCTGCTGATGGGCGATAGAACTGTGAAGAAGCCTGTGGGGATCCTATTAGATGTGCTTGTCAAAGTTGACAGATTTATATTCCCAGCAGACTTTAGGATCCTTGATTGCAAGGTTGATTATAAGGTCCCCATCATTTTGGGGTGAACATCCCTTGGCACTGGGAGGGCCTTAGTAGATGTGGAGGCTATCCAGTTAAAGTTCAGACTAAATAAAGAAGAGGTCAACTTCAACGTCTGTCGGTCAATAAAGCAACCAAAGGAATATAGAGTGGTCTCAGCGATAGAATATGAATTCGAGCTTCATGATGAAGTCTGAGTAGTCAAGAGACTTGCGTCGTGCTGCGATGTTAAATCAGGAACTTCTTGGGAGGCAACCCAAGTGATGGATTGGTGAATTCAGAGTAACCGAGCCACACGCGTCGTGCCGTGACGTTAAATCAAGCGCTTCTTGGGAGGCAACCCAAGTGACTTAACTAATGTATTTTTACTGTGCAGGGAAAACAAAAAAAGTGGTAGAAAAATTGCTGAATAGGAAGGTGCTACGGTTCTCAGTCCGACCCCTGAGAGGGTTGTACGAGTCGTAGCATGAGCTGTGGTGAGAATCAGAGACGTACTTCAGTGCATGATTTCAGGGTATGGTTAGTCATACGACTCATAACTTAATTGTACGGACCCTAGTAATTACTATGCCTATGAACTATGCAAGGCATGGACCACAATGAATAACAAAGTCCTACGAGTCATTGTACGAATCATACCCCAGTTGTACGAGTCGTGGGATGTGCTCGCAGGTCCACGGGTAAGTTTTTCAATCTCTTTGTTATGGGTCCAAGGGACGAGTCGTAGGGCCTTCCAATGACTCATAGTCAAAAATCCTAAAATATACTCGACTCGGCCCAGGTTTTTCAAATATGCCCTATAACCTATTTAAACTCAAAACAAAGTGCACCCTTCTCCCATGCACTCAAAACCGAAGTCACGACCAAAACTCATGACTCCCTCACACTCGTAACTCAAAATCAAAGGTCAATCGAGCAATTTATTGCTCAATCAATTTATTCCAACTCCAATTTTTGACTTCCAGTCGAATTAAGCAGTTATCAAGTACGTATAATGCTTTGAATTTGATAAAACTTGTATGCTTGATATAACTATGCTAAACCCCCTGCGAGTCCTCGTTATTACTTGAAAAATTCAAAAAGGACAACGACCGGCAATGTGATTAAGCCATGTGTGACTACTGGAAATGAACTTGAATTGAACCACTAACAAACTGAGTTCGAGTAGTCATTAAGAAAGGGAGGGATGAGTAGTTGTAAAATGGGTTAAAATGCATGCCTAGACCTGGGTGATCTTCATAACTTCATCAATAAACTCATGTAGATCCTTGTCCACTTTTGACCCAGGGAACTCCGAAGGGTTCATCCTTAGAAAATCTCTGACTCTCGCTACTACCGCATTCCCATTCCGAGGGACATGCGCTACTGCCTGTTGGTTGACCTGGGTGGGCAAAGCCTGAGCTAGCATCTGAATGGTAGCCCTAAACTTTGCATGGGCCACCTGCTCAGGCACATGATCCTCGGGGGATAGTGGGGCCTGCTGGCGCCCATCCCCATTGCCATTCTCATGGCCATTACCGTTTCCATTTCTTCTTCCGTTAACTCGACGAGGAGGCATGATTCTACAAATGCGTATAACATGAGTTACAAGGATAGAAAGACATCTCATCGCAGACATGGATCATGAAAGAAGGAAACATTTCCTAAATGTTTCGTAGCCTCTTCATCAGAAGTGTGGCGCGCTTCACACCCATGAAAAGACTCTACTTAACACGATTTTCAGACACCTTAGTACATTTCAAAATCTAATGCTCTTATACCAAGTTTGTCACAACCCAAACATAGGCCTGGATCGAGACACAGGAAAAACAACCCCAAGAGGTTCCAAGTCGACCCATGGCATGAACATGACATCTAAGCCCAACATTTTAAATGCGAAAATCTAACATATAACATAGCGGAAGTCTAAAAATCTGATAACATTGAATAACTGAATACATAGCACAAGTCTGAAGCTGAATACATACTATGTTTGATAAGGCTCTACTACCGATGAGTTGATGGGAAAAGACCCCAACTAACTCACTAAAGTCTGAAACTGAAAATACTAAATATAACTAATAAGAAGGGTCCTCGAAAGATGAGGACTTACCAACTCTGGCTAGGAGATGCTAACACTAACTATCTGACAAGCGGCAGGACTAATCCTGAATATCTGAGCCTGTATCATGAAATGATACAATATAGAGTATGCAGTCAATACGTGGATATATACTGAGTATGCAAGGTAAGTAAAACCGCTAAGTAAGTAAATGAAAGATCATTCATATCAAAAAATATTTCATCATAAGAGTCTGAGAGTAGGACATGCATGCTATTATCTGAAATCATGATTTAAAATAGCTGAATATCAAAACTGAATTGAATGACCCAAATCTGAAAACTGATAATCATAAGTAAAGCTGAACATTGGGTCAAATCTGTTGAAAACATAATAACATGACTGATGAACATGCATAACTGAAATCATGAGGAATAATGGGAGACTCATCATATAACCGACATTACAACGATAGAGCTTACATGGTCCTGACTATTACACTCAAGTGGGCAAAGCCATCCAAAGCCTTGCCAGGGCTAAGGACGTCACCATGATATCGATATCAAGCTGGAGGTCCCTTGGGGGCGCGGGGAAGCTCACAAGGGGGGTCCCAAATAATCTAAACATACCTATGTTGGCACGAAGTTCTGAGGCATAGGGTTGACTAACCCTTAGCCTAGTCGGTGCTAGATACTTCTCTCAAAAACATGCATATGCTCTCCATCGTTTTTCAACGAAGCTAACCGTCATCTATTGACGAAGCTGAATCATAACATGACATACATATTCTAAAACATAGCATGACGAGCCTTAGCTCAAACCATACCACAAGCTGAACAAGAGTGGGATTCTAGACTCTAAAACCATGTGGTAAGCTAATAACATGAAATTTAGATAAATCATGAAATATACTTGATCATATGGGCTCACCCAATACTTAAACATGCTTGAGTTAGACTTGATTACTCAAAACATGAACATAGACATGGGTTTCGAAATCATACTTTCATCATGAACATCTCATCATAACTAGAAGCATAGATCATAATCTCATCTTCTCATGAACTTCCATAGATGGACATCTTAATTGTAAAACTTTGAAATCACAATTGTAATTAAAAACATTATAAAACATGCCCATAAATCATAATTCAACATTATAAACATGCATAGAAATTGCCCGTGATAGATACTTAGAGAATTCACAAGTTGGGTTAAAACCCTATAGATTCATCAACTTAGAATTCACATGAAATTGAAAAGGGATTGGGCATGGGAGTGGATGGATACACCCATTCATAACCCTACATACCTGGGAGAATCTAATTTCCTAACCCTCTTGAGATTCCAAAGGAATTTGGGGAAGAACTTGATGAATCTAAGCTTAATCACCCCTTAGAACCACTAGGCTTGCATGCATGGAGAGATAGGCTGAGGATGGACTAAACCCCCTTAAAACACACTTATCTAAGCTTAAAATGATGTAGTTTAGGCCATAGGAACTTAGGAATTATGGAAAAACCCTTACTAAATTCACAGGAAGATGCTCACTGCCAGTCCTAACGAGGGACTGGACGATTCATCGCCGACACCACGACTCGTGGTCTACAATCATAGTCAACACTAGAAACTTATCTTCTAAGGGTCACCACGAGGGACACCATGACTCATGGTGTACCCAATAACTCGTGGTGAGCAAGTCGTGATCTGCACTGCCCAAAATCTTCACCTTCATGCCCACCACTGACCATGAGAGACTTAAACTCTCCCGTGGTCACCTCCTTGGCCCAAAAATCTTATAAACTCTCCCTTCACTCAAAGAATCACCTAATGACTCATGGTGCACCTCACGGGTTACTGGATGACTCGTCTTGTGACCTGGTGCGAAAAATCTTATTTTCTCTGTTTCAACTCTTGGGTCTGATTTTAGGGTTTTTGGGGTATTACATTCTCCCCAATCATGCACACACCCCTAAAAAAATACCTAGCTACTCATAGATGAATAATATAAAAGTATATTGATAATCAACTTCATAAAATTCATCATTAAAAGTAAAATAGAAAGCTCAAAAATTATCTTCAATGGTGGTTTATACCTTGAGGAGGAAGAAGAAAAGCTATTCAATATTTCTCTCTCTAACTCTAAAAATCTGAAATGGAATATTTGATACTTTATAAAGAATGTACAGAAATAGGTTAAAAGATACTCCTTAAATTTCATCGGTGGCCATCCGCGGAACGCCGCTCTGTCGTGGGTGGGGGTAGTAACTCTAGGGTCTGGCCAGCGTTAGCATCGACAGTTCACAGGTGCTGACCCGCATTCTTCCAGTGCACCTTCCACTTCTGTCCAGTAGGGTCCTTCGTTTTAGCCGGAATTTCACCGGTCCCATCTGGTAAAGCTCCAGTCCTCTTCTTTAATTTCATGCTTTTGTTCAATTTCTTACTTTCTCTCCTTAAATTAAATACCTATAGAAACTAAAGAGAAAGAGCATAAAATCCTCTCAAATAACTTGAAAAATAAGCAAAAGCTCATGTTTAAAAGCCTAATGAGTTGGTAAATTACCAACCCATCAGGCAAAGCTTGCCATTTGCCGGTGGAGTTGGAGCATAAGGCCATGTGGGCCTTGAAGAGTTTAAACCTTGATTAGGGGAAGGCCGTTCAGGAGAAACTGGAAAATCTCAATGAGATGGATGAGTTTTGAATAAGGGACTATGATAATGCTGCAATATACAAAGCCCAAGTGAAGTGCTACCATAATCAGATAATTTAGCAAAGGAAATTTACCTCAGGAGATCAGGTACTACTCTTCAACTCTAGGCTGAGGTTGTTCCCCGGGAAGCTTAAATCTAAGTGGTCGGGTCCCTTTAATGTGTCTCAAGTTTTTGAGAATGGAGCTGTTAAGCTTGAAAGAGATGATGGGCTGAGATTCAAAGTGAATGGCCAACAAGTAAAAAGTATTTGGGAGTGTCGACAAACATAAACATGGTGGAAGTTGCATACCTTGATGAGCCATAGCAAAACACCTTTATCGTGCCACGACGTGAAATAAGACACTTCTTAGGAGGCAACCCAAGTATTTTCATGTTTGATGCTTTGATGTTTTGTAGGTAGAGCGGATAAAGAATGAGTTGAAAGAAAAACAGGGCACTAGCGGCAAAAGACTCGCAAAATGTAGGTTCTCAAACACGAAACGCCGCCAACATGCAGGTGGAGTCCAGAATATGAGGGGAAAAAAGGAGAGAATCGACGCCCCACCGATACCAATCTGCGAACCGCTGGTTCACTGCCTATTTCAACCAGTGTACTTGGGAAGTGAATTATGAACTACGACCCATCGGCAGAACACAGGTGACAACCTGCGAACCACCGGTCAACCGTAGCTTGCAAACAGTGAACTGGGAATAAGTGGAGACCACCTGCGCTTGAAGCGGCGGAATACCGGTACCCACTGGCAGCTGCAGGTTCAGCACAGGTAAAGGTACATAGTTCGTTTTAAAACCTTGACTGAACCATTAATCGACCCGACCTATGATTTTTAAAACCGTTCAAACTTTCTATTAAATTCCCACAAATCCTTCATTTTCACCTTCCCAGTTTCCCAACAACTCACTTTCCCACAAAATTTTTACCTTCCTAATTTCCCACCATTAAATCCTCCATTAAAACCACCTTTTCATCACCCAATCACTCTTCCTCTTTTCAGCCTATTAAATCCCTACTCCTATTCCTTTCATTTCATCTCACCTCACACACTTTTCACTGGCAAAAGCATTCTCCATTGTTGAAAGTACCATTTTTGGTCAAGACACTAATTTCAAATCTAGCTGTTTGCTGTTCTCATTGCTCAATCGATATGTGCCATTATGCTCTTATATTTCTTGTTGTTTGAAATTAAGCGTTAAAAAAATAAATCATGCTAGATTCAAATTTTCCTTACCCATATCTCCCATTTCCCATATTGTGCTTTGCTATTTTGGTGTGATTTTCATAGTGTGTTTTTTCTATATTAGCTGGGGGTGAAGTCTGAGTAACTCCGAGTATTTCAAATGCACGATTTGCCCGATGATAGATCGGGTGACGTCATTCTTAAGGACGAATCATTATTTTTTCTTTTCTTGTGTTGTTTGAAAGGGTTGAACATAATATGGGGGTGAGTTGAGTAAATCAAGAAATTGATAGGTTTTTTGTTTAACTGGGTCAATTGCTGTTGATGTTAATACAGTGTTACACCGGCAAGTTGCCAGTCATTACCGGTGAAACTCAAGTTAAGGTGCAGGTTTGGATTCAGAGCTTCCAGCCATTGCCCAGGTCTGGGTTCTGAGCTTCACGGGTTGAGATCGGAGAAATTATGGTGTAATGTCGATAGAGAATCTTTGTGCCCAGTAGTCTGCCCAGGCCAACAGCTCAGCTGCGACTTGCGGGTTTATATCGGTGTTTCACAGTTGTAACGCCAGACCACCAACACTTGTTTTTTATGTTTCAACTTGTTTTCATCAAATTATGAAGCTTTTATATCTAGATTAGTTTGCTGTGTCTTTTGCTTTCACATTATTCGAAACCCAAAAAGAGCAGCATGTGGCACTAACATTTCTTTGTAGCATCATGTCCACCTCTTGATAATGTGGCAAAGGGAAAACACCAATAACTGATGCCACAACTCCAGGAGCAAAGTCCGATGAGGAAAAATAGATTGATCAACTCCGCTTTGGGATTAATACATGAAGAATTATTATGTTCAGTTAAAGGAGAACTGGTCTATCACTACAGAAGCTCGATTTGAGGTTGACTCCTTCAAGGATGACTTTTTAGATATTTATGATCAATTTCAAATCCGCGATTGGGAGCCTTTCACAATGCCCTTGGATAATTATTTTTTCGAGTTGGTGAGGAAGTTTTATGACTCTTAGAGGGAACGATAGGACATCTTGAAGCATAAAGGTAGAGTTGATAAGATTCCATGTTTATCATCTATGTTGATACGGGGCCAAGAAGTTTCCATCACCCCAAAGGAAATCAACTCTATTAATTGGGCTGACCCAGTGTGTCTAAATTGAGATTTCAAAAGAAAATTAGACGACAAAGATGATCAATTTGAGTGGATGGCCAAGATAATTATTGTGGGTCAACCGTACTGGGCTATAACAAAATACGTGATTCACTGGCATGATCTCAAATTTGAAGTATGAATGTGGTTGATTTGGTATGTGCCCATACTATGCCCTCCAAGAACACAACTCATGTGCCCATTGAGACCACAATCCTGGTGGCTTGCATCATGGAACATAGGCACATAAATATTGGGGAGATTATTGCCAGACAAAAAACAACTTCTATACCCTATCCTGTTCTCATCAGTCTTCTTTGCTTTCATGCCAATTTTCCCCTATTCAGGCCATTGGACAAAACATAGAGGATTGAGGGAGTGACTACTTTGGCTACTAAGACAAACAAGGATGCCCCAAACTCAAAACATCCCAAGTTGGCCATGGAACCAACAACCCCTTCACCTTTAAGATGTCATGAATATGCCGCGATTTCACCACCAACCAATAGGTCTACCTCATCATTGGCAAAGGGCATTATGAAAATGGCACATATGGCTCGGACCATGATGTGCAATTGTTGAAATTGGCAAAGGAAATTCCCTCTATGATTCAAAAAGTCATCAAAAGAGCAATGATACATGTAATTGACAAATTGGGAGGCCTATGTGCAAGAGTTGATGTGTTGGAAAATGAAGTGACGACCATAAAGAAATAAATTGACAGCCGCAAGGAGATGCTGACACTGAAAAGTATTGATTTGAATACACTGGCCCCTGAGGAGGCTTAACCAGCAAGTATCATAAGTCCACCAGATGACTGGTGTGGGGGCTATGATAGTCTATCTGAAGTGATATCGGATTAGAAAATATACCAAAACAGACCACCCCGCCCTAGGATGCGTATTGTCTATGAATTGGATCCATCTTAGCGGCCTGGTATGATGGATGAGACTTCCTATCACGAGAATAGAATTCTTCCAGACCACTGGAAAGTATTACCACCGGGTAAGCCACTCACACTTTCACCTGACCCGCTGATGCCCTCCACATCCGAGACTGCTTCATGGTATTTTGATGAGGTCACCCGCTTATGGATGCCTCGTTCCCCTTGCTAGATCCATCAGGGAGTCTTCTTTCCCTTGCTTATTATTTATTTGTACATTGAGGACAATGTAATCTGTTAGTTGGGGCTAGAGGCGTGTTCTTTTCTGTGTGGCTTATGTCTACCTTGTCGGTTGTGGAAATAAATGAAAATCTTTTGTGAAATTATTAATGCCATTAATTGGGTATGTGTTCAACTGCCAAATGTTTCATGACCCAAGTCTTAGTTATCTCCATTTATTTATAGTAGTTAGTGAATAAACACCAAGAGTTTTCTTTATACCACGGTTCTTTCCCAAAGAGTCGAACCGGGTGGAATTTTATAGTGATGGATTGAGAGACGACTTTTTAAAGAAAAAATGCCGAGTTTAAAGTTCTTTTTGAGTCAATGATTACAAAGTCTTTTGAGAGGTGCCACCAAAAAAATTTCTGAAATGGCATGGCTGTTAAAAAAAGAATGAATTTTGAGAAGGAAAGGGGTAGTTGAATTTGAAAGCTAAGTACTCTTTTGTCATAAGTTACACATTCTTTTTTTGGCTTCTTGATTCATATGATGTCTTGTTTTATGACTCTTGATGTGGTGATAAAAATGGTGTGAACTCCTTCGAGGGTGATGCTTTGCGGGAAAGATTTCAATTTAATTCTCTTGCATGAATGATTGCCTAGAACTTGCCCCAAGTGTGACTCAAGGCGAAATCATAGATGTAGTTGCACTTGAAAGATGATTTTAGGCTTTCTTTTGATAGATACTTTACCCATATGACCTCCTTGAGCATGAATCCTTGCTATCCAATGTTGAGCCTTTAAGCCTTTTCCTTAAAAACCACATTACAAGCCTATTACCCCTTTCATAATCTCTCTTTGGCACTCATCATCCCTAGTGCTAGTTGTGAGAAGAAATGCAAAAATGATGCTTGAAGTCCCAAAAGTGTGGGAAGAGAAAAGGGAAAGATGAGGCAAAAGCCTAAATTTGGGGGTTGAAAAAAAGAAAATGGAAAAAATAATGTGAACTTCAATATGAGGTAGCACCACATTTTGAAAAGAATGAATGAATTGTTTGGGTGAAAAGAATCGAATTGTAGAAAGGTGATGCCTCTTGCTCAAATGAGATGAAAAGTGGTAACTAAGGAGAGATAAGGAAGACTATTGTTTCAAAAGTGAAAATGTTGTTCAAGGATAGATAAGGTGAGAGTAGAAAATGGAATATGCAATAAGATTCACAAAAACCAGTAGGGAGGTTCTAGTTACTAGAACTTAAAATTCATCCTACCTTTACCCCTAGCCTTCATCATGACCTCCGAGTCCTAATTGATTTTAAGTGTAGTGACTCTACATTAGTGGTGAGTTATACAAAGGGCAAGCCTATGGATCAAGTTATGTGCATGAGAAGTTTTTTATGAGAGTTAGCGTATTTGTTTCATTCTATAATTCATTGAGTGTGAATTACTTGATAATTAAATGGGATTCTCTATTTTTGTGAGTAGCATCACCTCCTTGGAGAACATGCTTGCATGTGCCAAAAGATATGATTGAGACAAGAATGTAGTGAGCTTGAAGGCAAACTTTCAATGTGAATTTTTAATGACTTAAGATGCTATATAAGCTTTCTATGATCAACAATGCCCCTTCTTTTGAATGAAGGAATCAAATGTGAATCATGCCAATTGATTGTGGTCATCTCTTGAAGCATTTGCATAAAGTGTTGAGTCTACTCTTTTCCTTTGTGTTGGTGAGCGATCTTTGGGTTGTCTGTGTCGTAGTGGTCCCTTGTGCGTAATCTCATGTAGAATGACATGATTATTTCTATAGTTCAGCTGTAAAAAATTGCCTTTCTTGAGGACAAGCAATGATTCATGTTTGGGGGTTTGATGAGTTAGTAATTTATCAACTCATTAGACCTTTAAACATGAGCTTTTTCTTGATTTTCAAGTCATTTGGGAGGATTTTATTCTCTTTCTCTTTTGTTTTTGCAGGCATTCAACTTGAGGAGAGAAGGCAAGGAATTGGACAAAAACATGGAACTAAATAAGAGGACTGGAGTTCTACTGGATGGAACCGAGGAAACGCCGGCTGAAACGCAGGAGCATACGTCTATAAGTGGAAGGTGCACCGGAGGAATGTGGATCAGCACCTGCAAACTGCCAATTCCAACACCGGCCAGAGCCCTAAAGTCACTGAACCCACCTACGATAATGCGGCGTCTCGTGGATGGGCACCGGCATTCAGCCGGTGACTCGCAAGTGAGGCTGTTTTTAGGAGGGCAAAATTATCCAAAATGAAATTTGAGGAGCATTTTTTAACCAATTTCTGTACATTCTCTAGAAAGTACCAAATATTTCATTCCAGATTTATAGAGTTAGAGAGAGAAATATTGAATAGCTTTTCTTCTTCTTATTTCTCAAGGTATAAACCACCATTGAAGATAATTTTGAGCTTGATATTTACTCTTAATGATGAATTTTATGAATTTGCTTATCAATATGCTTTTGTATTTTTCATCTATAAGTAGCTAGATATTTTGCTAGGGGTGTGTACATGATTGGGTATAGATTGGATTGGGTATGACTATATTAATCTTGTAATTAGTCATTTAGTATATTTCTGTTATTTTTTTCCAAATTATAATTGAATTACCCATAGTTGCAAATTTAGGTTATGTCTACTTATTCCATTTTTGCTTGAAAAAAAAATTGAATGTGAGTGAGAAAACAATGGTAGAAAATTGGGTCTTGAGTGTATGGAGTTGGGCTAGAGTTAGCCAAAACCCATAGTCATGCACCCATTAGAGATTTGAGGCTAGAGATAGCTCAAATCTTGCTTAAGCTATATTTGGATTAATTAATTGAGGCCTTGGGTTTGAGAAACTCAAGGAATAGAACACTCAATTGGTTGAAAAACATCAGGTGTCACTTTATCCATAATTATTTATGCTTATGAGTAATTATTTGATTTTCTAGTTAATTCAAATTCAATCAAACCATCATCAATAGCACACTCTTAGCCCTTTCTCATAATTGTTCATTCAATTTGGTTGCCTTTTTATCTTGATAGTTGACTTTAAATTCAAATTGTAGTCTCAACTTTCCCCCCAATATTTTACTTTATTTTTAAATGCATGGATGCAATCTAAGTTCAAGTCAATAGACAACTTTTGTGTTATTCAATCACCATTCCCTTTGAATTTGACTCCGACTCTTATTTGGGTATTTGTATCGCGACGATTGTTTATACTTCCTCCTCCCGAGGAGTAGATTTGAACGCCATCATGCAGATGCATAGATCGATCCCCTATCCTGATCATATGCTAGTCAGATACTTTTAGAGGCTTGTAGACACTTGTTGTGAGTTATTAGTATGTTGTTTATGGCCTTACTGGTCTTCTCTTTAGTTATAGTTCAGATTATAGCCGTGCCAGTTTGTTGCTGTATTTTTTGATTTGCCAGTTGTTGATGCTTTACATATCATAATCTTGTTAGTTTCATTTCTTTGTTTTTCTGTAGCAATGTTACAATAGCAGCCTTGTCAGCCCATTTGCTATTCAAATTATATGAGTTTTAATGGCTAGTTCGGTCAAGTAAGATATTGGGTGCTGGTCACGCCTCCCCAAGTTTGGACATGGCAATGACTTTTGTACCTTTGAAGCTTAGGGAGCCTCCACAGTCAACATAGGAAGGTTTGGGAGGATTTCACCATAGAGTATCAATTTTCTTTCTAATTACTTTTTAATTATGTCTTTCTTTTTCTTTCATCTTGTACTTTCATTCTCTAATATGAGTAGCTAAACTCTATAGCTGGGGATAGACTCTTATGACATTAATATGAATGAGTACTAGTTTATCTTGCTTATTATTACTTGAGTTTTGATTATCTACGTATTTACATTCTTATTTATCAATTTAATGGTTGCTAACACTAGATTAATTAATCCCTACACACTCATTTCTTGCTTAAAGTAGTGAAAACTGACTTGGGTATTAACAAGTAGCAAGGAATTAAGTTGAGGAATCATTATACGGAATTAATGAATTCGAACTAGGAATAGGAAGATTATTGCTTGAGTTTATCAATTGGGTCTTTGTATTTCTTTCTTTTGAATTTGAAAGAACTTGTAGGGATTAACTTGTTAGAGCTGAAAAATTCTAGTAAGTAATTTTCAATTGAATCATAATCATCAATACTATGCATGTAAATAAGATACTTATATTCATGAAATAAATATACCATATTGAGGTCAAAACTCTTGTCCCTTTTATAATCAAAAACAAATTTTTCGTGCATTCCAAGTGTTGGATTAAATTTTCAACTTAGCAAAATATTCTAATTTTAGAAGTAATTGTTCATTCACTCTTTTATTTGAAGATAACTTAGAAACTTCACAAATTTGCACAGTTCATATACTTTTATACAGACATGTTCCTTGTGAGATCGATCCTAATTTTTCTTTTGAGTTTATTATTGCTAATAGTACTACATTTCATTTTGAGATGTAGAACTAGACGTGATAATTTATAATAAAAAATGAATCCTCAAATTATCTCAACTGAAAAAAAAAACCTAGCATATACGATGCAAATTGTCAAAACTCAATACACACATTCTATACATGAATATGAGGCTCCGACAGTTTATGTGCGAATTGTGTATCTACTGTTTACATTGGCGATATGATATAGTTCAGATTTAATTAACTTTGGAAATAGTTAAATAATAATATAAAATGTATCATCATCATCGTCATGCGCAATGTAATAATATTAGGAAAAGTTAAAAAAGGAAAAGAGAATCAGCCCTTTTTCTTCTTTTTGCCAATTAAGAAAAGAGAGGCGGGCGGCGCCAACTCTAAACACACCACATCAAGGACATATTAGTAAGTGTAAACATGTTTATCTTGATTAGTATGAAGATAAAGGCATGCATTTGCATAAATAAAGTGCACCAAACTCTGATTGTGTCCTATCACTTTTTGGTAATGAAATTTCCCCTTTTTCCTTACTATGTTTTACTGTACATTTCGTACCTGTTAAATTTTCAAATGTGTTACTCTTAATATGTGTTGACTAGAAATTACTTTATGTCCAATGTAATACCCTTGGGAATTCTTCTTTTTGTTTTCAAAAAAAAATCAAAATATTACGAGGACGCAAAATAGCTATAACGATGAAATGGAGGAGTCATGAAAGTTAACAAAGATATAAAAAAGAATTGCAATAATTTTTCACGCGTGTAATTCAAGCCTAAGATCTAAAGCGGATTTTGAGACACTTCATATGTTTAAACTATACCTCTACTTAAAAGATAGAACGATCACTATAAATGTGGTGACTTTATATAGGTATTACGTATGCAATTATGTGTGAATACCAAAGTATCCTATACTATCTTCAAATTAAGGTTGGTCATCATTATAACTAATGAGTAACACTAATAGCCTATTTGTCAATTTTTTGGCAGGCCAAAAACGTTTTTTTTTTTTTTAAAATATGCTTATTTAAAAAACATGAAGTGTTTGGCCAAGTTTATAGAAGAAAATAAGAGCTTTTAAGAAGTAGCAGAAGTTATTTTCAAGAAGCTAAAAAAAGGAGTTTCTCCACAAAAGCACTTGTTTGAAAAACACTTTTGAAAAAATTACACTTAAAAGCACTTTTAAAAAACTTGGCCAAATATTAATTATTGCTCAAAAGTACTTTTAAATTTATTGGCCAAACACAAACTGCTTCTCACCAAAAGTACTTATTTGATCAGCACTTTAAAAAAAACACTTCTCAAAATAAGTTAATTTTAAAAGTTTGGCCAAACAGACCGTAAGACAATTAATCAAACACGTAGGATGCCAAAAAAATCCTTAATACTTCATATGAAAACTTTAGGATGTACACCTAACTTGGTGCAAATCCAACGGGTAAAGTCTATCAAGTTTGTTTAAGTGATTGAGATTATTATGGAAACACTTTTAAATTACTCACTCAACAATATTGAATGGCCTAAGCCAAGTCACTTCCTTATGTTTATAGGGTTGCATTAGGATTAAGTTATTAAAGTCTTATTTATTTATACTTAATAAAGGTGTTAATATTAATTATTTAGATTTCAGTCGTTAAATCTATTTTTTCAAAATTTTAAGCTTAATTATTTAGTTCTTAACCAATAAGTGGATCAATTTTTTTAAAAAAAGAAAAATTTACAATCACTTAATCGTCACGATCCTAATCCTCCCTAGCTGTGATGGCATCCAACTATCCCCAAATCAGATCAACCAAGCAATAATTAACTAAGATAAAATACATAAAAGCAAATAATTATGTCTAACATAAGAAAATATTATAAACATAAAAGGAGTGTGATACAACTGCAGAAGCTATAAATTCCAACACTTACACTAAACTCCCCAAGACCAAGTACACATTATCATGAGAAAATTATATAACGGAAGTACAATGATCTAAGTAATACAGATTTCTACTAAAAAGGAAATAGCATAGAATAAGAGACATCATAGCCATTTCAAAAGAAGGTATCAAACTTATTTGATAGTGTTGTAGCGTTGTAGGCTAAACTTTATGAAGTTCTTGAAGAACACAAGAGAATTAGAGAAGAGGAAGAAGACGATGACGATAAAGAATAGGAAAAAATGTACAGAGAGAAGTTCTGTATATTTTGATTCATGTATATCTTGTGTATTGAGCTATATGTGCACATACATGGTATATATATATTTCTCAAGTGTAGTAGTTATAAGTCTAACTAACTATCCTAACTACCAATAGGAATCCTAACCACCTAACTAATTCTTGATTATTATAAATAACGAGAACCTATAAAATGACTACCCTGACCCTTCATTTGACCACTTTCATTGTTCAACTTGTGCCTTGATCTTTCAACACTCCCCTTTAAGCTAGATGGAAGGTATTGCAAATATGTTTAACAGACCTAACTTGGAACTGAGGTATTCATGTTGACCTCTAGGTCTTTTGGTCAGTATGTCAACTGGTTGCTCCTGAGTAGAAATGTACTCTGTTGTTACTATGCATGCATTATTTTTTTCTTTATGAAGTGACAATCGATTTCTATGTGTTTGGTTCTTTTATGGTATATAAGGTTGGTTGCTACCTGCATAGCTACCTTACTATCACTAAAAATAACTACTGATTTGGTTGTACACAATTGCGGTTCTCTTAATAATCCCAATAGCATGATTTCAGAAAGAGTAGTTTCCATGCTTCTGTACTCTGATTCTGCAGAGCTTCTGGAAATTATTGTTTGTTTCTTGGACTTTGAAGTGATCAAGGAGTCTCCTAATTTGATAAGATATCCTGTTATTGATCTTCTAGACATAGGACATGCTGTAGTCAACATCATAATAAGCAGACATTGTCATGTTACTCTTGCTTGATAGAAGCACTTCTTGTCCTGATTGTTGTTTCAAGTATCTCACAATCCTTAATGCAGCTTCCATGTGAGTTTGCTTAGGCTGCTGCAAAAACTGACTTAAAATTTTGAATACTGAATGATATCTTTGGCCTGATCATAGTAGATACAATAGTTTCCCAATTAGTCTCAGATAGGAGCCTTGATTTGCTGGTGGATCTTGAAGGTTACTGACCTTTAAATAGATCATCATACTGTTTTGAGGTCAACTTTGTGTCGATGTCCATAGGAGTTGTAGTTGGTTTAGTTGCTGAGACACCTGTTTCTAAGATGAGTTCTAGTGCATATTTTCTCTGGTGCATTAAGAACTCTTCTTTTGATCTAGCAAATTTAATGCCAGTAAAGTATTTAAGTTCTCCTAGGTCTTTCATTTTGAAGACCTGTTAAAGTATTTCTTTAGTCTCACTGAATAGTTCTAGGCTACTCCCTGTTATAAGAATATCATCCACTTACACCAACACTATAGTAATGTCTCTAGTTGTCTTCCTAGTGAACAGAGAATGATCAAATTGACTTGCTGGGATTGGTCCCTTACTAAGGCCTTTGTTAGTTTTGCATTTCATTGTCTTGGCTTTTGTTTAAGCTCATATAGAGATTATTGAGCCTGCACACTTTCTTCTCCCCCTACCCCTTAAATCCCTATGGTAGTTCCAGGTATATCTCATAATGGAGGCCACTTTGCAAGAATACATTATATACATCAATCTGATGTACATGCCATTGGTTTACAACTGATATAGCTATAACTATCCTCACTATCTTTATTTTTACAACTGGAGAGAAGGTTTCTTGAAAATCAATTCCCTTTGTTTGACTATAGCCTTTGTCTATAAGTCTAGCTTTCAATCTTTTCACTTCACCAGAGGCCTTGTATTTTATTTAGAAACTCCACTTGCATCCTATTGGAATCTTACTTTATGGAAATACCACTATACCTCGTGTGTGATTATTATCCAAGGCTTTAGTGTCATCCTTCATTGCAGAGATCCATCTTGGTTCTTTAATTGCTTTAAAGTAATTCACATACTCTATTGTATCTGAGGAGTTTACTATATAAGCTTGATATTTATGTGATAAGTTGCCATAGGAGATGACTTTATCATAGCATAAGGAGTATCTTGATTAATATTTAAAGATACAAAGACTTTCATCCACATTGAGGCATTCCTACCTCTTCCTAATCTTCTTTCAGGGAGTGTATGAGTTGTAGAAGTTAATTTTTTTTTAGTATGGGTATCACTCTCCTGTGTGTAAACAGTGTTTATTTGTAACCAACTGAGAAATAGACTGTTCTTGAACTTAATCGGTATCAGACTAAGTTTTTGTGATTTGGTTCTGAGCAGTTGAACCTTCTGGTGCTGATTCTTATGATAGATAATATAAGTAGCATGCTAGATTAATTTTTGAAAATAAAGGCCTATCATGTAAAGGTATTTGATGGAAAGGAAATATGTTCTATTAGAATTCACCATCCCTACTGACAAACAAATCTTTTATTAGTAGATCATATAAAATATAGCCTTTTTGTGTAACGAAATATTCCAATAGTACAACCATTTTTGACCTTGACTGTAGTTTATCCAATTCATGAATATATTTTGGCATAGAAAAAACATCCAATAACTCTTAAATGTGTAAGAGAAGATTTTTTGTAGTAGAGCTTCTCATAAGCTACCCGATTCTAGAGTACAACACTTGCATTCTAATTTATCATATATACTGCAGTCTACATACAAATGCCCTAGAATCTTATTGGTATCTTGTCTTGAAATTTGAGTGTCCTAGTGACCTCAAGAATGTATCTATGATTTCTCTCAACAACTCCATTTTGCTAAGGAGTATAAGCACAACTAGTTTGATGTACTGTAATGACCCATATGTCATTACGAGGAGAAACTGTCTTAGAATACTCTAACAGGACTAGACAATGATTAGAAAGTGATATGGAGTGGGCTAATAAAATTGATGGTTTTGGGGGAGCTATTGATTTTGAGGGACCGCTGCAGCGAAAGAATTCCCGTTGTAGCGAGACCATGGTAACGGTCGGAGTCCGCCGTAATAGATCGTGACCATCAGATTTGCTGTAGCAGATTCCTAACCGCCATAGCACGTCTGCTGCAGTGGAAAGGTGACCGCTGCAGTAGATAAAGGAAATCAAAAAGTGGGTTTAAGTAAGATTTTGGGGTTATACCCCAATATCCAAAACACAAAACCTCAATGACTGAAGGTGATTTTCTTCCCCAGAGCAGTTGAAATTCCTTCTCAAGGTAAGATTCTTGAATTTCTACCCCTATGTTTGATTATGTAAACACCTAGGAATCAAGGAGAACCTCTAATGGTGATTTTCTAGCAAAGAAAATCCTATGTTGAAAGACTAGGGCTGATAATGGGGAACTAATAGGGATTTGATTTTGAGTTTCACGGGGAGTAATGATCATTTCCCAAAATTTAGTTGTTAAAGAACGTCATTCATGTGGAAATTGAGACATAGAAATAGGTGGTTTTGAGATTTTACTCTCAAAATTGCCTTGAAAGGATGGGTTGAGTTCTAAGGTCCTTGTGTGGGTGGTGGGATACTAAATTTTGTTTTACTCTTGTATTAGACTTTGCAGGTTCGGAAGCATTAAGGAAGGGTAACGCTCCAGCAGTGTGATTGCCATCCAAATCCTCCCAGTTTGAGGTAGGTTATGATTTTTAGAGGAGTTAGACTTTGCATAATGACTTGTATGTTTGTGAATGATATGTGTTGGCTTGGTCTATGGACATTATTTGTGGTGATGATTTTCCTGTGAAAACTTAACTGTTAAAATAAATTTGATATGTTATTGCCACCAAACCGATATGGAATTATGTTGAACTGTTAAGTGTGTTCTTTGTATGTTCATAGAATGAATGATGAACTGTTTAAAATATATGAGTGGGAGAGGTAGATTATGATCTCCTGAATGTCATAATGACAAATCAGTTATGATATAATTACCATGAGAATAGTTAAGGTGAGTAAGAATATCCTGAAATGAGAGGCTCGTGCCCGAGGTGAGCATCCAGGCGAGAAATATTGTTTGAGTGGCTCATGTCTAAGGGGAGCATCTGGACGAGCATATGAGTGGAAGCGGGTACCATGTCAATACAGTACATGAATTTCTAAAGTCCCCTGCAGGTCATGACAAGAAGGACAGAAATAAGACCCTCTAGTATGTCTGTACTTTGAGGTTAGTGTTGGGGTGTTGTGATATGACAGAGGCGTGTGCCTGATGTATCTCTACTTGATCTGTTGTTCTATTCTATGCTGCATTGTACGAATGTTAGAAATTGTAGGGAATAAGTGTTACTTGGCTGAGCTGAATTTGTAATCATGTGTTGTTATCTGAACGTGGGAAAGTTGCAAATTTTGATGTTGATAAAGTCGAATGGAAACTAGAATGGGTGTTGTGCCATCATTGTGATGAATTATTTTGTACTGCATGTGGTTATGCAGTGTTTCATGTGTCAGATGTAGTAACTTTTATGTTTCTGAATGAATGAGATGATATGTGATGTTGCGAATAGGGAGTGAAATGATAAAGTGCGGCTAAGTAGAGCTACTGCCTAGTGTAGTATCCCTGCAGCAGGACCCATTCTGTTATAGCGATACCGCGGCAGCGATTGAGTGACCGTTGCAGCGAAGAGCCTAATCCAGTGAGCAGGTCGGTTGCACTTGAGTAGAATTGAATTTCCTGATATGTGTAATTTGTATTTGAATGGTGTTCTAGATTGGTTTCATGTTGTTGTTTGCATTCTTATATGTTATTATGTAAGGTCGATCGATGATGCCTACTAGTACTGTGTTTCATACTGACGCTACTCCTGCACTTCTTTTCTGAGTGCAGAAGCCGACCCCAAAAGTTCATCACAATCTCACCTTTAGAGAAACGATCTACTAATGAAAGGTGAGAGACGCAGTTTGGTTTGTTCCACTCCTCCTTCAAAGATGTCTCTCTTCCCGACACTTGCAGTTTTACTTCTTTTGGTTATAGACATTTGTAGACCTTTGTTAGACATCGGAAGTGCAATGACAATCGGATTCTGGGAATTGTAGTTGGATTTGTTGGTTTTCTTTTGTTGATTTAGCAAATTTTAATTGAATTCTTTTGGTTTATTTAATTTTAAGGTTATTAATTTCTTTGAATGTTGTTTTCAGGGAAATTGCTGGGAATCATTGGTTCACCTGCTAGAGGGTTAGTGTGGGTGCCAATCATGGTCATTTGGGGTCATGACAAAGTTGGTATCAGAGAGCCCTAGGTTCGTCGATCTCATTGCACTAAGATAGGTCTAATAGAGTCTCGTAGATCGGTGCAGAGACATCCGTAACTTATCTTCCAAAGGCTGCAGGACTTTAGAAAAGCTCCCTTCTACCTTCCTTTTGTGCGATTACTTGATTCTAATTGCTATATGGTGATCCAAATTGGTATCTAACAAATCTTCTTTATTTCTCTCACAGATGGTTATAACACATGTAGATAGGAATAAAGAAACGAAGCTTGAACTAGTAGCAGCCGCAGTTCGCAGTAGAGGATGCTAGTGAAGGCTTGTCGCTGCCAGAGGAGGGGTCGGCGCTCCTGCTCCAGCATGGGAGAGGCCAACATCTCCGATACCTCCCGCAGTTTAGGGAAGAATGGTTGTAGAAGTGGAAGTTCCGGCACAGAGAGAGGCTCCTGTTGCTTCAGCATCCTTCGAGATTCTAGCTCAGGTTCTTAACTTTTGGAGTGGCCTCGTGGCTAATGGGGAAGCGCCAGCAACTCCAGCAGGATAACAATCGGGGATATAACATGCTACTGTTGTGGCTCCTCGCATTGATTACATTTCTGAGGCTGTTATGTTTCTGAGGACGGTGGTTGGGCCTGTGATAGGGAGGAGCATGACTTGTTCTGGAGGTTCAACAAGATGAAGCCTGTTATTTTTTTATGTTACCGAGGCGGAGGACGACTATGAGTTTATTATATATTGCCACGAGAGGCTCCATAATATGGGGGCGGTGGAGAAATACGGCGTGGAGTTTTTCACTTTCAAATTGGTGGGTGATGCTAAGCTCTGATGGAGGCCTATGTGGAGTGTAGATCAACAGGGTCACCACTGTTGACCTGGACCTAGTTTTACTCCATGTTTCTAGAGAAGTATATACCCCATACCTTGAGAGAGAGGAGGAGGGACGAGTTCACCACCATTAGCAGGGAAGCTCTTCTGTTGCTGCCTATGAGGCCTGGTTCCATATACTATCCAGATATGCTCTACCCTTAATGCCCATAGTGGAAGAAAGGATTAGGCGGTTTGTTAAAAGCCTAAATGTGGGTCTCTAGTTATCAGCCCTTCAAATGGTCTGCTCAGTTAATACCTTTCAGGAGGTAGTGCAGTATGTGAAGAATATAGAGGGGGTGAAATAGGAAGAGTATGAAAAGAATGTCGAGAAAAAGGCTTAGAAGGTGGGTTCCTACAGTGGCTCTTTCGCTAGGACTCCAGCACCGCAGGGTTTCTTTGGGCATCCTATTCAGTCGGCTATGCAGGTGTCAGTCGAAGGTCCGTCAGGAAACTCCACGACCAACAGGTACAATCGGGGGTACTCAACTTGTTTGCTCAGACTTTAAGGTTCGCCCTATTTCTTCTATCTCGTCTTAGAGGCTAGTGATCAAGAAGGTACGCCATGAGTGTGGGGAGTATGAACACATTTACAGATGGTGTCCCAGGTTTGGCCAAGGCAGACAGATTATTCCGCACCTAACTCCTCGAGCTCCGGCCCCTACCGGAAGAGGAGGTAGTGGGTTTAGTAGGGATCGTTCACAACTTGGGCGAGTAGTCAACTTGCCTTCAGAGGTGGTGCTCAACCAAGTAGAGAAGGTGCTCAAATAGGTAGGGGTGGCACCTAGTCCGACAGGGAGGGGGGTGATGCAACCCAATTAGCGCGGGTCTCAGGCAGGTAACCAGGCTCACTTTTATGCTTTTCCTGGTAGGCCTGAGGTAGAGTCTTCAAACGCTGTTATCATAGGTATGATCTTTGTGTTCGACAAAATGGCTATAGTTTTGTTTGATTCAGGTTCTACTTTTTCGTATATATCTGCTTATTTTGCTTTGGGATTGGATCTTGCTTGTGATATACTTGATACTCCTATCCATGTGTCTACTCCTATAGGGGATTCTATGTTGGTGGATAGGGTATGTCGTGATTGTATTATTGACTTTATGGGGTTTGATACTCTGGTAGATTTAGTGATCTTGGACATAGTAGATTTTGGTGTGATTCTAGAAATGAGCTGGTTGTCCCCTTACCCTACTATTCTGGATTGCTATGCTAAGACCTTCACCATATCCGGTCCTAGGTCATCCAGGTTGGAGTGGAAAGGGAATTGTAACCCTTCTCCTAAGAAAATCATTTCCTATATTTGTGCCCGTAAATTGATAGAGCGGGGGTGCTCAGTGTATCTATCTCATATTTGGATACTAGTTTCGAGGGTACTCACATAGAGTCGATCCTGGTAATTTGTGAGTTCTTAGAGGTGTTCCCTGCAGATCTGCCTGGCATGCTATCGGACTGCGATATTGATTTCTGCATGGATTAGAACTAAGGGCCCGACCTATTCCTATTCCGCATACAGAATGGCACCAGTTGAGTTAAGAGAACTCAAGGAGAATTTGCAGGGACTGCTTATAAGGGATTTATCAGGCCGAATGTCTCTCCATGGGTTGCCATAGTTTTGTTTGTTTAAAAAAATGGTAGTATGTGGATGTGCATCGATTCTCGTCAGTTGAACAAGATAACTATTCAAAACAAGTATCCTCTCCCTTGAATATATGATTTGTTTAATCAGTTACAGGGGCCTGAAGTGTTCTCAAAGATTGACTTGAGGTCAGGTTATCACTAGCTGAAGATTCACGCTGAGGATATTTCCAAAACAGCCTTGGGATCAGGTATGGGCATTATAAGTTTTTGGTCATGTCTTTCGGACTAACTAATGCCCAGTTGCATTCATGTTTTTGATGAATGGTATCATCAAATCATATCTAGATTATTTCATGATTGTTTTTATTGATGATATCTTGGTGTACTCTATGACCAAGCAGGAGCATGAGAATCATTTGAGAATCATGTTGGGATTTCTGAAGGAGCAGCAGTTGTATGCCAAATTCACTAAGTGTGAATTTTGGTTGGATTCAGAGTCTTTTCTAGGACATGTGGTCTCCAAAGAGGGAATCAAAGTTGATCCATAGAAGGTGGAGGCGGTCAAAAACTGGGCTAGGCCTACTACCAGGACAGATATTCGGATCTTCATAGGGCTGGTCAGCTACTACCGTCATTTCGTGAAGGGGTTTACATCCATTGCATCAGTGCTGACAAGGTTGACTCAGAAGGATGTACCTTTTCAGTAGTCTAAGGAATGCGAAAAGAGTTTTCAAAAGCTCAATACCCTGTTAACCATGACACCTATCCTGGCATTACCGGTGGAAGGTAAAGATTTTGTTATTTATTGTGATGCCTCACGGTCTGGGTTAGATGCTGTGTTATTGTAGGAAGGGCAGGTTATTGCTTATGTATCGAGAAAGTTGAAGGTGCATGAGAAGAATTAGCCCACTCATGACCTGAAGCTAGCAGTAGTGGTATTCAGCCTAAAAATATGGAGTCACTACCTATAAGGGGCTCATCATGAGGTATTAATAGGCCACCACAGCCTGCAATATGTGTTTTCTTAGAAGGATCTCAATTTTAGGTAGAGGAGGTGGATGGATTGATCAAGGATTATGATGTCACCATCTTATATCATCCAAGGAAGGCTAATATGGTGGCAGATGCATTGAGTCGGAAAGCAGTAAGGATGGGCAGTCTAGCTTGTCTAGAAGCTACTTGACGACTGATGGCCATAGAATTCCAGACACTAGCAAACAATTTGGTGAGACATTCTTTGACAAAAACAAGTGGGATACTAGCTAGCATAGAGGCTAAGTCGTCACTGCTAGAAGAAATAAAGGCCAGGCAGTTTGAGGATGAAAAGTTGGGTAAGATCCGAGATAAGATTCTATGGGGAGAAGCTAAGGAAGCAGTACTAGATGGCGAAGGGGTCCTGAAAATAAAGGGATGCATGTGTGTTCCTCGAGTTGGTGAGCTAATTAAGACCCTCATGGTAGAAGCTCACAACTCAAGGTACTCCATTCATCCTGGGGCTACCAAAATGTATCATGACTTGAATGGCACTATTGGTGGGGTAGAATGAAGAGGGACATTATTGATTATGTCGCCCAGTGTTTGAACTGTCAGTAAGTGAAGTACGAGCACCAAAAGCCTTGGGGAGTACTTCAGAGGACGCCTATTCCAAATGAAAATGGGAGAGAACAGCGATGGACTTCGTAGTTGGTTTTCCAAACACATTGGGGAAGTTTGACTCCATTTGGGTCATTCATGGTAGATTGACCAAGTCTTCTCACTTCTTACCTGTCCAAGTGACTTACAATGCGGAGAGGTTGTCCAAGATGTATGTCAAGCAATTGATTCGATTTCATAGGGTGCCAGTGTCGATTTTTTCTTACAGGGGTACCCAATTCACCTCTTATTTATGGAGGACCTTGTAGGAGGAGTTAGGCACGAGGTTGGATTTGAGTACAACCTTCCATCCTCAGACTGCCGGGCATTCAGAATGGACCATCAGGTATTAGAGGACATGCTCAGGGCCTATGTGATAGATTTTGGGGGTCATTGGGATAAATTCTTATCCCTGGCGGAGTTTGCTTACAACAAAAGCTATCATTCGAGCATTGACATGGCGCCATTTGAAGCTCTGTACAGGAGGAAATGCATGTCTCCAATTGGGTGATTTGATGCATTTGAGGTGAGACTCTAGGGAAGAGGTTTGCTGAATGAATCCTTGGAAAAGGTTTGGGTAATCCGAGAACGTCTAGTAGCTTCTCAAAGCAGATAGAAATAGTATGCAGACAGGAAGGTGAGAGATATGGATTTCATGCAGGGCGAGCAAGTCTTGCTCAAGGTATCCTCCATGAAGGGGGTAGTGAGGTTCGGTAAGTGGGGCAAGCTTAGTCTGAGGTACATTAGGCCATTTGAAATCATATGACATATGGATGAAGTAGCTTATGATCTAGCCTTGCCGCCAGGGCTATCAGGGGTACATCCAACCTTCCATGTTTCCATGTTGAAGAAGTACCATATGGATAGATCGTACATTATCAAATGAGACTCCATGTTTCTAGATGAGAACTTGTCCTATAAGGAGGAGCCAATGGCGAAATTGGATAGGGAGGTCCACAAGCTGAGATAAAAAAGATTGCAACGAAAAAGGTCCAGTAGAAAAATCGCCCCATAAAGGAAACAATTTGGGAGACGGAGGCTGACATACAGATCAAATACCCTTAGTTGCTTATGGAACCTGGTACATTCTCTTTTTTGCTTTTGTAGACTGTCCGAGGATGAATAGTGGTTTAATTGGTATTTGATGTAATGACCCGTATGTCATTGAGAGGCAAAACCGACTTAGAACACTTTAACATGACTAGACAACTGTTAGAAAGTATTGTGGAGTGGGATAATTAAAATGATGGTTTTGGGTGAGCTACTGGTTTCGGGGGACCGTTGCAGCGGTAGAATTCCTACTGAGGAAAGACCGTGGTAACGGTCGGAGTTCGCCCTAACAGATTAAGGAGTAACCATCAAATCCGCTATAGCAGCTTTCTGACCGTCATAGCAGGCCCGCTGCAGTAGAAATGTGACCACTGCAGCGGATGACGGAAATCAGAAAGTGGGTTTAAGTGGAATTTCTGGGGTTATACCCCATTATTTCTAAAACACGAAACCTCAAGGACTGAAGGTGAGTTTCTCTCCCTGAGCAGTTCAAATTCCTTCTCAAGGTAAGATTCTTGAATTTCTATCCCTATTTTGATTATGTAAACACCTAGGAATCAAGGAGAACCTTTAATGGTGGATTTCTAGCAAAGAAAATCCTATGTTGAAAGGCTAGGGCTGATCATGGGGAACTAATGGGGGTTTGATTTTGAGTTTAACAGGGAGTAACGATCATTCCCTAAAGTGTAGTTGTTAAAGAATATGGTTCATGTTGCAATTGAGACATAGAAATAGGTGTGTTTGAGATTTTACTCTTAAAATTGCCTTGTAAGGATGGGTTGAGTTCTAAGACCCTTGTGTGGGTGGTAGGATACTATTGTGTTTTATTCTTATGTTAGACTTTGCACGTTCGGAAGCATTAAGGAAGGGTAAGGCTCCAGCAGTGTAATTACCATTCGAATCTCCCAGTTTGAGGTAGGTTATAGTTTAGAGGAGTTAGAATTTACATAATGACTTGTATGTTTATGAATGATAATGTGTTGCTTTGTTCTATGGACATTATTTGTTGTGACGATTGCCCTGTTAAAACTTAACTGTTGAAATAAATTTGATATGTTATTGCCACCGATCCGACATGGAACTGTGTTGAACTATTAATTGTGTTCTTTGTATGTCCATAGAATGAATGATGAACTATTTAAAATATATGAGCGGGAGAGGTAGATTGTGATCTCCTGAATGTTATAATGACAAACACGGTTATGATATTATTACCGCCAGAATAGTTAAGGATAGTAAGAATATCCTGAAATGAGAGGCTCGTGCCCGAGGAAAATATCTGGGCGAGTAATATTTTTTGAGTGACACATGTCTGAGGGGAGTATCCAGATGAGCATATGAGTGGGAGCGGATACCACACCAATATAGTATATGAATTTCTAGAGGCCCCTGCAGGTCATAATTGGAAGGGTTGAAATAAGATCTTTTAATATGTGTGTACATCGAGGTTAGTGTTGGAGTATTCTAGTGATATGACTGAGGCGTGTGCCTGGCATATCTCTACTGCATTTGTTGTTCTATTCTATGTTGCATTGTATGAATGTTAGAAAATGTAGTGAATAAATGTTACTTGGCTGTGCTGAATTTGTGATCATGTGTTGTTATCTGAACGTGGGAAAGTTGCAAGTTTTGATGTTGATAGAGGTGAATAGAAACTAGAACGGGCGTTGTGCCATCATTGTGATGAATTATTTTATACTACATGTGGTTATGCAGTGTTTCTTGTGTCAGATGTAGTAACTTTTATGTTTCTAAATGAATGAGATGATATGTGATGTTGCGAATAGTTGGTGAAATGATTAGATGTAGTTGAGTCAAGCTACTGCCCAGGGTAGTACCGCTACAACGGGACCCGTTCTCTACAGCATGACTGCGGTAGCGGTCGAGTGACCGCTGTAGCGAAGAGCCTAATCCAGTTAGTAGCCCGGTTGCACCTGAGTAGAACTGAATTTCCTACTATCTGTAATGTGTATTTGAATGGTGTTCTAGATTGGTTTAATTTTGTTGTTTACATTCTTATATGTTATTATATAAGGTCGGTCGATGACGCCTACCAATACTTATTTCGTACTGACACTAGTCCTCCCATTCTTTTTTGCGTGCAGAAACTGACCCCGAAAGTTCATCGCGACCTCACCTTCAGAGTGGCGATCTATTACTGAAAGGTGAGCGATGCAGGATGGGTTGTTCCACTCCTCTTTTGAAGATGTCTCTCTTCCGAACACTTGTAGTTTCACTCTTTTTGGTTATATACATTCATAGACTTTTGTTAGACGTCGGAAGTGAAATGACAATCGAATTTTGAAAATTGTAGTCAGATTTATTAGTTTTCTTTCATTGATTTAGCAAATTTTAATTGAATTCTGTTGGTTTATTTAATTTTAATGTTATTAATTGTTTGAATGTTTTTTTCGGTGAAATTACTAGGAATCATTTCTTCGCCTACTGGGGGGGGGGGTTAGTATGGGTGTCAATCACGACCATTTGGGGTCATAACATGTACAATACCTAATGTATTGAACAAGTTCGTATAGACTAGTTGACAAACTCAGTACTATTATTTGGTCTTAACACTTTCATTATTTTATCAAATTGAGTCTTAATATACATAAAGAACTATTACAGTACCACAAACACATCAAATTTTAGGTTGAGTAAAAAAATCTAAGTCATTCTACTAAAATCATTAACAATTGTGAGAAAATATTTATTTCCATCAAATGTAGCAACTTTGTAACGACCCCATATGTCCATATGTACTAATTCAAAAGCAGCTTTGGCTCTAATACTACTAATTGGGAATGATTGCCTTGTCTGTTTTTCATATGGACACACAATACATTTATTGATTTTATTCTTGCTGGTAGCAACTTATTCAGAGAAGTAACTGACATATGTCCAAGTCTTCATGCCAAAGTTTTATCTCATCGTTTGATATTCTCCACGTATTATTCTCTGTGTAGGAATTTGTTGTAGTTAATGCAACTCTTCTATTTTGATTGTAAGCTTGATTCACTAGTATATATAGTCTATTCTCTTACTTACAAATCTCCTTCACCTTTTCTTTGTATAGATCTTGAAATAAGAAAAAATTAGAAAAAAAACCTTACTAAGCATTGCAGTTCTCTTGTTACTTTAGATACTAACATAAGGTCAAACTAGAAATGTGCAATATGAAAGACATTACTAATGGTTCTTGTGCTAGATAGTTTACTTGATCCAATGTGTGTCACAAGTGACACATCTCCATTTGGTAGAACACTTTTTTTGGATTATCAATCTGTGCAACAGTGTGTGTATCCAACACATTATTACCTGTTACCATATGACTGGTAGCTCCAATATCTATAATCTATTCTTCATCCTCTTTAGAAGTTAACAAAGTTGTATTTATACCTGCAATAGCTGCTGAGAACGTTGTGTCAGTTTTTCCTTTTAGAAAATTCAAGATCTCTTCAAATTGATTCTTGGTTTAAGGATGGGCCCATCTGTACTTCTTGACCAAGATTAGTATCCATAGGTTCCATGACTTTTTATTTTTGATTTTGAAAATACTCTGATTAAACTGAAGGCTGGAATACTTTCTCATTATCATCAGACATCACATCGTATGCAATAGTCTTTCCATTTATGGACGTTGAACAGTTAAATTGAGTTTATAGCACTACTCCTTGCCATGTCTCTTCATTTTGCAAAAATCACATTGTACATTATAATTCTTTTTAACCTTGAGGGAACAACAACATTTCTTGAGTATAGAGCTACATCTACATTTCCCATAAATGTAGGATTTGAACCTAAGATACCAAAAGTTGATATAATTGACTTTTGACCCTCATCACTTACTATCATAGTATATGCTTGATTTAGAGTAGGGATTGGAGTAATTAACAAGATTTGACTTCTCTCCTGATGATAAGACTCATTCAATCCCATTAAAAACTGGAACAACTTTAATTTCTACAGATGCAGTACAAACTCTTTAGACTTTTCATAGTTATAGCTGGGAGTTGGTACCAATGCCTCAAATTCTTCCCCAAACTTTTGAGTTTACAGAAATAAGTGGATATAGAGAAGCACCTTGGGTGATAGTGGCAACTTCTTGGTGAATATTGAATATTCTTGAGTCATCCACCTTATTGAATCTTTCAAACAGATTTCCCACACAACTTGAGCACTTGAGGCACACATGATTCCTCCTAAAAGCCCTTTTCCCACAAAATTCATGATCCAGGAAAGTACACCACATTTACGCTTTCCCAACGGTTCCACATTGACTCAGGGAACTTTTCTTTGTTTCAAGTTCCATCCACAAGCCCCATCATATTCCTTCCCAACAATGGAATTCTCATGGACCTATACCAAATTCTAAAATTTTCTATCCCGGTTAGTTGAAAAGACCACTTTGATCTGCAGGTTATAGGAAAAATGGGTGATTGTAATCAAGTTGAGCAACTTAAACTGAATTGGATGTTTGTGAAGGTTTTGCATCAACTCCAGTTTCTCCATTGCTTCCCAAACTTCCGTTAATCACCATAGCGAGAAGTAACTTCATGAACTTCAAACCGAACTACTGTCTAGAATTTAATAGCTCAGCTATGATATCATGTTGTAAACTAAACATTATGAAGTTCTTGATAAACACAAGAGAATTAGAGAAGAAGAAGATGATGATAAAGAATAGGAAGAAATATCGAGAGAGAAGTTTTGTAAATTTATGATTCATGTATATCTTGTGTATTGAGCTACACATACATGGTATATATACATCTCGCAAGTGTAGTTGTTAGAAGTCTAACTATCCTAACTATCAATAAGAATCCTAACCACCTAACTAATTCTTGTATTATTGTTATTAGTGAGAAACTATGAAATGACCATAGTGCCCCTTCATTTAATCACTTCCCTTGTTCAACTTGTTCCTTGATCCTTCAACAGATAGTCTTGTGCAATGTCCTTCAACTTCAGTTAATCAGTGTCAAACTTATCTTTTCAGTTATTCCATTTTTCAATCAACATAAGCACTTCAAAACATGAAATTAAGTACTTCCATTGAAATTTGACATTAAATTGTCACTTTTGGACTAAAACAATCAATAGTAAAAGATAGTGATTAAGAAATAAAATTTCCACTTATTAACACCTTTTCCACAACACTAAAGGCTCCCTCTAACTTACACACACACACATACATATTATAATTTTTTATGAAAGAATTCAATTGAACTTCCTTGTAACAATGTAATTAACTTGTCCTGACTGCACCAAAAGGCCGTCAAAATATCCGCTCCACAAAAAGATATCATGTACCTCTGATCCATTAGTGTTAGCCTTTAATTAATTCTTTAGCTATTACTATATTTTCATCTGCAAAATTCAACATAGAAACCAATATATTGAAAAGATTCTTTTATTAGTTTATACTTATATAGAGAAAGATTGCACATATATGTTCCTCAATAATGTTGTGGTCTTGAAGTATTTCCAACCACAACTAATATATTCAGGAAAAAGATCCTAGTATCTCTTTTTCTACCACTGAAACTATCCTCTCCCTGTTTTGGTCCAAAAAGGGCAAACAAAGAAGAAAAAACAAAAAACTCAAAATGGGAGAAAAGAAAAATTTTCACATCTTGTGCAAAATAATTGGAGGCTGATTATATGTCTTCCCTTCTTATTCGATATTATAGTATAGGTTTTTAAACTTTTTCTTCCAATCTTTGACTGGTCATTATTTCTTATTTCAGTTTTTCACCACAAGTTATTACTAAAAATACCATCACGTCTTGCTTATATTTTTTATACAATTTTTTATCGTAACAGTTTTAAAATATTATTAAAATGGATAATTAGTGATCTTTTTTAAAATTAATTATGACCACATAGGTCATTTTTACAAATATTACATCAAGTTCAAAACAAATAGAAAAGCATTGGCCGGCCCAAAAGTGATCGTCCCATATTAGAAAATGCAAACAATTAATATTTGGTCTATCTCTATGTATAGAATGTGCAAATATCTTCTTTGGCTGGTAATTTTTCACTTATGATATGAAATCATTGGGTTCCTCTTAGTGTTTCATTATACTTCATTGCTAGTTCCTCTTCAAGCTCTGCAATATGTGGTATATGCCTGCACTTTCTCTTTTCTTGATTGCTTTGTCTATCTGAGCTCTGATTTTTTTTACATGCACCTTTTAGTCCTATCTCGTTGTGGTTGAGCTCTGACCTATGTGGCCATACTCTACGGTGAGTAGTTTCTATATTTGTTCTGTGTTTTTGCTATTGAGTAATTCCTTACTTGTTATTTTGTTTTTTTCTTTTTGGAGGTCTTTTTCTTACCCATTGAATCTAGATTTGGGTTTGACTAGACTCATGTTTGGCTTGCTGTTGCAACCAGTAATATTTTTTGTACTTACATGTATTAGATTTGTTGGTGATGATCTTGTATGTTTGCTTGTCTTTCTTTTCTCTGTTGTTTTCTTTGATAATTGGAGAGCTTACTCAAGATCTTCATATTCAGGAATGAGATTCCCAAAGAAACTATTTGGTGCAGTTTTGACTAAGTGCCTGCGTGCCTCGTCGAGTTTAGGGCATGACAAACTGGGTAACTAGCATATAGGCTATAGGACATCTACGATTATCCGTTCTTTCTTCATAAAAATCGTGAGGTAAGTTTGATGTTATAGGAGTTGGGTCTAGACTTATATTTCTAATGTGTGCAGAGGATGCTTGTGACCTGAAGGACTATAGTCGATCAGTGGCAAGATATGATAGCAAGTATGTTCCTTTACCTTGTTATTCATTGATGTCATGGTAATACCTTGGTAGGTCCATGGTTATCTTGTTTTGAGTCATCTCGTAAACCCTGAGATTTTTCTTTAGAACTTGGATGTTGTTGTGCAGAGATTCTAGGATCTACTAGTGCATGTTATCAATATTCAAGGACTAATGTTCCTAAAAGGGGAACAATGTAATATCCCGTATAACTTAAGCAACAAAATCTGTACTTCAAGGTAGGACTAAGAGTGCTCAATATGCTAAGAAGGATATGCTATAAAATATTCGAATCACTCAATGACCATATGTTAAGATTTGAAGTCAAGCAAATTGTAAAACAAAAGTCAGCACGAGTTTATCTCAAATTACTTTCTTAAGTTCTATGAAATTCGGCATGGATTTCTCCAAAATTTTATCCCAATCTATAAGGAGTATGGAGATGTAACTACCTATCCAATTGAAGCTCTATGAGACTAGTTTCTAACTCATTAAACTATCCACTAATACGACTTCAGAATAGAGAGATATTCACATTTTTATAAAATTGAGCAAGCAAGCATGTCAAGGCTGGGCCCTAGGTCGGTGGAGGACTATAAATAGTCCCTTGTCGGTTTTTCCTTATCCTGCTGCATCAACACACACTTAAATACAACTATATAGGCATCACAATATACTACAAAACCATTTGTGCCCTTTAGTAGGGTCAAAAATATAGCAGAAGTGAGTCGAGTCTTTAACTAGCTATTCCCATTTACAAAAAATTAAGTCAGTGAAAACCCTCTCCTATAGTAATTCCCAATCATCTTGATAATTTTAAGATTAAATCTATAATCAAAATTCATTTTCAAAGGTATATTGTTGAATCCAATCGGGTGGCTCGCGTTCTTGTCATGTTCATGGGTTTTGGTGGATGTTTTGTGGGAAATAACTGGGTAAGTGTTCTTTATACTTCATATTCATCTATATTTAATAGATATGGACTTATGGGTTTCATTAGATTCTTATTTTGAAGTTTATATAATTGATTCGGTATAAATCTTACCGTACACGTCATTGTATGCCTTTTTTTTTATTGAACAGTTGTTGTGTTCTGGCTTGTGGTTGAGGATATGTTCATGGCAGTAGATTGGTTCGCTGTAGTAAGGATATTTGGCTAGGTTATTTATTGTCGATCGAGGGGTATGTTAAGATTTTTTCCATATCTTTTTTGGCATTTTTCCGTTGAATGTGTCCTTGTCGTGCAAGTAGGCTATTTTGTAGCCCTTGAATATTACTCTTGCACTTGTAATTAAGTTGTTTGTTGCACTAGTATTTGAAGTAGGGAATATATTCAACATTATAACTTAGACTCATGTTCTTTGGTGGCACATATGTGAGTCGATTGAGTAGGTAACTTAGCGTAAAGTCGTAAGGAATAAGTGGAGAACTTATGAGTCATTGTGGGCTGTTTGTATTTGTGGGTTTAAATTGTTGTTGTTTTACACTTACTAATTTGTGTGGACTTTAGGTGGCTCTTTGAGGATTTTCAAGTTCGTCACTATTTCCAACAAGGTTGAGCCCGAGACATGTGAGGACCTGCAAGTCCGTGACTATTTTGGGCAAGGTCATACTTGTGAATTGTGATTGCATGCAAGTCTATGACTATTTTCTGTAGGTCTGAGCTTGTGAATTGATATATATATATATATATATATATATATATTACGTTGCTTATATTTTTGATTGCTCTGGGTAGCTGTGAACTAACTACATGAGTCGACAGCTGTCAAGATTTACTGTGGTTGTTTGATAGTCTAGATTGAGGTCAGGTACTGTCTTGTGAGTTGTTGCTTTTGATTTGTGAGCTAGGTTAATCTATTGGTATTCCATCTTATTTTTATATTGTATTGTATATCTATTTTATCTTTCCCGCCTTACATACTCGGTACATCTCCATACTAACACCCCAAGCTTAGGAGCACTGCATATATGCTAGTAGGTATTGATCAATTGGTAGCTTATAACCTTCAGTTGAGCAGAGCCCAGTTGTTGGTACACTCCAGGTTGTTCGGAGTTACCTTTTGTTTTGAGTACTTATGACTATTTTGGGTAGTTCAAACTTTTCCTTATCGTATATCTATTATTAAACTCATAGAGGCTTGTAGACATCTATTTTGAGTTGTATAGCTGGTGTGGGCTTTGGTGGCCCTGTTGTACAGTTGTTGTATCGGATTGATGTTGTCGGTATTTGTATTTATGTGTTTGGTTAGAGGTCTAGTTTCTTCTATAGTATTGTATAAACTCATATTTTGTTGTTATATATCGTGGTGTCGATCCTCATCGGCTCAGGCTTATTTCTGGTTAGCTACATGGCTTGCTCAGTCAAGTGAGGCGTTGAGTGCCAATCGCACCTTTCCGGATTTGGGATGTGATAAAACCTCTGAAAAAATTTCCAATGTGCTATCTTCACATCTACTATAATGTCATAAAGGAATATGGTTATACGAAGTATAGTGATCATTTTTAGCAATTCAAGACTCAATGACCCAAGTCATTGCATGCCTTGAATTTGAAATTGGATTTAACAAGCGGACCAGGGCATATTTTTACGCAACAAGTACAATGTGATGACCACATATATCTCTAAGTCATTTAATTCTATGTTAAAGGGTGAGAGAGTGTATCTCGTGTCTATCATATTCAATTTTATTGCTAGACAGTTTCCTAACAAATTTAGGTAGAGGCATACAGAAATCAGTATCATGTTTTATCCCTTTGGCTGAAAAGCATACAAGAAAAAAGTTGATTGTTGGCAACTCCTTAAATGCCAATAATATAAACGAAGATACCGATGTGTTTATCATAGCTGGGTGTGTCCTAATTGCCAAAGTCAATTTACTTGACAAAAATATGTTCTAGTAAAAAATATGACTTGGTAAAAGTATCATGTGCTCACACCATGACACTCCTAAGATTGAAGTATGGTGACAGATATGGTTCAAGCATATATGAGTACTCTTCACCTATGTATAAAATTCAATCCTACATTTTTGGATATCTTGAAAGTATTTATTTAGTCCCTCTAGAGTCATAATGGAATATGCACATGGACATTACAGAGAGCTCAAACATGAATAGAAGAGAGAGAACTGTATTTCTAGCATCTTAAAATCTTTCAAGTCTGCTAAGAGAAAAAAAACAAGTATTCAATATGTAAGAAAAGTGTCCACAAGAAAAACGTTCCAAATTTATTGAGACAACATCCTATGTGAATTATTTTAAATTTCAATGTATTTTGAATTATTGCTTCAGCTTTTGTAATTACCTTTGAAAATTGAATGCCAAATTTATTTTAATCTACCATAAGTTTGGTCTACAGTATATCAACACCTTGTCTATATTACATATAACTTTTAGTCAATAATAATATACATGATATTGATGATATAATATATAATCACCCGTAGTTGTAGTCAATAATCAATTAGTAAAACCCTTATTGAATGAAATTGAGGAGATGTAACTATAAAAAATTCAAAATGCTGCAGAAGCCATCTAATCAAATAGAACAACATTTATATCGTCTTTAGTATGCAAATGTAGGGTCCACGTAGCCGTTCCTCATTGTTCAACGATTCCTTTTTCCTTCCCCTTTGGTCTATAAATCAACATCTCTTCTTTGTCTTCTATAATCTACAATACACACACAAACAAAAACTCAAACTCAACAACGATACTGGTTAGAAGAGTACAAGTACCAAGACCCTTAAGAAACCACCACCATAAGCCACACCACCAATCATCCCTTAACGACCTCCTCCTTTTTTGAAAATACAAAAGGTTGTTTCGGGGGCCTCGCAAGGATCTAGCAAGGATGGAGATGCATCTCTAACATATCGCCCGTTTTCTACAAGTGATACTTGTAAGACTTGATGCCAAGCCAGATGACCTTGTCATGCCCCACCTTGGGAGGTATAACTGGCACCTAATGCAACACTAGACCCTTAGCTAACCTAGCTGGACATATACACTTCTGGTGCATACCAGCAATACATAATCAAGAAAACAATCAGCTATATATTGGCTCAAAACATAGCCTTAGGCCGATAAGGCCGCAATGTAAACACTTGCATCAAATCACTTAACCCAACAGTTGCAATAATATCATCCTATGTGGGCCGACAAGACCACCATGCTGTATAAATCATAATGAAGGAAGGTAGGCACACATTTACATATATAGAAGCCAACAAGGCTGCCCGCAGATAATATAATAGGCCCCACACGGCCAATAATGCACGTCTAACCCAAAACTATAAACTGCAAGCCTCTAAAGAGTAAAATATTGATCGGGACAGGGCCCCAGCCTATCTAAAACTATATATATCAAAAGATAGGAAAACCTCTAATATCCGACAACTACAAAGGAAGGGAGCTAGCTAGTCTACTGAAGTTGAACGGCTACTAAGGAGGTCTCGGAACTTATCTGTTGGAACTTGCAGGCATGTATGCAGCGCCCCATGCATGGGCATCAGTACAATATGTATCGAATATGTAAGGTAGTAATAGTAAACTGAAAAGAAGCTGATTGAGGAACTGAAAGTAATTAGCAATAAGGGCTAGAAGTTAACCTGTACGATCTCATAAATAAGAACTTTAATTAACAAGTAACATTCAAACAAGAAGTTAACCTAGCCCCCATAAGCCTGAAAGGTACAAACGACACAAAAAAACCAACCTGGGCCCCCATAAGCCCCGGCAAGTGCAAAATAATTACTTCTAACTGTACCACTATAGTCTCGCAGGCAAGCTGTAACTAAACATACTCATCATCTGAAATTGTATTCGATCCTTCTAGGCTCCTGTGATAGTGTATGAGCCTTCTGGGCTCTTGTAACTGTATTTGAGTCATCTGGTCTCCTGTAACTTTATCTGAGCCGTTTGGGATCTATAACTGTATCTGAGCCGTCTGGGCTCCTATAGTTGTATCTGAGCCGTCTGGGCTCCTATAGTTGTATCTGAGCCGTCTGGGCTCCTATAACTGTATCTGAGTCGTTTGGGCTCTTGTGACTGCACCCGGAGCACACAAGGCTCTACTGAGGACTAGTAATGCCACTGTGGCACAAGCGAAGTCCATAATTAAATAGACTTCAACATGGCTTTACAGGCCTCAATCTGGTTCTTGCTGATGTCATGTAGCTCCTATGAGCAATCTGTAGCCCGTAGGCAGGTGTACTTAGACTTAGCCCTTCTAGGAAACATGTAAGTGGGCATCTATATGAAAATCCAGAGGAGTTAGCCCCACGTATAACAGCTGATAAGATCCGTACTTAGAATATCACATAGTCTATGTCACGACCCGAACGGAGGCCTGGATAGAGACACGAGACAAAGAGCCCCGAGAGACTCCAAGTAGTCCCATGGCATGAACATACATCTAACTCAATTACTAAAATAGAAGAATCAACATCATAATCTTAGCGGAAGTCTGAAATAAACATAACATCAAAATACACAATCTGAAGCTGAATACATCTTTTGTCTGAAAAGCCTCTAAACATGATAAGTTGATGGGACAAGACCCCAACTAACTCGAATAAACTGAAAACTGAAAATACATAGAGTAATCTGAATAAGCATGGTCCTCGGGAGATGAGGACTCACCAACAGGTGTAATATGCTAACTCAGAAGACTGGCTATGAACGGGGCTGAGTCTGAGAGGCGGGTCATGTATCATGAAATGATAGAGCATAGAGTATGTGGTCAGTACGTGGAATGTAACGAGTATGCAAAGTAAGTAAAACCGCTTAAATATGTAAAATCATTTAAGATCATGCATAATGTAAAACATAATCAATCAGAATTTGAGAGAAGGGCTTGCATGCGTTCTTTTTGAAATCCTGATCTCATCATAACATAACATAACATCATAACTGAATTGATTGACTCAAAGATGAAATCTGATAGAAATGAGTAAAACTAAACATTGAGTCAAACCTGTTGTAGAACATATATAGATATATAAATCTCAGACATGATGAACATGCATAACTGAAATCATGAGGAACAATGGGAGATTTATCTTTTAACCGACATACCATGATAGAGCTTACGTGGTCCCAACAATCACAGCCAAGTGGGTAGAGCCATCGAAAGCCTTGTCAGGGCTAAGGATGATTCCATGATATCGATATCAAGCTCATAGCCCAATAGGGCAGGGTATAGCTCACAAGGGAGGTCCCAAAGTAATATATATATAATTATAAACCTACATTGGCACATAGTTCTGAGGCATAGGATGATCGACCCTTAGCCTACTCAGTGCTAGACACTACTCCCAAAAACATACATATGCTCTCCATCATTTTTCAACGAAGCTCAACATCGTCTATTGACGAAGCTCAATAATCAAATACATCTCAAATCTGAAAATCATGCATATGAGAAGCTTTAACTCAAATCATACCACAAGCTGAAAGATAATTGGGAGTCTTCGCTCCAAAACCATGTAGTAAGCTTAATTTGGGAAATCATAAATCATACTTGAACATGTGGGCATTTTCCAATACTTTAACATACTTGAAAATACTCAATTCATATTAAAAACATGATTATAGATATGGGTAGCTTGACAACATGCTTTTCATCATAATATCTGTCACACCCCACCTTGGGGGGTATGACGAGCACCTGGTGCCTGCTAGACTCTGGGCTGCTAAACGGTCCAGCCTGAGCACATCTAGTGCTTTGGCTGACTCTGGCTCAAATTCAAGGAAACAACGGGCTGTATAACGGCTGTAAATACAGCCTCTGGCCGATTGGGCCTATAGCCACCTGTACTGTATCATCAGCTAACCAGAATCATCTCATATAGGGAAACCTATGTGGGCCGACAAGGCCACCATGCTGTCTAGTTATCTTTAACACAATATAATAGAATACTAAATGACTACGTGACCAGCAAGGTCACCACTACCATCAGACTATGGCCCCACACGACCAACATAATCAACAAAGCTAAGAAACTAAACAAAACGCACGACCTCACACGACCGGCACAACTAACCACAGGGAAATATATACAGACTGCAAGCCTCTAGTAATACTGATAAGATGGTCGGGACAGGGCCCCAACCTACCCGTACTATACAACAAAAGAAAATGAAATACACCTCTGAATATCAAGCTCCGGATGACAGGAGTTGATAACTCTGCGCTGGCTAGGATCACGAGGGATCGGCTCCTCATCTGTGAGTACCTACAGGCAAGCAATGCAGCGCCCCTACGGGCGTCAGTACCACAGGTACCGAGCATGTAAAGCAAACTGAAATATACAACTGAAATGGGTAACAACAATAACATGACATATAAGCAGGAAGTAGCTGAGTCTATCTGGCTGAGGATAACTGGGGAGAGTTTACCTATTCTGTAACTAAACTGGGCATACCTGACGACGTGTCGTCCTACTGCCTATCAGTATCTAATAGCACATATAGATATACATATAAATATACACAATACCTGACCGACCCCATAAGCCGGAAGGTGCCAACCAATAGAACAATCTATTTACCCCTACCCGGGTCTAAACCAACCAAAAATAAGTCACTCCACTCATCTGATAACTGTGAGCTCCTCCTACCGGCCCCCTTGGGTACGTAGCTCAGGCCTTGGCCTCTGACAATGAACTGTGTCTGAGTCCAAAGACTCCTGCCTCTGGGCGCAAGGGCTCAACGGGATAATCTGCTGCTGTATCTATGACTGAAACTGCCCCTGGGTGTAAACACACAACAGGGTAATTTTATAAAAATCTGTATCTGAGACTGCCCCTGGCCACAGGCGCACACAGAGTAGTCTACCCCTGTAAACAGGGTAATCTGGCTCTGCGCAGAGTGACCTAAACTGCCCCTGCAAGCAGGGTAATCTGGACCATATTATTATGGTGGTCAGCCATCATCTTCCTCTAGGCGGACGGCATCGCCCAGCTGGTGGCGGTATCTGAATCTGGTATCGACACAGCTATAACCTAGGGGCGGTGGGGATGCTAAAGGGTGCCCACCTGCCATAACAAGTCTCAACATGCAAAACACATACACAGCAAGCATGCTCAAATGAAAAATACTAATCATATTCTCTTCTTTTATTTCAAGGCCAGTCCGTACTAAACAACTGATCCTATATTCTGTTTTACACTGTTTCTAATTGCTGGGCTGACTGCTACCTGGCCTTTATCTGCTTATCTGATTATTGTTATCTGCGATCTGAAGCTATATCAGTTTCTAGAGCCATATCTGTTTCTGGAGCTACATCTGTATTTGGAGCTATTTCTATATCTGATTACTGATCTATTTATTTTCTAGACTGTACTTCCTGGCTTGCCAAAAGGATAGTGTTACATACCTGGTTTCTGAGTACCCGACTGACCGATGTGATTTCCGTCGGTACTTCTGCTGTTTCTCCCAACTACATTCATATACATGTCAATTAGAACTAAATACATTAATATCCGGGAGAAATTATCACTTTTGATATATATTTATCCCAAACTTTAACCTTTCAGAAAACGGTCGAAAACTTGTTATTTTTCGATAGTCCAGGAGGGATAAATTCTCACTGCAAGGCTAGGAACACATTGGTACTAATTTAAAGCAATTCTATTCACTTTACCTCGGTAGCACGACCTTTCGCCGGCCAAATTTCACGAAACCAACTCTGTAGGATTGCTCTCTGCAGCTTTATACCTCGGTATCTAAGCCGGAACGGAGTTTAGACCTCGTTTCATAGCGTAATCGGAAGTAAATATGTATAAATGTCGTGGGTTCCTTCTTATCACCTATATTCCCCTGTTTTTTTTTTCTGGAAATCTATTGATATCAATGAAAAATTGACCTTTTATTTATTTATTTATTTTTTTTTCTTGTCTTCTAAATCCCTCAACCAACATGCCATTAGGATATTTATTCATTTAAAATTTATGGGGTGTAACAATATCTCATCATAATCATACTTTCATCACAAATCTCATCTTTCATGAACTTCTCATCAATGGGCCTTTTAATTCATAAAACTTGAAACATGATTTTTAATTGAAAACAATATCAAACTTGCCCATGATTCATAATTCAATAGTAGAAACATATTTAGATCATACCCATATAGAAAATTAGGAATTTCATGTATTGGGTTAAAACCCCATAGATTTGACATAGGAAATTCATGAATTAGAGAGGGATCGGGCATAGGTGTGAAAGTATTCTTTCATAGCTCTACATACCTGATTATAGCTGATTCTTACACTTCCTTGAGTTCCCAAGAAGAAATTAAAGAGAACCTTGAAGGATTTTCCTTGATCACCTCTCTAGACTATCACTCTTGCATGCATGAATGAAAATAACTTAAAATGAACTTAACCCTCTTAAAAGTCATCATTCAAAACTCAAAACGACGTAGTTTAAGCCTTAGGATCTTAGGAATTACGAAAAAGTCCTTACTAAATTCACAGAAAATAACTGACAATCAGTCCCCACAAGGGACATGACGAATCGTCACGCCCTGGCCACGACTCGTGGCATCATTCGTCAAGTACACTGCTTATCAGGTCATTTGGGCTTGTCACGGGTGACCTCAGGATTCGTTACTGGTGACCACAAGTCGTGGTCACCACTCATCACAAACACTTCCTGGGATTTTTATTATGCTTCATCATGCTGCTCACGACCCTCCCCATGAACCGTGGTGACTGACCACGACTTATGGGGTCCTTCCGTCAGGTACACTGCCTTCTTCCTTTTCCTTCTCAATCATCACTTCCTACAACGGACCTAACAAGTCGTGGAACCTGACCACGACTCGTGGTCACATTTGTGGGGATCCAAATTTCCAAATTTCAACTCACCTTCTTAGCCTTACCACGAGTCACATCACGACTCGTGGTCTGCTCCCACGGGTCACGTCATGACCCGTTCTATTTCCTAATGACATTTTTAAATTTTTTCTCCGTTTCAACTCCCGGGTCTGATCTTTGGGCTTCCGAGGTATAATAGTCTATCATCCTTCTAACAGCTATGGTGGTTTCCTGAGCGACCTATACGACAAGCTGTAAGCCAAATGAAGTTGTACGATCACTAACAATAGGTAGTCCACCTAGCAAGCTACCACCCAGTTCATTAGGTAACCCTAGTACCATCAACTCGAACGCAAAATTATACTACCAAGATTCTAGCCCTATAGGCGTCAAGGTAAGCCAACGTCCTATAGGCGGGTTTTACTATACATATAGGCATCAAAATAGAAAGTTATATCACCAGGTTATGCCATACGCTGTCCGACTTAACAAGAAAGGTTCAATAGCTAAGAAGAACATATGTAAACATGAACTACTACGAAAGCACAGGTCGTATCAATGATACGCCGAGAATAACTTGCCGAAGGAGGCTAGCCTTATCATACATCAATTGGCAAACTCTGCACTATCAACCTTTCTTTGGTTACGAACTCGCATGTCAAGTAAATAGGTGTATTCTATTCGAAGAAGTAGGCTAATAACATAACCATGCAAACACAACGACAATGAGTCACAATGAGTTCAATTCGGCAGAATATTATGAATTCTTATAGATTAGAAAGGTAGAAGTACTTGCTATCACTTGTAGACGTACTAGCCATAGATAAAGATGATTTCTATGACTTCTACTCTATACAGCTCCGTCAATTCGAGCCAATTTTAACAATTCAACTCCGAAGATATGTTCTTCGTAGTCTCGGATATCATTACCCAAGAAGAATTTGCAATTAAACAAGGTTTGATAGAGTAATTTACCTTCAATTCGACGGAAATCTAAAGGGGAAAATCACTTGGCCGAAGTTCTCTTGTTGGAAATATTTTAAAATGATCCAATACACACACATAAATATACATAGGTGGGAGGCAGTGGCAGGGGGTCCGTGGCATGCCTCCCCTTAGCAGTGGTGTGAAACATCGCTCCTTGCATGGGAGAGGGGTGCGCGGTGCGGCACCTGTAGCTCCTGCCCCCGGTCTCCTTTCTCCCGCTCGCTCGAGAACACGCTCGCGCGTTCACCTTCGGACCTTCTCCTGTGTGTATCGTACTCTAGGAACTCTCGATATTCACACACACATGTTGGTTAAATAATGAAAACTGGGGTGTAACATCATTCCCCCTTTAGCGACATTCATCCTCAAATTTAATTCAATCTTAAGAGACTTAGTTATTAGGCATTGCCAGAAAATTTTTTGGCAGAGTCTCATCTATAATATGGACTATAGAAAACCTGAACCGCAGAAAAAAAACAACATAGGCCTCTTACAGGATGATACAAGCAACTATATAGCATAGCTCCACAACAAGTAAGTAAACAACTAACAATAATAATAGAAAATGCAACAAGCAATATCTGAGTAACTATCTCACGTCAATTGTAACTGTCTGAGTCGGTGTGCTATTGCCATAGAGTCTAGAACAAGTAAGGGTATCTAGACCTCATGTCGTCCTCAGCTTCTAGGGTCATTTCTTCTATATTTCTATTCCTCCATAGGACTTTAACAGAGGCTACATTTTTTTCCTCAATCTGCTGACCTATCAATCTAATATAGCAATTGGAGTCTCCTCGTAGGACAACTCCTCTACGACCTGAATATCCTCGACCAACTTGAGAGGGGTATCATATATACTTTCGTAGCATCGATACATGAAAGACTGGATGAACATATTCTAGCCCCGAAGGGAATTCTAACTCATAGGCCACTTGGCCTATCTTCCGGAAGATCCGGTATGACACAATGAATCTAGGGCTAAGCTTGCCCTTCTTTCCAAATCTCATAATGCTCTTCATCGGTGAAATTTTCAAGAGTACCCAGTCATAAAGATAAAACTCTAAGTCTCTACGCCATACATCAGAATAGGACTTCTGATGACTCTGGGCTGTCAATAACTGTTCTCTAATAAGCTTAAATTTTTCTTTTAACTGATGTATCATGTCAGGTCAGATCAACCCTGATTCACCTACTTCAGACCACCCTACGGGAGACCTGCATTTCTGATCTTGGGCATAATTACGTGACCAAGTGCTATTTTATAACTTAATTTAGTCGTTTTTGTCAATTTAATTGATTATATTCTCCTGTGGTTAGGTATATTTATAAGCCTAAAATAACCAACATGATTAGTCCTTGCTTTATAGGTGTAAAATGCATATGAGGGACTAAATAATGATGGTTGAAGTGAAGGAATGGAGTTCAGATCAAACTGCAAAAGAAGGCAAGTGGACATGCCAAGGCAAGGCTGGCCGCGCCAGGTAGCGTGCAACGCTGTGCGTGCACCGTGCCCAGCGTCGTGCCATGCTGTGCGTGCACCGCGCCCAGCGCCATGCCATGCTCATGCCTTGTGTGCGCAAGAAGATGCCATCTAGTTCGCCTGCCGTTGGCACCGTGCCACGCCATGCTATGCGCGCGCCAGTGGGCGTGTCAAGCTGTGCGTCGCGCGTGAGATGGGTCGTGCGCCTCCAGGCATCGTGCATAGCCTGCGCCCTCAACAAGCAACTGCTGAGTTCCAATGAGCATGCGCGTTTCCTCCGTGTCACGGAGAAATATTGGTGCGACCAAGTCCGTGACACGGAGGCAGTCCATCCATGGACAAAATTTCATTTTTTCTACTTAGTATATATTCAACACTTAGCTCCTAAAATCATTTATCATGAAATATTTTGAGAATAATGGAGAGGAGAGAAGTGAGAAAGGAAGAACTCTACCTAGGGTTCACTAATTTTTATTCTCTTTTAACTGTTCTTGTAAGTACTGTATTTTAATCATGTATTTAAGTATTTGTACGAACATAAGTGGCAAAAACCCTTCCTCTAGGATTGAGGCCACATGATATGATTGTAAATGCATGTATTCTTTGTTTATTAGAGTTTTTAGTTCTTGTTTTGTCTTACATTCTTTATTATTATTGTTTTTATGATAGATCACCATGAAAACAAACTTGTTAAGCTTAGGCAAAAGCTTAAAAGAGTAACCCTTGGCTAGAACACAAGAATGTAAGGAGCAAGTTCTTATCTTTACGATAGGATTAGCAGTTAGGATAGAAATTATACCTAATTTGCCATGCTTGGTTACTAAAATGGGATGAGATAGACACCGACTTAGAATTGTCACATCACCACTTGTAGAAGTAGTTGTGAAGCTAAGTTAGGTTAAATGATTAGAGGTACGGAAGTCCATAATCAAATGCACAAACTCCGTAAACCACATCCACGTAGTTAAATTGCTCACGAATTAGGACGTTACATCCTTGCTCAACGATGTAGGTGTGAGACTAGTTTGTCGTGTCTAGAGGCTGGAAAGACCATGAACATCGCATTTTAACTATTTGAGACAACAACTAAAGTTTTCATACTCGAACCATTGGGAATTGTAATATTGCATGATTATCAGGCCTTAACTCTAGTTGCTTCTTGTATTATTTCTCGATTATTTTGTGATCACCCCTAGATTTAATTAGAATTTTTCAAAATTTCTACAATCAACACTTGTGAAGGTTAATTTAACACTTGAACTTAATAATTTTCTAAACTAGTCCAGTCCCTGTGGATTCGACATTCGGCTCTAAAAAGGGCCACTATATTACTTGTACGACCGCGTACGCTGGGGCGCAAACAAGTTTTCGGTGTTGTTGCCGGGGACTGGAGAAATTTAGTAAATTTTTAGTTTTTTTGTGAATTTTAATTTCCTTAAGTGTTGAAAAACTTGTTCTTAGTCTGCTATATTGCAGGTAATAGGTTGTCCTTGCAGAACTGACAAGGAATAGAGTGCTGGTGGAACCTTTGTTGGAACCTGAACGCCAACTACATTTGCTCAGGAGGGAAGCTCTAGAGCAGAAGTTGAATAGGTAAAAAGAGCAGTTACAACAACCTCCACTAGTTGAACAAGTAGAGTTGTTACCTAATCAAATGGCAGCCCGAACAGTCTGTGAAGTGGCAATCCCACTAGCGATGAATGTGACCTCCAGTATCCGTAAACCATAGCCCAGAGGGAACTTTGAGCTTAAGTAGAACATGGTGTAGCTGTTACATTCTAATGGCCAGTTCAATGAATCATTAGGACCTACAGCAGCACTTACAAAATTTCTTGGAGATCAGTGAAACTTTTGTACCCACCGGGGTGTCAACTGACTATGTCTGACTCACACTCTTCCCATTCTCATTGTTGGGAGAGGATAAAAGGTGGTTGAAGGCTGAGCCACCGAATTCCATTACTTCTTGGAATGACCTAGCAAGGAAGTTCCTCATCAGATTCTTCCCTTCAGGCAAGACCACCAAGCTCATAAGTGAGATATTAAGCTTTAAGCAGAGGCCGGAGGAGAACCTATATTTCGCTTGGGAGAGATTCATTTCATTATTGAGAGACTGCCCCCATCACCAACAGTCCAATGAGGTGTTGGCTCACACCTTTCTAGAGAGTCTAGATCCACATAAGAAGATTCTGTTAGACTCTGCATCGGGTAGGCAAGCATTGAAGAAGACTTATGATGAGTTGTACACTCTGTTGAGCGGGATTGCTCAAGGAAATCCAGAGTGGCATAGTGAATCATCAAAAGGGGAAGGTAAGAGAGTAGCAGGGCTGATAGAAGTGGACAGTGTCAATGCCTTGGCGGCACAGCTTGCATCATTTCAACATCAGATGATGACGCAATTCAACAAGCTGAGTATGAACCAACCGCAGGGACAGGTGAATGCAATTCAGCAGGCTCCTATTTGGTTTGAAATTTATGGTAACAATGGGCACAATGCAGAATCTTCCGAGGAAAATCCGAAATCTGTCAATTTTGTGAGGAATGTTCCTAGAAATAATCAAAATTATGGGAACACCTACAATAAGAATTGGCAAAGTCACCCAAATTTTTCTTGGGGTGGAAATCAGAATCAGAGCTACCAAAAGCTTTAGCAGCAATAGTATCAGCAACAGAACAGGAAGAACGGCGACCAGACAAGCAGCAACAACATTGAGGATATGTTGGAAAAGATTATGGCGACTCAGACCCAATTGGCAGAGAATAAGGCATGGATGGCTTCAGATTTGAAAAATTAGCAATTGGCCACCGGCAATCTAGAGAAGAAGATGGGTCAATTAGCAGCTGCTCAGAACACCAGACCTCTAGGAGGGTTACCCAGTGACACAGATACAAACCTCCGATAGGTCAATGCCATTATTTTGAGGAGTGGCAAGCAATTGGTTGATGCACCACCAAAGGAAAAGAGAAATGAGGTGCAGCCGGAGCTGGTCAGACAGGGCCCATCTACCAACAAGGGATATAATCAAAATGCTGTGCAACACAATGCACAATCATCACTGATCTTGGGCAGATTTATATGCCCAAGTGATACTCAAACGTATCATTTTTACCTTGTTTGTTGTGCAATGTGTATATAATATCATGTATTTGGTAATAAAATGCGAATTTATACTAACCAACATGATTAGCATTTGTTTTGCAGGATAATGTGATTTTTAAGAGCTAAAATGCGTGTTGGAACTATGTCGGAGTTGGACTTGGATGCGAGCGTGGAAAAGACCTCGGATGGCATATTTTGCAGTGGCTCCGCGATGGTGCCGTGCCACGCTGCCATCGCGGTAGCACACTGCCTGGGCAGAAATAAAAGTGGCAATTTCCAGTGTGCCTGCGCGTCAGCTCCGTGGCACGGAGACAGGCCTCCGCGATGGCCTCCGTGCCACGTTGAGGCTAATTATCCGGACCATGCAATTTCCAGAGAGGGTCCGCGTCCACGCCGTGTCACGGAGGCAGTGCTCCGCGTTGGCCTCCGTGACACGTTGCTTGTTATTCCGGGAAAAATTTCCCACTAGTATAAATAGCACACTTAGGTTATTTTTAAAGGGAGTTTTTTTTTTAGTTTTAGTTTTTTAGCCTGAGTTCAGAAGTGGGAGCAGGAACGTGGTTTTGTGGCAGTTGAAGAATAGAAAAGATAAGAGTTTTCTTCTCTTCCCTTCTTCTTTCCTTCAATTGTATGCATGATTCACACTCATTCTAGGATGATTAATCCAAGAATGAGTGGCTAATTCCTTTCTTGCTGAGGTTTTGAACTTGTGAAATGAATGTTGGTAATAATTGATATGGTTTCTTCTTCTTCTTGCATGTTGTTCTATTAATTCTTGTGCTTATTACATTCTTGATTGGCCACCATTAATGTATATCTAAAAAGTCCAATTTCACTCGAGAGAGCATGAAATTGGAAAGTTGTGAATTAATAGGGTATTGTTCTTAACTTGATTTGGGAAAATTGGGTTTTGATGTGCTTTCTTGATAGAAATATACTTGAAAGCCGTATTAGTCAATTTAGGAACCGGAATTGTAGTGTTAGGTCATAAATTGCATTTGATCACAGAAATGTAGACGAATGGTTTATGAAGCTAAAGTGAAATTAAATACGAAAGTTTTAATTTCTAGGCAAACGTTCTTGGCTAGCAATATGAAGAAGAAGATGACCAAATTATCATGATTATCAAGTTCATTACTCGTTCTTAACCTTGGCATGTGCATATCCATTGTCTAAACTCAACGTAAATAGTAGTTATTAATTTTAGTAGATAATTAGTTTAGAAACAAAACTTACTCAATTCTTGGTTGGATTGTTGTTAACATAGTTAGAAATAGAATAGAGATATAGTAAACTAGGCAGTTTTGCATATCTAGAGCAGCCTCCTTGGATCGATACTTGGCTACTTAGCCACTTTATTACTTGTTTGACCACGTACACTTGCGTGTCGGTGTATAATATATACCGAGCAGCAGAGCGCGAACAAGTTTTTGGCGCCGTTGCCGGGGAGGCTAGGCGATTTGTAAAATTTTGTTTAGTGTAAATTTACTGTATTTGTATTTTTATTTTCTTAAGTGTTAACAACTTGGTCTTAGCCTGTATTTTGCAGATTTTTATTTCTGTGAACACTGGCAAGGGACAAGGAGCTGGTGGAATCTTACTTAGAGCCAGAACATGAATTGCATAGTCAACGTAGAGAAGCTCTTCGGAAGAAGTTGCAGTTGCTCAAACAGTCTATGATGGAGCAACCCAATCCACCAGTTGTGCGGGCAGTGTTAGTGCCCGAGGAAGTAGCAGCCAGGCCGGTTCACGAGGTGGCAATCCCACACGCTAATAATGTACATTCCAGCATCCGCAAACCAGAGCCTGGGGGGAGATTTGAGTTAAAGCAAAATATGGTGCAACTTTTGCACACTAGCGGGCAGTTTACCGGTCTCCCTCACGAAGATCCGCAACAACATCTCCAGAACTTTTTGGAGATAAGTGACACTTACATCCCCGCTGGAGTGTCACCTGATTATGTTCGGCTCACCTTATTTCCATTTTCCTTACTTGGTGAAGCCAAGAGGTGGTTAAAAGCTGAACCACCCAACTCTATATCAACGTGGGATGATCTTGCAAAGAAGTTCTTGATCAGATTTTTCCCTTCAGGTAAAACAACTAAACTTAGAAGTCAGATTCTAAGTTTTAAACAGAGGGAAGGAGAAAATCTTTATCAAGCCTGGGAAAGATTCAAGTCCATGTTGAGGGACTGTCCTCATCATCATCAGTCAAATGAGGTGTTGGTCCACACTTTTATTGAGGGTTTGGAACCCCACACTAAAATTTTGTTAGACTCAGCAGCCGGAGGGCAAGCGCTGGAGAAGACTTATGAGGAGCTGTACACTTTGCTCAACCGAATTTCACAAGGCAATCCGGAATGGAATGCAGATTATTCAAGAGGTGGAGCAAGGAAAGCAGCGGGAGTGCTTGAAGTGGATGGATTCACAGCTATCGCTGCACAGATAGCTGCTTTGCAAAATCAGTTAAACACTCACTTCAGCAATATGAATTTGAACCAACCGTCAGCCTCAGTTAATGCAGTCCAACAGATGTGGTGTGAAGTGTGTGGTAGTAGTGAGCATTCAGCTGAATGCTGTGGTGCAAATCCTGATTCTGTCAACTTTGTGGGCAATGCACAGAGGAATCAACAGCAGTTTGGTGGTGGCTACAACTCGAATTGGAGGAATCATCCAAATTTTTCGTGGGGTAGCAACAATCAACAAGGCCAGGGTTCAGGGCAGGGTATGCACAGAAACCAAGGAGGGCAACAAGGCTATCAGAATCAGTTTAGAAATCACAATGCCCCTCCTCCACCACCATCACCGACTATTGAGGAAATGTTCAAGACCATGATTGCCAACCAGGCACAATTGCAGGCTGACTATGTCAAACTGGTGGCCGAAGTAAAGAACAATCAATTGGCAACCAAGGCTCTTGAATATCAGTTTGGGCAATTTGCCAGTGCCCAAAATACTAGACCAAGGGGAGGACTACCTAGCGACACGGATCCCAATCCTAAGCAGGTAAATGCAGTGACCACGAGGAGTGGTTTACAATTAAAGGAGGTGGAACCGGAAAGACCGCCTCAGAAGTCAGGAGCAGCAGATGTTGAGGGAGAACAAACCTCAGATACGGGGAAGACCAAAGAAGCTAAACCAACAAGGCCTCCACCCCCGTTCCCTCAACGACTTAAGAAACAAAAGTCACTTGACCGAGTATGCCACGGTGGCTTTAATGGAGGAATGCACATCCCGTATTCAGAACAGGTTGCCCACTAAACTGAAGGATCCTGGAAGTTTTACTATCCAGCTGACGATTGGGCAAAGTATCCGAGCTCGTGGGTTATGCGACTTGGGGGCAAGTATAAATCTGATGCCATCTTTGGTATTCAGAAAGTTAGGGCTAGGGAGTCCTAGACCTACAACAGTGATCTTGCAGCTAGCAGACAGGTCTTTAGCTAAGCCGGATGGCATTGTGGAGGATGTGCTAGTGCAGGTAGGCTCCCTCATTTTTCCGGTAGATTTCATTGTTCTGGATTTTGAGCCAGATGCAGAAGTCCCATTTATTTTGGGACGACCATTTTTGGCAACCGGAAAGGCATTGATCGATGTAGCTGCGGGTCAACTCACGATGCGAGCACACGACAAGGTTGAGGTGTTCGACGTGTACAAGGCACCTAAGCTCCCGACTGTCTATAAGGAACTCTCGGTGATCAACGTGATTGATCATGGGAATGCAAATGGATTGAGTGATTCCCGAGAGTTACTAGGTAGGCCACCAGACAAGGTTGAGAACTACTGGGGAGATGACCATGATCGGGTCAAATCTTCCATCTCCCTAGTAAAAAATTGAGCGTAAAGGCTGTCGAGCCGCGACGTTAAACCAGGCGCTGCACGGGAGGCAACCCGTGAAAAATATTTTTCTTTCTTTTTCCTTAGTGTAAAGTTTTTCTTTTATTTTATTTTCTTTTCTTTTTCTTGACTAGGTTTAGATGTGCATTTTAATTAGTAATTTTTATTCTTTTAGTAGGGAATCTAGTCATTTAACCAATTTTTGTTTAGTGAGGTGATTGTCAGGTATACCGGAGGAAAAATACGTGGAATCGAGAAAACGAGGCGAGGTATGAAAAATAAAATTTGATAGTGAAACAGAGCACTGGCGCGTTGGCGCCGTGTCACGGAGGCAATGCTCCGCGTTGGCCTCCGTGACACGTTGAAGGCAAATCTGGAATTTTTTAAAATTCCAGTAAGCCAACGCGTTGGCTCCGTGTCACGGAGGAGGGCCTCCGCGTTACCCTCCGTGACACGTTGCCCTTATCCCAGTGACGGGTCACACCGGGTTTCCGGGTGACCCGCGTGTTTTCTTAATAAAAACCCCCGATTTCGCCCCTATTTTCCCCATTCCCTCTTCCCTCCGCGACCAAACACCCATTCCCCTACCCCCAAGCTCCGTGCCACGTTAAGAGGCAAGGAAAACGTCAAGTCTTCGTCGATTCTTCAATTCCAAGGTATGTTTTCATCGTCTATCTCAAATTTTTGGCGATTTTTGTCGATTTTGAGCATGTGAGGTGAGATATATCACCCTAGGTAGAAATTAAACATGACGTGAATTATTTTGCGATTGATTGTGTTCGGATTGTTGTAGTTGACGGGTGAACTTATCGATTGATTGAATAATTCATTGTTGATTGTCGAATTGAGTTTTAGGGCTTGGGGTTGTTGAATTTTAACTTGGGTAACTTGATAGTTTGACGAAATTGATGCCGGGGTGTGTTTATTATTTGAGATAAGTCGTGGTAAATATTGTATAATTGGTGAAAGACGACTAATTCTCGATTTTTAGTGGGACATTGCGTAATATGTGAATTGGTTGAATTGCTTAGATTAATGTATATAAAATGTTTGTATTGTTGTTTCTATTTTGTTGTTGTTATTGTTGCTAAGTGCTATGGGTGAATAGCTGTCGATAGTAGGATTGGGTTAGCTGTATGAAGTCTGAGTAGTTCGCTAGCCGTTATGCTGTCGAATTTTTGTGAACGCACTAAGCAATATGTTTATAGTGATTGTGTTTGGGGTGTAAATAGATCTATCCTTGCTAACATGTTGTAAATATTGTTAAAGACTAAGTGTGGGGTAAATTTTGTTTAACCCGACCTTAGCCAAAACTAACAAGTTTTTAGCTTAACGTTGTGCTTGTCTGTGTAAATGGACAGGTACAATGGCCAGCCGACAAGATAAAGGCAAGGGTGCTTCAACCTCAGGCACCGGCAGAAAGAGAATGAGACTGGGCACTGCTGTCCCAGCTGCACCTGCTATTCCACGCGGTCAAAACCGCCGATACGGAACACGATGGGTTACCGATGAAGGGAAGAAGTGGTACGCAAAGCATAAGGAGAACAAGTACTTCCCGGAGGAACATATTGCAAGGGAACCACTTGCACAGGAGTTCCCTCGCATCGTACAGAGGATTGAAGCAGCTGGGCTCAGCTTTATTTTTCAGGAGCCCAAGGAGTGCAACCTTCACTTGGTCCGGGAATTTTATGCCAACTGGAACCCGGCCATCAGAAGCCACACTATTAAAATCAGAGGGCAGATTGTCACTCTAGAACCCCAGCAGCTAAATGCCATCGTTGGAGCGCGGGACACAGACGCCCACGTTCTCCGCCAGCTCAACATCACCCCACCGTACGCCGACATCAGACGTACGTTGTGTGGGGCTCGATCCACAGCCCGATGGAGTAGAAACAAAGAGAGGGGTTACCACCAGACTCTGCCTTATTCGCAGATGAACAGGGAGGCCAGAATCTGGCTAAAAATTGTATGTTCGTGTTTGATCCCGGGAGTACGTATGACAGACGTGACCCGGGACCGTGTCTGCCTGGTGTATGCCCTTATGAAAGGGCTTGAGATTAATGTGGGGGCGGCTATAATATCCTCCATGAAGAGAGCCAGACTACACCAGGGCCACAGATACGAGTTTGGCGGACTCATCACCACCTTCCTCCGAGGCCTCGACGTTGAGGAAGAAGCCTTGGATTACATTCCGCAGTTGGAGCGGCGGGCCCTTGATGTGACAAAGACCAAGGCCCCCGACACTACACACGGACCTGTGCTGACTCTGGGCGAGCGACATGCTCGTGAAGACCAGTATATGGCCCGTATGTTCGGTATGCAGATGCTGCAGCTACGGATAGGTGGGAGACCAGCCACCGAGGATGAATTATGGCAGCTGGAGCTGGACTACCCTTTTGGCGAGAACGCCAGAGCTTTATGCAAGGTGGGGCCAGCCTTTGTGGAGCCGACTGACGACGACGTCCCTACTGATGAGGAGACACGTCGTGAGGACTCTGATGTGGAGTCCGATGACGGCGAGGGAGCTGATTCAGATATGGGCGACGAGGCCGCAGCACCGGATGAGGAAGTCGAATATTTCGACTGAGCAGGGAGTGTCACCACCCAAAATTTTGTGCTTTGTATTTTTGTGAACACTGGGGACAGTGTTCGATTTAAGTGTGGGGTGGGGAGTAGTTAGGTGCCGGGTCATAGGCTCTAAATCTGCTGTATATTCTTCCTTGACGTTTGTGTATATCTGTGCTTTCCCTGTTGTTGTGAACTGATTTGTGAATGATGTGTATATATTTGTTTGTGGCTAATGATGTGTGTCTTTAAAAAGTTATGGTTGCCTTTGTAAATATTTTGTAAATTTTGTAAATATTTTTTTCTCTATCGATATGATCGATATTTTTCAAAATTTTTGCGAAAGGATGTTGCACTGATCAACATATTTCGTAAATATTTTTTTTTCATCGAAATGATCGATGTGTTGCAAAAATTTTGAAGTTTTATTTTTGGGTTTCTCGGAGTTTGTTTTTGGTTCTTTTACCGAGAATAGTCCCATTGAACCGATGTCATAGTTAGTGAACATTCCCTGTGATGGATGGATGACGACCGTCTTAAGGGAAATGTAGTCGATAGGAGTAGATGATTTGTTTTTAGTTTCTTTGGTGGATTGCATCAATAAACTTTAGTTGCTTATGGTTGCTAAAATTTTGTTGCGTGTGTAATTGATGTTCGAAATGCGAAAGTGATTCGTTTGAAAGCATGTAATTGTGTAAATATGTTGAGTTACCTAGGCTATAGAATTTGGTTCATTATGATTGAGGCTTAATCTTGAATTCATGTACTTGACTAATTAAAGAGTCTGTGAATGCATCTTGATTCGAGCATGTGCATGAAGTGTGAGTGAGGTTTTGCTATTCCATGTCATTGTGAATTGTCTAGAACTTGCCTGGCGTGTATACAAAGCGAAATGAAGGAGGTGTAGTGTCGGAAAGGATGTAGGCATTTCTTTGTTTTAACCGTTAGTTTCCATTTTTTCTTGTCAAGTTCTACCTTTTTATATGTTGTATACCCTAGTCAGCCCGTTGAGCCTTTAGCCGATTTCTTTCTTTTGTCCAGAATTGTATGAACTAAGCTTGATTCCTTCTTTTCACTAGCCTTAAAGTCTATAAGAAGCTCTTAAGCGCTTACAAAGAACAAAAAAATTGTTTCCCAAAGTGTTAAAGAGTGAAAAGAGTGAAAAGAAAAGAAAAGCAAAGTGAGGAAAGAAAAGATGATGTTGAAGAGGCACTAGTTGTAATTAAATGAAATTGAGGGTACATGAAAACCTTCCGTTTGGGGTCAAGTGTGCCTGATGAAATGGGCTGTATGAAAGTAAACCAGCATGAATGGGAGAAAAAGAGAAAAGAGAGGAACAATGTCCATGAGTCGATGGGAATGAGTTGAAAAGGCGCTTAAGGATGCTAGCAACTATTATTGGCTAATCCAATATATATATACTAGATCCATAGCCCAGTTACAACCCATTAAAAGTCCTATTTGATCCTACACTGCATTTTTTTATATTAGTGGAGTAATACACTAAGGGCAAGCCTATGGGTCATGACATGATGCATGTGAATTCTTTTGGGAGAGAGAGTGAAATTAATTTCTATATGCCCCTACTTGCATGTTTGTGTGCTGCACGAGCATAAAAGGGGAAGTTTCTCTCGAGTTGTGAGGGTACATGCTTGATGAAAGATTGATTTTCGTGTCGGATTTCTTGATTAGTTGATTTGCATGAGTTTGCCGATATCAAGAATAAATTCTTAAAAGTCTAGGAAGCCTCGATGTATTAAGGTCATTGTCTTGTACGACCAAGCATGTTTTCTTGATGATTTGCAAAAATCGAATAATCGGTATGACCGTAACGTAAATGGTTGCACCATAGTGACAAAGGTTGAGATGTGATGTGCATGATTTGTGTATGTGTTGTTCGAGGACGAACAAGGATTTAAGTGTGGGGTAAGTGATCTTGGGCAGATTTATATGCCCAAGTGATACTCAAACGTATCATTTTTACCTTGTTTGTTGTGCAATGTGTATATAATATCATGTATTTGGTAATAAAATGCGAATTTATACTAACCAACATGATTAGCATTTGTTTTGCAGGATAATGTGATTTTTAAGAGCTAAAATGCGTGTTGGAACTATGTCGGAGTTGGACTTGGATGCGAGCGTGGAAAAGACCTCGGATGGCATATTTTGCAGTGGCTCCGCGATGGTGCCGTGCCACGCTGCCATCGCGGTAGCACACTGCCTGGGCAGAAATAAAAGTGGCAATTTCCAGTGTGCCTGCGCGTCAGCTCCGTGGCACGGAGACAGGCCTCCGCGATGGCCTCCGTGCCACGTTGAGGCTAATTATCCGGACCATGCAATTTCCAGAGAGGGTCCGCGTCCACACCGTGTCACGGAGGCAGTGCTCCGCGTTGGCCTCCGTGACACGTTGCTTGTTATTCCGAGAAAAATTTCCCACTAGTATAAATAGCACACTTAGGTTATTTTTAAAGGGAGTTTTTTTTTAGTTTTAGTTTTTTAGCCTGAGTTCAGAAGTGGGAGCAGGAACGTGGTTTTGTGGCAGTTGAAGAATAGAAAAGATAAGAGTTTTCTTCTCTTCCCTTCTTCTTTCCTTCAATTGTATGCATGATTCACACTCATTCTAGGATGATTAATCCAAGAATGAGTGGCTAATTCCTCTCTTGCTGAGGTTTTGAACTTGTGAAATGAATGTTGGTAATAATTGATATGGTTTCTTCTTATTCTTGCATGTTCTATTAATTCTTGTGCTTATTACATTCTTGATTGGCCACCATTAATGTATATCTAAAAAGTCCAATTTCACTCGAGAGAGCATGAAATTGGAAAGTTGTGAATTAATAGGGTATTGTTCTTAACTTGATTTGGGAAAATTGGGTTTTGATGTGCTTTCTTGATAGAAATATACTTGAAAGCCGTATTAGTCAATTTAGGAACCGGAATTGTAGTGTTAGGTCATAAATTGCATTTGATCACAGAAATGTAGACGAATGGTTTATGAAGCTAAAGTGAAATTAAATACGGAAGTTTTAATTTCTAGGCAAACGTTCTTGGCTAGCAATATGAAGAAGAAGATGACCAAATTATCATGATTATCAAGTTCATTACTCGTTCTTAACCTTGGCATGTGCATATCCATTGTCTAAACTCAACGTAAATAGTAGTTATTAATTTTAGTAGATAATTAGTTTAGAAACAAAACTTACTCAATTCTTGGTTGGATTGTTGTTAACATAGTTAGAAATAGAATAGAGATATAGTAAACTAGGCAGTTTTGCATATCTAGAGCAGCCTCCTTGGATCGATACTTGGCTACTTAGCCACTTTATTACTTGTTTGACCACGTACACTTGCGTGTCGGTGTATAATATATACCGAGCAGCAGAGCGCGAACAATCACTGCAACCAACACAAAGACCACCACCACCATTCCTACAAAGATTCAAGAAGAGCAAGGAGGAGGAATGTTTTAAAAAGTTCTTTGATATTTTCAAAGAACTTCACATCAATTTTCCCTTACTAGATGTTTTGTAGGGAATGCCAAAGTACGCTAAGTACTTGAAACATGTGGTGGCAAACAAAGTTAGATTGGTGGATGTCCAAACGGTGGCACTGACAGAGGATTGCAGCTACAGGGTAATGAGCAAGATGCCAAAATATCTCAAGGACCCAGGGAGTTTTACCTTCCCCATACAAATTGGTAAAGCTGAAGCGATAAGAGCTCTTTGTGACTTAAGGGAAGCAGTAAATCTAATGCCCTTATCTTTGTTTAACACCTTGGGGTTGGGTCAACCAAGGCCAACATGGGTATTGTTGCAGCTGGCATATAAGCCCACAATGGCACCAGAGGGAATAATTGAGGACCTTCTCATCAAAGTGGGTAAGTTCATTATACCCGCTGATTTCATCATACGTGACTTTAAAGTTGATGACAAGGTACCCTTGAACTTGGGATGGCCATTCTTGGCAATTGAGGAGCCACCATAAATGTGAGAGTAGGTACCCTTAAAATGAGGGTCGATGATGAGGAAGAGCTCTTCAAAATTTACCAAGAGATCAACCCACCCACACACCATAAAGATCTTTGCAAGATCAATATGTTGTCAGATGCTAAGTGTGGGGTGGTAGATTGCATGGGTCCACTATCGCAGGAGATGATCACATTTCAGTCCGAATCTAATTGAGGGATAAAGTAAAAGAAGAAGTTGGGAGAAGAGAGGGATAGAGTGGATGTTGTTTCCTCGAAAAATAAAAAGAGAAGAAAATGGCTCTTGAAAGAGAACACTGGTTTGAGGATATCCTGAGAAGGATAGTCCACGTCGTGCCACGACGTAACATCAGGCGTTGCTTAAGAGGCAACCCAAGAGTACCACAGGTACAATTTTATTTTTCTATTGTTTTGATTTTATTTATTTTCACTTTTTGTTGTTGTTGTGGTGATTTAAGCACAGATTGAGGGGAAGTTTAAGTACCCTTAGAAGAGGAAGCTAATGAGAATGGAAAGAGGATGAGTGGGGTCGATGACCCACTTGTGCAAATATGAAAGAAAACATGTTGTTAGCTAGGCCTAGAGGCCTCGAGGACTATTTCTCTCCCTTGTAGTATTCTTATTTGATATTTTGGGACATAGCATGATTCAAGTGTGGGGTGAAGGAAATTTCAAAATTTTGTGCTTAATGAATTTGAGTGAAATTAGTGCTTTGTATGGTATTGGTTGATGAAAAAGTTTGAGTTGAGCATAATTCACCCACCCGTTGATTTTTCTTTTCGGTTCTTTTCCGACGGGGGGAACTTTAAACCGATGAATAAAATTTTTCTTTGTCTGGACATAGTTGTTTTTAGTCATAGTTAGGGACGTTTCCAGATGATGGATAGATGACGACTGTCTTGAGGGCAAATTAGTCAATAAGATTTTGTTTTTGAACCCTTAGCCGATTGATAGCTTGATGTTCATGTTATGTGCTATACATGATTGTGAGAAGCAAGTGTTGTTAATTTTGAAGCATGCTAGCAGTTGTATAACTATGTTTGAGACACCTAGGCTCTTGAATGTGACTTAGTGCTTAAAGTTGAATTCTGCATTCTTGAGATTAGCTGAGTTAAGAGTCTGCTGAATTTGTCTTGAATTGAGCATGTGTTATGAGTGTAAGTGTTTTGAATATTCCATGCTATTGTGTAGTGTCTAGAACTTGCCTGGTGTGTCTACAAAACGAAATGAGGGATATCGATTGTAGGAAATGATTTAGGCATTTCTTTGCATGAGCCCAATTTTTATCTTTCGTTTTACCTACCTTATCATATGATCCTAGTTAGCCCCATTGAGCCTTTAGCCTATTCTTTAATAGACAAAAAATAAGCTTAATCCTTTCTTTTCATTAGCCTTGAATTTGATCCAAAACTCCTAAGCGCTTAAGTAATAATCCTTTATTATTATTATTATTATTTTTATGCTTGATCACCATGAAAACAAACTAGTTAAGCTTAGGCAAAAGCTCGAAAGTGTAACCCTAGGCTAGAACACAAGAATGTAAGGAGCATGCTGTTATCTTTACGATAGGATTAGCTGTTAGGATAGACATTATACCTAATTTTTCTTTCTTGGTTACTAAAATGGGATGAGCTAGACACTGACTTAGAATTGTCACATCACCGCTCGTAGAAGTAGTTGTGAAGCTAAGTTAGGTTAAATGATTAGAGGTACGAAAGTCCATAATTAAGGGCACAAACTCCGTAAACTACATCCACGTAGTTAAATTGCTCACGAATTAGGACGTCACATTCCCGCTCAACGATGTAGGTGTGAGACTAGTTTGTTGTGTTTAGAGTCTCGAAAGATCATGAACATCGCATTTTAACTATTTGAGACAACAACTAAAATTTTCATACTCGAACCATTGGATTGTAGTATTGCATGATTATCAGGACTTAACTCTAGTTGCTTCTTCTATTGTTTCTTGATTATTTTGTGATCACCCCTAGATTTAATTAGAATTTTCTGAAATTTTTACAATCAACACTTACGAAGATTAATTTAACACTTGAACATAATAATTCGCTGAATTTGTCCAGTCCTTGTGGATTCGACATCCGGCTCTGAAAAAGGGCCACTGTATTACTTGTGCACTTGTGCGTGCGCTGGGGCGCAAACAATTTCCACCCAATCAAAGCCTTATAAGGCGCCATCTTAATGGTAGAATGGTAACTGTTATTATATGCAAACTCAATAAGAGGTAGGTGATCATCCCAACTTCCTTTGAAGTCTAGCACACACGCCCGCAATATATTTTCGAGCGTCTTAATCGTACGCTCAGCTTGTCCATCTATCTAGGGATGAATCGTTGTACTCAAGTTTAACTTGCGTCACCAAACCTTTCTGAAACAACTACCAAAATCTAGTTTTGAACTGGTCCCCTCTGTCAGATATGAGAGATACTGGGACACTATGCAGTCGGACTATATCTTTAATGTACAATTCAACATATTCTACAACTGAGAACATAGTCTTGACTAGCAAGAAATGAGCTAATTTTGTTAGCCAGACAACAATGACCCAAATGGAGTCAAATTTAAGCCTAGTATGAGGTAAACATATAACAAAATCCATATTGATTGCTTCCCATTTCCACATAGGCACGGCTATCTCCTGAGTCAGTCCGCTAGGTTTCTGATTCTGCTTTTACCTACCAACAATTGGGACACTGTTCTACAAACTCAGTAATATCTTTCTTCATTCCATGCCACCACTAGATCTCTTTCATATCATGGTACATTTTCATCGAACCTGGGTGAAGAGAATAACAGGAATAATATACCTCTGCCATAATCTGCTGGTGAAGCCTTGCCATATTTGGGATGCAGAGTCGGCCTCTGAATCTTAAGACTCTGTCCCTTGTTATCTCAAAGGCCAATAATCCTTATTACTGAACTTTGTTTATGAGATGTACTAGGCTAGGGTATTTGTACTATCGCTCTTTTACTTCCACTACCAGAGATGACACTATAGTATTCTGAATCACAACCCCACTATCATCTGACTCCATCAATCAGACTCCTAAACTGGCCAACTGGTGCAGTTCTTGAGCCAATTCTCTCGTTTCTGGCTTCAAATATGATAAGTTGCCCATGGATCTGTCACTAAGGGCATCGGCTACAATGTTAGCCTTCCCTGTATGATACAAGATATCCATGTCTTAGTCCTCAGCAACTCAAGCCAACGTCATTGTCGCAAATTCAACTCCTTCTATTTAAAAATATACTGGAGGCTCTTGTGAGTTAAGATGTCTACATGAACACCATATAGATAATGCCTCAAAATTTTTAGAGCATGAAGAACTCTAGCTAATTCTAAATCATGGGTGGGGTAGTTCTTCTCTTGCTTCCTTAGCTGCCTCGAGGCATAAGCAATCACCTTGCCGTGTTGCATCAGAACATATCCTAACCCAATGCTTGAAGTGTCACAATATACGACGTAGCCCTTTGAACCCTCTGGCAAGGCTAATACTGGTGCAGATGTCAGCCTTTCTTTCAACCCCTGGAAACTCTACTCACAAGCTTCAGTCCACTAGAACTTAACTGCTTTTTGAGTCAGCTTCGTCAATGGTGTTGATAGGGCAGAGAATCCTTCAACAAACCTTCTGTAAAACCTAGCTAACCCCAGAAACCTATGAACTTTGATTGGAGTTGTGGGTCTGGGCCAAGTCTTTACGGCCTCTATCTTCTATGAGTAAACATGAATGCTCGCATCTGACATAATATGGCCCAAGAAAGCTACAGAGTTTAACCAGAATCCATATTTACAGAACTTTGCATATAACTTGCGATCTTTGAGGACCTGGAGTACTGTTCGCAGGTTTTCTCTATGCTCAACTTCTGAAGGTGAGTATACTAGGATATCATCAATAAATACTATCATAATAAATCTAGAAATGGCCTGAATATGCTATTCATCAGGTCTGTATATACTTCTAGAGAATTTGTCAACCCGAAGGACATAAGTAGGAACTTGAAATGACCATATCTGGTTCTGAAGGCTATTTTCGGAAGATCCTTCTCCCAAACCCATATCTGGTGGTACCCTGACCTTAAGTCAATTTTTGAGAAGTATGTTGCCCCCCGAAACTAATCAAACAAGTCATTTATTCTTGGTAGGGGATATCTGTTCTTAATGGTAATTTTATTTAGCTGTCGATAATCTATACACATTTACAGTAAGCCATATTTCTTTTTAACGAATAAGACTGGTTCACCCCATGGTGAAGCACTAGGCATAATGAAGCCTTTATCTAACAAGTATTGCAGTTGATCATTCAATTCCTTCAGCTCGATAGGAGCCATTTTGTACGGAGGGATAGATATGGGTTGTGTATCTAGTAGCATATCAATGGGAAAGTCAAATTTCCATTCGGGGGGAATACCAGGAAGCTTATTTGGAAATACATCCGGGAACTCACTAACCATTGGACTAGACTGAAGAGTCGGGGATTCTGCCTGTACATCCCAAGCCCTGACAATATGATAGGTACAACCCTTCACAATCAGCTCCCTTTCCTGGAGAGAGGATATGAACGTACCTTTTGGTGTAACTGCATTTTGTTTCCATTCCTGCACTATCTCTCCTGAAAAGTGGAATAGAATAGTCTTTGTCCAGCATTCAACATTGGCGTAACATGGCGCTAGCCAATCCATGCCCATAATTACATCAAAATCAATCATTTTTAGCTCTACTAAGTCTGCAGAGGTTTGGCAGCCAACAATCTCCACCATACAACCTCGATAAATTCTCTTGGCAACAATCGATTCACCAACAGGTGTGGATACAAAAAATGGTCGCTGGAGAAATTCTGTTACTATAGCAAACTTTCATGCCACTAGCGAAGTAACATATGACAAGGTAGAACCTAGATCTATTAAAGGTTAAACCAAGTGGGAGCAAACATTCAATGTACTTATCACAACATTTGGCGATGCCTCAGAATCCTATCACCCTGTTAATGCATAAGTATGATCCGGACCACTGCTAGAACTGAATGCTCCTAATCTACCTCTACCTCTACCTGCTAGAGTTGAGGGCCTGCGCCCTATAGAAGGTACGGGAGCATGAGACCCTGCAGAAGACCTACTCTGTTGGTCCCGATCACTCTAATCTCTAGTTGGACAATCTCTCATCATGTGACCCTCCTTCCACAGGAGTAACAAGCAGTGGAGACATATCTGCATCTCCCAAGATGTCGCCTACTACAAGTACTACAACGTGGTATAACTGGCCTTATCTGATTTGGGCATTTCTGCTGTTGTGAGCCTGACGCTCGTGAACTCTCATTGGGATCCTACCGGCCCCAACGATCTGATCTGCTTCCCTACTGTAGCTGAGATGAGGACCTAGGTGGCCTACCTGACCAGCGAGGCCTAGGCCCACCCTAAAATTCTATCTGAAAATCGTCGGGTCTAGCCCTCCAAAATTGCTCCTAACTTGCACTTTCAGCCCCACACTGACGCTATCTAATCTCTTCTATATTTTGAGCAAAGGCCTGAATTCACAAGATATCAGTATCCTCTCATAATGTAGCTTTAATACAGGACTCCACATACTCTGTTGCAAGCCCTACAATGAATCGGTGTACCCTGGCTGGCATAGTATCAATAAATGCTGGCGTATATCTAGCCAAGGAGTCAAACCTCAGAGCATACTCTCTGACGCTCATCCAACCCTGCTCTAGGTGTAAAAACTATTCTATCCTGGCCTGCCGAATCTCTGGAGGAAAGTAATGATCAATAAAGGATACAGAAAAACTGGGCCATATGGGCAGAGGTGCATCTTTGCCTCTGGACTTTTTCTAACTCCCGCACCACAAAACTGTTATATCTCATAGCTGGAGTAGCTCTAACTCAACTGACACTGTAGATGAAACATGCATGACCCGAAATATCCTCTACAACTAATCTATGAAGTTTTGAGGGTCCTCTTTATGGTCTATCCCCATAAACTGTGGAGGACTCAAGGCAAGAAACTTATGAACCCTCGAACTTTCAAGTCCCTTAGTAATCTCGACAACAACTGGTACTACTAGCTAGCGCTAGGCAGCCATCATCTGAGCCAACATACATATTGCACTCCTGACATCCTAGTCTAAGGGTGTAGGAGGAATTGGAAGTAGTGTTGATGCTTTTGTTGCCCTAAGAGGTTCCTGGTGCCATGGAGAATGCTGGGGAGATCGAGAAGATGTCTCCCTTTTTCCTCAAGATGGGATATCTCCAACTATGGCACCCTATTGGTACCCTCTCTTGCTGCGATATCCAGCTCTCGACCGGCTATAGTTTGTCTTGTATCAGAATCTCAGTAGATAAACATAACAACATAAGCTTAGGGACTCAACCCTATATACTCAACTCTATAGCACGATTCAAGAAGAAGGAGGGATAACCACACCATTATGGCTCGTAGCCTCCTACTTATAAATTGCAGTGCACAACATATTTATAAAGAAGACTCTACTAGGCACGACTTGCAGACTCACTAAGATACAACGTGGCTCTGAAACCAAGTTTGTCACGCCCCACCTTGGAAAGCGTAACTGGCACCTAATGACACATTGGACCCTGAGCTGATCTGGATAGATATATACACTTCTGGTGCATTCCTGCAGTACATAATAAAGAAAACAATCAGCTATATCTCGGCTCAAAACATAGCCTTAGGCCGACAAGGCTGCAATATAAACACCTGCATCAAATCAGCCGACTCAACAGTTGCAATATCATCCTATGCGGGCAGACAAGACAACCATTCTATCTAAATCATAATGAAGGAAGGAAGGCACACATTTACATATATACAAGCCGACAAGGCTGACCACAGATAAGACAACTAGGCCCACACAGCCAACAACGAATGTCTAAACCAAAATTGTAGTCTGCAAGCCTCTAAAGATTAAAATATTGGTCAGGACAGAGCCCCTGCTTAACCAAAACTATATATATCAAAAGATAGGCAAACCTCTAATATCTAGCAACTCCGGAGGAAGGGAGCTGGCCAGTCTGCTGAAGCTGAACGACTACTAAAGAGGTCTCGAAACATATCTATCAGAACCTGTAGGCAAGTATACAGCGCCCCATGTGCGGGCGTTAGTACAATATGTACCAAACATGTAAGGTAGTAACAGTAAACAGAAAAGAAGTTGATAGAGGAACTGAAAGTAATTAGCAATAAGGGCTAGAAGTTGACCTGTACGATCTCACAAACATGAACTGTAATTAATAGGTAATATTCAAATCAGAACCTAACCTGGCCTCCATAAGCCTGAAAGGTACAAACAATATAGAAAACCCTACCTGGGCCTTCATAAGCCCAGACAAGTGCAAAGCCATCCACATACTTCTAACTGTACTACTATATCCTCATAGGCAAGTTGTAACTACACATACTCATCATCTGAAATTATATTTTAGCATTCTGGGCTCCTGTGACGGTGTCTAAGACTTCTAGGCTCTTATAACTGTATCAAAGCCATCTGGGCTCCTGTAATTGTATCTAAGCTGTCTGGGCTCCTGTAACTATATTTGAGCAGTCTGGGCTCCTATAATTTTATCTGAGTCATCTGGGCTCCTGTAATCGAATCTGAGCCGTCTAGGCTCCTGTGACTGCACCCCGAGCCACAAGGTTCTACTGAGGACTAGTAATGCCACTGTGGCACAAGGGAAGTCCATAAGTGAATAAACTTCAATATGGCTCTGTAGACCTTAATCTGGTTCTTCCTGATGTCATATAGCTCCTGTGAGCAATCTGTAGCCCCGTAGGCAGGTGTTCTAAGACTTATCCCTTTTAGGCGACATGTACATGGGCATCTGTATGAATAGCCAGAGGCGTTAGCCCTACGTATAACAGCTGATAAGATCCCTGCTTAGGATATCACATAGTCTATCAGCCTTCTAACAACTAGGATGGTTTCCTGAAAGACCTATACGACAAGTTGTAAGTCGAATGAAGCTATACAGTTACTAATAGTAGGTAATTAACCCAGCAATGTACCACCTAGGTCAGTAGGCAATCCTGGTGCCATCAATTCGAAGGCAGGATTATATTGCAAAAATTCTAGCCCTATAGGTATCAGGTACGCCAACGGCCTGTAGGCGATCTTTACTATACATACAAGCATCAAAATAGAAAGTTATATCGCCAGGCTATGCCTTACACTATTTGACTTAACAAGTCTCAACAACTAAGCACAAACATGTACTACGAAAGCACAGGTCGTATCACCTATACAACGAGAATAACTTGCCGAAGGAGGTTAGCCTTAACATACCTCAATTGTTGAACTCTGCACTATCAATCCTGCTTTGGTTACGAACTCGTAGTCCCTCCAAATCTTAGCTCCATATCAAGGAAATAGGGCTACTCTATTCCAAGAAGTAGGCTAAGAACATTATCACGTAAACACAATGACAATGAGTCACAACAAGTTCAATTCAGTAGAATCTTACGAATTCTTATAGATTAGAAAGGTAGAAGTACTTACTATCACCTGTAGACGTACTAGTTATAGATAAAGATGATTTCTACGACTTCTACTCTGTAGGGCTCCGTCAATCACTGCCAATTTCAACGATTCAAATTCGTATATATATTCTTCGTAGGCCCGAAAATCATTACCCAAGAAGAATTTGCAAGTAGACGAGGTTTGATAGAGTAATTTACCTTCAATTCGACAGAAATCTAAAGGGGAAAGTTGCTTGACCGAAGTTCTCTTGTTGGAAATATTTTAAAACGATTCAATACACACAGTTAAATTTATATAGGTGTGAGGCGGTGGTAGGGGATCTGCGGCGTGTTTCCCCTTACGATGGAGTAATGGTGCGACGCGCCGCTCTGTGCGTGGGAGAGGGGTGCGCAGTGCGGCGCCCATAGGGCTTTCCCCTGGTCTACATTCGCCCGCTCGCTTGAAAACACACTCGCACATTCACCTTCAAACCTTCTCCCACGTGTGTCATACTCTAGGAACTCTCGACATGCACACGGACACATCGGTTGAACAATGAAAACTTATGGGGTGTAATAAAACCTCATCACCCCAATTGTCTCTTTTAGTTTTAATGTAGTTCATTACAAAGCTTTCATTTATCAAATTGTAGATGAAAACTTTGGGCTTTCATGTATGAAAGTTGTTTTTGTGTTGGGGTGGTGATGCACCAAATTACATATCAATGAAATTTCAATTTATATACATGAATGTGTTCTTATGTTTTCACTTCTCTTTTAGTTTCTGCATTCTCTTTCATTTTGTCACAATGATCAACTATGAAACTGAGACGAACTAAATCAATCAATATCATTTATAATAAATCATTGATAGTAAACCAGTGGCAGATCATAGAATGATAATAACGAGTAAACTTGGTCTATAATAAACTAGTGGTCGATCATAAAATGAAAATGATGAGTAAACTTGTTTTGTAATAAACCTATAGTGGTTGATATAATATATATGGGCCAATTAACAATATCTAACAATGTGTTCTATAATTGATGTGTCGTGGTTTTATGGCACTTTCAATGCTTAAAACCTAGTAAATATGCATGCACTTGGGTATATATATCCAGATATGATGGTTTTGGAGTTTTGTAGGTAAAACAAGCTGCCGGAGTTGGATATGAGAAAAGAGCTGAAAAAGGACTCAAGGGAAAAGTGACAAGCCATAGGACGAATTGTTGGTTCTCACCACGAGCCGTCCCAGGCAGCCATCAGCTGAGATTCAAAAAAATGAAAAGATTCACGCCTAAACAATGGATGACACCTAAGGCCCATTTGATCATATAACAGACCGTACGATGTGGTCATGGAACAGATTAAGAAAAAGTGCTAAAAGAGGCCATATTCAATAGATGAGAAGGACGGGTCATGCATTCAAAAGACAAGTCGTCCTAAGTGCCCTTACAAAAAAAGATTTAGAAAATATGCCCTAAAGGCCTGGAACCAATGTAGGGAACTAACAGCCCGTATGCCTTCACAACAAGCTATTGTGCCAGAATCTAAAAAGGGCCCAAGTTTATATGAAACAACGGATCATCCAATGACCCGGTGTACCTGCCGACACTAGAATCCATTTTTCTTTTACAAGTTCCGACTCTTTGACTTATTGTTGTTCGAATTTGAAGTCCAAGAAACATCTTGTCTTAATTTTGTTCTTGGATTTTAAGAATTCAAACAAGCTTTGATCATTGATTTTTGGTTATTGTTGATTAATTCAATAACTATGATTTTTTTTTACAAATTCTTGTAAGTTCACAAATATGATTTCTTCTATAATTGTTGATCATAATTCTTTAAGCATGAGTAGATAAATTCTATATCTAGGATTGTGAGAACCATGATGAATTAACAGACGTAGGCAAAATACTTAGTGATTCTTGAATAGGATTTATGAATGTATTGTTCTTCCCTTCATTTTAATTTCTTTATAATGGTCGTGAACGTTAGAACTCGCCTCATTCTTGCTCACTGGACCAAGGGGTAATAAATGAGTCTATCAACCCTTATCTAATAGCTTCACCTTGTTTGGGAATAACTAATCCAATTCCAAAGGTAAGGGTTAATCAAGTACACATCCGCATACAGATCAAGTTGTGTGGTGATAATCATCTATTTAGGGGACTAACCATTTAGGTGAAGTTAACTTATCAATATTGCATGATAAATACCATAATAGGTCACTAATACAACAAGCTTGCATTGTTATGAAATCATGGGGAACACAGTCAAAGTCGACTCACTCATTGAATATAAGCAACATTAGCAAAGAATTTACTCACTGCTACATACTATTTTAACATTATTTCTTGTTACAAACCTCCCCCATAGGAAATAAGTAAACTAATAGCAATAATGAACACGTTAATCAAGGTCCTCGCCATATTCCTCGTGGGATTCGGCCCCAACCATTGTTGGGTTCTATATTTGAACATCGACCTCTTTATACCTCATCTAGAGCTGTAATTTGGGTGACATCAACTTTTGGCATCGTTGTTGAGGAATACATCTTATGATTTAGTTAATTGTGTTTTCTTTTCTGTTGGTCCTTATTTTCATTTTATTTTTCTTTTTTGTTTTATTTTTTTTCTAGGTTTTAGGTTCATGTATTCTCAGTACTCGGAGCCAAGAAAAATCCCTGGTTCCAATTGATCATGAACTTGAGAAAACTTTGAGAACTAGAAGAAAATAGCCAACATCCGCAATCAGGAGACTGTGGAAGAAGCAGCAACCCAGATGTTGGCTGAAGAACAGGCTCATGCACGAGAATGTGAGGCAACTAGTCTTGCTGTAGAGAAATGCCAAGCTACGGATGCTGAGCGAGCTAGACGAAACAGAGGTCCAAACTAGCAGAGGCACTGGTAATTTGATGACGATGATGAGGCCGATTCAACTAGTGCTATTGTTTCACCCCCTTTGCCTGTTGAGGAAAAGTTTGACATTACTAGCGCAATGATCCAATTGCTTAATATGAAGTAGATATTTTTTGGTCATGATATTGATGATGCACATACTCACTTGATAAATTTTGTTGGTATCTACAAGGAATACAAATAATCGAGGGTAAATCAAAATGCAATCTGGCTGAGGTTATTTCCCTTTTCATTGGGGAGTGAGGCAACACTCTAGTTGCCTGAGTTTCCAAATGATTCTATTAATACTTGGATGGAACTCAAAGGGCTTTCTTGGAGAGATTCTTTCCACCTTTCAAAGCATTGCAGCTAAGGGATGAGATATACAATTTCAGATAGTTAAATTCTGAGGCATTACATGAGACTTGGTTGAGGTTCAACTAAAAGATGAAACAAGTGCCCAACCATAGGATACCAGAGGATACACTGTTGGAGATCATCTATAGGTCTGTGAATGCTAATACAAAGGTAGTGGCTGATACTATTTTTGGAGGGACATTAATGACTCATACCTATTCTGAGGCTGCTGAGGTAGTTGATAGGATCACTAAGACCAACCGCGCATGGCACACACAACAGGAAGAAGTTCTTGTTGGTACTTATGCAGTAGGTATGTTTGTGGAGCAGAGAAGGAAAGATAAAGAGCATGATAATACAGAGATTAAAACTACAATGGGGATCCTTGCCAAGCATATTATGGGAGATGGAATAGAAAAGGTAAATGCAGTAGGTTTTCAAGGAAAATCCCAAAGGAATGATGGTGGAGAGTTAGAGTTTGATGAAGAAGCTAATTATTTAAATGATCAAGCGTTAGGTTTTTGGACCAGTGCGCAAGGGTATAACCAATACTCTTGGTGCCAAGGTCAAGGGAACCACGATCGAAGCTATTATAGAGAAAACAACTACAATCGATGGCAATACAAGGATAAGAGTAGAGGCAGAGACAATGGTGACTGGAAGAAGCGTGGTTGTTACAAAAATGATAGAAGTGGTCTATATATTCCTCTAGGAAACTGAGAAGCAGAATCTAATGGTTCTAGGGTGAAGAATACGTTATCCAAAGTCTTGAAATAGATGGAGGCTAATGATGTCCATTTTAAGGAGCTTCACATAGATATTTCTGGGATGAACCAAAAGGTAGAGTCATATGCCATTGCTATCAACAAAATTGAGCAACAGCTTGGTCAGATGTCTGTTGCTATGAATCAGAGGCAAAAGGGCACCCTTCTTAGTATCATAGTGCAAAACCCAAAAAATAACAGTCATTGTATGGTTGTTACTACTAGAAGCAGAAATCGACAGTTAATCCTCCTATGTCGATTATGGTTGATGAACGAGTTGAGCCCGAGTTTAGAAATGATAAAAAGTGGTGGATTCCAATGATCAGGTCGTGGTTGATGATGCAGCTAAAAAGACAACTCCTACTATTCGAAAGGAGAGTGCTTCTAGAAAGGGGATGGAGAAGGAAGTCCCTAAGAAATTGACTCCTATTCCCAGACCTCGTTCACCTTTCCAACATAGGTTGAAGAAGAGGGCCGAAGAAAGGAAGTATGACATATTTATTTCGATGTTGAACTTATTATCTATGAACATCCCTTTAGTCGAGGCACTTGAGCAGAAGCCTGGCTTGGCAAAGTATATGAAGGATCTTGTCACTAAGAATAGGACCGTGAGCTTTGAGACTTCGGACAATTTGCACCATTGTAGTGCAAGCATCTCGGTCTCTTGTGCAGAAAAAGAAAGACCTTGGAGATTTCACCATCCCATGCACTATTGGAGCTTTTAATTTTGCTAAGGCACTATGTGATCTGAGGGCTAGTATTAATCTTATGCCGCTAGCAATGTCCAGACAGTTTGGCTTGGGAGCCCCCAAATCGACTACAATGCGACTTTTGATGGTAGATCGTATGGTGAAAATTTGGTGGGAATTATTTATGATATTCTAGTGAAGGTTGAGTCCTTTTATTTTTTTGGCCGATTTTGTTGTTATTGACTGTGAGGTGGATTTTCAGGTCTCTATTATTTTGGGGCGACCATTCCTAGCCACTAGTCGTGCCCTAGTGGACATGAAAACCAGATAATTGAAGTTCTGATTGAATAATGAAGACGTGACTTTTAATGTGTGCTGGTCTGTAAAGAAACCAAATGATATGAGGGTGGTCTCAGTGATTTATATTGTGGAGGCTGAGCTTCTAATGATGCCTATTGAGGAGAGGTTGAGTATTGATAACTTAGTAGTAGTGTTGATGAATGTTGATGCTGGTGAGATAAATGGGGGCGATGAGATAGTTAGTGCACTTGCTGGTATGGGGATGTATACTTATGCTTCAAAAAAGATTGATCTGGATTAGAAGAACCGTGTGACTGCACCAGCTAAGCCTTATATAGAGGAGCCTCCAGTCTTAAAGCTCAAGGCGTTCCTGATGTTATCCAAGCGCATATGGTCGTCAAGTAATATAGGACTGTAACGTAATGCCCAGAAACCCTAAGATCAGACCCAGGAGTTGAAACAGAGAAAATAGGATTTTCTGCACCAGGTCACACAATGAGTCATCTTGTGACTAGTTAGGATGACCCCGAGTTGTTAAGTGACTCGTGATTTGGTGTATGACTTAAGTTGGAAATTCATGTTTTTGGGTCACCACTGGCATGCCACGAGTCGTGGCCATCCCCACGACTCGTTGAGTCAGCCGTGGTCAAGGCTGGTTGAAGAAAGGGAAATTATGGGCAGTGAAGATAACGAGAGGTGACCACGAGTCGTGGTCACCAGTAACGACTCGTTAGGTCCCCCTTGATAAGCTTCAGGTGAAAGGTTGGCAGTGTACTTAATGACTTCTGACCACGAGTCGTGGTCCATGGTGATTACTCGTCAAGTCCCTCGTTGGGACTGGCAGTCTATTTTCCCTGCAAATTTAGTAAGGGCTTTTCCATAATTTTTATTATACTAAGGCCTAAACTATGTCGTTTTAAGCTCTGAATAGTGAATTTTAAGAAGGGTAAGTTCATTCAAAGTCATTCCTAATTCATGCACGCAAGTTTAGAGGTTTTGGAGAGGTGATCAAGTCTAGTTCTCCAATTTCTGAATCAATTCTTCATTAGGATTGTAGAATCAGTCCTTCTTAGATATGTAAGTTTATGAATGGGTGAAATTGTCCAAACCCATGACCAATCCCTCTGTAATTTATGAAAATCTACATGTTGATTCTATGAGGTTTTAACCCAATGCATGAATTCCCTGAGTTTCTACCATGTGTATGATCTAAGCATGTTTCTATTTATGAATTATTATTCATGGGCAAGTCTTGCAATGTTTTCAATTATAAATCATGTTTTCAAATTTTATAAATTATGATGCCCATCCATGAAAGTTGAGATCTACGATGTATGTTCAAGTATGATGTGATATTTATGAGAAAAGCATGTTTTCAAGTTACCCATGTCTATGATCATGTTTTCAAGTGAATCAAGTATTTTCAAGCATGTTTAAGTATTGGGCAAGCCCATATGTTCAAGTATGATTTATGATTTCATGTCAATTAGCTTACCACAAGGTTTTGGTTCAAGACTCCCAATTATGTTCAGCTTTTGGTATGGTTTGAGCCAAGGCTCCTCACATATGATCTCAGATTTTATAAGTATATGATTATTCAGCTTCGTCACTAGACGATGGTTGGCTTCATTGAAAAATGATGGAGAGCATATGTATGTTTTTGGGAGTAGTGTCTAGCACCGAGTAGGCTAAGGGTCAGTCAACCCTATGCCTTAGAACTACGCGCCAACATAGGTATATTCAGATTATTTAGGACCTCTTCTGTGAGCATTCCCCTGCCCCAAGGGACCTTCAACTTGATATCAATATCATGGTAGCGTCCTTAGCCCTAGCAAGGCTCTGGACGCCTCTTCTCACTTGAGTGTGATAGTTGGGACCGTGTAAGCTCTATTGTAGTAATGTCGGTTATATGACGAGTCTCCCATTGTTTCTCATGATTTCAGTTATGCATGTTTACCATTCATGATATGTGTGTGTGTGTGTGTGTATGTTTCAAGCAGGTTTGACCCAATGTTCACTGTTACTTATGATTATCAACTTTTAGCTTTGGGTGATTCGAATCAGTTATGATATGCAGTTATGTTCAGATCATGATTTCAGAAAATAGCATGGAAGCCCTACTCTCAGATTCTTATCTTGATTATGTTTTATGTTATGCATGTTTTAATGATTGTACTTAAGCGGTTTTACTTACCTTGCATACTCGGTATATACCCTATACTGACCGCATACTCTATGCTGTATCATTTCATGATACAGGCTCCGACATCCAGATTCAGCCCCATCATTAGCCAGTTCCCGAAGTTGGCATCCAGTCTTAGTTGGTGCGTCCTCATCTCCCGAGGACCCTTCCTTATCAGTTATCTTTATATTTTCAATTTCAGACTTAGAGAGTTAGTTGGGGTCTTGTCCCCTCAACTCATCAGAAATAGAGGCTTTTTTGACATAGATTGTAATCAGCTTCAGATTCGCGTATGTATTATGATGTTATGTTATGTTTAGACCTATCTTATGTTTATTATGATAAATCTTCAACTTTTATTGATGGATTTAGATGTATATTCATGCCATGGGCCAACTTGGAGTCTCTTAGGGCTCCTTGTCTCGTGTCTCGATCCAGGCATATGTTCAGGTCGTGACAAACTTGGTATCAGAGCATTAGGTTTTGAAGTGTCCTAGGGTGTCTAAAAGTCGCATTAAGTAGAGGCTTCATGGGCATAAAGCGTGACACACTTATGACGAAGAGGCTATGAGACGTTTAGGAAATGTTCCCTTCTTTCATGATCTATATCGTGCAGTGAAATGTCTCTCTATCCTTCTAACTTGTGTTATACACGTTTGAGGGATCATGCCTCCCTATAGAGTTAATGGAAGGAGAAATGGAAATGGAAATGGCCACGAGGATGGCAATGGGGACAGGCACCAATAGGCCCCACCAGCCCATGAACACCATGTACCGGAGCCGGTTGCCTACACTGAATTTAGGACAGCTATTCAAATACTAGCACAGGCCTTGACCGCCAAGGTCAATCAGCAGGCGGTTGGGCACATCCCTCAGAACGGGAATGCGGCGGCAGCACAAGTCAGAGATTTTATAAGGATGAACCCTCCAGAGTTTCTTGAGTCATAGGTGGATGAGGATCCATATGAGTTTATCGATGAGATTCTAAAGATCACTCAGGTTATGGAGGTGACTGGGGAGGAGTATGCCGATTTGGCCTTATATCAGTTAAAAGGGGTCGCACACATTTGGTTCAAACAGTGGAAGGACAGTAGGGCAGTCGAGCAAGCCCTATCAATTGGGATGAGTTTCATGTCACTTTTCTAGATCAGTTCTTCCCTCGTGAGATGAGGGAGCTGAACGTGGACGAATTTGTGAATCTGAGATAAGGGAAGATGACAGTGCAGGAGTATGCCCTAGAGTTCACTCTTCTGTCAAAGTATGCACCAGAATTAGTGGTTGATCAGAGAGCTCAAGTGAGCAAGTTTGTTCATGGGGTGGCGGACTATCTAGATAAGGACTGTCGGATTGTGATGCTTCATCGGATATGGATTTTCCTCGGATAGTCTTGTACGCCCAATAGATGGAGGCGGTGCATGTGAGGGAGAGAGAGTCCAAGAGGGCCGGTACAGATAGTTATGGGTTCTCTCAGTAGAAACCAGGTGATGAGCACCGTCAACAGTCCCATCAGAGATCGTTAGCCCCAGCATCGTCGTCTATGACTGTGCCATCCAGATCTAGGCACGACCAGAGAGGACGAGCATCAGGCCCATAGATTCCTGTATCCCAGTTTGCAATAGGTGTGGCCGAAGACAAATGGGTCAGTGTTTGGCGAGTACAGGTGCTTTCTTCGAGTGTAGGAAGCCTGGACATATGCTCAGAGATTTCCCAGTAGCTAGACATGGCATTCATAGGGTCTGAGGCCCTGCTTCCAATTCAGCGGCTCCACCAGCACACTCAGCTCAATAGGGGGTATCTACCAGCACAGGTGGCGGTCAGCGCCAAAACAGATTCTATGCCCTAGCATCTCACCAGGAGCAGGAGGTCTCCCCGGATATAGTCACTAGTATGTTATGAATATTCCATCTTAATGTATATGCATTTTTAGATCTAGGGGCTACATTGTCTTCTGTGACACCCTATGTTGCTAGTAGTTTCGGAGTCAGTCCTTAAACCTTGTTAGAACCCTTCTTAGTCTCTACTCCAGTTGGTGATTTAGTTATAGCTCGATGGGTGTATAGAAATTTCCCTATCGCAGTTCTTCAGAAAATCACCTCAACAGATCTAGTAAAGTTAGGCATGACCGACTTTGATGTTATCCTAGGCATAGATTGTCTATTTGCATGTTATGCCTTAGTTAATTATATAACCTGGGCAGTAGAGTTTAGATTTTCAGGTGAACCAGTCTTAGAGTGGAAGGGTAGTCCTGCTGTGCCTGTAGGTTGTTTCATTTTCTACCTTAAGGCTAGAAAGATGATCTCTAAAGGTTGCTTGTACTATCTAGTTAGGGTTAAGGATTCTACGTCCAAGACCCTGACTATCCAGTCAGTTCCAGTAGTGTGTGAGTATCCACAAGTGTTCCCAGATGATTTATCGGGAATCCTTCCCCAGAGGGAAATTAATTTTGGTATTGACCTTCTTCCCGATACGCAACCTATATTTATCCCTCCTTATAGAATGGCTCCAGCCAAGCTAAAGGAGTTGAAGGAGCAGTTGAAAGACCTTTTAGATAAGGGATTCATCAAACCGAGCAAATCCCCGTGGGGTGCACCAGTTCTCTTTTTCAGAAAGAAAGATGGTTCTCTTCTTATGTGTATTGATTATCGTCAATTGAACAAGGTCATCAAGAACAGGTATCCTCTTCCTAGGATTGAAGATTTATTTGACCAACTTCAGGGTGCTAAGTGCTTTTAAAAGATAGGTCTCAGATCCGGATACCATCACCTTAGGGTTCGGGAGAGTAACATCCCGAAGACAGCCTTCAGGACTCGGTATGGTCATTATGAGTTTGTAGTTATGTCTTTTGTACTAATGAATGCTTCTGCAGCTTTTATGGATTTGATGGACAGGGTGTTCAAGCCATATTTGGATATGTTCGTGATCGTGTTCATAGATAATATCCTTATATACTCTTAGAGCGAAGAGGAGCATACCGCTCATTTGAGGGTGGTGTTACAGACTCTCAAGGACCACCAATTATATGCTAAATTCAATAAATGCGAGTTTTGGTTGAACTCAGTGGTATTTTTGGGCCATGTGGTGTCAAGTGAGGGTATAAAGATGGACTCTCAAAAGATAAAAGTGGTGAAGAATTGGCCTAAACCGGTGAGTCCTTCGGATATCAAGAGTTTCACTGGCTTAGCTAGTTATTATCAGAGGTTTGTTGTGGGGTTTTCATCTACTACAACGCCATTGACCAAATTGTCCCAAAAGAAAGTGAAGTTTCAATGATTAGTGGCTTGTGAGAGAAGCTTTCAGGATTTAAAGACTCGACTCAGCTCAGCACCAGCGTTAACCCTACCTGAGGGTACCGATGGGTTTGTGGTATATTGTGATGCTTCTAGGATCGGCATTGGTTGTGTATTGATGCAACATGGTAAAGTGATAGCATACGTTTCTAGGAACCTGAAGGTTCATGAGAAGAATTACCCGACCCATGATCTTGAATTGGCGGCGATGGTATTTTCTTTGAATGTATGGAAACACTATTTTTACGGGGTCCATGTAGATGTTTTCACGGACTACAAAAGCCTACAATATGTGTTTACTCAAAATGACCTAAATCTGAGGCAAAGAAGGTGGTTGGAGCTACTCAAGGATTATGATATGAGTGTCTTTTACCATTCGAGCAAGCCTAATGTAGTAGTGGACGCTCTTAACAGGCTCTCTAGGAAGAGTGTGTCCCATGTAGATGAGGGAAGGAAGGAGCTGGTGAAGGATGTGCATCAGCTTGCACGATTGGGAGTTCGTTTGGTTGACTCGATTGATGGTAGAGTTATTGTTCAAATGGATCAGAATCATCCTTAGTGACTGATGTGAAAGCTATAAAAGACGAGAATCCTATTTTGGTAAGGTTGAAGGAATCCATCTAGAATCAGAAGGTAGAGGTCTTCTCCAAAGGGGGAGATGGTGTGCTTCGATATCAGGGTAGCTTGTGTGTTCTGGATGTTGATGATTTGAGCGATTAGATATTGCACAAGGCTCATGGTTCCAGATGCTCCAAACATCCCAGTGCCACCAAGAAGTACCGTGACCTACGGGAAGTCTACTGGTGGAATGGCATGAAGGAGGACATAGCGAAATTTGTAGCTAAATTTCCAAATTGTCAGCAAGTGAAGGTTGAGCATCAAAGACCGAGAGGTGTTCTTCAAGACATCAGTATTGCCACTTGGAAGTGGAGGAGGTTAATATGGACTTCATCACAAGTTTGCCTCGCACTTGTTGACAGTATGACTCCATTTGGGCGGTTGTGGACAGGTTGACCAAAGCAGCTCATTTCCTACTGGTCAAAACTACTGATTCAGCAGAGGATTATGCCAAACTATGCTACCATTCTAGCATTTAGATGGCTCCATTTGAGGCTCTCTATAGGCAGAGATGTAGATCATCTATTGGATGGTTTAAAGTCGGTAAAGCTGCAATGATAGGACCAGATTCAGTCTATAAGGCTATGGAGAATGTTTAGCTTATAAGGGACAGGTTGAAAATAGCTCAAAATTGCCAAAAGTGTTATGCGGATGTGAGAAGGAAAGAACTTGAGTTTGAAGTCGATGATTGGGGGTTTCTAAAGGGGTCTCCCATGAAGGGAGTGATGAGGTTCGGAAAGAAGGGGAAACTAAGTCCTCGTTATGTTGGCCCATACCGGATTGTGAAACGGGTTGGCAAGGTAGCATATGAGTTGGAGTTGCCTTCAGAATTAGCTTCAGTCCATCCAGTTTTCCATGCATCACTCTTAAAGAAGTGTTTGGGTGATCCAGCTTTAGTTGTTCCGGTGGACAGTGCCGGTGTGAAAGACAGTCTTAGTTATGAAGAGGTTCCAGTGGAAATATTGGATCGTCAAGTTCGAAGGCTAAGAAACAAAGAAGTAGCCTTAGTCAAGGTTTTGTGGAGGAATCAGCATGTTGAGGGAGCTACGTGGGAAGCCGAAGCAAATATGATGGCTAGATACCCACATCTTTTCCCTTCCGGCTTAATTTCATCTTGAGGTATCAGTTTTTATCCTAAAACTCTATTCAGTTTTGTGTTCAAATCATGTGCCCCAGATACTTTCATGTCAAAGCATGTATGTATGGTTCACGAATTCAGTTCAGTCATGTACCTTAGTTCAGAGGTAGTCATTCCGTCAGTTTTCCAGCTTATATAATCAGTATTTGAATAGGATGATTGCATTTCTCTACTTTTCTATATGTTTTCCAACATTCGAGGATGAATACTCCCGAAGGGGGAGATATTGTAATGCCCCAAAAACCCTTAGATCAGACCCGGGAGTTGAAATGGAGAAAACGGGATTTTCTGCACCAGGTCACATAACAAGTCGTCCTGTGACCCATGAGGATAACCACGTGTCATTAAGTGACTCATTGTGAGGTGCAATACTTAAGTTGGAAATTCATGTTACACGGACATGACCATGAGTCGTGGTCAACCCCACGACTTGTTGAGTCAGCCGTGGTCAAGGTTGGTTGAAGGAAGGGGAATTGTGGGCAATGAAGATAATGAGAGGTGACCATGACTTAACGACTAGTTAGATCCCCTGTGATGATCTTCAGGTGAAATGTTGGCAGTGTACTTAACGACTTCTGAACTGTTGTTCCTTGCTAATTTAGTAAGGACTGATTCTGGCAGTCTGTTTTTTCCTGCGAATTTAGTAAGGGCTTTTTCGTAATTCCTATGATCCTAAGGCCTAAACTACGCCGTTTTAAGCTCTGAATAGTGATTTTTAAGAAGGGTAAGTTCATTCGAAGTCATTCCTAATTCATGCATGCAAGTTTAGAGGTTTTGGAGAGGTGATCAAGTCTAGTTTTCCAAGTTCTTCATCAATTCTTCATTGGGCAATCAAGGGATTTGTAGAATAAGTCCTTCTAAGGTATATACGGTTATGAATAGGTGAAATTTTCCACACCCATGCCCAATCCCTCTCTAATTCATGAAAATCTACATGTTGATTCTATGTGGTTTTAATCCAATGCAGGAATTCCCTAAGTTTCTATCATGGGTATGATCTAAGCAAATGTTTCTATTGATGAATTATGATTCATGGGCAAGTTTTACAATGTTTTCAATTATAAATCATGTTTTCAAGTTTTATAAACTATAATTCCCATCCATAAAAGTTCATGAAAGTTGAGATCTATGATGTATGTTCAAGTATGATGTGATATTTACGAGAAAAGCATGTTTTCAAGTTACCCATGTCTATGATCATGTTTTCAAGTGAATCAAGTATTCTCAAGCATGTTTAAGTATTGGGCAAGCTCATATGTTCAAGTATGATTTATGATTTCATGTCAATTAGCTTACCACATGGTTTTGGAGTCAAGACTCCCAATTATGTTCAACTTGTGGTATGGTTGGAGCCAAGGCTCCTCACGTATGATCTAAGATTTTATAACTATATGATTATTCAACTTCGTCACTAGACGATGGTCAGCTTCGTTGAAAAATGATGGAGAGCATATGCATGTTTTTGGGAGTAGTGTCTAGCACCGAGTAGGCTAAGGGTCAGTCAACCCTATGCCTCAGAACTACGCACCAACATAGGTATATTCAGATTATTTAGGACCTCTTCTGTGAGCATTCCCCTACCTCAAGGGGCCTTCAGCTTGATATCAATATCATGGTAGCGTCCTTATCCCTGGCAAGGCTCTGATGACTATGCTCACTTGAGTGTGATAGTCAGAACCACGTAAGCTCTATTGTGGTAATTTCAGTTATATGATGAGTCTCCCATTGTTCCTCATAATTTCAGTTATGCATGTTTACCATTCATGATACATATATCTATGTATGTTTCAAGCAGGTTTGACCCAATGTTCTGTGTTACTTATGATTATTAGTTTTTAGTTTTGGGTCATTCGAATCAGTTACGATATGCAATTATGTTTAGATCATGATTTCAGAAAATAGCATGCAAGCCCTACTCTCAAATTCTTATCTTGATTATATTTTATATTATGCATGTTTTAATGATTTTACTTACTTAAGCGGTCTTACTTACCTTGCATACTCGGTACGTTTCACATACTGACCGCATACTCTATGCTGTATTGTTTCATGATACAGGCTCCGATATTCAGACTCAGTCCTGTCATTAGCCAGTTCCCAGAGTTAGCATCCAGTCTCAGTTGGTAAGTCCTCATCTCCCGAGGACCATTCCTTATCAGTTATCTTTATATTTTCAGTTTCATACTTGGAGAGTTAGTTGGAGTCTTGTCCCATCAACTCATCAGAAATAGAGGCTTTTCAGACATAAATTGTAATCAGCTTCAGATTCACATATGTATTCTGATGTTATATTATGTTTAGACTTCCACTATGTTTATTATAATAAATTTTCCGCTTTTATTGATGGAGTTAGATGTATGTTCATGCCATGGGTTGACTTGGAGTCTCTCGGGGCTCCTTGTCCCGTGTCTCGATCCGAACCTATGTTCAGGTCGTGACAGGTAAATTCCCGGTTATCAATCCCTCATAGACTTGTCAGATTACTCATTTGAGGTTAACTCTTTATTTTTCTACTCTAACAAAAACAGATATAAATGGGGAATGGTTTGAAGAATTAAACTACTAAACTTGAAATAAAAATAAACTAATAAACTAAAGTTGTTGCAAACTTGTTTGTACTTCAAATGATGATGAAAATCTAGGGAAATGGTACTTTCTCTTCTGGTTGAGTTATCAAGACTTGATTTCGCTAGATTAATTCTTCCTAAGGTTGCTAGTTGCAAGTTACTGTTCCATTTCTTGTCACTCTCCTGAACATCCAAGAACTATCTCATGAACTCTAATGCCTATATCCCTATGGTCGCGGGAGAAGCATGAAACGACAGTTATGCCTACTTGTATATCAACTAAATAGGGTCGAAGGGTATATCGCTATCCTCATCAACAACTTCTAACCTCCAACCAACGGGCCAAAGGATCTTCAAATTCCTATTTTATATTTACTTTTAACCCTTTCAGTTCCCTCTCTCGAATTCAAGCGAATAAGCAATTAAAATAAGTAAATATAAACAACCTTTAATGAAGAATCAAAACTAGCAATAATCAATCTTTCAAACTTCAACCATAGCTACGGTCAAAACCCTAGAATGGGCGTCTATTCACTCATGTTCAAGTGGGAAAACAGAGATATCATCATCATTCAAAGTAAAACAATAGAGAAAAGAAGAAACCTAAGTTAAGAACTTGTCTCTCCTCTAAAGCTGCATTACAACCCTTACTATGATCAAACAAAATGATGTCTATTTACTAACAAATGATCTAAATGTTAATATTTATAGGTAATCCCTCAACTAACACTTTTTTATCTGAATAAATTAGCTTTAAAATTAGAAAAATCCGTCCTGGAATGGGTATGGTGCACCGCACCCTTCGTAGCCCCATGTTTGGCTCAATTTTCCTCGAACGTTTAGCTTCGGGCGCCACACGCCAGCCATATCACCAAGGTGTTAGCCAAATTACTAAACTTCTGGATTTTCTAGGTTCCCCACACCACTCAAAGAACCAGTGTGTTATTCAAATTTCTAAGCATTAGAACCATTCTGGCACCCCACTCTATCCAAAGCACCAGATGTTGAAAAATTTTTGTAAGTCTGGGATGCTTTAGGTGCTCCATGCCTCTCATCTCGCTAAGGTGTTGATCAAATTCTCCTCTGAAATTTAGGACATGGCGCTCCATGCCACCCATAGCACCAACTTTGTGTAGATTTTTCTGAAATTCAGGGGTTGGCACGTCATCCTAGCTATAGCCCGTTGCGAACTCTTCTTTTTTCATACCTTGGGTTATTTTTGAGTCCTTTTTCCTTGATTTCCTGCTCAAATCATCTAAAACTACTTGTTATCTTAAAATACACATAAAAACATGAATATATACATTTCATAGGGATTATGAACTCAAAATAAGGCAAAATATGGGTCAAAACATAGCAAATAGTCATAAGAATATGCCCTACATCAGCTCCCATCTAATCTCCAGTTGAATTCTTGAAAGCTGGAAATAACCTTTTGGTCATAGTAGCAGCAGACTTGGTGGAATGGAAGATGGAGGCTTTGGTCTCCGTTTTGAAGAGGTACAAGAGGGCCATTGGATGGTCCATTGCACATATCATTGAGATCCCACTGTGTATTTGAACACATAAAATCTAGGTTGAGCCAGATTGTATACCAAGTATTGAGCATCGGTGTAGGTTGAATCCACTTATGTAAGAGGTGGTCAAGAAGGAGATTATTAAGTGGTTGGATGCAAGGGTGGTTTACCCTATTGCAGACAGCAAATGAGTGAGCTCTATCCAATGTGTGCCAAAGAAGGGCTGAATCACAGTAGTTCCAAATGATAATAATTGAGCTCTTTCATTAAGGACGGTCACAGGTTGGCGAGTATGCATGGATTATAGAAAGATGAATTATTGGACGCAAAATGACCATTTCCTAATGCCATTTATGGATCAGATGCTTGACCAACATGCAGGTAGAGGGTGGTACTATTTTCTTAATGGTTATTCGGGGTACAATCAGATTTCCATAGCCTCGGAAGACCAAGAGAAAACCCACCTTCACTTGTCCTCATGGAATGTTTGCCTTCAAGAGGATGCCAATTGGTTTATGTAATGTGCCCGCCACTTTCCAACGATTCATGATTTCTACATTCTTAGACATGGTGAAGGACATGATAGAGGTATTTATGGATGATTTTTTGGTTGTTGCTGTCTCTTTCGATGATTGTGTGGCTCATCTGAGCAAGGTGTTGCAGAGATATGAAGAGACCAACTCGGTGCTAAATTGGGATAAGTTCCATTTCATGGTCAAGGACGGTATTGTACTCGGCCACAAGATTTTTGGCAAGGGCATAGAGGTTGACAAGGAGAAGATTGATGTGGTAGCTAGTTTGCCGCCTCCAATTTTTGTGAAGGGCGTTCGGAGTTTTTTAGGTCATATGGGGTTGTATCAGAAGTTCATCAAGGACTTCTGAAAGAGTTCACATCTCTTTTGCAAGCTACCTGAGAAAGAGATGAAGTTTGTATTTGATCATGCTGTTGAGTTGATAATTTACCAACTCATTAGGCTCTTAAGCATGAGCTTTAGCTTAGTTTTCAAGTCTTTTAGTTATATTTTATGCCCTTTTTGCCTTTTTATGTGTAGGTATCTAATTTAAATAACAGGAGCATGAATTAGAGCAAAAAGGATGTAATTCAGGTGAAAACCAGTGCTCCACCGAAGGACACCGGTGAAATGTCGGTCAACCGCAGGCAATCACTAGCTTAAGGAGGAACTGAAACCAGCGGTCCGCAGACAGCAATCGGCAATTTACTGGTTCCATCGCCGACAGGTGCTGGAAATGGCTAAACCAATGATGAAATTGATCGGCGGCTCGCGGATGCCAACAGGCGAACCACCGAAGGCACTGCCTTAAGGTCCTGAAAATTCACTAGATTGCAGAAGAAAATGACCGGCGGCTGCGGATAGCAACCAGTGAACTTTCCGTTCTACCGCAAGTGAGGAAACGCTTGAAGAGGGTGAAATCGTCAAAGCCTAAAAAAAAGGAGAATGTTGCCCTATTATTGTATATATTCTAGAAGAAAGAATTCTGAACATATCATTGAATATTCCTTTACCTTTTGAGAGAGAAGAACTCCATTGGAGAGAAAGAAATATAAGAATATTGATTTTTATCATCATCTTCTTCATCATCAAGATATAACTATTATTGTAGAAACATTGTGAGTTTGATTTTGCTGAATCCTAATGATGAAATTATTGAGTTTATTATTGAATATGTTTTTGTGTTTCTCAATTATGAGTAGCTAAAGGTGTGTGATAATGGGTGTTTAATTTGATTAGGTATTGCTAGATTTGTTGTATTATTACAAAATTAGTGTAAATCTATTGAATTTTCCTCAAGTTATAGTTGATTGCTCATAGTTGCAAATAAGGGTATTATTTTCTTACTTGATTTTAGCTTGAAAAGAATAATTAAGTAATGGGGGAGAATTTAATGGTGTATTGGGATTTAATTATGTGAGATTAGGCTAGAAATAGTCCAAACCATGATCATAACCCCTTAAGAGGTTGATGGCTAGAAATAGCTTAGCCTCTAATCCAAATCATATTGGAATAGTTGAATTGTGCCTTGAGATTCTAGAGAACTCAAGGATAAGGAGTTCAATTGGATAAAGAATATTGCTCTCCATCTTTTTCCAAGGTTATTTGCACATATTAGTAATAATTTGACTATCTAGCAAATTCCGGTTTGATTGACATCTCATCTACATCACACCTCTAGCCTTTGCTCATTATTGTTTCTCAATATTAGTTATTTTGCTCTCTTAACTAGCTGATTTTAGAATCCACAATACTTTTGCCTTCACTTCCTCCAAAATTGACATTTATGTTTTAATTACTTGGATGCGAATCACTTCAATTCACTAATTGACTCTTGTGTACATCATTCTCTAGTCCTTGTGGGCTTCGACCCCGACACCTGTCGGGTTATTTTTTTTGATACAACGATCGCTTACATTCTCTCTAAATAAGGAGTGTACTTTAAGCGTTATCAAAAATGGCGTTGTTGTTGGAGAATAGCGCTTGATATCCTTGAGTTGTTTATTAATTTGAATTGATCTTGCATCTTAAGGAGTTTAACATTGTTGTTGTTGTTGGTCATCTAGGGTGAATTCATATGAGCCAACATTTGCAAGAAGGAGATAGTTCGGTGGAAGGAAATATGGAATATGAAGAGGATAATCCCGTCATGCCTGAGATCACAGGTGCCATTCGCCTACCAGCTATGGTAGGGAATGCGGTATTTCATGTCGCTAGTGCAATGTTGCACCTATTGCAAATGAAAAGGCTCTTCGGAAGTAAATCGAGTGAGGATGCAAACCTCCATTTGAGGAACTTCCTAGATATTTTCCAACCTTTTAATATAAAGAATATAAGCTAAGAGTCTATCAGGTTGAGGCTCTTTCCATTTTCCCTAATGGGAGAAGCAACTATGTCGTTGTAGGAGTTACCTCCGAGATGTATCACCTCGTGGCAAGAGTTGACAAAAGCATTTTTGGATCACTTTTTCCCTCCCTCAAAGATGTTTCAACTGAGGGATGATATTATAAACTTTAGGCAAGAGTAGGGTGAGCCTTTGCATGAAGCATGGCTGAGATTCAAGAAGAAAGTGTCCCTTTGTACTAACTATGGTCTTCCCGATGGAGTGCTTCTTCAAAGCTTTTATCGAGCCCTAGACTTCATCGATAAACCAGTTGCCAATAATCTAGCTGGAGAATCAATCGTGGACTAGATGTGTGGTCTAGCTAAAGCCCTTATGGACAGAATGACAAAGATGAACAGGGCATGGCATGCAAGGGAGACGAATGTATCTGCACATGATGTTGGTTCTAGTTTGTTAACAACTGAAATGAGGAAAAAAAGATGACGATTGAAATGAAAATCTTGCTAAAATGATGACTCAGTTGCAGTTAATGACTAAGCATGTGATGGGAGTTGGGCATAAAGTTGTGAATGATGTCGGAATGCAAGGTCCAATGCATTTTGAAGGAGAATTTTTGCCACCATGGTACGAGGAGGAGTGTAAATATATGGCAAATCAAATGGGGGGTTCTCAACCCAGGTATCAAGGGACTAATCAAGGCCCTTGGGCTAAAGGAAAAAGAATCACGGTGGCCTAATCGAAATAAGAGATGGGGCAATATAGAGCAAAATCATGAGGGCGACCGCTATCATAGAAGCGCGAATCCATATGTTCTTCATCCTAAAGCTAAGAATGCTCAATCCCAACCAGGTATGAGTGATGTAGGGAACATAAAAATAGAAGAAATATTGGCAAGGGTTCTCAAGAATGTTCAATCAACAGACAGCGGAGTCAAAGAACTTATAGGGGAAGTACCTAACCTTGCCTAAACAGTAAGTTTGCACTCGGCCTCTATTAAGCATTTACAGGCCCAAATGAACCCCCAGATGAAGGAAATACTCCCTAGCGATACAATGCCAAATCCGAAAAAGGATAGTCAATGCATGGCTATTGTCACTAGGAGTGGTAAGATGCTTGGTGATGTGGACGGTAACCCCAAGGCAAGTGTGAAAGAATCAGATGAGGTGCCACAAGCACCAAATGGTTGTGATGATGTTGAAAAATAAGGTGAGGGAGATGTTGATGAGATCCCCTCAAATGATGAGGAAGGAGATGAGGGCATGAAGGCCTCAAGTGAAAAGGATCAAGACCCAAGAGTTCCACCTCCTTATCCACAGCGGTTAGCCAAGAAGAAAAATGTGATCAGTTTAGCAAGTTTATCAACATGTTTAGCAAATTATCCATAAACATATCGTTGGTGGATGGTTTACTCCAAATACCCAGATATGAGAAGTTCATGAAAGAGCTGCTGAAGAAGAAGAAGGTTGTAGATGTGGGCACCGGAGAGACAACACATCATTGAAGTGCTTTGATGATGAGTAACCTCACCTCAAAAAGAGAGGATCCGGGAGCCTTCACAATCCCTTGCACTATTAGGTTGCGTGTATTCAAGAAAGACCTTTGTGATCTTAGGGCGAGCATAAATTTCATGCCCCTCATAATCTTCAAGAAGTTGGGGCTTAGCAACACAAAACCTACTTCAATGAGATTGTTAATGGTTGATCGCTCTATCAAGAAACCAGTGGGTATTTTGGAAGATGTATTGGTGACAGTGGATAAGTTTATTCTACCAGCGGACTTTGTGCTTCTAGATTGTGAAATGGATGTGGAAGTCCCAATCATCATAGGGATACCATTGCTTGCCATGGGCAGAGTCTTGGTAGATATGGAGCTAGGTGAGCTTAAGTTTTGCGTGGGCGGTGAGCAGGTCACCTTTAAGGTCTGCCAATTCGCGGAACCTCCCGATGAATGTAAGGTGATTGGAGTGTTAAAGAAGAGGGTGAAAATGGAGGAGTTTACATGGAGGAGGATAAGTTGGAGGATAATCCCCCGAAAAATGAAATCTGAATAAGAGATATGTCGTGCCACGATGTTAACTAAGGCGCTCCTTGGGAGGCAACCCAAGTGTTTTCTTCTGAATGTTTTAATGTCTTTGTTATTTTAGTTTTGTAGGATTAAGTAGCGGTGAAGAAAGGAGGAGGAGCACAAAACAAGGCAGGCACCGCACTAGACCGGCGAACCGTCGGTCCAAAGGCGCGAACCACCACATCCTTGACTAATGGGGGCAGAAACCTAGGACCAAAATGGCTAGACCGATGAGTCACCAATGGAACGCCAACTATAGTTTGCGAACCGCCGACTAACCATCGGCTCAAGTCATACCTGAGAAGTGGGGCACAAACGGTGATCAACCGACGAAACACAGAATATAATCGGTGAATCGCCGGTCACAAAGTAGAAAACTGGGCACAAATTCAGGTCAGTAATGATAAGGCGATGAATCATCACTTCCAATCGGTGACCGCCAGTGAAACACCGGTGCAGGTACGTGCTTTGTTTTTAAATCTTGACCAATACATTGATCGACCTGATCCAGATTCCTTTTTCAGCCGCCCAAACCTGATCAATTCCTTTTTTATTCTCCCAAAAATCCCCTTTTTCCCACTTTTTAACACTTTTCCATACCCCTTTTCATCTTCCCAACACCCCACCTTTTCATATTCCAAAAATACCCTTTTCCCACTCCCTCTATATTTAAATCAACATTAAACCCCCACCTTTTCCTCAACCAATACATTTCATCCCCATTCACCTATAAGAACCCCATTTCCATCACCTACCTCTCATTACACTCTCACTCTCTACTAGCAAAGTCCAATTTGCACCATTGTTGAGCAAGTTCAAGCTTCCAGATTTCTCATCCATTCTCATTCTTGTGTTGTGGTAAAGTAATCCTAACACTCTAATATTATTACAAGTTGTATTCTTGGTGCATATGAATGTTGTTATAGCATGTATCTCCCTTCTTTTTACTACCCTTTCCCCCAACATTTCCATTATTGTGAACATACATGTTGAATGTTGTTGATTGATATGCAATGTGAAATTAGTGGGGAAGTAGTGGTCTGATGCTTAAACGGGTGTGGGAAATTATTGCTATTGTTTAGTTGAGTTGGGCTGAAGTCTTAGTAACCCAAGGGATATAAAGGACCCAATTTTCCCGATGATAGATCAGGTAACGCCGTTCTTAAGGGTAAATTATTATTTTATCCTTTTTTACTTATGTAGGTAATTCTTGTATAATATGTGAGTATGTGTTTTTGAGAGTTGATTTTGGAATGCATTTTGAGGCAATGGGGACGATGACCATCGGCTACTCGTCGGCTAGGTCCAACGAAATGCTAATGAAATGCCGATTTATGTAAAAATTGGCTTCAGGCCACTGCCTCAACCCGGCGTCGCATCGACGCTTCATGGATCACGACCGGAGGCTCACTAATGAATCGCCAGTGGAAACTTCACTACCCCAGTGTTTTGCTCACTATCGGCGGCTCATCGGCGGTCCGCAGATCATTTCCTGCGGTTCGCCGAAATTCTGCCGGTGCTTCCAGTTCTTTCATGATTATTTCTCATCTAATAATTAGAGTAGTTGTTGTTTGTTTATCTTCATCACTAGAAAAATACAAAAATAAAAAGAAACATTGTGGATGGAACTAACATCGTGTTTGCAGAAAATGTCTTCTTCCTGGGACCCAAGCAAAGGAAAGGCCATCGCCACTTCAAAGACAAAGGGAAAAGGAAAAGCCAAAGCCACCTTATCCTCCGCTAACACCAGAGAGGCAATAATATTTTGTGTTCCCAACATGAAGAGGCACTATGCTATCTGTGAAGACTGCTCCATCACTGTGGAAAAACGCTTTGATTTAGCGGGGCTAACGGGTGACTTCCCCAACATCACTATCCAATTCACCAACAGCCGGTGGCATGTCTTTACCAACCCTCTTCCAGAGTTTTACAAAAGCCTGGTCCCATAATTCTATGCTTCTTATGAGATCAGGCAAGAGAGTATGAATCACAGAGGATATGTTGAGGAATTTTCATGCCTACCCTCAGTGTTAGTAAGGGGTGTTGAGGTTGACATAACCCCAACAGCCATAAATTCACTATTTTGGGAGAATGAAATTAATGAGGGCACAAAATATTTGGTACGCCTCGCCAACAAAGAAGCCCAATTCAGTGTTATAGCTCCAGTCATGCCACTGGAACACCTCTCTGGGCATCCATGGGTGGTGAGATATCTCGCCATGACCTACTCTTCGAGGTCAAGTTGTGGCTCGACTTCATTTGCGGTAGAATCATGCCATCCAGGAATGAACAGCGGGTGAATTTGGAAGCCTCCATCCTTATTTATTGCATCATGACAGGGGTCTCAATAAAATTTTGGGAGATAGTGTCCAATCAAATGCGGATAAAGGCCAGACAAGCCGGCACTTCAATGCAATATGCAGTGTTGATATCACAGCTATGCTTGAGAGGGGAGTACCCCTTTTTCCGGATGAGACCCCTAGCTCTGCCTCCAGTGCGATCTTCATTGCCAAAAAAAGGGACACTGATGCTTCCAAGAACAAGAGGCAGCAAATGCAGGCTTTTGAGGTCCCAGATGAGCTCGTCACCCCGGGTCAGAGCCGACTCCCTATGCCCCCGATCTCACATGCCACATCCTGAAGCATCTGGGCAAGCTTCTAGAGGTGCATCAATTCGAGGCTCCTTACCTCCTCCTACTTTCTCACATCCCATTGGTCTTCAAAAGCTTGTAGAAATGACCCACTCCCATGAGAGTCAACTCCAACAATTAGCTAAAATCCTCCTGGAACTTATCATGAAATAGTCAAAAATGAGTTGAAGCCAATCAAGGATAGCTTGGGTAAGTTGTGTGCTCATGTGGATGTGATGGAAGGAGACATGACCTCTCTCCGAGCTGAAGTTCAGGAATGGAACAGCTAGACACCTATGGCAGCACCCGACATGAGTGCTCTTGATGCATCTATGGAAGCCTCTTCCACAGCTCCAGGCCCTATCGATGATTTATTTGAGGGCTTAAGTGACAAGGAGGATGATGGGGATAAGGCTGGCCAAGTTGGAGATTGTCACGACTCGAACATAGGCCCGTATCGAGACACGGGACAACGAACCCCGAGGGACTCCAAGTCGACCCATGGAATGAATATAACAGCTAACTCAATCATATAAATGGAAGATCAATATGATAAACGTAGCGGAAGTCTAAAATAAGCATAACATCATAAATACACACAAATCTGAAGTTGATTACATTCTGTCTGAAAAGCCTCTAATATTGATAACTTGATTGGACAAGACCCCAACTAATTCTCTAAGTCTGAAACTGAATTCATAAAGAAAATTGATAAAGCATGGTCCTTGGAAGATGAGGACTCAATAACATATGTGGGACACTAACTCTTAAAGGCTGGCTAAGGATGAGGCTGAGTCTGAGTACCGGGGCCTGTATCATAAAATGATACAGCATAGAGTATGCAGTCAATACGTGGAATGTAGCGAGTGTGCAAGGTAAGTAAAATCACTTAATTAAGTAAAATCATTTAAAACATGCATCATATAAACCATAATCAAAACAAGAATCTGAGAGTAAGGATTGCATGCTATTTTTTTGAAATCATGATTAGAACATAACATAACATCATAACTGACTTGAATGACCCAAAGATCAAATCTGATAATCATAAGTAAAACTGAATATTGGGTCAAACCTCTTTTAGAACATATATATGTATATCATGAGTGATAAGTATGCATAACTAAAATTATGAGGAACAATGGGAGACTCGTCTTATAACCGTCATTCCCCGATAGAGCTTACATGGTCCCAACTATCACACTCAAGTGGGTATAGTCGTCCAAAGCCTTGCCAGGGCTAAGGAGGATACCATGATATCGATATCAAGCTCGAGGCCCAATCGGGGCAGAGGATAGCTCACAAGGGAGGTCCCTAAGTGTACATATATATAATATGTATAGACCTACATTGGTGCGTAGTTCTGAGGCATAGGGTGACCGACCCTTAGCCTACTCGGTGCTAGACACTACCCCCAAAAACATGCGTATGCTCTCCATCATTTTTCAACGAAGCTCACCATCGTATTTTGACGAAGCTCAATAATGAAATACATCTCAAATATGAAATCATATATGGGAAGCTTTAGCTCAAACCATACTACAAGCAGAAAAAATAGGGAGTCTTCACTCCAAAACCATGTGGTAAGCTTAATACATAAAATCATAAATCATACTTGAACATATGGGCATTGCTCAATACTTTAACATGCTTGAAAATACTCAATTCACTTGAAAACATGATTATAAACATGGGTAACTTGAAAACATGCTTTTCATCAATAATATCTCATCATACTTGAACATTCATCATAAATATCAACTTTCATGAACTTCTCATAAATGGGCATTTTAATTTATAAAGCTTGAAACATGATTTCAACATAAAACAACGTAAAATCTGCCCATGATTCATAATTCAATAGTAAAAACACATTTAGATCATACCCATGTAGAGAATAAGGAATTTCATTCATTGGATTAAAACCCCATAGAATCAACATATGAATTTTCATGATTTAGAGAGAGATTGGGCATGGATTTGAATGGATTCACCCAATCATAACCCTACATACCAAGGGAAGATCTAATTTTACCACTCCTTGATTGGCCAATGAAAGATTGAAGAAAAGCTTGAAGAAAGTCTAACTTGATCACCTCCTAAACCCTTCAATTTGCATGCATGGATGTGAATGAGCCTAGGATAGATTTTCCCCTCATAAAACACTGCATTTCGAGACTTAAGCGACGTAGTTTAGGACCTTAGGACTTAGGAATGACGAAAATACTCTTAATAAATTTCCTGAAAATTCTGCACTGTCAGTGACGAGGATCGATCCTACGGGTCGTACCTTGATGCCAAGACTCGTGGTATCCATCCATTACATCCCCATGCAAATTCTTAACTTCTAAGATTCTAATACCACGGCCTAACAGGACGGGTCGTTACATCAACCAACGGTCCATTGAATCCTCCCGTTACTTTCCCTGATGACCTGCATCTGGATTTCCCACGAGTCAAACCACGAATCACGCCTACTTCCCATGAGTCGTGGTTTCCATCCGTCACCTTGACTGGAGATTTTCCTACTCCTTCCCACGGTTACTTACCATGACATCTTGTTACTCACAACGAGTCATTCTACGACTCATTTCATCCTCCTAGACTAAGGACCAGTCCCGCAACGACTCCATCCAACAACACGTTACATCAAACCACGGGTCGTTCCTTGACCCGTTACTCCCAACTCTGAACCTGCAGTACCTTACCATGGACTCACCCAATGGGTCGTTGGTGGCACCAACGATCTGTACCATGACCTGTTCTGTGAAAATTTTTCAGATTTCTGTCACTTTTCATTTTAACATTACGAGTCTAATCTTGGGCACTTCCGGGGTATTATAATATCTCCCCCTTGGGAACATTCATCCTCGAATATGGGAAAACATAAAGAAAACAGAGAAATGCAATCATCATACTCAATTACTGATCATATAAGCTGAAACTGACAGAATGACTAACTCCGATTTAAACTACATGACTGAATTGAATTCATGAATCATACATATATCCATATACATGAAAGAAGTTGGGGTACATGAACTGAACACGAAACTGTGGGGCAAAAACTGAGACCTTAAGCTAGAATTGAGCCGGTAGAGAATAAATGTGGGTATCTAGCCATCATGTCTGCTTCGGCTTCCCACGTAGCTCCCTCAACATGCTGATTCCTCCATAAAACTTTGACTGAAGCTACTTCCTTGTTTCTTAGCCTTCGAACCTGACGATCCAGTATTTCCACCGGAACCTCCTCATAACTAAGGTTGTCTTTCACACCAACACTATCCACCAGGACAACTAGAGCTGGATCACCAAAGCACTTCTTTAAGAGCAATACATGAAATATAGGATGCACGGAAGCTAATTCTGAGCAAAACTCCAACTCATATGCCACCTTGCCAACCAGCTTCACAATCTGGCTGGGGACAACATAATGAGGGTTGAGTTTTCCTTTCTTTCCAAACCTCATCACCCCTTCATGGAATACACCTTTAGAAACGCCCAATCATCCACTTCGAACTCAAGTTCTCTCCTTCTCACATCGGCATAGGACTTTTGGTGACGAGCTATTTGCAACCTGTCCCGTATGAGCTGAACATTCTCCATAGCCTCATGGACTGAATCTAGTCCTATCATCGTAGCTTCACCAACTTCGAACCAACCAATAGGCGATCTACATCTTCGGCCATAGAGAGCCTCAAACGGAGCCATTTGAATACTGGAATGGTAGCTGTTATTGTATGCAAACTCAATAAGAGGCAAATGATCATCCCAACTACACTTAAAGTCGATAACACATGCTCTCAACATGTCCTCGAGAGTTTGAATTGTCTGCTCCGCTTGACTATCCATTTGCGGGTGAAATGTTGTACTGAGCTTAACCTGAGTACCAAGCCCTTTTTGAAACAATCTCCAAAACTGAGAGGTAAACTGAGTACCTCTATCCGATATGATGGACAAGGGCACTCCATGTAACCGCACTTGCTCTCGGATGTATAATTTAACATAATCCTCTGCCGAATCCGTGGTTTTGACTATTAGAAAATGAGCGGATTTGCTCAGCCTATCTACAACAACTCAAATGGAGTCATATTACCTACGTGTGCAAGGCAACCTTGTTATGAAATCCATATTGATTTCTTCCCACTTCCAAGTAGGAATACTGGTATCCTGAAGCACACCTCCCAGCCTTTGATGCTCAACCTTCACTTGCTGACATTTTGGACACTTAGTCATAAATTCTGCTGTCCTTCTTCCTGCCATTCCACCAATAGACTTCTCGTAGGTCATGGTACATCTTGGTAGCAATGGGATGCATAGAATACCTAGATCCATGAGCCTCATGCAACATCCGAAACACATAAGCGACTCTGGTATCGAAGCACACCATCTCCCCCTTTGGAGAAGACCTCTACCTTCTGATTCTGAACGGCTTCCTTTAACTTTACCAAAATAGGGTCCTCGCCTTGTCTAGATTTTACATCAGTCACCAAGGACGATTCTGATCCGTTCTGAACAAGAATACCACCATCAGTCGAGTCAAACAACCGAACTCCCAACCTTGCAAGTTGATGCACATCCTTCACCAGCTCCTTTCTCCCCTCATCCACATGGGACACACTTTCTATAGAGAGTCTACTAAGTACGCCTACTACTACATTGGCCTTTCCCAGATGGTAAAGGAAACTCATATCATAATCCTTAAGTAGCTCCAACCATCTCCTTTGTCAAAGATTGAGATCCTCTGGGTAAACACATATTGTAGGCTCTTGTGGTCCGTAAACACATCCACATGGACCCCGTACAAATAATGTCTCCATATCTTCAAGGCGAATACCATCGCCGCCAATTCAAGATCATGGGTCGGGTAGTTCTTTTGATGCACTTTTAGCTGTCTAGAAGCGTAAGTTATAACCTTTTCGTGTTGTATCAATACACACCCAAGTCCAATCCTTGAAGAATCACAATACACCATGAACCCATCGATGCCCTCGGGTAGGGTCAACACTGGTGCTGAGGTGAGTTGAGCCTTCAACTCCTGGAAGATCCTCTCACAAGTCTCCGACCATAAGAACTTCACTTTCTTATGGATCAATTTGGTCAATGGCGCTGCAAATAGATGAAAAACCCTCAAAAAATCTCTGATAGTAGCCAGCTAATCCCAAAAAGCTCCGGATATCCAAAGGACTCACCGGTCTAGGACAGTTTTTCACCGCTTCTATTTTCTGAGAGTCCATCTTTATACCCTCACTTGATACCACATGGCCCAAAAACGCTACTGAGTTCAACCAAAATTCACACTTACTGAATTTAGCATATAGTTGGAGATCCTTGAGAGTCTATAGTACCACCATCAAATGAGCGGCATGTTCCTCCTCACTCCGAGAGTAAATCAAGATGTCATTAATAAACACGATCACAAACATATCCAAGTATGGCTTGAACACCCTGTTCATCAATTCCATAAAAGTTAGAGGAGCATTAGTTAGTCCAAAAGACATAACTACAAACTCATAATGACCATACCGCGTCCTGAAGGCTGTCTTCGGGATGTCACTCTCCCGTACCCTGAGCTGATGGTATCTAGACCTGAGGTCTATCTTAAAAAAGCACTTGGCACCCTGATGGTATCCAGACCTAAAGGCTGTCTTCGGGATGTCACTCTCCCGTACCCTGAGCTGATGGTATCCAGACCTGAGGTCTATCTTAAAAAAGCACTTGGCACCATGACGCTGGTCAAACAAATCATCAATCCTGGGTAGAGGATACTTGTTCTTGATGGTGACCTTGTTCAATTGCCAATAATAAATACACATAAGAAGAGAACCATCTTTCTTTCGGACAAAGAGAATTGGTGCACCCCATAGGGACTTGCTCAGTCTGATCAAACCTTTATCTAACAGGTCCTCCAACTGCTCCTTCAACTCTTTTAACTCAGTTGGGGCCATTTTATAAGGAGAATAGATATAGGTTGTGTATTGGGAAGAAGGTCAATACCAAAATTAATCTCCCGCTTAGGAGGGATTCCCGGTAGATCATCTAGGAAGACTTCTGGATACTCGCTTACTACTAGGACTGACTGGATAGTTGGGGTCTCAGGCATCGCATCCTTAACCCTAACTAGATGTTATACACAATGCTTGGAGATCATCTTTCTGGCCTTAAGGTAGGAAATGAAATGACCTACAAGCCCACCTGAACTACCCTTCCACTCTATGACTGGCTTACTCAGAAATTTGAACTCTACTGCCCGGGTTCTACAATTAACTGACGCATAACATGCAAATAGACAATCCATGCCAAGGATAACATCAAAATCGATCATGGATAACTCTACTAGATCTGTTGAAGTGACTTTCGGAAGGACTGTGACCGGGCAACTTCTATACACCCGTCTAGCTACAACTGAATCACCCACTAGAGAAGAGACAGAGAAGGGTTCTGACAAGAATTTGAGACTGACTCTGAAACTACTAGCCACAAAGGTGTCACAAAAGACAAGGTAGCCCCTGGATCTAACAAAGCATATACATCGAGATGGAAAACTCGTAATATACCAGAGACTACATCCGGGGAGACCTCCTGCTCCTGGCGCATCGCTAAGGCATAAAATCTGTTTTGGCTCTGATCGCTACCTGTGCTAGTAGATGCCCCCTACTAGCTGGCGTGCGGGTGGAGTTGCTGAACTGGAAGCTGGGCCTTGGCCCCTATCATCGCTCTGTCTACATATTGGGAAATCTCTGAGCATATGTCTGGGCTTCCCATACCTGAAGGAAGCACCTGCACCCGCCAAGCACTGACATGTGCGCCCCTTACCACACCTGTGGCAAATTAGGATACTGGAATCTGTGGGCCTGCTACTCTGACCCCTAGGGCCTGATGCTCACCCTCTCTGATAGAGCATGGCGGTTCTGCAATCCTTGTCTAAATAGTCCGCCACCCTATGAACAAATCTGCTCACTCGCGCCCTCTGATCACTACTAACTCTGGGGCATATTTTGACAAATGAGTGAACTCAAGAGCATACTCATGCACCGTCCTCTTCCCCTGCTTAAGGTTCACAAACTCAGCTGCCTTCAGCTCCCTTATTTCACAAGGGACAAACCAATCTAGAAAAGCAACTTGAAACTCCTCCCAACTGATAAGGCCTGCTCCGGCTGCCCTACTATCTTTCCACTGTCTAAACCAAATTTGTTCAACCCCCTTCAATTGATATAAGGACAAATCAGCACACTCTACGCCATTCACCCCCACAGTCTGGGTAATCTTTACAATCTCGTTGATAAACTCATGTGGATCCTCATCCACCTTCGACCCAAGAAACTCTGGCAGGTTCATCCTTAAGAAATCTCTGACCCATGTTGCCGCCACATTTCCATTCTGCGGAACATGCGCCACTACATGCTGGTTGACCTGGGCGGTCAAGGACTACGCTAGCATATGAATGGCTACCCGAAATTCAGCATGGGCATCCGGCCCTGGTGCATGGTGCTCCTAGACTAGTGGGGCTTGTAGGTGCCCATCTCCATTGCCTTCCTCATGGCCATTTCCATTTCCACTCTTCCTACCTTCAACTCTGAGGGGATCCATGATTCTGCAATCGCGAATAGCATGAGTTAGAAGGATAGAGAGACATTTCATCGCACGACATAGATTATAAAAGAAGGGAACATTTCCCAAATTTTTCGTAGCCTCTTCGTCAAAAGTGTGGCGCGCTTCACACTCATGAAAAAGACTCTACTTGACGCATCTTTCGGACACCCTAGGACACTTCAAACCTATTTCTCTAATACCAAGTTTGTCATGACCCGAACATAGGCCCGGATCGAGACACGGGACAAGGAACCTTGAGGGACTCCAAGTCGACACATAACATGAACATAACAGATAACTCAATCATAAATGTAGAAGATCAACTTGATAAACTTAGCAGAAGTCTGAAATAAGCATAACATCATAAATACACACGAATCTAAAGCTGATTACATTCTATGTCTGAAAAGCCTCTTATACTGATGAGTTGATGGGACAAGACCCCAACTAACTCTCTAAATCTGAAACTGAACTCATAGAGAAAACAGATAAAGCATGATCCTCAGAAGATGAGGACTCACCGACAGATGTGGGATGCTAACTCTGAAAGGCTGGCTAAGGACGAGGCTGAGTCTGAGTACCAGGGCCTGTATCATAAAATGATACAGCATAGAATATGCGGTCAGTACATCAAATATACCAAGTATGCAAGGTAAGTAAAACCGCTTAATTAAGTAAAATCATTTAAAACATACATCATATAAAACATAATCAAAACAAAAATCTGAGAGTAGGGCTTGCATGCTATTTTTCTGAAATCATGATCTGAACATAACATAACATCATAACTGAATCGAATAACCCAAAGCTTAAATATGATAATCAGAAGTAAGACTGAACATTTGGTCAAACCACTTTTAGAACATATATATGTATATAATGAGTGATAAACATGCATAACTGAAATTATAAGGAACAATGGGAGACTCATCTTATAACCGACATACCACGATAGAGCTTACGTGGTCCCAACTATCACACTCAAGTGGGTAGAGCCGTCAAAAGCCTTTCCAAGGCTAAGGATGATACCATGATATCAATATCAAGCTCAAGACCCAATCGGGGCAGGGGATAGCTCACAAGGAGGTCCCCAAGTGTATATATATACATATATATAATATGTATAGACCTACATTGGCGCACAGTTTTGAGGCATAGGGTGATCAACCCTTAGCCTACTCGGTGCTAGACTCTTCTCCCAAAAACATGCATATGCTCTCCATCGGTTTTCAACGAAGCTCACCATCGTCTATTGAAAAAGCTCAATAATCAAATACATCTCAAATCTGAAATCATATATGGGAAGCATTAGCTCAAACCATACCACAAGCTGAAAATAATTGGGAGTCTTCGCTCCAAAACCATGTGGTAAGCTTAATACATAAAATCATAAATTATACTTGAACATATAGGCATTTCCCAATACTTTAACATGCTTGAAAATACTCAATTCACTTGAAAACTTGATTATAAACATGGGTAACTTGAAAACATGTTTTTCATCTATAATATCTCATCATACTTGAACATTCATCATAAATCTCAACTTTCATGGACTTCTCATAAATGGGCATTTTAATTTATAAAGCTTGAAACATGATTTCAATGGAAAACAAGGTAAAACCTGCCCCTGATTCATATACATTTAGATCATACCCATATAGAGAATTAGCAATTTCATGCATTGGGTTAAAATCTCATTAGAATCAACATATGAATTTTCATGATTTAGAGAGAGATTGGGCATGGGTGTGAACCAATTCACCCACTCATAACCCTACATACCTAGGAAAGATCTGATTTTACCGTTTCTTGATTTCCCAATGAAAGATTAAAGAAAAGCTTGAAGAAAGTCTAACTTGATTACCTCCTAAACCCTTCAATTTGCATGCATGGATGTGAATGATCCTAGGATATATTTTCCCCTCATAAAACACTACAATTCGAGCCTTAAATGACGTAGTTTAGGACCCTAGGACTTAGGAATGACGAAAATACCCTTAATGAATTTTCTGAAAATTCTGTGCTATCAGTGAAAATGATCGATCCTACGAGTCGTACCTTGATACCTCGACTCGTGGTATCCGTCCATTACATCCCTTGAAAATTCTTAACTTCTCAGATTCTAATACCACGGCCTAACAGGACGAGTCATTACATCAACCAACGGTCCATTAAATCCTCCCGTTACTTTCCCTGATGACCTGCATCTGGACTTCCCACGAGTGAAACCACGAATCGTGCCTACTTCCCACGAGTCATGGTTTCCATCCGTCACCTCGACTGGAGATTTTTCTGTTCTTTCCCACGGTTACTTACCACGACCTGTTGTTACTCACGAAGAGTCATTCTACGACTCGTTACTTCCTCCTAGACTACGAACCAGTCTCACAATGACTCCATCCAACAACACGTTACATTAATCCATGGGTCGTTACTTGACCCATTACTCCCAACTCTGAACCTACAGTACCTCACCACAGACTCACCCAACTGGTCATTGGTGGCACCAACGATCCGTACCATGACCCATTCTATGAAAATTCTCCATATTTCTGTCACTTTTCATTTTATCATCCTAGGTCGAATCTTGGGCATTTTCGGGGTATTACAGAGATGATGATGATGATGAAGTTGATGATGAGTGACCATACCAGGAAGCCCTTTCCCCTCTTTAATTGTCATGCATACATTGAGGACAATGTAAATTATTTTTTGTTGGGGGCGGGTTGAGTGTGGTGGTTTGTAATGAATATATTTTGATGTATTTGTGCCCTTGTCAGGCTTGTGATTGATGAATTTGTGCCCTTTTCCAGCTTTTTAGTTGATGGTCTGAAAGCCTTTGTGGGGCTTAACATGAAATGAATTGTTCTTGATATTAGTACCATCGAATGGGTCCTTGATTTAATTGCCAAATGTTACTTTGTGACCCAAGTTTAATTTTATTCGCCTTTGTAAATAGTAGATAGTAATCAAACTCCAAGGGTTTTCTTCATACCATGGTTCTTTCCCAAGGAGAATTTTCTTTTTCTTTTCTTTTTTGATTGTCGAACCGGGTTGGCATCTTTCAGTGATAGATTCTGAGGCGACTCTCTTAAGAGAAAACCATGTCTTTCTTTAAGTCTTTTGTGGAATTGTTTTTTGAGGTGTACCACCAGAAATTTTTGTGTGCGACATGAAAAACATGAAAATGGGCATTTGAAAAGAAAGATGTAGTAGTCTCTTGTCATGCATTATATATTCCCTGTTTGTCCTGTGAATCTTCATGTTCTCGTGTCTTGAATCTAAATCTTGTGACAATGATGACTTGTGTGAACTCTTTGAGTGTGATGCCTTGTGTGGTAAGGATTTTTAAATGAATCTCATGCATCTCTTCTTTTCTATAACTTGCCCCTAAGTGTAACTTAAGGCGAAATCCTATATGTGGCTACACTTAAAACATGATTTTAGGCTTTCATTTGACTAGTCACTTTATCCAAAATGACCTCCAAAAATGTCTTCCCTTGTTAGCCAATATTGTGCCTATGGACTGTTTATTCTTGGAAACCACATTACAAGCCAATATTCTTTTTTGTAACCCTCCTCTTGGCACCCATCCTCCCTAATTGCTACTGATGAGTAAATGAGAATAATAGGGGCTTGAAGCCCCAAGATATAGGGAGAGATAAGGAAATCAGTAAGAAAGAGGTAGAAAGCTTAAGTTTGGGGGTTTACAAGAAAAAGGGAAATATGAGTAGCTTAAATGTGAGATAACACCAAAGTGTGATCAAAATGAATGAAATGATGGGTTGAAAAATCCTAAGGTACCAAAAGAGAAATGGCTAGTGAAATGGTGTTACCTCTTGCTTAGACAAGACTTAATGTGATAGCCAAATGAGCTGCAAGGAAGACCTTGGAGAAATAAAAGATAAAAATGATTGCAAAAGGAGGAATAAGGTGGAGTGATCTAAAGAGTTGAACGGGGAAGATGAAAGTATTCACATAAAGGCATTAGGAAATTTCTAGTCACTAGAGATAAATAATTGTCCTACCATTACCCCTAGCCTTCATTATGACCCGCAAGTCCTAATTGATTTTGAATGTAGTTGCTCTACATTAGCGGCGAATTACACGAAGGCCAAGTCTATGGGTCAAGTTGTGTGCATAGAGATTTCTTTTGTGAGAGTGAGTGGGATCAATTTTCTTTCTATAATCCCTTATGTGCACATTGAATTATGATAAATAAAAAGGATTCTCTCTTATAGTGAGTGGCATCACTCCTTTTTGATGACATACTTGCATTAAGGTAAAGATGTGATTGAGGCATGAGCGTTGTGAGGTCCAAGGAAAACTTTGAATGTGCAGTGATTATGAATTGAGATGATATATGTATTTGATTGGATAAGATATGCCCTTATTTTGCAAAATGAAAGAAGTTGTGAATCATTCCTTTGAATTATGGTTGCCCCTTGAAACTTCTCCACATATTTTTAAGGGGAAATTGCTTCTCTTTTTTTGTGAGTTGGTGAGCATTTTTGGGTTGTCATAGATTAAGTGGTCATTGATGCATAGACTCTTGTGGAGTTTCATGTCGTTCCTTTTTATTAACCGATAAGAATTGCATTACTTGAGGACAAACAATGGTTCACGTTTGAGAGTTTGATGAGTTGGTAATTTACCAACTCATTAGGCTCTTAAGCATGAGCTTTAGCTTAGTTTTCAAGTCTTTTAGTTGGATTTTATGCCCTTTTGCCTTTTTATGTGCAAGTATCTGATTTGAATAAAAGGAGCATGAATTAGAGCAAAACGGATGTAATTCAGGTGAAAACCGGTGCTCTATTGGAGGACACCGACGAAACGCTAGTCAACCACAGGCAATCACTGGCTTAAGGAGGAACTGCAACTGGCGGTCTGTAGACTGCAACTGGCGATCCACCGGTTCCATTGCCAACAGGTACTAGAAATGGCTGGAGCAATGATGAAATTGATCGGCGGCTCGCGGAAGTCAATCGGCGAACCACAGGAAGGTCCTAGAACTTCACTGGATTGTAGAAGAAAATGACTGACAGCTGCGGATAGCAACCGGCAAACCTCCAATTCTACCACAAGTGAGGACACGCCTGAATAGTGAAAAATCATCAAAGCCTGAACATTAGAATTCCATTGAAGAGAAAGAAATATTAGAATATTGTTTTTTATCTTCATCTTCTTCTTCATCAAGGTATAACTATTATTTTAGAAATATAATGAGTTTGATTTTACTTATTCCTAATGATGAAATTATTGAGTTTATTATTGAATATGCTCTTGTGTTTCTCAATTATGAGTAGCTAAATGTATAGCTAGAGGTGTGTGATGATGGGTGTTTAATTTGATTGAGCATTGCTAGACTTGTCTTGTTATTACTAAATTAGTGTAAATCTATTGAATTCTCCGCAAGTTATAGTTGATTGCTCATAGTTGCAAATATGGGTATTGTTTTCTTACTTGAGTTTAGCTTGAAAAAGAAGAATTAAGTAATGGGGGAGAATTTAATGGTGGATTGGGCTAGAAACAGCCAAAACCCATGATCATAACCCCTTAAGAGGTTGATGTCTAGAAGTAGCTTAGCCTCTAATCTAAACCATATTGGAATAGTTGAATTGTGCCTTGAGATTCGAGAAAACTCAAGGATAAGGAGTTCAATTGGTTTAAGAACATCGGGCTCCATCTTTTTTCAAGATTATATGCACACATTAGTAATAATTTGACTATCTAGCAAATCCTAATTTGATTGACATCCCATCTACACAACACCTCTAGCCTTTTCTCATTATTGTTTCTCAATTTTAGTTATTTTGCTCTCTTAACTAGCTGATTTTAGAATCCACAATACTTTTGCCTTCACTTCCCCAAAATTTACATTTATGTTTTAATTGATTGGATGTGAATCACTTTAATTCACTAAACGACTCTTGTGCACATCATTCTCAATTCACTAAATGACTCTTGTGCACATCATTCTCTAGTCCTTGTGGGATTCGACTCCGACACTCATCGAGTTTTTTTTTTGATACAATGATCGCTTACGTTATATCTAAATGAGGATTATAGTTGTAGCATTATCAAATGCATGCTCTAAGTCTTTTGAATGCTTGAAGGAGAGATTGATCACTGCTCCAATCATAATTGCACCTGACTAGTTCTTACCATTTGAGGTGATGTGTGATGCTAGCAGAGTGGCCCAAGGTGATGTATTAGGACAAAGGCGTGAGAAGATATTTGATCCAATTTATTATGCTAGCAAGGCACTTAATGCAAATCAGAAAAATTACACCGTGACTGAGCAAGAGTTGTTGGCTGTGGTATTTGCATTTGAGATGTTTTGGGCTTACTTGCTCGGAACTAAAGTGTTTTTTCATACAGACCATGCAGCTCTTCAGTACTTGATGACAAAGAAGGATGTCAAACCACAGTTGATTAGATGGGTACTATTGCTGCAAGTGTTCGAGTTCAAGGTTAAGGACCGGAAGAGGCCCGAAAATCTGATGGCGGATCACTTGTATAGACTGGAGACATAGGTAGTATTGAGAGATGAGCTTGATATGGATGATACATTCCCTGACAAACAGGTTTTGGCTGCATCATAGGATCTCATTCCAGGGTTTACGGACTTTGTTAATTATCTAGTCAGCGATGTGGTACCTGCAGATTTATCCTTTCACCAGAGAAGGAAGTTCATGTCTGATATGAAGAATTTTTTCTGGTATGAGCTATCCTTGTTCTGTATTTGTGCTAATGGGGTGATCCGTAGATGTGTCCCTGAAGCTGAGATGCTGAGCATATTAGAGGTTTGTCACATATCCTCTATTGGGGGTCGTCCTAGTGGTATCCGTACTACTCATAAAAATTTGCAATGTGGGTACTATTGGCTGGCTATTCATCAGGATGGACATCATTTCACTAAGACATATGATGCATGCTAAAGGCAAAGAGGATTATCGCGAAGGCATGAATTCCCTCTCACCCCTATTCTTGTGATTAAGCTATTTGATGTGTGGGGCATTGACATCACGGGCCCGTTTGTGAGCTCGAATGGGATAAAGTACATACTTGTAACTGCGGACTATGCATCAAAGTGGGTAGAGGCAATTGTGCTTCCTAATAATGAAGGAAAACATGTCACAGCATTCTTGAAGTGGAACATTTTCTCCAGATCTGGGACCACTATGGAAATCATTAATGATAGGGGTTCGTACTTTTGCAACCGATTGTTTCAAACTTTGCTTGAAAAATATATGGTGAAGCATAGGGTGGCAATGCCTTACCACCCGCAATCTAGTGGGCAAGTTGAGGTCTCCAATCGGAAGATAAAGACTATCCTTAGCGAAGACGGTGAATGCTAATACAACGGTCTGGTCTAGGAATCTAGATGATGCCTTGTGGGCCTCTGTACTGCCTTCAAGACTCCTATAGGTATGTTCCCCTATCATCTTGTATATGAGAAAGCATGTCATCTTCTGGTTGAACTTGAGCACAAGGCTATGTGGGCACTCAAGAAGATGAATCTGAGTTGGGGTGATGCGGCAAACTTGAGGCTTGATCAGTTGAATGAGTTAGATGAATTTCGCTTGAAAGCCTATGAAAGTTCATCTATATACAAGGAGTGGATGAAAATATGTCATGAACATAAGATTAAGCAAAGAGAGTTCGTCCTGGTGATCTGGTTCTACTATTCAATTTAAGGCTTTGCTTGTTTCCTAGTAAGTTGAAGTCTAAGTGGTTGGGGCCATTCTGAGTGGTGCAAGCATTTCCATATGGTGCAATTGAGCTAGAAAATCATGAAGGAAAGAGTTTTAAGATGAACGGTCAGCGAGTTAAAGTATATTTGGGAACAAGTGAAGAAATCAAGTTGGTTGACCTTTGGGCCTTGGGAGATGTCTAAGTAGCCCAAAGACTCACATCGTGTTGCGATATTAAATCAGGCACTTCATGGGAAGAAATCCATAGGGGTAATCTTGATGAAGTCTGAGTAATCAAAATGCCCGCATCATGCCACGATGTTAAATCAGGCGCTTCGTGGGAGGCAACTCATGTTGTAATTGTAACATAAAGAGAGTGTTCACTTGTGCTGACATGTGCAGGTTAAACAGGGAGAAAATTCAAAAAATTCAGTAAAGACCTTAACTACGAGTCTTAAAACAGCCCGTATTATGTTAGTACAACTCTTAGTTCTGGTCGTGGATCCTTACTCAGAGAATGCACACTTTCAAAAGTGATTAGACGGTTGGTCACAATGAACCGTCCTTAAAAGGACGGGTCACTGGATCACCCGTCCTTTTAAAAGTCAAGGATTGAACTTACGGATGTATAGAACGGGACGTTGTGAGAACAAACAGTCCATCCTTTGTGTTTGTACGTTCCTCAAGTAAGTTTTCTAACTCTATACTAACAAACACATAAAACGGGTCGTTGTTTTAACACATGACCCATTGAACGATTCATGGTCAGATCTTAAAATTTTTAAATCCCATATCGACCCGAGCCGACTCGCCCACACCCAATTCTTTTAAAACCTCTCACCCAACCAAAACGTCTGTTACTTCTAAATTTTTGTAGCCAATACTCCCTCCGTCCTAAGTGAATCACAAATAAAGTAACTACCCAAGCACACCACAACATCTTTTGCAATCAAGTCAAGGATTTTCATAGCCCTAATTCTCGATTTCATCTCCCTTTTCTCAAGTGAGTGATTTTTGGGAAATAATTTCTTGCTTTAATTTTGTCATGAATTTGTGTAAATGCCATTTAAACTACTTCTAAACTTGGTGAATTTAGTGTAAAATTGTATGACTTAAAACAGAGGGTAGACTTACACTGTTGTTAATAAGCGTAGAAGGGAGTATGGCCTAGGTCTAGGATTGATGAAATTGTTGAATGAAACCGACAGTGAAAATAAAACCTAATAAAATGGGTGTCATTGAATTTTTTATGGGGGTGAAGTCTGAGTAACCTCCAGAACATGCTTAAAATTTAAAAATAAAACCTGGGTGATTAAAAATTTGAACCAAACGCACTGTATAGGGTGACGGCAGGGTTCACGAACCAATCAACGATCCGTCCTATCTCACAATGGCTCATTAATTGGGTCATCAGGACTTCCAGTGATCCAGATTCCATACCTTCTCACAATGAGTCGTTCAACTGACCATTATATCATAGTACGAATCGTTGGACATAGTCATTGTAAGAAGTTCTAAAAACTAAAGCCTACTAACCATAATAAACGGACCATCCAATGCACTATTGTATCTCACAAAGGTCCGTTGAATGGGCCCATAGGATCAAGGCCCAAATGGCCAACTTTATGAATCTCATTCAATGACCACAATAATGGGTCATTTATTCTCACAACGACCCATACTGATGGTTGTCTGATCTGGTAGAATAAAAATTCCTGCATGTATGTTTTTGTGCTTTTTGAATCATTATTCCACAAGTATAATGCCTTCAAAAGGAAATAAGAAGCAATAAGAAGCTACCGCAAGGAAAGAAATTGCTAATAAGCGGCAGCTTTGGGACGAACTTGAGTCAGACAACCCAAGTGGTTTAGAGGAGAACTATGACATTGACTCCTGCAATGATTCTCTAGTTGTGAAAACTAGGGCGCAATCCAAGGCAAAGGAAGTAGCAGCGGCCACTTCTCCACTTCCCCAGTCTGAATTGGGAGGAAAAGGGCCAAGTCCGATAGTGAATACCCTCCTACCGATGATGCAGAGGAGGACGATAATAATGTTGAGGATTCTGGAGAGGATGGTAGTGCAGCTGAGGATTTCGGTGAAAAGGAGAGTGTCGCGGAGGAATCAGGAGAACAAGAAGAGGACCCCGACCCTCCCACCACACCAAATGCAAGGTCCAAAAGATGGACCATACAGGGCTCCAGGTACATTTCTTATGTGGGGTTAGCAATCAATGACAAAGGAAACCCCAGGCGCAGTATTCAGGAGGAGCCATGGATTCGGACCGATGCATTGAATGAGGTCCCCAAGCTCAAACGGCTATTTGATATTTATAACATGCATTGGATGGCCGAGACACCGAGAAAGTACAGTGTGGAAATGGTGCATGAATATTATGCCAACTACTACTGCATATGGAAGAATAGTGCTCCTTCGAAGCAAGGAACAAAGAAACAGCCCGTGCTAGATTCAGTCCGGTGAAATCCATCCCACTAGATATATCCGAGAGGACTACCACTCGGATCTTTATAGGCAGTGACTACACGGGGTCGACAGACACTCCAAAGTATGATTACCTGATGGAGGCATTGAAGGGGGTCAAAAAGTTGAGAACCGAGGACAAGCTAATCTATTAGTGGATGGCCAATATTATTAGTGAAGCCAAGGAGGGAGCAAAATGGGTAACAGGTGGGAAGCCAATCTACAAGGCATCCCTGAATTTTTTGCTAAATCATGATAGTCTGTCCATTGTCTAGCACCGGCTTGCACCTACAGTGAATGATAATATTTTGAGTACGGACCGGCAACCTTGTTGGCTTGCATCATGTCAGATTATTTACTGAACATCCGTCAGATCATTGATATAAAGATATGGGAGTGGGCGATCAAGGATAAGACTACTATCCCGTTCCCGAGCCCGGTCTATCAGATGTGTATGGAATCCTATATGTGTTTCCTACTGGACATTGATCATCTAATCACCGACACCAAGACGGTATACATAGCACTGATCAAGGATGACCTAAATCCGGTGGCCCGATTTTGAGGTCTGGTTGTGGGCCCAAGAGTGGTTGAGGGAGCTACAAATAGAAGCAAGCAGATTGATGCCTCTATACAGGCTGAGTATATCATGGAGCTTCCGGATACTCAAACCGGTGATTCAGAAGCTACCACACCTATCACCCCTAGTATTACTTCACAGTCCACTCCTACTAGATATATGCTAGTCTCTAAGGCTGACATGAGGAAGATGTCCATGAAGCTGACGATTGCCAAGTGAAAGATTGACATGTTGCTCGAGAAAGTCAAGCCATGGGTCAAGAAGGAGATAGATAAGGCGCGAAGGAGTTGATATGAGACTGGATGTATTTGAGGTGTTCCCCAATTAGTTCTGATTTGATACTCACACCCGAGATTAGGATATGATGGAGAGAGAGTTAGCAGCATTGAGAGCATCTGTGGCGAAGTTGTCATCTCGGCAGACTCTGATATTGCCACCACCAATCGTTTTGATGATTGAGGAGGACATGAATAAGGAGATTCCTCAGTTCTTTGACCTTAAGTCGGTCCAGCGTGAAAAAGGAAAAAAGCAAGCCGTTGAGGCAAATGAGGATGAGGAAAGGAAGCGGAGGAAGAAAGAAACAAGAGCACTGAAGGCCGCACTCCAAGAGAGCCATCACACCTCTGATGTTCATAAGAGAGAGCTTCAAGAGAAGGGGAAGGAGGCTGGAAAATTTACTGTGAGTCTAATGCCCAAGGAGAGTGAGGGTACACTCATTGCCCCCGTAGCTACTACTTCAAAAAGCGCATCGGCCATAGCTGGTACCACCACTATTGATGTTGGGGTCGAGTCTGAGACTCCAGCTGCTGAGGATTCTGGGGTTGCATCTGCATCCCCCATTGACCAGACCACAGGCATCTAGGATGTTGCAGTATGTTCCTTATCCCTATGTTTTACTACTGAGATACATCAAGGGCGACACATGATTTTATTGATGGGGGTGGGGTAGTACTTGGCTTCTTGCTGAAATTCTTTTCTCTTGGGTGTTCCTTATCTAGTAAAACCAGCATGTTTAGGGTTTCTATTTTGTGTTTCATGTTTCGTGTTTTGTTTATGTTAGTTAGCTAGAAGGAAAATAGGAGGCATAGTAGTAGTCGAATAAAACATATTGTTGTGATTGATTATGTATGTTTAAAATGTTACCCCGCCTAAAAAGTTTTAGTGTGTATGTACTTTGCTGTGAATTCTGGACCAATGTGGCTCTTTGCATGGCATTGTAGTTATCGCTAGAATAATAAATGCTTAAACTGTGCATGAAACTAGTAGTTGGTAATTAGTTGTGCAACCTAATGTATGTGTGAGTGAGACATGTACTTAATTCAACTTTGTGCGTCAATTTAGAATTTGCCTGGTCAGTATTCCGAGGTATAGGATGGGACATTAGGAAAGGATCATAGGTTGTTTTTTATTATTAGTCCACTCTAGCCTAAATTACCCACCAAATAGAAATAAATATCCCTTGATCCCGATTTTGAGCCTTAAATAAACTTTTTTTTGTTTAGCCAATTCATCTTCCCTCTTTAATTATGATGAACCTGTTTTGACCTTGGTCCCTCCTTGGACATTGTGTACCTCAACTCAGGCAAATTGCCTAAGTTAAGAGTGGCTATTATAGGGGTGAACAACAAAAGTAGGTGGTGAGGTAGTTGAATCATGAAAAAGAAAGGCGGGTGCAGTGTGCATAATGAAAATTAAAGAAAAAATTTTGTGAGAAATGAATGAGAAAAAAAAAGAAAAAAAAAGAGAAGTACAACAAAAATGAATGAAAAGCGAATACCGCACCCGTAGTTTTAAAAAAAAACATAAAAGAAGGAAAAAGGGAGAAAAGTGGAAAAAGAAGCTGAAGTGGAGCCAAAGTAGTGTAATGCCAAGGAGGGCTAAGTCACTATATCCATATGTACCATACCCATCCCCGAGCCTACACTACAGGCCTAAGAAAGTCCTATAGTGATCCTAGTTCAAGCGTCCAAAAATCGAGGTATTGAAAGTAAAGGCAATCCTATGGTATTGTAGGTGCACAATTTGAATCCCTTTGTGAGAGTGAGTGAATTCTTACCGAGTCCCAAAATTATTTTCCATGATCATGTATATATGTGTGGGACTTCTTTCTAGTGATGGCACGTAATTAAATCGGCTGATTGCTACTTTACCTAGGTGAAATGTCATTTTGTGTATGCTTGGTTGGGTAGTGATAACATGGTGCCATCTATTGATCCTATTGTGCCATAAGGAGGAGTATTAAATCATCGCACCAGTTTTATCTTGAACATTGTGGGAAGGGGGCTTATTGGGTGAGCATGTATGCTTCATAGGTTTAAGACTGCTACGCATCTCCTAGGTTTCTTTTAATTAAGCGTCGTCATGGATTGGTTTTATTTTGTTTACCTAAGGACATGCAAACATGCTAAATTAAGGGTGTTTATGTGTCGTGGTTTTATGGCACTTTATACGCTTAAAACCAAGTATATATCATGCACTTAGGTACATTTATCCAGATATGATGCATTTTGGTAGTTTTGCAGGTAAAATAGGTTGCGGGAATTGGATATGAGAAAAGAGCTGATAAAGGGCTCAAAGGAAAATAGACAAGCCATAGGACGGATCGATGTTTCTCACCACGAGCCATACCAGGCAGCCGTCAGATTAGGTTCAAAAAATTGGCAAAATCCATGCCCAAACAAAGATGGCACCTATGGCCCGTTTGATCATATAATGGACTGTACTATGTGGTCGTGGAACAGATTCAGAAAAAGTGTTAAAAGAGGCCACATTCAATGGATAAGAAGGACAGGTCATGCATTTAAAAGATGAGTCATCCTAAGTGCCATACAAAGAGATTCAGAAAACATGCCCCGAAGGCCTAGAACCAACGGAGGGAACCAACGGCTCATACATCTTCACAACGGGCCGTTGTATGTACCAGAATTAAAAGGGCCCAAGTTTGTATGAAACAACAGAATCATCCAATGAAGCATCCAACGGACCGTTGAATCATCCAACGAGCCATTGTACCTTCCGACACCAGAATCTAATTTTATTTGGGAAAGGATTTTATTTTTGTCTATAAATAGAATTTATAGGTTTCTTTTACAAGTTCCGACTCTTTGACTTATTGTTGTTCTAATTTGAAGTCTAAGAAACATCTTGTCTTAATTTTGTTCTTAGGTTTTGAGAATTTAAACAAGCATTGATCATTGATTTTTGGTTATTGTTGATTAATTTAAGAAGTGTGATTTCTTCTACAAATTCTTGTAAGTTCACAATTATGATTTCTTCTATAATTTTTTATCATAATTCTTCAAGCATGAGTAGCTAAATTCCATAACAAGGGTTGTAGGAACCATGATGAATTAACAAACGTAGGGCAAAATACATAGTGATTCTTGAATGGGGTTTATATATGTATTGTTCTGCCCTTTATTTTAATTGCTTTTTAATGGTCGTGAATGTTAGAACTCGCCTCATTCTTTCTCACCAGACCAAGGAGGTAATGAATGGTAAAAGAGATTAATAGCGGAGATTTAAGGTTATCAACCCTCATCTAATAACTGACCTTGTCCGGAAATAGCTAATCTGATATCAAAGGTAAGGGTTAATCAAGTACACATTTGCATACAGATCAAGTTGTGTGGTGATAATCCTCTATTTAGGGTACCAACCATTTAGATGAAATTAACATACCGATATTGCATGTTAAATACCAGAATAGATCACTAGTGCAATAAGCCTGCGTTGTTATGAAATTATGGGGAACATAGTCCTAGTCAAGTCACTCATTGAATATAATCAACATTAGCAAAGAATTTACTTACTGCTACATACTGTTTTTACATTATTTCTTGTGAAAAACATCCCCCATACGAATAAGTAGACTAATAGTAATAGTAAATGAATTAACCGAGGTCCTCGCCATATTCTTTGTGGTATTTGACCCCAACCCTTGTTGGATTCTATATTTGAACATCGACCACTTTATATATCATCTGGAGATGTAATTTGGGCGAGATCAATGATCAACGTCTCGGATAGTCTATGTCATAAGTTGATATCTATAGACTAAGTTGAATTTGCATGCCTAACAAACCACAAACCTCAAACGCCAAAATAAGTATATAATAAACTGGTTCATTGTCAATATCTAAAAGTCGCGTTCTATGATCGACAACCCAACTTGTCTATCATCATCCGTTGTTATATGTAAACTAGGGTCGGCCTATATATGTATAAAACTATAATACCCCGAAAGACCAAAGATCAGACCCAAGAGTTAAAATGGAGAAAATAGGAATTTCTACACCAGCGCACAGGACGAGTCGTCTAGTGACCCATCAGGATACCCATGAGTCGTTAAGTGACCCGTGGGGAGAGGTTAGGACTTGTTGGAATTTTTGGTTTTTAGGTGACCACGGATGTGACCACGATTCGTGGTCAGCATCACGACTCATCAGGTCAGTCGTGGTCAAGGATGATATGAAGGGAGAAGAGAAATAGGCAGTGCACCTAATAGGTTATCACCACGACTCATAGGGTACACCATGAGTCGTGGTGTCGCCCCAGTTGAATTTTTAGCAGTGAAGAGGATGGGAGGTGACCATAAGTTGTGGTCACCAGTAACGACTCGTTAAGTCCCTCGTGGTAACCTTCAATAGATTTTTGGTAGTGTTCATGACGAATGCAGACCACGAGTCATGGCTAGGGACGACGACTCGTCTAGTCCCTCGTTGGGACTGGTAATCTATTTTTTTCTGCGAGTTTATTAAGGGCTTTTTCATAATTCCTAAGTTACTAAGGCCTAAACTACATCATTTTATGCTCGGTTAGAAGGGTTTTAAGAGATTTAAACCTATCATAAGCCTTACCATTCCACGCATGCAAGACTAGAAGGCTATTAGAGGTTACCAAGGCTAGAATTCACCAATTCTTCTTCAATTTTCTTTGGGTGTTCAAGGAAGAGAGTAGAATAAACTTACTAAGATATGTGAGGCTATGAATGAGGGTACCTTTCACTCTCATGACCTAAACTCTTCTCAAATTTCATGAATTCCTAAAAGTCAAGTTTCATGATCCATGAGGTTTATGCCAATTCTTGTGAAATTCTATAAGATCTATCAATGGGTCAATCTCCTTCATGTATCAAATTATGTTTTATGATCTATGGGTAGATTTTATGACTATTTTGAGTATAAATTTATAGATTTGAGTTTAAATCTAATTATGTCCAATTATGTATGATTTCACGAAAAATCAAGTTGATTTCGTTATGATCTTGATCTAAATTAGCCCAACTATGATTTAAGATTTATGATATGATTTCTCTCAAGTAATTATCATGGATTTATGAAATATCAAATATATAAATTTTTTACAAGTATGCATGAATTTCATGATTTGTGGATTTATGATTATGGCCGACTCATGGGCCTTATTTCATGGCTAGTTCACATATTTCAAGCATGCTTATGATTATGATGTTTTAAACAGCCCATGAACCTCATGTATGTTTCCCTATTATCCTATGAGCACAATATATGTTTTGGGAGTAGTATTTAACACTGAGTAGACCCGGGGTCTAAGCATACCCCGAGTATCAGAACTATGCGCCAACGTAGCCATGATGGGACCTCCTTTGCTACTGTCCCTTTTGCCCAAATGGGCCTTTCATGAGTGATATCACGTCTCTTTTCATGGTTTTACTCTTGGCAAGGTACGAACACCCCCCCGACTATGGGTTTACAGGGTGGTTTCCATGTGTGCTCATATGGGGTATATCGGTTATAAGAATCTCTCACTGTTCCTAATGATTTATGCATGGTTGTGATTATGTACTTTGGCTCTAGACATGTTTAATAAAGCTTTTCTTTTATGATTATGAATATGACTGATTTACAAATGTTTTGAAAACCTTGAGCCCTATGTTTACATAATGATATTTATGTTATGATCATGTTGTCTTACTCTTATGAACTCTTATGTATTTTAACTATTCGTTTTACTTACCTTGAATACTCGGTACATTCCACATACTGACTGCATACTCTATTTTGCATCATTTTATAATACAAGCTTTGATATACAGACTCAGTCCTGTCGATAGTCATATTTTCGAAGTTAGCTTTCCTTAGACCCAGTTGGTGCGTCCTCATTTTTTGAGGACCTTTATATTCAGACATGTTCAGCATTTTTAATTTCAGAATATTGTGAGTTAGTTGGGGTCTTCTCCCATCAACTCGTCAGTGTTAGAGGCTTTTTTCGACATATTTGTATTCATCTTTAGACTTGTGCATGTAATCTGATGTTATGGTTGTTTAGACTTCTGTTATGCTATTTATGATGATCATCCACTTAAATATGATTGAGTTAGATGTATGTTCATGCCATGGGTCGACTTGGAGCCTCTCGGGGTTTCTTGTCCCGTGTCTCGATCTGAGCCTATGTTCAGGTCATGACAAACTTGGTATTAGAGCATTAGATTTTAAAGTGTACTAGGGTGTTCAAAAGTCGCGTTAAGTAGAATCTTTTTCATGGGTGTGAAGTTCTTCACTCTTATGACGAAGAGACTACGAGACATTTAGGAAATGTTCCCTTTTTTCATGATCTAAGTCATGCGATGAAATGTCTCTCTATCCTACTATCTCGTGCTATACGCGTTTACAGAATCATGCCTCCTTACAGAGTTAATGGAAGGAGAAATGGAAATGGAAATAGCCATGAGAATGTCAATGGAGACGGGCATCAGCAAGCCCCACCAGCCCACGAGGAGCATATCCTCGAGTCAGTTGTCCACGCGAAGTTCAGGCTACCATTCAAATGTTAGCCCGGCCCTGACTGCCCAGGTCAATCAACAGGCGGTAGCGCATGTCCTCAGAACGAGAATGCGGCGACGAAGAAAGTTAGAGACTTTCTGAGGATGAACCCTCCAAAGTTAGTTGGATCAAAGGTGGACGAGGATCCACGTGAGTTCATTAAGGAGATTTTGAAGATCACCCAAATTATGGGGATGATCGGAGAGGAGTGCATTGACTTAGCCTCTTATCAGCTGAAAGGGGTTGCGCATATGTGGTTCAAGCAGTGGAAAGATAGTCGGACAGTGGGAACAGGCCCCAACGGTTGGGAGGAGTTTCATACCGCATTTCTAGAGCGGTTCTTCCCTCGTGAGATGAGGGAGATTAAAGCAGGGGAGTTCATGAACCTGAAGCAGGGTAACATGAAAGTCCAAGAGTATGCTTTGGAGTTCACTCATTTATTTAAGTATGGCCCAGAGCTAGTGGCTGATAAGAGAGCTCGGGTGAGCAGGTTTGTGCATGTAGTGGCGGACTACTTGGACAAAAATTGTAGGACCGCCATGCTTCATCAAGACATTGATTTTATCCAAATAGTTTTGCACGCCCAGCAAATGGAGGCAGTGCATCTAAGGGAGAGAGAGAGGCCAAGAGGGCCAGGACGGATAGTGTTGGGTTCACTCAGTAGCGATCCGGTGGTCACTGCCCTCAGTTTTAGCAAAGGTCATTAGCCTCAGCACCATCATCAGCTAGTGTCTCGTCCCAACCCAAACGTGATCAGAGGGGTAGAGCATTAGGCTCGAGGGGCCAGGGGAGCATTTCAGGACATCTACTGGGAATCCCTCCCGAGCGGGAGATTAATTTTGGTATTGACCTTCTTCCCGATACGCAGCCTATATCTATTCCTCCTTACAGAATGGCTCCAGCAGAGCTAAAGGAGTTGAAGGAGCAATTGAAGGACCTCATAGACAAGGGTTTCATCAAACCTAGAAAATCCCCGTGGGGTGCACCAGTTCTCTTTGTCCGAAAGAAAGATGGTTCACTTCGTCTGTGTATTGATTATCGGCAATTGAACAAGGTCACCATCAAGAACAGGTATCCTCTTCCTAGTATTGATGATTTGTTTGACCAGCTTCAGGGTGCTAAGTGTTTTTTGAAGATAGATCTCAGGTTCGGCTACCATCAGCTCAGGGTTCAAGAGAGTGAGATCCTGAAGATAGCCTTTAGGACTTGGTATGGACATTACGAGTTTGTAGTTGTGTCTTTTGAACTGACGAATGCTCCTGTAGCTTTTATAAATTTGATGAATAGGGTATTCAATCTGTACTTGGATATGTTCGTGATCATATTCATAGATGATATCCTGATATACTCTCAGAGCGAGGAGGAGCATGCCGCTCATCTGAGGATGGTATTACAGACTCTCAAGGATCATCAATTATATGCTAAATTTAGTAAATACGAGTTCTGGTTAAACTCAGTAGTGTTTTTGGGCCATGTGGCGTCAAGTGAGGGTATACGGATGGACTCTCAAAAGATAGAAGCGGTGAAGAATAGGCCTAGACCAGTGAATCCTTCAGATATCAGGAGTTTCTTGGGTTTAGCTAGGTATTATTGGAGATTTATTGGGGGGTTTTCATCTATTGCAGCGCCATTGACCAAATTGACCCAAAAGAAAGTGAAGTTCCAATGGTCGGAGGCTTGTGAGAGGAGCTTCGGGGAGTTGAAAACTTGACTCACCTTAGCATCGGTGTTAACCCTACCTGAGAATACCGATGGATTTGTGGTATATTGTGATGCTTCGAGGATCGGTCTTAGTTGTGTATTGATGCAGCATTCTAAGGTTATAACATATGCTTCCAGGCAGATGAAGGTCCATGAATAGAATTACCCGACTCATGATCTCAAATTGGCGGCATTAGTATTTGTCTTGAAGATTTGGAGACACTATTTGTACGGGGTCCACATAGATGTGTTTACGGACCACAAAAGCCTACAATATGTGTTTACCCAGAAGGATCTAAATCTAAAGAAAAGGATGTTGGTGGAGTTACTCAAGGATTATGATATGAGTCTCCTTTACCATCCGGAAAAGGCTAATGTGGTAGCAGATGCTCTTATTAGGCTTTCTATGGAGAGTGTGTCCGGTGTAGATGAAGGAGGGAAGGAGCTGGTGAAGGATGTGCATCGGCTTTCATGGTTTGGAGTTCATTTTCTTGACTCGACTGATGGTGGTGTTATTGTTTATAATGGATCAAAATCATCCTTGGTAACTGATGTAAAAGCTAGACAAGACGAGGATCCTATCTTGGTAAAGTTGAATGAAGCCATTCAGAATCAAAAGGTAGAGGTCTTCTCCAAAGGGGGAGATGGTGTGCTCCGATATCAGGGTCGATTATGTGTACCAGATGTTGATGATTTGAGAGATCGGATGTTGCACTAGGATCATGGTTCCAGGTGCCACCAAGATGTATCATGACCTATGGGAAGTCTATTGGTGGAATGGCATGAGGAAGGACATTGCAGAATTTGCGACTAAGTGTTCGAATTGTCAACAAGTGAAAATGGAGCATCAAAGAACAGGAGGTGTGCTTCAAGACATCAGTATTCCTACTTGGAAGTAGGAGGAGATCAATATGGACTTCATCACAGGGTTGTCTCGCACTCGTCGACTGTATGACTCCATGCGGGTGGTCGTGGATAGGTTGACTAAAGCGGCTCATTTTCTAACAGTCAAAACCACCGATTCGCGGAGGATTATGCTAAATTATACATTCGGGAGTTAGTTTGGTTTCATGGAGTGCCATTGTCCATCATATCAGATAGAGGTACTCAGTTTACCTCCCAGTTTTTGAGATCGTTTCAAAAGGGACTTGGTACTTAGTTTAAGCTTAGCATAGTGTTTCATCTGCAAACCGATGGTCGGGTGGAGCAGACTGTTCAGACTCTCGAGGACATGTTGAGAGCATGTACAATTGAGTTCAAGGGTAGTTGGGATGACCATTTGCTTCTCATTGAGTTTGCGTATAACAACAGCTACCATTCAAGCATTCAGATGGCTCTGTTTGAGGCTCTCTATGGGTGGAGATGTAGATCGCCTATTGGTTGGTTTGAAGTAGGCAAAGCTGCAATAATAGGACTTCTAAAGGACAGGTTAAAAATAGCTCAAAGTCTCCAAAAGTCCTATGCAGATGTAAGGAGGAGAGAACTTGAGTTTTCACTCGATGATTGGGTGTTTTTGAAGGTATCTCCCATGAAGGGAGTGATGAGGTCTGGAAAGAAAGGGAAACTCAGCCCCCGTTATGTTGGCCCGTATCGAATTGTGAAAAGGATTGGTAAGGTAGCATATGAATTGGAGTTTCCCTCATAACTAGCTTCAGTCCATCCAGTTTTTCATGTATCGCTCTTAAAGAAGTATTTGGGTGATCCAGCTCTAATTGTTCCGGTGGACAGTGTTGGTGTGAAAGACAACCTTAGTTATGAAGAGGTTCCGGAGGAGATACTGGATCGGCATATTCATAATCTAAGGAACAACTAAGTAGCTTCAGTTAAGGTTTTATGGAGGAATCAGCATGTTGAGGGAGCTATGTGGGAAGCCGAAGCAGATATGATGGTTAAATACCCACATCTATTCCCTTTCGGCTCAATTCTAGCTTGAGGTATCAGTTTCCTCCTTAATACCCTATTCAGTTTCATGTTCAGCTCATGTACCCAGGTTTCTTTCATGTAAATGAATGTATGTGTGATTCAGGAATTCAATTCAGTCATGTAGTTCAAATCAGAGTCAGTCGCTTCGTCAGTTTTCAGCATGTATGTTCAGTATTTGAATATGATGATCGCATTTCTCTGCCTTTTTGTATGATTTCCAACATTCGAGGATGAATGTTCCCAAGGAGGAGATATTGTAATACCCCAAAAGCCCTAAGATTAGACCCAGAAGTTGAAACAGAGAAAATAGAAATTTCTGAAACCAGGTCATAGGACGAGTCGTCCAGTGACCCGTCAGGAAACCCACAAGTCGTTAAGTGACCCGTGGGGAGAGGCTGGGACTTGCTGGAAATTTTGGTTTTTGGGTGACCACAGATATGACCATGAGTCGTGGTCAGCATAACGACTCGTCAGATCAGTCGTGGTCAAGGATGATGTGAAGGGAGAAGAAAAATAGGTAGTGCACCTAACGGGTCATCACCACGACTCACCGGGTACACCACGAGTGGTGGTGTCACCCATGGTGACCCCCAGGTGATTTTTTGGCAGTGAAGAGGATGAGAGGTGACCACGAGTCGTGGTCATTGGTAATGAGCGTTAAGTCCCTCGTGCTAACCTTCAGAAGATTTTTGACAGTGTTTATGACGAATGCAGATCACGAGTCGTAGCCAGGGACGACGATTCGTCCAGTCCCTCGTTGGGACTGGCAGTCTGTTTTTCCCTACAAGTTTATTAAGGGATTTTCCGTAATTTTTAAGTTTCTAAGGCCTAAACTACGTTGTTTTAAGCTTAGTTAGAAGGGTTTTAAGATAGTTAAACCTATCCTAAGCCTTACCTTTCCATGCATGCAAGACTAGAAAGGCTATTAGAGGTGATCAAGACTAGAATTCACCAATTCTTCTTCAATTTTCTTTGGGTGTTCAAGGAAGAGAGTAGAATCAACTTATCCATGTATGTGAGGCTATGAATGAGGGTCTCTTTCACTTTCATGCCCTAAACTCTTCTCAAATTTCATGAATTCCAATTCTAAAAGTCAAGTTTCATGGTCCATGAGGTTTATGCCAATTCTTGTGAAATTCTATAAGATCTATCAATAGGTCAATCTCCTTCATGTATTAAATTATATTTTATGATCTATGGGCAGATTTTATGACTATTTTGAGTATAAATTTATATTGAGTTTAAATTCAATTATGCCCAATTATGTATGATTTCACGAAAAGTCAAGTTATGATTTTGTTATGATATTGATCTAAATTAGCCCAACTATGATTTAAGCTTTATGATATGATTTCTCTCAAGTACTTATCATGGATTTATAAAATATCAAGTATATACATGTTTTACAAGTATACATGAATTTCATGATTTATAGATTTATGATTATGACCGACTCATGGGCCTTATTTCATGGTTAGTTCACATATTTCAAGCATGCTTATGATTATGATGATTTAACTAGACAATGAATCTCATGTACGTTTCCCTATTATCCTATGAACACTATATTTGTTTTGAAAATAGTATTTAATACCGAGTAGACCCGAGGTCCAAGCATACTCCGAGTCTCAAAACGACGTGCCAACATAGCAATGATAGGACCTCCTTTGCGACTGTCCCTTTTGCCCAAATGAGCCTTTCATGAGGGATATCATGCCTCTTTTCATGGTTCTACCCTTGGAAAGGTACGAACACCCTCCCGACTAGGGATTTACAGGTCAGGCTCCATGTGTGCTCATATAGGGTATGTTGATTATAAGAATCTTCCACTGTTCCTCATGATTTATACATGGTTATGATTATCTACTTTAGCTCAAGTCATGTTTAATAAAGTTTTTCTCTTGTGATTATCAATATGACTGATTTACAAATGTTTTGAAAACCTCTAGCCCTATGTTTACATTATGATATTTACGTTATGATCATGTTGTCCTACTCTTATGAACTCTTATGTATTTTAACTTTCCGTTTTACTTACCTTGGATACTCGGTACATTCCACGTACTGACCGCATTCTCTATGTTATAGCGTTTTATGATACAGGCTTCGATATCCAGGCTCAGTCCCGCCGATAGTCATATTTCCGGAGGTAGCTTTCCTTAGCCCAGTTGGTGAGTCCTCATTTTTCGAGGACCTTTCTATTCAGACATGTTCAGCATTTTTAGTTTCAGGCTATTGTGAGTTAGTTGGGGTCTTCTCCCATCAACTCAACAGTGTTAGAGGCTTTTTCGGACATAGTTGTATTCAGCTTTAGACTTGTGCATGTAATCAGATGTTATGGTTGTTTAGACTTCCGTTATGCTATTTATGATGATCTTCCGCTTAAATATGATTGAGTTAGATGTATGTTCATGCCATGGATCGACTTAGAGCCTCTCGGGGTTTTTGTTCCGTGTCTCGATCCGGGCCTATATTCGGATCGTGACAAAAACAAACAATAAAATTAAATTAAATTAGAATAGGAGACTTGTTATGCCCCGTAGAATTCCCGGCACCTAAATGACCTATTCGCACATTGGTTAAGCATATTTGAAGGTCATACGTGCTAGAGAAAGGCCCGGGAAAAGATCGGACGAGAAACCTGTCGAACCATCGCGGAAGGAGCAGAGGCAGAGCCCCTCCGCGATGGCAGGGTGTCACGGAGGTGGAGCCTCCGCGTTGGCTCCGTGACACGTTGGCCTTGCCCAGGCCCAAGTATATAAAGCCCCACTTCGGTTTTAAATGATCAAAACACTTATAAATTTCCAGAAAACAGAGAGCAAACGCAGGAGAAGGAAAAGGAACGAAGAAATAATATAATTTTCGTCCGATTACGCTGCTAAACGTTGTCCAAACTCAAATTAACTTCAGATACTGAGGTATTTAGCAGCAGAGAGCATTCCTACGGATTCAGTTTCGTGAAATACGGCCGACGAATCGTCGAGCCACCGAGCTAAGGTAAGTGGAATTGCTCTAAATTAGTGTCTATGTGTTCCTAGCTGTGAAGTGAATATTTCTCTCTTCTGGACCTCTGAAAAATAGCGAGTTTCCGGCCGTCTTTCGATAAGCCTAAGTTTAGGCTATAAACTATATCGAAAGTGACGTTGCCTTTTAAAATAAAGCTGTATTTAGTATTAATTGACATATTTATGAATGCAGTTGGGAGAAAATAGTTGAAGTACCGGCCGAGTCTCGTCCGACAGACGAATAGTTCAAGGATAAGGTATGTAAAGTTAGTTTCCTCGGCAAGTTAAGTAATCTCGGTACAGTACAGTAATTTAAAGGCCAATAGAATGTCAGAAGCCATGTACTATGTTTATTACGAATGTTGATACGATATTAGAAGCATCAGGTTATAACTTGCGCGAAACTTGCTGGCGCGATATAGATTCTAATATAAGTATTAGGAATTCCACAGCATGCTCAGTATGTGATCTGACACAGAATGTTAGGATATCATTGTATTCAGTTGAAACCCAGTAGAGCAATGTAGTATCTGTAAGACATCTCGGAAATGGAATAATAAGTTAAAATGAAGTTGGAAAGCATGTTAGGAATAGTAAATCATGTTACTATAGAAACTCAGTATACAGCATAGTTTTCAGCAGAAATACTATATCATGTTCAGTATTAGACTCAGTACAGTATGGCAGAAGATTATATCTATATATATATACTATTATCAGTCTCAGCATGTATTAAATACGTACATATCGCTATCACTAGTTCAGCATGCAGTATGTACAAACACTTTATTATCATTAGCTTCAGTATGTGGTATATGCAGAGAGTATTACTAGTTGAGACTGTTGTATTGTTTGGGGTTGGATTACCTAGCATCCATGACCGCCCCAGGGTTAATAGTTGTATCGACTCGTCCGCCAGAGGACGAGGATACGTCGCTCTACATAGTGGCATGCCGTCCCACAGGGGACGAAGATGGGATGCCAGTTTTCCCCATATTGTGCCTTGGTCGGCTTTTACACACCCCTGTCGAGCGGATACGCCCGGGTGTTGATTCAGGAGTCCTTCGGACTCAGATGCAGTTATAGTCAGGGGCTCAGCGAGCCCAAGTGCATACCCAGGGGACCGGCAGGACGCTTACAGGGTTATAGGAGATGGGATGACCGGGGTAGGGGTGTAGATTCTGTGCTGGTTGTACCTCCCGGCTTATGGGGGCCGGGTAAGGTTTGTGTGTGTGCTATGTTATGTTATGACATGTTATACCGTGTTACAGTAGATACGAGTAGATCGACAGTAGAACGATAAATTCTCAGGTATGACTCCTATTCCTTCCAGTATAGTTAAGAAAAGGTATGACTTACATTATCAGATAGTTAATCTATTCCTTCCTACTTCAGTTTCATCAGTTACATTGTTGTTTTCAGATTTTGCTTTCAGTTATTGCTTTACATACTCAGTACCAGCGGTACTGACGCCCGGTGGGGCGCTGCATTACTTGCCTGCAGGTACTCATAGACGAGCAGGCGATACCATGTGATTCCTTTCAGCGATCGAGTATTCAGCTCCTGTCATCCGGAGACTAAATTCCAGAGGTGTATTTCATTTTGTTTTGTTGTATAGTACGGGTAGGTCGGGGCCCTGTCCCGATCATTCCTACTGTTATTCCTAGAGGCTTGCAGTCTGTATATATTTTCCTGTGGTCAGTTGAGCCGGTCGTGTGAGGCCGTGCAGTTGTATAGCTGTTAGAACTTGTGTTTCCTTTATGTTGGCCGTGTGGGGCCATAGTTCGACAGTAGTGGTGACCTTGCCGGTCACATAGCTATTCAGTACTTCATGGTTAAGTTATAAATAACTAGACAGCATGGTGGCCTTGTCGGCCCGCATAGGTTTCCCTATATTGACATGTTTCTGGTCAGCTGTTAGTACAGGTACAGGAGGCTATAAGCCAATGGGCCGGGGGCTGTGTTTACAGCCGTTATATAGCCCTTTGTTTCCAGAAATGTGAGTTAGAGCCAGCCAGACACCAGATGTGCCCAGGCTTAGCAGTTCAGCAGTTCAGGTTCTAGTAGGGCACCAGGTGTCAGTCATACCCCCCAAGGCGGGGTGTGACAAGACTTGCCACCATTAAAACATCATAATACTACTTTGTTACATCATATGAAAGTCCCCATCAAGTGGTGACATGATCCAACGAGTTTCACGATAAGTAATGATACCTAAATCATCAATATTTATCTAAAAAGACAATAATTAAAACAGACAACTTGCCACCATGTGAATATTATAATACCACTTTATTACATCCCCCTATCTTTCCTCAATTTTTTGAACTCTAACACACACAAAAAAAAAAATTAAGTGGACATTTTGCATATCAAATTTTCAAAATGACCCTTTTATCAAATCTTCTAGAGTAGGTAATGGCATAATAAAGCAGTAATAGTAGCATTCATTCCTCCCCACCATCACCAACCTTAAAGCTAAAAAGTGACAAATAATAGAGCTTTGCATTCCACCAGCTCCACAATGACACATCTTGAACCTTGTCCCTTTGGTTTTAGTCTGTTTATTTACCATGATCTCTCTTAGGGGAAAAGACAATTAATTAGTGGTGGATATGCAGTTTAGGGCGGGTCTACGAGTTTAATGCACTCATTGGTTAATATACGCATATAATAAAATTACAAGCATTTTGAATCTATCTACACTAAATCATAAATTTGTGCCTGTATGCAGTTGGCACTATTATACATATGTTGTTTTTATAATTCATCACATTGGGCCATGACAAGTAGGATATGTATATATAATTGCACCTAGCTCAAGTTTCACCTCCTTTAGCTGTCAAAAGTATAATGAGTTGTAGTAGCCCCTCCTTAACCCAAAACTACCATGATGACTTGGTCAATAAATTTGAACGGTAAAGAGCTCACTTACCATGCACGTAAAGGCAAGCTAGCACTTGTCCCGTAACAAGGGAGCAAAAAGCAATCTCTTTAATTTACACTCTTTTGCTTACACGGCCTTCCAATTAACTCGCATACACTTTTTTCCTTTTCTTCTACCTACCTAATTAAACAAGTTAATCCCCATCCTCTCATAATAAAATAAAATACTATTCCCATTCCTCTGTTTTAATTTTAACTTAATTACATAGTTATATGTCCCTACTGCTTCTTAAATTGAAAAGTTCACATTTTTTCCATTACTAAGAACTCAATTTCATTACGTACAGAACATTGTAAACTATAATCATAAGCTCCTTCATCTAAAAGAAGTAAATCCTTATCCTTATTGAAATGAAAGAATTTTCTGATGATGATTTGTATATAATACATACATACATACATATAGGACTGGAGTCATTTTCATAGAATTGTTTCCTTTTTGGCTATGGAAAAGGTTATACAGATAATTGAGTGGGGTAACCAATTTAAGGGCTACATGTGGGGTCCACAAACTCTGTTTGACAACACCCCCACTCCCCCCGGTCATTTCTTTCTCAGATAATGTGGACATTGATTTAAAATTGAAAAAACTACCTAATATAGCAACTATATGATAGTATTTATAATTATTAGTTATATTTTTGGCTTTTTTTTTGTATTTATAAGCAACTAAGAAAGAAATTTCTTAATTTTATTCACCTGTCTCCTCCATCTCTCTCTTGCTGCCTCGTCTCTCCCCTCTTCGTTTTATGTTATTTCTCTCATTCTCTCTCTTTCTCTTCTATCTCTCTCTCCCTCTCTCTTTTTTGTGTTTTTTTAATCACGAATGATACAATCAATATAACAGTGAATAAATACACATGATGCAAGAACAAATGAATACAAGCTAAAATAGAGCGAATGAAAACAACCTAAATACATATATTAATACAACAAATACAGTCGTCTGACATCTCAAAAAATATAAAAATACAAAGAGAAAGGTAAAATACAACATACAGGGAGATAGAGGATACAACTTAAATACATGTATGAATACAACAAATACAGTTGTCTAATACTTCAAAAAATATAAAAATTACAAATAGAGAAGAGTAAAAATATAAATACAGAGAGAGGTGAAAAAACAGTATACAAAGACGGAGAGGTGGGGGGGGGGGGGGGGGGGGCGAGAGAGGGAAAAGAGAGAGTAGAGAGGGGGAGGGAGAGAGAGAGAGATGGAAGATCATGTATTAGTTCTAGTATGATTCTGGTAATTTGCTATTTTAAAAAGATAGTATTTCATATTTAATTTATCAACACATTAACTAGTGTATTTGTATCCAAATATAAAATACTCTAACTTTTTAAATGAATGCGTCCCATATTAGCCATAAATTGTAATTAATGAAATGTAATTATAAAGACCTATTTTCCGTTAAAAATATGTCATTTATGAAAATTCCTTTTTAAAATTTTAAATCGGAATAAACGGTTTTAACATGTGGATACATGGAACATAGACCGGTGTAAAAGAACTTTAAAAGGGGCATTTGATACACAGAATAAGGATAATAATTTCACGGTAAAAAAATATGAGATTATTTTATTTATATTTTATCATAAATATTAATTAGGTTGGAAATTATTTTTATTGAAAATATAATTAAGTTAATAAAAGTTTATTTTCAAATAATTTAAATTTTTAGATGAGGTGATTACACATTCTAACATGATATCTCACTGCTATCCATTAATTATCAAAAGAATTTCTACGTGTTTGGTCCAAAAAACCAAAAATATATAAAGAAATCAAACCTGCATGTGAGGAGACGTGTTGAGAATATAATTAAATAATAAAAGTATTTTCTCTCTAACAGTTTATATATTTAGATGAGATGGTCATACAATTTTAGTATGATATAAAAGCAGGCAGAGGTCTTAATATCGAATTACACTGCCATTCGTTATCAAAAAAATGTTGAAATACATGGCCATGAAAAAAGAATCATGCCCATGTGTGAATGAGCGTATTGAAAATATAATTAAGTCCTTAAGTGTACGTTTTAAAGGCTTAAACTTTTAGAAGAAAGGACCTCATAATTTAATAATTTTATCCCATGCACCATTTATACTAAAATGGTGAAATTAGCTACCCCAAATATATATAAAAGATGAAATAGTTAATTCTATCATATTATAAAAATATTTAATGTTAATCCTATTTAATACTTTTTCTATTCAAAATAAGTGATGTTTTAATTTACACATAACCTTTTAATTCTTAACAAGTAAATATATTTTTACTAATTTATTTTTAATAAATATTATAAAAAAATTATAGTTCTATAATAACTTTTTTAATTATGTAACTTTTTTAAAATGAAGAAAGCAGTCGATAAAGGATGGTTAAGAAAGCAAAGTGAAGAGAAATAGAGTAAGATGTTAAAAATAAAAAAAGGAAAAAGTATATGATGAAGGCTTGGAGGAGACTCAAGCGGTGCGGCATCACGTGTATAGAAGCGTGCTGGTATCCAACTCCAGATACGAGGTCGAGGTCGGAGAGTTTAAACATATGGAAAATGCGTTAAGCAACATCCTCTGTCAACCCCAATTACGGCACATCCCCACAATTCCAATATATAGTCTAAATTAAAGAATTTCTCATCCTTTCTTTTTTACGTTTATATTTTACTACTAACATGTATCCTTTCATATCCCACTTGTACTTTCTTTTACTCGTATTTATTTCTTTCCCCTTTCCTTTTCTTTTTGCTCGATACACGTACGTGTGTATTCGTGAAACTTGAATGATTGGCAAGAATTACAAAAAAAAAAATTATAAAATAATAGTATGACGAGTTAAGTAGAGATATAAAGTTAAGTTTTAGAAATAGAAAAAGATCTCTAAGTATGAATTGATATCTTTTCAGTGAATTATACATAACATGATTTAAAAAATTAAATTTCAAATATTGAATAATTAATTTTTAAAAAAACAATATTAGGTTAGAAATAAATTAAGATTAGTAATTCAAAATCATTTAGAATTTGATATTTAGTAGTTTAATTAATTTATGTCTAGTTAGTATTTATTTGTCAAAGTCATATTCGATTAGGTTTTCTAGTTCTAGTCTAATTTGGTTCGCTAGTCTTATAAATAGGGATAATATGTCACATATTTTCTTGTAGTGAGATTTGAGAGTTTTTGAGTTATTGAATAAAGTCTCCAACCTCTTCTCTCTAAATTGATAAATTTATTCTATATAATTATTATTGTGTCTTTTACGTGGACTATATATATTTATTTTCTTTATATTCCCAATTTTTTAACTAGTGAAAGAATAATAAAAATATAAAGATGGTGGACAATCCAATGCACAAACATGGAGGGGGTAAGAGTAAGACCATCAAATCCTCGAACTAAGAGAAAATTTGCTTGGATTTTACTCTGCTTATGAAGTTGGAAGTAAGGAATTGATGAGTAAATAACAGATTCCAAAATACAGTAGCTAGGGAGAAAACATAAGTTGTTAACCGATCCAACCAAAGGAAGAGAAATAGAGTGAATATTAGCATTGACGTAATAAGTCATCCGAAGATTCGTCAACAACAATCTACCCACCCTTAAGTACGTACGTATATATATATATATATATATATATATATATATATATATATATATATATATATATATATATTTTATTTACTTTTTTACTTCATCAACACTTAATCCAAAGTGAAAGAAATTGTGTCAAAGTGAAGTACATGGGCATATCGTCTCCTCACGTTTACACTTGCAATCTTTTCTAATAAAATCCGCCAATCTGGTCGACATCTTGCCGGCTTCTTTTATTTTTCTTCACTTGGTATATACATTTACATAGAAGAAAACAAAAAAATTTATCAGCCAATTACAAAAAGTAGGCCTTTTTATTTAGCTTAATTATTTTGGATCATATTTATATTTGTCTTGTTTTTTCTAAAAATAATACATAATTTCTATTGATACCACAATATGTGGAATTTGAGATGTTAATTTGACTCCTGTAGTTTATAATGCAATAGAAGATGTGCTTAATTAATTAGGAGTTGATTAAGTTTATTAGTCTATCAGTTGATGGAGCTTATCAACTGGGAGAATGCATTAGAAAGTTCAGTAAACATGGCATAAACCCCAAACATGGCAAGTAATATCCTTGCATCTAGTGTGAATGGAAGTAAAGAGGCAGGTAATATCTCGCCATCTTGTGTGAATAAAAAGTAAAGAGGAGCGGAAAGAAGATATTCAGCAACCAATTATATGACTTATAAAATAGAAATATATCGTCGTATGAATAAAAGGGAGTTGCAACTGTTAGTGATAAGAAAGTATATCTTCCTAATAGAGATTTTAGTAGATGTGTCGCACACTGGTAGTTGTGGAATAATTAAAGGAGAGACCATAAAGAATGTGTTTGTATATATCAAATTTTACGTATAATCTTCTTTCGGTATCACAGATAACTGAAGAGTTGAACTACTCAGTCAATTTTTATCTTGATTTTTGTATTATTGAGCACATTAATGTGAATCAACATTTAAGATCATATAGTATTTTGATAGATTGACAAATATCGTACAAGTGGCAATCTATGTATAAGAAATAATAGATTAAAAAAATACAAGAATTAAGTCTTAACAAATCTCCAAAAGAAACTGGTAAAGCTGATTGCATTGCAGAGGAACTACTCAAAGAACCAAATCCTTCAAACAGAACTGGAGACTGTTTGGTCTATGCAAGAAGAACTTGTTCCACGCGCATCAAAAGAAATTTTGAGAATGTGGATTAAGGAGTAATTTAATTCTACAAGGAATTGAAGTTCAAGAGATGAAAAGTTACCATAATTGAACAAAAGGAATTAGCTTGGGATTAGAAAAAGTTTGGTCGATTTAAAGCCTAGTTAAACAAGAATTTAATTCTTGAAAAGTCCTGAACCAATTCTTGATTGGATTTGAAAAAACATAAACGGCTATTCTAATCCTATATAAAGAATTGCTCTTATGTTTTATAGGCTGACCATCATAGAAGATATACTACAAAGTTAGAGCAAAGTTTACATGAGAGAGTCTTGAAGAAAAAGAGTCAACTACTACAATGAAGAACCTATTCTTATCAAGTTTTATCATTACAATTATGAGTTGTAACAATTAGATTCTTGTGGTTTCAAAATTATATGATTTTACATCCCTAGTGATTTGTATAGGTGTTAGTTTTGTATTGAGGTTGTAAATGGACTTATTAGACTTGGTAGAGTCTTTGAAGAGTTAGACCGGCAACTTGGGAGAATTGTTGAGGATAGAGGTAGGGGTTAAAGGAGGCAATTCCTAATTAGGTGTATAGAGGAGTTGTAACTATTGAACTAAATTTTTTAATATTATTTTAATGATGACTAATTAATTTTATTTAATGCGGGACAAAAAGGGACCTCAAGAAACTAGCAATCCACTATTAAAGAACTCGAAGTCAACTGGCTGTGAATAAGGACTAGAGAGCAAATTATCAAAGATCTCCAATGACTAAAAGAAATCAAGAAATTCTGTCTTGATATGGATCAACGCCTATAACGAAACCAAATCGTCAAAAGAAGGAAAGAGAAGCAAATCAATCAGCTAAAGAGGAGCAAAATCAATGAGCTAAGGAGCAAAACGAAATCATCAATGAAAAAAATCATCTTGCCATATATTGAATGAAGATTTGGAAGACCATAAGAACATATTAAAGGTGAAAGATTCACGGGTTCTACAAAAGGAAGAAAACACCATCAGTGGGAGAAGATATGCACAAAATCTCATCAAATGGCGATCATCAATTTCAATCGCGTATCCATCTAGCGTGATTGAGATAACAAATCCCTTGGGTTACCTTAGAGTAAATCAATCAATATCAAAAAAATTGATCTCCTACCTTTTTTCAGAAGAAGCACGCATTACAAAAAGGCATTGAAGACTCCCTGAAGACCTATGCAACTTCACTTGATCAACCTAAAAACTTCTTGTCTTACTCATTCATTGTATTTTAAAAAGAAATATCAGTGGTCATAAAAGAGAAAAAGAGTTAAGTAGATATATAGGTAGAGGTTGTATCAATCAACAGTTGGTGAAACACTTTGTAATCCAACCTCTTACAAGCTCTAAGGAAACCCTTGTAACCCAAGAGGACTAGACTAGGCACCACCATGGTGATTCGAACCAATATAAAACAACTGTGTCATTTACATTCCTACATTTTAATACATCTTGATTGTTATTGTACTAACATCTTCTGCAGGAACTCAGTCGCCTGAACGATTTTGAGAGTCGACTAGCCTATATTTAAGTTATGTTTTAAATTCACCCCCACCCCCACCCCCTTATTTATCAATTGGTATCAGAGCAGGTCTCACTCATATTGCTTAACCGCAAGTGATAAAAAGATCCATGGCTTCGTATCAAATTCTAGGAGCAATTCTGTAGGATGGACACTCATCATCCCAACCACCTTACTTCAATGGACAACACTACTCTTACTGGAAAGAACGATTCAAAATCTTTATTCAGGCAAATGACTACCAAGCGTGAGTAGTAATCAAGAAAGATCCCAAACCCATTCCTGGAGTAACAAATACTACTAAGACTGACCTGAAAACTTTTGAAGTTACTAAAGAACAACAAGAGGTAATTCAAACTAACGCCAGAGCTATTAGTTTGCTTTACTATGCAGTTAGCGGATCTGAATACAATAATATCTCCATCTGTGACACTGCTAAGGAGATGTGGGACAAGCTTGAAGTAACTTATGAAGACACCACGAAAGTGAATAAAACTAGAATAAGTGCCTTCGTCAATGAATATGAACTGCTTAAAATTACCGACGAAGAGAACATTGAATCCATGTTCACACGATTCAGCAAGATATTTGGAGAACTAAAATCACTTGGAATGGTGTACCCTAATAGTATGCAAGTCAAAAAACTTCTCAAGAGTCTTCCTAAAGCTTGGGAAACAAAAGCAACAATTCTTGAAGATGGAGATCTAGAAAAACTCACTTATGATGAACTTCGAGGAAACCTGATGGTGTACGAACAAAATCATCTCAATGATATACCAAGGAAGAAAAGAAAAAGTCGGTAGCTTTCAACGCAGTGCAAAATGATGGTGAAAAGGAGGAAGAAGATGTCACACCCCGCCCTGGGGGGTATGACTGGCACCTGGTGCCCTATTAGGACCTGACCTACTGGACTGCTAAGCCTGGGCGCATCTGGTGCCTGGCTGGCTCTAACTCACATTTCTGGAAACAAAGGGCTATATAACGGTTGTAAATACAGCCCCCGGCCCATTGGCCTATAGCCTTCTGTACCTGTACTAACAGCTGACCAGAACATAGTAATTCAGGGGAACCTATGCGGGCCGACAAGGCCACCATGCTGTCTAGTTATCTGCAATTCAATCGTAACGTATTAAAAAGCTACGTGACCGGCAAGGTCACCACTACTGATAGCTATGGCCCCACACGACCATCACAATAGACAGAAGGAATGCTAACAACTATACAACTGCACGGCCTCTCACGACCGGCTCATCTGACCACAGGGAATATAAACAGACTGCAAGCCTCTAGGAAGGATAATAGAAATGATCGGGACAGGGCCCCGACCTACCCGTACTGTACAACAAAAGGAACTGAACTACACCTCTAGAAATTCAGTCTCCGGATGACAGGAGCTGAATATTCGACCGCTGATGGGGATCACGTGGTATCGCCTGCGCGTCTATGGGTACCTGCAGGCAAGTAATGCAGCGCCCCACTGGGCGTCAGTACCGCTGGTACTGAGTATGTAAAGCAAATTGAATACAGCTGAATACAAGCAATATAACTAAAAATTCTGAATAGTAGGAGATTACTGAATCTGTAAGAACTGAAGGGATATCTGCAATCAATAACATAACTGTCAAAACTGAAATAAGAAGGAGTAGATAACTGTCTGATGGTGTAGATCGTACCTGTTCTTAATCATACTGAAGGGAGTAGGAATCATACCTGGAGACGTATCATTCTACTACTAATCTGCTCGTATCTACTGTAATATAGCATAAGATACATAACATAACATGGCATACACAACCTTACCCGGCCCCCATAAGCCGGGAGGTACAATCAACACAGAATCTATACCCCTACCCTGGTCAACCCATCTCCTACACTGGCTGTAAGCATCCTGCCGGTCCCCTGGGTATGCACTTGGGCTCGCTGAGCCCCTGACTATAACTGCATCTGAGTCCGGAGGACTCCTGAATCTGCACCCGGGCGTATCCGCTCGACTGGGGTGTGTAAGGGCCGATCAAGGCACAAATATGGGGAAAAACTGGCATCCCATCTTCGTCCCCTGGTGGGACGGCATGCCACTCCGTAGAGTGACGTATCCTCGTCCTCTGGTGGACGAGTCGATACAGCTATTAACCCTGGGCGGTCATGGATGCTAGGTAATCCAACCCCAAACAATACAATGGTCTCAACTGGTAGTACTATCTGGGTATCTCGCATGCTGAGGCTAATAGGGGTAAAGTATCACATATATTACATGCTGGCTAATGGTAGTAATCTGTACGTATTTAATACGTGCTGAGGCAGGTAAAGATATATGAATATGAATATAGTCCTCTGCCAGCTATACTGGGCAAATGCTATATAAAATAATGTTTCTACTGAAAACTCTGCGATTTACTAAGTTCTGTATATACTATATGCTGGACCCACGATAGAAATAAGTACATACTTAATACATGCTGAGGCTGGAAATACTATATACGTATGTACGAATATAATCTTTCTACTAAACTACGCTGTATACTGACTTTCTATAGTAACATGATTTACTACTCCTGACATGCTTCCCGAACTTCATTTTAGCCTGCTATTCTATTTCTGAAGTGCTTTACGGATACTGTACTACTTCACGGGGTTTCAGCTGAACACAACAATATCTTAACATGGCATATTACATCACACACTGAATATACTGGGCAATCTCTAACGCTTGCGTTAGAATCTATTTCATACCGTTAGGTTTCATACATATTACAACCCAATGTTTTCTAACATCGTACCAATATTCATAATAACGCAATACTCAACTTCTGAACATTCTACTGATCCGTAATTTATTACGCTATACTGATATTACTTAACTTGCCGAAGGAAACTAACTTTACATACCTTCTCTTTGAATTATTCGTCCGTCGGACGAAGCTCGGCCGGTACTTCAACTATTTTCTCCCAACTGCATTCATAAATACGCCAATTAATACTAAATACAGCGGTATTGTAAAGAGCAACGTTACTTTCAATATAGTTTATAGCCTAAACTTAGGCTTATCGAAAGACGGTCAAAAACTCGCTATTTTCCAGCGGCCCAGAAGGGAGAAGTATTCACTTCTCAGCTAGGAACACATAGACATTAATTTAGAGCAATTCTACTTACTTTAGTTCGGCGGCTCGCCGATTCGTCGGCCGTTTCTCGCAAAACTAACTCCGTAGAAATGCTCTCTGCTGCTAAATACCTTGGTATCTAGGATTAATTTGGGTTTGGGCAGCGTTTGGTAGCGTAATCGGACGAAAATATTTAATCCCCCTTCGTTTTCCTCTGTTTAGCTGCGGGTCCTGGAAATTATAAGATGTTAAATGAGTTTAAACCGAAGTGGGGCTTTATATACTTGGGCCTGGACACGGGCAACGTGTCACGGAGCCATCGCGGAGGCCTCACCTCCGTGACACGCTGCCATCGCGGAGGGGCTCTGCCTCGGCTCCTCCCGCGATGGTTCGACAGGTTTCTCGTCTGATCTTTTCCCGGGCCTTTCCCTAGCACGTATGGCTTTCAAATACGCTTAACCAACGTGCGAACAGGTCATCTAAGTGCCGGGAATTCTACGGGGTATAACATTCTCCCCCCCTTAGGAACATTCATCCCCGAATGTATACTGCTATCTAGAAAGCTGTTCACTCTAGTTTCTGGGAAAATTTTGGCAGAGTTTCCCCTGTAAAATGGACTATCGCAATGACCTAAAACGCAGAAAAAGTCCAACACAGGCACTGCACACAATATTCTACAATCCACTGGACAACTAAATATCACTTCTTTCTTTATCATTTACAACATACATATTAAAAAGTACTGTGTAAATAATGATACGGACATACCTGTCGTCTGAATAGGCCTGAAATAAGTGAGGATATCTGGTTTTCATATCTTCTTCAGCCTCCCACGTCATTTCTTCCCGATTTCTGTTACGCCACAATACCTTGACAGATGCAACATCTTTAGTTCTCAGCCTGCGAATCTGTCTGTCTAAGATAGCTACGGGAACCTCTTCATAGGCTAACTCCTCTGTGACCTGAACATCCTGGACTGGAACTACTGTAGAAGGGTCCCCTACGAACTTTCTTAACATAGAAACATGGAATACTGGGTGAACCGACGCTAACTCTGGAGGCAAGTTCAACTCGTATGCCACGCGGCCTATTCTTCGCCGAACCTGATACGGCCCAATGAATCTTGGGCTAAGCTTGCCCTTCTTGCCAAACCTCATTACCCCTTTCATCGGGGACACTTTCAGATATACCCAATCGTTTACCGAAAATTCTAGATTTCTGTGCCGCCTATCTGCGTATGACTTTTGGCGGCTCTGAGCGGTTAGTAAATGTTCCCGGATAAGCTTTATCTTTTCTTCGGACTGCCGAACAATGTCTGGGCCAACTAATGCTGATTCTCCTATCTCAAACCAGCCCACCGGCGATCTACATTTTCGCCCGTATAATGCCTCGAAAGGCGCCATCTGAATAGCTGAATGGTAGCTGTTATTATAAGCAAATTCAATTAACGAAAGATGTTCATCCCAGCTACCCCCAAAATCTAACACACACGCTCGTAACATATCTTTGAGCGTCTGAATTGTACGTTCAGCCTGCCCATCTGTTTGAGGATGGAATGCTTTGCTCAAATTAATCTGCGTCCCCAAACCTTTCTGAAACGATTGCCAGAATCTAGCTGTAAACTGTGCTCCCCTGTCTGAAATGATAGATACCGGCACGCCATGCAATCTAACTATTTCTTTGATATATAATTCGGCATAATCCTCAGCTGAGAGGGTAGCCCTTACTGGCAGGAAATGAGCTGATTTTGTCAGCCTGTCAACTATTACCCAAATGGAATCAGTTCTACGTCTAGTACGGGGTAACCCTGTTACAAAATCCATATTTATTGCTTCCCATTTCCACGTGGGTACCGTTATCTCTTGCGTCAAACCGCCCGGTTTCTGGTGCTCTGCTTTCACCTGCTGACAATTAGCACACCTAGATACAAATTCAGCTATCTCAGTTTTCATACCTGGCCACCAGTAGATGTCTCTGATGTCGTGGTACATTTTCGTCGCCCCTGGGTGAAGGGAATAGCGAGCGTAGTGTACCTCATGCATGATCTGCCCACGAAGTCCTGCGACATTCGGGACACAAAGGCAGCCCTTACAATGTAGCACATCATCCTCAGTTATCTGAAAATCTGGCTCCTTACCCTTCTGAACTCTATCTCTGAGCTGGACTAAATCGGGGTCCTCATACTGTCGTTCTTTTACCTCTGCAACTAATGACGACACTGCAGAATTCTGAATTACGGCCTCATTATTTTCTATCTCCATTACTCGAACGGCTAGCCCAGCTAACTGATGAATTTCCTTAGCTAATTTCTATTTCTCGGGTTGCAAATACGCCAAACTCCCCATTGACTTACGACTCAGGGCATCTGCTACCACATTAGCCTTTCCGGGGTGGTACAAAATATTCACATCATAGTCTTTCAACAACTCTAACCAGCGGCGTTGCCGCAGATTCAACTCCCTCTGGGTGAAAATGTACTGTAAACTTTTATGATCTGTATAAATATCAACATGGACGTCGTACAGATAATGCCTCCACATTTTCAAGGCATGAATTACTGCGGCCAACTCTAAGTCATGGGTGGGGTAATTCCTTTCGTGCTTTTTCAGCTGCCTGGAAGCATATGCAATTACTCTACCATGCTGCATCAATACACAGCCCAATCCGACACCTGACGCGTCACAATAAACTGAATACCCTTCTGTGCCTTCCGGCAGTGCTAATACTGGAGCGGAGGTCAATCTGTCTTTCAGTTCCTGGAAACTCTGCTCGCATGCCTCCGTCCACTGAAACTTTGCTGCTTTCTGTGTTAATTTAGTTAAAGGTGCTGCAATGGTTGAGAATCCCTCAACGAATCTCCGATAATACCCTGCTAACCCCAGAAAGCTACGAACTTCCGTCGGGGTGGTAGGCCTAGGCCATGACTTAACTGCTTCTATCTTCTGCTTATCTACCTGTATACCGGTGTCTGAGACAATATGCCCTAAAAAGGCCACTGAGTTAAGCCAGAATTCACACTTCGAAAATTTAGCATACAACTGGCGGCCCCTGAGAATCTGGAGCACTGTCCGCAAATGAGTCCGGTGATCTGCTTCAGAGCGAGAATACACCAGAATGTCATCAATGAACACTATCACGAACAAGTCCAGGAAAGGTCTGAAAATACTGTTCATCAGGTCCATAAAGACTGCTGGGGCGTTCGTTAGTCCGAAGGACATAACCAGAAATTCGAAATGCCCATATCGAGTCCTGAATGCTGTCTTAGGAATATCCCTTTCACGTACTCGGACCTGGTGATATCCGGACCGCAAATCAATCTTAGAAAAGTATCTGGCTCCCTGTAGCTGATCAAATAAGTCATCGATCTTGGGGAGCGGATACTTGTTCTTTACTGTAACTTTGTTTAGCTGCCGATAATCTATGCACATTCGGAGCGAGCCATCTTTCTTTCTCACAAACAAGACTGGCGCACCCCACGGGAAGTACTCGGCCTGATAAAACCTTTATCTAACAAATCTTTCAACTGCTCCTTTAATTCTTTGAGTTCTGCAGGAGCCATACGATAAGGAGGTATTGATATTGGCTGAGTGCCTGGTAGCAAGTCAATAGCGAAGTCTATTTCCCTTTCTGGGGGAATACCAGGTAACTCATCAGGAAATACATCTGGGAATTCATTTACCACTGGAACAGATTGGAGTGTCGGAGATTCTGCTTGGACATCCTGAACTCTGACAAGATGGTAAATGCACCCCTTAGATATCAACTTTCTTGCCCGAAGGTAGGAGATAAACCTACCTTTTGGCATCGCGGTGTTGCCCTTCCACTCCCGTACTGCCTCCCCCGGGAAGTGGAATCGGACCGTTTTGGTCCAACATTCAACATTAGCAAAACATGGTACCAACCAATCCATACCCATTATGGCATCGAAGTCTATCATTTCTAACTCGACCAGATCTACTGTGGTCTGACGGTCAACAATCTCTACTGTACACCCGCGGTAGATTCGGCTAGCTGTGATAGAGTCACCAACGGGCGTAGATACTAGAAAGGGCTGCTGTAATGATTCTGGTACAATACTAAACTTCCGTGCCACAAATGGAGTAATATAGGACAAAGTAGACCGTGGATCAATTAGCACATAAGCAGGGTGTGAGCAGATAGTTAGCATACCTGTCACAACATCAGGCGATGCCTCTGAATCTTGCCTCCCTGGTAAGGCATATGTGCGGCTTGGACCCGCACCTGTACTGGAGGCCCCTGATCTGCCTCGACCCCTGCCTGCTGAAACTGAGGGCCTACGCCCAGTCGAGGATGTTGTAGCTCGTGATCCTGTTGATGCCCTATCCTGTCTGTCCCGGTCCTCACGACCTCTGGCTGGGCAATCTTTCATCAAATGGCCTTCTTGGCCACAATTATAACATGCGGTGGAGCCATATCTGCATGCTCCAGGATGGCGTCGACTGCATATAGGGCAAAGTGGTAGGGTATACCTGCTCTGCTCTCCCCTCCTCTGTGATGGTGAATCTGCCATCTGCGAGCCTCTACCAGTCCCTGACTGCCCCCTGCGGCTGGATCTACCCCCCTGTGACTGTGGTGGAGGCGGGGGCCTGGGCGGCCTGTTTGACATTCGGGGCCTGGGTCCTCCCCGGGCTTCTCCCTGTGATTCAACTGGCCGGTCCCGGCGACGCTGTTCCTGATTAACCCTTCTGACCTCTCGTTGCCGCTGTCTGATGCCCTTAATATTCTGAGCAAATGCCTGAATGCGAGCAATATCCATGTCCTCTCGCAGTGTGGCTGTAGTGCAAATCTCAACATATTCTGGATTCAAGCCCGTAATGAAACGATGCACTCTGGATGCCATGGTATCAATGAAGGCCGGTGCATATCGGGCTAGAGAATCAAACTGCAAAGAATATTCCCGAACACTCATGGCCCCCTGTTCTAGATGTAGGAACTGGTCTACCCGGGCCTGTCGAATCTCCCGCGGCAAATAATGATCCAAAAAGGCTCCTGAAAAGCCGGACCAGGTGGGAGGGGAAACATCTCTCCCTCGGGACCTTTCCCAGCTTTCATACCATAACACCGCAATATCCCGTAACCGGAATGCGGCCAACTCAACTGACTCGGTAGACGTGGCATGCATAACCCTGAAGATTCTCTGCATCTGATCCAGAAAATCTTGGGGGTCCTCTGTTCGGTCCGTACCTGTGAACTGTGGGGGATTCAGGGCTAAAAATTCTCGGACCCTCGAACTACCGGGCCTTCTTGATGATTCTGCAGCTGTAGATGGCATTGGCTGACGCTGAGCAGCCATCATCTCTGCTAACAAAACTACAGCACTCCTAACCTCCTGATCAGAAGGAGTCAATATAGGGGCTGCTGAAGGTAATGTCGCCCCAAGTGACTCCTGACGTGGTGGAGACTGCTGAGGAGGCTGAGATGAAGCGTCTGTAGGGCCCTCTGGTCGGGCTGTCTCCAAGTGAGGGGGAGGCATTCTGCTAGTGCCTTCTCCTGCTGCAATGTCTAAGTTCCGACCGGTAATAGGATGGCGCTGGTCTGACATTATCTGTAACCAAACAGTATGGTAAGATTTTCAGGGACTCAACCCTAACTGTACCGCTCTACAGCACGACTGAATAAGAATAAAAGACAACCATCCTATCATGCCTTGCAGCCTCCTATCCATAGTATGTGGTGCACAACACATCCATGGACAAGACTCTGCTTAGCACGGCTTGCAGACTCCCTGGGATACGACCTGCTCTGATACCAAGTTTATCACACCCCGCCCTGGGGGGTATGACTGGCACCTGGTGCCCTATTAGGACCTGACCTGCTGGACTGCTAAGCCTGGGCGCATCTGGCGCCTGGCTGGCTCTAACTCACATTTCTGGAAACAAAGGGCTATATAACGGCTGTAAATACAGCCCCCGGCCCATTGGCCTATAGCCTTCTGTACCTGTACTAACAGCTGACCAGAACATAGTAATTCAGGGGAACCTATGCGGGCCGACAAGGCCACTATGCTGTCTAGTTATCTGCAATTCAATCGTAATGTATTAAAAAGCTACGTGACCGGCAAGGTCACCACTACTGATAGCTATGGCCCCACACGACCATCACAATAGACAGAAGGAATGCTAACAACTATACAACTGCACGGCCTCTCACGACCGGCTCATCTGACCACAGGGAATATAAACAGACTGCAAGCCTCTAGGAAGGATAATAGAAATGATCGGGACAGGGCCCCGACCTACCCGTACTGTACAACAAAAGGAACTGAACTACACCTCTAGAAATTCAGTCTCCGGATGACAGGAGCTGAATATTCGACCGCTGATGGGGATCACGTGGTATCGCCTGCGCGTCTATGGGTACCTGCAGGCAAGTAATGCAGCGCCCCACTGGGCGTCAGTACCGCTGGTACTGAGTATGTAAAGCAAACTGAATACAGCTGAATACAAGCAATATTAACTAAATATTCTGAATAGTAGGAGATTACTGAATCTATAAGAACTGAAGGGATATCTGCAATCAATAACATAACTGTCAAAACTGAAATAAGAAGGAGTAGATAACTGTCTGATGGTGTAGATCGTACCTGTTCTTAATCATACTGAAGGGAGTAGGAATCATACCTGGAGACGTATCATTCTACTACTAATCTGCTCGTATCTACTGTAATATAGCATAACATACATAACATAACATGGCATACACAACCTTACCCGGCCCCCACAAGCCGGGAGGTACAATCAACACAGAATCTATACCCCTACCCCGGTCAACCCATCTCCTACACTGGTTGTAAGCATCCTGCCGGTCCCCTGGGTATGCACTTGGGCTCGCTGAGCCCCTGACTATAACTGCATCTGAGTCCGGAGGACTCCTGAATCTGCACCCGGGCGTATCCGCTCGACTGGGGTGTGTAAGGGCCGATCAAGGCACAAATATGGGGAAAAACTGGCATCCCATCTTCATCCCCTGGCGGGACGGCATGCCACTCCGTAGAGTGACGTATCCTCGTCCTCTGGTGGACGAGTCGATACAGCTATTAACCCTGGGCGGTCATGGATGCTAGGTAATCCAACCCCAAACAATACAATGGTCTCAACTGGTAGTACTATCTGGGTATCTCGCATGTTAAGGCTAATAGGGGTAAAGTATCACATATATTACATGCTGGCTAATGGTAGTAATCTGTACGTATTTAATACGTGCTGAGGCAGGTAAAGATATATGAATATGAATATAGTCCCCTGCCAGCTATACTGGGCAAATGCTATATAAAATAATGTTTCTACTGAAAACTCTGCGGTTTACTAAGTTCTGTATATACTATATGCTGGACCCACGATAGAAATAAGTACATACTTAATACATGCTGAGGCTGGAAATACTATATACGTATGTACGAATATAATCTTTCTACTGAACTACGCTGTATACTGACTTTCTATAGTAACATGATTTACTACTCCTGACATGCTTCCCGAACTTCATTTTAGCCTGCTATTCTATTTCTGAAGTGCTTTATGGATACTGTACTACTTCACGGGGTTTCAGCTGAACACAACAATATCTTAACATGGCATATTACATCACACACTGAATATACTGGGCAATCTCTAACGCTTGCGTTAGAATCTATTTCATACCGTTAGGTTTCATACACATTACAACCCAATGTTTTCTAACATCGTACCAATATTCATAATAACGCAATACTCAACTTCTGAACATTCTACTGATCCGTAATTTATTACGCTATACTGATATTACTTAACTTGCCGAAGGAAACTAACTTTACATACCTTCTCTTTGAATTATTCGTCCGTCGGACGAAGCTCGGCCGGTACTTCAACTATTTTCTCCCAACTGCATTCATAAATACGCCAATTAATACTAAATACAGCGGTATTGTAAAGAGCAACGTTACTTTCGATATAGTTTATAGCCTAAACTTAGGCTTATCGAAAGACGGTCAAAAACTCGCTATTTTCCAGCAGCCCAGAAGGGAGAAGTATTCACTTCTCAGCTAGGAACACATAGACATTAATTTAGAGCAATTCTACTTACTTTAGTTCGGCGGCTCGCCGATTCGTCGGCCGTTTTTCGCAAAACTAACTCCGTAGAAATGCTCTCTGCTGCTAAATACCTTGGTATCTAGGATTAATTTGGGTTTGGGCAGCGTTTGGCAGCGTAATCGGACGAAAATATTTAATCCCCCTTCGTTTTCCTCTGTTTAGCTGCGGGTCCTGGAAATTATAAGATGTTAAATGAGTTTAAACCGAAGTGGGGCTTTATATACTTGGGCCTGGACACGGGCAACGTGTCACGGAGCCATCGCGGAGGCCTCACCTCCATGACACGCTGCCATCGCGGAGGGGCTCTGCCTCAGCTCCTCCCGCGATGGTTCGACAGGTTTCTCGTCCGATCTTTTCCCGGGCCTTTCCCTAGCACGTATGGCTTTCAAATACGCTTAACCAACGTACGAACAGGTCATCTAAGTGCCGGAAATTCTATGGGGTATAACAAAAGAAGAGGACAGTGAAGGATTCGCTCTAATCAACCGAGGAGTCAGACACATTCTCAGACAAATACGACAGAGGCCTCAAACTATATACAAAAATAATGAAAAAAATAAAGATCGTTGTTATCACTGTGGAAAACTAGGACACATTAAGCAAAATTGTTTTGAGTTAAAGAAAACAAACTTCAGAAGAAACAACAACTCAAAATCTATGGGAGCATGGAGTGATGAAGAAGCTACAGATGAAGAAAATAAAAAAGCCGCAAACATATGTTTCATGTCCCTTGAAGGAACAAGTGAGGTAATATCTAACTCTTGTGCTAAGTGTCAAGATCTTCAAAATTCCTTGGGTCTTGTCACAGATGAACTTTAAAAAAATTATTGATGAATATAATAAACTCGCTAAAGAAAAGAAAGACTGGCAAATACTTCTTGAAGCAACTCAAATTGAAGTAGACTTGCTTGAGGAAGAATTAGGTGATGTAAAGATACAATTAAATAGTATCAAGAAATCACCCAGTCACAGCTCAGTCAACTCAAACAAAAGAACCTCTGAATACTCTCCTATCTCTTCTACAAGTTTTTACTCTTCAAAGTCTTCTTTTTCTCATGTATGTTACTCTTGTGGCAGAATTGGTCATAAATCCTTTAACTACAAGTTTCATAGACCTGCTCATAGCAGATGGACTTGGAAGAAAAAGAATATGTCACATGAAACTCCTCCCACTAACTCATTAGGACCCAAGAAAACTTGGGTACTTAAAAAAATTAATTTTCTTATTTTGCAGGAGCAACCAAAAGTAAGCTATAAAAAAGGAATGTGGGTAATTGACAGTGGATGCTCTAGACACATGACATGAACAAAAGAAAACTTCAGATCAGTTAAAAGAATTGATGGAGGATATGTCATATTCAGAGATAATGTTAAAGGCGAAGTGGTTGGAGTAGGATCTATTACCATAAGCCCCTTGTGTAACCTGATTGAAGTATACATGGTGAATGGCTTAAAACATAACCTTCTGAATATCATTCTACTGTGTGACGTGGGTTTTGATGTATTATTCAATGCTATAAAGTGCACCATTAGTGATATCTCTAAAAATATCATTCTTATCGGTGATTGTGAAAAAAATATGTATGTTTTAAATAATGTTGACTTACTAACTCTAACCTGTCTTGCAACAATTTCAAATGATCCAGGTATCTGGCACAAAAAATTAGGTCATGCACTATTGAAAAGCTTTCTAAACTTGATTTAGTCATTGGTCTGCCTAAATTAAATTTTTCAAACAAATCTCTATGTGATATATGTCAACTAGATTAGCAAACCGGATCTTCTTTTAAATCCAAATACATTGTGAGTACTTCTAAACCCCTTGAACTTTTTCACATAGATTTATTTGGTCAAAAGAACTGCTAGCATTGGTGGTAAGAAATATGCATTTGTTATTGTTGATGATTTCTCACATTTCACTTGGGTTATGTTTTTCGCTCACAAAGATGAAGCCTTCGCAAACTTTGAAATTTTTTGTAAAAAGGTTCAACATAAAAAGGGATATTTTATCACTTCCATTCATAGTGATCATGGGCAAGAATTTGAGAATCAATCTTTTGAAGAATGTTGTAACCAGCAGGGCTATACTCAAACCTTCTCCTCACCTCATACTCCTTGATAGAATGGAGTGGTCGAAAGGAAAAATCGCTCACTACAGGATACGGCTAGAACTATGCTCATTGAAAAAAAATCTACCTGATCATTTTTGGGTTGAAGCTATAAGTACTGCATGTCATATTCTTAATAGCTGTCTCATTCGACCTTTGTTGAAAAAGACTCCTTGATCTATGGAAAGATAAAAGGCCAAATATTAGCTACTTTAACCCATTTGGGCATAAATGTTTTATGCACAACAATGGTATGAATAATCTTGGTAAGTTCGATCTGAGAAGTGATGAAGGAATATTTCTTGAATATGCTCCTCAAAGTAGATTTTTTAGAGTTTTTAGAAAACGTACTATATCTGTGGAGGAATCCATTTATGTTGTCTTTAATGATTCTAATCCCTCTCTGAGTATTATTAAGAATGATGCAGGGGAAGATGGAGAAACCAGTTCTCACCCTATTGAGACATTAGCTAAGAAAAATTCATCAAATTCTGAAGAAAGACATGCTGGTGAAGCATCAAATTTGACCCCATCTATGACACTAGATCAAAGTGAAAAAGAAGCTTCTGAGTCAACTAAGGTCTCAAAAATTCCACGAGAATGGAGAAATGAAGCAAGCTATCCAAATGACTTCATTATTGGTTATCCAAATGCTCAACGACAAACAAGATCCTCTTTCAAAAATCAATCTTCATTGGCTTTTGTATCTCAACATGAACCTAAAAGAATTAACGAAGCTCTTGTAGATGAATCTTGGTTGAACGCTATGCAAGATGAACTGGATCAGTTTGAAAAAAATCAAGTATGGACTCTAGTACCTAGGCCTAACAAGGCTTCTATAATCAGGACAAAATGGATATTTAGAAACAAACTAAACGAAGAAGGTAAAGTAGTTAGAAACAAGGCAAGGTTAGTTGCTCAAGGATATTCTCAACAAGAAGGCATTGATTACAATGAAACCTTTTCTCCGTAGCCAGGTGGGAATCTATACGTATTTTATCAACCTATGCTGCCTCCAAACGCTTTAAGCTTTTTCAAATGGATGTCAAAAGTGCTTTCGTAAATGGGTTTATTAAAGAAGAAGTGTTTGTTAAACAACCTCCTGGTGTTGAAAATTCATCCTGCCCTGATGATGTTTACGAACTCTCTAAAGCTCTTTATGGTCTGAAGCAAGCCCCAAAATCTTGGTACGAGCAACTAAGTTCTTTTCTCATTGAGAATGATTTTCGTCGAGGAAAAATCGATAATACTCTTTTTATTCAACATTCTTCCTCTAGCATTTTGATTATACAGATCTATGTAGATGATATCATTTTTGGCAGCTCTAACGTCTCTCTTTGTAAGAATTTCGCAGACCTTATGATAGGAGAATTTGAGATGAGCATGATGAGAGAACTAACATTCTTTCTAGGACTTCAAATTCGTCAGTCAACTAAAGGAACTTTCATCAGTCAAACTAAATATACCAAGGAGTTGATTAAAAAGTTTGTTCTGAAAAATGAAAAGGTTGTCGAAACACCCATGAGCCCCTCAACGTGTCTATACGTTGACTCATTAGGGAAAAGTAATGACGAAGAACTCTATCATGGAATGATTGGTTCTTTGCTTTAACTCACATCCAATCAACCAGATATCATGTTTAGCGTGTGCAAATGCGCCAGATGTCAATCGACTCTCAAGGAATCTCATTTGATTATTGTAAACGAATCACATGTTATCTCATTAGAACCCACGAATTCGGTCTATGGTACCCTCACTCAAAAATTTTTGATCTAATTGGTTATTCAGATGCAGATTTTGCAGGTGATAAATCCGATAGAAAAAGTACAAGTGGATCGTGTCAAATTCTTGGAGAAGCTCTTACATTCTGGCAAAGCAAAAAATAAAATTCGGTTGCTCTCTCAACTATAGAATTCGAATACCTGGCCCTTAGAAGCTGTGGTGCTCAGTTATTATGTATGAAACATCAATTGTTAGATTATGATCTTAATTATGAAATATCCCTATCTTATGTGACAATACTAATGCTATTAGTCTTTTTAAATACATTGTGCATCATTATAGAGTTAAGCACATTAATATAAAGCATCATTTCATTTGTGATCATGTTGAAAATAGAGATTTTTTGTTAGAATGTGTTGATTTTGAAAATCAATTAGCTGATATTTTTACAAAACCTCTTTTAGGAAACAAATTCTGTTTTTTAAGAAAAAATCTCGGCGTGATTCTTTTTTTCCAAAATAATGGAGTTCTTGGCCAATGGGGTTTGAAGAAGATGAAGTAATTGCACTCTACTTTCTATCTCTATAAACCTCTCTTTACAATATTCCATATGAAATCAAAATCAATGACCTCATGAAGTGTATACAAATTAGGGTAAAAATCAAAAAATTTCTTGTGCACAGTTGTCAAAAAATATCCTTGGAAGCTTCTGGGTATGTGGATGCTTTTCTGGACATTTTTACACTTGAATCAGTAAAGAAGGTCACGTGCTTTTCATAAGTGTTTTGCAGATGCAAATATGCAGCTCACAGATGAAAAGCATGTTTGAAATAATCTTCTGAAATGTTGTCTGTAGGACACAGATGCAAATCTGTGGCAAATAAATGAAAAGCATGTCCAAGGCAAATTGATTTAAGTTCAAATCCTCCATTATCTTTGTTTCCTTCAAATGCATGCACAAAGAAGAAAAAGGGCATAAAACCTATCTAAATTGTGTGAAAATAAAGTAATAACCCATGCTTAAAAGCCAAATAAATTGATAAATTACCAACTCATAAAGGGGACAAATCGGGTCAAGAAGTCTAAAATCGTCTTGTTGAATAGGTAAAATATGAGCTATTTAAGATAAATGAAGGAGAATCTCCTTAAGAAATATTCAATAGATTCACTAATATCACTAGTGAATTAAACTCACTTGGAGAGGTTATTTCTTCAAGAAAAAGAATTGAAAATTTTCTTGATGTATTACATGAATCCTGAGAAAGCAAAGTGAATACTATTAAGAAGGCAAAGGATCTAGAAATAAACATGGATAAACTCATGGGAAACTTGAAAACCCATAATATTAGGAAGCTCCATAATCAAAAGATCACTACCCTAAGTAGAGATATGAACCTGATCCTCATAGATATCCAAGACCAAGGCTTTGGTGAAGAATATATGGCATTACTCACCAGAAGGTTTCAAAGAATGATTCGGAGAGGTGGGTTCCTAAATAGAGAAAGTAACTCAAGACTAAGACCTAATAAAGAAAATTCAGAGGGATACTACAGATGTAGAGATTCAGACCACTTTATTAGATATTTCTCAAAAAAGGAAGATGACTAGAGAAAGAGTGATCCTGACATAACAAGAAGGGAACATATTCCTAGAAGCAAGATGACTATTGGGAAAGCAGATCAAATTGGGAGAAAGACATTAACTGTCATGGTAAACTTCTCAAGTTATGATGAGGGTGATAAATTAGAAGAACAGAACCAATCTTTGGTAGCACAAAAATAATTTTGAAGTAGAAGATGCATTTTCATTAATGGCCAATTCAAATTCAAAATCTAAGATGATAATTGTTAGATACATATCTTTGAGATCAAGAAATCCTATAAAAATCTCCATGCTCTAAAAGGTGATGGATGCGTATACTTCACCAATTTGGATCTAAAAAATTAAAAAGAAAGTCAAAAGAGTCAGAGAGATAATTGGGGATCTCAAGAACCAAGTTCTCTCATTAAGTAATAAGAAATATGCATTCGATATGGAGAAAGGAGAACTTGAATCTTCACGCATAAAAGTTAAGGATCATGCTAAGGATATTCAATAGGAACATATAAGAGATAAAAGAATTCTAATAGGCTTAAGAATGGCTACTGGCAAAAAAGTTTTCTCATAATAGATTCCTTCTTTCTGAGTGAAATCTTTTGCAACAAGTCTAGCTCAGAAAGTTTGTACTTTTTCATCCACTCATCTCTTTTTCTTATAGATCTACTTGCATCTAATGAGTTTGACTTCATCTATAGGTGGTTCTACTAGATTCCAAAACGTTATTGAGTATATGAACTCTATTTCTGATTTCACTGTAATAATTCATTTTGTTGCATCTTATCCTGTAGTGCTTTATAGTAATTCATCGGCTCGATATTCAACTCTTTAGGGATTCTGTTAAAAGAATCTTTCAAGAGTGCATACTAAGATGGTTCTTTTATCATTCTCCCACTACGACTAGTCACTGCAAGTACAGGTGTAGGGTTAGGTACAGGGGCAGCTGCGCTATTATTATTTTATGGTTGAACCATATCAGGATCTTAAGTATCTGTATTATCCTCATCACCTTGCGGTGTGGGATATCAACGACTTCTTCCTCTAATGTAATCTACTAAGTACTACTCCCATTACTTTAATACAATGGATTTTCAGAATTTTGTTCTTATGGAACTGTATGCCTATTAACATCTCTCCCACTACTAAAATGCAATGATATGTCAACTGTGACATCTGGAGTTTGAATTTGGATTTCTATTATTTTTAGTAGACTAATTTTTATCTCTTTGCTTAATTCCTGTAAAACTAGTGTATTTCTAGGAATGTGGTTTATTAAAAAGTTCGTTTCTAGAAACTTGGCATTCGTACTTACAATGACCTACTTTTCTTTAGGGTTGTAAATTAAACCACCTTTCTTTACCTTAAGGTACCCAACAAATACATAATTCTGTTCTTGGTTCTAATTTTTCTTCCTTCTCTTTCAGCATATGTGCTGGACATCCGCAAATTTGAACATATTTCAGAGTAGATTATTCCTGGTCCACAACCCTATGAGTATCATGGGCATAGACTTAGAAGGAACTAGTTTAGAATGTAATTTGCAGTTTCTAGTACATATCCCTAAAATGAAGAAGGCAAATCAGAGTAACTCATCGTAGATCTAACCACTTCTAAAAGAGTCCTATTTCTTCTTTCTGCTACAATATTTTATTATGGTGTTCTAGGTGCAGACAATTGAGACGTAATTGCTTGTTATAATAAGTAATTAATAAGCTCTGTGGAGAGGTATTCGCCACCAAGATCAGATCATAATGACTTAATATATTTTTCATAATGTTTCTCCGTTTCTGTCTTCAATTTTTCAAAGAATTCAAAGTTACGGCTTATCAAATTAATATATCGATATTTTGAATAATCATCAGTGAAAGACGATCAGGAGAGACATTAACAATAAAAAGACGATCAACCATTGTACCAGCAGAGATAAAATATTCATTATCACTTATAACACAACTCCTATCAGAAAATATTATAACCATCTCTCAAAACCCTAGAAACTGAAATCAAATTTCTTCTAACAGTGGGTATATATAATGTATCTTTGAAAATTGAAACTCTACCACTATCAAACCAAATACTAATATTTTCTAATACTAAAGCCAGAGTTGTTGAACCATCCGCTAAAAAATGCTAACTTCACCTCTAATCAACTTGCATATTTCCTAAAATCCCTGCAAAGTAATGCAGATATGATTAGTGGCTCCTGAGTCTACACACAATGATATGGTAGAAATAGCTACTAAAAATTTTCAACAACAAGTGAAAAAGAGCTACCTGATTTGTTTTTAAGCTTGGCTAAGAAAACTAGACACTGCACCTTCCAGTGACCTGGCCTCTTGCAATAAAAACATTTTCCCATCGGCTTTCTCACACCTCCAGTTGGAGCTGTAGCTTCTTTAACATTGTGAATCTTTTTCTTCTTTTGTACACCTTTAGATTTATAAATAGAACCTTTCTGAACATAGAGTGCCACAACTAATGTCTGTCGTTTCATGATTGCCTTTGTCATCTATAGCTCATACAACAGTATTGCTGAAGATAGACTCATCTTATTCATATTATAGTTCAAAAGAAACTGTTGAAAACTGTCTGCTAGAGACCACAATATCATCTCAACTTGGAATTCATTATCAATTTCAACCCCCAAGACCTTAAGTTCGTTCAGAAGACTCATCAACTTCAGAACATGGCCTCTAACAAGGGTACCTTCATTCATCTTAGTATTCATAAGAGCTCTCATGGTAGTCTGCTTAGCTGAGCAACCCTGGTCACCAATCATTTGTTTGAGACTCTCCAAAATCTCAAAAGTAGAAAGCATAGTTTGATGTTAATGTTGTAGCATATTCATTCGACATTGGAATCATAATGTAGTGCTACAACGACAATGAAGTCATAATGTAGCACCACTCTATCTCATTTGCTTTCTGTCATTTCTAATAAGCTAAGTTATCATCATCACTAAACTCCTCATTTGTCTTCAAAGGGCACTCTTCATAGAGTACAAATATATATATTCTTCAGCAATTAACACAATATCAATGTTTCTCCTCCAGTAAACATAATTATGACCCTCAAATTTGTTTTGACCCTTAATAGTGCTAAGGGAGGTAAAAGGAGACATTGAATCTGAGATTGTAAAACGTTACAATAGATCAACAAAATAGTCATATAAACAGAATAATTAAATTTAAAACTCATCACATACACATATATTCATGCATCTCGAATAACCAATCGATTAGATTGGAGAACTACTTATGCAATACACATATACAATGACTAATTATTCATTTTCATGAACTTTTACAGGCCTAACTAGGATGGATAATCTACTGTTAGTTTAAGTTAAATTAAAAAAGGATTAGAGTTACATCGATCCAATCATTTATCACTCAGTTTAGGACAGTTAATACAGATTATCAAAAATAGTAATTAAATACATAGTGACTTATATTAAATTCATTCGATATGTAGGAAGGTCTAAGGCAACACATGAACTTAATACTTCATTATTATTTAACTTGATAATTATGGGGACGAATCCCTATTACCAACTAAATGTTTCTGTTTAAATTTTGTATTAATTTTAAAAAATCAAAAAATAACCAAAAACCCATCTAAACAATCTCGAAGGGCCAAAAGACGACCTATACAATAGCAAAGCTACTGTGTTTTGCTTAATGGGTCATTTTTTATGAAACCACCAACTTTCAGGTGAATCAGTTAAATTCACTCGCTAACCAAATCGAATATTTTTTATTTCAAAAATTTTGTTTACGAATTCTTATCGCATATCATTATTAGACTACTAATATACATAAATCAGGAATAGAAAACAAATTTTAAAGTTCTTTTTTTTCATAAAATCGGTAATCATTTCATAAAAATAACATGCTTTACAATTTCAGAAATGTGCATAATCAAACGATTAAATTTATGAAAAACATGTTATTTATATAAATGCAAGCGTGACTCTTGAGGCTAATTGATAGAAATTATTACACAGCGGAAGTATTCAAGAATCTTATTGCTTACATGAATCATAGATAACAAAGACAAAAAAACATAGAACATACAAAACATGCTGAAAATTTAACTCAAGGAATACCTTTCGAAGTGCAAGCAGATATCTTTAAGCAAGTTCGACTCCCGTTTTGCAATCTTCTATAGTAATTTCAAAATCACAACTGAACTCTCTCAATACTTGGGCGTGTAAGTATTATATGGAAAATTGATATCTTTTCTAGGTTAGAAGAACCCCTACTTAAAGGATATTTTTTCCAGCGCAAAAATAGAATAAAAAATGTGTAGTGTTCCTTTTCCACCAAAAAAATAGAATTCTAAATGCTAGTTAAATATGGATACTACAAGGACCACCAAATTAATCACTAAGGCTCCCTGTTATGAAAATAATTTAAAATTTTAATTTGATTATTCGTACCATAATAAATTACAAATCTTGTCACTAGAAATTCGTAATTGCATTTCTCCATTTATATTTCTAAATTCCCTATTAAACACTTATGTAATTTCCCATGTTAATATTACATATACTAATAAATAAATCAAATTACTGACGAATTTAATTCAAGATTAATTTCTTTTAGTGCATTGCTTAACTTATTTCATGTGCTGAATTCATGAATCCACCTGTGAGATTTGCACATGAAAATTTATAAGTTTCTCATAAAAAGACATACATTAATTTCAATACTAAGATATAGATTTCATCAATTAACTTATTGTTGCACCAATATATATTATAATCATCCAATGTATCAGGTATATTAATCTATCTTAGGATCTCACCTTTTAATAAATCAAAATGACAATTAATATATACAATTCATAATAGTTATATCAAAATTGAGAGTATAAATACATTTAAAAATTTAGGTCTAAAACGTCTATCTCTACTTGATCTTGTTTAATACATACAAAATGCACTAGTTTGAGAAGTTAGAACTATACCATTCTCATAATCTAGATAAATTAACTTTAATCTCATGGTATAATCATTCTAATTGTTTGTCTAAATTTCCGTCTACGATTGCGAATTATAATTTTTAACTTATAAAAAGCAATAATTTAATCTTATATATAGACCTAAATATTATACACCAAATTATCTACTATATAAATTTAAGATACATATATAATAAAATAATTTATTTAATAAAATATTTTACTAAATAAAATAATAAATAAATAAATAATAGTATATCAAATTTCAAAACACATGATTCATGATATATTCCAACACTCACTCTATCATTCAATGTCCATTCAAGCACCCTAATTGTGCAGATTATACATGAAATGTTTGTTTGAGAAGTCAAATTTGGAAATTTAAAAAAGAAAAGGAGTATTACGTATTTTCCCCCATTTATATATAGCTTTTCCTTAACAGAAAGAAACTCTTGGCACCCAAACATCAAATCGTTACGACTGACGCGGCAGGCGCATGCAGCTGCCATTTGCTGAGAGGGCATGATGCACTGCCACGTGTCTTGCTAGAAGAAAAGTCGTGCACCGTTCCAAGGGGGAACAAACTTTACTTGTCTTTGTCTTCAAATCTTCCAACAAAAAAAGCGGGACCCTCCAACTTTAACAAATTCTCCATATATTGTTGCAAATTAGTTTCGATAGCCGGAAGATAGAAAAATCAATCTTCTCCCTGTTTTTAAATATTTTTTCCGTTTTATTTTAATTTAAAATACTTCATAAACATTAATCAGTATAAGAAAAATTATCACATCATCTTTTATTATTGAAATTAATTAAAAGTTGCAAAAAGTATTATGTAACCAACTAAAAGTTTATTGAACTTTTCAATTCAATTAAAAGTTGGGTTTATAATTTTAAAACTCACCAAATTTATTACAAAAGTGTAGTACTATTAAAAAAAAGAAATGAAAGGAAGTTAGCTTTATTTGATAAATATTAAAAAACTAGTTTGATTTATAATTTTGAAGCGTTGAAAAGTATTAATAATAAATTGTTTTTAAATTTTTTTAAATTAAATAAATAAAAATATATAATTATTTTTAATATACCGAAGAAATAAAAATAATTAAGATGGATAAATAGGGTAGTAGGCACACAAATTAATCAAGGATTGAATTTTAGTTTGTTATACGAGCGTTCAAATTTTAACTCGTCAGTCATTGTAATGCAATACATTAAAATCTGTATATATGAGCGTTCCAGATGACCAAAAGGACATGTAGTCCTAAGAAAAGAAGGTCCATCACATGATAGATGGATAGATGTGAGTACTTCACACTCTTTTAGTTACTTCTTTTGCCTCTTTTTAAGTCTTATTTGTAGTATATAATATATAATATAAATGTATAGCTGCAGGGAGACAAAGCCATAACATACGTACCTAACATTTACCCTATAATTGCTTCTGCCTCTTCATTTCTTCAAATCTAATCCAGCTTACAGCTTTAATTGACCATAACCCAACACTACATAACTACAACTTTGAGTTTAAAAAAAACGAGGGTGTTATTTTAACTTCAATTGAACTCAGCTTAGATTTCAGTTTTCGTGTTGTTTACCTTGAAAGTAAGAAATTGTTCCTGGATTGCTTCTTCAAGCATTTTAGGTCGTAATCATTATCATTATACATCCTTATTTGGGTTAAATATGAACAAGCAATCTATGAATTTGAAGTTTATATATAAATATATATATATATATATATATATATATGAAATTATAAGACTTAAAATTGTCTAACCTTGATTAAGGTCGAGAAATTAACCCAAAAGGTATTCTTTTTCCTATTTATATGTAACCCATAAGGAGTCCCAAACCTAAATAATAAAAATAAATCCGACTAAAGTGTAAATTCATTTTGTATTTTTTTTTAATCTTTACTGTACTATTTTAATAAGCTATATGAGATTTGATTAACCGCTCTGTTAAAATTTGTTACAAGAGTTTTTTTTTTAAAAATAAAAATACATAATGTAGAAAATGTGTGCGCTACGTAGGTATTTCGGTTCATTGGACTGGCATTGTTTCCATTAGCACACTTACAGAATAGTGTCCTATTTTACAATCTAATGTCTACTATATGGACATTATTAAGTTATATTCAACAATTATTTGACAGTGTAATTAAAATAAGCTATTAAAAACGGAATACTTTTCGGAAATTCTCATATATTAAAAAAAAATAGCTCAACAAATAAGATGCATATATTTAATAAGGGAAAAACATAAATTTTTTTAGATATTATTACCAAATTTTACTTTATTATAAATAGAATATATTCAATTCCAACTAATTTCAATTAATTTAGAAGTCAATTTTCACTCCATTTGATCTTCATGAGAAAATGTAGTTTGGTCAGTCTCATAGGGAGTAACTAGCACCATTAATCGTTGCAAGTGTAGGTAATTATTCTATGCAAGTCTACTTTTTCATAGCAAATGTCAATTTCAATTTCAGTGTTTTATTTATTTTTTTAAAAATAATTATAATTATTTTAAAATAAATCTTATATTTAAGGATATTCTTTTGTTCGTATTAATTTAAGTTAAATCTCATATTTTTTATTTTTTAGAAAATAGATTATTATAATTTTTGTAGAAAAAAAAAAGACACTCAAATTTAAGTTAAATATTATATTTTTTATTGTATTAGAAAATATAATTTATACAAAGGGGGGTATATTATTTTTCGTATTAATTTAAATTAAATTCTTATATTTTTTATTGTCTCAGAAATAAATTATAATTATTTATAAAGAAAAAAGTAAGACATGAAGGAGATATTATTTTTTATAAGCATAACTTAAGGCTTATATTTTTTTTATTTTCTTAAAAGAGTAAAATATGATAATTATTTTCTAAAAAAAAAGTAAAACAAATTAATTGATACCAAAGGTATATTATTATTTGTATCAACTTAAATTAAAGCTTATATTTTTCTTGTCTTAAAAAATGATCGTAATTATTATTTTAAAAATAAAAGTAAGAAATCTTAAATTGAAGCGAAGGGGTTATCATTTTCGTAAGCATAACGTATGTCTTATATTTTTTTGATTATATTAGAAAATGATTATAATTATTTGTTAAAAGTAAAATAAGACATATAAATTGGTATGAAGGGATATTATCTTTCGTAAACATAAATTAAGTCTTATAATTTTTTATTTTTTTATAAAATAAATTATTGTAATTATTTTGAAAAATAAAATAAGATATTTAAATTGATACGAAAAAAGTATATATTTTTTGTATTACTTGAAATTAAAATTTATATTTTTTATTATCTTAAAAAATAATTATAATTATTTTAAATTAAAAAAACAAGTCACTTAAATTGAAATTGAAATTTACGTTGATGATGAAAAACTATCCTTGCATAGAACAATGACCTACACTTGCATAGCACGATTATTGGTGCTAGTTTTTTATAGAGAAAATTTCAGAATAGGCAACAATTTAGAAGAAAATATTGGAGTTTATATCATTATACGTTTAGATATGGTATATTCTAATAATTATAATGGTTAAAAGTCTAAATGGGAGATTGTTGGGATATATCTTACTAATCATGGGTTATGTACTATTAACCACATATTTAGATATAGTATTTATTATAGAACAATTGTTTATTCAATTTTAATACAGGTTCAAATAGATCATATATTAGTTGATGTGTCTTTTACTTATACAGTAGATGATTTAGTGTATAGAGTTTAGCTTATACACAGAAGATTAAATCGTCAGTTCTTATAAATATAAAGTTTATATATATTCACAATCTAAGATGAAAATTGGACAAGATGTTACACCCCGTAAGTTTCGAGCATGTAGTTGGCCTATTCGCGTGTTGGTTGGGAGTTTTAGAATGCCTCACGTGTGAGGAAAGGGTTCGGGGAAAGGCCGAACGAGTGCCAAGTTGGGATTTCACGAAAGGAGGCCGAACCGAGCTGCCTGAGGGGCAAAGTGGCACGGAGGCTCTACCTCCGCGTTAGCCAACGTGGCACGAAGCCAAAACGACGCGTTGACCAACGTGCCACGTTGTTATGCATCCGGCTCCAAGTATATATAGGCCTCACCCTTAAACTTTAAGATATTTCTCACAATTAACTCGACCAGCAGTGGATAAGGACGAAGGGTTCATATAATTTTCTTCCAATTACGCCACCAAACGCCTTCCAAATCCAAATTAACTTCGGGTATCGAAGTATAAGGCTGCAGGGAGCATTTCTACGGAGTTAGTTTCGTGAAATTCGCCCGGCGAATCGTCGTCCCGCGTAGCCAAAGTGATTGGAATTGCTCCAAACTAGTGTTATACAATCCCAGGCTTAAAGTAAGTATTTCTCCCTTCTATATCTCCGAGAAATTACGAGTTTTCGGTCGTGCTTCGATAAGTTGGAAGAATAGTCAGTATATATACATATAAAGTATTATTTTCTTCCAGCATAGTAATGAAGATAGCCCTATTCTTCCGTTAATGTGATTATAGTTGGGAAGAACAGCTGAATACCAGCCGAACCTCGCCAGTTAATCGGTAAACGACGAATGAGGTATGTAAGGCTTAATTCTCGGCAAGTATCCTAGTCGTACAGTGTTACGACTTATGTTCCAAATAGAAGTAACGATCTCAGACGTTGTAGATGGTTTCTACCATTAGATTGTAATTCAATATGTTGTAATTAGCTGTTATTGATGTACGTATATAAGTATCAGATATGTTGCGATCAGCTGCTAACGGGGATTACAGTTACCTAAATTCTGGTTAGCTGTTAGAACATATATACAGATCGTACTGCAGGACCCCTCGTTAAAAGGGAAGCAGGTTAAATGTGATTCATGTATGACGCTATAGGAACTCTTTTATTCTCAGCTTTTTGGGATGGTAGACTTATATGTTCGTTGCCAGACCTAGACTTCAGAGGCTCGTAAGAGTTAGTAGCCTGAATCAGTTGGTTAAACGGTATGGGCACAGTTAGGCGGTCTGACGACCAGTTGGCGCTTGTATTAACAAGAAAGCATCCTTAGAGGTCATTAACTATCGCACGTCCCAGAACCAGAAATAGAGACAGAATAGGTATATTCTAGAGTTAGCGACACCAGGGTTCTCCAGTGTGTTGAGTGATCGTACGTCGTCCCTTTAGCCTTATCAGTGATTGTCAGTCTTAGTCGACCTGACAGTTATCATGTAGAATGCCCAGCAAGCCAGCCTAGTCGTCCAAGTCAGATAAATCCGTGGGTACCCCAAGGAGGGGTCCACATCAGTAGCCAGTGACTGGCCAGTACCCTAGCCGGTTCTTGTAAGGTATCCAGGTACAAAGTGCCAAAAGAGGGCCACTCTATATAGAATTGCCTATAAGTATGAGAATTGCGAGGAACAGTAACATAGATCCGAGTGGGTTCAGACAAGGCTTAAGGATTCAGTAGTACTCTGCTAGTATAGTGTTAACCACAGGTTAAGGAGAACAGTAAGCTCCTTATGAAGAACCAGGGACCGATTGCCTAGAAGCAAGTTCGACCAAGTCCAACTCTATAATTGTTTAATTAGAAGAATAAAGTAGTTAGCTGTCCACAACTCCACAGTTATGCATGAGCTACAAATGTCCGAGTAGGACATTTAGAGTATTGTTAGACTACTTCAGACCTCACTCTATTCAGCCCAGATTATTAGAGATCATGATCACTATCAGGATCCTCTAATCAAATACGTGCACATGGTGTGCCTGTAAACAGTCATACAGATTATCCCAGAGGCGAGTAGCATTAGCATGAGGCCCAGAAGGCCAGATACTCTCTCGCTATACAGATAGATTTATTTGTCGGTTTCTCTAGTATAGTAATGCAGTATGACTCTCAGTAAAGCGTGTCAGGAGTATGTGATTGTGTGCAGTTATTGTTATCAGTTGAGACATGTATTTGCATTGTTTGGGCTGGATTACCTGTATAGCTTCCGTGACCTCCCCAGGGTTAATAGTTGTGTCAACTCGTCCGCTAGAGGGCGAGGATACGTCGCTCTACGGAGCGGCATGCCGTCCGCAAGGGACGAAGATGGGGAGCCAGCTCCTCATATTTTGCCGTGGTTGGCCTATACACACCCCCGCCGAGCGTTTGCGCTCGAGGTGTAGATTTCAGGAGTCCTCTGGACTCAGGCACAGCTATAGTCAGGGGCCCAGCGGGCCCAAGCTGCATACCCAGGGGACCGGCAAGATGCTCATAGTTAGTAGGTGGTGGGGTATGACCTGGATAGGGGTAATTAGATTGAGGTGTACTCACTAGGGCTAATGAGGGCCTGTGTGGGTTGTTATGTGTTGATTGCACCTTCTGGCTTATGGGGGCCAGGTAAGGTTTATGTTATGTTGCTTTAATTACTGATAGTTAGACAGTAAGATGTTTCGTTTGTCAGGTATGACCCCTACCCTTCTTATTACAGTTACGTTTAGTCCTGATTTTACTACTTCAGCTAGCTTCAGTCCGTTTCCTTTACTCCAGCTATGATTAGCTTTATTTTCTTACTTTCAGTCATTTACAGCTATTGCTTTACATACTTGGTACATATTATACTGACGCCCTTTCTGGGGTGCTGCATTACTTGCCTGCAGGTACATATAGACAAGGAGCAGATCCCTCGTAGTTTTAGTCAGCCGCACAGAGCTATCAGCTCCTTTCTTCCGAAGCTTGTGTGACAGAGGTTTACTTCTTTTGTTTATACAGTATGGGTAGGCCGGGGCCCTATCCTGTCACACCCCACCTTGGGGGGTATGACGGGCACCTAGTGCCTGCTAGACTCTGGGCTGCTAAACGGTCCAGCCTGAGCACATCTGGTGCTTTGGCTGACTGTGGCTCTATTTCAAGAAACGAACCGACTATATAACGGCTGTAAATACAGCCTCCGACCGATTGGGCCTATACCCACCTGTATAAAACTTCAGCTAACCAGAATTATCTCATATAGGGGAACCTATGCAGGCCGACAAGGCCACCATGCTGTCTAGTTATCTGTAACTTGGCAATAAAGTACTGAATAACTACGTGACCAACAAGGTCACCACTACTATCAGACTATGACCCACACGACCAACATAATCAACCAAACATATATATACATGCACGGCCCCACACGACTGGCTCCACTACCACAGGGAAATATCAGACTGCAAGCCTCTAGGAGGTAATAATAGAATGGTTGGGACAGGGCCCCGACCTACCCAAACTGTAATCAAAAGGAAATAGGAGCAACCTCCGAATATCTAGCTCCGGAGGATAGGAGCTGATAACTCTGCTGACTGGATCACGAAGGATCGGCTCCTCGTCTATATGTACCTGCAGGCAAGCAATGCAGCGCCCCCACGGGCGTCAATACCACAGGTACTGAGCATGTAAAGCAAACTGAAATATACAACTGAAATGGGTAACGACAATAACATGAAGTATAAGCAGGAAATAGCTGAATCTATCTAGCTGAGGATAACTGGGGAGAGTTTACCTATGATGTAACTAAACTGAGCGTACCTGACGATGTGTCGTCCTACTGTCTATCAGTATCTAGTAGCACATATAGATATACATATAAATACACACAATACCTGACCGACCCCCATAAGCCGGAAGGTGCCAACCAACAAACAATCTATTTACCCCTACCTGGGTCTAAACCAACCAAAAATAAGTCACTCCACTCATCTGATAACTGTGAGCTCCTCCTACCGGCCCCCTTGGGTACGTAGCTCAGGCCTTGGCCTCTGACAATAAACTGTGTCTGAGTCCGGAGACTCCTGCCTCTGGGCGCAAGTGCACATGGGGTAATCTGCTGTTGTATCTGTGACTGAAACTGCCCCTGGGTGCAAGCACGCAACAAGGTAATTTTATAAAAATCTGTATCTGAAACTGCCCCCGGCCACAAGCGCACACAGAGTAATCTGCCCCTGTAAATAGGGTAATCTGGCTCTGCGCAGAGCGAACTGAACTGCCCCTGCAAGCAGGGTAATCTGGACCGTATTATCATGGTGGTCAGCCATCATCGTCCTCTAGGCGGACGACATCGCCCAGCTGGTGGCGGTATCTGAATCTGGTATCGACACAGTTATAACCCAGGGGCGGTGGGGATGCTAAAGGGTGCCCACATGCCACAACAAGTCTCAACATGCAAAACACATACATAGCAAGCATGCTCAAATGGAAAATACTAATCATATTCTCTTCTTTTATTTCAAGGCCAGTCTGTATTAAATAACTAATGCTATATTCTGTTTTACACTGTTTTTGATTGCTGGGCTAACTGCTACCTGGCCTTTATCTGTCTATCTGGTTATATCTGGATATAACTCAATAACATAGAGCATGCCATCTATAACTGGATATAGCTCAGTAAATGTAATACATACTATCGGTAATCCTGCCAATTCATTATACTGCTTTTACTACTTCTTTTCTGGATATTACGTAAGAACATGCTGAGCTACTAGCGGATATCACATTACTATCTGAAATCATCTGACTATCCGTTATTCTGATTATCGCATGATACGTAATGATATACTAGCATGCTTGTTGGAAATTATACTAAAATCGTTCATGTACGTTGGATATCTGTTAATAGCCTTTGTTCTATTTACTTCCTAGACTTTACTTCCTGGCTTGCCGAAAGAATAGATTTACATACCTGGTTTCTGAGTACCCGACTGACCAATGTGATTCCCGTCGGTACTTCTGCTGTTTCTCCCAACTACATTCATATACATGTCAATTAGAACTAAATACATCAATATTCTGAAGGAAAATGTTACTTTCGATATATTTATAGCTTAAACTTAGGCTTATCGAAAGACGGTCAAAAACTTGCTATTTCTCGAAAGTCCAGAAGGGAGAAATACTCACTTTAAGGCTAGGAGTATATTAACACTAATTTGGAGCAATTCCACTTACTTTAGTTCAGTAGCACGACGATTCGCCGGCCGAATTTCGCGAAACTAAATCCGTAGGAATGCTCCTTGCTGCTAAATACCTCAGTATCTGGAGTTAATTTGAGTTTGGACCGCGTTTGACGGCGTAATCGGACGATAATTTAGTAGTACTCTCGCACCCTCTCTGTTTCTCTTCGCAAGTTCTGGAAATTATATGAAATATATCATGTAAAACCGAAGTGGAGGGCTTTATATACTTGGGGCTAGACAGGGCCAACGTGTCACGGAGCCATCGCGGAGGCTCCACCTCCGTGACACGTTGCCATCGCGGAGGGGCTCTGCCCCGGTTCCTTCCGCGATGGTTCGACAGGTTTCTTGTCCAGTCTTGTCCCGGCCCTTTTTCTAGCGTGTATGGCTTTCAAATACTCTCAACCAATACGCGAAGAAGCCATCTATGTGTTGAAAATTTTACGGGGTATAACATATCCCGACCATCTTATTACTCCTAGAGGCTTGCAGATTGTATCTTTTTCCTGTTGTTAGATGTATCGGCCGCGTGGGGACATATGTGATTTAGATTATGTGTGTTCGCCGTGTGGGGCCTTGTTTAGCTGTTTATTTTTCACAGGTGGCTATGGGCCTTGTCGGTCGGGGGTTGTAATTACAGACGCTATATAGCCTGTTGTTTTCTTGATTCTAGAGTTAGAGCCAGCCCTGCACCAGAGGTGCTTAGGCTCAGCTAGTTCGGTAGTTCAGGTCCTAGTAGGGCACCAGGTGCCAGTCATGCCTCCCAAGGTGGGGCGTGACAAATTCACCGGTACAATTGTAGCACAAGATTAAATATAATCTATCTTGATTATGGGAATGGTATAATTCCAACTCCAAGTAGAGATAAGTATTTTATCTGACTTAATAAAAGAAATTCTCTAGATCATTAAATGTACTTATACTTTTAATCTTGATATAATTATTATGATCAATGTAATTTGTTTGTTGTTTTGATCTATCAAAGAGTGAAAATGATCTTTCATGAGTTAAAATGTTCTCGATAGGTTGGATGATGACAAATGACATTTGTGAAATAATAATTAGTTGATGAAATTCATGTCTCGGCCTTGAGATTGATGATACCCCTTTATGATTGCTTATAAGTTTTCATGTGAAAACCCCGCAGGTGGATTTAGTATCCGTCACATGAAATAAGTTAAGCGTTTGAATAAAGGATTAAATTAATCAATTAATTAAATAGTCAGAAATTTAATTCGATTGATTGGTATCTGTAATCTTAACATGAGGAGTTAAATAAGATTTAATGAATGATTTTAAAATTATACCAAGGAGTGCAATTACGAATTTTTAGTGGAATAATCTGTAATTTATTATGGTAGGTTAATTTATTCATTATTTCGAATTAATACCATATTTGAAAGTCTCACTAATTAAATTTGTGGTCCCTTCTATGCGTGATTAATTAATGAACTTGGAAAGGAAGAAATCAATTTTCTAAAACAAGTAAAATCCTACAAGATTTTGGTTAAAAATAAACTGGTCTTCTAGAAGGAAAGTTTGACGATTACTTGAAGAGAAAGATTCCTATACGTTTTGGACTAGGGTTTTATACCCTAAAACGTGGTTATAAATAGAATTCTCTTCCTTCATGAAATATGATGGAGAACTTTTTACCTTTCTGAGAAGCAGCATTTGCCCACACAAGTATTCCCTTAGAGATCGAATTTGACGACTTGTGCAAAAGTTTCAAAAGGATTGATTCGTGGTCACGCTTCAAGAGATAAGTATTGATTTTATGTTTGATTAAAATCTATGTTTATGTGTTGTCTATATTACATGCAAGTTTGATACTGAATTGTTTGTTTCCGTTGCATGTGTCTATTTTCTAACAATTGACATCAGAACCTTCTTACATCTAAATAGATAAACAGATTATATGTATATGTCGAATTATATAAGTTCGTGCTTGATAGTGTTATTAAGAATCAAGTGTAGAGATTAAAAACCTGTTTTTCCCGACGACCCTAAAAAGGTGATCTAACCTTCTAGGGTTTGTCATTTGAAAAAAAAGGAGATAGAATGAGGGTGGCCACTGAGATAGAAAGCGACAACGGCATTGCGAATTTGTTGTGGCTGTCAAAATTAAATTACATGTTGACTAATGAATTTTTAGATTCTGTACAGAGCAAGTGTCTTTCAATAGTTTATTACATAATAATGTATTGAAAAATTTTATTGTGGTGACATGTAAACTTGTTGGAACCTATTGAGGTTCACGTGTAAATTGTGGCAAAAAGACAACTTGGGTTTTAAAGTGTTATTTCATAAACCTTATGATTGGTCAAAGAGAGACCATTCTTTTAGGAGTTGAGAACTGTAGGTTTCTGCTTCTCTTTAAACCGTGCCCCTTTGTGTTGCCTTTTAATCCCCTCTTTTGTCGTATAATTACATGAGCGATTTTTCGTCACAACTTATGATAATGTATAGTTGAGAATTAATGATTAATTGATAAATAATTATTACGAGAGTGGTTGTATTTATGTGAAATCATTGAAAAGTTCTCAATGGTTTATACATGTAAGATAATATTAATACATGAATTGAAAGTTATGATTAGTAAATAAGCTCCATTAAGGTGATTTATTTATTTGAGTTATAAGAATATTTTCAATGTATGATGTGTAAATTGTCATGGGTAAATGTATGCTAGTAATAGAGTTTTATCTACTGAAAGAAGATTTATCTTGGATACTAGTAACACTTAATTAATTTATGAGAAAAGATATTGGGGTTTTCACTCAAAAGGGAGAAACATAATATATTGGATTCTCATGTGTATTAATTGAGAGGACAATTTGTTGTAAGGTGATGTTGTGTATCTTGCCAGAAGAAAACACACATTATATACCTTGAACTCATGGATAATTAGGAGAATGAAAACTTAAATCAAGCTATTTTAATCGTTAACTTTTCCTAAAATGATTATTTCAGATTTGGTCATAGTTTGGCGGTCATGAATTTCATGATCTCCGAGTGACCTGAAATTTGATGAGATCATCAAAAATGACCTGGTGAACGATGCTCATGACTTTAAAGTATCAATGTCATATTCTTCATTCTGAGGTCGTACGTTTAGATGTGTTTTAGGCAGTTGGGTTAAAATTTGATGAAGCCTGAAAACACTATTCTTTATATCGATTTTATTTATGTTAAATCTAGAATATGCTTACACATTATGATTTAACATGAATTGATATATGATAAGAATATAGATCAGATTATTTTTTTCTTAAATAGGCTAAATTGACTATTTTCCGAATTTGGTCATAGATTTGGAGATCGAAAATTTTACTAATTCGGATTGACCGGAAATTTGGTAGGTTCATCGGAAATAACCCACTGAACAATACTCACAGCTTTTTAGTGATTAACGTCGATTTTTGGCCATTCAGAGTTGTTTTGATGGATTTTTGGACCTTTTTCTATTTTTTGAAAAATTAAAAAATTAAGAAAAATTATTTTCTTTCAACCAGTGGTGGTAGGGTTCAATCTCTATGGTTTCCATTGACATATAACAGTAATGTAATGAGTTTATATGTTGACATTGGTCTTCTTTCCCCATCGGATAGACTCATTACAGTCAATTACAATATTTTTTGTCACTAGTTGTTGATAACTTATATTAACTCTCCAACTGAGTTATATGTTGAATCAATGGAACTAGATATAATAATAATGATATTCACTTGGCTTAAATTAATAATATATTCTCCATCTGAGTTAACCTTAATTTTAATTTATTAGAGTGAATAATCTAACATCACATATGTGTGTTGCATGAGTAGTTCTTTTCCCATCGAAATTTACTCTTCAAGATGCATGGATATATATGTGGTGTGTTATGAATTTTAATATTCGATGATACATTACTTTGATTTATTTCACATGCATGTTATACTATTTGAATAAGAATTCATGATTAATAAATAGTTTATGTTAAAGTGTTCTATTTATTAGGGGTCATTGAAGATTCTTATTTTATTTTTCATGTGAAATTATATTATGCATGAATTGAGAATTATGGTTAACAAAGAGCTTCCATCAAGCGGTTTATTTGATTAAGTCATTGATATTCTCAATGTACCATGTATAAATGTTCGTGTTCAAGTGGTGATATGAATCAATTTCTATGGTCTCCGCTATTAATACTAGTGAGTAATAAATTTACGTGTTGACTTTAGATCTTCCTCCATAACGTATAAATTTATTACAAATTCACTAGGTAAAATTTCTAGTAATTGATAGCATGTATTAACTCATCATTAGAGTTTATATGTTGGACCAGTTTTAAAATTTTAAGATGGACATGTAAAGTGGTAATCGATATTAATTCATGTGGCAAGTTAGATAATAAAATTGTATGTTGACTTTAAGTCCTCTTCCATATCTGATAAATTTATTATGGATTGTCACTAGGTAAAATCATTAGTTATTGATGACCGTAATGAGTTTACATGTTGACATTGGTCTTTTTTTCCTATCGGATAGACTCATTACAGACAATTAGTGTGATTTTCATCACTAATTATTGATAACATGTATTAGCTCTCCAACTAAGTTACATATTGGGTCAATGGAACTAGTGTTCAATAATTATATACAATTGACTAAAAGTAACAATTTTTCTCCAACTGAGTTGATTTTTTTTCTTTTTGAATTGTATTAATTTTGCATAATATATATACATTGCATGAATAGTATTTTTTCCATCGAAATTTATTATTTAGATGCATGTATGTATATATTGATGAATGCGGTCTGAATTTAATGATTCAGTTTATCGGCTTATTATGATCTATTTAATATGTTATACCTCAGAATTCTCAACAGACTTTATCCGGTCTACTAACTACTATTCAACAATATATATCTTTTCTCAAAGATATGACATTAATTCAAAGAATGCATAGTATATGTACCTTTTGTTGGAAAGAATTTAATTCAGTTTCTAAATAGTTAAGAGATGGATATTTAGTTTATTATTCTTATAACTTTTGTGTTATTGAACTTGATAAACTTTTTTATCTCTTGTGGTACATAAATGCATGGCCTCTTTATTATAAATATATCTCTTGAACGGAGTAATATTAATCTATCCCATAAGAGAAAATATTCTTTAATATTGAATGAAACTTATGTGGTCCACCAACTTTTAAGTCATTTATTCTGGATAGGATTTCGAGGTTGGTTAACTGATGGACTTTGAAGGTTCACTGAAAGTGAAGACACTACCAACTTTTGAGTCTTGTTTAGAAGAAAAAAATGAACTAAAATATATTCCCTTTAAAAGGAAATAAAGCTAGTGATAAGTTTGAATTAATCTATTCCGATTTCTGTGGTCAAATGAGCATCTAGGCAAGAGGTGATTTTGAGTATTCTGTGTCACTCACAGAAGATTACTTAGGATATAAATATATTTATTTGATGCTCTGTAAGTCTGAGTGCTTTGAAATAGTCAAGGTATTTACGACGGATGAAAAAGCATCATGAAAAATGTATTAAGTCATTGCAATCTGATCGTAGTGACGAGTACCTCTTTGGAGAGTTCATTAATCACCTATTATATAGAGGGGTTGCGATTCAGTTGTCTACATCAGATTCTCTACAATAGATTGATGTAGAAAAGGAAAGAAATAAGGCACTTATGGAGATGATAAGATTAATGATTGACTTATTCATTTTTATTTTTTTTCGTCTGGGGATTTTCTTTGTAAAAAAACTCAATTGCATTCTTAATTTAATTCCTTCTAAGTGAGTACCTTTGACTTATGAACTTTGGATTTGACATAAGTCCAATTTGTGACATGTTCATATATGGAGTTGTCCAGCACATGTGTTGAAAGGGAAAACAGATAAGTTGGAAAATGTGTGAGTGTTTATTGGATATCTAAAGAAAACGAAAGGAGGATTTATTTTATTGTCTTAAAGAAAATAAGGTAATTGTTAATACAAATACCAGATTTCTAAAAAAAAGGACTATTTAATAAATCATGTTTCCAAAAGTAAACTAGTTTTACAGAAATTAAGCAAAGAAATAACAAATGAGCCATCTGAAAATTTAGATGTTCAAGACATCTAACCGAGAAGTCAGAATTGACGTTCCGTTGCATTTATGTAGTGGGAGAAACGTTAATGGACGTAAAAAAATTCACTACCTCAAAGTAGTGGGAGTAAGAGCAAATAACACTATATGAAGTCGTTAATATTTCAATACTAAAAGGTAATGAAGATATTAAGACTCAAGAACATTATAGTGTGACAATAGTAGTGATAGTACTTAGTCGTAGTGGGAGAATGATATCCTAGATCAGTTCGGTGTATACTCTTGGGAGAGTTTTATGATAGAATCCCTGAAGATATTAATACAGAATCGGTTAGTTACAACAAATTACTATTAGATAAAGTTGCATTAGAAAATAATTTGGCAAGTTCCTTTTGCAAAGAGCTTATTTGCTAAAATTTTTGAAAGTCGTGTAAGAAGAATGCTTATAAAAGTTAAATGCATGGTTAAGAGTCTAAGTGGGAGATTGTTGGGGTATATATCATTAACCATGCGTTTAGATATGGTATATTTTAATAATTATAATGGTTAAAAGTCTAAGTGGGAGATTGTTGGGATATATCTTACTACCATGGGTTATGTACTATTAACCATGTATTTAGATATAGTATTTATTATAGAACAATTGTTTATTCAATTTTAAAGGTTCAAATAGATCATATATTAGTCAATGTGTCTTTTACTTATATAATAGATGATTTAGTGTATAGAGTTTAGCTTATACATGGAAGATTAAATCGTCAGTTCTTATAAGTATAAAGTTTATATATGTTCACAATCTAAGATGAAAATTGGACAAATTCATCGGTACGATTGTAGCACAAGATTAATATAATTTATCTTGATTATGGGAATGTTATAATTCCAACTCTAAGTAGAGATAAATATTTTATCTGACTTAATAAAATAAAATTTCTAGATCATTAAATGTATTTATACTCTTAGTCTTGATATAATTATTATGATCAATGTAATTTGTTTGTTGGTTTGAGCTATCAAAGGGTGAAACCGATCTTTTGTGAGTTAAAATGTTTCTGATAGATTGGATGATGACAAATGACATTTGTGAAATAATAATTAGTTGATGGAATTCATGTCTCGGCCTTGAGATTGATGATTCCCCTTTATGATTGCTTATAAGTTTTCATGTGAAAACCCCGCAGGTGGATTTAGTATCCGCCACATGAAATAAGTTAAGCATTTGAATAAAGGATTAAATTAATCAATTAATTAAATAGTCAGAAATTTAATTCGATTGATTGGTATCTGTAATCTTAACATGAGGAGTTAAATAAGATTTAATGAATGATTTTGAAATTATACCGAGGAGTGCAATTACGAATATTTAGTGGAATAATCTGTAATTTATTATGGTAGGTTAATTTATTCATTATTTCGAATTAATACCATAATTAAAAGTCTCACTAATTAAATTTGTGGTCCCTTCTATGCCTGAGTAATTAATGAACTTGGAAAGGAAGAAATCAATTTTCTAAAAGAAGTAAAATCCTACAAGATTTTGGTTAAAAATAAACTGGTCTTCTAGAAGGAAAGTTTGACTATTATTGGAGAGAAAGATTCCTATACATTTTGGGACTAGAGTTTTATACCCTAAAACGTGGTTATAAATAGGATTCTCTTCCTTCATGAAATATGATGGAGAACTTTTTACCTTTCTGAGAAGCAGTACTTACCCACACAAGTATTCCCTACTCGGAGATTTTTGAGGCTATAGCAGAAGATCACGGACCTGGAGAACGAATTTGACAATTTGTGCAAAAGCTTCAGGAGGATTCATCAGCGGTCACGCTTCAAGAGATAAGTATTGATTTTATGTTTGATTAAAATCTTTGTTTATGTGTTGTCTATATTACATGCAAGTTTGATCCTGAATTATTTATTTTCGGCTGTGTATACCTGTAATCTAACAGAAAATAGGCTTAAGTAGCAACATTTACTTTTTTACATAAAATGGCAATATTTTATATGTCATGTGTTGTATCTAACATAGGTAAAATGTAACAAAATATAAATACAAAATCTGGAATGTGAGAGATTTTAGGGATTATGTTTCAAATAAAAATTCAGTTATCATAAATCACTCAAGTGATAATTATTTTGTTCCATTAATAATAGGATTCTAATAAATGACAAGATTTTTATTTACCATAACAACTTGTGAATTAAAAAAAAATACAAATACAATTCAAAATAAAAAAAACATACATATGTATTTGTATGTACTATTACCAAGATGTATTTCTTTTAAATTTAATAGTTTCCACTGACAAATACATAACCATCAAATACAACACAGTATTTGAAATCTATCTGTATATATAAAATACATTCAGGATTTATGTATTTGAATGTATGAAAATAGCAGGGGTGGGCGTTCGGTGTTTCGGTTCGGTTTTTTCAAATTTCGGTTCAATTTTTTCGGTTTTCGGTTATCAATAACGAACACCAAACACCGCACCGTTTTAATTCGGTTCGGTTCGGTTTTTTTTAAATTCGGTTCGGTTTATTTATTTCGGTTATTCGGTTATTTATGTCCGAGGCCTGTTCTATACTTCTATGAGTTCTATCACATTCTTGAATCTTGAATCTTGATTAAGGATAACTTACAGTTACAGAGAATCAGAGATGATAGAAAGAGATAGCGGCGGCCAGCGAGGGACGGGCCGATGGGCGATGGCCGACGGCTGGTGAGGCAGAGAGTACCGAGTACGTGCCGACGGGCGACGGGCGACGGGCGACGGCCGACGGGCTTCTCTCTCAGTTCTGAGTTCTCTCTTCTCTTCTGATTGATTTCTGTCTACTGTGGTCTGTGTCTGTGTCTACTGTCTAGTAGAGTAGTAGTACTGTAGTAGTAAGTAGTAATAGTTTAGGGTTTTTTATTTTTTTATTTAATTTAATTATTAATTATAAAAATAAAATAAAATAATTTTATTATAAATTCGGTTATTCGGTTTAACCGAAAACCGGTGAACCGTAACCGAAAAAAAACCGAAAACCGAATTACGTTATAAAAAAAAATCAAAACCGAACCGAAAAACCGAAAAAACCGAAATCGAAAAACCGAATTAATTCGGTTCGGTCCGATTTTTTGATTTTTGATTTTTTTGCCCACCCCTAGAAAATAGAACTAATATATATTTCTGTTAAATAAATATTTTGCAAAGATACTCAAAATACAAAACTCTAAAATTCAAAAAAAGACACGGTTGAAAAATTAAATATCTAAATACATATAATACATAAATTATAAAATATACAAATATAATTTTTAAAATAAAAAAATAAATCTACTTGAGATTCCAGAATATCATAAAGATTTGAATTCAATAAAAACAAATATTTGCACGGTTTAAAGAAGATTTATTTTTAAAATACAAGAAAATATATATTTAAAATTAAAAAATAAATAAAAGTCACGAATGGAACTTACTTGATTTAACAAGATTCTGTAAACAATGGCAGCGAAATTTGCAAAAATCGTGGATAGGTAATGAAGGAAAATAAGAAGTTTAAGATGAAGAACGATGGAGAGAGAGAAAAAGAAAGGAGTTGGGTGGGCAGTTACAGCAATAATTTATGAAATATATAGAAAAAATAAAAATATAAAGTAAAAAAAATAAAAAATAACACATTAAAAAAAGTAAAGTCATTATGTGTAATTTTTTTAAAACTATAATTATTATATATAAATATTTTCTTAAATATGCTAATTAATTCTTTTTATAAGCTGTGGACATTAGCATACGGAGAATGAATAACATACATGGTGAAAGAAAACATAGCATTGAATTGGAAATTAAAAAAGATAATTAATGATAATTTCATCAAATTATTAATTTATTGTAATTAATATTTGAAGGACCTGAAGGAGCATTCATTTAAATTTTAATTTCTCAAACACTAATAAATTGTGTGTGCAGGATATACAAAAAGAAAAAGCATATAAAAGGAAGTCCCCAGTCCGAGTTTTTAGTGGTGAATTAATGATATCTTCTCCTCTGTGCTTTTATGGTGCTATCAAAACTGGATTTGTTACCTTCAAAGGACATGTGTCTCCGAGGTAATATCTATCATTAATTGCCAAACTAGTAAACAATAAATTAAAAGAGAAAATGTCTATTTGAAAAAAGCTAGGGTTAGAGGAATCCCACTACAGCTAGATAGGGGTGCCTTGATATTTGTTAAAGCTGTCATCTTTTGCTTTTATCCCAGCATGAAGAAGGTATCCATTGCTTCCAAATCCAAAGTTATAACTCGCGTTATCCGATACATTGTTTTTGTTTTGGAAAGTTTTATAACCTCTTTAGAAAATGACCACGTCTCCAAAAATTTATAAAATTATATTCTGATATTCATATCACATAAAAACTAAATAGTGTACTTAATTAAAAATTAAGTTACTAACCTTCCAAATTAGAGATCAATTTTTATTTAATAACATATTTATATTCTAAATATTGTTATCGTCAAATCTCAACTATGAACCTCAAAAATAAATGTTTGGGGAAATTCTAAATACGCACGTAGCGATCATTCAAACGGGCTCGCCCCCTATTGAAAATTTCTACCTACTTGAACAAACAACGGGCACGCCTGCACATATTATTTATTGTCCAATTTTATTAATTAGCTATGCTTGCGACTACCCTTCACATCAATTATTTTTATTATTAGGAAACGTGATCGTGTTTCGCGCGAGCGTTTAAGTAGATGTGTTTGGATTAATTTTCTTTTCGATTAATTATGCATTTGGTATACTGTTCGACCATATCATTATCTCTTATTTTCATTTTGTTAAGAAGATTACAATGATAACGAATAAAGAAGGTTATCAAGTTTAGCATCTAATAAATAATGGATAGTATATTTTTAATAAATAAGTCAGAAAAATACTCTTTAATAACAATTTTATTTCATTTCTATTATACTAAACGGGTATTTAACAATAGAATTTGATGGGCACGCGTGCTTTCTATTGGTGTACAAATGAAGGTTGAATCTTTAAAGTACAACATATATTCTGGTGTACTTTTTCCCATAGAAGTGTAACAAATATTTGGCAGTATGAAATGATTGTAAACAATAAACAAATACATCGGCACGTCCTGTCATTCTTTGTCAGGTTTATCTAGTTGAGGTCCTTTGTATATTTTATTTTTCAACCTCTCTTGCTCCTTTTTCAAATATGCAATGCGCATTTGTATGATTTTTACATACATCACATCCATTGGTATGTTAGGTTCTTCAGTTGTATTTGTATTTAAAGATATATTTTCTATAAATGTATAAAAGAACAAAGTAATATAATTAATAAAGTTCCCATTTATAATTTACCTTTATAATTTTTTGAACTAGTTTGTTGTGCATGATCTATATTATTTTTATCCATTATAGTATCCTGTATAAGTATTTGTCAAGTTCAAAATTAAGAGATAGTTGAGCAATAAAGTACTATTCAAAACCAATATTGAATATTAGAAAAACTAACCTGAATCAAGCACTATGTAAGGATAATGAGTATGAAGATAAATGATGTATCTAGTTAGTGTGTTTTTATATGTAATATTTTTATACAACTTTGCCCCTTCCTTGGTTGGCTCTCTATTTAATTCTTATAAATAATGAGTTAATTTTTGGATTAGTTAAATATTTGTGGAAGAGAAGTGTGGAGATTTTGAAAAAGAATAGAAGAAAGGTTAGGATTTATTATGTAAGATCCGCTATTAATTTGTTAAGTGAGTAGAGTAAATGAACGATCACTAATGTGTAATGTTACATGATTTTATCATCTTGTTTGTATTCCTTTTCCTTTTTAATTAAAAATTAAGTGATTTATTTTATTTGTCTTATAAGTTGTATGTTTATCAAGTTGAAAAATGCAATGAGTTTAAACTAAACAATTATGTGAATTGATATTTGCATATTATTTATATAAGTCTGCACATTTTATAGTAAAATTTTTATTTTGTACTTGTGAATAATAAAATAACAGGTAAAAAAAGCTTAAAAGGATAAGATTGATTGAATTGTATTTTTCATTATGTAAAAAGTGATTTTATATTTTATAAACATACACTTTACTTGCTAATTGTATCATGATATTCTTATTTCAAAAGTTTTATCATTAATATTGTCTAATTAAAATTTTTATTTATTTCCTATTAAAAATTTAGTAACTCTTAATAATAATTATAAGGGATGAAATTTAAACTACTAAATGGAAGTAACTAAAATCAACATATTATTTTACATCCCTAACATCACTTTTTGGCGATAAATAATTATATATTGAATAATATATATTCTCGGTTCATCTAAAAAAATATAAACATCGTAATATTCTATAAAATAATGAATCAATTAGTGTCATTTCTAAAATTAACCTTTTGAAAAAAACAACCCCCTCTCCCTCCTCATACCTCACGAATCTCCTATAGCTATATATCATAGGTGAAGAATATCTCTTTATCATCTTGAGGTTTCATAGTGGGAATTGAAGCTAGCGATTATTTGATTTCCATAATTTTCTAATTCGAGCACAAATAAAAAAATATTAGTATGTTTTGAGTCCATAAAATATGTAAGTAAATACTATTATTGGCAACACTTTGTAAATTATCATACTTTTGTCTTAATCCTGGCTTTCGAATTTTATTCACAAGTCATATATAGCACTTCTCGGACGAAATTCATCTTGAATTCTTTAATGCCTTTTCTGTTTATGTTTTCATGCATAATTGAACATGCAACATCATGCCTTTTCTGTAAATTTCGAACGATAGATATCCTGCACATTTTTTTGTGGGAAAAAAAGGAAGGCAAAAACAAAAAAGATTACAAAAAAAAAAAATTGAATTAAAAAAAACATATTACTGTAACTATTATCAGAAAATAAAAATTATTTGGAGCCATTAAGTAGTTTTTTTGGGGTACTTTTTGGACTTCCCTTCAACTTAACTACTAATTAAATTAGTCTACATTTAATTACTTCATGTAACTTTTCACATTCTATAGGTTTTTTGTATTAATGAATAAGTTGATTGAGTTAGTAGTTAATAAAGAAATAAATTATATGTTATATTGAAGATGAAATGTGAAAATTTTGATAATATAAGTAAAACTTAAGAACATATAGCTGAAAATAATTTATTTAATATAATTTTTTATGTGAGGGGTAAAAGAGCATTCAATATTTGATGGATATTTTGATAATTCAAACTTTTAACTTTTTTCCTTCTCACTTTTAGAATAATTATATTATATTAAAATTTATATTTTATGGGTTTAACATTTAAGATTTAACATTGAACCATTATATCTTTAAAATTATAAATTTATATATACTATTTATTATAATTTTAATAAATTTTGATATATAAATATGAATGTTCAATGAACCCGATACCAAAAAGTTGTATAAAATTGTCCAGTGCTTGCTTATATATATATATTTACTTCACATTGGATTGAAAAGTATAAATATGTAACTATTCACATAAAAATAAATTTCATTGCAAAATTCATACCGCTTCAGCTCTGATGAATTATGTTTGGGACTACATTGTAAGAAGATTTAAACAGTTAGAAAGATAATATATAATAAATCATTGGAAAAAAGAATATAAATATGAATAATGTATTACTACTTAATTAAAAAGATGATTTAAATAGGGAACTGAAAAGATGAGTTCAGGAGAAATTTAAAAGGTAATTGACGTTGTAAGGAGCGCTGAAGCATAGAGAATTATTTGAATAGACAAAGAAAACTTGTGATCTTATAAAAATCTTGAACTTCTAATTGACTCTTCTTCTTCTGATGAAAAACCTTTCAATTCAATGAGTAACCTTTCAAATTATCCATGTTTTAATAGAAAACAGCAAAATCTTAGTTGTAGCAATTAAGAGTCTTTATTGAAATTTAACGGTCATTTATTATTAAATTACTTATTTACATTTCTCTTCTCATTTACCTTGTTAATACAAATTTATTATTGTTTGAAAGGTAATTAAGATATCACTGATTAATATTAAATCTGATGTTTTATAATATTTTGATTTACTGTAAGAGCAAAATCGTAATTCAACTGAAGATAGGAGCTTCTTACTTTTAATAATACTACTATTAATATTAATATTTAATTATATTTTAATTTACTGTAGGGGAAAAATCTTAATTCAACTTTGAAGATAGGAGCTTCTCACTTTTAGTAATACTATTCTCTGGACACGTAAGTTGCACGTGTATTCCATGTTAGTCATTATAATTTTTTAAAATTACTATAATTTTATTCCTAAACTCTTCCAAATAAATTAGTGTTCTCTGTTGTGTTTTGCATTTTTTAATTATTTAGCCAACGATAAATGCATTGTTTTAACAAAAATAAAATGAAAATTGTGCTATTTCGAATATGTCATCTAAAGTTCAGCAGTTGGAGTTATCATACCGCTATTTCTATTTCAGCCTCTAACAACCTTAGATGCTTTCCCTTCTCTCAATTCTTTTTTCTGTATAATGAAAAAATAAAGCAAAAATGATTAGATTAAAAATAATTTGCTGAAAAACATTCAGATGTTTGAGTTTAAAAAGATGGAGAGCAAGATTTTTGAAAAAATGTAAACCCTTTCTTGCCTTTTCATTCCTCTTTTAATACCTCTTTATTGGTTGATATTCCTTTTTTAAATTTAATTATTTATTGCAGCCTAGTGAATTCTCCGAATTAAAAACAAAGAGATTAGCTAACTTAAGTTTAGTTAATGTAGTAGTTTATGAAGAAATAATTTAATTATTTACTTAAGGGTATTATAGTATTTCAATTTTATAGAGTTATTTTAATCTTTCAATATTTTTATTTTTATTTTTAAAAAAAATCGTTCAATATTTTAATTTTGAGATTTCCACTTATAGAATAAACATGGTGATATATAATATGATAAAATTTTTCAATTTAGATAGAAATAAAATCTTAGGTTTGTCATTGATAAAAACATCTTTTGAAAAAAGTGTGACATTTTAATTAATTATATTTTTTCAGTTTGGATTCATTTAAACTGCAATAATAACTTTTATTAATTCAATTCCAAAAGTGATTTTCACTTCATATCCTCATTGAACTTTGACACATTTTTTTTCAAGAAAATCGAAGTTCTTATTTAAAGATGGCATTAATAACTTTTATTAATTCAATTCCAAAAGTGATTTTCACTTCATATCCTCATTGAACTTTGACACATTTTTTTTCAAGAAAATCGAAGGTCTTATTTAAAGATGGCATTATTAAGAGTCAACCATATGAACAAGATTTATTGTCATGTTCGTAAATAGTTATCACATTTCTCTTTCTTCTAATATATGCTTTCTTTGTGTTTTTTTTAAGATTTTAAAATTCTTTGTAGAATGTACATATATATTTTTATACCCAACTGTTCTTAAAATAATGATAACTTGAAGGATAAAATAATCATTCAACTTTAATGACTATTTCAGTTTTTTTACTTTTTTTCTTTTGAGAATTTTCACTTACAATATACTATGGTTTTTGTAAATGTGTGTTGAGCGTGGATCCTTTATCAGTATGTATGCTAATATAAGAACACATATACATAACATTAAAACATGTGTCTGAGCTGTTAAATAAAATTAACAAAAATCATAAAAATTTCTAACTTGATAAATGTTGATCATATGTAACTAATTGGACAAAAAAAGAAGCTATAACAATATTGTATGCTAAGACAATAAATTTGAATTGGATCGATAATATCTTTTTTAATTACACTAAGGCTTAACTTTTCAAAGCAAACTAACTTTTCTTAATGTATATCCTTCACCAGGAATACAAATTAAATCTTTAATTACTGATCTCTTAGTCGTAGATTTGAAGATCCATTTGTTATGTCAATATACTCATGCTATATATAATGCAACACACAAATCAAAACATAACCATTAACCATAAGTAAAAGCATCAAACCAGATGAATTTTTATAGTGGTTGGACTTCTACAAAATGATAACATAAGAGAAAAAAATTCATTTGTATTAGTAATATGAAATTTTATATCTTTTGGTGCACTTTTTGTTCAAATAAATAATGCAATAACATATATTAAAAAACTTATCGCCATCATTACAAAATAAATTTCTTGATAATTGTAAGCAATGATAGAATTCTAACATATACATAATGAAAGTTAAAATCAAATGATAAAAAAAACACAAGTGCTAATCTTATGAAAAGATATTTTCTTTCTGATTTCTTAATATTAAACATAACCTTCATTATTGAGTGTACACTTTTTACATGCATATATGTAATGTTCAAATACCTTGAAGATGAAGACGACATTGAGGAGAATTTTAGAAGGAAGAGAAGAAATTTTGAGTTGTTGCCAACATTTTACTTCATTATATAGATTTTAAAATGAAATTTTATATGACTTACAATTAATTATTACAATAAATAAGCAGTTGTATATCCTTTCATATTACAAAAATGAATTTACTCATGTAATTTTATAATAATATTTAATTAAATTTTAACTGAGTAATTAATAATTTTTTTAACAGATAAGATAATTCATTAATAATGATATCTGATAGTTCATACATAAAATGAACTAATTAATTAACATGATAAGTAGCATTTTTTTTCTGATTGAATTGTTAATTCATTACACTTTTGAAAGGTTGCAATTTTAAAAGAAAAATAAATGCTCAGACTTACATATTTCATCTGCAAAGTAGCCTAAAGGACTTAATAAAAGCTGAGTATTTCAATGGGTTCATATTTATATTTTTTCAAATAATTAATTTTTGTAAAGATATAATGGTCAATAATTTTTTTAGGGATATTTTGGAGGGTATTTTAGTATTTAAATTTTCACTCTCAATTATTATTTATATTTATTTATTATTATTTGAAGGGTATATTTATTTTTAAATATTTGAAGGGTATTTTAGTATTTTTATTTTTTATTTTTTGACTTTCCGCTTATATAATAATATGATATAGTTTATTTATTATTATTACTTGAAGTATTTAATTAAATTTTAATTTAGTGGAGGGATAAAATGATAATCTAACTTTTCACTTTTTGGCTTTCTACTTATATAATAATATGATTAATAATAATATTTTATTATATTTTAATTTAGTGGAGGGCAAAATAGTAAACTATTTTTTCACTTTTTGGCTTCCCACTTATATAATAATATGACATAATGGTAAATATATAAATATGATGTAATATGATAACATATTAATATTTAATTATATTTTTATTCATATTTTAATTTGGTGGAGGGGCAAAATGGTAATCTAACTTTTTACTTTTTGGTTTCCCACTTATATAATAATACGATATAATTTTTATCATATTAAATTATTTAATTAGATAACATTAAATGACAACAAGTCAACAACAATTAAATAAATGAGATAATAAAATAATTTTAAAAAAAGAAAATAGTCAGAAAAACAAAAAAAAAAAGGAAGAAGGAATGGAGGCCTTAGAAGCATGTCATATCATCATGTCTCTAACCTCCTTTTACATAAAGATATATAGATTTATTGAACAACTACATGCATTTCACTATTAAATTTATTTTAATTGAAATAATAATATATTAAAAAGAATGCTTTGCTGAAGACGGAGACATGGGTGGTGTGTAATAAATTATTAGAAAGATTTTGTAATGTCAACCATTAATAAAGAGAAGAGTTATTAAAAAGAAATTAAATTGTTGTAAATTGATGGTAACTATTTTTTTTTTAAAAAAAATATAATTTTGATTATCATGATACTCAATGATATATTATTTAACAACCGAACAATAAATTTCAGAAATATCATGCAAGATTTTATACTAATTTAAACTATTGAAACATAAAAATAACATTGTTAAAATTTAAATTCAGAATATATAATTTATAATCGTAGTAAATTAGATTGATGAGATAATTAATTCCTTGGATCATATTTTAAAAATAAAGATTGGAGCAAAAACAATCCTTAAATGTTATTCCTGATAGTAATGTGAAAAGTTTTTGGAATAAAAAAACTTTCACCCATCATTAGATTAAACAAATCGAACATTAGTATAACTCCTACATTTATAACTTTTTACCAAAAAAATTATTTAAAATTATTTTTTTGTATATTGACGAAGAATAGTTAATTTTATTTTTTGAAAGATAAAATGGTCATTCAATATTTAATAAATATTTGGCAATTCAACTTTTCAACTTAGGTTGTTCCCACTTTTAGAATAGTATAGATATAAATATATGTATATATATAAGTAAGTGTCCATGAAATATTCAACGACTATTTTACTTTTCAATCTAAAACTATTTCTATAATATTATATATACTAAAAGCTAAAATTGCATAGAAATAAATATTATTAGACCATTAAATATTTCACAATGAATTATTTAGATGACTATGAAGGAGTAAACCTATTTATTATTTGAAGGATATATTAGTCTCTCAATATTTGGAGGTTATTTTAGTACTTTAACTTTTCATTTTTTGCCTATTATGTAGTAATAATAATAAATATATAAATATGATATGATATGACAAAATATTAATATTTAATTATGTATTTAATTAAATTTTAATTTAGTGAAGAGGAAAAATAGTAATCTAACTTTTTACTTTTTGACTTTATAATTATTATTTTTTTAATTATTATTATTATTATTATTATTATTATTATTATTTATATTTATTTATTTTCCACTTATATGGTAATAAATATATAAATATGATATGTTATGATAAAATATTAATATTTTATTATATATTTAATTAAATTTTAATTTAGTGGAGGGGGAAAATGGTAATCTAACTTTTCATTTTTTGGCTTTCCACTTATGTAATAATAATAATAATAATAATATGATAAATGAGTTAAAAAATAATTTTAAAATAGAAAAAATACTTTAAAAAAAAAGAATGGAGCTCTTAGAGGCATGCCACATCAGCATTTGCTTCTACTATTATTAATTATTCCCTTGGTAGATAAATGTGTCCCTATATATTTGTCAAAGATATACAAATCAAATCATACTATTAATTACAAATTTAAGTCGCAGAAACTTTTTCTTAGACTCACGGTTTAATTAATTCTTTCTCCTATAAACTAGGAGTACATATCCCACATCGGCTATTATATATACACTAGATTCAACAGTAAATAGCAATAAGATTGAGATTAATAGTTTATTTGGTGAAGTTTTAGGCTAGCCAAAAATGTTTATTTTCTTTGAAAAAAATGTAAAAAAAAAGAAGTTTATCTTTAAAAAGATGAGGTATTTGATCAAACTTCTGAGAGAAAATAAATGCCTCTAAGTCTCCTTATATATATATATATATTGATTGATTGATTGATTTGCTTCTACTATTATTAATTATTCCCTTGGTAGATAAATGTGTCCCTATATATTTGTCAAAGATATACAAATCAAATCATACTATTAATTACAAATTTAAATCGCAGAAACTTTTTCTTAGACTCACGATTTAATTAATTCTTTCTCCTATAAACTAGGAGCACATAGAGTTCCCACATCGGCTATTATATATACACTAGATTCAACAATAAATAGCAATAACATTGAGATTAATAGTTTATTTGGTGAAGTTTTAGGCTGGCCAAAAATGTTTATTTTCTTTTAAAAAAGTGTAAAAAAAAAAGAAGCTTATTTTTAAAAAGATGAGGTATTTGATCAAACCTTTGAGAGAAAATAAATATTTTTAGGGAGTAGAAAAAATTATTTTTCAAAAGTTACAAAAAGTAGCTTCCCAAAAAGTACTTCTAAGAAAAATACACTTAGAAGCACTTTTAAAAAACTTGGCAAAACACTAAGGGGACGTTTGGTTACTGGATAAGAGCCAAAATAATGCATGAATAACTTGGTTATTCATATATTAATTTTATGCATTATTTGATTGTCAAATAGGATAAAAGTTCTTCAGGTATTAATTTATACTATGTTTGATTGGTAAGTTTCAAATGTTGTACAAAAGTTATTCATGTATTAATGTTATACAATGTTTGATTGTGTTTTTAGTAATTCTACATAATTAAAACTTACATAACTTATGAGTAAATCTATGTATAATTTTATGCGAGATAGAAGGTGGAATAAGTTATGTGGGTATTAGTTATATATGGATTAACATAATAAAATTACACATTTACCCCTATCAATTTATTTTTAAAATATTTTTTAATTCGGTACTTTTTTTAAATTGTACTTTATTCCGTGTATATTTACCTAAAATTAGTTATTACTTTTTTTATTTGGTGTATTTTTTTATTTTTTTATTTTTTAAGATAATATGAATGTTATATATATATATATATATAGTAAAAAAAGTTCAATTATACAATAATTTTATAATATTTGCTAACTTATATTTATAAATAATATATATTAATTTACAACAAATTAAATATTTAATAATCAATAATTCATGTATTGTAACCTCTACATAACTAAACCCTACATAACTAATACCTGCATAACTAATACTTCCATAACTAATACCTAAATAACTAATACCTAAATAACTAATACCTGAATAACTAAAACCTGAATAACTAAAACCTGCATAACTAATCCCTGCATAAAATAATACATAGATTCCCTTGTAACTAAAAAAAGTAAAGGTCCAAAAACACACCTGAACTATACCGCTTTTGCGAGTTAGTACCTGAACTATGTGAAGTTTGCGTTTAGTACCTGAACTATTATCCCAAGCTTACAGAAACACACCTGAATATTTATATTTCTTGTGTGTGATACACTTGCTAGTTTACTTTATAAAAAATTCTACGTGGTACTCCACGTGTATAATTATTTTCACCGTGGAAAAACTTAGGTAAATTGAGAAATAAATTTACAAATAATTACTCTTTTTTTTTACTAGAAATCGAAAATCTTCTTTTCCCCAATTCAAGAACCTAAATATACTGCAGAAACTCCACTAGCAACTTACTCATCCATTTCTGAAGAACCAACCAAGATTTTTCACACAACTACACATAAAACTATAAAAACGAGCAAAAAATTTCATAAATTTCGAAAGAACCCATCAAGATTTTTTACACTACTATGCAAAAAATTATTAAATCGAGCAAAAAATACCATAAATTTTTTGTACAAAAAATCAAATAGAACAACCCTTTTAATGGGTTTCGAAGATCTAATGGCAATAGATAGAGGAGAGACGGAGAAGACGAGAAGAGAAGGGAGAAAGAAGAGGAGTTTTGAGAAATGTAGTGGTCTTTTTATAAAAAAAAAAAAAACTTTTTCAATTTATTTCTGTAATAATAAATTGAAGAAAGGAGGATAAAACTAGATCTGTTTAAGAAGAAGGGATGAGTTATTACAAAACAAAGAATAAATTGAAGAAAGATGAAGAAGAAGAGGGAAGAAATCCGTAATTTTGCAGAAAAGATGAAGAAGAAATGAAAAAGAAGAAGAAGAATAATTAAAAGTGAAAAAAATTCTAAAAAAGAAAAAGAAAAATGCCTACTCAGCAAATTGTAGCTGTTGGAATGCCATGTAGGCGATTTTTAATGTCTAAAATATCACTCACATGCGCAGGAGTGTTTGAAATCACAATTTTGGTCCAATCAGCACTCAAGTGTGTTTCTATAACCTAATGGTGATAGTTTAGGTACTTAACGCAAACTTCGCATAGTTCAGGTACTAAACTCGCAAAAGCAATATAGTTCAGGTGTGTTTTTGGACCTTTACTCTATAACTAATTCATGTATTACTAATACCTATATAACTCTAACCTGTAACCAAACAGTTTCTAATTACTCCTCAAAAGTGCTTTTTAAATTAATTGGTCAAGCACAAAATATTTTTTTTACCAAAAATACTTTTTTGATAAGCACTTTTAAAAAATCACTTCTCAAAATAAGTTGATTTTAAAAGTCAGGCCAAACAAGCTATAAGGAAGCTATAATATTTATACAAATTATTTGCATTAATATTTTTATTTTGAGATAATTTGTAATTTTTATTTTTTTAAGTAGTGGTCTTTAATTAATTGCATATAATATTATTTTTATTCTAATTTACTCTTACTAGTAACTATAGTCATTTTTAAATTATTAAATTTATTATATTCAAATGGTGATATAATAAAATTGTCACTTTGTTTGTTATGTCTTAAAAGATGTAAAAAATTACTGACAAGCAAAAATGAATATAAGGATAATAAGTACTCCCTCCATTTCAAAATAAGTGGTGTTTTAGTATTTTGATTTTGTTTCAAAATAAGTAGTGTTTTACATAATCAAGAGGACATTAATGATGTTCTTCCAATTTTACCTTTCTTTAAAGAGTAAAGGTCCAAAACACACCTGAACTATACCGATTTTGCGAGTTTGGTACCTGAACTATGACTAGTTTGTGTTAGGTACCTGAACTATCACACTCAGGTATTAGAAACACACATGAATAATTAGAACAATTCCGTGTGATACACTCGCCATTTTATTTTTTAAAAAAATACCACGTGGTTGTCCACATATAATATTATTTTCACGTTGGCTGTCCACATATGCGTATAATCTTTACTCTTTCTTTACTCTTTCTCACTCTTCTCTTTACTCTTTACTCTTTACTCTTTTACTCTTACTCTTCCTCTTTCTTTGCACAACTGATTGAACATTACAGCAGAAAAAACAGTGACTTTAATCTCGCCGGTGACTTTCATCATCTCATCTAGGTTAGTTATTAATTTACCAAAAAGAAAAGTTAGGGTTTGTTGTATTTTGTGATTTTTATGATGATGAGTTTGCAATTAGGGTTTCTATAATTTTTATGCTGACGAGTTTGTAAATTATACTAGGCTATCTGCGATTTTCATCACCTGTGCGATATACCTCACACAGGTGCTCTCTTATTTCACTTAATTTTCCCTTATTTTTTTCATTATTTCAGTTATATTAAAAATTGATGCTTTAATCTTTGAACACTTCAATTGTTCTAGGTAATGGCCACGAAATACATAAATTTGAGGTTTCATTTTGGTGGTATACTTGTGAGTGAAGTAGGGCCTATTTATATTGGGGGAAATAAAGAATATGCCTTCAATATTGATACGGACCATTTGTCTATTCCGAAAGTGAAAGATTATTATAAGGATTTTGAGGTTTCCAATATAGACAAAATGTATGTTGTTGTCCCTGATGGTGGAGGTTTGCTGGAATTGGTGAAAGATGGAGACTTATTGTTGTTATTTGATTTGTTGGATAATGGGGGTACTATGGACATTTACATATGTCATAAAGGGAAAGTTTTTATTAAAAATACATATGTGAGCAGTGAGTCTTTTGAGACCACATGAGGGGTAGGTGGTCCTAGTAAAGATTCTATCAATAAGGTTGGTGAAGATCTCAATGCACCTTTAGGTAAAGAAATAGAACTTATTGATGGTAGGGGTCAAATACAAGGGGTCCAAACATCAAATCTGGTAGAAAGAAGTACTGAAATACAAATGAATTGAAAGATAAATTTGGGCTGTCTAATGAAGAGGAAGATTATGATAAGATTTAGATGAAGATGATGTAGAACCTACTGCCCATGATGAAGTTGAAGAGGATGAGAATATTGACCTTTCTGGTGATGAGGATGGTTATGGGAGTGATGTTCATGAAGAGTTAAACATAGTCAAGACAGATCTGAAAGCATATATAAAGAAAAAAGAGAGCCAAGGAAAAAAAAAATTCTGAATGTTTTCTGGGACCAGTTAGCATAGATCCTGGTTTTGAAGATATTGACAGAGCCAAGAAAAATCTTTCTGGTAATCTACTACATGATGAGCCTTTCTATGATAGTTCAGATAAAGATAGTTTTGATAGTGAAAGTGAGGGGGAATCACATGTTGACAGATCTGAAATTTTAAGAGCAAAGAACAACAAAAGGATCTCATATGATCCAACATGGAAGCATGTTGTGTGGCAACTAAATATGGTATTTGGAAATGTTAGAAAATTTAGAGAAACTGTTAGCAAGTATACAATTAAAAGAGGTTGTCAACTAGAAAAGATCTCTAATGATAAAAGAAGAGTTAGAGTCAAATGTAAATCAAGTGGTTGTCCTTGGTTATTGCAAGTAAAGACTCTAAATCTCCCAATTTCATTATTAGAACATATAATCATAGACACAAGTGCTAGAGGATTAATACCAATATAATGTGCAACTCTAAGTTTTTGGCAAAGTACTATAAAAGTAGTTTCTCAACCTTCTATAAAAGGGTGGGAATTGCAAGATCTAGTCAAGGATGAATTGGGGCTGTATGTTGGTAAGTTTGTATGTTTAAAAGCCAAAAAAAAGGTGTTGAAGAAGGTAATGGGTGATCACATTGCAGAGTTAGTAGAATATATGATTATAGAGATATTCTTCTTGAATCAAATCCAGGAAGCACTTGTGTGGTAAAGGTCACAAACTCTGATGATGGACAAAAGCTATTCCATTCCTTCTATATATGCTTTTTATCTTTGTAAAATAGATTCATTGAGGGTTGTAGAAAGTGCATTGGGTTAGATGGTTGCTTTTTGAAGGGGATATCTAAGGGGCAATTGCTTGTTGCTATTGCAAAGGATGGGAATAATCAAATGTTTCCAATGGCATGGGCTGTAGTTGTGACTGAAACTAAAGATACTTGGTCTTGATTTTTGAGAATTTTGAAATCTGATTTGAACATCAATGATGAAGGAGCAGGATTGACACTTATAAGTGACATGCAAAAAGTATGATTTCTTACTGTTATAGCTATTGTTGTTCAAGTATAAGGCCACCCTCTCTTTTCTTTCTTTTCTTTAATTGGCTTTTAACTCAGTTTAGGTACTGTTTTAACTTAGTTGTAATACTTGTTATATCTGCTGATTTAGACTTAGTTTAGCTACTGATTTAGACTTAATTTAGCTACTGATTTAGACTTAGATTTCTTACTATTTTAACTTAGTTATAACACTTCTACTAGCTGCTGATTTAGACTTAATTTAGCTACTGATTCAGACTTAGATTTCTTACTGTTTTAACTTAGTTATAATACTTCTACTAGCTGCTGATTTAGACTTAGTTTAGCTACTGATTTAGACTTAGATTCCGTACTGTTTTAACTTAGTTATAACACTTCTAATAGGAGCTGATTTAGACTAAGTTTAGCTACTGATTTAGACTTAATTTAGCTACTAATTTAGACTTAGATTTCTTACTGTTTTAACTTAGTTATAACACTTCTAATAGCTGCTGATTTAGACTTAATTTAGCAACTGATTTAGACTTAGATTTCTTACTGTTTTAACTTAGTTTGTAATACTTCTAATAGCTGCTGATTTAGACTTAGATTTCTTACTGTTTTAACTTAGTTTGTAACACTTCTAATAGCTGCAGATTTAGACTTAGATTTCTTACTGATTTAGACTTAGATTTCTTATTGCAATAAGTCACCCCCTGGGGCACTGAAATGCTTGAAAAGGTCTAAAAGGACACACCCTCTCTTAGATTAGAATTAGAGTTTATGTAGCTTGAGAGAATATGCAAAACAAATAATAACTCTGCATTTCAAAATAGATCTCTGGACTGCTAATGAGCACTTTGTGAAAGAACAAATAACTGAGCTAGAATTGTACAAGCCATTAGATGATTGACAAACCAGTAGTGCAATAAAAAAACTTCAACAAGAAAATCTTCAAGGTGGTTTACAAGGTTGATCTCTAGAATAGCTGCAATCTGCAGACAATGCAACATGCATCACAATTGTGTTGGTCATTTTTACTCTTCAATTAAATGCCATTCACATTTTCAAAATAGAAAGATCAAAACAGATGCAGCAAAATAAAGAAAAACTACTTATCCTTAACACCTGACTTTTGCATTATGTATATACTTTGGGGCTTCTTAATGGAATTCTAAACTATACAGTTCAGTAATATCTGTTTTGCCTCTTTTAGTTGTAATACTTGTTAGCTATGTTTTAAGTTAGATATAGTCTACTGTTTTAAGTTAGTTTGTAACACTAGTTTGTGCATGATTTAAACTTGTTATAACTGCAATATAGTTACTATTTTGGAATTGTTATAGCTACAGATTTATAGCTTCACCTTGTTGCATTTGTTTATAGGGATTATTTTCAGCTGTTCAGGAGTTACTTCTAGAATGTGAACATAGAATGTGTGCAAGACATATACTAGAAAATTGGTCAAAAAAATGGAAGAGTGTTGAAAGAAGAAACAAATTTTGGGCTTGTGCAAGATCAACATTTAAAGCTGAACTTAAGAAGAATATGGACAAACTTGTACTGTTGGGTGATAACATTTCTAATGACTTGGCAAGCTTTAATCCTGAGAGATGGTCCAAAGCAATGTTCAGGATAACCTCAAAATGTGATATTGTGGATAACAATATGGCTGAAAGCTTCAATGCTTGGGTGTTAGGTGCTAGGCACAAAACTATCATCAACATGCTTGAAGAGATTAGTAAGAAGGTAATGAGTAGATTTACTAAAGTGATATCATTTGCAGATACTTGGACTCATGACATATCCCCAATGGCAATGATGGTACTAAATTCGAATGTGGAGAAGTCAATGAAGGTGTAAACTAAGTGGAATGATGATGCTGGATATGAAGTGACGGATGGTCTATATACACATGTGGTTAACTTAGTTCAAAGAACTTGCACTTGCAGAGTTTGGGCATTGAAAGAGATTCCTTGTGCACTTACTACAGCAGCCATGTATCATGATAATTCCAATATTCTTGACTCAGTTAGTAGGTGGTATAAAAAAGATACCTACCTGAAAGCTTATAGAATTTTTTTACAGCCAGTAACCAATATGAAGATGTGGCCTGAGACATCAAATTCAAAAGGTGAGCCACCTCCTGTTAAGACAATGCCAGGAATACCTATTAAAAATAGAAAGAAGGAGCTTGTAGAGGTACCAAATTCTGGAAAGCTTCCAAGGAGGGGAAAAACCATGACTTGCTCAATTTGTAAGTCCACAATCCACAATAGAAGAGCATGTCTAAACAAACCTCCAGCCACTTCAGAGGTACGTTATATGTCTATTAGTGTTTAAGTATTACTAATATTATATTAACATCTTTAATAATTTCACAATTGTTCTTTTTAAAGGGATTTGCTTCATCACAAGCATCCGCCAGTGCAAAGAGAAAGCAAAAGCAAAAAACTAGGTCCTCTCACCCAACTCAAGCAGAGCATCTGTCTCAGCCAACTCAAGCAGATTATCTATCTCAATCCTCTCAGCCAAATCAATCAGTGGATCTGTCTCATTTATTTCAAACAACAAGTCAATCTCAGACCGTCAAACTCAGTCATCTCAACCAACAACAGACAGTGGCAACAAAAAAGGTGTAAAAAGATCATTCAAGAGGCCAAGATTAGTTGGTCATGGTGTGTTTGTGAGCAATAGTGGCTATATTTATGCAGAGGTACGAAGAAGATGCATTAATAAGTTTATTTTCTTAGTTATTCCTCTCTAAAATATTGTAACATATCTTTTAATATTTCACAGCAGGGAAGACCTACTAGTAAGATAATCAAGAGTGGACTACAACAAAAAATGACAAGTTCATCTTTAGTGACTAATGACCTTGGTTATACACCAACTAAAGGTCTCAAATGGAAGGGGAAAACTGCTATCACAGGAAGTCAACTGCAACATAAAAGTGCGTTGGTGAGATATATGAAAAGCAAGATACAAACTTCATCACAAGGTGCGACCGGAGGTGTTTAGGAGTGGCAGTGGCTCTAACTGTTTTAAGTTTCTCTGTTGGTTTTGAATCTATTAGAACATATAGTTTTAGTTGTGTATTTTGATGCTACTGATTTCATAACAATGATTAACATATCAAGTTTTTATGTATGATGAATGTTTCTCGGCAACTAATGCTAGATGAGTTTGTGTATTTTAGGTAAATTCAAATCTTTAGATATTAAAGGTTTTACATTATTTTGATTGGCAGATGTTAGATGCTCTTTAATATTGTAAAGGTTTTCAAATGTTTCTCTCTTGTAAGCATATTATTGCAAAGAAGCTGCAAAAATCACATTTGAAGGTCCCATATATTACAAAAAAAGATCCCATTTTCACTAATTTCATATTACAAAAAAACATAGTAGATTTACTAATGGCTTCACTAATCTCATATTACAAGCAAAGATTCAAGCTTACACAAGATTTTTAGCACTTGAACAACCAAAGAAATACATTAAAAGATATACTAATAAACAACAACATCTTCAATTTTTTCATCTTCTTCAGTTCATTCTTAAGTTCCATATTATCCTTTTTCAAGCCAAGAATTACTGCTTTCGTTTGTGAAGGAAATATATCATCATACCAATGGAAGAATCCACAAGCAACACGACCCCTAACCTGAAAATTAAATCACACCATTAAATAAAAAACTTCAAGAAAAATTATATTGATTAATATATAAGAATTTGATAATTACCCATAATTTGGGCATCCATAAAAACGCCTTCCTGGATGATTATTTGTTGTTGAGGTTCTTATTTTTGCAAGTTACCCACAATTGCAAAAGACATCCATCCTAATTTTGGAGAAATGTAGAGGATGAGATGTAGAAGAAGAAGGGATGAAGAAAAAGAAAAATAGATCTACTTAGGGCTTGGGGTTGAGTTTTTACAAAATGAATAATAAGTAGAAGAAGGATAAAAAAAGAAGAGGAGGATTTTAGAGGGAGAGAAATCTGGAATTTGCAGAAAGAATGAAGAAGAAAGAGGAAGAAGGAGATGGTATTTAAAGATGAAATTTTTTTAATGAAAAATGCCTAGTCAGCATATTGTAGCCGTTAGGATGCCATGTAGGCGTATTTTAATGTGTAAAACATCACTCCACGCGCTTGGGAGAGTTTGAAATCACGATTTTGATCCAGTCAGCACTCAGGTGTGTTTCTAACACCTAAGTGTGATAGTTCAGGTACCTAATGCAAACTAGTCATAGTTCAGGTACCAAACTCGCAAAACCAGTATAGTTCAGGTGTGTTTTTGGACTTTTACTCTTCTTTAAATGGAGAGACTTTTACATAATCAAGAAAATATTAAAGAGTTACATCTTTTTAAAGATATTTATTAAGTATAAGTTAATTTTTTTTTACTATTTAAAATTTCATGTCAATCAAAATCAAGATAAATAAATTAAGAGAAGAAATTATAGATTAAAATATTAAATTAATTTAATTTAATTTTATAAATTAATCGAATTCTGTCCAAATTTATCCCTTTAAATTTTCAACGTGGCTAATGAATATAAATAACCATGTATACTTGGACATGGTAAAACTTGATCCCACAGCATCACTTAAAAGTCCTTGGTCAGCAAGCCGGCAAGACAACCGCCGGCTACTTCCCAAGGCACTTATATATATACTAGTAATGAGAATCTTTTTATTAATTTTCAAGAAGTTTTATTTTTTGAACTAATTTTTAGATTGAATTAAACTTAAAATTCATTTTTTATTATGATATTAAAGTCATACACATTCCAATATTTTGTTTACTCCATGTTGAGCCATATATCATGTTAATGATCACGCAGGTAGGCTTGGACGTGGGAGGAGGTTGAGTCTTCACATCAGCTATTCAGGAAAATGAATATCTTTTAATATCGTCTTTGTCAATCATCATCTCATGAACTAATTTTTTATATTGAGTTCATCTTCATATTCATTTCTTATCACGATATTATAATTAAATTCATCTCAATTATTAATTTATCTGAGATTATGCTCATATTATATTATTCACGCTTCATTGACAAGCCTGGCGTGGGGGGAAATATTGTTGAATTCTCACACTGATTTTTTTTAAAAATTTTTTTTTAAATTCGGAGTGTTTAACAAGAAGATTATGCATGTACTATTTAGTCGGCAATCACATGCAATATTTGAAAATAGTTACAGGTCTAGTTGAGTTCTATCGAAAGAAGTTAGCTAACAATGTTTTAAGCTTTTCTATTTATTCCATGTTTCTTTTATTTTCTTAAGCAAACAAGTGTGACGTGTGATGAGCTTAATTCCATGATCATAATGCGAACAATGCATATTAAAAATCTCCAGTTAATAATATTTAGCATATTTGTGAATGTATTTTCTCAAACTAAACGGACAGAAATTCTGAGTTCGAGTCTCATAAGTATTCGTTATCAATAAGGATTTTTTTGCTCATTGGCTCCAGCCATCTTATGCTAAGGGATATTAATTGACACAACTTTCACTGAAAAATTACTGTTTAACTAAATTAAAATTTTAATTTTATACATAAAATCTATATATTGACTTCTCCTCCTTTTTTTTTTTTCTTTTTTTTTTTTTTTTACATTTGTCTATTTTTTTAAAATATATTTTGATACCCTTTAATGAAATTCTTAGTTACGCCACTAATCGACTCATGGAAAAAGAATCAAGCCCACAAAGGACGTGTGTTGAGAATTTATTTATACTATATTAAACACATGAAGACACTTAGAAATATTGATTGAACTTTTTGTCATTCACTAAAAGATTCTATAATATATAAAATTGTCATTTATTATTTTTCTCAAATAATTCTTATTTAATTATAATCCTAATATTTAGAACTTTAAAATTAATTAAAGTTATAGTTATTAAAAATTTTACTTATTTGTATGATGTAAGAACTTCTAATATTTAGTTCTTTAAAATACCAGTACATATGATTCCATAAGTCTGAATAATCGGGAATCCTATCTTCTTTTTACCATAAAATTTAAAATAAATAATTTCTACCTTGCCAGATCATTGATTATTGAGAGATTAGAGTATATCTTCACTTGCCAGAGAAATAATGCAAATTCATTTGATCCTGATCCTTGTGGATCGAAAGATAGACTATGTTGGACCTGCGCGATCCTCCTAATAATATCCATAAATGATTTATTTCGGTTATAGATGAATATTACCGTATATAAATTCGGATGCATGATAGATATCGGTATCTGAATAAGAATAAATATGTTTTCGAACTTCTATTTAAAATTCAAATTAAAGTGGATATTCCTGCGAGAATCTTAGCAATTAGTTATTCTGACTCTACATATTGATCATTTTGAACTAAAAGCAAACTTTTGAGTTGAATATTTACATTATGTGAAATATCTTCACTCTTAATAGTTACATACAAGTCTATAGAACATAGAAAGTCGGGATACCCGTGATGTGTACATGCTGGATGAATCAAATCCTCATTGAATTTTATTTTTTCATTAGATGGAGCTCAGACATGTACTGCAGTATCCCCCATGGATACTCCTTCGTTATGAAAATTCTTAATGTTAATTGAGTACCTGATTCCCCAATCGATTAGCCCGAAACAATACCTACCACTTTCTCCAATTTAATCAAGTCTCCATAAGTAAGACTCCAGTCATAACATAATTGACGAATTCAAGATGTACTCCTACAAGTAAAGAGGTGTTTCAATAGAGATTGGTTGTACCCAAAAGGTTATGAATCGATTTACAAGTCCAATGCCAATATTGTAATGTTTAGTAGCAATACATTGCGGGCCCGTGTATATATCATCTATCAATACATGACCTATTAATGTTTGACTAAAAATTCTTTTCGGCATCATCCCATTCCTAGGACTCATAGAAATACCCTGAGCGATGCCACAATTAGTTCGACGTACAACAATGTGTTAAACTACTTCAATAAGTCTATGAGAGAGATATCCAACATCTTATATTCATACAGAAGTATCCACAACTCCTTTATGGGTTTCTTAGCAAAAATGATGTATTATGTTAAAGAGAGTCCTTCGCGCAAATTGCTTTGAATAGGTAATCAATCATTTGTCCTTAAGGATCCGGTATTAATTCTCGATCATATCTACTAATTGATGTACCTGAGATGCATTTTCTCCTAACAACTCATCTTCACAAACTAAGAACTTCGAGATCACCCCTTTCATTCTAGGGTAACAGAGGGATTATACCATTCGAGCCATTTTTTCTTGACTCAAAATAAAAATGGGAGCAAGTTGTAAAAGGATCTTAGACTGTCTGGAGTTGGCCAGGAGGGTCTGTTAACGCCTTCTTGTTTCTTCTCAATAAAGTTATTTCACAAAGACTTGTCAGGTAAGGAAGAAGGGGGAAATAAGCACACTTGGAGAGCGCAGTACAATATAGAGTTGTATGTTATATTCGAAAATGATGAATCGCTCCTAAAAGTAAATTTATTGATTCTATCTTAATTGGTTGGACCTTAGGTGTGATGATTTACTTCACGAGTGAGGTCTCTAGTTCAAGTCTAGAATGACACAACTGCACCAGGAAAAAGAATAGAAAAAGCATTTGACTACTTCATGCCTGCTCTACGCGGCTCGGGAGAATTTAGCTCGGTTGCTAGAGCTCTAATCTTGTAATTGGGTTATTATGATTATGAGTTGAATGTTTAATTGTCCAGACAATAATAATATAATAAAAATAAATATAATATATGGTCACTAACCCAATTCCTAATATTGAATTGTTTTTGTCCTAGCATACTTTTCCGTATTCTTAAAAATATAAAGGATATATACCCAAAAAGAATAGCATCTTAATGGGAAGTATTAAGTGGATGTGATCAAATTGCATTTTTGTACTCAAAATATAAATATTATATAATTTTAAGCAATATTATCTAACGTGTTTTATGATTGACAAAGAATAATGTGCGTGTAGGGGCGGATCTATATATATGATTGGGAGTGCCATGGCATCCGACTATTTCAGTTGAAACGCTATATATATATATATATATATGAGAATATGTATAAATATAAGGTATGCCACCCAAAGTAATAATTGGTCATATAGTGCCAATGTCAAGGAGTTATGTTTTAAATTTTAGGGTCATGAGTTTGAACCTGCTCTTTAACATTTTTTTGAAAAATATTTAAGAGAAGTTGTTTTATTATCTAGAAACATTTCGTAGTTAGATTTGAGGACCTTTTCTATCTATTAACTTAAACAAACCAATGAATCAATGCTTTCCTTGTTCATAAAATTAATGATAAAATCTATTAGTATTCTCTTATGTAAATATTGAACAAAATCAATCATAAAACACATTTACTCCTTCTTCGTAAATATTGAAACCATGCTAATATTCAAATAGCGTGGCACCCGGAATTTTAAAATTCTGGATCCGCCTTTGCGTGCGAAGCACGTTCATACATTATTATTAAAATATGAATATAAATATTAATTGATAAAAATATTCTAAAGTATTGATCTATTTTTGTGCCCTTAAAAAAATATAATGCTAACACTTTGCTTACATAATAAAGTAGTGTGCGATTCTAGGTCTAAGTTTCCTTTCTATTCATTAACTTTCACTGCCATATAAACTGCACATGGACAAGAACACAAAATTGGAACCGTCTCTTAGTACCTACATAAAGGAACACGTTGTTCCCTCATTGTGTTGCAGGCATGTAAAATCATTCTTCTACAACTAATCTAAATTTCTTTATTACAATTTGGAATTTGCCTCTCAAATATAATGTCACGGCCCGAGCATACATCCTGATAGCTATACGGGACTTAGAACCACGAACAACTCCAAACTAACCCATGGCATAACATAATTCCAACATAACAATTAATAAAACATATCTGAGCAGAAGCTTAAGAGAAATATAACTAATCAAAAGGAAAGGATAAAGATATGATAACAATACTGAGTCACAAGCTGAAATTAACACTACACTGTCTGAAAGCCTCTACTAGTCTGATGAGCTGCTGGGACAAGTCCCCAGCTAACTCCAAAATCTAAAACTAAAATAATACTAAAACAAAGAAAACATAACTCCCATCCTCCGAAGATGATGACTCACTACTGCTAGCTGAAGAAGTCGGGAACGTGTCTAACCGCGGGGCTGAGTCTAAATATCTAGATCTATATCATAATATGATATAGAACATAAAGTATGTGGTCAGTGCTTGAAATGTACTGAGTATATGAGAAATGTAACTGAAAACGAGAACATGCTATAAATTTGTGAGATGAAGATTGTACATAAACATGACTGAATACATAAGCTGAAGTAAAGTGCAAAGACTCTTTCTGAGATGCATGGATATTGACGTGGGATGCTAGTTGGAAACGTTTAATGAAATGAAAGTAAAACTAGTTTTAAGGGTCATATACATGTATTGAATATTGAATCTGTAATCATATACCGAAAGTTGTAACCGACATAACTGCACTGAACTTAAATTGAAACTATACTATTGGAGAGACTATTAACCAACAAATTCCAATATGAGCCTCATGGAGCCCGATTTGTAACTCTGGTTGGAAGGGTGTCCGTACCTTGCCAAGGGTAAGAACCATGACTGGCGTGATATCACTCGTGAACTCAGGGAGACAATCTCAACTAACAACGACCCCTGCATGCTGTAATTGAGGCGAGGGAGACACTCTTATTAGCGAGGATCCCATATTCCTCAAGCAAAGGGAAACATTCTCTACTATTTAGAATCCCTTATCTTACGGTGGCACGTAGTTCTGAGATCTGGATACGCTAGAATTCCGGCATACTCGGTGCTAAGTACTACTCCCAACTGAACATAAAAATACACATAAGCTGATAATCTAAAGCTGATGTCCTAAGACTAGTCGGAACCACTTTATCTAGCAAGAGTTCTAAGAACCTAAAGGACCATGACATACTGATACTGAGAGCTTATAACTGATGTTCTAAAACTAGCCAGGGCTACTTTCTAACTAGAAAGAGGCCTGAGTGTCTAAAGAACCATAAACATGCTAATTATACTAAATTCATAAAAGTCATAGACTCAAAGCATAGTGTAAATCCTATGTATTGAAATCATGGAAGAATCATTTATATAAAACGGTCTATATTTTCAAAAACAGTGCTAAATCATGGTTTAGTCTTAGAATCACGCTCTTATCATATCATGGACATAAATCATGAATTTTATAAGGGAATCATGAACATACATAGCTATTGATCATAAGAAGCTTGAAAGACATGACTAACATAAGAGAATTCATACGTAGAATGAAAACCCTAAGATATACTTTTCTAAGAAATCAAAATAGCTAGGGTTTTGGACATAAATTGGGACACAAGGATGAAAGGAAATCCTTGTTGAAGTCCCACATACATGTTTGAAGGATCCCCCTAATGATCTTGAAACTTTTTGCACCTTGGAGAGGAAACCCTAGTTTTTGATCCTTGAGAGAAGAAGGGAGAAGATGACTTACGAATGATTTTGAGTAGAGTGAGGGATTAGGCTAGGAAAACCCCTTTATTTCATTCCAAAGGAAGCCTAAAACGACCTAGTTTAGGAGTTAAAAAGCATAGAAAATTATAAAATATTCCTGGAAAAACATTCTTAAAAATCTGCTCGTCCAGTGCTACGGGTCGTCCTACGGCTCGTAGGACCCTACCATGAATCTTACCGAGTCTCGTGGTTTTAGGTTCTTCCCTTGATTATTTTTTGTAATTTCTACCACGGGCACCTACCATAATCCGTACCACCCTACCACGGGCCTTACCGAGGCTCGTGGTTCCTCACCTCATCTCGGATCACTACTCTGAATCTCCAAGCCCACACCCCCTAGGTATGACTCATACCACCTTTGTATGGCTCATAGAATTGAGTCATGGTTTCTTGGATGCTTGCTGCTAAACTTTCTGAATCCATACCACGGTCTCTTGGTATGACTCATATTGTCCTAGTATGAGTCGTGACATTCAGTCATGACTGCTCACTAAGAACTTGCTGAACTTATCGGATCTCTCAGTATGAATCCCGGTATGGGTCGTACCATGCATCTACGACTCGTACTGAGGCAGTTTTTCGGTTTCTCTACATGACAAACTTTCAACCCTCGGGTCTAGTCTTAGGCCTTTTGGGGTGTTACATTATTTCTTCCTTGGGAACCTTCGTTCTCGAATGGAGACTAATACATCTGAAAAGACAGGGAAAGACCTACAATTCCCAAAACTGAACGATATGGACTGAACACTGATGTAGTGATTGACTCCGAATTGTGGCACATAGTTAAACTGAATTCATGGATCATACATACATACTAAGACATGAGAAGAACTGAAGAACATGGATCTAGCATGAAACTAAGAAGAGTACTAAGAAGGAATTATTTCCTCACACTAGAACTAAGCTGGTAAGAACGGAGTTATAAATCCCAAAACTACTTTCTGATATCTGAATAACTGACATGATAACTGATCTAACTGAGAGTAAGATTGGGATTGCTGTCTAAAGTGGTTATCTATCATTCTGGAAATCTAAACATGGGCATGAGTAGAATGTAATGTTGACCGAAACATTGGGGAAGACACTTGAATAGGAAAGGATCGACATCCCACAGCTACTATTTCTGGAACTCCTCTACTAGAACACTCAAGACTTGACCTGGCCTTTCGACTTATCATATCCTCCTTAGCTTAATGTCATCATTCTAAGGCTCTTGGATCCTTTCTTAAAGCTACGCTAACATACCTAACTCTTTTCTTCCCATAGTCTCTAAAGGTATCACTTAAGGCTTCATACTTGTAACCATTTCATACCATCCATGGGATAAATCTCATAATAGGATGTAAAAAAGGACCTTATACTTCATACTGTGACTCCTGGGTCTAACAACATGCAAAGATCAATATGAAAAGCCCATAACATACCTGCAACTACCTTTGGTGAGTTTTTCCAATCCTGATATGATGACAGGGCGTGAAAGTGATAGGCGAGCTGATGGAGTTTCTGAAGAGGTGGCTGGGGCTCTACTTTCGCCCCGCTTGGCTGCTGGGCAATTTCTGATCTTATGGCCCGACTTGCTGCACCAGAAGCAAGCATCTGAGCTAGCTATGCACTCCTTTAGGTGGTTCTTCCCACAATTCTTGCAAGCTGGGTATGTAATCTCCCTTACCCTAGATCTGGATGGAACACTGGCTATCGATGGTGCTAGGACCGATGACCTTTGACGGGATTAGGAACGAGGTCCACCACTCGTCCTCTGCTGAGAGTACTCCAAGTCCCTCATCCTTGCTCTCTTGTTCTCCCTTTCCAACTCCTTTAACTTTTCTTCCTCGATCTTCTAAGCATGGATCATGAGTCTAGAAATGTCCATGTCACTAATAAGCATAGCAATCCTGCACTCCTTCACCACTAAGTTTGAGACTCCATTTATAAACTTGCTCATGTGAGCCCTTGGCTCAGCAACCATCTTCGGAGCATATTTTGACAAGCTGAGTGAACTTCAAAGCATACTCCTACACCGTCATATCATTCTGTTTCAAGTTGATGAACTCTGCAGCCTTTGCTTCCCTCAACTCCCAAGGAGAGAACCTATCTAAGAAGGCTACAACTAACTCATTCTAACTCACCGGAGCTGCACCTGGCCTACGACCTTCCTTCCATTGTCTGAACCATATATGAGCTACCCCTTTCAGCTGATAGGAGGCTAAGTCTGCACTCTTCTCTCTAGAGATCTCTATAATCTAAGTAATTTTTTGAACCTCGTCAATGAACTCTTGTGGATCCTTATCCACCTTTAACAAATGTAATTTCGGCAGGTTCATTCTAATGAAATCTTACACCATTACCGACATAGCACTTCCGTAAGGGTTCATGGGTGCACTGCCTGATGGTTGTCCTGTGCCATGACGGCCTGAAATAATACCTGGAATACAACCCAAAACTCTACATAGGTAACTTGCTAATTCATCGGATATGCTGTAGCTGGTGGGGCTGGCTGGTGCCCATTGCCATTTCTCCTTCCGTTTATTCGTCTGGGAGCATCATCTGCGAACGCGTAAAGCACGAGTTAGAAGAGGAACCATTAAAGTTTCACACTCTATACATAATAAGAATCATAAAGAAAAAGAATTTTCCTAAAAATTCCTTGTAGCCTCTTCCTCATAAGTGTGGCGAGCTTCACACCCATGAAAAAGACTCTACTGACGTGACTTTCTGACACCCTAGTACACTCTAAACCTAATGCTCTGATACCAAGTTTGTGACGACCTGAGCATAAACTCCGAACACGACATGGAACTTAGAATAATGAATGACTCCAAGCTAACCCATGGCATAATATAATTCCAACAAAAAAACAACTTATAGAACATATCTGCGAAAGCTTAACAGTAATATAACTAATCAAAAGGAAAGGATAATGATTTGATAAAAACACTGAGTCATAAGTTGAAACTATATTACACTGTCTGAAAGCCTCAACTAGTCAGATGAGCTGCTGGGACAAGCCCTAGCTAATTCTAAAATCTGAAACTAAAGTAATACTAAAATAAAGGAAACATAACTCTCATCCTCGAAAGATGAAGACTCACCACTGCTAGCTGATGAAGTCTGGAATACGTCTAACCGCGGGGTTGAGTCTGAATACCTGAATCTATATTATAAAATGATATAGCACAAAATATGTGATTAGTTCTTGAAATATACTAAGTATATGGGAAATGTAACTGGAAATGAGAACACGCTATAAATCGGAGAAGAAGACTGTACATAAACATGATTGAATACATAAGCTGAAGTAAAGTACAAAGACCATTTCTGAGATGCAGGGATACTGACATGGGATGCTAGTTGGAAGCATTTAATGAAATGCAAGAAAAACTAGTTTTAAGGGTCATATACATGTACTGAAGACTAAATTTATAATCATATATTGAAAGCTGTAACCGACACAATTGCACTAAACTGAAACTGAAACTGAAACTATATTATGGGAGAGCCTATTAATCGATAAACTCTAATGTGAACCTCATGAAGCCTGATCTATAACCCCAGTTGGAAGGGTGTTCGTACCTTGCCAAGGGTAAGAACCATGACTGGCGTGATATCACTCGTGAACTCAAGGAGACAATCTCAACTAACGACGACCCCTACATATGCCCATTGAGGCGATGGAGAAACTCTTACTAGCGATGATCCCATATTCCTCGGCCTAATATTCTCTACTATTAAGAATCCCTTATCCTACAGGGGCATGTAGTTTTGAGACCTGGGTGTGCTGGAACCCCGTCTACTCGGTGCTAAGTACTACTTCCAACTGAACATAAGAATACACATAAGCTAATAATCTAAAGCTGATGTCCTAATACTAGTCGAAACCACTTTATCTAGCAAGAGTCGTGACAGCCTAAAGGACCATGACATACTGATACTGATGGCTCATAACTGATGTTCTAATACTAGTCAGGGCTACTTTCTAACTAGCAAGAGACCTGAGAGTCTAAAGAACCATAACATGTTGATCATACTAAATTCATGCAATTCATAAACTCAAAGCATAGTGTAAATCCCATGTACTGAAATCAACAAAGAATAATTTATATCAACTAATTTATATTTTCAAAAATAGTGCTAAATCATGGTTGTATCTTAGAATCATGCTTTTATCATATCATGGACATAAATAATGAATTTGAGAAGGATCATGAACATACATGGCTATTGATCATAAAAAGCTTGAAAGACATGACTAACATAAGAGAATTCATACGTAGAATCGAAACCCTAAGACATACTTTTCTAGAGAATCAAAATAGCTAGGGTTTTAGACAAAAATTGGGACACAAGGATGAAAGAAAATCCTTGTTGAAGTCCCACATACCTGGTTGAAGGATCCCCCTGAAGATTTTGAAGCTTGTTGCACCTTGGAGAGGAAACCCTAGTTCTTGAGCCTTGAGAGAAGAAGGGAGAAGATGACTTACGGATGATTTTGAGTAGAATGAGGTATTGGGCTAGGAAAACCCCTTTATTTTGTCCCAAAGGAAGCCTAAAATGACCTAGTTTTGGAGTTAAAAGTATAAAAAATTATAAAAATACCCTGAAAAAACATTCTTAATAATCTGCCCGTCCAGTGCTACGGGTTGTCCTTCGACTCACAGGACCCTACCATGACTCATACTGAGTCTCGTGGTTTCAGATTTTGCCCTTGATCATTTTTTGAACTTCCTGCCATGAGCACCTACCACAATTCATACCACCTTACGACAGGTTGTATCAAGGCTCATGGTTCCTCACCTTATATCGGATCACTACTCTGAATCTCCGATTCACACCTCCTAGGTACGATTCGTACCACCTTTGTACGGCTCATAAAATTGAGTCGTGGTTTCTTGGTCACTTGCTTCTAAATTCTCTGAATCCATACCGCGATCTCTTGGTATGGCTCGTACTATCCTGGTACAAGCCGTGACATCCAGTCATGACTACTCACTGAGAACTTGCTAAACTTATCAGATCTCTCAGTATGAATCCCGGTATGGGTCATATCGTGCACCTGCGACTCGTACTGAGACAGTTTTCTAGTTTATCTACATGACCAATTTCTAACCCTCAAGTCTAGTCTTAGGGACTTTTGGGGTGTTACAGATAAATTACAACTTGTCGTATTGATTTAGTTGTATTTTTCTCCTTCTTTATATTTTTTTTAACTATTTGTATAGGTGTCAATGATGACTGGTAACTGGGGTAATAAGGGTTGAGGCTTTGTTTGGATTTTGATTATCTTTTTCCACTTCGTATAACTATATGGTCCTTTTTGTGTTCTGCACAAGAAGGCTAATATGTGACTTTATAGATTTCTACAACAATCTCATGTTAATATATAATAATAATTGAATTTGTAATAAATTATTAGTAGATATTTAATGAATTTCTTGATATAAATAAGGCATGATTAAAAGTTATTGGATTCCCGTAAAATCTATAGATTCTTTTCTAAATCCATCCCTAAATATGTTAGAGTTCTGGATAAACATTTAATATTGCATGCTTGATTCAATTATACTAATATATTTAGCCTAATTTTCTTATTGCATTATATTTAGTTATCGAATATTTATCAATCATTGCTGTGTGTATGGGACATTAGTCCTATATTTTCTATTCCACCACCAATAAAAAAATCAGTAGGAGTATTTTTGAATTTTTTTCTATTTAAATAGTATGTAATTTGGACAAATAAATTCATATATGGTGCTTAGGGATATTGTTAGTTTATATGAGTCCACCAAACAATTGAGAATCAGGTTCCTCACCTGTTTCCTTGGCTAAGAACAGTAAGTAAACAATACACAATATTTTATGTGAAAACCTCTTTGCCCAAAAGAGTAAAACCACGACCTACACTGGTAGGATGTCCAAACTTCACTAAACAGCCAGGCAACATTTCAGACTACAAACTATTGCAACCTAGGAATTAATCTTTTAATCCATTCCCCCTTATAATACCTTGTAAGCCTTTGCGATAACCCTATTATAAAGAAACTAAAGGCTAACTCTAGCCTATCAACAACGAGTTTACAAGCACAAATAACTACCTATGAATGATTCTCATTTAAGGAGCAGATTTACAAATATAAAGTACAAAAAAAAAAGAATTCAAAAACCTAGAATAAGACAATTATACGTGAATGAAAGTCGACTCTTTTGCTGTTGAAGCTTGTCTTCATCTCTGACTTTGCAAGAGAGGAAATGTACTTCTTGAATATGCAAAAATGAATATCCAATTTTTCTTGTGCAATGTATATGGGAGGATGAGAGAGACAAGTGAGTTTTATCTATTGGATAAAGGAATGCACCGTAGCAGCTCTGCCATTGTGCTGCGGTGAAAATGACAAGTTGTAAAGCTGCTTTTGATAGCTGTGAGAGTTGAACTTGCAAGTGCGGAATCTGTTCCCTCGATAGGTTTGTGAAATATCAAAACATATGCATAGTACTTCAAGGTCTATGCTGCATCAATTTTTTTCTTTTTGATGATGACAAAATCATGAATCAACACCTTCCCCATGCGAGTCATATCCCCTTTCAGTTCCTTCCAGGAGTTTCCAATCACTTTCCCTCTGCAAATCCCAATCCCAATCCCAAACCCCCTCTTCCTCACTTTTGACTTTCCCCTTTTGGCATCACTAAATTGATAAGACAACAACACAGTAAAACAAGATGTTAGATAATATTAACTCATGACCGTTGGAGCAACACTAATATGAATGACCAAATGAATAAATAATAAGGACAAAGTTTTATTCATTGAACAACATTGCCCAGGTTACTAAAAAGGAACAGAAGCATGAACAACCACACAAATAAGTTTAAAAAACCTTCATAAACTGTAACGAGAAAAGTACGGGGGAAAACAATATGAAATGGAGCAATGAAGGGAATAGTATCGGGGCACGAGGATGGAACAAAGTATGGAGGATCAAATCTTCGAAAGGAGTTTGTCTATCCTTTCATTTGCAACATGCTAATCACGTAGCATCTGTTGAGTCAAGTCCTCCAACTGTTTCTTCAATGCAGTGTTCTCATCTTTTAACTAAGAATTCTCATTCTGTCGTTCCAGCCCTGCATTAGGTTCCACACCTGTTCCTTGACAAGCTTGCTCAATATTTAGCAGGGCTAGGTCTGCCTCCTTTTGAGCTAGCAGCAGTGTTAACCGATCAATCTCTTCAGTTCCACACCGTTGTGCCTCAATCAAACTGGAAATCATGGACTATACCCCAATTCCTCCTCTCTTGGCCATGCACTCAAACTTTCTCAGTGTGCTTAACGTGAACATCTACGTTCTAGTTGCCACAGTGGCCTTGCCCACAACAACCCAAAAATGCTAAAACACCCTTTTAAGAAAATATCCATATCCAAGCCCCTGTATGCCATCCTTAGTGGCAATAATATTTAGCATGTGATGAATCATGTAAGCTGGAAGATGTAACAATTAAAAAATTGCTAAGGCTTCCATGATAAACAGATCAATGATGGAAGCAATAGATCAACATTCTGCACGTGGGAGGACCACTTTGTTCACGAACTCGAAGAATAATTGGTGCTCAAGCTTCAGTTGTTTTTTGAAAATTCTGTCACTTTTCAGGTTCTCCTCAAGTTTCCCTATCAACTTCAGGAAGTCTCAAAGGCCTGCTTGTCCTTCATAGTGAAAATGCCCCCAGAAGGCATGTTTAGAATCTTTCTAAGAGAAATAGAGTCAAATTATAACTCAAAACCTCCCACAGTAGAAAAAATAGTTTCCTCATTATTCATGTACATCAAGCTTGAATAGAGCTCATACACTTAATTTTCAAGCATGATAGGCATGGGAAGTGATGAGTTGGTAATTTACCAACTCAGTTGGCTCTTAAGCATAAGTTATTGCTTTCTATTAACATGCTTTAGAAAGGTTTTATGTCTTTTCTCTTCTTTTGTGCAGGCATTTGATTGAAACTAAGAAGATAAGGGAATTGAACTAAAACCAGTCTACTGGAAGACAAACAGGGACATGTTTGCCGCATAATTGCATATGCGTTTAGTAGGTGCCACATAGGAAGATATGGAGGTTGGATGGAATTAGACATGCAAGTTGTAGATTGATATCTGCAGATTGCATATGGCACCATAGAAGGCATAGAAGTTACAGTACTTAGGCCTGAAAGGGCATTTGCAATCCACATAATTCGTAGGTGCCAGCACAAGTGACCCGCATCACTGTTGAAAGGAAAAAAATGTCCGGAGACATACACGTACCTGAGAAGCTTCCAAGGGCATTTTTTGATAGTTGTGCATAGAATATGTGCTGATTTTTACCTCAATTGTAGGAGAGCATAGAATAGACATTGCATTGAATAGAGAGCACAATTGAGAGAATATTCTAGAGATAGTACAATTTTCTGATCTTCTTCTTTATTCTCTTGGGAAAAACACCATTATTGAAAATTTAAAAGCTGAGAATTGATTTTAAGTGCTGATGATGAATGGAATTGAGATATTTTCCCTTGGCATAATTTCTCCTTCCTTAGTTATGAGTAGCTAAATTCTCTTCTAGGGGTGTGTGTGGATGATGGATATTTAGATCCAAGTGGGTATTGATTAATTGATCTTATAGTTGAGTAATAAGTATGGATCTATTGATTTCTTCAAATTTTAATTTAATAATTAATGGTTGTAAATATTATTTGAGCTCTTTAACTTTGCTTTTGCTTGAAAAAGGGAAGTGAAGTTGGGTAAGACTCTAATAGTGAGGAATTGAATTTTTTGATCTATGGGTTGGAGCTAGAAATAATCTACACCTAAATTTAAGCTCCATTAAAGGGTTAGAGCTAGGAATAGTCTGAACCCTTCCTCATGCATTGTTTGGTTGTGTAGTAGATTGTGGTTTTGGGGTTTAAGAAACCCAAAGTAAACATTCTCTTTTGGTTGAAAAACTTAGAGTATATCCCAAAATCAAGGCTATCCATGTACTAATTGAATATAAGCCTTCCAGTCAATACATACCAAACCGATACCCTATCAAATACATACTCTAGTCTCTCATCTTGCTAGCAACAATTATTTCTCCCCTTGCTTTGATTTAATTTTTCATTTGAAGTTGTTCAACCTATTCCCCCAATTTTTATTTTATTATTTAGACATGATGCATGCTTGTGTGAATTAATTTATGATGTTTGATGAATCCAACCTCCAATTATTGTGGATTCAACCTCAACTCATTGTTGGGTTACTTGTTTTGTGAAGACTGTAGCCACCTCTCTTATGGAAGAGTTGTTTTGGACGTTATTAGGAAGCTCAAAAAAATGCTCCATCCCCTTGAAATCAAACCATCTCCATCAAATCCTTCATTTCATGCAGGCCAGCAATCTCTGCATCAAACACACTCCCACCTAGTACCTTCTGCTTCCTCAGTTTTCCTACCTATCATCCAAAATATCATCAGGAGGAGTATGACTCACTAACACAAACATGTCCCCTACTGGTAGTCTTCTTACCCTTTGAGGATTGAGGCATGACAGTCTTTCCTTTGGACCCTTAATGTATTGCACCTGGTCCCTCTGCTGTTTCTTCAGTGACCATCACTTTCTTCCCTTTGGACTTAAAATTTCTGCTCCTATAAGACTCCTTTCCCACCTCAGCATCTAGTTCAACCAGTTGAGATGAAGGTACTTCATCCTCAAGCATAGTTGTTCCCAATAATCTATGCATTTTTAGAGTGTTCTGATGACTGTCCTGTCGTATCTCGTCCATTGATCTTTTCATTTTTCCACGAGTAACTGGTCCCCTTTTGATTCCCCTCTTAGACTTAGAGGTTGGCTTGGAAGAAGAATGAGGTTTAGTGCTAAACACAAGGTTAAGGGGAACCTCATCATCTTCAAAAATTGGAGAAGTAGTGTTAGCAGGTACAGATGGAATTAGAATCCCTTCCCACTTAGGAAAGGATAGTTGAGCAGGGGACACTTTTTTTCCAATTGACACAGGTGTGTACTCCCCATTTCCACTAGCCCTTATTTCTATTACGGTCATGAACCCTTCAATAATCTCGGCTTTATTTTGTAGAATGTTGGACTGGTCCTTTCTAACCTCCGATAGGTTTCCTTCAAACAAATGTTCCCTAGAAAAAATTGGAGCTTTCTCTATCATCCAACCCAGTCACCACGAGGAGTGCAATAGGTTAAGTACCTAGTGCTGTTTTAGAATTCCCAATCATACCAACGTCCTTCTTTGTTTTCTCTATAGGTGTCTCTTTTTGATTTGTAGAAACAGGGGGTTTATTTAGGTTCACATTTTGCACGCCATTGTTTCCTTCAATGTTAGGAGCCTTGGAGCTATAGGCTTCACCGATATGCACCAGTTTCTTAGGATTAGGGCTTTTTCTCGACCTAGCATGAGCAGGAGAGGGATGGGGATTTAAGGAAATAGAGGTTTCCAAAATAAGATCCTATGGGCATAACAAAAGGTCTTAGTTCCCTTCAGATGAGGATCATTGGTTTGGAGAGGGGGATGACGGTTGAGAGGGGGAGATAGAAGGAGATTCTTGAGCCATTTCTGAGGATTTTGCTGAAGAAGATTTGGAACTGAGATAAGTAGAGAATTTAAGAAAGATAGGATATGGATGAAGAAGGCATAGAGAGTGAGAGAAGAGAGTTTTTTGGAGAGAGAAAGAGAGAGAATGAAAAGAAATGAGGCGGAAAGAGGTTGAGAGGGAATTAAAGAGGGGGACCAGGTGCATCGATGCAGACGGATGTGGCATTTTTTGGGGAGATGTAACGTTTCAATAGGCAAGAAGACAGAGATGACATGACACAGGCTAATCGTTTAAAAACTCAAATGTAAGATTGAAAATACTAACCTATTAGAGGGATCAGGTCCCTCAAAAAGTACCCTTGAGAATTGTCCTTTTGAGAATGTCACCTCGATTGGTAAACTTACTTGTTGGTCCGTTCACCGTGCATGCATACTTGTGACAGTATAAGAATGAGTTAGACAGTATCAACTAGCCCTCTTTCAAAGTATACATGCAATCTAGTCATAGCCAAATTAGAGAGAAGATCTCAATGAGAGATTAGTGTTGCATCTTTATCAACCCTAGCTTCAACCGATTTCTCTCAAAGTGTTCCCTACTTAGAGCTTTTATGAATATATTTGCTACTTGTTCCTCTGTTCGGTATAATTTCATGCTTATCAATCATTTCTCAACATTGTCCCTGAGGAAGTGGAGCCTAGCATTAATGTGTTTAGTTCTCTTATGTTGCACGGGGTTCTTCGGCATATTGAGTGCACTGGTATTGTCATACATCAATGGTACACTATCTGTAAAGATCCAAAAATCTTCAAGTTGCTATTTAATCCATAATAGTTTTGCATAACACAAGGCAACAATAACATACTCAGCCTCAGCAATAGAGAGAGTGACGGAGTTCTACTTCATGGTTCCCCACCAGATCAAGGAAGAACCAAAAAATTGATCCATCCTAGATGCAATCTTCTGATTGACTAGGTACCCTACATAGTTAGCATCATCCTAGCCAATCAGGTTGAAGTTATTTCTAGAGGGGTAGAAAAGAACCCGGTCAGATGTCCCCTTGAGATACCTTAGGATTCTCTTGACAACCTTCAAGTGTGATTTCTTTGGATATGACTAAAATATAGCACACATCCCTATACTAAATACAATTTCTGGCTTGTTGGATGTAAATTAAAGTTGAGACCTAATAATACCTTTCTACATTATTTTGTTAACAGTGGGACCAGGTTCATCTCCATTCAGACGGGTAGCTGTTGTGATGGGTGTATCAATGGAACTTTCCATATCAAACTTTTTAAGCAACTCGTGGATGTACTTCTGTTGGCTTATCATGATCCCATTAGGAATTTTACTTGACCTATAGTCCTAAAAAGAAATTTAACTAACCCATCATACTCATTTCAAACTCACTTCCCATGAATTATGCAAATTCTTCACATAGTGAATCTGTTGTAGCTCCGAATATGATATCATCCACATTTACCTGAACGATCAGCAGGTTCCTTCCTCTTTCTTTCAGAAATAACGTATTGTCAATCTTCTCCCTTTTGAAGTCATTGCTAGAAATATTAACAGTCTCTCATACCATGCTTTTGGAGCCTATTTCAATCCATACATGGCTTTATCCAACTTGTAAACGTAGTTGGGATGCTCATGATCTTCAAATACCAGGCCTTTACGAAGCGAAGATCGATGTCCGTCCCATTCGGCGAAGCAATCTTGGACCCTCTTGGCTGCGCTGTGCTTGGATGCACTAGTCTTCCACATGCCAATGATGAGATGAAAACTGCCCCCATTCAGTGGTTCCCGTGCCACCACAATAGCATAGCATTGAAAGAGTGACCGAAACCTGTCAGGCGGCTGCTTAACGTAAACCTCTTCTTTCAAGAATCCATTTAAGAAGGCATTCTTTAAATCCATTTGAAATAGCTTGAAGTCTATGTAGGATTCAAATACAATGAGAATTTTGATCACCTCCATTCTGGCAACTGGAGTAAACGTTTTGTCGTAGTATATTCTATCTTTTTGATTGTACCCTTAAACCACCAGCCTTGCCTTATTTTTAGTAGTGTTGCCTTTCTCTTCTAGCTTATTTCTGTATACCCACCTGGTCCCTATGATGGTCCTATTAGTATGTTTAGGTACCAGGTGCCACAGTTGGTTCCTTTTAAACTAATGAAGCTCTTCTTGCATGGCTGTGATCCAGTCAACATCCTTTAGTGCTTCCTTAATGCTTTTTGGTTCTATTTAGAGATAGAAAGGTTGAGTCAACAAACATGTTTTGAACTATGGAATAGGTTTGAATCCTTGTATTTAATGGAGTGATGACATTCTCCAATGGGTGGGATCCCTTGTGTTTCCAGTTGGAAACTTGAATTGCTGAGGAGTCCTGCCTATGACGGTTGCTGGTATCAGGTACCTCTAAGGGTCCTTCATCATGATATCCTTCTCGTCTAGAGCTCGTACGATTATTCTCAGAAGGGTCTAGTTGAGGTTCCTCCTTTGAAGATGCTGAAGGGGTACTAGGTTCCTGACTTGTTCTCTGGCCACCATCTTACCCTGTTTGATCAGATGAGTTTGTCTGTTCCCCTAATCCTTCACCAGGTTCCCGCTGGAGCTTAAAAATCTCTCCTAATTCTGTCTCATTATGTTGTGTGCATTTACTGTTGGTTTCTTTTGATTCATCAAATATGACACACACTTTTTTCTACACATTGAGTCCTCTTGTTGAATACTATGTAGGCTTTGCTTTGAGATGAGTAGACAAAAAATATTTCTTCATCATTTTGGCAACAAATTTTCTTACGGCCTCCTTTCCATTGTTCAAGACAAAGCATTTGCACCCAAAAGCTCTTAGATAGGAAAACTTGGGCTTCTTTCCATTTAGAAATTCATAAGGAGTCTTTTCCAATAAGGACTTGATCATGTATATGTTTTTTATCACATAGAAAAGCTCTTTTATACCCTACTGGCTATCAACATCGTTCTTGCTAAATCCTCAAGTGTTCTATTCTTTCTCTCAACTACACCATTTTGCTATGGAGTTCTTGGGGAAAGTTGTGATTTATTCCATTTTCAGCACAAATATCATCAAACCTAGCATTCTCAAATTTGGTCCTATGATCTAATCTGATGCTCACAATCTTTTTCCCATACTTGACCTGTACTTGCCTGGCGAAGGTGACAAACACAGTGAAGACTTCATCCTTTGACTTCAGGAACATTATCCATGTGAACAAGGAATAGTCATCCATGGTTATATAGATGTATCTCTTCCCTCCTCGGCTGGCAGTTCTCATAGGTGCACAAGATCCATGTGAAGTAGATCAAGTGTCCTAGAGGTACTTTCATCTTTCTTTGGCTTAAACGATAAACAAACCTATTTCCTTTTCATGTAAGCATCAAATAACTTGTGATCTGTGAACTTCAGTTTGGGTAGTCTACAAACCAGGTCCTTCGATATCAACTTGTTCAACAGCATGGGACTTACATAGCCAAGCCTTCTATGCCACAACTCAAAATCATCTTCAAGAGCATTGAGGCATGTCAAGTCATTCCCACTAATTGAGTTTAGCTCGGCCACATAAATATTTTTCCTCCTTTTGGCAATCATAGACCTCCCCAGAATCAATATTGGTAATAGTACATGAAGCTGAGATAAATCTCACGTCATTTCCTTTATCACATATTTGAGATACACTCAGCAGACTTTATTTTAACCCATTGACATAGAACATATCCTCGATTGTGTGAGAAATGGTTCTTCCAACTTTTCCCACACCAAGAATGTATCCTTTCTTTCCATCTCCAAAGGATACACTCCCTCCTTGAAGGACTTTGAGAGAGTAAATTTTCAATTATTCTGGTCATGTGGATCGAGCAACCACTATTCATGAATTATTTTTGGCTGCCTTCTCTTCTCTCAACCTGCAAAACGAAGTCATTTATTAGCTTTGAGAACCCAAATCAGTTTCGGTACCTTTAAACTGTGAAAAAGGTGAATGAGTTCTCTTCTAGTCCATGTAGGCAGAGTCAATTTTCTTCTTGGAGAACCAGGACCCCTTATAGTTTTAGTTTCTTTAACAAACTTCAAGTTTCTTTTAACAACAAGAATTATGGCCTGATAGGTATCCTTATAGCGGCCATTTTCACTGCAATGATTACACAGTCAATTGTCAGGATCTGACACATATTACTGTGGGGATCATAGGGGACCTTAGCTCTTTGAAAGTCAATGCCTTTTCTAGAACTACCATTCCTTTTATTCTCAAAGATGAGTTCTTGATAGGACCAGGTCCACTTGAAAGACTTGTCAAGATTAGTCTTGACTTTTATCAGTCCCCTCTCGAGTTTCTCATTTCTCTCGAGTTGAGCTGAGAGATTTAGCTTGATCTTCTTAAGTTCATTTTCTAGTTCAACTTGTAGTTTAGTGAAAGACTTCTTTCCTTTAGATTTACTTTTCATTCATTTCTTAAGCTTATCATTTAGTGTGAGCTTTTTTTTAAGGACTCACTAAGTTCTTCTTTTAGATTGGTGATCTCAATAACCAAAGTATTCTTTACCTCTTCAGATTGATCTAGCTCAGCAGCTAACATGTCCTTCTCATTAATAATCCCATGATATTCATCAATTAACACATTAGCTAGCATTCTCAGTTTCTTTTGAGAATAGGTTTCGAGATTTTTTTGAATGTCATGAAAACTTACCTCCTCATCATTCTCACCATCAAATTTGGCCATGAGTGCAATATTGAGTCAAAATTTGATGGCCCATCTTCCAGAGAAAACATTAAGGTATCTACTTGGTCATCTCCTCCTTCTTCAAATTCACTAGAGGTATTTTCCTAGGCTGCAATTGCTTGTTTCACCATCATATCCGCAGCATCTCTTCTTTTGTATTTGTCGTATACCTGGTTCTTTCATTGTTCCTTCTAGGTATTGCCTCGATGTTGATCCTACTTACGAGAGCACACTCTTTGATAAAGTGTCCAGGGTTTCCCACATTTGTGACATTAATAGTCATTCCCTTTTGGATACTTGTTAGTGTTCCCCTTCTTAGCAAAGTTGCCACTCTTTCTCACTAATCTTTGAGATCTACGAGTGAGATAGGACATATCCTGTTCCACTTTGCTGGAATCACTCTTTGCGGACTTAAGTGCAAGACTTTTCTCGTTTCTTGGTTCTCATCTTTTGAGGTCCTGCTGCTTCTTCAGTTCATAGGTTTTGAGGTTGCCCTAATTAATTCATCCACGGTAAGCTTTTTCAAGTCCTTTGCTTCAGTAATGGCATTAACCCCGCTTTTCCAGGAGCCAGGTAGCATATTGAGAACTTTTATGACTAGCTTGTTTGTTTTGATGATTTCTCCGAGACAATGAAGTTCATTGATAATGGAGATGAACCTTGTGGGCATTTCTTGAATGGACTCCCATTCCTTCATCTTGAAGAGCTCATACTGAATGGTGAGCATGTCTATCTTAGATGGTTTCACTTGACTTGTCCATTCATGAGCTATTTGCAAAACCTCCTAGATTTTCTTGGCACTCTCATAGGTGTAGATATGATTGTTCTCATCTGGACCAATTCCATACACCAGGAACTTCTTAGCCTTGAAAATCTTCTCTACAACCCTTCTGTCAGTGTTGCTATCTCCTTTTTTTTTCTTGGGTACTATTTTACCATCCTCTAGCGTCTTTACAAGCACAAAAGTTCCATCACAGATGACATCCCATAGCTCTGAGTCTTCAGCCGTAATTAAGTTATGCATCCTCATTTTCTACCACCCGTAGTATTGTCCATTGAATTTAGGAGGTCTGGTGGCAGACTATCCTTCTTCTAAGTTAGGTGGAGCAGCTATAGAGTTAGTATTTTCTAGGTGTTAAACTTTTAGAAAGAACCTGCTCTGATACCAATTGTTAGTTTATATGAGTCTACTAAACGATATTGAGAACCAGGTTTTTCACTTGGTTGCTCGGCTAAGAAAAGTAAGTAAATAACATACAATATTTTACGTGAACATCTCTTTTCCCAAGAGAGTAAAAGAACGATCTACATTGGTAGGATTTTCAAACTTCACTAAGTAGCCCGACAAGATTTCAGATTACAAACTATTGCAACCTAGAAATAAATCTATTAATCTCTTCTCCCTTACAATACCTCTATTATAAACCTTTGCAATAACCCTATTACAAAAAAAATTGAAGGCTAACTCTAGGGTATCAACAACGAGTTTACAAGCATAGGTAACTACTTTCGAATGCTTCTCACATAAGGAGTAGGTTTCGAATGTAAAAGTACAAAATACAATAACTCAACAACCTAGAACAAGACAATTATGCGTGAATGGAAGTCGGCTCTTTTGCTGTTGAAGCTTGTCTTCAGCTCTGACTTTGCAAGACAGGAAGTAACTTTGAATGTTCAAAAGTGAATATCCCAATTGTCTTGTGTCATGTATATAGGGGAAGAGAGAGAAAAGTGAGTTTTGTCCCTTGAATAAAGACATACACCACAATAGTTCTGCCACTATGCTGCGGCAGTAGTGGCAGATCGTAAAGCTACTTTTGATAGCTGTGAGAGTTGACTTTGCAAGTGAGGGATCTGGTCCCTCAATAGATTTTTCAAATCATCAAAATATATGCATAATACCTCACTGTCTATGTTGCACCAAATATCATCAAATTTCGTATAATCTGCAAAATGTTCATTCTCCAAATCATTACTCTAGGACTTTTCACCTCAAATAGTTATTATATTCAAATATAATAGCACAGTTGAATGTATCTTGAAGTTCCACCTCACATAAATATTATATTCAAATTTAATAGCATAGTTGAATGTATCTTAAAGTCAGGAACTTCGGTGCTATTCGCAAAATTATGAAATTTGATGCCAATAAATCAAAATTGAATCACTTTATAGTCAGACTTGAGTTCTTGCACCAAAACATGACTCATATATTTTTTTTAAGTTTCTTGAGTAGAAATTTTGAATACTTTATTATTTATAATGAAAACAAATATCCTTTTAATGTTGGAATTTTTTGTCCTAACATATTCTTTTGCATGGTCAATACATGCATCTATCTATCTATATTATATTAAAAGTGTGAAAACTTTTAGAAATGTTGATTGAATTTTTTGCCCTTCATTAAAAGATATCGCAATAGACAAAATAGTCATCTACTATTTTTATATAATTTTTATTTAAAATTATTAATTTTAATTATTTCATCACTTTATTTTAAGATATTAGGTTTTCTATTTATGACATAACTTTATTTGTGGTGTAAATCTAAAAAAAGTTTACCGAGTCCTTTTTCCTTTTTGATAATCACAGACTTTTTTAATCTTATTTTATTATATTAGATTTTTTATTTGTGGCATAACTCTATTTATAATGTAATTTTTCTAAAAAATAAAGAAATAAAAGGAAAAAAGAAGTCTTCCAAAGTTGTTTTCCCATTTTTATTTGAATTTTTTTTCCTTTTTGGTGAAAGGAAAATTTTATAAAAGTATTTTTCTTTTTTCCTTTTCTCGTATGCTCAAACAAAAAACTTCTTTTTGATAATTTTTTTTCTTTTTTAATAATAATGTTATAATATTCTTATACTTCTAAATTATGAGTTTATAAATTCTTTCACTTCTATAAAAGAATTTATAATTGCATAATTTAATTCATCAATTCTATTACATCAATACCTTTGATTCAATCTCCAATCTTATATGTTTTCGTGTTAATCTATCTTCTTTTTCTTTTGATGTTATAAATTTCTTTTTATGTTGTAGATTTGAAAAACACAATAGTAATTGTTATGCCAATTGAAGTTGTTTGTATTCAAAATAATTTAACTTAGATTATCTCCCTTAGCTGAGTCTAATATTGATATTATATTATCTTCTTTAATTGAGTCTTATATTGATATTATGTGATTTATATTTTTTTGTTATTTATAACAGACATTTTCAACTATTCAGGTAAAGTAATCTCTTCATCTTATAAAATAAATTTTTAATAAAATTAAAAATTATTATAATTATTACTCTTGTGCACAATTTATTTTAGATAATATTGCAATAGAATCTGAAAAGAATTTCATGAATAAATTATGTCAATTAATAAATTAAGGTGATATAATTCTCATTAGGTAATAAAAGGATTAGTAATTGTAGTTGAATTAGTAAAATAGTATAAAGAAAGAACAAAGAAAGGCACACGGATGACTATAGTATTAGTTGATGAAGAGATAATAATTTTTTTTTTATTATATTCTAAATTTACATTATATATATATATATATATATATATATATATATATATATATATATATATATATATATATATATATATATATATATATATATTTGAATACTTATTTATTTTTGTTATATTTTATATTTTTATATATATGTTTTTTGACTATAAAAGTTTTTTTTACAGGGTACAAAAGTTCATGCTATACTTTTCAATAATTATGTATTGAAAAGTGAAAAAATAATTTATAAAAAGACAAGATCTGTTACATCATAAATGAATATATTAATAGTTTAATCCTAATTTTGTATCAGTAAACAACGAAAAGGAGCTACTAGACTGGATCAAACTCTTAAACATAATCATTATCAATTTGAAATTCATAATTTTCTTTCTAAATTCTTATATTGTTACACAAACATATCTTTTAACTATTGTTTGTGCTGTTTTTATAAATTTATTCCTACCAACATAAAGGACACGCGTGAGGCGCGTACCCATAGACTAGTATTATAGTAAAAGTGAGAATGTCTTTAAAAATGTTGATTGAACTTTTTACCTTTCATTAAAAAGCTTCATAATAGACAAAATTATCATTTACTATTTTTACACAATTATTATTTAAAATTATTATTTTCGATTATTCCATCACCTTCTATTTTTGGCATAACTCTATTTATGATATAAACCTTAAAATAATAAAAGAATTTCGCTGAATCTTTTTTTAAGTAAAAAATAATTTCTACCTTATTTTATTATATTGAATTTTCTACTTGTGAAATAATTCTATTTATAATATAAATCTTTAAAAAATTAATAACAAAAAATTTAAAAGTTCCTTCCACGAAATTTTTTGATTTGAAAAAAGTTTTGTTCCCTTTTTTTTGTGACACAAAATTCTAATTGAATTTTTTTTTCTTTTTTGATATTTTTTTTCCTTTTTTCATGGTAAGGGAAATATATTTTTTTTCCTTTTTGATAGTAATGTCCTAATTTATAAATTCTTCTATTTCTATAAAAAGATTTATAATTACATAATTTAATTCATCAACTCTTTTACGTCAAAACTTTTGATTCAATCTCCAACCTTGTATGTTTTCGTATTAATCTATCTTTTTTTTCATATTGTGATTTTTTATATTATGAATTTGAAAAAGACAATAATAATTATTATGCCAGAACTTAGATTGTCTGTTTTAGTTGAGTTTAACATTGATATTATGTTATTTCCTTTAATTGAATCTTATATTGATATTATGTGATTTAAAATTTACGTTTTGTAACTGACATTTTTCATCTACTCATTCTCAAATTTTATCCATTCAGATAAAATAATCTCTTCATCTCATATTTTACATTTGTATTATGTATTTTTATATATATGTTTGAGTTTTTATCTATTTTTATTATGTTATATTATATATATATGTGTGTGTGTGTGTGTGTGTGTGTTTATATATATATATATATATTTGACCATTAAAGTTTACTTTTTGCAGAGCACAAAAGTTCATACTATACTATTCAATAATTATATTGAAAAGTAAAAAAAATATTTACAATAAGATAAGATCAGTTACATCATAAACAAACACATTAATAATGTTACTCCTAATTTTATATCAGTAAATAAGGAGATTGAGTCACTTTTATACTGTTACTTTTTTCAAACAATTTTGTTTCATTTGAAGATGCAATACAATCTTTCAATGGAACAATCTTTGGTACTTTCTTTAGATTTCATCAACTAATCTAACATTCAATATATGCATAATGTTTTATTCCTATTTACTTAACAAAATATTCTTTGTAAATATATTTGACATCTCTATGAGTTCTAAGATCTTCAGGTGTGAAGGCCGTTCATAATGTTGATTGAACGTTTTGCTCTTCATAAAAGACATTGCTATAGATAAAATTGTCACTTACTATTTTTCTTAAATAATTATCATTAAATTATTATCCTAATGTTTAGGAGTTTGAAATTAATCAAAGTTATAGGTATTTAATCTTTACTTATTTGAAAAAGGTAAGAACTCCTGATATTTAGTATTTTAAATTTTACTAAAATTTTTCTTCTTAAATCTTGTTTGAAGTAAATTAAAAGTCCTAATATTTAAAACTTTAAAATTTATTATAATTTTGTTAAATTATATTAATTCTTTATTTATTAAACTAATTAATTATCCATCATAATTTTTCGACTCACGATAAAAAGAAAGTTAAAGAGCGTAATTTTATTATGCATTAATACGTTGAGTTACTTTCTTTTCTTTTTATTTTTTTAAAAAATTGTATAATTGAAAAAAAAAGTATATAGAAAACACAACATACTTGAAGTTGTTTCAATTAATCAAGTGTTCTTGTTATTCATACTCTTTAGTTAACTCGATACAATTTGTTCGTTTTAATTTATGTGAAGGTGTTAGATTAGACACATAGATTAAGACGTCAAGAGAAAAAAATTTGAGTTGAAATCATCTCATAAAGCGTAAAATAAAAAATTTTAAATTATGTTATAACTATTTATTTTAAGTACGAAGCCTCATAGCAAACTATCATTCACTTTTTTTCTTTTAAAAATCGAGTTTTGTTTCCACTAATTTTGATAAATCTTTCTTAATTTGGACGATCAATTATATAAAATAAATGTGTTTGTGATATGATATCAATTATTAGTGCAAAAACAAGTCAATAAGACTCATGATACGATTTCGCAAGTGCTAATTGTTTAAATGAATAACTTATACTATATGTTCTATTATATTTTACAACTTAATTTGTATTACAATGCGTCTTCTTGATGCTAATATTTATATTAAATGTTAATACGTTAATAGTATAATCATATATATATTTTTTTTGTAATAATTAACATGAAATATATATAATGCATGCATTTAAGTGCTCATAAAAACATGAAGAATATTTCACCTTTCAATCAAATGCTATTTTTATGACGTTTTATTTATTGAAACGAGTATTAGAACAACTTGAGAAATGAACTACTGAATTAGATCAAATTCTTAAACATAATCATCTATTAACTTTAAGTTTATAATTTTCTTTCTAAATTCTTATATTGTTATACAAACGCATTTTTAATGTTATTTTTAAATTTTTGTTCTTATTAATATGAGGGACACGCGTAAAACGCGTACACCAAAACTAGTATATCAAACTATGTAGCTCAACTATAGATAGCATTACCCAATATTCCTTAGGGGATAACGTGCAAAGCACGTTCATAGTTTCTAGTACTATATTTAAAGCATGAAGGTCCTTTAAAATATTGATTGAACTTTTTCTCCGCTTTTCATTAGATAAAATTGCCATTTACTATTTTTCTCAAATAATTATCAATTAATTATTATTCTAGTATATTTAGAACTTTGAAATTAATTAAAATTATAGCTATAAATTTTTTAATTATTTGTAAGATACAAGAATTCTTAATATTTAGTATGTTAAAATTGACTAAAATTTTGCTTCTTGACTCTTTCCTTATTTGAACTACATCAAAAGTCCTGACATTTAAAATTTTAAAATTTTAAAATCAATTATAATGTTGTTAACTTATAACAGTCATTTCTTTATCAAACTAACTAATTGTCCATCACAATTTTTCAACTTACTCGCGAGAAAATAAATTAAAGAGTATAGTTTCATTTTACATTAACACACTGAATTCCTCTTCCTTTTTAAAAAAAGCTATATAATCAAAAAAAGAAAACTAATAGAAATACAACATACTTTAAGTTGTTTTAATTAATCAAGTGTTCTTGTTATTCACTTTATTTAATTAATCTACATTAAAGCATTTGACAAGACACATAGATTAAGAAAAAAAGAAAATTTTTGAGCCAAAATCATCTCATAAAGAGTAAAAAGAAAAGTTTAAAATTAAGTTATCACTAACTATTTAAAGTATGAAGCCCCAAAGCAAAATGTTGTTGACCTTTTTACCCTTATAAACTAGAGTTCACACTTGATAAAATAGTCATTTAATTATTTTTCTAATATTTAACATTTTAAAAAGAACTAAATTTTATGTATTAAATCTTTCCTTATTTGAAATATATAGAAAATTTTAATATTTAGAATTTTAAAAATGATTAAGATTTTACCTTTTAAAACATAATTACACGTCAAATAAAATTATTCTTATAATGCAAAATAGTCTTATGTTTAGGGCTTTTGAAAATACAATTAAAAAGGGGACTCTGATGCACAAATCATCCTGCATTAACACGGTTTTGGGAAGGGTCTCACCCAAGTAGTGTGACATAAATAATACACCTTAATCCAAATATTAATGATTGTTTTCACTAATTTTGATAAGTCTTTCTTAGTTTGGTGGCATAATAAATCTTAATGACCGATAATAAATAAATAATGTGATTGTAATATGATATTAAAACAAGGTAGTAATAAATTCTAATATGATTTCGTAAGAATTAATTGTTTAAGCAAATAACTTATATTATATGTTTTAATCTACTATACAACTTTGTATTTCAAAATTTATATTAAATGTTAATCTGTTAACAATGTTGTAACACAAAATTTTGTAATAATTAACATGAAATATAAATATAATGCATACATTTGAGTGATCATGTAAAAGCGAATGACTTTTTACCTTTCAATCAGACACTATTTCTACAACTAGGAACAACAATGGGGGTGTATAGGGAGGGTATATGGGGGGTTAAGTTTTTCCCTATTAAAATTTTTCCATACCATGCCCATTTAACTATTTGCCTTATTTAGATTTAGTCCCGTCGTGTCCCGTTTAGTCCTATTTTGCCCGTCCCATTTAACCCTTATTTATGTATTTTCTTATTTTCATTATCAAAATTTAATGTTTGTTTTGATTTAATTATCTTAACACCATCTTAAATTTTTTTATTTTATTTAATAATTTTTTAATTTATTAGGTGTTGATTATTTTGTAATGATAATGTTATAACACTACTATATTTTAATTATAACTATTCTCACATGAGTTATTTTACTAAACACCTTTTTATTTAATTCTATCTCATAATTTGATGTGGTATAGAATTATATTGCTCAATCGTCTCAGCTTCAAATATTTAAGAAAATCAGTTTCTTTTTAAAAAATAAAATCTTGATTATGGAAGATTAAAATAACTAAAGAAGTTTAAGTTTAAATTGTCCTACCAACTGTCCTACCCCGTTTAATTTTTAAAATTAAAACCTTTGACCTGCCCCGCCTTGTCCTCCCCTGTTTAAGCATCGCCCTGCTCTGTCCCGTTTAGCTTTTGCTCTGCCTTGCCCTGTTCCAGTTGCCATCCCGACCTACAATACTTTTGTTCAATGAAGCAAGTGTCTGAACAAACTGAAGAAAGAACTATTTTATTGGATCAAACTCTTAAACATGATTATTTATCAATTTAAATTCTTATATGATTACACAAATACATCTTTTTGGATCTGAAATAAGCTTACCTGTACTGAAGGTAAGGTAGAATCATACCTGTCGTCATAGAGACCTACTGTCTATCAACTAATAGATATCATGTATATACATATATATATATATATAACACAAGAACCTATACCAGCCCCCATAAGCCGGAAGGTGCCAACCAACACACAATCTATATACCCCTACCCATGTTAAAACCATCAAAAAATAAATCACTCCACTCGCCTACTAACTACGAGCACCTCTACCGGCCCCCTGGGTCTGCAGCTCAGGCTATGGCCTCTGATATAAATAACTGTGTCTGAGCCCGGAGGACTCCTGTACTGTAATCTGTAATCTGTATCTATATCTGTATCTGTAATCTGCCCCCTGGGCGCAAGCGCACAACAGGGTAAGCTATACTGCTATGCTGATCAGCCTGATATGGGGAATGCTTCATCCCATCTTCGTCCTACTGCGGACGGCATACCACTCCTTGGAGTGGCGTATCCCCACCCTCACGGTGGGTCGACACAGTTACCAACCCAGGGGCGGCGAGGACGCTCAAAGGGTGCCCTCGTAATACAAACAGGTCTCAACAAACAATAATCACATATAGCAAGCATGTTTAAACTGAAAATACTATTTGTACTCTAATTTCTCATTCAGAACTCTTTTCTGTGTTATACTGATTCTCATACTGAACTATATTGTATCTAAGATATTATCTGACTGTCTGATTATACTGTAACTGAGATATCATCTGACTATCTCATATTTCTTTACTAACTTTGGTTTCTAAATATATATCATAATATCATAAAACATGCTTACTAAATTCAAACTGGACTCAATTCTCGACTTCTGAGTTCTTTCTTCTATACATCACGCTATTTACTGTACTGGATTACTAACTTACCGAAGGAATTAGCTTTACATACCTTCGCTTTGGAGTTCCCGACTAATTGGCGTAGTTCAGTCAGTATTTCTGCTATTCCTCTCGACTACATTCATATACATATCAATTAGAGCTAAATACGCAAATATTTCGGAAGAAAACATCACTTTCAATATATATATAGCCCAAACATTGTGTCACGCCCCGCCTTGGGGGGTATGACTGGAACCTGGTGCCCTAGTAGGACCTAGACTGCTATCTGGTGAGCCTAAGCGCATCTGGTGCCTGGCTGGCTCTAACTGAAATTTCTGAAAACAAAGGGCTATAAAACGGTTGTAAACACAGCCTACGGCCAACTGGCCTATAGCCACCTGTACCTGTAATAACAGCTAACCAGAAACATATTCGTAACAAGGAACCTATGCGGGCCGGCAAGGCCACCATGCTGTCTAGTCATCTGGGACTCAACAAAAAGGAATACTGAACAACTACGTGACCGGCAAGGTCACCACTACTATCAAACTATGGCCCCACGCGGCCAACATAAACTAGAATGCTAAACAGCTATAACAAACTGCACGGCCTCACACGACCGACTCAACTGACCACAGAGAAATATATACAAACTGCAAGCCACTAGAAATACCGATAAGATGGTCGGGACAGGGCCCCGACCTACTCGTACTGTACAACAAAAGAAAGTGATGTAAACCTCTGAAATATCAAGCTCCAGATGACAGGAGCTGATGACTCTGCACTGGCTAGGATCACGAGGGATCGCCTCCCCGTCTATGAGTACCTGTAGGCAAGTAATGTAGCGCCTCATTGGGCGTCAGTACCAGTGGTACCGAGTATGCAAAGCAACTGAAATAATATATCTGAATACAGATAACATAACTAACAAGTCTATGAGCAGAAGATGACTGAATCTGAAAAGCGGATAGGAACTAGATCAAACCTTTCTACAATGATAGGCAGGAGCGTGTCTGTAGTCACGGCGGCCTGCTGTCTATTAACTAATATATATAAAGCACATAAATACATATACATTTAGCAAGCTATGCTATTTTAAAAAATCTATTCTTATTAATATGAGGGACACACGCGGGCCACATCCATGAAGACTAATATTATATTAAAAGTATGAAGGTCCTTCAAAATATTGATTGAACTTTTTTTCTTTATCACAAAATCAATGGCATGTGCTCTCCCAAGTAAATGAAACAGATGTTGAGATACATGACGAAGAGAAGGAAGTGAATGCAGAGATGATCCAAATGTAACATAGTGGCCTAAGAGAAGGGATAGAACACGAAAAAGGGCACATAGCAGATGAGAAAAAATCAAAACAGCCCTCCAAAGAAATGGGGGGATAGCGTGGAAAAGGAACAAGAGCTAGAAGAAGGAGAAGTTAAAGAGGACAACAACTTTGGGTTGTAGATTGAAATATTCAGCAAGCAGAAGAGGGAGAACAGGGAAGATACCGCTGAAACAAGCAATAGTCTTGATTCAGGAGGAAAATGAGAATAAAATTGTCATAGCCACTCCACTGGCAGTGGATGAATCAAAAATGGAACACACAGTAGCCACATATCCTTCAAGAACAGAGGTGGAGACAGAGGAGAACTCAGCAACAATAGTGAAAATGAAAAGTACTCAAGTCAGAAGAAGAGTAAAAAATCATCCATCAATAAGCTTCACAATATTTGTTTTCACAATATTGATAACTGGGAGGAGAAGGATCACGACAAAAGTGAAACAGAAGAGGAAGGAGTAATCAGAAAGGAGATGCCAATTTAGCCACCAGCTTCAGAAGTAGCAGGTTCTAAATGTCAGAAAAAAGGGAGAAGGGCAGCTGGGATAAACAATCAACAACACACAGGGGTTACAACAAGAAGGGTAGCTACTAAAAATAATAGCCAAAGATTAAGAAGGCCTTTATATGGAACATCAGGTCGGTTAGAATACAGAGAGCCTTCCATAGGCTTCAAATGATACACAAACATCATAAGTTCTTTTTCATTGCTCTATTAGAACCTTTTCAACACAATAGATAGGTTGACAAATCTAGAAGAAAATTGAATATGTCACAGGATGGAGGAAACTACAATGGAAAAATCTAGTATTTCGTAGCTGAGAATATTGAGGTAGAAGTTATGATGGACACCTCACAACAGATCACCTTGAAGCTAAGGTTTTTGAAAGACAACAGAATTTGCATCTTCACAGTTGTTTATGAAAAATGTTCAGAAGCTCAAAGACTACTGCTGTGGGATGACATTTATCAGTAGGAAGTAAATATGAATACTCCTTGACTGGTTGGAGGGGACTTTAATGTAATATTAAATGATGAGGAAAAGTTAGGTGGGCTGCCAGTGAGACCTCAGGAGTGCGAGGACTTTGCTTCCTGCATTAACTCTAGTGATTTAGAGGAGGTAAAATTCAAGGGGAGACCTTTTACTTGGTGAAATGGGAGAGCAGGAGAAGATTGTATTTTCAAAAGATTGGAAAGAATTGTAATAAACTCAGAGATGCAAAGATGGTTTGCAGAGATGGAAGTGAAACATCTGTTAAGAACAGGGTCAGACCATACTCTATTGTTATTAACTTTGGGTGAATTGGATCAAAAAAATTCATAAACCTTTTCGATTCCTGACGGAGCATGAAGATTTTCATGGACACAGTAAGGGAGAATCGGAAAACAGAGGTTGAAGGAAATTGTTTTTTCCAATATAAACACAAGCTCAAGAATATCAAGAAGACACTATCTAAATGGAGCAAAGAGTCCTTTGGGGATATTTTCAAGCAACTAATTATAAGGGAGGAAGTGGTGAGATTGAAGGAACAAATATTCCAAGAAAATCTATCAGCATACAGTAGATGCATCCTTCAACAGGCGCAAGCAGAGCTTAAGAGATATCTTCACTATGAAGAGGATTACTGGAAACAAAAAGCTGGGTAAATGTGGTTTTCTGAAGGGGACAGAAATACTAAGTTTTTCCACAACTTAGTAAAAGGGGGAAGAAATAAACTACAGGTGAAGACAATACAGGATAGTCAGGGTGCATGGTTAGAGGATGAAAAACAAATGGCAGCAGAAGCTATCTAACATTACCAGGGGCAGTTTAGACAGGAAAGGGAGGCCACAAACTTCACTATTCTCAACCAGATTCCAAAAATAATAAACAGGAAGGATAATGATGAGTTGTGTAAAATGCCACCTTGGAGGAAGTGAAAGACACAGTATTTAAGCTGAATGAAGATAACTCCTGTGGACCAGATGGTATGACAGATATCTTCTATCAAACCTGTTGGGAAATTGTTAAGAAGGATGTGTATAATATGGTCAAGGCATTCTTGAAGGAAACACTTTGCCAAAAGCTATCACCCACACCAATTTGGTCCTAATACTAAAGAAAGCTGAGGTGCAGACATTCTCTGACATGAGGCCAATCGGTCTGAATAATTTTATCAACAAAGTTATATCAAGATTGATACATGATAGATTAGAAGTCATTCTGCCTATGGTTATCTCTTCTAATCAATCTGGTTTTGTAAGAGGTAGATGTATAATAGAGAATGTGATGTTAACACAAGAAATTGTGACAGACATCAGAAAGAGAGGAAAACCAGCCAATGTAGTGATTAAATTGGATATGGAAAAAGCTTACGATAGAGTGTCCTGGTTATACCTTACTAAAGTCCTCAGAAAGATGGGTTTCTCAGAGATATTCATTGATATAATTTAGAGGTTGATAGCTAATAATTGGTATACAGTACTGTTAAATGGTCAAACATATGGATTTTTTCACTCAACTAGAGGAGTGAAGCAGGGAGACCCCCTTGTCCCCTGCCCTCTTTATTTTGTCTGCAGAAGTCTTATCAAGAGCTTTGAATACATTATTGGAGGATGAAAATTATCAAAGTTTTGGTTTACCAAAATGGAGCCCTAAATTAAAACACCTAGCATATGCAGATGATATGATAATTTTTTCTTCCACAGACAGAAGATCTTTATGGCAGACTATGAAGGTATTGCAAGATTATGAACAGGTCTCTGGACAACTGATCAATATTGAGAAAAGTGCATTTTATATGCACAATAAGATCTCAGATGCTGTGAGTCAGGAGGTGGCAGAAGAAACAGGTTTTAAAAAAGGCTCTTTTCCCTTCAAATATTTAGGATGCCTTATTTTTCACACTAGGAAAAAGAAAGCATACTATAATGAGTTGATAAAGAAGATCAAGGAAAGACTAAAGAATTGGAAGGGGAAATTGTTATCTTTTAGAGGAAAAGCAGTTTTGATAAATAATGTCTTACAGAGTCTCCCACTATATTTGTTGTCTGCTTTGGTTCCCACAAAGTACACATTACATGAAATTCATAGAATCTTTGCTAGATTCTTTTGGAGTATCAAGGAAGAGGGCAGAAACAAACACTGGAGTTCCTGGAAAAGGATGTGTTTGCCTAAGGAGTATGGAGGAATGGGGTTCAGATCACTGTTTGAGGTGTCTAAAGCATTTTTTGCTAAACTATGGTGGAAGTTTAGAACAACATGTTCCTTATGGTCAAATTTTATGTGGAATAAATACTGCAAGAAAAAAATACCATCTCTTGTCCAATAGAAATGAGGGTCCCAACTGTGGAAAGCTATGCTAGAGGCCAGGATTCCATAGACAAAGCTATTTGGTGGGAATCGAGAAATGAAAATGCTAACTTTTGGTATGACAATTGGACCAAGTTAGGTCTAATTGCTAGTTTGCTTCCACCTTCATTTCAGATGGATATGGCTGTTGAAGAGGTAAGTGATTGTATGGTGGAAGGACAGTGGAATACTACTTTATTGTACGGAAAACTGCCTGATAGTTTGGTGGATCATATCACTCAAAATCTACCTATAGGGGACATAACTGCAGAAAGTGATAAACCTTGGTGGATGCTCAACTCTAGCTGTTTATTCTCAGTGAAAAGTGCATGGGAAACAGTGAGAGAGAAACAGGAGAAATCAAGATGCTATAGGAAAATTTGGAGGAAAGATGTGCCTTTTAAAATGGATTTCTGCCTATGGAGAATATGGAATTACAAGCTCCCTGTGGATGATATTGTGGCCAAAAGTGGATGTGCAATGGTGTCAAGGTAACAAGAAACATTGGACCACCTATTTTAACTGGGGACATGACAAAACTGACTTGGCAAAGATATACCTCAGCAGCAAGCCTGCAGGGCCCTTTTGTACAGCTAAAGCAATCTATCTGTAGTTAGTGGAATGTAGAAGAAAACAGGAAAGCAAAATACTTAACTCAGGCAGTCCTTGCAATCATGTTGTGGCATATATGGAGGTGGAGAAATATAATTGTGCATGGAGGGAATATGTCAAGGAACAACGTAGTGTGTGACATAGATCTTAACCTTCTCTACCTAACAGCTAAAAGGTATCCTAGAGCCACAAATATACCTTTCAACTAGCCACAGTTAATACAGTTCTTGGACAACGAACCAGACAGGTTACTTGTAGTGCCATAATGTGGCAATTGCCTCCTGAAAGAGTATACAAATGCAATACTGATGGTGCTGCAAGAGGAAATCCTGACCCTGGAGCTTGGGCCTTTTGTGTAAGGAATTATAAGGGGGAACTCATGCATGCCCAGGCTAAAACTATTCCTATAGCCTCCAGCTTGATGGAAGAAGCTATAGCAATAGAGCAAGGGATTGAGTACTGCAATAGACATCAACTACTACCGTTGATTGTAGAGACATATTCAATGATCATGAAGAAGGTTTTGGAGGGTGATTGGCAGACACCATGGTGTATTAGCATGAAAGTGAGGAAAACCACGGATTGGCAGAAGAGAGAAAATATTTAAATAACACACATCATGAGAGAAGGCAATCAGCTGGCAGATTTTTAAGCTAACTATGTTTTTTTTTTTGTAGGAACAACTCAATTTCAAACTTTCCAAGATCTTCCAATAGGAGCAAAAAAGTTTCTCAACATTGATAAACAACAAATACCAACATTACGATTTCAAAATAAAAAGGTAACAGAGCAAGGATAAAGACAACATCAAGAAGCCAGTACCAAATATAAACATGATCAGGTAAGATTACTATTGCTAATACATAAAGCAATCAAGTGAATATGTAAACGAGGCTCCTAACATGTCCTATCCAGACGTGTGGTATTAATCTCAAGTAGATTTAATATGTTGGAATGATATATTAGCAGTCTTGAATTAAACACAACATTTACAGCCAAAATCAGCACAATAAATTCTGCAGTCAGCTATGAAAGAGTTGAACACATCCAGATCTAAAATCCCTAAATTAGAACTTCTCTGATGGATAAAAGGTTCCATAGCATCCGATGAGAGCTTGGGATAGCTTGAAATGAAACTAACCCAAGATTTAGGAAAATTTAATTTAGATTGTTTCAACATACACATAGGATGTCTCAAATTTATTTACAAAGAGGCACATGCAAGATTATAACTCTTAGCTCAAAAATGGATGGTTGTGGAGAATATTGAAGCAAATGGAGCCTTTGATGGAAACGGATCAGCAACATAATCGACCTGCAACAAAAAAGAGGAGATGGTCAGTCAAGAATGAAAAGGAATGCTAGAAGCTTCTGAGTAGGAGCTAATTTTGTGAATTTCCCTTTTCTAAGAGTAGCATCTCCATTCCTAATTTGATAGATTCTCTTTGCTGGGCTGGCCGTTTTTGGGCTGCCTATTCTATTGGACCTATTTTTCTTTAAAAAAAATTATTAAAAGACTCTACAATAAACAAAATTATCATTTAACTACTTTCTTAAATATTTAAGATGTCTTACATCAACTAATGCAAAAGAAAATAAAAAATTAGATGGCTATAAAATTACATCAAAGAGAAACATATATATCCAATATTGTCAATGGCTAAGGTCCTACATTCTCGTGCCCCTACCCAAGTTAATATTATGGCATAATTGATATTTAATTATTTTTTAATATTTCAGAATTGAAATCAACTAAAATTTAGTTTGTTAAATCTTTTCTTATTTGAATTATATAGGAATTTTTAATATTAAGGACTTTAAATTCAAGTAGAATTTACCTTTAATAAGTTTTTTTTTATATGTACATAATAATAAACATTCCATGTTATTTTTTCTAACAAAATTATATGAAAAAAATCTATAGAAGCATTCTAATTTTAACATACGATATGTGCAGAAAATTATGAGTACAACATATATTTTTTAACTCATGTTCATATTCATATTCATTTGTAGGGCACCAGTCTAAAATATTACATTGAAATAAATTAACTTTTAAAAAAAAGAAACTAAAACTATCATAAACATCTAAAATGATACTTTTGCGTACTTTAATATTCATATTTATTTTATGTAAATAAATTAACTTAAAATCTATATTATGTAAATTTTTTTGTTAATTATTAATATTTATAACATTGAAATTAGTTTAATTTTTTTAAAATACTATGTAGGAAGTCTTAATACTTAAGACTTTCAAATCAATTAGTATTTACTTTTTATAAAATAATTTTAAAAAAAACTATGTACCATAACTATAATATTTTTCATGTTATAATATAGGATTATGATTTTTTTTAAAAAAAAATTTCTTTCTTTATTTGAGTGATACACGAATTTTTAGTATTCTAGAATGAAGCCACATTTTAAATATTAATCGACGTCTTTATCATTTAATAATAATTCTTATATTGTCCAAAATTATAACTTAATGACTTTTCTAATAGTTAGAAATTGTTAATTAAAGTTTAATTATTATTATTTATTATTTAAAATTATATAGGGGCTTTCTAATATTTAGGACTTTAAATTTAACTAAATTTGTACCTTTCTCATTTGAATTATGTAAAATAACTATAACTCCTATTCAAGAAAAGTGTGCTTTGATTCGTATGAGTACCTTAATATTAATTTAAATACAAATATTACTAATAAAATTTCTATTTATCCTAAAATAGTGATACAGTAACTTTTGTGAATAATTTCTATTAGTTTAAATTTGGGCCTAACTCCGCCAATGATATTTTACTTTAGTGAGGTCTCAAATATAACTACTGAATTTGGGATCCTAAAGTCACTGTTATTTTTTTAATAAGTTTTACTTTTCATGTATATGTTGAATTTAATATTTGACAAGAGACGCACATGCAACGCACGTACACTAAATTAGTATAATTAAAAAATAAATAAAAATATATTTTTTCTAACCGCTTAAATTTTAAGATTTAGATGAAATCACGTACTTTAACGTATTGAATGTTCAGAAATTTTGTTAGAAAATAAATGAAGAGAAGAGGAAGGAATGATTTGAGGCGTGATATTATTACTATCTCAAAAAAATAATATTTTGTATATGGAGTCAGTAGACAAGTGTAGAGAATTGAAAGTAACTAATATTGAATATAGAGTAATTGATGCGTCTATTTATAAAGAACATAATCAGTTGCAATAGACATTTCTTCAAAAATGTCGCATTCTTTTTGTAGAACAAACATGCCTTTCAAAATTGTGGTACCCAAATCATTTCAGCGATGGTATCCAAATCATTTTAGTTGTGGTATCCAAATCATTTCAATTGTGATACTCAAATTATTTCAACCATGGTACTCAACTGTATTAGAGTTGAAACAACTGCAGTACCTATAATAACTCAAATATTACAAACTATAAAACAATCCCCCACTAGTTTGCAATACTACACTTAATATCACATATAATAAAAAGTATCTCATAGATTTGAACTTCCTAGTAGTATAAATATTATAAAGTTTAGACGAAGTTATTGACTTTACTAAGAATTGAACCATAACTCCCTTGTGCCTATATAAAAAATATCACATGCATAATTTTATTCAGTCACTTTAAGATACTGCTTCGCTCAAGCACGTAAAGGGGTCATTTGGTAGGCCGTATTAATTAGAATAGCTTTTGGATTAAAATTTAGTCCCAGCCAATATATTATTTGGTTACTTAATTCAATTTAATCATACTTAATACATGGATTACTTATACACTGTAAGGTGTATTATTTCATATCAAGGAAATAAAGGGATTACTAATCCTTATATTAACAATACAAGGATAAACCCCTAAATGACTAGACTATACCTCAATTCCTTTTCCTAAATTTCTTTATATAAAAATTCAACGGTATAATTGTAAAAAAGATTTTTTTATAGTTCTAAACTAAACACAATACATGGTATATCTAGTTTTTAATACAATTAACCAAACACTTGATAAAAAGTTATCTCAATATTACAATCCCTGTATTAGCAATCCCTGTATTACTAATCCTTGCATTACTTGTCATTGTACCAACTTAAAGGTCATATGTTAATCCCAGCTCATTAATTCTTATAAGAGCAAATTTTAAGAATTCTTGCTCAAGTGGCACCACGTATTCATATAGGTAACAATATTTTATGTCCTTGTTACTCCAGACATTTGACATTTTCATTAAGAACTCTTGCTTATCCTCACCCTATAACAGTAAGGTAAACACTGATCATCTTGGGACATAGACTTAAATATTTTATATTTTTTTGATACTCAAAATGGCATTAAAAGATTGTTTTTACCCATTGAACCTTTATTGTTAGTTTGGTAACTAAAGGATGGGTTCCTTCTACTAATGTATTTACAGTTAAGGTTCTTTATCCCATTCCATTAGACGTTGTTGTAGTCATATCCCTAGAAAGTGCTTTTATAGTCGGATCCACTAAATTCTTAAAAGACTTAACATATATAATTATCATGACACCACTTGTTAGCAATTTTTTCAAAAAGGCATGTCGCAAACTAATATGTCTAGACTTTTCATTGTAGATTTTATTATGAGCAATACTCAATGTTGCCTCATTATCACGATATATGAGAATAGTAGACATCGGTTATCGTCACAATCTTATATCTATAGCATGTTTCTCAATCATTCCCCTTCTTTTCCGGCAGCTACTAATGCAAAACATTTTGATTCCATTATATATAAGTCTGCTTCTTTGATGCTCAACTTATAGAACCTCCTCCTAATGTAAAAATTCACCCTGATGTGATTTTTTTAATCATCATCATTGGTTATCCAACCAGCATCAGAGAATCCTTCTAATATACTAGGAGAACCACAATAACATAATCCAATATTCTTTGTTTTATTTAAATAACCAAGTACTTTTTGAAATAGATTTTCAATATTTAACACCTGATTTACTTGTATATATTGAAAATTTACAAACTGAATATGCTATATTCGATAGTGTGCTATGTATTGCACATATGACATTTCCAATAGCACTAACACATTTCAATTGTGTCATGTGTTAGAACATGCGCACCAGAAGAAAACATAAATTGGATCAACTATCTTACATGAATCATTAGATAACAACAACGAATTAGATTACGAAATACTAACCTCTTGAAGCTTTCGTACAAAATGTCCAACTCTCTCTCCAGGACTGCAGTCTTCTACTATAGTCTGAATAATCTCTGAGTAGAGAATACTTGTGTGGGCAAGTACTGCTTCTCAGAAAAGATGATATTTTCAAGGAGGAAAAAACCCTATTTATAATCACGTTTTTAGGGTGTAAAACCTTAATCCCAAAACGTATAGGATTCCTACTTTCCTTGTATATTCGCACGTTTTTAAGGGTATGAAACTCAAAATGTGTACTACTTATCTTTTCTGAAGTTGTCCAAAATCTTGTAGGATTTTACTACTTCAACAAAACAGGTTTATTCCTTTTCCAAGTTATTTAATTAATCAGGCATAGTAGAGACCACATATTTAATTAGTGAGGCTTCCAATTGTGGTATTAATTCAAAATAATAAATGAATTAACCTACCATAATAAATTACAGATTATTCCACTAAAAATTAGTGATTGCACTCCGCGGTATAATTTCAAAATTAATCATTAAATTCTTATTTAACTCCCCATGTTAAGATTACATATACCAACCAATCGAATTAAATTTCTGGCTATTTAATTCATTGATCAATTTAATCCTTTATTCAAACGCTTAACTTATTTCATGTAACGGATACAGAATCCACCTGCAGGGTTTTCACATGAAACCTTATAAGCAATCATAAAGGGGTATCATCAATCTCAAGGCCGAGACATGGATTCCATCAACTAACTATTATTTCACAAATATCAATTTCAAGGCCGAGACATGGATTCCATCAACTAACTATTATTTCACAAATATCATTTGTCATCATCCAACCTATCGGGAACATTTTAACTCGCGAAAGAGTTTCACCCTTTGGTAGATCAAAACAACAAGCAAATGACATTGATCATAATAATTATATCAAGATTAAGAGTATAAGTACATTTAATGATCTACATAATTTATTTTACTAAGTCAGACAAAATATTTTTCTCTACTTGGTCCATTCAATACATACAAAATGTACTAGCACAAGAAGTTGGAATAGTACCATTCCCATAATCAAGATAAATTACATTTAATCCTGTGCTACAATCATACCGATGAATTCGTCCAATTTTCATCTTAGATTGTGAACATATATAAACTTTATACTTATAAGAACTGATGATTTAATCTTCTATGTATAAGCTAAACTCTATACACCAAATCATCTACTATATAAAGTAAAGGACGCACATGTAAAAATGTTCTATTTAAAATAAGACTTTATCAATCCAATAAATAAAATAAAAGTCTTACAAAACTATACTATACTAAAATTGCATGATTAATAGTATATCCTAACAGTATTAACCATTTCAAAATTTTCAGTCTACTTTCTATTTGGATTTAAGGGAGTTTTAAGCTCTTTGATTCCCAAGTGATTATATTTTTGAATCACACTCTCTATATAATGTGATTGATTAAGAAGATACTTTGTCTCTTCTTTTGATCTTAATCTCAAGAGTGGTGTCAATTTTATTAAGATCTTTTATTTTAAAGACTGAATTGAGATATTTTTAGTATCATTTATTCTAATCATATTTATATCAAAAATCAATAAGCCATCCACATAAAGACTTATAATGACACCGTAATCTTTTATAATCTTTGAGTAAATGCATTTATCAGCATTGTTCTGTACAAATTCATATAAAATAATATTATCAAATTTTCCATTCCACTGCTTTGAGTTTGCTTTAACTGATAACAGAATTTTGTTATTTTTCAAACTTTTTTCTTATTTTTGGAAAGAACAAATCCCTTTAGTTATTTTATATATATATATATATATATATATATATATATATTTCTTCACATAAATTATTATTCAAGAAGGTTATTTTCACATCCATTTAATGCACATATAATTTATATATAGAGATTAAAGCTAAAAACATTCTTATGAATGTTATTTGTGCAACAGGAGCATAGTGTAAATCCTTTAGCAATCAACATCGCCTTAAAAGTTTGTACACGATCATGGTATTATATTTTCTTCTAAGACCCATTTACAACTTATAGGTTTAGAACCAACAGGAAGATCTATCATTATCTAAGTGTTGTTGAATGACATAAAATTCATCTCATCATTTATAGCTTCTTTTCAAAAAGCTGCATCTCTAGAAGATATTGCTTCTTTTTTAAAAATTTTTGAATCCCTTTCAGTATTTAATAAAACGGGCACACATTGATATAATTTGCTCCTACTTTCTTCTACAAGAAATACAATTGCTTGTGAAGAAATAATATCAGTGTCTAAATCTTTTCTTTTTTCACTTCTTGATTCCTTTTAGGCTCAACTTCAGATTGAGAGTCAATTCCTCTTTTCTTATATAAAGTTGTTTCAAATTTTTCTTGAGCAGGAGAATTTGTTCTTTGCTTATTATAAAATTTTCTCTAGAATTATATATAAATTTATTTTTCAAAAATTCCGCCTCGGTTAATTCTCCCCCCCTTAGTAATATTTATCATCAAATGTTGATAACACGCACCAACAGATCCTAGAATCTCCGTACAACATCATCCGACTTTTAAACAAAAATCTCCGGTCTACGAGATGACTCAAAACAAGATGACCATGGACCTATCAAGGTATAACCATGACATAACGAATAATAAGGTAAAGGAATATACCTGCTGTTGCATCTAGCAACTGACTGGATATAGTCCTTCGGGTCACAAGCATCTTTTGCACAAGTTAGCAAATAAGTCTAGAACCAACTCATATGACATCAAACTTACCGCACAATTTTGATTAGGAAAGAAGGGTAATGATCCTATATGCCCTGTAGCCTCCTATTTATAAGTACGTTGCGCAACACATACATAAACAAGATTCTACTAGACACGGCTCGCAGACTTACTAGGACACCACATGCTCTATTATCAAGTTTGTCACGCCCTAAACTCAAAGAGGCGCGACTGACGCCTGGTGCCTCACTTGACCAAGCAAACCTTGAAGCTAACCAACAATAAGCCTTAGCCGACAAGGCTCAGCACCACGATATATAGCAACAAAATCATAAGTTATACAACACTTGTGGAAACTGGGCCTCAAGACAAACATATATATATAAAGGCTGATAAGGTTAATTTGATACAATAACTGTACAACATGGACACCAAGACCTACAACATCTATACAACTCAAAACAGATGTCTATGAGCCTCTAAGAGTTCAACAATAGATATATGATCGGGATAGGGCCCCAACGTACCCAAAACAATTATATGCACTCAAAACAAAAGTTAACTCCGAACAACCTAGAGTTTAAAAATAGCTGGAACTCTGCTCAGCTACGAGTGTCACGAGCTACTTACCAATCAACATCTGCAGGCAAGTATGCAGTGCCCTTAGGCTTGAGGCTTCAGTATGAAAATGTACCCAATATGTAAGGCAACAAAGATAAGATAGATATACAACACAACAGAAGAAATACGAGGGGATACCAATAGATTAATCCAACTCACATATCATCAACAACAACAACTCACAAGACGGTACCAGACTTCAATCTAGACTATCCAACTACCACACTGAATCTCGACTATTAGCGGCTCATGTATTCAGTTTGCAGCTAACTAGTAATCAACAATACAAGAAACACAATATATATAAATCAATTCACAAGCTTAGCTTGCCGAAAATAGTCACGAACTTGCAGAAAATCACAATTCACAAGTATAACCTTGTCAGAAAAAGTCACCATCTTGTAGGTCCTCACAAAGCATCCTAAAATGCACACAAATCAATAAGTATACAACAACAATTATTTAACCCAACAAATACAAATGGCCCACAATAACTCACAAGTTCTCCACTAATTTCTTACGACTCTACACCAAATTTATGTACTCAATCGACTCACCAACATGACACCAAAGCACACGAGTCTAATCTCAAATTTGAGATATATTTCCAACTCCAAATACCAACACAACCAGCAACTCAATCATAAGAGTAGGAGCAAGAATAAGATTCAAGGGCTGCAAAATAGTCAACTTGCACGACGATAACAATAAGGCAAAATTCAACGAAAACATACCTAAAAGAGATATAGGAAAACACGTAACATATCTCTCCATCAACAACCAAGAACCTAGCCAAATCTTCATGTTACAGAGAACCAAGCTATTGCCATGAACACATCCTCAACCACATTCCACAACACAACAAATATTCGACAAAGAAAAGGCGTACAATGATGTATACGATATGATTTCTACGAAATCAATTATAGAAACTTCAAAACAAGAATCTAATGACACCCACGAGTCCATATCTATGTAAATTTCACTTATAGTTTCAGATTTTCCCTCAATTGGTTATGAAATTGTTGTGATTTCAAGAACTAAAACATAGTAAAATTTTAAAATAGTGAGAAGAAACACCATTTTATCCTTTCAACGAGTGAAATTGATTCCATCAAACTTATCAAGCGTGATGAAATCCTTATTCACCAAAAAGAATCCTAAATTTTGGTTGATATCCATAACAATAAAATCACTCTTTTGAGTTGTTAGAAATAGATGAAGAGACCAGGAAAGGCTTGAGCATGCTATTATCGCTGTCTCAAAAGAGTGATTGCCTATCTATGGAGTTAGCAGACAACACTTCTTTGAGATACAACAAGCCTATTACTAGTTGAAATTAATAGTAGAGTAAGTGACGTCTCTAATTATAGAGAACATAAGCAGTTGAAACAGACACTTGTCGGGAAAGGTCGGATTCCTTTTCTAGAATAAATGTACCTTTTCAACGATGATTTTCAAATCATTTCGACTGTGATACCCAAAATATTTTGGCCATGATATTCAATAACAGTTATTTCAACTGTAATCCTTTAATTACTTCTACATTACAAATTATATAGCAATTTTATCATGTACATGTAAATCTCGTGACATTGTATCAACTAGTTAACAAGTAAATTGAGATCCTTTTCAACACTAATACTAGTATATACCGGATGTAGGCAAAATAACGATGTATGTATAATATATGAAATAATAGTATATATAATTTTCTTAAAGCACTTCTCATATATAAATGTGTTCCAATTAAGTTCCTTGCCACATATATGGTTGTAAATAATTGAAGTCCACAACATATAGTCACATTATGGAAAAAGTAGAATCATTGAAAAAGCACCCAACCTGCAAAACAGTCCATCCCATCGAGGGGACAAAAGCCAAGAACACAACAAAGATTGCGATTTTCTTTAGAGTACAAACAAGAGAAAATAATGTTACATCTTTGTCTCCAAATAACATTTTAATTCATTTCATGTCCACTGCCATGCTTGAGATGGAACTCATCAACTTCCCTCCATTAATTTTAAGTCAAGAAACCAACCACCTAAAACTTAAATCTAATTAATTTACTGTGACATATTTTCTTCTTTAAAAATAATTTAATTTTAAATTTATCATTTTACTTCTAATAAGTTATTCTTTCCATCTCAATTTTTATTGCACTTTTCACATTTTAAAAGTTAATTTGACTAACCTTTGAAATTAAATTAGATTTAAAAATATATTATAAGCTTCATTCTTCTAATGTCAATATGATAAAAAAAATATATTTTAAAATATTAGCCAAAATTTACAAAGAGTTTGAATCTCGAAAAAAAAAAGCAATATAAATTGAGATATAGTAAACAATTTATAGGTCATATAAATGGCTATGTTTGTTTTACATCAGTAGTTTGAAAAATCTTTTCATTTTTTCTTTCTTGAGCTCTATCTCTAGACGATATCTTTTGATAACGCCAACTATGCATGTGAAAAGAATTAAGTGGTCGTTGCAAATATAATCTGAATTTAAATTATAGAGTCAAATCCCACAGAGAGCTAAAGTGTAACTATAATTGTTCATTATCACTAAAAAGACAATTTTGAAAATTTTTCATAGTTATGAAGATTAAGATTTTTATTTTTTAGCTAATTAACTAATTAACTAACAAATATTAAAGCGGTAAAAATTATTAATTAAAGAGATTGAGTTGACTTAAAGATTAAAAATGCCTAGAATTAGGATTTTTTCAATTGTCGGATTCCTTCTCGCTACGTTAGCTATAATCTCACTTATTTATTTTCTTTTAATTGTGCGCACTTTACTTACCACAATTTTTTCTCAAACAATCACAGTATTTTACTAAACGTATTCTCTCAAACTACTCTGGCTAGCAATTTCTTACAGCTCATTATGATCACAATAAAGTTTCTTTCTCTCTAATTCCGCTTATAAATCCGCAATATTAATATCTTATATACATAAGGAGTGACGTTGTTCAACAACTATCTAAATATGCATTTTCTCTCGAGAAACACATAATAAATAAGCATAGTTAATTGAGAGCTATTCAATTAACTATGATAAACACGTACTGAACAAATAGAGAATTAAAAGGCTGAATTATACGAAAAAACATAACAAGAATTTATCCTACACAAAACTTCATCAAAATTCTAGATCAGAAAATTAGCTACTCATAATAATATAATTATAAATAAAATATTAAAATAGTGTGTGTTTGCAAATCGGGCAGCTTGTGAAGTAACAATAATAATAGATTATGTCAGAGTCATGCTTTGCTAATTTATGCCGACCATGTTAGAAAGTTATTTAATTAAACCATCCTTCCGGCAGGTTTATTAGCTAGTCATCATGAAATCGACATTACTTTAATTTGTTGCCGTGCCGTCATTATCTTATCTGTCTTTCAATATTTATACACCAATGAAAACGAAATAATTGTGCGCCTCCACAACCGTAACGCAGGCCAAGAGGAGATTTTAACATCAACTTGTTATCAAAGGGGAGAATAACTCTTTTAATGTCAAAAACTTATGTCGTCAAACCTAACACCACACCAATGACTTCTGCAAATCCAACTCCTAATACTCATGTCTTTCCAATTATTATCTTTCTCCAACAAATTCTCATCATACCAAGAGACTCAAATAATCGATATGAGAAATATGTTTGGCTAGTTTATCCACCAATCATATAATAAAAGAAGTTTGTTTACCAACACAATTGGTATAATTAAATTTATAATAAGATCAAGAACACGCGATATGAATTAAATCACAAATTCGAATTTAACAAGATACATAATAAGAGTTAAGGTTATTAATATACAATATATATGTGTATGTGTGGAAAGCTCAATATAGCACTATATATATGTCTCTGTGTGTGTGTGTTGGGGGGGGAGGGGGGGGGGGGGGCAAGCTCGATATAGCACAAAATAGAGATTATTTGGCTGTATCTTGATTAAGTGTTCATTATCTCCAAGACCTTGACCGTTCCAAGCCTATATTGTCAACAAGCTATTGGTGGTAAAGGGAACAATGGAGAGCATCTGAGAGATAGAAATAGCAAAGTAGTATTTAACTGTTCATCAAGTGATTCGTACAAGTGAAAGGAGCACCTATTTATAGTTTTTTTGCTATAGTACTACGACCATCAAATGGCTCCAACTGCTCCCTCTAGTACGTAGTGATAATCATGAAATTTGTATTAGGCTGTTACAAGTGTCAGCTATCAATTAGTCGTGTTAGTAGATCCCTTGTATGAACTTTCCTACATGTTATTGTTACTTTCATCATGCCTTTGAGCCCAAGCTGCTATCACTGGACCTAGAGTCATCGTTCTCCTTTTGTTATTTTTTCATCATCATCTTCAGTTACTTCTTTCCGATGCCCGAAGAGTGGTTTCGAACCTATTCACCAAGACCTCATTTACTTTTTCCTTAGTTGACTCATCATGCCTTCATCCTCGATACCTCAGTGACACATGATACTATATGCCTCTTATCATGTGTTTGAAATTATATTTTCCCCATATAAATAGTCCCAGCGATTTCCGAATGCTAATCTAGGAAGCATTTAGGAAGCGGAATAATCACCGATGCCTCTTTTGGGAGAAAAAATCAAAAGTTTCTTTAGGCGGGAAAATATTTGAAATGTCTCTTGACATTCAAAAGAACAAAACCTTTCCCATTGCATTACATTTTATTCTCCACATGTTGTCAATCTGCTACTCAGAACAATTCCGCTTACCAAGGTCATGATTGCCTTCACCTCTATAAATACCTTGCTAATCATTTTTTTTCTTTTTTTTTGTGCTGATTAATCTTTGGGAGAGCAAATATTCATCCTTCCTAACCTTCAAATCTTCATCCCAACTTTATAATATCCTTAGATCTTCATTCTCTCCTTCAAACCTTCAGACCAGCAAACCATGTCTTCTTTAGGAAACCTCAACTAGTTTAATTTGCCTTCTCTATTTGGTAGGGGGCTAAAGAAACGCAAAAATTCGAAATTCCTCCCTCCAAACCCATCGTAGACATGATAGTTCCTAAATCCTAAAACTTTAAAAATGATTTCAAAACCTTAGTAGCTTCTTCCAGTCAGATCGATAATTAGGATAGACTGGCTAGTGATTATGTCTCTTCCATCATCGAAGCTAACCTTTCGAAAGTGAGGGTCTATCATAATCCAAGCTGGGACCTTGGATTGAGACACGAGATCTAGAACGATGAATGGCCCTCAGTGAACCCATGACATTTGCATAACAACTCAAGAGCACAAATTAAAGCAGATTATGATAAATTAAACATGAATAAGTGGAAACCTAAATAACTTAACGCATATATCATATGAATACATCACGATGCTGAATCTCAATCTGAACGTACTAGTATATGTCTGATAAGCCTTTACTATCTGATGAGATGTTGGGACAAGCCCATAGCTATCTCCAAGTCTGAAATACAACTGACAAAAATAAGACTGAACTGATAAATGTCCTCGAATGAGGAGGACTCACCCAAACAGGGGTTGAATTGGACTGATAGGGAAGCAAGCTATCGGCGAGATTGAGCTGAATCACCTGAACCTATATCATGAAACGATATAGCATAGAGTATGTAGTCACTACTTTAAAAGTATTGACAATGCAAGGTAAGTAAAACATGCTTAGCGAATGTTAACTGAAATCATGCATATAAATATAAATCAAATAGATCATGAGAGCAAAACTGCATGCTGAAAACTCTATCTGAGACATACATAATTATAAGCTAGTTATCATAACTGAACATAGTAACCCAAGATTTAGGCAGAAATCATATGACTTGTCATAGTTGGAATCGTAAGTAAAAGCTCATAAACTGATCATTGGGTCAAATCCGCTGTAAAACATAATATCATAAGTCATGAGCATGAGAAACTGAAATCATGAGGAACAATGGGAGACTCGTCATAGCCGAAACTATCACGATAGAGCTTACATGATGCCCTAACTATCACACTCAAATGGGCAGAGCCATCCAAAGTCTTGCCAGGGCTAAGGATGCTATCCATGAGATCGATATCGAGTTGTGGACCCTTGGGGCAAGGGAAAACTCTCTTGAGAGGTTCCAAATATAAGTATACCTATGTTGGCACGTAGTTTATGAGATTGGAGAACCTTGGAACCCCAAGCTTACTTGGTGCTAGACACAACTCCCAAAAACATGCATAGTGATCACATCATTTTTTAATTAAGCTGAAATCATAATTTATATATAGCTTGAAATCTGAACATTAGGAGTCTTGACTCCAAAACATATCATAAGCTATATTGGGAGTCTTGACTCCAAAAAATATGATAAGTTGATTATTAGCCTTGACTAAATCATAAAAACATATTTGTATGGTCTTGCCCAAATCATAAAATTATGCATACTTGAAATAGACTTCATAAATCATAATCATGGCATCATAAGTGAAGAGTTCATAAACATTCATGCATACTAGATATCTTATCATACTTGAGATCATGAATGATAGGCTTGAATTTTAATAAACTTGCATAATAGGGCATAGTTTTCAACAACTTGAAATTATGAGTTTATAATCAATTTGGGTGTAAAATCTTCCCATTAGATTTAAAATATACATTAGAACATGAAGGGATTAGACCCATAAGCATATCATAGATAATTTCACAACTTGGGTTAAAATCCTAGAAATTAATACACTTGATTAAGAACTTGAAATCATGAACTTGAGGAGAAATTTGGGCATGAGGGTGGAAGAAAACCCTCATTCATAGCCCTACATATCTGGGTAAACTGATCTTCAAACTAGTATTGAAATCCCAAGAGAATTGGAGAGAATTCTAGCTTGATCTTAAAGAGGGATCTCAATATCTTGCATTCATAGGAGTCTAATGAATTAGAATAGGATAAAACCTTTTAAAACACTCCTTTAAGGGCTTACAACAACATCATTAGGGAGTTAGGATCTTAGAGAATTATGAAAATACCCTAAATAATTTGTTTGGAAAAATATTCACTGCCAGTGATACGACCCGTACCACAACGACTCATGGTTTCATCCTGTAGCTAGCCAGTCCAATTTCTCCAACTCTCAGATTATTTCCACGACGCCTACCACGACTCGTAGTTCCCTACTACGAGTCGTACAATCACTCGTATGACCAAAACCTGTCAACTCAGCAGCATGTTATGACTCCATGACCATGCGTTTGTACCACTAAACCATGACTCATGGTGTGGACTCGTGGTATGAGGAATAAGCCTCTGAACTTTACCATGAGTCTTCCTACGACCCGTACCAGCAATCATACTGAGAGAGAATTGCAAACTTCTCTGCTGAACATATTCAACTTCCCAAATCTAGTCTTAGGAAACATTGGGGGTGTTACAGGGCTGACTGTAGATGACCGATAGAAAAGGTTCGCATTTTTGTTTTCGAATCCTTTGAGAGTGTGAACTTATACAAACCATCCCACTCTTTCATATACACTTACTCCTTCACATTAGGGTTCGGTCATCCAGCCATAGACATAGTCATCCTCTAACTTTGCCAAATTTATTAGATCTATTTAGATTAGGTTGGTCCTCTATATATAGGGATGCAACGGTATGTCCAGTATCTCGATGATGGTGCCGACCTACACTTTACACTTTACTATCCCATTCTTCTCTACTTTCCCCATTATTTTGAGAGTAGGGGGGGTAAGAGGCGTACTTTGAACCTGACTTATTGTGGAGGATACAACATTGTGTCCAACCTTGGTGAAAAAATGAAGAGATTCATAGTGGTTTCTATTGAAAACATCATTGGGCTATTATAATTCTGAAATCATGGAATATAACCCGTAAGTATCTCCTCTAAGAAGAAATTTCTCTTATTTTCTCCTTCTAACTCTTTTTGTCTTTGACCATGAGTTACAATGTAGCTCTCGATTGGACAACTTTGGTGGAGACCCCAATCAAAGAGTGGGTTCAGGTTATCCTGAACATATTGATGAGCTGGTAATTTACCAACTCATTAGACTCTAAAGTTTGAGTTTTTTCTTAGTTCTCGAGTGGATTATTTGGATTTTATGCCCTTTTTTCTTTTGTTGTGTGCAGATGCCTAAGTTTGAAGAAAAGAGCTAAAATGGAGGAAATGAGCAGAAGTGGCGAAATGCAGGTGTTAACCGGCGAAATGCTGGTTAAAAAGATGAAGGTTACTACCTTGTCGGAGGAATGCCACTGGCGGTTCATGAGTCACCTGTGGCGGGACACCGGCTCAGTCACCGAATGACATTCAGAAAAGTCTGGAATTAGCATTTAAGGTCCGACGGTTCACGGTTTGGCATCGGCGGAACGCCGGGTGAACCACCAAAGTTCACTGGAAATGACTGAAGAAGAAGAGCAAGTATCCGTCGGTTCACGAATATCATCAGTAAACCACCAGTGCCTTCGTCGGTTCCAGAACGATGCTATTAAGGGTAAAATTGTCCTTTGCTGAAAAAAATAAAAAGTACCCTACTTTTCAAGGTATAAATAGAAAGAGAAGTACATTGCAGAAAGGAGAGAAGAGAGTGGAAGAAGATGGAGAGATTGAGAGATAAGCCAAGTACACATCACATCATCTTTACTTTTTAGCTGAAGATCATTTTTAGCTGAGAAAAGGGATCTTGATTGAAAGTTGTAAAAGATACTCTTCTCTCTTTTCTTTTTTGGTATTATTTAGTTTCAGTTGTAGTTGAAGGATAATTGTGCTTTTGATTTATCTACTCTTCTTATTAAATTCAATGATGTCTTTGATGATTGTGTTTTTGAAATTATTAACTATGAGTAGCTAAAATCATTAACTAGAGGTGTGTGATGATGAATACTTAATTGGATTGGGTATTGCTAGAGTTAACTTCATAATGTTCAATTAAGTGTAAATCTATTAGATTCCTTTCAATCTATTAATGAAGATGCATTGATGATGATATGGGGTCTATCTATACTTGCTTGATTGTTGTTCGGGAGAGAATAATTAAGTATTGGGAGGGAATCTAGTGGTGGGTATGGATGTGAGGTTGTAAAATTAAGCTAGTAATTGCTGAAATTACTTCCTCCTTCCTAATTAGCAACTAATAGTTAGGAATAGTGAAGTTGCTGATCCAAATCAATTCGGGTGTGTTAAATTGCAGCTAGAGTTTGAGAAAACTCTAGTTAGGCGTAGTCAATAGGCTGGAAAGCTTAGACTACTTATTTCCCGAGATTATTTACATTTGTTGAACTTATGAAGATAACCTGGTTCATCCCAATCTAATTAGTATTTCATCTACACCGCACCTCTAGTATTTCACAAATATTGTCTACAACTTAGCTGATCCTTTTATTTTGAGTTCACTAATTAAATTTGTGTAATTCTATGCAAAGTTTATTCCCCTTATTTCCTCGTTTTTATGTTAAATCTATATGGTGCAAGCTAAAGTCAACTTCTCAATCGACGCTGAATTCATCACTCCCTAGTCCTTGTGGGATTCAACCCCGACACTAGTCGGGTTATTTGTTTTGATACAATGACCGTATATATTCTTTGATTTAAAAATATATTTTAGATGTTATAAAAAATGACGTCGTTATCGGGGACTGGCATTTGATGATCTTGTGATTGATTGTTAAGTTGAATTGGTAAACACCATAGTGGCCGCTGATAATTTAGGGTGTATAGGTGATGCCGAGTGTCGGAGAATGGTTACCCAAAGGGCTTACCTTGTGTGGAGACCATTAAGCTAGTGGAAAAAATATGCTGTAGGGAGGAGAAGAAGGACACAATCCTGCTATTCATGATGAAGCAAATGGAGCTGTTGACGAGTTATGTGAAGGGTTTCCATGCTAAAATAATCATGCCATTCAGGATTATGATGATGGCTATTATGGGAACCAAGGTTGGAACAATGTCCAGTTTGTCGATACCAGCAGTTAGGGAAGCATTGAGGTACTTCCACCTCACATGGAGAGTACTCTCGAAGTAGAGCTTGAAAAGATGCTTGCAACTGAAGAGGGGGGGGGGTCCAAGATCTACGGAGTAAACTTTTAGATCTAACCACCACAGTAAAAAGTCATGAGGTTATTATTCAACAATTGGAGGAAAGGATGAACGAATTGGCGTTCCAAATGGCGACTCCAATAGCAGCAAACAACACCGCCCCATGGAAGGACATTATGGATGATGATGTTTTAGAGTGGGAAATGGAGGAAGAGGCTATTGAAGAACTGATCGTTGATGTTTTTCTGAAAGGTGAGGAACTCGAAGAGATCCATCATGTGCATAAGGAGGTAAGAAATTATTCATTCCCACCAAGAAAGCTGGACCTTGATTTGAAGAATCGTACAACCTCCCCGTCACAGCCTTCTATTGTGTCACCACCAAAGTTGGAGCTCAAACCCTATCCCAATCATCCCAAATATGTATACCTGGGGGAGGATGATACACTTCTAGTTATCATCTCAGCAAAACTTACACTGCTGCAGGTAGATAAACTCATTGATGTGTTGAAGAGGCAAATTCAAGCCATTAGATGGTCAATAGCTGATATCATTGGTATCCCTCCAGGATTTACACCCACAAGATCAACCTCCAAAAAAATTGCAGCCCGTCAGTCGAACATCAAAGAAGGTTGAATCCATCTATGCAAGAGGTGGTCAAGAAAGAGATTATTAAATGGCTGGATGCATGAGTAGTGTATCCCATTGCGGATAGTAGTTGGGTTAGCCGGTGCAATGTGTTCCCAAAAAAGGGGAATTACGATTGTTCCAAATAAAAATAATGAGTTGATAACCACTCGTCCGGTCACGGGGTGGAGAGTTTGTATAGATTACCATAAATTAAACTCTTGGACAAAGAAGGATCATTTTCCGGTGCCATTCATTGACCAAATGTTGGATCGTCTAGCTTGCAAAGAATACTATCGTTTCTTGGATGTATACTCAGGATACAATCAAATCTCAACTGCACCAGAGGATCAAGAGAAAACCACTTTTACATGCCCTTATGGTACGTTTGCTTTTAAACGGATGTCTTTTGGTCTTTGCAATGCCCCGACCACATTTCAAAGATGCATGATGTCCATATTTTCTGACATGGTGGAGGATACAATGGAAGTCTTTATGAATAATTTCTCAGTTGTGGGGAACTCATTTGATGACCGCCTGTCACATTTAGATAAGGTATTGGAGAGATGTACGAAGATGAATTTGGTCCTAAACTAGGAAACGTGTCACTTCATGGTTAAAGAAGGAATTGTATTGGGACACAAAATTTCTAAAAAGGGGATTGAAGTATATCAAGCTAAAGTGGATGCCATTGCTCAGCTATCCCCACCATGTACCGTAAAGGGTGTTAGGAGTTTCCTCGGGCATGCACGCCGCTTTATTAAAGATTTCTCCAAAATAGCCCATCCCCTATTTCGACTGTTGGAAAAAGAGGCGACATTCCACTTTGATGAGGAGTGTTTGAAATCTTTTGTGGAGTTGAAGGTGAGATTAATTTCTTCACCAATCATTGTAGCACTTGATTGGAAAAAGCCTTTTGAACTTATGTGCGATGCAAATGGAGTCGCATTAGGAGCAGTTCTTGGTCAACGAAGAGATAGGATCTTCCATCCAATCTACTATGCTAGTAAAGCTCTGAACAATGCTCAAACAACTTACACAGTGACCTAAAAGGAGCTCTTAGCCATTGTGTTTGCATTCGAAAAATTTCGGGCGTACTTGCTTGGAACCAAAGTGGTGGTGCATACGGATCATGCGACACTCAAGTACTTAATGGCCAAGAAAGATGCTAAACCAAGATTGATCAGGTGGGTTTTGTTGTTGCAGGAATTTGATTTTGAAGTTAAAGACCGTAAGGGCTACGAGAATCAAGTGGCCGACCATTTATCGCGCCTTGAAACAAATGGGCAGCTAAGAGCTCAAGTGGAGATCAATGATGCCTTTGCGGATGAGCAAATATTGGCTGCAACCCATGACCCGACCCCATGGTTCGCAGATTTTTCTAATTACCTGGCTAGCAACATTATGCCCGAAAGTTTGGATTATCAACAAAGAAAGAAATTCATGCATGATGTTCGGAACTTCTTTTGGGATGAACCCTAACTCTTTCGACGTTTTGCTAATGGGTTAGTACGAAGGTGTATTCCAGAAGTGGAAATACTTCCAGTTTTAGAGGCTTGTCACTCTCCCCCTGTGGGTGGTCATTATGGAAGTGTGCGAACCGCGACCAAGGTGTTGCAATGCGGATTCTATTGGCCCATCTTACATCAGGATGCACATGACTTTGTGAAGCAATGCGATCGATGCCGAAAGACAGGGAGTATTTTGCGGTTGCATGAACTTCCGCTAACCCCGATCCTAGAGGTTGAATTGTTTGACGTGTGGGGGATTGACTTCATGGGTCCTTTTGTAAGCTCTTATGGAAAAAAATACATCTTGGTGGCGATTGATTATGTTTCCAAGTGGGTAGAAGCTGTAGCATTACCAAAAAATGATACAAGGAGTGTCAAAGTTTTGCTAAAGAAACATATCTTCTCACAATTCGGTACCCCTAGAGCTATCATTAGCGATGGAGGGTCTCATTTTTGCAATCGGGCATTCAACACACTACTAGCTAAATATGGTGTAAAGCACAATGTGGCCACTCCGTATCACCCACAGACCAGCAGACAAGTGGAAGTTTCAAACCAGGAAATAAAGTCTATCTTGACTAAAACAGTCAATTTGAACCGAACTGATTGGGCACAAAAGTTAGATGATGCATTGTGGGCCTATAGGACTGCATTTAAAACACCAATTGGGATGTCCCCTTTTTAGCTAGTGTATGGTAAAGCATGTCACCTCCTGGTGGAGCTAGAACACAAAGCCTTGTGGGCGTTGAAAAGTTTGAACCTAGAATGGGAAAAGCTATCCAAGGTCGAATCCACAATTTACATGAGATGGAAGAGTTTAGAATGAAGGCATATGAAAATGCAGCAATTTACAAAGCCAGAATGAAACATTATCATGATAAAAAAGTGTTGCAGCGTAATTTTATTCCGAGGGAGTGGGTGCTATTATTCAATTCTTGACTAAAGCTATTCCCCAGGAAATTAAAGTCTAAATGGTGTCAGGCCCTCTTAAGGTATCTCAGGTGTATGAAAATGGAGCCATTAAACTCTACAGTAAAAAATGGAAATAAGTTCAAAGTAAATGGCCAGAGGGTCAAAAGATATCTTGGAGTTTTTGAAGAAGTAGGGCGAGCAGAGGTGATGCATTTGGAAGAGCCATAGACCTGGGCTCTCGTCGTGCCATAACGTTAAATAAGGCTCTTCTTGGGAGGAAACCAGAGCATTTGTTATTCTTATATATTTTGTTGTTTTTGATTTTCTTTGTAGGTGAGACGGGTGAACAATGGGATGAAAACCAAATCGGCGAACCGTCGCTAAGAACTCGTGAAGCGCGGTTCAAGCGCCGATAAAACCAGTGCACTGATGGATTCAAGATAAAGATGCAAATCAACCAGAGGACCACCGATAATTTATGAAGCACCGCTAGGGCGCCGATTCCATCCAATGCACTGAACGTTCCAAGAAGAACCGGCGAACAAGCCGGCGAATCGCAAGATAAATCTGCGAAGCACCGTTCAACCGCCGATCTTGCAGGCAAAATTGTGTTTCAGGTAATACAAGTGGCGGTCACAGTGGAGAACCGCTGGTCTAATTAAGCAATTGCCGATGTAACTCCCAAGACACAATCCCAGATGGCCGAATTCCATAAAAAGCTGCAAAGTCCCAAAATTCTCTCCCGTTTTCCCTAAAATAACCCATTATTCTTCACCTACCACCTCCTGATATTCCCCATCCCAAGCACCCTTTCACATTCCTCAAGTGTTTGTATCTTGGGCATCCTTCATAGATCTTCACAAGTACATATCATTGAAGGTAAGCATCTTCTTACCCATGCTAAAAAGGTCAAAATTCATTCGATAGTGTGTTGTTCCACCCATGTTCCTCGAGTTTAGATTTGTTTTCTTGTTCTATGTGTATGGGTATCGTTTTGCTGTGTTGACTCATATGTGGGTATATTCTACATACATTGCCCAATGATGGATTGATTGACACCTCTCTTAAGGGTACCCTTGTCTTTTGTCACTTAAGTATGAGTATGATCAGGTGGTTTTCAGATAGAGGTGATTCAGAGGATATTTAGATGCAATTTTGTAGCTAGCGAATTACCAGTGGTGGTTCACCGACGAGATGCTACGATGCCCAGTGTTTTACCCTTTTTGAGTCAACCGGCAATTCATCGGTGATTTGCGAAATGTAACTGCGGCTCGCCAGCGAGTCGTCGATGACACATGAAGCACTCACTAAGTTCCCTCTGCTGCTTTAGTTTTGAGTTACATATTATTGTCCAATACTAACGTACTCTTGCAGCATTATGTCTACAAACCAGCATTTTTATACAAGCCAAGCACCCGTGCCCGCAAATACCCCTCAAGAGAGATTCGAGCTAAAAGCCATGGAGGATTTTTATAGAACCTTCAAAGAAAAACGTGTCATCCAAGCAGAAGCTCAATTTGATGTAGAATCATTCAAAACTGTATGCCCAGACATATATCACCAGATTGGGATGTGTGATTGGGGCCCATTTACCATACCAGTTGACCCATACTTCCCGGAGCTAGTGTGAGAATTCTATGCATCATATAGAGCAAGGCAACAACTGAGGAAGATGGAAGATCGCACTGAAGTGTTCCCACGCCTGACATCAGTTTGGGTGCGAGGGCAGGAGGTTCAAGTCACACCTGAAGTAATCAACTCATTGTATTGGGAGGAACCAATCTCACCGCATCCAATCCTCCGTCAGAAGATAGAAGACAAGGTGAACCAATTTTAATGGGTAGCTCGCATAATTACACAAGGTCAACCACAATGGGCTGTGTCCAAAGGCCTAATTCATAGGCGTGATTTAAAATTCGACACCTGCATGTGGTTAGATTTGGTTTCTTCTAGGTTTATGCCCTCTCGAAATACATCAGAGGTGCCTATTGAAGTGATGATTCTTCTGGCGTGCATAATGAAGCATGTGCAGATTAATGTGTGAGAGATTATTGCTAATCAGTTCAGGCAAAAAGCTAAACAACAAGCCACAACATTGCCCTTTCCTTCCTTGGTAAGTATGTTGTGTTTGAGGGTTGAGTGTCCTTTATGGCGCTCATTGGATAAGACTATACAAGTCCATGGAGTAATTACTTTAGACACCAAGACAGACAAAGAAGCCCCAATGATAAAGCGGGCAAGGTATGCAGGGAACATGACTCCACCATCACCCGTGGCATCTCCTCACATAGCTACTACCCAAGCCAATCTCCTCACATAGCTACTACCCAAGACAATATAGGAACGTCCCAAACTTCTCTTCCCCCGAATTTACTTAATATTGCACAAAGGGCAAAGATGCATGAGAATCAGCTTGTACGATTATCCAAGGCTACCCCATCTATGATCCAAAGTGCCCTTAAGAAAGCCTTGCAGCCTGCGAAAGACAAGTTGACACACTTATTCTCAAAGGTGGATGTTCTTGAAAGTGAAGTGACCATATTGCAGTAGGAGATGGCCACATATACTGCACACTCCAACCAACCAATGCCCTGTGACCTTGAGGCGGTACCACCACAAGTCGAAGCACCCAGAAGTCCTCCAGATGATTTGTGGGTGGGCTACCACAATAATGCGGATATTATGTCTGATGAGGAAGAGCACCACGACATCCCACCTCCTCCGCCTCATATGCATTCGGTGTATGATGTTGATCCTTCGTGGGCCCCAAGGGGTGGCAACAACATCTTATCATGAGCTTCGGATCCTCCAGGACAGATGGGTCGCACCAGGCCCTGGTCTACCTGTCACACTCCCACTAGATCCCATTCAACCTACAACAGAAGACATAGCTTCTTGGGTTTTTGATGTTGTCACTTATACTTGGACGCCAAGACCCAATCGCTGATATGATCAGGAAATCTCTTTTACCTTCTTTTCTTTCTTGTAGGTTCCACTGGGGGCAATATATGATTTAAGTTTAGGGGAGGGCTTGATTACTGTCCTTGGGGAATTAAATTGTCATTCCCCACCTTTGGAGGCATGACTAGAACATGGTGCCCTACTAGGACCGGGACTGCTAAACTAATTGAGCCTAAGCACTTCTGGTGTAAGGCTGGCTCTAACTCTGGAATCAGGAAAACGACGGGCTATATAGCGGCTGTAAATACAGCCCCCGGCCGACAAGGCCTATAGCCACCTGTTAAAAGCAAACAGCTAACCAAAAACAGCTAAATATAAGGAGTCCTATGCGGGCCGACAAGGCCACCATGATATCTAGTTATAGCTGAAGAAAACGAAATCAGGCGCTAAACTGATTTGTGACCGACAAGGTAACCAACTAACAACTGAATAAGGCCCCACACAGCAATCACATACAATCTGACCACAGGGAATATGATATAATCTGCAAGCCTCTAAGAATAATAAGATGGTCGAGATAGGGCCCCGGCCTACCCATACTGTACAAACAAGAAAAAAGTAAACCTCTATCTTCCAAGCTCCATATGAAAGGAGCTGAAGGCTCTGTATCGCTGACTGGGACTACGAGAGATCTGCATCATCTATGTGCACCTGTAGGCAAGTAATGCAATGCCCCAAACGGGCGTCAGTACCACTGGTACTGAGTATGTAAAGCAATAACTGAAAACAACTGGAAGTAAGTAATAAAGCTAACAGTAACTGAAGTAATAAGAGATGGACTGAAACTGACTGAGATAGAGGACTCAGGGCTAACATAGCTGTACTGAGAAGAGTAAGAGTCATACCTGATAATGTGGCGTCCTACTGTCTATCTATCAATAACTAAAACAACATAAAATAAACCTTACCTGACCCCCATAAGCCGGAAGGTGGAATCATCACAATATATTTACCCCTACCCAGGTCATACCACATCACCTAGTAGCTATAAGCATCCTGCCGGTACCCTGGGTATGCAGCTTGGGCCCGCTGGGCCCTTGACTATAGCTATACCTAAGTCCGGAGGACTCTTGAAATCAACACCCTGGGCATAAGCGCTCGACGGGGGTGTATAAAGGCCAACCACGGCAAAATATGCGGAACTGACATCCCATCTTCGTCCCTAGCAAACGACATGCCACTCCATAGAGCGACGTATCCTCGCCCTTTGGAGGACGAGTCGATACATCCATTAACCCTGGGGCGGTCACGGAAGCTCTACGGGTAATCCAGCCAAAAACAATACAATCAAGTCTCAACTGATAGCATCAACTACATATAATACACACTGAATAAGATAATAATATAATCTCTAACATGTTGTACTGAGTCTCATACTGAACATGATATAATACTTCTACCGTGCCTTACTAAATTTCATATTGAGCATGATATACTGTTTCTGAAATATCTTACTGGGATTCATACTGTTTACTATACTGGAGAAACTAACTTGCAGAAAGAGATTGGCTTTACATACCTTGACTGCCGGTTTATCGATTATATGGCGAGGTTCTGCTAGTATTCAACTATTCTTCCCAAATGTAATCATACTCACGAAAGAATAGAACTAACTTCATTATTATACTAGAAGAAGATAATACTTTAAGTCTATTTACTGACTATTCTTCGATTTTTCAAAGAACGGTTGAAAACTCATAATTTCTCAGGAGTCTAGAAGGGAGAAATACTCACTTTAAGCCTGGGAGTGTATTAACACTAGTTTGGAGCAAATCCAATCACTTTGACTCAGCGGGACGATGATTTGCCAGGTGAATTTCACGAAACTAACTCCGTAAAAATGCTCCCTGCAGCTTTATACTTCGATACCCGAAGTTAATTTAACTTTGCACAACGTTTGACGGCGTAATCGAGCGAAAATTACATAAACCCTTCGCTCCCTCTCTGTTCTGATCAAGTAACTTATGAAATGAAATGAAAATGAAGGGTGAGGCCTTTATATACTTGGAGCTAGAAGCACAGCAACGTGGCACGCTGGCCATTGTGCCAATTTAGCTCCGTGCCACGCTGGCCATCGCCGAGGAGGTGCCTCCGTGCCACGTTGCCCCTCTGGACAGCACGGTTCAGCCTCCTCTTGCGAAAATCTAACTTGGCACCCGTTCGGCCTTTCTCCGGGCCCTTTCCTTGCACGTATGGCATTCTAAAACTCCCAACCAACATGCGAATAGGCCAACTAAGTGCTAGAAACTTACGAGGTGTAACATAAATGCTTATTCTGACTTGATAATTTTTGAATGGTGTGTTGATAATTTTTGAATTGTGCTTCATTTTCGCCATTGTAAATAGAGTACTGTAGAAATTAAAACTCCGAGGATTTTTTTTTGACCACGGTTCTTTCCCAAGGAGCATTCTTTTATTTCAGTTGATTTTGTTGTCAAATCGAGTTGGCTTTTCCCCATGATGGATTGAGTGGCGACATTCTTAAGGGAAACACCATGTCACTTTGAGTTTGTTGTGAAGTTGTTTTAAGAGGCATCAACTAAATTTTTTTTCTTGTGATTGAAATGAGAATGTGAAAATAAGGGCATGAAGATGAAGATAATGAGTAAGTGTCAACACCGTAGCATAGTAATCTTGGTCGTACATTGTAAATTCCCTGCTTGACTTATGATGTTTGCTTGCTTTATTCCTTAATGTGATGTTTCATTTTGGTAAATGACTATTGTAGACCCTTTTAAGGGTGATGCATTGTGTGGCGAGGATAGTTTTTGTCAATCTTGTGTATTACATCTTATCTAGAACTTGCCCTAAATGTGATTCAAGGCGAAATTCTAGATGTAGTTGCACCAAGGAAATGAGTTTAGGCTCTCAGTTGTCTAGCCACTTCAACTATATGCCCACCATGATCATTAATCCATGTTAGCCAATTTTGAGCCTTAAAACCTTTCTTTGGAAACCACATTACAAGCCTTAAGACCATTCTTAATACCTCTTTTGGCCCCATTCTCCCTAAATGCTAATGACAAAATAAGTGCTGAAGTAGGGCTCAATGCGTAAGAAGAAAGGAATGAGAAAAGAAAATGTGAAAAATGAGGTATGAGCCCAAGTTTGGGGGTATGCAAAACAAAGGGGGAAGACAAGAATTATAGTGTAAAGGGAACATCACCTTTATTCAAAGTGCACAAAGATGAATCCAAAAAGAAAAAAACTAATTGTGTGAATTGATGTTCCCTCCTGAGGTAATAAGGCTAGTGGTAGAAGCTAAAGAGGGGTTATAAGGGGGATTATTAAAGAAATTAAAGGCATCAACAAGAAAAGAAATGAAAAGGAGGTGCAGTGAGAAAAATTGTTGTAAGGCATGGCGAAAAGAATTAGGGAGGATCTAGTCACTACAGCCAAATGTTCTTCCTACCCTGACCTTAAGCCTACATCAAAGCCTGCAAGTCCTAAATGATTGTAGGTGTAGCTACTCTACATTAGTAGCGAATCACATGCAGGGCAAGCCTATAGGTCAAGTGTGTGCATGAAGATATCTTTTGGGAGAGTGAGTGTGAGTGTCTCTTCCAATTGATCCCTGGTATGCATTCACATGATCAAAGAGTCAAGAGAATAAGGATCCTTATATTTGGTGAGTGGCATCACTCCTTTTAGGGATTCAATAGCATTTAGAGTTCATATGGACATAGAACAAGGAATGCAAACTCTAAGGAAAGCTTTGAATTTTCAGTGATTACAACTTGAGATGCTACGTGTGTTACTTGGTTGAGAATTGCCCTTGTATGGTTAATGATTCTTTTCAAAAAGCTTTACTTGATATAAAGTTGTTGCCTTCTTGAAACACCTTCATTGTTTTGGTCTTTTGGGGTATTTCCTTCTCTTTTCAGTAAGCATGATGAGTATTTTTGGGTTGTCATAGTCCAGGTGGTCGGCAAAGTCTAATTGTGAAGAAATGTGACCTCTTCCTCAATAGTGAAGTATTGCATTACTTGAGAACAAGCATTGATTCAAGTTTGGAGGCTTGATGAGTTGGTAATTTGCCAACTCATTAGACTCTAAAGTTTGAGTTTTCGTTTAGTTCTCAAGTGAATTATTTGGATTTTATGCACCGGCGGTTCACGAGTCACCTGCGGCGGGACGCTGATTCAGTCGCCAAATGACACTCAGAAAAGTCTGAAATTGGCATTAAGGTCCGGCGGTTCACGGTTTGGCATCAATGAAATGCGGGGTGCACCGCTGAAGTTCACTGAAAATGACTGAAGAAGAAAAGCAAGTATCCGGTGGTTCACAAATTTTATCAGCAAACCGCCGGTGCCTTTGCCGGTTCCAGAATGATGCTATTAAGGGTGAAATTGTCCATTTCTAAAAAAGAAAGAAAAAGTACCGTACTTTTCAGGGTATAAATAGAAAGAGAAGTACATTGCAGAAAGGAGAGAAGAGAGAGGAATAATATAGAGAGATTGAGAGATAAGCCAAGTACACATCACATCATCTTTCCTTTTTAGCTGAAGACAATTTTTTAGATGAGAATAGGGATCTTGATTGAAAGTTGTAAAATATACTCTGCTCTCTTTTCTTCTTTGGTATTATTTAGTTTCAGTTGTAGTTGAAGGATAATTGTGCTTTTGATTTATCTACTCTTCTTATTAAATTCAATGATGCCTTTGATGATTGTGTTTTTGAATTTCTTAACTATGAGTAGCTAAAATCATTAACTAGAGGTGTGTGATGATGAATACTTATTTGGATTGGGTATTGCTAGAGTTAACTTCATAATGTTCAATTAAGTGTACATCTATTGGATTCCTTTCAATCTATTAATGAAGATCCATTGATGATGATATGGGTCTATCTATACTTGCTTGATTGTTGCTCGGGAGAGAATAATTAGGTATTGGGAGGGAATCTAGTGGTGGGTATGGATGTGAGGTTGTAAAATTAAGCTAGTAATTGCTGAAATTACTTCCTCCTTCCTAATTAGCAACTAATAGCTAGGAATAGTGAAGTTGCTGATCCAAATCAATTCGGGTGTGTTAAATTGCAGCTAGAGTTTGAGAAAACTCTAGTTAAGGGTACTCAATAGGATGGAAAGCTGAGGCTACTTACTTTCTGAGATTATTTACATTTATTAAACTTATGAAGATAACTTGGTCCATCCCAATCTAATTAGTATTTAATCTACACAACACCTCTAGTATTTCACAAATATTGTCTACAACTTAGCCGATCCTTTTATTTTGAGTTCACTAAAGAAATTTGTGTAATTCTCTTCAAAGTTTATTCCCCACATTTCCTTGTTTTTATGTTAAATCTATATGGTGCAAGCTAAAATCAACTTCTCAATCAACGCTTGAATTCATCATTCCCTAGTCCTCGTGGGATTCGACCACGACACTCGTCGGGTTACTTGTTTTGGTACAACGACCGTGTATATTCTTTGATTTAAGAATATATTTTGGACTTTATCACATATCACATTCCTAAGGGAGAACATAGAAATCTATCTCTTGCACCAAAGGATAGAAAGCGAAGAACCATGATAATTACTTTTCACTTTTGATCTTATGTTCACTGAGAATTGGTTTCTTATATTAGAAATCCTTGTATAGATGCAGGTCTCTCGAAAAAGTTCTTATAAGGCCCGATCTTGTAGGCTCTAAGTTTATTTTTTAGATGCACGGGCTATTGTGCTTTGTTCCCTTAAACAAGGTGCAGACCTGAGTGCTGCCATTGGGGAACCTTAGATTTGGGTGCTCCTTTCTCGAAGAGATAAAAACCTGAACACCCTGTGCCTGCTGAAAAGGGTGAGGAGGTTTTTCTACCTTTATTCTATAGTAGAAGAAGTCATTCAAGTATCCACGGACTCAGATCAAGAAAGGACTGGTGAAGAGTCACCTCAGCTTTAAAGGAAAAGGTAAACTCTTCAACCTCAAGTCTTAGGAGAGGCTGGTCTCTTGTTCGCGGAGGCCTCCTTGGTGGAGATGGTTTACTCCTACATCTCAATACCATATGATCCTTCCATTTTTGGTGCTTCTATCTAGAAACCCAAAGTTAAGCCTCCTTCAGTAGGATCTTCCAAGGTTTCTATATTTTCTGCAGCAGCTCGTGCTAAGACTTCGAGTTTTGGATCCAACCATTCCGCCAAGTGCTCATCTACCAAATTTGGACTGACCAATATCTTTAGGGCTCCGGTGAATAATTCGGAGAAGAAAAAATTTAGTCTCTATCAATGTCAATGAGGAGACAAACATGCTTTTCTGACCACTTGTTGTGGCCAATAATCTCCGCCCTTAGTTACAATCAAAGATCAAGAGATAATGTACAAGGTCTCTTTGGTCTGTCTTATGAATGAACTAGCTTAGACTTATGCCAAAGTAAATCTTCTTACAAAATGTCTCTCATATTTTTATGTATCATTCCGCTGCTAAAAAAATTTTACTCTTATTTTAACTTCAAGGAAACATGATGATCTTCGAGGCTCTATAACGGTTTCTTTAAGATGAGAAGTGTAACACCCGGATAATTTGAGCGATAAAATCGTGCTTTCGAGGTAGGACGAAGAGTAAATAATAGGCTAAGAAGGAAGTGTTATGAGTTATTTGAGTCACTCTATGGTCGTATTTAATATTGGACATCGATCAAGTTGTGGAACAAAATTCGAAAAAAGTTATCGCAAAAATTTCCCTCTTGAGATTCCTTGAAATTTAGGTCAAATGTCTTGAGGCTTTTCTCCCACTCTATAAGGATTTAGGGGGTGTGCGACCTATCAAATTAAAGATCTATGAGTCTATTTTTCAGTGCATCAAATGGTTTGTCAATCCGACTTCAAGTAGAGAGATATTCGCATTTTCGCGAGGCCGCGCAAGCAAGCACCTCACAAGGTCTTAAGGCGGCGGAGGATTATTTAATCCCCTTTGGTCAGTTGTTGGTCATCAAAATTCATTTCAAGAAACATATTTCGTCTGAAACCTCTCAAGTTCTATCCATGGTTTTCTTTGGATTTTGGGGCTAGAATTCATGGCTCAACATGATTTTGATGTCGAAAAGTCGGAAGCTTGGTGTAGTCCATGGTTTGGTATCTTTTCCGGGCTGTTGGTGGCTGTTTCGTGGTAAAGCTGTTGGTAAGCCTTCTTTATTGTTCTCCTTAGTTTTAAGGTTGTTTATAGGTGTTTTAACGCCGGTAGGTTGTTGTCTCGGAGTTTCTACCGTCGAATTCCTATGAATTTTATCGGGTAAGCTTCATTTGTCTTGTTTTGTTGTTGAGTTGTGTTGGCTGCGTTTTGGAAGAATTTTGGACTGCTGTTAGGCATTAGGTTCATGGTGTTGAAGGCTCAAGTTCGGCTAGGCTTGAAGCTAAGGTATGTTAGGCTTGTCCTTCCCTTTGTCGGCATGAATTCAAAAGCCGTTGTCATCTGTGTTGACGTGTGTGTTGGTTGTTTTGCGATGTCTTGTGTTTTGCTATTATTTAACTCTATTTTGCTGTTTATATGGTAATAATGGTGTGTATAAGGTGCTGGTTTGGTTGGTGGATCGAGCTTGAGTGCGGAGAATCATAGTCATGAAAAATTGTTAGGCTCGGGTCGAGAGGTCGTGTGTGAGGCGTATGGTTCTTGTGGAAAGTTGTGGGATTTTTGAGTGAATAATATTAGGTGATTATATTGTCAAGTGAATGAGGGATTAGAGTGGTCAAGGTCAATGGTTGCGACAATCATTTGTTATATTTGAATTGGCGATCGTATCTACCGCGTCGATGGCACGTGACGGCCGTGGTGACACTTGGGCTGATTTAGCCATGTCCCTTGATGTTAGTGGTAAGTAGAGTGGCATGTGGGATGTTTATAAAGCTTGAGGATAGACTGGTTTGGATGGTGGTTGTTAGCTTGGTTAATGGCTCGTCGGTGGACGGCTAGACATGATAGAATAGTATTGTGTTGTAATAGTTGGGTTGTGGGGTTTGAGAGCCGATTGTGGGATATTTGAGCATGTATTATTATGTTTTTTGATTGTGTGTGTGTCATTTTTGAGGCCTTGTGTATTGTGGATACCCGATGCACGAGAGTTGTTCCGGCTAGGGGTCGAGCCCGAGGTGCCTTGTGGCTTGTGGATACCCAATGCTCGAGAGTATTTCCGGCTGAGGTGTTGAGCCCAAGGAGTTAAATGAACTACGGGGTTGAGAATGATGTCCTTCGTATTGTCGAGTTGAGACATGATTCGAGAGTGGTCCGACATGTATGAGCCTTCTTAGGATCGTGATTGGTTCTCCCAGATGGATTGAGCTCCGCTAACTATGCACAGCCGAGAGAGTGTCCGATAGGGCCTGATTGATGATGTTGATTAACTGGTGTTTACTTGTAAAATATTTGGCATTATGTTGTGGTTATTGCTTGTGTTATTTGTTATCTGATAACAGTGGATGCTAGATGTTGGTTGGTGTTAGCTGAGGCCATTGAGAGTTCTAGAGGCGATAACAGGTGAGCTGGGTCGGCTAGGTGTCATTGTATTGTTATTCACTTTTCGGACTTTTCAGGCTTATGGGGGCCAGGTAGGTTCTATTTATATGTTTGTTTGTACTTTCCAGGCTTATGGAGGCCAAGTAGGTTTTATGTGTTTACTTAAGTTGAGTTCTCCTTCTGCAATATTTGGTATATCTATTGATCTCTATCTTTGTCTTCCTGTTGTTTCTGCCTTTCATGCTTGGTACATTATTATACTGACGCCCTAGTTGGGGTGCTGCATTCATGCCTGTAGGTGATGGTGGGCTGTTGGATCAGGTTCTTGGTTGCTGGAGTGGATTTCCAGCTGAGTCGCTGTGCTCCAGTTCTTTCGGAGTTGCCAGAGGTTGAGTTATTGGTAGTTCGGGGTCTTGTCTCGAGCAATTGATTTCTATTATAGTTTTAAAGGCTCGTAGACATTTGTTGTGGGTGTAGTGTCATTATTTTAGTCAAGGCGGGCAATGTTGTATAGTTGTTCTTCCATTCCGTGGCCTTGACGACAAACTGTATTTATTTTTCTTGGTTGGTCAGGTCAGCCAACTTCTGCTATAGTCTGTCTTCTTATTCTAATTTTATAGTTTTTGTGTTTTTGAACCTCATCAGTTCTGGCCTTTGTTTTATTTTTGGTGCGTCGGGTATGCTCATGTCAGGGGTGGCACCAGGTGCCAGTCACATCTCCCTGGGTTTGGGTGTGACAAGAAGAAATTGACAGTTGAATGCAAATAAATAAGGTAGAAAATGGCTACATGGAAAGCACAATCTATTGAGGTGGAAGCCCTCAAGATGAAACTTTCTAAGGCCGGCAATGAAGATCAAGTTGGCTCAAGTAGAGGAAGAGAGAATGATTTTCAGCAATGAGGCAAGTTGTTTGAGCTTGAAGATCACAGACCATAAAAGGGAGAAGGCCTTATATCTGGAGGCAGTTATGGCTGCTGCTAAGAGGGAATCTTTTCTCGAGGTAAATCTTTAGGTCAAGGATGAGACCCTTACAGCTCCAACGCAAGGATAGTCATATTAGAGGGACAAATTGAGTTTCATCCAAAAACACTACCACAAGAGCAGGCCATCAACCTTGCTAACGCTGAAAACATGTGTGTTCTGATGATTACGAATCAGATGTTGAATCATTGCCTCAAGGATAAGAAGGTTAAGGTTGCCTCTCTCTAAAACTAGAAAAAGTTACAAGATATTTTTTATGAAACTTGGGTCATGTGGTGAAAGAATCAAGAAGAGATCAAAGTCGGATCCATTGATATTGATGAGCAAATCACAAAGGCTTGCTCTCTGGTGAAGCTTATGGCGAGTGGACTTCCTAAACTAGATTGGAGGATCTATCCTCTTACATCGATGATGACCTCCTGAACAATGATTTTGGGGAGGATAGAGAGGATAATGAAGAAAAAGAAGAGGCCCGACCCAAGACCCCTCCAACATCTCTCCTCAAGGACCTAATCGATCCATTGGCTTTTGCCGCTCCTGATGGCATAGAACCTTACTCCCTACTTTCCGAATTTAGGATCTCCTGCAAGAGTTTAGGAACCCTTAGTTTTTTTTGTAAGACTTGTAATTTTTTATATTTTAGGACTTTTCTAGCCTAAATTAATGAAAAAGTATCTATAGTTTATAACACTTTGTAATTTTATATATTTTGGGCCTTTTCGAGCTTGTCTCTTTATACGATTCTTGCTCTAATCGATTTCTCCCTCTGAATATTTTGTTGCGAGTGTTGCCTATTTGAGGCTTGTTTCAGCAGTTTTTGGTGTAACTTATTCAAGGGTTGTGGCTGCTTGACCTTAGTGAATTGAGGCCAACTGATATAACTAATTCAGATTTTTTGAAATTTTTATATTCGGTAGCTTAGCTCAACCAATTTTGGAGTTACTTGATCTCCTGGCCGGTGGTGCTCTTACTTCACCTGCTGATAATTCAAGCACCGTGACACATAACCACTATATATATTTTTATCCTACACCACAGATGGTGTTTTTCATTGTTAATTTATGAGTCATGCACCTTATTAAAATGGTGCTTATGAATAGAACGTATCCTACTCATCCTTAGGCATATAATAGATCAAATTGGCTCTAAAGTAGGACTTAGATAAATTAGAAAGAATATATTATTCTCATGAACTCATAGCCTTTAATAACTATAAGTAAAGGAGATCAAACTATATTAGTTTTTCCTGTATTTCCTTTTTAGGTTAACCTAAAGTTTTAACATAGTGCAAAAATAGTATGATATAAAATGTGTCCATACTGTTGCTTTGAGCAGTTCAGTTAGCATTTTTGCTCTTTATGAGATTTGGTAATATGGTCCTTTGTCCTTAGCTCAAATTTATTGAGGGTGGTTTCCCTTTATGATTCCTAGTGGCTTGCACCTTAGGAATCTAGAGTTATGACTCATGTGAGTCTCAGTGTTCTGGCACACTTCAGGGATTTAGAGTTCCCGCTCCTATTAGTCCCTGGTGTCTAGGCACACTTTGAGATTTTAGAGTTTCGGCTCCTATTAGTCCCTAGTGTCTTGACTTTCTTTGGGATTTCAGTGTTTCCATAATATAATATCATTTCCTTTTATGACCATGTTCTTTGTATGTATTTGTCGAAAGCGACGATATGGGTTCTTTCTAGTTCATAATACGCTTGTTGCTACCTCAGTAAAAACCTTTCCTATAAAACCCAATTAGGACAAAAACTGTGCTAATAAAAAGAGTGCATCATGTATTGACTTGAACGCGTTTACCCCCCGGTTACCTTTTCCCTTAGCTATAATATCACTTCAAGTAATGTATATTCTAACTGTTTTCCAATGTAACCCCATCCAAGCTGGATAAATGATATGCTTATTTGTTAGCTACATCAATAATTTTGTATGGAACTTCTCAATTTGGATTCATTTTTCCTCCATTCGGATCTCGAGTGTTGATATTGACTCTTTGGAGGTCTTTCTGTTATAACACCTTTCTATTCTCGACTTTTGGGTAGCTATTCGAACTGATGTTACCTCTCTCCATCCTTTGAGAAGATCCAAGTTCACAAATATGGCTTCATTATTCTCGGATTCCTCAGTGTGCTCGAACCTTAAGCTTGATTCTCTTACCTCCATTGATATCAAGTCTTTAGATTCATACACGAGTTAAAAAGAGGTCTCTCCATACTAGACTTTAGAGTAGTGTGGTGTGCCCAAAGTACTCCGGTAGTTCATCAACCCAATTCTCCTTAGGCTTTTCCAACCTCTTTTTGAGGCTTGCCATAACTGTGTTGTTAATTGATTCAACCTGGCCATTGGTGTTTCGGTCATATGGTGAGGATGTAATTCTTTTGATCGTCAAACCTTTAAGGAATTTGGTGATCTTGGAGCCAACAAACTATGGATCATTGTCACATACAATTTCCATTGGTACGCCGAAGTGACATATAATGTGATCCTGCATGAAATATACTACTTCCTTTACTCGTATGCCTTGTAGGAACTTGTTTCAATCAATCTAGAAAAGTAGTCAGTTATAATTAAAATAAATTTTATCATTCTCAAGGCCGATGTTAGTGGTCCAACGATTTCACATTCCCCATTTCATGAAGGACCATGGTGAGATCACTGAATACAACAACTCTGTCAGTTAGTGAACCATTTGGGCGTACTTATAATATCTTGTTCCCTCGAAAATAATTTCGACCTTAGTGCATAATTTAACTCATGTTACGGGAAGTATATTTGATGTATGAAGTCCTTAACCAAGTATGGAAGTGCCCAAGAGTTGAAACACCAAGAGTGAGAGATTGCAGAAATTTCACTATACAAGTATCGTAGGTATCTTACTAGTCGTGGATGATCCCTACTATCCATGAATCTCACTGCATATGGAGGCCAGACATTCTAAGTCACTGGATTGACTTATGAAATAACATACGAAGTATATATAGGATCTACAAAGTTTAAATTTCACCATAAATGGAGGTCCTATTTCTCCAAGCTACTGTTTATGCCTTTGCAGACAACCTACAAACCGCAGAATGGTTCTACAAACCATACTTGGCTAGCGTAAATAGATACCCAAAAAAGTTGAGCTACTACATAAGGGATACGAAATGATCTATGGACTGTAGATAAGATTTACGATTTTAATTGGCTTCCGTAAATAAACTTCAGAGAGGTATAATTCACCCAACTTAATCTGCAATTTAATTTACGGACCACAAATTCAATCCACATTCTGTACCTGCCCAGGTATCAAAAGTCATGCCTATTTTCCTCTACGTCTATAAATGGCCCCACCCCAACTCCTTACTCATCTTCCTCACCTCTAACTCTGTGGAATGGACATCCTTCTTCTCTTCAAGCTCTCCTAACTTCAAGGTAAGCTCTTCCTGTGAATCATTATCGCATGCAAGCTTAAATTATGGAGTTTCTAGCTTTTCTCTTCCTAGGATTTCAAGAAAAAACCTACTCTCTAGCTCAAACAGTCTTGGCAGCCAATCTCAGGCTTGATATTGTTTTAGAACAACAAGATATGTAAGAAAATCCCTAAAACGTGGGGACATCATGTTTCTTCCCCACAAGCTTTCCTTAACTCATTCAAGTCTACTCTATGATTTCTAGGGATTTCACTACAACTTGAAGAAAACCCTATGTTAGGGTTATGAATTTCAAGAACATTATGCCCTACTATGAGTTCTACTTAGATGTTTTACAAGTCCCTCCATGCTCATGCATGAAATGAACTAAATATGATTTTGTCCTTCATGCCTAAATTATGAACTTATAATGACATCATCTTAATGAAAAAATAATTGATATGTACTATAAATGTTTTCACCCACCCATGATATATGAATTTCTACTTAGAGCATAAGTTCTCTATTGAAAGAATGATTATGAATGAATTTCTACTTAGAGCATAAGTTCTCTATTTAAAGAATGATTATGATCTTGAAGTCTCCAATTTAAAAGAATGAAGTATGAATATGATTTCCTTGATAAAGCATGAAGTATGCATATGATTTCAATGAGGAGGTATGATGAATGAACATGAGATTTCAGATAAAGCATGATGCTTGAATATGAACTCTTCAAAAAAGAGTATGATGATGATTTTGATCCCAAGCAAAAATTCATGGATATTATGTATGATTTTGGAAGCAAATGGTTAATCGAGATAACACGAATGCTTGAAACCACATTTGCCGACGTTGGAGAGGAGCATACTATTGGCCCGAGCACGTCCCATGATTTAATACCCCCGAAAGAGATGGATGATTCAAACATCTTGATAGCAATTCATATCATGTATGTTACCTACCCGGATAAGGTAGGTGATAGCTTAGCTGATCAGGCAGAAATCAGACGGTTTATAAAAATGGTGGCTTATGTGGGGTAATCCATGGACTCATAGCATGGTTTCACTACTCCTCCATACATTATACTTTTTTTCTATCTTACATATAATACAATTTAATGTACTGATTCCCCTCTTAGCGGGGGTGCTGCATTGTCTTATAATACAACCTTGGGTACAGATACTCTTGGATGAGCAGCTCAGTAGGCCTACCTCAATCAACTTTTGGTAAGCCCACTCTCCCTTGCACAGTTATATCTCAGCAATTGTCTAGTTTTTATTACAGGTTGTACCGAGGATCTTGTCCCGATAATTCAAATACTTTTAGCTCGGTGGAGGCTGTGTATATAATCAAAAAGTTTACTGTTTTGCTATAACTCTGATTTTGACTGTCATGTCACTTTTGTATAATAACAGTAATTTTATGAAATTATCTCAGTTGTATGATTTATCTCAATATCCTCGGATTTTATTATCTATGTACTTTCATGATTAGACATTTGCTCATCGTTTCATGCCATGTTCAATTGTACGCTCAGGATTGAAATAACATCTGGTTCTGGTCTCGCCTAGGCCCTGGATCAAAGCATGACAAATTTGGTATCAGAGTGTTAGGTTTATGTGTCCTAGGGAGTCTATGGAGTCGTGTCTTGTAGAATCCTACTTATGGGTGTGTAGCGCGCCACACTTATAATTGGGGGATTCTAGGACATTTAGGAAATGGTACTCTTCGTTTCTACTCTAGATCATGCTACAGAGAAAGCTTTAAGAATTGAATCTAACTTGTGTGTTACTACGAATTTCATCTCTTGATCTAAGAATGCCTCCTAAGGGAAAGACAACAACAAGCCCGAGGGCCAGCACTAGTGCCAATGCTGCAATAGTAAGAGAGATCGGTGAATTGCCTCAACCTCAAGGAATACAGATAAGATCCCATGGTCACTCAGTTGGCCACCTTACTAGGCCATCATCTACTTCTTTGACAATAGACCCTATGGAGAACCTAGAACCTTTCCCATCTCAGCAGACTAATACTTCAGATACAGAGTTTAGGGGAGTGATTCAAATGCTCACCCGACTCATTGCAGCCCAGTCTTAGCGACAGAAAGCAACTCTTATTCGTATTAGTTCTCAAAATTAGATCAACACTTTCTGAATCAGGGAATTCCTCAATATGAGCCCTCCAATCTTCACTGGCTCCAGGGTAGATGATATTCAGAATATCCTTCGAGTTATGGATATTAGTGAGGCAGAGGGATGAACTCACCTCTTTCCAACTGAAGGATGTTGCTAAGTCATGGTATGAGCAGTGGCAGATGTCCAGGGGAGAGGACGCAGCTCTAGCCACTAGAGGAGTTCATGGAAGCTTTCATCGATCACTTTTTACCCTTGGAGTTGAGGGAAGCTAAGGCCGAGGAGTTTATGACTCTCAGATAGGGAAGAATGAGGATGAGGGAGTACCGCCTCAATTCACTCCAATTTGCTTTGGAGATGGTCTCCACTATGTGGGGTGAGATGCGCAAATTTATATATGGCCTCAAAAGGCACACAGCAGGTGAGTGTGCCTTAGCCTTGCTTCACAAAGACGTGGACATAACTAGACTGATATCTCTGCCCAACACCGAGGATCAAAAGCAGGCAAGCCAGTTGAATAAACAACGACACCAGATCAAGAGAGCCAAGTCAGTTGGCCAGGATAGCAGTCAAAGGGGGAGCGACATCTGATCTTTTTTCTGTCAGAGGTCATCATGGCCTTCAAAATCTACAGCCAGTGCCTTACCTCAAGAGTCTCGAAAAGATAAGTAAGGGCAGAAAAAAGTGTTAGGCTCATTGTAGGCTAGTATTGTACAGGGTATTCCATGGCTTCCTCCCTGTAGTAGGTGTGGAAAGAGACACTAGGAGGAGTGTTGTATAGGTATGAGTGCATGTTATGGGTACAACCACTAAGGTTAACATTTTAGAGAGATTGCCCAAGTGTAGAACAGAGAGTTTGGGGGGGGGGGGTAATGCAGCTAGCTCCCGCAATACCACCCCCACTCTCGCAACTTCTCCACATGGTACCCAGGTCCCGCCAAGTGAAGGAATGACCAGAGAGGGAGGACAAAATTGTCTAAATGCACTAGCTAGTTTACAAGATCTAGAGACGTCTCTCGATGTTGCTACATGTATGATTATGTTAGTCACTCTCAATGTATATGCTCTTATGTATCCTGAATCCACCTTATCATACGTGATGCCTTTTATAGCTCATAGGTCTAGTTTAGAGCCTGAATATCTTCATGAACCCTTCTACACTAGTCGGCAAATCGGTGGTTGCAAAATAAGTTTATATAAATTGCATAGCTATAGTATGTCGCAAAAATACTAGAGCCGACCTTGTTGAATTGAAAATGGTCGATTTTAATGTCATCATAAGTATGTACTAGTTGTTATCATGTTGTGTGATGATGTCCAATACACTCCTCGCTAGGAGAGAGTGTAAACGGTCGCCGTAATATAATTTAGCCAACTCGTGAGTCGAGGTCAAATCCACAGGGAATGAAGATTAATGAAAACAAAAGTCGTTTATCAAATTGAACCAAATAGTAACATTGTTCCAAAACTAGGAAAGTATATATTGGGGGATTGTAGAATCACAATTCGAATTCAAACTTAACAACAAAATAGGACAACCAACTTCGAAGTAACAATATGAGCGAAAACTAGGCGTGTGCTACTGACGAGGCATTGATAGGATTGAGGTTAATTAGAAATTCAAAGCATTACTTACGAACATAAATAGTCATGGACAAGGTGGAACCCGATGTTTCTCAACCAATTGAATTCCTTTTGCCTCGGGTTTTCTCAAACCCCAAGGTTCTATACACTTTAAAGGGTGTATGAAAGTGGGTATTGGCTATCTCTAGTCCAATTCCACACAATCAAAACCCAAATACCCACCATTATTTTCTCACCCATATTCTATTCCTCTTTTTCAAGCAACAATAGAATAAGTATATACAATCTATACTTCCAAATATAGATATTTCAATTATAATTAGAGAAAATAATACATTTATGCTAAATAAGTAACTCTAAGATTAAACTATCAACACCCAATCCATTCTAGCTCCTGTCTTGTACACACCCTAGCAAGAGGCTTAGCTACTCATAGATGAAGAACAAGAGATTAAACCAATAAAGGAATCAATATCATTCATTATTAAGAAGAAATTCAAGCTCAATTTTCAATGGAGTTTTACCTTAGAAAGACAAAGAAGATGAAGGTAAAAGCTCTCACTTATCTCTATCTTTTTCTCTCTCTAAAATTCAATTAAAAAAATAATACAATGCGATGGAATGGAATGGAAGATTCTATTCTTTACAAAAGGTGTACAAAATAAGATAAGGCTGCTCCTCTTTTCTTGTGCATGTATGCCCATTTTGCCCTAAGAAGAATCCAAAATGTCCTTGTGCCAGAGCAGCATGATTTTACCCCTTTCAGCATGGCTTCACTTGCATGGCACCTACGTTTCGCAAGTGCGCATCCGCAAGGTGCAGCTTTGGGCCAGAAAATGTTGACAGGGTTCTGCGTTGGCACCTGCGTTTTGTAGGTGCCGACCCATATTCCATGGGTACTCCTTCAGCCTTAAAACAGTGTTTTCCTGTGTTTGGCCTGCATTTCGTAGGTGTCATCCTGTGAAGTGTAGGTCCTCTTCTTCCAGTACCATGCTTTTTGTTCAATTCCTTTGATTTATCTATTTAAACTGAATATCTACAAAAACCAAAGAGAAAGGTATAAAACCTTCCTAAATGACTTGAAAATCAAGAAAAAATTCATGCATAAAAGCCTAATGATTTGGTAAACTACCAAGTAAAGTTCATATATAAAAGCAATGGCATTTCTTCACAGCAAAAAAAATTGAATTAAGTATGTCACACCACATGAATTATGAACAAGGGATCACTAGGACTAAGACAACCCTAAAATCGCACTTCGACTCGATGAAAAGAAAAGACTCAACAATTTTGCAAATGCTTCAAGAGGTAACCACAAACAATTGGCATGATTCACAAGTGTTTATTTCATTCAAAACAGGAGGCATGGCTCATCAAAACAAGCGCACATAGCATCTTAAGTCATTGAACATTCACATTCAAAGCTTGCCATGAAATTCACTGCACAATTATCTCAATCACATCTTCCACTTTGAAACTCATTTAAGCATATACCCCAAAGAAGTGATGCCACTCACACAGAGAGGATCCCATTTCATTTTTCATGCATTTCACACACAGGGATTATAAGATAGTGCAAATACACTCACTCTCACAAAGAAAAATAAGGGCATGCAAATTGACCCATATGATTGCCCTTCATGTAACTCGCCACAAATGTAGAGGATCTAAACTCAAAATCATTTAGGACTTGGGGGTTATAATGAAGACTAGGGGTAAAGGTAAGACAACTTTTTAGTTTTATTGACTAGAACCTCCCTAATGCCTTTTTATGAACACTTTTGCATACCTCATTTCACTATTGAGATCAACGCAGCTTAAAACTTTTGTATTAAGAGCCACCTTTTTAGCACCTTTGTTTTCACCATGAGCCTCATCTAAAGAAGAGGTAGAATCTTTCAACTATTCTTTTTCTTCTAATGTTTAGAGGTTTTTCAACCAACTATTTCATTCATTTCATCTCAATTTGGTGGTACCTCACATTGAAACTCACATATTTGTCCTAGATTCTTTTGCAAACCCCTAAACTTTGGATTTTGCTTCTTTTCTCCCTTATCTCTCCCAAAATTTTGAGCTTCAAGCCCTATTTTTTTCACCACTAGCACTAGGGAGGTTGGGTGCCAAAAAAGAGATTACAAAAAGGGGTAATAGGCTTGTAATGTAGTTTTCCAAGAAAAGGGTCAAAGGCTCAAACATGGGCTAGCAAAGACATACGTTCAAGGAGGTCATTTTGGTGAAGTGACTATTTAAGGAAAGCCTAAGATTATGTTCTAAGTCCAACCACAACTAGGAATTCGCCTTGAGTCACACTTAGGGCAAGTTCTAGACAAGCATACATACAAGAGAATCAAGCCAAAAACCTCATCCCGCAAGGCATCACACTCCAAGGAGTTCACTCAATTTTCACAATCATATCAAGAGTATGACTTTAGACAGGTCAGCATGTGAATCAACAAGTTAAACAAGAAATGTGCAACTCATGACAAAAGAGTGCTCAATTTGTAAACTCAAATGCCCGTTTATCCTTAGAATTCATTTTCAATGCCATTTAAAAAATATTTGGTGTTACCTCTCAAAATCAAGTGCAACAAAAGACTCAAAGACATGGCATTTTTTCTTTAAAAAGTTGCCTTGTGATCTATCATAGGGGAATATCACTCGGTTCGACAACAAAATAAAACAAAGGAAATCTCTCCTTGGGAAAGAGCCGTGGTGTAAAGAAAACCCTTGGAGTTTGTTTGCTAACCACTATGAACAAAGACGATCATTAAGACATGGGTCGTGAAACATTTGGTAATTTAGAATGGACTCATCAGTGGCAACTAACAAGTAAAAAGAAAAAAAATTTCAACAAAAGCCCAACAAGGGCATTCAACCAACTAAGCAAAAATTAAAGCTTGCAACATCCACAACATAAGAAATTAAGCCCGACAAGGGCAACAAAAGAAAACCAAACATAACCAACCCAAAAGAGAGACACAACCCACCCAAACTATGAAATTACATTTTTTCACAATGTATACATGAAAAATAAAGGGTGGTAAGAACTCCCTGATGTGGTTATTCTTCCTTATCATCATTGGCCTCCTCCTCGTCATGGCCTTCATCTCCAAGGTTTGCCTCATCATCCCCACCTAAGACCTCAAATAAATCATCAATGAGGCCCTGGGTTGCAGGCGGGGTAATCGTGGATGCATCAAGTAAGCTCATGTCGAGATCCTCCATTGGTCCTCACTTCTGCTCGGAGAGAGGTGACTGCCCCTCGACTATATTCGCTCGAGGACATAGCTTATTCAAGCTATCAAACACATTCTTCATCTCCTTATTCACTGTCTTAGTGATAAGGATAGGGAGATTTTTAGCCAACTTTTGGAGTTGGTTCATATCAGATTGTGTCATTTTACCTAGCTTTTGAATTCCACTTGGCTGGGAGGATGTAGAAGGAGGTGAAGGCCCTCTGAATGGTGCATCTTTGGATACATGACCTGATGTTTCGGGGTGTGGCATGTTAAGGTTGGGGGCTATGGTATTTTCAGCTATTCCATAGGAGATGGAGCCCTCTGTTGCATCCCATGCTTGCATTCTCTTTCATTTGTTTTAGGGAGCATCAGCGTCCCTTCTCTTGTCAATAGCAATGACACCTGTGGAAGTGCTGCCTTTTTCATCAGGGAATAGCGGAGCACCCGCTTTGAGACACAGTTTGCTAATGAGAACAGCGTAGGGCATTGAGGTTGCTTGTTGTCTACCCTTACGTTTCATTGTGGTAGTGTCACACCCCACCTTGGGAGGCATGACTAGCACCTAATGCCACACTAGGACCTAGGCTCACCTAGCTGGGCATATGCACCTCTGGTGGCTGCCAGCAACTCAAAACCAAGAAAACAAACTACTATATCTCGGCTATAAACAACCTATAAAGGAAAACAACTAACCCAACAAACACAACAATAAAGGGATCCTATGTGGTCCGACAAGAACACCATGTTGTCTAGTCATAACTGAAGCAAGAAGGCAGTCATATTTATACTATAGCTAACAAGGGTACTACTTAAAAGCTACACTAGGCCCCACACACCAACATGCAAAATATATAACATACATAGGCCCCACACGGCCAACAACAATCGACTAACTAACGACTGTAGTCTACAAGCCTCTATAAGTGAAAATATTGGTCGAACAGGACCCCGACCAACCAAAAACTTATGTAACCAAATACGGGAAAACCTATATAATTTGGCAACTCCGAATGAAAGGAGCTAACCAATCTGCTGACTCTAAATTCCTGAGTCTGACCTGGCTGCGGGGTAGTTCCTCAGCCTGTGTCCGGGTTTTCCACACCTGAAGCAAGCATCTGAGCCCACCAAACACTTCCCTGGGTGATTCTTGCCACAACTAGCACAAGATGGGAAGGTGCACTCTGTGCACATGCTATTCTGACTCCTCGAACCTGAGGCCTTACTCCTCTAATCGTCTCGTGGCCTGGATGGGGTACTGGCTGAAGATAGTGCTTGTGTAATAAACCTGTGCTTGGACTGCTGGTGAGGCCCACCTCCTGACCTCGACTGGGAGGACCTAACCTTGCCTCCATAAGCCTTAAAGGTACAATCATCATAGAAAATAACTTACCTGGGCCCCCATAAGCCCCAACACGCGCCAATCAGTCTACATACCCCTACTGCTACCCTTGAGGTCCTGTAAGTAACTGTATCTGAGCCATCTAGGATTCTATAACTATATCTGAGCCATCTGGGCTCCTATAACTAAGTTAGGGTCTTTCGGGCCCCTATGACTGCACCCCGAGCACACAAGGCTCTATGAAGGGTCTATAATTCCACTGTGGCGTAAAAGAAATCCATAAGTGAATAGACTTCAATATGGCCCCGTAGGCTTCACTTAGTCCTTACAGATAATATATGGCTCCGTAAGCGAATTAGAAACTTGTAAGCAATACAACATCATAGTTCCGTAAGATATCTATAGCTCTGTAAGCATTTGTCACGACTCAAGAGTACACCCGGATCGTGGACGCGGGACAAGGAGCCCCGAAAGACTCTGAGTCAACCCATAGAGTGAGCATATATCTAATTTATTCACATAAGGCGAAAGCTTAATGTAATAATCATGCACTAGCTAAAAATCGTAACAAGAGGTGTAAGAAACAACCATACAAGATCCAAACATAAACGGTTGAATACTACACATAGGTCTGAAAGCCTCTAATCATACCAGACGGGTTTAAGGGAAAAAAACTCCAACTAACCCCAACATTCTGGAAACAAAAGGCAATTAAAGTTCGAACAAGAAGTCCTTGAATCATGATGACTCGCCATCGAAGGCTGAGAGCAGAGCTGAGCGCAAGCTAGGAATAATGCTGAACCTTTGAATCGGATCCTGAAAATATGTGGGTCAGTACTTGGAAGGTACTAAGTATGTAAAGTATGCAAGACAATACTTAAAAACATGAAAGTTATAGGAGTGGGGACATCATGATCATAAATACCGAAATCATAAATATATATATATTTGTATATCATAAGGCTCAAGATTTCCAAAATACCCATAAACCTATAGGTGCCATAACATGAGGGAAAACATTTCATAAACACAGCTTGAGCCAAAAGAACATAATCATACATGCATTAAATATGAGGAACAGTGGGAGATTTCTATAACCGACATACTCCATACGAGCACACATGGAGCTCGACCTGTAAGCTTAGTCGGGAGGCCGTCCATACCTTGCCAAGGGTATGAACCATGAAAGGCGTGATATCACTCATGAAGACCCCGCAGGGCATAGGGGACAGACACTGAGGCAGTCCCAAACATAACCTACGGTGTCAACGTAGTTCTGAGATTTGGGGCATAACCTGGGCCCTGAACCTATGCGGTGTTAAGTACTACTCCCAAAACATGCAATGTGCTCATAAAATTCATTCATGACATGCATCGCTAGTTAAATTGTGATAACCATAACATGCTTGAGAATTCGTGATACTAGCCATGGAAATGGGGCCCTTGGTTCGGCCAAAATCATAGTTCATGAATCATTAGCGACATGTGGGCATTGCCTATAATCTCAACCATACTTGAAATGCTTAAATTTATGGAGAACATGATCATAACAACATGAATAATTGAAAACATGCTTAGAATTCAAAAGTTCATATCATGCTTTAGAACCCACCATAATTATGAATTTCACTACAAATCCCATGATTTAGGGTACATGTGCTTTTAGGGATTAAATCATCAAATATTTAAGAAAATGAGTGAAAACAACCCAAAAATTCAAACACGTGAATTTAAACATACTGCAACATGTTCATATCGATTTTTGAGGAAACATGCATTTGGGTTATGACCTATCAAGAGTTTGTAATTTAAACTAAGTATTTGAGAGAAATTAGGAATGGGTAGGGACTAAACTACCCATTTAAAACCCCACATACCTGGTATTACGTGATTCTTAACTCGCTTGAGGAATCCTAGGTGGAAACTTGAAGAAACTTGAAGAAGACACTTGAATCCCTTTCCTCTTTCCTCTCTACTCTTACAAGTATCAAATGAGGTTTATCATGGATGATTTCCCCTTAAAAGACCATGTCCCGACCTCAAAATGACGTAGTTTAGATCTTAGGAGTGTAGGAAATTATGAGAAGGCCCTTACTAATTTGCAGGAAATAACTGCCAGGTGACCCTAACAAGTGACCTGGTGAGTCCTTACCAGGGACAACGAGTCGTCGGGTCGTTTCGTCGAGTCCACTGGAACTTTTCACCTGGGCTCTTAATGGAGGACATGACTACTCTTCCCCCGAGGCAATGGCTCGCTACCAGCTTTCGTCAAGTACATGCCTCACCCTTAATTAAATTTCTACAGGATTGCTCACAACCCACCTCACGAGTCATTGGGGTTGTCCACAACTCGTGGGGTCCCGTCCGTTAGGAACACTGGTCAAACCTCCCGGGTAACCCTTAACCTCGCCCCACGGGAGACCTGACGACTCGTGGTGGCTGACCACGAGTCGTTCCCACACCCGTGGGGACCTCAACTCCTCAACTCTTGGGGTCTCCTCGCAAGTCGTCTAACGACTCATTCTGCACTGCTACAACATTTTCAAGATTTTTCCCGTTTGACTCTCGGGTCTGATCCTTGGGTTCCCGGGGTATAACAATATCTCCCTCTTGGGAGCATTCATCCTCAAATGTTAGAAACATGCAGAACACCTAGAATCAAACAATCACCATATGCAAATACTGATCATTTATGCTGAAAACTAGCGGAAAGACTACCCCCGAAAAGAATTACATAGCTGGACTGAATTCACACATCATATACATATATCATATTATAAAACAAACCTGCACGCATGAACAGAACATGAAAAACTGAATAGAGGTTTAGAGCAAAAATTTATACCTCAAACTGAAACTGAGCTGGTAGGGAACAAATGGGGGTATTTAGCCATCATATCCTCTTTGGCTTCCCACGTAGCTCCCTCAATACGCTGGCTCCTGTTTGCGCTCCAGCACACTCGCAAGCGTACGCGGTCGTACAAGTAATACAGTGGCCCTTTTTAAGAGCCGATGTCGAACCCACAGGGACTGGACCAATTCAGCAAATTATGAAGTTCAAGTATGAGATTAACCTTCACAAGTGTTGATTATACAAGTTTTCGGTAAATTATAATTAAGTTTTGGGGTGGTCACAAAACAATCTGAAAACAATATAAGAAGCAACTAGAGCTAAGGTCGGACAATCATGCAATGCTACACTTTGCAATGGTTCAAGTATGATATTATCAATTGTTGTCTCACATAGTTGGAATCTGCGATGTTCATGGTCTTTCGATCCTCTAAACACGACAAACAAGCCTCACAACTACATCGTTGAGCGGGGATGTGATATCCTAGTTTGTGGGCAATTCAACTACATGGATGTGGTTTACGGGGTTTATGTTCTTGATTAGGGACTTTCATACCTCGAATCATTTAATCCAACTAAGCTTCACAACTACTTCTACGAGTGGTGGAGTGATAATTCTAAGCCGGTGTCTTGCTATCATCCCGTTTTATTAACCAAGCAAGGCAATTTAGGTATAATTTCTATCCTAATTGCGGATCATATCATAAGATAAAAACTTGCTCCCTATATTCCTATGTTCTTTCCTAGGGTTACTCTTTCAAGCTTTTACCTAAGCTTAACATGTATGTTTTCATGGTGATCAAACATAAAAACAACAATAATGGAGAATGTAAGACAAACAACAATTAACAACTCAAACCAAAATGAATTCATGCAATTACAGTCATATCACGTGGCCTCAACCCCAGAGGAAGGGTTTTAGCCACTCATGTTCGTACAAATACTTAAAAACATCGTTAAAGTAGTATACATACAAGAATAGAAAAGAGAATGTAAAATTAGTGAACCCTAGGTGAGTTCTTCACTTGTCCCTTCGCTCCTCTAAGGTTTTCAGAAAATATTTCGTGACAAATGATTTTGGGAGCTAAGGATTTAATTTATAGTAAGCAGGGAATTTGCGAATTTTGGCCTATCATGGAATGGCTCCATGGCATGGAGCTTAATATGCCAAATTGCCTCCGTAACACGGAGGTAACACATAGGCTTACTTGAATTTGCAATTGAAGGGCGCTTGGCCGAGGCTTGGCGCAATGGCCAACGTGGCACGCCACTGCCCTTGCGCGATGGCCTACGTGACACGGCCTTGGGCGTGCAGCAGTGCCCAGCGTTGCACGGCGCTAGCACGCAGGTGCCCTCGAGTTTCTTCCTTCTCTCGCGCCTGGATTGGCGTGGCACGGCGCTGGGCACGGCGCACGCACAGCGGGGCACGCTGCCTGGCGCGGCCAGCCTTGCCATGGCATGCTTCCTTGCCGACTTTTGCAATTTGCTTCCAAATCCATTCCTTCACTTCACCCATCATTATTTAGCCCCTCAAATGCATTTTACACCTACAAAACAAGGACTAATCATGTTGGTTAGTGCATACCCAAATTTACATAAAATCACATGAGAAAATAAGTGTATAATTAGACAAACATGACTAAATCAAGTTATAAAATAGCACTTGGGCAAGCAATTATGCCCAAGATCACTGCCCCACACTTAAAGCCTTATTCGTCCTCGAACAACCCTTTTACATCTCATGCACATGAAGACTCACACATAGCTAATTGAGAAAGACAAGTCCAGCTATGGCTACAACGATTGTTTTAGATAGTAAGTTAAAAATAGAGCATGCAAGATTTAACCATTAAAATAAAATATAACTATGTTAAGACTTCCTAACCTCAAGAATCGACTCTTAATCTCAACAACCTCATGCAAATTAACTGATCAAGAAATTTGACATGAATTGTATCCTTCATTAAACATGTGCCCTCACAACAAGAGAGTTACCCATTTTTACTCAAAAATTTTCAAATCATATCGTGTATGGGTATATAAATAAGAATTACACTCACTCTCACAAAGAATTCACATGCCACGTGTATTGAGCCATAAGTTTGCCCTTAGTGTTTTACTCCACTAATTTAAGGATGTTTGAACGTAAGATCAAGTAGGACTTATTGGGTTGTAATGTAAGCTAAGGACAGGTACGTACTGTTATGGCTAATAATACTGATTGTCTTCCCTACGCGCTTTTAATACATCATACATTTATTACGGGCATCTCTTCTCTTACTTCTCCCTCTTTCTTGTCAATCTTAAATTTGCTCCTCTATTTCCCATTTCTTTAAGAACACTTAGCTTATTAGTAAGGAGTACTTAAACAACTTTTTCATTTATTTGTTCTCTTACTCCCTAGTAATACTCAAGCATTTTCAAACAAGTGCACCTCTAATCCTTTCCTCAAATCCCACAACTGTTATTTTTCTTTCTTTTTCACCATATTCACTCCTTTACTCTTTTGGATTTATCACTTAAGCCCTTAGGAGTTTTGGATAAAATTCAAGGCTAATGAAAGAGAAAGGATTAAGCTTATGTTGTAGCTATCAAAGAATAGGCTTAAGGCTCAATGGGGCTGACTAGGATTATACATTCAAGGTAGGTAAAACGAGGGTTAAAAATTAGGATCATTCAAAGAAATGCCTAAATCATCTCCTAGAATCAACATCCTTCATTTCATTTTGTATACACACCAAACAAGTTCTAGACACTACACAATAGCATGGAATATCCAAAAACCTTACACTCACAGCACATGCTCAATTCGGGACACATTCAACAGACTTTTAACTCAGCTACTCACAAGAATTCAAAATTAAGTTAAGCACATAGAGTCACATTCAAGAGCCTAGGTGTCTCAAACAAAGTTATACGCTTCTTACATGCTTCAACACTGACCACACTTGCATCTTACCATCATGTGTAGCACATAACAAGAACATCAAACCATCAACTAGCTACAAGTTCAAAAACCAAAACCTATAGACTAATTTTCCCTCAAGACGGTCGTCATCCATCCATCGTCGGGAGCAGTCCCTAATTATGACTAAATACAACTATGTACAGACACAGAAAATTTTTATTCTTCGGTCCAAAGTGCCCCCCGTCGGAAACGAACCGAAAAGAAAAACCAACGGGTGAGTGAATCATGCTCAAATCAAAAAGTTTAAACTTTTCCTCAACAAATATATTAAGCACCACATTCACCCAAAGTCATTAAGCACAAAATTTTTGAAATTTCCCTCATCCCACACTTGAATCATGCTATGTTCCCAAAGCATCCCATTAAAATTCAAAAAGGGTGAGAAATACTCCCTGGGCCTCTAGGCCTAGCTAACAACATGTTTTTCTTCCTTTGAACAAGTGGGTATTCGACCCCACACTTTTCATCTTTCATGCTTCTTAGCTTTCTCCTCGCAAGGTACTCAGACTTCCCTTCCATCTGTGCTTAATTCTCCACCAGAAACAACAACAAGATGAAAATAAACAAAATCAACACAAATTAAAAATAAAAAATTTGTACCTATGGTACCCTTGGGTTGCCTCCCAAGTAGCACCTAATTTTACGTCGCGGCACGACGTGGACTATCCTTTTCAGGACATCCTCATACCTGTGTTCCCTTTCGAGAACCATCTTCTTCTCATTCTATTTTTTGAGAGAACAACCGCCACTGTGTCCCTCTCTTCCTCCAACTCCTTCTTAAACGGAAGCCCTTCATCAGATTCGGACAGAAAACTAATCATTTCTTATGGCCTTGGTCTTGTGGAATATGCCATCCCACACTTAGCCTCTGATAACACACTAACCTTACAAAGGTCTTTGTAATGTGTGGGTGGGTTAATCTCTTGGTAAACCCAGAAGAGTTCTTCTTCATCATCGACCCTCATTTTTAGAGTCCCTGCTTTTACATTAATAATCGCTCCTCCAGTGGCTAAAAATGGTCGTCCCAAGATTAGGGGTACCTTGTCATCAACTTGAGAATCCAATATGACGAAATCAGCGGGTATAATGAACTTACCCACTTTGATGAGAAGGTCCTCAATTATTCCCTCTGGTGCCACATGCGACCTGTCTGCCAATTGCAACATCAATCTTGTTAGTCTCGGTTGACCCAACCCCAAGGTGTTAAACAAAGATAAGGGCATTAGATTAACTGCTGCCCCTAAATCACACAGAGCTCTTATCACTTCAGCTTTACCAATTTGTATGGGAAGGGTAAAACTCCCTGGGTCTTTAAGCTTTCTAGGTATTTTCCTCATTACCCTGTGGCTGCACTCCTCAGTTAGTGCTACTGTTTGAACATCCACCAATCTGACTTTGTTGGCCACCACATCTTTCAAGTATTTAGCATACCTGGGCATTCCCTCCAAGACATCAAGCAAAGGCAAATTTATGTGAAGTTCTTTAAAAATATCAAAGAACTTTCTAAAGCATTCCTCCTCCTTGCTCTTTTTGAATCTTTGCGGAAATGGTGGTGTTGGTCTCTGTGCTGGCTGCGATGATGATTTTGCATTTTGTCTCCCAACACTATGATTCTCTTCTTCTTCCGTGGATGGTCCCGTTCTAACCAACTCCGGCTGCACCTCATGTCTCCTCTCTTTTGGTGTTGCGTCAGCCAATTGCTTGCCACTCCTCAGACTGATGGCATTGACTTGGCGGGGGTTTGTGTCTGTGTCACTGGGTAATCCTCCCTACGGTCTAGTGTGGTGAGCAGTGCTATTTGACCCATCTGCTTTTCTAGATTGCGGGTGGCCAACTGCTGATTTTTCAAATCTGATGCCATCCTCGCCTGATTCTCTGCTAATTGGGCCTGTGTCTCCATAATTTTTTGCAATGTCTCCTCAATGTTGCTGCTCAACTGGCCATCATTCTGCCTGTTTTGCTGCTGATACTGTTGTTGCTGAGGTAGCTGGTAGCTTTTCCTTTGATTTCCACCCCAAGAAAAATTCAGGTGGCTCTACCAACTCTTGTTGTAATTGTTCCCAAAATTCTAATTGTTCCTCTGAACATTCCCAACAAAATTGACCGATTCTGAATTGGCCCCGCGTGATTCTTCATTATGCCCATTATTGCCGCAGATTTCACGCCAACTCAGAGCTTGCTGAACTGCATTTACCTGACCCTGTTGTTGGTTCATACTCAGTTTATTGAACTGAGTCATCATCTGATGCTGAAATAATGCTAGCTGTGCCGCCAAGGCATTCACACCATCCACCTCTATCATCCCTGCTCTCTTTCCTGCCCATCTCGATGACTCGCTGTGCCACTCTGGATTTCCCTGAGCAATCCTGTTCAACAAAGTGTACAGCTCATCATGAGTCTTCTCTAAAGCTTGCTCACCCGATGCAGAGTCTAGTAAAAATTTTGTGTGTGGGTCTAGACTTTCTACAAAGGTATGGGCTAACACTTCATTGGACTGCTGATGATGGGGACAATATCTCAATAACGACTTGTATCTCTCCCAAGCCAAATACAAATTCTCCTCCGGCCTCTGTTGAAACTTAATATTTCACTCTTGTGTTTGACAGTCTTGCCTGAAGGGAAGAATCTGATAAGGAACTTCTTCGCCAAATCCTCCCAAGAAGTTATGGAATTCGGTGGCTAAGATTTCAACCACCTCTTTGCCTCTCCCAACAATGAGAATGGGAAGAGGGTAAGTTGGACATAATCTGTGGACACTCTGGTAGGGACGAACGTGTCACTAATCTCAAGAAAGTTCTGTAAGTGTTGTTGTGGGTCCTCGTGAGTCATCCCAGTGAACTGGCCACTGGAATGTAACAGCTGCACCATATTTTGTTTCAATTCAAAGTTCACTCCAGGTTCCGGTTTACGGATATTAGAGGTCACATTTGTCGCTAGTGTTATAGCCACTTCGCGAACTGGTCGAGCTGCCATGATCTCAAGTAACAACTTTGCTTGTCCTTCCGGTGGGTGTTGTTGTAACCTCTCCTGAAGTCTCTTTAGCTTTCGCTCTAGAGCTTCCCTCCTGCGTAAATGAAGTTGACGTTCAGGTTCAAGCAACGGTTCCACTAGCTCTCTATTCCTTGCCAGCTCTGCAAGGACAACCTATCACCTGCAATATATCAGACTAAGACCAAGTTTCTTCAAACTTAAGGAAATTAAAAATCACACAAACACAAAAAAATTTACTAAACTTCGCCAGTCCCCGGCAACGGAGCCAAAAACTTATTTGCGCTCCAGCGCACTCGCAAGCGTATGCGGTCGTACAAGTAATACAGTGGCCCTTTTAAGAGTCGGATGTCGAACCCACAGGGACTGGACCAATTCAGCAAATTATGAAGTTCAAGTATGAGATTAACCTTCATAAGTGTTGATTATATAAGTTTTTGGTAAATTATAATTAAGTTTTGGGGTGGTCACAAAACAATCTGGAAACAATATAAGAAGCAACTAGAGCTAAGGCTGGATAATCATGCAATGCTACACTTTGCAATGGTTCAAGTATGATATTATCAATTGTTGTCTCACATAGTTGGAATTTGCGATGTTCATGGTCTTTCGAGCCTCTAAAAATGACAAACTAGCCTCACAACTACATCGTTGAGCCGGGATGTGATATCCTAGTTCGTGGGCAATTCAACTACGTGGATGTGATTTACGGAGTTTATGCTCTTGATTAGGGACTTTCATACCTCTAATCATTTAATCCAACAAAGCTTCACAACTACTTCTACGAGTGGTGGAGTGATAATTCTAAGTCGGTGTCTTGCTATCATCCCGTTTTATTAACCAAGCAAGGCAATTTAGGTATAATTTCTATCCTAATTGTGAATCATATCCTAAGATAAAAACTTGCTCCCTACATTCCTATGTTCTTGCCTAGGGTTACTCTTTCAAGCTTTTACCTAAGCTTAACATGTATGTTTTCATGGTGATCAAGCATAAAACCAACAATAATAGAGAATGCAAGACAAACAACAATTAACAACTCAAACCAAAATGAATTCATGCAATTACAATCATATCACGTGGCCTCAACCCTAGAGGAAGGGTTTTAGCCACTCATGTTCATACAAATACTTAAAAACATTGTTAAAGAAGTATACTTACAAGAATAGATAAAAGAGAATGTAAAACTGGTGAACCCTAGGTGAGTTCTTCACTTCTCCCTTCGCTCCTCTAAGGTTTTCAGAAAATATTTCATGACAAATGATTTTGGGAGCTAAGGATTTAATTTATAGTAAGCAGGGAATTTGTGAATTTTGGCCTGTCGTGGAATGGCTCTGTGGCACGGAGCTTAATGCGCCAAATTGCCTCCGTGACACAGAGGTAACACGTAGGCTCCATGGAATTTGCAATTGAAGGGCGCTTGGACGAGGCTTGGCGCGATGGCCAACGTGGCACGGCACTGCCCTTGTGCGATGGCCTGCGTGACACGGCCTTGGGCGCGCAGCAGTGCCTAGCGTGGCACGCACTGGCGCGCAGGCGCCCTGGAGTTGCTGCCTTCTCTCACGCTTGGCATTGGCATGGCACGGCGCTGGGCGCGGCGCACGCACAACATGGCACGCTGCCTGGCGCGGCCAGCCTTGCCATGGCATGCTTCCTTGCCGACTTCTGCAATTCGCTTCCAAATCCATTCCTTCACTTCACCCATCATTATTTATCCCCTCAATTCATTTTACACCTACAAAACAAGGACTAATCATGTTGGTTAGTGCATACCCAAATTTACATAAAATCACATGAGAAAGTAAGTGTATAATTAGACAAACATGACTAAATCAAGTTATAAAATAGCACTTGGGCAAGAAATTATGCCCAAGATCAGTTCCTCCACAACACTTTAACTAAAGCTATTTCTTTATTCTTTAGCTTACGGACTTGACGATCTAAGATTTCCACCGGAATTTCTTCATAGTTGAGGCTGTCTTTCACCCCCAATGTTGTCTACCGGAACTACCAAGGCTGGATCACCCAAGCACTTCTTTAAAAGTGACATATGAAAGACGAGATGAACCGAAGATAGCTCTGAAGGTAAATCTAACTCATAGGAGACTTTACCCACTCGTATCACAATCCTGTATGGGCCAATATTGCGGGGGCTGAGTTTCCCGTTCTTTCCGAATCTCATTACTCCCTTCACGGGTGATACCTTCAGAAACAGCCAATCATCGATCTCGAACTCAAGCTCTCTTCTCCTTACATCCGCATAAGACTTTTGGCGACTTTGAGCCGTTTTCATCCTTTCTCTTATCAACTGAACTTTCTCCATGGCCTCATGGACTGAATCTGGACCCATTAATAAAGCCTCGCTGACTTCAAACCAACCAATAGGCAATCTACACCTTTGCCCGTAGAGAGCCTCGAAAAGTGCCATCTAAATACTGGAGTGGTAGTTGTTGTTGTAAGCAAACTCAATATGAGATAAATGCTTGTCCCAACTACCCTTGAAGTCAATAAAACAAGCTCTCAACATGTCCTTAAGAGTCTGGATAGTCCGCTTCGCCTGACCATCTATTTGCGGATGAAATGCCGTGATGAGCTTGACCTGGGTACCAAGTCCCTTTTGAAAAGATCTCCAGAACTGAGAGGTGAACTGGGTGCCTCTATCCGATATGATGGACAAGGGCACTCCATGAAATCTAACCAGCTCTCAGATGTATAACTTAGCATAATCTTCTGTTGAATCGGTGGTTTTGACCTGTAAGAAATGAGCAGCCTTGGTCAACCTTTCGACCACAACCAAAATGGAGTCATACTGTCTATGAGTGCGGGGCAAACCTGTTATGAAGTCCATGTTGATCTCTTCCCACTTCCAAGTAGGAATGCTGATATTTTGGAGTACACCCCTCGATCTCTAATGCTCAACTTTCACTTGTTGGTAGTTCGGACACTTGGCTACAAATTCTGCAATGTCCCTCTTCATGCCATTCCACCAGTAGATTTCCTACAAGGCATGATACATCTTGATGGCACCTGGGTGGATAGAATATCTGGATCCGTGAGCCTCATACAATATCCGGCTCCTCAAATCATCCATGTTCGAAACACATAAGCGACCTTGGTACTGGAATACACCATCTCCCCCTTTGAAGAAGAGTTCTACTCTCTGATTTTTAACAGCTTCTTTCAACTTTACCTATGTTGGATCTTCATCTTGCTTAGCCTTCACCTCTGTCACCAAGGATGACTCTGATCCGTTCTGAACAACTACACCACCATCGGCCGAGCCAACCAACCTAACCCCCAACTGTGCAAGCCGATGCACCTCCTTCACCAGATCCTTCTTTCCCTCACTCACATGCGACACACTCCCCATAGAGATTCTACTAAGGGCATCGGCTACCATGTTGGTCTTACCTGGGTGATAAAGGACACTCATGTCATAGTCCTTAAGTAGCTCCAACCACCTCCGTTGCCAAAGATTGAGATCCTTCTGTGTGAACACATGTTGTAAACTTTTGTGGTCAGTGAATACAGCTACATTAACCCCATACAAATAGTGTTGCCACATCTTCAACGCAAACACCACCACGACCAACTCAAGATCATGGGTCAGGTAATTTTTCTCATGAATTTTCAGCACCTGGAAGCATATGCAATGAATTTTTTGTGTTGCATCATAACACATCCCAGTCCGACTCTCGAAGCATCAAAGTATACAACAAAGCCATCGGAGCCCTCCGATAAAGTCAACACCGGCACTGAAGTGAGTTTGGCCTTCAATTCCTGGAAGCTCTTCTCACAAGCCTCCGACCATTGGAACTTCACCTTTTTCTGAGTCAATCTAGTCAATGGGGTTGCAATGGATGAGAAACCTTCTACGAACCTCCGACAGTAACCCGCTAAGTCCAAAAAGCTCCTGATCTCTGAAGGGCTTACCGGTCTGGGCCAGTTCTTTACCGCCTCTATTTTCTAGGAGTCCACCCTTATACCTTTGCTTGACACTACATGTCCCAAGAATGCAACTGAATTCAGCCAAAACTCACATTTGCTGAACTTGGCGTATAGCTGGTTATCCTTGAGGGTCTAGAGTGCTACCCTCAGATGTGCGGCATGCTCCTCCTCGCTCCTGGAGTATATTAATATGTCATCAATGAACACGATTGCGAAAGTATCCAGATATGCTTTGAATATCCTGTTCATCAAGTCCATAAAAGCTGTAGGGGCATTGGTTAGTCTAAAAGACATAACAAAGAATTCATAATGGCCATACCGGGTTCTGAAAGCAATCTTAGGGATATTGCTCTCCCGAACCCTGAGCTGGTGATACCCGGACCTGAGATCTATCTTGGAGAAATACTGAGCACCTTGAAGCTGATCAAATAGGTCATCAATCCTGGGTAAAGGGTACCTATTCTTGATGGTGACCTTGTTCAACTACCTATAGTCAATACATATCCAAAGAGAAAAGTCTTTCTTCCGGACGAACAACACTGGGGTACCCCAAGGGGACTTGCTCGGTCTAATGAAACCCTTGTCTAGCAAATCCTTCAACTTCTCCTTTAACTCTTTTAGCTCGGCTGAGGACATTCGGTAGGGAGGAATCGATATGGGATGCGTGTCGGGTAGAAGATCAATCTCAAAGTCAATCTCCCTCTCAGGAGCAGCACCTGGTAGGTCATCTGGGAATACCTCGGGATACTCACATACCACCGGGATTGACTGAATGGTCGGGGTCTCGGATGTGGCATCCTTAACCCTAACCAAATGGTAAATACAACCCTTAGCAATCATTTTTCGGGACTTGAGATAGGAGATAAAGCGGCCTACAGGTACCGCTAAACTACCCCTCCATTCTAAAACTGGTTCACCTAGAAACCGGAATTCCACCGCTCAAGTTCTACAGTTAATAGAAGCATTACATGCAAACAACCAATCCATGCCCTAAATAATGTCAAAATCAGTCATAGACAATTCTACTAAGTCTGCGGAGGTAACCTTTTGCAATACGGTAATGGGGCAACCTCTATACACCCGCCTCGCTACGACTGAATCCCCAACCGGAGTAGACACAGAAAACGATTCTAACAAAGTTTCAGGACTGACCCCAAAGTAACTAGTAATATACGGAGTCACAAAAGACAGTGTAGCTCCCGGATCTAACAAAGCATAAGCATCAATATGAAAGACTCACAACATACCCGTGACACATCGGGAGAAGTCTCCTACTCCTGTCGAGAGCTAAGTGCATAGAACCAGTTCTGGCACTGACCTCCAGCTGGACCAGTCGAAGTATCCTGCTGAGTAGGACGTGCCGCTGGAGCTGCTGAACTAGCTTCTGGGGTGCGAGCTCCACCAACCCCTGACCTGGCTGCGGGGCAATTCCTAAGCTTGTGTCCGGGTTTGCCACACCCGAAGAGAGCATCTAAGCTCACCAAACACTTCCCTGGGTGGTTCTTGCCCCAACTAGCACAAGATGGGAAGGTGGACTCTGTGCGCATGCTATTCTGACTCCTAGAACCTGAGGCCCTGCTCCTCTGATCGTCTTGTGGCCTGGATGGGGTACTGGCTGAAGATGGTGCTGGTGTAATAAACCTGCGCCGGGACTGCTGGTGAGGCCCACCTCCTGACCTCGGCTGGGAGGACCAAACCTGTCCTCCATAAGCCTGGAAGATAAAATCATCATAGAAAATAACTTACCTAGGCCCCCATAAGCCCTAACAGGCGCCAATCAGTCTACATACCCCTACTGCTACCCTTAAGGTCCTGAAAGTAACTTTATCTAAGTCATCTGGGCGTCTGTAACTATATCAAAACCATCTGGGCTCCTATAACGATGTTAGGGTCTTTCGGGCCCCTGTGACTGCACCCCGAGCACACAAGGCTCTACGAAGGGTCTATAATGCCATTATGGCATAAAAGAAATCCATAAGTGAATAGACTTCAATATGGCCCCGTAGGCTTCACTTTAGTCCTTACAGATAATATATGGCTCTGTAAGCGATTTAGAAGCTCCGTAAGCAATACAACATCGTAGTTCCGTAAGAAATTATAGCTCTATAAGCATTTGTCACGGACCCGAGAGTACACCTGGATCGTGGACACGGGACAAGGAGCCCCGAAAGACTCCGAGTCAACCCATGGCGTGAGCATATATCCAATTTATTCACATAAGGCGGAAAGCTTAATGTAATAATCATGCACTAGCTAAAAATCGTAACAAGAGGTGTAAGAAACAACCATACCAGATCCAAACATAAACGGTTGAATACTACAAATAGGTCTGAAAGCCTCTAATCATACTAGACGGGTTTAAGGGACAAAACCCCAACTAACCCCAACATTCTGGAAACAAAAGGCAATTAAAGTTAGAACAAGAAGTCCTCAAATCATGAGGACTCACCATTGAAGGCTGAGAGCTGAGCTGAGCGCAAGCTAGGACCGATGCTGAACTTGTGAACCGGATCCTGAAAATATGTGGGTCAGTACTTGGAAGGTACTAAGTATGTAAGGTATGCAAGACAATACTTAAAAACATGAAAGTTATAGGAGTGGGGACATCGTGATCATAAATATTGAAATCATAAATAAATAAATAAATAAATATATATATATATATATATATATATATATCATAAGGCTCAAGATTTCCAAAATACCCATAAACCTGTCGTAGCTATAACATGAGGGAAAACATTTCATAAACAGGGCTTGAGCCGAAAGAACATAATCATACATGCATTAAATATGAGGAACAGTGGGAGATTTCTATAACCGACATACTCCATATGAGAATACATGGAGCTCGACCTGTAAGACTAGTCGAGAGGCCGTTCATACCTTTTCAAGGGTATAGACCATGAAAGGCGTGATATCACTCATGAAGACCCCGTAGGGCATAGGGGACAGACACTGAGGCGGTCCCAAACATAACCTACGGTGGCACGTAGTTCTGAGATTTGGGGCATAACCTAGGCCCCGAACCTATGCGGTGTTAAGTACTACTCCCAAAACATGCAATGTGCTCATAAAATTCATTCATGACATGCATCGCTAGTTAAATTATGATAACCATAACATGCTTGAGAATTCGTGATACTAGCCATGGAAATGGGGCCCTTGGTTCGGCCAAAATCATAGTTCATGAATCATAAGCGACATGTGGGTATTGCCCATAATCTCAACCATACTTGAAATGCTTAAATTATTGGAGAACATGATCATAAGAACATGAATAATTGAAAACATGCTTAGAATTCAAAAGTTCATATCATGCTTTAGAACCCACCATAATTATGAATTTCACTACAAATCCCATGATTTAGGATACATGTAAAATCATCCAATATTGAAGAAAATGAGTGAAAACAGCCCAAAAATTCAAACATGTGACTTTAAATATACTACAACATGTTCATATCGATTTTTGAGGAAACATGCATTTAGGTTATGACCTATCAAGAGTTTGTACTTTAAGCTAAGTATTTGAGAGAAATTAGGCATGGGTAGGGACTAAACTATCAATTCAGAACCCCACGTACCTGGTACTACGTGATTCTTAACTCCCTTGAGGAACCCTAGGTGAAAACTTGAATAATCTTGAAGAAGACACTTGAATCCATTTCCTCTTTCCTCTATACTCTTACAAGTATCAAATGAGGTTTATCATGGATGATTTCCCCTTAAAATACCCTGCCCCAACCTTAAAAAGACGTAGTTTAGGTCTTAGGAGTGTCGGAAATTATGAGAAGACCCTTACTAATTCGCAGGAAATAACTGCCAAGTGACCCTAACGGGAAACCTGACGACTTGTTACCAAGGATAACGAGTCGTTGGGTCATTTCGTTGAGTCCACTAGAACTTTTCACCTGGGCTCTTAACTGAGGACATGAAGACTCGTCCCCCGAGGCAACGACTCGTTACCAGCTTCCGTCAAGTACACTGCCTCACCCTTAATCAAATTTCTACAGGCTTGCTCATGACCCACCTCACGAGTCATTGGGGTTGGGCACGACCCATGGGGTCCCAACCGTTAGGTACACTGGTCAAACCTCCCGGGTAACCCTTAACCTCACACCACGGGAGACCTGATGACTCGTGGTGGCTGACCACAAGTCATTTCCATGCCCCTGGGGAACTCAATCCTTAACACAATCCAACCTTCCCACGAGCCACCTGACGACTCGTGGGGTCTCCTCACGAGTCGTCTAATGACTCGTTCTGCATTGCTGCAACATTTTCTAGATTTTTTCCATTTGACTCCCGAGTATGATCCTTGCGTTTTCGGGGTATAAAAGCATTAGCAGCATCGTAGCTCCATATGTAGTGTATAGCTCCATAAGTAGTTCGTACAACTAGCAGCCTCTTAGCTATTCATGCTGATAGGCAGTACGAGATACGATCTACCCCGACCAGGGATACTACGCTACACACCATAAATCTAGTCAATCAAAAGGCGTATCTAGCCCCATAGGACTAATGCGACCACCACTCGTCCCTAAAATAGTTTATATATCTTCCAACAGGCACACCTCGTGTGCCTACACCTAGCCAGAGGGTCCTGGCAGTGATTTCAACCTCCGTCGGCTCAGACGGAAAAGGCGGGACTAGATGACCTAAGTGATAGGCTGAAGGTCATGCTAGAACAATGTTATCTCATAAGAGAACAGTAAGTTCACATACGTCCGTATATGTGATTCCTTTTCTTGGGACGACTATAAGGCTGCTACCAACCGAATACGTTCCTATGTAGTCAGCCCTAACTTTCCACAGGCAACATGCTATAATTCTTAGCCTAGCGGTAATTCTGTGATACTAAGATTCTAGTCCCTCAGGCACTAACTTGGTCTGTCCAGATTTCATATAGATCCTCACGGTTGTTCATAGCCTCGTAGGCAGGTATAGCTGGACTTAGCCCTTCACGGTAATATGTACATGGACATCTGCTAAAAGTATCCATGGGCATTGGCCCTACATCTATCTTACTATCAAGGTCCCTTCCCTTAGAGATCGGCTGGTTTTTTAGAATTCTAACGACTGGGGTGGTTGCCTGAGCGACTTGTACGACATGTAGTAAATCGGCTGAAGGTAACGGTCACTAACAGTGGTCGATCACATGGAAAGCTATCGCATAGTTCATTAGGCAACCCTGGTGCCACTGACTCAAAAATAAGACCATCCTATCAAGATTCTGGCCCTGGAGGCGTCAATATGCACCGACGGCCTACGGGTGAATTTTACTGTCTAAATAGGCGTCAACCAAAAAATTATATCGCCTAGTTGTGCCCTATGTTGTCCAACTTTACCAAGTTAGGCTCAACAGCTACCCACAAGCTTTTAGGCCTTGGTATGACAGCGAGACATTAGAATCCCACTAATACTCTAAATAATTGAACATGGAAGTTCCTATGACGCTCCTAGTGTTTGTCACCTTGTGTATATTTTTTTCCGACGATGAGAATACTTACCGAAGTAGTAGCTAACCACAACATATCTAATCCTTATCTATTTGCATCAGCTAATCACAACATACATATGTTCATTTTACTTACAAAGGTATAGGTCGTATCACTATACGATGAGTTTACTTACAAAGGTATAGGTCATATCACTATACGATGAGAATACTTACCGAAAGAGGATAGCCTTAACATACCTCGAATGTCGATTCTCGTTTATCCGAATAGTTCCAACTTGTAGCTGGTAATTCCACTCAATTAAAAGCCTATGCTGAGAGAATAAGGCTATTTTCAATACTAAGACTCATCAAATAACAATATCTTTCAAAGAACATCGACTACAATTCAACTTTATTCAATTTGGTCGAAAACTTGCAAATTCCCTCGAGTTAAGAAGATAGAAATGCTTACCTATCACTTGTAGCCGCTTAGAACTCAATTAGAAGTGATTCTGACAACTTTTACTTGGCGGGGTATCAGTATTCCAAGCAAATATTCAATAAATAACTTCATAGGTATGTTCCGCGTAGGCCTATAACTCATTATCCAAGATGAATTTGCATTTGAATGGAGTTTAACGGTGTAATTTTGCTAATCGATGAAAAATTGAATAGGAATATCGCCTCGCCGAGGGTCTGCTCTTGGGAAATTTTTAAATGAATAAACTTGAACTTAAAATATATAAATATACTTGAGGTGGTAGCTAGGGGGAATGGTGCCAAAGGTCGGGCGCGACGCACCGCTCAAGGTGTCGAGGCAGAGGTGCGACGCGGCGCTCCTTACGCCCTGCCTCTTCTTTGGCCTCCTGCTTGCTCGACGGTGCACTTGTGCACTCCCCTCTTTGGTCCTTTTCCTGCATGAGTCGTACTCAAAAACTCTCAACATATGTACGCACGCATCGGTTAAATGATAAGAACTTACACGGTGTAACAAGTAGCCATTACTTCACCAATATTAATAGGCACCTCTGACATTATCCAGGAAATGAGGATAGCTATCTCGAGGTTCACCCATTGATCATTCATATATGGTATGATGTGGATACATAAAAATTCAAACCATAATTTGGCCTCGAATTTCAGGTCCTGCCTAACAATGGCTTTCCCATGGTGGCCTACAAGGGCTAATAATTGGCAATAATACGTCCCACCCAACAAAACTAGTCCTCCTTGCCTACCACCTTTACCACAAACTCAGTCCCTAAGTCAATCACATATTCCCAAAACATGTCATTGATAGAATCCGGAGTGATGTCGACTTCCATACCTAGAAACATTATCGTCGGTAGGCAAGGGAACTCAGCCATTTTCCCTCTGTGTTTTATGGTGTCTTGCCTCGCTTGCTACTGGGCATACAACTCTGGCACAAGATGTGGGTAGTAATTGGGGAGACGCTCTGTGAACATGTGCCACTACCTATCATTAACCTGGGCGTTGATATTGGGGACATTCCCCAGCCCCTCAAGATCAAAGTATTTCTCCACGGTGATAGATCTATCCAGGTGTCACGACCCGAGTGTAGACCCAGATCGTGGACACGTGACAAGGAACCTCGTGAGACCCCAAGTTTACCCATGGCATAACCATTCAACTAACTCATCTAATAAACATGAAGAAAGCATAATTATAAACTCAGTGGAAGTCTCATACAACGGCACATCAGAATAATATCCGAAGCTATACATACATAAGTCTAAAAGCCTCTAGTCTAGATAAGTTGATGGGACAAAACCCCCAACTAACTCAACAATAAAGAAACTGAAATATGACATGAAGCTAAAAGTCTAGTCCTCGAAAGATGAGGACTCACCAATCACGCAGGTGCTAACTCCGATAAGCAACTACGAGTGGGGTTGAACCTGAGAACAGAATCTTGCATCATGAAACGATGCAGCATTGAAAGTATGTGGTCAGTACATGGAATGTACCGAGTATGCAAGGTAAGTAAGTCCATTAAGTAAAAGAAATCATTTAAAACATCTTATAACATATCATAAGCTTTCAATGTGAGAGGAAGGGCATACATGCATTCTTTCTGAAATCATAATCTTATCATAACATGACCATGCATTTCTTTATAACATCATGACTGATTCGAATGGCTCAAAGTTGAACATAACATTTATATCAAAAGCTGAACATTGAGTCAAACCTTACTTTACAAACATGCATGCATAAGGTAATCATCATGAGTAATGAATATGAAAATCTGAACATTATAGACAGTGGGAGACGCATCACTTAACCGACATACCACTATAGAGTTTATGTGGTCTCAACTATCACACTCAAGCGGGTAGAGCCGTCCATAACCTTGCCAGGGTGATGGATGATACCATGATATCAATATCAAGTTGAATGGCCAATCAGGCCGGGGATAGCTCACAAGGGAGGTCCCAATAATATAATAGTATCAACCTACGTTGGAGTGTACTTCTGGGGCATAGGATGATCGTCCCTTAACCCGCTCGGTGCTAGACACTTCTCCCAAAAACATTCAATACTCTACATCGTATGTAACGAAGCTCAACTTCGTCTATTGACAAAGCTCAATATGAAATCATGCATAACTCAACATCGTATGAAACGAAGCTCAACATTGTATATTGACAAATCTCATTAATGAAATCATGCATAGGCTCGACATCATATGAAAATGAAGCTCAACATTGTCCTTTGACAAAGCTCAAAAATGACACACATCTCAATTATGAATTCATGCATATGAGAAGCTTTATTTTGAAACATACCACAAGCTCAATCATAGGTGGGAACATCAACTCCAAAACATGTGGTAAGCTACATGTAGAAATATTTAACTCAACATACCACAAGCTAGAATTTATGAAAAGTCGGGAAAAACTTCACTTTAAAATGTTGGCATTACCCAAAGCTTTATCATACTAGGATCTACTCGTTTCATTTTGAAAACAACATCATAATAATTGGTAGCTTTAGAAACATGTTTTTCATCATCAAATCTCATCATCATCATACATTCAACATCATTTACTACTTTCATGAACTTCTCATTCATGGGCATTTTAGATTCAAGATTTTTGAAAAACAATTTTTGTATTGAAAACAATTTAGAATCTTCCCAAGCATCATAATCCATCAATATAAATACAATCTAACCATACTACCTTATATACCTGGGAATGGTGAATTCTAACACCCTCCAATTGCCCAAGCTAAGATTCCAATAGAAACCTTGAGATTTTGCCTTGAATCTCCTCTTCAAACCTTCAAACTTGCATGCATGGGAAGAATAACTTAGAGTAGGCTTTTCCCCTGTCAAAACCCCTCAAAACGATTCTTAAATGACGTAGTATAGGCCCCTAGAACTTAGGAAATGACAGAAATAACCTTACTGAATTCGCAAAAAGTTGGTCACTGGGACAAACAACGGACGACCCAACGGGTCGTTGGAGGATACCACGACCCGTGGTATCTGTCCGTGCTAAACACTGACCCAGCCTTCTCTCAGATTCATACCACGAGTAGACAGGACGACTCATCCTCAGATACCACGAGTCGTTCCTTCGATCATTGTCTCCTCATCTGAAATTTCTGAATTCCTTCTCAACGAGCCTCACCACGACTCGTTGTATCTAACAACAGTCGTTGTTTCCATTCGTCATTTCCACTGGAGATTTGGGTTCCCTTACCACGACTCTTCATAACGGGTCATTGCAAGCCACAATGGGTCATTGGATGACCCGTTATACTCCCTAACTGCTACGTCCATCTCCTACCACGACCACTAATGACGACTCATTGTTTCTTACAAAGAGTCATTACATCAACCATTTCTTCCATTGCCACCTGAACACCTAAACCCAAGACTGTCAACCACGGCTCGTGGTTACCTACCACGAGTCGTTGTAACACTCGTCCTGCAACTTTTTCCTAACTTTCAGCAGTTTTGTCTTTTAGCTTCTCGGGTCTACTCCTAGGCACTTTCGGGGTATTGCAATATCTCTCCCTTGGGAACACTCGTCCTCGAATGTTGGAAACAAGAAGAAAACAGAAACATACGATTTACCATATACAAAACTAATCATTTTAACCGAAACTAACGGAATGGCTACCTCTGATTCAAAACACACAGCTGAATTGAATTCACCAATCATACACACATCCACATACATAAAAAAAGCTTGTGCACATGAATAAACACGAAGACTAAATAGAGTCTGAGTGCAAAACTGATACTTCAAGCTGAAACCAACCTCAAACCATTTGATGGGCGATCTACACCTCCGCCAGTAAAGAGCCTCAAACGATGCCATTGATAGCTGTTCTTGTAAGCAAACTCAATTAAAGGAAAGTGGTCTTATCAACTACCTTTAAAGTCCATCACACAAGCTCTCAACATGTTCTTGAGAGTTTGAATTGTCCATTCTTCCTGACCATCCGTATGCGGATGAAATGTTGTGCTGAGTTTAACCTGAGTCCCAAGCCTTTTCTGGAAAGACCGCCAAAACTGAGAGGTAAACTGAGTACCTCGGTCTGAGATAATAGACAAGGGCACTCCATGAAGTCAAACCAACTCCCAAATATACAATTTGGAATAACCATCCACTGAATTTGTGGTTTTGATTGGTAGAAAGTGTGCAGCCTTGGTCAACCTGTCTACTACCACCCAAATGGAATCATAGTGTCAATGAGTACGAGGTAGGCCTGTAATGAAATCCATATTAATCTATTCCCACTTCAGAGTAGGAATGTTAATATCCTGCAATATGCCTCCCGACCTTTGATGCTCAACTTTCACTTGCTGACAATTCGGGCACTTGGCTACAAATTCTGCAATGTCCTTCTTCATGTCGTTCCACCAATATATTTCTTGCAAGTCATGATACATCCTGGTGGTACCCGGATGGATAGAATACCTTGATCCATATGCCTCATGCAATATCCGGTCCCTTAAATTATCAACATCTGGAATACAGACGACCCTGGTACCATAGTACACCATCTCCCCCTTAGGAGAAGACCTCCACCTTTTGACTTCGAACGACTTCCTTCAGCTTTACTAAAATTGGATCCCAATCTTGTCTGGCCTTCACATCCATCACCAAGGACTATTCTGATCCTTTTTGCACAACAACGCCACCATCGGTTGAGTCGACCAATCTAACTCCCAACCTCACAAGTCGATGGACATCTTTCACCAACTCTTTCTTTCCCTCATTCACGTGGGACACACTCTCCATAGAGAGTCTACTAAGTGCGTCCGCTACCACATTAGCCTTGCTCGGGTGGTAAAGAACACTCATATCGTAGTCCTTAAGTAGCTCCAACCACCTCCTTTGCCGAAGATTGAGGTATTTCTGTGTGAACACATATTTCAAGCTCTTGTCGTTCGTGAATACATCCACGTGGACCCCATACAAGTAATGCCATCATATTTTCAGTGCAAACACCACTGCAGCCAATTCAAGATCGTGGGTCGGGTAGTTCTCTTCATGGATTTTTAACTGTCTCGAGGCATAAGCTATCACTTTCCCATGTTTCATCAATACACACCCGAGTCCGACTTGCGAATCATCACAATACACCACAAAACCATTGATACCATCAGGTAGGGTCAATACTGGTGCTGAAGTGAGTCAGGTCTTCAACTCTTGGAAGTTTTTCTCACAAGCATCCGACCATTGAAACTTTACCTTCTTTTGAGTCAACTTAGTCAATGGTGCAGCAATAGGTGAAAAACCTCCATAAATCTCTGATAGTAACCCGCTAAGCACAAAAAGCTCCTGATATCGATGGGTTCATCGGTCTGGGCCAATTCTTTATCGCCTCGATCTTCGTAGAGTCTACTTTTATGCCCTCACCTGATACCACATGGCCTAGAAATGCCATCGAGTCACACCAAAACTCACATTTGCTAAACTTTGCACACAACTGATGATCCTTGAGGGTTTGAAGCACTATTCTCAAGTGAGCGGCATGCTCCTCCTCGCTCTGAGAGTATATAAGGATGTCATCAATGAACAAAATTACGAACATGTCCAAATATTCCTTGAACACCCTGTTCATTAGATCCATAAAAGCTATAGGGGCATTGGTTAGTCCAAAAGACATAACGACAAATTCATAGTGACCATACCGAGTCCTAAAAGCGATTTTTGGGATGTCACTCTCCCGAACCCTGAGCTAGTGATACCCAGATCTTAAATCAATCCTGGAGAAACACTTGGCATCCTGAAGCTGGTCAAACAAATCATCGATCCTGGGTAAAGGATACCTGTTCTTGACGGTGACCTTGTTCAACTGCCGATAGTCAATGCACATCTGAAGCGAACCATCCTTCTTCCGAAAAAACAACACTGGTGCACCCCATGGAGACTTGCTCAGCTGGAGCCATTTTGTAGGGTGGAATAGATATAGGCTGCGTGTCGGAAAGAAGATCTATACCAAAATCAATCTCCCGCTCGGGAGGGACACCTGGCAAATCATCAGGAAAGACCTCTGGTTACTCACATACTACTGGTCAGACTGGATAGTTTGGGTCTCGGACTCCACGTCCTTAACCCTAACTAGATGGTACAAACAACCCTTAGAAATCATCTTTCGGGCCTTAAGGTAGGAAATAAGTCAACCTACAGGCACAGCTGAACTACCCTCCCATTTTAAGACAAGCTCACCCGGAAATCTGAACTATACTGACCGGGTCCTACAATTAACTGAAGCATAACATGCGAATAGCCAATCCATGCCAGAACAACATCGAAATTGTTCATGGCTAACTTTATCAAGTCTGTTAAGGTGACCTTATGAAGAACTGAGACCGGGCAATTTCTATACACCTGTCTAGCTATAACTGAGTCACCTACTGGAATAGAAATTGAGAAGGGCTTTGACAAGACATCGGGACTGACTCCGAAGCTACTAGCCACGTATGGTGTCACAAAAGATAGGGTAGCCACCGAATCTAGCAATGCATATACATCAACATGAAAGACTCTCAACATACCGGTGACTACATCCGGTGAGGCCTCCTGCTCCTAGCGAGTGGCTAAGGAATAGAACCTGTTATGGGGCAGTCCGCCAGCTGTGCTAGTAGATGCCCGCTGATGTGTTGCACGCAGGGGAAGGGCTGCTGAACTAGAAGTTGGGCCTCGGCCCCCAACCTGATCCTGTCTCGCAATGGGACAATCTCTGAGCATATGTCCAGGCTTCCCACATCCAAAACAAGCTCCTGACACTGCCAAGAACTGGCCTGTGTGTCCTCGGCCGCACCTGCTATAAGTTGGAATGCTGGAGTTTGCGGGCCTACTGCTGTGACCGCTCAAGCTTGACGCTCTCCCTCTTTGATCATGTCTGGGCCTAGATGGCACACTTAGTGCTGAAGATGTTGGGGTTGATGATCTCTGGGGGGTATGCTATCGATGCCCACCACCGGACCTCTGCTAAGAGAACCTGTGGTCATCGGTCGTGGCCCTCTTGGCCTCCCTCTCCCTCGAATGTGCCGCCTCCATCTACTAAGATACAACACAATGCAAGGGAAGTCCATGTCCTGATGGAGCATAGATGTCCTATAGTCCTTGTCCAAATATCATGTTATACCATGCACAAATCTGCTCACCCACGCCCGCTGGTCGGCCACTAACTCCGGGGCATACTTAGATAAGCGGGTGAACTCAAAGGAGTACTCCTAAACAGTCATCCTTCCTTGCTTTAGATTCAAAAATTCAGCTGCCTTCAACTCCCTCATCTCTCGAGGGAATAACCAATCTAGGAATGCTATCTGAAACTTCTCCCATGTGATTGGACCTGCTTCTGCGACCCTGCTATCCTTCCATTGGCAGAACCAGATATGTGCAACCCCTTTCAACTGATATTTGGCCAACTCTACGCACTCAACACTACTCACCCCCATAACCTAGGTGATCTTGGCAATCTCATTAGTGAAATCATGCGGGTCCTCATCTACCTTGGACCCTAGAAACTCCAGTGGGTTCATCCTCAAGAAGTCCCTAACTCGAGTCGTCGCTGCATTTTCATTTTGCAGAACATGCGCAACGACCTGCTGATTGACCTGAGCGGTCAAGGCCTGCACAAGCATCTGAATGGCAGCTCAGAACTCAACATGAGCGGCTGCTCCGGTGCCTGAGGCTACTGAACTGGTGGGGATGGCTGATGCTCATGATCGTTTCCATCCTCGTGGCCCTCACCACCTCTATTCCTCCTCCCATTCATCCTTCGAGGAGCTATGATTCTGCAATCAGGAATAGCACAAATTAGAAGGATAGAAAGGCTTTTCACCGCACGACATAGATCTTGAAAGAAGGGAACATTTCCTAAAACGTCTAGTAGTCTCTTCATCATAAGTGTGGCACGCTTCACACCCATGAAAAAGACTCTACCTAACGTGGCTTTCATACTCCCTAGGACACATCAAACCTATGGCTCTGATACCAAGTTTGTCATGACCCAAGCATAGACCCGGATCGTAGACAAAGGATACGGGACCTCGAGAGACCCAAGTCACCCATGGCAAAAGCATTCAACTAACTCATCTAATAAACATGAAGAAAGCATAATTCTAAACTCAGCGGAAGTCTCATACAATGGCACATCAAAATAATATCCGAAGCTATACATATATAAGCCTGAAAGCCTCTAGTCTAGACGAGTTGATGGGACAAAACCCCCAACTAACTCAATAATATAGAAACTAAAATATGACATGAAGCTAAAAATCTAGTCCTCGAAAGATGAGGACTCACCAATCACGCAGGTGCTAACTTTGATAAGCGACTACGAGCGGAGCTGAACCTGAGAACCGGATCCTGCATCATGAAATGATGCAACATAGAAAGTATGCGGTCAGTACATGGAATGTACTGAGTATGCAAGGTAAGTAAGTCCACTAAGTAAAATAAATCATTTAAAACATTTTATAACATATCATAAGCTTTCAACGTGAGAAGAAAGGCATACATGCATTCTCTCTGAAATCATAATCTTATCATAACATGACCATGCATTTCTTTATAACATCATGACTGATTCGAATGACTCAAAGATGAACATAACATTTATATCAAAAGTTGAACATTGAGTCAAACCTTACTTTTGGAACATGCATGCATAAGGTAATCATCATGAGTAATGAATATGCAAATCTGAACGTTATAGATAGTGGGAGACTCGTCACTTAACCGACATACCACTAGAGCTTACATGGTCCCAACTATCACACTTAAGTGGGTAGAGCCATCCACAACCTTGCCAGGGCAATGGACGATACCATGATATCGATATCAAGATGAATGGACAATCGGGCCGGGGATAGCTCACAAGGGTGGTCTCAATAATATAATAGCATCAACCTATGTTGGCGCGTAGTTCTGGGGGCATAGGGTGATCGACCCTTAACCTTCTCGGTGCTAGACTCTTCTCCCAAAATTATGCAATGCTCTACATCATATGTAACGAAGCTCAATATTATATATTGACGAAGCTCAGCATCGTCTAATGATGAAGCTCAATATGAAATCATGCATAACTCGACATCATATGAAATGAAGCTCAACATTGTCTATTGACGAATCTCATTAATGAAATCATGCATAGACTTGACATCATATGAAAATGAACCTCAACATTGTCATTTTAAAAAGCTCAATAATGACACACATCTAGATTATGAATTCATGCATATGAGAAGCTTTATTTTGAAACATACCACAAGTTCAATCATAGGTGGGAGCATCTACTCCAAAACATTTGGTAAGCTACTTGTAGAAATATTTAACTCAACATACCACAAGCTAGAATTTATGAAAAGTCGGGAAAAACTTCACTTTAAACATGTGGGCATTACCCAAAGCTTTATCATACTAGGATCTACTCATTTCATTTTGAAAACAACATCATAATCATGGGTAGCTTTAGAAACATGTTTTTCATCATCAGATCTCATCATCATCATACATTCAACATTATTCACTACTTTCATGAACTTCTCATCCATGGGCATTTTAGATTCAAGATTTTTTAGAAAACAATTTTTGTATTGAAAATAATTTAGAATCTGTCCAAGCATCATAATCTATCAATATAAATACAATCTAACCTTACCCTTGTGTAGAGATTGAAGAATCATGCAATTGGGTAAAACCCCATACTTGATCATAGAAAATTTTTTCATGATTTGATAGAATAGGCACCCACTAATAGCCTTACATACCTGGGAATGGTGAATTCTAACACCCTCTAATTGCCCAAGCTAAGATTCCAATGGAAACCTTGAGATTTTGCTTTGAATCTCCTCTTCAAACCTTCAAACTTGCATGCATGGGAAGAATAACTTAGAGTAGTCTTTTCCCCTCTCAAAACCCCTCAAACGATCCTTAAACGACGTAGTATAGGCCTCTAGAAATTAATAAATGATAGAAATAACCTTACTAAATTCGCAGAAAATTGGTCACTGGCCAAACAACGGACAACCCAGCGGGTTGTTTGAGGATACCACGACCCGTGGTATCTGGCCGTGCTAAGCACTAACCCAACCTTCTCTTGGATTCATACCATGAGTAGACAGGATGACTCATCCTCAGATACCACGAGTCGTTCCTTCGATCATTGTCTCCTCTTCTGAATTTCTGAATTCCTTCTCAACGAGCCTCACCACGACTCGTTGTATCCAATAACAGGTCATGGTTTCCATTCGTCGTTTCCACTGGAGATCTGGGTTCCCTTACCATGAATCTTCATAACAGGTCATTGCAAGCCACGTCGGGTCATTGGATGACCCGCTATACTCCCCAACTGCTAAGTCTATTTCCTACCATGACCATTAACGATGACTCGTTGCTTCTTACAACGAGTCGTTACATCAACTGTTGCTTCCACTGCCACCTGAACACTTGAACCCACGACTGCCAACAACGGCTCATGGTTACCTACCATGAGTTGTTGTACCTCTCATCCTGCAACTTTTCCCCAACTTTCAGCAGTTTTTCCTTTTAGCTTCCTGGGTCTACTTCTAGGCACTTCCGGGGTATTACATCAGGCATGTGGTGTAATGTTGTTTCATGTTAGGAACATATAATATAATTACTTCCCTGGTGTTAGCAAAGGCTGGGGTGGCCCTGGCTTTCCCTTTTCCTTTTCTCTTAGAAGTGGAAGGTGCCTTTCCTTAGTTGGCTTGCCTAGATAAGTCATGATTCTACAAAATAATGCTAGTGCCATAACAAAACGAACTTCTTTTTGTATTTTTAGTAAATAAAAATTAAAAGCGATAACTATATTAAGTTAAGGAATAAAAATTTAGGATTGGATGAAAAACAAGTTGAAACATTAAAATAAATATTTGGCAACACCTGCGCTACAACTGCAAAACACAGGTGGAGACCCGCAATTCACAGATGAGTCGTAGGACTGTGGCAGACAACTGGGCCAACTAGTCCTTCTCATGCGCTGAACTTGTATTTCGCAGGCCTAGATCTGTGAATCATAGGTGTAACGCAGGTGGTTGGCAGTGTCCTGAAGCCTCAAACCCGTACCTGCGCCTCAGCTTACATTTCGCAGAACCTGACCCGTAACTCGCAGGTGAGTGGCAGTGTCCAACACCATTGTCTTTCTCATGGAATAGCTATTTTTTGCACAAATATGATTATAATACAGCAAGTGGATACTCAGACTTCCCCGTAAGATTAACCAACTAACCATCACGAGGACTATTGGGACCACTCAACGCCTCCCCTTAAGATGGACGTTACCATGTCTATCATCAGGAAATGTTAAGTGTCCCAACCCAAACAATAATAGCTACTCCATTCCATTTCTTACTCAACTCAACACACATCATATTTTACACAATTTCAAGCAGTACAAAAGAAAAGAATGATGATTTTCCTTTAAGAAAGACGTCAACCTATCTATCATCAGAAATATTGTGCATTTCAAGAACATGGGTTACTCAGACTTCACCCCTAACTAAAATTTTTGAACATAGAGCCCACATAGAAGATCTACCAAGATGAACAATAAAACCCACATTTTGCAACTTCCAGTTCCCTCATAAAACCCACAACAATCAACAATACAAAGGCAGTGAAGAACATAAGATGGGTAATGGGGAACATGGATTAAAAGGATTCAAAATTAACATGCTCTCTTTTGTACTAACATTATCAAATAGCAAGAAAAACAAGAATAATAAGCACACATACAAAGTGAGAAGAGAGAAAAGCAAAGAGATTGAGAATTTGGAGTCTTGTTCAACAATGGCCAACCCGAGAAGCTTTAACTTCTTTTTCCTTTAGTGAGAGTGTAGTGAGAGATGGTGATGTGAAGAAAATGGTGAAGGGGGTTGGATTTTATAGATGGAAGGAATTTAAGGTGATTGGTGGGTTTAAAAGGTGGATTAAATAGAGTAATGGGGAATATGGAAAGGTGGAGTAATGGAGGTCATGGGGAAGGTAAAAAGGTGAAGAAAAGTTGGTTATGGGGAAGTGGAAGAGAATTTCAACTGGTATGGGAAGATCATAAGTCAGGTGAGTCAATGAGTTGGTCAACATTTAAATGATATTACTTACCTGAGCCTGCACTGGACCTGCGCCGGACCTACACCCACAGGTGGTCACCTGCGAAATTGTTACACCCCGAAAGTTCTTGACACTTAGTTGGCCTATTTGCATATTGGTTAAGAGTTTTAGAATGCCATACATGCGAGAAAAGGGCCAGGGGAGAGACCGGACAAGCGCCAAGTCGGAGCGTCGCAAGGCAAATGCGACTTATAAATAGCATTCGACAAATGTGACTTATAAATCGCATTCGACAAATGCGACTTAAAGTCCCCAAGTATATAAGGCTCCCACTTCGTTTTAAATCATTTTCCCTTCATACAATTTCCAGTAAACGAACAGAAAATGAAGGGTTTGATTAAATTTCCTTTCGTTTACGCCATCAAACGCTGTCTAAACTCAAATTAACTTCGGGTAGCGAAATATAAAGCTGATGGGAGCATTCTTGCGGAGTTAGTTTCGCGAAATTCAGCCGGCGAATCGTCGTCATGTCGAGCCAAAGTAAGTGGAATTGCTCCAAACTAGTGTTAATATACTCCCAGCATTAAAGTGAGTACTTCTCCCTTCTAGACTTCCGAGAAATAGCGAGTTTTCGGCCGTTCTTTGATAAGTCAAAGAATAGGCAGTAGGTATATCTATAAGTATAGTTTCTTTACAAAATAATAGTAGAATTAATTCTATTCTTTTGTGAATATGAATACAGTTGGGAGAAATAGCTTAATACTAGCCGAGCTACGCCAATTAATCAGAAAGTCAGCAGTTGAGGTATGTAAAGCCAGTTTCTTTTGGCAAGCTAGTAGTTCTAGTATAGCAAAATAGTACGAATTTCTGTAGAATGTTTCAGAAGTCATATATTATGTTCAATAAAATTTAGTAAGCATGTTAGAAATATAATACAGTGTTCAGCATGAAATTTAGTAAAATAGTATAAGTCCCAGCAGAATATTCCAGAAACATTATTACAGACTCAGTATATTTCAGTATCAGATTCAGTACATTTCAATATGAGTTTCATAATAGAATACCAAAACATAAATATTATTATTAGTTCCAGTATATATATTACATGTGCCTATTGCTATCTGTAGAGACATGATTGTTCTGTGTTGGGCACCCTTAAAGCTTCCTTGACCGCCGCAAGGTTAATAGTTATGTCGACTCGCCCACCAGAGGGTGAGGATACGTTGCTCTACGGAGTGGCATACCGTCCGCCAGCAGACGAAGATGGGATGCAGATTCCCATAGCAGGCTGATCAGCACTATACCACACCCCCTGTCGAGCGCTTGCGCCAGGGGTGCAGATTTCAGATTTCAGATTTCAGGAGTCCTTAGGACTCAGATACGGCTATAGTCAGGGGCCCAGCGAGCCCAAGTTGCATACCCATGGGGCCGGCAGGATGCTCATAGTTACTAGGTGGATGGTATGACCTGGGTAGGGGTATATAGATTGTGTGTTGGTTGGTACCTTACGGCTTATGGGAGCTGGTAAGGTTCTTGTATGCTACGTTGTGTTAGTTATTAATAGATAGAAAGTAGACCGCCATGTTATTGGGTATGACTCTTACTCTCTTCAGTAAAGTTACGCTCTTTTCAGTCAGTCTCAGTCGTCTCCTATTACTTCAGTATCTATCGGTATTATTGTTTGCTTTCAGTTATTTTCAGTTATTTCTTTGCATACTCAGTACCAGTGGTACTGACGCCCGTTTTGGGGCGCTGCATTACTTGCCTCCATGTACTTATAGATGAGCAAATCCCTCATAGTTCCAGCCAGCGTACAGAGTCTTCAACTCCTATCATCCGGAGCTTGACAGCTGAAGGTTTACTTCCCTTTTTGTTTGTACAGTATGGATAGGTCGGGGTCCTGTCCCGAACATCTTATTATTCTTAGAGGCTTGCGGATTGTATATTCCCTATGGTTAGTTGTACCAGTTGTGTGGGGCCGTGTGTATGTTTTTAGTTTGCATGTGATGGCCGTGTGGGGCCTTGTTCAGTTGTAAGTTGGTGACCTTGTCGGTCACAGATCAATTTAGCGCTTGATTCTACTTTTCAGTGATAATTAGTCAGCATGGTGGCTTTGTCGGCCCGCATAGGTTCCCTTATGTTTAGTTGTTCTGGGTATATGTTATATTCCTACAGGTGGCTATAGGCCTTGTCGGCCAAAGGCTGTATTTAGAGCCGTTATATAGCCCGTTGTTTTCATAAATCCAGAATTAGAGTCAGCCTGTCACCAGAAGTGCTTAGGCTCACTAGTTTAGCAGTCCAGGTCCTAGTATGACACCAGGTGCCAGTCATGCCTCCCAAGGCGGGGCATGAAAAACTTGGTATCAGAGCAGGTCGTATCCCAGGGAGTCTGCAAGCCGTGCTAAGTAGAGTCTTGTCTATGGATGTGTTGTGCACCACATACCATAGGCAGGAGGCTACAAGGCATGATAGGGTGGTTACTCTTTCTTCATATTCAGTCATGCCATAGAGCAGTACAGTATAGGGTTGAGTCCCTAAAGCTTACTATACTCTTTGTTTACAGAAAAAATGTCACATCAGCGACATCCTATCACAGGCAGAAGATTTGACATAGCAGCAGGAGAGGGCACCAGCAGGATGCCTCAGCTCGTTTAGAATCAGCCCGATCTGAAGGCGACACAGAGGCATCGTACCGACCTTTTCAGCAGTCTCCACCACATCAGGATCCACGGACGACACCACCTCGGACAGTTCCTATACCTACACCATCTGACCAGGAGGTTAGGAGTGCAGTAGTTATGTTAGCGCAAATGATGGCTACTCAGCGCCAGTCAATGCCACCTACAGGGGCAGAATCATCAGGTGGGCCTGGTAGTTTGAGGGTTCGAGAATTCCTAGCACTAGGTCCCCCACAGTTTATCGAGACAGATCGAACAGAGGACCCCCAGGACTTCCTGGATTAGATGCAGAGGATTTTCTGGGTAATGCATGTTACATCTACAAAGTCGATCGAATTGGAGGTATTTCGACTGCGGGATATTGTTGTGTTATGGTATGAGAGTTGGGAAAGGTCTTGATGGAGAGATGTTTCCCCTCCGACCTGGTCCAGCTTTTTAGAGGCCTTCCTGGACCGTTATCTACCACGAGAGATCCGACAGGCCCGGATGGACCAGTTTTTACACCTGGAGCAGGGGGCGAGTGTTTGAGAATATGCCCTGCTATTCGATTCTTTGGCCCGATATGCTCCAGACTTTGTAGATACCGTGCCATCCAGAGTCCACCGGTTTATTATGGGGCTGAACCAAGAGTATATTGAGGCCTGTATGACAACTACTTTGCGGGAAGATATGGATATTGCTCGAGTATAGGCTTTTGCTCAGACTATTGAGGGCCTCAGACAGCGGAAACAGGATAGCAGATGAACATGTCAGGAACAGCGCCACAAGGACAGGTCAGATGAGTTATAGGGTGAAATTTGGAGAGGGCCTAGGCCACGATTGTCAGATAGGCCACCTAGACCCCCGCCTCCATCACAACAGCAGAGGGGTAGATTCAGTCGCCAAGGACAGTCAGAGTCTGGCGGAAGTTCTCAAACAGTAGATTCACCCCAGCAGAGGAGGGCAGAATAGAGCAGGTATACACCACCATTTTTCCCTATTTGCAGCCGACGCCACTCTGGAGCTTGCAGATATGGCTCCACAAGGTGTTATATATGCGGACAGGAGGGTCATGTGATGAGAGATTGTCCAGCCAGGGGTCAAGGTGACCAAGATAGACAGGATAGGGCATCAGCAGGGTCATGAGCTCCAGCAGCCCTCGTAGGGCGCAGGCCCTCAGTTTCAGCAGGCAGAGGCCGAGGCAGATCAGGGGCCTCTAGTTCAGGTACGGGCCCAAGCCGTACCTATGCATTACCAAGGAGACAGGATTCAGAGACGTCTCCAGATGTTGTGATAGGTATGATGACTATTTGATCTCACCCTGCTTATGTGTTAATCGATCCGGGATCTACCTTGTCCTATGTTACCCCATTAGTCTCTCAAAAGTTTAGTATTGTACCAGAATTCTTTGGCAACCCTTTTCAGTATCTACACCTGTCGGTGAATCTATCATAGCCAGAAGGGTTTATTGAGGGTGTACAGTAGAGGTTGCTAGCCGTCAGACCACAGCATATTTGGTAGATTTAGAAATGGTTGATTTTGACGCCATTATGGGTATGGATTGGTTAGCTCCATTCTATGCCAATGTAGAATGCTGGACCAAGACGGTCCGATTCCACTTTCCAGGGGAGGCAGTACGAGAGTGGAAGGGCAGTACAGCTACGCCAAAAGGTAGGTTTCTTTCCTATCTTCGGGTGAGAAAGTTGATAGCCAAGGGGTGCATTTACCACATTGTCACAATTCAGGATGTTCGGGTAGAGCCTCCGACTCTCCAGTCTGTTCCAGTGGTTAATGAATTCCCCAATGTATTCCCAGATGAACTACCTTGTATTCCCCCAGAAAGGGAAATAGACTTTGCAATTGATTTATTACCAGGCACTCAGCCCATATCAATTCCCCCTTATCGCATGGCTCCTACTGAACTCAGAGAACTAAAGGAGCAGTTGAAAGATTTGTTAGACAAGGTCTTTATCAGGTCGAGTACTTCACCTTGTGGTGCGCCAGTTCTGTTTGTAAGAAAGAAGGATGCTTCGCTTCGCATGTGTATAGAGTATCGACAACTGAATAAAGTTACTGTCAAGAATAAGTATCCGCTTCCCAGGATAGATGATCTGTTTGATCAGTTACAGGGAGCTAGATATTTCTCCAAAATTGACTTAAGGTCTAGATATCATCAGGTTCAGGTTCGTGAAAGGGACATTCCAAACACTGCCTTCAGGACCAGATACGGCCATTTTGAATTCTTAGTCATGTCCTTTGGGATGATGAATGCTCCAGCCGTGTTTATGGACCTGATGAACAGTATTTTTAGGCCATACCTGGACTTGTTCGTGATAGTGTTTATTGAGGATATTCTGGTGTATTCTTGCTCAGAGGCAGACCACCAGGATCATTTGTGGACAGTGCTCCAGATTCTCAGGGACCGTCAGTTATATGCCAAGTTCTTGAAATGTGAACTCTGGCTGAATTCAGTAGCCTTTTTGGGTCATATCGTGTCGGATGCTGGTATACAGGTAGATACCCAAAAAATAGAAGCAGCAAAAGCATGGCCCGGACCTACCACTCCGACCGAGGTACACAATTTCCTGGGGTTAGCAGGGTACTACAGGAGGTTTGTTGAAGGATTTTCCACCTTAGCAGCACCTCTGACTAAACTAACGCAGAAGGCAGCAAAATTCCAGTGGACTGAGGCATGTGAGCAGAGCTTCCAGGAATTGAAAGACAGGCTAACATCAACTCCAGTGTTAGCATTGCCAGAAGGTACAGAAGGTTATGCAGTTTATTGTGACGCTTCGGGTGTTGGGTTAGGATGTGTGTTGATGCAGCGTGGTAAAGTAATTGCTTATGCTTCCAGACAGCTGAGGAAACATGAAAAGAACTATCCTACCCATGACCTGGAATTGGCCGCAGTGATTCACACCTTGAAGATATGGAGACATTACTTGTATGGCATCCACGTGGATATTTCCACTGATCGTAAGAGCATACAGTATATCTTCACCCAGAAAGAACTGAACTTGCGGCAGCGTCGCTGGTTAGAGCTGTTGAAAGATTGTGATGTGAATATTCTGTATCACCCAGGAAGGGCCAATGTGGTGGCAGACGCCCTTAGCCGTAAGTCTAGGGGAGTTTGGCATACTTATAGCCTGTGCAACGGGAATTAGCCTAGGAATTGCATCAGTTAGCTAGTTTAGACGTTCGTGTAGTAGAAATAGAGGACAACAGAGCGGTAATCTAGAACACCGCAGTGTCGTCTTTAGTCGTGGAAGTAACGGAATGGTAGTGTGAAGATCCTAGCCTGGTTCAGCTTACAAACAGAGTTTAGCAAGGAGAGGTGACAGATTTTCAGATAACCGAGGATAGGGTATTGCGATATAAAGATCGCCTTTGTGTTCCAGACGTTGCAGGGCTTCGCCAGCAGATTATGGGCGAGGTACATTATGCCCATTATTCTCTCCACCCAGGTTCGACGAAAATGTACCACGATATAAAAGAAATCTACTGGTGGCTAGGAATGAAGAAAGGGATAGCAGAATTCGTAGCTCAGTATCCCAACTACCAGCAGGTAAAAGCTGAACATCAGAAACCAGGCGGACTGAGTCAAGATATAGCTGTGCCTCTATGGAAATGGGAAGCAGTAAATATGGATTTTGTAGCAGGATTACCCCGCACTAGGTGTAGATATGATTCAATCTGGTGATTGTTGACAGACTGACAAAATCAGCTCATTTTCTGCCAATAAGGGCTACCTTTTCTGCCGTGGATTATGTTGAGTTATATATCAGAGAAATAGTCAGGTTGCATGGTGTTCCAGTGTCCATTATCTCCGACAAAGGGGCGTAGTTTACAGCTAAATTCTGGCAATCATTTCAGAGAGGCTTGGGGATACAGGTTAACCTGAGCACAGCTTTTCATCCTCAGACAGATAGGCAAGAAGAACGCACCATTCAAATGCTCGAGGATATAATGCGAGCATGTGTGTTGGATTTCGGAGGTAGCTGGGATGAACATTTACCACTCATTGAGTCGCCTATAATAACAGTTACCATTCAGCTATTCAGATGGCGCCTTATGAGGCATTATATGGGCGAAAGTGCAGATCTCCAGTTAGTTGGTTTGAGGTAGGAGAATCAGCATTGATTGGGCCAGATATCATTCATCAGTCAGAGGAAAAAGTAAAGCTTATCAGAGAACGTTTACTAACTGCTCAGGGCCGCCAGAAATCTAATGCTGACGTGCGACGCAAAAACTTGGAATTTAATATGGGTGATTGGGTGTTTCTGAAAGTTTCGCTGATGAAGGGTGTAATGAGATTTGGAAAGAAAGGCAAGCTCAGCCAGAGGTTTGTTGGGCCTTATCAGATTCGCCGAAGAATAGGCCAAGTGGCATATGAGTTAGACTTACCTCCGGAGTTAGAATCTGTCCACCCAGTTTTCCATGTATCAATGCTGAGAAAGTGCATACGAGATCCCTCGAGAATTGTCCCAGTCCAATATGTTTAGGTTACAGAGGAGTTGGCCTATGAAGAAGTTCCAGTAGCCATACTAGACCGGCAAATCCACAGATTAAGAACTAAAGATGTTGCTTCTGTCAAAGTATTATGGTGTAACAGGAATCGAGAGGAAATGACTTGGGAAGCAGAAGAAGATATGAAAGCCAGATACCCTCAGTTATTTCAGACTTAGTCAGAGGTATGTTGATATTGTTGTTTTATGAGTTGCTTTAAATTCATGTGTATGAGTGAGATGTTGACTTCAGTTTATTATGCAATGGATGTTATAGTATTATATGGAGTACCTGTATTGGACTTTTTTGCATTTCAAGATTTTTGAGATAGTCCATATTATAGGGGAAACTCTGCCAAATTTTTTTCAGAAAAGGTAGAGCAAGTTAAAATTTCTGTAAACGGAAGTTAACATTCGAGGATGAATGTTCTTAAGGGGGGAAGGATGTTACACCTCGTAAGTTCTTGACACTGAGTTGGCCTATTCGTATATTGGTTAAGAGTTTTAGAATGCCATATGTGCGAGAAAATGGCCTGGGGAGAGACCGGACAAACGCCAAGTCAGAGCGTCGCAAGGCAAATGTGGCTTATAAATCGAATTCGACAAATGAGACTTATAAATCGCATTCGACAAATGCGACTTAAAGGCCCCAAGTATATAAGGCTCCACAACTTCGTTTTAAATCATTTTCCCTTCATATAATTTCCAGTAAACGAGCAGAAACAAAGTGGAACGAAGGGTATGATTAAATTTCCTTCCGTTTACGCTGTCAAACGCAGTCCAAACTCAAATAAACTTCAGGTAGCGAAGTATAAAGCTGCGGGGAGCATTCTTGCGGAGTTAGTTTCACGAAATTCGGCCAGCGAATCATTATCACACCGATCCAAGGTAAGTGGAATTGCTCCAAACTAGTGTTAATATACTCCCAGCATTAAAGTGAGTATTTCTTCCTTCTAGACTTCCGAGAAATAGCGAGTTTTCGGCCATTCTTTGATAAGTCGAAGAATAGGCAGTAGGTATATCCATAAGTATGGTTTCTTTCCAAAATAATAGTAGAATTAATTCTATTATTTCGTGAATATGAATACAGTTTGGAGAAATAGTTAAATACTAGCCGAGCTACGCCAGTTAATTAGAAAGTCGGTAGATGAGGTATGTAAAGCCAGTTTCTTTCGGCAAGCTAGTAGTTCTAGTATAGCAAAATAGTATGAATTTCAGTAGAGTGTTTCAGAAGTCATATATTATGTTCAGTATGAAATTTAGTAAGCATGTTAGAAATATAATATAGTGTTCAGCATGAAATTTAGTAAAATAGTATAAGTCCCAGCAGAAATTCAGTATCAGATTCAGTACATTTCAATATAAGATTAAGAAAAGAATACCAGAACATAAATATTATTATCAGATCCATTATATATATTACATGTGCCTATTGCTATCTGTGGATACATAATTGTTCTATGTTGGGCACCCTTAGAGCTTCCTTGACCGCCCCGAGATTAATAGCTATGTCGACTCGCCCGCCAGAGGGTGAGGATACGTCGCTCTACGGAGTGGCATGCCGTCCGCCAATGGACGAAGATGGGATGCAGATTCCCTATAGCAGGCTGATCAGCACTATACCACACCCCCTGTCGAGCGCTTGCCCCCGGGGTGCAGATTTCAGATTTTAGATTTCAGATTTCAAGAGTCCTTCGGACTCAGATACAGCTATAGTCAGGGGCCCAGCAAACCCAAGTTGCATACCTAGGGGGCCGGCAGGATGCTCATAGTTACTAGGTGGATGGTATGACCTGGGTAGGGGTATATAGATTGTGTGCTGGTTGGTACCTTACGGCTTATGGGAGCTGGTAATGTTCTTGTATGCTATGTTGTGTTAGTTATTAATAGATAGAAAGTACACCGCCATGTTATCAGGTATGACTCTTACTCTCTTCAGTAAAGTTACGCTCTTTTCGGTCAGTCTCAGTCGTCTCCTATTACTTCAGTATCTATCAGTATTATTGTTTGCTTTCAGTTATTTTCAGTTATTGCTTTGCATACTCAGTACCAGTGGTACTGACGCCCTTTTTGGGGTGCTGCATTACTTGCCTGCAGGTACTCATAGATGAGGAGCAAATCCCTCGTAGTTCTAGCCAGTGTACAGAGTCTTCAGCTCCTATCATCCGGTGCTTGATAGCTAAAGGTTTACTTCCCTTTTTTTTTGTATAGTATGGATAGGTCGGGGCGCTGTCCCGACCATCTTATTATTCTTAGAGGCTTACAGATTGTATATTCCCTGTGGTTAGTTGTACCGGTCGTGTGGGGCCTTGTGTATGTTTTTAATTTGCATGTGATGGCCGTGTGGGGCCTTGTTCAGTTGTCAGTTGGTGACCTTGTCGGTCACAGATCAGTTTAGCGCTTGATTCTACTTTTTAGTGATAACTAGTCAGCATGCTGGCCTTGTCGGCCCGCATCGGTTCCCTTATGTTCAGTTGTTCTGGGTAGCTGTAATATTCCTATAGGCCTTGTCGGCCGGAGGCTGTATTTACAATTGTTATATAGCCCGTTGTTTTCATAAATCCAGAATTAGAGCTAGCCTGGCACCAGAAGTGCTTAGGCTCAGTAGTTCAGCAGTCCAGGTCCTAGTAGGGCACCAGGTGCCAGTCATGCCTCCCAGGCGGGGCGTGATAGAAATGTATTTCCCAGTGTAGGTTAGTGCATTTTTGCCCAGTCTTCTACTTGTGAGCTGCGCTTGGCGGATAGCCACCTGCGTTTCATAGTGTCTCGCAGCTCACCTTCCAGTTGTCAGATTTCTTCACGGTGTTCTGGATTAGCGTTGCGCCAGAACTTCATTTCACGAGTTGACACCTGTGTTTCACATGTGAGGTATAGCAGCCCTTATTTTCTTCCAACTTTCTGAACCTTTCTTGTGTCGGGGCTGCGTCGTGCGCATGAGCACCTGCATTTTGCAAATCTCACGCAGTGCTTGCCCTATTTTTCTTTAACTTGGTTCCTCATCCAATCTTCCTACAAAACCAAAAACAACACAAATATCAAAGCATCAAGGTAAAAATACTTGGGTTGCCTCCCAAGAAGTGTCATATTTAACATTATGGCTTAACGAATACCTCCTCAATCATCAATTCTCCAGAAGGTCATCCTCCAAATCACTTGCATACTAAAAAATTTTATTTTGCTCTTCCTCTTCAGCGAGGACTGCTCACTTTACATTCATCTACGGGTTTTGTGGGTTGAGACACATTGAAGGTGACTTCTTCACCACCCACTCTAAACTTGAGCTCCCCTAGCTCCACATCAACCAATGCTCTTCCCGTGGCTAGCAATGGTCGCCCCAAAATGATGGGCACCTCGACATCCATGTCACAATCCAACAGGATAAAGTCGGCTGGAAGGATAAATTTCTCCATTCGGATCATAACATCTTCTAGAACTCCTACGAGTCTCTTGATAGACCAGTCCGCCATGTGATTCCCCAAACCTAACTTTTTAAAAATAACGAGAGGCATCAAATTGATACTTGCACCGAGGTCACACAAAGCCTTGTTGAACATTCACATTCCAATGGTGTAAGGGATGGTAAAAGCTTGAGGGTCCTCTCTCTTGGAAGAAAGATTGCTCGTCGTCACTACACTATAGTGGTGTGTCACCTCCCTTGTGCCCGCATCCACAATCTTCTTCTTTTTTAATAATTCCTTCATGAATTTTTCATAGCCTGGCATCTGAAGCAATGTATCCACCAGCCGTATGTTTATGGACAACTTGCTAAACATCTCAACAAATTTTTGGAACTGGTTGTCCTCTTTCTTCTTTACCAATCACTGCAGATAAGGAGGTCGGATTCTAAGTTCTTGGCCTTTTTCATTTGGAGCCACCTTGCTTTCTTTCTCAACAACCTTTTTGGGATTAACATCCACTTCTCCCTCAGTGAGTTCTTCTTATTCATCAACAAAATTTGGTGCCCTTGGTACCTCATCACTCACATCATTTCTTTTTTTGGGTCAACCACATTCTTAGGCTTAATGCCCGCATCAACCAACACTTTCCTGTTCTCTGTGACAATGTCCATACAATGATTGTCTATCTTTGGATTAGGCATTGTGTCACTTGGGAGGGTTCCTTTCACTCTAGGGTTTATTTGGGTCAAAAGGTGACTCACTTGAGCTTTCAAATGTTTAATGGATGTTGAATCAAAACTCACCATTTAGGAAAAGTTAGATACCTCCCCTTTTAGCTCCTTGACCCCGTTATCCGTGGACTCAACTTTCTTTAGCACTCTTGCTAACATTTTTTCAATCTTTAAATTACCAACATCACATACCCTGGTTGCACTTAGGGTGCATCAGCCTTAGGAGGGGACACATATGGCTTTGAACTCCTATGGTGTCGCTCCCCTTCGCGATTTGGCTCCCTATTTCCCCATCTTGCATTCTTATCAACCCAACCTTGGTTATCACGTTTCCTCTAACCTTGATTCTTGTCACGTGGATGCAAATGGCCTTGGTTGGAACCTTGATATACCGGGCGAGAACCCACTATTTGACTAGCCATGAATTGACGTTCTTCCTCGTACCTTGGTGGTGACGCTTCCCCCTCATATTGCATAGGACCTTAGGTCCCCACTATATTGAAATTATTGGACATGATTCCCATGAAATGCTTTTTCATTAGCTCAAGATGGATCATCATTTTTGCTAAGGTCTCATCTCTTTCTTCATCCCTCTTTCTCATCTCGGTAGCCATAAGGTTGGAAGAGACACTACTTGGGGACGCTTCAGTGCCCCTAGTATGCCATGCCCTGTTCATCTTAGTCATCGGATCTAAGAGAGCTTTGACCAATCCATATGTTTGGTCCATCAAGGACACATCAGCGAGATTATTGGCCATGGACTTATTTATTGAATCAAGTGCGCGATAGAAGCTTTGGAGAAGAACTCCATCAAACAACCCATGGTTTGGACATATTGCAACTTTCTTTTCGAATCAGAGCCAAACCTCATGCAAAGGTTCACCCGGGAGTTGTCTAAAATTGGTAATATCGTCCCTCAATTAGAGCATTCTCAAAAGAGGAAAAATCTATCCATGAAAGCTTCCGCTAGCTCATGCCATGAGGTGATTGACCCCAAGAGGCAACTCCTCCAACCAAACAATGGCTTCTCCCATTAGTGAGAATGGGAAAAGCCTCAGCCGTATCGATTCTTGGCTGATGTTGGTAATATTGAAAGGTTGATATATTTCGAGGAAATTTTGAAGGTGTCGGTTTTCATCCTCACTCTGTTAGCCTCCAAAGAATCCATTCATTTGTATCAAACATAGTATAGTGATCGACACATGAAAGACAGCATTCCGTACTGTAGAAGGTAGGCGAATAGCACCAGCTATGTCAGGTATCATTGGTTCATCATCCTCATGGTACATGTGGTCGTCCACAGAACCCTCTTGAGATTGTTGGCTCATATAAGTCAACCTAAAGAGATACCAAAAACAACAGCAACATAAAAAAATGCAAGATGCTTAATTAACTTAAATCAACAAACAACTAAAGGTTATTAAATCTCATTCCTTGACAACGACAACAAAATTGATGACGTCTAAATCCACCCCTTGCTAGGAGAGAGTGTACACGGTCATCATAATATAATTTATCCAACTCGTAAGTCGAAGTCAAATCCACAGGGAATGAAGATTGATGGCAACAAAAGTCATTTATCAAATTGAATCAAATAGCATCATTGTTTCAAAACTAAGAAAGTAAATATTTGGGGATTGTAGAATCACAATTTGAATTCAAACTTAACGATAAAACAAGGCAACCAACTTTGAAGTAACAATATAAGCAAAAACTGGGGGTGTGCTATTAACAGGGCATTGATAGGATTGGGGTTAACTAGAAATTCAAAGCATTATTTATGAAATAAATAGCCGGGGATAAAGCGGCACCTGATGTTTCTCAACCAAGTGAGTGTTTTTCACCTTGGGTTTTCTCAAACCCCAAGGTTCTATACACTTAAACCGCTATGACTTGAGTAATAATTAAGCTATCTCTAGCCTCAATTCTTTAATGGGTGAATGAAAGTGGGTATTGGCTATCTCTAGCCCAATCCCACGCAATCAAAACCCAAATACCCAACATTATTTTCTCACTCATATTATATTCCTCTTTTTCAAGCAACAATAGAATAAGTAAACACAATCTATACTTCCAATTATAGATATTTCAATTATAATTTTGAGAAAACATAAAATATATGCTAAATAAGTAATTCTAAGATTGAACTACCAACACCAAATCCATTTTAGCCCCTGTCATGCACACACCCCATAGTAAGAGGTTTAGCTACTCATAGATGAAGAACAAGAGATTAATCCAATAAAGGAATCAATATTATTCATCATTAAGAAGAAACTTCAAACTCAATTTGTTCTTCAATGGTGGTTTACCTTAGAAAGATAAACAAGATGAAGGGAAAAGCTCTCACTTCGCTTTATCTTTTCTCTCTCTAAAATTCAATTCAAAAAACAATACAATTCCATTATGGAATATTCTATTCTTTACAAAAAGGTGTACAAAAATAAGGTAAGGCGGCTCCTCTTTTCTTGTGCATGTATGCCCATTATGCCCTGAGAAGCATCTAAAATGTCCTTGTGCCAGAGCTAGAATATTTTACCCTTTTCAGCATGGCCTTACTTGTAGGGCACCTACTTTTCACAGGTTCCCATTCATGAGGCACAGCTCACTCGCAGCTCTGTGCCAGAAAATATTGACAGGGTTCTGCGTTGGCACCAGCGTTTCGCAGGTGCTGACCCAGGTTCTGCAGGTACTCTTTCATCCTTAAAGCAGTGTTTTCCTGTGTTTGTCCTGTGTTTCGCAAGTGTCTACGAAGCGCAACTCCTCTTCTTCTAGCACCATGCTTTTTGTTCAATTCCTTTGCTTTATCTATTTAAACTGAATACCTGCAAAAACTAAAGAGAAAGGGCATAAAACCTTCATAAATGACTTGAAAACCAAGCAAAAGCTCATGCTTAAAAGCCTAATGAGTTGGTAAACTACCAACTCATCATTATGCTACCATAAATTATCACACCAAGGTGATTTCACTCCAGTTTTTGAATGAACCGACGCTAAAATGGAGAGGAAATATTTTATTGCCAATGGGTATGTTTATTTTCTATCTTAAGGCTAGGAAGTTAATTTTGAAAGGATGTCATGCCACCTATTGAGGGTGAGGGGTCCCAATATCGAGGCGGTGAATTTTCAATCAATATCGGTTGTTAGTGAACTTCCAGAGGTGTTCCTAGATAAGCTACTAGGGATCCCTCTTGAGAGGGAGATTGACTTCAGGATTGATGTTATTCCCGGAATGAAGCCTATTTTTATTCTCCCATATAGAATGGCCCCAGCAGAGTTGAAGGAGTAGTTGAAGGATCTTCTTGATAAAGGATTTATTCGACCGAGCACTTCATTATGGGGTGCACCGGTCTTATTTGTCCAAAAAAAAGTATAGGACCTTGCGGTTGTGTATTGATTACTACCATTTGAATAAGGTCACCATAAAGAACATGTACCCACTATCTAGAATCAATGATTTATTTCATCAGCTCCAAGGAGCTAAGTATTCTCCAAGATTGATTTTAGATTCGGGTATCACCAGTTGAGGGTCAAAGAAGAGGATATCATGAAGACAGATATCAGGACCCGATGGGCACTATGAATTAATGGCCATGTCCTTCGGGTTAACAATGCACCAGCGGATTTTATGGATCTCATAAATAGAGTATTCAGACCATACCTCAACTTGTTTGTGATAGTGTCCATAGATGATATATTGGTGTATTCGAGGGATGAGGGTGAACATGCCAATCACCTCAAAATTATTTTATAGACACTCAAAGATCCTCAGTTGTATGCTAAGTTCTCCAAGTGTGAGTTCTAGTTGGATTCAGTGTATTTCTTAAGCCACATAGTGTCAGGTGAAGGCATCAAAGTAGATCCTTAGAAGATTGAGGTAATGAAGGATTAGCCGAGACTCCTACAGAGATTAGGAGTTAACTGGAGGTTTGTGGAGGGATTTTACTCTATATCCACTCCATTGACCAAACTGACTTAGAAGACGACTAAGTTTCAATGGTCAGAGGCTTGTGAGAAGAGTTTCCAAGAGTTGAAGGCTAGATTGACTACAACTTCAGTGTTCACCTTGCCAGAATGAACTGATGGATTTGTAGTACATTGCAATGCTTTGGGAATAGGCCTTAGGTGCTTGTTGATACAGAATGGGAAAGTGATAGCCTATGTATCCAGACAGCTAAAGGTTCATGAAAGGAACTACCCGATGCATGATCTAGAATTGGCTGCAGTGATCTTTGCCCTCAAAATACAGCACCAATACTTGTATGGAGCCCATGTGGACTTTTTAATGGCCCATAAGAGTCTTCAGTACATCTTCAATCAGAAAGAATTAAATCTCAAGCAGTGGAGCTGGCTCAAATTTCTCAAAGACTATGATGTACACATCTTGTATCACTCGAGAAAGGCTAATATGGTAGCTAATGATCTTAGCTGATGCTCCATCAGGAGCTTAGATCATATAGAAAAGAGCAAGAAGAAGTTGGCTGTAGACATTCACAAATTGGCAAACCTAGGGGTTTGCATATTAGACTCCAAAGATAGTGGTGCGGTGGTACTAAATAGAGCGGAATCTTCCTTAGTTGCGAAAAAGAAGGAAAAGCGGTATGATTACCCCACCTTGCTCCAGTTGGAGCAGGGAGTTCACAAGTATTGAAATATGGCTTTCGAGCAAGGGAGATGGTACTCTAAGGTACTAGGAAAAGTTGTGTCCTGAATATGGACGGACTTTAGGAGAGAATAATGGTAGAGGCGCATAGCTCCTGATACTCTATCCACCCCAGTTTCACCAAAATGTATCATAATATGAAGGAGATTTATTGGTGGGCTGACATGAAGAAGAATATAGCTATGTGGTTAAGTGTCTAAATTGTCAACAAGTGAAACCAGAGCCTCATAGACCCTGAGGCCTAGCTTAGAGTATAAAACTACCAATGTGGAAGTGGGAGATGATTAGCATGGATTTCACGATAGGTCTACCTTATTTATTTCAGAAGAATGATTTGATTTGGGTAACTATGGATCGACTCACCAAGTTGCCACATTTTCTACTTGTTAAGATTACAGATTCAACAGAAGATTATGCCAAGTTATACATTCGGGAGATTGTTCGATTTCATACTACCCCAATATCCATCATCTCAGATTGAGGTGCTTAGTTCATAGCTCACTTCTGGAATTATTTTAAGAGAGTTTTGGGTACTCATATTAATTTGAGTACAATTTTTCACCCACAGACAAACAGCCAGGCTGAGCGTACTATTCAAACACTCGAGGACATATTAAGGGCATGCTTCCTTAATTTTAAAGGTAGTTGGGATAACTATTTACCATTATTGAATTCATATATAATAATAGTTGCCATGCCAGTATTCTGATGGCTCCCAATGAGGTTTTATATGGGAGAAGGTGTAAACCACCTATCGGATGGTTTTAGGTTAGTGAAGCATAATTACTTGGACCGACTTGGTCCACCAGGTTGTGGAGAAGGTTAAGTTGATTCAAGAGTGGTTAATAACTGCTCGAAGACGCAAAAAATCCTATGCAAATGTTTGGCGCAGAGACTTGGAGTTTGTTATAGATGATTGGATATTCTTGAAGGTTTTGCTTATAAAAGGTGTCATGCGATTTAGGAAAAAAAAGGAAACTCAACCTAAGGTATATTGTCCTAAGAGGATTGTACGGAGAGTTTGGTTGGTGGCATATGAGTTAGAGCTGCCTAGAGAGCTAGCTTTTGTGAAAGTGTTGTGGAGAAGTTAGAATGTTGAAGAGGCTACATGGGAAACTGAGAATAAGATAAAAGTAAAGTATCCCTAGTTATTCCTCGAGCAGGAGAAAGATGCTTTAGGTATTGATTCTAGACTTACTCAGTATTTTTCATGCTTCATGCTTAATTAGAATACACCATGCATAATGAATTATTAACTGATGTTATATTTTCCTATTTTCTATAACTCGTTCTTATAATTGCTTACTCTCCATGATTCCATAAATTCTTTTCTTGTGATTCAGTACCTAGCAGTAATATTTTTCCATCAGTGGAGAGGAGTTGCAGGGGAGTGAGGAAGAGGTAGTAGGTAGAGTATTCATACAGTTGTGATGTTCCATTTCAGTAATTTTAGAAGTCCAAGAGGACTTAGTGTGATTTTATGCACTACTCTTTATTGTTGTGATTGATTTTGCCCTATGAGGCCTATGGTGTTGATTCTAGTTAATTAATATATGATTTGGAATTCGAGGATAGTACTAATTATAAAGGAAACTCGAGAAAATTTTTTAAAGTATTTCAAAATCCACTAGTGTCCTCGGTCATCATTAGAGGAAGAAAGATCCGAAGAGGGCGATGTTATAACAACTCGTACCCTTAGAAAAGAATTTTCGACTTAGTACGTGATTTTACTCATGTAATGGGGAGTGCATTTGATGTATGAAGTCCTTAACCAAGTATGAAAGTATGCAAGAGTTGAAATACCAAGAGTGAGAAGTTGCGGAAATTTCAGTATGCAGGCGTCGCAGGTGACTTATGAGATGTAGATTAGACTTACGAGCCGTGAATCCCACCGCATGTAGAGGCCAGATATTTTAAGTTAGTGCATTAACTAATAAAAAAACATACAAATCATATATGTGATCTATCAAGTGTCCATTGCACTGTAAATGGAGGTCCTATTTTTATAAGTTGTTGTTTAAGCCTGCGGAAGCAACCTACAAACCGCAGAATGATTCTATGAATTGTACTTGTCTAGTGTAAATAAACACCTAGAAAAGCTGAGCTACTATATAAGGGATACGAAATGATCTATGGGCCGATAAGATTTATAATTCATAATTAACTTTCGTAAATGAACTTCAGAGAGTGATAACGTCCAAACTACACTCTTCTTTATGAAGGAGTGCACACGGTCGATGTATCAAAATAAATAATCCAACAGGTGCCGGGGTCGAATCCCAAAAAGAAATGTCAGCTGATCACACAATAGTCATCTATTAAGGTGAACTAATTCGCATCAATGTTGCAAGACAAATAAGAGAAAATTGGGGGAATCATGATTTATAAAATAAAATATTAAATTACACACTAAAAACAGGGGCAAAGTATAGAAAAGACCAATGAAGAGACTACTAGGAGTGTGATATTGATAAGGGCGTCAATGGGTTGGAAATGTTAATTGCTCCTATCTTTACTCAACAATATGATTAGCTGCAGATTAGGCAACACCTTAAGTTTCTCAACAGATTAGATGTCTTATACCTCGGGTTTTCTCAAATCCCAAGGTTCCTCTTCACAACAGCCACATCAACTTGGGTATGGATTCACTATTTCTATCTCCAATCCTTAATGAATGTGTAATAACGGGTTTTGGCTATGTCTAGCCCAACCCCACATAATTACCACCCAACTACCCATTAGTGTTTCCTCACCCATACCTTAATTTTCTTTTTTCAAGCAAAATCAAAGTAAGGAAATGCAACCCACATTTGCAACTATGAGTTTTCAACTTAAAATTTAGAGAAAATACTAAAATCATACTAATTGAGTAAATCCAAGATCAAACACATAATACCCAACCCAAATCAACCCCGATCATTCACACACCCCTAGAAAAAAATTTAGCTACTCATGTAAGTAAAGTAAGACATTACATTAAAAAAATTCAATATCCATTCACAAACTTGAGTAACAGAATTCAAGCAAGGTCTGAACTCCAATGGAGTTTTCTACCTTCTCAATGAAAAAGACGACTCTTTTTCTTTCTACTTCTCTTTACTTCGTAGACAAGCCAAAAGCAATAAAATAATCAATACTTTCTAATGGAATATTTAGTTCTTTTATGAGAGGTACAAAAATAGGATACATATCAGCTCCTCTTTTTTCGTGTCTGACGTTTTTACCCCTGACTAACGGGCTTCACTTGCGATTCACCAGCGGATTGTCGGTGCATGTTTATGAAACGTCGGTCGGCTCTAGCTGAAGGACAGTGAGATTTTAGGCTCTTTGACACTGGTACTGGCAGTTCAGCGGTGCTGATCTGCGGACTTCTGGTTGGTAACAGCTCCTAGCAGTAAGTTCCTTAGCACTTCGGTGTTGGCACCGGCAGATCACCGAAGCTCATCTATAGTCCGTCGTTCTCCATCCTTCTTCCAGATAGTAGGCAACTGCGGTCAATCTAGCGTTTCACCGGTGTTCTCCGGTGGAGCACCGACCATCAACTCTATTTCCATGCTTTTTGCTCAATTTCATGCTTTTCTCCATTCAAGTCAAGTACCTGCAAGGTCAAGGAGAAAAAGGAATAAAATCCACCTAATTGACTTGAAAACTAAGCAAAACTCATGTTTAAGAGCCTAGTGAGTTGGTAAATTACAAATTCATCAAACCCCCAAACTTGAACCATTGCTTGTCCTCAGGTAATGCAATTCTTTTCAATTGAGCAAATGGAAAGCATGTCAGCATGAAGTTATGCATCAAGGAACAATGAGCCTAAGACAACCCAAAAATACTCACCAGCTCAAGGATAAAGAGAAATGACTCCCCCAAAATGTGAGAAAGTTTCAAGAGGTAACCACAATGAATATGCATGCTTCACAACTGCTTTAATTTTTCAAAACAAAGGCATGGTTTATCCAATCAAACACATATAGCATCTCAAATCATAGTCATTTCTCATTCAAAGCTTGCCTTAAAGCTCACACCGCTCATGCCTCAATACATCTTTACATCAATGCAAGCATATCCTTAAAGGGAGTGATGCCACTCACTACAAGAGAGAATCCCCTTTATTTATCATTAAACAATGCACACACAAGGGATTATAGAATAAGACGATCTCACCCACACTCAAAATCAATTAGGACTTGCGGGTCATGATGAAGGCTAGGGATAAGGATAGGACAAATATTTAGTTCAAGTGACTAGAACCTCCCTAATGCCTTTTTGTGAACACTTTTAACCTCCCATCAAACTCTTTAGATCACTCCGCCTTATTCCTCTTTTTTTTATTCATCTTCATCTTTTATTTCTCAAAAGCTCTCCTTGAAACTCCTTTGGCTCTCACATTAAGCTTCATCTAAGCAAGAGGTAACACCATTTCACTATCCTTTTCTCGTTTTGATGATTCAAGGTTTCTCAACCCATAATTTTATTTATTTTAATCACAATTTGGTGCTACCTCACATTCAAGCTCTTCACATTTCTCACTTTCTTGTACACCCCCAAACTTAGGCTTTTTGCCTCTTTTCCATTGATTTCCTTCTCTCTATCTATGTATTGGGCTTCGAGGACCTATTATTTTCATTCATTTATCATTAGAAATTAGGGAGGATGGGTGCCAAAGAATAGGATTACAAAGGGACATCGGGCTTGTAATATGGTTTCCAAGAGTAAATAGTCCAAAGGCTCAACATTGGCTTGCAAGGGAAGACGTTTTTGGAGGTCATTTTGGGCGAAGTGACTAATCATAAAAAAAGTCTAAAATCATGTTCTAAGTGATGCTACATCTAAGATTTCTCCTTGAGTCACACTTAGGGCAAGTTCTAGACAAGCAGAGGTGTATGAGACTCATTCAAATGACCTTACCACACAAGAAATCACACCCAAAGAGTTCATACAAGTCATTATTATCACAAGATTTTGATTCAAGATAATAGAGCATGTGAATCCATAAGGCAAACAGGGAATATGCAATGTATGACAAGAGAGTGGTACATTTCCCATTTCAAATGCCCATTTTTCTTTCAAATTCATTTTTCATGCAGCATAAAAAAAATTTGGTGGTATCTCTCAAAAACTGTTTTACAAAAGACACAAAGAAAAACATGGCATTTTCTGTTAAAAGAGTCACCTCACAATCTATCATTGCGAAATGTCACCCGGTTCTACTACAAAAAGAAATAAAAAAGAAATTTCTCCTCAGAAAAGAACTATGGTATGAAGAAAACCCTTAGAGTTTAATTACTATCTACTATTTACAAAGGAGAAAATCAAACTTTTGGGTCACAAACTATGAACTTTTGGCAGTAAAAAACAAAGACCCATTAAAAAACACTAACAATACAAAGAAAATTTTCTATTCATCCATTTCAAGCTCGACAAAGGCTTTCACACATTTAACAAGATAAATAGCCTAGCAAGGGTAATCATCAAACATGTTAAAATGAGCCCGACAAAGGCTTACAAATCCTCACAAGCCTGACAAGGGCCACATCAAATCATAAAAAAAATAAATGACCACCACAATAGGAACACTCATCCCCCCCCCAACTCAAACATTATATTGTCCCCAATGTAAGCATGCAAAACAGAGAGGGCGAGAACTCTCTAAAATGGTAACTCATCATCTTCCCCATCTTGGCTTTGATTGCCCAGATCTTCTGCCTCCTTCCCCAATCCCTCAGACAAGTCGTCAATGGGGTCTCGGACAATAGAAGGGCAGTCATCGCTGCATCAAGGGCTCTCATGTCGGGCACCTACATGGACGTCCAACTCTTTCATTCCCTTACCTCATTCCAGAGAGAGGTGACGGCCCCCTCCACCACATCCACTCATGAGCACAGCTTGGTAGACTCTCATACATGTACTTCATCTCCTTTTTCACTGTTTGGTCAACAAGGGCAGGGAGACATTTTAGCCAACTTCTGAAGCTGGCTCTCATGAGAGTTAGTCGTCTCCGCAAGTTTATGGAAACTGCTTGGTTGGGAAGATATGGGATGGGATGATGCTCTCCTAGGAGGGGCTTCACCTGAAGCTTGTCCAGATGCCTCTGGGTGTGGCATATTAAGATTAGGAGCCAGTTGGGGTCGCTCAGAACCATGAGAGAAAGATCCTTTTGGATGATCAAAAGCTTGTAGCCACTTTCTCTTCTCTTGGGAGCATCCGCGTCCCTTTTGCAATCCACACTAATGACACTTGTAGCGGAGCTTGGGGCTTCATCTGAGAACAGTAGCACTCCAGCTTGCAGGCATAGCTGAGATACGAGCACAGCATAGGGCATAGAGGTGTCATCTTGGCTAGCTTTTCTCTTCATTCGAATAGCCATAATTTCTTTAAAAGTTATGAGGATCCCTGTCATGATGCAGGTGATGAGGATAGTGGCTTCCAAATTGATCCACTCCTCATTCATTGAAGGTATGATACAGCCACAAGTGATGTCCAACCACAGCTTGGCCTCAAACTTAAGATCATGGAGAGAAATCTCGCCACCCATGGTGGCCCGGAAGGGTGTGTCTGCAGTAATAACTGGAGCTATACAACTGAATTAGTTCTCTTTATCAGCAACTCGGGTTGTATATTCAAACCCGGTGTCAAGCTCGTCCTCCTAGAATAAAGAATTAATGACTGCTAGAGTGATGCCAATCTTCACACCTCTCACCTAACTTAAGGCAGGTAGAGAAATTCGTCCACCTTGCCCCTGTGATGCATACTCTCCTGCCTGGCTTGGTAAGAGGCATAAAATTTCGGAATGAGGTTGGGGTAGTAATCTGGGAGTGGATTGGTAAAAGCATTCCATTGGCGGTCATTGAATTGAGCGGTGATATTGGGGAGGTCGCCTCGCAGCCCTATCAAGTCAAATTGCTTCTTAACAGTGATTGATCTGCCCTTGCAAATCGCATAATGCCCCTTCATGTCAGACACACAGAATATTATGGCCTCTCAGGAGTTGGTAGGTGTTGCAGATGCCTTTCCTTTCCCCTTTCCTTTGGTGGAAGAGGAGGCTAGAGCATTGCCCTTGCTCGGATTCCTGGATGAAGACATACTCTGCAAAACCATATTAGTGTCATACAACCATACTTTTTTTTATATATTTTTGTTTGAGAGAAAATAAAATAAAATAAAGAAAAGTAAAAATTTAAAACTAACATCTACACTAAACAAATGCAAGGAATTATAATAATTGAATGACAAAAAAGTACAGTTTCTCACATGTGAAGCATTGGCAGTGCCGGCAAGACACCGGCGAAACGCAGATGAAGATCTGCGAACCGCCGGTTAATCGTCGGACCATAATAGAACACTAGGAATACTAAGATTATCCAGTGACACACCGGCATTTTGCCAGTCTCGACTCGCGAAATGCCGATGCAACGCAGGTCTGGGGCAGTGGCCTGAAGCCCTGAACCCCGATCTGCATTGCATCCGGCGTTTCGCCAGTGGACGTCCGACAGTGAAATTCCTCAAAAACTTTGTGAAATTTCAAAACACTCAGATTCTAAACTCACCCACTCAACATAGAAACAACCAAATAAGTAAAAATGATAATTTACCCTTAAGAAAGTCATCACTCCATCTATCATCGGGCAAATTGTGCAATTTAAGCACACATGGGGCTACTCAGAATTCACCCCCAACTAAGATCAATACTAAGAAGTAAGAATTTTTGTATAGAGAAGACCCACATTGGAATTCAACATTATATCACTACCCCCACATACCCACAGAATGAATAATAGCAAAGTACTAACAAGCATAATCATGGGGGTAATGGGGATCACAAGCTCACAATAATCCATAACTTTAACTCAATAATCAAAATAGTGTAAAAGTTACATACTAAATGGATTTTTAGAGCAAAGAGAGGAGAAAGACCAAAACTTGAATAAAGGAGCTTCACACAACTTTTTCTTGCCTTAGTGTATTTGAGAATATAAGTGAGTAGTGATGAAAATGGGGAATGAAGTGTAGGTTTTATAAGAGAGAAAGAGGTAAGGGGATTGGTAGGTGAAAGGTGGGTTTAATGGTGGGAAGGTGGAAAGGTAGTGTATTGCGAAGTTAAAAAAGTGTAATGGGGAAGTGGGAAGGTGGAAGAAAGGGTTTATGGGGATTTGAAGGGAATTTGTCTGGTATTTTTAAATACAAGGTTGGGTCAATCCATGGTGCAGTCAAAAATTTTTAAAAGATGGACTTACCTGCACCTGCGCTTAACTAGCATTCGCCGGTAGGGGTCGGCGGTTTGCTGGATCTGAGGTCGGTGCCCATTACCTTTCCAGTTCACTGTTAATCTTTTGGCGATTGGGCGATGGTTTGCGAGTTGGTACCGGCGAGTCACCAATTGGATCGCAGAATACACCCCAACTTCCAAGTGTACTGTTTGAAGCCAGTAGTTCATGGATTGGTATCGGTGCTCCGCCGGCAAGTCGCCCGTTTCCTCTCTTCTCTCCCCCTATTCTATTCATCACCTGCTACAAGGTGGCATTTTGCATGTGTGCACCTGCATTTCGCCGGTCTAACATCGTGCCTGCCCTATTCTTCTTCTCTATTGTTTGTGCATCCAAGCTACCTACAAAATCAAAAACAATAAAACATCAAAATTCTCTAGATAAAAATGCTTGGGTTGCCTCCCAAGAAGTGCCTTAGTTAACATCGTGGCACGACGGATACCTTCCCAATCTCTAGCACTCTGGAGGGTCATCCTCCGATTCACTATTAACATCAACAGATTCATAACACTCGTCTTCCCCATCGAGCACTGCCATAACCTTACACTCATTTGGGGGATTGATAGGCTGACATACATTGAAGGTGACCTCGTCACCACCAACTCATAACTAAACCTCCCCATGCTCCACATCAATTAGAGCCTTTCATGTTGCTAGTAGAGGTCGACCCAAGATGATCAGCACCTCGATGTGAATCTCACAATCCAGTACAAAAAAATCAGCTGGGAATATGAATTTATCCACCTTCATAAGAATATCAACAAGCACTCCAACGGGTCTTTCGATTGACCTATCCGCTATCAACAGCCTCATAGAGGTAGGTTTGGGACTGCCTAGCCCGAGTTTCTTGAATATCATGAAAGGCATGAGATTGATACTAGCATTGAGGTCACACAAAGCCTTATTAAACATGCACAAGCTAATTATGCAAGGAAGGGTGAATGCCCCAGGGTCGTTGCATTTTGGAGCAAGGTTGCTAGTCATGACAGCACTACAATGATGGGTCACCTCATCGGTGCCCCTATCCACTACCTTTTTTCCTTCAAGAGTTCATTTATAAATTTTGTATATTCTGGCATTTAAATTAAAGCATCCAACAGTGGTATATTGATAGATAATTTTATGAACATATCTATGAATTTTTTAAATTGATTGTCCTCCTTCTTTTTGGCCAACCACTATGGATATGGAGAGGAAACTCTTACTTCATGGTCCTTGTCATTAGGGGCCTTCATGCTCGCATTCACATGAACATTATCCGAGGGTGTCATATAAACATCTCCCTCATCTTTTCCTTCCTTATTGTCACCAACACTTGGTGCTTTTGGCACCTCATCCAACACATCATCGTCAATTTTCTTTGGGGAATCAACATCTTTGGGCTTCATGCCCACATATTTCAATATCTTACCACTCCTAATCATGATTGTCATGCAATGACCATCTTTCTTTGGATTCGGGACAGTATCACTAGGAAGTGCACCCTTCATGCGAGGGTTCATTTATGCAGATAAATGGTTCATTTGCGCTACGAGGTGTTTGATTGAAGCTGAGTGTGAGCTCACGGTTTGGGCGAGGTGAGACACCTCCCCTTACGAACTCTCTAACCCCACTGTCAGTGGATTCAACTTTTTTCAACACTCGTGAAAATATGTCCTCAATATTTAAGCTTCCTATATCACTCACCCTGGGCTGTCCTTGAAGTGTTTCTGCTTTTGGAGGAGGTAGATAGGGGTTATAACTTCGGTGATATTGCTCTCCTTAGCGATTTTGCTCTCTATTCCCCCATCGATCATTTCTCTCCCCCCATCCAAGATTATCACGGTTCTCCAACCTTGATTCTTCTCTGTTGGGTGCCAAGGGCCTTGATTGACACCTTGATACCTAGGGCGAGAATCCCCTAATTGGCCTGACATTTATTGACACTCCTCCTCATATCTCGGGAGTGAAGTATCATCATTAAACTGAGCCACAACATTCACATTCTTTATACCAACTCCCATCACATGTTTTTTCATCAACTCTAGCTAGTTCATCATTTTGGCGAGAGTTTCATCTCTAGCCTCATCTCTCTTCCTCAATTCAGCACTCAACAGATTTGGGGCAACACCACTAGAAGATACCTCCGCTTCTCTAGTATGCAATGCTCGATTGGTCTTTGTCATTCTATCAAGTAATTCCTTGGCTAATCCATAGGGCTGATCCATGATTTATCCCCCCAGCTAAATTATTTGCCATAGACTTATTGATAGAATCCAATGATCGGTAGAAGTTTTGAAGTAGAACCCCATCAAGTAAGCCATGGTTTGGACAAATGGCTACCTTTTTCTTAAACCTCAACCACGCTTCATGGGGTTGTTCCCCTGCAAGTTTTTAGAAGTTATTAATGTAATCCCTCAGCTGCAAAATCCTCGAGGAAGGAAAGAACCTATCCAAAAATGCCTTTGTGAGTCCATTCCAAGAGGTAATAGATCCGAGAGGCAACTCCTCCAACCATACAGCTGCATCCCCTGTGAGTGAAAATGGAAAGAGTCTCAATCTGATTGACTCTTGAGTGATATTTGTAATGTTGAAGGGTTGATAAATCTCCAAGAAGTTGGGAGATGCCTGTTTGCTTCCTTATTGGGCATTCCTCCGAAGAGTCCCTTCATTTGAAGTAAATGCAGAAAAATTGCATTCCCTACCGTAGGAGGTAGGCGAATTGCACCTACTACGTCGGGCATCACAGGGTCATCATCCTCATGATCCATATGCCCATCCACCGAACCTTCTCCTTCTAGTGAGTGCTTGCTCATATCAAATTCAACCTAGAAGGCGCCAACCATAATTGTAAAGTCAAACCAGTTAAGATGCGAGATCAATTCGAAATGACAACAACTATAGGCTATCAAACTACATTCCCTGGAAATGGCGCCATTTTTGATAACGTACAAACTACACTCTTATTTATGAAGGAGTGTAAATGGTCGTTGTATCAAAATAAATAATCCAACGAGTGCCGGGGTCGAATCCCACAAGGAATGTCAGTTGATCACACAATAGTCGTCTATTAAGTTGAATTAATTCGCATCAACGTTGCAAGACAAATAAGAGAAAATTGGGAGAATCCCAATTTATAAAATAAAATATGAAATTGTACAATAAAAACAGGGACAAAGTATAAAAAAAGACCAATGGATAGATTACTAGGGGTGTGATATTGATAAGGGCTTCAACGGGTTGGAATTATTAATTGCTTCTATCTTTACTCAACAATATGATTAACTGCGAATTAGGCGACATCTTAAGTTTCTCAACCAATTAGATGTCTTATACCTTGGGTTTTCTCAAATACCAAGGTTCCTCTTCATAATAACCACATCAACTTAGGTATGGATTCATTATTTCTAGCTCCAATCCTTAATGGATATGTAATGGGTTTTGGCTATGTCTAGTCCAACCCCATATAATTACCACCCAAATATCCATTAGTGTTTCCTCACCCATATCTTAATTTCCTTTTTCAAGCAAAATCAAAGTAAGGAAATGCAGCCCATATTTATGAGTTTTCAACTTAAAATTCAGAGGAAATACTAAAATCATAATAATTGAGTAAATCTAAGATCAAATACATAATATCCAACCCGAATCTACCCAATCACTATTCCTAGCAAAGAATTTAGCTACTCATGTAAGGAAAGTAAGAAATTGCATTAAACAAAAATTCAATATTCATTCACAAATTTGAGTAAGAGAAATTCAAGCAAGGTCTGAACTCCAATGGAGTTTCTTACCTTCTCAATGAAGAAGATGAATCTTTCTCTTTCTACTTTTCTCTACTTTCTATACATGCCAAAATCAACAGAATAATCAATACTTTCTATAATGGAATATTTAGTTTTTTTATGAGAGGTACAAAAATAGGGTACAGATCTGCTTCTCTTTTTTTGTGTATGACGTTTTTACCCCTGACTAATGAGCTTCACTTGCAATTTACCAGCAGTTCACCGGTGCATGTTCGCGAACGTTGGTCGGCTCTAGCTGAAGAATAGTGAGATTTTAGGCTCTTCGACGCTGGCACCGGCGGTTCACCGATGCTTATCTATGGTCTGCCGGGCTCCATCCTTCTTCCATACAGTAGGCAACTGCGGTCAATCCGGCATTTCGCTGGTGACCTTCGGTGGAGTGTCGGTCATCAACACTATTTCCCTGCTTTTTGCTTAATTTCTTGCTTTTCTCTATTCAAGTTAAGTACCTGCAAAGATCAAGGAGAAAAAGGCATAAAATCCACTTAATTGACTTGAAAACTAAGCAAAAACTCATGTTTAAGAGTCTAGTGAGTTGGTAAATTACCAACTCATCAGAGAGGTATAATTTACCCAGCTCAATTTGCAATTTGATTTACGGACTACAGATCCAATCCATGGTCCGTAAATGGGCCCATGTACCGTATATTCATTCCCTTTTACCTCTATATCTATAAATGGCTCCACCCCGACTCTTTACTCATTTTCCTCACCTCTAACTCGATAGAACAAACCTCCTTCTTCTCTCCAAGCTCTCCTAGCTTCAAGGTAAGCTCCTCTTAGCAAGCTTAAATTATTGAATTTCTATCTTTTCTCTTTCTAGGATTTCAAGGAAAATCCAGCTTAAATTATTGAATTTCTAGCTTTTCTCTTTCTAGGATTTCAAGGAAAATCCACTCTCTTGCTGAAAAAGTCTTGGCAACCCACTTTCAAGCTTGATATTGTGTCTTGTATTGCTTTTACTATAACAAGATACGTAAGGCAAACCCTAAAATATGAGAACATCATGTTTCTTCCACACAAGCTTTCCTTAGCTCATGCAATATACTCTATGATTTCTAGGTTTTTTTACTATAGCTTGAAGAAAGACCCATGTTAGGGTCATGTGAATTTGATGAACATTTTATGCACTACTATGGGTTTTACTTACATCTTTTAAAAGTTCCTTCATATTCATGCATGAAATATACTAAATTGTAAATTTTTCCGTTATACCTATATTATGAACTCTTGATTATATGATTTGAGGATCTCTCCCATGATTTTGATGACAAAATAATTAATATGTATTATAAATGATTTCACCCACCCATGATATATGAAATCCTACTTAGAGCATGAGTTCTCTATTAAAAGCATGGTTATGATCTTTAAGTCTCCAATTTAAAAGCATGAAGTATGAGTATAATTTCCATGATAAAGAATGAAGTATGAATGAGTATGATTTCCATGATAAGCATGAAGTATGAATATGATTTTCATGATAAAGCATGAAGTATAAATATGATTCCCATTATGAGGTATGATAAATAAGCATGAGCTTTCAAATAAAGCATGATGCTTGACTATGAACTCTTCAAAAAAGAGTATGATGATAATTATGAACCCAAGGTAAACTTCATGGATATGATGTATGATTTTGGGAGCGAATGATAAACCGAGAAGACATTTGTCTTTAAAAACAAATGTTGAAACTACATTTTCTAATGTAGGAGAGAATCGTATCATTCGCCCGAGCGCATCTCATGATTTATTATCCCTTAAAGTGGTGGATGATTCAAAAATCTTGCTAGCAAGTCAGGTCATGTATGTCACCTACCCGATAATGTAGGTGATGGTTTAGCTAATTGGGTAGAGATCAGACGCCATATGAAAATGGTGGTTTATGTCGGTCAATCCATGGACTCCCACGGCATCGCAGCTATTATATGTGTCACACCCCACCTTGGAGGGTATGACGGCCACCTGGTGCCTGCTAGGCTCTGGACTGCTAAATGGTCCAGCCTAAGCACGTCTGGTGCTTTGGCTGGCCCTGGCTCTATTCCAAGAAGCAAAACGGCTATATAACGGCTGTAAACACAGCCTCCGGCCAACTGGCCTATAGCCACCTGTACCTGTACTATCAGCTAACCAGAACACATTCAATATGGGGGAGCCTATACGGGCCGACAAGGTCACCATGCTGTCTAGTTATCTGTAATTCAACAATGAAGTATTGGAAAGCTACGTGACCGAAAGGTCACCACTACTGTCAATCTATGGCCCCACACGGCCAACATAAAAGAAATAAAAGTACTAACAGCTATACAACTGCACGGCCTTACACGACCGGCTCAACTGACCACAGGGAAATATATACAGACTGCAAGCCTCTAGGAATAACAATAGAAATGATCGGGACAGGGCCCCGACCTACCCGTACTGTACAACAAAAGAAAACGAAATACACCTCTGGAATTCAGTCTCCGGATGACAGGAGCTGAATACTCGATCGCTGACAGGAATCACGAGGGATCGCCTCCTCGTCTATGAGTACCTGCAGGCAAGTAATGCAGCACCCCGATCGGGCGTCAGTACTGCTGGTACTGAGTGTGTAAAGCAATAACTGAAAGAAATATCTGAAACAACAATACAACTGATGAAACTAAAATAGGAAGGAATAGATTAACTGTCTGATAATGTAAATTACGCCTACTCTTAACTATACTGGAAGGAGTAGGAGTCATACCTGGAGATGTATCATTCTACTGCCGATCTACTAGTATCTAATGTAACATGGCATAACATAACATAACATAACATAGCACACACAAACCTTACCCGGCCCCCATAAGCCGGGAGGTACAACCAACACGAAATCTATACCCCTACCCCGGTCATCCCATCTCCTATAATAACTATAAGCATCCTGCCGGTCCCCTGGGTATGCACTTGGGCTCGCTGAGCCCCTGACTATAACTGTACCTGAGTCTGTAGGACTCCTAAATCAACACCCGGGCATATCCGCTCGACAGGGGTGTGTAAGGGCCGACCAAGGCACAATATGGGGAAAACTGGCATCCCATCTTCGTCCCCTGTGGGACGGCATGCCGATCCGTAGAGCGACGTATCCTCGTCCTCTATTTTCTGTGTGTCTACCTGTATACCAGCATCCGACACGATATGCCCCAAAAAGGCAACTGAGTTCAGCCAGAACTCACACTTGGAAAACTTGGCGTACAGCTGACGGACTCTAAGGATCTGGAGTACTGTTCGTAAATGGTTTTGGTGATCTGTCTCTGAACGAGAATATACTAGAATATCATCGATAAATTCTATCATGAACAGATCCAAATACGGTCTGAATATACTGTTTATCAGATCCATAAACACTGCGGGAGCATTCGTCAGCCCAAAAGACATAACCAGAAATTCAAAGTGACCATACCTCGTCCTGAAAGCAGTCTTTGGAATGTCCTTTTCACGAACCCGGACCTGGTGATATCCGGACCTCAGATCTCTCTTAGAGAAATATCTGGCCCCCTGCAACTGGTCAAACAAATCATCTATTCTAGGGAGCGGGTATTTGTTTTTAACTGTTACTTTGTTCAGCTGCCGGTAATCTACACACATACGGAGTGAGCCATCTTTCTTTCTTACAAACAGAACTAGCCACCCCACGGAGAAGTACTAGGCCTGATAAAACCTTTATCCAACAAGACTTTCAGCTGCTCCTTTAATTCTCTGAGTTCTGCAGGAGCCATACGATAGGGAGGAATTGATATCGCCTGAGTGCCTGGTAACAAATCAATAGCAAAATCTATCTCCCTTTCTGGGGGAATGCCAGGTAACTCATCAGGAAACACATCAGGAAACTCGTTCACTACCAGAACAGACTGGAGTGTCGGAGATTCTACTTGGACATCCTGAACTCTGACCAGATGGTAAATACATCCCTTAGATATCAATTTCCTCGCCTGAAGGTAGGAAATAAACCTACCTTTTGGCGTAGCGGTGCTGCCCTTCCACTCCCGCACTGCTTCTCCTGGGAAGTGGAATCGGACCGTCTTGGTCCAACATTCAACATTGGCAAAGCACGGCACTAACCAATCCATACCCATTATGGCATCGAAGTCTATCATTTCTAACTCGACCAGATCCACTGTGGTCTGACGGTCGGCAACCTCTACTGTACACCCCCGGTAAATTCTGCTAGCCACGATCGAGTCACTGACGGGTGTGGATACCGAAAAGGGCTGCTGTAATAATTCTGGTGCAATATTGAACTTTCGTGCCACAAATGGAGTAATGTAGGACAAAGTGGACCCTGGATCAATCAATACATAAGCAGGGTGTGAGCAGATAGTTAGCATACCTGTCACAACATCAGGTGACGCTTCTGAATCTTGCCTCCCTGGTAAAGCGTATGTGCGGCTTGGACCCGCACCTGCACTGGAGGCCTTTGATCTGCCCCGACCCCTGCCTGCTGAAACTGAGGGCCTTCGCCCTGCCGAGGATGCTGTGGCTCGTGACCCTGCAGATGCCCTGTCCTGTCTTTCCCGATCCTCTCGACCTCTAGCTGGGCAATCTTTCATCAAATGGCCTTCTTGGCCACAAATATAGCATCCGGTGGAGCCATACCTACATGCTCCAGGATGGCGTCGACTGCATATAGGGCAAAGTGGTAGGGCATACCTACTCTGCTCCGCCCTCCTCTGTAATGGTGAATCTGCCATCTGCGAGCCTCTACCGATCTCTGACTGCCCCCTGCGGCTAAATCTACCCCTGTGCGGCTGTGGCGGGGGCGGGGGCTTGGGCGGCCTGTCTAACAATCGTGGCCTGGGTCCTCCCCGAGCCTCCCTCTGTAACTAAACTGGCCTGTCCCGGCGGCGCTGTTCCTGATTGGCCCTTCTGATCTCCCGATGCCGCTGTCTGATGCCCTCAATATTCTGGGCAAATGCCTGAACTCGAGCGATGTCCATGTCCTCTCGCAGTGTGGCCGTAATACAAGTCTCAACATATTCTGGATTCAACCCCATGATAAAGCAGTGTACTCTGGATGCCATGGTATCAACAAAGGCCGGTGCGTATCGGGCCAAAGAATCAAACCGCAAGGAATATTCCCGAACACTCATGGCCCCCTGCTCCAGATGTAGGAACTGGTCTACCCGGGCCTGTCGAATCTCCCGCAGCAAATAGTGATCTAGAAAAGCTCCTGAGAAGCTGGACCAGGTCGGAGGGGAAACATCTCTCCCTCGGGACCTTTCCCAGCTTTCATACCACAATACGATGATGTCCCGTAATCGGAATGCTGCCAACTTAACTGATTCTGTAGGCGTGGCATGCATAACCCTAAAAATTCTCTGCATTTGATCCAGAAAATCCTGAGGGTCCTCTGCCCGGTCCGTACCTGTAAACTGTGGGGGATTCAGAGCCAAGAACTCTCGGACCCTCGAACTACCGGGCCCTCCTGGCGACTCCGCAACTGTAGACGGCATCGGCTGACGCTGAGCAGCCATCATCTGTGCTAACATAACTACCGCACACCTAACCTCCTGGTCGGAAGGTGTCGGTATGGGGACTGCTGGAGGTAGTGTCGCCCCGAGTGGCTCCTGATGTGGTGGAGACTGCTGAGAAGGCTGGGATGATGCCTCTGTAGTGCCCTCTGACCGGGCTGTTTCTAAACGAGGGTGAGGCATCCTGCTGGTGCCTTCCCCTGCTACAATATCTAAACTCCGGCCTGCGATAGGGTGTCGCTGGTCCGACATTATCTGTAACCAAAGAAAACAATAAGCTTTTAGGGACTCAACCCTATATTGTACCGCCCTACAGCACGACTGAATAAGAATAAAAGACAACCATCCTATCATGCCTTGCAGCCTCCTACCCATAGTATGTGGTGCACAACACATCCATGGACAGGACTCTACTTAGCACGGCTTGCAGACTCCCTGGGATACGACCTGCTCTGATACCAAGTTTGTCATACCCCACCTTGGAGGGTATGACAGCTACCTGGTGCCTGCTAGGCTCTAGACTGCTAAATAGTCCAGCCTAAGCACGTCTGGTGCTTTGGCTGGCCCTGGGTCTATTCCAAGAAGCAAAACGGCTATATAACGGCTGTAAACACAGCCTCCGGCCAACTGGCCTATAGCCACCTGTACCTGTACTATCAGCTAACCAGAACACATTCAATATAGGGGACCTATGCGGGCCGACAAGGCCACCATGCTGTCTAGTTACCTGTAATTCAACAATGAAGTATTGGAAAGCTACGTGACCGGCAAGGTCACCACTACTGTCAAGCTATGGCCCCACACGGCCAACATAAAAGAAATAAAAGTACTAACAGCTATACAACTGCACGGCCTTACACGACCGGCTCAACTGACCACAGGGAAATATATACAGACTGCAAGCCTCTAGGAATAACAATAGAAATGATCGGGATAGGGCCCCGACCTACCCGTACTGTACAATAAAAGAAAACGAAATACACCTCTGGAATTCAGTCTCCGGATGACAGGAGCTGAATACTCGATCGCTGACAGGAATCACGAGGGATCGCCTCCTCGTCTATGAGTACCTGCAGGCAAGTAACGCAGCGCCCCATCGGGCGTCAGTATCGCTGGTACTGAGTGTGTAAAGCAATAACTGAAAGAAATATCTGAAACAACAATACAACTGATGAAACTAAAATAGGAAGGAATAGATTAACTGTATGATAATGTAAATTACGCCTACTCTTAACTATACTGGAAGGAGTAGGAGTCATACCTAGAGATGTATCGTTCTACTGCCGATCTACTCGTACCTAATGTAACATGGCATAACATAACATAACATAACATAGCACACACAAACCTTACCCGGCCCCCATAAGCCGGGAGGTACAACCAACACGAAATCTATACCCCTACCCCGGTCATCCCATCTCCTATAATAACTATAAGTATCCTGCCGGTCCCCTGGGTATGCACTTGGGCTCGCTGAGCCCCTGACTATAACTGTACCTGAGTCCGGAGGACTCCTGAATCAACACCCGGGCGTATCCGCTCGACAGGGGTATGTAAGGGCCGACCAAGGCACAATATGGGGAAAACTGACATCCCATCTTCGTCCCCTATGGGACGGCATGCCGATCCGTGGAGCGACGTATCCTCGTCCTCTGGCGGACGAGTCGATACAGCTATTAACCCTGGGGCGGTCATGGATGCTAGGTAATCCAACCCCAAAACAATACAACGGTCTCAACTAGTAATACTATCTGCATATCCCACATACTGAAGCTAATAGTAGTAAAGTATCCGTACATACTGTGTGCTGAACTAGTAATGGTAATGTGTACGTACTTAATACATGCTGAGACTGATAATAGTATATATGTATAAATATAATCTTCTGCCATACTGTGCTGAATCTAACACTGAACAAGATATAGTTTTTCTGCTGAAAACCATGCTGTATACTGAGTTTCTGTAATAACATGATTTACTATTTCTGACATGCTTTCTAAACTTCATTTCAACCTATCATTCTACTTCTGAGATGCCTTACAGATATTACATTGTTTTACTGGGTTTCAACTGAATACGATAATATCCTAACATTCTGTATTACACCACATACTGAGCATGCTGTGCAGTTCTTGACACTTGTATTAGAATCTATGTCGTGCTAGCAAGTTTCGCGCAAGATATAACATGGTACTTCTAATATCGTACCAATATTCGTAATAACCATAACACCTTACTTCTGAACATTCTACTGGCCCTTAAATTACTGTACTATATCGAGATTACTAATTTGCCGAGGAAACTAGCTTTACATACCTTATCCTCGAACTATCCGTCTGTCGGACGAGGCTCGGCCAACACTTCAACTATTTCTCCCAACTGCATTTATAAATATGTCAATTAATACTAAATATAGCTTTATTTTAAAGAACAATGTCACTTTCGATATAATTTATAGCCTAAACTTAGGCTTATCGAAAGACGGTCGAAAACTCGCTATTTTTTAGAGGTTCAGAAGGGAGAAATGTTCACTTCACAGCTAGGAACATATAGACACTAGTTTGGAGCAATTCTACTTACCTTAGCTCTGTAGCTCGACGACTCGTCGGCCGTATTTCACGAAACTAAATCCGTAGGAATGCTCCCTGCTGCCTAATACCTCGGTATCTGAGGTTAATTTGGGTTTGGACTGCGTTTGGCAGCGTAATCGGACGAAAATTATATTACCCTCTTCGTTCCTTTTCTTCCTCTGATTTTTCCTCTCTGTTTCCGCTGGAAGTTATGAGAATAATTAACTTAAAACCGAAGTGGAGCTTTATATACTTGGGCCTGGACAAGGCCAACGTGTCACGGAGCCAACGCGGAGGCTTCACCTCCGTGACACGCTGCCATCGCGGAGGGGCTCTGCCTCGGCTCCTTCCGCGATGGTTCGACAGGTTTCTCGTCCGATCTTTTCCCGGGCCTTCCTTTAGCACGTATGGCCTTCAAATATGCTTAACCAACGTGTGAATAGTTCATCTAGGTGCTGGAAATCCTACGGGGTATAACAATATGATTACATATTATAAAAGGGGAAGTTGCATTATTTTTCTTTCTGAACCCTATGAATTATCACATGATTTTTATTATGATATATGTGCATGGTTTCACTACCCCTCCATACATTATGCTTCTTTTGTCATCTTACATAGAGTATGATTTCATGTATATTATTTTATAATGTAGCCTCAAGTGCAGACATTCTCAAGTGAGTAGCTCAGTAAGCCTACCTCAGTCAGCTTTTGGTGAGCCCCACTCTCCCTTGGGGCAGTCATATCTCAGCAATTGTCTAGTTTTTATTAGAGGTTATACCGGGGCACTTTGTCCTGATATTCTAATACTTTTAGATTAGTAGAGGCTTCATAGAATATCAGAAAATATTCTCTTTTGCTATAACTCTGATTTTAACCGTAATGCCACTTTTGTATTAAAACGGTGATTTTATGAAATTATCTCAATTTTATGATTTATCTCAATATCCTTAAATTTTTTAATCTATTTTCTTTCATGATTAGATGTTTGCTCACAGTTTCATACCATATTCAGCAATACACTCAGGCCATAAATAGCATTGATTACCGGTCTTACTTATGATTTGGATCGGTACATGAAAATACTTTTGACTTATTTTGACAAAACCTTAGAGTCATGTTCCATTTGGGTCTAATAATACCCTACTCTGATTGGTTTCTATGCTAAAGATTCAACTCCGGAGTGATTTCTGCAAACTTCATCGTGGACTTCTCTTAGAACATAATTACCTCTCCTGGGCCCAAGTATCTTGCCAACGGACCTGAGAGCGATCTTTTGTATAGATTTCTATCAACAAGGCAATATCTTGTTGTCCTTGTTCTAAGTGTGCACCAGCCCTTTGGATCAGTCAGTGCTACACTATCCTTTAAATATTTGACAAAATAGTTTCTCTAATTCCAAACCAAGCTTGTTGAGTTAACCTCTCAATGATTGGATTCTCCCATCTGAATGCAGTAAAGTTACTACCACCTGACATCAGGGTTGTCCAATTCAGCTAATGATCTAAGATTGACTAGAGTATCTGTTTCCATGTTCTTCTCTCGAGGTATTTAAATTACTTTCCATTTCTCAAAACAAGAGAGTGGAGTCGGACCTTTTCCAAGCACATTTGCATCCTCTAATCTTTAGCCTCATAGTACCCATATGTCTATTTTAGCACCAGTTGAGAATCACACTTAACTTTGATGGTGTCACCTCGTGCTAGTTCAACACCTACAAGAACGGCCTCATACTTGACCTCATTATTAGTTAGTGGTATATAATCAATGGCTTGTCTGAACTTTTCCCTTATTGGGGCAATCATCACTAGGCCAAGTCCAGTTCCTTTTATATTAGATGATTCATCAACAAGGTACACGGGCTTGAAAGCCTCCGGAGTCCATGACGGCTTCCTTCTCAGATTGTAGAACCATTTTAGGATTGAAGTCAACCACAAACTCAACTAGGACTTGAAATTTTATGGTGGTAAGAGGTTGATACTCAATATCAAACTTGCTCAACTTTACCATCCACTTTGTCATCCTCCACAAAGGTTTGGGCTTATGAAGGACGTTTTGCAAAGGGTACATTGTCACCACAATTATCGGGTGGCTTTGGAGATAAAGTCTTAGCTTCTGAGCAGCCATTACAAGGGCTAAGGCTAATTTTTCCATATGTGAGTATCGAGACTTAACAGTTGCTAGTATTTCGCTAATATAATAAATCGGACATTGCGTATCTTTTTCTTCTATGACCATGACTACACTTAACGTAACTTCTACCACCGCTAGGTAAAGTAGAAATTGTTCTACCTTGAGTGGCTTAGTCAACAAAAGAGGGTTGGTCAAATATGCGTTTAGATCTCATAGAGCTTGCTTGCACTTTGGTGTCTATTTGAATTGATTCTTCTTCTTTAGCAAAAGAAGAATTGATGATATTTCTCTGACAATCTTGAGATGAACCTATTGAGAGATGCTATACGACCAATAAACCTTTTCATCGCCTTCACGCCATCAAGAACATCCAGAATATTTTCAATGGCCTTTATCTTATATGGATTTATATCGATACCTTACTTTCATACAAGAAACCCAAGGAACTTGTTGATTCAACATCAAAAGCACATTTCTCTGGGTTGAGATTCTATTGTACTTCCTCAACATGTTTAAGGTCTCTTATAAATAGCTCAAGTGATCTCCTGCATTAAAAGACTTTAAAATCATATCATCAATATAAACTTTCATAATTTTACCAATTTTCTCTTTGAACATTTCATTCGCGAGTCTTTGATATATGGCACTTGTAATTTTCAATCCAAAAGCATTACATTACAACAATATGTGCTAAAATTAGTGATGAATGAAGTCTCCTAATCATTTGGATCCATTCTTTTTTGGTTGTATCCAGAGTATGTATCAAGAAAACTCATTATCTTGTGTCTTGCCATATCGATCATTTGGTCAATATTTCACATTGAGAATGAATCCTTCAAGAAAACTTTGTTCAAATCCTTGAAGTTAATGCATATTCTGAACTTGTTGAGTTTCTTTGGCGCTACTGCTACATTGCCTAGCCATTCCAAGTACCTTACCTCCCAGATGGGTCCAATGTTAAGTAGTTTGATCACCTTTACCTTAACAAACTTGTTTTTCACTCATATATGGTTCACTTTTTTTGCCTTATTGGATAAAAATTTGGATCCATTTGTAGTCGGTGAGTTGATACATTTGGTGAAATACTTGTAATGTCTAAATTGGACCAAGAAAAATAATTTACATTAAGTTTTAAGAATTCAATGAGTTTTGTTCTGATCTTCGGGATTATCCCCATGCCTAAATATACCTTTCTTTTCGGAAAGTTGACAAACAAGATTACTTGCTTGAGTTCCTCAGTTGTAGATTTGGTTGTGTCCCTATCATCTGTAACCTGAAAATATCTCGGCACCTAATAATGATCCCGGTAGATACTATTAGTATTCTAAACCTTAGTTATTAATCGTGCTTGGATTCAACTTCTGTGCCTGTTATTTGATTTTCTCCTGATCAACTCCAGACTATCCTTTTGTTAAGACAATCGAAAGCATCTCATTTGCTACATGCAGATTCCTTTTCATATGTTTGATTCCTCCTAGAGTTGGAAACTTTATCACCTAATAGAAAGTGGAGGGTATTTCTTCCGTAGTGTGGATCCATAGCCTTCTAAGGATGATATTGTATCCCATTTTTCTATCTGTTACATCAAACCGAGTATGCTTGACCATTTCTTTTGCATTTTTTGGCAATATTATCTCCTCTTGGCTCATCCGCTAGACATGTTAAATCCATCCAAGAGCTTCGTTATTAGTATTACCTTATCGACTAGCTTCATTTTGTTCGAGGATCCACATATGGATTATATCAGTTGAGCTATCTGGATCAATGAGAACAAGTGTAATAAAGAAATCATTAATGTTTAAAAAAATCCCAACACACTGTTGCGTGGGAATTTTAATCCATCCACATCTTTGTTGATGAACGATATTGGCTCTGGGTCTGGAGTCTTCAACCTCCTCATTCTATTGTTTATCGATACGTTAGCTTTTGTTGATGATGATTGAGTTATTTCACTGGCTTCACCTTATTTGATTATCATGTTGATCACCTGTCGAGGTGGAACGGGCTTAGCATTGTTGTTCTCTTTTTCCTTTCCATAATTCATTCTTGTTCTTTCACTAAAAAACTCTTTTAAGTAACCATTCTTAAGAAGTATAGCCACTTACTTTTGGAGATGTCTGCAGTCCCCGGTGTTGTGCCGTATGTCTTGTGAAATTCACATATAAGCCTTGGTCCCTGGATTCGGGATTTGATCTTATCAATTTTGGGAAATGGACCTCTCATATGTTTCTTATTGCATTGAGCAGTTCTGTTGGGCCGATAATGAAACCATATTTTGATAACTTTGGGAACTCATCCATAGAATGGATGGGATTAGGAGACTTCGTTGTTTCCTTGTTTTGCAAACCATTGTGATCTCAATCATTCCCACTTCATCCATCGAATCCATAGTTTTCCACGTAGTAAGAGATTCTTTCACACTGACTTGGGCTCGCCCATGCTAGATGGTTAAGGTGAGAAGAAACTTCTAGTGGGTCTTGGATCCTATTCACACCCTTTGCTTGCCACACTGTTGGACTGAAAATAGTCATCCTCCATCCTAATCTTTGACTCATATCAATTATGAACATCAGTCCAATTTGTGGCCTCGAACTCTATCAGACTTTCCTTCAGCTTTAACAATTTGCAATCAACTTTCCAGGTACAGACCTTTTGTGCAAGCTTCAGCGGCCCAATCACCCAGTACTGAAGGTAGTTGCATTCTTTCCTTTTGAAATTTAATCACAAAATCTTGGAGCAGCTCAAAGTCACGTTTCTCAATTTTAAAGATTTTAGCTTATAGGGCCTGCACCTTCCTTGATCTGGTGTGTGCTTTAATGAACTACCTATAAGTACAATAAACAAATCAATAGAATTTTCAGGTAATAAAGAATACCAAGTAAGAGCTCTTTCGGACAAGGTCCCCCAAAACTTCTTGACCAAGATAGATTCGATCTTGTCCTTGGTCAAGTCATTTCTTTTAACATCGGTAGTGAAATCTAGGATGTGTTCCTTAGGTCCTTGGTCCCGTCATACTTTAGTAAGACCGATATCTGAAACCGCTTTGGTATTATCTGGGGTGTCGTTCTTGGTTAATATAACAATGAGCATATATTTGGGAATCTAACCCTTTCAGGAGTGCAGGAGACTATTTGGTCCATGCAGGTATTCAACTCCTTCAAACCTTCTTTCAAGCACATTTTATTTCTTCCTTGAAAGAGCTATAACTTGTAGGCCTGTCTCGGATCTGCTCCTAATATCCGGGTCTCTTCGCATAGGGGGGAACCGCCAGTGGCACCTGTCCTCCTATTCTAGAACCATTGGACGCCATCATGGTTAGGGTTTTTTGTAGCTCTATGATCTTCTCGTCCTGTGTTGCTATGTGTCTTATCATGGACTTATGTTGAGCAGTCAAGATCTCAAGGGCTTCTTTGATGTCATTAGAACCAGTATGGTGGACTGTTTCTTCATGAGTTATGTTCCCCGCGCCTTTTTGCATGTTTATGTTCATTAGATCTATGTCTTCCTCATCATCAATGATAGATCAATTTCTAATGTCAGCCTCTGCTCTCGAACGTTGTTCACGTGCTGATTTTCCAACATGTCCTTGCAATTTTCATGCGAGCTTGCCATAAGTAGCTTCTCGCACAAAAAGTAAATAGTGAAAATCTTGAGAAAGTTAGCGAGAATGGAATCAGTAAGTTCATAATATTGCAACTACCCAGGCCCCACAGTGGGTGCCAAACTGTCTACCAATAAAATCGGTACAACTAAATTTATAGTGAGGTCAAAGACATGCAATATGAGTTTAACGGATTCGAGTTTAACAAGATAAATAATAACAATTAAAGTGATCAATAAATGAAATATGTATATGGCAAGCTCGATATAGCACATAATAGAGATTATTTGACTGTGTCATCGTCCTCTTCTTGTTATTTCTTCACCATTATCTTCAGTTACTTCTTTCCAGCGTCGAAGAGTGGTCTTGGATTTATCCGCTGAGGCCTCATTTACTTTTCCCTCAGTTGATTCGCTATGTCATCATCCTCAATGACAAGTGGCACTGTATGTCTCTTGCCACATGTTCAAATTTATATTTCCCCTATACAAAGTCCAAAATGTTTGCGTATGTATTGTTACAAGTATGAGAGTGTGCTTACATTTGTGTATTAGATTAAGAAAACAAATGACTTATAAGTTTCTACTGCGTAAACGTTGAAAACGCAAGTGGGCCACTTGTAATGGGGAAACAAGTTAGCACGCTTTTGGAATAGAAAAATAAATCTCAAAACGGCTAACTATTTTTTTGATTGTGGGCGGCCATAACTCTACGCTTAAGGCTTCTTACATAGTCAAACCAATATATTTTTGTTTTTATTATTATGCCAATTCACATACACTAAATTGATAGGTCTCTATTATTTGGACCATACCATATTCCATTTTACATATTAACTTCACGCGTTTAGATGTTCTTGCATCACGTTTATTGGTATAGTTAAATTTTTCTTATAAGTGATTTTTGACCTAATTAGCTACTAATAACTTGTATGAAATGACTTATCAAGAGGATTTGATTATAGCATCAATTTTAATTTATAAAAATCACTTTTGTTTCTTTTGGTACCATAAAATTATTTAGTTATTACTATTTTCTTTAAGAAATACTAAACATCACAAAAGCTTCTTTCTCACCTAATTGATATGTCATGCCATATCAGAACTTTATTTTTATTTTTTTTAAATAATAAACATATTTAACTAATATACACCATTATCCATTTAATTCTCGTCCAACTCAGGCCTTATACTCAATTTTAGACCCGCTTAAAAAAATTTTAGAACTTCTTGACATGCTTATAAAGCATCATTTTAACCGTAAAACTATAGCTAGAGGTTTCTTAGCATGCTTCACAAGCTTTTTTGAAGCATTACTGCTACAATTTATTATTTTGATGATAAAAATTGATTGTCTTGCTGCTGCTGTTTGAAAGTTCCCATCATATACATCACCCAACCACCAACTTCTTTCATAATTTTCTCCAATGAAGGAAAATTGTTTTAAGCAGTGAGTGAAAGTAAAGTATGACAAGAATGGAGGAGCATGAAAATTGCCCTTCTGGATTTGGACTTGGAATGAGTTCAAGACATTCGAAAATCTCTAAAACAGCAGCGCAAAGCTGACACTTGATTTGCATTTAAGAAGCCGCCAATAACAACGAACCAATCTTAAATGTTGTACCAATGCCTTTAATTTCTTAAACCAATGAAAATCCTTTGATTTTACGAGTAATCCTTACCTATATATCTAGATTTCAAAATTATATTTTCTCTAATTTTATCTATTTATTTCAAATACGCTAACTAAAACATTTTACAGATTAACATATATTTCAGTGATTAATAAATTCTATTTTGAAATTACGAATTAAAATACATGAGAACATACGCACACATATTATTGAGGCAAAAGTAAAAGAATAAGGAAACTTTAAAATTGCCAGTAATTGACAAAAAAAAGAAATGTAATGGTGAATGTATTTTAATTTTTTTAAAAAAAGAAATTGAATTTAAAATTAGATATGAATCGAGTTGGATAATTAAATTGGTACGATAAATTTATTATTAAATTTTTTTAATGTGACATGATATGCTAATTAAGAAAGTATTTATTTTATGATGTTTAATATTTTATCTTTTAAAAAAAAAAAGTTCGTTCAAAAGTAATTTTAATAAGTAATATTTAAAACTTTAATGACTGAAATGAACTTCTAAAACAGATATGTTTGATGATTGAGAGTAGTTGCAGTCAAGAAGAGGGAGGGACACGTGGGCCCCAGAGGATTGACATGAGTGGTCGACATCCACTTGTTAAGATCCTCGTCATCTCTCAGCTTATCCTTTCTTCTTCTTCTTCTTCTTCTTATTTTACTAGAGAAAACTTATGATGAGGGCAATCGAAAGCTGCTGTTTTTGGCCCTGCCTCGGCGGCACGGACTCTCTCTTTTCAACTAATTCGCATTACACGTTTAATCAATTTTATATGTCTACATTATACAATTCTAATTTTGTGTTTCTGTTTCTGTTGTATTAATATAATAAAATTTATTTTTTTTAAGAAATATATTTAATTTTTAATTGACAAGTAAAATAGATGAAAAAATAATAGATTTATTTACATCTTTTTAATTTTTTTTATTTCTTAGAATTATTAGTTACTTGATACTATTGTTTTCAACAATACCATCTTGATTCTCGGTACGGAAATAATTCAATTGGAACTTCATGATCTCTTATTTTGGAGTCAAAACCTATTTGAATTAATTTATTTTAAATTAAATAATTTTGAAAATTTTTTATAATATTTGGGTAAGTTTAAAAAATATTATTAAATATTTATTTTTAAGTTAAAATAAAAAAATAAGTTAAAAGTCATACTTTATGACTTTTGGCTTATAAGTAATAAGTCGTGGGCCAAATTAAATAGGCGCTTATTTTAACTTTGTTTTTTTTGCTTATTTGATTCATTAGATATTGTTATAAATACATTATATTGTGGGTGTGTATAAACTTGTAATGAAATAAGCATGTAAATTAAATAAGTTTGCAATCAAACAGGCAACTTGCAAGCAACACACACAACTTTTTATGTTCTTTATAATTTTATAAATAGGAAGTTAGTTCAATTTATTGATACATCAATTTGAAGAGAAATAAATATATATCTCATTCTGCCACAATTTCTTTGGTTATATATCTTATTTTGGCATTTTATTATTATTTTTTAACACATTATAAGCACGACACTTTGTTTTCTAGAGTAAATACTTTGAAAGCATTGAAGGTATGAATTTATACTTATTGTATTTCATATATCTCATAATGGTTAAATTCATTTACGTCTACAACCTCTAGAAGTGGTTAAATTGCACGGTGCTTGATAGCTCCTAAAACAACAATTACTTTGAAGTCTGATATACTCTGAAAGATACATTAGTGAAAAATTCTCTACATTATATGTATACCTCAATTTCTTGTAGCAATAAATCTAAAATCTATCCCCTAAATGGTAAATGAAAATTATATCTAAAGTGTTAAATACGAAATTTATCCTTATAGCAGTAGATCTGAAATTTTCTTCGATAGTAATAAATTTAAAATTTACTCCTGAAGCGGTAAATCTGAAATTTACCCCCGAAGTTGTAAATCTAAAATTTATCATCGTAGTGATGGTAAATCTGAAATTTATCCCTATAGCAAGAAATATAAAATTTACCTGCATAGTGATGAATTTAAAATATACCCTCATATCGATAAATTTGAAATTTACCCATGCAGTCGTAAATTTAAAATTTACTCTGAAGTGATAAATTTGAAATATATCCTCGTATTGATCAACGTTTTTCCAAACTTCTTTATTAGAACTGACTCAACTTCATCCTGTGCCAAGTCTTTCCTTTTAATGGCATTGGTGTATGCCGTTATGTGCTCATGTGCATCTGTTGTCCCATCATATTTACGAATATTCGATATTTTCAACCTTTTAGGGATCAGCATCAATGTTGCACTAGATTTGTATGACAATTGCACATATTTCTTCGAATCTAGTCTTTTGAAAATCGAGGGTGTCTCTGAGATCTGATCCATTCCAGAGTGAATCCCTTTCACGTACTTCATATACTCTACTGAAAGGATCTACTGGTACATTTTCATTCTTGAAGCCACTTTCGAGATTATCGGTTCTGTCATCCTCCAAACGATTCTCAGCTCCCGAAGCATTTTGAGCGACGAAGAGGATTCCCTGTATCGGGACCCCATTAGTTGGCATCAGGGTACTGAAATTCGCATTGTTGGAGAATGTCGTTACTGTTTATTAAAGTTGAACCATGTTTTGGTCTTACCATGAGAGGTGCTTCATAATCACGCCCTACTATCAAAATCCTCACTATTTCCTTCAAACTCACATAATTTGCATAACCATCATTCCCATCATCACTAAATTGTTGGGAGTCTGACTGTGCTTCACTGATGGTACTCTTCACAGGGAGTTTTGCTCCCTTTCCCATGCGGGGTTTTCTTCCTGGTTGAAAGTTCTTTTTGAGGACTAAAAGACACCTAGTCATTGTTCAGGGTAAATTGTTATTCCCGTGATTAGCATTGAACTGTTGGTTGTCTCCATTGTTGGGCATAGTTGTGATGAGTTTTCCTTGCAAATAAACGGAAACAAGTTATCAAATAAGCAAATAGCAAGATCAAAACAACACCACAATTTCTCAATTTTCATGGTGGATATCAAATTATTTATCCTTAAATCGTATAGTTAAATTTTGTACACGTAATTTAAGAAGACAAATTATACTGATCAAATAATTAGATTGTGATGAACCAACTTGTAGAAGAAATATGATTTATTACAAAACTTAAACGATAAATAAAGGATTGAACAACAATAATGGAGTTAAATTGAATAGGCCTGAATCTCGAAATAGTTGTGGGGATTGTAAAAAGAGCTCTAGGCCCTTATTCCATTCACCAGCGCAGACTAAAGGTGCTCTTCGAACTGTGCTGGATAGTCACTCATCACACGCTCGCAAACCCAACCTGTGGTGGAACGTTTTCTTGTTTGTTTGCTAAAAGAATTTAATTTTTTAAAGAAAAAAGGCTCCTTAAAAATAGGAAAAGTAATTTCTTTAATAAAAATAAAAGAAACAAGTCGCATTATACCCCACCCTCTACCCTTCTCCACCCACAACACCTATCACCCTTCTCCCACCCCCACCTTATCCTCATAATTTTATCTTAAAATATATATCAATATTTTTAGAATAATAATTTTTTACTCACAAATCGAGCATAAATTTTTTTAAAAATCACTTATTTTTCTAAAAAATATTTTCCTTACCTGCGGAACACATCCTTAATCATGTAATTTGAAGCATGCAATTATGAGGTTGGTTAATAAAAGAGAAAGACATAAAATTCCCCTTGAACTTGTCCACACAACTCACTTTAGCACTTTAACTTTACGGGTGTTTGTTTACCCCCTTAAATGCATTTGAAGTCTATTAAATACCACTCTAAGAGAGTAATAGCACTCTCACAATGTGAAGTGTTTTACACTCGCCCCACGTCACCGCCACGTTGAAAATTATTTAAATTTAAAATTTTTATTTTTTCAATTATTTTCCTTACTTATATTTTCATATACTAATTAATTTCTAATCCTAATTAATTCAAGAAAAATGGAGGTTGTATTTCTGAATTGGTGTCTTTTTCAAAAAAAAAAGAATTCAAAACTTTTCTAAAAAAATTGAATCTTGAAAGCACAAAGTAAAAAAAATTGATAAATAAGTGTACTTTGTGTGTGTGGAGGGGGAGGGGCGGGGTCGTGTTGGGTGGGTGAGGTGAGGTCGAAGATGGAAAAATGGTGGGGCTGGGGGTTCGAAGAAGGAGAAATTGTGAAGTGGTTCGAAGAAGGAGAAAGTGGTTGGGGGTTCGAATGAGAAGATAAGTCTTGGGGGAGGGGGGTTGAAGAAGGAGAAAGGGGGTGGCGGGGTGGGTTGAAGAAAGAGAGAGGATTGACAAATTTGAAGAAGGAGAAGGGCGGGGGTGGGGTTTGAAGAAGAAGATAGAGTTGGATAGGGTTTTATATTTTTTATTCTATTATATAATATAAATATCAATGGACCCACCTTTTTTTTTCAATTACGCGCGTTTTTAATTTTTTTAAATTTATTTTCCACATCAGCCTTTTGGGTGGTATTTAATAGATTTCAAATGCGTTTAGGGGGATAAACAAATACTCGTAAAGTTAAAATATTAAAGTGAGTTGTGGGGACAAGTTCAAGATATTTTATGTCTTTTCTCTTAATAGAACAGCTCGCATTTGAGAAATTCTTTAATTCCTTATAAATATTATTGATAATCTGCTTTTATTATATTTCTGAATTGGCATTATTTGTTCTTTTTTTTCCTATAATCCTTTCAAAATTTGTTGAACATTGATGAAATCTTCCTAAAAAGTAGTTTCTCTAAATAAAGATCCAGTAAATTTATATATATATATATATATATATATATATATATATATATATATATCACATATAACAAAATAATTTTATGAGCGCAACGCGCTTGGACTATATTATTTTCTTTTGAATAACTTTGTTAAACGAACAAATTTATCTCTGGTCCAATGGACAGTTGTTAGCACGCTTTTATTTTTCTTTATCTCTTTTATTTTTTTCAATCTTTATGACCAAGATATACGAGGCAAAACTCATTCTATGGATAAATTTTAAAGGCCAAACTTCACCCATCAGAATCAGAAAAGGTACTATTCAGATCACGTCTTTTAGGAGATGTTTAAGTAAACCTAAATTAGTAACTTGAATGCACAAACTATGTCATGATGGATCATTATTCTCTATAAATTTCTCTTAGAATTCATCCAGAACAAATGAATGAATATAATGTAAAATGAGAAGTAGGCAAGTAAAAACAAAATTGGAGTAACGGAAGTTGTGCTATTGCTGTATCCCCCTCCCCCCCCCCCCTCTTTGACCTTTAAAGAGTCCCGAAAGTTCGCTACCTGAATTTTGTTAGAAAATCTTTCCCACTTTCTCTCACCTAACGTGTTCCTCAGTTTCTACTTTAGCCTTTAATCGTAGCATTGACGCGCTGTTTTTGGAACCATCCATATTGTTCCAAATTCAAAAATACTCCAACTAAAATATTAACCGTAATTAGTTGCATATTTAAGTTAATCACAACAAAATTAACTGCTTTTAAAACAAACCCCGTAGAAATTAAAACCAACAAACAGAACAACAACTGCCTTTTCTCCTTCCTCGAATCTACTTAAATAACATAGTAACTCCAGTTGTATTATCAAAACTCCATCTTTTTTAGGCATAGCTATTAAACAAGGAATAATAAGTTTGTTAGAAAAAGACATAGCGCAAAATCACCAACTTAGAAGGTTAGAAAACCTGTTGTAAATTGAAGATTACAGTAAGAAGAGTTTTTCGTGTTACAGTGATAGTTCTGCTATTTTCTTACCTTTTTCTGTATTTACGCCTTTTTAACGTATGCATACAGGGAAAGTAAAAAAAAAAAAAAAGCAAGCGTCCTCGACGACGGATCTGGTCAGCGCCGTTTGACCAACTTTTCATTATCTTCAAAGCTAGACACAAACTTAAAGGGGTATTTAAGTCATTTCAGTGACCCCTAACCCTGGGCCTTGGTCCTCACAGTTATATATACAGAGCATTCGGCTTTTGCCGTCTTCGGGTGTTGGTGTCGGTGTTTGTTTACCCTCATTATATACATAAAAAGTGCTTCTCAGTTCTCTCTCTGTGTATTGAGGAATGAGAACAAGGAGGGGGTTTTGTTATCCAAAAGTAAACATGTGTATCGAGAACAAAGTTGTGAAGAGAAGAAGAGATTTTTCTGGCGTCGGAGAGCATATGGGTCGTCGGAAAAGATCAAAACTTTCGCCGGAGGTCACTGGTCATTATCCTGACCTCTTTGATTCTTTGCCTGATGATCTCGTCGTCTCTGTTCTCTGCAAACTCAGTTCCTCTTCTGCTTCTCCCGCTGATTTCGTTAACGTTTTGATTACGTATGTTCCAAGTTCTCTTTTTTTTTTCTCCTCTTTTCTCTTTTAGTTTTAAATTAAAAGAAACATTTTACCCCTTCCAATTTATTTGACAAAACTAAAAATCTCATCTTAGAATGAGTATAAAAAACGGGTCCTTTTCTTAGTGTAAAATAATGTGGATAGAAGAACTAATTGGCTATGGTTTGATATGCAGATGCAAAAGACTAAATGGGTTAGGTCACCATTCGCTTGTATTATCAAAAGCTTCTCAGAAAATGTTAGCCGTGAAATCCCAAAACTGGTCGGAATCTGCTCACCGGTTTCTGAAACAATGCGCCGATGCCGGAAATGTTGAAGCTTGTTACACCCTTGGCATGGTTAGTGTTTGTAATCTTTTAGCATTTAGTTGATGGGGGAATTATATTACAACAAATAGGGAGTTTAATTAGTGCAATTTTTATTGTTGGACACAGATTCGATTCTACTGTTTACAAAATCGAGGAAGCGGAGCGTCCTTGATGGCGAAGGCGGCTATTAGCTCTCACGCACCGTCGCTTTACTCTCTCGCCGTTATTCAGTTCAACGGCAGCGGTGGTTCAAAGAACGACAAGGACCTGCGCGCCGGAGTTGCGCTATGTGCACGCGCCGCCTTCTTGGGCCATATCGATGCGTTGAGAGAGCTTGGCCACTGCCTTCAAGATGGCTACGGCGTGAAGCAAAACATCGCCGAGGGTCGCCGATTCCTCGTCCAAGCCAACGCGCGTGAGCTTGCTGCCGTTTTGTCCATGAAGCCTTCAGCTCTCACCTCCGGCGGCTGGCTGACGTGGAACCCGCTGCCGCATCACCGTCACGTAGCAGGCACCGGGTGCCCCTTACTGAGTGATTTCGGATGTAATGTTCCTGCTCCGGAAGCCCACCCAGCAAATCGTTTTTTGACGGAGTGGTTTTCTTCAAAAGGTGGATTTATGGGTTCGGGGCTCCGACTTTGTTCCCATGCGGGCTGTGGAAGACCTGAAACTAGGAGGCACGAATTCCGACGATGCTCTGTGTGTGGTACGGTGAACTATTGCTCACGCGCTTGCCAGGCACTTGATTGGAAGATGCGTCACAAGGCAGAGTGTACACCGGTAGAGAGGTGGATCGACGAAGACGGAGAAAATGGCGGTAACGCTAATGGCGAAATTGGATTAGACAACGGCGACGATGAGCAGAATATGGGGGAGAGTTAAACGGCGAGAGTAACAGTATGGTTGACTGTGAAGGTGACGGTAACGGCACGTGAGTCTGAAAATTTACTGTGATGAAACTGGGGAAGTAAAAAGTATTTTTTTTTAAAAAAGGAAAAGCCAAGTACTGGCCGTTTTTGGGAGGGTAATAGAATATATTTATGGTCAGTATTTTTTTTTTGTATAGAAGAAGTAAAAAATTCGGATGTGATGAAACAGGAAACGAGGCGAAAAAAAGAAAAGAAAAGAACAACATTCTGAAGGTTTTATTAGATTTTCTTTTAAAATATTAATTTGTTAATTTAGACACTCTCTTTTCCAGTGGGTATGGTTAGTAAAATTTGAGGAAAAATAGAAATCAAAATGGCATTATGTGATGGAATATGATGATGCCTTGTGTTTGTGCAACTTTATGCTTGCCCCCCGACCAAATGATAGTTCTATTCTTCATTCTAAGTTCTCTTTAAATTTACAGTATGTGTTATCACATGAAATGTTGGTCATTGGGCCATTACAATAACTGTTGATTTTCTTTCAAGAAAACAATATCATGTTAAAAAGAGGTAGGGTGTTGATTTTCTTTCAAACAAGTAATAGTACCATGTTAAAAAGAGAGGAAGAAGAAATTAAATAACGAGAGACGTGCTTAAGAACCAACTACAACATATATATTGTAGTTGAAAGTTATCTTAGCTTTAGGTTAAAGGCTCATAAGCTGGAAAAAATCATGAAAAACTTATATGTGAAAGAAAGCAAAACTCACTACTTTCGTACTGGTTAAGTACTAAGAAAACCTTCAATTTTGTACTACTAAAAAGTACTAAGGCGCCATCCTTCAAGTCCTTTCATTTGAATAAACGCCTCTTGTTTTAATTTATATTCAAACCAAAGTGTTCATATTGATAGGAGCAGTGAAGATTATTAGGAAAAAAAAAAGCAAGATGACAATGAAGAAAGTAAAGGGGATCCTAGCCCTTTACCTTATTTTATTTTATATATATATGAGGCTATGAGGAGTGACCATTTCTTTGTCTCGTAATCTTTTAACTTCTTAATTCTTCTCTTTTTTTCCCCTCCTTTCTGTGTTTGGTCAAATAATAATGGCAGAATAAGAGACGCAAAGAAAAAGCAACGAGTAGAAAGAAAGCGTAGTGGGGAGAATTTTTCTTTATCTTTCTAAATTTACAAAACCCAAAAGCAAAAAAAAAAAAGAAAAAAAAAGAAGGGATATATAGACATATAGGCAATAGCTAACTGAGAAAATATTTTCCCCCATGAGTATAATTTTAACATGTAGCAAGTAAATTATACATTTCTTTCAAGGCAAAGTTAAACAAAGTCAATGGAAATTAAGGCAGTCATATGGTGGAGGTGCACTTATTCTGATCAGTAATAATAAGTATCCCCAAAACTAGCAATCACATCTTGTCATATATAGAAGGGTAACGGAGTGGTCCAAATATAATGTCTAATCCTAGATAGCTTTGTTGGTTGGAGTAGAAATGTAATGTTTTGCCTCAACAGAATATGTGGTGAAAGTAGAGGACATGCCAATGCTAAACAAGGAGAAACAACAATATGGAAATTGAGTTGTTTACTTCACTCCTTCAATGAAGTTAGGAGTAAGTTTCAGATTCTGCTCCCAATTCCCCAAACAATACTCCCTCCGCCTCAAAATAATGGTGTTTTAACTTTTTAATTTTGTTTTAAAATAAGTGGTGTTTTGCATGATCAAAAAGACATTATAATTTTATCCTTAATTAAATGAAGAGAGTTTTACATAATCAAAAAAATATTAAAGAGTTATATTTTTTCAAGATATTTATTAGGGGTAAGTGAGTAAAAATATATTATTCTATATCTAGAAATGAGTAGTTTTTTTAAGGGGTATGTCCAAGCTAAAAGCATCACTTATTTTGAAACGAAGAGAGTATATTCTTAAAGTTTTCTTCTCTATCTTCATTTTGTGCCCTAGTAACACCAAATTAAATTAAATGTTTACGGTTTGGATCGATTTTTGATTAAGGTCAAAATTTAATTAATTTAATTAACTTTTTTAATTATTAAAATCAAATCAAATTAAATATAAATACATATTCATTGATGTGATTATTGTCGGTTTGGCTTTCGATTTTTAAGAAATCTACTGATATTTCTATTTTTTTATTTTATCCTACAATTAGAAAAGACTTTTTCACCTTATAATATGTTATTACTCTTTTATTATGGATGCTTTAATTTTCTTGAAAAAAAAAACCGACTTAAGATATATAAGCTTTAATCAAGTGACTAAAGTTAATCAAGTGACTAAAGTTTATAAGAAATATAATTTTCAAAAGGTAAATCTCGTAATCGTTTCCTTAAATAAATGAGTTATGATTCATATTGAAGTTTAAGAAATGGAAAATAATTGTTTTTGATAAAAAATTAATTAAAGTATTTAAGATTATTTATAAAGATTAAACATATGTGTAAAAAATAATAAAAGATCTCGTCAGATCTCTTATGTGTAAAAATAAAATATTTTAATAATAAAATAATTTTTTTTCAATTATAAATGATCTAAAAAATCTAAAAAGTTAATTCTCTTATTAATGTTTTCTAAGTATTGTCTCTATATATAATTGCACTTTTAGGGGAGAAATGTTCAACAAACTAGCTCTAATAGCTAGTAATTAGCTTGTGGCTATTATATTTGTGCAGTAAGAACTAGCTATAGTCCCCTGTACATGCTTGCAAATGAAAGACAGGTCTCAAAAGAGACTTTTCTTTGGTTTATTAATTACTTTAACGTTCAAATCGAAATATATATACCACTAGAAAAAAATGTTTTACAACAGAACTTTTGACTATATTTTTGTTCCATTTCAGTGCATGTGCTAATGAAAAAGAAACGTATGAAGGGTAAAAGGAAAAGGACATAGAGAAGAATTAGCTTGTATTATAAGTTAGAACACCTGATTTATAATTGTAATTTAGGAAGATTTATGTCTCAATCCCCAATTTGATTAACTTATTGAGATATTAATCTCAACATCACGACCTTTTTTTTTTTCAACAGTAAACGATGATTCCATTCTGCCAAAAAGTGTTCGATGCCGATCATCTACACTCCGAATAATGAACAAAAACCTATACAAAATATAGCTGATCAGAAAAAACAAAATATATTGAATTACAAAATTCAATTCTGACCTTCCTGTATCTTAATTTTAGAATTTTACATATTTTGAAGATTTTTCAAAAAAATTCAGTACATAACTTTTTTTAATTATTTATTATCACAATTCATATCGAAACCTTAGCCGCCATTATGTACTCTTTACCTTCCCCGTTCACTCTCCGACGGTAAAATTTCATGGAAGAGCAGCAATAGCCTTTGTATTATCCAAATCTGCACATTCACTTTTCGTTTTGTCTTTGACGTTTTACGGGTTGAGGTGTTGATTTTATGTCTGATCCCATTTCAATCCTCGAACATCATCGAGCGTGATTATAAATTTAGACGTAAAATGAGTTAGATTCTTAATTCTCTGTATTTGTATGTTGTCCTATGTGAAAATCCCTTAATTTCAAAATCCTCCGCATTTGTGATATTTCTTTGCGGTTATCTATATCAATATTATATTAAAAGTGTCAACATCTTTATAAATATTAAACTAATTTTGTCTTTCATTAAAATATATTGTAATATATAAAATTATCATACTATTTTTACTATTATTTTTAATTTTTCATCTCCTTATTTTATCATATATTAGATTTTCTATTTATGATATAATTCTACTTGTGGTGTAAATCCCAAAAAAAAAAAAATTCACTGATTTTTTTCCTTTTTTTGATAGTCACAATTTTTTTATACCTTATTTTATTATATTAAATTTTTTACTTATGACATAACTCTATTTATAGCATAAACTTTTTTTTAAAAAAAATAAAATAGAAAAACTCCTTTCCACTAAAGATTTTTTGTTTTTTGCTTTGGAAATTCTTTTGTTCCCTTTTTTGTTGGTAAGGAATTTAGAATTTTTTTTCTTTCTCCTTTTCTGATATATATTTTTTTCCTTTTTCATGGTAACGATAGTTTTTTTTAAATAATAATGTTCTAATATTCTTATAGTTTCAAATCCTTTTTTAATTATAAATTTTTCTACTTTTATAAAAGAATTTATAATTGCATAATTTAATTCATCAACTCTTCTATATCAATACCTTTGCTTCAATCTCTAACCTTGTATGTTTTCGTATTAGAAGACTATTTTTTTTTTCATATTGTAATTTTTTTTTATATTGTGGATTTAGAAAAAAGATAATAATAATTGCTATGCCAGCTCGAGTTGTTTATATTCAAAATAATTTAACTTAAATAGATTTTTTAGTTGAGTCTAATATTATACGAGTCTGATATCAAAACAGTAAATTAATGGATAAAATATACCAAAAGGTAATATGAAAAAAATGATATACCAAAAGGACTAGTTCGCCGGAATAATGGCGAATTGCATTTCCTACTTTCACGTCATCAACTCCTCTGTCCCGTCTAGTGCATGATTAAATAAAAAAAAATTTCATTATTTGCCCAAGAATGGGCGAACTGCACAAATCAATTTAAATGGGAGAAGTTTGACCTCTTCTTTTTTTTAAAGTTTCAGCGTTTGTATGGTGCAAGTTTTTTTTTTTAAAAAAAATTTGTAGACATCCAACTAAAAATATGAAATGCTTTTCAGACTTTACCTGCAGTGATCATGAGAATTAGAGAATCGAAAACTACAACATTTATATTTGCTACTAGTAAGATTGTTTGTATCGAAGCAAAAAGTGAAGAAGATTCGAAGTTAGTAGCAAGGAAATGTCACGCCCCACCTTGGGAGGCATGAATAGCACCTAGTGCCACATTGAAATCTGACTGACCTGACTCGGCTTGTGCACTTTTGGTGCATTCCTGGAACTCAATTCAAGAAAACGACAAGCTATATTTCTGTTGTAAATACAGCCTCAGGCCGGCAAAGCCTCATAGCCACCTGTAAAAGAAAACAGCTAACCAACAACAACGCAATAACAGGGATCCTATATGGGCCAACAAGACCATCATGCTGTCTAGTTATAACAGAAATAAAAACAGACAGCTATACTGGGCCCCACACGGCCAACACGGACTTAATCTGGTGGAACTCAATACGGCCCTCACGGCCTCAATCTGGTCCTTTTGGACATCATACTGCCCCTACAAACATGGACCTATAGGCCACAACATCCAACAACCAAAATGTCGTAAGGAAAAACCACTCAAGCTAGGGTTAACTCTGACGAGGGTTGCTATGTCATTGTTGTCGTCTCAATTCTATCCATAAGAGCTGACGATAATAGACTTAATCTAGAATACTTATCCTCTGCGTAAATCAACTGTGGGCTGCTACTAATCGGATATGCTCCGGAGCAGTCAGCCCTAACCTTCCATAGGCAGCTTATTATAACTCTTAGCCTGGAGGTAATACTGTAACACTGTGGTTCTAGTCCCTTAGATACTAACTTGGTCTGTTCAGATTTCATATGCCTTCTCTAGGCGATTCCTAACCTTGTAGGTATGTTATCTGGACTTAGTCATTCTTGGCAACCTGTACCTGAATATCTTATAAAAGTAGGCTGGGGCATTGGCCCCGTATCTAGCTATTAACAAAGCTTCCTTCTTAGGGTATCTACCGCTCTATCAAACTGGTAGCAACTGGGGTAGTGTCCTGAATGACCTGTATGATAAGCACCGCGTCGACTGAAACTGTCACTGACAGTAGCCACTATGTGGCAGACTAACCCCCATTTCACTAGGAAACCCTGATGCCGCTGACTCTAGGGTAAGACCATACTAACATAATTCTGGCCCTGGAGGCGTCGAGGTACGCCAAAGGCCTCTAGGCAAGCTTTACTGACAATACAGGCGCCAAAGTGATAGTTATATCGCCCGGCTACGCCTACGCTGTTCAACTTACTAACTCAGGCCCAACAACTATCCACAACCTTCTATAGTCTAGGCATGACGCCAAAACATCAATTTTACTAACACAGTGAACAAGAGGACAGAGGAGTTTCTAGAACGCTTCTAGCGTGAGTCACACTTAATATCTTCTTTCCCGACAAGGGATATTGCCATATACTCTTAAAATGTTTTCTAGCAGCTAGCCAAAATATATGCAATCATAATCTACTGATAACAGCTAATCTCGACATACATGATCCTTATATACTAGAAGCAGCTAATTACAACATGTAGGATTGTTGTCTACGTTCAAAAACATAGGTCATATTATTATACGACTAGAATAACTTGCCGAAGGAATAAGTCTTAACATACCTCAAATGCCAATTCTCGTTTAATCGATTAGTTTCAACCTGTAGCCAGCGGTTCCACTCAACTACAATCCTTAAGCTGAGAGAATAAGGCTAGTTTCAATACTAAATTCGGCAAATAACGATATCTTTCAATAATAATATTAACCATAATTCAACCCTGTTTAACTCGGCCTAAAACCTATAGTTTCTCGAGAGTTTAGAAGGGATAAATGCTTATCTATTGCCTGTAGCCGTTTAGAATCCAATTTGGAGCAATTCCGACAACTTTTATCCGGCGGGGTTTTGGCTCACCGAGCGAATTTTCACAAAATAACTCCGCAATGACGCTTCTCGTAGGCCTAGAACTCGTTACCCCTTTGTGTTTAGACGGAGTTTGAAGACGTAATTTGACAAAAATCAAAAGAAACCCACGTTTACTCTCAAGTCTTGGTCGAGGGAAATATTTTGAAATGATTCAATGAAACCTTGAAGGGCTTATATATATATATTTGGGCGGTGGCAGGGGTGGCGCGGTGCCTAGGGCGCCTGGCCTCCAGCTCGCTCAAAATCGTGCTCGAATACTCATCCCCCGGGCTCTTTCTTGCATGCGTTGTACTCCAGAAACTCTCAACATATGTACGCACTCATCGGTTAAACATTAGGGACTTACGGGGTGTAACATCCTCGCCCCTTAGGAACATTCGTCCTCGAATGTGCTCTTTAGGCTCCAAAGACTTAACTCCTTTAACTACTACCGAAAAAATTTCGGTAGAGTCTCTTATGTAATCTGAACTATTTGAAAATCGAAACGCAGAAAAGTCCAACATAGGTGTCTCACAGGACGCTACAACCAATTATCCCACAATATAGAAGTAAATAACTGAGCAGTACATAGTAATATAAGTAATGAAATAACATCTAAATAATGTTCTCACCTCAACATCTGGGTCAAGTCTGGAACAAATGAGGATACCTAGATCCCATATCATCCACGGCTTCCCAAGTCATTTCTTCCCTATTTCTGTTTCTCCATAAGGCTTTAACAGAAGCTACACCTTTAGTTATCAGTCTAAGAACCTGTCTATCTAGTATTGCAGTTGGCATCTCTTCATAAGCTACTTCTTCGGCAACTTGAATATCCTCAAGTGGAACAACCCGAGACGCTCCCCTATTCACTTTCGCAACATAGACACGTGAAAGACTGGGTGAACCAATTCTAACTCTAGAGGCAACTCTAACTCATATGTCACACGGCCTATTCGTCGAAGGATTCGATACGGCCCAATGAATCTAGGGCTAAGCTTGCCCTTCTTACCAAATCTCATCACGCCCTTCATTGGCGAAGTTTTAGGAACATCCAGTCATTGCTTCAATTTCTAACTTCTCCATATACTAGAGTAAGACTTCCGGCGACCCTGGGTTGCCAGTACATATCTCCAAATTAGTTTAACTGTTTCCCTCCAACTGATGCAGTATGCTCGGTTCAATTATCCTTGACTTACCTGCTTCAGGCCGTCATATAGGAAACCTACATTCCCACCTTTAACATAACTCCGGGTGTCTGAGTCGTGTGCTCTACTTAGCTAATTATTTGGGGACGAGGGGCGGTACTTAAATTAACATGCATCCTAATCTGTCCTGATAGCTCTTCCTAAACTTAGTTGTGAGTTGTGCCCCTTTCCACTGAGATAACATATGGCCAGAATGTTTCTTTCGTATTCAATTTGGCGTAATCTTTAACTGAAACATCATTCTAACCAGCAAGAAATAAGTTAATCTCATTAGCTTCTCAACAATGACACAATAGGGTCACGTTTACGCCTGGTACGAGGTAACCTTATATCTATATTCATATTGTCTTCTTCCCACTTGCATGCAGGCACGACTATTCTCTGAATTAGCCCGCTCGATTTCTACTGCCCAGTCTGCACTTGCCGGCCATTGGAGCTCTATGTCACAACTCGACAATATCCTTCTCCTTCTTGTGCCAGCAGTAAATCTCTTTTATAACCTAACGCGTTTTTATCAAACCCGTGTGGGGGAAATGACGGGCATGGTATGCCCTGCTACAATCTACTGACAAAACTGCCACATTTAGAACATAAAATCAACCTCTGGATCTCAAAACTCTCTCCCCTACAATATCCAAGGTCGGTGAATCCTTCTGCTAGGCCTTATCTCTGGCTACACTAGGCTAGGGTCTCCGTACCGTCCCTCCTCTGCCTCCACAATTAGTGGGGATATTACAATATTCTAGGTTACAACCTCACTATCCTTTAAATATCATACTAATGCTTATTTCTCGGCATTCAGTGGCCATTCCAAGCTTTATCAGCCCGCTACCGCTTGGAGGTGATTCTGTCCTCCTCCAAAGTTAGATACTCATGCCTTCCCTTACTTCTAGGGGCTGAGATCTGGGATTCATGCCTCATGTATTTTACTGACAAGGACGCTACTGGCCAAGTCTACTGACCTATATCGTTCTGACCCGCACTCGGGCCAATTTCATTTATATAATCTCTTTGTCCATCGACATAACAAACTAGGGTCATGGCCATTATTCTTCAGGTATGCTTTACCATCATCCATACCCCGCGGTGGGGTTAGTCTATTTCTGGCTTAAACCTTACTGTTGATGGAGGGGTTTACTACTTATGGACTCTCACCCGCACCTAGGTGTTACTAACAATCTTACCTACCCTCCTGATTTACAATTGTGGGGGTCTGTGACTTACTTGAACACTAGGGGTCTTAATCACTTCCTAACATTTTTTCGAAATCAACGATTCTAGACCTCCTTTATCATTTATGCTGGACAACATCACGTTAATACCTACGCTCTCTGTCATACTGAGAAACGGCTGGGAGGCAAAAAATAACCATATCTTACTACGGTAGGGCTGAGGTATGGAACTTTACAACCTCTGAAGAGTTGGGGGTAAGAACCCCGAAATTTCCCCCTTCTTTAATACCTTTCAGGTAATCCAACATTAACTGTTGATCCTGTCTAATTCTGAATATCTACTAAGTAAACCAACTCATGCATATACCGTATTACTGACCGCTTACTCTAAGGCTGTAAGAAGAACTAGGGACAGTGCTGGCATATCCATTACCTTATGAGGTTCCTGGTGCCCGGGAGGATGCTGGGGTGATTAAAAGGTGTTTGCTTTTTCCCTTAGGCTAACTGCCCCCCCAACTATGGCACCTCACTAGTACCTTCTCCTGCTACTATAGCTGACTTGTAATACCCCGGAAGGGCCTAAGAATAGACCCGGGAGTTGAAGTTGGAAACTGCAGAAAAACCTGGAATTTTACACTAGGACGACTCGAGGTACGAATTGTGGTGAGGACCTACTACTCGTGACTCGAGTCGTGATGAATTTTGGGAGCTTGAGGTCATATCATGGGTGGTCCTATAAATTGTGACGAGTAGGTACCACTCGTGGTTAGGAGTCGTGGTGAAATTCTCAGTGGTGCCAGAGTGAGTCATCACGGGTCATAGTACGACTCGTAGGATATAGCAATGAGTCGTGATGAGGAGTCATGGTTAAGTCGTATTTGGTATGGGTGTATGGTACCATGACTGGCAGTACGACCCGTAGGATGGTGCTACGAGTCGTGGTATGCAAGTCGTGGCCAGATTTAGAAGATTGAAAAGTGGTGAGCTGACCAGGAGAGGTGACCACGGGTTGTGACTTCGTGGTACGAGTCGTGGTTAGGGCCAGATATGTTTTTCAAGGAAATTTCATTAAGGGAGAATTTGACTTTTCTACATTTTTGGACCCTAAGCCATGTCTTTTTGAGGTCGGTACGAGGTCTTTTAAGGAGTAAAACCTCATACTATGCCTCATATGGCATTTGCAAGAACTAGAGAAGGGAGTAGGAGGATATTCAAGGGTTCTTCTTCAATTTTTCAAGTTTCCACCTAGGGTTTTTCAAGGGAGTTAAGAAGCAAGTAATTCCAGGCATGTGGGGTTTTGAATGGGTAGTTTAGTCCCTACCCATGCCCAATTTCTCCTTAAATCTATGTTTGAAGTTACCAAAACTTTATGGGTTTTATCAAATTGCATGATTCTTTAAAAATTGGAATGAGTTTGTTGTAGTATCCCTAACTTATGAATTTCGAATTATTTGGGCTGATTTCACTTGTTTATTCAATATTTCATAATCTAACCTCTAAAAGTATAGATGTCCAATTATGAGGAATTTTTTTAGTAAAGTTCATGGTCATGATGATTCCGCAAGCATAAATACGAATTTTTCTTAAATTTTAAGCATGTCTTCAAGTCTTCAACTACTCATGTTATTATCATGTTTCCTATAAATTTAAGCATTTCATGTATGATTGAAACTATGGGCAATGCCCACATGTCGCTTATGATTTATGAACTATGATTTTGGCCAATTCACGGGCCCAATTCCATGGCTTATTACAAATTCTCAAGCATGTTATGATTCTCACGATTTAACTAGCCATGCATGTCATGTATGAAATTTTATGAGCACGTTGCATGTTTTGGGAGTAGTACTTAACACCGAATAAGTTCGGGGCCTAGGTTACGTCCTGAATCTCAGAACTACGTGCCACCGTAGGTTATGTTTGGGACCTCCTCAGTGACTGTCTCCTATGCCCTACAGGGCCTTCATGAGTGATATCATGCCTTTCATGGTTCATATCCTTGGCAAGGTACGAATGACCTCCCTACTAGGTTTACAGGTCGGGCTCCATGTGTGCTCATTTGGGGTATGTCGGTTGTAGAAATCTCCCATTGTCCCTTATGGTTTTGATGCATGTATAATTATGCTCTTTTGGCTCAAGTTATGTTTTACGAAATATTTTTCTCACGTGTTACAACTATGAAAGGTTTACGAATATTTTGGAAATCTTGAGTGTTACGATATATTTATGATTTCAGTCTTATCATCATGATGTCTCCACTCCTATAACTTTTATGTTTATAAATATTGTTTTTCATACCTTACATACTCAGTACCTTCCAAGTACTGACCCACATATTTTAGGATCTGGTTCACAGGTTCAACATCGTTCCTAGCTTGCTCTCAGTTCTGCTCTCAGCTTTCAGTGGTGAGTCCTCATGATTCGAGGACTTCAAGTTTGGACCTTGTTTATCTTTTGTTTTTAGAATGTTGGGGTTAGTTGGGGTCTTGTCCCTTCAACCCGTCTATTATGATTAGAGGCTTTCAGACTTAATTGTAGTATTCCGCTATTTATGCTTGGATTATGTATTACCATTTCTTATATTTCATGTCACGCTTCAGTTAAATTCACGATTTTTAAGTTAAGTCTTCCGCCTTATGTGTATGAATTAGATATATTCTCACGCCATGGGTTGACTTGGAGTCTTTCGGGGCTCCTTGTCTCGTGTCTATGATCCGGGGGTATTCTCGAGTCGTGACAAGCTTTGTATCAGAGCAATAGGTTCAGATGTGTTCTAGGGAGTCTGAAAGCTGCGTTAGGTAGAGTCTTTTTCATGGGTGTGAAGCGCGCCACACCTATGATGAAGAGGCTACTAAATGTTTTAGAAAATGTTTCCTTCTTTCATGATCTATATCGAGCGATGAAAATCTCTCCATCCTTCTAATTCGTGCTATTCATGATTGCAGAAAATTATGGCTCCCAAAAGGATAAACAGAAGGCAGAACAAAAATGATGAAGGCCACGAGGGTGGCCATGATAATGGGCGTCAGCAAGCCTCACCTGTTAAGCCACCCCAAGCACCAAAGCCAGCTGCCGATGCCGAGTTTCGGGCGGCTATTCAAATGTTGGCGTAGGACTTGACCACTCAGGTCAACTAGCAGGCTGTTGCGCATGTTCCAAAGAACGGAAATGCAGCGACAACCCAGATCAGGGAATTTTTAAGGATGAACCCTCCCGAGTTCACCGGGGAAAAGGTGGACGAGGATCCACACGAGTTTATTGGAGGGATTTTGAAGGTCACTCAAGTGATGGGGGTGACGAATGAGGAGTGCGTTGACTTGGCCTCTTATAAGATGAAGGAGGTCGCTTATATTTGGTTCAATCAATGGAAGGACAGCAGGGCAGCGAGAACGGGCCCTGTCATCTGGGATGAGTTCCACATGGCCTTTCTCGACAGGTTCTTCCCTCGGGAGATAAGGAAATTGAAAGCAGCCGAGTTTATTAACCTCAAACAGGGAAAGATGACAGTGTTAGAATATTCACTTGAGTTAACTCGCCTATCAAAGTATGCCCTGGAGTTAGTGATGGACCAGAGGGGGCGGGTGAGCAGATTTATGCAGGGAGTAGCCGAGTATCTGGACAAGGACTGCAGAACAGCCATGCTTCATCAGGATATGGACTACCCACAGATAGTCCTCTATGCCCAGTAGATAGAGGTAGCTCATATGAGGCAGAGAGAGGCCAAGAGAGCCAGAACTGATAGCCACAGGTTCTCCCAGCCAAGGCCAGGGGGTGGGCCTCACCAGCAGTCCCAGCACAGGTCCATTACACCAGCACCATCTTCAGCCAGCACCCCATCTAGGCCTCGAGACGATCAGAGGAGCAGGGCCTCAGGTTCGAGGGGTCAGAATAGCATGAGCACAAAGCGCACTTTCCCATCTTGTGCTAACTGTGGAAAGAATCACCCAGGGAAATGTTTGGTGGGCTCAAATGCTTATTTCGGGTGTGGCAAACCCGGACACAGACTCAAGGATTACCCGACAGCTAGGTCAGGGGGTGGTGGAGCCCGCACTTCAGCAGTTTGTTCAGCAGTTCTGGTGGTGTGTCAGATTCAGTAGGGTGCTTCGACTGGTTCAGCTGGCGGCCAGCGCCAGAATCGGTTTTATGCACTTGGCTCTCGACAGGAGCAGGAGACTTCTCCCGATGTGGTTACGGGTATGTTGCGAGTCTTTCATATTGATGCTTATGCTTTGTTAGATCCGGAAGCCACACTTTCTTTTATGACACCTTACATTGCCAGTCACTTTGGAGTCAGTCTTGAAGTTTTGTTAGAACCATTAGTATCTACTCCAGTTGGTGATTCAGTCGTAGAGAGGCAGGTACATAGAGGTTTCCCCATTACAGTATTGCATAAGGTTACCTCTGCAGACTTAGTAGAATTGGCTATGACTGATTTTGACATCATCTTGGGCATGGATTGGTTGTTTGCATGTTATGCATTGGTTAACTGTAGAACTCGAGCGGTAGAGTTTCAATTTCCAGGTGAACCAGTTTTAGAATGGAGGGGTGGTTCAGCGATGCCTGCAGGTTGCTTTATCTCCTATCTTAAGGCCAGAAAAAAGATTTTCAAGGGTTGTATTTACCATTTGGTTAGGGTTAAAGATGTCACGTCCGAGACCCCGACCATTCAGTTAGTCCCTGTGGTATGTGAATATCCTGAGGTATTTCCAGATGACCTACCAGGTGTTTATCCCGAGAGGGAAATTGATTTTGAGATTGATCTTTTACCCTACACGCAGCCCATATCAATTCCTTCCTACCGAATGGCCCCAGCCGAGCTAAAAGAGTTAAAGGAGCAGTTGAAAGATTTGCTAGATAAGTGTTTCATTAGACCGAGTAATTCCCCATGGGGTGCCCCGGTGTTGTTCGTCCGGAAGAAAGACGGTTCTCTTCGGATGTGTATTGACTATAGATAGTTAAACAAGGTCACCATCAAGAATAGATACCCTTTACCCAGGATTGATGATCTATTCGATCAGCTTCAGGGTGCCAAATATTTCTCCAAGATAGATCTCAGTTCTGGGTATCACTAGCTCAGGGTTCAGGAGAGAGACATCCCAAAGACTTCTTTCAGAACCCGGTATGGCCATTATGAATTCGTTGTTATGTCTTTTGGAATAACCAATGCCCATGCAGCTTTTATGGATCTAATGAATAGGGTATTTGAGGCATATCTGGACATGTTCATGATCGTGTTCATTGACGACATATTAATATACTCTAGGAGCGAGGAGGAGCATGCCGCACACCTGAGGGTAGCACTTTAGACCCTCAAGGATAACCAGCTATACGCCAAGTTCAGCAAATGTGAGTTCTGGCTGAAATCAGTTGCATTCTTGGGACATGTAGTGTCAAGCGAAGGTATAAGGGTGGACTCCTAGAAAATAGAGGCGGTAAAGAACTGGACCAGACCGGTAAACCCTTCGGAGATCAGGAGCTTTTTGGGCTTAGCGGGTTACCGTCGGAGGTTCATGAAAGGTTTCTTGTCCATTGCAGCCCCACTGACTAGATTGACTTAGAAAAAGGTGAAGTTCCAATGGTCGGAGGCTTGTGAGAAGAGCTTCCAGGAATTGAAGGCCAGACTCACTTCAGCACTGGTGTTGACTTTACCGAAAGGTACCGATGGCTTTGTGGTATATTTTGAAGCTTCGAGAGTCGGATTGGGATGTGTATTGATGTAGCATGGGAAAGCCATAGCACATGCTTCCAGACAGCTAAAGATTCACGAGAAAAGTTACCCAACCCATGATCTTGAGTTAGTCGTAGTGGTATTTGCTTTGAAGATATGGAGACACTACTTGTATGGGGTTCATATAGATTTATTCACGGACCACAAGAGCTTACATTATGTGTTCACACAGAAGGAACTAAATCTTCGGCAACGGAGGTGGTTGGAGCTACTTAAGGACTACGACATGAGTGTCCTTTACCACCCGGGTAAGGGCAACATGGTAGCATATGCCCTTAGTAGACTTTCTATGGAAAATGTGTCACATGTGAGTGAAGACAAGAAAGAGCTGGTAAAGGAGGTACATCGACTTGCACGGTTGGGAGTTAGATTAGTTGGTTTGACCGACGGTGGGGTAGTAGTTCAGAACAGGTCAGAGTCGTCCTTGGTAACGGAGGTGAAGGCTAAATAAGATGAAGATCCAATATTGGTAAAGTTTAAAGAAACTGTCCAAAATCAAAAGGTAGAAGTCTTCTCCAAAGGGAGAGATGGTGTGCTTCGGTACCAGGGTCGCTTATGTGTTCCGAACGTGGGGATTTGAGGAGTCAGATGTTGCATGAGGCCCACGGATCCAGATATTCTATCCATCCAGGTGCCACCAAAATGTATCATGCCTTGCTATAAATCTACTGGTGGAATGGAATGAAAAGGGATATTGTAGAATTCGTAGCTAAGTACCCGAATTGCCAACAAGTGAAAGTCGAGCATCAGAGATCGGGGGGGTACTCCAAGATATCGGCATTCCTACTTAGAAGTGGGAAGAAATCAATATGGACTTTGTAACAGGTTTACCCCGCACTCGTAGACAGTATGACTCCATTTGGGTTGTGATAGATAGGTTGATCAAGGCTGCTCATTTACTATTGGTCAAAACCACCAATTCAGCAGAAGATTATGCTAAGTTATACATCCGAGAGTTGGCTAGATTGCATGGAGTGCCTTTGTCCATTATATCAGATAGAGGTACTAAGTTCATCTATTAGTTCTGGAGATCTTTTCAAAAGGGACTTGGCACCCAGTCAATCTTAGCACGACTTTTCATTCGCAAACAGATGGTCAGGCGGAGCGGCCTATCCAAACTATTGAGTAAATGTTGAGAGCTTGTGTTATTGACTTCAAGGGTAGTTGGGACGAGTATTTGACTCTTATTGAGTTTGCCTACAACGACAGCTATCACTCTAGCATTAAGATGACACCATTCGAGGCTCTTTACAGGCGAAGGTGTAGATCGCCCATTGGGTGGTTTGAAGTCGGTGAGGCTACGTTACTGAGTCCAGATTCAGTCCATGAGGCTATAAAGAAAGTTCAGTTAATAAGAGAAAGGCTGAAAACGGCTCAAAGTTGCCAAAAGTCTTATGCGGATGTGAGGAGAAGAGAGCTTGAGTTCGAGATCGACAATTGGGTGTTTCTGAAGGTATCTCCCATGAAGGGATTAATGAGATTTGGAAAGAAAGGGAAACTCATCCCCCTCTATATTTGCCCATACCAGATTGTGAGACAAGTGGGTAAGGTAGCTTATGAGTTAGAGTTACCTTCAGAGTTCGCTTCAGTTTATCCCGTATTTCATATATCGCACTTGAAAGAGTTCATGGGAGATCCGATCTTGGTGGTTCCGGTGGAAAGTGTTGGCGTGAAGGATCAATTATGAAGAAATTCCTATTGCAATCTTGGATCGTCAGGTTCGAAGGCTGAGGAACAAGGAAGTAGCTTCAGTAAAGGTGTTATGAAGAAATCAGCATGTTGAGAGAGCTACGTGGGAAGCTGAAGCAGATATGATGGCTAAATACCCCCACCTGTTCCCTACCGGCCCAGTTTCAATTTGAGGCATCAATTTTGCCCTAAACCTCTAATCAGTTTTTCATGTTCCTTTTATGCATTCAAGTTTGTTTTTTGATATGATATATGTATGTGATGTTTGAATTCAGTCTAGCTATGTAGTTCTTTTCGGGGGTTGTCATTCCGTCAGTTTTCAGCTTAAATGATCAGTATTTGCATATGGTAATTGTATGTTTCTGGTTGCTGCTTGTTTCCTACATTCAAGGACGAATGTTTTCAAGGCTACCTCAGAAGGACCTAAGAATAGACCCGAGAGTTGAACTTGGAAACTACAGAAAAACCTAGAATTTTGCACCAGGACGCTCGAGGTACGAATCGTGGTGAGGACCTATGACTCATGACTCACGTCGTGATGAATTTCGGAATCCTGAGGTCATACTACGAATCATGATGAGTAGGTATGACTCGTGATTAGGAGTCACGGTGAAATTCTCAGTGGTGCCAGAGTGAGTCGTCACGGGTCATGGTACAACTCATAGGATGTAGCAACGAGTCGTGATGAGGAGTCATGGTTAAGTCGTATTTGGTATGGGTAGATGATACCACGACTGACAGTACGACCCTTAGGATGGTGCTACGAGTCGTGGTATGCGAGTTGTGGCCAGATTTAGAAGATTGAAAAGTGGTGAGATGACCATGAGAGTGACCACGGGTCGTGACTTCGTGGTACAGTCGTGGTACGAGTCATGGTCGGGGCCAGTTCTGTTTTTCAGGAAAATTTCATTAAGGGCAAATTTGACTTTTCTATGCTTTTGGACCCTAAACTACGTCATTTTGAGGTCGGTACAGGGTCTTTTAAGGAGGAAAAACTCATGCTAGGTCACATTTGGCATTTGCAAGAACTAGAGAAGGGAGTAGGAGGAGATTCAAGGGTTCTTCTTCAATTCTTCAAGTTTCCACCTAGGGTTTATCAAGGGAGTTAAGAAGCAAGTAATTCCAAGTATGTGGGGTTTTGAATGGGTAGTTTAGTCCCTACCCATGCCCAATTTCTCCCTAAATCTATGTTTGAAGTTACCAAAACTTTATGGGTTTTATCAAATTGCATGATTCTTTAAAAATTGGAATGAGTTTGTTGTAGTATGCCTAACTTATGAATTTCGAATTATTTGGGCTGATTTCACTTGTTTATTCAATATTTGATGATCTAACCTCTAAAAGTATAGATGTACAATTATGAGGAATTTTTTTAGTAAAGTTCATGGTTGTGATGATTCTGCAAGCATAAATACGAATTTTTCTTAAATTTTAAGCATGTCTTCAAGTCTTCAACTACTCATGTTATTATTATCATGTTTCCTATAATTTAAGCATTTCATGTTTAATTGAAACAATGGGCAATGCCCACATGTCACTTATGATTTATGAACTATGATTTTGGCCGATTCACGGGCCCAATTCCATGGCTTATTACAAATTCTCAAGCATTTATGATTCTCACGATTTAACTAGCCATGCATGTCATGTATGAATTTATATGAGCACATTGCATGTTTTGGGAGTAGTACTTAACACCGAGTAGGTTCGGAGCTTAGGTTACGCCTCAAATCTCAAAACTACGTGCCACCGTAGGTTATGTTTGGGACCTCCTTAGTGACTGTACCCTATGCCCTACGGGACCTTCATGAGTGATATCACGCCTTTCATGGTTCATACCCTTGGCAAAGTATGAACGACCTCCCTACTAGGTTTACAGGTCGAGCTCCGTGTGTGCTCATATGGGGTATGTCGGTTGTAGAAATCTCCCATTGTTCCTCATGGTTTTGATGCATGTATGATTATGTTCTTTTGGCTCAAGTTATATTTTATGAAATTTTTTTCTCACATGTTACGACTATGACAGGTTTACGAATATTTTGGAAATCTTGAGCCTTATGATATACTTACGATTTCAGTCTTATCATCATGATGTCTCCACTCCTATAACTTTTATGTTTATAAGCATTATTTTGCATGCCTTACATACTCAGTACCTTCCAAGTATTAACCCACATATTTTCAAGATCTGTTTTGCAGGTTCAACATCATTCCTAGCTTGCTCTCAATTCTGCTCTCAGCTTTCAGTAGTGAGTCATCATGATTCGAGGACTTCAAGTTCAGACCTTGTTTATCTTTTGTTTTCAGAATGTTGGGGTTAGTTGGGGTCTTGTCCCTTCAACCCGTCTATTATGATTAGAGGCTTTCAGACTTAATTGTAGTATTCCGCTATTTATTCTTGGATTATGTATTACCGTTTCTTATATTTCATGTCACGCTTCATTTAAATTCATGATTTTTAAGTTAAGTCTTCCGCTTTATGTGTATGAATTAGATACATGCTCACACCATGGGTTGACTTGAAGTCTTTCGGGGCTCCTTGTCCCGTGTCTATGATCCGAGTGTACTCTCGGGTCATGACATAACTGAAGTCTGTCCCATATTAAACATGATTCTAGACAGACATAACAAATAAAACTTAAGGACTCATCCCTGTAAAACTCGGCTCTATAGCAAGATCTGAGAAGAAGGAGGGGTAACCATACTATTATGCCTCGTAGCCTCCTGCCTATAAAATGTGGTGCATAACACATTTATAAACAAGATTCTACTAGACAGGGCTTGTAGACTCCCTAGGATACGACCTGCTCTGATACCAAGTTTGTCACGCCCCACCTTGGGAGGCATGACTGGCACCTAGTGCCACATTGGGATCTGAACTGACCTGACTGGACTTGTGCACTTCTGGTGCATGTCTGCAACTCAATTCAAGAAAAAGACGAGCTATATATCGGCTGTAAATATAGCCTCAGGCCGACAAGGCCTCATAGACACCTGTAAAAGAAAACAACTAGCCAACAAGAATGCATAACAGGGATCCTATGCGGGCCGACAAGACCATCATGTTATCTAATTATAACAGAATTGAAAACAGACAGAGCTATACTGGGCCCCGCATGGCCAAAACGGCCTTAATCTGGTGGAACTCAATACGACCCTCACGACCTCAATCTGGTCTTTTCGGACATCATATTGCCCCTACAAGCATGGCCTTATAGGCCACAACATCCAACAATCCAAACGTCGTAAAGGAAAACCACTCAAGCTAGGTTAACTCTGACGAGGGTTACTATGTCATCACTATCATCTCAATTCTATCCATAACAACTGACCATAATAGGCTTACTCTAGAATACTTTTCCTCTATGTAAATCAACTGTGGCCTGCTACTAATCGGATATGCTCATGAGCAGTCAACCCTAACCTTTCATAGGTAGCTTATTATAACTCTTAGCCTGGAGGTAATACTGTAACACTGTGGTTCTAGTCCCTTAGACACTAATTTGGTCTGTTCAGATTTCATATGCCTTCTCTGGGCGATTCCTAACCTCGTAGGTATGTTATCTGGACTTAGACGTTCCCGGCAACCTGTACTTGAGTATCTTATAAGAGTAGGCTGGGGCATTGGCCCCGTATCTAACTATTAACAAAGCTTCCTTATTAGGGTATCTACTGCTCTATCAAACTGGTAACAACTGGGGTGGTGCCCTGAATGACCTGTACAATAAGCACCACGTCGACTGAAACTGTCACTGGCAGTAGCCACTATGTGGCAGACTAACCCCCATTTCACTAAGAAACCCTGATGCCGCTGACTCTAGGGTAAGACCATACTAACATAATTCTGGCCCTGGAGGCGTCGAGGTACGCCAAAGGCCTCTGGGCAAGCTTTACTGACAATACAGGCGTCAAACTAATAATTATATCACCTAGCTGCCCCTATGCTGTTCAACTTACTAAATCAGGCCCAACAACTATCCACAAACTTTTAAAGCCTAGGCATGACGCCAAAACATCAATTTTACTAACACAGTGAACAGGAGGATGGAGAAGTTTCTATGACGCTTCTAGCGTGAGTCACACTTAACATCTTTTTTCCCGACAAGGGATACTACCATATACTCTTAAAATTCTTTCTAGAAGCTAGCCAAAATATATGTAACCATAATCTACTGATAGCAGCTAATCTTGACATACATGATCCTTATATACTAGCAACAGCTAATTACAACATGTAGGATTTTTGTCTACGTTCAAAAACATAGATCTTATTATTATACGACGAGAATAACTTGCCGAAGAAATAAGCCTTAACATACCTTGAATGGCGATTCTCGTTTAACTGATTAGTTTCAACCTGCAGCCAGCGGTTCCTCTCAACTGCAGTCCTTACGCTGAGAGAATAGGGCTAGTCTCAATACTAAATTCGACAAATAATTATATCTTTCAATAATAATATTAACCATAATTCAACCTTGTTTAACTAGGCTGAAAACCCACAGTTTCTCGAGAGTTTAGAAGGGATAAATGCTTATCTATTGCCTGTGGCTGTTTAGAATCAAATTTGGAGCAATTCCGACAACCTTTTGCGAATTTTCACGAAATAACTCCACAGCGATGCTTCTCGTAGGCCTAGAACTCGTTACCCAAGGCGAATTTGTGTTTAGATAGAGTTTGACGGCGTAATTTGACAAAAATCAAATGAAACCCACGTTTACTCTCAAGTCTTGATCGAGGGCATTGTTTTGAAATGATTCAATGAAACCTTGAAGGGCTTATATATATATTTGGGCGGTGGCAGGGGTGGCGCGGTGCGGCGCCCAGGGCGCCTGGTCTCCGGCCCCGCTTGATTTCGTGCTCGAATACTCATCCCCCGAGATCTTTCTTGCATGCGTCATACTCCCAAAACTCTCAACATACGTACGCACGCATTGGTTAAACGCCCAAAACGCATCGGTTAAACAAAGTTCACCATAGAAAAAAAAAGGGTAGAAAAAAGAAAATTGAATTCTGGCATCCATCTTCTCTAAAAAAAAAATTGCTTTTAGAACTAGGAAAAGAATATTTCTTGTATCGGCAAACTTGAAATTTTTCTCGAATTCTTAGAAAAACCTTTTTTTCTTTTTCTTTTTCGGAGCTTTTGTTGAGAAAAAGCTGTGGAGATCAAATCCTCAATTTATTGCCTCAGGATCGCTGCTCTCCAGAAGGTACTTCCTTCCCTTTTTATTCAATTTCATTTTATGTCGTTGTTATTTGTTTCCTGCACTTTATAAATTTATTGTTTAAATCTGTGGTATTTTATACTTTCGTGATGTATTTAATTTTTTTTTCAGGTAGAATATGTATGTTATAGTCTCCTTTTGATTGTCAATTTAGGATCTTCCCTTTAAGAAATAACCCTCTCTTGTTTTGTTATGAAATTAGCTAGATTTTTTAAAGTTCTTCTTCTGCTGCATATTAAGTCATTATTTGGGGTTATATTTCTTTTTTACATATCAAGATGTGTCCCTGTATTTTGAATTCTGTTTTAAGCCTCCATGCTGAATTCTTTTCTTACTTTCTTGTTTGAAATATTAGTAATGTTAATATGAGTTCAAATATATTTGGTATTCACAAGTCATGATCACCGTCTGTGAAGCACTGGTAATTTGTTGTTAGCTGCCAGTTTAGTGAGATTCTTTTTGGCTTATATTGTGCTCCGCTGTAGTATTAGCTATTAATTTAATAATTTTAGTTGCCCTTCCTTATAATTCTAGTTTGGTATTTCATTCTGATATTCTGATCATTTGTTTTATTTACAATATTTGTTAAGCCTAATACATATTGAGATGTAGTTAATTTCCTTAGCCTGCATTATTCACAAGCTCAACTTGCAGTTGTGTTCCCGAGTTGTTCATATGTTGATCATGATTTTTTTTTCTTCTCTCGCATAGACCAAGTATGAAATTAATTTCTTATTCTTACTTCAGATGTATTTTGTTGGTTTTGATCTGTTCATATTTGGGATGTTGAAATCAATCAGCTTGTTTATATCACCGTTAGGAGAAAACCTCAAGTTGACTACATGCTTAGTTGAGCTCTAGATGAGAGTTTAGAGTAAATCAACTCGACTCTTGTTAAGGTGATCCTAAATTTGAGTCCTTAAGACTTTCTCTGAGTCGTTTACTTAATACCTTTTGATTTGTTGTTATGAATATATGGGTTTAGATGTCAAAGTAGTATACATATCTGGAGTTTCATAACGTGTTTGAGCATTAATATATCTATCTCAATACAAACGGCATTAACAAATTAATTCGGTTGTTTCTGAAATTCTTAATAGAAAAGGGTAATTTATTGACTCAAGCTCGTTATCCAATCATATGTAACAGATTGTTTAGTTCACATCTTGAAGCATGTTTAATTATAATATGATTACGTGTTTTATGTTTCAGTCTGAAAATCTATCTTGTATGAAGTAATCATCTTAGTGGTTTGTATGATATGTTAAGTTTTTTTTTACTGTGACAGCCCCTGTTTCAATTTAGTATCTATCGATACTTGACAATTTAGATAACGAAACGTCAAATTCATTGTCCATGATTGTCAAATTTTTGTTAAAACATCTTAGTTCGCTGTCTAAACAAGGTAGTTCTCGTTTCTTTTCAGAATCCCCCTCTCATTTTTTTAGCTTTCTGTTTTGAATGTTGTAATAGTTATGATATTTTAGGATGTTGGTTTTCGCTCTCTCTTTTCTCCTTTTTTATTTTCTTTTTCTGTTTACACATCTGCTCCCTTTACTCTGTCTTCTTGATGATTTGAAGTCCAATATAGTATGACATCTCCGCTTGCAGATTTGACATTTTTCTTTCTTTTCTTGCTGTTGATATATAACAAGGGTTTTATTGAAGAACAAGAAAAGAAAGAATCAAAAAGGCTAACTGAGAATTGAATGCAATAATCTAGAATGGGGAAGGGGGTGCCTATATATAGGCATAAACTAAAATCCTAATGCCAATAGGAATAGGACTACCTAAAATCCTAATGCCCATAGGACTACCTAAAATCCTAATGCCCATAGGACTACCAATTATATGGGCTAACATTCCCCCTCAAACTCATAAAGCGACAGTAATAAGCATTGAGAGTTTTTCACACAAGAAACGAAACCGAGACGTCGACTGAGCCTTCGTAAAAAGGTCAGGAATCTGCAAGGCTGATGGAACAAAAGGAAGCGATATAGTCCCGAGCTGGAGATGATGACGAGTGAAGTGACAATCAATCTCAATGTGCTTCGTCCGCTCATGGAAAACAGAGTTCTTTGCAATTTGCATCGCACTCTTGTTATCACAATGTAGAGGAGTAGGCCGAGAAATGTGAACCCCCATATCTGCAAGAAGCCAGCGTAACCAAACAATCTCACATGTAGTCACTGCCATAGCACGATACTCAGCCTCCGTGGAAGATCTAGAGACAACATCTTGTTTCTTGCTCTTCCATGATATCAAAGAATCTCCAAGAAACACACAAAAACCAGTTGTGGATTTGCGATCATTGCGATCGCCATCCCAGTCAGCATCACTATAGGCTCGCAACTCGAGAGATGACGTCGAGGAAAACAAGAGGTTCTGAAACTGGGTGCCACGAAGATATCTCAAAATACGAAGTACAACTCCCCAGTGAACTGAAGTAGGAGCAGTAACAAACTGGCTAACAACGTGAACTGCATGAGCTATATCCGGGCGAGTAACGGTAAGATACACCAAGCTACCTACAACAGTACGATAAAGACTCTGATCTGTTAACAAAATACCATCACTAAGAGAGTACCGTGCATTGGTTTCAAGTGGAGTATCTGCAGTCCTGTTGTCAGAAAGGGGCGCCCGTTTAAACAAGTCAGATATATACTTAGTCTGAGAGAGAAGATATCCTTTCTTAGACTAAGCCACCTCAATACCCGAAAAATAACGTAGCAGGCCCAAGTCCTTCATGGCAAACCGATGAACCAAATCATGCTTCAATGACTCAATACCATCATGATCATCACCAGTTATAACCATATCATCTACATATAAGCCAAAAGGATTCGCCCTGCACTCGTACTTCTAACAAACAACGCCGAATCATGGTTACTCGGGACAAAGCCAAGGGAAGTAATCACAGTGGAGAATTTCTCAAACCAAGCACGAGGGGCTTGCTTGAGACCATATAGAGCTTTTCGAAGCCGACAAACTTCACCCGGCTGGTGATCAATACCTAGTGGAGGAGTCATATACACTTCCTCATGGAGATCACCATTCAGAGATGCATTCTCGACATCCATTTGAAATATCTTCCACTATCGAACGGATGCAACTGCAATCATAGTGCGAACAGTTGTCATCTTCGTCACCGGGGCAAAGGTCTCCTCATAGTCCATACCATATTTTTGTGAGTACCCTTTTGCCACAAGTCTAGCCTTGTATCGCTCAACAGACCCATCAGGCTTTGTTTTTATCTTATACACCCATCGACAGCCAATCGTATGTTTACCAGGTGGGAGGGTAACCAAATCCCATGTGTGTGTCTGATGAAGAGCAGTGAGTTCCTCCGCCATAGCATTCTGCCAAAGAGGATCAGACACAGCCTCTCTATAGGACTCAGGTTCAGACAATTGATGTATGTTTGCAATAAAGGAAGCAAATGGGGGTGAGTAGGCAGAATAAGCAAAATCAGGTAGTCTGGTGGACTTACTCTGACGAGTAGACCTCCTCAGAGGTGGTGGATCTCCAGTCTCAGGCGGGGCTGAAGCACTGTCAGGCAGCACATCGAGTGGCACGGCTGAATCCGAAACTGGAGTCTCTGTGTCAATGCCAAATGGATCAATACGCCGAAGATCTGACTTAGTAACATCATGGGATTTAGCTGGAATTGAATAGAAAGGAATATGCTCCAAAAAGGTGACATGCCGTGAAACATATAATTTCTGACTGACAGGATCATAGCAACGATAACCTTTCTATCCAACACCATACCCCAAAAACACACATATAGCTGATTTTGGCTCCAGCTTGTTTCTTTCAACATGAGGACGAAGGACAAAACAAGTACATCCAAAAACGCGTAACGCAGAGTAATCTGGCATGTGACCATATAATTTCTGAAACGGAGACATCCCTGAAGTCAATGCAGTAGGAATACGATTGATCACATATACAGCAGTTAGGACTGCTTCTCCCCAAAAATTACTAGGAACCTCTGCAGATAATAGTAAGGAATGTGCTGTCTCAACCATATGACGGTGTTTCCTTTCGGCAACACCGTTCTGCTCAGGAGTATCTGTACAAGATGACTGGTGTATGGTACCATCAGAGGCAAGTAACTGAGTGAAATCATTGGAGGTATATTCACCCCCTAAGTCACACCTGAAACACTTTATCACAGCCGAATGTTGCGTTTTAACAAGGGCTCTAAAATTGCTGTAAATGCCAAAGAAGTCAGACCTGCACTTCATAAGATAAACCCAGGTATACCGAGTATAGTCATCTATAAATGAAACATAATAGTTTGAACCACCCTTAGTGGATACTGGTGATGGTCCCCATACATCAGAATGAATAATGTCAAAAGGAGCAACTGAATAAGACATACTTTTATTAAAAGGTAAGGCAGAAAATTTTGCCAGTTTACAACCACTACAATTAGAAATATCAGAAGTGCTTACATGACCTAAAGCACCAGTAGAGGCTAAAAAACGTAAACGTGACACTGATACATGTTCCAAGCGGGAATGTCAAAGATAAAACTGCGACGACAATGGACTCAAATGAAAAGAAGACAAATAAATGCTGGAGGCGGCAACAGCAGACACTCTAAGACTCTCCAGGACATAGAGTTCCCCCAACCTACGGCCAATCCCAATCACCTTCTGAGTGTGTTGGTTCTGTACAACACAAACGGAGTCAGAAAAGAATACCAATGACCAGTTCTACACAACTGACTGACCGAAGCAAGATTGAAAGCAAGTTTAGGAATATAATAGACATCAGACAGAACAATGTGAGAGGTAGTAATAGAACCGACACCCTCGATTGGCATAGATGTTGCACTGGCAGACATAACAGAGAGTGGTGAAATGGGTGACAAGGAACCAAAAGATGACAGACAATGTGACATATGATGGGTCGCACCAGAATCCAGAATCCACAAGGATGGGGGAATACCTGATGTACTGGAGGAAGCTGGGCCTAAGCTGGACGCTGACATGGCAGTAGGATTGGATGCCAAAAATTGTCTGAACTGTTCGAACACCCGAGGATCCAACGCCGAAGGAGGCACAGTGCTAGACTCAGCATCTACTGATGGTGCAGCAGCAACGAACTGTGGAGGAGTACCAAAGGAGTATGGCTGTCCATTCTTCTGTTGCTGACCAAACTTAGCCTTGTTGAGTAACAAGGGACACTGAGCCTTCCAATGATTTTTCTGCTTGCAAAATGCACACTCATCAAACGCAACTTTAGGAGATCGTCGCGATTGATTGGAAGTTTGAGGCTGAGAACGTTGTGGTCTGGACTGATCCGGTGAAGCAACAAACACAGGAGAACCAAACCAACAACGAATTTAGCGGAAGCATCAAACACAGGAGAACATCAACTCGATCCGCGAAAATTGGTGATTATTTACAAGTAGGGAAAAATCGATTTATTTTAGCTCTGATACCATGTAATGATATGACACCTGGGTCTAACTCAACCTCAAAAGCTAGCTCATGAGGGGAGGATTGCCCAAGTCCATATAAACAAACCATCAGTCCATTCCCCAACCAATGTGGGACTTTAACCTACTAACACCCCCCTTCACACCCAGGCCCGACTGGAGTGTGGAATGGGAGCCCAAACGGGAATGAACCTGACTTTGATACCATGTTGATATATAACAAGGGTTTTATTGAAGAACAAGAAAAGAAAGAATCAAAAAGGCTAACTGAGAATTGAATGCAATAATCTAGAATGGGGAAGGGGGTGCCTATATATAGGCATAAACTAAAATCCTAATGCCAACAGGAATAGGACTACCTAAAATCCTAATGCCCATAGGACTACCTAAAATCCTAATACCAATAGGACTACCAATTATATGGGCTAACACTTGCTACATTAATTCTTATCAGCTTGAGTAGCCGATTAAGCAATAGTGTTTTACTTACAGTTTTGAACATTTTTTGTTTATCTCTTTATGGTAAGTTGAAGGCATGGCATTCAAAATGATGTTCCGGCCTTTATATTTGCTGATGATAAGCATGAGTTAAATGTATGATATGAATGACTTACTTGTCACATGGCTAAGACGTTCGGTTAATTTGTTTTCTAAAGCAATAAGAGTCTATAAGTTCTTTTTCTTTCGATACTTGTATCTTTTCGAGACAAATATAGTAAACTAGATATTTATTTCATAAATTCAAATCTATCTGGTTTAAGTTGAGACAGACGTATATCGAAAATTTTGATTTTTATGAAAGCCCTTCAGTTTATTATGTGAACCTTTAGATAGTAGGGTTCATGATCTCCTTGCATCAGGGTTATTATTTCTACACGTAGCTATCCTTTGGTATTTATTAAGCGTTTAAAAGATTGATCTTTTTAGGATTGACCCTTTCAAATAGATAAATTCCATGTTTGGTTAAAACTCGATATGGTTCAAGTCGACATATTTTTGAGCAATAAAAAAAAAATAATTAAATGATTAGTCTGGGAATTAGCTCTCTTCATGAAGATTGCCTTAAGGTTTTGGAGTCGGCAATATATCGCTAATAAAAAGAAAAATCTGCGTCGAACTCTTTCCTCCGCTTCCATATTATTAAGTTGTTGGTATTCAAGACCTCCAATAAAAGATTTAATCTGCTTTTCTTTTTTGTTTAAATATTTGAAATGCGTTAAAAAATGACAATTACGAAGACGAGTAGATTGATGTTTAGCGATATTGTCCATAGATTTGCATCTCTCTGTGTGGTCTGGTTTATGCTCACGTGCTCATCGTTTCAGGTTATAATGATGCTAATTGCCTTATTTGTATGCAAATATTAAAGGGGAGCATTATTGAAAATTTACATGTAAATGTTGGAATTACTTGACAGTGGATACACGACTATTTCGGCATGTAGCTTATGGTGACTTTGAGAATGTGGGCTCTCCATTTTAACTGTTCATGCATTTTGAAATTTTTATATGGCTGGATACATGTCTTCAGAAATGTGTTTGAAATGAGTTTAAGTTGCCTTTGTAGTGGGCTTGTTCGATGAGATGCCTACTACCAATAAAGAAATTCAAATTGAGACCTCTTGAGCTAATCGGATGTTGTAGTAATATATTACTTTTACTTTGGAAATTTTATGTGATGTATGCCAATTGAAGATTAAATCCCGTCCTCTATCCTCGTCCAACAAATATATAATCATGCCTAGCCAATCATGTAAATTTATTAATCCTGCTCCTTTTCTTAGCTTCCAGTTGAGTCCCTTCTAATTATTAAGTTGAAATATTTTGTTGAAGTCTTGCTACATATAATCATATATGAGTTATTATCGATTAGATATTGAGTCCATTCTTGTTTCCTCTTGAGAACAAATGAGGTATCATATTCATTTAAAAGCCTAACAATCTTCATTCCATGTTTAACAATATAAGGGCATGCATGTTTGTGATATAGTTTGTTAAGTTAATTAATTTGATTTGTACTAATTGTTTCTCTCTTATTTTGTGCATGATAAATCCCGAACGAGTCTCACTTGAACTCCTTGTCCCCCACATTGTGTGTTGGGATGACAGGCCATGTATTTATTATCTCCCAAGTCTGCTTTCTTAACGGTGAAAGACGAACATGCAATAATTGATCCGTAGACCGGCGCTTGCAGCTTTAGATTTAAGCTAGGAAGCTAGAGTCAACTTATTTGTCCTCGCCATTTTTGTTAACGTTATTTTTAAATATTATATTTATACTCTTGTGATTATGTGTTACTAATTTGTTTTCTTTACTAAATTTAGATGAAAACTAGGCGGAAGTAAAAATTATGAGTGCCACTTTTTGAAAAAAAAAGAAAAAGAGAATTTCTTTTTCCTCAAGTTTTTAATCTAGAATCTCTCGCGATGTAGTAGTTTCATAAAATCGATTTAATCAAAGACTGCATGTTTCTTGTGGTCAAAATAATTTTAAAGGGTAAAAGAAGAGTTTTGTTAAGCTGCCCATTCTTGCCAAGACCTCATGGAGCAATATTGATTTTAATCAATCGGACTGCATCAATTAAATCTTAGAGGTTGGTTTTTTTCGAATTTTCCTTTGATCTTATCCACATAAAATTTTGGTAAGTAATTCGGATTACTTTACACTTTATGTTCCGAAAACGTTTCAAGAACTAAAAACGGGATAGTTAATCCAGAAGTTTGAGTAAAAAAAAAAGAAGTTTTCAAATTGTTATCTCTTTTAAATAAGTTAGTAGCCAGTAACTAAATATTTACGTAAATTACTTTAAAAAATTAATTCCCTTTTTCTTACAAACAAGTTATATACTTTTTGCCACAAATATGTTTCAAATTCGCTGGTAAATCGTATTTTCGGAGTTTTTAAAGTGTCTAACACCTTCTTTAAAAAATTATTTGAACCTTTACTTTTTCTCTAGTTTTCTAAACAAAGATTTTAAAAATTACCTTTAAAACGATTTTCTAATTTCCATAATAATTAAGTGGTGACTCTATTTTAAAATAAAATTGTCGAGTTATGAACGGTTTTGAACGCGAGTTCGAAAACGGACCGTAACGATGTTATTTGTAATTGACATTCTTCATCTACTCATACATTCACAAGTTTCATCTATTCAGGTAAAATAATCTCTCCATTTCATAAAATTATAAAATATTATAATTATAACTCTTGTGCATAATTTGTTTTAGATAATCTTGTAATGGAATCTAAAAATGATTTTGTAAACGAAATTATGCCAATTAACAACTCAAGACAATATGATTCTCATTTAATAATAAAAGTCTTAGTAATGGGAGTTGAATTAATAAAAGAGTATAAAAAGGAAACAAAGAAAGACACTCGAATGACTGTAACATTAGTTGAAAAAGAGGTAATAATTCTTTTTTGTATTATATTCTATATTTATATTTTATATTTTTGCATATATGTTTGAGTTCTTATCTACTTATATTTATATAGGGCATTAAAATTTAATTTTTTGCAGAACACAAAAGTTCATGCTATACTTTTCAATAATTATATTGAAAAGTAGAAAAAATATTTACTACAAGACAAGATCTGTTACATATAAATGAACGCATTACTAGTGTTAATCCTAATTTTGTATCAATAAACAAGAAAATTAAGGTGAGATTCAATAATAACACTATAGTTCAGGAGTGCAACATTCACTTTTCTACTGTTATTTTTTCAAATAAATTTTATTTTATTTGAAGATGCAATACAATCTTCCGATGGAACAATCTTTGATAATTTCTTTAGATTTTATCAACTAATTTGACATTTTTTGAGTTATAAGATCTTCAAGCCTGAAGGTCCTTAGTAATGTTGATTGAACCTTTTTCTCCTCATTAAAAGATATCGTAATAGACAAAATTGTCATTTACTATTTTTCTTAAATTATTATCCTAATGTTTAGGGTTTTAAAACTAATCAAAGTTATATGTACGAAATCTTTACTTATTTGTCAAAAGTAAAAACTCCTAATATTTAGTATTTAAAATTGATTAAAATTTTTCTTATTAAATTTTTTCTTATTTGAACTATATTAAAAGTCCTAACATTTAAAACTTTAAAATTAATTATAATTTTGTTAACTTATATTAATCCTTTATTTATTAAACTAACTAATTATCTATCATTATTTTTTAACTCACGGTAAGAGAGAATAAATTAAAGATTGCAATTTTATTATGCATTAATACGTTGAATTCCTTCTTTTTCAAAAAAAAATTCTACAATTGAAAATATATATATATATATATATATATATAAAACCACAACATACTTTAATTTGTTTCAATTAATCAAGTGCTCTTATTATTCACACTTTTTAGTTAAATCTATACTATTTTTTTATTTTAATTTATTTGAAGGTTTTTGATTAGATACACATATTACGATTGAGAGAAAAAATTGAACTGAAATCATCTCATAAAAGGTAAAATAAAAAATTATGCTATAAACAAATATTTAAAGCATGAAGTCTCGTAGCAAACTATCATTCATTTTTTTACCCTTTTAAAATATATTTACTTTTTCACTAATTTTAATGAGTCTTTCTTAATTTGGATCAAAGTTTGCTGACATGGCTATCCACACAGCAGCCGATATGAATAAAGCACTCCACTCTTTAAATCATGCTTTTTCCCCCACGTAAAACCCTAATTTCAGATTTCTTCCTCTATTTTTTTTTAAAAAAATCTTTCCCGCTAAGTTTTAAAGCAATGTCGAAAAGCTCTATCAATTGACTCGAAAGTAGATTTTCGAAAAGATGTTATTATGAACTAAATGCACTAAATTTAATATTAATATTAGCTCCAACTTTTCTTCAAGAAATTGCAATCCAAAAAAATATAAAAATGGAGATTGATGAAAATATGTTGGTAAAAGTAGGTCTCTTTATTTTGGTCCAAACTTTAGTTTATTTGATTCTATCAAAGTCCTCCAACGTATTCTCCAAGACACAAAGATCTTATAGCTTCAAAATGGCTCATTCCGTCAGTATTCGCCGGATAGCTGTCGCACTCGCCGATTTACCTGCCGGCGGTGAGCCATCTCCTACTTCCAAGGACTTGACCTCTTCTAAGTCTTTCAAGTTAATCAATGATCTCAATTATTATTGGCCTGGTTGGTTTTTAGCTGTGTACTTAATTTTAGACCTTCTTTTAATTTTTTTTTTCGTTTTAACTTGCGAAAATTACAAATTCGTTGTATATTGTAATGATTTGAATTTATTAAATGTTTAATATTATTTAATTTAAAGCATCGAGTCCAAAATAAGATTTTCTCGCAAATCTAATTTCAAGTGAATTGATAGAGTCTTCCGAAATTGTTTTAAAATTTAGTGGAGAAGAAATCTTTTTTCAAAAAATGGAGGAAGAAATCTGAAATTAGAATTCTAAGTGGGGAAAGAAGCATGATTTAAAGTGTAGAGTGCTTTATCCACGTTGGTTGTCTATGTGGATAGCCATGTCAGCAAACATTGGTCCAAATCAGCTGCCTAGTAGGATCTAGTGGCAATCTGTTAAAAGTAAGGGCATTTGTTGTCTTATACTTGGACGGGAAGGCATTTTTGATACCAAAATATAACGGAGGGTATATGTGATCCATTTCACATAGTTCAGGGGCAATTTTAGCTCTTTTCCATTAATTTATAGTGCCAAAATAAGCCAGTAATAACCCATAATACAATTTCATAAGTGTTAATTGTTTAAATGAATAACCTATACAATATATTATGTTCTACTATACAACTTTGTATTACGCTACGTCTTCGTAATACTAATATTTATATTAAATGTTAATATTGTCTTATTAGGACAATTCATGGTTCATATGCTTAGTCAGAAGGAAAAATTCAATGGAGTTAATGAATTTATCTAGATCAGTTTATGGGCTAATCAATAAAGGATTTTTATCTTCGAAACCATTGGAAAGGGCAACTTTCCTTCAACTGGCTTCGCCCTATCTATTCATCTATTTTCTCAAATGGATATTTAGGGAGAGTTCATAGATCTTGAAACCAGATCAATAGGATCAGATGAGAAAACCGATCCTAGGAGAGAGGCTCACCACAGGTGCCGTAGTCAAGAGAGAGGAGTCTTGGTCTCAAGTCAAACTGGAGCATCATTTCATTCTCGTAATGGGAATGAGTTGATCTTGGGCAGATTTATATGCCCAAGTGATACTCAAACGTATTATTTTCGCCTTGTTTGTGTGCAATATGTATATATTCTCATGTAATTGGTAATAAAATGTGAATTTATACTAACCAACATGATTAGCATTTGTTTTGCAGGAAAATATGATTTTTAGGAGCTAAAATGCATGTTGGAACTATATCGGAGTTGGACTTGGATACGAGCGTGGAAAAGACATTGGAATGCACAAATTATAGGGGCTCCGCGATGGAGCCGTGCCACGCTACCATCGCGGAGGCACACTGCCTGGAGAGGAAATTAAATGGCAAATTCCAGTGAGGCCTCGCGACAGCTCCGTGGCACGGAGATAGGCCTCCGCGTTGGCCTCCGTGCCACGTTGAGGCTATTTTACCGGACCCTGGATTTCCAGTGAAGGTCCGCGTCCACGCCGTGTCACGGAGGCAGTGCTCCGCGTTGACCTCCGTGACACGTTGCTTGTTATTCCGGGAAAAATTTCCCTCTAGTATAAATAGCACACTTAGGTTTATTTTAATGAGTTCAGACTTGGTGGAGCTAGGACGTGGGTTAGCAGCAGTTGAGAGACGAAAAAGCTAAGGGATTTCTTCTCTTCCTTTCTTCTTTCAATCAATTGTATGTATGATTTACACTTGTTTTAGGATGATCAATCCACAAATGAGTGGCTAATTCTCTTCCTTGCTAAGGTTTTGAACATGTGTAGTGAATTTTGATTGTAAATGATATGGTTTTCTTCTTCTTCTTTCATGTTGTTCTATTAATTCTTGTTCTTACTGCATTAGTGCTTGGCCGACATTAATGTACATCTAAAAAGTCCAATTTCACTCGAGAGAGCAAGAAATTGGAAAGTTGTGAATTAATAGGGTATTGTTCTTAACTTGATTTGGGAAAATTGGGTTTTGATGTGCTTTCCTGATAGAAATATACTTGAAAGCCGTATTAGTCAATTTAGGAACCGGAATTGTATTGCTAGGTCGTAAATTGCATTTGATCACAGAAATGTAGACGAATGGTTTATGATTCTTAAGTGAAATTAAATACGAGAGTTTTAATTTCTAGGCTACTGTTCTTGGCTAGCAACATGAAGAAGAGATTAATCGAATTATTATTATAATCAAATTCATTACTTGTTCTTAACCTTGGCATGCTCATATCTATAGTTTAAATTCACAGTAAATAATTGTTAATAGTTTTAGTATATATTTTATAAACAAAAACTCATTAACTGTTGGTTACGTTGTTGTTAGCATAATTAGAAGTAAGATAAGAATATAGTATACTTAGGCAAATTTTACATATCCTGAGCCTCCTTGGATCGATACTTGGCTTACTTAGCCACTTTATTACTTGTTTGACCACGTGCACTTGCGTGTCGGTTTATAATATATAACCCCAACCGAACAGCCGAACAAGTTTTTGGCGCCGTTGCCGGGGAGGCTAGGCAAATTGGTGAAATTGTGATAAGTGTAAATTTACTGTATTTTTGTTTTATTCTCTTAAGTGTTGACAACTTGGTCTTAGTATTTATTTTAATTCTTTGTTCATTTTAATTTTTCTCTCTTTTGGATACCCTCATTGACATGACATCTTGGAATATAAATGGTGGATACACATATTTCGGCGAATCTTGCATGAATTGCGGAGGACCCCACTTGTGGCAAAACTGCAACACGTGCAATATATGTGGGTGTCAATATGGCCATTGGGGTGATTGTCCAAAGGCATATTCCCTTCCCCCAAGCCCCCGCTATGATCATTCTGTTGTTTTTGCTGAATATAGGCATGTTGAAAATGAGGACTTGGGACGCCAAGTTCAAATAGAGGACATGATGAAACAACTCTTGGAGCAATCAGAAGCAATGAAGGAGTCGGCGGCAGAATTGATAATTCAGCAAAAGGAGAATGCAGAGGCTGTAAGCAGGATGAGCGTCAAACTCACGGAGATGTGTGCTGAGGCTGAAGCTTGTGATAATTTGCAGGTGACAGTTTTAGCCGATATTCAAGAGGAACTACAAGAGGAATACAAGGGTGAATTTTTGGATGAAGCCCAACAATTAGAATCTCTTGAGTGTCCCCGTGATCGGCTCACACCTATAGAAAATCCATTCATGGAAGAAGAGAAAGAATATCTCCCATTTGACCTTAATGGAGAAATAGATGTCGATATTGAAAAGGTGTACACAAGTAAGGAAGTAAAGCACAATGCAATTTCAGAGTTGAGGTTGATTGGACCACACTCGAAGCATTTTTCGACATTAAGTTTGGTCGACAACATAGAAATAGAGTCTTACAAGATTATAGAGAAATGTCTAGAGGAGGACCAAGCCCCGTATATTCTGAAATTTGCTAACTCGAAGCAACGAAATGACTTCACTTACTCAAGGGCCAATAAAGTAAAAAGAAAGCATCTACTGCTTGGTCCTTACAATTTTTCACCACCACCCCAGGAGAACAAGAGGACATTAGAGAAGAAATTAGGGGTGAAATTCATATCCTCAAGGCAGAGGAAAAAGCGGTGAAACTTGGTACGTCGAGCCGCGACGGTAAACCAGGCGCTGCACGGGAGGCAACCCGTGAAAAATATTTTCTTTCTTTTTTTTAGTATAAATAATTTTTATTTTTTTATTTTTCTTTTCTTGATTAGGTTTACATTCTTGTTTTAGTTAATATTTTTCATTTTAGTTAGGGAAATCTATTAATCTAACCAATTTCGTTTAGTGAAGTGATTTCAGGTCAAACGGAGAAAAATATGCATGGAAGCGGGAAAAATAAGGCAAGGTATGAAAAAATAATTTTATTGAAGAAACAGTGCACTGACGCGTTGGCTCCGTGTCACGGAGGAGGGGCTCCGCGTTACCCTCCGTGACACGTTGCCCTTTATTCAGTGCCGGGTCACACCGGGTTGCCGGGTGACCCGCGTGTTTTTCTTTAAATTAACCCCTATTTTGCCCAATTTTTCCCTATTTCTTCTACTCTCCGCGACCAAAACACCCAAATCCCCCTCCCCAACCAACGTGCCACGCTATTAGGCAAGGAATACGTCAAGTTTCTTCGGTTCTTCAATTCAAAGGTATGTTTTCCTCGTTTCTCTCAAATTTTTGGCGATTTTAGTTGACTTTGGGCATGCGAGGTGAGATATATCACCCTAAGTAGCAATTTAACATGATGTTGAGTTATTTGTGATGGATATATGTTCGGATTGTTCTAATTAGCGTTTGAACTTATCGATTACGTAAATAATTCGAATTTGATTGTAGAATTGTATTTTAGGGCATGGGTTGTTGAATTTGACTTGGGTGACTTGATAATTCGATAAATTAGATGCCAGGGTGTGTTTGTAAATAGAGATAAGTCGTTGTAAATATTGTATGAAGGTTAAGACGACGAATTCTCAAATTGTTGGGGAAAATGCGAAAATTGTGCAAATTGGTTTGATTATTTGGATTCGTTTGTATATAGAATGTTTTGTCTTTATTTTTTTATTTGTTGTTTTTGTTGCTAAGTGCGATGGTTGAATTGTTAGCGATAGTAGGATTGGAATTAGCTGTATGAAGTCTGAGTAGTACGCTAACCGTTATGCTGTCGAAATTTTTTGTGAACGCACTAAGCATAAAGTGTATACTTGTTGTCTTTGGTGTAAGTAGAGTTATCCTTGCCGTAGTTTTGTAAAAGTAGCTAAGGCTTAAGTGTGGGGTAAATGTTGTGTAACCCGATCTTAGCCGAAGTTAACATGTTTATAGCTTAACTTTGTGCTTGTTAATTTATATTGACAGGTACAATGGCTAGCAGACAGGATAAGGGCAAGGGTGCTTCTACCTCAGGCACCGGCAGAAAAAGAATGAGATTGGGCACCGCAGTCCCAACTGCACCAGTTGTTCCGCACGGCCAACGCCGCCAATACGGAACAAGGTGGGTAACCGAGGAAGGAAAGAAATGGTATGCTAAGCATAAGGAGAGCAAGTACTTCCCGGAGGAACATATTGCACGGGAACCACTAGCACAGGAGTTCCCCCGTATTGTGCAAAGGATTGAAGCAACTGGGCTCAGCTTTATCTTTCAGGAGCCCAAGGAGTGCAACCTTCATTTGGTCCGAGAGTTCTACGCAAATTGGAACCCGGCCATCAGAAGCCACACAATAAAAATCAGAGGGCAGATTGTCACTCTGGAACCCCAACAATTTAATGCCATCGTTGGAGCGCGGGACACAGACGCCCACGTTCTCCGCCAGCTAAACATCACCCCACCATACGCCGACATCAGACGTACGTTGTGTGGGGCTCGATCCACAGCCCGATGGAGTAGACATAAGGAGAGGGGTTACCACCAGACTCTGCCTTATTCGCAGATGAACAGGGAGGCCAGAATATGGCTGAAAATTGTATGTTCGTGCTTGATCCCGGGAGTTCATATGACGGATGTGACCCGGGACCGTGTCTGCTTGGTGTATGCCCTTATGAAAGGGCTTGAAATTAATGTTGGGGCGGTCATTATATCCGCCATGAAGAGAGCCAGACTACACCAGGGCCACAGATACGGATTTGGCGGACTCATCACCACCTTCCTCCGAGGCCTCGATGTCGAGGAAGAAGCCTTGGATTACATTCCGCAGTTGGAGCGGAGGGCCCTCGATATGACAAAAACTAAGGCCCCCGACACCACACACGGGCCAGTGCTGACTTTGGCCGAGCGACATGCTCGTGACGATCAGTACATGGCACGTATGTTCGGCATGCAGATGCTTCAGCTACGGATTGGTGGGAGACCAGCCACCGAGGAAGAATTATGGCAGCTGGAGCTGGATTACCCATTTGGCGAGAATGCCAAAGCCTTATGCCGAGTGGGACCAGCCTTCGTGGAGCCGACTGATGACGATGTCCCTACTGATGAGGAGACACGTCGGGAGGACTCCGATGTGGAGTCCGATGACAATGATGGAGCTGACTCAGACATGGGGGACGAGGCAGCAGCACCAGATGAAGAAGTCGAATATTTCGACTGATCAGGGAGTTCCACCACCCGAAATTTTATTTTGTAATTTTTGTGAACACTGGGGATAGTGTTCGATTTAAGTGTGGGGTGGGGAGTAGCTAGGTGCTGGGACTTGGGCTCTAATTTGCTGTATGTTTTTCCTTGGTTTGTATGTATGTTTGTGCTTTCCCTGTTATGAACTGATTTGTGTTGTATCTGTATATATTTGTTTGTGTGGTTAATGATGTGTGTTATGAAAAGTTATGATTGCCAGTGTAAATATTTTGTAAATATTTTTTTCTCTATCGAGATGATCGATATTTTTCAAAAATTTTCGCGAGAATATTTTGCACTTGTAAATATTTTCTTTCTATCGAAATGATCGATGTGTTGCAAAATTTTTCGATTTTTATTTTTTTTGGGTTTCTCGGAGTTTGTTTTCGGTTCTTTTACCGAGAATAGTCCCATTGAACCAATGTCATAGTTAGTGACCGTTCCCTATGATGGATGGATGACGACCGTCTTAAGGGAAATGTAGTCGGTAGGAGTAGGATTTTTAATTTGTTTTTAATTTTTCTTTGGTGGATTGCATCAATAACCTGTAGTTGCTTTATGGTTGACAAATTTCATTGCGTGTTGTAACTGATGTTCAAAATGTGAAAGTGATTCGTTCGAAAGCATGTAATTTGGTAAATATGTTGAGTTACCTAGGCTATAGAATTTGATTCAGTATGATTGAGGCTTAATTTTGAATTCATGTGATTGGCTAATTAGAGAGTCTGTGAATGCATCTTGATTCGAGCATGTGCATGAAGTGTGAAGTGAGGTATTGTTATTCCATGCCATTGTGAATTGTCTAGAACTTGCCTGGTGTGTATACAAAACGAAATGAAGGAGGTGTAGTGTTGGAAAGGATGTAGGCATTTCTTTGTTTTAACCGATAGTTTCCATTTTTTTTTTCTTGTCAACTCTACCTTTTTATATGTTGTATACCCTAGTCAGCCCGTTGAGCCTTTAGCCGATTTCTTTCTTTCTTTTGTCCAAAATTGTATAAACCAAGCTTTATTCCTTCTTTTCATTAGCTGTAAAAGTCTATACAAAACTCTTAAGCGCTTACAAAGAAAAGAAAATGTTCCCAAAGTGTTAAAGAGTGAAAAGAGTGAAAAGAAAAAGAAAAGCAAAGTGAGGAAAGAAAAGATGATGTTGAAGAGGCACTTGTTATAATTAAATGATATGGAGGGTACATGAAAACCCTTTGTTTTGTGTCAAGTGTGTTTGACGAAATGGGCAGAACGAAAGTAAACCTGCATGAATGGGAGAAAAAGAGAAAAGAGAGGAACAATGTCCATGAGTCGATGGGAATGTGTTGAAAAGGCGCTTAAGGATGCTAGGGACTATTATTGGCTAATCCAATATATATACTAGATCCATAGCCCCGTTACAACCCATTAAAGTCCTACTTGATCCTACATTGCATTTCTTTATATTAGTGGAGTAATGCACTAAGGGCAGGCCTATGGGTCATGACATGATGCATGTGAATTCTTTTGGGAGAGAGAGTGAGATTAATTTTTATATGCCCCTACTTGAATGATTGTGTGTTGCATGAACATAAAGGGGAAGATTCTCTTGAGTTGTGAGGGCACATGCTTGATGAAAGATTGATTTTCGTGTCGGATTTCTTGATTAGCTGATTTGCATGAGTTTGCCGATATCAAGAATCAATTCTTAAAGTCTAGGAAGTCTTGATGTATTAAAGGTCATTGTATTGTAAGACCAAGCATGTTTTTGTGATGATTTGCAAAATTTAAATAATCGGTATGACCGTAACGTAAATGGTCGCACCATAGTGACGAAGGTTGGGATGTAATTTGCATGAGTTGTGTATGTATTGTTCGAGGACGAACAAAGATTTAAGTGTGGGGTAAGTGATCTTGGGCAGATTTATATGCCCAAGTGATACTCAAACGTATTATTTTCGCCTTGTTTGTGTGCAATATGTATATATTCTCATGTAATTGGTAATAAAATGTGAATTTATACTAACCAACATGATTAGCATTTGTTTTGCAGGAAAATATGATTTTTAGGAGCTAAAATGCATGTTGGAATTATATCGGAGTTGGACTTGGATACGAGCGTGGAAAAGACATTGGAATGCACAAATTATAGGGGCTCCGCGATGGAGCCGTGCCACGCTACCATCGCGGAGGCACACTGCCTGGAGAGGAAATTAAATGGCAAATTCCAGTGAGGCCTCGCGACAGCTCCGTGGCACGGAGATAGGCCTCCGCGTTGGCCTCCGTGCCACGTTGAGGCTATTTTACCGGACCCTGGATTTCCAGTGAAGGTCCGCGTCCACGCCGTGTCACGGAGGCAGTGCTCCGCGTTGACCTCCGTGACACGTTGCTTGTTATTCCGGGAAAAATTTCCCTCTAGTATAAATAGCAAACTTAGGTTTATTTTAATGAGTTCAGACTTGGTGGAGCTAGGACGTGGGTTAGCAGCAGTTGAGGGACGAAAAAGCTAAGGGATTTCTTCTCTTCCTTTCTTCTTTCAATCAATTGTATGTATGATTTACACTTGTTTTAGGATGATCAATCCACAAATGAGTGGCTAATTCTCTTCCTTGCTAAGGTTTTGAACATGTGTAGTGAATTTTGATTGTAAATGATATGGTTTTCTTCTTCTTCTTTCATGTTGTTCTATTAATTCTTGTTCTTACTGCATTAGTGCTTGGCCGACATTAATGTACATCTAAAAAGTCCAATTTCACTCGAGAGAGCAAGAAATTGGAAAGTTGTGAATTAATAGGGTATTGTTCTTAACTTGATTTGGGAAAATTGGGTTTTGATGTGCTTTCCTGATAGAAATATACTTGAAAGCCGTATTAGTCAATTTAGGAACCGAAATTGTATTGCTAGGTCGTAAATTGCATTTGATCACAGAAATGTAGACGAATGGTTTATGATTCTTAAGTGAAATTAAATACGAGAGTTTTAATTTCTAGGCTACTGTTCTTGGCTAGCAACATGAAGAAGAGATTAACTGAATTATTATTATAATCGAATTCATTACTTGTTCTTAACCTTGGCATGCTCATATCCATAGTTTAAATTCACAGTAAATAATTGTTAATAGTTTTAGTATATATTTTATAAACAAAAACTCATTAACTGTTGGTTACGTTGTTGTTAGCATAATTAGAAGTAAGATAAGAATATAGTATACTTAAGCAAATTTTACACATCCTGAGCCTCCTTGGATCGATACTTGACTTACTTAGCCACTTTATTACTTGTTTGACCACGTGCACTTGCGTGTCGATTTATAATATATAACCCCAACCGAACAGCCGAACATGAGTACACCGCAGTACCAGACAAGTTGCTCCCTCGCCTTGCAGCGGCGACATCTGTCTTTTAAGTTTACAATTTTTTTTGTGATAATCAACATGAAATATATATACATATAATGCATGCATTTAAATGCTCGTGAAAAAATAAATGATTTTACATCTTTCAATCAAACACTTATTTTAAGACGTTCATAGAAACAAGTGTTAGAACAAACTGAGTAAAATGATTAATGAATTAGATCAAACACTTAAACATCATCATTTACTAACTCAAAATTTATAATTTTCTTTCTAAATTCTTATATTATTATACAAACACATTTTAAAAATATTATCTATACTATTTTGGACATGCGCGAGACGCATATAGTAAAACTAGTATGTTTATATGCCTAGAAATATGTTTACATTTGTGATTCGCCCTCTCAGACGAGACTCTGTTTTATTTGCCTTTTATGTATTGTCAATTAAAATAATATTGAGCAATTGTTTTGTTTTCCTCCCTAGATTGATTTCATAACAGCTTCGTAAGCCATTTATGATAGCCTTAACCAATCTATTTCTTCTTTCCTCTCAAATTTGAATTGTGACAGTCTTTTATATGAATAACATAATTTGAGATTCCATGCTTGTATAACGGTCCTCCAAACCGTGTGGTGTTATCTTTGTTCAAAAATCTTGACTAGTTTTATAAATAAATTGATTTGATCACTTTGACAAAAGGAAAACCTTTTTGATTTACGGTAAACTTGGGTATTTATTTGATGTAGTACAATAAGTAGTCATTTGGTTATTTGTAGAGAAACTTGATTTTCTATTTTGATTGAGGAAGGTCTTTGTCATAATTAATTCTTCCTAATTCTACCTTTGTACCATTAATTTAAGTGGTACCCTCTCCTGTTTAAAGGACAGCTGGAACACACATCATCAAACATCTCTACTCTCTCAATATCGACATAATTAGTTATTTCATCCTTATATCGGAGTGACCCTTGAGGTTCTTTGTAATCTTTGCGTGTCGAGTTTGCAGTTTAGAGTGTTGTTGAATTTATTTGTTTGATCAAGTGCGGAAACTCCCTCCATGTTATTCATTATTCAAGTCCTTTCTTCACTGATTACTCTCTCATCCAAGTACTTTATCAACTACTATGTGGTAGTTTTTGTGTACTTAGATGAAATATATATATATATATATATATATACTGCCTTAATTACCAAAACTATGTTCTCAGTTTCACTGCATGGCCAGTCTGTGTGAAGTATACTTGTCCTAAGAACCGTAGTAACTAGACAGACTCTAACTAATGGCTAAGTGAAGGTTTGTTTGATCTCCCGTGCCTGAACATGTATTTAATATTTCATGTATGATCAATATACTTTGTTTGCTTTTTGTTTGAATTTTTCATAGATTTAATGATCTAGTTATCATACCTATATCTATGCGTGTCCCGCCCCGCCAAAATATATTTATAATATCTGACTCTTCTACTTGATTTTTAAAAAGGTTCAGAGTCTAAAACATTAGAAAAATCATTTAAAAACATATAAACTCTGTTTCAGTCGGCAAAAACTATTGAAATTCTAGCTAAGAATTTTAGCTAAAAATATGTTAGATATCCCTTGGAGTCTATCCAAAAATAGTACCTAAACTTAATCTAATTAACAAGAAGAGGATTGTCTATTTCATTATTACTTGCTAAAAGAATGTTAAAAGAAGTGATAAAAAAATGAAAAACAATTTTAGCATTAAAAATGTATGAGGTGTATATTACATACGTGATATCATAAATATACTGGAGTGATATATTATTGATATACAGGGTATGCATATACTAAGAAGTGACAGTTTGAACTATCAGAAGATATCCCTTTACGTGATATGCATATAGAGTAGAAAGAATGTGATAAAGTAAATTAAACTAATTTTGTAGTTTAAAATGTATGAAGCATGTAGAAAGTACCAAGTGAAAATGATATACTCATAATATATAGGATATATAATATGCAAAGTAATATGTGTGAAGTAATTGTAAAATAATGTATACATAGTATATAAAATGTATAATAGGATATATATGAGACAAAATATATGTATAACTATAAATATTTATGTGTAAGTGTATAAGATAGTATGTGTAGTATATATGCGTATGTGGAGATAAATATATATGTGAATGCTAGTACATTATATGTAGTAAAATATGACATAATATACTAGTACGTAAAATATATTTGTAAAATAATAGTAGAAAAAATTTCCTCGAATATATAATATCACTATATTAGTTACCAATAATAACATTAACTTTTCGTTTACCAAAACTATCATATTTTTATTACTAAATATATCAAGTAAGTGTGAATAATTATAGAGTAAATCCTAATTAGAATTAATCCCTAAATAACCGCAATTCTTCCTCCTAAAATTACTCTCATAAAATTTCTCTCATAACTGTTAAATTCTCTACAATAAAAGCCTTTGAAGATAAGAACATTTACATTCGAAAATACAAAAATAATAATTAGAGCAAATATTATTGATACATAAAACAAGAATACAACATATAATTTACACTAAAAAAATACAAAAACTATTAAAATACATACATCAAAAATACATAAAAAGGGTGAATAAATTAATTATCATACATAAATGATACTGAATATGTTTAATTAGCTACAATACATTAAACATAGAAAAAAAGGGATGCATTAGTATATAAAAAAGTCTAAAGACCATATAATTATAATACTTAATATAATAAAATAAATTATAATAAACTCAATATACAATAAAAAAGAAACTGTACGTTAATATGAGTTGTATATAATAAAATCTGATATACAAAACCTAATATAAAATTACTTCGTTTAAATATCCTAATTAATACAGTAACATATATGAAAGTAAAATGCTCATACAAGAAAATATCAAAATAATATTAAAATTACTGAATATATTAACACTGCATTCTCATACATTAAATATTCAAAAATAATTTAACTTATTAAGATTTATGAAAAATAATTGGACATATAAAAAAGTACAAAGAAAAAAAAATAATGTGTGATCAATTAAAATCAATGAATGTATTAAAATTGAATTCAAATATACTATAAATAGAACAAAAGAAATAAAATACAAAATAAATTTCTTTTTTGACTGATAAACCAATTAAATACATTAACTTTGCATTCCCATACATTAAAAATACCTAGTCATATACAAAAATACAAAGAGAAATTTGGGTGTAAATATTGATTAATCTTGAAGAAAGAGAAAAGTTCAATTTTTTGGGGGAGTTGGGAGGGGGAGGGGATTATGCAAATCCCATTAGGAGTAAAAATCGGTTATTAAATATGATAAATACAAACAAATCAATAAATGTATACTATTAATTAGGCTAAAAGATAATTATGATAATTATTTTTTATTTTTGTATATTTGATAAATCATAGGTATTATTAGTAAATAGTTTATAAGTTTTGATAGAAATAATAATATAATAGTATGTAACTCATACTTGAGCTTAACTTCAAAAATGGACTAGAACCTTTTGGGCCTGATTTTCTGCAACAACATTAGTTTAAGCCTGATTTGGGTTAGCAGCCCAATTTATAATTGAAAAAAAAACATAAATATGCCACTATGGAGAAATAATTACAAGAAATACCAATAATTTCATGTTTTCAAATATAGCAGAAAAATATTTTCTAAACTATCAGATTTGATAAAAAAAAATAATAATAAAGCACGGTTATGAAAAATTATTATTCCTAATCTGTAGATATCTATACTAAAAAAAAAAAAAAATTAACCATTCTATTTATTTATCCTTTTTTTTTTACAGATGTATATCTAATTAAATTTTTTAATCCTCTTTTGTAAATATTTAGTTACAATATGCATACAACTTAGCCACTAATAAATCAACAAACCAAAAATAAACAACTTATCAATATAAATCAATTAAACAAGCCAATTAAAATTTTCTTTTATCCTCTTTTATAAATATTTAGTTATAACTAATATGTATACAACTTAACTACCAATAAATCAACAAATCAAAAAATAAACAATTTATCAACCTAAACAAATATTATATAAAACCAAAAATTATATCAACATATCAACCTAAGACAAAAAAAATTAAAAGAACATATATAAAAATATTTAAAACCTATTTCAAACCATTTATAAATCCAACTGTAAATCAAATTAAAAAAAAAAAGGTAGTTAACAACTTAAAAACTAAAATTTTAACCATAATCTATACCAATATGTAAACAACTTGTCAACTAATAAATCAACAAATAAAATACGGTTATATTAAAAATAAATATTGTGGAAGAAAATAAATTAATTTAGGAGAGAGAAGAATGACACAATTAAATTAAAAAAAGAAGAACGGATATAAGAACTAAAGTCGTAAATATCTATGTTAAGAAAAAAGAAAAAGATATTTTTTAACGCTATTACATGGCAGTAAAAGATAATCACATGGTTAAATTTAAAAAAAAAAAACGAATATGAGAAATTATTACTCCTAATTTGTAGATAATGCAAACAAAAAATTTAACAGAAAAATTACTCCTAGTTTGTAGATATATATGCTAAGGAAAAGGAAAAAAATTTAAAAAGGAAAAAAATTTAACCTGAAAAATTACTCCTAATTTGTGTAGATATCTATGCTAAGAAAAAAATTATTTTTTAACCGCATTACATGACAGTAAAAGATAACTACCATATTCCCTCAATATTAATATATTTAAAAATAAATTTTTAATTTAGTAAATAAATCAAAGTAATAATATGACTTGTAATTAAAAATTTTATGTAATTTTCCCTTTAATAAAAATCAGCAAACTAAATCTCTATTTGGGCTTTAGCTCAATTCGGCTTGAAAATCATTTTGCCCCCCTCTTTTACTCTGTATTTTGCCATGAAAAAACAGAATTGATTAAAACAAAACATGGACAATTTGCTAAATTATCAGCCAACTTATGAAAAGAAAGTTATTATATTTTATATCTTTTTCCTGAAATAAACTCTGTTAGAGATAAACGTGATATATATATATATATATATCAGAGGTTATTTCAATGAAAAACAAAGATTATTTCAATGAAAAACAACAATAGTAAGGCACATATGAAAAAGTATTTTTTTTAAAAACTTTTAATTTGTTTGTAAAAATCCTACTCAGTACTCCCTCTCTTTTTTACAATCTTTAACATGAAGTTATCTTGTTAATATTCCCCAGTTTTTATTATTTATTACTATTTATTGTTTATTATTTTATATTTATTATTATTTTTGTATATCCTTTTCAATATCTTACTCTTTAGCTTATTCTTAACAACTCCATTCTTTAACCACACCCCGGATATTGGCGTAACACAAAGTCCTTCCGCGGACATACTAAAAACGCCTTCACACTCCTAGGAATTTACAGGTTAATCCATCTTTTGTTGTTAAGAGCTAAGAGTCTAACCATTTACTAAGGATATAATTTTTTAACATTTCAAAAATAACATTCATAACATAACATAATTTACATATACAGGGGAATACATAAGAAAACTTACATGTCTTAAGACGAAAGAGAGGTTTCCCTTTCGGGAACCCCGACTGACCTCAAAAACTTTACTTAAACACACTAAACTGTATATTTAGAAGAAGGTTGGTTTCGGTTTTTAGAAGGGTTGAGTTTGAAGAGAGAGAGAGGTTTTGGGCATCGAAAGGATTAGGTTGTTGTTGTTAACTTGTCTTCTGAAGGGCTAAAGAAGGGGTATTTATAGATGGGAAAAGGTAAAGGAAGGGTCTGGATTTTAGACAGATGGACGTTTGAGATCTTGCCGACATTTTTAAAGTCGACATCAATAATGCAAGTCGGGTGCGCATTGGGCCCCATCGTCACATGCATTAGTGATGATCCTATTTTGTCCACTTTGGTCTGACAGACTGACGCGAACCCATCAGTTTTTCTTTCTTTTCAGAAAGTAGTGATAAAGTGGGTACTCACAAGACACTCAGTGGGCATTCCCACCTTTATTTTTATTTACAGGACACTCAGTGGGCATCCCCACCTTGACTATACTTTATTTGTCTTCTTTCTTCTCACTATTAAGTATTTTTAGGTGGATAAGTTGTGGAGGGCAATTGAGTCAAAACTCATGCCCGAGTCATATCCATCATATGGGTCTTGAGAATCTTGAAACTGTTCATCTTCTGGATCAGTATCATTTCTAGAGTCTTCAGTATTATTTTCTTCTCTATTATTGATTCCGTCTTGGCTTTCTTCATTAAGTGGTTGTCTTAGTACATCATCTTCTGGTAGTGGATTAATATGTTTATCTTTTTCTTGTGTCTATTCTAATATCTTTTTTAAAGTTTTGGTTACCATTGCTTCGATCGTCTTTTTCTTGTTAGTGGTTCTTTGTCTTGATGTTTCTCCCACTGAGAATGAAAGTGGAAGACGCCTTCTGGGTGGAGTCTGCGGTGTATCTTCACTTTTTGGCAAAGTGACAGCCATCAACGGATTTGGTGCGTCTTTACCGGTTACCGTTTGAACCGGACTAGCTGTACCATGACCTGGTACAGTAGGTCTAGCTGCATTCAGAGAGGAATGCACACTCGTCTCATCCATTTTGGCTTGAGATGGAGAACTCGCTTCTGTCTGAGTGATTTTGTCTATTGTAGATCTGGCTTGAGTCTGTTTGTACTTTGTTAACAGTGTTATCAACTGGTCTTTTTCTTGTTGCAAGGCTTCGCATTTAGCATTCAGTCTTTTGAAACCTTGTGTCATTGTCTCGCAATGGTCACAGAAAATGATTTTATCTGGGCTATCTTTTGAAATTTTATATTGTGGGCTAGGATTTGGGCTTTGTCTGAGGTTAGGTGAAATGAAATAGTTTGGGCCCAAGTAGCCTCTTGCATAGTCTAGGGCTTCCGTTAAATCGTTAAACCCATTAAATAATGGATTTTTTATGCCATGTATTGATTCTATGACTTCTTGCCAGTCTTGAAAAACACCATTTCTTTTTCCGTGTATAACTACATAAAATTTAAATTTTTTCTCCGTATTTTTATCTGTAAAATACTGTCCTAAAGCGTTTAATGTGGCAATAAAATATTTTAAGTCTTTCTTATTATAGGCCATCCATAAATTATCTAACAAACATTTTTGAGGTTTGTCTATTCTACATTCCGGTCTTTCTTTAAAAGATAAGTTGCATTTGGGGTAAGATATTAAGTTGAAAGGTCCAAAATGAATCCTTTCCATAGTGTCTGTGGATGACTGAGATCTAAAGTGTGTATTACCTAAAAGAGTCTGTATATATGAGTCTGTGGCAGAGCTTTGACCCTTGCCTTTGTCTGATGTCTCAGGCCTCATTTGTGGTCTAAGTTGGTGAATGTCTCCAACTGGTCTCATTCTGAAAGAAAATAACTGATTAAATCATTTGTAAATTTAATCTACTTAACTGGTCTGCTAAATTATTATCTTTGCCTTTTATATATTCAAATATTATTCTAGGATAAATTGATATAGTATCTATGAAATTTAGCCATCTTCTTTTACTGCTATTCTTTTGTTCTATCTTTTGATGAAATTTTACTATGGCTTCGCAGTCTGTTCTTACCATTAGTTCTGGTTTGTTTAGAATGTATAATTTAAAACTATTTAAACCGTATATTATAGCTAATACTTCTGCGTCTATACTACTCATGTTACCTTTTTCTTTGTATTTTCCGCTAGCATATCCACATATTTTTTCTTCTGTTTTATTACTATATTTGTTAGGTCTGGCTTTTAATACAGCTCCCCAACCTAGATTACTTCCGTCTGTTTCTATAATTAAGTAGTCTGATTCTAAAGGTATATTTAGATCTGGTATATTTTTTACTTTATCTTTAATCTGTTGTACCAACTTTATGTCTTCTGTATTAAAGTGTTTTTGTCCTTTACTTCCTGTCTTAGCATATAATGGTCCTGCTATCTTTCCTAAATCTTGTATAAAATTCTTAGCATAATTAACTAACCCTAAAAATTTTTGTAATTCCTTAGTTTTATCTAATTTGTCTGGCATTTCTAAAACTTTCTTGCTTATATGTGGTTGTAGTTTAATCTTACCATCTCCTATGGTAACTCCTAAGAAATTTATATGAGTTTTGCATAGTTTCATTTTCTTTTTGCTTATTATTATACCGTGTTGTATAAATAATCTAAATACTGTCTGAAGATGTCCTAGATGTTCTTGGTCATTTCTACTGAATACTAGGATGTCGTCTACATATACTAATACGAAGTTCTTGTATTCTCCGAATATTTCATCCATTTTCCTTTGAAATATCGGAGGGGCTGTCTTCAGGCCGAATGACATTGCTAACCATTCAAAATGTCCTTCGGGGCAAGTGAATGCAGTCCATTCTATGCTATCTGGATGCATTTTGACTTGCCAGTAGCCTGATTTGCAGTCAAACTTACTAAATATTTTTCTACCTTGTATTCTATTTAGTAGCTCATTTTTATCTGGTAGTTTATAAGCATCTATTCTAGTATTGTCATTAAGTCTTTTATAGTTAATTACCATTCTAGCTTTACCTCTAAGTATTTCTGCGTGATTTCTTACCATAAAGGCTGCTGATCTATGTCTAGAAGTGGATCTTCTTATTACACCTAATTCTAATAATTCTTTAATTTGTTTTTGAAAATCTTCTAAATCTTGATTCGTTGCTTCTATGGCTGCTGTCTTTATGGTATATTCTGGATTTATTATATCTAATTTACACATTATTTTGTTGGAAGTCCAATGTATTAAGGGTTTTTCTCCTATTATTTCTAATTTATCTAGCATTTTTATTACATTGTCTAAGTCTTTTGGTCCTTTAATATTGCTTATAGTATTTAATCCTTTATTAAAGTTATAGAAATTGGTTTCTATATTTATTAGTGTATAGTTTTTTCCTAATATCTCTTCGTCTAAATTATAATTATCTTCACTGGTTTCTTCATACATATTTTTATTATTACAGTCTTCACAGCATGGTTTTATATCTTCTTGCTGTATTCTTTCTTTAGTTGGTATGTTATTTGTTAGTACTGGTGTATAGGTTGCTTGTTTAAAAAATACTATACCATCTCTAGTTAGTAGGCATCCTCCTGTGTCCTTAAAAATAAATTTTAGACCAATTACGAAGTCTGTGTTTATGTTTAGATTTCTTACTAGTATTTTATGTACATTGTAAGTGGGATTATAAAATTTATTACACGTGTTTTGGAAACTTATACTAGCTTTCTCTATGCAGTATTCGTATAAATTATATGTACCATCCATTTGCATAGCAGTAACTGGGTTTGGTAGTTTAGATAATAAATTATTTGGTATAATCTTTTTATTAATTAAGCAACTAGTGCAACCTGGGTCTAATAATGCTAATGTTTCTATTTCAATGTCTTTTATTTTTATTCTTGCTAATATTTTTATTGTAGTTAGAGCTTTATCTTCATTACATATTAAGCTTGAATTTATTATATTTCTCATGTTTAGATAGTTTTCTCTTTCGATATTAGCTAGGGTATTCTCTTCTAGAGAAGTTCCTATATCTGGTATGAAGGTATTATTTAAGTCTTCTTGTTCTAATGGCTTAGTATTTAGAATTTTTTCTTTGCCTTTTTCTAGTAATTTTATTCTATAGTCTAGTTCTGTTATTTTAGCTTCTAAAGTTTCAAATCTTAAATTAAATGTTCTATTTTCTTCCTTAGTCTTATCATATTGTTCTAATTTTATTCCTAATTTTATTTCAATGCAGCTTATACATGCTTCTATGTAACAGTTTATACATTTAGCTCTTTTATATTTACTGGGATACCATCTGCAAAAAGCACATGGTGTACTGTCTAGTCCTTTTTGTTTTTCAAAATTATGTCTACATTCTTTTTCTGTATTCATGTTATTGTATTGTAGATCTTCTAGGTCTAGATTGTATGGTAATTCATTACCTAATTCATTTATAAATTCATTGTCTTCATAATCTGAAGAATCTGAAGTATCTTTATTTGGTATATCTATACTTACTATTGAGTATATGCTTTCATTGTCTGACATATATTCATCTACGTTTATAAGGGTTTCTTGGAATTCTTCTATTAACTGAGAATTCCTATCTCTAGTATTATATCTTTTAGGACATGTATTTGCTAAGTGTTCTATGCTTCCACATGTAAAACATTCTAATTTATTTTTATAATTTCTATCATTTCTGTATTTGCGTACATGCTTATTTCTGTCTAAATAAGGCTTTCTAGCAGAAGATTTTCTTAAATAGTATTTCTTTTTATATGGTTGTCTAGTATTATATTGTTTATTCCTATACTTTTTTACCTTCTTTTTTGGCTCTTTATCATAATGTTGTGTGGTGTATATTACTGACTTACAAAAACTCATCTCGTTTTGTTTTAACTGTTTTTGTATTTGTATATTAGTACATTTCTCAATTAATACTTCCATTACATGTTGTATACGTTGTCCTATAGTCCATTTGGCGGTAGGGTTTTGTACTACTCCTTCTCTTTTATACCACCTTTCTTCTATTTCTCTACCTAAAGCTCCTGGTAATTTATTAAATAGTTTTCTTCCTATTGTTTCATCAAATGTATTGCCGCTAAGGGTACAATAATAAAAAAATTCTTTTAAGAAGTCTTTAATATAATACCAATTAGATATACTAAGTTGTTCTAGTTTTATTAATGTGTTTCTTTGTAATACTATTGCCCCACTATTAGGGTCTTCTCCTGTCATTAGGCTATGTATTTTATTGGTGAAGTTATATGGGTTAGCTCCCATATTTACTAAAGCTTGAAATTCTTGTGGGAATTCACTTTTGTATGATTCCCATACAGCTTTAGCAGATTCACCTAAGAACGTCTCCATATATCTATACATAGTTTCTGCGTCTGTATCTGAGTAATTGTTAATATAGTCTGCTACTACTATTCCTTTCCATATATCTATTGCAGCATTCCATAATTGAGGGTCTTGATATGCTACATTAAGTATTTTTCCTTTACTACCTCCTTCCTGTAATTTAATTGGTTCTTCTATGGGTAGTCTTTTTCCTATTGGTTTTATAGTGTCTGGTTTTATTTCTGTTTCAGGGTTTATTCTCCATACTCTTCTTCTAGGTATATTTCATGTACTAGTATCTATTGTATGGGCTATAGTAGTTCTTTGAAATGGGGTAGAACTTGTTGATTCCATTAGTTCTTTTTGGCTTACTATTGAACTGGTTTCACTATCTATAGTTTTCCTGTATCCTAAATTATCTGTTCTATCTTTACATTCTTTGACATGTAAAATAAATTCATTTATTTTCATATTTCTTTTAAAGCATCCTTTACATCTAAAAAGACTGTTGTTGTCATTATCATATATTCTTTGTGCTTGTATAATTATATTATCTACCTCATAAGCTTCTTCTAATATTTCTATGTTCATTAATTCTGCTTCTACCTTTTCTTGGGATTCTAGCATTATATCTGTTTCAGTAATACTATCTTCATCAATTTGTCTAGTATAATTATAATCTGTAAATCTTATAGACGTTTCTCCTTTTCTATTTGTGTATACTAAATGAGATTCTGGTGTATATATCATAGGTTTATTAAATCTGTCTAAATTCCATTCTAATCCTGCATATTCTTCCGCATCTATCTTAATGGGTTATTTCAATGAAAAACAAAGATTATTTCAATGAAAAACAACAATAGTAAGGCACATATGAAAAAGTATTTTTTAAACAAGCAACCTATACACCAGTACTAACAAATAACATACCAACTAAAGAAAGAATACAGCAAGAAGATATAAAACCATGCTGTGAAGACTGTAATAATAAAAATATGTATGAAGAAACCAGTGAAGATAATTATAATTTAGACGAAGAGATATTAGGAAAAAACTATACACTAATAAATATAGAAACCAATTTCTATAACTTTAATAAAGAATTAAATACTATAAGCAATATTAAAGGACCAAAAGACTTAGACAATGTAATAAAAATGCTAGATAAATTAGAAATAATAGGAGAAAAACCCTTAATACATTGGACTTCCAACAAAATAATGTGTAAATTAGATATAATAAATCCAGAATATACCATAAAGACAGCAGCCATAGAAGCAACGAATCAAGATTTAGAAGATTTTCAAAAACAAATTAAAGAATTATTAGAATTAGGTGTAATAAGAAGATCCACTTCTAGACATAGATCAGCAGCCTTTATGGTAAGAAATCACGCAGAAATACTTAGAGGTAAAGCTAGAATGGTAATTAACTATAAAAGACTTTAATGACAATACTAGAATAGATGCTTATAAACTACCAGATAAAAATGAGCTACTAAATAGAATACAAGGTAGAAAAATATTTAGTAAGTTTGACTGCAAATCAGGCTACTGGCAAGTCAAAATGCATCCAGATAGCATAGAATGGACTGCATTCACTTGCCCCGAAGGACATTTTGAATGGTTAGCAATGTCATTCGGCCTGAAGACAGCCCCTCCGATATTTCAAAGGAAAATGGATGAAATATTCGGAGAATACAAGAACTTTGTATTAGTATATGTAGACGACATCCTAGTATTCAGTAGAAATGACCAAGAACATCTAGGACATCTTCAGACAGTATTTAGATTATTTATACAACACGGTATAATAATAAGCAAAAAGAAAATGAAACTATGCAAAACTCATATAAATTTCTTAGGAGTTACCATAGGAGATGGTAAGATTAAACTACAACCACATATAAGCAAGAAAGTTTTAGAAATGCCAGACAAATTAGATAAAACTAAGGAATTACAAAAATTTTTAGGGTTAGTTAATTATGCTAAGAATTTTATACAAGATTTAGGAAAGATAGCAGGACCATTATATGCTAAGACAGGAAGTAAAGGACAAAAACACTTTAATACAGAAGACATAAAGTTGGTACAACAGATTAAAGATAAAGTAAAAAATATACCAGATCTAAATATACCTTTAGAATCAGACTACTTAATTATAGAAACAGACGGAAGTAATCTAGGTTGGGGAGCTGTATTAAAAGCCAGACCTAACAAATATAGTAATAAAACAGAAGAAAAAATATGTGGATATGCTAGCGGAAAATACAAAGAAAAAGGTAACATGAGTAGTATAGACGCAGAAGTATTAGCTATAATATACGGTTTAAATAGTTTTAAATTATACATTCTAAACAAACCAGAACTAATGGTAAGAACAGACTGCGAAGCCATAGTAAAATTTCATCAAAAGATAGAACAAAAGAATAGCAGTAAAAGAAGATGGCTAAATTTCATAGATACTATATCAATTTATCCTAGAATAATATTTGAATATATAAAAGGCAAAGATAATAATTTAGCAGACCAGTTAAGTAGATTAAATTTACAAATGATTTAATCAGTTATTTTCTTTCAGAATGAGACCAGTTGGAGACATTCACCAACTTAGACCACAAATGAGGCCTGAGACATCAGACAAAGGCAAGGGTCAAAGCTCTGCCACAGACTCATATATACAGACTCTTTTAGGTAATACACACTTTAGATCTCAGTCATCCACAGACACTATGGAAAGGATTCATTTTGGACCTTTCAACTTAATATCTTACCCCAAATGCAACTTATCTTTTAAAGAAAGACCGGAATGTAGAATAGACAAACCTCAAAAATGTTTGTTAGATAATTTATGGATGGCCTATAATAAGAAAGACTTAAAATATTTTATTGCCACATTAAACGCTTTAGGACAGTATTTTACAGATAAAAATACGGAGAAAAAATTTAAATTTTATGTAGTTATACACGGAAAAAGAAATGGTGTTTTTCAAGACTGGCAAGAAGTCATAGAATCAATACATGGCATAAAAAATCCATTATTTAATGGGTTTAACGATTTAACGGAAGCCCTAGACTATGCAAGAGGCTACTTGGGCCCAAACTATTTCATTTCACCTAACCTCAGACAAAGCCCAAATCCTAGCCCACAATATAAAATTTCAAAAGATAGCCCAGATAAAATCATTTTCTGTGACCATTGCGAGACAATGACACAAGGTTTCAAAAGACTGAATGCTAAATGCGAAGCCTTGCAACAAGAAAAAGACCAATTGATAACACTGTTAACAAAGTACAAACAGACTCAAGCCAGATCTACAATAGACAAAATCACTCAGACAGAAGCGAGTTCTCCATCTCAAGCCAAAATGGATGAGACGAGTGTGCATTCCTCTCTGAATGCAGCTAGACCTATTGTACCAGGTCATGGTACAGCTAGTCCGGTTCAAACGGTAACCGGTAAAGACGCACCAAATCCGTTGATGGCTGTCACTTTGCCAAAAAGTGAAGATACACCGCAGACTCCACCCAGAAGGCGTCTTCCACTTTCATTCTCAGTGGGAGAAACATCAAGACAAAGAACCACTAACAAGAAAAAGACAAAAAAGACGATCGAAGCAATGGTAACCAAAACTTTAAAAAAGATATTAGAACAGACACAAGAAAAAGATAAACATATTAATCCACTACCGGAAGATGATGTACTAAGACAACCACTTAATGAAGAAAGCCAAGACGGAATCAATAATAGAGAAGAAAATAATACTGAAGACTCTAGAAATGATACTGATCCAGAAGATGAACAGTTTCAAGATTCTCAAGACCCATATGATGGATATGACTCGGGCATGAGTTTTGACTCAATTGCCCTCCACAACTTATCCACCTAAAAATACTTAATAGTGAGAAGAAAGAAGACAAATAAAGTATAGTCAAGGTGGGGATGCCCACTGAGTGTCCTGTAAATAAAAATAAAGGTGGGAATGCCCACTGAGTGTCTTGTGAGTACCCACTTTATCACTACTTTCTGAAAAGAAAGAAAAACTGATGGGTACGCGTCAGTCGCGTCAGACCAAAGTGGACAAAATAGGATCATCACTAATGCATGTGACGATGGGGCCCAATGCGCACCCGACTTGCATTATTGATGTCGACTTTAAAAATGTCGGCAAGATCTCAAACGTCCATCTGTCTAAAATCCAGACCCTTCCTTTACCTTTTCCCATCTATAAATACCCCTTCTTTAGCCCTTCAGAAGACAAGTTAACAACAACAACCTAATCCTTTCGATGCCCAAAACCTCTCTCTCTCTTCAAACTCAACCCTTCTAAAAATCGAAACCAACCTTCTTCTAAATATACAGTTTAGTGTGTTTAAGTAAAGTTTTTGAGGTCAGTCGGGGTTCCCGAAAGGGAAACCTCTCTTTCGTCTTAAGACATGTAAGTTTTCTTATGTATTCCCCTGTATATGTAAATTATGTTATGTTATGAATGTTATTTTTGAAATGTTATAAAATTAAAAAATTATATCCTTAGTAAATGGTTAGACTCTTAGCTCTTAACAACAAAAGATGGATTAACCTGTAAATTCCTAGGAGTGTGAAGGCGTTTTTAGTATGTCCGCGGAAGGACTTTATGTTACGCCAATATCCGGGGTGTGGTTAAAGAATGGAGTTGTTAAGAATAAGCTAAAGAGTAAGATATTGAAAAGGATATACAAAAATAATAATAAATATAAAATAATAAACAATAAATAGTAATAAATAATAAAAACTGAGGAATATTAACAAGATAACTTCATGTTAAAGATTGTAAAAAAGAGAGGGAGTACTGAGTAGGATTTTTACAAACAAATTAAAAGTTTTTAAAAAATACTTTTTCATATGTGCCTTACTATTGTTGTTTTTCATTGAAATAATCTTTGTTTTTCATTGAAATAATATATATATATATAAGGGTCACTATATTGCCTACCAGAAGAAGCAATAAACTAATCTAAGAGGAGGTCATTTACTAGTCGTAAGTCGTACAAGAGTCGAGGAATAACAACCTATTAAGAAATGACGTCAAGAAAAAGCTTAAGAAGTGTTGCGCTACCCAACTCCTAATATTCGACTCCAAAGATGTGGGAATCCTATAGCCATTGGTCCATATATGTTGGCTAGTGGAGTTTCAAATGAGAACTTCCAATTCCGGTTGTACATCATGGAAAAAAAAAAGAGAGAGAGATATAAAGAAATGAAGAGGACAGAAAACATTTGAAAAGAAATGAATAAACGTGATCTACTGAATCATTTTTTACATACTTTAAACGCAAAGATCTCGGATAATTTTGAGCTTCGTAAAAATTTAAAGTACAAAATCACGTGAATTATATATGGAGTTCTAGATTCATTCAACTAAGGCTATTCATATAACCAATTAAAGAAACAAAAACGGGAGCAGTTGGGGATAATATATGTATATGATTTTAGTGAGAAAGAACAAAGCATAACATATCTGCAAGTCAAGCTTATCATTTCAATACTATATTACTACTTAGTTTAAGAGAAGAGGATCAAGTCCAGAATCCTTGAAGTGATCTATGTAGCAATTTAAAGATATTCTAAAAAGAAAATGAAAGTTCTCAAGACTAGAGAAGGATATTAATTATTTCTTAAAATGACTAAACTCTCCAGCTAGCCTATATATTTAGACACAAATAATTTAGCAGAGCGATAAATTTTAACTCAGTTCTCAAATCAGTACATCCTTTCAAATGATTAAAACAAACCTTGGAGGGTTAAGACAAGGTTATATTCACATAGAGGGCAATAGCACTACTTCAAGTAAGCCCTTAGTCACATACTTATTGAAACAAACACAAAACTACATACTCAAAGATTAGAATGAAGAGTTTGTTTTCAACCCATTTTAGAAACTACCTTATACTTGACTATTCTTCCTCTTATTACTATTTTGAACAGGGACTTGTTCTAGCATGTAAGAACAACTAATGTTTTAATAAATAATCCAGAAAATCAGTCATGAGTGAGAACACACTATTTAGTTACCAATAAAATTAAAATTCACATTATCATTCTCTCTTCTTAACTATCAACTATCTTTAACGTGAATCTATCCAAACATTTTAAAGAAAAGGCAGTAGGTCTCAAAACAGGTAACAATAGCTATGATCATGAAAATAATAGACTTTACTAGATGATTAATACATTCAAAAGGTAGTCTTTTAGAAAAACAAGTAGATGAATCATGCTAGAAGAAGCAAATATTTGACCTATCTTAATTAAGTAATATTAACTAATTTCTCCATGTTGATGCTCCATTCAAGAAAACCAACTCGAGTAAGCACCTTAACAAAAGTTTAGGAGTAATAACAGCTAGAAATTCATGTTACAAATAACATACGATCTAATTCATAAACTCATATTTTGTTTATTAATTACTTTAGCCTAAGTTGCACTTGCCATAGTAATATATACATGCCAAACACTTAACTAGTTTAGAATTTTTACAATTTGAATAGTTTAAACTTCTCAAGGAAAGAAGTAAGTGAATTAAAGTCGTTTATATCAACTTAAGACCAAATTAGCAACGCCTTCTTAGTTTGTTGTTGCCGCTAGGTGATTAACATATACAAACCTTCAACCTTTGGAAAATAGCAACGCTTGAACAAAATCAATTCTTTTAACTAAGAGAGAGGACAACAACAACCTATTTAACCCGATTTTGAAAATCAGATTAATAGCACTATCTTAATTAACTACTCCTGTCAAGTAATTTAAATTGGCACAATACTTTAACCCTATCAGAACTATTCAGACTAATCAGTTTGCTCAAGATGACTATATATTTCTATTCAAATCAAACTCAAACTTCATACCAACCAATATGTAAGAATTTTAAGACAAACGGTTAATCCAGCCTGAAAGATTAAAAAGGAACTTGTAAAATACTTTTCATGTTAAGCTAGAAGCTAAAAGATGTCTTGTAAACAATACGCGAATCATACACATAACCCAACAATTAACTCATGTTCAAACATCTGAAACAACACTTCCAAATTTTTTTTTATAATAGACGCCTTACCACATTTAAAGTTTTAAACCTTATCGAATTTGTTTTGCTAAATTACAAGCGGTAAATCTCTTATAAGCACATAGTCAAATATAGAAAGACTCACATGATCATAAACTATTTTGCCTGACATTTTTACAATTACATCTGGACAATCAAAACGACCATCTTACTATAAATATAATTAATAAATTACACAATTAAATATAATTTAATTGAGACAAGATAGAATTTTACCTTGTGCTGTATTGCGATTGAGGCTTTGTGAGGTAGAGTGTTAGGCCTACAACTCTCACTCCGAGAACGAATAAGACGAGTGAAAAATCTTAGTGAATTTTCGAATACCTCGCCTCTGTTCCGTGTGTCTGTGTGAGTGTGTTTTCTTGTATGTGTGTGGCTATTTTATTTTTAATTCCTCTCTGTCTCCTATCTTTCTCTGTTTCTCAGTGTGTCTGTGTTTTCTCGTGTCTTTGTGTGTGTGTATTTTATTTTTAATTCCTCTCAGTTTCCTATCTCTCTCTATTTTTCGGTGTGTTTGTGTGTCACTGTGTGTGTGGCTGTTGATGTGTCTCTCTTTCTCTCTTTCTATCTCTATCTTCGTCCATATTCTCTTTTTTTTTCCAGTATATTATCGTCCCTCTCTTTCTCCCTCTCTTGTCTCTCCGTTCTGCTATCGCTTTTTTTCTCTCCCTATATGCTTGTGTGTGTATGTGTCGCTGCCTATTTCTCCTCTTTTTTCATCTCTGTTTATAGGAGAGACTAGGGGATCAAAAATCTCAACAACTTGAGAATTAAAAAAAAATTGAATCCTCAAATCTTGATGAGACAGAAGAGTGAGAAAGAGAAACAAAATCTGAAAAAGTTTGACAAAGAGGGGGAGGGCTTACCTGCTCCTGGACTTGATTGAAGGAGATGGAAGCCCCTTCTCCCTCTTCTCATGCTAACAGTTGAATAGGTGAGAGTTTTCCGGCGGGTCTTAGGGTTGGCAGGTGGGCACTGTAGGGGATAGGGTCGGGGAGATGGGCGTCGCAGAGCGGGTCTGAGGTGTGAGTTAATGGGGTGTGTTAGGGCAGTGTGTTTGGAACGAAGAAAAGTAAGGGGGAGAAGGAATTAGGTATTAAGCTTGTTTAGTGGGGTGGATTGGGTCTAGGCGAGTAGATTAATTAGGACCATCCGATCTAGTGGAGGAACTTTGGACGACTGAGATCAATCTAGAAAAAGCACAATCCATTTGTTTACCTGGGTGACATATATGGATTGGTTAAATCTTTGTGACATATATTGAAATGTAAGAAGATGAGATTTTTTTGCTCAATTTGTGGCTAAACTTGTAATTAAAATCAAAGCTAAATGTATTTCAATTGTATTCATTTTTTTTAATAAAATAGTATTAATTAATAAAAAATTTAAAATTAATTAAATTGTAAAATCATCTCAGTTTTAAAAAATAATAAAAATTAAGATGAATTATATATATAGAATTTTGTCAAATGAAAAATGGTAAAATATTATTCAAAATAGTTAAAAAGAATAACTATTTTTAAATATTTATTTTATTTTATTTAAAACTTTAAAAACTTAGATAATTAATAAGAAATACGTAAAGCCAAAATTGGGGGTGAACACTAGAAATTAATGATTGTCTACCTTATGTGTATATCTAAAGTGGCCTAATAATGAAACGCCCATTTGTGTACCAACTTGTGTATTACAATTCAAAATGAATTACCTCATGTTCTTATTTATGCTAATTAGTATGTTCGAGTGTGATCCCAACCCTGCCACCCATAGGCATTATCCCATTATAGCTACAGTGATTTACCGATTAACATTGCGTCCATCAAAGCTCATGAATTAATCGTTTTTATTTAAGTTGCTGAAACTATCTGCTTGATAACATTGCGATTAACATACGCAGATATCATGTTTATAGAATTAATGGTTTTTATTTAAGTTGCTGAAACTATTTGCTTGATATTTCTAAAGTGTCCATAAAGAATTAATTCATTGAACTTGTTTGTCTAATTCTACATTTGCTAATAGTATATCATGGAACATAGGTAAATTTATTCAGAACATAGACCTGAATAATAATCTGAGAAATTGTTGAAAAATTCGCCAAAGCCCATGGAAGTTTTGAAAGTTGGTAGTAGTGTATTGGTTTCCTTTCCTTTTTACTAATTTATCTTTCAATCTATATATAAATATAAAAGAAATTAAGAGGCATGCTGACATGGCATGCCTTTTGAGCTCTAAAAGTCATTTTTTAAAGTTATTTATTTAATACATACACCAATATTCTTACAGTCTTTAATTATTGTTATTTACTGTCATTTACAACTTTTATAGCCTTTAATGTTATTTAAGGAAACAAAGAGTTTTTCTTCTTTCTTAATACTAATATTAATTAATTGTGAGTTGATTTTTGTCAGAGTTAAAAGAAGAACAAACAACATTGATAGGGCAAAAACCAAAGTTTTGCCTCATCTTAGTCGTCTTCCCTTTTCTCCCCTTTTTCTCCAACGTCCGATCCCTTCCTTCAATCTCCTCTTCTTCTCGTGCCTGCCCATTTTTACATATCCCCAGGTTCATTTTTTCAAAAAAAATCGCCCCTTTTTCCCCTTTCTCTGTCACCACAACTTTCTCTCTCTACAATGGCAGAATTAGGGTTTTTTTTTCGGTTTCTTCTGCTTCGTCTTATTGTGTTTTTTAGTTTGTTTTGTTGAAGGTATGGCGGATGGTCAAGGTTCGTCTAGGTCACCGATGAGTCCGAATGGAGGTGGTAGTCACGAGAGTGGTGGAGACCAGAGCCCTAGGTCGTCTAGCGTGCGTGAACAGGACAAGTTTTTACCCATCACTAATATTAGTTGCATCATGAAGAAAGCACTCCCTGCTAATGGAAAAATTGCTAAGGGTGCTAAGGAGACTGTTTAGGAATGTGTTTTCGAGTTCATTAGTTTCATCACCAGCGAGTACGTTTTTCCCCCCTAATTTATGTCTTTTTTACTGGTGGTTTAGAATCCTAAAAACTATCTTACTAGACAAATTATTGAGTATTTGAAATGGATTTAATGATTCATATAACTTGTCCCAAATTAGTTTAGTATTTTTTTTTAGTTAGCTTGGTATTGGGTTGTAGTTGGTTGGGTTTTGGTTCATCAATGTTGCCGTCTGCTTTAAGTATCTATTTTTTTTTGCCTATTAGGTATTTATTTGATTTATTACCATCCATTTTTTCTTCCTGGCGACTATTGAATTTACACATATCTGTAAGAGGTGCATTTTTTTTGTTAATGAACATGATCGCTTTTTATTGAATCATTTTGATTAGTATTGTTCCATTACACAAAGACTCCAGCTTTGTTTAGTGTATGTTATTTTTGGTGTCTGGGTATGTTATAGACTGTAGATGACGTTGATTCTTTTTTTCCCCTGTTTTCTTCGTTATTTATTGATTGTTTCCTGATGAAATTGTAGGACAAGTGACAAGTGCTAGAGAGAGAAAAGAAAGACTATTAATGGTGACGATTTGCTATGGGCAATGACAACTCTTGGGTTTGAAGATTATATTGATCCCCTCAAGGTGTATCTTGCTCGATACAGATAGGTAATGATCACTATGTTTCTGATTCACCTTTCCCTTGTGACCCTCTGTAATGGAGCATAAATTGATGGATTTTTCTTTTTGTGGTTGGGGTTGGGATACCTATTGGATGAATGAATTTTTGAAAATGGAGGTAAGTGATGTCCAATATAATGTCTTTATTTTCATTTCCATTTCTTTTTTTCTTTTCTTTTGTTGTGGGATCAACTGATTCATTTGATAGGGTGACACAAAGGGATCGACAAAGGCTACTGATGACTTTATTAAAAGAGATGGGCTGCAACCTGATCCTAATTCACAGGTACTCTTTTGTCATGGCTCAAAAACTTAAGAAAAATGAGTGAGGTAGCAGCAAGAAAATGTTTATTGCTTGCGCTTCTATTGAAGTAAATCAAAATGATTCATGGCAAGTACGAGAGACTAGAAGAACAAATGTTTTACATTTATTCTATAGGCCCTTGGATTGTTAAAGAACTTAGAACTGAATAATATTGCATTGTTTAGCTTACTTACAGTATTGTTGTTCATCGCTCTTCCAAATCTTCAACGCACAATACTTTGCTATGTTCTGTTCTCCGGGATCATTTAAGAAAATATTTAAGTATGATGTCCATTAATTTTCTACTCCGCCATATTGTTACAGCTTGCACATCAAGGTTCATTCTCGCAAGGAATGACTTATGGAAACTCTCAGGTGATATTTTCCGTGTATTCATGAGGTGTAAATGCTACATATCATTTTCAGAATGCATCATTATGCAAAGAAGTCTCAATCTTCACTTTTTATGTGGGAAAATATTGTTTCAGTTTTAACCACAAGAGTGGTGGATTAACCTTGATTCAAAATCTCATCAGGTACACGAAACACTAAACACTAGGTGATTTCTTTTCATTGGTTTAAGTCCTGTTAGGCAACATTAACAGATATTTGTGTTGGTTGGAGGTTGATACTAGATTAATCAGTACGGAACTACAATTAAGGGAAAAAATCATGTAAAAGTTGAAAATAAGAAGATTGTTTTAAAGATTTTTCAATTTATCAAGTTCTTTCAAATTTGATCCTTTAGTAACTATTATAGAGAAATAGTAGTGACAAATGCTATTACTGATTCCTACTCATGACAAAGACGGTAAGGTGGATAGTATTATTTCTTAGTTCAAATATGAGTATTCGTGCTTTGAGTATTCTAATCATCCAATGATGGATAAAATTATGTAAGGGATAGTAGTAGAGGTTTGACATTTTTGTATATTTTCATTCAGGATTTGGGGACTTTATGTGATTTCACTATTTCAAAAGATGCCTAGAATTTTGCCAAACTGCAAAAGATATTATCATAATTTATTAGAACTAAGAAAAAAAAAGTAAAATGAGGCAGATATGTAGATGATATGAATAGCCTTTTTGCACATAGGTATCTGTTTCCTCCCATTAAAACCAGTACAAGTAATTTCGGAGCTGAGCCCATTATTTCTTCCTGCTTTATGGTGATCATACATATTGCTTAAAAGATTAACTTTTAATATGATATCAAACATTGCTCGATAGGTAGGTATAGAAAGAATGGACATGTGCGACTATCATTTAAGTGTCAAGTCCATTGTGGACTTAAGTGAGATAGTACAATTTTATTGAATACTTCTATATATATATATATATATATATATATATATATATATATATATATATATATATATATATTGTCATGACTTGGAGATATTGTACAACACTAGGGTAACGGTGATTACCAGATAATTGAGAACGTGAAAACATTGTTTGCATGTTGCTCGAGTTTGAAACAAGTTATTGAATTTCACTACGTGATCCATTCCATAGATAAGGGTTATCTGCACTGGAAGGGGAAAATTACTCGATGTGGGATATGCTAAAGCTCTCTTAATATCTTTTGAGCAAGAGATAAAGTAGCTCCTAAATTCCTAATTACACTGTTATTAATCCTATAACCGAGATCAAATACATTATGTAAGGTATAACTATGAAAAAAGGTTTCATATTTTTATTTTTTTAATGATTATTTTATGTAGGTCCAATATCCTACGGAGTGAAAAACTATATGAAAAATAAAGTTATAATAGTCATTTGTTTGTTTTTCAGTTTTCTCACTATTTTGTTTGGACGTGTTAGAATATGAGAATACTCATAGAGGTACATACATTCCTATATTTTTAAGAAAAGATATCAAATATTATTTACTTTTACACACTTAAAAATAAAAAAAAAAATTATGTGAGAAATAGAAATAGAAATAGGATATCCATAAGATACATATGAAGTTCCAAAACTTATGTAAAGATATAAATAATATCTTTATAATTCTTTTAAACAAAAAATATATGTCAATGGTAAATTTACAACTAAAGATTTCAAAACGTAAAAGATATTTGAACACATCAAACTATACAATTATGAAGAGAACAAAAATTTAAAACAAAACTACTTATTATGGTTATTTTTAATATTCAAATATTAAATAAAAATATTTCATAAATTTAATAAAATTATTTTATAATCGCAAAAAGCGTATTCACCATTAAAAAAAGAAAGAAAAAGGTTGTTATCAAATCAAAGGCGTTTTTTTTCCTGCATTTGCAGAATAATATGAAGAAATTCGGGTGATAAAGCTCCAAATAATCTAGATAATGGAGATTTCAAGCACCAGAACGCCTCTTTTTTCCCCTTTGATTTGATTTGGTTCATTCTCCTCTGTGTTGTTGTGCCATAGAAAAAGATGATAACAGACGTCGAGATGAAAGAGTTGGCGGCAACGGAGACGGCGAATGCTCCTTCAACCGGACACGGCGAGATGATGAAGAAGAATAAGAGTGAAATTGAGATGATCCAGGAGAAGTTTACATATTATCTAGATTTTTGCATAATCATTATGTATTTTTTTATTTAATTTTTTATATTTTAATTTAGTTCAAATTCATATATAATAATTAAGTGGGTTACTCTTATTTAACTTAGATATTTCTTACATATTCTTTCTCAAATATTTTATATAAGATCCTAAAGGAATCATTAAAAAAATACATGAAAAAGTAGTTTTTGTTAAGAAAAATTAAATCACTTTAAAAAAATTAAAACTAATATTTAATCGTATTTTAAATTCTTTTACGATCGTGCGAAGCGCAATCAAATAATGTACTGAACAAATTGCAGAAGCAGCTCTAATGCACTGTGAAAAGACCAGTCATTTGCTGAGAGAGAGCAACGTCCAAGGGTGGCTGAGGAACTCCAAGCATTTTGAATATTTTTGAAAAAATAAATGGCTATGTTGCTCGGACTCTCAGACATTTGGTGCACCTGTATGTGATGAATAACAACATTTATAGATACATTGTCTTACACGATCCACAAAATGCTGAAGCACTTTAACTATAATTAATTCATAACTAAGGTTGGTATGAATAAAAATTTTTAAAATTATATTATAACAGTTATAATTAATTGGATAAATTACCGAAAAATAAAAATAAATAAGTTTCAATGGTTGTATAAAGCGTTAAAGAAAAACAGATATTAGCTAATGATCACAGGTAAGTTCACTACCGCGTGAAGCGCGGGTAACATACCTAGTTTGTAATAATGTATGAACTCTAATAAAGATAGGGGTGCAGAGGGTGGGAGTTATATGGTCTTTGTTGTTTGCTTTTTTCTTATTTACTAGATAACATGTCTAATTACTTGTCATCCTTAATGTCACTAGAGAATCTGCCTTATAACAATTTATTTATGATATGCTAATTTAATATAAATCATATCTATAGAATTTAATCATAAAGTTTAATTTAAGATACAATTTATAATCATTTTTTAATTTTAATTGATCTAGACTATTTGAAACGCTTATATGCTAAATGCTTGATATATTTTTATATGAAGCTGTTAGGATATACTATTAACCATGCAGTTTTAGTATAATATATTATGTTGCAGTTTTGTGTAAGACTTTTATTTTATTTATTGAATTAATAAAGTCTTGTTTTAAATAAATCATTTTTACAAGTACGTCCTTTACTTATATAGTAGATGATTTGGTGTATAGAGTTTAGCTAATACACAGAAGATTAAATCATTAGTTCTTATAAGTATATAGTTTATACATGTTCACAATTTAAGATGAAAATTGGATGAATTCATCGGTATGATTATATCACAGGATTAAATATAATTTATCTTGATTATAGGAATGGTATTATTCCGACTTCTTGTGCTAGTACATTTTGTATGTATTGAACAGACCAAGTAGAGAAAAATATTTTATCTGACTTAGTAAAATAAATTCTCTAGATCATTAAATGTACTTATCCTCTTAATCTTGATATAATTATTATGATCAATGTCATTTGCTTGTTGTTTTGATCTATCAAAGGGTGAAAATCTTTTGCGAGTTAAAATGTTCCCGATAGGTTGGATGATGACAAATGATATTTGTGAAATAATAGTTAGTTGATGGAATCCATATCTAGACCTTGAGATTGATGATACCCCATTATGATTGCTTATATGTTTTCATATGAAAATCCTACAGGTGGATTCTGTATCCGTCACATGAAATGAGTTAAGCGTTTGAATAAATGATTAAATTAATCAATGAATTAAATAGTCAGAAATTTAATTCGATTAGTTGGTATCTGTAATCTTATCATGGTGAGTTAAATAAGAATTCAATGATTGATTTTGAAATTATACCGAGGAGTGCAATTACGGATTTTTAGTGGAATAATCTGTAATTTATTATGGTAGGTTAATTCATTCATTACTTCGAATTAATACTATAATTGGAAGCCTAACTAATTAAATATGTGGTCCCTGCTATGCCTGATTATTAAAGAGCTTGAAAAAGGAAGAAACCTGTTTTTTTGAAGTAGTAAAATCCAACAAGATTTTGGACAACTTCAGAAAAGGTAAGTAGTACACGTTTTGGGTTTTATACCCTTAAAAACGTGTGAATATACAAGGAAAGAGGAAATTCTATACGCTTTGGGATTAAGATTTTATACCTTGAAACGTGATTATAAATAGGGCTTTTTCCTCCTTGAAAGATTCACCTTTTCTGAATAAATAGGGCTTTTTCCTCCTTGAAAGATTCACCTTTTCTGAGAAGCAGTACTTGCCCACACAAGTATTCCCTACTCGGAGATTATTGAGGCTATAGCAGAAGACTGCAGACTTGGAGAGCGAGTTGGACACTTTGTGTGAAAGCTTCAAGAGGTTAGTATTTCGTAATCTAATTCATTGTTATTATCTAGTGATTCATGTAAGATAATTGATCCAATTTATGCTTACTTCTGTTGTGCATGTTCTAACAATTGGCATCAAAAGCCGACTTACATCTACCTAGATAATATAGAGAATTCATGAAAATAGATTGTTATGTATATTGTCTTTTTTGCATGAATGCATGAATCATATCATAGATGAAAATAAGTATTTTAATGATTTTTGTGTTTGAAAAATTGTTTTATAAATAATTTATGATATATTTTGTCAAACCAAAAATATAAATTTTTTAAGCTGCCAGGTCGCGCGAGGCACTGTCAAGTTGCGTGCAGGGTGCTGCCCAGCCGCACATGTCCCTGCCGAGGCGTGTGCATGCCCCTGTCGATTTTGGTCGGTCTTGGAGGTCTTCAAATTTTGACGAACTCCAATTGACCTAAAATTTGGTAGGTTTATCGGAAACGACCCACTGAGCAATACTCACTGCATTGTTGTGATTAGCATCATTTTTTGGCCATTCGAAGTCGTTTTAATGAAATTTTGGGCATTTTTCTGTTTTCTAAAAAATTAAAAATTGAGAAAAGAATTAGTTTCTTACGACCAGTGTTGTTAGAGTTCAATCCTTATGGTCTCCATTGGTATGTAACAGTAATGTAATGAGTTTACATGTTGACATTGATCTTCCTTCCCCGTCAGATAGATTCATTACGGGATTACTGTGTTTACTTGTCTCATGTTGCTGAAAACTTCTATTAACTCTCCAACTGAGTGACATGTTGGTTCAATGGAATAGGGATTTACATTATTGGATATTTACCTGTCTTAAATATGCAGTTTACTCTCCAACTGAGTTAGTTATGTTTTGATTTATAAGGTAGATATCTGTCATAACTCACATAGTTTGCATGAATAGTTAAGTTTCCCTATCGAATCTAGCTGTTCAATATGCATGGTTGTATGTGTTATGTGTTTACATGAATTTAAATATTCTTGTAGCATGCTTAATGATATATTTGATGTTTTCTACCTCCCAGATTAATAATAATTTCGTTTAATCCTCTCACCTCTATTTTAAAAAAAAAACAAGTTAGAGGGCCCAAATTATGTTGACTGGAAAGAAATCTGGATATTCTCCTAACTGATGAAAGGTATAGTTTTGTGTTGGTTGAGGAATACTCTGAAAAACTTGAGGATGCCACCATGGATCAAATCAAAGCCTATGAAAAATAGATTAAGGCTGATGAGATGACGCGATGTTACATTCTTGCCTCAATATCGAATGTTTGGCAACATCAACATCAGTCTATGGAATTTGCTTATGATATGCTTGAAAGTTTCAAAGAGATGTTTAGTGAGCATAATCGTGCTACAAAGTAGACAGCCGCGAAAGCCCTTTTAAACACAAAAATGGTTGAAAGTTCGTCCGTAAGGGATTATGTTCTTAAAATGATTGGTCTTCTTAATGAACTGAAAATCCTTGGAGCTAAAATTGATAAGGAATCTCAAGTTGAGATGATCCTGCAGACTTTTCCTGACAGTTTTCAGCAATTTCGCTTGAACTATAACATGAACAAAATAGATGTGTCACTAGCGAAATTATTGAATGAGCTGCAAGCAGCTGAGTCCATTATCAAACAACAAGCTCCTATTGTGGCATTGAATGTTGAGATAGCTCCTTCTTCTTCTAAGCTGAAAGGCGGACAGAAAAAAGAAGAGACCTCGCAAAGGCATTTGGAGTTGCAAATGGTGGTGTGGCTAAGCCGAACGACAAGTGCTATCATTGTAAGAAGCCTGGGTATCACAAGAAGCAATGTTCTGACTACCTGGCTAAATTGAACAAGCAAGGTAATTCTTCTTACTTAAATATTATTGAAACTTGTTTAGCGACTGTTTCTACGATGCTATGGGTTGTAGATTCGGGAGCCAGTAATCATGTATGCACTTCTTTGCAGGGGTTTTGGAAAACACAATGGCTAAGTGAGAATGAAGTTTGCGTTTTTCAAGCCAATGGCGAACCAACACCAACTTTAGCTTTAGGAGATATTAGTATTTCTTTTAGTAGTTTTAGAGTTTTAGATTTAAAAGATGTTCTCTATGTACCTTCTATTAGAAGGAATTTGCTTTCAGTTTCAAAATTGATGGATGCTTGTTATAATATATATTTTGGTAATAATTCAACTGTTATCAAATTTAACAAGCATTTTATCTATACTTCTGCTAGAGTACATGATCTATTTGTGCTTGAAGCACCTCCTGATTTGCTGCAACTAAAGGAACTAAATAACATTAATCTGTCCAATAAAAGAAAACGTGTTTCTAAATTGAGTCAAACTTACTTATGGCACTTGCGTCTAGTTCATATAAATCTAAATAGGATTTCAAGGTTGGTCTATGATTGACCTTTGAGTTCATTGAAAGTGGAGGCATTGCCAACCTGTGAATCCTATTTATAAGGAAAAATGACTAAAAGACCTTTTCCTTCTAAAGGGAATAGAGCTAAAGATCAGTTGGAATTTATTCACTCTGATTTGTGTGGTCCTATGAATATACAAGAAAGATGTGGTTTTGAATATTTTGTGACCTTCACCAGATGACTACTCTTAATATGGATATGTTTATCTGTTGCACCGTAAATCTGAATGCTTTGACAAGTTCAAAGAATTTAAGGTAGAAACAAAAAAGCGACATGATAAACATATTAAATCATTACGATCTGATCGTGGTGATGAATACCTTTCTGCTGAATTCATTAAATACTTATCAGATTATGGAATTACATCTCAATTATCTGCTCCAGGAATACCATAAAAAAATGGTGGGGCAGAGAGAAGAAGCAGAACTCTTTTGGAAATAGTAAGATCAATGTTGAGTTATTCAGATTTGCCTTCTTCCTTTTGGGGATATGCATTAGATACCACAAACTACTTGTTGAACTTGGTTCCTTCCAAATCAGTACCTTTAACTCTAATAGAATTGTGGACTGGATGAAAGCCTAGTCTAAGACACATCCGGGTATGGGGTTGTCCAGCTCACTTGCTAAAGGCAAAAATTGATAAGTTGGAATCAAGGACAGAAGTATGTGTCTTCATTGGATATCTAAAGGGGACGAAAGGTGATTTTTTTATTGTCCTAAAGAAAAGAAGATCATTACTACAACAAATGCCAAGTTTCTTAAAGAGGACTATTTAATGAACCATATTCTAAGAAGTAAACTCGTTTTATAGGAATTGACAATGGAATAACAAATGATGTATCCCAAGAACAAATTCCATAAAAAAGTATTGACATACCACTCCATTATCATAGTGGGAGAGATGTCACTAGGCAACGGGAGGCGCAAGTGTAAAGGTCGGACATCTCGCTACCTCAAGATAGTGGGAACAATGTTGACCAGCCTGCACTTGTCGAGCAGCCTATGCTTGAGGAAGAAGTTCGTGATAATCAGGATTTAGCTTCTGAAAGTGATGTTGTGTTTCCACCACAAGATCAGATTAATGATCTTGTAGTGAGTCGTTGTAGTGGGAGAGTTATTAGAAAACTCATTCGGTTTGCGCTCTTGGGAGATTCTTATAATAGAATCCCTGAAGAGCCTAGTACAGAACCCCTTAGTTACGCCAAAGAACTACAAAATATGGATGCTTGAAAAATGGATAGTCGCTATGAAATCTGAAATAGAGTCTATGTACTCCAATCAAGTATGGGATCTTTTAGAACCACCTGCAGAAGTCAAACCCATTAGTTGTAGATGAATCTAGAAGAAAAAGAGAGGGGTGGATCGAAAAGTGCAGACTTTTAAAGCTAGGCTTGTTGCAAAAGAGTTTACTCAAAAAGAAGGAATTGATTATGAGGAAACTTTTTTGCCGGTATATGCTTAAATCCATCAGAATTCTCTTATCAATTGCTGCTCATTATGATTATGAGATCTGGTAGATGGATTTCAAGATGCCTTTTCTTAATGGAAGTCTTGATGAGTGCATATATATGGCACAACCAGAGGGTTTCGTGGAAAGTGGCAATGGGCACATGTTGTATAAGCTGAAAAGATCCATTTATGGGTTGAAACAGGCATCTAGGGTATGGAACACTTGTTTTGACAATTCGATTAAGACTTTTGGTTTTGATCAATGTGACAAGGAGTCATGCATCTATAAAAAGTGGGAGGGAGATAAAGAAGCGTTTTTGATTCTTTACGTGGATGACATTTTGCTCATAGAAAATAATGTGAGCATGCTAAAATCGGTCAAAGAGTGACTGTCCTTGTGTTTTGATATGAAATACTTGGGTGAAGCAGCTCATATCCTTGGGATCAAGCTCATGCGAGATCGCAAGCAAATGATATTAGGCTTGTCTCAAGCACTTTATATTGATACGATTCTTACCAGGTTTAGCATGAAAAATTCCAAATAGAGATTTATTCCTTTTAGGTATGGAATTTCTCTATTGAAGGATCAGCCTCCTAAAATGGCTGATGAGATAGAGAGGACGAGGCTGATCCCTTATGCTTCTGCTGTTGGAAGTCTCATGTATGCTATGCTATGTACTGGACCTGACATTTGCTTTGCTGTTGGCATGGTTATTAGATATCAGTCTAATCCTGGGAATGAACACTGGACTGCAGTTAAACATATAATCAAGTATCTAAAAAGGACTAGGAATTATATGCTGGTTTTTCACTCGGGAGATCTGGTACCCGTTGGGTACACAGATTTAAATTTCCAGTCTGAGAGAGATTCTAAAAAATCTACCTCAGTATATGTGTTTACTTTAGGAGGTGGAGCCATAAGTTGGAGGAGTATCAAGCAATCATGTGTTGCTGATCCACCATGGAAGCCGAGTATGTAGCTACCTCTGAGGCGGCTAAGGAGGTTGTTTGGCTTCGAAACTTCCTAAAAGAGCTTGGAGTGATTCCTTCGATTGAAGCACCAATTACACTTTATTGTGATAATAGTGGTGCAGTTGCAAACCAAAGGAACCACGAAGTCACAATAAAAGCAAACACATTGAGAGAAAATATCACTTAATTTAGGACATAACTCAGAGAGGAGATGTAAAGGTTTTGGAGATTGCATCTTAGAACAATTTGGCGGACCCATTTACAAAGAGCTTGTCACAGAAGCCTTTTGATAAGCATGTAGAAGGAATGAGCGTTAAAGTTGTAGGTACATGGTTATGAGTCTAAGTGTGAGATTGTTAGGATATACTATTAACCATGCGATTTTAGTATAGTATTATGTTTTAGTTTTGTGTAAGACTTTTATTTTGTTTATTAGATTAACAAAGTCTTGTTTTAAATAGATCATTTTTGGATTTGCGTCCTTTACTTATATAGTAAATGATTTGGTGTATAGAGTTTAGCTTATACACAGAAGATTAAATCATCGGTTTTTATAAGTATAAATTTATATATGTTCACAATCTAAGATGAAAATTGAACGAATTCATCGGTATGATTGTAGCACAGAATTAAATGTAATTTATCTTGATTATAGGAATGGTATTATTCCAACTTCTTGTGCTAGTACATTTTGTATGTATGAACAGATCAAGTAGAGAAAAATATTTTATCTGACTTAGTAAAATAAATTCTCTAGATCATTAAATGTGCTTATACTCTTAATCTTGATATTATTATTATGATCAATGTCATTTGCTTTTTGTTTTAATCTATCAAAGGGTGAAAGTCTTTTGCGAGTTAAAATGTTCCTGATAGATTGAACGATGGCAAATGATATTTGTGAAATAATAGTTATTTGATGGAATGCATGTCTCGACCTTGGATTGATGATATCCCTTTATGATTGCTTATAAGTTTTCATGTGAAAACTCTACAGGTGGATTCTGTATCCATCACATGAAATAAGTTAAGCGTTTGAATAAAGGATTAAATTAATCAATGAATTAACTAGTCAGAAATTTAATCGATTGGTTGGTATCTATAATCTTAATATGAGGAGTTAAATAAGAATTTAATGATTGGTTTTGAATTATACTGAGGAGTGCAATTATAGATTTTTAGTGGAATACTCTGTAATTTATTATGGTAGGTTAATTCATTCATTATTTTGAATTAATACCATAATTGGAAGCCTCACTAATTAAATCTGTGGTCCCTGCTATGCCTGACTAATTTAAGAACTTGGAAAAGGAAGAAACCTATTTTCTTGAAGTAGTAAAATCCTACAAGATTTTGGACAACTTCAAAAAAGGTAAGTAGTATATGTTTTGGGTTTTATACCCTTAAAACGTGTGAATATACAAGGAAAGAGGGAATCCTATACGTTTTGGGATTAGGGTTTTATATCCTAAAACCGTGACTATAAATAGGGCTTTTTCTTCCTTGAAAGATTCACCTTTTCTGAGAAGCAGTACTTGCCCACACAAATATTTCCTACTCGGAGATTATTAAGGCTATAGCAGAAGACTGCAGACCTGGAGAGTGAGTTGGACACTTTGTGTGAAAGCTTCAAGAGGTTAGTATTTCATAATCTAATTTGTTGTTGTTATCTAGTGATTCATGTAATATAGTTGATCCAATTGATTTTAGTTCTTCGTTTATGTGATGATCCAAATGGCCGTGATTGGCACCTATACTAACTTCCCCCCTCAGTGGGCGAACCATCACTTCCCTATTTACCCATCTTAATCAAGCATTCACTTCAACCAATTAACAAATAAGGAGATATTCAGCGGAAGTTTTTAGTTAAAACCATAATAAAATAAGCGTGCATAACTATCTATTACATACCGCAAGGACCCAAAAGTCATTGTACGAAGGACTCTACAAATCATGTCTAAAAATAGTATAAAAAATAAATAAAAATTATTCGGTGTCTGGAAACAAAGGACAACTGCAAATGAGGATCTGCAGCAGCCGAGATAGAAACCATCTCATCCTCAGATCAGATATCAATGACAATCTAGTGAGGCAGTCGAGCTGAACTTCCTGGATCGCAGTCTACACTCAATTAAAAAATGTACAGGAGTAGCATCAGTACAAACACTATGTATAGGTAGGCATCATAGACTGACTTAAAATAATAACAGATATATACATCATAATTTAATTAACAACCCAACATTCGATAACAAAAAACAAACATGCAATTCATAAATTAATGGAACTAGTTCTCGAACATAAGGCTGGCTTGCACACTATCTAGGACGCACTATAGTGATAACTTGACCGCTGTTGTGGTCTCATGATGTTGGGCATATTTCTATTTTCATTTTTCATGTTTTTATCCATATTGGATCATATTTTGAGTTCATAATCCTTAACATATGCTTAAATTCATGTGTGTGTATGTGTTAGTGTTTTATGAGCTAACAAATAATTTGAGTTTATTTGAGCAGGAAACTAAGCAAAATAGACTTAAAATGATCTAAGGAGTGAACATTTGAGGAGCAGAAGGGCCTGGTGCTATGGCTGGCGCCCCGCACCAAGTCCTGAACTTCAGAAAATAAAACTTCAGGTTGGTGCAGCTCGCCAGCCCTTGAACTTCAGAGAATTGTACTTCAAAAACCTTAGCGAGATGAGTGGCACCCCGCGCCAGAGATGTCTAGACTTAGAGAAATTTGACGAACACCTTGGTGAGATAGAGGGGGCAGCGCACTAGAGCCTCTTCGTAGCTGAAATTTTTGGAAATTTGACAAACTCTGTGGTGAGATAAGTGGGGCAGCGTGCCAGGGTCATTCCAGGATAGAAAATGCTATTTTTAAAGCCAAGTTTTGGAGCATAGAAGCGTCATCTGAAGGCTCATCTATAAATATATGCATTAGGTCATTTTTTACATATCTTTGATCATTTTTTACATTCCGTAGTTCATTTGTGGAGGCTTGTAATTTGTTGGGAAGAAAGACAAAGTTCTACACAAGATTTTTCTCCTCTTTACTTATATTTTCAGATGATGATGATTAAGTATTCGTTTTTCTGCTTGTATATGAGTAGCTAAACTTATAATCTAGGGTTGTGGCCATGGTGGATGGTTAAATGTTTGAAAGACTAATTTAATCTAGTTTCGATTATTCAATTATGGTTGTTTGTATTTATTTTTGTTAATTTATTATTTATGAGATTGATCACCTTATAAATAATCCGTTGGATTTTGATTGAACTTGGGAAAGAGAATTGAAAGGGTTAAAAATAAATACAGAACGGGAATTCAAAGACTCATGAACCCATTGGTGATATGATAGAAGTTCTTTTGAGGATAGGGATATACCCTTCATACCCCCTTTTGTTGAAATACAAGTAGGCGTAATTGTCGTTTCATTGTTCTACTACGACCATAGGGATATAGGCGTTAGGGTTCATGAAATAGTTCTTTGATGCTAGGGATAATGACAAAAAATGGGATAGTAACTCTAAGCTAAAAACCATAGGAAGAATCATACTAGTGTATATACGTCTTGAAAACACAGCTTGAAACCAACCAACTGCCGCTGCCCTAAGACTCTCATCATCATCAAAATACAATCAAGCTCACAATCGTTGTTAGTTAATTTTATATTTAAAATTTTCATAGTTTAATTTCTCAAATCAATCTCCATTTTAACTTTTTTGTAGATTAGTGAAATTAAAGTGACAACCTTATATAATGATTAAATTGACAAGTCCCTGTGGATACGATATCTGGACTTAAAAATCCTATATTACTTGGCGACCACGTGTGCTTGTGTGCACTTGAGCGATGTAAAGTTTTTGGCTCCATTTCCGGGGATTTGAACATTGTTTGATCGTTTGTAGGTTTAAGATTTTTATTCCACTATTCTGTATATATTGTATAGATTTTTATTTTTCTTTTTTTAAAAGTATTATACCACTCTTCTTAACATGACATTATGGTATGCAAATGGATCGAATAATGGGTATTTTTATTTTGATGATCCATATCTGAATTGTGGAGGATCCTACTTGTGGCAACACTGTCATACTTATAGTGTATATGGCAGTCTGGATGGCCATTGAAGCCATTACCCAAATTTTTATTCCCTTCCCCAAGCCCCTATTATGATCCTCCTGTTGTTTTTGATACTTACAGGAATAATGAAGAGGAGGAACATCATGCTCAAATAAGGAATGTGGAAAAACTGATCCTGGAGCGTATGGAAGTAATGAGGGAGAAGCTTATTTAACAGGGAGGAGCCTTAAAAAGGATGAGTGCCAAGCTCACAGAGATGATGGCTGATACTACTACTTGTAATGATTTGCAATTCAAGGTCTTAGCCAATACTCAAGAGGAACCTCAAGTGGAAGGGATAATAGAGCTCAGACAAGAGATAGACCATTTGGCTCAAGTATCCATGACTTGCATGGTATTTTGAATGAAAAAGTTGAGGCGTTTGAGCTCCAACTACAAAGTGTTGTGGATACTAGCCAATGCGGGGAATAGGAAGAAGAATCCCCACCATTAGACGATTATTTTTGGGTCGATGCCGATGTTGAGGAGGTGGATAAAAGTGAGGATGTCAAGCATAATGCAATCTTGGAGTTAGGGGGTATTGGTCCTCATTCTAAACACTTTTCGACATTGTGTTTGGTTGGTAATCTAAAAATAGAGCCTTCCAAGCCTATGGAGAAACATGTAGATGAGGAACAACTGTTACGCCCCATCTTGGGAGGCATGACTGGAACCTAGTACCCTACTAGGACCTGAACTGCTGAGCTGACTGAGCCTAAGCACTTTTGATGCAGGGCTGACTCTAACTCTAGAATCAAGAAAACAACGGGCTATATAGCGGCTGTAAATACAACCCCCGGCCGACAAGGCCTATAGCCACCTGTGAAAATAAACAGCTAACCAGAGACAAACAATTATAAGGAGTCCTATGCGGGCTGGCAAGACCACCATGATATCTAGTTATAACTGGAAAGTAAAGGCCGATGCTAAACTGAGCTATGACCGATAAGGCCACCAGTCAACAACTAAATAGGGCCCCACACGGCCAACACACATAGTCTAAAACACATATGGGCTCCACACGACTGATATCATCTAACCACAGGGAAGTAATGCAATCTGCAAGCCTCTAGGAGTAATAAGATGGTCGGGATAGGGCCCCGACCTACCCATACTGTACAAAAAAAGAAATAAACCTCCATCACACAAGCTCCGGAAGAAAGGAGCTTATTGCTCTGTACGGCTGACTAGAACAACGAGGGACCTGCTCCTTGTCTATGTGTACCTGTAGGCAAGTAATGCAGAGCCCCAAAAGAGGGTGTCAGTACCACAGGTACTGAGTATGTAAAGTAGCAACTTTAAATAACTGAAAGTAAGGAAATAGAATTGACAATAACTGAAGTAAAGGAAACAGACTGAGAATGACTGAAGTAGTGAAATCAGGAGTAAACATAATAGTGATAAGGAGGGTAGGGGTCATACCACACAAATGAGGCATCCTATTGTCTAACTATTAGTAACTAAAGAAAACATAAACCTTACCTGGCCCCCATAAGCCGGAAGGTACAATCAGGACAAAACATAAACCTTACCTGGCCCTTAGCGGGCGACGACACAACTTTTAACCCTGGGTGGTCATGGAAGCTATACAGGTATAATCCAGCCCAAAACAATACAATTTGCGAGTCTCAACTGACAACAACAACTGAACATGATAACATACTCCTGACATGCTTTATTGGGATTCATACTGGATTACTATGCTAAAGAAACTAACTTGCCGCAAGAAAATGCCTTAACATACCTCGATTGCCAGTTTCTGATTAATTGATAGGTTCCAATTAGTATTCAATAGCTCTTCCCAACTGAAATCGTGTTACTGGAAAGATAGGACTAGTTTTAACACTAAGTTCGGCAAAAAGGAAAACTTTATATATAAATATTAACTATATTCTAACTTTACGGAACACGGTCAAAACCTCGTTATTTCTCGAAATTCTAGAAGCGAGAAATGCTTACTTTAAGCCCGGGATCGCATTGACACTAGTTTGGAGCAATTCCAACAACTTTGGCTCGGCGGGACGACGATTCGCTGGGTGAATTTCATGAAACTAACCTCATAGAAATGCTCCCTGCAGCCTTATACTTCGATACCCGAAGTTAATTTGGATTTGGACGGTGTTTAGCGACGTAATCAGATGAAAATTAAATGTTTTCTTGCATCCTTATTCTCTGCTAGTCGAAGATATATGAATTATGATCTCATTTCTAAGTGTGAGACCCTTATATACTTGAGGCTGCAGACAAGGCAACGTGGCATGTTGCCCAACGTGCTGATTCTGCTCTGTGCCACTTTGCCCCTCTGGGCAGCTTGGTTTGGCCTCCTCTCACGAAATCCCGACTTGGCACTCGTTCGGCATTTCCCCGGGCCCTTTCCTCATAGGTATGGTACTCTAAAACTCTCAACCAACATGCGAATAGGCCGACTAAACGCTAGAAACTTACGGGGTGTAACATCCTCCCCCCTTAAGAACATTCATCCTCGAATATTAATTTCTACTTGCAAGAACCTTAACCTTGCAAATACTTATTCTGGAAAAATTTCGGCAGAGTCTCCCCTGTAATATGGACTGTCCAAAAACCCTAAAATGCAGAAAAGTCCAATACAGGTACTCCACACAAGACTATGGCATTCATTTCACAATAGACTGAAGTCAACTACTCCACATATACATGTATATAACGCAACTTATGAAACAACAATAACAACATACCTCTGGCTGCACAATCTGACTAAGTCTAAAATTACTGAGGATATCTGGTTTTCATATCATCTTCTGCTTCCCAGGTCATTTCCTCTCGGTTCTTATTTCGCCATAACACTTTAATAGAAGCAACTTCTTTAGGTCTTAGTCTGCAGATCTGCTGATCTAGTATGGCTACTGGAGCTTCTTCATAGGCTAACTCCTCCGTGATTTGGACGTCTTTGACTGGGACAATCCGGGAGGGATCTCCTATACACTTCCTCAGCATTGATACGTGAAAAACTTGGTGAACAGATTCTAATTTTGGGGGTAAATCCAATTCATAAGCCACCTGATCTATCCTTCTGCGAATCTGATAAGGCCCAATAAACCTTGGGCTGAGCTTGCCTTTCTTACCAAATCTCATCACACCCTTCATCGGTGAAACCTTCAGGAATACCCAGTCACCCACATTAAATTCTAGGTTTCTTCGCCGCACATCAGCAAAAGATTTCTGGCGGCTCTGAGCTGTTAGCAGACGTTCCCTGATAAGCTTTACTTTCTCTTCTGACTAATGAATAATATCTGGTCCAATCAATGCTGATTCTCCTACCTCAGACCAACCAGCTGGCGATCTGCACTTTCGCCCATATAACGCTTCATAAGGCTCCATCTGAATTGCTGAATGATAATTGCTATTATAGGCAAATTCAATAAGTGGTAGATGTTCATCCTAGCTGCGTCCAAAATCTTGCACACATGCTCGTAACATATCCTCGAGTGTTTGGATTGTACATTCTGCCTGCCCATCTGTCTGAGGATGGAAGGCTGTGCTCAAGTTAACCTACGTCCCCAGGCCCCTCTAAAAAGATTGCCAAAACTTAACTGTAAACTGCGCCCCTCTGTCAGAGATAATTGACAGCGGAACACCATGCAATCGGACTATTTCCCTAATATACAACTCAACATAATCTTCGGCTGAAAAGGTAGCCCTTACTGGAAGAAAGTGAGCTGATTTTGTCAACCTATCAACAATTACCTAGATAGAATCATATTTACACCTGATACGAGGTAATTCTACCACGAAATCCATATTAACTGCCTCCCATTTCCATAAAGGCACGGCTAGGTTGTGAACTCGGGCCGTGACAAGCTGGCTCCCTGAAGTTGGTCAAACAGGTCATCAATTCTGATAGGGGAAACCTGTTCTTGACTGTGACCTTGTTTAACTGACGGTAATAGATGCACATTCTGAGGGTACCGTCTTTTTTTCGCACGAATAGTACTGGAGCACCCCAGTGAGAGATGCTGGTTCTGATAAAACCCTTATCATGAAGATCTTTTAGCTGCTCCTTCAACTCCTTAAGTTTAGTCGAAGCCATTCTTTATGGAGGGATGGAGACGGGTTGAGTATCTAGGAGAAGGTTTATACCGAAGTCAATTTTCCTTTCAGGAGGAACTCCCGAAAGATCTTCGGGGAACACATCAGGAAATTCGCTGACAACAAGGACTGACTGAATAGTTGGGGTCTCAAAGTTGGAATCTTTGACCCGAACTAGATGATAAATACATCCCTTAGAGATAAGCTTTTAGGCCTTAAGGTAGGAAATAAACTGACCTTTAGGCGCTGAACTACTGCCCGTCCACTTTAACTCTGGTTCATTTGGAAACTTGAATTTGACAACTTTGGTTCTACAATCGACTAAGGCATAACCGGAGTGTAACCAATCCATTCCAAGGATGAGGTCAAAATTGACCAAGTCTAATTCTACAAGATCAGTTGGAATAACCTTATTGAAGACCGAGATTGGATAATTTCTATACACCAGACTGGCTCTAACTTGCTCGCCAACTGGGGTGGAGACTAAAAATGGTTCTGAGAGGACCTCTGGACTGATATCAAACTAGACTGCTATGTAGGGGATAACGAATGATAGTGTGGCTCCTGGATCTAGTAGGGCATACACGTCTAGATGAAAAAGGCATAACATACCCATGACCACGTCAGGTGAGCTCTCCTGATCCTGACGAGAAGACAATGCATAAAAATGGTTTTGGAACTGACTGCCATTCGTACCTAAAGTGTTGGCCTGCTGAACTGGTCGGCCTGCTGGAGCTACTGAAGTAGTGGATTGTGACCTTCCCCGTCATGCTGACACACACTCCTTAAGCCGATGACCAAGCTGTCCACAACCAAAACAACCCTCTCGACCCTGAAGACACTCTCCTAAGTCGTTCTTGCCATACTTGGGAAAAGTTGGATACCTGTTTCCGGCACTATAGCTTAGGGACTAAGAGCCAAATGCTCCACCCCTCCGATCCTGGCGGGACCAAAAGTTAGGGGTACTGGCTGAGCTGGGTGTTAGAGCCCTCTGCTGCTGCTGTGGATGGCTACTACCACCGGACCTCTAGTGGCTATAATCTGATTTGCCAGTCCTTTCCCCCTTGTTCTTTCACTCCATGTCCCTCAGTTTTTATGCGTCAATCTGCAGGGCATAGACAATAAGCTAGAGAGGTCAATATCCTTAATTAACATCACTGTCCTGCACTCTTTGAGGACCAGGTTCGACATCCCATTAACAAACTTCAGCATGCGAGCCTTTGGCTCGGGCACCATCTCCGGAGCGTATTTGGACAACCTGGTGAACTCCCAAGCATATTCTTCTACTGTATGGTTTCCCTATCTCAGATTCATGAACGTCGTTACTTTTCCCTACCTGAGCTCCCGAGGGAAGAATCTGTCCAGGAAGGCTATAGTTACTCCTCCCATTCTACCGGTCCTGCTTCTGCTGGCCTCCCCTCCTTCCACTGTTTGTACCAAACCTGGGCTACCCCTTTCAGCTAGTAGGCAGCCAAGTCAACACTCTGTGAGGGACTGAAACCTATAATTTGGATGATCTTTTTAATCTCATCCACAAATCCTTATGGGTCCTCTCCCACCTTAGATCCGTGAAAGTCCGGAGGGTTCATCCGAGTAAAGTCCTGCACTCGGGGAGCTGCTGCGGACCCATTATTGTTGATTGGAACCACCCGCTAGTTCACCTGGTTGGTAATAGTTTGAGTGAGCAGCTGAATGGCCGCCCTGAACTCTACGGTAGACACTGAGTCGTCTTGAGGGGCTGCCGGGGCTGCTGGTGCAGGTCGGTGAGAATTACCGGCCCTTCTTTCGTTACCACATCGCGGAGGCATGATTCACTGAAATGAAACAGAGCATGAGTAAGGAGAATGATTCTGGAATTGAATTTCAATGCAAGATAAAGAGTATGAAATAAAAGGGAGTTTTCCTAATAACATCTCGCAGCCTCCCCGTCATAAGTGTGGCGCACTTCACACCCATGAAGAGGATTCTACTCGATGCGGCTTTCAGACATCCTAGGATACTATAAACCTAGTGCTTTGATACCAAGTTTGTCATGCTCCGAGCTTACACCTTGGATCGGACACGGTACTTGGAGTCACAAGTAACCCCAAGTCAACCCCTGGTCTATCATACACTGGCATTTCGATTAAACATATAAGTATATACAACAAAAGTTTAAAGAAAAAATATAAGCATTTAAGAGAATGAAGCTGATTTATAATGTTTGAAAATATTTGAACAAAACTACAATTTTGGAAAAACCAAATCTGCGTCTGAAAGCCACTACAACTGATGAGTTGCTGGGATAAGCCCCCAACTAACTCCAAATCTAAATAGAAGAAACCAAAACAGAGTAAAATAATCTTCGTCCTCAAAAGATGAGGATTCACCACTTAGATCTGCTGAAGTTTTCTGAGAGCAATCGGCTAGCGAGGTTGGATTGAGTTCCTGCAGCTGTAACATAAAATGATACAGCATAAAAGTATGCATCAGTACTTTGAATGTACTGAGTAAGTGAGAGAAACCATACACTAGAAATAAAAGTGCTGAACTGAAAAGACATGCAATGTGTAATTGAAGCTACTGAGATGAATAATTGATATAACTGAGATGCTCTAAAAGACCCTCTGTCTGATGGTTAAGAACAAGCCCTAAATATGAGGTACTGATATGAACTAATCTAAAACTGAGATGAGCTGACTAGTGGGAGAGTCTATAACCGACATATAACCACGTGAGCTAGACGTGGAGTCCGATGTATACGGCCCATCGGTAGGACCCAATATACCTTGCCAGGGTTTAAAGGCATGAAATGGGTGATCATAAGAGTCTAGGTCGATGATGCCAATAAAACTATAACCTACGGTGGCAATGTAGTTCCGGGAACCTGGGTGCGCTGGAACCCCGATCCGCTCGGTGCTAAGTCCTACTCCCACTAAATAGTTCTAGACTAAATACTAAGCTGATAGCTTGAAACTGGGGCCCAATGACTAGTCAGGGATACATATCTGAAAGCACCCTGAGAGTCTTATCAGACCAGATTTTGGAACTGGGTTCTAAGACTGGTCAGAGCTGCTTATCTGGAAGTGTTGTAACCGTCTAAAGAACAAACTGTAATCTGAAGCTGGCCCAAGGCTAGTAAGAGCTGCTTATCTAAAGTGTCATGCCCACCTAGTGGACCACTAAAACTGAGTTTTGAATCTGATTCTGATAACTGGGAGGTACTATTGACACCTCAGAAATTTCTGTAGTCAAACTAATCAATTGACATTTCTAGCTGACACTGAGTAGTCTAACATTTTAACTGAATTGCACTGTCATCAATCTAACTAAATTTTCATCACCAACTAACATTATGGGAACCATCAACATTGAAGGAATCAAGCGAATTTCACTATTTAATTATTATTGTAAGATTCTAGATTTTCTACGTTCAAGGACTAGGGCTAAATTTCAATTCACAAGAATAAACATCATTTCAGTTACAAATTTTTGGAATATATCTATAACTAGCATGAAATAATGTTCCCATGAATTAGATGAAGTATGAATAGCAATTTCTTAACATTCGATAGTTTTAGGGCAAGCAAGGATAGAGAGAAATAGCGGGATATTTGGGGACATAAGGGAAGAACTATTCTCTAATTGAATTCCCACATACCTGGTGAAGAAGCTCGAAGAATTTCCTTGAGAAACCGAGGAGAAATGGACTGCCCTAGTTCTTGCTCTGAAATGCTCCGAGAGAAAACCTACATTGTGTTTCTGAAAGTCTGAATGGGGAAAATGAGGAAGGAAACCGTTTAACCCCTCTAAATTCCCTTAAAATATATCAAAACGATGTAATTTCGAGTCTAGGAAATTAGGAAATTACTGAAACACCCCTACAAAATTCACAGGAAAACGAACTGTCAGGCCCCCTCACGAGGGGCCTAACAGGTCGTGCCCAATGACCAAGACTCATGGTCACACTCATGAGGTACACTGCCTAGAACCTCCTGTTAGTCACCACGAGGGACACCACGACTCGTTGTGACCCACCCGTCGCCAACACTGCCCAAACCTTAATTCCTCAAACTATCCTGAACCACGGGTCACCAAATGGGCCGTGGCATGGACCATGACTCATGGTGACTAGTCGTTAGGTTCACTGCCTAAATTTTCCCGGGCTTAAATTTGTTCTTGACCACGGGTCATATCACGACTCGTGGTGTTGACCATGACTCATGGTCACACCCGTGGTCACCCCATTTCCTAAACTTTTTAACTAAGTCCACAGTCACCACCACGAGTAACTTAGCGACTCATGGTCACCTCCCACGGGTCATAGAACGGCTCATTCTGTGACTTGGTGCAGATTTTCCAGTTTTCTCTATTTTATGTCCCGGGTCTAGTCTTTGAGTTTCTGGGGCATTACAACCATGAACATATCCAATCTAACCCATGACAGATGCATAACATACATTAGAGAATAAGCTAAGCAGAACAAACATAAAGCATAATATAAATCATGAACAGAATTCTATGATATCATAATATGATAAATTGAGTCAACAAAACAACACAACTGGATATCTATAAATCATGTCCGAAAGCCTCTAGTCATACGATGAGCTGAAGGGACAAACCCCCAACTAGCTCCACTAAAGTTTTAAACTGAAAGTCATATGAAAAGAACATGTATCAAAACTAATGTCCTCGGATCATGAGGACTCACAAAAACTGCTGAGGCCGGACAAGATTGAATCTAACGGCGTGAGTGAGTCTGATCACCTGAACCTATATCATAAGAAGATATAGCATAAAAATATATGGTCAGTAGTTTGAATGTACTGAGTATGAAGGATGCATAAAACATGAGAGTAAGGACAACAGTGTCATGGCTCGAGTCTATACCCTAGACGAGACACGGAACTTGGAGTCACAAGTAACCCCAAGTCAACCCATGGTCTATCATAACACTGGCATTCTGAGTAAAAACATCACGGAAGCTTTAGAACAATAAAACCATTCATGAAGAAGAACTAAATCACAAGGTTTTAAACAACTGAAACAAAACTAAGAATCTGAATCTCTGTCTGTGTGTGAAAGGCATCTATCTGATGAGTTGCTGGGACAAGCCCCCAACTAATTCTAAGTCTAACTAAAAAAACAACTAAAGGAAGATAGTCATCGTCCTCAAAAGATGAGGACTCATCATTGGAGAAGTTGAAAACTCCTAGATGAGATCTGCTAATGGTGCTGAGACTAAGAACCTGCAGTTGTATCATAAGACGATACAACATAAAAGGTATGCGTCAGTACTTTGAATATACTGAGTAAGTAGGAGAAACCATATAGAGAATAAAATAAATGAACTGTAAAGACACGCAATGACCAACTGAAATGCTGAAACTGAATATACTGAGATGGTCAAAATGACTTTCACGCCCCACCTTGGGAGGAATGACTAGAACCTAGTGCCACACTGGGATCTGAACTAACCTGTCTGGGCTTGTGCACTTCTGATGCATGCCTCCAACTCAAATTAAGAAAAAGACGAGCTATATCTCAGCCATAAATACAGACTCAGGCCAACAAGGCTACATAGCCACCTGTCAAATTAAATAGCTAACCAACAACAACATAATAACAGGGATCCTATGCCGACCGACAAGACCACCAAGCTGTCTAGTTATAACTGAATGAAAATAGGCAACTATAACCATGCTATAGCTGACAAGGTTGCTAACTGATAGCTAAACTAGGACCTACACAACCATCACACGAAATAAAACATACATGGGCCACACGGCTAACAACAAAACCAACAACTAATAATCTATAGCCTACAAGCCTCTAGGAGTGGAATAATGGTCGAGACAGGTCCCCCAGCTACCCTTAAACTGTACAAAAAAAGAAAAAACCTTCTCTAACTATCAACACTAGAGAAAAGGAGCTGACTGGACTGTTGAATCTGGTTGATGACTAAGAAAGTACCAAACCACGTCTATCTGCATCCGTAGGCAAGTATGCAGTGCCCCAACGATGGGCGTCAGTATAATATGTACCGAATATGTAAGGTAGTAAAATAATAACTGAATGAAAGCTGATAAAGTTGAAGTAACCAAGAAGAAGGATACGAGTTCAACCTGAGTCATCTCACAATTTGGAAAATATAACTAACAAGTATATGTACAAAGAAGAACCTAGTCGGGCCCCCATAAGTCTGGAAGGTACAAATAATACAGAATAACCTACCTGGGCCCCCATAAGCCTCGGTAAGTACAAGCAATGCACACTCCTCCTATCTAGCTACTAAAGGTTTGTAGGCATACTGTAACTCAAGAATACTCGTGCTCTGAAGCTGTATCTGAGCCTGATAGGCTCCTATAGATGTGTTTATGTATGAGTCGTCTGGGATCTTGTAATTGGACCTCGAGCCTTGGCTCGACTTAGGGTCATAATGCAAGCTCAGGAGGTAAGTAGACCTCAATATGGCCCTCACGACCTCAATCTGGTGTAATTCAATACGGCCCTCATGACCTCAATCTGGTGTAACTCTATACGAACCTCACAGCCTCAATCTAGTCCTTTCGGACATCATACTGCCCCTGCGAGCATGGCCCTGTAGGTAACAATATCCAACAACTCAAACATCATAAGCAAAAACCAATCTAGCTAGGGTTGACTCTGATGAGGGTTACTATGTCATCACTTTCGTCTCTATTCTATTTGTAGCAGCTGACCAGAATAGGTTTACTCTTGAATACCATAGATAAACAGGTTGTACTAACTTTACGACGAACGTAACTTACTGAAAAGGATAGCCTTAACATACCTTATTCGATGGTTTCTAGGCGTTCGAACACTTCCAATCCTAAAGTCAGTAATTCCACCAATTTGCAGCCCTCACGCTAAGAAAACAAGGATATTTCAATACTAACGATCCGTAATTAACAATATCTTTTAATAAAATTAACTATAACTTCAACTTCGATTAATTCTGCCAAAAACCCGCCAATTATCATTCAGAAGGGAGAAATGCTTACTAATGCCTGTGGCCATTTAGGATCCAATTTGGAGTAATTCTGACAACCTTTATTTGGTCGGGGTTCCGGTATGCTAAGTGAATTTTCTAGAAATAACTCCATAGAAATGCTTCTCGTAGGCCTAGAACTTGTTACTTGAAGTTAATTTGTGTCTGAACGGTGTTTGGTAGAATAATTTGATGGAAATTTGATGAAACTTGCAGTTTTTCTCTTCTCTGGCCAAGGGAATATGATAAAATGAATTAAAATTAAACAAAGGTGCCTTATATACAACCATGGGTAGTGCACGTTGCCCATTGCGCCAAGGGGCCGGCGCCCCGCGCTGCCCCGTGCGCTGATGGTGCTGGCGCGCCGTGTTACCCCTTGCGCAGGCTGGCTGGCGTGTTGCACTGGCCCTTTGCACCCAGGCCTCGCCTGACCTTTCTCCCAAGGCTTTTCCTACACATGTCAAGCTTCTATTAATCGTCAAAAATCCACGCGTATGCACACTAATCACTAACATCTTATGGGGTGTAACATCCTCTCCCCCTTAGAAACATTCTTCCTCGAATGTCATCTTCAGGCTTAAAGGAGTTAACTCTTTTGACCAACACTTAGAATAATTTCTTCAGAGTCTCCTCTGTATTATGGACTATCCGAAAATCTGAAATGAAAAAAAGTCCAACATAGGCATCTCACGGGATGCTATACTCAACTACTTCACCATATAGAGATAACCAATTAAATAGTACTAATAACATAATCAGATAAATAACAACTAAACAGCAACCTCACCTCACTACATATTCTGGGTAAATCTTGGAATAAGTAAGGATATCTAGATCTCATGTCGTCCTCAACTTCCCAAGTCATCTCTTCTTTATTTCTATTCCTCCATAGAACTTTAAGGAGGTTACATCTTTAGTCCTTAACCTACGAACTTGCCGATCTAGCATAGCAACTGGGACCTCTTTGTAGGATAACTCCTCAGTAACTTGAACATCCTCAACTGGTACAACTCGGGATGGCTTCCCCTATGCACTTTTGCAACATGGACACGTGAAAGAATAGATGAACAGATTCTAGCTTCGGAGGAAATTCTAGCGCATACGCCACTCGGCCTATCCTTTGGAGGATCCGATATGGGCCAATGAGCCTAGAGCTAAGCTTGACCTTCTTACCAAATCTCATCATGCCCTTCATCGGTGAAATTATGAGGAATACCCAATCATCAACCTCGAATTTCAAATCTATACACCGCATATCGCAATAGGACTTCTAGCGACTTTGGGCTGTTAACAAGTGGTCTCTGATGAGTTTTACTTTCTCTTCTGACTGGTGGATCTTATTCGGTCCAATTAACCCTGACTCCCCTACTTTAAACCATCCGATGGGGGACCTGTATTTTGGCCCATACAAGGCCTCATAAGGCGCCATACGAATTGCAGAGTGATAACTTTAATTATATGCAAATTCAATAAAGGGTAAATGCTCGTCCCAACTTCCTTCAAAATCTAGCACACACGCCCGTACCATATCCTCAAGCATCTGAATTATGTGCTCTGCCTAATCGTCCGTTTGAGGATGGAATGCTGTACTCAGATTAACCTCTGTCCCCAAGCCTTTCTAAAAGGACTGCCAATATCCAGCTATAAATTGTGCTCCTCTGTCAGAAATAATGGATGCAGGGACACCATGTAGTCGAACTATTTCCCTAATATACAACTCAGCATAGTCTTCGGTGGAGAAGGTAGTCCTGAATGGAAAGAAATGAGCTAATTTAGTTAATTTGTCAACAATGAGCCAAATAGAATAGAATCTACGCCTGGTATCGGGTAATCCTATCACAAGGTCCATGTTGATTGCTTCCCATTTCCGCATGGGCACCACTATCTCCTGCGCTAATCCGTCGGGTCTGTAATGTTCAGCCTTCACCTGCTGGTAGTTAGGATACTATGCTAAAAATTCTGCTACACCCTTTTTCATTCCAGGCCACCAATATATGTCTTTTATGTCGTGGTACATCTTTGTTGAGCTTGGATGAAGAGAGTAACGAGAATAATGCACTTCTGCCATGATCTGTTGGCAGAGCCTTGCTACATTTGGAACTCAGAGACGACCTCTGTATCTTAACACCCCATCTTCAGTTAACTCAAAAGCTGATATTTCTCCCTGCTGAACCTTGTCTCTAATCTATACCAGACTAGGGTCGTCGTACTACCGCTCTTTTACCCCTACAACTAGGGATGCTACTACTGTATTCTAAATTATAGCCCTATTATCCTCTGTATCCACCATCCGAACTGCTAAACTGACTAGCCGGTGCAATTTTTGACCCATTTACCGCGGTTTTGGTCTTAAATGTGCTAAACTGCACATGGATCTGCGGCTAAAGGCGTCAGCTACGATATTAGCCTTCCCTGGGTGATACAAGATGTTCACATCGTAGTCTTTCAACAATTCTAGCCAGTGGCGCTGTTGCAAATTCAGCTCTTTCTGCGTGAAAATGTATTGGAGACTTTTATGATCAGTAAAAATATCCACATGCACACCATACAAGTAATGGCTCCATATTTTTAAGGCATGAACAACCACAGCTAACTCCAGATCATGGGTGGGGTAGTTCTTTTCATGTTTCCTTAATTTTCTTGAAGCATACATAATTAGCTTTCCGTGTTGCATCAAAACGCACCCTTCCAGCAAAGCTAACACTGGTGTCGACGTCAGTCTATTTTTTAATTCCTAGAAACTTAGCTCACAGGCCTAGGTCCAATGAAATTTGGCTGTTTTCCAAGTCAATTTAGTCAAAGGCGCTTATAGGGTGGAAAATCCTTCCACAAACCTTCCATAATACCTGGCTAATCCTAGGAAACTGCAAACCTCCGTTAGAGTTGTAGGTCTAGGACATGTCTTTACTACCTCAATTTTCTTTGAATCAACATGAATACCAACCTCTGATACAATGTGGCACAAGAAAATTACAAAATTTAACCAGAACTCACATTCAGAAAACTTTGCATATAGCTAGCGGTCCTTCAGAATCTGAAATACTGTTCATAAATGATTTCTGTGTTCCGCTTATAAGCGGGAGTATACTAGAATATCATCGATGAACACTATCACAAACAGATATAAATATGGCCTGAAGATACTATTCATTAGGTTCATGAACACTGCTGGTGCATTTGTCAACCCAAAGGACATAACTAGGAACTCGAAATGACCATACCTGGTCTTGAAAGCTGTCTTCGGGATATCCTTCTCCCGAACTCAAACCTGGTGGTACCCGGATCTCAAGTCAATTTTGGAAAAATATTTCGCCCCTTTTCAGCTGGTCAAATAAATCATATATCCTTGGAAGAGGGTATTTATTCTTACTACTAACTTTATTCAATTGCCGATAATGTATACACATGCGTAGGTAACCATCTTTCTTTCTTACAAACAGAACTGGCGCACCCCACAGTGAAGTACTCGGCCTGATAAAACCCTTATCTAACAAATAATTCAACTGTTCTTTTAATTCTTTCAATTCAGCAGGGGCTATTCGATATGGACGGATGGATATAGGCTGAGTGGTAGCAAGTCTATGGAAAAATTTATTTCCCGCTCTGGGGGAATACCAGGAAGTTCTTATGGAAATACATCTAGAAACTCATTAACCACTAGAATGGACTGGAGAGTTGGGGATTCTGCTTGCATATCCCAAACCCTAACAATATGGTATATACAACCCTTTGCTATCAACTTTTTCGCACGAAGATAGGATATAAACCAACCCTTTGGCATGACTACATTACCTCTCCACTGTCGCACTATCTCCCTTGAAAAGTGAATTCGGACAATGCTGGTCCACCATTCTACCATGGCATAACATGGTGCCAACCAACCCATACCCATATTTACATCAAAATCAATCATTTCTAGTTCTACTATATCTTCTAAGGTCTGGCGACCGACAATCTCTACTGTTTAACCCTGATAAATTCTTTTAGCAATAATAGAGTCACCAACAGGTGTAGACACTGAGAAAGGTTGCTGAAATAATTCTTGCACTATATCAAACTTTCGGCCACTAACGGAGTAACATAAGACAAAGTGGAGCTCGGGTCTATCAATGCATAAACTGAATGAGAGCAAACATTTAGCATACCTATCATAACATCTTGCAACGACTCTAACTCCTGTCGTCCCGGTAGTGGATAATTGCGATCCTGACCACTGCCTGAATTTGATGCCCTTGATCTACCTCAGCCTCTGCCGGCTGGAGCTGAGGGCCGCACCCTGTAGAAGGTGCTGGGATATATGAACCTGTTGAGGATCTATTTTTCTAGTCCTGGCCTCCCTGGTGTCTAGTCGGACAATCCCTCATTATTTGTCCCTCCTGTCCACAGGAATAAAAAGCGGTGGAACTATACCTGCACCTCCCCGAACACAGCTTATGATAGGTACTGCAACGTGGTACAACTGGTCCCATCTGATCTGCCCCCCTCTGCTGTTGTGAGCCTGACGCTCGTGAACTTTCGCTGGGGCCTGACTGTCCATGATGATCTAATCTGCTGCCCTGTTGCTATTGGAATGGGGGTCTAGGTGGCCTTCCTGATAAACAAGGCCTGAGCCCACTTTGAAAGTCTGCCTGAAAGTCTACGGGTCTAGCCTTCTGACGCTACTCTTGACCTTCCCTATCCATGGCGTACTGACGCTCTCTGAGTTCCTCTATGTTTTGATCAAAGGCCTGAATCTGTGAGATATCCATATTCTCTCGCAGTGTGGTGGTAATACAAGATTCCAAATATTCTGGCGCAAGTCCTATGATAAACCGGTGCACACTGGCTGGCATAGTGTCGACAAACGAGGGCGCATATCTGGATAAAGAATGAAACCTCAATGCATATTCTTTGACACATACCCTGCGTTGCTCCAGATGTAAAAACTGCTCTACTCTGGCCTGCCTGACTTCTCGAGGCAAATAGTGGTCTATGAAAGCCTCATAGAAGCTAGGCCACGTAGGTGGAGGTGCATCTCTACCTCAGGATCTTTCCCAACTCTCGTACCATAAAATTGCTACCTCTCGCAATCGAAATGCTACTAATTCAATTGATTCTGTGGACTAGGCATGCATGACCCTGAATATCTTCTGCAGCTGGTCTATGAAATTCTGGGGGTCGTCTCTATGATCTGTCCCTATAAACTACGGGGGACTCAAAGCAAGGAACTCGCGGACTCTCGAACTTCCAGGCCCCTTAGTGGGCTCAACAACAGCTGGTTCTACTGGCTGAGGCTGACGTTGGGCAGCTATCATCTGAACCAACATGTAGAATGCACCCCTGAGCTCCTAATCCGATGGAACAGTAATAGCTGGGGGTGGTACTGGTATATCTACTGCCCTAGAGGGCTCTTGGTGTGGCGGTGATTACTGGGGAGGCCGAGGTGATATCTTCCTATCGTCCTCAAATTGGGCTGACTCTAACTAGGGCTCCCTACTAGTGCCCTCTCCTGCCGCAACATCCAACTCTCGACCAGTCGAGGTCTGTCGTGCGTCAGACATTTCTATGTAAATAAGTAGAATAATGTAAGCTTAGGGAGTTACCCTATACAACACAACTCTATAGCACGACTGGAGGAGAAAGAAGAGTAACCACACTATTATGCCTCGTAGTCTCCTGTCTATAGAATGTGATGCACAACACATGTGATAGACAAGAATCTTCTTGATATGGCTTGCAGACTCCCTGGGATACGACTGACTATGGTACCAAGTTTGTCACACCCCACCTTGGGAGGCATGACTAACACCTAGTCCCACACTGGGATCTGAAACTAACCTAACTAGGCTTGTGCACTTCTGGTGCATGTCTGCAACTCAATTCAAGAAAACGACGAGCTATATCTCGGCTATAAATATAGCCTCAGGCTGATAAGGCCACATAGCCACCTATCAAAGAAAATAGTTAACCAACAACAACATAATAACAGGGATCCAATGCGGGCCGACAAGACCACCATACTGCATAGTTATAACTGAATGAGAACAGGAAACTATAACCATGCTATAGCCGACAAGGCTGCTAACTAATAGATAAACTAGTCCCCAACACGGCCATCACGCAAAATAAAATATACATGGGCCCCACATGGCCAACAACAAAACCAACAGTTGATAATCTATAGCCTGTAAGCCTCTAGGAGTGGAATAATGGTCGGGGCCCCGACCTACCCTTAAACTATATAATGAAAGAACAAACCTTCTCTAACATCAACTCGGGAGAAAAGGAGCTGACTGGACTACTGACTCTGGCTGATGACTAAGAAGGTCCCGAACCGTGTCTATCCGCACCTGCAGGCAAGTAATGAAACGCCCCAAGGATAGGCGTCAGTATAATATATACTGAATATGTAAGGCAGTAAAATAATAACTGAATGAAAGTTGATAGAGCTGAAGTAACAGAGAAGAAGGATACGAGTTCAACCTAAGTCATCTCATAATCTTGAAAATATAACCAACAAGTATATGTACAAACAAGAACCTAGCTGGGCCCCCATAAGACTGGAAGGTACAAACAACATGGAATAACCTACTTGGGCCCCCATAAGTCCCAGTAAGTACAATCAATGCACACTCCTCCTATCTAGCTACTAAAGGTTTGTAGGCATACTGTAACTCAGGAATACTCGTGCTCTGAAGCTGTATCCGAGACTGATAGGCTCCTGTAGCTGTGTCTGTGTTTGGGCCTTCTGGGCTCCTGTGAATGGACCTTGAGCCTTGGTTCGATTGAGGGTCATAATGTAAGCTCTGGAGGTAACTAGACCTCAATACGACCCTCATAGCCTCAATCTGGTGTAACTCAATACGGCCCTCACGGCCTCAATCTGGTGTAACTCAATACGGCCCTCACGACCTCAATCTGGTGTAACTCAATACGGCCCTCACGACCTCAATCTGGTGTAACTCAATATGGCCCTCATGGCCTCAATCTGGTCCTTGCAGACATCATACTGCTCCTGCGAGCATGGCCCTGTAGGTAACAATATCCAACAACCCAAACATCATAAGCAAAAACCAATCTAGCTAAGCTTAACTCTGTCGAGGGTTACTACGTCATCACTGTCGTCTCAATCCTATTTGTAGCAGCTGACAAAAATAGGTTTACTCTAGGGTACCATAGATAAATAGGTCGTACTAACTTTACGAAGAACATAACTTGTCAAAAAGGATAGCCGTAACATACCTTATTCGATGGTTTCTGGGAGTTCAAACACTTCCAATCCTGAAGTTAGTAGTTCCACCAATTTGTGCCCTCACGCTGATAAAACAAAGCTATTTCAATACTAACAATCGACAATTAACAATATATTTTAATAGAATTAACTATAACTTCAACTTTAATTAATTCTTCCGAAAACCCACTAATTTTCAAGATTTCAGAAGGGAGAAATGCTTACCTAATTCCTTTAGCCATTTAGGATCCAATTTGGAGTAATCCTAACAGCCTTTACTCGGTGGGGTTCCAGTATGCCAAATGAATTTTTGAGAAATAATTTCGTAGAAATGCTTCCCGTAGTCCTAGGACTTGTTACCCAAAGTTAATTTGTGTTTGGACGGTGTTTGATAGCGTAATTTGATGGAAATTTGATGAAACTTGTGGTTTTCCTCTTCTTTGGCCGAGGGAATATGATAAAATGAATTAAAATTAAACAAAGGTTACTTATATACAACCATGGGCGGTGGCACAGGAGAGCCATGTGCTACCCATCGCGGTGAGAGACCGGCACCCTGTGCTGCCCCGTGCGCTGATGGTGCTGGCGTGCCGCACTGCCCCTTGCGCAGGCCGACAGACACATCACGCTAGCCCTTTACGCCCTGGCCTCGCCCGACCCTGCTCCCAAGTCTTTTTCTGCACGTGTCAAGCTTCTATTATTCGTTACAAAACCACGCGTACGCACACTAACCACTAACATCTAACGGAGTGTAACAATGACCCTGTCTGATGGTCAAAGACACGCCCTAAATCTGAGATACTGAGATGAAATACTACACTAAACTGATCTGAACTGAGTAATCTGAAATTGTTCTGAGTTGAGCTAACTGAGACTGATCTGACTAGTGGGAGAGTTTATAACCAACATATAACCATGTGATCTAGACGTGGAGTTCGATGTATACACCCCATCGGTAGGACGCAATATACCTTGCAGGGTATAAAGACATGAACTGGGTGATCACAAGTCTGGGGCCATGAGGCCAATAAAAATAACCTATGGTGGCAATGTAGTTCTGGGAACCTGGGTGCGCTGGAACCCCGGTCCGCTCGGTTCTAAGTCCTACTCCCACCAGATAGTTCTAGACTGACCACTAAGCTGATAGCTTGAAACTGGGGCCTAAGACTAAGTTAGGAATACCTATCTAGAAGTACTCTAAGAGTCTTATTGAACCGGATTTTGTATCTAGTGTTCTAAAACTGGTCAGATTTGCTTATTTGGAAGCGTGGTAACTGTCTAAAGAACAAACTTTAATCTGAAGCTGGGGTCCTAAGGCTGGTCAGAGTTGCTTATCTGGAAGTGTCATGAACGCCTGAAAAACCACTAAAATATGATACTAAGTCTAATTCTGATAGCTGGGAGGCACCACTGACACCTCAAGAATTTACTGTAGTCAATCTAATCAGTTGATATTTCTGGACAACACTGAGTGTAATAATTTGACTAAGACTGGACATGTATATATCTGACTAAAATTCCACATACACTAACAATATGAGGATCTAAAATATGATAGAATCAAGCTACAGGGAAGCTAATCCAACACGCAAAATTCTAAATTCTAAATTCTAAAATCATTCCACTAGATACAGTTCTCACAAATTTCTAGAAATAGGGAATAATAAATAAGTAAAAAAAATATGAGAAATACTCCACTTGAAATCTCAAGAAATTAGTCTGACAATTTCTTTACATTCCGAATCCACAAGGCTGAACTGATGGAGAAAATTACAGAAGATTTTTAGGGACACAAGGGAAGAACTATTCCCTTGTTGAATTCTCACATACCTGGCTTAGAAATCCCTGAAGAAGAAATCTTGAATCTTTGCAACTGATGATGAGCCCTAGATTCTGCTAGAGAGAAGTGACCTGGGTTCTACGATTGATTTCTAAAAGTGTATGTGGGGAATGAGGGGGAAAATGTTCAATCCTTCTATTAATATTTGAAATAATACATAAGATGACATAGCTTAGGGGCTAAATGGGTGGGAAATTACAAAACTATCCTTGGAATAAAATTCTGGAAACTGACCAACACGGACCCAATGGGTCACTCAACGAGTCGTTGGTTGTGACCACAAATTGTTGGGACCTCTTATTGGTCCTACTGCCCGGGGGATGGTATTACTGGATCCGGAAATGGGGGACACCACGACTCGTAGGATGAACCAATGGGTCATTGGTTCCTCCTGTGGTCACTAAACGAATAAACCTGGAGGGCTTGACGACAGGTGATACAATGAATCACTGGTGGACTTAATGGGTCGTTGTGTCTAGTCGTTATGCTCACTGGAAGAATTTCTAAAAACCACAAACTTGACACAATGGGTCGTGACCACGACTCGTCGTGGGGCACAATGAGTCGCTGTTTCCACTCATCGTTACTGGAATAGGTTTTTGGGGTCTCACCCAACAGCTCCCACAACGGGTCATTGCTTCTGACAACGACTCATGGGTTGAGTCATGGTGTCCTAGAGAAGGGATTCTGAGCTGGAGAACCAACGAGTGACAGGATGACTCATTGTTTTTAGCAATGGATCATTCCTTGTCCCGTGGGTTCTCGATTGATCAAGTAGGTTGACCACGACTCGTTGTCTCTGTCGTTCTGAGGCATTTTTTTGGTTTTTATTTTTGGATTTTTTTGCAAGGTCTGAGCCTGGTCTAGTAAAGTTTCGGGATGTTACAATACTCCCATTTGGGATCATTCATCCTCGAATGAAGACTAAAGCTGCAAGAAACTAGGAAAATAACTAAAATTCCTAAACTGAGACTATGAGCTGGTTTCTGAAGGAGTAACTGACTCCGAGTTGATTTAATCATACTATAGAACTGATGCAACTGGAATGCACATAAAAAATCTGAATAGAGCTGATACGCATGAAACTGAATAGAGTAGTGAGGAGAGATTTAGTACCTGATGTGGGAACTGAGCTGGAAGGGAATAAGTAAGGGTATCTGACCATCATGTCTGCTTTTTCTTCCCATGTGGCTCCCTCAACTAGCTGGTTCCTCCACAAGACTTTCATCGAAGTGACTTCCTTGTTTCTCAGCTTACGAACTTGACGGTGAAGGATCTACACTGAGACATCTTCATAAGAGAGACTGTCTTTTACCATGCTGTCTAGTAGCACAACTGAAGTTGGATCACCGATACACTTCTTCAATAATGACACATGGAAGACTGGGTGCACCAGTGCTAACTCTGGAGGTAGTTCTAACTCATATGCCACACTACCAATTTGCTTCAGTATTCTGTGGGGCCCCACATATCTCGGAATGAGTTTTCCTTTCTTCCCAAATCTTATCACCCCTTTCCTGGGTACCAAGTCCCTTCTGAAATGACTTCCAGAAATGTGAGGTGAGTTGGGTACCTCTATCTGAAATAATGGACAAGGTCTCCCCATGCAGTCTGACCAACTCCCGGATATAAAGCCTAGCATAATCCTCGGCTGAGTCTATAGTTTAAATTGGGAGGTAATTTGCCGACTTGGTCATCTGGTCTACTATCTCCCAGATTGAGTCATGCTGCTGACGAGTCTGAGGTAGACCTGTAATGAAGTCCATATTTACTTCTTCCCACTTCCATGTGGGTATGCTGATATCCTGAGTCATACCTCCCAGTCTCTGATGTTATACCATGACCTACTGGCTGTTTGGGCACTTAGCTACAAATTCTGCAATGTCTCTTTTCATGCCGTTCCAGTAGTAAATATCCCATAAATCACGGTACATCTTAGTAGCACCTGGGTGGATAGAATATCTCAAACTGTTTTCTTCAGCCAGTATTTGCTGTCTCAAGTTACCCACATCCGGCATACAGAGTCTACCCTGGTAATGGAGTACCCCATTTCCCCTTGGGAAAAAGCCTGCACTTCTTTTCTAAGAACCGTGTCTTTCAGCTTAAGTAGTATGGGGTCTTTCCTGCCTCTACTTAACTTCAACTACCAATGAGGAATTCGATCCACTCTGCACCACTACTCTGCCCTTAGCTGTATCAACCAACTGCACTCCTAACCGAGCTAACCTGTGGATATCCTTTCCAATTCCTTTTTGCCCTCTTCAAAATGAGCCACGCTCCCCATAGAGGTCCTGCTTAGGGCATCGGCCACCACATTGGCTTTGCTCGGGTGGTACAATAGACTCATGTCATAGTCCTTCAGTAGCTCCAACCACCTTCTCTTATGAAGATTTAGATCTTTTTGACTGAACACATGTTGAAGGCTCTTGTGATTGGTGAAAACATCCACATGAGCCCCGTACAAGTAGTGCCTCTATATTTTCAACACAAACACCACCACTACCAATTCCAAGTCATGAGTCGGATAGTTCTTCTCATGAACCTTGAGCTGTCTGGAGGCGTAAGCTATCACTTTACCTTGCTTCATCAGAACACAACCAAGTCCAACTCTGGAAGCGTCATAATACACCACGAACCCATCTGTTCCTTTCGGTAAGGTTAACACTGGAGCGGTAGTGAGTCGAGTTTTCAACTCTTGGAAACTCTTCTCACACGCCTCTGACCATTGAAATTTCACCTTCTTCTGAGTCAACCTAGTCAGAGGGGATGAAATAGAGGAGAAACGTTCTGTCAGTAATAACCGGCTAGACCCAAGAAGCTTGTGATTTTAGTTGGGGAAGTCTGGGCCAGTCTTTCGCCACTGCTATCTTTTGAGGGTCAACCTGAATACCCTCACTCGAGACCACGTGACCAAGGAAAGTCACAGACTTCAACCAGAATTCGTATTTGCTGAACTTAGCGAACAACTGGCGGTGTCTGAGTTTCTGTAGCACTATCCTCAAATGGATAGCATGTTCTTCTTCGCTTCTAGAGTATAATAAAATGTCGTCAATAAATACAATGACGAACATGTCTAGATATGGCTTGAAAACCCTGTTCATCATGTCCATGAAAGCTGCAGGGGCATTAGTCAGTCCAAAGGGCATCACCACGAATTCATAGTGACCATATCGAGTTCTGAAAGCTGTTTTCGATATGTCACACTCTCTGACTCTTAGTTGATGCTACGCCAACCTGAGATCTACTTTTGAAAAATAGCCGACTCCTTGAAGTTGATTGAACAAGTCATTAATCCTGGGTAAGGGATACCTGTTCTTGACTGTGACCTTATTCAACTAACGGTAGTCGATACACATTCTAAGGATACCATCTTTCTTACGCATGAATAATACTGGAGAATCCCATGGAGAGATGCTAGGCCTGATGAATCCTTTATCAAGAAGGTATTTTAGTTGCTCCTTCACCACCTTAAGCTCAGATGGAGCCATTCTATAAGGAGGGATGGAGATGGGCTGAGTGTCTGGGAGGAGGTCTATGTCGAAGTCTATTTCCCGCTCAGGAGGAACTTTGAGAAGATCTTCAGGAAACACGTCAGGGAACTCACTGACAATTGGTACTAACTAAATAGTCAGGGTTTCAGAGCTGGAATCTTTAATCTGAACTAGATGATAAATACACCCTTTAGAAATAAGCTTTTTGGACTTAAGTTAGGAAATAAACCGACCCTTAGGCATTGAACTAATGCTTGTCCACTCTAAAGCTGGCTCATTGGGGAACTGAAATCGGATGACCCTAGTTCTGCAGAAGACTGGGGCATAACCGGAGTGTAACCAATCCATGCCAAGAATGAGGTCAAAGTTAACCATGTCTAACTCTACAAGATCAGCTGGAATGACCTTATTCAAGATTGAGACTGGGCAGTTTCTATACACCCTAGTGGCTCTAACTGACTCGCCAATTAGGGTAAAGACTGAGAATGGTTCTGAGAGGAATTCTGGACTGATATCAAACTGGAAAGCTACATAGGGAGTCAAGAACGATAGTATGGCTCCTGGATCTAGTAGGGCATACACATCTAGATGGAAAAGGCGTAACATACCCATGACCACGTCAGGTGAGCTCTCCTGATCTTGATGATAGGACAAAGCATAAAAATGGTTTTTCGCTGGCCGCCATCTGTACCTGAAGTGTTGTCCTGCTAAGCTGGTCGGCCTGCTGGAGCTGCTGAAGTGGTGGATTGAGATCTCCCCTGTCCTACTAACTGGCATTCTTTGAGCCGATGACCAAGCTATCCACACCCAAAGCAACTCTCTCGGCCCCGAAGGCATTCCCCTAGATGGTTCTTTCCACACTTAGGGCAAGCTCAGTAGTGGTTGCTGGCGCTGTGACTCTAGGACTGTAAGCCAAATGCTACACCCCTCTGATCCTCACAGGACCGGAAAGTAGGGGCACTGGCTGAGGTGAGTGCTGGAGCCCTTTGCTACTGCTGCTGCTGTGGGTGGCTACTACTGCCAGACCTCTGGTGGCCATAATCTGATTGGACAGTCCTCTCCCGCTTATTCTCCTGCTCCAAGTCTTTTAGTTTTTCTGCCTCAATCTTCTGGGCATAAACTATGAGGCTGGAGAGATCGATATCTTTAATAAGCATTGTAGTCTTGCACTCCTTAAGGACCAATTCGATACTCCATTAACGAACTTCAGCATGTGAGCCCTTGGCTCGGCTACCATCTCTGGAGCATATTTAGACAACCTTGTAAACTCAGTGCATACTCTTCCACCATTCAATTTCCCTATTTCAGATTCATAAATTCAGTCACCTTAGCCTCCTTGAGCTCCCAGGGGAAGAATTTGTCTAGGAAGGCTATAGTGAACTCCTCCTATTCTACCGGTACTTCTCCCGTTGGTCTCCCCTCCTTCCACTGGTCGTACCAGATCTAAGCTACCCCTTTCAGTTGGTAGGAAGCCAAGTTGGCACTCTTCGAGGAGCTAACACCCATAATTTGGGTGATATTCCTGATCTCATCCACGAACTCCTGTGGGTCTTCTCCCACTTAGATCCATGAAAAACTAGAGGGTCATCCAAGTGAAGTCCCGAACTAGGGCAGCTGCTGCGAACCCATTAGTATTGATCGGAACCACCTGCTAGTTCATCTGGTTTGTGACTATCTATGCAAGCAGCTGGATTGCCGCTCTGAACTCTGTGGAGGACACAGGGTCATCCTGAGGGGCTGCTGGAGCTGGTGGGGCAGGTCGGTAAGTGTTGCTGGCCCTTCTTCTGTTACTATGTCATGGAGGCATGATTTCACTAAAACAAAATAGAGCACGAGTTAGGAGAACGTTTCTGGAATTGAACTTCAACGCATGATAAAGAGTATGAATGAAAAGGGAGATTTCCTAATAACGTCTAGTAGCCTCCCCTCATAAGTGTGGCGCGCTTCACACCAATGAAAAGGACTCTACTCGACACGCTTTTAGACATCCTAGGATACTCTAAACCTAGTACTTTGATACCAAGTTTGTCACGCCCCGAGTATATACCCTTGATGAGACACAGTACTAGGAGTCACAAGTAACCCCAAGTCAACCCATGGTCTATCATAACACTAGCATTTTGAGTAAAAATGTAGTGGAAGCTTTAGAACAATAAAACCATTCATGAAGAAGAACTAAATCACAAGGTTTTAAACAACTGAAACAAAACTAAGAATCTAAATCTCTGTTTGTGTCTGAAAGCCATCTATCTAATGAGTTGCTGGGACAAGCCCCCAACTAATTCTAAGTCTAATTAAAAGAAAACAACTGAAGGAAGATAATCATCGTCCTCAAAAGATGAGGACTCACCACTGGTGCAGCTGAAAACTCCTGGATGAGATCTGCTAACGGTGCTGAGACTTAGAAACTATTGCTAAATCATAAGAAGATACAACATAAAATGTATGCGTCAGTACTTTGAATGTACTGGGTACCATAGCACGGAGAATAAAAAATTGAACTGTAAAGACATGCAATGACCAACTGAAATGCTGAAACTGAATAAACTGAATATACTGAGATGGTCAAAATGACCCTGTTTGATGGTCAAAGACTTGCCCTAAATCTGAGATACTGATATGAAATACTGCACTAAACTGATCTGAACTGAGTAATCTGAAACTGTTCTGAGCTGAGCTAACTGAGACTGATCTAACTAGTGTGAGAGTCTATAACCGACATATAACCATGTGAGCTGACATGGAGTCTGATGTATACGTTCCATTGGTAGGACCCAATATACCTTTCTAGGGTATAAGGCATGAACTGGGTGATCACAAGTATGGGGCTATAAGGCCAATAAGATTGACCTATAGTAGTAACGTAGTTCTGGGAACTTGGGTGTGCTAGAACCCTTGTCCGCTCGGTGCTAAGTCCTACTCCCATTGGATAGTCCTAGATTGACCACTAAGCTGATAGCTCAAAACTGGGGCCCAAGACTAAGTTAGGAATACCTATCTGGAAGTACCCTGAGAGTCTTATCGGACCGGATTCTGTAACTAGTATTCTAAGACTAGTCAGAGTTGCTTATCTGGAAGCGTTGTAACTGTTTAAAGAACAAACTGTAATATGAAGCTGGGGTCCTAAGGCTGGTCAAAGCTGCTTATCTGGAAGTGTCATGACCACCAAAAGAACCACTAAAATCTAATACTGAGTCTAATTCTGATAACTAGGAGGCACCACTGACACCTCAAGAATTTACTGTAGTCAACTGATCAACTGACATTTCTGGACAACACTGAGTGTAATAATCTGACTGAGACTGGACATGTATATATCTGACTAAAAATTCCATATACACTAACAACATGGAGATCTCAAATCTGATAGAATCAAGCTATAGGGAATCTAGTCCAACACACAATATTCTAAATTCTACTGAACTGAGAACTAGGGCTAAATCATTCCACTAGATACAATTCTCACAAATTTCTAGAAATATGGAATAATAAATAAGTATGAAAATCATGAGAAATAATCCACTTGAAATCTCAAGAAATTAGTCTGACAATTTTTCTATATTTCGAATCCACAGGGCTGAACTGATGGAGAAAATTAGAGAAGATTTTTGGGGACACAAGGGAAGAACTATTCCCTTGATGAATTCCCACATACCTAGCTTAGAAATCCCTGAAGAAGAAATCTTGAATCTCTGCAACTAATGAGGAGCCCTAGAATTTTCTTGAGAGAAGTGACTTGGGTCCTACGATTGATTTTTGAAGTGTACGTGGGGAATGAGGGGGAAAACCATTCAATCCCTCTAATAATATCTAAAAATAATACTTATGATGACGTAGCTTAGGGACTAAATAGGTGTAGAATTACAAAATATATCCCTTGAATAAAATTCTGGAAACTGACCGACAGGGACCCGACGGGTCACTCAACGAGTCATTGGTTGTGACCATGACTCGTTGGGACATCTTGTTGGTCCTACTTCCTGGGGGATGGTATCACTGTATCTGGCAACAAGGGTTCCTCCCATGGTCATTGAGAGAGGAAACCTGTAGGGTTTGACGACGGGTGACACAACGACTCATTGGTGGACCTAACGAGTCATTATATCTAGTCATTATGCTCACTAGAAGAATTTCTAAAAACCTCAAACTTGACATGACGGGTGGTGACCACAACTCATTGTGAACACAATGAGTCATTGTTTCCATTGATCATTACTGGAATAGGTTTCTGGGGTCTCACCCAACGGCTCCCACAACGGGTCATTGTTTTTGACAATGACTCATGGGTAGAGTCGTGGGGTCCTGGAGAATGGATTCTGAGCTGGGGAACCAAAGAGTGACAGGATGACTCGTTGCTTCTAACAACGGGTTGTTCCTTGTCCCTTGGGTTCTCGACTAATCAAGCAGGGCTGACCACGGCTGACACAACGAGTCATTGAAGCTGACCACGACTCATTGTCTCAGTCACTCTGAGGCATTTTTCTGGTTTTTCTTCTGGACTTTTCTTGTAAGGTTTGAGCCTAGTTTATAAAAGTTTTGGGGCGTTTCAAACAAGCTAGAATCATGATCATAAGTTGGTCATAAATATGAGTTATTCATCATAAACTGAAGCATAATGACCCAAGGTTTTGAAAGTAAAATCATATGGCTTAACATATTTGAAATCATAAGTAAAACCTCATAAACTAATCAATGGGTCAAATATACTATCACGACCTGAGTATGGACCCTGGATCGCGACATGAGACCTAGAACCACGAATGGCTCCAAGCTAACATATGGCACATACATAGCATATTCTTGATAATAAACTATGCAGAAAGGAATCAAAAACATAATATAAGTGAAAGACTAAAATCATAAAGCATAAACACAGACAACAAATCAACAACACTGAACCATCTAATACATAACTGTTTGAAAAGCCCCTAATCATATGATGAGCTAATGGGACAACATCCCTGACTAGCTCTGCCAAAAATTTGAAAATTGAAAGACATAATGAATAAACATATGACAAAATTGATGTACTCGGATCATAAGGACTCACAAAAATTAGAACTGGATTGATCCAAAGCAGGAGCGAAGCTAACGTCGGGGTGGAGACTGATCACCCAAACCTATATCATGATACGATATAACATAGAAGTATGCTTTCAATACTTTGAATGTACTGAGTATGTAAGGTAAGTAAAACATACAAGTAAAACGATAGTCTGAAATCATGACTTTAAACAAAGCAGATTGGAAGGATAGGGAAAGAACTGTGTTCCCAAAACTTAATAACTATAGGTGAAAACTGATAGAGTGACTGACTCCGGACTACGATACATGACTGAATTGGGTTCATGAAACATACATGCATACCATGACATGAAAGGAACTAAGAGACATGAACTTGACATGAAACTGAATAGAGTACTAAGAAGAAAACTGGTACCTCATGCTAGAACTAAGCCAAAAGGGAAAAGATGTAGGTATCTAGCCATCATATCTGCTTTGGCTTCCCACGTAGCTCCCTTAATAAGCTAATTTCTCCACAAAACCTTCACGGAAGCTACCTTCTTGTTCCTCAACTTGTGAACCTGAAGATCAAGGATCTCAATTGGAACTTCTTCATAGGTAAGACTATCCTTCATACCAATGCTCTCTACCTGAACAACTAGAGCTAGATCTCCAATGCACTTTTTCAGCAATGACATATAAAAAACTGGATGTACCAAAGCTACCTCCTTTGGTAGCTTCAATTAAGCACTTTACCAACTCGCCTCAGAATCCAATTAGGACCAACATATGGGGGACTGAGCTTCCATTTCTTATTGAACATCATTACTTCCTTCGTGGGAGAAACCTTTACAAACACCCAATTATCCATGACAAACTCAAGCTCTCTCCTCCTAACACCCGCATATGATTTGTGATGACTCTGAGCTGTTTTCAACCTTTTTATAATAAGTTGAACTTTCTCTATAGCCTTATGAACTGAACCTGGCCCTATCAACGTAGCCTCACCTACCTCGAACTATCCAATAGGTGATCTACATCTCCTCTCGTAAAAATCCTCGAATGGAGCCATCTGAATGCTGGAGTGGTAGCTGTTATTGTAGGCAAATTCAATGAGAGGCAAGTAATCATCCCAAATACCTTTGAAATTGATCATTCAAGCTTTCAACATGTCCTATAGAGTTTGAATGGTTCGCTCAGCCTGACTGTTAAGCCTGCGGGTGAAAAGCTGTGCTAGGCTTCACTTGATACCAAGGCCCTTCTGAAAAAATCTCCAAAATTGAGAGTTGAACTGATGAGCACCTCTATTTGAGATGATAAATGATGGAACTTCATGCAACCGAAATAACTCCAGAATGTAAAGTCTAGCGTGGTCTTTGGCTGAATCTGTTGTTTTGATCGATAAGAAATGTGTTGATTTGGTCAACCTGTCTACAACCACCCATATAGAGTCATACTGTTGGTGTGTACGAGGCAACCCTACAATGAAGTCCATATTGATCTCTTCCCACTCCATGTAGGAATACTGATATCCTGTAACATGCCTCCAGGTCTCTAATGCTCAACCTTCAGCTGTTGACAATTTGGATATTTAGCCAAAAATGCTGCAATATCCTTCTTCATGCCATTCTACCAATAGACTTCCCGTAAATCACGGTACATGGGTGGATAGAATGTCGAGAGCTATGAGACTCTCTCAACATGTGCTCTCTCAAGTCATACACATTCGGAATATATAATCGGCCTTGATATCAGAGTACACCATCTCCTCCTTGGGAGAAAACCTCCTCTATCTAATTCCAAACAACTTCCTTCAATTTCATCAAAATAGGATCCTCGTCTTGTCTTGCCTCAACCTTCGGCACCAAAGAAGATTCCGACCCATTTGAAACAACATGACCACCATCTACTGAATCAGTAAGGCAACCCCTAAACGTGAAAGCCTATTGACATCTTGTACCAATTCCTTTCTCCCATCCTCAATATTGGACACATTCTACATAGATAGCCAACTAAGAACAACCTCTACTACATTGGCCTTGGCCGGATGGTAAAGGACACTCATGTTGTCGTCCTTGACAAGCTCTAGCCACCTCCTTTGCCGCAAATTTAGATCCTTCTGAGTGAAAACATACTGAAGGCTATTGTGGTCCATAAACACATACACATGCACCCCATACAAGTAGTGCCTCCAAAGCTTCAAGGCAAACACCACCACCGCTTACTCAAGGTTATGTGTCAGGTAATTCTTCTCATGAGCCTTAAGCTATCTCGAGGCATAAGTATTGAACTTCCCATGCTGCATCAACACAAATCCAAGGCCAATTCGGAAGAATCACAATACAAAATAAAGCCATCCATGCCCTCTGGCAGGGTCAAAACTAGAGCCAAAGTGAATAGAATCTTTAACTCCTGAAAGCTCTTCTCACACTTATCAGACAACTAAAATTTAACCTTCTTCTAGGTCAACTTAGTCAACAGTGATGCAATGGATGTAAATTAATCTACAAACCTCCTATAGTAGCCAACTAAGTTCAGAAAGCTCCTAATGCCAGTAGGACTAACAAGTCTAGGCCAATATTTTGCTGCCTCAATCTTATGAGAGTCTACCTGCACACCCTCACTGGATACCACATGACCCAAAAATGCTATTGAGTTCAGCCAAAACTCACACTTGCTAAGCATAACAAATAGTTGGTGATCCGTAAGAGTCTGCAACACAATCGTGAAATGAGTAGAATTCTCCTTCTCACTCTGAGAGTATATGAGAATATCATCTATGAAGACAATAATGAACACATACATGTATTGCTTGAACATCCAGTTCATCAAATCCATAAAAGCTGCAGGAGCATTCGTTAGTCCAAAAGACATAACCACAAACTCATAGTGACCATACTGAGTCCTGAAGGTTGTCTTTGGAATGTCACTCTCCCTAACCCTAATCCAGTGATAGATGGATCTGAGGTCTACCTTCGAAAAACACTTAGCACCCTGAAGCTGGTCGAGCAAGTCATCGATCCTTGGGAGGGGATACTTATTCTTGATTGTGACTTTGTTCAACAATCGATAATCAATGCACATTCTAAGAGAACCATCCTTCTTCCTAACAAAGAGAATTGGAGCACCCCACAGGGAATTACTAGGCCTGATGAAACCCATATTTAGGAGATCCTTCAACTCATTTAGCTCGGCAGGAGCCATTTTGTAGGGAGAAATGGATATAGACTATGTATTGGGGAGAAGGTTAATACCAAAGTCAATCTCTTACTCTGGAGGGACTCCGGGTAGATCATCTAGAAACACCTCTGGATACTCACATACAATAGGAACTGACAGGAGGGTCGGGGTCTCAGATTTATAATCCTCAACCCGAACTAGATGATATACATAACCCTTAGAGATCATCTTCCTGGCCTTGAGATAGGAGACAAAGTGACCTATCGGCACAACTAAACTATCCTTCCATTCTAGGAATAGCTCACCCGGGAATCGAAACTTCACTGACCGAGTTCTACAATTAACTGAAGCATAACAAGTATACAACCAATCCATGCCAAAGATAACATCAAAATCTGTCATATCTAACTCCACTATGTCAGTTGAGGTGACTTTCTAAAGAACTGTAATAGGGCAATTTTTGAACACCCATTGAGTTTAACTGACTCACTAATTGGAGTAGAGATTGGGAAGGGTTAACAGCAAAACTGATAGCAACATCGGGAGTCACGAAAGATAATATGGCCCCTGGGTCTAGCAATGCATAAACATCAAGATGGAAGACTCGTAGCATACCCATGACCACATCTGGTGAGCTCTCATGCTCTTGGCGAGATGATAGTGCATAAAACCTATTTTGGCGCTGCCCAACACCTGCATTAGGAGATGTGCCCTATTGAGGTGGGCGAGCTACTAGAGCTGATGAAGTGGTGGCTAGGGAAAAATCTCTACCTTCACCCTATTTAGCTGAAGGACAATCCCTAAGTCTATGTACGGGTTCCCACACCAGTAGCAAGTATCTGAGCCAATCAAGCACTCTCCTGGGTGGTTCTTACCATACTTCCTGCAAGCTGGTAAGGTGTGCTCCCCTATCATGCTTCTATGACCCCTAGATCCTGATGCTCCACCTCTTTAATTACTCTTGGGCCTGGATGGAATACTGGCTGATGATGGAGCTGTGGCTGACGACCTCTGATGGGACTATGGGTGATGTCCACCACCGGAATTCTGATTAGAGTATCCAAAGCTCCTTGTCCTAGCCTTCTTAGCCTCTTTCTATTTCTCCTCTATTTTCTACTTCTTTATCTGCTGAGCATAAATCATCAATCGGGAGATATCCATATTGCTAATCAGCATAATAGTCCTGCACTCCTTCACCAATGAATCTGCGACCCCTGATACAAACTTGCTCATACGAGCTCTCGACTAGGCCACCATCTTTGGAGCCTACTTGGCAACTGGGTGAACCTCAAGGCATACTCTTGAACAGTCATGTCATTCTACTTCAAATTAATGGACTCTGCTGCCTTTGCTTCACTCAACTCTAGTGGAAAGAACCTGTCCAGGAACGCCATAACGAAGTCATCCCAACTTAATAGGATTGCACCTACTCCATGGCTGTCCTTCCACTATCGGAATCAAATATGAGCTACCCCTTTCAGCTGATAGGGGGCCAATTCTGCACTCTCCTCTCCTGAAACTCCCATAAGCTGGGTAATCTTCTGGATCTCCTTAATAAACTCCTGTGGATCCTTGTCGACCTTAGAACCATGAAACTCTGGCAGGTTCATCCTAGTGAAGTCTCGCAGCCTAGCCGCTGCCCATTCCCATTCATATGCACATGAGCCATAGCCTGCTAGTTAACCTGGGCTATCATAGCTTGTGCCAAGATTTGGAGGGTAGCCCTGAAATCTGCATGGGTCACCTGCTCATGCAAATGAACAACTGGAGTTGGTGGAGCTAGCTGATGCCCATCTTTGTTGCCATTCCCATGGCCATTGCTGTTCCCATTTCTTCTTCCATTGACTCGGTGAGGAGGCATATTTCTGCAAATGCGTATAGCATGAGTTAGTAGAATAGAGAGAGTTGAATTTTATCACACGACATAGATGAGGAAAGAAGGAAAGTTTCCTAAAACGTCTAGTAGCCTCTTCCTCATAAGTGTGATGCGCTTCACACCCATGAAAAATAGTCTACTTAATGTGGCTTTCAGACGCCTTAGGACACACCTAAACCTATTGCTCTAATATCAAGTTTGACATGACCCGAGCATGGACACCAAATTGCGACACGGGACCTAGAACCACGAATGGATCCAAGATAATCCCTAGGACTCATGTAGCATATTCTTGAGCATAAACTAAGTGAAAAGGAATCACAAACATAACATAAGTGGAAGACTGAATATCGTAAAGCATAAACGTAGGCAACAAATCAACAACGCTAAACCATCTAATACATAGCTTTTTGAAAAGTCTCTAATCATACGATGAGCCAACTCGCTTTGCTAAAAATCTAAAGACCAAAAGACATAATGAAGAAACATATGACAAAACGATGTCCTCAAATCATAAGGACTCACCAAAACCTGAACTAGACTGGACTGCACTGATATGAAGTGGGAATGAAGCTAATATCAGGGTTGAGACTGATCACCCAAACCTATATCATGGGATGATATTGCATAGAATTATGTGGTTAGTACTTTGAATGTACTGAGTATGTAAGATAAGTAAAACATGCTAGTAAAATGATAGTCTAAAATTATGAGTATAAGGCAAATTAAGACATGAGAGTAAGGACAACATACTAAAATAATGATTATGAGATAGTCATAAACATAAGTTATTCATCATAGGCTGAAGCATAATGACCCGAGGTTTTGAAAGTAAAATCATATGGTTTAACATGGTTAAAAACATAAGTAAAAAGTCATAATTTGATTAATGGGTCAATCATACTATAAAACTTGATATCATAAATCCTATACATGAATAACTTAAAACATGAGGAACAGTGGGAGGCTTCATCATAATCGACACCATCATGAATGAGCACATGATGCCCCAACTATCTCGCTCAAGGGGGCAGAGCCATCCTAAGACTTGCCAGGGTAAAGAACAATAAAGGCGTAATATCACTCATGAGCCCCGTTGAGCTGTGGGAAACACTCCCTGGTGAGGCCCCAAACATGAATAAATACCTATGGTGGCATGTAGTTTTAAGACCTAGGTGCACTGAACCCCGGCTTACTCAATGCTAGATACTAGTCTGAAAACATGCATATTGCTCATAGTCATAGTCATGAAACATACTTGATTTTGCATGGGCTACTTGAAAACATGATAAATCATAATCATACTTGTCATACGTGAATTAGCCATGAAAATAGTGCTGCTGAGTTAACCATGATACATAAGGTTAAGATTCATGAAATTCATGCGTACTTGAATAAATCGTCATAACTTGAAATCATGGATTCATAAGCTTGAAATTCACAAGATCATACATAATTGAATAAAATTATCATAAACTTAAAAACATAGATCATGAGAGATCTTAGTACAAAACATATAATCATAATCATAAATCATGAATTGAATTATAAGAGACTTGAATTCATAAGAGATCATAAGAGGTTTCATGAGAATTGGATCTAACCCTAGAATTCTATAAGATCATGCTTGGAGACTTAAATTCATGAATTAGAGATGAAATTGGGAATGAGGGTGGAAAAAATCCCCCATTCATGACCCTATCTACCTGGATTAAATGATTCCTTAACTTGTCTTGAAGACCCAAGAGAAATTGAGAAGAATGATGAAGAATGCTATCTTTTTCTTGATAGTATTCGATCTTCAACTTGAGGTGTTTGAGATAGAATCAGGGTTAAGAATGAATAAAACCCTACAATATACCATCTTAGGGGCTTAAAATGACTTAGTTTAGGAGTTAAGAATATAGGAATTACGAAAATGCTCTTAATGACTTAGCTTAAAATTTGATTTTTCCAGACCTAACGTGTGACTAACGACTCGTTAGGGAATTTGACGAGTCATCAGGTATTACTCATTAGAACTGGCAAGAAATTCCAATTTTTTGGTCTTTTCTTGATGTTTCAACTTAATGATTCGTCATCACACTTAATGAATCTTTCTACCAGCCGTTAAGACTCTCTGAAACTCAATTTTTCACTAACTTGTTGCACCTAAAGGGTCACTTAATGACCCGTTAAGTGAATTAATGGGTCACTTGACAGTTTATCCTGTGACCTGGTATAGATTTTCCTGTTCTCTTTATTTCGCACCTCGGGTCTAATCTTAGGGACTTTGGGTGTTACATTATTTTTCCTTGGAAACATTCATCCTTGAATGTAAATTAAGTAGACTGGAGGATAGATAAAGAACTGGAATTCTAAAATGGAATAACTATAGTTGAAAACTGACTGACTCCAGATTGCGATACATGACTAAATTGCATTCATGAAACATACATGCATACTATGACATGAAGGAAACTGAGAGACATGAACTTGACATGAAACTGAATAAAGTACTAAGGAGGAAACTGGTACCTTATGCTGGAGCTAAACCAAAAGGGAAAAGATGCGAATATCTAGCCATCATATATGCTTCAGCTTCCCACGTAGCTCCCTTAACAAGTTGATTTCTCCACCAAACCTTCACGGAAGCTACCTCCTTATTCCTCAACTTGCGAACCTAACGATCAAGGATCTCAACTGAAACCTCTTCGTAGGAAAGACTATCCTTCACACCAATGCAACCTACTGGAACAACTAGAGTTGGATCTCCAATGCACTTTTTTAGCAATGACACATGGAAAATGGATGTATCGAAGCTAACTCCACTGGTAGCTTCAACTCATAGGCCACTTTGCCAACTCGCCTCAAAATCCTATAAGGACCAACATATCAGGGACTGAGCTTCCCTTTCTTACCGAACCTCATTATTCCCTTCATAGGAGACACCTTCAGAAACACCCAATCATCTACTACAAACTCAAGCTCTCTCCTTCTAACATCCGTATATGATTTTTAATGACTTTGAATTGTTTTTAGTCCTTCTCTAATAATTTGAACTTTCTCCATAGCCTCATATGCTGAATCTGGCCCTATCAACATAGTCTCACCTACCTCAGACCATTTAATAGGTGATCTACATCTCCGCCTGTAAAGAGCCTCAAATGGAGCCATTTGAATATTGGAGCGGTAACTGTTATTTTAGGCAATCTCGATGAGAGGAAAGTGATCATCCCAACTACCCTTAAAATCAATCACACACACTCTCAACATGTCCTCAGGAGTCTGAATGGTCTGTTCAGCCTGACCATCTATCTGTTGTTGAAAAGCTGTGCTAAGCTTCACCTGAGTACCGACACCCCTCTAAAAATAATCTCTAAAACTGAGAAGTGAACTGAGTACTCCTGTGTGAGATGATAGATAATGGAACTTCATTCAACCGAACCAAATCTCAAATGTAGAGTCTAGCATAATCCTCGACTGAATCTATAGTTTTGACCGATAAGAAATGTGTTGATTTGGTCAACCTATCTACAACCACCCATATAGAGTCATACCATCGACAAGTACGAGGCAACCCTGTAAGAAAATCCATGTTGATTTCTTCCCATCTCCAAGTAGGAATACTAATATCTTGTAGTATACCTCTAGGTCTCTGATGTTCAACCTTCACCTGTTGGCAAATTAGACACTTAGCCACAAATTCTTCTATGTACTTCTTCATGCCATTCCACCAATAGACTTCCTATAGATTATGGTACATTTTAGTGGCACTCAGATGGATAGATTACCGAGAGCCATGAACCCCGCTCAACATATGCTCTCTTAAGTCATCTATGGCCAGAATGCATAATCGGCCCCGATATCGAAGTATACCATCTTCCCCTTGGGACAAAACCTCCACTTTCTAATTCCAAACTACTTCCTTCAACTGCACTAAGATAGGATCCTCATTTTGCCTTGCTTTAACATCCGTCACCAATAAAGATTTTGACCCATTTTGAATAATAACACCACCATCCGTTGAATTATTAAGGCAAACTCCTTAACAAGCAAAACTATGAACATCTTTCACCAATTCTTTCCTCACATCCTCAACATAGGCCAGGCTCTCCTTCTATAACCTACTAAGAGCATCCACCACTACATTGGCCTTATCCGAAGGATATAGGACATTCATGTCATAGTTCTTGAGAAGCTCTAGCCATCTCTTTTGTTGTAAATTTGGATCCTTCAGAGTAAACACATACTGAAGGTTCTTGTGGTCCGTGAACATATCCACATACACCTCATAAAAATAGTGCCTCCAAATCTTGAAGGCAAACACCACTGCTGCTAGCTCAAGGTCATATGTCGTGTAATTCTTCTCATGAGTTTTAAGCTGTGTAGAAGCATAGGCAATGATCTTCTCATACTACATTAACACACATCCAAGGCTAATCCGAGAAGCATGAAAATGCACAACGAAGCCATCTGTGCCCTCTATTAGGGTCAAAACTACAGCTGAGGTGAGTTGAGCCTTTAATTCCTAAAAACTCTTCTTGCAAGCATCGAACCACTGAAATTTTACCTTCTTCTGTGTCAACTTAGTCAAAGGTGCTACAATGGATGAAAAACCCTCTATGAACCTCCTATAATAGCTAGCTAAATCCAAAAAGCTTCTAATATCAGTGGGGCTAACAGGTCTAGGCCAGTTCTTCATCACCTCAATCTTCTGAAAGTCTACCTATACACCCTCACTAGACACCACATGACCCAAAAATGCCACTGATTTCAAGAAAAACTCACACTTGATGAATTTAGCAAACAACTTACGATCCTTAAGAGTTTGCAACACAATCCTCAAATGAGTGGCATGCTCCTTCTCACTCTGAGAGTATATGAGGATGTCATCTATGATTAAAATGATGAACATATTCAAATACTACTTGAATATCCTATTCATCAAATCCATGAAAGATGCAGGAACATTTGTTACTCCAAAAAAACATAACTACAAACTCATAGTGACCATACCGAGTCCTGAAGGCTACCTTCGAAATGGTACACTCCCTAACTCTGAGCTGGTGATATCCAGATCTAAGTCCTATCTTTGAAAAGCATCCTCTGAAGTTGGTTAAACAAGTCATCAATCCTGGGGAAGGGATACTTATTCTTGATTGTGACCTTGTTCAACTATCGGTAAGCAATGCACATCCTAAGAGAACTATCCTTCTTTCAAACAAAGAGAAATGAAGCAACCTACAAGGACTTACTAGGCCTGATGAAACCCTTATCTAGGAGATCTTTCAACTGTTTGTTCAACTCCTTTAGCTCGGCTGGAGTCATTCTGTAAGGAGGAATGGATATGGACTATGTATAGGGAGAAGGTCAATACCAAAGTCAATCTCTTGCTCGGGAGGGCTTCTGGTAGATTATCTGGGAACACCTTTGAATACATACATACAATCTTTAACCCAAACTAGATAATATACACAACTCTTGGAGATCATCCTCCTTGCCTTAAGATAAGAGACAAGGAGACTTACAGGCACAATTGAACTACCCTTCCACTCTAGGACTGGATCACCTGAGAACTGAAACTCTACAGATTGGGTTCTATGATTAACTGAAGCATAACAAGCATACAACCAATCTATATTGAAAATAACATCAAAATCAGTCATGTTGACTCTACCAAGTTGGTTGAGGTGTCATTTTGAGCAATAAAAGGGAAATTTCTGTATACCTATTGAGCTATGATTGTCTCATTGATAAGAGTAAAGACTGAGAAGGATTCTTCAAAGATTTCGGGACTGACACCGAAACTAATAGCAACATAAGGAGTCACAAAGGATAATGCGGCCCCTGGGTCTAACAATTCATAAACATCAAAGATGGAAGATATGTAACATACCCATGACCACATTTGGTGAGCTTTCTTGCTCTTGGAGAGATGCTAATGCATAGAACCTATTCTGCCGTTGCCTGATGCCTACACTAAAGATGCGCCCTGTTGAGATGGGTGAGCTGCTGGAGCTGTTGAATTAGTGGCAGGGGCATGACCTCTACTAACACCCTGTTTGGTTGAAGGGCAATCCCTAAGACTATGTCTGGGCTTCCCACACTTGTAGCAGGCATCTGAGCCGATCAAGCACTCTCCCGGGTGGTTCTTACCACACTTACTGCAAGCTGGGAAAATATGCTCCCCTGTCATGCTTCTATGACCCCTAGAACCTGATTCTCTACCTCTTTGATCACCCCTAGGCCTGGATGGAACACTGACTGATGATGGAGCTAGGGCTGACGACCTCTGATGAGACTATAGGTGATGTCCACTACCGAACCTCTGCTGAGAGTACCTAAAACTCCCTATCCTAGCTCTCTTCTCCTCTCTCTTCTTCTCCTTCCTTTCATCCTCCTCTAACTGTTGAGCATAAATCTTCAATCAGGAGATATCCATGTCGCTAATCAGCATAGAGGTCCTTCACTCCTTGACCAAGGAATCTGTGACCCCATTCACGAACTTGCTCATGTGAGCCCTTGGCTCAGCAAAAATCTTCAGAGCATACTTGGATAGCTGGGTGAACTTCTAGGCATACTCATGAACAGTCATGTTATTCTGCTTCAGATTGACGAACTCAAATCTCAAGGAAAGAACCTGTCCAAGAACACCATTAGAAAATCGTCCTAACCAATAGGAGCTACACCTACTCCGCAGCTCTTCTTTAACTGTCGAAACCAAATATAAGCTACCCCCCTTCAACTGATAAGAGGCCAACTCTGCACTCTCCTCTCCCATAACACCCATAATCTGGGTAATCTTCTTAATCTCCTTAATGAACTCGTGTGGATACTCATCCACCTTAGTACCATGAAACTCTGGCGGGTTCTCACACTATAGCCGCCGCCAAATTCCCATTCATATGCACATGGGACACCACATGTTGGTTGACCTAGGCCATCATAGCTAAAGCCAACATCTGAAATGCAATCCTGAACTCAGCATGAGTCACTTGCTTATGCAAAGGAACCGCGGGAGCTGGTGGGGTTGACTGATGCCCATCTCTATTGCCACTACCATGGCCATTACTGTTGCCATTTCTTCTTTCGTTGACTTAGTGAGGAGACACATTTATACAAATGCGTATAGCACGAGTTAGAGAAATAAATAGAGTTAAACTTCATTGCATGACATAGATCATGAAAGAAGGGAAGTTTCCTAAAATATCTAGTAGCCTCTTCCTTATTAATGTGGTGTGCTTCACAACCATGAAAAAAACTCTACTTAATGCAGTTTTTAGACACCCTAGGACACACTAAAACCTTTACTCTGATACCAAATTTGACACAACTCGAGCATAGACCCCAAACCACAACATGGGACCTAGAACCATAAAGGGCTCCAAGCTAACCCATGATGTATGCATAGCATATTCTTGAGCATAAACTAAGCAGAAGAAAGAAATATAACATAACATAAGTGGAAGAATGAATATCATAAAATATAAGCATAGACGACAAGTCAACAACATTGAACCATCTAATAAATAGTTATCTAAAAAGCCTCTAATCATATGATGAGCTGATGGGACATGTCACGACCTCAGTCTATACCCTGGATGAGAAATGATACTTGGAGTCACAAGTAACCCCAAGACAACCCATGATTTATCATAACACTAATAATCTGTTTAATCATAACATAAGCTTAAATAATAAAACCATTTAAGAGAGCTAAATGATAAAAAATTTATACATCTAAAAAAAAAGTTGAATGTCTGAATCTAGGTCTTAAAGCCATCTACACATGATGAGTTGCTGGGACAAGCCACCAACTAACTCTAAAGTCTGACTGAATGAAAATAACTGAAAGAGTAAATATAGTCCTCGAAAGATGAGGACTCACCACTGGTACTGCTGATATCGCCTGAAGAAGATCTACTAACGGTGCTGAGGCTGAGAACCTGCGTCTGTATCATAATATGATACAACATAGAAGGTATGCGTCAGTACTTTAAATGTATAGTGAGAGAAAAATATAACATAAAGAACAAATAGCTGAACTATAATGACATGTAATATCAACTGAAATAATGAAATTGAACAATCTATAATATAATTGAAATGGTCAAAATGACCTTGTCTGATGGTCATAGACATGCCCTGAATCTGAGATACTAATCTGAGCTAACTGTATTGAACTGAGTAAACTAAAACTATTCTGAGCTGAGCTAAACTGAAACTGTGCGGACTAGTGGGAGAGTCTATAACCGACATATAACCACGTGAGCTAGACGTGGAGTCTGATGTATACACCCCATCAGTAGGACCCAATATACCTTTCTAGGGTATAAAGGCATGGACTGGGTGATCACAAGTATGGGGCCGTAGGGACAATAAAATAACCTACGGTGCAATGTAGTTCTGGGAACTTAGGTGCGCTAAACCCCGGTCCGCTCGGTTCTAAGTCCTACTCCCACTGGATAGTCCTAGACTGACTACTAAGCTGACAACTCAAAACTGGGGTCCACGACTAAGTCAGGAATACCTATCAGGAAGTACCCTGAGAGTCTTATCGGATCAGATTCTGTAACTAGTGTTCTAAGACTGGCCAGAGCTGCTTATCTGGAAGCGTTGTAACCGTCTAAATAAAAAGTTGAAACTAAAGCTAGGGGATCTAAGACTGGTCAGATCTGCTTATTTGGAAGTGTTGTAACCATCGAAAGAACCACTAAAACCTGATAACTGATATCTGAGTCTAATAAATGATAACTAGGAGGCACCACTGACACCTTGAGAAAAGACTGTAGTTAAACTGATCAGCTGACATTTCTGAATAATACTGAACATGCTAACATTTTGACTGAAACTGGACTAGCATGCAATTGACTGAGATTTCAACTAAATTTAACAATATGGGAGTCTAAACATTGGTAGAGTCAAGCAACATGATTAACTACTCAATTATGCTAGACCCTAAAATACTACATTCAAAAGCTAGGACTAAATCATTTCACAAGAAGATAGTTTCCACATGATTTCTAAGAATTTAGGAAAAACATAGCAACTAATAACATGGATAATGTTCCACCTAAAATTTATAGAATTCTGTCTAAAAACTTTCTATAATTCGAAACCTCAAGGCTATAACTGATGGAAGAATTAAGGAAGGGTTTTGGGGAAATAAGGGAAGAACAATTTCCTTAATGAATTTCCACATACATGGTAAAGAAATTCCAGAAAATCCCTTGAGAATCTGACAAGAAAATTGACTGCCCTAGCTCCTGCTCTGAGTTTTTCTGAGAGAAGTTTTTACAAACTGATTTTCTAAGGGAATGGGAGGGTGAAGTAATCGTTGATTACCCCTCTAAATTCCTTGAAAATAACCCAAAATAACATAGTTTAGGGATTAAAAAGGTGAGAAATTACAAAAATATCCCTGGGAAAAAATCTGGAAAAACTGCTGATAAGGACCAACGGGTCACTTAATGAGTCACTGGTTTAGACCACGACTCATTGGGACCAGTCATCGGTCTTGAGGCCTGGGTTCTAGGCTCACTAGAACTGGCAATGAGAGGGACCACTACTCATTGGATGAACGAACGGGTAATTGGTTCCTCCCATGGTCACTGGATGAGAAATTTGAGAATCTTGACAACGGGCAACACAACGACTCTTGGGTAGACCCAACGGGTTGTTGTGTCAAGTCGTTACCTCCACAGGAAAGGCCCTAAAATCTCTAAACTTGGCATCACGAGTGGTCACAATGACTCATTGTGAGATACTACGGGTTGTTGTTGCTACTCGTCGCTATTAAAGGGGGTTTTTGGGAATCCCAACCAACGACTCACACCATGAGCCGTTCTATCAAACGACGACTGGTTAGTTGAGTTGTGGTATCCTAGAAAAGGGAATTCTGTGTCATGCCCCACCTTGGGAGGTATGACTGACACCTACTGCCACACTGGGACCTGGGCTGACCTGGCTGGGCCTATGCATTTTTGGTGCCTACCAGTGACTCAAAATTAAGAAAATAAACTGCTATATCTCGGCTGTAAACACAGCCTTGCAGCGAAAAGTCCTTGAAGCACCTATAAAAGAAAACAACTAACCCAACCAACATAAAAATAAAATGGATCCTATACGGGCCGACAAGACCACCATTCAGTCTAGTTATAAAAGAAATGAACACAAGCCACTATATTAGGTCCCCATACGACCAATGTATAAAATAAGACATAGATGGTCCCCACACGGCCATCAACAACCAACTAACAAAATATTGTCATCTGCAGGTTTATAAGAGTGAACATATTGGTTTGGACAGGGCCCCGACCTATCCAAATGCTATACATATAAAAGACAGGTAACCTCTACAACCTGGCAACTCCAAACAAAGGGATATGACTGATCTTCTAACTCTGGATAGCCACTAGAAGATCCCTAAACCTGTATGTCTAAACCTGCAGGCAAGTATGCAGCGCCCCATAGTTGGGTGTTAGTATTATATGTACCGAATATATAAGGCAGTAACAAAAAGTTGATTAGAAGCTGATATAGACTGAAAATAAGTAGCAAGAAGGGGTAGGAGATAACTTGTAAGCTTTCTTATCCATAACCTGCATCTGGCAAATCACTACACGTAGATGAGCTGAAACTATAAGACTATACATTTATAAGCTATATCTAACAGTCAAGTATAAAAACGAGAACCTAACCTGGCTCCTATAAGAAGGTACAAGCAACACAACAATAACCTACCTGAGCTCCCAAAAGCCCCATCAAGAACACACAATACACACTCCCCTTATCAAAACTATTACTGGCCCGTAGGCATGCTGTAATTGAGGTATACTCGATCTCTGAAACTATATCCGAGCTTGGTAGGCTCCTGCACTAGGTCTGAGCCATCTGGGCTCCTGTAGTTGTGTATGAGCCATTTAAGCTCCTGTGGCTGTGTCTGAGCCATCTGGGCTCCTGTAATTGTGTTTGAGTCGTCTGGACTCCTATAATTGTATCTGAGCCATCTAGGCTGCTGCAGCTATATCTGAGCCGTCTGGGCTCTTATAACTGAATATGAGCCATCTGGGCTCCTGTAACTAGACCCCGAGCCTTGGCTCAACTGAGGGTCGTCATGCCACTTCGACATAGAGGAGTCTAGAGGTGACTATACCTCAACACGACCTTTACGACCTCAATCTAGTCCGTGTGACCTAAGCGATAGTCTGAAGGTCATGCTAAGGCAAGGGTAACTCATAAGCTATTTGTAAGGTCACAGGTGACCAACTATGTAGTTCCTCTGCTGAGAACAACTGTAGGGATGCTACTAAACGGACATGCTCCTAAGAAGTCACCCCCTAATCTTACACAAATAGCTTACTATAATTCTTAGCCTGAAGGTAATACTATACTAACATGGTTATAGTCCCTTAGACCTTAACTTGGTCTGTTCAGATTTTATATGTCTTCTCTGGGCGATTCCTAACCTTTTAGGTAAGTTTATCTGGACTTAGCCACTCACAACAACCTGTACCTGAGTATCTTATAAGAGTAGGATGGGGCGTTGGCCCCCCATTCAACTACTGACAAGGTTCCCTCCTTAGGGTACCCATGGGTCTATCTGACCTGTACAACTGGGATTACTTCTTGGGCAACCTGTATGACAAACACTTAGACCACTAAAACTAACAGTCACTAGCAGTAGCTAACTAGATGACAGGCTGTCACTTAGTTCGCTAGGCAACTCTGGTGCCGCTGACTCTAAGGTATGACCATCCTACCCAAATTTCTGGCCTTGGAGGCATTAAGGTATGCCAACGGACTTTGGGAAAGTGTTACTGAGAATACATGCATCAAACTGAAAGTTATATCGCCCGACTGCACCCTATGCTATCTAACTTACCAACTTAGGCCCAATAGCTAACCAAAAATTTCTAAGGCCTTGGCATGACCACAAAACATCAAAATTCTATTAATACAGTGAACAACTGAACAAGGGAGTTCTTATAACGCTCCTAGCATGAGTCACACTTAACATACTCTTTCCTGACGAGGAATACTGTAATATACTCTCATAATGCCTTTTAGAAGCTAACCACAATATATATAATCATATTCTACTAAAAACATCTAATCATAACATATATAATCCCAATCTACTGACAACATCTAATCATAATATACACGATCCTCATCTACTTTCAGTAGCTAGTTACACATATAGGATAGTAATCTCCGTTCAAGAACATATGTCATATCATTATACGATGAGAATAACTTGCCCAAGGGATAGGCCTTAACATACCTCGAACACCTATTCTCATTTAACTGAAGGGTTTCAATCTGTAACCAGCGGCTCCACTCAACTGCAACCCTTATGTTGAGAGAATAGGGACATTTTCAATAGTAAATTCGGCAAACAATGATACCTTTTGATGATAATAATAACTATAATTCAACTTTGTTTAACTCGATCAAAAACCCATAATTTCTCAAGAGTTTAGAAGGGAGAAATGCTTACCTATTGCCTGTGGCCGTTTAGAATCCTATTTGGAGCAATTCTGACAACCTTTACTCGATGAGGTTGCGGTATACCAAGTGAATTTTCAAGAAATAACTCTACAGAGATTCTTTCTATAGGACTAGAACTTGTTACCCGAAGTTCATTTGCATTTGGACAGCGTTTGATAGCGTAATGTGATGAAAAATGCACAAAACCCACGCTACTTTCTCTATTATGGCCGAAGGAAATGCTTGTGAATGTTTTAAGTTCATCAAGAAGGACTTATATATAGCTAGGGAAGTGGTAGGGGGTGTGCGACACACCCCCCATCGTGCCATATCCTTAGTACAATGCGCCTGTGCCAGCGCCGGGGCAGGCTGTGCGACGCAACGCCCAACCTTTCAGTGTCGGCCTCCGTCTATTTGACGACACACTTGTGTGTTCACCTCCCGAGCATCCTCTCGGATATGTTATATAATAGAATTCTCAATGTACATGCACACACGATCGTCATGCTATGGATATTTATAAGGTGTAACATCCTTCCCCCCTTAGGAAAATTCGTCCTTGAATGTTATCTTTAGGATTAGAAGACTAAACTCTTTTAACTGTTGCAAGAAAAATTTTGGCAGAGTCTCCTCTATAATCTGGACTATCTGAAAACCTGAAACAAAGAAAAGTCCAACATAGTCGCCTCACAGGATGCTATCTGGAACTGATAACAACAATAAGGGCTCTACTCAATACTTGAAGACTATCTCGCCGTTTTTGAATTTGTTTGAATCTATATGCTGTCACTATAAATCCTGGAACAACTAAAGATATTTAGATCTTACTTTATCCTTAGCTTCTCAATTCATCTCTACTATATTCCTGTTCCCCTCTAAGTCTCTTATGGATCATATCTTTGATCCCCACGGTGGTCCTTTATGGACCCGACGACCTAATATAACTGTTGGAGCCTCCACGTGGGACAACCCTCCTGTGGCATAAGCATCCTCGACTGGTTTAATTTGAGAAAAGGCCTCCTACTCACTTGCATGGTGTTGATAAATAGATCCTGGCTCTCAAGGAAACTCTATCTCATAGACCACTTGGCCAATTTCTCAGAGGATCCGGTATAGCTTAATAAATCTAGGGCTGGACTTGCCTTGCTTATCAAATTTCATAACGCCCTTTGTAGGAGAAATTTTTAGGAACATCCATTCATTGCTTCAATCTCTAACTTCTCCATACGCTAGAATAAGACTTTTGACGACCCTAGGCTGCCGGTACATATCTCTGAATTAGTTTAACTGTTTCCCTCTGACTGATGCAGTATGCTAGGTTCAATTATCCCTGACTTACCTGCTTCATGCCATCATATAGGGGACCTATATTTCCACCTTTAACATATTTCCAAGCATCTGAGTCATGTGCTTTTCTTGGTTATTTGTCTGGGGATGGGAAGCTGTACTCAGGTTAACCTGTGCCCCAATCTATCGTAACAGCATTTCCAAAACCTAGCTGTGAGTTGTGCCCTTTTATCAGAAGTTAATAGACACTAAGACACCTATAGCCGGAATGTTTCATTAGCATTCAATTCAGCATAGTCTTTAGTTGAAACGTCATTCTGACCAATAAAAAATAAGTTAATATTGTTAGCTTTTCAACAATGACGCAATAGAGTCACGTCTACGCCTGGTACGAAGTAACCTTGTAACTATATTCAGACTGGCTACTTCCTATTTTCATGCAGGCACGACTATCTCCTGAATCAGCCTACCGGTTTCTACTGTCCAGCCTCTTTTTGCTGGCCATTGGAGCTTTATGCCATGACTTGGTAATATCCTTCTTCTTCCTATGCCAGCAGTAGATCTCTTTTATAACCTAACGCATTTTCGTCAAACCGGATGAAGGATAACAGACATGGTATGCCTTGCTACAATCTATTGATGAAGCCCTGCTGCATTTAGAACATATAGTCGACCTCTGGGTCTCGAGACTCTATCCCCTACTATCTCAAAGGCTGGTGACTCCTTCTGCTGGGCCTTATCTGTGGCTGCACTAGGCTAGGGTCTCCATGTCGTCAGCCTTTTGACTCCACAACTAGTGCTAATATTGTAGTATTCTAGGTTAAAACCTCACTATCCTCTAAATGTCCCTTATTTCTCAATATTCAGTAGCGATTTCAAACTCTATCAGCCCGCTACCGCCTGGAGGTGATTCTGTTCTCCTCCAAAGTTAGATACTCGTGCCTTCCCCTTACTTCTATAGGCTGAGATCTGGGGTTCCTGCGCACTACATCTTACTAACAAGAGTATACTGACCAAGTCTACCAACCTATATTGTTTCGACCTGTACTCAGGCTAATTTCGTTCATATAATCTCTCTTTCCTCCGACATAACAAACTAGGGCCATAGCCATTATTCTGCAGGTATATCCTACCGTCATTAGCACACTACGACGGAATCAACCTATTTCTTACCTGAGCTTTAATACTGCTGGGGGTTTATTGCTTATGGGCTCTCACATGTATTTGGGTACTACTGGCAATCTTATCTGCCCTCCTGATTTACTACCATGAGGGTCCAGGTAACTTTGTAAACACTAGGGGTCTTAACCATTTTCTAATTCTTCTCAGAATCAACAGTTCTAGCCCTCCTTTACTCTTTATTCAGGGCAACATGGCATTGATACTTATGCTTTCTATTGTACTAAAAGAACAAGCTGGGAGGTGTAAAATGACCTTATCATTCTATAATAGGTCCAAGGCACGGAATTCAACAAATTGTAAAGACTGGGGGTACAAACCTCGCACAATCCTTCACATATTTCAGCTAATCCAAACATTAACTATTGTCCCTATTTAATTCTAGCTGTCTACTAAGTGAACCAACTCATATATATACTATACTCCTGACCTCCTATTTTGAGGCTGAAGAAGGAACTAGGGACGATGCTGGCATATCTATTACCTTATGAGATTCTTGGTGCCCGGGGAGGATGTTGGGGAGATTAAAAGATGTTTGCTTTTACCCTTAGGCTGACTGTCCCCCAACCATGACACCTTACTAGTACCCTCTCCTGCTGCTGTAGCTAACTTGAAGCTAACTGAAGTATGTCCCATACCAAACATTATTCTAGAAAGACATAATAATGAAAGCTTAGGGACTCATCCCTATACAACTCGGCTCTATAATACAATCTGGGAAGAAGGAGGGGTAACCATACTATCATGCCTCGTAGCCCCCTGCTTATAAAATGTGGTGCACAACACATTTATCAGAAAGAATCTACTAGACATAGCTTGCAGACTCCCTAGGATACGGCTTGCTCTGATACCAGGTTTGTCACACCCCACCTTGGGAGGCATGACTGGCACCTGATCTTGGGCATATTTATATGCCCAAGTGATACTCAAACGTATCATTTTCGCCTTGTTTGTTATGCAATGTGTATACATTTTCATGTAATTGGTAATAAAATGTGGATTTATACTAACCAACATGATTAGCATTGTTTTGTAGGTAAAATATGATTTAGAGGAGCTAAAATGCATGTTGGGACAATATCGGAGTTGGACTTGGATGCGAGCACGGAAAAGACATTGGAATGCGCAATGTAAAGGAGCTCCGCGATGGAGCCATGCCATGCTACCATCGCGGAGGCACACTGCCTGGAGAGTGATTAAATTGGCAATTTACAGTGAAGCCTCGCGACAGCACCGTGGCACGGAGATAAGCCTGCGCGTTGGCCTCCGTGCCACGTTCAGGCTATATTCCCGGACCCTGGATTTCCAGTGAGGGTCCGCGTCCACGCCGTGTCACGGAGGTAGTGCTCCGCGTTGGCCTCCGTGACACGTTGCTTGTTATTCCGGGAAAAATTCTCAATAGTATAAATAGAACACTTAGGCTTATTTTTAATTAATTCAGACTTGGTGGAGCAAGGACGTGGGTTAGAGGCAGTTGAGGGACGTAAAAGCTAAGGGATTTTCTCTCTTTCTTTCTTCTTTCAATCAATTGTTTATATGATTAACACTTGTTTTAGGATGATTAATCCACAAATGAGTGGCTAATTCTCCTCCTTGCTGAGGTTATGAACAATGGTGATGAATTTTGATTATTGAATTGTATGGTTTTTCATCTTCTTCTTCTATGTTGTTCTATTAATTCTTGTTTCTATTGCATTAGTGTGTGGCCGACATTAATGTACATCTAAAAAGTCCAATTTCACTCGAGAGAGCACGAAATTGGAAAGTTGTGAATTAATAGGGTATTGTTCTTAACTTGATTTGGGAAAATTGGGTTTTGATGTGCTTTCCTGATAGAAATATACTTGAAAGCCGTATTAGTCAATTTAGGAACCAGAATTGTATTGCTAGGTCATAAATTGCATTTGATCACAGAAATGTAGACGGATGGTTTATGATTCTAAAGTGAGATTAAATACAAGAGTTTTAATCTCTACGCTAATGTTCTTGGCTAGCAACTAGAAGAGAAGAATAACCGAATTATGATTATAATCAAGTTCATTACTTGTTCTTAACCTTGGCATGCTCATATCCATAGTTTCAATTCAAAGTAAATATTTGTTAATAGTTTTAGTATATAATTCATAAACAAAAATTCTTTAACTTTTGGGTTACGTTGTTGTCAGCATAATTAGAGGTAAGCTAGAATATAGTGTACTTAAGCAATTTTACTTATCCAGAGTCTCCTTGGTTCGATACTTGGCTTACTTAGCCACTTTATTACTTGTTTGACCACGTGCACTTGCGTGTCGATTTTTAACACCTAACAAACGCACCGAACAAGTTTTTGGCGCCGTTGCCGGGGAGACTAGGCAATTGGTGAAATTGTGTTAAGTGTAAATTTACTGTATTTTTGTTTTATTTTCTTAAGTGTTGACGACTTGGTCTTAGCCTGTATTTTGCAGACTTGATTTCTGTGAACACTGGCAAAGGACAAGGTGCTGGTGGAATCTTATACAGAGCCTGAACGTGAATTTCATAGTAAACGCAGAGAAGCTCTACAAAAGAAGCTGCAGTTGCTCAGACAGTCTATTATGGAGCAACAAAATCCACCGGTTGTTAGGGCAGTGTTAGTGCCCGACGAAGCAGCAGCAAGGCCGGTTTGCGAGGTGGCAATCCCACATGCCAACAGTGTACATTCAAGTATCCGCAAACCAGAGCCTGGAGGGAGATTTGAATTAAAGCAGAACATGGTGCAACTTTTGCACATAAGCGGGCAATTTACCGGTCTCCGTCATGAAGACCCACAACAACATCTCCAGAATTTTTTGGAGATAAGTGACACTTATATACCCGCTGGAGTCTCACCTGATTATGTTCGGCTCACCCTGTTTCCGTTTTCCTTACTTGGTGAAGCCAAGAGGTGGTTAAAAGCTGAACCACCAAATTCTATATCAACGTGGGATGATCTAGCACGGAAGTTTTTGATAAGATTTTTTCCCTCTGGTAAAACAGCCAGACTTAGAAGTCAAATTCTAAGTTTCAAACAGAGGGAGGGAGAAAATTTGTATCAAGCCTGGGAAAGATTTAAATCCATGTTGCGGGAATGTCCTCCTCCTCATCAGTCCAATGAGGTGTTGGTACACAAATTTATTGAGGGTTTGGAACCCCATACTAAAATTTTGTTAGACTCAGCAGCTGGAGGGCAAGCGCTGGAAAAGACTTATGAGGAGCTGTACACTTTGCTCAACCGAATTTCATAGGGCAATCCAGAATGGAATGCAGATTCATCTCGTGGTGGAGCAAGGAAAGCAGCAGGAGTGCTTGAAGTGGATGGATTTACAGCTATCGCTGCACAGATAGCTGCCTTGCAGAATCTGTTGAACAACCACTTCAGCAATATGAACTTGAACCAGCCTTCAGCTTCAGTCAATGCGGTCCAACAAATGTGGTGTGAAGTGTGTGGTAGCAGTGAGCACTCAGCTGAGTGCTGTGGAGCAAACCCAGATTCGGTTAACTTTGTGGGCAATGCACAAAGAAATCAGCAGCAGTTTGGTAGTGACTACAACTCAAATTGGAGGAACCATCCAAATTTTTCGTGGGGTAGCAACAACCAACAAGGCCAAAGTTCGGGTCAGGGTATGCACAGGAATCAAGGAGGGCAACAGAACTACCAATCTCAATTCAGAAATCACAATGCCCCTCCTTCACCACCATCACCTACCATTGAGGAAATGTTCAAGACCATGATCGCTAATCAGGCGAAATTGCAGACTGACTATGTTAAATTGGCAGCCGAAGTGAAGAATAATCAATTAGCGACCAAGGCTCTTGAGTATCAATTTGGGCAATTTGCTAGTTCCCAAAACACAAGACCCAGAGGAGGACTGCCTAGCGACACAGATCCTAATCCGAAGTAGGTGAATGCAGTGACCACGAGGTGTGGTTTGTAGTTGAAGGAGGTGGAACTGGAAAGACCGCCTCAAAAGTCAGAAGCAGCAGATGTTGAGGAGGAACAAAGTTCTGATAGGGGGAAGACCAATGAAGCAGAATCAGAAAGACCTCCACCCCCGTTCCCTCAACGACTCAAGAAACACAAGGAGGAGGCGTGTTTCAAGAAATTTATGGAGGTGCTTAAACAGGTACATGTTAATTTACCTCTTGTTGATGTCTTGCAGGGAGTGCCAAAATATGCCAAATATATTAAAGACATCGTGGCCAACAAAAGTCGTCTGACTGAGTATGCCACGGTGGCTTTGACGGAGGAATGCACTTCCCGAATCCAGAATAGACTGCCCACGAAGCTGAAAGACCCTGGAAGTTTTACTATCCAGCTGACTATTAGGCAGAGTATCCGAGCTCGTGGATTATGTGACTTGGGGGCGAGCATAAATCTGATGCCATCTTCGGTATTCAGAAAGTTAGGTCTAGGGAGTCCTAGACCTACAACCGTAATCTTGCAGTTAGCAGACAGATCCTTAGCTAGGCCGGATGGCATTGTTGAGGATGTGCTTGTGCAAGTGGGATCCCTTATTTTTCCGGTTGATTTTATTGTTCTGGATTTTGAACCAGATACTGAAGTCCCATTTATTTTGGGACGACCCTTTTTGGTAACCGGAAAAGCATTAATTGACGTAGCTGCGGGTCAACTTACAATGCGAGCACATGACAAGGTAGAAGCGTTCGATGTGTACAAAGCACCCAAGCTCCCGATGGTAAATTAGGAACTCTCGGTGATCAATGTGATTGATCATGGGAAGGCTAATCAAATGAGTGAATCCCGAGAGTTGATAGGAAGACCACCTGATAAGGTTGAGCACTACTGGGGGGAGGACAATGATCGTGAAAAATCATCCATCACCCTAGTGGATAACTGAGCATAAAGGACGCCGAGCCGCGACGGTAAACCAGGCGCTGCACGGGAGGCAACCCGTGAAAAATATATATTTTTTTCTTTTCTTTTGTTCAGTAAAGTGTAAATAGTTTTTATTTTAATTTTCTTTTTCTTGATTTAGTCCAAAATTTTCGTTTTAGTTAGTATTTTTCATTTTAGTTAGGGAAATCTATTAATCTAACCAATTTTGTTTAGTAAGGTGATTTTCAGGTCAACCGGAGAAAAATAGGCATGGAATCGGGAAGGAAAAGGCAAGGTATGAAAAAATGAATAAAATGAAGAGACAGTGCACTGGGGCGTTGGCTCCGTGTCACGGAGGAAGGGCTCCGCGTTACCCTCCGTGACACGTTGAGGTTAAATCTGAATTTTTTAAAAATTCCAGTGAGCCATCGCGTTGGCTCCATGTCATGGAGGAGGGGCTCCGCGTTACCCTCCGTGACACGTTACCCTATATTTAGTCCCGGGTCACACCGGGTTGCCGGGTGACCCGCGTGTTTTTCTTCATTTTAAACCCCGAAAACCCCCTTTTTTTTCCCTCATTTTCTCTCTTCTCCGCGACCAAGCACTTAAATTCCCTCTCCCAACCAACGTGCCACGCTACTAAGCAAACAATTTGTCAAGTTTCTTCAGTTATTCAACGTAAAGGTATGTTTTCCTCGTTTCTCTCAAGTTTTTGTCGATTTTAATCGAATTTGAGCATGGGAGGTGAGATAAATCATCCTAATTAGCAATTTAGCATGATATTGAATTATTCTTTGATTGATAAATGTTCGGAATGTGGTAATTAGCGTTTGAACTTGTCGATTGCGTGAATGATTCGAATTTGATTGTAAAATTGAATTCTAGGGCTTGGGTTGTTGAAATCGAATTGGGTAACTTGCTAAATTGGTGAATTATATGCCGGGGTGTGTTTGTGAATTGAGATAGTCGTTGTAAATATTGTTTGGAGGTAATAGACGACGAATTCTCGGGTGTTGGGAAAATGTGAAAATTGTTCAAATTGGTTTTGTTATTTGGATTCGTATGTATATAGAATTTTTGTCGTTGTTTTTGTTTGTTGTTTTCGTTTCTAAGTGCGATGGTTGAATTGCTAGCGATGGTAGGATTAGGATTAGCTGTATGAAGTCTGAGTAGTACGCTAAAAGTTATACTGTCGAAAATTTTTTGTGAATGCATGAAGCATAAATTGTATAGTTGTTTGTTTGGGTTGTAAATAAAGTAATCCTTGCCGTAGTATCGTAAAAGTAGCTAAGGACTAAGTGTTGGGTAAACTTAGTTTAACCCGACCTTAGCCGAAGTTAACATGTATTTAGCTTGACATTGTGCTTGTTTATTTATGTTGACAGGTACAATGGCTAGTAGGCAGGATAAGGGTAAAGGTTCTTCTACTTCAGGCACCGGGAGAAAACGAATGAGATTGGGCACTGCAGTCCCAGCTGCACCAGCTGTTCCGCGCGGCCAACGCCGCCAATACGGAATGAGGTGGGTGAGAGATGAAGGGAAGAAGTGGTACGCTAAACATAAGGAGAATAAGTACTTCCCTGAGGAGCATATTGCACGGGAACCACTAGCACAGGAGTTCCCCCGTATTGTGCAGAGAATCGAGGCAGCTGGGCTCAGCTTCATATTTCAGGAGCCCAAGGAGTGCAACCTACATTTAGTCCGGGAGTTCTATGCAAATTGGAACCCGGCCATCAGAAGCCACACAATAAAAATCAGAGGGCAGATTGTCACTCTGGAACCACAGAAATTAAATGCCATCATTGGAGCGCGGGACACAGACGCCCACGTTCTCCGCCAGCTGAACATCACCCCACCATACGCCGATATCAGACGCACCTTGTGCGGGGCTTGGTCCACAGCCCGATGGAGCAGACATAAGGAGAGGGGTTACCACCAGACTCTGCCTTATTCGCAGATGAACAGGGAGGCCAGAATATGGCTGAAAATAGTGTGTTCGTGCTTAATCCCGGGGGTTCACATGACGGATGTGACCCGGGACCGTGTCTGCCTGGTGTATGCCCTTAGAAAGGGCTGGAGATTAATGTTGGGGCAGTTATCATATCTGCCATGAAGAGAGCCCGACTACAGCAGGGCCACAGATATGGGTTCGACGGACTCATCACCACCTTTCTCCGGGGCCTCGACGTTGAGGAAGAGGCTTTGGACTACATCCCGCAGTTGGAGCGGAGGGCCCTTGATGTGACAAAAACTAAGGCCGCCGACACCACACTCGGGCCAGTGCTGACACTGGGCGAGCGACATGCTCGTGACGATCAGTGCATGGCACAAATGTTTGGTATGCAGATGCTTCAGCTCTGGATTGGTGGGAGAACAGCCACAGAGGAAGAGTTATGGTAGCTGGAGCTGGATTACCCATTTGGCGAGAACGCTAGAGCTTTGTGCCGAGTGGGGCCAGCCTTCATCGAGCCCACTGACGATGATGTCCCCACGGACGAGGAGACACGTCGAGAGGAGACTCGGACATGGGCGATGAGGCAGCAGCACCAGATGAAGAAGTCGAATATTTTGACTGATCAGGGAGTTCCACCACCCGAAATTTTTGTGATTTTTAATTTTTGTGAACACTAGGGACAGTGTTCGATTTAAGTGTGGGGTGGGGAGTAGCTAGGTGCTGGGACCTGGGCTAATCTACTGTATGTTCTTTCTTTGTTTTGCATGTATGTTTTTATGTTTCCCTGTGGTTGTGAACTGATTTGTGTTGCATCTATATTTATTTTTGTGGTAAATGATGTGTGTTGTGAAAGGTTGTGGTTGCCAGTGCAAATTTTGTAAATATTTTTTTCTTTATCGAAATGATCGATAATTTTCAAAATTTTGCGAAAATATTTTGTACATATTAAAATATTTTGTAAATACTTTTCCATCGAAATGATCGATGTGTTGCAAAGTTTTTCGATTTTTATTTTTGGGTTTCTCGGAGTTTGTTTTTGGTTCTTTTACCGAGAATAGTCCCATTGAACCGACATCATAGTTAGTGACCGTTCCCTATGATGGATGGATGACGACTGTCTTAAGGGAAATGTAGTTGGTAGGAGTAGTAATTTTAATTTATTTTAAGTTTTTTTCTTTGGTGGATTGCATCACTGAACCTGTAGTTACTATCTGGTTGTGAAATTATGGTTGCGTGTTGTAACTGATGTTCAAAATGTAAAAGTGATTCGTATGAAAGCATGTAATTTTGTGAATATGTTGAGTTACCTAGGCTGTAGAATTCGATTCGGTGTGATTGAGGCTTAATTTTGAATTCATGTAATTGGCTAATTAAAGAGTCTGTGAATGCATCTTGAATCGAGCATGTGCATGAAGTGTGAAGTGAGGTATTGTTATTCCATGCTATTGTGAAGTGTCTAGAACTTGCCTGGTGTGTGTACAAAACGAAATGAAGGAGGTGTAGTGTTAGAAAGGATGTAGGCATTTCTTTGTTTTAACCGAGAGTTTCTATTTTTTTTCTTGTCATACTCTCATTTTTATGTGACTGTATACCCTAGTCAGCCCGTTGAGCCTTTAGCCGATTATTTCTTTCTTTTGTCCAAAATTGTATAAACTAAGCTTTATTCCTTCTTTTCAAGAGCCGTAAAGTCTATACAAAACTCTTAAGCGCTTAAGAAAAGAAAAATTTTCCCGAAGTGTCAAAGAGTGAGAAGGGTGAAAAGAAAAAGAAAAGCAGAGTGAGGCAAGAAAAGAAAAAGGTGGAGGGGGCACTCATCATAATTAAATGATATTGAGGGTACATGAAAACCCTTTGTATTGTGTCAAGTGTGTTGGATGAAATGGGCAGTACGAAAGTAAACAAGCATGAATGGGATGAGAGGAAAAAGAAAAGAGAGAAACAATGTCCATGAGTTGATGGGAATGTGTTGAAAAGGCGCTTAAGGATGCTAGTGACTATTATTGGCTAATCCAATATATACTAGTTCCATAGCTTCCATTACAACCCATTAAAGTCCTACTTGATCTTACATTGCATTTCTTTATATTAGTGGAGTAATACACTAAGGGCAAGCCTATGGGTCATGACATGATGCATGTGAATTCTTTTGGGAGAGAGAGTGAAATTAATTTCTACATGCCCTTACTTGAATGTTTGTGTGTTGCATGAACATAAAGGGGAAGATTCTCTTGAGTTGTGAGGGCACATGTTTGATGAAAGATTGATTTTCGTGTCGGATATCTTGATTAGCTGATTTGCATGAGTTTGCCGATATCGAGAGTCGATTCTTGAAGTCTAGGAAGTCTTGATGTATTAAAGGTCATTGCATTGTTAAGACCATGCATGTTTTCTTGATGATTTACAATATTGAATGATCGGTATGACCGTAGCATAAATTGTCGCACCATAGTGGTGAAGGTTGGGATGTAATTTGCATGAGTTGTGTATGTGTTGTTCGAGGCCGAACAAGGATTTAAGTGTGGGTAAGTGATCTTGGGCAGATTTATATGCCCAAGTGATACTCAAACGTATCATTTTCGCCTTGTTTGTTATGCAATGTGTATACATTTTCATGTAATTGGTAATAAAATGTGGATTTATACTAACCAACATGATTAGCATTGTTTTGTAGGTAAAATATGATTTAGAGGAGCTAAAATGCATGTGTGGACAATATCGGAGTTGGACTTGGATGCGAGCACGGAAAAGACATTGGAATGCGCAATGTAAAGGAGCTCCGCGATGGAGCCGTGCCACGCTACCATCGCGGAGGCACACTGCTTGGAGAGTGATTAAATTGGCAATTTACAGTGAAGCCTCGCGACAGCTCCGTGGCACGGAGATAAGCCTCCGCGTTGGCCTCCGTGCCACGTTGAGGCTATATTCCCGGACCCTGGATTTCCAGTGAGGGTCCGCGTCCACGCCGTGTCACGGAGGCAGTGCTCCGCGTTGGCCTCCGTGACACGTTGCTTGTTATTCCGGGAAAAATTCCCAATAGTATAAATAGAACACTTAGGCTTATTTTTAATTAATTCAGACTTGGTGGAGCAAGGACGTGGGTTAGAGGCAGTTGAGGGACGAAAAAGCTAAGGGATTTTCTCTCTTTCTTTCTTCTTTCAATCAATTGTTTATATGATTAACACTTGTTTTAGGATGATTAATCCACAAATGAGTGGCTAATTCTCCTCCTTGCTGAGGTTATGAACAATGGTGATGAATTTTGATTATTGAATTGTATGGTTTTTCATCTTCTTCTTCTATGTTGTTCTATTAATTCTTGTTTCTATTGCATTAGTGTGTGGCCGACATTAATGTACATCTAAAAAGTCCAATTTCACTCGAGAGAGCACGAAATTGGAAAGTTGTGAATTAATTGGGTATTGTTCTTAACTTGATTTGGGAAAATTGAGTTTTGATGTGCTTTCCTGATAGAAATATACTTGAAAGCCGTATTAGTCAATTTAGGAACCGGAATTGTATTGCTAGGTCATAAATTGCATTTGATCACAGAAATGTAGACGGATGGTTTATGATTCTAAAGTGAGATTAAATACGAGAGTTTTAATCTCTAGGCCAATGTTCTTGGCTAGCAACAGGAAGAGAAGATTAACCAAATTATGATTATAATCAAGTTCATTACATGTTCTTAACCTTGGCATGCTCATATCCATAGTTTCAATTCAAAGTAGATATTTGTTAATAGTTTTAGTATATAATTTATAAACAAATTATTTAACTTTTGGTTACTTTGTTGTCAGCATATATAGAATATAGTATACTTGAGCAATTTTTACTTATCCAGAGTCTCCTTGGTTCGATACTTGGCTTACTTAAGCCACTTACTACTTGTTTGACCACGTGCACTTGCGTGTCAGTTTTTAGCCCCTAACCAAAGCACCGGACAAGTTTTTGGCGCCGTTGCCGGGGAGACTAGGCAATTGGTGAAATTGTGTTAAGTGTAAATTTACTGTATTTTTATTTTATTTTCTTAAGTGTTGACAACTTGGTCTTAGCCTGTATTTTGCAGACTTGATTTCTCTGAACACTGGCAAAGGACAAGGAGCTGGTGGAATCTTATATAGAGCCTAAACGTGAATTTCATAGTAAACGCAGAGAAGCTCTACAAAAGAAGCTGAAGTTGCTCAGACAGACTATTATGGAGCAACAAAATCCACCGGTTGTGAGGGCAGTGTTAGTGCCCGACGAAGCAGCAGCAAGGCCGGTTCGCGAGGTGGCAATCCCACATGCCAACAATGTACATTCAAGTATTCGCAAACCAGAACCTGGAGGGAGATTTGAACTCAAGCAGAACATGGTGCAACTGTTGCACACAAGCGGGCAATTTACCTGTCTCCCTCATGAAGACCCACAACAACATCTCCAGAACTTTTTGGAGATAAGTGACACTTATATACCCGCTGGAGTGTCACCTGATTATGTTCGGCTCACACTATTTCCGTTCTCATTACTTGGTGAAGCCAAGAGGTGGTTAAAAGCTGAGCCACCAAATTCTATCTCAACGTGGGATGATCTAGCATGGAAGTTCTTGATAAGATTTTTTCCCTCTAGTAAAACAGCCAGACTTAGAAGTCAAATTCTAAGTTTCAAACAGAGGGAGGGAGAAAATTTATATCAAGCCTGGGAAAGATTTAAATCCATGTTGCGGGACTGTCCTCATCATCATCAGTCCAATGAGGTGTTGGTACACACATTTATTGAGGGTTTGGAACCCCATACTAAAATTTTGTTAGACTCAGCAGCTGGAGGGCAAGCGCTGGAAAAGACTTATGAGGAGCTGTACACTTTGCTAAACCGGATTTCACCGGGCAATCCAGAATGGAATGCTGATTCATCACGAGGTGGAGCAAGGAAAGCAGCAGGAGTGCTTGAAGTGGATGGATTTACAGCTATCGCTGCACAGATAACTGCCTTGCAGAATCAATTGAACAACCACTTCAGCAACATGAATTTGAACCAGCCTTCAGCTTCAGTCAATGCGGTCCAGCAAATGTGATGTGAAGTGTGTGGCAGCAGTGAGCACTCAGCTGAGTGCTGTGGAGCAAACCCAGATTCTGTTAACTTTGTGGGCAATGCACTAAGAAATCAGCAGTAGTTTGGTAGCGGCTACAACTCAAATTGGAGAAACCATCCAAATTTTTTGTGGGGTAGCAACAACTAACAAGGCCAAAGTTCGGGTCAGGGGATGCCAAGAAATCAAGGAGGGAAACAGACCTACCAATCTCAATTCAGAAATTACAATGCCCCTCCTCCACCACCATCACCTAGCATTGAGGAGATGTTCAAGACCATGATCGCTAATCAGGCGCAATTGCAGGCTGACTGTGTTAAATTGGCAGCCGAAGTGAAAAATAATCAGTTAGCGACCAAGGCTCTTGAGTATCAATTTGGGCAATTTTCTAGTGCCCAAAACACAAGTCCCAGAGGAGAACTGCCTAGCGACACGGATCCTAATCCGAAGCAGGTAAATGTAGTGACCACAAGGAGTGGTTTGCAGCTGAAGGAGGTGGAACCGGAGAGAACACCTCAAAAGTCAGGCGCAACAGATGTTGAGGGAGAGAAAACTTCGGATAGGGGGAAGCCCAAAGAAGCTGAATCAGAAAGACCTCCACCCCCGTTCCCTCAACGACTCAAGAAACACAAAGAGGAGGCGTGTTTCAAGAAATTTATGGAGGTGCTTAAACAGGTACATGTTAATTTACCTCTTGTTGATGTCTTGCAGGGAGTGCCAAAATATGCCAAATATATTAAAGACATCGTGGCCAACAAAAGTCGTTTGACTGAGTATGCCATGGTAGCTTTGACGGAGGAATGCACTTCCCGGATCCAAAATAGATTGCCTACGAAGTTAAAAGACCCTGGAAGTTTTACTATCCAGCTTACTATTGGGCAGAGTATCCGAGCTCGTGGATTGTGTGACTTGGGGGCGAGCATAAATCTGATGCCAACTTCGGTATTCAGAAAGTTAGGTCTAGGGAGTCCTAGACCTACAACCGTAATCTTGCAGTTGACAGACAGATCCTTAGCTAGGCCAGATGGCATTGTTGAGGATGTGCTTGTGCAAGTAGGCTCCCTAATTTTCCCGGTAGAATTTATTGTTCTGGATTTTGAACCAGACTCGGAAGTCCCATTTATTTTGGGACGACCCTTCTTGGCAACCGGGAAAGCATTAATCGACGTGGCTGCGGGTCAACTTACAATGCGAGCACATGACAAGGTAGAGGTGTTCGATGTGTACAAAGCACCCAAGCTCCCGATGGTGAATGAAGAACTCTCGGTGATCAATGTAATTGATCATGGGAATGCTAAACAAATGAATGATTCCCGAGAGTTGATGGGAAGACCACCAGATAAGGGTGAGCACTACTGGGGGGAGGACAATGATCGTGAGAAATCGTCCATCACCCTAGTGGAAAATTGAGCATAAAGGACGTCGAGCCGCGATGGTAAACCAGGCGCTGCACGGGAGGCAACCCGTGAAAAATATATTTTTTCTTTTATTTTGTAAAGTGTAAATAGATTTTATTTTTTAATTTTCTTTTTTTTTCTTTCTTGATTTAGTACAAATTTTTCGTTTTAGGAGTATTTTTTTTATTTTTAGTTTTTGAAATCTATTAATCTAACCAAGTTTGTTTAGTGAAATGAGTTTCAGGTCAACCGGAGAAAAATGTGCACGGAATCGTGAAGGAAAAGGCGAGGTATGAAAAAATGAATAAAATGCAGAGACAGTGAGCTGGGGCGATAGCTCCGTGTCACGGAGGCAGTGCTCCGCGATGCACTCCGTGGACGTTGAGGTTTAATCTGGAATTTTTAAAAATTCCAGAGGACTATCGCGATGGCTCCGTGTCACGGAGGCAGTGCACCGCGATGCAGTCCGTGACACGTTGCCCTATAATTTGTGATGGGTCACACCGGGTTGCCGGGTGACCCGCGTGTTTTTCTTCATCTTAAACCCCGATTTTATTCCCTTTTCCCTCATTTTCTCACTTCTCCACGACCAAACACCCAAATTTCCCTCCCCCATCAACGTGCCACGGTATTAAGCAAAGAATTATCAAGTTTTCTTCGATTATTCAACTACGAGGTATGTTTTCCGATTCTCTCTCAAGTTTTTGTCGATTTCATTCGAATTTAAGCATGGGAGGTGAACTAAATCACCCTAAGTCGAAATTTAGCATGAAATGGAGTTATTCCTTGATTGATAAATGTTCCGAATGTTGTAATGCGTGTTTGAACTTGTCGATTGCGTGAATGATTCGAATTTGATTGTGAAATTCAATTCTAGGGCTTGGTTGTTGAAATCGAAATGGGTAACTTGGTAAATTGGTGAATTATATGCCGGGGTATGCTTGTGAATTGAGATAAGTCGTTGTAAATATTGTTTGAATGTAATAGACGACGAATTCTCGAGGACTTTGGGAAAATGTTTAAAATTGTTCAAATTGGGTTGATTATATAGGTTCATATGTAAATAGAATTTTTGTTGTTGTTTTTGTTTTGTTGTTTTCTTTGCTAAGTGCGATGGTTGAATTGCTTAAGATGGTAGTGATTGGGATTAGCTGTATGAAGTCTGAGTAGTACGCTAAAGTATACCTTCGAAATTTTCTTTGCGAACGCACTACGCATAAATTGTATAGTTGTTTGTTTTTGGTGTAAATAAAGTGATCCTTGCCGTAGTATCGTAACCGTAGCTAAGGACTAAGTGTGGGGTAAACTTAGCTTAACCCAACCTTAGCCGAAGCTAACATGCATTTAGCTTGACATTGCGCTTGTTTATCTGTGTTGACAGGTACAATGGCAAGTAGGCAGGATAAGGGTAAGGGTGCATCTACTTCAGGCACCGGGAGGAAACGACTTAGACTAGGCACAACAGTCCCAGCTGCACCAGCAGTTCCGTGCGGCCAACGCCGCCAATACGGAACGAGGTGGGTAACCGATGAGGGGAAGAAGTGGTATGCCAAACACAAGGAAAATAAATACTTCCCCGAGGAGCATATTGCACGGGAACCACTAGCACAGGAGTTCACCCGCATAGTGCAAAGGATCGAGGCAGCTGGGCTCAGCTTCATATTTCAGGAGCCCAAGGAATGCAACCTACATCTAGTCCGGGAGTTCTATGCAAATTGGAACCCGACAATCAGAAGCCACACAATCAAGATCAGAGGGCAGATTGTCACTCTGGAACCCCAGTAATTAAATGCCATCATTGGAGTGCGGGACACAGACGCCCACGTTCTCCGCCAGCTGAACATCACCCCACCATATGCCGATCTCAGACACACATTGTGTGGGGCTCGATCCACAGCCAGATGGAGCAGACATAAGGAGAGGGGTTACCACCAGACTCTGCCGTATTCTCAAATGAACAAGGAGGCCAGAATCTGGCTGAAGATAGTCTGTTCGTGCCTAATTCCAGGGGTGCACATGACTGATGTGACCCGGGACCGTGTCTGCCTGGTGTATGCTCTGATAAAAGGGCTAGAGATTAATGTTGGGGCGGTCATCATATCCGCCATGAAGAGAGCCCGACTACACCGGGGCCACAGGTATGGGTTCCACGGACTTATCACCACCTTTCTCCGGGGCCTCGACGTCGAGGAAGAGGCTTTGGACTACATCCCGTAGTTGGAGCGGAGGGCCCTTGACGTGACCAAAACTAAGGCCCCCGACACCACACATGGACCAGTGCTGACGCTTGGCGAGCGACATGCTCGTGACGACTAGTACATGGCACGGATGTTTGGTATGCAAATGCTCCAGCTTCGAATTGGTGGGAGACCAGCCACGGAGGAGGAATTATGGAAGCTCGAGCTGGATTACCCATTTGGCGAAAATGCCCGGGCTCTATGCCGAGTGGGGCCAGCCTTTGTAGAGCCCACTGACGATGATGTCCCCACGGACGAGGAGACACGTCGGGAGGACTCCGATGACGACGATGGAGGTGACTCAGACATGGGCGATGAGGCAGCAGCACCGGATGAAGATGTCGAATATTTTGACTGATCAGGGAGTTCCACCACCCAAAATTTTGTGCTTTTAATTTTTGTGAACACTGGGGACATTGTTCGATTTAAGTGTGGGGTGGGAAGTAGTTAGGTGCTGGGGCTAGGCTGGTTTGCTGTATGTTTTTCCTCTGTTTGTTTTGTATGTTTATGTTGCCCTGTGTTTGTGAAGTGCAAAGTGCAAACTGCTCTGTATTTGTACATATTTGTGGTAATTGATGATGCGTGTTGTGAAATGTTGTGGTTGCCAGCTAAGTCTCTGTAAAAATTTTTGTAAATATTTTCTTCATTTAATTTATTTTTTTGTCTCTATCGAAATGATCGATATTTTTAAATTTTGCGAAAATGTTTTGTACATATTAAAATACTTTGTAAATATTTTTCCATCGAAATGATCGATGTTTTGCAAAATTTTTCAATTTTTATTTTTGGGTTTCTCGGAGTTTGTTTTCGGTTCTTTTACCGAGAATAGTCCCATTGAACCGAAGTCATAGTTAGTGACCGTTCCCTATGATGGATGGATGACGACCGTCTTAAGGGAAATATAGTCGGTAGGAGTAGTGATTTTAATTTATTTTAAGTTTTTTGGGTGGATTGCATCACGGAACCTGTAGTTACTATATGGTTGTGAAATGTTGGTTGCGTGTTGTAACTGATATTCAAAATGTAAAAGTGATTCGAATGAAAGCATGCAATTTTGTAAATATGTTGAGTTACCTTGGCTGTAGAATTTGATTCGGTGTGATTGAGGCTTAAATTTTGAATTCAGGTAATTGGCTAATTAAAGAGTCTGTGAATGCATCTTGAATCGAGCATGTGCATAAAGTGTGAAGTGAGGTATTGTTATTCCATGCTATTGTGAAGTGTCTAGAACTTGCCTGGTGTGTGTACAAAACGAAATGAAGCAAGTGTAGTGTTGGAAAGGATGTAGGCATTTCTTTGTTATTTACCGAGAGTTTCTATTTTTTTTTCTTGTCATACTCTCCTTTTTATGTGATTGTATACCCTAGTCAGCCCGTTGAGCCTTTAGCCGATTCTTTCTTTCTTTTGTCCAAAAATGTATAAACTAAACTTAATTCTTTCTTTTCATTAGCCGTAAAGTCTATACAAAACTCTTAAGCGCTTAAGAAGAACAAAATTTTTTCCTAAAGTGTCAAAGAGTGAGAATGGTGAAAAGAAAAAGAAAAGAAGAGTGAGGAAAGAAAAGAGAAGGGTGAAGGTGCACTTGCTATAATTAAATGATAATGAAGGTGCATGAAAAACCTTTGTTGTTGTGTCAAGTGTGTTTGATGAAATGGGCCATACGAAAGTAAACCAGCATGAATGGGATGATGAAAAAAGAAAAGAGAGAAACAATGTCCATGAGTTGATGGGAATGTGTTGAAAAGGCGCTTAAGGATGCTAGTGACTATTATTGGCTAATCCAATATATACTAGTTCCATAGCTTCCATTACAACCCATTAAAGTCCTACGTGATCTTACATTTCATTTCTTTATATTAGTGGAGTAATACACTAAGGGCAAGCCTATGGGTCATGACATGATGCATGTGAATTCTTTTGGGAGAGAGAGTGAAATTAATTTTTACATGCCCCTACATGAATGTTTGTGTGTCACATGAACAAAAAGGGGAAGATTCTCTTGAGTTGTGAGGGCACATGCTTGATGAAAGATTGATTTTCGTGTCGGATATCTTGATTAGATGATTTGCATGAGTTTGCCGATATCGAGGGTCGATTCTTAAAGTCTAGGAAGTCTTGATGTATTAAAGGTCATTGCATTATAAGACCATGCATGTTTTCTTGATGATTTACAATATTGAATGATCGGTATGACCGTAGCGTAAATTGTCGCACCATAGTGGCGAAGGTTGGGATGTAATTTGCATGAATTGTGTATTTGTTGTTCGAGGACGAACAAGGATTTAAGTGTGGGGTAAGTGATCTTGGGCAGATTTATATGCCCAAGTGATACTCAAACGTATCATTTTCGCATTGTTTATTGTGCAATGTGTATACATTTTCATGCAATTGGTAATAAAATGTGAATTTATACTAACCAACATGATTAACATTGTTTTGTAGGTAAAAGGGGATTTTGAGGAGCTAAAATGTATGTTGGAACAATATCGGAGTTGGACTTGGATTCGAGCATGAAAAAGGCATTGGACTGCACAATATAAAGGGGCTCCGCGATGGAGCCGTGTCACGCTACCATCGCGGAGGCACTCTGCCTGGAGGGTGAATAATTTGCCAAATTCCAGTGGAGCCTCGCGACAGCTCCGTGGCATGGAGGCAAGCCTCCGCGTTGCCTGCCGTTCCACGTTGAAGCTTTATTCCTGGACCTTAAATTTCCAGAAAGGGTCCGCGTCCACGCCGTGTCACGGAGGCAGTGCTCCGCGTTACCCTCCGTGACACGTTGCTTGTTATTCCGGGAAATATTCCCACTAGTATAAATAGAACACTTAGGCTTATTTTTAATTAATTCAGACTTGGTGGACCAAGGACGTGGGTTACAGGCAGTTGAGGGACGAAAAAGCTAAGGGTTTTTCTCTCTTTCTTTCTTCTTTCAATCAATTGTTTGTATGATTAACACTTGTTTTAGGATGATTAATCCACAAATGAGTGGCTAATTCTCTTCCTTGCTGAGGTTATGAACAATGGTGATGAATTTTGATTATTGAATTATATGGTTTTTCATCTTCTTCTTCCATGTTGTTCTATTAATTCTTGTTTCTACTGCATTGGTATGTGGCCGACATTAATGTACATCTAAAAAGTCCGATTTTACTCGAGAGAGCACGAAATTGGAAAGTTGTGAATTAATAGGGTATTGTTCTTAACTTGATTAGGGAAAATTGAGTTTTGATGTGCTTTCCTGATAGAAATATAGTTGAAAGCCGTATTAGTCAATTTAGGAACCGGAATTGTATTGCTAGGTCATAAATTGCATTTGATCACAGAAATGTAGATGGATGGTTTATGATTCTTAAGTGAGATTAAATACGAGAGTTTTAATCTCTAGGCCAATGTTCTTGGCTAGCAACAGGAAGAGAAGATTAACCAAATTATGATTATAATCAAGTTCATTACATGTTCTTAACCTTGGCATGCTCATATCCATAGTTTCAATTCAAAGTAGATATTTGTTAATAGTTTTAGTATATAATTTATAAACAAATTATTTAACTTTTGGTTACTTTGTTGTCAGCATATATAGAAGTAAGATAGAATATAGTATACTTGAGCAATTTTTACTTATCCAGAGTCTCCTTGGTTCGATACTTGGCTTACTTAAGCCACTTACTACTTGTTTGACCACGTGCACTTGCGTGTCGGTTTTTAACCCCTAACCAAAGCACCGGACAACCATCTCCCCCTTTGGAGAAAGCCTCCACTTATTTTCTGAGAACTGCTTCCTTTAGCTTAAGTAGTATGGGATCATCATCCTGCCTTGACTTAACTTCATGACTAACAAGGAATCTGATCCACTCTGTACTACTATTCCGCCCTCAACTGAATCAACCAACTGCACTCCCACCCGAGCTAACCTGTGAATATCTTTTGACAATTATTTTCTGCTCTCTTCAACATGAGCTACGCTCCCCATAGACATCCTGCTTAGGGCATCAGCCACCACGTTGGCTTTGCCTGGGTGGTACAACACACTCATGTTGTAATCCTTTAATAGTTCCAACCACCTTCTCTGATGAAGATTTAAAATTTTCTAACTAAACACATACTGAAGGCTCTTGTGATCGGAGAAAACATCCATGTGAGCCCCGTAAAGGTAGTGCCTCCATATTTTCAATGCAAACACCATTGCTGCCAACTCAATGTAATGAGTCGGATAGTTCTTTTCATGAACCTTTAGCTGTCTGGAGGCGTAAGCTATCTCCTTACCTTGCTTCATCAGAATGCAACCGAGTCCAACTATAGAAGCATCACATTACACTATGAACCCATCTGTTTCTTCCGATAAGGTTAACACTAGAGCGGTAGTGAGTCAAATCTTCAACTCCTAGAAACTCTTCTCACACGCATCTGACAATTGGAATTTCACCTTTTTCTAAATCAACCTAGTCAGAGGAGATGCACTAGAGGAAAAACCTTGCACAAAACATCGATTATAACCGGCTAGACCCAAGAAACTTCTGATTTCGATTGGGGAAGTAGTTCTTGGATAGTCTTTCACCGCTACTATCTTTGAGGATTTACCTGAATACCCTCACTCGAGACCACGTGACCAAGGAAAGTCACAAACTTCAACCATAATTTGCATTTGCTGAACTTGGTGAACAACTGGCGGTCTCTGAGCATCTGTAGCACTATCCTTAGATGGTTAGCATGTTCTTCCTCTCTTATGGAGTATATCAGAATGTCATCAATGAATACAATGATGAACATGTCTAGATACCGCTTGAAAACCCTGTTCATCAGGTCCATGAAAGCTGTGGGGGCATTAGTTAGTCCGAAAGACATAACCATGATTTTGTAGTGACCATACCGAGTTTTGAAAGCTATTTTCAGTATGTCACATTCTCTGACTCTTAGCTGATGATACCCCGACCTGAGATCTACCTTGGAGAAACAACTGGCTCCTTAAAGCTGATCAAACAAGTCGTCAATCCTAGGTAAGGGATACATGTTCTTAACTGTGACATTATTCAACTAACGATAATCGATACACATTCTGAGAGTACAGTCTTTTTTTTGCACGAATAATACTGGAGCACCCCATGGAGAGATATGCTGGGCCTGATGAAACCTTTATCAAGGTCTTTTAGCTGCTCCTTCAACTCCTTAAGCTCAGTTGTAGCCATTCTGTTAGGAGGGTGGAGATGGGCTGAGTGACTGGAAGAAGGTCTATGCTGAAGTCTATTTCCCACTCAAGAGGGACTCTAGGAAGATCTTCAGGAAACACATCAGGGAACTCATTGACAACTGGAGCTAACTGGATAGTTGTGGTCTCAGAGCTAGAATCTTAGACTCGAACTAGATGATAAATGCACCCCTTAGAAATAAGCTTTCTTGCCTTAAGGTAGGAAATAAACTGACCATTAGGCGCTGAACTGCTACCCATCCACTCTAATACTGGCTCATTAGGGAGCTGAAATTCGACGACTCTAGTTCTGTAGTCGACTGAGGCATAACTGGAGTGTAACCAATCCATGCTAAGAATGAATCGAAATCAACCATGTCTAACTCTACGAAATCAGCTGGAATGACCTTATTGAAGATTGAGACTGGGTAGTTTCTATACACCCGGCTGGCTCTAACTGACTCACCAACTGGGGTAAAAACTGAAAATGGTTCTGAGAGGACTTCTCAACTGATTTCAAACTAGACAGGTACATAGGGAGTCACGAATGATAGTATGGCCTTGGATCTAGTAGGGCATACACATATATATGGAAAAGATGTAGCATACCCATAACCACATCAGGTGAGCTCTACTGATCCTGACTAGAGGACAAAGCATAAAAATGGTTTTGGCACTAACTGCCATCTGTACCTGAAGTGTTGGCCTACTGAGCTGGTCGGCCTGGTGGAGGTGCTGAAGTGGTAGACTGTGATCTCCCCCGTCCTACTGACGGGCACTCTCTTAGCCAGTGACCTAGTTGTCCATACCCAAAGTAGCCCTCTTGGCCCTGAAGGCATTCCCCTGGATGGTCCACACTTAGGGCAACCTAGGTAGCAGTTGCTGGCGCTGTGACTCTGGGACTATGAGCTAGATGCTCCACCCTTCCGATCCTTGGGGGATAGAAAAGTAGGGGTGCTGGCTGAGGTGAATGTCGGAGCCCTCTGCTGCTACTGCTATTGTGGGAGAATACTACCACCATACCTCTAATGGACATAATTTGATTGGCTAGTCCTAGCCCTCTTATTTCCCGCTCCATGTCTTTCAGCTTTTCAGCCTCATCATTCATGCCCAGTAGATTGAACAATGAGGCTGGAGAGGTCAATGTCTTTGATGAGCATCATAGTCCTAGACTCCTTAAGGAACAATTTGATACACCATTAACAAACTTAAGCATACGATCCCTTGGCTCGGCTACCATCTTCGGAGCATGTCTTGACAACCGTGTGAACTCCAGTACGTTTTCTTCCACCGTCCTATTTCGCTGTTTCAAATTCATGAATTCTGCCACCTTTTCCTCCCTTAAATCCCGAGGGAAGAATCTGTCTAGGATGGTTTTGTGAACTCCTCCCACTCCACTGGTTCCACTCCCACTGGTATTCCTTATTTTTGCTAATCGTACGATATTTGGGATGCCCCTTTCAACTGGTAGGTAGCCATGTCAGCACTCTCGGTGGAGCTAACACTATAATCCGGCTGATCTTTCGTATCTCATCCATGAACTCCTATGGGTCCTCTACCACCTTGGATCCATGAAAGGTCTGAGGGTTCATTCGGGTGAAGTCTCGACCTTGAGTAGCTGCTGCGCACCTATTTGAGTTAATCGGAACCACCTGCTGGTTCACCTGATTTGTGAGTGTCTGTGCCAGAAGCTAGATTACCGCTCTGAACTCTGCTGAGGACACTTGGTCTTCTTGAGGGGTTGCTGGAGCTGGTGGGGTAGGTTGGTTGGTGTTGTCGGCCCTTCTTCCGTTTTCGCGTTTTGGAGGCATGGTTTCACTAAAACGAAATAGAGAACGAGTTAGGAGAACATTTCTGGAGTTGAACTTCAACACATGATAAAGAGTATGAACAAAAGGGAGTTTTCCTAATAACATCTCATAGCCTCCCCATCATAAGTATGGCGCGCTTCACACGCATGAAAAGGACTCTACTTGACGTGACTTTCAAACATCCTAGGATACTCTAAACCTAGTGCTCTGATACCAAGTTTTCCATGACCAGAGTCTATACCCTGGACGAGACACGGTACTTGGAGTCACAAGTTACCCCAAGAATACCCATGGTCTATCATAACACTAGTAATTTGAGTAATCATAATGGAAGCTTAAATAATAAAACCATTTAAGTGAGCTAAATGATAAAAAGTTTATACATCTAAAAACAAAGCTGAATGTTTAAATCTAGGTTTGAAAGCCATCTACATATGATGAGTTGCTGGGACAACACCCCAGCTAACTCTAAAGTTTGACTGAATGAAATAACTGAAAAAGTAAATATCATTCTCGAAAGATAGGGACTCACCCCTGGTACTGCTGATATCACCTGAAGAATATCTACTAACGGTACTGAGGCTGAGAATCTACACCTATATCATAATACGATACAACATAGAAGGTATGCGTCAGTACTTTGAATGTACTGAGTAAGTGGAAGAAAAATATAACATAAAGAACAAATAACTAAACTGTAATGTCATGTAATGACCAACTAAAATACTGAAACTGAACAATCTGAAATATAATTGAAATGGTCAAAATGACCCTGTTTGATGGTCATACACATGACCTGAATCTAAGATACTGATTTGAGCTAACTGTACTGAACTGAATTGGACTGAGTAAATTGAAACTATTCTGAGCTGAGCTAAATTGAAACTGTGTTGACTAGTGGGAGAGTCTATAACCGACATATAACCATGTGAGCTATACGTGGAGTCTGATGTATACACCCCATCGGTAAGACCCAATATACCTTGCCAAGGTATAAAGGCATGAACTGGCTGATCACAAGTCTAGGGCCATAGGGCCAATAAAATAACCTATGGTTGCAATGCAGTTCTGGGAACCTGGGTGCGCTGGAACCCCGATCCGCTTGGTGCTAAGTCCTATTCCCGCTGGATAGTCCTAGACTAACTACTAAGCTAATAGATCAAAACTGGGGTCCAATACTAAGTTAGGAATACCTATCTGGAAGTACCCTGAGAGTCTTATCGGACTCAATTTTGTAACTGGTGTTCTAAGACTGGGCAGAGATGCTTATTTGGAAGTGTCATAATCATCTAAAGAGCCACTAAAACTTGATAACTGATATCTGAGTCTAATAACTGATAACTGGGAGGCACCACTGACACCTCGAGAAAAGACTGTAGTTAAACTGATCAGCTGACATTTCTGAATAATACTGAACATGCTAACATTCTAACTGAAATTGGACTAGCACGCAATTGACTAAGATTTCAACTAATTTTAAAAATATGGGAGCCCCAACACTAGTAGAGTCAAGCAACATGATTAACTACTCAATTATGCTAGACCCTAAAATATTGCATTCAAAATCAAGGGCTAAATCATTTCACAAGAATCTAGTTTCCACAACTCCTTGGATGAACCAATGGGTTGTTGGAGGAGTGATCACTGGATGAGAAATCTTGAAATCCTGACAACGGGCAACACAATGACTCGTTGGTAGACCTAACGGGTCATTGTGTCGATTCGTTTCCTCCACTAGAATGGTCCCTAAAATCCCTATACTTGGCACTACGAGTGGTCATAACGACTCATTGTGAGATACAATAGGTCACTGTTGCCACTTGTTTCTACTGAAGGAGGTTTCTAGGAATCCCAACCAACGACTCACACCATGATTCATTATATCACATGACAACTCGTTGGTTGAGTCGTGGTGTCCTAGAAAAGGGAATTCTGAGATGGAGACCAATGAGTGACAGGATGACATATTGTTTATCACAATGGGTCATTCCATGTCCCATTGATTCTCAAAGGACCAAAGTAGGGATGACCACGACTAAGACAAGGGGTTATTGAAGATGACCACGACTCATTGTCTCAGTCGTTCTGAGGCATCTTTTTCTAGTTTCTTCTGGATTTTTCTTTTAACGTCTAAGTTTGGTCTAGTAAAGTTTCGGGGTGTTACAGGACAACACCTCCAACTAGCTTACTAAGTCTAAAAGTAAAAGACATTATGCAACATAAACAAAACGGATGTCCTCAAATCATGAGGACTTACCAAACCTGGATTGGGCCTGAAATGATAGAGAGGTTAATAGCGGAGCTGAGACTGATCACCCGAACCTACATCATGAGACGATATAACATAGAAGTATGCGGTCAGTACTTGAAATGTACTAAGAGTATAAGGTAAGTAAAGAAATAGTCTGAAATAATGAGTAATAAGTAAGCTAACACATGCGGGTAAAGACCACATGCTAAAATCACGATCGTGAGATAGTCACAAACATGAGTTATTCATCAAAAGCTAAAGCACGAAGACCCAAGGTTTTGAAAGTAAATGCATATGTTTTGACATGGTTGAAAACATAAGTAAAAGCTCATAATTTCATCAATGGGTCAATCATACTATAAAAATATGATGTGATAAGTCCTATACATGAATAACTTAAATATGAGGAATTGTGGAATGCTTCGTCATAACTGACACCATCATAAATGAGCATATGATACCCTAACTATATTGCTCAAGTGAGTAGAGCCGTCCTAAGCCTAGCCAGGGCAATGAACGATAAAGCGTGATATCACTCGTAACCATGAGCCTAGTAGCATAAGGGAGACACTCTTAACTGGAAAGGACTCCTTAGGCTAGGGGAAAGGGAGACACTCTCAACTAGAGAGGACCCCTTATCCTATAGCGGAATGTATTTATAAGACCTGAGGTTCGCTGAACCCAGACTTACTCGGTGCTAGATACTACTCTCAAAACATGCATATTGCTTATACCCAGTTATAATACATACTTGATTTTACATGGGCTAGTTAGAAAATATTACAATCATGATCATACTTGACATACATGAACTATACATGAAAATAGTGTCGCTACTTCGGCCATGATACATAAACTTGAGATTCATGAAATTCATGCATACTTGAGTAAATTGTCATAACTTGAAATCAAGGGTTCATAAGCTTGAGATTCATAAGATCATACATAATTGAGTAAAATCATCATAAACTTGAAAACATGGATTAATGTGGGATTTTAGTAGAAAACATGCTATTATAATCATAAATCATGGATTAAATCCTAAGAGACTTGAATTCTTAAGAGATCATAAGAGATTTCATGAGAATTGAGTCTAACCCTATAATTTCAATATATCATACTTTGAGGCTTGAAATCATGAGATAGAGATGAAATTGGACATGAGGGTGGAAGGATTTCCCCCATTCATGACCCTACATACCTGGGCTTGGTGAAATTTTTGATAGGGTTTGATGCCCAAGAGATTTGGAGATGAAGGAGAACCTTGATGCTTAAGGGCTTAAGAGGATGGATCTTCAAATTGGATTGTTAGGAGTAGAATGAGGGTTAGGAATGAATAAAACCCTTCAATATACCCTCTTAGGAGCTTAAAACAACTTAGTTTAGGAGTTAAGAACATAGAAACTACGGAAATACCATTAATGACTCGGCTTCCAAAAATCATCCTGGTAGACTTAATGGGTCACTTAGCGACCCTTTTGGACACTTGATGGTTCTTCAAGTGCCATGCATTACCACTGGGTAGAAATTTCATTTCTCTGATCTTTTCATGATGCCTCCACTTAATGGTTCATTATGACACTTAACAGATCACTTAACTAGTCATTAAGACCCTCAAAACTCTAAATTTTCACCAATGTTTTGCACTTAACGGGTCACTTAACAACCCATCAAATGACTTAACGAGTCAGTTGACGACTCATTCTGTGACCTGGTGCAGGTTTTCCTATTTTCTCCATTTCAGTCCTTAGGTCTGATCTTAGAGACTTTTGGGGTGTTACAAGGTGATAATGCTGCTCCAGTCACTTGGAATAGTTTTGAGGAAGCTTTTCTGAACCACTTCTTCCCTTAGAAGCTGAGAGAGGCAAAGGCAGAGGAGTTTGTTAACTCAAGACAAGGTATTATGAGTGTGAAAGAGTACAACCTTAAATTTATTCAGCTATCCAGACATGCTCCAGATATGGTACCAAATTGAGGGCCAAAATATAGAAATTTGTGTTTGGATTGGGAAAGCACATGAAGAAGGAATGCAAGGGCTCCCCATTTATTAGTGACATAGATATTTCTAGACTCATGGTCTATGCCTAGTAGTTTAAGGAAGATAAGTAGAAGAACAAGCAAGAGCATCAGAGTAAGAGAGCTAAGTTATCAGGTAATGAGGCCCTACAATAGAGGAATGAGAATGGAAACAAATCCTTCTTTAGGAAGAAGTCCTTTAGACCTACTTAGATAGATAATGCTCCAGTTACAGGTAATAGGGGCGACTAGAGGTCTCAGGCATAGGGAACCCCGCGACACCCACCTTGTGGTAAGTGTGGCAAGGTCCACTTAGGTGAGTGCCATTTGGGCAGAGATGGATGTTATGAATATGGCCAGCAGCGCTATTATTTGAGAGATTGTCCTTCCTGATAGGGTAATGGGGTAACAAAGCTCAGACTACCCCTAGAGCAGGCAGAGTTGCCTAAAAGGGCACTACTTTAGGGACTACAGAAGGTCAGAATCATTTGTATGCTATATCTAGTAACCAGAATCAGGAGAATTATTAGGATATTATCACTGGCATGTTAAAAGTTTTCTCTATTGATGTATATTATTTACTTGATCCAGGTGCTACTTTATCCATTGTGACTCCTTATGTAGCCTTTAAGTTTGGGATCTCCTCGGAATAACTCTTAGAGCCTTTCAATATTTCTACACTAGTCGGTGAGTTTGTCCTTTCTAAGAGAATCTCTAGAGATTGTACAGTTTTAGTCCATTATAAAGATACCACTGCTAACCTAGTAGAGCTAGACATGGTGGATTTTGATGTTATTCTAGGCATGGATTGGCTGTGTTCCTTTTATACCACAGTTAATTATAGGATTCGAGTAGTAGAGTTTCGGTTTTATGATGAGACAGTCTTAGTTTGAGGAGATAGTCCCTTTATGCCTAAGGTTCATTTCATTTCATGACTTAAGTCTAGAAAGTTAATCTCTAAGGTGTGTGCCTATTATTTGGTACGTGTGAAAGACTAATGTTGAGACACCATCCCTTCAGTCAGTTCCAGTTATTAATGGGTTTACTGAGGTCTTTCCAAATGACCTACTAATAGTCCCTTCAAATAGGGAGATAGATTTTAGAATCAATATTCTTCTTGATACTCAGCCTGTCTCTATTTATCCATATAAAAATAGCTCCAATCGAGTTAAAAGAGTAGTTAAAGGACCTGCTAAAGAAGGGTTTCATTCGCCCCGGTGTTTCAGCGTAGGGTGCTCCAGTTCTCTTCTTATGTAAGAAGGATGGTACTCTTAGAGTGTATATTGATTACTGACAGTTGAACAAAGTCACTATAAAGAATAGGTATCCCCTTCCTAGGATCGATAACGTGTTTGACCAACTTCAGGGTGCTAAATATTTCTCGAAGATAGATCTCAGATCGGGGTATCATCAGTTAAAGGTTAGAGAATGTTCTATTCTGAATACAACTTTTAGGACTCGATATGGTCATTTTGAGTTTATTTTGATGTCCCTTTGATTTGAGTAACGCTCCTGCAACATTTACGGATCTGATGAATAGAGTGAATTTTGTTTGAAGTTAGTGGCTTTCTTATAACATTTAGTGTCCAGCGAAGGTGTTAGGGTTGACTCTCAAAAGATTTAGGCTGTGAAGAGTTGGCCCATACCCACAACCCTAACATATATCAGGAGTTTCTTAGGTTTTGCTGGTTACTACAGGAGACTTGTATAAGGATTTTCAACCATTGATGCTCCATTGACAAAGTTGACCTAGAAGAATGTCAAATTTTAATGGTTTGAAGCTTATAAGAAAAGCTTTCAGGAATTGAAGACTTATTTGACTACTACTCCAGTGTTGACCCTACCAAAGGGTACAAATGGCTTTCTTGTGTAGTGTGATGCATCTAGAGTAGGTGTTGATTGTGTACTGATGCAAAATGGTAAGGTTATAGCTTACACCTCTAGAAAGCTTAAGATCCATGAGAACAACTATCCGACTAATGATCTCGAGTTGGTAGTTGTAGTATTTGCATTGACGATCTGGTGCCACTATCTCTATGGTGCACATGTTGATGTTTTCACAGACCACAAAAGCCTACAATATGTATTTAGCCAAAAGGAGTTGAATTTGGAACAAAGGAGGTGGGTTGAGTTACTCAAGGACTATGACATGAGTATTCTCTACCACCTAGGTAAGGCTAATGTAGTTGCTGATGCTCTTAGTAGGCTATCCATGCAAAGCACCACTCATATAAAGGAAGAAAAGAGAGAGTTGACAAGGGATGTGCATAGACTCAACACTTAGGAGTCCATCTCTTTGACTTCGAAGAAGGTAGTGTGCTTGTTTAGAATAGGGCCAAAGCATCCCTAGTGGTAGATGTTAAGGAAAAGCAGGACAAGGATCCCCTCTTGCTTCAATTAAAAGAAGATGTTCACATGCAGGAGGTTTTGGTTTTCGCACAAGGTGGAGATGGTGTGTTAAGGAATCAAGGTAGATTATATGTTTCGAATGTAGATGGTCTCAAATAGAGAATCATGGCAGAAGCACACAACTCCAGGTATTCTACTCACCCGAGTTCCACTAAGATGTACCATGACTTGAGAGAAGTCTACTGGTGGAATCATATGAAGAGAGACAATGTAGACTTTATGGCTAGATGCCCAAATTGTCAATAAGTTAAGGTTGAGCACCAAAGACCATATGGTGAAGCTCAGAATATAGAAATCCCTAAGTGAAAATGGGAGATGGTCAATATGGACTTTATTATTGGTATACCAAAGCCGCGTAGGCAACATGACTCTATTTGGGTGATTGTAGATTGGATGACTAAGTCAGCCCATTTCTTAAAAATTAAGACCATAGATTCATTTGAGGACTCTATCATATCAAATAGGGGTACACAGTTTATTACCTAGTTTTGGTAATCATTTTAGAAAGGTTTGTCTTCGAAGGTGAATCTTGGTACAACTTTTCATCCACAGACAGATAGTTAAGCAGAGCGAACTATTCAGAAATTAGAGAATATGTTGAGAGCACGTGTTATTTACTTCAATGGTAATTGTAATGACCATTTAGCTCTAATAGAGTTTGAATATAATAATAGTTATCACTCTAGTATTCAGATGGCTCTCTATGAGCGGAGATGTAGATCTTTGATTAGTTGGTTTGAAGTTGGTGAAGCAGAGCTGATAGGGCCAGACTTAGTGCAACAAGCTATGAAAAAGGTTAAGATCATATAGGAAAGGTTGAAGACTGCACAGAGTCACAAAAAGTCTAATACAGATATTAGGTGTAGAGACTTGGAGTTTGAGGTAGATAATTAGATTACTTGAAGATTTCAACCCTGAAGGGTGTTATGAGATTTGGAAATAAATAGAGGGTTAGTCCCCATTATATTAGTCCATATAGGATTTCAAGGAGAGTTGACAAGGTAGCTTATGAGTTAGAATTTCCAGCCAAACTAGCATCAGTCCATCTAGTTTTCCACATATCTATGCTCAAGAAGTCTGCAGGAGACCCCTCACTCATTGTCTCTATGGAGAGTATAGGAGTTAAGGATAACCTGTTATATGAGGAAGTTCAGATTGAGATTCTAGATCATTAGGTTCGTAATTTAAAGAACAAAGAAGTCTCTTATATTAAAGTGTTTCGGAAGAGATAAGCTAATTGAGGGAGCTAATTGGGAAGCTAAAGCAAATATGATGGACAAGTATCCTCATTTATTCCCTCCTAGTTCAGAGTCATCTTGAGGTAATAGTTCCCTCTAATAGCATTCTTATTAGTTTCATGCCTCATTTAGCTATCATTAAGATGCTTAGTGTTCTTGCATTTTTGAGCTCATTTAAGTTCAATTTAGTTACTCTCAATTAGATCACGTATCAGTTTAGTGCAGTCTTCGTTTGAGGACGAATAATCCCAAGGGGGGATATTGTAACACCTCAAATTTTCAACTAGCCTTTCGTTAGCAATTAAAGAGGTTTTAGGTATGTGGGGGATTCCATGGTTGGATCCATGGACGTCATCAGGAAGGATGAACCATCCTATCAATCACAAAAAAAGTTTAGAGGACTTTCCTTGTTCCAGAGAAGATTCCACGACCCAGTTGACAGGCCATGGTCAAGAATGTCGATACGTCCTACAGGTTTTGGGAAAAATACATAAATTTTCCAAATACAGAGCAACATTAGATGGACCAATCGATGACTCATTGTCTAGAATGATGACCCGTCGACTGAGCCTTGAATGCAGCCATCTCTCCCTCCTAGAAAAAGGATGAATCGTCTGACGGACCATTAATGAAGGATGGCCTCATTGTTAGACCCATGGAACCAAAAACCCAAAATTTCAATACGTTCTCCTAAGGGAATTTTCATGATTTCCCATGTTTTTATATCCTAAACCAAAATATTTTGAGATTTCTAAAGAGTATATTTAAGGGTATGATTAGTCTAAGCTTCTATTCCTTCCATTACAACGTGAATTCAAAGTCATTAAGCTCTCAAGTTCATCAAGCAAGCTAGAAAGTCTTCTTCTCTAACCTAGGGTTCATCAAGCTTGAATATAAGTTCAAGTTTCCAGGTATGTAAGGCTAACCAAAGTGAGAATTTCTTATCATCCTTGTTCCCTAAATCTATGCAAGAGCTCATTGAGATTAAAAGCTAGGGTTTTTACTTAATTCTTGAATTGTCTTCTTCTCTACCTATTGAATTGTTCATTGTTGAATTATTCTTATTGAATTGTATCCCTTTATTGTTGATTATAATTCTCTTGATGTTATTAATGATATTCTCTTGAGTTCTTGAGTCATTGATTTGATGATGGTTCATGTCTCTTATGCTATGAACCCTTTCGCATAAAGTCATGATTTTGAAAGCTAAAGAAAAATCTTATTTTTGAAACTCATGAGATGATTTTGAGAATAGAGCTCACAAGTTTTCAATGAGATGTTTGGAGCATAAGGTCTCCCAAGTTTTGGAATGATATTTTGAGCGAAAGGCTCCAAATAGATTTCTAAACATTCATTACATCGATAGCTAAAGTGCTTTATAATGATATTTTTAAGATGCCTCAGATAGGCATATGTATATGAGCATATGTTTTGGGAAGATTATTTAACATTGAGTTGGGTGAAGAGTTCAAATAACTCTAAAGCCCCAAAACTACAAAGACAACATTGGACAGGACCATGCTGTTGGTTTGGGTGACTCCCCAAAGATAAGTCCCTAGTAAGGACTTGATTTTATGGATCTAAGATTCTGATTCTTCCTTTCCCTGGCAAGGCTTTGAGTATCTCTACCAACTTAAGTGAGATAGTTGCGCATCATGTGCTCATTCATGATAGGGTCAGTTACGAGAAAACATCCCACCCACGTTAAAGTTATGCATTTATTTATGTATTTTTAGAGATTGTTTTGATACATAATTTTATTGCATAACTATTTTACACATTGATCATATTATGTTTTATGCATCATTCATAGCTTTAGTTTCAGTCATGTTATTTCAGTCACATACTCTTTCTTAACTATTATTTCATTCTGCCTATTACAAATCATATATTCCATGTACTGACACTATTTGGCACTGTATCTTATTATGATGCAGACTCAGGTAGATAGGATCAGCAGCAGACTCAGTGCTAGGACGTTACTATCATTCAGAAGTTGGTGAGGCCTCTTACTTTCGGAGAGTTCGGATCTTAATGAGTATCTTATTTTATAGAGCTTGGGTAACCGTGGGAGTTATGTCCCGGCACCTATTATTTAGTCATAGTGGCTTCATAGATAAAGTTAGATTTGTATCAACAATGTTACTTTATAACATTGATTTTGGTTTCAGTTAATAAATCTTAGTTTATTTTATTGAGCCCATATGGTTATTACTTTCGCTATGTTTTATTGTATTCTAAACTGATAGTAAGCTAGACCAAGGGTTCTCTTGAATCATGAAAGTGATCTAAGAGCCAGTCGATGATGTGCTATGAGTTTATAGCACTTTCGACGCTTACAACTGAGAAAATAGCATGACTAGGTATGTTTATATAGATATGAGGTACTTTTACTTTGATTTCAGGGAAAATAGGTGTTGGAGCAAAAATGTGCAAAAAAGGCATGAAAGTGCAGTAAATCAGCAATGTACAAGTCTTAGTACGAGCCGTACATTGATGTTATGAGCTGTATTGATAGTCATGGTGAAAATCTGAAGGATGGATTAAGAGGAAGGAAACATACGATTCTTAGTACGAGCCGTAACTAGAGCTGTGGAATTCTTTAGAGGAATTTGCACAAGGTAGTCTCTTAGTATGAGTGGAACTCACGGATTGTAATAACCACATACGACCCGTACCATGAGCCATGGTGAGCTTCAAGTGATTCTTTAAGACTTGGTAGAACTTTAGATGCAACAAGCAGTATGAGTAGTAGGAGGAAGGTACGAGGCTACCACAATACTTGTGGAAAATTTTAGAAGATGTCAGAGTTCTCAGGGCCATACCACAGATGCATTGTATGACTCGTAGGATTGTGGTACGAGTCGTACCACCCTGATAACACTTGGATAAATATGCAATAGCCAAGGATGTACTAGAAGTAGGTACGACCCGTACAATCCTGTTATGGGTCATAGGATCATTCGTGATGCAGTCGGCGCCAGATATGGAAAATTCCCTATTAGCTTAGGAAAAGGTTTCTAATGTCTATATAAATACCTTTTATGTTTCATTTTAGTAGGAGAACAACATAGAAAGGAAGTAGTAGAGACGTGAAAATTTTAATTTGTGAATTCTTATCAAGTTTTGAAGAGCAATTCTTCTTGATTTCATCCATTGTGCTTGAGGTTGTTCATTGATATTCAAAGAAAATTTTCTTCCAATTATTGTTTTAAGTATTTAATTATGTGTTTGTCTATGAATGCTAATTGTAATCTTATAATAAGGAGAGGCTAAAACCTCCACAACTAGGGGTTGTGGGAACCATAGGTGATTAACGAAATAGGGTTACACAAAAGTGATTCAAAACTAATGCTAAACGGTTGTATTGTATTCTCTTCATCTTTAAACGTTCTTAAAGGTGTACACCGTTAGGACTTGCCCAAATTCTTTACTTGCTTGAACCTAGAGAAGTAGAGACTAGGAAAAGAGAATTACAACAAAGCCTTGGTCTGTATGATCATTATTTTAACTTGAGTTGTGGTCACATGATAGTTAAATTTTGGACAAATTGAGAATGGTTAGAAAGAAATCGCTCATGAGACTTGACCTGGTGATTGAGTATAGTTATCCAATAGGGACGAACCCTAGTTATCAGTTCTACAAGTAAGCGTTGGGATTGATCATATGTGTATACCCGAAGTAGTTATGAACTCATGGGGAACACTTTCCCTAGTTATTTGCAAATCTTGATAACAACCACAATTATACTTTTGTTTTAATATTGTTTTTCTTTGAAAACCCCCAATTTGGAAATAATTTACCAATAAGTTAAAGTACCGGCATTAGTCCAGATCTTACCTCATTCCTTGTGGGTTAGACCCCAACCTCTTTGTTGGTTTCTTTATTGACAACGTCCGCTTCATACTTTGTTAGAAAGTGTGAATTTGAGCCTAATCAAAAAGTGGCGCCGTTGCTGGGGAATATGGATAAGATTATATTAATGTTTGTATTTGACTTTTAGTTGTTATTTCCTGAATTACATTCTCTTTTTGTTTTTTGGATATTCATAGGCTGTCAGTTGGTGAATGCCAAGTACTCGTCAGCGTGGAAACCCCCTGATTCCTTTGGATCTAGAACTCGAAAGAACACTGTGAAGAATGGAGAACCAAGAGCAGAGAGATGCCTGTATTGCTAAAGAAGCTAGGCAAGCCGAGCTAGCTCGACAAGCTGCACTTCAGGATGCGAAAGATGTTTAAGATGAGGTTGTTAACGCTGGTCATCATGGAAGGGGCAACAGAGGTCAAAGATATGCCCCTCAATTCTTTGATGAGGATGAACCAGACATTGATGAAGTCGGGTCAATCGGAGCTATTGTACCACCACTATTGCCCGTTGGGGAAAAATTTGACATCACTAGCACCATGATCTAATTATTGAATATGAAGGGGGTGTTTAGTGGTCACGCAACTGATGATGCCAACTTGCACTTGATGAACTTTGTGGGAATATGCAAGGCGTACAAGTTGCCCGATGTCAGCGAGGATGCTATAAGGCTAAGACTCTTTCCCTTTTCTTTGTCTGGGGAGGCCACTTTATGGTTATCTGAGTTGCCCAACGACTCCATTACCAACTACAGGGAGCTCAAGCAAGCTTTTCTAAAGAGATTCTTTCCACCCTCAAAGATGCTGCAACTTAAGGATGAAATCTATAATTTTCGACAACTGAAGACTGAGGCACTTCATGAAACCTGGTTGAGGTTCAAGAAGAAGTTGACCAAGTGCCCGAACCACAAAATTCCTAATGACAGTTTGTTGGATATTTTCTATAGATCCTTGAACAACAATACAAAAGCAGTAACAAACACCATGGCGGGAGGAGCACTGATGAGCCACACCTGGGAGCAAGCTGCCACTATCCTAGACAGAGTGACCAAAACAAACATAGCATGGCACACCTGGGAAGATGAAGCAGCGACTGGTACATACGATGTTGGTTTGACTGCAGACCAACGAAGGAAGAAAGAAGAACACGAACAGGAAGCGGCTCATACGCGCACATCATTGGACTTTCTCACTAAGCATATCATGGGTGTCGGAGCCAGAAAAGTTAATGCAGTGGGGACATAGGGATAGGAGCGAGGGCCTGACCACTCGAATTCAGAGGAGGAGGCAAACTTCTTTGAAAACCAAGTGGCGGGTTTCTGAGCCAACGCCCAAGGGTCTGGACAAGACACTTGGCTCCAAGGTTCTGTAAACTAAGGTCGGAACCAATAGAGAGACATTTACAACAGAAATGGGTACTGGGACAAATGCCAAGGTCATGAGCACGAGGGAAATTAGATAAGAAATGACAGTTACCACAACGACCGAGCAGGATTGTACGTGCCTCTGAATGCATGTGAGGGGGAGGCTGGATAGTCAAAGTTGGAGAGCATGATGGCTGAGATGCTAAAGAAGGTGAGATCCACAGATGATCAGCTGAAAGACATCCGTAGTGATCTATTGAGCATGGGTCAGAGAGTTGAGTCACATGGTATAGCTGTCAAGGAGATCAAACAGTAGCTAGGGAAACTATCAGCATCCATGAACCCTAGACAAAAGGGTACATTAGCTAGCAACATAGTCTAGAATCTAAAGAATGATGGTCACTGGATGGCTGTGATAACTAGGAGTGGAAACCACAGTTGATCCCCCTCTCCTGGTTATAGTTGAAAGGAAGAAAGAAAGTATAATCGATGATGAGCAAGATGTTGCTGAGAATGAGAATAATGAGAATGCTGAATTAACTGAGGCTCTAGTTGTTGAAAAGGGGATTGAAGCTGAATAAGCAGAGAAGCAAGGAGCCACACAAATTTACAAGGTTATTCCACGACGACCGCCACCGTTCCCTCAATTACGAGGTTGATCATTCCTTGCCACTAGGAGAGCTTTAGAAGATATGGAGGCTGGCCAATTGAATTTCAGACTCAATAAAGGAAAGGTCACCTTCAATGTCTACCAGTAAATGAAGTAACCAAAGGAGTGCAGAGTTGTCTCAGCAATAGAGGATAAATCCAAGTTCCTTGATGAAGTATGAGTAGTCAAGAGACTTGCGTCGTGCCGTGACATTAAATCAGGTGCTTCTTCGGAGGCAACAAATGTGGTGGTTTGGTGAAGTTTGAGTAACCGAAACACCTGTGTTGTGCCGTGACTTTTAAATCAAGCACTTCTTGGGAGGTAATCAAATTTGATTGACTTATGTGTGTTCAGTGTGCAAGGGAAACAAAAACAAGTGGCAGAAGAATTCTTGAATAGGTGGGTGCTACGGTTCTCAGTACGACATATAAGAGGATTGTACGGGCCATAACACGAGTTGTGGTGAGAAGCAGAGATGTATTTTAGTGCATGACTTCAAGGTACGGTCAGTCCTACGACTTGTAACTTCATTGTACGAGTCGTAGTACTCACTATGGTTATGAACTATGCAAGGCATGAACTTCAATGTAAGAAAGACCTATGAGTCATTGTACGGGTCTTACCTTCATAGTACGAGTCGTAAGATGTACTTATAGGTCCATAGGTAAGTTTCTCAACCTCTCTGCTATGAGTCCAAGGGACGATCATAGGGCCTTCCTACGACTCGTGGTACGAGTCGTGATGGGTCAAAAAGTTTAAAATCATCCGATTCGGCCTAAATTCTTCAAATTTGCCCTACAAGCTATTTAAAGTACAAACAAATCGTAGCCTTCTCCCACGCACTCAGAACCGAATCCATGACTCGAACTCATGAATCCCTCACACCCATAACTCAGAATCAAGATCGACTAAGCAAGTCTTTGCTTAGATAACACTATGCATCCCAATTCCAACCCTAGTCCTGATTTTCAGTCGAAGTAGGCAACATTCAAGTAAGTGAGTTATTTGAATTTGATAATAATGACCTATTGTTCTTGAAGAAAACCTGATTAATCCCTGAGAGTCCTCTCAATGCTTGAAAAATTAAAAAGGAAACTGACCAGAGATTTGAACAAGTTAGTGTGCGACTGGGTAGGGATTTAACTTGTAAAAATCATGCAATCAACTGTTAAACTTGAGTTAGGGGTTGTGAAAAATGGGAGGAATGGGTAATTGTAAAACATGATAAATGCATGGTTGGACTTGGAGAATTCTGAGTACCCAACACTAAATTAAAATCTCCTGCAAACTGAATAAAAATAAGGGCAGGGATAGACTTCACAAGCCTTCCTATGACTCGTGGTTTCATACTACAACTCGTAGGATGGCTCGTTGGGACTGTCCCAAGCCAAAATTGTAAAAATCTTAAGGTACAAATCCTAATAAGGCTCATGGTATCCTACTATGAGTCATACCTGACAATCGTACCAAGAATCTAAAAAGGGTCAAGTCCAAAAGTGGCAGTACGATCCTTCCTATGACTCATGGAATCGACTTACGGGTCATACCATTGAGTCATGGAAAAATACAAAATATTTGTTTTCAAGGGGCATCCTCATACGACTCGTGGTATGGGCCATACCTTAATGGTATGAGTCATACCTTAGAGGTGTAACATTGACCTGAGATGTTACAAGTATCAATACGAATTGTACCTCCAAGGCACGACCTGCACTGTAGACCCATGATAAATTACATAGGAATTTTTTTTCATTATTTCTTTTTCTCAGGTTTGGAATTCTAACCCTTTTTCTCCAAAAGTACAGTGACATAGAAACGAAAAGCATCCAAGGCAACTGCTCGGAGGACATTGATTGATTAAAACTCTGATTCCAAACAAGTGGGCAACACCCCTAATAGTTTAGTGGAGGACTGGTCGAGACATCTGATACTGACGGGACCCGAACCACTAGGGTAAAGGATAAAGCCTAGGCTGTGGCGGCCACTGTCATATCTTTTGGTGCTCCCTAATCTGAGGAGGGAGCTCAGAAAAGAGCTCAAGAGTCCGAAAGAGGCTCTAATGAAGAAGAGGGGTCCGAGGAAACCCAATCCGGCGATGCAGATAGTGAGTCTGGATCAGAGGAAGAGGCACCCAATGCCGAGCAGGAGCAGACTCTGCCTAGGGAGAACCACACCATTCAGTGGAGAGTACTAGGAGCCCAGGAAATATATGAACAGGGCATTGCTCTCACAGCCAAGAACAAACCTAGGCAGAGCATTCATGAAGAGTGGCAGATCCTCACCAATTCACTAAACGAGGTGGAGGAGATGAAGCGGATATTTAGCTTCTATGGATTTGACTGGATGGCTAGAGCCCTAGATCGATACACTTCAGAAATCGTTCAGGAGTTCTATGTTAATTATTTGGCAACCATGTAGTAGAAAGCTAAAGAGGGGCAAAAGTTGAAGGATTAGCTCAAGCTGGAGAGCGTCATGGTATGAGGCAGCAACATGGATATATCTGAGTGCACTATTTCTTGGGTGTTATAGGGGCCCCAATTCATTCCAGTATATGCTACACCAGAAAATGACTATTGGCTGGAGGCCTTAAAACAAATAAAGCAGTTGGGTTTTGATGAGAGGCGGAGGCAAATTCAATGGTTGTTCCGAGTGATTGCTGAGGATAAAGAAGAGGCATAATGGGTCACTAGCGGCAAGAAGGTCAGAAAGAACTCTCTGAACTTCATAGCAAAAGCTTGCTGGATGTTAGTACACCACCGGTTGGCCCCAATAGTAAATTATAATACCCTCAATGTAGACAGAGCAGCTTTGGTGGCTTGTATCATGTACAGATACCCCATTAATATCTCGAGGGCCATTGTAAAGGAAATTCAGGATCGGGCTTTGGGATTGAGCACTACCATCCCATTCCCGAGTCTCGTATTCAAATTGTGCACAAAGGCAAGTATCAAGGTGCATCATGGTGAGGAGCACCTGATCGGAGGATAGCGGATCACTGATATTGTCCTAATCCTAGATCAAATAAACCAGGTAAGTCGGGCATGACTTTCTACCGCAGTCCCAGGATAATTGGGGCCGCACAGGTGAATGCCCCCACTTCATAGAAGTAGGGTGAGACACCAGCTACAAATGTTGGTCATTTAGATGCAGCTCCTAGCACCTCCACCGCACCACCTATGAGCCTCCAAATCTAGATCCAGCAGGGTACATTCTAGTGCCTCAGGAATTTCACTAGAAGCTGGCCAAGAGACTGACTATATCTGATAAGAAGGTTTAGTTGATGCTGGAAAACATCAAGCCTTGGGTAAAGGATGAGATTGAGATAACTGCATAGGCTCTACATGCCAGGCTAGATGGTTTTGAGATAGATTCAACATGTGTATGACCGAGCAGAATGGCACGAGTAGCTTCCGTGAGGAGTTTGGAGATCTTCAGAATCAAGTGGCGGAGTTGTCATCACGGCAACCGACAATCATAGAAGCACCCATTCTTCATGACCTCGACATTGGTATTGACGAGGAGCTTGATCTGGAAGCTTATTGGGAGCCAATAGGAGCTGATAGAAAAAAAGGGAAAAAAGGGTCTCTGAGGATGTTGGAGATGAGACCCTAAAGAAGAAGAGAAAGAAAGAAAGGAAAGAGTGCTAGCAGGCGAGAATGGAGAGCCAGCAGACTTATGACAAACATAGGTCGGAGCTTCTGCTTTTTGAGACAGCTAAAGGAGCGGGTAGCTCTACCACTAACCATATAGATCTTGCGGGTGGCAAGGACCCTTTGGGCTAGCCACATTTAGCCCTAGTGATTCCAGAGGTCGTAGAAGTGACCGCTACTGCTGAGGGGGTAACCATTTCCCCCTATTGATACACCATTGAGTGCATCAACCACCGCCAATACCATGATTGCAGTGGAGGTACCACTTTTGCAGGATGACAGGAGCGCTTAGATAGTCACAGGTATGTTCCCTTCCTTATGCTTTATATTCTATGATTTGGGGACGAAGCATGCTTTTTAAAAGGGAGGGGTGTTCTTGTATTTTGAGATTTTGATTCGTCCGAGGGTTTTTCTTGCCATGTTTTCTTCCCTCGAGCATGCTATCAAGTAGAACTGGCATGTTTAGGATTTTATTTTTGTGTTTTTGCTTAACTAGAAAGTAGCTTAGGAGTACTCAACCAAAAAATTGAACTAGTTTTGAATTTGTAAAAGTTGACCCTGTTTTAAAATTTTTGATGGTTAGCTATGTACTTGTTGATCGCAAAACATGATTTCTGTGGATATTTTTATGTCAATTAATGTATTAACATGAATACTTTTTGTTATCCATGTATAAACCGGATAGGTAGAGTGAATGCAAGACATGTACCATGTGTGAGTGAGGTCTGATACCTAGTTCAATACCGCGTAGAGGATCTAGAACTTGCCCGATTAGTCTTTACATAGGTTTTAGATGGTTGGTTAGGAAAGGATCATAGGCCATTTTTGTTTAGCCCATTTTTAGCTTAAATGACCCTACCAAAATGATATGATTCCCTTGATCCAGATTTTGAGCCTTAAATGAACCATTTTTCTTTGATTAACCAATTAACCTAACCATTTTTATAATGAACCTATTTTGGGCCTGGTCCCTCCTTGAACATTGTGAACCTCAACATAGGTAAAATGCCTAAGTTGAGGGTGGCTAGAGTCGGGGTGCATAAATATTGGGAAGGTGAAAAAGAAAGAGAAAAGAAAAAGGTGAAAAATGAGGTGTGGTGTGAAAAAAGATAAAAGAAAAAGAAAGAAAAATCTAAATAGAAAATACAAAAAAGGGAAAGATGCATAAAATTTTGAAGAAACACACATACACTCATACAAGTGCATAAAAAAGGGTGAAAAGGGAGGAAAAAATGGAAAAACCAAAAAGGGTGAAAACATGAAGAAATGGAGCCACATGTATGTAGTACCAAGTAGGGGTTTACTCACTAAAAATATTTCATATCTACCATACCCATCCCGAAAGCCTACATTACAAGCCGAATCAAGTCGTATAGTGATTCTAGCCTGACCATCTGACAAACCGAAGTAGAGAAAACAAGGGCAAGCCTATGGTATCCGACATGCAGTATTTGGAACTTCTTTGTGAGGGTGAGAGTCTTACTTGTTCAATCCCATGTTTCATATTTTACTATATTTGTGAGTGGGAGACTTCATTTGCTGTGAGGGTACATGGTTTGTGTTTAATTCTACCAGTTGTCTATATGAAAAGCATTGGTGATGACTTGACTATCTGTTAATAACTAGATGACATATCTTGCTTCCTGTTTATCATGTTTTATGGTTTCTTGATGTGCATGTGCTCATTTGGTTCACGGGAAAAAGGGTCAAAAGTTGTTTGAGTTATGGTGCAAAATTTTTATTAATTGTTGGCTGTAGTATCCTAGGTTTATTTTCTAGTTAAGCGTCGTGTTTAGTTTTTTTTGTTATCTTTGCCTAAGGACATGTCTTAAGTTGAGGGTGTTGATGTGTTGTGAGTTCACAACAATTTCGACGCGTAAAACTAAAAAAAAATAGCATGGACTTAGGTACATTTATATGGATATAAGGCACTTTTACTTTGATTTCAGGAAAAATAGGTGTTGGAGCAAAAATGTGCAAAAAGGGCATGAAAGTGTAGAAAATAAGCCAAGTACAAGTCTTAGCACGAGCCGTACATTGATTGAATGAGCCGTACTGATAGTCGTGGTGAAAATTAGAAGGCTGGATTAAGAGGAAGGCAACATACGACTCTCAGTACGAGCCGTTACTGGAGCCGTGAAAATCTTCAGAAGAATTTGCACAAGGAAGTCTCTTGGTACTGGTGGAACTCACGGACCATACTAACCACATACGACCCATACCATAACCATAATGAGCTTCAAGTGATTCTTTAATACTTCGCAGAACTTTAGATGCAACAAGCAGTATGAGTCATAGGAGGAAGGTCCGAGGCGTACCACAACATTCATGGAAAATTTAAGAAGATGTCAGTGTTTTCAGGGCCAAACCATGGATGCATTGTATGACTTGTAGGACTGTGGCACGAGTCGTACCAGCCTGTCAACACTTAGACAAATCTACAGTAGTCAAGGATTTATGAAAAGTAGGTACGACCAGTACAATCCTATTATGGGTCGTAGGATCAGTCGAGATACAGTCGGCGCCAAATATAGAAAATTCCCTCTTAGCTTAGGAAAAGTTTCTAATGTCTGTATAAATACCTTTTTTGTTTTATTTAGTAGGAGAACAACACAGGAAGGAAGTAGTTGAGATGTGTGAAAAGTTTAATTTGTGAATTCTTATCAAGTTTTGAAGAGCAATTCTTAGGATCAAACTCTTGATTTCATTAATTGTTCTTGATATTGTTCATTGATATTCAAAGCAGGTTTTCTTCCAATTATTATTGTAAGTGTTTAGCTATGTGTTTGTCTATGAATGATAATTGTTATCTTTCAATCATGAGAGGCTAAAACCTCCACAATAGGGGTTGTGGGAACCATGATGGATTAACGAAATAGGGTTACACAAAAGTGATTCAAAACTAATGCTAAATGCTTGTATTATATTCTCTTCATCTTTAAACGTTTCTTAATGGTGTACAATGTTGGGACTTGCCCAAATTCTTTACTTTCTTGAACCTATAGAAGTATAGATTAGGAAAAGAGAACTACAACAAAGCCTTGGTCTTTATGATCATTGTATTAACTTGAGCTGTGGTTGCAGAATAGTTAAATTTGGGATAAATTGATAACGATTAGGAAGAAATCTCTCATGAGATCTAACCCGGTGATTGATTGTGGTCATCCAATAGGGACGAATCAGTCATTTAGATGAAACCTAGTTATCAGTTCTACAAGTAAGCATTGAGATTGATCATGTGTGTATACCCAAAGTAGTTATGAACCCATTGGGAACACTTACCCTAGTTATTTGTAAATCTTGATAACAACCACAATTATTCTTTTGTTTTAATATTGTTTTTCTTTGAAACCCCCCAATTTGGAAATAATTTACCAACAAGTTTAAGTACATTCATTAGTCTGGATCTTACCTTATTCCCTATGGGTTCAACCCCAACCTCTTTGTTGGGTTCTTTATTGACAACGTCCACTTCATACTTTGTTAGAAAGTGTGAGTTTTAAAGTTATCAGTCGACGTCTAGGGTATAGGCTCCCGGTGTGATACAACTATAATATATGGACTTAGCGCCAAAGCATACCTTCTCACTCATAAAGAAGATTCACATGCATGCATAAAATACCGTATGCTTGCCCTTATGTACATCTCCACTAATTAAGCATGCTTGAATAAAATCAAATAGGATATTAATGGGTTGTAATGTTGGCTCGGGGATGAATAGGATAACTATGTAATAGTGACTTACACTTCCCTAGGCATTTTTCAACTTTTAGACTTATCACCCATTATTTCTTTACTTTAATTTTCAGCCCTCTGTTCATCAATTATTTCCACTAATATTTCTCATCATATCAAGAATGCTCCATTCATTTCTCTTCTTCTTTCAAGCATTTTTATTCTATCCTTTTTTTCTTTTCACATTATTTTTATGAGGGCCTTTTAATTACAAGTGACTTTCATTTATCACGATATACACTTGACCATTCCTTTTTGTTAAATTTAATAAATTCAACACAATATATGCTATGATTCTTAAGGAAGCAGGATGCAAGAATAAGGGATTAAACAAAAAAGATCTAGGCAAGATAAAATGGCTAACTAGTGTTAAAAATATATGAACCTGCTAAATTTTACAAAACAATTCAAAGAATTCCTATTATCATTTTCTAGACAAAGCAACACATTTATTTTGCTTGCATAATATGTGAGGCAAGTTCTAGACTAAAATGCAAAATTTGGACCATATGCAAGAATTCCTCACTTCACATGGAACAAAATCAACACAGTACTATTTCATATAGATTTCCAGTTTAATGAAAACATCATGAACTTAACAAAGAGCCAATGCTATTACATGAGTTGAGAAGGTGAGCTTAGGAATTCTGAAACACACAATATTATTGCTTTTTCATCATGCTTATTCATGTATACTTCAAGATTTGTGTTTATTAATTAATTTGACATCCTAGTTTAGCACCTAGCAATCAAGCTAAAACTTTTTAAAGACTTGAACTCTCCTACCTACTGACAAGTGATTAATTTTCCCTCAAAATAGTCATCATCCATCTATCATTGGGAAAAAAATTAACTATGACTAAAGTTACTTTTAAAAAGTTAAAAAATTACCCAATTAAAGTAGACCCCAAGAAAAGAACCGCCGTTTAAAGAAAAAGTGCTACCTAAATTTTTTTAAAAAAAATAGTTACACCAAATAAAATCAAAATTCAGCTACGGCATGCTCACCCAAGATCAAATTAAAGAAAAAAGTAGAGATACATATGTACAACATACAACAAATCCCACCCCACACTTAATTCACTATAGTGTCCTCAATGCAGAAATAAACACAAAATAAAGCATAGAGGGTAAGGAACTTCTCTGAAGGCTTTAGGTCTTTTCGCTTCCCTTAGAATTCATATCCTTATTTGGTGGCAATGGAGGGTCTTCATCTATCCCTATAAAGGCTTGAGTGACGTGTCACGAACCGAACGTAGGACCGGATCGAGATACGGGACAAAGAACCCTGAGAGGCTCCAAGTCAATCCATGGCATGAACATAACATCTAACTCATTCAAATAATATGGAAGATCATCATAAATAATGTAGCGGAAGTCTAAACAAAACATGACATTTGAATACATACATGAGTCTAAAGCTGAAGTACAAACTATGTCCGAGAAGCCTCTAATATAGATGAGTTGATGGGATAAGACCCCAACTAACTCATTGTAATTTGGAAATTGAAAATACGACATACAACTGATAAGAAGGGCCATCGCAAGATGAGGACTCACCAATTGATACTGAGAAGTGCTAACTCAGGAAGTCTGACTAGCGATGGGACTGAGTTTGGATATCAAAGCCTGTATCATTAGAACAACATAGAGTATGCGGTCAGTATATGGAATGTATTGAGTATGCAAGGTAAGTAAAATCGCTAAGTAAGTAAAATCATTAAATCATGCATATAATAAGAAATAATCAAGATAAGATTCTGCGAGTAAGGCTTGCATGCTATTTTCTAAAATCATGATCTGATCATAACTGAACATCATAGCTGAATCGAATGACCCAAAGCTAAAAACTGATAATGATAAGTAAAACTAAACATTGGATCAAACCTGCTGAAAACATAATATCATGACTGATGTACATGCATAACTGAAATCATGAGGAACAATGGGAGACTCATCATATAACCGACATTACCATGGTAGAGCTTACGTGTCCCAACTATCACACTCAAGTGGGCATAGCCGTCCAAACCTTTGCCAGGGATAAGGAAGCTACCATGACATCGATATCAAGCTCAAGGCCACTTGGGGCAGGGGAAGCTCCAAAGGATGTCCCAAATAATCTGATCATGCCTATGTTGGTGCGTAGTTATGAGGCATAAGGTTGACTGACCCGTATTCCTAATCGGTTCTAGACACTACTCCTAGAACATGCATATGCTCTCCATCATTTTTAAACGAAGCTGACCATCATCTAGTGACGAAGCTGAATAATAACATACATACATAAATTTGAAATCATAACATGAGGAGCCTTGGCTCAAACCCTACCAAAAGCTGAAATTAATGGGATTCTTAACTCCAAAACCATGTGGTAAGCTAATTCAAGAAATCATAAGACATACTTGATCAAATAGGCTTTCCCTGTTACACCCTGTAAAATGTTATCAGTTAGTAGGTGTACACGTGGACTTGTGATGACTAAAGAAAGGTTGATACATGTAGGAAAAGCCCCGAGAGCAGGGTCGAGAAAGGCCAGTCCGTAAGGGCCAGCACGACGCACCAGCACACTGGCGGTCTGGGCAGCGTGGCGCGCCAGCCCTACTTGCTATGGGAGGCGCGGCGCGACAGGGAGGTTGGCACTTTGTCCAGCATGGAGCGCCCCCCTGCCACCGCCCTTGGTTATATATATAGCCCCTTAGTTTATTTTAAATCACTTTTAAGTTATCCCTACGGCCAAAACAGAGTAAAGGCGTAACTCTCTCTACATTTTCATCCGATTACACTACCAAACGCTGTCCAAACATAAATTAATTTTGGGTAATGAGTTCTAGGACAATGTGAAGCATTACTAGGGAGTTATTTCACAAAACTTTGCCCGAAAAATTGGAATTCCATCGAGTAAACATTGTTAGAATTGTTTCAAATTGATTCCTAAACAGCCAAAGGCCTTAGATGAGTATTTCTTCCTTCTAAGATCTCGAGAAATTGTGAGTTTTCACTGAATTATTCAGAGTTGAATTATAGTTACTATTGTTATTAAAAGTTATCATTTTTGCTGAGTTTAGTACTAAAATTAGCCCTATTCTCCCAGTATCAGGGCTGCAATTAGATAGAACCACTGGACGCCGGTTGAGACTCGCTAGTTAAATGAAAGTCGGCACTTGAGGTACGTAAGGCTATCCTTTTTGGCAAGTTATGTTCGTCATAAAGTTAGTAGGACTTGTGTAACTACAATATCTCAGAGTAACCCTATTGTGGTCAACTGTTATGAATAGAGTTGAGATGATAGTAGTGATATAGTAATCCTCGTCAGAATTAACCCTAGCTGAATCAGTTTTCCTTACGATGTTTGGGTTGTTAGGTGTTAGCGCCTGAGGGCCATAGTGTGTTCTATCATGTTGAGGCCGTGAGGGCCATAGTAAGTTCTACTAGATTGAGGCCGCGAGGGCCATATTGAGTTCTATCAAATTGATGCCGCGATGGTCATATTGAGTCCTATCAGATTGAGGTTGTGATGGCCATAGTGAGTTCTATCAGATTGAGGTCGTGAGGGTCGTATTGAGTTACACAAGATAAGGGTCGTGAGGGTCGTATCCAGCTACAACAATTACATTATAACCCATAGTCGAGCCAAGGCTCGGGGTCCAGTTACACAGCCCAGATAGCTTAGACCAGATACAGCTACAGGAGCTTATCTTGCTCAGATATAGTTTCAGAGAATGAGTAGTCCTGAGTTACAGTATGTTTACGAACCTTCAGTAGCCAGTTAGTAGAGTGTATATTGTTTGTACTTGTCGGGGCTTTTGGGGGCATAGGTAGGTTATTCTATGTTGTTTGTACCTTCCAATCTTATGGGGGCCCACTTAGGTTCTTGTTTGTGTATGTATACTTGTTAGTTAGATGTTTCATATGGTGAGATCATTCAAGTTAAACTCTTACCCTTCTTCATGATTCCTTCAGTTTGATCATCTTTCATTCAGTTATCATTTTACTGCCTTATATATTTGGTACATATTGTATTGACACCCATCCTTGGGGTGCTGCATTACTTGCCTGCAAATGCCGATAAACGCAGTTGGGGACCCTCTTAGTCATCAGCTGAAGTTAACAGTTTGTGCAGCTCCCTTCCTCTAGAGTTAGTAGTTAGAAGAGGTTTGTTCCTTTCTTGTACAGCTTATGGGTAGGTCAGTGTCCTGTCTGGATCATTATTCCACTCTTAGAGGCTTGCAGGCTACAGATTTCCAGTAGTTAGTTTTTGTTGTTGGTCGTATGGGGCCTATATATGTTTTATTTCATGTGATGGCCACGTGGGCCCTTGTTTAGCTGTTAGTTAGAAGCCTTGTTGGCTACCTAATTTTATTTTAGTTATAACTAGACAACATGGTGGTCTTGTCAGTCCGCATAGGATCCCTATTATTTTGTTGTTGGTGGTTAGGTTTTTTTTCTTGCAGGTGGCCTTGTTAGCCAGAGGCTGTATTTACAGCCGAGATATATCTCGTCGTTTTCTTGAATTAACTTACAGGCATGCACCAGTAGTGCATCAGGCTAGTCAGGTGAGTCTAGATCCCAATGTGGCACTAGGTGCTATTCATGGCTCCCAAGGTGGTCCGTGAGAAACTTGGTATCAGAGCCGGTCGTATCCCAGGGAGTCTGCAAGCCATGTCAAGTAGAGTCTTGTCTATGGATGTGTTATGCACCACATTCTATAGACAGGGGGCTACGAGGCATAATAGTGTGGTTACTTTTCTTTCTCCTCCAGTCGTGCCATAGAGCTATGCTATATAGGGTAACTCCCTAAGCTTATGTTATTCTATTTATTTACAGAAAAAGGTCTGACACATGATGGACCACGACTGGTCGAGATTTAAATGTGGCAATAGGAGAGGGCATTAGTAGGGGGCCCCAGTCAGAGTTAGCCCGATCTGAGAGCGACAAGGAGACGTCACCTTGATCTCCCCAGCACTCACCGCCACACTCAAAGCTTTCTAGAGCAGTAGATATACCAGCACCACCCAACCATTCCTTTACCATTAGATCAGGAGCTCAGGGGTGCATTTAATATGTCGGTTCAGATGATGGATGCCCAGCGATAGCCTCAGCCATTAGTACCAGCTGTCATTGAGCCTACTGAGGGGCCCAGTAGTTTGAGGGTCTGTGAGTTCCTTGCTTTGAGTCCTCCGTAGTTTATAGGGACAGATCGTAGAGAGGACCCCCAGAATTTCATAGATCAGCTACAGAGAATATTCAGGGTTGCGCATGCTTTGTCCACAAAGTCAATTGAATTAGTAGTATTCTGATTGCGACATGTAGCTGTTTTATGGTATGAGAGTTGGGAAAGATCCCAAGGTAGAGATGCACCTCCACCTACATGGCCTAGCTTCTCTGAGGCTTTTATAGACCACTATTTCCCCCGAGAGGTTCGGAAGGCTAGAGTAGAGTTGTTTTTACATCTGGAGCAGTGCAGAATAAGCGTTAGAGAGTATGCATTGAGGTTTGATTCCTTAGCCAGACATGCGCCCTCATTTGTCGATACTATGCCAGCTAGGGTGCATCGGTTTATTATGGGACTTGCGCTAGAATATGTTGAGTCATGCATTACAACCAAACTACGAGAGGATATGGATATCTCACGAATATAGGCATTTGCTCAGAATATAGAGGAGCTCAGAAAGCGTCAGTATGCCATGGAAAGGGCAGGTCAGGAGCAGTGTCGGAGGGCTAGACCCACAGGTTCTCAGGCAAACTTTCAAGGTGGGCCCAGGACTCATTTATCAGGTAGGCCACCTATGCCCCCATTTCAGCAACAGCAAGACAGCGGATTGGATCGTCGGAGAAAATTAGGTCCCGGTGAGAGTTCAGGAGCGCCAGGCTCACGGTATCAGAGAGAGTCAGATCAGACAGAATTAGCAGTACCCCAATGTAGTACTTGCCATAGGCAACATCTGGGAAGGTGCAGGTATGGTTCCACCACCTGTTATTCCTGCGGACAGGAGGGACAGATGATGAGAGATTGCCCGACTAGATGCTAGGGCGGTCACCCCCAGCAGAATAGATCCTTAGTAGGTTCGTATGCCCTAAAACCTTCTGCAGGGTGTAGGCCCTAAGCTCCAGCTGGCAGAGGCCAAGGTAGATTAGGGGCATCGCCAGGAGTCAGAGTCATCGCCAGATGTGGTGACAGGTATATTAGATGTTTGCTCTCATTCAGTTTATGCTTTAATAGACCCGGGCTTCACTTTGTTGTATGTTACTCCGTTAGTGTCCCAAAAGTTTGATATAGTGCCAAAATTTCTTCAGCAACCCTTTTTAGTGTCTACACCTGTCGGTGAATCTATTATTGCAAAAAGAATTTACCAGGGCTGTACAGTAGAGTTGTTGGTCGACAGGCCTTAGCATATCTAGTAAATTTAGAAATGATCGATTGTGATGTGGTTATGGGTATGGATTGGTTGTCACCATGCTATGTCCTATAGAGTGATGGACCAGAATTGTCCGATTTTATTTCCCGAGAGAGGTAGTGCGAGAGTGGAGAGGTAATACCGCTACACCAAAGGGTAAGTTTATATCCTATCTCTGAGCGAAAAAGTTGATAGCAAAGGGTTGTATCTACCATATTGTTAGGGTTCGGGATATGCAAGCAGAATCTCCAACTCTCCAGTCTATTCCAGTAGTTAATGAGTTCCCAAATGTGTTCCTAGATGAGCTTCCTGGTATTCCCCCAGAGAGGGAAATAGACTTTTCCATAGATTTGCTACCAGGTACCTGCCTATATCCATCCCTCTGTACCGAATGGCTCCTGCTGAATTGAGAGAATTGGAAGAATAGCTGAAAGATCTGCTAGATAAGGGCTTTATCAGCCTGAGCACGTCACTGTGGGGTACGCTAGTTTTGTTCGCGAAAAATAAAGATGGCTCCCTCCACATATGCATAGATTATTAGCAGTTGAATAAAGTTACTATTAAGAATAAATACCCACTTCCCAAGATAGATGACTTATTTGATCAGCTGCAAGGAGAGAAATATTTTTATAAAATTGACTTGAGATTCGAGTACCACCAGATTCGAGTTCATGAGAAAGATATCCCAAAGATAGCTTTCAGGACCAGGTATGGTCATTTCGAAGTTCTAGTTATGTCCTTCGAGTTGAAAAATTCCCCAGCAGTGTTCATGGATCTGATGAACAGTATCTTCAGACCGTATTTAGATCTATTTTTGATAGTATTCATTGACGATAATCTGGTATACTCTCGCTCAGTAGAGGAACACAGAGATCATTTACGCACAGTACTTCAGATTCTCAGAGACCTCCAGTTATATGCAAAGTTTTCTAAATGTGAGTTCTGATTAAATTCTGTAGCTTTCTTGGGACACATTGTATCAGAAGCTAGTATTCATGTTGATTCACAGAAAATAGAGGCAGTAAAGGCATGGCCTAGACTCACAACTCCAGTGGAGGTTCGCAGTTTCCTGGGATTAGCTGGGTATTACAGAAGGTTTGTGGATGGATTTTCTACCTTATAAGCGTCGTTGACTAAATTGACTCAGAAAGCAGTCAAATTTCTATGGACCGAAGCCTATGAGTAGAGTTTCCAGGAATTGAAAAACAAATTGAACTCAACACCAGTGTTAGCTTTGCCGGAAGGTTCAGAGGGTTATGCTGTATATTGCGACACTTCAGGCGTTGGGTTATGGTGTGTTTTGATGCAACATGGAAAGGTAATTGTGTATGCTTCAAGGCAACTAAAGAAACATGAAAAGAATTATCCCACCCATGATCTGGTGTTAGTTGCAGTGATTCACGCCTTAAAGATATGGAGGCATTACTTGTATAGGGTGCATGTAGATATTTTAACTGATCATAAAAGCCTCCAGTATATTTTCACACAAAAAGAGCTGAATTTGTGACAACGCCGTTGGTTAGACTTGTTGAAAGATTATGATGTGAACATGTTGTATCACCCAGGGAAAGCCAATATTATAGTAGATTCCCTCAGTCGCCGATCTATGGGCAGTCTGGCACATCTGAGGCTAGAATAGTGGGAAATGACCCAAGAATTGCACCGGCTAGCCAATTTAGCATTTCATATAGCAGATATGGAGGATAATGGGACTATAATATAGAATGCAATAGTATCATCCCTGGTCGTAGAGGTAAAATAGCAGCAGTACGAGGATTCTCACTTAGCATAGCTCGGAGATAAGGCTCAACAAGGTGAATTATTAGCTTTCGAGATAACTGGAGACAGGGTTTTGTGGTATAGAGGTCGCCTCTGCATTCTAGATGTAGCAAGGCTCTGCCAACAAATTATGCCAGAGGTACACTACTCTCATTACTCTCTTCATCCAGGTTCGACGAAGATGTACCATGATATAAAAGAGATATACTGGTGGCCTGGAATGAAGAAAGATGTAGCCGCATTTGTAGCACAGTGTCCTAATTGTCAGCAGGTAAAGACTGAACATCAAAAAACTGGCGGCCTAACTCAAGAGATGGCTATACCTATGTGGAAAAGGGAGGCAGTTAACATGGACTTCATGACCAGATTACCCCATATGAGATGCAAATTTGATTTTATTTGGGTGATTGTTGATAGGTTGTCAAAATCAGCTCACTTTCTACCAGTCCGGACCACATTCTCAGCTGAAGATTACACCAAGCTATATATTAAAGAGATAGTCCGATTGCATAGTGTCCCAACATCTATCATCTCAGACAGGGAGGCACAGTTTATGGATAGATTTTGGAAATCACTTAAAAAAGGTTTGGCGACACAGGTTAATCTGAGTACAGCATTCCATCCTCTGACAGACAGCCAGGCAGAGCGCACCATTCAGATGCTCGAGGATATGTTGTGGGTGTGTGTGCTAGATTTTTAAGGAAGTTGGGATGAACATTTACCCCTCATTTAATTTTCATATAATAACAATTATCTTTCCACAATTTAGATGGCGCTTTATGAGGCATTATATGGGTGGAAATACAGGTCCCTCATTGGGTGGTTTGAGGTAGGAGAGGCAGAGTTAGTCGGACCAGATATGACTCACCAGTCAGAAAAGAAAGTAAAACTTATCAGAGAGCAGTTACTGACATCCCAGATTCGTTAGATATCCTACTCCAATGCACAACATAGAGACTTGGAGTTTAATGTAGAATATTGGGTATTCCTTAAAGGTTCACCGATGTAGGGCGTGATGAGGTTTGGCAAGAAAGGCAAGCTTAGCCTGAGGTTCATTGGGCCATATTGGATCATCTGAAGGATAGGCCGAGTGGCATATGAATTAGAATTGCCTTCAAAGTTAGAGTCTGTTCACCCAGTATTTTATGTGTCTATGTTGCGAAAGCGTATAGGAGACCCATCCCGAGTTGTGCCAGTTGAGGAAATTGAGTTACTGAGGAGTTAGCCTACGAAGAAATTCTAGTTGCAAAACTAGATAGACAGGTTCGCAGACTAAGAACTAAAGATGTAGCCTCCGTTAAAGTGTTGTGGAGGAATAAAAATAAAGAAGGGATAACCTGGGAAGCCGAGGATGATATGAGATCCAAATATCCTTATTTGTTCCAGGATTGATTCAGATTATGCAGTTAAGGTGATGTTGTTATTCAGTGGTTATTTTACTACTTATGTTATCAGTACTATTTAGCTGGCTACCTCTCTGTGGTGAAATAGCTGTTATAGTGTCCTGTGAGATGCCCATGTTGGGCTTTTTTGAGTTTCAGGTTTCTGGATAGTCCATATTATAGAGGAGACTCTGCCGGAATTTTTCTAAGTATTAGCTAAAAGAGTTAACTCCTATAAGCCTGAAGATTACATTCGAGGACGAATGTTCCTGGGGGGGGGAGGATGTTACACCCCTTAAAATATTATAGGTTAGTAGGCATACGTGTGGACTTTTGATGAATAAAGAAAGTTTGACGCGTGTTGGAAAATCCCTGGGAGTAGGGTCGAGCGACGCCAGGCCGCAAGGGCCAGTGCGGTGCGCCAGCCCTATTGGCGCTATAGGAGGCGTGGCGTGGCAAGGAGGTTGGTGCTTTGTCCAGCGTAGGGCGCCCCTCTGCCACCGCCCTTGGTTATATATATAGCCCCTTAGTTTATTTTAAATAACTTCTAAATTATCCCCATGGACAAAATAGAGTAAGCACGCATCTCTCTCTACATTTTCAACCGATTACACTACCAAATGCCGTCCAAACTTAAATTAACTTCGGGTAATGAGTTCTAGGCCTATGGGAAGCATTACTACGGAGTTATTTCTCGAAAATTCTCCTGGAAAATCAAAACCCTGTTGAGTAAAAGTTGTTAGAATTGTTTAAAATTGATTCCTAAATGGCCACGGGCCTTAGGTGAGTATTTCTTCCTTCTGAGCTCTCGAGAAATTGCGAGTTTTTGCCAAATTATTCAGCATTGAATTGTAGTTACTATTATTATTAAAAGATATTGTTTTTGCCGAGTTTAGTATTGAAATTAGCCCTATTCTCCCTGTATCAGGGCTGCAATTAGATAGAACCACCGGTCGCCAGTTGAGACTTGCCAGTTAAACGAAAGTCGGCATTTGAGGTATGTAAGGTTGTCCTTTTCAACAAGTTATATTCTTCATAAAGTTAGTACAACTTGTGTAACTATAGTATCTCAGAGTAATCCTATTGTGGTCAGTTGTTATGAATAGAATTGAGACGACACTAATGATATAGTAATCCTCATCAGAATTAACCTTAGCTGAATCAATTTCCCTTACGATGTTTGGGTTGTTAGATGTTAGCTCCTGAGGGCCATATTGAGTTCTGTCATGTTGAGGCCGTGAGGGCCATATTGAGTTCTATCAGATTGAGGCCGCGAGGGCCATATTGAGTTCAATCAGATTGAGGCTATGAGGGCCATATTGAGTCCTATCAGATTGAGGCCGTGAGGGCCATAGTGAGTTTTATCAGATTGAGGTTGTGAGGGACGTCTTGAGTTACCCTAGATAAGGTCCGTGAGGGTCGTATCTAGCTACAACAATTACATTATAACCCATAGTTGAGCCAAGGCTCGGGGTCCAGTTACACAGCTCAAACGCAGATACAGCTACAGGAGCCTATCTGGCTCAGATATAGTTTTAGAGAATGAGTAGTCCTGAGTTACAGTATGTTTACGACTTTCAGTATCCAGTTAGCAGAGTGTATATTATTTGTACCTGTTGGGGCTTATGCGGGCCCAGGTAGGTTATTCTGTATTGTTTTGTACCTTCCAGGCTTATGGGAGCCCGGTTAGGTTCTTTTTTGTGTATCTACACTTGTTAGTTAGATGTTTCATGTTATACCCCGAAAACCTAAGGATCAGACCCGAGAGTCAAAATGGTGAAAAACTGAAATTTCGCACCAGGTCACAGAATGAATCGTAAGAAGGCTCGGGAGGAGTGACCAAGAGTCATCAGGTGACTCGTGGTCTAGTAGGGTTGGAAGTAGGTGTTGAGAAGACCATGGACATGACCACGAGTTGTGGTCAGGTCTCATGACTCATGAGGTCTCCCATGGCCTAGACGGGTTGTTTGTAGAGGAGGCTTTAGGCAGTAGAAGCCATGGATGGTGACCACGAGTTGTGGTGTCTTCCGTGAGGTCCCCTAGTTGTTTTGAGCAGTGTACCAGATGAATCATGGCCATGAGTCGTGGCCTATGAGCACTAGTCATCCAGTCCCTCATGGGGACTGGTAGTCAGCCAAATTCTGCGATTTTAGTAAGGGCTTTTCCGTAATTCCTAAGTCCCAGGGGCCTATACTACGTCATTTAAGGCTCGTTTTACAAGGTTTTAAGAGGGAAAAACCTATTCTAAGCTAATTCATTTCATGCGTGCAAACTTGAGAGTTTGAAGAGAGGATTTAGAGTAAGTCTTCAAGGTTTCCATTGGAATCTCATTTTGGGAAATCGGGAAGTGGTAGAATCATCCCTTTCAAGTATGTAAGGTTATGAGTGGGTGTTTCCTTCCTCACCCACGCCTAATCTCGATCTAAGTATGAGAAATTCCTATGATCAAGTTATAGGGTTTTTATCCAATTGCATAATCCTTTAATTTCTATACATGGGTACGATTGTATTATGTTTATATTGATGAATTGTGAAGCTTGGGCAGATTTTAGATTATTTTTAATCAAAAATTGTGTTTTCAAAATTATGAAATAAAATGCCCATGGATGAGAAGTTCATGAAAGAAGAGAATGATGATGAATGTATGATGATGATGAGATTTGATGATGAAAAGCATGTTTCTAAAGCTACCCATGATTATGATATTGTTTTCAAAATGAATTGAATAGATCCAAGCATGATAAAGTTTTTGGCAAGGCCCTTATATCAAGTATGACGATGTAGTATCTCTAAAGTAAGCTTACCACATGGTTTGGCATAGATGCTCCCACTTATATTTGAGATTGTGGTATGTTTCGAAATAAAGCTTCTCATATGCATGAATTCATAATTGAGATATATGTATTATTGAGCTTCATTTTCATACGATGTCGGTTCTATACATGATTTTATTATTGAGCTTTGTCAAATGACAATGTTGAGCTTCATTTCATACGACGTTTAGTTTATGCATGATTCCATTACTGAGATTCATCAATAGATGATGTTGAGCTTTGTTATATACTATGTAGAGCATTGCATGTTTTGGGAGAAGAGTGTAGCACCGAGCGGGCAAAGGGTCGATCACCCTACGCCCCAGAACTACGCGCCAATGTAGGTTGATACTATTAAGTTATTGGGTCCTCCGTAGTGAGCTATCCCCGACCCTTATGGCCCATGAGCTTGATATCGATATCATGGTAGCATCCTTAGCCCTAGCAAGGTTTTGGATGGCTCTACCCACTTGAGTGTGATAGTCGGGACCACGTAAGCTCTATTGTGGTATGTCGGTTAAGTGACGAGTCTCCCACTGTCTAAATCATTCAGATTTCATATTCATCACTCATGATAATTATCTTACGCATGCATGTTCAAAAAGCAAGGTTCGGCTCATTGTTCAGCTTTTTTATAAATGTCAAAAAATTCGGCTTTGAGTCACTCGAGTCAGTTATGATGTTATGAAGCTATGCATGGTCTTACTATGAAAAGATTACGATTTCAGGATGAATGCATGTTGTCCTTCTTCTCAGATTCACAAGCTTATGATATGTTATGAGATGTTTTAAATGATTTACTTTACTCAAGCGGTTTTATGTACCTTGCATACTCGGTACATTTTATGTACTGATCACATACTTTCTATATTGTATCGTTTCATGATAAAGGACCCAGCTCTAGGCTTAGCCCCGCTCGTAGTCGGTTGTCCAAGTTAGCACCTACTTGGTTGGTGAGTCCTCATCCTTCGAGGGCTAGACTTTCAATTTCCTTATGTATTTTTAGTTTCAATATTATTGAGTTATTTGGGGTCTTGTCCCATCAACTCGTCCAGATTAGAGGCTTTTTAAACTTTGTATGTGTTTAGCTTCAGATGCTTATTCTGATGTTATGTTGAGTTAGACTTCTGCTGAGTTTATATTGATGATTTCTTCTATTTATCGAATGAGTTAGATGTATGATTATGCCATGGGTCGACTTGAGGTCTCTCGGGTCCCTTGTCCCGTGTTTATGATTCGAGCCTCCGTTCGGGTCGTAACATTTCAGATGGTGAGATCATTCAGGTTAAACTCTTACCATTCTTCATGATTACTTCAGTTTGATCAGCTTTCATTCAGTTATCATTTTACTGCCTTATATATTCGGTGCATATTGCACTGACGCCCATCCTTGGGGCACTGCGTTACTTTCCTACAGGTGCGGATAGACACGGTTGGGGGCTCTCTTAGTCATCAGCTGAAGTTAACAGTTTGTACGGCTCCCTTCCTCCGGAGTTGGTAGTTAGAAGAGGTTTGTTCTTTTGTTGTACAACTTATGGGTAGGTCGGGGCCCTGTCTCGACCATTATTCCACTCTTAGAGGCTTGCAGGCTACATATTCTAGCAGTTAGTTTTTTTTGTTGGCCGTGTGGGGCCTATGTATGTTTTATTTCATATGATGGCCGCATGGGGCCTTGTTTAGTTGTCAGTTAGAAGCTTTGTCGGCTATAGCGTAGGTTAGCTGCTTGATTTCATTTCAGTTATAACTAGACAGCATGGTGGTCTTGTCGGCCCGCATAAGATCCTTGTTATTGTGTTGTGGGTAGTTAGCTGTTTTCTTTTACAGGTGGCCTTGTTGGCCAGAGGCTGTATTTTCAGCCGAGATATAGCTCATCTTTTTCTTGGATTACGTTATAGGCATGCACCAGTAGTGCATCAGGCCAGTCAGGTGAGTCTAGATCCTAGTGTGGCACTAGGTACCAGTCATGCCTCCCAAGGTGGGGCATGACATGTCCAATACTTAAACATGCTTGAAATCAACTTGATTCACTTTCAAAACATGAACATAAACATGGGTATTTCGAAATCATACTTTCTTCATAACATCTCATCATGCTTATACACATACTTCATAGATCTCAACATTCATGAACTTTCTTGGATGGGCATCATAGTTTAGAAAACTTGAAAACATAATTTATAATTTAAAATATTATAAAATCTTCCCATTAATCATGAATCATCATTTAAAACATGCTTAGATCATACCCATGATTGAAACTTAGAAATTCATGTATTGGGTAAAAACCCCATGGAATCATCAATTAGAACATCATGAATTGAGAGGGAATTGGGAATGGGTGTGGAATATTGCACCCATTCATAGCCTTACATACCTAAGAGGATCTGATTTCACAACTTCTTTGATTGCCCAAGGAAGAATTGAGGAAGAACCTTGATGAACTATGCTTGATCACTCTCTAAACACTTAAACTTGCATGCATGAGTTTTGAATACGCTAGAATGACTTAACCTATCTAAATACACTCTATTCTAAGCTTAAAACGACATAGTTTAGGCCTTAGAAACTTAGGAATTATGGAAAGGCCCTTAATAAATTCGTAGAGAAAAATACCCTGCCAGTCCCAATGAGGGACTGGACGACTCGTCGTCCCTAGTCATGACTCATGGTCTGCATTCGTTACTTGTGCTGCCAAAATTCTTTCGAGTCACCATGAGCGACACCATGACTCGTGGTGTACTCGATGATTCGTGGTGACCAATCCATTAGGTACACTGCCCGAATTTTCCAACTTTCATCCAACCCTTGACCACAACTCACATTACGACTCGTGGTGTTGACCACAACTCGTGGTCACCTCAAATCCCAAAATTTCAACCAAGTCCCAGCCTTTCCCCACGAGTCACTTAACAACTCGTGGGGTTCCTAATGGGTCACTGGACGACTCGTCTTGTAACCTGGTGTAGGAATTCCTGTTTTCTCCATTTGAACTCCCGAGTATGATCTTAGGGCTTTCGGGGTATTACAATATCTCCCCTTTGGGAATATTCATCCTCAAATGTTGAAAATCATACTGAAAAGCAGGGAAATGCAATCATCATACACAAATACTGAACATACATGCTGAAAACTAATGGAGTGACTGACTTCGATCTGAACTACATGACCGAACTGAATTTCCTAAATCACACATACATCAATTTACATGATAGATACATGAGCTGTCCATGAAACTGAATAGAGTACTGAGGAGGAAACTGATACCTCAAATTGAAACTAAGCCGGAAGTTTATAGATGGGGGTATCTAGCCATCATATCTTCTTCGGCTTCCCATGTAGCTCCCTCAACATGCTGATTCCTCCATAAAACTTTGGCCAAAGCTACTTCTTTGTTTCTTAGCTTATGAACCTGACGATCCAATATTTCCACTGAAACCTCTTCATAACTAAGGCTGTCTTTCACACCCACACTTTTCACCAGAACAATTAGAGCTAGATCACCCAAACACTTCTTCAAGAGAGATACATGTAAAATTGGATGGACTGAAACTAATTCTGAGGGCAACTCCAATTCATATGCCACCTTGCCCATCTATTTCAGAATCCGGTACGGGCCAACAAAACGGGGACTGTGTTTTCGTTTCTTTCTGAACGTCATCACTCCCTTCATAGGGGATACCTTCAAAAACACCCAATCATCAACTTCAAACTCAAGATCCCTCCTCCTCACATCCACATAGGACTTTTGGCAACTTTGAGCTATTTTGGACCTGTCCCTTATAAGCTGAACTTTCTCCATAGCCTCATAGACTAAATTTGGACCTATCACCGTAGCTTCACCGACTTCAAACACACAAAGAGGCGATCTACACCTCCGCCCAAGTGTCATGCCCCACCTTGGGAGGCATGACTAGCACCTGGTGCCCTACTAGGACTTGAGCTACTGAACTGGCTGATCCTAAGCACCTCTAGTGCAGGAATGGCTCTAACTCTAGAATCAAGAAAACAACGGGCTATATAGTCGTTGTAAATACAACCCCCGATCGACAAGGCCCATAGCCACCTGTGAAAAATAAATAGCTAAACAAGGCCCCACACGGCCAACACTCATAATCTAAATCACATACGGCCCCACGCGGCTGATACATCTAACCACATGGAAAAGATACAATCTGCAAGCCTCTAGGAGTAATAAGATGGTCAGGATAGGGCCCCGACCTACACATACTGTATAAACAAATGAAGTAAACCTCTGTCACACAAGCTCCGGAAGAAAGGAGCTGATAGATATGTGCGGCTGACTAAAACTACGAGGGATCTACTCCTCGTCTATCTGTACCTGCAGGCAAGTAATGAAGCGCCCCCGTAAGGACGTCAGTACAATATGTACCGAGTATATAAAGCAATAGCTGTAAATGACTGAAAGTAAGGAAATAAAGTTGATCAATAGCTGGAGTAAAGGAAACAGACTGAAGCTGGTTGAAGTAGTAAAATCAGGACTAAACGTAACTGTAATAAGAAGGGTAGGGGTCATACCTGACAAACGAAACGTCTTACTGTCTAACTATCAGTAACTAAAGCAACATAACATAAACCTTACCTGGCTCCCGTAAGCTAGAAGGTGCAATCAACACATAACAACCCACGCGGGCCCCCATTAGCCCTAGTGAGTACACCTCAATCTAATTACCCCTATCCAGGTCATACCCCACCACCTACTAACTATGAGCATGCTGCCGGTCCCCTGGGTATGCAGCTTGGGCCCGTTGGGCCCTTGACTATAGCTGTGCCTTAAGTCTGGAGGACTCCTGAAATCTACACCCTGGGCGCAAGCACTCGGTGAGGGTGTGTATAGGCCAACCACGACAAAATATAAGGAGTTGGCTCCCCATTTTCATCCTTTGCGGACGGCATGCCGCTCCATAGAGTAACGTATCCTCGCCCTCTGGCGGATGAGTCGGCACAACTATTAACCCTGGGGCGTTCACGGAAGTTATACAGGTAATCCAGCCCAAACAATGCAAATACAGGTCTCAACTGATAACAATAACTGCACACAATCACATACTCCTGATACGCTTTACTAAGAGTCATACTGGATTACTATACTGGAGAAACTGACAAATAAATCTATCTGTATAGTGAGAGAGTATCTGGTCTTCTGGGCCTCATGCTAATGCTACTCGCCTCTAGGATAATCTGTATGACTATTTATAGGAACACCATGTGCACGTATTTGATGAGAGGATCCTGATAGTGATCATGATCTCTAATAATCTGGGCTGAATAGAGTGAGGTTCTGAAGTAGTCTAACAATACTTTGAATGTCCTACTCGAACATCTGTAGCTCATGCATAACTGTGGAGTTGCAGATAGCTAACTACTTTATTTTTCTAATTAAACAACTATAGAGCTGGGCTTGGTCGAACTTGCTTCTAGGCGATCGGTCCCTTGTTCTTCATAGGGAGCTTACCGATCTTCTTAACCTGTGGTTAACACTGTATTAGCAGAGTACTACTGACTCCTTAAGCCTTGTCTGAACCCACTCGGATCTATGTTACTATTCTGAGCGTTATATTACTGTTCTAGGCAATTCTCAAACTTATAGGCAATTCTATATAGAGTGGCCCTCTTCTGGCACTCTGTACCTGGATACCTTACAAGAACAGGCAAGGGTACTAGCCCGTCACTGGTTACTGATGTGGACCCCTCCTTGGGGTACCCACGGGTTTATCTCACTTGGACGACTAGGCTGGCTTGCTGGGCATTCTACATGATAACTGTTAAATCCACTAAGGCTGACAATCACTGATAAGGCTAAAGGGACAACATACGATCACTCAATACACTGGAGAACCCTGGTGTCGCTAACTCTTGAATATACCTATTCTGTCTCTATTTCTAGTTCTGGAACGTGCAATAACGTTAATGACCTCTAAGGATGCTTTCCTGCTAATACAGGCGCCAACTTGTTGTCAGACTGTCTAACTGCCCATACTGTTTAACCAACTGATTCAGGCTACTAACTCTTACGAGCCTCTGAAGTCTAGGTCTGGCAACAAACATATAAGTCTACTATCATAAAAAGCTGAGAATAAAAGAGTTCCTATAGCTTCATACGTGAATCACATTTAACCTGCTCCCCTTTTAACAAGGGGTCCTGCAGTACGATATGTATATGAGTTCTAACAGCTAGCAAGAATTTATGTAACTGTAATCCCTATTAGTAGCTATCACCACATATCTGATATTTATATACGTAGATCAATAACAACTAATTGCAACATATCAAATTACAATCTAATGGTAGAAACCATCTGCAACATCTGAGATCGTTACTTCTATTCGAGAACATAAGTCGTAACACTGTATGAGCAGGATACTTGCCAAGAGTTAAGCCTTACATACCTTGATCGCCGTTTACCAATTAGCTGGCGAGTTTCGGCTCGTGTTCAACTGCCCTTCTCAACTGAAATCGTGTTACTAGAAAGATAGGATTAGTTTTATCACTAAATTCGGGAAAAAGGAAAACTTTATATATAAATATTAACTATATTTATAATTAAACAGAACATGGTCAAAACCTCGTTCTTTCTCGAAGATCTAGAAGGGAGAAATACTTACTTTAAACCTGGGATCATATTTACGCTAGTTTGGAGCAATTCCAACAACTTTGGCTCGGCGGGACGACGATTTGCCGGGCAAATTTCACGAAACTAACTCCGTAGAAATTCTCTCTGCAGCCTTATTCTTCGATACCCGAAGTTAATTTGAATTTGGATGGCGTTTGACGGCGTAATCGGAAGAAAATTATATGAACCCTTTGTCATTATCCACTGCTGGTCGAGTTAATTGTGAGAAATATCTTAAAGTTTAAGGGTGAGGCCTATATATACTTGGATCCGGATGCATAGCAACGTTGCACATTGGCCAACATGCCGTTTTGCATCCGTTCCACGTTGGCTAATGCGGAGGTAGAGCCTCCGTGCCACTTTGCCCCTCTGGCAGCTTGGTTCGACCTCCTTTCGCGAAATCCCAACTTGGCACTCGTTCGGCCTTTCCCTGGGCCCTTTTCTCGCACGTGAGGCATTCTAAAACTTCCAACCAACATGCTAATAGGCTAACTACATGCTAGAAACTTACGGGGTGTATCACATAGAGAGCCTCAAACGGAGCCATCTGAATTCTAGAATGGTAGCTGTTGTTATACGCAAACTCAATGAGAGGAAAATGTTCATCCCTACTATCCTTAAAGTCAATCACACATTCTCTCAACATGTCCTCTAGAAGTCAATCACACATTCTCTCAACATGTCCTCTAGAGTCTGAATAGTCCGATCCACCTAACCATCTGTTTGCGGGTGAAATGCTATACTGAGCTTGACCTGTGTACCAAGTCCCTTTTGAAACGATCTCCAAAACTGTGAGGTAAATTGAGTACCTCTATCTAATATGATGGAAAATGGAACTCCATGCAACCGAACTAACTCCCAAATGTACAACTTAGAATAATCCTTCGTTGAATCAGTAGTTTTGACCAGTAGGAAATGAGCTACATTGGCCAACCTGTCCATAACCACCCAAATGGAGTCACACTGTCGACGAGTGCGAGGAAATGCTGTGATGAAGTCCATATTGATCTCCTCCCACTTCCAAGTAGGAATACTGATGTATTGAAGAAAACCTATGGTCATTGATGCTCCACTATCACCTATTGACAATTCAGACACTTAGCCACAAATTCTGCAATGTCCTTCTTCATGCCATTCCACCAATAGACTTCCCGTAGGTCACAATACATCTTGGTTGCACATGGATGTATGGAATATCTGGAACCATGAGCCTCATTCAACATTCGATCTGGCAAATCATCAACATCCGGTACACATAACCGACCCTGATATCCGAGCACACCATTTCCCCCTTTGGAGAAGACCTCCACCTTCAGATTCTAAACAACTTCACCTTTCTAAGATAGGATCCTCATCTTGTCTAAGTTTTACATCAGTCACCAAGGATGATTCTGATCCGTTCTGAACAATAACACCACCATCTGTCAAGTCAAACAAAAGAACTCCCAACCGTGCAAGATAATGACATCCTTCACAAGCTCCTTCCTCCCCTCATCTACATGGGACATACTTTCCATAGAAAGCCTACTAAGAGCATATGCTACCACATTAGCCTTGTCCAGATAGTAAAGAACACTCTTATCATAATCCTTGAGTAGCTCCAACCACCTTCTTTGATGAAGATTTAGATCCTTCTAGGTAAACACATACTGCAGGATTTTTTGGTATGTAAACACATCTACATGGACCCCGTACAAATAGTGTCTCCAAATCTTACAGGCAAATACCATCGCCGCCAATTGAAGATCGTGAGTCTGATAATTCTTTTCATGGACCTTCAGCTGCCTAGAAGCATATGTTATAACCTTATCATGCTGCATCAATACACAACCAAGGCCAATCCTCAAAGCATCACAATATACCACAAACTCATCGGTACCCTCAGGTAGGGTTAACACAGGTGCTGATGTGAGTCGAGCCTTCAACTCTTGGAAGCTCTTCTCACAAGCCTCTGACCATTGAAACCTTACCTTCTTCTGGGTCAATTTCGTCAACAATGCTTCAATAGATGAAAAACCCTCCACAAATCTCCGATAATAACCAGCTAAACCCAAGAAACTTCTGATATCCGAAGGATTCACCGGTCTAGGCCAATTCTTCACTGCCTCTATCTTTTGAGAGTCTACCTATACACCCTCACTTGAAACCACATAACCCAAAAATGCCACTAAGTTTAACCAAAATTCATATTTACTGAATTTAGCATATAGTTGATGATCCTTCAAGGTCTGTAGCACCACCCTCAAATGAGCGACATGCTCCTCCTCGCTCCGAAATATATTAGGATGTCATCTATGAACATAATCACGTACATAAGCAAGTATAGATGAACACCCTGTTAATCAAATCCATAAAATCTACAGGAGCATTCATTAGTCCAAAATACATAACTACAAACTCATAGTGACCATACCTAGTCATGAAAGCTATCTTCGAGATGTCACTCTCCCGAACCATGAGCTGATGGTATCCATATATGTGATCTATCTTTGAAAAGTACTTAGCACCCCGAAACTGATCAAACAAATCATCAATCTTGGGGAGAGGATGCTTGTTCTTGATGGTGACTGATGTGCCCGTAAGTGTACGGGTCATTCAAGTAATACAGTGGCCCTTTTTAAGAGCCGGATGTCGAACCCACAGGGACTGGACCAATTCACCTAATTATCATGTTCAAGTGTGATATTAAATGTCGTAAGTGTTGATTATAGACTTTTTTGAGAAATTTAATTAAGTCTAGATGTGGTCAACGAAATACTCTGAAATCATTCAAGGAGCAACTAGAGTTAAAGCCGGATCATCATGTGATACTAAAATTTGCAATGGTTTAAGTATGAAACTATAAATTGTCGTCTCACATAATTAAAATTGCATGTTCATGATCTTCCGCACCTCTAAACACGACAAACTAGCCTCCCTACTACATTGTTGAGCGAGGATGTCATTTTTAGTTCGTGGGCAATTCACTACGTGGATGTGGTTTATGGGGTTTATGCCATTGATTTGGGTACTTCCGTACCTCCAACCATTTAACCAATCTTAGCTTCACAACTACTCCTACAAGTGGTGGAGTACGATTCTAAGTTGGTGTCTTTCTATCTTCCCATTTTATCAACCAAGCAAGGTAATTAGGTATATTCCTATCCTAACCACAAATCTTATCAAAAGACAAGAACTTGCTTCCAACATTCTCATGTTCTTTCCTAGGTTTGCTTTCTCAAGCATTTACCTACGCGTAACGTGTGTGTTTTCATGGTGATCAATCATAAAAACAACCATAATTAAGAATGCAAGACAAAACAACAATCAATAACTTAATTCCAAAACAAATTCGTAAAAACACAATCATAACTCATGGCTTCAACCCTAGAGGAAGGGTTCTAGCCACTCAAGTTCGTAAAATTACAAGAAAACATTGTTAAAGTAACATACTTACAACAATTGGTAGAAGAGAAGATGAAATTGATGAACCCTAGGTGAGTTCTCCCACTTCTCCCTTCACTCCTAGGTGGTTTTCCAGAAGAAAATCGTGACAAAATGATTTTAGGAGCTAAGGGACCTATTTATAGTAAATGAGAGATGTATAAAATTATGCCCAACATGGAATAGCTCCGTGTCATGGAGGTTATCGTGCCAATATGCCTCAGTGACATGGAGGCATCGCGTAGGCACACTGGAAAGAAAAACAGTCGCCAAGCAGAAGCTGTCCGCATTGGCCGCGTGTCACGCTGCTTGTGCAGCGCGTTAGGTGGCGTGTCACGGCCCTTGTCGCGCAGCCTGCCTGCCGTGGCACGTTGCCAACACGCAGGTGGGCTGTTTCGCGCACCCTCCTTGCCAGCGTTCGCGTTTTACTTTCGATTCCATGCCTCCACTTCACAAACTCATGGATTAGTTCCTCAAATTCATTGTAAACCTACAAAAATAAGAACTAATCATGTTGGTTAGTATATATATTCACATTTACATAGAAATACATGAAAATGCATATAATTAAGTCGATAAATAAGACAAAACTGAGTTACAAAGCATCACTCGAGCATGCTATGTCCCCATAACATCAAATTAAAATTAAAAGGGCTGAGAAATACTCCCTGAGCCTTTATGCCTAGCTAACAGCATGCTTTTCTTCAAGTTTTTATAAGTGGGTGTTTGACCCCACACTTCTTCTCTTCCATCCTTGTTAGCTTCCTCTTCCACGGATACTCAGACTTCTCCTCTTTCTGTGCCTAACTTTCCAGCAAAAACAACACAATTTGGAAATAAACAAAACACATAAACAAAAATCACAAACTGTACCTGCGGTACCCTTGGGTTGCCTCCCAAGCAGTGCCTTATTTTACGTTGCGGCACGACGTGAACTATCCTTTTTAGTACATCCTCATACCTGGGTTCCCTATCGAGAACCATCTTCTTCTCTTTTGATTTTTTAGAGGAAACAGCCTCCACTCTGTTCCTCTCTTCCTCCAACTTCTTATCAAACTGAAGCCCTTTATCATCCCAAGAAGTTATGGAGTTCGGTGGCTCAGACTTCAACAACCTCTTTGCCTCTCCCAACAATGAGAATGGGAAGAGGATAAGTCGGACCTAGTGTGTGGACACTCCGGTGGGGACGAAAGTGTCACTAATCTCTAAAAAGTTCTGTAAGTGCTGTTGCGGGTCCTCATGTGCCATCCCAGTGAATTGACCACTAGAATGTAACAACTGCACCATATTCTGTTTCAATTCAAAGATCCCTCCAGGTTCCGGTTTACGGATGCTAGAGTTCACAATCGTCGCTTGTGGGATTGCCACTCCGCGAACTGGTCTGGCTGTCATTGCTTTCGGTGACAATTGTGCTTGTCCTGCGGGTGGTTGTTGTTGTACCTTTTCTTGAAGTCTTTTTAGCTTTTGCTGAAGAGCTACTCTCCTTCGCAAATGAATTTTATGTTCTGGTTCAAGCAACAGTTCCACAAGCTCTCTATTTCTAGCCAGCTCGGCAAGACAACCTGTCACCTGATATGAGTCAGAGTAAGACCAAGTTTCTTAGCACTTAAGGAAATTTAAAAATCACACAAAAATAGATAAATTCTCTAAACTTCACTGATTCCCCAACAACGGCGCCAAAAACTTCATGTGCCCGCAAGTGACGGGTCGTTCAAGTAATACAATGGCCCCTTTTTAAGAGCCGGATGTCGAATCAACAGGGCCTGGACCAATTCAGCTAATTATCAAGTTCAAGTGTGATATTAAATTCCGCAAGTGTTTATTATAGACTTTTTCAAGAAATTTAATTAAGTCTAGATGTGGTCAACGAAATACTCTGAATTCATTCAAGGAGCAACTAGAGTTAAAGCCGGATAATCATGCGATACTATGATTTGCAATGGTTTAAGTATGAAACTATCAATTGTCGTCTCACATAATTAAAATTGCATGTTCATGGTCTTCCAAACCTCTAAACACGACAAACTAGCCTCACTACTACATCGTTTAGCGAGGATGTCATTTCTAGTTCGTGGGCAATTCACTACGTGGATGTGGTTTATGGGCTTTATGCCATTGATTTGGGTACTTTCGTACCTCCAACCATTTAACCAATCTTAGCTTCACAACTACTCCTACAAGTGGTGGAGTACGATCCTAAGTTGGTGTCTTTCTATCTTCCCATTTTATCAACCAAGCAAGGTAATTAGGTATATTCCTATCCTAACCACAATCTTATCAAAAGACAAGAGCTTCCTTCCTACATTCTCATGTTCTTTCGTAGGTTTGCTTTCTCGAGTATTTACTTACGCATAACGTGTGTGTTTTCATGGTTATCAATCATAAAAACAACCATAATTAAGAATGCAAGACAAAACAACAATCAATAACTTAATTCCAAAACAAATTCGTAAAAACACAATCATAACTCATGGCTTCAACCCTAGAGGAAGGGTTCTAGCCACTCAAGTTCGTAAAATTACAAGAAAACATTGTTAAAGTAACATACTTACAAGATTTGGTAGAAGAGAAGATGAAATTGATGAACCCTAGGTGAGTTCTCCCACTTCTCCCTTCACTCCTAGGTGGTTTTTCAGAATAAAATCGTGACAAAATGATTTTAGGAGCTAAGGGACCTATTTATGGTAAATGAGAGATGCATAAAATTATGCCCGGCATGGAATAGCTCCGTGTCACGGAGGTTATCGTGCCAATATGCCTCCATGACATGGAGGCATCGCGTAGGCACACTGGAAAGCAAAACAGTCGCAAGCAAAAGCTGTCCGCGTTGGCAGCGTGTCACGCTGCTTGTGCAACGCGTTAGGTGGCGTGTCACGACCCTTGTCACGCAGCCAGCCTGCCGTGGCATGTTGCCAACACGCAGGTGGTCTATTTCGCGCACCCTCCTTGCCGATGTTCGCATTTTACTTCCTATTCCATGCCTCCACTTCACCAACTCATGGATTAGTTCCTCAAATTCATTGTAAACCTACAAAAACAAGAACTAATCATGTTGGTTAGTGTATATATTCACATTTACATAGAAATACATGAAACTGCATATAATTAAGTTGATAAACAAGATGAAACTAAGTTATAAAGCATCACTCAAGCATGCTATTTTGCCCGAGATTAGTGACCTTGTTCAATTGTCGATAATCAATACACATACGAAGAGAACCATCATTTTTCAGACAAAGAGAACTGGTGCACCCCATGGAGATTTGCTCGATCTGATGAATTCGTTGTCCAAAAGGTCCTTCAATTTCTCCTTCAACTTCTTTAGCTTAGTTGGATCCATTATGTAAGGAGGAATTGATATAGGCTGCGTATCGGGAAGAAGGTCAATACCAAAATTGATTTCCCTCTCGGGAGGAATTCCCGGTAGATCATCTGGAAACACTTCTAGATATTCATGTACTGCTAGAACTGACTAGATAGTTGGATTCTCAGACGTAGAATCCTTAACCCTTACTAGATGATACATGCACCTCTTAGAAATCATCTTTCTGGCCTTAAGGTAGGAAATGAAACGACCTACAGGCACTGTTGAACTGCCTTTCCACTTTAGGAATGGCTTACCCAAAAATTTGAATTCTACTGCACGGGTTCTACAATCACTGAGGCGTAGCATGCAAATAAGCCAATACATGTCGAGGATAACATCAAAATCAGTCATGGCTATCTCTACTAAATCTGTTAAGGTGAGTTTTTGAAGGACTGTAACGGGGCAATTTCTATACACCCATCTAACTATAACTAAATCACCAACTGGAGTAGAGACTGAGAAGTGTTCTAATAAGATTTTGGAACTGACTCCAAAAGCACTAGCAACATAGGGCGTCACAAAAGATAAAGTAGCCCCTGGATCTAACAATGCATATACATCAAGGTGGAATACTCGTAACATACCAGTGACTATATCCTAGGAGACCTCCCGCTCCTAACGGGATGCTAGGCCATAAAATCTATTTTGGTGTTGTCCGTGACCTGTACTAGTAGATGCACTCTGATGAGATGGGTGTGCGGGTGGAGCTGCTGAACTGGAAGCTGGGCCTCAACCCCTATCATGACCTTGTCTGGCTGCTGGGCAATCCCTAAGCATATGTACAGGCTTCTGTCACCCAAAGTAAGCACCTGTACCCACCAAACACCGCCTTCTGTGTCTCTGACCACATTTGCTACACTCTGGAGGGCTGATCTCTGTGGGTCTACTACTCTTGTTATACCCTGGGAGCTCAAAGATCGGACCCGAGAGTTGATACAAGAAAATTGTAAAATTGATGTTGCAGGCATAGACGAGTCGTGGGACGACTCGTGAGAAGACCCCATGAGTCTTCAGGTGGCTCGTGGGGAGGCCTGGGGGAAATGAAGTACTAAGGTCCCCACGAGTGAGGTAATGACTCGTGGTCAGCCCCCATGAGTCGTCATGTCAATCATGGGGTGGTGTGGGAGTATAGATAGAGGAGATGTCCAGTGTATCTGACGGATGGGACCCCACAAGTCGTGGTCTGTCCCAGTGACTCGTGAGGTGAGTCATGAGCAAGCAGGATGATTCTCATTGATGATCAAGGCAGTGTACTTGACGGTAGGTGACCACGAGTCGTGGTCACTAGGGACGAGTCATTAAGTCAACCGTTACGAGCCCCGGTAGTTCAGTTAACCAGTGCACTTGACGGGCAACTCGATGAGTCGTTGCCCGTCTTGATGAATCGTCAAGTCACCCGTTAGGGTCACTTGGCAGTTATTTCTGCAAAATAGTAAGGGCCTTCTCATAATTTCCTAAGTTCCTAAGACCTATACTACGTCGTTTAAGGCTCCTATTAGTGGGATTTAAGCAGGGTAAAACCTATTCAAAGCCATTCTTCCCATGCATGCAAGTTTGAAGGTTTGAAGAAGAGATTCAAGGAAAAATCTCAAGGTTTCCATTGGAATATCATCTTGAGCTCTTAGAGGGTGTTACAATTCACCATTCCCAGCTATGTAAGGCTAAGAGTGGGTGTCTTCTTCCACACCCATGCCCAATTTCTATCAAATCATGATATATTGTCTATGATCAAGTATGGGGTTTTGCCTAATTGCATAATTCTTCAATCTCTACACATGGGTATGATTAAATTATCGTATATTGATGAATTCTGAAGCTTGGGCAGATTTTAAATTATTTTCAATCCAAATTGCGATTTCTAACTTATGAAATTGAATGCCCATGGATGAGAAGTTCATGAAAGAAGAGATTGATGTTGAATGTATGATGATGATAAGATTTAATGATGAAAAGCATGTTTCTAAAGCTACCCATAATTATGATGTTGTTTTCCAAAAAAAAATGTGTAGATCCTAGTATGATAAAACTTTGGGCAATGCCCATATGATGATTTAAAGTGATGATTTTCCCGACATAAGCTTACCACATTGTTTGAAGTGAAGTTTCCCAATTTCTCATAAATTGTGGTATGTTGAGTTAAATATTTCTACATGTAGCTTACCACATGATTTGGAGTAGATGCTCCCACCTATGATTGAGCTTGTTGTATGTTTCAAAATAAAGCTTCTCATGTGCATGAATGTATAATTGAGATGTATGTTATTATCAAGCTTTGTCAAATGACAATGTTGAGCTTCATTTTCATATGATGTTGAGTCTATGCATGATTTTGTCATTTAGCTTTGGCAATAGACAATGTTGAGTTATGCATGATTTCATATTGAGCTTCGTCATTTGACGATGTTGAGCTTCGTCATATGACGATGTTGAGCTTCATTATTGGACGATGTTGAGCTTCATTATATACGATGGAGAGCATTGCATGTTTTTGGGAGAAGAGTGTGGCACCAAGCGAGTTAAGGGTCGATCACCTTATGCCCCAGAACTACACGCCAACGTAGGTTGATACTATTATATTATTGGGACCTCCCATGTGAGCTATCCTCGGTCCGATTGGCCCTTAAGCTTGATATCGATATCATTGTATCGTCCATCACCCTGACAAGGTTATGGACGGCTCTATCCACTTGAGTGTGATAGTTGAAACCACGTAAGCTCTATCATGGTATGTCAGTTAACTGATGAGTTTCCCACTATCTATATCGTTTAGATTTGCACATTCATTTCTCATGATAATTACCTTGTACATGCATGTTCTAAAAGTAAGGTTTGACTCACTTTCCATATTTTGATATAAGTGTTATGTTCAGCTTTGAGTCATTCGAGTCAATCATGATGTTGTAAAGCTAAGCATGGTCATGTCATGATAAGATTTCGATTTCAGAATGAATGCATGTAGCCCTTCTAATTATACTTGAAAGATTATGATATGATATGAATGTTTGAAATGATTTACTTTATGAAAGCGGTTTTAATTACCTTGCATACTAGGTACATTCTGTTCATTGATTTTTTGGGTGTAACTACACGCAAGTGCACGTGGTCGAACAAGTGGTAAAGTGCCTCAAGTAAGCCAAGTATCGATCCCACAGGGACTGGGATAGGGTAACAAGCTACTCAAGTGTCAATAAACTTTAATTCTAAACGGCAGACAACAGTGTGAAGAAGAGTTTGATATTTTGTTTCCTAATTTTATACGAAGTCTAAAATGAATATATAAATTGAGTCTGAACTATAAGTATGAGCATGCTGAGGTTAAATGAACATGTAGAGAAATAAATTATCGATACAGTTTTCTAAATCTTTCCTCCGGTTGCTAGTCAAGAATTATTGCCTATGGATTAAAACTCTCGTATTTAACCCAACTTAAGAATCATGAACCTTCCACCTACATTTCTGTGATGAAACAAAATTCATGTTCTAGCCATACAAAACCGATTCTTTAATTGACTAATACGACTTTCAGGTATATTTCTATCCTGAAGGTAAATCAATTCTCAATTTTTCCAAACTAAGAAAAGATCATATCCTATCAATTCACAACTTTCCAATTTCTTACTCTCTCGAGTGAAACTGGACTTTTTAGATGTACATTGACGTTGGCCACACATTAATGCAGTAAGAACAAGAATCAATAGAACAACCATGGAAGAAAAGATGAAAAACCAATTTATCAATAATCACATTTCAATACAATTGTTCTTAACCTCAGCAAGAAGGGGATTTAGCCACTCATTTGTGGATTAAACATCGTTAAATGAGTGTTAATCATACAAGCAATTGAAATAAAGAAGAAGGAGATAGAGAAAAACCCTGAGATTTTCGTCCCCTCAACTGCCTGTAACCCACGTTCTTGCTCCACCAAGTCAGAATAATTAAAAATGAACCTAAGTGTTCTATTTATACTACTGGGAATTTTTCTCAGAATTACAAGCAACGTGTCACGGAGTGCATCGCGGAGCACTGCCTCCGTGACACGCCACCGACGCGGACCCTTACTGGAATTTGGTCGTCCAGGTATTAAGGCCCAACGTGGCACGGCGTGCAACGCGGGGCTAGGCCAACGTGCCACGGCCCCAACGCTCACCTCCACTGGAACTAGGCATAATTTCACCATCCAGGAAGAATGTATCCGCGATGGCAGCGTGACACGGCTCCATCGTGGAGCCCCTTTAATTCGTGCCTTCAAGTGCTTTTTCCATTGCTAGCGTCCGAGTCCAATCCCGATCTCTCCCAACATGCATCTTATCTCCATAACTTTATATTTTTTCTGCAAAACAACGCTAATCATGTTGGTTAGTATAAATTCACATTTTATTACAAATCACATAAGAATGTATAAACATCGATAGATAAACAAGGCAAAATGACACATTTGAGTATCACTTGGGCATATAAATTTGCCCAAGATCACTTACCCCACACTTAAATCCTTTTTTGTCCCCGAACAATAATCTTACACCTCATGCAACTTACACCCCATCCTGGCTACTTTGGTTCGAAAATTCAAGCTACGGTCATACCGATTATTTAATACAGCAAATCATCAAGAAAACATGCATGGTCTTATCAATACGATGACCTTCAACACATTAAGACCTCCTAGACTCAAGAATCGACTCTCGATATCAGCAAACTCATGCAAATCAGCTGATCAAGATGTCCGACACGAATTTAATCTCTCATCGAGCATGTACCCTCACAACACAAGAGAATTTTTCCCTTTTTAATCACATGAACTCAAAAGATTACATGCAGGGGCATATAAACATAATTTCGCTCTCTCTCCCAAAAGAATTCACATGCATCATGTCATGAACCATAGGCTTGCCTTTAGTGTATTACTCCACTAATATAAGGAAGTGTGATGTAAGATCACGTAGGACTTAACGGGTTGTAATGTAAGCTATCGAACTAGTGAATACTGGGCTAACCACTAATAACAACTAGCATCCTTAAGCGCCTTTTCAATACATCCCATCAACCTTATGGGCATTGTTTCTTCTTTCATCCTCCCATTCTTAAAGTCTATCTTTATTTTTGACCCCATATTCTTAAGCACACTTGACTCAATAACAAAGATTATTTATACATCTTCATTATATTTAATTTATAACGAGTGCACCTTAGACCTTTTCTTTCCTTTCATCACTCTGCTTTTTCTTTTCTTTTCACCATTCTCACTCCTTGACCCTATGGTAAAATTATTTTCTTTTCTTGAGCGCTTAAGAGTTTTGGATCAAATTCACGGATAATGAAAAGAAGGGGTTAAGCTCGGTTTACACCTTTTTGACAAAACAAAAATAATAGGCTAAAGGCTCAATGGGCTAACTAGGGTGTACATTCAAGGTGGGTACAATAATGAAAAAGAGAAACTTTCGGTTAAAACAAAGAAATGCCTACATCCTTTCCTACACTACACATCCTTCATTTCATTTCGTACACACACCAGGCAAGTTCTAGACACTTCACAATAGCATGGAATAAACAAAACCTCACCATACACTTATTGCACATGCTCAACTCAAGACATATTCATAGACTCTTCAATCAGCTAATTACAAGAATTCAAACATTAAGCCTCAATCACACTGCATCGACTCTATGGCCTAGGCATCTCAACATATTTACAAAGTTGCATGCTTTCATATGAATCACCTTTGCATTTCAAACATCATGTACAATACGCAACCAGAATTTCGCAACCATAAAGTAACTACAGGTTTTGGGATGCAAACCCACAAAAGAAAAAAACTGAAAAATAAATGAAAAAAATCTACTCCTAACGACTACATTTCCCTTAAGACGGTCTTCATCCCTCCATCATAGGGAACGGTCACTAACTAAGACTTCGTTTCAATGGGACTATTCTCGGTAAAAGAACCGAAAACAAACGCCGAGAAACCCAAAAATTTGAAAATTCATGAAAAATTTATATTTTTGTTAAAAATATCGATCATTTCGATAAAACCATAAATATGTACAAAACCAGCTAACAACATTTAACAGCACACAACAACTTCACCTTAATTACAATACATACATACACAAAAAAAAATCACAGGGCCACAAGTTTATCCAAGCACAACAACAGACAGAGGCATTAAAAATAACAACAGCAACAAACACCTAACTACTCCCACCCCACACTGAAATAGAACACTGTCCCCAGTGTTCATAAAATTCAGCATAGCACAAAAATGGGTGGTGAAACTCCCTGATTAATCAAAATATTCCACTTCTTCGTCAGGTGCTGCTGCCTCGTCTCCCATGTCTATATCGCCCCCATCGTCATCATCCGACTCCACATCGGAGTCATCACGATGTGTCTCCTCATCTGTGGGGACATCATCATCGGTGGGCTCCACAAAAGTTGGCCCCACTCGGCATAGAGCCCTGGCATTTTCGCCAAAAGGGTAGTCTAGCTCGAGCTGCCATAGCTCCTCTTCTATTGCCGGCCTCCCGCCTATTCGCAGCTGGAGCATCTGCATCCCAAACATGACAGCCATGTACTGATCATCCCGAGCATGTCGCTCGGCTAGTGTAAGAACTGGCCCGAGGGTGGTGTCGGGTGCCTTAGTTTTGGTGACATCTAAGGCCCGACTCTCCATCTGCGGGATGTAGTCAAGGGCCTCCTCCTCAACATCTAGGCCCCTCAGGAACGTGGTCAGTAAGCCACCAAACCCGTACTTGTGCCCCTGATGCAAACGAGCTCTCTTCATGGCGGAGATGATCACCGCCCCGACATTGATCTCCAGCCCTTTCATCAGGGCGTATACCAAGCATACACCATCCCGGGTGACATCTGTCATATGCACCCCCAGGATCAGGTAGGAACAAACAATCTTCAGACATATCCTGGCTTCCCTGTTCATCTGTGAGTAGGGCAAGGTCTGATGGTAGCCCCTCTCCTTATGCCTGCTCCAACGTGCTGTAGACCGAGTTCCACATAAAGTGCATCTGATATCCGTGTATGGTGGAGTGTTGTTCAGCTGTCGAAGCACATGGGCGTCTGTGTCCCACGCCCCCAAGATGGCATTAAGGTGATGGGGCTATAAAGTGACTATTTGCCCCCTTAACTTGATGGTGTGACTTCTGGGTGTCGGGTTCCAGTTGGTGTAAAATTCCCGAATCAGGTGCAGGTTGCACTCCTTGGGCTCTTCAAAGATGAAGTTCAGCCCGGCTGCCTCGATCCTGTGGACAATCCTAGGGAACTCTTGTGCCAACGGTTCCCTCGCTATGTGTTCTTCGGGGAAGTATTTGCTTTCCTTGTGCTTTGCGTACCATTTCTTCCCTTCCTCTGTCACCCATCTGGTTCCATATTGATGGCGTTGGCTGCGTGGAACCGCTGGTGCTGTTGGGACTGCTATTCCCAGTCTGATTCTTTTCCTTCTGGCGCCTGATGTTGATGCTCCCTTTCCCTTGTCTTGCCTGCTTGCCATTGTTCCTGTCAAACCCAAAAGACAGTCCCAATGTTATTCCAATTAAATTAGCTTCGACTAAGGTTGGGTTAAGCTAGGCTACCCCACACTTAGTCTTTAGCCCCAATCACCACGTTACGACAAGATCATACTCATTTCCAAAAACAAACAACAAAACATAACAAATACGCTTAGTGCATTTAGAGAATTCGACAGTATAAATTCTTTTGTACTACTCAGACTTCGTACAGCTAACCACAACATTACCATCGATCACTTTTAATCCCATAGCACTTAGCAAGGAGAAACAAAGAAAAGTTATCTACATGAATCCATATAATTCACCCATTTCTTGCAATTTTCACAATTTCCTTAACCCGAAAATACGTCGGTCTTTTAGCATATTAACAGTTAGCACAACCGACTCATCTCACCCAACATAAACAACCCAACAAGAATTCCAACTAAATTTTTCCTTTTCACACTCAAATTCAAGCCCTAGCTATGATTTTATCAAAAATTCTATCAAGCTATGTAATTATCGAGTTCATGCAATCACAATGATTCTACGAACGTCAATCAACAATAACTCAATTGAATTTAAGCTCAATTTCTACTTAGGGAAATTTTTTCTCATATCACATGTTCAACATCGAAAAATTCGACAACAATTGAGATAGAGTTGAAGAACATACCTTGAATTCGATGAAATGAAGAAAACTTGATGAAAATGTGTGCCTAGGTCTGTGTCACGTTGAGGGAGAAGGGGTTTTTGGGATGTTTGTCACGGAGGGAATGAAAAATGAGGAAAAATGAGGGGAAATCGGGGTTAAAAAGTGAAGATTTCACGTGGGTCGCCCGGTGTGACCCGTCGCGAAATACACCTCAACGTGTCACGGAGATTAACGCGGAGCATGCCGTCCATGACACGGAGCCGTCGCGCAGGTGTTCTGGAATTTGTAAAAATTCCAGAATTACCTTCAACGTTTCATGGAGGGTAACGCGGAGGCCCTCCTCCGTGACACGGAGCCATCGCGTAGGCTCACTGTTTTGCCACTTTTTATTATTTTTCATACCTCGATTTTTCCTTTGCGATCCTTTGCGTATTTATCCTCCGTTCAACCTGAAATTCATCTCACAACAAGAAATTGGTTAGAATTATAGGTTTCACTTAAAATAAAAAATAAAATTTTTGTTTTTAATTATTTCTTTTTTCTTTTTTCTAATTTTTTTCTTTTGTTTTTTCTACGAAATCTATTCACATTTTACAAAAACTTTCACGGGTTGCCTCCCGTGCAGCGCCTGATTTACCGTCGCGGCTCGACGTCATTCAGCTTAGTCATCTTCTAGGGTGACGGATGTTTTCTCTCAACTACCTTCCTCACCCCAGTAACGCTTGCATCTCTCCGGTGGTTTCCCCAATAACTCCCGTGACTCAACTCTCTGGACAACATCAGGTTGATTAATCACATTGATCACCGAGAGTTCCTCATACACAGCCTGGCCTTGTATATATCAAACACCTCCACCTTGTCGTGTGGTCGCATGGTTAGCTGCCCTGCAGCTACATCAATCAGCTCTTTCCCGGTTGCCAAGAAAGGACGTCCAAAAATAAATTGGACTTCCGCGTCTGGCTCAAAATCCAGCATGACGAAATCTACCGGGAAGATAAGGGAGCCCACTTGCACCAGCACGTCCTCCACAATGCCATCAGGTCTGGCTAAGGAATGATCCGCTAGTTGCAAGATCACTTTTGTTGGTTGTTTGGGCTTTCTGCTTTGGGTATAAAGCTACACGCAAGTGTACGTGGTCAAACAAGTAGTAAAGTGACTTAAGTAAGCCAAGTATCGATCCCACAGGGACTGGGATAAGGTAACAATCTACTCAAGTGTACTGTATTTTAACTCTAACAATGAAGACAATAGTGCAAAGAAGAGTTTGATATTTTGATGTCTAATTTTTATGCTAAGTCTACAAAGATTATATAATTTTGAGTCTGAACTATGAATGTGAGCATGCTGAGGTTAAATGAACATGTAAAGAAATAAATTATCAATATAATATGGTTAATCTTTCCTCCGGTTGCTAGTCAAGAACTATTGCCAATGGATTAAAACTCTAGTATTTAACCCAACTTAAGAATCATGAACCGTCCACCTACATTTCTGTGATTAAACGAAATTCATGTTCTAGCCATACAAAATCGGTTCCTTAATTGACTAATACGACTTTTAGGTATATTTCTATCCTGAAGGTAAATCAATTCTCAATTTTCCCAAACTAAGAAAAGATCATATCCTATTGATTCACAACTTTCCAATTTCTTGCTCTCTCGAGTGAAACCGGACTTTTTAGATATACATTAACATTGGCCACACATTAATGCAATAAGAACAAGAATCAATAGAACAACCATGGAAGAAAAGATGAAAAACCCAATTGATCAATAACTACATTTCAATACAATTGTTCTTAACCTCAGCAAGAAGAGGATTTAGCCACTCATTCATGGATTAAACATCGTTAAATAAGTGTTAAACATACAAGCAATTGAATTAAAGAAGAAGGAGATAGAGAAAAACCCTGAGATTTTCGTCCCCTCAACTGCCTGTAACCCACATTCTTGCTCCACCAAGTTAGAATTTTGAAAAATGAACCTAAGTGTTCTATTTATACTAGTGGGAATTTTTCCCGGAATAACAAGCAACGTGTCACGGAGTGCCTCGCGGAGCACTGCCTCCGTGACACGCCCCTAACGCGGAGCCTCACTAGAAATTGACTGTCCAGGTAATAAGGCCCAACGTGGCACGGCGTGCAACACGGGGCTAGGCCAACGTGCCACGGCCCCATCGCGCCCCCCACTGGAATTTGGCCAAAAATTTCCTATCCAGGCAGAAGGCCTCCGCGATGGCAGCATGACACGGCTCCATCGCGGAGCCCCTTTAATTTGTGCCGTCCAATGCTATGTCCTTTGCTAACATCCGAGTCCGACCCCGATCTCTCCCAACACGCATTTTAGCTTCCCAAAATTATATTTCACCTGCAAAGCAATGCTAATCATGTTGGTTAGTATAAATTCACATTTTATTATAAATCACATGAGAATGTATAAACATCGATAGATAAACAAGGCTAGAATGACACATTTAAGTATCACTTGGGCATATAAATTTGCCCAAGATCACTTACCCCACACTCAAATCCTTGTTCGTCCCCGAACAACAATCTTACACCTCATGCTCTTTACACCCTATCCTGGCTACTTTGGTTCGACAATTCAGGCTACGTCCATACCGATTATTCAACACAGCAAATCATCAAGAAAACACACATGGTCCTATCAATACAATGACCTTCAACACATCAAGACCTCTTAGACTTAAGAATCGACTCTCGATATTGGAAAACTCATGCAAATCAGCTGATCAAGATATCCGATACGAAAATTAATCTCTCATCAAGCATGTGCCCTCACAATGCAAGAGAATTTTCCCTTTTTAATCACATGAACTCTAACGGTTACATGCAGGGGTGTATAAACACAATTTCACTCTCTCCCCCAAAAGAATTCACATGCATCATGTCATGAACCATAGGCTTGCCCTTAGTGTATTACTCCACTAATTCAAGGAAATGTGATGTAGGATCACGTAGGACTTTAACGGGTTGTAATGTAAGCTACGGAACTAGTAAATATTGGGCTAGCCAATAATAGCCACTAGCATCCTTAAGCGCCTTTTCAATACATCCCATCAAACTCATAGGCATTGTTTCTTCCTTCATCCTCCCATTCTTGAAGTCTGTCTTTAGTTTGGCCCATATCTTTAAGCACACTTGACTCGATAACAAAGATTATTCAGACACCTTCATTATATTTTATTTGTAACAAGTGCACCTTCAACCTTTTCTTTCCTTTCATCACTCTGCTTTTCTTTTCTTTTCACCATTCTCACTCTTTGACACTTTGGGAAAATTATTTTCTCTTCTTAAGCGCTTAAGAGTTTTGGATCAAATTTATGGCTAATGAAAAGAAGGGGTTAAGCTCGGTTTACACATTTTGACACAAGGAAAAAATAATAGGCTAAAGGCTCAATGGGCTAACTAAACTTTTGGTTAACACAAAGAAATGCCTACATCCTTTCCTACAATACACGTCCTTCATTTCATTTCGTACACACACCAGGCAAGTTCTAGACACTTCACAATGGCATGGAATAACAAAACCTCACTTCACACTTATTGCACATGCTCAATTCAAGACGTATTCACAGACTCTTCAATCAGCTAATTATAAGAATTCAAACATTAAGCCTCAATCACACTGAATCGACTCTATGGCCTAGGTATCTCAACATATTTACAAAGTCGCATGCTTTCATACGAATCACCTTTGCATTTCAAATATCATGTACGACACGCAACCAGAATTCCGCAACCATAAAGTAACTACAGGTTTTGGGATGCAACCCACAAAAGAAAACAATTGAAAAATAAATGAAAACTCTACTCCTTACGACTACATTTCCCTTATGACGGTCGTCATCCATCCATCATAGGGAACGGTCACTAACTAGGACTTCGGTTCAATGGGACCATTCTCGGTAAAAGAACCGAAAATAAACGCCGAGAAACCCAAGAATTGAAAGAAAAGAAATTTTAAAAATATCAATCATTTCGATAAACAAAAAAATATGTACAAAATCAGCTAGCAAAATATCAGCAGCACACAACAGTTTCACATTTAATTACAATACAGAACAAAAACTTCACGATCACAAATCACAGGGTCACAAAATTTTTCATCAGGCACAACAACAGAACAGAACATACACAACAACACAACCAGCACCTAACTACTCCCACCCCACACTTATCTCGAACACTGTCCCCAGTGTTCATAAAAATTAACATAGCACAAAAAATAGGTGGCGGAACTCCTTGATAAATCAAAATACTCCACTTCTTCATCAGGTGCTGCTGCTTAGTCTCCCATGTCTGAATCACCCCCATCGTCATCATCGGACTCCACATCAGAGTCCTCACGACGTGTCTCCTCATCTGTGGGGACATCATCATCTGTGGGCTCTACAAAAGCTGGCCCCACTCGGCATAGAGCCCTGGCATTTTTGCCAAAAGGGTAGTCTAGCTCGAGCTGCCATAGCTCCTCTTCTGTCACCGGCCTCCCACCTATTCACAGTTGGAGCATCTGCATCCTGTACATGCGAGCCATGTACTGATCATCCCGAGCATGTCGCTCGGCTAGTGTAAGCACTGGCCCGTGGGTGGTGTCGGGAGCCTTAGTTTTTGTGACATCTAAGGCCCGCCGCTCCATCTGCGGGATATAGTCAAGGGCCTCTTCCTCAATGTACAGACCCCTCAGGAACGTGGTGAGTAGTCCACCAAATCCATATCCGTGCCCCTGATGCAAACGGGCTCTCTTCATGGCGGAGATAATCACCGCCCCCACATTGATCTCCAGCCCTTTCATCAGGGCGTACACCAAGCATACACGATCCCGGGTTACATCCGTCATATGCACCCCCTGGATTAGGCAGGAACACACGATCTTAAGCCATATCCTGGCTTCCCTATTCATCTGTGAGTAGGGCAAAGTCTGATGGTAGCCCCTCTCTTTATGTCTGCTCCACCTAGCCGTCGATCAGGTTCCACACAAGGTGCGTCTGATGTCCGCATATGGTGGAGTGATATTAAGCTGTCGAAGCACGTGAGCGTCTATGTCCCGCGCCCCTAAGATAGCATTGAGGTGGTGGGGCTCAAAAGTGACTATTTGCCCCCTTATTTTGATGGTGTGACTTCTGAGAGTCGGGTTCCAGTTGGCGTAGAATTCCCGAATCAAGTGCAAGTTGCATTCCTTGGGCTCTTCAAAAATGAAGTTCAGCCCAGCTACCTCGATCCTCTGGACAATCCTGGGGAACTCCTGTGCCAACGGTTCCCTTACTATGTGTTCCTCGGGGAAGTACTTGCTCTCCTTGTGCTTTGCGTACCACTTCTTCCCCTCCTCTGTCACCCACCTGGTTCCATATTGATGGCGTTGTCCGTGTGGAACCACTGGTGCTGCTGGGACCGCTGTGCCCAGTCTGATTCTTTTTCTTCCGGCGCCAGATGTTGATGCGCCTTTTCCCTTGTCTTGCCTGCTTGGCATTTTTCCTGTCAACCCAAATAGACAAGATCAATGTTCAGCCAATTAAAATTTGCTTCGACTAAGGTTGGGTTAAGCTAGGATACCCCACACTTAGTCCTTAGCCAAAATTACAACATTAAGGCAAGATCGTGCTTACTTACACAAACAAACAACAAAACATAACAAATTGAGAATTCGAAGGTATATATTCTATGTACTTACTCAGACTTCGTACAGCTAGCCACAATCATTACCATCGATAACATTTTATCCCATAGCAGTTAGCAAGGAGAAACAAAAGAAAAATTTAACTATATGATCCTCTACAATTCACCCACTTCTTGCAAATTCTAATATTTCCTTCACCAGAGAATCCGTCGGTCTTTTAGCATAGTAACAGTTAGCACATCGACTCATCTCACTCAACATGTACAACCCAACATGAATTTCACTAGTTCAACTAAATTTTTCCCTTTCAAACTCAAAGGCAAGCCCTAGCTATGATTTTATCAAAAATTCGATTAAACTATGTAATTAACGAGTTCAAGCAATCACAATGATACTCCGAACATCAATCAACAATAATTCACTTGAATTTAAGCTTAATTTCTACTTAGGGCAAGTTTAGCTCATATCACATGTTCAATCTCGAAGAAAATCGATAAGAAATAAGATAGAATTGAAGAACATACCTTGAATTCAAAGAATTGATGAAATCTCGATGAAATTCTTGGCCTAAGTCCGTGTCACGTTGAGGGGGAAGGGGTTTTTGGGAGGTTGGTCATAGAGGATATGAAAAATGAGGAAAATGGAGGGGGAATCGGGGTTTAAAAGTGGGAAATTCGAGCGGGTCACCCAGCGACCCGGTGTGACCCGTCGCGATATACACTTCAACGTGTCACGGAGGGTAACGCGGAGCATGCCCTCCGTGACACGGAGCTGTTGCGTGGCTGTTCTAGAATTTTAAAAATTCCAGATTTACACCTCAATGTGTCACGGAGGGTAACGCGGAGGCCCTCCTCCGTGACACGGAGCCATCGCCCTAGCTCACTGTTTTGCCACTTTTTATTATTTTCCATACCTCGAATTTTCCTTTGCGATCCCTTGCACATTTATCCTCCGTTCAACCTGAAATACATCTTACAATAAGAAATTGGTTAGAATTATAGGTTTCACTCAAAATAAAAATAAAAACAAAAATAAAAACTAAAAATTTTGTTGTTAATCAAGAAAAAAAGAAAAAAAGAAATCTATTCACAATTTACAAAGAAATATTTCACGGGTTGCCTCCCGTGCAGCGCCTGGTTTACCGTCGTGGCTCGAAGTCATTCAGCTCAGTCATCTTCTAGAGTGACGGACGTTTTCTCTCGACCACCGTCTTGACCCCAGTAGTGCTTACATCTCTGCCCATTTACTAAGAACGTGGCACTCCGATCTTCTTGCCACAACTCTACTGCCCCGTGCAGGGTCATTCTCACCACTTCAAATGGTCCCGACCATTTAGACCTCAGCTTTCCTGGAAACAACTTCAATCTTGAATTGAAGAGCAATACTTTCTACCCTGGCTCGAAAATGCGATGCACCACATGCTTGTCATGCCACCTTTTCGTTTTTTCCTTGTAGTACTTGGCACTCTCATAGGCATGCCAGCGGAACTCTTCAAGTTCACTGAGTTGCATTAGTCTCTTCTTGCCCGCTAGCTCTAAGTCCATATTCAACTTCCTCATGACCCAGAAGGCTCGGTGCTCTAGTTCCACCGCTAGATGACACGCTTTACCATAGACCAATCGGTATGGTGAGGTTCCAATCGGTGTCTTGTAAGCAGTTCTGTACGCCCACAATGCATCATCAAGTTTGCTTGACCAATCATTCCGTTGTGTATTTACCGTTTTCTAGAGAATCTGCTTCACTTCTCTATTTGACACCTCTACTTGCCCACTAGTTTGGGGGTGGTATGCTGTTGCCACTTTGTGGCGCACCCCATACTTGGCTAGTAGTTTCTTGAAACTTGCATTGACAAAATGAGCCCCTCCATCACTGATGATGGCTCGGGGTGTCCCGAACCTGGTGAGAATGTGTTTTTTCACAAACTTCGTTACTACCTTGTTTTCATTCCTGGGGCAAGCTATTGCTTCCACCCATTTTGATACATAGTCTACGGCCACCAAGATGTAACGATTACCAAATGACGGTGGGAATGGGCCCATGAAATCAATGCCCCATACATCAAAGGTCTCTACTTCCAGTATATTCTACAACGGCATCTCTTGTCTTCTACCAATTGTTCCTGTACACTGACATCTATCACACATTTTGACGTATGCCATAGAGTCTCTGAACAGTGTAGGCCAAAAGAACCCTGACTGTAGAACCTTATGTGATGTTCGCTCGCCTCCATGGTGACCCCCATACAACGAAGAGTGACAGCTCCTCAACACCTCTGCAATCTGACTCTCTGGGATGCATCTTCTCATTACCTGATCCGGTCCCTATTTAAATAAGTATGGTTCATCCCAAACAAAGTGCCGGCAATCATGCCTCAATTTCCTTCTCTGTTGGACTGTTGCCTCAGGTGGGTAGACTCCGCTCATTAGTAAGTTGACTATGCCTGCGTACCAGGGAACTTCAGCTTCCCCTAATGCCAAGAGCTGCTCATCCGGGAACTCTTCATTGATGTTATCACCTTCCATCACATGCGACCGGCTCTCCAATCGCGATAAGTGATCTACCACCTGATTCTCGCTCCCCTTTCTGTCCTTAATCTCAAGGTCGAACTCTTGCAACAACAGGATCCATCTGATCAGTCAAGGCTTAGCATCCTTCTTGTTAAATAGGTACCGAATCGCTGCATGATCGGCGTACACCACTACTTTTGAACCCACCAAATAGGAGCTGAATTTGTCAAATGCAAACACCAATGCTAGCATTTCCTTCTCTTTGACTGTGTAATTGCTTTGGGCCGTATTCAGCGTTTTGCTTGTATAATGAATAGAATGAAAGATTCTATTTTTCCTTTTCCCCGATACAGCTCCCACAGCCACATCACTCGCATCACACATCAACTCAAATGGTTGTCCCCAATCCGGAGAAGTAAGGATAGGTGCTTCTATCAATTTCTGCTTCAACTCCTCGAATGTTTTAACACACTCATCATTCAACTCAAACTTTACCTCTTTTTCTAACAATCTGCATAATGGTCTAGAAATTTTGGAAAAGTTTCTGATGAACCGTCTGTAGAATCCTGCATGCCCAAGAAAACTGCGAACACCTTTCACCGACACAGGTGGTGGAAACTTTTCAATAACCTTGATCTTAGCACGATTGACTTCCAACCCCTTGCGAGACACTTTGTGTCCAAGGACAATACCCTCCTTAACTAAGAAGTGGCATTTCTCCCAGTTTAGTACAAGGTTGGATTCCTCACAGCGAGCCAGCACCCTGTCAAGATTCTGCAAACAAGTAGCAAACGAATTACCAAAAATAGAAAAATTATCCACAAATACCTCAACAAAATCCTCCACCATTTCGTGGAAAATAGCTATCATGCATCTTTGGAATGTGGCGGGTGCATTGCATAACCCGAATGGCATCCGCCTAAAAGCATATGTCCCACAAGGACAGGTAAAAGTAGTCTTCTCTTGGTCCTCTAGAGCTGTGGCTATTTGGTTATAACCAGAGTACCCATCTAGGAAACAATAATATTCCTGTCCATCAAACCTATCTAGTATTTGATCAATGAACAGGATAGGATAATGATCTTTCCTTGTGGCTTCATTAAGCTTTCTATAGTCCATGCAAATCCGCCAGCCTGTGACGGTTCGTGTAGGAATCAACTCATTTTTCTCATTGGTGACCACGGTCATCCCTCCTTTCTTTGGAACGCACTGAACGGGGCTGACCCATTCACTGTCTGAAATTGGGTAGACCACACCTGCATCGAGCCACTTGATTATTTCTTTCCTCACCACATCCTTCATTGCTGGATTTAGCCTTCGTTGTGGCTGAACGGTTGGTTTTGCTCCTGTCTCCATGAAAATCCTGTGTGTGCAAAAAGCTAGATTGATACCCTGAATATCTGACATTTGCCAACCCATTGCTTTCTTCCTTTTTCTGAGGACACCCAATGCTTCCTTCTCCTGTGCCTCCGTCAATTCTGCGGAGATGATGACTGGTAACGTCTCATCTTCCCCCAAAAAGACATATTTTAAATGGGGAGGCAATTCTTTCAATTCCAGCTTTGGTGCCTCCTCAATGGATGGTTTCGGCAACGGTTCTAGGGACCTCATCAAGGATTGAAATTCCTGTCTCCTCGGATGCCTTTGTGACTCATCCAACATTTGGACCACCTCATAAGCATCTCTATCTCCAAAATGATCGTAGTGCATCAACACTCTTTCCAGTGGGTCTTGAGATTCAACAATCTGACAAATTTCTTCATGTTCAACCACATTGATTGCTGAAAGCTCCTCATGTATGGCCGGCAGCTTCATGGCTTTAAACACATCAAATACCTCAATCTTGTCATGTGCTCGCATGGTTAGCTGCCCTGCAGCTACATCAATCAGCGCTTTCCCGGTCGCCAAGAAAGGACGTCCCAAAATAAATGGGACTTCCGTGTCTGGCTCAAAATCCAGCACGACGAAATCCACCGGGAAGATAAGGGAGCCCACTTGCACCAGCACATCCTCCACAATGCCATCAGGTCTGGCTAAGGACCGATCTGTTAGTTGCAAGATCACTGTTGTTGGTCTAGGACTCCCTAGACCCAACTTCTTGAATACCGATGACGACATCAAATTAATGCTCGCTCCCAAATCACATAATCCGCGAGCTCGGATACTCTGCCCAATTGTAATTTGTATAGTAAAGCTCCCAGGATCTTTAAGCTTTGTGGGCAAACGGTTTTGTATCCGGGAAGTGCACTCCTCTGTGAGAGCTACCGTAGCATACTCAGTCAACCGACTTTTGTTCTCCACGATGACCTTAATGTACTTTGCATATTTTGGCACTCCCTGCAAAACATCAACAAGAGGTAAGTTAATATGTACCTGTTTCAGCACCTCCATGAATTTCTTGAAACACGCCTCCTCCTTGTGTTTCTTTAATCTTTGAGGGAATGGGGGTGGTGGTCTTTCTGATTCAGCTTCCTTTTTCTTCCCCCTCTCATCACTTTGCTCCCTCTCAACTTCTGCTGCTCCCGATTGTTGAGGTGGTCTTTCTGGTTCCACCTCTTTCAGCTGCAAACCACTCCTTGTGGTCACCGCATTCACCTACTTGGGGTTGGGATCTGTGTCGCTCGGAAGTCCTCCTCTAGGCCTAGTATTTTGGGCTCCAGGAAATTGCCCAAATTGATATTCAAGTGCCTTAGTAGCTAACTGGTTGTTCTTTACCTCGGCTGCCAATTTCACATAGTCAGCCTGCAATTGAGCTTGGTTAGCTATCATTGTCTTGAACATCTCCTCAATACTGGGTGATGGTGGTGGAGGAGGTGCATTGTTGTTTCTATATTGTGCCTGATAGTTCTGATGACCTCCTTGATTCCTCTGCGCCCCCTGACTGGAACTTTTCCCTTGATGGGTGTTGCTACCCCAAGAGAAATTTGGGTGATTCCTCCAGTTGGAATTGTTGCTATTGCCATACTGTTGGTGGTTGTTCCTCTGTACATTTCCCACAAAGTTCACCGAGTTAGGATTTGCTCCACAACACTCAGCTGAGTGCTCACTACTCCCGCACACTTCACACCATATCTGCTGCACTACATTCACCGGGGCTTGAGTCTGGTTCATTGTCATGTTACTGAAGTGGGTGTTGAGTTGATTCTGTAAAGCAGCTATCTGTGCAGCAATAGCTGTAAAACCATCCAATTCTAGAACTCCTGCTGCTTTGCTTATTCCTCCTCTTGACGAATCAACATTACACTCCGGATTGCCTTACGAAATACGGTTTAACAAGGTATACAGCTCCTCATAAGTTTTCTCCAATGCTTGTCCCCCAGCTGCCGTGTCTAGCAAGATTTTTGTGTGGGGATCCAAACCCTCTATAAAAGTGTGCACCAGCACATCATTGGATTGATGATGATGAGGACAATCCCTCAAGATGGACTTGAATATCTCCCAAGCTTGATATAGATTCTCTCCCTCTCTCTGTTTGAAACTTAGAATTTGACTTCTAAGTCTTGCTATTTTACCGGATGGAAAAAATCGTATCAAGAATTTCCTTGCAAGATCATCCCAAGTAGTAATAGAATTTGGTGGCTCAGCTTTCAACCACCTCTTGGCTTCTCCCAATAGTGAAAATGGGAACAATGTAAGCCTGACATAATCTGATGACACTCCAGCGGGGATGTAAGTGTCACTTATCTCCCAAAAATTTTGGAGATGCTGTTGTGGATCCTCATGAGGGAGACCTGTGAACTGCCCGCTGGTGTGCAACAATTGCACCATGTTTTGCTTGAGCTTGAACCTCCCTCCTGGCTCAGGTTTGCGGATGCTAGATGTGACATTGTTAGCATGTGGGATTGCCACCTCGCGAACCGGCCTAGCTGCTACTTCCTCGGGCACTAACATTGACCGTACTACTGGTGGATTCTGTTGTTGCTCCATAATTGTTTGTCTGAGCAACTACATCTTTCTCTCTAGAGCTTCTCTCCGCTGACGATGAAATAGTCTTTCAGGCTCTAAATATGAGTCCACCAGCTCCTTGTCTCTTGCCAGTGTTCAGCAGTATTTCTGCAAAATACAGGCTAAGACCAAGTTGTCAACACTAAGAAAAAAATATAGTAAATTAACATTTAAGAAAAATTCACCAATTGCCAGTCCCCGACAACGGCGCCAAAAACTTGTTCGGGCTTTCTGCTTTGGGTATAAAGCTACACGCAAGTGTACGTGGTCAAACAAGTAGTAAAGTGACTTAAGTAAGCCAAGTATCGATCCCACAGGGACTGGGATAAGGTAACAATCTACTCAAGTGTACTATATTTTAACTCTAACAATGAAGACAACAGTGCAAAGAAGAGTTTGATATTTTGATGTCTAATTTTTATGCTAAGTCTACAAAGATTATATAATTTTGAGTCTGAACTATGAATGTGAGCATGCTGAGGTTAAATGAATATGTAAAGAATTAAATTATCAATATAATGTGGTTAATCTTTCCTCCGGTTGCTAGTCAAGAACTATTGCCAATGGATTAAAACTCTCGTATTTAACCCAACTTAAGAATCATGAACCGTCCACCTACATTTCTGTGATTGAACGAAATTCATGTTCTAGCCATACAAAATCGGTTCCTTAATTGACTAATACGACTTTCAGGTATATTTCTATCCTGATGGTAAATTAATTCTCAATTTTCCCAAACTAAGAAAAGATCATATCCTATTGATTCACAACTTTCCAATTTCTTGCTCTCTCAAGTGAAACCGGACTTTTTAGATATACATTAACATTGGCCACACATTAATGCAGTAAGAACAAGAATCAATAGAACAACCATGGAAGAAAAGATGAAAAACCCAATTGATCAATAACTACATTTCAATACAATTGTTCTTAACCTCAGCAAGAAGAGGATTTAGCCACTCATTTGTGGATTAAACATCGTTAAATGAGTGTTAAACATACAAGAAATTGAATTAAAGAAGAAGGAGATAGAGAAAAACCCTGAGATTTTCGTCCCCTCAACTGCCTGTAACCCACGTTCTTGCTCCACCAAGTTAGAATTTTGAAAAATGAACCTAAGTGTTCTATTTATACTAGTGGGAATTTTCCCCGGAATAACAAGCAACGTGTCACGGAGTGCATCGCGGAGCACTGCCTCCGTGACACGCCACTGATGCGGAGCCTCACTGGAAATTGACTGTCCAGTTAATAAGGCCCAACGTGTCACGGCGTGCAACGCGGGGCTAGGCCAACTTGCCACGGCCCCATCGCGCACCCCCACTGGAATTTGGCCAAAAATTTCCTATCCAGGCAGAAGGCCTCCACGATGGCAGCGTGACACGGCTCCATCGCGGAGCCCCTTTAATTTGTGCCGTCCAATGCTATGTCCTTTGCTAACATCCGAGTCCAACCCCGATCTCTCCCAACACGCATTTTAGCTTCCCAAAATTATATTTCACCTGCAAAACAACGCTAATCATGTTGGTTAGTATAAATTCACATTTTATTATAAATCACATGAGAATGTATAAACATTAATAGATAAACAAGGCTAAAATGACACATTTGAGTATCACTTGGGCATATAAATTTGCCCAAGATCATTGATCTAGGACTCCCTAGTCCCAACTTCTTGAATACCAATGTCGGCATCAAGTTAATGCTCGCTCCCAAATCACATAATCCGCGAGCTCGAATACTCTGCCCAATTGTAATTTGTATTGTAAAGCTCCTAGGGTCCATGAGCTTTGTGGTCAACCTGTTTTATATCCGGGAAGTGCATTCCTCTGTAAGAGCCACTGTAGCATACTCATTCAACCGACTTTTGTTCGCCACGATGTCCTTAATATACTTTGCGTACTTCGGCACTCCCTGCAAAACATCAACAAGAGGTAAGTTAATATGTACCTGTTTCAGCACCTCCATGAATTTCTTGAAACACGCCTCCTCCTTGTGTTTCTTTAGTCTTTGAGGGAATGGGGGTGGTGGTCTTTCTGGTTCAGCCTCCTTTTTCTTCCCCCTCTCATCACTTTGCTCCCTCTCACTTTCTGCTGCTCCCGACTGTTGAGGTCGTCTTTCTGGTTCCATCTTTTTAAGATGCAAGACACTCCTTGTGGTCACTGCATTCACCTGCTTGGGGTTGGGATCCGTGTCGCTCGGGAGTCCTCCTCTAGGCCTGGTGTTTTGGGCTCCAGCAAATTGCCCAAATTGATACTCCAGTGCCTTGGTAGCTAACTGGTTGTTCTTTGCCTCGGCTGCCAATTTCACGTAGTCAGCCTGCAATTGAGCTTGGTTATATCATTGTCTTGAACATTTCCTCAATGCTGGGAGATGGTGGTGGGGGAGGTGCATTGTTGCTTCTATATTGTGCCTGATAGTTCTGCTGCCCTCCTTGATTTCTCTGCGCCCCCTAATTCGAACCTTGCCCTTGATGGTTATTGCTACCCCAAGAGAAAGTTGGGTGATTCCTCCAGTTGGAATTGTAGCTGTTGCCATACTGTAGATGGTTGTTTCTCTATACATTTCCCAAAAAGTTCACCGAATCAGGATTTTCTCCACAACACTCAGCTGAGTGTTCACTACTCCCGCATACTTCACACCAAATCTGCTGCACTACATTCACTGGGGCTTGAGACTGGTTCATGCTCATGTTACTGAAGTGGGTGTTGAGTTGATTCTGTAAAGCAGCTATCTGTGCAGCAATAGCTGTGAAACCATCCACTTCTAGGACTCCTGCTGCCTTCCTTGTTCCTCCGCTTGAAGAATCCGCATTCCACTCCGGATTTCCCTGCAAAATCCAATTCAATAAGGTATACAGCTCCTCATAAGTTTTCTCCAATGCTTGCCCCCCAGCTGCTGAGTCTAGAAAGATTTTTGTGTGGGGTTCCAAACCTTTTATGAAAGTATGCACCAGCACTTCATTGGATTGGTGATGATGAGGACAATCCCGCAACATAGATTTGAATCTCTCCCAGGCTTGATACAGATTCTCTCCCTCTCTCTGTTTAAAACTTAGAATTTGACTTCTAAGTCTTGCTGTTTTACCGAATGGAAAAAAATGTATCAAGAATTTCCTTGCAAGATCATCCCATGTAGTGATAGAATTAGGTGGTTCGGCTTTCAACCACCTCTTGGCTTCTCCCAAAAGTGAAAATGGGAACAATGTAAGCCTGACATAATCTGATGACACTCCAGCGGGGATGTAAGTGTCACTTATCTCCAAGAAATTTTGGAGATGTTGCTGTGGATCCTCATGAGGGAGACTTGTGAACTACCCGCTGGTGTGCAGCAATTGCACCATGTTCTGCTTAAGCTCGAACCTCCCTCCTGGATCAGGTTTGCAGATGCTAGATGTGACATAATTAGCATGTGGGATTGCCACCTCGCGAACCGACCTAGCTGCCATTTCATCGGGCACTAACATTGCCCGTACAACTGGTGGATTCTGTTGTTGCTCCATAATTATTTGTCTGAGCAACTGCAACTTTTTCTCTAGAGCTTCCCTCCTTTGATGATGAAATTGTTGTTCCGGCTCTAAATATGAGTCCACCAGCTCCTTGTCTCTTGCCACTGTTCACAGAAATAAGTTATCTGCAAAATACAGGCTAAGACCAAGTTGTCAGCACTAAGAAGAAATAGTAAACTACACTTAAGAAAAATTTACCAATTGCAAGTCCCCGGCAACGGCGCCAAAAACCTGTTCATTGATTTTTTGGGTATAACTACACGCAAGTGCACGTGGTCGAACAAGTAGTAAAGTGGCTCAAGTAAGCCAAGTATCGATCCCACAGGGATTGGGATAGGGTAACAATCTACTCAAGTGTCAATGAACTTTAACTCTAAATGGCAGACAACAGTGTGAAGAAGAGTTTGATATTTTGTTTCCTAATTTTATACTAAGTCTAAAACGAATATATAAATTGAGTCTGAACTATAAGTATGAGCATGCTGAGGTTAAATGAACATGTAGAGAAATAAATTATCGATACAGTTTGCTAAATCTTTCCTCCGGTTGCTAGTTGATCTTGGGCAGATTTATATGCCCAAGTGATACTCAAACGTATCATTTTCGCCTTGTTTATTGTGCAATGTGTATATATTTTCATGTAATTGGTAATAAAATGTGAATTTATACTAACCAACATGATTAGCATTGTTTTGTAGGTAAATGGTAATTTTGAGGAGCTAAAATGCATGTTGGAACAATATCGGAGTTGGACTTGGATTCGAGCACGAAAAAGGCATTGGACTGCACCAATTAAAGGGGCTTCGCGATGGAGCCGTGTCACGCTACCATCGCGGAGGAATTCTGCTTGGAGGGTGAATAATTTGTCAATTTCCAGTGGAGCCTCGCGACAGCTCCGTGGCACGGAGGCAAGCCTCCGCGTTGCACGCCGTGCCACGTTGAAGCTTTATTCCTGGACCCTAAATTTCCAGAAAGGGTCCGCGTCCACGCCGTGTCACGGAGGCAGTGCTCCGCGATGCACTCCGTGACACGTTGCTTGTTATTCCGGGAAAAATTCCCATTAGTATAAATAGAACACTTAGGCTTATTTTTAATTAATTCAGACTTGGTGAAGCAAGGACGTGGGTTACAGGCAGTTGAGGGACGAAAAAGCTCAGGGTTTTTCTCTCTTTCTTTCTTCTTTCAATCAATTTTTTGTATGATTAACACTTGTTTTAGGATGATTAATCCACAAATGAGTGGCTAATTCTCTTCCTTGCTGAGGTTATGAACAATGGTGATGAATTTTGATTATTGAATTATATGGTTTTTCATCTTCTTCTTCCATGTTGTTCTATTAATTCTTGTTTCTACTGCATTGGTGTGTGGCCGACATTAATGTACATCTAAAAAGTCCGATTTCACTCGAGAGAGCACGAAATTGGAAAGTTGTGAATTAATAGGGTATTGTTCTTAACTTGATTTGGGAAAATTGAGTTTTGATGTGCTTTCCTGATAGAAATATACTTGAAAGCCGTATTAGTCAATTTAGGAACAGGAATTGTATTGCTAGGTCATAAATTGCATTTGATCACAGAAATGTAGACGGATGGTTTATGATTCTTAACTGAGATTAAATACGAGAGTTTTAATCTCTAGGCTAATGTTCTTGGCTAGCAACAGGAAGAGAAGATTAACCAAATTATGATTATAATCATGTTCATTACTTGTTCTTAACCGTGGCATGCTCATATCCATAGTTTCAATTCAAAGTAGATAGTTGTTAATAGTTTTAGTATATAATTTATAAACAAATTATTTAACTTTTGGTTACTTTGTTGTCAGCATATTTAGACGTAAGATAGAATATAGTATACTTGAGCAATTTTTACTTATCCAGAGTCTCCTTGGTTCGATACTTGGCTTACTTAAGCCACTTACTACTTGTTTGACCACGTGCACTTGCGTGTCGGTTTTTAACCATATACCAAAACCACCGAACAAGTTTTTGGCGCCGTTGCCGGGGAGACTAGGCAATTGGTGAAATTGTGTTAAGTGTAAATTTACTATATTTTTATTTTATTTTCTTAAGTGTTGACAACTTGGTCTTAGCTTGTATTTTGCAGACTTGATTTCTGTGAACACTGGCAAGAGACAAAGAGCTGGTGGAATCTTATATAGAGCCTGAACGTATATTTCATAGTAAGCGCAGAGAAGCTCTACAAAAGAAGCTGCAGTTGCTCAGACAGACTATTATGGAGCAACAAAATCCACCGGTTGTGAGGGCAGTGTTAGTGCCCGACGAAGCAGCAGCAAGGCCGGTTCGCGAGGTGGCAATCCCACATGCCAACAATGTACATTCAAGTATCCACAAACCAAAGCCTGGAGGGAGATTTGAACTCAAGCAGAACATGGTGCAACTGTTGCACACAAGCGGGCAATTTACCGGTCTCCCTCATGAAGACCCACAACAACATCTCCAAAACTTTTTGGAGATAAGTGACACTTATATACCCACTGGAGTGTCACCTGATTATGTTCGGCTCTCACTATTTCCGTTCTCATTACTCGGTGAAGCCAAGAGGTGGTTAAAAGCTGAGCCACCAAATTCTATCTCAACGTGGGATGATCTAGCACGGAAGTTCTTGATAAGATTTTTTCCCTCTAGTAAAACAGCCAGACTTAGAAGTCAAATTCTAAGTTTCAAACAGAGGGAGGGGGAAAATTTGTATCAAGCCTGGGAAAGATTCAAATCCATGTTGCGGGACTGTCCTCATCATCATCAGTCCAATGAGGTGTTGGTGCACACATTTATTGAGGGTTTGGAACCCCATACTAAAATTTTGTTAGACTCAGCAGCTGGAGGGCAAGCGCTGGAAAAGACTTATGAGGAGCTGTACACTTTGCTAAACTGGATTTCATAGGGAAATCCAGAATGGAATGCTGATTCATCACGAGATGGAGCAAGGAAAGCAGCAGGAGTGCTGGATGTGGATGGATTTACAGTTATCGCTGCACAGATAGTTGCCTTACAGAATCAGTTGAACAACCACTTCAGCAACATGAATTTGAACCAGCCTTCAGCTTCAGTCAATGTGGTCCAGCAAATGTGGTGTGAAGTGTGTGGAAGAAGTGAGCACTCAACTGAGTGTTGTGGAGCAAACCCAGATTCGGTTAACTTTGTGGGTAATGCACAAAGAAATCAGCAGTAGTTTGGTAGCGGCTACAACTCAAATTGGAGGAACCATCCAAATTTTTCGTGGGGTAGCAACAATCAACAAGGCCAAAGTTCGGGTCAGGGTATGCAAAGAAATCAAGGAGGGCAACAGAACTACCAATCTCAATTCAGAAATCACAATGCCCCTCCTCCACCACCATCACCTAGCATTGAGGAAATGTTCAAGACCATGATCGTTAATCAGGCGCAATTGCAGGCTGACTATGTTAAATTGGCAGCCAAAGTGAAAAATAATCAATTAGCGACCAAGGCTCTTGAGTATCAATTTGGGAAATTTGCTAGTGCCCAAAACACAAGGCCCAGAGGAGGACTGCCTAGCGACAAGGATCCAAATCCGAAGCAGGTAAATGCAGTGACCACAAGGAGTGGTTTGCAACTGAAGGAGGTGGAACCAGAAAGACCACCTCAAAAGTCAGGAGCAGCAGATGTTGAGGGAGAGAAAACTTTGGATAGGGGGAAGACCAAAGAAGCAGAATCAGAAAGACCTCCACCCCCGTTCCCTCAACGACTCAAGAAACACAAGGAGGAGGCGTGTTTCAAGAAATTTATGGAGGTGCTTAACAGGTACATGTTAATTTACCTCTTGTTGATGTCTTGCAGGGAGTGCCAAAATATGCCAAATATATTAAAGACATCGTGGCCAATAAAAGTCGGTTGACTGAGTATGCCACGGTAGCTTTGACGGAGGAATGCACTTCCCGGATCCAAAATAGACTGCCTACGAAGCTAAAAGACCCTGGAAGTTTTACTATCCAGCTTACTATTAGGCAGAGTATCCGAGCTCGTGGATTGTGTGACTTGAGGGCGAGCATAAATCTGATGCCATCTTCGGTATTCAGAAAGTTAGGTCTAGGGAGTCCTAGACCTACAACCGTAATCTTGCAGTTGGCAGACAGATCCTTAGCTAGGCCGGATGGCATTGTTGAGGATGTGCTTGTGCAAGTGGGATCCCTCATTTTCCCGGTAGATTTTATTGTTCTGGATTTTGAACCAGACGCGGAAGTCCCATTTATTTTGGGACGACCCTTCTTGGCAACAGGGAAAGCATTAATCGACGTAGCTGCGGGTCAACTTACAATGCGAGCACATGACAAGGTAGAGGTATTTGATGTGTTAAAAGCCATGAAGCTGCCAGCTATAAATGAGGAGCTTTCGGAAATTAATGTGGTTGAGCATGAAGAAATTAGGCAGATTGTTGAACCTCAAGACCCATTGGAAAGAGCATTGACACACTCTGATCATTTTGGGGATAGAGAGGCATGTGGAATGGTCCAATTGTTGAATGGAGCACAGAATCATCCGAGGAGACAGGAATTTCAATCATTGATGAGATCTCTAGAGCCTTTGCTGAAACCATCCGTTGAGGAGGCACCGAAGCTGGAGTTGAAAGAATTGCCTCCCCATCTAAAATATATCTTTTTGGGGGAGGGGGAGACGTTACCAGTTATCATCTCCGCAGACTTGACGGAGGCACAGGAAAAGGCAGCATTGGGTGTCCTCAGAAAGAGGAAGAAAGCAATGGGTTGGCAAATGTCTAACATTCGGGGTATCAATCCAGCTTTCTGCACACATAGGATATTCATGGAGACAGGAGCCAAACCAACCGTTCAGCCGCAACGGAGACTTAATCCAGCAATGAAGGATGTGGTAAGGAAAGAAATAATTAAGTGGCTTGATGCAGGTGTGGTCTACCCAATTTTAGACAGTGAGTGGGTCAGCCCCGTTCAATGTGTTCCAAAGAAAGGGGGGATGACTGTAGTCACCAACGAGAAAAATGAGTTAATCCCTACTCGAACCGTCACAGGCTGGCGGATTTGTATGGACTACAGAAGATCATTACCCCATCCCTTTTATTGATCAAATACTTGATAGGTTGGCAGGACAGGAGTATTATTGCTTTCTTGATGGGTACTCTGGTTATAACCAAATAGCCATAGCTCCGGAGGATCAAGAGAAGACTACTTTCACCTGTCCTTATGGGACATATGCTTTCAGGCGGATGCCGTTTGGGTTATGCAACGCACCCGCCACATTCCAGAGATTCATGATGGCTATTTTCCATGACATGGTTGAGGATTTTGTTGAGGTGCTTATGGAAGATTTTTCTGTTTTCGATAATTCGTTTGCTACTTGTTTGCAGAATCTTGACAGGGTGCTGGCTCGATGTGAAGAATCCAACCTTGTATTAAACTGGGAGAAATGCCACTTCTTAGTGAAGGAGGGGATTTTCCTTGGCCACAAAGTATCTAAAAAGGGGTTGGAAGTCAATCATGCTAAGATCGAGGTTATTGAAAAGTTGCCACCACCAGTGTCAGTGAAGGGTGTGCGCAGTTTTCTTGGGCATGCAGGATTCTACAGACGATTCATCAAAAACTTTTCCAACATTTCTAGACCACTATGCAGACTGCTAGAAAAAGAGGTAAAGTTTGAGTTGAATGATGAGTGTGTTACAGCATTCGATAAGTTGAAGCAGAAATTGATAGAAGCACCGATACTTATTTCTCCTGACTAGGAATAACCATTTGAGCTGATGTGTGATGCTAGTGATGTGGTTGTGGGAGCCGTATTGGGACAAAGAAAAAATAGAATTTTCCATTCTATTTATTATGCAAGCAAAACACTGAATACGGCCCAAAGCAATTACACGGTCACAGAGAAAGAGATGCTAGCCTTGGTGTTTGCATTTGACAAATTCAGGTCTTATTTGGTGGGTTCGAAAGTTGTGGTGTACACCGATCATGCAGCTATTCGGTACCTATTCAACAAGAAGGATGCTAAGCCCAGATTGATTAGATGGATCTTATTGTTGCAGGAGTTCGACCTTGAGATCAGAGACAGAAAGGGGAGCGAGAACCAAGTAGCAGATCACCTATCACGACTGGAAAGTCGGTCACATGTGATGGAAAGTGATAACATAAATGAAGAATTCCCCGATGAGCAACTCTTGGCAGTTGGAGAAGCTGAAGTTCCCTGGTATGCAGACATAGTCAACTTACTAGTGAGCGGAGTATATCCACCTGAGGCAACAAAATAGCAAAGAAGGAAATTGCGGCATGATAGCCGGCACTATGTTTGGGATGAACCATATTTATTCAAACAGGGACCAGATCAGGTAATGAGAAGGTGCATCCCAGAGAGTCAGATTGCAGAAGTGCTGAGGGGCTGCCATTCTTCATTGTATGGAGGACATCACGGAGGCGAGAGAACAGCGCACAAGGTTCTACAGTCAGGCTTCTTTTGGACAACACTGTTCAGAGACTCTATGGTGTATGTCAAAATGTGTGATAGGTGTCAGCGTACAGGATCCATTGGCAGAAGACAAGAGATGCCTTTGCAGAATATACTAGAAGTTGAGCCCTTTGATGTATGGGGCATTGACTTCATGGGTCCATTCCCACCGTCATTTGGTAATCGTTACATCTTGGTGGCTGTAGATTATGTATCAAAATGGGTGGAAGCAATAGCTTGCCCCAGGAATGACAACAAGGTAGTAACGAAGTTTGTAAAAAAACACATCCTCACAAGGTTCGGGACACCCCGAGCCATTATCAGCGATGGAGGGGCTCATTTTGTCAATGCAAGTTCCAAGAAATTACTAGCCAAGTATAGGGTGCGCCATAAAGTGGCAACAGCGTACCACCCCCAAACTAGTGGGCAAGTAGAGGTGTCAAATAGAGAAGTGAAGCAGATTCTTCAGAAAATGGTGAATACACAACGAAATGATTGGTCAAGCAAACTCGATGATGCGTTGTGGGCTTACCGAAATGCTTATAAGACATCGATTGGAACCTCACCATACCGATTGGTCTATGGCAAAGCATGTCATCTCCCGATGGAGTTAGAGCACCGAGCTTTCTGGGCTGTCAGAAAGCTAAATATGGACTCAGAGCTGGCGGGCAAAAAGAGACTAATGCAGCTCAGTGAACTTGATGAGTTCCGCTGGCATGCCTATGAGAGTGCTAAGTACTACAAGGAAAGAACCAAAAGATGGCATGATAAGCATGTGGTGCATCGCATTTTCGAGCCGGGACAGAAAGTTTTGCTCTTTAATTCGAGGTTGAAGTTGTTTCCTGGAAAGCTGAGGTCTAAATGGTCGGGACCATTTGAAGTGGTAAGAATGTCCCCTCACGGGGCTGTAGAATTGTGGCAAGAAGATCGGAGTGCCATGTTCTTAGTAAATGGGCAGAGGTGTAAGCACTACTGGGGGGAGGACAATGATCGTGAGAAATCGTCCATCACCCTAGTGGACAATTGAGCATAAAGGACGTCGAGCCGCGACGGTAAACCAGGCACTGCACGGGAGGCAACCCGTGAAAAATATATTTTTTCTTTTATTTTGAAAAGTGTAAATAGATTTTATTTTAATTTCCTTTTTCTTGATTTAGTACAAAATTTTCGTTTTAGTAGTATTTTTTTTCATTTTAGTTAGTGAAACTTATTAATCTAACCAATTTTGTTTAGTGAGGTGATTTTCAGGTCAAACGGAGAAAAATGTGCACGGAATCGTGAAGGAAAAGGCGAGGTATGAAAAAATGAATAAAATGCAGAGACAGTGAGCTGGGGCGATGGCTCCGTGTCACGGAGGAGGACCTCCGCGTTACCCTCCGTGACACGTTGAGGTTTAATCTGGAATTTTTAAAAATTCCAGTGAGCCATTGCGATGGCTCCGTGTCATGGAGGCAGTGCACCGCGATGCACTCCGTGACACGTTGCCCTATAATTTGTGACGGGTCACACCGGGTTGTCGGGTGACCCGCGTGTTTTTCTTTATTTTAAACCCCGAAAACCCCCTTTTCCCCTCATTTTTACACTTCTCCGCGACCAAACGTCCCAAAACCCCTCCCCCATCAACGTGCCACAGTGTAAAGCAAAGAAATTATCGAGTTTTCTTTGATTATTCAACTACGAGGTATGTTTTCCTACTCACTCTCAAGTTTTTGTCGATTTTCTTTGATTTTAAGCATGGGAGGTGAACTAAATCACCCTAAGTCAAAATTGAGCATGAAATTGAGTTATTCCTTGATTGATAAATGTTCGGAATGATGTAATGAGCGTTTTAACTTGTCGATTGCGTGAATGATTCGAATTTGATTGCGAAATTAAATTCTAGGGCTTGGTTGTTGAATTCGAAATCGGTAACTTGGTAAATTTGTGAATTATATGCCGGGTTGTATGTATTGAATGAGATAAGTCGTTGTAGAGTATTGTTTGAATGTAATAGACGACGAATTCTCGGGTTTTTGGGAAAATGTGAAAATTGTTCAAATTGGGTTGATTATATAGGTTCATATGTATATAGAATTTTGTTGTTGTTTTTGTTTTGTTGTTTTCTTTGCTAAGTGCGATGGTTGAATTGCTTAAGATGGTAGTGATTGGGATTAGCTGTATGAAGTCTGAGTAGTACGCTAAAGATATACCGTCGAATTTTTCTTTGCGAACGCACTAAGCATGAATTGTATAGTTGTTAGTTTTTGGTGTAAATAAAGTTATTCTTGTCGTAGTAGCGTAATCGTAGCTAAGGACTAAGTGTGGGGTAAACTTGGTTAACCCGACCTTAGCCGAAGTTAATATTCATTTAGCTTGACATCGTGCTAGTTTATTTGTGTTGACAGGTACAATGGCAAGTAGGCAAGATAAGGGTAAGGGTGCATCTACTTCAGGCACCGGGAGAAAAAGACTTAGACTGGGCACAGTAGTCCCAGCTGTACCAGCAGTTCCGCGCGGCTAACGCCGCCAATACGGAACGAGGTGGGTAACCGATGAAGGGAAGAAGTGGTACACCAAACATAAGGAGAACAAATACTTCCCCGAGGAGCATATTGCACGGGAACCACTAGCACAGGAGTTCCCCCGCATAGTGCAAAGGATCGAGGCAGCTGGGCTCAGCTTCATATTTCAGGAGCCCAAGGAATGCAACCTACATCTAGTCCGGGAGTTCTATGCAAATTGGAACCCGGCAATCAGAAGCCACACAATCAAGATCAGAGGGCAGATTGTCACTCTGGAACCCCAGCAATTAAATGCCATCATCGGAGCGCGGGACACAGACGCCCACATTCTCCGCCAGCTAAACATCACCCCACCATATGCCGATATCAGACGCACATTGTGTGGGGCTCGATCCACAGCCAGATGGAGCAGACATAAGGAGAGGGGTTACCACCAGACTCTGCCATATTCTCAAATGAACAGGGAGGCCAGAATCTGGCTGAAGATAGTCTGTTCGTGCCTAATCCCGGGAGTGCACATGACTGATGTGACCCGGGACCGTGTCTGCCTGGTGTATGCCCTGATGAAAGGGCTGGAGATTAATGTTGGGGCGGTCATCATATCCGCCATGAAGAGAGCCCGACTACACCAGGACCACAGGTATGGGTTCGGAGGACTTATCACCACCTTTCTCTGGGGCCTCGACGTCGAGGAAGAGGCTTTGGATTACATCCCGCAGTTGGAGCGGAGGGCCCTTGACGTGACCAAAACTAAGGCCCCCGACACCACACACGAGCCAGTGTTGACACTTGGCGAGTGACATGCTCGTGACGACTAGTACATGGCACGGATGTTTGGTATGCAAATGCTCCAGCTTTGGATTGGTGGGAGACCAGCCACGGAGGAGGAGTTATGGCAGCTTGAGTTGGATTACCCATTCGGCGAAAATGCCAAGGCTCTATGCCGAGTGGGGCCAGCCTTTGTAGAGCCCACTGATGATGATGTCCCCACGGACGAGGAGACACGTCGGGAGGACTCCGATGTGGAGTCCGATGACGACGATGGAGGTGACTCGGACATGGGCGATGAGGCAGCAGCACCGGATGAAGAAGTCGAATATTTTGACTGATCAAGGAGTTCCACCACCCAAATTGTGTGATTTTAAATTTTTGTGAACACTGGGGACAGTGTTCGATTTAAGTGTGGGGTGGGGAGTAGTTAGGTGCTGGGGCTGGGCTGGTGTGCTTGTATGCTTTCCTCTGTTTTGTTTTGTATGTATGTTTCCCTTTGTTTGTGAATTGCAAACTGGTCTGTATCTGTACATATTTGTGGTAATTGATGTGTGTTGTGAAATGTTGTGGTTGCCAGCTAAGTCTGTAAAAATTTTTGTAAATATTTTCTTCATTTAATTTTTTTTTCTCTATCGAAATGATCGATATTTTTAAAATTTTGCAAAAATATTTTGTACATATTAAAATATTTTGTAAATATTTTTCCATCGAAATGATCGATGTGTTGCAAAATTTTTCAATTTTTATTTTTGGGTTTCTCGGAGTTTGTTTTCGGTTCTTTTACCGAGAATAGTCCCATTGAACCGACGTCATAGTTAGTGACTGTTCCCTATGATGGATGGATGACGACCGTTTTAAGGGAAATGTAGTCGGTAGGAGTAGTGATTTTAATTTGTTTTTAGTTTTTCTTTGGTGGATTGCATCACGGAACCTGTAGTTACTACAAGGTTGTGAAATGTTGGTTGCGTGTTGTAACTGATATTCAAAATGTAAAAGTGATTCGTATGAAAGCATGCAATTTTGTAAATATGTTGAGATACCTAGGCTGTAGAATTCGATTCGGTGTGATTGAGGCTTAATTTTTGAATTCATGTAATTGGCTAATTAAAGAGTCTGTGAATGCATCTTGAATCGAGCATGTGCATAAAGTGTGAAGTGAGGTATTGTATTCCATGCTATTGTGAAGTGTCTAGAACTTGCCTGGTGTGTGTACAAAACGAAATGAAGGAGGTGTAGTGTTGGAAATGATGTAGGCATTTCTTTCTTTAGCGAGAGTTTCTATTTTTTTTCTTCTTGTCATACTCTCCTTTTTATGTGATTGTATACCCTAGTCAGCCCGTTGAGCCTTTAGCCTATTATTTCTTTCTTTTGTCCAAAAATGTATAAACTGAGCTTAATTCTTTCTTTTCATTAGTTGTAAAGTCTATACAAAACTCTTAAGCGCTTAAGAAGAACAGAAAAATTTTTCCCAAAGTGTCAAAGAGTGAGAATGGTGAAAAGAAAAAGAAAAGCAGAGTGAGGAAAGAAAAGAAAAAGGTGGAGGGTGCACTTGGTAGAATTAAATGATAATGAAGGTGCATGAAAAACCTTTGCTTTTGTGTCAAGTGTGCTTGATGAAATGGGCCGTACTAAAGTAAATCATCATGAATGGGATGATGAAAAAAAAAGAAAAGAGAGAAACAATGTCCATGAGTTGATGGGAATGTGTTGAAAAGGCGCTTAAGGATGCTAGTGACTATTATTGGCTAATCCAATATATACTAGTTCCATAGCTTCCATTACAACCCATTAAAGTCCTATGTGATCCTACATTGCATTTCTTTATATTAGTGGAGTAATACACTAAGGGCAAGCCTATGGGTCATGACATGATGCATGTGAATTCTTTTGGGAGAGAGAGTGAAATTAATTTTTACATGCCCCTATTTGAATGTTTGTGTGTCACATGAACATAAAGGGGAAGATTCTCTTGAGTTGTGAGGGCACATGCTTGATGAAAGATTGATTTTTGTGTTGGATATCTTGATTAGCTGATTTGTATGAGTTTGCCGATATCGAGGGTCGATTCTTAAAGTCTAGGAAGTCTTAATGTATTAAAGGTCATTGCATTGTAAGACCATGCATGTTTTCTTGATGATTTACAATATTGAATGATCGGTATGACCGTAGCGTAAATTGTCGCACCATAGTAGCGAAGGTTGGGATGTAATTTGCATGAATTGTGTATTTGTTGTTCGAGGACGAACAAGGAGTTAACTGTGGGGTTAGTGATCTTGGGCAGATTTATATGCCCAAGTGATACTCAAACGTATCATTTTCGCCTTGTTTATTGTGCAATGTGTATACATTTTCATGTAATTGGTAATAAAATGTGAATTTATACTAACCAACATGATTAGCATTGTTTTGTAGGTAAATGGTGATTTTGAGGAGCTAAAATGCATGTTGGAACAATATCGGAGTTGGACTTGGATTCGAGCACGAAAAAGGCATTGGACTGCACCAATTAAAGGGGCTCCGCGATGGAGCTGTGTCACGCTACCATCGCGGAGGCATTCTGCCTGGAGGGTGAATAATTTGTCTATTTCCAGTGGAGCCTCGCGACAGCTCCGTGGCACGGAGGCAAGCCTCCGCGTTGCACGTCGTGCCACGTTGAAGCTTTATTCCTGGACCCTAAATTTCCAGAAAGGGTCCGCGTCCACGTCGTGTCACGGAGGCAGTGCTCCGCGATGCACTCCGTGACACATTGCTTGTTATTTCGGGAAAAATTCCCATTAGTATAAATAGAACACTTAGGCTTATTTTTAATTAATTCAGACTTGGTGGAGCAAGGACGTGGGTTACAGGCAGTTGAGGGACGAAAAAGCTCAGGGTTTTTCTCTCTTTCTTTCTTCTTTCAATCAATTGTTTGTATGATTAACACTTGTTTTAGGATGATTAATCCACAAATGAGTGGCTAATTCTCTTCCTTGCTGAGGTTATGAACAATGGTGATGAATTTTGATTATTGAATTATATGGTTTTTCATCTTCTTCTTCCATGTAGTTCTATTAATTCTTGTTTCTACTGCATTGGTGTGTGGCCGACATTAATGTACATCTAAAAAGTCCGATTTCACTCGAGAGAGCACGAAATTGGAAAGTTGTGAATTAATAGGGTATTGTTCTTAACTTGATTTGGGAAAATTGAGTTTTGATGTGCTTTCCTGATAGAAATATACTTGAAAGCCATATTAGTCAATTTAGGAACCGGAATTGTATTGCTAGGTCATAAATTGCATTTGATCACAGAAATGTAGACGAATGGTTTATGATTCTTAAGTGAGATTAAATACGAGAGTTTTAATCTCTAGGCTAATGTTCTTGGCTAGCAACAGGAAGAGAAGATTAACCAAATTATGATTGTAATCATGTTCATTACTTGTTCTTAACCTTGGCATGCTCATATCCATAGTTTCAATTCAAAGTAGATAGTTGTTAGTAGTTTTAGTATATAATTTATAAATAAATTATTTAACTTTTGGTTACTTTGTTGTCAGCATATTTAGACGTAAGATAGAATATAGTATACTTGAGCAATTTTTACTTATCCAGAGTCTCCTTGGTTCGATACTTGGCTTACTTAAGCCACTTACTACTTGTTTGACCACGTGCACTTGCGTGTCGGTTTTTAACCATATACCAAAACCACCGAACACTAGTCAAGAATTATTGCCTATGGATTAAAACTCTCGTATTTAACCCAACTTAAGAATCATGAACCTTCCACCTACATTTCTGTGATGAAACGAAATTCATGTTCTAGCCATACAAAACCGATTCTTTAATTGACTAATACGACTTTCAGGTATATTTCTACCCTGAAGGTAAATCAATTCTCAATTTTCCCAAACTAAGAAAAGATCATATCCTATCAATTCACAACTTTCCAATTTCTTGCTCTCTCGAGTGAAACCGGACTTTTTAGATGTACATTAACGTTGGCCACACATTTATGCAGTAAGAACAAGAATCAATAGAACAACCATGGATGAAAAGATGAAAAACCAATTTATCAATAATCACATTTCAATACAATTGTTCTTAACCTCAGCAAGAAGGGGATTTAGCCACTCATTTGTGGATTAAACATCGTTAAATGAGTGTTAATCGTACAAGCAATTGAAATAAAGAAGAAGGAGATAGAGAAAAACCCTGAGATTTTCGTCCCCTTAACTGCCTGTAACCCACGTTCTTGCTCCACCAAGTCAGAATAATTAAAAATGAACCTAAGTGTTCTATTTATACTAGTGGGAATTTTTTCCGGATTAACAAGCAACGTGTCACGGAGTGCATCGCGGAGCACTGCCTCCGTGACACGCCACCGACGCGGACCCTTACTGGAATTTGGTCATCCAGGTATTAAGGCCCAATGTGGCACGACGTGCAATGCGGGGCTAGGCCAACATGCCAAGGCCCCAACGCGCACCTCCACTGGAAATAGGCATAATTTCACCATCCAGGCAGAATGCATCCGCGATGGCAGCGTGACACGGCTCCATCGCAGAGCCCCTTTAATTCATGCCTTTAAGTGATTTTTCCCTTGCTAGCGTCCGAGTCCAATCCCGATCTCTCCCAACATGCATCCTAGCTCCATAACTTTATATTTTATTCTGCAAAACAATGCTAATCACGTTGGTTAGTATAAATTCACATTTTATTACAAATCACATGAGAATGTATAAACATCGATAGATAAACAAGGCAAAATGACATATTTGAGTATCACTTGGGCATATAAATTTGCCCAAGATCACATTCCACGTACTGATCGCATACTTTCTATGCTGCATCATTTCATGATGCAGGATACGGTTCTCAAGTTCAGCCCCACTTGTAGTCCTTTATCAGAGCTAGCACCTACGTGATTGGTGAGTCTTTATCTTTCGAGAACTAGAATTTCAAATTTATGTCGTATTTTAGTTTCATACTTTGTGGAGTTAGTTAGGGTCTTGTCCCATCAACTCGTCTAGACTAGAGGCTTTCAAACTTATGTATGTATAGCTTTTGATATTATTTTGATGTGTTGTTGTATGAGATTTCTTATGACTTTATAATTATGCTTTCTTCATGTTTATTAAATGAGTTAGTTGAATGCTTATGCCATGGGTTGACTTGGGGTCTCTCGGGGTCCCTCGCCTCGTGTCTATGATCCGGTCTACGCTCGGGTCGTGTCAGCAAGAGAAAGTTGAACATCAATGACCGGGAAGCGTATTCAGGATATTAACATTCCTACTTAGAGGTTGGACAAGATCAACATGGACTTCATTTCCGTCTGACCTCGTACTCGTCGACAGTATGATTCCATTTGGGTGGTGGTCGACAGGTTGACCAAGGCTGCACACTTTCTGTCGGTCAAAACTACAAATTCAGCAGATGATTATGCCAAACTGTATATTCGGGAGTTAGTTTGACTTCATGGAGTGCCCTTGTCTATTATCTCAGACCAAGGTACTCAGTTACCTCTCAATTTTGGCGGTCTTTCCAAAAAAGGCTTGGGACTCAGGTTAAACTCAGCACAACATTTTATCCACAAACGGATGGTCAGGCAGAGTGGACAATTCAAACTCTCAAGGAAATGTTGAGGGCTTGTGTGATGGACGTTAATGGTAGTTGGGATGATCACTTGCCTTTAATCGAGTTTGCATACAATAACAACTATCATTCTAGTATCCAAATGGTACCGTTCGAGGCTCTTTATGGGGGGAGGTGTAGATCGCCAATCGAATGGTTTGAGGTTGGTGAGGCAGCTATGATAAGGCCAGACTCGGTACATGAGGCTATGGTGAAGGTTCAGTTGATAAGGGACAGGCTGAAAACTACTCAGAGTCGTCAAAAGTCATATGCGGATGTGAGAAGAAGAGATTCGGAGTTTGAGGTTGATAATTGGGTATTTCTAAAGATAAAGGAGTCAAGCGGTTCAGAAAGAAAGGAAAACTCAGTCCCCGCTATGTTAGTCCCTACTGGGTTATGAGAAGAGTTGGTAAGGTAGCGTATGAGTTGGACTTGCCCTCAGAGTTATATTCAGTTCATCCTGTCTTTCATGTATCGCTCTTGAAAAAGTGCTTGGGTGATCCAGCTTTAGTAGTCCCGGTGGAAAGTGTTGGTGTGGTAGATAGCCTCAGTTATGAGGAAATTCCGGTTGCAATCTTGGATCTTTAGGTTCGAAGGTTGAGGAACAAAGAGGTAGCTTCGGTGAAGGTGTTGTGCAAAAATCAGCATGTTGAGGGAGATATGTGGGAAGCCGAAGCGGCTATGATGGCTAGATACCCCCACCTGTTCCTTAACGGCTCAGTTTCAATTTGAGGTATCAGTTTTTACCCTAATTATCTAATCAATTTCCATGTTCAGTTCAAGTGCGTAAGTTTGAATTATGTTATGATACATGTATGTGATGCTTGAATTCAGTTCAGCTATGTAGTTCTTTTCTGAGGTAGTCATTTCGTCAGTTTTCGATTTTAATAATCAGTATTTGCATATGATGGTTGCATGTTTCTGTGTTTTATGTGTGTTTCAAACATTCGAGGACGAATGTTCCCAAGGGGGACATATAGTTATTCCCCGGGAGCTCAAAGCTCGAACTCGGGAGTTGAAATGGGAAAATTGTAAAATTGATGTTGCAGGCATAGGACGAGTCTTGGGACGACTCGTGAGAAGACCCAACAAGTCGTCAGGTGGTTCGTGGGAAGGCCTTGGGGAAATAAAGGAATGAGGTCCCCACGAGTGAGGTAACAAGTCATGGTTAGCCCCTACGAGTCATCATGTCAATCGTGGTATGGTGTGGGAGTCTAGATAGAGGAGATGTCCAGTGTATCTAACGGATGGGACCCCACAAGTCATGGTCTATCCCAACGACTCGTGAGTTGAGTCGTGAAGAAGCAGGATGATTTTCATTGATGATTAAGGAAGTGTACTTGACAGGAGGTGACCACGAGTCATGGTCACTGGGGACAAGTCGTTAAGTCACCCATTACGAGCCCCAGTAGTTCAGTTAACCAGTGCACTTGACGGGTGACTCACGAGTTGTTGCCCGTCCTGACAAATCATCTGGTCACCCGTTAGGGTCACCTGGTAGTTATTTTCTTCGAAAGAGTAAGGGCTTTCTCGTAATTTCCTAAGTTCCTTAGACCTATACTTGTTGTTTAAGGCTCGTTTTAGTGGGTTTTAAGTAGGGTAATACCTATTCCAAGCCATTCTTCCCATACATGAATGTTTGAAGGTTTGAAGAGGAGATTCAAGGCAAAATCTCAAGGTTTCCATTGGAATCTCAGCTTGGGCTATTAGAGGGTGTTAGCATCCACCATTCCCAGGTATTTAAGGCTATGAGTGGGTGTCTTCTTCCACACCCATTCCCAATTTCTATCAAATCATGATAATTTGTCTATGATCAAGTATGGGGTTTACCCAATTGCATAATTCATCAATCACTACACATGGTTATGATTAAATTATATTTGTATTGATGAATTGGGAAGCTTGGGCAGATTTTAAATTGTTTTCAATCCAAATTGTGATTTCTAACTTATGAAATTGAATGCCCATGGATGAGAAGTTCATGAAAGAAGAGATTGATGTTGAATGTATGATGATGATGAGATTTAATGATGAAAAGCATGTTTATAAGCTAACCATAATTATGATGTTGTTTTCAAAATAAAATGTGCAGATCCTAGTATGATAAAGCTTTGGGCAATGCCCACATGATGATTTAAAGTGATGATTTTCCCGACATAAGCTTACCACATTGTTTGAAGTGAAGTTTCCCAATTTCTCATAAATTTTAGCTAGTGGTATGTTGAGTTAAATATTTCTACATGTAGCTTACCACATGATTTGGAGTAGATGCTCCTACCTATTATTGAGCTTGTGGTATGTTTCGAAATAAAGCTTCTCATATGCATGAATGTATAATTGAGATGTATGTTATTATCGAGCTTTGTCAAAGGACAATGTTGAGCTTCATTTTCGTATGATGTCGAGTCTATGCATGATTTCATCATTTAGCTTTTTCAATAGACAATGTTGAGCTTCATTTCATACGATGTTGAGTTATGCATGATTTCATATTGAGCTTCGTCATTGGACGATGTTGAGCTTCGTCATTGGAAGATGTTGAGCTTTATTATATACGATGGAGAGCATTGCATGTTTTTTGGAGAAGAGTCTAGCACCAAGCGGGTTAAGGGTCGATCACCCTATGCCCCAGAACTTCGCGCCAACGTAGGTTGATACTATTATATTATTGGGACCTCCCTTTTGAGCTATCCCCTGCCCGATTGTCCCATAAGCTTAATATTCTATCATGGTATCGTCCATCACCCTGGAAAGGTTATGGACGGCTCTACCCACTTGAGTGTGATAGTTGGGACCACATAAGCTCTATTGTGGTATGTCAGTTTTAAGTTACGAGTCTCCCACTATCTATATCTTTCAAATTTGCCTATTCATTTCTCATGATGATTACCTTATGCATGCATGTTCTAAAAGTAAGCTTTGACTCACTGTGCAACTTTTGATATAAATGTTATGTTCATCTTTGAGTCATTCGAGTCAGTCATGATGTTGTAAAGTTAAGCATGGTCATGTCATGATAAGATTTCAATTTCAGAATGAATGCATATAGCCCTTCTAATTATACTTGAAAGATTATGATATGATATTAAATCGGTTTTAATTACCTTGCGTACTCGGTACATTCCATGTACTGACCGCATACTTTCTATGATGCATCATTTCATGATGCAGGATCCGGTTCTCAGGTTTAGCCTCGCTTGTAGTCGTTTATCAGAGCTAGCACCTGCGTGATTGGTGAGTCCTCATCTTTCGAGGACTAGACTTTCAGCTTCATATCATATTTTTAGTTTCAGACTTTATGGAGTTAGTTGGGGTCTTGTCCTATCAACTCGTCTAGACTAGAGGCTTTCAAACTTATGTATGTATAGTTTCAGATATTATTCTGATGTTTTGTTGTATGAGATTTCCGTTGAGTTTATAATTATGCATTCTTCATGTTTATTAAATGAGTTAGTTGAATGCTTATGCCATGGGTCGACTTGGGGTCTCTCGGGGTCCTTTGTCTCGTGTCTATGATCCAATCTACGCTCGGGTCGTGACAAATTTGGTATTAGAGCCATAGGTTTTATGTGTCCTAGGGAGTTTAAAATTCACGTTAGGTAGAGTCTTTTTCATGGGTGTGAAGCGCGCCACACTTATGACGAAGAGGCTACTAGATGTTTTAGGAAATGTTCCCTTCTTTCATGATCTATGTCGTGTGATGAAGAGCCTTTCTATCCTTTGAATTTGTGCTATTCACAATTTTAGAATCATTGCTTATCAAAGGATATATGAAAGGAGGAATGGAGATGGTGAGGGCCACAAGGATGGAAATGGTCATGAGCATCAGCCAGCTCCACCAGTTGAGGAGCCTCAGGCACCGGAGCCAGCCGCTTATGCTGAGTTCTAAGCTGCCATTCAGATGCTTGCGCAGGCCTTGACCGCCTAGGTCAATCAGCAGGCTGTTGCGCATGTTTCGCAAAATGGCAATGCAGCGACGGCTAGAGTCAGGGACTTCTTGAGGATGGACTCGCCGGAGTTTTTGGGGTCCAAGGTAGATGAGGACCTACATGATTTCATTGATGAGATTTTCAAGATCACCCAGGTTATGGGGGTGACTAGTGTTGAGTGTGCAGAGTTGGCCTCCTACCAGTTGAAGGGGGTTGTGCATATTGGTTGCGACAGTGGAAGGACAGCAGGATCGCAGGAGTAGGCCCTATCACATGGGAGGAGTTTCAGGTTGCATGCCCAGATCGGTTCTTCCCTCGAGAGATGAGGGAGTTGAAAGCAGTCGAGTTCATGAATCTAAAGCAAGGAAGGTTGACTGTTCAAGAGTATGCCCTTGAGTTCACCTGCTAATCTAAGTATGCCCCGGAGTTAGTGGCCAACCAGCGGGCGCGAGTGAGCAGATTTGTGCATGGTGTAGCAGGATATTTGGACAAGGACTGTAGGACAGCTATTCTCCATCAGGACATGGACTTTCCTCGCATTGTGTTGTACGCTAAGTAGATGGAGGCAGCACATTCGTGAGAGAGGGAGGCCAAGAGGGCCAGGAGTGAGGGCAATAGATTTCTCAGCAGAGGTCCGGTGGTGAGCACCGATAGCAAACCCACCAAAGATCATAAGCCCCAACATCTTCTGTGCTGAGTGTGCCATCTAGGACCGGACATGATCAGAGAGGGCAAGCATCAGGCTCAAGGGGTCATAGCAGTAGACTCGCAGACTCCAACATTCCAGCTTGTTGCAAGTGCGGCCGAGGACACATAGGCCAGTTCTTGGCGGGGCCAGGAGCTTGTTTTGGATGTGGGCAGCCTAGACATATGCTTAGAGATTGTCCCACTGCGAGGCAGGATCAGCTTGGGGGCTAATTCCCAGCTTCTAGTTCATCAGCCCCACCCCCACGCATAACACATTAGGGGGCATTTACTAGCACAGATAGAGAGTAGTGCCAAAAGAGATTCTATGCGTTAGCCACTCGTAAGGAGCAGGAGGCCTCACCAGATGTAGTCACCGGTATGTTGAAATTCTTTCATGTTGATATTTATGCTTTTCTAGATCCGGGGGCTACCCTATCTTTTGTGACACCATATATAGCCAGTATCTTCGGAGTCAGTCCCGATGTCTTATTAGAGCCCTTCTCAGTTTCTACTTTAGTAGGTGACTAAGTTATAGATAGATAGGTGTATAGAGATTGCCCGGTATCAGTTTTTCATAAGGTCACCTCAGCAGACTTGATATAGTTAGCCATGATAGATTTTGATGTTATTCTTGGCATGGATTGGGTATTCACATGCTATGGTTCAGTTAATTGTAGAACCCGATCAGTAGAGCTTAGATTTCCGAGTGAGCCAGTGTTAGAATGGAAGGGTAGTTCAGCTGTTCCTGTAGGTCGATTTATTTCCTACCTTAAAGCCAGGAAGATGATTTCTAAGGGTTGTTTGTACCATCTATTTAGGGTTAAGGATGTGGAGTTTGAAACTCCGACTATCCAGTCCATACCAGTAGTACGTGAGTATCCAGAGGTCTTTCCTGATGATTTTCTAGGTGTCCCTCCCGAGCGGGAGATTGATTTCGGTATAGATCTTCTTCCCAGAACACAATATATATCTATTCTGCCTTACAGAATGGCTCCAGCCGAGCTAAAAGAGTTGAAGGATCAACTAAAGGACCTACTAGATAAGGGATTTATTAGGCCGAGTAATTCTCTATAGGGTGCACCAGTGTTATTTGTTCGGAAGAAGGATGGTTCGCTTCAGATGTGCATCGACTATCGACAGTTGAACAAGGTCACCGTCAAGAACAGGTATCCTTTACCCATGATCGATGATTTTTTTGACTAGCTTTAGGGTGCCAAGTGTTTCTTCAAGATTGATCTTAGATCCGGGTATCACCAGCTTAAGGTTCAGGAGAGTAACATCTCAAAAACCGCTTTGAGGACTCAGTATGGTCACTACGAATTTTTTGTTATGTCTTGGACTAACCAATGCCCCTTCAACTTTTATGGATCTAATGAATGGGGTGTTTAAGGAATATTTGGACATGTTCGTGATGGTGTTCATTGATGACATCCTTATATACTCTCGAAGCGAGGAGGAGGATGCCGCTCACTTGAGGATAGTGCTTCAGACCCTCAAGGATCGCTAGTTTTATGCAAAGTTCAGCAAATATGAGTTTGTGTTGGACTTAGTGGCATTTCTAGGCCATGTGGTATCAGGTGACGACATAAAAGTAGATTCTCAGAAGATCGAGGCGGTAAAAAATTGGTCTAGACCGGTGAACCCATAAGATATCAGGAGCTTTATGGGCTTAACAGGTTACTATCAGAGATTTGTGGAGGGTTTTTCATTTATTGCCGCACCATTGACCAATTTGGCTCAAAACAAGGTGAAGTTTCAATGGTCAGAGTCTTGTGAGGAAAGCTTCCAAAAGTTGAAGACCTGACTCACTTCAGCACCAATGTTGACTCTACCCGAGGGTACGGATGGATTTGTTGTGTATTGTAATGCTTCGCAAGTCGGACTCGGGTGTGTGTTGATGCAGAATGGGAAAGTGATAGTATATGCCTCGAGACAGTTGAAAGTTCATGAAAAAAATTACTCGACCCATGATCTCGAATTGGTCGCGGTGGTGTTTGCATTGAAGATATGGCGGCATTAATTGTATGGGGTCCACTTGGATGTATTCACGGATCACAAGAGCTTGCAATATGTGTTCTCGCAGAAAGATCTCAATCTTCGGCAAAGGAGGTGGTTGGAGTTACTTAAGGACTATGATATGAGTGTCCTCTACCACCCGGGTAAGGCTTATGTGGTAGCGGACACACTTAGTAGACTCTCTGTGGAGAGTGTGTCCCACGTGGATGAGGGAAAGAAAGAGTTGGTGAAAGATGTCCATTGACTTGCGAGGTTGGAAGTCAGATTGGTCGACTCGACCGATGGCGGCGTTGTTATGCAAAATGGATCAGAATCGTCCTTGGTTGTTGATGTCAAATCTAGACAAGATGAGGATCCGCTTTTAGTAAAGTTGAAGGAAGACGTTCGAAATCAAAAGGTGGAGGTCTTCTCCCAGGGTGGAGATGGTGTACTGTGGTACCAAGGTCGTCTATGTGTTTCAGATGTCGATAATTTGAGGGACCGGATATTGCATGAGGCACATGGATCCAGGTATTCTATCCATTCGGGTACCACCAAGATGTAACATGACTTGCGGGAAATATATTGGTGGAACGACATGAAGAAGGATATTGCAGAATTCATAGCCAGGTGCCCGAACTGTCAGCAAGTGAAAGTTGAGCATCAAAGACGGGGAGGCGTATTCAGGATATTAACTTTGCTACTTGGAAGTGGGAAGAGATAAACATGTACTTCATTTCTGTCCTACCTCGTACTCTTCGATAGTATGATTCCATTTGGGTAGTGTCGACAGGTTGACCAAGGCTGCACACTTTCTGCTGGTCAAAACTAAAGATTCGACAGATGATAATGCTAAATTGTATATTCGAGAGTTAGTTCGACTTCATGGAGTGCCCTTGTCTATTATTTCAGACCGAGGTACTCAGTTTACCTCTAAGTTTTGGCGGTCTTTCCAAAAAGGGCTTGGGACTCAGGTTAAACTCACAACATTTTATCCGCAAACGGATGGTCAGGCTGAGTGGACAATTCAAACTCTCAAGGAAATGTAGGGCTTATGTGGTGGACTTTAATGGTAGTTGGGATGATCACTTTCCCTTAATTGAGTTTGCATACAATAACAACTATCATTCTAGTATCCAAATGGCACCGTTCGAGGCTCTTTACGGGGGGAGGTATAGATTGCCCATCGGATGGTTTGAGGTTGGTGAGGCAGCTATGATAGGGCCATACTCGGTACACGAGGCTATGGTGAAGGTTCAATTGATAAGGGACAGGCTGAAAACTGCTCAGAGTCATCAAAAGTCATATACGAATATGAGAAGAAGAGATTTGGAGTTTGAGGTTGATAATTGGGCATTTATAAAGATATCTCCCATGAAGGGAGTCAAGCGGTTTAGAAAGAAAGGAAAACTCTATCCCCACTATGTTGGTCCCAACCGGGTTATGAGAAGAGTTGGTAAGGTAGCGTATGAGTTGGACTTTCCCTCAGAGTTATCTTCAGTTCATCATGTCTTTCATGTATCGCTCTTGAAAAAGTGCTTGGGTGATCCAGCTTTAGTAGTCCCGGTGGAAAGTGTTGGTGTGGGAGATAGCCTTAGTTATGAGGAAATTCCGGTTGCAATCTTGGATCTTCAGGTTCGGAGGTTGAGGAACAAAGAGGTAGCTTCGGTGAAGGTGTTGCGCAGAAATCAACATGTTGAGGGAGATACGTGGGAAGCCGAAGCGGCTATGATGGCTAGATACCCCCACCTGTTCCCTACCGGCTCAGTTTCAGTTTGAGGTATCAGTTTTTTCCCTAATATCTAATCAGTTTCCATGTTCAGTTCATGTGCGCAAGTTTGAATTATGTTATGATAAATGTATGTGATGCTTAAATTCAGTTCAGCTGTGTAGTTCTTTTCTGAGGTAGTCATTCCGTCAGGTTTCGATTTTAATAATCAGTATTTACATATGATGGTTGCATGTTTCTGCGTTTTCTGTATTCGAGGACGAATGTTCCCAAGGGGGACATATTGTTATACCCGGGAGCTCAAAGATCGAACCCGAGAGTTGAAATGGGAAAATTGTAAAATTGATGTTGCAGGCACAGGACGAGTCGTGAGTCATGAGAAGACCCAACAAGTCGTCAGGTGGCTCATGGGGAGGCTTTGGGGAAATGAAGGACTGAGGTCCCCATGAGTGAGGTAACGACTCATGGTCAGCCCCCACTAGTCATCATGTCAATCGTGGTGTGGTGTGGGAGTCTAGATAGAGGAGATGTCCAGTGTATCTAACTGATGGGACCCCACGAGTCGTGGTCTATCCCAACAACTAGTGAGGTGAGTCGTGAGCAAGCAGGATGATTTTCATTAATGATTAAGGCAGTGTACTTGACGGGAGGCGACCACGAGTCATGGTCACTGGGGATGAGTCTTTATGTCCCCCATTACGAGCCCCAGTAGTTCAGTTAACCAGTGCACTTGATGGGCGACTCACGAGTCATTGCCTGTCCTAACGAATCGTCAGGTCACCCGTTAGGGTCACCTGGCAGTTATTTTCTTAGAAATAGTAAGGGCTTTCTCGTAACTTCCTAAGTTCCTAAGACCTATACTATGTCGTTTAAGGCTTGTTTTAATGGGTTTTAAGTAAGGTAAAACCTATTCCAAGCCATTCTTCCCATGCATGCAAGTTTGAAGGTTTGAAGAGGACATTCAAGGAAAAATCTCAAGGTTTCCATTGGAATCTCAGCTTTGGCTATTAGAGGGTGTTAGAATCCACCATTCCCAGGTATGTAATGCTATGAGCGGGTGTCTTCTTCCACACCCATTCCCAATTTCTATTAAATCATGATAAATTGTCTATGATCAAGTATGGGGTTTTACCCAATTGCATAATTCTTCAATCTATACACATGGTTATGATTAAATTATATTTATATTGATGAATTGCGAAGCTTGGGCAGATTTTAAATTGTTTTTAATCTAAATTATGATTTCTAACTTATGAAATTGAATGCCCATGGATGAAAAGTTAATGAAAGAAGAGATTGATGTTGAATATATGATGATGATGAGATTTAATGATGAAAAGCATGTTTCTAAAGCTACCCATAATTATGATGTTGCTTTCAAAATAAAATGTGCAGATCCTAGCATGATAAAGCTTTGGGCAATGCCCACGTGATGATTTAAAGTGATGATTTTCCCGACATAAGCTTACCACATTGTTTGAAGTGAAGTTTCCCAATTTCTCGTAAATTCTAGCTTGTGGTATGTTCAGTTAAATATTTCTACATGTAGCTTACCACATGATTTGGAGTAGATGCTCCTACCAATGATTGAGCTTGTGATATGTTTCGAAATAAAGCTTCTCATATGCATGAATGTATAATTGAGATGTATGTTATTATCGAGCTTTGTCAAAGGACAATGTTGAGCTTCATTTTCATATGATGTCGAGTCTATGCATGATTTCTTCATTTAGCTTTGTCAATAGACAATGTTGAGCTTCATTTCATACGATGTTGAGTTATGCATAATTCTTCATTTCATACGATGTTGAGTTATGCATAATTTTATATTGAGCTTCGTCATTTGATGATGTTGAGCTTCGTCATTCGATGATGTTGAGCTTCGTTATATATACGATGGAGAGCATTGCATGTTTTTGGGAGAAGAGTCTAGCACCAAGCGGGTTAAGGGTCGATCACCCTATGCCCCAGAACTACGCGCCAACATAGGTTGATACTATTATATTATTTGGACCTCCCTTGTGAGTTATCCCCGGCCTGGTTGCCCCATAAGCATGATATCCATATCATGGTATCGTCCATCACCCTGGAAAGGTTATGGACGGCTCTACCCACTTGAGTGTGATAGTTGGGACCATCTAAGCTCTATCGTGGTATGTCGGTTAAGTGACGAGTCTCCCACTATCTATATCATTCAAATTTGCATATTCATTTCTAATGATGATTACCTTATGCATGCATGTTCTAAAAGTAAGTTTTGACTCACTGTCCAACTTTTGATATAAATGTTATGTTCATCTTTGAGTCATGCGAGTCAGTCATGATGTTGTAAAGCTAAGCATGGTCATGTCATGATAAGATTTCAATTTCGGAATGAATGCATGTTGCCCTTCTAATTATACTTGAAAGATTATGATATGATATGAAATCGGTTTTAATCACCTTGCGTACTCGGTACATTCAATGTACTGATCGCATACTTTCTATGATGCATCATTTCATGGTGTAGGATCCGGTTCTCAAGTTCAGCGCCGCTCATAGTCGTTTATCAGAGCTAGCACCTGCGTGATTGGTGAGTCCTCATCTTTCGAGGACTAGACTTTTAGCTTCATATCATATTTCAGTTTCAGACTTTATGGAGTTAGTTGGGGTCTTGTCCCATCAACTCGTCTAGACTAGAGGCTTTCAGACTTATGTATGTATAGCTTCAGATATTATTCTGATGTGTCGTTGTATGAGATTTCCGCTAAGTTTATAATTATGCTTTCTTCATGTTTATTAAATGAGTTAGTTGAATCCTCGTCCATCTTTAATCCAAGGAACTCGGGAGGGTTCATCCTCAGAAAATTCTCCAAGGAACTCGGGAGGGTTCATCCTTAGAAAATTCTCCAAGGAACTCGGGAGGGTTCATCCTCAGAAAATTCGTAACTCTTGCCGCTGCCACATTCCCGTTCTGAGGGAAATGTGCTACGGCCTGCTGATTGACCTAGGCGGTCAAGGCTTGGGCTAACATCTGAATGGCTTGGGCTAACATCTGAATGGCTGCCCTGAACTCTGCGTGGGCAACTGGCTCGGGTATATGCTCTTCGTGGGTTGGTGGGGCCTACTGGTGCCCATCTCTATTGCCATTCTCATGGACATTTCCATTTCCGTTTCTCTTTCCATTAACTCTATGGGTAGGCATGATTCTGCAAATGCGTATAGCACATGTTAGAAGGATAGAGAGAGACTTCATCACACGATATAGATCTTGAAAGAAGGGAACATTTCCTAAACGTCATAGCCTCTTCATCATAAGTGTGGCACACTGCACACCCATGAAAAAGTCTCTACTTAACGCAGCTTTCAGATACCCTAGGACACTTCAAAACCTAATGCTCTGATACCAAGTTTTTCACGACTCGAACATAGGCCCGAATCGGGACACGGGACAAAGAACCCCGAGAGGCTCCAAGTCTACCCATGGCATGAACATAACATCTAACTCATTCAAATAATAAAAAAGGTCATCATGAATAACATAGCGGAAGTCTAAACAAAACATAACATCTGAATAGATACATGAGTCTAAAGCTGAAGTACAAACTATGTCCGAGAAGCATCTAATATTGAAAATTTCATGGGACAACACCCCACTAACTCACTGTAATCTGGAAACTGAAAATATGACATACAACTGATAAGAAGGGCCCTCGCAGGATGAGGACTCACCAACTAATACTGAGAAGTGCTAACTCCGGAAGTCTGACTAGCGGCGGGAGTGAGTTTGGATATCAGAGCCTTTATCATAAAATAATACAACATAGAGTATGAGGTCAGTACGTGGAATGTATCTAGTATGTAAGGTAAGTAAAACTGCTAAGTAACTAAAATCATTAAATCATGGATATAATAAGACATAATCAAGATAAGATTCTGCGAGTAGGGCTTGCATGCTATTTCCTGAACTCATGATCTGAACATAACTTTATATCATAATTGAATCGAATGACCCAAAGCTGAAAACTGATAATTATAAGTAAAACTAAACATTTGGTCAAACCTGTTGAAAACATAATATCATGACTAATGTACATGAATAACTAAAATCATAAGGAATAATGGGAGACTTGTCATATAACCGACATTACCATGATAGATCTTACATGCTCCAAACTAACACACTCAAGTAGGCAGAGTTGTACAAAGCTTTGCCAGGGCTAAGGACGCTACCATGATATAGATATCAAACTCAAGGCCCCTTGGGGCAGGGGAAGCTCCAAAGGAGGTCCCAAATATTCTGATCATACCTATGTTGGTGCGTAGTTCTGAGGTATAGGGTTGACTGACCCTTAGCCTACTCTGTGCTAGACACTACTTCCAAAAAATGCATATGCTCTCCATCATTTTTCAATGAAGCTGACCATCGTCTAGTGACGAAGCTGAATAATAACATACATGCACAAATCTGAAATCATAATATGAGGAGCCTTGGCACAATCCATACCACAAGATAAAAATAATGGGAGTATTGACTCAAAAACCATATGGCAAGCTAATTCATGAAATCATAAGACATACTTGATCATATGGGCTTGCCCAATACGTAAACATGCTTGAATTTAACTTGATTCACTTTGAAAACGTGAACATAAACATGGGTATTTTGAAATCATACTTTCTTCATAACATCTCATCTTGTTGGTACACATACTTCAGTGATCTCAACTTTCATGAACTTTCATGGATGGGCGTCATAGTTTAAAAAACTTGAAAGAATAATTTACAATTTAAAATATTGTAAAATCTACCCATTAATCATAATTGATCAATTAAAACATTCTTAGATCATACCCATAATTGAAACTTAGGAATTCATGCATTAGGTAAAAACCCCATAGAATCATCAATTAGAACATAATGAATTGAAAGGGGAATTGGGCATAGGCGTGGACTATTGCACCCATTCATAGCCTTACATACCTGAGAGGATCTAATTTCACAACTTCTTTGATTGACCAAGGAAGAATTGAGGAAGAACCTTGATGAACTATGCTTGATCACTCTCTAAACCCTTAAACTTGCATGCATGGGTTTTGAATAGGCTAGAATGACTTAATCCATCTTAATACATTCTATTCTGAGCTTAAAATGATGTAGTTCAGGCCTTAGGAACTTAGAAATTATGGAAAGGCCCTTAATAAATATGCAGAGAAAAACAACCTGCCAGTCCCAACGAGGGACTGGATGACTCATCGTCCCTGGTCATGACTCGTGGTCTGCATTTGTTACTGGCACTCCCAAAATTCTTTTGAGAGTCACCACGAGGGACACCACTACTCTTGGTGTACCTGATGAGTTGTGGTGACCAATCCGTTAAGTATACAACCCAAATTTTCAAACTTTCGTCCAACCATTGACCACGACTCACATGATGACTCGCGGTGTTGACCACAACTCGTGGTCACACCCGTGGTCACCTCAAATCTCAAATTTTCAACCAAGTCCCAGCCTCTCCCCACAAGTCACATAACCACTCGTGGGGTTCTGACGGGTCACTGGACAACTCGTCCTATGACCTGGTGCAAGAATTCATGTTTTCTCCATTTCAACTCCCGGGTCTAATCTTAGGGCTTTCAGGGTATTACATGACGCAAGAGGCATCATTTTCTCTAACTCCACTAAGCTAGCTTTACCATTTTTCATACAGATTTTTAGGTCCATAAAAAACAACTGCATCGACTTCTTGATGAATGTTTGTCTCTGCTGAATGCTGAGGCTAGATTTCTCATCGACCCATGAAACTAGGCCATAATATCGAACTCTTTCTCGGGCGGTGGCAGCCCAACATCCACCATATAATTATCCGACACAAATACTTCCCAAAATATCCGTGTGAGCATGCTCGGGTATATAAAATGACCCCTTTGTCACGACCTGAACATGGGCTCGGATCGAGACTCGAGACAAGGAACCCAGAGAGACTCCAAGACGACCCATGGCATGAACATAACTTATAAATCAATCATAAAAGAGGAAGATCAACATAATAATAACAGTGAAGTCTAAACATAACATAAAATCTGAACATACAACACGAGTCTAAAGCTGAATACAACAATATCTGAGAAGCCTCTGCGTCTGATGAGTTCATGGGAGAAGATCCTAACTAACTCTATTAAGTCTGAAACTGGAAATGTAAAGAAATAACTAATAAGGGAGGGTCCTCGGGAGATGAGGACTCACCAATTGAGAATGAATGCTAACTCCGGCATTTGGCTAGTGACGGGGCTGAGTCTGAAGATTGGAGCCTTTATCATAAAATGATACAACATAGATTATGCAATCAGTACGTGGAATGTACCGAGTATGCAAGGTAAGTAAAATCTCTTAAGTAAATAAAATCATTAGAACATGCATGATATGAATCATAATCAAGGTAAGAATCTGATAATAGGGCTTGCATGCTATTTTCTGAAATCATGATCTGAACATAACTAAACATCATAACTGAATCGAATGACCCAAAGCTGAAATATGATAATCATAAGTAAAACTGAACATTGGGTCAAACCTGCTTTAGAACATATATACATATATATATATATATATATATATATATATATATATATATATGTATCATGAATGACAAACATGCATAACTGAAATCATATGGAACAATGGGAGACTTGTCTTATAACCGACATTACCATGATGAGCTTATGTGGTCCCGACTATCACACTCAAGTGGGAAAAGCTGTGCAAAGCCTTGCCAGCGCTAAGGATGCTACCATGATATCGATATCAAGTAGAAGGCCCCTTAAGGCAGGGGAAAGCTCACAAAGGAGGTCCCAAATAATCTGATAATACCTATGTTGGCTCGTAGTTCTGAGGCATAGGGTTGACTGACCCTCAGCCTACTCGGTGCTTGACACTACTCCCAAAAACATGCATATGCTCTCTATCATTTTTCAATGAAGCTGAATAATCATATACATATAAAATCGAAAATCATACATGAGGAGCTTGGATCAAATCACACCACAAACTGAACATAATTGGGAGTCTTGACTCCAAAACCATGTGGTAAGCTAATTCTTGAAATCATAAATCATATTTGAACATATGGGATTGCCCAATACTTAAACATGCTTGATAATACTTGATTCATTTGAAAACATGGGTAACTTGAAAGCATACTTTTCTCATAAATATCTCATCATACTTGAAAATACATCATAGATCTCAACTTTCATGAACTTTCATGGATGGGCATCATAATTTATAAAACTTGAAAACATGATTTATAATTGAAAAAATTGTAAAACTTGCCCATGAATCATAATACAACAATAGAAACATGCTTAGAATATACCCATGGTAGAAACTAAGGAAATTTATGCATTGGGTTAAAAACCCATAGGATCAACATATATATATATATATATATTCATGATTTAGAGACGGATTGGGCATGGGTGTGAACAATTTCACCCATACATAATCTTACATACCTGAGAGAATCTGATTCTACAACTTTTCTAATTGCCCAAGCAATAATCAAGGAAGAACTTTGAAGAAAATAAGGCTTGATCACCTCTCTAGACTTCTAAGCTTGCATGCATGAATTAGGAACGGCTTAGAATGAACTTAACCTTCTTAAAACTCACTATTCAAAGATTAAAATGACATAGTTTAGGCCTTAGGATCATAGGAATTACGGAAAAGCCCTTACTAAACTCGTAGGGAAAAATAGACTACCAGTCCCAATGAGGGACTGGATGAGTCGTTACCACTAACCACGAGCCGTGGTGAAAAGTCGTCAAGTACATCGCCAAAACTTCCACTGGGGCCCACCACAGGGAACATAACAGGTCGTTACTAGTGACCATGACTCGTGGTCACCTCTCGTTGCCCTTACTGCCCAAAATTCTCTTTCCTTCCACCAAACTTGACCACGACTGACTCAACGAGTTGTGGTGCTAACCATGACTCGTGGTCATGTCCGTTGAGAACCAAAAAACTGAATTCCAACTTAAGTCCAACTCCTCACCTCGATTCACTTAACGACTCGTGGTCATCCTAACGGTTCACAGGATTACTCGTTCTATGACATGGTGCAGAAAATTTTATTTTGTTCGTTTCAACTCTCGCGTCTGATCATAAGGATTTTAGGGTATAAAAATATCTCCCCCTTGGGAACATTCATCCTGAAATGTTGAAAATCATACAGAAAGCAGAGAAATGCAATCATTATATTTCAATACTAATCATATAAGCTGAAAACTGATGGAATGATTGACTCCGATTTGAACTACATGACTGAACAGAATTCATGAATCATACTTACATACTTTTACATAAAAGAAACTGGGGCATATGAAGTGAACATGAAACTGAATAGATTATTAAGGAAAAAAGTGATACCTCAAGTTGAAACTGAGTCAGAAGGGAATAGATGTGGGTGTATTGCCATCATATCTGCTTTGGCTTCCCACGTAGCTCCCTTAACATGCTGATTCCTCCACAAAACCTTAACCGAGGCCGGTTATTTGTTTCTTAGCCTTCGAACTTGATGATCCAATATATCCAGCAGAACCCCTTCATAACTATGACTTTCTTTCACACCGACACTATCCACCGGAACAACTAGAGCCGAGTCACCTAAACACTTCTTTAAGAGCAATACATGGAAAGCTGGATGAGCTGAAGCTAATTCTGAGGGCAACTCCATCTCATATGCTACCTTGCAAACCTGTTTCACAATCCGATATGGGCCAACATAATAAGGACTAAGCTCTTTCGTCCTCACATTCACATTAGACTTTTGGCGACTTTGAGCTATTTTCAACCTATCCCATATGAGATGAACATTATCCATGGCCTCATCAACTGAATCTGGTCCGATCGTTGCAGCTTCATTGACTTCAAACCAACCAATAGGCGATCTACATCTCCGCCCATAGAGATCCTCAAGCGGAGCCATCTGAATTCTGGAATGGTAGCTGTTGTTATACACAAATTCAATGAGAGGCAAATGATCATCCCAAGTATCCTTGAAGTCAATCACACACACTCTCAACATGTCCTCAAGAGTCTGAATAGTTCACTCTGCCTGACTATCCATTTGCAGGCGAAATGAGTGCCAAGTCCTTTTTGAAGCAATCTCCAAAATTGGGAGGTAAACTGAGTACCTCTATCCGATATGATGGACAAGGGCACTCTATGCAATCAAACCAGCTCTGGAATTTATAGTTTTACATAATCCTCCGCTGAATCAGTAGTTTTGACTGGTAGAAAATGAGCGGCTTTGGTCAACCTGTCCACAACCACCTAAACAGAGTCATACTGTCACGAATGCGAGGCAACCCAGTGATGAAGTCCATATTGATCTCCTCCCATTTTCAAGTACGGATACTGATGTCTTGAAGCACACCTCCCAGTCTTTGATGCTCCACTTTCACCTGTTGACAGTTCGGACACTTAGCCACAAATTCTACTATGTCCTTCTTCATGCCATTCCACCAATAGACTTCCCGTAGGTCACGCTACTTGTTGGTGGCACCTAGATGTATCAGTTATCTGGAACCATGAGCCTCGTGCAATATCTGATATCTCAAATCATCAATATCTGAAACACACAAGTGACCATGATATCAAAGCACACCATCTACCCCTTTGGAAAAGACCTCTACCTTTTGATTCTGAACGGCTTCCTTCAACTTTACCAAAATAGTGTCCTCATCTTGTCTCGCTTTTACATCAGTCACCAAGGATGATTCTGATCCCTTCTGAACAATAACTCCACCATCGATCGAGTCAACCAAATGAACTCCCAACCATGCAAGCCGATGCACACCCTTCACCAGCTCCTTCCTTCCCTCATCTACATGGGACACACTCTCCATAGAGAGCCTACTAAGAGCGTATGCTACCATGTTAGCCTTTCCCGGATGGTAAAGGACACTCATGTCATAATTCTTGAGTAGCTCCAGCCACCTTCTTTAACGGAGGTTCAAATCTTTTTGGGTAAACACATATTGCAGACTTTTGTGGTTCGTAAATACATCTACATGGAACCCGTACAAATAGTGTCTCCAAATCTTCAAGGCAAACACTACCGCCGCCAATTCTAGATCATGAGTCGGGTAATTATTTTCATGAACCTTCAGCTGCCTAGAAGCATATGCTATAACCTTACCATGCTACACCAAAACGCAACCAAGGCCGATCCTTGAAGCATCACAATATACCACAAACCCATCAGTACCCTCGGTTAGGGTTAACATAGGTGCTGAGGTGAGTCGAGTCTCAACTCTTGAAAGCTCTTCTCACAAGCCTACGACCATTGGAACTTCAGTTTCTTTTGGGTCAATCTTGTCAATGGTGCTGCAATAGATGAAAACCCCTCTACAAACCTCCGATAATAACCAACTAAGCCTAAGAAACTCCTGATATATGAATGATTCATGTTCGGTGCTGTAGTAGGGGTTAAAAACCGACACGCAAGTGCACGTGGTCAAACAAGTAATAAAGTGGCTAAGTAAGCCAAGTATCGAACCAAGGAGACTCTGGATAAGTAAAATTGCTTAAGTATACTATATTCTAGCTTACCTTTAATTATGCTGACAACAACGTAACCAAAAGTTAAAGAATTTTTGTTTATAAATTATATACTAAAACTATTAACAAATATTTACGTTGAATTGAAACTATGGATATGAGCATGCCAAGGTTAAGAACAAGTAATGAACTTGATTATAATCATAATTTGGTTATTCTTCTCTTCTAGTTGCTAGCCAAGAACATTAGCCTAGAGATTAAAACTCTCGTATTTAACCTCACTTAAGAATAATAAACCATCCGTCTACATTTCTGTGATCAAATGCAATTTATGACCTCGCAATACGATTCCGGTTCCTAAATTGACTAATACGGCTTTCAAGTATATTTCTATCAGGAAAGCACATCAAAACCCAATTTTCCCAAATCAAGCTAAGAACAATACCCTATTAATTCACAACTTTCCAATTTCGTGCTCTCTCGAGTGAAATTGGACTTTTTAGATGTACATTAATGTCGGCCACACAATAATGCAGTAGAAACAAGAATTAATAGAACAACATAGAAGAAGAAGATGAAAAACCATACAATTCAATAATAAAAATTCATCACCATTGTTCATAACCTCAGCAAGGAAGAGAATTAGCCACTCATTTGTGGATTAATCATCCTAAAACAAGTGTTAATCATACAAACAATTGATTGAAAAAAGAAAGAAAGAGAGAAAAACCCTTAGCTTTTTCGTCCCTCAACTGCCTGTAACCCACGTCCTTGCTCTACCAAGTCTGAATTTATTAAAAATAAGCCTAAGTGTTCTATTTATACTATTGGGAATTTTTCCCGGAATAACAAGCAACGTGTCACGGAGGCCAACGCGGAGCACTGCCTCCGTGACACGGCGTGGACGCGGACCCTCACTGGAAATCCAGGGTCCGGGAATATAGCCTCAACGTGGCACTGCATGCAACGCGGAGGCTTGCCTCCGTGCCACGAAGCTGTCGCGAGGCTTCACTGGAAATTGCCAAATTAATTCATCCTCCATGCAGTGTGCCTCCGCGATGGTAGCATGGCACGGCTCCATCGCGGAGCCCCTTTACATTGTGCATTCCAATGTCTTCTCCGTGCTCGCATCCAAGTCCAACTCCGATATTGTTCCAACATGCATTTTAGCTCCTCAAAATCATGTTTTACCTACAAAACAATGCTAATCATGTTGGTTAGTATAAATTCACATTTTATTACCAATTACATGAAAATGTATACACATTGCACAATAAACAAGACGAAAATGATACGTTTGAGTATCACTTGGGCATATAAATCTGCCCAAGATCAATTCACCGGTCTAGGCCAATTCTTCACTGCTTCTATCTTTTGAGATTCTACCTGTAAACCCTCACTTGACACCACATGACCCAAAAACGCCACTGGTTTCAACCAAAACTCACACTTACTGAATTTACCATACAGTTGGCGATCCTTGAGGATCTGTAGCATCACCCTCAAATGAGCGACATTCTCTTCCTCACTTCGAGAGTATATCAGGATATCATCTATGAACATGATCACAAACATATTCAAGTATGGCTTGAACACCCTACTCATCAAATCATAAAGGCTGCAGGAGCATTTGTTAGTCCAAAAGACATAACTACAAACTCATAATGACCACACCGCATCCTGAAGGCTGTCTTTGGGATGTCACTCTCCCGAACCCTGAGCTAATGGTATCCGAATCTGAGGTCTATCCTTGAAAAACAATTAGAAACCTGAAGCTAGTCAAACAAATCATCAATTCTGGGAAGTGGATACCTTTTATTGATGGTGACCTTGTTTAGCTGCCGATAATCAATACAAATACGAAGAGAACCATCTTTCTTGTGGACAAAGAGAACTGGTGCACCCTATGGGTATTTGCTAGGTCTGATGAAACCCTTGTCTAAGAGGTCCTTCAACTACTCCTTCAACTCCTTTAACTTGTTGGGGCCATTCTGTAAGGAGAAATAAATATAGGCTGCGTATCGGGAAGAAGGTCAATAAAAAAATCAATCTCCCGCTCGAGAGGAATTCCCAATAGATCATCTAGGAAGACTTCTGGATACTCACCTACTACTGGAACAGACTGGATAGTCGGGGTATCGGATGTAGCATCCTTAACCCTAACTAGATGGTACACGCAACCCTCATAGATCATTTTTCTAACCTTAAGGTAGGAAATGAAACGACCTACAGGCACAACTGAACTACCATTCCATTCCAAGGGTGGCTCACCCAGAAATCGAAACTCTACCGCAAGGGTTATACAATAAACTGAGGCATAACATGAAAATAACCAATCCATGCTGAGGATAACATCAAAGTTGGTCATGGCTAACTCTACTAGATCTGCTGAGATGACTTTCTGAAGGACTGTGACCGGGCAATTTATATACACCCGTCTAGCTACAACAGAATCACCTACTGGAGTAGAGACTAAGAAGGGTTCTGACATGTTTCGGGACTAACTCCGAAACTACTAGCCACATAGGACGTCATAAAATACAAGGTAGCCCCTGGATCTAATAAAGCATATATATCAAGGTAGAAAACTTGTAACATACCAGTGACTACGTCTAGGGAGACCTCCTACTCCTGGTAGGATGCTAGGGCATAAAATCTATTTTGGCGCTATTTGTCACATGTTCTAGTAGAAGACCCTTTCTGAGCAGGGCGTGCTGTTGGAGCTGCTGAACTAGAAGCTGGGCCTTGGCCCCTGTCATGGCCCTGTCTAGCTGTTGGGAAATCTTTTAGCATATGTCCAGGCTTCCCACACCCAAAGCAACAACTTGTACCCACTAAACACCGACTCGTCTGTCTCCGGCCGCACCTATCGCAAACTGGGATACTTGAATCTGTGGGCTTGCTTCTCTGGCCTCAAGAGCTTGATGCCCGTCCTCTCTGGTCATGCCTAGATTTGATGGCACACTCATAACCGACGATGTCAGGGATGACGATCTCTAGTGGGACTACTGACGGTGTCCACCACTTGGTCTCTACTGAGAGAACCCGTAACTATCTGTCCTAGCCCTCTTGGCCTCTCTCTTCCTCACATGCACCTCCTCCATCTACTGAGCATATAGGACTATTCGAGGAAAATCCATATCTTGATGAAGCATCGCAGTCCAGCAATCCTTGTCTAGATAGTCCGCCACCCCATGAACAAACCTACTCACTCAAGCCCTCTGATCAACCACTAACTCTAGGGCGTACTTGGACAGATAAGTAAACTTAAGGCATACTCCTAGAACGTCATCGTTCCCTGCTTTAGATTCACGAACTAGGCTGCCTTCAGTTACCTCATCTCACGAGGAAGGACTGATCAAGAAAAGCGGCATGAGACTCATCCCAACTGATAGGGCCTGCTCCGGCTGCCTTACTATCCTTTCACTGTTTGAATGAAATGTGCGAGACCCCCTTTAAATGATATGAGGCCATATCGGCACACTCCTCCTAGTTACCCCCATAACCTGGGTGATCTTCAGAATCTCGTTGATAAACTCATGTGGATCCTCGTCCACCTTTGACCCAAGAAACTCTAGAGGGTTCATCCTTAGGAAATCTCTGACTTGTGCTGCCACCGCATTCCCGTTCTGAGGGACATGCACTACTTCCTACTGATTGAACTGGGCGATCAAATCCTGAGCTAGCATCTGAATGGCTTCCCTAAATTCAGCGCGGACAATCGGCTCCGATGCATGGTGCTCATGGGCTGGTGGGGCCTATTGGTGCCTGTCTCCATTGCCATCCTCGTGGACATTTCCATTTCCATTTCTTCTGCAGTTAACTCTATGGGGAGGCATGATTCTACAAATGCGTATAGCATGAGTTAGAAGGATAGAGAGACATTTCGCCATGCGACATAGATCATAAAAGAAGGGAACATTTCCTAAATGTCTCATAGCTTCTTCTTCATAAGTGTGGCACGCTTCACACCCATTAAAAAGACTCTACTTAACGCGACTTTCAGAACCCTCGGACACTTCAAAACCTATTAATCTGATCACAACCCGAACATGGGCCCGAATCGAGACACGGGACAAGGAACCCTGAGAGACTCCAAATCGACCCATGGCATGAACATAACTTCTAAGTCAATTAATAAAAGTGAAATATCAACATAATAATCATAGTAGAGTCTAAACATAACATAAAATATGAACATACAACACAAGTCTGAAGCTGAATATAATCTATGTCTGAGAAGCCTGTACGTCAAATGAGTTGATCGGACAATAAGCCAACTAACTCTCTAAGTCTGAAACTGGAAATGTAAATAAATAACTGATAACGGAGGGTCTTCAGGAAATGAGGAATCACCAACTGAGACTGGATGCTAACCTAGGAAGATGGCTAGTCACGGGGCTGGGTCTGAAGATCGGAGCCTGTATCATAAAAAGATACAGCATAGAGTATGCGATCAATACGTGAAATGTACCAAGTATGCAAGGTTAGTAAAACCGCTTAAGTAAATAAAATCATTAAAACATGCATAATATGAAACATAATCAAGGTAAGAATCTGAGAGTAGGGTTTGCATGCTATTTTTTGAAATCATGATCTGAACATAATGAACATCATAACAGAAATGAATGACCCAAAGCTCAAATATGATAATCATAAGTAAAACTGAACATTGAGTTAAAACTACTTTAGAACATATATATATATATATATATATATATATCATGAACGATAAACATGCATAACTGAAATCATGAGGAACAATGAGAGACTCGTCTTATAACCGACATTACCACGATAGAGCTTACGTGGTCCCAACTATCATACTCAAGTGGGAAGATCCATCCAAAGCCTTGCTAGGGCTAAGGATGCTACCATGATATCGATATCATGCTGAAGGCCCCTTAGGGTTGGGGAAAGCTCACAAAGGAGGTTCCAAATAATCTGATCATACCTACGTTGGCTCGTAGTTCTGAAGCATAGGGTTGACTGACCTTTAGCCTACTTGGTGCTAGACACTACTTCCAAAAACATGCATATGCTCTCCATCTATTTTCAACAAAGCTGATCATCATCTAGTGACGAAGATAAATAGTCATATACATATAAAATCCGAAATCATACATGAGGAGCCTTGGATCAAACCATACCACAAGCTGAACGTAATTGGGAGTCTTGACTCCAAAACTATGTGGTAAGCTAATTTGTGATATTATAAATCATACTTAAATATATGAGCTTGCCCAATACTTAAACATGCTTGAAAATACTTGATTCACTTGAAAAATGGTCATAAACATTGGTAACTTGAAAACATGCTTTTCTCATAAATATCTCATCATACTTGAACATACATCATAGATCTCAACTTTTATGAACTTTCGTGGATGGACATCATAATTTATAAAACTTGAAAACATGATTTATAATTGAAAACATTGTAAAACTTTCCCATGAATCATAATTCAACAATAGAAACATGCTTAGAGCATACCCATGGTAGAAACTTAGGAAATTCATGCATTGGGTTAAATTCCCATAGAGATCAACATATAGATTTTCATAAATTAGAGAGGGATTGGGCATGGGTGTGAACAATTTCACCCATTTATAACCTTACATACCTGAGAGAATTTGATTTTGTAATTTTTCTGATTGCCCAAGGAATATTTGGGGAAGAACGTAGAAAAAATTAAGGCTTGATCACCTCTCTAGACTTCTAAGCTTGCATGCATGAATTAGGAATGTATTAGAATGAACTTATCCTTCTTAAAACTCACTATTCAGAGCTTAAAATGAGTAGTTTAGGCCTTAGGATAATAGGAATTATGAAAAAACCCTTACTAAACTCACAGGGAAAAACAGACTGCCAAGGGACTGGACGAGTCGTTACCACTGGTCATGAGTCGTGGCCACAAGTTGTCAAGTACACTACCAAAACTTCAACTGGGGCTCTCCACGGGGGATATAAGGGGTCGTTACTGGTGGCCGCGACTCGTGGTCACCTCTCGTTATCCTTACTTCCCAAAATTCTCTTTCCTTCCACCAACCTTGACCATGACTGACTCAACGAGTCGTGATGCTAACCATGGCTGATGGTCATGTCTGTGATGACCCAAAAACCTGAATTCCAACTTAAGTCCAACTCCTCACCATGATTCACTTAACGACTCGTGGTCATCCTGACAGGTCACAGGATGACTCATTTTGTGACCTGGTGTAGAAAATCCTATTTTCTCTATTTCAAATCCTAGGTCTGATCTTAGAGCTTTTAGGGTATAACACTCTTCCCCTTGGCCCGCACTTTTTCCAATTCAATTATCATTAATTTGCATATATTGACAGGCATATGGGTTCGGATGGCATATATGAGGCACGCCTTCACCTTTGACACTTCAGTGTCATCATTAACAACATGATTTTATTATTGATAAACTTCAATATCACTTTCGCATCCCAATCCAAGTGTGGCCTTTTGTAATGGTTGTAGTGCCCATTGGCATCTCTTTTCCATGTTTCCCTAGAGTTTTGTCTGCGTAATTTATGGCAGATGGCTCTATAATTCGAGCATCCGTTAAAAGCCTTAAATTTTGAGGGAGGTACTATAGGGAAATCCATAAGATTATTAATTATATGGTAAGAGAGCTTAACATCCCTTCCTATGAAAAGGACAACATACTCTTACTCCAAGTCTATGCCTACCTCCAGATTTGCATATAAATCTTTGACCATGTCTATGTTGACACTACCCAAGGTCACTGTTAGCTTTCACAAACCCATGGTTATAATGTGATTGAGGAGCTCATTGATTTGGTACGAACAACCACAATATCAATCTTCTACTTTGAGGCTGAAGGCACTGTGGGCACAATGGCATGGAACCATCTTTTCCCATAGGGCTCAATGGCTCCCAAGACAAAATTTCACTCAGGGAAGATGTCACGACCTGACTCTAGACCCTGGACTCGGCCAACACTCAGACCATCTAGTGATCCAAGCAAACCCTTGGCCTAACTTGCTACTAGTTGAGAATATAATAAAGTATACCAAAAGTAATAACTGTATGGGCTAAATAAATAAAGTAAGATTTATTAACTGCAACTAAAATCAATCATAAAAAAGTAATATTATTGAGTCAACTCTAACTTTATCTATGAAGCCTATATAACTGTAGAGTAGGTGCCGGGACATAGTTCCCATGGATACCTTAAGATCAATAAAATAAAATGACTCAAATGATTGGAACTCTCTGAAAGTAGGAGGCCTCACAAACTGTTGAATAAATGTGAGATCCTAACGAAGCATCTGTTGCTGATCCTGTCTACCTAAAATTGCATCATAATAAGATGTAGTGCCAAAGGACGTTAGTACGTGGAATGTATGATATGTAATAAGGCTGAATGAAGAATAGTTATGCAAGAATGTATGAACTGAAAGAGTAAACTGACTGAAATAATATAACTCTGAATGATGCATAAAGACACAATATGATCTATGTGTAGAATTGTTATGCAATAAAACTCATACATAAAAATATCTCTGAAAATACATGTAAAATTCATAACTTCTTTTGGGAGTTTCTCATAATTGATAACATCATGAATGAGCACATGATGCCCAACTAGCTCACTCAAGTTAGAAAAGCAGCTCAAAGCCTTGCCAGGGCAGAGAAGGATCATAATCTGTGGATCCATAACTCAAGTCCTTACTAGGGACTATCTTTGAGGAGCCAACCAAACCAATGACATAATCCTATCCTGAGCTGACTATGTAGTTATAGGGCTTACGAGTTATCTGAACTCTTTGCCCAACTCGATGCTAAATAATCCTCCCAAAAACATATGCTCATATACTTATGCCTATTTGAGGAAACTAAAGACATCTTTTATAAAGAACTTTAGTTATAGATATAATAGATGTTTTAAAACTCTTGTTGAGCCTTTCGCTCAAAATCTCTTTACTCTAAATGAGGAGCTCTTTTAAAACTTGGAGCTTCTTCTATGCTTAAAACATCTAATGAGGTTAAAAACAAGACTTCACTTTAGCTCTTGAAAATCATGTTCAAAATCATACTTTATTTCTCAAAATCTCTTCATGAAAAATCTTCTAAATATCTGCTCAACTTTCTGGAAACAATGCTTTTATCTCAAATAAATTTGTTCTCGAAATCATAACTTTATGCATAGGGTTCATAGAATAAGAGACATGAACCAACCATCATCAATAACTCAAGAATAAAGAGATATCAATCAATAAACATCAACAGAATGATAATCAATAACATAGAGACACAAATTAGGGATATCCCAACAATGGATAGTTTAATAGATAAAGAACACAATTCAAGAAATTGGGTAAAAATCCTAGCTTTAATCTCAAAAAACTCTTTCATAGATGTAGGGAATAAGGATGAATAGAAATTCTTACTTAGGTTAGCCTTACATACCTGGAAAGTTGAACTTAAAGTCATGCTTGAAGAATCCTAGGTTGAAGAAGATGACTTCCTAGATTCTTAATAAACTTAAGAGCTAATGATCTTGAATCTTACATTGTAATGAATAGGGATAAGAGATTAGACTAATTAAACCCTTAAATATACTCTTTAGGAATCCCAAATCATTCTAGATTAGGTTCTTAAGACATAAGAAATTACTAAAATAACCCTTGAGTCCTGTCTGTGAACTTGAACCCGCCAGTGATGATGACCAACCTAACGAGTCATTACCTAACTTGACAACTCATTGGGTCCTTCTGTCACCCTTGAGACCAAGTTGGTCATTCTTTGATTCTTACCTCAAAGTCCATCAGAACGACCTACTTAATGCATCATCACTTGTACTTAAGAATCGTTGCCTAACTCATTGGAACTGGGAAGAAAATATCACATTTCAGAACTTAGCATGGGAACGAAACCACCTAATGAACCTTTAAGTCAGCTAATGACTTACTTAATGAGTCGTTCTATGGTCTGGTTTATTTTCAGCTATTTTCCTGCTTCACGTCTAGGATTTGATATTAGGGACTTTTGAGGCTTGTTACAATATCTCTACCTTGGGATCATTCATCCTCGAATGAAGACTACTGGACTGATAAGTGATCTAACTGAGCCTAACAAGACTGATTCTTAACTGAATTCATGGAATATGCAACCATACTAAGGACTTTAACATAAACTAATGGAACATGAAACTGATAAGAGTACTACAAGAGAAGACTTTTTACCTCAAGATGATTCTTGACTAGGAGGGAATAGATGAGGAAAATTTGTTATCATGTCTTCTTCATCTTCCCAAGTATCTCCCTCAACTAGTTGAGTCCTCCATAGTATTTTCATAGAAGCAACTTCTTTTTTCCTTAGCTTACTAACTTGATGATCTAGAATCTCAATTGATACTTCCTCGTGGGACAGGTTGTCCTTAACACCTATACTCTCTGAAGAGACGATGAGTGAGGGGTCTCTCAGACATTTCTTAAGCATAAAGATGTGAAAGACTGGATGGTCTGATGCTAGTTCAGTTGGCAGCTTCAACTCATAAGCTACCTTGCCAACTCTCCTTGAAATCCTATATGGACCAATATATCGGGGGCGTAGCTTCCCTTTCTTCCCAAATCTCATAACACCCTTCATGGGTGAAACCTTCAAGTAAACCCAATCATACATCTCAAACTCCAAGTATCTACGCCTAACATCGGTACAAGACTTTTTGCGACTCTAGGCATCCTTAAATCTTTCCTAAATGATCTTAACCTTCTCCATAGCCTATTTCACTAAGTATGGTCCTAATAACTCTACTTCACCAACTTCAAACCAACCAATCGGATATCTACACCTCCACCAATAAAGAGCCTTAAAAGGAGCCATCTAAATGCTGGAGTGATAACTATTATTATATGCAAACTCTATAAGAGGCAAAAGGGTCATCGCAGTTTACCTTGAAAAGTCAATAAAACAAGCCCTCAACATATCCTCCAATGTCTGAATTGTCACCTCAGCCTGACCATTTGTCTACGGATGAAAACCTGTACTAAGGTTTACCTTCGAACCCAAACCTCTCTGAAATGACATCCAAAATTGAGCAGTAAACTGTATGCCCCTATCTAATATGATAGATAATGGAACTCTGTGAAGTTAGACTATCTCTCTAATATACAATCTGGCATAGGCCTCAGCTGAATCTATAGTTGCTTACCTCGAAAACCCTATGATCAAGCCCGAGAGTTGAAATGGAGAAATAGAAATATCTACACCAGGTCACAACATGAGTCATCCGGTGACCCTTCAAGAACCCCATGAGTCGTTAAGTGCCTTGTGGGGAGAGGCTGGGACTTGGTTGAAAATTTTAAGTTTAGGGTGATCATGGGTGTGACGACTAGTCGTGGTCAACCCCATGACCCGTTAAGTCACCCATGATCAAAGAAGGTTGAAGTGAGAAGGAAAATTTGGATAGTGGACCTAACATCTAGTCACCACGAGTCATGGTCAACACCACAGTTCGTTGGGTGGCCCGTGGTCAAGGGTTGTTGAAGATTGGAGAAGACTCAACAGTGTTGGCAACGATTGGTCACCACGTGTCATTGGGTACCCCACGCGTCATGGTGTCCCTCATGGTGATCCTCAGAGGAAGAATTGACAGTGTTCATGATGACTGGTGTCCACGAGTTGTGGTGACTGGTAACGAGTCGTCCAGTCCCTTGTTGGGACTGGTAGTCTGTTTTTCCCTATGAGTTTATTAAGGTCTTTTCCTTAATTCCTAAATTCCTAAGGCCTAACTATGTCATTTTAAGCTCAGTTAGAACTGTTTTAAGAGATTTAAACCTATCATAAGCCTTACCATTCCATTCATGCAAGACTAGAAGGCTACTAGGGGTGATCAAGGCTAGAATTCATCAATTCTTCTTCAATTTCCTTTGGGTGTTCAAGGAAGAGAGTAGAATTAACTCACCTAGGTATGTGAGTCTATGAATGAGAGTTCCTTTCACTCTCATTTCCAAAACTCTTCTCAAGTTCCATGAATTTCAATTCTATAAGTCAAGTTTCACGATCCATGAGGTTTATGCAATTTCTCGTGAAATTCTATATAATCTATGGGTAGATTTTATGACTATTTTGAATATAAATTTATAAAATTGAGTTTAAATCCAATTATGTCCAATTATGTACGTTTTTATGAAAAGTCAAGTTATGATTCGTTATGATCTTGATCTAAATTATCCCAACTATGATTTATGCTTTATGGTATGATTTCTCTCAAGTACTTATCATGGATTTATGAGATATAAAGTATATACATGTTTTGCAAGTGTGCATGAATTTCATGATTTATGGATTTATTATTATGGCCGGCTCACGGGCCTTATTTCATGGCTAGTTCACGCATTTCAAGCATGCTTAAGATTATGATGATTTAACTAGCCCATGAATCTCATGTATGTTTTAACTATTATCCTATGAGAACTATATATGTTTTGGGAGTAGTATTTAACACTGAGTAGACCTGGGGGCCGAGCATACCCCGAGTCTCAGAACTACGCGCCAATGTATCCATGATGGGACCTCGTTTGCGACTGTCCCTTTTGCTGAATAGGCCTTTCATGAGTGATATCATTCCTTTTTTCACGGTTCTACCCTTGGCAAGGTACAAACACCCTCCCGACTAGGGGTTATAGGTCTGGCTCCTTGTGTGGTCATGTGGGGTATGTCAGTTGTAAAAATCTCCCACTGTTCCTCATGATTTATGCATGGTTATGATTAAGTACTTTGTCGCAAGTCATGTTTAATAAAGTTTTTCTCTTATGATTATGAATATGATTGATTTACAAATATTTTGAAAACCTTGAGCCTTTATGTTTACATTACGATATTTACGTTATGATCATGTTGTCCTACTCTTATGAACTCTTATGTATTTTAACTGACCATTTTACTTACCTTGCATACTTAGTACATTCCAAGTATTGACCGCATACTCTATGCTGTATCATTTTATCATACGGGCTCCCATATTCCGGCTTAGTCCCACTGCTAGTTAGATTCCCAAGTTAGCTTTCCTTAGCCCCAGTTGGGGAGTCCTCATCTTTCGAGGGCCTTTCTATTTAGACATGTTCAACATTTTTAGATTCATACTATAGTGAATTAGTTGGGGTCTTGTCCCATCAACTCATCAGTGTTAGAGGCTTTTTTCGAACATAGTTGTATTCAACTTTAGACTTGTGCATGTAATCAGATGTTATGTTTGTTTAGACTTCCGCTATGTTGTTATGATGATCTTCTGCTTATCTATGATTAAGTTAGATGTATGTTCATGCCATGGGTCGACTTGGAGCCTCTCAAGGTTTTTTGTCCCGTGTCTCAATCTGAACCTATGTTCGGTTCGTGACAGTAGTTTAACGGTAAGAAATGGGTTGACATAGATATTTGATCTACTATTATCCAAATAGAGTCATGTTTCCTCGTGACTCCAGTAGACCAGTAATAAAGTCCATACTGATCATCTCCCACTTCCATTTAGAATGTTCCATATTCTAAGCCACATGGATGGCCTTTCATGCTCAACATTAACCTATTGACAATTTGGGCATGTAGCCATAAATTCTGCAATATCTCTCTTCATACCATTCCACCAATAGATTTTCCTCAATCCATGATACATCTTAGTGGAACCTGGGTGAATAGAATACCTGGAGGTATGTGTTTGTGCCATGATCCTATCTTTGAGACCATCAAAATCTGGGACACATAATCTACCTTGATACCTCAGGACACCATCTCCCCCTTGTGCAAAAGCAACATCTTCTGCTTGTGGAAATCTTCCTTTAACTGAAGCAAGATGGGATCTCTGTCCTGCTTTTCCTTTACTTCTGCAACTAGAGATGATTTAGCTTTATCTTAATAAGCACACTACCTTCTTCATAGTCTAGAAGACAGACTCCTAAGTGATTCTGTGCACATCCTTAGCCAACTCTCTCTTGTCCTTCCTCTACATGGGCTGCACTTCCCATAGATAGTCGGCTAAGAGCATCAGCAACTACATTAGCTTTACTTGGTTGGTAGAGAATACTCATTCCATAGTTCTTGAGAAACCTAAGCCACCTCCTCTATCTAAGATTCAACTCCTTCTAGACGAATAAATATTGCATGCTTTTGTGGTATATGAATACATCAATATGCGCACCATAGAGATAATGGTGCCAAATCTTCAATGCAAATACTACCGCTACAAACTCAACGTCATGATTCAGATAATTCTACTCATGGGTATTAAGTTATCTGGAGGAATAAGTTATGACTTTAGCATTTTGCATCAACACACAACCAATTCCTACTCTAGATATATCACAATACACAACAAAGCCATATGTGCCCTCTAGTAGGGTCAACACTGGAGCAGTAGTCAAACAAGTATTCAATTCCTGATAGCTTTTCTCACAAGCTTTAGACCATTGAAATTTAACCTTTTTCTAGGTAAACATAGTCAACAGAGCAACAATAGTTGAGAATCCTTTTCTAAATCTCTTATAGTAACCAGCTAAACCTAAGAAACTCCTGATATTAGTTGGGGTTGTGGGTCTGGGACAACTCTTCTCAACCCAATCTCCAGAGAGTCATCCTGAATACCCTCGCTAGAGACTGTATGGCCTAGGAAAGCCACTGACTTCATCCAGAATTCACACTCAGAGAACTTGGAAAATAGCACCTTGTCCTTAAGCATCTGCAGGACTATTCTAAGATGACTTGCATGCTCCTCCATACTTTTGGAGTAAACCAAGATGTAATCAATGAACACAATAACAAACATGTCCAAATATGACTTAAATACTTTGTTCATGAGATCCATAAATTCTACAGGAGCATTAGTCAAACCAAAGGACATATCAACACACTCAAAATGACCATAGTGGGTTCCGAAGGCTATCTTGGGAATATCACACTGTCTAACCTTTAACTGATGATACCTCGATCTGAGATCTATCTTTGAGAAACATTTGGCAGTCTTATGCTAGTCAAACAAGACATCAATTCTAGGAAAGGATACCTATTCTTCATAGTGACTTTGTTTAACTATCAGTATTCAAACACGTTCTAAGAGTACCATCCTTCTTATGTATGAAGAGAACCGGAGCACCCCAAGGTAAAGTACTAGGGTGAATGAAACCCTTATCAAGATCTTTTACCTACTCTTTTAACTCTTTTAACTCGGCTGGAACCATTCTATATGGACGAATAGAGATAGGCTGAGTGTTAGTAAGAACATATATTTTAAATTCTATTTCCTTATTTGGAGGAATGTTGGGGAGATTGTCTGGAAAGACCTTTGGATACTTATTCACAACTAAAACTGATTGAAGGAATAGTGTGTCAACATTAGTGTCTTTCACTCTCACAAATTGATAGACACACCCCTTAGAGATTAACTTTTTGGCATTAAGGTATGAAATGAAACGACCCTTAGGCATAACAAGGCTACCTTCTCATACTAGGACTGGCTCATTGGGAGACCAGAACTCTACTACTCAGGTCCTACATTTAACTTTGGCATAATAGGAATACAAGCACTCCATGCCTAGATTGATATAAAAATCCACCATATCTAGCTCTACTAGATTAGCTGTGATATCTTTATGGTGGATTGAAACTGTACAATCTCTACAGATTCTCTTAGCTAGGATTGACTCATTGACTAGACTATAAACATCGAAAGGCTCTAAGAGTTGTTTCAAGGAGATTCCTAACTTGACTTCTACATAAGGAGTTATAAAAGATAATGTAATGCCTGGATCAAGTAAAGCATATACATTAATTGAGAAGATTTTTAACATACTAGTGACAATGTCTGGGGAGTCCTCACAATCCTAGAGACCACCCACAACATACAGAAGATTCTAACCTCTATGTATCTCTGAAGTCATGCACATTTTGGAACTTTGCTTGCTGGGGGAGTAGTCTGAGCTCTACTACGCCCATTTCCCTATTGGGATGGATAATCTCTCAAATAATGGCCCTGCTGGCTGCACCCATAACATTCATCTCTTCCCAAATGGCACTCACCTAAGTGGACCTTACCACACTTTCCAGAGGTGGGTGTCAAGGTGTTTATTTTGTCTGAGACCTCTGATCCCTCCTATTACCTGGAGCTGGAGCATTAACAGCTGACTGTGTAGGTCTAAATGATTTCTTTTTGAGGAAAGACTTGTTTCCGTTCCTGTTCCTCTTTTGTGTGGTATCATTACTTACCGTCTTAGCTCTCTTTCTCTGATGCTCCCCTCGTTCCTTTTGCTTATCCTTTTTTAGAAGTTGAGTAGGTACCATCAGTTTGGTAATATCCATATCACTGATTAATAAAGATCCCTTGCACTCTTTCTTCACATTCTTGCCCAATCCAAACATGAATTTCCTCATTCTAGCCCTTATATCTGATACCATCTCTAGAGAATAGTCAGTTGAATAAACTTAGGTTGTACTCCTTCACACTCATAGAACCTTGCCTCAAGTTAACAAACTCCTCCACTTTTGCCTCTCTCGGCTCTTGAGGAAAGAAGTGGTTCAAGAAAGCTTCTTCAAAACTATCCCAAGTGGCTGGAGCTGCATTCTCACCTTATCCTTACTCCCACTGATCAAACTACACATACACCACATCCTTGAGCTGATAGGAAGCAAACTCAACTCCCTGTATCCCTGAGGCATGCATTACTTTTAGAATCTTCTAAATCTTGTCGATAAAATTCTAAGGGTTCCCACAAACCTTAGACCCTGTGAATATTGGAGGATTTATCCTCAAGAACTTTTTGATCCTCGATGTTCCTAAATCATTAGAATTGAATTAGCTAGTGTGCTGAGTTTTGATGTCCTGACTGGGAAGCCACCAATTGAGTGAGCATATGAATAGCCCCTTTGAACTTTGCCTCTAAGGTTCCCATGCTAGGAGGCGGAGGAACGGGTGTCTCAGGAATCCTGCAACTAGTAGTCGATCCTTCCTGGACTCCAACACTTGATCTCTAAACCAGAGTGTGTGGACCATTCCTGGTCTGTATTCCTAGTCTATAGAGGCATGTTAGCCGCATTCCTCTAGCTGGAAGTGCATTTTAGGAGGCATATTCTGAAACATGCGAATACATGAGTCAGGAGGAAGTCTTTATAGAGTTAAACTCTATCTCATGATCTAGAGTATAAAAGAAGGAAAGTATTTCCTATTGCCTCGTAGTCTCCCTATTATAGGTGTGGCACACTTCACACCTATAAGAAGAACACTACTAGAAGAGGCTTCATAGACACCCTAGGACTCTTCGAACCTAAAACTCTAATACCAAGTTTTTCATGCCCCGAGTTTAGAACTTGGACGTGGCTGGCACTCAGACCACCTAATGATCCAAGTGAACCTTTGGACAGGCTTGCTACTAGCTGAGAATGCAATAAAGTATAGTGGAAGTAATAATTGTATGGGATAACTAAATAAGATAAGATTTATTAACTGCAACTAAAATCAATGTTAAAAAGTAACATTATTGACTAAATTCTAACTTTATATACGAAGCCTCTATAACTGAAGAATAGGTGTCAGGACATAGCTTCCACATCTACCTCAAGCTCTATAAAATAATATGACTGAAATGATTGGGACTCTTCAAAAGAAAGCAGGCTTCACCAGTTGCTGAATCAATACAAGATCTTAACGGAACGTCTACTACTGATCCTGTCTACCTGAATCTGCAATATAACAAGATGCAGCGCCAAAGGGCGACAATACATGGAATGTAAGGTATTATATAATAAGGCTAAATGAAGCAATAGTTAAGCAATAATATATGAATTGAAAGAGTAAACTGACTAAAATGAATATAACTGAAACTAAAACTCTGAATGATGCATAAAATATTCAATAAAACTCATGCATCAAAACAATCTCAGAAATACATGAAAAATTCATAACATTAATTGGAGAGTTTCTCATAACCGACACTATCATGAATGAGTATATGATGCCCAACTATCTCTCTCAAGTTGGTAGAGTCTCTCAAAGCCTTGCAAGGGCAGAGAACGAGCATAATCTGTGAATCCATAACTCAAATCCTTACTAGGGATTATCTTTGAGGAGTCACCCAAACCAATGACATGATCCTATTCTACGCTGGCTATTTAGTTCTAGGTCTTACGAGTTATCTGAACTCTTAACCCAACTCAGTGCTAAATAATCCTCCAAAAAACATATGCTCAAATACTTATGCCTATCTGTGGCAACTGAAGATATCTTTTATAAAGTAATTTAGCTATAGATATAATAGATATTTTAAAATTCTTGTTGAGCCTTTTGCTCAAAAACTCTTTACTTTTAATGAAGATCCTTACACTCGAAACATTCTTTTAAAACTTGGGAGCTTCTATGCACAAAAGATCTCATGAATTTCAAAAATAAGACTTTACTTTATCTCTTGAAAATCATGCTCAAATCATACTTTCTTTCTCAAAATCTCTTCATGAAAGCACATTTAAGAATATGGTCAACTTTATGGAAACAATGCTTTTACCTCAAACAACAATGCTCTCAAAATTATTACTTTATTAATAGGGTTCGTAGGATAAGAGACATGAACCAATCATCATCTATAACTCAAGAATAAAGAAATATCAATCAATAAACATCAACAGAATGATAATCAATAACATAGACACACAGTTCATTAGGGATATCTCAACAACAAATAATTCAATAGATAGAGAAGAAGACAATTAAATAATATGGGTAAAAATCCTAACTTTAATCTCAATAAACTCTTGTATAGATGTAGGGAATAAGGATGAATAGAAATCCTTACTTAGATTAGCCTTACATACCAAAAAAGTTGAACTTAAACTAAAGATTGAAGAACCCTAGGTTGAAGAAGATAACTTCCTAGCTTCTTGATGAACTTGAGAGCTAATGATCTTCTATCTTATGTTGTAATGAATAGGAATAAGAGTTTAGATGATTAAACCCTTAAATATACTATTTAGGAAACCCAAATCATTCTGGATTAGGTTCTTAAAACATAGAAAATTACTAATAACCCTGAAATCCCGTCTACAAACTTGAACCCACCACTGACAATGACCAACCTAATGAGTTGTTATCCAAGTCGATGACTCGTTGGGTCCTTCCGTCACTCCTGAGAAAAAAATGGTCTTTGTATGATTCTCACCTTAAAGTCCGTTAGGATGACCTACTTAACAAATCATCACCTGTACTTTTGAATCGTGGCCTAACTCATTGGAATTGGAAAGGAAATATCAAATTTCAGAACATAGCTTTGGAATGAAACCACCTAATGAATTATTAAGGGACCTAATGTCTCACTTAATGAGTTTTTCTGTGGTCTAATTTACTTTTAGCTATTTTCCCCACTTCACATCTAGGATATGATCTTAGGGAATTTTGAGAGTTGTTACAGAAGATGTCCTCTGACCAATCAACTTACTCCTAAATGTGCTCTTCTACCTCTGATGGCCTTTTGTTTTTTGCCTGGCTACTAGACTTAGCTTGGAATTTTCTAGTATTTTTTCTCTTTGGTCTATGAGTCACTGTGCCAGTAAATGAATTCAACTTATAAGTACATTACATGCCATCATAATAACCGTCACCATATTTAACTTCACTAGGAGCATTTGGGAATTCAGACTACCCCAACACTTTTTTTTTCATGCTTTGTGTGTTAGATGATTATTGGGAGGGGGTTATACTTCTCCACACTTAATTTCAAGTAATGCTTTCAAAAAATCTTCCACTTTTTTATTTTTCCAACACCTTATGGGAAACAAGAGTTCAACTCTATTTTCATAGAGTTTAAGCATGCAAACTCACTCAAACAACACAATCAATTAATACAACAATCACAACTGAACACAATGCTAGCTAGCAAATGTTTTCTCTCCATTCACATCAAAATTAAGGCATGCATTTCAAGTAACATTCTACTTGGGGAAGAACATATGGATAGGGTATTCGTGGAGTTCTAATGGAATCTACATTACATATACAATTACCTCAACCCACATACTTCCAAATTACAAGAGAAGAGGAAGAATTACATACCTTGAGATTTTACTCTAGAGAGAGAAGTTAGAGAGAAGTAAAGGAAATGTGTGGGAAATGTGAGGGAGAGGTGAGGGAGAAGTGAGGAATATGAAGGAAAAGAGGAGAAGGGGCATGAGTTGAGGGACTTGAGGGGTTATAAAATGGAGAGTGAGTGGAAGAAATAGGAAGCTTGGCTTTAGAACGTCTCCCCTATTAAGAAAACAGATTTTAATTTTTTAAATTAGGCTAAAACTTTTAAGAAAAAATCAAACCTAGCTTACAATTTACACTGCCAGTGACGCGACTGTGTTTTGATAGGTTATTGAATGGACCTAGTAAATTGCACTATTGCGTCGCTGGCTACTATGCGGGTCGCGATGAGAAAGTGCACTTTCTACTGTCGTTCCAATTTTGTCCATTAATTGTTGTCAGGGTGTTTTTTCCCTAAAAATTTCATTGTTTTAGGCCTCGTACAACTGTAAATACATCTTTTACTTTTCCCTTTATCCTATAAAATGTCATATTAGTACAATTATACATAAAATTTTAGGTTGCCTTCTGATCAATGGCTGATTTAATATTGCAGCATCACACAAGAGCCCTCAATTAGATTTGAGGATGATGGAGGTTCCTTCATGCCTAATATCACCTCCATAGTAATGCTTGATCCGCTACCATTCACTAGGAATGTTCTGCTCCAATCTGTAGCCCCTAGCTCCACTACTCCATGGCAGTCATACGAAACACTTCAAATGACCCAGTCTACTTGAACTTTAACTTTTCACTGAATAACTTGAGCCTTGAGCTTACAACAACACTCTCTTCCTGCTTTAAGAACACAATGTTGGATATTCTTATCATGCCATTTATTTGTTCGCTCTTTGTAGAGCTTTGCATATTTTTAGGCACTTTGGTAAAATTTGTCGAGCTTATATAGCTGCAATAATCTCCTTTCACCAACTGCCATTTCCATATTAAACTTTTTTGATTGCTCAGTAGGCCCTATATTTGAGCTCGGTCAACATATGACATGTCTTACCAAACATCAATTGATACAGAAATGTCCTAATGTGTGTTTTAAAGGTAGTTTTGTATTCTTGAAGACCGTAATAAAGCTTTACTGCCCAATCTATCTGGTTGATGCTCACTATCTTCTCCAATATTATTTTGATTTCCCTATTTGAGATCTCCACTTGCCCACCAGTCTACGATTGATATGTAGTGGCCACTGTGTATCTAACATTGTACTTGTCTTGTGACTTATTAAACAAACTTTTACAGAAGTGGGTGTTATACTCGTGAGATGTTAGCGGTTAGTGTGTGTATGCGTGGATTTGTGATGAGTAGTGAAAGTTTGACGCTTATAGGAAGAGACTCAAAAGTAAGGTTGCGTGAGGATAGGTCATGAGGGGCTAGCGCAATGCGCCAGCCTGCCTGTGCGCTAGGCAGCACGGCGCGCTAAGCATACTGGCGCTCTGGGAGGCACGACGCGACACTCCTGTAGCGCATTGACCGGCGCCCCCAGTCTACCGCCTATGTTTATATATAAGTCATCCTAAGTGAGTGTATTTCATTTTAAACAGGAGACTTAGGCCAAAATAGAGGGAGTATGCAATTTTCTTCTGATTTTCATCAAGTTATTCTATCAAACGCCATCCAAATGCAAATTAACTTCGCTTTACAAGTTTTGCGCCTACGGGAAGCATCTTGCGAAGTTATTTCTTGAAAATTCACTTGGTACACCAGAATCCCGCCGAGTAAAGGTTGTCGAAATTGCTTCAAATTGGATACTATATGGCCACAGGCAATAGGTAAGAATTTCTCCCTTATAAACTCTTGAGAAATTGAAAGTTTTTGGATGAATGAAATGAAGTTGAAGTTATAGTCAACCCTATTGAAAGATATTGTTATTCATTGACTCCTACTATTGAAATAGCCTTATTTTCTCAGTATAAAGGCCGCAATTGAATGGAATCTCCATCTACAGGTTGAAACTAATCAAATAAATGAGAATCGACATTCGAGGTATGTTAAGGCTTATTTCATTGGCAAGTTATTCTTATCATATAATGATACGACCTATGTTCTTAAATGGAGACAACGATCCTATATGTTGTAATTAGCTGCTCCTAGTTGAAAGGATTATATATGTCATGATTAGCTGTTGTTAGTAGAATATGGTTATATATATTGTGGTTAGCTGCAAAAAGATGTTTTTGAGAATGTATTGCAGTATCCCTCGTCGGGAAAGATATGTTAAGTGTGACTCATGCTAGGAGTTTCATAGAAACTCCTCGGTTCATCTGTTCACTACATTAGTAGCATTATGATGTTTTTCTGTCATGCCAAGGCCTTAGAAGGTTATGGTTAGCTATTGGCCTTGATTATGTAAGTTGGAAAGCATCAGGCACAACTGGGCGATATAAATTTTAGTTTGACGCTTGTATTGTCAGTAAAGTTCACTAGAGGTTGTTGGCGTACCTTGACGCCTCCAGGGCCAGAACTTGGATAGGATGGTCATACTTTAGAGTCAACGACACCAAGGTTTCCTAGGGAACTAAGTTATAGCCTGCCATCTAGTTAGCTACTGCAGTGACTATTAGTTTCAGTCTACTTAGTGCTTGCCATACAGGTCACCCAGGAAGTCATCCCAGTTATACAAGTCAGATAGACTCATGGGTACCCTAAGAAGGGAATCTTATCAGTAGTTGAATGTGGGGCCAATGCCCCAGCCTGCCCTTATAAGACACTCGGGTATAGCTTGTCGTGAGTGGCTAAGTCCAGATAAACTTACCTATAAGGTTAGGAATTGCTAGGGAAGATATATGTAATCTGAACAGACCAAGTTAAGATCTAAAGGACTAGAACCATAGCAGTATAGTATTACCTTCAGGCTAGGAATTATAGTAAACCTCCTAGGTAGGGTTAAGGGCTGACTGCTCAGGAGCAAATCCGATTAAGTAGTAGCCTACAGTTGTTCTAGGTGAAGAAACTAAATAGTTGGTCATCCGCGACCTTACGGTTCGTTTATGAGCTATCACTTTCCTAGCATGACATTCAGAGTATTGTTTAGGCCACTCCAGATTTCTCCCTCTCCGATCTAGACCATTAGAGATTATGATCACTGTCAGGATCTTCTAATCAGATATAGGCACATGGGATGTGCCTGTTAGAAATTATACAGACTATTCTACGGGAGACTAGCGGTCGCGTTATGCCTTAAGAGCCAGATACGCCTTTTGAGTGGCTAGATGGAGACTAAATGCAGTATATTGGTTGGGATTAGCCTACCCTATATAGCCTTCTGTGGACCAACCTCAGGGTTACTAGTTGTGTCGTTGCCTTCGGGACTATATGGATCGTTTCAAGGAGCTATATGTTGTCTCAAGGTACTATATTCAGGCCCAAGGGCCATATTACAGTGCATCCATGGATGTACTTCTATTTTTATGTTGTATTGGCCTAATGGACCCTCGTCGAGCCTTGTGCCTAAGGTGAGGTTACAAGACCTCTCCGGGCTTAGACACAACTACAGGAGCCCAGAAGGCTCAGTTGCAAATCCAGGGGCTAGGTAGGTTGGCTGTAGTTACCTGTTGATTGATATTGACCACGTTAGGGGTATATAGATTGGAGTGTGCTGCCCAAGGCTTATGGGGGCCTCGAGCGGGTTATTCTGTGCTGGTTGTACCTCCAGGCTTATGGGGTCCAGGTGAGGTTCTTGTTTGTATTCTTGTCTGCTAGTTATAGCTTATGAGTGTATAGCTGTACCATCTTAGCTTATATACGTGTAGTGTTTTACTAGATGCAGGTTATGGATAAGAAAGCTTACATGTTAATTTTTCCCCTTCTTGTTATTCACTTTTAGTTCTTTATCAGCGTGTATTCAGCTTTTAATTACTGCGTTACATATTTGGTACATATTGTACTAACACCCAACTATGGGGCATTGCATTCTTGCTTGCAGGTTTAGACAGACAGGTTTCAAGATCTCCTAGCAGCCGTTCAGAGTTAGCAGTTCAGCCAGCTCCTTTTGTTTAGAGTTTCCAAGTTGTAAAGGTTATCTATTTTCTATTTGTTTAGCATTTGGGTAGGCCGGGGCCCTGTCCCAACCAACATTTCCACTCCTACAGGCTTGCAGATGATATTATTCAATTAGTTGGTTGTTGTTGGCCATGTGGGGCCCATGTATGTCTTATTTTATGCGTTGTCTGTGTGGGGCTTAGTATAGCTGCTTGTTTTCATTGCATTTATAACTTGACAGCATGGTGGTCTTGTCAACCCGCATAGGATTCCTTTATTGTCTTGTGGTTGGTTAGCTATTTTCTTTTATAGGTTCTGCGTGGCCTTTTTTGCCCGAGATTGTGTTTATAACTGAGATATAGCAGTTTGTCTTCTTGATTTCAAGTTGCTGGTTGGCACCAGAGATTCCTATGCCCAGCCAGGTAAGCCCAGATCCAAGTGTGGCATTAGGTGTCAGTCATATCTCCCAAGGTGGGGCATGACAAACTTGGTATCAGAGCAGGTCGTATCCCAGGGAGTTTGCAAGCCGTGTATGGTAGAGTCTTCTTTATAAATGTGTTGTGCACCACATTCTATAAATGGGAGGCTATGAGGCATGATAGTTTGGTTACTCCTCCTTCTCAAATCGTGCTATAGAGCCAAGTTATATAGGGTTGAATCCCTAAGATTTGATTGTTATGTCGTCTAGAGTAATATCTGATATAAGATAGACTCCAGTCAGATGCAAGTTAGTTACAACAATAGGAGAAGGTACCTATGAGGGGCCATAGTTGGGAGACAATCAGCCTAAAGGCGGAAGCAGATGTCTTTTTAATCCCCCAGCATTCTCCTGGGGCACTAGGGCCCTCTAAGGTAATAGATATGCCAGCACCATCCCAAGCTCTTTTTATATCCTTAAAGTAGAAGGTAAGGAGTATAGTATATATATGACTTGGCTCACTTAGTAGACATTTAGAATTAGGCAGGGGCAACAGTTAACGTTGGACTACCTGAATTACATGAAGGATTGTGCGAAGTTTGTTCCTCCAGCCTTTAGAATTGTTAAATTTCATGCCCTAGCCCTGTTATAGAATGATAGGGTTACTTCCCCCTTCCCAGTTTGTTCTTTCAGTACAATAGAAAGCGTAGGTAGCAATGCCATGTTGCCTAAAATAAAGAGTAAAGAAGGGCTAGAATTGTTGACTCCGAGAAGGGTTAGAAAGTGGTTAAGACCCCTAGTATTTAAATAAGTAACCTAGACCCTCACGGTAATGAATCAGGAGGGAGGTTAAGATTGCTAGTAGTAGCCTAGTACGTGTGGGACTCCATAAGCAATAAACCCCCAGCAATAGCAAAGCTTAGGTCAGAAATAGGCTGACTCCGCCGCAGTGTGCTAACGATGGTAGAACATACCTGTAGAATGATAGCCATGGCCCTAGTTTGTTATGTAGAAGGACAGAGAGACTATATGAATGAAATTGGCCCGAGTGTGGATCAGAATGATTCAGATCGGTAGACTTGGTCAGTAGCATCCTTGTTAGTACGATGCAGGGGGCACGAATCCCAGATCTCAGTCTACAGAAGTTAGGGGAAGGCGCAAGTATCTCACTCTAGAGGAAAACAGAATCACCTCCAGGCTGTAGTAGGTGGACAAAGTATGGAATCACCGCCAAATGTCGAGAAATAATCATCGGGTTGACACTTAAAGGATAGTGATGTTGTAACCTAAAAATGTTGCAATATCACCACCAGTTGTGGAGGTAAAAGAGAGATAGCACGGAGGCCCTTACCCATACAACCCAGAGACAAGGCCCTGTAGGGAGACATCATCCTTTAAGATAATAAGGTGCGGAGTCATGAGACCCGGTGGTCAATCTACATTCCAAATGTGGTAGGACTTCATTAATAGATTGGAATAAGGTATATTATGTTCGTTATCCCTCTCCATCCGGGTTTGATGAAAATGTATCATGTTATAAAGAAGATCTATGGATGGCATGGCAGAAGGTAGGCATTGTCGAGTTCTAGTACAAAGCTCCAATGACCAATAAGGAAAGGAAAAATCCCGGAAACTGGGCAAGCTAATTCAGTAAATAGCCATACCTATGTAAAAGTGGAAAGTAGACAATATGAATATAGCTGCATGGCTACCACGTGCCATGCGTAAATATGACTCCATTTGGACCATTGTTGAAAGGCCCAGGAGATCAACATATCTCTTCCTTGTTAGGATTATGTTTCAGTCAAGGGTTACGCTGAATTAAATATTGAAGAAATATTCCAAGCTATGTAGGGTCTTAATGTCCATTAATTTCTTACAAAAGGGCAGAGCTCACAGCTAGGTTTAGAAAGGATTTCAGAACAAATAGGGATGCATGTTAATTTGAGTACGACTTCTCGTCCCCTAATAAATAGCCAAGCAGAGCACAAAATATAGACGCTTGAGGATCTATTATGGGTGGAAATGTAGGCCCCGCTAAGTGATGACCTGAAGAGGATAAATTAGGGATAGTTGAACTAGGCATACTAATACATCAGCCAAACGAAGAAAGTTCAGCTTATTGGGAAAGATGTACCAGCAGCCCAAGGTTATCGGAGGTACTACCCTAACGTATGGTGTGGTGAGTTAAGGATTGAAGTACCAGCTCGGTATTCCCAAAAACTTCGCCAATAAAGGGCGTTATGAGATCTAATAAGAAAGGCAAGCCCAACACTAGATTCATTAAGCCTTACCGGATCCTTTGGATGATTGGCCAAGTGGCCTATGAGATAGGGTTACCTTTGGAGCTAGGATCTGCTCATCAACACTACGCAAGCGCGTAGAAGACCTTGTTTCAAATGATACCCAAGGTACAGAAGCACTGTTCCACAACGAGACTCCAATAAATAATTATAGGATCCATCTTGAGAACCAAAGTTGTTGCTTATTAGAGTATCATAGGAGGAATAGAAATAAAGAAGGGATGACTTGGAAAGCTGAGGACAACATGAGATCTAGGTATCCTCACTTATTCCAAGATTATACAGTGAGGGGAGGTTGTTGTTCAGTTGCTATTTACCTACTTATATCATTAGTACTGTTTAGTTGGTTACCTCTTTGTTGTGGAATATCTTTTTATAGCGTCCTGTGAGACGCCTATGTTGGATTTTTCTGCGTTTCAGTTTTGCGGAAAATCCATAATATACAGGAGACTCTAGCAAAATTTTTCTAAGTATTAGTTAAAAGAGTTAACTCCTTTAAGCCTGAAGATGACATTCAAGGACGAATGTTCCTAAAGGGGGGGGGGGGGAGATGTTACACCCTATGAGATGTTAGTTGTTAGTGTGCATATGCGTGGATTTCTGACGAGTAGTGAAAGTTTGACGCATATGGGAAGAGCCTCGGAAGCAGGGTTGGGCGAGGCCAGGCCTCGAGGGGCCAGCACGACGCGCTAGCCTGCCTGAGCGTTGGGCAGCGCGGCGTGCCAACCATACTGGCGCCTTGGGAGGCATGGTGTGACACGCTTGTGGTGCGTTGGGGTTGGCACGAGGTGCCCCCAATCCATCGCCCACGTTTATATATATAAGTCATCCTAAGTGAGTGTAATTCATTTCAAATAGGAGACTTTAGCCAGAATAGAGGGAGTACATAATTTTCTTTTGATTTTCATCAAATTACGCTATCAAATGCCATCCAAATGCAAATTAACTTTGGGTAACAAGTTATGGGCCTACAAAAAGAATCCCTGTGGAGTTATTTCTTGAAAATTTACCCGGTACACTTGAGAAATTGTAAGTTTTCAGCCGAATGAAACGGAGTTGAAGTTATAGTTAACCCAATTGAAAGATATTGTTATTCACCGATTCCTACCATTGAAATAGCCTTATTTTCTTAGTATAAAGGAAGCAATTGAATGGAATCGCCGGCTATAGGTTGAAATTAATTGAACAAACAAGAATCAACATGTGAGGTATGTTAAGGCTTATTCATTTGGCAAGTTATTCTTATCGTATAATGATACGACCTATGTTCTTCAATGGAGACAATGATCCTATACGTTGTAATTAGCTGCTTCTAGTTTATAAGGATTATATATGTCATGATTAGATGCTGTCAGTAGAATATAGTTATATGTATTGCGGTAAGTTGCTAAAAGACATTTTTGAGAATGTATTGCAGTATCCCTCATCGGGAAAGAGTATGTTAAGTGTGACTCACGCTAGGAGTGTCATAGAAGCTCCTCGTTCCTTCTGTTCACTATTTTGGTAGCATTATGATGTTTCGCTATCATGACATGACCTCAAAAGGTTATGGTTATCTATTGGGCTTGATTTGGTAAGTTGGACAGCATCAGGTGCAACTGAGCGATATAACTTTTAGTTTGACGCCTGTATTGTCAGTAAATCTCACTAGAGGTCGTTAGCGTACCGTGGCACCTCTAAGGCCAAAACATGGATCGGATGGTCATACTTTAGAGTAAGCGGTACCAGGGTTGCCTAGGGAACTGAGTGATAGCCTGCTATCTAGTTAGCTACTGCTAGTGACTATTAGTTTCAGTCGACTTAGTGTTTGCCATACAGGTTTCCCAGGAATTCATCCCAATTATACAAGTCAGATAGAACCGTGGGTACCCTTAGGAGGGAATCTTATCAGTAGTTGAATGCAGGGCCAACGCCCTAGCCTGCCCTTATTAGACACTCGGGTACAGGTTGCCATTAGTGGCTAAGTCCAGATAAACTTACCTACAAGGTTAGGAATTTCCAAGGAATATATATGAAATTTGAACAGATCTAGTTAAGATCTAAAAGACTAGAACCACAGTTATACAGTACTACCTTTAGGTTAGGAATTATAGTAAGCTGCCTAGGAAGGTTAAGGGCTGACTGCTCAGGAGCAGGTCCAATTAAGTAGTATCCCTATAGTTGTTCTAGGTGAAGAAACTAAATAGTTGGTCGTCTGCAACCTTACGGTTCGCTTGTGAGCTATCACCGTCCTAGCATGACATTTAGAGTATTTCTTAGGCCACTCCAGATCTCGACCTATCCAGTCTAGACCAATAGAGATTATGATCACTATCAGCATCCTCTGATCGGATATAAGCACACGGGGTGTGCCTGTTAGCAGTTATACAGGGGCCAGGTAGGTTGGCTGTAGTTACCTATTGACCCATATTTACCACGTTAGTGGTATATAGATTAGAGTGTGCTCACCAGGGCTTATGGGGCCCCGAGTGGGTTATTCTCTGTTGGTTGTACCTTCCATGCTTATTGGGTCCAGGTGAGGTTCTTGTTTGTATTCTTGCTTGCTAGTAGCTTATGAGTGTATAGTTGTACCATCTTAGCTTATATACGTGTAGTGTTTTACTAGATGCAGGTTATGGATAAGAAAGCTTACAGGTTAATTTCTACCCCTTCTAGTTATTCACTTTTAGTTCGTTATCAGCATGTATTCAGATTTTTATTATTGCCTTACATATTTGGTACATATTGTACTGACATCCAACTATGGGGCACTGCATACTTGCCTACAAGTTTAGATAGACAGGTTTCAGGATCTCCTAGCAGCCATTTAGAGTCAGCAGTTCGAGCAGCTCCTTTTGTTCAGAGTTTCCAAATTTTAAAGGTTATCTATTTTCTACTTGTTTAGCATTTGGGTAGGTCGGGGCCCTGTCCCGACCAGCATATCCACTCCTATAGGCTTGCAGATGACAGTATTCAGTTAGTTGGTTGTTGTTGGCCGTGTAGGGCCTATGTATGTCTTGTTTTATGTGTTGGCCGTGTGGGGCCTAGTATAGCTGCTTGTTTTTGTTGCCATTATAATTAGACAACATGGTGGTCTTGTTGGCCCGCATAGAATTCCTTTATTGTCTTGTGGTTGGTTAACTATTTTCTTTTACAGATGTCGTGTGGCCCTGTCAGCCCAAGGTTGTGTTTACAATTGAGATATAGCAGTTTGTCTTCTTGATTTTGAGTCGCTGGTAGACACCAAAGATGCCTATGCCCAGCCAGGTCAGCCAGATCCCAGTGTGACATTAGGTGCCAGTCATGCCTCCCATGGTGGGGCATGACAGTGGGTACCTTCATCACTTATTATGGCATGGTGCCAAAATGAGTGAATTTGTCCTTTTTCAGAAATTTGGCTACCACACTTACATCATTAGTGGATGTGAATTTCTTCAACTCACTCTGGGCACATTGTTTACTGCCATCAAGATATATTTATCTCCCTTCAATAGAATGAAGGGCCCGAAAATATCAATTTCCCAGAAGTCAAATAACTCGATTTCTATGACACCATTCAGAGGCATCTCTTAACACCTAGAAATTTTTTTGATTTTCTGATATTGTCGCACGCTTTCAAAAATGCGTTTGTGTCATTAAATAAGGTGAAGCCCGACTATAAAATCTTTTCCATTATTCTGTCACCACTGTAGTGACCCTCATATGGTGATGAATAAAAACTTTCAATAATGGCATGTACCTCTTCTAGCTGGATAGATCTCCTTGTTAGCTGATCTGGCCTTAGTTTATACAATCATGGCTCATATATAGAATCGATTGTCATGCCTTAGCTTCCTTTTTGCCTCTTAAGTGGCTTTAGGTGGGTAGACATCACCAACTAGAAAATTTATCATATCTGTGTACCACGGTATTCTAGCATATTTAGGATGAACAACTGCTCATTAGGGAATGCTTCTTTATTTTCAATATTATTTGATAAACCATCCCTTCCTTCTGGTCTATACAAATGCTCTGTAACATGATTTTTTGTACCCCTCCTGTCTCTGACTTCAATGCCAAAATATTTCAACAATACTACCTATCGAATGAGCCTTGGTTTTGTATCCTTCTTTAAGAATAGGTACGGTACGACTGCGTGGTCTATATAAACAATCACCTTAGTGCCCACCAGATATGCCCAAAATTTGTCAAAGGCATAGAAAACTGCTAGAAACTCCTTTTCTATAACAGTGTGGTTCCTCTAGGCTAGATGTAGCATTTTTTGGCATAATAAATCAGGTGAAACCTCTTATCTCAGTTTTGCCAAAAATAACTCCGACAGCAAAGTCGCTAGCATTACATGACAAAATAAATGATGTGGACCAATCTAGTGCAATAATGGTAGGAGCAGTCACCAACCTCCTTTTTAACTCCTCAAAAACTACTTGACAAGCTACAATAACCTCGAACTCAATATCTTTCTCAAGAATCTTGCAAATTAGATTTGCAATTCTAGAGAAGTCCTTATGAACCTATGATAAAAACCTATGTGACCCAAGAAGTTGTGCACCCATTTAGCAGACAGTAAGGGTAGCAATTTCTCAATCGCCTCAACCTCTGCTTTATACACATTAATTCTTTCTAAGAGATCTTGTGCCCAAGCATAATTCCTTCCCTTACCATGAAATGATATTTTCCCATTTCTCGACTAGGTTTGTCTCCACACTTCTAGCCAAACTGCATCAAGATTCCCGAGGCATTCATTTAAGGAATCACCAAAAATAGAGAAGTTGTCCATGAACACTACAACATATTTTTCCACCATGTCAGTGAAAATGAGCATCATACACCTAGATCTTGAAGGTTCCTGGAGCATTGCACAATCCAAAGGGCATATTTCAAAATGCTAAGGTACCATATGGACAAGTGAAAGCAGTGTCTCTTGATCCTCGGGCTCTATCATAGTTTGATTGTAAAAGTAGTCTTCTCTTGATCCTCGGGCTCTAGCATAATTCTATTGTACCTAGAAAACCATCTAAGAAGCAATAACAATCATGTACAACTAGATGGTGTAACATCTGATCCATGAATGACAAAGGATAATGATCCTTCCTGGTGGCATTGTTCAACTTTCAGTAGTCAATGTAGATTCACCACCCAATAACAGTCCTTTATGGTGCCAGTTCATTTTTATCATTTTGTACCACTGTTATGACACCTTTATTTGGCACACAGTGATCTGGGCTCAGCCAGTGGCTATCTGTGATAGGATAAATTAAACTAGCATCCAACCACTTTAGAATCTCCTTCTTTACTACCTCTTTTATTGTTAGGTTCAGGCTACATTGATGTTCAATACTTTACCAGATTCCCTCCTCTAGTAGAATTTTGTGCATGAAGAATGATATGTTTATCCCTTTAATATATTATATTGACCGGCTAATGTCTCGAATTCTGTCTCTCAAGACCCACATCACCCTTTTAACTTGCACATCATTAAAAAAAGCAGAAAAGATAACAGACAATGTCTTATTACTACCCAAATAAGCATAACATAAATAAGAGGGTAAGGTTTAAATTCAAGAACTGGAACCTCCTCAATGGAGGGTTTTGGCTTCTTCCATGTAGTTGGTCTTTTCAGCTCCTCAAATCATTGGTTACCATGCACAAAAGCACACATGTCAAGGGTCTAGAGGAATTCTTCCAGTCCTTCATCCTCAATAAGCTCTTTATCATGAATTAGAGCTTTTTCTAAGGAGTCTTTCTGTATCACACAATGGTTTATCTCTACTTTAGTGAGGCTAGGAGGCCCCACAGTAATAGCCTTAAACTCTTTATAATTGGGTAGCAACCTTGGAGCTTTCAACACATCTAAATTGTCTTCAGTTTCATTAAATATCAGGAATATCTTGTCAGTCTTCACCCAAATCGCAACAATCAGTTATGGATAAAAAACCTCTACCAAGGATGATAGGGACTTTTGTGTTTTCCTCCTAATCCAAAATGATGAAGTCTACATAAAGAATGAACAACCCCACTTTCACAAACACATTTTTAATGATACCGCCTGGGTAAGTTAGTGACCGATCTACAAGCTGAAGTGTCACCTTGATTGGTCTAGGCTCACCAAGACCCAAAGGTTTAAAGGCTGAGGTGGGAATTTAGTTAATGCTATCTCTAAGATCATATAATGCTAGCCCAACCTCCTTATCACCGTTTATACTAGGAATAGTAAAACTCCCTGGGTCTTTTAGCTTAGGAGGTTTCTTGCTACTTACTTTTGAGCTGCATTCTTTAGTGAGAGTCACTTTCAAACTTTGTCAACTGCCTCTTGTTTGAACCGATATTTTAAAGATATATTGTATACTTAGGCACCTTTTTCAATAATTCCACCAAGGGTATGTTAACATGTAGCTATTTTAAAATCTCCAGGAACCTTTGACACCCTACATCGGCTTTCTACTTTCTGAACAATGGTGGAAATTGAGGTGGTGGTTTGGCAACTACAACTTCAGGCTCAGATCCATCTTCCTTACCACTTTCATAATGTAGTTCTGACCTTTTAGCTGGTTTCAATCCCATATTTGGCACCCTGCTTTTCTGTGGGGTCTCCTCCAACTCTTTTCCACTCCTTAAGGTAATTTCATGGACTAATTCCTTTAGGTTCTTCTCAGTGTCACTAGGCAATGCACTTGGTGGTCTAGCATGTTGTGCATTAGATAACTATTCAGCCAACCTTGCATGTCAATTAGTGTTATTTTTGTCTCATTATTAATTTATTGTTAATGCTACTAGTATGCCACAAATTGCTTTAAACTCTTTCTCTAGGGAATTATTCATTTGTGGTGTTGGTGGTAGCTACCAATTATAGTGTGGGTTGTACGAAGGTTTTTGAACATTCTGATAGCCATCCCAAGATAACTTTGGGTGGTTTATATAGTTTTAATTATAGTTGTTTCCAAATATCCTTGGCCGTGATTTCTCTGTCCCACATAATAGATGGACTCAGGTTAAAATGATACCGCATGTAAGTGTGATTTTCCCCACATACTTCACATGACGACATTATTTGTTGTACCAGACGGACTTGCTGAATCGACCCTGTATGTTGTTCTGTCAAACATTTTCTCATTAGGTTATATAATTGACCAATGCCACCCTATATGGCTGATACTTCATCAACTCCCAATACATCAGGTGTACTATGCTGCAAAAACACTATCGGTATCCCAATAATCACAATTTCCTACTAATATGAGATTGAACAGGGCCTCAAATTCATCGTAACTGTTGGACAATATCTGCACTAGAGTTGTTTCACTAAATAGTGCTTTAGTTTCCTGCCTCAACGCCTCTATAAAAGCGTTCCCAAAAATCTCCTTGGGCTGTCCATGATGCGGGAAATCTCATAGGTAACCTTCGTACCATTCCCATGCATGAGGTAATGACTCTCCATCCTTCTGAAAGAATCCATGTATTTTCCTTCTTAGTTCTTTGGTCCTCTTGGATGAAAAGAATCTATTGAGGAACTTCTCTAAAAGGATATCCCATGAAGTGATGGATCCTATTGGTTTACTCTTTAACCATTTTTTAGCTTCCTCAAGCAGTGAAAATGGGAATAATGTCAACTTTACATATTCTTCAGAGATGTATTGATTGTGAAAGTATTCGAACTTAGCTCTACAAATTCCATCAGATTCTTGTATGGGTCCTCATGTGGCTTACCCAGATACTGGTACTTATTTTTTACCAGTCACACTATTCCTTCTTTAAGCTCAAAGTTTCCTATTATGGTCGGCTTCACAATTACCTTTGAAACATTTTATAGGCTCAGCTAGAAAAATTTAACACAGGAACACATTCTTGTGTGTTTTTGTCTACTTGTATAGTATTCCGATTATTACCTAGGTGATGTTCCCTCAAAATTTTCTTCCATCCTAACTCTTTCAAGAAATGTCTTATGTATCTCTAAATCAAAAGGAGCCAAAGGGTTTTCCTGACTCCTAGTGTTTCTCATACAGCAGACCTATAACCTTGAATGCACAAAAGCAACAACTCAAATGTGAGCTAGACAGGTAATATTAACTTAAAATTAGTAATCAATCTTTTCAAAGTCCCTAATAACAGCACTAAAATCTTGCTGCGGCTAATGCATACGTAAGTATACACAGTCATAAAAGTAATATAGGAGGTTAAGTCCTAGTGTCGATCCCACAAGGACTTGTCAAAGTGAGTAGCTAACTTGAATTATTAATTAACTATTCAGTGGGGAAAAATAATTCTTGGGGGCAGTTTTTTGTCACGACCCGAACATAGGCTCGGATAGAGACACGGGACAAGGAACCCCGAGAGGCTCCAAGTCGACCCATGGTATGAACATAGCAGCTAAGAGCATACAACAAGTGGAAATTGATATAATAAAATATGCTTAAGTTGAAGTCTGCATACATATAAATCTAAAATAGAGTCAACACTGACAAGCTGATTTTCTACATATTATCTGAAAAGCCTCTAACATAACTGATGTGCTGATGGGACATCATCCCCAACTAGCCTGACAAAAATCTGTAACTGAAATAACATAACAATGATCAAATTGAATGTCCTCGAAGGATGAGGACTCACTACCACTAACTAAACAGGACTGAGGGGAAAATAGGACTAATGGTGCGGCTAAGACTAATCCCTCGGACCTGTATCATGGAAAGATACTGCATAGAGTATGCGGTTAGTACTTGGAATGTACTGAGCATGCAAGGCAAGTAAAACGGATACTTAAAATACATAAGAGTTCATAAGAGTAGGACAGTGTAACATGGAGTGAATATCATAATATAAATATGAGGGCTCAAGGTTTTCAAACCATTCATAATTTAGTCATAGTCATAATCATAAGAGAAATCTTTTAAAAACATAACTTCAGCCAAAGTAACATAACCATGAAAATGCATAAATCATGAGAAACAATGGGAGAACTCGTATTAACTGACACCATCATGATAAAGCTTACATGATGCCCCAACTATCTTACTCAAGTAGGCAGAGCCGTACCAGGCTTTCCAGGAAAAGGATGTGCATGATGTGATATCACAAGGGGATCCATAAATACGTATACCTATGGTGGCAGGTAGTTCTAAGACCACGGATTTTACCTGAACACTGGGTCTACTCGGTGCTAGACATTGCTCCCAAAAATATGTACATGAGAGCTCATATAGTAATCGTGAAATCATTTATAAAGTTCATGGACAAATAAATCATAACATACTTTATCATACTTAAAATACATGATTATCCATGGATAAGGGCCCATGAGTCAGCCAAAAGTCATAAATTCATAAATCGTGAAGAACGTGCATAATTGTGGAAATTCATGTACTTGACATTCATAAATCCATGAAGAGTACCTAAACAGAAATCATAACATAAATCATAAATCATAATTTAGGCTTAGTAAGCTTAAAATCATAATGGAATCATAACTGAACTTTTCATGAAACTTTGCATAATTGGGCATAGATTGACTAAGATTTGAAATCATAAAATTATAACCAATTTAAGTATAAAATCTGCCTATGAATCTTAAACAACATTTAGAACTTAAAGGGAATTGACCTATAATCAAATCAAAGAGAATCCCATGAAATTGGGGTTAAAAGCCCATAAGGTCACCAAATTTACTTGAATACTTGAATTCATGAACATAGAGGGAAATTGGGGAATGAGAGTGAAGAACTCTTATTCACAACCCCACATATCTGGGTAATTTGATCTTTCACTCCCCCTTGAAAGCCCAAAGGAATTGGAGAAGAATTTGGAGAGTTCTAGGCTTGTTCTTCCTTTAAAAATCCTCTAGTTTGCATGCATGGAGAGGGAATGGGTTGAAATAGATTTAACCCTCTTAAAACTCCCCTAATCTAAGCTTAAAACAATATAGTTTAGGGCTTAGGAGCTTAGGAAGTACAAAATTGCCCTAATTAAAATGCAAGAAAATTACACACTGCCAGGCACCACGAGTCGTTCTACGGATCGTTCCTCGATCCAACAGGTCATGGTTTCCTCTCGTTATAGCCTCTGATGAAACCTAAGTTCTTAACTTTTCCATGAGTCACACCACGACTAATACCTTCATCCAATGAGTCGTGGGGTCCATCCATTATCATAACTGGGAGAAATGCCCTGCTCCTTCAAACCGGTGGAAGTAATGATCTATAGTTTCCTACCACGAGTCATACCTTTCTTTCTGACCATTCCAGAACCTATCTAGGACTCCTACCGTTGAGTCGTACCTTCAACCTATGGGTTGTTACAAGGCTTGCTTTTACCAACTGCTTTCCACATAACTACTAACCTTAGGTCCTTCCTATGACTCGTACCATTAGTCGTCTTGAGTAAAAATTGCCGATTTTTTTTGTTCCTATTTCAAATCCCGAGTCTAGTATTAGGCACTTATGGGGTATTACATTTGTACCACTAACTATATTTTACTATAAGAAAATTGAATGTAGAATATAATGATAAATTGAATTCTCCAATTACACACTTAAATTATTTTTCTGAGTTACTAGTTATAGGTTAACACTTACTGAATATCATTCCGGATACTCGAAGACCACTTGACTATACCTAATGCCTATATATCTATGTTCGCTGATTGATAGTGAGGTTCATGTGAAAAATCATCTAAATTATTTAAGAAAGGCTAACAGATATATTCCTATTAATGTTAGTAAATCACTCCCCTATCCTAATATAGTTTGTGATCAAACCCTAATTTTCCTTATTATGCTTTCTTCCCTCTTCTAATTCCAATTTACAAGCCACAAATAATATTTGATAGTCGGCCGGAAGATCGAATAATTAAAATCAAGAAAAAATAAGCAACTTAATAAATGAAAAATCTTGAATGAGAATAATTTTCAATCATCAAATTTAATTTCTAAACAATATCCCAAGAGCTAAAAGTGTTTAGCTAATTATGATTTGATTATAGGATAATGAATTCATGAGTAGCAATTGTTTAAAGGCAAAAGAAGAAGACTACAAAATGAAACCTACAGAAGGTACTTGAGTTCTCCTCCTTCTTTGTGTTCCAGACTTGAATGATACCTAGTAACGTGTGTTTGATGTACATATAGGACTTCCAAAATGATTTCCGGATGAAATTACCCTTCATTAAACGTGTGCATAAAACTTGGCCCAAGAATGTACTACTGCGTCATTGGCTGCTATGCGGGCCGCGATGAGGCAAAGTAGTTTAACAGGCTTTCACTTCTCTGTACTAGTATCCACCATTTGTACTATCGCAGTGCAGCCAACTATATCGCTCGCAGCGAGAAAATGCTTTTACGCCTCTTTGCCTTGACTTTTCATGGACATGCTTTCCGCACTCAATTTTGCATGTCATATTAACTTTGAGTCAGCTTAAATGTCTTCTACTTAGACGTCGAAGCTCTCATACATCCTTTTTTTTAGCTCAAAACTCCTCGTTTTCATCTTACACATCAAAAAAAAACAAATGTAAGACCTTGTATTTAGCAATCTAAGTGATGACTGAACAACCAAATGTGATGTAAAATGATGGCTAAATGTATAACATTTTAGCCTCACATCAGACATGAAGGTAACCTTGAGATACATTTTGATAATTTCCTTTCTTAAGCTTATTTTATGAACTCAAAGCATGCATAAGGTTATATATGGATTAACTATATAAAGTGTAACCTTCGATACGAATGGTCCTTAGGGGGAAAGAATGTAACACCCCACATGTTTTAAAATGACAAACCCACTAAGTTGAAGACATATGTGTTGAATAATTTTTCTTTCTTTCACTTTACGTCATTCCATAATAAGATATTTGGATAATAAGGTTATAAATGGGTTTTCATATCAAGGAATTGGTATATGAAGGTAGTTAAAGAATTTATACAAATTTTTAGGCCAAATGGAGACTAGTAACACAATTCTAGCTCACGATTTTAGTACAGGGAAGTATTTAAAATAAGTATTGCATGTGGTATAACTTAGAATGAGTATATATTTTGATCCATAATGAGTTAGAAGTCCTACTACCTATAAAATTAAAGATATTTGAGTCTAATTTCCAAAATATCAAACGCTCATCAATCTTATTTCTATGTCAAAGGTTATGATAGTTTAAAGATGACACTGTTGATAACATCCAAAACGACTCTCCAATTAAGGAGGTGGCTACGGTCGTATGAAAAAAAGTACCTCACAAGAATTGAGGTTGATTTACCACAGATATTAGAGGCTAGATTACCAAAAGTTATGAATTAATTCACAAGAAAGTGGTTTGAACAAGTATTAATCGAAATTTGTAATCACAACAAGGTAACACAATTGTTGCTGATAAGATTAAAGAGACTAGGGGTGTACATTCAATGGGGTATCATTTTGATAAGTATTAACTAAACGCCTTAGAATCAATTATCACATGGATAGCTTTGGTTTTAGCTACATTCAAAGTTTCTCAACCAAAAGAGTGTGTATATTTTGGATTTTCTCAAACCCTAAAATCAAGATCTATAAAACAACCAACCAGTGCTTGGGTAGGCATAGACGATTTCTTGCTCTAACCTTTAAATGAAGCTTGAATAGGCTATAGACTATTTCTAGATCTAACCCTTAGATAAAATCCCCAAATCCTCATTATTTCAGTCTTACCCAACTTCACTTCTCTTTCTCAATGATAAGCAAAGTTAAAGAATTCAATTAATTTGCAACCATTAATATTCAGATTAAAAATCAAAGATATCAATAGATCCATGCATTCTAATCACTTCTAAGATCAATTAGTCAATACCCAATCAATTCTAAATACCCATCATTCACACAAAGCCTTAGAAGAGAAATTAGTTGCTCATAATGAGGGAAAGAGAAATTATAGCAAAGAGCAATTCCTCAAAAACATTCATCATAAGCAATTAAAATCAATTCCAAGCTTTATATATCCAACAATGGTGTTTTCACTCGAAGGAAGAAGAAAGTAGAAATGTACTATATGCTCTATGATATTCTCTCTCATTTTCAATCTCTCTCCCCTTTACAGATGAGGTAAAAATCTGTATATTATTCCTAATACATATCCCTGAAGCCCTTGTAATCTTCTCAAGTACGAAATTGTCTTCCGAATGATTATGCCTTTCATAGGACATTTGACTTACTTGCATTGGCACCTATATTTTGCAGGTGCGAACTTGCATCATGCGTGTGCAACGCAAGTCCAAGGAAATCTTCTCTTGATTCTTGTTGTGTGCACTTGCGTACCACATGTGCCGACTTGTGGCACATAGGTCCATTGCAAATAAGATCCACATCTTTTTGTGTGGCACCTGCAAAACGCAGGTGTTAACTTGCGGCGCACTTGCCGATTGTCGCTATTTAGACAGATTGCTTTAAGTTCAACTCCTCTATTATCTTTGTCTCATAAAAGGTGCCTGCACATAAGAGAATAAGGCATAAAATCCTTTTAAATTGTATTAAAATGAGGCAATAACTCATGCTTAAGTGCTAGATAAGTTGGTAAATTACCAACTCATCAAACCCCTAAACTTAAATTATTGCTTGTCCTCAAACAAAGCATTCAGTCAACATAGGAATTGACTCAAGCTTACCAAGACACAAGGGCTTCACATAAGACTACAAAGACTCAAAATAAATCGAAACAATAAAAATACTCTAAATAAAAAGACTCAAACACAAGCATTAATATCAATTGGTACCAGCATGTGCACATGGAAAGGATAATCGCGTTAAAAATCTTTTCTTCTCAAGTGACTTTACTTTTTAAATCAAAACTAGGGGAAATTTTCATTTCAAGCAAGATCAACAAGCATCTCAAGACATTGACATCAACCTTTAAGGTTTGCCTAGAAGTTTACTATACAACATATCACATTCATACCTCTTAATTGAGATCAAGATTTTACCATCTACTCCAAAGATGCAATGCCACTCAACAAAAGAGAGAATCCAACTCACAATCATGCAATTCACAAAATAGGAATTATAGGATGACACAAAGACGCTCACTCTCGGGACAGGGCCCCGACCTACCCATACTATACAACAAAAGAAAAGGAGTAAACCTCTAGTTGTCTAGCTCCAGATGATAGGAGCTGATGACTCTGTGTGCTGGCTGGAATTACGAGGGATCGGCTCCTCGTCTATGAGTACCTGCAGGCAAGTAATGCAACGCCTCCAAATGGGTGTCAGTACCACTAGTACCGAGTATGCAAAGCAAAACTGAACATAACTGAAGATAAATAGTAAACTGGTAGTTACTGAAATGATAGAAGATATCTAAAACTATTTGGAATAGTAGGATCTGTATCGAGCTTAACTGTACTGGAAAGAAGATAAGAATCATACCTGTCGATGAGGCATCCTGCTGTTTATCAACTTAATAAGTAACATATATATATATATATATATATATATAGAGAGAGAGAGAGAGAGCATACAAGAACCTATGCCAGCCCCCATAAGCAGGAAGGTGCCAATCAACATGCAATCTATATACCCCTACCCCGCTCAAACCATCGAAAAATAAATTCACTCCACTCACCTAATAACTACGAGCACCCCGCGGGCCCCCTGGTTATGTAGCTTGGGCTCTCTGGGCCCCTGACTACAACTGTATCTGAGTCCGGAGGACTCCTATAACTGTAATATGAGGTTTGTATTTGTAATCTGTAATATGTGCCCTGGGTGCAAGCGCTCGACAGGGTATGCTATAATGCTGATCAGCCTGCTATGGGGAATGCTGCATCCTATCTTCGTCCTACTGCGGACGGCATACCACTCCTTGGAGTGATGTATCCTCACCCTCTGGTGGGCGAGTCGACACAACTATTAACCCTGGTACGGCAAGGAAGCTCTAAGGGTGCCCACATAACACAATCAAGTCTCAACAAACAATAATAATCACATATAACATGTATAATAAATCTGATACACTATTTAGTTTTGACATTCTATTTTAAACCTCTTACTGCATTAAACTGAATCTAATACTGAGTCTGGATTGATATCTCGCTGTTTGGTATAAATTTACTGACTTTTATTCTGAATATGGAATAACAATACAACATACTTAATACTCGGCTTCTGGAACTTCCTTCTGGAATTTATTCTATTTTAATATACTAGAATTACTAACTTGCCAAAGAAACTGGCTTTACATACCTCAGTTGTCGGCTTTTCGGCTAACTGGCGTAACTCTGCCAATATTCAGTTATTTCTTCCAACTGTATTCACATTCATAGCAATTAGAACTAAATTCATCAATATTCTGGAAGAAAATTCTACTTTGAATATATATATATATATATAGCCCAAACTTAGACTTATCGAAAAACAACCGAAAACTCGCTATTTCTCGGAAGTCCAGAAGGGAGAAATACTCACTTTAGGGATAGGAGTATATTGACACTAATTTGGAGCAATTCCACTTACCTTAGCTCGGTAGGACGATGGTTCACCAGCTGAATTTCACGAAACTAACTCCGCAGGAATGCTCCCTGCAGCTTAATACTTCACTACCCAAGATTAATTCAAGTTTGGACCGCGTTTAACGGCGTAATTGGAAGGAATTTCACTTCAAACCCTCGTCCCTAACTGTTGCTGGCCGTTTTCTGGAAATGAAATGATAAGAAATGAAATTAAAACGAAGTGGGGGATTTATATAGTTTGGGCTGGACCTCACCTCCGTGACACGCCGGCCAACGCGGAGGTGAGCCCTCCATGACACGTTGGCCATCGCGGAGGGGGTCTACCCATCCTCCTCTTGCGATGGTTCGACGTGGCGCTTGTCCGGTCTTTCCGCGGGCCTTTTTCTTGAATGTGTGGCATCCTAAAACTCTTAACCAACATGCGAATAGGCCATCTTAATGTCAAGAATTTACGGGGTGTAACATCCTCGCCCCCCCCCCCCCCTCGCCCCCGAGAACATTCGTCCTCGAATGTAAACTTCTACTTGCAAGAATTTCAACTTACTTGACTTATTTTAGAAAAATTTCGGCAAAGTTTCCCCTGTAATATGGACTATCTCAAAAATCCTGAAACGCAAAAAAGTCCAATACAGGTGATCTTGGGCAAAATGGCATGCCCAAGTGATACTTTATAACTTAGTTTTGTCTTGTTTAACTACTTATTTATATACATTCTCATGTAATTTTATGTAAATGTGAAAATATATACTAACCAACATGATTAGTCCTTGTTTTTGTGGGTTTAAAATGAATTTGAGGAACTAATCTATGATGGGTGAAGTGGAGAAATGGAATGGGAAGTAAATTATAAAAGTCGGCAAGGAACCATGCCTTGGCAAGGATGGCCGCGCCAGACAGCTTGCCACGTTGTGCATGTGTCGCGCCAATGCCATGCGCGAAGAAGGTAGAAACTTCAGGGCGCCTGCGCGCCAGCGCCGTGCGACACTAGGCACTGCAGCATATCAAGGTCGTGTCACGCAGGCCATCGCGCAGAATACATGATTTTTTGTTTTGGTTTTAAGTTATTAATTGTTGTTTTGTCTTACGTTCTTGGTTGTTTTTATGATTGATCACCATGAAAACACACACGTTTCACCTAGGTAAAAGCTTGAGAAAGTAAACCTAGGCAAGAACAAAGAATGTAGGGAGCAAGTTTGTAACCTACGATATAATTCACGGTTAGGATAAGAAATTATACCTAATTTGCCTTGCTTGGTTATTAAAACGGGATGAGCTAGACACCAACTTAGAATTATCACATCACCACTCGTAGAAGTAGTTGTGAATCTAAGTTAGGTTAAATGATTAGAGGTACGAAAGTCCCTAATCAAGAGCATAAACCCCGCGAACCACATCCACATAATTGAATTGCGCACGAACTAGAATGTCACATCCCAGGCTAGTTTGTCGTGTTTAGAGGCTCAAAACCATGAACATGCAATTGTAATTATGTGAGACGACAATTGATAATTCCATACTTAAACCATTACAAAGCGTAGTATCGCATGATTATCCGGCGTAAGCCCTAGTTGCTTCTTGAATATTTTCATAGTATTTCAGTGACCACCCCTAGACTTAATTAAACTTTATCAAAAAAGTCTATATCAACACTTGCGAAAGTAAATATCGCACTTGAACTTGATAATTAACTAATTTGGTCCAGTCCTTGTGGGTTCGACATCCGGCTCTTAAAAAGGGCCACTGTATTACTTGTAAGACCACGTACACTTGCGTGTGCGCTTGGGCGCAGTCTCAACAAGTTTTTGGCGCCGTTGCCGGGGACTCGGTGAAGTTTAGTAAACTTGTTTGTTTTTGTGTGATTTTTAAATTTCCTTAAGTGTTGAGAAACTTGTTCTTAGTTTGTCTTTTTGCAGGTGACAGGTTGTCTTGCCGAGCTGGCTAAGAATAGAGAGCTTGTGGAACCGTTGCTTGAACCAGAACGTCAAATCCATTTGCGAAGGAGAGTAGCTCTTGAACAAAAGCTGAAAAGACTTTAAGAAAAGGTACAACAACAACCACCCGCAGGACAAGCACAATTGTCACCGAAAGCAATGGCAGCCAAACCAGTTCGCAAAGTGGCAATCCCACAAGCGACGAATGTGAACTCTAGTATCCGTAAACCAGAACCTGGAGGGAACTTTGAATTGAATCAGAACATGGTGCAGCTGTTACATTCTAGTGGTCAGTTCACTAGGATGGAACATGAAGACCCGCAGCAACACCTACATAACTCTTTAGAGATTAGTGACACTTTCGTCCCCACCGGAGTGTCCATAGACTATGTCCAACTTACCCTCTTCCCATTTTCATTATTGGAAGAGGCAAAAAGGTGGTTGAAAGATGAGCCACCAAACTCCATAACTTCTTGGGAAGATTTGGCGAAGAAGTTCTTGATCAGATTCTTTCCTTCAGGCAAGACTGCAAAATTGAGAAGTGAAATACTAAGTTTCAAGCAGAGGCCTGATGAGAACTTATATTTGGCTTGGGAAATATTCAAGTCATTATTAAGAGACTGTCCCCATCACCAACAATCCAATGAAGTGTTGGCCCATACCTTTGTAGAAAGTCTAGACCCACAGATGAAAAATTTGCTAGACTCTGCATTAGGTGGGCAAGCTTTAGAGAAGACGTATGATGAGTTGTACGCGCTGTTGAATAGAATTGCACTGGGAAATCCAGAATGGCACAATGAATCATCGAGAGGGGCAGGAAAGAGAACAAGGTTGATAAAGGTAGATGGTATGAATGCCTTGGCAGCACAACTAGCTTCATTCCAGCATCAGATTATGACTCAATTCAATAAACTGAGTATGAACCAACAGCAGGGTCAGGTAAATGCAGTTCAGCAAGCTCCGAGTTGGTGTGAAATCTGTGGCAATAATGGGCACAATGAATTGTGGATCCAATCTGGAATCAGTCAATTTTGTTGGGAATGTGCAGAGGAACACTCAGAATTTTGAAAACAACTACAACAAAAATTGGTAGAGCCACCCAAATTTTTCTTGGGGTGGAAATCAAAAGAAAAGTTATTAGAAACCTCAACAGCAGCAGTATCAGCAGAATAGGTAGAATGATGGCCAATTGAGCAGCAACATTGAGGAAACATTGCATCAAATCATGGAGACCCAGACTCAATTAGCAGAAAATTGGGCGAGGATGGCATCAGACTTGAAGAATCAGCAGTTGACTACCCGCAATCTAGAAAAGCAAATGGGTAAGATAGCAGCTGCTCAAAATATGAGACCGCGGGGAGGACTACCAAGTGACATAGATCCTAACCCCCATCAGGTCAACGCCATCAGTCTGAGGAGCGGCAAACAATTGGCTGATGCAGTGCCAAAAGAGAAAAGAAATGAGGTGCAGCCGAAGTTGGTGAGACAAGGACCATCCACTAACAAGGGAGAGAATCAGAGTGTTGTGCAACAAAATGCACAATTTTCATTGCAGCCAACATAAAGACCACTACCACCATTTCCGTAGAGATTTAGAAAGAGCAAGGAGGAGGAATGCTTCAAAAAGTTCTTTGAGATTTTCAAAGAACTTCACATAATGGCTTTAAAAATCACTATTCATAACTCAAAACGTCGTAGTTTAGGCCCTAGGAACTTAGGAATTATGGAAAAGCCCTTACTAAATTCGTTGAAAATAACTGTCAGGTGGTCTCAACGAGAGACCTAATGACTCATCATCAAGGGTCACTACTCGTGGCTTAGTTCCTGGGGTTCACTGCTTCTCAGGTCTTCAGGTCTCATAAAAGATAACATAACAACTCTTTCCTGGTGACCATGACTCGTGGTCACCATCTATGAAGTGCACTGCGAGCTTTAACAAAAACATTCCCTGCTTGACCACGACTCACCCCATGAATTATGGGGACTGACCACAACTCGTGGGTTCCTCCCGTCGAGTGCAATACCTCCCTTCTTTTCTTTTATTTCCTTACCCACCCTATGACTGACCTAACAACTCGTGGGGTCTGACCACGAGCCGTTGTCACACCTGTGGGGATCCTTATTCTCAAACTTCCAAACTCCTCACTCTTCACCAAGAGTCACAACACGACTCATGGGCTGCACCAATGAGTCATCCCATGACTCATTTTGTGCCTGGTGCTAGTTTTTAAGCTTTTCTCCGTTTCAACTCCTGGGTTTGGGCTTTTGGGGTATAACAATAGCATAATGCCTTTCATAGGTAACACTCTTGAAACACCCAATCATTAACATCAAACTCTAGTGCTCGATGAGGCACATCAATATATGACTTTTGTCTGCTCTGAGTTATCTGTAGTCTATCTCTGATAAGCTTCACTTTATCTATAGCCTACTGTACTAAATCTGGCCCTAATAACTCTAATTCACCAAGCTCAAACTAGCCAATTCATGATTTGCACTTTTTCCCATATAGTTCTTCATATGGAGCCATTTGTATGCTTGCATGATAATTATTATTATGAGAAAATTCAATCAGAGGTAAATGTTTATCGCAACTTGCCTTAAAATCTAATACACTGGCACACAACATATCTTTAAGTATCTGAATAGTACTTTCAACCTGTCTGTCAGTTTAAAGATGAAATGTCGTACTGACTCTTATCATGTGATGTCCAAGTTGACGCTCTGTCGATAAGGTAATGGTCCATCACTTGGGTCGTCACTTCTTATCCAGTGAATCCTTCATTCTACACATTGGTGACACCAAGCTTGATTGTTTGTCATCCAGTCATTGGTCTATTATTATGGTCATCAACTTTCACCCTTTTTGTTCAGTTGTTGATTAAGCCTGAAGATGGAAATAATGATCCATTACACTATTGATCGCCCCTCAAAGTTACCGTCACTTGCCTGTCTCAAAAAGGTTGATCTGTTTAAGCTCAACAGTAGAGGTGGCAGATTGTCACATGGTTGACGGCCTGTCAGATAGGCTATCAGGTGGTCTTTTCAGCCTGTTTCACACGATATCTTTCCTTGGTTTATTTTCCTATACAATAGACACAAAATAATCAAATCTAACAAAAATTGCTTAAGAACTTGCATTTATTTGTAGTTTAAAACATCAAATTCATCTTCAAATGTTGGCGTATCAACACCCTCAACTTAAAATGTTTTCTTATCATTAATAAACATACAAAACACCAAATAAAGTATAAGAAATATAGGAAAAACTACAACATTCGTTATGCTCAAAACATATTATTTCACACTTACGACTCCCTTTTCTACAAGTAGGACATGAACATATGGCACTCAGTGAACATATTGACTCACAAGGATCTAAGGATGATATTATGATATCAACATAGTACTTTGCATACATCAACAACAACTATCCTAACAACTCGCCATCAATAGTGCTTTTCTAGTGCACTCACCACAAAGAAGTTCCAAATCACATAAAATGTTATTTACATAGGCACTAGAACAAAATACTCACTCTCACAAAAACATTCTTAACAATACACATGCAAAACCATAAGCTTGCCCTTATAATCACTGTTTCAGGTTTTTCGAACACTTGACCAGGATCACTATAGGACTTCCTTGGCTTGTAATGTACGCTTGGGCACAGGTATGGTACATATGGATAAAGTGATTTGATCCTCCTTGGTGCTACACTATTTCTCTTACTCCACTCTTATTTTCTCTCCCTTATTCTCCTTTATTCATTTCCCTTTTTTAACTCACAAGTGTGTTTTATATTTTGATTCTCTTTTTCCTCATCAAGATGTCACTTTTTTTTTAATTTCCTTGTCTTTTTCATTTTCATTTGAACTTTGTTTTTCTTTTCTTTTCTTTCTCTTTATCAACCACACCACACCCGCTTCTTTTCAACTATTAGATTCTACTTTTCACACCCAATCTTTTTATGCACCTCTACTATAACCATCCTCAACTTAGATGATTTTCCTTATTTGAAGTACATAATATCCAAAGAGGGACTAGGTCCAAAGAAGGTTCATTATACAAAATATATGGGCAGACAAATAGGCTAATGAAATGAACGGGTCAATTAAGCTCAAAATCAAATATCAAGGGGTTTTTACATTATTTGGGTAGTCATATATGCTTTGGACTAATTACAAAAGATGGCTTATGATCCTTTCCTAGTCAATTGCCCTACAACCTTAACAAGATAAACCAAGAAAGTTTTAGATGCATGCGCTATGTAAGAACAACAACAATTCAGCTCACACACACTTGGCACCAATTTGCACTATCAACGACTAATTATCAAAGTATGCTTTAGCTAAGCACAGTTTCTATATCAATATACAAATAGTGTCAAGCGCAGATCCAACAAGGTCAATATGTTACAAAAATACACACATGCAACATCAAAAGATTATAGGGATCTCCGTTTTCCCACACTTTTAACAAAAAGATGTTTATTTCCAAAAACTACTCTAATTTTCCCAAATTTTCATTTACAAACCAAATAACAAAACAAATTCAAAAACAACCTAAAATGCCAGTTCTACAAGATAGCACACTTGAGGGAAAAGAAACATGGCAACAACAAGTGGTGTGACAAATTTACGGGTAACCCCACCCCCCAAAAAAGTTAGCATTGTCCCCAATGCACATATCAAGAATTTCAACTAGCAGTAGGGTAAACTTGTGAAGCTCTATGCTCTTGAGTCTAGAACGAAAGTGTGAAGCAGTGTAACCTCAGGGACATCGGCAGTGGTGCCAATGATGATCGGCGCACTCATAGTATCAGACAGGACAACCTCTTTAATTGGAGGTGATGTAATGAGAGTTTGCGACTCTAAAATAACTGTGGCACTTGTGGCATCCCCTCAACTTGGGGTGCTGAACTAGAAGAGTCCCCACAAACTCAGGCTTCTATCTTCTCTAGTCTCATCTCCTTTTCTGCTCTAGACAGTCTCTGAGCCTCTTGCAACTCTGCTTTTTCTTGTTTCCTCTTCTTATGCTTCTTCTTATGTGATTTGCCCTCATCCCGAACACCATCTCATGGGAGTTTTCCTTCCTCTTTAGGCTACTCTCACAACAAATCAATGAAAGTTACATCTTCCTCCGATTCCCTGAATTTGCGAAAGGGAACTCTTGGTGTTGCCGCTCCTATTGCAAACCTCGCTAAATCTGGCACGGTAAGATCTTTCAATTTGTCATTCACCCATTCCTCCATGTCATCAATGTGATTATGAAGGTTCAGATATAGCTCCAACTTGGATGGCTCTATCTTCAAAGGTACAAATGTGTCGTGATTTTACAGCACTATCGACACTTAAAACAAAGTGGATATGATGCATTTTGGTAGTTTTATAGGTAAAACAGGCCTCGAGAGTTGGAAATAAGAAAGGAGCTGAAAAATGGGTTAAAGGCATCAAACGAGCCTCACAACGGACAATTGGTTCTTACCACGGGTCGTTCCATGCAGCCGCAGAAAGGGAATCAAAAAATGGTGAAATACAAGGCCAAACAATGACTGGAACCTATGACCCATATGATCATTCAATGGAATTGTACTCTCTGGTCATGGGTTAGATTCAGAAAAAGGTGCTAAAAGGGGCCTCATATAATGAATGGCTAGTATAGGTCGTGCCATCAAAGGAAGATTCGTCCTAAGTTCCCGTACTTAGAGGATCGAAAATCATATCTCGGAGGCCAGGAAACAACAGATGAAATCAATGGTTGTATGTTCTCACAATGAGCCGCTATCTGAGCCAAATGCTGAAAAAGACAAAGTCCAAATGAAACAACGAAGCATCCAACGGCCCATTTAAGCTTTCAATGGACCATTGTACCTGCCGACACCAGAATCTGATTTGACTTAGGAAATGATTTATTTTATGTCTACAAAAATTGTGTTTAGGTTTCTTTTAAAGTTTACTACTTTTGACCATGTTTTTGAGGTTGTTGTTAGATATTGAGATTCAAGAAACAATTTTCTTAATTTTGTTCTTGGGTTTTTGAGATTCAAACAACCTTTAGTTATTGATTTTGGGTTCTAGTTGATTAATTCAAGAAGCGTGATTTCTTCCACAATTACTTGTAAGTTTATAATTATGATTTCTATTGCAATTGTTAATTATAATTCTTCAAGCATGAGTAGCTAAATCCTATAGCTAGGGTTGTGGGAACCATGATGAATTAACAAACATAGGCTAAATACTTAGTCATTCTTGAATGGGTTTTATGCATGTATTGTTCTTCTCTTCATTTTAATTGCTTCTTAATAGTCGCCGACGTTATAAATCACCTTATCCTTATTCACCGGACCAAGAGGTTAATAGATGGGAAAAGGAATTAACAATGGAGATTTGAGGCTATCAACCCTCATCTAATAGCTTGACCTTGTCCGAGAATAGCTAATTCGATATCTAAGATAAGGATAGGTGAAGTGAACACCCACACACGGATCAAGTTGCATGGTGATAATCATCTAATTAGGGGACCAACCATCTAGGTGAAGTTAACTTACTGATATTGCATGCTAAACACCATAATAGATCACTAGTATAATAAGTCTTTGTTGTTATGAAATCACGGGGAACACAATCTTAGTCACTTCACTCATTGAATTCAATCAATTTTAACCAAGAATCTACTATTTTAAATTATTTCTTGTTATAAAGCTCCCCTATAGGAAATAAGTAGATTAATAGTAATAGTAAACGCATTAACCAAGGTCCTCGCCATATTCCTCATCAGATTAAACCCCAACCCTTGTTGGGTTCTATATTTGAACATCAACCACTTTATATCTCATTTAGAGGTGTAGTTTGGGCGACATCAAGTTTTGGCATCATTGCCGGGGAATAGGGCTTAGGCTTTAGTTAATTGTGCTTGCTTTATTGTTGGTCCTTATTTCTATTTTATTTTTCTTTGTTGTTTTTGTTTTCTTTCAAGGTCTCAGGTTCTTGTATGCCCAGTATTCGGAGCCAAGGAAAGCCCCTGGTTCCAATTGATCACGAACTTGAGCAAACTCTAAGGAATAGAAGGAAAATGGACAACATCCATAGGCAAGAGATAGTGGAAGAAGAAACCACCCGAATGTTGGCTGAAGAACAAGCTCATGCATGGGAATGGGAGGTAGCTAGGCTTGCTAAAGAGCAATGCCAAGTTGCCAATTCTGAGCGAGCTAGAAGGAATAGAGGTCCAAACCAGAAGAGGTACCGATACTTCGATGATGATGATCCTAATATTGATGAGGTCGATGCCACTGGTGCTATTGTCCCTCCCCCTTTGCCTACTGGAGCGAAGTTTGATATTACTAGTGCAATGATCTAATTGCTCAATATGAAGGGGATATTTGTTGGTCATGCTACTGATGATGCACATACTCACTTGACAAAATTTGTGGGTATTTCAAAGGAATACAAACAACCGGGGTGATTCAGGATGCAATAAGGCTAAGGTTATTTCCCTTTTCACTGGGGAGTAAGGCAACGCTTTGGTTGGCTGAATTGCCAAATAATTTGATTACTACATAGAGGGAGCTCAAAAGGGCTTTCCTTGAGAGATTCTTTCCACCTTCCAGAGCATTGAAGATGAAGGATGAGAATAACAACTTTAGACAGTTGAATTCTGAGGCACTCTATGAGACTTAGTTGCGGTTCAACAAAAAACTGAAGAAGGTTCCCAACCACAGAATCCCAGATGAAACATTGTAGGAGATCTTTTATAGGTCTATAAATGCTAATACAAAGGCGGTGGCAAACGCTTTTTCTGGTGGAACACATGGCACACAAGAGAGGCAGAGGTTCCTACCAGTACTTATACGGTACGTATGTCTATGGATCAAAGGACGAAGGATGAAGAGCATGATCATGATATTGTTGAAATCAAAATCACGATGGGACTCCTTGCCCAGCATATTATTGGAGTCAAGATAGAAAAGGTAAATGCAGTTAGTTCTTAAGGAAAGGCCCCAAGAAATGATGGAAGAGAGTCAGAGTCTGAGAAGGAAGCAAATTATTTAAATGATCAAGGGGTGGGTTTTCAGGCCAATGCACAAGGGTCTAATCAAGACTCTTGGCGCCAAGATCAAGGAATCAAGGATGGAGCTATTATACAGATAACAATTACAATCGGGGCCAATGAAGCGATAGGAGTAGAGGCAGAGACAATAGTGACTGGAAAAAGCGTGATGAGTACAAAAATGATAGAAGTGGTCTTTACGTTCCTCCAAAGAACCTTGAACCAAAATCCAATGGTTCGATGGTGGAAGATATGTTAGCCAAATTCTTGAAGCAAATAAAGGCAATTGATGGCCATTTTAAGGAGCTTCACCCAGATATTTCTAGGATGAACCAAAAGGTGGAGTCGCAGCCATTGCTATTAAGCATATTGAGCAGCAGCTTGGTCAGATGTCTGTTACAATGAATCAGAGGTAGAAGGGCACGCTTCCTAGTAACACAATGCATAACCTGAAAAATGACAGTCGTAGTATGGTTGTTACTACTAGAAGCAGAAAGGCGATAGTTGATCCTCCCATGCTGATTGTAGTTGATGAGATAGTTGAGCCTGAGTTGATTGATGATGATAAGATGCCAAATTCTGAGGATCAATTCATGGTAGATGATGTAGTCAAAAATAAAACTCCTAGTACTTAAAAGGAGAGTATGTCTAAAAAAGTGAAGGAGAAGGAGGTCTCTCAAAAGTTAACTTCCATTCCTAGACCTCCTCCACCTTTCCCACAGAGGTTGAAGAAGAAGGCCGAAGAAGGGAAGTATTACAAGTTTATTTCGATGCTGAGGCAATTATCTATGAACATCCCTTTAGTTGAGGCACTTGAGAAAATGCTTGGCTATGCAAAATTTATGAAGGATCTCTTCACTAAGAAGAGGTCCGTGAGCTTTGAGCCTACGGATAATTTTCATCATTGTAGTGCAATAGCATCTCAGTTCTTTGAACAGGAAAAGGAAGACCCTGGAGCGTTCACCATACTGTGCACTATTGGAGCTTTCAATTTTGTTGAGGCTCTCTGTGATATGAGAGCTACTATTCGCTAGCAGTGTTCAGACAGTTAGGCTTCGGAGCCCCAAAACTAACTTAAATGCGGCTTCTAATGGAAGATTGCATATAAAAAAATCCGATGGGGGATTCTTATGATGTTCTAGTAAAGGCCGATTCCTTTATATTTCTGGCCGATTTTGTTATTCTTAAATATGAGGTGGATTTTGAAGTCCCTATTATCTTAGGGCAACCATTCCTTGCCACCACTTGTGCTCTTGTGGGCATGGAAACCAGAAAACTGATGTTCTGGCTGAATAATGAAGAAGTGACATTTAATATGTGCCTGTCTATGAAATAGCCGAATGATGTGCGGGTGGTTCCAGTGATTGATATTATAGAGGCTGAGCTTCCAATGATGCCTATTGAGGAGAGGTTGAGTATTGAGGACTTAGCAACAGTGTTGATGAATGCTGATGCTGATGAGATAAAGGGGGGTGATGAGATAGTTAATGCACTTGCTGGGGTCGTACACTTATGCCCCAAAAAGAATTGATCTTGATCTGAAGAACCGTGTAACCCCACCGGCCAAGCCATTTAATAAGGAGCCTCCAATATTAGAGCTCAAGGCGTTCCCATCTCATTTATGATATGTATTTTGGGAACCAAAAACACATTACCAGTCATTATAGCATTAGACTTGGTGGAATGGCAAGTAGAGGCTTTGGTCCCCATTCTAAAGAGGTATAAGAAGGCCATTGGATGGATCATAGTAGATATTATTGGGATCCCACTAGGTATTTGCACACATAAAATCCAGCTTGAGCCAGACTGATTTCGAGTATTGATCGTCATGTAGGTTGAATCCACCTATGCAAAAGGTGGTCAAGAAGAAGATTATTAAGTGGTTGGATGCAGGCGTGGTTTCCCCCATTGCAGATAGCAAATGGGTGAGCCCAGTTTAGTGTGTGCCAAATAATGGTGGAATCACTATGGTTCCAAATGTTAATAATGAGCTCATTCCACTAAGGCCAGTCACAGACTGGATAGCATGGATGGACAATCAAAAGCTAAACCATTGGATGTAGAAAGATCATTTTTTGATACCATTCATGGATCAGATGTTGGATCGACTTGCAGGCAAGGGGTGGTATTTCTTTCTTGATGGTTATTCGAGGTACAAACAGATCTCTATAACCCTTGAAGACCAAGAGAAAACCACCTTCACTTGCCCTATGGGACATTTTCTTTTAAGAGGATGTCATTCAGGTTATGTAATGCACCTGCCACTTTCCAGCGTTGTATGATGCCTATATTCTCTGACATGGTAGAGGACACTATCAGAGTTTTTATGGATAAATTTTTGATGGTGGGTGACTCTTTCGATGATTTCTTGGCTCATTTGAGCAAGGTTCTGTAGAGGTGTGACGAGACCAACTTGGTGATTAATTAGGAAAAATGTCATTTCATGGTCAAGGAAGGTACAGTGCTCAGCCACAAGATTTTGGGTAAGGGCATTGAGGTGGACATAGTAAAGATCAATGTAATAGCTAGTTTACCACCTTCGATTTTTGTGAAGGGTGTTCGAAGCTTTTTGGGTCATGCGGAGTTCTATCGGAGGTTCATCAAGGACTTCTCAAATATTGGACATCCCTTGTGCAAGCTACTTGATAAAGAGGTGAAGTTTGTATTTGATGATGCATGCTTGAAGGCTTTTGAGTGCTTAAAAAAGAAATTGACCTCTACTCTGATCATAGTTGCACCTAACTAGTCCTTACAATTTGAGGTGATGTGTGATGCTAGTGGAGTGGCCTGGGGTGTTGTTTTGGGCCAAAGGCATGAGAAGATTTTTCATCCGATATATTATGCTAGCAAGGAGCTTAATGCGGCTTAGAAAAATTACACCATGACTAAGCAAGAGTTGTTGCTGTGGTATTTCATTTGAGAAGCTTCGAGCCTACTTGCTTGGAACTAAAGTGATAGTTCATGTAGACTATGCAGCTCTGCGATACTTGATGGCAAAGAAGGATGCCAAACCACGATTGATTAGATGGGTATTATTGCTGCAAGAGTTCAAATTTGAGGTTAAGGACCTGAAGGGGACTGAAAACTAGGTGGCAGATCACTTGTTAAGATTGGAGTCAAATGCAGCACTTAGAGATGAGCTTGATATAGATGACACATTCCCCGACGAGCAGGTTTTGGCTACATCACAGGATCTCATCCCATGATTTGCAAACTTTGCTAATTTTCTGGTGAGTGATATGGTAGCGGATGATTTACCCGTTCACTAGAGAAAGAAGTTAATGTCTGATGTGCAAAAGTTTTTTTGGGATGAGCCTTATCTATTCCGCATATGTGATGATGGAGTAATCCTGAGATGTGTGCCAGAGGATGAATGTTGAGCATATTGGGGGCTTGTCACTCATCCCCTATTGGGGGTCATCATAGCGGGATCCGCACAGCCCATAAAATCCTTCGATATGGGTACTATTTGCCAATTATTCACCAAGATGCACATGATTTTACAAAGGCATGTGATTCATGTCAAAGGAAAGGTGGCATATCACGAAGGCATGAGCTCCCTCTTACTCCCGTCCTTGTCATTGAGTTGTTTAATGTATGGGGCATTGACTTTGTGGGCCCATTTGTGAGCTCGAATAGGATGAAGTATATACTTGTATATGTGGACTATATATCTATGTGGGTGGAGGTAGTTTCTCTTCCCAACAATGAAGGCAAGAGTGTGATAGCTTTCTTGAAGTGGAACATTTTCTCTAGATTTGGGACTCCTAGAGCAATCATCAGTGATGGGGTTCGCCCTTTAGCAACTGGTTGTTTCGAACATTGCTTGAAAAATATAGGGTGAAGCATAGGGTGGAAACACCTTAGCACCTACAAACTAGTGGGTAATTTGAGGTCTCCAACTAGGAGATAAAGACCATCCTAGCGAAGACTATGAATGTTAATAGAATGGATTGGTCAAGGAAGTTAGATGATGCCTTATGGGCATACCGGACTACTTTCAAGACCCCAATAGGTATGTATCCTTATCAGCTTGTGTATGGGAAAGCATGTCATCTACCAATCAAACTCAAGCATAAAGCCTTGTGGGCGCTCAGGAAGCTGAATCTGGATTGAGGTGATACGAAAAACTTGAGGCTTGATCAGTTGAATGAATTAGATGAATTTCATTTGATAGCCTATGAAAGTTCAGAAATTTACAAAGAGAGGATGAAGGTACGACATGACAAGAAAATTGAGTAGAAAGAGTTCAATCCCGGGGATCTAGTTTTGTTGTTCAATTCAAGGCTTTGCTTGTTTCCTGACAAGTTGAAGTCTAAGTGGTTGGGGCCATTCTGAGTAGTGCAAGTGTTTCCATATGGTGCAATTGAGTTGGAGAATCATGAGGGAAAAAGTTTCAAGGTAAATTGCCAATGACTAAAAGTATATTTGGGGAAAAGCGAAAAAAAGCAAATTCGTGGACCTTTGGGCTCTGGGTGAAATCTGAGTAACCAGGGGACTTGCATCGTGCCACGATGTTAAATCAGGTTCTTCATGGAAGGCAATCCATGGAGGTATCTTGGTAAAGTTTGAGTAACAACCGTACCCGCACCGTGCCGCGACGTTAAATCATGTGCTTCTTGGGAGGCAACCCAAGTTGTAATTGTAACATAAATGTAGTGTTCACTTGTCCTGATATGTGCAGGCTTAATGCAGAAGTAAATTCAGAAAATGCAGCACAAGCTTGAACCACGAGGCTCAGAACAACCTATCCTAGCTCGTTCAGGTCGTTGTTGACCACATAGAGAAAGTCCCCTTTCAGAAGTTGTCAAATAGATGGTCATAATAAATTGTTCTTCCAAAGAATGCGTCATTGTATTGCCTATCTTATTCACTTCCTGCAGACCTCAAAACTCATGGATCGAACCTATGGACGCACAGTATGGGTCATTGTGAATTTCCTAACTTCATACTAATGGGAAGGTGGAACCAGTCATGGTTTTGACACATGACCAATTGGACAAGTCGTGGTCGACATTTAAAATATTTAAAATAAATTAACCCAACCCGACTCACCCAAACCTATCTCGCTTAAAAACCCAAATACCCAACCTCAAACACTCCATATTCAAAATTTTCGGCCACCACTCCCTCCAGTTCAAGCAAAACAAACAAGACAATCACTACTCCCACACATCACCTCCGTCTGTGATTGAGTCAACGAATTTCCCAACCCTAAATCTTGATTTCATCTTCATTTGCTCAAGTGAGTGATTTTTGGGCAACATTTTATTACTTTAATATCGAGTTTATATTAACTGCTTTCTTCATACGCCTAGACATGGAAAATTTAAAGTCCAAATATGTTGGCCATAAAACAAAGTGTAGATCCCATTGTTGTTACGGAGAATAGGTGAGAGTATGGCCACACATTAATTCTGTTATGATAGGAAAAAGTTAAGTAACATTTAAATTAAAACCTAATCTAATGGGTGTACAGAATTTTGATAAGGGTGAAGGCTGAGTAACCCCCAAAATTTTCTTCAACGTCTAAAATAACACCTGGGTTTTACACAGTTTTGACTGAACAGATGCAGGTGAAGGTAGGCTTCACCAACCAATCAACGGCCTATTGTAGCTTACAATGGCTCGTTGATTAGGTAGTTGGGACTACCTAGTGACCTCGATGCTAGACTCTCACAATGACTCATTCAATGAACCGTTGTTTCAAATAATGAATCATTGTACATAGTCATTGTGAGAAGTTCTGAGGCTTGTAACCCTTTACTCCCATTGAATGGACCATTCAACGAATCATTGTAGGGGCTCGTGGAATTAAGGATTAATTGGACTTTTTTCAGAAACTCATTCAATGACTGCAACAATGGATCTTCTGTTAATACAATGATGTCACACCCCGAAAATATTTTTTGATGATTATTTGATATTTATATGTCATATTAAAGGTTAATTATGGGTTGTATGTTGGTCGTAGGTGAGGAGGGAAACATGTGCAAAGAAAAAAGTGAAGATTATGTGAATTTTGTAAGTAAGGGTCAACTTTAAATGGTCATATCTCCAAATATATAATGATTTAGAGTCTTATAACCTATCAAATGAAAGGTATTTGAATCTAGTTTACAGTAAAACATATCGCTTGTCAATTGGGGTTCGGAGTAAAAGATATGCTCGTTTGAAGACAGCATATTAGCAGGGAAAGTGCCATGGCACACGGGCACCAAGATAGGCAGGCAGAAGGCGTGCGCACGCGTGCGAGGGCACAACACACAGGCACCGCCCAGCTCGCCTATATGAAGTAATTTTGATCTAGAAAGCTCATTTCTACTCCGTTTTGCTTGATTTATTTTTTAGAATTTAGAGAATTCAGAGCCCTATCACATGGTGAAAAGATATTCCAGGTAAGAAACTTCACTCTTATCTCTTTTGGGCTTTGGTAAGAGAACTTTAGAAGAAAGTCATGGCTTGTTGTTATCTTGTTGTTGATTGTGGTGTTGCTGCATTTTTGAGCTGGTTATGGGAGGAGGAAAGAGTAGGAGCCTAATCCTACTTTATTTAATAACATCCCCAAATGGGTAAGTAATTCCCTATTTGATTTATATGAGTTAGTGAGGTTAAAACTTGGAGAACCTTGTAGTATTGTGTTGTTTTTATGTGTGATTCTTGTGGCATGTTGCTGTCCAATTTTTCTAGAACTTTGGGGAAGTGAAGTTTCTTATTGTTATGGTTGTAAATTGGGCTTGGAAGGAGCCCTAAGGTGTAAGCTTGAAAGGAGGATTTTTGGAAAAACTAGAGTCGACGTGCCAAGGTATGTAAAGGCGGCCCTTTGCTTGTTTTTCAGGCACGAAACTATGTCATTTAAAGGATTAGTATTCCTATGATTTTAAAATCATATTGAGGCATGTATGATTCTGTCCAAAGGGTTGGAAGTACTTAGCATTAAGCTTGAATCATTAATAATATTTGAAGCGAACAAATGTGAAGCGAAAGACGTAATTTCTATACGATTGTTGTCGTAGTTGTAAATCGAGTTTGAAGTCCCCTTAATGTGGGCACCGTGTGCTGGTACTTTGCAGTAGATTGTATATGTGATGTTGAGTATATGTTAAGATCTGGTCACTAAGTGAATGTTAAGGAAAGCTAAGATGACAACGTGTGATTGAACTTAAGCTAAGAAGATGACCGCTAAGCCGATTGATGGTAAATGAGCTTATTGAAATAACATTTTCATAATATGGTTATTCCCTCTTATATGCTTATGTTTTAAGTTTCTTAAGGTAAAAAGAATATTTTATGTTCCCCCTCCTTAAAGTGAAGCAATCCGCACATAATGAATAACCTATGTCAATAGATGTTAACGAGGAAAGCATGGCTAAGTTGTTAATATTTTTGAGAGTTATAAAAGGAAAGATAAGAGTAAATGTTAGACCTTTTAAGGTAATATGTGAGTTATATGCTCTATATACTTAATTGATTTCAAGAATCTTTGAATGAAGTTAAAATATAAGCAAGATGAGGTTTAAGAGATATGGTTGTCATTTAGGTAAAAAGATAAGTGCGTATAAGAATTGATGAAATAGTGAACACGAGAATAAAGACATAAGTGTAGAGTGAATCATGTTTGGAAAAGAAGTTAAGATGAATAAGGAGAGTAGAGCTAAAGGTTGTTTACTTAGATGATAAGGGTTATGATTGTGAACAAGTTAGGCAATGTCTAGCAAGATTAATCCTATTCTAAAGACGTTTAGCAAAATGGTTATAAATTAAGTTGTTTATGTTCAGTATGTGTTAAGTTGATGAATAGCCAGTAAAGTGTTAACTTTCTACAAAATAATTAGAGTTGAACATGTAAAATAGTAACTTAAGCTAAAGAGAAGCTCTCTGCTATGCCCCTAATCGATTATGTTAAGTTAATTATCCTAAGTATTGGATTATCTTCCAGGTTGTAAAAAGGTTAATCCTCAAAACTCTGAAGCTTCTTATGACAACATTAGGCTTTCTCAAGCTCATTAGTTAGTTTCCAAGGTTGTATAAGTTATCTTAATATTATTTGAATTACGGCTATAAGTCTTTATTTGCCTCTAAGGCAGCACTTAGAGAGTTGTTTATGAGCTCCCAAGATGAATAGCTCCAAATCTCATATTCTTAAGTTATGTCTTCACGTCCCTAAGTTATGTTGAAAAGTGTGATGCAAATCTAAGATATTTTCAAGAAATGATATTTCGAGAATCATGCTAATGTCTCATTCAAGTATTTGAAGTTGCATACAAGTCTAAGAATACAAGTCTTTATAAGTCTTTCTAGTAAGAAGTCTTAATGTATACGCTTTTCAGGTTATATCATACAGTTGAAATTCTTTCATTTATACTCAAGTCATACATCTATATGTTTAGCTCTTGTTGAGTTATCATTTGAATTTCCTAAATTCAGAGGAGAGATTCTCCTACGTACCAATGTTCCTAATTTCTAAGTAAGTATAAGCGCTGGCTATGATAATGACCAGTTAAGCTCAGAACTTTTAAATCCCAGGAAGTATCCTGGAGGTCACTCAGTTAACCAAATATGAATTTATATGTTATATAGAAGTCTCATACATCATATGTCTACAGTTCAGCTCTCAACTCTATGTATATGTATATGTTATGCATTATAAAATAACTCCAAGTTCCAACTTATAAGTTCCATGTTTTCCTGCAAATAAGACAAAAGAATTAAGAACTATATGTGCTCATCGATATGATAAGTTTGATAATAGAATTCCAATGTATAGTTGTCGATCCATGTAAAGGAACCACCTTATGGGTAGTGTGTGTGTGTGTGTGTATATATATATATATATATATATATATATATATATATATATATATAGTTTCCAAATGTTATAGGATTGTATAAAAATGAGAATCTATGTGCTTCTATTCAAGTGATACATTTAAATTGGTAAGATTCTTTATAGGACATTGCTTGTAAACCTACTAAAGTTCTTATGTTGCCTAAACCTCCTGAAGGTCCTTAGAGTCACTAAGTCAACATGTTCGTATATAATTTGACAGCTTTGCATGATATATATGTATATTTGCTAGCTTTACACGGTATGTGTGCTCAATTGCATTTATGTGTTACGAAAGAGACCTATTGCGGACATAGATTTAGCATTTGTCATTTTAATGTTGTATGTGTTAAATTGACTCAACAGAATCTTTATCAGCTCCATTCATGATTATTATCAAGATATTGTTATTTTACCCCGGTATGATACACCAGATGAAAATATTTTTATTTTACCCTGGTAAGGTACACCAATTGGAAATATTTTTATTTTACCCCAGTATGGTATATCGGTTGGAGATATTTTTATTTTACCCTGGTGTGGTACATCAATTGGAGATATTTTTATTTTATCCTGGTGTAGTATACTGGTTGGAGGCATTTTTACATGAATTTTATGGTCGGCTGGCTGTCGGCATTACAATTATAACTTTGCTTGTGCATTAGTTGGTTAGATTTGAACTTCAGTATTGAGTTATTGTTAGGTTTCGGGTTCCAGGATTCCAAGTTGTTACTATTCCTTATTTTTAGCGCAGTTATCATTGTTATCCTATATGTTTACAATTTTTAACCTTACATACCAGTATATTTCATTCGTATTGATGTTCCTTCACCTAAGGACCCGTGTTCATGTCGCAGGTGCAGGTAGAGGACGGGATTTCTAGTTGCAGTGTAGCAGCAACTTGTGAGATCAGAAAAGTGTTCGTATGATCCTTTCTTCCTAGAGTTAGGGCTTAGTTATTTCATCTTGAGTTTTGAGTTATAGTTATGGGTAGGTCAGAGCCCTATTCCGACCATCAGTTCAGTCTACTCATTAGAGGCTTTGTGGACTTAGTACGTAGAGCATTATTCAGTGTGTGGCCTTGTCGGCTTTCCGTTGCTTGGTTTAGCATAATCATGGCCTTATCGGCATTTCAGTTATTTATTTGTTATAGTTGAGACCTTATAGATCCAGATGTTTACTCTAGTTGATTGTGACAAGTGGCCTGGAAGGCTTAGGTGTTATAGTTACAGATGCTATATAGTCGACTTCCTGGTCAGTCAGGTATCGGAAGCCAGTCATGCCTCCCCCTATTTTAGGGCGTGACAAATGACCCGTACTGAGTGTCGTCTGTTCTAATAGACTAAAAGATTTAATGTATAAATTTTTATGCTTTTTTGGATCTAACGATTTCCCTATAGGTATGATGCCTTCCAAATGAAATAAGAAGCAATAAGAAACTGCCATTGGTCGTGCTTTGGCGCACACAAGTGCAGGTGATTGTACAAGTAGTAAAGTGAATCTGAAGATCCGAATGTCGAACCCACAGGGACTGGACTATCTTAGAGAATTTACAAATTCAAGTGTTAAATCAAATTTCACAAGTGTTAAAGTTTCAAGATTGGAATTTGGTTTCTAAATCTAGTGGTGATCACAAATAATTCAGAAAACAAGGATAAGAAACAACTAGAGTCAAGGCCTAACAATCATGTAATGCTACATTCACATTAGTTCAAGTATGAAATTTTATTTGTTGTCTAACAAAGCTAATTGTCGTATTCATGGTCTTCCGAGCCTCTAAACACATACAAACTAGCCTCACAACTACATCATTGAGTGGGGATGTGAAAACCTAGTTTATAAGCAATTATCTATGTGGAGTGATTTACGGGGTTGATGCCCTTGGTTATGGACTTTCGAACCTCTAACCATTTAACCTAACTTGGTTTCACAACTACTTCTATGAGAGGTGATGTGAAAATTCCAAGTGGGTGTCCAGCTATCTTCCCCTTTTATAACCAAGCAAGGCAAATTAGGTATATTTCTATCCTAACCGCGAATCAAGTCTTGTAGACTTTGAACTTGCTTCCTACATTCTTAAAATAACCTAGGTATGCTCTTTCGGGTTTTTACCTAAGCTTAACGAGTATATTTCGATGGTGATCAAGCATTAAAAAAATTAAATCTAGAATGCAAGACAAACACGAATGGAAACTTGAACCAACGATGAAATTAAGCAATTACATTCATGTCATGTAGCCTCAACCCTAGAAGAAAGGTTTTATCCACTCATGTTCATACATGAGTTCAAAAACATATTTTAATTCAAGAACTTACAAGAGATGGTAAAGAAGAATTAAAGAAAGCAAACCCTAGGTGAGTTTCTTCCGTTCTCCATTCGCTCCTCGTTGTTTTTCAAAAAATAATATGTGACAATCAAATAAAAATCCTCAGTGTTTAATTTACACTAAATCAAAAATTGCAAATTTTTTACATTGGTGAAACTGCTCGGTGTCACGCTGCTGGTTGCGCCACACAGCCAGTGTGACATGGCCTTGTCGCTTAGCCTTACTGGAAATTTGGGCATTGGCATGTCTTATGCAAGGGCTGGGGCGCTTCGCCTGGCATGGCACGACATTGCTCGTGCAGGCACTGCCTCGACTGGTCATCTCGCGCACACACTCCTTGCCATGACACGGCGCCAGATGCACCCAACTAATCACATGAATTCAAAATTAAGCAATAAGCATACAGAGTCATATTCAAGAGCCTAGGTGTCTCAAGCAAAGTCTTACACTTATCAACATGCTTCACAATTAAAACTCTACTTGCCTCTAACAATCATGTATATCACTCACAAGAGCATCAAGCAATCAATCAGATAAGGGTTCGAAACACAACCTACTGACTACTTTTCCCTCAAGACGATCATCATCTATCCATCATCGGGAAGAGACATTAACTAAGGCTAAGACACTATGTATAGAAATAGAAAATATTTTATTCTCGGTTCAAAGTGCACCCCTACGAAAAAGAACTGAAAAGAAAAACCAAAGGGTGGGTGAATTGTGCTCAACTCAAGCTTCAAATCAAACAAATTTTTAGAACAAGCACAATATTCACCCTAAATCATCCTCAAAAATTTTGAAATTACCCCTCACCCCACACTTAAAAGATGTTATGTCCCCAAAGCATGAATTGAATTTAAAAAAGGGGAGAGATACATAGTGAGGCCTCTAGGCCTAGCTAGCAGCATGTTTTGTCCTTTTCAATCACATTGGTCACCGACCCCACACTTATGTTTTGTCATGCTCCTTATCTTTCACTTTCATGGGTAATTGGACTTCCCCTTGGTCTATTCTCAAATCACAAAAACAACCGAACAAGTGAAAATAAAGAAAATCAAAAATAAAAGAAAAAGAAAATTATACCTGTGGTACCCTTGGATTTCCTCCTAAGCAGCGCCTGATTTTACATCGCGACATGACGTGAACCATCCTTTTTAGGAGGTTCTCAAATAATTCTTCCCTTTCGGGAACCATCTCCTTTTCTTTTTTGCATTTAGAGGGAACAACCTCCCCACTCTCCCTCTTCACCTCCATCACTTCCTTCATAATCACATTCTTTCCAGTATTACCCGCAGCAGACTTGGGCTCAGTTGTTAAGATGTCCTGCAAAAATGGACCCATGGAATCCACCACCACACACTTGGCATTTGTCACAACACTGATCTTGCAGAGATCTCTGTAGCGTGTTGGGGGTGGATTTCTTGGTACACCTGGAACATTTCCTCCTCATCATTCACCCTCATTTTGAGGGTTCCTTCTCTGACACCAATAATAGCTCCACCAGTAGAAAGGAATGGCCATCCCAAGATGAGTGGTACCTTGTCATCAACCATAAAATCAAAAACTATGAAATCGTCAAGTATGATAAATTTACCTACTTTGATGAGAAGGTCCTCAATAATCCCCTCCAAGGCCACCATTGACCTGTCCGCCAGCTGCAGTATCATTCTTGTGGGCCTTGGTTTTCCCAAACCAAGCATATTGAATAGATATAGGGGCATCAAATTCACTGTCACCCCTAAATAACATAAGGCCCTCATTATACCTGTTTCACCTATTTGTATGAGGAGGGTGAAAATCCTTGGGTCTTTGAGCTTTTTTGGCATTTTGCTCGTCACCCTGAAGCTGCACTCCTCAGTGAGTTCCACAATCTGGACATACACCAGCCTCACTTTTTTGGCCACCACATCCTTCAAGTACTTAGCATACTTAGGAATTCCATGGAAAACATCAATTAAATGTAGTTTTATGTGAAGTTCTTTGAAAATGTCAAAGAACTTCTTAACACATGCATCCTCCTTGCTCTTTTTGAGCCTTTGCGAGAATCTTCGTGGTGGTCTCTGTAATGGCTGCCATGATGAATCTGAATTATGTGTTGTAGCACTCTAATTATCTCCTTTCATAGCTGATGGACCTGGTCTGGCTAACTCTGGCTGCACCTCATTTTTCCTCTCTTTCGTTGGTGCATCAGCCAACTACTTTCCACTTCTCAAACTCATGGCCATGACCTGCCTCGAGTTTGTGCCTATATCACTAGGAAAATTCACTAGTGATCTGTTATGTTGTGCAACTGATGAGTTGGTAATTCACCAACTGAATTTTTGCTTAGGTTTTAGTTGTTTTGTGGATTTTATGCCCTTTTTGCCTTTGTTGTGTGTAGATGCTTAATTTGAGGAAAAAAGCAATAAATGAAGCAAAAATAAGGAAGTGAATAAAATTCGACGTTCCATTGAAAAAAACCAGCAAAACGCCGGTCAAAAGCCGATCACCATTGCCTCCGGGAAACAAAGCCACTGGAAAAACACGGGTTACCAACGGCGACTCACCGATCTAGCCACTGAATGACACCTGACTTGCTGGATTGAAGAGAAAAGTATCAGCGGTGCGGATGGAGATCAGTGAAATGCCGAACGAACAACCGATGGTTACTGGAATTTGTTAAAGGCTCAGATAGGGTAAATGGCAATCCACGGATTGTAACCACCAAACCGCCGGTACTTCCACCGATTCCAGAATGCTACTTAGGGGCAAAATTTCCATCACGTAAAAAGAGAGAGAAGATACCATATTTTCTTTGATATATATATTTTAGAAAAAAGTACTGTGTACTCTCATCATATCATCTTTCCATTCCTAGCTTTAGAACATTCCCTTGGCAGAGAAGAAGAGAATTTGATTGGTAGAATTTCAAAAGTACCATCCTGTTTTTCTTCTTCTTCTTCTTGATAGCAAGGTACTGCCATTGTTGAAGACTACTAGTGAACTTGATTTTACTACTCTTGTTATTTAATTCAATGAGTTTATTATTAAATTTTCTTTTGAATTTCTTAATTATGAGTAACTAAATCATTAACTAGAGGTGTGTGATGATGAATGCTTAATTAGTGTGGGTATTGCTGGAGTCATCTCAATATTGTTTAACTAAGTGTAAATCTTTTAGATTCTCTTCAATTTATAATGGAAGATCCATTTATTATGATGTGGATCTAATTGTTCTTACTTGATTATTTCTTGAAAAAGAATAGTTAAGTATTGGAAGAGAATTTAATGGTGGGTATGGATGAGAGATTGTGAAATTGGTCTAGAAATAGCCAAAATTACATTATCACTCCTAATTAGTAGCTAATATCTAGAATTAGTGTAGCTAGTAATCCAAATCTAATCGGGTTGAGATATTGGTGACTAGAGGTTTGATAAGACTCTAGAAAGAGGTATTTATAGAGCTAAAAAGCAGTAAATACCCATTTTCCTGAGATTATTACTCTAATTGAACTTATGAGAGGACCTAGCATGATCCTATCTAGTTAGTATATCATCTACACCACACCTCTAGTCTTTCACATTCTTGTCAACAGCCTCGGTAATTTTTCTATCGTAGTTAACCAAATTAGCAATTATACGCTATTACAAATTCCAATCTCCCCCAACTTGTTTATTTCTATGTTATTTCTACGTGGTGCAAGCTAAATTCAAGTTGTCAACCGACACTTGTAATTATCACTCACTGGTCCTTGTGGGATTCGACCTCGATATCCGTCGGGTTACTTTTTTTGATACAATGAATGTGTATACTCTTTGCATAAGGAGTATATTTTGGACATTATCAAAACATGGCGCCATTGCCAGGGACTAGCGCTTGATGTTATTGTGTTGATGGTTAATTTGAAATAGCTTTGCATCTTAGTTACTTAACGTGATTTTGTTGTGCTTGTTAGGATATCACAACCATATGATTCATCACTCCCAAGCAGGGGATAGCTCAGTGGAAGGTAACATGGAGAATGAGGACGATAACCCAGTGATGCCGGAGATTGCGTGAGCCATTCACTTACCACCCACAGTAGGAAATGTCATATTTCATGTCACAAGCACCATGCTGCATTTGTTGCAAATAAAGGGACTCTTTGGGGTCAAACTAAGTGAGGACGAAAATCCACATTTGAGAAATTTCTTGGAGATATGCCACCCTTTCAACATCACAAACATAAGTCAAGAGTCTATTAGGATAAGGATTTTCCCATTTTCTCTAACGGGAGAAGCGACGATGTGGTTGGAAGAATTGCCACCTGGTTGTATTACATCTTGGAAAGAATCAATCGAAGCCTTTGTGGATCGTTTCTTCCCTCCATCGAAAATGTTGCAGCTGAGGAATGATATCACAAATTTCAAGGAAGAGTTGGAGAGACTTTTCATGAGGCATAGCTACGGTTCAAAAGGAAGGTCTCTCTTTGTCCCAATCATGGCCTTCCTGATGGAATGCTTCTCCAAAGATTTTACCGAACCCTTGACTCCATCAACAAATCTGTTGCCAACAATTTAGTTGGAGGGTCTATTATGGATCAAACATATGGGTTTGCTAAAGCCCTTTTGTACAGAATGAAAAAAAACCAATAGGGCCTGGCACACGAGAGAGATGAATGTATCTACAAATGAGATCAGCTCTAGTGCATTGGCGGCTGAGTTGCGAAAAAGAGATGAAGAGCAAGATGAAAATCTTGCTAAAATGATGAAACGACTGGAACTCGTGACCAAACATATGATGGGGGCAGGGCCGTAGGTGGTGAATATTGTAGGCATGCAAGGTCCTTTGCAATATGAAGGAGAATCTTCATCACCGAGGTATGAGAAAGAATGTCAATACATGGGAAATCAAATGGGAGGTCCTTGATCAGGGTTTCAAGGAACGAATCAAGGCCCTTAGTGCCCAAGGGAAGAAAACAAGGCTGGAGAAACCGTGATGCACAGGGATGGCCCGAAAGAAATGAAAGATGGGGAAATAGAGAGAAGAATCAAGAGGGAGACCGCTACCACCGAAGTTCAAACCTATATGTTCCCCCTCTAAAATTTGGAAACACCCAAAGTCAGCCAGGTTTGAGCAACGCTGGTAGTTCAAAAATTGAAGAGATGTTAGCAGGAGTCCTCAAGAAAGTGGAATCAATCGAGAGTGGGGTCAAGGAATTGAGAGGAGAGGTGTCTAACCTTGTCCAAATGGTGAACACTCATTCAGCCCCCATTAAGCATTTGGAAGCTCAAATGAATCACTTGTCCGCTCAAATGAACCCCCGAATGAAGGGAACGCTCCCATGTGACACAATGTCGAACCCGAAGAAAGATAGTCAATGCATGGCTATTGTCACTAGGAGTGGTAAAGTGGTCAGAGATGCACTAGTGAAGCCTAAGGAGGCTAATGATCCCAAATCAAATAAGGAAAATGAAATCGACGAGATGCCAAAGACGCCAAAGAGTGGTGAAAAGAGTGAAGAGTAAGGTAAGGGGAAGTATGATGAAATCCCCTCACATGTTGATGAAGATGGGGTGGGCATGAAGGCCCCGAATGATGACAAGGTCGAAGCAAGAGCTCCACCCCCTTATCCACAATAGTTGACCAAGAAAAAGAAGGACGATCCGTTCAGAAAATTCGTTGACATGTTCAGTAAATTGTCCATTAATATACCATTGGTGTATGCTCTTCTCCAAATTCTAGGATATGCTAAATTCATGAAAGAATTGCTGGAAAAAAAAAGAAGGAGATTGTTGCAGGTAGTGCGGAGACAACGCACTATTGTAGTACAATGATGATGAGAAATCTTTCTCCCAAGCAGGAAGACCCTGGAGCTTTCACAATCTCTTGTACAATTGGGATATGTATGTTTAGCAAAGCTCTATGTGATCTTGGTGAAAACATAAATTTAATGTCACTTGATCATTTTCAAGAAGCTGGGAATTGGAAGCACAAAGCCTACGTGTATGAGGTTGCTCATGGCGGATTGTTCCATTAATAAACCTACGGGGGTGTTATAAGATGTATTGGTAAGGGTGGATAAATTCATCCTACCTGCTGATTTCGTAGTCCTCGATTGTGAAATGGATGTGGAGGTACCCATTATTTTGGGGAGACCATTGCTTGCTACAAGGAGAGCTATGGTTGATGTGGAGCTAGGGGAGCTCAAGTTCAGAGTTGGATGTGAAGAAGTCACCTTCAAGGTTTGTCCGTTAGCTAAAACTCCCTCCGAATACAAGGTGATCAGGGTGTTGTAGAAAGAGGATGAGGATAGTGGAATTGAGATAGAGGAGATGAAGTCGAAGGATGGTCCATCAAAGAAGAATTGTTAAATGAGAGCTACGTCATGCCATGATGTTAACTAAGGCTCTTTTTGGGAGGCAACCCAAGTGTTTTATTTGATTTATTTTATTTCTTTGTTGTTTCTGTTTTTGTAGGATCAATGAAGTGAGGAACAAAGAGGGAAAGAACCACAACAATGCGGAAACCGCACTAGACTGGTGAACCGCTGATCCAAAAGTGCAAATCGCCGCCTCAGGTCACAAGAAGGCGGAAGGCTAGGATTTTGAGCATTTGACTGGCGGACACACCGGTGAACCGCCGATGCAAAATCGTGTACCGCCAGTATGTCGCCGATACAACACAAATCACCTAGAGCATTGGGGGACCAAGCGGCGTCTCACCAGCGGATCGCCGATCTAGTTCACAAACCGATGGTCAATAGCCGACTGAGATATAGTAACTGGATATTATTTCAAGTGTAAAAGGTAAAAGCGGTGGAACGCCGGTTCAATTCGGCGAACCATCGATGCAGAGCCGGTCGAGGTATGATTCTGACTTAGAATTTAAATCAAATATGGACCCACCTGACCCTAAATACTTTCTTGAGCCGCCCTATTCTGCATAATATTCCCTTAGATTCCCTTTTTTACCATTTTTCCATACCCTTTTTGTCTTCCCAATGCCCATCTTTTCCACTTCCCCAAATTTTCTTCTTTGCCACCTTTCCACTTCGCACCAACACATTAACTCAACATTACTACCCCAACTTCCCCTCAACCTATCACTATCTTACCTTTCCACCTATAAAACCTCTCCCTTCCTTCACCAACATCCTCACTACACTCACATTCTCCTTCTCTACTCCACAACCCCTGAAGTTGCCATTACTGAAAGTGCTAAGCTCCCATAAGCTCTTCTTTGCAACATTCTTTCCTAGAGTGAGGTAATGTATCCTTGTCTCTTTTTTGTTATCAGTAATGGCACATATATTGCATTCTTTTATGTGGCTTAAACATGCCATTTCCTTCACTTTTACTGTCTTTCCTTCCCATTAGATTCATAATTGATGCTCCATCTGTTGAAATGCTTGGGGGATGATTTTGTTGGGCTAGGTGAGGTCGGTGGTGATGGTGCAGGTGATGCCGCTGATGAAAATGAAGAAGAATGACCCGTTCAGAAAGTCTCTTGTCCTTTTCCCTTTTGCATGCATACATTGGGGAAAATGTACTCTCTTAAGTAGGGGAGGGATGAGTGTTTGCTTGTTGAAGGGTCAATGATTTGATGTTTTTTTATTGACTTGATATAGCCTTTGTCAGGCTTTTGTTTATTTTGGCTATTGATGATTGCCCTTTTCGGGCTTGTTATGGTAATGAAATTAATGACATGATTTAGTTTTGAAGGGTGATGTGTTAGTGATAAAAAGGGGTCTTCGCTTTGAATTGATAAATTTTGTGTGCATGATCCAAGTTTTCTTGTTTTCTTATTTTCCTTTGCAGAAGTAGAATAATAAATAAACTCCAAGGTGTTTCTTTATACCACGGTTCTTTCCCGAGGAGCATTCATTTATTTTCTTTCTCTTTTCTTTGTCGAACCGGGTTAGCATATCCCAATGATAGATGGAGTGGCGACTTTCTTAAGGAAAAATTCCATATTGTTTTTGAGTCTTTTATGAAGTTGTTTTGAGAGGCACCACCAGAAAATATTTGAAATGTTTTTTCTTTTGGAAAATAGGGAAGGAAGATGAAAACGATATAAGCAGATGCTTGAATCAAGAACATAGCACTCTTTTTCATACTTTGTAGATTCCTTGCTTGTCTTATGAATTTGCATGTTTTTATGTCTTAGACCAAGATTTTGTGTAGATAATGATTTTTGTGGTCTCTTGAGGAGTGATGCCTTGTCTGGTAAGGACTTTTGTGAATCCCATGCACCTTTTCTTGTCTAGAACTTTCCTCAAGTGCGACTCAAGGAAAACTCTTAGATGTAGTTGCACTAGAACATGATCTTAGGCCTCCTTTTTGTAATCACTTCACCCAAAATGACCTCCTTGACATTAATCTTTGATAGCCAATGTTTGAGCCTTGAACCCTTTCTTGGAAACCACATTACAAGCCTAATGATCAATTCCAATCCTTCTCTTTGGCACCATCCTCCCTAATGGCTAGCAATGAAATGTTGAAAATGGGGGCTTCAAGCCAATGAATCGGGGAGCGATAAATAGATGAATGTGAAGATGAGGCAAAAGCCTAAGTTTGGGGGTTTTCAAGAGAAGAAAATAATGAGAACTTCAATGTGAGGTAGCACCCAAAACTGTGATGAAAGGAATGAATCATTCGGGTTGAAAAGCCTTGAATCATTAAAAGAGAAAAGAATAGTAAAACAAGGTGCAATATCTTGGGCGTAAAAGGCTAGTTGTGGAATTCATGGGTGTTAAGAGGATGGTTGGTGTTACACAAAAGATGAAAATAATGAATAAGGAGAAATAAGGTGGAGTAATTTCAATAAATTAGCGGGATGTTGCGAGTATTTATAAAGGCATTAGGGAGGCATTAATCATTAAAGCTAAGCATTTATTCTACCCTTAGCCCTAGCCTACATCATGACCCGCAAGTCCTAATTGATTTTAAAATGCATCTATTCTACATTGGTGGCGATTTACACGAAGAGCAAGCCTATGGGTCAAGTTGGGTGCATGCAGATTTCTTTTGGGAGAGTAAGTGCAATCTTACCTTTGTGAAATCCCTAGAATCATGAAGAAAATAAGGATTCTCTCTTCGATGAGTGGCATCACCACTTTTGAGGGCACAATTGTATTAAAGGTAAATATATGCATAAGGCATGATAAATGCAAGCTCTAAGGCAGGTTTTGAATGTGCAATGATTATAAATTCAGCTGCTATGTGCATTTATTAGATGAGCAATGCCCGTTGTTCTATGAAAGGAAAATTCTTTTGAACCATGTTGTGAATGGTGGTAGTCTCTTGAAATATCTTTATTGTTTTGATTTTTAGGGATTTTGCTTCTCTTTTCGGTGAGATTGGTGAGCATTTTTGGGTTGTCACAAACAAGGTGGTTGTTGATGTTTAAACTTGTGTAGAGTGGCATGCCTTTCAGCTGATGAAAATAGCATTACTTTAGGACAAGCAATGGTTCAAGTTTGGGGGTTTGATGATTTGGTAATTCACCAACTCATTAGGCTCTTAAGCCTAAATTTTTGCTTAGTTTTTGAGTTGTTTTTGTGGATTTTATGCCCTTTTTTCTTTTGTTGTGTACAAATGCTTAATTTGAGGAAAAGAGCAAGAAATGGAGCAAAAAGAAGGAAGTGAATGAAATTCGGCATTCCACCGAAAAAAACCAGCGAAACGCCAATCAAAAGCCAATCACCACTGCCTCCGGGAAATAAAGCCACCGGAAAAACTGGGTTTCCAATGGCTACTTGCCATTCTATCCACCGAATAACACCTGACTTACTGGATTGAAGAGCAAAGCATCGGTGGTGTACTGATGGAGATTGGCGAAACGCCGAACGAATAGCCGATGGTTACTAGAATTTTTTAAAGGCCTAGATAGTGTAATCGGCAGTCCATGGATTGTAATCGGCGAACCGTCGGTACTTCCACCAATTCCAGAATGCTGCTTAGGGGCAAAATTGTCCAGCACGGAAAAAGAGAGAGAAGGTACCCTATTTTCTTGGATATATATATTCTAGAAAAAGTACTATGTACTCATCATCATATCATCATTTCATTCCTAGCTTTAGAAAATTCCCTTGGCAGAGAAGAGGAGAATTTGACCGATAGAATTTGAAAAGTATCGTCCTCTTTTTCTTCTTCTTCTTCTTCTTGATAGCAAGGTACTGCCATTGTTAAAGACTACTTGGTAACTTGATTTTACTACTCTTGTTATTTAATTCAATGAGTTTATTGTTAAATGTGCTTTTGAATTTCTTAATTATGAGTAGCTAAATCATTAACTAGAGGTATGTGATGATGAATGCTTAATTAGAGTGGGTATTGCTAGAGTCATCTCAATATTGTTTAACTAAGTGTAAATATGTTAGACTCTCTTCAATTTATAATGGAAGATTCATTGATTATGATGTGGGTCTAATTGTTCTTACTTGATTGTTGCTTGCAAAAGAATAATTAAGTATTGAAAGAGAATTTAATGGTGGGTATGGATGAGAGATTGTGAAATTGGGCTAGAAATAGCCAAAATTACATTCTCACTCCTAATTAGTAGCTAATAGCTAGAAATTAGTGCATCTATTAACCCAAATTTGATCGGGTTGAGCTAATGGTGGCTAGAGGTTTGATAAGACTCTAGCAAAAGGTATTTATAAAGCTAAAAAGTAGTAAATACCTATTTTGCCAAGAGTATTCACACTAATTGAACTTATGAGAGGACCTAGCATGACCCTATCTAGTTAATATATCAACTATACCACACCTCTAGTCTTTCACATTCTTGTCAATAACCTTGGTAATTTTGCTATTATAGTTAAACAAATTAGCAAGTATACTTTATTACAAATTCCAATCTCCCCCAACTTGTTTATTTCTATGTTTTTTCTGAGTGGTGCAAGCTAAATTCAAGTTCTCAACCGACACTTGTAATTATCACTCACTAGTCCTTGTGGGATTCGACCCCAACATCCATCGGGTTACTTGTTTTGATATAGTGACCGTGTATACTCTTTGCATGAGGAGTACATTTTGGATGTTATCAGCTTCTACCAACTGAGCCATCTACTTTTCCATGCTTCTAGTGGCAAGCTACTGTTTCTTTAAGTCTAAGACCATCTTTGCTTGATCAGCTTCCATCTGGGTCTAGTTGGCCATTATTTTATGCAATATCTCCTCAATGTTGCTCTATTAGCCATTGTTCTGTCGGCCTTGCTGTTGGTACTACTTCTGCTGTGGTTGTTGATAACCCTGACTCTGCCCCTAATTTCCACTCCGAGAAAAGTTAGGGTGGTTCTGCCTGTTCGTGTTGTAGGTGTTCCCAAAATTCTGGTTACCTCTCTGAACATTACCTACAAAGTTGACTTACTCTTGATTAGCTCTACATGGGTCCACACCATGTCCACTGTTTCCATATATCTCACACCAGCTAGGAGCTGGTTGAATTACATTGTGCCTATCGTTATTCCATGCCCAACTTTCTGAATTGAGTCATCATTTGGTGCTAAAATAAAGCTAACTGGGCTGCCAATGAGTTTACACTGTCAACCTCAATCAACCTAGCTTCTCTCTTTCCTGCCCCTCTAGAAGAGTCATTTTGCCACTCTGGATTTCCTTGTGCAATCCTATTCAATAGAGTGTATAGTTCGTCATACGTCTTCTCAAGTGCTTGCCCACCCGATGCAAAGTCTAGTAGAATTTTAGTGTGAGGGTCTAGACTCTTCACGAAGGTATGGGCAAACACTTCATTAGACTGCTAATGATGAGGGCAGTCTCTTAACAATGATTTGAATCTCTCCCAAGCCAAGTAGAGATTTTCCTCCGGCCTCTACTTGAAACTAAGTATTTCACTTCTAAGATTTGCTGTCTTGCTGGAGGGAAAGAATTTGACAAGGAACTTCCTTGCCAGGTCATCCCAGGTAGTGATGGAATTTGGTGGCTCTTCCTTCAACCACCTTTTTTCCTCTCCCAAAAGTGAAAATGGGAAGAGGATAAGCCTGACATAATAAGTTGACACTCCGGTGGGGATGAAGATGTCACTGATCTCTAGAAAATTTTGCAGATGTTGTTGTGGGCCTCATGAGTCACTCCTGTGAATTTCCCACTCGAGTGAAACAACTGCACCATATTTTGCTTAAGCTCAAAAGCACCTCCAGGCTCTGGTTTGTGTATGTTGGAGGTCACATTTGTCTCGAGTGGGAATGCCACTTCACGAATGCACGCGGTCATATAAGTAGTAAAGAGACTCTAAAGAGCTAGATGTCGAACCCACAAGGACTGAATAATTCAGCAAATTTACAAATTCAAGTGTTAAATCAATTTTCACAAGTGTTAAAGTTTCAAGATTTAGAATTTGGTTTCTAAATCTAGCGGTGATCACAAATAATTTAGAAAATAAGGATAAGAAGCATCTAGAGTCAAGGCCTAACAATCAAGTAATGGTACATTCACATTGGTTCATGTATTAAATTTCATTTGTTGTCTCACAAAGAAAATTTCTATGTTCATGGTCTTTCAAGCCTCTAAACACGTATGAACCAGCCTCATAGCTACATCCTTGAGCAGGGATGTGACAACCTAGTTCATAAGCAATTATTTATGTGGAGTGGTTGACAAGGTTAATGCCCTTGGTTATGGACTTTCGAACCTCTAATCATTTAACCTATCTTGGTTTCACAACTACTTCTATGAGTGGTGATGTGACAATTTCAAGTTGGTGTCTAGCTACCTTCCTATTTTATAACCAAGCAAGGAAAATTAGGTATATTTCTATCCTAACCGCGAATCAATTCTTGCAGACTTTGAACTTGCTTCCTTCATTCTTAGTTCTAACCTAGGTTTGCTCTTTCGAGTTTTTGCCTAAGCTTAATGAGTGCATTTCAATGGTGATCAAGCATTAGAACGAATAAAATCAAGAATGAAAGACAAACACAAATAAAAACTTGAACCAACGATGAAATTAAGAAATTACATTCATGTCATGTGGCCTCAACCCTAGAAGTGTTTTAGCCACTTATGTTCATACAAGATTTCAAAAACATTTTTGAATTCAAGTACTTACAAGAGATGGTAAAGAAGAATTAAAGAAAGTTAACCCTAGGTGAGTTTCTTCTGTTCTCTCTTCACTCCTCGTTGGTTTTCCAAAATTAATAGGTGATAAATAAATAAAAATCCTAAGTTCTTAATTTATACCAAATGAAACTAAATGAAAAATTGAAAATTTTTGCCGTTGGTGAAACTGCTCTGTGTCACGCTGCTGGTCGCGCCACACAGCCAGCGTGACATGGCCTTGTCACACAGAAATCTAGGCATTGGCATGTCTTGTGCGAGGGTTGGTGTGTGTCGCCTGGCATGGCATGGTACCGGTTGTGCAGCCCACCCAGCGTGACACACTGTCGGGTCACACAGGCACTACCTCGACTGATCCTCTCGCAAGCGCACTCCTTTCCGTGACACGACGCCCAGCGTGCCTATCCATTGTCATGGCACGCTGCTGATCACGCAGCCCTGCTGGCTTGACACATTACTTGGCATGGAAGCCTTGTTTTCTTGGCATGTTCATGCTTCTTCATTAAAATTCATTCCAAACTTTCTTCTTGATTGTGCATCATCAAGTTAAGCCCATCCTTAACATTTTTTTTACAAACACATGCTAATCATATTCATTAGTCCATGCACAAAAATATACATAAAATACAAGAGAATATCATTAATTAATTTGACAAACATGACTTAAAACTAGATATAAAATAACACTTTGGCATGTAAATATGCCCAAGATCATCCGTACAGAAAGAAATTGCTAAGAAGTGGCAGCTTCAGGATGAGCTAGAGTCTGACAGCTCTAGTGAGTCAAAGGAGAACTTTAACATTGAATGCTCCAATGATTCTCCAATCCTGACAACTAGGGCGAAAGCCAAGGCACAAGAAGCCGCAATGGCCACTTCTCCACTTCCCAGTCTAAAGAGGGAGGAGGAGGGGCCAAGTCTAATAGTGAAGACCCTCCTGCTGATAATGCAGAGGAGGGAAATAATTATGCTGAGAAGTTTGGGGATGATGATAATGACACTGAGGAGTCCGGCAAGAAGGGCAATTCGTAGGAGGAGTCCGATGACAAGGAGAGTGCCGCTGAGGAGTCCTGCGAATAGGAGAAGGAATTCTACCCTCCCACCATACCAGATGCGAGGTCTAAAGAATGGACCATGTAGGGCTACTAGGATGTTTATTATGCGGGTTTAGCACTCAATGACAAAGGGAACCCTAGCTACAGTATTCAGGAGGAGCCCAAGATCTGGACCAATGCCCTGAATGACGTCCCAGAGCTCAAAAGGATCTTTGAGGCCTACAATATTCACTGGATGGCTGAGACTCTGAGAAAATATAGCATGGATATGGTGCGTGAGTTCTACACCAATTATTATTGCACCCTGGAGAAAAATGCTCCCTCATGGAGTGTGATTAAGAAAGAGTCGGTGCTAGACTTAGTCCGAGTGAGAGCCATCCGATTGATATATCTGAGACGACCATCACTCGGGTCTTGATAGGTGGAGATTATATAGTCCCAACACGGATTATAGAGTATGACTATCGGATGATGGCATTAAAGGGGATTAGGAAGCTAAGCACAGAGGATAAGTTGATGCATTTCAAGTGGATGGCAAATATCATTACTGAGGATAAGGAGGAAGCAGAATGGGTCACGGGCAGGAAGCCAATATATAATGGCTCCTTGAAATTTTTTGCTAAATCATGGTGGTCTATTGTCCAACATCAACTCTCGCCTATAGTGAATGACAATTTCTTGAGCGCGGATCGGGCAGCTTTGGTGGCATGCATTATGTCTAACTACTTACTGAACATTCCACGGATCATTGTCACAGATATTTGGGAGTGGGAAGTCAGGGATAGTACTACTGACATAGCATTGATTAAGGATGATTTGACTTCGGTATCCCTAGTCCAAGGTCTAGTTGTGGGGTCCAGGTTGATTAAGAGCGCTCCGAGCGGAAATGAGCAGGTGGATACCTCTACGTAGGCTGAGCATACCATGGAGTTTCTGGCCACTCAAATCATTGATACAACCACCACCACATCCATCTCATCAGGTATCACTTCCTAGTCCATTCCACTAGGTACATGCTCGTCCCTGAGGCTGACATGAGAAAGATGGCCAAAAGACTGATGATTACTGACGGAAGATTGACATGTTGCTCGAGCAAGTAAATCCATGGGTCAAAAAGGAGATAGAGGATACAGGACGAGGGTTGCACATGTGATTAGATGGATTTGAGGTATTCCTCAATCAGTTTCAGTTTGATACTCAGAACCGAGACTGGGATATCATAGAGAGAGAGCTAGCAGCATTGAGAGCCTCCATAGTAGAGTTGTCATCTTGAAAGACTCCACTATTAGCACCAAAAACTCTACTAGTGATTGAGGAGGACGTGGATGTGGAGATTCCTCAATTCTTTGACCTCAAGTCGGACCCGCATTAAAAAGGGACGAAGAAGCGGGTCGTCGAGGGAGTGGAGGATAAGAAAAAAACGAGGCAAAAGAAGGAAAGGAGGGCATTGAAGGCCTCCCTCAGAGATAGCTGACACACCTCCAAGGCACAGGAGAGAGAGATACAAAAAGGTGCCAACAGCTTTGATGTGAGGGTTCCCGAGGTGAGTAGGGGCGCACCTATTACTCCCGTATGTACAGCTTCAGAGAGTGCACTAGCCACATCCGCTTCCACTTCTATGAAAGCTGGAGTTGAGACTGAGACTCCAACTATTGAGGATTCTGGGGTTGCGACTGCAGCTTCCACTAACTAGACCACATGCATCTAGGACGCCCAGTATGTTCCCTATTCCCATGTTTTAATTTTGATATGCATCGAGGACGCTGCATGATTTTTTTTATAGGGGTGGGGTAGTGCTTGGTTTTTTTTTCTAAACATAACTCGAGGGCTTTTCTTTCAGATGCCTTTTCCCTCAAGTGTTTTTTATCTAGTAGAACAAGCATGTTTAAGGTTTTGTTGTTTTATTTTGTTCTGTCATGTTGGTTATCTTGAAGGAAAATAGGAGGCGTAAGAGCAGTCAAATAAAGCATGTTGTGAACTTATTTTAGTATGTTTAAAATGATACCCCTCCTAAATGTTTGTCTGTGTTTGTACTTGTGCTATGAAGTGTCACCATTGTGGCTCTTTGTATGGTATCATAAGTATCACTAGAATAATTAGTGCTTAAGTTATGCATGAACCCGGTAGTCGATAACTAGCCGTGCAATCTAATGTTTGTGTGAGTGAGGCATACACATAGTTCTGTTCTATGTGTTAATCTAAACTTTGCATGGTCGGTCATACCGAGGTATAGGATGGGAGATTAGGAAAGGAACATAGTTCATTTTTTATGATTAGTCCACTTTAGCCTAAAATGACCTACCGAATGAAAATAAATACCCCTTGATCCTGATTTTGAACTTTAAATGAACTGTTTTATTTTCTAACCAATTCACCTTCCCTTCTTGATTATGATGAATCTATTCTGGCCCTGGTCCCTTCTTGGGCACTATGCACTTCAACTCAGGAAAATTGCCTAAGTTGAGGGTGGGTAGTTTACGGGTGATTAAGAAAAGATTGGTGGAGATATTGTTGAAGCAGGATAAGGTAAGGCTGGCACGGCGTGCATAATAAAATATCAAAGAAAAAAATATAAATTAAAAAAGAATAAAGAAAGACGAAAAGAAAGACTTGAAAAGAGGATAACTATACCCGTAGTTGTAAAAGAAGAAGAAAAGAGGAAAAGGGGGAGAGAAGTGAACAAGAGGTTAAATATAGTCAAAGTTAGTGTAGTGCCAAGGAGGGTTAAGCCACTATGTCTATATCTACATACCCATCCCTGAGCCTTGTTACAAGCTTAAGAAAGTCCCATAGTGATCCTAGTTCAACCGTCCAAAAGTAGAGGTATTGAAAGTAAAGGCAAGCCTATGGTATTGTATGTGCATGGTTAGAATTTCTTTGTGAGAGAGAGTGAGTTCTTACCTAGTCCCAAAAGCATTTCCATGATCTTATATATATGTGTGGGACTTCTTTGTGGTGAGGGAACAAGATTGCATTGCCTGATTGCTAGCTTACCTAGGTGAATTTTCATTTGTGTATGCTTAGTTGTGTAGTGATAACATGATGCCATCCATTGATCCATTTTTTTCATACTGAGGAGTATCGAGTCCTTACACCGGTTTTGTGTGAGAACTATAGGAGAGGGGTTAATTGTGTGAATAACATGTGTGCTTTGTAAAGTTTTGGACTACTATGCATCTCCTAGGGTTCTTCTAGTTAAGCGTCATCATGGGTTGTTTTTATTTTATTTACCTGAGGACATGCAAACATGCTAAGTTGAGGGTGTTGATGTGTCGTGATTTTACAGCACTATCGACGCTTAAAACCAAGTGAATATGCATGCACTTAAGTACATTTATCTGTATATGACGTGTTTTGATAGTTTTGCAGGTAAAACAGGCCTCGAGAGTTGAAAATAAGAAAGGAACTGAAAGGGTAAAAGGCATCAGAAGAGCCTCACAATGGACCATTGGTTCGTACCACGGGTCATTCCATGCAGTCGTAGAAAGGGATTTAGAAAAATGGTGAAATACAAGGCCAAAATAATGGCTGGAACCCACAACCCATATGATCATTCAATGGACCGTACAGTCTGGGCATGGGTTAGATTCAGAAAAGGGGTTAAAAGATGACTCACTCAACGAATGGACAGTATGGGTTGTGCCATCAAAGGATGAGTCGTCCTAAGTGCCCGTAATTAGAGGATCAGAAATCATATCCCGAAGGCTAGGAAACAACGGATGAAATCAATGGTTGTATGTTCTCACAATGAGCCATTGTCTGAGCCAGATGCTGAAAAAGACCAAGTCCAAATAAAACAACGAATGGAACAACGAAGCAGCTAATGGCCCGTTCAAGCTTCCAATGGACCGTTGTACTTGCCGACAACAGAATCTAATTTGACATAGGAAAGGATTTATTTTATATCTATAAATACTGTGTTTAGTTTTCTTTTACTTTTTATGACTTTTGACCATATTTTCGAGGTTGTTTTTTGATATTGAGATTCAAGAAACAATTCTCTTAATTTTGTTCTTGGGTTTTGAGATTCAAACAACCTTTGGTTATTGATTTTGTGTTCGAGTTGATTAATTCAAGAAGTGTTATTTCTTCTACAATTACTTGTAAGTTTATAATTATGATTTCTAATTCAATTGTTGATTATAATTCTTCCAACATAAGTAGCTAAATCCTATTACTATTGTTGTGGGAACCACGATGAATTAACACATATAAGCTAAATACTTAGTGATTCTTGAATGGGGTTTATGCACGTATTGTTGTTCTCTTCGTTTTAATTGCTTCTTAACGAACGTGGACGTTAGAAATTGCCTTATCCTTACTCACCGGACCAAGGGGGTAATCGATGGGAAAAGGAATTAACAACAGAGATTTGAGACTATCATCCCTCATCTAATAGCTTGACCTTGTCCGGGAATAGCTAATATGATATCTAATGTAAGGGTAAGTCAAGTGAACACCCGCACACGGATCAAGTTGCTTGGTGATAACCATCTAATTAGGGGACCAACCATTTAGGTGATTTTAACTTACCGATATTGCATGCTAAACACTAGAATAGATCACTAGTATAATAAGTCTTTATTATTATGAAATCATAGGGAACACAATCTTAGTCACTTCACTTATTGAATACAATCAATTTTAACTAATAATCTACTCACTGCTACGTACTTTTTTTAAATTATTTCTTGTTACAAATCTCTCACATAGGAAATAAGTAGATTAATAGTAATAGTAAATGCATTAACCAAGGTCCTTGCCATATTCCTCGTAGAATTCAACCCCAACCCTTGTTGGATTCTATATTTGAATATCAACCACTTTATATCTCTTTTAGAGGTGTAATTTAGGTAACATCAAGTACCTAGCTACTCAGCAAACAACTTCAATTACTTCTCCTCTATGTCTGTTTTCTGGACCACCTTAGCAAAGTTTACCGGTGTGAATGCATACTATAAAGATTATGGCATAGAAGAAAATGTTTCAGCTAATTCTACTCTTGATTGCTGCAGCTGCACCGGAAATGGATCGTGCGGATATGGGAATTAGAGCAGCATAGCGAACTAACTCCATTTCTGTAGCTACAGCTGGGTCAGTAGTTGTTTCAGCTTCCTTTGCACTTTTACCACTGGACTCGAACACCTTAGGGATGGGTTTGTGCAGTTTCAGGTCATACCTTGTTTCATCCTTAGATTTTGCCAAGTCATACTTCTTGGTATCATATGTCTCAACATCAATTCTGGCTAATATCGGGACATAAGCTTCTTTGCACAACTGGGCGATTAAGCTTGGAAATGGCAGTGATGTAGGCAACTTTACAACCCTCAAATTTATCTCCTCAGCGATAATTGCTCCCATGTTCAATGGGAAACCATGCATCAGGCTGGCCCCCAATACTACTCTGTCTTCGGCCAAAGTATTATCTCCCCCTGTTAGCAATAGTCAAAGTCGCACCACTGCCTACCAAAATTTTTCTGCAAATGTCAATGTGGATTTAACTATTCTCTCTTTGGTATTTGTTAGCCAAGAGGGCTGACCATCCATTAAAACCTGTGCTAACCACCAACGTTGATGATGCCTCTCTCTTATTCAGTAGTCAATCTCTGTAGTGCTTGTTAGCGGCATAAAGTTTGGCCCATAGAGCATCCTAATGATGGTAGCTTCTGAGATGTCTACCATTTCTCCACGGACTAGTATGTGGAGTTGCATGCGTATTTCTGTTGGTTTTTGCCCCTTTTTCCACAGAACCTCCATAGTAGCAATATAGTTCGTGTAGAATTCACGAGTCGTGGTGGGGTAATAATAGCCTAGTGCTTCATTCATCCATCCTAGGTCATAGAACTTGTACTTTTCCTCAATCTATGGGTACTCGGGCAACTCCAAATCTATGATCTTTACTTTCTCAACAATGTTGTGTTTGAGGTGTTCTCTTGTTGTGGTGGTAAGACCTTCCTAGAAGTACTTCTCAACTCCTTTTACCTGCCACCACAAACTATCCCTGAATCCTGGCATTTCACCCTTGAGAACATCTCCTCAAAGTCCCCTATCAGACTGCTTGTGGCCTCATTTCCACTCTCTCCATCTAAATCAAAACAAGCACCTCCTAAACTAGATTCGTTTGCTAAAGAATCATCTCCCTCATCAGACTAGGGATTTGCAGCTTGTTGTTGAGCAATGGATCTAGTTTGGTAACCCGACGATGGTTCCTCAGTTCCAATCTCCTATATCTCTCCCTTGGAGTCGGTGTTTTTATCTAGGAGGTGGTATGTAGTTTTAGTTTTATCAGTCCTCCTTCTTGCACCTCCTCAGATAGGCTGGAATTTAGGTAGCATGGTTACCTACAACATTTGAATGATCAGTGTCAAGGTTTATCTAAAAAGGCATGTGAAAACAGCGTGATTAATTGATAGCTTGCCATTTGTGATAAAGTGGATGATGAGCCGTCACCTAGGTGATGGTCCATCATTCCCTCTGTCAGGAATATCCAGTAACTCCATAATTTCACAGGTCAGTGATAGTGAATAGTGATGGTCCATCACTTCTGCCATCACAAGGATTCCTTGAAACACACAATTGATATAGGCAAGTGATGGTGAATGTGATGGTCCATCAGAAGTGTGACGTTTCGCCACTTACTCCATCATGCTTAACCAGTAAACACCCAGTGAAACCAACTAGTGAGAATGAATGTGATGATCCATCATCAAGATGACACTCCGTCACTTCTTCCATCACATGCAATTAGTGCTCAATTAAGTGTTGACGGTGATAGTGACAGTTTGTCGGACAAGTGATGGCTCGGTAGTTATATCGTCAAGCTACCATTTGGTACACAATAATGGTGGGTACTCAGACTTTTCCGCACTATGTATCCGCAGACCAAAGAAAAAACTAAGACAAACAGAAAATATGACTGTTTCCCTTAGGAATGTCGTCACTCAATCCAAAATAGGGAATATCCACTCTACAGGTTTAGGTTTCCATACTACTACATCAACTTGACACATAGTTAGTATAAGACTCCTAGGGTTAAAACATTTGCACATACATTAAACATGAAAGATCAATCAGATGAACTATGTTTAGCTTAACTCACATCACCAACTATAATACTCACCCCACACACTGCAAAAATGAAAGTTTACCATGTACCTCTGAGTTTTCGGAATGAGAATCACAAAATCACACGGTGCTCTAATCACCACTATTCACCCCAAACCAACAAGTCGAGTAACTATTAAACGGGGAAGGGAAGAAATTTGGGAAAAACTGATCCTGAGTTTGAACGTTGAGGTATGGCGATTAAGTGTTTGTAGAAATAGGAGAAAAAAGAAAATAGAATGTACACAAAAAAATGAAAACGGTCGGGCTGTAAATGTGCAGGGATTTAGGTCGGATCTGGGTTAGAAGGGTTTCGGTTGGATCGAGTAGGGCTTATTGAGAATAAAACATACCTGAATAGACGACGGTGTAGTTGACAGCCCATCAAGTTCTCAATGTTCCGTCAGCTTGCTCATCATGCTTATACAACTGATATTTTCAAATCTCCACAAGTGATGAAGCACTTAACAGTCCGTCAATTGAATGAAGGCCTATCAGATATGTCATTGTTCTTACCAGAATCCATGACTTTGTGACCACATATGATGATACAACTTATGGATCATCATGTATCTGATGGCTCATCAACTTGACTATCGAGCTTATCCAGAAGTCCCAACTTTTCTTCCATTTTTGACAATGCAAAGTGACCGTTGTCAAGAGCAAAACAGTTCATTGTTTCGGTCATTGGATTATCTAGAATACACAAAAAAACTTCTTTTTTGACGATTCGGAGTGACGATCCATCATAGATCTGACGGCCGATCAGTTGTCTTCATCACCTTCTTTAGAATCATATGTACATGCATACTCAACACCCTCTTCAAACAAGTATAGTACCAAATCAAACAAATGCCAAATTCTAAATACAACACTTTTGGGATGCCTCCCAAGTAGCACCTGATTTAACATTGCAGCACGACTCAGGTACCTTGATTACTTAAACTTTATCAAGGTACACCAACTCTAACACTTTTACCTCCTCTGATACTCCATAGTACTGTTTCACATGTTGGCCATTCACTTTGAAGCATTCCCCTTTTTTATTTTCAAGCATGATAGCTCCAGATGGGAACACTTGTGCCACCTTGAACGACCCATACCATTTTGATCAGAGTTTGCCGGGAAACATATGGAGCCTAGAATTGAAAAACAACACAAGATCTCCGGGGCTAAACTCCCTCTTTTTAATCCTCCGATCATGGTATCTTTATCTTATCCTTGCACAATGCAGCCCTCTCATATGCCCTTAGACGGAATTCATCCATCTCCTTTATCTAATCCATCCTCAAATGTGCAACCTCGCTCTAACCCAGGTTGAGCTTCTTGAGTTCCCGTAGAGCTTTATGCTCAAGCTTAGTAGGTATATGACAAGCTTTCCTAAAAACTAACTGGTATGGGGACATCCCAATAGGTTTTTTGAGTGGTGTTCGATATGGCCATAGTGCATTTGATTAGTATTCACTGGTGTGTCCAGGATGGTTTTAATTTACCGATTTGATACCTTTACTTACCCACTTGACTGCGTATAATAGGGGGTAGCCACTTTGCGCTACTTAACTCCATACTTCACCAGTACAACACTGAAAACTTTGTTGCAAAAGTGGGACCCCCAGTCACTAATAATAGCTCTTGGAGTATCAAACCTTGAGAAAATATTCTTCTTCAAGCAATCTATGACACTTTTGCCATAATTATCTACTAATGCCATAGCTTCTACCCATTTTGAGACATAATCCACTGCCACCAAAATGTACTTCTGGTCGTACAAGCTCACAAATGGACCCATGATGTCTATGCCCCATATATCAAATAATTCAACTTCTCGGATAGGGGACATAGGACATCATTAACTACTAATGTCATAGCTTCTACCCATTTTGATACATAATCCACTTCCACCAAAATGTACTTCTAGCCATATGAGCTCACAAATGGAGCCATGAAGTCTATTCCCCATATATCGAACAATTCAACTTCTAGGATAGGCAACATAGGTATTTCATGCCTTCTAGATATAGCTCCCTGTCTTTGGCATTAATCATATGCCTTCACAAAATCATGTGCATCCTGGTGTATTAGGGGCCAATAGTACCCACATTGCAAGATTTTTAGAGTTGTTCGAGCAACACCATGGCATCCCCCAACAGGAGATGAATGGCAAGCCTCTAGAATGCTCAAAACTTCTGCTTTTGGAACACATCTCCTTATTAAGTTGTCACACATACTTGGAACAAATATGTGCTCATCCCAGAAGTATTTGTTTACATCATGAAGGAATTTCTGGCAAAGTCAGCAAACCATTGAATAAGATCAACTGTTGCAGCTAATACCTATTCATCAAGGAATGAGTCATCAATTTCCTCATCATTTGCTACTTTTCCCTCATCTTCATATCTGGATAAATGATCTACTACTTAATTTTCACATCCTTTACGATCCTTGACTTTAAAGTAAAACTCCTATAGCAGAAGTACCCATCTTATTAACCTTGGTTTTGCATCCTTCTTTGCTATGAGATATCTCAAGGAAGCATAATCAGTGTGCACAATGACACTGGTGCCACGCAAGTATGCCCTAAATTTTTCAAAAGCATATACTACTGCCAGCAACTCTTGCTCAGTCACCGTGTAGTTCTTTTATGCCCCATTCAATGCTTTACTAGCATAATAAATAGGATGGAAAATCTTGCCTCTCTTCTGCCTGAACACAACTCTAAGTGCAACTCCACTTGCATCACACATCACCTCAAATGGTTGTGACCAATCTTGTGCAATAATTATCAGGGTAGCCACCAACCTTGCCTTAAGGTTTTCGAAAGCTTTCAGACACTCTTCATCGAACACAAATTTAGTCTCTTTCTCTAATAGCTTACATAATGGAATTGCTATTTTTGACAAGTCCTTTATAAATCTTCGGTAAATCCCTACATGACCCAGAAAGCTTCTTACTCCCTTCACCGAGATTTGTGGGGGCAGCTTCTCAATCACCTCAATCTTATCCTTGTCCACTTCGATACCCTTTTCCGATATCTTGTGACCTAGAACAATGACTTCTTTAACAATCAAGTGGAAATTCTCCCAATTCAACACAATATTCGCTTCTTCACATCACTCTAGGCCTTGCCAATATTGGCTAAACAGTCCTCAAAAGTGTCACCTACGACTGAGAAGTCATCCATAAAAACCTCCAAGGTGTCTTCCACTATATCAGAAAAAATTGACATCAGACACCTCTGGAAAAATGTAGGCACATTACATAATTTGAATGGCATGCATCTGAAAGCAAATGTCCCATAAGGACAAGTAAATGTAGTCTCCTCGTCCTTAGGTGCAATTGATATTTGATTTTATCCTCAATAAACATCTAAGAAGAGAAACCAACCTCTACCTTCCAACTTGTCCAGCATCTGGTCCATAAATGGCATTGGGAAGTGATCTTTGAGTGACCAGCTGTTCAACTTCCAATATTCCATACAAACATGCCAGCTGATGTTATGTCTCAATGGAATCAACTCATTTCGCTCATTTGCCACCACAGTCATGCCGTCTTTTTGGGGACACATTGCACGGACTCACCCATTTACTATCAGAGATTGGGTATATGACACTTGTATCCAGCCATTTAATTATCTCTTTCTTCACCACCTCTTGCATTGGTGGATGGATTTTCTACACTGGTGCTCTCTACTCAGTACACAATTTTCCTCCAGTTAGATTTTTTGCACACATAATACTGGAGGGATCCAAATAATATTTGCAATTGTCCACCCAATCGCTCTCTTATACCTTTGTAGTACAGAATTTAGAGCTTCAAATGAAAATTCTAATAAATTAGTTGCCACAATGACTGGGAGTGTGTTATTATCTCCCAAAAAAACATAACGCAAATGACTAGGAAGTTCTTTCAACTCCAGCACTAGTGCTTCTTCAATAGAGGGTTTTGCTGTAGGAGTTGTTCTATTCTTCAAATCCGAATCCAACTTCTAGGAGCATAAGAATAAGACCCCATCCCTGCTAGAGCATTCACTATCTCTTCATATTCCTGGATGTTGTCATCCCCAAAGTTCACCATTACTGCAGCTAGATTTTTGACTGCATATCTCTCTTCTGTAGGTATTTCAACTACCCCTTCATCAATAATATCAATCACAGAGACTACATTAATGTCTCTCGGTTGTTTCATGGATTTGCAAACATTAAACCCTATCTCTTCATCGTTCGTTCTGAACTTCAACTCTCCACTCTCCAAATCCACCAACACTCATTCGGTTGCTAAGAATGGCTTCCCTAGAACTATAGAGACTTCAAAGTCCACTTCGCAATATAATCACAAAATTCACAGGAAATATAAAGTGCTCCACGTTAACAAGCACATAACATAGAATACCCACATGCCTCTTAACTGACCGGTCTGCCATTAACAGCCTCATAGTAGTTGTTTTGGGGGCTCTGAAGACTAACTGTCTGTATATGGCCAGTGACATCAGGTTGATGCTAGCGCAAGAGCTTTGGTAAAATTGAATGCACCAATGGTGCATGGAATTGTGAATGCACCAGGATCTTCATTTTTTTAAAACTAGTGAGTGTGAAGAGATCGCACTAAAATGATGAATATTATCCACTGGCTTATGGAATAACCTAGCATTTTCTCAAGGGTTTCCACTAATGGAATATTTACTAATAGCTATTTCAACATGGAAATAAATTTGTGGAATTTTCCATCTTCCACCTTCTTTTAAAACCTTTGAGGAAATGGAGGTGGAGGTCTAGGAATCTGAATCAATGGCTTCCCCCCTCCCTTCCTTTTTCTTTACCTTCATCTCCCTGACTATTCTCCGTAGCTATCAACTCTATAGACTTAACCAAATTTATCTACTCCACTCATCTTTAGTCGCACGTTCTATTTCTGAAGCTAACTCCTCAGCTTGTTCTGCACTATAAGAGTGTTTTCAGCCAACCTCCTACCACCTCCTGTTGTAATGGCCATGCAGTGGCCATCCTTCCTCATATTCTGCACTGTATCACTCAGTAGGGCACCACTCTTCCTCTGATTAAGGGTCGCAGACATTTGACTCATTTGGTGCTCCAATTTTTCAATGGTGGTGGAGTGTGAGTCTGTTCGGGTGTTCCGGTATGGGTTAAAAACCGACACGCAAGTGCACGTGGTCAAACAAGTAATAAAGTGGCTAAGTAGCCAAGTATCGATCCAAGGAGGCTCAAGATATGTAAAGTTGCCTAGTTTACTATATTCCTATTTCACTTCTAATTATGCTAACAACAATGTAACCAACAGTTACTTGAGTTTTTGTTTCTAAACTATATCTACTACAATTTATAACAACTATTTACTGTGAATTTAGACAATGGATATGAACATGCCAAGGTTAAGAACAAGTAATGAACTTGATAATCATGATAATTTGGTTAATCTCTTCTTCATGTTGCTAGCCAAGAACATTCGCCTAGAAATTAAAACTCTCGTATTTAATTTCACTTTAGAATCATAAACCATCCGACTACATTTCTGTGATCAAATGCAATTTATGACCTAGCACTACAATTCCGGTTCCTAAATTGACTAATACGACTTTCAAGTATATTTCTATCAGGAAAGCACATCAAAACCCAATTTTCCCAAATCAAGTTAAGAACAATACCCTATTAATTCACAACTTTCCAATTTCTTGCTCTTTCGAGTGAAATTGGACTTTTTAGATGTACATTGATGTCGGCCACACACTAATGCAGTAAGAACAAGAATTAATAGAACAACATGGAAGAAGAAGAAGAAAACCATATCAATTATAATCAAAATTCATTACAAGTGACAAACCTCAGCAAGGAAGAGAATTAGCCACTCATTTGTGGATTGATCATCCTAAAATGAGTGTAAATCATACGTACAATTGATAGAAAGAAGAAAAGAAGAGAAGAAATCCCTTAGCTTTTTCGTTCCTCAACTGCTCCTAACCCACGTCCTTGCTCTCCACTTCTGAACTCAGTCTAAAAACTAAAAACTGCTTAAAATAAACCTAAGTGTGCTATTTATACTAGTGGGAAATTTTTCTCGGAACAACAAGCAACGTGTCACGGAGGCCAACGCGGAGCACTGCCTCCGTGACACGGCGTGGACGCGGACCTTCACTGGAATTTCAGGGTCCGGTAAATTAGCCTCAACGTGGCACGGAGGCCAACGCGGAGGCCTCTCTCCGTGCCACGGAGCTGACGTGAAGGCACACTGGAAATTGCCATTTTAATTCCTGTTCAGGCAGCGTGCTACCGCGATGGTAGCGTAGCACGGCTCCATCGCGGAGCCCCTATAAAATGTGCATTCCAATGTCTTTTCCACGCTCGCATCCAAGTCCAACTCCGATATAGTTCCAACATGCATTTTAGCTCCTAAAAATCACATTTACCTGCAAAACAAATGCTAATCATGTTGGTTAGTATAAATTCGCATTTTATTACCAATTACATGATATTATATACACATTGCACAACAAACAAGGTAGAAATGATACGTTTGAGTATCACTTGGGCATATAAATCTGCCCAAGATCACTTACCCCACACTTAAATCCTTGTTCGTCCTCGAACAACATATACACAAATCATGCAAATTACATCCCAACCTTCGTCACTATGGTGCGACCATTTACGCTACGGTCATACCGATTATTCAATTTTTGCAAATCATCACGAAAACATGCTTGGTCTTACAATACAATGACCTTTAATACGTTAAGACTTCCTAGACCTTTAAAAATTGATTCTTGATATCGGCAAACTCATGCAAATCAGCTAATCAAGAAATCCGACACGAAAATCAATCTTTCCTCAAGCATGTGCCCTCACAACTCGAGAGAATCTTCCCCTTTATGTTCATGCAGCACACAAACATTCAAGTAGGGGCATACAAAAATTAATTTCACTCACTCTCCCAAAAGAATTCACATGCCTCATGTCATGACCCGTAAGCTTGCCCTTAGTGTATTACTCCACTAATATAAAGAAATGCAATGTAAGATCACGTAGGACTTTAATGGGTTGTAACGGGGCTATGGATCTAGTATATATATATTGGATTAGCCAATAATAGTTGCTAGCATCCTTAAGCGCCTTTTCAACTCATTCCCATCGACTTATGGACATTGTTCCTCTCTTTCCTCTTTTTCTCCCATTCATGCTGGTTTCCTTTCGTACAGCCCATTTCATCAAACACACTTGACACAAAACAAAGGGTTTTCATGTACCCTCACTATCATTTAATTATAGCAAGTGCCTCTTCAACATCATCTTTTCTTTCTTCACTCTGCTTTTCTTTTTCTTTTCACTCTTTAACACTTTGGGAAACATTGTCTTTTCTTTGTAAGTGCTTAAGAGTTTCGTATAGACTTTAAGGCTAATGAAAAGAAGGAATAAAGCTTAGTTTATACAAGTTTGGACAAAAGAAAGAAAGAAATCGGCTAAAGGCTCAACGGGCTGACTAGGGTATACAACATATACAAAGGTAGAATTTGACAAGAAAAAAATGGAATCTATCGGTTAATACAAAGAAATGCCTACATCCTTTCCAACACAACACTTCCTTCATTTTGTTTTGTATACACACCAGGCAAGTTCTAGACAATTCACAATGGCATGGAATAACAATACCTCACTTCACACTTCGTGCACATGCTCGAATCAAGATGCATTCACAGACTCTCTAATTAGCCAATCACATGAATTCAAAATTAAGCCTCAATCATACTAAATCAAATTCTATAGCCTAGGTAACTCAACATATTTATCAAATTGCATGCTTTCAAACGAATCATTTTCACATTTTGAACATCAGTTACACACGCAACGAAATTTTAGCAACCATAAGCAACTACAGTTTATTGATGCAATCCACCAAAGAAAAAATAAAAACAAATAAAAATCCTACTCCTACCGACTACATTTCCCTTAAGACGGTCGTCATCCATCCATCATAGGGAACGGTCACTAACTATGACATCGGTTCAATGGGACTATTCTCGGTAAAAGAACTGAAAACAAACTCCGAGAAACCCAAAAAAATAAAAATCGAAAAATTTTGCAACACATCGATCATTTCGATAGAAAGAAAATATTTACAAGTGCAAAATATTTTCGCGCAAATTTGTGAAGAATATCGATCATCTCGATAGAAAAAAATATTTACAAACTATTTACAAAATATTTACACTGACAACCATAACTTTTCATAACACACATCATTAACCACACAAACAAATATATACAGATACGCCACAAATCAGTTCACCACAGGGAAAGCCCAAACATTCATCAAATCAAGGAAAAAACATACAGCAAATTAGAGCCTATGTCCCAGCACCTAGCTACTCCCCACCCCACACTTAAATCGAACACTTTCCCCAGTGTTCACAACAATACAAAGCACAAAATTTTGGGTGGTGGAACTCCCTGCTCAGTCGAAATATTCGACTTCTTCATCTGGTGCTGCGGCCTCGTCGCCTATATCTAAATCAGCTTCATCGTCGTCATCGGACTCCACATCGGAGTCCTCACGACGCGTCTCCTCATCAGTAGGGACATCGTCATCCGTCGGCTCCACGAAGGCTGGTCCCACCTGACATAAGGCTCTGGCGTTCTCGCCAAAGGGGTAGTCCAGCTCCAGCTGCCATAATTCTTCCTCGGTGGCTGGTCTCCCACCAATCCGTAGCTGAAGCATCTGCATGCCAAACATACGGGCCATGTACTGATCGTCCCGAGCATGTCGCTCGCCCAAAGTCAATACTGGTCCGTGTGTAGTTTCCGGGGCCTTAGTCTTTGTCACATCGAGGGCCCTCCGCTCCAACTGCGGAATATAGTCCAAGGCTTCTTCCTCAATGTCGAGGCCTCGGAGGAAGGTGGTGATGAGTCCGCCAAATCCATATCTGTGGCCCTGGTGCAGTCTGGCTCTCTTCATGGCGGATATTATTACCGCCCCAACATTAATCTCAAGCCCTTTCATAAGGGCATACACCAAGCAGACACGGTCCCGGGTCACGTCCGTCATATGAACTCCCGGGATCAAGCACGAACATACAATCTTCAGCCATATTCTGGCCTCCCTGTTCATCTGCGAATAAGGCAGAGTCTGTATGTCTACTCCATCGGGCTGTGGATCGAGCCCCACACAACGTACGTCTGATGTCAGCGTACGGTGGGGTGATGTTTAGCTGGCGGAGAACGTGGGCGTCTGTGTCTCGCGCTCCAACGATGGCATTCAGCTGCTGGGGTTCCATAGTGACAATCTGCCCTCTGATTTTCACTGTGTGGCTTCTGATGGCCGGGTTCCAGTTTGCATAAAATTCCCGGACCAAATGAAGGTTGCACTCCTTGGGCTCCTGAAAGATAAAGCTGAGCCCAGCTGCTTCAATTCTCTGTACAATGCGAGGGAACTCCTGTGCGAGTGGTTCCCGTGCAATATGTTCCTCCGGGAAGTACTTGTTCTCCTTATGCTTAGCATACCATTTCTTCCCTTCATCGGTTACCCATCTTGTTCCGTATTGGCGGCGTTGGCAGCGCGGAACAGCGGGTGCAGCTGGGACTGCGGTGTCCAGTCTCATCCTTTTCCTACCAGTGCCTGAGGTAGAAGCACCCTTGCCTTTATCTTGTCTGCTAGCCATTGTACCTGTCAATTTACACAAACAAGCACAAAGTTAAGCTAAAAACTTGTTAACTTCGGCTAAGGTCGGGTTACACAACATTTACCCCACACTTAGGCCTTAGCTACTTCTACAAAATTACGGCAAGGATAACTCTAATTACACCACAGACAACACTATACACTTCATGCTTAGTGCGTTCAAAAAAAAAATTTCGACAGCATAACGGTTAGCGTACTACTCAGACTTCATACAGCTAATCCCAATCCTACTATCGCTAACAATTCACACATCGCACTTCGCAACAAAAACAACAACAAAATAAAAACAACGATAAAAACATTCTATATACAATCTAATCCAAACAATCTAACCAATTTACACACTTTTTGCCTTTTCCCAAAAAAAAAAAAAGAAATTCGAGAATTTGTCGTCTTTTAACATTTACATTATATTTACCACGACTTCTCTCAATTTACAAACACACCCCGGCATCTAATTTGCCGACTTATCAAGTCGCTCAAGTTAAATTCAACAATTCATGCCCTAGAATACAATTCTATAATCAAATTCGAATTATTTACGCAATCGATAAGTTCAAACGCTAAATACAACAATCCAAACATATATCAATCACAAATAATCCAACATTCATGTTTAATTTCTACCTAGGGTGATATATCTCACCTCACATGCCCAAATTTGACAAAAATCGCCAAAAAATTGAGATAGACGATGAAAACATACCTTTGAATTGAGAAACCGAAGAAACTTGACGTATTTCTTGCCTAGGAACGTGGCACGGTGCTTGGGGAGGGGGAAATAGGTGTTTTGGTCGCGGAGGGAAGAGGGAATGGGAAGAAATGGGGCAAAATCGGGGGTTTTAATTTAAGAAAACACACAGGTCACCCGGCAACCCGGTGTGACCCGGCACCAAATACACGGCAACGTGTCACGGAGGGTAACGCGGAGACCCTCCTCCGTGACATGGAGCCAACGCGTTGGCTTACTGGATTTTTGAAAAATCTGAATTTTGCCTTCAATGTGTCACGGAGGGTAACGCGGAGCCCTGCCTCCGTGACACGGCGCCAACGCGCCAGTGCACTGTTTCTTCAATTAATTTGATTTTTCATACCTTGCCTTATTTTCTAGATTCCATGTATATTTCCTCCGTTATACCTGAAAATCACCTCACTAAATAAAAATTTGTTAGATTAATAGATTTCCCTAACTAAAAATAAAAAATACTAACTAAAATGAAAATCTAAACCTAATCAAGAAAAGAAAAAGAAAAATAACAATTGGAAATAAAAATAAAATAAAAACAAAAATAAAGATAAAAATTAACTACACTGTGCAAAAAGAAGAAAAATAAAATATTTTTCTCACGGGTTGCCTCCCGTGCAGCGCCTGGTTTACCGTCGCGGCTCAACGTCCTTTATGCTCACTTGTCTACTAGGGTGATGGACGATTTGTCCCGATCATGGTCATCCCCCCAGTAGTTCTCAACCTTATCCGGTGGCCTTCCTAGTAACTCTCGGGAATCACTCATTCCATTAGCATTCCCATGATCAATCACATTGATCACCGAGAGTTCCTTATAAACAGTCGGGAGCTTAGGTACCTTGTACACATCGAACACTTCGACCTTGTCATGTGCTCGCATCGTGAGTTGACCCGCAGCTACATCAATTAATGTTTTTCCGATTGCCAAAAAGGGTCGTCCCAAAATAAATGGGACTTCAGCATCTGGTTCAAAATCCAGAACAATAAAATTGACCGGAAAAATGAGGGAACCTACTTGCACTAACACATCCTCAACAATGCCATCCGGCTTAGCTAAAGACCTGTCTGCTAGCTGCAAGATTACCGTTATAGGTCTAGGACTCCCTAGACCTAACTTTCTGAATACCGAAGATGGCATCAGATTTATGCTTGCCCCCAAGTTGCATAATCCACGAGCTCGGATACTTTGCCCAATCGTAAGCTGGATAGTAAAACTTCCAGGGTCTTTCAGTTTTGTGGGCAACCTATTCTGAATACGAGAAGTGCATTCCTCCGTTAAAGCTACCGTGGCATACTCAGTCAAACGACTTTTGTTAGCCACGATGTCTTTAATATATTTCGCATATTTTGGTACTCCCTGCAAGACATCAACAAGAGGTAAGTTAACATGTACCTGTTTAAGTACCTCCATGAATTTCTGGAAACACGCCTCCTCCTTGTGTTTCTTCAGTCGTTGAGGGAACGGGGGTGGAGGCCTTTCTGATTCAGCTTCTTTAGTCTTCCCCTTATCTGAGATTTGCTCTCCCTCAACATCTGCTGCTCCTGACTTTTGAGGCGGCCTTTCCGGTTCCACCTCCTTTAACTGTAAACCACTCCTCGTGGTCACTGCATTTACCTGCTTCGGATTAGGATCCGTGTCGCTAGGTAGTCCTCCTCTAGGTCTCGTATTTTGGGCACTAGCAAATTGCCCAAACTGATATTCAAGAGCCTTGGTCGCCAATTGATTATTCTTCACTTCGGCTGCCAATTTAACATAGTCAGCCTGCAATTGCGCCTGATTAGCGATCATGGTTTTGAACATCTCCTCAATGGTAGGTGATGGTGGTGGAGGAGGGGCATTGTGATTTCTGAATTGAGCTTGATAATTTTGTTGTCCTCCTTGATTTCTCTGCATACCCTGACCAGAACTTTGGCCTTGTTGGTTGTTGCTACCCCACGAAAAATTCGGATGGTTTCTCCAATTTGAGTTGTAGCCACTACCAAACTGCTGCTGATTTCTCTGTGCATTGCCCACAAAGTTAACAGAATCAAGATTTGCACCACAGCATTCAGCTGAATGCTCACTACTACCACACACTTCACACCACATCTGTTGAACTGCATTGACTGAAGCTGAAGGCTGGTTCAAATTCATATTGCTGAAGTGAGTGTTTAACTGATTTTGCAAAGCGGCTATCTGTGCAGCGATAGCTGTAAACCCATCCACTTCAAGCACTCCCGCTGCTTTCCTTGCTCCACCTCTTGAAGAATCTGCATTCCATTCTGGATTGCCTTGTGAAATTCGGTTGAGCAAAGTGTACAGCTCCTCGTAAGTCTTTTCCAGCGCTTGCCCTCCAGCTGCTGAATCTAATAGAATTTTAGTGTGGGGTTCAAAACCCTCAATAAATGTGTGTACCAACACCTCATTGGACTGATGATGATGAGGACAGTCCCGCAACATGGATTTAAATATTTCCCAGGCTTGATATAGATTTTCTCCCTCCCTCTGTTTAAAACTTAGAATTTGACTTCTAAGTCTGGCTGTTTTACCAGAAGGGAAAAATCTAATCAGAAACTTCCGTGCAAGATCATCCCACGTTGATATAGAATTGGGTGGTTCAGCTTTTAACCACCTCTTGGCTTCACCAAGTAAGGAAAACGGAAATAAGGTGAGCCGAACATAATCAGGTGACACTCCAGCGGGTATATAAGTGTCACTTATCTCCAAAAAGTTTTGGAGATGTTGTTGTGGATCTTCATGAGGGAGACCGGTAAATTGCCCGCTTGTGTGCAAAAGTTGCACCATATTCTGCTTTAATTCAAACCTCCCTCCAGGCTCTGGTTTGCGGATACTAGAATGTACATTGTTGGCGTGTGGGATTGCCACCTCGCGAATCGGCCTTGCTGCTGATTCATCGGGCACTAACACTGCCCTCACAACTGGTGGATTTTGTTGCTCCATAATAGATTGTCGGAACAACTCCAGCTTCTTTTGTAGAGCTTCTCTACGTTGACTATGAAATTCACGTTCAGGCTCTAAGTAAGATTCCACCAGCTCCTTGTCCCTTGCCAGTGTTCACAGAAACAAAATCTGCAAAATACAGGCTAAGACCAAGTTGTTAACACTTAAGAAAATAAAAAAAATAAAAATACAGTAAATTTACACTAAACACAATTTCACAAATCGCCTAGTCTCCCCGGCAACGGCGCCAAAAACTTGTTCGGGTGTTTCGGTATGGGTTAAAAACCGACACGCAAGTGCACGTGGTCAAACAAGTAATAAAGTGGCTAAGTAGCCAAGTATCGATCCAAGGAGGCTCAAGATATGTAAAGTTGCCTAGTTTACTATATTCCTATTTCACTTCTAATTATGCTAACAACAATGTAACCAACAGTTACTTGAGTTTTTGTTTCTAAACTATATCTACTACAATTTATAACAACTATTTACTATGAATTTAGACAATGGATATGAACATGCCAAGGTTAAGAACAAGTAATGAACTTGATAATCATGATAATTTGGTTAATCTCTTCTTCATGTTGCTAGCCAAGAACATTCGCCTAGAAATTAAAACTCTCGTATTTAATTTCACTTTAGAATCATAAACCATCCGTCTATATTTCTGCGATCAAATGCAATTTATGACCTAGCACTACAATTCCGGTTCCTAAATTGACTAATACAGCTTTCAAGTATATTTCTATCAGGAAAGCACATCAAAACCCAATTTTCCCAAATCAAGTTAAGAACAATACCCTATTAATTCACAACTTTCCAATTTCTTGCTCTTTCGAGTGAAATTGGACTTTTTAGATGTACATTAATGTCGGCCACACACTAATGCAGTAAGAACAAGAATTAATAGAACAACATGGAAGAAGAAGAAGAAAACCATATCAATTATAATCAAAATTCATTACAAGTGACAAAACCTCAGCAAGGAAGATAATTAGCCACTCATTTGTGGATTGATCATCCTAAAATGAGTGTAAATCATACGTACAATTGATAGAAAGAAGAAAAGAAGAGAAGAAATCCCTTAGCTTTTTCGTTCCTCAACTGCTCCTAACCCACGTCCTTGCTCTCCACTTCTGAACTCAGTCTAAAAACTAAAAACTGCTTAAAATAAACCTAAGTGTGCTATGTATACTAGTGGGAAATTTTTCCCGGAATAACAAGCAACGTGTCACGGAGGCCAACGCGGAGCACTGCCTCCGTGATACGGCGTGGACGCGGACCTTCACTGGAATTTCAGGGTCCGGTAAATTAGCCTCAACGTGGCACGGAGGCCAACACGGAGGCCTCTCTCCGTGCCACGAAGCTGACGCGAAGGCACACTGGAAATTGCCATTTTAATTCATGTTCAGGCAGTGTGCTACCGCGATGGTAGCGTGGCACGGCTCCATCACGGAGCCCCTATAAAATGTGCATTCCAATGTCTTTTCCACGCTCGCATCCAAGTCCAACTCCGATATAGTTCCAACATGCATTTTAGCTCCTAAAAATCACATTTACCTGCAAAACAAATGCTAATCATGTTGGTTAGTATAAATTCGCATTTTATTACCAATTACATGATATTATATACACATTGCACAACAAACAAGGTAAAAATGATACGTTTGAGTATCACTTGGGCATATAAATCTGCCCAAGATCAGAGTCCACAAGTTGACTCATGTTGGAAAGGTCACTCTTCATCTATTTCACTCCCAAGTCAATATATTATACTCTTTGCAATACCTTGGCCAACCTTTTTTCTATCTTAGAACTTCCTGCATCATTACTGTTTCGCTCATCGTTCCCTGGAGGTACATATAACCTTCTACGATCATTTTAGTAGCTTTCTTTGTTCTTCCAACTTCCCTATTCTCTATCTATGTAACAAGATCTGTCATAATAATTGTCCTTCACATCGTTTCGACCTTGGTTTCCTTGGCCATTGACCCAGAAAACCCCCATGTTATTCAGATACTTGGCTTCTTCCTCAGAGTCTGATTCATGCTCTTCTTGTCTAGCAGCCTTACCTAGAGCATGAATTAGCACCACCTGCAAGAAAATGTTTAATAATCAACTCTAGCTGGGTTTTCATATACGACATATCTTGGTCTCTCTCTTCTTCCTTCTAGTGTTGCTCTGTAGTTAACCCAACTGAATAGGAGTTACCAGAGACTTCAGAGTCTCTTGTGTGCCAAGCCCTGTTAGTCTTGGTGACTCTATCCAATATAGTTGCTACCTCGGTGTACATTCGTGACATGAATGACCCTCCAATCATTGTATTAGCAATCAACTTAGTTGCCGAATTTAGGGATCTGGAAAGAATCTCCATCAGATGCTCATCAGATAACTTATGATTGGGGCACTGCTTAAGTTTCTTGTTAAATCATAGCCATGCTTCATGCAATGCCTCATTGGATAGCTGCCTAAAATTATTTATCTCATCTCTCAGCTACAGCATTCTGGGAGGTGGAAAGAATCTCTCCAACAAAGCATCTTTCAACTCTCCCCAATTCATGATTGTCATATAGCAACTCATTTATCCATATTGTTGCCTCCCCAAATAGAGACAATGGAAATAGCCTCAATCGAATGCCATTATGACTAACCCCTAGCAGCTTAAATAACCTGCAGATTCCCATGAAATTCATCAGATGTAGGTTAGGATCATCACCATCCACTCCTCTGAATAAGCCTTTAAAATTCAACAACTGGATCATAGTGCTTATAATGTTGAATTCGGATTTTAGAGCAAGTCGTGGAGGGGCAGTGGTTGCAGCCGCACCAACTCCATCCAAGTCAACATTGTCTTCCTCTTCATAATCAAATGGAATCGCTTGTTGATGTCATCCCAAGATATCTAGGGCTAACAATGATTTCCAGGGGCTATATTTTCAACATTTTGTTCATTCAGCTCATCCCTAACAACATCATCATTCTCGTTGTTAGTTGCATGTTGATTGTTGCCCCTAGCCTGAGCATTATCAAGCTGCTATAACCTTGTTGCTTTATGCTATTGTGAATTCATAACTCTTCTCAAAATTCTATCTAGCTCGAGATTATAAGGAGTTAACGGTTTGCCCCAACTTCGGGTATTTGGCATGCACTAACCTAAACCCTATGTAAACAGAAATAATAAATAAAAGTAAAATTAGAAAATAAGACTAAGAGTCAAATAAACACACTTGACTTAATCTAAGACCGTACTCCCCAACAACGATTCCAAAATTTGATATGCCCAAATTATACCTCTACGATAAGAAGTATAACGCGACCGTTGTCAAATATTGCAACCAACAAGGTTGGGGTTGAATCCGATAGGGAATATGGTGAAAACTAAGTCTTATGTCAATATTTGCTTTTACTCAATTATTTCCGTAAATCTGGGGTTTGGGAAATTTTTTGTGTTTCAGTATCAAGAAAAAGCAAGAAACACTAGCTATGATTCATTATTATTGAATCCGAGATAAAAATAAACTAGGGTTATGATCCTCATGTTTTTTAACGACATTCGGTGATTGACTGTAGTGGACTTGTTTAATGTTATGTGTGTAGGTTGTTAATTCAATTATTCCATCCAAATATTTCTCAACCTATTCAGACATATGTCACTCTTATTTTCTCAAACTAAGAGTAATAAATAATGAGTTGTGATAATTAACCTAAGTTGATTAATCTTATTACAATATTAATCATCAGCCAAGGGTTAACACCTTGAATCCCTATTATCAATTCTTTTCATCCAGATTTATACCTCTTACTCAAACAAGTTAAACCTAGGGTTTATTCGAATGTTTGCAACCATTTGAAATCATTCAAACAGAAAGAATTGATAATACACACGATTACACTAAATTTATTCACACATCAATCACCATAATTATGTCAATCTACCATAAATCACACAACCCTATTAATAGAATTTAGCCACCCATGATCATTGATATCACAATAGCAATCATGTTTATCAAAGAAAATTTAACTTACAAAGAGGATATGAATTTGATGACAATTTCAATAACTTACAATAATTCTTCAAGAACTTTCAAAAGCAACATACAAGTTAATGTATTTTCTCTCACAAAAGTCTGATATCAAAAATAAACCTAACAGCTGCTATTCATAGCCTAGGGTATTTCAAAATGACACTAAAACTCAGAGTATCGATTCCCATATGATGCCCAAGTTGACGCTCCGTCGATAAGGTGAAGGTCCGTCACTAGGGGTGTCACCTTATCTAGTAAGTCATTCATTCTGCACACCAGCGACTTTAAGTTTGACTGTCTGTCATCTAGTCAACAGTCCATCATCACCCTTTTTTGTTCAGCTGATGATTAAGCCTGACAATGGAAATGACAGTCTGTCACACTGTTGACGGCTCTTTAGAGTTGTCATCACTTGCCAGTCTTAGAAGGTTGATTTGTTTAAGCTCGACGATAGAGGTGGCAGACCACTCAAATGGTTGAAAGCCCATCAGATGAGCCATTAGGTGGTCTTTTATCCTATTTCACACCATCTCTTACCTTGGTATATTTTTCCTATATAATAGACACAAAATAATCAAATCTAACAAAAATTGGTATATTTTCCTATACAATAGACACAAAATAATCAAATCAAACAAAAATCTTAAGAACTTACATTTATTCATAGTTAAAAGCATCAAATACCATCAAATATTGGCACATCAAAGCCCTCGACAAATTTGCGACAATAACATGCCAATTCCAAAAAACTATGAACCTCCATAGGATTCAAGAGTCTGGGATAATTATTAACAGCTTCAATCTTCTTAGGTCAACCCTTATACCTTCATTCGTAATAACATGGCCAAGAAAATCTTATTAGCCAAAATTCACATTTGGAAAATTTAGCATACAACCTGTGATTTTGGAGAATCTACACTACTACTCTCAGATGGTCTGCATGTTTAGCTTTAGATCATGAGTACATAAGAATATCATTAATGATGACAAACACAAACATGTCTATAAATGACTTAACACCCTATTCATCAGAACTATGAAAGTTGTTGGGGCATTAGTAAGCCCAAATGACATCAGTAGGAACTCATAATGACTATACCTGGTCCTGAAAGTTGTCTTAGGGATATTAATTTCCTTAACTCATAACTAATGCTATCTAGATCTCAAGTCAATCTTGGAAAATGCTCTACCACCCTATAATTGATCAAATAAATCATCAATTCTTGGGAGTGGATACTTATTCTTGATCGTTACCTCATTCAACTGTCTGTAGTCAATATGCATTCTCAATAACCTATCTTTCTTTCGTACAAACAACATTCGCGCATCCCACGGTGATGTACTCAGCTAGATAAAGACCTTCTCAAGTAGATCTCTTAACTCTACAGGAGTCATTCTATAGGGAGGTATAGATATAGGCTAGGTACCTTGTAACACCCCGCAAGTTCGAGGACGTCTGATTAAATTAGAATTTAAAATTTTTTATATATTTTATGCCTCATTTTTTATGAAAATTATTTTCAACTATTATATACTATTGTATGTGTTAAATTTTGCAAGATTATTATGTTTTATTAATACTTTAACAAAATATTTTTCGAACATATGCAATATCCGAATGTATACATGATATAGATCCTACTTGAAGATAATGGAATAAATGATAGGTGTCAATGATTCATCCATGTGGGAGCTTGGCGAAGAGCAATAGGTGACTATGAGCAACATTAGTGACACCTTTGGATAAGGCTTCATTACAATTTATACTAATTTAATGACTAAAGGAGTCGGCCCCACGGTTCATAAAGGAAATAGATATATATACAATTCTCTTTTGATTAAATTTGGTACTTGAGAGAAGCAGGCAAGAGCTTCATCTTCATTTCATGGAAGTAGACGTGATTTCGCCTTAATAACTATTAAATGTGAGCCTATCATTTTGCATCACTAACAGGTGGTAAATACCAATCCTGTTCCCATTTTCTTAGTAGCAAAACTTTTAGGAGCAGTAGTATATCTATTATATATCTTCATGGGAGATTGAAGTTGCTGGAGGAAAAAATATTCTTCATAATATATTTAATTATTCAGATGTGGCTCTATGATTAGAACGTCAAATCTACCGACTAGCTTGCATTGTGCTTATTGTTGTTTCTCATTTTGGGTCTGTTTGGAATGAAGCATATTGGTAAGAACCTTTTCCTCCTTATTCTTAGTTATATATTTTAGTTGTACACCCGTAAATATTGGTAGGTCATTGTTACGGAGTTTCTATCAATTAAACAACAGAAATTTCTGACTAAGCTTCTTTCGTGTTGTTTTCTTGTCAGACGCTTGGAGCTACGTTTTAAGGTATTGAGGGATGCTTGTAGGAAGTATATTCATTTTTAAATCGTCGATTTCTCATCTAGGATCGTGTTCGTCGAAGTTGAGGTATGTTAAGGCTAATCTCTTTCGGCAAGTATTCTCATTGTATAATTGATATGACTTGTACCTTTGCAGTAGCTTAAGATTATACCTATGGTTTTTAGCTGCTACAAGAAGAATTAAGGTGGTAGCATAGTATCCCTTTTCGGAAAGAGTATTTTCAGTTTGATTATCGCTATAAGCATCATAGAGATTTCCCTGTTTACTTATTTACAATCTAAAGGGGTTAAGGATGTCTTGCTTCCGTACCAATGCCTAAAAGGCTTGTAGTCAGTTGTTGAGCATACATTGTTAGGTTGGGCAGCATAGGGCACAGCTTGGTGATATAACTTTCTGTTTGATACCTATATATACAATGAAGCTCTCCTACAGGACATTGGCATACCTTAACGCCTACAGGATTAGAATCGTGATAGAGTGGCCTTACCTTCAAGCCAGTGGCGCCAGGGTTGCCTAATGATCTGGGTGGTAGCTTTCTAGGTGAATTACCTATTACCAATGATCGTATGGCCTCACCCATGACTTACAGTTTGTTGTATAGGTTGCTCAGAAAACCACTCTAGCTATTAGTTATCTGTTAGACTATATGAAGCCCTATAAAATGGTCTTGTTAGCTGTTATACGTAGGGCCAACGCCTCTGGCTACTCATACAGATGTCCACGTACATGTTTCCTAGAAGGGCTAAGTTTATATATACATGACTACGGGGCTACAGATTGCTCATATGAGCTATATGCTATCTAGGACAGACCAGGTTGACATCTGTAGGACTAGAACCTTAGTATAACAATTTTGCCTTAAGGTTAATAATTGTAGTGACTGCCTGTAGGATATTATGGCTGACTGCTTAGAATCCTATCCAGTTATTAGTAGCCCTATAGTCGTTCTAGGCGAGGGAACCATATTGTTGGTCGCTTACGACCTTGCTATTTGCTTATGAACTACCATTGTACTAGTATTACTTTTTCTTTCTAAGCTGGCTAATTTTATAATTTCTTCCGTGACCATTTGTTCAGTTGTGGTCACATAGAATGTGCCTGTTGGCTGCTGCATAGAATACTTTAGGGGCGAGTAAAGATCATGCTAGGCCTAAGGGGCTATGTACACTTACTGAGCAACATGTAGTATATAAGTTAGGCATGTCAGATGCTATACAGGCTTCCCAAGAAGCGAGATACAATCATAAAGTACCTATGGGGCTCTATTATGCTCATAGAGCAATATGAAGTCGCGAGCGACTATACTGAGGCCTGCAGAGCCATTGAAGTCTGGTGCCCTTACCAGCTTCCCCTATGCCTGAGTTGGCATCGCTGACCCTCAATAGAGCTTTGTGTGTACAGGATGTAGTTACAGGAGCCCAGAACGCTTAGATACAATTACAGGAGCCCAGATGGACTAGACACAGTCACAGGGGCCAGAAGGCCCGGTTACAGTTTCAGAGGTCGAACACACCCTAGTTACAGCTTACCTTCGGGCCCATCGTGTTCAGATAGGAAGGTACACATTGCTTGCACTTGCTGGGGCTTATAGGGGCCCAGGTAGGCTATTTCAGTGTTTCTTGCACCTTCCGTACTTATGGGGGCCTAGTTAGGTTCTTGTTTGTATAGGGGCCTGCTAGATACAGTTTACGGTTATAAAATCATTCAGGTTAACTTCTGTTCCTTTTCGCTGATTACTTTCAGTTCTTATCAACTTTTATTCAGCTATTATTACTACATTACATATTTGGTACATATTGTACTAACTCCCACGCATGGGGCGCTGCATACTTTCCTACAAGTTCAAACAGACAAGTTTCGAGACCTCCTTAGTAGCTGTTAAGATCCAACAGATTGGCTAGCTCCTTTTCTATAGAGTTTCCATATGATTAAAGGTTTGTATTTCTTTTGATGTTCAGTTTTGGGTAGGTCGGGGCCCTACCTATATTTTACTCTTAGGGACTTGCACACTACAGTTTTGGGTTAGACCTGCATTAGTGGCTGTGTCGGGCCTAGTTCTGTTAGCAACCTTTCCATCTTATATATGTGTATTGTGCGCCAGCTTCCTTTTTGTTATGATTTAGACAGCATGGTGGTCTTGTCAGCCCGCATAGGATGACATTTTTGCAACTGTTGGGTCAGCTGATTTGATGCAGGTGTTTATGTAGCGGCCTTGTCGGCCTAAGGCTATGTTTTGAGCAGAGATATAGCTAGTTATTTTTTGGTATGTACCAGAAGTGTATACGTACAGCTAGGTTAGCTCAGAGTCCAGTGTGGCATTAGGTGCCACTTACGTCTCCTGAGGTGGGGCATGACAAACTTGGTATTAGAGCAACGTAGTATCCTAGGGAGTCTGCAAGCTGTTTCTAGTAGAGTTTTGTTTGTAAATGTGTTGTGCACCACATTTCATAAGCAGGAAGCTATGAAGCATGATTGCATGGTTACCCCTCCTTCTTCTCAGATCGTGCTATAGAGCCAAGTTGTATGGGGTTGAGTCCCTAAGCTTATATTATTATGTCTGTATATAGTGATGTCTAAGATAAGACAGACTACAGCCAGCCAAGAGCAGGATACAGCAGTAGGAGAGGGTACCAACAGGGTTCCATAGTTGGGGACAGCCATGCCTAATGGTAAAAGGGAGACATCTTCTTGATCTCCGCAGCATTCTCCAGGGCACCAGGAACCTCATAGGGTAACAGATATACCAAACACCGATCTCAGTTCTTCCTACATCCTCGGATCAGAATGTCAGGAGTGTAGTATAAATGTTGGCTTACTTAATAGCTACGTAATATTGGATAGGGATAATAGCTAATGTTGGATTACCTGAAAGGTAGGAAAGGTTTTGAAATTGTGAGATTCTTACTTTCATCCCTCTAGCACTTGTCGAGCTTCATACCTTAGCCCCACTACAGAATGATATGACTATTTCCCGACTCCTAGCCATTTCTTAGTATAGAAGAGGGCGTAAGTGTTTGCAGTATGTTGTTAAGGGTAAATGGAAAAAGAAGGCTAAACCCATCAATTCCCTAAAGATTTTATAAAAATGGTTAAGAATCTTAGTAGTTAAATAGGCCACCTAGGCCACAGAAAATATTATTAAGAGAAGCCAAGCGTATGTGAGGGTCCTGAAGTAATAGACTCCCAGCAATAGCAAAGCTCAGGTCAAAAATAGACTAACACCACTGTAGTGTGTTGATGGCGGTAGGGAATACTTGGAGGATAATGGCTATAACCCCCCTCCCAGCTTGTTATGTTAAAGGACGGAGAGTTTATACAATGGGAACCGGCTCGAGTGCGGTTCAGGACAATATAGGTTAGTAGACTTGGCAAGTATTATCCTTGCTAGTATGGTACATAGGGCACAAACCCTAGACTTCATCCTACAAAAGTAAGGGCAAGACATGAACATCTAGCTCAGGAAGAGATCAGAACCATACCTAGGCTTTAGCGGGTTGATAGAACTTGGAATTCTCGCCAAATGTCGAGATATGAGCATCAGGTTGGCACACAGAAGGTAGAGGAAGCCTGAGAGAATTACCCCACCTATGATTTAGAATTAATTACAGTTTTTCATGCTCTGCAGATATGGAGGAATTATTTATATGGTGTACATGTAGACATCTTTACTAATCATAAGAGCCTCTAGTATATCTTAAGCAGAAAGAGGTGAACTTGCGACGATGTCATTGGTTTGAGTTGCTAAAGGACTACGGTGTAAAATATCTTGTATCATCCAGGAAAGGCTAATATTGTATCCAATGCCTTTAGTCGCAGATTCATGGGCAACTTATCATACTAGGGGCTAGAAAAGAGAGAATCAGCTCGAAAGTTGCACTAGCTGGCCAGTTTAGGAGTCCAACTGATGGACTCAGATGGTAGTGGGGTTGTGACCTAGAATACTACAATATCACTTCTAGTTGTGGAGGAGAAAAAGAGACAATATGAAGATTCTAGTCTAGTATAGCCCAGAGGCAAGGCTCAGTAGGAAGAGTTATTGGCATTTGAAATAACAGGAGATGAAGTCTCGAAATCCAGGGGATGACTCTATGCTCCATATGGTAGGGTTTCACCAGCAGATTATACTAGAAGGGACAAAAAAATATATCCAAGTTGGTAGCGCAATGTCCTAATTGCCAGCAGATAAAAGCTAAACATTAGAACCCTGGCGGTCTAACTCAGGAGATAGCCGTGCCTGCATGAAAGTGGGAAGCAATTAATATGAATATAGTTATAGGTTTACTCGTACCAGGTGTAAATTTGACTCTACTTGGGTCATTATTGATAGGTTTTTGAAATCATCCTATCTCTTACTGGTCAGGACTACGTTCTCAGTTGAATATTATGCTGAGTTATACATTAAAGAGATAGTCCGACTACATGGTGTCCCAGTGTTTGTCATCTTTGATAAAGGGGCCAAGTTTATAGCTACATTCTGGGAATCAATTTAAAAAGGTTTTGCAATGCAGGTTAACTTGAGTACAACTTTGTATCCCCAGACAGATGACCAAGTAGAGTGCACCATTCAGACGCTCGATGATATGTTACGAGCGTGTGTGCTAGACTTCAAGAAAGTTGGAATGATCACCTACCTTTTATTGAGTTTGCATATATTAATAGTTACCATTCTACCACCAAGATGGCACCTTATGAGGCTTTATATAGATGGAAATGCAAGTCCCCTATAAGTATGGGTTTGAATAGGCGAGTCAGGGTTGATTGGACTTGACATGACACACTAGATAGAAGGAAAAGTTAAGCTCATTAAAGAATGTCCATCAAGATAAGAGTCGTCAGAAGTCCTATTCTTATATATGGCATAGAGACTTAGAGGTTTGTGTATTGATAACTAGGTGTAATACCCTGAAAGTCTCTAAGACTAGGCTCGGGATTAGAAAAGAGATCAACAGAAAAGTTGGGAAAATATCACAGAATGACTCATGGTACGAGTCGTAGGTTGGTCCCACGAGTCGTAGGATAAAGCCATTTTCTGGTATAGGGTTGGTCAGGGCAAAGGGTACGGGTCATGGTACGATTCATCATGGGATACAATAGGTTGTGGTAGGTGATCTTTGGAAGTTGGAGGAGTCAAACTGGTGAGCTACAGGAGCAGGCAAAGAGTCATTGGATGGGGGCATGACTCGTGGTCAATAATCATGGCATGTAAGGTGGGTCTTAGGTAAGAATTAGACAACCAGAGGTACGACTCATAGGAAGTACCTACTAGCTATTGGTTGTTCCTGTGTGAAACCTCCAGAATGATGATGGTTCGAGGACAGTGGCCACAACGGAAGGAAGCAACGGATTAATTTGACAAGTAACGACTCATCTTGTCTAACCGTTGTTTGAAGGAACTAAACTAAGGAAAGCATGGATGTTAGTAACGGGCGATACCACGAGTTGTGGTATAAAAGGATGACTCATGGTGAGGGTCGTGGTGCCTGGCAGCACCCATTTTTCAAAAATTTTATTAAGGCCATTTTCGTCATTCTTAAGCTCTAAGGTCCTAAATTATGTCATTTTAAGCATGGAAAAGAGTGTATTAAGGATATTATTCACCCTAGATCACCCATTACTCCCCTAATACTCTAAATTGAGAAATCAATTCTCTCAAATATCTGTGATATTTTCCCAACTTTTCTGTTAAACCTAAAATTCCTAGGTTTTTTCCTCAAACTCTCCAAGAATCAAGTAGGGTTCATCCTTTTTAGTTTGGGATTCGTTTATTCAGGTATGTGGGTAGATTCAACGAGGTTTCCTCTCAATCCCATGTCCCTTCTTTATAAAAGTATGATCACTCAATTCCCTAAAGTCTATAAATTCGAAAATCATGATTTTATGATTGGGTTTTGAAAATTGTTCATGATTTCTTTATGCGTAAAGCTGATTTGATATTAAATATGATTTCTAGGATAGGGTATATGATTTCTTCAAGTATTTTATGAAATTAAAATATCTCATGATCTGAGCATGATAATGAAATTTTAGGGTTTAAATTCCCTTCATGAATTCCTTCGATTTACTTATGAATTTTAATCTCTCAAGTCCTAATTCATGATTTATATTTAATAATGCATGATTTCCTTCAAGCTTATTCCATGAAACTATGATTTGAATTACGATGATTATTATTAAGTATTCATGATGAATCTTTATGTTTTCTCATGATTATGATTATGGCCGACTCACGGGCCCTATTACATGGCTTGTTCATGTATTACAAGCATGCTTACCATTATTATGATTTAAATTAGCCCATGAATCTCATGTATGTTTTACCTACTATATTATGAGCACTATATATATTTTGGGAGTAGTATTTAATAGCGAGTAGATTCATGGTACAAGCTTACCCCAAGTCTCAGAACTAGGTGCCAACGTAGTCATGTTGGGACCTCCCTTGAGAATGTTTCCTTATGCCTGTATGGTCCTTTCATGATTTAAATCACACTTCTTTTCATGGTTCTACCCTTTTCAAGGTACGAACAGCCTCCCGACTAGGGGTTTACAGATCGGGCTCCATGTGTGCTCATGTGGGGTATATCAGTTATAAGAATCTCCCATTGTTCCTTATGTTTTATGTATAATCATGATTATGATACTTTGGCTCAGGTTATTCTTTTACAAGGTTTCTCTTTTGATTGTGATTATGAGTGGTTTGTGAATGGTTTTGAAAACCTTGAGCCCTCCTGTTTATGTCATGATTATCATTGCATGTTTTGAACTATCATACTCTTATAAACTCTTATGTGTTTTAAATTGTCCATTTAATTTAATCCACATACTCGGTACATTCCAAGTACTAACCGCATACTCTATTTTGTATCGTCTCATGTCCGAGAGATCAGGTTCAGTCTCACCCTTAGTCGCACTCTCTTCATTCTAGTCAGCCTACTCTCTTTGGTGAGTCCTCATCTATCGAGTACATGCAGTTAGCCTTGTTTTTATGTTTACCTTTCAATTTTCATACTTAGAGAGCTAGTTGGGGGTGTTGTCCTATTAGCTTGTCAAATACTAGAGGCTTTTTTCAGACATTACATGGCTATGTTCAGTTCTTGTGCCAGATGTTAAATGCTCAAATCTTCAAAGTTTCTATTTCGATTTACGTTTATCTTAGGTTGGGATGATTCCTATTTTAGTTATGTTCTTTAGTCGTTATCTCATGCCATGGGTCGACATGGAGCCCTCTCGGGGTTCTTTGTCTCGTGTCTCGATCCAGGGTCCTAGCTCGGGTTATGACAAACTTGGTATTAAAGCGTTAGGTTTTTGAAGTGTCCTAGGGTGTCTGAAATTCACGTTAAGTAGAGTCTTTTTTATGGGTGTGAAGCGCGCCACACTTAAATGAAGAGGCTACGAAACGTTTTAGAAATTTGCCTTCTTTCATTATCTATGTCGTACGACGAAATATTTCTCTATCCTTCTAACTCGTGCTATATGCGTTTGCAGAATCATGCCTCCTCGTCGAGTTAATAGAGGAAGGAATGGGAATGGAAATAGAGAGGGGCACCAATAGGCCCCACCAGCTCCTGAGGATCATGTGCCCTAGTAAGTGGCCCATGTTGAATTTAGAGCTATCGTCCAGATGTTGGCACGGGAATGGACCACCCAGGTCAACCAGCAGGCGGCAGCGCATGTCCCACAGAATGGAATGATCGAGGATGAAACCTCCAGAGTTTAACGGGTCGAAGGTGGATGAGGATCCACATGAGTTTATGGATGAGATTTAGAAAATCACCCAGATCATGGGGATGACAGGGGAGGAGTGCACAGACTTAGCCTCTTATCAGCTGAAAGGGGTTGCACATATCTGGTTCAGACAATGGAAAGATGGTAGGGCATTTGAGGTAGGCCCCATTGGTTGGGATGACTTCCATACTACGTTCTTGGATTGGTTCTTTCCCCGAGAGATAAGGTAAATCAAGGCAGCCGAATTTCTGAACTTGAGACAGATTAATATAACCGTCCAGGAGTATGCTCTAGAGTTTACCTGGTTATCTAAATATGCACTAAAGATGGTGGTCGATCAAAGAGCTTGGGTGAGCTAGTTTATGAATGGGGTAGCAGATTACTTGGCCAAGGACTGAAGGACTGCCATGCTACATCATATTGACTTCTCCCGACTAGTCTTGTATGCTCAGTAGATGGAGGTAGTGCAGAAGAGGGAGAGGGAGAGAGAGGCTAAGAGGGCCAGGACGGACAGTGTTAGGTTCACTCAGTAGAGATCCGGTGGCAGTCACCGCCTTTCAGTTACAACAAAGGTTGTCAGCCCCGACACCATCATCAGCCAGTGTCCCATCCAGACCCAGAAGTGATCAGAGAGGTAGAGCGTTAGGCTCGAGGGCCAGGGAAGCATTGTGGGAGATCGCACTTTCCAGCTTGTACGAAGTGTGGCAAAAATCACTTAGTTGGCTCAGATGCTTGTTTCGGTGTGGAAAACCCATACATAGACTCAGGGATCGCCCTTTAGCTAGACCAGGGGATGGTGTAGCCCGTATCCCAGCTGCTAGTTCAGTATCTTTGGCAGTACGTCCCTTCCAGCAGGGTGCTTCTACTAGCTCAACTGGCGGACAGCGCCAGCATAGGTTCTATGCACTCTCGTCATGACAGGAATAGGAAACTTCACCCAATGTGGTGACTGGTATGTTGTGAGTATTTCACCTTAATGTTTATTCATTTTTAGATCTAGGGGCTACCCTATTTTTTATGACTCCCTATGTTGCTATTAGTTTCGGTGTCAGTCCAGAAATCCTGTCAGAACCCTTCTCAGTTTCTACTCTAGTCGGTGACTCAGTTATAGCTCAAAGGGTGAATAGAAATTTCCCAATCACCATCCTTCAGAAAGTCACCTCAACCGACCTATAGAGTTAGATATGACTAACTTCGATGTTATCTTTGGCATGGATTGGCTACATGCATGTTATGCTTCAGTAAATTGTAGAACCCATGCGCTAGAGTTCTGGTTTCCGGGTGAGCCAGTCCTAGAGTGGAAGGGTAGTTCGGTTGTGCCTGTAGGTTGCTTCATTTCCTACATTAAGGCTAGGAAGATGATTTCTAAGGGTTATGTGTACCATCTAGTTAGGGTTAAGGATTCTACATCCGAGACCCTAACTATCTAATCAGTTCATGTGGTGTGTGAGTATACAGAGGTGTTTCCAGAGGATTTTCCAGGAATCCCTGTTGAGCAGGAGATCGACTTTGGTATTGAACTCCTTCCGAACATGCAACCTATATCTATTCCTCCTTTCATAATGACTCCAGCTGAGCTAAAGGAGTTGAAGGAGCAGTTGAAGGACCTTTTAGACAAGGGTTTCATCAGGACAAGCAAATTCCCATGGGGTGCACCAGTTCTCTTTGTCTGAAAGAAAGATGGTTCCCTTCGAATGTGCATTTATTATCGGCAATTGAACAAAGTTACAATCAAGAACAGGTATCCCCTCCCCGGAATTGATGACTTGTTTGATCAACTTTAGGGTGCTAAGTAATTTTCTAAGATAGACCTTAGATATGGGTATCATCAGCTCAGAGTTAGAGAGAGTGACATTCCGAAGACAGCCTTTCAGACTCGGTATGGTCACTACGAGTTTGTAGTTATGTCTTTTGGACTAAAGAATGCTCCTGCAGCTTTTATGGATTTGATGAACAGGGTTTTCAAGCCATACTTGGATATGTTTGTGATCCTATTCATAGATGATGGTCTCATATACTCCCGGAGCGAAGAGAAGCATGCCGCTCATTTGAGGGTGGTGCTACAGACTCTTAAAGATCGTCAGTTGTATGCTAAATTAAGCAAATGTGAGTTTTCATTGAATTCAGTGGCATTTTTGGGTCATGTGGTGTAAAGTGAGGGCGTACGGGTGGACTCTCAAAAGATAGGAACGGTGAAGAATTGGCCTAGACCAGTGAGTCCTTCGAATATCAGGAGTTTCTTGGGTTTAGCTGGTTATTATCTGAGATTTATTGAGGGGTTTCCATCCATTGCATCCCGGTTGACTAAATTGACCCAAAAGAAAGTGAAGTTTCAATGGTCAAATGCCTGTGAGAAGATCTTCCAAGAGTTGAAGGCTCGACTCACCTCGGCACCTGTGTTGACTCTACCTGAGGGTACCGATGGGTTTGTGGTATATTATGATGCCTCAACGATCAGCCTTGATTGTGTATTGATGCAGCACAAAAAGGTTATACCCTATGCTTCCAGGTATCTGAAGGTCCATGAAAAGAACTATCTGACTCGTGATCTCAAATTGGCGGCGGTCGTATTTGCCTTGAAGATTTGGAGACACTATCTATACAGGGTCCATGTAGATATGTTTACTGACCACAAAAGCCTACAATATGTGTTTACCCAGAAGGATATAAATCTACATCAGAGAAGGTGGTTGGAGCTTCTCAAAGATTACGATGTAAGTGTCCTTTATCACCTGGTCAAGGCTAATGTGGTGGCAGACGCTCTTAGCAGGCTTTCCATGGAGAGTGCGACCCATGCAGATAAGGAGAGGAAGGAGTTAGCGAAGGATGTGCATCGGCTTGCACAGCTAGGAGTTCGTCTTGTTGACTCGACAGATGGTGGCATCATTGTTGAGAATGGGTCGGAATCTTCCTTGGTGAACAAAGACAAAGCTTGAGAAGACGAGGATCCTATTTTAGTAAATTTTAAGGAAGTTGTCCAGAACTAGAAGGTAGAGGTCTTCTCCCAAGGGGGAGATGGTGTGTTTCGACATTAGGGTCATTTATGTGTACCGGATGTTGATGACTTGAGGGAGCGGATGTTGCATGAAACTCATGGTTCTAGATACTCTATACATCCAGGTGCCACTAAGATGTACCGTGACCTACAGGAAGTCTATTGATGGAATGGAATGAAGAAGGACATAGCAGAGTTTGTGGCTAAGTTTCTAAATTATCAACAGGTGAAGGTTGAGCATCAGAGACCAGGAGGTGTGATTCAAGATATTAGTATCCCTACATGGAAGTGGAGGACATCAATATGGACTTCATTATAGGGTTTCCTTGCACTCATCAACAGTATGACTCTATTTGGGTGTTTGTGGACAGGTTAACTAAGGTAGCTCATTTCTTACTGGTCACAACTACTAATTTAGCAGAGAATTATGCTAAATTGTACATTCGAGAGTTAGTTCAGTTGAATGGAGTTCCCCTTTCTATCATATCAGATAGAGGCACTCCGTTTACCTCCCAGTTTTGGAGATCATTTCAGAAGGGACTCGGTACTCAGGTCAAGCTTAGCACAGCTTTTCACCTGCAGATTGATGGCCAGGAAGAATGGACCATTCAGACTCTCGAGGATATGTTGAGAGAATGTGTAATTGATTTCAAGGGTAGATAGGACAATCATTTATCCCTCATCAATTTTGCATACAACAACAACTACCATTCTAGCATTTAGATGGCCCTATTTGAGGCTCTCTATAGGCAGAGGTGTAGATCGCCTATTGGTTCGAGGTAGGTGAGGTCTCTTTGATAGGACCAGATTCATTCCACGAGGCTATGGAAAAGGTTCAACTTATAAGGAAAAGGTTGAAATCAGCCCAGAGTCGTCAGAAATCTTATGCGGATATGAGGCGGAGAGATCTTGAGTTTGCAAAGTTGATGATTGGGTGTTTCTAAAGGTGTCTCTCATAAAGGGAGTGATGAGGTTTGGGAAGAAGGGGAAGCTTAGTCCCTGATATATTCGGCCATACCGGGTTGTGAAGCTGGTTGGCCATGTGGCTTATGAGTTGGAGTTACCAATGGAGTTAGCTTCGGTGCATCCGGTGTTTCATGTGTCCTTGTTGAAGAAATGCATCAGAGACCCATCTCTGGTTGTTTCGGTAGAGAGCATTGGGGTGAGGGACAGCCTTACCTATGAGGAAGTACCAGTCGAGATCCTTGATTGTCAAGTTCGTAAGTTACGGAACAAGGAAGTAGCCTCGGTGAAGGTTTTGTGGAGGAATCAGCTAGTTGAGTGAGGTACATGGGAGGACGAAGCAGATATGATGGCTACATACCAGCATCTTTTTCCTTCCAATTCCGTTTTAGCCTGAGGTATAAATCCCATCCTTAGTATCCTATTCAATTTTATGTCAAGTCCGTGCATGTAAGTCCCTCTCATGTTTTAGCATGTATGTATGTTTCCTGAATTCAGCTCTGTCATGTGTTTCATGTTCGGAGTTAGTCACTCCCTCATGTTCTACCGTAGTTATTCAGTTTTGAGATTCCAGTTCCTTTTTTCTCTCTCAATATGCTTAGCCCACATTCGAGGATGAATGTTCCCAAGGGAGAGATATTGTAATAGCGCGAAAGCCCCTAAGACTAGGCTCGAGATGAGAAAAGAGATAAGTAGAAAAGTTGGGAAAATATCACAAAACGACTCATGGTACAAGTCAAAGGTTGGTCCCATGGGTCGTAGGGATAGAGTCATTGTCTGTAGGGTTGGTTAGGGAAAAGGGTATAGGTCGTGGTACGATTCATCGTGGGATACCACGGGTCATGGTACGATTCGTCGTGGGATACTATGGGTCGTGGTAGGTGATCGTTGGAAGCTGGAGGAGCTACAAGAGCAGGTAACAATTCATTGGATGGGGGTACGACTCTTGGTCAAGATTCATGGCATGTAAGGTAGGTCTCAGGTAAGAATCAAAAACCGGAGGTGCAACTCGTAGGAAGTGCCTACGAGCCATTGGTTTCCCCCATGGGAAAACTCCAGAATGGTGATTGTTCAAGGACAGTGGACACAACAGAAGGAAGCAACAGATTGTTCTGACGAGTAACAACTCGTCCTGTATAACCATTATTTAAAGAAACTAAACTAAGGAAAGCATGGATGTTAGTAATAGGAGATACCATGAGTCGTGGTATCAAAGGATGACTCGTGGTGAGGGTCGTTGTACCTGGCAGCGCCTATTTTTCATAAATTTCATTAAGGGTATTTTCATTATTCCTAAGCTCTAAGGTCCTAAACTACGTCATCTTAAGCATGGAAAATAGTGTATTAAGTATATTATTCACCTTAAAACACCTATTACTCCCCTAACACTCTAAATTAAGAAATCAATTCTCTCAAATCTCTTAAGGATTTTCCTAGGGTTTTTCCTCAAACTCTCCAAGAATCAAGTAGGTTCATCCTTTTCAGTTGGTGATTCATTTATTCAGGTATGTGGGTCGATTCAATGGGGTTTCCTCTCAATCCCATTCCCCTTATTTATAAAAGTATGACCACCCAATTCCCCAAAGTCTATAAATTCGAAAATCATGATTTTATGATTGGGTTTTGAAAATTCTTCATGATTTCTTTATGGGTAAAGCTGATTTGATATAAAAATATGATTTCTGGGATATGATTTCTTCAAGTATTTTATGGAATTAAAATATCTCATGAAATAATCATGATAATGAAATTTTTAGGGTTTAAATTCCTTTCATGAATTCCTTCGATTTGCTTATGAATTTTAATCTCTCAAGTCCTAATTCATGATTTATATTCAATAATGCATGATTTCCTTCAAGTTTACTCTATGAATTGAATTACAAGGATTATTGTTAAGTTTTCATGATGAATCTTCATGTTTTCTACACAATATGATTATGGCCGACTCACGGGCTCTATTACATTGTTAGTTCACGTATTTCAAGCATGGTTATGATTATTATGATTTAAACTAGCCCATGAATCTCATGTATGTTTTCTCTACTATAATATGAGCACTATATATATTTTTGGAGTAGTATTTAACACCGAGTAGATTCAGGGTCTAACCATACCTCAGCCCTCAGAATACATACCAACATAGCCATGCTGGGACCTCTCTTGAGATTGTTCCCTTATTCCTGTATGGGTCTTTCATGAGTGATATCACACTTCTTTTCATGGTTCTACCCTTGCAAGGTACGAACACCCTCCCAACTAGGGGTTTACATGTCGGGCTTCATATGTGCTCATGTGGGGTATGTCGGTTATAATAATCTTCCATTGTTCCTTACGTTTTATGTATGATCATGATTACCATACTTTGGCTCAAGTTATTCTTTTACAAGGTTTCTCTTATGATTACGATTATGATTGGTTTGTGAACGGTTTTGAAAACCTTGAGCCCTTCTGTTTATGTCATGATTATCATTGCATGTTTACTGTCCTACTCTTATGAACTCTTATGTATTTTAAATTGTCCGTTTTACTTAAACCGCATACTCAGTACATTCTAAGTACTGACTGCACACTCTGTGTTGTATCGTCTCATGATACAGGTCCAATAGATCGGGTTCAGTCTCGCCTTTAGTTGCACTCACTTCAGTCCAGTCAGCCTACTCTCGTTGATGAGTCCTCATCTATCAAAGACATGCAGTTAGCCTTGTTGTTATGTTAGGCTTTCAATTTCGTACTTAGAGAGCTAGTTGAAGGTGTTGTCCCATCATCTCGTCAGATACTAGAGGCTTTTTCAGTCATTATGTGGCTGTGTTCAGTTCTTGTGTCAGATGTTAAATGCTCAAATCTTCAAAGTTTCTATTTCGATTTCTGCTTATATTATGGTTTGGATGATTCCTATTTTAGTTATATTTTTTAGCTGTTATGCTCATGCCATGGGTTGACTTGGAGCTCTCTTAGGGTTCTTTGTCCCGTGTCTCGATCGGGGGTCCTAGCTTGAGTCGTGACACTAGGCATCCCTGAAAGTTCCACCTATGAAAGGCATATGATATTTGACAAAAAGGGAAAGCTTAGCCCTAAATTTATTTACCCATATCGAATCCTCCGGAAGATGGTCCAAGTGGCCTATGAGTTAGAATTGCCTTCGAGGCTAGAATCTGTTCATCCATCCTTTCATGTATCGATGTTACACAAGTGTGAAGGAGACCCTTCTCGAGTTGTCACAGTCGAGGTTAAAGTCTTATGGAGGAATATAAATATAAAAGAGATGACTTGGGAAGCTGGGAACGACATGAGTTCTAGATATCCTCGCTTGTTCTAGACCACCCTATGATGATGGTATACAGACTCAGATAGTTACAATTGTGAGGTAGTTCTCAGATATTGTATTGTTGCTTTAGTTGCTACTATTGTCAGTTGCTTACCTATATGTTGTAGAACCACATTATTCAGTTGTGGTAGCATCCTGTGAGGTGTCTGTGTTGGACTTTTCGGTGGTTCAGGTTTTCAGATAGTCCATATTACAGGGGAGACTCTGCCGAAATTTTTGAGCAAGCCTAAAATTGAGTCTCTGAAGATTAGAATTACATTCGAGGGTGAATGTCCCTAGGGACGGAAGGATGTAACACCCCTCAAGTTTGAGGACATCCGATTAAATTAGAATGGAAAAAAAATTATATATTTTATGCCTCATTATTTATGAAAATTATTTTCAACTATTATATACTATTTTATGTGTTAAATTTTACAAAATTATTATGCTTTATTAATATTTTAACGAATTATTTTTCGAACATACGCAATATCCGAGTGCGTACGTATATAGATCCTACCTAGAGATAATGGAATAAATGCTAGGTTTCAATGATTCATCCACGTGGGAGCTTGGCAAAGAGAAATAGGTGACTATGAGTAACGTTAATGACACCTTTGGATAAGGCTTCATTATAATTTATACTAATTTAATGACTAAAGGTGTCAGCCCCACGATTCATAGAGGAAATAGACATATATACAATTCTATTTTAACTAAATCTAGTATTTGAGAGAATTAGGCAATAGCTTCATCTTCATTTCATGGCAGCAGACGTGATTTAGCCTTAATAAATATTAAATGTGAGCCTATGATTTTGCATCACTAACTGGTTAGAAATACTAATCCTGTTCCCTTTTTCTTAGTAGCAAAACTTTTAGGAGCAGTAGTATATCGATATTACATCTTCGTGGGAGTTTGAAGTTGCTTGAGGAAAATATATTCTTCATAATATATTTAATTATTCGGATGTGGCTTCGTGATTAGAACGTCAAATTTGCCGACTAGCTTGGGTTGTGTTTGTTGTTGTTTTTTCATTTTGGGACTGTTTGGAGTGAAGCATATTGTAATCTTCTTTTCCTCCTTATTCTTAGTTATACATTGTAGTTGTACACCCTATAATATCGGAAAGTCATTGTTACGGAGTTTCTATCAATTAATCCGTAGAAATTTTGCCGACTAAGCTTCTTTCATGTTGTTTTCTTGTCGGACGCTTGGAGATGCATTTTGAGGTATTGAGGGATGCTTGTAGGCAGTATATTCATTTTTAAATCATCAGCTTCTTGGCTAGGTTCGTGTTCATCGAAGTTGAGATATGTTAAGGCTAATCTCTTTCGGCAAGTGCTCTCGTTGTATAATTGATATGACTTGTACCTTTGAAGTAGCTTATGATTATACCTGTTGCGATTAGCTGCTACGAGACAAATTGAGGTGGTGGCATAGTATCCCTTTTCATGAAGAGTATATTCAGTTTGACTATTGCTAGAAGCATCATAGAGATTTCCCTGTTTACGTATTTACTGTCTAAAGCGGTTAAGGATGTCTTGTTGCCGTTCCAGCACCTTAAAGGCCTGTAGTTAGTTGTTGAGCGTACATTGTTAGGTTGGGATGCATAGGGCACATCTTGGTGATATAACTTTCTGTTTGATGCCTATATACACAGTGAAGCTCTCCTATAGGCCATTGGCATACCTTAATGCCTACAAGATTAGAATCGTGATAGAGTGGCCTTACCTTCAAGCTAGTGCCACCAGGTTGCCCAATGATCTGGGTGGTAGCTTTCTAGGTGAATTACCTATTGCCAGTGACCATATGGCCTCACACAACTTACAGTTTGTTATATAGGTCGCTAAGAAAACCACCCTAGCTGTTAATTATCTATTAGACTATATGAGGCATTATAGAATGGTCTTGTTAGCTATTAGACGTGGGGCCAACGCCTCTGGCTACTCATATAGATTCCCACGTACGTGTCGCTTACAAGGGCTAAGTTCAGATATACCTACCTACGGGGCTACAAATTGCTCACAGGAGTTATATGCTATCTGGACAGACCAGGTTGAAACCTATAGGACTAGAACCTTAGTTTTATAGCTTTGCCTTCAGGTTAATAATTGTAGTAACTACCTATAGGATATTGTGGCTAACTTCTTAGAATCATATCATATTATTAGAAGCTCTATAGTCATTCTAGGCGAGGGAACCATATCGTTGGTCACTTACGATCTTGCTATTTGCTTATGAACTACCATTATACTAGTATGACCTTTAGATTATCACCTAGGTCACCTCGTACCTCGTTTTTTTATTTCTAAGTTGGCTGATTTTATAATTTCTTCCATGATTATGTGGCCAGCTGTGGTCACATAGAATGTGTTTGTTGGCTGCTACATAGAATAATTTAGGGGCGAGTAACTGTCATGCTAGGCCTAATGGGCTATGTGCGCTTACTGAGCGACGTGTAGTATAAAGTTAGGCATGTCAGATGTTATACAAGCTACCTTAGAAGCAAGATACAGTCATGAAGTGCCTATGGGACTATATTATGCTCACAGAACAATATGAAGTCGCGAGCGACTATACTGAGGCCTGCAAAGCCATTGAAGTCTGGTGCCCTTACCAGTTTCCCCTATGCCTGAGTTGGTATCACTAACCCTCAGTAGAGCCTTGTGTGTTAAGGGTGCAGTTACAGGAGCCCAGAGGGCTTAGATGTAGTTACAGGAGCCCATATAGCTCAGACACAGTCACAAGGGCCAAAAGGCCCAATTAAAGTTTCAAAGGTCGAACACACCCTAGTTACAGTTTGCATTCAAGCCCATCGTATTCAGATAGGAAGGTATGCATTGCTTACACTTGTTGGGGGTTATGGGGGCCCAGGTAGGTTATTTCTGTATTGCTTGTACCTTCCGGGCTTATGGGGGCCTAGTTAGGTTCTTGTTTGTATACTTTCCTGCTAGATACAGTTTATGGTTGTGAAATCATTTAGGTTAACTTCTGGTCCTTTTCGCTGATTACTTTCAATTCCTTATCAGCTTTTATTCAGCTATTATTACTACCTTACATATTCGGTACATATTGTACTAACGCCCACGCATTGGGCAATGCATACTTTCCTGCAAGTTTAGACATATAGGTTTCGAGACCTCCTTAGTAGTTGTTTAAATCCAGTAGATTATACAGCTCCTTTCCTCTAGAGTTTCCATATGGTTATAGGTTTGTATGTCTTTTGATGTTTAGTTTTGGGTATTCCGAGGGCCCTATCCTGACCAACATTTTACTCTTAGAGGCTTGTAGACTATAGTTCTAGGTTAGACCTATGTTAGTGGTTGTGTGTGGCCTAGTTGTGTCATTTGTTAGCTGCCTTGCCAGCTTATATACGTGTATTGTGCACCTGCTTCCTTTTGTTATGATTTAGACGGCATGCTGGTCTTGTCGACCCGCACAGGATGACGTTTTTGCAACTGTTAGGTCAACTGGTTTGATTTAGGTGTTTATGTAGCGACCTTATTGACCTAAGCCTATGTTTTGAGCTGAGATGAAGATGGTTGTTTTCTTGATGTGTGTTGCTGGTATGCACCAGAAGTGTATGTATCCAGCTAGTTCATCTCAGAGTTTAGTGTGGCATTAAGTTCCAGTTACGCCTCCTGAGCTGGGCGTGATATACCTGGAAGTAATTCAATAGAAAAATCTATTTTCCCTCTCAGGAGGGACTCCAGGAAGATATTCCGGGAAGACTGCAAGGAGAATTGATTCACTACTAGAATCGACTAAAAAGTCATACGATCACTTTCGAGATTTCAACGTTGAACCAGATGAGAAATACAGCCTTTAGATAGCATCTTCTGAGCCTTAAGGTATGAAAGAACTTACTTTTAGGCATTGCAGCATTACCCTTCCATTTTAGGACTGGCTTGTTTGGAAAAGATAATCTACCAATCATTTCTCAATAATCAACATTGGCATAACATGTTGCTAGGATCTAATAAGGCGTAAATAGCATAAGAGAAAATGATCAATGCACCTGTGACCACATCGAATAATGATGCCTAGTCCTAACGACCACCTAAGGCATAGAATCGGTTCTACACATTTCCTGAAATAGATGCCTCTCTCCCTCTACCTCTACCATGACCTAGAGTATACTAAGAATTAGGTCTAGGAAGGCGGACTGAAAATGATGAGGCAGTTATTGATCCTGATAGCTGAGCAGTATCACCTCTATCCCTAGTCAGATAATATTGCATAATATGCCCTGGATGCCTACAGTGGTAATATAGATTTTTCCCCTGAAGACAGTAACTAGAATATGCCCTTCCACACTGATTAAAATGTGGCAAAGGTGGTCTCCCTACCCTGTACGCTCTTTTCATCGAGAACTAGAAGGGGCCAAACTCTTATCTCTTCTCTGACCGTAAAACTAGGTTGGAGCACTCTCTATAGGGTGAATTGACTGTCTAGATGACTAAGGTTTGGGGTCCCCACGAGGCTTTCTATAAGAACCCATTATTCTTACTCTCTTTATCTACTCTCGTTCTTTACGAGTATCTCGTAGACGATGAGACAAATCCTCTGTCTTATGTACATATACCTACATCTGAGAAATATCCATACCTTATTGAGTAGATGATATCATTCAAATCCACTCCCAATATCAGGTAGTGTAAACTACCGCAGAAAATATAGAATCTAACAAAGAGTTGGGGTCGAATCCTATTGGGACTACTCAAAGCCCAGACTATCTAACAAAAAATGGTAAAGTGTTACAAGATTAGAGTCTATTCGGATTGAGAGTAATTAAATTTAACTACGATTGTAGAGTGCAATATGCTAGGATTGTAATTAATTAGAGATAATTCTAGGGAACTGACCCTAATTATGGGTCGATCCCCCTAAATCACCCAATGTAGAAAAATTGAGAGTGGGCTAGGGCTAAACATGCAAGCAATTTACTTAGGCAACCCATGGGGATATTTTAATAGCACCATAGGTATCAATCTACTTCAATTTTGTCAAATTGAAGAGAACTCCCTTCTATCCTATTGCTTTTTGCCAATTGAAATTCAATATATATCTAGGAGAATCCATTAAACAAAGTTTATACCTTGACTGATTATTGAATAATGCTAATCCAACCTAAATTTTCTCTTTCAAGATTCATAAAGGTAACTGGACAGGATTGGGTGACTCTTATCACCAGCCACACACTACAAAGCAAATATCAATCAAATGTTCATAGGCCCAAACTCAATTTTAACAAATTATAATCATTAGGTTTCATAACCCTAGATCTGGGTTTAGTTACCCATAGAAATAAGAAGAAGAAAAGCAAAGTAATTAGACATTTTTACTATGAGTAATTGAAATCTTCAAGTTACAAGCTAAGATCTAGAATCTACTTTGAAAACTAGGGCTAAATTGGCTAAATTCTACTCCCTATTCTAAGTATAAACTGAATAATGAAAAAGGTCCCTAAAAATTATAAGAAAAATCTATTTATACTATGTCCCAAAAAGCCCAACTAATTCAAACTTCAGAGTGTCAGGTGTACAGGGACACACCGTCCTTTGGAAGGACGGACTGTCCCTTGGACCATACTTCATTTTTTAGCTTCCGTTCCATATCTTGTTATCCATTGAAATATGAACTATCCTTTGGAAAGACGGTCGGTACCTTGCACTGCACTTTAGAAATCCCATTTTGCCTAGCTCGAATCCAATCTTTAATTGATGGACTATCCTTTTGTAAGACGGTCCATCCTTTCAACTATACTGTAAGGACCATTGTTTTCTAGGTTTCTAGAATTTGCAGTTGGGAAGGGATGGTAGGAGATGCAAACCGTCTTTCAAATAGACGGTCCATATGTTGCCTCGTCCTTTGAGCATTTTTCTGGCCTAAACTCCTTTTATCTTTTCATTGCTTGAGTTCCTAAAACATAGCATAATAAGGTTAGTTTCTACTTAATTAACTCCTAAAGACATGCAATATTATGAAATAAAGTAAAGATGTGTCGCTAATTCCAGACACATCATTAGACACTCCTGTACAATCTCAGATCAAATGAGGTCCACAAATCTGTGAACTCTGGCCCATATTGTCCATACCATGTTCGGAGCATATCTAGGCAATGAATTAAATCTGAGGCTATAATCATGGACACTCATGTTTCCCTGCTCCAGATGCAAAAATTGTTCAAGTCAGGCCTCACAGATCTCCTGTGGAAAATAATAGGCTAAAAATGCATCTAAAAACTCCTCCATTTAGTTAGTGGTGCATTGGATCCCCTGCTGCTCCTAGACCTCAAACCACAAAATATCTATACCACTTAGTGTGAATGCAACCAACTCTACTTCCTCTGTCACTATATCCCCCATAATCCGCAACACTCCGTATGTTTGATCAATGAAGTCCTAAGGATCCTCATTCTGATCAGATCCAATAAAGGCTGGAGAATTCAAACTCGAGCATTCTCGGACCTTGGAGCTTCTAAGAGTGCTACCTCTGGAGTCTACCACTATTTCTAATTGTTGATAGTGGATAGCTAACACTCAAATTAGCAGTCGAACTGCTCCACCAACATCATGTCCCTCTAGTACTGCTGGAGGTACAATATTTGTTGGAGGGTCAGCAACTCTATGTCCCTCAGGTACTATTGGAACTAGTGGAACTGGAAGGACTGGATTCCTTTTCGTAGTAGCTCTAACTGGAGATGCAAGAACTGTGATATTCAGAGTAGGAGATTCACTCTGATCCTTTAACCTATCTTCTTGATCAATAAGCAGGAGACTAATACCTTCTCCAGCATTAGTGCCAATCAACCTAGTAGTCATCTACCTTGTCACGGGCATACTCTAAAACACTAGCATGATTTAGATATAATACTCTCTTCTAACTTCACTCTCTAGCATGATCTGTTAATGAAAGAAGTGGAACAACTCCTAAATTCCCTATAGCCTCTTAATTATAAATATGATGCACAACATACTCATAAGCAAGACTCTACTAAACACGGCTTGTGGAGTCCCTAATACTTGACTCTACTCTGCTACATAGTTTGTCACCCCCCAAATAGGGTGGAGGCATGTGTAACACCCTAAAAGTTCCTAAGACTACACCCAAGGGTTGGAAGTAGGTCATATAGAGAAATTGGAAAATTGCCTCAAGACAGGTCTCAGTATGAGTCATAGGTGCCTTATATGACTCGTACCAGGACCCATGTTGAGAGACATAGCAACTGCCAAGCCCTTGGTGGGGTAGGTACTACTTGTGGTCATGAGTCATACTTGGATGGTATGAGTCATACCAGAGGGTCGTAGGAAGAGATTTAGAGTAGTGATCTGAGATGAGGTGAGGAACCATGAGCCTTGGTACGACCCGTGGAAGGTTGGTATAGATCATGGTAGGAATTTTAGAAAATGATTAAAGGTAGGCCCTGAAACATTGAGACTCGGTGCGATTCATGGTAAGGTCTTACGAGTCGTAGGATGAGTCATAGCACTGGACAAGAAAGTTTTAGATGTGAAGCCTTAGGGGTATTTTTGCAACTTCCTAAGCTTTTAACTCCTAAGTGATGTTGTTTTAGGTTCTTTAAAGGGTGTATTAAGGGATTTTTCTAAGCCTAAATCCTCATTCTACTCCTAACACCTCAATTGGAAGATCAAATCCTCTCAAGTCAAGATTAGGGTTCTTCATCAAATTCCTTTAATTTTCTCTTGGATCTTCAAGAAAAGTCAAGGGATCTTCAACCCAGGTATGTTTGGTTATGAATGAGGGAAGTCATCCACCCTCAAGCCCAATTTCATCCCTATTTCATGATTTCAAGTCTCTAAGCATAATTTATTGAAATTCTAGGGTTAGACCAAATTCTCATGAAATCTCTTATGATCTCTTATGAATTCAAGTTTTTTTGTTAAATTCATGACTTATGACTATGATTACCTATTTTATACTAGAATCTCTCATGGATCTATACTTTTAAGTATATGGTGATTTTACCCGTTTATGCATGATTTTAACAATTTCAAGCTTATGAGCCTATGGTTTTAATTATGACTAATTATTCAAGTATGTATGGTTTTCATGATACTCATATATATATATATATATATATCATGTCCAACTCAATGGCATTATTCCCATGAATATTTCATGAATGTCAACTATGATTATGATTTCATGAATTAGACAAGCCCATGCAAGATCAAGTATGTTTTCATGATGATGATTATGAGCTATGTGCATGTTTTTGAGAGTAGTGTCTAGTACCAAGTAGGCTAGGGGTGCAAGAAAACCTCTAGCCTCATAACTACGTGCCACTGTAGGTATATACTCATATATGGTGCCTCACCAGAGAGTGTTCCCTCAACCAGACGGGGCTCATGAGTGATATCGCGTCTTATCGTTCTTTGCCCTGGCAAGGCATAGGATGGCTCTGCCCACTTGAGTGAAATATTTGGGGCGTCATGTAAGCTCTATCATGATGGTGTCGGTTATGATGAAGTCTCCCATTGTTCCTCATGTTTTAAGTTACTCATGTTCATGACTTATGATACTATGTTTCATAGAATACTTGACCCGTGATAAATTTATGAGTTTTCACTCATTATTTCAAGTATGGTACATTACATGATTTTTATTTTCAAACCTTGGGTTATTACATTTCTTCTTATGATAAATAACTCATGTTTATAACTATCGTACTATTATGATTTCAGCATGTGCCCTATTCTCATGTTCATTTTACATCTTCCTCTTGACCTTGATTTACTATTTTATGAGCATGTTTTCCTTTCTCTACATACTCCGTACATTCAAAGTACTAACCGCATACTCTATGCTATGTCGTCTCATGATATAGGTTTAGGTGATCAGTCTAAATCCCGACATTAGCTCACTCTCGCTTCAGTCCAGTACCATCCTAGTTTTGGTGAGTCCTCATGATCTGAGGATGTTAGTTTCAGTTCATGTCTCTTTTTCTTATGTCTTTTAGTTTCATACTTAGCGAGCTAGTTGGGGATGTTGTCCATCAGCTTATCGTATGGCTAGAGGCTTTTCAGACAACTTTGTATAGATGGTTCAGCATTGTTGACTCATGTCTATGCTTATATTTTTATGATATGCAGACTTCAACTTATGTTGTGTTCAAGTTTCTTTTCGCTTTAAATATGCTCTCTTTCATGTTATGTATGCACCATGGGTTAGCTTGGAGCCATTCATGGTTCTAGGTACCGTGTCTCGATTCGGAGTCCATGCTCGGGTCGTGACAAACTTGGTATTAGAGCCTTAGGTTTAAAGTGTCCTAGGGTGTCTGAAATCCGCATTAAGTAGAGTCTTTTCCATAGGTGTGAAGCGCGCCACACTTATGGGAAGGGGATATGAAATGTTTTAGGAAACTTTCCTTCTTTCATGATCTATGTCGTGCGATGAAGTTTGTCTCTCCCTATTCCTATAACTCGTGCTATACACGTTTGTAGAAATATGCCTCCCCACTAAGTCAACGGAAGAAGGAATAGCAACGGCAATGGCCATGAGAACGGCTACGGAGACAGACATCAGCCAGCCCCACCAACTCCAGCCGATCCTTTTCATGAGCAGGTAACTCATGCTAAGTTTAGGGCTGCATTTCAAATATTAGAACAGGCCATGACAACCCAAGTCAACTAGCAGGCGATTACCTATATGAACAAAAATGGGAATACGGTGGTGGCTAGGTTGCGAGACTTCATCAGGATGAATTCACCTGAGTTTCATGGGTGAAAAGCGGACGAGGACCCATAGGAGCTTATTGAGGAGGTCTAGAATATTACCCAGGTTATGGGTCTTTCAGGGGAGGAAAGTGCAGACTTGGCCTCCTATCAACTAAAAGGGGTTGCTCATATATGGTTCCAATAGTGGAAGGAGAGCAGGTGAGTTGGTGCAATCCCCATTGGTTAAGATGAGTTTGTTACGACCTTCTAGAACAGTTTCTTTCCCTTAGAGTTTAGGGAAGCAAAGGCAGCAGAATTTGTCAACTTGAAGCAGAATGACATGACTATCTAGGAGTACGCCCTGAAGTTTACCCAGTTGTCCAAGTATGCTCTGGAGATGGTTGCTGATCCGAGGGCTCTATAAGAAAGTTCGTGAATGGGTTGCAGATTCATCGATCAAACGCCATGTATATTAATGATATATATATTTCCCGATTGATGATATATGCCTAGTAGATAGAGGTAGAGCGGATGAAGGAAAGGGAGAGAGAGGCTAAGACGGCTAAGAAAAGGAGTTATAGATACTCTCAGTAGAGATCCGATGGTGGACATCGCCCTCAGTATCATCAGAGGTCATCAGCCCCAACTCCATCAATAGCTAGTGTTCCATCTAGACCTCAAGGTGATCAGAGAAGCAGAGCATCAAGCTCTAGGGGTCAGAGGAGCATGACAGGAGAGCGCACTTTCCCATCTTGCAGGAATATGGTAAGAACCATCTAGGAGAGTGCATGGTTGGCTCAGATGTTTGCTTCGGGTGTGGGAAGCCTAGGCATATGTGCAGGGTTGTCCTTTAGCTAGACAGGGTGATGGTAGAGGTCGTGCCTCAGCCACCACTTTAGCAGCTCCAGTAGCTCACCCATCTCAGCAGGGCACTTCTTCTAGAGCAGCTGGCAGGCAGCGCCAGAACAGGTTCTATGCACTTTCATCCCGTCAAGAGTAGGAGTGCTCACTCGATGTGGTCACTGGTATGTTAGTAGTCTTCTATCTTGATGTTTATGCGTTATTATATCCATGGGCTACATTAACCTTCATGACTCCTTATGTTGCTGTTAGTTTCAGTGTCAGTCTCAAAATCCTGTCAGAACCCTTCTTAGTCTCTACTCCTATCAGTGAGTCAATTTTAGCTCGACGGGATATAGAGATTGCGCAGTTATGATTCTTTAGAAAGTCACCTCAGTCAACTTAGTAGAGTTAGATATGATTTATTTTGATGTTATCTTCAATATGGGTTGGTTGCATTCTTGTTATGCTTTGGATAATTATAGGACCCATACGATAGAGTTTCAGTTTCTAAATGAACCATTCCTAGAGTGGGAGGGTAGTTCAGTTGTGCCTATAGGTCGCTTTGTTTCCTATATTAAGGCTAGGAAGATGATCTCAAAGGGTTGCGTGTACCATCTAGTTTGAGTCAAGGATTCTACGTCTGAGACCCTAACTCTTTAGTCAGTCCCTATGGTATGTGAGTATTTGGAGGTGTTCCCAGATGATCTACCAGGAGTTCCTCCTAAGCAGGAGATTGACTTTGGTATTGACCTACTCCCTGATACGTAGCCCATGTCTATTCCTCCTTACAAAATGATTCTAGCCGAGCTAAAAAAGTTGAAAGAGTAGCTGAAAGGTCTCTTAGATAAGGGTTTCATCAGGCCTAGTAAGTCCCCATAGGGTGCTCCAGTTTTCTTTGGTCGGAAGAAGGATAGTACCCTAGGATGTGCATTTATTATCGATAGTTGAACAAGGTCACAATCAAGAATAAGTATCCCCTCCCCAGGATTGATGACTTGTTTGACCGCTTCAAGTTGCTAGGTACTTTTCAAAGATAGATCTCAAATTTGGCTATCATCAGCTCAAAGTTAGGGAGAGTGACATACCGAAGACAGCTGTCAAGACTCAATATGGTCACTATGAGTTTGTGATTATGTCTTTTTATCTAACGAATGCTCCCATGGCTTTCATAGACTTGATGAATAGGGTGTTCAAGCAGTATTTGGACATGTTTATCCTTGTCTTCATAGATGATATCATTATATACTCTCGGAACGAGGAGGATCATGCCGCTCATTTGAGGATTGTGTTACAGACTCTCAAGGATTGTCAATTGTTTGCTAAATTCAGCAAATATGAGTTTTGGCTAGACTCATACCATTCTTGGGTCATGTGGTGTCTACTGAGGGTGTGCAAGTAGACTCTCAGAAGATAGAGATGGTGAAAAGCTGGTCTAGACCTGTTAGCCCTACCGATATTAGGAGCTTTTTGGGTTTAGCTGGCTACTACAGGAGGTTCATAGAGGGATTTTCATCCATTGCAGCACCTTTGCTAACTTAACCTAGAAAAAGGCCAAATTTAAGTGGTCTGATACTTGTAAGAAGAGTTTTTAGGAGTTAAAGACTCGACTCACTTCAGCCCTAGCATTGACCCTACTAGAGGGAATAGATGGCTTCATTGTATATTGTAATGCCTCAAGAATTTGCCTTGGGTGTATGCTGATGCATCATGGTAAGGTCATCACTTATGCCTCTAGATAGCTTAAGACTTATGAGAAGAACTATCCGATGCATGACCTAGAGTTGGAAGCAGTGGTGTTTGCTTGAAGATTTAGAGGTACTATTTATATGGGGTGCATGTGGATGTGTTCATGGACCACAAGACCCTTGAGTATTTGTTTACTCATAAGGACTTGAATTTGCGGCAAAGGAGATGGCTAGAGCTTCTCAAATATTATGACATGAGTGTCCTTTATCATCCGAGCAAGGCAAATGTAGTGGCGAATGCTCTAAGTAGGTTTTCCATGGAGAGGGTGTCCCATGTTCAGGATGGGAGGAAGAAGTTGGTAAAGGATGTCCATAGGCTTTCTCATTTAGGAGTTTGCCTTACATATTCGACGGATGGTGGTGTTATTGTCCTAAATGGGTCAAAATCTTCATTGGTGATGGAAGTTAAAGCAAGGCAAGATGAGGATCCTATCCTAGTGAAGTTGAAGGAAGTTGTTCGGAATTAGAAAGTAGAGGTTTTCTCCCAAGAGGGAGGTGGTGTACTCCGATATCAAGGCAGTTTGTGTTTTTCAGATACGGATGATTTGAGAGAGCGGACGTTGAGCAATGCTCACGGCTCTTGGTACTCTACCCATCCAGGTGCCACCAAGATGTTCCGTGATCTACGGGAAGTCTATTGGTGGAATGTCATGAAAAGGGACATAGTGAAATTTGTGTCTAAGTGTCCAAATTGCCAGCAAGTGAAGGTTGAGCACTAGAGACCTGGAGGTACGCTTCAGGACATCAGCATTCCTACTTAGAAGTGGGAAGAGATAAACATGGACTTCATCATAGGGTTGCCTCATACGCACCAATAGTATGACTCTATGTTAGGTGATTGTAGATGGGTTGACCAAATTAGCATATTTCTTTCTAGTCAAAATTACAGATTCGGACAAGGATTATGCTAGTGTAATACCCCAAAAACCCTATGATCAGACCCGAGAGTTTAAACGGAGAAAATCGAATTTTCTACACCAAGTCATAGGACGAGTTGTTCAGTGACCCATCAGGAACACAACGAGTCGTTAAGTGAATCATGGGGAGGGGTTTAACCATGACTGCAAATTTTAGATTTGGGGTGACCACGAGTGTGACCACGAGTCGTGGTCAGCCCCACGATGCATTCGGTCAACCATGGTCAAAGGTGATTTGAAGGAGGAAGGAAAATGGCAGTGTACCTAATGGGTCATCACCACGAATCATTGGGTATACCACAAGTCGTGGTGTTCCCCATGGTGACCAAGGAAGGCAAGTTTCTTATGTTGATCATGAAAGGTGACCACAAGTCCTTGTAGAGACAACGAGTCGTCCAGTACCTCGTTGGGACTGGAAATGTGTTTTACCCAACAAATTTATTAAGGTTTTTTCGCAATTCCTAGGTTCCTAAGGTCTAAACTGTGTCGTTTTAAGCTCATAATAGTATGATTTAAGAAGGGTTAAGTCATTCTAAGCCTATTCTAATTCATGCATGCAAGCTTAGAGGTTTAAGAGGTGATCAAGCCTAGTCTCTTCAAAGTTCTTCCTCAATTCTCATTGGGCAGTAAAGGAAGTTGCGAAATCAGATCTCTCCAGGTATGTAAGGCTATGAATGGTTGCAATAGTCCACACCCATGCCCAATTTTCTCTCAATTCATGAAACTTCTAATTGATGAAGCTATGGGTTTTACCCAATGTGTGAATTTCCTAAGTATCAATCATGGGTATGTTCTAAGCATGTTTCCAATGTTGAATTATGATTAATGGATAGATTTTACAATGTTTTAAATTATAAGTTATGTTTTCAAGTTTTCTAAATTATGATGCCATCCATGAAAATTGAGATCTATGAAGCATGTGTACAAGCATGATAAGATGTTTATGAAGAAAGCATGATTTTGAAATATCCATGTTTATGTTCATGTTATCGTATGATTAATTCGAAGCCCAGCATGTTTAAGTATTGGGAAAGCCCATATGACCAAGTATGTTTTACGATTTCATGTAATTAGCTTACCACATGGTTTTGGAGTCTAGACTCCCAATTATGTTCAGTTTGTGGTATGGTTTGAGCCACGGCTCCTCATGTTATGATTTTAGATTATGCATGAATATTACTATTTAGCTTCGTCACTAGACAATGGTCAGCTTCGTTGAAAAACGATGGAGAGCATTGCATTTTTTTGGGAGTAGTATCTAGCATCGAATAGGCTAAGGGTAAATAAACCATATGCCTCAGAACTACACACCAACATAGGTATTTTCAGATTATTTGGGACCTCCTTTGTGAGATTTCCCTGCCCCAAAGGGGCCTTCAGCTTGATATTGATATCATGGTAGCGCCCTTAGCCCTGGCAAGGTTTTGGATGTCTCTGCCTACTTGAATGTGATAGTTGGGTCTATGTCAGCTCTATTGTGGTAATGTCGATTATATGACGAGTCTCTCATTAATCCTCATGATTTCAGTTATGCATGTTCATCAGTCATGATATAATGTTTTCAGTAGGTTTGACCCAATGTTCAATTTTACTTATGATTATCAGTTTTCAACTTTGGGTCATTCGATTCAGTTATGATATTCAATTATATTCAGGTCATGATTTCAGAAAATAGCATACAAGTCCCATCTCAGAATCTTATCTTGATTATGTTTTATAATATACATGATTTATGGTTTTACTTAGAGATTTTACTTATCTTGCATACTCAGTACATTCCACGTACTGACCACATACTTTATGCTATATCTTTTCATGATATAGGCCCCGATATCTAGACTCAGTCCCGCCGCTAGCCAGATTCCCAGCATTAGTACTTCCCGATCAGAGTTGGTGAATCCTCATCTTTTGAGGGCCTTTCTTATAAGATATGTTTCATATTTTTCATTTTCAGACTTTAGTGAGTTAGCTGGGATCTTGTCCCATCAACTCGTTAGTATTAGAGGTTTTCCAGACATAGTATGTATTCAGCTTTAGACTTATGTATGTATTCAGATATCATGCTATGTTTAGACTTCCGCTATGTTAATTATGTTGATCTTCCATTTATTTGAATGTGTCAGATGTTATGTTCATGTCATGGGTTGACTTGGAGCCTCTCGAGGTTCTTTGTACCTTGTATTGATTCGTGCCTATGATCGGGTCATGACAAACTTGGTATCAGAGTATTAGGTTTTGAAGTGTCCTAGAGTGTCTGAAAGCCGCATTAAGTAGAATCTTTTTTCATGGGTATGAAGCGCTCCACACTTATGATGAAGAGGCTACGAGACATTTAGAAAATGTTCCCTTCATTCATGATCTATGTCGTGCGGTGAAATGTCTCTCTATCCTTCTAACTCATGCTATACGCGTTTGCAGAATCATGGCTCTTCGTCAAGTAAACGGAAGAAGAAATAAAAATGGAAATGGCCAAAAGAATGGGAATGGAGATGGGCACCAGCAAGCCCCACCAACCCATGAAGAGTATGTACCCGAGGCGGTTGCCCACGCTGAGTTCATGGCATCCATACAGATGTTAGCTCAGGCCTTGACCGCCCAGGTCAATCAGCGAGCGGAAGCTTATGTCCCTCAGAACAGGAATGCGGTGGCGACAAGAGTCAGAGTTTTTCTAAGGATGAACCCTCAGGAGTTTCTTAGATCAAAGGTGGACGAGGATCCACATGAGTTCATTGATGAGGTTCTGAAGATCACGCAAATCCAGGAGATGACCAAAGAGGAGTGCACTGATCTAGCCTCATATCAGTTGAAAGGGGTTGCGCATATATAGTTTAAGCAATGGAAGGATAGCAGGGTAGTTGGAGAAGGCCCTGTTGGTTGGGATGAGTTTCTTGCCACTTTTCTAAATCGGTTCTTCCCTCATGAGATGAGGGAGATCAAAGCAGCTGAGTTTATGAACCTAAATAAAGGAAAGATGACAGTTCAGGAGTATGCCTTGGAGTTCACTCATCTGTCCAAGTATGCACCTGAGATGGTGGTAGATTAGAGAGCCCATGTGAGCTGGTTCGTGCATGGGTTAGCAAACTACCTAGTTAAGGATTGCCAGACCATGATGCTTCATCAGGACATTGACTTTGCTCGAATAGTTCTGTACACCCAGCAAATGGAGGTGGTGCAGATGAGTGAGCGGGAGAGAAAGGCTAAGAGGGCCAGGACTAATAGCTTCGAATTCTTCCAGTAGAGACCTAGTGGGCACCGTCAATAGCCTCATCAAAAATCTTTAGCCCCAGTGCCTTCGGCTATGAGTGTACCTTCTAGACAGATGAGTATCAGGCTCAAGAGGTCAGAGTAGCAGACCCGCAAAGATCAGACCTCGAGAGTGTAGAAGATGTGGCTAGAGGCACACGAGTCAGTGTTTGGTGGGTACAGGTGCTTGCTTCGGGTGGGAAAAGCCCGGACATATGCTTAGAGATTGCCCAGCAGCCAGACAGGGTCATGATAGGGGTCGAGGCCTAGCCTCCAGTTCAGTAGCTCCACCAGCACGCCCAGCTCAGTAGGGAACATCTACTAGTGCGGGTGGTGGTCAGCTTCAAAATAGGTTCTATGCCCTAGCATCCCGTCAAGAGTAGGAGGTCTCCCCGGATGTAGTCATTGGTATGTTACGAGTATTTCAGCTTGATGTATATGCATTATTAGATCCAGGGGATACTTTATCTTTTGTGACACCCTATGTTGCTAGTAGTTGGAGTCGGTCTAGAAATCTTATAAGAGTCCTTCTCAGTCTCTAATCCAGTTGGTGATTTAGTTAAAAGCTAGACGGGTGTATAGAAATTGCCCTGTCATAGTCCTTCATAAAGTCACCTCAGCAGATTTAGTAGAGTTAGCCATGAATGATTTTGATGTTATCCTTGGCATGATTTTGTTATATGCATGTTATGCCTCAGTCAGTTGTAGAACCCATGAAGTAGAGTTTAGATTTTCGGGTAAGCCCGTCATAGAGTGGAAGGGTAGTTCAACTATGCCTGTAGGTCATTTCACTTCCTACCTTAAGGCCAGAAAGATGATTTCTAAGGGTTGCGTGTACCATTTAGTTAGGGTTAGGGATGCTACGTCTGAAACCCCGACTATCCAGTTAGTCCCTGTAGTGTGTGAGTACCCAGAAGTGTTCTCAGATGATCTACCAGGAATTCCTCCCGAGAGGGCAATCGATTTTGGTATTGACCTTCTTCCCGATAAGCAGTCTATATCTATTCCTTCTTACAGAATGGCTCTAGCTGAGCTAAAGGAGTTGAAGGAGTAGTCAAAAGACCTTTTAGACAAGGGATTCATCAGACCTAGCAAATCCCCATGGTGTGCACCAGTTCTATTTGTCCGCAAGAAGGATGGTTCTCTTTGGATGTGCATTGATTATCAGCAATTGAACAAGGTCACCATCAAGAACAGGTATCCTCTTCCCAGGATTGATGATTTGTTTGACCAACTTTAGGGTTCTAAGTGCTTTTCAAAGATAGACCTCAAATCTGAATACCATCAGCTCAGGGTTCGGGAGAGTGACATTCTGAAAAAAGCCTTCAGAACTCGGTGTGGCCACTATGAGTTTGTAGTTATTTCTTTTGGTCTAACGAATGCTCCTGCAGCTTTTATGGATTTGATTAATAGGGTGTTCAAGCCATATTTGAATATGTTCGTGATTATGTTCATAGATGACATCCTTATATACTCTCGGAGCGAGGAGTAGCATTTTGCTCATTTGACGGTAGAGCTACAAACCTTGAAGGATCGCCAGTTATATGCTAAATTCAGAAAATGCAGGTTTTGGTTGAACTCAGTGGCATTTTTGAGTCATGTGGTGTCAAGTGAGGGTGTCTAGGTGGACTCTCAAAAGATAGAGGCGGTGAAGAATTGGCCTAGACCAGTGAGTCCTTCGGACATCTAGAGTTTCTTGGGTTTAGCTGGTTGCTACTGAAGGTTTGTTGAGGGGTTTTCATCTATTGCAGCACCGTTGACCAAACTGACCCAAAAGAAAGTGAAGTTTCAATGGTCATAGGCCTATGAGAAGAGCTTCCAAGAGTTGAAGACTCGACTCACCTCAGCACCAGTGTTGGCCCTACCTGAGGGTACCGATGGGTTTCTGGTATATTGTGACACCTCGAGGATCGACCTTGGTTGTGTACTCATACAGTACGGTAAAGTTATAGCCTATGCTTCCAGGAAGCTAAAAGTCTATGAAAAGAATTATCCGACTCATGATCTCAAACTGGTGGCAGTAGTATTTTCCTTGAAGATTTGGAGACACTATTTGTACGGGGTCCATGTAGATGTGTTCACGGACCACAAAAGCCTACAATATGGTTTACCTAGAAGGATCTAAATCTACGTCAAAGGAGATGGTTGAAGTTACTCAAGGATTATGATATGAGTGTTCTTTACCATCCGGGCAAGGCTAATATGGTAGCACACGCTCTTAGTATACTTTCTATGGAGAGTGTGTCCCATGTATGTGAGGAGAAGGAGTTAGTAAAGGATGTGCATCGACTTGAATGGTAGGAGTTCATCTAGTTGAGTCAACCAATAGTGGAGTTATTGTGCAGAATGGATCAGAATCATCTTTAGTGACTAATGTTAAAGCTAGAAAAGACGAGGATCCTATCATGGTAAAGTTAAAGGAAGCTGTTCAAATCAGAAGGTGGAGGTCTTCTCTAACGGGGGAGATGGTGTGCTTCGTTATTAGGGTTGTTTGTGTGTTCCGGATGTTGATGATTTGAGAGATCGGATGTTACACGAGGCTAATGGTTCCAGATACTCTATACATCTAGGTGCCACCAAGATGTACCATGACCTATAGGAAGTCTATTGGTGGAATTGCATGAAGAAGGACATAGCAGAATTTGTGGCTAAGTGTCTGAAATGTCAATAAGTGAAGGTTGAGCATCAAAGACCTGGAGGTATGCTTCAAGATATTATTATCCCTACTTGGTAGTGGGAGGAGATCAATATGGACTTTATCACAAGGTTTCCTCATCCTCACCAACAATATGACTCTATTTGGGTGGTTGTGGACAGGTTGACTATAGTAGCTTATTTCCTACCAGCCTAAACCACTGATTCAGCAAAGGATTATGCTAAATTATACATTCGGTAGTTAGTTTGGTTGCATGTAGTGTCATTGTCCATCATATCAGATAGAGGTACTCAGTTTACCTCCCAGTTTTGGAGAACATTTCAAAAGGGACTTGGTATTCAGGTCAAGCTTAGCACAGCATTTCACCCCCAAATGGATGGTCAAGCAGTATTTACTGAATAATAACTTTTTTGTTGACAAAAGAATAAATATCATTTCTATTCCAAGGTGGGAAGTTTTATTATCCCTATCGACCTATTTTCAAAATTCAATTAGAAAAAAATTAGCTCACTCAACTGAAATGAGAGGGATGAGAATAGTCTTTTCAGAGTGTCAAGTGTGAGATTGGTTAAGAAAACATGGCATCAGCCATATGTAACAATGTATAAAAGGAACTACAAGATCACCCCAAGGACGCATTCGGCATCCAGGGGTCACGGACCGACCATAGAGCCCTGTTCAATAAGTGGAACACATTAGCTGTCTGCTCTCGGGTTAGGAGGAAGCGAAGTATCTACGAAGCTTTGCTTGTCCCCCTGTAGTCGGACTATTCAGACTCTTGAGGATACATTGAGAGCGTGTGTGATTGATTTCAAGGGTAGTTGGGATGATCATTTGCCTCTCATTGAGTTTACATATAACAACAGCTACCATTCCAGCATTTAGATGGCTCCATTTGAGGCTTTCTATGGGTGGAGATGCAGATCTTCTATTGGTTGGTTTGAAGCCAGTGAAGCTGCAGTGATAGGTCCAGATTCAGTCTATGAGGCTATGGAGAAAGTTCAGCTTATAAGGGACAAGTTGAAAATAGCTCAGAGTCGCCAAAAGTCATATGCGGATGTGTGGAGGGATCTTGAGTCTGAAGTTGATCATTGGGTGTTTTAAAGGTATCCCTCATGAAAGGAGTGATGAGATTCGGGAAGAAAGGGAAACTCAGTCCCCGTTATGTTGACCTGTACCGGATTGTTAAACGGATTGGCAAGGTAGCATATGAGTTAGAGTTTCTCACAGAATTAGCTTCAGTCCATCCAGTTTTTCATGTATCGCTCTTAAAGAAGTTCTTGGGTGACCTGGCTCTAGTTGTTCTGGTGGAGAGCATAGGTGTGAAGGACAGCCTTAGTTATTAGGAGGTTCTGGTGGAATACTGGATCGTCGGGTTCAAAAGTTAAGAAACAAAGAAGAAGCTTCGATCAAGGTTTTATGGAGGAATCAGCATGTTGAGGGAGCTACAAGGGAAGCCGAAGCAAATATGATTGCTAAATACCCGCATCTATTCCCTTTGGGCTCAAATTCAGCTTGAGGTATCAGTTTCCTACTTAATACTCTATCCAGTTTAATGTTCGGCTCATGTGCCCCAGTTTCTTTCATGTCAATGAATGTACGTGTGATTCAGGAATTCAGTTCAGTCATGTAGTGCAATTCGGAGTCAGTCACCCTGTCAGTTTTCAACATGTATGTTCAGTATTTGAGTATGATGATTGCATTTCTTTTCTTTTCAGTATGATTTCAACACTCGAGGATGAATGTTCTCAGGAGGAGATACTGTAATATCCTAAAATCAAACAGGAGAGTTGAAATGGAAAAAATAGAATTTTCTGCACCAGGTCATAAGACGAGTCATCCAGTGACCCATCAGGAACACTATGAGTTGTTAAGTGACTCATGGGGAAGAGTTTGACCATGACTGAAAATTTCAAATTTGGGGTAACCACGAGTCGTGGTCAACCCCACGATTCGTTAGGTCAACCATGGTCAAAGGAGGAAGGAAAATGGCAATGTCCTTAACGGGTCATCACCACGAATCATCAGGTACACAACGAGTTGTGGTGTTCCCCGTGGTGACCAAGGAAGTCAAGTTTCCAGTGCTGATCACGAAAGGTGACCATGAGTCCTAGTTAGGGACGATGAGTCGTCCAGTCCCTCGGTGGGATTGGCAGTGTGTTTTTCCCTACAAATTTATTAAGAGCTTTTTCGTACTTCCTAAGTTTCTAAGGCCTAAACTATATTGTTTTAAGCTAATAATAGTATGTTTTAAGGAGGGTTAAGTCATTATAAGCCTATTCTAATTCATGCATGCAAGCTTAGAGGTTTAAGAAGTGATCAAGCCTAGTATCTTCAAAGTTCTTCCTCAATTCTCATTGGGCAGTCAAGGAAGTTGTGAAATCAGATCTCTCCAGGTATGTAAGGATATGAATGTGTGCAATAGTCCACACCCATGTCTAATTTTCTCTCAATTATGAAAATTATAATTGATGAATCTATAAGGTTTTTACCCAATGTGTGAATTTCCTAAGTATCAATCATGGGTATGATCTAAGCATGTCTCCAATGTTGAATTATGATTAATGGACAGATTTTACAATATTTTAAATTATAAATTATGTTTTCAAGTTTTCTAAATTATGATGTCCATCCATGAAAGTCTATAAAAGTTGAGATCTATGAAGTATGTGTACAAGCATGATGAGATGTTTATGAGGAAAGTATGATTTCAAAATACCCATGTTTATGCTCATGTGATCGTTTGATTAATTCTATGCCAAGCATGTTTAAGTATTGGGCAAGCCCATATGACCAAGTATGTTTTACGATTTCATGTAATTAGCTTACCATATAGTTTTGGAGTCTGGACTCCCAATTATATTCAGCTTGTGGTATGGTTTGAGCCAAGGCTCCTCATGTTATGATTTTAAATTATGCATGTATGTTATTATCCAACTTCATCACTAGATGATAGTCAGCTTCATTGAAAAACGATGGATAGCATATGCATGTTTTTGGGAGTAGTGTCTAGCACGGAGTAGGCTAAGGGTTAGTTAACCCTATGCCTCAGAACTACGTGCCAACGTAGGTATGTTCATATTATTTGGGACCTCCCTTGTGAGCTTCGCCTACCCCCAAGGGGCCTTCAGCTTGATATCGATATCATGGTAGCATCCTTATCCCTGATAAGATTTTGGACGGCTCTGCCCACTTGAGTGTGATAGTCTGGACCACATAAGCTCTATCGTGGTAATTTCAGTTATATGACGAGTCTCCCATTGTTCCTCATGATTTCAGTTATGCATGTTCATTAGTCATAATATTATGTTTTCAACATGTTTGACCCAATGTACAGTTTTACATATGATTATCAGTTTTCAGCTTTGGGCCATTTGATTCAGTTATGATATTCAATTATGTTTAGATCATGATTTCAGAAAATAGCATGCAAGTCCCACTCACTACTACAAATAATGCTTTTAGAGACAATTATTTAGTGATAATTGACTTATTGCCACTAATTTATCTCCTAACCTAAAGAATTACCAACAAATGTAAATTCGCCAGGAATAAGTTCCCTTTTAGTGGCCATTATAAGAAGTTGCCTGGAGAAAAAGCCCGCATTTACTTTTTATCTTCCCTTCAAGAAAGAAAACCCTATAATGATTTCCATCACTCTTCTCCTGCCGCCTCACTCATCAAGTCATCTCTCAAATTTTTCTCCTAATACATATATTTAGTGTATATATTTTTTATTTTTAGCATGATGAGTAATCAAATTTCATGATGATCTACTTTCACCATTACACTGCCCGTCGACCCCGAAAAAAAATCCAAGCATTTTTCTTCTTCTATATCTTCAATGGCAAAGTCAGGTAGGGCATCTGAAGGGAAGTAAATCACATGGTTGAAGCGTGAAAGAGTGGAGCACATGTGATTTCTTCTGAGTAACAACTCGAAGTGCCAAAGACTAAAACTTGGCTTGCAGAAATAACTTCTTCTTCCCTCTAAAGTAAGTCCAACTCAGCTCCACAGAACTTGATTGAGTTGGTTAGTAATACTACTGAAAATATAAATTTCTCAAAGTGTCTCAGTTTAATATCAGTTTACAAAATGTTAAGAATTGAAGTTTAAAATTCATAGTGTTGTAATTGAATTAGAGCTTTTCTTGGTTGTATTTTGTGTTGCATATCACCAGTCAATTATTTTGACGTTATTTATTTATATATAAACGTCAAGTTCATTTGAAAAATACAAGATAATTAAGTAGTTTAATACCCATTTTTTGTAGTCATATTATGTAGGCTTTGATTTGTGATTTATTGTCTATAATATATTGTTTTTTAAGTTTACTTGTAGAGGACATTTCAAGGACCTCATTTGTTGTTGATAAAATATCACACAGAGATATGGTATTACAGGGGAAATAATTAACTGGCATGACATGTAAAAGTTATCAGTGAACTAATGTTACCTTTGAGCAATGAAACTCTTTCTTACTCTTTAATTCTTGCGAATTCATTGAATCACTTACCTTTCCCTTGTCAAATTGGCTTTTGAAGTGATAACTCATGAAGTTTCTCTACCAAAACTATTTATATGCTTTAATAATTTTCTTTTAATTCAACTTTAATAAGGACTTTACCTTTTTTTGCTTCAATAAATTTACCTTGATTGTTCCTTGAAAAGTCGATTGCAAACATGATATGTTATTGATAGTGAATGAAGAAAGTGATGTCATCCTTTAAAGCTTATGTATATTGTTGGCTCCAGTGTACAAAGTGTCAAAGTTCTTGTTGTTGCTCTGTTTGGTACCGACTGTCTTTTGGTTGGTTAGTCATGTAGGCAGCTAATAATTGGACTAGGATTTCATAAATATTCATTATATATATTGGGTATTTAGTTTTTGCAAACACTTGCCAGTGTTATTGATCATTATAAATTGTTAAAGTATGTTCTTTGCTACTCTGTATAGTGATCCTCTAAAGGTTTTGGCTTGGATTATAAGTGACCACTCCATATTAATCATTGTGTTTGATGATGAATCAACTTTTGGATTTTCAGGGTTCCAAGTCACAAACTAAGTATATGAATTTTCTTGAGGCAACTTCTTCTCCAACTTGCCAGTCTACTATGTTTGATCGCAATGTTCTCTGAATTTCACATTTTCTCTTCCATTGAAAATGGTTCTGTAGTTGTTCAACAAGGTAGTCAACTTATTTTCATTACTACTTATCACTAGCCTTAACTTTTCTTATGTTAAATATTACATGCCTAAATTTAGGAAGTATACATAAGGCTTAGGTTGAAAAAATTGATCTTTTTTGGTGCATAACTGATGTAGAGTTAGCTTAAGTTTTAGCTAGAGAAGTTGAGTGTAAATGTCGTGGCTGTGGTGTGATCCCAATAGGATAAATAATGATTTCCATTTAGAGAAAAAAAGATCCTAATAGGATAAGTTTCTATTATGAAATATATTTTAGCTAGATGTTGTACTTCAGCTCTAGACATACATCTCAAACTATATGATTAAATTCTTAGGTGTTTACTTGATGCATTTGTAAATAATGGGAAGATAAGTACATGTAGACATTCCATCTAGGTTTTTAGCTGGTACATATACTAGTAGTCTAGTAATGTCAAAGAAAACTAGATCCTTCCACACAAATAAGCTTGTGTCTTTTTCATATTGGGTTTATATAGTTCATAGCTTTGTTAATTGCTATAGACATAAGTTGTGGAAAAGTTTTACACTTATGGCATAATAGTTCTTATGAGATCAATGATGAGCTTTATAAATGTTCCAAGAAGGAGAATCCAGGGGGAAAGATAAATGAGATACTAACAAATTTTTCTGGTGCTCTCTACATAAATGTCCTTGTGCATAATCATTGAGCTAAATGAAAGTGGGATACAATGGAGGAGATGAGTGTACTTAGAAGAACGATGACTGCTGCATGAAGGTTTTTTAGTATTACGTTAGTGTTAACCAGAGATCCCACCCGAAAAAAGGGTAGTGTCAGGAACACTGTTAATATGCTGAATTAATAGATGTCATATAATTCTTAAGAGAATAGGAAGGAATATATTTTGTTTTGATGTATAAATACTTTTTACAACACCTTTGTGTAATACTAAAATTATACACTTGTCATTTGTCAAAAAAAAAGGGAGGAGAAAGGGGAGTATCTAGACCAAGGTCAGACTCCTCCTAATTGAGAAGGAAGATTTTGGAGGTTTCTTCCTAACCTAGGTTAGGGATTCTTAAAAGGTAGCTTGTTGATAAAAACATTGTTATGATAGTTAGATTTGATTTGTGGAGAGGTATCACCAACTCAAAAATCAAAGAGTGGAACTAAACAATAATGGAAAAAAAAAGATGCACAACTAGGAGGAAACTGGAAAAGGAGTATGGATTCTAGGATAAGTATGTAACACTTTAATGAAAAAAATAGTATATCTTAAATGATATGTGCAGAAGTGTATAGAAAATTGTATATGCATCTATATGATCAGGGGTACAAATATGAAGTAATTTATCCATTTGAATTATTATGACTTGAAGGATATGGTTGACGAATTGAGTGAGAGATTATTGAACTATGTACCTTTATCTTAAGTATTGTTATAAATTGAAAGGATATGGGTAACTTTGGATGTACTCCATCTATTGTTTCTTTATTATACTTTCTCTTTTGAGATGTTAGAGGTTGTGATATGCTTTTAAGATAGAATTATTTTTGGTTTGAAAATCTGATAGTTTTATTTACAGGGGAGATTCTGAAAAAAAAATTAAAAAATTTGAAGAGTTAGTAACTTTGGATGTACTTCATCTGTTGTTTCTTTATTATGCTTCCTTTTTTGAGATGTTAGAGGTTGGGATGTGCTTTTAAGATAGAATTGTTTTTGGTTGAAAATTTGATAGTCTTATTTAAAGGGGAAATTTTTGCAAAATTTTTAAAAATTTGAAGAGTTAGTAACTTTGGATGTACTCCATCTATTGTTTCTTTATTATGCTTCCTCTTTTGAGATGTTAGAGATTGGGATGTGCTTTTAAGATAGAATTGTTTTTGGTTGAAAATTTGGTAGTCTTATTTATAAGGGAGATTTTGGCAAATTTTTAAAAAATTTGAAGAGTTAGTAACTTTGGATGTAATGTTAGAGGTAGGGATGTGCTTTTCGGATAGAATTGTATTTGGTTGAGAATTTGGTAGTCTTATTTACGGGAGAGATTTTGGCAATATTATTAAAAGTTTGAAGAGTTAGTAACTTTGGATGTACTCCATCTGTTGTTTCTTTATTATGCTTCCTGTTTTGAGATGTTAGAGGTTGGGATGTGCTTTTAAGATAGAATTATTTTTGGTTGAAAATTTGGTATTCTTATTTATAGGGGAGATCCTGGTAAATTTTTTAAAAAGTTGAATAGTCAGTAAAATTTGAGGTGGTGCATTCACTCTAATTAACTAGCATTTCATTTTTAGCACATAATGAATTGTATGTTGCCTTCAAACAGGAACACAAAAATGTAGGAACTGCTACACAAACTACCAGCAATCAAAAACGCACTCAAACACATACAAAATAACACTTATGCACACACACACACACATCAGTAGCCACACGCAAACAAGGAAACAAGAACGTAGGAACTGATGTGTAAGTAGCCAACAATGAAAAAAAATTTCTTCCTTTCTTTCTTCTCTGGCCATCATTCTCAAATGATTAGGTACTAGACATTGAAATGACCTCTAGTTCATTCAAAATAGTTCAAGGAAGAGATGAACATGAAAATCTCTTGTTGATAAATCTTTTCAAGGAATCCCTCTTGCTTTGCTTTTATTGGTTAGTTTCTTTGTGGACTTGGCACTACTATAACTTGGGGAGGAGCTTAAATGTTGAATGATATTTATATTGAGTATGTAATGATATACTTTAATTGAAAAGAAAATGTTGCTTTATCAGAGTCTAATTTCTAGGATCTAAAAATGTTCATTTACATTGTTTATCTCAGGCCACGTCACATGTTCTGATGGGTTTAACAAAAACTCCAGTGGTGCTTCCAACCATGCTCTCTCCTCTAGGAAGAGCTTGTATGAGGATGGACCTTACTGTTTTTCATGCTATTTTGTGTAAAAAAGGTTATAAAGATGAGGAGGGTGTTGAAAATGTGGTGAGCTCACTCGTTATTAATTATTATGTTCGATGGAAAAACTTATTTCCATGACTTGAGGTGATCTGTTTTTTCGAAAATGAACTTGAAGTGAACTGTTTCACTTTTGACATCAAAGAATATTGTGTAGATGAAGTTGTTAATTAATAATATACTAGAGTTGTTTCAAGGTAGAATTGCTTTTGTAAAGAAGTTGAAAAATTAGTAGTCTTATTTACAGGGGAGATTTTGGCAAAATTTCCAAAAAATTAAAGAGTTAGTAAAATCTGATAAAATTTTGAGTCTTGCCAGTTTAACAATATAGATTTACAAATATTATTTTTTTTCATAATATTTCATCTTTTTACGTTCACTCATTTTCTTTTATTTTAGGTCATACAATATGATGTTCGAATAGCACACAGAAGAGTTCAATACTTGAAGAGATGCAAATTTTCTTTGAGGGCAATGCATTTAGAAATTTGTTACTGCGTGTTTTTGATAAGAACAATTACACTGACATTAGCTATTTAGTTTAAACACATAATATTGTCTTTTAGTTCACTAATTGCATCAATATTATGAATTAGTATTTGCTTTTGTTTTTCTTGTGTTAATGAAATATATTATGTTTTTATGAATTATAATATTGTATTTTATTAGAACTTACCATTATAATTATCAATATAGTCATTTCAAAAATGTGTTTAACAACCATTATAATTGTCGCTACACAATAGCTGTTAATGTATATAACTTTTAGCCGCAATTTATTTAGATTTAAAGGCAATAGAAATAGATACCAAAGGTATTTATGGAGCCATTTTAGATTGAATTTAGTGACCATTATAATTGACGTTAAAAATAGTCGTAAAAGTAGGTAAGTCTTAGCTGTAATTTAATTGAATTTAGTAGCAATAAAAATAGACAGTAAAAGTGTTACGCAACCATATTTAGAGTAGATCTAACAGCCATTGTAATTGTCGCTACTCAATAGCCGTTAAACATGTCCTTTTTTCGGCTATTATAATTGACGTTAAAAGGTGGAGTAGGTCATTTTAGAAATGTATTTAGCGGCCATTATAATTGTCGCTAATAATTGCCGATAAAACATATGACCTTTAGCGGCAATTATACTACATTTACAAGCGGTTTTGTTTGTGGTCGCTAAATCCTTTAACGATGCCATATACAACAGAAAAAGTCTAATCGTTGATATATGTTATAGCGGCAATAACAATTGCCGTGAAAGGCAATTTTAATTGTCGCTAAAGACCCTTTTTGTAGTAGTGACTCTCAAAATCTTATCTTGATTATGTTTTATAATATGCATGATTTATGATTTTACTTACTTAGCGATTTTACTTACCTTGCATACTCGGTATATTCCACATACTGTCTGCATACTCTGTGTTGTATCATTTCGTGATACAGGCCCTGATATCCAAACTCGGCCCCACCTCTAGCCAGATTCCCGCATTAGTACTTCCCGATCAAAGTTGGTGAGTCCTCATCTTTCGAGGGCCTTTCTTATCAGATTTGTTTTGTATTTTTAGTTTACAGACTTTAGCAAGTTAGTTGGGGTCTTGTCCCATCAACTCGTCAGTATTAGAGATTTTTCAGATATAGTATGTATTCAGCTTTAGGCTTATATATATATATTCAGATGTTATGTTATGTTCAGACTTCCGCTACGTTAATTATGTTGATCTTCCATTTATTTGAATAAGTTAGATGTTATGTTCATGCCATGGGTCGACTTGGAGCCTCTCGGAGTTCTTTGTCCCGTGTCTCGATCAGGGCCTATGTTCGGGTCGTGATAGCTAGACTATACATCTGAACAATCACCGTTTATTTGAATGAGTCAGATGTTTAGTTCATTCCATGGGTCAACTTGGAGCCTCTCGGAGTTCTTTGTCCCATGCCTCGATTCGGGCCTATGTTCAGGTCGTGACAGCTAGACTCTACATTCGGGAGGTTGTTCGGTTGCATGGAGTTTCTTTGTCCATTATCTTAGATAGGGGTACTCAGTTCAATTCTTAGATTTTGAGGTTCTTTTTTAAGGGCCTTGGTACAAAGGTGAAGCTTAATACAACTTTTCAACCACAGACAGATGGTCAGGTTAAACAGATCATTCCAACTCTAGAGGATGTGTTGAGAGCTTGTGTTATTGATTTCAAGGGTAGTTGTATGTATGTATATATTTCATAGCCAACTTAATGGAATTATTCCCATGACTATTCCATGTATGTCAAGTATGATTATGATTTCATGAATTAGACAAGTCCATGCAAGATCAAGCATGTTTTCAAAATGATGATTATGAGCCATGTGCATATTTTTGGAAGTAGTGTCTAGCACCAAGTAAGATAGGGGTGCAAGAAAACCCCAAGCCTCATAACTAGGTACCACCATAGGTATATATTCATGTATGGGACCTTGACAGAGAGTGTTCCCCTAGCCCGACAAGGCTCACGAGTGATATCATGCCTTCTCATTCTTTGCCCTGGCAAGGCTTAAGACGGCTCTGCCCACTTGAGTAAGATAGTTGGAACATCATGTAAGCTCTATCATGATGGTGTCGGTTATGACGAAGTCTCCCATTGTTATTCGTGTTTTAAGTTACTCATGTTCATGACTTATGATACTATATTTCATAGTGTATTTGACCCATTGATTAATTTGTGAATTTTCGCTCATGATTTCAAGTATGGTACATTACATGATTTCTATTTTCAAGTATTGGGTCATTACATTTCATCTTATGATGAATAACTCATGTTTATTACTATTGTACGATTATGATTTCAGCATGTGCCCTATTCTCATGTTCATTTTAGCTTTTATTCTTGACCTTGACTTACTATTTTACGAGTATGTTTTTCTTTCTCTACATACTCATTACATTCAAACCACTAACCATATACTCTATGCTATATCGTCTCATGATATAGGTTCAGGTGATCAACCTCAGTTCTGACATTAGCTCGCTCCTGCTTCATTCCAGTTTCATCTCAGTTTTGGTGAGTCTTCATAATCCGAGGATGGCAGTTTTGGTTCATGTCTCGTTTTCTTATGTCCTCTTTTTCTTATGTTGTGTAGTTTCAGACTTAGCGAGCTAGTTGGGAGTATTGTCCCATCAACTCATAGCATGGGTAGAAGCTTTTCAGACAACTATGTATAGATGGTTTAGCATTGTTGACTCGTGTCACGCTTATGTTTTTATGATATGCAGACTTTCTCTTATGTTGTGTTCAAATTTATTTCCTCTTTAAATATGCTCTAACTTATGTTATGTATGTACCATGGGTTAGCTTGGAGCTATTCATTATTCCAGGTCCCTTGTCTCGATCCAGGATCCATGCACAGATCATGATAGCATGACTGACACTCGGTACCTTATAGATCAAGAAACTAGGGAATGAACTTACGAGCGCGTTGTCAAGTGAGCAGGAGGTCGGGGCCGGAGGCATGGTGCATGGTGCGGCAATGCCAGTGCACTGGCCGGCGCATCGCGCCCGTGATCTAGCGCTATAGACCCACCGCCTCAAATATATATAAGCTCCTTCATGCTTAAGTGAATCATTTCTAATATTTCCCAAAGTAAGAAGAGAAAACATAAGCGCCCATTTTGTGAGATTTTCATCGAATTATGCAGCTAAACTCCATCCAATTGCAAATTCGTCTTGAATAACAAGTATCGAGCCTACGAGGAATGCCCCCAAGGAGTTATTTCTTGAAATATAGCTCGTACTGTTGCAACCCCACCGAGTAGAAGTTGTAGAAATCATTTCAAATTGAGTCCTAAGCGGCTACAAGTGATAAGTAATTGTTTCTACCTTTTAAATTCTTCGGAATTCGTACATTTTGGGTCGAATTGGTCGAAGTTTGGTTTGTAGTTAATGTATTTAAAAGATATTGTGATTAGTCATTTCTTAGTATTGAAAATAATTTTATTCTCTCAGTGTAAGGGCTGCAAATTGGAGGAATCACCGGCTTTAGGTTGGAACTGGTTGTGTAAATGGAAATCGACAATTGAGGTATGTTAAGGCTAACCTTTTCAGCATGTTATCCTCGTCGTACAGTCAATCCGACCTATGCCTTTGTAAGTAAGCTAAGAGTAGGTATATTGTGATTAGCTACTACAGATAGATTTGAGACTAAAATGTAGGATGTCAGTTGGGATTTACCCCACCTAATATAGCCTTTCGTTGACCAACCTCAGGGTTGCTAACTATGTCATTGCCTACGGGGCTATAGATAGCTCAGAGGAGCTATGTGATGTCTGAAAGGACTATATTTAGGCCTATAAGGCCGTATCTAAGTCCATCCACATATGGACTTTCTTTATGCCATAACGGTATTATTGACCCTCCGTTGAGCCTTGTGGGCCCAGGGTGCAGTCACAGGAGCCCGGAGGGCTCAAACACAGTTACAGGAGCCCAAAAGGCTCAATTGCAGAACTAGAGGCCAGGTAGGTTGGCTATAGTTACTAGTCAAATCATATTGACCTTTTTAGGGGTATATAGATTGCACTGTACTTGCCAGAACTTATGGGGGTCCCGGTAGGTTATTCTGTATTGATTGTACCTGCCAGACTTATGGGGACTAGGCTAGATTCTTGTTTGTATATTTACTTGCTAGTTATACTTCAGATTGTGAGGCTTTTCGAGTAGAGTTGTTCTTTCTGGAACACCTTACATGATGCTTAGGAACTTGTAAAACTTTAAAATTTAAAATTACAAAGTAACTTCATTTAACTCTAATTCTGGGATTATATACAAAATTAGGTGTTGCATTCAAGTGGGTTATTTGAAGACATTCTTTAGTTTTTATCTCCACATGATGATAAAAATTACACAGAATTTTTCTTCTTTGAATTTCGTTTGTCTGAGAATTTATGTTCCTTTAATGACTTAGTTTTTCTTATCTAAGTCTTTTCTCATTTTGTGATAAGCCTATGTTGATCCAAACAAAGGGGGTACAATATCTGAAGATAGTTGTTCATCAAAAAGAAAGTGTCATTGTGGTGAAATTGCCAATTTCTTTACTTCAAAAACTCTTTCAAAACCCATAAGGAGATTTTATAAGTGTCCTAGACCTGAAGTAAGTTCTCTTGTTGAATTTAAAATTTTATTTTACTTTTTTGAAATTTTAGTTGACCTCTATATGTAATAGTTGACAATTTGAAGTTGTTTAAATTGTGATAGATGGGAAAGTTCATGTGGTTATTAGAAGTGGCATGATAAATTATTTTCAGTTAGAGTGGTGGTCCTAATAAATAATTTAAAGACTCAATTGGATGCAGCTACAATTAAAATTGATACTTTGAAGACGGCGTTGGATGCAATTAAGATTGGACGAGATAACTTGAAGGAAAAAGTAAATGCAATGAAGACTTTAACCAATTTTGGAGTGAACAAGTCAAGGAAATTAGAAGATAAAATGATGAAGATGAAGATGAAGATGTTCATTATGTTTTTATGTGCTCTTTTTGTTGGGTTTGTTGTCTCACGGTTGATGAACTAATGAAGTAATGAATTTGTGTAATGTTAAATGAAATTCTCTTCTTTTGTAATGTATTAAAGTATCTAATTAATGAATTTGTTAGGGTTAATGAATCTATTTTTTAAATTCTTCAAAAAGAGTTGATTAAGTTAATGTTTTGATTCTAAAAATCAAAGCTTTAAAGAATGATAACAATTTGTATAGGAAATGACTACTTTTAACGTATTAGTTGTTGAATTTACCCGAACAAAACAACTGCATCATGGGAGTGCAACCAATAGCAATATAACTACATATTACGACACAAAAAATGCATACCACAACACAATAACTGCATATTACAAAAACTGCACACTACTAGCACCAAAATTGCACACTACTAACACCAAAATTGCACATTGAAGCACAAAAACAGCACACTACAATACCAAAACTGCAATTTCAGCACAAAAACTGCACATTGCAGTAAAAAAACTGCACACTACAACACCAAAACTATAAATTTCTGCACAAAAACTATACATTGCTGCACAAAAATTGAATTTGCAGCACAAAAACTGCACACTACAATCCCAAAACTACATATATCAACACAAAAATTGCACATTGCAATACCAAAATAACTGCACAACATGAAATAACTGCATATTTCAATGCAAATTAAAGAAAAAAATTCAGAGAACTGAACATAATATTTCAACAGACTAAACTACACGATTCAACACAAAATGACATGAAACAATCAATATTGTTTGGATGTCATAAGATAACCCCAAAAACTTATACAACCTAAGTCATAATCTCACTTTTATTTTCTTTGATCATCACCTAACTTTGCAAAAAATACTTACCCAAGAGTACTGTTTATACAGTAGTTACATCACCAAATTAAAAAAAATCACAAACTTAACAAAAGTTAACCAAACTGATATTGTCCCTTCCTTGGCTTCAACTTTTCAATTCTTTCTTGGTTTTAAACTTCCAACTGATTGGTTGTGATTGCATCTTTATCTTTCCAAGTTGAATTTCTTGGCTGAATTGGAAGATTTGTTGGATCACTTACACGATTGTGGTCACCTTTGAAGCTTATTACCCTTCTTCCAATTGGTATGTGTGTAGTTGCCTCCTTTGAAGTCTGGTAAGTGTCTCTGAAATAACTGTAGGCCTTAGGCAAGGGTCTTCATCATGTTCAAAGTTTGAAAATATGCTACTTTGTTTACTGTTTTTTGAGGGGCTGTTAGGTTGATATTTTCTTCAATTTGAGAAGGGTCTGCTTCATCAACCAAACCTCTCCTATTTTGGTTTGTCTTTTCCTTCTCCTTAGTAAGCATTTTTTTATTTATTTACTTTGATATAAATAAAGAAGTTAGAAAATATATGTAATTCATAAAAATGTTAATTGAATTATTGAAAAAAATACCTCATCACAGCTCCTAGAATTATGATTTGGCTCTCCACAATTGCTACATGTCATCACTCTATCTTTTCTTAAAATAACCCACTCAACTTGCCTCTTAAGTGCCTTTTTTTTCTATCTAGCTCTCTTAACACTAGGCCTGCCAACAAGTTTGATCAACTCTGGTGGCTCCACTGCTTGACAAGGATCAATTTTTCAAAAAATTTCTTTCCTCACAGTGTAATACCCCAAAAGCCCTAAGATCGAACCCGAGAGTTGAAATAGAAAAAATAGAGTTTTCTGCAACAGGTCACAGGATGAATAATCCAGTGACCCGTGGGGTGCACCACGAGTCATTGGGTGACTCGTGGGAAGGAGTTTGGACTGGGTTGAAATTTTGAGTTTTGAGGTGACCACGAGTCGTGGTCAGCACCAAGATTCATTATGTGGGTCGTGGTCAAGAGTGATTGAAGGTGCAAGGAGTTTGGGTAGTGTTGATGACGACTTAGTCACCACGAGTCATGGTGTCTCTCGTGGTGACCCGCAGAAGGTAGGATTCGGGTGTAGGCAACGACTTGAGACCATGAGTTGTGGACTATGGCACGAGTCGTCCAGTCCCTCGTTGGGACTGGCAGTGAGTATTTTCCTGCAAATTTACTAAGAGCTTTTCCGTAATTCCTAAGTTTCTAAGGCCTATACTACGTCATTTTTAGCTCTAAAAGGTGTTTTATAAGAGGGGTAAGTTCATTTTAAGCCTTTTCCCTTTCATGCATGCAAGCCTAGGGGTTCTAAGGGGGTAATCAAGCTTAGGATTTATCAAGTTCTTCCCTAAATTTCATTAGGCTTTAAAGAGGGTGTGAAATCAGATTCTTCAAGCTATGTAGGATTATGAATGGGTGCATTCATCCACATCCACGCCTGATCCCTCTTCAATTCATGAAATTCTAGTTGATGAATCTATGGGGTTTTAACCCAACATATAAATTCTCTAAGTATCAATCATGGGTATGATCTACGCTTGTTTCTAGTGTTGAATTATGATTCATGGGAAAATTTTACAATATTTTTAATTACAAATTATGTTTTCAAGTTTTACAAATTATGATGTCCAACCATGAAAGTTCATGAATAGATGAGATTGTGATGTATGTGTTCAAGAATGATGAGATGTATATGAAGAAAGTATGATTTCAAAGTACCCATGTCTATATATATGATTTTGAATGAATTAAGCCTATGTCAAGCACGTTTAAGTATTGGGCAAGATGTTTCATGATTTATCTAAACTTCATGTATTAGCTTGCCACATGTAATTTTTTGGAGTCAGACTCCCACTATTTCAGCTTGTGGCATGGTTTGAGCTCAAGGCTCCTCATGTTATGATTTCAGATTTATGCATGTATGTTATGAGTCAGCTTCGTTACTAGATGATGGTTCAGTTTTGTTGAAAAACGATGAAGAGCATACGTATGTCTTTTGGAGTAGTGTCTAGCACCGAGTATGCTAAGGTTCAGTCAACCCTATGCCTTAGAACTACGTGTCAACATAGGTATGTTTAGATTATTTGGGACCTCCCTTGTGAGCTTCTCTTTCCCCTAAGGGTCCTTCAACTTGATATCGATATCATGGTAGCGTCCTTAGCCCTGGAAAGGCTTTGGACGGCTTTGCCCACTTGAGTGTAATAGTCAGGACCACGTAAGCTCTATTATGGTAATGTCGATTATATGAAGAGTCTCCAATTGTTTCTCATGATTTCACTTATGCATGTTCATCAGTCATGTTATTATGTTTTCAGCAGGTTTGACCCAATGTTTAGTTTTACTTATGATTATCAGTTTTCAGCTTTGGGTCATTCGATACAGTTTTGATATTCAATTATGTTCATATCATGATTTCAAAAAATAGCATACAAGCCTTACTCTCAGAATCTTATCTTGATTATGTTTGTATGATATGCATGATTTATGATTTTACTTACTTAGCGGTTTTACTTACCTTACATACTCAGTACATTCCATGTACTGATCGCATACTCTATGCTGTATCGGTTCATGATATAGGCTCAAATATTTAGGCTCAGTCCCGCTGTTAGCCAGATCCTCAGTGTTAGCACTTTCCAGTCAGAGTTGGTGAATCCTCATCTTCCGAGGGCCCTTTATCAGTTGAAGTTAGTATTTTCAGTTTCAGACTATAGTGAGTTAGTTGGGATCTTGTCTCATCAACTCGTCAATAGTAGAGGCTTTTCAGACATAGCATGTATGTAGTTTCGGTCGTGTGTTATGTATTCGAATGTTATGATATTTCCAAATTTCCACTTTATCATATATGTTAAACTTCCGCTTGATTATTTTGAGTTTAGACGTCATGTTGATGCCATGGGTTGACTTAGAGCCTCTCGGGGTTCTTTGTTCCATACGGGCTGATGTTCAGGTCGTGACAAACTTGGTATCAGAGCATTAGGTTTTGAAGTGTCCTAGGGTGTCTGAAAGCCACGTTAAGTAGAGTCTTTTTCATAGATGTGAAGCGCGGCACACTTATGACGAATAAGCTACGAAACATTTTAAGAAATGTTCCCTTCCTTCATGATCTATGTCGTGAGATGAAATGTTTCTCTATCCTTCTAATTCGTGCTATACGCATTTGCAGAATCATGCCTTCTTGCCGAGTTAATGGAAGAAGAAATGGGAATGGAAATGGCCATGAGAATGGCAATGGGGATGGGTACCGACAGGCCCCACCAGCCCATGAGGTGCATGTACCCAAGCAGGTTGCCACGCAGAGTTCAGGGCAGGCATACAAATGCTAGCTCAGGCCTTGACCGCCTAGGTCAATCAATAGGCGGTAGCGCATGTCCCTTAGAACAGGAATGTAGTGGCAACAAGAGTTAGAGATTTTTTGAGGATAAACCCTTCGGAGTTTCTTGGATCAAAGGTGGAAGAGGATCCACATGAGTTCATCGATGAGGTTCTAAAGAGCACCCAAATCATGGGGGTGACGGGAGAGGAGTGCGTTGATATAGCCTTGTATCAGTTGAATGGGTTGCGCACATTTGGTTCAAGCAATGGAAGGATAGTAGGGCAATTGGAGCAGGCTCTATTGGTTGGGATGAGTTCCATGCCGCATTTCTGGACCAGTTCTTCCCTCTTGAGATGAAGGATATTAAAGCAGCCGAGTTTGTGAACCCGAAGCAAGGAAAGATGACAATTCAGGAGTATGCCTTGGAGTTCACTCACCTGTCCAAGTATGCACCTGAGATGGTGACAGATCAGAGAGCCCGAGTTAGTCGATTCATGCATGGGATAGTTGACTACTTGGTCAAGGATTGCCGGACCGCAATGCTTCATCAGGACATTGACTTTCCCTGGATAGTTCTGTATGTCCAGCAGATGGAGGCGGTACAGGTGAGTGAGCGGAAGAGAGAGGCCAAGAGGGCCAGGACTGATAGCTTCGGATTCTCCCAACAGAGACCTAGTGGGCACCGCCAGAAGTCCCACCAGAGATCTTCAGCCCCAGCTTCATTGTCTATGAGTATGCCTTCCATATCCAAGCGCGATCAGAGGGAATGAGCATCAGGCTCTAGAGGTTAGGGTAGCATACCCACGGAGTTCAGCATTCTAGAGTGTAACAGGTGTGACCGGAGACACACAGGTCAGTGTTTGGCAGGTTCAGGTGCTTCTTTCGAGTGTGGGAAGTCCGGACATATTCTTAGAGATTGTCCAGCAGCCAGACAGGGCCATGCTAGGGGCTGAGGCGCAGCCTCTAGTTTAGTAGCTCCACCAGCACGCTCAGCTTAGCAGGGGCATCTACTAGTGCGAGTGGTGGTCAGCGCCAAAACAGATTCTATGCCTTAGCATCTTGTCAGGAGTAGGAGGTCTCACCAGATTTATCCACCTTGATGTATATGCATTGTTATATCTAGGGGCTACTCTGTCTTTTGTGACACCCTATGTTGCTAGTAGTGTCGGAGTCAGTCCCTAAATCCTATCAGAATCCTTCTTAGTTTCTACTCCAGTCAGTGATTCAGTTATAGTCAACAGGTATATAGAAATTGCCCTGTCACTGTGCTTTAGAAGATCACTTTAGCAGATTTAGTAGAGTTATCCATGACCGATTTTGATATTATCTTCGGCATGGATTGTCTACATGCATGTTATACCTCAGTCAATTGTAGAACCCGTGCAGTAGAGTTCAGATTTTCGAGTGAGCTAATCCTAGAGTGGAAGGATAGTTCAGTTGTTCCTATAGGTCGCTTCATTTCCTACATTAAGGCCAGAAAGATGAATTATAAGGGTTGCGTGTACAATCTAGTTAGGGTTAAGTATGCTACGTCTGAAACCCTGACTATTCAGTTAGTTCCTATAGTGTGTGAGTATCCCGAAGTGTTTCCAGATAATTTACCGGGAATCCCTCCCGAGCGGGAGATCGATTTTGGTATTGACCTACTTCCCGATATATTGCCTATATCTATTCCTTCTTACAGAATGGCCCCAGCTGAGCTAAAGGAGTTGAAGGACTTTCTAGACAATGGTTTTATCAAACCTAGAAAATCCCCATGGGGTGCACCAGTTCTCTTTGTTCGCAAGAAGGATGGTTCTCTTCGTATGTGCATTGATTATCGGCAATTGAACAAAGTTACCATCAAGAATAAGTATTCTCTCCCCAGGATTGATGATTGTTTAACTAGCTCCAGGGTTCCAAGTGTTTCTCAAAGATAGACCTTAGATTCGGATACCATCAACTCAGGGTTTGGGAGAGTGACATCCCGAAGATAGCCTTCAGGACTTGGTATAGTCACTATGAATTTATAATTATGTCTTTTGTACTAACGAATGCTCTTACAGCTTTTATGGATTTAGTGAATAGGGTGTTCAAGCTATATTTAGATATGTTCGTGATTGTGTTCATAGATGATACCCTTATATACTCTCGGAGTGAGGAGGAGCATACCACTCATTTGAGGGTGGTGCTACAGACTCTTAAGGATCACCAATTGTATGCTAAATTCAGTAAATGTGAGTTTTGGTTAATTCAGTGGAAATTTTAGGTCATGTTGTGTCAAGTGAGGGTGTACAGGTGGACTCTCAAAAAATAGAAGTGGTGAAGAATTGGCCTAGACCAGTTAGTCCTTTGGATATCAGGAATTTCTTGGGTTTAGCTAGCTATTATAGGAGGTTTGTCGAAGGGTTTTCATCCATTGCAGCACCATTGACTAAGTTAACCCAGAAGAAAGTGAAGTTTCAATGGTCGAAGGCTTGTGAGAAGAGCTTTCAAGAGTTGAAAACTCAACTCACTTTAGCACCAGTGTTAACCTTACCTGAGGGTACTGATGGGTTTGTGGTATATAGTGATGCCTCAAGGATCAGCCTTGGTTGTGTACTCATGCAGCACGGTAAAGTTATAGCCTATGCTTCCAGGCAGCTGAAGGTCCATGAAAAGAATTACCCAACTCACGACCTCGAGTTGGCGGCGGTAGTATTTGCTTTGAAGATTTGGAGACACTATCTATGCAGGGTCCATGTAGATGTGTTAACGGACCACAAAAGCCTACAGTACGTGTTTACCTAAAGGGATCTAAATCTATGCTAGAGGAGGTGGTTGGAGCTATTGACGGATTATGATATGAGTATCCTTTATTATCCGGGCAAGGCTAATGTGGTGGCGGATGCTCATAGTAGGCTTTCTATGGAGAGTGTGTCCCATGTAGATGAGGAGAGGATAGAGCTAGTAAAAGATGTGCATCAGCTTGCACGACTAGGAGTTCGACTTGTTGACTCGATAGATGGTGGTGTCATTATTCAGAATGGATCAGAATCCTCTCTAGTGACCGAGGTTAAAGCTAGAAAAGATGAGGATCCAATTTTTGTAAAGTTAAAGAAAGCTGTTTAGAATCAAAAGGTAGAAGTCTTCTCCCAAGGGGGAGATGATGTGCTTCAATATTAGGGTCGTTTGTGTGTATCGAAGGTTGATGACTTGCGAGATCGGATATTGCACAAGGCCATGGTTCTAGATACTCTATACATCTATGTGCCACCAAGATGTATCGTGGCCTACGGGGAGTCTATTAGTGGAATGCCATGAAGAAGCGCATAACAGAATTTTTGGTTAAGTGCCCAAATTGTCAACAAGTGAAAGTGGAACATCAAAAACCTGGAGGTGAACTTCAAGACATTATTATCCCTACTTGGAAGTGGGAGGAGATCAATATGGACTTCATTATAGGGTTTCCTCATACAGGTCAAAAATATGACTCTATTTGGGTGGTTGTAGACAGGTTGACTAAGATAGCTCATTTCCTATCGGTCAAAACTATCGATTCAGAGGAGGATTATGCTAAGATATACATTTGGGAGTTATTTCGGTTTCATGGAGTGCCATTTTCCATCATATCAGATTGAGGTACTTAGTTTACCTCCCAGTTTTGGAGATCATTTCAGAAGGTCTCGGTGCTCAGGTCAAGCTTAGCATAGCATTTCATTCGCAAACAAATGGTCAGGCGGAGCGGACTGTTCAAACTCTGGAGGATATGTTGAGAGCGTGTGTGATTGATTTCAAAGATAGTTGGAATGATCATTTGCCTCTCATTGAGTTTGCATATAACAACAGCTACTATTCCAGCATTCAGGTGGCTCCATGTGAGGCTCTTTTTGGCGAAGGTGTAGATCACCTATTGGTTGGTTTGAGGTTGATGAAGCTATATTGATAGGTCCATATTCGATTCATGAGGCTATGGAGAAGGTTCAGCTTATAAGGGAAAGATTGAAAACAGCTCAGAATCGCCAAAAGTCCTATGCGGATATGAGGAGGAGGGAGCTTGAGTTTGAAGGTGATGATTGAGTGTTTCTGAAGGCATCTCCCATGAAGGGAGTGATGAGGTTTGGAAAGAAAGGGAAACTCAGTCCCCATTATGTTGGCCCGTACTGGATTATGAGATGTGTTGGCAAGGTGGCCTATGAGTTGGAGTTACCCTCAGAATTGGATTCAGTTCATCCAGTCTTCCATGTATCTCTCTTGAAAAAGTGTTTGGGTGATCCAGCTCTAGTTGTTCTGGTGGAGAGTGTAGGTATGAAGGATGGCCTTAGCTATGAGGAGGTTCCGGTGGAAATACTTGACCGTCAGGCTTGAAAACTAAGAAAATAAGAAGTAGCCTCAGTCAAAGTTTTGTGGAGGAACCAGCATGTTGAGGGAGCTACATGGGAAGTCGAAGCATATATGATGGCTAAAAACCCACATCTATTCCCTTCCAGCTCAGTTTCAGCTTGAGGTATCTGTTTCCTCCTTAGAACTCTATTCAGTTTCATGTTCAACTCATGTGCCCCAGTCTCTTTCATGTTAATGAATGTATGTGTGATTCATGAATTCAGTTCATTTATGTAGTTCAGTTTGGAGTCAGTCACTCTTTCAGTTTTCAGCTTATGTGTTCAGTATTTGAGTATGATGATTGCATTTCTCTATTTTCAGTATGTTTTCCCTTATTTGAGGACGAATGTTTCCAAGGGGGAGATATTGTAATACCCCGAAAGCCCTAAGATCAGACCCAAGAGTTGAAATGGAGAAAATAGAGTTTTCTGCACCAGGTTACAGGACGAGTCGTCCAGTGACCTGCGGAGTGCACCATGAGTCGTTGGGTGACTCATGGGGAGGATTTTGGACTCGGTTGAAATTTTGAGTTTTGAGGTGACTACGGGTGTGACCATGAGTCGTGCTCAGCATCATGATTCGTTGTGTGGGCCATGGTCAAGAGTGGTTGAAGGTGAAAGGAGTTTGGGCAGTCTTGATGACGACTTGGTTACCACGAGTTGTTGGGTACAACACCAGTCGTGGTGATCCTCAGAAGGCAGGATTTAAGTGTAGGCAACGACTTGAGACCACGAGTCGTGGTCTAGGGCATAGGTCGTCCAGTCCCTCGTTGGACCAGTGAGTATTTTCCTGCGAATTTACTAAGGGCTTTTTCATAATTCTTAAGTTTCTAAGGCTTATACTGCGTCATTTTTAGCTCTGAAAGGTGTGTTTTAAGAGGGGTAAGTATATTCTAAGCCTATTCTCTTCCATGCATGCAAGCCTAGGGGTGCTAAGGGGTAATCAAGCTTGGGATTCATCAAGTTCTTCCCCAAATTTCATTGGGCTTTCAAGAAGGTGTGAAATCAGATTCTTATAGGTATGTAGGGTTATGAATGGGTGTATTCATCCATACCCATGCCCGATCCCTCTTCAATTCATGAAATTTTAGTTTATGAATATATAGGGTTATAACCCAACATATGAATTCTCTAAGTATCAATCATGGGTAGGATCTATGCATGTTTCTAGTGTTGAATTATGATTCATGGAAAAATTTACAATGTTTTCAACTACAAATTATGTTTTCAGGTTTTACAAATTATGATGCCCAACTATGAAAGTTCATGAATAGATGAGATTATGATGTACGTGTTCAAACATGATGTGATGTATATGGAAAAAGTATGATTTCAAAGTATCCATGTCTATATCTATATTTTCGAATAAATTAAGCCTATGTCAAGCATGTGTAAATATTGGGCAAGCCCATATGATCAAGTATGTTTCATGATTTATCTAAAATTCATGTATTAGCTTACCACATGTATTTTTTGGAGTCTAGACTCCCACTACTTCAGTTTGCGGCATGGTTTGAGCCCAAGGATCCTCTTGTTAAGATTTTAGATTTATACATGTATGTTATGAGTCAACTTCATCAGTAGACGATGGTTCAACTTTGTTGAAAAATGAGAGCATATGCATGTTTTTGGAGTAGTTTCTAGCACCGAATAGGTTAAGGGTCAATCAATCCTATACCTCAAAACTACGTGTCAACATAGGTATGTTCAGATTATTTGGGACCTCCCTTGTGAGCTTCCCCTGCCCCCAAGGGACCTTCAACTTGATATCGATATCATGGTAGCGTCCTTAGCCCTGGCAAGACTTTGGACGGCTCTGCCCACTTGAGTGTAATAGTTGGGACCACATAAGTTCTATCGTGGTAATGTGATTATATGAAGAGTCTCCCATTATTCCTCATGATTTCAGTTATGCATGTTCATCAGTCATGCTATTATGTTTTCAACAGGTTTGACCCAACGTTCAGTTTTACTTATGATTATCAATTTTTAGCTTTGGGTCATTCGATTCAGTTATGTTTATATCATGATTTCAGAAAATAGCATGCAAGCCTTACTCTCAGAATCTTATCTTGATTATGTTTTTATGATATGCATGATTTATGATTTTACTTATCTTACCTACTCAGACATTCCACATATTGACCGCATACTCCATGCTGTATCGGTTCATGATAAAGACTCAGATATTCAAGCTCAGTCCCGTTGTTAGCCAGATCCTCGGTGTTAGCACTATCCAGACAGAGTTGGTGAGTCCTAATCTTCCGAGGGCCCTTTATCAGTTGCAGTTAGTATTTTCAGTTTCAGACTATAGTGAGTTAGTTGGAGTCTTGTCCCATCAACTCGTCAATAGTAGAGGCTTTTCAGACATAACATGTATGTAGTTTCAGCCGTGTCTTATGTATTCAAATGTTATGATATTTCCAGATTTTCACTTTATCATATATGTTAGACTTCCGCTTGATTATATTGAGTTTAGACGTCATGTTCATGCCATGGGTCGACTCGGAGCCTCTTGGAGTTTCTTTGTCTCGTGTCTAGATCTCGGCCTTTGTTCGAGTCATGATACACAGGTTACAGCTTATGTTTGTAAGTTAGCAGAAATTCCTCCTTGTTATGATACCAATTCATTTCAATTAGAGGGTTAATCTTTTTATGCAACAAGGCCTGAATTGTAAGAGGACATGGAATTCCTTCTAGATCTCATGCCCTGCAAGTGCATCTTTTCATCATCAAATTAATTATGTCTGTCAAATCCCTCAGTCACCTCATATCCATTATCCCCATTGCAATCAACCTTACAAATTTGAGCTATTTTTAGATATTCATTATATAACTTCAAGCTTACAGGGCTGAATTCGCCCCTCCGTTTTATCACAAAATCCTCTTGTTCTCTCAATCAGTTCATCACTTTGATTTTTATATCTTTCAGCATTCCAATGATGTGCTTGAATCTTGCTTCAAATATCCAAGAATTGAATGACTCGATCATATTATTTTCAACTACTGGAGTCTTGCACATATAGGCTCTACACCAACTTTTAGGAGGATAACTAAGAAAATCCTCTCCAGCGGTAAATCCATTTGTTTCAATTGGCTTAGATAGTCTTGGAAGTCCCCTTCATAAGTGCACCATCCACTCCACCAAAGATGTTTCTTCACACGCCTTTACCATGTATTTTGCACCAATTTGCCTCAATATGTCTTACATAGTATCTATAATGTGATTTAGGGAGTACGATCTTTTTTGCATCAAGTAATCCCTACATGTCAAAGGTAAACAATTAAACTATCAAAGATGCAAAAACATTACTAAAAAGAGAAATAAACATAAATGCAATTAGATAATATACCTTCTGCATATCTGACATAAAGGTTATGCCTTCTCCATTTTGGAGTTCAAATGAATGTTGAAGTAGCTCCAAGAACTATTTCCAAGTCCTTTTGGTCTCCTTATCCATGATAGCCTAAGCTAAAGGGTAGAAGTGCTTCATATTTTCCTGACCAACAACAATCAGTAATTGTCCTTTGGCTTTACCTTTAAGAAATGTACCATCTAATCCGATAAAGGATCTCAACCCTTCCTTAAAACCCATCTTCATTGCCTTGAAATAGATATACATTCTAAGAAATTTTCTTCTTTCTTGAGAAAGTGCTTCCTTAGATAAATTAATCACAACATCACTTCCTGGATTGGGTTCCTTCAGTTCAGTGGCATAAGCCTCAAGTTTGTTATAACCATCAGTAAAGCTACCTTTTAAAGTTTCCAGAATCATTCTCTTAGCTCTTTTGCACTTTTCTTGACTAGAATTTAGAGTAAAAGAAACATTCAAATTGAACCTCATTTTCCTAATCTTATACTTTGGATTTTCTTGTAATTTTCTCTTGAAATAGTGAGTTATGGTAGAGTAATCAACCAAAGAATTATCAAATACTTCTTCACATGTATGCTCATCCTTTAGAGTTTTAATTCTCACTCCAAGAGTATCAGCATCCCCAGAAATATGACATACAAATGGACATAACTCTCCATTACATGTATATCTCAACCTAGACCTATCACTTTTAGCTACCGTTAACTTTACCTTGTTAGCCAATCCATAATGCCTAATGCATTTTCTTGCTTCTGGTATGTCCTTGAAGGACATTTCCTTAAACAACTCTAAGTAATCATACAGACCTTCAGAAATATTCATCTTTTTTCAGTAGCAATTGCCTCTAATTCTTCGGTATCATATTCTAGAGAATCAGACACAACTTCACTTTCACTCTCACTACAATCAGTGCCAACTTCAGCAACTACTAAGAAAAATGACTTAGTATGTTGGACAATATTAGGAACAGGGACACATAACTCACAGTCATCTACAGGAAATAAGTTCATTATAAAAAATTCTTCAGAAATAAGAGATAGCAACAATCTAATTCCAACATCCCCTTCTACTTCATAGTATCTTCCAGAAGGATTGGTTACAATTAACTGTTGCACACCAACAAATTCAAATCGAGTAGTGTATTCACTGACTATGTCTCTAAAAGAAAGAAGGTCTGAATCATACCCTCTCCATAAGTTGTACAATTTCTTGCGGTACAAGATGTGAGGTTCTTTAATCCATTCACCACCATAATTGAAATATATGTCAATATTAACCATTTTAATACGCTGAAAATATTTGACAAAACAAAAAGGAAAACAGTTTTAAAAGAGTTAAGAACTAAGAAAGAGAAACAACTAAAAAGGAAGAAAAAAGATGAGGAGTTGGGAGATGACAAATCAAAAGAAGCTAACTAAAGGATCCCGTAGATAAAGATGAATCAAATAAACAAAAGTAATTTACAATTGCAGAATTATAAATTAAAAAAGGACCACATTTCATGACGATTAAAAAATAAAAATAAAAACATAAAAGGGACCATATTTCATGATTATTGAAGAATAAAAAATATGAAAGAGACTAAATTTTATGATTGCTCAAGAATAAAAAAGATAAAAGTAATATATTTTCATATCCAAACAAATATAATTTCTAAACTAAAAGTACTATCACAAAAATTCGACAATAAATCAATATAATAACCGACACACACACACACATATACATAATACAAGCAGATTATGTCAGAGCTCCACTTATTAAACTACTCAGGAAAATAAATTCGAACAACACAATAATCGACACACACACGCGCGCGCGCGCGCGCGCGCGCACACACATATATATATATATATATTAGAGCAGATTATGTCAAATTTGAACCAATACCTAAAATCCTAGACTATGAACTTTTTCTCAGTTCTTTATTACTAAAATGAAGAAGATGAATGGTCAGATGAAGGAAATTCAAAGAAGAAGAAAGATCATACCTTTAAGCATTAATCTCTCAAAGCACCTGCTCTTTAGTTTTCCATTGCTCCTTTTGTTTCTTTCCAACAGAGAAAAGAAAGAGTAGGGTTACTGCAATTGTTTATCCGACTTTGAAGGGAATGGGTGAGGTAAATTAATTGGGCGGGGTGGGTTAAATTAAATTGGGGATGAGTTTTTTAATTCTAGGCCTGCCATGTGTCCATCTGTTAAATATAAGAGCAAATATATGTCAAAGTATAACGGGAAGGGTATATTTGGCCCGAAAGTATGACGAAAGGTATATTTAAACTATTTTCGATAGTACGGGTTATATTTGATCCTATTTCGAATTGAATTGTATATCTAATCTGTTTATAAATAATTAAAGTATGCACATTCAGATGTTGAAAAACAAACGATTTTAATCATTCAGATGTGTATTCAGATTCAGATGTATTAATCTTAATGAAAATAAATGAGGCCTAATTCTTTAAAATATAAATCCAAACCAAACAAAAAAAAATATTGATTTCTTTATTCACTTGGTTCAATTCTCAATTTGAATTAATTTGTAGATTCACTTTGAACGCTCCCAAGTCTTCGCACGCGGAAAGCACGGGATTCTATTTGGAGACTCTTCAGAGCTACACTACAAAACCTCCCATGGCTGCTCACATTTTTACTGTGCTAAAACTTCACTGTTCCTTTTACACAAATGAAGATCGCTTCGTTTTCACTACTTCGGCTACCTTTCACCGTCTCCTCCACTCGCCACCGCTTCTTCTCCTCCGTCATCGCCGCCGCAGGCCGTCACCAAAACCCTAACAATATCTCAAGGAAGCTTCAGCAACCGAACAAAAATCTCCTCAAAGCTCGTGAAACTATCAATAAACATTTCTCTACTCTGGCACCGATTCTTTCTCAGGAAGACAAGCCTCACCTCTCTCACGACCAAGCCGTAGGAACCGTTGCGTCTTCACAAGCGAATTTCATGCGTGTTATCGTCCAATATATTCCTCCAGAAACTTCTATGGATCCTTCTGGAAGCTTCAGCAAGGGTTCGGGGGAAATTGGAGTTGAGTTGTTGTGTGTGGTGAAGGCCGTGTTGAAGAAGATTAAGAGGAGAGTTTTGGTTGGGGATAAGGTTTTGGTAAGTTCAATTGATTGGGTGGATAGACGCGGAGCTATTGAGAATGTGTTTCAGAGGAAGACGGAGATTTTGGATCCTCCTGTAGCTAATGTGGATCATTTGCTAGTGTTATTCTCTATGGATCAGCCAAAGATTGAGCCATTCTCGCTCACTAGGTTCCTCGTAGAAGCTGAATCAACCGGAATTCCTCTCACTCTTGCGTTAAATAAATCAGAACTTGTTTCTCAAGAGGTTAGAAATACACTAACACTGATATATCAATTCCACGTGTCTTCACGCATATGATGAAAGCAATGCTGAATTGCGCAAGATGGTGTTTCTGTTAATTCTTAGATAATCTGCTTTATGATTCGATTAGTTGACAAATACTTAGTACTTGGATAAATTGAGTTGCTTGCTAGTAATTTTTATTTGCCACTAGTAGATGATCTTTACTTCTGAATGGGTAACCTACTGATTAGATGAACACATTGTTATATCAACAACTACATCCAGGGATCTGGGATTTGAGCATGGAGGGGGTACCAATATCTTTAACATAGATATGAACAATTACTAGCTAGCCGCAAAGTCACCCGTGCTTCCACGAACATAGTCATTTTTGAATAAATAACAACATAAACGAAATGCAGTATCTTTCTTCACAATGTACTCCAACCATCTAGAAAAGGACCGACTGAAACACTACTTATTCCTACTTAATGCTACATTTTCATAGCCCGGGGTGGGGGTGGGGGGTGGGGGGTAGCTACAACATTAATAGGAAAAAGATTTAGCTAATATCGAATAATGTTAGATATTTAATAGGACTAATAGCACTTTTGCTCACTAATTATTGTTAAATTTTAGCTTTGGTCTTTGTAATATCCAACTAAGCCCTTTTAACCTTCAATTACTTGGATGTGCTCTTTCTGATCCCTTTGCTCGTGAATATTCACCAAATTTTCAGAATTATTAATCGTTCCACTATTTAATTACCTATATGTTATGTTAAGCTTGTACTGTTATTTCATATTTGAGGGTAATATACTTTCAAAAATAGTTAAAATATAGCATATTTCCTTCATAAATGACCAAAAACACATTTTAATTAATTGAAAGTTAAATGTGTTGATTCATATGTTACAAGGACCAAAATTAATATTTTCATTAATTTTGAGACCATAAATACAATTTATATCTATGTAATACAGAACTTCCAATTTAAGATTGACCTATTAGAAAAAGTCAAAAGATTATGATCTTGCCCTTATAACAGTAAGGAATACAGTGAACTCCGGAAAAAAAGTACATCATGGAATGTTGTAGCTAAGATTCGATCCCAAGTAACTAAGCATAAGGGCAAAGTTGAGGGGCACCAGCGCACCCATTTAGCTTTTGTGCTTCAGGGGTCCTTGTTTAATATATGATCATTCTTTCATATAAGGCTACTCATCGGGCAGATAATTATGCTTAACAGTTTGTCTTATTGGATATCAGCTTTTAAATATACTAATTTGCTAGCCAACCTATAAGATATCGGTTGATTCAGTATCGGGTTAGCAATTATCGGGCAGTGTATTGGCTAAATATAAGAAAGTCTCTCACTTTCTAATGTATCTCACTGCCGGAGTAAATCGAAACTAAACTTGGCCCATTATCGCTAGAATGAAAACGATCTCATTTGTCATTCAATCACAAATTGCTTATGTCACTCGACTTTACATCTTAAGTGCTACTGTTGTACTATTCTTTTTCTTCAATTAAGATCACAGAAATTCTCTTCTTCCGTTGTTGAAGACGAGATTAAGAGAAGACTTACTTTCTTTCACCAATTTCAAGGAGAGGCTGTGCTGAAAAATGAAGTGACGAGGAGCTTTGCTGCTAAAAATACTGAATGAGTGAATGGGGCTTTACCTTAGGGTTTCAATAGATATTTAATATATCTAGGGGTAAAAATGTAAATATGATAATTCTTAATGGGTTAACGGTTTGTCCGATAAGGAAATGGAGTAATCCGCCCCTACACCGATAAACTGTTAACTACATAATTTTGATCCGTTCACCAATCGCTAATCCGATAACCCAATACCAATAAGCTAATTTTGCAGTTGGGTTATGGTTTGGTTTTGAACAGCCCTAATTTCGTGGTATATACACATATATACAAAGAAATTTCCGAGGTTAGCGGGTGCCTGTGACCCCCCCCCCCCCCCCCCCCTCTCCCTCTCCCATTGGGTAGGTCGGCCTCTGTTTGCATCTCAATCTCAAACTTGTTTGGTTTGGTTAAATGAATTATTTGTATCCATTTCACAGTTCAGGTCCTTTATCAGAACATCACTATGCCTTGGGATGATTCCTAGTGAGGGATTACTTGTTAATTTGTTTATGCATCCTTTTACTTGTATGTTGTCATTTCGTTTTTGATCTTCTCAAGTACTGGTTGCAATGCTTGACATTAGATTTATATACCATTTCTTAGAATGGGATACACGTGTCTTTGCGTTGGAATTACCTTTGAGATGGGCTAGGATGTGAGGTGAAAAATACAATATCAGCTTGTTAGATTTTCAAAGAGTGTACTCTAACTGACGAAAGAGGGAAGCAGAAGAATAGAACACACAAGGAGGATTCTGGATTGTGTATATAGTAAGATGAAAAAGTGTAGCATCCAAGCACGTATTGACTACTTTTTATGTGCTTCAGATTTGATACTACTTTCTTCCGTCCTGTTTATATTTTGTGGTCATTTCACTAGATGCTGAAAGCCAGTGATTTTTCGGCAGGAAATAAAAGCATGGAAATCTAGGCTCCGTGGTTGGGCCTATGAACCAATCTTTTGCAGCGTTGATTCCAAGCGCGGACTTGATACACTCCAGTTTATTATGAGAGAACAAACATCCGTCATTGTTGGTCCCAGTGGCGTGGGGAAATCCAGCCTTATTAATGCTTTGAGAGGCAATAAGCACGTTCTTGGTGCAGTTGAAGAGCGAAACTGGTTTGATCCTGTGCGTTTGTCCTTTTTCATCATTTTATATTATGTATTACATTATTTTGTTTAGAACCCTTTGGTTTAGTGTTTCCTTTTTTTAATTATGATAGCAGATTCTAGGGAGCAAGTGGTTTGAAGAGCAACGTGTTGGGGAAGTGTCAGTAAGAAGTGGCAGAGGAAAGCATACGACGAGGCACGTGTCTTTGCTTCCATTGCCTGATGGCGGGTATCTTGCTGATACTCCAGGATTTAACCAGCCTAGTTTGATTAAAGTGACGAAGAATTCTCTTGCACATCATTTTCCGGAGGTCTGTCCTGATGGCACTGCTTGGTCTCTAAATTTTGTTTATTGTTGCACAATATCTAAATCAATCTATATATGTGAATCTCATGAGTAATTCCAATCTAATTACTATGGATTCAGATCCGCAAAATGCTTAAAGATAGTGCACCTGCAAAGTGTGCATTCAATAATTGCTTGCATCTTGGTGAACCTGGGTGCCTTATAAAAGGTGATTGGGAAAGATGCTCATATTATCTTCAGTTGCTTGACGAAATTAAGATCAGGGAGGAGTTTCAGTTGAGGACCATTGGAACTAAACGAGAAGGTGATGTTAGGTATGTTCGGAATGCATCTATACTTTGATGAGATATTTATCAATTGACTCATGCACAACTAAAGGTATGTCTTAAAAACTTTTCTTCACAAAGTAAGAAGTCAGAGATAATAATACTATGAGTCAGTAACTCTCACTAAAAGTCTAAAAGTGCATGTTGCCATCCTTGAATCTCCTGCAGTTTTAATATTTATATTCGCTGATGATACTTTTAGAATGAAGTGCTGATTGACACTTCTTTGAGATTATTATTATCTAGAAACTGAGGTTCCATATGCTTGACGACATAATTATTACACCGCATAATCCAAATGGCAAGGATTACATTGCTGTACAAATCAAAGATGGTAAATTCAGAAAGGACATTTTCTTTGGCGAAGTTTGTGCTTGGTAGCTTAATCTTGTAATTGTTTGGCATTTCTTTATTCATGTATGGGACCTTGTTTTCATCAGAGTACTTGAACTCTTTATTCATGAAAGGGTACCTGCTGCTGTCTCACTTATAGTGCTGTAAAACTAAGTACTGCAATTTATTGACTAGCCAGTATTATGGTTTTTTTGTGCTCCATTTCCTGCTCTTCATTTATTTTATTTTTCTCTAATCCTATTGTTAATCCATTTGCCTGAAATGGCAAGTATATTTCATTTGTGGGATGATGCAAACCATTCTAGCTCCTTCCCTAAAGAAACGGAAGTATCTATTTAAAACATCTTGCAGGTGCAAAGTAGGAGACAAGGGAGTTGTGCAAGCAGAACCGCGGCTGGAGGCCAAGAAATACAGGAGACAATCTCGTAAAAGAGTGAACCAGTCATTACTAGATGAATTGGATGAACTTGATGACGAAGATGATACACTGGAGGATGACAATCCTATTCTAAGAGCAATGAGGGAAGAAAATCAATAGAAAAGCTAAACAATTCAAAAGGTTCTGAAAATTTTCAGTAGGCATGCATGCATCTATTTGCCTCAATCCTTCTCGGCTTGTAAGTAGTGAATTTCTAACAATGTTCTCTTAAGCTGAGAGTGGTCGAAGGGATTGCCAAGATGTTGTAGACGGCAAATGTTCTGGTCTGGCACTGTGTCTCAATGATGTAAACCAGCTTAAACGATGGTGGAAGCTAACACGACGACTTAGTGCAGTACATCTAAGAAAAAGGGGATATGCATTTCCTTCTGCCTTTAATTTTTCCATCTATGTTTTCCGTGATTATTTCCGCTATAATTTGACGATGCTATAGTGCATGGCATCCTAATGAATGGATTGATAATTGGTACCCTTTATTCGCTTCTGAAGGTGCTGACCCTTTGAGCATATTATGAAGCCCTATATTGGAGTTCCCTCCGCTTTTTCGATTGGATATGCGTCCAGTTCTCAACCTTGTTTCCTAACGAGTGGGCAGATAGATGTCGAACAAATAACTGCAGGAGTTTTACTTCCCTTGGAGTTGGAAATTCACTGATCATGGTTTTGGAAAGTGTTCCAGGCATCTTATAACAAACAGAGGAAAATAGCAAAAAGTTAAATCTTTTGTAGGCTATTTGGATACGGGACTGAGTTTAAATATATTTTTTCAAAATTGGTGCAGGGTGGTGGTTTATGTTGGTGTAATAATGTAAATTTTTGAACTAGTTTATTGTACATGCTTAGCACGTGAGTATTGCGTCAATTAATTAAAAATATATATATAATGAATAAACTATTACATATATAGCCCATTTCATTGAGTACATCATTTTAAAATATTATAAAGATATTACTAAGCAATATATTTGAGATACAAAATAAATATCAAATAAAAATTTAAGTTTCTGAAAACGATCAATATTAATTCTATTTACCTATCTTGATAAAGGGTTAATATTATTATTAAAAAATTATATATGAATTAATATTTATGACTTTGAAATAAATTGAAAATTTGATACTTTAACTTTCCTGTAACTTCTCATCCTTTTTAATTAATAAAACATAATATTATTTTATAGCTTTTAGAGTCCACAATGGATATCCTAATTAACATGTAGTTTTCATTATGTAAAATAGTTAGATGAATTTTATTATTTAGATGAAAATGAAATCTCTATTTTATTACATATAGAAAATTCTACAAATTCATTTCTAAATATTAAAAATTTCTAAATAAATTAAATAAGGAAAAAGTCATTATTAAAATTTTATTAATTACAAAATCCTAAATATTACAAACTAATATATATATATATATATATTCTATTTAATTCGAATAAGAAAAAATTTAATAAATAAAATTTAGTTGATTTCAAAGTCCTGAATATTAAATAATTTAAACAATATGGTAGAATATTCATGTGGTACTTTCTCAGATTTTACACATGTGATATATGTTTCTTCTATTTCTCCAAGTAAAGCTCTTTCCGTCACAATACCTATTGTGTCAATTTTTTTGAATTTATAATTTAGTTTTGGAAAGAATATTCTATTGGCTCAAAAATTCAATTATCTTTAGCAAAAAATGGCGCCAACTAATAAATACACAACACAAAATAAAACCACATTATAAAAAAATGATTTTAGATAAATAAATCATTGAAATTTCTGCTTGATTATGTCAAATCCTATTTGTATAATATATTTAATACTAAGACAATGTTATGATTTACAACCTCAACTTCTCAATATAATATCTAGATGGATAATAACTTTATTTTTTTTTAACAAATTATTAACATTTCACATTTTACAATACATAGTTCAAATTGGAAAACAATTATATAAGGTAAAACTTAATTATAAAATTAAAATAACAAATGAACTAATATTTAGAACTTTGAAAAAAAAAACTGAGAATTTTTCACTTTAACTTTCCTATAATTAACCTTAGCGTATAACTAATATCCAATTAATTGAAATCATGCTAACAGTCATTTAATCACGAATTTGGTTGTGTTTTAGTTTTTTGGGGTGTTCAATTGCGCTTTAAGGTGATTATAGCTATTACAATTTTGTAGTTATTAGAGTCAGAAATTTTATTGGTATCTTAGCATGTAGTTATCATAAAAAATAACTGAAAACTCTTTATTTTACGTATATTAACATCTACAAAATCCTCTCTAAATATTAGTGTTTCAATTTAAATAATAAAAGATTTAATTAATTCTCAAGTCTTAATTATTATGAAAATAATAATTAAATTATAATTTTATTATATGTTTAGAGAAATTTTATCACGCAGTGGTCATTTGTCCACCTCTTCAACTCACAAGTAAAGAATGTAACATGCGACTACACCAATCGATGCTTCTTTCTTTCTTCATTCTCCTCTCGAATTTCTCAACGTAACTCTAGATGAATAAGAATATAATAGACTCGAATGATGAGCATGGATCGGATATAATTTTGCAACTGATTTGTTTAGAGAATGTGGCTTATTGGTGGAAAATAGAAGGCTTGTTGAGTACTATTATTTAACAATCTCATAAGAAAAAGATAATGTCATATTAAAATTAACTTGAGCAAGAAAATTTTGGCTAAGATGCTAATTTAAGGAAATAACTCATAGAAAGATATGTAAATATTTTAATGGCAATTTTAGAAAGATTCGTGAATCTTATTTAAATTAACTTGGAATTTTTAGATAATTCTAAAAATATTTTAACTATGGCATGTTGAAGACTGCGATTCGATGGTAATAAAATTATTTAAGGTAGTATTTTGTTTTTTCTACTAACTCACGTTAGTATCCTTTAAAAAAAAAGATTAAATATGTGAGGATAACTTTACCTGTATTCTAAATTATTTACCTTTTTAATAATTTAATTAAGAATTTTTTTAATTGATTTTAAAGTTCTAAATGTTAAATACATAATTCAAATAAGGCAAGGTTTAATAACCAACTTTTAATAGATTTTCAATTTCTAAATATTAGGAATAATTGAATGATTATTTTATCTGATATGAAATTTTATTTTTAAATTTTATAAAAGGCGATCTATATTTTGTTAAGAACAAATATTTGATTAATCACAATATTTCTACAGTTCCCATATATGCACGATTTATAGACAAAGTAAATTACTTCGAGAAAGCAAGAAAAAAGAGTTTAATTCATGACCGCTATTGTGTAGATCAAACCAAAAGCATTTAGTTGACAAATATCAATATAACATCTTTTATGATGTGCCTTAATTTCTTGAACTTCTTTGCATTTGAAATACTCTCATCAAATATATGAAATAGATTGGCTATCCTGCAGAAGAAAGACAAGGTAAAAACTAAGTGAGATGAGAATTAAGTTTCGCTGGCACTATCATGAATTATACAAAATACATTAACAATCAAGAAAATGGAGAGGGAGTCTATTAGTTCTAGCAACTAAAATTAAAAATATAAAATTTAAATAACATAAGTTATTAATTCGATAAGTGTTCTTATATAGTAAATAAAGACGTTTAATATTAATTATTACTTTAGACAACACAATGTTTATTTGATAAAATTATGTCATATCACTCAATATATTTAATATAAGAGTTGTTTTTACCAAAAGTCTTAACTTATTCAATTTGAATAGGAGTGAGATAAATTTTTAATGTACGCGTATGTATTTTAATTAATTTATAAGTATTGAAAGGAAGCAATATTTAATTTACACAATTAATATAAGGAACATATTTATACAACCTAATTGGTTAATTATTACTATTATTTTTCTATAAATATGTCTTATTACATGACTCGAATAAGAAAAAAATTAATACACAATATTTAGTTGAGTAAAGGTCTTAACCTATTCAATTTGAATAGGAATGAGATAATATTTAATGTACGTGTATACACTTTAACTAATATATAAATATTGGAAATAAGCAATATTTACTTTACATAATTAAAATAAAGAATGTATTTCATATAAGCTAATCAGTTAATTATTACTATTATTTTTCTATAAATATGTCATATTACATAACTTAATTATGGAAAAAATTAATACATCGTATTTGATTGATTTTAATGTCTTATATATTAAAAAATAATTAAATTATTATTCTTAAATCTTAAAACTACGTGTAAACACTTTAACTAATATAAATATTGAAAATAAGATGGATTTAATTTACATAATTAAAATAAAGAACGTATTCATATAACCTAATCGGTTACTTATAACTACTTCCTCTATTTCATTTTAATTGTTAGGCTAAGATTTGCAGACCCATTAAGAAAAAATTAATAGGATGGTAATTTGACTAATATAACCTTACTAATTTTTTTGCAAACATACAATAATAATTCTTTCACATTTTAGAATGACTTTAAGTACTAAGGGTAGAATTGAAAAAACATGGTCAATTATCTCTTGAATTTTGAAACTAGCAAGTATTTTGAAACAACTATTTTTAGTATATCTAGCAATTAAAATGGAACGGAGAGAGTATTATTCTTCTATAGATATGTCATATTACATGACTCAATTAAGGAAAAAACTAATACACAATATTTAGTTTGTTTCAAAATCTTAAATATTAAAAAAATAATTAAATTACTATTCTTTAATGTTAAAAAAATAGTAAATGACTATTTTGTCTATTGTAGAGTCTTTTAATGAATAGCAAAAAATTCAATCAACCTTCTAAGGGCCTTCATGCTTTTAATATAGTACTAGTCCTAGTGTATGCGCCTTGCGCGTGTCCCTCATATTAATAAGAATAAATTTTTAAAAAAATGGTATAAATAATATTTAAAAAATATGTTTGTGTAGCAATATAAAAGATAGAAATTATGAATTTCAAATTGATAATGATTATGTTTAAGAGTTTAATCCAATCCAGCAGTTCTTCCTTCAATTTATTCTAATACTTGTTTCAATGATCAAAAACATCATATAAATAACGTTTAATTGAATAGTAAAAAGAATCATTCGCTTTTACATGAGCACTTCAATGCATTAATTATATGTATATTTCATTTAATTATTACAAAATTTTTATTATTACTCGATTAACAAATTAACATTTAATAAAAATATTAGTATTACGAAGACATATTGTAATACAAAGTTGTATAGTAGAATAGAACATATAGTATAGTAGTTATTTGTTTAACTATTTGTTTAACCATGTATGAGCGCATGATGATCCCACATCTTGCCTACGTGAAGGAGAGGCATCCTAAGCCTTTCCTGGGCGAATGATAAGTACGGTGTGATATTACGGTGAGCCCTTGGGTAGGAAAACGCTTTCTTGAAAGGTTCTAAAATGTATACCTATGTTCGCGTGTAGTTTATGAGACCGGGGAACTTTGGAACCCCTATCCTACTTAGTGCTAGACACTACTCCAAAAACATGTATAATGCTCATATAATTATATTCTCAAAACATAGCTTGAGTATGAACATTGGGGAGTCTTGACTCCAAAAATATATATGTATAGCTGATCTTATTAGCCTTGGCTAAATCATGAAACATACTTGACTTGTGTGGGCTTGCCTAGACCTTAAAATCATGCATACTTGAAATAGACTTTACGAGGAAAATCATGGATTCACACATGGGTAATTTGTAGACATTCATTCATGCTGGATATTTCAACATATTTGAAATCACAAATCACAAACTTGACTTTTCATGAAACTTGCATAATTGGGCATAGTTATCTAAAAATCGAGGTCATGAATTTATAATCAAAATAGGTATAAAATCTTCCCATGAATCTTCCAACATAGTTTGAAACTTAGAGGGATTGACCCATAAACAATTTATAGGGAATTTCATAAAATTAGGTTAAAACACTATAAGATTGTGTATTTGATCTAGAACTTGAATTGATAAAATTGAGGAGAATTTTGAGCATGAGAGTGAAAGGAACTCTTATTAATAGCCCTACATACCTGGGTGAACTGATTCTACACTTGTCTTTGAAAGCCCAAGAGATTTGGAGAAGAAATTGAAGGATTTAAGCTTGATCTTAAATAGAAACCTCTAAACTTTCATGCATGGTAGTTGAATGAATTAGAATAGGTTAAACTCCCTTAATACACTTCTTTTAGGGCTTAAAATGACATAGTTTAGGACTTAGGAGTTTAGGTTACGAAAACACCCTTACTAATTTCGCAGAAAATAACTCACTGCCAGAAGTAACGACTCACATCACGAGTCGTACCTCAATAGCATGACTCGTGGTTACCGCTCGTTGTCACCATTGTTTCTCCCTGACTTCTGAAGTTTCCCACCATCCAATGACGAGTTGTTGGATCCATCCGTGGTCACTGCTTCCAACTTCCTCCGCTCCTTCCCACGAGTGCAAGCCATGACTCGTTTGTCACAATGAGTCGTACCTTCCAGGACTAACACATAAGTAATTCTCATGAACGATGACATTTCACATGATCTCACAAGTTGTACCTTGACTCATTGCCACTAAACTCCTTAAGCAGGTTCTGACCATGAACACTTTCCACGAGTCGTACCTTCTCACCCTGACTTGTACCATGAGTCATTTTGTGAAAATTTTCCCTCTTTTTTATTGATCACCTCTCTAATATGTAATAACCCGAAAGTGCCTAAGAGTAGACCCGGAATTTAAAAATGAAAGTTGGCTAAAAACTGGGGAAAAATCCCATAGGATGGACGACCCAATAAATCGTTGATCCAACCAATGACCCATGGGAAGGACTAGGCCTGGTGACAATGGAAACAATGAGCGAAGTAACGACTCGTTGTTGGTTATGAAAAGTCGTCGTTTGGAGCTGTAGTGGGTACTGGACCTCAGCTTAACGGAAGGTAACGAGTCATCCCACGACACGTCGTGAGAAGTAACGGGTCGTGGTCACCAGTCATTTTATGGGGATAACTATATTTTCCAGTAGAACTAACAGAAAGAAACCACGACCCATTGGAGGATGTAACGAGTCATGGTGAGGCTCGTTGGAAGGAGTAGTACAGGACCTGAAGGAGGAAGCAACAGATGAAGCAACAACTTGTTTTTTGATAGGACGACTCATCCTGTCAAGTCGTGGGGTCGAATTTAAGATCATGGATTTTGGTAGTGCAGATGACGGATGGATACCACGAGTCATTGTATCCTCCAACGACCAATTAGTACACTCGTTAGTTCACCAATTTAGATTTTCATGGTTCTTCACTAAGGGCATTTTCGTCATTCCTACACTCTAAGGTCCTAAACTACGCTGTTTTAAGTTATTTTCTTAATGTATTAAGATAGGTTAAGCCCTTCTATCCTATTCATTCTCATGCACGCAAAATTAAAAGATTGAAGAGGTGATCAAGCTTGTCTTCAAGGTTTTCTTCATTGATTTCCATTGGGCTTTCAAGGAGTGGTGAGATTTGATTTTACCCAGGTATGTAGGGTTATGAATGGGTGAATCCTTTCACACCCATGCCCAACTTCTTTCAAATTCATGAAATTCCTATCAAAACTCTATGGGGTTTTTACCTAATGCATGAAAATTTGATTTCTCTATATGGGTTTGATCTAATTGAGTTACTATTATGGGATTACGAATTATGGGCAAGTTTTATGTTTTTTTTAATTAAAAATCATGTTTGAATTTTTATAAATCAAATTGCCCATTTATGAAAAGTTCATGAAGGTCAAAGTTTATGATGAATGTTCAAGTATTATGAATTATTGATGATGAAAAGCATGTTTTTCAAGTTACCCATGTTTATAAGCATGTTTTCGAATGAATTGATTATTGTAAAGCATGGTAAAGTAGTGGGAAATACCACATGTTGAAGACTAATTTATGATTTATGAAATGGATCTCATGATTTATCAATTTATGATGTTGGCCGACTAAAAGGCCTTTGATTCTTGGCTAATCATGTTTTTATTAGGGATCAATGAATGATAAATATTTATTTAGCTATGAATCTTAATGAATGATGTTATTGATTTATACATGAGCCTAATGTGCATGTTTTTAGGAGCTGTGTCTAGCACCGAGCAACCCGACGTTCAAAGGACTACGCCAGTGTCTCATAACACGTGCCACCATGGGTTTATAGTGATACATTACAATGATAATGATCCCCTCTTTTGTGATATCACATAGTGCACGTCCCTCACTTGGAAAGCCAGGGGCTACTCTGCCCACTTGAGTGAGATAGTCTGGGCATCATGTAAGGCTCTACCATGATTGTCGGTTATGATGAGTCCTCCCATTGTTTCACATGTTTTATGCATTGTTATGTTTATGTTATTGGATCAAGAAATGATTTGATAAAGTTTCTCTTATGATATGATAATGAATGGTTTACGAATGATTTGGAAACCTTGAGCCTTATGTTATACTATGATATTTATGATATGAGCATGGTGTCCTTCTCTTATGATCATTTATGAGTTTTTATGTATTTTCAAATGTCCGTTTTACTTACCTTGCATACCCGGTACATTCCACATACTGACCACATACACTATGCTGTATCGTTTTATGATACAGGCTCCGATCTTCAGATCCAACATCGTCATTAGCTTGTTACGGAGTTTCACATCCAGCTTATTGGTGAGTCCTCATTCTTTGAGGACTATTTGATTCAGACATTGATGTTCTCTTTTAGTTTCAGCTGCCGAGTTAGTTGGGGGTGTTTTCCTATCAACCCATCTATTACGTTAGAGGCTTTCAGACTATATGTAGTACTCCACTGTTATGTATTTAGTTTGTACCGATTATCATGCTATGCTATGTTATGTTCATGCTTCTGATATGTTAATATACTAAGTATTCTGTTTGATGATATGAAGTTAGAGGAATGTTTATGCCATGGGTTGAATTGGAGTCTCTCGGGGCTCCTTGTCCCGTGTTACGATCCGGGTCTTGGCATAATCCCCAGGCTAGTCTTAGGAACTTTCAGGGTATTACTCAATTTCATCAGGCCTAGTAAATCTCCACGGGGTGCTCTAGTTCTCTTTGTTCAGAAGAAGGATAGTTCCCTTAGAATTTGCATTGATTATCAGCAGTTGAACAAGGTCACAATCAAGAACAAGTATCCCCTTCCCATGATTGATGACCTGTTTGGCCGACTTCATGGTGCTAAGTGCTTCTCAAAGATAGACCTCAAATCCGGCTATCATCAACTCAGAGTTAGAGAGAGTGACATCTCAAAGACAACCTTCAGGACTCAGTATGGTTACTATGAGTTCGTTGTGATGTCTTTTGGACTAACAAATGCTTCTACAACTTTTATGGATTTGATGAATAGGGTGTTCAAGCAGTATTTGGATATGTTCGTGATTTTCTTCATAGATTATACTCTCATATACTCTCAGAGCGAGGAGAAGCATGTCACTCATTTGATGATTGTGTTTAACCTCTCAAGGATCGCCAACTGTTTGCTAAATTTAGCAAATGTGAGTTTGGGCTAAACTTAGTAGCATTCTTGGCCATGTAGTGTCTAGCGAGGGTGTACAGGTGGACTCTCAAAAGATAAAAGCAGTGAAGAATTGGCCTAGACCAGTTAGTCCTACCGATAAAAGGAGCTTTTTGGGTTTAGCTAGCTACTACAGAAGGTCCGTAGAGGGATTTTCATCCATCACGCACCGTTGACTAAGCTGACCTTGAAGAAGGTCAAATTTCAGTGCTCGGCTTATTGTGAGAAGAGTTTTCAAGAGTTAAAGACTCAACTCACTTCAGCCCCAATATTGACCCTACCAAAGGGCACAGATGGTTTTGTTGTGTATTATGATGCCTCTAGGGTTGGTCTTGGTAGCGTGTTGATGCCTCATGGTAAGATCATTGCGTATTCATCTAGATAGCTTAAGACCCATGAGAAGAATTACCCGACACGTGACCTAGAGTTGGCAGCTGTGGTATTTATGCTGAAGATTTGGAGGCACTATTTATGGGGTGCATGTGGATGTGTTCATGGACCACAAGAGCCTTCAGTATGTGTTCACTCAAAAGGACCTGAATTTGTGGCAAAAGAGATGGCTAGAGCTTCTCAAAACTATGACATGAGCGTCCTTTATCATCCGAGTGACATGAGTGTCCTTTATCATCCGGGAAAGGCTAATGTAGTGGAAGATGCTCTTAGTAGGCTATGCCTGGAGAGTGTGTCTCATGTTGAGGATGGGAGAAAGGAGTTAGCAAAGGATGTCCATAGGCTTGCTTGTTTAGGGGTTTGCCTTGTTGACTCGACAGAGGGTGGTGTCATTATTCTGAATGGGTCAGACTCTTCATTGATGACTGAGGTCAAGGATAGGAAAGATGAGGATCCTATCTTTGTAAAGTTGAAGGCAGCGGTCCAAAATTAGAATTGGAGGTTTTATCCCAAGGGGGAGATGGTGTATTTCAATATCAGGGCCGATTGTGTGTGCCAGCTGTGGACGACTTGAGAGAGCAAATGTTAAGAGAGGCTCATAGATATCGATATTCTATCCATCCAGGTGCCACTAAGATGTACCGTGACCTACGGGAAGTCTATTAGTAGAATGACATTAAAAAGGACATAGTGGAGTTTGTGGCTAAGTGTTCGAATTGCCAACAGGTGAAGGCTGAGCATCAGAGACCTGGGGGTTATGCTTCAGGATTGTGACACCCCAAAACTTTCCTAGAACAAACTCAAGACTTTGCATGAAGAACCAGAAAGAACCAAAAATTTTTTGTCTCAGAACAAATGAGACAAAGAGTTGTTGTCTACAGTAATGACCCGTTGTCTGGGTCTTGGTCAGCCCTGCCAGTTTTCCTTGGGGAACCAACGAGACATGGAGCGACCTGTTGTGAGGAGTAAGAAATCGTCCTATCACTCGTTGCATTCCCAGCTCAGAAATTAGTTAATCTCTTTCCAGGAACCCATGAGTCAGACGACGAGTCATCGCCTGATGTAATGACTCGTGGGTTGACTCGTTAGTTGGAGCCTAGGTGTTGTTGGAAATCATTTCCCATTATCAACGTGAAGCAACAACAGCCCGTTGCATCACACAGTGAGTCATTGTTTCCATCCATGATAATCAGTCCAGAAATTCCTCAGATTTTCCAATGGAGGTGGCGGGTAGATACAAAGACCCATTAGTTCTACCAACGAGTTGTTGTGTCATCTATTAGCAAAGGGTCCAAACTTCACCAGTCAGTGACCACAAGAGGAACCAACAACCCGTTGTTCTATCCAACGAGTCATGATCCCCTTCTGTGGTCCATTTCCAGTGAGACAGATTTCAGGCCCAAGACCAACAACTGGTCCCAACGAGTCGTGGTATCAACCAACGACTCATTGTTTGACCCGTTGGTCCCTGTCAGCCAGTTTTCTAGGTTTTCTTTCAAGGGAATTTTCATAACTTATAACTATTTTAGTTCCTAAACTACATCATTTTGAGCATGTTTTAGAGAGGACTAAAGGGGTAATCGACCAAATCCCTCTCATTTCACTCAACTCTCGATCTCTAGAGCAAATAAGTCCCTGACAGTTCTCTTAGAGCAAGTTAGGGCTTTCAAGTTTTCTCCTAGGATTCTCCAGATCCTTTTTAGAAAATTCGCCTCCAAGTATGTAGGAATTCAACAAGGGAATTGTTCTTCCCTTGTGCCCCAGAACTCTTCTGAAATGCTTATCAGTTCTAGCCTTGAAGTTCACAATTAGGGTTTATTTGTCGATAAATTATGGATGTTCTTCCTGTTATAATTTTCATGAGTATTGAGGGTTGTTGTTAGCCATAATTTTGGTCATTATCCTCTCATGAAATTATATGATTTTAGCCCTAGTTTCTTTGAAAACAGTGAATTGAGTATTTCAGAATGTTCTAAATACAAGTTTTGCTTGACTCTGATTATTTCTGAAATCACCAGGATAGTGCAGTTGTATGATCAAGAGTAGAATTATTGATTGTTTAGTCTCAGTTAGTAGTCAGTACTTAGTAGATTTCAGTATCTTATAGAAATGTCATCTAATCAATTTGACTATTGTTAGTTCTTGAGGTGTCAGTAATACCCCCCAATTCCAGTTTCAATTAGTTATTTAGATGATCACAACACTTCCAAATAAGAAGCTTTGACCAGTCTTAGAACACCAGTTTTTAGTTATTCGGTCCTATAGACTCTCTGGTTACTTCCACATAAGTATTCCTGACTTAGTACAGGACCCCAACTTCGAGCTATCAGCTTAGTAGTCAAGTTAGGACTATCCAGTGAGAGTAGTACTTAGCACCGAGCGGACCGGTGTTCCAGTGCACCTGGGTTCCCAAAACTACGTTGCCACCGTAGGTTATTTTATTGGCCCAATGGCCCCAGCCTTGTGATCAACTAGCCAGCAACTCTACCCTGGCAAGGTAAAGTGGGATTTCTCCGATGGGGTGTATACATCGGACTCCACGTTTAGCTCACGTAGTTATATGTAAGTTATAGACTCTCCTACTTGTCAGTATAGTTTAGTTTAGCTCAGTTCAGTTACTTAGTTCCAGGGCATGTTTATGACCATCGGTCAGGGTCATTATTGACCATATCAGTTATAGCTCAGTTTATCAATATCTTTTGGTCATTTCATGTTATTTCAGTTCAGTTGTTTATTTTTCATACTTATTGTATATCTCACTTACTCAGTACATTCAAAGTACTGACACATACTTTCTATGCTGTATGGTATTATGGTATAGGCACAGGTTCTCAATCCCAGCATCGCCAGTAATTCCTTTTGGCGATTCCAGCAGCAGTAGTCTGTGTTGTGAGGCCTCATCTTTCAAGGACTTTATTTGCTTTTCAGTTAGTTTCTTTTTAGTCAGACGTTAGAGTTAGCTGGGACTTGTCCCAGCAACTCATTAGTTAGTAGTGGCTTTCGGACTTAGTTGTCTAGTATTATTTCCAATTATGTTTACACTTTCAGTTGTATTGATTACATAATTATTTTATAAATCTTCTGCTTATGTTTACTTAGATTACCAGTGTAATGATAGACCAAAGGTTGGCTTGGGGTCACTTGTGACACCAGGTACCGTGTCTCATCCAGAGTGTAGACTTGGGTCATGACAAACTTGGTATCAGAGCACTAGGTGTAGAGTATCCTAGGATGTTTGAAAGCCGCGTCGAGTAGAGTCCTTTTCATTTGTGTGAAGAACACCACACTTATGGAGGGGAGGCTTCAAGAAGTTATTAGGAAAACTCTCTTTTGTTCATACTCCTTACCGTGCGTTGAAGTTGAATCTCGAAAATATCCTCCTAACTCGTGCTCTATTCATTTCAGTGACACTATGCCTTCAACATGAGGAAACGGAAAGAGGACTAGCCACGCCAACCAACCTGCCCTACTAGCTCCAACAACCTCTCAAGACGACCAAGTGTCCTTAACAGAATTTCGAGCGGCAATCCAGCTGTTGGCTCAAATGGTGACCAACCAGGTGAACTAGCAAGTGGTTCCAGTGAATGAAAATGGGTTTGTAGTAGCTGCTAGGGTTCAGGACTCTACCCAGATGAACCCTCTTTCATTGGATCCAAGGTGGGAGAGGACCCACAGGAGTTTGTAGATGAGGTGCAAAAGATCACTCGAATTATGGGTGTTAGTTCTGCGGAGAGTGCTGATCTAGCTGCCTACCAGTTGAAAGGGGTGGCTCAGATTTGGTATGACCAATGGAAGGAAGGGAGGCCAGCAAAAGTAGGGCCAATAGAGTGGGAAGAGTTCACAACTACTTTTATAGACAAATTCTTTCCTCAGGAATTGAGGGAGGCCAAAGTCGCGGAGTTCATGAATTTAAGGCAGGGTAACAGAACCATGGAGGAGTATGCATTGGAGTTCACTCAGTTGTCGAGGTATGCTCCAGAGATGGTAGCCGAGCCAAGGGCGTGCATGCTCAAATTCGTCAATGGAGTGTCAGAATTGGTATTTAAAGAGTGCAGAACCTTGATGCTCATCAAGGACATTCACCTCTCCAGCCTCATCATTCATGCCTAGTAGATTGAGGCAGAGAAGTTGAAGGATATTGAGCAGGAGAAAAAGCGGTTTAAAATAGGTAAGTAAAATTATGTCCATTAGAGGTCTGATGGCAGTAGTCACCCCACAACAACAACAATAGAGGGCTCTAGCACCCACATCAGCCAGCGCCCTTTCTTTTCGATCCCACAAGGATCAGAAAGTTGGAGCATCTGGCTCTCAGTCCCAAAATTTCAGTGCCAGCAACCGTTACCTAGCTTGTCCTAAGTGTGGCAAGAACCATCCAGGGGAATGCCGCATGGGCAAGGAGGGTTGTTTTGGATGTGGGCAGTTGGGTCATAGGTTAAAAGAGTGTCCTTCAGCAGGACGGGGGAGAGCTCAGCCTACTTCGGCAACCCCAGTAGGCCGTCCAGCTCAGTAGGGTAATACTTCAGGTACAGATGGCAGTCAGCACAAAAATCGCTTTTATGCTTTGTCCTCTCGTCAGGATCACGAGAGCTCACCTGATGTGGTTACGGGTACATTACGTCTTTCCCACGTAGATATATATACCCTACTAGATCCAGGAGACACCCTATCGTTTGTGACTCCTTATGTAGTTGTTTGTTTTGAAATCAGTCTAGAAGTTCTCTCAGAACCATTCTCAGTCTCTACCCAAATTGGTGAGTCAGTTAGAGCCAGCTGGGTATATAGGATCTACCCAGTCTCAGTGTCGAATAAAGTCATTCCAGCTAATCTAGTAGAGCTAGACATGGTCGATTTTGAACTTATTCTTGGCATGAATTTTTTACACTCTGGTTATGCCTCAATCGACTGCAGAACTAGAGTCGTCAGGTTTCAATTCCCCAATGAGTCAGTCTTAGAATGGGTGGGTAGTGTTTTAGTGCCTAAGGGTCAGTTTATTTCCTACCTTAAGGCAAGGAATCTCATTTCAAAAGGGTGCAACTATCACCTAGTTCGGGCGAAAGATTCTAGCTCCAAGACCCCAACTATTCAGTCGGTTTCAGTTGTCAGCGAATTCCCTGACGTGTCTCCCAAAGATCTTCTTGGAGTCCCCCCCCCCCCCCCCCCGAGCGGAAAGTAGACTTTGGCATAGACCTTCTTCCAGATACTCAGCCCATCTTTATTCCTCCTTGCAGAATGGCTCCAGCTGAGATTAAGTAATTGAAGGAACAACTAAAAGACCTTTTAGATAAGGGATTCATCAGGCCCAACATCTCTCCATGGTGTTCCTCGATGTTGTTCGTGCCAAAAAAAAGATGGTACTCTCAGAATATATATCGACTACTATCAATTGAACAAGGTTATAGTTAAGAATAGGTATCCCCTACCTAGGATTGGTGACTTTCTCGATCAGCTTCAGGGAGCCAGTTGTTTTTCCATGGTAGATCTTAGGTTAGGGTATCATCAGCTTAGGATCAGGGAATGTGACATACCGAAAATAGCCTTCAGAACTTAGTATGGTCATTATGAATTTGTGGTTATGTCCTTCGGACCAACTAATGCCCCGACAGCTTTTACGGACCTGATGAATAGGGTATTTAAATAGCATCTGGACATGTTTGTCATCATGTTCATAATCGACATTTTGGTGTACTCCAGAGATGAGTAGGAGTATGCTAACCATTTGAGGATAGTGTTTCAGACTCTCAGAGACCACTAATTGTTCGCTAAATTCAGCAAGTGTGAATTCCGGCTGAAGTCTGTGGCTTCCCTCGATCATGTGGTCTCATGTGAGGGTATTCAGGTAGATCCTCAAAAGATAGCAGTGACGAAAGACTGGCCAATACCAACTTCCCCAACAGATATCAGAAGTTTCCTGGGTTTAGCTAGTTATTACTAACGGTTTGTAGAGGGATTTTCTTCTATTGCATCTTCTCTGACTAAGCTAACGCAGAAAAAAGTGAATTTTCAGTGGTCAGATCATGTGAGAAGAGTTTTCAAGAGTTGAATACTCGACTCACTACAGCTCCAAATTTGACTTTACCAGAAGGAACAGATGGGTTCATAGTCTATTTTGATGCTTCCAGAGTTGTCCTCGGTTGCGTGCTGATGCAACAGGGTAAGGTGATAGCTTATGCCTTCAGACAACTCAAAGTTCATGAGAAAAATTATCCGACTCATGATCTTGAATTGGCGACAGTGGTGTTTGCTCTAAAGATATGGAGGCATTACCTTTATGGGGTTGATAATGCTCAAACCACACTTCCAACTGAAGTATGAAGCAGACATTGTCAATAAAAAACCCAACTAGAGGTTGGGGTCGATCCCACGGAATATGGAAGATCTAGATTATAGTTGGTAGATGAACTTGTATGGTAATTACTTCACAATGGGGGGATTCTAATAAAAATCAACAATAGAAATAAACAGCAATCAAGATTATATTTGTGAATCAATAATTAAAGGAATAACTAGGGTTTGTGTTCCCCATGGGTTCATAACAGCTTTGGGTATACACTTGTAAGCTTTACTAATACTTACTTACATAACTGATAACTTAGGTTCATTCAAACGATCGACCAATCCCTATTGAATGACTATACTCAATTACTCGACCAAGTCTCATGAGTTTTGCAAACTAACCGTTATCACTAAATTCCAGATATAACTATCTTGCGACCACAACTCAAGTTAATACAATGATCATCAAGATCAAAGCTCTGTTGTAATTCTCTTTTCCTAATCTCTACCTCTTCGACCAAAGCAAGTAAAGAATTCAGAAACTTCCTAACGTTGCGCACCTCTAAGAATCATTAAAGGTGAAGAGACTATAATATTAATAATTAGTATTGGTTTTAGAATTACTTTGTGCAACCCTAACTTGTTAATCCGCCATGGTTCCCAAAACCCTAGATATGGAGGTTTTAGCCTCTCATAGTTGCAAGGTTGTGATTTGTGTTCATTATTGAAGACATAAAATAATACTTACAAAGATGATTGAGAAAAATAATTCATTCAATTAATCCACAGAATCTTGAATAACCAGTAGCAAGAACAAGATGAATTCAAGAAAAGGTTGATCACAAGGTTGAACCAACTCAATTCTCTCTTCCAACGATGTAAAATTTCTTACTACAATGTTTTCCTACTAAAATTAAGTTTATTCGTTGTCCTCTATGAAAAATAAAACATAAAAAGTATTTATAGGGACACAAGAATCCTTTTCCTAAACTAATTGGATTGCTTTTCTGTAGCTGACCTCATCATGGGTCCACCTACAACTCGTAGGGACTTCTCACGGACTGTGGCATTAACTTGTGGCTTGAAGTGTTGGATGAATTTTGGACAAGTGTTAGGCCAAGGTATGATTCATACCAACATCCTACGACTCGTACATTGCACCCGTGGCTTGATTATTATATTTTGAACATTGTTTGAACTTCACCACGACTGGTATGGTACGACTCGTACCTTCATCTCACGGGTCGTAGGGTACTCTCTTAATGAGAATCAGCCACCTGTGCAATTCTTCTAGATTTCATCACGACTGACTTACCACGACTTGTACACCATGGTACGATCCGTGACAAGACTCAGGGGATCAGTCTTCCAGGTTAAACTTTCAGCTTCTCATCAAGGCCCTCAGTATGACTCGTAGGTCCATCCTACGGATCGTACTGTGGATTGCACTTTTTTCCCTTTTTTGCACACTTTTAGCTTCCTTTTGCAATTTATTATTCCAACACCCATTTATCCTGAAATCAAAGGAAAAGTTCCTCACATCCACATAAATACACCTATGTCCATGCTATTTTCTTAATTTTGAGTGTCAATAGTGCGTAAATCCACAACACATCAGGGGTTCACATGGATATTAAGTTTATTCGTCGTCCTCTATGAAAAATAAAACATAAAAAGTATTTATAGGGACACAAGAATCCTTTTCCTAAACTAATAGGACTGCTTTCCGTACTAGTCACGAGTCCACCTACGACTCATAGGGACTTCTCACGGACTGTGGCATCAACTCGTAGCTTGAAGTGTTGGTTGAATTTTGGCCAAGTGTTGGGACAAGGTACGATTCGTACCAGCATCTTACGACTCCTACATTCCACTCGTGGCTTGATTATGATATTTTGAACATTGTTTGAACTTCACCACGATCGGTATGGTACGACTTGTACCTTCATCTCATGGGTCGTAGGGTACTCTCGTACTGAGAATCAGCCACCTATGCAATTCTTCTGGATTTCATCACGATTGACTTACCACGATCATACCACCATGGTATGATCTGTGACAAGACTCAGGGGATCAGTCTTCCAGGTTAAACTTTCAGATTCTTATCAAGGCCCTCAGTACGACTCGTAGGTCCATCCTACGGATCGTACTGTAGACTGCACTTTTTGCCCTTTTTTGCCCACTGTTAGCTTCCTTTTGCAATTTATTGTTCCAATACCCATTTATCCTGAAATCAAAGGAAAAGTGCCTCATATCCACATAAATACACCTAAGTCCATGCTATTTTCTTAGTTTTGAGTCAATAGTGCTGTAAATCCACAGCATATCAACACCCCCAACTTAAGACTTTTGCATGTCCTCGGGCAAAGAAAAAGAAAAACTAAACACGACGCTCAACTAGAAAATACACTTAAGATAGTACAGCCAAATCTTAAACAAATTTTTTCACTCTATATACAAACTCTATTGACCCTTCCTCCTGAAACATCATCAGCTATCGTATTGCAAGCAACATCAAAAATTCATATTCAGGGATCAAGACATGTCATCTAGCTATCAACAAGCAATCAAGTCATCACCTATGTGTTTCACACAGACCAATGGTAAAAGCAAACATAATTCATGTACCCTCACAAAAAATGAAGTCCCCACTCTATTATGAAGTATCAAATGAAATATGGGACTAGGCAAATGAAGCACTCACTCTCTCAAAGAACTGCAAGTATTATGCATCAGATACCATAGGCTTGCCCTTATTTTCTCTGCTTTGATTTTTTAGATGGTCAAATTAAGATCACTATGGGACTTGATATGGCTTGTAATGTAGGCTTAGGGTTGGACATGATAAAGATGAAAATTTTTATGAGCGACTATCCCTTCCTTGACACTACATTCATTGGCTACACCATTCTCCTATTTCACCCTTCATTCTTTTTGTCTTCTTTTTTCCCCTTTTTTCCATTTTAAGAATATTTGCATGGGTGAGGTGATTTTTCATATTTTTCAACAATTTCAAGCTATTTTGAATTTTTCTTTTTTCCCTTAATATTCTCAAATTTTCAGCTTTTTATTTTTTCACCTCACCACTCCTTACTTTTCACCATTTTTTTCCTTCTTTTTCTTTTCTTTCCTTTTCTCCCGTTCCCACCATTTATGAATCCCTACTTTAGCCACCCTCAACTTAAGCATTTTCTTATGTTGAGGTTCACAATATCCAAGGAAGGACTAGGGCCAAACAGGTTCATTATAAACAAATGGATACAGTTGACAAGTAAATCAAAGAAATATGGTCTATTAAGGCTCAAACTTGTGATCAAGGGATTCATGACACTTTGGTAGGGAAATATAGGCTAAAAGTGAGCTAAAACAAAAATGGCCTATGATCATCTCCTAACCAACCATCCTCAACCTATGCAGAGACCAACCAGGCAAGTTCTAAATCTTCAGCAACATACCGCAACAAATACTAAGACCTCACTCACACATGGTACATGAACTATTTTCACTTTACCTGTTTGGTTCATACATGGCTTAACAAGACTAGCACTATTAATAACTAAATGACATCAAACGATCCACAGAAATCATGCATTGTTGTCACAAATACATAACAAAATTTTTTAAAATAGGGTCAATTTTTCAAAAGCAACAAAAGTAGTGCATATCCATTAGCTGAGTATTCCTAAGTTACTTTCTAATCAAACAAAATCACAACTAAAAACAAAAAATCCTAACACATGCATGTTCTACTATATAGCATGCCTGAGGGAAAAGAAACACGGAAAGAAAAACCCTCAGATGAACAAAAATATCCCAAAAATACAAGTACACCCTCTTTTTTAAAAAATGAGCTTCGTCCCCGAAGCATAAAATATAAGCATGAAGGGAAAAGGGACATACCTGTGGTTACTCAGACTTCGCCTCTATCATCTTGCGAAGGTGGTACCTCTGTAGTAGTAGTGGTGCTAGCGGTGGCCGGCACACTCAATGGTGTAACAATGGGGGTAGTGGTCCCCCCCTAGTGAATATAGCCGCTTGAACGACCTATGTAGGAATTGGGGCTGAATGTGGCTCACCCGAAGGGTCATGGCCACTAGCAAGCTCGGGCTGAGCTGTGGTGGAGCTTCCCACTCCTCTAACTCTCTCATGAAGCTCAGTCATATGCTCCTTATGAGTTCGCATACTCTCTGCTCTATCCCTATTGCGCTCTTTCTTCTCCTTCTTTCTCTTCTTTTTCGAACTCTCCTCACTAGCATCTTCAACAGCTCTCTTCTTGCCTTTATCACCGGCTGCAGTTGGCCCCCAGTATGTTGCCAAATCAATATCCTCCTCAAGCTCTATGTCTAGGTCTGGAAGAGTGGGGGATGCTATAATAGTTGGTTGCTGTAAAGACAACTCAACCACTTGACTCCGAAGAGCCCCCAACTTCGCACGGAGACTACTGGTGTCTGACTGCTCCACCATCTTCAAGTTAAATATGCTTTCAAAACTATCCAAGCGGGCATGAAGAGCCTGAGCTATTGCATCTATCTCGGATTTGACCCATGGCTTGACATTCTCCATCATTGCCTGAATTTTGCATTCGGCCATGGTCAATCTCTTTGCTAGCTTCTGGAGGAAATCCTGCGGTACCAAGATGTACCCTGCTGGAGTCTGAGTCTGTACACTGGGTAGTGGTGTAGCTGAGGTGCTGGGAGCTGACTATGAATGACCGGCATCTGTAGCTGGTGTCTCACTCTGCTCTTGAGTACTGGGGACATTCACCTATATGTACCCTGCTAGGATAGCTGTAAGCATCCTGGATTTTCTTACCAGGTTCATCTCATCCCAGATAAGGCCTATGTCTGCAATTCATTGGCCTCCGATCAATCTCTCATCACCTTGCAAAACTCTCGCCTCCCTGCACAAACTGTATACAAGGCTCGGGAATGGAATAGTAGTGCTTACTTCCACTACCTGGTCTTGTATCTTTGTAGCTATGATCCTCGGGATGTTAAGAGGATAGCGAGACATGAGGCATGCCACCAACGCCGCTCTATCAGCACTCAGCGTAATCGATGTCTCACTAGTGTCCAGCAAGCCTTTGCTATGAAGTTCAGTGAATTCTTTGTCACCTGCTTGCCACCTGTGACCCACTCAGCCTCATCCTTATTCTCAGCTATCACTTCTGCTAGCCATTGCAGCTGTCTCTGTCGCTTACCCCTGTTCAGACTCCTAATATTCTTCATTGCCTCAACCTTGTAATCATACTCTGGGGTTATCCTTGTTGGTCTGAACTGAGGTCCATATAACATCCGTGCAATAGTTCGATCGGATACATCTACTACTCGCCCTCGGACTAGAACACTCTCCAAGAAAGGCTGCTCCTTTATCGTTTTCCCTCCTTTTCTTTCTCCTCCATTGTGGCCAGGTAGTTGGCATAGAACTCCCTGACGATCTCCTCTGTGTATTGTGTAGGGGTCTTGGCCATCCATTCTAACCCATAGAAGCTAAAAATACGCTTCATCTCCTCAACTTCATTCAAGGAATTAGTGAGGATCCGTGGTTCTTCTTGGATGCTTCTTTTTGGTTGTTCTTGGCGGTAAGAGCGATGCCTTGTTCATATATTTCTTTAGCACCTGGCACTCTCCACTGCATTGTTCTGTTTTCTCTAGCAGGGGTCTCCTCCTCCACTTCTTCCTCACTGCTTTCTGCATCATTTTGGGTCCCTTCTGACCCTTCCTCAGTGTTGGATTCGGTTCCCAACCTTTGTTGTTCCTCTCGATCTCCCTCTTCAGACTGGGGGCTTGAGCGGATGTGGCCGTGGTTTCTTCGGCTTGGGCCTTTGCTCTTGCCCTAGTGGTTCTGGTTCCATCTATGTCTGAGGTGTCTACTTGATAATCCTCAAGTGTACCAGTAGGTGAATCTCCATCTTGATCAAACTCTGAGTCTATTGTTTCATCTATCAATGTCCCGCGGGCTTGTGTTTTGTCTGCCCTGCGTTTATATGTCATTGTACCTGGTGATGAAGAGGTCAACATTCCATTTTTGAAAAAGAAAAATCAGATAGAAGAAGTTCAGTATCTCATCACGGGTCCTCAGTACGAGTCATACCTCGAAGGTACGACTCATGAGAAGCCCTGATGGTGCCCCACGACGTGCAGGTACGACTCGTAGCATGAAGGTACGATCCGTACCTTGAGTCATCTAATGATGTCCCATTTTGAATAAATTCTATTTTTCACCACTACTTGTGGTACAACCCGTAGGTCGATTCCATGAGTCGTAGGGTGGGCTTCCTCGATCGATTTTTTCAAGATGAGTGGTACGAGCACTTAGTACGATTCGTGGTGTCAACCTACAACCCGTACTATGCTGCGTACCCTTTTTCAGACCATTTTTTTATGAATCTTTTTGCTCAGTGTGTAAGTGTTTGTTTTGCACATTTTTGGGTACTCAAATTTCCCAAAGGTCTAGCATATGGTAGCCTTCCTTTTTACACCACTTAGTCCTCCCCTACCCGTAACTCCCTTTAGGTGTTCTAGGGCCAAAATTCAATAAATTTCCAGTGGGTTTTCGGTCAAGTTGGTGTTTTTCGCACTTATCCATTGGTGTTCAATCATACCCAATTATTCTTATGGGTTTTCGATTCCCTTAAGTTCACTTTCAAACATTAAGAACTTGCAATGTAAATTACTTAATTGATTGTCGATTCATAGACTGGAAATCAACTTCTAGGGCTTTGCACACTCAGTTGAAGTGCTTAATTTCTTGATGATGGGAATCTACGGGTGTTGGGAAGAGGGTTCTCAAGTCGTGGGTCGTGGGTTGTGAGGTGCTTGCGTGCGAGAATGGTGAGTTTTGAAGTTTAAGTAGGTGAGAGAAAATTTAAAAATCTGGGCCGAATCGGGTAATTTTGACCCATCACGACTCGTACCACGAGTCATAGGAGCAACCTATGACTCGTCCTTGGCCTGTAACAACTTAACAAGAGAGAACTTACCTAGTGACCTACGAGTGCATCCTACGACTCGTACCATTGAGGTACGAATCGTAGGATGAGTCATAGGTCGGACTTTGCTTAGAATTTTCTCTGGTTTTCACCACCACTGCTGCCATTACTTGTAGGACCTCACCACGAATCGTACTGAGATCCTATAGCAGCAGATTTTTCAGCCACCTATTTTTGTTTTCCTGCACACTGAGTGCACATTAGTTCAATAACTTGGGTTACCTCCCAAGAAGCGTTTGATTTAACATCTCGACACGACGTAGGTGGTCTGGTTACTCAGATTTCACCAAACCACCACTTAGGTTGCCTCCCAAGAAGTGCCTGATTTAACATCGTGGCACGACGCAAGTCTCTTGACTACTCAGAATTCGTCAACTGACTCATACTCATCCTCAAGTGATGAGATTACACTAAATTCCTTTGGCTGCTTCATGGTCCGATAGATGTTGAAAGTGACCTCTTCTTTGTTTAGCCCAAACTTCAACAAGCCAGCTTCCACATCTACTAGAGCTCTCCCAGTGGCGAGGAATAGTCACCCCAGAATGATGGGGACCTCATAATAGACCTCACAATCCAAGATCACGAAGTCCACTGGGAGTATAAACTTATCAACCTTGACGAGCACATCAACTAGGAGGCCCACTGGTCTCTTTACTATTCTATCGGCCATCAGTAGCCGCATGTTGGTTGGTGTGAAGACTCCCAATCCTAGATTCTTGAAGACTGCCAAGGGCATTAGATTAATGCTAGCTCCTAGATCACATAGTGCCCTTGCGAACTCGCATTACCAATGGTGCAAGGTATCGTGAAGGCACCTGGGTCTTCCTTTTTTTGAGCTAAAACCCTTGTTGCTATGGCACTGTAGTGATGGTCATTGTCAATCGGCTCATAGCTTACAGATCTTTTCTTCATCACCAGGTCCTTCATGAATTTTTCATATCTCAGAATCTGCTTAGTGCTTCGACCAACTGCATATTCATTGATAGTTGTTTAAGCATTGAAAGAAATTTTTGGAACTTACCGTTATCCGCCTTTTTCTTTATCCTTTGGGGGAATGGTGGTGGTGTTCTCGAGATAGCCTTTTGCACTAGAGTTGCCCCTTGATCAATGTCACATTTCTTCTCACCCCTAGGGGCCTCTTGCAACTCATCATGTTGTGTCTCATCACCAATCTCTTCTTCCTCAATCACGCTCTCTTTCCTCCTTTCAACTTCGACAGGGAACGGGGGGTCAACTGTGGTTTTACCACTCCTAGTCATCACTGCCATGCAATGAGCATCATTCTTTGGATTCTGGATAGTGTTGCTAGGAAGTGTACCCTTTTTCCTAGGGTTCATTGATGCCGAAAGTTGCCCAAGTTGGTGTTCTATCTTCTTGATGGAGGTGGCTTGAGATTCCACTTTTTGACCCATGCTAGATAAGTCACTTCAAATTTCTTTTAACTGATCATCCGTGGGCCTCACCTTTTTTAGCATTTCGGCCATCATACTCTCCAACTTTGATTGTCTGGCCTCCCCTTCTCGTGCGTTAGGAGGCACATAGACTCCAGCCCGGTCATTTCGAAATCCGTCATTTCTTCTCCATTCTCCCTCTCGCTCACGATCACGGCTCCTATCTCTAAACCCGTTCCTGTTGTAGTTGTCTCTGTATTGGTTCCTACCTTGATTTCCAGAACCTTGGCACCAATTGTCTTGTCTAGACGCTTGGGCGTTGGCTCGGAAACCCACCACCTGGCTATCTAGAAAGTTTGCCTCTTCCTCAGAATTAGGGTGATCTGCTCCCTGCTCCATTCCTTGAGTTCCCACTACATTTACCTTTTTGGCTCCTGCTCCCATGATATGCTTTGTCAGCAAATCCAATGATGTGTGCATGTGAGCCAACTCCTTATCGCGTTCTTCCTTCTTCCTTCATTGGTCTGCAGTCAAACCAATAGCATATGTAACTGCCACTGCATTAGCCTCCCTCGTATGCCAGGCCCTGTTTGTCTTCGTCACCCTGTCAAGGATAGTGGCTGCTTCCTCCCATGTGTGATGCATCAATGCTCCACCCGCCACCGTGTCTGCTACAACCTTAGTGCTATTATTAATAGACCTGTAAAAGATTTAGAATAATTTACCATCTGGGATTTTATGGTTCGGGCACTTAGTCAACTTCTCTTTGAACCTCAACCAAGTTTCATGAAGTGCCTCCGTCTTAATTTGCCGAAAATGGCAGATCTTATCTTTTAACTGTAACATCCTTGATGTGGGAAAGAATTTCTCCAAGAAGGCTTGTTTAAGCTCCCTCCAATTGGTTATGGAGTCGTTGGGCAACTCTGATAACCAAAAAGTAGCTTCCCCTGACAGAGAGAAAGGGAAGAGTCAGAGTCTTATTGCATCCTTGCTTACTCCAAGCAACCTGTATTCCTTGAGTATCCCCACAAAGTTCATCAAGTGTAAGTTGGCGTCATCCGCTATGTGGCCACTAGACACCCCTTTCATGTTTAGTAATTGAATCATAGTGCTCGTAATGTCAAATTTGTCCCCAGCGGGCAGTGGTGGTGGCACAATTGCTCCAGTTGACCCAACCTCATCAATATCTGGGTCCTCATCATCAAAGAACTGAAGGGAAAATATCTAAGCTATCCTGCGACCACAGCTCAAATTAATACAATGATCATCAAGATCAAAGCTCGTTGTAATTCTCTTTTCCTAATCTCTACCTCTTCGACCAAAGCAAGTAAAGAATTCAGGCACTTCCTAACATTGCACACCGCTAAGAATCATTAAAGATGAAGGGACTACAATATAAGTAATTAGTATTGGTTTTAGACTCACTTTGTGAAACCCTAACTTGTTAATCCGCCATGGTTCCCACAACCCTAGCTATGGAGGTTTTAGCCTCTCATAGTTGCAAGGTTGTGATTTGTGTTCATTATTGAAGACATAAAATAATACTTACAAAGATGATTGAGAAAAATAATTCATTCAATTAATCCACAGAATCTTGAATAACCAGTAGCAAGAACAAGATGAATTCAAGAAAAGGTTGATCACAAGGTTGAACCAACTCAATTCTCTCTTCCAACGATGTAAAATTTCTTACTACAATGTTTTCCTACTAAAATTAAGTTTATTCGTTGTCCTCTATGAAAAATAAAACATAAAAAGTATTTATAGGGACACAAGAATCCTTTTCCTAAACTAATTAGAATGCTTTCTATATCTGTAGCCGACCTCATCATGGGTCCACCTACAACTCGTAGGGACTTCTCACGGACTGTGGCATTAACTTGTGGCTTGAAGTGTTGGATGAATTTTGGACAAGTGTTGGGCCAAGGTATGATTCATAACAATATCCTACGACTCGTACATTGCACCCGTGGCTTGATTATTATATTTTGAACATTGTTTGAACTTCACCACGACTGGTATGGTACGACTCATACCTTCTTCTCACGGGTCGTAGGGTACTCTCTTAATGAGAATCAGCCACCTGTGCAATTCTTCTGAATTTCATCACGACTGACTTACCACGACTTGTACACCATGGTACGATCCGTGACAAGACTCAAGGGATCAGTCTTCCAGGTTAAACTTTCAGCTTCTCATCAAGGCCCTCAGTATGACTCGTAGGTCCATCCTACGGATTGTACTGTGGATTGCACTTTTTGCCCTTTTTTGCACACTTTTAGCTTCCTTTTGCAATTTATTATTCCAACACCCATTTATCCTGAAATCAAAGGAAAAGTTCCTCATATCCACATAAATACACCTAAGTCCATGCTATTTTCTTAATTTTGAGCGTCAATAGTGCGTAAATCCACAACACATCAGGGGTTCACATGGATATTTTCACCAATCACAAGAGCCTTCAATACGTGTTCAGTCAGAAGGACTTGAACCTTCGATAGAGAAGGTGGTTGGAGTTATTGAAGGATTACGATATGAGTGTGATGTATCACCCGAGCAAGGAAAATATGGTGGCAGATGCCTTGAGTAGAATGTCTATGGGGAGTGGTGCTCATGTTGAAGAGGGCTGAAAAAAGTTAGCAAAATATATTCATAAGTTAGCCTGATTGGGAGTGCAGTTGGTGGATTCAGTTGAGGGTGGAGTAGTATGGCAGAGTGGGCATTTCCTCCCAGTTAAAACTATAGACTAAGTTGAGCATTACGCTAAACTGACATCTGAGAGTTGGTCAGACTACATGGACTTCCCTTATCCATTATTTCTGATAGAGGTACCCAATCCACCTAGCATTTTCGGAGGTCATTTCAGAAAGGACTCCGTACTCAGGTCAAGCTCATCACAACCTTTCACCCTCAGACAGATAGACAAGCTAAGCAGACTATTTAGACCTTAGAAGATATGCTGAGAGCTTGTGTGATCGACTTCTAAGGCAGTTGGGATGATCACCTACCTCTCATCGAGTGTGCATAAAACAATAGCTACCACTCCATTATTTAGATGGCCCCGTTTGAGGCATTATATTGTAGAAGGTTTAGGTCTCTTGTAGGGTGGTTTGAAGTTGGCAAAGCTACCGAACTCAGTTCATGAAGCTATCCAGAAAGTGTAACTTATCAGAGAAGGGTTGAAAATAGCTCAAAGCCAATAGAAATCATATGGGGATGTGAGGAGGAGAGAGTTAAAATTTGCGGTAGATGATTGGGTTAATTTGAAAATTTCACCCATGAAAGGGGTGATGAGGTTTGGAAAGAAAGGGAAACTCAGTACGAGGTATGTAGGAACCTACAGGATTCTGAGGCATATTGACAATGTGGCATATGAGTTAGAATTATCCTCGGAGTTAGCATCTGTGTACCCAGTATTCCATGTATCACTGTTGAAGAAGTGCATCGGTGATTCGACCTCAGTTGTGCCACTAGACAGTGTGGGAGTGAAGGATAGTCTCTCTTACAAAGAGGATCCAGTTCAGATCCTAGACCATCAGGTTCGTAAGCTGAGAAACAAGGAAGTTGCTTCAGTGAAAGTCTTGTGGAGGAACCAGCTAGTTGAGGGAGCCACATGGGAGGCAGAAGCAGACTGTTATACCCCGTAAGATTCCAGGCACCTAGATGGCCTATTCGCGCATTGGTTAAGCATATTTGAAAGCCATACATGCTAGGGAAAGGCCCGGGAAAGGATCGGACGGGTAACCGGTCGAACCATCGCGGAAGGAGCCGAGGCAGAGCCCCTCCGCGATGGAAACGTGTCAAGGAGGTGGAGCCTCCGCGTTGGCTCCGTGACACGTTGGGCCTGTCCAGGCTCAAGTATATAAAGCCCCACTTTGGTTTAATTCCTTTTAACTCAATATAATTTCCAGAAAATTCGTAGAAACAGGGAGGGACGAAGGAGGTTAACATATAATTGTCTGATTACGCTGCCAAACATAGTACAAATCTAAATTAACTCCAAATACCGAGGTATATAGCAGCAGGGAGCATTCCTACGGATTTTGTTTCGCGAAATACGGCCGACGAATCGTCGAGCTACCGGACTAAGGTAAGTGGAATTGCTCCAAACTAGTGTCTATGTGTTCCTAGCTGTGAAGTGAATACTTCTCCCTTCTGGACTTCTGAAAAATAGCAAGTTTTCGACCGTCTTTTGATAAGCCTAAGTTTAGGCTATAATTATATCGAAAGTGACGCTGTCCTTCAGAATAAGTGTTGTATTTAGTACTAATTGATGTGTTTATGAATGCAGTTGGGGAGATTTAGCTGAAATACTGACCGAGCCTCGTCCGACAGTCGGATAATTCGAGGTTAAGGTATGTGAAGTTGTTCTTCGGCAAGTTAGTAAGCCTTAGCTTGGTAAATCATAGTAAACTCCGTATTTGAAACTCTCGGAGTTGAATGTTGAGAATTAAGCGAGTCTAATAGATTTTGAGTTGTGTTGCCGTATCATATTCAGTCCGAAAGTTAGTAAAGCATGCGCCAAAGGGCGAGTTAGCATTCCAGATCCAGTATAGCTTATTGTATGATTAGCAAGCATGTTGTAGAATAAAAAGGATACAGATTTTCAGAATAAAAGCTAATTAAGTAAAATCAGATAGACAGACAGTTTTATGGCTACAGATTAGCCATTCAGACAGATAGTATCCTAGCTACAGATTAGCCAAGCAGTTAAATAAAGATTTCAGAATCAGTATAATCAGTAAAGAATCAGTTCAGTATAGAAATAGATCAGAATAAGAAATCAGATTTCAGATAGTCTTTTCCAGTTATACATGCTTGCTATCTATATGTGCTATTTGTTTGTTGAGACTTGATGTGGCGTGAGGGCACCTTATTGAGCGTCCTCGCCGCTCCTAGGTTGGTAATCATGTCGCCCACTGAGTGGGTGGGTTTTACGTCACTCCAAGGAGTGGCATGCCATCCCCAGCTTGGACGAAGATGGGATGAAGCTTTCCCCATAGCAGTCTGATCAACATTACAGGTGCAGCTCCGGTTTCAGATAGCCCTGTTGAGTTTTGTGTCCAGGGAACCGGACCCTATCTGTTATTGTCTATACATTCAGTTATTATAGGTGTAGCTTCGGTTTCAGGTAGCCCCATTGAGTTGTGTCCGGGGATCCAGACCCTATCTATTACTGTCTACACAGGAGTCCTCTGGACCCAAACACGGTTGCTTATACCGGAGGCCATGGCTCGAGCCGGAGACGCAGGGGGCCGGTAGAGGAGCTCCGAAGTGAGCAGATGAGTGGAGTGACTTATTTTTGGCTGGTTTTGACCCGGGTAGGGGTATATAGATTGTTTGCTTGTTTGGCGCCATCCGGCCTTATGGGGGTTGGTATTGGCTCTTGCTTGCTTAATGTATATGTATTTATGTGATTTATATATACTAGCTAATAGACAGCAGGCCGCTGTGACTACAGACACGCTCCTGCCTATCAGTGCGGAAAGGTTTGATCTAGTTCATATCAGCCCTTCAGATTTAGTAATCTTCTGCTCAAAGACTTGTTAGTTATGTTATCTGTATTTAGTTGTATTATTTTAGTTGCTTTGCATACTCGGTACAAGTGGTACTGACACCCGGTGTGGTGCTGCATTACTTGCCTGCAGGTACTCATAGACGAGGAGGCGATCCCTCGTGATCCTAGCCAGCGCAGAGTCATCAGCTCCTGTCATCCGGAGCTTGATATTTCAGAGGTTTACATCATTTCATTTTGTTGTACAGTACGGGTAGGTCGGGGCCCTGTACCGACCATCTTATCAGTATTATTAGAGGCTTGTAGTCTGTATATATTTCCCTGTGGTCAGCTGAGCCAGTCGTGTGGGGCCGTGCAGTTTGTTATAGCTGTTTAGCATTTCAGTTTATGTTGGCCGTGTGAGGCCTTAGTTTGATAGTAGTGGTGACCTTGCCGGTCACGTAGTTATCCAGCATTTTATTGTTGAGTTACAGATAACTAGGCAGCATGGTGGCCTTGTCGGCCCACATAGGTCTCCCCCTTGTACGTACGTTTCTGGTTAGCTGAAGTTTCATACAGGTGGCTACAGGCCTAGTCGGCCGGAGGCTGTATTTACAGCCGTTATATAGCCCTTTGTTTCCAGAAATCTGAGTTGGAGCCAGCCAGGCACTAGATATGCTCAGGCTCAGTAGTCTAGCAGTTCAGGTCCTAGTAGGGCACCAGGTGCTAGTCATACCCCCCAAGGCGGGGCGTGACACAGACATGATGGTTAATTACTCTCACTTATTCCCTTCCAGTTTAGTTGTAGCATTAAGTATTAAATTCCTCTTCAGAACTCTATTCAGTTCCCCACTCATCAGCTCTATTCATATTTTCAATGTGCACTCTAGTTGTGTTAATTCAGTTGGTATGTCTATTCTAGTTTGGAGTCAGTCACTCCTTCAGAAATCAATTTATAGTTTCAGTCTGGGAATTGTAGCTCTTTTCCCAGTGTTTCAATAGTTTTAGCCTTCATTCGAGGATGAATAATCCCAACGTGGAGATATTATGACACCCCAAAACTTTCCTAGATCAAACTAAGACTTTGCATGAAGAAGCAGAAAGCACCAGAAATTTTTTGTCTTAAAACGAGCGAGACAACAATTCATTGTCTATAGTAATGACCCATTGTTTGGGTCGTGGTTAGCCCTACCAGTTTTCCTTCGGGAACCAACGAGACATGGAACGACCCATTGTGAGGAGTAATGAGTCATCCTGTCACTCGTTGCGTTCCCAACTCAGAAATCAGTTAATCCCTTTCTAAGAACCCACGAATCAGACGACGAGTCGTTGTCTGATATAACGACTCGTGGGGTGAATTGTTAATTGGAGCCCATGTGTTGTTGAAAATCTTTTCCCAATATCAACGAGAAGCAACAACGACCCGTTATATCACACAATGTGACGATTGTTTCCATCGGTGATAATTAGTCCAGAAATTCCTCAGATTTTCCAATGGAGGCGACGGGCAGATACAACAACCCATTGGTTCTACTAATGAGTCATTGTGTCATCTGTTAGCAGGGGGTACAAAATTCTCCTGTCAGTGACCACGAGAGGAACCAATGACCTATTGTTCCATCTAATGAGTCATGGTCACCTTCCATGGTCCATTTCCAGTGAGCCAGATTTCAGGCCCAAGACCAACGACTGGTCCCAATGAGTCGTGATATCAACCAACGACTCGTTGTGTGACCCGTTGGTCCCTATGGGGCAGTTTTCTAGGTTTTCTTTTAGGAATATTTTCACAACTTCTAGCTATTTTAGTTCCTAAACTACATCATTTTTGGCATGTTTTGGAGAGAATTAAAGGGGTAATCGACTAAATCTCTCTCATTTCACTCAACTCTCGATCTCCAAGACAAAGAAGTCCCTAACAGTTCTCTCAGAGCAAGCTAGGGCTTTCAAGTTTTCTCCTCGGATTCTCCAGATCTTTTCAGAAAATTCGCCTCCAGGTATGAGGGAATTTAACAATGGAATTGTTCTTCCCTTGTGCCCAAAACTCTTCTGAAATGCTTATCAGTTCTAGCCCTGAAGTTCACAGTTAGGGTTCATTTGTCAGTAAATTATGGATTTTATATCTGTTATAATTTTCATGAGTATTGAGGGTTGTAGTTAGATATACTTTTGGTCATTATCTCCTTTCATGAAATTATATGATTTTAGCCCTAGTTTCTTTGAAAATAGTGAATTGAGTATTTCAACACGTTCTAAATACAACTGTTGCTTGACTCTGATTATTTCTGAAATCACCAGGATAGTATAGTTGTATGATCAAGAGTAGAATTATTGATTGTTTGGTCTCAGTCAGTACTTAGTAAATTTCAGTATCTTATAGAAATTTCATCTATTCAATTTGAGTATAGTCAGTTCTTGAGGTGTCAATAATACCTCCCAGTTCCAGTTTTAGTTATTAGTTATTAGTTATCAGTTTCATTTCGTTCTTTAGACGGTTATGACGCTTCCAGATAAGCAGCTCAGACCAGTCTTAGAACACCAATTTTTAGTTATTCTATCCAACATACTCTCAGGTTACTTCCAGATAAGTATTCCTGATTTAGTCCATGACCCCAGCTTCGAGCTATCAGCTTAGTAGTCAAGTTAGGACTATCTAGTGGGAGTAGTACTTAGCCCCAAATGGACCGGGGTTCTAGTGCACCCGGATTCCAGAACTACGATGCCATTGTAGGTTATTTTATTGGCCCAATGGCCCTAACCTTGTGATCACCCAGCCAACCACTATACCCTAGCAAGGTACGGTGGGCTTTCTTCGATGGGGTGTATACATCGGACTCCACATTTAGCTCACGTGGTTATACGTCGGTTATAGAATCTCCCACTTGTCAGTACAGTTCAGTTTAACTCAGTTCAGTTGCTCAGTTCTAGGGCATGTTTATGACCATCAGTCAGGGTCATTATTGACCATAGCAGTTATAGCTCAATTTACAGTATTCAGTATCTTTTGGTCATTTCATGTTGTTTCAGTTCAGTTGTTTATTTTCCATGCTTATTGAATATCTCACTTACTTAATACATTGAAAATACTGACGCATACTTTCTATGCTGTATGGTATTATGATAGAGGTGTAGGTTCTCAGTCCCAACATCGCTAGTAGTTCCCTTCGATGATTCCCACAGCAGCAGTCTGTGTGGTGAGTCCTCATCTTTTGAGGACTTTATTTGCTTTTCAGTTAGTTTCTTTTTAGTTAGACTTTAGAGTTAGCGGGGGGCTTGTCCCAGAAACTCATCAGTTAGTAGTGGCTCTTAGAGTCAGTTGTCTAGTATTGTTTCCAGTTATGTTTACAATTTCAGTAGTATTGATTACATAATTATTTTACTAGGCTACCATTTATGTTTACTCAGCTTACCAGTGTAATGATAGACCATAGGTTGGCTTGGGGTCACTTGTGACACCATGTACCGTGTCTTATCTAGAGTGTAGACTCGAGTCATGACAAGGATATTAACATTCCTAGTTAGAAGTGGGAAGAGATCATTTGGACTTCGGTACAGGTTTGCCTTGTACATGACGATAGTATAACTATATATGGGTGATTATGGACAGTTTGACCAAATCAGCACATTTCCTATTGGTCAAAACTACCGATGCAACTGATGATTATGCTAGATTGTACATTTGGTAGTTATTTTGGTTGCACGGGGTTCCTTTGTCCATCATCTCAAATAGGGGTACTCAGTTTACCTCTCAGTTTTGGAGATTGTTTTAGAAGAGAGTTGGTACTCAAGTGAAGCTTAGCACAGTTTTTCACCTGCATATAGATGGTCAGGATTAGAGGACCATTTAGACTCTTGAGAACATGTTGAGAGAATGTGTGATTGATTTCAAGGGTAGTTTAGATAATCACTTGCCTCCCATCGAGTTTGCCTACAATAACAGTTATCACTCCAGCATACAGATGACTCCATTTGAGGCTTTTTATGGGCGGAGGTGTAGATCATCTATTGGATGGTTTGAAGTAGGTGTGGCTACATTTATAGGGCCAGATTTAGTTCATGAGGCTATGGAGAAGGTTTATCTTATTAGAGAAAAGCTGAAGATAGCTTAGAGTCGTCAGAAATCATATGCGGATTTTAGACAGAGGGAGCTTGAGTTTGAGGTTGATGATTGTGTATTTTTGAAGGTGTCTCCTATGATTGGGCCTATGAGGTTTGGAAATAAAGGGAAGCTTAGTCCTCTATATGTTGGTCCTTATAGGATTCTGAGGCGAGATGGAAATGTGGCATATGAGTTTGAGCTACCAGCGGAGTTAGCTGTGGTGCATCCAGTTTTTCATGTATCTCTGTTGAAGAAGTGCATTAGTGAACTGACCTTGGTTGTTTCAGTGGAGAACATAGGTATGAAGGATAACTTACCTATGAAGAGGTTTTGATCGAGATCCTTGATCGTCAGTTCAGAAGTTGAGGATTAAGGAAGTAGCTTCACTGAAGGTGTTTTGAATAAATCAGCTTGTTGAGGGAGCTACGTGGTAAGTCGAAGTAGATATGATGGCTAGATACTCGCATCTTTTCGATTCCGGCTTAGTTCCAGCATGAGGTATTAGTTTCCTCCTTATTACTCTGTTCAGTTTCATGTCAATTTCATGTCTCTAAGTTTCTTTCTTGTTCTTTGCATGCATGTATGTTTCATGATTCAGTTTAGTCATGTATCCCATTCTTGAGTCAGACACTCCATCAGTTTTCAGCTTTAATTATTCAGTTACGGGATTGCAGTTCCTTCCTCAGCTTTTCAGTGTGCTTAATCTACATTCAAGGATGAATGTTCCCAAGGGGGAGATAATATAACACCCCAAAAAATTTCTAAGATTGGACCCGGGGTTTGAATCAGAGAAAATAGGGGAAATTGCACCAGAGTCACAGAATTACTCAAGGGACGAGCGGTTGTGGGAAATAATGACTCATTGTATGCCTTGTTGTAGGCCTTCATTCAATCTGCATTTAGTAACAACAAGCCTAGCAACAACTCGTTGGAGGATCCAACGGGTCATCGTAAGCAGTCGTAAAGGGTCGGAGATGGTTCAGATACAACGAGAAGGTGCAATGACCCATTAGGGTGAGTAACGACCCGTTGTTGGGGATCCATTGTCTAAATCTTGGAAGTAAGGTAGGTGAGGCAGTAATGACAACGGAAGAAGTGATGGGCCTAACAACCCATCCTGTCTATCGATAGTGAGGGAATCAACCAAGTGCTAGAAATGCCCTAGGGAATGACGGATGATCCAATGAACCATCGTATCCTACAACGACTTGTTAGATGGGTCATTGTAACTGGCAGTGTCTATTTTCTAAAAGAATCATTAAAGGCGTTTTCATAATTTCTAAGCTCCTACATCCTAAACTACATCATTTTAAGCTTTGGAAAAGGTGTGTTAAGGGGGATATTCACCCTAGAGCTCTCATTCTACCCTAACACTCTAATTTGAAGATCAAATCCCGCAAGACTCTCAAGAACAATCTAGGGTTCATCACTCTCATCCTCTCCAATTCTCATTGGGTTTCAAGCTAAGTCAAGAATCAGTGAATCAAGGTATATGGGGTTTGTCAATGAGGGGTTCTTCCACCCTCATGCCCCTTCTCCAATTGAAATCATGACCTCCCATTTCCTATGCCCAAATTTTTGAATTTCTAGGGCTTTATTGGGTATTGTTGAATTCTTCCACGATTCTCCTATGGATTTAGATATCTTGATCAAATTGACGATTCTATGATTAGGATCTTGAATTCCAATTAAGTCTTCCATAAAATTACTATCAAGCATGATTATGAACTTCTAGGGTTAAATTCCCTTCTATTGAAATCCCATGATGTTCTTATGATATTAAGTCTCAAGTTTTGAGTTTTGTATTATGATCATGATGTATGATTTTTACAAGAACCCTTCATGAATTTATGTATTTCAAGTATGATGACTTTCTCAAGTATGCATAGCTTTTACAAGTATCATGTTTATGTTTATGGATGGCTCACTGATGTTCTATGGGTTTACAACACTTTTGACGCTTAAAACAGGGAAATAAGCATGGTCTTAGGTGTGTTTATACGGATATGAAGCTCTTTTTCTTTTTTTTTTCCAGGGAAATTAGGTGTTGGAGTTGAAATCTACAAAAGAAGTGAAAAGAGTGTAGAGAAAAGGCCAAGTACAGACCACACTATGAGCTGTACTGAGAGTCGTGGAGAAGTCTAGAAGATGAGCTTAAGGCAAAGGCCAAGTTACGACTTTTGGTACGAGCCATACAAAGGCAGTTATAGAAAACTTCAAAAGAAGATGAACTAGGTTAGTTTCTTGGTATAGGTAGCAACCACGGATCCTGATACCTACCTAGGACCCATACCAAGGAGCTGTGGTAAGGTTCAGAAGGATTGAAGAATGGCAGATCTCAATGTATGAGAGGCAATCACGAGGAGTAGGAGGAAGGTATGAGTCATACCAAGACACTCATGCAATTATTTAGAGGATGTCAAAAATCTCAGATTCAGACCACGAAAGGATTGTACGACTTGTAGGATCAGTGTACGAGGCGTACCAAGTTCCAACAATTAGTCAAAATCAAAAGTTGCCAGACATTGTACGAGCAGAGGTACGACCCATACAAGCGTGGTATGAGTCATCGGTGAAGGCAATGTCAGTTATTAGTTTCCCCATTAATGTAATAAAGGTTTCTAATTATATGTATAAATACATTTCTAGGTTATTTTTGTTAGAGGAGAACAAGATTCAATTATTTGGACTAGTATTCGACTTTTGGAAATATTGAGAACAACTTTTAGAGAGTTTCTTGCATTGATTCTTCCATTATTCTTAAATTATTCTTCATTGATATTCTGCAATAATCAAGTGGGTTTACTTTTCAATCGTCATTGTAAATTCTAAATTATGTTTTCGTCTATGAATGCTAATTGTTTTCTTACAATCATGAGAGGCTAAAACTTCCACAACTACGGTTGTGGGAACCATGGTGAATTAACAAACTAGATTTTGCATAATATGATTCTAAACCAATGCTAATGCTTGTATTACGTTCTCTTCAATCCTAAACATTTCTTAATAAAGCGCAACATTAGGACTTGCCCAAATTTTCTACTTGCTTGAATCTAGAGAGGTAGAGATTAGGAAAAGAGAATAATAATAAAGCCTTGAACTTTATGGTTCATTGTATAACTTGAGCTACGGTCGTAGGGTAGTTAATTTGGAACTAACTGATAATAGTTAAAGTGAAATAGCTCGAGATACCTAATCCAATAATTGAGTATAGTCATCCAATAGGGATGAAACATTCATTTGGATGAACCCGTGTTATCAATTCTACAAGTAAAGTATTAGGATAGATCACGAGTATAAGACCCAAAGTAGGTATGAACCCATGGGGAACACTTCCCTAGTTAATTGCATCATCTTGATAACAATCCAATTGTCAATACTATTATGTGTTTACTTCCTTACAAAAACCCCCTTTAGGAAATAACAGACTTAAAAGCTTAAATACTAGCATTATTCTATATCTTGACCATATTTCCTGTGGGATCGACCCCAGCCTAGTTGGGTTCTTTATTGACAATGTCTACGTCATACTTTTACAAGAGTGTGATTTGAGCGTTATCAAAAGTGGCATCGTTGCCGAGGACCAAGAATCTAAAAGGGTCAAGTTCAAAAAGTAATAGTATGATCCTTAGTACGACTCATGGAATCCAATTATGATATGTAACATGAGTCGTACAAAAATAATGAGATCCATAATTTTAGGGAATTCCTCATATGACCCTTAGTACGAACCATATCAACCTAGTACCAGTCGTACCAATAAGTCATGATAGTGTCTTAATATGCGACGAGTCTTAGTACGGATCGCACAACCTAGGTACGACTTGTACCGATGACTTGTGAAAAATTACCGAGGATGATATTTTTGCTTTGTTTTTCTCAGATCTTACATACAAACCTTTTTCTCCATAGGTACAATGACATTCAAAAGGAAATCAACCAAAAAGGCCCAAGACAAGAGGGATAAGGCTGAAATTGCTGCTCGAAGGGCATTGAGAGATGAGCCCTCAGGCTCTGAACAAGTAGGAAACACCCCTAGTGGTCTGATGGAGGAATACCAAGTGGATACAAATGACATTTACGAGCCACAAACCACTAAGGCATAGGACATGGTTCAGGCCGAAGCTACATCTGCTGCTTCAACAACTGCTCCCAGTCTGAGGAGGGAACTGATGATAAGACTCAGGAGTCTAGTAGTGGCTCAAATTTTGAGGAAAGGTTTGAGGAGGTCAAGTCCGGAGATGGTAATGATGAGGCCGGGTCTAAGGAAGAAGCTGTTGAGGAAGAAGCTGATCGGACTTCCCACCAAAGAGTCATATTATGAGGTGGCATGTACCCGAGCTCAGGAGATCTATAAGTAGGTTCTTGCTCTCACTATGAAGCAGCATTCTAGACAAAGTATTCAGGAGGAACTATGGATCCTGACCAGTGCATTAAATGAGGTCAAAGAGATGAAGCAGATTTTCAACTTCTATGGGTTTGGTTGGATGGATAAAACTCCTAAAAAGTATGATGACGAGATAGTCCGGGAGTTCTATGCCAACTATTTGGCAACGATGGAGCAGAAAGAAAAAGCTGCGCAGACGTTGAAGGAATAACCTAAGCTAGACATTGTCATGGTTCGAGGATGCATAGTTGACATCTCCGAGCAGACCATTGCTCGGATGTTATATGGGCCATAGTTTAGAGCTCCGGATGCCATAGTTGAGTTTGACTACTGAGTAGATGCTCTGAAAAAAGTAAAGCAGCTGGGTTTGGAGGAGAGACAAAGCCAAGTGAAATGGCTATCTGGGGTCATAGCAGAGGATAAAGAGGAGGTAAAGAGGGTGACCGGTAGTCAGAAGGTCAAAAAAGCCTAGTTGAACTTTATAGCAAAGGCCTACAAGACACTAGTTCACCGTAGGTTGGCGCCGACGGTCAATGAAACAACCTTCAATGCAGACAGAGCATCCTTGGTGGAATGTATCATGTCAAGATACTCCATCAACATTTTGAGGGTGATAGCGAAGGAAATCCGAGAATGGGGTATAGGTAGTGAACTACCATCCCATTCTCGAGTGTTGTTTATTGATTGTGATGGAGGCAGGTGTTAGGGTGATCGGGGAGATATATTGCCAGATCAGAGGCCACAGGATTGTGGACATAGGCCTTATATGGGTTGACATGAACCTGTTTATCCGGGTTATACTACCTACTGCAGTCCCATCGCAACAGTCATCTGGGGGAAAGCATATTGATGCCCTTATCTCACAGGAGCAGAGTGAGATATCAACTACAGAGGTCGGCCATACAGTAGCAGCTCCAAGTTCATCCTCCATACCTCCGTTGGGCATACCAAGCCAGACCCTAGCAGGTTATATATTGGTCCCACAGGAGTTCTTCCAACAGATGGCCAAGAGGTTGATGTTGACCTAGAAGAAGGTCAAAATGATGATGAAGAATATCAAGCCTTGGTTGAAGGCTGAGATAGTGGAGGCTGCTACAGATTTTCATAGACGATTGGACAACTTTGAGCCATGCTTCAATGAGCGCTTAGCTAAACAACCAAACGCGAGAAGTTTGAGGGACTAGATGGGGGCTTTGCTGAGCCAAGTAGCCGAGTTGCCATCTAGACAACTGACAATATTAGTAGCCCCCATCATTTTGGAGTTAGATGCTGAGCTTAATGAGAAGCTAGATTTGGAGGCATATTGGGCTCCGACAGTGACCGGTGGAGAAAAAGGGAAGAAGAGGGTCTCAAAAAGAATTGAATACGAGTCTTTAAAGAAGAAGAGGAATAAAAAGGAGAAAAGAGAGTACAGGCGGGCGACAATGGATAGCCTACAAACTCATGATGAGCATACGTCATAGTTGCAGGAAAGAGACAGAGGAGCAGGGAGCTCTGCCACTGTCCCAAGTGAGTTTGCGAGTGGCAAGGACCTTTCGAGTGAGCCACATTCATCCCGAGATAGTGATGAGGTCTTTGTGGTGACCGATTTAGTTGCGGGGGTGACTATTGCCCCGAGTGAGATACCATTGAGTGTGCTAGCCACCACCAGCGCCATGGCTGCAGTGGAGGGATGTGTGCTTGCACACCCTCCTCCACAGGATAAGAGGAACGATTAGAGCGCCACAGGTATGTACCTTTCCCAGTTCTTACATTTTATGCTTTGGGGACAAATCATGCTTTTTAAGGGGGGGGGGTGTACATGTGATTTTTGGGTTTTTGATTTTCATCTGAGGAGTTCTATTTTTGTACTTCTCTTTCCTCGTACATGCTATCTAGTAGAACCGACATGTTTAAGATTTTGTTTTTTGTATTTTGTTTAGCTAGAAGTAGTTTAGGAGTACTTTACAGCCAATAAATGCACATGTTTGATGTTGTGAAAAAATGACACTGTTTGAAAATTTTTGTTGTCTAACTATGTATGTTAATTGCAATGCATGACTTCTGTAGATCTTTGTATGACATTTAGTATATTAGCATGTGTAATTGTAGCTTAGCTGTGTATGAACCCGATAGGTAGAATCAAGGAAAACCTATACCGTGTGTGAGTGAGGATGCTTACCTAGTTCAATACTGCGTAAAGGATCTAGAATTTGCCCGGGTTGGTCTTTACATAGGTTGTAGGATAGTTGGTTAGGAAAGGATCATAGGCTATTTTTGTTTTATCCCACTTTAGCTTAAATTACCCAACCAAATAAAAATGAATCTCTTGATCCCAATTTTGAGCATAAAAGTTGACTATTTTTCTTTGATTACCCATTCACCTTTCCTATGTTTATAATGAACCTGTTTGGCCCTGGTCCCTCCTTGGACATTGTGAACCTCAACTCAGGCAAAATGCCTAAGTTGAGGGTGGTTATAGTAGGGGTGTGCAGATTGTGAGGAAGGTAAAAGAAAGAAAAAGTCAAAGAAAAGTGAGGTGTAGAGTGAAAAAAAAAGAATGAATAAAAGGAGCTAAAATGTAAAATGAAAAGAAAAGAAAACAAGTTGAAAAAGATGAGAAAAAAATACACCACAGTCACACATTGCATTTGAATGGTGAAAAAGGGAAGAAAAAGCTGAAAGCAGAAGTAAAGGGCAAAAAGTGTAGAATAAAGCCATGTTGTGTAGTTCCAATGAGGGTTAGTCACTAATATCCATATCTACCATACCTAACCCGAAGCCTACAATAGAAGCCGAGAAAAGTCCTATAGTGATCCTAGCCTAACTGTACTATCCTGAAAGTCCCTAAGATCAGACCCGAGGACTGAGTGGAGGAAGCAGGAAGGAATTTGCACAAGACATAAAACTACTCATTAGGTGACTCATGAAGGCACCCAACGAATTGTGGAGTGGCTCGTAATGGGGATGCCAGTCATGGTCGGGGGTCTTCACGGAAGGTGCAATAAGTCGTGGTGCCACTTCACGACTCGTCAAGTGGGTTGTTGGCAGGATGGATAAGATTGGAAGTTGGGATTCCAATGAAGGTAATGAGGGAGGGCCATGAGTCGTCACTCCTTCTAACGACTTGTCAAGTGACCAGTGGGGTAAAGGAGTTTTGATAAATGGGGATTTTTCCAGTGATGATGACGAGAGTGGACGATGAGTCGTTCATTTGGGTAATGACTCATCCAGTCCCTCGTTGGGATTGGTAGTGACAGTTTTTTTATGAATTTAGTAAGGGTGTTCTCGTAATTTCTAAGCCCCTAAGTCTTAAAATACATTTTTTAAGCTCTGCTAGGACGGTTTAGCCTATTCTAACTCATTCCCTTCCCATGCATGCAAGTTTAGAGGATTCCTTAGGAGATCAAGCCTAGAATTCTTCAAGTTCTTCCCCAAATCTCTTGGGCTATCAAGGAAGGGTGTAGATTCAGCTAACCCAGGTATGTAGGTTCATGAATGAGAATTTTCTTTCACTCTCATGCCCAAATTTTTCTTCAAAGTTCATGAATTCAAGTGTTAATTCAAGTGTATGATCACATGGGGTTTTAATCCAAATTTATGAAATCCTCTATGATTTATTTATGGGTCAATCCCCTTATGTTTCAAAGCATGTTTTGAGATTCATGGGCAGATTTTATGTTCTAATCGATTCTAAATTCATGATTTCAAGCTTTAAAAGACTTAGCCCAATTTGAAAGTTCATGGAAAAGTTAGTCTATGATTGATGATTTCAAGTATGATGAAGTATCTAACATACACTTATGTTTATGAATTACCCATATATGAATCTATGATTTTGACTAGTGGAGTCTATTTCAAGTATGCACGATCTTCAAATTTTGGGTAATCCCACTTAGTCTTAGCATGTTCTCATGATGCAGTTCAGTTATATAAATCAGCTTACCATATAGTTTTGGAGTCTATACTCCCCTATTCAGCTTATGGTATGTTTGGAGCCAAGACTCCCCATGTTCAGATTTCAGATTATGAATGTAATTTCATTATTAGCTTCATTGAAAAGCGATGGTTTTAGCTTCATTAAAAATGATGTAGAGGACTTTGCATATTTTTGGGAGCAGTGTCTAGCATCGAGTAGGCTAGGGGTTCAAAAAAAACCCGGGTCTTAGAACTATGTGCCATCGTAGGATTATTCAGTTACTTTAGGACCTCCCTTGTGAGTTTCTCCTGCCCCAATTGGTCCTTCAACTTGATATAGATATCATGGTAGCACCCTTAGCCCTGGCAAGACTTTGGATGGCTCTGCGCACTTGAGTGTAATAGTTGGGATCACATAAGCTCTATCGTGATAGTGTCGGTTATATGGAGAATCTCCATTGTTCTTCATGATTTCAGTTATGTATGTTTATCAATTATGATATTACGTTTTCAGTAGGTTTGACCCAATGATCAGGTTATCAGTTTTACTTAAGAATCTCAGTTTTAACTTTGGGTCATTTGATTCAGTTATGAGATTCAATTTATGTCTAGTCATTTTTTCAGATATCAACAAGCAACCTTTACTCTCAGAATCTTATGATGTTATGATTTATGATATGCATGATTTTAGTTTTTTCTTAATCGGCCAATTTTACTTACCTTTCATATTTAGTACATTCCAAGTACTAAACGCATACTCTATGCTGTATCATTTCATGATATAGGTTTAGACACTCTGACTCAACGTCGCTGTTATCCAGTCTCTCGAGTTTATCCAAGTGCTGGTGTTGGTGAGTCCTCATCCTTTGAGGACCTTCACTTAGTCAATTTCTGTTATTTTAGTCTTAGACTTCTACTGAGCTTGTTGGGGTGTTATCCCATCAGCTCGTCAGTATGTTAGAGGTTTTTTAGACATAGACTTGTATTTTCAACTTGATGTTACTGTTGGATAGATATTTTGTTATTCAGGCTTCCACTATTTCAGTATTTCATTATTAGCTTTGTTTATGATGATCTTTAGTTATCATATTCATGTCATGGGTTGATTTAGAGCCATTTATGCTTCTAGGTTCTGTGTCCCGATCCGTGACTATGTTCGGGTTGTGACAAACTTGGTATCAGAGCATTAGGTTTTGAAGTGTCCTAGGGTGTCTGAAAGCCGCGTTAAGTAGAATTTTTCTCATGGGTGTGAAGCATGCCATACTTATGATAAAGATTCTATGAAGCATTTTAGGAAACTTCCCTCCTTTCATGATTCTATCTCGTGCTATGAGTTCAACCCTCTCGATTTCCTCTAACTCCAGCTTTACGCGTTTGCAGAATCATACCTCCATGCTGTATGAATGGAAGAAGGAACTGAAATGGGAATGGCCATGAGGATAACAATGGAGATGGGCTCCAGCAAGCCCCACCAGCCCTAGAGGATCCCGTGCCCGAGTAGGTTGTCAAAACTGAGTTTAGGGAAGTCATTCAGACATTGTGTGTGGGAAGAATAGCCACATGCTCAGACATTGTCCAGCTGCCAGACAGGGCCATGGTAGAGACCGTGACCCAGCTACTAGTTCAGTAGCTCCACCATCACGGTCGGTTCAGTAGGGTGCATCCACTAGTGTAGGTGGTGGTCAGCGTCAGAATAGGGAGTTAGGGACCTGTTTGACCAACTTCAGGGTACCAAGTGCTTCTCAAAGATAGACCTTAGGTCCGGTTATCACCAGCTTAGAGTTAGGGAGAGTGACATTCCTAAGACAACTTTCAGGACTCTGCATGGTCACTATGAGTTTGTAGTTATGTCTTTTGGACTAACGAATGCTCCTATAGTTTTTATGAATTTGATGAATAAGGTGTTTAAGCCATACTTGGATATTTTTGTGATTGTCTTCATAGATGACATTCTCATATACTCTCGAAGCGAGGAGGAGAATGCCACTCATTTGAGGATTGTCCTATAGACTCTCAAGGATCGTCAGCTATTTGCTAAATTTAGCAAGTGTGAGTTTTGGCTAAACTCAGTAGCATTTTTGGGCCACGGGGCATCAAGTAAGGATATGCAAGTGGACTCTCAAAAGATAAAAGCTGTAAAGTATTGTCCTAGACCAGTTAATCCTTCGGATATCTGGAGTTTCTTGGGTTTAGCTGGCTACTATAGGAGGTTTGTTGAAGGATTTTTATCAATTGCAGCATCATTTATTAAGTTGACACTGAAGAAATCCAAATTCCAGTGGTGGGATGCTTGTGAGAAGCATTTTTAGGAGTTAAAGACTCGACTCACTTCAGTGCTAGTATTGACCCTACCTGAGGGTATAGATGGATTTTTTGTGTATTGTGATGCCTCTAAGGTCGGTCTTGGTTGTGTTTTGATGCATCATGGTAAGGTCATTGCATATGCCTCTAGATAGCTTAAGACTCACGAGAAGAATTATCCGATGCATGACCAAGAATTGGCAGCAGAGGTGTTCGCATTGAGGATTTGAGGCACTACTTGTATGGGGTGCATGTAGATATTTTCACAGACCATAAGAGCCTACAATATGTATTCACCCAAAAGGATTTGAATTTGCAACAAAGGAGATGGTTAGAGCTGCTCAAGGACTATGACATGAGTGTCCTTTACCACCTGAGCAAGGCCAATTTAAAGGAAGATGCCCTTAGAAGGATGTCTATGGAAAGTGTTTCTCATGTGGAAGATGGAAAGAAAGAGTTGGCGAAGGATGTGCATCGGGTTGCACAATTAAGGGTTCGCCTTGTTGATTAAGTGGATGGTGGTGTCACTATTCAGAATGGGTCAGAATCTTCTTTGGTGAGTAAGGTTAAGGCTAGGCAATATGAGGATCCTATTTTGGTAAAGTTGAATGAAGCAGTTCAGAATTAGAAGGCAGAGGCCTTCTCCCAAGGGGGAGATGGTGTACATCAATATCAGGGTCATTTGAGTGTTTTGGATGTTGATGACTTGAGAGAATGGATTTTTCATGAGGCTCATGGTTCACGGTATTCTATCCACCCTGGTGTCACCAAGATGTACCGTGACCTATGAATAGTCTATTGGTGGAATGGCATGAAGAAGGACATAACTGCTAAACCCCAAAAAGGATCAGACCCGGAAGTCGAAATGGAGAAAAACTGAAATTCTACACCAGGTCAAAGAACGGGTCATTAGGTGACCCGTGAGGAGTGACCATGAGTGGTGAAGTGACTCATGGTAAAGCAAGGAGGTGGCATGGTCTGGGGGAGACCACGGGCATGACCACGAGTCGTGGTCAGACCACACGACTTTTATGGTCACCCTTGGCCTGGATTGGATGCTTGGAAAAGAGTTTTGGACAGTGGGGATCACGGGTGGTGACCACGAGTTGTGGTTATCCACCACGATTCGTGGAGTCCCCTGATGAATTTTTGGCAGTGAACATGATGACTCAAGGCCACGAGTCATGGTCCCTGGTGATGAGTCATCCAGTCCCCCGTGGGGGCTGGTAGTCAACAAAATTCTGCGATTTAAGTAAGGGCTTTTCTGTAATTCCTAAGTCCTGGGGTCGTAAACTACATCATTTTAACCTTTGAAAGTTGGGTTTAAGAGGGGAAAGACTAGCCTAAGTGTTCATTCATGCATGCAAAGGAGTAGAAGGGTGATAGAGGGGTGATCAAGGTGATTTCAAGGCTATCTTCCTTAAGTTCCTCTTGGGAAATCTAGGGAGTGTAAAGATTTACTCCAAATCAGGTATGTAGGGTTTGAATGGGTGGTTCAATCCACACCCATGCCCAATTTCTCCATAATCTATGAATTCTACAATTCAATTCTTATGGGGTTTTAACCCAATGCATGAATCCTCAAGTAATCGATATGGGTGTGTTACTAGTATGTCTAAATTGATGGGTTTCGAATAATGGGATGATTTTATATTGTTTTAAATCATTAGTTTGTATACTAGTGTTTTAAACTTAAGGTGCTCAATTATGAAAAACCCATGAGAGTTCATGATTATGATGATTTTACAAGTATGGTGTGATTTTTTCAATTTAGAAGCATGTTTTCAATTACCCATGTTTTTATGATCATGATTTCCATCAAATCGAGTATTCATGTATGTTAGAATATCGGGCAATTCCTACATGTCAAGCATGATTCATGATTTATGACTTTGGCTGACACACTTGCCCGATTTCATGGCTAGTTCACGAACCTTCAATCATGTTTATGATTATCATGATTTAACTAGACCATGTATGTCATATATGTTACTTTATGAGCATGTTGCATGTTTTGGGAGTAGTATTTAACACTGAGTAGGTTTGGGGCCCAGGTTACGCCCCGAATCTCAAAACTACATGCCACCATAGGTCATATATGGGACCTCCCTTGAGTCTGTCCCCTTTTTCCCTAATGTGCCTTTCATGAGTGATGTCACGCATTTCATGGTTTTACCCTTGGCAACATATGAATGGCCTCCCGACTAGGTTTACAAGTTGGGCTCCATGTGTGCTCATATAGGGTATGTCGGTTATAAGAATCTCCCACTGTTCCTCATGGTTTATGCATGTATGAATATGTTCTTTGGCTCAAGTTATGTCTATTAAATTCTTTTCTCTCATTTTTATGATTACGACAAGTTATAAATGTTTTGAAAACCTTGAGCCTTATGTTTATTTTACGATTTCAGCATTATGATCATGTTGTCCTACTCCTATGAATTTTATGTATTTTAAATGTTCATTTTGCTTACTCTTCATACTTGGTACATTCCACATACTGAACTGCATACTTTCTATGTTGTATCGTCTCATGATCCAGGACCCGGCCCTCAGGCTCATCCTCCTCAGTAGTTCATTCAAAGTTCGCTATCAGCCCTTTGGCGAGTCCTCATGTTCCAAGGGCCATATGTATAGACTTTGATGTTCATTCAGTTTTTAGTATTTTAGGGTTAGTTGGGGGTGTTGTCCCATTAACCTGTCGCTTATGAGTAGAGGTTTTTAGACTATATGTAGTACTCAGCTATCATGTACAGATTTATGTATTATCTTTCCTTCTATCTTATGTCATGATTTCATTTTTGTTATGCTATTATGTTAAGTCTTCTGCTTTACTGAATGAATTAGATGTATGCTCATGCCATGGATCGACTTGGTGCCTTTCGGGGTTTCTTGTCCTGTGTTTACGATCCGTGTCTACTCTCGGGTCGTGACAATAACGGAGTTTGTGACTAAGTGTCCAAATCGTCAACAAGTGAAAGTTGAGCTTCAAACACTAGGAGGTGTGCTACAAGACATCAATATCCCTACTTGGAAGTGGAAAGAGATAGATATGGATTTCATCATAGGTTACCTCACACACGTAGATAGTATGACTCGATTTGGGTGGTTGTAGACAGGATGACTAAAGCAGTCCATTTTCTGCCGGTCAAAACTACTATTCAACTGAGGACGATGCTAAAGTATATATCTGGAGTTAGTTCGGTTGCATGGAGTTCCCTTGTCCATCATATCAGATAGAGGTACTCTGTTCACCTCATAATTTTGGAAGTCGTTTCAGAAGGGACTTGGTACTCAAGTCAAGCTTAGCACAACTTTTCACCCACAGACAAATGGTCAAGCCAAGCAAACCATTCAGACTCATAAGGATATGTTGAGAGAATGTGTGATTGATTTTAAAGGTAGTTGGGATAATCATTTACATATTATCCAGTTTGCTTACAACAATAGTTACCACTCCAGTATTCAGATGGCTCTATTTGAAGCTCTTTATGGATGGAGATGTTGATCGCCTATTGGTTGGTTTGAGGTAGGTGATAGATTCAGTTCATGAGGCGATGGAGAAAGTTCAGCTTATTAGGAGAGGACTAAAAACAACTCAGAGTCATCAAAAGTCATATGCTAATGTTAGGCGGAGAGAAATTGAGTTTGAAGTTGATAATTGGGTGTTCTTGAAGGTATCTCCTATGAAAAGGGTAATGAGGTTCCAGAAGAAAGGGAATCTTATTCCCCGATATGTTTGTCCCTACCAAATTGTGATTCGTGTTTTCAAGATGGCTTATGAGTTAGAGTTACCAGTGGAGTTGTCTTTGGTACATTTGATCTTCCATGTATCATTGTTAAAGAAGTACATTGGTGATCCGACTTTGGTTGTTCCGATGGAGAGCATAGGTGTGAAGGATAACCTTAGCTATAGGAGGTGCCAGTTGAGATCCTTGATCAATAGGTTCAGATGTTAAGGAACAAAGAAGTAGCTTCAGTAAAGGTTCTGTAGAGGAATCAGCTTGTTGAGGTAGCTACGTCGGAAGCCAAAGTAGATATGATGGCTAAATACCCGTATCTTTTACCTTACAGCTCAGTTCCAGCTTGAGGTATTAGTTTTCTCCTTAGTACTCTATTTCAATTTCATGTCTAGCGCATGTCTCTCAATTCCTTTAATATTAGTGCATGTATGTGTGATTCATGAATTCAGTTCATTCATGTGTATAATTCCGGAGTTAGTCACTCCATCAGTTTTCAGCTTCAAATATTCAATATTTGGGATTGTAGTTCCTTTCCCCAGCTATTCAGTATGTTTACCCACATTTGAGGATGAATGTTCTCAAGGGGAGATATTGTAATATCCCAAAAGTCTCTAAGATCAAACCTGAGGGTTGAGTGAAGGAAACAGGAAAAAATCTGCATAAGCCACAGAACGACTTGTTAGGTGACTCGTCAGGTCACCCAATGAATCATGGAGTGGCTCATGATAGGGATGCCAGGACAATTAATAATCATGGTTAGGGGGTCTTCACGGAAGGTGCAATGATTCATGGTGGAACTTCACGACTCGTCAAGTGGGTCATTGGTAGGATGGCTAAGATTGGAAGTTGGGATTCCAATGAAGGTAACGAGGGAGGGCCATGAGTTGTCACTCCTCCTAACGAATCATCCAGTGACACATGGGGTAAAGGAGTTTCAGTAAATGGGAATTTGTCCAGTGATGATGAGAGTGGATGACGAGTCGTCCAGTCCCTCGTTGGGAACGGCAGTGACAATTTTCTTATGAATTTACTATGGGTGTTTTCATAATTTCTAAGCCCCTAAGTCCTAAACTATGTTGTTTTAAGCTCTATTTGGAGGGTTTTAAGAGGGTTTAGCCTATTCTAACCCATTCCCTTCCCATGCATGCAAGTTTAGAGGATTTCATAGGAGATCAAGCCTAGAATTCTTCAAGTTCTTCCTCAAATCTCTTGGGCTTTCAAGGAAGGGTGTAGATTCAGCTTACCTAGGTATGTAGGACCATGAATGAGAGTTTTGTTTCACTCTCATGCCCAAATTTCTCTTCAAAGTTAATGAATTCAAATGTATGATCACAGAGGATTTTAACCCAAATTTGTGAAATCTTCTATGATTTATATATGGGCCAATTCCCTTCATGTTTCAAAACATGTTTTGAGATTTATGGGCAGATTTTATGTACTAATCGATTCTAAATTCATAATTTCATGTTTTAAAAGATTTTGCCCAATTATGCAAGTTCATGAAAAAGTTAGTCTATGATTAATGATTTTAAGTATGATGAAGTATCTAGCATGTATTTATGTTTATGAATTACCCATATAAGAATCTATGATTTTGACTAGTGAAGTCTATTTCAAGTATGCATGATCTTTAGATTTTTGGGTAATCCCACTCAATTTTAGCATGTTCTCATGATTCAGTTTAGTTATATAAATCAGCATACCATATAGTTTTGGAGTCTATACTCCCATATTTAGCTGATGGTATGTTTAGAGCTAGGACACCCCATGTTCAGATTTCATACTATGCATGCAATTTCATTATCAGCTTTGTTGAAAACCGATGGAGAGCACTTTTGCATGTTTTTGGGAGCAGTGTCTAGCACCGAGTAGGCTAGGGGTTTAGAAAAACCCCGGGTCTCAAAACTACGTGCCAACGTAGGATTATTCAGTTACTTTAGGACCTCCCTTTTGAGCTTCCCCTGCACCGATTGGGCCTTCAACATGATATAGGTATCATGGTAGCACCCTTAGCCCTAACAAGGTTTTGGACGGCTTTGCCCACTTGAGTGTAATAGTTGAGATCATGTAAGCTCTATTGTGATAATGTCAGTTACATAGCGAGTCTCCCATTGTTCATCATGATTTTAGTTATGCAAGTTTATCAGTTATGATATTATGCTTTCAGCATATTTGACCCAATGATCAGGTTATTAGTTTTACTTAAGAATCCCAGTTTCAGCTTTAGGTCATTTGATTCAGTAATCAGATCCATTTTATGTCTATTCATGTTTTCAGATATCGACATGCAACCTTTACTCTCAGAATCTTATGATGGTAAAATTTATGATATGAATGATTTTAGTTTTTACTTACTCGGCCTATTTTACTTACCTTGCATACTTAGTATATTCCAAGTTCTGACTGCATACTCTATGTAGTATCGTTTTATGATACAGGTTCAGATGTTCAGACTCAACCTTGTCGTTAGCTATGTTTGCACCCTAGTGCACTCGCAAGCGTATGCGGTCATACAAGTAATACAGTGGCCCTTTTTCAGAGCCAGATGTCGAAACCTACAGGGACTGGACTAATTTAGCGAATTATCAAGTTCAAGTGTTAAAATTAACCTTCACAAGTGTTGATTATAGAAATTTCAGGAAATTCTAGTTAAGTCTAAGGGTGATCACAAAATACTCAAGAAAAAATACAAGAAGCAACTAGAGTTAAGGCCTAATAATCATGCAATGCTACAATTCACAATGGTTCGAGTATGAAAACTTTAGTTGTTGTCTCATATAATTAAAATGCTATGTTCATGGTATTTCGAGCCTCTAAACACGAAAAACTAGCCTCACACCTACATCATTGAGAGGGGATGTGATATCCTAATTCGTGAGCAATTTAACTACATGGATGAGGTTTACGCAGTTTATGCCCTTGATTATGGACTTTCGTACCTCTAATCATTTAACCGGACTTAGCTTCACAACTACTTCTACGAGTGGTGATGTGACAATTCTAAGTCGGTGTCTAGCTCATCCCTTTTTAGTAATCGAGCAAGGAAAATTAGGTATAATTTCTATCCTAACCGCTAATCCTATCGTAAAGATAAGAACTTGCTCCCTACATTCTTATGTTCTAGCCTAGGGTTACTCTTTCAAGCTTCTACCTAAGCTTAATGCATTTGTTTTCATGGTGATCAAGCATAAAAACGTTAATAATCAAGAATGCAAGACAAAACAACAACTAAAACTCAAACCAAGAAGAATTCATGCAATTACAATCATATCACGTGGCCTCAACCCTAGAGGAAGGGTTTTAGCCACTCATGTTCATAAAAATACTTAAAAAAACATGATTCAAGTATAGTACTTACAAGAATAGATAAAAGAGAATGAAAATTAGTGAATCCAAGTTAGAATTCTTCCTTTCTCCCTTCGCTCCTTTCCGTTGTTCTCAAGAAATTTCATGATAAATGAATTTAGGAGGTAAGTGTTTAATTTATAATAAGTGGGAATCGAAAAAAATTGGCCGGCCATGGGACTGTTCCGTGACACATTGCCCATCGCGCAGCTCAAGCAGTGTGACACGGACCTGTCGCGGATGGCTACTGGTTTGGCATTGGCCTGGGCGAGGCGCCATCGGACGTGGCATGGAGGCTGTCGCGCAGCTCGTACAGCGTGGCACATTGCCATCATGCATAGATGCGGCCTTGGCATGGTCCTCACACGCGCATGCCTAGCGTGGCACTGTTCCTAGCGCCACATTCCCTTGCCGTGGCACGTTGCTCAACGCGCAGCACTGACGGCGTGGCACGCTGAGTGGCATGGGCAGTCTACTTCTTGCCATCATCACTCCATGTCCTCCCCAACTCCTTTCTTTCTTGTGCATCATTTAATTTATCCTCTCCTAAGCATTTTTCACCTACAAAAGAAAGAGCTAATCATATTGGTTAGTTTATGCATGAATTTATTCAAAATCACATTAGAATGTAATTAATTAAATTGATAACTCGACTAAATTAAGTTATAAAATAGCACTTGAGCATGTAATTATGCCCAAGATCACTACCCCACACTTAAATCCTTGTCATCCTCGAACAACTCTATTACATCTCATGCACTTGAATACTCACACATAACTAAATGAAGCAAGACAATTCAAGATAAGACTACAACTATTGTTTTGGATGACAAGTTAAAAATAGAGCATGCAAGATTTAACCACTAAAATAAAAATAACTACGTAAAGACTTCCTAGCCTCAAGAATTGACTCTCAATCCTCAACAAACTCATGCAAATTAACCAATCAAGAAATCCGACATGAATTTAATCCTTCCTCAAACATGTGCCCTCACACAGAGAGTTACCCATTTTCGCTCATATGCTTTCAAATTATAACATGCATGGGTATAAGAATAAGAATTACTCTCACTCTCAAAAAGAATTCACATGCGACGTGTATTGACCCATAAGCTTGCCTTTAGTTTTTTACTACCCTAATTTAGGAATGTTCGAAAGTAAGATCAAGTAGGACTTAATGGGTTGACTGTAAGCTAAGGGCGGGTAGGTACTATTATGGTCAGTAATAGTGACTATCTTCTCTAAGCGCTTTTAATACATCACCCTTTCTTTAGGAATCTCCATCCTCTTACTTCACCTTTATTCTTTTCTTTTCCATTTTCCTCTTTTGTTTCCCCATTTCATTAGGCACACTCACACTGCTAGTAAGGTGTACTTGAGCAATTTTCTTTAATTTTCTTTTTCGCTCTTTTCTTCTTTTACTCCGTATTGACTCTTATTCAATATTTTACAACAAGTGCACCTCTAGTCTTTTCTTTAACTCCCATAACCACTATTTTTCTTCTCATTCAAACTTCTCACTCCTTAACTTATTTTGAATTTTCACTTAAGCGCTTAGGAGTTTTGGATCAAATTCAAGGCTAATGAAAAGAAAGTATTAAGCTCATTTTGTGGCTAGCAAAGAATAGGCTAAAGGCTCAATGGGGATAACGAGGGACATTCAAGGTAGGTAAAGCAAGGGATAAAAATTAGGCTCATTCAAAGAAATGCCTAAATCATCTCATACAATCGACATCCCTCATTTTGGTTTTTGTACACACCAAGCAAGTTCTAGACACTACACAATCGCATGGAATATTCAAAATTCTTACACTCATAGCACATGCTCAATTCAAGACAAATTCAACAGACTCTTAACTTAGCTAATCACAAAAATGCAAAATTCAGCTTTAAGCACATTGAGTCACATTCAAGAGCCTAAGTGTCTCAAACAGAGTTATACATTTGCTAACATGCTTCAAAATTAACAACACTTGCATCTCACAATCATGTATAGCACCTAATAAGAACATCAAACCATCAATCAACTAAGGGTTCAAAAATAAAAACCTATTGACTAATTTTCTTTCCAGACGGTCGTCATCCATCCATCATTGGGAACAATCCTTAACTATGACTAAAAATAGCTATGTACAGACAAAGAAAAAATTCATTTGTCGGATCAAAGTGCCCCCCATCGGAAAGGAATCGAAAAGAAAAACCAACGGGCGGGTGAATTATGCTCAACTCAAGCTTTTTCATCAATCAATACCATATCAAGCACTAATTTCTCTCGAATTAATTAAGCACACAATTTTGAAATTTCCCTCACCCCACACTTAAAATATGCTATGTCCACAAAGCATCAAATTAGAATACAAAAAGGGTGAGAAATACTCCATGAGGCCTCTAGGTCTAGCTAATGGCATGTTTTCTTTTGTTCTTGCACAAGTGGGTTATCGACCCCACAATCATCCTCTTTCATGCTCCTTAGCTTCCTCTTTGAAGGGTACTCAGACTTCCCCTCAATCCGTGCTTAATTCACCACCAAAAACAACAACCAAGTGAAAATAAACAAAATCAAAACAAAAGAGAAATAAAATTGTACCTATGGTACCATTGGGTTGCCTCCCAAACAATGCCTGATTTTACGTCGTGGCACGACGTGGACTATACTTCTTAGGACATCCTCAAACCGATGTTCCCTTTAGAGAACCATCTTTTTCTCTTTTTATTTTTCAAGGGAACAGACTCCACTCTACCCCTCTCTTCTTCCAACTTCTTCTCTAACTTAAACCGTCCATCAGACTCGGGTTGAAATGTGATCATCTCCTGCGGCAGTGGACCTATGGAATCTGCCACCCCACACTTAGCCTCTGACAACAGACTGACCTTACAAAGGTCTCTGTAGTGTGTGGGTGGGTTGGTCTCTTGGTAAACTTGGAAGAGCTCTTCTTCATCTTCGACCCTCATTTTAAGGGTCCGTGCTCTTACATTTATAATTGCTCCTCCAGTGGTCAAGAATGGTCGTCCTAAGATCAGGGGTACCTTGTCATCAACCTTAAAGTCAAGAATGATGAAATCAACGGGTATAATGAACTTACCCACTTTGATGAGAAGGTCCTCAATTATTCCATCTAGTGCCACTTGGGACTTGTCTGCCAGCTGTAGCATCACTCGTGTTAGTCTTGGCTGACCTAAACCCAAGGTGTTAAACAAAGATAGGGGCATTAGATTTACTGCCTCCCCTAAGTCACATAGAGCTCTTATCACTTCAGCTTTACCAATTTGTATGGGTAGGGTAAAACTCCTTGGATCTTTGAGTTTTTTTGGCATCTTGCTCATTACCTTGTAGCTACACTCCTCAGTTAGTGCCACGGTCTGGACATCCACCAATCTAACTTTGTTGGCCACCACATATTTTAAGTACTTAGCATACATTGGCATTCCCTGCAAAACATCAAGTAAGGGCAAATTTATGTGAAGTTCTTTGAAAATATCAAAGAACTTCTTAAAGAATTCCTCCTCCTTGCTTTTCTTAAGTCTTTGCAGGAATGGTGGGGGTGGTTTCTGTGATGGATGCAATGAAGATGTGCATTTTGTTGAACAACACTCTGATTATCTCCCTTGTCAGTAGATGGCCCCTTTCTGATCAGCTCCGACTGTACCTCATTTCTCTTTTCTTTAGGTGGTGCATCAGCCAATTGCCTGCCACTCCATAGACTGATGTCATTGACCTGTCGGGGGTTTGTATCTGTGTCACAGGGTAACCCTCCCTGAGGTATGTTGTGCTGAGCAGCTACTAATTGACCCATTTGTTTCTTTAGATTACGGGTGGCCAACTGCTAATTTTTCAAATCTGATGCCATCCTCACCTAATTCTCTGCCAATTGGGTCTGAGTAGCCATAATCTTTTGCAACATCTCCTCAATGTTGCTGCTGCTCGACTGGCCACCGCCCTTCCTGTTCTGCTACTGATACTACAGTTGTTGAGCTTTCTGGTAGCTCTGATTATGATTGCCACCCCAAGAAAAATTTGGGTGACTCTACCAATTCTTATTGTAGGTGTTCCCATAGGTCTAGTTGTTTCTCTGAACATTCCCCACAAAATTGACAGACTCTGGATTTGCTCTGCACGATTCTGCATTGTGCCCATTGTTACTACAAATTTCACACCAACTAGGAGCCTGCTGAATTTCATTCATCTATCCTTGTGGTTGGTTCATAATCAGTTTGTTGAACTAAGTCATCATCTGATGCTGAAAAGATGCTAGCTGTGCCGCCAAGGCATTGACACCATCCACTTCTATTAGCCCTACTGCTCTATTTCCTACCCCTCTCGATGATTAGCTGTGCCACTCTGGATTTCCCTGAGAAATCCTATTCAATAAAGTGTACAACTCATCATAAGTCTTCTCCAATGCTTGCCCACCTGATGGAGAGTCTAGTAAGATTTTTGTATGTGGGTCTAGACTCTCCACAAAAGTATGAGCTAGCACCTCATTGGACTGCTGGTGATGGGGGCAGTCTCTGAACAGTGACTTGAATCTTTCCCAAGCCAAATACAAGTTCTCCTCTGGCCTATGCTTGAAGCTTAATATTTCACTCCTGAGCTTGTCGTCTTGCCTAAAGGGAAGAATCTGATGAGGAACTTCTTTGCTAAGTCGTCCCAAGAAGTAATGGAATTAGGTGGTTCAGCCTTCAACCACCTCTTTGCCTCTCCCAACAATGAAAATTGGAAGAGTGTGAGTCGGACATAATCAATTGACACTCCGGTGGGAACGAAAGTGTCACTGATCTCCAAGAAGTTCTGTAAGTGCTGCTTTGGGTCCTCATGAGTCATTCCAGTGAACGGGCCACTCGAAAGTAATAGCTTCACCATGTTATGTTTAAGCTCAAAGTTCCCTCCGGGCTCCGGTTTTGCGGATACTAGAGGTCACATTCATTGATAGTGGGATTGCCACTTCACGAACTGGTCAAGCTGCCATTTGATCAGGTAACAACTCTGCTTGCCCAACTGGTGGATGTTGTTGCAACTGCTATTGTAATCTTTTCAACTTTCACTCTAGAGCTTCCCTCCTAAGCAAATATAGTTGGCGTTCAGGTTCCAACAATGGTTCCACCAGCTCTCTGTTCCTTGAAAGCTCTGTAAGGACAACCTGTCACCTGCAATATAGCAGACTAAGACAAAGTTTTTCTAAACCTAAGGAGATTAAAAATCAAACAAAAATAGAATATTCACTAAACTTCGCTACTTCCCCAGCAATGGCGCTGAAAACTTGTTTGCGCCCCAACGCACACGCAAGCGTACGCGATCATACAAGTAATACATTGGCCCTTTTTCAGAGATGGATGTCGAACCTACAGGGACTGGATCAATTCAGTGAATTATCAAGTTCAAGTTTTAAAATTAACCTTCACAAGTGTTGATTATAGAAATTTCGGGAAATTCTAATTAAGTCTAAGGGTGATCACAAAATACTCGAGAAACAATACAAGAAGCAACTAGAGTTATGACATAATAATCATGCAATGCCAAAATTCACAATGGTTCGAGTATGAAAACTTCAGTTGTCTCACATAATTAAAATTCTATGTTCATGGTATTTCGAGCCTCTAAACATGACAAACTAGCCTCACACCTACATCGTTGAGCGAGGATGTGACGTCCTAATTCGTGAGCAATTTAACTACATGGATGTGGTTTACGGAGTTTTTGCCCTTGATTATGGACTTTCGTACCTCTAATCATTTAACCACACTTAGCTTCACAACTACTTCTAAGAGTGGTGATGTGACAATTCTAAGTCGGTGTCTAGCTCATCCCGCTTTAGTAACCAAGCAAGGCAAATTAGGTATAATCTTTATCCTAACTGCTAATCCTATTGTAAAGATAAGAACTTGCTCCCTACATTCTTATGTTCTAGCCTAGGGTTACTCTTTCAAGCTTTTACCTAAGCTTAACGCATTTGTTTTCATGGTGATCAAGCATAAAAACAATAATAATCAAGAATGCAAGACAAAACAACAACTAAAACTCAAACAAAGAAGAATTCATGCAATTACAATCATATCACGTGGACTCAACCCTAGAAGAAGGGTTTTAGCCACTCATGTTCATACAAATACTTAAAAACATGATTCAAGTAGAGTACTTACAAGAATAGATAAAAGAGAATGAAAATTAGTGAACCCTATTTAGAGTTCTTCCTTTCTCCCTTCACTCCTTTCCGTTGTTCTCAAGAAATTTCATGATAAATGAATTTAGGAGCTGAGTGTTTAATTTATAATAAATGGGAATTAGCAAAATTTGGCCAGCCATGGGACTGCTCCATGACACATTGCCCATCGCGCAGCTCAAGCAGCGTGACACGGATCAGTCGCGGATGGCTACTGGTTTGGCATTGGCTACTTCCGCTATTTCAAGATTTTGTTATCATCTCTATTTATGATGATCTTTAGTTATCATGTTCATGCCTTGGGTTGATTTGGAGCCATTTATGGTTCTACGTTTCGTGTCTCAATCCGGGCCTATGTTCGGGTTGTGACACTAACTGTCTGGAAAACCAAAATAGAGAAAATAAGGACAAGCCTATGGTATCCGATGTTCATATTTTGAACTTCCTTGTGAGAATGAGAGTCTTACTTGATTAGTCCCAAGTTTCATATTTCTATATATCTGTGAGTTTTGGAGACTTCACTTGCTTTGAGGGTACATGACTTGTATTGCATTCTGCTAGTTGTCTGTGTGAATAGCACTAGTGATAGCTTAACTCTCTACTGATAGTTAGATGTCAAATCTTTATCCTTGTATGTCATGAGTTGTAGTTGCATGTGTGCATCGCTGACTTGGTTTGAATGAAATGGGGTCAAAATCTGGTAATGTTTTTTTGTGAAATTTTGTTATGTTTGTTGTAGGTATTCTACTTGACTTTCTAGATAAGCGTCGTTTTTTTAGTTCAATTTAGTTTTCCTGAGGACATGCAAAAGTCTTAAGTTGAGGATGGTTATGTGCTGTGGGTTTACTGCACTTTCGATGCTTAATGGTCTTTGGTGTGTGTATATGGATATGATGCACTTTTACTTTATTTTCAGGAAAATTAGGTGTTATAGTTGAAATCTGCAAAAAACGTGAAAAGAGTGTACAAAAAGGTCCAAGTATAGACCTCAGTACGAGCTGTAGAATCATGGTACGAGCCGTATTGAGAGTCATGGAAAATTCCAGAAGATGAGCTAAAGGCAAAGTCCAAGTTACGACTTGTGGTACGAGTTGTACCATCCTGGTACGAGCTGTACCAATGCAGTTGTAGAAAACTTCAGAAGAAGTTGCACTAGGTTAGTCTCTTGGTATGGGTAGCAACCACGAATCCTTATACCTACCTACGACCTGTACCAATGAGCCATGGTAAATTTCAGAAGGATTGAGGAATGGCAGATCTCAAGGTACAAGAGGCAGCCACGAGGCGTAGGAGGAAGGTACAATTCATACCAAGACACTCCTGAAATTATTTAGAGGATATCAAAAATCTCAGATTTGGACCATGAGATGATTGTACGACTCGTAGGGATCAACGTATGAGTCGTACCAAGTTTCGACACTTAGCCAAAATTAGAAGTTGCCAGACATTGTACGAGAAGAGGTACGACCCGTATAATCGTGGTACGAGTCATAGGTGAAGGCGGCGACAACTTATCTGTTTCCTATTAATTTATAAGAGGTTTCTAATTATTTGTTGTAATACCTCGGAGGTGCCTAAGAATAAGACCGGGGAATTTAAATTAGAAATATGCAGAAACTGGGGAAAAATAACACTGGACGAGTGGAGTAATGACTTGTGGTTGCAAACCATGAGCCGTTGTTAGCAGTTGTGGCTTCAGGTGTTTGGGTGGAAGTGGAAGTAATGATTGATGTAACGGCTTGTTGTAAGAAACAACGAGTCGTCGTTCGTTGTCATGGTGAGAGATGGACTTAGCATCTGGGTAATATAATAAGTCATCCAATGACCCGTCATGGCATGCAACAATCTGTTATCATGAGTCGTGGCAAGGGAGAACCTAAATCTCCAGTGGACTTGACGAACGGATACCATGATCCCTTGGAGCCAACAATGAATCGTGGTGAGACTCGTCGTAGTGATGTTCAGAAGGTTCAGTGTTACACCCCGTAAATTTTAAATGAATAAATAGCCTAATGGCATGTTGGTTAAGGGATTTAGAAGGCAAGAAAAAAAAAGGGGGAAAGTCGGCTTTTTCATATATATATCAATAATTTCCAGAAAAACAGGGGAATATAGATAGGGAAGAGGAAACCCACGACTATTTACTCATATTTCTTGCCGATTACGCTACGAAATGCGGTCTAAACTCCGTTCCGGCTTAGATACCGAGGTATAAAGCTGCAGAGAGCAATCCTACAGAGTTGGTTTCATGAAATTTGGCCGGCGAAACATCGTGCTACCAAGGTAAAGTAAATAGAATTGCTTTAAATTAGTACCAATGTGTTCCTAGCCTTACAGTGAGCATTTATCCCTTTTGGACTATCGAGAAATAATGAGTTTTTGACCGTTTTCCGATAAGTCGAAGTTTGGGATAAATATATATCAAAAGTGATAATTTCTCCCGGATATTAATGTATTTAGTTCTAATTGACATGTATATGAATATAGTTGGCAGACTACTCTGTGTGCGCTTGTGGCCGGGGGCAGTTTCAGATATAGATTTTTATAAAATTACCCTGTTGTGTGTTTACACCCAGGGGCAGTTTCAGTCACAGATACAACAGTAGATTACCCCGTTGCGCGCTTGCACCGAGAGGCAGGAGTCTTCGGACTCAGACACAGTTCATTGTCATAGGCCAAGGCCTGAGCTACGTACCTAAGGGGGCCGGTAGGAGGAGCTCACAGTTATCAGATGAGTGGAGTGACTATTTTTGGTTGGTTTAGACCTGGGTAGGGGTAAATAGATTGTTCTGTTGGTTGGCACCTTCTGGCTTATGGGAGTCGGTCAGGTATTGTGTGTATTTATCTATATATCTATATGTGCTATTAGATACTGATAGACAGTAGGACGACACGATGTCAGGTACGCCCAATTTAGTTACAGAATAGGTAAACTCTCCCCAGTTATCCTCAGCCAGATAGACTTAGCTACTTCCTGCTTATATGTCATGTTATTGTTGTTACCCATTTCAGTTGTATATTTTAGTTTGCTTTACATGCTCAGTACCTATGGTACTGACGCCCGTGGGGGCACTGCATTGCTTGCCTGCAGGTACACATAGACGAGGAGTCGATCCCTCGTGATCCATTCAGCAGAGTTATCATCTCCTATCCTCCACAGCTAGACAGTCGAAGGTTGTTCCTATTTCCTTTTTGATTACAGTTTGGGTAGGTCGGGGCCCTGTCCCAACCATTCTATTATTACTTCCTAGAGGCTTGCAGTCTGATGTTTCCTGTGGTGGTGGAGCCGTGCATGTATATATGTGTTTAGTTGTTGATGTTGGCTGCGTGGGGCCTTCTTCTGGTTATAGTTAGTGACCTTGTCGGTTACAAATGTGAATAGCAGTTGCTTCAGATTATAGTGTCATCGTTCTGGTTAGCTGTTGTGCATTGTAGGTGGCTATAGGCCTAATCGGCCGGGGGCTGTATTTACAGCTGCTATATAGCCCATTCGTTTCTTGAAATAGAGCTAGAGTCTAGCAGGCACCAGGTGCCCGTCATACCCCCCAAGGTGGGGTGTGACATTCAGGAGGGCAATCAACGACCCGTTATACCTAAGGATGAGTCGTCCTATCTATCCGTGGTCTGATTCCAAGAGAAGGCTTGGGCAGTGCACAACACGGACAGATACCATGGGTCATGGTATCCTCCAGCGACCTGTTGGGTCGTCCATTGTTTGGTCCAGTGAGAAGTTTTTCTGTGATTTTAGTAAGGGTATTTCCATCATTTCTAAGTTCTAGGGACCTATACTACGTCTTTTAAGGCTCATTTTAGTGGGTTAAAGGAGGGAAAAACCTATTCTAAGTTAATTAATTCATGCATGCAAACTTGAGAGTTTGAAGAGAGGATTTAGAGCAAGTTTTGAAAGTTTCCATTGGAATCTCATCTTGGGCAATTAGAGAAGTGGTAAAATCATCCCTTCCAGGTATGTAGGGTTATGAGTGGGTGTTTCCTTCCTCACCCATGCCCAAATATCTAGCTAAGTATGAGAAATTCATATGATCAAGTTATGGGGTTTTACCCAATTGCATGATTCTTCAATTTCTACACATGAGTATGATTAGATTATGTTTATATTGCTGAATTATGAAGCTTGGGAAGATTTTAAATTGTTTTCAATCAAAAATTGTGTTTTCCAAAGAGATAATACATAAAATCCTCCCCGAACTTGTACCTTATTTTTAATAAGACACTTTAACTTTGTGGGGGTCCTATTACCCTCTCAAACCAATTCAAAGTGAAACTAATACAACCTTTTCAGCTCAATACTAATCTTAAAGAAGATTGTGTACAACACAAACCAATAGTAAATTTACACGTCATTTTCTATTTTTAAAAATTATTTTTATATTTCTTTTTGTTTTCCTTATTTATATTTCCTTGCTTTTTTTTTTGTCCTCTTTTCTCTTTATCCCCATTTCTTGAGAAGTCTAGGGACTTCAATTCTTCACTTCTTCCACATCATCCTTTGTTTTCTTTAATTCTATTTTTTATCATCAAATTAATTATTGGATTTGGTAAATAAAGGAGAGAAATGAGTAGCATGTGACTTTTTTTATTTTCCAAAAAAAAAAATCGCCCGCATCCACCATTTTTTCCGGCGAAATGAGTATGTTTTTTCTTTTAATACATTAATATAAACTCTTTCGGATCTTTTCTTTGAAAACTCAAACTCAATCTATAATAAAAGAGACTGAAAACATCATATCTTTAACAAAATATTGACTACCAATAAATTTTTTTCGTCGGATTTTTTTTCCATTGCCGATGAAGAATAGCCAAAAAATTTGGCATAGTAATAGGTAAGAAAAATTCAAAATATAATGTATAAGGAAGAGATTAAAAGTGAATCTTCAAATCTATAACTCAAAGTTTCTAGATAATAATGGATATTGAGGTTCAACAAAGATGAGGAAGAAGAAGAAGAAAAAAAAAAGAGAAAGAAAACAAGAAAAGAATAAAATAAGAAGAGAAAATATGAAGATAAAAAAAGAAAATAATAAGAAAGTGTAATTAATAAAAAAATATTATAAAGCTAAATACGTTTTCAGTTCCTCACTTTCCTAAAAGAGAGTGAATCATACATTCCATGCCAAGTAGGCTAAAAGGGGCAATTAATTCCACTTTGAATTGATTTAGGGAGGTAATAGGACCCCCGCAAGGTTAAAGTGTCTTCTCAAAAATAAGGTTCACATTCATGGAGGACTTTATGTATTCTCCCTTTTCTAAATAATGAAATTTAAATGCCCATGGATGAGAAGTTCATGAAAGAAGAGAATGATGATGAATGTGTGATGATGATGAGATTTGATAATGAAAAGCATGTTTCTAAAGCTACACATGATTATGATGTTTTCAAAATGAATTGAGTAGATCCAAGCATGATGAAGTTTGGGCAAGGCCCTTATATCAAGTATGATGATGTAGTATCTCTAAAGTAAGCTTACCACATGATTTTGGAGTAGATGCCCCCAGTTATATTCGAGCTTGCGGTATGTTTCGAAATAAAGCTTCTCATATACATGAATTCATAATTGAGATGTATGTATTATTGAGCTTCATTTTCATATGATGTCGTCTCTATGCATGATTTCATTATTGAGCTTTGTCAAATGACAATATTGAGCTTCGTTGCGTACGATGTTGAGTTTTATGCATGATTCAATTGTTGACCTTCATCAATAGATGATGTTGAGCTTCATATTATATATGATGTAGAGCATTGCATGTTTTGGGAGAAGAGTTTAGTACTGAACGAGCTAAGGGTCGATCACCCTATGCCCCAGCACTACGCGCCAACGTAGGTTGATACTATTATGTTATTGGGAGCTCCCTTGTGAGCTATCCCTGGCCCAAATGGCCCATGAGCTTGATATCGATATCATGGTGGCGTCCTTAGCCCTGGCAAGGTTTTGGATGGCTCTGTCCACTTGAGTGTAATAGTCGGGATCACATAAGCTCTATCGTGGTATGTCGGCTAAGTGATGAGTCTCTCATTGTATACATGATTTAGATTTGCATATTCATTACTCATGATTATTACTTTAAGCATGCATGTATTAAAAGCAAGGTTTGACTCATTGTTCAGATTTTCTATAAATGTCATGTTTCAGCTTTGAGTCATTCGAGTCAGTTATGAGGTTATGAAGCTATGCATGGTCTTATTATGGAAAGATTACGATTTCAGAACGAATGCATGCAGTCCTTCCTCTCAGATTCGAAAGCTTATGCTATGCTATGAAATGCTTTAAATGATTTACTTTACTTAAGCGGTTTTACTTACCTTGCGTACTTGGTACATTCCACGTACTGTCCGCATACTTTCTATGCTGTATCATTTCATGATACAGAACCCAACTCCCAGGCTTAGCCCCGCTCGTAGTCGGTTGTCAGAGTCAGCACCTTTTTGGTTGCTGAGTCCTCATCCTTCGAGGGATAGAATTTCAGTTTCCTCATGTATTTTCAATTTCAGTATTATTGAGTTAGTTGGGGTCTTGTCCCATCAACTCGTCCAACTTAGAGGCTTTTCAAACTTACGTATGTGTTAGCTTCGGATGCTTATTCTGATCTTATGTTGAGTTAGACTTCCACTTAGTTATGTTGATGATGTTCTTTAGTTTATCAAATGAGTTAGATATATGCTTATGCTATGGGTCGACTTGGGGTCTCTCAGGGTCCCTTGTCCCATGTATACGATCCGGGCCTTCGTTCGGGTCGTGACAAACTTGGTATTAGAGCAATAGGTTTGAAGTTTCCTAGGGTGTCTAAAAGACGCATTAAGTAGTGTCTTTTTTCATGGGTGTGAAGCACGCCACACTTATGATGAAGAGGCTACAAGAAGTTAAGGAAATGTTCCCTTATTTCATGATCTATGTCATGCGATGAAAAGTCTTTCTATCCTTCTAATTCATGCTAATCGCGATTGCAGAATCATTGCTCCCCGAAGAATGAACGGAAGCAGGAATGGAGGTAGTGAGGGCCACGAGAATGGAAATAGTTATGGGCATCAGCCAGCTCCCCTCCTCCAGTTCAGGAGCCTCAGGCACTGGAACCAGCCACTCATGCTGAGTTCCGGGCCTCTATTCAGATGCTTGCATAGGCCTTGACTGCTCAGGTAAATCAGTAGGCCATTGCGCATGTTCTGCAAAATGGCAATGCAGCGACAACTCAAGTCCAAGACTTCTTGAGGATGAACCTGCCGGAGTTCTTGGGGTCCAAGGTAGATGAGGACCTGCATGATTTCATTGATGAGATTGTCAAGATCACCTAGGTTATGGGGGTGAGTAGTGTTTAGTGCATAGAGTTGTCCGGGTACCAGTTGAAGGGGATGGCGCATATCTGGTTTTGCCAATGGAAGGATAGCAGGGTCGCAAGAGCAGGTTCAATCACGTGGGAGGAGTTTCAGGTTGCATTCCTTGATCGGTTCTTCCCTCGGGAGGTGAGAGAACTGAAGGTAGCTGAGTTTTTAATCTTGAAGAAGGGGAGGATGATAGTGCAAGAGTATTCCCTTGAGTTCACTCGCCTATGGAAATATGCCCCGGAGTTAGTGGCTGACCAGAGGGCGCGGGTGAGAAGGTTTGTTCATGGTATAATAGGGTATTTGGGCAAGGAGTGCCGGATTGCTATGCTTCACCAGGATATGGAATTCCCTCATATATATTGTTATATGCCTAGTAGATAGAGGCAGCACATTCAAGAGAGAGGGAGGCCAAGAAGGCCAGGACTGAGGATCACAGATTTTCTGAGTAGAGGTCCGGTGGTGGACATTGATAGCAGATTCACCAGAGATCATCAGCCCCAGCATCTTCGGCATTGAGTGTGCCATCTAGGCCTAAACATGATCAGAGAGGGTGAGCATCAGGCTCGAGGGGTCAGAGCAGCAGACCTGCATATTCCAGCATCCCAGCTTGTCACAGATGTGGTCGGGGGGCACACAACCCAGTGCTTGGCAGGTTAAAGTGCTTGTTTCGGGTGTGGGAAGCCCGAACACATGCTTCGAGATTGTCTAGATGCTAGGAAGGATTAGGTTGGGGGCCAAGGCCCTACTTTTAGTTCAGCAGCACCTCCCCCATGCTCAGCACATCAGAGGGAATCTCCTAGACACAGTTGGCGGTCAGCGCCAGAACAGATTCTATGCTTTAGCTTCCCGCCAGGAGTAGGAGTTCTCCCCGGATGTGGTTACTGGTATGTTGCAAGTTTTCCATATTGATGTATATGCTCTTTTAGATCCGGGAGCTACCTTGTCTTTTGTGACACCATATGTGGCCAATTGCTTCGGAGACAGTCCTAATGTTTTGTCAGAACCCTTCTTTGTTTCCACTCTGGTAGATGACTCAGTTATAGCTAGACAGTTGTATAGAGGTTTCCCAGTCTCGGTCCTTCATAAGGTCACCTCATAAGACTTGATAGAGTTAGACATGACCGATTTTGATGTTATTCTAGGCATGGATTGGCTATTTGCATGCTATGCTTCAGTTAATTGTAGAACCCGAGCAGTAGAGTTCAGATTTCCCGGTGAGACAGCCTTAGAATGGAAGGGTAGTTCAGCTGTGTCTCTAGGTCGATTCATTTCCTACCCTTAAGGCCGGAAAGATGATTTCTAAGGGTTGCATGTACCATCTAGTTAGGGTTAAGGATGTCGAGTCTGAAACCCTGACTATCCAGTCAGTTCCAGTAGTACGTGAGTATCCATAGATCTTTCCTGATAATTTTCCAGGTGTCCCTCCCGAGCGGGAGATTGATTTCGGTATAGATCTTCTTCCCGACATGCAACCTATATCTATTCCGCCCTACAGAATGGCTCCTGCTGAGACAAAAGAGTTGAAGGATCAGTTGAAGGACCTATTAGATAAGGGCTTTATTAGGCCGAGTAAGTCTCCATGGGGTGCACTCATGTTATTTTTCCGGAAGAAGGATGGTTCGCTTCAGATGTGCATTGACTATCAGCAGTTAAACAAGGTCACTGTTAGGAACAAGTATCCTTTGCCTAGGATAAATGATTTGTTTGACCAGCTTCAGGGTGCCAAGTGTTTCTCCAAGATTGATCTCAGATCCAAGTATCACCAGCTTAAGGTTCGGGAGAGTGACATCCCAAAAACCACTTTTATGACTCGGTATGGTCACTACGAATTTGTTGTTATGTCTTTTGGACTAACCAATGGCCCTGCAGCTTTTATGGATCTAATGAACAAGTGTTTAAGGCATATTTGGACATGTTCGTGATTGTGTTCATTGATGACATCCTTATATACTATCGGAGCGAGGAGAAGCATGCGGCTCACTTGAGAGTAGTGCTTCAGACCCTCAAGGATCGTCAGTTGTATGCAAAGTTTAGCAAGTGTGAAATTTTGGTTGGACTCTGTGGCATTTTTGGGCCATATGGTATCGAGTGAGGGCATAAAGGTAGATCCTCAGAAAATCGAGGCAGTGAAGAATTAGCCCAGATTGGTGAACCCATCAGATATCATGAGCATTTTGGGCTTATCGGGTTACTATCGGAGATTCATTGAGGGCTTTTCATCTATTGCAGCACCTTTGACCAAGTTGACTTAGAAGAAGGTAAAGTTCCAATGGATGGAGGCTTGTGAGAAAAGCTTCCAAGAGTTGAAGACTCGACTCACTTTAGCACCAGTGTTGACCATACCCAAGGGTACCGATGGGTTTGTGGTGTATTGTGACGCTTCGACAATCGAACTTGGGTATGTGTTGATGCAGCATAGGAAAGTGATAGCATACGCCTCACAACAGTTGAAAGTCCATGAGAAGAATTATCCGACCCATGATCTTGAGTTGACCGCAGTGGTGTTTGCATTGAAGATATGGCGACATTATTTGTATGGGTTCCACGTGGATGTATTCACAGATCACAAGAGTTTTCAATATGTGTTCACGAAGAAATATCTCAATCTTCGGCAAAGGAGGTGGTTGGAGCTACTAAAGGACTACGACATTAGTATCCTTTACCACCCAGGTAAGGCCAATATGGTAGCGGATGTACTCAGTAGGCTCTCTATGGAGAGTGTGTCCCACATGGATGAAGGAAAGAAGGAGTTGGTGAAAGATGTCATTGACTTGCGAGGTTGGGAGTTAGATTGGTCAACTCGACCGATGGTGGCATTATTGTGCAAAATGGATCATAATCGTCCTTGGTGACTGATGTGCAGGCCAGACAAGGTGAAGATCCGATTTTGGTAAAGCCGAACGAAGCCTTTCAGAGTCAGAAGGTGGAGGTCTTCTCCCAAGGGGGAGATGGGGTGTTGTAGTACCAAGGTCGTCTATGTGTTCCAAATATTGATAATTTGAGGGTTCGGATATTGTAGGAGGCACATAGATCCAGGTATTCCACCCATCCGGGTGCCACCAAGATGTATCATGATTTGCGGGACATATATTGGTTGAACGACATGAAGAAGGATATTGCAGGATTCGTAGCCAAGTACCCGAACTGTCAGTAAGTGAAAGTCGAGCATCAAAGGTCGGGAGGCGTACTTCAAGATATTAGCATTCCTACTTGGAAGTGGGAAGAGATCAATATATATTTCATTACAGTCCTACCTCATACACGCCGACACTACGATTCTATTTGGGTGGTGGTAGACAGGTTGAGCAAGGCTGCACACTTTCTACCGGTCAAAACCACTGATTTAGCGGCTGATTATGCCGAACTATATATCCAGGAGTTGGTGCAATTACATGGAGTGCCCTTGTCAATTATCTCAGACTGAGATACTCATTTTACCTCTCAATTTTGGCAGTCTTTCCAAAAAGGGCTTGGGACTTAGGTTAAACTCAGTACAACATTTCATCCACAAACAGATGGTCAGGCAAATCCAGAATCTCGAGGACATGTTGAGAGCGTGTGCGATGGACTTTAAAGGTAGTTGGGATGACTACTTACCCTTGATCGAGTTTGCTTACAATAACAACTATCACTCCAGCATCCAGATGGCACCATTTGAGGCTCTTTATGGATGGAGGTGTAGATCACCCATCAGATGGTTTGAGGTTGGTGAGGCATCTATGATAGGACCTGATTCGGTTCATGAGGCAATGGTGAAAGTTATGTTGATAAGGGACAGGTTGAAAATCGCTCAAAGTCGCCGAAAGTCATATACTGATGTGAGAAGAAGAGAGTTGGAGTTTGAGGTGGATGATTGGGTATTTCAAAAGGTGTCTCCCATGAAGGGAGTCATGTAGTTCGAAAAGAAAGGAAACCTTAGTCCCTGCTATGTCGGTCCCTACCGGGTTATGAAAAAAGTTGGTAAGGTAGCGTATGAGTTGGACTTGCCATCAGAGTTATCTTCAGTTCATCCCATATTTCATGTATCACTCTTGAAAAATTGCTTGGGTAATCCATCTTCAGTTGTCCTGGTGGAAAGTGTTGGTGTGGGAGATAGCCTGAGTTATGAGAAAATTCCAGTTGCAATCTTGGATCGTCAGGTCCGGAGGCTGAGGAACAAAAAAGTAGCTTTGGTGAAGGTGTTATGGAGAAATCAGCATGTTGAGGGAGCTATGTGGGAAGAAGAAGCAACAATGATAGCTAAATACCCTCACCTGTTTCCTACCGGCTCAGTTTTAGTTTGAGGTATCCGTTTTTTCCTAATTCTTTAAATCAGTTTCCATGTTCATTTCATGTGCACAAGTTTGATTTATGATATGATAGATGTATGTGATCTCTGAATTCGGTTTAGCTATGTAGTTCTTTTCAGAGGTAGTCATTTCGCCAGTTTTCGGTCTAAATGATCAGTATTTGATTATGATAATTGCATGTTTCTGTTTTCTGCATGTTTCCAACATTTGAGGAAGAATGTTTCCAATGGGGAGATATTTTAATACCCTAGAGGTGCCTAAGAATAAGACCCGGGAGTTTAAATCTGAAATCTGCAGAAACTAGGGAAAAATAGCACAAGACGAGTGGAGTAACCACTCGTGGTTGCAAACCACAAGCCGTTGTTAGCAGTCATGGGTTCAGGTGTTCGGGTGGCAGTGGAAGTAAATATTGATGTAACAGCTCGTTGTAAGAAACAACGAGTCATCATTCGTTGTTGTGGTAAGAGATAGACTTAACATCTAAGGAATATAACGGGCCATCTAACGACCCATCGTGGCATGCAACGATTTGTTGTCGTGAGTCGTGGTAAGGGAACCTAAATCTCCAGTGGACTTAATGGATGGATACCACAATCCGTTGGAGCCAACAACGAGTCTTGGTGAGACTCGTCGTGGGGAAGTTCAGAAGGTTCAAGAGGGCAATCAACGAACCGTTAGACCTAAGGACGAGTTTCCTGTCTATTCGTGGTCTGATTTTGAGAGAAGTCTTGGGCAGTGCACAACACGGACAGATACCACGGGTTCTGGTATCCTCCAACGACCCGTTAGGTCGTCCGTTGTTTGGTCCAGTGAGTAGTTTTTCTGCGATTTTAGTAAGGGTATTTTTGTCATTCCTAAGTTCTAGGGGCCTATACTACGTCGTTTAAGGTTCGTTTCAGTGGGTTTAAGGAGGGAAAAACCTATTCTAAGTTAATTCATTGCATGCATGCAAACTTGAGAGTTTGAAGAGAGGATTTAGAGCAAGTTTTGAAAGTTTCCATTGGAATCTCATCTTAGGAAATTAGAGAAGTGGTAAAATCATCCTTTCCAGGTATGTAGGGTTATGAGTGGGTGTTTCCTTCCTCACCCATGCCCAAATCTCTAGCTAAGTATGAGAAATTCATATGATCAAGTTATGGGGTTTTACCCAATTGCATGATTTTTCAATTTCTACACATGGGTACGATTAAATTATGTTTATATTGATGAATTGTGAAGCCTGGGCAGATTTTAAATTGTTTTCAATCAAAAATTGTGTTTTCTAAATTATGAAATTTAAATGCCTATGAATGAGAAGTTCATGAAAGAAGAGAATGATGATGAATGTGTGATGATGATGAGATTTGATAATGAAAAACATGTTTCTAAAGCTACCCATGATTATGATATTGTTTTCAAAATGAATTAAGTAGATCCAAGCATGATAAAGTTTGGGCAAGGCCCTTATATCAAGTATGATGATGTAGTATCTCTAAAGTAAGCTTACCACATAATTTTGGAATAGATGTTCCCACTTATATTTGAGCTTGTGGTATGTTTTGAAATAAATCTTCTCATATGCATGAATTCATAATTGAGATGTATGTATTATTGATCTTTGTTTTCATACAATGTCGGTTCTGTGCATGATTTCATTATTGAGCTTTGTCAAATGACAATGTTGAGCTTTGTTTCATACGATGTGATTTTCATGCATGGTTCCATTATTGACCTTCGTCAATAGACGATGTTGAGCTTCGTATTATATACAATGTAGAGCATTTGCATATTTTGGGAGAAGAGTCTAGTACCAAGCATGCTAAGGGTCGATCACCCTATGCTCGAGAACTATGCGCCAACGTAGGTTGATACTATTATGTTATTGGGACCTCCCTTGTGAGCTATCCCCGGCCAAACGACTCATGAGCTTGATATCAATATCATGGAAGCGTCCTTAGCCCTGACAAGGTTTTGGATGGCTCTGCCCACTTGAGTGTAATAGTCGGGACCACATAAGCTCTATCGTGGTATGTCGGTTAAGTGACAAGTCTCCCATTTTCTACATGATTCAGATTTGCATATTCATTACTCATGATTATTACTTTAAGCATGCATGTATTAAAAGCAAGGTTTGACTCATTGTTCAGCTTTTCTATAAATGTCATGTTTCAGCTTTGAGTCATTCGAGTCAATTATGAGGTTATGAAGCTATGCATGGTCTTATTATGAAAAGATTACGATTTCAGAATGAATGCATGCAGTCCTTCCTCTCATATTTGAAAGCTTATGATATGTTATGAGATGCTTTAAATGATTTACTTTACTTAAGCGGTTTTACTTACCTTGCATATTCGGTATATTCCACGTAATGACTGCATACTTTCCATGTTGTATTATTTCATGATACAGGACCCAGCTCCCAGGTCTAGCCCCGCTCGTAGTCGGTTGTCAAAGTCAGCACCTTCTTGGTTGGTGAGTCCTCATCCTTCGAGGTCTAGACTTTCAGTTTCCTCATGTATTTTCAGTTTCAATATTATTGAGTTAGTTGGGGTCTTGGCCATCAACTCATCCAGCTTAGAGGCTTTTTAGACTTACGTATGTGTTAGCTTCAGATGCTTGATATTATGTTGAGTTAGACTCTTGCTGAGTTATGTTGATGATTTTCTTCAATTTATCGAATAAGTTGGATGTATGCTTATGCCATGGGTGGACTTGGGGTCTCTCGGGGTCCCTTGTCCCGTGTCTACAATCCGGGCCTCCGTTCGGGTCGTGACATTTGTATAAATACTTTTCTAGGTTATTTTTGTTAGGGGAGAACAATGTTTGATTCTTTGGACTTTGAGAATATTGAGAACATCTTTTGGAAAGTTTCTTACATTGATTTTTTCATTGTTCTTGAATTGTTCTTCATTGATCTTTTGCAATAATCAAGTGGGTTTACTTTTCAATCATCATTGTAAGTTCTAAATTATGTTTTTGTCTATGAATAAGAATTGTTTTCTTACAATCATTAGAGGCTAAAACCTCCACAACTAGCGTTGTGGAAACCATGTGGATTAACAAATAAGGGTTTGCACAAAGTGATTCTAAAACAATGCTAATGCTTGTATTATATTATTTTTAATCTTAAACATTTCTTAATGGAGTGCAATGTTAGGACTTGCCCAAATTTTCTACTTGCTTTAATCTAGGGAGGTTGAGATTAGGAAAAGAGAATAACAACAAAGCCTTGAACTTTATGGTTCATTGTATAACTTGAGCTGCGGTCGCATGATAGTTAATTCGGAACTAATTGATAACGGTTAAAGTAAAATCACTTAAGAGACCAAATTCGGTAATCGAATATAGTCATCCAATAGGGATGAAACAGTCATTTAGATGAACCGGTGTTATCAGTTCTACAAGTTAAGTATTGGGATAGATGACAACGTCCAAAATATACTCCTCATATGAAGGGTATACACGGTCGTTGTATCAAAATAATTAACCCGACGGATGTCGGGGTCAAATCCCACAAGGACTAGTAAGTGATAATTACAAGTGTCAGTTGAGAATTTGAAGTTAGCTTGCACAAATTAGAAATAAACAAATTGGGGGAATTTGGAATTTGGAATAGAATATGATTTCTACTTTGGTTACCTGCAATAGCAAAAATACCAAGGTTGTTGACAAGAATGTGAAAGACTAGAGATGTGGTGTAGATGATATACTAACTAGATAAGGACATGCTAGGTCATCTCATAGGTTCAATTAGTGTAAATAACCTTGGGAAAATGGATATTTACTGCTTTTCAGCTTTATAAATACCTCTTACTAGAGTTTTATCAAACCTCTAGCCACCATTAGATCAACCCGATCATATTCGGATTAGTAGCTGCACTAATTTCTAGCTATTAACTATTAACTAGGAGTGAGAATGTAACTTTAGCTATTTCTAGCCCAATTTCACAATCTCTCATCCATACCCACCATTAAATTCTCTTTCAATACTTAATTATTCTTTTGCAAGCAACAATCAAGTAAGAACAATTAGACCCGCATCATAATCAATGGATCTTCCACTATAGATTGAAGAGAATCTAATAGATTTACACTTATTTAAACAATATTGAGATGACTCTAGCAATACCTACTCTAATTAAGCATTCATCATCACATACCTCTAGTTAATGATTTAGCTACTCATGATTAAGAAATTCAAAAGCACATTTAACAATAAATTCATTGAATTAATTAACAAGAGTAGTAAAATCAAGTTCACAAGTAGTCTTCAACAATGGTCGTACCTTGCAATTAAGAAAAAGAAGAAGAGAATAGTACTTTTCAAATTCTACCAATCAACTTCTCCTTTTTTCTGCCAAAGGAATGTTCTAAAGCTAGGAAAGGAAAAAGATGATATGATATGATCTGCTATGATATCCCCCATGCACAGTACTTTCTCTAGAATTTATATTCAAGAAAATAGGGCATCTTCTCTCTCTTTTTTCGTGCTGGATAATTTTGCCCTCGAGCAGCATTCTGGAATTGGCGGGACTACCGACGGTTCACCGATTACAATTCGCAGACCGCCGATTACATTATCTGCTGCTTCAATGCATTCCAGTAGTTAGCGATGGTTTTGTCGGCATTTCGCCGATCTCCATATGTGCACCCCCGATCTTTTGCCTTCAATCCATCAAGTCAGGTTTCATTTGATGAATGAACCGATGAGTCACCGTTGGAAACTCGCGTTTCACCAGTGGCTGTTTTCACAGAGGCAGTGGTGATCGACTTTTGACAGGTGTTTCGTTGGTCTTCTTTGGTGGAATGCCAAATTTTAGCCTACTTCTTTTCTCCATTTCTTGCTCTTTTGTTCACGTTAGGCATTTGCACACAACAAAAGAAAAAAGGGCATAAAATCCACATAAACACCTCAAAAACTAAGCAAAACTCAGGCTTAAGAGCCCAATGAGTTGGTGAATTTTCCAGCAAATCAATAGATCATGAGTGTAAGATCCCAAGTAGTTATGAACCCATGGGGAACACTTCCCTAGTTAATTTCATCATCTTGATAACAATCCAATTGTCGATACTGTTATGTGTTTACTTCCTTATGAAACCCCTCTTTAGGAAATAACAGACTTAAAAGCTTAAATACTAGCATTATTCTATATCTTGACCATATTCCCTGTGGGATTGACCCCAACCTAGTTGGATTCTCCATTGACGATGTCCGCATCATACTTTTACAGGAGTGTTATTTGAGTGTTATCACTCAGGGGCCTCTTTATGGATAGTTCACACATATTTCAAGCATGTTCATGTATCTTATGATTTTAACTAGCCCATGTATTTCAAGTATGTTTCATTATTATTCTATGAGCCATGTGCATGCTTTTGGGAGCAGTATCGAGCACTGAGTAGGTCGGGGGTTCTGGAAATTAGGGCATCAGAACTACGTGCAAACATAGGATTACACTCATGTTAACCCTATGGGGTCTCTTTAGTGATCACGCCATGTCATCGTCCCTTGGGTGGCAAGCTTGGGGCGGCTCTACCCACTTGAGAGAGATAGTTGGGACATCATATAAGCTCTATCATGATGGTATTGGTTATGATGAATCTCCTATTATTCCTCATGTTTTCAGTTACTTATGTTCATATATTAAGATATTATGTTTTATAGCATGTTTGACCCATTGATCAATTTATGAGTTTTCACGTATGATTTCATGTATGGTACATTACATGATTTTCTATTTCTAAACCTTGGGTCATCATGTTCATCTTATGATGAATAGCTCATAATTTTGATTACTTCAAGAATATGATGTTTAGCATGTTGTCCCTACTCTCATGAACTATTTGTGTATTTTAATTAGCATGTTTTTACTCCCCTCGCATACTCACTATATTCAAAGTACTGACCGCATACTCTATGCTATATCATTTCATGATATAGGTTCGGTTACTCAAACCCAACCACACCGTTAGTCCTGCTCCCTATCTATTCAACTTAGCTTTTTGTTGGTGAATCCTCATCTGCCGAGGATTTTCTTTTTGTCATGTTATTTTGTCAGTTTAGCTCCTGATTTGGAGTTAGCTGGGGGCTTGTCCCAGCATCTCATCTTACAGTAGAGGCTTTTCAAACATAGATTATTATCAGTTTAGCGTTTGACTCAGTGTTTTTGATTTTAATGATTTTATTTATGCTATTTATATGACTTCCATGTATTCATGTTTTAGTTTTAAGTTTCCGCTTTAATTTATGCTCCAGAGGTGCTATGCACATGCCATGGGTTAGCTCAGAGTCATTCATAGTTTTAGGTTCCGTGCCTTGATCCGAGGTCCCAGCTTGGGTTGTGATAGGAGAGATATAGGGATGAGTTAGTGACCTTCTAGATATTGATGGATGCTAAGTTGTGGCGGAGAGCTTTCGTGGAGTGCAGGCTAGCTTGGTTGCCTCTACTGTCTTGGACTCAATTTTACTCCATCTTCTTGGAGAAATATGTTCCTCGTGTCATGCGAGTCAAGAGGCATGATGAGTTCACTAGTATTAAGTAGAGTATTTTATCAATTGCAGCATATGAGGCCCATTTCCACTCCTCCGTTTAAGATGGAATGTCATTTTTCCCTGAAGCTGCTGTCTGGAATCTGCCTCCAGTCAAATCCGATCACCACCCTCTCTTCTTGAAGATCATTTACCCTTTCATGAAAGTGTATCTAGATATGCTTTAAAGTTGTTGCCTATAAAGGAGGAGAGGATCAAACGATTTGTAAAGAGATTGAATGTGGGCCTTCAGTTGTCAGCCCTATTGATGGTATCTTGGGGGAAGATCTTTCAAATAAGTAGTAGAGTATGTCCCAAATGTTGAGGGGGTCAAGTAGGACAACTATGCGAAGAATGTAGAGAAGAAGGCCCGCAAGGGTGGTAGTTACAGTGGCTCCTTCTCTAGGGGTCCAATTTCTTAGAGGTACTCGAGATGCCCCATTCAGTCAACTATACAGGTTTCAACTGGGGGTCTATTACGGGCCAGTCACTACTCTTCAAATTATGTAGGGAGTGCTCCACCCATTGGTCCGGATTATGGGGTTATTCTGCTTCTTCAACTTTAAATAAAATGGTTTATCCTTAGTGTGGTGAGGTGGGTCATATCTGGAAATGGTGCCCCAAGTTCAGGTCGAATGGCCCAAAGTTTTAGCAGCATGCTCCTCGAGCACTAGTTCCAAAAGGTAGGGGAAGTAGTTCATACAGTAGAGACCATCCTCAACATGGGCAGGGTGGCCACCCAGCAGGTCGAGGTAGGCTAAGTCTAATTGAGGCTGTAGTTAGACTGGTCGAGGTAGTACACAGCCCAGCAAGTGTCGAGCACAGACAGGTGGATGAGCACACTTTTATGCTTTTCTAAACAGACTGAGGTGAATGCGTCAGACACATTTATCACAGGTACTATTCTAGTTTGTGACCAGATGGCTACAACTTTGTTTGATGTACGTTCTACTTTCTTTTATGTGTCTACATACTTTGTTGTGGGTCTGAATATGATGTGTGACTTGCTTGACACTCCTATCCATATTTATACTCATGTTGGTCATTTAGTGATTTTAGATAGAGCCAACCGTTCGTGTATGGTAATGTTCATGGTGTATAAAACATAGGTAGACTTAGTGATTTTAGACATGGTTGGGTTCAATGTTATTTTTGGAATGAGTTGGTTGTCTCCTCATCATGTGATCTTAGCTTGTCATGCTAAGACAATCAGTATGGCTATGCTGAGTATGTCGAGGCTTGAATAGAAGGGTGATTGTAGTCCTCCTCCTAAGAACATTATATCTTACCTTTGTGCTAAAAAGTTAGTAAAAAAGGGGTGCCTGGAATTTCTGGCACACGTTTAGGATACTAGTGCCAATGTTCCACCCATCGAGTCCATTATGATAATGTGTGATTTCATGGAGGCATTTTTCGTAGATTTGTCTAGCTGATAACGTCCAAATTCACTCTTCAAGGTGAGAGAGTGTATACGGTCATATGCAATATAATTTACCCAACTATGAGTCGTGGTCGAATCCGTAGAGAGTTGGAATAGATCAACCAAAAGTCATAGAGTAAATCAATTTAGCATGCATCATTGTTTATATTAGAAAAGGGGAAAATAGGGGAAAACGAGTAAGCTATAAAATCCTAATGTCAAATTAAAAACAAAGAAAGGTTGATTGTTGCAAGCAATGAGAATGAACTAGGGATGTGCTTTTGATAGGGGGCATCAATTAGATTAGGGTTAATTAACTAGTATCAATTATTAATTACAACATGAATAGAAGTGGCAAAGGCTACGCTCGATGTTTTCTCAACTACTTGGGTGAATTTGCCTTGGGTTTTCTCAAATTCCAAGGTTAATATATTAATCAGCCATTAAAAGTTTGAGGAAGAGTTGAACTATCTCTAGCTTTAGCCCTTTAATAGGTGATAGAAATGGGGTTTGACTATCTATATCTCAACCCCATACATCCATGACCCAAATCCTCATTAATGCTTCCTCACCCATATCTTACTCCTCTCTCTCAAGCAAAAGAAAGATAAGAAAAGTAAATTAATGTTTGCAACCATTAATTATAGCATTCAAAGTTAGAGGAAACACTAGAGTCATGCTTTATAATTAAAATTAAGACTAAATCAACAACACCCAATCCATTCTAAACTCCAATCATGCACAAACCCCTAGCAATTAAATTAGCTACTCATAGATGAAGTTAAAGAAGAAATACCCATATGTGATTCCCTAACATTCATCATATTTGAATAGAAATTTAAGCTTACAAATCTGCAAAAATTGTGGTATTTAGCACTAGAATAGAAAAGAAGAACAAGAAGAATAATGTACTTTTCTACTTCTCTCTACAATTCTTGTTAGCTAAGATGTGATCTCTATGTTATGAAAAGTATGAGTACATTTAGGGTAATTCTGTATATTCTCTTTTTGTATATCTTTTCTCAAATATCCGTGGAAGCTTCCATATTGAATTTGTGCCATAGTAGGACAATTTTACCCAATTAGCATTTTGGCCACTTGTGCGGGCGTGGTTCCCAAGTCTCGCGTAGGTCATGGACAAAATTGATGTACTCCATCTACGATTGCACCTGCATTTTGTAGGTACCCTTCAGCTTAGCAATAGTACTTTTCTGTGCTGCACTTGCGTTTCGCAGGTTCTTTCTTCTAGTAGACTCATTTTTTGTTCAATTCCTTTGTTTTTCTTGTCTTAATCTAATACCTACAAAATCAAAGAGAAAAGACATAAAACCTTCCTAATTGATGTGAAAATCATGCGAAAGCTCATATGTAAGAGTTTAATGAGTTGGTAAGTTATCAACTCGTCAAACCCCCAAATTTGAATCATTGCTTGTCCTCAAGCAACACATTCTTTTAGAACTAAGAATTTAATCAAGCATTCTCTTCACAAGAGCTGCACAAGGGACTTCTAAAGCTTAAGACAACCCCAAAAAATCTCACACTGACCCAAGAAAAATAAAAGACTCAAAACATGTTGCACCAACTCAATTGGTAACCACAAACATTTGACATATCTCATTTTCATTTATTCAGTTCAAACCAGTGGATATTTGCAACTAAAGCACTCTCAATAAGCATCTCGAGTCATTGACAATTAACATTCAAGGTTTCCCTTAAAGTTCACTACTCAACTTATCTTATTCACACCTCTCAATTGAAAGAACAATTTTTAGCATGTTTTCCAAAGAAGTGATGCCACTCACACAAAGAGAGAATCCCACTCATATTCAAGCAATTCAAACATAAGGATTATAGAATAAAATAAAGATGCTCACTCTCTCAAAGATATTCAAGTGCATACACAATTGACCCGTAGGCTTACCCTTGGTGTAATTGCTACTAATGTAGAGTTTCTGCACTCGGAATCACCAAGAATTTGTGGGTCATAGTGATGGCTAGGGGTAATGGTAGGAAAATTTTTAGCTCTAGTGACTAGATCTTCCCTAAAGCCTTCTGTGAACACAATCAAACATCCCGCTACACTCATGAGATTACTTCACCTTATCTCTCCTTATTTATCATTCACATTTTTTCATTAAGAAACCACTCTTGTAACACCTTGGATTCTACATTTATCCTTATCTAAGCAAGAGATAGCACCATTCACCCTTTTCTTTTTCTTCTTTGATTATAGATTTTTCAACCAACTATTTTATTCTTTTCATCAAGCAATTTGGTGCTTCAAACCCCATTTTTTCCTTTCATTACTAGCAGTTAGTGAGGATGGGTACCAAAGAAGAGGATTAAAAAGGGTAATAGGCTTAAGCTTGTAATGTGGTTTCTAAGAAAAAGGTTTAAAGGCTCAAACATTGGCTAGCAAGGATTGATGTTAAAGGAGGTCATTTTTGTGGTGAAGTGACTATCCAAAGAAAGCCTAAGATCATTTTTTAAGTGTAGCTACATCTAGGATTTCTCCTTGAATCACACTCGGAGCAAGTTATAGATAATGTGCACACATAAGAATCAAGTCAAAGTCCTCACAACACAAGGCATCACACTCCTAGAAGTTCAACTATTTTTCACGATCAAATCAAGGGCATAACTTTAGACAAGCCATCTTGCAAATAAAGAATCCAAAAAAGGAATGTGTAATGCATGACAAGAGAGTGCTTTCAAGTTCCAAATTCATAGCTATGCCATAAAATTTTTTTGGTGGTACCAATTAATGTAAACACAACAATGACTCAAAAGCATGGCATTTTCCCTTAAGAAAGTTGCCTCTCAATCTATCATAGGAAAATGTCACCCGATTCGGCACAAAAAGAGAAAAGAAAGAAAAAATTTTCTCCTTGGAAAAGAATCATGGTATAAAGAAAACCATTGGAGTTTATTTTCTTTCTACTATAAACAAAGACAATTTTCAAATTGTAGGTCAAGAATTAACTAGACTGTAAGACCAATCCATCAATGGCACTTAACAATAAGGCAAAATAAACATCTCAAAATAGGCTCGACAAGGGCATTTATTCAACAAAGCAATTCACACTCAATACTCAAAAGTATTAACAAGCAAAAGTAAACAAGACCGACAAGGAAAATAAGAGTCATTGCCACAAATAAGGAAAGAAAGAGAGGACTCCCCACCCCTAGCTAAAAATATTACATTTTTCCCAATGTGTAAATTAAAAACAAGGATAGGTAAGAACTCCCTAAAGTATCTACTCCTCATCATCAACATCATCATTGGCTACCGCAGCTCCACAATCATCATATCTATGTTCAGCCTCATCATTCACCCCTAGACTTGCAAACAGGTCATCAATTGGGCCCGAACTGTATATGGAGCAGCCATGGCTTTATCAAGGAAGCTCATATCGAGTTCGGCAATGTGTTCCTAACTTCTCAATTCTCTCATATTAGCCTGGAGAGATGAAACAACTCCTCAACTACACCCACTTAGGAGCATAACTTATTCAAGCTGTCAAAAACATCCTTAATTGGCTTCTTAAATGACTGCTGGATGAGAGCCAGGAGATTTTGAGCCAACCATTTAAGTTGGTTTTCATAAGAGTACGTCATTTCAGCTAGTTTGTGGAGCCCACTCGACTTGTAGGATGAAGGTCGTAGAGAAGTTTCTTGTAGTGGCACCTTCTCATAAACATGTCCTGACACTTCGGAGTTTGGGTCATTGAGGTCGGGAGCCAATAGGTCTTCATCAAGTTCATGGATAGTGGAGACTTCAGGGACATCACATGTTTGCAGCCTCTTCCTCTTACTTTTAGGGGCATCAGCATCCCTCTTGTTGTCGATGCCAACCAAACTAGTGGCTAAGCTAGGATTTTTATCTGGGAAATATGGAACCCTTGCCCGAGCATATAGTAGGTTGATAAGCACTGGATAAGGCATATAAAAGGACTTGCTACCTTGCCTTTCTATTCATTTGTATGGTGACCACTTCAACGAAGTTGATGCGCGCTCCAAACATGATGGAAGAAATTAAGATGGCAGCCTCATTGTGTATTTGTTGATCATTTTTGAAGGTCATGAGGCGACAACACACAAACTCTAGCCACAATTTACCTTCTAATTTGAGGTCTTAGCGTGCAATTTATCCTCCCTCAGTATCCTAAAGAGGTCAACCATTTGCAATAATTCGGGGCACCCACTGCAGTTGATTTTCCTTATCAGCCACTTTTGCTGCAAAATTAGTTCCTGGGTCAATTTCGTCATCCCAATAAATAGAAAATTTATAGCATCTAGGGTGATATCCACTTCTACTCCCCGAACTATGACTGATGGAAGACAAAGGAAATCATCCACTTTCCCTTTGTGTTTCTTAAAATCTTTCCTTGCTTGATATGAGGCATAAATTCCACCACCAAGTTAGGGAAGAACCCGGGTAAATCATCCGTGAAGGTATGCCAGTGCCTCTCATCGAATTGCTTGTTGATGTTGGGGAAATCATCCTCCAGCCCTACTAGATCAAATCTTTTCTTCAGAGTAAGTGATCTACCTTGAAACTTGAGGTAGTTCTCCTTTATGTTTGGCACAAAAAATACTATAGCATTATGGCTGTTGGTTGGGTTTTGCGCCTCTGTAGCCTTACCCTTCCTTTTGCTCTTGGAGGTTGAGGCCTTCCCTTTGTCAGTTCTCTTGGAAATAGTCATTTTCCTGCAAGACTATGTGAACGCCATATACAAGCCAACATTTTTTTTTATATTTTTCATAAAGAAAATAAAAGAAAATAAATGTTTTAAGCTAAGAGATTAAAAAAAAGAGATTGGATATCCAACAATAATGGAACACAATTATCTAACAACTGGCAGCACCTGTTCTAGACTTGCATTTTGTAGGTTGAGACCCCTGATTCACAGGTGTTTCGCAGGTGTGACAAGATTACAAAAAAATTATATTACCCACCTACGTCACACCTATGTTCCATAGGTGGTGATCCACAGTTCATAAGTGCAACACAGATGAGGCAGTGCACCTGAAGCTCAACCCCTCACTTGTGTTGCAACCTGCATTTTGAAACAATTCACAGTTGCTTAGCAGTATGAACCTAATCACTATCTAAAGGGTACTTAGACTTCCCCAAAAGATTTGTCAATAATATCAACATAATTTCAACCATTTGGACTACTCAACGACTTTTCTTAAGATGTATGTTACCCTGTCTATCATCGAAAAATATCGAGTGACCACTTCAACCCATATTAAAAAAGAAACTTCACCTTTCACACTACTCACCCATCTTATCACCTTTCGTCTATAATTAAGCACAAAATAAAAGATGACGATTTTCCTCTAAGAAAGACATCAATCTATCTATCATTAAAAAAAATCATGCATCTCAAGTAAGTGGGATACTCAAATTTCAACCCCAACAAAAATTTCAAAACATAATAGCACAAGCAACAGGTACAATCATCACAAAACAAAACTTCCTACCCAATTAATTTTGCAATTTCAAGCTTACCCACAACACCCACAAACATCAATTTCATTATGAACAACAAGAGCAAGTAATGGGAAGTGGGGAAAAACATGGGTCATGGAAAATCAACTCTATCATGCTTGTTTGTCTACATATACCATGAAAACTCAATAATCAATGATGAAAATCAAGAATACATACCAAATGGAGTAAGTAGTAAAGAGAAATGGAAACTTGACATTTTTTCCAAGTGTGGCCGACCCTAGCCCTCTTTCTTTTTTATGTGGTGTTTGATGTAAGAAGTGATGGAGAAATTGTGGGTTTTATAGGAATGGAGGAAGTGAAGGGATTTCTGGGTTTTAAGGTGGTATTAGTGGAAGAATGTGGTAAGTTGTAGTGGTAGTTATGAAGTGGAGAAGATGGGGAAATGGTTTGGAAACATGGGAGTTTTTGGGAAGTTGGAAGAAATTTAAAAGATTTGGGTCGGCCATGGGTCGGGTTTGGTTAATGGGTTGGTCAATATTTTAAAGACCTTTCATACCGATACCTACACCAGAACTGCAGTCGCAGAACTACACTTACGAAATGCAGGTTACCTTATTTTTTCTCATTTTACTAATATGCATCTGCGACATCCTGCCTTTCGCAGATACCTATTTTTTGTAGGTTTCATGAAAATTTCCTCCTTTTCCATGATTTTTGCCAGGTATTCTTCTTTAAAACTACTAAAGACCTACGTTCCACGGACCCTCACATGTGTTTCGCAGGTGAGACACAGGCAGGCTAGGATTTTGCTAGGTATACTGGTTCGGAGTTGCGTCGTGCCTGCATTTCATGGGTTTGCACTTGCGTTTTGTAGGTCTTAAGCAGCTGCCATCCCCTGTTCTCTTCCACTTAGTTTTCAATCAAATCCTACCTACAAATAAAAGACAACAAAAGAAGTGAAATGCAAATGAATTTAAACACACTTGGGTTACCTCCCAAGAAGCGCTTGATTTAATGTGGTGGAATAACAATTTCCCCTCACAACTTCATCATTCATTCAAAGGTTTGTCCTCCTCCTCAACAGAAACTCCATGATCATCTTTGTCATTTATCACCACTATCACCCTGCATTCATCAGGTGGTTCCATTGTTGACGTACATTAAATGTTACTTCCTTACCACCAACCCAAAACTTCAACTCTCCTAGCACTCTCCCTGTGGCCAAGAGTGTTCTCCCTAAGATGATGGGCACCTCATTATAAATATCACAATCCAGCACAACAAAGTCGGCTGGTAGGATAAAATTATCAACGTTGACCAACACATCTACAAGAATTCCCACGGGGCATTTTATATAACGGTCTACCATTAACAACCTCATTGTTGTAGGCAGACTTCCCAAACCTAACTTCTTGAAGATCATGAGAGGCATCAACGTTATTCTTTCCCCGAGATCATAGAGAGCTTTGTTGAATATGTAAACTCCAAATGTGCACGAATAGTGAATGCTCCCAGGTCTTCTCTCTTAGAGCAATGATACTTGCCATCACATCACTGTAATGATGCGACATTTCCACTGTGCCCACATCAACTATTGTTTTTTCATTTGGAAAAGCTCCTCATTGAATTTTTCATATCCGGGCATTTGGAGCAGGGCATCAACCAGTGAAATATTGACGAACAACTTGCTGAACATGTTAGCAAACTCTTTTAATTGGTTATCTTCTTTCTTCTTTTCCAATAACTGAGGGTAAGGAGGTGGGACTCTAGGCACTTGGCCTTTAGCATTAGTTACCTCCTCACCCATTTCATTAACGACCTTAGTTTGAGAAGGAACATAAACTCCTTCTTCCTCCAACATCACTTTATTTTCAACACCTATAGGTGCTTTTGGAACCTTCTCATTCATTTCAACTTCATATGTTTTGGGATCAGCCACCATCTTGGGCTTGTCCCCTATATTCGTAACAACTTTCCCACTCCTAGTAACAATAGCCATTCAATGACTATCCTTCTTAGGATTTGACATTTTATCACTCGAAAGAGTCCCTTTCATTCTCGGGTTCATTTGTGTTGACAATTGATTAATTTGAGCCTCCGAATGCTTTATTGAAGCTGAATGAGAGCTCACAAGTTGGGCAAGGTTAGACACCTTCACTTTCATTTCTTTAACACCACTATCAATGGACTCCACCTTAAGCGTCTCTTCAATTTTGGAACTCCCCACATCACTTATACCCTGCTGCATTGGGGCTCCATCAGCTTTAGGAGATTGAATATATGGGTTTGCACTTCTATGGTATCTATCCCCATCTTAAGGTCTCGGTTCCTCCACCTGTTGTCTCTATCACCGCATCCTTGGTTTTCACCATGATCTCTCCAACCTTGATTCCCATCATGGGGATGCCAAGTACCTTGATTGGCACCTTGGTAACCTTGACGAGCACCCATCAGTTGACCAGCCATAAAGTGACATTCCTAATCATACCGCGGTGGTGAAGCATCTCCTTCATATTGGTTTGGACCTTGGAGTTCCCACAACATTAACTCCCTTACTTACTGACCCTAACAAGTGTTTTGTCATCTTCTTCACTTGTGTCATCATTTTTGCTAAGGTCTCATCCCTCTCTTCAACACGTTTCCTCAACTCAACTGCAAGATGTCTAGACGAGGTACCACTAGCAGGCACCTCGTTGTCCCTAGTATGCTAGGCTATATTCATTTTTGTCATTCTATCAGGGAGGGCCTTGGCCAAGCCATATTAGTCCATAATGGAACCCCCTACAAGGTCGTAGGCTATGGACTTGTTGATGGAATCAAGAGACCTGTAGAAGATTTGGAGTAATACCCCACTGAGAAAACCATGGTTGGGACAAATGACCACATTCTTTTTGATTCGAAGCCAAACTTTATTAATAGGCTCCCCCGGGAGTTGACAAAAGTTTATGATTTTGTCTCTCAACTATATTATCTGAGATGGAGTGAAAAATCTATCCAAGAACACTTCACTTAATTCATTCCAAAAAGTTATGGACCTGGAGGCAGCTCCTCTAACCACACTGTCGCTTCACCCGTAAATGAGAATGAGAACCGCCACAACCTTATTTACTCTTGGCTTATGTTTGTGATGTTGAATAGTAGACATATCTCTATGAAATTCCTAAGGTGCCGATTAGCATCCTCGGAAGCTTATTCCCAAATTAAACCTTTCATTTGTAAAAGGTGAAGCATGGTACTCATGACATGAAAGACTGCATTCCCTATAGTAGGTGGTAGGTGAATGGCACCAGTCACGTCATTGATTATGGGATCATCTTCCCCCTCCATTGCACCATCCACGCTTCCTACATTACTAGCGTGACTCATCTTTGCAAACCTAAACAACCAACATATTAAAAACAAAAGTGAAAACAACACAAGATGCAACAACCAAATTGAATTACTTAACAACTAATAGAAATCGTATTCAACTCCCTGGCAACAAAGACAAAATTGATACCGTCCAAATCCACTCCTCAAAGTGAGAGAGTATAAATGGTCCTATGCAATATAATTTACCCAATTATGAGTCGAGGTTGATGTAATACTCCAAAAGTCCTGAAGAATAGACTCGGGATTAGAACTATGATAAGTAGAAAAAATTTGAAAAATAACTCAGGATGACTCATTGTATGAGTCGTGGTGAGAAGTAACGAATCGTAGGATCAATCATGGTCAGCATCTGTTGAAGAAAGTCTAGTAGCAACGAGCCATGGAACAACTCATGGGTCCCTGTAATGGGTTATGGGTTAGAGTTGTCATTTGGATCTGTGTTGTTAGGGTGGATGGTATGAGTTGTGGTACGACTCATTGTATGGAACAATGGGTCGTGGTTAGTACCCATGAGAAGGTGCAGTGAAAGTTAGTGCAGTGAGAACGGGCAGTCCAATGACCTATTAGAACAAGTAACGATTTCATGGTATGGACCCGTTGGGGGAAATTCTAGAAGCTATGCTTACATGGATATTGGTGATGATGGGTGGAAGTAATGAGTCGTTATGATGGGTAACGAATCATCCTATGTAGTCGTGGTTTGAAGATCAGAGATTGGGGAATAGTGGAGGGCTACAACTAGTGATACAACAAGTTGTGGCATCGAGAGACGACCCATTGTTGAAGTTGTGGCATCGAAGGACGACTCGTTGTTGAAGTCGTGGTATATGGCAGTGTAATTTTCTTGCGAAATCAGTAAGGGCATTTTTATAATTCCTAAGCTCCTCAGCCCTAAACTACGCCATTTTAAGCTCTGAAAGAAATGTAATAAGGGAGTTTAGCCTATTCTAATTCATTCAACTCCCATGCATGCAAGTTTAGAAGTTCTCCTTTGAAGATCAAGCTAGCAATTCCTCAATTCTTCCTCAAATCTCTTAGGGTTTCAAAGTCAAGTTGAGATTCAGTTTACCCAGGTATGTTGGGATCTGAATGAGAGTTTCCTTTCACTCTCATGCCCAAATTTCATCTTATGGGCTTTTAGCCCAATTTCACGAAATTCTTTATGATTTGTCTATGGGTCAATTCCCTCCATGTTTCAAAGTATGTTTTAAGATTCATGGGTAGATTTTATACCTATTTGATATAAATTTATGATTTCAAGTTTTAAAATATTATTTTCAATTATGAAAATTTCATGAAAAGCCAAGTTTATGATTCATGATTACAAGTATGATGAGATATCTAGCATAAATGAATGTTTACAAATTACCCATGTATGAAACTATGATTTTGACTTATGAAGTCTATTTCAAGTATGCATAATTTTAAGATTTGGCAAGCCCACACAAGTTAAGTATGCTTTCATGATTTAGCCAATGCTAATAAGATCAGCTTATCATATGTTTTGGAGTCAAGATTCCCACTACAACTTATGATATGTTTTAGAGTCAAGACTCCCCATGTTCAGATTTCAGACTAAGCATATAATTATGAATTCAGCTTCGTTGAAAAATGATGGGAGCACTATGCATGTTTTTGTGAATACTGTCCAGCACTGAGTAGGCTAGGGATTCCAAGGTTCCCCGGTCTCAAAACTACATGCCAACATAGGTATATTTATATAGTGGGACCTCCCTTGAGAGTTTTCCCCACCCGCCATAGGGCCTTCATCTTGATATTGATATCATGGTAGTATCCTTAGCCTTGACAAGGTTTTGGACGGATCTGCCAACCTGAGTGTGATAGTTGGGGCATCACGTAAGCTCTATTGTGATGGTGTTGGTTATGATGAGTCTCCCATTATTCTTCATGATTTTAGTTGTTCATTTTTATTACTTATGATATTATTTTTTAAAACAAGTTTGACCCAATGATCAAATTACAAGATTTTACTTATGATTTTAGCTATGAAAGTCATATGATTTCTATTTTAGCTTTAGGTCATTCCATTCAACTATAATATTCAGCATGTGATTGTATATGTTTCAGATTCAAATTTCAGCATGCAGTCCTTACTCTCATGATCTTATAATTTATGTTTATATGCATGATTTTAGTTAATAGTTACTCAACATGATTTACTTACCTTGCATACTTCTTATATTCCAAGTGTTGACTGTATACTTTATGCTGTATTGTTTCATGATACTGGTCCGAGCGATTAGACCCAGTTCCACCATTAGCTCAACTTTCACTCAGTCCAGTTCTGTTCCTTCTATGGTGAGTCCTCATTTTTTGAGGACCTTCAACTTAGTACTTGATTCTGTTATTTCTAGTTTTCAGACTTTAGTGAGCTAGTTGGGGATGTTGTCTCAACAGCTCATCAGACAGTAGTAGAGCTCAGGGGGATGTTGTCTCATCAGCTCATCAGACAGTAGTAGAGGCTTATCAGACATTATGTAGATTATCAGCTTTGTCGAATATTGACCCGTTTATGATTATTATGATATTCAGACTTCCGCTTATTCATGTTTTAGTTATCAGATTATGTTTAATATATGTTTTTTAGTTATCATGTTTGTTTCATGGGTCGACTTGGAGCTATTTGTGGTTCTAGGTCCTATGTCTCGATCCGGTGTTTCAGCTCGGGTCGTGACAGTCGAATCCACAGAGAGTTGGAATAGATCAAAAAAAGTAGTAGAGTAAATCAATTTGGCATGCATCATTGTCTATATTATAAAAAGGGGAAAATTGGGGGAAAATGAGTAAGCAATAGAATTCTAATGTCAAATTAAAAACAAAGCAAGTTGATTATTGTAAGAAATGAGGATGAACTAGGGATGTGCTTTTGATAGGGGCATTGATTGAATTGGAGTTAATTAACTAGTCTCAAATATCAATTACAACATGAATAGCAATGGCAAAGGCTACACTGATGTTTCTTAACCACTTGGGTTAATTTGCCTTGGGTTTTCTCAAATCCCAAGGTCAATAATATCAATCAGGCACCAATAGCTTGAGAAAGAGTTGAGCTATCTCTAGCTTCAACCCTTTAATGAGTGATAGAAATGGATTTTGACTATCTCTAGCTCAACCTCACATATCCATCACCCAAATCCTCACTAATGCTTCCTCACCCATATCTTACTCCTCTCTCTCAAGCAAAAGCAAGATAAGAAAAATGAATTAATATTTGCAACCATTAACTCTAGCGTTCAAACTTAGAGAAAACACTAGATTCATGATTTATAATTAAAATTAAGACTAAATCAACAACACCCAATCCATTCTAAACCCCAATCATGCACACGTCCCTAGCAATTAAATTATCTACTCATAGATAAAGTTAAAGAAGAAATACCCATGGGTGATTCACTAACGTTCATCATATTTGAATAGAAATTTAAGCTCATAAATCTGCAACAATGGTGGTTTTTACCAAAAGAATAGCAAAGAAGACGAAGAACAATGTACTCTTATACTCTCTATACTTATCTTTACAATTCTTTTTAGCTAAGATGTGATCTCTATGTTATGACAAGTATGAGTACAATTTTGCATATTCTCCTTTTGTACAGCTTTCCTCAAATGCCCTTGGAAGCTTCCACATTGAATTTGTGCTAGAGTTGGACAATTTTACCCAATTAGCATTCTAGCCACTTGCACAGTACCTGCGTTTTGCAGGTGCCCATCCGTGGTTCGCATTTCTCGCGCAGGTCATGGACAAAATTTCTAGACTCCATCTTCAGTTGCTCATGCATATTTTAGGTGCTTACCTGCATTTCACGGTATCCTTCAGCTCAGGAATAGTGCTTTTTTGCGCTACACTTGCATTTCATAGGTTCCAACCTACGGAATGCAGGTTCTTGCTTTTAGCGTACTCATCTTTGTTCAATTCCTTTACTTTTCTTGTCTTAATGCAATACCTGAAAAATCAATGAGAAAAGGTATAAAACCTTCCTAATTGATGTGAAAATCATGCAAAAGTTCATGCTTAAGAGTCTAATAAGTTGGTAAATTACCAACTCATCACTAGTATGCCACCAGATCGTGATATCGATGTTTGTGTTGTCTTAGAGCTAGGGTGTAACACCCCAAAAATCCCTAAGTTCAGATTCTAGAAATGAAGCAGAAAACCAGTAAGAAGTGAACTATTTTCCCATAGGAAGACCCACACTATGAGTCATGGTGAGGGACCATAAGTCGTGGGAGGACTCATTGTAAGCAGTAAAGATGTTCTTTGTTCCTAGAAACCATGAGTCCAAGGATGACTTATGGTAGCATAGGAAGGACCTGCCTGACTGGTTGTGGTAAGAGGATTAAAAAGTGTCCAAAATTATGTTAGAAACCCTGAACATGAAGCATGACACATAATATCAAAAGAAGGATCATTCTAATGAGTCGTGGGGTGAGGTTTCCACAAGTGATTGAATGAATTCAGTGACTATGAGTGTAATGCACGAGTCATGGTATGATACAATGACTCGTGGCACGATTTGTAGGAGTCGGATGACAAGTTTTTCAGTATGTTTTTTAGGGGTAGTTTCATAACTTTCTAAGCTTTAAACTCCTAAACTAGGTCATTTTGGGGGAATTAAAGGGATTTAGTGAATAACTTCCCCTATTCTTCTCAAAACATCGAACATTTAGAGAATCAGTAGTCCGCTCTCAAGAACACCTAGAGTTTCTCTTCTCTAAATCATGGGTTCTCAAGCATTAGATAGGAAATTGTCAAGTCCAGATATGTGAGATTATCAATAAGGGTTTCCTTTCACTCTTATGCCTAAACCCCAAGCTTTAAATCTATGTTTTCAATGTGGTTATCCGATTTCATGATTTCTAGGGCTAAAATGTTCTTAGGAAAAGACTCTGAATTATTTTATGGTATGTGTCTCTTATGAATCTTACGTGCATTTTGTAATTATTTATGGGTTTAATTCTTTGAAAAACTCCTATGTATTTTTATACTCAAAACTTAGCATGATTTGCCCCAAATAAGTATATTTTCAAATGATTTTCATTATTATGATATCATGGTTTCAGAATCAGTTCAGTTGCACGACTAGTTCAGTATTTCAGAAATTCAATAATCAACATGATTTTAAACTAGTCTATGCAAAAACCTATCAGATTTTAAATATAATTATGAGAACCTATGTATGTTTTGATAGTAGTATTTAACACCAAATGGATGTGGGTTCAGATAACCCAAGTCCCAAAACTATGGGCCACTATAGGTAAAAGGGTCCTTGCAAGTTGAGTGTGTCTCTCTTGGCTGAATGGGATCATGAGTGAATTCACGTCAGTCATGGTTCATACCCTTGGAAAGATATGAACACCCTTCCAACTAGGGTTACAAGTTGGGCTCCATGTATGCTCACGTGACGTATTCGGTTATGAGAATCTCCCACAGTCATAACTATACTATCTATATCTTTCAAAGTATTTGTACATGGCCCATTGATCAGTACATGAACTTATACTATGAATCCTAACATGTTCAACTCTATGTTATGTTTTAAAAACTTGGGTTATTCTACTGTAGCATGTTATTCCCGGACATTTTTACTATTAAGTATGATTACAGTTTTCAGCATGATTTTCCTTTTCTCTCACATTTTACTTATCTCATATACTTAGTACATTCAATGTACTGATCACATACATTTATGCTATATTGACTCATGATATAAGTCCAGGCGCCCAGACTTAGTCCCATAACTAAACATGTTCTGGTACTTGATCAGCTTAGCTTAGTGAATCCTCATCCTCCAAGGATGGGAGTTTATTACATTTTTCTTTATTTTCTCAGTTTCAGTATTTAGAGATAGTTGGGAACCTGTCCCTTCAACTCATTAGTTTTTGAGGCTCTCAGACATAGATGATTAGATATTCAACTGGTTAGCTATTGTGTTGCTTCAGTTTAAACAATTGCTTTCATCCAGATTTATTTCGTTATATGATATATTTAGTTTAGCTTCCGCTCAATTGTCTCAGTTATTTCAATTATGATTTGTCATGCTAGTATCATGGGTAGATTGGGACCATTATTGGTTCGAAGTCCCGTATCGCTTCCACTGTCTAGACTTGGGTCATAACAAATTTGGTATAATGCATCAGGTTTAAGGTGTCCTAGGATATCTGAAAGCCGCATTAAGTAGAGTCTTTTTCATGTTTCTGAAGTGTGCCACATTTATAAGAAAGAGCCCGCAAAACGTTATTAGGAAAACTTCCCTTCTTTCTTGCTCAGTATCGTGTGATAGAGTCCGACTCTATTTACACTTCTATCTCATGCTCTATGCGCTTACAGAAAATGCCTCTAGAATAGCCAATAGACGTAGAAATGGTAACTAGCCAGCACCACTAGTGCCTACAGAACCTGTGAATGATCAAGTCACTAATGTGGAGTTCTAGGCTGCCTTTCAGATATTGGCATGACTTCTCAGGTCAATAAGTAGGCAGTCACCTCTGTGAATCCTAATGAAAATATGGCAGCTTCTAGGGTTCGAGACTTCACCCAAATAAATCCGCTTGAGTTCCACATATTGAAGGTAGATGAGGATCCACAGGAGTTCATAGATGAGATTTAGAAGATCACGCAGATCATGCGTATCACTGGGGAGGAACGTGCAGACTTGGCATCATTTATCAACTCAAGGGGGTAGCACACCTATGGTTCAAGTAGTGGAATGAATTCCATTGGGTAGGTGCAACTTCAGTTGACTGGGATGACTTTGTGATAGCTTTCCTGGACAGGTTCTTTTCTCGTAAGCTGAGGGAAGCAAAGATTGAGGATTTCATTAACTTGAAGCAGAACTCCATATCAGTTAAGAAGTATTCCTTAAAGTTCACTCAACTATCCAGGTATTCTCCAAAGATGGTTGCTAAGTCGAGGCTCAGATGAGTAAGTTTCATGTCAGGTGTATCAGACTTGGTGGTCAAGGAGTGCAGAACCGCGGTACTTATCGGGGATATGAATATCTCCTGACTTAAGATCCATGGTCAATAGATTGAGGAAGAGAAGTTCAAGGAAAATGAAAGAGAGAATGGGAGGGCCAGGACCGAAAATGTTGAGATCTCTCAATAGAGGTCAGGTGGTAGAAATCGCTCAAAGCCCCATCAGAGATCATCAGCTCCAACACCTTCATCAGCTAGTATCTCCCAGATCCAAAGGGGAACAGAGGGGTAGAGCATCAGGCTCTAGGTCTCAGGGGAACATGTCAGGAGGTTGTACCTTCCTAGTTTGCAAGAAGTATGGGAGAAATCACCCAGAGAGTGTTTGATTGGCAAGGATTTTTGTTTTGGGTGTGGTAAGCCCAGTTATAGGCTCTGAGATTATTCATCTGCTAGGCAAGGTGACGTTGATAGTCGTGCCCAAGTACCTGTTCAACAGTACTAGCAACTCACCCATCCCAATAGGGTGCCTCTTCTAGTGCAAGTGTCTAACAACATTAGAATCGGTTCTATCCGCTCTCATCGCGCCAAGATCAGGAGAATTCACCTGATGTGGTCATGGATATGTTATGAATCTTTCACCTTGATGTTTATAGGTTGTTAGATCTTGGGGCCACATTATCCTTTGTGACCCTATTTGCTGCAATAAATTTTGGTGTCAGTCACAACTCCTTTCTGAACCCTTCTTAGTCTTTACTCTAGTCAGTGAATTAGTTATAACAAGAACGGTATATAGAAATTACCCAGTGTTAGTTTTCCAGAAAATCACCACAGCTGTTTAGTAGAGTTAGAGATGGCCGATTCTGATGTGATCCTTGGCATGTACTGGTTATACTTCTGTTATGCCTTGGTGAACTACAAAAATAGAGTAGTAGAATTCCGATTTTTAGGTGAACCCATCTTAGAATGGAAGGGTAGTTCCATAGTTCCTATAGTTCATTTTATTTCCTACCTTAAGGATAGAAAGATGATTTCCAAGGGTTGCATATATCATTTGGTTTGAGTGAGGGATTCTAAGTCTGAAACCCCAACTCTTCAGTTAGTCCCCATCATTTGTGAGTTTTCTGAAGTGTTCCCAGAGGATATGCTTAGAATCCTTCATGAGTGGGGGATCGACTTTGGATAGACCTCTAGTCACGATCCGAGCTGGAACCCCAGACTGAGACATGGGACCTAGAACCATGATTGGCTCTAAGTTGACCCATGGCATGAACATAGCGACTTATAAGCATACATCAAAATGGAAACTAATAACTTAAACATGAATAAGCACAAGTCTGAATAACATAACGTATAACAATGATCATAAATGGAGTTAATACCTGATAAAGCTGAAAGTCTACATAATGTCTCATAAGACATTAAACTTTATGATGAGCTGATAGGAAAACATCCCCAACTAGCTCGCTAAAGTATTAAACTAAAATAGTATAATCAAACACTATACTGAATGTCCTCGAAAGATGAGGACTCACCAACAACGGTAACTGAGTTGGACTACAGGGGAAAGCTGGACTAACGATGAAACAGAGTCTGATCGCTTGGACTTGTATCATGAAACAATACAACATAGAGTATGCGGTCAGTACTTGAAATGTACTAAGTAAGTAAGAGTAAAACATGTTGAGTAAATGTTAACTAAAATCATGCATATCAGTATAAATCATTAAATCATGAGAGTAGGGACTGCATTCTGAAAGCTGTATCTGAGACACACATAGTCATAAGCTAAGCATCATATCTGAACAGAATGACCCAAGGTTAAAAATAGAAACCATATAACTTGTCCTAGCTGAAATAATAAGTAAAAGCTCATAACTAATCATTGGGTCAAACCTGCTGTAAAACATAACATCATAAGTCCTAAACATGAATAACTAAAATCATGAGAAATAATGGGAGATTCGTTATAACCGAAACCATCATGATAGAGCATACATGATGCCCCAACTATCACACTCAAGTGGGCAGAGCCGTCCAAGACCTTTTCAGGGATAAGGACGATACCATGATATAGATATCAAGTTGAGGCCCTTTGGGGGCAAGGAAAAACTCTTAAGGGAGGTTGCAATGTAAATATATAAACCTATATTGGCGCGTAGTCCTAAGATCGGGGAACCTTAGAACCCCAAGCCTAGTCGGTGCTAGACACTACTCGCAAAAATATGCATAGTAATTCCATCATTTTTCAACAAAGCTGATATCATAATTACATGCATAGTCTGAAATCTGCACATGGGGAGTCCTGGCTCCAAACATACCATAAGCTGAATTAGGAGTATTGACTCTAAATCATATGGCAAGATGATCTTATAAAATTGAGTTAAATCATGAAAACATACTTAACTTAAGTGGGTTTGCCCAAATCTTAAAATCATGCATACTTGAAGTAGACTTCATAAGTCAAAATCATAGATTCATACATGGATAATTTATAAACATTCATTCATGCTAGATATCTTATCGTACTTGAAATCATAAATCATAAACTTGATTTTTCATAAAACTTGCATAATAGGACATAATTTCTAATAACTTAAAATCATGAATTTATAATCAATTTGTGTATAAAATCTTCCCATAAATCTTAAAACATGAGGGGAATTGACATTTGGAACATGAGGGGAATTGACACATAGACATCATAGAATTTCATAAAATTTGGTTAAAACCCTATAAGATCATATACTTGAATTAGAACTTGAATTCATGAACTTGAGGAGAAATTTAGGAATGAGATTGAAAGGATACTCTCATTCATAGCCCTACATACCAGGGTAAACTGATTCTCAACTTATCCTTGAAATCCTAAGAGAATCGGGAAAGAATTGAGAGAAATCTAGATTGATCATCCAAGAGAACTCAAAGCTTTGCATGCATGGGGAGCCTAATAACTTGACATAGGCTAAACCCTCTTAAAACACTCTTTCAGGGCTTAAAATGACATAGTATAGGAATTAGGAGGTTAGGAATTACAGAAATACTTTTATTAGGTCAGTAAGAAATTAAGCACTGCCCGTCCCAACGAGGGACCTAACGAGTCATTGGGTCCACTGATGACTCCTGGTTCTCACCCGTTGTACCACTGGAAATTTCCATTAGTTTTATGTTCCTCAACCTATGGACAACTTTACGAGTTTTTAGGGGCAAAATGACTCATCCTCTCAATCCTTTGTCAACATTGCCAAACCATCTTTTCTTCGCCCTCTATACACTTGATGGGCCATGCAACGACTCATGGGGAGTCATGACGACTCATAGTCTCATCCGTTACCACTGTATGCAAAATGACATCTCTTCAAATTAGGCACCACTTAACAGGTCACTTAGCAACCCGTTAGGTCACACCACGAGTCACTGAATGACTCGTTTTGTGACCTTCTATTGTGCGGTTCAACCCTCACGTTTGATCTTAGAGACATTTCGGGTGTTACATTATCTCCCCCTTGGGAACATTCATCCTTGAATGTGGATTAAGCATATTGAAAGACTGGGAAAAGGAACTGCAATCCCAAATACTGAACAATTGAAGCTAAACAATGATGGAGTGAATGACTCCAGACTGATACACATGACTGACTGAATTCACGAAACTTACATACATGCTAAAACATGAAAGGAACCGAGAGACATGAAATTGACATGAAACTAAATAGGGTACTAAGGAGGAAACTGATACCTCATGCTGAAACTGAGCCAGAAAGGAAATGATGTGGGTATCTAGCCATAATATCTTCTCTGGCTTCCCACGTAGCTCTCTCAAAGATGAATCCTCCATAAAACCTTCACTGAAGCTACTTCCTTGTTTCTCAACTTCCAAATCTAACGATCAAGGATCTCAATCGGAACCTCCTCATAGGTAAGACTATCCTTCACACCTATGCTCTCCACAGGGACGACTATGGCTAGTTCACCAATGACTTCTTCAGTAGAGATACATGTAAAACTGGATGTACCAAAACTAACTCCGCTGGTAGCTCCAACTCATATGCCACTTTGCCAACTCAGCTCAGAATCCTATAAGGATGATGTGATGTGAGTTTACAACACTTTCGAAGCTTAAAACTGAGGAAAATAGCATGGACTTAGGTGTGTTTATATGGAAATGAGGCACTTTTACTTTGTTTTTAGGGAAATAGATGTTGGAACTAAATTGTACAAAATATGGAGAAAAATATAGAAAACTGGCTCAGTATGGATCTTAGTACGAGCCATACTAAGGGTTGTGGAAAGGTCCGGGACAAAATCATGAGGCAAAGGCAACTTGCGGCTCATGGTATGAGCCGTATCATCCTGGTATGAGCTGTACTATAATAGTCATAGTAAATTCCAGAAGGTTTTGCACAGGCCAAGTATCCTGGTATGGGTAGCAACCATGAGTTGTGAGACCTACCTAATAACCGTACAAAGGAACCATGAAAATCCCTAAATAAGAGAAGATTGATAGAACTCAAGGTACGAGAAGGAGTCACGGATCGTAGAAATAAGGTATGAGTCCTACCAAGCCATCCATGAAAGTTAACAGAGAATGTCAGAAAGTGCAAGTTCAAGCCATGGGAAGATTGTACAACTCATAGGTTTTTGGTACGAGTCATACCATGTCTCAACACTTAGCCGTATTTAGCAGAAGCCAGCCAACGTACGAGTCAAGGTACAGCCAGTACAATCCTATTATGGGTCGTATGTGAAGGAAGCAACAATTTTTGGTAGTTTCCCTATTTACTTAGGAGAAGGTTCGAATTATTTGTATAAATACTTTTTAGGTAATTTTCCAGTAGGGAGAGTCGAACATTAAGTTTTTCCTACGTTGAGAGATAAGTTGTTGTTAACTTCAATTCAAGTCTTGGATATTTTCTTTCTTTGATCTCTTCCTTGTTCTTGAATTATTCATCTTCAATTCTTGCAATAACCAAGAAGGTTTCCTTTCGATCTTCTTTGTAAGTATTCAATTATGTGTTTGTCTATGAATGCTAATAACGATCTTACAATCATGATAGGCTAAAATCTCCACAACTAGGGTTGTGGGAACCATGGTGAATTAATAAACTAGGGTTACACAAAGTGATTCTAAACCAATGCTAAACACTTGTATTGTATTCTTTTCATCTTTAATATTTCATAATGAAGCGTAACATTAGGACTTTCCCGAATTCTTTACTTGATTGAGCCTAGAGAAGTAGTGATTAGAAAAAGAGAATTACAACAAAGCCTTGATCTTTATGGGTCATTGTATGACTTGAGCTACGATCACATGATAGTTAATTTTGAATAAATTGATAACAGTTGAATTGAAATCACTCATGAGACCTAGCCCGGGGATTGAGTATAGTCATCCAATTGGGAGGAACCAGACGTTTGGATGAACCCTAGTTATCAGTTCTACAAGTAAGCATTGGGATAGATAACAAGTGTAAACCTGAAGTAGTTATGAACCCATGGGGAACACTTACCCTAGTTAATTGCGAATCTTGGTAAACAATTCTCAACCTTGTCTTATAATTGATTTTATAAAACCCCTTTTTTGGAGATACATACTTAAAAGCTTAAGTACCTGTGTTATTCTATATTTCAACCATACTCCCTGTAGGATTGACCCTAACCTTTGTTGGATTCTTTATTGACAACGTCCGCTTCATGCTTTATCAGGAGTGTGAGTTTGAGAGTTATCAACAGATGAACATATCGGGGACTTAGCTCCCCTTTCTTCCTGAACCTCATAACTCTCTTCATGGGCGACACCTTCAGAAATACCCAATCATCAACTTCCAACTCAAGCTCTCTCCATCTAACATCTGCATAAGATTTTTGATGACTCTGAGCTATTTTCAGCCTTTCCCTAATAGGCTAGAATTTCTCCATGGCCTCATGAACTAAATCTGGCCCTATCAATGTAGCCTCACCTATCTCAAACCATCCAATAGGTGATCTATATCTCCGCTTGTAAAGAGCCTCAAATGGAGCCATCTGAATGCTGGAGTGGTAACTATTACTGTAAGCAAACTCGATGAGAGGTAAGTGATCATCCCAACTACCCTTGAAGTTAATTAGACACACTCTCAATATATCCTCAAGAGTTTAAATAGTCTGTTCAGCCTAACTATCTGTCTGCGGGTGAAAGACTATGCTATGCTTGACCTGAGTACCAAGTCCCTTCAAAATAATCTCTAAGACTGTAAGGTAAACTGAGTACCACTATCTAAGATGGTGGATAAGGGAACTCCATGAAACCAAACTAACTCTTGAATGTACAACCTAGAATAATCCTCGACTGAATTGGTAGTTTTGACCAGTAGAAAATGTGCTGATTTAGTCAACCTGTCTACAACCACCATATAGAGTCGTGTTGTCGGTGTGTACGAGGCAACCCTGTGATGAAATCCATATTGATCTCTTCCCACTTCCAAGTAGGGATACTAATGTCTTATAACATTACTCCAGGTCTTTGGTGCTCAACTTTCACTTGTTGACAATTTAAACACTTAGCTACAAACTCCATTGTGTCCTTCTTGATACCATTCCACAAATAGTCCTCCTATAGGTAATGGCACATATTGGTGGCACCTAGGTAGATAGAATATCGAGAACTATGAGCCTCATGTGACATTCATTCTCTCAAATCATCAACACCCGGAACACATAAATGACCCTGATAGCGAAGTACACCAACTCCCTCTTTGGAGAAGACCTCCACCTTCTAATTCTGGATAGCTTCCTTCAACATCACTAGGATAGGGAATATCTTTCCTAGCCTTGAACTCGGTCACCAATGCAAATTCTGACCTATCTTGAACAACGACACCACCATCTATCGAGTCAATAAGGTGAACCCCTAACCGAGCAAGCTGATGCATATCTTTCACCAACTCCTTCCTTCCATCCTCAATGTGAGATACACTCAAAATGAATAGCCTTCTAAGAGCATCTTCCACTACATTGGCCTTGCCCAGATGATACAAGACATTCATTTCATAGTCCTTGAGAAGCTCTAGCCACCTCCTTTATCACAAATTCTAGTCCTTTTGAGTGAAAACATACCGAAGGCTGTTATGGTTTGTGAACATATCCACATGCACCCCATATAAGTAGTTCCTCCAAATATTCAATGCAAACACCACCATTGCCAACTCTAGGTTATGTGTTGGGTAATTCTTCTCATGAGTCTTAAGCTGTTTAGAGGCATATGTGATGATGACCTTACCATGCTGCATCAACGCACAACCAAGAATAACCCTAGAGGCATCACAATATACAATGAAACCATTCGTGCCCTTTGGTAGAGTCAATACTGGGGCTAAAGTTAGTCAAATCGTTTACTCTTTAAAACTCTACTCATAGGCATTCGACCACTGAAATTTGACATTCTTCTGGGTCAACTTAGTCAACAATGCTTTATTGGATAAAAATCCCTCAACAAACCTCCTGTAGTAGCCAGCTAAACCCATAAATCTCCTGATGTCTGAAGGATTAAATGGTCTAGGCCAATTCTTCACTGCCTCTATCTTTTTAAAGTCAACCTACACACTCTCACTTGACACCACATGACCTAAAAATGCTATTGAGTTCAACCAAAACTCACACTTGCTGAATTTAGCAAACAGCTGGCTATCCTTGAGAATCTGTAGCATAATCCTCAAATAAGAAGCATGCTCCTCCTCACTTTGAGAGTATATGAGAATATCGTCTATGAAGATAATCACGAACCTATCCAAATATGTCTTGAATACCCTGTTCATCACGTCCATAAAAGTTGCAGGAGTATTCATTAGTCTAAAAGCTATAACTACAAACTCATAGTGACCATATCAAGTCCTGAAGGTTGTCTTTGGGATGTCACTCTCTCTGACTCTGAGCTGATGATAATCGGATCTAAGGTCTATCTTTGAGAAACACTTAGCACCCTAAAGTTGGCCAAACAAGTCATCAATTCTGGGGATAGGATACTTGTTCTTGATTATGATCTTGTTCAACTGCCAATAATCAATGCATATTCTAACGGAATCATCCTTTTTCCAAACAAAGAGAACTGGTGCACCGCACAGGGATTTACTAGGCCGAATGAAACCCTTATCTAGGAGATCTTTCAACTTCTCTTTCAAATCTTTTAGCTCGTTTAGAGACATTATAAAAAGAGGAACATATATAGGCTGCAAATCAGGGAGAAGGTCGATAACAAAGTCAATCTCCCACTCAGGAGGGACTCCTGGTAGATCATCTGGAAACACCTTTGGATACTCACACTCTATAGGAACTGACTAAAGAGTCAGGGTCTCAGACATTGCATCCTTAACCCAAACTAGATGGTACACAGAGCCTTTAGAAATTGTCTTCCTGGCCTTGATATAGGAAACAAAGCGACCTACAGGTACAACTGACTACCTTTCCACTCCAGGACTGGCTCACCTAGAAATAGAAACTCTACCATATGAGTTCTACAATATACTGAGGAATAACATGCATGAGACCAATCCATACCGAATCTAACATCAAAATCTGTTATTTCTACCTCTACTATGTCGGCTGAGGTGATTTTCTGAAGGACTGTTTTTGGTCTCTTACTGGAAATTAAAATATGGGAAATGATTTAAAACAAAGTGGGAAGCCTTTATATACTTAGGGCCTTTATGTCGCATTTGTCGAATGCGATTTATAAGTCGCATTTGCCTTGCGACACGCCGACTTGGCGCTTGTCCGGTCTCTCCCCGAGCCCTTTTTCTAGCACGTATGATATTCTAAAACTCTTAACCAATATGCGAATAGGCCATCTAAATGTCACAAATTTACAGGGTGTAACAAATTGCACTTTGAGGGAGAATCATCGCCATCGGGATACGATAAGGAGTGCCAATATATGGAAAATCAGATGAAGGGTTCTCGACCTGGGTTTCAAGGGATTAATCAAGGCCCTTGGCACCCAAAGGAAGAGAATCAAGGTTGGAGAAACCATGAAGCACAAGGATTGCTGATAGAAATGAAAGTTGGGGTATTAGAGAGAAAAATTGAGAGGCAGACCGTTATCATCAAAGTTCAAACCCATATGTTCCCCCTCCTAAAGCTGAAAATGCCCAAAATCAGCTAGGATTGAGCGATGCAGGTAGCTAAAACTGAAGAGATTTTAGCTAGAGTCCTCAAGAAAGTGGAATTAATTGATAGTGGGCTCAAAGAATTTAAAGGGAAGGTGTCTAACCTCGCCCAAATGGTGAGTTCTCATTCATCCTCAATTAAGCATTTGGAAGCTCAAATAAACCACTTGTCCGCTCAAATGAACCCTCGAATGAAGGGAACACTCCCAACTGATACAATGACAAACCCAAAGAAAGATAGTCAATGCATGGCCATTGTTACGAGGAGTGGTAAAATGGTTGGAGATGTGAGTGTGAAGCCTAAGGAGGTTGTTGATCATAAGTCAAATAATGAAAATGAATCTGATATGATTCTAAAAGCACCGAGTGGTGGTGAAAACAGAGAAGGTGAAGATGAGGGAAAGGATGATGAAGTTCCCTCACATGTTGATGAATAAGGTAGGCATGAAGGCATCAAATGATGAACAACTTAAACCAAGAGATCCACCCCTTATCCATAAAGGTTAGGTAAGAGAAAGAAGGATGATCAGTTCAGCAAATTCATTGACATGTTCGATAAATTATCCATTAATATACCATTGGTTGATGCCCTACTTCAAATGCATATGCCAAATTCATGAAGGAGTTGTTGAAAAAGAAGAAGGTGGTAGATGTGGGCACTGGCACCAAGGAGACAACGCATCACTGTAGTGAGATGATGATGAGCAATCTTTCCCCAAAGTGAGAAGATCCAGGAGCCTTCATGATTCCTTGCACTATCGGGTTATGTGTGTTTAAGAAAGCCCTTTGTGATATTGGACCAAGTATAAATCTAATGCCCGTTATCATTTTCAAGAAATTATGGCTCGGGAACACCAAACCCACATTAATGAGGCTGTTAATGGCTGACCGCTCCATAAAGAAACTTGTGGGTGTTTTAGAGTATGTATTGGTGAGGGTGGATAAATTCATTCTACCAGCTGATTTTGTGGTTCTTGATTGTGAAATAGACATAGAAGTGTCAATCATTCTGGGGAGATCATTTCTCTCCGCGAGTCGAGCTTTGGTAGATGTGGAGCTAGATGAGCTCAAGTTGCAGGTTGGATGTGAAGAGACAACCTTTAAGGTGTGTCCATCAGCTGAAACTCCCAATGAATGCAAAGTGCTCAGAGTGTTGCATGAAGAGAATGAGGATAGCAGAGTGGAGATGAAAAGGGCTGAGTCGGAGGATGATCCTTCAAAGAAATATTGCTAAATGATAAATACATCGTGCCATGACATTAACCAAGGCTCTCCTTAGTAGGCAACACAAGTGTTTTATTTTGATTGTTTTTATGTGATTGTTATTTTTGATTTTGTAGGATTAATGACGTGAGAAGCAAGGAGAGAAAGCACAAAAACAAGGTAGGCAACGCACTAGACTGGCGAATCGCCCATCCAGATGTGCGAACGTCGCACCCTGACACGAGCAAGTAGAAACCTGGGAACATGACTATTAGACCGGCGGATGAACCGGCAGACTGCCAATTTAAAAGTGCGTACTGCCATTTAATCATTGGTGCAACCTAGAATACTTGACCAAAGGGTGCCCAAGCGGTAATCCATCGGCAGAACGCCGACCCAACACGAACCACTAGTCAAATACCGGTTGCAAGATAGTGAATTGGGAATGCATTCAAGCACAAAAAGATAAGGTGGTGAATCTCCAGATCAAAATAGCGATCGCCGGTGTAGCTCCGGTACAGGTACAGGTTATATTTTCAGAATCGCAATCAAATATGGACCCACCTGACCCCAATACCTACTTGAGCCTCCCTAATCTGAAAAAAATATTCCCTTAGGCTTCCTTTTTTCCTATTTTACCACTTTTCCATACTCCTTTTTATCTTCTCAACACCCCACCTTTCCATATTCCCACAACTCCCTCTCTTCCACTTCCCACACAATTAATTCACTATTAATCTTCCTCCTCCTCCTCAACCAACCATATTCTCACCTGCTCACCTATGAAATCCCTCACCCTCTCCACCATATTCTTACTACACTCATATTCTTCCTCTCTACTTAACAAGTCTTAAGAGTTGCCATTGTTGAGAATTACCAAGCTTCCGTAGTTAGTCTCTGCCAAACATTCTCCCACGAGGGGTAATCTATCTTTAACTCTCTTATTTTCTCATCACTGGTAGTTTGGTGGCATATCCATGTGGCTCTAACATACATTCCCCTCCCTTTTAGTGTCATTCTTCCCCATTACTTTCATGATTGATGCTATACTTTATGTTATATAAAATTTGTGGGATGATAGAAGTTGATTGCTGAAATGGGTGTGGGGAATTTGTGATTATTATGTAGACTTAAATGGTGTGAAGTCTGAGTAACCCAAATGGACTAAAAAGTCATGCTTTTCCCTATGATAGATTAGGTGACTCCATTCTTAAGGGTAAATCATCATTTTAGTTCTTTTTCATTTGTACAGTTGATGCAGTGGTGTGATGTGAGTAAGTGCGTGTGAAATGGTGCCATTGAAATTTATGGGAATGTCTTGGGGTTGACGACTATCGACTATCCGGTGGTTGAGTCTGGTGAAACACCAATGGAACGTCGATTCGATCTAATGGTGGCTTCAGGCCACTTCTTTGATCCTGCGATAGATCGGTGATTCTCAGATCGGGACCGATGACTCGCCGCTTTGTCGCTGGTGGAATACTTGCACCCCAGTTTACTATTTCTAAGCAGTGGGTTAGCGGAGGTTTGTGGATACCATCCTACGGCTCGCCGGTGCTGCTAATTCTTTGAATGATAATTTTTCATCTTTGCTTCTCATTTTAATTTTAGAGTAGTGTTAGTTATTTCATTTCAACGTATTATGGCTACAACTAACATCATGCTTGCAGAAAAATGTCTTCATCCAGGAACACCGAAAAGGGAAAGGCCCCAGTCTCCTCCACCACAAAAGGTAAAGGTAAAGCCAAGGCCTCCGCAACTTCTGTCAACTCTAGGGAGGCCATCATGTTCTGTGCGCCCGACCTAAAAGGGAACTATGCCATATGCAAGGGCTGGTCGATGATGGTGGAAAATAGGTTTGATTTGGTGGGAATGTGCAGTAACCTTCCCAACATCACCGCTCAGTTCACGGACAAGCAGTGGCACACTTTCACCAATCCTCTCCCAGACTACTACCCCAACATGGTACCAGAGTTCTATGCTTCCTACCATGCTAGGAAGGATAGTATGAAACATAGAGGAAAAGTCGATGAGCTTCCCTGCCTACCATCAGTCATGGTACGAGGGGTGGAGGTGGACATAACTCCAACAGCTATCAACTATCTATTCTAGGAAGATGAAATCGACACTGGCACAGAGGACATGGCCAGGATTAGGGACGTGAAAAACCAATTCACTTGGATAGCCCCTATCATTGCAGTTGACACTCCTCTATGGGCTTCCATAGGTGGTGAAATTTCTCGCCAAGATCTGAAGTTTGAGGCCAAGTTATGGTTGGATTTCATATGTGGCCACATTATTCCCTCTAAAAATGAACAGTAGGTCAGATTTGAGATAGTGATTCTCATAGCCTGCATGTTCGGAGTCCCCATTAATTTTGGGGAGATTGTGGCCCAGCAAATGAAGTGAAAAGCAAGACAAGCCAACACCTCCATGCCATATGTTGTCCTTATTTCTCAGCTGTGTTTGCAAGTGGGAGTGCCATTGTTCCCTGATGAGACCTCTGTCCCTGCCTTAGGAGTGATCGCCTTAGATAGGAAAAGAGATGCCAAGGCACCCACGTTTAAGAGGAAGCGAATTCAAGATTTTTAGTTGGCAGAGGGATCACTATCCCATGGGTCAGAGCAGTCGCCACAAGTCCAAGATTTATACATGTCTCGCCAAGAAGATACAGGACAAATCTACGGTGATATACCTCTTAGGGAAGCATCACCCCCTCCAACTTCCTCCCAACCGAGTGGTCTCCACAAATTCATGGAAATGACCAACTCTCATGAGAGTCAACTCCAAAAGTTGGCTAGGAGCCTTCCTACACTCATCGCTCAAACAGTAAAAAAAGAGCTGAAATTCATGTATGAGACCCTTACAACTTTGTGCTAACAGGTGGATGCAGTGGAGGGGGGTTGTCATCTCTCTCTGAACTAAGGTGAAGGAGTGGAAAAGCCGGACATTTGTGGACGTGCCTAACATGAGCGCTCTTAATGCAGTAATAGATTCTCCTGCCACAATTTTAGGCCCCATTAGTGATCTGTTTCAGGGCTTGGGGGATGACACCGATGATCTAGGAGAGGCAGGCTTTGATGGCTCCATAGGAGCAAGTGAAGTTGCTGCTGATGATGATGAGTGACCCACTCAGGAAGTCTCTTGGCCCCTTTTATTTTGCATGCCTACATTGGGGACAATATATTCTCTAAGTTGGGGGTGGGATGAGTGTTTGTTGGGGGGTCATTTGTGTTTTATTTTGAGATGATTTGATGTAGCTCTTGACGGGCTTTTGATTTTACTTGATGAGGAATTGTGAGCCTTTGTTGGGCTTATTTTTAGTCCTGTTAATGATTTCCATTGTCGGGCTTGTTATGTTGATAAAAATGAATGACATGGATGAATTCTTGGATGTTAGTGTCTTAGTGATGAAAATGGGGTATACTTTGAATTGGTAAAGTTTGCATTATGACCCAAAATCTTTTTCTTCGCTATGTAAATTGTAGAGTAGTAATCAAACTCCAAGGATTTTCTTCATACCACGATTCTTTCCCAAGGAGAATTTGTTTTTGTTTTCTTTTCTTTTTGTTGTCGAACCGAGTTGGCAATTCCCGATGATAGACTGTGAGGCGACTCTCTAAGGGAAAAATGCCATGTCTCCTTTGAGTCTTTTGTGGGCTATTTTGAGAGGTACCACCAAAAATTAATGGAAGTTTGAAATGAGCATTTGAAATGAAAATGTAGCACTCTTTTTTATACATCATAACTTCCTTGCTTGGCTTATGAATTTGCATGCTCTAATGTCCTGGGGAAAGATCTTGTGATGAAAATGACTTGTGTGGACTCTTTAAGTGTGATGCCTTGTGTGGTAAGGATCTTTGTGAATTTTATGCATATCTTCTTGTCTAGAACTTGCCCCAAGTGTGACTTAAAGCAAAATCCTAGATGTACTGTACTTAGAACATGATCTTAGACTCTCTTTTGTAAGTCACTTCAAATTTGGAAATTTGGATCCCCACGGATGTGACCACGAGTCGTGGTCAGTCACCACGATTCGTGGGATGAGTCGTGGCTAGTAGAGAAAGGTTTGATTGAGATTTAAGGCAATGCACATGACGAGTGGTGACCACGAGTTGTGGTCACCAGTAACAAATCATTGAGTCACCCGTGACGAGTCCTGATGACTTGATAAGTAGTGTACTTGACAGATGACGCCACGAGTCGTGGCCAATTGTGACGAGTCATCATGTCCCTCATGGGGACTGACTGGCAGTTATTCTTTGTGAATTTAGATAAGTGCTTTTTTATAATTCCTGAGATCCTAAGGCCTAAACTACTTCGTTTTAAGTTATGAATGATGTATTTTAAGAGAGTTAAGTTTATTTTAGGCCATTCTCATTTTTGCATGCAAAGATAGAAAGTTAGAGGGGGTGATAAAGCTTGTTCTTCTTCAAATTCTCTTCAATTCTTCCTTAGACAGCCAGAGAAGTGTAAAAATCAGCTTCAATCAGGTATGTAGGGTTATGAATGGGTGAATCCTTTCACACCCATGCCCAATCCCTCTCTAAATCATAAATTTCCTATGTTAAATCTTTGGGGTTTTAACTGGTTGCATGAAATTCCTAATTCTCTACATGGGTATGATTTAAATATGTATATACTATTGAATTATGATTCATGGGCAAGTTTTATATTGTTTTCAATTAAAATCATGTTTCAAGTTTTATGAATAAAAAAGCCCATTGATGAGAAGTTCATGAAAGATGAGATTTTTGATGAATGTATGATTATGATGAGATATTATGATGAAAATCTTGTTTTCAAGCTACCCATATTTATAATCATGTTTTCGATGTGAATTGAGTATTTTCAAGTATGTAAAAGTATTGGGCAATGCCCACATGTTCAGGTATGATTTATGATTTTCCCAAATTAAGCTTACCGCATGGTTTTGGAGTGAAGACTCCCAATTATATTTCAACTTATGGTATGTTTTGAGCTAAATCTTCTCACATGCATGATTTCAAATTTGAGATGTATTTGATTATTGAGCTTCGTTAATTGAGATAGTAAGCTTCGTTGAAAAATGTTGTAGAGCATATACATGTTTTTGGGAGTAATGTCTAGCATCGAGTAGGCTAAGGGTCGATCACCCTATACCTCAGAACTATGCGCCAACATAGGTTTATTCTTATATATATTACTTTGGTACCTCCCTTGTGAGTTATCCCCTGCCCTATTGGGCCACGAAATTGATATCGATATCATAGTATCGTTCCTAGCCCTGGCAAGGCTTTGGATGGCTCTTCCTACTTGAGTGTGATAGTTGGGATCATGTAAGCTCTATCGTGGTATGTAGATTAAAAGATGAATCTCCCATTGTTCCTCATGATTTTAGTTATGCATGTTCATCATTTATGAGATTTATGCATCTATATATGTTCTAAAGAAGGTGTGACTCAATGTTCAGTTTTACTCATGACTATCAGATTTCAGCTTTGTGTCAATCAGTTCAACTATGATGTTATGTTATGTTATGATGAGATCATGATTTCAGAAAGAATGCATGCAAGCCCTACTATCTGATTCTTATTGTTTATGTTTTACATTATGCATGTCTTTAAATTATTTTTACTTATTTATGCAATTTTGCTTACCCTGCATACTTGGTACATTCCATGTATTGGTCATATACTCTATGTTGTATCATTTTATGATACAGGCTCTAGTACTCAGACTCAACTGCATTAGTAGCCAATTCCAGAGTTAGCACCTAGCTTTGTGGTGAGTACTCATCTTTCAAGGACCATTTGCTTTCAGCTATTGATGTACTTTAAGTTTCAGTATTAGAGAGTTAGTTGGGGTCTTATGAAATCAACTCATCAGACATAGAGAGTTTTCATACAATAGAATGTATTCAGCTTCAGATTGTGTGTATTCTGATGTTATGTTTATTTCAGACTTCCACTAAGATTACTATGTTCATTCTTCAGTTTTAGTAGTTGAGATAGATGTATGTTCATACCATGGGTTGACTGGTGTCTCTCGGGGCTCCTTGTCTCCTGTCTCGATCTAGGCCTCCGTTCGAGTTGTGACAAACTTTGTATCAAAGAAATAGGTTTGAAATGTCCTATGGTGTCTGAAAGCCGCGTTAAGTAGAGTCTTTTTCATGGGTGTGAAGTGCGCCACACTTATGAAGAAGATGCTACGAGACATTTAGGAAATGTTTTCTTCTTTCATGATCTATATCGTGCGATGAAATGTCTCCCCTATCCTTCTAATTCATGCTATTCGCGATTGTAAAATCATGGCTCCCCAAAGAGTAAATGGTAGAAGGAATGAGAATGGAGGAGGCCACGAGGATGGCAACGAAAATGAGCACCAGCAGGCCCCACCAGTCTAGGAGCACCATGCACTGGAGCCATTGCCCATGCTAAATTTAGGGCAGCTATTCAGATGCTAGCACAGGCCTTGTCTGCTCAGATCAATCAGCAGGCAGTTGTGAATGTCCCACAAAATGGCAATGTGGCGGCGGCTCGAGTTAGGGATTTCTTGAGAATGAACCCGCCAGAGTTCCTTGGGTCAAAAGTAGATGAGGACCCCCATGAATTCATTGATGAGATTGTGAATATCACCCAGGTCATGGGGGTGAATGGGGTTGAATATGCAGAGTTGGCCTCATACCAGCTGAAAGGGGTTGCACACATCTAGTTTTGACAATGGAAAGATAGTAGGGCTACCGGAGCAGGTCCTGTCACTTGGAAAGAGTTCCATGTTGCATTCTTAGATTGATTCTTTCCTCGTGAGATGCGAGAGCTGAGGGAAGATGAGTTCATGAATATTAAGCAAGGGAGAACGATGGTACAGGAGTATGCTCTTGAGTTCACTCGCCTATCAAAGTATGCCCCAGAGTTAGTGGCAGATCAGAGGGCGCGAGTGAGCAAGTTTGTTCATGGTGTGGCGGGCTATTTGGACAATGATTGCAGGACCTCTATGCTCCACCAAGATATATATTTCCCTTAGATAGTTTTGTACGCCCAGCAGATGAAGGCGGCACATATGAGAGAGAAAGAGAGGCCCAGAGGGCCAAGACTGATAGTCACAGATTCTAACTACCGAGGTCAGGTGATCGGCACCGACAACAGACCTACCAGAGATCTTCAGCCCCAACATCTTCAGCATTGAGTGTGCCATCTAGGCCTAGGCATGAGCAGAGGGGGAGAGCATCAGGCTCGAGGGGTCAGAGCAGCAGGCCCGTAGATTCTAGTATCCTAGCTTGAAACAAATGTGGTCGGGGACACACGGGCCAGTGCTTGGCAGGTACAGGTTCTTGCTTTAGGTGTAGGAAGCCCAGAAATATGCTCAGGGATTTCCCAGCAGTGAGACAGGACCATGATGGGGGCCGAGGACCAGCTTCTAGTTTAGTAGCCCCACCCGCACGCTTAGCACATTAGGGGGCATCTACCAGCACAGGTGGTGGTTAGCGCCAAAACAGATTTTATTCCCTCGCATCCCATCAGGAGCAAGAGACTTCCCCCAATGTGGTTACTGGTATGTTACGAGTTTTCCATCTTGATTTATATGCTTTGTTAAATCCGGGGGCTACTTGTCTTTTGTGACACCTTATGTGGCTAGTAGCTTCAGAGTCAGCCCCGAAGTCTTTTCAGAACCCTTATTAGTCTCTACTCTAGTAGGTGATTCAGTTGTATCTAGACGGGTGTATAGAAGTTTTCCAGTCTCAGTCCTTCAGAAAGTCACCTCAGCAGATTTGATAGAGTTAGCCATGATCGATTTTGATGGTATCCTCAGCATGAATTGGCTATTTGCATGTTATGCCTTAGTTAATTGTAGAACCCGGGCGGTAAAGTTTAGATTTTCAGGTGATCCAGTCTTAGAGTGGAAGAGTAGTTCAGTTGTGCATGTAGGTCATTTCATTTCCTACCTTAAGGCTAGAAAGATGATTTCTAAGGGTTGTATGTACCATCTAGTAGGGTTAAGGATGTTGAGTCCGAGATCCCGACTATCCAATCAATCCTAAGTGGTATCTGAGTGTCCAGAAGTCTTCCTAGATGATTTACCAGGAATCCCTTCCGAGCGGGAGATTGATTTTGGTATTGACCTTCTTCCCAATATACAGCCTATATCTATTCCTTCCTAAAGAATGGCTCCGACCGAGCTAAAGGAGTTGAAATAATAGTTGAAGGACCTATTAGATAAGGGTTTCATTAGACCGAGCAAGTCCCCATGGGGTGCACTAGTTCTCTTTCTCCGAAAGAAGGATGGTTCTCTTTGTATGTGTATTGACTATCGGCAATTGAAAAAAGTCACCATTAAGAAAAGGTATCCTTACCCATGATTGATGATTTATTTTACTATCTTTATGGTGCCAAGTGCTTTTCGAAGATTGATCCCAGATCCGGGTACCATCTGCTCAGAGTTCGAGAGAGCGATATCCCGAAGACAACCTTCAGGACGCGGTATGGTCATTATGAGTTAGTAGTTATGTCTTTTGGACTGAAGAATGCTCCTACAACTTTTATGGACTTGATGAATAGGGTTTTCAAGCCATACCTGGATATGTTCGTGATTGTATTTATTGACGACATCCTGATATACTCTCGAAGCAAGGAGGACCATGCCACTCATTTGGGAGTAGTGCTGCAGACTCTCAAGGACTGCCAATTATATGCCAAATTCATCAAGTGTGAGTTTTGATTGAACTCAGCAGCATTTTTGGTCCATGTAGTATCAAACGAAGGCATAAAGGTGGACTCTCAGAAGATAATCCTTCAGATATTCGGAGCTTTTTGGGTTTAGCTGGTTACTATCAAAGGTTTGTGGAACGTTTCTCGTCTATTACAGCACCCTTGACCAAATTGACCCAAAAGAAGGTGAAATTCCAATGGTCGGAGGCTTGTAAGAAGAGCTTCCAAGAGTTGAAGGTTTGACTTACCTCGGCACCAGTGTTAGTCCTACTTGAGGTAACCGATGGGTTCGTGGTGTATTATGATGCTTCAAGGATCAGACTTGGTATTGATGTAGAACGAAAAAGTTATAGCATACGCCTCCAGACAGCTAAAGTTTCATGAGAAGAATTACCCAACCCATGATCTTGAGTTGGCCGCGGTGGTATTCTCCATGAAGATATGCGACATTATTTATACAAGGTCCACGTGGATGTGTTTATGGATCATAAGAGTCTACAATATGTGTTTACCCAAAAGAATCTCAATCTTCGGCAAAGGAGGTGGTTGGAGCTACTCAAGGACTATGATATGAATGTCCTTTACCATCCCGGTAAAGCCAATGTAGTGGCAGACACACTTAGTAGACTCTCTATGGAGAGTGTGTCCCATGTGAATGAGGGAAAGAAGGAGCTGGTAAAGGATATGCATCGACTCTCAAGGTTGGGAGTTAGGTTGGTTGACTCAACCGATGGCAATGTTGTTGTTCAGAAAGGATCAGAATCATCATTGGTGATTGATGTCAAGTCTAGAAAAGATGAGGACCCTATTTTGGTAAAGTTGAAGGAAGCGGTTCAAAATAAGAAGGTAGAGGTCTTCTCCAAAGGGGGAGATGGTGTGCTTCGATACTAGGGTTGCTTACGTGTTCTGGACGTGGATGATTTGAGGAGCCGGATGTTGCACGAGGTGCATGGATCCAAGTATTCTATCCATCCAGGTGCCACAAAGATGTACTGTGACTTAGGGGAAGTCTATTGGTGGAATGGCATGAAGAAGGACATAGCAGAATTTGTAGCTAAGTGTCCAAACTATAAGCAAGTAAAGGTCGAGCATCAGAGACCGGGAGGTGTGCTTCAGGATATCAGTATTCCTAATTGGAAATGGTAAGAAATCAACATAGACTTCATCATAGGGTTTCCTCGCACTCATCAGCAATACAACTTCATTTGGGTTATGGTAGACAGGTTGACCAAGGCTGCTGATTTTCTATCGGTCAAAACCATGGATTTGGTGGAGGACTATGCCAAACTATATATTAGGGAGCTAGTTCAATTGCATGGAGTGCCCATGTCCATCATATCAAATAGAGGTACCCAATTTACCTCTCAGTTTTGGAATTTGTTTTAATAAGGACTTGGTACTCAGATTAAGCTTAGCACAGCATTTCACCTGCAAACGGATGGTCAAGCGGAGCGGACAATTCATACTCTCAAGGGCATATTGAGAGCATGCATAATTGACTTCGATGGTAGTTGGGATGATCATTTGCCTCTTATCGAATTTGCATACAATAATAGCTACCATTCCAGTATTCGAATGGCTCCGTTTGAGGCTCTCTATGGTCGGAGATGTAGATGGCCCATTAGTTGGTTCAAAGTTGGTGAAGCGCGATGATAGGACCATATTTGGTCCATGAGGCTATGGAGAAGGTTCAACTCATATGGGATAGGTTGAAAATAGCTCGAAGTTGCCAAAAGTCCTATGCCAATGTGAGAAGGAGAAAACTTGACTTAAAAGTGGACTATTGGGTGTTTTTGAAGGTGTCTCCTATGAAGGGAGTGATGCGGTTTGGAAAGAAAGGAAATCTCAGCCCTTGTTATGTTGGCCCTACAGAATTGTGAAACGGGTTGGCATGGTGGCTTATGAATTGGAGTTGCCCTCAAAAGTAGCTTTTGTGCATCCTATGTTCCATGTGTCGCTCTTAAAGAAGTGTTTGGGTGATCCAGCTCTAGTTGTCCCGGTGGACAGTGTTGGTATGAAAGACAATCGTAGTTATGAGGAAGTTCTATTGAAATACTGGATTGTCAGGTTTGAACGCCATGAAACAAGGAAGTAGCTTCAGTCAAAGTTGTATGGAGGAATCAACATGTCGAGGGAGCTACACGGGAAGCCAATGCGGACATGATGGCTAGATACCTGATCTTGGGCAGATTTATATGCCCAAGTGATACTCAAAAGTATCATTTTCGCCTTGTTTATCTAGCAATGTGTATACATTTTCATGTAATTGGTAATAAAATGTGAATTTATACTAACCAACATGATTAGCATTGTTTTGCAGGTAAAATGTGATTTCGAGAAGCTAAAATGCATGTTGGATGATATCGGAGTTGGACTTAGATGCAAGCAAGGGAAAAGGCATTGGACAGCATGAATTAAAGGGGCTCCGTGATGGAGCCGTATCACGCTGCCATCGCGGAGGCATTCTGCCTGGATGGGAAAATTCACCCAATTTCCAGTGGAGGTCCGCGTTTGCTCCATGGCACGGAGCCAGTGCTCCATGATGCACGCCGTACCACGTTGAGCTTGAATTCCCGGACCCCCAGTTCCAGTGAGGGTCCGCGTTCATGGCGTGTCACAGAGGCAGTGCTCCGCGATGCACTCTGTGACACGTTGCTCATTATTCCGGGAAAAATTCCCAGCAGTATAAATAGAACACTTAAGTTCATTTTTCATAATTCAGACTTGGTGGAGCAAGGACGTGGGTTACAGGCAGTTGAGGGATGAAAAGTTCAGGGTTTTTTCTCTCTTTCTTTCTTCTTTAATTCAATTGCTTGTATGATTAACACTCGTTTTATGATGATTAATCCACAAATGAGTGGCTAATTCCTCTCCTTGTTGAGGTTATGAACAATTGTGATGAAATTTGATTATTGATTATCTGGTTTTTCATCTTTTCTTCCATGTTGTTCTATTAATTCTTGTTTTTACTGCATTGGTGTGTGGCCTACATTAATGTACATCTAAAAAGTCCGGTTTCACTCGAGAGAGCACGAAATTGGAAAGTTGTGAATTAATAGGATATGTTCTTTACTTGATTTGGGAAAATTGGGTCTTGATTTGCTTTCAGGATAGAAATATACCTGAAAGTTGTATTAGTCAATTTAGGAACCGGAATCGTATGGCTAGGACATGAATTGCATTTGATCACAGAAATGTAGACGGATGGTTCATGATTCTTAAGTGAGATTAAATACGAGAGTTTTAATCTCTTGGCAATTGTTGTTGGCTAGCAACAGGAAGAAAAGATTAATCAATTTATGATGATAATCAGTTTCATTACATGTTCATTTAACCTCAGCATGCTTTCATCCATAGTTCAGATTCAAAGTAGATAATTGTTCTTAGTTTTAGTATAAAAATTTATAAAACAAACTATTAACTTTTTGGTTACGTGGTTGTCGGCATATTTAGAAGTAAAATATAGTATACTTGAGCAAATTGCACTTAATCCAAGTCCCTGTGGGATCGATACTTGGCTTACTAAAGCCACTTACTACTTGTTCGACCACGTGCACTTGCGTGTCGGTTTTATAACCCAAAAACCAACCGAACAAGCTTTTGGCGCCGTTGCCAGGGAACTCGGCAATTGGTGAATTTGTTTTAAGTGTAAATTACTGTATTTTTATTTTTCTTAGTGTTGACAACTTGGTCTTAGCCTATATTTTGCAGACTTAATTGCTGTGAACACTGGCAAGAGACAAAGAGCTGGTGGAATCTTATTTAGAGCCTGAAAGAATATTTCACAGTAAGAGAAGAGAAACTCTACAAAGAAAGCTGCAGTTGCTCAGACAGACGATCATGGAGCAACAACAAAATCCACCGGTAGTAAGGGCAGTGTTAGTGCCCGAAGAAGCAGTAGCACGGCCGGTTCGCGAGGTGGCAATCCCACATGCCAATAATGTTACATCAAGTATCCGCAAACCAGAGCCTGCAGGGAGATTTGAACTTAACCAAAATATGGTGCAGTTGTTGCACACAAGCGGGCAATTTACTGGTCTCCCTCATGAAGATCCACAACAGCATCTCCAAACTTTTTGGAGATAAGTGACACTTACATACCCGCTGGAGTGTCACCAGACTATATTCGGCTTACATTATTTCCATTCCCATTACTAGGAGAAGCTAAGAGGTGGTTGAAAGCTGAGCCACCAAATTCTATTTCTATGTGGGATGATCTTGCACGGAAGTTCTTGATAAAGTTTTTTCCCTCTGGTAAAACAGCAAGACTTAGAAGTCAGATTCTAAGTTTCAAACAGAGGGAGGGAGAAAATTTATATCAAGCCTGGGAGAGATTTAAATCCATGTTGCGGGACTGTCCTCATCATCATCAGTCCAATGATGTGTTGGTGCACACATTTATTGAGGGTTTGGAACCCCACACCAAAATATTGCTAGACTCAGCAGCTGGAGGGCAAGCGCTGGAAAAGACTTATGAGGAGCTGTATACCTTGTTGAACCGGATTTCACAGGGCAATCCAGAATGGACTGCTGATTCATCAAGAGGTGGGACAAGGAAAGCAGCAGGAGTGCACTTTGTGGGTGTTGTGGAGCCAATCCTGACTCGGTAAACTTTGTGGGTAATGCACAAAGGAACCACCAGCAGTATGGTAGTAGCTACAACTCCAATTGGAGGAATCACCCTAATTTCTCATGGGGTAGCAACAACCATCAAGGCCAAAGTTCGGGTCAGGGTGTGTAAAGGAATCAAGGAGGGCAACAGAACTACCAAGCTCAATTCAGAAACAACAACGCACCTCCTCCTCCACTATCACCCAACATTGAGGAGATGTTCAAGACCATGATAGCTAACCAAGCTCAATTGCAGGCTGACTATGTGAAATTAGCAACCGAAGTGAAAAACAATCAGTTAGCTACCAAGGCACTTGAGTATCAATTTGGGCAATTTGCTAGTGCCCAAAATACAAGGCCTAGAGGAGGACTGCCGAGCGACACGGATCCCAATCCCAAGCAGGTAAATGCAGTGACCACAAGGAGTGGTTTGCAGCTGAAAGAGGTGGAACCAGAAAGACCACCTCAACATTCGGGAGCATCAGAAGTTGAGAGGGAGCAAAGTTCTGAAAGGGGGAAAACCAAAGAAGCTGAATCAGAAAGACCTCCACCCCCGTTCCCTCAACGACTCAAGAAACACAAGGAGGAGGCGTGTTTCAAGAAATTCATGGAGGTGCTTAAACAGGTACATGTTAATTTACCTCTTGTTGATGTCTTGCAGGGAGTGCCAAAATATGCGAAGTATATAAAGGACATCGTGGCCAACAAAAGTCGGTTGACTGAGTATGCTACGGTGGCTTTAACGAAGGAGTGCACTTCCCGGATCCAAAATAGACTGCCCACAAATCTAAAAGACCCTAGGAGTTTTACTATCCAGCTTACTATTGGGTAGAGCATCCGAGCTCGTGGATTGTGTGACTTGGGAGCGAGCATAAATTTGATACCTTCATCAGTATTCAGAAAGTTGGGTCTAGGGAGTCCTAGACCCACAACGGTAATCTTTCAGTTGGCGGATCGATCCTTAGCTAGGCCGGATGGCATTGTTGAGGACGTTCTGGTGCAAGTTGGCTCCCTAATTTTCCCGGTAGATTTTGTCGTGCTGGATTTTGAACCAGACGCGGAAGTCCCATTTATTTTGGGACGTCCCTTCTTGGCAACCGGGAAAGAACTAATTGACGTAGCTGCGGGGAAACTCACAATGCGAGCACATGAAAAGGTAGAGGTGTTCGATGTGTACAAGGCACCCAAGATCCCGACGGTGCATGAAGAACTCTCGGTGATCAATGTGATTGATCATGGTGATGACAAGCAGATGAAGGATTCCCAAGAGTTAAAGGGAAAATCACCGGAAAGGGGTAAGCACTACTGGGGGGAGGACGGTGATCGAGAGAAATCGTCCATCACCCTAGCGGACAATTGAGCTTAAATGACGTCGAGCCGCGACGGTAAACCAGGCGCTGCACGGGAGGCAACCCGTGGAATTTTTTCTTTTAGTTTGTAAAGTGTAAATAGATCTTTCATTTTTTTTCTTTTTCTTGATTTACTACAAAATTTTTCGTTTTAGTTATTATTTTTATTTTTAGTTAGGTGAAACCTATAATTTTAACCAATTTTGTATAGTGAGATGATTTTCAGGTCAAACAGAGGAAAATGTGCACGGAATCGAGAAGGAAAAGTCGAGGTATGAAAAATTAATAAATAGTGGAAAACAGTGAGCTGGGGCGATAGCTCCGTGTCACGGAGGAGGACCTCCGCGTTACCCTCCGTGACACGTTGAGGTATAACCCAGAAATTTTAAAATTTCCAGAACAGCCTCGCGATGGCTTCGTGTCACGGAGGCAGTGCACCGCGATGCACTCCGTGACACGTTGCCGTGTATATCGCGACGGGTCACACCGGGTCGCCGGGTGACCCGCGTATTTTTCTACCTTTTTAACCCTGAAAACCTCCCTATTTCCCTCATTTTCTACTCCCTCCGCGACCAAACCCCCCAAAAACCATCCCCCATCAACGTGCCACGGAGTAAGGCAACAAATTCACCGAGTTTTCTTCGATTCTTCAACTTCAAGGTATGTTTTCTGATTCCCTCTCAAATTCTTGTCGATTTTCTTCGAAATTAAGCATGGGAGGTGAGCTAAATCATCCTATGTAGTAATTAAGCATGCATTTGAGTTATTTGTTGTTGATAAATGTTCGAAATGTCGTTATGATTATTTAAACTTGTCGATTGCATAAATTATTCAAATTTGATTGATAAAATCAATTCTAGGGCTTGTTGTTGAATTTGAAGTTGGAAATGTGTTGAAATCGTGAATTTTATGCCGGGGTGTATGTGTTGAATGAGATGAGTCGATGTACAAATTGTTAGGATGTTAATAGACGACGGATTCTCGGGTTTGGGGGAAATGTTGAAATTTGTTCGAATTTGGTTGGTTGGATAGGTTCATGTATATAAGTTTTTGTTGTTATTTTTGTTTCTTTGTTTTTCTTGGCTAAGTGCGATGGTTAAAATGCTAGCGATGGTAGTGATTGTGATTAGCTGTATGAAGTCTGAGTAGTACGCAGAAGTTATACCGTCGAATTTTTCGAACGCACTAAGCATGATTGTATAGTTGGTTGTTTTGTGTAAATAAAGATATTCTTGCCGTATTATTGTAACTGTAGCTAAGGACTAAGTGTGGGGTAACCTAGCGTAACCCGACCTTAGCCGAAGTTAATATCCGTTAGCTTAACATTGATCTTGTTTACTTGGGTTGACAGGTGAAATGGCAAGCTGGCAAGATAAAGGAAAAGGCGCGTCAACTTCAGGCGCCGGAAGGAAACGGATCAGACTGGGCACAGCAGTTCCACGCGGCCAACGCCGCCAGTACGGAACGAGATGGGTGACCGATGAGGGGAAAAAGTGGTACGCGAAGCATAAGGAAAATAAATATTTCCCCGAGGAGCATATAGCACGGGAACCATTGGCACAGGAGTTCCCCAAAATGGTTCACCGGATTGAGGCAGCTCGGCTCAAGTTCATCTTTGAGGAGCCCAAAGAATGCAATCTGCACTTGGTTCGGGAGTTCTATGCCAATTGGAACCCGAAGATCAGGAGTCACACCATCAAGATCAGAGGGCAAATAGTCACTCTGGAGCCCCACCTCCTCAATGCCATCATAGGAGCGCGGGACACAGACGCCCACGTCCTCCGACAGCTGAACATTACCCCACCGTATGCGGACATCAGACGCACACTGTGTGGGACCCGATCAACAGCTAGATGGAGCAGACACAAAGAGAGGGGCTACCATTAGACTCTGCCCTATTCACAGATGAACACGGAAGCCCGAATCTGGCTGAAGATAGTCTGCTCATGCCTCATCCCAGGGGTACATATGACTGATGTAACCCAGGATCGTGTTTTCCTGGTGTACGCCCTGATGAAAGGGCTGGAGATCAATGTAGGGGCAGTTATTATATCCGCCAGGAAGAGAGCCCGGTTGCACCAGGGGCACATGTATGGTTTTGGGGGACTACTGACCACCTTTCTCAGGGGCCTCGATGTTGAGGAGGAGGCCCTCGATTATATCCCGCAGTTGGAGCGGCGGGCCTTAGACGTTACTAAAACTAAGGCTCCCGACACCACCCACGGGCCAGTGCTTACACTTGGCGAGCGACACGCTCATGATGACCAGTACATGGCGCGGATGTATGGGATGCAGATGCTCCAGTTAAGGATAGGTGGGAGGCCGGCGACAGAGGAGGAGCTATGGCTGCTCGAGCTAGACTACCCTTTTGGCGAGAACGCCAGGGCTCTATGCCGAGTAGGGCCAGCATTTGTAGAGCCCATAGATGATGACGTCCCCACGGATGAGGAGACGCATCGGGAGGACTCCGATGTGGAGTCTGATGATGACGACGGAGGCGACTTGGATATGGGAGATGAAGCAGCAGCACCCGATGAAGAAGTGGAATACTTTGACTGATCAGGGAGTTCCACCACCCGAATTTGTGCTAGTTTGACTTTTTGTGAACACTGGGGACAGTGTTCGGACTAAGTGTGGGGTGGGAGTAGTTAGGTGCTGGGCTGGGCTATTTTGTTGTATGCTCTCTTCTGTTAGCATGTATGTTGTGTGTCCCTGTGTTTGTGAATTTTCAAATTGTTCTATTTCAAATTGTTCTGTGTTTGTAAATTTTTGTGAAATTGATGTGTGTTGCTGAATTGTTGTTAGCTGATTCTGATTCTGTATATATTTTTGTTATTTTGTTATCGAAATGATCGATTTTTTTTTAAAATTTTAAAATCATAAAATATCTTGTAAATAATTTTTCTATCGAAATGATCGATATTTTCGACATTTTTTATTTTGGGTTTCTCGGCGTTTGTTTTCGGTTCTTTTACCGAGAATGGTCCCATTGAACCGACGTCTTAAGTAGTGACTGTTCCCTATGATGGATGGATGACGACCGTCTTAAGGAAAATGTAGTCGTTAGGAGTAGCTTTTTTTTTCAATTATTTTTCAGTTTTTTTTCTTTGGTGGATTGCATCCCGGAACCTGTAGTTACTATATGGTTGCGAAATTTTGGTTGCGTGTTGTACATGATAATCAAAATGCAAAGGTGATTCGTATGAAAGCATGAAAAATTTGATTATTGATTATCTGGTTTTTCATCTTTTCTTCCATGTTGCTCTATTAATTCTTGTTCTTACTACATTGGTGTGTGGCCTACATTAATGTACATCTAAAAAGTCCGGTTTCACTCGAGAGAGCACGAAATTGGAAAGTTGTGAATTAATAGGATATGTTCTTTACTTGATTTGGGAAAATTGGGTCTTGATTTGCTTTCAGGATAGAAATATACCTGAAAGTCGTATTAGTCAATTTAGGAACCGGAATCGTATGGCTAGGACATGAATTGCATTTGATCACAGAAATGTAGACGGATGGTTCATGATTCTTAAGTGAGATTAAATACGAGAGTTTTAATCTCTTGGCAATTGTTGTTGGCTAGCAACAGGAAGAAAAGATTAACCAATTTATGATGATAATCAGTTTCATTACATGTTCGTTTAACCTCAGCATGCTTTCATCCATAGTTCAGATTCAAAGTAGATAATTGTTCTTAGTTTTAGTATAAAAATTTATAAAACAAACTATTAACTTTTTGGTTACGTTGTTATCGGCATATTTAGAAGTAAAATATAGTATACTTGAGCAAATTGCACTTAATCCAAGTCCGTGTGGGATCGATACTTGGCTTACTAAAGCCACTTAATACTTGTTCGACCACGTGCACTTGCGTGTCGGTTTTATAACCCAAAAATCAACCGAACAATACCCACATTTATTCTCTACCAGCTCAGTTCCAGCTTGAGGTATCAGTTTTACTCTCAACCTCTATTTAGTTTTCATGTTAAGTTCATGTGCCAAAATTTATTTCATGTATGTGGGTGTGTATATGGTTCATGAATTTAGTTCAGCTATGCAGTTTGAATCATAAATAGTCATTCTGTCAGTTTTCATCTTAAATAATCAGTATTTGAATATAATGATTGCATTTCTCTACTTTTATGTATGTTTTCCCACATTCGAGGATGAATGTTCCCAAGGGAGAGATATTGTTATACCCTGGAAACCCAAAGATCAGAGCCGAGAGTTGAAACGGAGAAAAATTTGAAACTGGCATCAGGACATAGAACAGGTCGTGAGGTGACCTGTGGGAGCAAACCACGAGTTGTGATGTGACTCATGGTGAGATTCAGAATGTGAGTTGAAATTTGGGAATTTGGATCCCCATGGACGTGACCACGAGTCGTGGTCAATCACGACGATTCGTTGGATAAGTCGTGGACAACAGGGAAAGGTTTGATTGAGATTAAGGCAGTGCACATAACGAGTGGTAACCATGAGTCATAGTCACCAGTAAAGAATCATTGAGTCGCCAGTGATGAGCCCAGATGACTTGATAAGCAGTGTACTTAATGGACGACGCCATGAGTCATGTCCAGTGGTGACGAGTCATCATGTCTCTCGTGGGGACTGACTGGCAATTATTTTCTGCAAATTTAGTAAGGGCTTTTCCATAATTCCTGAGATCCTAATGTCTAAACTACGTCGTTTTAAGTTATGATTGATGTCTTTTAAAAGGGTTAAGTTCATTTTAGGCCATTCTCATTCATACATGCAAGGATAGAAAGTTAGAGGGTATGATCAAGCTTGTTCTTCTTCAAGTTCTCTTCAATTCTTCCTTGGGCAATCAGAGAAGTATAAGAATCATCTTTAATCAAGTATGTAGGGTTATGAATGGGTGAATCCTTTTACACCATGCCCAATCCCTCTCTAAATCATGAATTTTCTATGTCAATCTATGGGGTTTTAACCCAATGCATGAAATTCCTAATTCTCTATATGGGTATGATTTAAATATGTATATACTATTGAATTATGATGGGCAAGTTTTATATTGTTTTCAATTAAAATCATGTTTCAGGTTTTATGAATTAAAAAGCCTATTGATGAGAAGTTCATGAAAGATGAGATCTGTGATGAATGTATGATTATGATGAGATATTATGATGAAAAGCTTGTTTTCAAGCTACCTGTGTTCATAATCATGTTTTTGATGTGAATTGAGTATTTTCAAGTATGTGAAAGTATTGGACAATGCCCATATGTTCTGGTATGATTTATGATTTTCCCGAATTAATCTTACCACATGGTTTTGGAGAGAAGACTCCCAATTATTGTTCAGCTTGTGGTAAGTTTTGAGCTAAAGCTTCTCATATGCATGATTTCATATTTGAGATGTATTTGATTATTGAGCTTCGTTAATTGACGATGGTAAGCTTCATTGAAAAACGTGGAGAGCATATGTATGTTTTTGGGAGTAGTTTCTAGCACCGAGTAGGCTAAGGGTCGAGCACTTTATGCCTCAAAACTACGTGCCAACGTAGGTTTATTATTATATATATTACTTCGGGACCTCCCTTGTGAGCTATCCCCTTCCCTATTGGGCCACAAGCTTGATATCGATAATATGGTATCTTCCCTAGACCTGACAAGACTTTGGACGGCTCTTCCCACTTGAGTGTGATAGTCGGAACCACGTAAGCTCTATCATGGTATGTTGGTTGAAAGAGGAATCTACTATTGTTCCTCATGATTTCAGTTATGCATGTTCATCATTTATGAGATTAATACATCTATATATGTTCTAAAGCAGGTTTGACTCAATGTTCAGTTTTACTCATGACTATCAAATTTCAGCTTTGAGTCAATCTATTCAATTATGATGTTATGTTATGTTATGATGAGATCATGATTTCAAAAAGAATGCATGCAAGCCCTACTCTCACATTCTTATTGTTTATGTTTTGCATTATGAATGTCTTCAAATGATTTTTACCTATTTAAGATGTTTTACTTATCTTGCGTACTCGGTACATTCCACATACTGACAGCATACTCTATGATGTATCGTTTTATGATACAGGCTCCGGTACTCAGACTCAACTTCGTCAGTAGCCAATTCCAGAGTTAGCACCAAACTTAGTGGTGAGTCCTCATCTTCCAAGGACCATTCACTTTCAGATATTGATGTACATTCAATTTCAGTGTTAGAGAGTTAGTTGGGGTATTGTCCTATCAACTCATCAGACTTAGAGGCTTTTCAGACAATAGAATGTATTCAGCTTCAGATTGTGTGTATTTTGATGTTATATTTATTTCCGACTTCCGCTAAAATTACTATGTTGATTCTTCAGTTTTAGTAGTTGAGATAGATGTATGTTCATGCCATGGGTCAACTTGGAGTCTCTCGAGGCTCCTTGTCCCGTGTCTCGATCCGAGCCTCCGTTCAGGTCATGACACCTCTCTTCTCCCTCACCTCAAATTCTCTCTCCTCTTTTAGGGTCTGTTTTAAAAGCCACTGTTTAATTAAAATTGGTGGAGTTATTAGAATAGTAATTATACAGCATGTAATTACATAGTATAGTAATTATGATGACCTATTTGTTTGTGATTATGTAATTACAGTGTAATTACAAGCGTATTATTTGGTTGCACAAGTATAATTATACAGTTTGATTAAAATTTTAAAATAAAAGTTAATTATTTTAAAAGTAATAGTGAAATATTGTTATAACAAATTGTTGTTATAACGAGGTTTGACTGTATGTGTGTTTATAAATGATATTAAATTAGGTATTAAAATTATATATTGTCTCTAAAAAATATATTAATAAATAAATTTAACTAATATTATAAAAAACAATTAATATGTATTTTTAAATTAACAATATTTTAATTTTATTAACTATACAACTAAAGGTCATATGTATTAAGACCATTATGAAATCATATTTGACAAAAATATTAATATTATAAATATAATTCCATAAAATTATTTAAATATTTGACAAAAAAATGTATTAATTCTAATTAAAAAAATGAATAGCATGCAATGTGAAATAACAAGTCAATACTACAAATGCAAAAAATTTGAAACCGAAAATATAACGTAAATTCAAAATTAAGAAAAACTTTTAACATAATACTCTTATGTCAAATTCAAATAATTTAAAATAATAAATTCAAAATTAAGAAAAAAATTAACATAATACTCTTATGTCAAATTCAAATAACTTAAAATAAGTTGCAATATAACTAAGTAAATATAATTTAAAAGAAAAGAAAAACACAAATCTGTAACATCATTCAACAATGAAATGATACTTTAGTTCAAAAATTAGAATAAAAATTGTATTTATGTTAAATGAAGAAAATTAAAAAAATAAGAAATAAAAAATATGAGCAATTATATGGAATCACATGAAGTAAAGGTTGTGGAAATGAGAAGAAAGGAAATAAAAAAAGGAAATAAAAATAAAATAAATAAAAATAAAAATAAAAACAAAAAAATTAAAAGTGACCTTGTAACTACCTACAATTCTGACCTCCCTCAGGAATTAGAGAGTATAATTACTCCCTGCTAATTATATCCAAATCTTTGTTGACCAGGTAATTATTTGACCAAACAAACAAGCTTAACTACGTAATTACACCTAAATTCAATTATCAGGTGGCTTTCCGAATAAGCCCTTATTGTTTTTACCTCTCTGCACATCCACTACCTTCTCCCTCACCTTTTCTCTTTACAATTTTGAGAAGTAGACATTAGAGAGGAGAGAAAAGGGGAACATTCTCTCTCTCTCTCTCTCTCTCTCTTATTTTTCTCATCCCAGGCCCCATCTCTCTCTTTTTTCCCTTTCTCTCTTCTTGTTACTTTCTCCCCTTCCCCTCTTTCTTCTCCAGTAGAAGCTCTGACAAGGAGCTCCACCACACCATCACCTTTCCTCACTCTCATAGATCTGCTACCGCCGCGACATTGAATCTCCAACAATGAGCTTGCTCTTTGCCAGATCTCGAGAGTTGTGGTGGTTTTTGTTGATAGAAAATATGAGTTTAATTGGAAGAGTCTAGATTCCAGCGAAGAGACTGGCCATTTCTTATTACTTTGATTTTTACATCTGTTGTTGTATTTGTTATTTATAAATTTAGTTGGAAAAACTCAAAACTTCGACGAACTTTCGGAGAGGTTTTACTAATTGTTTGGCTATTGTTTTTGGATTCACTAAGTTAGACATCCACAGAAGATATTCCCAGCTTTATGATAGTTTAGGTACTTTCTTTCTTATTAAGTTTGAAGACGAATGTGTGTTTTAGTGGTGCATGATGTAACCACCCTCATGGTTATTTTGGAATTGCTATTTTGCTTTTTTTTATTTTTTATTTTGACTCTTTCTGTTGCTTCATTATGTCATTTGTGCCTTGTGAGGATTGAGGTCATGATTCTCGATATAGTCAGATGAGTTTTGGAGTGAATTTTCATATTTAGAAGTTCACTTGTAGAAAGTTTAACTATAGTCAACATTTTGGGTTAATGTGGTGATGTGCTATTGGTCTACAACACTTTTGACACTTAAAACTGATGAAATAAGCATGGACTTAGGTATGTTTATACAGATATAGTTGCACTTTTTACTTTGTTTTCAGAAAAATTAGGTGTTGGAGTTGAAATGTGCAAAAGCAGTGAAAAAATATAGAAAAAAGGGCTAAGCACAGACCTCAGTACAAGTCGTACCATCCTGGCACGAGCTGTATTGAGAATCGTGAAAAAGACAAGAAGATTTGCTGAATCAAAGAGCCAAAGTACGACTTTTGATACGAGCCTTACCAAGGCAGTTGTGATAAAATTCAGAGGAAATTGCACTGAGTCAGTCTCCTGATACGGGTAGCAACCACGAATCATGTTATCTACCTACGACCCGTACCAAGGAGCCGTGGTAAACTTCAGAACAATTGAAAAACGGCAAATCTCAAGGTATGACCAAAAGTCACGAGTCGTGGGATGAAGGTAGAGTCATTCTAAGTCACTTGTGGAAATAATCAGAGGATGCAAGAATTTTTAGGTTCAAACCATGACTAGATTGTATAACTCGTAAGTTTATGGTACGAGTTGTACCAGCTTCCAACAGTTAGTCAAAATCAGAAGAGCCAGCCAATGTGCGAGTGAAGATATTCCCTATACAATCATGGTATGGGTCGTAGGTGAAGTCGGTGGCAGTTTAGTAGTTTTTCTGTTAATTTAGGAAAAGTTTCCAATTATTTGTATAAATATTTTTCAAGGTTATTTTTGTTGGAAAAAGAACAAAATTTGATTGTTGAGAGAAGTTTTTGACTTTTGGGATTATTGAGAGCAACTTTTGGGAGATTTGTTGCTTTGATTCTCCCATTGTTCTCGAATTATTCTTCATTAATTCTTGCAATAATCAAGTGGGTTTTCTTTCAACCATCTTTGTAAGTTCTAAATTATGTGTTTGTGGATGAATGCGTATAATTTTCTTACTATCATGAGAGGCTAAAACCTCCACAACTAGGGTTGTGGAAACCATGGTGAATTAATAATCTAGGGTTTGCACAAAGTGATTCTAAACTAATGTTGATGCTTGTATTATATTCTCTTCGTATTTAATGTTTATTAATGGAGCGCAACGTTAGGACTTACCCGAATTATTTACTTGCTTGAATCTAGAGAAGTAGATATTACAAAAAGAGAATTACAACAAAGCCTTGATATTTATGGATCATTATATGACTTGAGTTGCGGTCGCAGGATAGTTAATTTGGAACAAATTGATAACAGTTGAAGTGACACTAATGAGACCTAATCCGATGATTGAGTAAGTTATCCAATAGGGACGAATCATTCGTTTGGATAAACCTTAGTTATCACTTCTACAAGTAAGCATTGGAAAAGATCACGAGTGTAAAACTCGAAGTAGTTATAGATCCATGGGCATACTTCCCTAGTTGTATGCATTAACTTGATAAACAATAATAAAGTCTCAACATTGTTACGTATTTGCTTTTATAAAAACCCCTGTAGGAAATAACAGACATAAAAGCTTAAATGCTAGCATTATTCTATATCTTGACCATATTCTCTGTGGGATCGACCCCAACCTAGTTGGGTCCTTCATTGACAACGTCCGTGTCTTACTCTTACAAGAGTGTGATTTGAGCATTATAAAAAGTGACGCCGTTGCTGGGGAATACGGCTTAGGACTAGAGTAATTTCTTGTGTTTGACTTTTAGTCGTTATTTTCCTTATGTATGTTTTATTTTGTTTATTACACCCATAGGTTGTAACTTGGTGGATGCCAAGTATTCAACGAAGTATAAACCCCCTGATTCTGTTGGATCTTGAGTTAGAGCGAACACTGCATAGGATGGAAAACGCTAAGCAGAGAGAGGCCTGTATGATTGAAGAACCTCATCAAGTTGAGTTTGTTCAACAAGTTGCAATTCATGAAGTCGAGGATGTCATGATGAGGTAGTGAATGTTGGATGCCATAGAAGGGGCAATAGAGGCCAAAGATATGCTCATCAGTTCTATGATGATGATGATCCGGATGTTGTGAGGCCGGGTCACTTGGAGCTATAGTGCCTCCACCTTTGCCTACCGGGGTAAATTTTGATATCACTAGCACCATGATCCAGTAGCTTAATATGAAGGGGTGTTTAGTGGTCACAAAGCTGACGATGCTAACCTGCACCTTGATGAATTTTATCGATATATGTAAGGCGTACAGGTTATCCAATGTAAGCTAGGATGCTATAAGATTGATACTCTTCCCATTCTCTCTCTCTCTATGGAGAGGCCACATTATGGTTATCGAAGTTTCTCAAAGACTCCATTACAAACTGGAGGGATCTTAAACAAGCCTTCTTAGAAAGGTTCTTCCCACCCTCTAGGATGCTGTAGCTAAAAGATGAGATCTATAATTTTCGGCAGTTGTAGACTGAGGCACTGCATGAGACTTGGTTGAGATTTAAGAAGAAGCTGACTAAGTGCCCGAACCATAAAATTCTGGATGACAGTTTGTTGGAAATTTTTTATAAGTCTTTGAACAACATCACCAATGCTATAGTAGATAGAGTGGCAGGAGGAGCGTTGATGAGTCACTCGTGAGAGCAAGCAAATGTTATACTTGACCGAGTAACCAAGACGAATAGGGCCTGGCATACCAGGGAAGCAGAGACAACTACGAGTATGTATGCCATTAGTTTGACTGCGGAACAATGCAGAAAGGAGGAGGAGCATGATCAGGAGCTAGCTCACATGAAGACATCCTTGGGCCTACTCACGAAGCACATTATGAGCTCTGGCGCTCATAAGGTGAATGCAGTTTGAGCTCAGGGTTAGGAGTAGGGGTTTAAGTAGACAGATACGGAGGAGGAGGCAAACTTCTTGGACAACTAGGTGGCAGATATTTGGACTAACACCCAAGGGTCCGGAGGGATAATTGGCGCCAAGGCTCCGAAATTGAGATCAGACCCAATATATAGACAACTAAAATAGGAACGGATACAGGGATAGGAGCAGAGGTCATAAGCGGGAAGGTGAATGGAGAAAGAATGATGGCTACCACAATGACCGCGTTGGTGTTTATGTTCCTCCTAGGGCCCTCGAGAGTGATGCTAGACCCTTAAAGTTAGAGAGTATGGTTGATGAGCTGCTACAAAGGGCTAAATCAATTGATGAGCAGTTAAAGGATATTAGGGGTTACATATCTAACATGGGCCAGAAGGTCAAATCCCATGCTACAACAATAAAGTAGATTGAGCAGCAGCTTGGCCAGATGTCTGTATCCCTAAACCAGAAGCAAAAACGGACACTTCCTAGCAACACCATCCAAAATCTAAAGAATGACAGTCATTGTATGGCAGTGATGACTAGGAGTGGAAAGACTACTATTGACCCTCCCTTGCCTGTTGTAGTTGAAATGGAAAGAAAATTGGAGATCAAGCTTAATGAGTATGATAAGGTTGTTGACCTAGAGCTTGCAGGAGATGCTGAGTTGACTGAGACTCTAGATGGTGCAAAGGGGTATAGAGTTGATTAAGTGAAGGAATAAGGGGCCACACAGGTGTATAGGGCTATCCCTCGACCACCACCACCATTCCCGCAGAGGATGAAGAAGAAGGTTGTAATACCTCGAAAGCCCTAAGATCAGACCCAAGGGTGTAAATAGAGAAAATAGGAATTTATGCACTAGGTCACAAGATGAGTTTTCCAGTGACCTATGAGGTGCACCACGAGTCGTTAGGTGACTTGTGGAGTGAAGGGAAAGTTGGTTGGATTTTTGAAATTTGGGGTTGACATGAGAGAAGCCACGACTCATGGTTAGGGTAATGAGTCGTGGAGTCAGCCGTGGTCAGGATCCATTTTGAAGATGGAAATTCTATGTAGTGAACCCAACCATCACCATGAGTCGTCCCTTAGGCAACGAGTCGTCCAGTCCCTCGTTGGGATTGGTAGTGTGTTTTTTCCTGCAAATTTATTAAGGGTGTTTTCATAAGTTCTAAGTTCCTAAGACCTAAATTATGTCATTTTATGCTCAGATAAGTATGTTTTAAGAGGGCTTAGCTCATTCTAAGTCTATCCCTCTCCATGCATGCAATCCTAGAAGTTTCTAAGGGTGATCAAGCCTAGAAGTTCATCAAGTTTTCTTCTATTTTCTTTGGGCATTCAGGAAGGTTGTAAAATTAGAAGTACCTAGGTAAGTAGTTTTATGAATGGGTGTATTCATCCACTTACATGCCAAATTCCCTCTCATGAAATTCCTAATTGATGAATCTATGGAGTTTTAACCCAACTTATGAATTCTCTAAGTATCTATCTTGGGTATATTTTGTTCATGTTTCTAATGTTGAATTATGATTCATGGGCATGTTTTATAATGTTTTCAATTAAAATTAATGTTTTCAAGGTTTTACAAATTCTGATGCCTAATTATGAAATTTCATGAAGAGATTAGGTTATGATCTATGTTTTAACTATGATGAGAGGTCCATGATGCAAGTATGATTTCAAATTACTCATGTCTATATTCAGGTTTGACTATTAAAGTCTATTTCAGGTATGTTTAAGTTTGGGAAGCCCATATGATCAAGTATATTTCATGATTTATTCTGATTTCATGTTATTAGCTTACCACTTGGATTTTTGGAGTCTAGTCTCTCACTCTTTCATCTTGTGATATGGTTTGAGCCAAGGCTCCTCATGTTATGTTTTTAGACTAGGTATATCATGTTATGATTCAACTTTTTCACTACATGATGGTTTAACTTAATTGAAAAATGATGAAAAGCATATACATGTTTTTGGGAGTAGTATCTAGCAACGAGTAGGCTAAGGGTCAATCAACCCTATGCCACAGAACCACGATCCAATGTAGGTATGATCAGATTACTTGGGACCTCCCTTGTGAGCTCCCCCTGCCCCAAGGGGCCTTCAGCTTGATATCAATATCATGGTAGTGTCCTTAGCCCTAGAAAGGCTTTAGACAGTTCTACCCACCTGAGTGTAATAGTCAGGACCACATAAGCTCTGTTATTGTAATGTCGGTTATATGACGAGTCTCCAATTGTTCCTCATGATTTTAGTTATGCATGTTCATCAGTCATGATATTATGTTTTCAGCAGGTTTGACCCAATGTTCAATTTTACTCATGATTATTAGTCTCAGCTTTGGATCATTCAATTCAGTTATGATATTCAGTTATGCTTAAATCATGTTTTCAGATAATAGAATGCAAGCCCTACTCTCAGACTCTTGTGATGAAATGTTTTATGATATGCATGATTTCTGATTTTTAATTTCTTAGCGGTTTTACATACCTTGAATACTCGGTACATTTCATGTATTGACCGTATACTCTATGTTGTATCGTTTCTTGATACAAGCTCGGATATTCAGGTTCAGTCCCGTCGTTAGCCAGATCCTCAGCGTAGCATCTTCCAGCCAGAGTTGGTGAATCCTCATCCTTCGAGGTCCCAATTGTATGAAGTATTTTTAATTTCAGTTTTAATGATTTAGTTGGAGTCTTGTGCCATCAAATCATCAGTATGTAGAGGCTTATCAAACATAGTATGTTTTCAGTTTTAGACCGTTGTGATGTATTTCAGCTATTCAATGTTATAAGATTTTTAGACTTCTTCTATTTTATATGTTATCTTCCACATTACTATGTTGAACATTAGATATCATGTTCATGCCATGGGTTGACTTTGAGCTTTTGGGGTTCTTTATCCCGTGTCTCGATCCGGGCCTATGTTCGGGTCATGACAAACTTGGTATCAGAGCATTAGGTTTTGAAGTTTCCTAGGGTGTCTGAAGGCTGCATTAAGTTATCCCGACCTGTGTTCACACCCTAGTCGTAACACGGGACAAGGAACCCCTAAAAGCTCCAAGTCGACCCATGGCATAATCATAGCATATTCTTAACATAAGAAACATCTAACATCATGAGCAAGCGGAAGAATATAACGAGAATCTAATATTATCCATAAAGACAATTTAATAACACTTAGATACATAGTTGAAACTATCTAGACAAGTCCGAAAGCCTTCTACTAAACTGATGAGTTGCTGGGACAAGCCCCCAGCTAACTCCCAAAGTCTGAAAATTGGAACATAATAAAACAGGAATATAATTCACGTCCTCGAAAGATGAGGACTCTCCACTAGAAACTGGGAGAGGAAGGAGTGTATCTAGCTACGCAGCTGAACCTAGTGACCTGAATCTATATTATGAAATGATATAGCACAAGAAGCGTGCGGTCAGTACTTTGAATGTACTGACTATGCAGGAATGTAAATAAACAAAATCATAACCATAAGTACACAAGCAGGGAGTACCAGAAATTGTAGGATTAGTAACACAACCGAAATGGGGTACAACAACCTGGTATGAGATCCACAAATTCATATAGACATATTCCTATTATAAGGTCATACATTAGTATAAGTTCAATGATGCACAAAATAGTAATCATAATGATACAGAGATGCAATGTCGTGACTGATATAATGAGGGTCCCTGGTTATCTAAGGGAACGAAGGCTCTGATATAGCGAGTCACTAACTAGCTAGGGATGTTAGTTCCGACTGAAGGAGGAGAAACATGCATGGATAGTAGCTAGGGATGTGAGTCTCGACAGACTAGAGAAATACTCTTGCTAACGAGAATCCCGACTGACTAGGGAAACATTCTTGCTAAAGAGAATCCCGACTGACTAGGGAAACATTCTTGCTAATGAGAATCCCAACTGACTAGGGAAACATTCTTTCTAATGAGAATCCCGACTGACTAACGGTAATCTAAATTGCAACACCTAATAAGAGACAAGGACGTTTATTGATTTTTCATCATACAACATTCTCATCAACAGGATGGGGGTTACTTTCTAACAACATCAAGCCCAATAGTTGAAATATCATCTTCATGCGTTATCATCATAATTCACCCAATCATGGAATCCGATCAATAGCTATGTCAAGCATCTTATGCTAACGAGCATTCTGTAGAGTCACATTATGCATATACTATCATGACATTCCGAATTTCCAAGTTCATCTCATTCAACATGTAATATGAGATCATACATGATTTATAAAATACAACTCATACTCTATAAAGATACATGACTTCGTTTATTTAGGTCTACAACATTCCACTCACTTGTCGTAATCACTCATTTGTGAACTCTTTAGCCACGGGCGTTTTAGATTCCAAGATTTTTATAAAAACAATTTTTGTAAGGAATACCAATATAGAATCCACCCATGCTTCGTGGTTCAACAATTGAGATGCAATCTTTTCATGCCCAATCAATTAAATCTAGAATATGGTGATGGCACATAATTTACTTCAATTACTCAAGCCCACACCGTCTAGTCAATCCAACGTGGTAATCAATATCATAATCAAGTCACTAGGGTTAATTATGCAATATTTCGACGCTTTCATCAAAATCATGAATTTCTACGATAATCAAAGGAAATGAACAATTCCCATTCAACACTTAAATCGTGTTAGGAAGAACATACTTCACCCATACATACTTAAACTATATTTTCACAATTTCTTCATACTCATGCGTGGATACAAAAATTAATTGAACAATAAGCAACACCCATTCATTACTCAATCCAATTTATGAACAACATGTTATCCTCATGCATTCCCAACATTTGATCCATATTCCAAACAACCCATCAAATCAACATCCCAAATAAATTCCATAATTGCAGTAATTATTTGCATTTAAGAAAAGAATGAAGAAGAAATTACCCATTATTCAAACCCTAGAGCATGATATTCTAAATAAATTAAATCGGATTCTTATTTAAAATATTTTGGGGCACAAGGATGGAAGAATATCCTTGTTGAAGTCCCTCATACCTGGTAGACGAAAATCCCGATCGAAAATCTTTCTTGAAGCTTGAAGAACACCTTGGTGAAACCCCTAGGATTTTTGAGAAGAGAGGAAGAAGAAAGAGATTTAGATAATAAGGGTTTAGGTCTAGAAGAACCCTTAAAAATATACCCAAACATACCCACAACGACATCACTTAAGAACTGGGAGCGTAGGATTTTACTAAAACACCCCTAAGAAAAACTTAGAAATCTGGCCGAACTGGAACCCACGACCCTCAGCATGAGTCGTTGGTCCATACCACGACTCGTGGTGACCTACCGTTAGATCTTCTAGAAATTTCCCTACTCAAACCACAACTGGTGACAATGATCCGTCATAGCTCACAATGGGTCGTGAGATGACCTCTTGTATACCCAACTGCTGAAGTCCTTATCGCACCACGACTGCAAATGACAACTCGTTGTTTCTCACAACAAATCGTTACATGGATCGTGGCTTACACTGCCACCAGGGCTCCTCAAACCACAACTCCAAACACGTGACACCCCTCGTCCTGCAACTTTTCCCCAAAACTTCCTAAACTACGACAACTTATGACGACTCGTGGTACCCTACCACGAGTCGTAGGGTCGTCTGTCCTGTGATGTTTTTGCTAGTTTTTCTGCATTTTTCAACTTCAACTCCCAAGTCTATTCTTAGTCCTTTTCAGTGTATTACAATATCTCCCCCTTGGAAACATTCGTCCTCGAATGTTGGCTAAACATGCTGAAAAGATAGAGACGAAGCCGATATTCAACCAATCAATCAATCACAGCTAAACACCAACAGAGCATCTGACTCCAGACCAACCTTATACACCAAACTTAAAAATTCACATCTAATAAGCACACCATGAATCAAGGAAGACCGGAGAACATGATACCAACAGAGAACTAAACAAAACACCAAAAGAAAATTCTTTCCCTTTTTTATCTGGCATAGAACTAACACGGACTAGACCTTCGTGCTCAAATCGCCTTCCGATACTAAGTCAGGATTCATAATATCTAATCTAGCTGAGACTAAGGATTTCATAAGCACGAGTCATCCCCGACATCTAGGACTGAGCACATACATGAGATAATCTCACTCGACTGAGTTAACAAACAACTTCCAAAGAATGAATTTAATCCGAGCACATCAGAAAACATGGATTAACACACATAACTGATGCATAACATGAGGATAAGCAATAAGGACTCATAGGGAAGACTGGCACCGCTAACTGAAACTGTTACTTCTAAACCTCGGAAATCTGCATATAGGAATCGACACCACTTTAACTTCTACTGAAATTACCAGAGAAACTATCTGAACCTCGCAGGGATCGACATAATGCAACTGCTAGAGATGGAACTTATTATGAGTATTCTCAAGATCTAACTTATTTCACATATTCACTATCTCCCCCTTAGCTTAAAGTCATCTTCCTAAGGCTCCGGAATCTTTTATCAGGTCAGGCTGAATTACTAATTCTTAACTCTTCTTTCACTTCTAACCTTCACCACAAGCCTTATACTAATAGCTGCTCACATTACACATCAACAATCTCTTTTCACAATCACAATTGAGCTTCTTATTCAGAGCTAAGGTTGGCAACATATAAGGGGACAACACAAGATTCATAACATACCTATGGCCACTACTGGCACCTTGCCCTTATCCTGATGGGCTGCTACTGCATAAGAGCAGTTTTGATGATGTCCACCTCCTGGGTTAGAGGATGCACCTTGAAGAAGAGAGCGGGATATAGGAGCTACTGAAGAGGTGGTCGAGGATCTTCTCTCACCCCGCACCACTGCGCAATCTCGATGTATATGGCCCGCCTTGCCGCACCAAAAACAAACATCTGAGTCGGCCATGCAAACTCTTTCCACAGCTCATACACAATGGGTACGTGATTTCCCTTACTCTGTGCTTGTACAGAGTACTGGCTGTCAAAGGTGCTAGGGTTGCTGGTCTCTGATGATGGTGTGAGTGATACCCGGTACCTGATCTCTGATGGGAGAACTCTAAGTCTCCAGTCCTGGCCCTCTTGGCTTCTCTCTCTTTTTCTTTCACCTGTTCTACTTCTATTTGTAGAGAAAATATTACCAAGCGTGGGAAGTCTATGTCCCGGTGCAACATGGCAGTCCTGCATTCTTTGACCAAGGATTCTGACACTCCATTCACGAACCTGCTCACTCGGGCCCGCTGGTCTGCTACCATTTCTGGTGCATACTTAGACAACCGAGTGAACTCTAATGCATACTCCTGGACAGTCAAGTCATTTTGTCTCAAGTTAATGAACTCTACTGCCTTTGCTTCCCTCAACTCCCGAGGGAAGAACCTGACCAAGAACGCTGTCATAAATTCATCTCAACCTATGAGACCCGCTTTAATTCCCCAGCTATCTCTCCACTGACAATACCAGATGTAAGCAACTCCCTTTAACTAGTAGGAGGCTAAGTCTATGCTCTCTTTCCCCAACATTCCCATGATGTGAGTAATCTTCTGTATCTCCTCCAAAAACCCATATGGGTCCTCATCCACCTTTGACCCCAAGAACTTGGGTGGGTTCATCCGGAGAAAATCTCTTATCCTTGCCACCGCTTCATTTCCATGTTGTGGTGCACGGGCTACCACCTGCTGATCAATCTAAGAGGTTAGGGTCTACGCCAATATGTGGATGGCTGGTCGGAACTCGGCATGAGAAACAAGATCCTCCATTTGGTCTTCCTGGGCTGGTGCTACCTGCTGGCGGTCGTTACCACGATCTCTCCCATTCGCTAATCGGGGAGGCATTATCTGCGAGAGTGTAAAGCACGAGTCAGGGGAGGAACTAATTTGAGCTTCATACTCTACGCACGATAAGAATCATGAAGGAAGGGAACATTCCTAAAACGTCTCATAGCCTCTTATTCATAAGTGTGGCGCGCTTCACACCCATGAAGAAGACTCTATGTAATGCGTCTTTTAGACACCCTAGGACACCCTAAACCTTCACTCTAATACCAAGTTTGTCACGACCCGAGTTCACACCCTAGCCGTAACATGGGACAAGGAACCCCTAAAGGCTCCAAGTCGACCCATGGCATAATCATAGCATATTCTTAACATAAGAAACATCTAACATCATGAACAAGTGGAAGAAAATAACGAGAATCTAATATGGTCCATAAAGACAATTTAATAACACTTAGATACATAGCTTAAACTATCTAGACAAGTCCGAAAGCCTTCTACTAAACTGATGAGTTGTTGGGACAAGCTCCCAGCTAACTCCCAAAGTCTGAAAACTGGAACATAATAAAATAGGAATATAAGTCACTTCCTCGGAAGATGAGGACTCACCACTAGCAACTGGGAGAGGAAGGAACGTATCTAGCCATGCGGCTGAACCTGGTGACCTGAATCTATATCATGAAAGATATAGCACAAGAGGCGTGAGCTCAGTACTTGGAATGTACTGAGTATGCATGAACATAAATAAATAACTCATAAGGATAAGTACACAAGCAAGGAGTACCATAAATTACAGGATTAGTAACACAACCAAAATGGGGTACAACAACCTGGTATGAGATCCACAAATTCATATAGACATATTCCTATTATAAGGTCATGCATTAGTATAAGTTCAATGATGCACAAAATAGTAATTATAATGATACAGAGATGCAATGTCATGACTGATATAATGAGGGTCCCTAGTTGTCTAAGGGAACAAAGGCTTTGATATAGCGGGTCACTGAATAGCTAGGGATGTTAGTCTCGACTAAAGGAGGAGAAACATGCATGGCTAGTAGCTAGGGATGTGAGTCCCGACAGACTAGGGAAATACTCTTGCTAATGAGAATCTCGACTGACTAGGGAAACATACTTGCTAAAGAGAATCCTGACTGACTAGGGAATCATTCTTGCTAATGAGAATCCCAACTGACTAGGGAAAAATTCTTGCTAACGAGAATCCCGACTGACTAAGGGTAATCTAAATTGCAACAGCTAATCAGAGACAAGGACGTTTATTAATTTTTCATCATACAACATTCTCATCAACAGGATGGGGGCTACTTTCTAATAACATCAAGCCCAATAGTTGAAATATCATTTTCATGCATTATCATCATAGTTCACCCCATCATGGAGTCCTACCAATAGCTATCTCAAGCATCTTTCACTAACGAGCATTCCGCAGAGTCACATTATATGAATACTATCATGAAATTCCGAATTTCCAAGTTCATCTTATTCAACATGTACTATGAGATCATACATGGTTTATAAAATACAACTCATACTCTATCAAAATACATGACTTCATTTATTTAGGTCTACAACATTCCACACACTTGTCATAATCACTCCTTTGTGAACTCTTTAGCCACGGGCGTTTTAGATTCCAAGAATTTTATAAAAACAATTTTAGTAAGGAAAAATAATACAGAATCCGCCCAAGCTTTGCAGTTCAACAATGGAGATGCAATATTGTCATGCCCAATCAATTAAATCTAGAACATGGTGATGGCACATAATTTACTTCAGTTACTCAAGCCCACACCACCTAGTTAATCAAACACGGTCATCAATATCATAATCAAATCACTAGGGTTAATTATGCAATATTTCCACACTTCCATCAAAATCATGAATTTCTATGATTATCAAAGGAGAAATGAACAATTCCCATTCAACACTTAAATCGGGTTGGGAAGAAAATATTTTACCCATACATATTCAACCTATATTTTCACAATTTCTTCATATTCATGCGTGGATAAGAAAATTAATTGAACAATAAGCAACACCCATTTATTACTCAAGCCAATTTATGAACAACATGTTATCCTCATGCATGCCCAACATGTGATCCATATTCTGTCACACCCCACCTTACGAGGCATGACTGGCACCTGGTGCCCTACTAGGACCTGAACTGCTGAGCTGACTGAGCCTAAGCACCTTTGGTGCAAGGCTGACTCTAACTCTGGAATCAGGAAATCAATGGGCTATATAGCAGCTGTAAATACAACCCCCGACCGACAAGGCCTATAGCCCCTGTGACAGTAAACAGCTACCCAAAGACAAACAATCATAGGGAGTTCTATGCGGGCCGACAAGCCCACCAATCAACAGCTAAACAAGGCCCCACACGGCCAACATACATAATCTAAAACACATATGGGCCCCACATGGCCGATATCATCTAACCATTAGGAAGTAACACAATCTACAAGCCTGTAGGAGTAATAAGATGGTCTGGAAAGGGCCTTGACCTACCCACACTGTACAAACAAAAGGAATAAACCTCTATCACACAAGCCCCATAAGAAGGGAGCTGACGATTCTGTACGGCTTATTGGACTACGAGGGACCTTCTCCACGTCTATATGTACCCGCAGGAAAGTAATGCAGCGCCCCGGGAAGGGCGTCAGTACAATATATACCAAATATGTAAGGCAATAGATAAGCTGAATAGGACTAGAAGTAAATAAAAAGAAGAGTCAAAAGATTAACCTGTACGCCTGCTGATTCGTAAGCTGCATCTAACTGACACTACATGTACATAAGCTAAGACTGCATACTTACACATTTATACACTACAGCTATCAGACAAGAATTCATACAAGAACCCCACCTGGCCCCCATAAGCCGGGAGGTACAATCAGCACGGAATAACTCGTTTAGGCCCCCATAAGTCCTGGCGAGCACATCTCAATCTATATACCCCTACTCAGGTGTCTACAACTCTACTGGTACTGTAGCCACCCTATCGGTCCCTTGGGTCTACAATTGGGCCCGCTTGGCCCCTGAACTGTAGTTGTGTGTAAGTCCGGAGGACTCCTAATATCTACACCCCGGGCGTAAACACTCGGCAAGGGTGTGTATAAGGACAACCACAGCATATGAGGATCTGGATCCCCATCTTTGTCCTTGCGGACGACATGGCACTCTATAGTGTGACGTATCCTCGCCCCTGGCGGGTGGTGACACAGCTATTAACCCTGGGGCAATCATGGAAGGCTTCTAAGTGAGGACAACCACAACCCAGGTGCTATACTGAAACATCAATCTATCTATATAAAGAAAGCGCATCTGGCCTTCTGGGCCTCATGTTAATTCTACTCGCTTCTGGGATAATCTGTATGGCTTTCTGCAGGCACGCCATGCGCCCGTATTTGATTAGAGTATCATGATCACGTCTGGGCTAAATTGGGCAAGGTTTCAAGTGGCCTAACAATACTCTGAATGTCCTACTCGAATATCTATAACTCATGAATAACTGTAGGGTTACAGATAGCTAACTACATTATTCTTCTAATTAAATGACTATAGGGCTTGGCTTGGTCGAACTTGCTTCTATGCGATCGGCACCCTGGTCCTTCATAGGAAGCTTACCAATCTCCTTAACTTGTGGTTAACATTGTACTAGCAGAGTACTACTGACTCCTTAGGCCTTATCTGAATCCACTCGGATCTATATTACTATTTTGGGCAATTCTCAATCTTATAGGCAATTCTATATAGACTGGCCCTCTCCTGGCACTCTGTACCTGAATACCTTACAAGAACCAGCTAGGGTGTTGGCCTGTCACTAACTACTTATGTGGACCCCTCTTTGGGGTACCCACGGGTTTATCTGACTCGAACGACTGGGCTGGCTTGCTGGGCATCCTACATGGTAACTGTTAAGTTGACTAAGATTGACAATCGCTGATAAATCTAAAGGGATGGCAGACAATCACTGCATACACTAGACAACCCTAGTGTCGCTAACTCTAGAATATACCTATTCTGTCTCTATTTCTGGTTCTGGAATGTGCAATAACATCAATGACCTCTAGGGATGCTTTCCCACCAATACAGGCGCCAACTGGTCGTTAGACCGCCTAACTGCGCCTATACTTTTTAACCAACTGATTCAGGCCAATAACTCTTACGAGCTTCTGAAGTCTAGGCCTGGCAACAAACATATAAGTCTACCATCACAATAAACTAAGAACTAAAAGAGTTTCTATAGCGTTCATAACGCGAATCACATTTAACCTGCTCCCTTTTAGCAAGGGGTCCTGCAGTACGATCTGTATATGTTTTCTAGTAGCTAACTAGAATTTATGTAACTGTAATCCCTATTAGCAGCTACTTGCAACATATCTGATATTTATATATGTATATCAATAACAGCTAATTACAACATATCGAATTACAATCTAATGGTAGCAACCGTCTGCAGCATCTGAGATCGTTATTTCTATTTGAGAACATAAGTCGTAGCACTATACGACAAGGATACTTGCCGAGACTTAAGCCTTACATACCTCGTTCGCCGTTTTCTAACTAATTGATGAGTAACAGCTCCTATTCAACTGCCCTTCTCAACTGTAATCATATTAATGGAAGAATAGAGCCAAGTTAGTTACTGAATTCGAAGAAAACAATAACTTTATATATATATATATATATAGTAACTATATTTCAACCTATCGAAAGATGATTGAAAACTCATAATTTCTCGGGAATCTAGAAGGGAGAAATACTTACTTTAGGCACGTGATCATATTGACACTACTTTGAAACAATTCCATCAACTTAGGCTTGGCAGGATGACGATTTGCCGGGCGTATTTTACGAAAATAACTATGCAGCGATGCTCTCTACAGCCTTATAGTTCAATACCAGGAGTTAATTTGGATTTGTACGGTGTTTAGCAGCGTAATCGGATGATTTCCCAATGTTTTCCTTCATTCTCCCCCCTGTTCTGGAAGTGATTATATGAGTAATGAAATAATATCTAAGTATGAGGCCTTTATATACTTGAGTAATGAAATAATATCTAAGTGTGAGGCCTTTATATACTTGAGGCCGCAGACAAGGCAACGCGGCACTCTGCCTATCGTGCTGATTTTTCTCCATGCCACGTTGGCTAACGTAGAGGAGCTGCTCCGTGCCACTTTGCCCCTCTGGGCAGCTTGGTTCGGTCTCCTCCTATGAAATCCCGACTTTGCACTTGTTCGGCCTTTCCCCGGGCTCTTTCCTCGTACGTATGTCACTCTAAAACTCTCAACCAACATATGAATAGGCCGACTAAACGTTAGAAATTTATGGGGTGTAACATCCTCCCCCCTTAAGAACATTCGTCCTCGAATGTTAACTTCTACTTGCGAGAACCTTAACCTTGCAATTACTTATTCTGGAAAAATTACAGCAAAGTTTCCCCTATAATATGGACTATCCAAAAACCCTGAAATGCAGAAAAGCCCAATACAGGTACTTCATATAATACTATAGCATTCATTTCATAATAGACTGAATTCAATTATCTCACATATACATGTATGTAATGCAACTTATGAAACAACAACAACAACATACCTCTAGCTGAACAATTTGACTAAGTCTGAAATAATTGAGGATATCTAGCTTTCATATCATCTTCTGCCTCTCAGGTCATCTCTTCTCGGTTCTTATTTCATCATAATACTTTAACGGAAGCAACATCTTTAGTTCTTAGTCTACGGATCTGCCGATCTAGTATGGCTACTAGAGCTTCTTCATAAGCTAACTCCTCAGTGATTTGGACTGTCACACCCCACCTTGGGGGGTATGACGGGCACCTGGTGCCTACTACTCTGGCTCTATTTCAAGAAATGAACCGGCTATATAGCGGCTGTAAATACAGCCCCCGACCGATTAGGCCTATAGCCACCTGCAATACACAACAGCTAACCAGAACAATGATACTATAATCTGAAAAAACTACTATTCACCTTTGTGACCAACAAGGTGACTAACTATAACCAGAAGAAGGCCCCACACGGCCAACATCAACAGCTAAACACATATATACATGCACGGCCCCACACGACCGGCTCTACCACCACAGGAAACATCAGACTGCAAGCCTCTAGGAAGTAATAATAGAATGGTCGGGACAGGGCCCCGACCTACCCGTACTATACCATAAAAGAAAATGAAATACACCTCTGAATATCAAGCTCCGGATGACAGGAGTTGATAACTCTGCGCTGGCTAGGATCACGAGGGATCGGCTCCTCGTTTGTGAGTACCTGCAGGCAAGCAATGCAGCGCCCCGCGGGCGTCAGTACCACAGGTACTGAGCATGTAAAGCAAACTTAGATATGCAACTGAAATGAATAGCAACAATAACATGACATATAAGCAAGAAGTAGCTGAGTCTATCTAGCTGAGGATAATTGGGGAGAGTTTTTTTATTCTGTAACTAAACTAGGCGTACTTGATGACATGTTGTCCTATTGTCTATCAGTATCTAACAGCACATATATATATACATATAAATACACACAATACCTGACCGACCCCCATAAGCCGGAAGGTGCCAACCAACAGAACAATCTATTTACCCCTACTCGGGTCTAAACCAACCAAAAATAAGTCACTCCACTCATCTCATAACTGTGAGCTCCTCCTACCGGCCCCCTTGGGTATGTAGCTTAGGCCTTGGCCTCTGACAATAAACTGTGTTTGAGTCCGAAGACTCCTGCCTCTGGGCGCAAGTGCGCAATGGGGTAATCTGCCGCTGTATTTGTGACTGAAACTGCCCCTGGGTGCAAGCACGCAACAGGGTAATTTTATAAAAATCTGTATCTGAAACTGCCCCTGGCCACAAGCGCACACAGAGTAATCTGCCCCTATAAATAGGGTAATTTGGCTCTGCGCAGTGTAAACTGAGCTGCCCCTGCAAGCAGGGTAATCTGGACCGTATTATCATGGTGGTCGGCCATCATCGTCCTCTAGGCGGACGGCATCGCCCAACTGGTGGTGGTATCTGAATCTAGTATCGACACAGCTATAACCCAGGGGCGGTGGGGATGCTAAAGGGTGCCCACATGCCACAACAAGTCTCAACATGCAAAACACATACACAGCAAGCATGCTCAAATGAAAAATACTAATCATATTCTCTTCTTTTATTTCAAGGCCAGTCTGTACTAAACAACTGATGCTATATTATGTTTTACACTGTTTCTGATTACTGGGCTAATTGCTATCTGGCCTTTATCTGTTTATCTAATTATTGTTATCCGTGATCTGAAGCTATATCAATTTCTAGAGCCATATCTGTTTCTGGAGCTATATCGGTATCTGGAGCTACTTCTATATCTGATTACTGATCTGATTATATCTGGATATAGCTCAATAACATAGAACATGCCATCTATAACTGGATATAGCTCAATAATATAAAATGTACCATCTATTACCGGATACAGTCTCAACAAATGTAATACATACTATCTGAAATCATCTGACTATCTGTTATTCTGATTATCGCATGATACATAATGATATACTAGCATGCTTGCTGGAAATTGTACTGAAATCGTTCTTGTACGCCGGGTATCTGTTAATAGCCTTTATTCTATTTATTTTCTAGATTGTACTTCCTGGCTTGCCGAAAGAATAACTTTACATATCTGGTTTCTGAGTACCCGACTGACCGATATGATTTCCGTCGGTACTTTTGCTGTTTCTCCCAACTACATTCATATACATATCAATTAGAACTAATTACATTAATATCCGGGAGAAATTATCACTTTTGATATATATTTATCCCAAACTTTAACCTTTCGGAAAATGGTCGAAAACTTGTTATTTCTCGATAGTCTAGAAGGGATAAATGCTCACTGCAAGGCTAGGAACATATTGGTACTAATTTAAAGCAATTATATTTACTTTACCTCGGTAGCATGACGTTTTGCCGGCCAAATTTCATGAAACCAACTCCATAGGATTGCTCTCTGCAGCTTTATACCTCGGTATCTAAGCCGGAATGGAGTTTAGACCGCGTTTCGTAGCGTAATCGAAAGTAAATATATGTGAATGTTGTGGGTTTGCCTAAATTTTTGCTATACCCCTGTTTTGTTGGAAAATATTGTTATATTGAGATGAAAACCGACCTTATTTATTTATCTTTTTTTTTTGCTTTTGCTTGCCTTCTAAATCCCTTAACCAACATGCCATTAGGATATTTATTCATTTAAAATTTACGGGGTGTAACATCCTCCCCCCCTTAAGAACATTCATCCTCGAATGACATTCTGTCTAGAGGACTTCTCAACTTACTCAACTTGTTTCTAGAAAATTTTCAGCAGAGTTTTCCGTGTATCATGGACTATCTCAAAATTCCTGAAAAGCGGAAAAGCCCGATATAGGTACTCCACACGATATAATAACATTCATGTATAAAACTGTCTATAATCAATCGCCTGCTTTCATATATGAAGTATAAGCATTCATAAGGAAAAATAGTTCTAACATACCTCCCGTTTGCCTATGCCTGGAATAAGTGGGGATATCTGGCTTTCATGTCCTCTTCGGCTTCCGAGGTCATCTCTTCTCGGTTCCTGTTACGCCACAATACCTTGACAGACGCAATGTCTTCAATCTACGAATCTGTCTTTCTAAGATAGCTACTGGAACCTCTTCATATGCTAACTCTTCTATGACCTGGACATCCTGAACTGGAACAACTGTGGGAGGGTCTCCTACGAACTTCCTCAACATAGATACATGGAATACTGGGTGAACAGACGCTAACTTTGGAGGCAAGTTCAATTCATATGCAACTCGGCCTATTCTCCGCCGGATCTGATACGGCTCAATGAACCTCGGGCTAAGCTTGCCTTTCTTGCCAAATCTCATCACCCCTTTCATCGGAGACACTTTCAAATATACCCAGTCATCTACTGCAAATTCTAGATTTCTGCACCACATATCTACATAAGACTTATGGCGGCTCTGGGCAGTTAGTAGGCGTTCTATGATAAGCTTTACCTTCTCCTCTGACTGTTGAATGATGTCTGGCCTAATCAACGCTGATTCTCCCACTTCAAACCAGCCAACCGGCGATCTACATTTTCGCCCATATAATGCTTCAAAGGGCGCCATCTGAATAGTTGAATGATAACTGTTATTATAGGCAAATTCAATCAACGGCAGATGCTCATCCCAGCTACCCCCAAAATCTAGTACACACGCTCGTAGCATATCTTCGAGCGTTTGGATAGTTCGCTCAGCCTGTCCATCTGTCTGAGGGTGGAATGCTGTGCTCAAATTAATCTGCGTTCCCAGACCCCTCTGGAACGACTGCCAAAATCTAGTTGTAAACTGTGCTCCCCTGTCTGAAATAATAGATAATCGAAAGTCCATGTAATCTAACTATTTCTCTGATATATAATTCGGCATAATCCTCAGCAGAGAATGTAGTTCGTACTGGCAGGAAATGGGCTGATTTTGTTAATCTGTCAAAGATTACCCAAATAGAATCGTTTCTGCATCTGGTACGGGGTAACCCTGTTACAAAATCCATATTTATCGCTTCCCATTTCCACAAAGGCACAGCTATATCCTGCATCAGACCGCCCGGTTTCTGGTGTTCTGCTTTCACCTACTGGTAGTTAGGACATCTAGATACAAATTCAGCTATTTCAACTTTCATACCTGGCCACCAGTAGATGTCTCTGATGTCGTGGTACATTTTCGTTGCTCCTAGATGGAGGGAATAGCGACGTAATGTACCTCATGCATGATCTGCTGGCGAAGCCCTGAAATATTCGGAACACATAGGCGGCCCTTACAATGCAGCACTTCATCCTCAGTCACTTGGAAATCTGGCTCCTTACCTATTTGTACTCTATCTCTGAGCTGGACTAAGTCAGGGTCCTCATACTGCCGTTCTTTTACCACTGTAACTAGCGATGACACAGCAGAGTTCTGAATCACCGCTCTGTTATTTTTTGTTCCTACTACTCGAACGGCTAAACTAGCTAGCTGATGAATTTCCTTGGCTAACTCCCGCTTCTCGGGTCGCAAATACGCTAAACTCCCTATTGACTTACGGCTCAGGGCATCTGCTACTACATTAGCTTTCCCCGGGTGATAGAGAATATTTACATCATAATCTTTCAATAATTCTAACCAGCGACACTGCCACAGATTTAACTCCCTCTGTGTGAAAATGTACTGCAGGCTTTTGTGATCTGTAAAAATGTCTACATGAACGCCATACAGATAATGCCTCCAGATTTTCAGAGCGTGGATCACTGCGGCCAATTCCAGGTCATGAGTCGGATAGTTCTTTTCATGCTTCCTCAGCTGTCTGGAAGCATAAGCAATTACCTTTCCATGTTGCATCAGCACAAAACCCAGTCCAAAGCCTAAAGCGTCGCAATACACCGCATACCCATCTTTCCCCTCTGGCAATGCTAGTACTGAGGCGGAGGTCAATCTGTCTTTCAATTCTTGAAAACTCTGCTCACATGCCTCCGTCCTCTGAAATTTCGCTGCTTTCTGTGTCAGCTTTGTCAGAGGTGCTGCTATAGTGGAGAATCCTTCAACAAATCTCCGATAATACCCTGCTAAACCCAGGAAACTACGGACCTCGATCGGAGTGGTAGGTTTGGGCCATGTCTTGACCACCTCTATTTTCTGTGTATCCACCTGTATCCCAGCATCCGACACGATATGCCCCAAAAAGGCAATTGAGTTCAGCCAGAACTCACACTTAGAAAACTTGGCGTACAGCTAACGGTCTCTAAGGATCTGGAGTGCTGTTCGTAAATGGTTCTGGTGATCTGTCTCTGAACAGGAATATACCAGGATATCATTGATAAATACTATCACGAACAGATCCAAATACGGTCTGAATATGCTATTCATCAGGTCCATAAACACTGCGGGAGCATTCGTCAGCCCAAAAGACATGACTAGAAATTCAAAGTGACCATACCTGGTCTTGAAAGCAGTCTTTGGAATGTCCCTCTCACGAACCCAGACCTGGTGGTATCCGGACCTCAGATCTATCTTAGAGAAACATCTGGCCCCCTGCAACTGGTAAAACAAATCATTTATTCTAGGGAGCGGGTATTTGTTTTTAACCGTTACCTTATTCAGCTGCCGGTAGTCTATACACATACGGAGTGAGCCATCTTTCTTCCTTACAAACAGTACTGGCGCAACCCACGGGGAAGTACTAGGCCTGATAAAGCCTTTGTCGAGCAAATCTTTTAAATGCTCTTTCAACTCTCTAAGCTCAGCTGGTGCCATGCGATACGCGAGAATGGATATAGGTTGAGTCCCTGGCAACAAGTCAATTGCAAAATCTATCTCCCTTTCAGGAGGGATACCAGGCAACTTATCTGGAAATACGTCAGGGAATTCATTGACCACTGGAACAGACTGAAGAGTCGGAGGTTCCACCCTAATGTCCTGGACTCTAACTAGGTGGTAAATACATCCCTTTGCTATTAATTTTCTCGCCTGAAGGTAGGAAATAAACCTACCTTTTGGAGTAGCTGTGCTCCCTTTCAACTCTCGCACTGCTTCCCCCGGAAAGTGAAATCGGACTGTCTTGGTCCAGCATTCTAAGTTGGCATAGCATGGCACTAACCAGTCCATACCCATAATGGCATCGATGTCTACCATCTCAAGTTCTATTAAGTCTACTGCGGTCTGGCGATCAGCAACCTCTACCGTACACCCTCGGTAAACTCTTTTAGCTGTAATCGAGTCACCGACCGGTGTAAGCACTGAAAAGGGCTGCTGAAGCAATTCTGGTTTGATACCCAACTTTCGGGCCACAATTGGTGTAATATATGACAAGGTAGACCCTGGATCAATCAATACATAAACAGGGCATGAGCAAATAATCAATATACCTGTGACCACGTTGGGAGATGCCTCTGAATCCTGCCTCCCTGGTAATGCATAGGTACGGCTGGGGCCTGCACCTGAGCCAGAGGCTCCTGATCTACCTCGGCCCCTATTTGCTGAACCTGAGGGTCTGCGCCCTACTGAGGCTGCTGGAGCTCGTGGTCTCGCTGATGCTCTATCCAGACTATCCTGGCTACCCTGTCCTCTGGCTGGACAATCTCTCATTAAATGCCCTTCCTGTCCGTAGTGGTAGCACCCTGAGAAGCTTTGCCTGCAGGCTCCAGAATGGGGTCGGTGGCATATAGGACAAGGGGTAGGTGCAAATCTACTCTGTTCTGCCCTCCGCTGCTGAGGTGATGCTACTGTCCATAAACTACTACCGGACTCTGACTGACTCCGGCGAACAAATCTGCCTCTCTGCTGCTGTACCGGAGGTAAAGATCTGGGTGGCCTATCTAAAAACCGTGGTCTCGGCTCCCTAGGGGTTTCCCCCTGAAACTCAGCGGGTCTGTTTCTACTGCGCTGCTCTGAAGTCGCCTGCCTGTCGCCCCGCTGCCGCTGTCTCAAGCCCTCAATTGCCTGTGCGAAGGCCTGTACCCTGGCTATGTCCATGTCCTCGCTCAAGGTAGCCGTCATGCACGTCTCTATGTAATCTGAATTCAGGCCCATAATAAAGCGGTGGACTCTGGACGACATGGTGTCCACAAATGCTGGAGCATAGCAGGCTAAGGAGTCGAACTGTAAAGAATACTCACGGATGCTCCTGGCCCCCTGCTCTAAGTGTAAAAACTGGTCCATCCGGGCCTGTCTGACCCCTCGGGGTAAGTAGTGGTCCAGGAAGGCCTCTGAGAAGCTGGACCAAGTAGGAGGGGTTGCATCTCTTCCCCGACCTTATTTATTTATCTTTTTTTTTTGCTTTTGCTTGCCTTCTAAATCGCTTAACCAACATGTCATTAGGATATTTATTCATTTAAAATTTACGGGGTGTAACATGGACGTCTTTGACTGGGAAAACACGGGAGGGATCTCCTATGCACTCCCTCAACATTGGTACGTGAAACACTGGATGAATAGATTCTAATTCTGGAGGAAAATCCAATTCATAAGCCATCTGGCCTATCCTTCGGCGAATTTGATAAGGCCAAACAAACCTCGGGTTGAGCTTTCCTTTCTTACCAAATATCGTCACACCCTTCATCGGTGAAACCTTCAAGAATACCCAGTCACCTACACTAAACTCTAGGTTTCTTCGTCGCACATCAGCATAAGATTTCTGACGGCTCTGAGCAGTTAGCATCGTTCCATGATAAGCTTTACTTTTCCTTATGCCCATTTTAACATGTCCAGGTTTTCTCTATCTGCCTGAAGTTATCATCCAAAAGGCTTCCACTTCCATTTATAGTGGGCCTCGAGAGTCTGAGTTGTATATTCTACTTAGCCACCAATTGGGGTACGAGGAACTGTGCTTAAGTTAACATGTGTCACCATCTGTTCCAACATCCTTTCCTGAAATTTAGTCGTAGACTGTGCCCCTCTGCCGGAGTTTATCAAACACTGGGGCTCCACACACTCCATCTACTTCTGGGGTATTTAACCTGACATAAGTCTTAATGGCGACATAATTTCATCTGGCGAGGCACGAATAGACCTCATTGGTCTTATTATACTAACTCATATAAGGTCAGGCTACACCTGGTGTGAGGTAACCCTGTGACTGTATTCATATTAATTACTCTCCACTCTCTTGCAGACACGACCATCTCTTATATTGGATAACTCGGTTCCTGCTATTTCACCTTTTCTGGCCTATCACTGGGGCTTTGCTTCTATGATTTAATGATATCTCCTATCCTCTCGTACCATCTCATTGCATTTTCGTTACATTCTGGGAGCAACGAACACATGCACCTTAGCTATGGTCTGCTATTTGATGTTTCGCCAACCTTGAAACGTGAGGTCAACATCCGAACCTTGTGACCTTGCTTGTTGTTATATTGAAGGCCTGTAACTATCTACTGGGCCTTGTTTCAAGGCTGGACTAGATTAGAGTCTCCGTGTCGGCACTCTCTTATCTTCCCCTTAGGCGGGAGTACCGCAATATTTTAGGCTACAACCTTACTGTTTCTTAACTGTTATCCCGAGGATTAGTCCTCAATATACAATGTTCTATCAACCTGGAGGTGATTCTAATTTCCACCAAAGTCTGGTATTCGTGCTTTTCCCCTTACCTTCCTTAGACTGAGCTCTGGGGTTCATGGTACCTGCCTTACATGGTCAATAAGGTTACCGGCCAGGTTTCGGCCTATACTTCTTCTGGCTTGCAGTCGGACCCATTTTATTCATATGACCTCCCTGTTTTTCGATATCACAAACTAAGATCATAACCATTATCTTGCAGAGGTATCCTGCCTTCATTAGTATGCTACGGCGGATTCAGCCTTTTTCTGACTTGAACTTGACTATTACTGGGAGTTTATCACTGATGGAATTCTTACACACACTTCGAGTAAGATGGTAATCTTACCCGCTCTTCTGACTTATTACCGTGAAGGTCTGGACAACTTACATAAACATTGGGGCTACCTACTCTTTCTTAACACTTTCTGGAGTCAATAAATCCAACCTGCGCTTACTATTTACTCCAGGCAACATCGCCTCAATTCTTACACCCTTTACTATACTGGAAACAAAACTAGGAGATAGGAATAGCCTTTTCTTACCGCAATGAAACGAGAATATGGAACTGTACAACATTCGAAAGGATGGAGGTGGGAATCCTGCATTTCCCTCTCTTTCTCACATCCATCAGGTAATCTAATATTAACTGTCGTCTTGACCAGATCTTGTATATCTAATAGATAAGTCGACTCGTCTATACACTATACTACTGACTTCCTACTCTGAGGTTATAAAAAAGAACTGGAGACGGTGCTGGTAAATTTATCACAGTGTGAGGTTCCTGGTACCTCGGGAGAGTATTGGCGAGATCAAGGACGCTTGCTCCCGTCCTAAGGCTGACTTTCTCACATCTGTGGTGTCTTAATAAGACCTTCTCCTGCTGCTGTAGTTAGCTCGCAACTGGCTGGTGTCTGTCTTATATTAAACATTACCCTAGACAGACATAACAAGGAAAACTTAGGGAGTTAACCCTATACAACTTTGCTCCATAGCACGATCTTAGAAGAAGAAAGAGTAATCATCCTATCATGCCTTGCAGCCTCCTGCCTATAGTATGTGGTGCACAACACATCCATAGACAAGTCTCTACTTAGCACGGCTTGAAGACTCCCTGGGATACAACCTGCTCTGATACAAAGTTTGTCACACCCCACCTTGGGAGGCATGACTGGCACCTGGTGCCCTACTAGGACCTGAACTGATGAGCTGACTGAGCCTAAGAACCTCTGGTGCAGAGCTGACTCTAACTCTGGAATTAGGAAAACAACAGGCTATATAGCGGCTGTAAATACAACCCCCGGCCGACAAGGCCTATAGCCCCTGTGACAGTAAATAGCTAACCCAAGACAAACAATCACAGGGAGTTTTATGCAGGCCGACAAGGTCACCAATCAACAGCTAAAAAAGGCCCCACACGGCCAATATACATAATCTAAAACACATATGGGCCCCACACGACCGATATCATCTAACCATCGGGAAGTAACACAATCTTCAAGCCTCTAGGAGTAATAAGATGGTCAGGACAGGGCCTCGACCTACCCATATTGTACAAACAAAAGGAATAAACCTCTATCACTCAAGCCCTGGAAGAAGGGAGCTGACGGTTCTGTATGACTGGCTGGACTACAAGGGACCTGCTCCTCGTCTATCTCTACCTGTAGAAAAGTAATGCAGCATCCCGGGAAGGGAGTCAGTACAATATGTACTGAATATGTAAGGCAATAGATAAGCTGAATAGGACTAGAAGTAAATAAAAAGAAGAGCCGAAAGATTAACCTGTACGCCTGTTGATTCGTAATCTGCGTCTAACTGACAATATATGTACATAAGCTAAGACTGCATACTTACACATTTATACACTACAACTAGTAGACAAGAACTCATACAAGAACCCGACCTGGCCCCCATAAGCCGGGAGGTACAATCAGGCGGAATAACTCGTTCAGGCCCCCATAAGTCCTGGCGAGCACATCTCAATCTATATACCCCTACTCAGGTGCCTACAACTCTACTGGTACTGTAACCACCCTACCATTCCCTGGGTCTACAACTGGGCCCACTTGGCCCTTGAACTGTAGTTGTGTCTGAGTCCGTAGGATCCTGATATCTACACCCCGGACGTAAATGCTCAGAGGGGGTGTATAAGGCCAACCACGGCATATGAGGATCTAGATCCCCATCTTCGTCCCTTGCGGATGGCATGCTGCTCCGTAGAGTGACGTATCCTCGCCCCTGGCGGGTGGCGACATAGCTATTAACCCTGGTGCGGTCATGGAAGGCTTCTAAGTGAGGGAAACCCCAACCTAGGTGCTATATTGACACATCAATCTATCTGTATAAAGAGAGCGTATCTGGCCTTCTAGGCCTCATGATAATGCTACTCGCTTCTGGGATAATCTGTATGGCTGTCTGCAGGCACGCCATGCGCCCGTATTTGATCAGAGGATCCTGATAGTGATCATGATCTCTAATAGTCTAGGCTGAATAGAGTGAGGTCTGAAGTGGCCTAACAATACTCTGAATGTCCTACTCGAATATCTATAACTCATGAATAACTGTGGGGTTACGGATAGCTAACTACTTTATTCTTCTAATTAAACGACTATAGGGATGGGCTTGGTCGAACTTGCTTCTATGCGATCGGCACCCTAGTCCTTCATAGGGAGCTCACCGATCTCCTTAACTTGTGGTTAACACTGTACTAGCAGAGTACTACTGACTACTTAGGCCTTGTCTGAACCCACTAGGATCTATACTACTGTTCTGGGAAATTCTCAATCTTGTAGGCAATTCTATATAGATTGGCTCTCTCCTGGCACACTGTACCTGAATACCTTACAAGAACTGGCTAGGGTGTTGGCCCGTCACTGACTACTGATGTGGACCCCTCCTCGGGGTACCCACGAGTTTATCTAACTCAAACGATTGGGTTGGCTTGCTGGGCATCCTACGTGGTAACTGTTAAGTCGACTAAGACTAACAATCGCTGATAAAGCTAAAGGGATGGAGAACGATCACTGCATACACTAGACAACCCTAGTGTTGCTAACTATAGAATATACATATTATGTCTCTATTTCTTGTTCTGGAATGTGCAATAACATCAATGACCTCTAGGGATGCTTTCCTGCCAATACAGGCGCCAACTGGTCGTTAGACCGCCTAACTGCGCCTATACTTTTTAACCAACTGATTCAGGCCAATAACTCTTACGAGCTTCTGAAGTCTAGGCCTAGCAACAAACATATAAGTCTACCATCACAATAAACTAAGAAGTAAAAGAGTTTCTATTGCTTTCATAACACGAATCACATTTAACCTGCTCCCTTTTAGCAAGGGGTCCTGCAGTACGATCTGTATATGTTTTCTAGTAGCTAACTAGAATTTATGTAACTGTAATCCCTATTAGCAGCTACTTGCAACATATCTGATATTTATATATGTATATCAATAACAGCTAATTACAACATATCGAATTACAATCTAATGGTAGCAACCGTCTGCAGCATCTGAGATCGTTATTTCTATTTGAGAACATAAGTCGTAGCACTGTACGACAAGGATACTTGCCGAGATTTAAGCCTTACATACCTCGTTCGCCATTTTCTGACTAATTGATGAGTAACAGCTCCTATTCAATTGCCCTTCTCAACTGTAATCATATTAATGGAAGAATAGGGCCAAGTTAGTTACTGAATTCGAAGAAAAGAATAACTTTATATATATATATATATAGTAACTATATTTCAACCTATCGAAAGATGATTGAAAACTCATAATTTCTCGGGAATCTAGAAGGGAGAAATACTTACTTTAGGCACGTGATCGTATTAACACTAGTTTGAAACAATTCCATCAACTTAGGCTTGGCAGAATGACGATTTGCTGGGCATATTTTACGAAAATAACTCCGCAGTGATGCTCTATGCAGCCTTATAGTTCAATACCCGGAGTTAATTTGGATTTGGACGGTGCTTAGTAGTGTAATCAGATGATTTCCCAATGTTTTCCTTTGTTTTCCCCCTGTTCTGGCTGTGATTATATGAGTAATGAAATAATATCTAAGTGTGAGGCCTTTATATACTTGAAGCAGCAGACAAGGCAACGTGGCACTCTGCCCATTGTGCTGATTTTGCTCCATGCCACGTTGGCTAACACGGAGGAGCTTCTTCGTGCCACTTTGTCCCTCTTGGCAGCTTGGTTCGGCTTCCTCCCGTGAAATCCCAACTTTGCACTCGTTCGGCCTTTCCCCGAGCCCTTTCCTCATACATATGGCACTCTAAAACTCCAAACCAATATACGAATAGGCCAACTAAACGTTAGAAACTTACTAGGTGTAACATATTCCAAACAACCCATCAAATTAACATCCCAAATAAATTCCATAATTGCAGTAATTATTTGCATTTAAGAAAAGAATGAAGAAGAAATTACCCATTATTCGAAACCTAGATCATGATATTCTAAATAAACTAAATCGGATTCTGATTGAAAATATTTTGGGGCACAAGGATGGAAGAATATCCTTGTTGATGTCCTGCATACCTGGTAGACGAAAATCCTGATCGAGAATCTTCCTTGGAGCTTGAAGAACACCTTGGTGAAACCCCTAGGATTTTTGAGAAGAGAGGAGGAAGAAAGAGATTGAGAGAATGAGGGTTTAGGTCTAGAAGGACCCTTAAAAACATCCCCAAACATACCCACAACGAAATCACTTAAGAACTGGGAGCATAGGATTTTACCAAAACACCCCTGAGAAAAACTTAAAAATCTGGCCGAACTGGAACCCATGACCCTCACCACGAGTCATTGGTCCATACCAAGGCTCGTGGTGACCTTCCGTTAGATCTTCTAGAAATTTCCCTACTCAACCCATGGCTGCTGACAACGATCCGTCATAGCTCACAATGGGTCGTGAGATGACCCGTTGTATCCCCAACTGCTGAAGTCCTCCTCGCACCACGACTGCAAATGATGACTCATTGTTTCTCATGAGTCGTTACATCGATCGTGGCTTACACTGCCACCTGGGCTCCTCAAACCATGACTCCAAACAACGACTCATGGTTTCCAACCACGAGTCGTGACACCCCTCATCCTACAAATTTTCCCCATAACTTCCTAAACCACAATAGCTTATGACGACTCGTGGTATCCTACCACGAGTTGTAGGGTCGCCCGTCCTGTGATGTTTTTGCTAGTTTTTCTACATTTTTCAACTTTAACTCCCAGGTCTATTCTTAGGCCTTTCTAGGGTATTACATAAGTAGAGTCTTTTTCATGGGTGTGAAGCGCGCCACACTTATGATGAAGAGGCTGTGAAACATTTTAGGAAACTTGCCTTCTTTCATGATCTATGTCATGGGGTGAAATGTCTCTCTATCCTTCTAACTCGTGCTATTCGCATTTGTGGAATCATGCCTCCTTGCCGGGTTAACAAAAGAAGAAATAAAAATGGAAATGGCCATGAAGATGGCAACTAAGACGGGCACCAGCAGGCCCCACCAGCCCCCGAGAATCATGTGCCCGAGCAGGTGGCTCATGTAGAGTTTAGGGTTGCCATTCAGATGTTAGCTCAAGCCTTGACTGCCCAAGTCAACCAACAGGCGATAGCGTATGTTATTCAGAATAGGAATGTGGTAGTGGCGAGAGTCAGATATTTTCTGAGGATGAACTTTCGAAGTTCCTTGGGTCAAAGGTGGACGAGGGCCCCCACGAGTTTATTGATGAGATTCAGAAAATCACCCAAATCATGGGGGTGACTAGGGAGGAGTGCGCAGATTTAGCCTCTTATCAGCTTAAAAGGATAGCATATATCTGGTTCAGACAGTGGAAGGATGCTAGGGAAGTTGGAGCAAGACCTATTGGTTGGGATAAGTTCCATACCTCATTTTTGGATTGGTTCTTTCCCTTAGAGATGAGGGAAATTAAAGCAGCGAAATTTATGAACTTGAGACAGAACAACATGACAATCCAAGAGTATTCTCTATAGTTCACCCACCTTTCCAAATATGCACCTGAGATAGTGGTAGACCAGACGGCTCGAGCGAGTCGATTCGTGCATGGGATAGCAGAATATTTGGTCAATGATTTCTAGATCGCAATGCTCCATCAGGACATTTATTTCTCACAAATAGTTCTGTACGCCCAGTAGATGAAGGCGGTGCATGTGATTAAGAGGTAGAGAGAGGCTAAGAGAGTCAGGACTGATAGCTTTGGATTCTCCCAACAAAGACCTGGTGGTGGGCACCGTCAGCAATCCCACAAGAGATCATCAGCCCCAGCGCCGTTAGTAGTAATTGTGCCATCCAGATCTAGGCACGACCAGAGGGGACGAGCATCAGACTCTCGAGGTCAGAGAGGTTCAAGTGCTTATTTCGGGTGTAGGAAGCCCAGACATATGCTCATAGATTGTCCAGCAGCTAGACAGGGCCATGGTAGAGGCCGAGACCCAACCACTAGTTCAATAGCACCACCAGCATGCTCAGTTCAGTAGGGAGCCTCCACTAGTGCAGGTGGTGGTCAGCTTTATAACAGATTCTATGCCCTCGCATCTCATCACGAGCAGGAGGGCTCTCCAGATGTAGTTACTGGTATGTTACGAATATTCCACCTCAATGTATATGCATTATTAGATATAAGGGATACCTTATCTTTCATGACACCTTATGTTGCTCGTAGTTTTGGAGTCAGTTCCAAAATTCTATCAGAACCCTTTTTAGTCTCTACTCCAGTCGGTGGTTTAGTTATAACTCAACGGGTATATAGAAATTGCCTTATCACAGTTCTTCAGAAAGTCACCTCAGCAGATTTAGTAGAACTAGCCATGAAAGATTTTGATGTTATTTTTGGCATGGATTAGCTACATGCATGTTATGCCTTAGTAAATTGTCGAACATGTGCAGTAGAGTTCCGTTTTTGGGTGAGCCAGTCCTAGAGTGGAAGGGTAGTTTAATTGTACCTATAGGTCATTTCATTTCCTACCTTAAGGCCAAAAAGATGATTTCTAAGGGTTGCGTGTACCATCTAGTTAGGGTTAAGGATGCTACGTTCGAGACCCCGGCTATCTAGTCAGCTTCTGTAGTGTGCAAATATCCTTAGGTGTTTCTAGATGATTTACCGAAAATTCCTACTGAGAAGGAGATTGATTTCGGTATTGACCTTCTTCCGATATGAATCCTATATCTATTCCTCCTTACAGAATGGTCCAGCTAAGCTAAAGGAGTTGAAGGAGCAGTTGAAGGATCTCTTAGACAAGGGTTTCATCAGACCTAGAAAGTCCCTTGGGGTGCACTAGTTCTCTTTGTCCAAAAAAGGATGGTTCCCTTCGGATGTGCATTGACTACTGGCAGTTGAACAAGGCCACAATCAAGATTAGGTATCCTCTCCCTAGAATTGATAAGTTGTTTGACCAGCTTCAGGGTGCCAAGTGTTTCTAAAAGATAGACCTCAAATTCGGCTATCATCAGCTTAGAGTTTGAGAGAATGACATTGCCAAGATATCCTTCAGGACTCGGTATAGTCATTATTAGTTTGTAGTTATATCCTTTGAACTAACAAATGCTCCTGTAGCTTTTATGGATTTGATGACAAGGTGTTCAAGCTGTATTTGAATATGTTCGTGATTATGTTCATTATTGACATTCTCATATACTCTTGGAGCAAGGAGTAGTATGTCGCTCATTTGAGGGTCATGCTACAAACTCTTAAGGATCACCAGTTGTATGCTAAGTTCAGCAAATGTGAGTTTTGGTTAAACTCGGTAGCATTTTTGGTCATGTGGTGTCAAGTAAGGGTGTGTAGGTGGACTCTCAAAAAATAGAAGCGGTGAAGAATTGGCCTAGACCAGTGAGTCCTTCGAATATCAGGAGTTTCTTGGGCTTATCTGGTTACTACCGGAGGTTTGTTGAAGGGTTTTCATCCATTGCAGCACTATTGACTAAGTTGACCGAGAAGAAAGTGAAGTTTCAATGGTCGGAGGCTTGTGAGAAAAGATTTCAAGAGTTGAAGATTCGACTCACCTCAGCACCAGTTTTGACCCTACCTGAGGGTACTGATGGATCGGTGGTATATTGTGACGCCTCAAAGATCGTATGGGTTGTGTATTAATGTAGCACGGTAAGGTTATAGCCTATGCTTCTAGGCAGCTGAAAGTCAATGAAAATAACTACCCAACTCATTACCTTGAGTTGGCGACAGTAGTATTTTCCTTGAAGATTTAGAGACACTATCTATACGGGGTCCATGTGTATGTGTTTACGGACCACAAAATCCTATAGTACATGTTTACCTAGAAGGATTTAAATCTACATCAAAGAAGATGGTTGGAGCTTCTTAAGGATTATAACATGAGTGTCCTTTATCATACGGGTAAGGCTAATGTGGTGGTAGACACTCTTAGCAGGCTTTTTATGGAGAGTGTGACCTATGTAGATGAAGAGAGGAGAGAGTTAGTGAAGGATGTGCATCGGCTTGCATGGCTAGGAGTTTGTCGCATTGACTCAACGGATGGTGGTGTCATTATTCAAAATGGATCAGAATCTTCCTTAGTGATTGAGGTTAAAGCTAGAAAAGACGAGGATCCAATTTTAGTAAAGTTGAAGGAAGCCGTTCAGAATTAGAAGGTGGAGGTTTTCTCCCAAGAGGGAGATGGTGTACTATGATATCAGGGTCGATTGTATGGACCGGGTGTTGATGACTTGAAGGGGAGGATGTTGTATGAGGCTCATGGTTCCAGATATTCTATACATCTAGGTGCCACCAAGATGTACCGAAACCTACAGGAAATCTATTGGTGGAATGACACGAAGAAGGACATAGCGGAGTTTGTGGCTAAGTGTCTAAATTGTCAACAGGTGAAGGTTGAGCATTAAAGACGTAGAGGTGTTCTTCAATACTTTATTATCCCTACTTGGAAGTGGGATGAAATTAATATGGACTTCATTACGGGGTTTCCTTGTACTCGTCAACAATATGACTCTATTTGGGTGGTTGTGATTAGGTTGACTAAAGCAACTCATTTTCTATCGGTCAAAACTAATGATTCAATAGAGGCTTATGCTAAGTTGTACATTTGGGAGTTAGTTCGGGTGCATGGAGTTACCTTGTCCATCATATTAGATAGAGGTACTCAGTTTACCTCCCAGTTTTAGAGATCATTGTAGAAAGGACTTGGTACTCAGGTCAAGCATAGCACAACTTTTCACCCGCAAATAGACGGTCAGGTTGAACCATTCAGACTCTTGAGAACAAGTTGAGAGCGTGTGTAATTGAATTCAAGGGTATTTAGGATGATCATTTGCCTCTCATTGAGTTTGCATATAACAACTGCTACCATTCCAGCATTCAGATGGCTCCATTTGAGACTCTTTATAGGCAGAGATGTAGATCGCCTATTGGTTGGTTTGAAGTCGGTGAATTTACGTTGATAGGACCAGATTCATTCCATAAGACTATGTAGAAGGTTCATCTTATAAGGGAAAGGTTGAAAACAGCCCAGAGTCACCAAAAGTCCTTTGTAGATGTAAGAAGGAGAGAGCTTGAGTTTGAAGTGTATGATTGGGTGCTTTTGAAGGTATCTCCCATGAAGGGAGTGATGAGATTCATAAAGAAAGGGAAACTCAGTCCCCATTATGTTGGCTTGTACCGGATTGTGAGACGGGTTGGCAAGGTAGCGTATGAGTTGGAGTTGCCCTCAGATTTGGCTTCAGTGCATCCAGTGTTTCATGTGTTGCTTTTGAAGAAGTGCATGGGTGATCCAGCTTTGGTTGTCCCGTTGGAGAGTGTGGATGTGAAGGATGGTCTTACCTATGAGGAGGTTTCGATGGAAATACTTGATCATCAAGTTTAGAAGCAAAGGAATAAGGAAGTAGCTTCGGTAAAGGTTTTGTGGAGAAATCAACATGTTGAGGGAGCTACCTGGGAAGCTGAAGCAGATATGATGGCTAAATACCCGCATCTATTCCTTTCGGCTCAGTTTCAGCTTGAGGTATTAGTTTCCTCCCTAATACTCTATTCAGTTTCATGTTTAAATCATGTGCCCCAGTTTCTTTCATGCAATGTATGTATGTGTGATTCATGAATTAAGTTCAGTCATGTATTTCAGTCCGAAGTAAGTCACTTCGTCAGTTTTTAGCTTTAAATGTTTAGTATTTGGTATGACAGTCCCAATTCTCAACTTTTCAGTATATTTACCACATTCAAGGATGAATGTTCCCAAGGGGGGGATATTGTAATACTCCTAACGCCCTAAGATCAGAACCGAGGGTTGAAATGGAGAAAACAGAAATTTTGCACCAGGTTATAGGACGAGTCGTCCAGTGACCCGTGAGGTGCACCACAAGTCGTTAGGTGACTCGTATAGTGAAGAGAGAGTTGGTTGGATTTTGAAATTTGCGGTTGACAATGAGACAAGCCATGACTCGTGGTCAAGGTAAAGAGTCATGGAGTTAGCCATGGTCAGGAGCCGGTTTGAAGATGGAATTTTGGGCAATGAACCCAATGACTCGTCACCACGAGTCATCCCTCAGGCAATGAGTCGTCCAGTCCCTCATTGGGACTGGCAATATGTTTTTCCCTGCGAATTTATTAAGGGCTTTTCTGTAATTTCTAAGTTCCTAAGACTTAAACTACGTCATTTCAAGATCAGATAAGTGTGTCTTAATAGGGTTTAGATCATTCTAAGTGTATCCCTCTCCATGCATGCAATTCTAAAAGTTTCTAAAGGTGATCAAGCCAAGAAGTTCATCAAGTCTTCTTGTAGTTTCTTTGGGCATTCAGGAGGGTTGTGAAATCAGAAGTAACCAGGTATGTAGGGTTATAAATGGGAGTATTCATCTTCTCCCATGCCTAATTCCCTCACAAATTCATGGAATTCCTAAATTGATGAATTGATGGGGTTTTAATCCAACTTGTTAATTCTCTAAGTATCTATCATGGGTATATTTTGTTCATATTTCTAATGTTGAATTATGATTCATGAGCATGTTTTATAATGTTTTCAATTAAAATTCATGTTTTCAAGGTTTTACAAATTATGATGCCCTATTATGAAAGTTTATAAAAAGTTGAGTTTATGATCTATGTTAAGTATGATGATAGGTCCATGATGCAAGTATGATTTCGAATTACCATGTCTATATTCATGTTTTGACTATCAAAATCTATTTCAAGTATTTTTAAGTTTGGTCAAGACCATATTATCAAGTATGTTTCATTATTTATTTCGATTTCATGTTATTAGCTTACCACATGGATTTTGGAGTCTAGACTCCCACTCTTTCAGCTTGTGGTATGGTTTGAGCCAAGACTACTCATGTTATGTTTTCAGATTATGTATATCATGTTATGATTCAGCTTTGTCACTAGACGATGGTTTAGCTTCATTGAAAAATGATGGAAAGCATATGCATGTTTTTGGGAGTAGTGTCTAGCACCGAGTAGGCTAAGGGTCAGTCAACCCCGTGCCTTAGAACTACGCGCTAACGTAGGTGTGATCAGATTATTTAGGACCTCCCTTGTGAGCTCCCATTTCACCAAGGGGCCTTCAGCTTGATATCGATATCATGATAGCATCCTTAGCCCTGGCAAGGCTTTGGACGGCTCTGCCCACTTGAGTGTAATAGTCGGGACCACATAAGCACTATTGTGGTAATGTCGGTTATATGACGAGTCTCTCATTATTCCTCATGATTTCAATTATGCATGTTCATCAGTCATGATATTATTTTGTCAACAGGTTTAACCCAATATTCAATTTTACTCATGATTATCAATCTCAGCTTTTGGTAATTTAATTCAGTTATGATATTCAATTATGTTTGAATCATGTTTTTAGATAATAGTATGCAAGCCCTACTCTCAAACTCTTATGATGAAATGTTTTATGATATGCATGATATTTACCACATACTCTATGTTGTATCATTTCATTATACAGGTTTGGATATTCAGATTCTGTCCCGTCGTTAGCTAGATCCTTAGAGTAGCATCTTCCAGCCTGAGTTGGTGAGTCCTCATCCTTTGAGGGTCCAGTTGTATTTAGTATTTTCATTTTAAGTTTTAGTGAGTTAGTTGGGGTCTTATCCCATCAACTCATCATTATGTAGAGGCTTATCAGACATAGTATGTTTTTAGTTTCAGACCGCTGTTATGTATTCAGATATTCAATGCTATCAGATTTTCAAACTTCCGCTATTTTATATGTTAGACTTCTGCATTACTATGTTGAACTTAGATGTTATGTTCATGCCATGGGTCAACTTGGAGCCTTTCAGGATTCTTTATCCCATGTCTCGATCCGGGCCTATATTCAAGTCGTGACAAAGGCGTAAGATGGTAAGTTTCAGAAATTTCTCTCCATGCTAAAACAGTTGTCTATGAACATACCATTGGTCGAAGAGTTGGAGTAGATGCCCAGATATGCCAAATTTATGAAGGACGTTGTGACTAGGAAGAGGTCTATGAGCTATGAGCCGATTGGTAATTTGCGTCATTGCAGTGCCATAGATTCACGGGTCCTTCCCCAAAAGAAGGAGGATCTAGGTGCCCTCACCATTCCTTGTAAGATCGGTGACTTTGAGTTTGCAAAGGCAATATGTGATTTAGCGGCTAGCATCAACTCGATGCCATTAGCTGTGTTCAAGAAGTTGGGCTTGGGAGCTCCCACACCGACTTCAATGCGGCTATTGATGGCTGACCGCACAGTTAAAAAGCTAGTGGGGATCCTAGTTGATGTGTTTGAGAAGGTGGCTCAGTTTATCTTCCCAGCAGACTTTGTGATCTTGGATTGTGAGGTTGATTTTGAGGACCCTATTATTTTGGGGCGACCATTCCTCGCCACTAGGAGAGCTCTGGTAGATGTCAAGGCTAGCTAGTTGAAGTTCAGGATAAATAAGGAGGAGGTAACCTTTAATGTTTGTCTGTCAATGAAGCAACACAATTAGTTTAGGGTTGTATCAGCAATCGAAGATGATTTAGAGTCTCTTGAAAAATTCTGAGTAGTCAAGGAACTTGCATCGTGCTACCACTTAAATTAGACACTTCTTGGGAGGCAACCCATGAGGTGGTTTGGTGAAGTCTGAGTAACTAAACCACCTGTGTCATACCGCGATGTTAAATCAAGTTCTTCTTAGGAGGCAACCCAAGTATCTTAACTTACGTGTGCTCGATGTGTAGGTGAAACAAAACTAGTGAGTGAAAAATTGCAGAACAGACCTGTACTACAAGCCTTAGTACGACTGCTAGTACCTTCCATGGAGAAAAGAAGAAACATGAGTTCATGTTGCGATTGGTCATTACGAACCGTACCTACATTGTATGAGTCGTAGTACCCACTGTAATGGTGAACCATGCTATGTGTGGAAGTGCAGAAAATAATGACCTACGAGACATAGTATGATTCATACCTTCATGGTAGGATTCATACCATCTACTCGTAGGTCTCTAGGTAAGTCCTACAAGTCTTCAGCTATGAGTCCAAGGGACGAGTCGTAGGTGAAACTGCGACTCGTGGTATGAGTTGTGACAGGATAAATTAATGAAATTGACCCGACTCGACCTGGATTTTTTAAAATCCACCCTAAACTATTTAAAACAAGTTCCTTCAGACCACCACTCCCACGCAAAGATAACTCTCGACCCACGATTATCACCCACAATCCTCACACCCATAACTCAATCTAAAATTGTTGAAGCTTAAATTTGTGCAATTAATCTACACGAGCTCTTTGATTTCATATCCCCAAACTTGAAGCTAGCAAAAAGTCAAGCAAGAATTTGAAATAGCAAGTAACTAATTTTGTTTTTATGTGAGAATCTTGCTATGTGATTGATGAAACTACACTGTGATTCCCCAAAACTCATGAAAATGAGGATTAGGAATGTGATTAAAAGCTAGTTGTGCTTATGTACAGAAAGGGTTTAGGAATCAAAATGCTCAAACAATGAAACTTGATTATAATAAATGAGTTACGGTTGTGAAGCATGTTGGGGGTTAACTGGGTAGGTAAAAATAATCAAAATTTCACACCTAGGATGGGGGATTCTGAGTATCAATCTAAGAACATGTTTACCTGAACAACGGAACCCAAAATAAGGTGAGAACAAGCTTCATGAGTCATCCTATGACTCATAGTCTAGTACTACAATTAGTGTGATGGCTTGTTGGAACTGCCCCAAGTCATTGAAAGTGAAAAATCCTGGTACAGAACCTAGTATGATCCGTGGTATCCTACTATGAGTTGTACCTGGTAATCGTACCATGAATCTGAAAGGGTCAAAGTTCAAAAGTAACAATATGACCCTTTGTACAACCTGTAGAATCTAATAACGATCCGTAACTTGAGCCATACAAAAATACAAACTATCAGAATTCTAGGGAAATCCTCATACCACTCCTAGTATGAACCATACCAACCCAGTATGAGTGGTAGCAAGGAGTTGTACCAGAAGCACTAAATGTTACGAGTCTCAATATAAATCATACCACCTAGGTACGATCCATATTGTATACTCGTGGAAAATTTCAGAGGATATTTTTCTTGCTTTCTTTCTCTCAGATCATACATAGCAACCTTCTTCTCCACAGGTACAATGACATTCAAAAGGATATCAAATAAAAAGCCCCAAGACAAAAGGGATAGGGCTGAAATAGTTGCTCAGAGGGCATTGAGAGATGAGCCCTCTGACTATGATCAAGCAAGAAACACCCCTAGTGGTTCAGTAGAGGAGCACCAAGTTGAGACCTCTGACACTGATGAGCCATGGACCACTAGGGCCCAGGCCAAGGTTCAGGCTGAAGCTACAGCCGCTGCTCCCCAGTTTGATGAGGGAGCAGGGGAGCAGTCCAAGAGTTTGGGAGTCGCTATAATGAGGAGAAGGGTTCGAGGAGACCCAATACAAATATGGTTACAATGAGGCCAATGAGGAGGAAGGTAACCAAACTCCGCCTTGGGAAAACCGCACTACTAGGTGGAGAGTGCCCGATGCTCAGGAGAATTATGAGCAGGGTCTCTCTCTCACCTCAAAGAATCATCCAAGGCAGAGTATATAGGAAGAACCATGGATCCTTACTAGTGCCTTGAATGAGGTTAAGGAAATGAAGTGGATTTTTATCTTCTACGGATTCGAATAGATGGCTAAAACTTTGGAGAAATATAGTGCTGAGATGGTTTAGGAGTTCTACACCAATTACTTGGCCAATATGGAGCAGAAAGAAAAAGGTGGGAAAAAATTGAAAGAACAACCCAAACTTGAGAGTGTGATGGTTCAGGGACAAGTAGTTGACATCTCTAAGCAAACCATTGCAAGTATGCTATATGGGTCTCAATTCAGAGCTCTAGAATTGACAGCTGAGTTCGACTACCGTGTAGATGCTCTAAAAATGGTAAAGAAACTGGGTTTCGAGGAGAGGCAGATCCAAGTGAAATGGCTAGCTGGGGTTCTAGCCAAAGACAAGGAGGAAGTTGATTGGGTGGCTAGTGGAAAACAGGTCAATAAAGCCTCGCTGAACTTTCTAGCAACAACCTGTTTGACACTAGTCCGCCACAAGTTGGTGCCGACAGTCAATGACAACACCCTTAGTGTAGCAGAGAGGCTTTGGTGTCATGTATCATATCGTTATATTGGTCATAGTAGAGGAGATCCGAGACTGGTTTATAGGGTTGAGCACTACCCTCCCATTCCCGAGTCTCGTGCCAGGTTATGCTTGGAGTCAGGCCCTAAGGTGAAACTGGAGGTAGATCACTTGATTGGAGGCCAAAAGACTGCAGACATAGGCCTTATATAGGATGACATGAACCCGGTTAGCCAAGTTAGACTTCCTACTGCAGTCCCACTACCACGGGCATCTAGGGGTGAGCATGTTGATGCCCCACTTCAATGGAGTAGGGAGAGATGTTGGCTATAGAGGCCAGGAACACACATGCAGCTCCTAGTACTTCCTCTACACCGCCATTGGGCATGCCATGCCAAACCCCAGCTAGTTACATGTTGGTCACATAGGAGTTCCTCCAAAATATGGCCAAGAGGATGACAGTGACCAAGAAGGTCAACTCAATGATGGAAAATGACAAGCCTTAGGTGAAGGACGATATTGATAAGGTTGTGAGACTGTTTCACGGTCAGTTGGATAGTTTTAAGCGCTGCCTCAATGAGCACCTAGCTGAGCAGACGCAAACGGGCAGCCTTACAGAGGTGTTTGGGGATTTGCGGAACCAGGTAGCCGAGTTGTCATCTAGACAGCCAGTAATATTATTAGCCCCCCCCCCATCCTAGAGTTAGACACTAAGCTCAACGAGGAGCTAGATTTAGAGGCATACTGGGCTCCGACAACGGCCGATAGAGAAAAAGAAAAGAAGAGTGTATCAGAGGAGGTTAAAGACAAGTCCACAAGGAAGAAGAGAAAGATAAAGGAGAATAAGGAGCATAAGAAGGTAATAATGGATAGCTTGCAGACTCATGACGAGCGCACGTTAGAGTTGCGGGAGAGAGCTAGAGAAGCGGGGAGCTCCACCACTACCCTTGGAGAGCTTACGGGTGGCAACGACCCTTTGGGGGAGCCACATTCAGCATGAGTTATTGATAAGGTCGCCGAGGCAACCGGTCTAGTTGAGGAGGTGACCACTTCCCCAAGTAATGTCTCATTGAGTACGCCACTCACCGCTACCGCCACTATTGCAGCGGAGGTACCACCTCCACAGGATGACAGGAGCACTTAGAGCACCAAAGGTAATGTCCCTTTCCTTGTTCTTACAGTTGATGTTTTGGGGATAAAGAATGCTTTTAAAATAGGGGTGTAACTTGTAGTTTTTGCAGTTTTGACTTTCATCCAAAGGTTTTTGTTGTTGTGTTTCTTTTTCCTCAGACATGCTATCTAGTAGAATCGACATGTTTAGAATTTTATTTTGTGTTTTGTTTAGCCAGAAGTAGTTAGGAGTACTTTACAGCCAATAAATACACATGTTTTAAAATATTAAAGAAAATGACCTTGTCTGAAAATTTTTGGTTGTCTAGCTGTGTATGTTAACAACAATGCATGATTTCTGTGGATCTTTTTATGGCATTTAGTCTATTAGCATATGTAATTATAGCTTAGTTGTGCATGAACTGGATAGGTAGAATTAATGCAAACCTATACCATGAGTGAGTGAGGATTTATACTCAGTTCAATACTGAGTTAGGATCTAGAACTTGTCTGGTTGGTCTTTACATAGGCTGTAGGATAGTTGGTTAGGAAAGGATCATAGTTCATTCTTTATTTTAGCCACTTTAGCTTAAGTGATCCAACCACATAAAAATGAATCCCTTGATCTCGGCTTTGAGCTTAAACTTGACCATTTTTCTTTCATTACCCATTCACCTTTCCTATTGTTTATAATGAACCTGTTTGACCTTGGTCCCTCCTTGGACATTATGAATCTCGACTAAGGAAAAATGCATAAGTTGAGGGTGTCTATAGTAGGGGTGCATAGACTGTGAGGATGTGGGAAACAAAGAAAAGAAAATCAAAGGAAAAGTGGGGTGTAGTGTGAAAAGAAAAATGAATAAAAGAAGAGTTGATATGAAAAGAAAAAGACAAGAGAAAAAAAAGAAAATATGAAAAGATGAGAAAAATAAACCACACTCACACATTGCATTTGAAAAGAGAGAAAAGGGAGGAAAAGTGGAAAAAGTGAAAAAAGGGTATAAAGTGAAATTGAAGCCAAGTATGTAGTGCAAAGGAGGATTTAGTCACTAAATTCCATATTTACCATACTCATCCCAAAGCCTACCTTACAAGCCAAATAAATTCCTATAGTGATTCTAGCCTAACTGTCCAAAAAGCCTAAGCAGAAAAAATAAGGGCAAGCCTATGGTATTCGATGTGCAGTATTTGAAACTTCATTGTGAGAGTAAGAGTCTTACTTTCTTAGTCCCAAGTTTCATATTTCTATATATCTTTTAATTTTGGGAACTTCATTTGAAGAGAGAGTACTTGGTTTGTATTATATTTTGCCAATTGTCTATGTGAGTAGCACTAGTGATAGCTTGATTCTCTGCTGATAGTTAGATGTCATATCTTCATCCCTATAGATCATGAGTTTTAGTTACATGAGAGCATAGTTGTTATACCCCCGAATCCCTAAGATCTGACTCGGGAGTTGAAATGTAGAAAACAAAACTTTTTGCACCAGATCAAGGGACGAGTCATCCAGTGACCCGTCAGGATGACCATGAGTCATTAAGAGACCCGTGGTGAGGAGTTTGACTTGGTTGAAAACTTTCAAGTTTGGGGTGACCACGGGTGTGACCACGAGTTTTGGTCAACTCCACGATCCGTTAGGTCACCTGTGGTCAAGGATGGTCGAAGGAAGAAGAGAAGTTGGCAATGTTGGCGACGGGTCATCACCACGACTCGTTGGGTGCACCAAGAGCCGTGGTGTCCCCCGTGATGACTCCCAGGTGAGTTTTGGTAGTGTACTTGATGGATGGAAGACCATGAGTCGTGGCCAACGGGACGACGCGTCTAGTCCCTCATTGAGACTGGCAATCTATTTTTCCCTGCAAGTTTATTAAGGGCTTTTTAATAATTTCCATGTTCCTAAGGCCTAAACTATGTTTAAGCTCTGAATAGTGAGTGTTAAGAGGGGTAAGTTCATTCTAGGATCATTCACATTCATGCATGCAAGTTTAGAGGTCTAAAGAGGTGATCAAGCCTAGATCATCAAGGTTCTTCCTCAAATCTTCATTGGAAATTCAAGAAAGTTGTAGAATCAAATCCTCTTAGGTATGTAAGGCTATGAATGGGTGCAATTATTAACACCCATGCCCAATTCTCTCTCAATTCATGATGTTCTAGTTGATGATTCCATGGGGTTTTACCCAATGCATGAATTCCTAAGTTTCAATCATGGGTATGATCTAAGCATGTTTTAAATGATGAATTATGATTAATGGATAGATTTTACAATGTTTTAAATTATAAATTATGTTTTCAAGTTTTCTAAACTATGATTCCCATCCATGAATGTTCACGAAAGTTGAGATCTATGAGATATATGTTCAAGTATGATGTGATGTTTTTGAAGAAAGTATGATTTCTAAAGACCCATGTTTATGTTCATGTTTTCAAAGTGAATCTAGTTGATTTCAAGAATATTAAACTATTGGGCAAGCCCATATGATCAAGTATGCCTTATGATTTCATGAATTAGCTTGCCACTTGGTTTTGGAGTCAAGACTCCCATTATTTTCAACTTGTGGTATGGTTTGAGACAAGGATCCTCATGTTATGATTTCAGATTATGCATGTATGTTATTATTCAGCTTCGTCATTTAACGATGGACAGCTTCATTGAAAAATGAAGAGTATATGCATGTTTTTGGGAGTAGTGTCTAGCACCGAGCAGGCTAAGGGTCAGTCAAGTCTATGCCTTAGAACTATGTGCCAACGTAGGTATGATCAGATTATTTGGGACCTCCTTTGGAGCTTTCTCCTTACCCCAAAAGGCCTTGATCTTAATATCAATATCATGGTAGAGCCCTTAGTCCCCGCAAGGCTTTGGATGGCTCTGCCCACTTGAGTGTGATAGTCATGACTAAGTAAGATCTATCGTGGGAATGTAGGTTATATGACGAGTCTCCCATTGTTCCTCATGATTTCAGTTATGCATGTACATCAGTCATGATATTATGTTTTCAGCAGGTTTGACCCAATGTTTAGTTTTACTTATGATTATTAGTTCTCAGCTTTGGGTCATTCTATTTAGTTATGATGTTCAGTTATGTTCAGATCATGGTTTCAAAAAATAGCATGCAATCCCTACTCTCAGAATCTTATCTTGATTATGTTTTATATTATGCATGTTTAATGATTTTACTTACTTAGCGATTTTACTTACCTTGCATACTCGGTACATTCCACATACTGACCGCATACTCTATGATGTATCATTTCATGATACAGGCTCTAATATCTAGACTCCATCCCGCCGCTAGTCAGACTTTCGGAGTTAGCTATTCTTATTATCAGTTAGTGAGTCCTCATCTTGCAAGGGCCCTTCCTATCAATTGTATGTAGTATTTTTAGTTTTTAGACTATAGAGAGTTTGTTCGGGGTTTTGTCCCATCAACTCATCAGTTTAGAGGCTTTTCGAACATAGTGTGTATTCAGCGTTGGATTCATGTATGTATTCAGATATTAAGTTTTGTTTAGACTTCCGCTATGTTATTTATGATTATCTTCCACTTATCTATGATTGAGTTAGATGTATGTTCATTCCGTTGGTCGATTTGGAGCTTCTCGAGGTTTCTTGTTCCGTGTCTCGATCTGGGCCTATGTTCGGGTCGTGACAATAACTGACTTTGTTTGAATGAAAAAGTGGGTCAAAAGTTGATTGTGGTTTCTATTCATATTTTGGTTATGTTGGTTGTAGGTCTTCTAGTTTACTTTCTAGTTAAGTGTTGTTTTATAGTTTTGTTTTGTTTGCCTGAGTACATGCAAAAGTCTTAAGTTGAAGGTGTTGATGTGTTGTGGGTCTACAACACTTTTGATGCTTAAAAATGATTAAATAAGCATGGACTTAGGTATGTTTATACAGATATAATACACATTTACTTTGTTTTCAGAGAAATTAGGTATTGGAGTTAAAATGTGCAAAAGCAGTGAAAAAAATGCAAAAAAAGGGCTAAGTACGGACCTCAGTATGAGTCGTACCATCCTGGTATGCGTTCTACTGAGAATCATGAAAAAGACCAGAAGATGTGTTGAATCAAAGAGACAAAGTATGACTCTTGGTACAAGACATACCAAGGAAGACGTGATAAAGTTCGGAGGAAATTACACTGAGTCAGTTTTCTGGTATGAGTAGCAACCATGAATCGTGTTATCTACCTATGACCCATACCACGCAGCTATGGTGAATTTCAAAAGAATTGAATAATGGAATATCTCAAGGTACGACCAAAAGTCACAAGTCCTAGGATGAAGGTACGAGTCGTACCAAGTCACTCGTGGAAATAATTGGAGGATGCCAGAAGTTTCAGGTTCAGACCACAACTAGATTGTACAACTCATAGGTTTATGATATGATTCGTTCCAGCTTCCAATACTTGGTCAAAATTAGAAGAACCAGCCAACGTACAATTTAAGGTACGACCTATACGGTTGAAGGTACGACCCATACAATTATGGTACGGGTCATAGGTGAAGTCGGCGACAGTTTAGTAGTTCTCCTGTTAATTTATAAAAGTTTCTAATTATTTGTATAAATATTTTTCTAGGTTGTTTCTATTAGAAAGAGAACCGAATTCAATTATTAAGCGAAGTTTTTGACTTTTGGTATTATTGGAAGCAACTGTTGGGAGATTTCTTTCTTTGATTCTTCCATTGTACTTTAATAGTTCTTCATTAATTCTTGCAATAATCAAGTGGGTTTTCTTCCAACCATCTTTATAAGTACTAGATTATGTGTTTGTTGATTAATGCATATAATTCTCTTACAATCATGATAGGCTAAAACCTCCACAACTACGGTTGTGGGAACCATGGTGAATTAACATACTAGGGTTTGCACAAAATGACTCTAAACCAATGCTGATGCTTATATTGTATTCTCTTCGGCTTTAATGTTTCTTAACGGAGCGTAACGTTAGTTACTTTCCTGTATTCTTTAGTTGCTTGAATCTAGAGAAGTAGAGATTAGGAAAAGATAATTACAACAAAGTTTTGATCTTTATGGGTCATTGTATGACTTGAGCTGCGGTTGCAAGTTAGTTAATTTGGAAAAAGTTGATAATGGTTGAAGTGAAATCACTAATGACACCTAATCTGGTGATTGAGTGTAGTTATCCAATAGGGATGAATCAGTCATTTGGATAAACCCTAATTATCAATTCTACAAGAAATTGGAAAATATCACGAATGTAAAACCCGAATTAGTAATGAATCTATGGGGACACTTTCCTAGTTATTTGCATTAACTTGATAAACAATGGCCAAATCTCAACAGTGTTACGTATTTGCTTCTATAAAGCCCCCCTCAAGGAAATAACAGACTTAAAAGCTTAAATACTAGCATTATTTTATATCTTAACCATATTCCCTGTGGGATCGACCCCAACCTAGTTGGGTTCTTTAATGACAATGTCCGCATCATACTCTTACAAGAGTGTTCTTTTAGCATTATTATGTGGTCAGATTCGAGCTCTAATAGTTTCTTTAGGACTGGAGGATGATTTGTGACTTATTTAGATAATTTTTTATGGGTCACTAATTAGTTTTATTCTATTCTATTTTAAATATTAGAGTTGATGTCATGCCCCGAGCTTACTCCTTGGATAGGACACGATACTTGGAGTCATAAGTGACTCCAAGTCAACCCCTGGTCTATCATACACTGGCATTTTGAGCAACATATAAATACATATAGTGGAAGTTTAAAGCATACATATAAATACTTTGAGAGAAATAAAGCTGGATCATAATATTAGAAAATATTAGAACAAAGTTACATGCCTGAAACAAAACCAATCTGCGTTTGAAAGACACTAACACTAATGAGTTGCTGGGATAAGCCCCCAGCCAAGTCCAAATATAAATAGAAGGAAAGAGCATATAGTTGAAGTAAATAAATCTCCTTCCTGAAAGAATGAGGACTCACCAACTAGAATAGCTAAGATCTTCAATGAGCGGACGGCTAATGAAGCTGAGACTGAGATACTGCAGTTGTATCATAAAATGATACAACATAAACGTATGTGTCAATACTTTGAATGTACTGAGTAAGTGAGAGAAACAAAACACGATGGAATAAAATCTGAACTGAAAAGACATGCAATGACCAACTAAAACTACTGAATTAAATAACTGAAATAACTGAGATGGTCTAAAAGACCCTGTCTGATGGTCAAACCGTGTTCTAAATCTGGAATACTGATATGAAACTGGACTGAACTGACTAGTGGGAGAGTCTATAACCGTCATATTACCACGTGAGCTTGATGTAGAGTCCGATATATACACCCTATCGGTAGGACACAATATACCTTTCCAGGGTATAAAGGCATGAACTGGGTGATCACAAATGTATGGGTCCAATCAGGCCGATAAATACTGTAACTTACGCTGGTAATATAGTTTTGGGAACCTGGGTACGCTGGAACCCTGGTCTGCTCGGTGCTAAGTCCTACTCCCACTAGATAGTTCTGGAATGAATACTAAGCTGATAGCTCAAAACTGGGGCCCAAGACTAGTCAGTTATACATTTATGAAAGCATACTTAGAGTCTTAACATACTAGATTCTAAAACTGGGTTCTAAGACTGGTCAGAGCTGCTTATCTAGAAGCGTCGTAACCGTCTATAGAAAAAACTAAAATAAAAAACTGGGGTCCTAAGGATAGTCAGAACTATATATCTAAAGTGTCATGACCGCTTAGTGGAACAATAAAACTGAGTTCTGAATCTGATTCTGATAACTAGGTACTACTGACACCTAGGAAAATTCTGTAGTCAAACTTATCAGCTTACATTTTCTAACTGACACTGAGAATTCTAACATTCTTACTGAAACTGAATTGAAAATATTCTAATTGAAATTCAATGCTACTAACAACATGGGAGTTCCCAACACTGATAAAAATCAAGCTAAAATTCGACATTCAAGCACTAATATAGATTTCAAGATTTTCTAGTCTAAGAAATAGCGGTAAATTTCACTTCACAAGATTCAACATCATTTCAGTCACAAACTAGTGGAGAATATCTATAATTGACATGGTATACTAATCCACGTGATTTAGACAAAGTATGACTAGCAATTTCTTAACATTAAGAAATTTCAGGACTATAATTGATAGAGAGAAATAGGGAGGAATTTGGGGAAACAAGGGAAGAACTATTCTCTTGTTGAATTCCCACATACCTGGTGAAAAAGCCCGAAGAATTCCTTGAGAAATTGAGGAGAAAAGATTTCCCTAGCTCTTGCTCTGGAAAACTCTGAGAGAAGCTCTATGATCTGTTTTTCTGAAAGTCTGAGTGGGAAATGAGGAAAGAAACTATTTAACCCCACTAATAAGTCTGAAAATATGCTTTAAACGACATATTTTAATGTTTAGGAGAGTAGGAATTTACTAAAAGGCCCTTGAAACTAACAAGGAAAAACTGACTGTCAGTCCCCATGAGTGACCTAATGGGTCATGGTCAATGACCACGACTCGTGGTCACAGTCGTGGTCACACTCGTGAGGTGCACTTCCTGGAAAATATGGATGGTCACCACGAGGGACCTAACGACTTGTTACTCTAGGCCACGACTCATGGCATCACCCATCAGGTGCATCGCTTCAACTCCAAATAATTTTTATCTAGCTGACCATGACTCATCCCACGAATCGTGGTGACTGACCACGACCCGTAGGGTCCTTCCGTTAGGTACACTGACTCCTTTCTTCCATTTCTCAATCACCCCTTCCTACGACTGACCTAGTGAGTTATGGGGCTTGACCACGACTCATGGTCATATCCGTGGGGAGTCAACTTCCTAAGGAACTTGCCACGACTCATCCAACAACCCATTAGTTGCTATAATGACTCATTAGATGAGTCATTCTGAGGAATTTTTGCAGATTTTTTCTGCTGAGCTCATTTCAAATTCCTGGTTTAAATCTTGAAAACTTTTGGCGTGTTACAATATTTTCCCCTTGGGATCATTCGTCCTCGATTGAAGACTAAAACTGTTGAAAATTTTGGAAAAGAGCTGAGATTCCTAGACTAAGACTATGAGCTGGGTTTTGAAGGAGTAACTAACTCTGAACTAACTTTACCATACTAACAAAGCTGATGCAACTAGAATGCACATAGAAAATCTAGGTAAAGCTGGTGAGTATGGGATTGAATAGAGTATTAGGGAGGAATTTAGTACCTAATTCCAGGAATGAACTGGAAGGGAACAAGTGTTGGTATCCAGCCCTCATATGTGCTTCACCTTCCCCCGTTGCTCCTTCTGCATGCTAATTTCTCCATAAGACCTTGACTGAAGCTACCTTCTTATTCCTCATCTTATGAACCTAATGGTCAAGGATCTGGATTGGGACCTCCTCATATGAGAAACTATCTTTTACTTCCACACTATCCAATGGCACAATTAAAGTTCGATCACCAATGCTTTTCTTCACTAGTGACACAAGGAATATTGGGTGCACAGAAGCCAACTCTGAAGGTAATTCCAGCTCATAGGCTACTTTTCCAATTCGCCTCAGAATTCTGTAGGGTCCCACATATCTCAGAATGAGCTTTCCCTTCTTCCCAAATCTCATCACTCCTTTCATGGGTGAAATTTTCAAGTAGACCCAGTCATCCATAGCGAACTCCAATTCTCTTCTCCTCACATCAGCATATGATTTCAGCTGACTCTAAGCTGTATTCAATCTTTCTCTGATGAGTTTACCTTCTTCATAGCTTCATGAACTGAGTCTGGCCTGATTATAATAGCTTCACCAACCTCAAACCATCTAATAGGAGACCTGCACCTTCTACCATACAATGCCTCAAATGGGGCCATCTGGATACTGGAGTGGTAGCTGTTGTTGTATGCAAACTCGATAAGAGGCAGGTGGGATTGAAATCAATCGCGCACACTCTCAACATTTCTTCCAGGTTCTGAATAGTCCACTCAGCTTGCTCATCTGTCTGCGGGTGAAAAGTTGTGATGAGCTTGACCTGGGTTCCAAGTCCCTTCTAAAAAGGCTTCCAGAAATGTGAGGTGAACTAGGTACCTGTTCGGGCTTCTGTGGCAACTACATGCAAGTGCACGTGGTCGAACAAGTAATAAAATGGCTTAAGTAAGCCAAGTATCGATCCCATAGGGACTGAACTAAGGTAATAATCAACTTAAGTGTTAATGAACTCTAACTTTAAAAATGCAGACAACAATTTAAATAGGATGTTGAGAGTTTAGTTTCCCAATTTATACGAATCTAAGACAAAATTATAAGGTGAGTCTGAACTATAGTAATGAGCATGCTGAGGATAAAACGAACATGCAGGGAAGTAATTTGTCGATACAATTTAGTTAATCTTTCCTTCGGTTGCTAGTCAAGAATTATTGCCTATGAATTGAAACTTTCGTATCCTACCCAACTTAAGAATCATGAACCTTCAACCTACATTTCTGTGATAAAAGAATTTCATATTCTAGCCATACAAAACTGATTCCTTAATTGACTAATACAACTTTCAGATATATTTCTATTCTGAATGTAAATCAATTCTCAATTTTTCCAAACTAAGAAGAGATCATATCCTACCAATTCACAACTTTCCAATTTCTTTTCTTCTCAAAATCAAAATTGGATTTTTTAGATATACATTAACATTGGCCAAACATTAATGCAGTAAGAACAAGAATTGATAGAACAACCATTGAAGAAAAGATGAAAACTAAATTGATCAACAATTACATTCCACTACAATTATTGTTAACCTCAACAAGAAGTGAATTTAGCCACTCATTTGTGGATTAAACATCATCAAATGAGTATAAATCATACAAACAATTGAGATAAAAGAGAAAGAGATAGAGAAGAACCCTAGATTTTTCATCCCCTCAACTGCCTGTGACCCACGTCCTTGCTGAACTAAGTCAGAATAATTAAAAATAAACCTAAGGTTGCTATTTATACTGGTGGGAATTTTTCCTGGAATAACAAGCAACGTGGCACGGAGTGTATCTCGGAGCACTCCCTCCGTGCCACGGTGCAAACGCGGACCCTCACTGGAATTAGGTTCCTCAGCAATTCCTCCTTGGCATGCCACGGCCTGCAACGCGGAGCCAGGCCAACGTGCAACGGCGCAGTCGCGAATCTTTACTGGAAGTTGATGTCCTAGGTCAATGTCCCCAACGTGCCACGGCTTGTATCGCGTGGCATTGCCTCCGTGTCATGGAGGCAACGCGGACCTTCACTGGAATTGGTCAAACTAAACATCTGAGGCAGAATGTCTCCGCGATGGCAGCATGACACGGCTCCATCGCGGAGCCCTTATTTTTGCTGCTCTTCCTTGACCTTTTCCACTGCTCGCTTCCAAGTCCATTCTCGATCTTTACCAACATGTATCTTAGCTTCCTAAAATTACATTTTACCTACAAAACAACACTAGTAATGTTGGTTAGTATAAATTCACATTTTAACTACAAATCACATGAGAATGCACACATAAGGATAGATAAACAAGACGAAATGAAGCATTTGAGCATCACTTGGGCATATAATTCTGCCCAAGATCACTTACCCCACACTTAAGACCTTGTTCGTCCTCGAACAATACTCTCACATCTCATGCAATTGATCCCCACGCATACCTACTTTGGCTTGACAATTCAAGCTACGGCTGTACCGATTATTTAATATAGCAAATCATCAAGAAAACATGCATAGTCTCATCAACACAATGACATACACCATATTAAGACCTCCTAAACTCAAGAATCGACTCTCAACCTCGGCAAACTCATGCAAATCAACTGATCAAGACATCCGACACGAAATTCAATCTCTCGTCAAGCATGTGCTCTCACAATGCAAGAGAATCTCCCCCTTTTCAATCATATGATTTCCAAAGCATTAAATGTAGGGGTATATGAACACGATTTCGCTCTCTCTCCCAAAGAATTTACATGCATCATGTCATGAACCATAGGCTTGCCTCTAGTGTATACTCCACTAAGGATGTGTGATGTAAGATCACGTAGGACTTAACGGGTTGTAATGTAAGCTAAGGAATTGGTAAATACTGGGCTAACCAATAATAGAAACTAACTTCCTTAAGCGCTTTTCAATACATCCCACCATCATTATGGGCATTGTTTCTTCCTTCATACTCTCATTCTTGAATTTTTTTTTCTTTATTTTTGTTCCCATTTCTTTAAGCACACTCGACTTAATAACAAAGATTAGTTATACATCTTTATTTTCTTTAATTTCAGCAAGTGCACCCTTGACCTTTTCTTTACTTTCACCACTTCCGCTTTTCCTTCCTTTTCACAATTCTCACTCCTTGACACTGTGGGAAAATTATTTTTCTTGAGCGCTTAAGAGTTTTGGATCAAATTCACGGCTAATGAAAAGAAGGGATTAAGCTCGGTTTCTACCTCTTCAAAGAAGAAAAAAATAGGCTAAAGGCTCAATGGGGCTAACTAGGATGTACATTCAAGGTAGGTATGGTAAGGAAAAAAACTTTCAGTTTAATCAAAGAAATGCCTACATCCTTTCCTACAATACACATCCTTCATTTCGTTTCGCACACACACCAGGCAAGTTCTAGACACTTCACAATAGCATGGAATAATCGAAACCCCACCTCACACTCCTTGCACATGCTCAACTCAAGACTTATTCACAGACTCTTCAATTAGCTAATTACAAGAATTCAATATTAAGCCTCAATCACACCGAATCGAACTCTATGGCCTAGGTATCTCAACATGTTTACACATTTACATGCTTTCATATGAATCATCTTTGCATCTCAATATCATGTACAACACGCAACAAGAATTCTGAACCATGAAGTGGCGACACGTTTGGGAAACAAACAAAAGAAAGAAAATAAAAGAAAGAAAAAAAACTACTCCTATCGACTACATTTCCCTTAAGACGGTCGTCATCCATCCATCATAGGGAACGGTCACTATTTACGACTTTGGTTTAATGGGATTATTCTCGATAAAAGCACCGAAAATAAAGGTCGACAAACCCAATCATAAGAAAATTCAACAAAAAATTTAAAAATATCGATAATGTTGATAGAAAACAAAAATATTTACAAAAAAATATTTACACAACCAACCAATCAACAACAACTCACACAACCACAACAGCTTACATGCATTACAACACCACTTAATTACAAAGCACATCACAAAGGGTCACAGGGTCATATTTTTTTTCACAAGCACAACAACACAAAACATAAACATAAACAAAAACAACAACGAAACATCCATCACCTAACTACTCCCACCCAACACTTAAACCGAACACTGTCCCCAGTGTTCACAAAATTCAACATATCACAAAGGTGGGTGGTGAAACTCCCTGATCAATCGAAGTATTCAACTTCTTCATCAGGTGTCGTTGCCTCATCTCCCATATCCGAATCGCCCCCGCTCTCCTCATCTGACGCAACATCTGAGTCCTCATGGCTCTCCTCATCAGTGGGGACATCATCATCTACAGGCTCCACAAAAGCTGGCCCCACTCGGCATAGCGCCCGGGCATTCTCGCCAAAGGGGTAATCTAGCTCGAGTTGCTATAGCTCATATTCTGTTGCTGGCCTCCCGCCTATGCGAAACTACAACATCTGCATCCCGTACATGTGGGCCATATATTGATCACCCCGAGCATGTCGCTCGGCTAGTGTGAGAATTGGCCCGTGAGTAGTGTAAGGTGCCTTGGTTTTTGTGACATCCAGGGCATGCCTATCCATTTGCGGGATGTAGTCCAGGGCCTCTTCCTCAATATCATGGCCGCTCAAGATTGTGGTCAGCAAACCACTGAACCCGTACCTGTGCCCTTGATGGAGTCGGGCTCTCTTCATGGCGGAGATGATCACCGCCCCAACATTTATCTCAAGCCCTTTCATCAGGGCATATACCATGCATACTCGATCCCGGGTGACATCTGTCATGTGCACCCCCGGGATCAAGAAGGAACACATAATTTTGAGCCAAATCCTGGCTTCCCTGTTTATTTGAGAGTAAGGCAGTGTCTGATGGTAGCCCCTCTCCTTGTGCCTTCTCTACCGTGCTGTCGAACGGGCTCCACACAGAGTGCGTCTGATGTCCTCATATGGTGGAGTTATGTTCAGTTGCCGGAGTACATGGGCGTCTGTGTCCCGCGCCCCCAATATAACATTCAGGTGATGGGGCTCAAAGGTGATAACCTGCCCTCTTATTTTAACGGTGTGACTGCGGAGGGTCGGGTTCCAGTTGGCATAGAACTCCCGAATCAGATGGAGATTGCACTCCTTGGGCTCTTCGAAGATGAAGTTCATCCTGGCATTGTCAATCCGATGTACGATTTTGGGGAATTGTTGTGCCAGCGATTCCCTTGCAATGTGCTCCTCTGGGAAGTATTTGGTATCTTTGTGTTTTTCATACCATTTCTTCCCTTCATCCGTCACCCATCGGGTTCCGCATTGCCGGCGTTGGCCTCGCGAAACCGCTGATGCTGCTGGAACTGCTGTTCCCAATCGAATCCTTTTTCTGCCGGCGCCCCAATGTAGATGCGCCCTTTCCCTTGTCTTGCCTGCCTGACTTTGTTCATGTACCATCGAACAGACAATCCCAATGTTATTCAAGTCAAACATAGTTGCAACTAAGGTTGGGTGTAGTTAGGCCACCCCACACTTAGTCTTTAGCCACAATTAAAATAATTCGGCAAGACAATCATGCTTTCCCAATTCTTATCAATCAAAGTGCTTAGTGCATTCAGATAAGTCGATGGAATAATTACTATGTACTACTCATACTTCGTACAACGACTAACAATATCACCATTGATTCCATTACATCACATAGCACTTAGCCAAAATTTTTATTCTCAACAACCTATGCAATTCACCAATTTTATTTTTCCGACAATTCCCTTGTATACATAGCATATTCATCTATATTCACAACATCATTCACATCACCCAACATGCACAACCCAAATTTTTTCACATTTTCCACCAAATTTAGTTTCTTCCTATTCAAATTCAAACCCTAGCTACCAATTTCACAAAAATTCAATCAAACACGCATTCATCGAGTTCACATACTCACAATGATACTATGAACATCAATCAATCAAAATTCAAGTGAATTCAAACTTAATTTACACTTAGGGCAAGGTTTACTCACCTCACACGCTCAAAAATTGAAAATTTAAGCAAAAATTGAGGTTAAGTTCAAGAACATACCTTTAATCCGATGAAATCGAAGAAAAGTTGAAGAAAACTCGTGCCTAGGTCTGTGTCACGTTGGGGAAGGAGGAAATTTGGGGAGTTGATCACGGAGGGAATGGGAAATAAGGAAAAATGAGGGGATTTCAGGGTTTAAAGGGTGTTTTTCGCGCGGGTTACCAAGCGACCCGGTGTGACCCGACGCGAATTACACCTCAACGTGTCACGGAGGGTAATGCGGAGCACACCCTCCGTGACATGGAGCCATCGCGCCCCTGTTCTGGAATTTTTTAAAAATTCTGAAATAGGCATCAACGTGTCACAGAGGGTAACGCGGAGGCCCTCCTCCATGACACGCAGCCAACGCATAGGCTCACTGTAATGCCACTTTTTTATTTTTCTCACCTCAATTTTTCTCCTTTGCAATTCTTTGCATTTTTTCCCTGTGTTCCACCTGAAAATCATCTCACAACAAGAAATTGGTTAGAATTCATAGGTTTCAACGCAACAATAATTTTTTTTTCTATTTATTTTTTTCTTTTTCTCTTTTTTTCTCTTTTTATTCACTATTCTATTGATCTATTACAACAATTTCACGGGTTGCCTCCCGCGCAGCGCCTGGTTTACCATCGCGGCTCGACGTCATTAACACTCAATCATCCTCTAGAGTGATGGACGTCTTCTCCCAAATAACTTCCTCACCCCGGTAATGCTTACAACGTTGCTCATTAACCAAGAACGTGGCACTTCGATCTTCTTGCCACAACTCCAGTTTTGGTGCTTCCTTAATCGATGGTTTCGGCAATGGTACTAGGAACCTTATTAATGGATGAAAGTCATGCTTCCCGAGATACCATTATGGTTCATTCAACATTTGCACCCTCTCATAAGTATCTCTATCTCCAAAATGATCGGAGCTCACCAATTCTCTTCCCAATGGATCTCGAGATTCAACAATCGGAAGAATTTCTGCTTGATTTAGCACATTGATTGCTGAAAGCTCCACATACATGGCCGGAAGCTTCGTGGCCTTATTTACATCAAATACCTCCACTTTGTCATGCACCCGCATGGTTAGCTGCCCTGCAGCTACATCAATCAAAGCTCTCCCGATTGCCAAGAAAGGACATCCCAAAATAAATGGGACTTCCGCATCCAGCTCAAAATCCAGAATAATAAAATCTACCGGGAAGATAAGGGAGCGCACTTGCACCAACACGTCCTCCACAATGCCATCTGGGCTGGCTAAAGAACGGTTCGCTAACTGCAAGATCACCGTAGTTGGTCTAGGACTGCCCAGCCCCAACTTCTTGAACACCGATATCGGCATCAAGTTAATACTCGCTCCCAAATCGCATAATCCGCGAGCTCGGATACTTTGCCCAATTGTGATTTGAATTGTTAAGCTCCTAGGGTCCTTGAAATTTGTTGGCAACCTGTTCTGTATCCGGGAAGTACACTCCTAAGTAAGCGCCACCGTAGCATACTCTGTCAATCTGCTTTTATTGGCTATGATGTCCATGATATACTTTGCATACTTCGGCACTCCCTGCAAAATATCAACCAGAGGTAAATTAATGTGTACCTGTTTAAGCACCTCCATGAACTTTTTGAAACAAGCTTCCTCCTTGTGTTTCTTTAATCTTTGAGGGAACGGGGGTGGTGGTCTTTCTGCTTCAACTGCCTTCTCCTTCCCCCTTTCAACATCCTGTTCCCTTTCTTTCTCTACTACTCCTGACTGCTGAGGTGGTCTTTCTGGTTCCACCTCCTTGAGTTGTAAACCACTCCTTGTGGTCACTGCATTTACTTGCTTGGGATTCGGGTCAGTGTCACTCGGTAGTCCTCCTCTTAGCCTGGTGTTTTGAGCTCCAGCTAGTTGTCCAAACTGGTACTCTGACGCCTTTGTAGCTAACTGATTGTTCTTTACATCTGCTGCCAATTTCATATAATCAGCCTGCAATTGAGCTTGGTTAGCTATCATTGTTTTAAAAATTTCCTCAATGTTGGTGGGTAGGGGAGGAGGTGCATTGTGTCCTCTATATTGAGTCTGATAATTCTGCTGCCCTCCTTGATTTCTCTGTGCGCCCTAATTCGAACTCTGCCCTTGATGGCTGTTACTACCCTAAGAGAAATTCAGATGATTTCTCCAATTCGAGTTGTAGTTGTTGCCATACTATTGGTGATTATTTCTCTGTACATTACCAATAAAGTTCACCGAATCTGGATTTGCACCACAACACTCAGCTGAGTCTTCATTACTACCGCATACTTCACACCAAATCTGTTGCACTACATTTATTGGGGCTTGAGATTGATTCAAGCTCATATTGTTGAAGTGGGTGTTGAGTTGATTTTGCAGCACATCTACCTGTGCAGTGAGAGCTGTAAAACCATCCACTTCCAAGACTCCTACCGCTTTCCTTGTTCCTCCTCTAGAAGAGTCCGCATTCCACTCTGGATTTCCCTACTAAATACAATTTAACAAAGTATACAGCTCCTCGTAAGTCTTTTCTAATACTTGTCCCCTAGCTGCTGAGTCTAGCAAAATTTTTGTGTGGGGTTCCAAACCCTCTATGAAAGTATGCACCTGCACATCATTGGACTGGTGATGGTGAGGACAATCCCTTAGCAATGATTTGAACCTTTCCCAAGCTTGATACAGATTCTCCCCCTCTCTTTGTTTAAAACTTAGAATCTGACTTCTAAGTCTTGCTGTTTTCCCGGATGGAAGGAACCGTATCAAAATTTTCTTGCAAGATCATCCCAAGTGGTGATAGAATTAGGTGGCTCAGCTTTTAACCACCTCTTTGCTTCTCCCAATAATAAAAATGGGAATAATGTAATCCTTACGTAATTGGATGATACTCCAGCGGGGATGTAAGTGTCACTTATCTCCAAAACGTTTTGGAGATGTTGTTGTGGATCTTCGTGAGGGAGACCTGTGATTGCCCGCCGGTGTGCAGCAATTGCACTATATTCTGTTTCAGCTCAAACCTCCCTCCTGGCTCAGGTTTCTGAATACTTGATGTAACTTTGTTAGCATGTGGGATTGCAACTTCGTTGAACCGGCCTAGCTGCCATTTCCTTGGGCACTAACACTGCCCTCACAAGTGGTGGATTCTATTGTTGCTCCAGGATTGTCTGTCTGAGCAACTGTAGCTTTCTCTCTAGAGCTTCCCTTCTTTAATGATGGAATTGTCTTTCCGGCTCTAAGTATGAATCCACCAACTCCTTGTCTCTTTCCAGTGTTCAACAGAATTCAATATCTGCAAAAGATAGGCTAAGATCAAGTTGTCAGCACTTATATAGAAATTGTAAACTAACACTAAGAAAACAATTTTACCAATTGCCAGTCCGTGGCAACGGCGCCAAAAACTTGTTCGGGCTTCTGTGGAAACTACACGCAAGTGCACGTGGTCGAACAAGTAGTAAAATGGCTTAAGTAAGCCAAGTATCGATCCCACAAGGACAGAACTAAGGTAATAATCAACTTAAGTGTTAATGAACTCTAACTTTAAAAATGCAGACAACAATTTAAATAGGATGTTGAGAGTTTAGTTTCCCAATTTATACGAATCTAAGATAAAATTATAAGGTGAGTCTGAACTATAGTAATGAGCATGCTGAGGCTAAAATGAACATGCAGGGAAGTAATTTTTCGATACAATTCAGTTAATCTTTCCTTCGGTTGCTAGTCAAGAATTATTGCCTATGGATTGAAACTTTTGTATCCTACCCAACTTAAGAATCATGAACCTTCAACCTACATTTCTGTGATAAAAGAATTTCATGTTCTAGCCATACAAAACCGATTCCTTAATTGACTAATACAACTTTTAGATATATTTCTATTCTGAATGTAAATCAATTCTCAATTTTCCCAAACTAAGAAGAGATCATATCCTACCAATTCACAACTTTCCAATTTCTTTTCTTCTCAAAATTAAAATTGGATTTTTTAGATATACATTAACATTGGCCAAACATTAATGCAGTAAGAACAAGAATTGATAGAACAACCATTGAAGAAAAGATGAAAACTAAATTGATCAACAATTACATTCCACTACAATTGTTCTTAACCTCAGCAAGAAGTGAATTTAGCCACTCATTTGTGGATTAAACATCATCAAATGAGTATAAATCATACAAACAATTGAGATAAAAGAGAAAGAGATAGAGAAGAACCCTAGATTTTTCATCCCCTCAACTGCCTGTGACCCACGTTCTTGCTCAACTAAGTCAGAATAATTAAAAATAAACCTAAGGGTGCTATTTATACTAGTGGGAATTTTTCCTGGAATAACAAGCAACGTGGCACGGAGTGTATCTCGGAGCACTCCCTCCGTGCCGCGGTGCAAACGCGGACCCTCAATGGAATTAGGTTCCACAGCAATTCCTCCTTGGCATGCCACGGCCTGCAACGCGGAGCCAGGCCAACGTGCCACGGCGCAGTCGCGAATCTTTACTGGAAGTTGATGTCCAAGGTCAATGTCCCCAACGTGCCACGGCTTGTATCGCGTGGCATTGCCTACGTGTCACGGAGGCAACACGGACCTTCACTGGAATTGGCCAAACTAAATCATCCGAGGCAGAATGCCTCCGCGATGGCAGCATGACACGGCTCCATCGGGGAGCCCTTATTTTTGCTGCTCTTCCTTGACCTTTTCTACTGCTCGCTTCCAAGTCCATTCTCGATCTTTACCAACATGTATCTTAGCTTCCTAAAATTATATTTTACCTGCAAAACAACACTAATCATGTTGGTTAGTATAAATTTACATTTTAACTACAAATCACATGAGAATGCACACATAACGATAGATAAACAAGACGAAAGGAAGCATTTGAGCGTCACTTGGGCATATAATTCTGCCCAACATTAGTACCTCTGTCTGAAATAATGGATAATGGCACCATGAAGTCTGACCAACTCTCGGATATAAAGCCTAGCATAGTCCTCAGCTGAATCTGTAGTTTTAACTGGGAGGAAATGTGTTGACTTAGTCATCCGGTCTACTACTACCCAGATGGAATCATGTTGCTGACGAGTTCGAGGTAGACCCATAATAAAGTCCGTATTTACTTCTTCCCACTTCCATATGGGTATGTTGATATCCTGGTCATACCTCCTAGTCTTTGGTGCTTTACCTCGACTTGCTGGCAGTTTGGGCACTTAGCTATGAATTCGGCAATGTCTCTCTTCATGCCGTTCCACCTATAAATATCTCGCAAATCGTGGTACATTTTAGTAGCACCAGGGTGGATGGAGTATCTCGATCTGTGTGCTTCAGCCAATATCTGCTATCTCAAGTCGTGGACATCCGGTGCACACAATCTACCCTGGTAACCGAGCATACCATCTCCCCCTTTGGAGAAAGCCTCAACCTCTTTCCTGAGAACCACTTCCTTAAGTTTAGATAAAATGGGATATTCATCCTATTTGGATGATGGAGTCTCGCTCATAGAGGAAGAGTACAGGCGCTAGCGCATTACGGCTTATGTAGTTGATCGGATCAGCCACCCCAGCCTGCCTTATAGAAGGCTTTGGCAAGCAATTTAACTTCAACAACCAAAGAGGAATCTGACCCGCTCTGCATTACCACTCCACCCTCAGCTGAGTCAATCAACCGCACCCCTAACCAAGCTAGTCTGTGAATATCCTTCGCCAATTCCTTTTTGCCTTCCTCAATATGAGCCACACTACCCAGGGCATCAGCCACCACATTGGCTTTGCTCGGGTGATATAGCAGGCTCATGTCATAATCCTTTAGGAGCTCTAACAACCTTCTCTGATGAAGATTTAGGTCCTTCTAACTGATACATACTGAAGGCTCTTGTGATCGGTGAAAACATCAACGTGAGCCCCGCACAGGTAATGTCTCCATATTTTCAACGCAAACACCACCGCTGTCAACTCTAATTCATTAGTTGGATAATTCTTCTCATGAACCTTGAGTTGTTTGTAGGCGTAGGCTATCACTTTGCCCCGGTGCATCAGAACGCAACCGAGTCCAACTCTAGAAGCGTCACAATATACTACAAACCCATCTGATCCTTCTGGTAGGGTCAACACTGGAGCGATAGTGAGTCTACTTTTTAATTCCTGAAAACACTTCTCACATGCATCTGACCACTAGAATTTCACCTTCTTCTGAGTCATCCTAGTCAGTGGAGATGCTATAGAAGAAAAGCCTTCTACAAAGCATCCGTAATAATCAGCCAAACCGAAGAAACTTCTGATTGCGATTGGGGTGGTAGGTCTGGGCTAGTTTTTCATAGCTGTTATTTTTTAATGATCAGCTTGAATGCCCTCACTTGAGACCATATGACCTAGGAAAGTCACAAACTTCAACCAGAATTCGCACTTGCTGAACTTGGCGAACAACTGGCGGTCTCTAAGTGTTCGAAGCACTATCCTCAGGTGATTAGCATGCTCTTCCTCATTTTTGGAGCATACCAGAATGTCGTCAATAAATACAATGACGAACATATCCAGATACTACTTGAAAACTTTGTTCATCAGGTCTATAAAGGCTGCAGGGGCATTTGTTAGTCGAAGGACATAACCACAAGCTCGAAGTGACCATACCGAGTCCTAAAAGCTGTTTTCGGTGTGTCACACTCTCTGACCCTTAGTTGGTGATACCCTGACCTGAGATCTATTTTGGATAAAAAGATGGCTCCCTGGAGTTTGTCGAATAGGTAATCAATTCTGGGTAGGGGATACTTGTTCTTGACTGTGGCCTTGTTCAACTAACGGTAATCGATGCACATTCTGAGGGTACCATCTTTCTTTCGCACGAATAGCACTGGAGCACCCTAGGGAGAGATGTTGGGTCTGATAAAACCCTTATCAAGAAGATCTTTAGCTGCTTCTTCAAATTAAGTTCAGCCATAGCCATTCTATAAGGAGGGATGGGGACGGGTTGAGTATCGGAATAAGGTCTATGCTGAAGTCAATTTCCCATTCAGGAGGAACTCTGGTAAGATCTTCGGTGAACACATCTGGAAATTCACTGACAACAGGGACTGACTGAATAGTTGGGGTCTCAGAGTCGGAATCCTTGACCTGAACTACTAATACATCCCTTAGAAATAAGTTTCTTGTCCTTAAGGTAGGAAATAAACCTACCCTTAGGCGTTGAACTACTACCCAACTATTCTAGAGCTGGCTTATTAGGGAACTGAAACCTGACGACCCTAGTTCTGCAGTCGACTGAGGCATAACTTAAGCGTAACCAATCCATGCCAAGGATGAGGTCGAAGTCAACCATGTCTAGCTCTACAAGGTCAGCTTAAATGAATTTATTGATGATTGAGATTAGGAAATTTATATACACCCGGCTGGCTCTAACTGACTCGTCAACTGGGGTGGAGACCAAAAAGAGTTCTGAGAGGGCTTCAAGACTGATATCGAACTGAACTGCTATGTAGGGTGATCTTGGGCAAATTTATATGCCCAAGTGATACTCAAAAGTACCATTTTATCCTTGTTTATCTATCAACGTGTATACATTCTCATGTAATTGGTAATAAAATGTGAATTTATACTAACCAACATGATTAACAGTGTTTTGTAGGTAAAATGTAATTTTGGGAAGCTAAAATGCATGTTGGAGGATATCGGGGTTGGACTTGGATGCGAGCACGGGACAAGGCAGTGGACAGCATGAAATAAAGGGGCTCCGCAATGGAGCCGTGTGATGCTTCCATCGCGGAGGCCTTCTCCCTGGATAGGGAAATTTCACCCAAATTCCAGAGAGGGTCCGCGTATGGTCCGTGGCACGGTGGCTTGGCTCCGCGTTGCACGTCGTGCCACATTGAGCTTTAATTCCTAGACCCCCAGTTCCAGTGAGGGTCCGCGTATGTAGCGTGTCACGGAGGCAGTGCTCCGCGATGCACTCCGTGACACGTTGCTCGTTATTCTGAAAAAAATTCCCAGCAGTATAAATAGAACACTTAGGTTCATTTTTCAATATTCTGACTTGGTGGAGCAAGAACGTGGGTTACAGGTAGTTGAGGGATGAAAATATCAGGGTTTTTTCTCTCTTTCTTTCTTCTTTAATTCAATTGCTTGTATGATTAACACTCATTTAAAGATGTTTAATCCACAAATGAGTGGCTAATTCCTCTTCTTGCTGAGGTTATGAATAATTGTGATGAAATGTGATCATTGATTCTTTGGTTTTCCATCTTTTCTTCCATGTTGTTCTATTAATTCTTGTTCTTACTGCATTACTGTGTGGCCTACATTAATGTACATCTAAAAAGTCCGGTTTCACTCGAGAGAGCAAGAAATTGGAAAGTTGTGAATTAATAGGATATGTTCTTTACTTGGTTTGGGAAAATTGAGTATTGATTTGCTTTCAGGATAGAAATATACCTGAAAGTCATATTAGTCAATTTAGGAACTGGGTTTGTATGGCTAGAACATGAATTGCATTTAATCACAGAAATGTAGGTGGATGGTTCATGATTCTTAAGTGAGGTTAAATACGAGAGTTTTAATCTCTTGGAAAATGTTCTTGGCTAGAAACCGGAGGAAAAGATTAACCAAATTATGATGATAATTAATTTCGCTACATGTTCGTTTAACCTCAGCATGCTCTCATTCATAGTTCAGACTCAAAGTAGATAATTATTTTAGCTTTAGTATAAAAATTATAAAACAAACTATCAAACTCTTGGTTACACTGTTGTCTGCATTTTTAGAAGTAAAATATAGTACACTTGAGCATATTTCACTTCATCCAAGTCTCTGTGGGATCGATACTTGGCTTACTAAAGCCACTTAATACTTGTTCGACAACGTGCACTTGCGTGTAGTTATATACATATAACACAAACGCTGAACAAGTTTTTGGCGTCGTTGCCGGGGACTTGGCAATTGGTGAATTTGTTTTAAGTGTTAATTTACTATATTTTTATTTTCTTAGTGTTGACAACTTGGTCTTAGCCTGTATTTTGCAGACTTAATTTCTGTTGAACACTGGCAAGAGACAAGGAGCTGGTGGAATCGTATATAGAGCCAGAAAGGATATTTCATAGTAAACGGAGAGAAGCTTTACAAAGAAAGCTGCAGTTGCTCAAACAGACGATCATGGTGCAACAACAGAATCCACCGGTAGTACGGGTAGTGTTAGTGCCCGAAGAAGTAGCAGCTCAGCCGGTTCGCGAGGTGGCAATCCCACATGCTAATAATGTCACATCTAGCATCCGCAAACCTGAGCCGGGAGGGAGGTTTGAACTTAAACAGAATATGGTGCAATTGCTGCACACTAGCGGGCAGTTTACCGGTCTCCCTCAAGAAGATCCACAGCAACATCTCCAAAATTTTTTAGAGATAAGTGACACTTACATCCCCGCTGGAGTGTCATCAGATTATGTCCGGCTTACATTGTTCCCATTCTCATTATTGGGAGAAGCCAAGAGGTGGTTGAAAGCTGAGCCACCGAATTCTATTTCTACGTGTGATGATCTTGCAAGGAAATTTTTGATACGGTTTTTTCCCTCCGGTAAAACAGCAAGACTTAGAAGTCAGATTCTAAGTTTCAAACAGAGAGAGGGAGAGAATTTATATCAGGCCTGGGAGAGATTCAAATCCATGTTGCGGGATTGTCCTCATCATCATCAATCTAATGATGTGCTGGTGCACACTTTTATAGAGGGTTTGGAACCCCACACCAAATTATTGCTAGACTCGGCAGCTGGAGGACAAGCACTGGAGAAAACTTATGAGGAGCTGTATACCTTGTTGAACCGTATTTCGCAGGGCAATCCAGAATGGAATGCTGATTCATCAAGAGGCGGGACAAGGAAAGCAGCAGGAGTGCTAGAAGTGGATGGGTTTACAGCTATCGCTGCACTGATAGCTGCATTGCAAAATCAACTTAACACCCACTTCAGCAACATGACAATGAACCAGCCTCAAGCCCCAGTGAATGCTGTGCAGCAAATGTGGTGTGAAGTGTGTGGAAGCAGTGAGCACTCAGCTGAGTGTTGTGGAGCCAATCCTGACTCGGTAAACTTTGTGGGTAATGTGCAAAGGAACCACCAACAGTATGGTAGTAGCTACAATTCCAATTGGAGGAATCACCCTAATTTCTCATGGGGTAGCAACAACCATCAGGGGCAAAGTTCGGGTCAGGGTGTGCAAAGGAACCAAGGAGGGCAGCAGAATTATCAAGCACAATTCAGAAACAACAATGCACCTCCTCCACCACCATCACCTAGCATTGAGGAGATGTTCAAGACCATGATAGCTAACCAAGCTCAATTGCAGGCTGACTATGTGAAATTGGCAGCCGAAGTGAAAAACAACCAGTTAGCTATCAAGGCACTTGAATATCAATTTGGGCAATTTTCTAGTGCCCAAAACACAAGGCCTAGAGGAGGACTACCGAGCGACACGGATCCCAATCCCAAGCAGGTAAATGCAGTGACCACAAGGAGTGGTTTGCAGCTGAAAGAGGTGGAACCAGAAAGACCACCTCAACAGTCGGGAGCAGCTGAAGTTGAGAGGGAGCAAAGTACTGAAAGGGGGAAGACTAACGAAGCTGAATCAAAAAGACCTCCACCCCCGTTCCCTCAACGACTAAAGAAACACAAGGAGGAGGCGTGTTTCAAGAAATTCATTGAGCTGCTAAAATAGGTACATATTAACTTACCTCTTGTTGATGTCTTGCAGGGAGTGCCAAAATATGCTAAGTATATAAAGGACATCGTGGCAAACAAAAGTTGGTTGACTGAGTATGCTACGGTGGCTCTAACGGAGGAGTGCACTTCCCGGATTCAAAATAGACTGTCCACAAAGCTCAAAGGCCCTGGGAGCTTTACTATCCAGATTACTATTGGGCAGAGCATCCGAGCTCGTGGATTGTGTGATTTGGGAGCGAGCATAAATTTGATGCCTTCATCGGTATTTCAAAAGTTGGGTTTAGGGAGTCCTAGACCCACAACAGTAATCTTGCAGTTGGCGGATCGGTCCTTAGCCAGACCTGATGGCATTGTGGAGGACATTCTGGTGTAAGTTGGCTCCCTAATTTTCCCGGTAGATTTTGTCGTGCTTGACTTTGAACCAGACGCGGAAGTCCCATTTATTTTGGGACGTCCTTTCTTGGCAACCGGGAAAGCACTAATTGACGTAGCTACGGGGCAGCTAATAATGCGAGCACATGACAAGGTGGAGGTAGGCACCCAAGCTCCCGATGGTGCACGAAGAACTCTCGGTGATCAATGTGATTGATCAAGGTGATGATGAGAAGATTAAGGATTCACGGGAGTTAATGGAAAAACCACCAGAGAGGTGTAAGCACTACTGGGGGGAGGACGGTGATCGAGAGAAATCATCCATCACCCTAGAGGACAACTGAGCTTAACAACGTCGAGCTGCGACAGTAAACCAGGCGCTGCACGGGAGGCAACCCGTGAAAAATTTTTTCTTTCTTTTTGTAAAGTGTAAATAGGTTTTTCTTTTCTTTTTCTTTTTCTTGATTTACTACAAAATTTTTCGTTTTAGTTTTTGTTTTGTTTGTATTTAGAGTGAAACCTATAATTCTAACCAATTTTGTATAGTGAGATGAATTTCAGGTCAAACGGAGAAAAATATGCACGAAATCGCGAAGGAAAAGTCGAGGTATGAAAATTAATAAAAAGTGGCAAACAGTGAGCTGGGGCGATAGCTCAGTGTCACGGAGGTGGACCTCCATGTTACCTCCGTGACACGTTGAGGTATAATTCGGAAATTTTAAAAATTTCCAGAACAGTCTCGCGATGGCTCCGTGTCACGGAGGCAGTGCACCGCGATGCACTCCGTGACACGTTGTCGTGTATATCGCGACGGGTCACACCGGGTCGCCGGGTGACCTGCGCAATTTCCCTACTTTTTAACCTCGAAAATCCTCCCTTTTCCCTTATTTTTCAATCTCTCCGCGACCAAACCCCCCAAAACCCATCCCCCATCAACGTGACACGGAGTAGGCCAAGAAATTCAATAAGTTTTCTTCGATTCTTCAAAGTCAACGTATGTTTTTCGATTTCCTCTCAAATTCTCGTCGAATTTCTTCGATATTGAGCATGTGAGGTGAGCTAAATTGCCCTAAGTAGAAATTAATCATGAATTCAATTTGAATTGTTGTTGATGAGTGTTCGGAATGTCGTTATGATTGCTTGAACTTGTCAATTGCATAAATTAATCAAATTTGCTTGATAATATCATTTCTAGGGCTTGTTTTTGAATTTGAAGTTGAAAATGTAGTGAAACTGTGAATTTCATGCTGGGATGTACATGTTGAATGAGATGAGTCGATGTACTAATTGTTAAGATGTTAATAGAACGACGGATTCTCGGGTTAAGGGAATGTTGAAATTTGTAATAATTTGGTTGGTTGTATAGGTTCGTGTAGATAAATTTTTGTTGTTGTTTTCGTTTCTTTGTTTTTCCTTGGTAAGTGCGATGGGTAAAATGTTAGCGATGGTAGTGATTGTGATTGGCTGTACGAAGTCTGAGTAGTACACAGAAGATATACCGTCGAATTTTCGAACGCACTAAACATGATTGTGTAGTTGGTTATTGTGTGTAAATAAAGATAATCTTTCCGTATTGTTGTAACTGTAGCTAAGGACTAAGTGTGAGGTAACCTAGCTTAACCCGACCTTAGCCGAAGTTTATATCCGTTAGCTTAACATTGATCTTGTCTACTTGGGTTGACAGGTAAAATGGCAAGCAGGCAAGAGAAAGGGAAAGGCGCATCAACTTCGGGCGCCGGAAGGAAGCGAATCAGACTGGGCACAGCAGTCCCAGCAGCACCAGCAGTTCCACACGGCCAATGCCGCCAATACAGAACGAGATGGGTGACTGATGAAGGGAAAAAGTGGTACGTGAAGCACAAAGAAAACAAATATTTCCCCGAGGAGCATGATCTTGGGCAGATTTATATGCCCAAGTGATACTCAAACGTATCATTTTTACCTTGTTTGTTGTGCAATGTGTATATAATATCATGTATTTGGTAATAAAATGCAAATTTATACTAACCAACATGATTAGCATTTGTTTTGCAGGATAATGTGATTTTTAAGAGCTAAAATGCGTGTTGGAACTATGTCGGAGTTGGACTTGGATGCGAGCGTGGAAAAGACCTCGGATGGCATATTTTGCAGTGGCTCCGCGATGGTGCCCTGCCACGCTGCCATCGCGGTAGCACACTGCCTGGGCAGAAATAAAAGTGGCAATTTCCAGTGTGCCTGCGCGTCAGCTCCATGGCACGGAGACAGGCCTCCGCGATGGCCTCCGTGCCACGTTGAGGCTAATTATCCGGACCATGCAATTTCAAGAGAGGGTCCGCGTCCACGCCGTGTCACGGAGGCAGTGCTCCGCGTTGGCCTCCGTGACACGTTGCTTGTTATTTCGGGAAAAATTTCCCACTAGTATAAATAGCACACTTAGGTTATTTTTAAAAGAGTGTTTTTTTAGTTTTAGTTTTTTAGCCTGAGTTCAGAAGTGGGAGCAGGAACGTGGTTTTGTGGCAGTTGAAGAATATAAAAGATAAGAGTTTTCTTCTCTTCCCTTCTTCTTTCCTTCAATTGTATGCATGATTCACACTCATTCTAGGATGATTAATCCAAGAATGAGTGGCTAATTCCTCTCTTGCTGAGGTTTTGAACTTGTGAAATGAATGTTGGTAATAATTGATATGGTTTCTTCTTCTTCTTGCATGTTGTTCTATTAGTTCTTGTGCTTATTACATTCTTGATTGGCCACCATTAATGTATATCTTGAAAGTCCAATTTCACTCGAGAGAGCATGAAATTGGAAAGTTGTGAATTAATAGGGTATTGTTCTTAACTTGATTTGGAAAAATTGGGTTTTGATGTGCTTTCCTGATAGAAATATACTTGAAAGCCGTATTAGTCAATTTAGGAACCGGAATTGTAGTGTTAGGTCATAAATTGCATTTGATCACAGAAATGTAGATGAATGGTTTATGAAGCTAAAGTGAAATTGAATACGGAAGTTTTAATTTCTAGGAAAACGTTCTTGGCTAGCAATATGAAGAAGAAGATGACCAAATTATCATGATTATCAAGTTCATTACTCGTTCTTAACCTTGGCATGTGCATATCCATTGTCTAAACTCAACGTAAATAGTAGTTATTAATTTTAGTAGATAATTAGTTTAGAAACAAAACTTACTCAAATCTGGGTTGGATTGTTGTTAACATAGTTAGAAATAGAATAGAGGTATAGTAAACTAGGCAGTTTTGCATATCTAGAGCAGCCTCCTTGGATCGATACTTGGCTACTTAGCCACTTTATTACTTGTTTGACCACGTACACTTGCGTGTCGGTGTATAATATATATCGAGCAGCAGAGCGCGAACAGAGCATATAGCACGGGAACCATTGGCACAGGAGTTCCCTAGGATGGTCCACCGGATCGAGGCAGCTGGGCTAAATTTCATCTTTGAAGAGCCCAAGGAATGTAACCTGCACCTGGTTCGGGAGTTCTATGCCAATTGGAACCGGACGATCAGAAGTCACATCATCAAAATGAGAGGGCAAATAGTCACTTTGGAGCCCCACCACCTCAATGCCATCATAGGAGCGTGGGACACAGACGCCCACGTACTCCGACAGCTGAACATTACCCCACCGTATGCGGACATCAGACGCATATTGTGTGGGACTCGATCGACAGCTAGATGGAGCAGACACAAAGAGAGGGGCTACCACCAGACTCTGCCCTATTCACAGATGAACAGGGAAGCCAGAATATGGCTGAAGATAGTCTGCTCATGCCTAATCCCGGGGGTACATATGACAGATGTAACTCGGGATCGTGTATGCCTGGTGTACGCCCTGATGAAAGGGATGGAGATCAACGTGGGGGCGGTAATTATCTCCGCCATGAAGAGAGCCCGGTTGCATCAGGGGCACAGGTATGGCTTATGTGGACTACTCACCACCTTCCTCAAGGGACTAGATGTTGAGGAGGAGGCCCTTGACTATATCCCGCAGATGGAGCGGTGTGCCTTAGATGTTACTAAAACTAAGGCTCCCGACACCACCCACGGGCCAGTGCTTACACTTGGCGAGCGACATGCTCGTGATGATCAGTATATGGCTCGAATGTATGGGATGCAGATGCTCCAGCTGAGGATAGGCGGGAGGCCGGCGACAGAGGAGGAGCTATGGCAGCTCGAGCTAGACTACCCCTTCGGCGAAAACGCCAGGGCTCTATGCTAAGTGGGGCCAGCATTTGTAGAGCCCACAGATGATGATGTCCCCACAGATGAGGAGACACATCGGGAGGACTCCGATGTGGAGTCCAATGAAGACAACGGGGGCGACTCAGACATGGGAGATGAAGCAGCAGCACCTGACGAAGAAGTGGAATACTTTGACTGATCAGGGGGTTCCACCACCCGATTTTGTGCTATGTTAATTTTTGTGAACACTAGGGACAGTGTTCGAGCTAAGTGTGGGGTGGGAGTAGTTAGCTGTTGGGCTGTGCTGTTTTGTATGTATGCTCTCATTTGTTGTCGTGCATGTGAAATTTTGTGTTCCCTGTGAGTTGTGAATTGTTAAGTTGTTGTTCTGCAGTTGTAAATTTATGTGAAATTGATGTGTGTTGCTGAATGTTGCTAGCTGATTCTGTACATATTTTTGTTATCGAAATGATTGATATTTTTAAATTTAAAATATTTTGTAAATATTCTTCTATCGAAATGATCGATATTTTCGACTTTTTTTTTTACTCTTGGGTTTCTCGGCGTTTGTTTTCGGTTCTTTTACCGAGAATGGTCCCATTGAACCGAAGTCATAGTAGTGACCGTTCCCTATGATGGATGGATGACGACCATCTTAAGGGAAATATAGTCGTTAGGAGTAGATTTTTTTCAATTATTTTTCAGTTATTTTTTCTTTGGTGGGTTGCATCCCAAAACCTGTAGTTACTGTATGGTTGCGAAATTCTGGTTGCATGTTGTACATGATATTTAAAATGCAAAGGTGATTCGTATGAAAGCATGCAACTTTTTAAATATGTTGAGATACCTAGGCCATAGAGTTTGATTCAATGTGATTGAGGCTTAATGTTTGAATTCCTGTAATCAGCTGATTGAAGAGTCTGTGAATACATCTTGAATTGAGCATGTGCAAAAAGTGTGAAGTGAGGTGTTGTTATTCCATGCTATTGTGAAACTTGTCTGGTGTGTGTACAAAACGAAATGAAGGAGGTGTATTGTAGGAAAGGATGTAGGCATTTCTTTGTTTTAATCGAGAGTTTCTATTTTTCCTTGTCGTACACACCTTGATTGTATACCCTAGTCAGCCCGTTGAGCCTTTAGCCTATTATTTTTTTTCTTTTGTCATAAAGTGTAAACCGAGCTTAATTCCTTCTTTTCACTAGCCGTAAAGTCTATACAAAACTCTTAAGCGCCGAAGAAGAGAAAATCATTTTCCCGAAGTGTCAAAGAGTGAGAATGATGAAAGAAATAGAAAAGCAGAGTGAGGGAAGAAAAGAAAAGGTTGAAGGTGCACTTGCTATAAATAAACTATAATGAAGGTGCATGAATAATCTTTGTTGTTATGTCCAGTGTGCTTAATATGATGGGCCATACTAAAGAAAATCATCAAGAATGGGATGATGAAAAAAAGAAACAATGTCCATGAGTTGATGGGATGTGTTGAAAAGGCGCTTAAGGATGCTAGTGGCTATTATTGGCTAATCCAATATTTACTAGTTCCGTAGCTTCCATTACAACCAGTTAAAGTCCTACGTGATCTTACATCGCACTTCTTTATATTAGTGGAGTAATACACTAAGGGCAAGCTTATGGGTCATGACATGATGCATGTGAATTCTTTTGGGAGAGAGCGAAATTGTGTTTACATGCCCCTGCTTAAAATTTTGTGAGTCATATGAGCAAAAAGGGGAAGATTCTCTTGTGTTGTGAGGGCACATGCTTGATGAAAGATTAATTTTTGTGTCGGATATCTTGATCATCTGATTTGCATGAGTTTGCCAATATCGAGAGTCGATTCTTAAGGTCTAGGAGGTCTTGATGTATTGAAGGTCATTGCATTGATAAGACCATGCATGTTTTCTTGATGATTTGCTGTATTGAATAATCGGTATGACCGTAGCCTAAATTGTCGAACCAAAGTAGAGAGGTTGGGATGTAAATTGCATAAAGTGTAGGATTGTTGTTCGAGGACAAACAAGGATTTAAGTGTGGGGTAAGTGATCTTGGGCAAATTTATATGCCCAAGTGATACTCAAAAGTACCATTTTAGCCTTGTTTATCTGTCAATGTGTATACATTCTCATGTAATTGGTAATAAAATGTGAATTTATACTAACCAACATGATTAGTAGTGTTTTGCAGGTAAAGTGCAATTTCGGGAAGCTAAAATGCATGTTGGAGGATATCGGGGTTGGACTTGGATGCGAGCACGGGACAAGGCAGTGGACAGCATGAAATAAAGGGGCTCCGCAATGGAGCCGTGTCACGCTGCCATCGCAGAGGCCTTCTGCCTGGATAGGGAAATTTCGCCCAAATTCCAGAGAGGGTCCGCGTATGGTCCGTGGCACGGTGGCTTGGCTCCGCGTTGCACGCCGTGCCACGTTGAGCTTTAATTCCTGGACCCCCAATTCTAAAAAGGGTCCGCGTTCGTAGTGTGTCACGGAGGCAGTGCTCCTCGATGCACTCCGTGACACGTTGCTCGTTATTCCGGGAAAAATTCCCAGCAGTATAAATAGAACACTTAGGTTCATTTTTCAATATTTTGACTTGGTGGAGCAAGAACGTGGGTTACAGGCAGTTGAGGGACGAAAATATCAGGGTTTTTTCTCTCTTTCTTTCTTCTTTAATTCAATTGCTTGTATGATTAACACTCATTTAAAGATGTTTAATCCACAAATGAGTGGCTAATTCCTCTTCTTGCTGAGGTTATGAACAATTGTGATGAAATGTGATCATTGATTCTTTGGTTTTCCATCTTTTCTTCCATGTTGTTCTATTAATTCTTATTCTTACTACATTACTGTGTGGCCTACGTTAATGTACATCTAAAAAGTCCGGCTTCACTCGAGAGAGCAAGAAATTTGAAAGTTGTGAATTAATAGGATATGTTCTTTACTTGGTTTGGGAAAATTGAGTATTGATTTGCTTTCAGGATAGAAATATACCTGAAAGTCGTATTAGTCAATTTAGGAACCGGGTTTGTATGGCTAGAACATGAATTGCATTTAATCACAGAAATGTAGGTGGATGGTTCATGATTCTTAAGTGAGGTTAAATACGAGAGTTTTAATCTCTTGGCAAATGTTCTTGGCTAGCAACCTGAGGAAAAGATTAACCAAATTATGATGATAATTAATTTCATTACATGTTCGTTTAACCTCAGCATGCTCTCATTCATAGTTCAAACTCAAAGTAGATAATTGTTTTAGCTTTAGTATAAAAATTATAAAAAAAACTATCAAACTCTTGGTTACACTGTTGTCTGCATTTTTAGAAGTAAAATATAGTACACTTGAGCAGATTGCACTTCATCCAAGTCTCTGTGGGATCGATACTTGGCTTACTAAAGCCACTTACTACTTGTTCGACCACGTGCACTTGCGTGTAGTTATATACATATAACACAAACGCCAAACATAGGGAGTCAAAAGTGATAGTGTGGCCCCCCTGATCAAGCAGGCATATACATCTTGATGGAAAAGACGGAACATACCCGTGACCATATTCGGTGAGTTCTCCTGATCCTAATGAGATGATAATGCATAAAAACGATTTTGGCGTTGACCACCCTACATACCTGATGTGTTATCTTGCCGAGCTGGTCGGCCTGCTAGAGCTGCTGAGGTAGTGGATTTTTATCTCTTTGTCCTGGTAACGGGCATTCCTTAAGCCAATGCCCAAGTTGTCCATAACCAAAATAACCCCCTCAACCCTGAAGACACTCTCCTAGGTGGTTCTTGCCGTACTTGGGGCAAGCTGGATACCTGTTACTGGAATTATAACTCTGAGACTTGGAGCTAGATGCTCCACCCCTCCAATCCTGGCAGGACCGTAAGGTAGGGGCGCTGGCTGAGCTGGGTGTTGGGGCCCTCTACTGCTGCTGCTATTGTTGTTGTGGGCAGCTGCTACCGCCAGACCTCTGGTGGCCATAATCTGATTGGCCAGTCCTTGCCCGCTTGTTCTTTCTCTCCATGTCCATAGTTTTTCTGCCTCAATCTCCTGGGCATAGACAATCAGGCTTGAGAGGTCGATATCTTTAATTAGCATTGTTGTCCTGCACTCTTTGAGAACCAGGCTCGACACCCCATTTACAAATTTCAGCATGCGAGCCCTTGGCTCGGCCACCATCTCTTGAGCGTATTTGGACAACCTGGTGAACTCCATAGCATACTCTTCTACAGTTCAGTTTCCCTGTCTCAGGTTCATGAACTCCGCTACCTTTGCCTCCCTGAGCTCTCGAGGGAAAAATCTGTCCAGGAAGGCTGTAGTGAACTCTTCCCATTCCACCGGTCCTACTTCCGCTTGCTTTCCCTCCTTCCACTGCTCGTATTAGACTTGGGCTACCCCTTTCAGCTGGTAGGCAGCCAAGTCAGCACTCTCTGAGGGACTGACACCCATAATTCGGGTGATCTTTTTAATCTCGTCCACAAATCCTTGTGGGTCCTCTCCCGACTTATATCCATGAAAATCTGGAGGATTCATTCGGGTGAAATACTGCACCCGGGTAGCTTCTACGGATCTATTGTCGTTGATTGAACCACCTGTAGGTTCACCTGGTTGGTAATAGTTTGGGCGAGCAGCTGAATGGCCACCCTAAACTCTGCAGTAGACACTGAGTCATTCTAAGGGGCTGTCAGGGCTGGTGCGGCAGGTCGTTAAGCATTACCGAACCTCCTTCCGTTATCGCATTGCGGAGGCATAATTCACTTAAAGAATGTGGAGAATGAGTTAGGAGAATAATTCTGTAACTAAATTTCAATGCACGATAAGGAGTATGAAATAAAGGGAATTTTTTCCTAATAACATCTCATAGCCTCACAGTCAGAAGTCTGGCGTGCTTCATACCCATGAAGAGGACTCTACTCGATGCGGCTTTCAGACATCTGAGGATACTCTGGACCTAGTGCTCTAATACCAAGTTTGTCACGCTCCAAGCTTACACCCTGGATGGGACACAGTACTTGGAGTCACAAGTGACTCCAAGTCAACCCCTGGTCTATCATACACTGCCATTTTGAGCAATATTTAAATATATACAGTGGATGTTTAAAGTATAAATATAAATACTTTGAGAGAAATAGAGCTGGATCATAATATTAGAAATTATTAGAACAAAGCTACATGTGTGAAACAAAACCAGTCCACGTCTAAAAGCCACTAAGACTGATAAGTTACTGGGACAAGCCCCCAACAAACTCTAAATCTAAATAGAAGGAAAGAGCATATAGCTGAAGTAAATAAATCTCTGTCCTCGAAGAATGAGGACTTACTAACTAGAATAGCTGAGATCTTTAATGAGCGGTCGACTAACGAAGCTAAGACTGAGATCCTGCAGTTGTATCATAAAATGATACAGCGTAAAAGTATGTGTCAGCAGTTTGAATGTACTGAGTAAGTGAGAGAAACAAAACATGATAGAATAAAAATATTGAACTGAAAAGACGTGAAATGACCAACTAAAGCTACTGAACTGAATAACTGAAATAATTGAGATGGTCTAAAAGACCCTGTCTGATGGTCAAACCATGTTCTAAATCTGGAATACTTATCTGAAATTGAACTGAACTGACTAGTGGGAGAGTCTATAAATGACATATAACTATGTGAGCTAGACGTGGAGTCCGATGTATACAACCCATCAGTAGGACCCAATATACCTTGCTAGGGTATAAAGGCATGAACTGAGTGATCACAAATGTTTGGGGCCAATAAGGCCAATAAATACTGTAACCTACGCTGGCAATATAGTTCTGGGAACTTGGGTGTGCTGGAACCCCAGTCTACTCGGTGGTAAGCCCTACTCCCACTGGATAATTCTAGACTGAATACTAAGCTGATAGCTCAAAACTGGGGCCCAAGACTAGTCAGGTGTACATATCTGAAAGCACCTTGAGAGTCTTAATGGACCAGATTCTGAAACTAGGTTCTAAGACTTGTCAGAGTTGCTTATCTGAAAGCATCGTAACCATCTACAAAAAAAACTAAATTCTGAAACTAAGGTCCTAAGGCGAGTCAGAGCTATATATCTAAAGTTTCATGACTACCTAGTGGACCAATAACACTGAGTTCTGAATCTGATTCTAATAACTGGGAGGAACTACTGACACCTCAGAGAATTCTATAGTCAATGATCAGTTGACATTTTCTGACTAACATTGAGAATTCTAACATTCTTACCAAAACTGAATTGACAATATTCTGATTAAAACTCAATGCTACTAACAACATGGGAGTTCCCAACACTGATAAAAATCAAGCTAAAATTCAACATTCAAGCACTAATGCAGATTTCAAGATTTTCTAGTCAAAGAAATAGGGCTATATTTTACTTTACAATATTCAACATCATTTCAGTCATAAACTGGTGGAAAATATCTATAATTGACATGGTATAATAATCCACGTGATTTAGACAAAGTATAACTAGCAATTTCTTGACATTCAGAAATTTCAGGGCTACAACTGATACAAAGAAATAGAGAAGAATTTGGGAACACAAGAGAAGAACTATTTCCTTGTTGAATTCCCACATACCTACTAAAAAAGCCCGAAGAATTCCTTGATAAATTAAGGAGAAAAGATTTCCCTAGCTTTTGTCTAGAAAACTCTGAGAGAAGTTCTACGATCTGTTTTTTTGAAAGTCTGAGTGGGGAATGAGGAAAGAAACCATTTAACCCCACTAATAAGTCTAAAAATATTCTTAAAACAACGTATTTTAATGTTTAAGAGGTTAGGAATTTACTGAAAGGCCCTTAAAACTTGTAGGGAAAAACTGACTGTCAGTCCCCACGGTTGACCTAACGGGTCGTGGTCACACTCATGAGGTGCACTGCCTAGAAAATACAGATTGTCATCATGAGGGACCTAATGACTCATTGCCCTAGGCCACGACTCGTGGCATCACCCATCAGGTGCACTGCTTCAACTACAAATAATTTTTTTCTAGCTGACCACGACTCATCCCACAAATCGTGGTGACTGACCATGACCTGTGGGGTCCTTCCGTTAGGTACACTAACTCCTTCCTTCCATTTCTCCATCACCCCTTCCCATGACTGACCTAACGATTCGTGGGGCCTAACCACGACTCGTGGTTATATTCGTGGGGAGTCAACTTCCTAAGGCATTTGCCATGACTCATCCAATGAACTGTTAGTTGCTATAACGACTCGTTAGATGAGTCATTCTAAGGTATTTTTTCATATTTTTCTGCTGAGCGCATTTCAAATTCCTAGTTTAAATCTTGGGAAATTTTGTGGTGTTACAGTTGACCATGATTAATATTTGGTCAGGACAACCTTGGATCAACGATTTAATTTGATGATCCCTATAGGTTTGGAATATATTTTATGATCGATTTGCACTAATGAATTATGTCTCGAGAGAGTTTCTGAATGATTTTAGATGGTTCATTTAGATTTTTGGTTGAAGTTTGGTTCTGCTATTTTTATTGTTTTTGGTGTGTCATGACCTAAATAACCCTGATTGGCACCCACATTAACCCCCCCCCCTCTCCGGTAGGTAAACTATCAAAATTCGATACCAATCCCCAAATGACCCAAAAACAAAACATTTACGAATAAAGAAATTTCCATACTCTTTAAACAACTTCAAATTTATATATTGCTTAAAACAAACTAGTAAAACAAATCCCCAGAACCTGATTGTCATTTGCACCAGATGTCTTTTTACGAGCTAAGTAAACTAACAACTAAATATGAAACAAAGTTTTCAAATGTCCTAAAGAAAGACATCTGCAATGAGGGAGTGAAAAGCTTCCTCATGTGCTCACCTTTTTATTCTTCAAAAACTGTCAGTTTATAGGTCAGGGCGTGAAGAGTTGCCTGGCTTGAACTCTGCACTCAAAAAAAAATCCAAAGGTAGGGTCAGTACATGACATAGTACCGATAGGCATCATTGGCCGACCTTACATAATAACAGATAATTTAAGCAAAAGTGACATAAAAAGAGTCCACAACATCACACAAAAGTACAAAGCCATTTTATGAAAACTAGCTCTACTTTGGTAACAATCGTCCTACTCACTGGATTAGGCCTCTCGCTGCAGCGGTCTCATCGCGGCGGAAGAAGTTCCATTGCAGCGGCACTTCCTTAGGCAGTAGCTCGACTTAGCTGCTTCTTCAATCGTTCATCCATTTATCAACTCAAGAATCCCATAGATTTAAAAATTCACCATCCCCTAGCATTAAATCCAGACATCACACATGTATAGATATATAACTCATATTCGCAAAGCGGATTCAACAGTTAATCCCAAGTAGAATAACACTATAGTTACAAATGCATACCGAGAATAAACCAAGCAACCAGATTCATGTCTTTTGTTTCAATTTTCATAACATAGTCCGCATTATCCAATAGTCACTTAACAAGTTTTGCATTCATTCATACATATAATCATATTGCAAAAATACTAAAGTAAAACATATGGTGACATGTCGGGCACATGCCTCCACCATATCCCCATTATCACTCAATTCACAACTCAGTGTACACACATGTCAGAGGGTATTATTTTTTTTCCTTCTAGTCATGACCTGTAGGGGAGTCTAGAAATCCATGTACTATGCCGGCGTGGCACCCGCTCCCACTCGTATGCTCATATGGATCCTCCCCTCAGACACGAGTCACTCAGATAATGTTATTCGCTCGCCCAGATGCTCCCCTCGGGCTCGAGCCTCTCATTGTAGGAAATCGATTCTATCATTCATAATTCTCATTAAAAGAACACATCAAAGTGCATTATTTCAACATAAAGGAGGTTAAAATCTACTCCTCAAGTAAGCCATCATCAAATAACAACTCTATCATTAACAGAGTATAATCACATTAATAAACACTCAACACGGTTGAATCCAATATCATATCCACAATCTTTTTAAACAAGTTAACACAATTCAATATCACATCATAACCACATTCTTGCAATAAATTATCAACAATAGACTCACATAACATGTGAATGTCTAAAGACCAATCATATGTCAACATTACACAAATATATATGCTATTATATTAGGTTTTTCCCTATAACCGTAACCTACCTCGATTGGCAAAATAACAATACTCTACGAGAGCCTTTCCTTTCCTTAAAGCTTTGGAATGCGTGAAATCTATACAACAAGGGCAATTCATTAATTACTCTTCAATCGTAGGGTCTAATAGATCCCCCCCCCTCCCAATTCGAGATATTTTAGAGAGTAAAACCCCAATTCCTCTAGGTTCTAGGTCTATAATCTCTATGTAAACCTCTTTCCTGGCATGTAATTCTAGGGGAATGATCAACACTTTTTCAACATCATCCAAATCACCCCACAATTCCTGCCCTAGTTTAACTACCTAGGGTTCTTCCTCTACAAAGCTTCTACAATTAGAGGTCTACCAAGATTCTAGGATCAATACTACTCATCTTAGAGATAGGAATCAAAAATCTTATCTTGGGTGAAGAGGTTAATTCTCTTAAGAGTTTTGCAGTTCCTTAGACCTCTGAATCGTGATTTGAGAATAATAGGGTAAAACCCCATAATTCCCACTTAAAACCCACTTTTTGATTTCCATCGTCTGCTGCAGCAGTTACATTTCTGATATAGTGGTCATAGGGTCGCTACGGCGGTTACAATGGTTACTCTCAAATTTCGCCACGTTGGAACTCTGACCGCTACTACAGTCTCGCTGTAGGGGGGTTCCCACTGCTGCAACGGTCCCCCGGATTAGTAGCTACCCAAAAATGCCAATTCCATACTTAGTTTATTTCACGATCTCCTATCTCTCCCTTTGCCTATTTTTCATGTTCCAGGTCCTTAGCCATCCCGTAACGACGTCTGAGTCATTACATGGTGCCAATGTATTCCTTCTTCGCATTTGTGAAGAAAGGCCACATTTGTGAAAAAGGGGGGGGGGGTCTTTATGTTCATGTAGTTGGGGTCACCTTCACAAATAGAAAGGGGTTTGTGTCAGGGTCTGATTTCTTTATCGTGCTCGTAACGGATGGCTTGCATTTGAGAGGCTCTAGGTCAGGTCAGGTTTGCATTCACAGATGGGCATCACACTTGGGGAGAGGGTTTTACACCTAGACATATTTAATTTCCATGATCGAACTTAGACTTCTTATTTAGATTTTGGGAGCTAGAAACCTCTGATTTGGGAAATTTTTAAAGTTATTTTCTTGTCTTGGCTTGTGAGTAAGACTCTAAACTTGATTTTGGTAACTTTGTGCTATTTCATTAATTAATTTCCCTTTTTATTCATGTTAGGGTGTTAGAAATAGGATTTTTGTATGTAAAGTTGTGAAATTTTATTTTGATGATTTGGAATCCGATTCGGACTCGATTTTTTTAATGAAATTTCATATTTAAGACACTTGTATTATTGGTGAACTGATTTTTAAAAGAAATTTTTTATTTTAACCTTAGGGGCTTTGGGTTGACTTTTTGTTCCTGCATAGAAGTATAGTAATAAGAGTGTTGTGCACTCATATACTTATGTAGATTACATATTTGACAAAATTAAAATCATTCGAAGTCTTTGTAGAAGGAAAAGTTTACAATTTGACTATTTGAGCTTCGATTGAGGCAAGTTGAAACTTTTTGGACATTTTATAAATTGTTAATGTATTTGAATTATTGGATTAAGGGAGTAATAGATAATGAAGGGTCTCGTATAAATGAGATGATGAGCATTTATGCGAGTACCGATGCCATGATTTGGGTAAAAATGATAATATTCTATTCAATTTATTAATTCATGAATATGTGAGCATGATTCGTGATTGTTATACCCCGGAAGCCCAAAGCTCCAAACCGGGAGTTGAAACGGAAAAAAAGTGGAAAATTTGCAGCAGATTCAGAGCGAGTGATGAGGAGACTCATGAGACCAACCCACAACTCATGAGGTGACTCATGGGGAAGGCCAGGGGATGGAATTTAGGGTTGAGAAGAGGAGACCCCACGGGTATGACCATGACTTGTGGCTAGGCCCCAAGAGTCATTGGGTCAGTTGTGGGAAGGGAGATTAAGAAAAGAAATAGAAGGAGGCAGTGTACCTCACGAGTGGTGAGCACGACTCATGGTCACCAGTAACAAGTCGTTGGGTTGCTCGTGGCAAACCCAGAAGATCAGGTGAAGTAGTGCACTTCACGGACGACATAACGAGTCATTCCACAGAACAACGAGTCGTCAGGTCACCCGTTAAGGCCACCTGGCAGTTATTTTCTGCGAATTTAGTAAGGGCTTTTCCGTAATTTCTAAGTTCCAAAAGCCTAAACTATGACGTTTTGGGTTACGAAAAGTGGCCTTTTATGGGGTTAAGTTCATTGTAGACATATTCCATCATGTATGCAAAGTAGAACAGAATTGAGAAGGTGAGCAAGCTAGTGATCTTCAATTTCTTTCAAATTCCTTTTGGGCATTCAAGAGAGAGTAAGATTCATCCTCCAACAGGTATGTAGGGTCATGAATGGGTGGTTTCTTCCACACCCATGCCCAATCCATCTCTAAAAGTGTGAATCTCCATGATTTAACTATGGGATTTTTACCCAAATGCATGAACTATCTATTTCTACATATGGGTATAAATTGATGATGATTCTATTATCAATTATGATGCATGGGAAATTTTTATAAGGATTTCAATTAAAAGTCATGTTTCTAACCTGATGAATTTTAAAACCCATTGAGCGGATGTTCATGAAAAGTGAGATTTGTGATATATATGTAATAATGATGAGATATTATGAAGAAAAGCATATTTTAAAGCTACCCAAGTTTATAATTGATGTTTTTGATATGAATTAAGTATCATCAAGTATGATAAAGCTTTGGGCATTTCCACTTGTTAAGTATGAATGATGATTTTCCCAAAAAGGCTTACCACATTGTTTTGGAGCGAAATCTCTCATTTTTATTTTCATCTTGTGGTATGTTTTGACTTAAAGGTTCCCTACGCATAGCTTACCACATGATTTTGGAGCAAAGGCTCCCTAATTATGTTTCAGCTTGTGGTATGTCTTGAGTTAAAGCTTCTCATATGCATGATTTCATATTTGAGATGTATTTGATTACTGAGCTTCGTTATAAAATGATGTAGAGCATATGCATATTTTGGGAGTAATGTCTAGAACCGAGTAGGATAAGGGTCGATCACCCTATGCCTCAAAACTACACGCCAATGTAGGTTTATACATTATGACTTTGGAACCTCCTTTGTGAGCTTCCCCTGCTCCGATGGACCTTCAGCCTGATATCGATATCATGGTATCGTCCCTAGCCCTGACAAGGCTTTGGACAGTTCTACCCACTTGAGTGTGATAGTTGGGAATATGTAAGCTCTATCATCGTATGTCGGTTAAAAGACAAGTACCCCATTGTTCCTCATGATTTTTGATATGCATATTCATTACTTATGAGATTTATGTAAATGCATGTCCCAAAGAAGGTTTGACTCAATGTTCAGCTTTACTTATTAATGTCAGAATTCAGCTTTGAGTCAATCAATTCAGTTGTGATGTTATGAAGTTATGTTATGTTATGTTACGAAGAGATCATGATTTCAGACAGAATGCATACAACCCCTACTCTCAGATTCTTATGTTTATGTTTACATTATGCGTTGTCTATAAATGATTTTATTTACTTTAGCGGTTTTACTTACCTTGCATACTCGGTACATCCCACGTACTGACCACATACTTTCTATGTTGTATCGTCTTATCATACAAGACCTAGCTCTCAGATTCAGCCCCGCTCGTAGTAAACTTATTAGAGTTAGCATTCTATTTGTACATGAGTCCTCATTTCCCGAGGACTAAACTATTCATCTTTCCATTATGTATTTTAGTTTCTATTTTGTTGAGTTAGTTGGGGTCTTGTCCCATCAACTCGTCATGTTTAGAGGCTTTTCAGACATATGTATGTATTCAGCTTCGAATTTCATATTTTGATGTTATCTTCAAGTTAGACTTTCGCTATGATTATTTTATCCATTATTCAGTTTCTTGATTGATATTAGATATATGCTTATGCCATGGGCCGACTTGGGGTCTCTCGGGGCTCCTTGTCCCGTGTTACGATCCTTGCCCCTATTCAGGTTATGATAAACTTGGTATCAGAGCCATAGGTTTGAAGTGTCCTAGGGTGCTTGAAAGCCGCGTTAAGTAGAGTCTTTTTCATGGGTGTGAAGCACACCACACTTATGACGGAGAGGCTACGAGACGTTTAGGAAATGTTCCTTCATTCATGATCTATGTCGTATGATGAAAAGTCTTTCTATCCTTCTAATTCGTGCTATTCGCAATTGTAGAATCATGGCTCCTCGAAGAATGAATGGTAGGAGGAATAGGAATGGTGAATTCCACGAGGATGGCAATGGGCATAGGCACCAGAAATATCCACCAATTTAGGAGCCCCAGGCATCGGAGCCAGTTGCTCATGTTGAGTTCCGAGCAGCGATTCAGATGCTTGAGCAGGCCTTGACTGCTCAGGTCAATCAGCAGGCTATTGTGTATGTTTTGTAAAATGGCAATACAACGGCATCTTGAGTCAGAGACTTCTTGAGGATGAACCCATCAAAGTTCCTTAGGTCAAAGGTAGATGAGGACCTACATGAGTTCATAGATGAGATTGTCAAGATCACCCATGTCATGGGGGTGAATGGAGTTGACTGCGCAGAGTTGGCCTCTTACCAGTTGAAAGGGTTCGCGCATATCTGGTTTCGCTAATAGAAGGATAGGAGAGTCGCTAGAGCAGGCCCTTTCAATTGGGAGGACTTACATGTTGCGTTCCTAGACCGGTTCTTCCCTCGTGATATGAGGGAGCTAAAGGCAACTGAGTTTGAAAATCTGAAGCAAGGGAGGATGACGGTGCAAGAGTATGCTCTTGAGTTCACTCTTTTGTCAAAGTATGCCCCAGAGTTAGTGGATAATCAGAGGGTGGGGATGAGCCAATTTGTTCAAGGTGTGGCGGGATATTTGGACATAGATTGCAGGACTGCCATGCTTCATCATGATATGGACTTTCCTTGTATTGTGTTGTACACCCAACATATGGAGGCAGCATATCTGAGAGAGAGGGAGGCCAAGAAGGCCAGGATCGATGACACAGATTCTCCCAACCGAGGTCAGGTGGTGGGTACATACAGCAGACTCACCAGCAAGCTCTAGCTCTAGCATCTTCGGCATTGAGTGTGCCATCTAGGCCTAGACATGATCAGAGAGAGCGAGCATCAGTCTCGAGGGGTCAGAGCAGCAGGCCCACAGATTCTAGCATCCCGTCTTGTCGCAAATATGGTCGAGGACACAGCGGCCAGTGCTTGGCAGGTTCAGGTGCTTGTTTCGGGTGTGGAGATCCCGAACACATGCTTAGAGATTTCCCAGAAGCGAGACAAGATCAGGTTGAGGGCTGAGGCCCAGCTTCTAGTTTAGCAGCCCCTCCCGCACGCTCAGCCCATCAAGGGGCATCTACTAGCATAGCTGGCGGTCAGCGCCAGAACAGATTCGATGCTTTAGCATCCCGTCAGGAGCAGGAGGTCTCCTCGAATGTAGTCACTGGTATTGTTATGAGTTTTTCATATTGATATTTATGGTTTGTTAGATCTGGGACTACCTTGTCTTTTGTGACACCTTACATGGCCAGTAGTTTCAGAGTCAGTCCCGAAGTCTTGTCAGAACCCTTCTTACTTTCTATTCCAGTAGGTGACTCAGTTATAGCAAGACGGGTGTTTAGATGTTGTCAAGTCTCAGTTCTTCAGAAGGTCACCTCAGCAGATTTGGTAGAGTTAGCCATGACCGATTTTGATGTGATTCTCGGCATGGATTGGCTATTTGCATGTTATGCTTTAGTTAATTGTAGAACCCAAGCAGTAGAATTCAAATTTCCGGGTGATCCAGTCTTAGAATGGAAGGGTAGTTCAACTATGCCAGTAGGTCATTTTATTTCCTACCTTAAGGCCAGAAAGATGATTTCTAAGGGTTGTATGTACCATCTAGTTAGGGTTAAGGATGTTGAGCCCGAGACCCCGACTATCCAGTCAGTTCCAGTAGTACGTGAGTATCCAGAGGTCTTTCCTGATGATTTTCTAAATGTTCCTCCCGAGCGGGAGATTGACTTTGGTATTGACCTTCTTCCCGACACGCAGCCTATATCTATTCTGCCCTGTAGAATGGCTCCAATAGAGCTAAAGGTGTTGAAAGAGAAGTTGAAAGACTTGTTAGATAAGGGTTTCATGAGACCGAGCAAGTCTCCATTGGGTGCACCAATCTTATTTATCTGAAAGAAAGATGGTTCTCTTCGAATGTGCATTGACTATTGGCAATTAAACAAAGTCACCGTCAAGAACAGGTATCCCTTACCCGTGATTGGTGATTTATTTGACCAGCTTCAGGATGCCAAGTGTTCCTCCAAGATAGATCTCAGATCCGTGTATCATCAGCTCATAATTCGGGAGTGTGATATCCCGAAGACATCCTTCTGGACACGGTATGGTCATTATGAGTTTGTACTTATGTCTTTTGGACTAACAAATGCTCCTGCAGCTTTTATAGACTTGATGAAAAGGGTGTTCAATCCATATCGATACATGTTTGTGATCGTGTTCATTGATGACATCCTTATATACTCTCGGAGCAAGGAGGAGCATGCCACTCATCTGAGAAGTGCTTCAGATTCTCAAGGATCGTCAATTATATGCCAAGTTCAGCAAGTGCGAGTTCTGGTTAAACTTCATAGCCTTTTTGGGCCATGTGGTATCAAGTGAGGGCATAAGGGTGGATTCTTAGAAAATTGAGGCAGTGAAGAATTGGCCTAGACCAGTGAATTCTTTAGATATTCAAAGTTTCTAGGGTTTGGCTGGCTACTATCGGAGGTTTGTTGAGGGTTTCTCATCAATTGTCGCACCTATGACCAAATTGACTCAGAAGAAGGTAAAGTTCCAATGGTTGAGTACTTGTGAGAAGAGCTTCCAAGAGTTAAAGACTCGACTTACTTCATCCCCGATGATAACTCTCCCGAAGGGTACTGATGGTTTAGTCGTGTATTGTGATGCTTCGAGGATCGGACTCGGATGTGTGTTCATGCAGCGTAGGAAAGTGATAGCGTACGCCTCTAGACAATTGAAGGTTCATGAGAAGAATTACCTAACCCACGATCTTGAATTGGCTGTGGTGGTTTTCGCATTGAAGATATGGTGACATTACTTGTATGGTATCCACGTGGATGTGTTTACGGACCACAAGAGTTTACAATATGTGTTCACGCAGAAGAATCTCAATCTTCAACAAAGGAGGTGATTGGAACTACTCAAGGACTATGCTATGAGTGTTCTTTATCATCCGATTAAGGCTAATGTGGTAGCGAACGTGCTTAGTAGACTCTCTATAGAGAGCGTGGCTCATGTGGATGAGGGGAAAAAGGAGCTGGTGAAGGACGTGCATCGACTCGCAAGGTTGGGAATTAGGTTGGTTGACTCTACCGATGGTAGTGTTATTGTTCAAAGCAGATCAGAATCGTCCTTTGCTATTGATGTGAAGGATAGACAAGATAAGGACCCGATTTTGGTAAAGTTGAAGGAAACTGTTCAAAGTCAGAAGGTGGAGGTCTTCTCCCAAACGGGAGGTGGTGTGCTTTGGTACCAGGATCACTTGTGTGTACCAGACGTGGATGATTTGAGGAGCCGGATCTTGCATGAGGCTTATGGATCTAGGTATTCTATCCATCCAGGTGCCACCAAAATGTATTGTGACTTAAGGGAGATTTATTGTTAGAATGGCATGAAGAAGGATATTGCAGAATTTGTAGCCAAGTGCCTGAACTATCAACAAGTAAAGGTTGAGCATCAGAGCACAGGAGCTTTACTTCAGGATATCAGCATTCCTATTTGGAAGTGGGAAAAAATTAATATGGATTATATCACAGGTCTGCCTTGTACTCGTCGATAATATGATTCCATTTGGGTTTTGGTAGACAGGTTTACCAAGGCTGCACATTTTCCACCGATTAAGACCACAGACTCGGCTGGGGATTATGCCAAACAATATATTCGGGAGTTGGTCCGATTGCATGGAGTGCCCTTATCCATCATTTTAGATTGAGGTACTCAATTTACCTCTCAGTTTTGGAGGTCGTTTCAAAAAGGATTGGGTATACAGATTAAGCTCAGCACAGCATTTCACCCGCAAACGGATAGTCAAATGGAGCAAACAATCCAAACTCTCGAAGACATGTTGAGAGCATGCGTGGTAGACTTCAAAGGTAGTTGGGATGATCATTTTCCCCTGATTGAGTTTGCGTACAATAACAACTATCACTCTAGTATCCAGATGGTGCCATTCGAGGCTCTCCACGGGCGAAGATGTAGGTTGCCCATCGAATGGTTTGAAGTTGGTGAGGCGGCAATGATAGGACCGGATGCGGTTCATTAAGCAATGGAGAAAGTTTAGTTGATAAAAGACATGTTGAAAACTGCACAAGGTCGCCAAAAGTCATATGCGGATGTGAGAAGAAGAATTAGAATTTGAGGTCGATGACTGGATATTTCTGAGAGTGTCTCCCATGAAGGGAGTGATGCGATTTGGAAGGAAAGGGAAACTTAGTCCCTTTTATATCGGCTAGTACCGAATAATGAGACGTGATGGAAAGATGGCATATGAGTTGGAGTTGCCTTCAGAATTAGCTTCTGTGCATCCTGTGTTTCATGTATCGCTTTTGAAGAAGTGTTTGGGTGATCCAGCCTTAGTTGTCCCGGTGGACAGTGTTGGTGTGAGAGACAACCTTAGCTATGAAGAGGTTCTGGTGGGAATATTGGATAGTCAGGTTCGGAGGCTAAGGAAAAAGGAAGTAGCTTCAGTTAAAGTGTTATGGAGGAACTAGCATGTTGAAGGAGCTATGTGGGAAGCCGAAGCGAATATGATGGCTAGATACCTACATTTGTTCTCTACCGGCTCAGTTCCAGCTTGAGGTATTAGTTTTTTACTCATACTTTAATTAGTTTCATGTTCAGTTCATATGCGCAATTTCTTTTATGTATATGGATGTGTGTATAATCATGAAATCAATTCAGTTATGTGATTCGAATCGGAGGTAGTCATCCCGTCAGTTTCGATTTAAATGATCAGTATTTGAATATGATAATTACATCTTCTCTGCTTTTCTGTGTGTATCCAACATTCAGGGACGAACATTCCCAAGGGGGAGATGTTGTTATACCCCAGAATCCCAAAGCTCAGACCAGGAACTTGAAACGGGGAAAAAGTAGAAAATTTGCAGCAGACTCAGAATGAGTCATAAGGAGACTCGTGAGACCAATCCACGAGATGAGATGACTCGTGGGGAAGGCCAGGGAATGGAATTTAGGGTTGAGAAGAGGAGACCCCACGAGCATGACCACGACTCGTGGTCAGGCCCCACGAGTCGTTGGGTCAGTTGTGGGGAGGGAGATTAAGAAAAGAAATAGAAGGAGGCAGTGCACCTCACAAGTGGTGACCACAACTCGTGGTCACCGGTAATGAGTTGTTGGGTTGCCCTTGGCGAACCCAGAAGATAAGGTGAAGCAGTGCACTTCAAGGACGACATAATGAGTCGTTCCACAAAGCGACGAGTCGTCAGGTCACCTGTTAGGGCCACCTGACAGTTATTTTTTGCGAATTTAGTAAGGGCTTTTCCGTTATTCCTAAGTTCCTAAAGCCTAAACTATGATGTTTTCGGTCATGAAAAGTGGCCTTTTATGGGGTTAAGTTCATTGTAGACATATTTCATCCATGCATGCAAAGTATAACAGAATTGAGAGGGTGAGCAAGCTAGTGATCTTCAATTTCTTTCAAATTCCTTCTGGGCATTCAAGGGAGAGTAAGATTCAGCCTCCAACGGCTATGTAGGGTCATGAATGGGTGGTTTCTTCCACACCCATTCTCAATCCCTCTCTAAAAATATGAATCTCCATGATTTAACTATGGGTTTTTACCCAAATTCATGAACTATCTATTTCTACACATGAGTATGAATTGATGATGATTCTATTATCGAATTATGATGCATGGGAAATTTTTATAAGAATTTCAATTAAAAATCATATTTCTAACCTGATGAATTTTAAAATCCATTGATCAGGTGTTCATGAAAAGTGAGATTTGTGATGTATATGTAATAATGATGAGATATTATGAAGAAAAGCATATTTTAAAGCTACCCAAGTTTATAATTGATGTTTTTGATATGAATTAAGTATCATCAAGTATGATAAAGCTTTGGGCAATTTCCACTTGTTAAGTATGAATGATGATTTTCCCAAAAAAGCTTATCACATTGGTTTGGAGCGAAATCTCTCATTTTTATTTTCATCTTGTGGTATGTTTTGACTTAAAGGTTCCCTACGCATAGCTTACCACATGATTTTGGAGCAAAGGCTCCCTAATTATGTTTCAGCTTGTGGTATGTCTTGAGTTAAAGCTTCTCATATGCATGATTTCATATTTGAGATCTATTTAATTACTATGCTTCGTCAACAGACAATGTTGAGCTTCGTTATAAAATGATGTAGAGAATATGCATATTTTGGGAGTAATGTTTAGCACCGAGTAGGCTAAGGGTCAATCACCCTATGTCTCATAATTACACGCCAACTTTAGGTTTATACATTATGAATTTGGGACCTTCCTTGTGAGCTTCCCCTACCCCGATGGCCTTCAGCTTGATATCGATATCATGGTATCGTCCCTGGCCCTGGCAAGGCTTTGTACTACTCTACCAACTTGAGTGTGATAGTTCGGACCACTAAGCTCTATCATGGTATGTCGGTTAAAAGACGAGTCTCCCATTGTTCCTCATGATTTCAGATATGCATATTCATTACTTATGAGATTTATGTAAATGCATGTTCTAAAGTAGGTTTGACTCAATGTTCATCTTTACTTATAAATGTCAGCATTTATCTTTGAGTCAATCGATTCAGTTATGATGTTATGAAGTTATGTTATGTTATGTTATGAAGAGATCATGATTTTAGACAGAATGCATGCAAGCCCTATTCTCAGATTCTTATGTTTACATTTACATTATGCATTGTCTTTAAATGATTTTATTTACTTTAGCGGTTTTACTTACCTTGCATAACATTCCACGTACTGACCGCGTACTTTCTATGTTGTATCATCTTATGATACAAGACCCAACTCTCAGATTCAGGCCCCCTCGTAGTCAGCTTATCAGAGTTAGCACTCTATTTGTAGGTAAGTCCTCATTTCCCGAGGACTAGACTATTCAACTTTCTTTATGTATTTTAGTTTCAGTTTTGTTGAGTTAATTGCGGTCTTGTCCCATCAACTCGTCATGTTTAAAGCTTTTCAGACATATATATATATTCAGCTTCGGATTTCGTATTCTGATGTTATGTTCAAGTTAGACTTCCTATATGATTATTTTATTGATTATTCTGTTTCTTGATTGAGATTAGATATATGCTTATGCCATGGGCCGACTTGGGGTCTCTCGGGGCTCCTTGTCCCGTGTTACGATCCGTGCCCCTGTTCGGGTCCTGATAGTTATAAATAAATTTTGATCTTGAGACTCATATACTGCTCACTTGATATTAATAAATTATTTTTGGGCTTTAGACCCGTATATTGTTCACTTGGCATTGATAATTGGTTTGTGTTGAAGAACGTATGTTATTCACTTGACGTTGACAAACTAATTTACTTGAGACTTACGAATTTCTCCCTTGGTATCGATGTGTTGATTTTGACTAGAAGCCCATAGATATGTATGTGTGTGTGTGTGTTTCTCATTAATTGTTCTTTCAGTTCATTTCTCTCATTGAAATGATTCAAAGTTAATTATGATTGTTTGTGTTGAGGTTTAATTTGGTAAAGGATTTATGTGTTGGCATTACATTATATGCACATTGACATTATGAAAATGAAAGGATAACTCAAATAAAGGGCTGGCTAGGGTATTCATGGTATTGGATTTATCCAATACAAGGTGATCTATCTAGGACTTTCCATTTTAGTGTTTTTTGGTAAAGAATACGCACCTTAAGAGTCCCCTATGGATCCAATCTATGTTATAAAGGAAGCGAGTGTATATAGGTTATAGGTCAATGCATATGCATTTGCATCTTATTTCATCCTCATTACATTTTATATTGATTGTGAATAGTAAAATGGTACAATAATTGTGACTATGAGTTGTTTTCCTCCCTATTTGGTTGAGATGATTTGAAAGAGCTAATATATTATTCTTGAGATAGTTTGTTGAATTCTCTACTATTAACTAATTTTGGATATTGCTCTTATCTTAATTACTACGAGTATTCATTGTTGAACTGTCTTAAATTGAAATCTTATTCTAATATTTTTAATATTTCAATTGAGAAAGACAGTGCATGGTAGGACCAACCCTCACCATCACTTCATAATAAGGTCGGTCGATGATGTTGTTGAGTATGCATGTTTTTCATACTTACCCTTATTTTTTTCTGCACCTTTTTGTGCAGGATCTATCTCTGGCACGAGTGGTAAGTGATTTCATCCCCTAAATTAGTGCTTGCTTGAAGTTTTGTGAGGTAGTTACTTGGTTGTTCCGCAACATCTGGACTTCTCTATCCTTATCTGTTGTACCAACCTTTATCTTTTAGATAGTTTTATAGTGTTTAGAATTTGTACTGATTTTCCTAGAAGCATTATATTCATGTCACCATATTTTGGGGTTGTACTTCATATTTTCCAAAGTTCTATGTTATTGCTTTATGATGGCGAACTTCTATCAAGTTTTTTAATTTTCGCTTTGACTTATAAGGATAAGTTTCATCTATGATAAATGGTGGGTGTCCTCACAGCTTATGTGAATTTGGATCATGACATAGGCATAAATGTGAAGGTGGATTAGGTATTCATGTTTTGTGCTACAAAAATATTGCCCTTCTTGCAAGTAATGCTTGGAGATGTTTCAATTCACCCTATCTTCTTTGGGCAAATTTTATTATCAACAAATATATTAATACTAATTGTACAATTGTTAAGGATTCTAGTGATTGGAGAAATATTTGTATAGGTTGAAATCATTGTCCACGTGGAATCATTTGGTAACCCTCTACGGAGAACATATTAAATTCTGGATTGAGATTTCAACTTCTTATCTTTTTACTTACCTACAAATATTTTGGATCTAATTCATGTTGTTTATATTCCTCAATACACTATACGACATGATAAAATTATTGGGGTCTAGAATCAACTGCTAGGTTTATTGTTAACTCTTATTATCATAGTATGTTTCAACCTAATCATATTAATAGTTCTTTCCTTTGGTTGTGGCACTACCCCCAAAAGTTATTCATTTTTTATGTATTCATGGTAGGCTTCCTACTGCCATCTATTTCATTTTCTCAAAATTTTCCCTTCTCCTAAATGTCAATTGTGCAACATTGATGCAGATGAAACATTCATCATTTGTTTTTTTACCTATCCTCACATCTTAACAATTTGGAGGTATCTTGGTTCTTTCTTTTATTAATCATGTTGCACACTTTTTCCCTATTGAGGTATCCTGGCTACCTAGTCTTTTTAGCCATGCAAAGAGTTATGATGATAAGTCAGCCCTAATGCCCATGCATGCTTGCTCTCATTGGAATATCTAGAAATACAGGAACAAACATATCTTTGAGGGACACACATTTCCTCTCAATCATCAACTTATAATCCACTATGTTTTGAATATTTTGCACCTTACTCAATCTTTTATCAAATCTACTCTTCATAAATTTGTTCCTATGTACGGTAAACGGGAACCAGATAGATGATTCCATATACATGCTTAATACAAATGGTTCCAAAAAGTTTCTCTTACAAAATCACCGGTATGAGGGGAGTGATTTGAGATATGAAAGGGGACTAGATACTTGGATTTATGGTGAAAGCAAAACATACCTATGAGAGGCCAAAAGCAAATTTTCAGCTACTATTTTCCTTATGTTTTAGTAGTTTTGTCGTCTCTTTGAGTATTAAGTCTTTGGATTATGCTTATATTCCTATGATGTGATTTTATAGGTGTTTAATAGGTAAATGTGGTGGAAATCGATCCTAAATAAGCTATAAAAGAAGGTTCAGAGCTTCGGAGCAAATTTGAATGAGTTTCCAGACAAAACCAAGTTGGCGCATTGAGTGGCACACTGCACCAAAGCCCAAACTTCAGAAAAATCAAGGTGCAGCAAGTTGATGCTTTGAGAGGCTCACTATGCCAGACCCAAAACTTCATAAGAAATTTTATCCAACAGATAGGTATAAAGGGAGGCGCGTTGCATCTAAGGCTTTCCAGAAATGAATTTTTGGATTTTTTATTCCAAATTTAAGTAGGGATAAGGGGGTATTTTATATTGCTATATATATGAACCCTAAACATTTTTAGAGGGAGACAAAAAAGATATCTCAGAGTAAGGGCACAATGAGTTTCTCTCTCAAGCTACTTCTTTTCCCTATTTTCTATCGAATCTCTCTTGTAAACTCATGATTATTTTCATCTTTTTACGATTATGAATAGCTAAATTTTATAGGTCTAGAGTTTTTTTATAAACATGAAGGTTGAATGGAGACTATTGTTTATATTTATTAAAGCTTTTTGCTATTGAATTATTTGTTTCTTCTTATGCTGAATTGTTTGATTATTTGACGAAATAGTTAAGCATTATATACAACTTGATAATTGAACTTGAAATAGGAAATTATGAGGGAAATAAGATGAGATAGGGATTATTTGTGAATCTTATAGGGAACGGGGAATGATTCGTTAATATGGATAGAAAAATACTCGTTAGCCTTGCTTCAGTGATACAGACGAAATCTTACATGGATTTCACTATTATTTGATGATCATAAAAATATAGGCATTAGGGGTAGTCAAGTAGTCTTAGAGTTATCGAAAAGATGCTAAACTAAGTATTATCAACCTACAACTAGTAACTCAAAAAAAAAAAATAGTAATTTGACACTTGAACTAGATTGTAGAAATTACACAAGACTCTGGATCTTTTATATCATTTGAAAGAAAACCACCATTTAAGTGCTTCCTTAAATCTTTAATTTTATTCTTTAGTAGTATAAAAAACTCTCCAAGAATTATTTAATTTCTTTATTTTCAAATAGTTTGAATAAGAATTTAAATTGGACAAACAATCTTACAAGTCTTTGAGGGTATGATATCTGGACTCATTGTCATGTATTACTTGGTGACTGCGCATTCTTGCACGTGTATTTGAACACATCAAGTTTTTGGCGTCGCTGCTGGGGACTTCGCAAAGATTATTTTTATAGTTTGAATTTTTGTTTAGCCATTCAATTTTTATTTTTTTTTCTTATTTTTGGTGCACCTCAGGTCACCTTTTAATGTATGCCAGACACTCAAAGTCAAGGATATCCTTAATTCCACTTGATCCTAAAATTAAAATAACACTCTGAGAGTGGAAACAAATGGCAGAAGAAATTCGTGATGCTAATGTTGTTGAGGACAGGGAAGTGAGATTGGCTCGCAAGGTAGTATTAGAAAGGATTCCTGTATTAGATTTTGCCAAGCCTAGCATGAAGAATGCATCAAAGGCTATTGTGAAGCCTAATATGATAGGAAATTTTGAGTTGAAAGAAGGTACAGTGCGGCTGATACAGAATACATGCCAGTATCAGGGTAAACCATATGAAGACCCACATAAGCACTTAGTCACATTCATTGAGCTGAGCTAGAATTTTCACTATTAGAATGTCTCAAATGAATATGTGAAGCTAACACTCTTTCCCTTATCACTAATTGGAGAAGAAAAGGAATGGCTACAGAGTGAGATTTCAGGATCTATTACCTCTTGGTAGATTTTGTCAAATAAATTCCTTAACAAAATTTCTTCTTCAAGAAGAACAAAAGAGTTGAGAGGGAAGATCCCAAGGTTCGTCCAAAAAGATGAAGAATCATTGGCTCAAGAATGGGAGCGATATAAAGGCTATCTAAGAGATTATCCAAATCATATGTAGGCTAAAAAAATTATTATTCGTAACTTTATCGAAGAACTGAGGTATTAATCCAAGATATTGTTAGATGCTACCAGCTCAAGGGCAAATTTTGTCCAAGGGCTATGATGAAATTGAGAGTTTGTTAAATCTGATATCTGAAGGTAGTCAAGATTATCAGAAGCAAAGCAGAGCATTCACCAGTCAGAAGGGGCCAGTTATGTTAGAGGTTGATAGTGTCATAGCCATACGTTTAGACATTGGTCGGCTTGTGAATGCTATACACAAGTTAGTAGTTGCACCATAAGTTAAGAAAGTTCCAACACTTATGAACTCTATGGAGAGGGTCATGCATACATGAGTTTCTAATTAAATCCAAAATCTATTTACTATACAGGGCAATAGAATAGAGGTTATGGTAAGTAGGGAAACCAGTTTGGCAACATTTTAGTTAGAATGTAAAGAGCCAAGCATGGGGTAGAAATCAAAATAGTTACAGACCTTAGACAAACTTTCAGCAGCCTCCACCTCAGCAAATGAACAGTTATTTGGAGGAGATGATGAAACATATGATGGTGCAACAACTGCAGGTTGTGGCACAGCAACAACAACTTGAAACTCAGCAGGCTATCATAAATGAAATGCAGAAATCTATACACAAGTTGGAGAGATAGATGAGACAAATGGCTTCTTTACAATATGTTAGACCTGCAGGCACCTTACCTAGTGATACAAAGAATCTAATTAGGTAATGGCCATCTCTTTGAGAAGTCAAAAGGAGTTATCTATAACTCCACCTCCGCAAAAACTGCAGCTAGAAGGCATAGAACCATAATGCATAAGAAAAATCATGTGGAAGGAAAATAAGCCTTCCCCAGCATTCCTACGGAGGCTCATTCTAGTGCCTATCACAGAGTATGCATAGAAAAGAGGAGTTGAAATATTGCTAAGCATCCTAAAAGTTGAGAGACATCCACCATCATTTCCGCGAAGGTCACAAAAAAGCAAGGACAAGGTTGAATTCATAAAGTTCCTTGATATATTCAAGGAGATACACATAAACATCCCTATGATTGATGCACTGAAAAAGATGCCCAAATATGCAAAATATCTCAGAGATATAGTTTCTTGCAAGTGGAGATTTATAGAGTTTGAGATAGTTGCACTAACTAAAGAGTGCAGCTTAAAAGTGTTGAATAAGCTTCCTTAGAAGCTTAAAGATCTAAGGAGATTCACCCTCCCCATACAAATTGTTGAAAGTGAAGTGGGGAAAGATCTTTGTGATTTGAGACAAGTATCAATTTGATGCCTTTATCTGAGTTCAAGACACTCGATTTAGGAAAATCGAGGCCCACTACCATCAATCTATAACTGGCAGACAAACCTTATATCACTCTAGACAGCATCATTGAGGACATGCTTATTCAAGTTGGTATGTTTGTAATTCCTGTTGATTTCATATTCTTTATTTTGAAGTAGATAAAAGGGTGCCATTTATTAGGGCACCCACTCTTAGCCACTGAAAGGGTATCATTGATGTAAGAGCAGGAAAGCTCAAGGTGAGAGTACATGACAAGAAGGCCATTTTTATGTGTACAAAGCTATTTCAACCACCTCAGACTATAAAGACTTATGAATGATAGAGAGGTGGTCCATGATAAGTGTGGGTGGAGAAAGAGAAAGCTGAAAAACCCTGTGTTGATGTAATAGTAGAGAATAATGTCAAGTTGGTTACATTTCATACATGGTTGGAGCATGAGATGAATGGTGGTGAGGTGGAGCAAAAGCAAAGAAGGAATGAATCTTATAAACCTCCGAAAAGGAGGAGAAAATGTATAAGGGTATCTTGAGCTCGTGTCGCGACGTTAAATCAGGTACTTGTTGGGAGAAAACCCAATTTGTAATAGTGTAGTTTTTCTTATTTTTGTAAACTATCACTTTTGTTTGTTTTTGTGTGCAGAGAAGGGGAAGTCTGAGTACCCAAAGTTAAAGCTAAGGAGCACGTTTTGAGCTTAAGTGTGGAGTCGTATGACCCTTGAATCAAAGAAATATGCTACTAACTAGGCTCTAGAGGGTCTTAGGGAGTATTTATCACCCATGTCTAATTTTATTTATCGATGCTATGAGGATAAAGCACGACTTTAAATGTGGAGTGGTTATATCATCCAATATTTTGAGATTATAGGTAAATAAGCCATGAGTTTTTATTTGAAAAGTTTTGAAAATGGCATGTCTCATCCACCCTTCAGTTTTTCTTATGGCCTCAGTTCTTTCCCAAAGTGGAGACCTTTGAGCTGATTAGATTTTTTTTGTTAGGGTGAGTCAGTCATAAGTAGTGTGACGTCTCGATGATGGATGGATGATGACCATCTTAAGGGAAAATTAGTCGCGGGATAAGTGTGGGGTGAGAAACCGCCACCCGTTGAACTCTTAATACTCCACTTAGGTAGACGCTAGACGTCATAGATAGTTCACTTAAAATACATGAAAGAATTTAAAATTTTTCTCTAGAGACATACATGTTCTTTAACTTGACTCGGAAAATGTAAAAGATAGGTTTAAGTATAAAAAATCATTCAATTTGGTTGTGTGTGAATATGTAAGCGTAGGAAGCCATTTTTGAAACATGGTTCCATGAGTGGTGAGTTTTTATTTGTGTATTCCTTCCATATTTTAACATCTAAAGCTTACCTGGGGTGTATGTAAAATTAACCGTTCTATCAAATTGTAGGACATGATAAAGGAGTTCCTTTGTTAGTTTTTTTTTGTTTGACTTGTGTATAAGCTACCAGTATGTTATCCATATTTAGCCCCTTTGAACTATATGAGCCTATTAAATTTGACTAACCACATTATAAGCCTATCCTTTTGTTTGTTATATCCCATGTTAATTTTATACAAACAAGTCCTCATGCACTTTAAGATAATAACTGTGGAAAGGAAGGACTAAGCATTAGGAGAAAATAAAAATGGAATGAAACTTGATTGGTAGGAAAATGGAGATGTGTAAAAAAGAATAGAGAAAAAGAATGCCCGTGTGAAATAATGCTTGCTTGTTGCTAGTAGGGAACAAAACCCAACCATATGGGAAAAAAATGAAGAGAAGATAAAGTGAGAAAACATCATTTCTAGAATCAAATCAATTGAAGATAGGTTATGGAAAAAGAAAATGAAAGAGGGAGAAGTTAAGAGAAGTTTAAGCATGAGTCGAAGAAGTGAGGTTGATGTAAGAGAAAAAGAGCAAAAAAAGTGAAGTTGATGTCTTAAAGTGCGTAGGAATGGTAGTCACTACTGGCCAAATATTTCATACCCATCCCTTAGCCAACATTAGAACCCATGAAAGTCCTTTTGATATTAATTTTTCGATACTTGGGTGATGAAACATTACCCTAAGGGCAAGCTTATGATATGTTTTGTATGTTTGAAATGTCTTTTGGAGAGTGAGTGTGTCTTGCAAATGTGGCCCCAATAATTCTTATGACTATATGTGATAAGGGGGCACCCCTAAATGGTGAGGGAACAAGATGGTAAGAATTTGGTGTACTATGCATTGCGTTGTTTATACATGATCATATTGGCCTTGATTTTATGGAGAGTCATTTTTCGAGGTTATGTTGTTTCAAGTGAAGTATCTCTGAGCTTGTAATTCTTATATATATGCATGTTAAGTGAATTACGGGTCATGATCAAATTATCTAGCTAACTTGGTGTGAGTTGATAGAGTCAATGAGTGTTTTCTAGTGAAATCTTGGAAAAGAGTAGTGAGTTGCTCGAGGACAAGAAAGGGTCAAAGTGTGGTGTGTTGATGAGAGGCCTAAAGCAAATATTTTCAGCAACTATTTTCCTAGCGTTTAAGTAATTTTATCATCTCTTTGAGTATTAAGTCTATGGATTATGGTTATGTTCCTATTTTATGATTTTGTAGGTGTTAAAAAGGTAAATGTGGTAGAAATTGACTCAGAGTGAGCTATAGAGAAAGATTAAGAGTTTTGGAAAAACTTTGGAAATGTTTCTGAACAAAACCAAGTTGGCGTATTCAGAGGCGCACTGCACTTGTAATACTCCGGATGTGCCCAGGACTAGACTCGAAATTTAAAAATGAAAAGTGGAAGAAATCTGGAAAATTTTCTCAAAACGGGTCATGGTATGAGTCGTTGGTGCGACTAACGACCCGTTGGATGTGTCTATGATGAGGCACTGCAAGTTTGGAGTTGGAAGTAACGTGTCTAAGAATGACCTGTTGTTCGATGTAACGAGTCGTTGGATAGTGTCGTTGTGAGATTGGTCCTTGGTCAAGGAGGAAGTAATGAGTTGTAGCACGACCCATTTCAAAGGAAATTCATTAAGGGTATTTTCATCATTCCTACACCCTAGGGTCCCAAACTACGTCGTTTTAATCTCGAAATAGGGAGTTTTATAAGGATTAAGTTCATTCTAGGCTCATACACATTCATGCAGGCAAGTTGAGGGCTTAGAAGGTGATCAAGCTTAGGTTCTCTATAAGTTCTTCCTCAATTTTTCTTTGGGCTATTAAGGAATTGGTGTAATCAATCAATCTTAGGTATGTAGGGTTATGAATGGGTGAATTTGTTCACACCTATGCCCAATCGCTCTCTAATTCATGAAAATCTATATGTTGATCCTATGGGGTTTTAACCCAATACATGAATTTCCTAAGTTTCTACCATGGGTATGATTAAGTATGTTTCTATTATTGAATTATAATTCATGGGCAAGTTTTATGATGTTTTCAATTATAAATCATGTTTCAAATTTTACAAAAGAAAATGCCCATCTATGAGAAGTTCATGAAGGTTGAGATTTATGATGAGTGTTCAAGTAAGATGAGATATTATTGAAGAAAAGCATGTTTTCAAGTTACCAATGTTTATGATCATGTTTTCAAGTAAATTATGTATTTTCAAGCATGATTAAAGTATTGAGCAATTCCCATACGTTTCAGTATGATTTATGATTTCACGAATTAGCTTACCACATGGTTTTGGAGTTAATACTCCCAATTATATTTAGCTTGTGGTATGGTTTGAGCTAAAGCTCCTCATGTATGATTGCAGATTTGATATGTAAATGATTATTCAACTTCGTCAATAGATGATGGTCAGCTTCATTGAAACATGATGGAGAACATATGCATGTTTTTGGAGTAGTGTCTAGCACCGAGTAAGCTAAGGGTCGATCAACCCTATGCTTTCAAACTACGCGCCAACGTAGGTTTATACATATATACTTTGAGACCTCTCCTATGAGCTATCCCCTGCCCCAAATGGGCCTTGAGCTTGATATCAATATCACGGTATCGTTCTTAACCCTAGCAAGGCTTTAGACAGCTCTACCCACTTGAGTGTGATAGTTGGGAAAACGTAAGCTCTATCATGGTAATGTCAGTTATATGACGAGTCTCTCATTGTTCCGCATGATTTCAGTTATACATGTTATCATTCACGACACACACACACACACACACATATATATGTTCTAAAGCAGATTTGACCCAATGTTCAGTTTTACTTATGATTATCAGATTTCAGCTTTGGGTCTTTTAATTCTATTATGATGTTCAGTTATGTTCAGATTATGATTTCAAAAAGTAGCATGCAAGCCCTAGTCTCAGATTCTTGATTTGATTATGTTTTATGTTATGCATGTTTTAAATGATTTTACTTATTTAAGAAGTTTTGCTTACCTTGCATACTAGGTACATTCCACGTACTGACCGCATACTCTATGTTGTATCATTTTATGATATAGTCTCTGATCTTCAGACTCAGCCCCCTCACTAGCCAGCTTTCGAAGTTAGCATCCAGTCAATATTGGTGAGTCCTCATCTCCCAAGGACCATTTGTTATTATTTATCTTTGTACTTCCAGTTGTTAGACTTGTCGGGTTAGTTGAGGATATTGTCCCATCAATCCATCAGATATGTTAGAGACTTTCCGACAGTACGTAGTAATCAACTTGTTATGTATTATGTAAACTCCAACATTTGAGATTATGTTATGGCTAGACTTCTGTCATGTTCATTATGTTAAGTCTTCCGCTTTATTGATTGAGTTTGATGTATGTTCATGCCATGGGTCAACTTGGAGTCTCTCGGGGCTCCTTGACCTGTATCTCAATCTGGGCCTATGTTTGGGCCATGACAAACTTGGTATCAGAGCAATAGGTTTGAAGTGTCCTAGGGTGTGTGAAAGTCGCGTCAAGTAGATTCTCTTTCATGGGTGTGAAGCACGCCACACCTATAACGAAGAGGCTACGAGACATTTAGGAAATATTTCCTTCTTTCGTGATCTATGTCATGCAATTAAAAATACCTCTCTATCCTTCTAACTCGTGCTATTTGCGATTGAAGAATCATGCCTCCCCGCAGAGTTAACGACAGAAGAAATAAAAATGGGAATGGCCACAAGGATGGCAATAGGAACATGCACCAACAAGCCCCACCAGTCCAGGAGCACCATGCACCGGAGCTGGTTGCCCATGCTGAATTTCGGGTAGCTATTCTGATGCTAGCACAGGCTTTGACCGTCCAGGTCAACCAACAGGTAGTGGCACATGTTTTGCAAAAAGGAAATGCGGTGGCAGCACAAGTCAGAGATTTCCTAAGGATAAACCCACCAGAGTTTCTTGGGTCTAAGGTGGACGAGGATCCACATGAGTTTATCGACGAGATTGTGGAGATCACCCAGGTCATAGCGGTGAATAAAGAAGAGTGTGCTGATTTGGCCTCATATCAGTTGAAGGAAGTTTCACACATTTAGTTTAGACAGTGGAAGGATAATAGGGCAGCCGAAGCAGGCCCTATCAGTTGGGAGATTTTCATGTTGCTTTCCTGGATCGGTTCTTCCCTCGTGAGATGAGAGAGTTGAAGGTGGCTGAGTTTGTGAATCTAAAATAGGGAAAGATGATGGTGTAGAAGTATGCCCTAGATTTCACTCATCTATAAAAGTACGCCCTAGAGTTAGTGGTTGATCAGAGGGCGCGAGTGAACAGGTTTGTTCATGAGGTGGCGAACTATCTAAACAAGGATTGCAGAACCGCCATGCTCCATCAGGATATGGACTTCCCTTGGATTGTCTTATAGGCCCAGTAGATGGAGGTGGTGCATCTGAGAGAGAGTGAGGTCAAGAGGGCCAGGACAGACAGCTATAGGTTCTCTTAACCGAGGCCAGGTGGTAGGCACCGACAGCAGACCCACTAGAGATCTTTATCCCCAGCATCTTAATCAATGAGTGTGACATCAAGACCTAGGCATGACCATAGAGGACGAGCATCAGCCTCTAGGGGTCAAAGAAGCAGGCCTGCAGATTCCAATATCCCAATTTGCGGCAGGTGTGGTCCGGCACACATGGGTCAGTGTTTGGCGGGTACAGGTGCTTGCTTCAGGTGTGGGAAGCCCGGACATATGCTCAGAGATTTCCCAGCAGCTAGACAGGGCCATTATAGGGGCTGAGGCCCAGCTTCCAGTTCAGCAGCTCCACCCGCACGCGCTGCCCAACAGAGGGCATCTACTAGCACCGGTGGCGGACAACGCCAAAATAGATTCTACGCCTTAGCATCCCACCAGAAGCAGCAGGTCTCCCCGGATTTAGTCACTGGTATGTTGCGAGTTTTCCATCTTGATGTATATGCTTTGTTAGATCCAGGGGCTACCTTGTCTTTTGTAACACCCTATGTGGATGGTAGTTTCGGAGTCAGTCCCAAAATCTTGTCAGAACCCTTCTCAGTGTCTACTTCCAGTGGGTGATTCAGTTGTATCTAGACGGGTATATAGAAGTTTCCTTGTCACAATCCTTCAGAAAGTCACCTCAACAGATCTAGTAGAGTTAGCCATGATCGATTTTGATGTTATCCTCGGCATGGATTGGCTATTTGCATGTTATGCCTCAGTTAATTGTAGAACCCGGGCAGTAGAGTTCAGATTTCCTGGAGAGCCGGTCATAGAGTGGAAGGATAGTTCAGTTGTGCCTGTAGGTCGTTTCATTTCCTATATTAAGGCTAGAAGGTGATCTCCAAAGGTTGTGTATACTATCTAGTTAAGGTTAAGGATGCTACATCTGAGACCCCGACTATACAGTCAGTCCCAGTAGTATGCGAGTATCCAAAAGTCTTCCCAGATGATTTACCAGGAATCCCTCTTGAGTGGAAGATTGATTTTGGTATTGCTTTTCTTCCCAATACGCAGCCTATATCTATTCCTCCTTATAGAATGGCCCCAACCGAGTTAAAGGAGTTGAAAGAGCAGTTGAAAGACCTGTTAGATAAGGGTTTCATCTGACCGAGCAAATCCCCATGGGGTGCACTAGCTCTCTTTGTCCGAAAGAAATATAGTTCTCTTCATATGTGTATTGATTAACGGAAATTAAACAAGGTCACCATCAATAACAGGTATCCTCTACTCAGGATTGATGATTTGTGTGACCAGCTTTAGGGTGCCAAGAGCTTTTCGAAGATAGACCTCAGGTTCGGATATCATCAGCTTAGGGTTTAGGAGAGTGACATCCCAAAGACGGCCTTCAGGACACGGTATGGTCATTATGAGTTTGTAGTTATGTCTTTTGGACTAATGAATGCTCCTGCAACTTATATGGACTTGATGAATAGGGTGTCAAGCCATACTTGGATATGTTCATGATCGTGTTTATTAATGACATCCTGATATACTCTCAGATCTAGGAGGAGCATGGTGCTACAAACTCTCAAGGAGAGCCAACTATATGCCAAATTCAGCAAGTGCGAGGAGTTTTATTAAAGTTAGTGGCATTTTTGGGCCATGCGGTGTCAAGTGAGGGCATAAAGGTGGACTTTTAGAAAATAGAAGCAGTGAAGAATTGGCCTAGACTTGTGAATCCTTCAGAAATCCAAAGCTTTTTGGGCTTAGCTGGCTACTATCGCAGATTTGTTGAGGGCTTTTCATCTATTGCAACGCCATTGACCAAATTGACCCAAAAGAAAGTGAAATTCCAATGGTAGGATGTTTGTGAGAGGAGCTTTCAGGTTTTGAAGATTGGACATAGCTCAGCACCGGTGTTAACCCTAGCCCAGGGTACCTATGGGTTTGTGGTGTATTGCGATGCTTCTAGAATCGACCTTGGTTGTGAATCGATTCAGCATGGAAAGGTTATAGCATATGCTTCCAGACAGCTGAAAATTCATGAAAAGAATTACCCGACCCATGATCTTGAATTGGCGGCGGTGGTATTCGCCTTGAAGATATGGAGACACTATTTGTACAGGGTCCATGTAGATGTGTTTACGGACCACAAGGTTCTACAATATGTGTTTACCCAGAAGGATCTAAATCTACAGTAAAGAAGGTGGTTGGAGCTACTTAAGAATTATGACATGAGTGTCCTTTACCATACGGACAAGGCTAATGTAGTAGCATACGCACTTAGTAGGATCTCTATGGAAAGTGTGTCCCATGTGGAGGAGGGGAGAAAGGAGCTGGTGAAGGATGTGCATCGACTTACAATGTTGGGTGTTTATTTGGTTGACTCGACCGATGGCGATGTTATAGTTCAGAATGGGTCAGAATCATCCTTGGTGACTGATGTAAAAGCTAGACAAGATGAGGACCCTATTTTGGTGAAGTTAAAGGAGGTCGTTCAAAATCAGAAGTTAGAGGTCTTCTCAAAAGGGGGAGATGGTGTGCTTCGATACCAGGGTCACTTGTGCGTTCTGGACGTTGATGATTTGAGAAATTGATTGTTGCATGAGACTCATGGTTCCAGATATTCAATACACCCAGGTTCCACCAAGATGTACCGTGACCTACAGGAGGTCTATTGGTGGAATGGCATGAAGAAGGACATCGCGGAATTTGTGGCTAAGTGTCCAAACTGTCAGCAAGTGAAGGTTGAGCACCAGAGACCGGGTGGTGTTCTTCAGGATATCAGTATTCCTATTTGAAAGTGAGAATAAATCAATATGTACTTCATCACAGGGTTGCCTTGCACTCGTCGCAGTATGACTCCAGTTGGGTTGTTGTAGACAGGTTGACCAAAGCCGCTTATTTGATAGCGGTCAAAACCACTGATTCAGCATAGGATTATGCCAAAGTATACATTTGAGAGCTATTTCTGCTGCATGGGGTGCCCTTGTCCATCCTATCGGACAGAGGTACTCAGTTTACCTCTCAGTTTTGGAGGTCGTTTCAAGAAGGACTTGGTACTTAGGTTAAGCTCAGTAAAGCATTTCACCCGTAAACGGATGATCAAGCGGAGCACACAATTCAGACTCTCGAGGACATGTTAAGAGCATGTGTGATTGACCTCAAGGGTGGTTGGGATGACCATTTGACTCTTATTAATTTTGTATACAATAATAGCTATCATTCCAACATCCAAATGGCTCTGTTTGAGGCTCTCTATTGGCGGAGATGTAGATCGCCTATTGGTTGGTTTGAAGTTAGTAAAGCTGCAATGATTGGACCAAATTCAATCCATGAGGCCATGGAGAAGGTTCAGCTCATACGAGACAGGTTGGAAACAACTCAAAGTCGCCAAAGGCTTATGCCAATGTGAGAAGGAGGGAACTTGAGTTCGAAGTTGATCATTAGGTGTTTCTAAAGGTGTCTCCCATAAAGGGAGTGATGAGGTTTGGAAAGAAAGGAAAACTCAGCCCTCATTATATTAGCCCCTACCAGATTGTGAGACGGGTTGGCAAGGTGGCATATGAATTGGAGTTGCCCTCAGAATTAGCTTCCATTCATCCTATTTTTCATGTATCGCTCTTAAAGAAGTGTTTGAGTGATCCAGATCTAGTTGTCCCGATGGACAGTGTCTGTTATACCCCGTAGAATTCCCGGCACCTAAACGACCTATTCGCACGTTGGTTAAGCATATTTGAAGGCCATACGTGCTGAAGAAAGGCCCGGGAAAAGATCGGACGAGAGACCTGTCGAACCATCGCAGAAGGAGCCGAGGCAGAGCCCCTCCGCGATGGCAGCGTGTCACGGAGGAGGGGCCTCTGCGTTGGCTCCGTGACACGTTGGCCTTTTCCAGGCCCAAGTATATAAAGCCCCACTTCGGTTTTAAATGATAAAAACATTTATAAACTTCCAGAAAACAGAGCAAGCTAGCAGAGGGAGAAAAGGAACGAAGGAGATAATATAATTTTCGTCCGATTACGCTGCTAAACGTTGTCCAAACTCAAATTAACCTCAGATACTGAGGTATTTAGCAACAGAGAGCATTCCTACGGATTCAGTTTCGTAAAATACGGCCGACGAATCGTCGAGCCACCGAGCTAAGGTAAGTGGAATTGCTCTAAATTAGTGTCTATGCATTCCTAGCTGTGAAGTGAATATTTCTCCCTTCTGGACCTCTGAAAAATAGCGAGTTTTCGACCGTCTTTCGATAAGCCTAAGTTTAGGCTATAAACTATATCGAAAGTGACGTTACTCTTTAAAGTAAAGCTGTATTTGGTATTAATTGACATATTTATGAATGCAGTTGGGAGGAAATAGTTGAAGTGCTGGCCGAGCCTCGTCCGACAGCCGGATAGTTCGAGAATAAGGTATGTAAAGCTAGTTTCCTCGGCAAGTTAGTAATCTTGGTACAGTACAGTAATTTAAAGGCCAGTAGAATATTCAGAAGCCATGTATGACGCATACTATGAATGATGGTACGATACTAGAAACATTATGTTATGATCAGCGCAAGACTTTCTAGCACGATATAGATTTCAATATAAGTGTTAGGAACTGCACAACATGCTCACACAGAATGTTAGGATATCATTGTATTCAGTTGAAACCCAGTAAAGCAATGTAATATCTATAAGATATCTCAGAAATAGAACGATAAGCTAAAGTGAAGCTAGAAAGCATATTAGAACTAGTAAATCATGTTACTATAGAAGCTCAGTATACAGCATGGTTTCCAGCAGAAATACTATATCCTGTTCAGTATTAGCCCCAGAACAGTCTGGCAGGAGACTATATTCATATATATACATATTTACCAGCCTCAGCACGTATTAAATACGTACAGATTACTATCACTAGTTCAGCATGTAATATATATGATACTTTACCCCTATTAGCCTCAGCATGTGAGATATGCAGACAGTATTACTAGTTGAGACTGTTGTGTTGTTTGGGGTTGGATTACCTAGCATCCATGACTGCCCAGGGTTAATAGCTGTATCGACTCGTCCTCCAGAGGACGAGGATATGTCACTCTACGGAGTGGCATGCCGTCCCACAGGGGACGAAGATGGGATGCCAGTTTTCCCCATATTGTGCCTTGGTCGGCCCTTATACACCCCCGTCGAGCGGATACGCCCGGGGTGTTGATTCAGGAGTCCTCCGGACTCAGGTACAGTTATAGTCAGGGGCTCAGCGAGCCCAAGTGCATACCCAGGGGACCGGCAGGATGCTTATAGGGTTTATAGGAGATGGGATGACCGAGGTAGGGGTATAGATTCTGTGCTGGTTGTACCCCCTGGCTTATGGGGGCCGGGTAAGGTTTGTGTGTGCTATGTATGTTATGATATGTTATACTGTGTTACAGTAGATACGAGTAGATCGACAGTAGAACGATAAATCCTCAGGTATGACTCCTACTCCTTCCAGTATGATTAAGAGAAGGTATGACTTACATTATCAGATAGTTAATCTATTCCTTCTACTTCAGTTTTATCAGTTATATTATTGTTTCAGATATTTCTTTCAGTTATTGCTTTACATACTCAGTACCAGCGGTACTGACGCCCGGTGGGGCGCTGCATTACTTGCCTGCAGGTACTCATAAACGAGCAGGCGATACCACGTGATTCCTGTCAGCGATCGAGTATTCAGCTCCTGTTATCCGGAGACTGAATTCCAGAGGTGTATTTCATTTTCTTTTGGTTGTATAGTACGAGTAGGTCGGGGCCCTGTCCCGATCATTTCTATTGCTATTCCTAGAGGCTTGCAGTCTGTATATATTTCCCTGTGGTCAGATGAGCCGGTCGTGTGAGGTCGTGCAGTTGTATAGCTGTTAGTACTCTTTCTTTCTTTTATGTTGGCCGTGTGGGGCCATAGTTTGCTAGTAGTGGTGACCTTGCCGGTCACGTAGCTTTCTAGTACTTCATGATTGAGTTATAGATAACTAGACAGCATGGTGGCCTTGTCGGCCCGCATAGGTTTCCCTGAATTGATATGTTTCTGGTCAGCTGTTAGTACAGGTACAGGAGACTATAGGCCAATGGGCCGGGGGCTGTGTTTACAGCCGTTATATAGCCCTTTGTTTCCAGAAATATGAGTTAGAGCCAGCCAGGCACCAGATGTGCCCAGGCTTAGCAGTCCAGCAGTTCAGGTCCCAGTAGGGCACCAGGTGCCAGTCATACCCCCCAAGGCGGGGTGTGACAGTGTCGGTGTGAAAGATAGCCTTAGTTATGAGGAGGTTCTGGTGGAAATACTGGATCAGCAGGTTCGAAGGCTAAGAAACAAGGAATTAGTTTCAGTTAAAGTTTTATGGAGGAATCAGCATGTTGAGGGAGCTACGTGGGAAGCCGAAGCAGATATGATGGCTAGAGGTATCCGTTTTTGCCCTAAAACTCTAATCGATTTCGTTTTTAGTTCATGTACCCCTTTTTCTTTCATGTAAATGGATGTGTGTATGGTTCATGAATTCAGTTCAGTCATGTAGTTCAAATCGGATTTAGTCATTTCATCAGGTTACAGCTTGTATGATCAGTAATTGAGTATAATGATTGCATTTCTCTGTTTCCTGTATGTTTTTTCACATCTGAGGATGAATGTTCCCAAGGGGGAGATATTGTAATACCCCGAAAATGCCCATGACTAGACCTAAGATTTAAAAATGAAAAGTGGCAGAAATCTGAAATTTTTTCTCAAACGGGTTGTGGTATGAGTCATTTGTGCGACTAACGACCCGTTGGATGTGTCTGTGGTGTGGCACTGCAAGGTTGGAGTTAGAAGTAACGGGTCTAGGAATTACCCTTTGTTTAATGGAATGAGTCCTTGGACGGTGTCGTTGCGAGACTGGTCCTTGGTCAAGGAGGAAGTAACGAGTCGTAGCACGACCCATTGCAGGAAACAACGGACCGTGGTCAGCAGCCGTTTAAAGGGATCCCCTGGTTAAGGCAGTGATGATGGTGATTGGCAGCAATGAGTCGTTTGAGCTAGCAACGACTCGTCCTGTCCGGTCATTGTAGGAGATCAGAGACTTGAATTTAGGGTGTAGCAACGGGAGGTAACAACGGACCGTAGAAGCTAACAACGGATCGTACTGACATCCGTTGTCAGTGGAAGATCAGTTTTTCTAGGAAATTCATTAAGGGTATTTTCATCATTCCCACGCTATAGGGTCCTAAACTACGTCATTTTAAGCTCGAAATAGGGAGTTTTATGAGGATTAAGTTTATTCTAGGCTCATTCACATTCATGCATGCAAGTTGAGGGCTTAGAAGGTGATCAAGCTTAGGTTCTCTACAAGTTCTTCCTCAATTTTTCTTTGGAAAATTAAGGAATTGGTGTAATCAATCCATCTCAGGTATGTAGGGTTATTAATGGGTGAATTATTCACACCCACGCCCAATTCCTCTCTAATTCATGAAAATCTATATGTTGATCCTATGGGGTTTTAACCCAATGCATGAATTTTCTAAGCTTCTACCATGGGTATGATCTAAGTATGTTTTTATTATCGAATTATAATTCATAGGCAAGTTTTATAAATTATGTTTTCAAATTTTACAAAAGAAAATGCACATTTACGAGAAGTTCATGAAGGTTGAGATTTATGATGAGTGTTCAAGTAAGATGAGATATTATTGATGAAAAGCGTGTTTTCAAGTTATCCATGTTTATGATCATATTTTCAAGTGAATTATGTATTTTCAAGCATGATTAAAGTATTGGGCATTGCCCACATGTTTAAGTATGATTTATGATTTCACGAATTAGCTTACCACGTGATTTTGGAGTTAATACTCCCAATTATGTTCAGTTTGTGGTATGGTTTGCTAAAACTCCTTATGTATGATTTCAGATTTGATATGTAAATAATTATTCAGCTTTGCCAGTAGACGATGGTCAGCTTTGTTGAAAAATGATGGTGAATATATACATGTTTTTGGGAGTAGTATCTAGCCCTGAGTAGGCTAAGGGTCAATCAATCCTTTGCCTCAAAACTACACACCAACGTAGGTTTATACATATATACTTTGGGATCTCCCTTGTAAGTTATCCCCTACCCTGAATGGGCCTTGAGCTTGATATCAATATCATGGAATCGTCCTTAGCCTTGGAAAGGCTTTGGATGGCTCTACCCACTTGAGTGTGATAGTTGGGACCACGTAAGCTCTATTATAGTAATGTCGGTTATATGAAGAGTCTCCCATTGTTCCTCACGTTTTCATTTATGTATGTTATCATTCATGATATATATATATATATATATATATATATATATGTATGTGTATATATATGTTCTAAAACAGATTTGACCCAATGTTCAGTTTTACTTATGATTATCAGATTTCAGCTTTGGGTCATTCGATTCGGTTATGATATTCAGTTATCTTCAGATTATGATTTCTGAAAATAACATGCAAGCCCTACTCTCAGATTCTTGATTTGATTATGTTTTATATTATGCATGTTTTAAATGATTTTACTTATTTAAGCGGTTTTACTTATCTTTCATACTCGATATATTTCACATACTGATCGCATACTCTATGTTGTATCGTTTTATGATATAAGCTCCGATCTTCAGACTTAGCCCCGTCACTAGCCAGCTTTTAAGAGTTAGCATCCAATTGCTATTGTTGAGTCCTCATCTCCCGAGGACCATTTGTTATCAGTTATCTTTGTACTTTCAGTTTTCAAGCTTGTTGAGTTAGTTGGGGGTGTTGTCCCATCAACCCATCAGATATGTTAGAGGCTTTCAGACAGTACATAGTAATCAGCTTGTTATGTATTATGTGAATTTCGGTTTGAGATTATATTATGATTAGAATTCCGTCATGTTCATTATGTTAAGTATTCCACTTTATTGATTGAGTTAGATGTATTTTCATGTCATGGGTCGACTTGGAGTCTCTCAGGGCTCCTTGTCCCGTGTCTCGATCCGGGTCTATGTTCGGGTCGTGACAGGACTAGAGCTCAAACTTTTGAAAAATCAAGGTGCAGTTGGTTGGTGCTTTGGGAGGCACACTGCGCCAGATCCAAAACTTCAAAAGAAAATTTATCCAGCAGATAGGCATATTGGGAGGCGCACCATGCCTAAGGCTTTCCATAAATCGATTTTTAGATTTTTTATTCCGAACTTAAGTAGGGATAAGGGGATATTTTCCACTACTATATATATGAACCCTAAATGGTTTGAGAGGGGGATGAAAAATATATATCATATCAAGGGCATAATGAGTTTCTCTCTCAGGTTACTTCTTTTTCCTATTTTCTGTGGATTCTCTCTTGTAAATTCATGAATTATTTTCATCTTTTGAGGATTATTTGTAGCTAAATTTTATAGTTCTATGGTTTTGGCATAAATATGAAGGTTGAATGTGGATTATTGTGTATATTCATTAAAGCTTTTCGCTAGTGAGTTATTTATTTTTTTCTTAGGCTGAATTATTTGATTATTTTACGAAATAGTTAAGCATCATATACGACTCATTATATTGAACTTGAAAAAGAAACTCGTGAGGGAAATAAGAAGGGATAGGGCTTGTTTGTGAACCTTATAGGAAAAGAGGAACGATACGCTAATGTGGATAGAAATATACCCATTACCCTTGCTTAGTTGATATAGATGAAATCTTCTATGCACTTTACTATTATCCGACGATCGCAGAAATATAGGCATTAGAGGTAGTCAAGTAGTCCTAGAGTTATCCAAAAGATGCAAAACTAAGTAATATCAACCTACAACTAGTAACTCAGAAAAATAAATTAATATAGTGATTAGACACTTCAACTGGATTATAGAAATTGTCAAGATCCTGGATCTTTTTATATCATTTGAAAGAAAACCAACTATTTAAGTGCTTCCTTAAGTCTTTAATTTGTTTCATTAGTAATATAACAAATTCTCCAAGAATTTTTTTCTTAATTTTCAAGTAGTTTGAATAAAAATTTAAATTGGACAAATAATCTTACAAGTCTCTGAGGGTACGATATATGGACACCTTGTCCTGTATTATTTGACAACCGTATATATGCGCTTGCGTGCGTTTGGACACATGACATACTAATGCCATTACTATCAAAATGGATGTTTTACTTTGAGTTCTCGAGCATTCCTTGCAACATAATCTTACTCCTCTGCAAATTAATATTGATGCAAAGGAGTTAATCACTCAATTACAGATCCATTACAAACTTCACTCACCCACTTTGAATGATCACAAATACCTCATTCAGAGATTGGGTAATCCACCAGTGTTGCATATCTACCGGGAGCAGAATTAGCCAGCAGATAAAGTAGCAAATATGGCTTTACAAGCAACGGATGGGAGTGATATTACAACTTTGCCTCCTTCTCAAATCATACCTATATTTTGTTGGAAGACAAAGCAGGAGGACATATACCTGAAAGATAAATTCTATCCAGGTGAGGAAAAAGACACCACTTTTTGCACCAAATGCTCGTACTGCCTACATAGTTTTGTGCTATAGCAAATACTAATAATGTTAGGATAGCTTCTTCTGTTTATTTGAGATCTGAGCAAACACTTGTAATGCTCCCTTGTAATCTATTTTTGATGTATATGCAAGATCTTTTCGCTACCAAAAAAACACATAAAGTGATTGTTGCTAAACATGCATATTTGTTTGGACAAAAATTAGTTATTTCAGAAACTAGAAAAAAAAAAAAAAAAGAAAGATAGATAAGTATATATGAATACAATTTAATTTATGCACATGATAATATAAAATCCTTACACTATGAGCATTTTTTATCATATTACTTGTTGTACTATATTCAAGGTTACCTAAATTAGACTTATTATGATTAATTACTTGTGGTAGGTGATTCAACTCGATAAAAAACTGTATAATGGCAGTGTACACACATTAAGTTCATAAAATATATGTGCGCACGCGCGCTTAACTCGTTATAATTTCTGGAGAGACGGTTCGCTAATAGATTGAGGGATAAATCAATTAACTCATTCATATTCAGATCATGAACGTTTGGAAAAAGGGGTTATTTATATTGTTTAAAAAGTAAAATAATCAATTAAAGGTAAAAATCTTAACATTGTCCTTTAGCTCCCTGTTTATACCTTTATTCCCTCCTTGCCTTGATTGAGAAACTACTGTGAATTTACCAAAACATTCCCATGGTGGATTCATTTCATCTCAATGTAGACATGCACGTCTCATAAAACGATATATATACAAATATATATATATATATATATATATATATATATATATATACACATTCTTAATATGGGGTATTCTGTCACTATCTCTCAAATATTGTCACTTTTCTGTAAACAATTTTAACCAAATCCCCACACCCATTCCCCCCCCCCCCCCCCTTTTTTTTTTTTTAGCTCCAACCGGTTTTTCAAACTTTAAGAACTGAAGATGCACTATTTTTCCAACTAAATTTCTGAAGTATTATATTGTATCGCTCGTGCAATATGTCTACATCTTAGGTTAGAAGTGATAGAAATTATTGTGGTCCACATATTGTCCACAATTTATTTATCTCTCAAATTGTTATTTATAAGTCCTATATTATTGGGATGGTGTTCTTTGAGATAATGATATATTTTGATTTGGTTGTCAAACTTATTGTTTAGCAGTTATCTTGAGGGAAATAAACACTGCATTCCTCCTACAGTAACTATATATATTATATAAAAAGAGAGAGGAGTAGAAATTACTTGGTCGTTCATTCTCAGATTTAGGAAATTTCGACACACATTTGAACAATAACCACTGAAAGTAATTAAGTTTCAATTATTAGTACTAATTTTCTACTGCAATGGCTCTATATATATTTAATTTGGAGAGTCCAAAGGAAAACCAGACCATCCCAAGAAGTTCGAACCCACCACCAAATGAATCTCCATCTGCATAGACTTCGGAAAGGTTGTGATAGCCCCAAAACCCAAACTCAAAAATTCTAAATATGGGTATCCTAATGTGAAAGATAGGGTCATTACTCATAACGGCATGTTTGACGTTATATTCAAATCAAGGATTATTATGGTGTTATAGCTGAGGAATGCAAATTCACACTAATTGAAAAATGACACAATAGCTAAATGCCCCCTATATTTGACGTATTTTTTTCTAAATCTTTCTAAACTATCAGCAGTCTTAATTATCCTTATAAACTTGTCTATTTAATAGTTTTAATCTCTTAAGTACTGATGTGACAAAGAGAGTGACTGTATTCTATTTTTAAGCATGTGAGGAAGAAAAAAAATTTCAAAATCAGCTCTCAATTATTTATTTATTTAATGGTGTATTTCTATTTTTAGGCCAATTTAAAAAAAAATGGCTCGAACTCTATCATTCTAAAAGAATAAAATTAATTTCTTTTAAAAAATAATAAAGTTCAACTATGTATTTTTTATATGAAACACTATTTATTTTTATTATATATTCTCTATTCAGGCATAAATCAACTAAAAGAACTTTGAGTCCCATTATTTTTATTTACATTAAAAAATAACTTAACCCCAATAATGAAGTTGCAATTGTGTAATTTTTCATTTCTTGTTAAGATGCAATAACTATTATTTTCTTTCAGGCCAAATCTAGAACAAGAAAAAAAACTCGGTTAGAGATTCTTTATTTTTAGTGAAATAATAAATTTTAGCATAATAATAAAGCTTCAACTACATAATTTTTATTATATTTTACTTAGATATTATGACTCTCTAAGTAAATTTTTTTTTTGGGAAAAATCTATTAAATATGTTAATTATAATTTTATTATTTTTAGCAAAATAATTTCTTTTGTTTGCTTATAAAGTAGAGTTCTAGCAAATGTTTTTTTACTAATTGATAAATTAAATCTAAAAAGATTAATGAATTGTTAAAATTTACAAAAAATTAAAAAGACACTTGGATAAAAATTCTACGTAGTAGGAGTGTATCTCACTCTCTTAGGATGAGATGGTGTAGAGGGTTAAATACTATCAGATGGACAAGTTTGGTAGGGGGAGGCAGGAGGGGGAGAGGGTAGTTAAGACTACAATTAATTTATGAGAAATTTGAAAAAAAAACACATCAATTTTTGGGGGATCTTTAGGTATTTTGCCTTGAAAAATCTATTTGAAAAAGACCCAACGTCAAATGTGATCTTGGGCAGAAATATATTCCCAAGTGATACTCAAATGTTTCATTTCGTCTTTGTTATCTATCGTTATTTGTGCATTCTCATGTGATTTGTAGTTAAAATGTGAATTTATACTAACCAACATGATTAGTGTTGTTTTGCAGGTAAAATGGAATTTTGGGACGCTAAGATACATGTTGGTGAAAATCGGGAATGGACTTGGAAGCAAGGAGTGGAAAAGGTCAAGGAAGAGCAGCAAAAATAAGGGCTCCGTGATGGAGTCATGTCACGCTGCCATCGCGGAGGCATTCTGCCTCGGGTGATTTAATTTTGGCCATTTCCAGTGAAACCTCGCGTTACCTTCGTGACACGGAGGCAATGCCACGCGATGCAAGCTGTGGCACGTTAAGTACAATTACCTAGGACATCAATTTCCAGTGTAGGTGTATCGATTGCACCGTGGCACGTTGACCAGGCTCCGCGATGCAAGCCGTGGGACGCCAAGGTGAAAATTCTAAGGAGCCTAATTCCAGAGAGGGTCCGCGATACCCCCGTGGCACGGAGGGAGTGCTCCGCGATACACTCCGTGCCACGTTGCTTTGTATACCGCAAAAAAAATTTAATAGTATAAATAGCACACTTAGGTTTTATTTTAAACAATAACTTGGTTGAGCAAGAATGTGGGTTACAGGTAGTTGAGGGGACGAAAATTCTAGGGTTCTTCTCTATCTCTTTCTCTTTTATCTCAATTGTTTGTATGATTTATACTCATTTAATGATGTTTACTCCACAAATGAGTCGCTAAATTCACTTCTTGTTTAGGTTAAGAACAATTGTAGTGGAATGTAATTGTTGATCATTTTAGTTTTCATCTTTTCTTCAATGGTTGTTCTATCAATTCTTGTTCTTACTGCATTAATGTTTGGCCAATGTTAATGTATATCTAAAAAATCCAATTTTGATTTTGAAAAAGAAAGAAATTGGAAAGATGTGAATTGGTAGGATATGATCTCTTCTTAGTTTGGGAAAATTGAGAATTGATTTACATTCAGAATAGAAATATATTTGAAAATCTTATTAGTCAATTAAGAAATCGGTTTTGTATGGCTAGAACCTGAAATTCTTTTATCACAGAAATGTAGATGAAGGTTCATGATTGTTAAGTTGGATAGGAGACGAAAGTTCCAATCCATAGGCAATAATTCTTGACTAGCAACCGAAGGAAAGATTAACTGAATTGTATCGATAAATTAATTCCCTGCATGTTCGTTTTAACCTCAGCTTGCTCATTACTATTGTTTAGACTCACTTTATAATTTTTCTTTAGATTCTATAATTAGTAACTCAAACTCTAAAAATCTTATTCATTTTGTTGTCTGCATTCTTACAGATATAGTTCATTAACACTTAAGTTAATTAGTACCGTAGCTCAGTCCCTGTGGGATCGATACTTGGCTTTACTTAAGCCACTTTACTACTTGTTCAACCACGTGCACTTGCGTGTAGTCACCAAACCGTCAAACAAAATGTATCAGCTTGGTATTTGTTGAGCAGATATCTTTGAATGGTGAGTCTAAAATTAGTGCTTATGACTTTAGAACAGTGTTTATTAATGTTTAAAATAATGAATACTTCAAAAATATTGGGTTTAAGAGATCAATTAAAATCAACGGAATAGTTATGTGGCTTCAAAAATGGTCTCCCGATTTTAAGCTAGAAGAAAACTTTCTAACTGTGTATGCATGGGTTCTACTATCGGAACTTTCTTTTTATTGCCATACATGGTATTACTTGAAGCAAAACCTTGACCCGGTAGGAATACCCCTGTCCCTCGACCTTGCGATCAACTATCATAGTCGAACTAGTATGGATAAAGTTAGAGTTGAGGTTGACTTGACCAAACCAAAATAGAATTGTATATGGGTGGGTTAGGAAGATAATTCAAATACTCTAAAGGGATACCCTCAAAAATTGAAATTTTCACTCCCCAACCCTAGGTCTAGGCGGGGCCGAAACTCAAAGCCATTGTTGGCTGAGCAAACCACATAATATGGTGAATATCATGAGCATACATCTAACTATCAATAGAACATCAAGAGACTTAAGATTCAAAAGTAAAAATACTCAATTCATAGAAGAATTTGCCAAGTTTTGCACCATCATAACTAGTAATCTATGAAGTCTATAATCATAAAAGAATAACTGTGTTATCGGGACAAGACACATGGCAATACCTTTAACTCAAAATCTAAAAATCTAAATAAAGACTAGGCCCAAATAGGGAGCTCATCAATCGCTAAATGATGTAGGATCCTAGTGAACAGCTCAAGTGTCTATACGAGTACCTGGATCTACATTATAAAATAATGCAGTGTCCCCGACTAAAGGGTGCAAGTACATAGGATCATACTGTATGTAAAGCGGCTAAATGAAACATAACATAGCTAAAATACATAAGAGAATAACTAAGATATAGGTATAACATGAAATAAGTTAAGGATATGCAAATCAATAAGTAGAAACTCTTTTTTTTTTTACAAAATTCATATCTTCATCATCATTCATTAAGTTTATTATGGGAAGTTCTCAACTTAACCGACATAAACCACCATGTAAACATAGAGTCTAATTTCTGTCCAATCAGTTAAGCCATCTCATACCTTGTTAGGATATGAAAAATACATAACATAATCTGCTAGTAAGGATCTATAATAGCCCATACCTGGGGCATATAGGAGTCCCTCAAACCAACAGAAATGATCCATCATCCTACATTAGCATACGTAGTTTCAGTCATGAAACCCTCTCGATTAATAAAACTACTCTCCTTTCATTTCATAGCATAAATTACTTGAAATCGTATTTAAGCAACCAACCTTATCATTATACGTCTTATCATATCATAAACATAGTCCATTGTTATCATAAGACGTTGAGAGTTCATAAATCATCATTATTACAATAATATTTATAAAAATCATTAAACTTCTCATTTTTAAAGGAAAACTCATAGTACGAAAGATTGACACTTCTCTAAGAGGACACATGGATTTCATGGATGATCTAGGATGTTTTATAGGAGGAATGTGATAGTAGTCGATTTGGAATGAGCTAATAAAGAAGGTTCGAAATTTTAAAACATATTTGAAAGTGTTTCCGGGAAAAACCAAACTTTCCCTTTAGGAGGCGCCTAATGCCCAAGCCTAAACTTTTGATGGAGAAAGTTCAATAGATGGGAGATATAGGGGGGTTTTCGTGCTTGAGTTTTAAACTTCAAACAAAATTTTTCAACAGGTGGGTGCGATTGGAGGCACGCCGTGCCTGGGCACTAACTTTAGACGGATGATTTTTCCATAGGCGGGCGCTATAGGAGGACTTCTAGAATTGAAATTTTGATTTTTTTTCTACTCTTTTCCGAATTTAAGTAGGGATAAGGGGGTACTCTTGTTCATTCTCAAGCATATACAGTTTAGGATGATAAATAAGCATAAGTAGGAACTCATGAAACATTGAAAATCATTCATCATAGACATAAGTTCTTGACCTTATATCTAACCATTCAAGGAGGAGGGTTTTTCATGGGATTTCATGGACATAATGTGGAGAATGAAATGAGATACCCCCACATATGGATTAGAATTATATACCTTGTTATTGGCCTCGTAATGATCTCCACACAGCAGCAATCCGTTCTCACATCAAGCTTGAAGGAAGGAGAAATGCTCAAAATCTCAAGAGTTGAGACTAAAGAGTTGTTTTTGACTTTGCTAAAGAAGAGGGAGAGAGTTTAGTGTAAACACCTTGAAAAGTTTGTGGGTTTGATATTGATATAATGTGGGAGATGTTTCTCCAAACTGAGGAGGGTGTTGGAGAACTTCTAGCCTATTGAGGTCGAGTAGGGGTACCGAACTTAAGAAAAGTGGGCCCCTAATGCACTTTTTTTAAAAGAGGCCAGTTTGAATATCTGTCACTACTTGACGGTTCCTCAGTAAAATGCCCATAACTTTTTACTCCAAACTCCAATTGATGAATAGTTGGATACGTTGGAAACTAGATTCATAAGGCTTTAATGTGGATAGGTATGAACACCCCAAAATACTTCATTTATTGGAAGATATGATTATTTAAACTTGACCCTCACTTATGAACTTCTGATATTCTTCACTCTTCTCTTTGTACCTGTTTCCACTTTCAATTTCTCACCAATTCCAACTTCCTTAGCACCTTAAGAATTGTTCAAATCTTGACGACTAATTATATGATGAGTTACAATATTTCCCCTTTTGGATAATTCATCCTCCAATGATGGTTAAGGCAACAACAAGTTCAAACTTTGGAATTTTCTAGAATTTTTGGTAGAGTTCCTTTTGTATACGAGGCTATCCCAGCTCCTCAATATGCGTTAGCTAACACAAGACAATATCCTAAGACCTAGTGGGAATCATGAGTGTATAGACATATAGGAATACTTAAGGAACATAAACATAGGTTCCCCTTTGTCTTGCTAAAGCTTGAAAAGGAAATTTCATTACTTCTAAAGGAAGGGAAACATAGGCACGAGTCCGGTGAGATATGTGTCATGACCTGAGCTAGGATCCCGAATCGAGACATGGGATCTAGAACAATGAATGGCTCCAAGATAATCTATCGAACATACATAACATGAATAAGAGCATAACTGAAGAGGAAATGAATCATAAACATGGATATGTAGAAGTCCGGGACGTATAATATAACAACTTGAGAAACACTAACAGCCAACATCACAGATCATCCACTACATAACTATATGAAAATCCTCTAAGCATCTTATGAGTTGATGGGACAATGCCCCTAACTAGATCGCTAAGTCTGAAATTAAAAGACATAAAGAAAAGAGACATAATCAAAAATTGACATCCTCGGATAATGAGGACTCACCAAAACTTGGATAAAGCTGGCTTGCACAGGAGCAAGCTAACGACGGGACTGGAAAGGTGTCACACCCCGCCCCGGGGGGCATGACTGGCACCTGGTGCCCTACTGGGACCTGAACTGCTGAATTGCTAAGCCTGGGCACATCTAGTGCCTGGCTGGCTCTAACCCATATTTCTGGAAACAAAGGGCTATATAACGGCTGTAAACACAGCCCTCGGCCCATTGGCCTATAGCCTCCTGTACCTATACTAACAGCTGACCAGAACACATCAATTCAGGGAAACCTATGCGGGCCGACAAGGCCACCATGCTGTCTAGTTATCTATAATTCAATCATGAAGTACTAAAAAGCTACGTGACCGGCAAGGTCACCACTACTGGCAAACTATGGCCCCACATGGCCATCATAATAGAAAGAAAGAGTTCTAACAGCTATACAACTGCACGGCCTCACACGACCGGCTCATCTGACCACAGGGAATATATACAGACTGCAAGCCTCTAGGAATAGCAATAGAAATGATCGGGACAGGGCCCCGACCTACCCGTGCTATACAACAAAAGGAACTGAACTACACCTCTGGAATTCCCGGATGACAGGAGCTGAATACTCGACCACTGACAGGAATCACGTAGTATCGCCTACTCGTCTATGAGTACCTGCAGGCAAGTAATGCAGCGCCCCACCGGGCGTCAGTACCGCTGGTACTGAGTATGTAAAGCAATAACTGAAAACAAAGTCTGAAAACAACAAAGTAACTGATAAACTCAAGTAGGAAGAATTAGATTAACTGCCTGATACTGTAAGTCATACCTTTTCTCATTTACACTGGAAAGAAATAGAAGTCATACCTGGAGACGTATCCCTCTACTGCTGATCTACTCGTGTCTAACATAACATGGCATAACATGAAATAGCATAACATGGCACACACAAACCTTACCCGGCCCCCATAAGCCGGGAGGTACAACCAGCACAGAATCTACACCCCTACCCCGGTCATCCCATCTCCTATAATGGTTGTAAGCATCCTGCCGGTCCCCTGGGTATGCACTTGGGCTCGCTGAGCCCCTGACTATAACTGTACCTGAGTCCGGAGGACTCCTGAATCAACACCCGGGCGTATCCGCTCGACGGGGGTGTATAAAAGCCGACCAAGGCAAAATATGGGGAAACTGGCATCCCATCTTCATCCCCTGGGGGACGGCATGCCACTCTGTAGAGCGAAGTATCCTCGTCCTCTGGCGGACGAGTCGATACAGCTATTAACCCTGGGGCGGTCATGGATGCTAGGTAGTCCAACCCCAAACAATACAACGGTCTCAACTAGTAATACAATACTGTCTGCATATCTCACATGCTGAGGCTAATAGGGGTAAGGTACCGTATATACTACATACTGAGCTAACGATAGCAATCTGTACGTATATAATACGTGCTGAGACTGGTAAGTATATATATGTGAATATAGTCTCCTGCCAGACTGTACTGGGGCAAATGCTATACAAGATAGTGTTTCTGCTGAAAACTATGTTGTTTACTGAGTTTCTGTATTAACACGATTTACTATTCCTAACATGCGTTCTAAACTTTATTTTAGCCTGCCAATCTATTTCTGAAGTGTTTTATGGATATTGCATCACTTTACGGGGTTTCAACTTAATACAATAATATCTTAACATGTCATATTACATCACATACTGAGCATGCTGAGCGATTTCTAACACTTGTGTTAGAATTTATGTCATACTAGTAAGTTTCACGCACGTTACAACTTGAGGCTTCTAACATAGTATCAACATTTACAATAAACGGAATACTTAACTTCTGAACATTCTACTGGCCTGTAAATTACTATACTGCATCAATATTACTTAGCTTGCCGAGGGAACTAACTTTACATACCTTATCCTTGAACTATTCGTCCGTCGGACGAGGCTCGGCCGGTACTTCAACTATTTTCTCCCAACTGCATTCATAAATACGTCAATTAATACTAAATACAACTTTATTGTAAAGAGCAACGTTACTTTCGATATAGTTTATAGCCTAAACTTAGGCTTATCGAAAGACGGTCGAAAACTCGCTATTTTTCAGCGGTCCAGAAGGGAGAAATTATCACGCCCCACCTTGGGGGGTATGACTGGCACCTGGTGCCCTACAAGGACCTGACCTGCTGAACTGCTAAGCCTGGGCGCATCTGGCGCCTGGCTAGCTCTAACTCAAATTTCTGGAAACAAAGGGCTATATAACGGCTGTAAATACAGCCTCCGGCCCATTGGCCTATAGCCTTCTGTACCTGTATTACAGCTGACCAGAAACAAGGTAATTCAGGGGAACCTGTGCGGGCCGACAAGGACACCATGCTGTCTAGTTATCTGTAACTCAAGCATAACATACTGAAAAGCTACGTGACCGGCAAGGTCACCACTACTGGCAAACTATGGCCCCACACGGCCATTACAAAAGAAAGAACGAGTAAAGGCAACTATACAACTGCACGGCCTCACACGACCGGCTCATCTGACCACAGGGAATATATACAGACTGCAAGCCTCTAAGAAGGATAATAGAAATGATCGGGACAGGGCCCCGACCTACCCGTACTGTACAACAAAAGAACTGGACTACACCTCTAGAAATTCAGTCTCCGGATGACAGGAGCTGAATATTCAACCGCTGATGGGGATCACGTGGTATCGCCTGCTCGTCTATGGGTACCTGCAGGCAAGTAATGCAGCGCCCCACTGGGCGTCAGTACCGCTGGTACTGAGTATGTAAAGCAAACTGAATACAGCTGAATACAAGTAATATAGCTAAAAATTCTGAATAGTAGGAGATAACTGAATCTGTAAGAACTGAAGGGATATCTGCAATCAATAACATAACTGTCAAAACTAAAATAAGAAGGAGTAGATAACTGTCTGATGGTGTAGATCGTACCTGTTCTTAATCATACTAAAGGGAGTAGGAATCATACCTGGAGACGTATCATTCTACTACTAATATGCTCGTATCTACTGTAATATAGCATAACATACATAACATAACATGGCATACACAACCTTATCCGGCCCCCATAAGCCGGGAGGTACAATCAACACAGAATCTATACCCCTACCCCGGTCAACCCATCTCCTACACTGGCTATAAGCATCCTGCCGGTCCCCTGGGTATGCACTTGGGCTCGCTGAGCCCCTGACTATAACTGCATCTGAGTCCGGAGGATTCCTGAATCTGCACCCGGGCGTATCCGCTCGACTGGGGTGTGTAAGGGCCGATCAAGGCACAAATATGGGGAAAAACTGGCATCCCATCTTCGTCCCCTGGCGGGACAGCATGCCACTCCGTAGAGTGACGTATCCTCATCCTCTGGCGGACGAGTTGATACAGCTATTAACCCTGGGCGGTCATGGATGCTAGGTAATCCAACCCCAAACAATACAACGGTCTCAACTGGTAATACTATCTGTGTATCTCACATGCTGAGGCTACTAGGGGTAAAGTATCATATATATATTACATGCTGAGCTAATGATAGTAATCTGTACGTATTTAATACGTGCTGAGGCAGGTAAAGATATATAAATATGAATATAGTCTCCTGCCGGGCTGTACTGGGCAAATGCTATATAAGATAATGTTTCTATTGAAAACTCTGCTGTTTACTAGGTTTCTGTATACACTATATGCTGGACTAGTGATAGAAATATGTACACACTTGATACATGCTGAGGCTGGAAGTACTTTATATATATGTACGAATATAGTCTTTCTGCTAAACTATGCTGTATACTGATTTTCTATAGTAACCTGATTTACTATTCCTGACATGCTTTCTGAACTTCATTTTAGCCTGCTATTCTATTTCTGAAGTGCTTTACGGATACTGTACTACTCCGCGGGGTTTCAACTGAACACAACAATATCTTAACATGGCATATTACATCACACACTGAATATACTGGGCAATCTCTAACGCTTGCGTTAGAATATATATCATACTGATAGGTTTCATACACATTACAACCCAATGTTTCTCACATCGTACCAAAATTCATAGTAACGCAATACTCGACTTCTAAACATTCTACTGGTCCGTAATTTCTTACGCTATACTGATATTACTTAACTTGCCGAAGGAAACTAACTTTACATACCTTATCTTTGAATATTCGTCCATCGGACGAGGCTCGGCCGGTACTTCAACTATTTTCTCCCAACTGCATTCATAAATACGTCAATCAATACTAAATACAACATTATTGTAAAGAGCGACGTTACTTTCGATTTAATTTATAGCCTAAACTTAGGCTTATCGAAAGACGGTCAAAAACTCGCTATTTTCCAGCGGCCCAGAAGGGAGAATTATTTACTTCTCAGCTAGGAACACATAGACATTAATTTAGAGCAATTCTACTTACTTTAGTTCGGCGGCTCGCCGATTCGTTGGCCGTATTTCGCAAAACTAACTCCGTAGAAATGCTCTCTGCTGCTAAATACCTTGGTATCTAGGATTAATTTGGGTTTGGGCAGCGTTTGGCAGCGTAATCGGACGAAAATATTTAATTCCACTTCGTTTTTCTCTGTTTACAGCGCTCTCTGGAAATTTTTATAAGTATGAATGACTTCCAACCGAAGTGGGGGCTTTATATACTTGGGCCTGGACACGGGCAACGTGTCACGGAGCCATCGCGGAGGCCTCACCTCCGTGACACGCTGCCATCGCGGAGGGGCTCTGCCTCGGCTCCTCCCGCGATGGTTCGACAGGTTTCTCGTCCAATCTTTTCCCGGGCCTTTCCCTAGCACGTATGGCTTTCAAATATGCTTAACCAACGTGCGAATAGGTCATCTAAGTGCCGAAAATTCTACGGGGTGTAACAGAAATATTCACTTCTCAGCTAGGAACACATAGACATTAATTTTGAGCAATTCTACTTACCTTAGTTCGGTGGCTCGTCGATTCGTCGGCCGTATTTCACGAAACTAAATCCGTAGGAATGCTCTCTGCTGCTAAATACCTCAGTATCTGGGGTTAATTTGAATTTGGGCAGCATTTAGCAGCGTAATCGGACGAAAATTACTTAATTTCCTTCGTTCTTACTCCTCTCTGCCATTCACCCTCTGTTTTCTGGAAATTTTTAAAGGTTTAAATGAAATTAAACCGAAGTGGGGCTTATATACTTGCGCCTGAACCTGGGCAACGTGTCACGGAGCCATCGCGGAGGCCTCACCTCCGTGACACGCTGCCATCGCGGAGGGGCTCTGCCTCGGCTCCTCCCGCGATGGTTCGACGGGTTTCTCGTCCGATCTTTTTCCCGGCCTTTCTCTAGCACGTATGGCCTTCAAATATACTTAACCAACGTGCGAATAGGTCATCTAGGTGCCGGGAATTCTATGGGGTATAACATTCTCCCCCCCTTAAGAACATTCGTCCTCGAATGTACACTGTTATCTAGAGGACTACTTACTTACTTTCTAGAAAAATTTCGGCAGAGTTTCCCCTGTAATATGGACTATAGCAAAAACCTGAAATGCAAAAAAGTCCAACACAGGCACTGCACATAATATTCTAGGATCCACTGGGTAACTAAATATCACTCTTTCTCATTCAGAGACATACAACCATAAGGTACTGCATAAGTAGTAATACAGACATACATGTCGCCTGACTAGGCCTGAAATAGGTGAGGGTATCTGACTTTCATATCTTTTTCTGCTTCCCACGTCATTTCCTCACGATTCCTGTAACGCCACAATACTTTGACAGATGCAACATCTTTAGTTCTCAACCTGCGAATCTGTCTGTCTAAGATAGCTACGGGAACCTCTTCATATGCTAACTCTTCTGTGACCTGGACATCTTGAACCGGAACTACTGTAGAAGGGTCCCCTACGAACTTTCTTAACATAGAAACATGGAATACTGGGTGAACAGATGCTAACTCTGGAGGCAAGTTCAACTCGTATGCAACTCGGCCTATTCTTCGCCGAATCTGATATGGCCCAATGAATCTTAGGCTAAGCTTGCCTTTCTTGCCAAACCTCATTACCCCTTTCATCGGGGACACTTTCAGATATACCCAGTCATTTACCGAAAATTCTAGATTTCTGCGCCGCATATCTGCATAAGACTTCTGGCGGCTCTGAGCAGTCAGTAAACGTTCTCGGATAAGCTTTATCTTTTCCTCGGACTGTTGAACAATGTCTGGGCCAACTAATGCTGATTCTCCTATTTCAAACCAGCCCACCGGCGATCTACATTTTCGCTCGTATAATGCCTCGAAAGGCGCCATCTGAATAGCTGAATGGTAGCTATTATTATAAGCAAATTCAATTAACGAAAGATGTTCATCCCAGCTACCCCCAAAATCTAACACACACGCTCGTAGCATATCTTCGAGCGTCTGAATTGTACGTTCAGCCTGCCCATCTGTTTGAGGATGGAATGCTGTGCTCAAGTTAATCTGCGTTCCCAAACCTTTCTGAAACGACTGCCAGAATCTAGCTGTAAACTGTGCTCCCCTATCTGAAATGATAGATACCGGCACTCCATGCAATCTAACTATTTCTCTGATATATAATTCGGCATAATCCTCAACTGAGAAGGTAGCCCTCACTGACAGGAAATGAGCTGATTTTGTCAGCCTATCAACTATTACCCAAATGGAATCATTTCTGCGTCTAGTACGGGGTAACCCTGTTACAAAATCCATGTTTATCGTTTCCCATTTCCACATAGGCACCGTTATCTCTTGCGTCAAACCACCCGGTTTCTGGTGCTTGGCTTTCACCTGCTGACAATTAGAACATCTAGATACAAATTCAGCTATCTCAGCTTTCATACCTGGCCACCAGTAGATGTCTCTGATGTCGTGGTACATTTTCGTCGCCCCTAGATGAAAGGAATAGCGAGCATAGTGCACCTCGTGCATGATCTGCCCACGAAGTCCTGAGACATTCGGGACACAGAGGCGGCCCTTACAGCGTAGCACATCATCCTCGGTTATCTGAAAATCTGGCTCCTTACCTTTCTGAATTCTATCTCTGAGCTGGACTAAATCGGGATCCTCGTACTGTCGTTCTTTTACCTCTGTAACTAATGATGACACCGCATAATTCTGAATTACTGCTCCATTATTTTCTGTTTCCATTACTCGAACGGCTAGACCAGCTAACTGATGAATTTCTTTGGCTAACTTCTGCTTCTCAGGTCGCAAATACGCTAAACTCCCCATTGACTTACGGCTCAAGGCATCTGCTACAACATTAGCTTTTCCGGGGTGGTATAGAATATTCACATCATAATCTTTTAACAGCTCCAACCAGCGGCGTTGCCGCAGATTCAACTCCCTCTGAGTGAAAATGTACTGTAAGCTCTTATGGTCTGTGTAAATATCAACATGGACGCCGTACAAGTAATGCCTCCACATTTTTAAGGCGTGAATTACTGCGGCCAATTCCAGGTCATGGGTAGGGTAATTCTTCTCGTGTTTCCTCAGCTGTCTGGAAGCATATGCAATCACTCTACCATGTTGCATCAATACACAACCTAACCCAACACCTGACGCGTCACAATAGATTGAATAACCCTCTGTGCCTTCCGACAATGCTAACACTGGAGCGGAGGTTAATCTGTCTTTCAATTCCTGGAAGCTGTGCTCGCATGTCTCTGTCCATTGAAACTTTGCTGCTTTCTGTGTCAATTTAGTTAGAGGTGCTGCAATGGTCGAGAACCCCTCAACGAACCTCCTGTAATATCCTGCCAATCCCAGGAAACTATGAACTTCAGTTGGGGTGGTAGGCCTAGGCCATGACTTAACTGCTTCTATTTTCTGCTTGTCTACCTGTATACCAGCGTCTGAGACGATATGCCCTAAAAAGGCTACTGAGTTAAGCCAGAATTCACACTTCGAAAATTTAGCATACAACTGGCGGTCCCTGAGGATCTGGAGCGCTGTCCGCAAATGAGTCCGGTGATCTGCTTCAGAGCGAGAATACACCAGAATATCATCAATGAATACTATCACGAACAAGTCCAGGAAAGGTCTGAAAATACTGTTCATCAGGTTCATAAAGAGTGCTGGGGCATTCGTTAACCCAAAGGACATAACTAGAAATTCAAAATGTCCATATCGGGTCCTGAACGCTGTCTTAGGAATATCTCTCTCACGTACTCGGACCTGGTGATATCCGGACCGCAAGTCAATCTTAGAAAAGTATCTGGCTCCCTGTAACTGATCAAATAAGTCATCAATTCTGGGGAGCGGGTACTTGTTCTTTACTGTAACTTTATTTAGCTGTCGATAATCTATGCACATTAGGAGCGAGCCATCTTTCTTTCTCACGAATAAAACTGGCGCACCCCACGGTGAAGTACTCGGCCTGATAAAACCTTTATCTAACAAATCTTTCAACTGCTCCTTTAATTCTCTGAGTTCTGCAGGAGCCATACGATAGGGAGGTATTGATATTGGCTGAGTGCCTGGTAACAAGTCGATAGCAAAGTCTATTTCCCTTTCTGGGGGAATACCAGGTAACTCATCAGAAAATACATCTGGGAATTCATTCACCACTGGGACAGACTGGAGTGTCGGAGATTCTGCTTGGACATCCTGAACTCTGACCAGATGGTAAATACACCCCTTAGATATCAACTTTCTCGCCTAAAGGTAGGAAATAAACCTACCTTTTGGAGTAGCGGTGCTGCCCTTCCACTCCCGTACTGCTTCTCCTGGGAAGTGGAATCGAACCGTTTTGGTCCAACATTCAACGTTGGCAAAGCATGGTACTAACCAGTCCATACCTATTATGGCATCGAAGTCTATCATTTCTAACTCGACCAGATCTACTGTGGTCTGACGGTCAGCAATCTCTACTGTACACCCGCGGTAGATTCGGCTAGCTGTGATAGAGTCACCGACGGGCGTAGATACTAAGAAGGGCTGCTGTAATGATTCTGGTACAATACTAAACTTTCGTGCCACAAATGGAGTAATATAGGACAAAGTAGACTCTGGATCAATTAACACATAAGCAGGGTGTGAGCAGATAGTTAGCATACCTGTCACAACATCAGGCGACGCTTATGAATCTTGCCTCCCTGGTAAGGCATATGTGCGGCTTGGGCCCGCACCTGTACTGGAGGCCCCTGATCTGCCCCGACCCCTGCCTGCTGAAACTGAGGGCCTGCGCCCAGTCGAGGATGCTGTGGCTCGTGACCCTGCTGATGCCCTGTCCTGTCTATCGCGGTCCTCTCGACCTCTGGCTAGGCAATCTTTCATCAAATGGCCTTCTTGGCCACAAATATAGCATGCGGTGGAGCCATATCTGCATGCTCCAGGATGGCGTCGATTGCATATAGGGCAAAGTGGTAGGGTATACCTACTCTGCTCCGCCCTCCTCTGTAATGGTGAATCTGCCATCTGCGAGCCTCTACCAGTCTCTGACTGCCCCCTGCGGCTGAATCTACCCCCCTGCGACTTTGGCGGAGGCGGGGGCCTGGGCGGTCTGTCTAACAATCGTGGCCTGGGTCCTCCCCGGGCCTCCCTCTGTAACTCAACTGGCCTGTCCCGGCGACGCTGTTCCTGACTGACCCTTCTGATCTCCCGTTGTCGCTGTCTGATGCCCTCAATATTTTGGGCAAATGCCTGAACTCGAGCAATGTCCATGTCCTCTCGCAGTGTGGCTGTAATACAAGTCTCAACATATTCTGGATTCAACCCCATGATGAAACGGTGCACTCTGGATGCCATGGTATCAACAAAGGCCGGTGCATATCGAGCCAAAGAATCAAACCGCAAGGAATATTTCCGGACACTCATGGCCCCCTGCTCTAGATGTAGGAACTGGTCTACCCGGGCCTGTCGAATCTCCCGCGGCAAATAGTGATCCAGAAAGGCTCCTGAAAAGCTGGACCAGGTGGGAGGGGAAACATCTCTCCCTCGGGACCTCTCCCAGCTTTCATACCATAACACCGCAATATCCCATAACCGGAATGCTGCCAATTCAACTGATTCGGTAGGCGTGGCATGCATAACCCTGAAGATTCTCTGCATTTGATCCAGAAAATCCTAGGGGTCCTCTGTTCGATCTGTGCCTGTAAACTGTGGGGGATTCAGGGCTAAGAACTCTCGGACCCTCAAACTTCCGGGCCCTCCTGATGACTCCGCAACTGTAGACGGCATTGGCTGACGCTGAGCAGCCATCATCTGTGCTAACATAACTACAACACTCCTAACCTCCTGGTCGGAAGGTGTCGGTATAGGGACTGCTGAAGGTAATGTCGCCCCAAGTGGTTCCTGACGTGGTGGAGACTGCTGAGGAGGCTGGGACGATGCCTCTGCAGTGCCCTCTGATTGGGCTATTTCTAAACGAGGGGGAGGCATCCTGTTGGTACCTTCCCCTGCTGCAATATCTAAGCTCCGACCTGTGATAGGATGTTGCTGGTCTGACTATTCTCTGTAACCAAAGAATATAGTAAGCTTTCAGGGACTCAACCCTATACTGTACCGCTCTACAGCACGACTGAAAAAGAATAAAAGACAACCATCCTATCATGCCTTGCAGCCTCCTATCCATAGTATGTGGTGCACAACACATCCATGGACAACACTCTGCTTAGCACGGCTTGTAGACTCCCTGGGATACGACCTGCTCTGATACCAAGTTTGTCACACCCCGCCTCGGGGGGCATGACTGGCACCTGGTGCCCTACTGGGACCTGAACTGCTGAACTGCTAAGCCTGGGCACATCTAGTGCCTGGCTGGCTCTAACCCATATTTCTGGAAACAAAGGGCTATATAACGGCTGTAAACACAGCCCTCGGCCCATTGGCCTATAGCCTCCTGTACCTGTACTAACAGCTGACCAGAACACATCAATTCAGGGAAACCTATGTGGGCCGACAAGGCCACCATGCTGTCTAGTTATCTATAATTCAATCATGAAGTACTAAAAAGCTACGTGACCGGCAAGGTCACGACTACTGGCAAACTATGGCCCCGCACGACCATCATAATAGAAAGAAAGAGTTCTAACAGCTATACAACTGCACGGCCTCACACGACCGGCTCATCTGACCACAGGGAATATATACAGACTGCAAGGCTCTAGGAATAGCAATAGAAATGATCGGGACAGGGCCCCGACCTACCCGTGCTATACAACAAAAGGAACTGAACTACACCTCTGGAATTCAGTTTTCGGATGACAGGAGCTGAATACTCGACCGCTGACAGGAATCACGTAGTATCGCCTGCTCGTCTATGAGTACCTGCAGGCAAGTAATGCAGCGCCCCACCGGGCGTCAGTACCGCTGGTACTGAGTATGTAAAGCAATAACTGAAAACAAAGTCTGAAAACAACAAAGTAACTGATAAACTCAAGTAGGAAGAATTAGATTAACTGCCTGATACTGTAAGTCATACCTTTTCTCATTTACACTGGAAAGAAATAGAAGTCATACCTGGAGACGTATCCCTCTACTGCTGATCTACTCGTGTCTAACATAACATGGCATAACATGAAATAGCATAACATGGCACACACAAACCTTACCCGGCCCCCATAAGCCGGGAGGTACAACCAGCACAGAATCTACACACCTACCCCGGTCATCCCATCTCCTATAATGGTTGTAAGCATCCTGCCAGTCCCCTGGGTATGCACTTGGGCTCGATGAGCCCCTGACTATAACTGTACCTGAGTCCGGAGGACTCCTGAATCAACACCCGGGCGTATCCGCTCGACGGGGGTGTATAAAAGCCGACCAAGGCAAAATATGGGGAAACTGGCATCCCATCTTCGTCCCCTGGGGGATGGCATGCCACTCCGTAGAGCGACGTATCCTCGTCCTCTGGTGGACGAGTCGATACAGCTATTAACCCTGGGGCGGTCATGGATGCTAGGTAGTCTAACCCCAAACAATACAACGGTCTCAACTAGTAATACAATACTGTCTGCATATCTCACATGCTGAGGCTAATAGGGGTAAGGTACCGTATATACTACATACTGAGCTAACGATAGCAATCTATACGTATATAATACGTGCTGAGACTGGTAAGTATATATATGTGAATATAGTCTCCTGCCAGACTGTACTGGGGCAAATGCTATACAAGATAGTGTTTCTGCTGAAAACTATGCTGTTTACTGAGTTTCTGTATTAACACGATTTACTATTCCTAACATGCGTTCAAAACTTTATTTTAGCCTGCCAATCTATTTTTGAAGTGTTTTACGGATATTGCATCACTTTACGGGGTTTCAACTAAATACAATAATATCTTAACATGTCATATTACATCACATACTGAGCATGCTGAGCGGTTTCTAACACTTGTGTTAGAATTTATGTCATACTAGTAAGTTTCACGCACGTTACAACTTGAGGCTTCTAACATCGTATCAACATTTACAATAAATGCAATACTTAACTTCTGAACATTCTACTGGCCTGTAAATTACTATACTGCATCAATATTACTTAGCTTGCCGAGGGAACTAGCTTTACATACCTTATCCTTGAACTATTCGTCTGTCGGACGAGGCTCGGCCGGTACTTCAACTATTTTCTCCCAACTGCATTCATAAATACATCAATTAATACTAAATACAGCTTTATTGTAAAGAGCAACGTTACTTTCGATATAGTTTATAGCCTAAACTTAGGCTTATCGAAAGACGGTCGAAAACTCGCTATTTTTTAGCGGTCCAGAAGGGAGAAATATTCACTTCTCAGCTAGGAACACATTGAAATTAATTTAGAGCAATTCTACTTACCTTAGTTCGGTGGCTCGCCGATTCGTCGGCCATATTTCACGAAACTAAATCCGTAGGAATGCTCTCTGCTGCTAAATACCGCAGTATCTGGGGTTAATTTGAATTTGGGCAGCGTTTAGCAGCGTAATCGGACGAAAATTATTTAATTTCCTTCGTTCTTACTCCTCTCTGTCGTTCACCCTCTGTTTTATGGAAATTTTTAAAGGTTTAAATGAAATTAAACCGAAGTGGGGCTTATATACTTGAGCCTGAACCTGGGCAACGTGTCACGGAGCTATCGCGGAGGCCTCACCTCCGTGACACGCTGCCATCGCGGAGGGGCTCTGCCTCGGCTCCTCCCGTGATGGTTCGACGGATTTCTCGTCCGATCTTTTTCCCGGCCTTTCTCTAGCACGTATGGCCTTCAAATATACTTAACCAACGTGTGAATAGGTCGTCTAGGTGCCGGGAATTCTACGGGGTATAACAAAAGGATCACCAACCTATATCATGAGATGATATAGCATAGAGTATGCAGTCAATTCTTTGAATGTACTAAGTATGTAGAGAGAGTAAAACATGCTAGTAAAACGATAGTCTGAAAACATGAACATAAATCAAGATAGAATATGAGAGTAAGGACAACATACTAAACATCATATTCTTGAAGTAATCATAATCATGAGATATTCATTATAAGCTGAACATATTGATCCAAATTTTAGAAACTGAAATCACGTAATGTACCATCCTTGAAATCATAGGTGAAAACTCATAAACTGATTAATGGGTCAAATATGCTATAAAAACATAATACCATAATATTTGAATATAAGTAACTGAAAACATGAGGAACAATGAGAGGATTTGTCATAACCGACTCTATCACGATAGAGTTTATGTGATGCCCCAAATATCTTGCTCAAGTGGGCAGAACTGTCCTAAGACTTTCTAGGGAAAAGAATGATGAGAGGTGTGATATCACTGGTATGCCCTCGATCGGGAGAATCACTCTCTTGAGAGGTCTAAAATAAGAATATAAACCTATGGTGGTGCGTAGTTATACCGGGGTCCTCGATATTCCTGGCCTGCTCAATGCTAGACTACTGCCAAAACATATATATAACTCATAACTATATTCTCAAAACATAGCTTAAATATGAATATGGGGAGTCTTGACTCCAAAACATCCTTTTAAACTGTTCTTGTAAGCTTTGGCTAAATCATAATAAAATATACTTAACTTTTCATGGTCTTGCCCAAATCATGAAATCATTCATACTTAAAATAAGCTTCATAATACAAAATCATGAAATCATAAGCTTAAGAATTCATAAACATTCACGCATACTTGATAACTCATCATACTTGAAATCATGGGCTCATAAGTTTGAAATCCATAAATCATGTATAATAGAGTATAATCTTCATAAACTTGAAATCATAAATTAGTAAGTAAATTAAGAGTCAAGTATGCCATAATAGCCATTAATCATTAATTGTAACATAAGAGGATTAAACCTATAGAGATATCATGAATAATTGCATTGAATTTGGTGTAACCCTAGAACTTCACAATCTAGTACTTAAGAAGTAAACATCATGGATTTGAACTTGAAAGGGCATGAGGGTGGAAGATTTTTCCCCATTCATAATCCTACATACCTAGGCATATGACTCCTAGACTTATCTTGAGAGGAAATCCCAACTATCATTCTTTGAATGGAATGAGTAATTTAGCTAAGTTAAACCCCTTTAATCTAACCCCTAGAAAGCCCAAAATGACGTCATTTAGGAGCTAAAAGCATAGGAGATTACCAAAATTCCACTGGACTGCCAAAATTTAAAAACAACTAGTAGAACCAACGACCCCTACAATGAGTTGTGGTCACAATTAATGGACTATTGGTTCGTCCGTTGTTTCCTCTTCTTTCTCTAAAATTCTTTGAATCTAATTGAATGATTCCTAACAACGACCCATTCAATTAAACAATGGTTCGTACTATCCCTTCATAGGTTCTAGGCTAAGTTTTGACAGTTCACTGGAACTGATCCAATGGCAACATACGACAGCCCGTGGGATGGAAAGATGTCATCATTTGACTCATTGTATGTCCCTAGTGCGATTTTTTGCTGAAAGTCTCGGGTCTAATCTAAGGGGCTTTTTGGGGTATTACAATATCTCCCCCTTGGGTATATTCGTTCTTGAATATGGGCTAACTAAGCTAAAAGGGTAGGGAAAGAATTGTAATTCCAAAACAGAAAAACCATAGCTGAAAGCTGATGGAGTGACTGAGTCCAGACTGATTTACATGACTGAACTGAACTCATGAAATATACATACATGCTATGATATGAAAGAAACTTAAAGACATAAACTTGACATGAAGCTGAATGAAGTAGTAAGGAGTAAATTGGTACCTCATGCTGGAATCGAGCCGGAAGGGAAAAGATGCGGGTGGCTAGCTATCATATCTGCTTCAGCTTCCCACGTAGCTCCCTTGATAAACTGATTCCTCCACAAAACTTTCACTGAAGCTACTTCCTTGTTCCTCAACTTCTGAACCTGTCGATCAAGGATCTCAACTGGAACTTCCTCATAGGTAAGGCTATCCTTCACTCCAATGTTTTCTACCGAAAGAACCAAGGCTGGATCACCAATGCACTTTTTCAGTAGAGACACATGGAAAACTGGATGAACCAAAGCTAACGCTGCTGGTAACTCCAAGTCATATGCCACCTTACCAACTCATCCTAGAATCCTATAAGGACCAACATATTGGGGACTAAGCTTCCCCTTTTTACCGAACCTCATGACTCCCTTCATAGGAGACACCTTTAGGAACACTCAATCATCAACTTCAAACTCAAGCTCTCTCCTCCTAACATCCGTATAGGATTCTGACGACTCTGAGCTTTTTTCAGCCTTTCTCTGATGAGTTGAACTTTCTCCATAGCCTCATGAAATGAATCTGACCCTATCAATGTAGCGTCACCTATCTTGAACTATCCAATAGGAGATCTACACCTTCATCTATAAAGAGCCTCAAATGGAGCCATCTAATGCTGGAGTGATAACTGTTACTGTAGGAAAACTCGATGAGAGGCAAATGGTCATCCTATGTACCCTTGAAATCAATCACACATGCTCTCAACATGTCTTCAAGAGTCTAAATGGTCCGCTTGGCCTGATCATCCGTCTGTGGGTGAAAAGTTGTGCTAAGTTTCACCTGAGTATCAAGCCCTTTTTGAAACGATCTCCAAGACTAAGAGGTTAATTGAGTATCTCTATTTGATATAATGGACAAAGTAACTCCATACAACCGAACCAACTCCCCAATTTAGAGTCTAGCATAATCCTCGGCTAAATTTTTAGTTTTGATTGGTAGGAAATGGGCTGATTTGGTCAACCTTTCCACAATCACCCGTATAGAGTCATACTTTCAGCGTGTACGAGAGAACCCTATAATGAAGTTCATATTAATCTCTTCCCACTTCCAAGTAGGAATGTTTGATATCTTTAAGTACACCTCCAGGTCTCTGATGCTCGACCTTTACCTATTAGCAATTCGGACACTTTGACATAAATTCCGCTATGTCCTTCTTTATGCCATTCAACCAATAGACTTCCCATAGGTCAGATATATCTTGGTGGCACCTGCATGGATAAAGTATTGAGAACCATGAGCCTCGTTCAACATCCACTCTCTCAAGTTGTCCACTACCAGAACACACAATCGACCTTGATATCGGAGTACACCATCTCTCCCTGGGGAGAATATCTCTACTTTCTGATTCCAGACTGCTTCCTTCAACATCACTAGGATAAGATCCTCATCTTGCCTTGCCTTAACTTCCGTCACCAATGAGGATTCTGACCCATTTAAAACAATAGCACCAACATCTAACGAATCTATAAGGCGAACTCCTAAATGAACGAGCCTATGGACATCCCTCACCAACTCCTTTCTTCCATCCTTGACATGGGACACACTCTCCATGGATAGCGTACTAAGAGTATTTGCCACTACATTGGCCTTACCTAGATGATAAAGGACACTCAAGTCATAGTCCTTGAGAAGCTCTAGCCATCTCCTTTGCCGCAAATTTAGGTCATTATGAGTAAACATATGCTTAAGGCTCTTGTGGTCCGTGAACACATCCACATGCACCCGATACAAATAGTGCCTTCAAATCTTCAAGGAAAACACCATAGCTGCCAACTCTAGGTCATGCATCAGATAATTCTTCTCATGAGTCTTAAGTTGTCTAGAGGCATAAGAAATAACCTTACCATGCTGCATCAACACACAACCAAGACCAACCCTAGAAGAATCACAATATACAATGAAGCCATCCGTGCCCTCTGGTAGGGTTAGTACTAGGACTGAAGGGAGTCGAGTCTTTAACTCCTAAAAACTCTTCTCATAAGCATCAGACCACTGAAATTTAACCTTCTACTGGGCCAACTTAGTCAACAGTGTTGCAATGGATGAAAATCCCTCTATGAATCCCTAGTAATAGCCAGTTAAAGCCAAAAAGCTCATATTATCTATACGACTAATACATCTAGGCCAATTATTCACTACTTCTATATTTCGAGAGTCCACCTGCACACCCTCACTAGACACCACATGAGCCAAGAATGCTACTAAGTTCAACCAATACTCACACTTGCTAAATTTAGCAAACAACCTACAATCCTTGAGAGTCTGCAACACAATCTTTAAATGAGCGACATGCTCCTCCTTTTTCCGAGAGTATATGAGGATATTATGTATGAAGGCAATCACAAACATATCCAAATACTGCTTGCACACCCTGTTCATCAAGTCCATAAAAGCTGCAGGTGCTACATCCCGTAAGTTTCTATCGTTAATCCGACGTGTGCGTACATATCTTAAGAGTTTTGAAGTACGACGCATGAGAGGAAGGGCTCGGGGAATGAACATTACGAGCACGTTGTCGAGCAAGTAGGAGGACGGGGCTGGAGGCTGGGCACCGCGCCACGTTGCCCACTCAACGCCATGGCTGGCAGGTTGCTCTCGTGTGCTGGCCCTTTGGCTGGCACGCCACCCCCCCCCCCCCCCCCCCCGCCACCGCCTCAAATTATATAAACGCTCTCAATGTTTAAATGATTCATTTTCAATATTTCCCCAAAATATAGGAGTGAGTTTGAGTGACAATTTCATTTCATTTTCGCCGAATTACGTCGCTAAACTCCATCCAATTGCAAATTTATCTTCGATAATGAGTTCTGGGCCTACGAGGAACATCCTTACAGAGTTATTTCTTGAAATATCACTAAGATTGTCGGAGACCCACCGAGTAAAAGTTGTAGAAATCACCTCTAATTGAGTCCTAAGCGGCTACAAGTGATAGGTAAGTGTTTCTACCTTCTAAACTCTCAGGAATTTTTAAACTTTCAGCCTAATTGGATGAAGTTTGAGTTCTAGTTAATATCTTTGAAAGATATTGTTATTAGCCATGTCCTATTATTGAAAATAGCCTTATTCACTCGGCTTAAGGGCTGCAATTTGGTGGAATTACCGGCTTAAGGTTGGAACTGTTTGGGTGAACGGAAATCGACAATTGAGGTTTGTTAAGGCTAACTTCTTCGGCAAGTTATTCCCGTCGTATAGTAATACAACCTATGCCTTTGTAGGTAAGTTACGAGCATCTATATTGTGATTAACTAGTATTGATAGATTTGAGACTAAAGTGTAGTATTTCAATTGGGATTGACCCCACCTAATATTGTCTTCCATCGACCAACCTCAGGGTTGCTAGCTATGTTATTGCCTACAGGGCCATAGATCACTCAGAGGAGTTATGTGATGTTTGAAAGGACTATATTCAGGCCTACAAGGCCGTATTACAGTCCTTCTATGAATGGGCTTCTTTTATGCCATAACGGCATCACTGACCCTTCGTCGAGCCTTGTGAGCCCAAGGTGTAGTCACAGGAGTCCAAAGGGCTCAAACACAGTTACAAGAGCCCAGCGAGCTCAGTCATAGACCCAGAAGCTAGGTAAGTTGGCTATAGTCACCTGTCAAATTATACTGACCATATTAGGGGTATATATATTGAACTGTACTTGCCAGAGCTTATGGATGCCCCGGTAGGTTATTATGTGTTGATTATACCTCCCAGGCTTATGGGGGCCAGGTTAGGTTCTTGTTTGTATATTTACTTGCTAGCTATACTACATATGGTGAGGCTACTTAGGTTAAGTTCTTATCTCTCTTGTTGATTGCTTTTAGTTCTTTTATAAGCTCCATTCATCTTTTGTTACTGCCTGACATATTCGGTACATATTGTTCTGACGCCCACCCATGGGGCGATGCATACTTGCATGCAAGTATAGAAAAACATGTTTTAAGACCTCCTTAGTAGTCATCCAGGGTTAGCAGATCAATCAACTCCTTTTCTTCAAAGTTGTTAGTTAGCAATGTTAGCTTATTTAGTTGCACAACTTTTAGGTAGGTCGAGGCAGGATTCCACTCTTAGAGGCTTGCGGATTATAGTTCTTAGTTGCTGGTTGTGTTGGTCGTGTGGGAACTAGCAGAGTGCCACCGTCAGATCTAGCCTGACCTAAGGTGAGAGGGAGACATCACCTCGATCTCTCCAGCATTCTCTGCCATACCAGGAGCCCCCCAAGACAGTCGATACATCAGCAAAACCCCCATTTATCCCTATACCATCGGATCAGGAGGTTAAGAGCACAGTTTATACACTGTCTTAGATGATGGCCGCTCAGCGCTAGCCAGTGGCACCAGTTGTCGCTAAATCTACCAGAGGACTCGAAAGTTCGAGGGTCCGATAATTTCTTGCCTTGGTTCCTCCATAATGTATGGGGACAGACCACAGAGAGGATCCTCAGCACTTCTTGGATTAGTTACAAAGAATATTTAGGGTGATGCATGCTACGCCCACGGAGACAATTGAGTTGGCAGTATTTCGACTATGAGACATATTATGGTACGAGAGTTGGGAGAGGTCTCGAGGAAGAGACGTACCCCCTTCGATACGGTCTAGTTTTCCAGAGGCCTTCGTAGATCACTATTTACCTCAAGAGATCCAACAGGCCCAGCTGGATCAGTTTCTGCAACTAGAGTAGGGTACGATGAGCGTTTGAGAGTATGCGATAAGGTTTGACTCTTTGACAAGACATGTGTCAGCATTTGTGGACACCATGCTAGCCAGGGTACATCGATTCATCATGGGGCTTATTCCAAAGTATGTGAAACCCATGTTAAAGCTACCTTATGAGAGGATATGAATATTTTGCGCATTCAAGATTTTTCTCAAAATATCATAAGGATTAGGCAGTATCAACATGAGGTAGAAAGAGCGAATCAAAAGCAGCACCAGAGGGTTAGGCCCATTGACATGCAGGAAGAATTTCAGGGCGGACCCAAGCCATGGATATCAGGTAGGCCACCCTAAACCTTCACCTCAGTAGCAGCAGGGCGGTAAATCAAATTTTCGTAGACAGTCAAGTCCTGATGAGGGTTCGTGAGTGTTGGGTTCCCAGTAGTAGAAGGGATCAGATCAGAGCAGGCCCGTTGGACCGCATTGCAGCATTTACAACTGATGACATTTTGGGAGGTCTAGATATGACTCTATTGCTTGTTATACTTATGGAAAAGAGGATCACATGATGACGGATTATTTGACCAGAGATCAAGGTGATCGGGACCAGTAGAATAGGTCCTCAATAGCATCACATGCTCTAGCACCTTCGGTAGGGCGCATACCCTCAGCTCGATCCAGCAGAGGCAGAGGTAGATCAGGGGCATCCAGTTTTGGAATTGTTCCGGGTCACACTTATGCTCTACCAGGACAACAACAGTCAAAGTCGTCAATGAATGTTATGACAGGTATGTTGGATGTTTTCTCTCACCCAGTTTATATTTTGATAGATTCAGGTTCTACCTTGTCTTACGTTACTCCGCTAGTGGCACAGAAATTTGGTATAACACTAGAATTGCTTCAGCAACCATTTTTTATATCCACACCCATGGGTGACTCTATTATTGCTAAGAGTATTTATCGGGGCTATATAATAAAGGTTGTTGGTCGTTAGATTTTAGCAGATTTGGTGGAGCTAGAAATGATTGATTTTGATGTAATTATGGGCATGGATTGTCTAGCTCCATGTTATGCCAATGTGGAGTACTAGACCAGGACTGTCCGATTTCACTTTCCTAGAGAGGTAGTGCGAGAATAGAAAGGAAATGCAGCTACCCAAAAGGTAGGTTTATATCTTATCTTTGGGCAAGGAAGCTAATAGCAAAAGGCTATATTTACCATATTGTTAGGGTTCGGGATATGCAGGAAGAATTCCCAACTCTTCAGTCCATTCCTGTGGTCAGTGAATTTCTGGATGTATTCCCAGATAAGCTTTCTGGTATTTCCCTGGAGTGTGAGATCGATTTCTCTATCGACCTGCCACTAAATACGCAACCTATATCCATTCCTCCATACCGAATGGCTCCAGGTGAGCTGAAGGAATTGGAAGAACAATTGAAAGATTTTCTAGAAAAAGGCTTTATCAGTCCTAATGCTTCGCTGTGGGGTGCACCGTTTTTGTTTGTAAGAAAGAAGGATGGCTCCCTACGAATGTGTATAGATTTATTAGTAGTTGAATAAAGTTACTATTAAGAATAAATATCCCCTTCCAAGGATAGACGATTTATTTTATCAGCTGTAGGGGGGAAAATATTTCTCTAAGATTGACTTAAGGTTAGGGTATCATCAGGTGCGAATCTGGGAGAAGGATATTCCAAAGACAACTTTCAAGACCAGGTTTGGTCATTTTGAGTTCTTGGTCATGTCCTTCGGATTGACGAACGCCACAACAATGTTTATGGATTTGATGAACAACATCTTCAAGCCATATTTAGATTTGTTTGTGATAGTGTTTATTAATAATATTCTGGTATACTCACGCTCAAAAGCTGAACATAGAGATTATTTGAAAATAGTACTCCAGGTCCTCAAAGATCTCCAGTTATATGTGAAGTTCTCAAAATGTGAGTTTTGGTTAAATTCTGTAGCTTTCTTGGGCCATATTGTGTCAAATGCAGGAATCCAGGTTGACTTGTAGAAAATAGAGGCAGTAAAGACATGGTCTAGTCCCACGACTCCAACCGAGGTTCGTAGCTGATGTCGCCCAAATTACACCTCGTAAATGAGTTATAAAGCGGTCGATGTCAAATATAGAACCCAACAAAAGTTGGGGTAGATCCCACAAGGAATATGGAAAGGACTTGAGTTAATGCGTTTAGCTAATACTATTGGCTTACTTATTTCCTAGGGGGGAAATATTTGAAAACAAAATAATAAACAAGAGTATAGACTACTAAATTTTTAAATAAATTTCGGCTGTATTCAATCAATAAAGTGACTAGAATTATATTCCCCATGACTTCATAATCACAAGGCTTTTACACTAGTGATCTATTCCGTTGTTTAGCATGCAATATTGGTAAGTTAACTTCACCTAAATGGTTGGTCCTCTATCTAGATGATTATCACCATGTAATTTGGTCCATATAAGGGTGTATGCTTAATTAAACCTTACCCTTAATATTAGATTAGCTACTCACGGACAAGGTCAAGCTATTAGATGAGGGTTGATAGCCTCAAATCTCCGTTGTTAATCCCTTTTCCCATTCATCACCCCCTTGATCTGGTAAGTAAGAATAAGATGAGTTCTAACATTTGCAATTGTTAAGGAATAATTAAAACGAAGCGAAAAATAATACATGCATAACCCCCATTCAAGAATCACTAAGTGTTTTTACCTATGTGTGTTAATTCATCATGGTTTCCACAACCCTAGTTATGAGTTTTAGATACTCATATTTGAATTACCACAATCACAAAATAATGAAGAAATCATAATTGTAACTTACAAAGATTCGTAGAAGAAAACCATGTGAACTGAATGAACCACCAAAACCAATGAACAAAACATCAATGTCGTTTGATTCCCAAAATCAAGAACAAAATTACAAACTTTGTTTCTTGAACCAAGAATGATCGTTAACAACACCAAAATTTACGTGAAAAGTGGTAGAATGAACTGTGTTTGAAAAATAAACCCAAATATTGTATTTATAGTCCCAAACAAATACTTTCCCAACTAAAATGGACTCCGCCTCGGTAGGGGAAATGGACCAAGTAACGACTCGTTGGGTCTCCCAACGAGTGGTTGCCAGTGAATTTGACTCGGTCTTAGCAACTTGTCCAGTTCTGGTGATGGGTCACCTAACGACTCGTTAGGCCTGGGCACGAGTCGTTAGATCCCTCGTGGGCATGGCTCACCAAATCCTCCAGTGCATTTGACGAATGCCCACAGTGTCTAATGACGAGTCGTCACTTCACCTGAAGACTCGTTAGGTCTCTCATTGTCTTCATTGGGCATTCTTTAGAAATTCTCCTCCCATTCTCCACGACTATCATAACGACTCGTTACCGGATGTAATGAGTCAGTCCTTTACCTCGTGAGGTACACTGGATCTTCTTTATAAAATACCTGCTCCTTTCCACGACTCCAGGCACGAGTCATTCATTGTGATGATGACTCGTGACCTGAGTAGCAACCTGCAATTTTGTCCATTATTGCCTTACTTTTCCCATTTCCTATTCCGGACCTGTTTTCCTGCAACACTCGACGCAAAGACATCATATCTACATAAACATACTCAAAATGTGCATATTTTCTTAGTTTTAAGTGTCGAAAGTGTCGTAAAATCACGGCACATCGACACCCTCAATTTAAAACTTTTGCATGTCCTCAAGCAAAAAAAAAAAAACTACCACAACGCTTCAATCAAAAGAACTTTAGGAAACTTACGGCAGTCACAACTCTTCATCTAATCAAATTTTCTAACCCCTCCTTTATCATACAAAATCAAATCATAATTCATATGTAAAAATTTTAACCATGACATTGAGGAATCAAAACATGGCAAAATATTGTCACTTGCAACCATGCACATAAACCTATAAAACTGACCCAAATAGTTTGCAGATGATTTTGTTGACCAAATGCTCTCACCACAAAGAAGTCCAACACTCACACATGTGTATATGATCATATCAACGTACTTCTCTTGGGACTAGGTAAGATCACACTCGCTCTCTCAAAGAAATTCTAACTGTGCGTATACAATACCATAAGGTTTCATTTACTTTTAATACCTCAATTTTTCAAACGGGTAACTAGGATCACTTGTTATACCTCGGGAGCTTAAATATCGAACCCAGGAGGTAAAACAGGGGAAATGTGAAATTGCACTGCAGGTACAAGATGAGTCATTGGATGACTCATGAGGAGAGCCCACGAGTCATCAGGTGACTCGGGGAGGGGGGGGAGGCCAGTGAAGCTTTTGGAAATTAGAAGGAACGGGTCCCCAAAGGTTTCAGGAGTCATTAGGTCAATCGTGGGTAAGAAAGAAAGAAAAATGGAAAAAGGCCATGCAGTGTACTGGACGATTGGTGACCACGAGTCGTGGTCACCCCTAACGGATTGTGATGTCAGTCATTATGAGCCCAGGTGATCAGTCGAGACAGTGTACTTGATGGGCATGGCAACGAGTCATTTCGGCCAGTGATGAGTCGTTAGGTTACCCGTAGGGTCACCTGACAGTTATTTCCTGCGAATTAGTAAGGGATTTTTCATAAATTCCTAAGATCCTAAGGCCTTAAATACGACGTTTTGGGTTATGAATAGGGAATTTTAAAGGGGTTAAGCTCAGTTTAGACCTCATTCATTCATGCATAGATTGAGAGGGTGATTCAAGCTTAGCATGCATCAATTCCATTCAATCTCTTTTGGGAATTCAAGGAGGTATTAGTATCAGCTATTAACAGGTATGTAAGGTTATGAATGGGTGTCTTCTTCCACACCCATGCCCAATTCCTACCGAATTATGAAAATATCCTATGATCAAGTATGGGTTTTTACCCAAATGCATGAATATTCAATTTCTTTACATGGGTATGAATTGATTATGATTTTAATATTGAATTGTGAAGCATGGGCTGTTTTACAATGACTTCAATTATAATTATGTTTCTAGCTTTTATGACTGTTGAAGCCCATTGATGATATGATCATAAAAAGTATGATTTACGAAGTAAATATGCTAATGATGAGAGATTATGATGAAAAGCATGAATTCCAGCTACCAATATCTCTAATTACATATTCAATGAGAATTGAACATTTCTAAGTATGATAAAGCTTTGGGCAATGCCCACATGTTGATTTCAAATGATGATTTTCCTGAAATAAGCTTACCACATGGTTTTGGAGCAAGGGCTCCCAAGTATGTTCATCTTGTACTATGTTTTGAAATAAAGCTTCTTATATGCATGAATTCAATTGAGATGTATGCATTGTTGAGCTTCATTTTCATATGATGTCGAGTCTATGCATGATTTAATTATTGAGATTTGATAATAGACAATGTTGAGCTTCGTTTTTTTATACCCCAGGAACCCTAGGATCAGACCCAGGATTCAAACAGGGAAAAATTTGGAAAATGTTGCAGCAGTGCAGGACGAGTCGTTAGATGACTCATGAGGAGACCCTATGAGTCGTCAGGTGGCTCATAGGAAGGTTGGACTGAGCTGAGGAGTTGAGGTCCCAACGGTCATGGGAACAATTTGTAGTCAGCTACCACGAGTCGCCAGGTCCACTATGGAGTAAGGTTGAGAATTTAATAGGAGGTCTGGTAGTGTACCTAACGGATGGCACCTCACGAGTCGTGGTCAGTTCCAATGACTCGTGAGGTGGGTCATGGGAAAGCTAGGGAATTTTTACTAAGGATGAAGCAGTGTACTTGATGGAAGGTGACCACGACTCATGGTCACTTGTGATAAGTCGTTGAGTCTCCCGTTACAAGCCCAGTCGACCTGGTATCCAGTGTACTTCACGGGCGACCCGATGAGTCGTTGCCTGTCCTGAAGAGTCGTCAGGTCACCCGTTAGGGTCACCTGGCAGTTATTTCCTGTGAATTAGTAAGGGCCTTCTCATAATTTTCTACACTCCTAAGACCTAAACTACGTCGTTTTGATGTCGGGACAGGGTCTTTTAAGGGGAAATCATTCTTGATAAACCTCATTTGATGCATGCAAGAGTAGAGAGGAAAGAGGAAAGGGATTCAAGTGTTCTTCTTCAAATTCTCCAAGTTTCCATCTAGGGCTTTTCAGGGGTTTAAGAATCAAGAAGTTCCAGGTATATGTGGTTTTGAATGGGAAGTTTAGTCCCTACCCATATCCAATTTCTCCCTAATTCTATGTTTAAGTTACCCATTCTTGATGGGCCATAACCCAAATGCATGTGTAGTATGTCTAAAATCATGGGTTTCGAATTATTGGTCTGTTTCCACTTATTTTATTCAATATTTGATGATTTAATCCCTAAAATTACATATGCCCTAATCATGGGGTTTTTAGTGAAATTCATGGTTATGGTGATTTCTCAAGCATGATATGAACTTTTGAATTTTAAGCATGTTTTCAATTACTCATGTTATTATGATCATGTTTCTTATAAATTTAAGCATTTCAAGTATGATTAAAATTATGGGCAATGCCCACATGTCGCTTATGATTTACGAACTGTGATTTTGACCGATCCACGGGCCCAATTCCATGGCTAGAATTATGAATTCTCAAGCATGTTATGATTATCCCGATTTAACTAGCCATGCATGTCATGTATGAATTTCTATGAACATGTTGCATGTTTTGGGAGTAGTACTTAAAGTAGGTTTTGGGCCTAGGTTATGCCCCAAATCTCAGTATTACGTGCCACCATAGGTTGTGTTTGGGACCTCTTCAGTGACTGTCCCTTTTAGCCCTACGGTTCCTTCACGAGTGATATCACGCCTTTCATGGTTCATACCCTTGGCAAGGTATGAAGGCTTAGAGGTCGGGATCCATGTGTGCTCATATGGGTTATGTCGGTTATAGAAATCTCCCACTGTTCCTCATTGTTTTAATGCATGTATGATTATGTTCTTTTGATTCAAGTTATGTTCTTTGAATTTTTTTTCTCTCATGTTATGACTATGACAGGTTTATGAATATTTTGGAAATCTAGAGCTTTACGATATACTTATGATTTTAGTATTTATGATCTTGATATCCCCACTCCTATAACATTTATGGTTTAAGTATTGTCTTGCATACCTTGAATACTCAATACATTCCAAGTACTGACCCGCATATTTTCTATGTTGTATCGTGTTATGATACAGGATCCGGTTCCCAGGTTCAGCATTACTCTTAGCTTGATCTCAGTTCTGCTCTTAGTTCTCAGTGGTGAGTCCTCATGATTCGGGGGCTTCATGTTCGGATTTTTTTCTGTCTTTTGGTTTTCAGAATGTTGGGGTTAGTTGGGGTCTTGTCCCTTCAGCCCGTCTATTATGCTTAGAGGCTTTCAGAACTATTTTGTAGTAGTCAGCCATTTACGCTTAGATCATGTACTATTGTTTCTTATATCTCATGTCGTGGTTTTATTTAGTTCATGACTATTAAGTTAATTCTTCCACCTTATATGAATGGTTTAGTTATATGCTCATGCCATGGTTTACTTGGGCTCCCTTGGGGCTCCTTGTCCCGTGTCTACGATTCAGGTGTACTCTCGGGTCGTGACAAACTTGGTATCAGAGCAATAGGTTCAGATGTGTCTAGGGAGTCTGAAAGCCACGTTAGGTAGAGTCTTCCTCATGGGTGTGAAGCGCGCCACACTTATGAAAAAGAGGCTACTAAACATTTTAGGAAATGTTCCCTCCTTCATGATCTATGTCGTGCAACGAAAAGTCTCTCCAACCTTCTAATTCGTGCTATTCACAATTGCAGAAAATTATGGCTCCCAAAAGAATAAATTGAAGGAGGAAAAGAAATGATGAAGGCTACGGAGGTGGCAATGATCATAAGAGTCAGCAAGCCCCACCTATTTAGGAGCCCCAAGCACCAGAGCCAGCTGCCCACAATGAGTTTCGGGTGGCTATTCAAATGTTGGCACAGGCCTTGATTGCTCAGGTCAACCAGCAGGCTATTGCGCATGTCCCACATAATGGTAACGCAGTTGTGGCTCAGATTAGAGAGTTTTTGAGGATGAACCCTCCCGAGTTCACGGGATCAAAGGTGGACAAGGATCCACACGAGTTTATTGAAGGAATCTTGAAGGTCACTCAGGTTATCGGGGTGACAAATGAGGAGTGTGTTGATTTGGCCTCTTACCAGCTAAAGGAGGTCGCTTATATTTGGTACAAGCAATGGAAGGACAGCAGGGCAGCGGAAGCGGTCCTATCACTTGGGATGAGTTCCACATGGCCTTTCTTGATAGGTTCTTCCCTTAGGAGATGAGGAAATTGAAGGAACCTGAGTTTGTTAACCTTAAATAGGGAAAGATGACAATGTTAGAATATTCACTTGAGTTCACTCGCTTGTCAAAGTATGACCCAGAGTCAGTGATGGACCAGAGAGTGCGGGTGAGCAAATTCGTGTAAGGAGTAGTCGAGTATCTGGACAAGGACTGCAGAACAGCCATGCTTCATTAGGATATGGACTACCCACGGATAGTCCTCTATGCCCAACAGATGGAGGCAGCTCATATGGCAGAGAGAGGCTAAGAGGGCTAGAACTGATAGCTACAGGTTCTCCTAGCTGTGGCCAGGAGGTAGGCCTCACCAGCAGTCCCAGTACAGGTCTATTACACTAGCACCATCTTCAGCCAGTACCCCACCCAGGCCACAAGATGATCAAAAGGGGCAGTTCCTCAGGTTCGAGGGGTCAGAATAGCATGCGCACAAAGCGCACATTCCCATCTTGTTCTAGTTGTGGCAAGAACCACCCAAGGAAGTGTTTGGTGGGCTAAGATGCTTTTTTCGGGTGTGGCAAGCCTGGACACAGGCTCAAGAATTGCCCCGCAGCCAGGTCAGGGGGTGGTGGAGCCCGCACTCCAGCAGCTAGTTTAGCAGCTCCAGTGAAACGTCCTACTCAACAGGGTACTTCGACTTGTCCAGCTGGTGGCCAGCGCCAGAACCGGTTTTATGCATTTGGCTCTCTGTAGGAGCAGGAGACTTCTCCCGATGTGGTTACGGGTATGTTGCGAGTCTTTCATATTGATGTTTATGCTTTGTTATATTCGGGAGCTACACTGTCTTTTGTGACACCTTACATTGCTTGTAACTTTGGGGTCAGTCTTGAAACTTTGTCAGAACCGTTTTTTGTGTCTACTCCGGTTGGGGATTCAGTCATAGTGAGACAGGTATATAGAGGTTTCCCCATTACAGTATTGCATAAGGTTACCTCCGTAGACTTAGTGGAATTGGCAATGACTAATTTTGACATTATTTTGGGCATGGATTGGTTGTTTGCATGTTATGCTTCTATTAACTATAGAACCCGAGCGATGGAGTTTCGATTTCTAGGTGAACCAGATTTAGAATGGAGGCGTAGTTCAACAGTACCTGTAGGACGCTTTATCTCCTATCTCAAGGCTCGAAAAATGATTGCTAAGGGTTGTATTTACCATTTGGTTAGGGTTAAGGATGCCACGTCCGAGGCCCCGACTATTCAGTTAGTCCCCGTGGTATGTGATTATCTCGAGGTATTTCCATATGATCTACCAGGTGCTCCTTCTAAGAGGAAAATTGATTTTGAGATTGACCTTTTACCCGAGACGCAGCCCATATTGATTCCTCCCTACTAAATGGCCCTAACCGAGCTAAAAGAGTGAAAGGAGCAGTTGAAGGATTTTCTGGATAAGTGCTTCATTAGAACGAGTAAGTCTCCATGGGGTGCCTCAGTGTTGTTCGTCCGAAAGAAAGATGGTTCTCTTCGGATGTGCATTAGCTATAGGTAGTTGAACAAAGTCACCGTCAAGAATAGATACCCTTTACCCAAGATTGATGACCTATTCAATCAGCTTTAGGGTGCCAAAAATTTCTCCAAGATAGACCTCAGGTCCGGGTAACACCAGCTCAGGGTTTGGGAGAGTGACATCCCGAAGACTACTTTCAGGACTCGGTATAGCCATTATGAATTCATTGTTATGTCTTTTGGACTAACCAATGCCCCTGTAGCTTTTATGGACCTAATGAATAGGGTATTCAAGGCATATCTGGACATGATCATGATAGTGTTCATTGACGACATATTAATATACTCCAGGAGCGAGGAGGAGCATGCCGCACATCTGAGGGTAGCACTCCAGACACTCAAGGATAACCAACTATAGCCAAGTTCAGCAAATGTGAGTTCTGGCTAAATTCAGTTGCATTCTTGGGACATGTAGTGTCAAGCGAAGGTATAAGGGTGGACTCCCAGAAAATAGAGGCAGTGAAGAACTGGCCCAGACTGGTAAACCCTTAGGAGATCAAGAGCTTTTTGGTCTTAGCGAGTTAATATCGGAGGTTCGTAGAAGGTTTCTCATCCATTACATCCCCATTGACTAGATTGACTCAGAAAAAGGTGAAGTTCCAATGGTCGGAGGCTTGTGAGAAGAGCTTCCAGGAATTGAAGGCCCGACTCACTTCAGCACCGGTGCTGACTTTATCGAAGGGCACCGATGGCTCTGTTGTATATTGTGATGCTTCGAGAGTTGGACTGAGATGTGTATTGATACAGCATGATAAAGTCATAGCATATGCTTCCAGATAGCTGAAAATTCACGAGAAGAATTACCCGACCCATGATCTTGAGTTGGCCACGGTGGTGTTTTCTTTGAAGATATGGCGACACTACTTGTATGGAGTTCATTTAGATGTATTCACGGACCACAAAAGCTTACAATAGTGTTCACATAGAAGGATCTCAATCTTCAGCAATGGATGTGGTTGCAGCTACTTAAGGACTATGATATGAATGTCCTTTACCACCCGGGTAAGGCCAATGTGGTAGCGGATGCCCTTAGTAGACTCTCTATGGAGAGTGTTTCACACATGAGTGAAGACAAGAAGGAACTGGTGAAGGAGGTGCATCGACTTGCACGGTTGGGGGTTAGGTTAGTTGGTTAGACCGATAGTGGTGTAGTTGTGTAGAACAGATTAGAGTCTTGCTTGGTAACAAAGGTGAAGGCTAAGCAAGATGAAGATCCAACATTGGTAAAGTTAAAAGAAGTTGTTCAAAATCAAAAGGTATAAGTCTTCTCCAAAGGGGGAGATGGGCTACTTCGGTACAAGGGTCACTTATATCTTCCGAACGTGGGTGATTTGAGGAGCCGGATGTTGCATGAGGCTCACGGATCCAGATATTCTATCCATCAAGGTGCCACCAAGATGTATCATGCCTTTCGGGAAATCTACTTGTGGAATGGCATGAAGAGGGACATTGCAGAATTTGTAGCCAAGTGTCCGAACTGCCAACAAGTGAAAGTGGAGCATCAGAGGCCGGAAGGTGTACTTCAGGATATCAGCATTCCTACTTGGAAGTGGGAAGAAATCAGCATGGACTTCATAATAGGTTAGCCCTGCACTCATAGACAGTATGACTCCATTTGGGTTGTGGTGGACAGGTTGACCAAGACTGCTCATTTTCTACATATCAAAACTACTGATTCAGCGGAAGATTATGACAAATTATACATCCGAGAGTTTGTTAGATTGCATGGAGTGCCCTTGTGCATCATATCAGATAGAGGTACTCAGTTCACCTCTTAGTTTTGGAGATCTTTTCAAAAGGGACTTGGTACCCAGGTCAAGCTTAGCACGACATTTCATCCGCAAACAGATGGCCAGGCAGAGAGGACTATCCAAACTCTTGAGGACATGTTGAGGGCTTGCGGTATTGATTTCAAGGGTAGTTGGGATGAGCATTTACCTTTTATTGAGTTTGCCTACAACAACAGCTATCACTCTAGCATCTAAATGGCACCATTTGAGGCTCTTTACGGGCGAAGGTGTAGATCTCCCATTGGTTGGTTTGAGGTCGGTGAAGCTTCGTTAGTGGGTCCAGATTCAGTCCACAAGGCTATGGAGAAAGTTCAGTTGATAAGAGAAAGGCTGAGAACGGCTCAAATTCGCCAGAAGTCTTATGCAGATGTGAGGAGAAGAGAGCTTGAGTTCGAGATCGATGATTGGGTGTTTTTGAAGGTATCTCCCATGAAGGGAGTAATGAGATTCAGAAAGAAAGGAAAACTCAGCCCGCACTATATTAGTCCCTCGGATTGTGAGATGAGTGGGTAAAGTAGCTTATGAGTTAGAGTTGTCTTCAGAGTTAGCTTCAGTTCATCCGGTATTTCACGTATCGCTCTTGAAAAAGTGCTTGGGAGATCCAGCCTTAGTGGTTCCGGTGGAAAGTGTTGGTGTGAAGGATAGCCTCAGTTATGAGGAAATTCCCATTGCAATCTTGGATCGTCAGGTTCAGAGGCTGAGGAACAAGTAGCTTCAGTAAATGTGCTATGAAGAAATCATCATGTTGAAGGAGTGATAGAGATAAGTTTTGATGATGTGACAAACCTGCTGGAGAACCAGGTCGCTCTTTGAATCTCTATCAGCAAAAGTCAACCTTGTACTGCTGAAAAAAGGTAAGGTGCAGACTGCCACTGCTGCCGCAGTACAGTGGCAGGTCTGCAGCGATACTCTCCATCGGACAAACGGCTATTATTCTAACTATATTCCTGTCAACAACAACTTGTTCTTCACTTTGCAACAACACAAGTAGGACACTTCCTTACTTGCAAAAGACCGAAGACAAGCCTCAACATTACAGGGACAGAAGCTGCTCAAGTGTGTATTTTGTTCCAGGTCTAGAATGTTGATTTCTTGTCTCTTGTACTAAGATTTGTAAGCCTACTCCTCGATCAAGAGAAGCTGTTGGAGGTAGTTGTTTTGAGTTGTAATCTTGTGTTCCTATCCAGGCTAGAGTTAGCCATCCTGAGTCTTTGTAAAATGCTATTGCAAAGCCTTGCAATATAGGTATTGTAAGAAGAAGAGGGATTAAGTTGTTAATTCCTATATTTACTAGGGTTTGTAAATCTAAACATTACTCGATTATAGTGGAGCTTTTGGAAATTCTACTAGGGTAGGTCGTGGTTTTACTCTCTTGGGCAAAGAGGTTTCCACATAAATATTGTGTATGCTTTACTTACTATTTCTGTTTGTAGAACCAGGTAAGGAACCTGGTTCTACGCTGTGGTTGGTGGACGCATATAAACTTTCAATTGGTATCAGAGCGGGTTCTTTCTAATTGGTTAACACCTAGAAAGTACTGACTCTAATGGCTTCTTCGCCTAACCTCGAAGGAGGACAGTCCACTACTCGACCCCCTAGATTTAAAGGATAGTACTATGGATGGTGGAAAACAAGGATGCATGACTTCATAATGGCTGAAGACTCAAAACTTTGGGATGTCATCTGTGACGGACCATTTGTGTTGATGAAGACTCTGGAAGACAGTACTAAAGTTCCAAAGACTAGAAAGGAGTATAGTGATGCTGATCGAAAGGCAGTGGAGAAAAACTTTAAAGCCAAAAAGTTCTTAGTGGTGGAATCGGTCCAGATGAATACAATCATATTTCATCATGTGAAACAGCCAAGCAAATATGGGAAGCATTGCAGACGGCACATGAAGGCACTAGTCAAGTAAAGCAATCTAAGATTGATATGCTTACCACTCAATATGAGTTGTTCAAAATGAAGGAAGGCGAAACCATTCAAGAAATGCATATTAGGTTCACCTCTATCATCAATGAGCTACATTGCTTAGGTGAAATCATCAAAACTTACAAGCTTGTTAGGAATATTCTTAGTGTGCTGCCAAGTTCATGGGAGAGTAAGGTGAATGCTATCACTGAAGCCAAGGACCTTGAAAAACTGAGCATGGATGAACTGATTGGGCACCTGAAAACATATGAGCTCAAGAAACAACAAGATCTTGAGAGAAGAGAACCTAAGAAGGAAAAGAGCCTTGCTCTGAATTCAGAGAAGATTGACTCAAGTGGGGATGAACTTGACATGGCATATCTAACTCGTCGCTTCCAGAGGATGGTGAGAAAAAGTGGAGGTTTCACGAAAAGAGGAAACACCAGCAAGTATCCAAAAGCAAATGATTTGTGTCACAAGTGTGGGAAGCTCGGACATTTCATTAAAGATTGTCCCATGCACAAACAAGATCAGTACAGAGCAAATGCTGAAAAGATGCAGAAGAGGAACCAGGTGCAGGATCAGTATAAAAGAAGAGAAGTTGCTGACATGGTGGTAAAGCAAGCTATGGCAGCCTGGGGAGACACATCCAGTGAGTTAGATCAAGGAGGGGAGAATTCCGCAGATACATCCATGTACGCTCAAGAAGATGGACCCTCAAAATTTGATTCGATTTTTGCTCTCATGGCTCAATCTGATGTTGATGAAAATGACGAGGTAAGATTTCGTGACCTACAGAAGGATCTCAAAACTCTTTCTAAAAAGGAGTTGAGAGCTCTTGATGATGAGTTGATAGATGCATACTATGGCATAGTTAATGAGAAAGCAACTCTAATCACTGAGCTGGAACAATCTGAGGAAGCTAGAAGGTCTTTAGGCATGGAGAACACTAGACTTAATGAAGAAGTTAAAGAACTGATTAAGGATAAAGTGGTTGTAGAAGAAAATCTCATAAAATACATGGAAGGTGAACATGGTGAGGGGAGTTCTCTCTCTCAAGGTCAAATCGAACTGGAAGGTGAACTTGAAAGGGCCAAATTAAGTCTGATAGCACAATCTGAGAAAAACATAACTCTTCATGAGGAGTCGATGAGAGTAAAAAATGACTTTGATAAGTCCCTTAGGTGGACCTGGTCCTCTAAGGCCCTTGCCTCCGCTAATACCATATGCATATAGACTAGGGAAGGTATTGGGTTTAGATGACTAAAAGTCCCTTATGATCCTCACAGTAAATATGTGTCTAATCCTGATAATTGGTTGTGTACTCACTGTGGAAAGAATGGTCACTACAAAGACTCGTGTGAAGCAAGAATAGCCACAGTTAGGAGTAATGTGAGGTTTGCAAGAGAAACTCCAGTTTTTAGAGAAATTGATCCTATGAGAAGTAAAATCGGATTACCTGCATGGACTAAAAGAAATCTTATTCATCCTTTTTACAATTTTAAGGGACCCAAATTGATGTGGGTTCCGAAAACTAATCTCTAATATGCTTGCAGGGAGAGATAGTAGCAGATGGTCAGAAATGGTTTATTGATAGTGGCCACTCAAGGCATATGACTGGAAAAATTGAAGAATTTCTCTCTCTCAAGGCTCTTCAAGGAGGCACTGTGTCCTTTGGTGATGGTAATAAAGGATACATCTTAGGTGTGGGAAAAGTTGGAAGGAGTGTTGCTCATGCCATTGAGGATGTCTTCTATGTGGAAGGTCTGAAGTACAGTTTGCTCAGTGTCTCGCAAATCTGTGACAAAGGTAACGAGGTAAGATTCATCTCATCTAGCTGCACGATCGCCAACATTGAATCCCGTGAAGTGATCTTGGTAGCCAAAAGATGGAAGAATATTTGTGTAGCAAAGATGAGGTCTATCGGAGATCATGATATGAAGTGCCTGAGCGCCATGGACGACAACAGTGAGCTATGGCACAGACGGCTTGGACATATGAGCTTCTCTATGCTAAACAAGTTGATCACCAAGGACCTGGTCCGTGGTCTACCAAAGCTAAACTTTGTTGATCATAAGATGTGCAATACATGTGTTAGAGGAAAGCAAGTCCAGTCATCCTTTAAGCCCAAGAAGGATGTTAGCACCTCAATACCTCTTGAGTTACTTCACATGGACTTATGTGGACCAATGAGATGTGCTAGAAGAGGAGGCAAATGCTACATCTTTGTAATTATAGATGACTACTCACGGTTCACTTGGACACTGTTCTTAAAGTCCAAGGATGAAACTTTTGAAGTGTTTGTTGTCTTCTCAAGACAGGTCGAACACAAGTATGGAAGTAAGATTGTGAGCATTAGATCCGATCATGGAACTGAGTTCGACAATGCCTGATTTGATGAATTTTGTGTTGAAAATGGCATTTCCCATAATTTCTCGGCACCCAGGACTCCACAACAAAATGGAGTCGTGGAAAGGAAGAAAGAACACTAGAGGATGTGGCTGGAACAATGTTGATTTCCAGTGGAATATAAAAAACATTTTGGGCTGAGGCTGTAAACACTGCATGTTATGTGATTAACAAGTGCCTGATCAGGTCCCTTTTTGGAAAATACGCCATATGAGCTGTTGAACAGAAATAAACCCAAGTTGTCGTATCTAAGAGCATTTGGGTGAAGATTTATGGAAGGGAGGCCCTTGGAAAATTTGACGCAAAAAGTGATGAAGGCATCTTTGTGGGGTACTCATCGCAGAGCAAAGCGTATTGGGTCTTTAATAAACGGACTCAGTACGTGGAAGAGAGTATTCATGTAGTATTTGATGAATCCAATGGGATGAGTAATGCAACCAATCATGCTGAAGATCTTGAAGCTGGAGAGCTAATGAAAATGCAATTAGTTGCAGGTGAAGGATCGGATTCCCAAGAAACATCAAGTAATCAAACAAATGAACACAGAGGCAGTGACTCAAAGTTGAATGGGAAGCAGTCAGATATTCACACACCCTCACCAAGTAATGTTCACAGAAGGATCAAGTAACTCGAAGTTTGGATCACCCACTGGAAGAGAACTCAAATAATGGAGATGATGAGATACTTGATTCTGCAGCTCCTTTGAACCAGCGAGGACAAGATCTTTCCAACCCTAGAGTCTCAAACTGGAAGCATAGAGCATCTCATCCCCTGGATAACATAATATCCTCCTTTGACTAAGGAATCACCACTCGTTCACAAGTTCGAAACATGTTTGCTCATTCAGCCTTTTTGTCACAAATAGAACCTAAAAGTATCAAGGAAGCTTTAAAGGACTCAGATTGGATCTCTGCCATGCAAGACGACTGAGAACAGTTCAAGAGAAGTCAAGCTTGGCACCTGGTTCCCAGACCAGCTAACAAAACCATCATAGGAACCAGGTGGGTATACAGGAACAAGCTAGATGAAAAGGGAAACACGATCATAAACAAAGCAAGGCTGGTAGTTCAAGGGTACAATCAAGAAGAAGGAATAGATTACGAGGAAATTTTTTCTCCTGTTGCACGCATAGAGGACATCAGAATACTCATTGCATTTGCTTCCTACATGGAGTTCAATCTGTTTCAAATGGATGTGAAGAGTGCTTTCCTGAATGGGCATTTGAAGGAGGAAGTGTATGTAAAGCAACCACCTGGTTTTGAAGACCATAAACATCCTGATCATGTTTACAAATTGGACAAGGCTCTTTACGGGTTGAAGTAGGCTCCCCGTGCTTGGTATGAGAGGTTGTCAAAATTTCTCCTTAGGTGGCTTCAAAAGGGAGAAGATTGACAACACATTATTTCTAAAGAAATAAGGGAAAAACCTGTTGATTGTGCAGGTCTATGTTCATGACATTATCTTTGAATCAACTTCAACCTCCTTGTGTGAAGATTTTGGAAAGCTTGTGGGAAGTGAGTCCGAGATGAGTATGATGGGTGAATTGAATTTTTTTTGGGGCTACAGATCAAGAAAAAGCAGGATGGGATCACCATAAGTCAACAGAAGTACATCTCTGAACTACTCAAGAAATTCGACATGGAGTCCGCCAAGCCCATTGACACTCCACTTGCAACTGCTACTCGACTGGACAATGATGAACCTGGTTCTCCAATAAATCCAACCATGTAAAGGGGTATCATTGGGTCTTTGCTGTACTTAACTGCTAGCAGGCCTGATATAGTATTCAGTGTAGGGATGTGTGCTCGCTTCCAATCAAATCCAAAGGATCCCACTTGAAGGATGCCAAAAGAATTTTGAGGTATCTTAAGGGAACTTCAGATCTGATTCTCCTCTATCCTTCTGGTGATAACTTCAATTTGGTCGGGTATGCTGATACTAACTATGCAGGCTTTTTGGTAGACTGAAAGAGCACTTTAGGAATGGCCCACTTCCTTTGGTTCCTCTCAAATCTCATGGGGAACTCGAAAGCAAAATTTAGTTGCACTCTCCACTACTGAGGCTGAATATGTCTCAGCAGCCTCCTACTGTGTGCAGTTGTTATGGATTAGACAGCGACTCGAAGATTATGGCATTCATGTGGACTGTGTACCTCTTATGTGTGATAATACCAGTGCCCTGAACATGGCAAAGAATCCAGTCCGACACAAGAGAACCAAGCATATTGATGTACGACACCATTTACTCAGGGATAATGTAGAGAAGGAACTGATATGCATGCAGTTTTGCAATACAGAGGACTAGGTGGCTGACATATTCACAAAGGCACTGGGAAGAGAGCATTTTAAATGAAATCGAATAAAGCTGGGATTGATTAGATCCAGCCTGTAGCCTCAGTGTTTTCGTGTCTCCTGTCCTGTGGCTAGATCTAAAATACAGGTATATAGTGAAAAACTTGGCAAATGTGGCTTGTCTAACTTAGCTTTATACTGTCACATGCATGCACGGTGAGGAACCAGGTCATAAGGATGTAAATAGAATACTCACTCATCAGAAGTTCAAGGCTCTAAGGGAGCTCTTAGGGAACCAAGTTCCTCAAACAGGTTAGCGTTCTTAGTCATATTCTAAGATCTTTTTAAACACACACTTAACTATGCCACTTCACTTTTCCCTCCTTTCTGACACCGATTCAACTTCCCCAACAAGTCACATCCATCAGTTCTCTTTTAAAACCGCATCAGTTCCTCTATTAATGTTTTCAACTCCTCACACCTTGCTTACAATATCTCTCCTGTCCAAAGCACATACCTCCTCCGTCAAATTCTCTCTCAAACCTCATTTGTCTTCCCCATCATCATCAAATGGATGGAACAACTTCTCCTTCTCCTTCCACCGAAGGAAACCAACTCTCTGACAACCTAATCTTAGATGCTCCTATCTCCTCAAATCCTTCTTCCTCCCTAGCAGTACCGACACCCAACCCTCTCTTAGTTCAAAAACCACTCTCCCAAGGCGATCCCAGTCAATTCTACTATTATCTCTCCCAGAGATGACAACGCAGGGGGTGGCGACGTAGGGATAACTGTCGTTAGTCCGGTGGTGGCCAAAGAGGGAATCGATGTTCCTCAAAAGGAAGGGTCAGATTTTTCTTCTGAAATCCTATTTGAAGGAGCACTGACTGAGTCAAAAGAAGGTACGTCCAATATTCTCCAAAGTGAGGCTGAAATTATTAAGGGTTTACTTACTGCATTGGGCACTCGGGAAAAGGATTTTGGAGAGGAGTCCCCCTCTGCTGAGGGTGTTCTGATGTTAGTAACTGCCCCTTTATTCACGAATATGGGGAACCATCTTCTCAAGAGGCCCTACCGGTTGTTGCTTCTCCCAAGTGGGATGGAACCCCTACTCAGCCAGACATGGAGATCCCGGTGACCTCGGCACCCTCGAAAATTATTGTAGGGACCTCTTCACCTCCTGATGATGATGAGGTTCCCATTCATCTTGTCTTTAAGAGAAAATCTTGCACTATCTCACGGCTCACTCTTCAGAGGTCTATAGGAACACAAGGAGGACCTGCTACCAGGGGGACAGTTAAGAAGTCCTTAGACCTAATCTTGGAAGAGAGCCGTCAAAATACCTTGAAGATATGTCGGGTTACCAGGCAAACTGTGCTTGATGAGGAAGTTCCGTCCTCTCCTATTGTGGATCTAGACTCTGCTACTCCATCCCAACCCACAGACTAGAGCTCCAAGACTGAGAAGAAAGCTCATTATAGTGGTGGGGTCTCAAAGAAGGGAAAGAAACTTGCTATTGTCGAAAAACCTGCTGAAGGACCAAGTGCTCCTGTGCTGAGATCCAAAAGGAAGCATGTCATTGCCAAGAGTTCTAAAGGTAAACGCACAGCTAATGCAATAGTGGGGGATGATGTTAAGGAATGAGTTGCTAACATCAGGAAACAGAAGGTGTTAGGGGGAAGAATTTTCGATCCAGATATAGCAGGGATGCAGGGGATGCAGGAACTAATTGAGATTGTTAGTTATCAAGGCTGGGAGCACTTGTTATCCCTTCCCATGCCCATCATGTACCAAAATGAGATTACTAAGTTCTTTGCATACCTGTCTGTTACTGATGATGATGAAACCGTGTTTGCCACAGTTGGTGGTGTTGAATTGGAGTTCAATTCAATCTATCTTGGAAAGATACTGAATGTGCACATTGCATGGGAATTTACGGTGAAGGATAAGCAAGCAACTAGAGACTTTCGCAATATGATAGGGAAACTTGAGGGGATCCTGACTAGTGATAGAATGCTCAAAAAGCAGATGAAGCTTGTCTATCAGCTTCTGTTTTAGTTTGTGAACAAAGTTGTCCTACCTAGGACTAAGCGTCGATCTGTTACTGCACTGGCTGATTTGTTTATCATGGAGGCATTAAGCTCATTTCAACCACTTAGTCTTCCATCCCTCATGATTGAGCATATGATCAAGATAGTTGGTTCCAAGGATGGGAGACATGGATTGGCCTATGGATATTTTCTTACTCGCGTCCTCAAACATTTTGGGGTTCCTCTTGGACGCGGTACGATGGCCACTCGCAAGCAAATGTTCACTCTCCGCACACTCGCGAATGTGAGTGTGTGGAAAGGCAAGGAGGCATTGGGGGTCAGTCTACTGTTTCGAGCTTTATTAAAGCGCAACGTCGGTGGAGTGAAGAAATTGAATGCCTCACCATGTTGGTTTCCCAAAAAGATGCTGAAATAGCGGTTCTTAAGGCCTCTCATTCCAGTACGGTACCTGGTGCACTGTTGGATCTCCAGGAGGAGAATGCTCATTTGAAAAGTGACAATGCCTCCCTTGGGAAACAGCTAGAGGAACTGACTCAACAAATGATTTTTGACCAGCGTGCGGCCAATGAATGAATTGACAAACTTCTTGTCAAGTTGTGACCTTCTCCTGTCTCCCCTTTTGTTTCCCTCCGTCTTTCCTCCATCCTTCTGTTGTGTGGCATTGTTAATGTTGTTTATTGCTAGCTTGTTGTATGACTTTGACTGCTGATGCCTCTATTTTTGTCTCTCTTATGAAATGTTGTTTGTTTCTGTTCTGAATGAACATGCTCTATTTCTCTCCTTACTTCTTGAGCTTCTTCATTCGTGTTTTGTTGCCCAAGCGGCCGGAAGTTAACAGTGTTACCGACGATTCTTTTTACTATTCTACTGCATTTTTTTATGATGCCAAAAGGGGGAAGATTGCTGAACCTGAAGGAGGAGGAGGTTACTATGACAGGGGGAAATAGTCCTTAGTGTCAAGGGGAACTAAGACAGGGTTGTAGGTGTCAGGGGGAACCGATAGGGCTTGATATGTCTGGGTGTTTGTCATCATCAAAAAGGGGGAAATTGGTAGAAATAAGTTTTGATGATGTGAAAAACCTGCTAGAGAACCAGGTCGCTCTTTGAATCTCTACCGGGAAAAGTCAACCTTGTACTGCTGACAAAAGGTAAGGTGCAGACTGCCACTACTGCCGCAGTATAGTGGCAGGTCTGCAACGATACTCTCTTTTATCCATCGGACAAACGACTATTATTATAACTATATTCCTGTCAACAACAACTTGTTCTTCACTTTTGCAATAACACAAGTAGGACACTTCCTTACTTGCAAAAGATCGAAGACAAGCCTCAACATTACAGGGACTGAAGTTGCTCAAGTGTGTATTTTGTTCCAGGTCTAGAATGTTGATTTCTTATCTCTTGTACAAAGATTTGTAAACCTACTCCTCGATCAAGAGAAGCTGTTGTAGGTAGTTGTTTTGAGTTGTAATCTTGTGTTCCTATCCAGACTAGAGTTAGCCATCCAGAGTCTTTATAATATAGATATTGCAGAGCCCTGCAATATAGGTATTGTAAGAAGAAGAGGGATTAATTTGTTAATTCCTATATTTACTAGGGGTTGTAAATCTAAACATTGCTCGGTTATAGTGGATCTTTTGGAAATCCTACTAGGATAGGTCGTGGTTTTACTCTCTTGGGCCAAGAGTTTCCACATAAATATTGTGTGTGCTTTACTTACTGTTTCTATTTGTAGAAACAGGTAAGGAACCTGGTTCTACACTGTGGTTGGTGGACGCATATAAACTTTCAGGGAGCTATGTAGGAAGCCGAATCAAATATGATAGCTAAATACCCTCATTTGTTCCCTACCGCTCAGTTTCAATTTAAGGTATCAGTTTTTTCCCTAGACCTTTATTCAGTTTTTCATGTTCCGTTCATGCGTGCAAGTTTTTTTTATGATATGACATATGTATGTGATGTTGGAATTCAGTCCAGCTATGTAGTTCTTAGGGGGGTAGTTGTTCCGTTAATTTTCGGCTTAAATGATCAGTATTTGCATATGGTGATTGTTTGTTCCTGAGTTTTCTACATGTTTCTATCATTCGAGGACGAATGTTCCCAAGGGGGAGATATTTTTATACCCCAAGAACCCAAGGATCAGACCCGGGAGTCAAACGGGGAAAAATTTGGAAAATGTTGCAGCAGTGCAGGACGAGTCGTTAGACGACTCGTGAGGAGACCCCACGAGTCGTCAAGTGGCTCGTGGGAAGGTTGGACTGAGCTGAGGAGTTGAGGTCCCCACGGGCGTGGGAACGACTCGTGGTTAGCTACGATGAGTCGTCAGGTCCACCATGGGGTAAGGTTGAGGATTTAGTAGGAGTTCTGGCAGTGTATCTAACCGATGGCACCCCACGAGTCATGGTCAGTCCCAACGACTCGTGAGGTGGGTCATGGGAAAGCCAGGGAATTTTTACTAAGGATGAAGCAGTGTACTTGACGGAAGGTGACCACGAATCGTGGTCACTTGTGATGATTTGTTGAGTCACCCATTACGAGCCAATTCGACCTGGTATCCAGTGTACTTGACGGGCGACCCAATGAGTCGTTGCCTGTCCTGACAAGTCATCAGGTCACCCGTTAAGGTCACCTGGCAGTTATTTCCTGTTATTAGTAAGGGCCTTCTCATAATTTTCTACACTTCTAAGACCTAAACTACATCATTTTGAGGTCGGGATAGGGTCTTTTAAGGGGAAATCATTCTTGATAAACCTCATTTGATGCATGCAAGAGTAGAGAGGAAAGAGGAAAAGGATTCAAGTGTTCTTCTTCAAATTCTCCAAGTTTCCATCTAGGGCTTTTCAAGGGGTTTAAGAATCAAGAAGTTCTAGGTATGTGGGGTTTTGAATAGGTGGTTTAGTCCCTACCCATGTGCAATTTCTCCCTAATTCTATGTTTATGTTACCAATTCTTGATGGGTCATAACCCAAATGGATGTTTCCTAAAAAAATTGATATGAGCATGTGTAGTATGTCTAAAATCATGGGTTTTGAATTATTCGTCTGTTTCCACTTATTTTATTCAATATTTGATGATTTAATCCCTAAAAGTACATGTGCCCAAATCATGGGGTTTTTAGTGAAATTCATGGTTATGGTGATTTCTCAAGCATGATATAAACTTTTGAATTTTAAGCATGTTTTCAATTACTCATGTTATTATGATTATGTTTCTTATAAATTCAAGCATTTCAAGTATGATTGAAATCATGGGCAATGCCCACATGTCGCTTATGATTTACGAACTATGATTTTGACCGATCCACGGGCCTAATTCCATGACTAGCATTATGAATTCTCGACCATGTTATGATTATCCCGATTAAACTAGCCATGCATGTCATGTATGAATTTCTATGAGCACGTTGCATATTTTGGGAGTAGTACTTAAAATCGAGTAGGTCCGGAGCCTAGATTACGCCCCGAATCTCATAACTACATGCCACCGCAGGTTATGTTTGAGACCTCCTAAGTGGCTGTCCCTTTTTGACCTACGGGGCCTTCATGAGTGATATCACGCCTTTCATGTTCATACCCTTGGCAAGGTATGAACGGCCTCCCAACTAGGCTTACAGGTCGGGCTCCATATGTGCTCATATAGGGTATGTCGGTTATAAAAATCTCCCATTATTCCTCATTATTTTAATGCATGTATGATTATGTTCTTTTGATTCAAGTTATGTTCTGTGAAATGTTTTTCTCTCTTGTTATGACTATGAAAGGTTTACGAATATTTTTGAAATCTGGAGCTTTACGATATACTTATGATTTCAAGTCTTTATGATCATAATGTCCCCACTCTTTATAACTTTTATGTTTTAAGTATTGTCTTGCATACGTCCTATACTCATTACATTCCAAGTACTATCCTGCATATTTTCTATGCTGTATCATTTTATGATACCGGATCCGGTTCGCAGGTTCAGCATCACTCTTATCTTGCTCTCAGTTATGCTCTCAGTTCTCAGTGGTGAGTCCTCATGATTCGGGGGCTTCATGTTTGGATTTTTGTTTGTCTTTTGGTTTTCAGAATGTTGGGGTTAGTTGGGGTCTTGTCCTTCAACCCGTCTATTATGCCTAGAGGCTTTCAGACCTATTTTGTAGTAGTCAGCCATTTACGCTTAGATCATGTACTGTTGTTTCTTATATCTCATGTCATGGTTTTATTTAGTTCATGACTGTTAAGTTAATTCTTCTGCCTTATGTGAATGGTTTAGTTATATGCTCATGCCATGGGTTGACTTGGGGTCCCTAGGGGCTCCTTGTCTCATGTCTACGACTCAGGTGTACTCTCGGGTCGTGACAGTTTTCATACGATGATTGAATTAGGCATGATTTCATCTTGAACTTCGTCAATAGACGATGTTGATCTTTGTTATATACGATGTAGAGCATTGCATGTTTCTTTTGGGAGAAGAGTCTAGCACCGAGCGGGCTAAGGGTCGATCACCCTAAGCCTTAAAATATGCACCAATGTAGGTTGATACTATTATATGACTTGGGACCTCCCTTGTGAGCTTCCCCTTGCCCGAATGGGCCTTCAGCTTGATATCGATATCATGGTAGCGTCCTTAGCCTTGACAAGGTTTTGGATGCCTCTGCCCACTTGAGTATGATAGTCGGGACCACATAAGCTCTATCGTGGTATGTCAGTTAGGTGACGAGTCTCCCACTATCTTATATGATTTTGTATTTGCATATTCATTACTCATGGTTACCATTGTATACATGCATGTTCTAAAAGCAAGGTTTGACTCAATATTCAGCTTTTCGATAAATGTTATGTTTCATCCTTGAGTCATTTGGGACAGTTGATGCTATAAAATTATGAATTTTTATTTTCTGAAAAGATTATGATTTCAAAAATGATGTATGAAAGCCTTACTCTCAGCTCACTGATACTATGTTTAACTAATGCATTGTGTTTAATTGAGTTTTACTTATCTTAGCGGTTTTACTTGCCTTGCATACTCGGTACATTCCAAGTACTGACCACATACATTCTATGATGTATCATTTCATGATACAGGACCAGGCTCGCAACTTCAGCCCCGCTCTTAGACAACTTATCGGAGATGGTACCTGCTTAGTTGGTGAGTCCTTATCCTTCGAGGACTAGACTTCCAGTTTCCCTTATATATTTCCAGTTTCAGTATTGTTGAGTTAGTTGGGGTTTTGTCCCATCAACTCGTCCAGATTAGAGGCTTTTCAGACTTTTGTATGTAATCAGCTTCGGATCTTTAATATGATGTTATGTTGAGTTAGACTTCCGCTGAGTTTATATTGTTGATTTCTTCCGATTATTGATTGAAATAGATGTATGCTTATGCCATGGGTTGACTTGGGGTCTCTCGGGGTCCCTTGTCTCGTGTCTACGACCTGGGTCTCCATTCGGGTTGTGACATCCCTAGAGAGATTTTTAAGTTTGTAACGTAGGCTCGGGTTCAGGTATGATACATATGGGACTAGTAGCTTAACCCTCCTCGGCACTACACATACTTTAACTCCACTTTTACCCTTCTTTTCGTATTTTCTCCCTTTTTCCTTTGCTTTCTTCTTCTTTTACTTTCATTTGCAACTATGAGTGTGGTGTTCCTTCTTTCAAGTATTTATTACTTTCATTCTTTTTTTTTTGTTTTTTTTTCTCATTTTGCTCTTTTTCTCTTTAACAAATTTTTTTCTTTTCTTTCATTACGGATACAGCACCCGCTCTTTCATTTTCATTACTCAATTTCATTCCACCCTACTCTTCTTAATCACCCCTATGATAGCCACCCTCAACTTAGGCAATTTGCCTGAGTTGAGGTTCACAATGTCCAAGGAGGGACCAGGGCCAAAATAGGTTTATTTTAATCAAAGCAGGAAGGTGAATTGGTGTTAACAAAAAGAAAGGTCAATTTAAGCTCAAAATTTGGATCAAGGGAATTTTATTTTCATTTGGTAGGTCTTTTAAGGCTAAAGTGGACTCATTTATCAAAAATGGCCTATGATGCTTTCCTAGTTTCCCATCTTCCACCTTAATATGATGACCAGGAAAGTTCTAGATTGACACACACAACAGAATTTAACTATTACGTCTCACTCACACATAGCACAGGCCAACATCATTACTTCTACTAACTTCTAGTTCAGGTACAGTCATACAATGATAAACATGTTCAGAGTTTTAATGCCATGCAAAGATTCAGAAAGGTCAAACTTGTCAATTTTAACACACACATAAATAAAAATTTAGAAGGGGTATCAAATTATCAGTTCAAATAATTTCAAAAATTCATTCTCTTGACTACCTTAAGTTCACCTAATTTTCCTTCGACTGACACAAACAAACACAAAAACATAAAAACCTAAACGTGTCGGTTCTACTAGATAAGGAACACCCGAGGAAAAAGATATCTAGTAAGAAAAACTCGCAGGTTATGTTCAGCAAAAATACACAGGTATCCCTCCCCACCTCCATTAAGAAAATCATGCATCGTCCTCGACGCATATATAAAAATAAAACATGGAAATAGGGAACATACCTGTGCAACCTAGGTGTCTGCAACCTGGTCAGTGGAGGGTACAAATACTCCTCCAGTGTCATATCTATTACCACCGGCTTGACCCGGTGTGTTTTCAGAACCTACTGAGCTCGTACCTTCTCCATGAGATCTCGCTGCCTCAACTGCAGTCCTCTATCGAGCCTCCTCTCTGGATAACTGCAGCGTTGTCTCCATCTCTCTCTGCTCTCGCTTCTGCTCACGGAGCATAAAATCATCCTCATCAAAACTTGCCTCCTCATGAGGCCTCTTTCCCTTATCCTACGCCACCGACTCCTGAGTGATAAAATCAAATATTGACAGCAGCTCTTCCTCGCTCTTGTCATCAATCACTGGAAGCACGGGTGGAGGGATCGCAGCTAACTGTCGTGCGGACAACTCCCGCACCTCTGCTCGGAGTGCTGCTACCTCTGCGTACCACCTTTCCAGCTCGGGCGTTTGTAATTGTTCAAGGCGCTCATCCATGTTCCTCTCAAAGGCATCTAACGGCCATGCACTGAGTTAGAGAGAGCCTCCAACTCCTTTGTAACCCACAGCTTAACTTTCTCCATTAGTACCTTAACTTGAAGAGCTATGTGTGCTTGTTGTTTTTCGGCATTCACCAGCCGCCTAGCCATGTTGGTTAGGAATTGTTAGAAAATAGTGACTAGACCGACTGAAGGAGCACGTAAGGGTGCAATAGGTGGTCGAGGTGCTGCTGCTGAGGATGAGGACTCTGGAACCTCAACAGGTGCAGGAGTGTCGGCTACATCTATAGCCTCAGGCTGGATACCAATCTCTCTGGCCTCTGTGGGCTCTGCCGCAATCTCAGTAAACAATGAAGCCTCAGTCTGCATACTGCTGCTCAATGTCTCTGCCAATAAAGTTGCTCCAGCAGATGCAGTAGACTGACTCCTCTCTCTTGATACCGGGTTTGTTTCATCTCTTATTAACCCGATATTGGTGATCTTATAGACCACCACTTGCTGATCAACTGAGGGTAATTCTTTTACCTTTGACTCCTGATAGAGTGTATCAATGAGCCATGGAAAGGGAATGGTAGTGCTGTCTACTATCGCCTACTCTCAAATCTTTTCAGCAAGGTATCGCAGGAAGTTTATGGCGTACCCCTCCATGATGCTAGCTACCAGTGCAGCTCTATCAGGTGAAAGCACATTGTCATTGTTGGTCGGTACCATCCTTTGTCGAACCAATGACCACCAGAATTTAGCTTGGAAGTTCAATGTGGCCTTTTTTATTTGTGACTCGGTGCCATGTAACATCTCAACCAGCGGACCCCTTGTGGCAATGACTCATGATATCCAAGTGTACTTCCTGATTCGTTCTACACTGTTTAGCTTCTTGGTTTTCACTTTCTTAAGTTTGGAAAGTCTATGATCAAACTCGACTGTATTTATTGGGGCATGATAGTTTTGATGATAGAGCAGTCTAGAGATTGTCCTCTCATAGATATCTACAAGCGTCTCTCAAACCAACACCTTTGTCAATGCGGGCCTCTTCTTCCATTCTTGGCCTCCCAAAGCCAGACGTTGTAACGTGGTTGTGTAGGCGGCATAAAACTCTCTAATCAGGCAAGGGTTGTAGCTCCCTGATGGCTTAGTTAACCACCGGAACCTATATCTCTCAAACAATGCATATAGCTTAGGGAGGTCCTTGAGCCCCATGGAGACCAGTCTGGGCTCCTCGTAGATGTTCCTCTTTGGATGGCCTTTTTCATTTGGAGAAATGTCCCTGTTGTAAATGGCCCGCATACCAAAAACACACCATTGCCTCACCTGCCGTGGTTGATCATTAGATGTATTGGACGTCTCGTCAAATCATCATTTGTGCTTCCCTATTGGGCATGTGACTCATCAGCTCCCTCTACATTTGTTGCGGCTGTGGTGCCCCAGGAGCAATCGGGACTGTGGCCCCAGCATTCTCATCTGCTCGGCTTGGTGGGTCTCTTGCAAGTGGAGTAGGAGCATCAACTAGGGCTGTCAGATTTGTAGGGTATTGTGTCCTAGACCTGGCAGATCTCCTCACAAGCTGCTCTTCCGAAACTTCGTATTCCTCCTCCGAGCCATTCGACTCTTTGAAGGAGGAGGGTGCATCCCTAAGTCTTCGATATGATGGCTAACTCCTTTCCGGCACCTATTTTTTGGCCGGACCCGTCTTTGGTGTATCTTTCAGTGCCATTGTACCTATGGAATAATGGTTAGTATGCAAAATGAGATGAAACAAAATCAACTTGTACTTGTGTCCCTGCAGGCAGGACGAGGGACTCAATGAGTTGTTGCCACTGGCCACGACTCATGAGATCACTCATTGTCTGCAGGTCATTGTTTTCTTTGTTGGACCAGTGGACTGAACGACTAGTCACAAAGAGTCGTTACTTGTGGCAACGAATTGTTAGAACAGTCGTGAGGTACACTGATCTGCATCTCACATTTCTCTCTCAGGACAAGCTACACAACGAGTCATTGCGTGATACCACGACTTGTTATGTGGCTCGTGCTCAAGATTCTATGAAGAATAACATTACCCATGTTCCATCTCAACTAAATTAAAATCTCACAAGCACAAATCCCATTCTTCCCAAAATGACAGTGATTGATTTCAACGGGAGTTTAATGGCAACTTGGGTTTATCGGATATTCTATCACAAATCAAACAATCCTATATTCATCATCAATTACTATTTTCAATCCAACCAACACAAAGATAAAATTCTTTATAGCATTATATTTACTTTTTGATAATGATTTTAAATTCCAAACAAAAGAGGGTTTTTGTCTGATATCGAACATAAATCATCAAGGCATGACAATGTTACAGGGCTGAGTTGATTTAAAACGCTTGAAAAAGGAGGAAATTCATACTCACAGTGATCAAAATTGGAGGAAGAGTTGTTAGCAGTATGAGAGTTCAATGCACAGTCGCAATTTGAGGCTTGTCATCTAGTCAGCTTCCAGTACAATTGTATGTGTGTGTTCACTTTACGAGTGAGAGGTGATATTGAGAGGATGAAAAGAAAGTGGGAAATTTTGAGTAGGAAGTTTAGTTTAAGTTCAGGTAAGAGTATGAGGGCACAATCGGGTTTTTTTATGTTTAAAGATTAAATTACCTTGGTTGATACGTTAGTTGGGTCGGTTGAAGATTTACTTAAAAATATACCACGACCCACGTAACGGGTCATTAAGCAGAGCAACAACTCATTTGGTTGTCGTTCGATTGATTGGGTTTAGGGTCTTACCTGGGACCTAATGACTCATGTAACGATTCGTGGTGCTACCCAACGAGTCATGGCATGAGTCGTAGGCCCTGAACTGCAGTAGCTTCATGACGGATGTCTTGATGAATCATTGGGTCTCCCAATGATTCATTATGTCATTCGTTGTCACCATTTTAAGCTTAATTCCGTCTTTGATCCAGTAGACTTAATAGAAGACCCTACGATTCATTGTCAGTGGCAACGACTCGTTTGGTCAACTGTTGTCTACATTGTTTTCTATGGAAATGACCATGATCCACTTAACGAGTCATTTGGTCTAATTAGGACTCGTTCTGTGCTTTTTGGCACCAGCAACTCAAATTTTTGGTTTCAGCTTCAAATTTCCCATCTTAATCACCTGCACGCACCAACACACGTAAACACTATATTTTTCTTACAATTACAACTTGGGTTGCCTCCTAAGAAATGCTAGATTTAACATCGCAACACGATGTGGGTATTTTGACTACTCAGACTTCACCAAAACACCTCCATGGGTTGTCTCCCATGCAATTCCCGATTTATCATCGCATCACGACGCAAGTCCCCGGGTTAGTCAAATTTCACCCAGGGTCCAGAGATCCACCAGCTTTATTTCTTTGCTTTTCCCCAAATATGCTTTCACCCGTTGACCATTGACTTTAAATCGCTTTTCAATGGTTTTCCAGTTCAATTTCTCCATGTGAGAATATTTGAACCACTCGAAAAGGCCCCAACCATTTGGATTTCAACTTGCCAGGAAACAAGCGAAGCCTAGAATTGAATAGTAACACCATACACTGAACTCACTTTTCTCAATCTTCCGATCATGCTGAATTTTCATCCTTAGTTTATAAATTTCAGAACTCTCATTGGATTTCAAAATAAATTCATCTAGCTCATTCAACTGATCAAGCCTCAAGTTTGCAGCATCACTCCAGTTCAAATTTAGCTTCTTGGGCGCCCACATAGCTTTGTGCTCAAGTTTAATCGAAGATGACATGCCTTCCGATATACAAGTGTTCGGTGGTTTGCTATAGGGTTAAAAACCGACACGCAAGTGCACGTGGTCAAACAAGTAATAAAGTGGCTAAGTAAGCCAAGTATCGAACCAAGGAGACTCTGGATAAGTAAAATTGCTCAAGTATACTATATTCTATCTTACTTCTAAATATGCTGACAACAACGTAACCAAAAGTTAAATAATTTTTGTTTATAAATTATATACTAAAACTATTAACAATTATCTACTTTGAATTGAAACTATGGATATGAGCATGCCAAGGTTAACAACAAGTAATGAACTTGATTATAATCATAATTTGGTTATTCTTCTCTTCCTGTTGCTAGCCAAGAACATTAGCCTAGAGATTAAAACTCTCGTATTTAATCTCACTTAAGAATCATAAACCATCCGTCTACATTTCTGTGATCAAATGCAATTTATGACCTAGCAATACAATTCCGGTTCCTAAATTGACTAATACGGCTTTCAAGTATATTTCTATCAGGAAAGCACATCAAAACCCAATTTTCCCAAATCAAGTTAAGAACAATACCCTATTAGTTCACAACTTTCCAATTTCATGCTCTCTCAAGTGAAATCGGACTTTTTAGATGTACATTAATGTCGGCCACACACTAATGCAGTAGAAACAAGAATTAATAGAACAACATAGAAGAAGAAGATGAAAAACCATACAATTCAATAATCAAAATTCATCACCATTGTTCATAACCTCAGCAAGGAAGAGAATTAGCCACTCATTTGTGGATTAATCATCCTAAAACAAGTGTTAATCATACAAACAATTGATTGAAAGAAGAAAGAAAGAGAGAAAAACCCTTAGCTTTTTCGTCCCTCAACTGCCTGTAACCCACGTCCTTGCTCCACCAAGTCTGAATTAATTAAAAATAAGCCTAAGTGTTCTATTTATACTATTGGGAATTTTTCCCGGAATAACAAGCAACGTGTCACGGAGGCCAACGCGGAGCACTGCCTCCGTGACACGGCGTGGATGCGGACCCTCACTGGAAATCTGGGGTCCGGGAATATAGCCTCAACGTGGCACGGCATGCAACGCGGAGGCTTGCCTCCATGCCACGGAGCTGTCGTGAGGCTCCACTGGAATTTGACAATTAAATAACCCTCCAGGCAGTGTGCCTCCGCGATGGTAGCGTGGCACGGCTCCATCGCGGAGCCCCTTTACATTGTGCAGTCCAATGTCTTTTCCGTGCTCGCATCCAAGTCCAACTCCGATATTGTTCCAACATGCATTTTAGCTCCTCAAAATCATGTTTTACCTACAAAACAATGCTAATCATGTTGGTTAGTATAAATTCACATTTTATTACCAATTACATGAAAATGTATACACATTGCACAATAAACAAGGCGAAAATGATACGTTTGAGTATCACTTGGGCATATAAATCTGCCCAAGATCACTTACCCCACACTTAAATCCTTGTTCGTCCTCGAACAACATATACACAATTCATGCAAATTACATCCCAACCTTCGCCACTATGGTGCGACAATTTAAGCTACGGTCATACCGATCATTCAATATTGTAAATCATCAAGAAAACATGCATGGTCTTAACAATGCAACGACCTTTAGTACATCAAGACTTCCTAGACTTTAAGAATCGACCCTCGATATCGGCAAACTCATGCAAATCAGCTAACCAAGATATACGACACGAAAATCAATCTTTCATCAAGCATGTGCCCTCACAACTCAAGAGAATCTTCCCCTTTATGTTCATGCGACACACAAACATTCAAGTAGGGGCATGTAGAAATTAATTTCACTCTCTCTCCCAAAAGAATTCACATGCATCATGTCATGACCCATAGGCTTGCCCTTAGTGTATTACTCCACTAATATAAGGAAATGCAATGTAAGATCACGTAGGACTTTAATGGGTTGTAATGGAGGCTATGGAACTAGTATGTATTGGATTAGCCAATAATAGTCACTAGCATCCTTAAGCGCCTTTTCAACACGTTCCCCTCAACTCATGACATTGTTTCTCTCTTTTCTTTTTCATCATCCCATTCATGCTGGTTTACTTTCGTATGGCCCATTTCATCAAACACACTTGACATGACACAAAGGTTTTTCATGCACCTTCATTATCATTTCATTATAACAAGTGCCTCTTCAACCTTTTCTTTTCTTTCCTCGCTCTGCTTTTCTTTTTCTTTCCACCATTCTCACTCTTTGACACTTTGGGAAAATTTTTCTTTTCTTAAGCGCTTAAGAGTTTTGTATAGACTTTACGGCTAATGAAAGGAAAGAATTAAGCTTAATTTATACATTTTTGGACAAAAGAAAGAAATAATCGGCTAAAGGCTCAACGGGCTGACTAGGGTATACAATCACATAAAAAGGTAGAGTATGACAAGAAAAAAATAGAAACTCTCGGTTAAGACAAAGAAATGCTTACATCTTTCCAACACTACACCTCCTTCATTTCGTTTTGTACACACACCAGGCAAGTTCTAGACACTTCACAATAGCATGGAATAACAACACCTCACTTCACACTTCATGCACATGCTCGATTCATGATGCATTCACAGACTCTTTAATTAACCAATTACATGAATTCAAAAATTAAGCCTCAATCACACTGAATCGAATTCTACAGCCAAGGTAACTCAACATATTTACAAAATTGCATGCTTTCACACGAATCACTTTTACATTTTGAATATCAATTACAACACACAACCATAATTTCACAACCATATAGTAACTACAGGTTCCGTGATGCAATCCACCAAAGAAAAAAACTGAAAATAAATTAAAATCACTACTCCTACCGACTACATTTCCCTTAAGACGGTCGTCATCCATCCATCATAGGGAACGGTCACTAACTATGACTTCGGTTCAATGGGACTATTCTCGGTAAAAGAACCGAAAACAAACTCCCAGAAACCCAAAAATAAAAATCGAAAATTTTTTGCAAAACATCGATCATTTCGATGGAAAAATATTTACAAAATAATTTAATATGTACAAAATATTTTCGCAAATATTTTAAAAATATCGATCATTTCGATAGAGAAAAAACATAAGAAAATATTTACAAAAATTTTTTACAGACTTAGCTGGCAAACCACAACATTTCACACAACCCACATCATCAATTGCCACAAATATATACTTATACAGACCAGTTTGCACACAGGGAAACATAAACATAAATACAAAACAGAGGAAAAACATACAGCAAATCAGCCCAGCCCCCAGCACCTAACTACTTCCCAGCCCACACTTAAATCGAACACTGTCCCCAGTGTTCAGAAAAATTAAAAATCACAAAATTGGGTGGTGGCACTCCCTGATCAGTTGAAATATTTGACTTCTTCATCCGGTGCTGCTGCCTCATCGCCCATGTCTGAGTCACCTCCGTCGTCGTCATCGGACTCCACATCGGAGTCCTCCCGACGTGTCTCCTCGTTCGTGGGGACATCATCGTCAGTGGGCTCAACGAAGGCTGGACCCACTCAGCACAAAGATCTGGCATTTTCGCCAAATGGGTAATCCAGCTCCAGCTGCCATAATTCATCCTCCGTGGCTGGTCTCCCACCAATCTGAAGCTGAAGCATTTGCATACCAAACATCCGTGCCATGTACTGGTCGTCGCGAGCATGTCGCTCGCCAAGAGTCAGCACTGGCCCGTGTGTGGTGTCGGGGGCCTTAGTTTTGGTCACATCAAGGGCCCTCCGCTCCAACTGCGGGATGTAATCCAAAGCCTCTTCCTCGACATCGAGGCCTCGGAGAAAGGTGGTGATAAGTCCTCCGAACCCATACCTGTGGCCCTGGTGTAGTCGAGCTCTCTTCATGGCGGATATGATGACCGCCCCAACATTAATCTCTAGCCCTTTCATCAGGGCATACACCAGGCACACACGGTCCCGGGTCACATCCGTCATGTGCACCCCCGGGATCAGGCACGAACAAACTATTTTCAGCCAAATTCTTGCCTCCCTATTCATTTGAGAATACGGCAGAGTCTGGTGGTAACCCCGCTCCTTATGTCTGCTCCATCGGGCTGTGGATCGAGCCCCACACAAAGTGCGTCTAATATCGGCGTATGGTGGGGTGATATTCAGCTGGCGGAGAATGTGGGCATCTGTGTCCCGCGCTCCAATGATGGCATTTAATTGCTGGGGTTCCAGAGTGACAATCTGCCCTCTGATCTTTATTGTGTGGCTTCTGATTGCCGGGTTCCAATTTGCATAGAACTCCCGGACTAGATATAAGTTGCACTCCTTGGGCTCCTGAAATATGAAGCTGAGCCCAGCTGCCTCGATCCTCTGCACTATGCGGGGGAACTCCTGTGCTAGTGGTTCCCGTGCAATATGCTCCTCAGGGAAGTATTTATTTTCCTTATGTTTAGCGTACCACTTCTTCCCTTCATCGGTTACCCACCTCGTTCCGTACTGGCGGCGTTGGCCGCGTGGAACAGCTGGTGCAGCTGGGACTGTTGTGCCCAGTCTAAGTCATTTTCTCCCGGTGCCTGAAGTAGAAGCACCTTTACCCTTATCCTGCCTACTTGCCATTGTACCTGTCAATACAAATAAACAAGCACCATGTCAAGCTAAATGCATATTAGCTTCGGCTAAGGTCGGGTTAAACTAAGTTTACCCCACACTTAGTCCTTAGCTACGGTTACGATACTACGGCAAGGATCACTTTATTTACACCAAAAACAAACAACTATACAATTTATGCTTAGTGCGTTCACAAAACAATTTCGACAGTATAACTTTAGCATACTACTCAGACTTCATACAGCTAATCCCAATCCTACCATCGCTATCAATTCAACCTTCGCACTTAGCAACGAAAACAACAAAACAAAAAAACAACAACCAAAATTCTATATACACATGAATCTATGTAACCAACCAATTTGAACAATTTTCACATTTTTCCCAAAAACCCAAAAATTCGTCGTCTATTACATTCAAACAATATTTACAATGACTTATTCTCAATGTACAAGCACACCCCGGCATATAATTCACACATTTACCAAGTTACCCAATTCGATTTCAACAACCCAAGCCCTAGAATTGAATTTCACAATCGAATTCGAATCATTCATGCAATCGACAAGTTCAAACACGTATTACAACATCTCGAACATTTATCAATCAAAGAATAATTCAATTTCATGCTAAATTTCGACTTAGGGTGATATATCTCACCTCCCATGCTCAAATTCGACTAAAATCGACAAAAACTTGAGAGAGAAGAGGAAAACATACCTCGTAGTTGAATACTCGAAGAAACTCGACAATTTCTTTGCTTAATACTGTGGCACGTTGGTTGGGAGAGGGAAATATGGGTGTTTGGTAGCGGAGAAGAGAGAAAATGAGGAAAAGGGGCCTAAAATCGGGGTTTAAAATGAAGGGAATACGCGGGTCACCCGGCAACCCGGTGTGACCCGTCACAAAATATAGGGCAACGTGTCACGGAGGGTAACGCGGAACCCTTCCTCCGTGACACGGAGCTATCGCGATGGTCCTCTGGAATTTTTTAAAAAAAATCCAGATTTAACCTCAACGTGTCACGGAGGGTAACGCGGTGGTCCACCTCCGTGACACGGAGCCATCGCCCCAGTGCACTGTCTCTTCATTTTATTCATTTTTTCATACCTTGCCTTTTCCTTCCCGATTCCATGCACATTTTTCTCCGGTTGACCTGAAAATCACCTTACTAAACAAAATTGGTTAGATTAATGGATTTCCCTAACTAAAATGAAAAATACTAACTAAAACGAAAAATTTGTACAAAATCAAGAAAAAGAAAAATTAAAATAAAAACTATTTACACTTTACTAAACAAAAGAAAAAAATATTTTTCACGGGTTGCCTCCCGTGCAGCGCCTGGTTTACCGTCGCGGCTCGACGTCCTTTATGCTCAATTATCCACTAGGGTGATGGATGATTTTTCACGATCATTGTCCTCCCCCCAGTAGTGCTCACCCTTATCTGGTGGTCTTCCAGTCAACTCTCAGGAATCACTCATGTGCTTAGCATTCCCATGATCAATTACATTGATCACCGAGAGTTCTTCATTTACCATCGGGAGCTTGGGTGTTTTGTACACATCGAACACCTTTACCTTGTCATGTGCTCGCATTGTAAGTTGACCCGCAGCCACGTCGATTAATGCTTTTCCGGTTGCCAAGAAGGGTCGTCCCAAAATAAATGGAACTTCAGCGTCTGGTTCAAAATCCAGAACAATAAAATCAACCGGAAAAATGAGGGATCCCACTTGCACAAGCACATCCTCAACAATGCCATCCGGCCTAGCTAAGGATCTGTCTGCTAAATGCAAGATTACGGTTGTAGGTCTAGGACTCCCCAGACCTAACTTTCTAAATACCGAAGATGGCAACAGATTTATGCTCGCCCCCAAGTCGCACAATCCACGAGCTCGGATACTCTGCCCAATTGTAAGCTAGATAGTAAAACTTCCAGGGTCTTTTAGCTTTGTAGGCAGTCTATTTTGGATTCGGGAAGTGCATTCCTCCGTCAAAGCTACCGTGGCATACTCAGTCAGACGGCTTTTGTTGGCCACGATGTCTTTAATATATTTGGCATATTTTGGCACTCCCTGCAAGACATCAACAAGAGGTAAATTAACATGTACCTGTTTAAGCACCTCCATAAATTTCTTGAAACACGCCTCCTCCTTGTGTTTCTTGAGTCGTTGAGGGAACGGGGGTGGAGGTCTTTCTGATTCTGCTTCTTTGGTCTTCCCCCTATCCGAACTTTGTTCTTCCTCAACATCTGCTGCTCCTAACTTTTGAGGTGATCTCTCCAGTTCCACCTCCTTTAGCTGCAAACCACTCCTTGTGGTCACCGCATTTACCTGCTTCGGATTAGGATCCGTGTCGCTAGGCAGTCCTCCTCTGGGCCTTGTGTTTTGGGCACTAGCAAATTGCCCAAACTGATAATCAAGAGCCTTGGTCGCTAATTGATTATTCTTCACTTCGGCTGCCAATTTAACATAGTCAGCCTGCAATTGCGCCTGATTAGTGATCATGGTCTTGAACATTTCTTCAATGGTAGGTGATGGTGGTGGAGGAGGGGCATTGTGATTTCTGAATTGAGATTGGTAGTTCTATTGCCCTCCTTGATTCCTGTGCATACCCTGACCCGAACTTTGGCCTTGTTGGTTGTTGCTACCCCACGAAAAATTTGGATGGTTCCTCCAATTTGAGTTGTAGCCACTACCAAACTGCTGCTGATTTCTTTGTGCATTGCCCACAAAGTTAACCGAATCTGGGTTTGCTCCACAACACTCAGCTGAGTGCTCACTGCTTCCACACACTTCACACCACATTTGCTGGACCGTATTGACTGAAGTTGAAGGCTGGTTCAAGTTCATATTGCTGAAGTGGTTGTTCAACTGATTCTGCAAGGCAGCTATCTGTGCAGCGATAGCTGTAAATCCATCCACTTCAAGCACTCCTGCTGCTTTCCTTGCTCCACCTCGAGATGAGTCAGCATTCCATTCTGGATTGCCCTGTGAAATCCAGTTGAGCAAAGTGTACAGCTCCTCATAAGTCTTTTCCAGCGCTTGCCCTCCAGCTGCTGAGTCTAACAAAATTTTAGTATGGGGTTCCAAACCCTCAATAAATGTGTGTACCAACACCTCATTGGACTGATGATGATGAGGACAGTCCCGCAACATGGATTTAAATCTTTCCCAGGCTTGATATAAATTTTCTCCCTCCCTCTATTTGAAACTTAGAATTTGACTTCTAAGTCTGGCTGGTTTACCAGAGGGAAAAAATCTTATCAAGAACTTCCGTGCTAGATCATCCCACGTTGATATTGAATTTGGTGGTTCAGCTTTTAACCACCTCTTGGCTTCACCAAGTAATGAGAACGGAAATAGTGTGAGCCGAACATAATCATGTGACACTCCAGCGGGTATATAAGTGTCACTTATCTCCAAAAAGTTTTGGAGATGTTGTTGTGGGTCTTCATGAGGGAGACCGGTAAATTGCCCGCTTGTGTGCAATAGTTGCACCATGTTCTTCTTTAGTTCAAATCTCCCTCCAGGCTCTAGTTTGCGGATACTTGAATGTACATTGTTGGCATGTGGGATTGCCACCTCGCGAACCGGCCTTGCTGCTGCTTCGTCGGGCACTAACACTGCCCTCACAACCGGTGGATTTTGTTGCTCCATAATAGTCTGTCTGAGCAACTGTAGCTTCTTTTGTAGAGCTTCTCTGCGTTTACTATGAAATTCACGTTCAGGCTCTATATAAGATTCCACCAGCTCCTTGTCCTTTGCCAGTGTTCACAGAAATCAAGTCTGCAAAATACAGGCTAAGACCAAGTTGTCAACACTTAAGAAAATAAAACAAAAATACAGTAAATTTACACTTAACACAATTTCACCAATTGCCTAGTCTCCCCGGCAACGGCGCCAAAAACTTGTTCGGTGGGTTGCTATAGGGTTAAAAACCGACACGCAAGTGCACGTGGTCAAACAAGTAATAAAGTGGCTAAGTAAGCCAAGTATCGAACCAAGGAGACTCTGGATAAGTAAAATTGCTCAAGTATACTATATTCTATCTTACTTCTAAATATGCTGACAACAACGTAACCAAAAGTTAAATAATTTTTGTTTATAAATTATATACTAAAACTATTAACAATTATCTACTTTGAATTGAAACTATGGATATGAGCATGCCAAGGTTAACAACAAGTAATGAACTTGATTATAATCATAATTTGGTTATTCTTCTCTTCCTGTTGCTAGCCAAGAACATTAGCCTAGAGATTAAAACTCTCGTATTTAATCTCACTTAAGAATCATAAACCATCCGTCTACATTTCTGTGATCAAATGCAATTTATGACCTACCAATACAATTCCGGTTCCTAAATTGACTAATACGGCTTTCAAGTATATTTCTATCAGGAAAGCACATCAAAACCCAATTTTCCCAAATCAAGTTAAGAACAATACCCTATTAATTCACAACTTTCCAATTTCGTGCTCTCTCGAGTGAAATCGGACTTTTTAGATGTACATTAATGTCGGCCACACACTAATGCAGTAGAAACAAGAATTAATAGAACAACATAGAAGAAGAAGATGAAAAACCATACAATTCAATAATCAAAATTCATCACCATTGTTCATAACCTCAGCAAGGAAGAGAATTAGCCACTCATTTGTGGATTAATCATCCTAAAATAAGTGTTAATCATACAAACAATTGATTGAAAGAAGAAAGAAAGAGAGAAAAACCCTTAGGTTTTTCATCCCTCAACTGCCTGTAACCCACGTCCTTGCTCCACCAAGTCTGAATTAATTAAAAATAAGCCTAAGTGTTCTATTTATACTATTGGGAATTTTTCCCAGAATAACAAGCAACGTGTCACGGAGGCCAACGCGGAGCACTGCCTCCGTGACACGGCATGGACGCGGACCCTCACTGGAAATCTGGGGTCTGGGAATATAGCCTCAACGTGGCACAGCATGCAACGCGGAGGCTTGCCTCCGTGCCACGGAGCTGTCGCGAGGCTCCACTGGAATTTGACAATTAAATCACCCTCCAGGCAGTGTGCCTCCGATATGGTAGCGTGGCACGGCTCCATCGCGGAGCCCCTTTACATTGTGCAGTCCAATGTCTTTTCCGTGCTCGCATCCAAGTCCAACTCCGATATTGTTCCAACATGCATTTTAGCTCCTCAAAATCATGTTTTACCTATAAAACAATGCTAATCATGTTGGTTAGTATAAATTCACATTTTATTACCAATTACATGAAAATGTATACAAATTGCACAATAAACAAGGCGAAAATGATACGTTTGAGTATCACTTGGGCATATAAATCTGCCCAAGATCAACAAGCTGATAAGGAGACATACCTATAGGAGTCTTGAATGCAGTTCGATAAGCCCATAAAGAATCATCTATCTTCCTAGACCAATCTGTTCGGTTAGCATTTGCAGTCTTCACTAAGATGGTCTTTATCTCCCGGTTGGAGACTATGACTTTTCCACAAGATTGCGGGTGATAGGATGTTGCCACCCTGTGTTTCACCCCTTTTTTTCCAACAAAGTATGAAACAACCAGTTGCAGAAGTGCGGACCCCCATCACTAATGATGGCTCTGTGAGTCCCAAATCTAGCAAAAATATTCCCCTTCAAGAATGTTGTGACACTCTTCCCTTCATTATTTGGAAGCACAACTGCCTCCACCTATTTCAAAACATAGTCCACAGCAACAAGTATGTACTTCATCCCGTTTGAGCTCATGAATGGACCCATGAAATCAATGCGCCACATAGTAAATAGCTCAATGACAAGGATGGGAATAAGAGGAAGCTCATGCCTCCGTGATATGCCTCCTTGCCTTTGGCATGCATCACATGCTTGTGAAAAATCATGCGCAACTTGGTGAATGGTTGGCATAATAGTACCCACATTGCAGAATCTTGTGGGCTGTGTGAATCCCACTGGGGTGACCCCCAATAGGAGATAAGTGGTAGGCCTCCAATATGCTCAACATCTCCATCCCGGGCACGCATCTTTGTATTACCCCATCAGCACATATGTGAAATAAGTAAGGCTCATCCCAGAAAACATTCGCACATTGAAAATGAACTTCTTTCGCTGGTGAAAAGATAAGTTCTCCGGTACAACATTGCTCACCAGATAATTAGCAAAGTATGCAAACAATGGGATGAGATCCTGTAAGGCAGCTAAAACCTGCTCATCGGGGAATGCATCATCCATGTCAAGCTCATCACGAAGTGCTGCATCTGGTTCCAATCTTGATAAATGATCTGTCACCTGGTTTTCAGTCCCTTTACGGTATTTTACCTTGAAATTGAACTCTTGCAGTAGCAGAACCCATTGAATCAACTGTGGCTTAGCATCTTTCTTTTCCATCAAATATCTCAAAGTTGCATGGTTTGTATGGACTATCACCTTAGTTCCAAGCAAGTACGCCCGAAACTTCTCAAATGCAAAAACTACAGCCAACAACTCCTGTTATGTCACAGTGTAATTTTTTTGAGCTGCATTAAGAGCCTTGCTAGCATAATAAATAGGATGGAAAATCTTTCACGCCTCTGACCTAAAACAGCTCCTAGGGCCACTCCGCTAGCATCACATATAACCTCGAATAGTAAGGACCAGTCAGGTGCCACTATTATCAGCGCAGTGGTCAATCTCTCTTTTAGGCATTCAAACGCCTTCAGACATGCCTCATCAAAAATAAATTTCACCTCTTTCTCAAGCAGTTTACACAAAGGATGTGCAATCTTTGAGAATCCTTGATGATCTCTTATAAAACCCTGCGTGACCCAAAAAGCTTCAAACACCTTTCATAGAAATTAGAGGTGGTAGACTAGCAATTACTTTTATCTTGGCCCTGTCCACCTTAATACCCTTACCAAAAATCTTATGGCCTAGCACTATACCTTCTTTGACCATGAAATGACACTTTTCCCAGTTAAGCACCATGTGGTCTCTTCACATTGCTGCAGCACATTGCCCAAATGAGCCAAACAATCTTCGAATGAATCACCCACCACTGAAAAGTCATCCATAAAGACTTCAATGATATCCTCCACCATGTTAGAAAATATGGACATCATGCAACACTGAAAAGTGGAGGGCACATTACATAACCCAAAAGACATTCTCTTGAATGCAAATGTACCATATTGACAGGTAAAAATGGTTTTCTCTTGGTCTTCAGGGGCTATGGATATCTGATTGTACCCCGAATAACTATCAAGAAAACAGTACCATCCTCTGCCTGCAAGTCGATCTAGCATCTGATCCATGAATGGCATAGGAAAATGATCTTTATGAGTCTAATGGGTCAACTTTCTATAGTCTATGCATACTCTCCAACCGGTGACTGGCCTGAGTGGAATGAGCTCATTGTTAGCATTTGGGACCATCGTGATTCCTCCCTTCTTCGGTACACACTGAACTAGGCTCACCCATTTGCTGTTAGCAATAGGGTAAACCATACCCGCATCCAACCACTTTATGATTTCATTCTTGACTACCTTTTGCATAGGTGGATTCAACCTGCACTGATGCTGAATGCTCAGAATACAATATGGCTCTAGCTGGATCTTATGAGTGCAAATACCTGTTTGGATTCCAATAATGTCTGCAATGGTCCAACCGATAGGCTTTTTTATATCTCTTCAAAATGGATACCAAAGCCTCCACTTGCCATTCCTCCAGGTCAGCTGCAACAATGACCAGTAAAGTGTTACTAGTTCCCAGAAATACATACCGCAAGTGAGACGGGAGTGATTTGAGCTCCAATACCGGAGGCTCCTCAATAGATGGTTTGGCTGGTGGAGTCACCCGATTTTTCAGGTCAAGATTAATCTTCTTTGGAGCGTAGGTGTATAACCCCATTCCAGCAAGTGCATTAACTATCTCCTCACCCCCATGGATCTCCTCAGCTCCAACATTCATCAAAACTGCTGCTAAATCCTCAAGAATCAATAACTCCTTCATGGGAATAATTGGAAACTCAGGTTCCACAACATCAATTACTGAGACCACCCTCATGTCATTTGGCTACTTCATGGATCGGCATACATTGAATGTCACCTCCTCAGTGTTCAATCGGAATTTCAGTTGTTTGGTTTCTTTGTCTACAAGAGCACATACGGTGGCGAGGAATGATCGACCCAAGATAATGGGGACCTAGACATCAACCTCACGATCTAGAATGACAAAATTGAAAGAAATATAAAGGACTCCGCCTTCACTAGAACATCATAGAGAATTCCAACTGGATTTTTCACCGTACGATCTGCCATCAAAAGCCACATTGTAGTCGATTTGGGGGCTCCCAAGTCCAACTGTCTGAACACTGCTAGCGTCTTCAAGTTAATACTAGCACCCAGATCACATAGTGCCTTAGCAAAATTAAAGGCTCCAATAGTGAAAGGTATGGTGAATGCTCTAGGGTCTTCCGTTTTCTGAATAAGAGAAACGGATGCTATTGCACAACAGTGATGCAAATTATCTGTAAGTTTGAAGCTCATGATCCTCTTTCTAGTGACAAGGTCCTTCATGAATTTAGTATAGTCAGGAATTTTCTGAAGTTCCTCGACTAATGAGATGTTCACAGATAATTGCTTCATATGGAAATGAACTTGTGATACTTCCCGTCTTCGACCTTTTTCTTCAAACTCTATGAAGGGGCAGGTGGTCTAGGAATAGTTGTGATCTTTTACGGTACCTCCTTCTCCTTCTCTTTTCCAAATCCTTTCTCCTTTACATTATTAGGAGAGGTATTCTCCACTGAATCATCAACCAAAATATGATCCTCGGAATCTGACATCCTATCATCATCAATCACTAAGGGCTCTACTATCTCATCAATCACAACTAGACTCAGAGCATCAAATATTGCCTTCCCTCTTCTAGTAGTGACCGCCATGCAATGACCGTCATTTTTCAGATTTTGAAATGTATTACTAGGAAACGTGCCTTTCTGCCTCTGGTTCATTGCAACAGACATCTGACTCAGCTACTGCTCCATCTAATTAATGGCCACAACATATGATTCCACCTTTTGGTTCATACTAGAAATATCAGCGTGGAGCTCCTTGAAATGGCCGTCTGTCGCCTCCATCTGCTAAAGTACCTTGGAAAACATGTCTTCCACCCTTGAACCACTAGACTCTAGCTCCCAGTTCCTTGGAGGAACATATAGACCACTTTTGTCATTCTTGTACTCCTCACGCTTTTTCCAGTCTCCATTATCTCAGTATTGTCCTCGGTTGTAATTGTTATCTCTATAGTAGTTCTGACCTTGGTTTCCCTGACCTTGACACCAAGAGTCTTGGTTAGACCCTTGGGTGTTAGTCTGAAAACCCTCCCCTTGATCATTTAGATAAGTAACTTCCTCCTCAGATTCTGATTCACCTCCATCATTTCTCGAGGCCTTGCCTTAAGAACCCATAACATTTACCTTTTCAGCCCTGGCTCCCATCAAATTCTTGGCAAGTAGCCCCATTGTGGTCTTTATTTCATCAATATCTTGATCTCGCTCTTCATCCTTCCTTCTATGTTCCGCAATCATAACTACAGCATAAGAACCAGCCGGAGTCTCCAACTCTCTTATGTGCCATGAGCGGTTGGTTTTAGTGATTCTGTCAAGTAGCTCAGTAGCTTCAGCATAAGTGTGACTTGTGAATTTTTCGCCAGATACGGTATCAGCCACCGCCTTGGTGTTAGCATTTAGAGACCTGTAGAAAATTTCTAAAAATGTATCATCTGGGATCTTGTGGTTGGGCACTCTTTTGAGATTCTTATTAAACCTCAACCATGTATCGTGAAGTGCCTCAGAACTTAACTGCATGAAGTTGTATATCTCATCTTTCAGCTGCAAAGCTCTGGAAGGTGGGAAAAATCTTTCAAGAAAAGATCTTTTCAACTACCTCCATGTAGTGATAGAATAGTTGGGCAGTTCTGCCAACTAGAGTGTTGCCTCACACCCTAATGAAAAGTGAAATAATCTCAGTCGTATCACATTCTGACACACTCTCGGTTGTTTATATGCTTTGCAGATACCCACGAAATTAGTCAAGTGAGTATGTGCATCATCAGTTGCATGACCCATAAATATCCCCTTCATGTTGAGCAGTTGGATCATATCACTGGTAATATCAAACTTTTCCCCAGCAGGAAAAGGGTGAGGGACAATTACTCCAGTGGCACTAGCTTCGTCAATATCAACATCATCATCATCATCGAAATATCGGTGCCTCTGCTGATCTAGACCTCTGTTCCTTCTAGCTCGCTTTGCTTCGGCAGCTAGGCGTTGCTCTTCAACAACCCTTGATAACTCTCAATCTCTTGCCCGAGCTTGTTCCTCAGCTAACATTCTGGCTATAGCCTGGTCCACTGTCTCTTGCTCTTGCGCGTTGACCATTCTCCTTAGATTTTGTAGTATTTGTTCAAGTTCGTGATCGATTTGAACCAGAGATTTTACTTAGCTCCTAGTAATGGGCATGCACGAACCTAAGACCTGTTAAGAACAAAAACAAAAAAATAAAAATAAAAAAGAAATAAGGACCAACAGCAAAAGCAAACACAATAAACAAAAGCCTTAGCCGTATTCCCCGGTAACGGCGCCAAAATTTGATGTCGCCCAAATTACACCTCGTAAATGAGATATAAAGCGGTCGATGCCAAATATAGAACCCAACAAAGGTTGGGGTCGATCCCACAGGGAATATGGAAAGAACATGAGTTAATGCATTTAGCTAATACTATTGGCTTACTTATTTCCTAAAGGGGGAAAGATTTGGAAAAAAATTAATAAACAAGAGTAGAGACTAGTAAATGTGTAAATAAATTTTGGTTGTATTCAATCAATAAAGTGACTAGGATTGTGTTCCCCATAACTTCATACCACAAGGCTTTTACACTAGTTATCTATTCCGGTGTTCAGCATGCAATATTGGTAAGTTAATTTCACCTAAATTGTTGGTCCCCTATCTACATGATTATCACCACGCAACTTGATCCATATACGGATGTATGCTTAATTAATCCTTACCCTTAATATCGGATTAGCTATTTCCAGACAAGGTCAAGCTATTAGATAAGGGTTGATAGCCTCAAATCTCCATTGTTAATCCCTTTTCCATTCATCACCCCCTTGATTCGGTAAGTAAGAATAAGACGAGTTCCAACGTTTGCAACCATTAAGAAATAATTAAAACAAAGGGAAAAACAATACATACATAACCCCCGTTCAAGAATCACTAAGTGTTTTTACCTATGTGTATTAATTCATCATGGTTCCCACAACCCCAGTTATGAGTTTTAGCTACTAATATTTGAACGATCACAATCACAAAATAACGAAAAAATCGTAATTGTAACTTACAAAGATTCGTAGAAGAAAACCACGTGAATTGGCATCTTTGGCATCTTGTCGATTCCATTTTTCTCGTTTGATTTGATAGCCTCCTTGGGCTTTACTAGTGTGTCTCCGACCACTTTACCACTCCTAGTGACAATAGCCATGCAATGACTATCTTTCTTCCAGTTCGACATTGTGTCACTTGGGAGCATTCCCTTCATTCGAGGGTTCATTTGAGCGGGCAAGTGATTCATTTGAGCTTCCAAATGATTAATGGAGGCTGAATGAGAGCTCACCATTTGGGCAAGGTTAGACACCTCCCCTCCCAATTTCTTGACCCCGCTCTCGGTTTATTCCTATTTCTTGAGGACCCTTGCTAACATCACTTCAATTTTTGCACTACTAGTATTGCTCACACATGGCTGACTTTGGGTGTTTCCAGCTTTTGGAGAGGGAACATATGGGTTTGAACTTCGGTGGTAGCGTTCTCCCTCTTGATTCTGTCTCTATTTCCCCATCTTTTATTTCTTTCAGGCCATTCCCATGCATCAGGGTTCTCTAGCCTTGGTTTTCTTCCCTTGGTCACGAAGGACCTTGATTGGTCCCTTGAAACCCCGGTCGAGGACCTCCCATTTGATTTCCCATGTATTAGAATTCTTCCACATCCCTCGGTAGCAATGATTCTCCTTCATATTGCAAAGGACCTTGCATGCCTACAGCATTCACCACCTTAGACCCTGCCCCCATCATATGTTTCTTCATGAGTTCCAGCTATGTCATCATTTTAGTAATAGTTTCATCTCTCTCTTAATCTCTTTTCTGCAACTCAGCCGCTAATGTAGTAGAGCTGATCTCATGTGTAGATACATTCGTCTCTCTCATGTGCCAGGCCCTATTGGTTTTTGTCATTCTATCTAAAAGGGCTTTAGCCAACCCATATATTTGATCCATAATAGACCCTACAGCTAAATTTTTGGCAATGGATTTGTTGATGGAGTTAAGGGCTCGGTAAAAGCTTTGGAGAAGAACTCTATCAGGAAGGCCAGGATTGGGGCAAAGAGCGAACTTCTTTTTGAATTGTAGCCATGCCTTATGTAAAGGCTCTCCAGGCTCTTACCTGAAATTTGTGATGTCATCCCTCAGCTGCAATATTTTTGATGGAGGGAAGAAACGATCCAAAAAGGCTTCATTTAATTCTTTCCAAAATGTGATACAACCAGGTGGCAATTCTTCCAACCACATTGTCGCTTCTCCCGTTAGAGAAAATGGGAAAAGCCTTAGCCTGATAGACTCTTAACTTAAGTTTGTGATGTAGAAAGGCTGGCATATCTCCAAGAAATTTCTCACATGCCGTTTTCGTCCTCACTTGGTATACTCCCAAAGATTCCTTCATTTGCAGCAAATGCACCATGGTCTTGTGACATGAAATACGGTATTTCCTACCGTGGGTGGTAGGCGAATGGCTCCCGCAATCTCCGGCATCACCGAGTTATCTTCCTCATGCTCCATGTTACCTTCCACTAAGTTATCCCCTGCTTGGGAGTGATTACTCATATGGTTGTGATATCCCAACAAGCACAACAAAATCACGTTAAATAACTAAGGTGCAAAGCTATTTCAAATTAACAATCACCACAAGAATACCAAGCGCTACTCCCGGCAATGTTGCCATTTTTTATAACGTCCAAATTATACTCATCATGAAAAGAGTATACACGGTCACAGTGTCTAAACAAGTAACCCGACGAATGTCAGAGTCGAATCCCACAAGGTCTAGTGAGTATAGTTACAAGTGTCGGTTGAAAACATGAATTTAGTTTGCACCACTTAGAAATAACATAGAAATAAGCAAGTTGGGTGAGATTGGAATTTGTAACAGAGTATAATTGCTAATTTGGTTAACTACGATAGCAAAATTACCAAGGTTGTTGACAAGAATGTGAAAGACTAGAGGTGTGGTGTAGATGATATACTAACTAGATAGGGTCATGCTAGGTCCTCCCATAAGTTCAATTAGTGTAAATAATCTTGGAAAAATGGGTATTTACTACTTTTCAGCTTTATAAATACCTCTTGCTAGAGTCTTATCAAACCTCTAGTCACGATTAGCTCAACTCGATCAGATTTGGATTAATAGTTGCACTAATTTCTATCTATTAGCTAATAATTAGGAGTGAGAATGTAATTTCGGCTATTTCTAGCCCAATTTCACAATCTCTCATCCATACTCACCATTAAATTCTCTTCCAATACTTAATTATTTTTTTGCAAGAAATAATCAAGTAAGAACAATTAGACCCACATCATAATCAATGGATCTTCCATCATAAATTGAAGAGAATCTAACAGATTGACTCTTCGTTAAACAATATTGAGATGAATCTAGCAATACCCACTTTAATTAAGCATTCATCATCACACATCTCTAGTTAATGATTTAGCTACTCATAATTAAGAAATTCAGAAAATGACGGGCTATACCAACTTGGCTTTTCAGAGATAGAACCAGTTGTTTTACTCCCGCACGGAACGCACATGTTAAGGCTTTAACCAATTAAGGGAGCCAACACGTGGCTGAGCCAGAACTCCGGTAAAGATCGCAATACAATAACTCAGCTCTGATACCAAAAAAAATGACGGGCTATACCAACTTGGCTTATCAGAGATAACAATAAACTCATTGAATTAAATAACAAGAGTTATCAAGTTCACAAGTAGTCTTCAACAATGGCAGTACCTTTTTATCAATAAGAAGAAGAAGAAAAAGAGGATGGTACTTTTCAAATTCTACCAATCAAATTCTCCTCTTCTCTGCCAAGGGAATGTTCTAAAGCTAGGAATGGAAAGATGATATAATGATGAGTACATAGTACTTTTTCTAGAATATATATCCAAGAAAATAGGGTATCTTCTCTCTCTTTTTCCGTGCTGGATAATTTTTCCCCTGAGCAACGTTCTGGAATCAGTGGAAGTACTGGCAGTTCACAGGTTACAATCCACGGACCGCCGGTTACACTATCTTGGCCTTTAACAAATTCCTGTAATGATCGGTTGTTTGTTCGGTGTTTCGCCAATCTCCATCCGTGCACCGCCGATACTTTGCTCTTCAATCCAGCAAGTCAGGTGTTATTCAGTGTCTAGACCAGAGAGTGGCCATTGGAAACCCATGTTTCTCCAGTGGATTTGTTTCCCGAAGGCATTGGTTATCGACTTTTGACTGGCATTTTGCCGATTTTTTCGGTGAAACGCCGAATTTCATTCACTTCCTTCTCTTTGCTCCATTTCTTGCTTTTTTCCTCAAATTAATCATATGCACACAACAAAGGCAAAAAGGGCATAAAATCCACAAAAACAATTGAAAAACTATGAAAAACTTCAGGCTTAAGAGCCTAATGAATTGGTGAATTACCAACTCATCACATACAACAGGAACTGACTGAAAGGTCAAGGTCTCAGATGTAGAATCCTTAACCCGAACTAGATGGTATACACAAACCTTGGATTTCATCTTCTCGGTCTTTAGATAGGAAATAAAGTGACCTACAAGCACAGCTGAACTACCCTTCCACTCTAGGACTAGTTCAGCTAGAAATCAGAATTCTACTGTACAGGTTCTACAATTGACTGATGTATAACAAGCATGTAACCAATCCATACCAAAGATAATATCAAATTCGGTCATATATAACTCCACTAAGTCGGTTGAGGTGATTTTTTGAAGAATTGTGATAGGGCAATTTCTGTATACCCTCCACGCTAGAACTGACTCACTGACCGGAGTAGAGACTAAGAAGATTTGTTATAGAATTTTGGGACTAACACCAAAACTATATAACAATACATACACATCTAGATGGAATACTCATAATATATTAGTAACCACATCGGGTGAGCACTCCTGCTTATGATGAGATGAAAGTGCATAGAACCTATTCTGGCGTTGCCTGCACACTACGCTAGAAAAAGAGCCTTGCTGGGATGGGTGAACTGTTGGAGCTGCTGAAGTGGTGGTTGGGGCACATCCTCTATCGTCACCCTGCCTAGATGAAATATAATCTCTAAGCATGTGCCCCGGCTTCCCAAACCCGAAGCAACCATCAGTGCCAACCAAGCACTCTCCGGGGTGCCTCCTGCTACACTTCCTACAGGTTGGAAAAGTGTGCTCCTCAATCATGCTCCTCTAACCCCTAGAGCCTACCGTTCTACCTCTATGATCTCCTCGAGGTCTGGATGGAATGCTGATTAATAAGGGAGCTGGGTCTAATGACCTCTGGTGGAACTAAGGGCAATGTCTACCACCAGATCTCTAATGGAAATGCCTATGGCTCCCTATACTGGCCCTCTTGGCCTCTCTCTCCTTCTCCTTCATCTACTCTGCCTCTATCTGTTGGGCATATATTATCAATCAGGAGATATCTATATCATTAATCAGCATGGCGGTCCTATTCAAGATAGAATTCATTATCGAGGATAGGAGTCTACCCTTCAACCTTGTTCAATTGAATACAAATAGCCACAACTTTCATTATATGTTTCTCCGATGACCATAGCGAGATGGGCATTAAGGTTCATGAGATAGTTCTTGCATGTTCGAGAGAATGGCAAGAAATAGGATAGTAACTTTCAACTTGAAACCTTAGGAGGAACTAGTCTATCATATTCAAGTCTTAAAACTCAACCTGAAGCAAAAGTTCCACTATCCTCGATTCTATCATCATTTGAATTACAACATTTGTGAATTCGCGTTCAATTCATTAGTTAATTTACTTTTCAAGTTTAGTAGTATAATTTTCATATCATTCCTCATTTTCATTTTTGTTTATTAGAATAATGAAATAAAGTGTTGACCTTGAGCAATTAATCGAACAATTCTCGGATGGATCGATAATTGGGGCTTTACTGTCCTATATTCCTTGACGACCACGTGCGCTTATGTGCGCTTGAGCGACATCAAGTTTTTGGCACTGCAGTCGGGGACTTAAAGATTGATTAATTTTTTACAGGCTAGGATTTTTATTCCACTATTATGCATTTTATGTTTGTTTATTGGTTGTTGAAGTTTGCAGGTGTTGTGTTCAGTGTATGCCAGCTACAAAAAGTCAAGGACCAACCTTGCTCATTTTGATCCTGATATTGAGAGGACTTTTCGTAGGTTATATATGGAAGAAAATCATGAGCAGGCACAAGGCAACAACCATGATAGGATTCCAGTGCTTAACTTTTCCCGCCAAACTTGGAGAACTCTTCTAAAGCAATCATTAAGCCGGCAATCACTAAAAATTTTGAGTTGAAGGAAGGAACCATGCAGTTGGTTCAAAATACTTGTCAATATCAAGGAAAGCCACACGACGATCCCCATTAACATATGATTATATTTGTGGAGCTGAGTGAGAAGTTTCACCATTAGAATGTGTCAGATGAGTATGTTAAGCTCACAATGTTCCCTTTCTTGTTGATTGGTGAAGCTAAGGAGTGGTATCAGAATGAGCCAGTAGGTTCTATCACTACTTGGGAGGCTATTTCCAATAAATTCATCAACAAGTTCTTCTCTTCAAGGAGCGTAACAGAGTTGAGAGGAAAGATCTCAGGTTTTGTGCCAAAAGATGGTGAGACCTTAGCTCAGGCATGGGAATGATACAAGGGTTATTTGAGAGATTGCCCGCACCATATGCAGTCAAAGTAGATCATTGGGCACAACATCATAGAAGGACTGAAGCCAGAGTCAAAAATTTTGCTTGACGCTACAGCACAACAATAAATCTTGTCCAAGAGCTATAATGACATAGAATCTCTATTGAATCTTATTTCAGTTAGGAGTCATGATTATTAGGATTCAAGCAGAGGTGTCACATCAGCCAATGTGCCGAGGAAGCTTGAAATTGATGGTGTATCAGCAATCCGAGTAGATATCATCCAGTTGGTAAATATGATTAGCAAGTTAGTGATCACACCAGTTGTAAGCCAATTGAACTAGGTTCAAAAAGTTTAGACTCCACCACCATTATGTGAGTGTATGGAGAAGGCCATGCTTATTCAGGTTTCTCTCTAAGCCCATAGTTTATTTATTTTGTGGGTTTACAAAGTCATGCTGGAGGTTGTGTAGAAAATGGTTACAACCAGGGGTACATGAATGTATCTAATCCCTCATGGGGAGGGAACCAAAATTTCCAAATACCCCATAACAACTTTCAAAGACCGCAGAGCCAGCAGCAGGGCAGTTCTTTAGAGGATACGATGAAGCAATGGATGGTTTAGCAGACTTAGGTGATTAGAATTCCATCCAGTGGATGGTTTAGTAGACTCAGATAATTAGAAGTCCATCCACGAGTTGTAAAGGTAGATGGGTCAATTGGTCCTCCAGCAGACTAACAGATCCCAAGGGGAGCTTTCGTGTAACACCGAAAAGAACCCCAAGGAGAATGTGAGCGCAATATCTTTGCACAGTGAAAAAAAGTTGGGCGAGGTAATACCCAGGAATGACAAAGTAGATGAAAAGAAAGTTTTGCGGTCCAAGCATGAGGTTGGTAAGTCAAGCACTTCAAAGCGGAAATTAGTGGAAGCTAGACAACCTCCTCCATTCCCACAAAGATTCAAGAAGAAGAAGCAGGACACAACTTGTAAGAAATTTCTTGATACTTTGAAATAGGTACATATGAATCTACTGTTGGTGGAGCTTTTGCAGGAGGTTCAGAAATATGCTAGGTATCTAAAGAATATCGTGGAAAATAAAAAAAGGCTCATGAAGTTTGAGATTGTAGCTCTTATGGAAGAGTGCAGTTTCCGGGTGGAGAATAAAATTCCAAAGAAGCTGAAAGATCCTGGGAGCTTCACTATTCCAATGGTCATTGGGAGCAGAGAATTTAGTTCTGCACTATGTGACTTGGGTACAAGCATTAATCTGATGCCTGCATCCTTGTTCAAAACTTTGGGATTAGGTGAACCACGCTCCGCCACAGTGACATTGCAGTTAGCCAACAGGTTCCTTACTTATCCTTATAGTGTGATCGAAGTTGTATTGATTAAAGTGGGATCGTTCATCTTGCCGGTCACTTTATAATCTTGGACTATGAAGCTGGTGAAGATTGTCCCATCATTTTGGGAAGAGGATTCTTAGCCACCATAGATGCAATGATCAAGGTGAAGTCGGGCAAGATGTTAATGATTCTGGATGGCCAAGAAGCAGTATTTGATGTGTATAGGGCAGCAAGGTTGCCACCTCACTATGAGGAGTTGAAGGCCATCATAGCAGTAGAGCCTGAAATGTCCACTAAGACTTTAGAGTAGTATTTATGATAGAAAAATCCACTTGGAAGAGCATTAGTATATGGGAAAGAATAGGTGAAAAGTTCAGATGTGACTGAATGTTTAACTTTCTTGGATGCTATCGGCTCCTACATCAGGAGAGCTGCTCCTTTGGAGATGCTTGACAAATTCTTGATATGGGAAAAGTCAAAGCCTTCCATTGAAAAGGCTCTAGTTCTTGAATTGAAACCTTTACCTGTTGTTATACCTTGGGAACCCAAGGATCAGACCCGGGAGTCAAACGGAAAAAATCTAGAAAAAAAATACAGCATTGCAGGATGAGTTATTAAACGACTCGTCAGGGAGCCCCACGAGTCGTTAAGTGACTCGTGGGAAGGCCTGTGTTGGTGAAGGGACTCGAGGTCCCCACAGGTGATGTAACGACTCGTGTTCAGCCCCCACGAGTCATCATGTCAGTCGTGGGGAGGTCCTAGAGAAGAATTTTAAGGGTGATCCAGTGTACTTAATGAAAGCTGGTAACGAGTCATGTCACCGGGAGACGAGTCGTCATGTCCTCCGTTTAGAGCCAAGGAAAAATTTCCAATGGACTTGACGAAAGCACCCAATGATTTTTTGCTCCTAGCAACGAATCGTCAGGTCGCCCGTTAGGGTCACCTGACAGTGATTTCCTACAAATTAGTAAGGGCCTTCTTGTAATTTCCTACACTCCTAAGACCTAAACTACGTCATTTTGAGATTGGGACAGGGTCTTTTAAAGGGAAATCAGGCATGACAAACCCTATTTGACACAAGTGTAGAGAGGAAGGAGGAAAGGGAATTCAAGTGCACACCTTCAAGTTCTTCAAGATTCCACCTAGGGTTTTCAAGGGAGTTAGGGGTCTTAAAATTTCCAGGTATGTGGGGTTTGAATGGGTAGTTTAGTCCCTACACATATCCATTTCTTCCCATATTCTATGTTTAATTTTCTAAATTCTTATAGGTCTTAATCCCGTTTGCATGATTCCTCAAAAGTTTACATGAGCTTGTGGTGTTATGTTTAAATTGTGGATTTTGAAGTGTTTGGGCTGATTTTACTTGTATATATTTTATATTTCATGATTTAAGACTCTAAAAGTATGGATGCCCAATTATAAAGGATTTAGTAAAATTTATGTTCATAATGATTCCGCAAGCATGATATGAATTTTTGAATTTAAAGCATGTCTTCGAGTTTTCTATTTCTCATGTTACCATAATCATGTTTCATATAAATTTAATCATTTCAAGCATGATTAAAATTATGGGAAAAATCCCACATGTTGCTTAAGTCTTATGAACTATGACTTTGGCTAACTCACGGGCCCAATTCCATGGCTAGGACTATAAATTTTCAGGTATGTATGATTGTTATGATTCCAATAGTCACGCATGTCACGTATGAATTTCTATGAGCACGTTTCATGTTTTGGGAGTAGTACTTAACACCGAGTAGCTTCGGGGCCCAGGTTATGCCCCGAATCTCAGAACTACGTGCCACTGTAGGTTATGTTAGGACCTCCTCAGTGAATGTCCCCTGTGCCCTACGGGGCCTTCATGAGTGATATCACTCCTTTCATGGTTCATATCCTTGGGAAGATATGGAAGACCTCCCGACTAGATTTACAGGTCGGGCTCCATGTGTGCTCATGTGGAGTATGTCGGTTATAGAAATCTCCCATTGTTCCTCATGGTTTGATGCATGCATGATTTTGTTCTTTTGGCTCAAATTATGTTTTATGAACTATTTTCCCTCATGTTATGACTATGACAGGTTTATGAATGTACTTGGAAAATCTTGAGCCTTATGATATATTTATGATTTTGGTTTTATGATCATGATGTCCCCACTCCTAAAACTTTTATGTTTTAAAGCATTATATTGCATACCTTACATACTCAGTACCTTCCAAGTACTAACCCACAAATTTTCAGGATCCAGCTCGCAGGTTCAGCATCGTCCCTAGCGTGCACTCAGTTCCGCTTAGTCTTCAGTGGTGAGTCCTCCTGATTTGAGGGCTTCACATTCAGACCTGTTTACTTATCTTATGTTTTTCTTTTAGAATGTTTGGGTTAGTTGGGGTCTTTTCCCTTCAACCCGTCTATCTTATGTAGAGGCTTTAAACCTATGTGTAGTATTCTGCCCTTATTGTTCGTATTTTGTTTTGTTGTTCCTTACCTCTCATGTTGTGATTTTCAGTTAGTTCATGATTATTAAGTTAAGTTTTCTGCCTTTTATGAATGAATTAGTTATATTCTCACGACATGGGTTGACTTGGAGTCTTTCGGGGCTCCCTTCCCTTGTCTATGGTCCGGGTGTACTCTTGGGTCGTGACACCTGCTCACTTGAAATATGCTTACTTAGGTAGTGATAATACATTGCCCATGATAATATCTAATTTGTTGTCTGATGAACAGGTTGATAGGTTGCTGAAAGTGCTACGGCATCATGTGACAGCGATTGGTTGGACCATAGCTGACATAAAAAGGATAAGCAGTTCCTTTTACATGCATAAAATACTATTAGAAGAGGGGGTCAGACCCGGTGTTGAACACTAGAGGAGACTGAATCCGATCATGAAGGAGGTGGTAAAGAAGAAAATAATAAAGTGGTTGGATGTTGGTGTCATCTATCCTATTTCGGACAGTCACTGGGTGAGCCTCGTTCAAGGTGCCCTAAAAAGGGTGGGGTGGCAGTGGTGTGAAATGAGAGAGATGAATTGATACCCCAAACAACAGTCACAGGGTGGAGGATCTTCATTGACTACAGGAAGCTTAATACAACCACCAGGAAGGATCACTTTCCATTGCCTTTCTTGGACCAGATGTTAGACAGGTTAGCTGGGCATGACTATTATTATTTTTTGGATGGATATTCAGGATACAATCAGATCATGATTGCACAAGAAGACTAGGACAAGATTACTTTCACTTGTCCTTTTGGCACCTTTGCATTTCGAAGGATGCCATTTGGACTATGTAATGCTCCAGAAACGTTCTAGAGGTGAATGCTAGCTATTTTCACAGACATAGTGGAAAGATTTGTTGAAGTGTTTATGGACGACTTCTCAGTATATGAAAGTGATTTTGATGACTATTTGAATCATTTGGATATGGTGTTAGCCAAATGTGAGGAGTCCAACCTTGTGCTGAACTGGGGGAAACGCCATTTTATGGTACATTAAAGGATAGTATTAGGTCAAAAAATTTCAAAAGCTAGTATTGAGGTCAGCAGGGCTAAGATCGAGGCTATTGAGAAGCTACCACCCCCTGTCTATGTAAAAATGATGTGCAATTTTTTGGGACATGCTGGATTTTATTGGAGGTTCATTCAAGACTTCTCCAAAATAATCGGCCCAATATGCAAACTCTTGAAAAAGGATGTGAAGTTTGAGTTCAATGAAGAATGTGTGCAGCCTTTGAATACTCTGAAGGACAACTTAATAACAGCTCCAATTATAATTGCCCCAGATTAGTCATTTCCATTCATAGTGATGTGTGATGCCAGTGATTTTGCTATAAGAGCTATTTTGAGACACAATAGAGGAAAGAGATTTCAGCCCATCTACTATGCAAGCAAGTCATTAGACACAGCTCAGAAAAATTACACCGTGACTGAAATAGAGTTGTTGGTTGTAGTGTATGCCTTTGATAAATTTCGAGCCTAGAGGGGACAAAGGTGGTAGTGTACACTAACCATGACGCAATCAAATAATTGTTTGCAAAGAAGGATGCTAAACCCAGGCTCATTTGGTGGATACTGCTACTCCAAGAATTTGATATTGAGATCAAAGATCAAAAAGGAATAGAGAATCAGGTATTAGCTCATCTTTCTTGGCTGGTGGACAGAAAGCATGTTGATTGTAGAGTCGAAATCACTGAGACCTTCCCCGATGAACAGCTATTTGTTATGACCAATCCTGAGCTGCCATGGTATGCTGGCATAGTGAACCTTTTGGTTAGTGGTGTATATCCACCGAATGCAATTCCGGATAGGAAAAGGAGACTTCTTCATGATAGCAGATTTTATATATGGGATAAGCCATTTTTCACTATGACAAAAAAGGCCTTTGGAGGCTATTAAAAATGCCTTTCATGGGAATTGTTATTGTCGCTATAACATATATCAGCGATTAGACTTTTTCTGTTGTACATGGGGTCTCTAAAGGCTTTAGCGACAATATTCAAAATCGCCTGTAAAATATGGTTTAATTTCCGCTAAAAGTGAAATGCTTTAATGGCAATTGTAAGCGGAAATTAAAATATCCGCTAAATACATTTCAAAAATGACCTACACCTTCGTTTAACATCAAATATAATGGCCACAGAAAGGATATGTTTAATAGCTATTAAGTAGCGACAATTATAATGGACACTAAATGTATTCTCAAGATGGTTGCATAACACTTTTACTATCTATTTTTATTTCAATTAAATCCAATTAAATTGTTGCTAAATCATACCTACTTTAACGGCTATTGATAGTGTCAACTATAATGGCCACTGTTATACCCCGAAAATGCTTAAGACTGGAGTGGAGATTTGAAATGAAAAGTAGCAGAGAAACCAGAAATTTTCCTCAGAACAACTCGTGGTATCAATCACTGGTAAGTCTGATGAGTCGTGAGAAGCAGTCGTGGTTGGGTAATGTTGTGAGGAGTTCTATGACAACGGGTCTAAGGATGACCTATTGGTTGATATAATGGGTCTTTGAAAGGGAGTCATTGTGAGGTTGATCACGATCAAGGATGCAATCACGGGTCATGGAACGACTCGTTAGTTCAAGCAGCAGGTTGTGGTATGCTCCCGTTGGAAGGTTTTCAAAAAGTGGGCAGTGGTGATAACAGATGGTTGCCATGAGTTGTGGGAGCTGGGTATGACTCATGGTACCTGTCATGGTAGCAGGTCTGGGATTGAAAATGGGCTGAAGCAACAAGGGAAGTAACAACCCGTGGGAGCCAGTAACGACCCGTTGGACCAGTCGTTTTCACTAGCAGTGCAGATTTTTCAGGTTTTTCATTAAGGGTATTTTCATTATACCTAGGCCCTAAAGTCCTAAACTACATCACTTTAAGCTCAGTTAGTAGGGTTTTAAGGGTGTTAAACCTATTCTATGTATCTTCACTCCATGCATGCAACTTAGAGCCTTTCCTTGAAGATCAAGTTTGAAGAATTTCTTCAAATTCTCCCCAATTTCCTTTGGTCTTTCAAGTAGGAGTGTGAATTATATTTACCTAGGTATGTGAGGCTATTAATGAGAGTTTCTTTCACTCTCATGCTCAAAATTCATCTCAATTCTATGAATTTCAATTCTAGATTCAGGATTCATGATCTTATCGGGTTTATTCCAATTTTTGTGAAATTCTCTATGATCTATCTATGGGTCAATTCCCTTCATGTATTAAATCATGTTTTATGATCTATGGAAGATTTTATAACTATTTTTATTATTAATTTATAGTTTCAAATCTTAATTAAATTATGCCCAATTATGTATGCTTCGTGAAAAGTCAAGCTATGATTCCATTATGATCTAGATCTTCTTAATCCCTACATTATGATTTATGATTTATGATATGATTTCTCTCAAGTACTTATCATGTATTTATGAATATCAATTATATACATGTTTTATAAATATGCATGGATTTCATGATTTATAGATTTATGACTCTTGGCTGATTCATGTGTCCTTATTCATGGCTAATCATGTATTTTCAAGTGGGATACATCATGTTATTATTTATTTGTCCATAAATTTCATGAATGATTTTGCAGTTACTATACGACCCCTCATGTGCATAATTTTGGAAGTAGTGTTTAGCACCGAGTAGACCCGGCGTTCAGGTAAACCCCATGTCCTCAAAACTATGTGCTACCGTAGGTACATATGTATTTATTATTGGATCCCTGTGATACCACCACGCACGCACGTCCCCCTATCTGGCAAGCCAGGGACGATCCTGACCATTTGGGCAAAATAGTGGGGCATCATGTAAGGCTCTATCATGATGGTATTGGTTAAGACGAGTCCTCCCATTGTTCCTCATAATTTATTAATGGTTATGCTTATGTTACTTTGGCTCAAGTTATCTTCTATAAACGTTTTCTCCTATGATTATGATTATGACTTGTTTACAAATATTTGAAAACCTTGAGCCTTATGTTAACAACATGATATTTACTTTATGATCATGCTGTCCTACTCTTATGTATTTTTAACTGTCTGTTTTACCTACCCTGCATACTCAGTATATTCCAAGTACTGACCGCATACTCTATGTTGTATCATTTGATGATACAGGCTTGGATATTCAGGCTCAAACCCGCAGTAGCTAGACTCTTTGAGTTAGCATCTTCTAGTCTTAGTTGGTGAATCCTCATCTTTTATGGGCCCTTTATCAGTTTTATTAAGTACTTTTAGTTTCATACTATAGCGAGTTAGTTGGGGTCTTATCCCATCAATTCGTCAGCAGTAGAGGCTTTTCAAACATAATATGTATTCAGTTTTAGCCTTGCGTTATGTATTCAGATATTATGATATTTTCAGACTTTCGCTTTATTATATATGTTAGATTTATGCTTGAGTATGTTGATTTTATATATCATGTTCATGCCATTGGGTCGACTTAGATCCTCTCAGGGTTCACTTGTCCCGTGTTTCAATCCGAGCCTATGTTTGGGTCATGAAAAACTTGGTATCAGAGTATTAGGTTTTGAAGTGTCCTAGGGTGTCTGAAAGCCGCGTTAAGCAGAGTCTTTTTCATGAGTGTGAAGTGCACCACACTTATTACGAGGAGGTTATGAGACTTTTACGAAATGTTCCCTTCTTTCATGATCTATGTCGTGCGAAGAAATGTCACTCTATCTTTCTAACTCATGCTATATGCATTGTAGAATCATGCCCCCTCGCTGCATCAATGGAAGAAGAAATGGAAATGGAAGTGGTCATGAGAATGGTAATAGGGATGGGCACCAGCAAGCCTTACTAGCCAATGAATATCAAGTACCTGAGTAGGTGGCCCACGCAGAGTTTAGGGCTTCCATTCATATGCTAGCTCAGGCTTTGACCGCCCAAGTCAACCAACAGGCGGTAAAGCATGTCCCTCAGAATGGGAATGCGGTGGCGGCAAAAGTCAGAGATTTTCTGAGGATGAACCCTTGGAGTTTCTTGGATCAAAGGTGTACGAGGATCCACATGAGTTTATTGATAAAGTGCTGAAGATCACTCAGATCATGGGAGTAAGTGGGGAGGAGTGCGCAGACCTAGCCTCGTATCAGTTGAAAAGGGTTGCACACATCTGGTTCAGTCAATCGAAGTATAGTAGGGCAGTTGGAGAAGGGTCCATTGATTAGGATGAGTTCCATACCGCATTTCTGGATTGGTTCTTCCCTCGTGAGATGAGAGAGATTAAAGCAGCTGAGTTTTTGAACCTAAAGCAAGGTAACATGAAAGTCCAGGAGTATGCTTTGGTGTTTACTCGTTCGTCCAAGTATGCACCAAAGCTAGTGGCTGATTAGAGAGATCGGGTGAGTAGGTTTGTACATGGAGTAGCGCACTACCTGGACAAGGATTGTAGGACCACCATGCTTCATCAAGACATTGATTTTCCTTGATTGGTTTTGTACGCTTGTTGTGCCCCAGCGCACTCGCAAGCACACGCGGTCGTACAAGTACTACAGTGGCTCTTTTAAAAGTCGAATGTCGAACCCACAGGGACTGGACTAATTTAGCGAATATTAAAGTTCAAGACTTAATTTATCCTTCACAAGTGTTGATTGTAGAGATTTTGGAAAATTGTAATTAAATCTAGAAGTGATCACATAATAGTCAGGAAACAATAACAAGAAGCATCTAGAGTTAAGGTCTGACAATCATGCAATGCTACAATTCACGATGGTTTGAGTATTATAACTTCAGTTGTAGTCTCAAAAAGCTAAAATGCAGTGTTCATGGTCTTTCAAGCCTCTAAACACAACAAACTAGTCTCACACCTACATCGTTAAGCGGGGATGTGACGTCTTAATTCGTAAGCAATTTAACACTATGGATGTGGTTTACGGGGTTTATGCCCTTGATTATGGGCTTTTTTACCTCTAATCATTTAACCCAACTTAGCTTCACAACTACTTCTATGAGTGGTGATGTGGCAATTCTAAGTCGGTGTCTAGCTATCATCCTATTTAATTAACCAAGCAAGGCAAATGAGGGATAGTTTCTATCCTAACCGCGAATCTTATCGTAAAGACAAGAGTTTGCTCCCTGTATTCTTGTGTTCTAACCTGGGGTTCCTCTTTCGTTTTTTTACCTAAGCGTAACAAGTTTGTTTTCATGGTGATCAAGAATAAAAACAATGATAATTAAGAATGCAAGACAAAACAACAACAAAAACTCGAACCAAAGATGAATTCATGCATTTACATTCATATCATATGGTCTCAACCCTAGAGGAATGGTTTTAGCCACTCATGTTCGTACAATTCCTCAAAAACATAATTAAAGTAATGTACTTAGAAGAATGATTAAAAGAGAATGAAAAGTTATGAACCCTAGGTAGAGTTTCCTTCCTTCTCCCTTCGCTTCTTTCTGTTTCTCCAAAAATATTTTGTGATAAATGATTTCAGAAGCTAAGGGTTGAATTTATAGTTTTAGGCATTTTTGCAAAAATTGGCCGAGGAGGGACCAGCTCTGTGCCACACTTCCCATCGCGCAGCATCAGCTCCATGGAATAGACAGGTCGCGTAGGTGCACTAGAAAGTTGGCATGGGCGACAGGCATCGGGCGTGGCACGGAGGCCATCGCTCCACTCACATGCCGTGGCACGGACATCGATGCGATGAAGGCAGGGCGTGGAATGGGCCTATCATGTGGCATCATTGGATTGACATGCCATTTATGCGCATGGCATGGGGCATGTCACGGTGTTGGGTGCGGCGCACACACAGCGTAGCATGCTGCCTGCCGCAGCCAGCATTCCCCTTGCATTGTCAAATTTCCTTCTTTTGCACTTTGTTCTGATCTTTCTTCTTAAGCCTCAACCATCATATTTAGTCCCTCCTAAGCATTTTACACCTACAAAACAAAGACTAATCATGTTGGTTAGTTTTTGCACATAAATATACAAAATCACATAAGAATATAATTATTTAATTTGACAAACATGATTAAACAAAGTTATAAAATAGCACTTGGGCGTGTAATTATGCCCAAGATCACTACCCCACACTTAAAGCCTTGTTCATCCTCGAACAACTCTATTACATCTCATGCACACGAAGAACTCACACATAGCAAATTGAAACAAGACAATTCAAGCAAAGGCTACAACGATTATTTTAGATAGCAAGTTACAAATAGAGCATGCAATGTATAACCATTAAAATCACATATAACTAAGTTAAGACTTCCTAGCCTCAAGAATTGACTCTTAAACTTAGCAAATTCATGCAAATTAATGGATCAAGAAATCTGACACAAATTATATCCTTCATCAACCATGTGCCCTCACAACAAGAGAGATACCTATTTTTTCCCACTCGTAAGTTTTCAATTTCTAACATGTGTGGGTATATAAATAAGAATTCAACTCACTCTCACAAAGAATTCACATGTATCATGTATTGACCCATAAGCTTGCCTTTATGTATTACTCCACTAATTTAGGAATGTTTGAAAGTAAGATCAAGTAGGACTTAGTGGGTTGTAATGTAAGCTAAGGGACGGGTAGGTACTATTCGGGCAAGTAAAAGTGACTATCTTCCCTAAGCGCTTTTAATACATCACAATTTCATTAAGAACATCTCTTCTCTTACTTCACCATTAGTCTTTTCACTCATCAATTTCCTCTTTTATTTCCCCATTTCTTTAAGCACGGTTACCTTATTAGTAAGGAGTACTTGAGGAACTTTTTTGCTCTTTTCTTCTTTTACTCCCTACCAACACTTATGCATTTTTAAACAAGTGCACCTGTATTCTTTTCTTCAATTCCCACAACCACTATTTTCCTTCTTCTTCCAACTTCTCACTCCTTAACTCTTTTGCATTATCACTTAAGCGTTAGGAGTTTTGAATCAAACTCAGGGCTATTGAAAAGAAAGGATTAAACTTATATTGTGGCTAGCAAAAGATAAGCTAAAAGCTCAATGGGGCTAACTAGGATCATATATTAAAGGTAGGTAAAGCAAGGGATAAAAATTCGGCTCATTCAAAAAAATGCCTCAGTCATCTCCTACAATTAACATCCCTTATTTCATTTTGTATACACACCAGGAAAGTTCTAGAAATTACACAATAGCATGGAATATTCAAACAGCTTACACTCACAGCACATGCTCAATTCAAGACAATTCAGTACTCTTAACTCAGTTAATCACAGGAATTAAAAAATTAAGCTTTCAAGCATACAGAGCCATATTCAAGAGCCTAGGTGTCTCAGACAGAGTTATACAATTGTTAGACATGCTTCAAAATTTATAACACTTGCATCTCACAATCATGTACAACACATAACAAGAATATTAAGCAATCAATCAACTAAGGATTCAAAAACAAAAACCTATTGACTAATTTTCCCTCAAGACAGTTGTCATCCATCCATCATCGGGAAAAGTCCCTAACTATGACTAAAAAAGTTAAAGAAAAAATTTTATTTCTCGGTTCAACATGCCCCCCCTTTGAAAAAGAACCGAAAAGAAAAACCTAAGGGTGGGTGAATTGGGCCCAACTTCAACTTTATCAATACACACAATTCAGGCCAAGCACCAACTTCACCCGAATTCATTAAGCATAAAATTTTTTGAAATTTCCCTCACCCCACACTTGAATTATGCTATATCCCAAAGCATCAAATAAAATCAGTATAAGGGTGAGAAATACTTCCTAAGGCCTCTAGGCCTAGCTAACAACATATTTTTCTGCATTACTGAACATATGGGTCACCGACCCCACACTCATCTTTTTTCATGCTCCTTGTTCGGGTCTGTTTGCAGGTATTCAAAACAACACGCAAGTGCACGTGGTCGAACAAGTAGTAAGTGGCTTTAGTAAGCCAAGTATCGATCCCACAGAGACTTGGATTAAGTGCAATTTGCTCAAGTATACTATAATTTACTTCTGAAAATGCAGACAACAATGTAACCAAAAAGTTGATAGTTTGTTTTATAAATTTTTATACTAAAACTAAGAACAATTATCTACTTTGAATCTGAACTATGAATAAGAGCATGCTGAGGTTAAATGAACATGTAATGAAATTGATTATCATCATAAATTGGTTAATCTTTTCTTCCTGTTGCTAGCCAAGAACAATTGCCAAGAGATTAAAACTCTCGTATTTAACCTCACTTAAGAATCATGAACCATCCGTCTACATTTCTGTGATCAAATGCAATTCATGTCCTATCCATACGATTCCGGTTCCTAAATTGACTAATACGACTTTCAGGTATATTTCTATCCTGAAAGCAAATCAAGACCCAATTTTCCCAAATCAAGTAAAGAACATATCCTATTAATTCACAACTTTTCAATTTCGTGCTCTCTCGAGTGAAACCGGACTTTTTAGATGTACATTAATGTAGGCCACACACCAATGCAGTAAGAACAAGAATTAATAGAACAACATGGAAGAAAAGATGAAAACCATAGAATCAATAATCAAATTTCATCACAATTGTTCATAACCTTAGCAAGGAGAGGAATTAGCCACTCATTTGTGGATTAAACATCTTAAAATGAGTATTAATCATACAAGCAATTGAATTAAAGAAGAAAGAAAGAGAAAAAAAACCCTGAACTTTTCGTCCCTCAACTGCCTGTAACCCACGTCCTTGCTCCACCAAGTCAGAATTCTGAAAAATGAACTTAAGTGTTCTATTTATACTGCTGGGAATTTTTCCCGGAATAATGAGCAATGTGTCACGGAGTGCATCGCGGAGCACTGCCTCCGTGACACGCCATGAACAGAGACCCTCCCTGGAACTGGGGGTCCGGGAATTCAGGCTCAACGTGGCACGACGTGCATCGCAGAGCATTGGCTCCGTGCAACGGAGCAAACGCGGACCTCCACTGGAATTTGGGTGAATTTTCCCATCCAGGCAGAATGCCTCCGCGATGGCAGCGTGACACGGCTCCATCGCGGAGCCCCTTTATTTCATGCTGTCCAATGCCTTTTCCCTTGCTCGCATCCAAGTCCAAATCTGATATCATCCAACATGCATTTTAGCTTCCCAAAATCACATTTTACCTGCAAAACAATGCTAATCATGTTGGTTAGTACAAATTCACATTTTATTGCCTATTACATGAAAATGTATACACATTGATAGATAAACAAGGCAAAAATGATACTTTTGAGTATCACTTGGGCATATAAATCTGCCCAAGATCACTTACCCCACACTTAAATCCTTGTTCGTCCTCGAACAACAAACATACAATTCATGCAATTTACATCCCAACCTCGCTACTATGGTTCGACAATTTAAGCTACGGTTATACCGATTATTCAATACAGCAAATCATCAAGAAACCATGCATGGTCTTATCAATGCAATGACCTTCAATACATCAAGACTTCCTAGACTTTAAGAATCGACTCTCGATATCGGCAAACTCATGCAAATCAGCTAATCAAGATATCCGACACGAAAATCAATCTTTCATCAAGCATGTGCCCTCACAACTCAAGAGAATCTTCCCTTTTTTGCTCATGTGACACACAATCATTCAAGAAGGGGCATGTACACACAATTTCGCTCTCTCTCCCAAAAGAATGCACATGCATCATGTCATGACCCATAAGCTTGCCCTTAGTGTATTACTCCACTAATATAAATAAATGCAATGTAAGATCACGTAGGACTTTAATGGGTTGTAATGGAAGCTATGGAACTAGTAAATATTGGATTAGCCAATAATAGCCACTAGAATCCTTAAGCGCCTTTTCAACACATCCCATCAACTCATGGACATTGTTTTCTCTTTTTTTTTTCATCATCCCATTGTTGATGATTTACTTTATTATGGCCCATTTCATTAAGCACACTTGAAACATCAACAAAGATTATTCATGCACCTTCATTATCGTTTATTTCTAACAAGTGCACCTTCAACCTTTTCTTTTCTTCCCTCACTCTGCTTTTCTTTTTCTTTTCACCATTCTCACTCTTTGACACTTTGGGAAAATGATTTTCTCTTCTTAAGTGCTTAAGAGTTTTGTATAGACTTTATGGCTAATGAAAAGAAGGAATTAAGCTCGGTTTACACTTTTTGGACAAAAGAAAGAAATAATAGGCTAAAGGCTCAAAGGGATGACTAGGGTATACAATCACAGAAAGGGGGGTATGCCAAGGAAAAAAAATAGAAACTCTCGGTTAAAACAAAGAAATGCCTACATCCTTTCCTACAATACACCTCCTTCATTTCGTTTTGTACACACACCAGGCAAGTTCTAGACACTTCACAATAGCATGGAATATCAACACCTCACTTCACACTTTTTGCACATGCTCGATTCAAGATGTATTCACAGACTCTTCAATCAGCCAATTACAGGAATTCAAACATTAAGCCTCAATCACACTGAATCAAACTCTACAGCCTAGGTATCTCAACATATTTACAAATTTGCATGCTTTCATACAAATCACCTTTGCATTTCGAATATCATGTACAACACGCCACCAAAATTTCACAACCATAGTGTAACTACAGGTTCCGGGATGCAATCCACCAAAGAAAAAAAACTAAAAGATAATTGAAAAAAATCTACTCCTAACGAATACATTTCCCTTAAGACGGTCATCATCCATCCATCATAGGGAACGGTCACTACTTAAGACGTCAGTTCAATGGGACCATTCTCGGTAAAAGAATCGAAAATAAATACCGAGAAACCCAAAATTAAAAATGTCAAAAATATCGATCATTTTGATAGAAAAATTATTTACAAAATATTTTAAAAAATTTAAAAAAAATCGATCATTTCGATAACAAAATAACAAAAATATGTACAGAATCAGAATCAGCTAGCAACCATTCAGCAACACACATCAATTTCATAAATATTTACAACTACAGAACAATTTGAAAATTCCCACTCACAGGGACACACAACATACATGCTAACAGAAGAGAGCATACAAACAAAATAGCCCAGCCCAGCACCTAACTACTCCCACCCCACACTCAGCTCGAACACTGTCTCCAGTGTTCACAAAAATTCAAATAGCACAAATTCGGGTGGTGGAACTCCCTGATTAGTCAAAGTATTCCACTTCTTCGTCGGGTGCTGCTGCTTCATCTCCCATGTCCGAGTCGCCTCCATCGTCATCATCGAACTCCACATCGGAGTCCTCCCGACGCGTCTCCTCGTCTGTGGGGACGTCATCATCTGTGGGCTCTATAAATGCTGGCCCCACTCGGCATAGAGACCTGGCGTTTTCGCCAAAGGGGTAGTCTAGCTCGAGCTACCATAGCTCCTCCTCCGTCGCCGGCCTCCCACCTATCCTTAGCTGGAGCATCTGCATCCCATACATCCGTGCCATGTATTGGTCATCACGAGCGTGTCGCTCGCCAAGTGTAAGCACTGGCCCGTGGGTCGTGTCGGGAGCCTTAGTTTTAGTAACATCCAAGGCCCGCCGCTCCAACTGCGGGATATAATCGAGGGCCTCCTCCTCAACATCGAGGCCCTAAGAAAGGTGGTGAGTAGTCCACCGAAACCATACTTGTGCCCCTGATGCAACCGGGCTCTCTTCATGGCGGATATAATAACCGCCCCAACATTGATCTCCAACCCTTTCATCAGGGCGTACACCAGGAAAACACGATCCCGGGTTACATCAGTCATATGTACCCCCGAGATGAGGCAAGAGCAGACTATCTTCAGCCAGATTCGGGCTTCCCTGTTCATTTGTGAATATGGCAGAGTCTGGTGGTAGCCCCTTTCTTTGTGCCTGCTCCATCTAGCTGTAGATCGAGCCCCACACAATGTGCGTCTGATGTCAGCATACGGTGGGGTAATGTTTAGCTGTTGGAGGATGTGGGCGTCTGTGTCCCGCGCTCCTATGATGGCATTGAGTTGGTGGGGCTCCAGAGTGACTATCTGCCCTCTGATTTTGATGGTGTGGCTTCTGATTGATGGGTTCCAATTGGCATAGAACTCCTGGACCAAGTGCAGATTGCATTCCTTGGGCTCCTCAAATATGAAATTGAGCCCAGCTGCCTCAATCCGGTAAACCATTCTGGGGAACTCCTGTGCCAATGGCTCCCGTGCTATATGCTCCTCGGGGAAATATTTGTTCTCTTTATGCTTTGGGTACCACTTTTTCCCCTCGTCCGTCACTCATCCTATTCCATATTGGCGGCGCTGGCCGCGTGGAACTGCTGGTGCAGCTGGGACTGTTGTGCCTAGTCTGAGTCTCTTCCTTCCGGTGCCTGAAGTTGATGCATCTTTCCCTTTATCTTGCCAGCTTGCCATTTTACCTGTCAACCCAAGTAAACAAGCTCAATGTTAATCTAAATAAATATTAACTTCGGCTAAGGTCGGGTTATGGTAGGTTACCCCACACTTAGTCCTTAGCTACAGTTACAACACTACGACAAGAATATCTTTATCACACAAAACAACCAGCTATACAATCATGCTTAGTGCATTCAAAAGAAAATTCGACGGTATAACTTCTGCGTACTACTCAGACTTCGTACAGCTAATCGCAATCACTACCATCGCTAGCATTTTAACCATCACACTTAGCAAAGAAAAACAAAGAAACAAAAACAACAACAAAAATTTATACACATGAACCTATCCAACCAACCAAATTCGAACAAATTTCAACATTTCCCCCAAACCCGAGAATCCGTCGTCTATTAACATCCAAACAATTTTTACATCGACTCATCTCATTCAACACATACACCCTGGCATAAAATTCACGATTTCAACTCATTTCCAACTTCAAATTAAACAACAAGCCCTAGAATTGATTTTATCAATCAAATTTGAATAATTTATGCAATCGACAAGTTCAAATAATCATAACGACATTCCGAACATTTATCAACAACAAATAACTCAAATTCATGCTTAATTACTACATAGGGCGATTTAGCTCACCTCCCGTGCTTAATTTCGAAGAAAATTGACAAGAAATTGAGAGGGAATCGGAAAACATACCTTGAAGTTGAAGAATCGAAGAAAAGTCGGTGAATTTCTTGCCTTACTCCGTGTCACGTTGATAGGGGATGGTTTTTGGGGGGTTTGGTCGCGGAGGGATTGGAAAATGAGGGGAAAAGGGAGGTTTTCGGGGTTAAAAAGGTAGAAAAATACGCGGGTCACCCGGCGACCCGATGTGACCCGTCGCGATATACACGGCAACGTGTCACGGAGTGCATCACGGTGCACTGCCTCCGTGACACGGAGCCATCGCGATACCATTCTGGAAATTTTAAAATTTCCGGGTTATACCTCAACGTGTCACGGAGGGTAACGCGGAGGTCCTCCTCCGTGACACGGAGCTATCGCCCCAGCTCACTGTTTTCCACTTTTTTTTAATTTTTCATACCTCGACTTTTCCTTCGCGATTCCGTGCACATGTTCCTCCGTTTGACCTGAAATTCAGCTCACTATACAAAATTGGTTAGAATTATAGGTTTCACCAAACTTAAAATAAAAACACTAACTAAAACGAAAAATTTTGTAGTCAATCACGAAAAAGAAAAATCTATTTACACTTTACAAAAAAAAAAAAAAAATTCACGGGTTGCCTCCCGTGCAGCGCCTGGTTTACCGTCGCGGCACGACGTACCAAGTTTCACCGCTTTTTCCTCCACCTTGAGGATATGAATCTCACCCCTAATTTCTTCTCTAATTTCCTCTTATGCTCCAGGGGTGGTGGTGAAAAATTGTAAGGACCAAGCAGTAGATGTTGCCGTTTGCACTTATTGGTCCTTAAGTAAGCGAAGTCATTTTATCTCTCTGAGTTAGCAAATTCAAAATATACGGGGCTTGGTCCTCCTCTAGACATTTCTCTATAAGCTTGGAAGACTCTATTTCTATGTTTTCAACCAAACTTAATGTCGAAAAATGCTTCGAGTGTGGTCCAATAAACCTCAACCCTGAAAATGCATTGTGCTTGACCTCCTTACTTGTATACACCTTTTCAGCATCGATATCTATCTCTCCATTAATGTCAAATGGGTGATACTCTATCTCTTCTTCCATGAATGGATTTTCCATAAGTGTGAGCCCATCACGGGGACACTCAAGAGATTCTAATTGTTGGGCTTCATCCAAAAATTCACCCTTGTCTTCCTCTTGTAGTTCCTCTTGAATATCGGCTAAAACTGTCACCTGCAATTTATCACAAGCTTCAGCCTCAGCAATCATCTCCGTGAATTTGACGCTCATCCTTTCTAGAGCCTCTGCATTCTCTTCTTGCTGAATTCTCAATACTGCCATCGCCTCCTTCATTGCTTCAGATTGCTCCAGGAGTTGTTTCAGCATGTCTTCTATTCGAGCTTGGCGTCCCAAGTCCTCATTTTCAGCATGCCTATATTCAGCAGAAACAACAGAAGGATCATAGTAGGGGCTTGGGGGAGGGGAATATGCATTCGGACAGCCATCCCAATGGCCATCTTGACCACCACATATATTGCACATGTTACAGTGTTGCCACGAGTGGTGTCCTCCGCAATTCAGACAAGATTCACTAAAATATGAGTATCCACCATTTATACCATTTGTATTCCATGATGTCATGTCAATAAGGGTATCCGAAAAAGAAAAAAATAAAATGAAAAAGAATTAAAACAAACACTAAGACTAAGTTGTCAGCACTTAAGAAAAAAAAATATAGTAAATTAACACTTAAGACAAATTCACCAATTGCCAAGTCCCCGGCAACGGCGCCAAAAACTTGTTCGGGTCTGTTTGCGGGTATACAAAACAACACGCAAGTGCACGTGGTCGAACAAGTAGTAAGTGGCTTTAGTAAGCCAAGTATCGATCCCACAGAGACTTGGATTAAGTGCAATTTGCTCAAGTATACTATAATTTACTTCTGAAAATGCAGACAACAATGTAACCAAAAAGTTGATAGTTTGTTTTATAAATTTTTATACTAAAACTAAGAACAATTATCTACTTTGAATCTGAACTATGAGTAAGAGCACGCTGAGGTTAAACGAACATGTAATGAAATTGATTATCATCATAAATTGGTTAATCTTTTCTTCCTGTTGCTAGCCAAGAACAATTGCCAAGAGATTAAAACTCTCGTATTTAACCTCACTTAAGAATCATGAACCATCCGTCTACATTTCTGTGATCAAATGCAATTCATGTCCTATCCATACGATTCCGGTTCCTAAATTGACTAATACGACTTTCAGGTATATTTCTATCCTGAAAGCAAATCAAGACCCAATTTTCCCAAATCAAGTAAAGAACATATCCTATTAATTAACAACTTTCCAATTTCGTGCTCTCTCGAGTGAAACCGGACTTTTTAGATGTACATTAATGTAGGCCACACACCAATGCAGTAAGAACAAGAATTAATAGAACAACATGGAAGAAAAGATGAAAACCGTAGCATCAATAATCAAATTTCATCACAATTGTTCATAACCTCAGCAAGGAGAGGAATTAGCCACTCATTTGTGGATTAAACATCTTAAAATGAGTGTTAATCATACAAGAAATTGAATTAAAGAAGAAAGAAAGAGAGAAAAAACCCTGAACTTTTCGTCCCTCAACTGCCTGTAACCCACGTCCTTGCTCCACCAAGTCAGAATTCTGAAAAATGAACTTAAGTGTTCTATTTATACTGCTGGGAATTTTTCCCGGAATAATAAGCAACGTGTCACGGAGTGCATCGCGGAGCACTGCCTCCATGACACGCCATGAACACAGACCCTCACTGGAACTGGGGGTCCGGGAATTCAGGCTCAACGTGGCATGGCGTGCATCACGGAGCACTGGCTCCGTGCCACGGAGCAAACGCGGACCTCCACTGGAATTTGGGTGAATTTTCCCATCCAGGCAGAATGCCTCTGCGATGGCAGCGTGACACGGCTCCATCGCGGAGCCCCTTTATTTCAAGTTGTCCAATGCCTTTTCCCTTGCTCGCATCCAAGTCCAGCTCCGATATCATCCAACATGCATTTTAGCTTCCCGAAATCACATTTTACCTGCAAAACAATGCTAATCATGTTGGTTAGTATAAATTCACATTTTATTGCCTATTACATGAAAATGTATACACATTGATAGATAAACAAGGCGAAAATGATACTTTTGAGTATCACTTGGGCATATAAATCTGCCCAAGATCACTCCTTAGATTTTTATTCCCTAGGTAATCAGACTTCCCCTGAATCTGTGCTTATCCAACAAAACAAACAACAACAAGTGAAAAATAACAAAAGTTACAAACAACTGAAAAGAAAGTGTACCTTTGATACTCTTGGGTTTCCTCCCAAACAGCGCCTAATTTTACGTCACGGCACGACGTGGACTATCCTTCTTAGGATATCCTCAAACAAGTGTTCCCTTTCCGGAACCATCTTCTCTTCTTCTTGTTTTTAGAGGGAACAACCTCCACTTTGTCCCTCTTTTCTTCCATCTTCTTCTTTAACTTCCGCCCTCCATCAGACTTGGGCTGAAGTGTCAACATATCTTGCAACAATGGAACCATAGAATCTACCACCCCACACTTAGCATCTGACAACACATTGATCTTACAAAGATTTCTGTAGTGTGTGGGTGGGTTGATCTCTTGGTTGACTCTAAAGAGCTCTTCTTCATCATTGACTCTCATTTTAAGGGTACCTGCTCTTACATTTATGATAGCTCCTTCAGTTGCCAAGAATGATTGTCCCAAGATCAGGGGTAGCTTATCATCAACTTTAAAGTCTAGAATTATAAAGTCAGCAGGTATAATGAATTTACCTACTTTGATGAGAAGGTCCTCTATGATTTCCTCAGGTGCCATGGTGGACTTATTTGCCTGCTGCAATATTACTCTTGTGGGCCTCAGCTTTTCCAACCCCAGGGTGTTAAACAGAGATAGGGGCATTAGATTTACTTCTGCCCCTAAGTCACAAAGAGCCCTTATGACTTCAACTTTACCAATTTGTACGGGGAGGGTGAAACTCCCTAGGTCCTTGAGCTTTTTCGATATCTTGGTCATCATCCTATAGCTGCACTCCTCAATAAGTGCCACTGTCTGGACATCCACCAAACTCACTTTGTCGGCCACCACATATTTTAAGTACTTAGCGTACTTTGGCATTCCCTGCAAAACATCAAGTAAAGACAAATTGATGTGAAGTTCTTTGAAAATATCAAAGAAATTTTTAAAGCATTCTTCCTCCTTGCTCTTTTTTAGTCTTTGTGGGAACGGTGGTGGTGGTCTCTGTGCTGGCTGCAATGATGATTGTGCATTATGTTTTGAAGCACTCTGGTTATCTCCTTTGTCAGTGGATGGACCCTGTCTAACTAGCTCCGGTTGCACCTCATTTTTCTTTTCTTTTGGTGGTGCATTAGCCAACTACTTGCCACTCCTCAGACTGATGGCATTGACCTATCGGGGGTCTGTATAGGTATCACTGGGTAACCCTCTCTAAGGTCTGGTATGCTGCGCAGTTGCCAGGTGCCTCTAAATTTTGGGTGGCCATCTGTTGGTTTTTCAAATTTGAAGCCATCCTTGCTTGATTCTCTACCAGTTGGGTATGAGTAGCCATAATTTTCTGCAACATCTCCTCAATGTTGCTACTCCTTGATTGGCCACTATTCGACCTATTTTGCTGCTAATACTGTTGTTGCTGAGGCTACTGGTGCTCTAACTCTAATTGCCACCCCAAGAGAAATTTGGGTGACTTTGCCAATTCTTATTTTAGGTGTTCCCATAAGACTAATTGTTTCTCTAACATTTCTTACGAAGTTGATTGATTCAGGATTGGCCCCGCAAGAGTCTACATTGTGCCCATTATCACCACAAATTTCGCACCAGCTAGGAGCCTATTGAATTGCATTCACCTGTCCCTGTGGTTGGTTCATACTCAGTTTGCTGAACTGAGTCATCATCTGGTGCTACAATAACGCTAGCTGTGCTGCCAAGGCATTGACACTGTCCACTTCTATCAGCCCTGAGGCTCTCTTCCCTGCCCCTCTTGATGATTCACTGTGCCACTCTGGTTTTCCTGAGCAATTCTGTGTAGGAGAGTGTACATCTCATCATATGTCTTCTCCAGTGCTTGCCCACCCGATGCATAGTCTAATAAGATTTTCATATGTGGGTCTAGGCTCTCCACAAAGGTGTGGGCTAACACCTCATTGGACTGCTGGTGATGGGGGCAGTCTCTCAGTAATGACTTGAATCTCTCCCAAGCCAAATATAAATTATCCTCCTGTCGCTGTTTGAAACTTAAAATTTCACTTCTGAGCTTGGCAGTCTTGCTTCAGGGGAAGAATCTGATAAGGAACTTCCTTGCTAGGTCGTCCTAAGAAGTAATGGAGTTCAGTGGCTCAGCCTTCAACCACCCCTTTGCCTCTCTCAATAGTGAAAATGGGAAGAGGGTGAGTGGGACATAGTCAGTTGACACTCTGGTGGGGCAAAAGTGTCACTGATATCCAGAAAATTCTGTAAGTGCTGATGTGGGTCCTCATGTGTCATTCTGGGGAACTGACCACTAGAATGTAATAGCTGCACCATATTCTGTTTCAGCTCAAAGTTTCCTCCTAGCTCCGATTTACAGATACTGGAGGTCACATTCATTGCGAGTAGGATTGCCACTTCACGAACTGGTGGGGCTGCCATTGGTTCAGGAAATAAATCTTCTTGCCCCGCTGGTGGATTGTGTTGTAACTGCTCTTGTAACCTCTTTATCTTTCGCTCTATAGCTTCTCTCCAGAGAAAATGTAATCGGTGTTCCGGCTCCAACAAAGGTTCCACCAAATCTCTATTCCTTGTCAGTTCTGCAAGGACAACTTGTTAGCTGCAATCGAACATACTAAGACCAAGTTTTTCAACACTTAAGAAAATTAAAATCACACAAAAACTAAAATTTCGCCAAACGCTGCCAGACTTCACCAGCGGCGCCAAAAACTTGTTGCGCCCCGCGCACGCGGTCGTACAAGTAATATAGTGGCTCTTTTAAAAACCGGATATCGAACCCACAGGGACTGAACTAATTCAGCGAATATTAACGTTCAAGTGTTAATGTAACCTTCGCAAGTGTTGATTGTAGAGATTTTGGAAAATTGTAATTAAATCTAGAAGTGATCAAAAAATAGTCGGGAAACAATAACAAGAAGCATCTAGAGTTAAGACTTGACAATCATGTAATGCTACAATTCACGATGGTTTGAGTATTAAAACTTCAGTTGTTGTCTCACAAAGCTAAAATGCAGTGTTCATGGTCTTTCGAGCCTCTAAACACAACAAACTAATCTCACACCTACATCGTTAAGTGGGGATGTGACGTCCTAATTCGTAAGCAATTTAACACTATGGATGTGGTTTACGGGGTTTATGCCCTTGATTATGGACTTTCTACCTCTAATAATTTAACCTGACTTAGCTTCATAGCTACTTCTACGAGCGGTGATGTGAAAATTCTAAGTCGGTGTCTAGCTATCATCCTGTTTAATTAAACAAGCAAGGAAAATTAGGTATAGTTTCTATCCTAACCGCAAATCTTATCGTAAAGACAAGAACTTGCTCCCTGAATTCTTGTGTTCTAATCTAGGGTTACTCTTTCGAGCTTTTACCTAAGCGTAACAAGTTTGCTTTCATGGTGATCAAGCGTAAAAACAATGATAATTAAGAATACAAGACAAAACAACAATGAAAACCCGAATGAAAGACGAATTCATGCATTTACATTCATATCATATGGCCTCAACCCTAGAGGAAGGGTTTTAGCCACTCATGTTTGTACAATTCCTCAAAAACATAATTAAAATAATGTAATTACCAGAATGATTAAAAGAGAATGAAATGTTATGAACCCTAGGTAGAGTTTCCTTCCTTCACCCTTCGCTTCTTTTCGTTTCTCCAAAAATATTTCACGATAAATGATTTTAGAAGATAAGGGTTGAATTTATAGTATTAGGCATTTTTGCAAAAATTGGTCGATAAGAGACCAACTCCGTGCCACGCTGCCCATCGCGCAGCATTAGCTCCGTGGCACTGACTAGTCGTGTTGGTGCACCGAAAAGTTGGCATTGGCAAGGCATAGGCGACAAGCATCGCGTGTGGCACGGAGGTCATCGCCCCTCACGCCCGTCGTGGAACGGACATGGACGCGATAAAGGCAGGCGTGACATGGGCCTATCGCACGGTATCACTGGATTGACATGTCATTTCGCGCATAGCATGGGGCATGGCACTGCGCTGGGCACGGTGCACGCACAATGTGGCACGCTGCCTAGTGCAGCCAGCCTTCCCCTTGCATTTTCCAATTTCCTTCTTTTTCACTTTGTTCCGATCTTCCTTCTTAAGCCTCAACCATCATATTTAGTCCCTTTTAAGCATTTTACACCTACAAAAGAAAGACCAATCATGTTGGTTAGTTTTCGCACAAAAATATATAAAATCACATAAGAATGTAATTATTTAATTTGACAAACATGACTAAACAAAGTTATAAAATAGCACTTGGCTGTGTAATTATGCCCAAGATCAATGCCCAGCAGATGAAGGCGGTGCATCTGAGAGAGAGAGAGAGAGGTCAAGAGGGCCAGGACAGACAGTTATGGGTTCTCTCAATGAGATTGGGATGCGGACATTGCCAACAGTCTCATCATAGGTCATTAGCTCCAGCGCCATCATTGGCAAGTGCACCATCCAGACCGCAAGGTGATTAGAGGAGTAGAGCCTCTGGTTTGAGGGGCCAGAGTAGCATGTAGACAGGCGTACTTTCCTGGCTTGCAGGAAGTGTTGCAAGAATCATATATGGGAGTGCTTGATTGGGTCAGATATCTATTTTGGGTGTGGTAGACCCGAGCACACTCTTCAGGAATGTCCATTGGCTAGACAGGGTGATGGTAGAGTTCGTCCTCAGGCTACCAGCTTAGAAGCAACACCAGCATGCCCAGCTTAGTATGATGCATCCACCAGTACAGATGGTGGCCAGCGTTGAACAGGTTTTATGCCCTTGCATCTCGACAGGAGCAACAGTAGATGTGGTTACCGGTATGTTACGAGTATTCCACCTTGATGTATATATATTGTTAGACCCAGGGGCTACTTTATCTTTTCTGACGCCCTATGTTGCTAGTAGTTTCGGAGTCAGTCCTGAAATTCTATCAGAACCTTCTCAGTCTTTACTTCAGTCGGTGAATCAGTAATAGCTCAATGGGTATATAGAAATTTCCCTGTCACAGTCCTTCAGAAAGTCACCTCAGCAGATTTGGTAGAACTAGCCATGACAGATTTTGATATTATCTTCGGCATGGATTGGCTACATGCATGTTATGCCTCAGTAAATTGTAGAACCGGGCGGTAGAGTTCCAATTTCCGGGTGAGCCGGTCCTAGAGTGGAAGGGTAGTTCAACTATGCTTGTAGGTCATTTCATTTCCTACCTTAAGGACAGAAAGATGATTTCTAAGGGTTTCATGTACCATCTAGTTAGGTTTAAGGATGCTACAGCCGAAACCCTGACTACCCAGTCAGTTCCTGTAGTGTGTGAATACCCAGAAGTGTTCCTAGATGATTTACTGGGAATCCCTCCCGAGAGGGAGGTTGATTTTGGTATTGACCTCCTTCCCGATACGCAGCCTGTATCTATTCCTCCTTACAAAATGGCTCTAGCTAAACTAAATAAGTTGAAGGAGCAGTTGACAGACCTTCTAGATAAGGGTTTCATCAGACCTAGCAAATCCCTATGGGGTGCACCAGCTCTCTTTGTCCGGAAAAAGGATGGTTCCCTTCGAACGTGTATTGATTATCGACAATTGAACAAGGTCACTATCAACAATAGGTATCCTCTCCCCAGAATTGATGATTTGTTTGACCAGCTTCAAGGTGCCAAGTGCTTTTCAAAGATAGACCTCAGATCAGGGTACCATCAGCTCAGGATTCAGGAGAGTGACATCCCGAAGACAGCCTTCAGGACTCGGTATAGTCATTATGAGTTTGTAGTCATATATTTTGGACTAACGAATTCTCCTTCATCTTTTATCGATTTGATGAACAGGGTGTTCAAACCATATTTGGATATGTTCGTGATTGTGTTCATAGATGATATTCTCATATACTCTCGGAGTGAGGAGGAGCATGCCGAGGGTGGTTCTATAGACTCTTAGGGATTTCCAGATGTATGCTAAGTTAAGCAAATGTGAGTTCTAGTTGAACTCAGTGGCATTTTTAGGTCATATGGTGTCAAGTGAGGGTGTACAGGTGGACTCTCAAAGATAGAAGCGATGAAGAATTGACCTAGACCACTGAATCCTTCAGATATAAGGAGTTTCTGGGTTTAGCTGGTTATTATCGGAGATTTGTTAAGGGTTTTTCATCCATTATAGCCCCATTGACTAAATTGACCCAGAAAAAGTGAAGTTTCAATGGTCGAAGGGTTGTGAGAAGAGCTTACAAGAGTTGAAGAATCAACTCATCTCAGCACCAGTGTTGACCCTACCTGAGGGTACCAATGGGTTTGTGGTGTATTATGACGCCTCGAGGATCGGTCTTGGTTGTGTACTAATGCAGCATGGTAATGTTATAGCCTATGCTTCCAGGCAGCTGAAAGTCCATGAAAAGAACTATCCGACTCATGATCTCAAATTGGCGGCAGTAGTATTTGCCTTGAAGATTTTGAGGCAGTATCTGTATGGGGTCCATGTGGATGTGCTTACAAACCATAAAAGCCTACAGTACGTGTTCACCCAGAAGGATCTAAATCTACGTCAAAGAAGGTGGTTGGAGCTTCTTAAAGATTATGATATGAGTGTCCTTTATCATCCGGGAAAGGCAAATGTGGTGGCAGACACTCTTAACAGGCTTTCTATGGAGAGTGTATCTTATGTAGATAAGGAAAGGAAAGAGTTAGTGAAGGATGTGCACCGACTTGCACGACTAGGAGTTCGTCTGGTTGACTCGACAGATGGTGGTGTCATTGCTCAGAATGGATCAGAATCATCTTTAGTGACTGATGTTAAGGCTAGGCAAGAGGAGGATCTTATGTTGGTGAAGTTGAAGGAAGCGGTTCGAAATCAGAAGGTCGAGTCTTCTCCCAAGGGAGAGATGGTGTGCTCCGATATCATGGTCATTTGTGTGTACCAGATGCTGGTGACTTGAGGGAGTGGATGTTGCATGAAGCTCATGGTTCAAGATATTCTATCCATCTAGGTTCCACCAAGATGTATCGTGATCTATGGGAAGTCTATTGGTGGAGTGGCATGAAAAAGGATGTAGCAGAGTTTCTGGCTAAGTGTCCAAATTTGTCAACAGGTGAACGTTGAGCATCAGAGACCAAGAGGTGTGCTTCAGGACATTGGTATCCCTACTTGCAAGCGGAAGGAAATCAATATGGACTTTATTACGGGGTTGCCCCCTACACGCCAACAGCATGACTATATTTTGGTGGTGGTGGACAGGTTAACTAAAGCAGCTCATTTTCTACCGATCAAAACTACCAATTCAGCGGAGGATTATGCTAAGTTGTATATTCGGGAGCTAGTTTGGTTTCATGGAGTGACCTTGTCCCATATCATATAGAGGTACTCAGTTAACCTCCCCTTTTTTGGAGATCATTCCAGAAGGGACTCGGTACTCAAATTAAGCTTAGCACAACATTTCACCCGCAAATAGATGGTCAGGCGGAGTGGACCATTCAGACTCTGAAGGATATGTTGAGAGCGTGTGTGATTGATTTCAAAGGTAGTTGGGATGATCATTTGCCTCTCATTGAGTCTGCATATAACAACAGTTATCATTCCAGCATTCAGATAGCTCCATTTGAGGCTCTCTATGAGCAAAGATGTAGATTGCCTATTGGTTGGTTCAAAGTCGGTGAAGCTGTGTTGATAGGACCAGATTCAGTCTATGAGCCCATGGAGAAAGTTCAGCTTATAAGGGACAGGTTGAAAACAGCTCAGAGTTGCAAAAAGTCCTATGCAGATGTGAGGAGGAGGGAGCTTGAGTTTGAAATTGATGATTGGGCGTTTCTGAAGGTATCTCCCATGAAGGGAGTGATAAGGTTCGAAAAGAAAGGAAAACTCAGTCCCCATTATGTTGGTCTATATCAGATTGTGAGACGTGTTGGCAAGGTGTCCTATGAGTTGGAATTGCCCTCAAAATTAGCTTTAGTTCATCCAGTTTTCTGTGTATCGCTATTGAAGAAGTGTTTGGGCAATCCAGCTTTAGTTGTTCCGGTGAAGAGTGTCGGTGTGAAGGAGAGACTTAGCTATGAGGAGGTTCTGGTGGAAATACTTGATCGTCAGGTTTGGAAGCTAAGAAACAAAGAAGTAGCTTTACTGAAGGTGTTGTGGAGGAACCAGCACGTTGAGGGAGCTATGTGCAAAGACGAAGAAGATATGATGGCTAGATACTCACATCTATTCCCTTCCGACTCAGTTCCAGCTTGAGGTATCAGTTTCCTCCTAAGTATTTTATTCAGTTCATGTTCCCTCAGTTCCTTCATGACAATGTATGTGTGTGTGATTTATGAATTCAGTTCAGTCATGTATTCTAGTCCGGAGTTAGTTGCTCCGTCAGTTTTCAGCTTAGCTCCGTATTTGGTATAGTAGTTGCATTTCTCAACTTTTTAGTATGTTTTCCCACATTCGAGGATGAATGTTCTCAGGGGGAGATTTTATTATACCCCAGAAGTTCTTAACACTAAACTCGGTATTTGAAATGAAAAGTAGCAGAGAAATCATACATTTCCCTCAAAACGACTCGTGGTACGAGTTGTTGGTAGGTCTGACTAGTCGTGAGAAGCAGTCGTGGTTGGGTTCTGCTGTGAGGATTTCTATGACAATAGGTCTAAGGACAACCCATTGGTTGATATAATAGGTCGTTTAAAGGGAGTCATTGTGAGTGGTCATGATCAAGGAGGCAATCACAGGTCATGGGACAACTCGTTAGTTCAAGCCACAGGTCGTGGTATGCTCCCGTTGGAAGACTTCCAGAAAGTGGGTAATAGTGGCGATGGATGGTTGCTACGAGTCATGGGAGCTGGGTACGACTCATGGTACCTGTCGTGGTAGCAGGTCTAGGACTGAAATAGTGGGGCACCATGTAAGGCTCTATCATGATGGTGTAGGTTAAGACGAGTCCTCCAATTGTTCCTCATGATTTATGAATGGTTATGCTTATGTTACTTTGGCTCAAGTTATCTTCTATAAATGTTTTCTCCTATGATTATGATTATGACTATGACTAGTTTACAAATGTTTGAAAACCTTGAGCCTTATATTTACATCATGATATTTACTTTATGATCACGCTATCCTACTCTTATGAACTCTTATGTATTTTAACTATATGTTTTACCTATCCTGCATACTCAGTACATTCCAAGTACTGACCGCATACTCTATGCTGTATCGTTTCATGATACAGGCTCAGATATTCAGGCTTAGACCCGCCAGTAGCCAGACTCTCTGAGTTAGCATTTTCTAGTCTCAATTGGTAAGTCCTCATCTTTCGAGGGTCCTTTATCAGTTGTATTGAGTATTTTTAGTTTCAGACTATAGCTAGTTAGTTAGGGTCTTATCCCATCAACTTGTCAGTAGTAGAGGCTTTTCAGACATAGCATGTTTTCAGTTTCAGCTTTGTGTTATGTATTCAGATGTTATGATATGTTCAAACTTCCGCTTTATTATATATGTTAGATTTCGCTTGAGTATGTTGATTTTAGATATCATGTTCATGTCATGGGTCGACTTAGAGCCTCTTGGGGTTCTTTGTCCCATGTTTCGATCCGGGCCTATATTCAGGTCGTGACAAACTAAATTCAATCCAAAATGGCTCCATAAATGTTTTGGTATCTATTTTTATTGTCACTAAATCTAAATAAATTGTAGTCAACAGTTACATACATTAATGGCTATTGTGTAGCGACAATTATAATGGATGTTAAACACATTTTTGAGATGGCTATATCAATAATTATAATTGTATATGCTAATAAAACACACTATTATAATTCATAAAATATAATATATTTCATTAACACAATAAAAACAAAAGAAAGTACTAATTCATAATATTAATGCAATTAACGAACTAAAAGATAGTATTATGTGTTTAAACTAAACAGCTAATGTCATTATAGTTGTTCCTATCAAATACGGCGCAGTAACAAATTCCTAAACGCATAGCCCTCAAAGAAATCCACAACTCTTCATAGTATTGAAATCTTCCATGTGCTATTCTAATATCATATTGTATGCTCTAAAATAATAAATTGAGTGATGTCATAAGATGAAATCTATGTTAAAAATTAGTACTTATAAATCTAATATATTGTGAAATTGATCAGACTCAAAATAATATATTGTGAAATTGATCAGACTCAAAATAATATATTGTGAAATTGATCAGACTCAAAATTTTACTAACTCTTTAAATTCTTAAAAATTTTCTAGAGTCTCCCCCCTAAATAGGACTACCAAAGTTCCAACCTATTTATAAAAATAATTCTATCTTAAAAGCACCTCGCAATATCTGACATACTAATATAATATTAATTAGATGCTTCATCTACACAACATTCTTTGATGTCAAAAGTGAAATAAATCACCTCAAATTCATTTTTGAAAAAACAAGATCACCTCAAGTCATGGAAATAAATTTTTCCACCAAACACAATAATAAGAAGTCTCAAGTGTATAAACATCCCTAGTTACTATTTTCAAGTACCCTTTACATTAGTATAAAAAGTAATAACATATGAACTCACTTTATTTTCAGCACCCTCCTCATCTTTATAACCCGTTTTAAGCAAAATATCATGAAATGCAGTAAGGTCCATCCTCGCACAAGCCTTTCCGAGAGGAGAGCATGGTTGAAAGCACCACGTGAATTTTTGTAAGACCCATCAAAACATGTGACGCGGCCTAAAATAAATAATATACATAAATATTTTTAGATCCTAGAAATTAAATTATGTGAAGGCAATATTTTTGTTTTAATCGAAGTATATCATTACACACTCAATATTAACATCATTCATCATTTAAGCTCCTCCTCCAAATGCTAAATTTTTGAACATCAAGATGTATGACCTGAAATAATAATATAATTGTATCAATAGATGAAATATAATTTTAAAAAATGACACAAGTCTACAAATATTTCCGAGATATTGGCATATTTGTCTTGAGTTATAAAATCTGAATTCTTTAAATATGTCCATTGAAATGAACTTACAAACCAATTTTTTTTAGCGTTATCATGCATGCAATCACTTCAAGGTAAATGAACACAGTACGTACTCAAGACAACCCAAAGTGAAAAGAAAATCATGCATCCATTTATTCATACAAAATGAAAGTTCTCGTTTGACTTGTTCCGGAAAAGAAGAACAAAAGTTTTAATATGACTGTACAAATCAAGGAAGAAAAGGTGTAATCTTTTAGCTCCCAAATAGTCATAAACATATAATTCCATAGGTGATGCGGCGTAACCTGGTAACAGTTAAAAAAACAAGCTAATGCAGGAAATGTGAAATCTGTGTAAAAATCTGCTAATACAAAATATAGATTGACCCGTGAAGAAAATGCAAAAATATAGATCAGATTAACTCTCACCGAAAAGACTAAGGAAGATGAAAAGATTTAGTTACAACAGAAAATGACAACCCAATCAGAAGCTTTCTTCCCAGATACCAGATGCTAAGCCAAACTAAGGGAGATAAAGATGAAGATAGTTGGTCAAGCACTCTGGCATGTTATGAACAAAATGCCAATTAATACTTAGAAATAAATAAAGAATATACATGCAATACAAGAAAAACACAACTACTAAAATAAACAAGAATTACATGGACAACACTATAGTGCTTTAACGAAATTATTCCCAGAAAGCTTAAATATTAAAGTTTAAGAAAATAAACATGTCCAGGTACCATGGAAGAAGATAACTTGTATCTGGTCAGTCTTTGACATTGTCATCATGCGATCTAATGGGATTTGAGAAGATTTTTGTCAAAAAGTAAGCAACTACTATTAACTAGTATAGTAACTTGAACTTGGGGTCATCCTAATCAGTTAAATATATGCAATTTATGCCTGATTGAGCTTATAAAATATATGGAACAAGTATCTTCTACAAACACAAAGTTAACATAACCAACACTATTAATGCAATCTTTAAGTCATAATATTTTCATATGATATTATTTTGATTATAACATTCACTTATGAATAAAATTAAATTAGCAAAAAGAAGTAAAGAATAAGTTGGAAGTTTAGGAGTCCATGTTAACTTATATTATGAAATTCAATCATACTAAAGAACAAAATAATGTAATAAGCTACAAATAAAAAAGTCGATAATACTTAACTTTCTTCTTTTCCTCAGTTGTGGTCATTATATTTTCTCATTGTGCTATCTTTGTTACTTTCTATTGTAGATTTTCTCATGAACCCCAAGTACACAGGACCCACTTTTTTCATAGAGATTATCTTCTCATAATTATCTCTATTCGTTTCAAATTCTTCCATGAAAGAGGGTCGTAAATATCAGAAAACCACCAGCATCCACTAGCAATCTATTGAAGTACACTAAAAATAAAGAAGTAGAGACCTGTAAGAGAGCTAAAACATAAATATATATCTTCAATGCAATAGGAAAAAGAGTCCATATTTTGTGTCATTTGATCAACTTTCAATTGTACGATGAAGGATAAATATGAGTAGTACCTAGAGAAGGTGGAGTATTTTTAGCAACATTTGATATACTTGGTGTTTGTGGTACTCGATCTTGGCTACTATTGGCGTCAAGGACCTATAAATGTTAACAGTTTAACACATTAATTAACAATGTTTTATAAGATTGGAAAGTTTAACACATCGTCACTAAATAAGTCAATTGAAAAGTTCTATCTCAAATCTAGTCAAGGCTCTGATAGAAGGCCACATGCGCTTATGCAGGGACTAAAACTTTCCTTACAGTACAGTTTTCAACAATTACAAATCAATATCGGTGCCCAAGAACTTACTGACATGCTTAATACTGGAGATTCTAATAATTCACCACTTGTTGATGATTGTAGATACACACCTGCATGGCCCCGAAGGAGGGCGCGTCTACAGAGAGAAAATTGTCATTGCAGCAGGCTAGCAAATATAAAAATAACTAACACTGCAACACCATGTCTGAAACTTCTTTGGAATATTCTAGCAACTCAAACTCTTTTATGAAAGTTGATTAGGAAGGTGAATCATCCATCGGCATGGTTTCAAGAATAGCAGTTAAAGCTCCAACTATTTTGTTTGGTGTAAATAATAATGTTGACTCAAACATCACTTTTCTTGTCTGTAATACGGTGGCAAAGCCACAACAAACTCTCGTGTAGACTGTGTTGTTATGGTATAATGCACTATCTTTTACTACTTAAAAAAGGTCATGTTTATCACAAAGCTTTATATTTTAATTTCAAAAAGTAAGAGAATCACCACTTAAAGATCACCACTAGAAGCAGTTTGGAAAAGCTACTATCAATAGCAGATATGCACCTCTTCAAACAATCATCCATTTAACAAAACAAAGTGCCAAAATACATCTACAACAATCTATTACAATAAAATAATTAAATATATTTTTAAATTTACACATAGATATGCCTTTGTCATTACAACATAAAATTAATATAATATAATTTATAAAAATCAATGAAAATAATTAAAAGACTATAACATTAAGCAAAAGAAATAAAATAAAAATTAACATTATGACTAGGTTATTAAAAGTAACACTTCACTCCATCAGTTCCTTATAAAATAAAAGCTAGAAAAGAAAAAAGAAAAACACAAAAAACTTCAACCACTATTTGGGAATTAACTAGATGAAAAAACTTCAAAATCTCTATATCGGTCTCTGTCTTAATCTTTTTAGATTAAGATTATCATTTCTTGAGTCACCAATATAGAAGTATGAATACTACATTTCTGTGTTTTTTTATTATAACATCTTTGTGTTATATAAACAACTTTCTAAGTAAAGAGTCATAATCCATTATTCCAATCAACTTCTTATTTTTCTTCTCATTATCTTCAATTTCACCTTTAAAATTTTTCAAAAAGTTCACTCTATCTTTGTTTGTGCTACGGATCGACTCTATCTCTGTTTGTGCTACGGATCGTTTTGCTCCTTAATTCCCATTATGCATCTATTCTTAAAAGCCACTAGAGTGATGACACGACTGCTGATAAAAAAATTATTAAAAATTTTCATTTAATATATATTTCTATGTTGATGATGAATAACGTCACATTATAGAAGCTTCTTTTAGCTTATAGATGCACGATTGCTCCTGTAGATTTAAAATTTGAAATGACTATAATCTAACTCGTGAACAAAGTAACTAAAACTTCTAAACTCATGGATGTCTGAAAATAATGTTTGTTCTCTATATAGAACTACTTACAAAATACCACAATCATTACTACTTAAGTGACAATCTCTATGTGTCATTTTATCAAACACCAAATAGGCTTCTAAACTCTGTCCTCCAGAAACCAACAGACAAGTAATCTAATATAAATAAATGAATAAAAGTATCAATAGATCGAAAGAAATACAGTAACCAAGGTATTGGAATTTAACCCAACTTCATATGATGTCAGAAAGAGTATAAACTATATCATTGTAAACTTTAAGAAGAAATAAAAGAAAGACCTTACATACTTCACGACGATGATTGATAAAGAGACGAGCGTTGAAGCAAGTGTGGAAAAGGAGCAGAACAAATAGATACCCATGCCATAAAGAGAAATTAAATATATGTGAATAAGATAGATGATCTTTGAAGTGAAAGTTTCCCCCAAATTGATATGCAGTCATCCGCGACCTTCACATGGAAGGTTCTCTCGTATACCCTGATGCTCCAAACCACTGAACTTTGAAGGAATAATTTTTGGTTTTCACTGGATTGATTGAAGTCTCTCTCGGCTGAATGAAAACGCACAAGAAAATGAACGCTAAGTAAAAGTACAAGTCGTGGGGCGGGAGAGTTAGAAAAGAGAGGAAAATAAAATACATAGGGTTTAATTTTGGAGGGATGATAAAGAAATTAAAATTTAGCTCTTTTACATGCCATTTATTTTTACATGCCATTTATTTTAATTGTCGGGTGAAAAATCTAGTCTTTCTTGTCCACTATATAGTTGCCGTTAATTTCTTAACTTAGTGAATAAATTAGTGGCAACTAGCTAATTTTCACTAAATAATTGCCAGTAAAGGCTTTTTTTTAAAAGTGTTTGTAAAAAGTAGGATCCAATCAGCTGGTCCGAAGATGTGTTCCTGAAGGAGAAGTGCATCAAATTTTGGAAAGTTGTCATTCTTCACCTTATGGTGGACATCACAGGAGAGATACTACAAAGGTTCTGCAAGCTGGATTTTATTGGCCTACCTTGTTCAAAGACGCATACTTGTTCGTAAAATATGGTGACAACTGTCAGAGATTAAGAAATATATCAAAGAGACAGGATATGCCCCAAAGAGGCATTATGGAGGTGAAAATATTTGACTCTTGAGCAATTGATTTCATAGTTCTCATTTATCCGGTCAAAAGGCAATAGATACTTCTTAGTAGCTGTAGACTATGTGTTGAAATAGGTGGAGGTTGCAACACTGCCTACAAATGATGCAAATTCAGTAACCAGGTTCTTGAAGAAAGATATCTTCACCCGTTTTGGCACACCTAGGGCTATCATCAGTGATGAAGGTAAGCACTTTTGCAACCATCTTTTTAATAAATTGTTAGAAGGGTATAATGTGAAGCACAAAGTAAAAATAGCATATCACCAGCAGACTAATGTACAGGTGAAAGTGTCAAATCGAGAGATCAAATGAATTCTTGATAAGACCATAAGCACAAACAGAAAAGACTGGTCTAGCAAGTTGAATGATGCACTGTAGGCCTACAGGACTTCTTTCAAAACCCCTATTGGCACTTCGCCATGTAGGTTAATTTTGGGAAAGCACGTCATTTGCCGGTTGATCTAGAACACTGAGTGTATTGGGCCATACAAAGGCTAAATACGGATATGGAAGCTGCTGGGGAGAAAAGATTGTTGCAGCTCCATGAGTTTGAGAAGTTCCATTTCAGTGCATAGGAAAATGATAAAAATGTATAAGGAGCGGACCAAGAGATTGCATGATAAATGCATTAAACACCTGAGTTTCAGGCAGGGCAATTGGTGTTACATCTAATTCGAGGTTGAAGCTGTTTGGGAGAAAGTTGAGATCAAAGTGGTCAGGCCCTTTTGAAATTGTGAATGTGACCACACATGGTGCAATAAAGTTGAAGCCTTTGGAGTTAGATAGAACCTTCTTGGTTAATGGTCAAAGGGTGAAACACTATTATGAAGATGATTGATAGAAGAAAGACTTCAACTTCCTTGCAAGAGGATTGAGTAGTCTTACATCATATCACGAGGTTAACTAAGGTGCTTGGTGGGAGGCAACCTATCTTTCTAATGCATTTTGTATTGTAGGGGTAGATGATCTTGGGCAGAATTATATGCCCAAGTGATGCTCAAATGCTCTATTTCGTCTTGTTTATCTATCGTTATTTGTACATTCTCATGTGATTTGTAGTTAAAATGTGAATTTATACTAACCAACATGATTAGTGTTGTTTTGCAGGAAAAATGTAATTTTAGGAAGCTAAGTTGCATGTTGGTGAAAATCGGGAATGGACTCAGAAGCGAGCCGTGAAAAAGGTCAAGGACAAGCAGCAAATAAAGGGGCTCCGCGATGGAGCCGTGTCACGCTGCCATCACGGAGGCAGTCTGCCTCGGATGAGTTTATTTGGACAATTTCCAGTAAGGGTTCGCGTTGGCGCCGTGGCGCGTTGGCCAAGCCCCGCGTTACATGTCGTGGCACGTTGCCCATATTTACCTGGAACATAAAGTTCCAGTGAGGGTCCGCGTTTGCATCGTGTCACAGAGACAGTGCTCCGCGATGCACTCCGTGACACGTTGCTTGTTATTCCGGAAAAAATTTCCACTAGTATAAATAGCACACTTAGGTTTATTTTTAAGAATTCTGACTTAGTTGAGCAAGAACGTGGGTTACAGGCAGTTGAGGAGACGAAATTCTTAGGGTTCTTCTCTAACTCTTTCTTCTTTATTTCAATTGTTTGTATGATTTATACTCATTTGATGATGTTTAATCCACAAATGAGTGGCTAAATTCACTTCTTGCTGAGGTTAAGAACAGTTGTAGTGGAATGTAATTGTTGATCATTTTGGTTTTTCATCTTTTCTTCCATGGTTGTTCTATCAATTCTTGTTCTTACTGCATTAATGTCTGGCCAATGTTAATGTATATCTAAAAAATCCAATTTTATCTTGAAAGAGAAAGAAATTGGAAAGTTGTGAATTGGTAGGATATGATCTCTTCTTAGTTTGGGAAAATTGAGAATTGATTTACCTTCAGAATAGAAATATATCTGAAAGTCGTATTAGTCAATTAAGGAATCGGTTTCATATGGCTAGAACATGAATTTCTTTTTATCACAGAAATGTAGGTGGAAGGTTCATGATTCTTAAGTTGGGTAGAATACGAAAGTTTCTCTCAATAGGCAATAATTCTTGACTAGCAACCGAAGGAAATATTAACCGAATTGTATCAATAAATTACTTCCCTGCATGTTTGTTTTAGCCTCAGCTTGCTCATTACTATAGTTCAAACTCACTTTATAATTTTGTTTTAGATTAGTATAAATTAGGAAACAAACTTTTCAAAATCTTCTTTAAACTTGTTGTCTGCATTTTTAGAGTTAGAGTTTATTAACACTTAATTCGATTATTACCTTGGTTCAGTCCGTGTGGGATCGATACTTGGCTTTACTTTAGCCATTTTACTACTTGTTTGACCACGTGCACTTGCGTGTAGTTTTGAAATACACCGAACAAGTTTTTCGCGCCGTTGCCGGGGACTGGCAATTGGTAAAATTATTTTCTTAAGTGTTAGTTTACGATTTCTATATTGTGCTGACAACTTGATCTTAGCCTGTCTTTTGCAGATATTGAATTATGTTGAACACTGGCAAGAGACAAGGAGCTGGTGGACTCATACTTAGAGCCGGAAAGACAATTTCATCATCAAAGGAGAGAAGCTCTAGAGAGAAAGCTACAGTTGCTTAGACAAACAATCCTGGAGCAACAACAGAATCCACCACTTGTAAGGGCACTGTTAGTTCCCGACGAAATGGCAGCTAGGCCGTTTCGCGAAGTGGCAATCCCACATGCTAACAATGTTACATCAAGCATCCGCAAACCCGAGGCAGGAGGGAGGTCTGAGCTGAAACAGAATATGGTGCAATTGCTGCACACCAGCGGGCAATTCACAGGTCTCCCTCACGAGGATCCACAACAACATCTCCAAAACTTTTTGGAGATAAGTGACACTTACATACCCGCTGGAGTATCATCTGATTACGTAAGGCTTACAGTGTTCCCATTTTCACTATTGGGAGAAGCAAAGAGGTGGTTGAAAGCTGAGCCACCTAATTCCATCACCACTTGGGATGATCTTGCAAGAAAATTCTTGATACGGTTCTTTCCATCCGGAAAAACAGCAAGACTTAGAAGTTAGATTCTAAGTTTTAAACAAAGAGAGGGGGAGAATCTGTATCAAGCTTGGGAAAGATTCAAATCCATGTTACGGGATTGTCCTCACCATCACCAGTCCAATGATGTGCTGGTGCATACTTTCATAGAGGGTTTGGAACCCCACACAAAAATTTTGCTAGATTCAGTAGCTGGGGGACAAGCATTGGAAAAGACTTATGAGGAGCTGTATACTTTGTCAAATTGTATTTCGCAGGGAAATCCAGAGTGGAATGCGGACTCTTCTAGAGGAGGAACAAGGAAAGCGGCAGGAGTCTTGGAAGTGGATGGTTTTACAGCTATCACTGCACAGATAGCTGCGTTGCAAAATCAACTCAACACCCACTTCAGCAACATGAGCTTAAATCAATCTCAAGCCCTAGTTAATGCAGTGCAGCAGATTTGGTGTGAAGTATGCGGTAGTAATGAACACTCAGCTGATTGTTGTGGTGCAAATCCAGATTCAGTGAACTTTGTTGGTAATGTACAGAGAAATAATCACCAATAGTATGGCAAAAACTACAACTCTAATTGGAGGAATCATCCGAATTTCTCCTGGGGTAGTAACAGCCATCAAGGGCAGAGTTCGAATCAGGGTGCACAGAGAAATCAAGGAGGGCAGCAGAACTATCAGACTCAATACAGAAGCAACAATGCACCTCCTCCACCACCATCACCCAGCATTGAGGAAATGTTTAAAACAATGATAGCTAACCAAGCTCAATTGCAGGCTGACTATGTGAAGTTGACGGCAGATGTAAAGAACAATCAGTTAGCTACAAAGGCGTTGGAGTACCAGTTTGGGCAACTAGCTGGAGCTCAAAACACCAGGCCAAGAGAAGGACTACCGAGTGACACTGACCCGAATCCCAAGCAAGTAAATGCAGTGACCATAAGGAGTGGTTTACAACTCAAGTAGGTGGAACCAGAAAGACCACCTCAGCAGTCAGGAGCAGTGGAGAAAGAAAGGGAACACGATGATGAGAGGGGGAAGAAGAAGGAAGCTGAACCAGAAAGACCACCACCCCCGTTCCCTCAAAGATTAAAGAAACACAAGAAGGAAGTATGTTTCAAAAAGTTCATGGAGGTGCTTAAACAGGTACACATTAATTTACCTCTTGTTGATGTTTTGCAGGGAGTGCCAAAGTATGCAAAATATATCAATGACATCGTAGCTAACAAAAGCAGATTGATGGAGTATGCTACGGTGGCGCTTATGGAGGAGTGCACTTCCCGGATACAGAACAGGTTGCCAACAAAGCTCAAGGACCCTGGGAGCTTTACAATTCAAATCACAATTGGGAAATGTATCCGAGCTCGTGGACTATGCGATTTGGGAGTGAGCATTAACTTGATGCCGACATCGATATTCAAGAAGTTGGGGCTGGGCGGTCCTAGACCAACTACAGTGATCTTGCAGTTAGCGGATCATTCTTTGGCTAGACCAGATGGCATTGTGGAGGATGTGCTGGTGCAAGTGGGCTCCCTTATCTTCCCGGTAGATTTTGTTGTGGTGGATTTTGAGCCGGATGCGGAAGTCCCATTTATTTTGGGATGTCCTTTCTTGGCAACCGGGAAAGCTTTGATTGATGTAGCTGTAGGGCAGCTAACTATGCGGGCGCATGACAAGGTGGAGGTATTTGACGTGTACAAGGCCACGAAGCTTCCATCCGTATATGAGGAGCTTTCAGCAATCAATGTGCTTGATCAAACAGATATTGTTCAGATTATTGATTCTCGAGATCCATTGGGAAAACCACTGATTGAGGACACCCCGCACGGGGCAGTGGAGTTGTGGCAAAAAGATCGAAGTGTCACGTTCTTGGTTAATGGGCAGCGGTGTAAGCATTATTGGGGTGAGGACGTTATTCGAGAGAAAATGTCCGTCACTCTAGTGGATGATTGAGCTTTAATGACGTCGAGCTGCGACGGTAAACCAGGCGCTGCACGGGAGGCAACCCGTGAAATTGTTGTAATAGATGAGTAGAAGTAGTTAAAAAGAAAAAGAAAATAAAAAAATAAAAATAAAAACAAAATTTTTTTTTGTTGTGGTTGTATGTCAAACCTATAAATTCTAACCAATTTCTTGTTGTGAGATGATTTTCAGGTGTAACGGAGGGCAAAAATGCAAAGGATCGCAAAGGAAAAAAATTGAGGTGAGAAAATTAAAAGTGGCAAAACAGTGAGCCTGCGCGATGGCTCCGTATCACGGAGGAGGGCCTCCGCGTTACCCTCGTGACACGTTGAAGGTGTTCTGGAATTTTTACAAATTCCAGAACCCCGGCGCGATGGCTCCGTGTCACGGAGGGGGTGCTCCGCGTTACCCTCTGTGACACGTTGAAGTGTTATTCGCGACAGGTCATACCGGGTCGCCGGGTGACCCGCGTGAGAGAACTTCTTTTTAACCCCGAAAACACCCAATTTTTCCCATTTCTCACTCCCCTCCGCGACAAACACCCCAAAATCCCCACTCCCCCAACGTGACACGGACCTAGGATCAAATTTTCTTCAACGTTTCTTCAAGTTCATCGAATTAAAGGTACATTCTTGAACTTAACCTCAATATTTGCCGAAATTTGCAATTTTTGAGCATGTGAGGTAGTTAAAGCTTTCCCTAAGTATAAATTGAGCATGAATTCATTTAAGTTATCGTTGATTAATGTTCGTAGTATCGTTGTGATTATATGAACTCGATAAATACATGTTTGATTGAATTTGTGCGAAATTAGTAGCTAGGGTTGGAATTTGAATAGGAAGAAACTAAATTTGGTTGAAAATTTGAAAGTGATTGGGTTGTGCATGTTGGGTGATGTAAATGATGTTGTGAATATGGATGAATATGCTATGTCACGCCCCGCCTTAGGGGGTATGACTGGCACCTGGTGCCCTATTAGGACCTGAACTGCTAGACTACTGAGCCTAAGCACATCTAGTGCCTGGCCAGCTCTAACTCTAATTTACGGAACCAACAGGCTATATAATGGCTGTAACTACAGCCTCCGGCCAATTAGGCCTATAGCCACCTGTACTATAACAACAACTAACCAGAATCATGCTAATATAAGGGAGCCTATGCGGGCCGACAAGGCCACCATGCTGTCTAGTTATCTGTAACTTAACAGAATACTGAATAACTACGTGACCGGCAAGGTCACCACTACTATCAGACTATGGCCCTACACGGCCAACATAATCAACCAAACACATAATACATGCACGGCCCCACACGACCGGCTTCACTACCACAGGAAAACATCAGACTGCAAGCCTCTAGGAAGTAATAATAAAATGGTCGGGACAGGGCCCCGACCTACCCACACTGTAATCAAAAGGAAATAGGAGCAACCTCCGACTATCTAGCTCCGGAGGATAGGAGCTGATAACTCTGCTGACTGGATCACGAGGGATCGACTCCTCGTCTATGTGTACCTGCAGGCAAGCAATGCAGCGCCCCCATGGGCGTCAGTACCACAGGTACTGAGCATGTAAAGCAAACTGAAATATACAACTGAAATGGGTAACAACAATAACATGACATATAGGCAGGAAGTAGCTGAGTCTACCTGGCTGAGGATAACTGGGGAGAGTTTACTTATTCTGTAACTAAACTGGGCGTGCCTGACGACGTGTCGTCCTACTGTCTATCAGTATCTAATAGCACATATAGATATACATATAAATACACACAATACCTGACCGACCCCCATAAGCCGGAAGGTGCCAACCAACAGAACAATCTATTTACCCCTACCCGGGTCTAAACCAACCAAAAATAAGTCACTCCACTCATCGGATAACTGTGAGCTCCTCCTACCGGCCCCCTTGGGTACGTAGCTCAGGCCTTGGCCTCTGACAATAAACTGTGTCTGAGTCTGAAGATTCCTGCCTCTGGGCGCAAGCGCTCACGGGGTAATCTGCTACTGTATCTGTGACTGAAACTGCCCCTGGGTGCAAGCACGCAACAGGGTAATTTTATAAAAATCTGTATCTAAAACTGCCCCCGGCCACAAGCGCACACAGAGTAATCTGCCCCTGTAAACAGGGTAATCTGGCTCTGCGCAGAGCAACTGAACTACCCCTGCAAGCAGGGTAATCTGGACCGTATTATCATGGTGGTCGGCCATCATCGTCCTCTAGGCGGACGACATCGCCCAGCTGGTGGCAGTATCTGAATCTGGTATCGACACAGCTATAACCCAGGGGCGGCGGGGATGCTAAGGGACACCCACATGCCATAACAAGTCTCAACATGCAAAACACATACACAGCAAGCATGCTCAAATGAAAAATACTAATCATATTCTCTTCTTTTATTTCAAGGCCAGTCCGTATTAAACAACTGATGCTATATTCTATTCTACACTGTTTCTGATTGTTGGGCTAACTGCTACCTGGCCTTTATCTATTTCTGGAGCTATTTCAATATTTGGAGCTATATCGGTGTCTGGAGATATTTCTATATCTGACTACTGATCTGGTTATATCTGGATATAACTCAATAACATAGAACATGTCATCTATAACTGGATATAGCTCAATGATATAAAATGTGCCATCTATTACCGGATACAGTCTCAACAAATGTAATACATACTATCTGTAATCTTTCTAATTCATTATACTGCTTTTACAACTCCCATCCTGGATATTACGTGAGAACATGCTGAGCTACTAGCTGATACCACATTACTATCTAAAATCATCTGACTATCCGTTATTCTGATTATCGCATAATACGTAATGATATACTAGCATGCTCGATGGAAACTGTACTAAATTGTTCCTGCACGCTGGGTATCTGTTAATAGCCTTTATTCTATTTATTTTCTAGACTTTACTTCCTGGCTTGCCGAAAGAATAGCTTTACATACCTGGTTTCTGAGTACCCGACTAACTGATGTGATTTCCGCCAGTACTTCTGCTATTTCTCCCCACTACATTCATATACATGTCAATTAGAACTAAATACACCAATATTCTGAAAGAAAACGCCACTTTCGATATATTTATAGCCTAAACTTTGGCTTATCGAAAGACAGTCAAAAACTCGCTATTTCTCGAAAGTCCAGAAGGGAGAAATACTCACTCTAGGGATAGAAATATATTGACACTACTTTGGAGCAATTCCACTTACCTTAGTTCGGTATCACGATGATTCGCCGGCCGAATTTCGCGAAACTAAATCCGTAGGAATGCTCCTTACTGCTTAATACCTCGGTATCTGGAGTTAATTTGAGTTTGGACCGCATTTGACGGCGTAATCAGAAGGAAATTTCAATGGAATCTTCGTCCTCTCTGTTTTTCCCTCGACTTCTTTGGAAATTATATGAAATATAACATTTAAACTGAAGTAGAGGGCTTATATAGTTGGGCCTGGACAGGGCCAACGTGTCACGGGGCCAACACGGAGGCTCCACCTCCGTGACACGTTGCCATCGCGTAGGGGCTCTGCCCCGGCTCCTTCCGCGATGGCTCGACAGGTTTCTCGTCCGGTCTTTTCCCGGGCCTTTTCTAGCATGTATAACTTTCAAATACTATTAACCAACACGCGAATAGGCCATCTATGTATTGGAAATTTTACGGGGTATAACATGCTAAATAAACAAGGGATTTTTCAGGAAAATGAAATTGGTGAATTGTATAGGTTGTTGTTGTTGAGAAAAAGTTTGGCTAAGCTATGTGATGTAATGAAATCAATGGTGAAATTGTGATTAGTTGTACGAAGTCTGAGTAGTACTTAGTCATTATTCCATCGACTTATCTGAATGCACGAGGCATGTTGATTGATAAAAATTTGAAAAGAATGCTTTTCTTGCCGAATTGTTTTCATTATGGCTAAAGATTAAGTGTGGGGTGGCCTAACGCAACCCAACTTTAATCAAAGAAAATTTTTGACTTGAATAGCATTAGGACTGTCTGTTTGATTTGACAGGAACGATGTCAAGCAGGCAAGACAAAGGAAAGGGCGCATCTACATCAGGCGTCGGGAGAAAAAGGATCAGACTGGGAACGGCAGTTCCAGTAGCACCAGCGGTTCCTCGCGGCCAACGCCGTCAATACGGAACCCGATGGGTGACGGATGAAGGGAAGAAATGGTATGCCAAACATAAGGAGACCAAATACTTCCCTGAGGAGCACATTGCAAGGGAGCCACTTGCATAGGAATTCCCCAGAATCGTACACAGGATTGACGCTGTAGGGCCGAACTTCATCTTCGAAGAGCCCAAGGAGTGCAATCTCCATTTAATTCGGGAGTTCTACGCAAACTGGAACCCGACACTCCGCAGTCACACCATCAAGATAAGGGGGCAGGTTGTCACCTTTGAGCCTCATCACCTAAATGCCATATTGGGGGCGCGGGACACAGACGTCCATGTACTCCGACAGCTGAACATAACTCCACCCTATGCGGATATCAAACGCACTTTGTGTGGAGCCCGTTCGACAGCACGGTGGAGCAGGCACAAGGAGAGGGACTATCATCAGACGCTGCCTTACTCTCAAATGAACAGAGAAGCCAGGATTTGGCTTAAGATCGTGTGTTTTTGCCTGATCCCGGGGGTGCACATGACAGATGTCACCCAGGATCGTGTGTTCTTGGTTTATGCCCTAATAAAAAGGCTGGAGATTAATGTTGGGGCTGTGATCATCTCCGCCATGAAGAGAGCCCATTTGCATCAAGGGCACAGGTACGGGTTTGGTGGTTTGCTGACCAACATTTTTAAGGGGCCTTGACATTGAGGAGGAGGCCCTAGACTACATCCCGCAGATAGATAGGCATGCCTTGGACGTCACCAAAACCAAGGCACCCGATACCACTCATGGGCCAGTTCTCATACTAGCCGAGCGACATGCTCGGGATGATCAGTATATGGCCCGCATGTACGGGATGTAGATGCTGCAGTTGCGCATAGGCGGGAGGCCAGCAACAGAAGATGAGTTATGGCAGTTCGAGCTAGATTATCCCTTTGGCAAAAATGCCAGGGCTCTATGTCGAGTGGGGCCTGCTTTTGTGGAGCCTGTTGATGATGATGTCCCCACTGATGAGAAGACACGCCGCAATGACTTAGATGTTGAGTCAGATGAGGATAGCGGGGGCGATTCAGATATGGGGGACGAGGCAACGAGACCTGATGAAGAAGTTGAATACTTCGATTGATCAGGGAGTTTCACCACCTACTTCTGTGCTATGTTGAATTTGATGAACACTGGGGACAGTGTTCGGTTTAAGTGTGGGGTGGGAGTAGTTAGGTGCCGGTTGTTTTGTTGTTGTTTATGTTCATGTCTTGTTGTTGTGCCTGTGAAAAAATTGTGACCCTGTGATTTTGTGAGTATGTTTTGTATTGTAATTTGGTATGTAATGAATGTTAAGCTGTTGTGTGTTGTGTTGAATTGTTGTTAGCTGGTTGTGTAAATATTTTTGAATATTTTCGTTTTCTATCGAAATTATCGATATTTTAAAAACTTTTTAAAATTTTTGTTGAATTTTTTTTATGATTGGGTTTCTCGGCCTTTGTTTTCGGTGCTTTTACCAAGAATAGTCCCATTGAACCGAAGTCGTAAAGAGTGACCTTTCCCTATGATGGATGGATGACGACTGTCTTAAGGGAAATGTAGTCGATAGGAGTAGTTTTTTCTTTCTTTCTTTTTTTTTCTTTTCTTTTATTTGTTTCCCAAACGTGTCGCTACTTTATGGTTCAGAATTCTTGTGGCGTGTTGTACATGATATTAAAGATGCAAAGATGATTCGTGTGAAAGCATGCAAATGTGAAACATGTTGAGATACCTAGGCCATAGAGTTCGATTCGGTGTGATTGAGGCTTAATATTGAATTCTTGTAATTAGCTGATTGAAGAGTCTGTGAATAAGTCTTGAGTTGAGCATGTGTAATGAGTGTGAGGTGAGGTTTCGATTCTTCCATGCTATTGTGAAGTGTCTAGAACTTGCCTGGTGTGTGTACGAAATGAAATGAAGGATGTGTAGTGTAGGAAAGGATGTAGGCATTTCTTTGATTAAACCGAAAGTTTTTTTTCTTATCATACCTACCTTGAATGTACATCCTAGTTAGCCCCATTGAGCCTTTAGCCTATTTTTTTCTTTCATTGAAGAGATAGAAACTGAGCTTAATCCCTTCTTTTCATTAGCCGTGAATTTGATCCAAAACTCTTAAGCGCTCAAGAAAAAAATAATTTTCCCACAGTATCAAGGACTGAAAAGTGTGAAGGAAGAAAGGAAAAGCGGAAGTGGTGAAAGTAAAGACAAGGTCAAAGGTGCACTTGCCGAATTTAAATAAAATGAAGATGTATACCTAATCTTTGTTATTGAGTCGAGTGTGCTTAAAGAAATGGGAACAAAAATAAAGAAAGAATTCAAGAATGGGAGGATGAAGGAAGAAACAATTCTCATAATGATAGTGGGATGTATTGAAAAGCGCTTAAGGAGGCTAGTTGCTATTATTGGTTAGCCCAGTATTTACTAGTTCCTTAGCTTACATTACAACTCATTAAGTCCTACGTGATCTTACATCACGCTTCCTTATATTAGTGGAGTAATACACTAGAGGCAAGCCTATGATTCATGACATGATGCATGTGAATTCTTTTGGAGAGAGAGCGAAATCGTGTTCATATACCCCTACATGTAATGCTTTGGAAATCATATGATTGTAAAATGGATAATTCTCTTATGTTGTGAGGGCACATGCTTGACGAGAGATTGAATTTCGTGTCGGATGTCTTGATCAGCTGATTTGCATGAGTTTGCCAAGATCGAGAGTCGATTCTTGAGTCTAGGAGGTCTTAATGTGGTGAATGTCATTGTGTTTACGGGACTATGCATGTTTTCTTGATGATTTGCTATATTAAATAATCGGCATACCCGTAGCTTGAATTGTCGAGCCAAAGTAGCTATACGTGGGTGTCAATTGCATGAGATATGAGATTATTGTTCGAGGATGAACAAGGTTTTAAGTGTGGGGTAAGTGATCTTGGGAAGAATTATATGCCCAAGTGATGCTCAAATGCTCTATTTCGTCTTGTGTATCTATCGTTATTTTGTACATTCTCATGTGATTTGTAGTTAAAATGTGAATTTATACTAACCAACATGATTAGTGTTGTTTTGCAGGAAAAATGTAATTTTAGGAAGCTAAGTTGCATGTTGGTGAAAATCGGGAATGGACTCGGAAGCGAGCAGTGGAAAAGGTCAAGGACAAGCAGCAAATAAAGGGGCTCCGCGATGGAGCCGTGTCACGCTGCCATCGCGGAGGCAGTCTGCCTCGGATGAGTTTATTTGGACAATTTCCAGTAAGGGTTCGCGTTGGCGCCGTGGCACGTTGGCCAAGCCCCGCGTTACATGCCGTGGCACATTGCCCATATTTACCTGGAACATAAAGTTCCAGTGAGGGTTCGCGTTTGCACCGTGTCACGGAGGCAGTGCTCCGCGATGCACTCCGTGACACGTTGCTTGTTATTCCGAAAAAAATTTTCACTAGTATAAATAGCACACTTAGGTTTATTTTTAGGAATTTTGACTTAGTTGAGCAAGAACGTGGGTTACAGGCAGTTGAGGAGACGAAATTCTTAGGGTTCTTCTCTAACTCTTTCTTCTTTATTTCAATTGTTTGTATGATTTATACTCATTTGATGATGTTTAATCCACAAATGAGTGGCTAAATTCACTTCTTGCTGAGGTTAAGAACAGTTGTAGTGGAATGTAATTGTTGATCATTTTGGTTTTTCATCTTTTCTTCTATGGTTGTTCTATCAATTATTGTTCTTACTGCATTAATGTCTGGCCAATGTTAATGTATATCTAAAATATCCAATTTTATCTTGAAAGAGAAAGAAATTGGAAAGTTGTGAATTGGTAGGATATGATCTCTTCTTAGTTTGGGAAAATTGAGAATTGATTTACCTTCAGAATAGAAATATATCTGAAAGTTGTATTAGTCAATTAAGGAATCGGTTTCGTATGGCTAGAACATGAATTTCTTTTTATCACAGAAATGTAGGTGGAAGGTTCATGATTCTTAAGTTGGGTAGAATACGAAAGTTTCTCTCCATAGGCAATAATTCTTGACTAGCAACCGAAGGAAAGATTAACCGAATTGTATCGATAAATTACTTCGCTGCATGTTCATTTTAGCCTCAGCTTGCTCATTACTATAGTTCAGACTCACTTTATAATTTTGTTTTAGATTAGTATAAATTAGGAAACAAACTTTTCAAAATCTTCTTTAAAATTGTTGTATGCATTTTTAGAGTTAGAGTTCATTAACACTTAATTCGATTATTACCTTGGTTCAGTCCCTGTGGGATCGATACTTGGCTTTACTTTAGCCATTTTACTACTTTTTTAATCACGTGCACTTGCGTGTATTTGTGAAATACACGGAACAGTAGATGACAACGATGGTGAGAAGGTTGATGCCACCACAAGAGCCATGCAGGTTGATAGTGAGGATGATGATCAGGAGTATAATCCTGATGACGACGACTATGCTTAGAGGCCCAAAAAGTTCTTTTTCTCTCCATACTAGATATGATTATGTGTACACTGGGGACAGTGCACTGTTTAAGTGTGGGATGGAGAAAATAGATTTTATGTTTATTCCTTCTTTGCTAAATTTGTAGAAGGTTGTGGCATTAGTTGTAATTCTCTATGTTGGTAGCTGATTTGTGATTGATAAAACCATGGTCTGTAATAGCTAGTAATGGTGATGACTTGAACACTAATGGTGTCTTGTTACTTGTGATGCGATCTCTCTACTTAGTTTTATTTTGTTAATTGAGAGTCATTTTTTTAGTGTCTTCATAGAGGTAGTGACCCTTCCCGAGGATGGATGGATGACAACTGTCTTAAGAAAAATTGATCACAGTTTTTTTAATTTTTAGGATGGAGTCAAAACTTCTACTTGTGTGATCTTTGATATTCCACTTAGGTGCTAATCTAGAAGCAATGAAGTGGTCATCTTGAATGCACAAGATGTAAAAATCCATGAGAGACACATAGGTTCCTTAATTTGATTCAAAGAAAAATTCTTAAGGCTTAATAATAATAGTTTCATTCAATGTGATTGTGTGGATATGTAGCCATAGGAAACCGACTCACATCATGATGCCATGAGAGATGAGCTTTAATTATAGTGTCTTTTACATAATGTAACATCTAGAACTTTTCTAAGTGTGTATAGAATTAGTTGGTTGCCAATAAAGTAAGATGTGATTAAGGTTTTTCTTTGAAAAACCCATTTTGTCCATTGTTGTTGTACTTTCCTTGACACTATCCCTAGTTAACCCCTTTGAGCGTCAAGCGTTGATTTTTTTCTTATCCACAAAAGAAGCCTATCCCTTTTTGTTATGTGACCTCCAGAATTTTTGATCCAAAGATAGTTTGACACACTTTGAGAATTTATAATGAGGAGTCCACCGAGGTAAAAATAGTCAAGGTAAAGGAAAGAAAAAAGAGAAAATGTGTGGATGATAAGAAGAGAAAATAGAGGAGGGGTGCCCATAAAAAGAAAGATGTTGTCTAGTTGCTGCAAGAACATAAGTGAAAAAGATTTTAATAGTTGATCATTCTTGTGAAATGATAAGTAGAAACTAGCAATCAAGTAGTAAGAAAGGGGCATGAGAAAAGAGAAGGGAATAAATAAAAGAAATGGTGAGTAGTGAGACAAAGTGGTGGACAAGAAAGATGAAAAAATGTCTAAAGTGCTTAGGACTGGTAGACACTACTAAAGAAAATCATTCTACCTGTTCCTTAAACGGCATTAGAGCCAGTAAAAGTCCTTATGATCTTACTCTTGTTGAAGCAACTAAGTAGTCTAAATGTACATGAGGGGAAAGCTTATGGTATGTTGCATGTTTACGATACATCATTTCTGAGAGTGAGTGTATCTTTCTTATTATGTTCCAAGATTTAACTGATAATATGAGGGAAGGAACATCACTAAATAAGTGAGGGAATAAGATGGTCAAAGTCGGTGTATACAATTTTCATACTTAATCATGTTGTCCCTATTTTGAAAAGATGAGTCAATTATAGAGGCTATGTAGTCAAGAATGTGAAAACTTATGTGTGTGCTTGATGTTATTTATATGAATTGATGAACCACTGATGCATGTGTTCTATGCTAGCTGCTTTAGTAAGGATTGATAGGGGTGACAGGTGGTGAGAAAAGATGTTCATACACGTAAGTAAGGATTGATCGAGGACGGCTTAAGTGTGGGGTGGTGATGTTGGGCATATCATTATGCCCATTTTTCATGTTTTTACACATATTTTATCTTAGTTTGAGAGCATAATCCTTATGAAATGCATGAATTCATATTTATGTGTGTCTTATGAGCTAATAAGTATTTTTAGATATTTTGAGCAGGAAAGCAAGGAAAAAGGGCTCAAAGGAATGATCTAAGGTATGAAGGAAGAAGAGTTTGTAAAAGTTGTCCTGACAAGATAGCTGGCATGGTGCACCAGACCCCCAAATTTAGAGAAAATTATGCTCAATTTGGTGAGTTGGGTGGCATAGCATGCCAGGGCCTCAACTTCAGAGGAATTTTTGCTCAACTCCTTGGCGAGATGAGTGGAGTGTCACACCAGAAGAATTCTATACTTGTCCAATAGGTTCAAGATAAATTTCATTGTTGAAGATAAAAATATACCCTTCAATCCTGTTCAATTGAATACAAGTAGCCACAACTGTCGTTTCATATTTCTCCTGCAACCATAGGGATATAGGTATTAGGGTTCATGAGATAGTTCTTGGATGTTCGAGAAGACGGAAAGAAATGGGATAGTAACTTGCAACTAGTAACCTTAGGAGGAATTAGTCTAGCATATTCAAGTCTTAAAACTCAATCGGAAGCAAAAGCGCCACTACCCTTAGATTCTATCATCATTTGAATTACAACATTTATGAATTTGCATTCTATTCATTAGTTAATTTACTTTTCAAGTTTATTAGTATAATTTCCAAACCATTCCCCATTTTCATCTGTGTTTATTAGAATAGTTAAATAAAGTGTTAACCTTGAGTAATTAATCTGATAAGTCTTTGAGGGATCGATAATCGGGACTTCACTGTCCTATATTACTTGGCATCCACGTGTGCTTGCGTGCGATTGTTCAACATCATATGCTATAAAATATAATATCATAATATATAAACATAAGTGACTGAAAACATGAGGAATAATGGGAGGGTTCTTATAACCGACATCATCACGATAGAGCTTACGTGATGCCCCAATTATCTTGCTCAAGTAGGCAGAGCCATTCTAAGTCTTTCCAGGGAAAAGAATGATGGAGGTGTGGTATCACTAGTGTGCCCGCGGTGGGGGAAGCACTCTCTTGAGAGGTCCCAAATAAGAATATATACCTACAGTGGTGCGTAGTTATGAGATCGAGGTCCTCGAAATTTCTGGCCTACTCGGTGCTAGACACTACTCCCAAAACATGTATATAACTCATAATTATAATTATCAAAACATATCTTAAATCCGAATGTGGTGATTCTTGACTCCAAAACCTCTTTTTAAACTATCCTTATAAGCCTTGGCTAAATCATGATAAAATATACTTAACTTTACATGGGCTTTCCCAAATCATGAAATCATTCATACTTAAAATAAGTTTCATCCTACAAAATCATAGAATCATAAGTTTAAGAATTCATAAATATTTATGCATACTTGATAATTCATCATACTTGAAATCATGGGTTCATAAACTTAAAATTCATAAATCATGCATAATAGAGCATAATCTTCATAAATTTAAAATCATGAGCTAGTAAATAAATTAAGAGTCAAATCTGCCCTAGTTTCCATAAATCGTTAACTGAAACATGAGAGGGTTGAACCCATAAAGATATCATAAATAATTGCATTGAATTGGGTGTAACCCTAGAATTTCACAATCTAGTACTTGAGAAGTAAAAATCATGGTTTTGTACATGAAGGGCATGAGTGTAATGCCCCATGTGTGACTCATGGAACTGGAAAATCTGCACCAGGTCACAGAACGAGTCGTTCTGTGACTCGTGGGAGGTGACCAAGAGTTGTTAAGTGACTCATGGTGGGTACTCTGGACTTAGTTGAAAATTTTGGAAAAAAAGGGTGACCATGGGTGTGACCACGAGTCGTGCTCAACATCACGAGTCGTGAGGTGCCCCGTGGTCAGGATTTGATTAAGAGCTAGAGAAGGTCAGGTAGTGTACCCAACGGGTCCTCCCCACGAGTCGTGGAGTCACCCGTGGGGACTCCAGGGAAGTGTGGCATAGTGGAGTCCACGAGAGGTGACCACGATTACCATGACTCGTTAAGTCCCCCGTGGTGACCAGTGTGAGGGAATTAGGCAGTGCACTTGACGATCGTGACCACGAGTCGTGGTCACTTTTAATGACTCGTTAGGTCCCCCATGGGGACTGTCGATCAGTTTCCCCTACGAGTTTTTGTCACGATCCAAACGTACACCCGGATTGTAGACACGAAACAAGGACCTCCGAGAGACCCCAAGTCGACCCATGGCATGAGTATACATATAATTTAATCACCTGAGCGGAAGACTCAACATAAAGAACGTAGTCATAGCATAACATAAGGGAAAATCAGTACTAAACTTAAACAATACGACGAATACAACTTGTAGTCTGATAAGCCTTTAAACATGAAAGGAAGATTGATGGGACAACTCCCCAACTAATCCAATATCCAGAAACTGAAGAAATAACATAGAGTTTGAACATGCAGCCCTCGGAACATGAGGACTCACCAAGTACGCTGAGAGCAAGGCTGAACTAGCTATGGGTGAGGATGAGCCTGAGAATTGGGACCTGTATCATGAAACGATACAGCACAGAGAGTATGCGGTTAGTACATGGAATGTACTGAGTACGCAAAGTAAGTAAAACGAACATTTAAAACATATATGAAATTCATAAATGAACGTAAGAGTAGGACGTCATGCTTGTATCATAAATCATAATAACATATCATAAGGCTCAGGGTTTTCAAAACATTCGTGACATAACATAATCATAATAGAAGCGATTTCCTTAATATGACTTGAGAAAACATACATAATCATAACATGCATAAATCATGAGGAATAGTGGGAGATTCTCTTAACCGACATACCTCACATGAGCACACATGAAGCCCGACTTATAACCCTAGTCGGAAGGGTGTTTGTATATTGCCAAGGGTAGGAACCATGAAAGTGTGATATCACCATGAAAAGGGTCATTTGGGCCGGGGACAAACATGAAAGGGGTCCCAACATACCTACGGTGGCACGTAGTTCATGAGATCCAGGGCTTGACTTGAGCCCCAAACCTGCTTGGTGTTCGATATTACTCCCAAAACGTATATAATGCTCATAATAATACATTCATGAGTTTATGGCTAGTTAAATCATGATAATCGTAAACATGCTTGAACCTATATGAGCTAGCCATGACATGAGGCCCGTGAGTCGATCAAAAACATAATTCATGATTAATAAGATTCATACATACTCGTAGATCATGCATATAGCTTGAATTTAATAAAATCATAATGGGTAACATAATGAATTCATAATTTAAACCATAATTCATGATGGACTTGTAAAGAACATCGATGGGATAATAGATCATAAATGGAATCATCATGGGGCATGCATGATTGAGCTTAATTGCTTAGAAATCAAATTAATAATATTATAATCAATTTAAAACTCAAAAGATGATCAAAATCTATAGATTATGATAATATTTCAAAATCAAAAAATCCATAATTAAATCATTACATTTTATACAAATTGAATATAAAACCCCATGAGTTTTTAAATAAATTTTGAGTGAAATCATTGAGTAGGAACATGGGTGTGGAAGAATCCACCCATTGAAAACCTTACATACCTGAAAGCACTAATTCTTAATCTCCCTTGAAAGCCCAAGGTGGAATTGGGGAAGAACACCTAGAATCACCTTCTATCCTCCTCCCTAAACTCTTGCATGCATGAATGAGGCCTAACATGAGATAATCCCCCCTTAGAAGACCCTATTTAGAGCTTAAAACGACGTAGTTTAGACCTTATAAACTTCGGAATTACAAAAACACCTTAATTAAAACGTAGGAAAAACACTGCCAAGGCCCCCCAATGAGGGACCTCACGAGTCGTTGCCAAGGGGCACGAGTCGTGGCTAGGACCCATCATGCTTACTGCCCCAAACTCCCTAGGGGACCCCACGAATTATGGTGGCTGACCACGACTCGTGGTCACCACCCGTGGACTTCACTATCCTTTCCTATTTTGCCAACTGGTCCACCTAGGCCAGGGGAGACCTAACGACTCGTGTGGCCTGACCACGACTAGTGGTCATGCCCTTGGTCTCACCCCAAAACTTAGTCGTGCCCTGCTTGACCACGAGTCAATCCACGACTCGTGGTTACCCCTCACGACCCACCTCACAGGTCGTTCTGTGACCTGGTGCGAATTTCCACTTTTTCTCTGTTCTGACTCCCAGGTCTGATCCTTGGGTTCCCGAGATATAACAATATCTCCCCCTTGGGAACATTCATCCTTGAATATTAGGAACATGCAGAAAACTCAGAAACAAGCAATCATCATATTTAATTACTGATCATTTAAGCTGAAAACTGATGGATTGACTACCTCCGAAAAGAACTACATAACTGAACTGAATTCAAACATCACATACATTTACCACATTATAAAATAAACTTGTACGCATGAACGAAACATGAAAAATGATTAGAGGCTTAGGGAAAAAACTAATACCTCAAGCGAACACTGAGCCGGTAGAGAACAAGTATAGGTATCTAGAAATCATATCCGCTTCGGCTTCCCATGTAGCTCCTTCAACATGTTGATTTCTCCATAATACTTTAACAGAAGCTACTTCTTTGTTCCTCAGCCTACGAACCTGACGAGCCAAGATTTCCACCGGAGTTTCTTCATAGCCGAGGCTATCCTTTACACCAAACTTGTCCATTGGGACTACTAAAGCTGGATCGCCCAAGCACTTTCCCAAAAGTGACACATGAAACACAGGATGAATTGAAGATAACTCCGAGGGAAAGTCTAACTCATACGCCACCTTACACACTCTCCTCACAATCCGGTAGGGCCCAACATAGCGGGGACTGAGTTTCCCCTTTTCCCAAACCGTATGACTCCCTTCATGGGAGATAGTCTTAGAAATACCCAGTAGTCCACATCAAACTCCAAGTCTCTTCTCCTCACATCGGCATATGATTTCTGATGACTCTAAGCAGTTTTCAACCGATCCCTTATCAACTGAACCTTCACCATCGCCTCGTGAACCGAACCTAGTCCTATCATAGCTGCCTCACCCACCTCAAACCATCCGATGGCAGATCTACACCTCTGCCATAGAGTGCCTTGAACAGTGCCATTTGGATACTAGAGTGATAATTGTTATTATAAGCAAACTCGATCAAGGGCAAATGATCATCCCAACTACTTTAAAATCCATAAAACATGTCCTCTGGATTGTTCGTTCCGCTTGGCCATCCGTTTGTGGATGAAAGGTCGTGCTGAGCTTGACTTGAGTCCCAAGTCATATTTGAAAAGATTGCCAGAATTGGGAGGTAAACTGAGTACCTCGGTATGAAATAATAGACAAGGGAACTCCATGAAGTCGAACCAACTCCCAAATATACAGTTTGGCAAACTGAGTACCTCGGTATGAAATAATAGACAAGGGAACTCCATGAAGTCGAACCAACTCCCGAATATACAGTTTGGCATAGTCATCTACTGAATCCGTGGTTTTGACCGGTAGAAAATAGGCAACCTTAGTTAACCTGTCTACCACCACCCAAATGGAATCATAATGCCGTCGAGTATGAGGTAGGCCTGTAATGAAATCCATATTAATCTCTTCCTACTTCCAAGTGGGGATACTAATATCTTGAAGTACGCCTCCTGGCCTTTGATGCTCGACTTTCACTTGCTGATAGTTCGGACATTTGGCTATGAACCCTGCAATATCTTTCTACATACCATCCCACCAATAGATTTCTCGCAAGTCCCGATACATCTTCGTGGATCCCAGATGGATAAAATATCTGGTACCATGTGGTTCATGCAATATCCGAACCCTCAAATTATCAATGTCCGAAGCACATAGTTGACCCTGGTATCATAGCACCCCATCTCCCCCTTAGGAGAAAACCTCCACCTTTTGACTCAGCACTGCTTCCTTCAGCTTTCTTAACACCGGATCTTCATCTTGCTTAGATTTGACATCAACCACCAAGGACGATTCGGACCCATTCTGCATAACGACACCGCCATCGGTCGAGTTGACCAATCTAACTCCCAATCTTGAAAGTCGGTGGACATCCTTCACCAACTCTTTCTTTCCCTCCTCCACGTGGGACACACTATCTATAGAGAGCCTACTAAGTGCATCTGCCACCACATTAGCCTTGCTCGGGTGGTAAAGAACACTCATACCGTAGTCTTTTAATAACTCCAACCACCTCCTTTGCCGAAGATTGAGATCCTTCTACGTCAACACATATTGCAAGTTCTTGTGATTCGTGAATACATCCACATGAACCCCATACAAGTAATGCCACCATATCTTCAATGCAAACACCACCGCGGCCAACTCAAGATCATGGGTCGGGTAATTCTTTTCATGAACTTTTAGTTGTTGAGAGGCATATGCTAATACTTTCCCATGCTGCATCAACACACATCCCAGTCTGACTCTCAAATCATCGCAATATACAACAAATCCATCCGTAACCCTTGGGTAAGGTCAACACAAGTGCTGAAGTGAGTCGGGTCTTCAATTCCTGAAAGCTTCCCTCACAAGCCTTCGACCATTGAAACTTTACCTTCTTCTGAGTCAAATTGTTCAAAGGTGTCGCAATAGATGAGAAACCCTCAACAAATCTCCGGTAGGAACCTGCCAGGCCCAAGAAACTCCAAATTTCTAAAGGATTCACCGGTCTGGGCCAATTCTTCACCGCTTCAATTTTCTGGGAATCTAACTTAATGCCCTCACTTGAAACCACATAGCCTAGAAATACCACCGAGTCCAACCAAAACTCACATTTGCTGAACTTTCCATATAACTAACAATCCTTGAGGACTTGAAGCACTATACGTAGGTGAGTAGCATGCTCCTACTTGCTCCGAGAGTATATAAGGATATCATCGATTAACACAATAACGAACATGTGCAAATACTACTTGAACACCCTGTTCATCAGGTCCATAAAAGCTGCAGGAGCATTGGTTAGTCCAAATGACATAACTACAAACTCATAATGGCCATACCTAGTTCTGAAGGCTGTCTTCGGGATATCACACTCCCGAACTCTGAGCTTATGGTATCCAGACCTGAGATCTATCTTTGAGAAACACCTGGCACCATGGAGCTAGTCAAATAAATCATCAATCCTAGGCAAGGGGTACCTGTTTTTGACAGTGACCTTATTCAGTTGTCGATAGTCAATACACATTCGAAGGGACCCATCCTTCTTTCAAACAAAGAGGACCGGTGCACCCCATGGATACTTGCTCGGTCTAATGAAACCTTTATCCAACAAGTCCTTTAACTGTTCTTTTAGCTCCTTTAGCTCGGTTGGAGCCATCCTGTAAGGAGGAATAGATATAGGTTGTGTATCGGGAAATAGATCAATTCCGAAATCAATTTCCCTTTCTGGAGGAACACCTAGAAAATCATCAGGGAAAACCTCCGGATACTCGCACACCATAGGAACTGACTAAATAGTCGGGGTCTCGGACTCCACATCCTTAACCCTAACTAGGTGGTACATGCAACCCTAAGAGATCATTTTCCTGGCCTTAAGGTATGAAATAAACTATTTGATTGGTTCAACAGAATTACCCTTCCATTCCAAAACTGACTCACCTGGAAATCAGAATTCTACTGCACGGGTCCTATAGTTAATCAAAGCATAGCATGCAAATAACCAATCCATACCCAAGATGATAGCAAAGTCCGTCATGGACAACTCTATTAGGTCCGCAGAGGTGACCTTATGCAACACCGTAATGGGGAAACCCCTATACACCCGCCTAGCTACCACTGATTCACTGACTGGAGTAGATACGGAGAACGGTTCTGAAAAAATTTCAGGACGAACTCCAAAACTACTAGCAATGTAAGGTGTCACAAAAGACAATGTAGCTCCTAGATCTAACAAAGCGTAAGCATCAATATGGAAGACTTGCAACATACCTGTGACCACATTTGGCGAAGCCTCCTGCTCCTGGCGAGGCATTAGGGCATAAAACCTATTTTGGCGCTGACAGCCTGCTGAACTCGTGGAAGCACCCCGCTGTGGGGGTTGTGCTGCTGGAGTGGTAGAACTGGCTGCGAGGAAATCTCTAATCCTGTGTTTGGGTTTTCCACACTCAAAGCAAGCATCTGCACTGACCAGGCACCTCTCAGGATGATTTTCACCGCATCTCGCACAAGCTGGGAAAGTGCGCTCCATCTGCATGCTACCATGATCCCTCAAGCCTGTAGCCCTGCTCCTCTGATCTCCCCTGAACCTGGATGGTGTGCTGGCCGATGATGGAGCTGGAACAATAGACCTGTGCTGAGTCTGTGGACGTGGTCCACCTCCTGACCTGGCCTGAGAAACCCGAAAGCTGTCGGTCCTGGCCCTCTTTGCCTCTTTCTGCCTCTTGTAGACCGATTCCATCTGCTGCGCATGCAATAAAGTATGGGGAAAATCAATTTCCTGGTGAAGCATGGCGATTTGGCAATCTTTGTCTAAGTAATCTACTACCCCATGCACAAAGTGGCTCACCCGAGCCCACTGATCCGCCACCAACTCCAAAGAATATTTAGATAACTGGGTGAACTACAATGCATAGACATGCTACCTTGATTCAGATTAACAAACTCGTCCTCCTTGAGCTCCCTTATCTCTCGTGGGAAGAAACGATCCATGAACACAATGTGAAACTCATCCCATCGTATCGGTCCTGCACCCGCCGCCCTGGAATCTCTCCATTGCTTAAACCATATATGTGCTACCCGCTTTAGCTAGTAGGAGGTCAAATCAACGCATTCCCCATTGTTCACCCCCATGACTTGGGTGATTTTTAGAATCTCCTCTATGGAATCGTGTGGATCCTCGTCCACATTTGACCCCGTGAACTCTAGAGGGCTCATCCTTAAGAAATCTCTCACCCTAGCTGCCACTGCATTCCCATTCCGAGGGAAATATGCCACCGTCTGATTCTGGACCTAGGCAGTCATGGCCTGTGCCAGCATCTGAATCGCCGCCCTAAACTTAGCATGGGCGGCTGGCTCTGGTACGTGCTCCTCATGAATGGGTGGAGCTAGCTGATGCTCACTATCCTGGGCACCCTCTTGATTAATACCATTTTTGTTTCTCCTGGAGTTCACTTGACGTGGAGGCATGATTTTGCAAATGCGAATAACACGAATTAGAGGAGTAAAAGGACGTTCATCGCACGACATAGATCATGAAAGAAGGGAGCATTTCCTAAACGTCTAGTAGCCTCTTCGTCATAAGTGTGGCTCGCTTCACACCCATGAAAAAGACTCAACGCGACTTTCAGACTCCCTAGGACACATAAACCTATGGCTCTAATACCAAGTTTGTCACGACCCAAACGTACACCCGGATCGTAGACATAGGACAAGTTGCCCCGAGAGACCCCAAATCGACCCATGGCATGAGCATACATCTAATTCAATCACCTGAGTGGAAGACTCAACATAAAGAACATAGTCACAACATAGCATAAGGGAAAATCAATACTAGACTTATACAATATGGCGAATACAACTTGTAGTCTGATAAGCCTTTAAACATGAAAGGCGGATTGATGGGACAACTCCCTAACTAATCCAATATCCAGAAACTGAAAGAAATAACATAGATTTTGAACATGCAGCCGTCGAAACACGAGGACTCACCAAGTACACTGAGAGCAAGGCTGAACTAGCTACGAGTGAGGATGAGCCTGAGAACTGGGACCTGTATCATGAAATGGTACAACATAGAGAGTATGCGGTCAGTACATGGAATGTACTAAGTACGCAAAGTAAGTAAAATGGAAATTTAAAACATATATGAAATTCATAAATGATCGTAAGAGTAAGACATCATGCTTGTATCATAAATCATAATAAAATATCATATGGCTCAGGATTTTCAAAGCATTCGTGACATAACATAATCATAGTCATAATAGAAGTGATTTCCTTAACAACATAATCATAACATGCATAATCATGAGGAATAGTGGGAGATTCTCTTAACCGACATACCTCACATGAGCGCACATGAAGCCCGACTTATAACCCTAGTCGGAAGGGTGTTTATATCTTACCAACGGTACGAACCATGAAAGTGTGATATCACCATGAAAAGGGCCATTTTGGACGGGGACAAACATGAAAGGGGTACCAACATACCTACGGTGGCACGTAGTTCATGAGATCCGGGGCTTGACTTGAGCCCCGAACCTACTCGGTGTTTGATACTACTCCCAAAATGTATATAGTGCTCATAATAATATAATCATGAGTTTATGGCTAGGTAATCATGATAATCGTAAACATGCTTGAACATATGTGAACTAGCCAGGCCATGAGGCCGGTGAGTCGGCCAAAAATATAATTCATGATTAATAAGATTCATACATACTCGTAGATCATGCATAGATCTTGAATTTCATAAAATCATAATGGGTAACATAATGAATTCATAATGTAAACCATAATTCATGATGGGCTTGTAAAGAACATCGATAATATAATAGATCATAAATTAATTCATCATAGGGCATGCATAATTGAGCTTAATTGCTTAGAAATCAAATTAATAATATTATAATCAATTTAAAACTCAAAATATGATCAAAATCCATAGATTATGATAATATTTCAAAATCACAAAATCCATAATTAAATCATTAAATTTTATACAAATCGAATGTAAAACCCCATGAGCTTTTAAATAAATTTTGAGTGAAATCATTGAGTAGGAACATGAGTGTGGAAGAATCCACCCATTGAAGACCTTACATACCCAAAAACACTGATTCTTAATATCCTTTAAAAGCCCAAGGTGGAATTGTGAGGAATTGGGGAAGAACTTCTTGAATCACCTTCTACCGTCCTCCCTAAACTCTTGCATGCACGAATTAGGCCTAACATGAGCTAATGCCCCCCTTAAAATACCCCATTTAAAGCTTAAAATGACATAGTTTAGAACTTAGGAACTTAGAAATTATGAAAACACCCTTATTAAAATGCAGGAAAAACACTGCCAGGGCCTCCCAACGAGGGACCTCACAAGTCTTTGCCAAGGGGCATGACTCGTGGCTAGGACCCATCATGCTTACTGCCCCAAACTCCCTAGGGGACCCCATGAATCATGGTGGCTGACCACGACTCGTGGTCACCACCCGTTGTCTTTACTGCCCTTTCCCATTTTGCCAACTGGTCCACCTAGGCCATGGGAGACCTAATGAGTCGTGTGTCCTGACCATGAATCATGGTCATGCCCGTGGTCTAACCCCAAAACTTAGTCATTCCCTTCTTGACCACGAGTCACTCCATGACTCGTGGTCACCCCTCATGACCCACCTCACAGGTCGTTCTGTGACCTGGTGCGAATTTCCAGTTTTTCTCTCTTTTGAATCCCGGGTCTAATCCTTGGGTTTCCAAGGTATAACAGTTTTTCAAGGGTCTTCCAGTAATTTCCTACCCTCCTATACTCTAAACTATGTCATTTTAAGCATATTTTCATACTATTAGAGGGGTGAAACAGTTTCCTTCCTCATTTTTCTCCCATCCAGACTTTCAAAAAACAATGTAAGATTTCCCTCAGAGCATTTTAAAGTAAGAACTAGGCCAATACATTTCTCCTAGGTTCCTCAAGGAAATTATTTGGGTTTCTTCATCAGCTATGTGGGAATTCAACTAGGGAATAGTTCTTCCCTTTTGTCCCCAAAATTCTCCCTATTTTCTTATCAGTTCCAGCCCTGCAGATTATCAATTATTAAGAAATTCTTAGTCATGCTTCATTTAATTCATGTGGAATATTGTTTTATAATAATTATAGATATTTTCCCACCAGTTTGTGACAGTATTGATGCTTATCCCTTTACAGTGAATTTAGCCCTAGTCCTTGAGAGTAGAAAAGACTAGAATCTTGCTATAGTGATTAAACCTTGAAATTTTCCTGATTCTATCAGTGTTGTGGATTCCCATATTATTTGTATATGTTGAATTCTCAGTCAGATGAATGTTAGCTTAGTTCCAGTCAAAATATTAGAATACTCAATGTCAGTTAGAAATGTCAGCTGATCAATTTGACTACAAAAATTCCTAAGGTGTCAGTAGTACCTCCCAGTTATCAGAATCAGATTTAGAACTCAGTTTTAGTGGTTCACTAGGCAGTCATAACATTTTTAAATAAGCAACTTTGACCAGCCTTAGGACCCCAGTTATAGATTACAGCTTGTTCTTTAGACGGTTAAGACGCTTCTAAATAAACAACTCTGACCAGTCTTAGAACCCAGTTCTAGAATCTAGTTTGATAAGACTCTCAGGGTGCTTCCAGGTAGGTATTCTTGACTAGTCTTGGGCCCTAGTTTTGAGCTATCAGCTTACTACTCAGTTTAGGATTATCAAGTGGGAGTAGGACTTAGCACCGAGCGGACCGGGGTTCTAGTGCACCCAGAACTATGTCGTCACAGTAGGTTACAGTTTTATTGGCCTCATGGCCATAAACTCTTGTGATCACCCCGTTGATGCCTTTATACCCTGACAAGGTATATTGGCTCCTACCGATGGAGTGTATACATCGGACTCCACGTCTAGCTCACGTGGTTATATGTCGGTTATAGACTCTCCCACTAGTCAACTCAGTCCAATTTTAGATTAGTTAAGATTAGCACTTCAGATTTAGAACATGTTCTTCGCCATCAGACAGGGTCTTTTAGACCGTTTTAGTTATTTCAGTTATTTAGCTTAGTAGCTTCAGTTGATCATTGCATGTCTTTTCAGTTCAGTTATTTCGTTTCTTATGTATGGTTTCTCTCACTTACTAAGTATATTCAAAGTATTGATGCATACTTTTGCTATATCATTTTATGATGCAGCTACAGGACCTCAGTCTCAGCCTCGCTAGCCGGTCACCTTCGAAAGACTTCAACTGTTCTAGTTGGTGAATCCTCATCTTTCGAGGTTGATGATTATTTCATTATGCTACATTTTTCTTTTTCTATTTATACCAAGAGTTAGTTGGGGGTTTGTCCCAGAAACTCATCAGTTGTAGTGGCTTTCAGACATAGACATGATTTTTTGATTTTTATCAGATTTTCAATTGATTGTAAACTTCACAATTCAACTTTATTTTGTCATAAATGTTGTATAGTAGTATTTTAAGCTTCTTCTATTTATGCTTACTCAGAATGCTAGTGTATAATAAATCAAGGGTTGAGTTGGGATTGCTTGTGACTCCAAGTACCGTGTCCTGTTCAGGGTGTTGACTCGGGTCGTGACAAACTTTGTATCAGAGCACTAGGTTAGAGTATCCTCGGATGTCTGAAAATCGCATCGAGTAGAGTCCTTTTCATGGGTGTGAAACACGCCAGACTTATGATGGGGAGGCTACGAGATGTTATTAGGAAAACTCCCTTTTATTCATACTCTTTATCATGCATTGAAATTCAATTCCAGAATCATTCTCCTAACTCGTGATCTGTTTCATTTTAGTGAATTATGCCTCCGCGACGTGGTAATGGAAGAAGGGCTGGTAACACTCACCGACCTGCCCAACCAGCCAATGCAGCCCCTCAAGATGACTCAGTGTCGTCCGCAGAGTTCAGGGCATCCATTCAGCTGCTTGCTCAAACTGTTAGCAACCAAGTGAACCAACAGGTGGTTCCAATAAACAATAATGGGTCCGCAGTAGCTGCCCCAGTGCAGGACATCACTCAGATGAACCCCCCGAATTTTCACGGATCTAAGGTGGGAGAGGACCCATGAGGGTTCATGGATGAGATTAAAAAGATCACCTGAATTATGGGTGTCAGTCCCTTAGAAAGTGCCGACTTGGCTACCTACCAGCTGAAAAGGGTAGCCCAGGTCTGGTACAAATAGTGGAAGGAGGGGAGGCCAGCGAAAGCAGGACCGGTGGAATGGGAGGAGTTCACTACAGCCTTCCTGGACAGATTCTTCCCTTGGGAGCTTAGGGAGGCAAAAGTAGCGGAGTTCATGAATCTGAGACAGGGAAACCAGACAGTAGAAGAATATGTTCTAGAGTTCACCAGGTTGTCCAAATGTGCTCCAGAGATGGTGGTCGAGCCAAGGGCTCGCATGTTGAAGTTTGTTAATAGGGTATCGAACCTAGTTCTCAAAGAGTGCAAGAAATCGATGCTAATTAAGGATATTGACCTCTCTAGCCTTATTGTCTATGCCCAGAATATGACGTAGAAAAATTGACGGATATGGAGCGAAAGAACAAGTAGGCAAGGACCAACCAATCAGATTATGGCCACCAGAGGTCTGACGGTAGTAGCCGCCCACAACAATAGCAGCAACAACAGAGAGCTCTAACACCCAGCTCAGCCAGTGCCCCTACCTTTTGGTCCCGTTAGGATCGAAAGGGTGGAGTGTCTGGCTCAGTCCGTGAGCTACAGTGCCGGCACTAAGTATCTAGCTTGCCCCAAGTGTGGCAGGAACCACCCAGGAGAGTCTCTTCAAGATCGAGAGGGCTGTTTTGGTTGTGGACAACTTGGTCATCGGCTAAAGGAGTGTCCGTCAGTAGGACAGGGAAAGTCATAGTCCACAACCTTAGTAGCTCCATCAGGCCGGCCAGCTCAGTAGGCCAACCTTTCAGGTATGGATGGAGGCCAGTGCCAAAACCGTTTTTATGCATTGTCTTCTCATCAGGATCAGGAGAGCTCACTTGACATGGTCACGAGTATGTTATGCCTTTTTTATCTAGACATGTATGCCCTACTATATCCAGGAGCCACAGTATCAGTCGTGACTCCCTACGTAGCAGTCCAGTTCGATATCAGTCCAAAGGTCCTCTCAGAATCATTTTCAGTCTCCACCCCAGTTGGTGAGTTAGTTAGAGCCAGTCGGGTGTATAGAAACTACCCAGTCTCAGTCTTCAATAAGGTCATTCCAGCTGATCTTGTAGAATTATACATGGTGGATTCTGCCTCATACTTGGCATGGATTGGTTACACTCTAATTATGCCTCAGTCGACTGCAGAGCTAGGGTCGTCAGGTTTGAGTTTCCAAATGAGCCAGCGTTAGAATGGAGGGGCAATAATTCAGCGCCTAAAGGTAGGTTTATTTCCTACCTTAAGGCCAGGAAGCTTATCTCCAAAGGGTGCATTTACAATTTAGTTTGGGTCAAAGACTCCAGCTCTGAGGCCCCAACTATCTAGTCAGTCCCAATTGTCAACAAGTTTCCTGATGTGTTCCCTGAATATCTCCCCAGAGTTCCTCTTGAACGGGAAATCTACTTTGGTATAGATCTTCTCCCAGATACTCAGCCCATCTGCATCCCTTCTTACAGAATGGCTCCAGTTGAACTTAAGGAGTTGAAGGAGCAACTAAAAGACCTTCTTGATAAGGGTTTTATCAGACCGAACATCTCTCCCTGGGGTGCTGTAGTACTATTCGTGCGAAAGAAAGACAGTACCCTTAGAATGTGCATCGATTACCGTCAATTGAATAAGGTCATAGTTAAGAACAAGTATCCCCTATCCAGAATTGATGACCTATTCGACCAACTATAAGGAGCCAGTTGTTTCTACAGAATAGATCTCAGGTCGGGGTATCAACAGCTAAGAGTCAAAAAGTGTGACATACCGAAAACAACTTTAAGGACTTGGTATGGTCACTACGAGTTTGTGGTTATGTCCTTCGGACTAACTAATTTCTTGCAGCTTTTATGGACCTGATGAATAGAGTCTTTAAGCAGTATCTAGATATGTTCATCATTGTATTTATCGACAACATTCTGGTATACTCCAGAAATGAGGAAAAGCATGTTAATCACCTGAGGATAGTGCTTTAGACACTCAGGGACACGCCAGTTGTTCGCCAAGTTCAGCAAATGCAAATTCTAGTTGAAGTCCGTGACTTTCCTAAGTCACGTGGTCTCGGGCGAGGATATTCAGTTGATCCTCAAAAGATAGCAGCGGTGAAAGACTGGCCCAAACCTATCTCCCCAATCAAAATCAGAAGTTTCTTGGGTTTAGACGGTATTACCGAAGCTTTATGGAAAAATTTTCTTCTATAGCAACCCCTCTGAGTAGGCTAACTCAGAAGAAGGTGAAATTTCAGTGGTCGGATGCGTGTGAGAAGAGTTTCCAGGAATTAAAAACTCGACTCACTACCGCTACGGTGTTGACCCTATCGGAAGGATCAGATGCATTTGTAGTATATTGTGACTCTTCCAGAGTTGGACTCGGTTGCATTTTGATGCAGCGGGGCAAGGTGATAGCCTACGCCTCCAGATAGCTTAAAGTTCATGAAAAGAATTATTCTACTCATGACTTGGAGTTGGAAGCGGTGGTTTTTGCATTGAAAATATGTAGACACTACCTATACGGGGCTCACGTGGATGTTTTCGTCGATAACAAGAGCCTTTAGTATGTAATCACCCAGAAAGATCTCAATCTTCATCAAAGAAGGTGGTTAGAACTCCTGAAGGACTATGACATGAGTGTGCTTTATCACCTGGTCAAAGCCAATGTGGTGGCGAACGCCTTGAGCAGAGTATCTATGGGGAGTTTGGTCCATGTTGAAGAAGGCAGAAAGGAACTGACGAAGGATATTCACCGACTAGCTTGGTTAGGGGTGAAGTTGGTTGACTTAGTTGAGGGTGGAGTGGTAATGCAAAGTGGGTCAGAATTCCTCGTTGATTGTTGAAGTTAAGTCTAGACAGGATGAAGATCCCATCCTACTTAAACTTAAGGAAGCGGTTCTCAAAAGAGAGGTTGAGGCTTTCTCCTAAGGGGGAGATGGTGTGCTCCATTACCAGCGCAGATTGTGTGTACCGGATGCCGGTGAATATAGACAGTAGATACTGGTAGAAGCACATAGCTCGAGGTACTCCATCCACCCTGGTGCTACTAAAATGAACTGCAATTTGCGGGATATTTACTGGTGGAACGGCATGAAAAGAGACATCACTGAATTTGTAGCTAAGTGCCTGAATTACCAGCAAGTCAAAGTAGAGCCCCAGAGATCGGGAGGTATGACTCAGGATATCAGCATACCCACGTGAAAGTGGGAAGAAGTGAATATGAATTTTATTACGGGTGTGCCTCGAACTCAATGGCAACATGATTCTATCTGGGTAGTAGTAGACCAGATAACAAAGTTAGCACACTTCCTCCCAATTAAAACTACAGATGCAACTGAGGACTATTCTAGGAATTATATCTAGGAATTAGTCATACTTCATGGGGTTCCATTATCCATTATCTCAGATAGAGGTACCCAGTTCATCTCGCACTTCTGGAAGTCCTTTCAAAAGGGACTTGGTACCTAAGTCAAGCTCAACACAACTTTTCACTCACAGACAGATGGACAAGCTGAGCGGACTATTCTAACCTTAGAAGATATGTTGAGAGCATGCACGATTGATTTCAAGGGTAGTTGGGATGATCACTTGCTTTTCATAGAGTTTTCTTACAACAACAGCTACCACTCCAGTATCCACATAGCCCCGTTTGAGGCATTGTATGGCAGGAGATGTAGATCTCCTATCGGGTGGTTTGAGGTTGGTGAAGCTACTTTAATCGGGCCAAACTCGATTCATGAAGCTATGCATAAGGTACAACTCATCAGAGAAAGATTGGAAACGGCTCAGAGCCGCTATAAATCTTATGCTGATGTGAGGAGAAGAGAATTGGAGTTTGTTGTGGATGACTAGGTTTATCTGAAAATTTCACCCATGAAAGGGGTGATAATATTTGGAAAGAAAGGAAAGCTCAGTCCGAGATATGTGGGACCCTACAGAATTCTGAGGCAAATTGGTAAAGTAGCTTATGAACTAGAATTACCTTCAGAGTTGGCATTTGTGCACCCAGTATTCCATGTGTCACTATTGAAGAAGTGCGTCGGTGATCCAACATCAATTGTACCATTGGACAGTGTGGGATTGAAAGATTGTCTCTCATACGAAGAGGTCCCATTCCAGATCCTTGACCGCCAGGTTTGTAAGCTGAGGAACAAGGAGGTAGCTTTAGTCAAGGTCTTATGGAGAAATCAGAAGGTTGAGGGAGCTACGTGGGAGGCCGAAGCAAATAAGATGGATAGATACCCCTATTTGTTCCCTTCCGGCTCAGTTTCAGTTTAAGGTATCAATTTCCTCCCCAAAACTACATTCAGTTCATATGTTTCGATTTCTTTCATGTAAATGAATAGGTGTATGATTAGTGAATTCAGTTCAAACTAGTGAGTCAAGTAAGAGGTAGTCATTCCGCTAGTTTCCAGCTTTCATGATCAGTATTTGTGTATAAATATTTCTATTATCTGCTTTCCTATGTGTTTTCCAACATTCGAGGACAAATGTTCCCAAGGGGGAGATATTCTAATGCCCCAGAAACTCAAAGACCAGGCCCGAGACTTAAAACAGAGAAAACTGGAAAATCTACAACAGGTCACATAACAAGTCATTTTGTGACCCGTAGGAGGTGACCACGAGTCGTTAAGTGACTTGTGGTGGGGACAATGGACTTAGTTCAAAAATTTAGGAAAAAGGGGTGACCACGGGATAAGTCATGGGGTGCCCCGATCAGGATTTGATTAAGAGTTAGAGAAGGTCAGGCAGTGTACCCAAGGGGTCCTTACCATGACTCATTTGGGACACCACGAGTCGTCGTGTCACCCTTGGGGACTCCAGGGAAGTGTGGGGCAGTGGAGTACACGAGAGGTGACTATGACAACCATGACTTGTTAGGTCCCCAGTGGCGACTAGTGTGAGGGAATCAGGCAATGTACTTGACGATAGTGACCACAAGTCGTGGTCACTTTTCACGACCCGTTAGGTCCCCCGTGGGAACTGACGATCAATTTTCCTTGCGAGTTTTTCAAGGGTATTTTAGTAATTTTCTACCCTTCTAGGCTCTAAACTATGTCGTTTTAAGCATATTTTCAAACTATTAGAGGGGTGAAACGGTTTCCTTCCTCATTTTCCCCCATCTATACTTTCAGAAAACAACGTAAGATTTCTCTTAGAGCATTTTAGAGCAAGAACTAGGGCAATCCATACTCTTAGGTTCCTCAAGGAAATTCTTTGGGTTTTTGCATTAGGTATGTGGGAATTCAACAAGGGAATAGTTCTTCCCTTGTGTCCCCAAAATTCTCCCTATTTTCTTTATCAGTTCTAGCCCTGCAGATTACCGAATGTTAAAAAATACTTAGTCATACTTCATTTAATTCATTTGGAATATTGTTTTATAATAATTATAGATATGTTTCCACCAATTTGTGACAATATTAATGCTTATCCCTGTATAGTGAATTTAGCCCTAGTCCTTGAGAGTAGAAAAGACTAGAATCTTAGTATAGTGACTAAACCTTGAAATTTTCCTGATACTATCAGTGTTGTGGATTCTCATATTATTTGTATATGCTGAATTCTCAGTTAGATGCATGTTAGCCTAGTTTCAGTCAAAATGTTAGACTACTCAGTGTCAGTCAGAAATGTTAGCTGATCAGTTTGATTACAAAAATTCCTGAGGTGTCAGTAGTACCGCCCAGTTATCAGAATCAGATTCAGGACTCATTTTTAGTGGTTCACTAGGCGGTCATGACACTTTTAAATAAGCAGCTTTGACCACCCTTAGGACCCCAATTATAGATTATGGCTTGTTCTTTAGACGGTTACGATGATTCCAGATAAACAACTTTGACCAGTCTTAGAACCTAGTTCCAGAATTCAATCCGATAAGACTCTCAGGGTGCTTCCAGATAGATATTCCTGACTAGTATTAGGCCCCAGTTTCGAGCTATCAACTTAGTAGTCAGTCTAGGATTATCCAGTGGGAGTAGGACTTAGCACCGAGCGGACCGGGGTTCCAACGCACCCAGGTTCCCAAACCTACGTTGCCATCATAGGTTATAGTTTTATTGGCCTCATGGCCCCAGACACTAGTGATCACCTAGTTTATGCCTTTATACCTTGGAAAGGTATATCTGGTCCTACCAATGGGGTGTATACATCAGACTCCACCTCTAACTCACGTGGTTATACGTCAGTTATAGAATCTTCCACTAGTTAACTTAGTCCAATTTTAGATCAGCTAAGATCAGTACTTTAGATTTTGAACATGTTCTTGACCATTAGACAGGGTCTTTTAGATCATTTCAGTTATTTAGTTTAGTAGCTTCAGTTGGTCATTGCATGTCTTTTCAGTTTAGTTATTTCATTCTTGTGTATGGTTTCCCTCACTTACTCAGTACATTCAAAGTACTGATGCATACTTTTATGTTGTATCATTTAATGATATAGCTGTAGGACCTCAGTCTCAGCCTCGCTAGCCGGTCACCCTCGGACGACTTCAGCTGTTCTAGTTGGTGAGTCCTCATCTTTTGAGGACGATGATTATTTCATTCAGCTACATTTTTCTTTTTCTATGTAGACTTGGAGTTAGCTGAGGGCTTGTCCAAGCAACTCATCAGTTGTAGTGGCTTTCAAACATAGACATTATTTTTAGATTTTTATCGGATTTTTCGTTGATTATAAACTTTATGATTCAGCTTTATTTATCATAAATGTTTTATAGTAGTATTTTAAAGCTTACGCTAGTTATTCTTACTCAGAATACCAGTGTATGATAAACCAGGGGTTGACTTGGGGTTACTTGTGACTCCAAGTACCATGTCCCGTCCATGGTGTAGACTCGGGTCGTGATAATGGGGGTGGAAGATTTTTCCCCATTCATAATCCTACATACCCGGGGAAGTGACTCCTTGACTTGTCTGTAAAAACCCAAGAAGGATTTGAATAGGTTTGATGAAGAACCTAGCCTTAGTCTTGAGAGGAAATTCCAACTATCATTCTATGAATGGAATGAATAATTTAGCTAAGTTAAACCCCTTTAATTTGACTCTTAGGAAGCCCAAAATGACGTCATTTAGGCATTAGAAGTATAGGAGTTTACCAAAATACCCCCGGACTGTCGAAATTTTAAAATAACAGGCATAACCAAGACCCCTACAATGAGTCATGGTCACAAACAACGGACCGTTGGTTCGTCCGTTGTTTCCTCTTCTTTCTCCAAAATTCTCTGAATCTAATTCAATGACACAAAATGACGACCCATTCAATTAAATAACGATTCATACAATCCCCTCGTGGGTTCTAGGCCAACTTTTGGCAGTTCACTGGAATTGATCCAATAGCCACATACGACAACCTGTGGGATGGAGGGACGTGTCGTCCATTGACTCATTGTATGGCCCTAGTGCCATTTTCTACTGAAAGTCTTGGGTTTGATCTAAGGAACTTTTTAGGGTATTACAACATGCAGCTTTTTGACATGGACATAAGATAACATGAGTTCTCTTAGACATAGGGGACATAGCATGAGACATTAATTCATAAGGCCTGACATGATTTCATTTAGACATAAGGGTATAACATAATGTAGGGTTTTAGCCTTTATAGATCATAGGCATAAACATGGGACATGGAGTCATAAATTTTATAGAGTAGGATTACAATAATTAACTCCCACATCTTCCTCTCGTTTGGGAAACAAATGTGGATATTTTGCCTTTATATCATTTTCGGCTTCCCAGGTAGCCTCTTCAATATTGTGATTTCTCCAAAGTACTTTCATAGATGGTACTTCTTTAATTCTCAATTTATAAATTTGGTGATTAAGAATCACAATAAGGACCTCTTCACAGGTCAGGTTCTCTCTTACACCTATATCCTTGATCTAAACCACAAGGGACGGATCTACCATACATTTCTTTAGCATAGATATATGAAAGACTGGATGCACTGATGCCAACTCTGTAGGCAATTTGAGCTCATAGGTTATCAACCCAATCCTTTTCAAAATCTTATACGACCCGATATATCTAGGGCTAAGTTTTCCTTATTTTCCAAATCGCATAATGCCTTTCATAGGCAAAACCTTTAGAAATACTCAATCATTAACATTAAACTCCAAGTCTCTTTGTTGTATATCTGAATAGGATATCTGGAGACTTTGGGCAGTATGTGACCATTCCCGAATCAGCTTGAATTTCTCCATAGCCTGATTACCAAGTCTGACCCTAATAGTTTTGCTTCACCTACTTGAAACCAACCAATGGGTGATCTGCATCTTCTCCCACATAGAGCCTCATAAGGTTCCATCTTAATATTGGTATATAACTATTATTATACGCAAACTAAACCAGTGGTAGGTGATCATGCCAATTTCCTTTGAAGTCCAAAGCACATGCTCTCAATATATCTTCGAGCATCTGAATGGTGCACTCAGCCTGCCATCTATCTGTGGGTGTAAGGTAGTGCTAAGATTTAAAAGTTTCCCTAAACCTTTATGGAAAGGCTTCGAAAAGTTGTCCTCGAACTAAGAACCTCTATCGGAGATAGTGGATACTGGTCTCATGTAGTCTGACAATCTCTCAAATATATAACTTGGCATAATCTTTTGCGGAGTCTGTCGTCTTCATAGGAAAAAAGTGCATGAACTTGGTAAGATCATCCATAATCTTCCAAATCGAGTCATGTTTCCATAAGGAACAAGGTAGACCAATTATAAAGTCTATGTTAATAATCTCCCATTTCCACTCGAGAAATTCAATATTCTGCATTAGGCCACCAGGCCTTCGGTGCTCTCTTTTAACTTGTTGGCAATTTGGACACTTAGCCACATAGTTCGCTATGTTCTTCATCATATCGTTCCACCAATAAATTTATTTTAGATCATGTTACATTTTAGTAGAACCTGGATTGATAGAATACCTAAAACAATTTGCTTCATCCATAACTCTTTCCCATAGATTCTCCACATTTGGAACACATAATCTTCCTTGGTACCTTAGAGTACTATTTCTACTAGCTCAAAAGCCATAGTATTTTGCTTGTGAATTCCTTCTTTCATCTTGTGCGAGATTGGATCTTCATATTGTTTCTCCTTCACTTCTACTACTAGGGACAATTTTGCCCTATTCTAAACAACCACATTTCCATCTTTAGAGTCTAGCAATCCAACTTTTAGACTAGCCAATTTGTAAACGTCTTTGGTCAATTATCTCTTACCTTCTTCCACATGTGCCATACTTCCATGTACCATCGTCTAAGAGCATCGGCTACTATGTTAACCTTTCCAAGATGATAGAGAATCTCAAGATCATAATCCTTAAGCAATTCAATCCATCTTCATTGTTTGAGGTTCAACTCTTTCTGTTTGAGGATGTAATGAAGACTCTTGTTGTCTATGAAGATATCCGCATGAACTCCATACAAATAGTGATTTATCTTTAGCACAAACACTACAACGTCTAACTCCGAGTCATGCGTTGGGAGTTCATCTCATGGATTTTTAACTGTTTGGATGTATAGGATACAACCTTCTTACGTTGCATCAAAAAAACACAACCAAGACCAGTTCTCGAAGTATCACAATAGACCATGAACTCTGGTAAGGTCAGAACTAGAGTTGTGGTCAATTTGGTCTTTAACTCTTGGAAACTTTTCTCGCATGCATCTGAGCATTGGAACTTTGCTTTTTTCTGTGTCAATTTAGGCAATGGGCTAGATATGGTCGAGAACACTTCTACGAACCATCTGTAATAGCCTGCCAATCCCAAAAAGTTCTTGATCCCTGTAGGAGTTGTGCGTCTGGGCCAATTCTTTACCGCTTCTATCTTTTGGGAGTCAACCCTGATACCCTCATCTATTACCACATGGCCTAGGAATGCCATTGAGTTCAACCAAAATTCACATTTTGAAAACTTTGCATTCAATTGATGATCTCGAAGAGTCTGCAGTACTAACCTGAGGTGGTTTGCATGCTCAACCTCATTTTTTGAGTACACTAATATGTCATCGATAAAGACAATTACAAAGAGGTTAAGATAAGATTGAAAAACCTCTATTCATGAGGTCCATAAAAATAGTTAGGGCGTTTGTCAATCCAAAAGACATAACAAGGAACTCAATATGTCCATACCAAGTCCTGAAAGTTGTTCTCAAAACAACTTAATCTCTAACCTTCAATTGGTGATAACCCGGCCTGAGGTCAATCTTTGGGAATTACTTGGCATCCTGATGTTGGTCAAACAAGTCATCTTTCCTCGAAAGAAGGTATTTATTCTTAATCATTACTTTGTTCAACTACTGATAGTTTATATACATACTTTGTTCATTGGATTGGGCCTCGCTGCAGTGGTCACTTGATCGTTGCCACGGTCTTGCTGCAGCGGAAGAAGTCCCACTGTAGTGTTACTGCCATGACAATAGCTCGACTTAGCTGCAAACCCACCATTATCTTATCTCTTTTCCACACTCTATTCATTACGGTCATCCAAGCTATTCATATTCGTCAATGAACAATCGACACATCAAAACCACATGGACTATACAATGAACCATTCATTTAAGTTTTCACCACTCATTATGAGTCCCCATTTAACTCCACATAGACCATCAAATCATTATAAACACATCAAAAATTCAAGTGCACAAAATACATGACTGTAACTTCAGTTCATTCAGGTTCTCACATTCTCCGATCGATCTTACTTCTTACATTTAGTGAAATAATACAACAAATGGTGATATGCTAGGAACAAGCCTCCGCCATATTACCATGAACACTCAATCACTGAACATCGATGTACACATATGCTAGAGGGTCTTATTTTTGCCCTTCCAGTCATTACCTGTAGGGGACTCTAGAAATCCATGTACTTTACCGGCGTGGTACTCGCTCCCCTCATCTGCTCATCCAGATGCTCCCCTTGAACATGATCCACTCAACCATCATTGCTCCCCTGGATACTAGTCTCGAGCATAAGCCACTCATCTTAGGACATTCATATTATCCACCTTCTTTCACACATCTCAGTGTTTTACCACTCAGTCATTTTATTTGACCCTGGGAAGGCCTCATTTTACCTTCCTTAACTCGATTACTCACACAATTCATGAACCGCATTCAAAAAATACAAACGAATATAACCAACCTCTCAACATCCAATTTTCATATTACATAAATAATGATTTCATAGCTTATTGTTCAATGTCTAGAGACCAATTCACGCAAAATCATTCCACACACATATACACTATTATCTAAAGTCTAACTCCTATTAAATTGTAACCTACCTCGATTGAAGATAGGAAATCTTAGTTACTCTGCTAGAGCCTTGCCTTTCCTCAGCGCTTGATAATGCTCAAACCATACTTCCTACCGAAGTATGAAGCGGACGTTGTCAATAAAGAACCCAACTAGAGATTGGGGTCGATCCCACAGAGAATATGGAAGGATATAGAAGAACGCTAGTATTTAAGCTTTTAAGTCAATTATCTCCTAAAGGGGGAAATTTGTAAAAGTAACAAGTAATATTGTTGACAAATTGAATGTTAATTCATAATTAATGCAATTAACTAGGGTAAGTGTTCCCCACTGCATTTACCTTTTTGGCTCCTGCTCCCAGGTTTTGCTTTATAATAAAATATAATGACGTGCGCATGTGAGCCAACTTCTGGTCGCGATCTTCTTCCTTCCTACGTTGGTCTGCAGTCAAACCAACTGCATATGTACCGATAGCTGCATCTGCCTCCCTAGTATGACATGCCCTGTTTGTCTTGGTGACCCTGTCAAGGATAGTCGCAGCTTGCTCCTAGGTGTGACTCATTAATGCTCCTCCGACCACCGTGTCTGCAACAACTTTTGTGCTATTATTTAAAGACTTGTAAAAAATTTTCCAACAAACTATCATCAGTGATTGTATGGTTTGGGCACTTTGTCAACTTCTTCTTGAACCTCAACCAAGTTTCATACAAACCATCCCTATGGTATTTCTTCAACATGGAGACATGGAAGGTTGGATGTGTCCTTGATTGTGCTGGTGGTAATGCTAATTTATAAGCTACTTCCCCTACATGCCGAAGGATCTCAAATGGCTCAATGTATCTTGGGCTCAGCTTGCCCCGTTTTCCAAACTGCATCACCCCCTTCATGGGGGAGACCTTGAGCAACACTTGTTCACCCACCATGAACTCCATGTCCCTCACCTTTTTCTCTAGATATTGCGTCTGCCTACTTTGAGCAGCTACCAATCGTTCTTGAATAACCCAAACTTTTTCCAAGGAATCCTTAAGCAAGTCAGTAACCCAAGGCCTCACCTCAAATACACTGAATCATCCAATTGGAGACCTGCATTTTCTCCCATACAGAGCTTTAAATGGTGCCATGCCAATACTTGGATAATAGTTGTTATTGTAAGCAAACTCTGCCAAAGTTAAAAATTTATCCCAGTGGCCACCAAAATCGATCACGTAAGCTTAGAGCATGTCCTCTAACAAATGAATTATCCTTTCTGACTACCTTTCTGTCTGCAGATGGAAGGTTGTTCTAAGGTCCAACCTGGTACCTACCTCTGCCTACAAAGTCCTCTATAAATGGTAGGTAAACTGTGTACCCCTGTCCGACACTATCAAAATTGGCACCCCATGCAATTGAATCACCTCTTTCACATATAGCTTGGCCAGTCTCTCAGCATTGTAAGTTACTTGAACAGGTAAGAAATGGCAGACTTAGTCATTTTGTCAATGCCCCAAATGAAGTAAAACTTCCCCAATATCTTTGGAAGACTAACTATGAAGTCCATTGCTATATGCTTTCATTTCCTCTCTGGGATGGGCATCCTCTAAAGTACTCCCCCAGGCTTCTGATGCTCGTACTGCACCTACTGATAGTTCAAACACTGGGCAACATGATCAATAATTTACCTCTTCATCTTGCCCCACCAATAATGGTGTTTAAGGTCATGATACATTTTAGTAACCCCAGGATGGATAGAGTACCTCGAGTTGTGAGCTTCTGATGGGATGGTTCTCAAGACCCCTTTATCTTTTAGCACTGCTTCCTTAGCTTCTCATCATAAGACCTTGTCCCAGATCTTGTTCAGTTTTGCATCCTCAAACTACTTGGCTTTACCTCTTCTAATAGTGATGACTTAACCTCCATGTTGGCTAGTATCCCACCTATTTTTGTCAATGAAAATATCATCAAGATATTCTCCAGTATTCGAACTTCTCTGGCAATCAGCCGCCGAGTAGCTTCCAAACAAGTAGGTTGCCCATACTCATTGCTTTCTGTCTCAAGGCATCTGCCACCATATTGGCCTTCCTTGGGTGATATAGGATTGTAATGTCATAGTCCTTAAGCAGTTCCATCCATCTTCGCTACCTCAGATTAAGGTCTTTCTAGGAGAACAATATTGTAGGCTGCGATAGTCCGTGAACACCTCACAACGGGCCCCGTACAAGTAATGCCTCCAAATTTTCAACGCAAACGCTGCCAACTCCAGGTCATGTGTAAGGTAATTCTTCTCGTGCACTTTCAACTATCTAGAAGTATAAGCAATGACCTGTCCTTCCTTCATTAACACAACATCCAACCTAGACCATGAGGCATCACAATAAACTACAAAATCTTTACCTCCCATCGGTAGTGCCAGGATCGGTGCCATCATTAATAGGGTTTTGAGTTTATGCAAACTCTTTTCACATTCCTCAGACTATTAGAAAGGCACATCCTTCAGAGTCAACCTTGTCAATACTGAGGCAATGGATGTAAATCCCTTCACAAACCGGCGATAATAACTGGCCAGCCCTACGGCGATAAATCCAGATAGGGTTTGAAGATATCGTTCATCAAGCTCATGAATGGTGATGGAGCTTTAGTGAGTCTGAAGGACATGACTAGGAACTCATAATGTCCATACCTAGTCCGAAAAGCTGTCCTGGGAATATCCTCAGCACGAATCTTCAACTGATGATAGCCCAATCTCAAATAAATCTTTGAGAACACTGCTACCCCCTGTAACTGATCAAACAGGTCATATATCAGGGGAAAAGGGTATTTATTCCGGATGGTTACCTTATTCAACCGACGATAATCAATGCACATCTGCATACTATCATCCTTCTTTTTCACAAACAAGACCGGGGCACCCCACGGAGAGACACTCGGCCTAATAAACCCTTTACTATGTAGTTCCTACAACTTTTCCTTGAGTTCCCTCAACTCAGATGGTGCCATTCTATATGGTGTTATAGAAATAGGTCAGGTCCTTGGCTCTAGATCTATGCAGAAGTCGATATCGCAGTCCGACGGCAAGCTAGGCAGATCCGCAGAAAATACCTCTAAGAATTCATAAACTACCGAGATCGACTCTATGGAAGGACCCTCTAAGCTGGTATCCCGAATATGAGTTAAATATGTTGAACAACCCTGCCCTATTAATTTCTAGGCACGAATATAAGAAATGAGTTTCTTAGGAGCAGGGTTATAATTTCCTTTCTGTTCCAACCTAGATGACCCTAGCCCCACTTTGCTGGTTGTCTTGCATGGTAATCCAGAATGGCATGGTACGGAGACAACCAACTCATTCTCAAAACAACATCAAAATCTACCATGTCTAAGACACCAAATCTACCCGAGTATCAGAACCGATGAAATCAATAATATAAGCACGACAGACCTTATCCACCACCAAAAAATCCTCAATAGGAGTAGACACATGGATAGGAGTATCAAGTACATCACAAGCAAGATCCAACCCCACTGCAAAATAAGAAGACACATAGGAAAAAGTAGAACCAGAATCAAACAAAGTCGTATCCATTTTGTCACATACAAAAATCATACCTATGATAACAGCGTCTGAAGCCTCTGCCTTGGGCCTATCCAAAAATGCATAGAAGTGAGCCTAATTACCTGCTTGATACCCTCCCCTATTGGGCTATGCAACCCCTCTATCGGACTGATTGCCACCCCTTTTGACCTAGGCACTGCCTCTACCCAATTGGATGCCACCTCTAATCGCTGGCTGATTGCTCCTCCCTTGCTCTGGGCGATCCTCTTCTAAATGCATTCCCTCCTCTCGTGACAAGGGCTAGAGCTCAAGGAGTTGTGTGCGGAGTAATCTGCCCTTCATAGACAAACCTACTCCTCGCACTCATGGCACACCTTCTCAATCACTAGTCTCTGAGTTGGAACAGAAGAAATAGGGTGAGCCCCAAAATCTGAATGAACTACTTGAGTACTCCCGACTGTACCTGATGGAGGCAGAGTGGTCCTTGGTGGACCCGACTGACACTTGCATGGCTGACTAAATAGGGCATCCTGAGTAGTCCTGGGGTACGAGAGTCCTAGCGAAGGAGCCACTATAAGCACCCACCTTTCGAGCCTTCTTCTCAGCACTCTTTGCGTAGCCATCCTATTTCACCCCCTCCACATTTTTATAAACTCTACTACCTCCTGGAAGGTCTTACCTGCAGATACCATATGAAGGGCTAATAGCTGGAGACCCAAATTCGGGCCCTTAACAGATCATCTGATCCTCTTCTCTTCTCTAGGCAATAAGGGCAGAGCATACCTGGACAGTGAGTGGAATTGGGCCTTGTATGCTACAACGGAAGAGGTTCCCTGCTCAATGGTGGTGAATTCATCCCACCTCCAATCTCGTAGGGTATGTGGCATGTACTTCTCCAGAAAAGTGGAGTAGAACTGGGTCCAGGTCAATGGTGGTGACCCCTCTAGTCTGCACTCCACAAAATCCCTCCACTAGAGCTTGGCATCACCCATCTGCTGGAAGGTGACAAACTCTACCCCATACATCTCTACTTCCCCCATTTTGTGGAGCCTCTCATGACAATCAATGATAAACTCATAGGCGTCCTCCGCCTCGGTACTGTAGAAGTTTGGAGGCTTTATATTGGTGAACCTCCATAATAAGTCATGCTCCTCTCCAATCATTGCCGGTATCAATATTTAGAGCCACAGAAGCTGCTCTCGACTGATGCCCTACGAGAGTCACTGGCATTGCCCCATTACCCATGAGGTCTATCAGAAGGTTAAGGACCTGAGTCAGGACCTCAAAGGATGCTGGAGCGGCTGCAGCCTCTCCCTGAGTAGGAACCTCTACCTCCATATCCACCCTCTCTTGCACCACTGGTGGTACTAGAGATGCTGTCTCTCCCAAACTAGAGTAGGAGCATAGGCCCCTCCTCTGACAGTAGCAGGCCTCCACCCACGACCTCTGCTGCGAACTGTGGCTACTGCTACTGGCTCGGGTGCTTCCTCTCTATTTTCGCTTGCACGTGTTCTTACCATTTGTGAGAGAAATAAAGAAGAGTTGTCAGATACCAATTGAAATCAAGTAATAGCATGAAAAGGAAAGAAAGAGGAGGGTTTTCCTAAAGTCCTATAGCCTCTCAAAGATAAGTTACGAATGTCTCCACAATGATCCGCAAGACTCTACTAGACTCGTCCTTGTGCAATCAGATCAACAAACCTAGAGCTCTGATACCAACTTCGTCATGACCCAAATGGCCGTGTTGGCACCCACACTAACCCCCCAGTGGGTGAACCAACATTTCCTAACTATTACCCAAAACCTTTAACAGTTAATAAGAATAACACACATTATGAAAATGATTAACGAAACATCAATATAATAAAAGGAACCAATAACAATCCGTTGTTAAAACACTCCCAGAACTTGATACATTGTACACTAGGACATCTACTAATATTTGTCTAAGAGTAATCCATTAAAAAAAGAAAATGCCAAGAAAATAATCAGTTTATGAACTAGAGACATCAGTCGCAGAAGGGTCGATCTACACTTCTTAAGGCGCTCACCTTTCTATAAATCCAATGCTACTTTAAAGATGAGTTGCCGGGATTGGGTTCTGCACTCAGAAAAAAGTGCATGAGTAGTGTCAGTACAAAATATAACACTGGTAGGCATCATCAACCGACCTTAAAAAACAATATATATATATATATATATATATATGAAAATAATATTTGATTACCTTAGAACACCATTTCAGTAGATAATACTCATTCAGAATTTAAATTTGCGTAGGGTGCTAGCTGGCCTACTCACTGGATTAGGCTATGTTGCAATGGTCACTTGACCGTTGCCATCGTCTCATTGCAGAGGAAGAAGTCTAGTTGCAGTGGTACTGCCTTGGTAGTTGCTCGACTTAGCCGCACACCCACTGATAACGTTCAAATACACTCCTTATTTAAAGAAAATGTAAGCGATTGGTTTATCAAAATAAATAACCTAACGGGTGTCGAGGTCAAGTCCAACAAGGAATAGAGAATGATTTACACAAGAGTTTGTTTAGTGAATTGAATTGATTCACATCCATGCAACAGAGACATAAAAGTAAATTTTGGGGGAAGTGAATGCAATAATACTGTGAACTCTACAATTAGCTAATCAAGAAAGTAAGATGACCAAAATCGAGAAACAATAACGAGCAAAGGCCAGAGGTGTGGTGTAGATAGGATGTCAATCAAATTAGGATTTACTAGACAATCAAGTTATTACTAATATGTGTAAATAACCTTGGAAAAGATGGCGTCCGATGTTTTTCAACCACTTGGGTGCCTTATCCTCAAGTCCTTTCGAACCTCAAGGTGCAATTCAACTATTCCAATATTGGTTTGGGTTAGGGGCTGAGCTACTCTAGCCATCATCCTCTAAAGGGATTATGACCATGGGTTTTGGCTATTTCTAGCCCAACCCTATATAATCAAATCCCAATCCACTATTAAGTTCTCCCCCATTACTTCATTCTTCTTTTTCAAGCTAAAATTAAGTAAGAAAATAATACCCATATTTGTAACTATGAGCAATCAACTATAACTTAAGGAGAATTCAATATATTTACACTAATTGAGTAATAACAAGATAAATCTAGCAATACCCAATTAAATCAATCACCCATCATCACACACATATAGCCATAGATTTAGCTACACATAATTAAGAAACACAAGAGCATATTTATCAATAAACTCAATAATTTCATCATTAAGAGTGAGCACAATCAAGCTCAAAATATCTCTTCAATGGTGGTTCTACCTTGCTAAAGAAGATGAAGATGAAAAAGTAATATTCAAATATTTCTTCTCTTCTCTAATGGAGTTCTCTCTCTCTCAAAAGTAATGGGAATAATCAATTTTATGTTCAAAGTACTTTTTCTAGAATATGTACAAAAGTAGGTCATAACATTCTCCTTTTTTTAAGGCTGGACATTTTTGCCCTTTTTAGGCATCTTTCACTTGTGATGGAACCGACAGTTCGTCAGTATCTATTCGCGGACCACTGATTGGTTGAGGCTAGTGTCGAGTGAAGTCTAGGACAGTTTGGCATTTGTCACCAGCGGTAAGCCGGATGTGGTTCTGCGAGCCTTCGGTTGCATTTGTTCTTCATTCCAGTGAATATCTGCGGTCAGCTAGCATTTCACTGGTGTCCTCCGGTGGAGCGCTGATTTTCACTTGAATTTCCTCCTTTTTTCTCAACTTCATGCTCCTTCTCTTCAAGTTACATACATGCAACATCCAAACGAAAAAGGGTATAAAATTCAACTAAAAGACTTGAAAACTAAGCTAAGCTACTCAAGAAGTTTGACTAGTTTCTCCTCTGACCCGGAGTGGATTCTAGGGGAGCTCATGCTTAAGAGCCTAATGAGTTGGTAAATTACCCACTCATCAAACCCCCAAACTTGAACTATTATTTGTCCTCAAGTAATGCAATTCTTATCAGTTTATCAAATGAAATGCATGCCACTCCACAAGAGTATATGTATCAATGACCACTTAATCTATGACAACCCCAAAAATACTCACCAACTCACAGGAAAAGAGAAGCAATTCACCTAAAAATGTGGAAAAATTTCAACAGGCAACCACAATTCAAAGGCATGATTCACAACTGCTTTCATTTTTTGCAAAACACGAGCATAGTTTATCCAATCAAATACATATAGCTTCTCAAATCATAATCACTTCACATTCAAAGTTTTTCTTGGAGCTCACATTGCTCATGCCTCAATCACATCAATGCAAGTACGCCCTCAAAAGGAGTGATGCCACTCTCTATAAGAGAGAATTTCCTTTCTATATCGTAAATCAATGTACACATAAGGGATTATGGAATAAGATTATCACACTCACTCTCACAAAAGAAATCTTCATGCACACAACTTGACCCATAGGCTTGCCCTTCGTGTAATTTGCCGCTACTATAGAGCAACTACACTCAAAATCAATTAAGATTTGCGGGTCATAATGAAGGCTAGGGGTAATGGTAGGACAAATATTTAGATCTAGTGACTAGAACCTTCTTAATGCCTTTATGTGAACACTTTATCCTCCCATCCAACTCTTTAGATCACTTTACCTTATTCCTCCTTTTTCATCTATCTTCATATTTTATTTCTCAAAGGCCTTCCTTGTAGCTCTTTTGGCTCTCATATTAAGCCTTATCTAAGAAAGAGGTAAGAACATTCCCCTATTATTTTTCTCTTTTGGTAATTCAAGGTTTCTCAACCCATCATTTCATTCTTTTTTATCATAATTTGGTGCTACCTCATATTTAGGCTCATCATATTTCCCGCCCTTTCTTGTAAACCCCCAAACTTAGGCTTTTTGCCTCTTTCTCATTGCTTTCCTTATCTTTGCCTATGTCTTGGGCTTCAAGCCTCCATTATTTTCTTTCATTCATCACTAGAAATTAGGGAGGATGGGTGCCAAAGAAGAGGGTTGCAAAAAGGGACATTGTCTTGTAATTGTGATTTTCAAGAATAAAAACGGTCCAAAGGCTCAATATTGGCTAGTAAGGGAAGACATTTTCAGAGTTCATTTTCGGTGAAGTGACTACTCAAGCCTAAAATCATGTTCTAAGTGCAGCTACATCTAGGATTTTGCCTTGAGTCACACTTAGGAAAAGTTCTAGACAAGAAGAGATGCATGAGATTCATTCAAAAATCTTTACCACACAAGGCATCACACCCAAAGAGTTCACACAAGTAATTATTATCACAAGATTTTGATTCAAGATATGAGAGTATGCAAATCCACAAGCCAAACAGGGAATATGTAATGTATGACAAGAGAGTGCTACATTTCCCATTTCAAATGCCATTTTTTTCAACTTAATTTTTCATTCCACACAAGAATTTTTGGTGGTAGCTCTCAAAAATAGTTCCACAAGAGACTCAAAGAAAGACATGGCATTTTCCCTTAAGAGAGTCGCCTTACAATCTATCATTGGAAAATGTCAATCTGATTTAAAAAATTAAAAAAAATAAAAGAAAATGCTCCTTGGGAAAGAATCGTGATATGAAGAATACCCTTGGAGTTTAATTACTATCTACTATTTACAATGGCGAAAATCAAAATTTGGATCACAACTTGAGGCAACAAGAACAAAAGACCTATTCAAAAACACTAATGACATTTCATTTCATTTCATTGCTTCATAGCTCAACAACCACAAAGATATGTTACACATTCCCCTCCCCCCAACTTAAAATAACACATTGCCCCCAATGTTAAAATAACAACAAGTTGAAGGGGACTCCCTAAAAGATTTAGTGATTGGGACGAGGGACCCAAGAGTATGTGGCTTTATCAAAATGCCATGAAGTAGTTTCCATTGCAGATGGCATCAATAGATTAGGTGGAAGTTCCAGCGGTTTCCCTAGCTCGAGAACTACCCATTTATCCAGCAGGATTCTGAGCTCATGATATGAAGTGGTATCCACATCACCGGGTTTCCATGACATATCTATTTCTCTCATAGTGAGCATCCGACAGGGAGGTGGTCGACTATGATATATCTCTTCATCGGACATAATCTCTGACGGACTGTCAAATCCTACCCATCAATCATTCAGTGGGCTTTTGGGCCCCTTGGATTGAGTATCCACGATTGTGGGTTCATGGAGGTCAATATTGCTGGATGGTTAAGGGTCTGTGTGTCTTTCCACCTCATCCCTCAAGGTGATCACTTTATTTTCTAAGACCTCAGCTTTAGCACAGAGACCTCACAACTTTTCTTTTGCAAGTTGCATGGCTTTCTTAATGGCTTGCTGGATCATGGAAGGTATTGCTTTGGCCAACTTTATGATCTGGCTCTCATGATCTTGGGCCATTTGTGCTATCTTTAACAGGACAGTTGGCTGAGAGTGGTGATGGGGGCTGCTTGGGAAGACCCTGTGGTTGTGTTAGAGAACATAGAAGGTGGCGGGTTAATTCTATCCCCCATTCCTTTGGGCCGCTTTGAAGCTGGAGCATCTTTATCAGTTTTTGTGTCTAAAGTAATCACTCCCTCACCCCTCATAGTTTTATCTAGTGATCAAAGAGGGGGCATGAGGCATGCAGGCATAACATACTCACAAGGCTAGGATACGACAATGACGTTACCTGTTGCTTGGCCTTCCTTTTGAATTTCTCCGCAATGATTTCTCCGACGTTGATGTGTGTCTGATCTATGATGCGGACGACAAGAATTGCAACCTCAATAGGGAGCTGTGTTGTATTCTTTGAAGGGATAATCCGAGCACATACCAAATCTAGCCACATGCGAGCTTCAAGTTTAGATCGTGGTGGTGAATCATTCCTTTTGAAGTGGCTCACTGTAGTTGATCACTTGCAATTATGCCAGCTACCCATTGAAACTGATTTTCTTTATCTTCTACCTTCCTCCTGAATGCTGAACTTGGCTGGATTGGTTCATCCCAATAGATGGAATTTATCGCTTCTGGGGTGATATTCACTTCTTGGCCTTGCACCCATACAGACGGAAGGCATGGCATTGTGTCTATGTGGCCTTTGTTCTTCAAGATGTTTTGCTTCACCCTGTAGGATGCGTAGAACTCCTAGACCAACTCAGGGAAGTAGGGGCCTACGGGTATAGTAAATGGATCCCAATCCCAAATGTCGATCTGATAGTAAATATTGGGGAAGTCATCTTTGAAGGATTCCACCTCAAATTGAGTTTCAGCATGGATGGACCTCTTTTTCTTGAAGGACACATAATAATCTTCCATTCTAGCCAACCCAAAGTGAAGTTATGCAATATGCTGGGCCTCATCAGAAGGTAAGTCCTGTATGTCAATATTAGTCACCGGGGCTTTATCTTTGCTATTTCGTCTGGAGGTGGATATGATGCTGCAGACTAAGGTTAGTATCATACAAATATTTAAAAGGAGAACACTTAGAAAATTGAAAAATTGAATGATATCCAATTAGAAGTGGAGAAATATTGACTCAGGTGATACCAGTGAAACATCGGTGAAAAGAAGGTGTTAATCTGTGAAGCGCCGATGAGCCTTTGTCATGAAACAGTAAGCTGGGTAGAGACATTAATCATCAATGTCACACTGGTGAATCTCTTCTCTCGAACAACAAAGCACCGATCAAAAATGTGTTTGTGTCAGTGGCCTATAACCTCGCGATCGAACCCGTGTTTCCATCGACAATTCACCGGATATGACCAACATGCCACTGATGGGCTGCCTCTCATTCAGTCGATCCAAATTTCTTCCAAAATCAATATTCTTCCTCTCGTTACACCTCACCATCCCTTACACAATCAGTCACGACCCAAAATGACAACAACAATTTTCCCTTAAGAAAGTGTCACTCTATCCATTATTGGGCAAATCGTGAATGTGAAGAACATGGGATTACTCAGACTTCACCCCCAAATAAGAATCAACAAAACAAATCACGAAGCACACACAACGACTAAGATTCCCATAGTAACATGTGAAACCCAGGATAGCACACCAGCATACCCGCTACATGAACATTAGTCAATCAAGTAAAATCAAAGAATAGTGAACACAAATGGTACCAATGTCTATTCTAAGATGTAGGAGGTCAGATTTCCATTCGTAATTAAAGCATAAAATAGGAGATACATAACAAATTGAGAAGGGAGAATAAGTAGAGAGAGAAGCTATGTGATTTGCTCACCTATGTTGCCTCCAAGTTCACGGGAATTCAGGTAAGGTGAGATGGGTAATGGGGGTGAGATATTTAAATCTTAAGAGAAGGGAAAGTGATTGGTCAAGAGGAAGGTTGATGGTAATGGAGTTTAGGTGGGTAAAGTGGTTTGTTGGGAATTTAAGAGATGGTGGGAAAGGGAAAAGTGTGGGAAATTGAAAAAGTAGGAAGGATTTAATGAAATAAGGGTTGTTTTGGGGAGTTGGACCGGGTTTTAGGTTCTTGGGTCAGTTGGTCAATGGTAGTTCAATATTTTGATAGAAACAGATAGTTAGATTTGTGCTTACTAGCAATAGTTGGTGAAGGCTGACGATCTGCCGGTTTGAGCGCCAATGATCATCACCTATTCAGTTCTCTAATTCTTAATCGGTAATTCACTAGCGTCTTGTGGGTGACACTAGCGATTCACCGAATTAGACACCGATGTTATTTTAACTCCCATGTATACTCGATAAAACTAGCGTATTTCCAGCGGTTCAGGCATTGGCAGTGGTGATTCACTGGCTGGATCACCGAACATACTCCAAATTTCCAAGTGCACTAGCTAGAGCCAGCGCTCGCCGGAGGTTCATGGATTGATATTAGAGCTCCGTCGGCTAGTCGCCGGTCACCTCTCTACTCCCCCTTATTTTGCTCATCACCTGCGGTAGGGCGGTGCCTTGCGCTTTTGCACTAGCATTCCGCCAGCTAATCGCCGGTCATGCCTTGGTCTTCTTCTCCTTGCATCCAATCTACCTACAAAAATAAAAAAACAACAAAACATCAGAATGTTCAAAGTAAAAATGCTTGAATTGCCTCCCAAGAAGTGCCTTAGTAAATTTCGTGGCACAACGGAGGCTCCTTATGTGCTATTGCTCATCCAGGTATGTGACCTCTATTTGACCAACCTCCTCCAATACTCCCAAATATTTTTTTACCCTTTGGCCATTCACCTTGAATTTTGACCCATCTTCTCTGAAGTTTTATGGCACCGTTTCCAAAAACTTGGGACACCTTAAATGGGCCATACCATTTAGATTTGAGCTTCCCTGGGAATAACCCCAGTCTTGAATTGAACAACAACACCAAATATCCCGAAACAAAATTTCGATACAAGATTTTTTGGTCATGATAGTGCTTCATGCGGGCCTTATAAATAGCTGCATTCTCATATGCCTGCATTCTAAATTCATCCAATTCATGCAGATTTTCCACTCACCCTTGGATGGCTCGCCCCTAATCAAGGTTCAAGCTCTTCAGTGCCCACAAGGATTTATCTTCCAACTCAATAGGAAGGTGGAAATGTTTGCCAAAAACAAGATGGTATGGAGACATTCCAATAGGTGTTTTATATGCAGTCCGATATGCCCACAAAGCATCATCCAACTTCCAAGCCTAATCTATTATGTTCACATTGACTGTTTTAGTCAAGATAGATTTGATTTCCCGATTGGAAACTTCTTCTTGGCCACAGTCTATGGATGATAAGGGGTTTCCACTTTGTGCTTAACACCATACTTGGCTAGCAAAGTGCTGAACAGTCGATTGCAAAAATGTGATCCTCCATCATTGATAATAGCTCTAGGGGTGCCAAACTGTTAGAAAATATGCTTTTTCAAAAAGGGTATTATACTCTTTCCCTTGTTGTTGGGCAACGCCACAGCTTCTACCCACTTAGAGACATAATCAACCGCCACCAGAATGTATGTGTTTCTATAGGAGCTCACAAAGGGGCCCATAAAATCGATCCTCCATACATCAAACAATTTCACCTCTATGATTGGTGTCAAAGGAAGTTCATGCCTCCTTAAAATACTCCCTGTTTGTTGACCGATCACATTGTTTCACAAAGTCATGGGCATCCTGGTGCACGGTAGGACAATAAAATCCACAATGCAGCACTTTTGCTGCTGTCCGAACACTTCTATAATGGCCCCCAACTGACGATGAATGACTAGCCTTTAGAATTTATACCATTTCCACTTATGGGACACACTTACATATTATATCATCAGCACAACTATGGAAAAGGTAGGGTTCATCCCAATAAAACATTCGAACATCATGCATGAATCTCTTCTTTTGATGAAAGGTTAACCCCTCGGGTATGATATTGCTTGCCAAATAATTAGCAAAATCTGCAAACCATGATGTTAAGTCATGAGTTTCAGCCAGAATATGTCATTAGGGAAGTCATAATTAGTCTCGTCATGTACTCCCCCTTGACCACTTATCTCTAGGCGCGATAGATGGTTGGCCACTTGATTCTCACATCCCTTACGATCCTTCACTTCAAAGTCAAATTCCTGCAACAACAGGACCCACCTAATAAGCCTAGATTTAGCATCTTTCTTGGTCATCAAATATCTTAGTGCCGCGTGGTTCGTGTGCACCACTACTTTGTTCCCTAACAAATATGCCTGAAACTTTTCAAACTCAAACACTGCAGCGAACAACTCTTGTTCAATCACTATGTAGTTTGTTTATGTGTCATTTAGGGCTTTACTAGAGTAGTAAATAGGGTAGAAAATCTTTTCCTTTCGCTGACCAAGGACTGCCCCTAATGCTACACCACTGGCATTACACATTATCTCAAAGGGCTTTGACCAATCCGGTGCCATTATGATTGGAGCGAATACCAACTTTTATTTTAATTCCACAAAAGCCCTCATACACCCCTCATCGAAATTGAACTTTTTCTCTTTTTCTAACAATCAAAATAAAGGATGGGTTATCTTGGAGAAATTTTTGATGAAACAGCGGTAAAATCCTGCATGTCCTAGAAACCTTCTAATAACCTTCACCGTGCTTGGCGGAGCTAACTGAGCAATTGTGTTAATCTTAGCTTGGTCTACCTCAATCCCTTTCTAAGAAATTTTGTGTCCTAAAACAATCCCTTCTTTCACCATGAAATGACACTTTTCCCAATTAAGTACCAAGTTTGTCTCTTCACATCTCTTCAATAGCTCTTCTAGATGTACCAAGCAATCTTCAAATGAATCTCCCACAACTGAGAAGTCATCCATGAAGACTTCCATAGTTTCCTCCACCATAACCAAAAAATTGATATCATACACCACTAAAAAGTGGCGGGAGCATTGCAAAGTTTGAAAGGCATCCTCTTGAATGCATAAGTCCCATAAGGACATGTAAATATGGTTTTCTCTTGATCCTCGCACGCAATAGAAATTTGATTGTATATTATTATTTCCCAGCCAAGTGATCTAGAATTTGGTCAATGAAGGGGATTAGAAAGTGATCTTCTTTTGTCCAGGAGTTTAACTAACAATAATCCATACACATACTCCATCCGGTAACTGGGCGAGTTGTAATCAACTCATTCTTTTCATTTGGTACAACCATAATTCCCCTTTTCTTTGGCACACATTGGAAAGGACTTACCCAACTACTATCAGCGATAGGATACACAACTCCTGCATCTAACCATTTAATAATTTCTTTCTTGACTACCTCTTGCATAGGTGGATTCAAACGCCTCTGATGCTCAACTGAAGGGCTGCAATCCTCTGGAAGGTTGATATTGTGAGTACAAATACCTAGATGAATACCAATGATATCAGCTATAGGCTTCCTTATTGCTCGAATATGCCTTTTTAATACTGCTATGAGTTTTTCTACCTGTTGGGGAGTGAGCTTTGCTGAGATAATCACTGGGAGTGTTTCATTTGTCCCCAAATATACATATCGCAAATGGGCAGGTAATAGTTTGAGTTTCAAGACTGGAGGTACAATGATGGATGGCTGTGATGGCGGGGTTGCCCGATCTTTTAGGCCGAGATTGAGTTTCCTCATTTGAAAGGTGTAAGTTCCTAGCCCTTTACTCACTTGACATACCTCCTCTAATCCTTCACTGATCAAGAAAAGGCTAGAAGACGTTTCTTTTAGAATTTCTTCTTCCACCTCCTATTCCAATGATTCTTAGTCCACGTTGGCTGGGGGTGGTGGATCCTTTTTTTCCTTTGTTACCTGTTGAGCCACCATTTGAGATACTAACAAGTTTATTCTATCCTCTAACTATTTTATGGCCATATCATGATTCTTCACTGTTTTAGTGAGGTCCAACAATTCACTCCGTAACTCTTAAATTCCTGAATCAGTCTAAATAATTCTCTCAAGCACCACCTTAAGAGTGTTTTCCATGCGAGATCAGAGGGACTCATCACTTTCTTGGCTACGTGTCTCAGCTAAACAGACATCATTCCGACCTTGATTTCATTACAAAAATACCTGTAGCCTTGATTGGCTTGTTGGTACCTTATATGAAAACCCATCAAACAATTTATTAGTAACTCTATTTACTTCATCATGACCATCAACACTGTGTCTTTCCCTCCTTCTCTCCTCCATATCTTATCCATCAATTGGAGGGTCTCAACATAAGGTGCCCTCTCGGGGTCTCTCAGCAGCCTTTCAAAGGGACTCATTAGCATTTCATCAACAACCCATCAATGGAAAAATGAGGCACCAACTAAGATAGTAAAGTCGAATTAATTAAGATGCAAGATCAAGTCAAATTAACAAATAACTCAAGGACATCAAGCTCTATTTCCCAACAACAACACCATTTTTGATAATGCTCAAATACACACCTCGTTTAGAAAAAATTTAAGCGATCGTTGCATCAAAATAAATAATCAAACGGGTGTGGGGCCGAATCCCACAAGGAATAGAGAATGATTTACACAACAGCTGTTTAGTGAATTAAATTTATTCACATCCACGCAATGAAGACGTAAAAGTAAATTTTGGGGGAAGTGAATGCAATAATATTATGAACTCTATTCAGCGTATCAAGAAAGTAAGATAACCAAAATCGAGAAACAATAATGATAAAAGGCCAGAGGTGTGGTGTAGATTGGATGTCAATCAAATCGGGATTTACTAGACAATCAAGTTATTACTAATATGAGTAAATAACCTTGGAGAAGATGGAGCCCGATATTTTTCAACCAATTAGGTGCCTTATCCTCAAGTCCTTTCGAACCTCAAGGTGTAATTTAACTATTCCAATATTGGTTTGGGTTAGGGGCTGAGCTATTTCTAGCCATCAACCTCTAAAGGCACTATGACCATGTGTTTTGGCTATTTCTAGCCCAATCCTATATAATCAAATCCCAATCCCCTATTAAGTTCTCCCCCGTTACTTAATTCTTCTTTTTCAAGCCAAAATTAAGTAAGAAAACACATCCATATTTGCAACTATGAGCAATCAACTATAATTTAAGGAGAATTCAATAGATTTGCACTAACTGAGTAATAACAATATAAATCTAGAAATATTTAATTAAATTAAACACCCATCATCACACACCTCTAGCTATAGATTTAGCTACTCATAATTGAGAAACACAAAAGCATATTTATTAATAAAGTCAATAATTTCATCATTAAGAGTAAGAATAATCAAGCTCAAAATATCTCTATAATGATGGTTATAACTTGTTGAAGAAGATGAAGATGAAAAAAATAATATTCAAATATTTCTTCTCTTCTCCGATGGAGTTATCCCTCTCTCTCTCTCAAAAGTAATGAGAATAATCAATTATATGTTCAGAGTACTTTTCCTAGAATATGTACAAAAGTAGGTCATAACAATCTCCTCTTTTCAGGGCTGGACATTTTTGCCCTTTTCAGGCGTCTTTCACTTGCGATGGAACTGGCGGTTCGCCGGTGTCTATCCGTGGACCGCCGATTGTTTGAGGCTAGTGTCCAGTGAAGTCCAGGGCAGTTCAGCTTTCGGCATCGGTAGTTCACCAAATGTGGTTCCACGAGCCGCCGGTTGCATTTGTTCTTCATTCTAGTGAATACCTGCAGTCAGTCTGTGTCCTCCGGTGGAGTGCCGGTTCCCACCTTAATTTCCTCCTTTTTGCTCAATTTCATGCTCCTTCTCTTCAAGTTAGATACCTACAAAATCCAAAGGAAAAAGGACACAAAATCCAACTAAAAGACTTGAAAACTAAGCTAAAGCTCATGCTTAAGATCCTAATGAGTTGGTAAATAACCAACTCATCACCTACCATTCTCTTAACTCTTTTCCACACTATTTATTTTGATCATCCAAGTTATTCATAGTCATTAATGAACAATCGACACATCATAACCACAAGGAATATACAATGAACAATTCACAAAAGTTTTCACCACTTATCATAAGTCCTCATTTAACTTCACATAAACCATCAAATCATTATAAACACATCAACAATTTAAATGCATAAAATACATGACTGTAAGTTCAGTGCGTTTAGGTTCTCACATTCTCTGAACTATCTTACTTCTTACATTCATTCAAATAATACAACAAATAGTGATATGCCGGAAACACGTCTCCGTCATATCACCATGAACACTCAATCACTGAATATCGATGTGCACACATGCCAGAAGGTCTTATTTCTGCCCTTCCAATCATGTCTTGTAGGGTACTCTAGAAATTCTTGTACTGTACCAGCATGGTACCCACTCTTACTCATCTGCTCGTCTAGATGCTCCCCTCGAACATGAGCCACTCAACCATCATTGCTCGCCTGGATGCTCCTCTTAGGCACGAGCCACTCATCTAAGAAATTCATATTATCCATTTTCATTCACACATCTCAGCGTTTTACAACTCAGACAGTTTATTTGACCCTGGAAAGGCCTCATCTTACCTCCCTTAACTCAATCACTCACACAATCATTAATCACATTCAAATAATACAAATGAATATAACCAACCTCTCAACATCCAATTTCTACATTAATAAATAATGATTTCATAGCTTATCATTCAATGAGGGAATTCAACAAAAGACTACATCAACAAGAAATGTTTGGAGACCAATTTAAAGAAAATCATTTCACACACATATACACTATTATCCAAAGTCTAACTCTTGTTAAACCGTAACCTACCTCGATTGAAGAAAGGAAATCTTAGTTATTATGCTGGAGCCTTGCCTTTCCTTAGCGCTTCTAATCATTCAAAATCTAGAACAAAAGATTAACGAAGAATCAACCAACTATTTCGGGAAACAAGGGTTTAGGAAATTCAACCCTGCCCTTATTCTACCCGCTTCATGGGGTTCTACACATTAGTAACGAGTAATTCATCACACTCTAATCCTACCATGATTATTCAACTAAGGTTCATGGGGTTTCTACTTTGAAAACCCTCTTTCAAGTAGTTTAACACTAAATTCCCTACTTTTACCAAACTCTAGGTCTCCAATTCTAGGAATGATGAATTAACACCATCTCATTCACTAAGGAGTAACAATTACCTGCTTATAGACCTAGGAATCAATTAATTTTCAACACTCAACCAATTTCCCCTACTCTCATCATTTTAGGGGTTTTCAACCTAGAATTTCCACCATTACAAGTCTCCCTATTGATTCCATGGGGTTAGGGCATCAAAGTAAATATAATAGATTAAGATTCTTACCTTTGAGAATGGAAAACTACTCTACACTTGGGGAATTCTCTCTGAATTCTCACTATTTGTTTTTTAATAATGGGGTAAACCCCCTGAAATTCCACTTAAAACCCACTTACAATTCTCGTGGTTTGCTGTAGCAGTCACATTTTCTCTATAGTAGACCCACTACAGCCCCAAGGTACCGTCATAGCAGATCTGTCGGTATATTTCTCGATCTGTTATAGTGATGTCGATATATTTCTCGATCTGTTATAGAGACCCTTCGACCATGGTAACAGTCTCACTGCAGCGATTATCCCTCTGTTCCAGCGGTCTCCCATAACCAATAGCTCCCATTTATTGCACAAAGACCATTTCCAAACTTTGAAATCCCACCACATCTAGTCAACACCTTCCCACCAACACTTAGGCTAGAAAGAGGTGTTCAGTCTCATTCCTCGTCCCCCTGTTATGACATATGGGTCATTACACTATAGATATGGACTGAAAAATTATGCATCAACATCAGTTTCTCTTACATAAACCAGATGATACAAGCATCCCTTGGAAATTAGCTTTCTAGCTCTAAGATAGGAAATGAACTTACCCTTACGCATAACATCATTACCCTTCCATTCTAAGACTGGCTCATTAGGAAACTGAAATGTAACCACATTGGTTCTATAATTAAGGGTAGCATAACAAGATGACAACCAATCCATCCACATAATGGCATCCAAATCAACTATCTATAGTTCAACAAGGTCCGCCGTCATATCGTTATGACCCACCATAATCGTGCAACCTCTATAGACTCATTTGGTAATAACTGACTTGCCAACTGGAGTGAAAATAAAGAATGATTCACGTAATTGTTTAGGTTATAGCCCAAACTTCTCAGAAACATAAGGGGTCATATAAGACAATGTGTATCCAGGATCCATTAGTACATAAACATTGTAAGTGAAAACCTTTAATATACCTGTAGCAACGTCAGGGGATGCCTCTAGGTCCTATTGACCAAATAAAGCATATAGGAAATTTTGTCTCTCGCCTCTACTATTATTACCTCTCCCTATTAGGGCCTAAGAATCACGTGGAGGAGCTGTTTGAAGGGCTGCTACATTTTGGGTTGAAGCTGTATCGATACTATTGCCCTGTCTGGTTGATGGACAATCTCTCTAAAAATGGCCTCTAAAACTACACCCATAACATATATCTATACCCATGCGATACTCCCCTGGGTGCCTCTTACCATATCTATTACAAGGAAGCTATTTTGAATACTCTGTGCCACACTACCCTATGATTGAGAGTCTATTTCTCTCAAGTCCTTGATTTTTCCATGTTGGCCTTGCCTATCATTCCTGTATCTGGGAGGAAGTGCACTGGTGGTAGACGGTTCCCTGTATGATGATCTCCTTTTAAAGAAGTTCTTGTCGATGTTGCAGTTATTATAGCCAACTGTCCTGACCCTCTTGTGTTGATTACTTTCTCTGTCTTCTCTATTCCTCTTCTTCAACTCCTCCATCTATTGAGTATAAGCCATTAACCTGGAAATATCCATCTCCTTGTTCAGTAAGGCTAAGGTACAATCACCAGCAAAGTGAGTTCCCAACCCATATACATAATGGTGCATCCTTGCGCACATAGTAGAAACCATCTCTCAAGCATACTGTGACAGTTTTTTGAACTTAAGACTATACTCTCTCGCACTCATAGAGACTTGTCTAAGAGATGTGAACTCCTCTGCTCTGGCTTCCTCAGCTTTATTGGTCGAAAGTGATCAATGAATGCGTCCATGAAATCGTCCTACACTTTAGGGACTGCATCTTCCCATTGGGATAATTCCCACTATTTGTACCAAGTGACAGCTACATCCTTCAATTGATAGGAGGCAAATTCCACTGCCTCTGTTTCACTAGCATGCATGGATCGCAAGATCCTTTATACCTCATCAATAAAATTTTAGGGATCCTCCTTTGGCTTGGATCCTATAAAGACTAGTTGATTCATCCTGAGGAACTCTCTAATCCTAGAAGTAGTCGAACCCTAATGAGATACCAAACTCAGCGATGGTGTGTCCTGAGACTGAAACTGTGTTGCAACAAATTGAGTCAGCATCTGGGTGGCTCCTCTCATTTCTGCATCCGTCATACTAGGGGCTAGCACATATGTTGCAGGGTTCCTTATAGGACCCTCTATCAGCAGTGGAGAAGTATGAGTGGTCTGGCTTGCTGGATAACTCTAAGACCTCATCTGAACTCCCTAAGGTTCACTGGAGTTTGCCCTATTGGTGGGATTCGCCATTTGGCTTAAGCTTGTCTTCCTTGTAGCAGGAATTTTCTATAAGAAATGCAATAATAAGAATGTTAGAACATTCAATTAGAGTTCAACTCTATACAATGATCTAGAGTAGGAAGAAGGTAACATTCTTATATGCCTTGTTGCTTGTAAATTATAATGTGTGGCGCGCTTCACACTTATAAGTCAGACTCTACTAGACACGACTTCATAGATGCCCTAAGACATTTGAATTTAGTACTCTAATACTATATTTGTCATGCCCCGACCATGGACTTAGGCACGGCTTGCACTCAAAGCTATTGATGGCCAAGCGAACCGTATAACATGGTGAACATCATGAGCATACTTCTAACCATCAATGGAACATCAAGAGATTTAAGATTCAAAGGTAAAAATACTCAATTCTTTGAAGAACATGCCAAGTTTTACATCATCATAACTAGTAATCTATGAAGCCTCTAATCATAAAAGAATAATTGTTTTACCGGGATAAGGCACCCAACATACCTTTAACTCAACATCTAAAAATCTGAATAAAGACTAGGCCCAAACAAGGGGGTAACTAATCGTTGAATGATGTACAATCCTAGCAAGCAACTCATCATCGATACGCGTACCTGGATCTGCATTGTAGAATAACACAACACTCCAGGACAAACAGATGTAAGTATATAGGATCGTATTATATGTAAAATGGCTGAATGAAACATAACATAGATGAAACACATGAGAGAATAAACAAGATATACGTATAGCATAAAATAAGTTAAGGATACGAAAATCAATAAGTAGAAATTCCTTTTTACAAAAATAATGTCTTCATCATCATTCATTAAGTTCATTATGGGAGGTTCTTAACTTAACCGACATAAATCACCATGAAAACATAGAGTCTGATCTCTGTCAGATCAACTAAGCCATATCATACCTTGCCAAGGTATGAGATATAAATAACATTATTTGCTGGAAAGGATCCATAATAGCTCGTACCAGGGGCATATAGGAGTTTCCCGAACCAATAAAAATGATCCATCATCCCACATCGGCATATGTAGTTACAGGAATGAAGCCTTCTCACTTAGTAAAAATACTCCCGTTTTATTTCATTGCATGAATGTAACACCTCAAAAGTTTCCTAGACCAAACTCAAACTTTTCAAGAAAAACCCAGAAGAAACCAGAAATTTTGCCTCAGAATGACCAAGACAACAAGTTGTGGTCAGCTCTAGTGACCCATTGTCTGGGTCATGGTCAGCACTACCTTGGTCCTTCGGGAACCAATGGGACATGGAACGACCTATTGTGGAAACAATGAGTCATCCTATAACTCGTTGCATCCAGAGTTCAGAACTCCCCTTTTAAGGAACCCACTACTCAACTAACAAGTCGTCGTGTGGTACAACGACTCGTACTGTGAGTTGTTAGTTGGGCTCCTAGTTATCCCCTTCAGTGACAACGAGTAGAAACAACATCCCATGGTATCAAACAACTAGTCATTGTCACCACCTATGGTGTCAAGTTGAAGAATCCTTCAGGATTTCCAGTGGACAAAACGAAAGGTGACAACAATTCGCTTTCCCAACCAATGAATTGTTGTGTTACCCAGGAAAAGAGGGTCCAGTGTTTTTGTTCAATTTCTTGCCAGTGGTCACAGGAGGTACCATCGACACATTGGTTTATCCAACAAGTCATGTTCCCTCTTGTTGCCAGTTCTAGTGAGCCAAGAACCCAGACCCAGGACCAACGATTGGTCCCAATGAGTTTTGGTCTCAACTAACACCTCATTGAGTGACCCGCTGGTCCATGTTGGTAGTTTTTCCAGATTTTCCCTAGGGATATTTTAGTAATTTACCACATTTTTAATCCATAAACTATGTCGTTTTAGGTTATTTTTAGGATATTTAGAGGAGTAAATGATATACTTCACTCCTCTCATTCCCTCAGAAGTCAGATCATAAAACTCTCTCAGAAAAACTCAGAGCAGAAGCTAGGGCAGTTGATTTTCTTCTAAGATTCTCAAGGGATTTTTCTCTGGGATTTCTTTACAAGGTATGTGGAAATTCAACAAGGGAATTTTTCTTCGCTTGTGTCCCCAAAACCCTTCCATAAACTTCTATCAGTTATAGCCTTGAGGTTTCAAAATTATGAAAAGTTTTCAAATAGAATTTGACAAATTTTAGGTGGAATATTATCCACGTTATTAACTACTATATTTTCCAAATTCTTTGAAATCATATGGAAACTAGATTCTTGTAAAATGATTTATCCCTAGCTTTTGAATGCAGTAAATTAGAGTCTTGCATAGTTGATTAGTTATTCATGTTGCTTGATTCTATCAGTGTTGGGATTCCCATATTATTAATATCAATTGATTATCTCAGTCAATTCATGCTAGTCCAGTTTCAGTCAGAATACTAGTCTACTCAGTATTTTCAGAAATGTCAGCTGATTAGTTTGACTACAGTCTTTTCTTGAGGTGTCAGTGATGCCTCCTAGTTATCAGTTATTAGACTCAGATATCAATTATTAGATTTTCGTTTGTTCTTTAGACGATTATGATGCTTCCAGATAAGCAGCTCTGACGAGTCTTAGAACACCAGTTACAGAATTCGGTTTGATAAGACTCTTAGGGTACTTCCAGATAAGCATCCCTGACTTAGTCTTGGACCCTAGGTTTGAGCTATCATCTTAGAAGTTAGACTAGGACTATCCAGTGGGAGTAGGACTTAGCACTGAGCAGATCAGGGTTCCAGCGCACCCAGGTTCCCAGAACTACGTTGCCGCCGTAGGTTATTTTATTGGCCCTATGGCCCCAGACTTTTGATCACCCAGCTCATGCCTTTATACATTGACAAGGTATATTGGGTCCTACCAATAGGGTCTATACATCAGACTCCACGTTTAGCTCATGTGGTTATATGTCGATTATAGACTCTCCCACTAGTCAGTATAGATTTAGTTTAGCTCAGCTCAGTATAGTTTCATATTTACTCAGTTTAGTTCAGTTCAGTAGCTTAGATCAGTATCTCAGATTCAGGGCATGTTTATAACCACCAGTCAGGGTCATTATTGACCATATCAATTATATATTCAATTGTTTAGTTTTTCAGTAAATCAGTTGGTCATTTCATGTCATTTCTGATCACTTATTCATTTCTACATATTTATATTATCTCTCACTTACTCAGTGGATTTCAAGTACTGATGCATACCTTCTATGCTGTATCGTATCATGATACAAGCGTAGGCTCTCAGCCTCAGCATCGTTAGGCAATTTCCTTCTGGTGATATCAGCATCTGCAGTTGGCGAGTCCTCATTTTTTGAAGACGATATTTATTATTCAGTTAGACTTTAGTGTTAGTTGGGGGGCTTGTCCCAACGACTCATCATTTGTAGATGGCTTTTAGACATAGCCTCAGACATCCAATTTTGCTTTCAGATGTATGAACTTTTATCAAATTAGCTTTCTTAAATGGTTTTATTATTTAAGCTTCTACAATGGTTACTCAGATTACCAGTGTTATGATAGACCATGGGTTGGCTTGGGGTTACTTGTGAATCCAAGTGTCATGTCTCATCCAGAGTATAGACTCAGGTCATGACAAACTTGGTATCAGAGCACTAACTTTAGAGTATCCTAGGATTTCTGAAAGTTGTATCAACAAGAGTCCTTTTCATGGGTGTGAAGCGCGCCACACTTATGACGGGGAGGCTATGAGACGTTATTAGGAAAACTCCCTTTTGTTCATACTCCTTATTGTGTATTAAAGTTTAATTCTTGAAACGTTCTCCTAACTCGTGCTCTATTTCGTTTCAGTGAAATATGCCTTCAAGACATGAAAATGGAACAAAGGCTGGCAACGCTAACCAACCTGTCCCACCAGCTCCAACATCCCCTCAGAACGATCAAGTGTCCTTAGCGAAATTCAAAGCGGCAATCCATCTGCTAGCTCAGACAGTAATGAACCAAGTAAACCAGCAGGTGGTTCCAGTAAACAAAAATGGGTTCGCAGTAGCTGCTAGAGTTCAGGAGTTCACCCTAACAAACCCTCCAGCCTTTCATGGATCCAAGGTGGGAGAGGACCCACAGGAGTTCATGGATGAAGTACGGAAGATCACCCGAATTATGGGTGTTAGTTTCGCTGAGAGTGCTGATCTGGCCACCTACCATTTAAAAGGGGTGGCACAGATTTGGTACGATCAGTGGAAAGAAGGGAGACTAGCAGGGGCAGAACCGGTGGAGTGGGAAGAGTTCACCAAAACATTCTTAGACAGATTCTTCCCCTGGGAGTTAAGGGAGGCTGAGGTTGTAGAGTTCATGAATTTGAAGCAGGGCAACAGGATGGTGGAGGAATATGCACCAAAGTTCACAAGGTTGTCAAGATATGCTCCGTAGATGGTAGCCGAGCCAAGAGCTCGCATGCTTAAGTTCATCAACAGAGTATCAAACCTGGTCCTTAAGGAGTGCATGACTATGATGCTCATAAAATATATTGACCTCTCCAGCCTCATCATTCATGCCCAGGAGATTAAGGAAAAAAAGTTTAAAGACATGGACCGAGAGAATAAGCGGGCTAGGACTGGCCAATCAGATTATGGCCACTAGAGTTCTAGTAGTAGTACCCGCCCACAACAGCAGCAATAGAGGGCTCTAATACCCACTTTTAGCTAGCGCCCCCACATTCTGATCCCGCAAGGATCGGAAGGGTGGAGCATCTGGCTCACAGTCCCAGAGTCACAGTGCCAGCAACCGTTATCCAGCTTGCCCTAAGTGCGGAAAGAATCATCAAAAGGAATGCCTTCAGGGTAGAGAGGGTTGCTTTGAGTGTGGACAGCTAGGTCACCAGCTCAGGGAATGTCCGTCAGCAGGACGGGGGAGATCACAGTCTACTACTTGAGCAGCTCCAGTAGGCCAACCAACTCAGCAGGCCAACACTTCTGGTACAGATGGAGGTCAGCGCCAAAACCATTTTTATACTTTTTTCTCTCATCAGGATCAAGAGAGCTCACGTGATGTGGTCATAGGTATGTTACGTCTCTTTCACCTAGATGTGTATGCCCTACTAGATCCAGGAGCCACACTATCGTTCTTGACTCCCTATGTAGCTTTCCAGTTTGAAATCAATCCAGAAGTCCTCTCAGAACCATTCTCAGTCTCTACCCCAGTTGGTGAGTCAGTTAGAGCCAACCGAGTGTATAGAAACTACCCAATCTCAGTATTGAATAAGGTCATTCCAGCTGATCTAGTAGAGTTAGACTTGGTCGTTTCGATATCATTCTTGGCATGGATTGGTTACACTCCGGTTATGCCTCAGTTGACTGCAAAACTAGAGTCGTTAGGTTTCAGTTTCCAAATGAGCCAGTTTTAGAGTGGATGGGCAGTAGTTCAACGCCTAAGGGTCAGTTTATTTCCTACCTTAAATCAAGGAAGATCATTACTAAAGGGTGCATTTATCACCTAGTTCAAGTCAAGGATTCTAGCTCTAAGACCCAAACTATCCAGTCAGTTTCAATTGTCAGTGAGTTCCCTGACATATTTCCCAAAGATCTTCCTGGAGTCCCTCCCGAGTGGGAAATAGACATCGACATATACCTTCTTCCAGACACTCATCCCATGTCTATCTCTCCTTATAGAATGGCTCCAGCTGAGCTTAAGGAGTTGAAGGAGCAGCTAAAAGACCATCTTCATAAAGGTTTCATCATGCCCAACATCTCTCCATAGGGTTCTCCAGTATTATTCGTGCGAAAGAAAGACGGTACTCTCAAAATGTGTATCGATTACTGTCAATTGAAAAAAGTCACAGTTAAGAACAGGTAATCCCTACCCAGGATTGATGAATTATTCAATCAACTTTAGGGATCCAATTGTTTCTCCAAGGTAGACCTCAGGTCGGGGTATCATCAGCTTAGAGTCAGAGAATGTGACATACCGAAAACAGCCTTCAGAACTCAGTATAGTCACTATGAATTCGTAGTTATGTCCTTCGGAATAACTAATGCCCCTGCAATTTTCATGGACCTGATAAATAGGGTTTTCAAGTTGTATCTAGACATGTTTGTCATTGTGTTCATTGATGACATTTTGGTATACTCCAAAAACGAGAAGGAACATGCTAACCATCTGAGGATAGTGCTATAGATGCTCAAAGACCACCAGTTGTTAACTAAATTCAGCAAATGTGAATTCTAGTTGAAGTCTGTGACTTTCCTTGGTAACGTGGTCTCAAGTGAGGGTATTTAGGTAGATCCTCAAAATATGGCAGTGGTGAAAGACTGGCCAAGACCCTCCCCAACCGAAATTAGAAGTTTCTTGGATCTAGCTGGTTATTACAGACGTTTTGTAGAAGGATTTTCCTCTATCGCATCTCTTCTAACTAGGTGTACTCAGAAAAAGGTGAAGTTTCAGTGGTCAGATGCATGTGAGAAGAGTTTCTAGGAGTTGAAGACTCGACTCACTATTGCTCCAGTTTTAACCTTACCAGAAGGAACAAATGGGTTCGTGGTGTATTGCGACGCTTCCTGAGTTGGATCAGTTGCATTCCGATGTAGTGAGGTAAGGTGATAGCTTATGCCTCCAGACAGCTCAAGGTTCATGAAAAGAACTATCCGACTCATGATCTTGAGTTGGCAGCAGTGGTGTTTGCATTGAAAATATGGAGGCACCTTTACAGGGCTCACATGGATCTTTTCACCGATCACAAGAGCCTTTAGTATGTATTCAGTCAGAAAGACTTGAATCTTCGTTAGAGAAGGTGGTTGGAGCTATTGAAGGATTATGGCATGAGTGTGCTACACCACCCAGCAAGGACAATGTGGTGGTTGATTCCCTAACAGGATGTCCATGGGGAGCGTGGCTCATGTTGAAGAGAATAGAAAAAAACTGGCAAAGGATATTCACAGGTTAGCTCGATTGGGAGTGCAATTGGTTAATTCAGCTGAGGGATTAGTAGTAGTATAGAGTGGATAAGATTCCTCGTTAGTCGTTGAAGTTAAGTCAAGGCAGGATGAAAATCCCATACTGCTTAAACTAAAAGAAGCATTTTTCAGAAAACAAGTGGAGGCTTTCTCCAAAGGGGAGATGGTGTGCTCCGTTACTAGGGTAGACTATGTGACCCGGATGTAGGTGACTTGAGACAATAGATACTGGAAGAAGAACATAGTTCGCGATATGCTATCCACCCAGGTGCCACTAAAATGTACTGTGATCTATGGGATATTTACTGATGGAACGACATGAAAAGAGACATTGCAGAATTCGTGGCTAAGTGCTAGAATAGCCAGCATGTTAAGGTGGAACATCAGAGACCTGGGGGTATTACTCAGGATATCAGCAACCCACATCAAAGTGGGAGTAAGTGAATATGGACTTTATTACAGGCCTACCTCATACTCGTCAGCAGCATGACTCAATCTGGGTGATAGTAGACCGGATGACCAAGTTAGCATATTTCCTCCTAGTTAAAACTACAGACTAAGCTAAGGATTATGCTAGGCTATATATTCCGGAGTTAGTCAAACTACATGGGGTGCCCTTGTCCATCATCTCAAATAGAGGTACGCAATTCACCTCACATTTTCGGAAGTCATTTAAGAAAGGACTCGGTACCCAGGTCAAGCTCAGCACAGCTTCTCACCCTCAGACAGATGGACAAGCTAAGGGGACTGTTCATACCTTAGAAGATATGCTAAGATCTTGTGTGATCGATTTCAAGGGAAGGGGATGATTACTTACCTCTAATCGAGTTTGCGTAAAACAACAACTACTACTCCAGTATTCAGATGGCCCCATTTGAGGCATTATATGGTAGAAGGTGTAGATCTACTATAGGGTGGTTTGAGGTTGGTGAAGCTACCTTGATAGGGATGAACTCAGTTCATTAAGTTATGTAGAAGGTGCAACTTATCATGGAGAGGTTGAAAACAGCGCAAAGCCGACAGAAATCCTATACTGATGTGAGGAGAAGAGAGTTAGAATTTGTTGTAGATGATTGGATTTACCTAAAAATTTCACCCATGAAAGGGGTGACAAGGATTGGAAATAAAGGGAAGCTCAGTACGAGATATGTGGGACCCTACAGGATTTTGAGTAACCCTACAGGCCCAGGACCAATGACTGGTCTCAACCAACGACTCATTGAGTAACCCGTTGGTCCATGTCGGCAGTTTTTCTAGATTTTTTTTCAGGGATATTTTAGTAATTTACCACCTTTTTAATCATAAACTACGTCATTTTGGGTTATTTTTAGGGAATTTAAAGGGGTAATCGGCAATATAATTCACTCCTCTCATTCCCTCAAAAGTCAAATCGTAAAACTCTCTCATAAAAACTCAGAGAAGAAGCTAGGCAATCGATTTTCTTCTCAGAATCTCAAGGGATTTTTCTCCGGGATTTCTTCACTAGGTATGTGGGAATTCAACAAGGGAATTGTTCTTCCCTTGTGTCCCCAAAATCCTTCCACAATCTTCTATCAGTTATAGCCCAGAGGTATTGAAATTTAGAAAGTTTTCAGAGAAAATTCGATAAATTTCAGGTGGAATATTATCCATGTTATTAGTTGCTATATTTTCCAAATTCTTAGAAATCATGTGGAAACTAGCTTCTTGTAAAATAATTTAGCCCTAACTTTTGAATGTAGTAAATTAGAGTCTTGCATAGTTGATTAGTTATTCATGTATCTTGATTCTATCAGTGTTGGGATTCCCATATTATTAATATCAATTGATTATCTCAATCAGTTCATGCTAGTCTAGTTTCAGTCAGCTGATCAGTTTGATTACAGTTTTTTCTTGAGGTGTCAGTGGTGCCTCCCAGTTATCAGTTATTAGACTCAGATATCAGTTATCAGATTTCAGTTTGTTCTTTAGATGGTTATGGCACTTCCAGATAAGCAGCTCTGACCAGTCTTAGAACACCAGTTATAGAATCCGGTCCGATAAGACTCTCAGGGTACTTCCAGATAAGTATCCCTGACTTAGTCTAGAACCCCAGTTTTGAGCTATCAGCTTAGTAGTCAACCTAGGACTATCCAGTGGGAGTAGGACTTAGCACCGAGCGGACTGGGGTTCCAGCGCACCCAGGTTCCCAGAACTACATTTCCTCCGTAGGTTATTTTATTTGCCCCGTGGCCCCAAACTTGTGATCACCAGGCTCATGCCTTTATACCTTAATAAGGTATATTGGGTCCCACCGATGGGGTATATATATCGGACTCACACATTTAGTTCATATGGTTATATTTCAGTTGTAGACTGTCGCACTAGTCAGTATAGTTTCAGTTTAGCTCAACTCAGTACAGTTTCAGATTTACTCAGTTTAGTTTAGTTCTGTACAGTTAGCTCAGATCGGTATCTCATATTCAGGGAATGTTTATGACCACCAGCCAAGATCATTATTGACCATATCAGTTATATATATTCAATTTTTTAGCTTTCAGTAGTTCAGTTGGTCATTTCATGTCATTTTAGTTTAGTTATTCATTTCTACATGTTTATATTATATCTCACTTACTCAGTATATTCCAAGTACTGGCGCATACCTTCTATGTTGTATCGTATCATGATACAGGCGCAGGTTCTCAGCCTCAACATCGTTAGACGATTTCCTTCTGGTGATATCAACAGCTGCAGTTGGTGAGTCCTCATCTTTCCAGGATGATATTTATTATTCCATTATTTCTTTTAGTTAGACTTTAGAGTTAGCTAGGGGCTTGTCCCAGCAACTCATCATTTGTAGATGGCTTTTAGACATAGACTCGGATATTCAATTTTTTTTTCAGATGTATGAACTTTTATCAAATTATCTTTCTTAAATGGTTTTATTATTTAAGCTTCCACTATAATTACTCAGATTACCAGTTTTATGATGGACCATGGGTTGGCTTGGGATTACTTGTGACTCCAAGTACCGTGTCTTGTCTACTGTATAGACTCCGGTCGTGACAATGAATTACTTCAAATCGTATTTAAGCACCAAAACTTTATCATTGTACATCATCAACACATCATAAACATTATTATCATAAGACTTTGAAAGTTCATAATCATCATTATTATAGTCATAGTTCATAAAAATCATTAAACTTCTCATTTTAAAGGAAACCTCATAGAAAGAAAGATTAACACTTCTCATAACAGGACACGTGGAATTCATGGATGAAATAGGACATTTATATGAGTAATATGATAGGAGTCGACTCAAAATAAGCTAATAAAGAAGGTTCAAAACTTTGAAACATATTTGGGAATGTTTCCAGGCAAAACTAGATTGGCACTTTAGGAGGCGCCCCATGTCGGAGCCTAAATTTTAGAAGGAGAAAGTTCAATAAACGGACTCTATAGGGGGTTTCCGTGCCTGGATCTGAACTTTAGATAAAAAATTTCAGCAGGAAAGCATGATAGGAGTCGTGCTGCTCCTAGGCATGAACTTCAGGCAGACAATTTTTCTATAGGCAGGCGCTATAGGAGGCATGCTGCACCTAGGGCTTTTCAGAATGAATATTTTGATTTTTTCCCCTTTTTTTCCAAATTTACATAGGGCTAGGGGGTACTCTTGTTCGTTCTCAAGCATATACAATTTAGGATGATCAATAAGCATACAAAGCAACTTACAAAACATTAAAAATCATTGATCATAAACATACGTTCTTGACCTTACACCTATTCAAGGAAGAGGGTTTTTCATGGGATTTCATGGACATAATATGGAGAGTGAAATGAGATACTCCCACACATGGATTAGCCTTACATATATTATTATTGGCCTCACAATGATCTCCACGAAGCAGCAATCCGTTCTCACGTTAAGCTTGGAGGAAGGAGAAATGCTCAAAATCTTAAATGTTGAAACTCAAGAGTTTTTCATGACTTTGCTAAGGGATAGGGAGAGAGTTTGTTGCCAACACCTTGAAAAGTTCGTGGTTTTGATGTTGATATAACATGGGAATATGTTTCTCCAAACTGAGCAGAGTTTCGAAGAACTTCTGGGCTGTTGAGGTCAAGTACAGGTACCGAAATTAAGAAAAATGGGGCCTAACTCGCGTTTTATTTAAAGAGGCCAGTTTGAAAATCTGTCACCGCTTGATGATGCCTCAGTAAAATACCCATAACTTTTTACTCCAAACTCCGATTGGTGAATGATTGGATGTGTTGGAAACTAGATTCATAAGGCTCTAATGTGGATAGGTGGAACATCCCAAAATACTTTGCTTAATGGAATATATTATTATTTAAAATTGACCCTCACTCATGAACTTCACATATTCTTCACTCTTCTCTTTGTACCTATTTCTCCTTTGGATTTCTCACCAACTCCAACTTTATTAATACCTTAAGAATGGTTCAAATCTTAAAATGACTAATTATCGAGGTGTTACAAAAATATGAAGGGGTTCCTAAATTTTGTAGATACTGTAAATTATTAGAACACTCCGTGATTCAATGTAGAACTCTTGAAAGGAAAAAAGAATTGAAGGCAAGGGATCTTACTAAAGTAGAGAGAGAAAGAGCTAGTACAAGTACAAGGACCAATGCTACTGAAGCTATCCCTACATGCAAAGAGGACATAATTGTACAACCACGAGGAAATTCTATCAAGGAAAATCTACTAACAACTTGGAAAATTAACGAAGGACAAAGGAATAACTAGACAGAATGTGACACAAAAAGAAATTCAAACCAAAGGGGGAAAGCAAGATGACATCCAAAAGAACAATGCTAACAAAAAAAGGACCAGATCCTGAATGAAAAAATGACCAACAACAGTGAAAACAAACAAACAAGCAACAATAACAACATATGATTAACAAAAAGAATCATGAGCTGTAAGAACATATGATTGGAAAAAAGAACAACTGTGGGAAGAATAAGAGGAAAAAAAGGAATAATATAATAATAGATGTAGTAAAATCTTAACTATAAAGAACATAACTCCCAACAAAAATGAAGGCAAAGGTAACAGAAGAGTTAAAGGGAAGGAAGAAGTAGAAGAGTGAACAAAAACAGCATACCTATCAATCCAAAGATATGCACAACAACTCTTGTAGTAATTATAGGAATTTCAATATAGAGGAGGAACCAGTGCAGATCTCTAACAATAATAGCAGTACCATTAATGTGGATAAACATGACAATCAAAGTATGCAAATCACCCTCTCTCACTACAAAAGTTGGCCAAAAATAAGGGTCAATACCGACAGACAATGTTGATTTATTTGGGTAAACTGATGGCTAATCGATAAACATATGTTCCTCGGAATTTGGCTCGTCAAAAATAACAAACTGACAAATAGTATCAGCTAATACCGAGGGACATTCATCGATCAATAAAATTTTAAGCTGATAGGTTTCTTTAAATGCCATCTAGTGTGAAAAAATAAATTACCGATGAACATCCTCAGTTTTTTAATTAATTAATTATTTTTTAAGAAAATCTAAAATTCCAGCTCAGTCCATCGGTATGTTCTTCATACATAAGAACACACTGATGGACTGGATCAATTTTTTGAGTTTCTGCATCTGGTATTTTTGCTAAAAATCGACGGCCTTACCTACTGTCCATCTATTTTCTGCAAAAAACTCAGATGCATAAACCTGGAATTTCTGCATCCCACCTGCCAAATTAATTGTAATTTACTATTAGCTATTCACCAGCATTAAATGATGTCAAATCAATTTTAAATCATGTAGAACATCAACAACATACTAATTATCAACTAAAACCGTTGAAAATAAACATAAATATCCACCAAAATGATCTGCAAAGTCTAAAAACTTTAGTATATATATATATACTTCTTTGATCATTTCCTCCAGCGTCTTTTTAATTATATCCTCTATAGTCTTTTTTTTTTTCTTATTTAAGATCATATATATATATATACAAAGTTTGAATTTCTTTTTCAATGTTCAATAGTAACAATCCTAATAACTAAGGTGTCCGTTCAACATATTCATCATCATCATCATTCGAACCCTCATCTTCAATTGAGGTGAGAGGAGAACGACCACGTCTATGGACTCTATTAGGAAGGAGTTTATTCACTTGTTTATTGAGAGCCTCGATAGTATGACACACAATCTTATTCTTAGATATGTATCTTGCCTCGGTATCTTACAAACAACGTGTAAGGTGTTTGATCTTCTGCGACGTAGCAACGATCTGAATGCAATCGATCTCCTTGGCCTAGCTAGAAGAGACAATACTGTCCAGTCTAGACTAGATATGTCTAACTTGGTTCCTAGATCTAGACTATAGACTCTCCCCATTTGTCTCTGCTCGGCCATTTTTTCAGTCCAAATTTGGGTAGCGACATCCAGTAGAGACTGGGTCAGTCCACCATGGGCTTCCTGAGTCTGACTATACTCAGACAAGAGCCGTTGATAATCCATCTACATAATTAAAAAGAAAAGTTAGTATAATATGATTGTTCAAACTTAACAAATTACTGTGGTTGTAGGGACTTACATAGGCTTGTTCAACTCTTTGCTTGACCCATGTGTCCGAATCTGACTTGTTCTTCTTCTTCTTTACATGGGTAGCTGAAAGTGCTCCTCTTGAGCTGAGTCGTGACTCAATTTTTGTCTTGCAAACATAATGTAATCAAGTCAATATATAACATTTAATCAAATTTATGTAATATATATATATATATATACACATATATATGGTACTTAATAATTCTCTAGCTATCTTCCCTTGGCTCTTTGCATCCCAGTGTACAAGAAGCCACCTTTCCCTTCACTCCTAGACTTCTTCACCTATTCAGACTTTGCCTGAAATTCTGGTGATCTATAATATTCTTGATGGGCCTCATAAAGATGAGGTAAAAGCCAATTAGGCTTCTTGTTCTTTTCCTTGAAATCTCTAAACCGATCAGACATCCTGGAACTAGCCTTCCTCTCGTAGTTCATGAAAATTATCTTGTCATGCTGAGGAAGATAAGTACATAATGTGTGAAATCAAATGATCAATAGTGTTAGATGATATATAATAATCAATATTCAAAGAAGAATTTTACTAAATAATAATTAATTTTTATACCTTAAACTGATTAAACATGCCATGTCGTGTCCAATATGGTATTTCACTCCAAGTCGGATAAACCCGATCAAAAAGCCTCCAAATGCTCTCCCTGAGAGCGTTTTTACTCTCTTTTCCCAGAAAGAACCTGCAAAAATGATAATAAAATGTCAAGTCATAAATAAAATGTTAATATTGAAAATTATAAATGTCAATCAAAAATAAAAATAAACTTACCCAGCTTCATTAGGCACGATCTCCTGGTGCTGGTATTGGTGCCAGTGCTCTATATGATTGGGTCAATTGTTGAGTAGATGTACAGTCTGACTCAGAGCTACTATTTCTGAGTCACAAGCTGGACAAGTGTGGAGATAAACCACTCGGGGAAGGCATACCCTATGATGAATAAGTCAAGTTTTCCTATGGTAGAAGAATGCCAGGCGTAGGCATGTATAATTCCCCAGAAGCCCTAAGATCAGACTTGGGAGTTTGAATGGAGAAAACTAAAAATTCTGCACTAGATCATAGAACGGGTCATTAATGGACCCGTCGGGTAGACCATGAGTCGTTAGTGACTCGTGGTGAGGTCCTGGTCTTATGTTTTGGAATTTGTGACTTGAAGTCACCACGGGCATGACCACAAGTCATGGTTGGACCCCACGACTCGTTGAGTCAACCATGGTTAGGTTTGGAGAAGAATCAGGGACTTTTGGATAGTGAAGATCACTAGAGGTGACCACGAAAATAACGATCTGTTAGGTCCCTTGTGGGGACCCTTTAAGGAAAAATAGCAGTGCACTCAACGACTGGAGGTAACAACTCATGCCCAGTAGTAACGACTCATCCAGTCCCTCGTGAGGACTGGCAGTTTGTTTTTCCCTACGAGTTTATTAAGGGCTTTTCCGTAATTTCTATGATCCTAAGGCCTAAACTACATTGTTTTAGGCTACGAATGATGATTTTTAAGAGGGGTAAGTTCATTTTAGGCTCATTCACATTCATGCATGCAAGTTGAATGCTTAGAAGGTGATAAAGCTTAGATTCTCTACAAGTTTTTCTTCAATTCTTCATTTTTTTGGGCAATCAAAAAAGTGGTAGAATCAGTCCACCTGAAGTATGTAGGTTTATGAATGGGTGAATTTGTTCACACCTATGCTCAATCCCTATCTAATTTATGAAAATCTATGAGTTGATTCTATGGGGTTTTAACCCAATGCATGAATCCGCTAAGTCAGTATCATGGGTATGATCTGAGTATGTTTTAATTGATGAATTATGATTCATGGGCACGTTTGATCATGTTTTCAATTACTAATCATGTTTACTAGTTTTACAAATTATGATGCATATTCATGAAGGTTTTATGAGAAGTTGAGATTTATGATGTATGTCCAATTATGATGAATTATTGATGAGAAAAGCATGTTTTCAAGCTACCCATGTTTATGATCATGTTTTCAAGTGAATCTTGTTATTTTCAAGCATGTCAAGTATTGGGCAAGACCATATGTTCAAGTATGATTTATGATTTATGTTAATTAGCTTACCACATCATTTTAGAGTCTAGATTCCCAATTTTACTCAGCTTGTGGTATTGTTTGAGCCAAGGCTCCTCATGTATGATTTCAGATTATTATGTATATGATTATTCACCTTCATTACTAGATGATGGTCAGCTTCATTGAAAAACGATGGAGAGCATATGCTTGTTTTTTGGAGTAGTGTCTAGCATTGAGTAGGTTAAGGGTCAGTCAACCCTATACCTTAGAACTACGAGCCAATGTTGGTGTGTTTAGATTATATGGGACCTCCTTTGTGAGCTTTCCCTACCCTAAGGGGTCTTCAACTTGATATCAATATCATGATAGCGTCTCTAGCCCTGACAAGGCTTTAGATGGCTCTACCCACTTGAGTGTAATAGTCAAGACCACGTAAGCTCTATCGTGGTAATGTCGGTTATATGACAATTCTCCCATTGTTCCTCATGATTTCAGTTATGTATGTTATCAATCATGATATATTTATACATATGTTCTAAAGCAGGTTTGACCCAATGTTCAGTCTTATGATATTTAGTTTTCAACTTTGGGTCATTTGATTCAGTTATATTCAGATCATGATTTCAGAAAATGGCATGCAAGCCCTACTCTCAGATTCTTATCTTCATGTTGTTTTATACTATGCACATTTTAAATGATTTTACCTATTTAAGTGGATTTACTTACCTTGCATACTCTATATATTCCACGTACTAACTGCATACTCTATGCTGTATCGTTTCATGATATAGGCCCCGCTACTCAAACTCAGTCTAGTCCCTAGCCAGCCTTTGGAGTTAGCATCCCGCATTTGTTGGTGAGTCCTCATCTCTCGAGGACCATGCTTTATCAGTTTCTTTATATATTCAGTATCAGACTTAGAGATTTAGTTGGGGTCTTGTCCCATCAACTCATCAGTATTAGAGGCTTTTCAGACATAGAATGTAATCAGCTTCAGATTCATGTGTATTTTTGATGTTATGCTTATTTCAGACATTCCCTAAATTTATCATGTTGATCTTCCACTTCTATGATTGAGTTAGATGTTATGTTCATTCCATGGGTCGACTTGGATTCCCTTGGGGTTCCTTGTCCCATGTCTCGATCCGGGCCTATGTTCAGGTCGTGAAAAACTTGGTATCAGAGCATTAGGTTTTGAAGTGTCCTTGGGGTGTCTGAAAGCCGCGTTAAGTAGAATATTTTACATGGGTGTGAAGCATGCCACACTTATGAAGAAGAGGCTACAAAACGTATAGAAAATGTTCTCTTCTTTCATGATCTATGTCGTGCGGTGAAATGTCTATCTATCCTCCTAACTCATGCTATTTGCGATTGTAGAATCATGCCTCCCCACAGAGTAAATGGTAGGATAAATGGAAATGGAAATGGCCATAAGGATGGCAACAAGGACGGGCACCAATAAACCCCACCAGTTCATGAGGAGCATGCACCAAAGCTTGTTGCCTACGCTGAATTCAGGGCGGCCATTCAGATGCTAGCATAGGCCTTGACTTCCCGGGTCAACCATCTGGAAATGGCGCATTTCCCTCAGAATGGGAATGTGGCGGAGGCTAGAGTTAGAGACTTCTTAAGGATGAACCCTCCGGAGTTCACAGGGTCAAGGGTGGACGAGGATCCATATGAGTTCATCGAAGAGATTCTGAAGGTCACCGAGGTCATGGGGGTGACTAATGGGGAGGGCGTTGACTTAGCCTCATATCAGCTGAAAGGGGTTGCACATATCTAGTTCAAGCAGTGGAAAGATAGTAGGGCAGCGGGAGCAGGCCCTATCAATTGGGATGAGATTCATGTTGCTTTTCTAGATTGGTTCTTCCCTCGTGAGATGAGAGAGCTAAAAGTGGCTAAGTTTGTGAATCTAAAGCAGGGTAACATGACAGTTCAGGAGTATTCCTTAGAGTTACTCATCTGTCTAAGTATGGACCAGAGCTTGTAGTGGATCAAAGGGCTCGAATGAGCCGGTTTGTACATGGAGTGGCGGGCTACCTGGATAAGGATTGCAGGACCGCCATGCTTCATCAGAATATGTATTACCCTCGGATAGTGTTGTATGCTTAGCAGATGGAGAGACGTATCAGAGAGGGAGAGAGGCCAAGAGGGCTAGGATAGATAACTATGGGTTCTCACAGTAGAAGACAGGTGGTGGGCACAGTCAGCAGTCCCACCCGAGATCATCAGCCCCAGCATGTTCAGCTATGAGTGTTTCATCCAATCCTAGGCATGATCAGAGGGGACGAGCATTAGGCTCTAGGGGTCAAAGCGGCAGACTCGCAGATTCCAATATTCCAATTTGCTACTGGTGTGGCCGGAGACACACAGGTTAGTGCTTGGCGGGTGCAGGTGCTTGTGTCAGGTGCGGGAAGCCCGGGCACATGCTTAGAGACTTCCCAGTGGCTAGACAAGGCCAAGTTAGGGGCCGAGGCCCAACTGCTAGTCCATCATCTCAACCAGTATGCCCATTTCAGCAAGGCGCATCTACTTATGCGGGTGGAGGACAGTGCCAGATTAGATTCTATGCCTTAGCATCCCGACAGGAACAAGAGGACTCCTCATATGTGGTTACTGGTATGTGATGAGTTTTCCACCTTGATATTTATGCTTTGTTAGATCCATAGGCTACTTTGTCCTTTGTTACATCGTATATTGCTAGTAGCTTCGGAGTCGGTCCCAAAATCTTATCAGAACCCTTCTCAGTCTCTACTACAGTTGGTGATTCAATTATAGCTAGACAGATGTATAGAACTTGCCCGGTCTCAATCCTTTAGAAAATCACCTCAGATCTAGTAGAGTTAGCCATGACCGATTTTCATGTTATTCGCGGCATGCATTGGCTATTTTCATGTTATGCCTCAGTTAATTATAGAATTTTTGTAGTAGAGTTCTAATTTCCAGGTGAGCTAGTCTTAGAATGGAAGGGTAGTTCAGTTGTGCCTGTAGGTCATTTCATTTCCTACCTTAAGTCTAGAAAGATGATTTCCAAAGGTTGTGTGTACCATCTAGTTAGGGTTAAGGATGCTACGTCTGAGACCCTGACTATCCAGTCAGTTCCAGTAGTACGTGAGTATCCAGAAGTGATCCCTGATAATCTACTAGGTATTCCTCTCGAGAGGGAAATCGATTTTGGTATTGACCTCCTACTCGACATGCAAACTATATCTATTCCTCCTTATAGAATGGCTCTAGCTGAGCTAAAAGAGTTGAAAGAGTTGTTGAAGGGCCTACTAGACAAGGGTTTCATCAGACCTAGCAAGTCGCCATGGGGTGCACTAGTTCTATTTGTCCGAAAGAAGGATGGTTCCCTTCGGATGTGCATTGACTACCGACAATTGAACAAAGTCACCATCAAGAACAAGTATCCTCTCCCCAAGATTGATGACTTATTTGATCAGCTTTAGGGTGCCAAGTGCTTTTCCAAGATAGACCTCAGATTCGGTACCATCAGCTCAGGGTTCGAGAGAGTGACATGTCAAAAATAGCTTCCAAAACTCGGTATGGTAACTATGAGTTTGTAGTTATGTGTTTTAGACTAATGAGTGCTTCTGCAACATTTATGGATCTGATGAATAGGGTGTTCAAGCCATATCTAGACATGTTCATGATTGTATTCATTGATGACATCCTTATATACTCTCGGAGCGAGCAGGAGCATGCCGCTCATTTGAGGGTGGTGTTCCAGACTTCGAAGGATCGTCAATTGTATGCAAAATTCAGCAAATGTGATTTTTGGTTAAATTCTGTGGCGTTCTTGGGTCATCTGGTGTCTAGCGAGGGTGTGCAAGTAGACTCGCAGAAGATAAATGCAGTGAAGAATTGGCCCAGACCGGTGAATCCTTCAAATATCAGGAGTTTCATGGGCTTATCTAGCTACTATCGGAGATTTGTTGAGGGGTTTTCATCTATTACAACACCGTTGAGTAAATTGACCCAAAAGAAAGTGAAATCCCAATGGTCAGATGCTTGTGAGAGGAGCTTTCAGGAGTTAAAGACTCGACTTACCTCAACACCGGTGTTAATTCTACCGGAGGGTACTGATGGGTTTGTGCTGTATTGCTATGCTTCGAGAATCAGACTTGGTTGTGTATTTATGCAGCACAGAAAGGTTATAGCTTATGCTTCTAGACAACTGAAGGTGCATGAAAAGAATTACCCGACTCATGATCTTAAATTGGTAGCGGTTGTATTTTCCTTGAAAATATGGAGACACTATTTGTACGAAGTCCACATAAATGTGTTTATGGACCACAAGAGCCTACAATATTTGTTTACTCAGAAGGATCTCAATCTGCGTCAAAGGAGGTGATTGGAGCTACTTAAGGATTATGACATGAGTGTCCTTTACCACTCGGGCAAGGCTAATATAGTAGCATACGCACTTAATAGACTCTCTATGGAGAGTGTGTCCCATGTGGATGGGGGGAGAAAGGAGCTGGGGAAGGATGTGCATCGACTTGCAAGGTTGGGAGTTCGTTTGGTTGACTCGACCGATGGCGGTATTATAGTTCAGAACGGATCAGAATCGTCCTTGGTGATTGATGTGAAGTATAGACAAGATGAGGACCCCCTTTTGGTAAAGTTAAAGGAAGTCGTTCGAAATCAGAAGGTAGAGGTCTTCTCCAATAAGGGAGTTGGTGTGCTTCGATATTAGGGTCGCTTGTGTATCCCGGACGTTAATGATTTGAGAACCCAGATGTTGCATGAGGCTCACAGAACTAGATATTCCATACATCCAAGTGCCACCAAGATGTACCATGACCTATTGGAAGTCTATTGGTCGAATGAAATAAAGAAGGACATAGTAGAATTTGTGGCTAAGTGTCCAAACTATCAACAGGTGAAGGTTGAGCATCAAAGACCCAGAGGGATGCTCAAAGATATTAGCATCCCTGCTTGGAAGTGGGAAGAGATCAACATGGACTTCATTACAGGTTGGTCTCGCACTAGCAGAAAATATTACTCCTTTTGGGTTATTGTGGACAGGTTGACCAAAGTCGCTCACTTTCTATCAGTTAAGACCACTAATTCAGTGGAGTATTATACATACGAGGGCTAGTTCGGTTGCATGGAGTGCCCTTGTCCATCATATCAGATCAAGGTATTCAGTTTACCTCTCAGTTTTGAAGATCTTTTCAAAAGGGACTTGGTACTCAAGTCAAGCTTAGCATAGCGTTTCACCCGCAAACAGATGGTCAGGAAGAGCAGACTATTCAGACTCTTGAGGATATGTTGAGAGCATATGTTATTGATTTCAAGGGTAGTTGGGATGACCATTTGCCTCTAATTGAGTTTGCATACAACAACAACTACCATTCCAACATTCAGATGGCTCCGTTCGAGGCTCTTTATGAGTGGAGATGTAGATTGCCTATTGTTAGTTTGAAGTCGGTGAGGCTACATTGATAGGTCTAGATTCAGTTCATGAGGCTATGGAGAAAGTTCAGTTGATAAGGGAAAGGTTGAAAATAGCTCAGAGTCGCCAAAAGTCCTATGTGGATGTGAGGAGGAGGGAACTTGAGTTTGAAGTTAAGGATTGGGTGTTTCTGAAGGTGTCTCCCATGAAGGGGGTGATGAGGTTCGGAAAGAAAGGGAAACTCAGTCCCCGTTATGTTGGTCCCTGTAGGATTGTTAAGCGAGTTGGCAAGGTGGCATATGAAATGGAGTTGCCCTCAGAATTAGCTTCTATTCATCCTATTTTTCATGTATCGCTCTTAAATAAGTGTTTGGGTAATCCAACTCTAGTTGTTCCGGTGGACAGTGTTGGTGTGAAAGACAACCCTAGCTATGAGGAGGTTCCGGTGGAAATACTGGATTGATAGGTTAGAAGTCTAAGAAACAAGGATGTAGCTTCAATTAAAGTCTTATGGAGGAATCAACATGTCGAGGGAGCTACGTGGAAAGCCGAAGCAGACATGATGGCTAGATACCCGCATCTATTCCCTTCCGACTCAGTTTCAACATGAGGTATCAGTTTTTTCCCTAAGACTCTATTCAGTATTCATGTTCAGTTCATATGACCAAGTTCCTTTTTTGTCAAAGTATGTATGTATGATTCATGAATTCAGTTCAGCCATGTAGTTCAGTTCGGAGGTAGTCATTCCTTCAGTGTTCAGCTTAAATGATTAGTATTTGAATATGGTAATTGCATTTCTCTACTTTTCTGTATGTTTTCCAGCATTCGAGGATGAATGTTCCCAAGGGGTAGATATTGTAACGCCCTGGAAGCCCTAAGATTAGACCTGGGAGTTTAAATGTTGAAAACCTTTGCAATAGATCATAGAACGGGTCATTAGTGGACCCGTGGCGTTGTCCGCGAGTCGTTAGGTGACTTGTGGTAAGGTCCTGGTCTTATGTTTTGAAATTTTTGACTTGAAGTCACCACGAGCATGACCACGAGTCGTGGTTAGACCCCACAACTCGTTGAGTCAGTCGTGGTCAAGGTTGGATAAGAATCAGACTTTTGGACAGTGAAGATCACAAGAGGTGACCACGAGTCATGGTCATCAATGACGATCCGTTAGGTCCCTCGTGGGGACCCTTTGAGGAAAAATGGCAGTGCACTCAATGACTGGAGGTAACGACTCGTGTCCAATAGTGACGATTCGTTTAGTCCCTCGTGAGGACTGGCAGTCTGTTTTTCCCTGTGAGTTTATTAAGGGATTTTCTATACTTCCTATGATACTAAGGCCTAAACTACATCATTTTAAGCTATGAATGATGAGTTTTAAGAGGGGTAAGTTTATTTTACTCTCATTCACATTCATGCATGCAAGTTGAAGGCTTAGAAGGTGATCAAGCTTATATTCTCTACAAGATTTTCTTCAATTCCTCATTGGGCAATCAGAAAAATGGTAGAACCAGTCCATCTCAAGTATGTAGGGTTGTGAATGGGTGAATTTGTTCACACTCATTCCCAATCCCTCTCTAATTCATGAAAATCTATGAGTTGATTCTTTAGGGTTTTAACCCTATACATGAATCCTCTAAGTCAATAACATGGGTATGATCTAAGTATGTTTTAATTGATGAATTATGATTCATGGGCACGTTTTATCATGTTTTCAATTACTAATCATATTTACTAGTTTTACAAATTATGATGCCCATTCATGAAGGATTTGTGAGAAGTTGAGATTTATGATGTATGTTCAATTATGATGAATTATTGATGAGAAAAACATGTTTTCAAGCTACCCGTGTTTATGATCATGTTTTCAAATGAATCTAGTTATATTCAAGCATGTCAAGTATTGGGAAAGCCCATATGTTCAAGTATGATTTATGATTTATGTTAATTAGCTTACCACATGGTTTTGGAGTCTAGACACCCAATTTTACTCAGCTTGTGGTATGGTTTGAGCCAAGGCTCCTCATGTATGATTTCAAATTTATTATGTATATGATTATTCATCTTCTTCACTAGACGATGGTCAGTTTCGTTGAAAAATGATGGAGAGCATATGGATGTTTTTGGGAGTAGTGTCTAGCATCGAGTAGGCTACGGGTCAGTCAACCCTATACCTCAGAACTATGAGCCAACGTAGGTATGTTCAGATTATTCGGGTGCTCCTTTGTGAGCTTTCACTACCCCAAGGGGCGTTCAGCTTGATGTCGATATTGTGATAGAGTCTTTAGCCCTGGAAAGGCTTTGTATGTCTCTGCCCACTTGAGTGCAGTAGTCGGGACCACGTAAGCTCTATCGTGGTAATGTCGGTTATATGAGAGTCTCCCATTGTTCCTCATAATTTCAGTTATGCATGTTATCAATCATGATATATTTATACATACGTTCTAAAGCAGGTTAGGCCCAATGTTCAGTCTTTACTTATTATATGCAGTTTTCTGCTTTGGGTCATTCGATTCAGTTATGATATTCAGTTATGTTCAGATCATGATTTCAGAAAATGGCATGCAAGCCCTACTCTCAGATTCATATCTTGATGTTGTTTTGTTCTATGCACGTTTTAAATGATTTTACCTATTTAAGCGGTTTTACTTACCATGCATACTCGGTACATTCCACATACATACCGCGTACTCTATGCTATATCATTTCATGATACAGGCCCCGGTACTTAGACTCAGTCTCGTCCCTAGCCAGCCTTTGGATTTTAGCATCCCACATCTATTGGTGAGTCCTCATCTCCCTAGGACCATGCTTTATCAGTTTTCTTTATGTATTCAGTATCAGACTTAGAGAGTTAGTTGGGGTCTTGTATTATTAACTCATTAGTATTTGAGGCTTTTCGGACATAGAATATAATCAGCTTCAGATTCGTGTGTATTGCTGATGTTATGTTTATTTCAGACATCCGCTAAGTTTATCATGTTGATCTTCCACTTTTATGATTGAGTTAGATTCTACGTTCATGCCATGGGTCGACTTGGAGTCCCTCAGGGTTCCTTGCCCCATGTCTTGATCCGGTCCTATGTTTGGGTCGTGACACATGAAAGTGTGAGAAATAGAAGGAAATGGAGGCACAGAAGAATATGTAGGATGCTCATTTCCATAGGGGACATAGGACATAGGTAGAGAAGAATGCGTATACGGAGTAGATAAAAGACCACTTGAAGCAGTGGTAGAATCTAGTGGTCTCCTTGGCACTTTCCTATTATTGTTACTCGACTTACTACTCCTACTACAATGACCTCTCACCATCACTTGACGACATATGCATACACGTTTACATTAGAATATATAAAATAATACAAGTATTAAATATAATAATTGCTTAAAGGAAATAAGCCAACTTACTAATTGTCATTCTCCCATTCTTCCATCTCGCTTGTTTCATTTTCATCATCCTCCCATTCTTCCTCCTTACTTGTTGTTATACCCCGGAAGCCCAAAGATCAGACCCGAGAGTTGAAATGGAGAAAAGTTAAAATCTAGCACCAGGCATCAGAACGGGTCATGATGTGACCCGTGTGAGCAGCCCACAAATCATGATGTGACTCATGGAGAATCCCAGATGAGGAGTTTGAAATTTGGGAAATGACATCCTCACAGGCATGATGACGAGTCGTGGTCAGGTCCCACGACTCGTTAGGTCAGTCGTGGGGATGGTGATTGAGACAAGAGAAAAAGGATGGAAGTGGACTTAATGGAAAGTACCCACGAGTCGTGGTCAGTAACCATGATTCGTGGGGAGGGTCATGGTCATCTAGTTAAAAAATTATTTGATATTGAGGCAGTGCACATGAAGGGTGGTGACCACGAGTCGTGGTCACCAGTAACCGATCATGATGTTACCCATGATGAGCTCAAAAGAGTTGACAAGCAGTTTACCTAATGGATGACTCCACGAGTCGTGGCCCAAGATGACGAGTCGTTTAGTCCCTCGTCGGGACCAGTTGACAGTTATTTTCTGTGAATTTAGCAAGGGCTTTTCCAGAATTCCTAAGATCCTAAGCCCTAAACTATGTCATTTTGAGTTATGAATGATAACTTTTAGAGGGGTTAAGTTAATTTTAGGCCATATTCATTCATGCATGCAAGGTAGAAGGTGAGAGAGGGTGATCAAGCTTAGTGTTCTTCAATTTCTCTTCAATTTCTTCTTGGGCTATCAAAGAAGTGTAAGAATCAGCTACCAACACGTATATAGGGTTATGAATGGGTGAATTCTTTCACACCCATGCCCAATCCCTCTCTAAATCATGAAGTTTCTATGTCTAATCTACGGGGTTTTAACCCAATGCATGATATTCCTAATTTCTCTACATGGGTATGATTTAAATATGCTTATCTTATCGAATTATGAAGCATGGGAAGGTTTTATAATATTTTCAATTAAAAAACATGTTTCAAGTCTTGTGAATTAAAAAGACCATTGATGAAAAGTTCATGAAAAGTGAAATTTGTGATAAATGTATAATTATGATGAGATATTGCGATGAAAAGCATGTTTTCAAGCTACCCATGTTTATAATCATGTTTTTGATGAGAATTAAGTATTTTCAAGCATGATAAAATATTGGGCACTGCCCACATGTTCAAAGTATGATCCATGATTTTCCTAATTAAGCTTACCACATGGTTTTAGAGCGAAGACTCCCAATTGTTTTTAGCTTGTATGGTTTGAGTTAAAGCTTCTCATATGCATAATTTTTATCTTTGATATGTATTTGATTATGAGCTTCCTCAAGAGACGATGTTGAGCTTCATTGAAAAACAATGGATAGCATATGCATGATTTTGGGAGTAGTGTATATCACCGAGTAGGCTAATGGTCGATCATCCTATGCCTCAGAACTACGTGGCAAGGTAGGTTATTCTTATATATTACTTCGGGACCTACCTTGTGAGCTATTCCCTACCCTGATTAGGCCACGAGCTTGATATCGATATCACGGTATCGTCCCTAGCCTTGGCAAAGCTTTGGATGGCTCTACCCACTTGAGTGTGATAGTTGGGACCACGTAAGCTCTATCATGGTATGTCGGCTAAAAGATGAGTCTCCCATTGTTCCTCATAATTTCAGTTATGCATATTTATCACTTATGAGATTTCTATATCTATATATGTTCTAAGGCAGGTTTGACTCAATGTTCAGTTTTACTCATTACTATCAAATTTCAGCTTTGAGTCAAACGGTTCAGTTATGATGATATGTTATGTTATGATGAGATCGTGATTTCAGAAAGAATGCATGCAAGTGCTACTCTCAAATCCTTATTATTTATGCTTTACATTATGCATGTCCTTAAATTATTTTACTTACTTAAGAGGTTTTACTTACCTTGCATACTCGGTATATTTCACATACTGACCGCATACTCTATGTTGTATCATTTCATGATATAGGACCCAACTCTCAGGCTCAGCCCTGTTCATAGTCAGTCTTCAGGGTTAGCATCTTATGTGGTTTGTGAGTCCTCATCTTATGAGGACTAGACTTATTCGTATTTTCTTTACGTAGTTTCAGTTTCAGCTGCGTTGAGTTAGTTGGGGTCTTTTCCCATCAACTCGTCATATTTAGGCTTTTCAGACATATGGATGAATTCAGCTTCAGATTGTGTATTCTGATGTTAAGTTAAATCTAGACTTTCGCAATGATTATCTTGTTGATTTATTAAGTTTTATTGATTGAGTTAGATGTATGCTTATGCCATGGGTCAACTTGGGGTCTCTCGGGGCTCCTTGTTCCATGTTGCGATCTGGGCCTCCATTCGGGTCGTGAAAAACTTGGCATCAGAGCAATAGGTTTTGAAGTGTCCTAAGGTGTCTGAAAGCTTGTTAAGTAGAGTCTTTTTCATGGGTGTGAAGCTCGCCACACTTATGACGAAGAGGTTGTGAGACATTTAGGAAATGTTCCCTTCTTTCATGATCTATGTCATGCGATAAAAAGTCTCCCTATCCTTCTAATTCATGCTATTCGCGATTGCAGAATCGCGATTGAAAAGTCGCCATTAGGATATAGATTTCCCTTGGATAGTCTTATATGCCAAGCAGATGGAGGCGGTATATCTGAGAGAGAGAGAGAGAGGCCAGAGGGACAGGACCGATGACCATAGATTCTCACAGCCGAGGATAAGTGGTGGGCACTGACAGCAGACCCACCAAAGATCTTCAGCCCCAGTATCTTCAGCGTTGAGTGTGCCATCCAGCCTACACTCGATCAGAGAGGGAAAGCATCAGGCTTTAGGGGTCAGAGTAGCAGACCCACAGATTCTAATATTCCAGCTTCCCGTAGGTGTGGTCGGGGCCACACGGGTCAGTGTTTAGCAGGTACAGGTTCTTGTTTCGGGTGTAAGAAGCCCGGACACATGTTTAGAGATTTTTGAGCAATGAGGCAGGATCGTGATGGGGGTCGAGGCCCAGCTTCTAGTTCAGCAACCCCACCCACACGCTCAGCACATCAAGGGGCATCTACCAGCACAGGTAGCGGTCAGTGCCAAAATAGATTTTATGCCTTAGCATCCCACAGCAGGAGGTCTCCTCAAATGTAGTCACTGGTGTGTTGCGAGTTTTCCATCTTGATGTATATGCTTTGTTAGATCCAGGGGTTACCTTGTCTTTTGTGACACCTTATGTGGTCAGTATCTTCAGAGTCAGTCCCGAAGGCTTGTCAGAACCCTTCTTAGTCTCTACTCCAGTAGGTGGTTCAGTTCTAGCTAGATGGGTGTATAGAGGTTGCTCGGTCTCAGTCCTTCAGAAAGTCACCTCAACAGATTTGATAGAGTTAGCCATGTCCGATTTTTATGTTATTCTCGGCATGGATTGGCTATTTGCATGTTATGCCTCTGTTCATTTTAGAACCCGGGCAGTAGAGTTTAGATTTCCGGGTGAGCCAGTCTTAAAATGGAAGGGTAGTTCAACTGTGCCTGTAGGTCATTTCATTTCCTACCTTAAGGCCAGAAAGATGATTTCTAAAGGTTGTGTATACCATCTAGTTAGGGTTAAGGATGCGACATCTGAGACCCCGACTATCCAGTCCGTTCTAGTAGTATGCAAGTATCCAAAAGTGTTCCCTGATGACCTAACGGGTGTATCTCCCAAGAGGAAAATTGATTTTGGTATTGACCTTCTTCCCGACACGCAGCCTATATCTATTCCTCCTTACAGAATGGCTCCAGCCGAGCTAAAGAAATTGAAAGAACAGTTAAAGGATCTGTTAGATAAGGGTTTCATTATACTGAGCAAGTCCCCATGGGGTGCACCAGTTTTCTTTGTCCGAAAGAAAGATGGGTCTCTTCGAATGTGTATTGATTATCGGCAATTAAACAAAGTCACCGTCAAGAACCAATATCCTTTACCCAGGATTGATGATTTATTTGACCAGCTTCAAGGTGCTAAGTGTTTCTCGAAGATAGATCTCAGATCCGGGTATCATCAGCTTAGAGTCCGGGAGAGTGACATCCTAAAGACAGCCTTCAGGATGCGGTATCATCATTATGAGTTTGTAGTTGTCTTTTGGACTAATGAATGCTCCTGCATCTTTTATGGACTTGATGAACAGGGTGTTCAAGAAATACCTGGATATGTTTGTGATTGTGTTTATCGATGACATCTTTATAAACTCTTAGAGCGAGGAGGAACATGCTGCTCATTTGAGAATAGTGCTTCAGATTCTCAAGGATCACCAATCGTATGCCAAATTCAGCAAGTGTGAGTTTTTGTTGAACTCAGTGGCTTTTTGGGCAATGTAGTATCAGGCAAAGGCATAAGGGTGGATTCTCAAAAAATAGAAGCGGTAAAGAATTGGCCTAGACCGGTGAATCCTTTGGATATTTGGAGCTTCTTGGGTTTAGCTGGCTACTATCGAAGGTTCATTGAAGGTTTCTCATCTATTGTAGCACCATTGACAAAATTGACCCAGAAGAAGGTGAAATTCCAATGGCCGGAGGCTTGTGAGAAGAGCTTCCAAGAATTGAAGACTCGACTTACTTCAGCACCAGTGTTGACTCTACCCGAGGGTATCGATGGGTTCATAGTGTATTGTGATGCTGAAAGGATCGGATTTGTATGTGTATTGATGTAGTGTGGGAAAGTTATAGCATATGCCTCTAGACAGCTAAAGGTTCATGAGAAGAATTACCCGACCCATGATCTTGAATTAGATGCAGTGGTATTCGCATTGAAGTTATGGCGACATTATTTGTATGGGGTCCACGTGGATGTGTTTACGTACCATAAGAGTTTGCAATATGTGTTTACACAGAAGGATCTCAATCTTCGGCAAGTGAGGTGGTTGGAGCTACTCAAGGAATACGATACGAGTGTGCTTTACCATCTGGGTAAGGCCAATGTAGTAGCAGACGCACTTAGTAGACTCTCTATGGAGAGTGTGTCTCATGTGGATGAGGGGAAGAAGGAACTGGTGAAGGAGGTGCATCGACTCGAAAGGTTAGGATTTAGGTTGGTTGACTCGATCGATGGCGGTGTCGTTGTTCAAAACAGATCAGAATCATCATTGGTGACTGATGTAAAAGCTAGACATGATGAGGAACCGATTTTGGTAGAGTTAAAGGAAGTCTTTCAGAATCAGAAGGTAAAGGTCTGCTTGCGCCCCAGCGCATGCGATAGCGTACGTGGTCGTACAAGTAATACAGTGACCCTTTTACAGAGCGGGATGTCGAACCCACAACGACTGGACTAATTCAGCGAATTATTAAGTTCGAGTGTTAATTTAACCTTCACAAGTGTTGATTATAGAAATTTTGGGAAATTCTAATTAAGTCTAGGGGTTATCACAAAATAATCGAGAAACAATACAAGAAGCAACTAGAGTTAAGTCCTAATAATCATGCAATGCTACAATTCACAATGGTTCAAGTGTGAAAACTTCAGTCGTTGTCTCACATAGTTAAAATGTGATGTTTATGGTCTTTCGAGCCTCTAAACATGACAAACTAGTCTCACACCTCCATCGTTGAGCGGGGATGTGATGTCCTAATTCGTGAGCAATTTACTACGTGGATGTGGTTTACGGAGTTTGTTCCCTTCATTATGGACTTTCGTACCTCTAATCATTTAACCGTACTTAGCTTCACAACTACTTCTATGAGTGGTGATGTGACAATTCTAAATCTGTGTCTAGCTCATCCCATTTTAGTAACGAAGAAAGGCAAATTAGGTATAATTTCTATCCTACCCGCGAAGCCTATCGTAAAGATAAGAACTTGCTCCCTACATTCTTGTGTTCTAGCCTAGGGTTACTATTTCGATCTTTTACCTAAGCTTAACGTGTTTGTTTTCATGGTTAAGAAGCATGAAAACAATAATAATAAAGAATGTAAGACAAAACAACAAATAAAACTCAAACCAATGAAGAATTCATGCAATTACAATCATATCACGTGGCCTCAACCCTAGAGGAAGGGTTTTAGCCATTCATGTTTGTACAAATACTTAAAAACATGATTCAAGTAGATTACTTAGAAGAATAGATAAAAGAGAATGAAAATTAGTGAACCCAAGGTAGAGTTCTTCCTTTCTCCCTTCGCTCCTTTCCGTTGTTCTCAAAATATTTCGTGATAAAATGAATTTAGGAGCTAAGTGTTCTATTTATACCTAGTGAAATTTACAATTTTTGGCCGGCCATGAACTGCCTCCGTGTCACAGATCTGGTCACACAAATCTTGCTCCATGACACGGAGCAAACGTGTAGCATCACTGGAAAGTTGGTCGAGGCATGTCATGGGTGCTGGCCAAAGGGCGTGGCACGGCCCTCATCGCGGCAAGGTCAGGGCGTGGCACGGGAGCTGGCGTGCAGGAGGAACTAGTGTGGCACAGGCACTTGCACATAGGCTCACTGCCTGGCATCATCTTATGTGCGCATGGCATCAGCGTGGCACGACACTGGGCGCGGCACACGCACAGTGTGACACGCTGGCTGGCGCGGCCAGCCTTGCCATGGCATGCTCACTTACATTCTTTTGCAATTCGATCCAAACTCCATTCCATCACTTCAACCATCATTATTTAGTCCGTCATATGCATTTTACACCTACAAAACAAGGACTGATCATGTTGGTTAGTTTAGGCTTATAAATATACTTAATCACATAAGAATATAATCAATTAAATTGACAAACACGCTTAAACTAAGTTATAAAATAACACTTGGCCACGTAATTATGCCCAAGATCAAGGTCTTCTCCAAAAGGGGAGATGGTGTGCTTCGGTACCAGGGTCACCTATGTTTTCAAGATATGGATGATTTGAGGAGCCGGATGTTGCACGAGGCTCATGGATCTAGGTATTCAATCCATCCAGGTGCCACCATGTCATGACCCGGACGTACACCCGGATTGTAGACACAGGACAAGGGACCCTAAAAGAGCCCAAGTCGACCCATGGCTCATGTATACAACTAATCTCAACCAAATAAGCGGAATGATAATGATAAAAAAACATAGCGGAAATGTAATCATAGCATAACATTAGAAAATACTAGATGTACACATAAGCTAAATGCTACACATGGTCTGAAAGCCTCTACTACATACGATGGGTTGATGGGACAACATCCCCAACTAACTCGAACAATACTGAAACGTAAGATAACATAAAAGTCTGTCAAACATCCCTCGGAACATGAGGATTCACCAATAAGCTGAGAACGTAAGCTGAGATGGACTAAGGATGAGGATGAGCCTGAGATCCGGACCCTGTATCATGAAATGATACAGCATAGAAAGTATGCGTTCAGTACGTGGAATGTACTGAGTATGCAAGGTAAGTAAAACGGGCATTTAAAAGTAAAATAATACTCATAAGTGAACGTAATAGAAGGACGTCATGCCTATATCATAAACTCTGTAGAAAACATAAGGCCCAAGGCTTTCAAATCATTCGTAAAGCATTCATATTCATAATCGTAAGTAACATTATCAAAACATAACTTGAGCCAATAACATATATATAATAGTGTATAAGACATGCGGAACGATGGGAGAACTCGTCATAACCGACACCATCATGGTAGAGCCTTTTCATGATGCCCCACTATCTCGCTTAAATGGGCAGAGCCAACCCTGGCTTGCCAAGCGAGGGTCTTGCATAAGGCGTGATATCACATTTGAGGGGATCATTATCAACACATCATATCATTTATGATCCCACGGTGGCACGTGGTTATAAGACACCAGCGTAGTCCTTTGAATGTTGGGATGCTCGGTGCTAGACACGGCTCCCAAAAACATACATATAGGCTCATACATTGTTACACCCCGTAGGATTCTCGGCACCTAGATGGCCTATTCGTGCGTTCGTCAATCATATTTGGAAGCCATACGTACTAGGGAAAGGACCGGGAAAATACCGGACGAGCAACCTGTCGAACCATCGCGGGAGGAGCCGAGGCAGAGCCCCTCCGCGATGGCAGCATGTCACCGAGGTGAAGCCTCCGCGTTGGCTCCGTGACACGTTGGCGTTGTCCAGGCCCAAGTATATAAAGCCCCACTTTGGTTTTAAGTTGATTATTCTCATAATTTCCAGCGAAAACAGAGAGGAAAAATCAGAGGAAGGAAAGGAACGAAGAGGGTAATATAATTTTTGTCCGATTACGCTGCCTAACGCAGTCCAAACCCAAATTAACCTCAGATACTGAGGTATTTAGTAGCAGAGAGCATTCCTATGGATTTAGTTTCGTGAAATACGGCCGACGAATCGTCAAGCTACCGAGCTAAGGTAAGTAGAATTGCCCCAAACTAGTGTCTATGTGTTCCTAGCTGCGAAGTGAATATTTCTCCCTTTTGGACTTCTGGAAAATAGCGAGTTTTTGACCATCTTTCGATAATCCTAAGTTTAGGCTATAATTATATCAAAAGTGACGTTGTTCTTTGGAATAAAGCTATACTTAGTATTAATTGACGTATTTATGAATGCAGTTGGGAGAAATAGTTAAAGTATTGGCTGAGCCTCGTCCGACAGACGGATAGTCCGAGGATAAGGTATGTAAAGCTAGTTCTTTCGGCAAGTTAGTATTTTTAGCCTTGTATAGTACAATAAACTCCGTAGTAGAATTTCCGAAAGTTGAATGTCAAGTCTTGTGCAAGTTCAGTAAACCTAGTTTGCGTTGTGATATCATATTCAGTCAGAAAGTTAGAAAAGCATGTGCCCGAGGGCAAGTTAGTAGTTCAGATTCAGTATAACCTATTATGTGAATAGCAAGCATGTTGTAGAATAAAAAGGAACAGATTTCCGTAATAACAGTCAGTAAAGAAAGACCTGATAGACAGACAGTTATGGCCACAGATTAGCCATTCAGACAGATAGAATCATGGTTACAGATTAGCCGTACAGTTAAACCGAGATTTGCAGAATCAGTATAATTAGAAAGAATCAGTTCAGTATAGAAATAGATCAGAATAAGAAGTTCGATTCCAGATAGTTTTTTCAGTTATACATGCTTGCTATTTCTATGTGCTATTTGTTTGTTGAGACTTGTTGTGGCATGTGGGCACCCTTTTAGCATCCCCACCGCCCCTGGGTTATAGCTGTGTCAATACCAGATTCAGATACCGCCACCAGTTGGGCGATGCCGTCCGCCTAGAGGACGATGATGGCCGACCACCATGATAATACGGTCCAGACCACCCTGCTTGCAGGGGTAGTTCAGTTTACTCTGCGCAGAGCCAGTCCACCCTGTTTACAGGGGCAGAACACTCTGTGTGCGCTTGTGGCCGGGGGCAGTTTTAGATACAGATTTTTTTATAAAATCACCCTGTTGCGTGCTTGCACCCAGGGGCAGTTTTTATTACACACCCCGCGTGCACCTGCGCCCAGAGGTAGGAGTCTTCGGACTCAGACACAGTTTACTGTCAGAGGCCAAGGACCGGTAGGAGGAGCTCACAGTTATCAGATGAGTGGAGTGACTTATTTTTGGTTGGTTTAGACCCGGGTAGGGGTAAATAGATTGTGTGTTGGTTGGCACCTTCTAGCTTATGGGCGTCGGTCAGGTATTGTATGTATTATTATGTATACCTCTATGTGCTATTAGATACTGATAGACAGTGGGACGACACGGCATCAGGTATGTTCAGTTTAGTTATAGAATAAATAAACTCTCCCCAGTTATTCTTAGCGAGTTAGACTCAGCCACCTTCTGCTAATATGTCATGTTACTGTTGTTATTCATTTCAGCTGTGTATTTCAGTTGCTTTACATGCTCAGTACCTGTGGTACTGACACCCAGTGGGGCGCTGCATTACTTACCTGCAGGTACTCATAGACGAGGAGGCGATCCCTCGTGATTCCAGTCAGCTATTGAGTATTCAGCTCCTGTCATCCGGAGACTGAATTCCAGAGGTGTATTTCGTTTTCTTTTGTTGTATAGTACGGGTAGGTCGAGGCCCTGTCCCGATCATTTCTATTGTTATTCCTAGAGGCTTGCAGTCTATATATATTTCCCTGTGGTCAGCCAAGCCGGTCGTGTGAGGCCGTGCAGCTTGTTATAGTTATTTGTTATTTCTGTTCCTGTTGGCCGTGTGCGGCCATAACCAGTCAGTAGTGGTGACCTTGCAGGTCACGTAATTATTTAGCATGTTATTGTTGAGTTACAGAGAACTAGACAGCATGGTGGCCTTGTCGGCCCGCATAGGTTCCCCTGTAGTAGTATGTTTTTGGTTAGCTGTTTTCCAGGCGCAGGTGGCTATAGGCCTGTTGGCCGGAGGCTTTACAGCCGTTATATAGCCCTTTGGTTCCAGGAATGTGAGTTAGAGCCAGCCAGGCACCAGATGTGCTTTGGCTCACCAGATAGCAGTCTAGGTCCTACTAGGGCACCAGGTGCCAGTCATACCCCCCAGGGCGGGGCGTGACAAACTTGGTATCAGAGCAGGTCGTGTCCCAGGGAGTCTGCAAGCCGTGCTGAGTAGAGTCTTGTCTATGGATGTGTTGTGCACCACATACCATAGGCAGGAGGCTGCGAGGCATAATAGGACAGTTACCCTTCTTTCCATACTCAGTCTTGCCTAGCACAGTACAGTATAGGGTTGGTTCTTTTGAAACATACCACCCTCTTTGTTTACAGATACTATGGTAGACCAGTGGCACCCAGCTACAGGCAGGAGATTGGATACAGCAGCGGGCAAAGGCACCAGTAGGATTCCTCATTTACAGCCAGATTTAGCCCGGTCTAAGAGCGATACGGAGGTGTCATCTCGGCCCTCCCAGCAGTCTCCGCCTCGCCAGACACCACTTGAGGCAGCACCGCCTCCCACAGCTCCTGCACCCACTTCATCTGATCAGGAGCTACGTAGTGCGGTGGTTATGTTGACCCAGATGCTGGCTACTCAGCATCATCCAGTACCACCTGTAGCTGCAGAATCTCTAGGTGGGCCTGGTAGTTCCAGGGTCAGAGAATTCTTGGCGTTGGGACCCCCTCAGTTTATAGGGTCGGATTCAGCGAAGGACCCTCAGGACTTTTTGGACCAGATGCAGAGGATCTTTAGAGTCATGCACGTAACCCCAGCAGAATCAGTTGAGTTAGCCGTGTTCCGATTAAGGGATATTGTTGTTTTGTGGTACGAGAGTTGGGAGAGATCTCGGGGAAGAGATGCAACCCCTCATACTTGGTCCAACTTCCCAGAGGCCTTCCTGGACCACTATTTACCCCGGGAGGTCAGACAGGCCCGGATGGATCAGTTTTTACACTTGGAGTAGGGGGCCAGGAGCGTTCGTGAGTATTCTTTACAGTTAGACTCCTTAGCCCGCTATGCTCCAGCATTTGTGGACACCATGTCGTCCAGAGTCCACCGCTTTATTATGGGCCTGAATCCAGAGTACATAGAGACGTGCATGACGGCTACTTTGAGAGAGGATATGGACATAGCCAGGGTACAAGCCTTCGCACAGACAATTGAGGGCTTGAGATAGCGGCAGCGGGATGACAGACAGGCGACTTCAGAGCAGCGCCATAGAAGCATACTCGTTGAGATTCGAGGGGAAATCCCTAGGGGGCTGAGACCACGGTTTACAGATAGGCCACCCAGATCTTTACCTCCGGTACAGTAGCAGAGAGGCAGGTTTGTTCGCCGGAGTCAATCAGAGTCCGGTAGCAGTTCACGTACAGTAGCCTCACCTCAGCAGCGGAGGGTAGAACAGAGTAGATTTGCAGCTACCCCTTGTCCTATATGCCACCAACTACATGATGGAGCCTGCAGGCAAGGCCTTCCAGGGTGCTATTACTGCGGACAAGAAGGGAATTTAATGAGAGATTGTCCATCCAGGGGACAGGGTAGCCGGGATGATTTGGATAGAGCATCAGTAGGGCCACGAGTTCCAGCAGCCTCAGCAGGGCGCAGACCCTCAGGTTCAATAAATAAGGGCCGAGGTAGATCAGGAGCCTCTGGCTCAGGTGCAGGCTCCAGGCGTACCTATGCATTACCAGGGAGGCAGGATTCAGAGGCATCTCCCGACGTAGTCACAGGTACATTGATTATCTGCTCATACCCTGTTTATGTACTGATTGATCCAGGATCCACCCTATCGTATGTTACCCCGTTTGTGGCACGTAAGTTCAATATTGCACCAGAATTATTACAGCAGCCTTTTTCGGTATCCACACCCGTCGGTGACTCGATCGTGGCTAGCAGAATTTACCGGGGGTGTACAGTAGAGGTTGCTGATCGTCAAACCACAGTAGATCTGGTCGAGCTAGAAATGATAGACTTCGATGCCATAATGGGTATGGATTGGCTAGTGTCGTGCTTTGCCAATGTTGAATGTTGGACCAAGACGGTCCGATTCCACTTTCCAGGAGAAGCAGTGCGGGAGTGGAAGGGCAGCACCGCTACGCCAAAAGGTAGGTTTATTTCCTACCTTCAAGCGAGGAAATTGATATCTAAGGGGTGTATTTACCACCTGGTCAGAGTTCAGGATATCCGAGCAGAATCTCCAACACTCCAGTCTGTTCCGGTGGTGAACGAGTTTCCTGATGTGTTTCCGAATGAGCTACCTGGTATTCCCCCAGAAAGGGAAATAGATTTTGCTATTGATTTATTACCAGGCACCCAGCCGATATCGATTCCTCCTTATCGCATGGCTCCTGCAGAACTCAGAGAATTGAAGGAGCAGCTGAAGGACTTATTGGATAAAGGTTTTATTAGGCCGAGTACTTCACCATGGGGTGCGCCAGTTCTATTTGTGAGAAAGAAAGATGGCTTACTCCAGATGTGCATAGATTATCGGCAATTAAACAAGGTTACAGTGAAGAACAAGTACCCGCTTCCCAGGATTGATGATTTATTTGATCAGTTACAGGGAGCCAGATACTTTTCTAAGATTGACTTGCGGTCCGGATATCACCAGGTTCGAGTTCGTGAGAGAGATATTCCCAAAACGGCGTTCAGGACCCGATATGGACACTTTGAATTTCTAGTTATGTCCTTTGGGTTAACGAATGCCCCAGCAATATTCATGGACCTAATGAACAGTATTTTTAGACCTTTCCTGGACTTGTTCGTAATAGTGTTTATTGATGATATTCTGGTGTATTCTCGCTCTGAAGCAGATCACCGGACTCATTTGCGGACAGTGCTCCAGATCCTCAGGGACCGCCAGTTATATGCTAAATTCTCTAAGTGTGAGTTCTGGCTTAATTCAATAGCCTTTTTGGGGCATATTGTGTCGGATGCTGGTATACAGGTTGACACGCAGAAGATAGAAGCAGTCAAATCATGGCCCAGGCCTACCACTCCGACCGAGGTCCGCAGTTTTCTGGGATTAACGGGATATTACAGGAGGTTTGTTAAGGGATTCTCTACCATAGCAGCGCCTCTGACTAAACTGACGCAGAAAGCAGCAAAGTTTCAGTGGACAGAGGCATGTGAGCAGAGTTTTCAGGAGTTGAAAGATAGATTGACCTCCGCCCCAGTGTTAGCCTTGCCGGAAGGTACATAAGGTTATTCAGTATATTGCGATGCATCAGGCGTTGGGTTGGGTTGTGTGTTGATGCAGCATGGTAAGGTGATTGCATATGCCTCCAGACAGCTGAGGAAACACGAGAGGAATTATCCTACCACGACCTGGAGTTAGCTGCAGTGATCCACGCCTTGAAAATGTGGAGACATTACCTGTACGGCGTCCATGTTGATATTTTCACAGATCACAAGAGCCTACAGTATATTTTCACTCAGAGGGAGCTGAATCTGCGGCAACGTCGCTGGTTGGAGTTGTTAAAAGATTATGATGTGAACATTCTGTACCACCCGGAAAAAGCTAATGTTGTAGCAGATGCTCTCAGTCGAAAGTCCATGGGGAGCTTGGCGTATTTGCAGCCCGAGCAGCGGGAATCGGTCAGGGAAATACATCAGTTAGCTAGTCTAGCCGTTCGTGTAGCAGAAGCAGAGGACGGTAGAGCGGTAATTCAGGACATTGCCGTGTCATCGTTGGTTGTGGAAGTGAAAGAACGGCAATTTGAGGATCCTGACCTAGTTCAGTTTAAAAATTATATTCCGCTAGGGAAGGCGCCAGGGTTCCAGGTAACAGAGGATGGAGTGCTGCGTTGTAAAGATCGTTTATGTGTTCCCAATGTTTCGGACCTCCGCCAGCAGATTATGAACGAGGTACATTATGCCCGTTATTCTTTACACCCGGTGCGACAAAAATGTACCATGACATCAAAGAGAACTACTGGTGGCCAGGTATGAAAAGGGAAATTGCTGAATTTGTAGCCCAGTGTCCTAACTGCCAACAGGTAAAAGCAGAACATCAAAAACCAGGCGGGTTAACTCAGGACATAGATGTGCCTCTTTGGAAATGGGAAGCAGTGAATATGGATTTTGTGGCAGGATTACCCCGTACCAGACACAGACATGACTCTATATGGGTAATAATTGACAGATTGACTAAATCAGCTCATTTCCTGCCAGTAAGAACTACTTTCTCGGCTGAAGATTATGCGGAGTTGTATATCTGAGAGATAGTTAGATTGCACGGAGTGCCAGTATCCATAATTTCAGACAGAGGAGCACAATTCACGGCTAGGTTTTGGCAATCGTTCCAGAAGGGACTAGGAACGCAGATTAATCTAAGCACAGCTTTCCACCCTCAGACAGACGGACAGGCTGAGCGCACTATTCAGACGCTCGAGGATATGCTGCGAGCGTGTGTGTTAGATTTCGGTGGTAGCTGGGTTGAGCATTTGCCCCTAATCGAGTTTGCTTATAATAATAGCTATCACTCAGCTATCCAGATGGCGCCTTTTGAGGCTTTATATGGGCGAAAATGCAGATCGCCAATTGGCTGGTTTGAAATAGGAAAATCAGCGTTGATTGGGCCAGACATTATTCAGCAGTTAGAGGAGAAGGTAAAACTTATCGGAGAACGCCTACTGACTGCACAGAGCCACCAGAAGTCATATGCAGATGTGCGGCGCAGAAACCTGGAATTCGAGGTGAACGACTGGGTATTTTTAAAAGCATCACTGATGAAAGGGGTGATGAGATTCGGCAAGAAAGGTAAGCTCAGTCCAAGATTTGTTGGGCCTTATCAGATTCACCGAAGGATAGGTTGAGTAGCATATGAGTTGAACATGCCTCCAGAGCTAGAGTCCGTTCAGCCCATCTTTCATGTGTCTATGCTGAGGAAATGCATAGGAGACCTATCCAGAACAGTCCCAGTCCAGGATATCCAGGTTACAGAAGAGCTGGCCTACGAAGAGGTTCCGGTAGCCATCTTAGACAGACAGATTCGTAGATTGAGAACTAAGGATATTGCGTCTGTCAAAGTATTGTGGCGTAACAGGAACCAAGAAGAGATGACGTGGGAAGCGGAGGAAGATATGAAAGCTAGATATCCTCACCTATTCCAGACCTAGTCAGGCGACAGGTATGTCCGTATTATTACTTATGTAGTACCTTATGGTTGTATATGTATAAGTGAGAAAGATTGATGTTTATCTATCCGGTAAATCTTAAAGCATTGCATGCAGTACCTGTGTTGGACTTTTCTGCATTTCAGGTGTTTGCTATAGTCCATATTACAGGGGAGACTCTACCGAAATTTTTCTAGGTAGTAAGTTGAGAGGTCCTCTAGATAGAAGTTTACATTCGAGGACGAATGTTCTTAAGGGGGGAGAATGTTATACCTCGTAGGATTCTCGGCACCTAGATGGCCTATTCATGCATTGGTCAAGCATATTTGGAAGCCATATATACTAGGGAAAGACCCGGAAAAAGACCGGATGAGCAACCTGTCAAACCGTCGCGGGAGGAGCCGAGGCAGAGCCCCTCCGCGATGGCAGCGTGTCATGGAGGTGAAGCCTCCGCGTTGGCTCCGTGACACGTTGGCCTTGTCCAGGCCCAAGTATATAAAGCCCCACTTCGGTTTTAAGTTGATTATTCTCATAATTTCCAGCGAAAACAGAGAGGAAAAATCAGAGGAAGGAAAGGAACGAAGAGGGTAATATATTTTTTGTCCGATTACGCTGCCAAACGCAGTCCAAACCCAAATTAACCTCAGATACCGAGGTATTTAGTAGCAGAGAGCATACCTACGGATTTAGTTTTGTGAAATACGGCCGAGGAATCATCGAGCTACCGAGCTAAGGTAAGTAGAATTGCCCCAAACTAGTGTCTATGTGTTCCTAGCTGCAAAGTGAATATTTCTCCCTTCTGGACTTCTAGAAAATTGCGAGTTTTTGACCGTCTTTCGATAAGCCTAAGTTTAGGCTATAATTATATCGAAAGTGATGTTGTTCTTTGGAATAAAGTTATACTTAGTATTAATTGACGTATTTATGAATGCAGTTGGGAGAAATAGTTGAAGTATTGGCCGAGCCTCATCCGACAGACGGATAGTTCGAGGATAAGGTATGTAAAGCTAGTTCTTTCGGCAAGTTAGTAGTTTTAGCCTTGTATAGTACAATAAACTCCGTAGTAGAATTTCCGAAAGTTGAATGTCAAGTCTTGTGCAAGTTCAGTAAACCTAGTTTGCGTTGTGATATCATATTTAGTCTGAAAGTTAGAAAAGCATGTGCCCGAGGGCAAGTTAGTAGTTCAGATTCAGTACAGCCTATTATGTGAATAGCAAGCATGTTGTAGAATAAAAAGGAACAGATTGCGTAATAACAGTCAGTAAAGAAAGACCTGATAGACAGACAGTTATGGCCACAGATTAGCCATTCAGACAGATAGAATCATGGTTACAGATTAGCCGTATAGTTAAACCGAGATTTGCAGAATTAGTATAATTATAAAGAATCAGTTCAGTATAGAAATAGATCAGAATAAGAAGTTAGATTCCAGATAGTCTTTTCAGTTATACATGCTTGCTATTTCTATGTGCTATTTGTTTGTTGAGACTTGTTGTGGCATGTGAGCACCCTTTTAGCATCCCCACCGCCCCTGGGTTATAGCTGTGTCGATACCAGATTCAGATACCGCCACCAGCTGGGCGATGCCGTCCGCCTAGAGGACGATGATGGCCGACCACCATGATAATACGGTCTAGACCACACTGCTTGCAGGGGTAGTTCAGTTTACTCTGCGCAGAGCAAGTCCACCCTGTTTACAGGGGCAGAACACTCTGTGTGCGCTTGTGGCCAGAGGCAGTTTCAGATACAGATTTTTTTTATAAAATCACCCTGTTGCGTTCTTGCACCCAGGGGCAGTTTTTATTACACACCCCGCGTGCACCTGCGCCCAGAGGTAGGAGTCTTTGGACTCAGACACAGTTTACTGTCAGAGGCCAAGGCCTGAGCTACGTACCCAAGGGGACCGGTAGGAGGAGCTCACAATTATCAGATGAGTGGAGTGACTTATTTTTGGTTGGTTTAGACCCGGGTAGGGGTAAATAGATTGTGTGTTGGTTGGCACCTTCCGGCTTATGGAGGTCGGTCATGTATTATATGTATTATTATGTATACCTCTATGTGCTATTAGATGCTGATAGACAGTGGGATGACACAGCATCAGGTACGTTCAGTTTAGTTATAGAATAAATAAACTCTCCCCAGTTATTCTTAGCCAGTTAGACTCAGCCACCTTCTTCTCATATGTCATGTTACTGTTGTTATTCATTTCAGCTGTGTATTTCAGTTGCTTTACATGCTCAGTACCTGTGGTACTGACGCCCAGTGGGGCGCTGCATTACTTGCCTGCAGGTACTCATAGACGAGGAGGCGATCCCTCGTGATTCCAGTCAGCTATTGAGTATTCAGCTCCTGTCATTCGGAGACTGAATTCCAGAGGTGTATTTCATTTTCTTTTGTTGTACAGTACGGGTAGGTCGGGGCCCTATCCCGATCATTTCTATTGTTATTCCTAGAGGCTTGCAGTCTGTATATATTTCCCTGTGGTCAGCCGAGCCAGTCGTGTGAGGCCGTGTAGCTTGTTATAGTTATTTGTTATTTCTGTTCCTGTTGGTCGTGTGCGGCCATAACCAGTCAGTAGTGGTGATCTTGCCGGTCACGTAATTATTTAGCATGTTATTGTTGAGTTACAGAGAACTAGATAGCATGGTGGCCTTGTCGGCCCGCATAGGTTCCCCTGTAGTAGTATGTTTCTGGTTAGCTGTTTTCCAGGCGCAGGTGGCTATAGGCCTGTTGGCCGGAGGCTGTGTTTACAGCCGTTATATAGCCCTTTGGTTCCAAGAATGTGAGTTAGAGCCAGCCAGGCACCAGATGTGCTTTGGCTCACCAGATAGCAGTCTAGGTCCTACTAGGGCACCAGGTGCCAGTCATACCCCCCAGGGCAGGGCGTGACATACATAAATCAATAACATCATGCATTAAGATTCATTGGATAAAATATAACATTTATCATCATTGATCCCCTTTAAAACATGCTTAGCCAAGAATCATAGGCCCTTTTCATTGGCCAACATCATAAATCAATAAATCATGTAATTCACTTCATAAATCATAAATCATTCTTTAACATGTGGGCATTGCCCAATACTTCATCATATTCATTTCCTTCAAAATATGCTCATAAACATGGGTAACTTGGAAATCATGCTTTTCCTTCATCAATAAACTCAAAATATAGAGTAGTCATCACAAATCATAACTTTCATGAACTTTTGTCAAATGGGCATTTTAGATTTAAAAGATTGAAACATGATTTTTTTGAAGAAAATAATATAAAACCAGCCCATCATTCATAATTCAATAATTAAGACTCAATTAAATCATACCCATAAGGAGAAATCACAATTTTCATGCATTTGAGTAAAACCCCATAGAATTGAATAAGAGGATTCAAGATTTAAATTGAGATTTGGGAATGGCTGGGAAGAATTTCACCCATTCTAAAACCCAACATACCTGGAAATGGGTTGATTTGAAACTCCTTGAATATACCGACAAAGAAATTGATGGAAACTTGGGGAAGAAGACCTTGAACCTCCCAAAAATCTCTCTAAAGTTCTTGCATGAGAATGGGCATGCATAAAGGACTTAATCCATCTTATCACACTCAGAAAATATCCAAAACGACGTAGCTTAGGATCTAAAAGTGTGGATAGGTCGAAAATGCCCTTAAAATTATTTTCCTAAAAACTGTCCCGGACAAACCAACGACCAACCCAAAAGGTCGTGGCAACATGCCACAACTCGTGGTATCGAGTCGTCGGGTCCACTGCCTCATAACATATCTCAGATACTTCTCACGATTCATCAGGACGAGTCGTTACTTCAAACTACAGGTCGTTGAATCGACCGTTGTCAACTCCTTGACCAATATGACTTCCCTTTCCACGAGCCTCACTACGACTCGTGGTGCCTTCCAATGAGTCGTGGTCTGCATTCGTTGAATGCACTGTAAACTTCAACCCACAAGCAATGACTTTAAACAACGGGTCGTTCCTCCTCACCACGAATCGTGGGGTGCCCCGTTGTTTCTCCCTCAGCCCAAGCTCAGTCCTTCTAACGACTGGTAACAACGACTCATTGTTCCTGACAACGTGTCGTAACACCGTCCATTGTCATAACACCTCCCCTGAACCCCCATTCCATGACTACTTTCGATGACTCGTGGTTTCCACACACGAGTCGTTGAGTGGTCCGTTCTGTGATGTTTTTCCCAGTTTTTAGCATTTTTCAAATTAAACTCTTGGGTCTATTCTTAGGCCTTTCGGGGTATTACAATATCTCCCCCTTGGAGACATTCGTCCTCGAGTGTAGGAAACAAGCAGCAAACAGAAACATACAATTTATCATAGCTATATACTAATCATTTTAATCGAAATTTTCACGGAATGACTACCTCCAACTCAAACCATATAGCTGAACTGGTCTTATACTTCACATACATATTCATACATATAAAAGAAACTTGCACACATGAACTGAATATCTAGTACCATGTACCTCATGCAATACCCGAACTCTCAAATCATCAACATCTGGGACACATAGATGACCCTGGTATCGTAGCCACCATCTCCCCCTTGGAAGAAAACCTCCACCTTTTGACTCTGCACTACCTCCTTCAGCTTCCTAAAACTTGGATCCTCATCTTGCCTAGATTTAACATTGACCACCAAGGACGATTCTGACCCGTTATGTACAACAACACCGCCATCGGTCGAGTCGATCAGTCTAACTCCCGGTCATGAAAGTCGGTGAACACCTTTCACTAACTCTTTGTTCCCCTCATCCACATGGGACACACTCTCCATTGAGAGCCTACTAAGAGCATCCGCAACCACATTGGCCTTGCCCGGATAGTAGAGGACACTCATGTCGTAGTCCTTTAGCAACTCCAACCACCTCCTTTGCCGAAGATTGAGGTCTTTCTGCGTGAACACATATTGCAAGCTCTTGTGATCGGTGAATACATCCACGTGGACCCTATACAAGTAATGCCTCCATATCTTTAATGCAAACACCACCGCAGCCAATTCAAGGTCATGGGTCGGGTAATTCTTTTCATGAACTTTCAGCTATCTTGAGGCATATGTTATTACCTTCCCGGGCTGCATCACCACACATCCCAGTCCGACCCTCGAACTATCATAAGATACTACAAAGCCATCAGTGCCCTCGGGTAGAGTCAAAACTATTGCTGAAGTGAGTCGGTTCTTCAACTCTTGGAAGATTTTCTCACAAGCATCCGACCATTGGAACTTCACCTTTTTCTGAGTTAACCTGGTCAATGGGGCTGCAATTGATGAAAATCCCTCAACAAATCTTCGGTAGTAGCCTGCTAAGCCCAAGAAACTCCGAATTTCTGAAGGATTAACCGGTCTGAGCCAATTCTTCACCGCCTCGATCTTCTGGGAGTCTACCCTTATGCCTTCACTTTATACCATGTGACCTAAAAATGCCACCGAGTTTAGCCAAAATTCACACTTGCTAAACTTTTCATACAATTGACGATCCTTGAGGGTTTGCAACATTATTCTCAAATGAGTGGCACGCTCCTCCTCGCTGCGGGAGTATATAAGAATGTCATTGATGAACACGATCATGAACATATCCAAATATTGCTTGAACACCCTATTCATCAGGTCCATAAAAGCTGTAGGAGCATTGGTTAGTCCAAAAGACATAACTACAAACTCATATTGGCCAAACTAGGTTCTAAAGGTCGTCTTTATAATGTCACACTCCCGAACTTTGAGCTGCTGATATCCGAACCTGAGATCTATCTTCGAGAAACACCTGGCACCCTAGAGCTGGTCAAATAAATCATCAATCCTGGGTAAGGGGTACCTGTTCTTGATGGTGACCTTATTAAGTTGTCGATAATCAATACACATCCGAAGGGAACCGTCCTTTTGAACAAATAGGACCGGTGCACCCCATGGATACTTGCTTGGTCTAATGAAACCCTTATCCAACAAATCCTTTAACTGATCCTTCAATACCTTTAGTTCAGATGGGCCAATCCTGTAGGGAGGAATAGAGATATGTTGTGTATTTGGTAATAGATCAATACCAAAATCAATTTTCCTTTCTAGGGGAACACCGGGGAAATCATCAGGAAACACCTCCGGATATTCGCACACCATCGGAACTCACTGAATAGTCGGGGTATCAGACTCCACATCCTTAACTCTAACTAGGTGATACATGCAACCTTTAGAGATCATCTTCCTGGCCTTAAGACAGGAAATAAACCGACCTGCTGGTACCGCTGAATACCCTTCCACTCCAACACTGACTCACCCAAACAACGAAATTCCACCGTATGGGTCCTATAATTAATCAAAGCATAGCATGCAAACAACCAATCCATGCCAAGAATAATGTCAATGTCAATCATGGATAACTCTACAAGGTCTGCGGAGGTAACCTTTTGCAACAAAGTGACCAGGCATTCTCTATATACTCGTCTTGCTATGACCAAATCACCAACAGGGGTCGCTACTAAAAATGGCTCTGACAAGGTCTCAGGATTAACTCCAAGGCTACTAGCAACATAAGGTCACAAAAGACAAGGTAGCTCCCAGATCTAGGAAGGCATAAACATCAATATGAAAGACACGCAACATACCAGTGACCACGTCTAGCAAAGTCTCCTGCTCCTGGTGTAAGGCAAGGGCATAGAATCAGTTTTGGCATTGTCCGCCACCTCCACTAGTCGATGCTCCCTGCGGAGAGGAACTGGATGGAGCTGCTACTGTCCTGGCGGTCTGTGCATGACCCCTATCATCACCTTGTCTAGCATATGGGCACGCTCGGCGCATGTGCTCAGATCTACCACACCCATAGCAGACATCTGAGCTGAGCAAGCAATTCTCGGTGTGACTTTTGCCGCACTTCCTACAGGCTGGAGAGGTATACTCTAACTGGGTGCCCCTCTGATCTCTTGGCCCTGAAACCCTGCTCCTCTGATCGCTCCAGGGCCTGGATGGAACACTAGCTCATGATGGTGTTGGGGATAGTGACCTCTACTAAAACTGTGGACGGTAGCCACCGCCGGACCTCTGTTGTAAAACCCATGACTATATTTCCGAGCCCTCTTTGCCTCCCTCTCCCTCGCATGTGATGACTCCATCTGTTGGGCGTACAACACTAGGTGAGGAAAGTCCATGTCCTGGTGAAGCATGGAAGTCCTGCAATCCTTGTCTAAATAACTGGCCGCACCATGAAAAAATCAGCTCACCCGCGCCCTCTGATCCATTACCAACTCTGGGGCATATTTTGACAACCAGGTGAACTCAAGAGAATACTCCAGCACTGTCATTTTTCCCTACTTGAGGTTAACAAACTCAACTGCTTTCAATTCCCTCATCTCCCGAGGGAAGAACCTGTCAAGAAAGGGCATGTGGAACTCATCCCAGCTGATAGGGCCCGCTCACGCTGCCCTGTTGTCCTTCCACTGCTTGTACCAAATATGAGTGACCTCTTTTAGCTAATAAGAGGCCAAATAAACATATTCCCCATTTGTCACCCCCATAACTTGAGTGACCTTCAAAATCCCTTCAATAAATTCATGTGGATCCTTATCCACCTTTGACCCTGTGAACTCAGGAGGGTTCATCCTCAAAAAGTCTCTAATCCGAGCCGCCACTGCATTGCCATTCTATGGGACCTGCGCAACAGCCTGCTGGTTGACCTGAGTGGTCAAGGCCTGAGCCAACATTTGAATAGCCGCTTGAAACTCAGCGTGGGCAACTGGCAATGGTGCCTGGAGCTCCTGAACATGTAGGGCTTGCTGGTGTCCATGGTCATTTCCATCTCCGTGTCCTTCATCATTTCCATTCATCCTTTCATTTATTCTTCAAGGAGCCATAATTCTGCAATCGCGAAATGCACGAATTTGAAGGATGGAAAGGCTTTTCATCGCATGACATAAAACATGAAAGAAGGGAACATTTCCTAAACATCTAGTAGCCCCTTCGTCATACGTGTGGCACCCTTTACATCCATGCAAAAGACTCTACTTAACGCAGCTTTCAGAAACTCTAGGATGTTTCAAACCTATGGCTCTGATACCATGTTTGCCATGATCCGAACGTACATCCAGATCGTAGACATGGGACAAGGGACCCCGAGAGACCCCAAGTTGACCCATGGCTCATGCATACAACTAATCTCAACCAAATAAGCGGAATGATAATGATAAAAAAACACAGTGTTAACGTAATCATAGTGTAACATTATAAAATACTACACGTACACATAAGCTAAATGCTACACATGGTCTGAAAGCCTCTACTACATACGATGGACTGATGGGACAACGTCCCCAACTAACCTGAATAATACTGAAAAGTAAGATAACATAAAAGTATGTCAAACAGCCCTCGAAACATGAGGACTCACCAATAAGCTGAGAATGTAAGCTCAAATGGACTAAGGATGAGGATGAGCCAGAGATCCGAACCCTATATCATGAAACGATACAACATAGAAAGTATGCGGTCAGTATGTGGAATGTACTGAGTATGCAAGGTAAGTAAAATGGGCATTTAAAAGTAAAATAAGACCCATAAGTAAACATAAGAGAAGGGAATCATGCCTATATCATAAACTCTGTAGAAAACATAAGGTTCAAGGATTTCAAATTATTCGTAAAGCATTCATATTCATAATCGTAAATAACATTATCAAAACAAAACTTGAGCCAATAACACAAATAAAACAGTGCATAAGATATGCGTAACAATGGGAGAACTCGTCATAACCGACACCATCATGGTAGAGCCTTTCCATGATGCCCCACTATCTCGCTCAAGTGAGAAAAGCTGACCCTAGCTTGCCAGGCGAGGGTCATGCATAAGGTGTGATATCACATTTGAGGGAATCATTATCAATACATCATATCATTTACAAACCCACAGTGGCATGTGGTTATGAGACACCGGCGTAGTCCTTTGAACGTCGGGTTGCTCGGTGCTAGACACGGCTCCAAAAAACATGCATATAGGCTCATACATAAATCAATAACATCATGCATTAAGATTCATTGGCTATAATATAACATTTATCATCATTGATCCCCTTAAAACATGCTTAGCCAAGAATCATAGGCCCTTTCATCGGCCAACATCATAAGTCGATAAATCATGTAATTCACTTCTTAAATCATAAATCATTGTTTAACATGTGGGCATTGCCCAATACTTCATCATATTCATTTCCTTCAAAATATGCTCATAAACTTGGGTAACTGTGAGATCATGCTTTTCCATCATCAATAAACTCAAAATATAGAGTAGTCATCATAAATCAAAACTTTCATGAACTTTCGTCAAATGGGCATTTTAGATTTAAAAGATTGAAACATGATTTTTTGAAGAAAATAATATAAAACCAGTCCATCATTCATAATTCAATAATTAAGACTCAATTAAATCATACCCATAAGGAGAAATCACAATTTTCATGCATTTGAGTAAAACCCCATAGACTTGAATAGGAGGATTCAAGATTTAAATTTAGATTTGGGCATGGGTGGGAAAGAATTTCACCCATTCTAAAACCCTACATACCTGGAAATGGGTTGTTTTGGAACTCCTTGAGTACCCACAAAGAAATTGATGGAAACTTGGGGAAGAAGTCCTTGAACCTCCCAAAAATCTCTCTAAAGTTTTTGCATGAGAATGGACATGCATAAAGGACTTAACTCATCTTAACACTCCAAAAATATCCAAAATGACGTAGTTTGGGGTCTAAAAGCGTGGAAAGGTTGGAAATGCCCTTAAAATTATTTTCCTGAAAACTATCCCGGACGAACCAACGATCGACCCAATGGGTCGTGGCAACTTACCACGACTCATGGTATCAAGTCATCGGGTCCACTACCTCATAACACATCTCAGATCCTTCCCACAATTTGCCAGGATGAGTCGTTACTTCAAACACGGGTCGTTGAATCGACCGTCGTCAACTCCTTGACCAATCTAACTTCCCTTTCCACGAGCTCACCACGACTCGTGGTGCCTTCCAATGAGTCGTGGTCTCCATCAATTGAATGCACTGGAAACCTCAATCCAGAAGCAACAACTTGAAACAACAGGTCGTTCCTCCTTGCCACAAATCGTGGGATGCCTAGTTGTTTCTCTCTCAGCCTAAGCTCGGTCCTTCTAACGACTGGTCACAATGACTCGTTGTTCCTGACAATGTGTGTTACACCGTATGTTGTCACCATATCTCCCCTGAACCCCCATTCCACGACTGTTTTCGACAACTCATGGTATCCACCCATGAGTCGTTGAGTCATCCGTTCTATGATATTTTTTCTAGTTTTCTGCATTTCTCAAATTAAACTCCCGGGTCTATTCTTAGGCCTTTTCGAGATATTACACACCAATATGTATCGTGACTTACGGGAGATATATTGGTGGAATGGCATGAAGAAGGACATCGCAGAGTTTGTAGCTAAGTGTCCAAACTGTCAGCAAGTGAAGGTCGATCATCAGAGACTGGGAGGTGTACTTCAGGATATCAGTGTTCCTACTTGGAAATGGGAAGAAATCAACATGGACTTCATCATAGGGTTTCCACGTATTCGTCAACAATATGAATCCATTTGGGTTATGGTAGACAGCTTGACCAAGGCCGCTTATTTTTTATTGGTCAAAACCACGGATTCGGGAGATGACTATGCCAAACTATATATCTAGGAGCTAGTTCGATTGCATGGAGTGCCCTTATCCGTAATTTCAGACAGGGGTACCCAATTTACCTCTTAGTTTTGGAAGTCATTTCAAAAATACTTGGTACTCAGGTTTAGCTCAGCACTGCGTTTCACCCACAAATAGATGGTCAAGCGAAGTAGACAATTCAGACACTCAAAGACATGTTGAGAGCATGCGTGATTGACTTCAAGGGTAGTTGGGATGATCATTTTCCTCTCATCGAGTTTGCGTACAATAACAACTATCATTCCAGTATCCAGATGGCACCGTTCGAGGCTCTCTATGGGTGGAGGTGTAGGTCACTCATTGGTTGGTTTGAGGTTGGCGAAGCGGTGATAGGACTAAATTTGGTTCATGAGGCTGTGGAGAAGTTTCAATGGATAAGGAATAGGTTGAAAACTGCTCAGAGTCGCCAAAAGTCCTACATTAATGTTAGGAGAAGGGAATTTGAATTTGAAGTTGATGATTGGTATTTTTGAAGGTGTCTCCAATGAAGGGAGTGATGATGTTTGGAAAGAAGGGGAAACTTAGTCCCCGCTATGTCGACCCGTACCGAATTGTGAGACGTGTTGGCAAGGTAGCATCCGAATTGGATTTGCCCTTAGAATTAGCTTCCGTGCACCCTGTATTCCTTTAACATCTCTTGAAGAAGTGTTTGGGTTATCCATCTCTAGTCATTCCGGTGGACAATGTTGGTATGAAAGACAACCTCAATTATGAGGAGATTTCGGTAGAAACACTGGACCGTCAGGTTCGAAGGATAAGGAATAAGGAAGTAGCTTCAGTTAAAGTGTTATGGAGGAATCAGCATGTTGAGGGAGCTACGTAGCAAGCCGAAGCGGATATGATGGATAGATACCCACATTTATTCTCTATCAACTCAGTTCCAGCTTGAGGTATCAGTTTTGACCTAAAACTTTATTTAGTTTCCATGTTCAGTTCATTTGTCCAAGTTTCTTTTATGTATATGGATGTATGTATAATTCGTGAATTCAATTCAGCTATATATTTTGAATTGGAGATAGTCATTTCGCCAGTTTTGGCTTAAATGATCCGTATTTGAATATAATAATTGCATTATCTGCTTTTCTGTGTGTTTTCCAAAATTCAAGGATGAATGTTCCCAAGGGCGAGATATTGTTATACTCTAGAATCCCAAAGATTAGATCCGGGAGTTGAAATGGAGAAAAGTTAAAATATGGCATCAGGCATTAGAACGGGTCATGATGTGACCCATGGGAGCAGCCCACAAGTCGTGATGTGACTCGTGGTGAAGCCCAGATGAGGAGTTTGAAATTTGGGAAATGACATCCTCACAGACGTGACCATGAGTCGTGGTCAGATCCCATGACTTGTTAGGTCAGTCGTGGGGAGTGGTGATTGAGACAAGAGGAAAAGGATGGCAGTGGACTTAACGGAAACCACCCACAAGTCGTGGTCAGTCACCACGATTCGTGGGGAGGGTTGTGGTCACTAGTAATGGATCGTGATGTTACCCGTAACGAGCTCAGAAGACTTGACAAGCAGTGTACCTGATAGATGACTCCACGAGTCATGGCCCATGATGACGAGTCGTTAGGTCCCTCGTTAGGACCAGCTGGCAGTTATTTTTTGCGAATTTAGCAAGGTCTTTTCTGTAATTTCTAAGATCCTAAGGCCTAAACTATGTCATTTTGAGTTATGAATGATGACGTTTAAAGTGGTTAAGTTCATTTTAGGCCATATTCATTCATGCATGCAAGGTAGAAGGTGAGAGAGGGTGATCACGCTTAGTGTTCTTCAATTTCCTCTTGGGCTATCAAAGAAGTGTAAGAATCAGCTACCAATAGGTATGTAGGGTTATGAATGGGTTAATTCTTTCACACCCATGCCCAATCCCTCTCTAAGTCATGAAGTTTCTATGTCTAATCTACGGGTTTTAACCCAATGCATGATATTCCTAATTTCTCTACATGGATATGATTTAAATATGTTTATATTATCGAATTATGAAGCCTGGGCAGGTTTTATAATGTTTTCAATTAAAAAGCATGTTTCAAGTCTTGTGAATTAAAAAGACCATTGATGAAAAGTTCATGAAAAGTGAGATTTTTGATAAATGTATGATTATGATGAGATATTGTGATGAAAAGCATGTTTTCAAGATACCCATGTTTATAATCATGCTTTCGATGTGAATTGAGAATTTTCAAGCATGAGAAAGTACTGGGAAATGCCCACATGTTCAAAGTATGATTCATGATTTCCCCAATTAAGCTTACCACATGGTTTTGGAGTGAAGACTCCCAATTATTTTTTAGCTTGTGGTATGGTTTGAGTTAAAGCTTCTCATATGCATAATGTTTAGCTTTGAGATGTATTTGATTATGAGCTTTGTCAAGAGACATGTTGAACTTTACTGTAAAATGATGGAGAGCATATGCATGTTTTTTGGAGTAGTGTCCAGCACTGAGCACCCTATGCCTCAGAACTATACGCTAACGTAGGTTATTCTTATGTATTACTTCGGGACCTCTCTTGTGAGCTATCCCCTGACTTGATTGGGCCCTGATCTTGATACCAATATCATGGTATCGTCCCTAGCCCTGGAAAGGCTTCGGATGGCTCTACCCACTTGAGTGTGATAGTTGGGACCATGTAAGCTCTATTGTGGTATGTCGGTTAAAAGACGAGTCTCCCATTGTTCCTCATGATTTCAGTTATGCATGTTTATCACTCATGAGATTTCTATATCTATATATGTTCTAAGGAAGGTTTGACTTAATGTTAAGTTTTACTTATTACTATCAGATTTCAGCTTTGAGTCAATCGATTCAGTTATGATGCTATGTTATATTATGATGAGATCGTGATTCAGAAAGAATGCATGCAAGCCTACTCTCAGATCTATATTATTTATGCTTTACATTATGCATGTCCTTAAATTATTTTACTTACTTAAGCGGGTTTACTTACCTTGCATACTCTGTACATTCCACGTACTGACTGCATACTCTATGCTATATCATTTCATGATATCGGACCCGGCTCTCAGGCTCAGCCCTGTTCATAGTCAGTCTTCAGAGTTAGCATCTTACGTGGTTGGTGAGTTCTCATCTTCTGAGGACTAGACTTATTCAGATTTCCTTTACGTAGTTTCAATTTTAGCTACATTGAGTTAGTTGGGGTCTTGTCCCATCAACTCGTCATGTTTAGAGGCTTTTCAAACATATGGATGTATTCAGCTTCAGATTGTGTATTCTAATGTTAAGTTAAATCTAGACTTCTATTATGATTATCTTATTGATTTATTCAGTTTTACTGATTGAGTTAGATGTATGCTTATGCCATGGGTCAACTTGGGGTCTCTCGGGGCTCCTTGTCCCATGTTGCAATCTGAGCCTCCACTCGGGTCGTGACATTTGTTTCATAATCATTATTTAATTCTTCCACCCTCTTGATTCATTTTCATTATTGATTCTTCCTTAACATTTGTAATTTTAATTACCTCATCATCATAAACGTTTTATAATATGTGTTCAGGATATTCTAAACTATGTTCTAACTCAGCATCCACGGTTTGATGAACAACTGCCGCATCGTTTTGCCATACCACATCCAACACATTATCAATCTCAATCATACCCACGGGCTTAGTCTTTATAACCATCTATCAATCAACCTTGTACTTAACTTTAATTATGTTATGCTATTGATCACCCTAGGACCTCTGTGCGATGGATCAACTACTTACACTAAAATAGTACTATCTTTTTTCTCAGCCATCTAGCATACTTAAATTTCATTAACTCTTGTATCACACCATAATAATCGACAGTTTGGCCATTACCGTCTACATCACCTTTAACACATACTCTGTGATTATTGATTTTCATATACTTGGAAATTTCTTCTATTTGAAACTTGAAATCATTCATACATTATTTATTCATTGACTGAATTTGACTATCATGTCCGCGTGCAACGTCACTCACCAGTTGCAAATGTTCAATAGTACTATTTTCATCATGAACCTACATAGTATTAAGCAAAAAAAATATATTCTTTAGATAAATGACTATATTGAACTTTATCTTTAACATGATTTTTAACACTTGCACAGTCTTTAAGCCAATTGGAGAACTTCGTATATATGGCATCATTACCCCACTGGCCTACAAAGTAACTGTTTAATAAATTGAGATTTTTCATTAGTTTAATACTTAGTATTTAAATGATATTATTCAATAATATCATTCAAAACTTAAATAAGATATGTTTGTATCGCAGGGACAATTAAGCAAATCATGTGTCACAATAGATTGCATTTCTATACTATTAAACCTCATCTGATTCATTTTTTCAGAACCTCGATTTGTTGATTTGTCACGTCCCAAATGGTCGTATTGGCACCCACACTAATCCCCCAGTGGTGAACCAATGATTCCCAATAATTTCCCCAAAAACAAACATTCAAAGAAAATAGCAACCTTCAAAATTAAATAAAACAACAGAATTTAATTAAAATTTGCTAAGTCAACCGAAAGAAAACCAACAAAATCTTACTACAATTCCAGCATTTGATTTTCATTGCACTTCAGACGTCTAATAAAAGTCTAAGAATGTTTATAACCAAAAAAAGTAAATCTACAAGTGTCCGAAAGAGAGACATCTTCGAAGGAAGAGTGGAACAGCCCATTCTGCATCCCCCACTTTTTAGTAATAGATTGCTTCTCTAAAGGTGAGGTCGTGATGAACTACTTGTCATGCCCCACCTTGGGAGGCGTGACTGGCACCTAGTTCCATATTTGAATCAGAACTAACCTGACTGGGCTTATGCACTGCTGGTGCATACCTACTCTTCAAATTAAGAAAACAACGAGCTATATCTCGGCTGTAAACACAGCCTCTGGCCGACATGGCCGCATAGCCACCTGTAAAAAGAAAACAGCTAACCAACAATAAGCAGTAAAAAGGGATCCTATGCTGGCCGACAAGACCACCATGCTGTCTAGTTATATCATAATGGAAAAAGGCAACCAGAACGATACTATAGCTGAGAAGGCTGCTAACTAATAGCTAAACTAGGACCCACACGGCCATCATGCAAAATAAAACATACACAGGCCCCACATGGCCAACAACAAAAACTAACAATAGAGATCTGTAGCCTGCAAGCCTCTAAGAGTGGAATAATGGTCGGGACAGGGCCCCGACCAACCCATAAACTATACAACAAAAGAACAAACCTTCTAACTAACAACCCCGGAGTAAAGGAGCTTATTAGACTACTGATTCGGCTGATGACTAGGGAGGTCCTGAACCGCGTCTAGCCGCACCTGCAGGAAAGTAATGTAGTGCCCCAAAGATAGGCGTCAGTACAATATGTATCAAATATGTAAGGCAGTAAATGAAAATGACTGAATAATATTGATAATGAAACTGAAAACAATTCAATAGGAGGGATAGAGATACAACCTGAGTAGCCTTACAACCTGCTGTATAACTAACAATAAGTAATGCAAACAAGAACCTTACCTGGCCCACATAAGCCGAAAGGTACAACCAGCACAGAGTAACCCGCCCGAGGCCCCCATAAGCTATGGCGAGCTCACTTCAATTGTCACAACCCGAATGTAGGCCCAGATCTAGACATGGGACAAGGAGCCCCAAGAGAACCCAAGTCGACCCATGGCATGAATATTCATCTAAATCAATCAATTAAACAGAAGGATTGACATGATAATCTTAGCGGAAGTCTGTAATATGCATAACATCATAAATACACGAATCTGAAGCTGAATACATTTTATTGTCTGAAAAGCCTCTAAGTTTGATGAATTGATGGGACAAGACCCTAACTAACTCTGTAATACTGAAACTGAAAGTACATCAATATCTTAAAGCAAATGGTCCTCGGAAGATGAGGACTCATAACTAAGTTAGGTGCTAACTCTGGAACTGGCTACTGATGAGGCTGAGTTTGAGTACGAGGGCCTGTATCATAAACGATACAGCATAGAGTATGCGGTCAGTACATGAAATGTACCGAGTATGCAAGGTAAGTAAAACCGCTTAATAAGTAAAATCATTTAAAACATGCATTATGTAAAACATAAAAAAATAAGAATCTGAGAGTATGATTTGCATGCTATCTTTTTGAAATCATGATCTCAACATAACATAACATCATAACTAAATCAATTGACCCAAAGCTGAAATCGGATAGTCATAAATAGAGTTGAACATTGGGTCAAACCTGCTTTAGAAAACATGTATATATATATATATATATATATATATATATATATATATATATATATATCATGAGTAATAGATTGCATAACTGAAATCATGAGGAACAATGCGAGTACTCATCTTTTAACCGACATACCACAATAGAGCTTACGTGGTCCAAACTATCATACTCAAGTGGGTAGAGCCGTCCAAAGTCTTGTCAAGGCTAAGGATGATACCATGATATTGATATCAAGATCGTGGCCCAATCGGGTAGGGGATAGCTCACATAGGAGGTCCCAATATAATCTGATCATACCTATGTTGGCGCGTAGTTTTGAGGCATAGGGTTGACTGACCCATAGCCTACTCGGTGCTAGACACTTGTTACACCCCGTAAGTTTTAGGTACTTAGTTGTACTATTCACATGTTGGTTAAGAGTTTTAGAATGTCATATGTGCGAGAAAAGGGCCCGGGGAAAGGCCGAATGAGTGCCAAGTCGGATTTTCGCAAGAGGAGTGTTACACCTCGTAAGTTCTTGACACTTAGTTGCCATATTTGCATGTTGGTTAAGAGTTTTAGAATTACATACGTGCAAGAAAAGGGCCTGGGGAGAGACCATACAAGCGCCAAGTCGGAGCGTCGCAAGGCAAATGCAACTTATAAATCGCATTCGACAAATGCGACTTAAAGGGGGTCCATGTCCAAGTATATAAAGCCCCACTTAAGTTTTTTTGGTCATTTTTCATTCTTCATTTCCAGAGAACGAACAGAAACAGGGGAGGGACGAAGGTTCAACATAAATTTCCTTCCGTTTACGCCGTCAAACGTAGTTAACTTCGGGTAGAGAAGTATAAAGCTGCAGGGAGCATTCCTACAGAGTTAGTTTCGTGAAATTCGGCCAACGAATCATCATCTCACCGAGACAAGGTAAGTGGAATTGCTCCAAACTAGTGTTAATATACTCCCAGCATTAAAGTGAGTATTTCTCCCTTCTAGAATTCTGAGAAAATGAGTTTTCGGTCGTTCTCCGATAAGTCGAAGAATAGGCAGTAGGTATATCCATAAGTATGGTTTCTTTCCAAAATAATAGTAGAATTAATTCTATTCTTTCATGAATATGAATACAGTTGGGAGAAATAGTTGAATACTAGTCGAGCTACGCCAGTTAATTAGAAAGCCGGCAGTTGAGGTATGTAAAGCCAGTTTCTTTCGGCAAGCTAGTAGTTCTAGTATAGAAAAATAGTAAGAATTTCAGTAGTGTTTCAGAAGTCGTATATTATGTTCAGTATAAAATTTAGTAAGCATGTTACAAATATAATACAATGTTCAGCATGAAATTCAGTAAAAACAGTATAAGTCCCAACAGAATATTCCAGAAATATTATTATCAAATCCAGTATATATATTACATGTGCCTATTGCTATTTGTGGAGACATGATTATTCTGTATTGGGCACCGTTAGAGCTTCCTTGACCGCCCCAAGGTTAATAGTTGTGTCGACTCGCCCTCCAGAAGGAGAGGATACGTTGCTCTACGGAGTGGCATGTCGTCCGCCAGCGGACGAAGATGGGATGCAGATTCCCCATAGAAAGCTGATCAGCACTATACCACACCCCCTGCAGATTCCCCATAGAAGGCTGATCAGTACTATACCACACTCCCTGTCGAGCGCTTGCGCCTGGGGTGCAGATTATAGATTTCAGATTAGAGATTTCAGGAGTCCTCCGGACATAGATACAGCTATAGTCAGGGGCCCAGCGAGCCCAAGTTGCATACCCAAAGGGCCGGCAGGATGCTCATAGTTACTAGGTGGATGGTATGACCTGGGTAGGGGTATATAGATTGTGTGCTGGTTGGTACCTTACGGCTTATGGGGGCTGGTAAGGTTCTTGTATGCTATGTTGTGTTAGTTATTAATAGATAAAAAGTAGACCTCCATGTTATCAGGTAGGACTCTTACTCTCTTCAGTAAAGTTATGCTCTTTTCAGTCAATCTCGGCCCTTCTCCTATTACTTCAGTATCTATCAATATTATTGGTTTCTTTCAGTTATTTTCAGTTATTGCTTTTCATACTCAGTATTAGTGGTACTGACGCCTGTTTTGGGGCACTGCATTACTTGCATGAAGGTACTCATAGAAGAGGAGCAGATCCCTCGTAGTTCCAGCCAGCTTCGGAGTCTTCAGCTCCTATCATCCGGAGCTTGACAACTAAAGGTTTACTTCCCTTTTTGTTTGTACAGTATGGGTAGGCCGGGGCCCTATACCGACCATCTTATTATTCTTAGAGGCTTGCAGATTGAATATTCCTTGTGGTTAGTTGTACCAGTCTTGTGGGGCCGTGTGTATGTTTTTAGTTTGCATGTGATGGCCGTGTGGGGCCTTGTTCAATTGTAAGTTGGTGACCTTGTCGGTCACAGATCAGTTTAGCACTTGTTTCTACTTTTCAGTGATAACAAGTCAGCATGGTGGCCTTGTCGGCCCGCATAGGTTCCCTTATGTTCAGTTGTTCTAGGTAGCTGTTATATTCCTACAGGTGGCTATAGGCCTTATTGGCCGGAGGCTGTATTTACAGCTATTGTATAGCCCATTGTTTTCACAAATCAAGAATTAGAGCCAGCCTGGCACTAAAAGTTCTTAGGCTCGGTTGTCCAGCAGTCCAGGTCCTAGTAGGGCACCAGGTGACAGTCATGCCTCCCAAGGCGGGGTGTGACAAACTTGGTATCAGAGCAAGTTGTATCCCAAGGAGTCTACAAGCTGTGCTAAGTAGAGTCTTGTCTATGGATGTGTTGTGCACCACATACCATAGGCAGGAGGCTGCAAGGCATGATAGGATGTTACTCTTTCTTCATATTCAGTCGCACCATAGAGCAGTACAATATAGGGTTGAGTTCCTAAAGCTTATTATACTCTTTTTTTACAGATAAAATGTCAGATCAGTGACATCCTATCATAGGCAGAAGATTGGACATAGCAGCAGGAGAGGGCACCAGCAGGATGCCTCAGCCTCATTTAGAATCATCCCGATCTGAGGGCGATACAAAGGCATCGTCCCAACCTTCTCAGCAGTCTCCACCCCATCAGGAGCCACTCGGGACGACACCACCTCCGACAGTTCCTATACCTACACCATCTAACTAGGAGGTCAGGAGTGCAGTAGTTATGGTAGCGCAAATGATGGCTACTCAACGCCAGTCAATGCCACCTACAGCGGCAGAATCATCAGGTCGGCCTGGTAGTTCGAGGGTCCGAGAATTCCTGGCACTAGGTCCCCCATAGTTTACTGGGACAGATCGAACAGAGGACCCTCAGGACTTCCTGGATTAGATGCAGAGGATTTTCTGGGTAATGCATGTTACATTTACAGACTCGGTCGAATTGGTGGTACTCCGACTGTGGGATATTGCTGTGTTGTGGTATGAGAGTTGGGAAAGGTCTCGAGGGAGAGATGTTGCCCCTTCGACCTGGTCCAGCTTTTCAGAGGCCTTCCTGGACCGTTGTCTACCACGAGAGATCCGACAGGCTCGGATGGACCAGTTTTTACACCTAGAGCAGGGAGCGATGAGTGTTCGAGAATACACCCTGCAGTTTGATTCTTTGGCCCGATATGCTCCAGCCTTTGTCGACACCATGCCATCCAGAGTCCATCGGTTTATTATGGGGCTGAACCTAGAGTATATTGAGTCCTGTATGACAGCTACTTTGCGGGAAGATATGGATATTGTTTGAGTACAGGCTTTTTCTCAGACATTGAGGGCCTCAGATAGCGGAAATAGGATAGCAAACGAACAAGTCAGGAATAGCGCCACAGGGATAGGTCAGATGAGTTATAGGGGGAGATTCGGAGAGGGCCTAGGCCACGGTTGTCAGATAGGCCACCTAGACCCCCACCTCTATCACAGCAGCAGAGGGGTAGATTTAGTCGCCGAGGACAGTCAGAGTCCGGTGGAAGTTCTTGAATAGTAGATTCACCCCAGCAGAGGAGGGCAGAACAGAGCAGGTATACACAACCACTTTTCCCTATTTGCAGCCGACGCCACTCTGGAGCTTGCAGATATATGGCTCCACAGGGTGTTATATATGCTGACAGGAGGGTCATGTGATGAGAGATTGTCCAGCCAGGGGTCAGGGTGACCGAGATAGACAGGACAGGGCATCAGCAGGGTCGCGAGCTCTAGCAGCCCCGACAGGGCGCAGGCCCTCAGTTTCAACAGGCAGAGGCCGAGGTAGATTAGGGGCCTCTAGTTCAGGTGCGGGCCCAAGTCGTATCTATGCATTACCAGGGAGACAGGATTCAGAGGCGTCTCCAAATGTTGTGACAGGTATGGTGACTATTTTCTCTCACTCTGCTTATGTATTAGTCGATCCGGGATCTACCTTGTCCTATGTTACCTCATTAGTGGCTCGAAAGTTCAGTATTATACCAGCATTGCTTCGGCAACCCTTTTCAGTATGTACACCCGTCGGTGACTCTATCATAGCCAGAAGGGTTTATCGAGGGTGTACATTAGAGGTTGCTAGCCGTCAGACCACAGCATATTTGGTAGAGTTAGAAATGGTTGATTTTGACGCCATTATGGGTATGGATTGGTTAGCTCCATGCTATGCCAATGCAGAATGCTGGACCAAGACGGTCCAATTCCACTTTCCAGGGAAGGCAGTACGAGAGTGGAAGGGTAGTACAGCTACGCCAAAAGGTAGGTTTATTTCCTATCTTCGGGCGAGAAAGTTGATAGCCAAGGGCTGCATTTACCACATTGTCAGAGTTTAGGATGTTCGGGTAGAGCCTCCGACTCTCCAGTCTATTGCAGTGGTGAATGAATTCCCCGATGTATTTCCAGATGAGTTACCTGGTATTCCCCCAGAAAGGGAAATAGACTTTGCAATTGATTTATTGCTGGGCACTCAGCCCATATCAATTCCCCCTTATCGCATGGCTCCTGTAGAACTCAGAGAAGTAAAGGAGCAGTTGAAGGATTTTTTAGACAAGGGCTTTATCAGGCCGAGTACTTCACCTTGGGGTGCGCCAGTTTTGTTTGTGAGAAAGAAGGATGGTTCCCTCTACATATGTATAGACTATCGGCAATTGAATAAAGTCACAGTCAAGAATAAGTATCCGCTTCCCAGAATAGATGATTTATTTGATCAGTTACAGGGAGCCAGATATTTCTCCAAAATTGACTTAAGGTCCAGATATCATCAGGTTTGGGTTCATGAAAGGGACATTCCAAAGACTTCCTCTAGGACCAGATACGGCCATTTTGAATTCTTAGTCATGTCCTTTGGGTTGACGAATGCTCCAGCCGTGTTTATGGACCTAATGAACAGTATTTTTAGACCATACCTGGAATTGTTCGTGATAGTGTTTATTGACGATATTCTGGTGTAATCTTACTCAGAGGCAGACCACCAAGATCATTTGCGGATAGTGCTCCAGATTCTCAGAGACCGTCAGTTGTATGCCAAGTTCTCTAAATGTGAATTTTAGCTGAATTTAGTAGCCTTTTTGGGTCATATCATGTCGGATGCTGGTATACAGGTAGATACACAGAAGATAGAAGCAGTAAAAGCATGGCCTAGACCTGCCACTCCGACCGAGGTACGCAGTTTCATGGGGTTAGCAGGGTATTACAGAAGGTTTGTTGAAGGATTTTCCACCTTAGCAGCACCTATGACTAAACTAACGCAAAAGGCAGCAAAATTTTAGTGGACTGAGGCATGTGAGTAGAGCTTCCAGGAATTGAAAGACAGGTTAACATCAGCTCTAGTGTTAACATTGTCAGAAGGTACAGAAGGTTATGCAGTTTATTGTGACACTTTGGGTGTTGGGTTAGGATGTGTGTTGATGCAGCTTGGTAAAGTAATTGCTTATGCTTCCAGACAGCTGAGGAAACATGAAAAGAACTATCCTACCCATGACCTGGAATTGGCCGCAGTGATTTACGCCTTGAAGATCTGGAGACATTACTTGTATGGCGTCCACGTGGATATTCTCACTGATCATAAGAGCCTATAGTATATCTTCACCCAGAAAGAATTGAACTTGTGGCAGCATCGCTGGTTAGAGCTGTTGAAAGACTATGATGTGAATATTCGGTATCACCCAGGAAGGGCCAATGTGGTGGCAGACGCCCTTAGCCGTAAGTCTATGGGGAGTTTGGCATACTTACAGCCTGTGCAGGTGGGAATTAGCCCAGGAATTGCATCAGTTATCCAGTTTAGCGGTTCGTGTAGCAGAAACAGAGGACAACGGAGCTATAGCCCAGAACACCACAGTGTCGTCTTTAGTCATGGAAGTAAAGAAACGGCAGTGTGAAGATCCTAGCCTGGTTTAGCTTAGAAACAAAGTTCAGCAAGGAGAGGTGACAGATTTTTAGATAACCGAGGATGGGATATTGCAATATAAAGATCGCCTTTGTGTTCCAGATGTTGCAGGGCTTCGCCAGCAGATTATGGGTGAGGTACATTATGCCCGTTAGTCCCTCCACCCAGGTTCGACGAAAATGTACCACGATATAAAAGAAATCTACTAGTGGCCAGGAATGAATATGGGGATAGCAAAATTTGTAGCTCAGTGTCCCAACTGCCAGTAGGTAAAATCTTAACATCAGAAACCAGGCGGACTGACTCAGGATATAGATGTGCCTCTATGGAAATGGGAAGCAGTAAATATGGATTTTGTAGCAAGATTACCCCGCACCAGGTGTGGATATGGTTCAATCTGGTGATTGTTGATAGATTGACAAAATCAGCTCATTTTTTGCCAGTAAGGGCTACCTTTTCCGCCGAGGATTATGCTAAGCTGTATATCAAAGAAATAGTCATGTTGCATGGTGTTCCAGTGTCCATTATCTCTGACATAGGGGCGCAGTTTACAGCTAAATTCTGGAAATCATTTCAGAGAGGCTTGGGGACGCAGGTTAACCTGAGCACAACTTTTCATCCTCAGACAGATGGGCAGGGAGAATGCACCATTCAAACGCTCGAGGATATGTTGCGAGCATGTGTGTTGGATTATGGAGGTAACTGGGATGAACATTTACCACTCATTGAGTTCTCCTATAATAACAATTACCATTCAGCTATTCAGATGGCTCCTTATGAGGCATTATATCGGCGAAAGTGCAGATCTCCAGTTGGTCGGTTTGAGGTAGGAGAATCAACATTGATTGGGCCAGATATCATTCATCAGTCAGAGGAAAAAGTAAAGCTTATCAGAGTACCTTTACTGACTGCTCAGAGCCGCCAGAAATCATATGCTGACGTGCGGCACAGAAACTTGGAATTTAATGTGGGTGATTGGGTGTTTCTAAAAGTTTCGCCGATGAAGGGTGTAATGAGATTTGGCAAGAAAGGCAAGCTCAGCCCGAGGTTTGTTAGGCCTTATCAGATTCTCCGAAGAATAGGCCAAGTGGCATATGAGTTAGACTTACCTCTAGAGTTAGAATCTGTCCACCCAGTTTTCCATGTATCAATGTTGAGAAAGTGCATAGGAGATCCCTCCAGAATTGTCCCAGTCCAAGATGTTCAGGTTACAAAGAAGTTGTCCTATGAAGAAGTTCCGGTAGCCATACTAGACCGGCAAATCCGCAGATTAAGAACTAAAGATATTGCTTCTATCAAAGTGTTATGGTGTAACAAGAACCGAGAGGAAATGACTTAAGAAGCAGAAGAAGATATGAAAGCCAGATACCCTCAGTTATTTCAGACTTAGTCAGCCATAGGTATGTTTATATTGTTGTTTTATGAATTGCTTTATATTCATGTGTATAAGTGAGATGTTGACTTTAGTTTATTATGAAATGAATGCTATAGTATTATATGGAGTACCTGTATTGGACTTTTCTGTGTTTCAAGATTTTCGAAATAGTCCATATTACAAGGGAAACTCCACCAAAATTTTTCCAGAATAAGTAGAACAAGTTAAAATTTCTGTAAACAGAAGTTAACTTTCGAGGACGAATGTTCTTGAGGGTGGAAAGATGTTACACCCCGTAAGTTCTTGACAATTTGTTGGCCTATTCACATATTGGTTAAGAGTTTTAGAATGCCATACGTTCCAGAAAAGGGCCCGGGGAGAGACCGGACAAGCGCCAAGTCGGAGCGTCGCAAGGAAAATGCGACTTATAAATCACATTCGACAAATGCGACTTATAAATCGCATTCGAAAAATGCGACTTAAAGGGGGTTCAGGTCCAAGTATATAAAGCCCCACTTCGGTTTTTTTTGGTCACTTTTCATTCTTCATTTCTAGATAACAAATAGAAATAGGGGAGGGACGAAGGTTCAACAAAAATTTCCTTTCGTTTACACTGTCAAACATAGTCCAAACTCAAATTAACTTCGGGTAGAGAAGTATAAAGCTGCAGGGAGCATTCCTACAGAGTTAGTTTCGTGAAATTCGGGCGATGACTCGTCGTCTCACTGAGCCAAGGTAAGTGGAATTTCTCCAAACTAGTGTTAATATACTCCCAGCATTAAAGTGAGTATTTCTCCCTTCTAGACTTCCAAGAAATTACGAGTTTTCGGTCGTTCTCTGATAAGTCAAAGAATAGGCAGTAGGTATATCCATAAGTATGGTTTCTTTCCAAAATAATAGTAGAATTAATTTTATTCTTTCGTGAATATGAATACAGTTGGGAGAAATAGCTGAATACTAGCCGAGCTATGCCAGTTAATCAGAAAGTCGGGAGTTGAGGTATGTAAAGCCAGTTTCTTTCGGCAAGCTAGTAGTTCTAGTATAGCAAAATAGTATGAATTTCTATAGAGTGTTTCAGAAGTCGTATATTATGTTCAGTATGAAATTTAGTAAGCATGTTAGAAATATTATACAGTGTTCAGCATGAAATTAAGTAAAACAGTATAAGTCCCAGCTGAATATTCCAGAAATATTATTATCAGATCTAGTATATATATTACATATGCCTATTGCTATTTGTGGATACATGATTGTTCTGTGTTGGGCACACTTAGAGCTTCCTTGACCGCCCCAGGGTTAATAGCTGTGTCGACTTGCCCGCCAGAGGGTGAGGATACGTCGCTCTACGGAGTGGCATGCCGTTCGCCAGCGGACGAAGATGGGATGCAGATTCCCCATAGAAGGCTGATCAGCACTATACCACACCCCCTGTCGAGCGCTTGCGCCTGGGGTGCCGATTTTAGATTTCAGATTACAGATTTTAGATTTCAGGAGTCCTCCGGACTCAGATACAGCTATAGTCAGGGGTCCAGCGAGCCCAAGTTGCATACCCAGGGGGCCGACAGGATGCTCATAGTTACTAGGTGGATGGTATGACCTGGGTAGGGGTACATAGATTGTGTGTTGGTTGGTACCTTACGGCTTATGGGGGTTGGTAAGGTTCTTGTATGCTATGTTGTGTTAGTTATTAATAGATAGAAAGTAGACCGCCATGTTATCAGGTATGACTCTTACTCTCTTCAGTAAAGTTATGCTCTTTTCAGTCAGTCTCAGCCCGTCTCCTATTACTTCAGTATCTATTAGTATGATTGTTTGCTTTCAGTTATTTTCAGTTATTGCTTTGCATACTCAGTACCAGTGGTACTGACGCCCATTTTGGGGCGCTGCATTACTTTCCTGTAGGTACTCATAGACGAGGAGCAGATCCCTTGTAGTTCCAGCCAGCGTACGGAGTCTTCAGCTCCTATTATCCGGAGCTTGACAACTAAAGGTTTACTTCCTTTTTTGTTCGTACAGTATGGGTAAGCCGAGGCCCTGTCCCGGCCATCTTATTATTCTTAGAGGCTTGCGGATTGTATATTCCCTGTGGTTAGTTGTACCGGTCGTGTGGGGTCGTGTGTATGTTTTTAGTTTGCATGTGATGGTCGTGTGGGGCCCTGTTCAGTTGTCAGTTAGTGACCGTGTCGGTCACAAATCAGTTTAGCACTTGATTCTACTTTTCAGTGATAACTAGTCAGCATGGTGGCCTTGTCAACTCGCATAGGTTCCCTTATGTTCAGTTGTTCTGGGTAGCTGTTATATTCCTATAGGTGGCTATAGGCCTTGTCGGTCGAAGGATGTATTTACAGCCGTTATATAGCCCATTGTTTTCATAAATCCAAAATTAGAGCCAGCCTGGCACCAGAAGTGCTTAGGCTCGGTAGTCCGGCAGTCCAGGTCCTAGTAGGGCACCAGGTGCCAGTCATGCCTCCCAAGGCAGGGCGTGACAAGGAGGCCGAACCGCGCTGCCCAAAGGGGCAACATGGCACGGAGGCCCCTCCTCCGCGATGGCCAACCTGGCACGGAGCTGGATTGGCACATTGGCCAGCGTGCCACATTGCCATGGTTCAGGCTCCAAGTATATAAAGGCCTTTCACCTCTTTTTCAAATTATTTTCCTAAGTCACGACCAGAAAACAACGAGAAGCGAAGGGTTTACATAAATTTCCTTCCGATTACGCTGTCAAACATTGCCCAAAGTTAAATTAACTTCGGGTACTGAAGTATAAAGTTGCAGGGAGCATTTCTACGGAGTTAGTTTAGCGAAAATCGCCCAGAGAATCATCATTCTGCCGAGTCAAAGTGATTGGAATTACTCAAAACTAGTGTTAATACACTCCCAGCATTAAAGTGAGTATTTCTCTCTTCTAGACTTCCGAGAAATTTCGACTTTTCGGTCGTTCTTTAATAAGCTGAAGAATAGCCAGTAGATATATACATAGTATTGTTTTCTTCCAAAATAATGATGAAATTAGTTCTACGTTGTTGTGAAAATGATTACAGATGGGGAAATAGTTGAATATTAGCCGAGCTACGCCAGTTAATCAGAAAGCCGGCAGTCGAGGTATGTAAAGCCAGTTTTTTTCTGCAAGTTAGTTTCTCTAGTATTGTAAAACAGTATGAATCCCAGTAAGATATTTCAGAAACAGTATATCATGCTCAGTATGAAATTTAGTAAAGCACGTCAGAAGTATTATATCATGTTCAGTATGAGACTCAGTACAGTATGTTAGAGATTATATTATTATCTTATTTAGTGTGTATTATATGTAGTTATTGTTATCAGTTGAGACTTGATTATATTGTTTTGGGTTGGATTACCCGCATAACTTCCGTGATCGCCCCAAGGTTAATAAATGTATCGACTCATCCGCCAGAGGGCGAGGATACGTCGCTTTATGGAGTGGCATGCCGTCCGATAGGGACGAAGATGGGATGCCAGTTTTCCCATATTTTGCCTTGGTCGGCCTTTATACACTCCCGTCGAGCATTTTCGCCCGGGGTGTTGATTTAAGGAGTCCTCCAGACTCAGGTACAACTATAGTCAGGGGCCCAGCGGGACCAAGTTGCATACCCAGGGGATCGGCAGGTTGCTTATAGTTACTAGGTGTTGTGGTATGACCTGGATAGGGGTAAATAGATTGTGATGATTGTACCTTTCGGCTTATGGGGGCCAGGTAAGGTTTATGTTATGTTATGTTATGTCATGTTATTTTAGTTATGGTTAGATAGACAGTAGGATGCCACGTTACCAGGTACGACTCCTACTCTTTTTAGAATAGTTAAGGTTAGTCCTGAACCCACTACTCTAGTCAGTTTCAGTCTGTCTTTCTTATTGCTCCAGTTACTATCAGTTTCATTATTTACTTTCAGTTGTTGCTTTGCTTACTCAGTACCATTGGTACTGACGCCCATTTTTGTGGCGCTGCATTACTTTCCTACAGGTACACATAGATGAGGAGCAGATCCCTCGTAGTTCCAGTCAGCGTTACAGAGCCTTCAGCTCCTTTCATCCAGAGCCTGGAAAATAGAGGTGTACTTTCTTTTTGTTTGTATAGTATGGGTAGGCCGCGGCCTTGTCCCGACCATCTTATTATTCCTAGAGGCTTGCAGATTGTATATTTTCCCTGTGGTTAGCTGTATTTTCCATGTGGGTCCTTATTCAGTTGTTAATTGGTGTCCTTGTCGATCACAGATCAGTTTAGTGCTCGATTTCATTTCTCAGATATAACTAGACAGCATGGTGGCCTTGTCGGCCCGCATAGGATCCCTTGTAGTTGGTTGTTCTGGTTAGCTGTTTATATTCTTACAGGTGGCTATAGGCCTTGTCGGCCAGAGGCTGTGTTTACAGCCGTTATATAGCCCGTCGTTTTCTTGAATCCAGAGTTAGAGCCAGCCTGACACCAAAAGTGCTTAGGCTCAATTAGTCCAGTAGTCCAGGTCCTAGTAGGGCACCAGGTGCCAGTCATTCCTCCCAAGGTGGGGCGTGACAACACTACTCCCAAAAACATGCATATGCTCTCCATTGTTTTTCAATGAAACTGACTATCGTCTATTGGCGAAGCTAAATAATCATGAATACATATCAATCTGAATCATACATGAGAAGACTTGGCTCAAACCATACCACAAGATGAACATAAATGGGAGTCTTCGCTCCAAAACCATGTGTTAAGCTAAATTCATAAAGTCATAATCATACTTGAACATATGGACATTGCCTGATACTTTAACATGCTTGAAAATACATAATTCACTTGGAAACATGATCATAAATATGGGTAACTTGAAAACATGCTTTTCATCATAAATATCTCATCATACTAGAACATTCATTGTAAATCTCAACTTTCATGAACTTCCCATAATTGGACATTTTAATTTATAAAGATAGAAACATGATTTTCATTGAAAACATCGTAAAACTTGCCCATAAATCATAATTCGATAGTAGGAACACATTTAAATCATACCCATGTAGAGAATTAGGAATTTCATGCATTGGGTTAAAATCTCATGGAATCAACATAGGAATTTTCATGATTTTAAATAGAGATTTGGCATGGGTGCCAACGGATTCACCCATTTTACCTAAATAAAGCTGATTCTTACACTTCCTTGAATGGCCAAGAAGAATTTGAGAAGAATTGGAAGGGCTTATGCTTGATCCCCTCTCTAACTCCATAACTTGCATGCATGGGTTTAGAATAGGCTAGAATGACTTACCTATCTTAATACAACCTGAAAATAACTTAAATCGATGTAGTTTAAGCCTTAGGATCATAGAAATTATGGAAAAATCCTTACTAAATTGGTAGGAATTAACTGGCTGCCAGTCCCAATGAGGGACTGGACGAGTCGTCGCCCGGGAGAACGAATGGTGGCATCAATCGTCAATTACATTGTCCAACAAATCATTCGGGGTTAGTCATGAGGGACCTCACAAATCATTACAGGTGACCATGACTCATGGTCACCACTTGTCACATGCATTGCCTTAATTTCAAATAATTTCCATCCTATTGACCACGACCTATCCCATGAATCATGGGGCCTGACCACGACTCATGGTCACGTCCATGGGAACCTTAAATCCAAAAATTCGACTCACACCCCTAAACCTCACCACGAGTCACCTCTTGACTCGTGGCCTTCCCCACAGGTCACAAAACGACTCGTTCTGTGACTTGGTGCCAGATTTCCAATTTTTCTCCATTTCACTCCTGAGTTTGATCTTTGGGCTTCCGGGGTATAACAATTTCTCCCCCTTGGGAACATTCATCGTCGAATATTGAAAATCACATAGAAAAGCAGAGGAAAACCATCATCACATTCATATACTGATCTTTTAAGCTGAAAATTGATGGATACTCTAATTCAAACTATATAGCTGAACTGAATTCACGAATCATACATACATCCATATACGTAAAAGAAACTTGGGCACATAAACTAAACTTGAAAACTAATTAGAGTTTTACGGAAAAAACTGATACCTCAAGATGGAGCTGAGCCGGTAGAGAATAGATGTGGGTATCTAGCCATCATATCCGCTTCGGCTTCCCATGTAGCTCCCTCAACATGTTGATTCCTCTATAAAGCTTTCACTGAACCTACTTCCTTGTTTCTTAGCCTTCGAACCTAACGATCCAGTATTTCCACCGGAAACTCCTCATAATTAAGGTTGTCTTTCACACCACACTGTCCACCAGGAAAACTAGAGCGGGATCACCCAAACACTTCTTTAAGAGCGATATATGGAAAACAGGATGCACGGAAGCAAATTCTGAGGGAAACTCTAATTCATATGCCACCTTGCCAACCCGTTTCACAATCTAGTAGGGACCAACATAACGAGTGCTGAGTTTTCCTTCTTTTCCGAACATCATCAGTCCCTTCTGGGAAACCCCTTTAGAAGTACCCAATCATCCACTTCGAACTCGAGTTCTCTCCTTCTCACGTTGGCATAGGACTTTTGGCGACTTTGAGCCATTTTAACTTGTCCCATATGAGTTGAACCTTCTCAATAGCCCCATAGACTGAATCTAGCCCTATCATTGTAGCTTCACCAACTTAGAACCAACCAATAGGCAATCTACATAGAGAGCCTCAAACAGAGCCATCTAAATGCTAGAATGGTAGCTGTTATTATATGTAAACTTGATAAGAGGTAAATGATCATCCCAATTACCTTTGAAGTCAATTACGCATTCTCTCAAGTCTTCAAGAGTCTGAATTGTCCGCTCCGCTTGACCATCCGTTTGCGGGAGAAATGTTGTGCTGAGCTTAACCTGAGTACCAAGTCCTTTTTGAAACGACCTCCAAAATTGAGAGGTAAATTGGTTACCTCTATGATATGATGGATAAAGTCACTCCATGCAGCCGAGCTAGCTCCTGAATGTATAGTTTGGAATAATCCTCCACCGAATTCGTGGTTTTGACCGGTAGAAAATAAGCAACTTTGGTCAACCTATCTACAACAACCCAAATGGAGTCATATTGTCATCAAGTGTGAGGCAACCCTGTGACGAAGACCATATTAATTTCTTCCCACTTCCTAGTAGGAATACTGATATCCTAAAGCACACCTCCCGGTCTCTGATGCTCAACCTTTACTTTCTGACAGTTTCGGCACTTAGCTACAAATTCTGTGATGTCCTTCTTTATTCCATTCCAGCAATAGACTTCCCGTAAGTCACGGTACATCTTGGTGGCACCTGGATGGATAGAATACCTGGAACCATGAGCCCCATGCAACATCCGACTTTGCAAATCATCAACATCCAAAAAACATAAGCGACCCTGGTATCAAAGCACACCATCTCCCTATGGAAAAGACCTTTACCTTCTAACTCTGAACGGCTTCCTTTAACTTTACCAAAATAGGGCATTCATCTTGCGTAGCTTTTACATCAGTCACCAAGGATGATTCAGATATGTCCTGAACAATAACACCGCCATCAATCAAGTCAACCAACCGAACTACCAACCTTGCAAGTCCACACACGTCTTTTACCAACTCCTTTTTACCCTCAACCACATGGGGCACACTCTCCATAGGGAGTCTACTAATTGCGTTTGCTACTACATTAGCCTTGGCCGGATAGTAAAGGACACTCATGTCGTAATCCTTAAGTAACTCCAACCACCTCCTTTCCCGAAGATTGAGATCCTTCTGGGTAAACACATATTGTTTACTCTTATGGTCCGTAAACACATCCACGTGGACCCCATACAAATTGTGTCTCCATATCTTCAAGGTGAATACCACCGTGGCCAATTCAAGATCATGGGTCGGGTAATTCTTCTCATAAACTTTCAGCTGTCTAGAAGCATATGCTATAACTTTGTCGTGTTGCATCAATACACACCCAAGTCCGGTCCTTAAAGCATCACAATACACCAAGAACCCATCGTACCCTCAGGTAGCGTTAACACCGGGACTGAGGTGAGTCGAGTTTTCAACTCTTGGAAGATCTTCTCATAAGCCTCTAACCATTGGAATTTCACCTTCTTTTGTGTCAATTTGGTCAATGGTGCAGCAATAGATGGAAAACCTTTAACGAATCTCCGATAGTAGCCTACTAAGCCCAAGAAACTCCTGATATCTGAAGGATTCACCGGTCTAGGCCAATTCTTCACCGCTTCTATTTTCTGAGAGTCCACCTATATGCCCTCACTTGATACCACATTTCCCAAATATGCTATCGAGTTCAACCGACTCAAATGCAAATCACAGGCTCCAAAATATATATCACAGGCTCAAATTCAAATCACGGGCTCAAAACTATAATTCACAGGCTCAATAAAAAACATGGGCTCAAAACTATAATTCAAAGGCTCAATATAAATCACGAGCTCAAATGCAAATCATGGGCTCAGAAATATAAATAACGGGCTCAAAATGCAAATTATAGATTCGAAATATAAATCTTAGGGCTCAAATGCAACCAGCCGACTCAAATGCAAATCACGGTCTCAAAAATATAACTAATGGCTTAGAAATATAAATCACGGGCTCAGATAAAGTACTTAAATGATACAAACAATAGGGAGAAGATAAATGCATAGACCAGATATACAATGTCAGTTCAGTACTCCTCATGTTCTAGTCAATGCCCCGAACATTTGGGCTAGGTTTGGAATCATTCTAGATGTGTGGATAGGTCCGAGCCCAGTGAATTCTATGGATACTAGGTGTTAATATCAATCCCCAAGTGTTAGAAGTGCAATGGATGCAAATTAAGGTCATAAGGAACTTCTAGCACAAAGTTGAGTTGAGAGCCTTCTTACCGATTGAGTTTTTGTATAAGTTCTAGCAAGGTCAACATCTAACGACTATAGATACCATTTTACAATGTGTTTTGGTGATTCAATATATCAAATTGAGGCCCTTTAAGTCTTATTTCCAACGCATCTAAACTTGCATCAATCGAAGTTTGGAGTAAAAAGTTATGAGCAATTTGGTGAAACTACATCACCATCACAGAATGATTCATTTGGTGACTCATTAAGTCACCTAATGACTCGTTAAGTGACCCGTTAGGTGGCCAAAATTGCTGGAAAACTTCAGTTTCAGAGCGTACTTCATGACTGGTCAAGTGGCCCGTTATGTCACCTCATAAATTGTGAAGTGACTCATTAAGTGACTCGTTAAGTGGCGAAATTTCATGGAAATCCCAGTAGACTTCACGGATTGGACTCACAGCTCGTCCAGTACCTCACAAGTCGTGATGTCCCTCGTGAGGACTGGCAGGGTCCTTTTCCTGCGAAATTTTAGGGGTGTTTTCCTAAAATCCTATGTTCCTAACTTCTAAACTACGTCATTTTGAGTATTATTTGGGACGTTTTTAAGGGTTTATTCTAGTCTAATCTCGCATTCTCTCAAGATACCCTCTCAAACCCTTCTTCGTCCTCTCTCTCAAGGTTCAAGGATTCTTCAAGGGATAATTCAAAGGCTACAAGGTCAAGTTCAAGTGGGAGATTCTTCGAAGCAGGTATGCGGTTTTTTCAACAAGGATATTCTTCCATCCTTGTGCCCAAAAATGTTTTATCAAAAGACCAATTTCAATTATTCTAGAAAAGCATGACTTAGGGTTTAAATTGATGGGTGATTTCTTCAATGTTTTCTTGAATTCTAAATCCACTAGAATTATGAGCTAATTGTGGTTATAAACTATTTGAATGTCTTGAATTATGTGCTATAAGGTGACAATGTATAATGTTAGAATGTTCTTCATGAAAGGAATTGAATGATTGGGGTTTTATTATTATTATTCAATCAATTGATTCCATGACTCACATCCATGTATGAAATATGTGAAGATTGTAAGAATTCTATAATAGTTAGATTGCGCTATTTGCTAAATATGTCGAGATGAGATTAGAGTGTATGGGATTGATTAATTGAATGTAAAATATGTATTCTCCTTGTGTTTTTGATGGAGTTGATTAGGTATGAGGTAAATCTACAATAGTGGCTTAATTAATGCATCCTTCTCATGAATTGGGTTAAATCTCAAAATGGGTCTTATGAAATGAAAATGTATGCTTCTCACATGATCTCGTCGTAAATGTATAAGTTATGATTTAAGTATATGGATTTTCATAAATCTAGAATATATGGATCAATGTACGCATGTTAAGGTACGAATTAGACCTATGGATCATGAATGACTCTATGATATATATCGAATGATATGAATCCGGAACTTAAATGTTGTGGAAGTATAATGCATGATGTGGATCTAAAGATGCTCACTAATGTAAGACCTTTGAAGAAATATTGATATGTCTCCATGACGATATGAATTATGATGATAAAGCATGAGAATGATATTTCAAAATATTGGACTTGTTGTTAGTAGAAAGTAGCCCCAATTCTTTCTAAATGAATATTGTATGATGGAAGTAGTGTATGTTCATATTTCTGACTGAATTTGGCATATAATTGGCGATCTTTGAGCACCACTCTCAAATGAGTGGCATGCTCCTCCTCGCTCCAAGATTATATCAGGATGTCATCAATGAACACGATCACAACCATATCCAAATAAGGCTTGAACACCCTGTTCATCAAGTCCATAAAAGCTAAAGGAGCATTCGTTAGCCCAAAATACATAATTACAAATTCATAATGACCATACTTCATCCTGAAGGCTGTCTTCGGGATGTCACTCTCCCGAACTCTGAGCTAATGGTACTCGGATCTAAGATCTATCTTCGAAAAACACTTGTCACCCTGAAGCTGGTCAAATAAATCATCAATCCTGGGTAGAGGATACCTGCTCTTGACGGTGACCTTGTTCAATTACCGATAGTCAATACACATACGATGAGAACCATCTTTCTTTTGGATAAAGAGAACCGGTGCACCCCATGGAGACTTGCTCGGTCTAATGAAATTCTTATCCAAAGGTCTTTCAACTGCTCCCTTAACTCTTTAAGCTCGGCTGGAGCCATTCTACAAGGAGGAATAGATATAGGCTGCGTGTCGGGTGGGAGGTCAATACCAAAATCAATTTCCCTCTCGGGAGGAATACCCAGTAATCATCAGGGATCACTTCTGGATACTCACGTACTACTGGAACTGACTAGTCGGGGTCTCGGACGTAGCATCCTTAACCCTAACTAGATGGTACACACAACCTTTGAAAATCATCTTTCTGGACTTAAGGTAGGAAATGAAACGACCTACAGGCATAACTGAACTACCCTTCCATTCTAAAACTGGCTCACCCGGAAGTCGGAACTCTACTACATGGATTCTATAATTAACTGAGCCATAAAATGAAAATAGCCAATCCATGCCGAGAATAACATCAAAATTGGTCATGGCTAACTCTACTAGATCTGCTGAGGTGATTTTATGAAGGACTGTGACCGGGCAACCTCTATACACCCATCTAGCTATGACTGAATCACCCACTAGAATAGAGACTGAAAAGGGTTTTGACAAGGTTTTGGGACTGACTCTGAAACTACTAGCCACATAAGCTATCAATTCTGGCCCTCTTGGCCTCTCGCTTCCTTATATACGCCGCCTCCATCTATTGGGCGTACAAGACTACCCGAGGGAAATCCATATACTGGTGGAGCATAGCGGTCCTGCACTCCTTGTCCAAATAGCCCGCCACGCTATGAACGAACCTACTCATCCACACCCTCTGATCAACCACTAACTCTGGGGCATACTTTGATAAGCGAGTGAACTCAATGGCATACTCCTGCACCGTCATTTTCCCTTTCTTAATATTCACAAACTCGGCTGCCTTCAACTCCCTCATCTCACAAGGGAAGAACCGATCTAGGAACGCAACATCAAACTCCTCCCAAGTGACAGGGACTGCTCCAGCGGCCCTACTATCCTTCCATTGTCAAAACCAAATGTGTGCGACCCTTTATAGCTGATATAAGGCCAACTCAGCACACTCAACTCCATCACCACCATGACCTGGGTGATCTTCACAATCTTATCAATAAACTCATGCAGTCCCACATCTACTATTGACCTAAGGAACTCTGGTGGGTTCATTCTCAAGAAATCTCTGACTCAAGCTGCCACTACATTTCCATTTTGCGGGACATGCGCCACTGCCTGCTGGTTGACCTGAGTGGTCAAGGCTTACGCTAGCATCTGAATAGTTGCCTTAAATTCCGCACAGGAAACTAGCTTCGGTGCATGGTGCTCCTGGACTTGTAGGGCTTGTTGGTGCCCGTTTCCATCGCCATACTGATGGTCGTTTCCATTCCCATTCCTCCTACCGTTAACTCTGTGGGGAGCCATGATTCTGCAATCGTGAATAGCACGAGTAATTGAAGAAAGTGTTTTTTTCTCAATCATTATTGTAAGTACTGATTTTTATTCTTAATCATGAATGCAAATCACAACCTTGCAACTATGAGAGGCTAAAACCTCCATAGCTAGGGTTGTGAGAACCATGGTGAATTAACAAGCTAGGGTTACACAAAGTGATCTTAAAACTAATACAAACACTTATATTATAGTCTCTTAATGCTTAAACATTTCTTAACAGTGCGCAACGTTAGGACATGCCCAAATTCTTTACTTGCTTTAGTCGAAGAGGTAGAGATTAGGAAAAGAAAATTACAACGGAGCCTTGATCTTGATGATCATTGTATTAACTTGAGCTTTGGTCGCAGGATAGTTAAATCTAGAACATAGTGATAATGGATAGTTTGAAACCACTCATGAGACTTGGTCGAGTAATTTAGTATAGTAATTCAATAGAGACTGGTCGATCATTTGAATGAACCTAAGTTATCAGTTCTATAAGTAAGTATTGGTGATAATCATGAGTATATACCCGAAGCAGTTATGAACCCATGGGAAACACAAACCCTAGTTATCCTTTGATATTGACTTAACATCAGAATTTTGATATCTTCTTTTATTATTGATTTTCTTTAGAATCCCCCTATTTTGAAGTAACTACCTTACAAGTTCAATTAGCGTCTATAATCCAGTCTCCCTATTCCCTATGGGTTTGACCCCAACCTCTAGTTGGGTTCTTTATTGACAACATTCGCTTCTTACTTCAGTAAGAGGTGTGGTTTGAGCGTTATCAAAAAGTGACGTCATTGCTGGGGAATACGGCTGAAACTAGGTTATTATCTTGTAATTAACTTTTTGGTAGTTATTTCTTTAATTATGTTTATTTTTGTGTTTTTGTTACCCACAGGATGTTCTCCGATGAATGCCAAGCACTCGGAGTAGAGGATATCCCCTTGTTCCATTAAATCCAGAAATCGAAAGAGAACTGCGTAACATGGAAAACCACAAGAAAAGAGAGGCCCGCATAGCTGAAGAAGCTAGGCAAGACGAGCTTTCTCGGCAAGCTGCACTACAGCATGCGGAAGATGAAAGAGATAAAGTGGTAAATGTTGGTAGACAAGGGAGGGGCAATAGAGCTCATAGAGTTGCCCCTTAGTACTTTGACGATGATGACGACCCAGATATTGATGAAGTCAGGTCAACTGGAGCAATTATGCCACCACCACTGCGCCCTAGGGCCAAATTCGACATTACAAGCACCATGATTCAATTGCTAAACATGAAAGGGGTGTTTAGTGGTCACACAATGGATGATGCCAACCTGCACCTAATGAACTTCATAGGAATATACAAGGCATACAGGTTGCCCAAAGTAAGCCAGGATGCAATACGGCTCAGACTCTTCCCTTTTTCTCTATCAGAGGAAGCTATTTTATGGTTATCGGAGTTGCCCACCAACTCCATAACCAACTGGAGGGAGCTTAAACAGGCCTTTTTGGAAAGATTCTTTCCCAATCCAGGATGTTATAGCTAAAAGATGAGATTTATAATTTTCGACAGATCAAGACTGAGGCACTTCATGAAACTTAGTTGAGATTCAAATAGAAATTGACTAAGTGCCCCAACCACAAAATTCCAGATGGTAGTTTGTTGGAAATTTTATATAGGTCTCTGATCAATAGCACCAAGGTTGTAGCAGACATGCTAGCTGGAGGAGCATTGATGAGTCGCACCTGCGAGCAAGCTGCCACCATTCTTGACAGGGTGACTAAGACAAACAGGGATTGGCATACGAGGGAAGCTGATGCAGTGGTAGGCACATATGTTGTTTGTTTGACTGCAGACCAACGAAGAAAAGAAGAAGAGCGCGACCAGGAGTTGGCTTACATGTGCACATCATTGGACTTGCTGACAAAGCATATTATGGGAGCTGGAGCCAAATAGGTTAATGCAGTGGGTACTCAAAGAAGAGAGCAGGGAGCTGATCACTCTAATTCTGAGGAGGAGGCAAACTTTTTGGATAGCCAGGTGGCGGGTTTCCAAACCAACGCCCAAGCATCTGGACAAGACAATTAGCGCCAAGGTTCTAGAAATCAAGGTCGGAACTAGTATAGAGACAACTACAACAGAAACGGGTTCAGATATAGGAGCCGAGGACATGAGCGCGAAGGTGATTGGAGGCGCAATGATGGTTATCGCAATGACCAGACTGGATTCTATGTGCCTCCCAATGCACAAGAAGGGGAGGTTGGGCAATTAAATTTGGAGAGCATGATGGATGATATGTTGAAGAACGTGAGGTCCACCGATGATCAGCTGAAGGAGATCCGAGGTGATTTGTCAAGTATGGGTCAAAAGGTGGACTCACATGCTACTACCATCAAGAAAATTGAACACCAACTTGGGCAACTGTCAGCAGCAATCAACCCTAGACAAAAGGGTACACTGCCTAGGAACACTGTCCAAAATTCAAAGAATGATGCACATTGTATGGAGGTAATGACTAGGAGTGGCAAAACCACAATTGACCCCCCGTTTCCTGTTGAAGTTGAATGGAAGAAAGGGAGCATAATGGAGGATGATGATGTTAGTGCTGAGAAAGAGATTGGTGAGTTGCAAGAGGCCCCGAGAGGTGAGAAGGAACCTGTCATGGATCAAGGGGCAATGCAAGTGCAAAAAGCTATTCCACGACCACCACCACCATTCCCCAGAGGATGAAGAAGAAGGTGGAAAATGGTAAGTTCCAGAAATTCCTTTCAATGCCTAAGCAGTTGTCTGTGTACATACCATTGTCAAAGCGTTAGAGCAGATGCCAGGATATGAAAAGTTTATGAAGGATCTGGTGACAAAGAAGAGATTTGTGAGCTATGAGCCTATTGACAATGTGCATCACTATAGTGCCATAGCTACAAGGGTCTTAGCACAGAAAAAGGAGGACCCAGGTGCCTTCACTATACCATGTATGATTGGCAATATTGAGATCGCAAGGGCACTCTGTGATCTTGGAGCTAGTATTAATTTGATGCCCTTGGCTGTATTCAAGAAGTTAGAATTGGGAACTCCTACACCAACCAACATGCGGCTACTGATGGTCGACAGAATAGTTAAGAAGTCGGTGGGGACCCTGATCGATGTGCTTGTCAAGGTAGATAAATTTATATTCCCAGCAAACTTCGTAATTTTTGATTGCGAGGTTGATTATGAGGTCACCATCATTTTGGGGCGACCATTCCTTATGACCGGGAGAGCTCTAGTAGATGTAGAAACTGGCCTATTGAAGTTTAGGCTGAATGAAGAGGAGGTCACATTCAACATCTGCAAGACAATGAAGCAACCCAAGGAATTTATGTGATCTCAGCACTGGAGGATGAGTATGAATCACTTGACGAATTCTGAGTAGTCAAGAGATTTGCATCGTGCCGCGACGTTAAATCAGGCGCTTCTTGGGAGGCAACCCAAGTTGTGAACTGGTGAAGTCTGAGTAGCCAGCCTACCTACGTTGTTACGTGACGTTAAATCAAGCGCTTCTTATGAGGCAACCCAAATTATTGAACTAATGTGTGCTCAGCGTGCAGGGAAAAATGAAAACAAGAGGCTGAAACATCAACTGCTATGGCTCTCAGTATGACCCATAATGAGATCCTACGAGTCGTAGTAGCAGTCGTGGTGAGGTTCAAAACAAAAAAAGATTCCAAGTCCCGACCTACAATTCATCCTACGGATTGTATCTCAATGGTACGAGTCGTAGGATGTATTCGTAGGTCGACGGGTAATTTTTCTTTAACAATTTGCCCATGACTCTAGCGAACGAGTCATGGGGTCTACCTACGACTCGTGGTACAAGTCGTGACGGGTCAAAATAACCCGATTCAGCCCAGATTTATTTATTCTATCCCTACCTATTTAAACTTCAAATTACACCCTTCTCCTATGCTATCACCACAAACCCACGAATGAAGTAACCACCCCCACACCCGTAGCTTCTCATCACCAAGGAATCGAGCAAAATTCCTTGCTCCAACTAAGTTTACAAAGCCCTAGAAGTTGGTTTCCAGTCCATGAAACAATAAATGAGTAAGTATTCTACTTTGAATTTCTTCAATCACTCATGAATAAAAGTGGAAGGGGCCGAAACTCAATCCCTTGTGACTCGACTGTGATACTCGAAAAATGGGTTCAAAAGGAAATATAATTTTATTAGGTTGAAACTATGATACTCATGAAAACTTAAATGAATGTGGATTGTTGGGTTGAGTTTGAAACTTTAATATTTTTTAGGGGTTATGGATAAAAGAAAAAGGGGAGGGTTGAGCACTGTTAAAATGTGACAAGAAGAACCAATGCACACTGAGCAAAAAAATACAACAAATGTTGGAAAGGGTACAAGGCATAGTATGGATTGTAATTAGACACTACGAGTCGTATTGAGCACTCGTACCCCAAAACTGAACAATGTCACATAGCAAATCTCTCAGTACGACTCGTGGAATCGACCTATAGGTCGTACCATGAGTCATAGAAAAATTCAGAATAAAATTAAATTGGAGCTACATCAGACGACTCAATGTAAAGACTGTACCTTCATGGTACGAGTCGTACCTTCGAGTCATAGCCTAGATGACTCAGAATATGGGACCTCCTACGAGTCGTACCTTCGTGGTATGACTCGTACTGTCGACCCGTGATGAAAAGCTACAACTTTCTTTTCTAATTCCTCTTTTTCAAAAACGAAATGCTATCTTCTTTCTCTACAGGTACAATGACATACAAATGTATGGCAGACAAACCAAAATCCCAAAAGAGATTGATTGATGAACCAACTGACTCGGAGTCTGACAAGGCCGGAGACTCACCTAGTGGTTCGATTGAGGAGTATCAAGTAAACACCTCAGACACCGATGGAACCAAAACCACTAGGGCGAGAGCAAAGGCCCAAGCTGAAGCAACCACTTCAAGGGAGTTAGAGAGGAACGTCAAAAGTCAGGGAGCAACTCCAATGCTGAAAAAGGGTCAGGAGAGACCCCGAGTGGAGAAGAGAGCGGCAGTGAAGAAGAAGAGGAGGAGGCGCCTGCTGCTGCACAAGAGTATACCCCACCCAGGGAAACCGTACAATCCGGTGGAGAGTGCCGGGAGCAAAAGAAATCTATGAACAAGGCATCACTCTCACCGCCAAAAATAAGCCACGGAGGAGCATTCAAGAAGAACCGTGGATCCTCACAATTGCATTGAATGAAGTTGAGGATATGAAGCGGATTTTTAGCTTCTATGGTTTTGAGTGGATGGCCAAGACTCCAACACAGTATGCAAAAAACATAGTTCGGAAGTTCTATGCCAACTACTTGGCCACAATGGAGGTAAAGGCAAATAAAGGGCAGAAAATAAAAGACCAGCCTCATCTAGAGAGTGTTATAGTCTGAGGTCGAGAAGTTGATATATCTGAGCGGACCATTTCTCGATTGTTGTACATCCCACAGTTCTTGCCTACCAGGATGATGCCAGAGTATGATTATCAAGTGGAGGCAATGAAGTAGATTAGATCCTTGAGCGTGCAGGAGCGATAGAGGCAGCTGCAATGGCTAGCGGAGGTGATTGCTAAGAATAAGGATGAGGCTAAATGGGTTACAGTTGGAAATCAAGTGACCAAGAATTCACTAAACTTCATTGCAAAAGCCTGCTGGACACTAGTGCGCCATCGGTTAGCACCTACGGTCAATGAGAACACACTGAGTGCTGATAGAGCGACTTTGGTTGCATGCCTCATGTCTCATTAACCCATTAATATTCCGAGGATCATAGCCGATGAGATACAAGATTGGGCAGTGGGAGTAAACACTACTATCCCATTCCCGAGTCTTGAATTCAGATTATGTATGGAGGAAGAAGTTTTAGGGGGTGATGAGCAGTTGATTGGAGGCCAAAGGATTGCAGGATATAGGCCTTATCCGGGATGAGATGAACCTGGTAAGTAGTCTAGGATTCCCATAGCTATCCCAGCAGCCCAGTGAGTAGGGGACGCACAGGTGAATGTCCCCAGTACTCAGGAGCAGAGCGAGACACCGGCTACAAATTTCGGTCATTTAGAGTCAGCTCCCAGCACCTCAGCTGCACCACTACCTAGCTTACAGACTTAGACACCAGTAGGTTACATCTTGGTGCCATAGGACTTCCTCCAAAAGCTAGCAAAAAGATTGACCACGGCGGAGCGAAAGATTCAGGAGATAATGGATAATGTTAAACTGTGGGTCAAGGCAGAGATAGCAGCGGCAACTCAAGCTTTACATGCCCGCTTGGACAGCTCTGAAAGTAGATTCAATGAGAGGATGGTCGATCAGACAGACACCAGCAGTCTCCATACGGAGTTGGAGGCTCTTCGAAGCCAACTAGTTGAGTTGTCTTTACGACAACCAACAGTTATAGCAGCTCCCACTCTTCTAGAGTTAGATGTCGATCCTGATGACGAGCTTGATTTGGAGGCCTACTGGGAGACGACTTGCAGTTGGTGAGAAGGTTAAGAAAAGAGCTTCTGAGGAGGATAGAGAGAAAAGTGCAAAGAAAAAGAGGAAGAAAGAAAGGAAATAGCACAAGCAGGCTAGAGAGGAGAGCATGCGGGCTTATGAAGTGCATATGTCTGAACTCTAGGAGAGAGCCAGAGGATCAGGTAGCTCCACATTAGCTCAACCCGAGCTTCCTAGTGGCCATGACCCTTCGGGAGAGCCACATTCAGCCCTGAGAGTTCCAGAGACGGCCACAATTACTGGGGGGGACCACTCCCCCTATTGACACACAATTAAGCGTACCGGCCATCGCTAGCGCCACTATTGCAGCGGAGGTACCACCTCCGCGAGATGATATGAGCGCCTAGTGCGCCACAGGTATGTTCTCTTCCCTACGATCTTCTAGATGATGGTTCGGGATGAAGCTAACTTTTCAAAAGGGGAGGGGGTGTACTCGTGATTTTTGGGATTTTTGATCCGTCTGAGGGTTTTTTTTATCGTGTTTCTTTTCCCTCAAACATGCTATCTAGTAGAACCGGCATGTGTAGAATTTTTATTTTTAGTTTGTGATTTTTTTGTTTAATTAGAAAGTAGGTTAGGAGTACTCAGCCAAGAAAATTGCACTAGTTTTGGTTTTTGTAAAGAAAAATTGACCCTGTTTCAAAATTTTCTTATACATTAGCTATGTATTTATGACAACATGCATGATTGATGTGAATCTTTGGATGTCATTGTTTTGTCAGCATGAGTAGTTTCATTAAGCAATGTATAAACTAGACAGGTGAGGTGAAAATAGTTCGTGTACCATGTGTGAGTGAGGTATATTAGTCAGTTCGGTACTGTGTTGTAGATCTAGAACTTTCCTGGTTGGTCTCTGCATAGGCTAAGAATGGTTGGTTGGGATATAATCATAGGACATTTTTGTTTAGCTCACTTTTATCCTATATTGCCTACCAAAAGTTGAATGAATCCCTTGATCCCAAGTTTGAGCCTTAATAGACCATGTTTCTTTGATTTACCGATTAACCGTACCATTTTTTGTAATGAATTTGTTTTAGCCCTGGTCCTTGCTTGGATATTGTGAACCTCAACATAAGAAAAATGCTGAAGTTGAGGGTGGCTAGAGTAGGGGTGCATAAAAGGTGGGAATCGAAGAAAGGAAAAGAAAATAAAAGAAAGACATGGTGAAAAATGAGGTGTGGTGAGATGAAAAGAAAAGGATGAAAAATGCTGTAAATTTTGAAAAATAAAGCTCATAGAAATTTTGAAAATGCTGAAAAAAAGTGAAAACTCACCACACCCATGTTGATGTGAATAAAAAGGAGAAAAAGGGAAAAAGGTACTGAAAGAATAAAAGGATGAATTAGGTGAATTGTGTAGCCAATGTATGTAGTTCCAAGGAAGGAATAGTCACTTATAAAATCTTCCATCTTTATCATGTCTATCCCTGAGCCTACATTACAAGCCATACCAAGTCCTATAGTGATCTTAACTCGACCATCTAAAAAAACCAAAGAAGAGAAAATAAGCGCAAGCCTATGGTATCTAGCACATTATACTTGTAACTTCTTTGTGAGAGTGAGTGTCGTACTTGTTTAGTCCCATGCTATGTTTGACAATTCATATCTGAGAGGGGACTTCATTTGTGTGAGGGTACATGGATTATGTTTGCTTTTACTGTTGGTCTGTGTGAAAAAAATTGGTGATGAGTTGACTGCCTGTTGATAGCTAGATGACATGTCTTGATCCCTGTTTATGATGTTTTGAGATCGCTTGTAATGCATTTGTTGATGTGGTTCCATGAGAAAGGGTCAATAGAGTTTATATAGAAAGTGCAGGTTTGATTGAGTATTGGTTGTAGTATCTTAAGTCTATTTTCTAGTTGAGCGTCGTGTTCTAGTTTTTGTTTTCTTTGCCTAAGGACATGCAAAAATCTTAAGTTGAGGGTGTTGATGTGCTGTGGATTTGCAGCACATTCGACGCTCAAAACTAAGAAAACAGCATGGACCTAGGTGTGTTTATGTGTATATAAGTACTTTTCCTTTTGTTACAGGATAAACAGATGTTGGAACTAAAAATTTCAAAAGATAGCTTAAAAAGTGCAAAATGGGTAAAAAGTGCATACTGATCTTGGGCAGATTTATATGCCCAAGTGATACTCAAACGTATCATTTTCATCTTGTTTGTTGTGCAATGTGTATATATTCTCATGTAATTGGTAATAAAATGTGAATTTATACTAACCAACATGATTAGCATTTGTTTTGCAGGTAAATATGATTTTTAGGAGCTAAAATGCGTGTTGGAACAATATCGGAGTTGGACTCGGATGCGAGTGTGGAAAAGACATTGGAATGCACAAAGTATAGGGGCTCCGTGATGGAGCCGTGTCACGCTACCATCGCGGAGGTACACTGCCTGGAGAGGAAATTAAATGGCAAATTCCAGTGTGGCCTCGCGACAGCTCCGTGGCACGGAGATAGGCCTCCGCGTTGGCCTCCGTGCCACGTTGAGACTAATTTACCGGACCCTGGATTTCCAGTGAAGGTCCGCGTCCACGCCATGTCACGGAGGCAGTGCTCCGCGTTGGCCTCCGTGACACGTTGCTTGTTATTCCGGGAAAAATTCCCACTAGTATAAATAGAACACTTAGGTTTATTTTAATTAGTTCAGACTTGGTGGAGCTAGGACGTGGGTTAGGAGCAGTTGAGGGACGAAAAAGCTAAGGGATTTCTTTTCTTCCTTTCTTCTTTCTATCAATTGTATGCATGATTTACACTTGTTTTAGGATGATCAATCCACAAATGAGTGGCTAATTCTCTTCCTTGCTGAGGTTATGAACATTTGTGATGAATTTTGATTATTAATTTTATGGTTTTCTTCTTCTTCTTCTATGTTGTTCTATTGATTCTTGTTCTTACTGCATTAGTGTGTGGCCGACATTAATGTACATCTAAAAAGTCCAATTTCACTCGAGAGAGCAAGAAATTGGAAAGTTGTGAATTAATAGGGTATTGCTCTTAACTTGATTTGGGAAAATTGGGTTTTGATGTGCTTTCCTGATAGAAATATACTTGAAAGCCGTATTAGTCAGTTTAGGAACCGGAATTGTATTGCTAGGTCATAAATTGCATTTGATCACAGAAATGTAGACGGATGGTTTATGATTCTAAAGTGAAATTAAATACGAGAGTTTTAATTTCTAGGCTATTGTTCTTGGCTAGCAACATGAAGAAGAGATTAACCAAATTATTATTATAATCGAATTCATTACTTGTTCTTAACCTTGGCATGCTCATATCCATAGTTTAAATTCACAGTAAATAATTGTTAATAGTTTTAGTATATATATTTTTTATAAACAAAAACTTATTTAACTGTTGGTTACGCTGTTGTTAGCATAATTAGAAGTAAGATAAGAATATAGTGTACTTAGGCTATTTTACTTATCCTGAGTCTCCTTGGATCGATACTTGGCTTACTTATCCACTTTATTACTTGTTTGACCACGTGCACTTGCGTGTCGGTTTTACATATACCGAACCAGCCGAACAAGTTTTTGGCGCCATTGCCGGGGAGACTAGGCAATTGGTGAAATTGTGTTAAGTGTAAATTTACTGTATTTTTGCTTTATTTTCTTAAGTGTTGACAATTTGATCTTAGTAATTGTTTTAATTCTTTGTTCATTTTAATTTTTCTCTCTTTCGGATACCCTCATTGACATGACATCTTGGAATATAAATGGTGGATACGCATATTTCGGCGATTCTTGCATGAATTGCAGAGGACCCCACTTGTGGCAAAACTGTAACACGTGCAATATATGTGGGTGTCAATATGGCCATTGGGGTGATTGTCCAAAGGCATATTCCCTTCCCCCAAGCCCCCGCTATGATCATTCTGTTGTTTTTGCTGAATATAGGCATGTTGAAAATGAGGACTTGGGACGCCAAGTTCAAATAGAGGACATGATGAAATAACTCCTGGAGCAATCAGAAGCAATGAAGGAGTCGGTGGCAGAATTGATAATTCAGCAAAAGGAGAATGCAGAGGCTGTAAGCAGGATGAGCGTCAAACTCACGGAGATGTGTGCTGAGGCTGAAGCTTGTGATAATCTACAGGTGACAGTTTTAGCCGATATTCAAGAGGAACTACAAGAGGAATACAAGGGTGAATTTTTGGATGAAGCCCAACAATTAGAATCTCTTGAGTGTCCCCGTGATCGGCTCATACCTATAGAAAATCCATTCATGGAAGAAGAGAAAGAATATCTCCCATTTGACCTTAATGGAGAAATAGATGTCGATGTTGAAAAGGTGTACACAAGTAAGGAAGTAAAGCACAATGCAATTTCAGAGTTGAGGTTGATTGGACCACACTCGAAGCATTTTTCGACATTAAGTTTGGTCGACAACATAGAAATAGAGTCTTCCAAGATTATAGAGAAATGTCTAGAGAAGGACCAAGCCCTGTATATTCTAAAATTTGCTAACTCGAAGCAACGAAATGACTTCACTTACTCAAGGGCCAATAAGTTCAAAAGAAAGCATCTACTGCTTGGTCCTTACAAGTTTTCACCACCACCCCAGGAGCATAAGAGGAAATTAGAGAAGAAATTAGGGGTGAAATTCATATCCTCAAGGCGGAGGAAAAAGCGGTGAAACTTGGTACGTCGAACCGCGACGGTAAACCAGGCACTGCACGGGAGGCAACCCGTGAAAAATATTTTTTTTCTTTCTTTTTTTTTTTTGTGTAAATAATTTTTATTTTTCTTTTTTCTTTTCTTGATTTGGTATAAATTTTTGTTTTAGTTAATATTTTTCGTTTTAGTTAGGGAAATCTATTAATCTAACCAATTTTGTTTAGTGAGGTGATTTTCAGGTCTAACAGAGAAAAATATACATGGCATTGAGAAGGAAAAGGCAAGGTATGAAAAAAATAATTTAATTGAAGAAACAGTGCACTGGCGCGTTGGCTCCGTGTCACGGAGGAAGGGCTCCGCGTTACCCTCCGTGACACGTTGAAGGAAAAATCCGGATTTTTAAAAAATTCTAGTAAGCCAACGCGTTGGCTCCGTGTCACGGAGGAGGGGCTCCGCGTTACCCTCCGTGACACGTTGCCTTATATTTGGTGCCGGGTCACACCGGGTTACCGGGTGACCCGCGTGTTTTTCTTTAAATTAACCCCGATTTTTGCCCCTTTCTCCCCATTTCTTTTCCTCTCCGCGACCAAACACCCAAATCCCCCTCCCCAACCAACGTGCCACGCTACTAGGCAAAGAAATCGTCAAGTTTCTTCGGTTCTTCAACTCAAAGGTATGTTTTCCTCGTTTCTCTGAAATTTCTTTTGGCGATTTTAGTCGAATTTGGGCATGTGAGGTGAGATATATCACCCTAAGTAGAAATTTAACATGATGTTGAGTTATTTGTGATTGATAGATGTTCGGATTGTTGTAATTAGCATTTGAACTTGTAGATTATCTAAATAATTCGAATTTGATTGTAAAATTGTATTCTAGGGCATGGGTTGTTGAAATTGAATTGGGTTATTTGATAAGTTGATGAATTAGATGCCGGGGTGTGGTTGTAAATTGAGATAAGTCGTGTAAATATTGTGTGAATGTAAAAGACGACGAATTCTCGAATTGTTGGGGAAAATGCGAAAATTGTGCAAATTGGTTTGATTATTTGGATTCGATTGTATATAGAATGTTTTGTCTTTGTTTTTTTTATTTGTTGTTTTTGTTGCTAAGTGCGATGGTTGAATTGTTAGCGATAGTAGGATTGGGATTAGTTGTATGAAGTCTGAGTAGTACGCTAACCGTTATGCTGTCGAAATTTTTTGTGAACGCACTAAGCATAAATTGTATAGTTGATTGTTTTGGTGTAAATTGAGTTATCCTTGCCATAGTTTGTAAAAGTAGCTAAGGACTAAGTGTGGGGTAAACGTTGTGTAACCCAACCTTAGCCGAAGTTAACATGTATTTAGCTTAACGTTGTGCTTATTTATGTATATTGACAGGTACAATGGCGAGTAGGCAGGATAAGGGCAAAGGTGCTTCTACCTCAGGCACCGGAAGAAAAAGAATGAGATTGGGCACCGCAGTCCCAGTTGCACCAGCTGTTCCGCGCGGCCAACGCCGCCCATACGGAACAAGGTGGGTAACCGAGGAAGGGAAGAAGTGGTATGCTAAGCATAAGGAAAGCAAGTACTTCCCGGAGGAACATATTGCACGGGAACCACTAGCACAGGAGTTCCCTCGTATTGTGCAGAGGATTGAAGCAGCTGGGCTCAGCTTTATATTCCAGGAGCCCAAGGAGTGCAACCTACATTTAGTCCGGGAGTTCTACGCAAATTGGAACCCGGCCATCAGAAGCCACACAATAAAAATCAGAGGGCAGATTGTTACTCTGGAACCCCAGCAACTTAATGCCATCGTTGGAGCGCGGGACACAGACGCCCACGTTCTCCGCCAGCTAAACATCACCCCACCGTACGCCGACATCAGACGTACTTTGTGTGGGGCTTGATCCACAGCCCGATGGAGTAGACATAAGGAGAGGGGTTACCACCAGACTCTGCCTTATTCGCAGATGAACAAGGAGGCCAGAATATGGCTGAAAATTGTATGTTCTTGCTTGATCTCGGGAGTTCACATGACGGATGTGACTCAGGACCGTGTCTGCTTGGTGTATGCCCTTATGAAAGGGCTTGAGATTAATGTTGGGGCGGTCATTATATCCGCCATGAAGAGAGCCAGACTACACCAGGGCCACAGATACGGGTTTGGCGGACTCATCACCACCTTCCTCCGAGGCCTCGATGTTGAGGAAGAGGCTTTGGATTACATCCCGCAGTTGGAGCGGAGGGCCCTCGATGTGAAAAAAACTAAGGCCCCCGACACCACACACGGGCCAGTGCTGACTTTGGGCGAGCGACATGCTCGTGATGATCAGTACATGGCACGTATGTTCGGCATGCAGATGCTTCAGCTACGGATTGGTGGGAGACCAGCCACCGAGGAAGAATTATGGCAGCTGGAGCTGGATTACCCATTTGGCGAGAACGCCAGAGCTTTATGCCGAGTGGGACCAGCCTTCGTTGATCCTACTGATGACGATGTCCCTACTGACGAGGAGACACGTCGGGAGGACTCCGATGTGGAGTCCGATGACGACGATGGAGCTGACTCAAACATGGGCGATGAGGCAGCAGCACCGGATGAAGAAGTCGAATATTTCGACTGAGCAGGGAGTTCCACCACCCAAAATTTTGTGCTTTGTATTTTTGTGAACACTGGGGACAGTGTTCGATTTAAGTGTGGGGTGGGGAGTAGATAGGTGCTGGGACTTAGGCTCTAATCTGCTGTATGCTTTTTCCTTGGTTTGTATGTATGTTTGTGTTTCCCTGTTGTGAACTGATTTGTGTTGTAGCTGTATATTTTTTTGTGGTTAATGATGTGTGTTGTGAAAAGTTGTGGTTGCCAAGGTAAATATTTTGTGAATGCTGTAAATAGTTTGTAAATATTTCTGTATATCGAAATGATCGATATTTTTTTCAAAATTTTTTGCGAAAATATTTTGCACTTATCAAAATCTTTTGTAAATATTTTTCTATAGAAATGATCGATGTGTTGCAAAATTTTTTGGTTTTTATTTTAGGTTTCTCGGAGTTTGTTTTCGGTACTTTTACCGAGAATAGTCCCATTGAACCGATGTCATAGTTAGTGACCGTTCCCTTTGATGGATGGATGACGACCGTCTTAAGGGAAATGTAGTCGATAGGAGTAGGATTTTAATTTGTTTTCAGTTTTTTTCTTTGGTGGATTGCATCAATGAACCTGTAGTTGCTTTATGGTTGGAAAATTTCGTTGCGTGTTGTAACTGATGTTCAAAATGTGAAAGTGATTCGTTTGAAAGCATGCAATTTTGTAAATACGTTGAGTTACCTAGGCTGTAGAATTTGATTCGGTATGATTGAGGCTTAATTTTTGAATTCATGTAATTGGCTAATTAAAGAGTCTGTGAATGCATCTTGATTCGAGCATGTGCATGAAGTGTGTGAAGTGAGGTATTGTTATTCCATGCTATTGTGAAGTGTCTAGAACTTGCCTGGTGTGTGTACAAAATGAAATGAAGGAGGTGTAGTGTTGGAAAGGATGTAGGCATTTCTTTGTTTTAACCGAGAATTTCTATTTTTTTCTTGTCAATCTCTACCTTCTTATATGTTTGTATACCCTAGTCAGCCCGTTGAGCCTTTAGCCGATTTGTTCTTTCTTTTGTCCAAAATTGTATAAACTAAGCTTTATTCCTTCTTTTCATTAGCCGTAAAGTCTATACAAAACTCTTAAGCGCTTAAGAAGAAAAGAAGAATTTTCCCGAAGTGTCAAAGAGTGAGAAGAGTGGAAAGAAAAGAAAAGCAGAGTGAAGAAAGAAAAGAAGAGGTTGAAGAGGCACTTGGTATAATGAAGTGATAATAAAGGTGCATGAAAACCCTTTGTTGTTGTGTCAAGTGTGTTTGAGGAAATGGGCCATACAAAAGGAAACCAGCATGAAAAAGAGAAAAAGAAAAAAACAATATCCATGAGTCGATGGGAATGTGTTGAAAAAGGCGCTTAAGGATGCTAGTGACTATTATTGGCTAATCCAATATACATACTAGTTCCATAGCCTCCGTTACAACCCATTAAAGTCCTACGTGATCTTACATTGCATTTCTTTCTATTAGTGGAGTAATACACTAAGGGCAAGCCTATGGGTCATGACATGATGCATGTGAATTCTTTTGGGAGAGAGAGTCAAATTAATTTTTATATGCCCCTACTTGAATGTTTGTGTGTTGCATGAACATAAAGGGGAAGACTCTCTTGAGTTGTGAGGGCACATGTTTGATGAAAGATTGATTTTCGTGTCGGATATCTTGATTAGCTGATTTGCATGAGTTTGCCGATATCGAGAGTCGATTCTTAAAGTCTAGGAAGTCTTGATGTATGAAAGGTCATTGCATTGTAAGAACATGCATGTTTTCTTGATGATTTGCAAAAATTGAATAATCGGTATGACCGTAGTGTGAATTGTTGCACCATAGTGACAAAGGTTGGGATGTAATTTGCATGAGTTGTGTATGTGTTGTTCGAGGACGAACAAGGATTTAAGTGTGGGGTAAGTGATCTTGGGCAGATTTATATGCCCAAGTGATACTCAAACGTATCATTTTCGTCTTGTTTGTTGTGCAATGTGTATATATTCTCATGTAATTGGTAATAAAATGTGAATTTATACTAACCAACATGATTTGCATTTGTTTTGCAGGTAAATATGATTTTTAGGAGCTAAAATGCGTGTTGGAACAATATCGGAGTTGGACTCGGATGCAAACGTGGAAAAGACATTGGAATGCACAAAGTATAGGGGCTCCGCGATGGAGCCGTGCCACGCTACCATCGCGGAGGCACACTGCCTGGAGAGGAAATTAAATGGCAAATTCCAGTGTGGCCTCGCGACAGCTCCGTGGCACGGAGATAGGCCTCCGCGTTGGCCTCCGTGCCACGTTGAGGCTAATTTACCAGACCCTGGATTTCCAGTGAAGGTCTGCGTCCACGCCGTGTCACGGAGGCAGTGCTCCGCGTTGGCCTCCGTGACACGTTGCTTGTTATTCCGGGAAAAATTCCCACTAGTATAAATAGAACACTTAGGTTTATTTTAATTAGTTCAGACTTGGTGGAGCTAGGACATGGGTTAGGAGCAGTTGAGGGACGAAAAAGCTAAGGGATTTCTTCTCTTCCTTTCTTCTTTCTATCAATTGTATGCATGATTTACACTTGTTTTAGGATGATCAATCCACAAATGAGTGGCTAATTCTCTTCCTTGCTGAGGTTATGAACATTTGTGATGAATTTTGATTATTAATTTTATGGTTTTCTTCTTCTTCTTCTATGTTGTTCTATTGATTCTTGTTCTTACTGCATTAGTGTGTGGCCGACATTAATGTACATCTAAAAAGTCCAATTTCACTCGAGAGAGCAAGAAATTGGAAAGTTTTGAATTAATAGGGTATTGTTCTTAACTTGATTTGGGAAAATTGGGTTTTGATGTGCTTTCCTGATAGAAATATACTTGAAAGCCGTATTAGTCAGTTTAGGAACCGGAATTGTATTGCTAGGTCATAAATTGCATTTGATCACAAAAATGTAGACGGATGGTTTATGATTCTAAAGTGAAATTAAATACGAGAGTTTTAATTTCTAGGCTACTGTTCTTGGCTAGCAACATGAAGAAGAGATTAACCAAATTATTATTATAATCGAATTCATTACTTGTTCTTAACCTTGGCATGCTCATATCCATAGTTTAAATTCACAGTAAATAATTGTTAATAGTTTTAGTATATATATATTTTATAAACAAAAACTTATTTAACTGTTGGTTACGCTGTTGTTAGCATAATTAGAAGTAAGATAAGAATATAGTGTACTTAGGCAATTTTATTTATCCTGAGTCTCCTTGGATCGATACTTGGCTTACTTAGCCACTTTATTACTTGTTTGACCACGTGAACTTGCGTGTCGGTTTTACATATACCGAACCAGCCGAACAAATACCACAGTATGGATCGTAGAAAGGACCTACGAGTCATACTGGTGGCCGTGAGAAGTTGCTGAAACTTATGGCTGAGCAGATGTGACCCACGAGTCCCAGTACGATCCGTAGCAGGCCTGTACGAGTCGTAATGAGGAAGTCGTGATGAAATCCAGAAGAATTGCATCTGAGTCTGAATCCTGCTATGAGAAAAAAGTATGACCCGTAAGATGAAGGTACGAGTCGTACCATTCTGGTCATGATAAACTTCAAAAAAACTTCAAAATCTCTTATTCAAAGTACGGGAGCTCAGTACAAGTCGTGAGTTGATGGTACGAGTCGTACCCAGATCCAACACTTAGCCAGAATTTAGCTAGCTGAGATTGTACGAGGGGAAACTACGGGTTGTAGGAGCATGTTACGGATAGTAGGTCGAGTCATGGCACTAGCGGTGATAGATATGGAAATTCACCCTGTTGGGTTAGGAAAAGGATACTTGAGTCTGTATAAATATGTTTTAGGTTTTATTTTTATAAAGAGGACATCAGTTTGATAGTTTTAGAGAGTAGAAACCTTAAGAGAAAGAGAATTGAGTTGGTCTTAACTTGTGATCAACCTCTTCTTGAATTCATCTTGTTCTTGCTACTTGTTTTTCAAGATTTTTGTGGAGTAATTGAAGAAAATGATTTTTTTCTCAATCATTATTGTAACTATTGATTTTTATTCTTAATCATGAATGCAAATCACAACCTTGCAACTATGAGAGGCTAAAACCTCCATAGCTAGGGTTGTGGGAACCGTGGTGAATTAACAAGCTAGGGTTACACAAAGTGATCTGAAAACCAATACAAACACTTATATTGTAGTCTCTTCATGCTTAAATGTTTTTTAACAGTGTGCAACGTTAGGACATGCCCGAATTCTTTACTTGCTTTGGTCGAAGAGGTAGAGATTAAGAAAAGAGAATTACAATGGAGCCTTGATCTTGATGATCATTGTATTAACTTGAGCTTTGGTCGCAGGATAGTTAAATCTGGAACTTAGTGATGACGGATAGTTTGAAACCGCTCATGAGACTTGGTCGAATAATTGAGTATAGTCATTCAATAGGGACTGGTCGGTCGTTTGAATGAACCTAAGTTATCAGTTCTATAAGTAAGTATTGGTGATAATCACGAGTGTATACCCGAAGAAGTTATGAACCTATGGGGAACACAAACCCTAGTTATCCTTTGATATTGACTTAACATCAGAATTTTGATATCTACTTGTATTATTGATTTTCTTTAGAATCCCCCTATTTTGAAGTAACTACCTTACAAGTTTAGTTACCAGCTATAATCCAGTCTCTCTATTCCCTGTGGGTTCAACCCTAACCTCTAGTTGGATTCTGTATTGACAACGTCCGCTTCTCACTTCAGTAAGAGGTGTGGTTTGAGCGTTATCACCGTTTCCATTCCCATTCCTCCTACCGTTAACTCTATGGGTAGCCATGATTCTGCAATCGCGAATAGCACGAGTTAGAAGGATAGGGAGACATTTCATCACACGACATAGATCATGAAAGAAGGGAACATTTCCTAAATGTCTCGTAGCCTCTTCGTCATAAGTGTCGCACGCTTCACACCCATGAAGAAGACTCTACTTAACGTGGCTTTCAGACACCCTAGGATACTTCAAAACCCATTTCTCTGATACCAAGTTTGTCACGATCTGAACGTAGGATCGGATTGAGACATGGGACAAGGAGCCCCGAGAGACCCCAAGTCGACCCATGGCATGAACATTCATCTAACTCAATCAATTAAACAGAAGGATTGACATGATAATCTTAGAGAAAGTATGTAAAAAGAATAACATCATAAATACATGAATCTAAAGTTGAATACATTCTATTGTCTGAAAAGCCTCTAAGTCTGATAAGTTGATGGACAAGACCCCAACTAACTCTCTAATACTAAAACTGAAAGTACATCAATATCTTAAAGCAAATGGTTGTTGAAAGATGAGGACTCACTACTAAGTTGGGTGCTAACTCTAGAACTGGCTACTGAAGGGGCTGAGTCTGAGTATCGGAGCCTGTATCATACAATGATACAGCATAGAGTATGCGGTCAGTACGTGGAATATACCGAGTATGCAAGGTAAGTAAAACCGCTTAATAAGTAAAATCATTTTAAACATGCATAATGTAAAACATAAACAAAATAAGAATCTGAAAGTAGGGTTTGCATGCTATCTTTCTAAAATCATGATCTCAACATAGCATAACATCATAACTAAAACGATTAACCCAAGGCTGAAATTCGATAATCATAAATAGAGTTGAACATTGGGTTAAACCTGCTTTAGAAAACATGTAGATATACATATGTACCATGAGTAATAGATATGCATAACTGAAATCATGAGGAACAATGGTAGACTCACCTTTTAACCGACATACCACGATAGAACTTACGTGGTCCCAACTATCATACTCAAGTGGGTAGAGTCGTCCAAAGTCTTGTCAAGGCTAAGGATGATACCATGATATTGATATCAAGATCGTGACCCAATCAGGCAGGGGATAGCTCACATAGGAGGTCCCAATATAATCTGATCATACCTACGTTGGCGCGTAGTTCTGAGGCATAGGGTTGACTGACCCATAGCCTACTCGGTGCTAGACACTACTCCCAAACACATGCATATGCTCTCCATTGTTTATCAATGAAGCTGACCATCGTCTTTAACAAAGCTGAATAATCATAAATACATATAAATCTGAATAATACATGAGGAGCCTTGGCTCAAACCATACCACAAGCTGAATATAAATGGGAGTCTTCGATCCAAAACCATGTGGTAAGCTAAATTCATAAATCATAATCATACTTGAACATATGGGCATTGTCCGATACTTTAAGATGCTTGAAAATACATAATTCACTTGAAAACATGGTCATAAACATGGGTAACTTGAAAACATGCTTTTCATCATAAATATCTTATCATACTAGAACATTCATCGTAAATCTCAACTTTCATGAACTTCTCATAATTGGGTATTTTAATTTATAAAGCTAGAAACATGATTTTCATTGAAAACATCATAAAACTTGCCCACAAATCATAATTCGATAGTAGGAACTCATTTAAATCATACCCATTTAGAGAATTAGGAATTTCATGCATTGAGTTAAAACCCATAAAATCAATATAGGAATTTTCACGATTTTAAAAAGAGATTGGGAATGGGTGTGAACGGATTCACCCATTCATAACCCTACATACCCAATTAAAGCTGATTCTTACACTTCCTTGAATGCCCAAGAAGAATTGGAAGGGCTTAAGCTTGATCCCCTTTCTAACTCCCTAACTTGCATGCATGGATTTAGAATAGTCTAGGATGAATTAACCTATCTTAATACACCTTGAAAATAACTTAAAACGACGTATTTTAGGCCTTAAGATCATAGGAATTATGAAAAAGCCCTTACTAAATTTGTAGGAATTAACTAACTGTCAGTCCCAACGAGGGACTAGATGAGTCGTCGCCCAGGGGAACAAATCATGGAATCAATCGTCAAGTACACTGTCTAACAAATCATTCAGGGTTAGTCACGAGAGACCTCACGAATCTTCCGTGGTCACCACTCATCACACCCACTACCTTAATTTCAAATAATTTCCACCCTTCTGATCACGACCCATCCCACGAATCGTGGGGCCTGACCACGACTCGTGGTCATGTTTGTGGAGACCTTAAATCCCAAAATTCGACTCACACCCCTGAACCTTAGCATGAGTCACCTTACGACTCGTGATTTTCCCAAGGGGTCACAAAATGACTCGTTCTGTGACCTGGTGCAAATTTCCAGTTTTTCTCCGTTTCACTTTTGGGTCTGATCTTTGGGCTTCTGGGGTATAATATCAATCTATATACCCCTAATGAGGTAAAAATGAGTCAACAGGTAACTATACCCAACCTACTAGTCCCCTGGGTCCGCAACTGAGCCCGCTCGGCTCCTGTAGTTGTGTCTAAGTTCGGTGGACTCCTGTAACTGCATCGTGGGCACTAGGCTAGACGAAGGTTAGTGATACTGATACGGCATATATATAAAAGTCCCGCCATAGAATAGACTGTAATATGGCCCTTGGGCCTCAGCATAGTTGTCACGACCCGGGAGTACACCCAGATCGTAGACACGGGACAAGGAGTCCCGAGAGACCCCAAGTCAACCCATGGCGTGAGAATAACACTAATTTATTCATATACAGAGGAAAACTTAACTTATAAATCGTAAACTAACTGAAAATCGTATCATGAATTTGTAAGGAACACAAAACCGAAATACAATCATCATTGACAAAATACTACACATAAGTCTGAAAGCCTCTAATCATAAAAGACGGGTTGAAGGGACAAGACCCCAACTAACCCAAACAGTATAAAAACATAAGATCAAAAAGTTCTGAACATGAAGCCCTCGGATCATAAGGACTCACTACTAGAGATGTAGCGAAACTGAGCACAAACTAGGGATGATGCTGATCCTGTGAACCAGATCCTGAAAATATATGGGTCAGTACTCGGAAAGTACTGAGTATGTAAGGTATGCAAAACAATGCTTAAAAACATAAAAGTTATAGGAGTGGGGACATCATGATCATAAAACTGAAATCATAAGTATATCGTAAGGCTCAATATTTCAAAAAAAAATATTCATAAACCCATCAAAGTCATAACATGCGGGGAAAAACATTTCATAAATCATAACTTGAGCCAAAAGAACATAACCATGCATAATTCAAAACCATGAGGAACAATGGGAGATTTCTATAACTGACATACTTCACATGAGCACACATGAAGTCCGACTTGTACCCCTAGTCGGGAGGCCGTTCATACCTTTCCAAGGGTGTGAACGATGAAAGACGTGATATCACTCATGAAGGCCCCATAGGGCATAGGGGACAGTCACTGAGGAGGTCCCAAACATAATCCAATGGTGGCACGTAGTTTTGAGATTCGGGGCGTAACCTAGGCCCCAAACCTATTCGGTGTTAAGTACTACTCCCAAAACATGCAACGTACTCATAATATTCATAACATGACATGCATGGCTAGTGAAAACATGGGAATCATGACATACTTGAGAATTCGTATTACTAGCCATGGAATTTTGCCCGTGAGTCGGCCAAATCATAATATAATTCATAAGCGACATGTGGGCATTGCCCATAGTTTCAAACATACTTGACATATTTAAAATCATAAGAAAACTCTCATGGTAACATGGGAAATTAAAAATTGAAGACATGCTTTAAAATGTAAGAGAAACTTGTTCATGTTCTCGGAATCATCTTGACCATGAAATTTACTAAAAATTTCCCCATGATTGGGCATCCATACTTTTAGAGATTTAAATCATGAAATATAAAATATACAAGAAATATCATCCCAAATACTTCAAAATCCATAATTTAAACATACTACTAAACTTTCATGTAAATTTGTGGGAAATCATGCAATTGGGTTAAGACCCACAAGAATTTGGTAACTTAATCGTAGGAAATGGCAAGAAATGGGCATGGGTAGGGTCTAATCTACCTATTCAAAACCCCACATACCTGGAAATTTAATGATTTCCTACTCCCTTGAAGAACCCTAAGTGAAAACTTGAAGAACTTGAAGAAAATGGCTTGAAACCCTTCCTACTCCCTTCTCTAACACTTGAAATTGCTATAATGAACTTAACAGGAGTTTTCATCCCTTAAAGACCCTGTTTCAACCTCAAAACAACGTGGTTTAGGGTCCAAAGGTGTAGAAAATTCGAAATTTCCCTTAGTGAAATTTCCCTGAAAAGCGGTTCTAGCCCCAACCATGAGTCGTATCATCAAGTCACGACTCGTGGTTACCTCTCATGGTCACTTCACCCTTTTCCCCAACTTTTTTAATTTGTCCATGACTGGTGACCCACGACTTGTACCCCCATCCTACGGGTCGTACTGTAAACCATGGTACCATCCACCCAAACCACTACAACTTAACCACAACTCCTCACCACGACTCGTTGCTTCATCCTACGAGTCGTACCATGACCTGTGACGACTCACTCTGGCACCACTGAGATATTCACCACAACTCCTAACCACGAGTCATACCATCTCACCACGGTTCGTAGGACTACCCGTGACACAATCTTAGGCTCCCGGTCTCCTGACGACTCGTCTCACGAGTCGTAGGTCCTCACCATGACTCGTACCTCGAGTCGTACTGGTGCAAAATTCCAAGTTTCTTGCAGCTTTTTTTACTTAAACTCCCGGGCCTATTTGTAGGCCCTTCCGGGGTGTTATAATAGTCCCTTGGGACAATATATAGCTCCTTGGAGCGATCCATATAGCCCCGTAGGCAACGACACAGCAATTAACCCTGAGGTTGGACAACGGAAGGTTATATAGGGTAGGGTCAGTCCCAATCTAAATAGAAAAATGCTAATCTCAAACTAATAGTAGCAGCTAACCACAATATTCATATTTTTGGCTTCCTTACGAGGATTAGGTCATATTACTATATGACAGAAATAACTTGCTGAAAGAATTCGCCTTAACATACTGCAAATGTTGGTTTCCAATTAACTGGCAAGTTCCAACTTACAACCGGCGGTTGTACCCAACTATAGCCCTTATAATGAGAGAATAGGGCTTATTCAATACTAAATTCAGCACATAATGATAACTTTCGATAATAATACCAACTATAATTTAACTTCGAATAACTCAGCCGAAAACCTAAAATTTCCTGAGAGTTCAGAAGGGCGAAACGCTTATCTAATGCTTGTGGCCGTTTAGGATTCAATTTGGAGTAATTCTGACAACTTTACTTGGTGGAGTTCCGGTATGTCGAGTGAATTTCGAGAAATAAATCTGTAGAAATGCTTTTCATAGGCCTAGAACTTGATACCCAAAGTTAATTTGCGTTTGGACGGTGTTTGGTAGTGTAATTTGACGAAAATTCGACGGAAGTTGCGTTCTCTCTCTGTTTTTAGCCATGGGTTATTTTTGGAAATGAACTGAAATAAGCAAAGGATATTAATATATAGTCTAAGGGTGGTGACCTACGGGGGCCTCGCGTCGGCCAAGGTGCCACAGGCCTACCGCGCTGCGCCTTCTAGGGCGCCAGTGGGCCTGCCACGCCGCGCTGCCCAGTGCACAGGCCGGCTGGCGCGTTGCGCTGGCCCTTCATGGCCTAGTGTCACGACCTGAATGTACACTCGGATCGTAGACACGGGACAAGGAGCACCGAGAGACCCCAAGTCAACCCATGACATGAGCATACATCTAATTCATTCACATAAGCGGAAGACTTATCATAAGAAAACATAAACATGACATAATGACGGAGAAAAAACACTACATGATCCATACATGACGGCTGAATACATAGTCTGAAAAGCCTCTAATCATGAAAGACGGGTTGATAGGACAACACCCCCAACTAACCCTGCAATACTGAGCCTGAAAGTGAACAATAGAGTCTGAACATATGGCCATCAGAACATAAGGACTCACCAAATAAGCTGATAACGAACTCTGAAGAGCTACTGAGGAGGGCGAGCCGAAGAGCCGGGTCCTGTATCATGAAATGATACAGCATAAAAAGTATGCAATTAGTACGTGGAATGTACTGAGTATGCAAGATAAGTAAAACGAACATGTAAAATATATAAAACTCATAAATGATCATAAGAGTAGGACATCATGCTCATATCGTAAACATCATAACATAACATAAGGCTCAAGGTTTTCAAAACATTCGTAATACAATGTAATCATAATCATAAGAGAAAAGTTTTACTTAACATGACTTGAGCCAAAATGCATAATCATAACATGCATAAATCATGAGAAACAGTAGGAGATTCTCTTAACCGACATACCCCATATGAGCACACATGAAGTGCGACCTGTAAACTTAGTCGGGAAGCCGTTCGTACCTTGCCAAGGGTATAACCATGAAGGGCATGATATCACCATGAAAAGGGCCAATTGGGTCGGGGACAGTCACAAAGGAGGTCCAAACATACCTATGGTGGCATGTAGTTTATGAGATCTAGAGCTTAACCTGAGCCCCAAACCTACTCGATGTTTGATACTACTCCCAAAACATATATAGTGCTCATGTATAACATGCATGAGTTCATGGGCTAGTTAAATCATGACAATCATAAACTTACTTGTACATACGTAACTAGCCATGAAAAAAGGCCCGTGAGTCGGCCAAAAAATAATTCATGAATCATAAACTTCATATATACTTGTACATCATGCATATAGATTGAAATTCATGAAATCATGATGGGTAATAGATTAAATCCATAATTTAAAACATAATTCATGTTGGTCCTATAAATATCATTAATGGAAAAGTAGATCATAAATCGATTCATTATGAGTCATGCATAATTAGGCTTAATTCCATAGAAATCAAAGTCGATAACATTATAAATATTTAAATCATAAAAGCTGATAAAAAAACCATAGAATATGATAAGGTTCTAAAATCGCAACACCCACTAATAAATCATTAGATTTTTATAGAATTCTACTTCAAAACCCAATAAACTTTTGATAGAATTTTCATGGAATCATAGGGAATGGGCATGGGTGTGAAAGGAAACACCCATTCATAGCCTTACATACCTGAAAACAACTGATTCTTAATCTCCCTTGAATGCCCAAGAAGGAATTGAAAGAATTTGAAGAGAAAATCCTTGAATCACCCTACAGTCACCTCTCTATACTCTTGCATGCATGAATGAGGACATAGAATAAATTATCCCTCTAAAACCCACCTTTCATAAGCTAAAATGACGTAGTTTAGGGTCTTATAGCATGAAAAAGTTGAAAATACCCTTAACAAATCTGCCCTGAAAATTGTCCAAATTGGACCAACGGATGGAACCAATTGGTCGTTAGAAGGAACGACGACCCGTTGTGTTGCTCGTCATTTGCACTGTTGAGACTTGCCTCCAGAACTGAACAACAGACGGACAGGATGACTCGTCCTCTGAAACAATGGGTTGTTACATCGACCGTTGTTTCCCCTTCACAAAATCTGAAACTTCTTACCACGAGCCTCACCACGACTCGTGGTTGCTTCCAACGAGTCTTAGTCTTGATCCGTCATATGCACTGGAAATTCTTGCAACCCAACGACGACCAGTGACCACGGGTCATCACTTCTCACAACGAGTCATTGGATGACCCATTGTATCCCATCTGCTGAACCCAGCCTCCTCTAACGCCTGCTAACAACGACTCGTTGTTTCGAACAATGAGTCGTTGTGTCGTCCATCGTCTCCACTGCCACCCAGACTTCCCTCTCCATGACTGCATACAATGACCCGTAGTTTGATACCATGAGTCGTTACATGGCCCGTTGTTCAGAGTTTGTTATATGGGTGTATAACTACACGCAAGTGCACGTGGTCGAACAAGTAGTAATGTGGCTTAAGTAAGCCAAGTATCGATCCCATAGGGACTGGGATGAGGTAACAAATTACTTAAGTGTTACTATATTGATTCTAAAAATGAAGACAATAGTGCAAAGAAGAGTTTGATATATTTTGATTTCTAGTTTTATCCTAAGTCTACAAAGATTATATAATTTGAGTCTGAACTACGAATGTGAGCATGCTGAGGTTAAACGAACATGTAAGGAAATAAATTATCGATGTAATTTGGTTAACTTTTCCTCCGGTTGCTAGTCAATAACTATTGCCAATGGATTAAAACTCTCGTATTTAACCCAACTTAAGAATCATAAACCGTCCATCTACATTTCTCTGATTAAACGAAATTCGTGTTCTAGCCATACAAAACCGGTTCCTTAATTGACTAATACGACTTTCAGGTATATTTCTATCCTGAAGGTAAATCAATTCTCAATTTTCCCAAACCAAGAAAAGATCATATCCTATTGATTCACAACTTTCCAATTTTGTGCTCTCTCGAGTGAAACCGGACTTTTTAGATGTACATTAATATAGGCCCCACATTAATGCAGTAAGAACAAGAATCAATAGAACAACCATGGAAGAAAAGATTAAAAACCCAATTGATCAACAATCACATTTCAATACAATTGTTCTTAACCTCAGCAAGAAGAGGAATTAGCCACTCATTTGTGGAATAAAGATCGTTAAATGAGTGTTAAACATACAAGCAATTGAATTAAAGAAGAAGGAGATAGAGAAAAACCCTGATAATTTCGTCCCCTCAACTGCTTGTAACCCAAGTTCTTGCTCCACCAAGTCAGAATATTGAAAAATGAACCTAAGTGTTCTATTTATACTAGTGGGAATTTTTCCCGGAATAACTAGCAACGTGTCACATAGTGCATCGCGGAGGCTCACTAGAAATAGACTGTCCAGGTAATAAAGCCCAACGTGGCACGACATGCAACGCAGGGCTCGGCCAACGTGCCACGGCCCCAACGCACACCCACACTGGAATTTGGCCAAAATTCCCTCTCCAGGCAGAAGGCCTCCGCGATGGCAGCGTGACACGGCTCCATCGCGGAGCCCCTTTAATTCTTGTCGTCCAATGCTTTGTCCTTTGCTGACATCCGAGTCCAACCCCGATCTTTCCCAACACGCATTTTAGCTTCACAAAATTACATTTCACTGCAAAACAACACTAATCATGTTGGTTAGTATAAATTCACATTTTATTATAAATCACATGAGAATGTATAAACATCGATAGATAAACAAGGCTAAAATGACACATTTAAGTATCACTTGGGCATATAAATTTGCCCAAGATCACCCGTCTTGTGATATTTTCCCAATTTCAATAGTTTTCAACTTTTAGCTCTCGGGTCTACTCCTAGGCACTTTCGAGGTATTACAATATCTCCCCTTTAGGAACATTCGTCCTTGAATGTAGGAAACAAGCAGAAAATAGAAACATGCAATTATAATATGCAGATACTGATCATTTAGCCCGAAAACTGACGGAATGACTACCTCCTGAAAGAACTACATAGCTGAACAGATCTCCTACTTCACATTCATATCCATACACATAAAAGAAATTTGAACACATAAACTGAACATGAAAACTAAATAGCGTCATAGAGCACAACTGATACCTCAATTCAGAACTAAGCCGGTAGGGAACAGGTGAGGGTATTTACCATCATATCCGCTTTGGCTTCCCATGTAGCTCACTCGACATGCTAATTTCTCCAAAACACCTTTACTGAAGATACTTCTTTGTTCCTTAGCCTCCGAACTTGATGGTCCAATATTTCCACAGGAACTTCTTCATAGTTGAGGCTGTCTTTTACACAGACGCTGTCCATCGGGACTACTAGAGCTAGATCTCCCAAACATTTCTTCAAAAGCGACACATAAAACATGGGATGCACATAAGATAACTCTGAGGGAAAGTCCAGCTCATACGCTACCTTACGAACTCTTCTCATAATTCGGTAAGGACCAACATAGCGGGGACTGAGTTTTCCTTTTTTCCCAAACCGCATGACTCCCTTCATGGGAGACACTTTTAGAAACACCCAATCATCTACCTCAAACTCCAAATCTCTTCTCCTCACATCAGCATATGACTTTTGACGACTCTGAGCGGTTTTCGGTGTCCCTTATCAATTGAATATTCACCATAGCCTCGTGAATCGAATCAGGCCCTATCATAGTTGCCTCACAAACCTCAAACCCTCCTATGGGTGATCTACACCTCCTCCCATAAAGTGCCTTAAACGGTGCCATCTGGATGCTAGAGTGATTGTTGTTATTATAAGCAAATTCGATCAAGGGCAAATGATCATCCCAGCTACCTTTGAAATCCATCACACATGCTCTCAACATGTCCTTGAGAGTTTGGATTGTTCGTTCTTCCTGACCATCTATCTGCAGAGGTGACCTTATGCAATACTGTAATGGGGCAACCTCTATACACCCGCCTAGCTACAACTGAATCACCGACTGGAGTAGAAATTGAGAACGGTTCTGACAGGATTTTAGGGCTAACCCCAAAACTACCAACAATATAAGGGGTCACAAAAGAAAAAGTAGCTACTGGATGTAACAAGGCATAAGAATCAATATGGAAGACTTGCAACATACCAGTAACCACATCTAGTGAAGCCTCCTGCTCCTGGCGGGGTACTAAAGCATAAAACCTGTTTTGGCGCTAATCGCTTTCTGAACTAGTAGAGGCACCCTGCTGAGGGGGGCGTGCCGCTGGAGCGACAGAACTTGTTGCTGGCACACGGGCTCCATCGACCCCTAATCTGACTGAGGGGAAATCCTTAAGTCTGTATCCAGGTTTGCCACACCCGAAGCAAGCATCCAAGCCAACTAAGCACCTCAAGGGGTGATTCTTGCCACAGCCTGCACAAATTGGAAAAGTGTGCTCCACCTGCATGCTACCCTGGCCTCTCGGCTCTAAAGCTCTGCCCTTCTGATCTCCTCTGAATCTAGATGGTGTGCGGCCGATGATGGAGCTGGATCGATAGACCTGTGCTGGGACTGCTAATGTTGTCCACCCCCTAACCTGACCTGAGAAGTCCCATAGTTTTCAGTCCTGGCCCTCTTGGCCACCCTTGCCTTCGGTAGACCGACTCTATCTGTTGTGCATGCAACACAATGTGGGGAAAGTAAATATCCAGATATAGCATAGCGATCCTGTAATCCGTGTCCAAATAATCTGCCACCCCATGAACAAAACGACTTACCCAAGCCCTCGGGTCCGCCATCAGCTCTGGAGTATACTTGGATAAACGGGTGAACTCCAATGCATACTCCTGAACGGACATGTCACCCTATTTCAGATTCACAAACTCGGCCGCCTTGAGCTCCCTCATATCCAGAGGAAAAAATCAATCCAAAAATGTCGCGTGAAACTCTTCCCAATCTATAGGGCCTGCAACCACTACCCTAGCATCTCTCCACTACTTGAACCGTGTGTGAGCCACCCCCTTGAGCTGATAGGAGGTCAAGTCAACACACTCCCCATTGTTCACCCCCATAACCTGGGTGATCTTCAAAATCTCCTCAATGAAATCGTGTGGATCCTCATCCCCCCTCGACTCCGTGAACTCAGGAGGGCTCATTCTCAAGAAATCCCTCACCCTAGCTACCGCCACATTCCCATTCTGAGGGTAATGCGCCACTGTTTGATTTTGAACCTGGGCAACCATAGCCTGTGCCAGCATCTGAATCACTGCCCTAAACTCAGTGTGGGAAGCTGGCTCTGGTGCATGCTCCTCATGAACGGGTGGGGCTGGATGATGCTCCTCAGCATTGGCACCTTCATGATCATTATCGTTACCATTTCTTCTGGCATTTACTCGGCGTGGAGGCATGATTCTACAAACGCGAATAGCACGAATTAGAAGGCTAAAGTACTTTCATCGCAAGACATAGATCATGAAAGAAGGGAATATTTTCTAAACATCTTGTAGCCTCACACCCATGAAAAAGACCCTACTTAATGCTTGGTTTCAAACTCCCTAGGATAATTCAAACCTATGGCTCTGATACCAAGTTTGTCATGACCCGAACGTACACCCAGATCGTAGAAACAGGACAAGGAGACCCGAGAGACCCCAAGTCAACCCATGGAATGAACATATATCTAATTCATTCACATAAGCGAAAGACGTATCATAAGAAAATGTAAACATGACATAATAACGGAGAAAAGACAGTACATGATCCATACATGATGGTTGAATAAAACTTATAGTCTGAAAAGCCTCTAGTCACGAAAGACGGGTTGATGGGACAACACCCCAAACTAATCCTGCAATACTGAACCTGAAAGTGAACAATAGAGTCTAATCATCTGGCCCTCGGAACATGAGGACTCACCAGATAAGCTGATAACGAACTCTAAAGAGCTATTGAGGAGGGAAAGTCGAAGAGACGGGTCCTGTATCATGAAACGATAAAGCATAGGAAGTATGCGATCAGTACGCGGAATGTACTGAGTATGCAAGATAAGTAAAATGGACATGTAAAATATATAGAGCTCATAAATGATCATAAGAGTAGATCATAAATCGATTCATCATGAGTCATGCATAATTAGGCTTAGTTCCATAGAAATCAAAATCGATAACATTATAAATAATTTAAATCATAAAAGCTGATCAAAAACCCATACAATATGATAAAGTTCTAAAATCGCAAAGCCCACTAATAAATCATTAGATTTTTATAAAATCTACTTCAAAACCCAATAAACTTTTGAAAGAATTTTCATGGAATCATAGGGAATGGGAATGGTTGTGAAAGGAAATACCCATTGATAGCCTTACATACCTGAAAATAACTGATTCTTAATCTCTCTTGAATGCACGAGGAGGAATTGGAAGAATTTGAAGAGAAAAGCCTTGAATTACCCTATGATCACCTCTCTATACTCTTGCATGCATGAATGAGGACTTAGAATAAATTATTCCTCTAAAACCCACCTTTCATAAGCTAAAAAGATGTATTTTAGGGTCTTATAGCATGAAAAAGTCAAAAATTCCCTTAATGAATCTGCCCTGAAAACTGTCCAGATTGGACCAATGGATGGAACCAACGGGTGATTAGAAGGAATGACGACCCGTTGTGTTGGTCGTCATTTGCACTGCTGCGACTTCCCCCCGGAACTGAACAACAGAAGGACAGGACGACTTGTCCTCTAAAACAACGGGTCGTTACATCGACCGTTGTTTCCCCTTCACAAAATTCTACCCTTTTTACCACGACTCATGGTTGCTTCCAACGAGTCGTCGTCTTGATTCATCATATGCACTTGAAATTTTTGCAACCCAACAACGACTGCTGACCACGGGTCATGACTTCTCACAGCAAGTCATTGGACGACCCGTTGTATCCCATCTACTGAACCCAGCCTCCTGCAATGCCTACTAACAACTGCTCGTTGTTTCGAACAACGAGTCATTGTGTCGTCCATCGTCTCCACTGCCACCTAGACTTCCCTCTCCACGATTGGATACAACGACCCATGATTTGATACTATGAGTCGTTACATGTCCCATCCTATGATAATTTCCCAGTTTCAGTAGTTTTCAACTTTTAGCTCCTAGGTCTACTCCTAGGCACTTTCGGGGTATTACACCTAGCCTCACTTGACCCTGCTTCCGAGGCCCTTCCCACACGCGTCAAGCTCTCTTTACTCGTCACAAATCCACACGTACACTTACTAACCGTTACCATTTCACGAGATATAACACTACTGGGGTTGATTTTTGCACTCAGAAAAGAATGCAGGAGTAATGTCAGTACGAAACACAATACTAGTAGGCATCATCGGCCGACCTTATATAATAACATATAAGAATGCAAAAAACAACATGAAACCAATCTAGAAAACCATGAAAATACATGTTACACGTTGAAGGAAATTTAATTCTACTCAGGTGCAACTGGCCTGCTCACTGGATTAGGCTCTTCGCTGCAATGATCAGTCGACCGCTACTGCTATCTCGCTGTAGTGAAATGGGTCCCACTGAAGCGTTACTGCTCTAGGCAATAGCTCGACTTAGCAGCAGTTAATCATTTCACCAATTATTTGCAACATCACATATCATCTAATTCATTCAGAAACATAAAATTTACTACATCTGACACATGAAGCGCTGAATAACCACATGCAATATAGAATAATTCATAATAACAATCGCACAACGCCCATTCTAGTTTTTATTCGACTCTATCAACATCAAAACTTGCCACTTTCCCATGTACAGATAACAACACATGATCACAAACTCAACTCAACCAAGTACCACTTATTCGTTACAATTTCTAACATTCATACAATGCATCATAGAATAGAATAACAGATCAAGTAGAGATATGCCGGGCACATTCCTCTGTCATATCACTACAACACTCTAACACTAACCTCAATGTACATACATACTAGAGGGTCTTATTTTACCCTTCTAGTCATGACCTGTAGGGGACTCTAGAAATTCATGTACTGTACCGGCGTGGTACTCGCTCCCACTCATATGCTCATCCGAATGTTCCGCTCGGACACGAGCCACTCAAATAATATTGCTCATCTCGATACTCCCTCGGGCACGAGTCTCTCATCTCTGGATATTCTTACTATCCTTAACCATTCTCACGGTAATTATATCATAACTGAGTTCATCATTATGATATGTAGGAGATCACAATCTACCTCCCCACTCATATATTTTAGATAGTTCATCATTCATTTCATGACAATAAAAAGAACACACTTAACACTTCAACATAATTCCACGTCCCTTTGGTGGCAATAGCATATCAAATTTATTTCAGTAGTTAAATTTTAACAAGGCTATCATCACCACAAATAATGTCCATATACCAAAACAACACATTATCATTCACAAACATACAGGTCATTATGTAAAGTCTAACTCCTCTAAACCATAACTACCTCAAATTAGGAGGATTCGGATGGCAATCACACTGTTGGAGCCTTACCCTTCATCAGTGCTTCTAAATGTGCAAAGTCTAACACAAGAATAAGACATAATTTAGTATCCTACCACCCACACAAGGGTCTTAGAACTCAACCCATCTTTTCGAGGCAATTTCAAGAGTAAAATCTCAAACCCGCCTATTTTTATGTCTCAATTCTCACATGAACCACGTTCTTTAACATCTACACCTTAGGGAATGATCATCACTCCCTGTTAAACTCAAAATCAAACCCCCGTGTGTTCCCCATGATCCATCCCTAGTCTATCAACCTAGGGTTCTTTACTAGAAAATCACCATCAAAGGTTCTCCTTGACTCCTAGGTATTTACATAATCAATTATAGTGGTAGAAATTCAAGAATCTCACCTTGAAAAGGAAATTCAACTACTTTGGGGGAGAAAATCGCCTTCAGTCCTTGAGGTTTCACGTTTTGAAAATAATGGGGTATAACCCTAGAAATCTCACTTAAACCCACTTTCTGATTTCTGTCGTCTGCTGCAGCGGTCATCTTTCCGCTACAGCAAACTCGCTATGGCGGCCAGGAAGTTGCTACAGTGGATCCGACGATTATTTCTTGATCTGCTACAACAGAGTCTGACCATTACCATGGTCTCGCTGCAGCAGGAATTCTACCGCTACAGCGGTCCCCCAAAATCAGTAGCTATCCTAAAACCATCAATTTTCATTAGCCCACACCACAACACTTTTCTAACTGTTGTCTAGCCCCGTTAGAGTGCTCTAAGTCTGTTTCCCCGTGTAATGACATACAGATCATTACAAGTTAGGATCAATATCACCATCATTATTGTGGGTTGGCCTATTTCTCATACTTGGCATTTGTTTCTCGAAATAGTAAGAAGAAAAATGAGCAGTTTTCCTTGCAAGATAAGCTTCAGAGATAAATTCTTCAATCTTAGACCTCTGTTTAGCAGTTCTTTGCACTTGCCAATAGTTTTGTATAAAATTTGATGTTAATAATAAGTTAAGAAAAACTTAGGAATTCATGGTACACAAAATCATAATAAAAGTACCTATTGAATGGATACATCCATCTGTATTGAACTGGGCCGCCAAGGTGCTCCTCGTGTACGAGGTGAATCGATAAATGTTTCATCACATCAAATAAGCTTCACGGGGATGATCTTTTTAAACTCAGTAGTAATCACAGAAATATTCTAATCCACCCTTTTTAAGTTATCCTCCCACAAAGTATTACTACACAAATCTTTGAAGAACAAACTTACCTCTGTGATTGGCTTCCATAACTTGTCAAGTTTCCGGTGAAATGTAATAGGAATCAAAGTTTTTATGAAAACATGACAATCATAGCTTTTCATACCACACAACTTTCCTTTATTCATATTTGCACACTTTTCCAAATTTAAAGCGTAGCCCTCAAGCATCCTCAGATTCTTAACCCACTCATAAATCTCTCGTTTTTCATCCAATATGAATGCAAAGCTTGCCTTGGAATTTAACAGTTTATTATTATGTGTTTCCTGCAATCATAGTTCCTTTCTTTTGTAATATTTCATTAAGTCCATTCTAGCCTTTGGATTATCTGTTTTCTTACCCTTAACATCCATCACTAGGTGAAATAAGTTATCAAAATAATTTTTTCAATGTGCATCACATCAAGATTGTGTCATAGAAGGTTTCCTTCCAATATGGAAACTCTCAATATATGTTTTATTTTGTCCAATTATGTCCAACATCATATCCAAGAAGTCTAGAAGGTGTAACTTCTAGAATCTTAGGCAAGTGACAAACTCTCTCTCAAATTTTATTTTCTGATGATGATGGAGGTGGCAGATCATTTTCAATCTTATTCTTTCGAAATGCATGTTTCATTCTTCTAAACTCGTGATCCATTGACAAGAACCGACGGTGACAATCAAATTATGAATATTTAAGATCATGTTTTGATGTGACTATTTAACTATTTTTCATGCAATACGGGCAAGCTAATTTTCTAGATGTCATCTAACTAGATAATATCCCATACATAGGGAAAATATTTATAGTCCATATTAAATAAGCACATAAAAGGAAATTCTGCTTAGTTGATATGTCATAAGTCACTACACTTTCAGACCACAATTTTTAACTTGTCTATCAAAGGTTGCAGATAAATATCAATCAAACCTTTTGGATTACGGGACCTGGGATAATACAAATATGTAGGGACTGTCCATATATATTTTAGGTGGATGATTATAAGGAGTAAGAAATACAGGCCAGCAAGAGTAGGGTGCAGCAAAAACAGAGAATGGTGTGAAACCATCTGCACACAAGCCTAATCTAATATTTCTTGGTTCACTTACAAAATCAATATAAGTTCTATAAAATGTCTTCAAGCTTCTCCATCCAATGGATGAGACATAATACTATAGGCCCTTCTATTGTCATGGTTTGTCATGCCCCACCTTGGAAGGCATGACTGGCACCTGGTGCCCTACTAGGATCTGGACTGTTGAACTAACTAAGCCTAAGCACCTCTGGTGCAAGGCTGGCTCTAACTCTGGATTCAAAAAAATGACGGGCTATATAGTGGCTGTAAACACAGCCCCCAGCCGATAAGGCCTATAGCCACCTGTAAAAGATAAACAGCTAACAAGAACAACAAATTATAAGGAGTCCTATGCGGCCGACAAGGCCACCATGATGTCTAGTTATAACTGCAAAATGAAATCTGGCGTTAAACTGATCTGTGACTGACAAGGTCATCAACTAACAACTGAAAAAGGCCCCACACCGCCATCACATTCAATCTAAAACACATATGTGGCCCCACATGAATGATACATCTAACCACAGGGAATATGATACAATCTGCAAGCCTCTAAGAATAATAAGATGGTCGGGACAAGGCCCCGGCCTACCCACACAGCATACAAGAAGAAAGTAAACCTATGTCTTCTAAGCTCCGAATGAAAGGAGCTGAAGGCTCTGTATCGCTGACTGGAACTACGAGGGATCTGCTCCTTGTCTATGTACACCTACAGGAAAGTAATGCAGCACCCCAAAACGGGCGTCAGTACCACTGGTACTGAGTATGTAAAGTAATAACTGTAAATATCTAAAAGTATATAATGAAGCTGGCAGTAACTGAAGTAATAGGAAATGGACTGAAACTGACTGAGATAGAGGAATCAGGGCTAACATAGCTATACTGAGAAGAGTAGGAGTCATACCTGATAACATAGCATTCTACTGTCTATGTACCAAAAACTAAAACAACATAACATAAACCTTACCTGGCCCCCTAAGCCGGAAGGTGCAATCAACACATCTCAATCTATTTACCCCTACCCAGGCCATACCACATCAACTAGTAGCTACAAGCATCCTGTCGATCCCCTGGGTATGCAACTTGGGCCTGCTGGGCCCCCGACTATAGTTGTACCTAAGTCCGGAGGACTCCTGAAATCAACACCCCAGGCACAAGCGCTCGACTGGGGTGTATAAAGGCCAACCACAGCAAAATATGGGGAACTGGCATCCCATCTTCGTCCCTGGCGGATGGCATGCCACTCCGTAGAGCGACGTATCCTCGCTATCTGGTAGACGAGTTGATACAACCATTAACCCTGGGGCGGTCATGGAATCTATACAGGTAATCTAGCCCAAAACAATACAATCAAGTCCCAACTGATAGTAATAACTACATATAATACACATTGAATATGATAATAATATAATCTCTGACATGCTGTACTGAGTCTCATACTGAATATGATATAATATTTCTGACGTGCTTTACTAATCTTCATACTGAACATGATATACTGTTCCTGAAATACCTTACTGGGATTCATACTATTTTACTATACTGGAGAAACTAACTTGCTGAAAGAGACTGGCTTTACATACCTCGACTGTTGGTTTACTGATTAACTAGCGAGACTCGGCTAGTATTCAGCTATTCTCCCCAACTGTAATCATATTCATGAAAGAATAGAACTAACTTTATTATTATACTGGAAGAAGACAATACATTAAGTCTATATACTTACTATTCTTCGATTTATCGAAGAACGGTCGAAAACTCATAATTTCTCGGGAGTCTATAAGGGAGAAATACTCACTTTGAGCCTGGGAGTGTATTAACACTAGTTTGGAGAAATTCCAATCACTTTGACTCAGCGGGACGATGATTTGCCGAGCAAATTTCGGGAAACTAACTTCGTAGGAATGCTCCCTGCAGCTTTATACTTCGATACCTGAAGTTAATTTGACTTTGGACAGCGTTTGACGGCGTAATCGAGCGAAAATTACATAAACCCTTCGCTCCTTCTCTGTTCTGATCGAGTAACTTTTGAAATGAAATTAAAATAAAGGGTGAGGCCTTTATATACTTGTAGCCAGAAGCATAGCAATGTGGCATGCTGGCCATCACGCCAATCTAGCTCGGTGCCACGTTGTCCATCGCGGAGGAGGGTCCTCCGTGCCACGTTGCCCCTCTGGGCAGCACGATTCGGCCTCCTCTTGCGAAAATCTGACTTGGCACTCGTTCGGCCTTTCCCCGGGCCCTTTTACTCGCACGTATGGCATTTTAAAACTCTCAACCAACATGTGAATAGGCCAACTAAGTGCTAGAAACTTACAGGGTGTAACATCTTCCCTCCCTTAAGAACATTCGTCCTCGAATGTTAACTTCTACATTCAAGAATCTTAACTTACCACTATTTATTCTGGAGAAATTTCGGCAGAGTCTCCCCTGTAATATGGACTATCCAAAAATCTTGAAACGCAGAAAAGTCCAATACAGGTACTCCACACGATACTATAGAATTCATCTTCACAATAAACTGGAGTCAACTACTCCACATATACATGAATATAAAGCAACTCATGAAACAACAATAGACATACCTCTGGCTGCATAATCTGACTAAGTATGAAACAAGTGAGGATATCTGATTTTCATATCATCTTCTGCTTTCCAATTCATCTCGCCTCAGTTCTTATTACACCACAACACCTTGACAGAAGCAACATCTTTAGTTCTTAACCTACGGATCTACCGGTCTAGTATGGCCACTAGAACCTCCTCATAAGCTAACTCTTCTGTGACCTGAACATCTTGGACTGGGACAATTCGGGAGGGATCTCCTATGCACTTCTTCAGCATTGATACATGAAAATTTGGGTGAACAGATTCTAACTCTGGAGGTAAATCCAATTCATATGCCACCTGGCCTATTCTTCGGCAAATCTGATAAGGCCCAACAAACCTCAGGCTGAGCTTGCCCTTCTTGCCAAATCTCATCACACCCTTCATCGGTTAAACTTTCAGGAATACCCAGTCATTCACATTAAATTCCAAGTTTCTACGCCGCACATCAGCATAAAATTTCTGGCGGCTCTAAGTAGTCAGCAGACGTTCCCTGATAAGCTTTACTTTCTCTTCTGACTGATGAATAATATCTGGCCCAATTAATGCTAATTATCCTACCTCAAATCAACCAGCTGGAGATCTGCACTTCCGCCCATACAACGCTTCATAAGGCGCCATCTGAATTGCTGAATGATAATTATTATTATAGGCGAATTCGATAAGCGATAGATGTTCATCCTAGCTACCTCCAAAATCTAACACACATGCTTGTAACATATCCTCGAAAGTCTGGATGGTACATTCTGCCTTCCCGTCTGTCTGAGGATGGAAGGTTGTGCTCAGGTTAACCTGCGTCCCCAAGCCTCTCTGAAATGATTGTCAAAACTTAGCTATGAGTTGCGCCCCTCTGTCGGAGATAATTAATAACAGAACACCGTGCAGCCTGACTATTTCTTTAATATACAGCTCTGCATAATCTTCGGCTAAAAAGGTAGTCCTTACTGGCAGAAAGTAAGCTGATTTTGTCAACCTATCAACAATTACCCAGATCGAATCATATTTACGCCTGGTGCGAGGTAATCCTGCTACGAAATTCATATTAACTGCTTCCCATTTCCATAGAGGCACAGCTATATCCTGTGTCAGTACTCCTGGTTTTTTATGTTCAGCTTTTACCTGTTGGCAATTAGGATACTGAGCTACAAATTCTGCTATCCCCTATTTCATTCCTGGCCACCAGTAGATCTCTTTTATATCATGGTACATCTTTGTCGAACCTGGATGGAGAGAGTAACGGGCATAGTGTATCGCGCCCATAATTTGCTGGCGAAGCCCTGCAACGTCTGGAACACAGAAGCGATCCCTATATCTCAAAACTCCATCCTCGGTTACCTGAAAATCTGTCACTTCCCCTCGCTGGACTTTATTCCTGAGCTGAACCAGGCTAGGATCTTCATATTGTCATTCCTTCACTTCCACAACCAAAGATGACACTGCGGTGTTCTGGATTACCGCTCTATTGTCTCTTGTTTCCGCTATACAAACGGCTAAATTGACTAGCTGATGCAATTCTCGGGCCAATTCCCGCTACTCAGGCTATAAGTATGCCAAACTTCTCATAGATTTATGGCTAAGGGCATCTGCTACCACATTGGCCCTTCCTGGGTGATATAAAATATTCACATCATAATCTTTCAATAGCTCCAACTAGCGACGCTGCCGCAAATTCAACTCTTTTTGGGTAAAGATATACTGCAGGCTTTTGTGACCAGTGAAAATATCCATGTGGACGCCATACAAGTAGTGTCTCCATATTTTCAAGGCATGAAGCACCGTGGCTAACTCCACGTCATGGGTAGGGTAGTTCTTCTCATGCTTCCTCAGCTGCCTGGAAGCATAAGCAATCACTTTACCAAGCTCCATCAAAACACATCCTAACCCAACACCCGAAGCGTCACAATAAACTGCATACCCCTCTGTTCCTTCTGGCAATGCTAACACTAGTGTTGATGTCAATCTGTCTTTCAGTTCCTGAAAGCTTTGCTCGCACGCCTTAGTCCAGTGAAATTTTGCTGCCTTCTGCGTCTGTTTAGTTAAGGGTGCTGCTAAAGTGGAAAATCCTTCCACGAACCTCCTGTAATACCCAGCTAACCCTAGGAAACTACGTACCTTGGTCAGAGTGGTAGGTCTAGGCCATGTTTTCACTGCTTCTATCTTCTGTGTATCTACCTGTATACCAGCATCTAACACAATATGGCCCAAGAAGGCTACTGAACTCAGCCAAAATTCACATTTAGAAAATTTTGCGTATAGCTGGCGGTCTTTGAGAATCTGGAGCATTGTCCATAGATGATCCTGGTGGTCCGCCTCTAAGCGAGAGTACACCAGAATATCATCAATAAATACTATCACAAACAAGTCCAAGTATGGTTTAAAGATACTGTTCATCAGGTCCATAAACACTGTTGGGGCATTTGTCAGTTCGAAGGACATGACTAGGAATTCAAAGTGCCCATATCTGGTTCTGAAGGAAGTCTTTGGAATGTCCCTTTCACGAACCCGAACCTAATGATATCCAGACCTTAAATCAATCTTTAAAAAATATGTTGCTCCTTGTAGCTGATCAAACAAGTCGTCTATTCTGGGAAATGGGTACTTATTCTTGACAGTAACTTTATTCAGTTGCCGATAGTCCATACACATATGGAGGGAGCCATCCTTTTTTCTGACGAACAGAACTGGCGCACCCCATGGTGAGGTACTCGTCCTGATAAGCCCTTATCTAGCAAATCTTTCAATTGTTCCTTTAGTTCTCTAAGTTCAGCAGGAGTCATCCGATAAGGGGGAATAAATATAGGCTGAGTGCCTAGTAATAAATCGATTGTAAAATCAATTTCCCTTTCTCGGGGAATACCAGGAAGCTCATCTGGAAATACATCGGGGAACTCATTAACCACTGGAACAGACTGAAGGGTCAGAGGCTCTGCCCGAACATCCTGGACTCTAACAATGTGATAAATGCACCCCTTCGCTATTAACTTTCTCGCCCGAATATAGGAAATAAACCTACCTTTTGGTGTAACTGTACTACCTTTCCACTCTCGTACTACCTCCCCTGGAAAATGGAATCAGACAGTCTTGCTCCAACACTCAACATTGGCATAACATGGAGCTAGCTAGTCCATACCCATAATGGCATCAAAATCAACCATCTCTAGCTCTATTAAATCTGTTGTAGTCTGACGACTGGCAAGCTCTACCGTACACTCCCAAAAGACCCTTCTAGCTATAATAGAGTCACCAACGGGTGTAGATACTGAAAAAGGTCGCCGAAGATTCCGGTACAATACTAAACTTTCGAGCCACTAACAGTGTAACATAGGACAAGGTGGATCCCGGATCTATCAACACATAAGCAGGATGAGAGCAAATATCCAGCATACTCGTCACAACATCTGGTGACGACTCTGAATCCTGTCTCCCCGGTAATGTATAGGTACGGTCTGGGCCCGCACCTGAACTGGAGGCCCCTGATCTGCCTCGGCCTCTACCTGTTCAAACTGAGGGCCTGCGCCCTGCTGGGGATGCTGAAGTTAGAGACCCTGCTGATGACCTATCCTGTCAATCCTGGTCACCCTGACCCCTAGCTGGACAATCTCTCATCTGATGACCCTCCTGTCCACAAATATAACATCTTGTGGAGCCATATCTACACGCTCTAGAGTGGCATCGGCTGCAAATAGGGATAAGTGGTGTTGTATACCTACTTTGCTCCGCCCTCCTCTGCTGCAGTGAATCTACTACTTGCGAACCTCCACCGAACTCTGATTTCCCTCTGCGACTAAACCTGCTCCTCTACCTCTGTGATGGAGGTGGGGGTCTAGGAGGCCTATCTGATAACCGAGGCCTAGGTCCTCCCCGGGCCTCCTCTTGTAAATCATCTGGCCTGTCCCTGCGGCGCTATTCCTGAATTGTTCGCCTGGTATCTCGTTGCCGCTGTCTGAGGCCCTCAATATTCTGAGTAAAAGCCTGTACTCAGGCAATATCCATATCCTCTCACAGAGTAGTCATACAGGCCTCGATATATTCTGGATTCAGCCCCATGATAAAATGGTGTACTCTGGACGGCATTGTATCTACAAAAGTTGGCGCATATCGGGCCAAGGAATCGAACTGCATGACATATTCCTGAACACTCATCGGCCCCTGCTCCAAATGTAAGAACTGATCAATCCGGGCCTGTCGGATCTCCCGTGGTAGATAATGATCCAGAAAAGCCTCTGAAAATATGGACCAGGTCAGAGGGGGAACATCTCTCCCTCGGGACCTCTCCCAACTCTCATACCACAGTACAGTGATGTCCCGCAGCCGGAATACCGCCAATTCAACCGACTCTGTGGGTGTGGTATGCATTACTCTGAAAATCCTCTGCATCTGGCGGACGGCATGCCACTCTCTATAGCAACGTATCCTCGCCCTCTGGCGGACGAGTCAATATAGCCATTAACCCTGGGGCGGTCACGGAAGCTATACGGGTAATCCAGCCCAAAAAAATACAATCAAGTCCCAACTGATAGCAATAACTACATATAATACACATTGAATATGATAATAATATAATCTCTGACATGCTGTATTGAGTCTCATACTGAATATGATATAATATTTCTGGCGTGCTTTACTAATCTTCATACTGAACATGATATACTGTTCTTGAAATACCTTACTGGGATTCATACTGTTTTACTATACTGGAGAAACTAACTTGCTGAAAGAGACTGGCTTTACATACCTCGACTGCTGGTTTACCGATTAACTGGTGAGGCTCGGCTAGTATTCAGCTATTCTCCCCAACTGTAATCATATTCACGAAAGAATAGAACTAACTTCATTATTATACTGGAAGAAGACAATACATTAAGTCTATATACTGACTATTCTTTGATTTATCGAAGAACGGTCAAAAACTCATAATTTCTCGGGAGTCTAGAAGGAGAAATACTCACTTTAAGCCTGGGAGTGTATTAACACTAGTTTTGAGTAATTCCAATCACTTTGACTCGACAGGACGATGATTTTCCTGGCGAATTTCGTGAAACTAACTCTGTAGGAGGACTGCAGCTTTATACTTTGATACCCAAAGTTAATTTGACTTTGGACAATGTTTGACGGCGTAATCGAGCGAAAAATACATAAACCCTTCGCTCCCTCTCTGTTCTGATCAAGTAACTTTTGAAATGAAATGAAAATGAGGGGTGAGACCTTTATATACTTGTAGCCAGAAGCATAGCAACGTGGCACACTGGCCATCGCGCCAATCTAGCTCCGTGCCACGTTGGCCATCACAGAGGAGGGGCCTCCGTGCTACGTTGCCCCTCTGGGCAACGCGGTTTGGCCTCCTCTTGTGAAAATCCGACTTGGCACTCGTTTGGCCGTTCCCCGGACCCTTTTCTCGCACGTATGGCATTCTAAACCTCTCAACCAACATGCGAATAGGCCAACTAAGTGCTAGAAACTTATGGGGTGTAACTCATCGACCCGTACAACCTTTGTAACTGAGGTATAAGAGATAAATAATGCATTGCCTTAACTGGGATCATCTTCCCATCAGGAGTCTGCTTAAAACGAGCATGTCCACAAAACTTACAATTTTCTGAATTACCATCATTCTTATAGAACAACATGCAATCATTTTTAGAACAATGACTTCTATCATACGACAATCCTAACTTGAAAACCAATTTCTTTGTCTGATAAGTTCAACTCAGGTTGACTAGTTCCCCTGAAAGACCAACCATATAGTCTATAGTAGCTTAGGAACACTCCTATTTGATTTGATATTGATTAGTCTAACTACAACAGATAACTCTGAATATGAACTCCCTACATATAGTGAATGACTAGCCTCTTCGAGTTTTTGGTAGAAGCACATTGCTTCTTCATTGGGAGTTTCTTCAAAATACTGTTCGGGTTCCATCCCATATTATATCTCGAATACATATTTGACTATTTCATGCACCCTATCATGTTGGACACTACTTTGATCATGTGTAGACCTACTACGTTCACCTACTGACAAATTATAAAATATACTATTCTCCCCAACAGTCTCACCATGATCAATCCATACAAAATATCTAGGCTTAAACCCATAACAGTAGATATGAACTACAACTTTATCATGTTTAAAAAACATCATACAGTTGCATCGTTTACAAGGACACCTAATCAAACCTTCAGTTTCAAAGGGGTAAAGTGACATTACATGGTTAATAAATCCTCTAACACCTTCAACAAATTCATCTTTCATGTCCTCACGATTTTTATTAGTTCTATCATACATCGACAAACGATGATTCATCTACAAAAATGTAGCTATATATTTAATTATAAATTAGATTACATATTAATTTAGATTATTTAATAAAATATTTTAAATTTATTAATTAATTACTAAAATTATATAAAGCACTAAATTAATGGACGAATTTATTTTATTCAAATTTAATTTTTGATAAATTGATCTAGACATAGATTATAACTCAATATAATCACTAAGGTTCAATTTTTGACTCAATTACCCAAAAAATTAGAATTTTGATGTAATAAAATATTTAGTATTTATTAATTAATTACTATAATTATATAAAGAACTAAATTAATGGATAAATTCATTTTATTTTTATTTAATTTTAGTAAATTTGTAACTTAGCTTATAACAAAGTTTCAAGAATAATAAAATATAATGATTGTTCAATCAAATATAATAATTTAACAATGAAATCTAACAATCTAACACCACTTACAACTAAGCCTAATAATCCTAATAATAACATTAACAATGAAATTTAACAATTCTAATAATATCAATAACAATGAAATCTAACTAGTATTTAACAATAAAATCTAACAATTTCAACAATAACATTAACAATGTAACAATTTAATAATAATAAAAGAAAATTTAACAATTTAACTTAAAATCTAGCAAGAAAAATTTAATTAAAAATTTGAAAATCCTAACCCTAGTTAAATGTATGGAAGCAAGGTGGGACAGTGACACGAGAGTGGGTTCGCTAGTAGGGTGGGTATGCTGGGGAGGGATGTTGGTGGGGGGTTTTGGGGGTTGGTATCACCGGATTTTGATAAAAAAATGAGAAGAAAGAGAGAAATGGAGAAGAAAGGGGATATGTCCTGGCTATAATAAACAGATTGACGGACAGCGTCGGTGTGTTTTTAGGTTTTTAAATTAATGAGTTGATCCGATCTTGATTAAAAAATCGAGAGACAAACTGACGTTGTCCGTCGATTTTTTGAATTAAATAAAAAATTATTTTATATTATTATTTTTAATTTTAAAAACAAATAAATAATTATATATCTAAAACTATCATGTTCGCCGGTAATATTAATTTTTTAAAATTATTTTAAAATAATCTCAACCCTATCCGTCAGTTACCTTAATTAAATCTTGGTAAAAATAATTCGCAAAAAAAAATGAGGGAATAAGCGATGAACAGTATGAATTTCCCAATAAGATAATTATAAAAGAATTAAAATTTAAAAAAACTGAGGGACAGAGTCGGTTTTCCCTCGATATTTTAAATCGATATTGTTCTTCAATTTTAGGCCCTCCTTTTTAAGCAAGTTTTTGTAGTGTCTAGAAATAATGTCAAGAAATTCAGTATGAAATTTGTTGAGAACTTGGGACCTCTGAATATTGATAACATACAATATAATTCTAACAACAATATCACTGGCTTGAAAATAGATAGCTTAGTAGAAGAATCAAAGGAGGATCTAAGAGATTCTAAGGAATAAGGGACTGTGTCAACACTAAGAGAATATGAGGATCTTATAAACAAAAAGCTACGAGAGATCACTGAGAAACAAATTCTCTCCCCAAGAGTAACAAAACAAAGAAACAAAGAGAAAAAGAAAGATATTCAGGAGAAAACAACTAGAGACAAAATTTCCATCCCCGTCAATTTTAATGATTAGAGCAATCATTTAGAACATTAGGAAAATGAAATCTAAAGGAGAATATGATAGAATCTTGAGACTTGTCAAACTCCACACAATCAATTTTATAGCCTTGCAAGAACCTTTAATTAGACCTTCATAGATCACTAGTTCAGAAAATCTCTTGGCTTTGATCATGTCTTATCCAACATCAACAATAAGATATAGTGCTTTTGGAATAATTGCTTAGATTGTGTTCTCATAGATCATCTTAATTAACAAATGATCTTTAAGGTCAACAAAGCTAGTGACAATGAGTGTGCATGGGTGACTATTGTTTATGCCAAGAGTAATTATAATGAGCTCATGGACACCAATTTCTTAGGCAATTATTTTACTTGGTGTAACAGGAGAAGGGGAAGAAAAAGGTATGTCGGAGACTTGATAGATTATTAATCAATGACAATTTGGCAATTAAATTTACTGTTACTAGAATAAATAACCTTCCAAAAATTGGGCTTGACTACAACATCCTTTTTCTTCAAAGTGAAAAGGAAAATGTCAATTTTTTCCAGTATTTCGGATGTTTAAACTGTAGAACAAATCAAGGAAGTTACTTAGATATTGTGAAAGAAGTTTGGAGTAATAAGACTCAAGGAAACTCTATAAGGATTTTGCCAAACAAATTCAAAATGCGTTCGAAATCTTTAAGCAAGTGGTCAAAAAATACTATTGAGGATGTATTTGCTACTGTTAAATAGGTGAAAGAGACTATAAAAATCTTAGAGGAATAATATGATAGAGATGATTCTGATAATAAGGAAATCCTCCTTCACAAAGCACAAGTTGATTATATTGCATGACTGAAATCTAAGGAGAGAACCTTGAGGCAAAAAACAACAACAATTAAATGGGCAGAAGAAGGGGACGCCAATTTTAAATACCTTTATAGTGTAACTAGGGAGAAAAGAAGACATGCTCAAATTCTTAGAATTAAAGAATCTTCTAGTGGATGGATGGATAATACTGATCATATTACTCAAGCTACTATTTACCACTTCAGTTACATGTTCACTCAAGCTGACACTATTGATGATAGTGGCATGGGTATTCTAAAGTACCTAGAGAGGAAGATCATTGGCTTGGATAATCATTCACCGGAGATGAATCCTTCGGAAGAGGAAATTAGAAATATCATTTTCTCTATGGATATTAATAGTCTAGCTGGCCCGGTGGTTACAGTGAGCATTTCTTTCAATGCACCTGAACAACATTAAAGTTGATATGATTGAGTATATCAAGTCATTCTTCAAGGGCTCCAATTTATCTAGATACTTCACTCACACCTGTCTAGTTCTCATCCCTAAGGTGAAAGCTTCAGATAACTTCTCACATCTCAAGCCAATCAACCTAAGTAATTTCACCAATAAAATTTTTTAATATTATTTGTATGAGGTTGTCTCCTATTCTCTCCAAATTGATTTTTGACAATCAGTTAGGATTCATAAAGAGAAGATTAATTACTGAAAATATTCTTCTTTCCAAGAAAATTGTTCATGGCATTAAAGACGGAGACGGGGAGGGGGTAATATATTGATTAAACTGGATATGTCTAAGGCATATGATAAGATTTCTTAGTTCTTACTTGTGGAAGTGTAGCGAAAGTTAGGGTTCTGAGATTATTTTATTGAACTTATTCACACACTTATCTCGAATAATTAATATCATGTTACTATTAATGGTTTAAGACGTGGTTTCTTTAATTCCAGTGGGGTTCTTAAATAGGTTGACCCCTGTCACCTACCTTATTTATTTTGGGGGCTAAAGTTCTTTCTAAGGCCCTCAGCCAAGTGAATTCTAGAAATGGTTTCAAAGGTTTCGCTGTGAAACCTACAGGCCCTCAGGTGAACCATTTGTGTTATGCTGATGACTTGGTATTATTTTCTTTCACCCATAAACACTCCATCAAGCTGATCATGAAGCAACTCTGACAATTACAAGTTGCTTCTAGTTAAGAGATTAATAAAGACAAGAATTGTTTTAAGACTCATGACAATATCAATCACATGATAAGTAGAAGAATCAAGAGGTGGATAGGCTATAATCTGAAAACTTTTACTTTATAATATCTTGGGTGTCTTATTTACATAGGGAAGAAAAAATGAGCTTATTGACAGAATTAGCCACCAAAGTTATAAACAAAGCGGGGGGATGGAAAAATAATTTCTTATATGCAGGTGCTAAGGCTTCAATTATTAAACATATTTTACTATATCAAACTCCTTACCTTTTTGCAGCTTTGGAGCCTCTTGTCAATATTATGGAGAAAATAGACAAATTCTTCTGCAAATTTTTTTTGGGATAAAAAGAAGGAAGGAAGGAATAAATATCACTAGTGCTCATGGAAGAAAATGTGTTATCCTATGGAAGAAGGAGGTCTGGGCTTCAAAATACAAGGATATATTTGCAAATCATGTACAGTCAAGAGATGATTGAGACTAAGAACTATTGACAATATATGATCAAGGTTCATCAAAGTAAAATATTGTCAGAGAATCAAGGTGGTCTCCAAATCGTATGCTCTAACAATCTAATGCTTGGAGGTGTCTACTCCATATTATACCTCTGATGGAGCAGGAAATCAAATGAAAAATCAATTAAGGGACAATGTATTTTTGGTGGAATAACTGGCTTACTCGAGGCCCTTTGGTCAACAGAATCCAACTCCAGAGAAAGCCCTACAACATCTCTGTTAAGGACTACATACTTAGCAAAGAATAGAATATCAACAGACCCAATTTATTTCTGCCAATTATTGTTGTCCTGGAAGTTACTTGCACACCCCAAACTCAGGGAGGCATGACTGGCACCTGGTGCCACCCCTGATATGAGCATACCCGACGCTCAAAAATAAAACAAAGGTCAGGACCGATGAGGTTAAACAACACAACAACTATAAAATCAGAATAAGTTGATAGACTATAACGGAAGCTATCTCACCTGACCAACCAAGAAAAATAAATACAATATGCCGTCGAGGCCACATAATAGAAGAACAACTATACAACATGGCCTATAACAATGATACTCCATTCCACAACTAATATCTACGAGCCTCTAAAAATATAATAGAAATTAACTGCTCGGGACAGGGCCCAAAACTACCCAAACTCTGAAAAATCCGAAAGAACTGGAGTACACCAACTCATCTGGAACTCCACTCAGCAACCAAGAACCTAATCTAATGGCCCACCATCACCTACAGGCATGAATGTAGTGCCCCGACTAGGGCGTCAATACAATAATGTACCGAGCATGAAAGGCAGAAATAATTGGAAGACTAAGATTATAGATCAACAGATATACCAAATATCGCAGAAGGAGAACTGAACTTAAGTAAACACATAAAACCTACCTAGCCCCCATAATCTTGGCAAGTACAAACAATCATACAAACAGAACCTACCTGGCCCCCATAAGCCCAGCAAGTCCAAAAAGTAAACAATTCAACGACATCTAGCTGACCCAGCTTACCTGTCATCTCCTCTAGACCTCTCAATAGCCTTAGCTAACACCAGCCAACATCTAGCATCCACTACTATCAGATAACACATAACACAAGAAACAACCACAATATAATGCCAAACAAACCACAAGTAAACACCAGTTCATCAATATCATCAATCAAGCACTGCTGGACACTCTCTCAACTGCGCACAGTTAGCGGAGCTCAATCCATCTGGAAGAACCAATCGCAATCCTAGAAAGGCTTAGACATGTCGGACCACTCTCGAATCATGTCTCAACTCAACACTACGGAGGAAATCATTCTCAACCCCGTAGGTCATTTCACTCCGTGGGCTCAACCTCTCAGCCAAAAATACTCTCGTGCATTGGGTATCCACAAGTCACAAGGCACCTCGGGCTTGACCCCTAACCGGAACAACTCTCATGCATCGGGTATACAAAAGCCACAAGGCCTCAAACATAATACACACACAATCAACAACAATAATAATACATGCTCAAATAGCCCACAATCGGCTCTCAAACCCCACAACCCAACTATTTCAACACAATACTATTCTTTCACGTCTAGCCGTCCACCGACGAGCCACTAACCATGCTAAGCATTATCATCCTAATCAGTATATCCTCAAGCTTTACAAATAGCCCACACGGTACTCTACTTACCACTAACATCAAGGGACATTGCCAACTCAGCCCAAGTGTCACCACGACCGTCACGTGCCATCGACATGGTCGACACGATCGCCGATTCAAATATAACTAAAGATCGTCGCAGCCATCGAGCTTAAAAATTATAAACCCTCATTCACTTGTAAATATAATCACATAATCTTATTCACTCAGACATCCCACAACTTGCTACATGAACCACATGCCTCACAAACAACCTTTCGATACGAGCCTAATAATTTGCCATAACTACGATTCTCCTCACTCCATCTTGAGCTGCCAACCAAACCAGCACTTTATACACACCATTATCACCATATAAACAGAAAAACAAGAGTTCAATAATAGCATAATACAAGCCATCACAAAACAGCCAACACACAAGTCAACACGGACGACAACGACTACGGAACATACCGACAAAGGGAGGGACAAGCCTAACATACCTTAGCTTCAAGCCTAGCCGAACTCAAACCTTCAACACTACGAACCTACTGCCTAAAGACAATCCAAGATTCTGCCAAAATGCAGCCACCACAACTCAACAATAAAACAAGACAAACGAAGCTTACCCAATAAGATTCATAGGAATTCGACGGTACAAACTTCAAGACAACAACCTAATGGTGTTAACACACCTATAACCAAACTCAAAAACCAAGGAAAGCCAAAGGAAGAAGTCTTACCAATAGCTTCACCACGAAACAGCCACCAACAGCCCGGAAAAGACACCAAAACGCAAGCTACATTCAATTCCTCACTTTCCAACATCAAAATCATGTTGAGCCATGGATTCTAGACCCAAAACCCAAAGGAAACCATGGAGAGAACCTTGAGAGAGGTTTTGGACATGAGAAGTTCTGGAAAATAAGAAAATAAGGCAACCAACTGACCAAGGGGCTTTTTATAGTCCTCCACCGCCTTAGACCCTTGTGAGGTGCCTGCTTGCGCGGTCTTACGAAAACGCGAATATCTCTCTACTTCTAAGTCAGATTGGCAAACGGTTTGAAGCAATGGAAAATAGACTCATAGATGTTTGATTTTATAGGTCGCACACCCCCATAAATCCTTATAGATTGGGAGAAAAGTTTCTAGACATTTGACCAAAATTTCAGGAAATCTCAAGAAGGAAATTTTACGATAACTTTTCCCGAATTTTGTTCTACAACTTTATCGATCTACAATCTTAAATACCACTATAGAGTGACTCAAATAACTCAGAATACTTCCTTCTTAGCCTATTTAGCGCTCTTAGTCCTACCTTGAAAGTACGATTTTATCGCTCAAATTATCCAAGGTGTCACATCCTTCCTCCCTTAGAAACATTCATCCTCGAATATTGGACGATACGCACGACTCCAACTCATGGACTGACACGGCACGGCATAGCCTCACATGGCAAGCCTACCACTAATAACTCCAAACAATAAAATTTTGCACCATACCGAGGCGCGACACCACTATGACCATTATTAAAATAAGAATCTTACCTGTCGCCATATCTAGCCTCTAGCCAACTATAATCCATCAAGTTACAAGCATCCCTGCACAAGCCAGCAAATATGAATCTAGATCCGATTCCTATGAGATTCAACTTTTCGCATGATTTCGATCTAGAAAGAAGGGTAACAATCCTAAATGCCCTGTAGCCTCCTGTTTATAAGTAAACTGTGCAATGCACACATAAACAAGACTCTACTAGACACGACTCATAAACTCCCTAGGATGAACTGCTCTAATACCAAATCTATCACACCCCAAACCCAGGGAGGCATGAATGGCACCTGGTGCCACCCTTGATATGAGCATACCCGAAGCCCAAAAATAAAACAAAGGCCAGGATCGATGAGGTTAAACAACACAACAACTATAAATCAGAATAAGACGATATACTATAGCGGAAGCTGGCTCACCTGACCAACCAATAAAAATAAATACAATATGTCGTCGAGGCAACAGAATAGAAGAACAACTATACAACATGGCCCACTTGGCCAATAACAATGACACTACACCCACAACTAATGTCTACGAGCCTCTAAAAATATAATAGAAATCAACTGCTCGGGAAAGGACCCCAAAATACCCATAAATCAACCTCTGGAAACTCCGAAAAAACTGGAGTACACTGACTCAACTGGAACTCCACTCAGCAACCAAGAACCTAATCTAACAGCCCACCATCACCTACAGACATGAATGCAGTGCCCCGACTAGGGTATCAGTACAATAATGTACCAAGCATGAAAGGCAGAAACAACTGGAAGACTAAGATTAGAGATCAACAGATATACCAAATATCGCAGAACGAGAACTGAACTTAAGTAAACACATAAAACCTATCTGGCCCTCGTAATCTTGGAAAGTACAAGCAAACATACAAATAGAACCTACCAGGCCCCCATAAGCCCGGATATCCCAAAAAGTAAATAATAATACAATGACACCTAGCTGACTCAGCTCACCTATCATCGCCTCTAGACCTCTCAATGGCCTCAGCTAACACCAGCCAACATCTAGCATCCACTGCTATCAGATAACAAAAAACACAAGCAACAACCACAATATAATGCCAAACAAACCACAAGTAAACACCAGTTAATCAACATCATCAATCAAGAACGGCCGGACACTCTCTCAACTGTGCACAGTTAGCGGAGCTCAATCCATCTGGAAGAACCAATCGCAATCCTAGAAAGGCTTAGACATGTCGGACCACTCTCAAATCATGTCTCCACTCGACACTACGGAGGACATCATTATCAACCTCATAGTTCATCCCACTCCTTGGGCTCAACCCCTCAGCTAGAAACACTCTCGTTCGTCGGGTATCCACAAGTCACAAGGCACCTCTGGCTTGACCCTAGCCGGAACAACTCTCGTGCATAGGGTATCCACAAGCCACAAGGACTCAAACATAATACACACACAATCAACAACAATAATAATACATGCTCAAATAACCCACAATCGGCTCTCAAACCCCATAACCTGACTATTTCAACACAATACTATTCTTTCACTTCTAGCTGTCCACCGACGAGCCACTAACCAAGCTAAGCATTAACATCCTAACTAGTCTATCCTCAAGCTTTAAAAATTGCCCACACGACACTCTACTTACCACTAACATCAAGGAACATGGCCAACTTAGCCCAAGTGTCACCACGGCCTTCACGTGCCATCGACATGGTTGACACGATCGCCAATTCAAATATAACAAAAGATCATCGCATCCATCGACCTTAACCACTCTAAACCTTCATTCACTTGTCAATATAATCACCTAATCTTATTCACTCAAAGATCCCACAACTTGCTATAAGAACCACATGTCTCATACACGACCTCTCAATACGAGCCTAATAATTTGTCATAACTACGATTCTCCGCACTCAAGCTCGAGCCACCAACCAAACCATCACCTTATACACACCATTATCACCATATAAACAAAAAAACAAGAGTTCAATAATAGCATAATACAAGCCATCATAAAACAACCAACACACACGTCAATACGGACAATAACGACTACGGAATTCATGCCGACAAATGGAGGAACAAGCCTAACATACCTTAGCTTCAAGCCTAGACGAACTCAAACCTTCAACACCATGAATCTAATGCCTAAAGGAAGTCCAAGATTCTGCCAAAATGCAGCCACCACAACTCAACAATAAAATAAGACAAACAAAGCTTTCTTGACAAGATTCATAGGAATTCGATGGTAGAAACTCCGAGACAACAAGCTAATGGTGTTAACACACCTATAACCAAACTCAAAAATCAAGGAAAGACAAAGGAAGAAGTCTTACCAACAGCTTCACCACGAAACAGCCACCAACAGCCCGAAAAAGACCCCAAAATGCAAGCTACACGCGATTCACAACTTCCTAACATCAAAATCATGTTGAGCCATGGATTCTAGCCCCAAAACCCAAAGGAAACCATGGAGAGAACCTTGAGAGAGGTTTTGGATGTGAGAAGTTCTGAAAAATAAGAAAATAAGGCAACCAACTAACCAAGGGGCTTTTCATAGTCCTCCACCGCCTTAAATCCTTGTGAGGTGCCTGCTTGCGTGGTCTCGCAAAAACGTGAATATCTCTCTACTATGAAGTCAGATTGACAAACTGTTTGATGCAATGGAAACTAGACTCATAGATATTTGATTTGATAGGTCGCATACCCCCTAAATCCTTATAGATTGGGAGAAAATTTTCGATACATTTGACCTAAATTTTAGGAATTCTCAAGAAGGAAATTTTATGATAACTTTTTCTGAATTTTGTTCTACAATTTGATCGACATACAATCTTAAATACGACCATAGAATGACTCAAATAACCCATAATACTTCCTTCTTAGCCTATTTAGCACTCTTAATCCTACCTCAAAAGCGCGATTTTATCGCTCAAATTGTCCAGGGTATCACATTACTCAGGTTGAGATTGGCGATAGAAATAATAAAAACAAATGTATATGGACTCCAAGTACATCTGGAGACTTCACTTGCAACACTGCATGGAATATTGTTAGGCCAAAAAAATCACAACAGATCCTTTCTTTTAAATAAATTTGGGAAAAGAAAGATCTCTTTTTTTTTTTTTTATGTGGAGAGTCCTTAAGAGAAAGAGTCCAATAGATGACATTGTCAGAGGATTTAGTATCTAGGTGGATACATCATGTGTTTGTTGTAGAGTTCATAGACTTAAAACAGTAGGTCACTTGTTTACAACAAGTGATCCTGCTGTTTAGAGTTTGGACCTCTATGTCTAGACCTTTTGGAATCAATTTCAATGCCAACTCAGTCGAGGGTGCTCTCAATTGTTGGTGGTAGAATAAAGCCAAGAATGGTCCACATGGCCTTTCTTCATCATATGGAAAATATGGAGAAGAAGAAATGCCAAGAGATAGGATCAAAAAAACTAATCTTTAAAGAAGTACAAATCAGATTACATTCAATGTGCATGTAATCTTTTCAAAGAAGTACAATAAAATGGATCCTTTTGGGGGATATACATATGTAGAGTAGCAGAAGAAAACAAGCCTAGAATCAGCTGCAAGATCCTCCAATGGACTAGACCAAGTAGTGATAACTGAAAACTTAATACAAATGACAGTTTCAGGGAGAGACAGAAGCTAGAATTGGAAGGATTATTAGTAAAGGAAATGAAGATATGATTTTTGCATTTGCAAATTAAAACCTATCCAATTCTCGATTAATAATTGTTGTAAGTAACAGACTGCTTTACATGGCATTGATTGGTGCTTGAAAATGGATAATCTTCTAGCAGTGAAGATTATAAATGGAATTACTACACCTCCCCGGAAACTCAAAAAGACTGTTCAAAAAATAAAAGAAAGAATACAGAGGATGCGAGTTGATGATGCGAGTTGATGTTAAACACTGCTTCTATGAAGTTAATTCAGTAGCGAACGTTCTTGCAAAATAGTCAACAGTCAAACGAGTGGCCGAAGAAATTTACAATAGAAAAGCAGATATGCCTGATAGCTGCAAATTAAAGACCCTTTGAGACTGGACAAATTTCAGCTTGCTTCTTTCAGATTCAAAAATCGAAAACACCCAAGGTGCTGTTTCAATCCTCCTTGATAGACTACAGGGAAGGTCAAGTTCTTCAAGAACAAACACCTTCCATTCCCTAGAAACCACTTTTAGATGCTTAGTATTTCTAGTGTAGTTTTTTTTTTTTTTTTTTTTGGCGTTATTCTCGGATATTTTGACCTAATGTTCCCCTCTTTTATAATTATTATTCTAATTAGATGAGGTATGGGTCAGTGCCAAATCCCCTCCCATATCGAAATTATCTCATATGGATGATTAATCAAATAAATTTTTTTAAAGTTTCATGTATAATTGATATTGTAATGATAATTGTAGAACGGAAATTGATAAACAAATAATTACTCACATGAAATAGCAGTAATCTAGGAGCAAACCAAAGATTGAGTAAGCTATGTACACTACTCCCTCCATTTTAATCGTTTATCTTACTTTCCTTTTTAGTTTGTTTTATTTTTAGTATATTTCGAAAGAATGTCTTCTTCTTTTTCTTTTTTTGGCAATTTTTTAATTCTAATTTTTCATATGGCATATTTAAGATCATAAGATTAGAAGACATTTTTGTAGACTTCACATATCTTTAGTTGATACCACAAACTTCAAAAAAAATTATTTTCTTAATCTCCGTGTCAAATTAAAACTAGACAAATAAATTACAATGGAGGAGCAACGTAACTACTAAAGTAGTACTCCAGATTGGACTCTGTTACTAACTAGGTGCTAACGCTAGATGCTGCTTTATTTCTGGAAGCCCTTTAACTTAATTTACCTCATCAAAAGTTGTGTGCAAGTAAAGGCAGTAAAGAAAATAGAGAATCAACATCACATTTCATTTCTATAAAGGGAAATATTTTGTGTCCCAAAAAAAGAAAGTATTTTACTCTAACAAGTGACTGTCCATATATATAGACGCAATTAACAAAGTTGGGTATGCACTTTGCTCAAATATTTCTATGGTATTTCATGTGAGAAAAAACAACAAATTAAAAGAAATTATATAAGGAAAAAAAATTAAACAAATAATAAGAAGATGAAATAAAGATGATTTCGTAATCATAGTGGTGATGATTTTCATGCAGATGCATTGGCTTTGGCTCTTTTAGTTCGCCTCTTGTATTCTTTTGTCAGAAGAGAGCAGCCTTTCTTGGTCTCCTTCTTCTTTCTTGGCTTTTCCAACATTGGTTGAATTGAAGTGTTAGTTCAGTTGAGCTTCAGGCAGTACCTTAGCTTTTTGCCAGCATACAGTTGAGAAAAATATATATATAGTGAATTAAAAGAAAACAAGTATAATAAGTAGAGTAGTATATAGTTTTTGTCCTCTTTGAATTGGTCACTTATTTGTGCAAACTTCAACAAGGCTTGAAGTATAGTAATGATTGAAGAACATGAAAGTTTCCATTTTCTCCTCAATATATCCATCCTAGCCATGATGATCGGGGTTGTCAGGGTCAGGCCAGAAGTGTGAATACTTCAACCAGTCAGCATCTTGAGAGTTTGTGATGGATGATTCCTGCAGCAACGAACACAAATTAACTACTAATAAATACATTCAGAATTCAAATATATTTTGGCATGTCACAAATGAAATAACACATCAAGAATCTTCTTTTATGCGTCTTCTTTCCAAAATGCACATGCGCGCATAAAAGTAACATCTTCCTTTTCCTTACACTTTATTGATGTGTTTTCTTAGCCAGGGAGCAATTAATTTCAGGCCTAATTAAACCATTTCACCATAAAGCATCTTTGTAAAGGTTTTAGCTTCATCTCTTCTTTGTTGTTCAAAAGTTGTTGGTTAATGCAGGCCGGTTTCCTTTTTGCACATTCAAACCCTGAGCAAGCCCAAATATTAAAGATATAATTAAGTAAATAAATATGCATTATATAATAGCTTAAGTTTTCAACGAGCTAATCACACAGTTTTCAGATCAAGCTGGGATTCTAGGCTCAAATTTTACCACCATCTAATTAAAAAAATATAGCTTAATCAAGAAAGTGGTTGGAGTATCTTCGTTCAGTGTGTAAGATTATGAATTCATCATTTCATAGCAAACGCATACAAATTTTTGTACTTTGGAAGAAAACACAAAAGCATTCTTTATATTTGGAAGCTGCGACCTCTAGCATCCTAAAGGTATTGCCTACATGCATCATCAGAAAATTCGTGACACAAATGAATCATTTTGTTGTGAAAGGGCTTATGTCACAATTAATGCCATTTAGGCCAACTTGTTCTAGTATTTGATTTTTCTTTCTTTATTTTTGATCTGTGACGAGCCTAGGGCCTATCAAAAATAATCTCTCTACCTTAAAAGTGGAGGTAAGGTCTGCGTAAACTCTACCCTCCCTACACCCTACTGTGTGAGATTATATTGGATAAGATGTTGTTGTAGTATTTTTGAAGTGTGAATATAGCTCCATATGGTTAAGGAAATTTGACCAAGACAACTTATTCAACTAGAATGAAACCTCTAGCTTTTGAATACAAAGTGAAGAAAAACAAAGATAACAGGCACCATCATCCAAAATCATTCGCTTGTTTTCAAATTAGTATGCATGGTAAGACGGAAGCAACTTCAAGCGAATGGGCAAATGAAAAAGCGGAAAGAGAAAGAGTGTAACATATATGTAAACTAAGTAACCACCCTCCGTTAAACTATTGTAGCATTGTTTAACTAGGCATCATGTCTTAAAATTTTTAAATTTATAACCTAAAACAAGTCTTAAATATTTGTATAACTATAAATCATCTTATTAAGAGTGAACTAAAAATTTTAAAGTTAATTTTTTTTTATAAATATAAGAGGATAAGAAAATTTAAAATAAATTAAAAAGGATAATATTTCATAAATTAAGAGTGCAATATGAAAGAGGTAAGGGAAGGAGAGAAAGACGTGAGGAGGTAAAGGAGATTGGAAGGGAATAAGGGAGAGCCAACTCTTTTCCTTTCTGCGTATCATTTCTTTCTTTTATTTTTTTTAATAGGAAAAACGAAAGGAAGGGAAAGTAAAAGAAAACGGTTTGATCACAGTTACCTTTTGACTGCTGAATCCCATGCATGCAATTGAGTATTGTTTGTCCTTTCCATATAATGATTTATTATGGACACCTCTTACTTAAAAAGTTACTCTCCATTTCATTTTATATGAATTTGTTTGAATGTGTTAGAGTTTAAAAAAGAATTTTAAAAAAAGTTGAAATTTTATAATTTTAAAATGTCATTATTTTTTACATAGCTATAAATTTCTATGTAATTAAGTTTAAAATTTAATTATTTTCAAATATAAAATAGTGTCACATAGTATAACATAGCTATACTAAAATAGAGAGTAAGCAAAAATTCGGAAGCTCTAGATTTATATCGCCTTTTTTTTAAAAAGATTTGTATTACTTGTAGTACCAATTTCTGTAATACTTCACAAGTGTGATCATGCTTTGCAATTAAAACTATAAGAGCATAGAATTTGCAAAGAATAAAGAGATAAAGAGATAAAGTAAAAGCCTCTACGCCTCTGGCTCCTTTTCTTTTGTTAAAATAATAGTCAAATAAAGAAGTAAATTACTTTCTTATCCTATTCATATCCCTTTCTTTATTCTTTTTTATATTCTTTGTTGGTCGTGAAGAAGGAGTGTGATGTATAATCTTGAAATTCAAGGTCAAAAAGTAGTTAACTTACTCCTTTGATATCAGTTGAAGTGCAGCCCATTATTAATTGTTCCAATTCAGATGCAGATCTTTCTCCTAGTTTATGATGTTGCTGCTGCCGAAAGATGATACACTCAATTAGAACAAAACTCGAACATAATCATATTTGTGATCATGTAGTGTCTGCAAGAAACAGGGATGTGTAAACGCCTCAAGGGAAGAGATTATTTCTTGTTTCCTATCTTTTAGTTGACATATATGTAAACAAACTCATCATGTTTCTTAATGCAGCTCTACTTCCTCTTGTTTTTTTCCCAGAGCTACTTATTACCTATCAGTCATTATCCCTAGGACTTAACTTATATATCATTAATATATTTACCTGTTATATAGCAAAAAATATTATATAAAATTTTAAATTTTAAATTTTACGGGATCGAATTTAAAATTATATATATCACATTAATTTAATTTAATGAGTTCGAAATCTATTATTTTTTATTTATTTAGTGACTTTTAAAAATTATATATATGATCTAAGCCAAAAGCTAAGATAAACCTAGTCTATTCAATACATCAGCCCCTAAGTAAGGTGTCTTATTTTCAGATTATCAATCTAACTTTTAATTAATAGTGCTAATAGCATAAAGTTTATTTTTCACGGTAAGGAATATAAACTCTACGAATTAGAGTGTACACTTTTCTTTTATCTGTCCCTACTTCATTATAATTGGAAAAAGTAAGAAGAAAGTGATTCTGTTTCTGAATTACCTGAAAGTTGTCATTTGGAAGGATTATTGATCTTGGAACATGGAAGGCATCTTCACCAAGAATAACGGAAGTGTTATGGAGAGGAGGCGGAGTCATAATGGCTGATATTGGGGGTGTTGGCCGGCTAATGTGGAATGCAGTTGTTGCAACCAGATGATGCTGTTGGTGTTGGTGTTGGTGCTGGTGCTGGTGCAGCTGAGGATCATGTGGGTTTTGCGTTTTCCCCATGTCATGCTCGTCCGGTGCTGGTGCTGCTGCCGCCGCACCACCTTCCCTTGCAATTGAACCTTCACCTACTACAATGCCTGCCTGCAAAAGTTTTCATTATCAAGCATTTTGTTATTTTCTGTTTGTTTTTTATTTTAAGTTTCAATCTTACTGGTAAATTGAAATGCCTTTTTTTTTCTTCTTTTTGATAGCAACAACAAGAATGAAATATTGACAGTCAAATCTAGTACTGCAATTTGCATTGCTACTTATTTAAGCAATGTGTATGTGGAAACTGAAAAGCAGCATTTATTTGCTTATATCTCCTTCTTGTCTAGCATGAATTTGACGTTTCATGGATCTAAATAGTTGTTGAGTCTTAGGAAAAAAATACTATTAATTGCTCTCCTACATATCACGTGATGAAAATGGCATGGCAGCAGACTTGACGAAAAAAAACAAGATGAAAAAAATTTAGTTGACGATCACATAAGAATATCAAAAGTTTCTTTAAATGTATCCAAAGAGTAGACAGAAATAAATATCATTTCTAATGGTTGAAAAGCAAATAAGTGAAAGGTCATTTGGAGAATGAAGGAATGTAGAAAAAAGAATGAATACCTCATGATCAAAGCTTTTCCTAAATGGGAGAAAGCTAAAATGTTCGGGTTTGAATTGTTGAATATCCATACTATTGTAAGTTGACATAGCAGCACAGACAGCAGCAGACAATTCATCCCTATGAGAAGAAGGGATATTATTGTTGATGTCCTTGGACGAAGAACAGCTCCCACTGCCACTATCCCTTCTGCTATTAACATCACTGTTGGCTTCACCACCACCCCCAGCACTGCTAGTAGTGTTACTCCAATTACATTGCCTAGGCTGAGTCTGATAGAATATCTTTGACACCACAAGTTCACCTTCTTTCTCTTCTTCATGTTGTCCCAAATGGTATTGATGCATTACCCAGTTTGTCTTTTCCGGTTTCCGGTTCTTGCCAAAGTTTGTGTAGAGAACTAGAATTTTCTTGCACCCTCTTTGCTTCCCATTCACCATTACTGGCCTAGTCTTGCCTGTCTTGTGCCAACGGGTTTCACCTCCTTGCAAGTCTTGACATTCTGTTTGGATTTTCCTTCTTTTTCTTGTACCTGTTGTATATGCTTTTGATGGTCTGTGGAAGAAATGCCTACTTAGCCCATCCCTTGTAACACCTAACAAGCCAAAAGTAGTTGTAAAATCAAAATTAGGTCGGACTAACTCAAAAGTTTTCTTCCAGGATTTAACTTACTAATATACACCAACTGTATAAAGATTTTTCACAGCATATGTTATTAATTAGATGGTTATTTACACCACATATTATTAATTAGAGGGTTATTTTTCAGGTAATTAATCCTAATTATTATGAATAGCTATTTTTTAAGTAACTTTGATAGTGTAAAATTTTTGTTGCACTATTGGTGTACAAAAGTTACACACTCTTTCTTGAATGTCAGTGAGAAAAAACATGACAAGGAGAATAAAGCAAACCCTAGAAGACATGAAGTGTCCTTTCTCCCTTGCAGACAAGAATTAAAGGTACATAGTAAAACCTAACTTCTTGAATTATGGTACAAGAAAAGGCCCATATTTCTTTGTACTCTTTTGTAGATAGGGGAGAAAGAGTTCAACACCTGGAAGTTTCTCAGGATGAGTATAGCAAATCCCATCTTCTCCTTCAATAGTAGGAATAAACTCATCAATCAAAGGGTGGGATTTTGATTCTTTAGCCACTACTTTTGCTTCAAGGTGTTCTATCAATTCTTGATCTGTTGGGTCAAACTTCACTCCTGCTGGTAGACCTACCCAGTCCTGCAAGAAAAAGAGAAAAAAAGAAGAAGAAGAAGAAGGAATCCACTACTGTGTTAGCCAAGTCATAAAAACAAAATACTCTTCGTAAACATAAAAGGAAAATGCCCAGAATCAAAACAAGAAGGCACCCTTTTTGAAGTGACAATATTAAGTACTCCTATAGAGAAAGAAACATCAAAAAGAAGAAGGTAGAATTTTTGTAATATGATTAAAGAAAATATTCATGAAGAAGCTACTAGCAGTACTACTAGCAAGCATGATTCTTTATCTAGCCTCTTTTTTTCTTATAGAAATCTTTCTAATGAAGCAAAAAACAATAAATAAGAAGTATGAATACTATTTATGAAAGTAAAATCCGTACCGGCTTTCCTTCGAGCTTGTGTCCACAACCAGGACACTGCTTAGATCCACACAATTGGTGCTCTTCAAGCTTTGCATCAATAAGATCAGAACTGCTGATGGATCCCAACTGATGACTACTCTTATTCATGGCTTCTTTTGTATTGGTAGATCAATGATTATTTTTTTTTCTTTTTTTTGTTGTTGAAACTATTACCTTAGCTAAAATTCTTCCATATGATCCTCTTAAGGATTTCTCTGAAATCTTTACAACTTTGGTATCAAGCAGAACCCATTGAAAAGCTTCGTAGATACAAAGAATCCTGTGAACAAACAAAAACGTTAATATCTTTCAGAAACGAAAAAGAGAATACTCCACTAGTAATTAACAAGATCCAAGATCCCTCTCTTCGACAAGAAGAGAAAATCCTACAAAAGCTACTGTAATTCAAACATGGATAGACATATGTGTTTTTTTAATTTAAAAAAAAAACATAGTAATAAGTTAAGAGTTGTACCCTAAAAAACAGGAAAAGGGCAAAGAGAAGAGAAGAGGTGAAAGAAAGAAGAGAGAAGAATAAGGGGGATGAGGATGAAGATATATATAAAACCAACTTTAACCCCTGGGAAACACCAGAATTCCCTCTTACTTTAACTGAAGCCAATTAAGAGATAAAGAAAAAGGTGCCACATAGATATGTCCCTTCCTATATATCTTCTATATACCCTACCTTTAACTTCCCCTTTGCTAATTTAAGCACTATGAAGACGGTTTTTTCTGTGTGTGAAAGAGAGAGAAGGGAAAGAAAGAAAACCTGAGTCGGTTTTTTCTGTCTGTCTCTCTCTCTCTCTGTTTGTAAAGCTCTAAAGCAACCTTCTTACACCTTTGTTTCGAGTCCCCTTGACTACTAAAGCAAAAGCTTCGGAACGGCCTTCACAAAAGCACATCTATCCACCCACCCACCCTCACACCCTGCTTTCTGTTTTCTTTACTAAAATAATTAAAAAGGAATATATCTGAGTTACTTATACAAACTGGCAATGTAAAGATTTTTTACTCAATTTAATCTGAGACAGAATGTCAGTTACAAATTTAATCATCAATATTACCTAATAGTATAAGCTAAGTGACATGTTATGCAAAACATTTTATAATATTACATAAAAGTTAAACTGTATAAAATAAAGCACTAATATCTACCCCAATATATATAACATGTAAGATATTTTGCATAAATAAAAATACATGTAGGATATGAAGAAACAATCCCTTTTGGGGTACTTTGCAGAGGAATATTTATTTATACTCCGTCTGTCTTTGGTAATTAGCCCACAAAGTACTGCTAGTACATTTCTTGTATTTATTCGATTCTCCTTTTGACAGAGAAAATCTGGAGAGGGGGAAACAGTTTTTTTAATTTCTAAAAATTTAAAGAATTACAAGCTTCATTATGAAACGAAACAAAAGATAATTTAGTAAAAGGAAATAAAAATGATAGAAATTCACATGGGCTTTCAGCTGGAGTACTAATCATGATTCTTTTGGCATGTATGTCGCTATGAAAGACATACGAAGGGAGAGAGAGAAAGAGAGAGACGGGGGTGGGGTAGAGAGGGGGGAGGGGGCTTACAAGATTGCTTGATATGCAAGGAAAATAAGCAGTATACTTGATGGACCGCCACCACCCTTGTAATTAAACAATACGCGATGTTTATGTATATACGTTATATTAAATCTTTCGACACATGTGTATATTTAACTTTATAAGCGAAAATTTTAAATTAAATAATTATATGTAAAAAAAGTAAAATATAAATTTTCATAAATATTCAATGTGAATCGTCATAGCTTATTTTTTGAAGTCAAATATTAAATATTGTCTGAATCTACGAAAATAATCAAACAAAATTTAATTTCTAGAAAAAAAAAAAGCAATCCTTTATTCTAAATGTTTTTGTAACATATAATATAGTATATGTGAATACACATTATATACATGCACATACATGCAAATACATATAACTATGGATAATAAATAATTTTTCCAGATTTATATAAAAAAAATTAACGAATTTATCATGTCTAATTTCTTTGTATTAAAATGAAAATATTCTTCCATCTTCTAAATGTTGTGTCTTATTTTCTTGTCCTACACCAAAAAAAATATGTTAATTAAGAGAAAATTGATTGTTCCAAAAAGATATAAAGCAATAAGTATTAATCTATTGATTGACCGTCTAGGTAAATTGAAAGATATCCTACTTCATATTATGAGATTACAAATAACCATAGTTGATATATAAAATTATGAAAATAATGATTATTTAATTTAATAAATAAAAAAATAAAATTGACACAAATTCCTATGATATGAAGTTAGGAGAGAGAAAAAGTATTAAAAAAAAGTGGGGGAGGGAAGGAAGAGGTCTAGTACTAGTTTTTACTAACATTTTTTTAAGTTTTATTAACAGAAGAATTAAGAAATATATTATATCAGTTTTTATAACCAACGAAAAAATTACTCATTTTATACCACTTTTTGATTGTTAGAGAAAAAAATTTCAAATACATATGTGTTTTTCTGATTGAATAGGCTTTGAGAAGGAAATTTAGTAATTTATTAAAATACAAACCTATAGAAAGGACACTTCAAATGAAATTAATTTTCTACTTCTTCATAAATAATACATATGTTATATGCGTACAACACACACACACGCTCACTCTCAAAGTCAAGTTTTTTTATCTATTTGTAGGATTTTTAAAAATTAAATAGAGTATTTGGATAAATAAAAGGATATTTAAGTAATTTAATTTTTAAATTCCAAATTCATATTTTTAATGTAATATTAATATAAATTATACATGTGTTTATTCACAATTTAAATTTACTCCTATTAAAAATTGACAAGGCTTGAAACCGAAGCACTCAACTAAAAATAGTTTCAGAAACCAAATAGTTGTGCATTAATGGATGATTTGTCTAGCCATATCTTCTAGTTTAATTCATAGCATAAGGTCATTGATCTTGTCTGCTCGCTTCTTCTAATTAGGTTCAAGACAATCTTATCATGTTTTATACTCGATCAAATAGAAAATGTATTTTGTAGAGTTTAAACTCTCTATATATATGTTATCTAAAAAATAATAACAGATAACTTTATTTAATAACTGTAGGTTGAAAATCTAAAATAATGAAAAATAACTTATTATAACAAGTGTATTATTTTGATAGTGCAGAAGTCACTCTTTACACTTTAGTGTATATACTTCAAATAATTTTTGTGTATGAGACAGCTAATTAATTAACATATATCTATATGCTGTATTCCTATTTTCTGTTGTGGAGATAATCGGAAAAAAAATGAGGAAAAGACACTAACATTATCCTTATAGAACATATGGGTATATTGATCTAGAATCCATGTGATTTTTATTTTTTTTCTCTTTGAGGCCAAAAAAGAAATTTAAAGCAAAGGGATTATCTAGCTATTCGAACCATTAAAAGAGGAAAAGAAAGAATAATATCTTAGACAGCTAAAGGGCTAGACGAATTAAATTGGGTATTTGGGTGTTTTTTGGAATCAAATTATATGGCTAAAATCCTACTATTAGACTTGTGATTTGTGAATGTACCAAACATCTTTTGATTGTTTAGATTTCTCTTTTTATTCAAAGGAATGAGGAGGTCTGAACCAAGAAAAAAAAACAATAAGTAATCCCGCCGTCTCAATTTTGTGTGATGTATTTTGACAGATATAAAATTTAAAAAATATAAGAAAATTTTTGAAATTTATGATTTAAAATAAATCATAAATATTTATTGATTATAAATTATTTTATTTAAATTAAAATAAATATTTTAAAATTAAATTATTACTAAATATAAAAATATTTTTTTTAATAAATTAAAAAAAAATGTATCAGATACATTGTGAAATCTGTTGACCATTAGTTGACTATTGACTAATCCGGAGATGGAGCCCACTTATCATAACACTGTTTTCTTGGTCTTTGATTTTCCACATGTTCCATGATCATCTTGGCATTCTGTGCATTTCTTTTCCTTTTTCTTTTCCTGTGCTTCATACGTGCCTTTTGGTGAGAGAATAACAAAAATGGTTCGACATATTTAAAATAGTCATTTAATATATTTTTAAATAATTTTAATTTTTTAAATTTATTAGAAGTGGGAGTCTTGTCACCTTTAAATATTTAATAAATTCTAGCTTTAAGATTTAACTTCCCATGAAAAATAATTAACCTGAAACATGCAGGGGCGGAGGCAAAGGTTACGAGGGATCCCATTAATTTCTTTCGTTTAAATATTAATATAAAAATATAGTCAAATTAATTTATATATACATAGATATATATATATATGTTATTGAATTTCATTTGGCATAAAAATATTTTTTTTTCTAAATTCCTGATTCCACCGTTACAAACAAATAAATAAGAGTTTTTTTCCCACAATAATCCCTATATTATATTTCTCATTTACTGAATGGATTGAGTTAATCCCTATATTAGGAAAAACCAATTCAAGACTAGTCCCACTAATTACACAACTTGTTTCGTTTCCGTCTTGTCTTGTATCCTTTAACTCTCCAAAACTAACTCATAAACTATAATAAAATTTATATTCAAAAAAAAAAAAAAGTGGGACAGAGAGAGAAGAGACAAATATTATATATACAAGAGAGAGAGTGACAAATAAAGATTGTTCCTATGTGACCATTTTATTTATGGAAAATAAGAGTAGATAATGACTTTAAAACTCTTACGAGCTGACTTATCATTGACACAAAGTGACAGAAAATGCAATAAATTCAATGCAGCCACTCCAAAGAACCAACTAGCAACTTCGGCAGCAAAGATCGACACAGGAACATATTTTCTTAGTGTGATAAAAAAGAAACTTTTTTCTTAATTCTTTTATCTTTGGTTTTATAATTTGAGTACCTAATAGAAAAATGGACATAGGGAGCACATGTTTTCTGTCATAGGAGGTGGTGTGGGTATCAATGGATCATTTCCTAATGGTTTGCTTATGAATAGGCATGCTAAAACATTCATGATTAAGCCAAAAGGTTACTGGTCAGTGGCCACCACTCTCAACTTGTTTACTTCATTCCCATACTATTCAACACTTGGTGGGCCACTATGCTGCTTCTATTCTCACTTATTGCCTTTTTGTTTTTTTGTTGCCTAGGAACTTTCTAGCTCAATCCGGACAATAAATCCCTACGCTCCCTACCTATGTAGGATATCTCTCTAGCATTTCTATTTCTATTACAATATATGTTACTCTCTCCGTTGGTTTTTAGTTAATAGATATATTAAAAATATTTATTTTTATTATAAATGTATTTATATTGTAATGAATATTTATAAAGATATTTGCATTGTAGTAAATGTTTGTATTTATATTATAGTGAAGGTGTATCTTTTGAAAAAAATTCAGGAGATATTATTCCTATAAATAGATAGTTTTTTTCATTGTAAATCATCCCTCAAGAGAAATAAAAATTATTCTCTCTTTCTCTACAATAATATTTTTCATCTTGCTTTATTATTTTATTACATGTTATCAGCACGAGTATCTGGCCAAAAGAATAAGATAGAACCACAATTAAATAAGTAAATGTTCTCCTTACTTTCGTTTAATTCATGTTGTTACTGGTTGGATTGCTACCAGGTATGTTTTCTTCATAGTCATCCCAACACTGGCATATGTTTCTTTATCGTGTGAGAGATTGGCTTATGAATTTGTAGAGCTTACCAGTCATACTTATATTTTAAATTTAATTTCACGGGGTCTGAAAACAAATTTGATTGATCTTTATAAAATTCATGAATTGCAAAGCTTAATGTCTATACTTGAAACTTATAGATGAGTGTGCTGAAGTGATTAAATATGGGAATCTTATTCCACTTACTTGAACAGGATTTTTCTTTGGTATAATTATATTAATATATTCTGATATTTTTAACATGGTCATGTGGAAGCTCTCTTAAAAGGATGCAAGTTTTTATTTTTTAATTTAATATCAGCAAGTTATGCGGTTCCCATTACTGTAAATAGATTATTTTTGTTATTATGTTGGTGCGAATGGCACAACAAAATCTGGCAGCAGAAGTTATATTTTCATAGGTTTATCATGCCAAAGTAATAGTATCGGCCTCTACTTCTTGACGAGGGCTTGATATTGAAGTATATCATTGTAAAAATTCTTGTACGTTCTGAAATAATTTAAAAGATAGATTTGATCACTCGAAGATGGTCATTCTTTCACAAACATATTTTAGTTGGATGCAGTGAATCTTGAAACGCCATTAAAAATGAAAATAAAGCATCAAATCAAGATCGTGTTAAGGCTGTGATATTCTTGCGTCATCATCTTGATGAAATTTTGAAAATTGAATATCTCACTATTAAGGATTCACTTGTTTTGTGGAATAGCCTAAAAGAAAGGTATGACCACCAAAAGATAATCATCCACCCAAAGGCACGATATGATTGAATCCATCAAGACTATAAGTCTGTTCATGAGTACAACTCTCCAACATTCAGAATTGTTCCTCAATTGAAACTATATGGAGAGACTATTAGTGATGTTAATATGATGGAATATGTGGTAGTACACAAAATTAATTGAGAGCTCCGGAAGAGCTAATGTGTTACTATTGTAGTAAGTCTCAAAAGAAAACTTATAAGTTTCAAAAATATTGAAAAATAAAGAAATAAATTGAGACTATAAATTATGGGAAGATCTAATATCTTCATATTACTACAATTGAAGAAGGTTATAACTATTGATGTAAAAGATTACCCGCCGTTTTCTTTTGTTTGTAGTATATAAAAATGGGATGATGATGAAATCACATGCGAAAGTAAACTAAAAGTTTACTGAAATAAAGATAAGTTGTCATAATTGGTTGGCCATCCCGGTTCAAATGTGATGCAAAAATAATTGAAAATTCACGTGGTTATATGTTGAAGAAATAAAAGATTCTTTAAGAATTCTTTTATGTTGCTTGTTCTCGTGATAGAATGATCATTATATCAGCTAAGATTGGGATTATATTTTCTGAAATTTTAAAAACTTATAAAAAGGTGAATATGGATCCATTCACTTTCCATGTGAACCATTTGATATTATATAATTTTAATAGATGCATCTATGGTATGGTCACATATGCTTTATTATCAACTTGTAATTGATTTTTGCAAGGTTGTTTGCTCGAATTATTAAATTAAGAGCATGATTCCCAATTATAAAATCATGTTGATAATGTTGGTTTATATCTAAGTTGGTTTAGTAGAAATTGTATGCCTCCAATTATATCTAAGCCATTAATTATGAGAGCATAACCCCCAAATAAATTTTGGTGCGAGACATGCAACAACACTTGAATGCATCAAGCCAACAAGGTTCCCCTATCACAATTGGTTCAGGGTCAGATACCAAATAATTCCATCCAAAGATTTGATTTGCGGTATATGATTCAATTGCTCCATCATAACACACAAAGATAGGTCCCAAAATGAGGTTGGGAGGGGAGAGGGGGTAAATGTAAGTTTTTCTAACATTAGGGGAGAAGTGATTAGCAGCTGAAATTGTGTGTTGAATGAATTATCTAGATTCTCGAAAAAAATGTGTACTTAAAGTTCAAGAGATATTTCACTTGCAAAAATAATAAATTAATTGCCAGATGTATTTGTTGACCCTATTTTATAATTCAGCTGTAAATTCTCTAATGAAAATTAGAGTCCTTGAGGACAAATCTATGACACACTTGAAGCGTGATAGATCAATTGATTCTACAAATAAAATCTCCTTGAAGAAGGAAAAGAGAAAATAATCACGATGGTCAGAATAATTAGGCAAGTGCTTTAAAAAGAGCAACACGACTTAATACTTCATAAAACCTTGACAAAGGTTCAGTACCTAAATTGATGAAAAATAAAGAGATCTTGATAAGTTATGTCGTATTGAACTGATATCAAAATGATCGTCGACGATACCTTTGAAAAAATGTAGCGCTCAATATTATAAATATTGATGAAGATCTTGAATTCAAATCTGTCAAAAAGTGTGGATAGATAAATGATTGGTCAAATAAAAATACGCAATTCAAGTATAATGTCACTGGGGTATAAATAGATTCTTGTGCGAAAGGAAAAATAATAATAAAATCGTAAAATAGTATGACTTGTGCCTTGTGGCATAAAAAATTTTTGCAAATCCAGATATTATTATATGGAGAGATCCTCATGTGGTGGATGCAATTATTTTAGGGTTGCTCATAAGTCTAGCAATACATGAAAAAGTTGATATGCGTATAATGAAATTATTTTCATGTTTAGATAGAAAGTGAAGGATATATGAAAATCCTTGAAAGATTTAAAAAGTTTTAAAGAGATTCTACCCAATTGATTGTGAGATAACTCAACATAAATAAAGATCAATTTTGATCTCATGAAAATGGTTAGGAAGTACCATATCTTAATGTAAATGGTGCACTAATATATCTTGCTAACATTATAAGACCTGATATAGCCTTTTCGGTTAATTTGTTAGTAGGAGGCATTGGAATGGGATCAAACACATAATCCGGTATCTAAAATGGACTATCAATATGAGTTTATTTTATTTTAACAATTCCAGTCTCAATTTTGTTGGTTATACTGATGTTGGGTATTTATCTGACCCACACAAAGCTCGATCTCAAATTGGCTACATGTTCATATATGGAGGTACTGCCATATCTTGGAGATCTACAAAGAAGCTTCTCGTAGTCACTTGATCAAATCATGCTAAGATAATAGCTATTCATGAAGCAAGTCGAGAATGTGCATGGTTGAGGTCCATGATACATCTCATTAGAGAAAAAATATGATTTGAAACGTGACAAAGTACCTACAATTTCATATGAAGACAATATAGCATGCATAACACAATTAAAGGGAGGGTTCATAAAAAGGAGATAGAATGAAGCACATCTCGCGAAAGTTTTTCTACACACATGAACTCCAAAAGAATGGTGTTATCAACGTGCAACAGATTCATTCAAGTAACAATTTGGCTGATTTGTTCACCAAATCTCTACCAACTACAACTTTCAAGAAGATGGTACACAAGATCGGATGTAAAGATTCAAGGATGTTCTGATTAAGGGGAGTTAATATGCGTTGTACTATTTTTCTCTTACAAGGTTTTGTCCCACTGAATTTTTCTTGTAAGGTTTTTAATGAGTCAGCCAAAATGTGTATTATTAGATATGTGTACTCTTTTTTCTTCACTAGATTTTTTTCACTGGATTTTTTCTAGTAAGGTTTTAACGAGGCACATTATCTATCAAATAGATATTCAAGGGGGAGTGTTATAAATGTATTTATATTATAGAGAATGTCTATAAAGGTATTTGTATTATAGTGAATATGTCTATTTGTATTATAGTGAAGGTCTATTTTTTGGAGAAAAGTTAGTAGGAATCATCCCTATAAATAAAGGAGTTCTTTTCATTATAAATCATCCCTTAAGAGAAACAAGAATTATTCTCTCTTCTCTCTTTCTCTACAATATTCTTCCTCTTGCTTTATTATTTCATAGCAATATCAAAATAGTTGTTAATATAGAAATTCAAGAAGTAATTGATCATTTTTTTCAACTCTATCTTTAGTATTTAAGTCACTTAAGAATATGAAAAAAAATAATTATTATATATTTTCAAAAAGTTCTATCAATTAATATGTTATATTAGTCAAATTATAATTCCTATTAATTTTTTCTTAAAACAAGTGTAAACCTTATCCTTACAACTAAAATAGAACAAGGGGAGTGCAAAAGGGTCATATTTACCTTTGTACTTTCACAAATAAGTTATATTTGCCTTTCGTTATATTTTTTCAACATAATTGCTCTTTTCATCCAATTTAGGGTCATATTTGCTCTTCTACTCTCAAAAAAGTCATATTTACCCCTATAATATTAAATCGCTATGTTTTCAATATATTTTACCCTTTTCATCAAATTTTAGGGTCATATTTGCCCTTGTACTCTAAAAAAAATATTCAACCCCTATTATATTAAATCTCCATGTGATCTGACCTTAATTTTCTTATGTGGTGCCTACATGACATGTATTTTTTTAAAATGAAATCTACTGATCCGCTTTAAACTTTTTTAACCTGCCCGACCCACTGTAAAATTAAAACTAAAAAATTTCATTGTTCATCCATGTTGGATACAATTTCTCCACTCAAATATCGTTCAAATTAAAATTCAACTTTTATTATTGCGATAGGATAATAATTATTTCAATATTTTTTTTACTGCACTGATTTTCTAACCACTAGTTGTAATACTTAAATTTTCATGTCTGATCCACTAAAATATTAAAATTATTGCAGTAACTATTACCCCATCGCAATAAAAAAAATTAAATTTTAATTTGATGGATGAACCATGAAATTCTTTGGTTTTAATTTTTTAGTGGATCGAGCGGGTTCAAAGAGTTTAAATGAGTTAGTAGAATTCATTGAAGAAATATATGTCACGTAGATACCACATAGAAAAATTAAGTTCGGACATGGAGATTTAATGTAACAGGGGTAATTATGAAATTTTTTTTAGAATACAAGGCCAAATATGACTCTAAAGTTAGATGAAAAGGATAAATATGTTGAAACATAGTGTTTTAATGTTATAGGGATAAATATGACCTTTTCGTAAAGTACAAAGGCAAATATGACCCTAAAGTTGGATGAAAAGGATAATTATATTGAAAAAGTATACTGATGGGTAAATTTAATCTAATTGTAAAAGTACAAAAGCAAATATAATGTTTTTCCCTCACAGATAGCTATTTTTCAATCTCTTAATTGAGAAATAATCATTATCATAAATTTTAAATTACACAAATAAAATTTCATGATAATAATATATAATCTTACAGGTATAATTTAAAAATTTATAACAATAATTATTTTTTAATACATTCAAAAAGTGACCAATTGTTTTCTATTTCTACCATTAATTGTTTAATAAGACACGTGTATGTTCCATTTATACATCAGGAAGGATATTTAAGTAAGTTTATAAGCTGATAAAGCTAGCTGCAAATATTATTTCATTATATGTGTTTGACAAATACAAAAAATATTTATAAATATAGACGGCTTAAGAATATTTGTGATCTAAAGAGAATGATGTAAAATTATAAAAAAATAATTAATTTCAGGTTTTTCTTTTTAAAAAAAAAAGATAATTGAAAGTTTAAAAAAATAGAACTTGATTTTTGAAAATAAATAATAATTTGATATCAGAATAAAATCTCATTATCTCACTTTAGTTGTTTTAGTGCTTGTGAACTTGAGAAGAATGTAATATATATATATATATATATATATATATATATATATATATATATATATATATATATATATATATATATATATATATATATATATATATAAGAGAATAGATATCTTACGGTAAGAGGGAAGTTTAAGACAACTTAAGTTTAGCCTCTCGAAAATAAGTACAGATATCTCCATATAGATTTGCAAGGTTCTATTAGACATAGCTTCATGACTTCAAAAAAATTGAAAATCTTAAGCTCTATTACCAAGTATGTCATGACCTAAATCTGACACCTAGGTCGCGATAGGGCACTTGATGGGCTACTACCGATAATGCAAATCCTTTAAGCTAAGGCACGTAAAAAAAAAATAGAAACTGAAAGAGAATACAACCTTAAACTGTATCAATATAAATATAGGTGCGGAAGTAAAGTAAATCATAAGTATGTCCATTTAAATTTAAACTATACAAGTCATAGAGCTATTAGAATCTGAGCTACAAGATATGAGACGTAACTCAATAATATAAAAATGTTATGTCCGTTAAGAGAAACTGGCCACCATGATCTAATGGAGGCTCACCTCTACTTAGATGACTGGTGAACACTGGAGTTACTGATTGGCTACCTGGTCACCGCTTGATCTTCTTGCATACATCCAAATAACAACAAGCGTGAGTCTAAAGACCCAACAAGATCGTCGTCTCCCCTCTCAGCTTACTTCGTAGAAAGTATTTAGAAATCATTGATAATTCATAAAGGCATAATCTAAGTAATACACGTATAATAATGATATACAAGTAAAACATCTGAACTAAATCTACAAATATTGCTAACAAATATAAACACAACATGAATACTATAATAAGTTGCTATGGGTTATAGGTTGCTTGTCTGACAAAACACAGGTGGTACATCAACCTCATATTTTACCCATATTTAGAGCCAAGGTGCCTATCTTACATGTTATCGCAATGCAGCGATCTCATGTCTTAGTCATCCTTACTAGCACTGCATGACTAGCCAGCCACCTACTCAGCATCATCGTAGTGTCCTCAACTAAGTTATAATGAATGTTAAACAGCTAATCAACTATCACATCATGCTTATATCAATAAAAAGTATCAAATAATAAAAAAATTACAATAAGCAACCATTTTGAGCTAACTAGATACATCATAATTAACCAACCTATCACACCCCAAACCTTGGGAGGCATGATCGGCATCCGATGCCTCACTTGACCGAGCGAACCTTACGATAATTTAACTACAACACCAGAGCCAGCGAGGCTCGATATCCAAACAACACAACAAAAGAATATATAACAGAGTTATAATACAAGCTGACTCACAGACTAACCAATAGATGTACAATAGGTTGACGAGGCCACCGAATGGAAATGACAACTCGGACAAGGGGCCTTCCGGGCCTACAACAATACTACAACCATAGAGAATATCTACGTGCCTCTATGAGTATAATAATAGTCAAATAATAGGGACAAAGCCCCGAACTACCCATTACTTAAACAACTGACAACTTTGGAAGACATGAAGCTTACCGATCTAGCTAAAACTATATTCAGTAATCAAGAACACAATATAACTACTGATCAACACTTGTAGAAATGAATGTAGTGCCCTGACTAGGGCGTCAGTACGAAAATGTACCAAGTATATAAGGCAAAAAAAGATGATATGATATAAATTACAAGTCGACAGATGTATAAAATAACAACAGGAAGTACATAAGGTATCAACAGAAAGAAAATTGCAAATCAAGTAAAGAAAGTAGAACCTACCTTACCCCCATAAACCTGACAAGTCCAAACAATAATAAAGCAATACCTAATTGATAAAATTCACTAGTCACAACCTATACCACTACAGGATCCACCAATAACATCTCACCTAACCTAACTCCAGGCTCTCACCGATCATGATCATCATCAATTCACAATTTTACTTCACCGCTAACTAGAACAAGCAATAATATAGATCAATACAATAATCACAATACACAAGCACAACCCTGTTGGAAATTGTCATAACTTGGGGCTATTGATTAAAATAAGTGAAACCCTACCAAAAACCATCATGGCCTGGGGGTTCTCACGATACATAGGTATGAGTCTTCTGAAATAGTCATAGTCCTGCAAACCTTCATAAGGCCTCGAGCTCGATCTTATCAAAAATAGTCATGGACCTACGAGTCATCGCTGAACTCTGAAGCCAATTCAAACAACAAGTACACAGTAATAGAAAAATAACACACAAATCATACACAAAAAAACCTACAACACAGCCAATCTAATCCACCAATTGGCCTACAACTCGACTTAAGTTCTATATTCCTTATCACCCTACCCATGTAATTACAAAGCAATTGAAGGATCATAACCTAATGACTCTATTCCTAAGCTTCACAAGCAATCCAAGAACTATAATATACAACACAATCTTTCAATCTAGCCAACACTATCCTTAGTTTTACAATAGGCAAATACGACTACCCAAGGACTACCAAAGTCACTACGAGCTCACTAACTTGTCTCTTCACTAATCCATCCGACTAGCCACATATACGACTTACACCTACAATAAAATAGCCCACATAGTATAGCCAAAATAGCCCGTAGCTCAACCCAAAAGGGTCATGAATCACCTCACAGTACAAGCCAATTTTGATGCGTTCTATTGCTCCTTATGACGTACACAACTGATTAAATGGCCTCAATTGATGAAGGAAAGACCCCAATCCAGCAACTTAAGCAACCATATATTCAACAGAAATTTCCAGCCACGGAGCAGTAAATTCGCACAACGACAATAAGAGCTTGGGTTTAACAACATCATGCCGGAAAGAGAGAAAGAAGGAGTCTTAACATACCTCTACAACGCCAAATAAAACTTAGCGAAAACTCACTCCATCAACACCATGAAATACTACGTAGAAGCAACCCTCAATATCACAAAAAATGTAGCTACAAGAATCCAACAAGAAGACAATGCAAACATGGCTTAAATAACAAGATTTCTATTATTTTAGCTATAGAAATTCCGAAACAACGATCTGCCAAGCCTCATGGATTAACTACTACACTATATAACTAAGATCAAGAATAATAGAAGCTTACCAATCTATGAAATACTGCGTAGAAGCAACCCTCAATATCAGAAAAAATGTAGCTACAAGAATCCAACAAGAAGACAATGCAAACATGGCTTAAATGACAAGATTTCTATTATTTTAGCTATAGAAATTTTGAAACAACGATCTGCCAAGTCTCATGGATTAACTACTACACTATATAACTAAGATCAAGAATAATAGAAGCTTACCAATCTTTTTAGCACGAGACAACCACCAAAAAGGCATAACACCGCTACAACATGTACCACATGACGTACTCGATGATCTAAACTCAGAAATGGATTCAAATCTTCAAACCAACCTCAAACTAGCTTGGAACCAAAGAGGTTTTTCTAGGGAGAGCTTTCCACCGACTCCATGTTCTAGAAAAGGAATTATGAGTGCTAGAACCAACCAAGGGGCTTTATATAGTCCTCCACCAACTTGGCCTGCTTTGATGTGCCTGCTTGTACAGTCTTGCAAAAATATGAATATTTCTTTATTCCAAAGTCGTATTGGCAAACGTTTTAATGCATTGGAAACTACACATCTAGAAATTTAATTTGATCGATAGAAGGCACCCTAAATAATCATAAATTGAGAGATGTGATTGTTCCAACTCACGTTATCTATATGGGTTTGTTAAAAAATATATCATTTTAAATTTCTCTACATGGCTAAAATTACTACTTCCATTAAAATATTAATAAAACATAATAATCTTGTAAAGTTTAACACATATACTAGCATATCATAGTTGAAATTTTTTTCATAAATAATAAGGGATAAAATGTATTTTTTTCGGATTCTAATTTAATCAGATGTCATCTAATATATGGGGTATTACATCCTTCTCCCCTTTGAAAAATTCGTCCTCGAATGTTAACGATATGAACGAATAAGTTCTAGGGGTTGCATGCGACAACAATACTCATATGATCAACCAGGATCTGCGGGTCTACAATAAAATGACTCCAAACAAGATGACCTTACACCATGCCAAGGTGAAAAATATAGCTCCAACCATAATTATGATGAAGGATCTTACCTACCGCTACGTCTAGCCACTGGTCGACTATACTCCATCAGATTGCAAGCGTTACCTACACAAGTTATCAAACGTGAGTCTAGACCTGACTTCTATGATATCCGACTTCTCGGCATGATTTTGATCTAGAAAGTGTTATACCCCAGAAGCCCAAGGATCAGACCCGGGATTTGAAACGGAGAAAAACCTAAAATTTGGCACCAGACACAGAACGAGTCGTGAGGAGACCCGTGAGAGGAGCCCATGAGTCGTTATGTGACTCGTGGGGAGGCCAGGGAATGAATTTGAAATTTTGGAATTTGGATCCCACGGACGTGACCACGGCTCGTGGTCAGCCCCATGAGTTATTAGGTCAGCCGTGGGGTGGGTGAGTAAGAAGTGAGAAGGAAGGAAGGAAGTATACTTGACAGGAGGTCCCTACGGGTCGTGGTTAATCCCCACGATTTGTAGGGACAGTTGTGGACAAGAAGGGAATGATTTTGTAGAAGCTAAGGCAGTGCACATCACGGATGGCGACCACGAGTTGTGGTCACCTGGTCACGAGTCGTTATGTCCTCCATTATGAGCCCAGGAGACCTGTTGAGTAGTGTACTTCATGGATCAAGCCACGAGTCGTGGTCAGAGGGAACGAGTTGTTATGTCCCTCATTAGGACCATCTGGCAATTATTTTCTGCGAATTTAGTAAGGGCTTTTTCATAATTCCTAAGTTCCCAGGGCCTAAACTATGTTGTTTTGAGTTATGAAAAGTGACTTTTAAAGAGGTTAAGTTCATTTTAGGCCATTTTCATATTCATGCATGCAAGAGTGATAGACTAAAGAGGTGATCAAGGCAATACTTTAAGGTTTTCTTCAATTCCTTCTTGGGAATTCAAGGGAGGGTTAGAATCAACCATTTGCAGGTAATGTAAGGTTATGAATGAGTGTTTTCGTTCACACCCATGCCCAATCTCTCCTAATTCATGAAGTTTTGTTTAAAAATCTTATGGGGTCTTATCTTAAATCTTGTGGAATTCTAATGATCTATCCATCAGTTATTATTTCTCATGTTTTACACCATATTTATGAATCATGATCAGATTTTAAAACTAATTCGATTATAAATTTATTGATTTCAATTTCTAGTAAATTATGCCTAATTATGCATGTCCTATGATTAATTGAGTTATGATCTCTACTACCATCATTGATATTCATAAACCCATCACGATTTATGACTCATAATGTAGATTTATTCAAATGCCCATTATGGAATTATATTTACAAAGCCTATGCATTGATCTATAAGTATGCATGAACCTCACGATTTTAATAATTTTGTTTTGGCTGACTCACGGGCTTTACCCTATGGCTAGTCACGTATTTACAAGCGCACTTATGATTATCATGATTTAACTAGACCATAATTTCATATGTGTTGTCCTATGAGCATTATATATATTTTGGGAGTAGTATTTAATACCGAGCTAGTCATGTATTTACAAGCACACTTATGATTATCATGATTTAACTAGACCATAATTTCATGTATGTTATCCTATGAGAATTATATATGTTTTGGGAGTAGTATTTAACACCGAGTAGGTTTGGGGCCCAGGTTTTGCCCCGAATCTCAGAACTACGTGCCACCGTAGGACATGATGGGACCTCCTTTATAAATGTCCCCTTGCCCAAATGGACCCTTTCATGTGTGATATCACGCCCTTCATGGTTCTACCCTTGGAAAGGTATGAACACCCCCTCGACTAGGGATTTACAGGTCGGGCTCCATATGTGCTCATATGGGGTATGTCGGTTATAAGAATCTCCCACTGTTCCTCATGTTTCATTCATCGCTATGTTTACGTTATTTGGCTCAAGTGATGATTTAATTAAGTTTCTCTCATGACAATGATAAAGAATGGTTTACGAACGAATTAAAAACTTTGAGCCTTATGTTATCTTATGGTATTTATGTTACGAGCATGTTGTCCCACAATTATGATTATTTATAAGATTTTATATAATTTAATTTTTGTTTTACTTACCTTGCATACTCGGTATATTCCACGTACTGACCGCATATTCTATGCTGTATTGTTTCATGATACAGGACCGGGCTTTCAGGCTCAGCCCCGTTAATAGTCCATTTCAGAGTTTAGCATCCAGCCTTTTGGTGAGTCCTCATTCTCCGAGGACCATATGTTTCAGATATTAATGTCCCGTTTTGCTTTCAGTTTTGCTGGGTTAGTTGGGGATGTTGTCCCATCAACCCATCTGATACGATAGAGGCTTTCAGACTAAGTGTAGAACTCAGCTATTATGTAATTATGTACGTTCCGCTTATCATTCTAAGTTATGTTATGTTTATGTTTCCGATATATCTTCATGTTAATTATTCTGCTTAATGATATGAATTTAGATGAATGTTCGTGCCATGGGTCGACTTGGAGTCTCTCGGGGCTCCTTGTCCGGTGTTCCGATATGTGTCTACGTTCGGGTCATGACCAACTTGGTATCAGAGCAATAGGTTTGAAGTTTCCTAGGCTGTCTGAAAGCCACGTTAAGTAGAGTCTTTTTCATAGGTGTGAAGCATGCCACACTTATGACGAACAGGCTACGAGACGTTTAGGAAATGTCCCCTTCTTTCATGATCTATGTCGTGCGATGAAATGTCTTCCTATCCTTATAATTCATGCTATTCACGAGTGCAAAATCATGGCTCCTCGAAGAATGAATGGAAGGAGGAATGGAAATGGAGACGGCCATAAGGATGGCAACGGGAATGTGCACCAGCAGGCCCCACCAGTTCTGGAGCACCAGACATCAGAGCCAGTTGCCCATGCTAAGTTTCGGGCTGCTATTCAGATGCTTGCAAAGTCATTAACTGCTCAGGTCAATCAGCAGTCCGTTGCGCATGTTTCGCAAAATAGTAATGCAACGGCAGCTCAAGTCTAAGACTTCTTGAGAATGAATCCACCAGAGTTCCTCGGGTCAAAGGTAGATGAGGGCCCGCATGAATTCATCGATGAGATTCTGAAAACACCCAGGTCTTGGGGGTGGCAAATGGAGAGTGCATTGATTTTGCCTCTTATCAGCTGAAAGGGGTGGCGCATATCTGGTTTAAGCAATGGAGAGACAGTAGGGCAGTGGGGGCAGGCCCTATTGGTTGGGAAGAGTTTCATACAACCTTTCTGGATCGGTTCTTCCCTCGCGATATGAGGGAACTGAAGGCGGACGAGGTTGTATATATAAATTAGGGTTATATATTAGTTCAGGAGTACGCTCTACAGTTCACCCGCTTATCCAAGTATGCACCAGAGTTTGTGGCAGACCAAAGGGTTCGGGTGAGCTGATTTGTGCATAGAGTGGCAGACTACCTAGATAAGGACTGTAGGATCGCCATGCTGCATCGGGATATAGATTTTCCCCACATAGTGCTGCATGCTCAATAGATAGAGTCAGTGTATCAGAGGTAGAGAAAGGCCAAGAGGGCCAGGACAGACAATTATGGGATTTCTCAGTCTAGATCAGGGGGTGGACAGCGCCAGCAGTCTTATCACAGGTCTTTTTCTCCACCACCATCATCAGCTAGTACACCATCTAGATCACGAGGGAATCGGAGGAGCAGGGCTTTAGAATCAAGAGGCCAGGGTAGCATGCAGATAGAGCGCACTTTCCCAGCTTGTGCAAGGTGCAACAAGAATCACCCAAGGAGGTGCCTAGTTGGCTCAGACGCTTGTTTCTGGTGTGGAAAACCCAGACACAGACTCAGGGATTGCCTTTTGGCCAGATCAGGGGGCGGTGGAGCCTATATGCCAGTCGCAAGTTCAGCCGCTCCAGTAGAACGTCCCTCTCAGTAGGGTGCCTCGGCTAGTTCAACCGGCTGTTAGCCCCAAAACAGGTTCTATGCCTTAGCAACCCGTCAGAAGCAGGAGACTTCACCAGATGTGGTTACTGGTATGTTATGAGTGTTTCACCTTGATGCTTATGCTTTGTTAGATCCAGGGGCTACTTTGTCCTTTGTGACACCTTATATTTCTATTAGCTTTAGAGTCAGTCCCAAAACTCTTTCAGAACCATTTTCAGTTTCTACTCCCGTTGGTGATTCGGTTGTAGTTAGGCGGGTGTATAGAGGGTGCCCGATTATTATATTGCATAAAGTCACCTCCGCGGACCTTGTAGAGTTAACCATGACTGACTTTGACATTATTCTTAGCATGGATTTGTTGTATGCGTGTTATGCTTCTATTAATTGTAGAACCCGAGCAGTAGTGTTCAGATTTTCGGGTGAACCAGTCTTAGAGTGGAAGGGTAGTTCAGTTGTGCCTGTAGGTAATTTTATTTCCTACCTTAAGGCAAGAAAGATGATTTCTAAGTGTTGTGTGTATCATCTAGTTAGGGTTAAGGATGTTGATTCCGAGACCCCGACTATCCAGTCAGTTTCGGTAGTGCGTGAGTATCCGAAGTGTTCCCTGATGATTTATCGGTTATTCCTCCCGAGAGGGAAATTGATTTTGAAATTGACCTTCTTCTTAACACACCACCTATATCTATTGGCCCCAGTCGAGCTAAAGGAGTTGAAAGAACAGTTGAAGAACCTGTTAGATAAGGGTTTCATTAGACCGAGCAAGTCTCCATTGGGTGCACCAATTTTATTTGTCCGAAAGAAGGATGGTTCCCTTCAGATGTGCATTGAATATCAGCAATTGAATAAAGTCACCATTAAGAACAGGTATCCTTTACCCATGATTGATGATTTATTCTATCAGCTTTAGGGTGCCAAGTGTTTCTCCATGATAGATCTCAGATCTGGGTACCATCAGCTCAGAGTTCGAGAGACTGACATCCCGAAGATAGCCTTCAGGATGCGGTATGGCCATTATGAGTTTGTAGTTATATCTTTTGGACTAATGAGTGCTCCTGCAGCTTTTTATAGACTTGATGAATAGGGGGTCCAAGCCATACTTGGATATGTTCGTGATTGTGTTTATTGATGACATCCTGATATACTCTAAGAGCGCGGAGGAACATGCCGCTCATTTGAGAATAGTGCTTCAGACTCTCAAGGATCGCCAACTATATGCCAAATTTAGCAAGTGCGAGTTTTGGTTGAACTCTGTCTCATTTTTAGGCCATGTAGTATCAGGTGAGGGCATAAAGGTGGATTCTCAGAAAATAGAGGCGGTGAAGAATTGGCCTAGACCGTTGAATCCTTCAGATATTCAGAGTTTCTTGGGTTTACCTGGCTACTATCGGAGATCTGTTGAGGGTTTCTCATCTATTTCAGCACCTTTGACCAAATTGACTTAGAATAAGGTGAAAATCCAATGTTCGGAGGCTTGTAGGAAGAGCTTCCAAGAGTTGAAGACTTGACTTACTTCATCATCGGTGTTAACTCTACCGAAGGATACCGATGGGTTTGTGGTGTATTTTGATGCTTCAGCAAAGGAGGTGGTTGGAGCTGCTAAAGGACTACGATGTGAGTGTCCTTTACCATTCGGGTAAGGCCATCATAGTAGTGGACGCACTTAGTAGGCTGTCTATGGAGAGTATGTCCCATGTGGATGAATGGAAGAAAAAGTTGGTGAAGGATGTACATCGACTCGCAAGGTTGGGAGTTAGGTTGGTTGACTCGACCAATGGCGGTGTAGTGGTTCAGAACGGATCAGAATCATCCTTGGTGACTGATGTATAAACTAGGCAAGATGAGGACCCGATCTTGGTAAAGTTAAAGGAAGCCGTTCAGAATCAGAAGGTGGAGGTCTTCTCCAAAGGGGGAGATGGTGTGCTTCGGTATCAAGGTCGCCTATGTGCTCTGGATGTTGATGATTTGAGGAGTCGGATGTTGCACGAGGCTCATGGATCCAGGTATTTTATCCATCCAGGTACCACCAAGATGTACTGTGACTTACGGGAAGTTTATTAGTGGAATGGAATGAAGAAGGATATCGCAGAATTCGTAGCAAAGTGTTTGAACTGTCAGCAAGTAAAGGTTGAGCATCAGAGGTTGGGAGGCGTGCTTCAAGATATCAGTATTCCTACTTGGAAGTGGGACGAAATCAACATGGACTTTATCACAAGCTTGCCTCGCACTCGCCGGCAATATGACTCCATTTGGGTTATGGTAGACAGGTTGACCAAGGCCTCTCATTTTCTACCGATAAAAACCACGAATTCAGCGGAGGATTATGCCAAACTGTATATCCGAGAGCTATTCCAATTGCATGGAGTTCCCTTATCCATCATTTAAGACAGAGGTACTCAATTTACCTCTCATTTTGGAGGTCGTTTCAAAAAGGGCTTGGTATATAGGTTAAGCTCAACACAATATTTCACCTGCAAACAGATGGCCAAGCGGAGTGGACAATCCAGACTCTCGAGGACATGTTGAGAGCATGCGTGATTGACTTCAAAGTTAGCTGGAATGAGCATTTGCCTCTTATCGAATTTGCATACAACAACAACTGTCATTTTAGTATCCAGATGGCACCGTTCGAGGCATTCTACGGGCGGAGATGTAGGTCGCCCATTGGATGGTTTGAGGTTGGAAAAATGGTGATGATAGGACCAGATTCGGTTCATGAGGCAATGAAGAAGGTTCAGTTGATAAGGGACAGGTAGAAAACTACCCAGAGTCACCAAAAGTCCTATGCCAACGTGAGAAGGAGAGAATTAGAATTTGAAATTGATGATTGGGTATTTCTGAAGGTGTCTCTCATGAAGGGAGTGATGAGGTACGGAAGGAAGGGGAAGCTTAGTCCCTGCTATGTAGGGCTCCACGCGTGCTCATATGGGGTATGTCGGTTATAAGAATCTCCCATTGTTCCTTATGTTTCACGCATTTCTATGTTTATGTTATTTGGCTCAAGTGATGATTTAATTAAGTTTCTCCCATGACTATGATAATGCATGGTTTATGAACGAATTAAAAACCTTGAGCCTTATGTTATCTTATGGTATTTATGTTACGAGCATGTTGTCCCGCTGTTATGATTGTTTATAAGTTTTTATGTAATTTTAAATGTCCGTTTTACTTACCTTGCATACTCGGTACATTCCACGTACTGACCGCATATTCTATGCTGTATTGTTTCATGATACAAGACCCAGCTCTCAGGTTCAGCCCCATCAGTAGTCCATTTCAGAGATTAGCATCCAGCCTTTTGGTGAGTACTCATTCTCCGAGGACTATATGTTTCAGATATTGATGTCCCTTTTTGCTTTCAGTTTTGCTGGGTTAGTTGGGGATGTTGTCCTATCAACCCATCTGATATGATAGAGGCTTTCAGACTAATTGTAGTACTCAGCTGTTACGTAATTGTGTATGTTCCGCTTATCATGCTAAGTTATGTTATGTTTATGTTTCCGCTATATCGTCATGTTAAGTATTCCGCTCAATGATATGAAGTTAGATGAATGTTCATGCCATGGGTTGACTTGGAGTCTCTCGGGGCTCCTTTTCCTGTGTTACGATATGGGTCTACGTTCGAGCCATGACGCAAAGAAGGGTAACAATCTTGGATATCCTGTAGCCTCCTGTTTATAAGTACTGTACGCAATGCACATATAAACAAGAATCTATTAGACACGGCTCATAGACTCCCTAGGACGCAACCTGCTTTGATATCAAGTTTGCCACACCCTAAACCTAGGGAGGCGTGACTGGCATCCAGAGCCTAACTTGACCCAGAAAATCCTGCGATAATAAAACTATTACAAGCCAGAGCCAGTGAGGCTCAGCATCGCAACAACAATATATAATAGAGTTATAATAGAAGCTGGCTCATAGAACAACCAATAGATATATAATAGGACAACAAGGCCATTGAATGGAAATGACAACCTGGACAAGGGGCCTTTCAGGCTTACAATAATACTACAACCAAAGCGAATGTCTATGAGCCTTTGAGTAAAATTATAGTTAAATTATCGGGATAGAGTCCCGAACTATCCACAACTCAAACACGACTACCCAAGGACCACCAAAGTCAGTATGAGCTCACTAATTCGTCTCTTCACTAATCCATCCAACCAGCAACACATATGACTTACAACTACATCAAAACAACCCCAAAAATATAGCCAAACCAGCCCTAGCTCAACCCAAAAGGTTCACGAATCACCTCACAACACAAGCCAATTTTGATGCATTCTATCGCCCCTCCCTATGTACGATAATCAGTTAATCGGACACTCGATTACACAACCTTAATTGAAGAGGAAAAGAACCCAATCCAGCAGCCCAAACAACCACTTATTCAACACAAATTTCCAGCCAAAAAGCAATAAATTCGCATGACGACAAGAAGAGTTTGGGTTTAACAAAATCATGCCAGAAATAGAGAAAGAAAGAGTCTTAACATACCTCTACAATGTCAAATAAAACTTAGCTGAAACCCACTCCATTAACACTACGAAATAATTCCTAGAAGCATCCCTTAATACCCAAAAAAATGCAGCTACAACAACTCAACAAGAAGACAACGCAAACATGGCTTAAAATATGATTTTTCTACGGATTTAGCTATATAAATTTCGAAACAACAATCTACCAAGCCCCATGGATTCACTACTATAGTATATAACTAAGAATCGAGAAGAATAGAAGCTTAGTAATCTGTTTGCATGAGATAACCACCAAAAAGGCACAAAAACATCACAACAACGCGTACCACATGACGTACTCGACGATCCAAGCTCGAAGATAGATTTGGATCTTAAAACAAACCTCAAACTAGTTTAGAAACTAAGAGGAGCTTCTAGGGAGAGCTTTCCACTGCTTCCAAGTTTTGGAAAATGAATTATGAGTGCTAGAACCGGCCAAGGGACTTTATATGGTTCTCTACCGACTTGACCCGCTTTGATGTGCCTGCTTATGTAGACTCGCAAAAATGCGAATACCCCTCTAGTATAAAGTCATACTGGAGAACGGTTTAATGTATTAGAAACTATACTCATAAACCTTCAATTTGATAGGTAGTAGGTACCCTAACTCCTCATAAATTAGGAGATATGGTCGTTCAAAATCATGTCATCTTTATGGGTTTGTTTGAAAATATACCATCTTAAATTTCTCTATAGGGCTAAACTTATATTTTTGTTATTAATAAAACATAATAATCTTGTAAAGCTTAACATATACACTAGTGTATCATAATTTAAAATTCTTATAATAATGAGGCATAAAATATATTCTTTTCAAATTCTAGTTTAATTGGATGTTCTCGAACGTGCAGGGTGTTACACAATCTAACTCATGTTTTCTCACTCACAGGAACTAGATGATTTAAATACACACAAGCATCACATATTTCATGAACTAAATATCATAATGGTCATGATGACACCTACTCCTAATCCCATAGGCGAACTATGATCTAATTTTAAAACCATTTGTCCAGTTATCATGCAGAAAATTAAAGTGAGAATAATATCAAAGTTGATAACTTGGGTCTCATAATGAATATCATGTGAAATAGAAAAATACACTCCAAAACCTAGTGTCATAAGTACAAGAGCTTCTAATGTACAAATACAAAAACATAACAAGTCTTTAATACAACTATCTGAAGTAAAAGGATAGGATGTAAATAAAAAGAGGTAGATCTAGTATTGAATCAGCTAAGTAGATCCCCTGATAACTCTAACTAGCAGCATCAACAGTCATTAACTCCATGTGCTCCGTTGGTACTCGGGACAGACTCCGCAAGCAAATCGGCGAAGCAAGTATAGTGTGAGTACAGAAATTAAGGTGTACTCAACAACATCATCAATCGTCTCTAAACTAAAATAGCGGTGATGATTGATCTTACAAATGCTTACTCTCATACATTAATAACTATTGGTTCAATAAGAATATAAAAATAATCTAACAAAGAAGAGATAAAATAATTTCACAGTTCAACTAGATATCAGAATCAATAGCTAGAACAGATAATTGTGGACCAACTCAGCATAAGATAATAAGCTTAACAACTCCAATAAATTAAAAATAATGAATGAAATACGCAATATGATGCAACTTGAGCTAACTGAAATATCACAAATGAATATGAAATATAATGTGATGCAATGTCCAAATACAACCGATACAAACACACACACACACAGAGACTCTTCTTTTGTCAGGTAGACATGACCCTTGAAGTCCATATATCCACTTGAAATCATTTTCCATCAGGAAACCAACCCTTCAGGCTAAAATTGCATCACTCCACCAGAAATCATTTTCCATCGGGAAACCAACCATTCAAGTAAAAATCACATCTCTTACTCCAGAACCATTACCCATCAAACATAATCACATGAGTCCATGTGTTATATGCATGATAAATCACATAAAAACATTAAGTCATGTGAAACAAAGCATATAAAAACAATTTAGTGCATTAAAACAACTTAGTTATTACAAGTATACGAGATATCTAGGGTGATGTATGAACATATGGATAGTTAAATCATGATCATAATTTTTCAATGAGTCAACACATGCTTCAACATTCATAGATTTCATCAAGTAATCACATAATTGACTAATTATCCACAACATAGCACCAGTACAAACAAAGTGCTCGTCACTTCAGAAGTATAGGACCCCATTATAAATAAAATTGTCACGACCCGAGTCTACACCCTGAACGCGATATGGCGCCTAGAGCCACAAGTGACCCCAACCTAACCCATGACATAGCATAATTCAAAAAATCTGCAACTTATAAGAAATTTAGAGTAGAAGCTATCTGAAAATAAATTGTTCTCTAATATAAAAGGATAATAGCTGATAAAAAGCTGAAGTTTTAAAACAACATTTTGAATATAAAGCTGAAACTAATACACTCTATCTGAAAGCTTTCTTAAACTAATGAGATGTTCGGACAAGCCCCCAGCTAAATCTAAAGTCTAAAACTAAAAATGACAAACAACTAAAATAACGATACTTTGGTCCTTGAAAGATGAGGACTCACCACTGTCAGTCCGCTGGATGTCACCGGAAGAAGATCTAGCTGAGATGTTGAGTCTGGGTACCTAAGCCTATATCATGAAACAATATAGCATTGAGATTATGCGGTCAGTACTTTGAATGTACTAAGCATGTGAGATATGTAATTGAAAACATAGGTATGCTAGTAAAATCCAAATATATAGTTGAGCTAACATGCAATGACCCTATCTAAATGCATAAATACTGAAAGTAACATGAAAATATGAAAGTACTATAAATGCTAGTAAAATTTGTTTTAGGGTCATGCACACATACTGAAGTCTGAAAACTAAGACTAAATTGAAGACTGTAACTATTCTATGGGAGAGTCTGCTAACCGACATATAACCACGTGAGTTAGATGTGGACTTCGATGCATACGCCCCATCGATAGGACCCAATATAACTTACCAGGGTATAAAGGCATGGCTTTGTGATCACTAAACTGAGGCCCATGTGGGCTAATTTCCTACGGTGGCACATAGTTCTAGAAACCCGAGTACGGTGAACCTCGATCCACTCGGTGCTAAATACTACTCCCAACTAAAGACATAACTATATATAACTACACTAATAGCTCGAAACTGATGTCCTAATACTAAGTCAGAACTACTTATCTGGAGTGTCCTGAGAGTCTAAAGGACCTGATAAAATAATACTGAAATTCTGATAAACTGTTATTTCTGATAATGCTATATATATTGAGATTTTTGATAATACTGCTGATATTGAGTATACTAAGAATGCTGTAAACACTATAAGGCATGGATGCTCAATTCTTTGAGAAAGTCATGTATATTTTGACAAATATGCTAAGTTAAGATAAATGCTAATTTTTAGAGTAAATTCTCTGAAGAACATATTAAAATCAAAAGCATGTGAAGCTACTATGCAAGTTGAAAATAATATCATAGATATCACATAATTCTAATCATGAAAGCATGAAAACAACAAGGAGATAGGTAAATTCAACAATTAGAAGAAACTCTGAGTCTTGATTCTAAAAAAAATTTCCAACTAGGGTTTGTTGAAATTCTTGGGACACAAAGATGGAAGAAAAACCTTGTTGAAGCCCCCCATACTTGGAGAAAAAAACCCCTAGGATAAATCTTGAATTCCCGAAGCTTGAAGAAGAACCCTAACTTGGCTTTGAGAGAGACCTTGAACTTCTACAGTTGTTCTTGAGACTTTAGAAGAGAATGAAAGGAGAATGTCGACTAATCTCCCTTAATTCCCTTCAAAATATCCCAATATGACGTAGTTTAGAAATGAAAAACATTGGAAATTACTAGGATGCCCTTAAGAAAACAACTTGGAAAATCGACTGCCAGGTCTCACGAGTCGTACTACGACTCGTAGGACAGTACCAAAACTTGTTCTGAGTTTTGTGTCTACTGATCCTTCCCAGGAAAATTCTATGAAGTTCATCCCATGGGGGCATACCACGACTTACCACCGACCGTACCATAGCTCGTGGTTATCCAAAAATCTCTAAACACTTCTCTGAATCCTTTCCCACGACCCTTCTGTATGACTTGTATAATCTATGGTTAGGATCGTGGGTTCCTGCCATGGTTTCTGGACCATAATCTTCTACTCATTTGAACTTCATGCTACGGGTCTTGGTACAATTCGTACCTCCATGTCATGAGTCGTACTAAGACTCGTATTGAGGGAAAAGATCCACTTTTTGCAGGTTCAAACTCCAAATCTAGGGTCTAATCTTAGGGACTTTTGGGTTATTACATTATTTCCCTCTTGAAAACATTCGTCCTTTAATGGAGACTAACTAAGCTGGATGAGTAGGGAAAGAGATGCAATTCCAAAATTGAAGGCTAACGGAGTGACTGACTCTAAGCTGAGATACCTATATTAAACTAAATTCATGAAACATACATAAATTCTAAGGCATGAAAAAAACTGAGAGACATGAAACTAACATGAATCTGAATAGAGTACTAAGGAAAAAATTGGTACCTTATGTTGAAGCTGAGTTGGAAGGGAAAAGATGAGGGTACTTAGCCATAATATCTACTTTTTCTTCCCAAGTAGCTCCCTCTAGTAGCTGATTCCTCCAAAGTACTTTTGCTGAGGCGACCTCCTTATTCCTTAAGTTATGAACTTGACGGTCGAGAATCCCAACTAGGACCTCTTCGTAAGAGAGACTACCTTTCACTACTACAATTTTCAATGGCATAACTGAGGTCGGATCACCGATGCACTTCTTCAACAGAGACAAAGACTGGGTGCACCGATGCTAACTCCGCGGGCAAATCCAACTCATAAGCTACCTTGCCAAAATGCCTCACGATCCTGTAGGGACCAATATAGCGGGGACTGAGTTTTCCTTTCTTACCAAACCTCATCACCCCCTTAATGGGTGAAATCTTCTAGTAGACTCTGTCATCAACAACAAACTCAAGTTCTCTTCTCCTCACATCTGCATACGATTTCTAACGACTCTAAGTGGTTTTCAGCTTTTATCTGATAAGCTGAACTTTCTCCATAGCCTCATGAACTGTATCAATCCCTATCAAAGTAGCTTCACCAACCTCAAACCACCCTATAGGGGACTTACACCTCCTACCATTAAGTGCCTCAAACGGGGCCATCTAAATACTGGAGCGCTAGCTGTTGTTATACTTGAACTCGATGGGAGGCAAGTGATCATCCCAACTACCCTTGAAATCGATCATGTAAGAACTCAACATATCATGTAGAGTCTAAATGGTCCACTCGGCCAGACCATCTGTCTGTAGGTGAAAAGTTGTGTTGAGCTTAATGTCACGACTCGAACATAGGCCCGGATTGAGACACGGGATTAGGAACCCCGAGGGACTCCAAGTTTGCCCATGACATGAACATAACATCTAAATCAACCATAAACGCGGAAGATTAACATGATAAACTTAGGGCAAGTCTGAAATCAACATAACATCAAAAATACACACAAATTTGAAGCTGATTATATTCTATGTCTGAAAAGCCTCTAATATTGATGAGTTGATGGGACAAGACCCCCAACTAACTCTCTAAGCCTGAAATTGATTACATAAAGAAAACTGATAAAGCATGGTCCTCGGTAGATGAGGACTCACCAATAGATGTGGGATGCTAACTTTGAAAGGCTGGCTAAGGACGAGGTTGGGTCTAAGTGTCAGGGCCTATATCATAAAATGATACATCATAGAGTATGCGGTCAGTATGTCAAATATACCGAGTATGCAATGTAAGTAAAACCTCTTAAATAAGTAAAATCATTTAAAACATGCATAATGTAAAACATAATCAAAACAAGAATATGAGAGTAGGGCTTGCATGCTCTTTTCTGAAATTATGATTTCAAAATAACATAACATCACAACTTGAAAACATGATCATGAACATGGGTAACATGAAAACATGCTTTTCATCATAAATATCTCATCATACTTGAACATTTATCATAAATCTCAACTTTCATGAACTTCTCATAATTGGGCATTTTAATTTATAAAGCTTGAAGCATGATTTTAATTGAAAACAATGTAAAACTTGCCCATGAATCATAATTCAATAATATAAATATCTTTAAATCATACCCATATAGTAAATTAGGAATTTCATGTATTGGGTTAAAGCCCATCAAATCAACATATGAATTTTCAGGATTTAGAGAGGGATTGGGCATGGGTGTGAACAGATTCACCTATCATAACCCTACATACCTGGGAAGATCTAATTTTACCACTCCTTGATTGCCCAATGAAAGATTGAAGGAAAACTTGAAGGAAAAGGAACTTGATCACCTCTCTAGCTCTCTAACTTTGCATGCATGAGTAAGAATGACCTAAAATAAACTTAGCCCTCTTAAAACTCATCATTAATAGCTTAAAATGATGTAGTTTAGGCCTTAGGATCATAGTAATTATGTAAAAGTCCTTACTAAATTCGCAGAAAATAACTGACTTCTAGTTCCCACGAAGGACTGGACGAATCGTTCCCAAGACCACAACTTGTGGCATTAGTCATCGAGTGCACTGCCAATAATTCACCTAGGGCTCATCACAACGAACCTCATGAGTCGTTACTGGTGACCCCGACTCGTGGTCACCACTTGCCACCTTCACTGCCCAAATTTCAAATCATGTCCAACCGGCTGACCATGACTCATCCCACGACTCGTGGTGTCTGACCACGACTCGTGGTGACCGTCCGTAGGGTACACTGCCAAGTTTCCTTTACTTTCCCTTAACCCTTGCCCACGTCTGACTCAATGAGTCATGGTGACTGACCACGACTTTCAAAATCCAAAAATTTCAACTCAGGTCCTAAACCTCACCACGAGCCTCCTCATGACTCATGGTCTACCCCACAAGTCACAGAATGACTCATTCTGTGACCTGGTGCCAGATTTTGAGTTTTCTCTCTTTGAACTCCCCTGTCTGATCTTTGGGCTTTTGGGGTATAACAATATCTCCACCTTGGGAACATTCATCCTCAAATTTTGGAAACCCTACAAAAAAGCAGAGAAATGCAATCATCATACTCAACTACTGATCATATAGGCTGAAATTGACAGAATGACTAAATTCGATTTAAGTTACATAATTGAACTGAATTAAAGAATCATACATACATCCATACACATGAAAGAAACTGGGGTACATGAACTGAACATGAAAACTAAATAGAGTACTGGGGCAAAACTGGTATCTCAGCTGGAACTAAATCGATAGAGAATAAGTGTGGGTATCTAGCCATCATATCTGCTTCGGCTTCCCATGTAGCTCCCTCAACATGCTGGTTCCTCCATAGAACTTTAACTGAAGTTACTTCCTTGTTTCTTAGCCTTCGAACCTGACGATCCAGTATTTCCACCGAAACCTCTTCATAACTAAGGCTGTCTTTCACACTGACACTGTCCACCGGGACAACTAGAGTTGGATCACCCAAACACTTCTTTAAGAGCGATACATGGAAAAAAAGATGCACGAAAGCTGATTCTGAGGGAAACTCCAATTCATATGCCACCTTGCCAACCCATTTCACAATCCGGTAAGGGACAACATAATGAAGGCTGTGTTTTCCTTTCTTTCTAAACCTCATCACTCCCTTCACGGGAGACACCTTCAGAAACACCCAATCATCCACTTTGAACTCAAGTTCTCTCCTCCTCACATCAGCATAGGAATTTTGGCGACTTTGAGCTGTTTTCAACCTGTCCCGTATAAGTTAAACCTTCTCCATAGCCTCATGCATCGAATCTAGTCCTATCATCGCAGCTTCACCAACTTCGAACCAGCCAATAGGCGATCTACATCTCCGCCCATAGAGAGCCTTAAACGGAGCCATCTGGATACTAGAATGGTAGCTGTTATTGTATGCAAACTCGATACGAGGCAAATGATCATCCCAAATACCCTTGAAGTCAGTCACACTTGCTCTCAAAATGTCCTTGAGAGTGTGAATTGTCCGCTCTGCTAGGCCATCTATTTGCAGGTGAAATGCTCTGCTGAGCTTAACCTGAGTACCCAGTCCCTTTTAAAATGACCTCCAAAATTGAGATGTAAACTGGGTACCTCTGTCTGATATGATGGACAAGGGCACTCCATGCAATCGGACCAACTCCCAAATGTATAGTTTGGCATAATCCTCCATCAGATTCGTGGTTTTTACCGGTAGAAAATGAGCTGCTTTGGTCAACCTTTCTACAACAACCCAAATGGATTCATATTGCCGACGGGTGCGGGAAACCCTGTGATGAAGTCCATATTGATTTCTTTCCACTTCCAAGTAGGAATACTGATATCCTGAAGCACACCTCCCGGTCTCTGATGCTCAACCTTCACTTGCTAATAATTTGGGCACTTAGCTATAAATTATGTGATGTCTTTCTTCATGCCATTCCACCAATAGACTTCTTGTAGGTCACGATACATATTGGTGGAACCTAGATGAATTGAATATCTAGAGCCGTGAGCCTTATGAAACATCCGATTTCTCAAATCATCAACATCCGAAACACACAAGCGACCCTGATATCGAAACACACCATCTCCCCCTTTTGGAGAAGACCTCTACCTTCTGATTCTGGACTGCTTCCTTTAAATTTACCAAAATGGGATCCTTGTCTTGTCTAGCTTTTACATTAGTCACCAAGGAGGATTCTTATCTGTTCTGAACTATCAAATCTCCATTGGTCGAGTTAACCAACCGAACTCCCAACCTTCCAAGTCGATGCATGTCCTTCACCAGCTCCTTTCTCCCCTTATCTATATGGGAGACACTTTTCATGGAGAGTCTACTAAGTGCATCGGCTACTATATTAGCCTTGCCCGGATGGTAAAGGACACTCATGTCATAATCCTTAAGTAGCTCTAACCACCTCTTTTGTAGAAGATTGAGATCCTTCTGGGTAAACACATATTGCAAACTATTGTGATCCATAAACATATCTACATGGACCCCGTACAAATAGTGTCTCCATATCTTCAAGGCAAATACCACCTCTGCTAATTCAAGATCATGTGTCGGGCAGTTCTTTTCATGCACTTTCAGCTGTCTAGAAGCGTAAGCTATAACTCTTCTGTGCTGCATCAATACACACCCAAGTTCGATCCTCGATGCATCAAAATACACCACGAACCCATCGGTACCCTCCGGTAAAGTTAACACCGATGCTAAAGTAAGTCGAGTCTTCAACTCCTAAAAGCTCCCCTCATAAGCATCTGACCATTGGAACTTCACTTTCTTTTGGGTTAATTTGGTCAATGGCGCTGCAATAGATGAAAAACCCTCAACAAATCTCTAATAGTATCTAGCTAAACCCAAGAAACTCCTGATATCTAAAGGATTCACAGGTCTAGGCCACTTCTTTACCGCTTCTATTTTCTAAGAGTCCACCATTATACCCTCACTTGACACCACTTGGCCAAAAAATACTACTAAGTTCTACCAAAACTCGCACTTGCTGAATTTAGCATATAGTTGGCAATCCTTAAGAGTTTGTAGTACCACCCTCAAATGAGGGGCATGCTCCTCGTCGCTCCGAGAGTATATCAGGATGTCATCAATAAACACAATCACGAACATATCCAAGTATGGCTTGAACACCCTGTTCATCAAGTCCATAAAAGCTGCAGGAGCATTCTTTAGTCCAAAAGACATAACTACAAACTCATAATGACCATACCGCGTCCTGAAGGTTGTCTTCGAAATGTGCTATCTTCGAAATGTCACTCTCCCGAACCCTGAGCTGATAGTACCCGGATCTGAGATCTATCTTCGAAAAGCACTTGGCACCTTGAAGCTGGTCAAACAAATCATTAATCCTAGGTAGAGGATAGTTGTTATTGATGGTGACCTTGTTCAATTGCCGATAATCAATACACATACGAAGAGAACCATCTTTCTTTCAGACAAAGAGAACTGGTGCACCCCATAAGGACTTGATCGGTTTGATGAAACCCTTATCAAACAGGTCTTTCAACTACTTCTTCAACTCCTTTAACTCGGCTGGGGCCATTCTACAAGGAGGAATAGATATAGGTTGCGTATCGAGAAGAAGGTCAATACCAAAATTAGTCTTCCGCTCGGGAGGAATTCTCGGTGGATCATCAGGGAAGGTTTCTATACACTCACATACTATTGGGACTAACTGGATAGTCGGGGTATGGAACGTCACATCCTTAACACTAACTAGATGGTACACACAACCTTTGGAGATCATCTTTCTGTCCTTAATATAGGAAATGAAATGACCTACAAGCACAATTGAACTAGCCTTCCACTCTATGACTGCTCGTGTTCTATAATTAACTGAGGCATAAAATGTAAATAGCCAATCTATGCCGAGGATAACATCAAAATTGGTCATGGCTAACTCTACTAGATCTACTGAGGTGACTTTTTGAAGGACTAAGTCTGGGCAACTTCTATACACCCGTCTAGCTACAATTGAATCACCTACTGGAGTAGAGATCGAGAAGGGTTCTAAAAAGATTTCGGGACTGACTCAGAAACTACTAGCCATATAAGGTGTCATAAAAGACAAGGTAGCCCCTAAATTAACAAAGCATAAACATTGAGATGAAAAACTCACAACATACCAGTGACTACATCGGAAGAGACTTCCTACTCATGGCGGGATGCTAAGGCATAAAATCTGTTCTAGCACTAACCGCCACCTGTGCTAGTAGATGCCCCCAGCTATGCTGGGTGCAGGTGGAGTTGCTACACTAGGATCTAGGCCTTGGCCCCTATCATGGCCCTGTCTAGTGATCTTGGCATAATTGCTTGTCCAAGTGCTATTTTATAACTTGATTTAGTCATGTTCATCTAATTATACACTTACATTCTCATGTGATTTTATGTAAATTTGGATGTGTACTAACCAACATGATTAGTCCTTATTTTGTAGGTGAAAAATGCATTTGAGAGACTAAATAATAGTGGGTAAAGTGGAGGAATGGATTTGGAAGCAAATTGCAAAAGTCGGTAAGGGAGCATGCCATGGCAAGGCTGGCTGCACCAGGCAGCGTGCCGCGCTGTGCGTGCGCCGCACCTAGCGCCGTGCCACGCCAAGGCCATACGCGCGAAAGAGGCAGCATTCCAAGGTGCCTGTGCACCAGCACCGTGCCACGCAAGGCACATCTACGCGCCAAGGCCGTGCCACGTTGGCCATCGCGCCATGCCTCGGCCAAGTTCCATTTTTTAGGCGATTTCCAGTGAGCCTACGCGTTACCTCCGCGGCACAGAGGCAAATTGGCTCGTTAAGCTCCATGCCATGGAGCCATTCCACGACAGGCCAAAATTCGGCAAATTCCCTATTTACTATAAATTGAACACTTAGCTCCCAAAATCAAAAGTCACGAAATATTTTCTGAAAAAGGAGCGAAGGGAGAAGTGAAGAACTCACCTAGGGTTCATCAATTTTACATTCTCTTTTATTCATTCTTGTAAGTACACTACTTTATCAATGTTTTCAAGTAATTGTACGAACATGAGTGGCTAAAACCCTTCCTGTAGGGTTGAGGCCACGTGATATGATTGTAACTGCATGAATTCATTTTGTTTGAGTGTTAATTGTTGTTTTGTCTTACATTCTTTATTATAGTTGTTTTTATGCTTGATCACCATGAAAACAAATGCATTAAGCTTACGTAAAATCTTGAAAGAGCAACCCTAGGCAAGAACAAGAGAATGTAGGGAGCAAGTTCTTATCTTTCGATATGATTCGCGGTTAGGATAGAAATTATACCTAATTTTCCTTGCTTGATTGATAAAAAGGGATGATAGCAAGACACCGTCTTAGAATTATCACTCCACCACTCATAGAAGTAGTTGTGAAGCTAAGCTGGGTTAAATGATTAGAGGTACAAAAGTCCCTAATCAAGAGCGTAAACCCCGTAAACCACATCCATGTAGTTGAATTTCCCACGAACTAGGATATTACATCCCTGCTCAACGATGTAATTGTGAGGCTAGTTTGTCGTGTTTAGAGGCTCGAGAGACCATGAACATCGCATTTTCAACTATGTGAGACACAATTGATATTATCATACTTGAACCATTGCAAAATGTAGCAATGCATGATTATCCGGCCTTGGCTCTAGTTGCTTCTTATATTGTTTCCAGATTATTTTGTGACCACCCTAAAACTTAATTATGATTTATCGAAAACTTCTCTAATCAACACTTGTGAAGGTTATCTTACACTTGAACGTGATAATTTGCTGAATTAGTCCAGTCCTTGTGGGTTCGACATCCTGCTCTTAAAAAGGGCCACTGTATTACTTGTACGACCGCGTACGCTTGCAAGTGCATTGGAGCGCAATAAGTTTTTGGCGCCGTTGCTGGGGACTGGTGAAATTGGTGAATTTCTTTTTTTGTGTTAGTGTCTAATTTTCTAAGTGTTGAAATTTTTTTTAATTAGCTTTAGATTTTTTTTAAGTCTGATACCCTTCTTGACATGACATCATGGAACACAAATGGGTTGAATGATGGATACTCATATCATGGTGAGTCCTATCTGAATTATGGAGGACTCCACTTGTTGCAACACTGTCACACTTGCAGTTTATGTGGTGGTCAAGATGGCCATTGGGATGGTTGTCCACATGCATATTCCCCTTCCCCAAGCCCCTAGTATGATCCTTCTGTTGTTTTTGATGAGTACAGGAATGATGAAAAGGAGGACTTGGAACACCAAGCTCAGATAGAAAACATGTTAAAACAGGTCCCTGAGTAGAAAAAAGCAATGAGGGAGCAGATGGAAGTATTTGGAGTTCAGACCAAGGAAAATGGAAGGCCTTAGAAATGATAAGCGCCAAGTTCATGGAGATGATGGTTGAGGCTGAGGCTTGCTTTGATTTGCAAGTGACGGTCTTATGCAATACTCAGGAGGGACTAGAAGGAGAAGAAAAGGGTGAGTTCTTGGAAGAAGCTCAACAATTAGAAGCTCCTGAGAGTCCCCATGATGGTCTCACACATATGGCAAATCCATTCATGAAAGGAGAGATAGAGTTCCAACCATTTGACATTCATGTGGAGTTAGATGTTGATGTGGAGAAGGTGTACACAAGTAAGGAGGTCAAGAACAATGTAGTTTCAGCTTTAGGTGTATTGTACCCCACTTGAAGCATTTATTGACATTAAGTTAGGTTGACAACCTAGAAATAGAGTCTTACAAGCCTGTAGAGAAAGGACTAGAGGAGGAATGTCACGCCCCGCCTTGGGGGGCATGACTGTCACTAGGTGCCCTACTAGGACCTGAACAGCTAGACTGCTGAGCCAAAGCACTTCTGGTGCCTGACTAGCTCTAACTCTAATTCATGGAATCAACGGGTATAACGACTGTAAATACAACCCCTGGCCGGCTAGGCCTATAGCCACCTATAAAATCACAACAGCTAACCAGAACCACATCAACATAAGGGAACCTATGCGGGCCAACAAGGCCACCATGCTGTCTAGTTATCTCTAAATCAAGAAAACAGGTGCTAAACCGCTAAGTGACCGACAAGATCACCACTACTAACTGAATAAGGACCCACACGACCATCATAAACAAGCTAAAACATACACACGGCCTCACACGACCAGTATAACTAACCACAAGGAATACACAATCTGCAAGCCGCTAAGAATACTGATAATATGGTCAGGACAGGGCCCCGGCCTACCCATACTATACAACAAAAGAAAAGGGATAAACCTCTAGCTATCTAGCTCCGGATGACTTGAGCTGATGACTCTGTGTGCTGGCTGGAATCACGAGGTATCGACTCCTCGTCTAAGAGTACCTGCAGGCAAGCAATGCAGCACCCCAAACGGGCGTTAGTATCGCTAATACTGAGTATGTAAAGCAACAACTGGAAAATAACTAAAGACAAGCAATATAACTAATAGAGCTGAAGTAGAAGGAAATAGACTGTAACTGACTGCAAGTATGAGTTCAAGACTATCCGCAACTATACTTAAAGGAGTAGGAGTCATACCTGGAAATATAGCGTTCTACTGTCGATCTACTCATATCTAGCGTAACATGGCATAATATAACATAACATAACATAGCATAGCACACATAAACCTTACCCGACCCCCATAAGCTGGGAGGTACAACCAACACGCAATCTATACCCCTACCCCGATCATCCCATATCCCATAGTAACTATAAGCATCCTGCCGGTCCCCTGGGTATGCACTTGGGCGCGCTGAGCCCCTAAATATATAACTATACCTGAGTTCAGAGGACTCCTGAATCAACACCCCCGGCGTACCCGCTCGATGGGGGTGTATAAAAGCCGACCAAGGAAAAATATGAGAAAACCGACATCCCATCTTCGTCCCCTGGGGGATGGCATGCCACTTCGTAGAGTGACGTATCCTCGCCCTTTGGCGGACGAGTCGATACAACTATTAACCTTGGGGCGGTCATGAATGCTAGGTAATCAACCCCAAAACAATACAGTCAGGTCTCAATTAGTAATACTAACTGCGTATACCACATGCTGAAACTAGTGACAATAATATGTATGTATATACTACATGCTGAAACTAATGACAGTGTTATGTATGTATTTAATACAAGCTGAGACTGATAATGGTATATATATAACCTTCTGTCATACTGTGCTGAGTCTAATACTGAACAAGATATAATTGTTCTGCTGAGAATCATGCTGTATAACTAAGTTTCATAGTAAACATGATTTACTACTTCTAACATGCTTTCTAAACTTCATTTTAGGCTACTATTCTATTTTTGAAATTCTCTACGGGAACTTGTATTGCTTTACTAAGTTTTGACTGAACACGATAATATCCTAACATACTTTACTAAATCACATACTAGGCATGCTGTACTATTTCTGACACTTTCTACCAGAAATTATATCGTGCTGGTAAGTTTCACGCTATACATGACATGATGCTTCCAACATCGTACTAGAATTTATACTAAGCATAATATGCGACTTCTGAAATATTCTACAGGCACTTGAGCTATATTACTATACCGGAACTACTAGCTTGCCGAAGAAACTGGATTTACATACCTCCGTTTCTGATTTCCCAGCTAATTGGCGTAATTAGGTCAATATTCCGCTATTTCTGCTAACTGCACCCATATATATATATCAATTAGGACAAAATACATTAATATTCTGAAAGAAATTATCACTTTTAATATATATATAGCCCAAACTTTGACTTATCGAAAAAATGGCCGAAAACTCGCTATTTCTCGAAAGTCCAGAAGGGAGAAATACTCACTTTAGGGCTAGGAGTATATTGACACTAATTTGGATCAATTCCACTTACCTTAGCTCGGTAGCACGACGGTTCGCCGATCGAATTTCACGAAACTAAACCCGTAGGAATGCTCCTTGCTGCTTAATACTCCGGTATCTAGGATTAATTTGAGTATGGATCATGTATAATGGCGTAATCGGAAGGAAATTTTAAGGAAACCTTCGTGCCCTCTGTTCTTAGCTGTGTTCTCAGTGTATTCTCTGGAAATTATGAGATTAAAATGATTAAAACAAAAGTTGGTGCTTTTATACTTGGGGCTGCACCTCACCTCCGTGGCACGTTGGCCATCGCGGAGGTGAGCCTCCGTGACACTATGGCCATCGTGGAGGTGAGCCTCCGTGACACTCTGGCCATTGCGGAGGAGGTCTGCTAGCCTCCTCTTGCGATGGTTCGACGTGTTGCTTATCCGGTCTTTCCCCGGGCCCTTCACCAGCATGTATGGCATTCAAAAACTATTAACCAACATGTGAGTAGGCCATCTAAACGTCAAGAATTTGTAGGGTATAACATCCTCCCCCCCTTAAGAACATTCGCCCTCGAATGTAAACTTCTACTTGCAAGAAGTTCAACTTACTTGACTTATTTTAGAAAAATTTTGGTAGAGTTTCCCCTGTAATATGGACTATCTCAAAAACTTGAAATGCAGAAAGGTCCAATACAGGCATTCCACACAATACTACAGTATTCATCAGGCAAAAGACTAGAGTCGATTATCTCATTTATACATATAATATAAGGCATTTCATAAGATAACAATACTAACATACCTCTTGGCTGACTAGGCTTGGAATAAGTGAGGATATCTGATTTTCATGTCCTCCTCTGCTTCCCAAGTCATCTCCTCTCAGTTCTTATTACACCACAGTACCTTGACAGAAGCAACATCTTTAGTTCTCAATCTACAAATCTGTCTGTCTAGTATGGCTACTAGGACCTCTTCATAGGCCAGCTCTTCCGTAACCTGGACATCTTGGACTGGGACAACTCTGGAGGGGTCTCCTATGTACTTTCTTAGCATAGATACATGGAAAACTGGATGAATGAACTCTAAATCTGGAGGCAAGTTCAACTCATATGCCACTTGGCCTGTTCTCCACCGAATGTGATAAGGCCCAACGAATCTCGGACTGAGCTTACCTTTCTTGCCGACTCTCATCACCCCTTTCATTGGAGATACTTTCAAAAATACACAATCATTCACATCAAATTCCAGGTTTCTGCGCCGCACATCAGCATACGATTTCTGGTGGCTCTGAGCAGTCAGTAGGCATGCTCTGATAAGCTTTACCTTCTCCTCTGACTGATGAATAATATTTGGCCCAATCAGTGCTGGCTCTCCTACTTCAAACCAGCCAACTGGCGATCTACATTTTCGTCCATACAATGCCTCAAAGGGCGCCATATGGATAGCTGAGTGGTAACTATTGTTATAAGCAAACTCAATCAGTGGTAAATTCTCATCCCAACTACCTCCAAAATCCAACACACACGCCCGTAGCATATCCTCGAGCGTCTGAACAGTGCATTCCGCCTGTCCATCTGTCTGAGGGTGGAATGCTGTGCTCAAATTAATCTGAGTTCCCAGACCTATCTTAAACGACTGCCAAAATCTAGCTATAAATTGTGCTCCTCTGTCAGAGATAATAGATACTGGAATACCTTGTAATCTAACTATTTCTCTGATATATAAGTCGGCATAATCTTCGGCAGAGAAGGTAGCTTTCACTAGCAGGAAATGGGCTGATTTCGTCAGTCTGTTAACAATTACCCAAATTGAGTCATGTCGATGCCTGGTACGGGGTAATCCCGCTACAAAGTCCATGTTTACTGCTTCCCACTTCCAAAGAGGCACAACTATGTCCTGAGTCAATCCACCTGGTTTCTGGTGTTCTGCTTTTACTTGCTGGCAGTTAGGACACTAGGCTACAAATTCTGCTATTTCCCTCTTCATACCTAGCCACCAGTAGATTTCTTTTATATCGTGGTACATTTTCGTCGTTCTAGGGTGGAGAAAATAGCGGGAGTAATGTACCTCACTCATAATCTGCTACCGAAGCCCTGAAACATCTAGAACACAAAGGCGGCCTTTACATCGTAACACTTCATTCTCAGTTACCTGAAAATCTGGCGCTTTCCCTTGCTGAACTCTGTCTTTAAGCTGAACCAGGTCAGGATCTTCATAATGTCGTTCCTTTACCACCACAACTAATGACGACACTGCGGTGTTCTGAATTACCGCTCTATTGTCCTCTGTTTCTGCTACACAAACGGCTAAAGTGGCTAATTGGTGTATTTCTCTGGCCAACTCCCGCTTCTCGGGCTGCAAGTACACCAAACTCCCCATAGATTTGCGGCTGAGGGCATCTTCTACTACGTTAGCTCTGCTTGGGTGGTACAAAATGTTCACATCATAATCTTTCAGCAATTCCAACCAGCGACCCTGTCGTAAATTTAACTCTCTCTCGGTGAAGATATACTGCAGGCTCTTATGGTCGGTGAAAATATCCACATGAACGCCGTACAAGTAATGTCTCCATATCTTTAGGGCATGGATCACTGCGGCTAGTTCCAGGTCATCGGTAGGATAATTCTTTTCATGTTTACTCAGCTGTCTGGAAGCATAATCAATCACTTTACCATGCTGCATCAACGCACATCCTAAATCAACACCCGAAGCGTCGCATTATACTGCATAACCCTCTGTACCTTCTGGCAATGCTAACACTGGGGCGGAGGTTAATCTGTCTTTCAATTCTTGGAAACTCTGCCCACATGCCTTTGTCCGCTGAAACTTTACTTCTTTCCGCGTCAGCTTAGTCAGAGGTGCTGCTATGGTGGAGAACCCTTCAACAAATCTTCTATAGTACCCTGCTTACCCCAGAAAGATATGGACTTCGGTCGGAGTGGTAGGTCTGGGCCATATTTTTACTGGTTCTACGTATCTAACTGTATACCAGCATCCGACACAATATGCCCCAAGAAAGCTATTGAGTTCAGCCAAAATTCATATTTAGAGAACTTGGCGTACAACTGACGGTCCCTGAGAATCTGGAGCACGGTCTGCAAATGATCCTGGTGATCTACCTCTAAGCGAGAATATACCAGAATATCATAATAAATACTATCACGAATAGGTCCAGGTATGTTCTGAAGATACTGTTTATCAGGTCCATAAATACTACTGGGGCATTCATCAGCCCAAAAGACATGACTAGGAACTCAAAATGGCTGTATTTGGTCCTGAAGGCTGTCTTGGGAATGTCTCTTTCACGGACTTGAACCTGATGGTATCCGGACCGTAAGTCAATTATGGAGAAATATCTGGCCCCCTGTAACTGGTCAAAAAAATCATCTATTCTGGGAAGCGGATACTTATTCTTAATTGTAACCTTATTCAACTGCCGGTAATCTATACACATGCGGAGTGAGCCATCCTTCTTTCTCACAAATAGAACTGGCGCACCCCAAGGTGAAGTACTCGGCCTGATAAAACCCTTATCCAACAGGTCTTTCAACTTCTCCTTTAACTCTCTGAGTTCAGCAGGAGCCATACGATCCAGAGGAATTGATTTGGGCTGAGTTCCTGGTAATAAATCAATTGAAAAATCTATTTCTCTTTCTGGAGGAATACCAGGTAGCTCATCTGGAAATACGTCAGGGAATTCATTCAACACTGGAATAGATTGGAGAGTCGGAGGCTCTACCCGAACATCCTGAACTCTGACAAGGTGGTAAATGCACCCCTTAGCTATCAACTTCCTCGCCTGAAGATAGGAAATAAACCTACCTTTTGGCGTAATTGTATTTCCCTTCCACTCTCGTACTGCCTCCCCTGGAAAGTGGAATCGAACTATCTTGGTCCAACATTCTACATTTGCATAGCACGGAGCCAACCAATCCATACCTATAATGGCGTCGAAATCGACCATTTCTAATTCTACCAGGTCTACTGTGGTCTGACGATCAACAACCTCTACTGTACACCCGCCATAGACCCTTCTGGCTATAATGGAGTCACCGACGGGGGTGGATACTTAAAAGGGTTGCTGAAGTAACTCTGGTGCAACACTAAACTTTCGAGCCACAAATGGAGTAATGTAGGACAAAGTAGATCCTGGATCAATCAATACATCTACAAGGTATGAGCAGATAGTCATCATACCTATCATAACATCAGGTGACGCTTCTGAATCCTTCCTCCCTGGTAAGGCATGTGTTGCTTGGTCCCGCACCTACACTGAAGGCCCCTGATCTGCCCCGACCCCTGCCTGCTGAAACTGAGGGCCTGTGCCCTACCGAGGATACTGAAGCTCGTGACCCTGCGGATGCCCTATCCTGTCTATCCCGGTCCTGCTTACCTCTAGCTGGGCAATCTTTCATCAGATGGCCCTCTTGGCCACAAATATAACATCAAGTGGAGCCATACCTGCATGCTCCAAAATGGCGTCGACTGCATATAGGGCAAAGTGGTAGGGTATACCTACTCTGCTCTACCCTCCTCTGTATTGGCGAATCTGCAGTCTGCGAGCCTCTGCCGGTCTCTGCTTGCCCCCTGCGGCTAAATCTGCCCCTCAGCGGCTGTGGTGGAGGCGGGGGTCTGGGCGGCCTATCTAACAATCGTGGCCTAGGTCCTCCACGAGCCTCCCTCTGTAACTCAACTGGCCTATCCCTGCGGCGCTGTTCCTGACTGGTCCTCCTGACCTCCCGCTGCCGCTGCATGATACCCTTAATATTCTGGGAAAATGCCTAAACTCGGGCAATATCCATGTCCTCTCGTAGTGTAGCCGTAATACAAGTATCAACATATTCTGGATTCAACCCCATGATGAAGCGGTGTACTCTGGATGCCATGGTATCAACAAAGGCCGGTGCATACCGGGCCAAAGAATCAAACCGCAAGGCGTATTCCCGAACACTCATGGCCCCTTGCTCTAAATGTAAAAACTGGTCCACCTGGGCCTGTCGAATCTCCCGTGGCAAATAGTGATCCAGAAAAGCTCCTGAGAAGCTGGACCAAGTCAGAGGGGAAACATCTCTCCCTCAGGACCTTTCCCAGCTTTCATACCACAACACGGTGATGTCCCGTAACCAGAATGCTTCCAATTCAACCGATTCTGTAGGCGTGGCATGCATAACCCTGAAAATTCTCTGAATCTGATCTAGAAAATCCTGAGGGTCCTCTGTCCGGTCCGTACCTGTAAACTGTGGGGGATTCAGAGCCAAAAATTCCCGGACCCTCGAACTACTGCGCCCTCCTGATGATTCTGCAATTGTAGACGACATTGGCTGACGCTAAGCAGCCATCATCTATGCTAACATGACTATCGCACTCCTGACCTCCTGGTCGGAAGGTATCAGTATAGAGGCTGCTGGAGGTGGTGTCGCCCCAAGTGGCTCATTATGTGGTGGAGATTGCTGAGAAGGTTGGGACGATGCCTCTGTATTGCCCTCTGATCGGGCTGTTTCTAAACGAGGGAGAGGCATCCTGCTGGTGCCTTCTCCTACTGCAATATCCAAGCTCCGGCCTGTGATAGGATGTCGCTGGTCTAACATTTTATCTGTAACCAAAGAATATAGTAAGCTCTAGGGACTCAACCCTATACTGTACCGCTCTACAGCACGACTGAATAAGAATAAAAAGCAACTATGCTATCATGCCTTGCAGCCTCCTACCTATAGTATGTGGTGCACAACACATCCATAGGCAAGACTCTAATTAGAACATCTTGCAGACTCCCTGGTATATGACCTGCTCTGATACCAAGTTTGTCATGCCCCGCCTTGCGGGGCATGACTAGCACCTGGTGCCTTACTAGGACCTGAACTGCTAGACTGTTGAGCCTAAGCACTTCTGGTGCCTGGCTGGCTCTAACTCTGATTCATGGAATCAACGGGATATATAACGGTTGTAAATACAGCCCCTGGCCGGCAAGGCCTATAGTCACCTATACAACCACAATAGCTAACCAGAACCACATCAACATAACGGAACCTATGCGGGTCGACAAGGCCACCATGCTGTATAGTTATCTCTAAATCAAGAAAATAGGTGCTAAACCTACGTGACCGACAAGGTCACCACTACTAACTGAATAAGGCCCCACACGGCCATCATAAACAAGCTAAAACGTACACACGGCCTCACATGACCCGTATAACTAACCACAGGGAATACAAAATCTACAAGCCTCTAAGAATACTGATAATATGGTCGGGACCGGGCCCCAGCCTACCCATACTGTACAACAAAAGAAAAGGGATAAACCTCTAGCAATCTAGCTCCGGATGACTGGAGCTGATGACTTTGTGTGCTGGCTGGAATCACGAGGTATCGACTCCTCGTCTATGAGTACCTGCAGGCAAGCAATGCAGTGCCCCAAACGGGCGTCAGTACCGCTGGTACTGAGTATGTAAAGCAACAACTGGAAAATAACTGAAGACAAGCAATATAACTAATAGAGTTGAAGTAGAAGGAAATAGACTGTAACTGACTACAAGTATGAGTTTAAGACTATCCGCAACTATACTTAAAGGAGTAGGAGTCATACCTGGAAATGTGCCGTTCTACTATTGATCTACTCATATTTAGCGTAACATGGCATAATATAACATAACATAACATAGCATAGCACACATAAACCTTACCTAGCCCCCATAAGCCGGGAGGTACAACCAACATGCAATCTATACCCCTACCCCGGTCATCCCATCTCCCATATTAACTATAAGCATCCTGTCGGTCCCCTGGGTATGCACTTGGGCTCGCTGAGCCCCTGAATATATAACTGTACCTGAGTTCGGAGGACTCTTGAATCAATACCCCGGGCGTACCCGCTCGACGGGGGTGTATAAAAGCCGACCAAGGCAAAATATGGGGAAACCGGCATCCCATCTTCGACCCCTGGGGGAAGGCATGCCACTCAGTAGAGTGACGTATCCTCGCCCTCTGGCGGACGAGTCGATACAACTATTAACCCTAGGGCGGTCATGAATGCTAGGTAATCTAACCCCAAAACAATACAGTCAGGTCTCAATTAGTAATACTAACTACGTATACCACATGCTGAAACTAGTGACAATAATATGTATGTATATACTACATGCTAAAACTAATGACAGTGTTATGTATGTATTTAATACAAGCTGAGACTGATAATGGTATATGTATAACCTTCTATCATACTATGCGGAGTCTAATACTGAACAAGATATAATTGTTCTGCTGAGAATCATGCTGTATAACTGAGTTTCATAGTAAACATGATTTACTACTTCTAATATGCTTTCTAAACTTCATTATAGGCTACTATTCTATTTCGGAAATGCTCTACGGGAACTTGTATTGCTTTACTAAGTTTCGACTGAACACGATAATATCCTAACATACTTTACTAAATCACATACTGGGCATGCTGTACTGTTTCTGACACTTTATACTAGAAATTATATCGTGCTGGTAAGTTTCACGCTATACATGACATGATGCTTCCAACGTCATACTGAAATTTATACTAAGCATAATATGCAACTTCTGAAACATTCTACTGGCACTTGAGCTATATTATTATACCGGAACTACTAGCTTGCCGAAGAAACTAGCTTTACATACCTCCGTTTCTGATTTCCCAGCTAATTGGCGTAATTCGGTCAATATTCCGCTATTTCTCCCAACTGCACCCATATATATATCAATTAGGACAAAATACATTAATATTCTGAAAGAAATTATCACTTTTAATATATATAGCCCAAACTTTTACTTATCGAAAAACGGCCGAAAACTCGCTATTTCTCGGAAGTCCAGAAGGGAGAAATACTCACTTTAGGGATAGGAGTATATTGACACTAATTTGGATAAATTCTAATTACCTTAGCTCGGTAGCACGACGGTTTTCCGGCCGAATTTCACAAAACTAAACCCGTAGGAATGCTCCTTGCTGCTTAATACTCCGGTATCTAGGATTAATTTGAGTTTGGACCGCGTATAATGGCGTAATCGGAAGGAAATTTTAAGGAAACCTTCATGCCCTCTATTCTTAGCTGTGTTCTCTGTGTATTCTCTGGAAATTATGAGATTAAAATGATTAAAACAAAAGTTGGTGCTTTTATACTTGGGGCTGCACCTCACTTCCGTGGCACGTTGGCCATCGCGGAGGTAAGCCTCCGTTACACTCTGGCCATCGCGGAGGTGAGCCTCCATGACACTCTGGCCATCGCGGAGGAGGTCTGCTAGCCTCCTCTTGCGATGGTTCGACATGTCGCTTATCCGGTCTTTCCCCGGGCCCTTCACCAACATGTATGGCATTCAAAAACTGTTAACCAACATGTGAATAGGCCATCTAAACGTCAAGAATTTGCGGGGTGTAACAAGGAACAAGCCCCGTATATTCTGAAATTTGCTGATTCTGGGAGACAAAATGGCATTACTTACGTAAGGGCTAATAAGTGCCAAAGGCGACATCTACTGCTTGGTACTTTCATTTTTTCACCACCACCCCTGGAGCATAAGAGGAAACTGGAGAAGAAATTAGGGTTGAGATTCATATCCTCAAGGTGGAGGAAAAAGTGGTGAAACTTGATGCGTCGTGCCGCGACGTAAAATAAGGCACTGCTTGGGAGGCAACCCAAGGGTACCACAGGTACAATTTTTTATTTTTATTTATGTTGATTTTGTTTATTTTCATCTGGTTGTTGTTTTTGGTGGAGATTTAAGCACAGTTGGAGGAGGAAGCTAAGAAGCATGAAAGAGGAAAAGTGTTGGGTCGAATACCCACTTGTTCAAATGAAGAAAAACATGCTGTTAGCTAGGCCTAGAGGCTCCAAGGAGCATTTCTCACCCTTTTTGAATCTTAAATTGATGCAATAGGGACATAGCATGATTCAAATGTGGGGTGAGGGAAATTTCAAAATTTTGTGCTTAATGATTTTGGGTGAATTTAGTGCTTGATAAGCATTGGTTGAAGGAAAATTTCTAAATTAAGCATGATTCACCCACCCGTTGGTTTTTCTTTTTGGTTCTTTTCCGACGGGGGCTCTTTGAACCGAAGAATAAAAAAATTTTCTTTGTCTGTACATAGTTGCTTTTAGTCATAATTAGGGACTATTCCCGACGATGGATGGATGACGACCGTCTTGAGGGAAAATTAGTCTATAGGTTTTGGTTTTTTAACTCATAGTTAATTTATAGTTTGAAATTCTTGTTATGTGCTATACATGATTGTGAGATGTAAGTATGGGTAGTGTTGAAGCATGCAAGTTGTATAACTCTGTTTGAGACACCTAGGCTCTTGAACGTGACTTTATGTGCTTAAAGCTTAATTATGACTTTTTGGGATTAACTGAGTTAAGAGTCTGCTGAATTTGTCTTGAATTGAGCATGTGCTGTGAGTGTAAGGTGTTTGAATATTCCATGCTATTGTGTAGTGTCTAGAACTTTCCTGGTGTGTATACAAAACAAAATGAAGGATGTAGATTGTAGGAGATGATTTAGGCATTTCTCTGAATGAGCCTAATTTTTATCCCTTGCTTCACCTTCCTTGAATGTCTGATCCTAGTTAGCCCCATTGAGCCTTAAACATATTCTTTGATAGCTACAATATTAGCTTAATCCTTTTCTTTCATTAGCCTTGAATTTGATCCAAAAGTCCTAAGCGCTTAAGTGGAAAATCCAAAAGAGTAAGGGAGGAAGAATCGTGAAAAAGAAGGAAAAATAACAGTTGTGGGATTTGAGGAAAGGATTAGAGGTGCACTTGTTTGAAAATGCGTGAGTATGGGTAGGGAGTAAGAAAACAAATGAATGAAAAAGTTGCTTAAGCACTCCTTAGTAATAAGCTAAGTGTGCTTAAACAAAGAAGAAACAAAAGAAGAAATTCAAGATTGAAAAGAATGAGGGTGAAGTAAGAGAAGAGATGCCCGTAATGAATGCGTGATGTATTAAAAGCGCTTAGAAAAGATAGTCACTATTATTAGCCATAAGAGTACCTACCTTTCCTTAGCTTACATTACAACCCAATAAGTCCTACTTGATCTTACGTTCAAACATCCTTAAAATTAGTGGAGTAAAATACTAAAGGCAAGCTTATGGGTCAATACACGTGGCATGTGAATTCTTTGTGAGAGTGAGCTTAATTCTTATTTATATACCCATACACAATATGATTTGAAAATTTGTGAGTAAAAATGGGTAACTCCCTTGTTGTGAGGGAACATGTTTAATGGAGGATGAAATTCATGTTGGATTTCTTGATCGGTTGATTTGCATGAGGTTGTTGAGATTAAGAGTCGATTCTTGATGTTAGGAAGTCTTAACATAGTTATATTTTATTTTAATGGATAAATCTTGCATGCTCTATTTTTAACTTGCTATCTAAAATAATCGTTGTAGCCGTAGCTTGAATTGTCTTGCTCAATTAGCTATGTGTGAGTCTTCATGTGCATGAGATGTAAAAGGGTTGTTCGAGGACGAACAAGGCTTTAAGTGTGGGGTAGTGATCTTGGGCATAAATGCTTGCCCAAGTGCTATTTTATAACTTGATTTAGTCATGTTCATCTAATTATACACTTACTTTCTCATGTGATTTTATGTAAATTTGGATGTGCACTAACCAACATGATTAGTCCTTGTTTTGTAGGTTAAAAATGCATTTGAGGGACTAAATAATGGTGGGTGAAATGGAGGAATGGATTTGGAAGCAAATCGCAAAAGTCGGTAAGGGAGCATGCCATGGAAAGGCTGGTCGCGCCAGGCAGCGTGCGCTATGCCCAGCGCCGTGCCACGCCAAGGCCATGTGCGTGAAGGAGGCAGCATTCCAAGGTGCCTGTGCGCCAGCGCCATGCCACGCTAGGCACATCTGCGCGCCAAGGCCGTGTCACGCAGGCCATCGCGCAACACATGCACCGTGCCACGTTGGCCGTCGCGCCATGCCTCGGCCAAGTTCCATTTTTTAGGCGATTTCCAGTGAGCCTACGCGTTACCTCCATGGCACGGAGGCAAATTGGCGCGTTAAGCTCCGTGCCACGGAGCCATTCCACGATAGGCCAAAATTCACAAATTCACTATTTCCTATAAATTGAACACTTAGCTCCCAAAATCAAAAGTCACGAAATATTTTCTGAAAAAGGAGCGAAGGGAGAAGTGAAGAACTCACCTAGGGTTCATCAATTTTACATTCTCTTTTATTCATTCTTGTAAGTACACTACTTTATCAATGTTTTCAAGTAATTGTACAAACATGAGTGGCTAAAACCCTTCTTTTAGGGTTGAGGCAACGTGATATGATCGTAACTGCATGAATTCGTTTTGGTTTGAGTGTTAATTGTTGTTTTGTCTTACATTCTTCATTATGGTTGTTTTTATGCTTGATCACCATTAAAACAAATGCGTTAAGCTTAGGTAAAAGCTTGAAAGAGCAACCCTAGGCAAGAACAAGAGAATGTAGGGAGCAAGTTCTTATCTTTCGATATGATTCACGGCTAGGATAGAAATTATACCTAATTTGCCTTGCTTTGTTGATAAAACTAGATGATAGCAAGACACCGGCTTAGAATTATCACTCCACCACTCGTAGAAGTAGTTGTGAAGCTAAGATGGGTTAAATGATTAGAGGTACGGAAGTCCCTAATCAAGAGCGTAAACCCCGTAAACCACATCCATGTAGTTGAATTGCCCACGAACTAGGATGTCACATCCCCGCTCAACGATGTAGTTGTGAGGCTAGTTTGTCATGTTTAGAGGCTCGAGAGACCGTGAACATTGCATTTTCAACTATGTGAGACAACAATTTATAATATCATACTTGAACCATTGCAAAATAGAGCATTGCATGATTATCCGGCCTTGGCTCTAGTTGCTTCTCATATTGTTTCCAGATTATTTTGTGACTACCCTAAAACTTAATTATGATTTATCGAAAACTTCTCTAATCAACACTTGTGAAAGTTATCTTACACTTGAACGTGATAATTTGCTGAATTAGTCCAGTCCTTGTGGGTTCGACATCCGGCTCTTAAAAAGGGCCACTGTATTACTTGTACGACCGCGTACGCTTGGAGGGCGTTGGAGAGCAACATCTAGCTGCTAGGAAATCTTTGAGCATGTGTCTAGGCTTCCCACACCTGAAGCAAGCACTTGTACCTGCCAAGCACTGGCCCGTATGCCCCCGGCCACACCAGTCGCAAACTGGGATGCTAGAATCCGCGGGCCTGCTGCTCTGACCCCTAGAGCCTGATGCTCGTCCTCTCTGGTCGTGCCGAGGTATGGATGGCACACTCAACACTGAAGATTCTGGGGTTAAAGATCTCTTGTGGGTCTGCTTTCGGCACCTACCACCTGACCTCGGCTGAGAAAATTTATAACTATCAGTACTGGCCCTCTTGGCCTCTCTCTCTCCCTCATATGCGCCGCCTCCATTTGCTGGGCATATAAAACTATCCGAGGGAAATCCATATACTGATGGAGCATAGAGGTCCTGCAATCTTTGTCTAAATATCCTGCCACCCCATGAACAAACCTACTCACTCGCGCCCTCTAATCAACCACTAAATCTGGGGTGTACTTAGACAAACGAGTGAACTCTAGGGTATATTCTTGCATCGTCATCTTCCCCTACTTAAGATTCATGAACTCAACCGCCTTCAACTCCCTCATCTCACGAGGGAAGAACCGATCTAGAAAAGCAATGTGAAACTCCTCCCAACTGATAGGGCCTGCTCCGGCTGCCCTACTATCTCTCCACTCTCCAAACCATATGTGTGTGGCCCCCTTCAATTGATATGAGCCCAACTCATCACACTCAACTCCATTCATCCCCATGACCTGGGTGATCTTTACAATATCGTCGATAAACTCATGTGGATCCTCGTCCACCTTTGACCCAAGGAATTCTGGTGGGTCTCATCCTTAACAAATCTCTGACTCGTGCTGCTGCCGCATTCCTGTTCTGCGGGACATGCGCCACTGCCTTCTAGTTGACCTGGGTGGTCAAGGCCTGGTCTAGCATCTAAATAGCTACCCTAAGTTTAGCATGGGCAACCGGCTCCAATGCATGGTGCTCCTGGACTAGTGGGGTTTGTTGGTGCCTTTCTCCATTGCCATCCTCGTGGCCATTTCCATTTCCATTCCTACTACCATTAACTCTGCGAGGAGCCATGATTATGCAATCGCAAATGGCATGAGTTCAAAGGATAGGGAGACATTTCATCGCACGACATAGATCATGAAAGAAGGAAACATTTCCTAAATGTCTCGTAGACTCTTCTTCATAAGTGTGACGCACTTCACACTCATGAAAAAGACTCAACGTGGCTTTCAGACACTCTAGGATACTTCAAACCTATTCTCTAATACCATGTTTTTCACGACCCGAACATAGGCCCGTATCGAGACACGGGACCAGGAACCCCGAGGGACTCCAAGTCGATCCATGGCATGAAAATAACATCTAACTCAACCATAAACGCGGAAGATTAACATGATAAACTTAGCGGAAGTATGAAATAAGCATAACATCAGAAACACACTCGAATGTGAAGCTTATTACATTCTGTCTGAAAAGCCTCTAATACTGATGAGTTGATGGGACAAGAACCCCAACTAACTCTCTAAGACTAAAACTGAATACATAAAGAAAACTGATAAAGCATGGTCCTCAAGAGATTAGGACTCACCAACAAATGTGGGATGCTAACTCTGAAAGGCTAGCTAAGGATGGGGCTGAGTCTGAGTGTCCGGGCCTGTATCATAAAACGATACATCATAGAGTATGCGATCAGTACTTAGAATATACTGAGTATTCAAGGTAAGTAAAAATGCTTAAATAAGTAAAATCATTTAAACATGCATTGTAAAACATAACCAAAAAAAGAATCTGAGAGTAGGGCTTGCATTCTATTTTCTGAAATCGTGATCTAAACATAACATAATATCACAACTGAAACAATTAACCCAAAGATGAAACCTGATAGTTATAATTAAACTAAACGTTGGGTCAAACCTACTTTAGAACATTTATATATATATATATATATATATAAACTAAACGTTGGGTCAAACCTACTTTAGAACATTTATATATATATATATATATATATATATGAGTGATAACATGCATAACTGAAATCATGAGGAACAATGGGAGACTCGTCATATAACCGACATACCACGATGGAGCTTACGTGGTCCCAACTATCACACTCAAGTGGGTAGAGTCATCCAAAGCCTTGCCATGGCTAAGGATGATACCATGATATCGATATCAAGCTCGGGGCCTAATCGGCGTAGGGGATAGCTCACAAGAGAGGTCCCAAAGTATATATATGTATAAGCCTACATTGGCGTGTAGTTCTGAGGCATAGGGTGATCGACCCCATAGCCTACTCGGTGCTAGATACTACTCCCAAAAACATGCATATGCTATCCATCATTTTCCTACGAAGCTTACCATTGTCTATTGATGAAGCTCAATAATCAAATACATATTAATTATGAAATCATATATGAGGAGTTCTTTCTCAAACCATACCACAAGCTGAATATAAATGGGAGTCTTCGCTCCAAAACCATGTTGTAAGCTTTATTCATAAATTCACACATCATACTTGAACATATGGACATTGCCCGATACTTTAACATGCTTGAAAATACATAATTCACTTGAAAACATGATCATGAACATGGGTAACTTGAAAACATGCTTTTCATCATAAATATCTCATCATACTTGAATATTCATCATAAATTTCAACTTTCATCAACTTCTCATAATTGGGAATTTTAATTTGTAAAGCTTGAAACATGATTTTAATTGAAAATAATGTAAAACTTTCCCATGAATCATAATTCAATAATAGAAACATCTTTAAATCATACCGACGTAGTAGATTAGGAATTTCATGCATTGGGTTAAAACCCCATCGAATCAACATATGAATTTTCATGTTTTAGAGAGGTATTGGGCATGGGTGTGAATGGATTCACCCATTCATAACCCTACATACCTAGGGAAGATCTAATTTTACCACTCCTTGATTGCCCAATGAAAGATTGAAGAAAAACTTGAAGGAAAAGGAACTTGATCACCTCTCTAGCTCTCTAACTTTGCATGCATGAGTAAGAATGGCCTAAAATGAACTTATACCTCTTAAAACTCATCATTCATAGCTTAAAATGACTTAGTTTAGGCCTTTGGATCATAGGAGTTACAGAAAAGCCCTTACTAAATTCACAGATAATAACTGACTGCGAGTCCCCATGAGGGACTGGATGAATCATTCCCAAGACCATAACTCGTGGCATCAGTGGTCGAATGCACTGCCAATAATTCACCTGGGGCTTGTCACAGGAAACCTCACGAGTTGTTACTGGTGACCACGACTCGTGGTCACCACTCGCCACCTTTACTGCCCAAATTTCAAATCATATCCAACCGGCTGACCACGACTCATCCCACGAATCGTGGTGTATAACCACGACTTAAGGTGACCATCCGTAGGGTACACTACAAAATTTCCTTCACTTTCCCTTAACCCTTACTCATGACTGACTCAGTGAGTCATGGTGACTCACCATGACTCATGGTCAGGTTCATGGGGACTTTCAAAATCCAAAATTTCAACTCACATCCTGAACCTCACCACGATTCTCCTCATGGCTCTTGGTCTACCCCACGAGTCACATAACGACTCATTCTATGACCTGGTGCTAGATTTCCAATTTTATCCGTTTCAACTACCGGGTCTGATCTTTGGGCTTTCGGGGTATAACACTTAATTTGATTACCAAGTTCTTTCTTAAATGAATTCCAGAAATGTGAGGTGAATAGAGTACCGCCTATCTGATATGATGTAATGTAATGAATAGCATAATCCTTAGCTGAATCTACGGTCTTAACTAGTAGGAAACATGTTGACTTTGTCATCCAGTCTACAACTACCTAAATTGAATAATGCTATCGGCATGTACGAGGAAAACCTATAATGAAATTCATGTTTACCTCTTCCCACTTCCAAGTAGGAATGCTAATATCCTGAGTCATACCTCCTGGTCTTTGATGCTTAACCTTTACCTGTTGGCAGTTTGGACACTTAGCCATAAATTCTGCAATATCCTTCTTCATGACAGTCCACCAATAGACTTCTTGTAAATCGCAGTACATCATGGTGGACTAGATTGATAGAATATCGAGATATGTCGGATTTCGTTCATATCTGCTGCCTCAAATCATCTGTATCTGGAACTCACAACCTGTACTGATAATGGAACACACAATCTCCCCCTTTAGAGAATGCTTCCACCTCCTTCTTGAGGACCACTTCCTTCAACTTAAGAAATACTCCATCATCATCTTGCCTTGCTTTTATCTCCACCATAAGAGAAGACTCTAAACCTTTTTTGACTACAACTCCACCTTCTGCTAAATCAAAAATGAACTCCTAACTGAGCCATCATATGAACATCTCTAACTAGCTCTTTATTATCATCCTCACTATGATCAACACTATCCATTAATAATCTGCTGAGGGCGTCGGCCACTATATTGGCTTTACCTGGGTGGTACAAGACACTCATGTCGTGGTCTTTCAACAACTCTAACTATCTCCTATGATGAAGATTCAGGTCCCTCTGACTGAACACATAGTCTAAGCGTTTGTGGTTAGTAAACACATCCACATGAACACTATAAAGGTAGTGCCTCCAGATATTCAAGGCAAACACTACTGCTGCCAGCGCAAGATCATGAGTTGGGTAGTTCTTCTCATGAGTCTTGAGCTATCTGGAAGCAGAGGATACAACTTTAGCATGTTGCATCAACAACCAAGGCCAATTTTGGAGGCGTCATAATAAACCATGAACCCATCAGAACCTTCTGGTAGAGTCAAAACTGGAGTAGTAGTGAGTCGAGTCTTCAACTCTTGAAAACTCTTCTCACAAGCATTAGACCACTGGAATTTAACTTTTATCTTAGTCAATATGGACATATGAGAGGCAATGGAGGAGAATCCTTCCAAAAACAGTATATAATACCCGGTTAGACCCAAGAAACTCCTAATTTCTGAAGGAGAGTTGGGTCTCGGCCTGTTCTTAACAACTTTAATCGTTTTTAGGATCCACCTGAATACCCTATTGGAGATGACATGACCAAGGAACGTTACTGATTTCAACAAGAATTCACACTTGATGAACTTAGTGAACAACTGACAATCCTTGAGAGTCTGTAAAACTATTCTCAAATGGTCTGCATGCTCATCCTCACTCTGAGAATAGACTAGGATGTCATCTATGAAGACGATGAAAAACATGTCCACATATTGTTTAAACACCTTGTTCTTCAAATCCATTAAAGGTAAAGGAGCTTTGTTAGTCCAAAGTTCATAACAACAAATTCATAGTGACCATACAAAATTTTGAAGGTTGTTTTCAGAATGTCACATTCTCTGACCCTGAGCTGATGATAGCCTGATATGAGGTCTATCTTTGAAAAGCAGCTCGAACCTTGAAGTTGGTTGAACAAGTCATTAATCCTGGGGATGGGGTTCTTATTCTTGACTATGACTTTGTTCAACTAACGATAGTCGATGCACATTCTGAGTGTATCATCCTTCTTTCGCATGAATAGAATTGGGACACCCTATGGAGAGATACAGGTTTGATGAAGCCTTTGTCTAAAAGGTCTTTCAGCTATTCCTTTAACTCTTTAAGCTTAGCTGGAGCCATTCTGTAAGGAGGAATTGAGATAGACTGGATATTTGGAAGAAGGTCTATGTCGAAGTTGATTTCCCGCTCAGGAAGGACTCCGAGAAGATCTTCGAGAAATACATTTGGGAACTCATTTATGACCGAAAGTAACTGAAAAGTTGGGTTTTTAGAACTGGAATCCCTGACCTAAACTAGATGATAGATATATCCCTTAGAAATCATTTTCCTAGCCTTAAGGTAAGAGATAAACCAACCCTTAGGCACTGAAGTACTACCCTTCCACTCTGGAACTAGTTCATTAGGAAACTAAAATTTAACAACTCTGGTTTTGCAGTTGATTGAGGCATATCAAGAGTGTAATCAGTTCATGCCAAGAATGATGTCGAAATCGACCATATCTAACTCTACTAGATCGACTATGGTGACTTTTTGTAAAACAGTGACTAGGCAGTTTCTGTATACTTGACTTGCTAAAACTGACTCACCAACAGAAGTTGAGAATGGAAAGGGTTTTGAGAGGATTTATGGATTAATATCAAACTGAACTGCAATGTAAGGAGTTACAAAGGAAAGTGTGACTTTTGGGTCTAATAAAGCATAAACATCAATATGGAAGAGACATAACATACCAATAACTATGTCAGGTGGGTTCTCTCATTCCTGACATGAAGATAAAGCATAAACGCAGTTCTGACGCTAACAACCACCACCTGTGCTTGAAGTAGTACCTTGCTGAGCTGGGTGACCTGATGGAGCTGCTGAAGTAGTGGACTAGGCCTTCGTATATCTGGCTAACGGGAAATCCTTCAACTTCTGACCCAGCTAGCCATGACCAAAGCAACCCTCCTTGCCTAAACGACACTCACCAAGATTGTTCTTACCATATTTTGGACATGTTGAGAAAGTTCGATCACTGGAACTATGACTTTGAGACTGAGAGCCTGATGCTCTACCTTTGTGACCTATTTGGTCTTGAGATAAGGAGCACTAGATGAAGAGGTTGCTGAAGATCTCTGTTGATACTGTGAGAAATTACCACTGCCCGACCTCTGTTGTGAGAATTCAAACTATCCTGTTCTAGCCCGCTTGCTCTCCCTCTCCTTTTCTTTTAGCTTTTCCTCCTCAATTTGCTGGGCATGGGTCATAAGCCTGGAAATGTCCATGTCACTGATGAGCATGGAAGTCCTGCATTCCTTGAATACCAGGTTTGAAACTCTTGAAAGAAACTTGCTCATTCGAGCCCTGGGTTCAACCACCATCTTTGGAGCATATCTGGATAGTTGAGTAAATTTTAGGGCACATTCCTGAACTGTCATGGAGTTCTGCTTCAAATTGATGAACTTCTTCACCTTCGCCTCCCTCAGCTCATAGGGAAAGAACCTATCTAGAAATGTTATTATGAACTCATTCCATTCCACTGGACCTGCACCAGCCCATCTTCCCTCTTTCCACTGTCGGTACCAAATCTAGGCCACTCCCTTTAGCTGATAGACGGCCAAATATGCACTCTCTATGGAGGTGACATCCATGATCTATGTGATCTTCTAAACTTCATTAACAATCTTGTGGGTCCCCATCTACCTTTGACCCATGAAATTATGGGGGCTTCATTTGAGTGAAATTTCGGACTCTGGTAGCAGTTGTAGTTCCATTTCAGTTAGTAAGTGCAGCGACCTACTGGTTGACCTAGTTGGTCACAACCTGGGCAAGCATTTGGAATGCAGCCCGGAATTCAACATGTGACACCTGCACGTTTAGAGGGGCTGCTGGAGTTGGTAGGGCTTGTTGATTTGCATTCCCGTTCCTTCTTCCATTAGCTCATTTTGGAGGCATCATTTTTGGATGTATAGGACACAAGTTGAAAGATATTTTAGAGTTTCACACTCTATTGCACAATAAGATCACGAAAGAAGGGAAATTTCCTAACGCTTCTTGTAGCATCTTCCTCATAAGTGTGGTGCGATTTACACCCATGAATAAGACTCTGCTTGACGCAAATTTCAGACACCCTAGGACTCCCTAAACCTGATGCTCGGATACCAATTTTTTCACGATCCGAGTCTATACCCTGGACGCGACACGGTGCCTAGAGCCACAAGTGATCCCAAGCTTGCCCATGGCATAATATAATTCTAAAATCAACTTATAAGAAATTTAGAGTGGAAGCTATTTGAAAAAAAATTATTCTCTTATGTAAAAGGATAATAACTGAAAAAAATTTGAAGTTTTAAAGAAACACTTGGAATATAAATTTCACACCCCACCTTGGTGGGTATGACGGGCTCCTGGTGCCTGCTAGACTCTGGGCTGCTAAACGGTCCAGCCTGAGCACATTTGGTGCTTTGGATGACCCTGGCTCTGTTTCAAGAAGCGAACCGACTATATAGCGGCTGTAAATACAGCCTCCGGCTGACTGGGCCTATAGCCACCTGTATAAAACTTCAGCTAACCAGAAACATACTTACAAAAGGGAAATCTATGCGGGCCGACAAGGCCACCATGCTGTCTGGTTATCTGTAACTTAATAATAGAATACTGAATAACTACGTGACCGACAAGGTCACCACTACTATCAGACTATGGCCCCACACGACCAACATAATCAACCAAACACATATATATATGCACGGCCCCACACATCTGGCTCCACTACCACAGGAAAACATCAGACTGCAAGCCTCTAGGAATACTGATAAAACGGTTGGGACAGGGCCCCGGCCTACCCGTACTATACAATAAAAGAAAATGAAATACACCTCTAAATATCAAGCTCCAGATGACAGGAGCTGATGACTCTGTGAGCTGGCTGGAATCACGAGGGATCGCTTCCTCGTCTATGAGTACCTGCAGGCAAGCAATGCAGCACCCCTACGGGCGTCGGTACCACAGGTACTGAGCATGTAAAGCAAACTGAAATATACAACTGAAAAGGGTAACAAAAATAACATGACATGTAAGCAGGAAGTAGCTGAATCTATCTAGTTGAGGATAACTGGGGAGAGTTTACATATTCTGTAACTAAACAGGATGTACCTGAAGACGTGTCGTCCTACTGTCTATCCGTATCTAACAACACATATAGATATACATATAAATACACACAATACCTGACCGACCCCCATAAGCTGGAAGGTGCCAACCAACACACAATCTATTTACCCCTACCCGGGTCAAAACCAACCAAAAATAAGTCACTCCACTCATCTGATAACTGTGAGCTCCTCCTACCGGCCCCCTTGGGTACGTAGCTCAGGCCTTGGCCTCTGACAATAAACTGTGTCTGAGTCCGAAGACTCCTGCCTCTGGGCGCAAGTGCACACGGGGTAATCTGCTGTAGTATCTGTAACTAAAACTGCCCCTGGGTGCAAGAACGCAATAGGGTAATTTTATAAAAATCTGTATCTGAAACTACCCCCGGCCACAAGCGCACACAGAGGAATCTGCCCCTATAAACAGGGTAATCTGGCTTTGCACAGAGCGAACTGAACTGCCCCTGCAAGCGGGGTAATCTAGACCGTATTATCATGGTGGCCAGCCATCATCGTCCTCTAGACGGACGACATCGCCCAGCTGGTGGCAGTATCTGAATCTGGTATCGACACAGCTATAACCCAGGGGCGGTGGGGATGCTAAAGGGTGCCCACATGCCACAACAAGTCTCAACATATAAAACACATACACAGAAAGCATGCTGAAATGGAAAATACTAATCATATTCTCTTCTTTTATTTCAAGGTCGGTCTGTATTAAATAACTGATGCTATATTCTGTTTTACACTATTTCTGATTGCTGGGCTAACTGCTACCTGGCCTTTATCTGACTGTCTGATTATATCTGGATATAACTCAATAACATAGAACATGCCATCTATAACTGGATATAGCTCAATAAATGTAATACATACTATTTGTAATCCTGCCAGTTCATTATACTGCCTTTACTACTTCCTTTCTGGATATTACGTAAGAACATGCTGAGCTACTAGCGGATATCACATTACTAACTAAATCATCTGACGATCCCTTATTCTGATTATCACATGATACGTAATGCTATACTAGCCTGCTTGCTGGAAATTGTACTAAAATCGTTCCTATACGCTGGGTATCTGTTAATAGCCTTTATTCTATTTATTTTCTAGACTGTACTTCCTGGCTTGCCGAAAGAATAGCTTTACATACCTGGTTTCTGAGTACCCGACTGCCCGATGTGATTTTCGTCGGTACTTCTGCTGTTTCTCCCAACTACATTCATATACATGTCCATTAGAACTAAATACACCAATATTCTGAAAGAAAATGTCACTTTCGATATATTTATAGCCTAAACTTTGGCTTATCGAAAGACGGTCAAAAACTCGCTATTTCTCGAAAGTCCAAAAGGGAGAAATATTCACTTTAAGGCTAGGAGTATATTACCACTAATTTGGAGCAATTCCACTTACCTTAGTTTGGTAGTACGACGATTCGCCGACCGAATTTCGCAAAACTAAATCCGTAGGAATGCTCCTTGCTGCTAAATATCTCGGTATCTGGAGTTAATTTGAGTTTAGACCGCGTTTGACGGCATAATCGGAAGGAAATTACCAAGAACCCTTTGTCCCTCTTCCTCTCTGATTTTCTCTCTGTTTTCACTGGAAATTATAAGAATTTTAACATTTAAACCGAAGTGGAGGGCTTTATATATTTGGGGCTAGATAGGGCCAACGTGTCACGGAGCCATCGCGGATGCTCCACCTCCGTGACACGTTGCCATCGCGGAGGGACTCTACCCCGGCTCCTTCCGCGATGGTTCGACAGGTTTCTTGTTTGGTGTTTTCCCGGGCCTTTTTCTAGCATGTATAACTTTCAAATACTCTTAACCAACATGCAAATAGGCCATCTATGTGTTGGGAATTTTACGGGGTATAACATTCTCCCCCCCCTTAAGAACATTCATCCTCGAATGTAAACTCCTATCTAGAGGACTTCTCAACTTACTCAACTTGTTTCTAGAAAAATTTCGGCAGATTTTCCCCTGTAATATGGACTACCCCAAAATCCTAAAATGCAGAAAAGCCCAATACAGGTACTCCACACGATATAATAATATTCATATATAACTGTCCATAATCAATCGCTTGCTTTCATATATGAAATATAAACATTTATAAGGAAAAATAGTTTTAACATACCTCCTGTTCGCCTATGCCTGGAATAGGTGGGGATATCTGGCTTTCATGTCCTCCTCGGCTTCCCAGGTCATCTCTTCTCGGTTCCTGTTATGCCACAATACCTTGACAAATGCAATATCTTTAGTTCTCAGTCTATGGATCTGTTTGTCTAGTATAGCTACTGGAACCTATTCATATGCTAACTCTTCTGTGACCTGGACATCTTGAACTGGGAAAATTGTGGAAGGGTCTCCTATGAACTTCCTCAACATAGATACATGGAATACTGGGTGAACAAACGCTAATTCTAGAAGCAAGTTCAACTCATAGGCAACTCGGCCGATTCTCCGCCGAATTTGATATGGCCCAATGAACCTCGGGCTAAGCTTGCCTTTCTTTCCAAATCTCATCAACCTTTTCATCGGAGACACTCTCAAATATACCCTGTCATCCACTGCAAATTCTAGATTTCTGCGCCGCATATCTGCATAAGACTTTTGGCGGCTCTGAGCAGTCAATAGGCGTTCTCTGATAAGCTTTACCTTCTACTCTGACTGTTGAATGATGTCTGGCCCAATCAACGCTGACTCCCCCACCTCAAACCAGCCAATGGGTGATCTACATTTTCGCCCATATAATGCTTCAAAGGGCGCCATTTGGATAGCTGAATGATAACTGTTATTATAGGCAAATTCAATCAACGACAGATGCTCATCCCAGCTACCCCCAAAATCTAGTACACACACTCGTAGCATATCTTCAAGCATCTGGATAGTTCGTTCTGCTTGCCCGTCTATCTGAGGATGAAAGGCTGTACTTAAGTTAATCTGTGTCCCCAGATCTCTCTAAAACGACTGCCAAAACCTAGCTGTAAACTGTGCTCCTCTGTCCGAAATAATAGATACTGGCACTCCATGTAATCTAACTATTTCTCTAATATATAATTCGGCATAATCCTCGGCCGAGAAGGTAGCTTTCATTGGTAGGAAATGAGCTAATTTTGTCAGCCTGTCAACTATCACCCAAATAGAATCATGCCTATGTCTGGTACGGGGTAATCCCGTTACAAAAATCCATATTTATCGCTTCCTATTTCCACAAAGGCACAGCTATATCCTACGTCAGACCGCCCGGTTTCTAGTGTTCTGCTTTCACCTGCTGGCACTTAGGACATCTAGATACAAATTCAGCTATTTCAGCTTTCATACCTGGCCACCAGTAGATGTCTCTGACGTCGTGGTACATTTTTGTTGCTCCTGGATGGAGGGAATAGCGAGCGTAATGCACCTCATGCATGATTTGCTGGCGAAGCCCTGAAACATTCGGGACACATAGGCGGCCCTTACAACGCAGCACTTCATCCTTAGTCACTTGGAAGTCTGGTTCCTTACCTTTATGAACTCTATCTCTGAGCTGGGCTAAGTAAGGGTCCTCGTACTGTCGTTCCTTTACCTCTGTAACTAACGATGACACAACAGAGTTCTGAATCACCGCTCTATTATTTTCTGTTTTTGCTACTCGAACGGCTAAACTAGCTAGCTGATGAATTTCCTTAGCTAACTCCCACTTCTCGGGTCGCAAATACGCCAAACTCCCCATTGACTTACGGCTGAGGGCATCTGCTACTACATTGGCTTTTCCTGGATGATACAGAATGTCCACGTAATAATCTTTCAACAATTCTAACCAACGACGTTGCCGCAGATTTAACTCCCTGTGTGTGAAAATGTACCGCAGGCTTTTATGATCTGTAAAAATGTCTACATGAACGCCATACAGATAATGCCTCTAGATTTTCAAAGCGTGGATCACTGCGGCCAGTTTCAGGTCATGGGTCGGATAGTTCTTTTCGTGCTTCCTCAACTGTCTGGAAGCATAAGCAATTACCTTTCCATGCTGCATCAACACACAACCCAGTCCAACGCTTGAAGCGTCGCAATACACCGCATACCCATCTGTTCCCTCTGGCAATGCTAGTACTGGGGCGGAGGTCAATCTATCTTTCAATTCTTGAAAACCCTGCTCACATGTCTCCGTCCACTTAAATTTCACTGCTTTCTGTGTCAACTTGGTCAGAGGTGCCGCTATAGTAGAGAATCCCTCAACAAATCTCCTGTAATACCCTGCTAAACCCAGGAAACTGCAAACCTCGATCGGAGTGGTAGGTCTGGGCCATGTCTTGACCGCCTCTATTTTCTGTGTGTCCACCTGTATACCAGCATCCGACACGATATGCACCAAGAAGGCAACTGAGTTCAGCCAGAACTCACACTTAGAAAACTTGGCGTACAGCTGACAGTCTCTAAGGATCTGGAGTACTGTTCGTAAATGGTTCTGGTGATCTGTCTCTGAATGAGAATATACCAGAATATCATCTATAAATACTATCACGAACAGATCCAAATACGGTCTGAATATGTTGTTCATCAGATCCATAAACATTGCGGGAGTATTCGTCAGCCCAAAAGACATGACTAGAAATTCAAAGTGACCATATCTGGTCCTGAAAGAAATCTTTGGAATGTCTCTCTCACGAACTCGGATCTGATGGTATCCGGACCTCAGATCTATCTTAGAGAAACATCTGGCCCCCTGCAATTGGTCAAACAAATCATCTATTCTAGGGAGTGGGTATTTGTTTTTAACCGTTACCTTGTTCAGTTGCCGGTAGTCTATACACATGCGGAGTGAGCCATCTTTCTTTCTTACAAACAGAACTGGCGCACCCCACGGGGAAGTACTAGGCCTGATAAAGCCATTGTCGAGCAAATCTTTTAACTGCTCTTTCAACTCTCTAAGCTCAGCTGGTGCCATGCGATACGGGGGAATGGATATAGGTTGAGTCCCTGGCAAAAAGTCAATTGCTAAATCTATCTCCCTTTCGGGAGGGATACCAGGCAACTTATCTAGAAATACGTCAGGGAATTCATTGACCACTGGAACAGACTGAAGAGTTGGAGGTTCCACCCGAACGTCCTGGACTCTAACTAGATGGTAAATACATCCCTTTGCTATTAATTTCCTCGCCTGAAGGTAGGAAATAAACCTACCTTTTGGTGTAGCTGTGCTCCCTTTCCATTCTCGCACTGCTTACCCCGGAAAGTGAAATTGGACTGTCTTGGTCCAACATTCTAAGTTGGCATAGCATGGAACTAACCAGTCCATACCCATAATGGCATCGAAGTCGACCATCTCAAGTTCTATCAAGTCTACTGTGGTCTAGCGATCAGCAACCTCTACCATACACCCTCGGTAAACTCTTTTAGCTGTAATCGAGTCACCGACCAGTGTAAGCACTAAAAAGGGCTGCTGAAGCAATTCTGGTTTGATACCCAACTTCCAGGCCACAAATGGTGTAATATATGACAAGGTAGACCCTGGATCAATCAATACATAAATAGGGTATGAGCAGATAATCAATATACCTGTGACCACGTCGGGAGATGCCTCTGAATCCTGCCTCCCTGGTAATGCATAGGTACGGCTGGGGCCTGCACCTGAGCTAGAGGCTCCTGATCTACCTCGACCCCTATTTGCTGAACCTGTGGGTCTGCGCCCTGATGAGATTGCTGGAGCTCGTGGCCCCGCTGATGTTCTATCCAGACTATCCCGGCTAACCTGTCCTCTGGCCGGACAATCTCTCATTAAATGCCCTTCCTGTCCGCAGTAATAGCACCCTAAAAATCCTTGCCTGCAAGCTCCAGGATGGGGTCGGTGGCATATAGGACAAGGGGTAGGTGCAAACCTACTCTGTTCTGCCCTCCGCTGCTAAGGTGATGCTACTATCCATGAACTTCTACCGGACTCTGACTGACTTCGGCGAACACATCTGCCTCTCTGCCGCTGTACCGGAGGTACAGGTCTGGGTGGCCTATCTAAAAACCATGGTCTCGTCCCCCTAGGGGTTTCCCCCTGAATCTCAGCGGGCCTGTTTCTACGACGCAGCTCTGAAGTCGCCTGCCTGTCGCCCCGCTGCCGCTGTCTCAGGCCCTCAATTGTCTGTGCGAAGGCATATACCCTGGCTATGTCCATGTCCTCTCTCAAAGTAGCCGTCATGCACGTCTCTATGTAATCTGAATTTAGACCCATAATAAAGTGATGGACTCTGGACGACATGGTTTCCACAAATGCTGGAGCATAGCGTGCTAAGGAGTCGAACTGTAAGGAATACTCACGGACGCTCCTGGCCCCCTACTCTAAGTGTAAGAACTGGTCCATCTGGGCCTGTCTGACCTCCCGGGGTAAGTAGTGGTCCGGGAAGGCCTCTGAGAAACAGGACCAAGTAGGAGGGGCTGCATCTCTTCCCCGAGATCTCTCCCAACTTTTGTACCACAAAACAGCAATATCCCTCAACCGGAACACTGCTAATTCCACTGATTCTGCTGGGGTTACGTGCATGACTCTAAAGATTCTCTGTATCTGGTCCAGAAAGTCCTGAGGGTCCTCCGCTGAATCTGACCCTGTAAACTGAGGGGGTCCCAATGCCAAAAATTCTCTAACCCTGGAGCTACCTGGCCCACCTAGGGATTCTGCTGCTGCAGGTGGTACTGGTTGACGCTGAGTAGCTAGCATCTGAGTCAACATAACCACCGCACTACGTAGCTCCTGATCAGATGAAGTGGGTGCAGGATCTGTAGGAGGCGATGCTGCCTCAAATGGTGTCTGGCGAGGCGGAGACTGCTGGAAGGGTCGAGATGACACCTCCGTATCGCCCTCAGACCGGGCTGAATCTGGCTGTAAGTGAGGCATCCTGCTGGTGCCTTCGCCTGCCACTGTATCTAATCTCCTTCCTGTAACAGGGTGTCGCTGATCTGCCATAGTATCTGTAGACAAAGAGCGTGGTAAGTTTCAAAAGAATCAACTATACTGTCTGTGCTATGGCACGACTGAGTATGAAAAAAGGGTAACCATCCTATTATGCCTCGCAGCCTCCTGCCTATAGTATGTGGTGCAAAACACATCCATAGATGAGACTCTACTTAGCACGGCTTGCAGACTCCCCGGGACACGACCTGCTCTGATACCAAGTTTGTCACACCCCACCTTGGGGGGTATGACGGGCTTCTGGTGCCTGCTAGACTCTGGGCTGCTAAACTGTCCAGCCTGAGCACATCTGGTGCTTTGGATGACCCTGGCTCTATTTCAAGAAACGAACCGGCTATATAGCGGCTGTAAATACAGCCTCCGGCCGACTGGGCCTATAGCCACCTGTATAAAACTTCAGCTAACCAGAAACATACTTAAAAAAGGGAAACCTATGCGGGCCGACAAGGCCACCATGTTGTCTGGTTATCTGTAACTTAATAATAGAATACTGAATAACTACGTGACCGGCAAGGTCACCACTACTATCAAACTATGGCCCCACACGACCAACATAATCAACCAAACACATATATACATGCACGACCCCACACGACTGGCTCCACTACCACAGGAAAACATCAGACTGCAATCCTCTAGGAATATTGATAAAACGGTTGGGACAGGGCCCCGGCCTACCCGTACTATACAATAAAAGAAAATGAAATACACCTCTAAATATCAAGCTCCGGATGACAGGAGCTGATGACTCTGTGAGCTGGCTGGAATCACGAGGGATCGCTTCCTCGTCTATGAGTACCTGCAAGCAAGCAATGCAGCGCCCCGACGGGCGTTAGTACCACAGGTACTGAGCATGTAAAGCAAACTGAAATATACAACTAAAAAGGGTAACAAAAATAACATGACATGTAAGCAGGAAGTAGCTGAATCTATCTAGCTGAGGATAACTGGGGAGAGTTTACATATTCTCTAACTAAACAGGACGTACCTGACGATGTGTCATCCTACTGTCTATCCGTATCTAACAGCACATATAGATATACATATAAATACACACAATACCTGACCGACCCCCATAAGCTGGAAGGTGCCAACCAACACACAATCTATTTACCCCTACCCGGGTCAAAACCAACCAAAAATAAGTCACTCCACTAATTTGATAACTGTGAGCTCCTCCTACCGGTCCCCTTGGGTACGTAGCTCAGGCCTTGGCCTCTGACAATAAACTGTGTCTGAGTCCGAAGATTCCCGCCTCTGGGCGCAAGTGCACACGGGGTAATCTGCTGCTGTATCTGTAACTGAAATTGCCCCTGGGTACAAGCACGCAATAGGGTAATTTCATAAAAATCTGTATCTGAAACTGCCCCCCGGCCACAAGCGCACACAGAGTAATCTGCCCCTGTAAACAGGGTAATCTGGCTCTGTGCAGATCGAACTGAATTGCCCCTGCAAGCAGGGTAATCTGGACCATATTATCATGGTGGTCAGCCATCATCGTCCTTTAGGCGGACGGCATCACCCAGCTGGTGGCGGTATTTGATTCTGGTATCGACACAGCTATAACCCAGGGGCGGTGGGGATGCTAAAGGGTGCCCACATGCCACAACAAGTCTCAACATACAAAACACATACACAGAAAGCATGCTCAAATGGAAAATACTAATCATATTCTCTTCTTTTATTTCAAGGCTGGTCTGTATTAAATAACTGATGCTATATTCTGTTTTACACTGTTTCTTGTTGCTAGGCTAACTGCTACCTGGCCTTTATCTGACTGTCTGATTATATCTGGATATAATTAAATAACATAGAACGTGCCATCTATAACTGGATATAGATCAATAAATGTAATACATACTATCTGTAATCCTGCCAGTTCATTATACTGCCTTTACTACTTCCTTTCGGGATATTATGTAAGAACATGCTGAGCTACTAGCGGATATCACATTACTAACTAAAATCATCTGACGATCCGTTATTCTGATTATCACATGATAAGTAATGCTATACTAGCATGCTTGCTGGAAATTGTACTAAAATCGTTCCTATATGCTGGGTATCTTTTAATAGCCTTTATTCTATTTATTTTCTAGACTATACTTCCTGGCTTGCCAAAAGAATAACTTTACATACCTGGTTTCTGAGTACCCGACTGCCCGATGTGATTTCCATCGGTACTTCTGTTGTTTCTCCCAACTACATTCATATACATGTCCATTAGAACTAAATACACCAATATTCTGAAAGAAAATGTCACTTTCGATATATTTATAGCCTATACTTTGGCTTATCGAAAGACGGTCAAAAACTCGCTATTTCTCGAAAGTCCAGAAGGGAGAAATATTCACTTTAAGACTAGGAGTATATTACCACTAATTTGGAGCAATTCCACTTACCTTAGTTCGGTAGCACGATGATTCGCCGGCCGAATTTCGTGAAACTAAATCCCTAGGAATGCCCCTTGCTGCTAAATACCTCGGTATTTGGAGTTAATTTGAGTTTAGACCGCGTTTGACGGCGTAATCGGAAGGAAATTACCAAGAATCCTTCGTCCCTCTTCCTCTCTGATTTTCTCTCTGTTTTCACCGGAAATTATAAGAATTTTAACATTTAAACCAAAGTGGAGGGATTTATATACTTGGGGCTAGATAGGGCCAATGTGTCACGGAGCCATCGCGGAGGCTCCACCTCCGTGACACGTTGCCATTGCGGAGGGGCTCTACCTCGGCTCCTTCCGCGATGGTTCGACAGGTTTCTTGTCCGATCTTTTCCCGGGCCTTTTTCTAGCATGTATAACTTTCAAATACTCTTAACAAACATGCGAATAGGCCATCTATGTGTTGGGAATTTTACGGGGTATAACAATAAAGTTGAAACTAATACACTCTATTTGAAAGCCTTCTAAATTTAATGAGTTGCTGGAACAAGCCCCCAGCTAACTCCAAAGTCTAAAGCTGAAAATAACAAATAAATAAAATAAAGATACTCCGGTCCTCGAAAGATGAGGCCTCACCACTGTTAGTCTGCTAGATGTCGCCGGAAGAAGATCTAGTTGCGAGGCTAAGTTTTGGTACCTGAGCCTATATAATGAAATGATGTAGATTAGAGATGTCACTCCCCGAGTCTACATCTTGGATGTAATATGGTACTTGAAGCCACAAGTGATCCCAAGTCAACCCCTGGTCTATCATTCAGAGTAAACATCCACAACGGAACTTTTAAATAATATCATAAAAAACATTTATGAAAGACAAGTCTGAAAACATAAAGTTCAAAAAACTTGAGTACTACTAATAAATCTGAAAATCATGTATGTCTGAAAGCCATCTAACTGAGTAGTTGCTGGGGCTGGCCCCCAGCTAACTCTAAGTCTAACTGAAACTAAATAATGATTGAAAGACAGAAATAATGCCTTCGGATGATGAGGACACACACCTCAACTGCTGGGCGGAGAATCTGAACTACAGCATCTAGCGATGCTGAGTCTGAGAACCTGCAACTGTATCTTGAAACGATATAACATAAAAGTATGTGTCAGTACTTTGAATGTACTAAGTAAGTGAGAGAACCAAGAATGGCATGATAGAATTGGTAGTTGAACTAATACGACATGATATGACCAACTGAAATGCTGAAAACAGATACAACTAATAATAAACTGAAATGGTCAAAAGTGACCCTGGCAGATGGTTATAAACATGTCCTAAGTCTGAAATACTGAGTCTGAAGTACTGCACTGAACTGATCTAGACTAAGGAATCTGATAGTAACTGTACTGAATAGTGGGAGAGGCTATAATCGACATATAACCACGTGATTTAGACGTGGAGTCCGATGTATACACCCCGCCGGTAGGACCCAATATACCTTGCTAGGGTATAAAGGCATGGACTGTGAGAATCACTGTCAAAGGGGGGCTATGAGGCCAAATAAATATATAACCTACGGTGGCAACGTAGTTCTGGAGCCTGGGTGCGCTAGAACCCCGGCCCTTTCGGTGCGAAGCCTACTCCCACTGGATAATTCTATTACTACTACTACTGACAAGCGGACAGCTCGATGCTGGGGTCCAAGACTATACTGACCCAAGGATACTGTGAGAGAGTTCCCTGAGCGTCTTATAGGACCATATTTTGTAATTGAGTTCTAAGACTAGTCAGAGCTGCTTATCTGGAAGCGTCGTAACCGTCTAAAGAACAAACTGATAATTGAACTGGGGTCTAGGGGACGGTCAGAGCTATAACTGAAATGTCATGACCGCCTAATGGACCAAATAACTGAAATATGAGTCTGAGTCTGATAATTGAGAGGCACCACTGACACCTCAGGAAAAGACTATAGTCAAACTGATCAGCTGACATTACTGACTAACACTGAAACATTCTAATACTATGAATGAAACTGAACTGACATTCCTGAGTGATACCGAGTAAATAAATTTCTAAATGAGATTGAGTTTCTGACACATACAAATACTATAGGAATTTCCTAAATTTGAGGGATTTTAGAGCATGAATAAATAATCCATCAAACACACAGGATTCTAGTTTCTGCTCCAAAGTTAGGCTAAATATCTTACTTCACTAGAATAGGCATCATTTTAGTCAAAAACTGGTGGAAATTAACTACAATGAACATAAATTTGAATTCCACAAGAATTAATCAAGAACCATAACAATATCTTAAATTTCGTAATTTCAGGGTTAGAATTGAAAGTTAACTGAGAGAGGGTTCTGGGGGACGCAAGGGGAGAACAACCTCCTTGCTGAATTCCCACATACCTGTAGAAGAAACCCTGGTGAAAATCCTTGAGAAGAAAATTAACCCTTTCTCCTGCTCTATTCTTTCTGTCAGAGTTTCTACGCACTGTTCTTGACGGAGTTGAAAGGAATGAAGGGAAAGAGTCATTCTAATCCCTTTAATTCTCTCCTATATGAACCCAAAACGACATGGTTTCAAGTTAAAAAGGCTAGGAAAGTACAAAAATACCCCAGGCAGAAAGAACTGAAAACTGCCCTTCCCTGAACAACAGATCTCAGGACATACCGTTGGTTCAAACAACGACTGTTGAAAGCTGTCGTTGGTTCTGGTTTCTAAAGCCGGGCCTACTGGATTGAAATCAACGGAAGATCCAACGGCCCATTGAGAGAATCAACAAGCCGTTGGATCCTGTCGTGGTCTAGGAGAGGGAAACTCGGGCCCTAAGAAAATGAGTGATATAATGACTCGTTGGTAGTAACAAGTTGTCGTTGAACCCACTCGTTGTCAACACTACCGAAGTCTAGGTCCCAACGATGGGTGGAAAGAACGGTCCCGTTGGTGTTAACAATAAGTTGTTAATTCCACTCGTTGATTCCTAGCACAAGCCCAACCCACACTGGAAGTCTAACGATGGCTGCCCACAACGGGTCGTCGGAACAACCAATGGCTCGTTGGTCGATTCGTTCTTTTTGGGAGAAGAATTTTCTGAGAAAACCATGACCCCTTACAACCACCTATTTTTTCTACCAGTCTGGGTCGTCTGAGACAGAAAAATTTCTTGTTTCCTATGGTTTTTCATGCAACGCCAGAATTTGGTCTAGAAAAGTCTCGGGGTGTTACAATATCTCCCCCTTGGGATCATTCGTCCTTGAATGAATACCAAAATTAGGAAAAAAGCTAAGATTTATAAAATTGAGGCATATGACTAATTTCTGGAGGAGTAGCTGACTCTGGACTGACTTAACCGTACTAACAGAGCTGATGCAACTAGACGTAGAAAATCTAAATAAGGTTGATGAGTACAGAATGAAGTAGAGTACTGAGAAGGGATCTAATACCTGATTCTGGGTCTGAACTGGACGGGAACAAGTGAGGGTATATAGCCATCATGTCTTTTTCTGCTTCCCATATGGCTCCCTCAACTTGTTGATTTCTCCAAAGCACCTTGACTGAAGCTATCTCCTTATTCCTCAGCTTATGAACCTGACGGTCAAGGATCTAGATTGGTACCTCCTCACATGTGATACTATCCTTTATCTCCACACTGTCCAATGGCACTACTGAAGTTGGATCACTAATGCACTTCTTCAGAAGTGACATATGGAAAATTGGGTATACTGCTACTAGTTCTGAAGGTAACTCTAGCACATAGGCCACCTTACCAATCCGTCTTAGAATCTTATAGGGTCCTATATATCGTGGACTGAGCTTTCCCTTTTTACCAAATCTCATCATGCCTTTCATGGGTGAAATCTTTAGGTATACCCAGTCGTCAATTGCAAACTCCAACTCTCTTCTCCGCACGTTGGCATAAGATTTTTGACGACTCTGAGTTGTTTTCAACCTTTCTCGGATGAGCTGAACTTTCTGCATTGCCTCATGCACTGAATATGGCCCTATCAAGGTCGCTTCACTAACTTCAAACCACCCTATAGGCGATCTACACCTTCTACCATGCAATGCTTCGAATGGAGCCATCTGGATGCTAGAATGATAACTGTTGTTGTACGCAATCTCGACAAGAGGCAAATGGTCATCCCAATTACCCTTAAAATTGATTGTGCACGACCTCAACATATCTTCTAGGGTCTGAATGGTTCACTCAGCTTGACCATCAGTCTGCGGGTGAAAGGCTGTGCTGAGCTTTACCTGGGTACCTAGTCCTTTCTGAAAAGACTTCTAGAGGTGAGAGGTGAATTGGATACTGCTGTTTGAGATAATGGATAAGGGCACCCCATGAAGTCTGACTAGCTCCCGAATATAAAGTCTAGCATAATCCTTGGCTGAGTCTGTGGTTTTGACTGGGAGGAAGTGAGCTGATTTAGTCATCCGATCTATTACTACCCAGATCTAGTTCATGCTGTCGCCGAGTCCGAGGTAGACCTTTAATGAAGTCCATATTTACTTCTTCCCACTTCCAAGTGGGTATACTGATATCTTGAGTCATGCCTCTGGGTCTCTGGTGTTCTACCTTGACCTGCTGACAGTTCGGACACTGTGCTATAAATTTAGCGATATCCCTTTTCATGACGTTCCACAGTACATATCTCGCAGGTCGCGGTACATTTTAGTTGCACTAGGGTGAATAGAGTATCTCGATCTGTGTTCCTCTTCCAGTATCTTCTGTCTCAACTTACCAACATACGGTACACACAACCTGCCCTGGTAACGAAGCACCCCATCTCCCCCTTGGGAGAAAGCTTCTATCTCTTTTCTGATGACTGCTTCCTTAAGTTTAAGTAAAATGGGATCCTCATCCTATCTAGATTTGACTTCTACTACCAAGGATGAGTTTGACCCACTTTGCATTACCATGCCACCTTCAGTTGAATCCACGAACTACACCCCTAACTGGGCTAGCCTGTGAACTTCTTTCGCTAGCTCCCTCTTTCCTTTGTCAATGTGAGTTACTCTTTACATAGATCGTCTTCTTAGGGCGTCAGCCACCAGATTGGCCTTTCCTGGGTGGTACAGCACACTCATGTCGTAATCCTTTAGGAGCTCCCACCACTGTCTCTGATGCAGGTTTAGGTCCTCTGGCTGATCACATACTGAAGGCTCTTGTGATTTGTGAACACATCTATGTGAGCCCCCGTATAAGTAGTGTCTCCATATTTTTAACGCGAACACCACTGCTGCAAGCTCCAAGTCATGAGTCGGATAGTTCTTCTCATGGACTTTGAGCTATCTGGAGGCATAGGCTATCACTTTTCCCCGCTGCATCAAATGCAACCAAGTCCAACTCTGGAGGCGTCACAATATACAACAAACCTATCTGTCCCTTTTGGTAGGGTCAAAACTGGAGCGGTAGTGAGTCGAGTCTTTAACCCTGGAGCGGTAGTGAGTCGAGTCTTTAACTCCTGAAACCTCTTCTCACACTCATCTGAACATTGAAATTTCACCTTCTTCTGGGTTAACTTGGTCAGAGGGGATGCTATAGAGGAGAAACCTTCCACAAACCGTCGATAATAGCCTGCTAAGCCCAGGAAACTCCTGATTTCGGTAGGAGAGGTAGGTCTGGGCCAATCCTTCACTGCTGCTATTTTATGGGGATCTACTTGTATCCCCTTACCTGAGACCACATGACCCAAGAAAGTCACATACTTTAACTAGAATTCACACTTTTTGAACTTGGTGAATAACTGGCGATTTTCTGAGGGTCTGTAATGCTAACCTTAGGTGATGCGCATGCTCTTCTTCATTTCTTGAGTAAACTAGAATTTCATCGATAAATAGAATGATGAACATATCCAAGTATTGCTTGAAGACCTGATTCATCAAATCCATGAAGGCTGCTAGGGGGTTTGTTAACCCAAAGGACATTACCACAAACTCGTAGTGACCATACTGAGTTCTGAATGTTGTTTTCGGTATGTGTCTCTAACCCTTAGTTGATGGTACCCTGACCTGAGATCGATCTTGGAGAAACAACTGGCTCCCTGAAGTTGGTCAAACAGATTGTCAATTCTGGGTAGAGGGTACTTGTTCTTAACAGTGACCTTGTTCAACTGACGGAATCTATGCACATTCTGAGGGTACCGTCTTTCTTATGCACGAATAGCACTAGAGCACCCCAAGGAGAGATGTTGGATCTAATAAAACCCTTATCAAGAAGATCCTTTAACTGCTCCTTCATCTCTTTAAGCTCAGCTGGAGCCATTCTGTAAGAAGGGATGGAGATGGGCTAAGTGTCTGGAAGGAGATCTATTCTGAAGTCTATATCCCGTTCAGGGGGAACTCTGGGAAGATCTTCAGGAAATACATCTGGGAACTCGCTGACAACTGAAACTGACTGTATGGATGAGGTCTCAAAGTTGGAATCCTTGACCCGAACCAGATGATATAGAAATCCTTTGTAAATGAGTTTCTGGGCCTTAAGGAAGGAAAAGAACCTACCCTTAGGCGCTGAACTGCTTCCTGACCATTTTAACACTGGTTCATTCGGAAACTAGAACTTGACAACTCTAGTTCTGCAGTCAACTGAGGCATAGCAGGAGTGTAACCAATCCATGCAGAGAATAATATCGAAGTTGACCATGTCTAGCTCTATGAGATCAGCTGGAATTACTTTATTCAGGATTAAGACTAGGCAGTTTCTATACACTCGGCCGGCTCTAACTGACTCACTAACTGGGGTAGAGACTGAGAATGGTTCTGAGAGGACCTATGGACTTTTATTGAACTGAACTTCTATATACGTAGTCATGAACGAAATAGTAGCTCCTAGATCTAAGAGGGCATATACGTCTAGATGGAAGAGATGTAACATACCAGTAACTACGTCAGGTGAGCTTTCCTAATCCCAACGAGAAGATAGAGCATAGAAATAATTCTGGCGCTGACCGCCATCTGTACCTGATAAGTTGGCCTGCTGAGCTGATCGGCCTGCTGTAGCTGTTGAGGTAGTGGATTATGATCTCCCTCGCCCTACTGACGGGCACTCTTTGAGTCGGTGCCCAAGCTGTCCACATCCAAACCAACCCTCTTTGCCCTGTAGACACTCTCCAAGATTATTCTTGCCGCACTTGGGGCAAGCTGGATACCTGTTCCCTGTATTCTGGGCCTAAGACTGAGTGCCAAATGACCCATTCCTCCGATCCTGGCGGGACTAAAAGGTTTGGGCGCTGGCTGAGCTAGGTGCTGGGGCCCTCTGCTGTTGCTGCTGTTGTGGGCGGCTACCACCGCCAGATCTCTGGTGGCCAAAATCTGAATGACCTGTTCTTTCCCGCTTGTTCTTACACTCCATATGTTTCAATTTCTTGGCCTCAATCTGCTGGGCATAAACAATCAAGCTAGAGAGGTCCATGTCCTTGATCAGCATCCCGGTCCTGCACTCCTAGAAGACCATATTAGATACTCCATTAACAAACTTCAGCATGCGATCCCTTGGCTCGACCACCATATCTAGAGCATACTTTGATAACCTGGTAAACTCCAAAGCATATTCCTCCACTGTATGGTTGCCTTGTCGCCAGGTTCATAAACTCTACCATCTTAGCCTCCCTCAGCTCCTGGGGGAAAAACCTATCCAGGAAAGTTGTGCGGAATTCTTTCCACTCCACTAGTCCTGCTTCCGCTGGCCACCCATCCTTCCACTGCTCAAACAAAACTTGGCTACCCCTTTAAGCAGGTAGGCAGCCAGGTTAGCGCTCTCGGAGGAGCTGACACCCATAATGCGGATAATCTTCCTGACCTCATCTGAAAACTCTTGGGGGTCCTCCTCCACTTTTGTTCCATGAAAATTCAAAGGATTCATCTGGGTAAAATCTCATACCCGAGCAGCTTTTGCGGACCCATTTGTGTCTATCGGAACCAACTCCTGATTCACCTGATTGGTCACAGTTTGAGCCAGTAACTGAATGGCCATTCTAAACTCTGTGGTAGAAACCAAATCATCTTGAAGAGCTGCGGGGACTGTGGGGCAGGTCTATTGGCATTTTCGCCCCTCCTTCCGTTACTGCGTCTGGGAGGCATGGTTCACTAAAATGTAGTAGAGCACGAATTAGAAGAATATTTCTGGAATTGAACGTTTAAAGCACTATAAGGAATATGAACAAAAGGGAGTTTTTCCTAATAACATCTCGTAGCCTCCTCGTCATAAGTGTGGCGCGCTTCACACCCATGAAAAGGACTCTACTTGATGCGGCTTTCATACATTCCAAGGATACTCTAAACCTAGGGCTCTGATACCAAGTTTATCACTCCCCGAGTCTACACCCTGGACGTAACATGGTACTTGAAGCCATAAGTGGCCCCAAGTCAACCCCTGGTCTATCATTCACTAGTATTCCAAGTAAATATGCACAGCGGAACTTTTAAATAATGTCATAAAAAAACATTTATGAAAGACAAGTCTGAAAACATAAAGATAAAAAACTTGAGTACTACTGATAAATTTGAAAACCATATCTATCTGAAAGCCATCTAACTGAGTAGTTGCTGGGGCAAGTCCCCAGCTAACTCTAAGTCTAACTAAAACTAAATAATGACTGAAACAAAGAAATAATGCCCTCGGATGATAAGGACTCACACCTCAACTGTTGTGCAGAGAATCTGAACTACGGCGTCTAGCGTGCTAAGTCTGAGAACCTACAGCTGTATCATTTCATGATACAACATAAATGTATGTGTTAGTACTTTGAATGTACTGAGTAAGTGAGAGAACCATGAATAGCATGATAGAACTATTAATTGAACTGATACGACATGATATGATCAACTGAAATGCTGAAAACTGATACAACTAATAATAAACTGAAATGGTCAAAAGTGACCCTGGCTGATGGTCATAAACATGTCCTAAGTTTGAAATACTGTGTCTGAAATACTGCATTGAACTGATCTGGACTGAGGAATATGATAGTAGTGAATAGTGGGAAACGTTATAATCAACATATAACCATATGAGCTAGACGTGGAGTCCGATGTATACACCCCACAGGTAGGACTCAATATACCATGCTAGGGTATAAAGGCATGGACTGTGAAAATCACTGTCAAAGGGGGCCATAAGGCCAAATAAATATATAACCAATGGTGGCAACGTAGTTCTGGAACCTGGGTGCGCTAGAACCCCGACCCCTTCGATGTTAAGTCCTACTCCCACTAGATAATTCTGTTACTACTACTACTGACAAGCGGATAGCTCGATATTGGGGTCCAAGACTATACTGACCCAGGGATACTGTTAGAGAGTTCCCTGAGCACTTATAGGACATAATTTTGAAGCTGAGTTCTAATACTGGTCAGAGCTGCTTATCTGGAAGTCTGGAAGTGTCGTAACCGTTTAGAGAACAAAATGATAACTAAACTGGGGTCCGGGGGCTAGTCAGAGCTATAACTGGAATGTCATGACCGCCTAATGGACCAAATAACTGAAATCTGAGTTTGAGTTTGATAACTGAGAGGCACCACTGACACCTCGAGAAAAGACTATAGTCGAACTGATCAACTGACATTACTGACTAACACTGAAACATTCTAATACTATGACTGAAACTGAACTGACATTCCTGAGTGATACTGAGTAAATAAATTTCTAAATGAGACTGAGTTTCTGATACATACAAATACAATAGGAATTTCCTAACTTTGAGGGATTTTAAAGCATGACTTAATAATCCATCAAACACACAGGATTCTTGTTTCTGCTCCAAAGTTAGGCTAAAAATATTACTTCACTAGAATACGCATCATTTTAGTCACAAACTGGTGGAAATTAACTATAATGAACATAAATTTTGATTCCACAAGAATTAATCAAGAACCATAACAAATTCTTAAATTTTGTAATTTCAGGGTTAGAATTGAAAGTTAACTGAGAGAGGGTTCTGGGGGACGAAAGGGGAGAACAACCTCCTTGATGAATTACCACATACCTGTAGAAGAAACCCCGGTGAAAATCCCTGAGAAAAACTGAGAAGAAAATTCACCCTTGCTCCTACTCTGTGCTTTCTGTTAGAGTTTCTATGCACTGTTCTTGAGGGAGTTAAGAGGAATAAAGGGAAAAGGTCATCCTAATCCCCTTAATTCTCTCCTATACAAACCCAAAATGACATGGTTTCAAGTTAAAAAGGCTGGGAAAGTACAAAAATACCCCTGGCAGAAAGAATTGAAAACTGCTCGACCCTGAACAAGGGATCTCAGGACGGACCATTGGTTCAAACAATGGCCCGTTGAAAGCTGTCGTTGGTTCTGGTTTTTGAAGCCGAACCTAATGGACTGAAATCATGGGAAGATCCAATGGTCCATCAAGAGAATCAATGAGTCGTTGGTTCCTATTGTGGTCTGGAAGAGGGAAACTCGGGCCCTAAGGCAATGAGTGATACAATGACTCTTTGGTAGTAACAACTTGTCGTTGAACCCACTCGTTGTCAACACTGCCGAAGTCTAGGTCCTAACGACGGGTGGAAAGTATGGTCCGTTGGTGTTAACATCAAGCTGTGAATTCCACTCATTGATTCCTAGCACAAACCCAACCCACACTGGAAGTCTAACGACGACTACCTACAACGGGTCGTCGGAACAACCAACGGCTCATTGGTTGGCTCGTTGTTTCTGGGAGAAGAATATGCTGCGAAAACCATGACCCTTTACAACCGGCCATTGGTTCTACTAATGGTCTGTTGTCTAGGTCGTCTGATACAGAAATTTTTTTGGTTTTCTGTGGTTTTTCATGCAACGCGGAATTTGGTCTAGAAAAGTTTCGGGGTGTTACAAGAGAGTATGCGGTCGGTACTTTGAATGTACTGAGCATGTGAGATATGTAGTTAAAAACATAGGTATGCTAGTAAAGTCCAAAGATATAGCCGAGGTAACATGTAATGACCCTATTTGAATGCATAAATACTGAAAGTAACATGTAAATTTGAAAATACTGTAAATGCTATTAAAACTAGTTTTAGGGTCATACACATATACTGAAGTCTAAGAACTGAGACTAAACTGAAGATTGTAACTGTAGTATGGGAGAGTCTATTAACCGACATATAACACCGTGAGCTAGATGTAGAGTTTGATGTATATGCCTCATTGATAGGACCGAATACATCTTTCTAGGTATAAAGGCATAGTCGTGTGATTACTAAACTAAGGCCTATGTAAGATAATAACCTATAGTGGCATGTTGTTTTGGAAATCTGGGTGTGCTGAACCCCGACCCACTCAGTGCTAAGTACTAATCCCAATTGAAAACATAACTATATATAACTAAATTAATAGCTCGAAACTGATGTCATAAGACTAAGCCAGAACTACTTATCTGGAAGTGTCCTAAGAGTTTAAAGGACCTGATAAACTGATAATACTTAAATATGATAATACTTTTATTTCTGATAATACTGTATATACTGAGATTTCTAATAATACTGCTAATATTGAGTATACTAGGAATGTTGTAAATACTGTAAGGCATAGATTCTCAATTCATTGAGAAAGTCATCTGTATTTTTACAATCATGCTAAGTTAAGATAAATTCTAAATACCTAGAGAAGAAAACCCCTAGGATAGAGCTTGAATTCTTGAAGCTTGAAGAAGAACCCTAACTTGGCTTTGAGAGAGACCTTGAACTTCTACGGTTGTTCTTAAGGGTTCAGGAGAGAATGAGAGGAGAATGTCGACAAATCTCCCCTAATTCCCCTCTAAAATATCCCAATACAACGTAATTTAGGAATTAAAAGCATAAAAATTACTAGGATACCCTTAAGAAAACAACCTGAAAAATTGACTGCCAGGTCTCACAAGTCGTATAATTACTCATAGGACAATACCATGACTCATACTGAGTCTCACGGATACTGATCCTTCCCTAGACAATTCTCTGAATTTCATCCCATGGGGGCATACCATGACTCGTACAATCTTACCACGGGTTGTACCATAGGTCGTGGTTACCCAAAAATCTCTAAACACTTCTCTGAATCCCTTCCTACGACAATTCAGTATGAACAGTACAATCTTGGTATGGATCGTTGGTTCCTTCCATGGTTTTTGGACCACAATTTTCTGCACCTTTGAACTTCATGATAAGAGTCTTGGTACGACTCGTACCTCCAAGTTATGATTCGTACAGAGGGAAAATTTTCATTTTTTTGCAGGTTCAAACTCCAAATCTAGGGTCTAGTCTTAGAAACTTTTGGGTTGTTACAAAAATACCTGAATAAAGTTTAAAACATCTCTACTTGCCTTAGATTCGACGCTCACAAAACGGCCTTGCCTTTCCTCAAAGTTTTCGAACGATTCCAATCTTCTTAAATATGTAATCTGTATAAGCATACAAGTCTGTAGATACTCATATTGATATATAAAATCTTTGATATGGAAGTTAACCTCCAGTCCTCATCTTTTATTGAGTAATCAGTTTACCCATAGCTCAAGGGTTATGAATCTCAAATTTTACCCAATTCTAACTATAAATCGACTTTCTAATCATCAATTTACAAAATTTTTAAAATCCTAGGGAAAAATCCACAAATTCCACCACCGAAACATAGATTAAAATGCTAAATAAATGATGGAATCATAGGGATATATAAAGATAAGGGTTAGAATCTTACTAAGTCAAATCGAGAAGAATGCCACCAAAATCACCCAAAATCAAGGTCTCTATCTCTCAAAAATTAAATTATAACATATCACATTGCAATAGGGATAATTAAAATTCCCAAACTGCTACTAATCCTCGCAAGTGTGACAAATACCTCATAGAAGTGATATCACATATGCGAAAAAGGCCTCATAGATATGGAAACCAAAATGCATACGTAAATATGCGAGTTTGAAAGACCCAGGCAAGTGCGACATTGCACCTGCGCTGTGGAGCTTGCCTAGGACATCAACTTTCACATAAGGGGGAAAATCCCCATAAAAATAACTTGACACATGTAGAAGAATCCGTACAGGTGCGGAACCCAATAAGAGGTATGCCTTTTTCTCCTACAGATGATCTTTTACCGGTGTAACTTTGTAGGTTCAGAACTTTACCACATGTGCATTTTCACCAGATATTAGTTGAACCGGCAACTCCATAAAGTCCAAAACATGGAATCAACCCGCGAAACTCACCCGAACCATTTGGGATACAAACCAAATGTTAAAAACACTCCTAAAACATGTTCTAAACATGTTGGAATACTCAAAATACTGATCCAAGGTCGTCTTAGAAAAATATTGACTGTGGTCAACTCAAATTCTCCAAATCCAGCAGTATGTAATTTATGTGTCTAAATTACTCCCAAGCCCTTTGAGATCCTTGCAAACTATCTGACTAAGTCCTAAATCATATTTTGAACCTAATTAAACCATTAAAACTAAGTTCCGATCTTGTTTACCCATGTTGTTGACATTGGTCAAACTTTCAGTTTTTTAAATTTTAAATTTGTTGATTTTCTCCTTTGATAAGCATCTGATTACCTTGAAAATTATGCCACCTATCCCTACAAGTCATAATTCATATTTTAAAGTTGTGGGAAGGGTCTTTTATGCAAAAAGGTCCTAATACTCAAAATAACTAGATGGATCATTACATCAATCCTAACATAAATCAACCATCATCCTTTACCTGAGATAGAGAAAAACTGTAGATATCTGCTCTGCATATCCGACTCAATTTCCCAATTAGCCTCCCCCATGAAATGATTCTTTCAAGGACATAGTCCTTGGACCTAAACGTTTGAATTTGCCTATCTAAAATTGTTATCAACTCCTACTTAAATACTAGATTTTAATGTAGTTGCACTGAGAACTATTTTAATAATATTTCTTTAGCATCAAAATAAGAAATATTAGATGATCACCTGGTTGCAAGGCCAACTCATAATCTACATCATTAATATGCCAATAGAATCTCAAATGGAATATAAGCCTCGGGCTAAGCTTTCCCTTTTCCCCAAACCTCGTCACAACCTTCACGGGAAATATCTTTAGAAAAACCTGATCACCAACCATGAACTTTATGTCTCAAACCTTCTAATCTACATAACACTTTTGTCTACTTTGAGCTGTGAGAAACCGCTTCTGTATCTACTTAACTTTATCTAAGGAATATTCTAAAAAAAGCTATACAAAGGCATCAAACTAACCATTTGGAGAGCAATATCTCGTACCGTATAAAGCCTCAAATCGGCCATGTGAATTTTGTAATGATAGTTGTTGTCGTAGGAAAACTCCTCCAAAGTCAGGAACGGGTCCCAATGACCTCCAAAATCAATTAGATAGACCCACATCATATCCTCAAGGACATGAATGGTCCTCTTAGAATGTCCATAAGTTTTTAGGTGAAAGTTGTGTGAAGTTCCGCTTGTGTACCCAACTCCTTCTACATAGACCTCTAGAAATGAGATGGCAACTGAGTACCCTATTATGAAATGATAGAAATTGGTACCTCATGCAAATGAACTATCTCCTAAATGTAGATCTTGGCTAACTTCAGCATTTTGTAAGTAAAATAATCTGGTAAGAAATATGCTGATTTGGTTAATTTATCCACAATGGCCCAAATAACATCAAACTACCCCAAAGACCATACTGAGAGAACATTAGTCAATGAATTTTTGTTATATTTTCTCCATGTCTATATGAAGCTAATCTTTTAATTCTTGGGTCGTTTCTTTCACGAACATTGTTATTTGGATGTTGATTTCAATTAATTATTTTGATCATGTTAATTAATTTATTTAATACTGAGCATAATTATTTAGGTGATTGATCACCAATCAAATATTATTTATACATATACAGTTGAACACGATAGTGAAAATTATAGATTAAGAATAGGGTTGAAAAAAGTGAGTTTTTAATCCTAATAGGGGGAGAGGATTTGTGATTAAGCTAGACATAGCTAATTATCTTGCTTGGTTGCTATACAAGAGATGTTATTGCATTCTCATTAATTCTATTCTTCTAGACATAGAGAATTAAATTAACTTGAATAGGTATACAATTGTCCGATATAAATTTGCAAATAAAATTAACCCTATAAATTAATGAACCAGATAAATTAATTAGTTAACTTAATTAAAGAATACAATGTGATTGTTAGATAGCCCATAACCATAGATCAATTTCATCCCATCGATAACATAAAAGTCTGCTCTATCTTGGTTAAAGTTCATTAGTTCTTTTTATTTTAAAAATAGTTTAGAATTATAAATCTAGAATTTATTTCTTACTTAGATAATTCGCACTATTTTAATTTAGTTAACAATTAATCATAGTTCCTGTGATTTCAACATTTGACTTTTTAGTCACTTTATTACTTGATGATCGCGTACCCTTGTGCGTATGTTTGAGTGCAACAAGTTTTTAGCGTCATTGCAAAAGATATAAAAATTAACTATTTTTTTATTTAGATTTTTTTGTTTGTTCAAGTTTTTATTTTATTGTTATATATATAATTTTTTGTGTAGTACTTTACTACCCTTGTAAATATTGCATGTTGAAATATAAATTAGTTGAATCATGAGTATTCATAAGATGGTAATTCTTTTCTGAATTATGGAGGAACTCACTTGAATACAAATTTTTATAAATTTCCCAAGAGCGGGTTGTGTTGTAACACACTGTATTTTCAGGTTAGGTTTGAACTCATTAAATGCTTGTAGTTAGTCTCGGATGTTGTAATAAATGTATTAAATTTATCATAAATTTTTCTTTGAAATTGATTTGGGGTGCAAAGGTTTCCCTAATTCCATGGAAAGTTGAAAACTACAAGAAAAATCAGAAATTTCAATTGAATTTTCATATGGTCTTCATTCGAATGCATATAATATCTAATTTGTTAGGAATATTGAAGAAGTCTATCTACAAAAGTTGTAGCCTATTGAAATATCTTTCCAACCATACAAATGTTAGACCAATATGAGTTATGAGCAAGAAGTTATGGACGATTTACTAAATTCTATTTAAGTGGATGTAAAGTTGATATACGACTCATATACTAAATATACAGAGGATATAATAAACCATAAGTGGGAATCAAAAATCCCAACCCATTGGAATCGACTTGCTGAGTTGGCATATGGAGCGTATGTCAAATTTTTTGCTTGTATTTGGTGTTGTATGGATGTACATACCATATATTATCCCTATATCAGGTATATATTTAGTGTCTATCTGAAGCATTTACACTACCAATGTTGACATAAGGACCATAGGTCAAAATAACGGCGCGTATGTAACATATGCAGGTCAATACTTTCTAGAAAACCTATATATATCTATTTTAGTCTGATTTTTCTTTACACTTTGTTATTTAGCGACTTTTGAGAGAGAAAACACCCTAGAACTTCCTCGAATCATCTAAGGTGAGTTCTTAATCAATTCTCATTATTATTACAATTAAATTACAAGAACTAATGCTAGAACTGTCATTCCAATCCTTAGATTTGAAGAATTGAATTCAAGAGAAATTGAAGAGAATTTTTGGGGAATCTTCACGATGTAGTCCCTTGATTAATTAATGTGATTAAAGGGTTAATTGGGGCTCGGGTAGCCTATTGAAAGGTGTTATTAATAATGGATGATTTTTGAATTAGTCATAAACATGAATTTTACCCTTGAACCTAATTTTTCGAAAAGGGTAGGAATTCATGAGATTTGATTAAAGTTCTTTACTTTATCATCAAATTGATTGTAGAGTCATCGTGTGACATTGTTAAACACGTTTAGAGCATTTCTAATGCAATTTGAGGTTTGTCTATTTTTGAACATACTTTTGATTAAAAAGAGTTTTTTTATGCGCGTGCGGACAAGTTCACATTGCGTCTTCATATTTTGATTTATATTATGACATATATATATATATACATATATATATATATATATATATATACACATATATATATATATATGTGTGTGTGTGTGTGTGTGTGTGTATATATATATATCTGTGTGTGTGTGTGTGTGTCTATGTGTATAATATGTTTTCGCCCTATGAATGAGATTTGTTTAATAATAGTTAAAGTAATGATTTTTTACATGCTTTTATTACATGAATGAGCTATAAATTTGAAACATGATTTAATTGCTTAAACATAGTTTCCAAAATTAAGTAATGATTTTTATTTACCTCTATTACTGAGATGGAAATTTTCTGAAAAGATTTTCAAATAATTCTTTTGGTTGTTGTGCCATGACTTGTGATTTATTATATTTTGGCTGATATGCCATAATAGAATTTTTTTATTTGGATTAGCCCTTGGGAGGACACTTTGATTACCCATTGGGGTTACTTGTTTGCATTACCCCTATTTTTGGATGACTTATTTGGACTACCAATATTGGGCTTAATTATTTGGATTACCCCTATTTTAGGATGACTTATTGGATTATGTTGAATTGTTTCATTACAACTATATTTTTTCATTTATTTTTATTAATATAATAATAATAATAATAAAAATAATAATAATTAAAAATAACAACACCAACAACAACAACAACAACAGCAACAACAACAACAATAATAATAATTATTATTATCATGATTATTTTTATTATATAAACTCTCGCCCCAAGACATTCACTGGGTACCAGTTCTCAGGTATACCATCTTTATTTTTGGTGGTGTGTTAGGTAACAGGGAGGAGAAGGTTCCAACTTTACGAGACACTTTGGAGGAATTTGCTATTCATCAAACTTTGGTGAGCCTACATTCTTGTTCGTGGGTGCCATTGACTATTTTACTTGCTTTATTAGATTTTTGAGTTACGTCGCAAGTTAGTTATTTTTTTTTCTAGAGGACCCATAGATTAATTGTGTCATGTTGGTTACTTGAGTTATTGGTTGACTCGTTGGGGCACATTATTATGTTTAGCTACTAGATAAATATTTACATTATTGATATAAACTTTTATTTTATTTAATTAAATTGTCTTAATTTATAAACACATAATTTAATTAAGTAATAATGATGAGACAATTATGTGAACTATCATATCCGTAAGGTACTTTCGATGTCATTCCGAAGCATCAGATGCCTATTGCATCAGGGTCGGATTTTGGGCATGACAAGTTTGGTATTAGAGACCTAGGTTTAGAAGTGTGGATTTTTCTATGGAGCTATGTCTAGTGGATTCTTCCTCCTGCAGCCTAATCACCTGCATGATCGAAGGACTCCCAGGGCATTTTTGGGTGTTTCTCATTCTTCTTGATTCTAGATTGTGTTGTAGAGCTTGACCTTCTCTTAGGATCGTTCTAATATGTTCTCTATTCATGCCTCTTGAAGAAGACTTTAAACCGTGTTGCAGATGCTAATCAAGTGAGTAATGGTTCTATGAAGTGCACATCAATTGTAAGGTATCGTGTGATGGATGGCACGAGTCACTTGAAATTTTAGTATAGTTATTGGTGTATACGTAGTGATTGTGGGGGTGTTGTTGATGTTTTTGAGACAAATTTGAAGGAGGAATAGGTTTTATTTATAGGGAAAACTCTACTGAAATTTTAATATGTCCAAGAGATGTGTTAAAATGAATTAGGTCTCCAATGTGATAGACACACCCTCAACTAAGAAATAAAAGAGTTATACTCATCTTATATCAAGTTATAATTGATAGAGGTTTAAAAAGATAAAGAACTGAGTAAGAAAGCTCGAATCTACAATATAGATCTCATAGATAACGAAAGCATCTGATGTTGTAGTTACAGGTATCAAATATTGATCCTGGATCAAATTTATCGCACGTGAGTTCGTATCTTACACTTGGTTTTGGGTAGACCCCAAACTTTTGATAGAACCTTTTTCTATTAATATCCATATTGGTGTTCCCATTATTGCTTTTAGAGTTTATAGAAGTTGCGTAATTGTGGTAAAAAAGTGCGAGATCACCAGCGACTTATTTGAATTGGAGATGGTGGACTTTGATATGATCATAGGAATACACTGGCTTTCTGCTTGTTATGAAATTGTGGATTGCCAATCACCAAAAAGGTACATTTGAATTCCTTGAATATGAACCCGTTCTAGAATTGAAGAGAGATATCACTAAGCCTTGAGGTAGGTTTATTTCTTACCTTAAGGCTAGCAAGATGATCTCCAAAGGGTGTCTTTATCACCTAATTGCTATGAATGACACTTAGGCTGTATTAATCGAATTTGATTAAGTTCCCGTAGTTAATGGTTTTTCAAAAGTGTTTCCTGATAAACACCTCAGTATTTTGCTGGATAGAGTTATTAATTTGGGATCAATGTTATTTTTGATACTCAACCAATCTCTGTTCCACTCTATAATATGGCTCTTGATGAGTTGAGGGAATTGAAAGAGCAATTGAAGGATTCGTTGGATAAAGAACTTATTCGATCGAGTACTTTACCTTAGGTGCTATAGTCTTATTAGTCCGAAAGAAGGATGGATCGCTCATAATGGGTATATACGACCGCTAACTTAATAAAGTGACCATCAAAAATAAATATCCTTTACCAACGATTGATGATTTGTTGATCAACTTCAAGGAGCTAATTTCTTTTCTAAGATTGACTAGTGCTCATGGTATCATCAGCTGAACATAAAAGAGAAACATATTCAAAAAATAACTTTTCGTACCTGCTATGGTCATTTTGAATTTTTGGTGATGTGCTTTGGCTTGACTAATGCACCAATTACATTTTCAAGACTTCTCTTGGTTGGTTCATTATTGATTTCATAAATGATATTTCAATTTACTCGAAGCAGTGAAGAGCATGTGAATCACTTGAAAACAACTTTACAAACACTTAAGGAGAATAAGCTTTATGTGAAATTCTCTAAGTGTGAATTTTGACTTAATTCTATGGAATTTCTGGGTCATGTGTTATCTAATGATTATATCAAGGTTGATCCTCAGAAGATTAAAGCAGTTAAGAACTGGCCGAGACCCATGAGTGTGACAGATATTCATAGCTTCTTGGATTTGGCTTGTTATTACTGAGAATTTGTGGAAGGATTTTCATCCATAGTTGCACCACTTACTAAATTAACTCAGAAGACCACTAAATTTCAATGGTCCGAGGCATGTGAAAAGAGCTCTCAAGATTTAAAGGTAAGGTTGACTTTTTCTCCTATTTTGACTTTACCTTCGGGATTTAGTGGTTACGTGGTGTATTACGATGCTTCTAGGGTTAGATTCAGCTGTGTATTGATGAAAAAGGGTAAAGCAATTGCACATGCTTCATGTAGGTTGAAGAAGCACAAGGAGAATTATCTGACTCATGATTTGGACTTAGATGTTATAGTATTTATGCTAAAGATTTGGCGTCACTATTTATATGGTGAGCATTGTCATGTGTTCACTGATCAAAAGATCTTTTAATATATTTTTAAGCAACGGGAGTTGAATCTTAGACAAAGAAGGTAGCTAGAGTTGTTGAAAGATTATGACTTGAATATCTTATACCATGATAAGGTTAATGTTGTTGCTAAATCTTTAAGTCGTTTGTTAATGGGTACCTTAGTGTATCTCCAACCACATAAAATGTCGATGGGTAGAGAGATTTGAAGATAATGTCTCCCAAGTGCGCGCAAGCGCACGTGGTCGTCAAGTAATATAGGACTGGAAGCCTCGATTATTGTACCCATAGAGACTTTACAGTTCAATTGTTAGAAGGTTACACCTTTATTAAGATAATCTAACAAAACAATGAATTGGAAAATGGTTTGAGAAACAAACTACTTAAACTTTAAATGCAAAAATAACAAAAACGGTTGCAAGCTTAGTTTTACTTCAATGATAATGAAAATCTAGGGCACTGGAACTTGGTTGATTTTAAGTTGAGTTTTCAAGACGTATTTCACTAGAACGATTCTTTCTATGGCTTCTAGTTGCAAGTTACTATCCCATTTCTTTACACTATTCCTAGCATCCAAGAATTATTTCATGAAGCCTAACGACTATATCTTTATGGTCGCAGGAGAAGCCTAAAATGGCAGTTATGCCTACTTGTATCTCTATCCTTAATAACAACTTCTATCCTCGCACCAATAGGTTCGAGGATCTTTGAGTTTTCGTTCTGTATTTACCTTTAACTCTTCTGATTCCCTTTTCAAGTTCACTCGAAAGCCAACAGATTACTTATAATGTGATTAGTCTCATAAATAATAAATTAACATAAGTAAATACAAACAACCGTAAAGAAGAATGGAATCTAGATTAAATCAGTCTATTCAACAACAACCATCCACCATGGACAAACCCTAGAATATGAGTTTAGCCACTCATAGACAAGTGGAAAAACAAATACTTATTCATCATCAAACAAAGTTTAGAGTAAAAAACAGAAGAAACATAGTATAGACTTAGTCTTCCTTCCAAATGGCTTACAAGCATCCAAATATCAACTACAAAATGTTAAACTCAACAAAACTAGTTGACTGATCTGTCAAAAAATGACTAAAGATTGCTTAACACAGGCACTAGAGGTTATATTTATAGTTGATCCTTGAAATGACGCTTTTTCCCTCCAACTCTTGGCTTTAAAACCAACATTTTTTGGCCCAGAACAAATCTGGCGCGCCGCCCCCACCATCTCACCTCAAACGTAGTCAAATTTCCAGCAATTTTAGCTCTGGGATGAACCTGGTGTGGCGCCCTCACCATCACACCAAAGACTTAGCCAATATTTCTACACTTTCAGCATGTTCGGTGTGCCACTCTCACTATCTCGCCAAAGTGTTAGTCAAATTCTTGAACTTTTGGACCCTTCTGGCGCGAGGCCTCCTCCATCTCACTAGAATTTTTGTGATTTTCTCTAATTCTGGGAAGCTCTGATCCTCCACGCCCACCATCTCACCAAGGTGAAGTGCTGGTCCTCTACGCCCACAATCTCACCAATGTATTGAAATGATCATCTTCTGAGGTCAAGTAGCTGACATGCGACACCATCCATAACACCAAAATTGATGAAATTTTGTCTAGGAGCTAAGGACCTAGCATGGGCACCCACCACAGTCCCCCCAACATTCTTCTCAGCTTCTCAATTCTCCAACCTTTGTTCATTTTTGGTCCTTTTCCTTAACTTTCCTGCTCAAAACACCTCAAAACGTTTGTTAGCATACAAAACACACAAACATACGAATTTATGCATTTCATAAGGATTGTGAACTCAATACAAGGGAAAATATGGGCAAAATCATGACAAATGGGCATAGAAATATGCCCAACATCACCACCCCACACTTAAACCATTGTTCGTCCTCGAACAATCCTTTATTCCACACATAAATTTATCTTTTACCATCACACTTGGTACCTCTAACAATTCATACTCAACCAACTAGCATAGAGCATATATCAAGTGGTTCATCAACATACAACAATTCTCATCAAGCACTTGTACAGGTTTCACAATCAAGATTAGACAACCTCTATAACTGACTCATCTTTTCAAAATAAAGGGCCAATATGATTAAGTATAAAACATGCAACAAATAGTATACCAACTTATACATCTTGTTCTCCTCACTTTTAATGATGTTCCTCTCTCATATTATCAACGCAAACATATGGAACATAGAAAGAAAGGCACTCTCACGCTCACAAATGATGTAATGCACACATGTCACATACTATAAGCTTACCCTTCATGTATATTTAGACTACTTAGTTGTTTCAAGAGATTCAGATCACAAGGTATTTTCTTGGTTGTAATGTCAGCTAAGGGATGGGTAGGAATGATATTTTTTTATCGTGAGTACAACCCTAAGCACTTTGAAGACATTTTTAACTTTTCAAGTCCACCACCTTTTTCTTGCTTGTTCACCCTTCTCTAACTTACCCTTTTTCTTTATTTTCTTCTCATTCCCCTTTTTCACTACTTTAATGCTAGTCTTTGCTTATAAACTCAATAAGATTTTTGTAATTAAAGCTCTATCTTTCATTGTCCTAGTGGCAAGTAGACAACACAATTTTGAGGGCACCCCTTTTTCGTGTTTTTCTTTTCTTACCATAATTTTTTTTTCTCACATAACATTATGCTTAGGTGGAACTTTACTTTTTAAGTCTCAAAGTGCCTAAGATTACTTTGGATCAACAAGTTTGAGGTCTCACAAAGACAAGGATTAAGATACTTTCACGGCTAAGAAAGAATAAGACTTTATGGCTTAAAAGAGGTTAACTAGGGAGAATGTACAGGAAGGTAAACAAACATGGGAAAACACAATTGGATTTATCAAAGAAATTCCTTAATCTTATCCCAACTCCCTAATAACTGGCTATCCCAATACACTAAGTCAAGCTCTAGATGTTCCAATATGTACACATAAGACAATTCAGCTCACATCTCATGGAAATTAAAAGTCTAGTCAGCTTCCTATAGCTACACGTCCACACAATCATATTGAACGACATTGTTCATTATTAATCCCTAAGAATAATTTTTGAGTCAAATTAAAGATCTATGTAAGTCTCTCATGGATTTCTCACTTATGCATTCAAGACGACCACTTTACTGACTCTAGCATAGCAGCTGAGTAGAATGTCAACAACACACAAGTGGATGATCTACGACTCAATCCTAAAATATAAAAACATGAAAAAATTCCCTTAAGACGGTTGTCGTCCATCTATCATAGGGAAGGGTCACTATTCTATTACTACAATGACTCCTACAAAAATAAAAATTTACCCGGTTCAAAGAACTTTCTTTTGGAAAAAGAACGAGGCCAACAAGAAAACCAAAGGTTGGGTGAAATATGCCAATTTAAAAAATTTTCGAAATTTTTTTCGAACAAAGCTTAATGAACATACTCACCCTTGAACAACAACAAAACTAACTAAAAATAAAAGAATTAAACTAAAAACTAGAGATCAAACAGAGTATCCAACATCTCAAGGCATCACAAGTCATAAGCATACTAGCTATTACAGACCAAGACCTAATAAATCATAAAGCTACTACTACGGGAATAAAACTATGATACACCCTACAAATATAACAATTAAAGAAAAAATAGGAATCTTTCCTCCACCCCACACTTAAACAGTGCACTGTCCCTAGTGCACACAATCATATCAAAAGGTAGGGAAAGAAAGGAACTTCCTGGGCCACTAAGCATCATCATCAGGATTGTAATCCTAGTCCTCCTCATCATCATCATCGCCATCAACCTACATGGAATCCATAGTAGCATCCTCCTCCTCATCATTATCTAGATCATCAACACTATTAGTCAGCACATTAGCCTTAACATCATCAAGTGGCTCCTTGAAAGTAGGTCCCATTTTATACATCTACATGATGCTCTCCGTGAATGGGTATCTATCCTCAAGAGGTTCCATCTCCTTGGCTGTAGCAGGTCACTTCCTAACTTCTGCTATAACTCATCCATGCCAAATATGAAACCTTGCTAGCTTTTTTCACGAGCCTGACGATCAGCTATGGAAAGGGAAGGAGCTGTGGAATTGCTGGGCTCCTTAACCTTTGTTACATTCATGATCCTGCTGGCTAGGGGACCTGCTCTAGCTAATCAAAGGTCTAACTCTTCCTTTTCAATTCCTTGGGCTCTTAAAAACTGAGTCAAGAGACCATCATAACAGTATTTCACTCATATTGCCTCGAAGCACTGCACCAAAATTTAGTGGTAGCCCTTTCATTAACATGTACACCAGTACAACCCGCTCTCTAGTGACATCTGTGATGTGGGTTCCAAGGAGAAGTGTGGCATAGACAATTTTTACCCATACCTCCACCTCCTTGTTCATGTAGGAGAACGGAAGTGTACAATGAGTGCCCTGCTAGTCCCTTGCCCAATGCACAACTGATCGTTCCCCACATAGAGTATGGCGAATGTTGTGGTAAGGAGGCTTCTCTATCATAAAGAAGTAATCAAATGGGTCTACCGCCTTTGTGCAGAGGAAATCATTGAATGTTTTGGTAATGAATCACACCACTTGGACACAAATCTTGACCTCATTGCTTTCTCCAAATGATGTGTCCCAGTTTGCATAAAACTCCCTTACCAAGGTGAGATTGCGCTCCTTCGGCTCAGCAAAGATGAAGCCTAGACCCAATTTACGGACCCTGTCCCTGATAGCAGGGAACTCCAGTGACAGGAGGCCCTCATCAATCCAGTTTTTAGGGGCGTATTTAGCCTCCTTTTGTATGTTGAACCAGGTAAGCCCATGAGGCTCTACCACCTGTACCTCGAAGTGTTTAGCCGAGCTAGCCTTAACTTTTGATGAACTGGCTCCCTTTGTACATTTTCGGAGCCTCTCTAAACCTTTTCCTGCTACTTCAATTTCCATTCCTTTGCTGCCTTTCAATGCCACGATTCCTATCAAGCTAAAATCAAGAACTACACAAGATTAGTCCGTGAATAACAAGGCTAGCTAATTAAGTTTCTAAAGGTGTAGATTTGACCCACACTTAATTCGCTAGCATAATGGTGAGACTTTGTCCAATGGGGTACTCAAGACCTCCATCATCATCATCCGACCTCACAACATTAATTCATTCACAAACTCTAATTCCAACCAAGTTCATGAATTCTTTTCAACTCTCATCTCATATTAAGCTTTTCAAGAATGCCTCAATTTGGCCATCCCCTCACTTTCCCTCCTTCAATTCTTACTTCAAGCAATTCAAACATGAAGGTAGTATTATTCAACTTATTCAACAACCCAACAAACTATTTACTACCATCCATAATGAACTAACACGAATTTCAACCACTCAAGCATTATTTACAATCAAGCACTCAAGACCCATGTACTTTCTCTCTCTAAAATTAATGTATCTATCCATCAAATTCATGAATCTAAATCACTATCCCCATTCTTCCTCATAACTTCAAATCATAATATCCAACCAAAAATAAGTTAATCCAACCAAGGATACACATTATCATGGAAGAAATTTAGACATTAAAGCTCATGAAACCCATAATATCAAATTTAAGCTTTTCACCAACAATGGTAATTTGAGTCTTGAATCTTGGGGAAGAAGGGTGCGGGAGCATGCTTTCAACATTACCTAAACAAGAGAGAAGGAAAATACTTACTTGAGTTGAGAAAATGAGCTTCACCAGAGCTTGAAGAAGACAACAATGGAAGGGAAAGGGGAGAGAGAACTTACAGCTTAAGAGGGGAAGAGAGAGAGAGAGAGAGAGAGAGAGAGAGAATTTTTTGCCTTTTTTGTTTTTCAACTTTTTGAAGGAAAAGGATGAGTGAAAATTTAAATAAAGGTGTGGGGCATAGGTTCTTGATAATTTTAAGGTCTTTGCAACATTAACCCAAATTGACCAAAAACTTTCGCACAAAAGACCTCTGGAGTGCCAGCCCCTCTGTCTCTCCATTGACTTGGAAATTTTTATCTTCAGGAACAGGGTCATAACTCCAACTTTCTAAATTTTTCTGCTATAGTTTAATACCTTGCAACAGGTATCTTACCCTAGACTTAACCTTTTTCAGCTTGTTTTCCCAACTCTTTATGCCTCTAAAGCTCTGTTGTCCCTATAAAATAAAGAAAAAAATGAAAAACTATTAGAACGATGGGTTGCCTCCCAACAAGAACATTAGTTATAGTCGTGGCACGACATTCATGGGTTTTCTCCCATGCAACACCTGATTTAACATCACGATATGATTATGGTCCCCGTCGCTCCTTCATTCCAATGAAGTAGTGACTAAATTCACAAGTCAACGAGCTTTCATGCAACTTACGCTGCTCAACCAACTGATTATATCCTCTAGGTTCAACCACTGGCTTAACTGTGAATTCCTCATAGTGAGGAAGCATCCTTGCTGGTCTAAACACTTCAAAAACTGCTTCTTGACCATCCACCTTCATAGATATCTTGCCCGTCTTTACCTGTATGACGGCATCCGTGGTGGCTAGAAATCTTCTCCCCAAAATGAGGGGAACTGCTGCATTGGCTTCATAATCTAGGATTATGAAGTCTACTAGAAGAATGAAAGGTCTTACCTTTATCAAGACATCTTCTATTATCCTATCAGGATAGGCCAGAGATCGGTTTGCAGGCTGCAGAGTCACTATGGTAGGACGTGGTTCACCTAACCCCAATGTTTTGAACAGGGATGCAGGCATCAAATTGATGCTAGTGCCCAAATCACACAATGCTGAACCAACTTCCTTGTCTCCGATTATCACAGGAAGGGTGAAGCTCCTGGGGTCCTTCAACTTTTTCGAAAGTTTATTTTGGACCTGAGAACTGCACTCTTCTATAAGAGCCATAGTCTTAAACTCTGTTAACCGCCTCTTATTGGCCACAATGTTCTTCAGCTACTTAGCATATTTTGGAACTTCCTTCAAAAGCTCCACTAAAGGAATGTCAACATGTATTTGCTTCAATAAGTCAAGAAACTTCTTGCAAGCTGTATCCTCCTCCTTCTTTTGAAATCTCTGTGGGAATAGGGGCGGTGGTCTAGCAACCACAAATTTTTGTTGTGAGTTTCTTGACTACCCGACCTCACTCCTAGACTTCTCAACCTGCTCATCATCAATCATCTTTCCTCCGGGGACAACCTCACATAGTTCCTTACACCACTACGCAAGTAGATTGTGCTCACATTTTCTTTGGGATTTCTTTCGGTATTACTCAGAAGTGCTCCCTTTGGCCTATTCATCTGCTGCAGGGCCAATTTCCCCATCCACCTATCAAGCTCATCGATGGACTTTTGCATCTCATTCACTACCTGAGTCTGTTGCACCATCCATTGCTTTATTGTCTCCTTGAGGGAACTGCTCAATTGATAGCCCTGAGGCCTTTGATAACCATTCTAGGGCCTTTTGAAGCTCTAGTTCACTCTGAGGGGTTTGCTTCATTCTGGTACCCCTGATTGAAGCCATTACCTGCAAATCCTCCACCACGATTTTGTTGTCCCATAAAAAATATAGATTTGAGATTAAGTGGACAACCTGAATAAGCATGACCTTCTCCATATACTTCACAAGACGGTGGTGGTGTCTTCACTTGATGTACCTGCCTTCCTGCTTGTGGGTTACAAGTTTTCTAATCACATTCACCAGCTGGCTAATGTCTGCTCTGATTGCAGCAACACCCCCTACCTTAAGCTTTCCTGGCACCTTTTCTACTGCGAATTCTCTGCATAAGTCTTGGTAATCTTGACTTTCCGCGGACATGAGGTTCAAGAAAGCCTCAATTTCATCATAACTCTTGGACATCTGTCCCCGTGTGGTAGCATCAAGTAGGATCTTTGACTCGGGCTTCAGATCCTCTATAAAGTTATGCCTAATTATCTCCTTACGCTGCATATGGTGCAGACAATCTCTCAAATAACCTTTATGACGTTCCTATGTCTAAGCTAAGGTTTCACCATCTTTTTGAACAAAGCTAGAGATCTTCTCTCTGAACTCCTTGGGTCTCTTTGAAGAGAAAAACCAATTTATAAATTTGTTGAGAGCCTCCCATGTGGTGATTGCACCTGCTGGTTAATTTTGAAGCCACTCATTGGCTTCACCAATCAATGAGAATGGAAACAAATTCAACTTCACATATTCATCTGACATGTTCTGGTAATGAAAATTCTTACTCAGCTCCACAAACGTCATTAGATGCCTATGGGAATCCTCGTGCAGCTTGCCCTGATATTGGCAGGTGTTTTGGATCAACCGCACGGTCCCTTCTTTTAGCTCAAAGTTCCCAGTGATAGCCAGCTTGACAATTGCATTAGAAGCATTCCCCAAGTTCGGCCTAGCAAAGTTTAACACTGGAACTCTCCCTTTGTCGTTTCCCTGCACCTGCTCATTGTTCTCCATGATTAACCTTCTGAAGGTTCTCTCAATTTCAGGATCAAGAGAAGCCAAAAATGATTCTTGACTTCTCTTACTTGGCATACACTGAGAACACAACCTTGTAAACTTTACAAGAATAAAGAAATAAATGTAAAATACAGAATAGAAGAATAAAATCCTAACTTGCAAATGATTAAAAACTATACAAGTCCCCGGCAATGGCACAAAAAATTTAATGTTTCCCAAGCGCACACAAGTACATATGGTCGTCAAGTAATATAAGACAGGAAGCCCCGATTATCGTATCCACAGAGACTCGTCAGTTCAATTGTTATAAGGTTATAACTTTATTAAGCTAATGTAACAAAACAATGAATTGGAAAATGGTTTGAGAAACTAACTACTAAAATTTTAAATGCAAAAATAACAAAAATGGTTGCAATCTTGGTTTTACTTCGATACTAATGAATATATAGGGCACTGGCACTTGGTTGATTTCAAGTTTAGTTTTCAAGACATATTTCACTAGAGCGATTCTTCCTACAGTTGCTACAATCCCTAACATACAAGAACTATTTAATGAACCCTAATGCCTATATCCCTATGCTCAGAGGAGAAGCATAAAACGATGATTATGCCTACTTGTATTTCAAATAAATGGGGTTTAAGGGTATATCCCTATCCTCAACAATAACTTCTATCCTCTCACCATTGGGCCAAAGGATCTTCAAATTCCTGTTTTACATTTATTTTTAACCCTTTTGGTTCCCTTTCCCAATTCACTCGAAAGCATTCCCTTTCCCCAGTTCAATCGAAAGCCAACAGATATAGGATGATCAGTCTCATAAATAATAAATTAACACAAGTAAATAGAAACAACCTCAAAGAAGAATCGAATCTAAATTAAATCAGTCTATTCAACAATAACCATCCACCATGGACAAAACCCTAGAATATGAGTTTAGCCACTCATAGACAAGTAAAAAAACAAATACTTATTCATCATCATACAAAATAAAGAGTAAATAAGAGAAGAAACCTAGTGTAGGCTTGGTCTTCCTTCCAAACAACATACAAGCATCCAAAGCTAAACTATGGAAGTTAAACTCTACAAAACTAGTCGAATGATCTGCCAAAAATTGACTAAAGATTTCTTAACACACACCGTAGAGGTTATATTTATAGTTGAGCCTTGAAATGATGCTTCTGCCCTCCAAAACTTGGCTTTAGAATTAGCAATTTTCAGCCCGGAACAAAGCTGGCACACCGCCCCCATCATCTCACCACAGACTTGGTCAAATTTCCAGTAATTTCAGCTTTGGAATGAACATAGTGCGGCGCCCTCACCATCTTGCCAAAGACTTAGCCAATTTTTCTACACTTTCAACATGTCTGGCGCGCCACTCTCACTATCTCGCCAGAGTATTAGTTAAATTCTTTCACTTTTGGACCCTTCTGCTGCGAGGCCTCCTCCATCTCACCAGAATTTTGGTGATTTTCTCTAAGTCTGGGAAGATCTGGATTTCCATGCCCACCATCTCGTTAAGGTATTGAAATGATCATCTTTTGCGTTCAAGTAGCTGGCGCGGGTGCCAGCCGTATCACCAGAATTGATGAAATTTTGTCAAGGAGTTAAGGACCTGGCATGGAGTTCCCACTATAGCCCCCGAACCTTCTTCTCAACTTCTCAATTCTCCAACCTTGATTCATTTTGGGTCTTTTTCCTTTGCTTTCCTGCTCAAAATACCTTAAAATATTTTTTATCATACAAATCACACAAGTATATGAATTTATGCATTTTATAAGGATTATAAACTCAAAATAAGGTAAAAGATGGGCAGAAACATGGCAACTGGGCATAGAAATATGCCCAACACCAGAAGACTTGCTGGTAGTGGAGTTTAGTTGGATAAGACTAATAAAGTGAGGTGGTTGAGATCACTTAATCATGATCCGATATTGTGGAGAGAATCAAGTCCAAATAATATGAAGATGAACTCTTAGTAAATGAAGGAGCGAAAAAAACTGTGAATACACTTCATTTTTAGTTGATATAGTTGATAATGTTTTGAGAATGCAAGGTCGCTTATATGTTTCAGATATCGATGGTCTTCGATAAGAATTGGTAGTGGAAGCTCATAGCTCCAAATATTCTGTATATCTAGGATCTATCAAGATGTATAAAGATTTGAAACAACACTATTTGTGGAAGAGTATGAAAGTTGATATATCTAATTTTGTGGCTAAATATCTGAATTATCAACAAGTAAAGGTTGAGAAACAATGACCTGGTTGTTTGGCTCAGAATATTAAAATACCATAGTGGAAATGTGAGATGATCAATATGTACTTTGTTTTGCATTAACCCTACATAAGCATCAAGCACGATCCGATTTGGGTGATTGTGGATAGGCTTATGAAATCCACACATTTTCTATTTGAGAAGATGACTGATACCATGATTCATTATGCTAAGCTATATTTGAAAAAGATAGTGAGGCTGCAGGGTATTTTAATATCCATTATTTCAGATAGAGGTACACAATTTACTACTCAATATTTAAAGTTGTTCCAAGAGGGGCTAGGGACTCTTGTCAATTTGAGCACTATTTTCCACCCTAAAATGGACGGGTAAGAAAAATGAACTATCCATACTCTCAAGGACATATTGAGATTGTGTGTGATTGATTTTGGAGGTAATTAGGATGAAAACCTGCCTCTTGTCGAATTCACATACAATAACAATTACAGATGAACATCCAAATGGCTCATTATAAAGCTTTTTATGAGATACATTGTACATCTCCAATTAGTTGGTTCAAACAGATGGAGGTAGAATTATTTTTCTTGAATCAGTTCGTGAAGCTATCGAGAAAGTGAATGTTATTGTGATCCGGTTCAAAGTAGCTCAAAGTTAACAAAAATCTTATGCTGACATGAGATGTTGTGAGCTAAAATTTGTTGTGGGTAACCGAGTGTTTTTGAAGGTTTCACCTATGAAGGGTGTCATGCATTTTGGTAGGAAGGAAAAGCTTAATTCCTCTATTTATTGGTCCATATAAAAAGAGAGTGGGGAAGGTGGCCTATGAGTTGAAATTACCATTGGAGATGTCTATGGTACATTTTATCTTTCATATGTCTATGTTGAGGCTGTATAGACCTGACTCATCTCATACCTTGTCCCATGAGGAAATTGAAATAAATAAGGGGTTGTCTTATAAAGAAGAACCTGTGAAAAATCCAAGATCATCAAGTTAGAAGTTTGAGAACCAAGGATGTAGCTTCAATTAAAGTGTTGTAGCGAAATCATGACACTGAGGAATAAACTTGGGAGGTGGAGGAGAACATGAATAAGAGATTTCATCACTTTTTCCCCAATATAGGTATGAGTGAAACCCTTTAGTTATTTCATTTTTGTAAATTTTGATTGAAGGCATGAAATTCCTTATCTTGTGTTATAAGTGGGTAATTTCGGTTGTAGGAGTCCCTGTGAGGCCATGTCTTTGATTTTTGTGTTGTTAGATGAGCTTTAAATATTAGGATTTGCTTTATTTACAAAGAACATTCTGGTAATTTTTTTACAAATTTGGGGAGTTAGTCAAATCTAGGCAATGATCCACATTTGAAGATGAGTTTTTCCAATAGGGAGATAATGCAACACCCTGTGTTTACAAATTAGGTTTGAACTCATTAAATGCTTGTGGTTAGTCCCTGATGGTATAATAAATATGTTATATTTATCATAAATTATTTTGTGAAATCAATCTGGGGTGTAAAGGTTTCCCTAAGGCCAAGGAAAGTTGAAAAGTGTAAGAAAAATTAGAAATTTCAATTGAATTTACATAAGATTTATTCTAGCGTGTATAATCCCTAATATGTTGGGAATATTGAATAAATCTGTGCGTGAAAGTTGTAGTCCTTTGAAATAAATTTTCAACTATACAAAGATTAGGCCAATTGGAGTTGTGAGCAAAAAGTTACGGACGATTTACTGAATGCTGTTTGAGTGGTCGTAAATATGATATACGACTCTTATACCAAATATATGGCAGTATATTGGATTGTACATGGGAATCTGATGATGGGCATATTTTTATGCCCATTTTTCATGTTTTGACCCATATTTTGCTTGTTTTTAGTTCATAAACCTTATGAAATGCGTAAATTCATATTTTCGCGCATCCTTTGAGCTAACAAATATTTTTAGATGTTTTGAGCAGGAAACTATGGATAAAGGACCCAAAAATGACCCAAGGTGTGAAGAAGAAGAGTTCACAAAAGTTGACTTGGGGCTATAGCTGGCGTGGTGCGCCAACCCCCAAACTTCATAGAAATATGCACCAGATCTCGAACTTCAGAGAAGAATTTGATCAACACCTTGGCAAGATGAGAGGCATGGAGCGCTTGAAGCATCCCAAGCTTAAAAATTTGTCCAACATTCTGGTGATTTAGATGGAATGGGGCTCCAAAAGGGTTCTAATACTTAGAAACTTGACTAACACTGTAGTGCTTTGAGTGGTGTGGGGCGCCCGGAGGATATAGAGGTTCATAAATTTGGCTAACACCTTGGTGCTATGGCTGGCGTGGGTTGCCTAGAGTAAAACTTCAGAGGAAAATTGAGCCAAACTTGGGGCTACAAAGGGAGCGACATGCCAAACCTATTATGGGATGGATTTAGCTAAATTTGAAGCTAATTACTTGAGGGAAAAAGTGTCATTTGAAGGCTCAACTATAAACATAACATCTAGGTCGTTTGTTAGCAGTCTTATATCATTTTATTTGATCGTAGTGAGGGTCGTAACACAACTTTGGAGGAGAGACAAGTTCTTAACTTAGGTTTCTTCTTTTCTCTATTGTTTTACTTTGAATGATGATAATGTCTTTGTTTTTCCGCTTGAAAATTCGTGGATAAACACCCATTATAAGGTTTTGGCCATAGCTATAGTTGAAGTTTAAAAGATTGATTATTGCTAGTTTTAATTCTTCGTTAAAGATTATTTATATTAACTTATTTTAATTGCTTATTCGCTAGATTGATCACCTTGTCAATAAATCTGTTGGCTTTTGGTTGAACTCAGGAGAGAAAACTGAAAGGGTTAAAAGTAAATACAAAACAGGAATTCAAAGATCCTTTGGCCCATTGGTTGGAGGTCAGAAGTTGTTGTTGAGGATACGACTATACCCTTCAATCCTGTGTAGTTGATATACAAGTAGGCATAACCGTTGTTTCATGTTATCCTGCAACCATAGGGATATAGCCGTTAGGGTTCATGAGATAGTTCTTGGATGCTCAAGAGAGGCAAGAAATGGGATAGTAACTTGCAACTAGCACTCTTAGGAAGAATTAATCTAGTGTAATCAAGTCTTGATAACTCAACCTGAAGTGAAAGTGCAATTTCCCTAGATTTTCATCATCATTTGAAGTACAAAACAAGTTTGCATCAATCTTAGTTTATTAGAGAAATTTACATTTCAAGTTTTAGTAGTTTAATCTCCAAACCATTCCCCATTTTTATCTATGTTGTTGGAATAGCGAAATAAAGAGTTAACCTTGAGCAATTAATCTAAGATGTTACACCCAGTAAAATGTTAACGGTTAGTAGGTGTACGCATGGATTTTTGATGAGTAAGGAGAGCTTGACGCGTGTGGGAAGAGCCTCGTAAGCAGGGTCGGGTGAGGTTAGGCCGCCAGGGGCCAGCACAACGCGCCAGCCAGCAGTGCGCTGCCTCCTAGTTCCCTTTAAATAATTCATATGCATATCCCTCGGCCAAAAGTGAGAGAGCACACAACTTTTAATCGATTTTCTTCGAATTACGCTATCAAACATTGTCCAAATGTGAATTAAATTCATGTAACAAGTTCTAGGCCTATGGGAAGCATTACTATGGAGTTATTTCTCGAAAATTGACTCGACATACTGTAACTTCGCCAAGTAAAAGTTGTCAGAATTACTCCAAATTGAATCCTGAATGGACACAGGCATTGGGTAAGCACATCTCCCTTCTAAACTCTCAAGAAATTATAGGTTTTCGACCGAGTTATTCAAAGTTGAATTATAGTTGATATTATTATTGAAAGTTATTGTTGTTTGCCAAATTTAGTATTGACATTATCTCTATTCTCTAAGTATAAAGACTGCAATTGGGTGAAACCACCATTTACAAGTTGAAACTCGCCAGTTAGATGAAAGTCAGCGTTCAAGGTATGTTAAGGCTATCCTTTCGGCAAGTTACATTCATTGTAAAGTTAATACGACTTGTGTATCTATAGTACTTCATAGTAAACCCTTGTGGCCAGCTGCTATGAATAGAACTGAGAAGACAACGATGACATAGTCACCCTCGTCAGAGCTAACCCTAGCTAGATTAGTTTTTCTTTTTAACGTTGGGTTGTAGGATGTTGTTGCCTATCGGGCCATGCTTGCAGGGGCAGTATGATGTCAGAAGGACCAGATTGAGGTTGTGAGGGCTGTATTGAGTCACACCAAAAAGAGGCCGTAAGGGCTGTATCTAGTTACAATAGTTACATTATGATCCATAGTCGAACCAAGACTTGGGATCCAGTTACAACAATTACATTATGATCCATAGTCGAGCCAAGGCTCGGGATCTAGTTACAGCAGTTAAATTATGATCCATATTTTATCCAAGGCTCGAGATCTAGTTACAGAAGTTACATTATGACCCATAGTCGAGCCAAGGCTCGAGGTCCAATTACATAACCCAGATAGCTCAGAAACAGACACAGCTACAGGAGCCTATTAGGCTTGGATACAACTTTAGAGAATGAGTAATCCTGAGTTACAATATGCTTACGAACCTTTACTTGTCAGACAACAGGAGTGTGCTTTGTTTGTACTTGCTGGGGCTTATGGGGGCCCAGGTAGGTTATTCTGTGTTGTTTGTACCTTCCAGGCTTATTGGGGCCAGGTTATGTTCTTGTTTGTATATATATACTTGTTAGTTAGATATTTTAGATGGTGAGTTCATTCAGGTTAACCTCTTATCCTCCTTCATGATTACTTCAGCTTTATTAACTTTCATTTAGTTATTTTTTTATTGCCTTATATATTCAGTACATATTGTACTGACGCCCATCCTTGGGGCACTGCATTACTTACCTGCAGGTGGGAGAAACACATAAAGTAAATCCAGTTTGGTGAGAAAGTCAAACCCGATCTTGCAGCACGCGGGCATGACGCGGTTCGGGGCCTTCTTAGCCATCAGCCAGAGTTAGCAGTGCATTCAACCTATTTCTTCTTAAGTTGATAGTTAGAGAAGGTTTGTTTTTTTGTTTTACAGTTTATGGGTAGGTTGGGGCCCTGTCTCGACCATTATTCCACTTTTAGAGGTTTGCAGGTTATAGGTTACTAGTAATTAGTTTTGTTGTAGGCCATGTGGGGTCCATGTATGTTTATTTTGTGTGTTGGCTATGTGGGGCATAGTTACCTATCAGTTAGCAGCCTTTTCAACTATAGCATAGTTTTAGTTGCCTATTTTAATTTAAGTTATAACTAGATAATATGGTGGTCTTGTCGGCCCGCACAGGATCCCTGTTATTGTGTTGTCGTTGGTTAGCTGTCTTCTTTTACAGGTGGCCTTGTAGGCCAGAGACTGTATTTACAACTGAGATATAGCTTGTTGTATTCTTGAACTAAGTTGCAGGAAGGCACCAAGAGTGCACAACCCTAGTCAGGTTAGTCCATATCCCAGTGTGGCACTAGGTGCCAGTCATGCCTCCCACGGTGGGGCGTGACAAACTTGGTATTAGAGACGATCGTATCCCAGGGAGTCTGCAAGTCGTTTCAAGTAGAGTCTTGTCTATGGATGTGTTGTGAACCACATTCTATATACGGGAGGATACAAGGAATAATAGTGTGGTTACTCTTCTTTCTCCTCTAGTCGTACTATATAGATGCGCTGTATAGGGTAACTCCCTAAGCTTATGTTATTCTACTTATTTACAGAGAAATGTTGGATGCAAGACAGATCGCGACTGGTCGGGAGTTGGATGTGGCGATAGGAGAGGGCACTAGTAGGGGCCTCCAGTCAGAGTCAGCTCGATTTGAGGGCGATAGGAGGACGTCACCTCGATCTCCCCAGAACTCACCACCACACTCAGAGCCCTCTAGGTCAACAGATACACTAGTACCACCCCAGTCATTCCTGTGCTATTGGGTCTAGGGTGCATTTTACATGTTGGATCAGATGATGGCTGCTAAGCATCAGCCTCAACTAGTAGTCCCAACTGCTGTTAAGCCCACTAAGGGGCCTGGGAGTGCGAGAGTCTATGAGTTTCTTACTTTGAGTCCCCCGTAGTTTACAGGGACAGATCAAAGAGAGGACCCCCAAAACTTCATAGATCTGTTGTAGAGAATATTCAGGGTTATGCATGCATCGTCCAGAGAATCGATTGAGCTAGCATTATTTTGATTGCAAGAGGTAGCAGTTTTATGGTACGAGAGTTAGGAAAGATCCTAAGGCAGAGATGCACCTCCACCTATGTGGCCTAGCTTCTCTGAGTCTTTCATAGACCACTACTTGCCCTGAGAGGTTCGTCAGGCTAGAGTAAAGCAATTTTTTTATCTGGAGCAGGGCAGAATGAGTGTTAGGGAATATGCATTGATGTTTGATTCCTTATCCATATATGCGCGCTCGTTTGTCAACACTATACCAGCTAGGGTACACCTGTTTATTATGGGGTTGGCACCAGAATATGTGGAGTCTTGCATTATGACCACACTACGGAGTATATGGATATCTCACGGATTCAAGCCTTTGCTCAGAACATAGAGGAACTTAGACAGTATCAGTACGCCATGGATAGGGCAGGTCAGAAGCAGTGTCGAAGGGCTATACTCGTAGAATTTCAGGCAGATTTTCAGGGTGGGCCCAAGACTCATTTATCAGGTAGGCCACCTAGGCCCCTGCTCTAGTAGCATCAAGGCAGCATATTAGATTGTCGTGGACGGTCAGGGCCCTGTGAGAGTTCATGAGCATCAGGCTCACAGCCGTAGAGGAGGCCCAGATCAGATGGGGTCAACAGTACCATATTGCAACACCTGTCATAGGCTGCATCCGGGGAGATGCAGGCATGGTTCCACCGCCTTTTATTCCTGTGGACAGGAGGGACACATAATGAGGGACTAACTGATGTCATGATCCGGACGTAGACACGGATTGTAACACGGGAAGAGGAACCCCGAGAGGCCCCAAGTCGACCCATCGCATAAGCATATCTAACTTCTGATAACTTAATGTGGAATATTGAATATACGACATAGCAGAAATGTAAACATAACATAGCATATTGAAACATTTGGAAGCACTAAACACTTACATAAGATTAGTACTACATGCGGTCTGAAAGCCTCTACAGTGTAAGATGGGTTGATGGGATAACATCCCCAACTAACTTGGCCAAGCTGAAACAAAAGTACATCATAAATGTCTAATCATACGTCCCTTGGAATATGAGGACTCACCAATAAATCCGGTGGGAACTCCGAGATGGACTAGGAATGGAGATGAGCCTCAGAGCCGAGTCCTGTATCATAAAACGTTACAACATAGAAAGTATACGGTTATTACGTGGAATGTACCGAGTATGCAAGGTAAGTAAAACGGACATTTAAAAATACATAAAAGCTCATAAACGATCATAAGAGAAGGACATCATTCTCATATCATAAACATCATAAGATAGCATAAGGCTCAAGGTTTTTGAATCATTCGTAAACCATTCACTGGCATAATCATAAGAGAAACTTTATCAAATCATCACTTGAGCCAATAAAATAAACATAACAATGCATAAAAACATTCGAAACAATGGGATGACTTGTCATAACCGACACTATCATTGTAAAGCCTTACATGATGCCCAACTCTCACTCAAGTGGGCAGGTCACCCTTGGCTTGCCAGGCTAGGGACATGCATTATGTGATATCATGAAAGAGGGGATCATTATCATAGTAATGTATCATTATAAACCCACGGTGGCACATGGTTATGAGACACTGACGTAGTCCTTTGAACGCTGGGCTGCTCAGTGCTTAGACACGACTCCCGAAAACATGCATGTTAGGCTCATGTATAAATCAATAACATTATTCACTAAGATTCATGGCTAAATAAACATTTATCATTCATTGATCCCCATTAAAACATGATTATCCAAGAATCAAAGTTCCCTTTTTATCGGCCAACATCATAATTCAATAAATCATAAGATCCATTTCATAAATCGTAAATCATTCTTCCGCATGTGGGCATTGCCCAATACCTTAACATGCTTTACAACACTCAATTCATTCAAAACATGCTTGTAAACATGGGTAACTTGAAAACAAGCTTATCATCATCAATATTCATACATCACAGGGTTCATGCATACTTGTAGATTATGCATATAACTTGTAAACCATCAAATCATGATGGGTATTTGAATAAATCCACATTTCAAATCATGAATCATGATGGGTTTGTAAATATCAACAATTGAAGTAAATATCATAAATCAATTCATCATAGATCATACATAATTAGGCTTAATTTAGTAGAAATCGAACTCAATAATTTTATACTCAAAATAATTGTAGAATTTGGGCAAAATTCATAAAATATGCTGTAAATCATAATTTAGAACAACCCATAGGTAAATCATTGAAATTCCTCAAGATTTGAATTAAAATCCCCATAAGATTTTGATAGATTTTTTATAATTTAATAGAGATTGGACATTGGTGTGAACGGAAATACCCATTCATAGCCCTACATATCTAGGTAAGATCAGATTTCAAGGTTCCTTAAATGCACAAGGGAGAATTGATGGAGAAAAGCTTGAGAAAAGGCTTGATCTCTCTAAAATATTCCTAACTTGCATGCATGAAAGTGAGGATAATTAGAGGGACTTAACCTATCTTATTATGCCCAGAAAAATACATAAACTGATAGTTTAAGGCCCTGGAGCATTGGAAAGTCAAAAATACCCTAATGAAACTCCCTGAAAATTTAGCACTGATCGATCCCATGGACGTACCAACGAGTTGTTCATGGAAACGACGAATCGTGGTACAGTCCGTCGTATCCACTACCATGAACTTAGCCTCGGATTTATACGATGGCTCAATAGGACGAGTAATGGTTCCTTCTAATGAGTCGTTAGATCGACCGTTGTTAGCTGCTTGAGAATTCTGAACTTCCTTTACAACGAGCCTCACCACGACTCGTGGTTGCTTCCAACTAGTAGTGGTAAATATCCATTAAGTCCACTAGAAATCTGGCACTCCAAACCACGATAGGGCTACAAGGGGTCGTTGTTAGTCACGATTGGTCGTTAGATGACCCGTTGCTTCTCCAACTGTCAAGGTTCAGTACTACCCACGAGTACAAACAATGACTCATTGTTCCAAGCAAAGAGTCGTTACTTCATCCGTTGTATCCATTGACACCAGGGCTCCCCTTACCACGATTGCTAACAACGACTCGTAGTTCCCAACCATGAGTCGTTACATCGTCCATCCTGCATATATTTTTCCCAGTTTTTAGCCACCTTCCATTTTTGATCCCCGGTTTAATCTTAGTCACTTTCGGGGTATTACATTTGACAAGAAGCCAGGGCGGTCAGGACCAGCAGGATGGATCCTCAGCGGATTCATATGCCCTAGCCCCTTCTGCAGGGCGCAGACCCTCAGTTCCAGCCGGCAGAGACTGAGGTAGATTAGGGGCATCTAGTTCAAGTAGTGGTCAAGATCGGACATATGCACTACCGGGGCGACAGGAGTCAGAATCATCACCAGATGTTGTGATAGGTATATTAGATGTTTTCTCTCATTCAGTGTATGCTTTGATAGATCCAAGCTCCACTTTGTCATATATTACTCTGTTAGTATCCCGAGAGTTCGATATAGTGCCAAAATTGCTTCAGCGACCCTTCTTGGTGTCTACACCCGTCGGTGACTCTATTATTTCTATAAGAGTTTATTGGGGTTATACAGTAGAGATTGTTGGTCGCCAAAACCTTAGAAGATCTAGTATAACTAGAAATGATTAATTTTGATGTAATTATGGGTATGGATTGGCAGGCACCATGTTACGCCACTGTAGAGTGTTGGACCAGAATTGTTCAATTTCACTTTCCAGGGGAAGTAGTACAAGAATGGAGAGGTAATACAGCTACGCCAAATGGTAAGTTCATATCCTATCTTCCGGCGAAAAAGTTGATAGCAAAGAGTTGCAATTACCATATTTTTAGGGTTCAGGATGTGCAAGTAGAATCCCTGACTCTTAAGTCCATTCCAGAGGTTAATGAGTTTCCAAACGTGTTTCCACACGAACTTCTCGGCATCCCTCCAGAAAGGGAAATTGATTTCTCTATTCATTTACTACTAGTTACTCATCCTATATTCTTTTTCTTTGAACCCACCCAATCAAAAATCCTCCTTTGAGAAAAGGAGAATCGAAAAAATCATATTTTCATACAATATCATAATTGAATTATATGTAATGATCAATAAATTAAGTCGAATTCTATATCTACACATACCAAAAACATAGAAAAATCCTAGTACCAATCTAATTTATGCGATAGATATTTGGACGAGAGTTGACAAACAAACAAAACCAGCAATATACTTTATTAGTAATACTGCTGAATTGAGAGAATTGAAAGAGTAGCTGAAAGATCTGTTAGACAAAGGCTTTATCAGGCCGAGTACGTCATTGTGGGGTGTGGCAGTTCTGTTTGTAAGAAAGAAAGATGGCTCCCTCCGTATATGCATAGACTATCGGTAATTGAACAAGGTTACTGTTAAGAATAAATACCCACTTCCCAGGATAGATGACATGGTTGATCAGTTGCAAGGGGCAAAATATTTATCCAAGATTGATTTAGGGTCAGGGTATTATCAAGTGCGGGTTTGGGAGAAAAAGATATCCCGAAGACCGCTTTCAGGACTAGGTATGGTCATTTTGAATTCCTAGTCATGTCCTTCAGGTTGACAAATGCCCCAGTAGTGTTCATGGATCCGATGAACAATATGTTCAGGCAATACTTAGATCTGTTTGTGATAGTGTTCATTGACGATATTCTGGTATACTCCTTCTCAGAAGCGTAACACAGAGATCATTTGCAAACAGTACTTCAAATCCTTCAAGATTGCCCACTATATGCAAAGTTTTCTAAATATGAGTTATGGATTAAATTCCGTAGCTTTCTTGGGCCACGTTGTATCAGAAGCTAGTATTCAAGTTGATTCACAGAAAATTGAGGCAGTAAAGACATGGCCTAGACCTAAAACTCCAACAGAGGTTCACAGTTTCCTAGGTTTAGCCGGGTATTTCAAAAGGTTTATGGAAGGATTTTATACCTTGTCAGTGCCCTTGACTAAATGGACTCAAAAGGTAGCCAAATTTCATTGTATCGAGGCCTATGAGCTAAGTTTCCAGTAATTAAAAAACAGATTGACGTCGACACCAGTGTTAGCTTTTGCCAGAAGGTTTAGAGGGTTATGCTGTGTATTGTGACGCTTCTGGCATTAGGTTAGGATGCGTCCTAATGCATCATGGTAAGGTGATTGCCTATGCTTCAAGGCAACTCAGGAAGCATAAATAAACTATCCCACCCACAATCTAGAGTTAGCTGCAGCGATTCATGCCTTGAAAATATGGAGGCATTACTTGTAGGGTGTGCATGTGGACATTTTTACTAATCATAAAAGCCTCCAATACATTTTCATGCAGAAAGAGCTGAATTTGAACAGCGCCGTTGGCTAGAATTGTTGAAAGACTATGATGTGAATATCTTGTATCACCTAGGGAAGGCTAATATCATAGCTGATGCCCTTAGCTATAGATCCATAGGCAGTATAGCATATCTGAGACCAAAACAACGGGAAATAACTCTAAAGTTACATCGACTAGCCAGTTTAGCAATTCGGGTAGTAGATTCATAGGATAATGGGGCTATAATTAAGAATACAATGGTATCCTCTCTAATTGTAGAGGTAAAAGAACAACAGTACGATGACCCAAGTCTGGTATAGTTTAGAGATAAGGTTCGGCGGGGAGAAATATCATATTTTCAGATAACTAAAGATGGGGTTTTGAGATACAAACGTTGTCACTGCGTTCCAGATATAGCATGGCTTCGTCAGAAGATTATGGCAGAGGTACATTACTCTCGTTACTCTCTTCATCCAGGTTCGACAAAGATGTACCACAACATAAAAGAGATATACTGGTGGCATGGAATGATGAGGTGTGTAGCTGAGTTTATAGTGTAGTGTCCTAACTGTCAGCAAGTAAAGGCTGAACATCAGAAACCTGACGGATTAACTCAGGAGATGGCTATACCTATGTGGAAACGGGAGGCAATTAATATGGATTTTGTGACAGGATTACCGATCTTGGGCAGATTTATATGCCCAAGTGATACTCAAAAGTATCATTTTCGCCTTGTTTATCTATCAATGTGTATACATTCTCATGTAATTGGTAATAAAACGTGAATTTATACTGACCAACATGATTAGCATTGTTTTGTAGGTAAAATGTGATTTCGGGAAGCTAAAATGCATGTTGAAGGATATCGGAGTTGGACTTGGATGCGAGCAAGGGAAAAAGCATTGGACAACATGAAATAAAGGGGCTTCGCGATGGAGCCGTGTCACGCTGCCATCGCGGAGGCATTCTGCCTGGATGGGGAAAATTCACCCAATTTCCAGTGGAGGTCCGCGTTTGCTCCGTGGCACGGAGCCAGTGCTCCGCGATGCACGCCGTGCCACGTTGAGCCTGAATTCCCGGACCCCCAGTTCCAGTGAGGGTCCGCGTTCATGGCATGTCATGGAGGCAGTGCTCCGCGATGCACTCCGTCACACGTTGCTCATTATTCCGGGAAAAATTCCCAGCAGTATAAATAGAACACTTAAGTTCATTTTTCATAATTCTGACTTGGTGGAGCAAGGACGTGGGTTACAAGCAGTTGAGGGACGAAAAGTTCAGGGTTTTTTCTCTCTTTCTTTCTTCTTTAATTCAATTGCTTGTGTGATTAACACTCATTTTATGATGATTAATCCACAAATGAGTGGCTAATTCCTATCCTTGCTGAGGTTATGGACAATTATGATGAAATTTGATTATTGATTCTATGGTTTTTCATCTTTTCTTCCATGTAGTTCTATTAATTCTTGTTTTTACTGCATTGGTGTGTGGCCTACATTAATGTACATCTAAAAAGTCCGGTTTCACTCGAGAGAGCACAGAATTGGAAAGTTATGAATTAATAGGATATGTTCTTTACTTGATTTGGGAAAATTGAGTCTTGATTTGCTTTCAGGATAGAAATATACCTGAAAGTCGTATTAGTCAATTTAGGAACCGGAATTGTATAGCTAGGACATGAATTGCATTTGATCACAGAAATGTAGACGGATGGTTCATAATTCTTAAGTGAGGTTAAATACGAGAGTTTTAATCTCTTGGCAGATGTTCTTGGCTAGCAACTGGAGGAAAAGATTAACCAAAGTATGATGATAGTTAGTTTCATTACATGTTCGTTTAACCTCAGCATGCTTTCATTCATAGTTTAGATTCAAAGTAGATAATTGTTCTTAGTTTTAGTATAGAAATTTATAAAACAAACTATCAACTTTTTGGTTACGCTGTTGTCTGCATTTTTAGAAGTAAAATATAGTACACTTGAGCAATTTGCACTTCATCCAAGTCTATGTGGGATCGATACTTGGCTTACTAAAGCCACTTACTACTTGTTCGACCACGTGCACTTGCGTGTCGGTTTATAACCCCAACAAACACCCAAATAATTACCCCGTACTAGGTGCAAATTTGACTCTATTTGGGTTATTGTTGATAGGTTGACGAAATCAGCTCACTTTTTGCTAGTCCGTACTACATTCTCAGCCGAAGATTATGCCGAGCTATATATTAAAGAGATAGTCCGATTGCACAGTTCCCCAACATCTATCATCTCTGACAGAGGCACAGTTTACAACTAGGTTTTGGCAATCATTTTAGAAAGGTTTCGTGACACAAGTTAATTTGAGTACAACCTTCCACCCCGAGATAGACGGCCGGGTAGAACGCACCATTCAGACACTCGAGGATATGTTACAGGCATGTGTGCTAGATTTTGGAGGAAGCTGGGATGAGCATTTACCCCTTATTAAATTTTCATATAAAAATAGCTATCATTCTGCAATTCAGATGGTGCCTTATGAGGCATTATATGGGCGAAAATGAAGGTCCCCCATCGGATGGTTTGAGGTAGGAGAGGCAGAGTTAGTCAGACCTGATATGTTTCATCAGATAAAGGAGAAAGTGAAACTCATTAGGGAGAGGCTACTGACAGCCCATATTCGTCAGAAGTCCTACTCCGATGTGCGGCGTAGAGACATGGAATTTAATTTAGATGATTGGGTATTTCTTAAAGTATCATCGATGAAGGGCGTGATAAGATTTGGCAAGAAGGGCAAGCTTAGCCTGAGGTTCACTGGGCCGTCAAGGATATTCCAAAGGATAGGCCGAGTGGCATATGAATTAGAATTTCCTCCAAAATTAGAGCCTGTTCACCCAGTCTTTCACGTGTCTATGTTGCAAAAGTGCATAGCGGACTCGTCCTGAGTTGTTCCAGTTGAGGACTTTCAAGTAACTGTGGAGTTAGCCTTTGAAGAAATTCCAGTTACTATACAAGATAGACAGGTCCTTAGATTGAGAACTGAAGATATAGCCTCCTTTAAAGTACTATGGAGGAACAAAAATAAAGAAGAGATGACCTGGGAAGTTGAGGACAACATGAGATCTAGATGTTCTAACCTATTCCCAGATTAACCTAGATGATGCAGTTGAGGTGAGGTTGTGGTCCATTTTTTATTTTACTACTTATATTACTAGTACTGTTTAGTTGATTATCTCTGTGTGGTGGACTAGTTGATTATAGCGTCCTGTGAGGCGCCTGTGTTTGACTTTTTTGTGTTTCAGGTTTCCGAATAGTCCATATTATAGGGGAGACTCTGCCAAAATTTTTCTAAGAATTAGTCAAAAGAGTTAACTCCTTTAAGCTTGAAGATGACATTCGAGGATGAATGTTCCTAGGGGGGAGGATGTTACACCCCATAAAATGTTTAACAGTTAGTAGGCGTACGCGAGGATTTGTGATAAGTAAGGAGAGCTTGACGTATGTGGGAAGAGCCTTGAAAGTAGGGTTGGGCAAGGCTAGTTCACGAGGGGACAGTGCGACGTGCTAGCCGGCAGTGCGGTTGGCAGCATGGCGCGCCAGGTGTATTGGCAGCTTGGGAGGCACGGCACAGCATGGCTTGTGGTGCCTTGGCCAGCGCGTGGCGCCCCTATGCCACAGCCTATATATATATATATATATATATATATTTATATATATAAGGCCTTAGTTCACTTTAAATCATTCATATACATATCCCTCGGCGAAAAGTGAGAGAGCACGCAACTTTTAATTATTTTTCTTCGAATTATGCTATCAAATGCTGTCCAAACGCGAATTAACTTCGGATAACGAGTTCGAGGCCTATGGAAAGAATTACTATGGAGTTATTTCTCAAAAATTGACTCGACATATCAGAACTCCACCGAGTAAAAGTTGTCAGAATTACTCCAAATTGAATCCTAAATGGCCACAGGCATTGGGTAAGCACATCTCCCTTCTAAAATCTCAAGAAATTGTAGGTTTTCGATTGAGTTATTCTAAGTTGAATTATAGTTGATATTATTATTGAAAGTTGTTGTTGTTTTCCAAATTTAGTATTGAAATTAGCCCTATTCTCTCAGTATAAAGACTGCAGTTGGGTGAAACCGCCATTTACAAGTTGAAACTCGCCAGTTAGATGAAAGTCAGCATTCAAGGTATGTTAAGCTATCCTTTCGGCAAGATACGTTCATTGTAAAGTTAATACGACTTGTGTATCTATAGTACTTCAGAGTAAACCCTTGTGGCCAGCTGCTACAAATAGAACTGAGAAGACAATGATGACATAGAAACCCTCGTCCGAGCTAACCCTAACTAGATTAGTTTTTCTTTACGACATTAGGTTGTAGGATGTTGTTGCCTATCCGTCCATGCTTGCAAGGGAAGTACGATGTATGAAGGACCATATTGACGCCATGAGGGAAGAATTGAGTCACACCAGATAGAGGCTGTAAGGGAGGTATCCAGTTACAGCAGTTACATTATGATCCATAGTCGAGCCAAGGCTCGTGATCCAATTCCAGCAGTTACATTATGATCCATAGTCAAGCCAAGGATCGGGATCCAGTTACAACAGTTACATTATGATCCATAGTCGAGCCAAGGTTCGGGGTCCACTTGCATAACCCAGACAGCTCAGACACAAACACATCTATAGGAGCCTATCAGGCTTGGATACAACATTAGAGAACGAGTAATCTCGAGTTACAGTATGCTTAGGAACCTTTAGTTTTCAGACAGTAGGAGTGTGCATGTTTGTACTGGCCGGGTCTTATGGGGGCCCAGATAAGTTAGTTTGCGTTGTTTTTACCTTTCAGGCTTATGGGGGCACCAGTTAGGTTCTTGATTGTATATATATACTTGTTAGTTAGATATTTCAGATGATGAGTTCATTCAGGTTAAATTCTTACCCTCCTTCATTATTACTTCAGCTTTATCAACTTTCATTCAGTTATTATTTTATTGCCTTACATATTTGGTACATATTGTACTGATGCCCATCCTTGGGGTGCTGCATTACTTGCCTGTAGGTGTGGATAGATGCGATTGGGAACTTTCTTAGCCATCGACCAGAGTTAGCAGTGCATTCAACTCGTTTCTTCCGGAGTTTGATAGTTAGAGAAGGTTTGTTCTTTTGTTGTATGATTTATGGGTTGGTCAGGGCCCTATCTCGACCATTATTCCACTCTTAGAGGCTTGCAGGCTACAAATTACCAGCTATCCAAAGCAATGTTGTATCAGGCTGCCTGTCTTTTTGTATTTGGATGTCCAAGTTTTTGGAATTCTCTAAATTTTACTTGAGCATCTAAATTTGAGTCAATAATTAGTTTTGTTGTGGGCCGTGTGGGGTCCATATATGTTTTATTTCATGTGTTGGCCATGTGGGTCCTAGTTAGCTATCAGTTAGCATCCTTGTCGGCTATAACATTGTTATAGTTGCCTGTTTTCATTTAAGTTATAACTAGACAGCATGGAGGTCTTGTCAGCCTGCATAGAGATCCCAATTATGAGTTGACGTTCGTTAGCTGTTTAACAATTTGGGTAGTAGATTCAAAGGATAATGGGGATATAATTCAGAATACAATAGTATCCTTTTTGGTTGTAGAGGTAAAAGAATGGTAGTACGAGGACCCAAGTCTGGTACAGTTTAGAGATAAGGTTCAGCAGGGCAAAATATTTTCTTTTGAGATAACTGAAGACGGGGTTTTGAGATATAGAGGTCGCCTCTGCGTTCCAGATATAGCAGGGCTCCGCCAGAAGATTATGGCAGAGGTACATTACTCTCGTTACTCTCTTCATCTAGGTTCAACAAAGATGTACCACGACATAAAAGAGATATACTGGTGTCCTAGAATGAAGAGGGGTGTAGCTGAGTTTGTAGTATAGTGTCCTAACAGTCAGCAGGTAAAGGTTGAACATCAAAAACCTGGCGGATTAACTGAGGAGATGGCTATACTTATATGGAAATGGGAGGCAGTTAATATGGATTTTGTGAAAGGATTACCCCGTATTAGGTGAAAAGTTGACTCTATTTGGGTTATTTTTGATAGGTTGACGAAATCAACTCACTTTTTTCCAGTCCGGACTACATTCTCAGCCGAAGATTATGCCGAGCTATATATTAAAGAGATAGTTCGATTGCACAGTGCCTCAGCATCTATCACTCTGCAATTCAGATGGCGCCTTATGAGGCATTATATGGGTGAAAATGCAAGTCCCCCATCGAATGGTTTGAGGTAGGAGAGGCAGAGTTAGTCGGACATGATATGATTCATCAGACAGAGGAGAAAGTGAAACTCATCAGAGAGCGGCTAGTGACAGCCTAGAGTCGTCAGAAGTCCAACTCCGATGTGCAGCATAGAGACTTGAAAATTAATTTAGATGATTGTGTATTTCTTAAAGTGTCGCCAATGAAGGGCGTGATGAGATTTGGCAAGAAGGGAAAGCTTAGCCCAAGGTTCATTGGGCCATATCGGATCCTTCGAAGGATAGGCCTAGTAGCATATGAATTAGAACTGCCTCCAGAATTAGAGCCTGTTCACCCGGTCTTTCACGTGTCTATATTGGGAAAGGGCATAGGGGACCCGTCCCGAGTTGTGCCAATTGAGGACGTTCAAGTTATTGAGGAGTTAGCCTACGAAGAAATTCCAGCTGCTATACTAGATAGACAAGTTCGTTGACTGAGAACTAAAGATGTATCTTCCGTTAAAATACTACGGATGAACAGAAATAAAGAAGAGATGACCTGGGAAGCTGAGGAAGACATGAGATCTAGATATCCTCACCTATTCAAGGATTGACCCAGATGATGCAGTTGAGGTGAGGTTGTGGTCCAGTTGTTATTTTACTACTCATATTACTAGTACTATTTAGTTGATTATCTTTGTGTGGTGGAGTCGTTGATTATAGCGTCCTTTGAGGCGCCTGTGTTGGACTTTTCTGCATTTCAGGTTTCTCGATAGTCCATATTATAGGGGAAACTCTGCCAAAATTTTTCTAAGCATTAGTTAGAAGAATTAACTCCTTTAAGCCTGAAGATGACATTTGAGGGTGAATGTTCCTAAGGGGGGAGGATGGTACACCCCGTAAAATGTTAATGTATAATAGGCGTACACGTGGATTTGTGATGAGTAAGAAGAGCTTGACATATGTAGGAAGAGCCTTGAAAGCAGGGTCGGGTGAGGCTAGGCTGTGAGGGGCTAGCACGACATGCCAGCCGGCAGTGCGGCGCGCCAGGCACACTGGTGCCCTAGGAGGCGCGGCGCGGCATGGCATGTGGCGCCTTGGCTAGCACGGGGTGCCGCTGTGCCACCACCTATATATATATATATATATGGCCTCATAGTTCAGCTTAAATCATTCATATACATATCCCTCGGCCAAAAGTGAGAGAGCACGCAACCTTTAATCAAGTTTCTTCGAATTACGCTATAAAACGCTGCCCAAACGCGAATTAACTTTGGTTAATGAGTTCTAGGACTAAGGGAAGCATTACTATGGACTTATTCTCGAAAATTCACTCGGCATACCAGAACTCCACCGAGTAAAAGTTGTTAGAGTTACTCCAAATTGAATCCTAAACGGCCACAGGCATTGGGTAAAAACTTCTCCCTTCTGAACTCTCGGGAAATTGTAGGTTTTTGGCCGAGTTATTCGAAGTTGAATTATAGTTGATATTATTATCAAAAATTATCATTCTTCGCCAAATTTTGTATTGAAATTAACCCTATTCTGTTAGTATAAAGGCTGAAGTTGGGTGAAACGACCATTTACAATTTGAAATTCGCCAGTTAGATGAAAGTTGGCATTCGATGTATGTTAAGGCTATCCTTTCAGTAAGTTACATTTATTGTAAAGTTAATACAACTTGTGTATCTATAGTACTTCAGAGTAAACCCCTTCTAGCCAGCTGTTATGAATAGAACTGAGATGACAACGACGACATAGTAACCCTCGCTAGAGCTAATCCTAGCCAGATTTGTTTTTCCTTATGACGTTGGGTGGTAGGATGTTGTTGCCTATCGAGCCATGCTTGCAGGGGAAGTATGATGTTCGAAGGACTAGATTGAGGCCGTGAGGGCCCTATTAACTCACACTAGATAGAGGCCATAAGGGTTATATCCAATTACAACAGTTACATTATGATCCATAGTCGAGCCAAGGCTCGGGATCCAGTTATAGCAGTTACCTTATGATCCATAGTCGAGCCAAGGCTCGGGATCCAGTTACAGTAGTTACATTATGATCCATAGTTTAGCCAAGACTCGGAATCCATTTATAGCAGTTACATTATGACCCATAGTCGAGCTAAGGCTTGGGGTCCAGTTACATAACCCAGACATCTCAGATATAGACACAGCTACAGGAGCCTATCAGTTTTGGATACAACTTTAGAGAATGAGTAATCCTGATTTATAATATGCTTATGAACCTTTAGTTGTTAGAAAGCAGGAATGTGCATTGTTTGTACTTACTGGGGCTTATGGGGGCCCATGTATGTGATTATGTGTTGTTTGTACCTCCCAGGCTTATGGGGGCCCGGGTAGGTTCTTGTTTGCATATATATACTTGTTAGTTAGATATTTCAGATGGTGAGTTCAGTCAGGTTAAACTCTTACCTAACTTCATGATTACTTTAGCTTTATTAGCTTTCATTCAGTTATTATTTTATTGCCTTACATATTCAGTACATATTGTACTGACGCCCATCCTTGGGGCACTGCATTACTTGCCTACAGGTGCGGATCGACGCGGTTCAGGACCTTCTTAGCCATCAGCCGGAGTTAGCAGTGCATTTAGCTCCTTTCTTCCGGAGTTGATAGTAAGAGAAGGTTTGTTCTTTTGTTGTACAGTTTACAGGTAGGTCGAGGCCCTGTCTCGACCATTATTCCACTCTTAGAGGCTTTCAGGCTATATATTGCCAGTTATTAGTTTAGTTGTGGGCCGTGAGGGGTCCATGTATGTTTTATTTTGTGTTTGGCCGTGTGGGGCCTAGTTAGCTATCAGCTAGCAGCCTTGTCGGCTATAGCATAGTTATAGTTGCATACTTTCATTTAAGTTATAACTAGACAGTATGGTGGTCTTGTCGGCCCGCATAGTATCCCGGTTATTGCATTGTTGTTGGTTAGCTGTCTTCTTTTACAGGTGGCCTTGTCGGCTAGAGTACAACTGAGATATAGCTCGTCATTTTCTTGAACTAAGTTGCAGGAAGGCTCCAGGATTGCACAAGCCTAGTCAGGTTAGTCCAGATCCCAGTATGGGCACTAGGTGTCAGTCATGCCTCTCAACGTGGGGCGTGACATAAGAAGTCTCTGAGGGATCGATAATTGGGATTTCACTATTCTATATTACTTTTTGACCACGTATTCTTCCATGCGCGTGGGCTACATCAAGTTTTTGGCTGTATTGCCTGGGACTTGAAGATTGATTAATATCTTGTAGGTTAGAATTTTAATTTTTCTATTCTATATTTTACGTTTTTGTTTGGTTATTGTGAAGTTTATAGGTGTTGTGTTCTCAATTTATGCCAATCACGAGAAGTCAAGGACCACATGTAGCTTCTTTTGATCCTAAAATTGAGAGGAACTTTCGCAGGTTAACTATGGAGAATAACGAGCAATCACAGGGCAACAACTAGAAGAGGGTTGCAGTGTTGAATTTTGCTAGGCTGAACTTGGAGAACGCTTCCAAAATGATCATCATGTCGGCCGTCACTGGAAACTTCGAGTTAAAGAAAGGGAAGGTGCGGTTGGTCCAAAATACTTGCCAATATCAGGGTAAGCCACATAAGGATCCTCATAGAAATCTGATGACATTCATGGAGCTGAGTAAGAACTTTCACTATTATAACGTTCCAGATGAGTCTGTTAAGCTAATGTTGTTTTTGTTCTCGTTGATTGGTAAAGCCAAGGAGTGTCTTCAGAACTAGCCATCAGGTTCTATCACTACTTGGGAGGTTCTTGTTGTGCCTCAACGCACGCTCAAGCATACACAGTCATACAAGAAATATAGTGGTTCTTTTAAGAGCCGGATGTAGAACCCATAGGGACTGGACTATTTCAGCAAATATTAAAGTTCAAGTGTTAATTTAACCTTCACAAGTGTTGGTTGTAGATATTTTGGAAAATTATAATTAAATCTAGAACTGATCACAAAATAGTTGGGAAATAATAACAAGAAATATCTAGAGTCAAGGCCTGACAATCATGCAATGCTACAATTCACGATGGTTTGAGTATTAAAACTTCAGTTTTCTCCTCACAACCTAAAAGGCAGTGTTCAAGATCTTTAGAGCCTCTAAACACAAAAAACTAGTCTCACACCTACATCACTGAGCGGGGATGTGACGTCCTAATTCATGAGCGCTTTAACACTATGGATGTGGTTTACGGGGTTTATGCCCTTGATTATGGACCTTTGTACCTCTAATCATTTAACCTAACTTAGCTTCACAGCTACGTCTACGAGCGGTGATGTGACAATTCTAAGTCGATGTCTAGCTATTATCACGTTTAATTAACCAAGAAAGGCAAATTAGGTATAGTTTGTATCCTAACCGTAAATCTTATGGTAAAGACAAGAACTAGTTACCTGCATCTTTAGTTCTAACCTAGGGTTACTCTTTTGAGCTTTTGCCTAAGCTTAACAAGTTTGTTTTCATGGTGATCAAGCATAAAAACAACAATAATTAAGAATTCAAGACAAAACAACAACAAAAACTCAAACGAAATATGAAAATTGAGCAATTACATTCATATCGTGTGGCCTCAACCCTAGAGGAAGGGTTTTAGCCGCTCATGTTCGTACAATTACTTAAAAACATATTTAATGTAACATACTTACAAGAATGATTAAAAAAGACTGACAAACTTTGAACCCTAGGTGAAGTTCTTCGCTTCTCCCTTCGCTCCTCTCTGCTTTCCCAAAATATTTATGTGATAAATGATTTTAGGAGCTAACTGTTTAATTTATACTAAATGGAAATTTGAAAATTTTCCCGGCCATGGAACAGCCCCGTGCCACACTTCCCATCGTGCAGTACCAGCTTCGTGGCAAGGAGGTATCGCCAGGTTCACTGGAATGTTGGCATTAGCAAGGCATGGGCGATAGTCGTCGGGCGTGGCATGGAAATGGATGCAGTGAAGGCAGGCGTGGCACGACCCTATTGCGCGGCATCACTGGATTGGCATGTCATTTGCGCGCATGGAATGGGGGGTGGCACGACACTAGGCGCGACACACATACAGTGTGGCACGCTGCCTAGCGCGGCCAGCTTTCCCTTGGCATGTCCACTTGTGTTCTTTTGCACTTTGTTTCGAGCTTCATCCTTAAGCCTCAACCATCATTATTTAGTCCCTCCTATGCATTTTACAACTACAAAACAAAGACTAATCATGTTGGTTATTTTACGCATGAAATTACAAAAAATCACATGAGAATATAATCAATTAAATTAACAAACATGACTAAGATTAAGTTATAAAATAGCACTTAGGCACGTAAATATGCCCAAGATCACTACCCCACACTTAAAGCCTTGTTCGTCCTCGAAAAACTCTATTATATCTCATGCGCATGAAGAACTCATACATAGCTAATTGAAACAAGATGATTCAAGCTACGGGTACACTGATTGTTTTAGATAGCAATTTTAAAATAGAGCATGCAATTCTCACCATTAAAACCCCATATAACTAAGTTAAAACTTCCTAGCCTCAAGAATCAACTCTTAAACTCAAAAAATTCATGCAAATCAACCAATTAAGACATCCGACAAGAATTTTATCCTTCATCAAACATGTGCCCTCACAACGAGAGAGTTACCCATTTTTTCACTCTCAAGTTTTGAAATTATAACATGTATGTGTATATGAATAAGAAATAAGCTCACTCTCACAAAGAATTCACATGCAACATGTATTGACCCATAAGCTTGTCTTTAGTGTTTTACTCCACTAATTTAGCAATGTTTTAAAGTAAGATCAAGTAGGACTTATTGGGTTGTCATGTAAGCTAAGGAACGAGTAGGTACTATTCTGGCCAGTAATAGTGACTATCTTCTTTAAGATATTTCAATATATTACACATTTATTGCGGAGATCTATCCTTTTACTTCACCTTTATTCTTTTCAACTCCTAATTTCCCCTTTGTTTTCCCAATTCATTAGGCACACTTAGGCTATAAGTAAGGAGTACTTAAGCAATGTTTTTTCTCTTTTCTTCTTTTACTCCCTACCAACACTTATGCATTTTTAAACAAGTGCACCTCTAGTCTTTTCTTCAAATCCCATAACTACTATTTTCCTTCTTCTTCCAACTTCTCACTCCTTAACTTGTTTTGCATTTTGACTTAAGCGCTTAGGAGTTTTGGATCAAATTCAAGGTTATTGTAAAGAATGGATTAAGCTCATATAGTGGCTGGCAAAGAATAGGATAAAGGCTCAACGGGACTAACTAGGATCATATATTAGGGTAGGCAAAGCGATGGATAAAAGTTAGGCTCGATCAAAGAAATGCCTAAATCATCTCATACTATTCACATCCCTTATTTCATTTTTTATACACACCAGGCAAGTTCTAGAAAGTACACAATAGCATCGAATATTCAAAAACCTTACACTCACAGCACATGCTCAATTCAAGACAAATTCAGTAGACTTTTTAACTCAGCTAATCACAAGAATTCAAAATTAAGCTTTGAGCACATAAAAGTCACATTCAAGAGCCTAGGTGTCTCAAACAGAGTTATTCAATTGCTAGTAATCTTCAAAATTAACTTAACTTGCATCTTACAATCATGCACAACACATAACAAGAACATCAAACTATCAATCAGCTAAGGGTTCACGACAAAAACCTATTGACTACATTTCCCTCAAGACGGTCGTCATTCATCCATTATTGGGAAAAGTCCCTAACTATGAATGAAAAGTTACGTACAAACAAAGGAAAATTTTATTCTCAATTCAAAGTTCCCCCATTCGAAGAAGAACGAAAAAGAAAAACCAAAGGGTGGGTGAATTTGGCTCAACTTCAACTTTATCAGTACACACAATTCAGACCAAGCACCAACTTCACCCAAATTCATTAAGCACAAAATTTTTGAAACTTCCCTCACCCCACAATTGAATTATGCTATGTCTCCAAAAGCATCAAGTAAAATCAACACAAAGGTGAGAAATACTTCCTGAGGCCTCTAGGCCTAGCTAACAACATATTTTTTTGCATTGTTGATCATGCACCAACTTCACACTCATCTTTTGTCATGCTCCTAGATTTTTCTTCCCTGGGTACTCAGACTTCCCCTGAATCTGTGCTTAACAACCAAACAAACAACACAGGTGAAAAATAACAAAATTCAAACACAAACTAAAAAGAAAAGGTACTTGTGATACTCTTGGGTTGCCTCCCAAGCAACGCCTAATTTTACGTCACGACACGATGTGGACTATCCTTCTTAGGATATACTCAAACAAGTGTTCCCTTTCAAGTACTATCTTCTCCTCTCTTTGTTTTTAGAGGGAAACAACCTCCACTTTGTCCCTCTTTTCTTCCATCTTCTTATTCAATTTTAGCCCTCCATCAGACTCGGGCTGAAGTGTCAACATATCTTGCAACAATGGGCCCATGGAATCTACCACCCCACACTTAGCATCTAACAACACACTGATCTTACAAAGATCTCTGTAGTGTGTGGGTGGGTTGATCTCTTGGTAAACTCTGAAGAGCTCTTCTTCATCATTGACCCTCATTTTAAGGGTAGCTGCTCTTACATTTATGATAGCTCCTCCAGTTGCCAAGAATGGTCGTCCCAAGATCGGGGGTACCTTATCATCAACGTTAAAGTCAAGAATTATAAAGTCAGCAGGTATAATGAATTTACCTACTTTGATAAGAAGGTCCTCTGTGATTCCCTTAGGTGCCATGGCAGACTTGTCTGCCAGCTGCAGTATTACTCTTGTGGGCCTCGGCTTACCCAATCCCAAGGTGTTAAATAGAGATAGAGTCATTAGATTTACTGCTTCCCCTAAGTCACAAAGAGCCCTTATAATTTCAGCTTCACCAATTTGTACGGGGAGGGTGAAGCTCCCTTGGCTCTTGAGCTTTTTCGGCATCTTGGTCATCACCCTTAGCTACACTCCCCAGTCAGTGCCATTGTCTAGACATCCACCAACCTCACTTTGTTAGAGAACCACATCTTTTAAGTACTTAGCATACTTTGGCATCCCCTGCAAGACATCAAGTAAAGGAAAATTGATGTGAAGTTCCTTGAAAATATCAAAGAACTTTTTGAAACATTTTTCTCCTTGCTCCTCTTAAGCCTTTGTGGGAACGGTGGTGGAGGTCTCTGTGCTGGCCGCAAAGATGATTGTGCATTGTGTTTTGCAGCACTCTGGTTATCTCCTTTTTTAGTGGATGGACCCTGACTAACTAACTCCAGTTGCACCTCATTTTTCTTTTCTTTCGGTTGTGCATCAGCCAACTGCTTGCCACTCCTCAAACTGATGGCATTGACCTATCGGGGGTTTGTATTGGTATCACTGGGTAACCCTCCCTGAGGTATGGTATGCTGCGTAACTGCTAGCTGACCCATCTGCTTCTCTAGATTTCCGGTGGCCATCTGCTGGTTTTTCAAATCTAAAGCCATCCTTGCCTGATTTTTTGCCAATTAGGTTTGAGTAGCCATAATTTTTGCAACATCTTGTCAATGTTATTGCTGCTTGATTGACCACTCTTCTGCCTGTTTTGCTGCTGACACTGCTGCTACTGAGGCTGTTGGTAGCTCTGACTCTGATTGCCACCCCAAGAGAAATTGGGTGACTCCACCAATTTTTATTGTAAGTGTTCCCATAGTTTTATTTGTTTCTCTAAACATTCCCCACAAAATTGATAGATTCTGGATTAGCCCCGCAAGAATCTGCATTGTGCCCATTATTACCACAATTTTCACACTAGCTAGGAGCCTACTGAATTTCATTCACCTGTCCCTTTGGTTGGTTCATACTCAGCTTGCTGAACTAAGTCATCATCTGGTGCTGCAATGACGCTAGCTGTGCTGCCAAGGCATTAACAATGTCCACTTCTATTAGCCCTGCTGCTCTCTTTCCTGCCCCTGTTGATGATTCATTGTGCCACTCTGGGTTTCCTTGAGCAATTCTATTTAAGAGAGTGTATAGCTTATCATATGTCTTCTCCAACACTTGCCCACCCGATGCAGAGTCTAATAAGATCTCCATATGTGGGTCTAGACTTTCTACCAAGGTGTAAGCTAACACCTCATTGGACTGTTGGTGATGGGGGCAGTCTCTCAATAATGACTTGAATCTCTCTAAAGACAAATACAAATTCTCCTCCGACCACTGTTTGACACTTAAAATTTCATCTGAGCTTGGCAATCTTGCTTGAGAGGAAGAATCTGATGAGGGAATTCCTTGCTAGGTCGTCGCAAGAAGTAATGGAATTCGGTGGCTCAACCTTCAACCACCTCTTCGCCTCTCCCAATAGTGAAAATGACAGAGGGTGAGTCGGACATAATCAGTTAACACTCTGGTAGGGACGAAAGTGTCACTGATCTCCAAAAAGTTCTGTAAGTGCTGCTATGGGTCCTTATATGTCATTCCTGTGAACTGTCCACTAGAATGTAACAGCTGTACCATATTCTACTTAAGCTCAAAGTTTCCTCTTGGCTTTGATTTTTGGATACTGGAGGTCACATTTGTCGCTAGTGGGATTGCCGCTTCGCGAACTGGTCGGGCTGCCATTGGTTAAGGCAATAACTCTTCTTGCTCCGCTGGTGGATGCTGTTGTAAACGCTCTTGTATCCTATTTAGCTTCCACTCTAGAGATTCTCTCTGGAGCAAATGTAATTGATGTTCAGGCTCTAAAAAAGATTCCACCAACTCTCTATTCCTTGCCAGTTGTGCAAGGACAACCTGTTACCTGCAATTGAACATACTAAGAGCAAGTTTTTCAACACTTAAGGAAAAATAAAAATCACAGAAAAACTAAAAATTCACTAAAACGTTGCCAATCCCTGGCAACGGTACCAAAAACTTGCTGCACCCCAGCGCACGCAATCGTACAAGTAATATAGTGGCTCTTTTAAGAACTAGATGTCGAACCCACAAGGACTGGACTATTTCAGTGAATATTAAAGTTCAAGTGTTAAATTAACCTTCACAAGTGTTGATTGTAGAGATTTTGGAAAATTGTAATTAAATCTAGAAGTGATCACAAAATAGTCGGGAAACAATAACAAGAAGCATCTAGAGTCAAGGCCTGACGATCATGCAATGCTAGAATTCATGATGGTTTGAGTATTAAAAGTTAATTTGTTGTCTCACAAAGCTAAAATGCAGTGTTCAAGATCTTTTGAGCCTCTAAACACAACAAACTAGTCTCACACCTACATTGTTGAGTGGATGTGACGTCCTAATTCGTGAGCACTTTAACAGTATGGACGTGGTTTACGGGGTTTATGCCCTTGATTATTGACTTTCGTACATCTAATCGTTTAACCTGACTTAGTTTCACAACTATGTCTACGAGCGGTGATGTGACAATTCTAAGTCGGTGTCAAGTTATCTTCTCGTTTAATTAACCAAGAAAGGCAAATTAGGTATAGTTTCTATCCTAACCGCGAATCTTATCGTAAAGACAAGAACTAGTTACCTGCATTCTTTAGTTCTAACCTAGGGTTACTCTTTTCAGCTTTTGCCTAAGATTAACAAGTTTGTTTTCATGGTGATCGAGCATAAAAACAACAATAATTAAGAATGCAAGAAAAAACAACAACCAAAAACTCAAACCAAAGATGAAAATTGAGCAATTACATTCAGATCATGTGGCCTCAACCCTAGAGGAAGGGTTTTAGCCACTCATGTTCGTACAATTACTCAAAAACATATTTAAAATAACGTACATACCAGAACGATTAAAAGAGAATGACAAACTTTGAACCCTAGGTGAAGTACTTCGCGTCTCCCTTCGCTCCTCTCTGCTTTCCCAAAATATTTACGTGATAAATGATTTTAGGAGCTAAGTGTTTAATTTATACTAAATGGAAATTTGAAAAGTTTTTTTGGCCATGGAACAACCCCATGCCACGCTGCCCATCGCACAACAGCAGCTCCATGGCATGGAGGCATTGCGTAGGTGCTCTGGAATGTTGTCATTTGCAAGGCATGGGAGACAGTCGTTGGACGTGGCATGGAGGCCATCACGCCTCTCGCATGCCGTTTCACGGACATGGACGTAGTGAAGGAAGGGCATGGCACGGGCCTATCATGCGGCATCACTGGATTGACATGTCATTTGCGCACATAACATGCTTCCTGGCGGGGCGCACGCACAGTGTGCCACGCTGCCTGGCGTTGCCAGCTTTCCGTTGGCATGTCCACTTGCCTTCTTTTGCACTTTTTTCTGAGCTTCATCCTTAAGCCTGAACCATCATTATTTAGTCCCTCCTATGCATTTTACACCTACAAAATAAAGACTAATCATGTTGGTTAGTTTATGCAAGAAATTACACAAAATCACATGAGAATATAATCAATTAAATTAACAAACATGACTAAGATTAAGTTATAAAATAGCACTTAGGCATGTAAATATTCCTAAGATCAATACTTTCCAGCAAATTCATCAACAGGTTCCTCTCTTCAAGAAGGACAAAAAAGAGTTGAGAGGGAAGATCTCTAATTTTATGTAGAGAGATGGTGAAAGCTTGGCTCAGGCTCAGAAATAATATAAAGGCTACTTGAGAGATTTCCCGCACCACATGAAGACGAAGGAGATCATCACGCAGAATTTTACAGAGGTGATAAAATAGGAGTAAAAAATATTGCTTGACGCTACTGCACAAGGACGAATTTTGTCCAAGAGCTATAATGAAATTGAAGCTATTTTGAATCTTATGTCACTGGGGAGTCAAGACTATCAGGACTCAGGTAGAGGGTTCACAGCAGCTAAGGTGCTGGAAAAACTCGAGGTAGATGGTGTGCAACAATCCGAGAAGATATCAATCAGCTGGTTAATGTGATTAGCAAGCTTGTGATCACACCAGCAGGAAGTCAAGTTCAGCAGGTTCATCAGGTCCAAACTCCACCACCATCATGTAAGGTGTGTGGAGAAGGGCACACTTATTTAAGTTGTCCACTAAACCCAGAATCTATATATTTTATGGGACAACACGGTCGTGGTAGAGTTTTTATAGGTAATACTTATAACCAGGGGTATAGGAATGCAGCCAATCCTTTAGGGGGAGAGAATCAGAATTTCCAATGGCCCCAGAACAACTATTCAAGGCCTTAGGGCCAACAGCTGAGCAGTTCATTAGAAGAAACAATGAAGTAGTGGATGGTTCAGTAGAGTCAGGTGGTTAATGAGATGCATAAGTCCATCCATGAGATAGAGAGAAGTTGGGGCAATTGACCCTTCAGTAGACTAACAAACCACAAGGGGCACTTTTGAGTAACACCAAGAAGAACCCTAAGGAAAAAATGAGTGCATTTTCTTTGCGCAACAGTAAAGAGCTGGGTGAGATGATTCTCAAAGATAAGAAAGTTGATGAATAGTAGGTTGTGATGTCTTCAAAAGAGGTTGTTGAGTCAAGAAACTCAAAGAAAAAGTTGTTAGAAGCCAGACCACCCCCTCCATTCCTACAAAGATTTAAGAAGTAGAAGAAGGACTCAGCCTACTAGAAATTTCTTATTATGTTGAAGCAGGTACATGTTAACTTACCATGGGTGGAGCTTTTCTAGGAATTTCTGAAGTACGACAAGTATCTGAAGGATATTGTGGAAAACAAGAGGAGGCTTATGGAGTTTGACATTGTGGCTCTCACAGAAGAGTGCGGTTCTTGGGTGCAGAACGAAATTCCAAAGAAGCTGAAAGACCCTACGAGCTTCACTATTTTGGTTGCTATTGGGAGAAGGGAAGTTGGTTCAACACTATGCGATTTGGGTGAAAGCATTAATCTAATGCCTGCATCCTTGTTCAGAACTTTGGGTTTAGGTGAACCACGTCCTACCACAGTAATTTTGCAGCTTGCTGACCAACCTCTTGCTTATCTTGATGAAATCATAGAGGATGTATTGATAAGGTTGGACATTTCATCTTACCAGTGGACTTCATAATCCTGTATTACGAATCACATGCAGTAGTTTCCCTTATTCTGGGTAGAGGATTTTTAGCCACCTCCAACGCAATTATAAAGGTGAAGTCAAGCAAGATGTTGATAACTGTGGATGGTCCAAAGGTAGTCTCTGAGGTGTTTAGAGCAGAAAGGATGACACCTCACTATGAGGACTTCACAGTGAAGCCAATGATAGAGCTTGGAGGTTGTAAGCAGGTAGTTGAGCAGCATTTGCTACATGAGAATTTAGCATGTTTTCAGGATACCAACTATCTCACTCGAATGAAGGAGTGAGAGTGAATTTCATCGTGCCGTGATGTTAAATCAAGCGCTGCATAGGAGGCATCCCATGAATGTCATGCCACGACTATAACTACAATGCTTGGTGGGAGGCAACCCATGTTTCTATCTTTTTTGGTTTTGCAAAGATAAACAGGGTTGGAGGCAAAAAGAGTGGGAAATGAGCTAAAAATGATTAAGCATGGGGCAAGAAATCTGGCATGGGGCACCAGGTGTTATCTTCAAAAAAGAAAAAAATTTATGTTGGTGCTATGGGTGGCGCGCCGCACCAGACCTAGTCCACGAGGAAATTTTTTTTCTAAGTGTGTGGCGAGGTAACTAGCGCTACGCTAGGTATGTGATGTTCAAAATTTTTTTAGTCCATTCCCCCATTGTTTTCTTCTCCAAGAAGCTTGGTGAAGCTAATCTCTGCTACTTAAGTAAGTAATTCTCTTCTTTCTTGGTTATTTAGCGCAAAAAGCATGCCCCCATATCCTTCTTCCCCAATTTAAAGACCCAAAATCACCATTGTTGATGAAAATCTTGAATTTCATAATATGAGTTTCATTAGCTTTAATCTCTCAAATTCTTTCATGATAATGTGTTATCCTTGTTTGGTTGCTTATTTTTTTGTTGAATGTAGTGATTTGAAGTTGTGGGATGAAGGGGGGGGGGGGTGATGAATTAATTTTCATAAAATTTGTGGGTAGCACATTGATTGTAGAGAGAGAAAGTGCATAGTTCTTAAATTCATAAATGTGAAGAATATTGAGTTGTTGAAAATTCATGTTAATTCATTGCGAATTATAGTAAATTTCATGTTGGTTGTTGAATGAATTGATTGTAACTACTTCCACGTGTGGGTTGATTGAATTGTGAACTAAAGGTAAGAAAGTGAAAAGATATAGCCAAAGTGAAGCATTCTTGAAAAGAAAAGAAAAATAAAAATAGAGGAGAGATGTGAAAAAATTCATGAACTTGGTTGTAATGTTAAGTTAGTGAATAATTTGGATGTTGATATTTGGAATGATAATGGGGGAAGTATTAAGTACCCTATTTGACAAACTCTCACGAGTATGCTAGCGAATTAAGTGTGGGTTCATTTTACACCTATTACACCTAATTAGCTAGCCTTTTTGTTCATGAAATAATCTTGTGAAGTTCTTGGTTGTGATTGGTAGGTTCCATGGCATCAGAAGCTGACAAAGGAAAGGAAATAGAGGTAGATAACAAGGGTCTCAAGCGGCTTCGAAAAGGAACAAAAGGATCAATTTCATCGGCCAAGGAAGCCCTTTCTATAAGGTTCGAAGCAAAAGGGAATGAGCCTCATGGAATAACATGGGTCAACAAACAAAAGGAGTCCAATTATGCTCCTGAGAATTGGATTGATGAAGGCTGCCTCGCACTTGAGTTTCCCACCATACAGGAAAAGGTCCGTGAGTTGGGATTAGGTTATATTTTTGCCGAGCCTGAGGAGTGCATCCTCACTTTGGTGAGGAATTTTTTGCAAACTAGGACACTCCTTTTGGAGAGAGCACCAAGGTAAAAATACGGGGTCAGATGGTTCATTTCACTTTAAAGACATTCAATGCCTTCCTCAGAACACCTGCAATAGACCCATCTGAGTACCTCATTCTGCTAGAGAAGCCCTTATATCGCAACATTCACTATAATCTTTGTGGTGAACATTCATCCGCCCATTGGGCAAAGGACCACAAGGGCACTCACTCCACAGTTGCATTCTCCTACTTGAATAAGGAGGCAAAAGTTTGTGATGTTGGTTTGTGTCGTGATTCTCCCTGGGACACACATATCGGAGATCACTAGAGAGCGAGTCGTGTTGGTATATGATCTTGGGTATAATCGCATCCACAAGTGCTACTTTATAACTCAATTTAGTCTTGTTTATCTACTTATTTAAATACATTTTCATGTGATTTTATGTAAATGTGAATATATACTATATACTAACCAACATGATTAGTCTTTGTTTTTGAAGGAAATAATGCATTGGAGGACCCAATCTATAATTTGGTGAAGTGGAGGAATGATATCGGGAGCGAAACACCAAAGTTGGAATAACTTAGGCGATTTCCAGAGGGCTTCCGCGATACCTCTGTGTCATGGAGGCAGTGCTCTGCGATACACTCCGTGTCACGGAAGCAGTGCTCCGCGATACACTCCGTGCCACGGAGCCATTCCATGACAGGCATAATTTTGCACAATTCTCATTTACTACAAATATGTCCCTTAGCTCCTAAAAAGAGGAAGTCACGATTTATTTTCTGAAAAACTGCCAAGGAGTGAGGGAGAAGTGGGAGAACACACCTAGGGTTCATCAATTTCATCTTTTCTTCTACCAATTCTTGTAAGTACATTACTTGAACAATGTTTTCTTGTAATTTTATGAACATGAGTGGCTAGAACCCTCCCTCTAGGGTTAAAGCCACAAGATATGATTGTGATTTTGCGATTTTGTTTTGGTTTTAAGTTATTGATTGTTGTTTTGTGTTGCATTCTTAATTATGGTTGTTTTTATGACTGATCACCATGAAAACAAGTGGATTAAGCCTAGGTACATGCTTGAGAAAGATGATCTAGGCAAGAATAAAAGAATGTAGGGAGCAAGATTGTATGTCACGATATAATTTGTGTTAGGATAGAAATATACCTAATACCTTTCTTGGTTGATAAAACAGAATGAGCTAGACACCAACTTAGAATTATTACATCACCACTCGAAGAAGTAGTTGTGAAGCTAAGTTGTGTCGAATGATTAGAAGTATGAGAGTCCCTAATCATATCCACGTAAACCATATCCACGTAATTGAATTGCCCACGAACTTGAAATAACATCCTCGCTCAACGATGTAGTAGTGAGGCTAGTTTGTCGTGTTTAGAGGTTCGGAAGGCCATGAACATGCAATTTTAATTATGTGAGACGACAATTGATAGTTTCATACTTAAACCATTACTTGTACTTAAACAATTTTAATAATACGGCAAATCTTAGTATCACATGATTATCCGGCTTTAACTCTAGTTTCTCCTTGAATTAGTTCAGAGTATTTCATTGACCGCCACTACACTTAATTAACTCTATTGAAAACTTCTATAATCAACACTTGCGGCATTTAATATCACACTTGAACTTGATAGTTAGCTAAATTGGTCCAGTCCCTGTGGGTTCGACATCCGGCTCTTAAAAAGGGCCACTATATTACTTGTACGACCCGTACAATTACGGGACCCATCAAGTTTTTGGCGCCGTTGCTGGGGACTCAGTGAAGTTTAGTTAATTTTTTTGTTTTTGTGTGATTTTTAAATTTCCTTAAGTGTTGAAATTTTTTTTTTCTTTATTAGTTTTAGAGTTATTTTAAATTTTTATTTTTAATCTGATACCCTTCTTAACATGACATCATAGAATATAAATGGGTTAAATGGTGGATACTCTTATTTTGATGAGTCTTGTCTAAATTGCGGAGGACCCCACTTATGGCAACATTGTAATACTTGTAATATATGCGGCGGTCAAAATGGTCATTGGAATGGTTGCCCAAATGCATACACTTGCAATATATGTGGAGGTCAAGATGGCCATTGGGATGGCTGTCCGAATGCATACTCCTCTCACCCAAGCCCCTACTATGATCCTTCTGTTGTTTTTGTTGATTATAGGCATGATGAAAATGAGGACTTGAAACGCCAAGCTCGAATAGAAGACATGCTAAAACAGATCCTTGAGCAAACAGAAGCAATGAAGGAGGAGAGGGAAGCATTGAGAATTCAGCAAGAAGAAAATGGAGAGGCCCTAGAAATGATGAGCATCAAAATCACAGAGATGATGGCTGAGGCTGAAGCTTGTGGTAAACTGCAGGTAACGGTTATAGGCGATACTCAAGAGGAACTACAACAAGAAGACAAGGGTGAATTTTTGGAAGAAGCCCAACAATTAGAATCTCTTGAGAGTCCTCGTGATGGTCTCACACATATAGACAATCCATTTATGAAAGAAGAGATAGAGTTCCAACCATTTGACATTTATGGGGAGATAGATGTTGATGTGGAGAAGGTGTATACAAATAGGGAAGTCAAGCACAGAGCAGTTTCATAAGTGAGGTACCTCACTCAAAGCATTTTTCGACATTAAGTTTGGTTGATAACCTAGAAATAGAGTTTTCCAGGATTGTAGAAAAAGGTATAGAGGAGGAACAAGCTCCGTATATTCTGGAATTTGCAGATTCTAATAGACAAAATGACTTCACTTACATAAGAGCCAATAAAGGCAAGAGGCGACATCTACTGTTTGGTCCTTTAAATTTTTCACCACCACCCTGGGAGCATAAGAGAAAATTAGAGAAGAAATTAGGGGTGAGATTCATATCCTCAAGGTGGAGGAAAAAGTGGTGAAACTTGATACGTCGTGCCGCGACATAAAATTAGGCACTTCTTGGGAGGCAACCCAAGGGTACCATGGGTACCATTTTAATTTCTTGCATTTAAGTTGATTTTATTTATTTTTCATCTTGTGTTGTTTTGGCGGGAAGTTAAGCACTGATGGAGGGGAAGTCTGAGTGCCCGTGGAGGAGGAAGCTAACAAGCATGGAAGAGAAAAAGTGTGGGGTTGAACACCCACTTGTGCAAAGTTGAAGAAAAGCATGCTATTATCTAGGCCTAGAGGCCTCAGTAAGTATTTCTCACCCTCTTTAAATTTTAATTTGATGCTATGAGGACATAGCATGATTCAAGGGTGGGGTGAGGGAAATTTCAAGGGAAATTTCAAAATTTTTTGTGCTTAATGATTTTTGTGAATGTAATGCTTGTGAGAAATATTTGAAAAATTTTTGTGAGTCAAGCATGACTTCATCACCCGTTGGTTTTTCTTTTCGGTTCCTTTCCAATGGGGGTTCTCTGAACCGAAGAATAAATATTTTCTTTGTCTGTATATAATGTTTTTAGTCATAGTTAGAGACTGTTTCCAACGATGGATGGATGATGACCATCTTGAGGAAAATTAGTCAATAGGTTGGTTTTTGAACCCGTAGCTAATTGATGGCTTGATGTTCTTGTTATGTGTTATACATGATTGTAAGATGCAAGTGTGGTTAGTGTTGAGGCATGTAAGAAGTGTATAACTTTTTTGAGACACCTAGGCGCAGAATTTGACTCTATGTGCTGAAAGCTTAATTTTGAATTCTTGTGATTAACTGAGTTAAGAGTCTACTGGATGTGTCTTGAATTGAGCATATGCTGTGAGTTAAAGTTTTTTGAATATTCCGTGCTATTGTGGAATGTCTAGAACTTGCTCGGTGTATATATAAAACGAAATGAAGGGTGTGAATTGTAGGAGATGATTTAGGCATTTCTTTGAATGAACCTAAATTTTATCCCTCACTTTACCTACCTTGAATATTGAATCCTAGTTAGCCCCATTGAGCCTTAAGCCTATTCTTTCATAGCTACAACATAAGCTTAATCCTTTTTCTTTCATTAGCCTTGAATTTGATCCAAAACTCCTAAGCACTTCAGGGAAAAATCCGAGTGAAGGAGTGAGAAGCATGAAAAAGAAGGAAAAGTAGCAGTTGTAAAAGTTGAGAAAGGTCAAGGGTGCACGTGTTTGAAAATGCTTGATTATTGGTAGGGAGTAAGAAAATAAATGAATGAAAAAAAATTGCTTCAGCACTCCTTACTACTAAGCTGAGTGTTCTTAAAGAAATGGGAACTAGAAGAGAAAATTCAAGAGTGAAAAGAATGAGGAGGAAGTAGGAAAAGAGATGTCCTTAATTAAGGTTGAAGTTATTAAAAGCGCTTGGGGAAGATAGCCACTATTACTGGCCAGAATAGTACCTACCCGTCCCTTAGCTTACAATACAACCCATTAAGTCCTACTTGATCTTACTTTCATACATCCTTAAATTAGTGGAGTAAAACACTAAGGGCAAGCTTATGGGTCACTACATGATGCATGTGAGTTCTTTGAGAGAGTGAGCGTAATCTTATTCATATACCCATACATGTTGTGATTTGAAAATTTGTGAGTAAAAATGGGTAACTCTCTTGTCGTGAGTGCACATGTGTAATGAAGGATAACATTCATGTTGGATTTCTTGATCAGTTGATTTGCATGAGTTTCTTAGATTGAGAGTCGATTCTTGAGGTTAGGAAGTCTTAACATAGTTGTATTTCATTTCAATGATTAAATCGTGCACGCTTTATTTTTAGCTTGCTATCTTAAACAGTCATTGTAGCCATAGCTTGAATTGTCTTGCTAAATTAGCTATGTGTGAGGTTTCATGTGCATGAGATGTAAAAAGTTTGTTCGAGGACGAACAAGACTTTAAGTTTGGGGTTGTGATCTTGGGCATAATTGCATGCCCAAGTGCTACTTTATAAATCAATTTAGTCTTGTTTATCTACTTATTTAAATACATTTTCATGTGATTTTATGTAAATGTGAATATATACTAACCAACATGAGTAGTCCTTGTTTTTGAAGGAAATAATGCATTGGAGGACCCAATCTATGATTTGGTGAAGTGGAGGAATGATATTGGGAGCGAAACAACAAAGTTGGAATAAATTGGGCGATTTCCCGAGGGCTTCCGCAATACCTTCGTGTCACGGAGGCAGTGCTCCACGATACACTCCGTGTCACGGAGGCAATGCTCCAAGATACACTCCATGTCATGGAGGTAGTGCTCCTAGATACACTCCGTGCCACGGAGCCATTCCACGACAGGCATAATTTTGCACAATTCTCATTCACTATAAATAGGTCCCTTAGCTCCTAAAAAGTGGAAGTCATGATTTATTTTCTGAAAAACTGCCAAGGAGTGAGGGAGAAGTGGGAGAACTCACCTAGGGTTCATCAATTTCATCTTTTCTTCTACAAATTCTTGTAAGTACGTTACTTGAACAATATTTTCTTGTAATTTTACGAACATGAGTGGCTAGAACCCTCGCTCTAGGGTTGAACCCACAAGATATGATTGTGATTTTGCGATTTTGTTTTGGTTTTAAGTTATTGATTGTTGTTTTGTCTTGCATTCTTAATTATGGTAGTTTTTATGACTGATCACCATGAAAACAAGTGGGTTAAGCCTAGGTAGATGCTTGAGAAAGATGACCTAGGAAATAACAAGAGAATGTAGGGAGCAAGATTGTATGTCACGATATAATTTGTGTTAGGATAGAAATATACCTAATACCTTGCTTGGTTGATAAAACGGGATGAGCTTGACACCAACTTAGAATTATTACATCACCACTCGAAGAAGTAGTTGTGAAGCTAAGTTGAGTCAAATGATTAGAAGTACGAGAGTCCCTAATCATATCCACGTAATTGAATTGCCCACGAACTAGAAATAACATCCTCGCTCAATGATGTAGTAGTGAGGCTAGTTTGTCGTGTTTAGAGGTTCGGAAGGCCATGAACATGCAATTTTAATTATGTAGACGACAATTGATAGTTTCATACTTAAACCATTGCAAATCGTAGTATGGCATGATTATCCGGCTTTAACTCTAGTTGCTCCTTGAATTAATTCAGAGTATTTCGTTGACCGCCACTAGACTTAATTAACTCTATCGAAAACTTCTATAATCAACACTTGCGGCATTTAATATCACACTTGAACTTGATAGTTAGCTGAATTGGTCCAGTCCCTGTGGGTTCGACATCCGACTCTTAAAAAGGGCCACTATATTACTTGTACGACCCGTACACTTGTGGGCCCCATTTGTATACATGCTGATGAAATGGTCACCTTTCAACTTTAGGGTAGTGCTCTGGGATAACATGAAGAGATCGAGGGAAAACTACAAGTGGAAGTACTGTTATGGCAGTCTCCTAAATCAATTTTTCAGAGGCACTGGCATTGAGGAAAAAGAGGCAGACCTTTACTCGTCTAGCAAAGCATCTAGTAGGCAAGATGATGGATGTCATGAAGGTAAATATGGACATCCCTTCTACATCTCCACTTCTCACTGTAGTTGTTCGCCAGGCTTGAGATGATAGCTGGAAAGGCCCACATGTTCTGCATGTTAGATTTGCAGTAGAGTATCAAAGACCGACCTTCCATAGATGATGAGATGGCGGCCCTGGAGGAGCGGTACCCACTCACGGAGAGTGTGATGTTGATGTGTCGAGTAGGACTAACTTTTGAGGAGCCGCTAGATGATGATGAGGCCACGGTGCTAACTGATGGGGTTGATGACTTGGACAATGATGAGGAGGATGATGCTGCCATGGAAGCCATGTCGATTGATGGCGAGGATGGTGATGATGATGATGATCAGGAGTACAATCCTGATGATGATGACTATGCATAGAGGCCTAGGAAGTTCCTTTTCTCTACCTACTTGATATATTTGTATGTGCACTGAGGACAGTGCATTGTTTAAGTGCGAGGTGGAGGAAAGATTTCCTATGTACTCTTTGTTTGCTATATTCATAGTTGGTCGTAGTATAGTTGTCATTCCCTTTGGTAGAAGCTCTATTATTGATTGGGTATGGTTTGTAATAGATGGTATTATTGATGACTGATAACCTGGATGATGCCTTGTGATGTTTGGATGATTTTGTTCGTCTCTGGTAGTTGAGTTGTTTAGTTTATTTTTGAGTCAATGTTTTTTAATTTTTTGTTTTATGTGTCATCATACAGTAGTGACCCTTTCCTATGATAGATGGATGATGACCGTCTTAAGGGAAACTAGTCATATTTTTTTTATTTTTTAGGATTGAGTAATACATAATCACTTGTGTGCTCTTTGATATTTCACTCAGATGCTAAGCTACAGACAATGAAGTGGTCATCTTAATTGCATAAGTGAGAATTTCATGAGATACACACATAGTTCTTCAACTCGACTCAAGACACTTGCAGAGCTGAATAATGAAGAATGTCATTCAATGTGATTGTATGAATGTGTAGCTATAGGAAACCGACTAGATTCTTAATGCCATGTGAGGTAAGCTTAATTGTTGTGCTTTGTACATATTGTAACATCTAGAACTTGCCTTAGTGTATGTTGGATGGCTAGTTGTTAAAAAGTTAAGAGATGATTATGGTGTTTCTTTGAAAAATCCATGTTTTCCATATTTGTTTTACCTTCCTGAACATCTTTCCTAGTTAACCCCCTTGAGCCATAAGACGTATTCTTTTTCTTAGCCACAAAATTAGCCTATTCAATTTTGTTGTGTGACCTCCACAATTGTTGATCCAAAGATAGTCTAAGGTACTTTGAGACCTGAAAGTGAAAGTCCACCAATGTATGAATGCTAAGGGGAAAAAATTGTGTGGAAAGTAAAAAGAGAAAGTAGGAAGAAGGGGTGTCCCCAAATATATTGTTTACTTACTGCTAGGGTAATGAAATAGAGAGCTTTAATAATGAATATTCTTATTGATTCTGTGAGCAGGAACTAGCAGTCAAGTAGTGAAAAAAGGGGCATGAAAAGAAAAAACAATGGGTGAGTAGAGTGAAGGGTGAACAATAAAGGAAAAAGTGGTGGACTTGAAAGATGAAAAAAATGTCTTAAAAGTGCTTAGAATTAGTAGTCACTGTCAAAGAAAGATCATTCCTACCCGTCCCATAGCCGACACTACAACCAAGAAAAGTCCTAATGATCTTAATCTCTTTAAATAACTATGTAGTCTAAGTGTACATAAAGGGCAAGCTTATGGCATGTTGCATATGTATGATAAATCATTTGTGAGTGTGAGTGTGCCTTGCTTATTATGTTCCATGCTTTGCATTGATAATTTGAGAGAGTAACATCACTAAAAGTAAGGGGTATAAGATGTCTAAGTCGGTGTACTATATGTGGCATGTTTCGTATTTAATCATGTTGCCTTTATTTTGAAAAAAATGAGTCAGTTATAAAAGTTGTGTAGTATTGAATGAGAAAACTCTACATGTGCTTGATGTGAATTGCTATAAATTGATGAACTACTTAATCGTATGCTCTATGCTAGTTGGTTGAGTAAGAATTGATAGAGGTGACAAGTGGTGAGAAAATATGAGTTTTTGCACGGAGTTGAGGATTGTTCGAGGACAAACAATGGTTTAAGTGTGGGGTGGTGATGTCGGGCATATTCTTATGCCCATTTGCCATGTTTTGATCCATATGTTTCCTTGTTTTGTGTTCATAATCCTTATGAAATGCATAAGTTCATGTTTTCGTGTGTCTTTTGAGTTAACAAATGTTTTGAGCAGAAAACCAAGGAAAAAGGACCCAAATGACCCAAGATGTGAAGAAAGAAGAGTTCGCGAAAGTCAGCCTGGGGCTATAGTTGTCATGGCATGCCAACCCCTAAACTTTAGAGAAATTTGCGCCAAAATTGGTGCGATGGGTGGCATGGGGCACCAGGTCCCGAACTTCATAGGAGAATTTGATCAACACCTTAGAGAGATGAGAGGGGTGGAGTGCCCGAAGCATTCCAGACTTAGGAAATTTTTCCAACATTCTAGTGCTTTGGATAGAGTTGGGCACTAGAAAGGTTCCAATGCTCAGAAGTTTGACTAACACACTGGTGCTTTGAGTGGCTAGGGGTGCCCAGAGGATCCAGAGGTTCAGAAATTTGGCTAACACCTTGGTGCTATAGAAAATTGAGCAAAACTTGGGTCTATGGAGTGCACAGTGCGCCAAACCTATTCAGCTATGGATTTTGCTGATTTTGAAGCTAATTACTTGAGGGGAAAATCATCATTTGAGGGCTCACCTATAAATATAACATCTAGATCGTTTGTTATCAATCTTACATCATTTTGTTTGATCGTAGTAAGAGTTGTAATGCATCTTTGGAGGAGAGAAAAATTCTTATCTTAGGTTTCTTCTTTTCCCTATCATTTTACTTTGAATGATGATGATGTCTTTGTGTTTCTACTTGAACATGAGTGGCTAAACGCCTATTCTAGGATTTTGGCCATAACTATGCTTGAATTTTGAAAGATTAATTATTGCTAGTTTTGATTCATTGTTAACGGTTGTTTATATTATTTTAATTGCTTATTCACTAGACTAATCACCTTGTGAATAAATCTGTCGGCTTTTGGTTGAACTCGGGAGAGGGAACTGAAAGGGTTAAAAGTAAATATAAAATGGAAATTCAAAGATCCTTTGGCCCATTGGTTGGAGGTTAGAAGTTGTTGATTAGGATATGGATATACCCTTTAACCCTGTTTAGTTGATATATAAATCATTGGTTGGAGGTTAGAAGTAGGCATAACCATCGTTTCATGTTTCTCCTGCAACTATAGGGATATAGGTGTTAGGGTTCATGTGATAGTTCTTGGATGCTCGGAAAAGTGGAAATAAATGGAAAAATAACTTGCAACTAGCAACCTTAGGAAGAATTAATCTAGTGTAATCAAGTCTTGATAACTCAACCTGAAGCGAAAGTGCCATTTCCCTAGATTTTCATCATCATTTGAAGTACAAAACAAGTTTGTAACAATCTTAGTTTATTAACTAAATTTGCATTTCATGTTTTAGTAGTTTAATCTCCAAACCATTCCCCATTTTATCTGTGTTGTTGGAAAAACGAAATAAAGAGTTAACCTTGAGCGATTAATTTAACAAGTCTCTGAGAGATCGATAATCAAACTTCACTGTCCTATATTACTTGATGGCCATGTGCACTAGCGTGCGCTTGGGCGACATCAAAATCCAAAATACAACCCACTGGAATTGACTTGAGAAGATGACATACAGATCATATGTCAAATGCATGGCCTATATGTGGTTCCATACTTGACATATGGACCATATATAAAATCTATAGATTGTATATCAGATTTATACCTAGTGTATGTCAATGTATATTTGAAGCATTTATACCTGCAAAGTTTACATAGGGACCATAGGTCAAAAGTATGGCCTATATGTGTAGTCTGTAGGTCAATATTTTTAAAAAACCATATATATATATATTAGTCAGATATTTCATTTTACTTTATTTTTGGCCGACTTTTGAAAGAGAAAATACCCTAGAACTTCCTCTAATTATCTAAGGTGAGTTCAGAATATATTCTCAAGATTATTACATTAAATTAACAAGGATTAATGCTAGAATCATCATCCTAATCCCTAGATTTTAAGAATCGAATTCAAGGTGATTGAAGTGATTTTTTGGGTAGTCTTCATGAGGTAAGTCTCTTGATTAATTATTGTGATTAAAGGATTAATTGGGTTATGGTGTAGCTTATTGAAAGTTGTTACTAAAAATGGGTAATTCTTGAATTGGTCATTAACATAAATTTTTTCGAACACTAGTGTTTCCAAAAGAATGGATATTTATGATATTTGATCAAGGTTCTAAACTTTTTCATCAAAATTAATTGTAGAGTCATCATGGGACAGTGTTGAACACATTCAAACCTCTTTTAGTGGAGTTTGAGGGATATCACTTTTTGAACATACTTTTAACTTAAAAGAGGTTTTGAATAGGACTTTATGCGCATGCGGGACAAGCTCGTATTGAGACTTCGTATTTTGGTTTATATTATAATATATGAATAAAATGTGTTTTGGCCCGATGAATGGAATTTGTTGAATAATATTTAAACTAATGAATCTTTTATATTCTTTTCTACATGTCACGCCCCAAAACTGGGGTAGGGCGCAACTGGCACTCGATTCATGACCGATCGAGAAGCCGGCTATATAGCATCTATAAATGTAACACTAAGGCTGACCAAGCCACCTGTCACAACCAACCAAGATAAATACTGGGCCAATAATGGCTTGACAATTATAAATATGTAACCCAGAAAGCCGACAAGGCTACAATAAAGCTAAACAAAGCAATGAAAAACCAATACGACTACACAACCCACACTACTATACAAACTAGTCTACATCAGCCTCTACAGAGTAAAAAAACTGAAATGCACAGGACAGGGCCCCAACCTACCCATGCTGTACACAAAACTGAAAATAGTCCAAACTAGGACATGGCTCCTGGAAAAGAGGAGCATACCACTATTCTGCTAAAATCTGGCTCCTACTACGTCCGATGATATGAGCCTCGGCCTGTACTAGCAGCTAGATTGCAGGATGAGTCCCAAGATGAGGGGACGTCAGTACGAATATAATGTACTGGTATAAGGCTAAAAATGGTAAACATGTAAGATAAAAATGATAACTAGGCTAGAAATAAGGAGTAGTAACAACCCAGAATCCCGAAAACAGAAACCTGACAATAACTCATTATTGAAGTGTAAATGCAACCATCAAATGCACAATAAAGACTATAACTGAAATGCCAGCAGACAGCCGACCATAAAATCTATATACAATTCTTACAGCCAGTGTACCACACCGTGGTAAAAATAAAAATACCTCCAGCCGGTGTACCATAACGGGGTAAAATCCATCCAGCCGGTGCACCGCATTGGGGTAAAAGAACAATACCTCCAGCCGTTGTACGACACCGGGGTAAAATCAATAAATCTTAGACAAAATCATAAATGGAGCCGATATGGCTTATACTGGACCAGCTCAATACATACAACATAGAAATGACGAATACTAAACATGTGGCCTGCATAGGCCTCCCTCGTAATGCATAACTGGAACTGAGTACATATAACATGTAAAGCTAGAAAATAGAAATTAAATGCATGTATTAAAAACTTGTATAAATCATAAAGAACTACGGATGACCTATGAGTTTCAATAAAATTTATAGATCGTGTTCAAGGGACAAGAGAGCTTAGAAACTCGCTAGCATGTCGTTCGGCTTAAGGGAAAGGGCTTATGAAATCTCCCCTTGGCCTGACATATTTCATAACACACACATAAGATAAAGTAAAACCATAACCAGGAAATCCTAATTCGATAAGATCGTTTACCCTCAATAGCTTGCGACGTCTTTACGTGGCATAAAATCATTTACACGTCCTCAACTTGGCTCTTTCACCAATTTCAGTTAGAAACCAGACCTTTAAACACATTTAACATCACATATATATACACGTGACATACAGTAAGGACCAGCTAACAATGCCCACGTTGAGGGGTCTCCAACTCAATGTACAACTACGACAACAATCAACACAATATCACACTTTAGATGTCTCACTTCGGCTAGGTATAATCTTAACATTTATCCTCAATAAAACATGGAACTTTAAAGCTTAAATTAAGCTTAACATACTGCCTCAATAATTTCAAATAGGTTTATGGCTCATTCGATTCACAACACACAAATCGTGCTTAAAAGAACGATAGACTGGGCACCTTACATACCTTTCTCCGGTGAACTTTTCTCTAGCCGATTTCCTATCTCAATGATCAGCCTTCAACCTCCTTAATCCAATGTTTTTACAGACCAATGACAAGCTTAATCTATAGCAAAATAATACAGAAAAAATAACTAACCAGAGGCAGTCACAATAGCAACAACAACACACGGCAACATCAACAACATTTAGCCATTTTCTCGACTAGTTTTCACTAACTTTTGAGGGTGAAAAAAGAGGGAAATTTTACCTTAGTTTTTCTGTAATTATACCCTCAATATGAATTATAATTCCAGTAAAATAAACAGCCAAAACTCCTAAGGAAAACGAGCAAACCTCAGCTCACAAACAGTCCATCGGCAACTCACTTAGCTGCCAATTTCCAGATTTTCGCTTTGCAATTTGAGAGGTTTAAAAGGGGAGAAATCCTTACCTTTTCTCCTGATTTCAAAGCCTACTCAAAGATGGATATATTTTCAGTCCAAATAGATTTTGAAACGCAGAAAAACTTCTTCAAAACCTTGCCAAAACGAGCTCCAAAACAGCCCCTAACATACTTGGCAAGGTAATCTCAACTTATCTTGTGATTTTCTTGATCTTTGCTTGATGTTACTCCTTGATTTTCTTTGTCCTAGCTGCCGGAATTGAGAGAGAAATGGAATCCTTAGCAATCAGGTCGATTTAGATTTAGCTAAAAATGTTTTTTACAAGTGAAAAAACAGATTTTAAGTAAATAGTGCGGTGGAGGCGCTAGGGCGTCATGCACGCGTCACTGCTCGCGATGCTTCAGTAAAATGGCCATAAATTCTTACTCGGAACTCTGATTGACAAGAGGTTTGATGTTCTGAAAACTAGACTCAAAGACCTTTAACACGATAGGTCGTGGGTCTTCCAATTCATTATATATTTGGTGATATGATTGTTTAAATGTGACCCTTGTTTATGAACTTCACATACTCTTTGATTTTTTGATCGTACACATTTCCCTTGTCATATACGACCAATATACAACCCATACTTTCCTTAACCTAGCATAAAAACATCAAATAATCACGAAAAATTTTATAGGGTGTTATATTCCCCCCCCCCCAGGAAAATTTGTCCACGAATGAAAATTAATTTCACTTAATATGCTTTAAAATAGATACTCAATAACTTAAATATCAAAAATATATCTTAACATCACGTCGGCATCGTAAATAGGTGAGGATATTTATTCTTCATTTCCTCCTCAGCTTCCCAAGTCACTTCCTCGATGTTATTACTTCACTATAATACTTTAACTGAGGCGACTTCTTTGGTTTGAAGTTTCTTGACTTGCCGGTCAAGAATAGCAACTGGAACCTCGGTGTAGGTCATCTCCTTAGAAATTCAGACATCATCGATAAGCATAACATGGGTTGGATCTCGTATATACTTCCGCAACATCGATACATGAAATACTGGGTGGACTGTCGCTAACTCTGGTGGCAACTCCAACTCATAGGCCGCTTTTCCTATCCTGCGGATGACTCTGCAGGGCCCAACATATCTAGGAATCAGCTTGCCTTTTCGGCCAAATCGCATAACGTCTTTCATAGGCGACACTTTTAGGAAGACCCAATAATTAACAACAAACTCCAGTGATCGACGATGTACATCTACATAAGACTTCTACCTGCTCTGGGCTATGTGAAGTTGATCTCTAATAAGTTTCACATTGTCAATAGCTTGCTACACTAAGTCTGGCCCCAATAACTCTACCTCACTGAGTTCAAACTAGCCCACTGGTGACCTGCATTTTCGCCCATATAAAGCTTCATATGGAGTCATCTGAGTACTTGCCTGGTAGTTGTTATTATAGGTGAACTCAATCAAGGAAACATGATCATCCCAGCTTCCGCAAAAATCTAAAATACTGGCACGCAACATATCTTCAAACGTTTGAATGGTGCGTTCAGCCTATCCGTCTGCCTGAGGATGAAATGCGGTGCTGAGGCTTACCTGAGTGCCCAGGCCTTTCTGGAAAGACATCCAGAAGTTTGTTGTGAACTGAGCATCTCTGGCAAAAATAATGGACAAGGGGATGCCATGTAGGCGAACTATCTCTTATATATAAATCCTAGCATAATCCTCTGCAGCTATGTGGTCTTAACTGGCAAGAAGTGAGCTGATTTAGTTAATCTATCAACTATTACCCAGATAGAATTATGCTTCCTGCTCGTTCTAGGCAATCCTATAATAAAATCCATATTAATCACCTCCCACTTCCAGGCTGGAATTTCTATATCTAGCACCAAACCTCCAGGCCTCTGGTGCTCAACCATCACCTGTTGGCAAATTGGACACTGAGTCACAAGATCTGTGATGTCCTTTTTCATGGCATTCCACCAATATAGCTGCCTCAGGTCATGACAAAGCAACCACTGATCGTGCTTGATCTGCCTCGACCCTATCTGAACAATACCTCATAAAGTGCCCTGGCTGCCCACAATGATAACACACATTCTGCCCCTGACGACACTGACCTTAATAAGATTTCCCACATTGGGGACAAGGCGGCAATGGTGGTCGCCTCTGCACCGCCTGCTCCTGTTGTCGAGAGCTAGATGAAGCTGGGCCTTGGTCCCTTCTCTATCCCTGAAACTGAGGTGGAGCACTACCTATTGGCCAAACTGACTGCCTGGATGACTGAGCTCCTGGGTCACCCTGCGTCCCTATGTAAGGACCCACAGTCCTAACTCTCTTTCGTTGCTCCTGGTGTCTCCGGGTATCGCGTAATTGATGAACCAAATCCTCTTCCCTCTGGGCGAAAGCCTAAATTCGCATAATGTCCATGTGCACCTAAGTAGATACCCCCAGGCAATCTCGTGATATATGAAGCTCCAACCCTAACCCGAACCGATGAACTTTATCCTCCATATTGGAACCATGTGAGGAGCATACCTAGAAAGAGAATTAAACTGAAGACAATACTCACGCACACTCATACTTCCTTGCTCTAGGTGCAAAAACTGCTCTGCTTGAGCCTGTCGAAGCTCTCGGGGTAAATAGTGGTGCATAAACGCCTCGGAGAACTCTTCCCGACTCAACTGGTGGTGCATCAGCTCCTCTGGATCGAGCCCAAGCCTCATACCACAATATGGCCACATCACGTAGTCTGAAAGCCTCCAACTCTACTTCCTCAGTCGTTGTAGCTCGCATCACCTTTAACACCCTATAAGTCTGATCGATAAAGTCCTGAGGATCCTCGCTCGGGTCTGATCCGGTGAATATAGGAGGGCTCAAACTTAAGAACTCGCGTGCCCTAGAACTCTCAGTTGTCTGACCTCTATGTCTCTCCAGCACCTCCAGTCGTCGCTCTTGACCTGCGGCTATACGAGCCATCAGCTGAACAACTCCCTCAAGACCCTGTCCTTCCGGAACAATTGGAGGTACCACAGGCATGAGAGGGTCTTTCACTTTACTACCCTCAAGTATTGCTAGTGCAAGAGGAGCTGGAGGTCTATCTGTCATTGCTCTGTCTGGTGCGGGAGGAACTGTAATACTTGGGGCGGGAGATTCACTCTGAGCCTCTGACCTGTCTCTCTGATCCACTGGAGGGAGACTAGTACCCTCCCACTGTGGCAATCAACCTTGTAGTCATCTTCCTTGACATAGGCATACTATGAAATAATAACACGATTTAGATATCACAATACTTATGAGCTCGACCTATAACACGAACTATTAGTAAAAGAAGTGAAACAATTCCTAAATGTCCTGTACCCTCTTGATTATAAGTATGGTGAACAACGTACCCATAAGCAAGACTCTACTAGACACGACTTTGTGGACTCCCTAGGACACGACTTTGCTCTGATACCAAGTCTGTCACACCACAAAACTGGGTAGGGCACAACTGGCACTCAATACTTGATCGATCGAGAAGCCGGCTATATAGCATCTATATTTGTAACACTAAGGCTGACCAAGCCACCTGTCACAACCAACCAAGATAAATACTAGGCCAATAATGCCTTGACAATTATAAATATGCAACCTGGAAAGTCAACAAGGCTACAATAAAGTAAGCAAAACAATGAAAAACCAATACGACTACACATCCCACACTACTATACAAACTAGTCCACATCAGCCTCTACAGAGTAAACAAACTGAAATGCACGGGACAAGTCCCCGGCCTACCCATGCTATGCACAAAACTGAAAATAGTCCAAAGTAGGACGTGGATCCTGGAAGAGAGGAGCATACCACTATTCTGCTGAAATCTGGCTCCTACTATGTCTGATGATCTAAGCCTCGGCCTATACCTGCAGCACGATTGCAGGAAGGGTCCCAAGATGAAGGGACGTCAGTAAGAATAAAATATACTGGTATGTAAGGCTGAAAACGGTAAACATGTAAGATAAAAATGATAATTAGACAAAAAATAAGGAGTAGTAACAACCTAGAATCCCGAAAATAGAAACCTGACAATAACTCATTATTGAAGTGTAAATGCAACCATCTAATGCAAAAGAACGACTATAACTGAAATTCCAGTAGACAACCGACCATAAAATCTATATACAATTCTTCCAGCCAGTGTACCACACCGGGGTAAAAATAAAAATGCCTCTAGCTGGTGTACCATACCGGGGTAAAATCTATCCAGCCGGTGTACCACAGCGGGGTGAAATAACAAGACCTCCAATCGGTATACCACACCGGAGTAAAATCAATAAATCTTAGACAAAATTATAAATGGAGCCGATATGGCTTATACTGGACCAACTCAATACGTACAACATAGAAATGACGAATACTAAACATGTGGTCTGCATAGGCCTCCTTCGTAATGCATAACTGGAATTGAGTACATATAACATGTAAAGCTATAAAATAGAACTTAATTTCATGTATTAAAAACTTGTATAAATCATAAGGAACTATGGATGACCTAAGAGTTTCAACAAAATTTATAGATCGTGTTCAAGGGACATTAGATCTCAGAAACTCGCTAGCATGTCGTTCGGCTTAAGGGAAAGGGATTATGAAATCTCCCCTTGTGCTGAAATATTTCATAACATATACATAAGATAAAGGACAACCATAACCTGGTAATCCTAATTCGATAAGCTCGTTTACCCTCAATAGCTTGCGACGTCTTTATGTGGCTTAAAATCGTTTACACGTCCTCATCTTTGCTCTTTCACCAATTTCAGTTAGAAACCAGACCTTTGAACACATTTACCATCACATATATATACACATGACATACAGTAAGTACCAGCTAACAACTCCCACACTAAGGGGTCTCCAACACAATGTACAACTACGACAACAATCAACACAATATCACACTTTAGATGTCTCACTTTGGCTAGGAATAATCTTAACATTTATCCTCAATAAAACATGGAACTTTAAAGATTAAATTAAGCTTAACATTCTTCATCTATACATTTAAACAGGTTTCTGGCTCATTCGATTCACAACACATGAATCGTGCTTAAAAGAACGATAGATGAGGCGCCTTACATACCTTTCTCCGATGAACTTTTCTCTAGCTGATTTCCTATCTCAATGATCAGCCTTCAACCTCCTTAATCCAGTGGTTTTACAGGGCAATGATAAGCTTAATGTAGCAAAAAAAATGCATCCAAAATAACTAACCAGAGGTAGTCACAGTAGCAACAACAACACAGGGCAACATCAACAACATTTAGCCATTTTCTCAACTAGTTTTCACTAACTTTTGAGGGAGAAACAAGAGGGAAATTTTACCTTAGTTTTTCTGTAATTCTACCCCTGAATATTAAGTATAATTACAGAAAAAGAAACATCAAAAAATCCTAAGGAATACGAGGAAAACGCAGCTCACAAACAGTCCATCGGCAGCTCAACTTAGCTGCCAATTTCCAGATTTTCGATTTGCAATTTGAGAGGTTTAAAAGGGGAGAAATCCTTACCGTTTCTCCTGATTTAAACACCTACTCAAAGATGGATATATTGAAAGTCCGAATAGATTTTGAAACGCAGAAAAACTTCTTCAAAACCTTGCCAAAATGAGCTCCAAAACAGCCCTTAACATACTTGGCAAGGTAATCTCAACTTATCCTGTGATTTTCTTGAACTTTGCTTGATGTTCCTCCTTGATTTTCTTTGTCCTAGCTGCTGGAATTGAGAGAGAAATGGAATCCTTGGAAATATGGTCGATTTAGATTTTTCTGAAAATGTTTTCTACAAGTGAAAAATCAGATTTTAAGTAAATAGGGCGGTGGAGACGATAGGGCGTCATGCCTGCGTCACCGGTCGTGTTGCTTTAGTAAAATGCCCATAACTTCTTACTCTGAACTCCGATTAACAAGAGGTTTGATGTTATGAAAACTAGACTCAAAGTCCTTTAATTTGATATGTCGTGGGTCTTCTAATTCATTATATATTGGGAGATATGTTCATTTAAAGTTGACCCTTACTTATGAACTTTACATACTCGTTGGTTTTTTGATCGTACACATTTCCCTTGTCATCTCCGACCAATAAACAACCTGTACTTTCCTTAACCTAGCATAAAAACATCAAATAATCACTAAAAATTTTCTGGGGTGTTATATTCCCCCCTGCCCCCTTAGGAACATTCGTCCTTGAATGGAAATTAATTTCACTTAATATGTTTCAAAATAGATACTCAATAACTTAAGTATCAAAAACATATCTTAACATCACGTCGGCATCGTAAATAGGTGAGGATATTTATTCTTCATTTCCTCTTCAGCCTCCCAAGTCACTTCCTCGATATTATTACTTCTCCATAATACTTTAACTGAGGCGACTTCTTTGGTTTGAAGGTTCCTGAGTTGCCGGTCAAGAATAGCAACTGGAACCTCGGTGTAGGTCATCTCTTAAGAAATTCGGACATCATCGATAGGTATAACACGGGTTAGGTCTCCTATACACTTCCGCAACATCGATACATGAAATAGTGGGTGGACTGCCGCTAACTTTGGTGGCAACTCCAACTCATAGGCCACTTTTCCTATCCTGCGGATAACTCTGTACGGCCCAACATATATAGGACTTAGCTTTCCTTTTTCAGCCAAATCGCATAACGCCTTTCATAGGCGACACTTTCAGGAAGACCTAATCATTAACAACAAACTCCAGTGATCGACGGTGTACATCTGCATAAGACTTCTGCCTGCTCTGGGCTATCTGAAGTTGATCTCTAATAAGTTTCACATTGTCAATAGCTTTCTGCAATAAGTCTTGCCCCAATAACTCTACCTCACTGAGTTCAAACTAGCCCACTGGTGGCCTGCATTTTTGCCCATATAAATCTTCATATGCAGCAATCTGAATACTTGCCTGGTAGCTGTCATTATAGGCAAACTGAATCAAGGAAACATGATAATCCCAGCTTCCGCCAAAATCTAAAACACAGGCACGCAACATATCTTCAAGCATTTGAATGGTGCGTTCAGCCTGTCCGTCTGTTATGGATGAAATACGGTACTAAGGCTTCCCTGAGTGCCCAGGCCTTTCTGGAAAGACTTCCAGAAGTTTGCTGTGAACTGAGCACCTCTGTTATAAATAATGGACAAGGGGATGCCATGTAGGCGAACTACTTCTCGTATATAAAGCCTAGCATAATCCTCTGCAGCTATGTGGTCTTAACTAGCAAGAAGTGAGCTGATTTACTTAATCTATCAACTATTACCCAAATAGAATCATACTTCCTGCTTGTTCTAGGAAATCATGTAACAAAATACATATTAATCACCTCCCACTTCCAGGATGGAATTTCTATATCCTACACCAAACCTGAAGGCCTCTAGTGCTCAACCTTCACTTGTTGGCAATTGGGACACTGAGTCACAAGACCGCTGATGTCCTTTTTCATGCCATTCCACCAATATAGCTGCCTCAGGTCACGATACATCTTTGTGGCACCTCGGTGTACTGAATATCGAGAATAATGAGCTTCATTCATAAATTGTTCCCATAGTTCACCCACATTAGGTACACATAGATGGCCCTGGTATGTAAGAACTCCATCGGGTCCACAATCAAATAGGCTCTGCTTTTGTTGTCGTAGACTTAACTTCTGCTACTAAGGAAGATTCTGCTGTTTTTTTGACAATAACACCCCCATCTTCGATATCCAGTAACCAAATGTGTAAGTCAGCAAACCGCCGTAGAGCCTTCATCATTTTAATCCTTTCAACCTAAATATGACTCAAGCTACCCATAGACTTGTGACTTAGCACATCAGCTACAACATTTTCCTTACCCGGATTATACAGAATGCTAACATTATAATCTTTCAGCAATTCTAACCACCTTCTCTGGTGTAAATTCAACTCCTTCTGCTGAAACAAATACTGGAGGCTCTTATGATCTGTGAAGATATCAACATGTACACTGTATTAGTAGTGGCGCCAAATATACAATGTAAATACCACTACGCCCAACTCAAGATCATAGGTAGGATAATTTTGCCCGTGCTTCCTCAACTATCTAGAGGCATAAGCAATGACTTTGCCATGTTGCATCAGAACACAACCTAGCGAATTCTCGAAGCATCACAATAGACCACATAACTCTCGACACCCTCTGGAAGAGTCAGGAAAGGTACTAAAGTTAGCCTATCCTTCTATTCCTGAAAACTTCACTCACATGCCTCTGTCCACTGAAATTTAGCTGCTATATGAGTAAAATTTGTCAATGGTGCAGAGATAGTAGAGAAACCTTCCACAAATCGGCAATAATAACCTTCTAACTCCAGAAAGCTGTGAACCTCTATAGGATTCAAGGGTCTTGGCCAAGTCTTTACTGCCTCTATCTTCAGACTATCCACTCTTATAACTTCAGCAGTAATTATATGACCAATGAATGCCACAGATGTTAGCCAAAACTCATATTTAGAAAATTTAGCATATAACGAGTGCTCCTATAGAGTCTGTAATACTGCTCTCAAATGACTTGCATGCTCGGCCTTGGATCGCAAGTAAATCAGAATATCATCAATGAAAACGATCACAAATACATCAAGAAAAGGCCTAAACACCTGATTCATCAGGTCCATAAAAGCTGCTAGGGCATTAGTAAGCCCAAATGACATCACTAAGAACTCATAATGGCGATACCTAGTCCTGAAGGCAGTCTTGGGGATATCAACTTCGCTAACCCGTAACTAATGGTACCCGGATCTCAAATCAATCTTTGAGAAGCATCTGGCACCCTGTAACTGATCAAACAGGTCATCAATCCTGGGAAGTAGGTACTTATTCTTAATTGTAGCCTTATTTAGCTGCTTATAGTCGATACACATTATTAACGACCTGTCTTTCTTTTGCACAAAGAGCACTGATGCACCCCAAGGAGATATACTAGGTGGAATGAATCCCTTCTCGAGCAGATATCTCAACTACTCCTTTAATTCCCTTAGCTCTATTGGAGCCATTCTGTAAGGAGGGATTGATATAGGCTGAGTACCTGGAAGTAGATCAATAGCAAAATCTATCTCCCTTTCAGGAGGAATTCTAGGCAAATCCCCTGGAAAGACCTCAGGGAACTCATTTACAATAGGAATTGACTGGAGAGTCGTAGGCTCACATTCAAAGTTTCTTACTCGAACCAAGTGAGAAATACAACCTTTGGACATCGAATTCTAAGCCTTAAGGTATGAAATAAACTTACCTTTAGGCGAGTGGCATTACCTTGCCATTCTCGGTCTAGCTCGCCGGGAAAATTGAATCTGACAACCTTAGCTCTGCACTCAACATTAGCATAACATGCCACCAACAAATCCATACCCAAAAAGACATCAAAATCAACCATTTCAAGCTCAAATAGATCATCTAATGTTAATCGATCACATACCAATACTATGCTGTTTCGGTAAACTCGTCTAGCTAACACAGATTAGCCAATTTGCATAGAAATAGAAAACGGTATAGATAATAACTCAGGGACTGTCTCGAACTGACTCGCAACCAATGGTGTGACATCAGAGAGTGTAGAACCAAGATCAAGTAAGACATATACTACACAAGAATAAATAATCAAAGTACCTATAACAATATCAGGTGAGGCCTCCTGGTCCTGTCGATCGCCCAAAGCATAAAATCGATTCTGGGTTGCCCCAAAAGTAGAAGCCTCTCTCCCTATGCCTCCGCCAAGACTTGTTGTTAGCTAAGGATCAGGTTTGGGAGGTCGAATGGAGGATGACAAAGCAAGCACTGATCGCGCTTGATCCGCCTCGACCCTATCTGAACAATCCTTCATGAAGTGCCCTGCCTGCCCACAATGAAAACATACATTATGCCCCATACGACACTGACCTGAATGAGATTTCCCACACTGGCTACAAGGAGGCAATGGTGGTCGCCTCTGCACCGCCCGCTCCTGTCGTCGAGAGTTAGATGGAGCTAGGCCTTGGTCCCTTCTTTGTGCCTGAAACTGAGGTAGGGCACTCCCTATTGGCCTAACTGACTGCCTGGATGACTGAGCCCCTGGGTCACCCTGTGGCCCTCTGTAAGGACCCACAGTCCTAGCTCTCTTTCGTTGCACCTGCTTTCTCCGAGTATCCCATAATTGATGAACCAAATCCTCTGCCCTTTGGGCGAAAGCCTTAATTCGTGAAATGTCCATGTGCTCCTAGTAGATACCCCCAAGAAATCTCGAGCTATATGAAGCCCCAACCCTAACACGAACCAATGAACTCTATCCTCCATCATTTGAACCATGTGAGGAGCATACCCGGCAAGAGAATTAAACTGAAGACAATACTCACGCACACTCATACTTCCTTGCTCTAGGTGCAAAAACTACTCAGCTCGAGCCTTTCGAAGCTCCCGGGGTAGATAGTGGTGCATAAAGGCCTCGGAGAACTCTTCTCACTTAGCTGGTGGTCCATCGGCTCCTCTTGATCAAGCCCAAGCCTCATACCACAATATGGCCACATCACGTAGTCTGAATGCCGCCAACTCTACTTCCTTAGTCGTTGTAGCTCGCATCACCTTTAACACCCTATAAGTCTAATCGATAAAGTCCTGAGGATCCTCCTTTGGGTCATATCCGGTGAATATAGGAGGGCTCAAACTCAAGAACTCGCGTGCCTTGGAACTCTCAATTTTTTGGCCTCTATGTCTCCCCATCGCTTCCAACCGTCGCTCTTGACCTGCGGCTATACGAGCCATCAGCTGAACAGCTCACTCACGACCCTGTCCTTCCAGAACAATTGGAGGTACCACAGGCATGGGAGGGTCTACCACTCTACTACCCTCAAGTACTTCTGGTGCAGGAGGAGCTGGAGGTCTATCTTCCATTGCTCTGGCCGGTGCGGGAGGAACTATAATATTTGGGGCAGGAGATTCACTTTGAGCCTATGATCTGTCTCCCTGATCCACTTGAGGGAGACTAGTACCCTCCCCAACGGCTATGCCAATCAACCTTGTAGCAATCTTCCTTGTCACAGGCATACGCTAAAACAATAACACGATTTAGATATCACAGTACTTATGAGCTCGACCTATAGCATGAACTATTCGTAAAAGAAGTGAAATAATTCCTAAATGTCCTGTATCCTCCTGATTATAAGTATGGTGCACAACATACCCATAAGCAAGGCTCGATTAGACACGGCTTTGTGGACTCCCTAGGACATGACTTCGCTCTGATAGCAAGTTTGTCACATCCTAAAATTGGGGTAGGGCACAATTGTCACTCGATTCATGATCGATCGAGAAGCCGACTATATAACATCTATAAATGTAACACTAAGGCTGACTAAGCCACCTATCACAACCAACCAAGATAAATACTGGGCCAATAATGCCTTGACAATTATAAATATGCAACCTGGAAAGCCAACAAGGCTATAATAAAGCTAAGCAAAGCAATGAAAAACCAATACGACTACACAACCCACACTACTATACAAACTAGTCCACATCAGCCTCTACAGAGTAAACAAACTGAAATGCACGGGACAGGGCCCGGGCCTACTCATGCTGTACACAAAATTGAAAATAGTCCAAACTAGGACATGGCTCGTGGAAGAGAGGAGCATACCACTATTCTGCTGAAATCTGGCTCCTACTACGTCCTATGATCTGAGCCTCGGCCTGGACCTGCAGCACGATTGCAGGAAGGGTCCCAAGATGAAGGGACGTCTGTACAAATAAAATGTTCTGGTATGTAAGGCTTAAAACGGTAAACATGTAAGATAAAAATGATAACTAGGCCAGAAACAAGGAGTAGTAACAACCCAGAATCCCGAAATTAGAAACCTGACAATAACTCATTATTGAAGTGTAAATGAAACCATCTAATGCATAATAAAGACTATAACTGAAATGCCAGCAGACAACCGACCATAAAATCTATATACAATTCTTCTTGCAAGTGTACCACACCGGGGTAAAAATAAAAATACCTCCAGCCGGTGTACCATACTGGGGTAAAATCCATCCAGCCGGTGTACCGCACCGGGGTAAAATAACAAGACCTCCAACCAGTGTACCACACCGGGGAAAATCAATAAATCTTAGACAAAATCATAAATGGAGCCGATATTTCTTATACTGGACTAGCTCAATACGTACAAAATAGAAATGACGATTACTAAACATGTGGCCTGCATAGGCCTCCTTCGTAATGCATAACTGGAACTGAGTGCATATAAAATGTAAAGCTAGAAAATAGAACTTAAATGCATGTATTCAAAACTTGTATAAATCATAAGGAACTACGAATGACCTAAGAGTTTCAACAAAATTTATAGATCGTGTTCAAGGGACATTAGACCTCAGAAACTCGATAGCATGTCGTTCGGCTTAAGGTAAAGGGAATATGAAATCTCCCCTTGGCCTAACATATTTCATAACACAAACATAAGATAAAGGACAACCATAACCAAGTAATCCTAATTCGATAAGCTCGAATACCCTCAATAGCTTGCGACATCTTTACGTGGCTTAAAATCGTTTACACGTCCTCATCCATGCTCATTCACCAATTTTAGCTAGAAACCAGACCTTTAAAACATTTAACAGAACATATATATACACCTGACATACAGTAAGGACCAGCTAACAATGCCCACGCTGAGGGGTATCCAACTCAATGTACAACTACGACAACAATCAACACGATATCACACTTTAGATGTCTCACTTCGGCTAGGCATAATCTTAACATTTATCCTCAATAAAACATGGAACTTTAAATCTAACATTAAGATTAACATACTGCCTCAATACTTTTAAATAGGTTTATGGCTCATTCGATTCACAACACACAAATCGTGCTTAAAAGAACGATAGACGGGGCACTTTACGTACCTTTCTCCGATGAACTTTTCTCTAGCCGATTTCCTATCTCAATGATCAGATTTCAACCTACTTAATCCAGTGTTTTTACAGGCCAAAGACAATCTTAATCTATAGCAAAACAATGCAGCCACAATAACTAACCAGAGGCAGTTTCAATAGCAACAACAACAAACGGGATCATCAACAACATTTAGCCATTTTCTCAAATAGTTTTCACTAACTTTTGAGGGAGAAACAAGAGGGAAATTTTACCTTAGTTTTTCTGGAATTCTACCACTCAATATGAAGTATAATTACAGAAAAATAAACAGCAAAACGCCTAAGGAAAACGAGAAAAACTCAGCTCACAAACAGTCCATCGGCAGCTCACTTAGCTGCCAATTTCCAGATTTTCGCTTTGCAATTTGATAGGTTTAAAAGGGGAGAAATCCTTACCTTTTCTCCTGATTTAAACACCTACTCAAATATGGATATATTTGCAGTCCAAATAGATTTTGAAATGCAAAAAAACGTCTTCAAAACCTTGCCAAAACGAGCTCTAAAACAGCCCCTAACATACTTGGCAAGGTAATCTCAACTTATCTTGTGATTTTCTTGAACTTTGCTTCATGTTCCTCCTTGATTTTCTTTGTCCTAGCTGCTGTAATTTAGAGAGAACTGGAATCCTTAGCACGCTGGTCGATTTATATTTAGCTGAAAATATTTTCTACAAGTGAAAAATCAGATTTTAAGTAAATAGGGCGGTGGAGGCGCTAGGGCGTCATGGCCATGTCATTGCTCGCGATGCTTTAGTAAAATGCCTATAAATTCTTACTCTGAACTCCGATTGACAAGAGGTTTGATGTTCTGAAAAATACATGCAAAGACCTTTAATTTGAGAGGTCGTGGGTCTTCTAATTCATTATATATTGGGAGATATGATCATTTGAAATTTACCCTTATTTATAAACTTCACATACTCTTTGGTTTTTTGATCGTACACATTTCCCTTGTCATCTACGACCAATATACAAGCCGTACTTTCCTTAACCTAGCATAAAAACATCGAATAGTCACCAAAATTTTTTCGGGGTGTTATATTCTCCCCCCCCCCCCCCCAGGAAAATTCGTCCCAGAATGAAGATTAATTTCACTTAATATGCTTCAAAATAGATACTCAATAACTTAAGTATCAAAAACATACCTTAACATCACATCGGCATTGTAAATAGGTGAGGATATTTATTCTTCATTTCCTCCTCATCCTCCCAAGTCACTTCCTCGATGTTATTACTTTTCCATAATACTTTAACTGAGGCAACTTCTTTGGTTCGAAGTTTCCTGACTTGCCAGTCAAGAATAGCAACTGGAGCCTTGGTGTAGATCACCTCCTCAGAAATTCGGACATCATCGATAGGCATAACACGGGTTGGGTCTCCTATACACTTTCGCAATATCGATAGATGAAATTCTGGGTGGACTGCCGCTAACTCTGGTGGAAACTCCAACTCATAGGACACTTTTCCTATCCTGCGGATAACTCTGTAGGGCCCAACATATCTATGACTCAACTTGCCTTTTCGGCCAAATGGCATAACGCCTTTCATAGGCGACACTTTCAGGAAGACCCAATCATTAATGACAAACTCCAGTGATCGATGGTGTACATCTGCATAAGACATCTGCCTGCTCTGGGCTATCTGAAGTCGATCTTTAATAAGTTTCACATTGTCAATAGCTTTCTGCAATAAGTCTTGCCCTAATAACTCTGCCTCACTGAATTCAAACTAGCCCACTGGTGGCCTGCATTTTTGCCAATATAAATCTTAATATGGAGCAATCTGAATACTTGCCTGGTAGATGTCATTATAGGCGAACTGAATCAAGGAAACATGATAATCCCAGCTTCCGCCAAAATCTAAAACACAGGCACGCAACATATCTTCAAGCGATTGAATGGTGCATTCAGCCTGTCCATCTGTTATGGATGAAATGCGGTACTAAGGCTTCCCTGAGTGCCCAGGCCTTTCTGGAAAGACTTCCAGAAGTTTGCTATGAACTGAGCACCTCTGTTAGAAATAATGGACAAGGGGATGCCATGTAGGCGAACTATCTCTCGTATATAAAGCCTAGCATAATCCTGTGCAACTATGTGGTCTTAACTAGCAAGAAGTGAGCTGATTCACTTAATCTATCAACTATTACCCATATAGAATCATGCTTCCTGCTCGTTCTAGGAAATCATGTAATAAAATCCATATTAATCACCTCCCAGTTCCAGGCTAAAATTTCTATATCCTGCACCAAACCTCGAGGCCTCTGGTGCTCAACCTTCACCTGTTGGCAATTGGGACACTGAGTCAGAAGACCGGTGATGTACTTTTTCATGGAATTCGACCAATATAGCTGCCTCAGGTCACGATACATCTTTGTGGCACCTCAGTGTACTGAATATCGAGAATAATGAGCTACATTCATAATTTGTTCCTGTAGTTCACCCACATTAGGTACACATAGATGGCCTTGGTATCTTAGAACTCCATCGGGTCCACAATCAAATAGGCTCTGCTTCTATTGTGGTATACTATCTCTCAGTAAGACTAACTCTGCAGCATCATATTGTCGTTTCTTAACTTCCACTACCAAGGAAGATTCTGCTATTTGTTTTGACAATAACACCCCCATCTTCGGCATCCAGTGACTAAATATGTAAGTCAGGCAACTGCCGTAGAGCCTTCATCATTTTAATCCTGTCAACCTGAATATGACTAAAGCTACCCATAGACTTGCGACTTAGCACATCATCTACAACATTTGCCATGCCCGGATGATACAGAATGTTAACATCATAATCTTTCAGCAATTCTAACCACCTTCTCCGGCGTAAATTCAACTCCTTCTGCTGAAACAAATGATGGAGGCTCTTATGATCTGTGAAGATATCAACATGTACCCCCTATAAGTAGTGGCGCCAAATCTTCAATGCAAATACCACTGCGCCCAACTCAAGATCATGGGTAGGATAATTTTGCTCGTGCTTCCACAACTATCTATAGGAATAAGCAATGACCTTGCCGTGTAGCATCTGAACACAACCTAGCCAACTCTCGAGCATCACAATAGACCACATAACCCTCGAAACCTTCTGGAAGAGTCAGGACAGGTGCTGAAGTCAGCCTATCCTTCAATTTATGAGAACTTCGCTTATATGCCTCTGTCCACTGAAACTTAGATGCTTTATGAGTCAACTTTGTCAATGGTGCAATGATAGTAGAGAAACCTTCCATAAATCGGTGATAATAACCTACTAACCCCAGAAAGCTTCGAACCTCTGTAGGATTCAATGGTCTGTGACAAGCCTTTACTGCCTCTATCTTCAGACTACCCACTCTTATACCTTCAGCTGTAATTACATGACCAAGGAAAGCAACAGATGTTAGCCAAAACTCACATTTAGAAAATTTATCATATAACCTGTGCTCCTGTAGAGTCTGTAATAGTGCTCTCAAATGACCTGCATGGTTGACCTCTGATCACGAGTAAATCAGAATATCATCAACGAAGACGATCACAAATACATCAAGAAAAGGCCTAAACACCCAATTCATCAGGTCCATTAAAGCTGTTGGGGCATTAGTAAGCCCAAATGACACCACTAAGAACTCATAATGGCGATATCTAGTCCTGAAGGTAGTCTTGGGGATATTAACTTCTCTAGCCCATAACTGATGGTACCTGAATCTCAAATCAATCTTTGAGAAGCATCTGGCACCCTGTAACTTATCAAACAGGTCATCAATCCTGGGAAGTGGGTACTTATTCTTAATTGTAACCTTATTTAGCTGCTTATAGTCGATACACATTCTTGATGAATCGTCTTTCTTTCGCACAAAGAGAACTAGTGCACCCCAAGGCGATATACTAGGTCGAATGAATCCCTTCTCGAGCAGATCTCTCAACTGCTCCTTTAATTCCCTTAGCTCTACTGGAGCCATTCTGTAAGGAGGGATTGATATAGAATGAGTACCGGGAAGTAGATCAATAGAAAAATCTATCTCCCTTTCAGGAGGAATTCTAGGTAAATCCTATGGAAAGACCTCAGGGGACTCATTTTGCAATAGGAATTGACTGGATAGTCGTAGGCTCACATTCCAAGTTTCTTACTCGAACCAAGTGAGAAATACAACCTTTGGATATCAACTTCTGAGCCTTAAGGTATGAAATAAACTTACCTTTAGGCGAGTGGCATTACCTTACCATTCCCAGACTAGCTCGCCGGGAAAATTGAATCTGACAACCTTAGCTCTGCAATCAACATTATCATCACATGCCGCCAACCAATCCATACCCAAAATGACATCAAAATCAACCATTTCAAGCTCAACTAGATCAGCTAAGGTTGATCTATCACATACCAATACTATGTAGTTTCGGTAAACTCATCTAGTTAATACAGATTAGCCAATTTGCATAGAAATAGAAAACGGTATAGATAATAACTTAGGGCCTGTCTCGAACTGACTCGCAACCAATGGCGTGATATAAGAGAGTGTAGAACCAGGATCAAGTAAGACATATACTGCATAAGAATAAATAATGAAAGTACCTGTAACAATATCAGTTGAGGCCTCCTGGTCCTGTCAACCGCCCAAAGCATAAAATCGATTCTGGGTTGCCCCAGAACTAGAAGCCTCCCTCCCTCTGCCTCTGCAATGGCCTATTTCTAGATGAGAATTAGGTCTGGAAGGTCGAATAGAGTATGACGAAGCAACCATTGATCGCGCCTGATCCGCCTCGACCCATCTGAACAATACCTCATAAAGTGCCCTGGCTGCACACAATGATAACATACATTCTGCCCCTGACGACACTGACCTGAATGAGATTTCCCACACTGGGGACAAGGCGGCAATGGTGGTCGCCTCTGCGCCGCCCACTCCTGTCTTCGAGAGCTAGATGGAGCTAGGCTTTGGTCCCTTCTCTGCCCCTGAAACTGAGGTGGGGCACTCCCTATTGGCCTAACCGACTGCCTGGATGACTGAGTCCCTGGGTCACCCTGCGGCACTCTACAAGGACCCATAGTCCTAACTCTCTTTCGTTGCTCCTGCTATCTCTGAGTATCCCGTAATTGATGAACCAAATCCTCTGCCCTCTTGGTGAAAGCCTAAATTCGTGAAATGTCCATGTGCTCCTGTGTAGATACCCCCAAGCAATCTCGAGCTATATGAAGCCCCAACCCTAACACGAACCAAATGAACTCTATCCTCCATCGTCTGAACCATGTGATGAGCATACCTGGCAAGAGAATTAAACTGAAGAAAATACTCACGCACACTCATACTTCCTTGCTTAGGGGAAAAAACTTCTCAGCTCGAGCCTGTCGAAGCTCCCGGGTGCATAAAGGCCTCGGAGAACTCTTCCCACTCAGCTGGTGATGCATCAACTCCTCTAGATCGAGTGCAAGCCTCATACCACAATATGGACACATCACATACTCTGAAGGCCGCCAACTCTACTTCCTCAATCGTTGTAGCTTGCATCACCTTTCACGCCTTATAAGTCTGATCAATAAAGTCCTAAGGATCCTCGCTCGGGTCTGATCCAGTGAATATAGGAGGGCTCAAAATCAAGAACTCGCGGGCCCAGGAACTCTCAGTTTTCTGGCCTCTATGTCTCTCCATCACCTCCAATCATCGCTCTTGACCTGCGGCTATACGAGCCATCAGCTGAACTACTCACTCAAGACCATGCCCTTCCGGAATAATTGGAGGTACCACAGGCGTAGGAGGGTCTGCCACCCTACTACCCTCAAGCACTCTGGTGCCGAAGGAGCTGGAGGTCTATCTGCCATTGCTCTGGCCGGTGCGGGAGGAACTGTAATACTTGGGGCAGGAGATTCACTCTAAGCCTCTGACCTGTCTCTCTGAACCACTGGAGGGAGACTAGTACCCTCCCCAACGGCTGTGCCAATCAACCTTGTAGTAATCTTCCTTGTCACAGGCTTATGCTAAAACAATAACACGATTTAGATATCACAGTACTTGTGAGCTCGACCTATAGCACGAACTATTAGTAAAAGATGTGAAATAATTCCTAAATGTCCTATAGCCTCTTGATTATAAGTATGGTGCACAACATACCAATAAGCAAGCTCTATTAGACACGGCTTTGTGGACTCCCTAGGACACGACTTCGCTCTGATACCAAGTCTGTCACACTCCAAAACTGGGGTAGGGCACAACTGGCACTTGATTCACGATCAATCGAGAAAATAGTTATATAGCATCTATAAATGTAACACTAAGGCTGACCAAACCACCTGTCACAACCAGAGAAGATAAATACTGGGCCAATAATGCCTTGAAAATTATAAATATGCAACCTGGAAAGCCAACAAGGCTACAATAAAGCTAAGAAAAGAATTGAAAAACCAATACGACTACAAAACCCACACTACTATACAAACTAGTCCACATCAGCCTCTACAGAGTAAACAAACTGAAATGCACGGGACAGGTCCCCGTCCTACCCATGTTGTACACAAAACTGAAAATAGCCCAAACTAGGATATGGCTCCTGGAAGAGAGGAGCATACCACTATTCTACTGAAATTTGGCTCCTACTACGTCCGATGATCTGAGCCTCGGCCTGTACCTATAGCACGATTGCAAGAAGGGTCCCAAGATGAAGGGACGTCAGTACGAATAAAATGTACTAGTATGTAAGGCTGAAAGATAAAAACGATAACTAGGCCAGAAATAAGGAGTAGTAACAACCCAGAATCCCGAAAATAGGAACCTGACAATAACTCATTATTGAAGTGTAAATGCAACCATATAATGCACAACAAAGACTATAACTGAAATTCTAGCAGACATCCGACCATAAAATCTATATACAATTGTTCCAGCCAGTGTACCACACCGGGGTAAAAATAAAAATGCCTCCAGCCACTGTACCATACCGGGGTAAAATCCATCCAGCTGGTGTACCGCACCGGGGTAAAATAACTAGACCTCCAGCCGGTGTACCACATCGGGGTAAAATCAATAAATCTTAGAAAAAAATCATAAATGGAGCCGATATGGCTTGTACTGGACCAACTCAATACATATAGCATAGAAATGACGAATACTAAACATGTGTCCTGCATAGGCCAACTTCGTAATGCATAACTGGAACCTAGTACATATAACATGTAAAGCTAGAAAATAGAACTTAAATGCATGTATTAAAAACTTGTATAAATTATAAGGAACTACGGATGACCTAAGAGTTTCAACAAAATTTATAGATCGTGCCAAGGGACATTAGAGCTCAGAAACTCGCTAGCTTGTCATTCGGCTTAAGGGAAAGGGCTTATGAAATCTCCCCTTGGCCTGACATATTTCATAACATACACATAAGATAAAGGACTACCATAACCTGGTAATCCTAATTCGATAAGCTCGTTTACCCTCAATAGCTTGCGACGTCTTTATGTGGCTTAAAATCGTTTACACGTCCTCATCTTGGCTCTTTCACCAATTTCAGTTAGAAACCATACCTTTAAACACATTTAACATCACATATATATACACATGACATGCAGTAAGTACCTGCTAACAAATCCCGCTGAGGGGTCTCCAACTCAATGTACAACTACGACAACAATCAACACTATATCACACTTTAGATGTCTCACTTCGGCTCGGCATAATCTTAACATTTATCCTCAATAAAACATGGAATTTTAAAGCTTAAATGAAGCTTAACATACTGTGTCAAGACTTTTAAATTGGTTTCTGGCTCATTCGACGCACAACACATGAATCGTGCTTAAAAGAACGATAGACAGGGCGCCTTACATACCTTTCTCCGATGAACTTTTCTCTAGCCGATTTCCTATCTCAATGATCAGCCATCAACCTCCTTAATCTAGTGGTTTTACAGGCCAACTACAAGCTTAATCTATAGAAAAAAAATGCAGCCAAAATAACAAACCAGATGCAGTCACAATAGCAACAACACACAGCAACATCAACAACATTTAGCCATTTTCTCAACTAGTTTTCACTAACTCTTGAGGGAGAAAAAAGAGGGAAATTTTACCTAAGTTTTTCTGTAATTATACCCCTCAGTATGAAGTATAATTCCAGAAAAAGAAAAAGCCAAAAGGCCTAAGGAAAACGAACAAAACTCAGCTCACAAACAGTCTATCGGCAGCTCACTTAGCTGCCGATTTCCAGATTTTTGCTTTGCAATTTGAGAGGATTAAAAGGGGAGAAATCCTTACCTTTTCTACTGATTTCAACACCTACTCAAAGATGGATATATAGGCAGTCCAAATAGATTTTGAAATGCAGAAAAACTTCCTCAAAACCTTGCCAAAACGAGCTCCAAAACAGCCCCTAACATACTTGGCAAGGTAATCTCAACTTATCTTGTGATTTTCTTGAGGTTTGGTTGATGTTCCTCCTTGATTTTCTTTTTCCTAGCTGCTGGAATTGAGAGAGAACTGGAATCCTTAGAAAGCTGGTCGATTTAGATTTAGCTGAAAATGTTTTCTAGAAGTTAAAAATCAGATTTTAAGCAAATACGGCGGTGGAGGCGCTAGGGCGTCATGCCAGAATCACCGCTCATGATGCTTTAGTAAAATGCCCACAACTTCTTACTTCGAACACCAATTGACAAGCGGTTTGATGTTCTGACAACTAGACGCAAAGACCTTTAATTTGATATGTCGTGGGTCTTCTAATTCGTTATATATGTGTAGATATCATTGTTTGAAGTTGACCCTTACTAATGAACTTCACATACTCTTTGGTTTTTTGATCTTACACATTTCTCTTGTCATTTACGACCAATATACAACCCGTACTTTCCTTAACCTAGCATAAAAATATCAAATAATCACCAAAAATTTCCGGGGTGATATACTACATTAATGGATTATTGATTTGAAGCATGATTTAATTGCTTAAACATGATTTTCAAACTTAAGTAATGAATTTTTTATACCTCTATCAATAAAATTGAAATTTTTATAAAATGATTTTGAAATGATCTTTTTTAGATGCTAGGACATATCTTATGATTTGTTATATTTTGGGTGATATGTCATGATAGATTTTTTTTGGATTAGCCCTTGGGTGGACGGTTTGGTTACTGATGAGGTGGTAATTTACCAACTTATGTAGCTCTTAAGAATGAGTTGTTGCTTCATTCTAATGAAATTTAGAAGGATTTTATGCCGTTATTCTTTTATGTGCAGGCATTTCTTTAAAGAAATCTGCTGAAGGAACAATAGGCGACATGCGTGCTGCAAGTTAACACCTATGTCTAGCAGGTGCCATGCAGGAAGAGTTGAAGGTTTACTGGCAATGGGCCTATGTTCCGCAAGTTAACATCTAATTTCTGCAAGTTCCATGCAGGAAGAAGTGAGAGAAGACTTTCCTAGACTTGTTGATGCACCCATGTGCCGCAAGTACACCTGCGAAATGCAGGTGCCAACGCAAGTGAACCGCGCTTCCTCTAAAGGAAAAAATCATCCAGAAGATAAGTATGTACCTGGGAAGCTTCCAAGGGCGTTTTGGAGATCTGTGCAGGATATGCAGATTTTTTACTTCATTTAGAGGAGAGGAGAGATATTGAAAAAGATAGAGATACTGTGGAGTAGAGAGTAAAATTTTCTACTTTCTTCTTCTTCTTCCTACTGAAAACACCATTTTTGAAGATATAAAGCTTGGAAATGATTTTAATTGCTTATGATGAATGATTTTGAGGAATTCCTCTTTGGTATAATTTCTCTTTCCCTAATTATAAGCAGGTAATTTCTCTTCTAAGGGTGTGTGTGAATAATGGGTGTTTAGAATTGATTAGGTGTTAACTAATTGATCTTAGAATTAATTATAATGCATGAATCTATTGTCATGCCCCACCTTGGGAGGCATGACTGAAACCTAATGCCATACTGGGACCTAGGCTGACTTGACTGGGCTTATGCACCTCTACTGCATGCCAGCAATAAAATCAAGAAAATAATGAGCTATATCTCGGCTGTAAATACAGCCTCGGGCAGACAAGGCCACACAACACTTGTAAAGGAAAACAGTTAGCCGAACAATCAGGCTATAAAAGGAATCCTATACGGGCCGATAAGACCACCATGCTGTCTAGTTATAGCAGAATGAAAACAGGTGATCATATTCACACTAATGCCGACAAGGCTGATAACTTAACTAGCTAAAGTAGGACCCACACGGCCAACATACACCCAATAAGAAATACATAAGCCCCATACGGCCAACAAAAACCAACAACAGAGAAATTGTAGCCTGGAAGCCTTTAAGAGTGGAATAATGGTCAGGACAGGGCCCCGACCTACCCAAAAGCTGTACAACAAAAGAACAAATTTCTCTAACTATCAACTCTGGAGAAAGGAGCTGACTGGACTGCTGAATCTGGATAGAAGTGAGGAAGTTCCTAAACTACGTCTATCCGCACCTGCAGGCAAGTAATGCAGTGCCCCAAAGATGGGGGTCAGTAAAATATATACCGAATATGTAAGGCAATACTGAAAATGACTAAATAAAACTAATAACTGAATTGAAAATGATCAATAGAAAGGATAAGGGTTATAACCTGAATAGCCTCACGACCTGCTGTACAACTAATAAGTTAGTAATACAAACAAGAACCTTACCTGGCCCCCATAAGTTTGGAAGTACAACCAGCACAAAATAACCTCTTCTCCCACACGCGTCATGCTCTCAATGCTCATCGTAAGCCCACGCGCACGTACACTAGCCGCTAGCATCTTACAGGGTGTAACATCATCCCCCCTTAGGAACATTCGACCTCGAATTTAATCGTTAGACTTAAAATACTCTACTCCTTTAAGTGCTTCTAGAAAAAGTTCGGCAGAGTTTCCTCTGTAATATGGACTATTTGAAAATCTGAAATGTAGAAAAGTCCAACATAGGCGCTTCATCGGATGTTATAAACAACTATTTCACAACATAGAAGTGAACAACTGAACAATACTAGTAATATAAGCAATAGAACAACTTCTAAACAACAATATCACCTCACTGTATAATCTGGATCAGGCCTACAATAAGTGAGGATATCTGGACCTCATGTCGTCCTCGGCTTCCCAAGTCATCTTTTTTACATTTCTTTTTATCCACAAGACTTTAATGGAGGCTACATATTTAGTTCTTAATCTATGAACATTCTAATCTAGTATGGCAACTAGAGTCGCTTCATAGGACAACTCGTCAGTAACTTGAATGTCCTTAGCTGGAACAACCCGAGACATATGCACTTCTGTAGCATTGATACATGGAAGACTGGATGAACAGATTCTAGATTTGAATGAAATTCTAGTTCATATGTCACTCGGCCTATCCTTTGGAGGATTCGATATGGGCCAATGAACCTAGGGATAAACTTTCCCCTCTTGCCAAATCTCATCACTTCTTTCATCGGTGAAACTTTGAGAAATACTCAATCATCGATATTATATTCAAAGTACCTATACCGCAAATTGGAATAGGACATTAGAAATCGTTCTCTGATGAGTTTCACTTTCTCTTCTGACTAGTGGATCATATCAGGCCCGATTAACCCTGACTCCCCTACTTGAAACCATCCTATGGGGGACCTACATTTCCCCCCATATAAGACCTCATAAGGTGCCATCTAGATACGAAAATGATAACTGTTATTGTATGCAAATTCGATAAGGGGTAGATGCTCATCCTAACGTCATCTAAAGTCTACCACACACACCTGTAACATGTCCTCGAGCATCTGAATAGTGCATTATGCCTGATCGTCTGTCTAGGAATGGAAAGCTGTACTAAGATTAACCTGTGTCCCCAAACCTTTCTGAAATGACTGCCAAAATTTAGCTGTGAATTGTGCCCCTCTGTCACAAATAATGGATGTGGGAACACCACGTAGTCATACTATCTCCTTAATATATAACTCAGCGTAGTCTTTGGCTGAAAAGGTAGTCTTGACTGAAAAGAAATAGGATGACTTCATCAGTTTGTCGACAATGACCCAAATGGAGTCGAATTTACTCCTGGTGCGAGGTAATCCTGTCACAAAGTCCATATTAAATTGCTTCTCATTTCCACATAGGCACCGCTATCTCCTGAGTCAGTTCTCCAGGTTTATGATATTCTTCTTTTACCTGCTGGCAATTGGGACACTATGAGAGTAGCTATGCCTTTCTTCATTCCAAGCCACCAATATATCTCCTTTATATCATGGTACATCTTTGTCGAACTTGGACAAAGAGAGTAACGAGAATAATGTACCTCTGCCATAATCTGCTAGTGGAGCCCTGCTATGTGTGGAACGCAATCTTTCATTAACTCGAAGGCCGATAATTCACCCTTCTGAACCTTGTCTCTAAGTTTTACTAGATTAGGGTCCTCGTACTGTCGCTCCTTTACCTCCACAACCAGAGAGGATACTGTTGTATTATGAATCACAACCCTATCATCCTCTAAATCTACTACCGGACTGCTAAATTGGCTAACCGGTGCAACTCTCGAACTATTTCATGTTGTTTTGGCCTCAAATATGCTAAACTGCCCATGGATCTACAACTAAGGGCATCAGCTACAATAGTAGCTTTCCTTGGGTGATACAGGATGTTTACGTCGTATTCTTTCAGCAATTCTAACCAGCAACGCTACCGCAAATTCAACTCCTCCTTCGTGAAGATATACTGGAGGCTCTTATGGTTAGTAAAATTCCATAGGGACACCATACAAGTATTTCCTCAATATTTTTAGTGCATGAACTACTACAGCTAATTCGAAATCATGGGTGGGGTAGTTCTTTTCGTGCTTTCTTAACTGCCTCAAAGCGTAAGCAATCACCTTATCATGATGCATCTGACCACATCGTAACCCAATGCTTGAAGCGTCACAATATAAAACATAACTCTCTGAACCTTCCAGCAAGGCTAACACTAGTGCAGATGTCAACTTGTTTTTCAGCTCCTGGAAACTCTGCTCACAGGCCTCAATTTAATCGAAATTGGCTGCATTTTGAGTCAACCTGGTCAATGGCGCTGATAGGGCAAAAAATCCTTCCATGAACCTTTTTTAATACCCAACTAACCCTAGAAAGCTGTGAACTTCAGTTGGAGTTATGGGTCTAGGCCATGTCTTGACTTCCTCGATTTTCTGTGAGTCAACCTGGATTCTAGCATCTGATACAATATACCAAGAAAGTTACGAAATTCAACTAGAACTCATATTTGGAGAACTTCACATATAACTGGTTGTCTCTGAGAATCTAGAGTACCATTCACAGATGATCTCTGTGTTCAACTTCTTAGCAGGAGTATACCAAAATGTCATGAATGAACACTATCACAAATAGATCTAAATAGGGTCTGAATATGCTGTTCATCAGATCCATAAACATTGTCGGGGCATTCATCAATCCGAAGGACATAACTAGGAATTCAAAATGACCATACCTGGTCCTGAAAGTTGTCTTTGGGATATCTTTCTCCCAAACTCATACTTAATGATACCCGGACCTTAAGTCAATATCGGAGAAATATTTCCCTCCCTATAGTTGATCAAACAAATCATCTATCCTTGGAAGAGGTATTTATTCTTAATAGTAACTTTATTCAACTATCAATAATATATACGCATGCATAGGGAGCCATTTTTATTCTTACAAACATAACCGGTGCACCCCACGACGAAGTACTAGGCCTGATAACACCTTTATCTAACAAGTTGTTCTTTAAACTCTTTCAATTTAGTAGGAGCCATTTGATATGGAGGGATGGATATAGGTTGTGTACCTGGTAGCAAGTCATAGAAAAATCGATCTCACACTCTGGGGGAATACCTGGGAGCTCATCTGGGAATACATCTGGAAACTCACTGACCACTGGGATGGACTAAAGAGTCAGGGATTCTTCTTGCATATCCCGAACCCTAACAATATGGTAAATACAACCCTTTGCTATCAACTTTCTTTCCCGAAGATAGGATATGAACTTACCTTTTGGCGTAGCTGCATTGCATTCCACACTCGCATTACCTCTCCTCTAAAGTGAAATCGGACAGTCTTGGTCCAACATTCCACATTGGCATAACATGGCGCTAACCAATCCGTACCCATAATTACATCAAAATCAATCATTTCTAAATTCCACTAAATCTACTAAAGTCTGGTGACCGACAATCTCTACTGTACTCAGGTAAATTCTCTTAGCAACAATAGAGTCATCGTGTAGACACTGAGAAGGGTTGTTGAAGCAATTCTGGCATTATGCCGAACTTCCGGGCCACTAATGGAGTAACATAGGAAAAAGTGGATCCTGGGTCTATCAAAGCATAAACTGAGTGAGAGAAAATGTCCAACATACTTGTCACAACATCTGGTGACAACTATGACTTCTGTCGTCCTGGTAAAGCATAAGTGTGATTCGTACCACTGCCCGAACTAGATGCCCCTGATCTACCTCGGCCTCTGTTGACTGGAGCTGAGGGCCTACGCCCTGCTGAAGGTGTTGGCGCATGTGACCCTGTTGAAGACCTGTCCTGCCGGTCTCGATCACCCTGACCTCTAGCTGGACAATCCCTCATCATATGACCCTCTTATCCATAGGTATAACAAGAAGTAGAACCGTACCTGCACGTCCCAAAATGACGTCGGCTGCAAATGGTATAACGTGGTACAATGGACCTGCTCTGGTTGGATCCCCTTTATTGCTGGGAGCCTAATGCTCGCGAGATCTCGCTGGGTCCTGAATGTCCTCGATGATCTAACCTACTACTCTGCTGCTGCGGAGGTGGGGGTCTGGTGGCCTGCCTAATATTCGCGACCTGGGTCCGCCTTGGATTCTGCCTGCATATCACTGGGCCTGGCCCTCCAGCGCTACTCCTTATTCTCCCTTTCTACCTCCTACTGATGTTGCCTAATCCCTTAATATTTTGAGCGAAAGTCTGAATGCGGGCAATATCCATATCCTCTTGTAAGGTAGTTATAACGCAAGTTTCCACATACTCTGGGAGTAGCCCCATAATAAACCGATGTACCCTAGCCGGCATGGTATCCACAATTGCTGGTGCATATCTGGCTAAGGAATCGAACCTCATTGCATACTTCCAAACACTCATCGAACCCGTTCTAGGTGCAAAAACTGATCCACTCGAGCCTATCGAATTTCTCGCGGAAAGTAATGATCTATGAAGGCCTTTGAAAAGATGGACCAAGTCGGAAGGGGTACGTCTCTACCTCAGGATCTTTCCCAACTCTCATACCATAACACTGCTATGTCTAGTAGTTTGAATACTGCCAACTGGACTGTCTCGATAGGTCTAGCATGCATCACTCTAAAATTCTACTGTAACTAATCTAAAAAATCCTGAGGGTCCTCCCTACGGTCTATCCCCATGAATTGTGGAGGGATCAGAGCAAGAAACTCCTGGACCCTCGAACTTCTAGGTCCTCTCATAGATTCAGCGGCAACTAGTACCACTAGTTAGCGTTGAGCGGCCATCATACGAGCCAACATATAGACAGCGCTCCTAACCTCCTGATCTGATGGTATAGGTATAGGGACCGCTGGGGGTGGTGCTAATATGTCAGCTACCCTGGGGGGGCCCTGGCATGGTGGAGAGTGCTGGGGAGACCGGGATGAGGTCTCTCTATCGCCCACAGATCGGGCTGGCTCTAACTGTGACGCTCTGCTAGTGCCTTCTACTGTCATAACATCTAGCTCCTAACAAGTGGTGGTCTGTCGTGCGTCAGACATTACCCATGAAATAAGCAGAATGATGTAAGCTTAGGGAGTTACTCAATACAATATAGCTTTGTAGCATGATTGGAGGGGAAAGGAGGATAGCCACACTATTATGCCTCCTAGCCTCCTGCCTATAGGATATGGTGAACAACATACCTATAGACAAGACTCTACTAAACACCTCTTGCAAATTCCCTAGGATACAACCTGCTCTGACACAAAGTTTGTCATGCCCCACCTTGGGAGGCATGACTGGAACCTAATGCCATACAGGGACCTGGGCTGACCTGACTAGACTTATGCACCTCTGGTGCATGCTAGCAATAAAAATCAAGAAAAGAACAACCTATATCTCGGCTATAAATACATTTTTGGCCCAACAAGGCTATGCAACAACTGTAAAGAAAAACAGCTAACGTAATAACAAGGCGATAAAAGGGATCCTATGCGGGCCGACAAGACCACCATGCTGTCTAGTTATAGCAGAATGAAAATAGGTGATCATATCCACACAAATGTCGACAAGGCTGATAACTTAACTAGGTAAATGTCACAACCCGAGGATAGACCCAAATCGTAGACACGGGACAAGGGACCCCAAAAAACCCCAAGTTGACCCATGGCAAAAGCATTCAACTAACTCATTCAATAAACATGAATAAAACATAATTATAACTCAACTGAAGTCTCATACACAACACATCAGAATAATATCCGAAGCTATATCCGAAGCTATACATATATAAGTTTGAAAGCCTCTAATCTGGATGAGTTGATGGGACAAGACCCCAACTAACTCAACAATACTAAAACTGGAAATACATTAAGGAAAATGATAGTCTAGTCCTCGAAGGATGAGGACTCACCAATCCGAGCAGCTACTAACTTCGAAAAGTTATCTAAGGACGGGGTTGAAGATGTGAGGTGGGTCCTGTATCATGAAATGATACAACAAGAAAGTATGTGATCAGTACAATTAATGTACCGAGTATGCAAAGTAAGTAAGACCGCTTAAGTAAAATAAATCATTTAAAACATATCATAAGCTTTTAAGTGTAAGTGGAAGGCTATATGCATTCATTCTGAATCACAATCTTATCATAACATGACCATGCTTAGCTTTACAACATCATGACTAACTCGAATGACTCAAAGCTGAGCATAACATTTATATCCAAAAGTTAAACAATGAGTCAAACCTTACTTATAGAACATGCATGCATAAAGTTATTATCATAAGTAATGAATATGCAATCTGAATGATATAGACAGAGGGAGACTCATCACTTAACCGACATACCACGATAGAGCTTACGTGATCCCAACTATCACACTCAAGTGGGTAGAGCCGTCAATAACCTTGCCAGGGTGATGGATGATACCATGATATCGATATCAAGCAGAAGGGCCAACCAGGCCGGGGATAGCTCACAAGGAAGGTCCCAATAATATAATAGTATCAACCTACATTGGCGCATAGTTATGGGGCATAGGGTAATCAACTCTTAACCCGCTCGATGCTAGACTCTTCTCCCAAAAACATGCAATGCTCTACATTGTATATAACAAAGCTCAATATTGTCTATTGACGAAGCTAAGCATTGTCCGTTGACAAAGCTCAACATTGTCCCTTGATGAAGCTCAAGATGAAATCACGCATAACTCAACATCTTGTCAAATGAAGCTCAACATTGTCTATTGACAAAGCTCATAATGAAATCATGCATAGACTAGACATCATATGGATATGAAGCTCAACATTGACATACATCTCAATTATGAAGTCATGCATATAGGAGGCTTTATTCTGAAACATACCACAAGCTCAATCATAGGTGGGAGTATCTACTCCAAATCATGTGGTAAGCTACATGTAGATATTTTTAATCAACATACCACAAGCTAGAATTTATAATAAAAATTGAGAAATTTCACTTCAAACAATGTGGTAGGCTTATGTCGGAAAAATCTTCACTTTAAGTCAATAAATGGGCATCACCCAAAGCTTTATCATACTTGGATCTAATCAATTCATTTTGAAAACAACAACATAATCATGGGTAGTTTTAGAAACATGTTTTTCATCATCAACCTCCTCATCATCACACATTTTTCATAAATCACTTCTTTTATGAACTCATCATCCATGGGAGTTTTAGATTAAAATTTTGGAAATAATTTTTTTGTAAGGAAAAAAATTTAGAATTCGCCCAAGCTTGATAATTCATCAATATAAACACAATCTCATCATACCCATGTATAAAGATTGAAGAATCATGCAATTGGGTAAAACCCCATACTTGATCATAAATAATTTATCACATTTTGATAGGAATTGAGCATGGGTGTGTAAGAAAACACCCACTCATAGCCTTACATACCTAGGGATGGTTAATTCTAACAACCTCTAATTGCCCAATTAAGATTCCAATTGGAAACCTTGAGATTTAGCCTTGAATCTCCTCTTCAAACCTTCAAACTTGCATGCATGAGGAGAATGGTCTAGAATAGGTTTTCCCCTGCTAAAAACCCACTAAAACGAGCCTTGAACAACGTAGTATAGGTCTTAGGAACTTAGGAATTACGAAAAGACCGTTATTGAATTCGCAGGAAAATACTTCCAGGTGGTCCTAACGAACGACCTGACGGATCATCACTGGCCCAAATGACTCGTTATGTCGCTCATCGGATGCACTGGACAATAGGTCTGTTGTGGCTCGTAACGAGGGACTTAACGACTCGTTCCTCAAGACCACAACTCGTGGTCACTTTCTGTCACGTACACTGCCTTAGCATTTAATAAAATCCCCTTTGTTTAATCACGACTCACCTCAAGAGTCGTTGGGACAGACCACGACTCATGGGGTCCCTTCTGTTAAGTACACTGGACTGCTCCTCCATTTATTTCCCAACACCACCCCACGATAGACATGACGACTCTTGGTGGCTGACCACGAGTCGTTACCTCATTCGTGGGGACCTAAATCCTGCACTTCCTCCAGGCCTTCCCACGAGTCACCTGACGACTCGTGGGTTGTCCTTATGAGTTGTCCCATGACTCATCCTGTGCCGGCAACATCAATTTCACAATTTTACCGTTTCAACTCCCGGGTCCGATCTTTGAGCTCCCAGGGTATAACAATATCTCCCCCTTGGGGACATTCGTCCTGAATGTTAGAAACACACAGAAAAATCAAAAACAAGCAATCCTCATATGCAAACACTGATTATTAAAACCAAAAACTGACGGAATGACTACCTCCGAAAGGAACTACATAGCTGAACTGAATTCATGCATCACATACACATTCATACACATAAAAGAAACGTGAACACATGAACTAAACGGGAATTTAAATAGAGTCATAGGGCAAACTGATACCTCAAGTTGAAATTGAGCCGGTAGAGAATAAATGTGGGTATTTAGCCATCATAGCCGCTTCGGCTTCCCACAAAGCTCCCTCAACATGCTGGTTTCTCCACAACACCTTCATCGAAGCTACTTCTTTATTACTCAGCCTCCGAACCTGACATTCCAAGATTGAAACTGGAATTTCCTCATAACTGAGCCTATCTTCCACACCAACACTCTCCACTGGGACCACTAAAGATGGATCACCCAAGCACTTTTTCAAGAGCGATACATGAGAGAAGGGATGAAATGAATATAACTCTGATGGAAAGTCCAACTCATACGATACCTTACCAACTCTTCTCATAGCCCGGTAGGGACTAATATAACAGGGACTGATTTTTCCTTTCTTTTCGAATCGCACGATTCCCTTCATGGGAGATACCTTTAGAAATACCCAATCGTCCACCTCAAACTCACAAATCCGTTCTTCTCACATCCGCTTATGACTTTTGACGACTTTGAGTAGTTTTCAACCTATCTCTTATCAACTGGACCTTTACCATGGCCTCATGAACCGAATCAGGCCCTATCATAGAGGCTTCCCCAACCTCAAACCATCCAATGGGCGATCTACACCTCCTCCCATAAAGAGCCTCAAACGGTGCCATCTGGATGCTAGAGTGATAGCTGTTGTTATAAGCAAACTCGATCAAGGGCAAGTGGTCATCCCAACTACCTTTGAAATCCATCACACATGCCCTCAACATATCCTCGAGGGTTTGAATTGTTTGTTCCGCTTGGCCCTCTATTTGTGGATGAAAGGCTGTACTAAGCTTAACTTGAGTCCCAAGTCCCTTTTGAAAAGAACGCCAGAATTGGGAGGTAAACTGAGTACCTCGGTCTGAAATAATAGACAAAGACACTCTATGAAGTCGAACCAACTCCCAAATATGCAATTTGGAATAATCACCCGCTGAATCTGTGGTTTGACCGATAGAAAGTGTGCAGCCTTGGTCAACCTCTTGACCACCACCCAAATGGAATCATAGTGTCAGCGAGTACGAGGTAGGCCTGTAATGAAATCCATATTAATATCTTCCCACTTCGAAGTGGGAATGCTGATATCATAAAGTACGCCTCTCGGCCTTTGATGCTCAATTTTTCACTTGCTAACAATTCGAGCACTTAGCTACGAATTCTGCAATATCCTTCTTCATGCCTTGCCACCAATATATTTCCTGCAAGTCATGATACATTTTGGTGGCACCCGAATGGATAGAGTACCTCGATCCATGTGCCTCATGAAATATACGGTTCCTCAAATCATCAACATTTGAAACAAATAGATGACCCTGGTACCGCAGCACCCCATCTCCCCCTTGGGAGAAGACCTCTACCTTCTGACATCCGACGGCTTCCTTCAGCTTTACTATAATTGGATCCTCATCTTGCCTGGCCTTCACCTCGGTCACCAAGGACAATTCTGATCCATTTTGCACAATAACGTCGCCATCGGTCGAGTCGACCAATGTAACTCCCAACCTTACAAGTCGATGGACATCTTTCACCAACTCTTTCCTCCCCTTATCCACGTGGGACACACTCTCCGTAAAGAGTCTACTAAGCGTGTCTGCTACCACATTAGCCTTACCTGAGTAGTAAAGAACACTTGTATCATAGTCCTTAAGTAGCTCCAACCACCTTCTTTGCTGAAGATTGAGGTCTTTCTGCGTAAACACATATTGCAAGCTCTTGTGATCCGTGAATACATCCACGTAGACCCTATACAAGTAATGCCACCATATCTTCAATGCAAACACCACTGCGGCCAATTCAAGATTACGGGTCAGGTAGTTCTTATCATGAACTTGCAACTAGCTCGAGGCATATGCTATCACTTTCCCATGTTGCATCAACACACATCCAAGTCCAACTTGTGAAGCATCGTAATACACTACAAAGCCATCTGTACCCTCGGGTAGAGTCAACACAAGTGCTGAAGTGAGTCGGATCTTCAACTCTTAGAAGCTTTTCTCACAAGCCTCCGACCATTGAAACTTCACTGAGTGAACTTAGTCAATGGTGCAGCAATAGATGAAAAACCCTCAACAAATCTCTAATAGTAACCCGCTAAGCCCAAAAAGCTCCTGATATCTGATGGGTTCACCGATCTAGGCCAATTCTTTACCGCCTCGATCTTCTGAGAGTCTACCTTTATGCCCTCACCTAATACCACATGGCCTATAAATGCCACTAAGTCCAACCAAAACTCACATTTGCTGAACTTCACATACAACTGGCGATCCTTGAGGGTCTGAAGCACTATTCTCAAGTGAGCGGCATGCTCCTCCTCACTCCGAGAGTATATAAGGATGTCATCAATGAACACAATCACGAACATGTCCAAATATTCCTTGAACACCCTTTTCATTATGTCCATAAAAGCTACAGGGGCATTGGATAGTCCAAAAGACATAACAACAAATTCATAGTGACCATACCAAGTCCTGAAAGTGGTTTTTGGGATGTCGCTCTCCCAAACCCTAAGCTGGTGATACCCGGATCTAAGATCAATCTTGGAGAAACACTTGGCACCCTAAAGCTAGTCAAACAAATCATCAATCCTGGGTAAAATATACGTGTTCTTGATGGTGACCTTGCTCAACTACCGATAATCAATGCCCATCCGAAAATATGGAGGCATTACTTGTAGGGTGTGCATGTGGACATTTTTACTAATCATAAAAACCTCCAATACATTTTCATGCAGAGAGAGCTGAATTTGAACAGCGTCGTTGGCTAGAATTGTTGAAAGACTATGATGTGAATATCTTGTATCACCTAGGGAAGGCTAATATCATAGCTGATGCCCTTAGCTATAGATCCATAGGCAGTATAGCATATCTGAGACCAAAATAACGGGAAATAACTCTAAAGTTACATCGGCTAGCCAGTTTAGCAATTCGGGTAGTAGATTCATAGGATAATGGGGCTATAATTAAGAATACAATGGTATCCTCTCTAATTGTAGAGGTAAAAGAACAGCAGTACGATGACCCAAGTCTGGTATAGTTTAGAGATAAGGTTCGGCGGGGAGAAATATCATATTTTCAGATAACTAAAGATGGGGTTTTGAGATACAAACGTTGTCACTGCGTTCCAGATATAGCATGGCTTCGTCAGAAGATTATGGCAGAGGTACATTACTCTCGTTACTCTCTTCATCCAGGTTCGACAAAGATGTACCACAACATAAAAGAGATATACTGGTGGCATGGAATGATGAGGTCTGTAGCTGAGTGTATAGTGTAGTGTCCTAACTGTCAGCAAGTAAAGGCTGAACATCAGAAACCTGACGGATTAACTCAGGAGATGGCTATACCTATGTGGAAACGGGAGGCAATTAATATGGATTTTGTGACAGGATTACTGATCTTGGGCAGATTTATATGCCCAAGTGATACTCAAAAGTATCATTTTCGCCTTGTTTATCTATCAATGTGTATACATTCTCATGTAATTGGTAATAAAACGTGAATTTATACTGACCAACATGATTAGCATTGTTTTGTAGGTAAAATGTGATTTCGGGAAGCTAAAATGCATGTTGAAGGATATCGGAGTTGGACTTGGATGCGAGCAAGGGAAAAAGCATTGGACAACATGAAATAAAGGGGCTTCACGATGGAGCCGTGTCACGCTGCCATCGCGGAGGCATTCTGCCTGGATGGGGAAAATTCACCCAATTTCCAGTGGAGGTCCGCGTTTGCTCCGTGGCACGGAGCCAGTGCTCCGCGATTCACGCCGTGCCATGTTGAGCCTGAATTCCCGGACCCCCAGTTCCAGTGAGGGTCCGCGTTCATGGCGTGTCATGGAGGCAGTGCTCCGCGATGCACTCCGTCACACGTTGCTCATTATTCCGGGAAAAATTCCCAGCAGTATAAATAGAACACTTAAGTTCATTTTTCATAATTCTGACTTGGTGGAGCAAGGACGTGGGTTACAAGCAGTTGAGGGACGAAAAGTTCAGGGTTTTTTCTCTCTTTCTTTCTTCTTTAATTCAATTGCTTGTATGATTAACACTCATTTTATGATGATTAATCCACAAATGAGTGGCTAATTCCTATCCTTGCTGAGGTTATGGACAATTATGATGAAATTTGATTATTGATTCTATGGTTTTTCATCTTTTCTTCCATGTAGTTCTATTAATTCTTGTTTTTACTGCATTGGTGTGTGGCCTACATTAATGTACATCTAAAAAGTCCGGTTTCACTCGAGAGAGCACAGAATTGGAAAGTTATGAATTAATAGGATATGTTCTTTACTTGATTTGGCAAAATTGAGTCTTGATTTGCTTTCAGGATAGAAATTTACCTGAAAGTCGTATTAGTCAATTTAGGAACCGGAATTGTATAGCTAGGACATGAATTGCATTTGATCACAGAAATGTAGACGGATGGTTCATAATTCTTAAGTGAGGTTAAATACGAGAGTTTTAATCTCTTGGCAGATGTTCTTGGCTAGCAACTGGAGGAAAAGATTAACCAAAGTATGATGATAATTAGTTTCATTACATGTTCGTTTAACCTCAGCATGCTTTCATTCATAGTTCAGATTCAAAGTAGATAATTGTTCTTAGTTTTAGTATAGAAATTTATAAAACAAACTATCAACTTTTTGGTTACGCTGTTGTCTGCATTTTTAGAAGTAAAATATAGTACACTTGAGCAATTTGCACTTCATCCAAGTCTCTGTGGGATCGATACTTGGCTTACTAAAGCCACTTACTACTTGTTCGACCACGTGCACTTGCGTGTCGGTTTATAACCCCAACAAACACCCGAACAATTACCCCGTACTAGGTGCAAATTTGACTCTATTTGGGTTATTGTTGATAGGTTGACGAAATCAGCTCACTTTTTGCTAGTCCGTACTACATTCTCAGCCGAAGATTATGCCGAGCTATATATTAAAGAGATAGTCCGATTGCACAGTTCCCCAACATCTATCATCTCTGACAGAGGCACAGTTTACAACTAGGTTTTGGCAATCATTTTAGAAAGGTTTCGTGACACAAGTTAATTTGAGTACAACCTTCCACCCCGAGATAGACGGCCGGGTAGAACGCACCATTCAGACACTCGAGGATATGTTACAGGCATGTGTGCTAGATTTTGGAGGAAGCTGGGATGAGCATTTACCCCTTATTAAATTTTCATATAAAAATAGCTATCATTCTGCAATTCAGATGGTGCCTTATGAGGCATTATATGGGCGAAAATGAAGGTCCCCCATCAGATGGTTTGAGGTAGGAGAGGCAGAGTTAGTCAGACCTGATATGTTTCATCAGATAAAGGAGAAAGTGAAACTCATTAGGGAGAGGCTACTGACAGCCCATATTCGTCAGAAGTCCTACTCCGATGTGCGGCGTAGAGACATGGAATTTAATTTAGATGATTGGGTATTTCTTAAAGTATCATCGATGAAGGGCGTGATAAGATTTGGCAAGAAGGGCAAGCTTAGCCTGAGGTTCACTGGGCCGTCAAGGATATTCCAAAGGATAGGCCGAGTGGCATATGAATTAGAATTTCCTCCAAAATTAGAGCCTGTTCACCCAGTCTTTCACATGTCTATGTTGCAAAAGTGCATAGCGGACTCGTCCTGAGTTGTTCCAGTTGAGGACGTTCAAGTAACTGTGGAGTTAGCCTTCGAAGAAATTCCAGTTACTATACAAGATAGACAGGTCCTTAGATTGAGAACTGAAGATATAGCCTCCTTTAAAGTACTATGGAGGAACAAAAATAAAGAAGAGATGACCTGGGAAGTTGAGGACAACATGAGATCTAGATGTTCTAACCTATTCCCAGATTAACCTAGATGATGCAGTTGAGGTGAGGTTGTGGTCCATTTTTTATTTTACTACTTATATTACTAGCACTGTTTAGTTGATTATCTCTGTGTGGTGGACTAGTTGATTATAGCGTCCTGTGAGGCGCCTGTGTTTGACTTTTTTGTGTTTTAGGTTTCCGAATAGTCCATATTATAGGGGAGACTCTGCCAAAATTTTTCTAAGAATTAGTCAAAAGAGTTAACTCCTTTAAGCCTGAAGATGACATTCGAGGATGAATGTTCCTAGGGGGGAGGATGTTACACCCCATAAAATGTTTAACAGTTAGTAGGCGTACGCGAGGATTTGTGATAAGTAAGGAGAGATTGACGTATGTGGGAAGAGCCTTGAAAGTAGGGTTGGGCAAGGCTAGTTCACGAGGGGACAGTGCGACGTGCTAGCCGGCAGTGCGGTTGGCAGCATGGCGCGCCAGGTGTATTGGCAGCTTGGGAGGCACGACACAGCATGGCTTGTGGTGCCTTGGCCAGCGCGTGGCGCCCCTATGCCACAGCCTATATATATATATATATATATATATTTATATATATAAGGCCTTAGTTCACTTTAAATCATTCATATACATATCCCTCGGTGAAAAGTGAGAGAGCACGCAACTTTTAATTATTTTTCTTCGAATTATGCTATCAAATGCTGTCCAAACGCGAATTAACTTCGGATAACGAGTTCGAGGCCTATGGAAAGAATTACTATGGAGTTATTTCTCAAAAATTTACTCGACATATCAGAACTCCACCGAGTAAAAGTTGTCAGAATTACTCCAAATTGAATCCTAAATGGCCACAGGCATTGGGTAAGCACATCTCCCTTCTGAAATCTCAAGAAATTGTAGGTTTTCGATCGAGTTATTCTAAGTTGAATTATAGTTGATATTATTATTGAAAGTTGTTGTTGTTTTCCAAATTTAGTATTGAAATTAGCCCTATTCTCTCAGTATAAAGACTGCAGTTGGGTGAAACCGCCATTTACAAGTTGAAACTCGCCAGTTAGATGAAAGTCAGCATTCAAGGTATGTTAAGGCTATCCTTTCGGCAAGATACGTTCATTGTAAAGTTAATACGACTTGTGTATCTATAGTACTTCAGAGTAAACCCTTGTGGCCAGCTGCTACAAATAGAACTGAGAAGACAATGATGACATAGAAACCCTCGTCCGAGCTAATCCTAACTAGATTAGTTTTTCTTTTCGACATTAGCTTGTAGGATGTTGTTGCCTATCCGTCCATGCTTGCAAGGGCAGTACGATGTATGAAGGACCATATTGACGCCATGAGGGAAGAATTGAGTCACACCAGATAGAGGCTGTAAGGGAGGTATCCAGTTACAGCAGTTACATTATGATCCATAGTCGAGCCAAGGCTTGATATCCAATTCCAGCAGTTACATTATGATCCATAGTCAAGCCAAGGATCGGGATCCAGTTACAACAGTTACATTATGATCCATAGTCGAGCCAAGGTTCGGGGTCCACTTGCATAACCCAGACAGCTCAGACACAAACACATCTATAGGAGCCTATCAGGCTTGGATACAACTTTAGAGAACGAGTAATCTCGAGTTACAGTATGCTTAGGAACCTTTAGTTTTCAGACAGTAGGAGTGTGCATGTTTGTACTGGCCGGGTCTTATGGGGGCCCAGATAAGTTAGTTTGCGTTGTTTTTACCTTTCAGGCTTATGGGGGCACCAGTTAGGTTCTTGATTGTATATATATACTTGTTAGTTAGATATTTCAGATGATGAGTTCATTCAGGTTAAATTCTTACCCTCCTTCATTATTACTTCAGCTTTATCAACTTTCATTCAGTTATTATTTTATTGCCTTACATATTTGGTACATATTATACTGATGCCCATCCTTGGGGTGCTGCATTACTTGCCTGTAGGTGTGGATAGATGCGATTGGGAACTTTCTTAGCCATCGACCAGAGTTAGCAGTGCATTCAGCTCGTTTCTTCCGGAGTTTGATAGTTAGAGAAGGTTTGTTCTTTTGTTGTATGATTTATGGGTTGGTCAGGGCCCTATCTCGACCATTATTCCACTCTTAGAGGCTTGCAGGCTACAAATTACCAGCTATCCAAAGCAATGTTGTATCAGGCTGCCTGTCTTTTTGTATTTGGATGTCCAAGTTTTTGGAATTCTCTAAGTTTTACTTGAGCATCTAAATTTGAGTCAATAATTAGTTTTGTTGTGGGCCGTGTGGGGTCCATATATGTTTTATTTCATGTGTTGGCCATGTGGGTCCTAGTTAGCTATCAGTTAGCATCCTTGTCGGCTATAACATTGTTATAGTTGCCTGTTTTCATTTAAGTTATAACTAGACAGCATGGAGGTCTTGTCAGCCTGCATAGAGATCCCAATTATGAGTTGACGTTCGTTAGCTGTTTAACAATTTGGGTAGTAGATTCAAAGGATAATAGGGATATAATTCAGAATACAATAGTATCCTTTTTGGTTGTAGAGGTAAAAGAATGGTAGTACAAGGACCCAAGTCTGGTACAGTTTAGAGATAAGGTTCAGCAGGGCAAAATATTTGCTTTTGAGATAACTGAAGACGGGGTTTTGAGATATAGAGGTCGCCTCTGCGTTCCAGATATAGCAGGGCTCCGCCAGAAGATTATGGCAGAGGTACATTACTCTCGTTACTCTCTTCATCTAGGTTCAACAAAGATGTACCACGACATAAAAGAGATATACTGGTGTCCTAGAATGAAGAGGGGTGTAGCTGAGTTTGTAGTATAGTGTCCTAACAGTCAGCAGGTAAAGGTTGAACATCAAAAACCTGGCGGATTAACTGAGGAGATGGCTATACTTATATGGAAATGGGAGGCAGTTAATATGGATTTTGTGAAAGGATTACCCCGTATTAGGTGAAAAGTTGACTCTATTTGGGTTATTTTTGATAGGTTGACGAAATCAACTCACTTTTTTCCAGTCCGGACTACATTCTCAGCCGAAGATTATGCCGAGCTATATATTAAAGAGATAGTTCGATTGCACAGTGCCTCAGCATCTATCACTCTGCAATTCAGATGGCGCCTTATGAGGCATTATATGGGTGAAAATGCAAGTCCCCCATCGAATGGTTTGAGGTAGGAGAGGCAGAGTTAGTCGGACATGATATGATTCATCAGACAGAGGAGAAAGTGAAACTCATCAGAGAGCGGCTAGTGACAGCCTAGAGTCGTCAGAAGTCCAACTCCGATGTGTAGCATAGAGACTTGAAATTTAATTTAGATGATTGTGTATTTCTTAAAGTGTCGCCAATGAAGGGCGTGATGAGATTTGGCAAGAAGGGAAAGCTTAGCCCAAGGTTCATTGGGCCATATCGGATCCTTCGAAGGATAGGCCGAGTAGCATATGAATTAGAACTGCCTCCAGAATTAGAGCCTGTTCACCGGTCTTTCACGTGTCTATATTGGGAAAGGGCATAGGGGACCCGTCCCGAGTTGTGCCAATTGAGGACGTTCAAGTTACTGAGGAGTTAGCCTACGAAGAAATTCCAGCTGCTATACTAGATAGACAAGTTCGTTGACTGAGAACTAAAGATGTAGCTTCCGTTAAAATACTACGGATGAACAGAAATAAAGAAGAGATGACCTGGGAAGCTGAGGAAGACATGAGATCTAGATATCCTCACCTATTCAAGGATTGACCCAGATGATACAGTTGAGGTGAGGTTGTGGTCCAGTTGTTATTTTACTACTCATATTACTAGTACTATTTAGTTAATTATCTTTGTGTGGTGGAGTCGTTGATTATAGCGTCCTTTGAGGCGCCTGTGTTGGACTTTTCTGCATTTCAGGTTTCTCGATAGTCCATATTATAGGGGAGACTCTGCCAAAATTTTTCTAAGCATTAGTTAGAAGAATTAACTCCTTTAAGCCTGAAGATGACATTTGAGGGTGAATGTTCCTAAGGGGGGAGGATGGTACACCCCGTAAAATGTTAATGTATAATAGGCGTACACGTGGATTTGTGATGAGTAAGAAGAGCTTGACATATGTGGGAAGAGCCTTGAAAGCAGGGTCGGGTGAGGCTAGGCTGTGAGGGGCTAGCACGACATGCCAGCCGGCAGTGCGGCGCGCCAGGCACACTGGTGCCCTAGGAGGCGCGGCGCGGCATGGCATGTGGCGCCTTGGCTAGCACGGGGTGCCGCTGTGCCACCACCTATATATATATATATATGGCCTCATAGTTCAGCTTAAATCATTCATATACATATCCCTCGGCCAAAAGTGAGAGAGCACGCAACCTTTAATCAATTTTCTTCGAATTACGCTATAAAACGCTGCCCAAACGCGAATTAACTTTGGTTAATGAGTTCTAGGACTAAGGGAAGCATTACTATGGACTTATTCTCGAAAATTCACTCGGCATACCAGAACTCCACCGAGTAAAAGTTGTTAGAGTTACTCCAAATTGAATCCTAAACGGCCACAGGCATTGGGTAAAAACTTCTCCCTTCTGAACTCTCGGGAAATTGTAGGTTTTTGGCCGAGTTATTCGAAGTTGAATTATAGTTGATATTATTATCAAAAATTATCATTCTTCGCCAAATTTTGTATTGAAATTAACCCTATTCTGTTAGTATAAAGGCTGAAGTTGGGTGAAACCACCATTTACAATTTGAAACTCGCCAGTTAGATGAAAGTTGGCATTCGATGTATGTTAAGGCTATCCTTTCAGTAAGTTACATTTATTGTAAAGTTAATACAACTTGTGTATCTATAGTACTTCAGAGTAAACCCCTTCTAGCCAGCTGTTACGAATAGAACTGAGATGACAACGACGACATAGTAACCCTCGCTAGAGCTAATCCTAGCCAGATTTGTTTTTCCTTATGACGTTGGGTGGTAGGATGTTGTTGCCTATCGAGCCATGCTTGCAGGGGAAGTATGATGTTCGAAGGACTAGATTGAGGCCGTGAGGGCCCTATTAACTCACACCAGATAGAGGCCATAAGGGTTATATCCAATTACAACAGTTACATTATGATCCATAGTCGAGCCAAGGCTCGGGATCCAGTTATAGCAGTTACCTTATGATCCATAGTCGAGCCAAGGCTCGGGATCCAGTTACAGTAGTTACATTATGATCCATAGTTTAGCCAAGACTCGGAATCCATTTATAGCAGTTACATTATGACCCATAGTCGAGCTAAGGCTTGGGGTCCAGTTACATAACCCAGACATCTTAGATATAGACACAGCTACAGGAGCCTATCAGTTTTGGATACAACTTTAGAGAATGAGTAATCCTGATTTATAATATGCTTATGAACCTTTAGTTGTTAGAAAGCAGGAATGTGCATTGTTTGTACTTACTGGGGCTTATGGGGGCCCATGTATGTGATTATGTGTTGTTTGTACCTCTCAGGCTTATGGGGGCCCGGGTAGGTTCTTGTTTGCATATATATACTTGTTAGTTAGATATTTCAGATGGTGAGTTCAGTTAGGTTAAACTCTTACCTAACTTCATGATTACTTTAACTTTATTAGCTTTCATTCAGTTATTATTTTATTGCCTTACATATTCAGTACATATTGTACTGACGCCCATCCTTGGGGCACTGCAATACTTGCCTACAGGTGCGGATCGATGCGGTTCAGGACCTTCTTAGCCATCAGCCGGAGTTAGCAGTGCATTTAGCTCCTTTCTTCCGGAGTTGATAGTAAGAGAAGGTTTGTTCTTTTGTTGTACAGTTTACAGGCAGGTCGAGGCCCTGTCTCGACCATTATTCCACTCTTAGAGGCTTTCAGGCTATATATTGCCAGTTATTAGTTTAGTTGTGGGCTGTGAGGGGTCCATGTATGTTTTATTTTGTGTTTGGCCGTGTGGGACCTAGTTAGCTATCAGCTAGCAGCCTTGTCGGCTATAGCATAGTTATAGTTGCATACTTTCATTTAAGTTATAACTAGACAGTATGGTGGTCTTGTCGGCCCGCATAGTATCCCGGTTATTGCATTGTTGTTGGTTAGCTGTCTTCTTTTACAGGTGGCCTTGTCGGCTAGAGTACAACTGAGATATAGCTCGTCATTTTCTTGAACTAAGTTGCAGGAAGGCTCCAGGATTGCACAAGCCTAGTCAGGTTAGTCCAGATCCTAGTATGGGCACTAGGTGTCAGTCATGCCTCTCAACGTGGGGCGTGACATAAGAAGTCTCTGAGGGATCGATAATTGGGATTTCACTATTCTATATTACTTTTTGACCACGTATTCTTCCATGCGCGTGGGCTACATCAAGTTTTTGGCTGTATTTCCTGGGACTTGAAGATTGATTAATATCTTGTAGGTTAGAATTTTTATTTTTCTATTCTATATTTTACGTTTTTGTTTGGTTATTGTGAAGTTTATAGGTGTTGTGTTCTCAATTTATGCCAATCACGAGAAGTCAAGGACCACATGTAGCTTCTTTTGATCCTAAAATTGAGAGGAACTTTCGCAGGTTAACTATGGAGAATAACGAGCAATCACAGGGCAACAACTAGAAGAGGGTTGCAGTGTTGAATTTTGCTAGGCTGAACTTGGAGAACGCTTCCAAAATGATCATCACGTCGGCCGTCACTGGAAACTTCGAGTTAAAGAAAGGGAAGGTGCGGTTGGTCCAAAATACTTGCCAATATCAGGGTAAGCCACATAAGGATCCTCATAGAAATCTGATGACATTCATGGAGCTGAGTAAGAACTTTCACTATTATAACGTTCCAGATGAGTCTGTTAAGCTAATGTTGTTTTTGTTCTCGTTGATTGGTAAAGCCAAGGAGTGTCTTCAGAACTAGCCAGCAGGTTCTATCACTACTTGGGAGGTTCTTGTTGTGCCTCAACGCACGCTCAAGCATACACAGTCATACAAGAAATATAGTGGTTCTTTTAAGAGCCGGATGTAGAACCCATTGGGACTGGACTATTTCAGCAAATATTAAAGTTCAAGTGTTAATTTAACCTTCACAAGTGTTGGTTGTAGATATTTTGGAAAATTATAATTAAATCTAGAACTGATCACAAAATAGTTGGGAAATAATAACAAGAAATATCTAGAGTCAAGGCCTGACAATCATGCAATGCTACAATTCACGATGGTTTGAGTATTAAAACTTCAGTTTTCTCCTCACAACCTAAAAGGCAGTGTTCAAGATCTTTAGAGCCTCTAAACACAAAAAACTAGTCTCACACCTACATCACTGAGCGGGGATGTGACGTCCTAATTCATGAGCGCTTTAACACTATGGATGTGGTTTACGGGGTTTATGCCCTTGATTATGGACCTTTGTACCTCTAATCATTTAACCTGACTTAGCTTCACAGCTACGTCTACGAGCGGTGATGTGACAATTCTAAGTCGATGTCTAGCTATTATCACGTTTAATTAACCAAGCAAGGCAAATTAGGTATAGTTTGTATCCTAACCGCAAATCTTATGGTAAAGACAAGAACTAGTTACCTGCATCTTTAGTTCTAACCTAGGGTTACTCTTTTGAGCTTTTGCCTAAGCTTAACAAGTTTGTTTTCATGGTGATCAAGCATAAAAACAACAATAATTAAGAATTCAAGACAAAACAACAACAAAAACTCAAACGAAATATGAAAATTGAGCAATTACATTCCTATCGTGTGGCCTCAACCCTAGAGGAAGGGTTTTAGCCGCTCATGTTCGTACAATTACTTAAAAACATATTTAATGTAACATACTTACAAGAATGATTAAAAAAGACTGACAAACTTTGAACCCTAGGTGAAGTTCTTCGCTTCTCCCTTCGCTCCTCTCTGCTTTCCCAAAATATTTATGTGATAAATGATTTTAGGAGCTAACTGTTTAATTTATACTAAATGGAAATTTGAAAATTTTCCCGGCCATGGAACAGCCCCGTGCCACACTTCCCATCGTGCAGTACCAGCTTCGTGGCAAGGAGGTATCGCCAGGTTCACTGGAATGTTGGCATTAGCAAGGCATGGGCGATAGTCGTCGGGCGTGGCATGGAAATGGATGCAGTGAAGGCAGGCGTAGCACGACCTTATTGCGCGGCATCACTGGATTGGCATGTCATTTGCGCGCATGGAATGGGGGGTGGCACGACACTAGGCGCGACACACATACAGTGTGGCACGCTGCCTAGCGCGGCCAGCTTTCCCTTGGCATGTCCACTTGTGTTCTTTTGCACTTTGTTTCGAGCTTCATCCTTAAGCCTCAACCATCATTATTTAGTCCCTCCTATGCATTTTACAACTACAAAACAAAGACTAATCATGTTGGTTATTTTACGCATGAAATTACAAAAAATCACATGAGAATATAATCAATTAAATTAACAAACATGACTAAGATTAAGTTATAAAATAGCACTTAGGCACGTAAATATGCCCAAGATCACTACCCCACACATAAAGCCTTGTTCGTCCTCGAAAAACTCTATTATATCTCATGCGCATGAAGAACTCATACATAGCTAATTGAAACAAGATGATTCAAGCTACGGGTACACTGATTGTTTTAGATAGCAATTTTAAAATAGAGCATGCAATTCTCACCATTAAAACCCCATATAACTAAGTTAAAACTTCCTAGCCTCAAGAATCAACTCTTAAACTCAAAAAATTCATGCAAATCAACCAATTAAGACATCCGACAAGAATTTTATCCTTCATCAAACATGTGCCCTCACAACGAGAGAGTTACCCATTTTTTCACTCTCAAGTTTTGAAATTATAACATGTATGTGTATATGAATAAGAAATAAGCTCACTCTCACAAAGAATTCACATGCAACATGTATTGACCCATAAGCTTGCCTTTAGTGTTTTACTCCACTAATTTAGCAATGTTTTAAAGTAAGATCAAGTAGGACTTATTGGGTTGTCATGTAAGCTAAGGAACGAGTAGGTACTATTCTGGCCAGTAATAGTGACTATCTTCTTTAAGATATTTCAATATATTACACATTTATTGCGGAGATCTATCCTTTTACTTCACCTTTATTCTTTTCAACTCCTAATTTCCCCTTTGTTTTCCCAATTCATTAGGCACACTTAGGCTATAAGTAAGGAGTACTTAAGCAATGTTTTTTCTCTTTTCTTCTTTTACTCCCTACCAACACTTATGCATTTTTAAACAAGTGCACCTCTAGTCTTTTCTTCAAATCCCATAACTACTATTTTCCTTCTTCTTCCAACTTCTCACTCCTTAACTTGTTTTGCATTTTGACTTAAGCGCTTAGGAGTTTTGGATCAAATTCAAGGTTATTGTAAAGAATGGATTAAGCTCATATAGTGGCTGGCAAAGAATAGGATAAAGGCTCAACGGGACTAACTAGGATCATATATTAGGGTAGGCAAAGCGATGGATAAAAGTTAGGCTCGATCAAAGAAATGCCTAAATCATCTCATACTATTCACATCCCTCATTTCATTTTTTATACACACCAGGCAAGTTCTAGACAGTACACAATAGCATCGAATATTCAAAAACCTTACACTCACAGCACATGCTCAATTCAAGACAAATTCAGTAGACTTTTTAACTCAGCTAATCACAAGAATTCAAAATTAAGCTTTGAGCACATAAAAGTCACATTCAAGAGCCTAGGTGTCTCAAACAGAGTTATTCAATTGCTAGTAATCTTCAAAATTAACTTAACTTGCATCTCACAATCATGCACAACACATAACAAGAACATCAAACTATCAATTAGCTAAGGGTTCACGACAAAAACCTATTGACTACATTTCCCTCAAGACGGTCGTCATTCATCCATTATTGGGAAAAGTCCCTAACTATGAATGAAAAGTTACGTACAAACAAAGGAAAATTTTATTCTCAATTCAAAGTTCCCCCATTCGAAGAAGAACGAAAAAGAAAAACCAAAGGGTGGGTGAATTTGGCTCAACTTCAACTTTATCAGTACACACAATTCAGACCAAGCACCAACTTCACCCAAATTCATTAAGCACAAAATTTTTGAAACTTCCCTCACCCCACAATTGAATTATGCTATGTCTCCAAAAGCATCAAGTAAAATCAACACAAAGGTGAGAAATACTTCCTGAGGCCTCTAGGCCTAGCTAACAACATATTTTTTTGCATTGTTGATCATGCACCAACTTCACACTCATCTTTTGTCATGCTCCTAGATTTTTCTTCCCTGGGTACTCAAACTTCCCCTGAATCTGTGCTTAACAACCAAACAAACAACACAGGTGAAAAATAACAAAATTCAAACACAAACTAAAAAGAAAAGGTACTTGTGATACTCTTGGGTTGCCTCCCAAGCAACGCCTAATTTTACGTCACGACACGATGTGGACTATCCTTCTTAGGATATCCTCAAACAAGTGTTCCCTTTCAAGTACTATCTTCTCCTCTCTTTGTTTTTAGAGGGAAACAACCTCCACTTTGTCCCTCTTTTCTTCCATCTTCTTATTCAATTTTAGCCCTCCATCAGACTCGGGCTGAAGTGTCAAAATATCTTGCAACAATGGGCCCATGGAATCTACCACCCCACACTTAGCATCTAACAACACACTGATCTTACAAAGATCTCTGTAGTGTGTGGGTGGGTTGATCTCTTGGTAAACTCTGAAGAGCTCTTCTTCATCATTGACCCTCATTTTAAGGGTAGCTGCTTTTACATTTATGATAGCTCCTCCAGTTGCCAAGAATGGTCGTCCCAAGATCGGGGGTACCTTATCATCAATGTTAAAGTCAAGAATTATAAAGTCAGCAGGTATAATGAATTTACCTACTTTGATAAGAAGGTCCTCTGTGATTCCCTCAGGTGCCATGGCAGACTTGTCTGCCAGCTGCAGTATTACTCTTGTGGGCCTCGGCTTACCCAATCCCAAGGTGTTAAATAGAGATAGAGTCATTAGATTTACTGCTTCCCCTAAGTCACAAAGAGCCCTTATAATTTCAGCTTCACCAATTTGTACGGGGAGGGTGAAGCTCCCTTGGCTCTTGAGCTTTTTCGGCATCTTGGTCATCACCCTTAGCTACACTCCCCAGTCAGTGCCGTTGTCTAGACATCCACCAACCTCACTTTGTTAGAGAACCACATCTTTTAAGTACTTAGCATACTTTGGCATCCCCTGCAAGACATCAAGTAAAGGAAAATTGATGTGAAGTTCCTTGAAAATATCAAAGAACTTTTTGAAACATTTTTCTCCTTGCTCCTCTTAAGCCTTTGTGGGGACGGTGGTGGAGGTCTCTGTGCTGGCCGCAAAGATGATTGTGCATTGTGTTTTGCAGCACTCTGGTTATCTCCTTTTTTAGTGGATGGACCCTGACTAACTAACTCCAGCTGCACCTCATTTTTCTTTTCTTTCGGTTGTGCATCAGCCAACTGCTTGCCACTCCTCAAACTGATGGCATTGACCTATCGGGGGTTTGTATTGGTATCACTGGGTAACCCTCCCTGAGGTATGGTATGCTGCGTAACTGCTAGCTGACCCATCTACTTCTCTAGATTTCCGGTGGCCATCTGCTGGTTTTTCAAATCTAAAGCCATCCTTGCCTGATTTTTTGCCAATTAGGTTTGAGTAGCCATAATTTTTGCAACATCTTGTCAATGTTGTTGCTGCTTGATTGACCACTCTTCTGCCTGTTTTGCTGCTGACACTGCTGCTACTGAGGCTGTTGGTAGCTCTGACTCTGATTGCCACCCCAAGAGAAATTGGGTGACTCCACCAATTTTTATTGTAAGTGTTCCCATAGTTTTGTTTGTTTCTCTAAACATTCCCCACAAAATTGATAGATTCTGGATTAGCCCCGCAAGAATCTGCATTGTGCCAATTATTACCACAATGTTCACACTAGCTAGGAGCCTACTGAATTTCATTCACCTGTCCCTTTGGTTGGTTCATACTCAGCTTGCTGAACTAAGTCATCATCTGGTGCTGCAATGACGCTAGCTGTGCTGCCAAGGCATTAACAATGTCCACTTCTATTAGCCCTGCTGCTCTCTTTCCTGCCCCTGTTGATGATTCATTATGCCACTCTGGGTTTCCTTGAGCAATTCTATTTAAGAGAGTGTATAGCTTATCATATGTCTTCTCCAACACTTGCCCACCCGATGCAGAGTCTAATAAGATCTCCATATGTGGGTCTAGACTTTCTACCAAGGTGTAAGCTAACACCTCATTGGACTGTTGGTGATGGGGGCAGTCTCTCAATAATGACTTGAATCTCTCTAAAGACAAATACAAATTCTCCTCCGACCACTGTTTGACACTTAAAATTTCATCTGAGCTTGGCAATCTTGCTTGAGAGGAAGAATCTGATGAGGGAATTCCTTGCTAGGTCGTCGCAAGAAGTAATGGAATTCGGTGGCTCAACCTTCAACCACCTCTTCGCCTCTCCCAATAGTGAAAATGACAGAGGGTGAGTCAGACATAATCAGTTAACACTCTGGTAGGGACGAAAGTGTCACTGATCTCCAAAAAGTTCTGTAAGTGCTGCTATGGGTCCTTATATGTCATTCCTGTGAACTGTCCACTAGAATGTAATAGCTGTACCATATTCTACTTAAGCTCAAAGTTTCCTCTTGGCTTTGATTTTTGGATACTGGAGGTCACATTTGTCGCTAGTGGGATTGCCGCTTCGCGAACTGGTCGGGCTGCCATTGGTTAAGGCAATAACTCTTCTTGCTCCGCTGGTGGATGCTGTTGTAAACGCTCTTGTATCCTATTTAGCTTCCACTCTAGAGATTCTCTCTGGAGCAAATGTAATTGATGTTCAGGCTCCAAAAAAGATTCCACCAACTCTCTATTCCTTGCCAGTTGTGCAAGGACAACCTGTTACCTGCAATTGAACATACTAAGAGCAAGTTTTTCAACACTTAAGGAAAAATAAAAATCACAGAAAAACTAAAAATTCACTAAAACGTTGCCAATCCCTGGCAACGGTACCAAAAACTTGCTGCACCCCAGCGCACGCAATCGTACAAGTAATATAGTGGCTCTTTTAAGAACTAGATGTCGAACCCACAAGGACTGGACTATTTCAGTGAATATTAAAGTTCAAGTGTTAAATTAACCTTCACAAGTGTTGATTGTAGAGATTTTGGAAAAAATTGTAATTAAATCTAGAAGTGATCACAAAATAGTCGGGAAACAATAACAAGAAGCATCTAGAGTCAAGGCCTGACGATCATGCAATGCTAGAATTCATGATGGTTTGAGTATTAAAAGTTAATTTGTTGTCTCACAAAGCTAAAATGCAGTGTTCAAGATCTTTTGAGCCTCTAAACACAACAAACTAGTCTCACACCTACATTGTTGAGTGGGGATGTGACGTCCTAATTCGTGAGCACTTTAACAGTATGGACGTGGTTTACGGGGTTTATGCCCTTGATTATTGACTTTCGTACATCTAATCGTTTAACCTGACTTAGTTTCACAACTATGTCTACGAGCGGTGATGTGACAATTCTAAGTCGGTGTCTAGTTATCATCTCGTTTAATTAACCAAGAAAGGCAAATTAGGTATAGTTTCTATCCTAACCGCGAATCTTATCGTAAAGACAAGAACTAGTTACCTGCATTCTTTAGTTCTAACCTAGGGTTACTCTTTTAAGCTTTTGCCTAAGATTAACAAGTTTGTTTTCATGGTGATCGAGCATAAAAACAACAATAATTAAGAATGCAAGAAAAAACAACAACCAAAAACTCAAACCAAAGATGAAAATTGAGCAATTACATTCAGATCATGTGGCCTCAACCCTAGAGGAAGGGTTTTAGCAACTCATGTTCGTACAATTACTCAAAAACATATTTAAAATAACGTACATACCAGAATGATTAAAAGAGAATGACAAACTTTGAACCCTAGGTAAAGTACTTCGCGTCTCCCTTCGCTCCTCTCTGCTTTCCCAAAATATTTACGTGATAAATGATTTTAGGAGCTAAGTGTTTAATTTATACTAAATGGAAATTTGAAAAGTTTTTTTGGCCATGGAACAACCCCATGCCACGCTGCCCATCGCACAACAGCAGCTCCATGGCATGGAGGCATTGCGTAGGTGCTCTGGAATGTTGTCATTTGCAAGGCATGGGAGATAGTCGTTGGACGTGGCATGGAGGCCATCACGCCTCTCGCATGCCGTTTCACGGACATGGACGTAGTGAAGGAAGGGCATGGCACGGGCCTATCATGCGGCATCACTGGATTGACATGTCATTTGCGCACATAACATGCTTCCTGGCGGGGCGCACGCACACTGTGCCACGCTGCCTGGCGTTGCCAGCTTTCCGTTGGCATGTCCACTTGCCTTCTTTTGCACTTTTTTCTGAGCTTCATCCTTAAGCCTGAACCATCATTATTTAGTCCCTCCTATACATTTTACACCTACAAAATAAAGACTAATCATGTTGGTTAGTTTATGCAAGAAATTACACAAAATCACATGAGAATATAATCAATTAAATTAACAAACATGACTAAGATTAAGTTATAAAATAGCACTTAGGCATGTAAATATTCCTAAGATCAATTCTTTCCAGCAAATTCATCAACAGGTTCCTCTCTTCAAGAAGGACAAAAAAGAGTTGAGAGGTAAGATCTCTAATTTTATGTAGAGAGATGGTGAAAGCTTGGCTCAGGCTCAGAAATAATATAAAGGCTACTTGAGAGATTTCCCGCACCACATGAAGACGAAGGAGATCATCAGGCAGAATTTTACAGAGGTGATAAAATAGGAGTAAAAAATATTTCTTGACGCTACTGCACAAGGAAGAATTTTGTCCAAGAGCTATAATGAAATTGAAGCTATTTTGAATCTTATGTCACTGGGGAGTCAAGACTATCAGGACTCAGATAGAGGGTTCACAGCAGCTAAGGTGCTGGAAAAACTCGAGGTAGATGGTGTGCAACAATCCAAGAAGATATCAATCAGCTGGTTAATGTGATTAGCAAGCTTGTGATCACACCAGCAGGAAGTCAAGTTCAGCAGGTTCATCAGGTCCAAACTCCACCACCATCATGTAAGGTGTGTGGAGAAGGCCACACTTATTTAAGTTGTCCACTAAACCCAGAATCTATATATTTGATGGGACAACACGGTCGTGGTAGAGTTTTTATAGGTAATACTTATAACCAGGGGTATAGGAATGCAGCCAATCCCTTAGGGGGAGAGAATCAGAATTTCCAATGGCCCCAGAACAACTATTCAAGGCCTTAGGGCCAACAGCTGAGCAGTTCATTAGAAGAAACAATGAAGTAGTGGATGGTTCAGTAGAGTCAGGTGGTTAATGAGATGCATAAGTCCATCCATGAGATAGAGAGAAGTTGGGGCAATTGACCCTTCAGTAGACTAACAGACCACAAGGGGCACTTTTGAGTAACACCAAGAAGAACCCTAAGGAAAAAATGAGTGCAATTTCTTTGCGCAACAGTAAAGAGCTGGGTGAGATGATTCTCAAAGATAAGAAAGTTGATGAATAGTAGGTTGTGATGTCTTCAAAAGAGGTTGTTGAGTCAAGAAACTCAAAGAAAAAGTTGTTAGAAGCCAGACCACCCCCTCCATTCCCACAAAGATTTAAGAAGTAGAAGAAGGACTCAGCCTACTAGAAATTTCTTGTTATGTTGAAGCAGGTACATGTTAACTTACCATGGGTGGAGCTTTTCTAGGAATTTCTGAAGTACGACAAGTATCTGAAGGATATTGTGGCAAACAAGAGGAGGCTTATGGAGTTTGACATTGTGGCTCTCACAGAAGAGTGCGGTTCTTGGGTGCAGAACGAAATTCCAAAGAAGCTGAAAGACCCTAGGAGCTTCACTATTTTGGTTGCTATTGGGAGAAGGGAAGTTGGTTCAACACTATGCGATTTGGGTGCAAGCATTAATCTAATGCCTGCATCCTTGTTCAGAACTTTGGGTTTAGGTGAACCACGTCCTACCACAGTAACTTTGCAGCTTGCTGACCAACCTCTTGCTTATCTTGATGAAATCATAGAGGATGTATTGATAAGGTTGGACATTTCATCTTACCAGTGGACTTCATAATCCTGTATTACGAATCACATGCAGTAGTTTCCCTTATTCTGGGTAGAGGATTTTTAGCTACCTCCAACGCAATTATAAAGGTGAAGTCAAGCAAGATGTTGATAACTGTGGATGGTCCAAAGGTAGTCTCTGAGGTGTTTAGAGCAGAAAGGATGACACCTCACTATGAGGACTTCACAGTGAAGCCAATGATAGAGCTTGGAGGTTGTAAGCAGGTAGTTGAGCAGCATTTGCTACATGAGAATTTAGCATGTTTTCAGGATACCAACTATCTCACTCGAATGAAGGAGTGAGAGTGAATTTCATCGTGCCGTGATGTTAAATCAAGCGCTGCATAGGAGGCATCCCATGAATGTCATGCCACGACTATAACTACAATGCTTGGTGGGAGGCAACCCATGTTTCTATCTTTTTTGGTTTTGCAAAGATAAACAGGGTTGGAGGCAAAAAGAGTGGGAAATGAGCTAAAAAAGATTAAGCATGGGGCAAGAAATCTGGCATGGGGCACCAGGTGTTATCTTTAGAAAAGAAAAAAATTTATGTTGGTGCTATGGGTGGCGCGCCGCACCAGACCTAGTCCACGAGGAAATTTTTTTTCTAAGTGTGTGGCGAGGTAACTAGCGCTACGCTAGGTATGTGATGTTCAAAATTTTTTTAGTCCATTCCCCCATTGTTTTCTTCTCCAAGAAGCTTGGTGAAGCTAATCTCTGCTACTTAAATAAGTAATTCTCTTCTTTCTTGGTTATTTAGCGTAAAAAGCATGCCCCCATATCCTTCTTCTCCAATTTAAAGACCCAAAATCACCATTGTTGATGAAAATCTTGAATTTCATAATATGAGTTTCATTAGCTTTAATCTCTCAAATTCTTTCATGATAATGTGTTATCCTTGTTTGGTTGCTTATTTTTTTGTTGAATGTAGTGATTTGAAGTTGTGGGATGAAGGGGGGGGGGGTGATGAATTAATTTTCATAAAATTTATGGGTAGCACATTGATTGTAGAGAGAGAAAGTGCATAGTTCTTAAATTCATAAATGTGAAGAATATTGAGTTGTTGAAAATTCATGTTAATTCATTGCGAATTATAGTAAATTTCATGTTGGTTGTTGAATGAATTGATTGTAACTACTTCCACGTGTGGGTTGATTGAATTGTGAACTAAAGGTAAGAAAGTGAAAAGATATAGCCAAAGTGAAGCATTCTTGAAAAGAAAAGAAAAATAAAAATAGAGGAGAGATGTGAAAAAATTCATGAACTTGGTTGTAATGTTAAGTTAGTGAATAATTTGGATGTTGATATTTGGAATGATAATGGGGGAAGTATTAAGTACCCTATTTGACAAACTCTCACGAGTATGCTAGCGAATTAAGTGTGGGTTCATTTTACACCTATTACACCTAATTAGCTACCCTTTTTGTTCATGAAATAATCTTGTGAAGTTCTTGGTTGTGATTGGTAGGTTCCATGGCATCAGAAGCTGACAAAGGAAAGGAAATAGAGGTAGATAACAAGGGTCTCAAGCGGCTTCGAAAAGGAACAAAAGGATCAATTTCATCGGCCAAGGAAGCCCTTTCTATAAGGTTCGAAGCAAAAGGGAATGAGCCTCATGGAATAACATGGGTCAACAAACAAAAGGAGTCCAATTATGCTCCTGAGAATTGGATTGATGAAGGCTGCCTCGCACTTGAATTTCCCACCATACAGGACAAGGTCCGTGAGTTGGGATTAGGTTATATCTTTGCCGAGCCTGAGGAGTGCATCCTCACTTTGGTGAGGAATTTTTTGCAAACTAGGACACTCCTTTTGGAGAGAGCACCAAGGTAAAAATACGGGGTCAGATGGTTCATTTCACTTTAAAGACATTCAATGCCTTCCTCAGAACACCTGCAATAGACCCATCTGAGTACCTCATTCTGCTAGAGAAGCCCTTATATCGCAACATTCACTATAATCTTTGTGGTGAACATTCATCCGCCCATTGCGCAAAGGACCACAAGGGCACTCACTCCACAGTTGCATTCTCCTACTTGAATAAGGAGGCAAAAGTTTGTGATGTTGGTTTGTGTCGTGATTCTCCCTGGGACACACATATCGGAGATCACTAGAGAACGAGTCGTGTTGGTATATGATCTTGGGTATAATCGCATCCACAAGTGCTACTTTATAACTCAATTTAGTCTTGTTTATCTACTTATTTAAATACATTTTCATGTGATTTTATGTAAATGTGAATATATACTATATACTAACCAACATGATTAGTCTTTGTTTTTGAAGGAAATAATGCATTGGAGGACCCAATCTATAATTTGGTGAAGTGGAGGAATGATATCGGGAGCGAAACACCAAAGTTGGAATAACTTAGGCGATTTCCAGAGGGCTTCTGCGATACCTCTGTGTCATGGAGGCAGTGCTCCGCGATACACTCCGTGTCACGGAAGCAGTGCTCCGCGATACACTCCGTGCCACGGAGCCATTCCATGACAGGCATAATTTTGCACAATTCTCATTTACTACAAATATGTCCCTTAGCTCCTAAAAAGAGGAAGTCACGATTTATTTTCTGAAAAACTGCCAAGGAGTGAGGGAGAAGTGGGAGAACACACCTAGGGTTCATCAATTTCATCTTTTCTTCTACCAATTCTTGTAAGTACATTACTTGAACAATGTTTTCTTGTAATTTTACGAACATGGGTGGCTAGAACCCTCCCTCTAGGGTTAAAGCCACAAGATATGATTGTGATTTTGCGATTTTGTTTTGGTTTTAAGTTATTGATTGTTGTTTTGTGTTGCATTCTTAATTATGGTTGTTTTTATGACTGATCACCATGAAAACAAGTGGATTAAGCCTAGGTACATGCTTGAGAAAGATGATCTAGGCAAGAATAAAAGAATGTAGGGAGCAAGATTGTATGTCACGATATAATTTGTGTTAGGATAGAAATATACCTAATACCTTTCTTGGTTGATAAAACAGAATGAGCTAGACACCAACTTAGAATTATTACATCACCACTCGAAGAAGTAGTTGTGAAGCTAAGTTGTGTCGAATGATTAGAAGTATGAGAGTCCCTAATCATATCCACGTAAACCACATCCACGTAATTGAATTGCCCACGAACTTGAAATAACATCCTCGCTCAACGATGTAGTAGTGAGGCTAGTTTGTCGTGTTTAGAGGTTCGGAAGGCCATGAACATGCAATTTTAATTATGTGAGACGACAATTGATAGTTTCATACTTAAACCATTACTTGTACTTAAACAATTTTAATAATACGGCAAATCTTAGTATCACATGATTATCCGGCTTTAACTCTAGTTTCTCCTTGAATTAGTTCAGAGTATTTCATTGACCGCCACTACACTTAATTAACTCTATTGAAAACTTCTATAATCAACACTTGCGGCATTTAATATCACACTTGAACTTGATAGTTAGCTAAATTGGTCCAGTCCCTGTGGGTTCGACATCCGGCTCTTAAAAAGGGCCACTATATTACTTGTACGACCCGTACAATTGCGGGACCCATCAAGTTTTTGGCGCCGTTGCCGGGGACTCAGTGAAGTTTAGTTAATTTTTTTGTTTTTGTGTGATTTTTAAATTTCCTTAAGTGTTGAAATTTTTTTTTCTTTATTAGTTTTAGAGTTATTTTAAATTTTTATTTTTAATCTGATACCCTTCTTAACATGACATCATAGAATATAAATGGGTTAAATGGTGGATACTCTTATTTTGATGAGTCTTGTCTAAATTGCGGAGGACCCCACTTATGGCAACATTGTAATACTTGTAATATATGCGGCGGTCAAAATGGCCATTGGAATGGTTGCCCAAATGCATACACTTGCAATATATGTGGAGGTCAAGATGGCCATTGGGATGGCTGTCCGAATGCATACTCCTCTCACCCAAGCCCCTACTATGATCCTTCTGTTGTTTTTGTTGATTATAGGCATGATGAAAATGAGGACTTGAAACGCCAAGCTCGAATAGAAGACATGCTAAAACAGATCCTTGAGCAAACATAAGCAATGAAGGAGGAGAGGGAAGCATTGAGAATTCAGCAAGATGAAAATGGAGAGGCCCTAGAAATGATGAGCGTCAAAATCTCGGAGATGATGGCTGAGGCTGAAGCTTATGGTAAACTGCAGGTAACGGTTATAGGCGATACTCAAGAGGAACTACAACAAGAAGACAAGGGTGAATTTTTGGAAGAAGCCCAACAATTAGAATCTCTTGAGAGTCCTCGTGATGGTCTCACACATATAGACAATCCATTTATGAAAGAAGAGATAGAGTTCCAACCATTTGACATTTATGGGGAGATAGATGTTGATGTGGAGAAGGTGTATACAAATAGGGAAGTCAAGCACAAAACAGTTTCATAAGTGAGGTACCTCACTCAAAGCATTTTTCGACATTAAGTTTGGTTGATAACCTAGAAATAGAGTTTTCCAGGATTGTAGAAAAAGGTATAGAGGAGGAACAAGCTCCGTATATTCTGGAATTTGCAGATTCTAATAGACAAAATGACTTCACTTACATAAGAGCCAATAAAGGCAAGAGGCGACATCTACTGTTTGGTCCTTTAAATTTTTCACCACCACCCTGGGAGCATAAGAGAAAATTAGAGAAGAAATTAGGGGTGAGATTCATATCCTCAAGGTGGAGGAAAAAGTGGTGAAACTTGATACGTCGTGCCGCGACATAAAATTAGGCACTTCTTGGGAGGCAACCCAAGGGTACCATGGGTACCATTTTAATTTCTTGCATTTAAGTTGATTTTATTTATTTTTCATCTTGTGTTGTTTTGGCGGGAAGCTAAGCACTGATGGAGGGGAAGTCTGAGTGCCCGTGGAGGAGGAAGCTAACAAGCATGGAAGAGAAAAAGTGTGGGGTCGAACACCCACTTGTGCAAAGTTGAAGAAAAGCATGCTATTATCTAGGCCTAGAGGCCTCAGTAAGTATTTCTCACCCTCTTTAAATTTTAATTTGATGTTATGAGGACATAGCATGATTCAAGGGTGGGGTGAGGGAAATTTCAAGGGAAATTTCAAAATTTTTTGTGCTTAACGATTTTTGTGAATGTAATGCTTGTGAGAAATATTTGAAAAATTTTTGTGAGTCAAGCATGACTTCATCACCCGTTGGTTTTTCTTTTCGGTTCCTTTCCAATGGGGGTTCTCTGAACCGAAGAATAAATATTTTCTTTGTCTGTATATAATGTTTTTAGTCATAGTTAGAGACTGTTTCCAACGATGGATGGATGATGACCATCTTGAGGAAAATTAGTCAATAGGTTGGTTTTTGAACCCGTAGCTAATTGATGGCTTGATGTTCTTGTTATGTGTTATACATGATTGTAAGATGCAAGTGTGGTTAGTGTTGAGGCATGTAAGAAGTGTATAACTTTTTTGAGACACCTAGGCGCAGAATTTGACTCTATGTGCTGAAAGCTTAATTTTGAATTCTTGTGATTAACTGAGTTAAGAGTCTACTGGATGTGTCTTGAATTGAGCATATGCTGTGAGTTAAAGTTTTTTGAATATTCCGTGCTATTGTGGAATGTCTAGAACTTGCTCGGTGTATATATAAAACGAAATGAAGGGTGTGAATTGTAGGAGATGATTTAGGCATTTCTTTGAATGAACCTAAATTTTATCCCTCACTTTACCTACCTTGAATATTGAATCCTAGTTAGCCCCATTGAGCCTTAAGCCTATTCTTTCATAGCTACAACATAAGCTTAATCCTTTTTCTTTCATTAGCCTTGAATTTGATCCAAAACTCCTAAGCACTTCAGGGAAAAATCCGAGGGAAGGAGTGAGAAGCATGAAAAAGAAGGAAAAGTAGCAGTTGTAAAAGTTGAGAAAGGTCAAGGGTGCACGTGTTTGAAAATGCTTGATTATTGGTAGGGAGTAAGAAAATAAATGAATGAAAAAAAAATTGCTTAAGCACTCCTTACTACTAAGCTGAGTGTTCTTAAAGAAATGGGAACTAGAAGAGAAAATTCAAGAGTGAAAAGAATGAGGAGGAAGTAGGAAAAGAGATGTCCTTAATTAAGGTTGAAGTTATTAAAAGCGCTTGGGGAAGATAGCCACTATTACTGGCCAGAATAGTACCTACCCGTCTCTTAGCTTACAATACAACCCATTAAGTCCTACTTGATCTTACTTTCATACATCCTTAAATTAGTGGAGTAAAACACTAAGGGCAAGCTTATGGGTCACTACATGATGCATGTGAGTTCTTTGAGAGAGCGAGCGTAATCTTATTCATATACCCATACATGTTGTGATTTGAAAATTTGTGAGTAAAAATGGGTAACTCTCTTGTTGTGAGGGCACATGTGTAATGAAGGATAACATTCATGTTGGATTTCTTGATCAGTTGATTTGCATGAGTTTCTTAGATTGAGAGTCGATTCTTGAGGTTAGGAAGTCTTAACATAGTTGTATTTCATTTCAATGATTAAATCGTGCATGCTTTATTTTTAGCTTGCTATCTTAAACAGTCATTGTAGCCGTAGCTTGAATTGTCTTGCTAAATTAGCTATGTGTGAGGCTTCATGTGCATGAGATGTAAAAGGTTTGTACGAGGACGAACAAGACTTTAAGTTTGGGGTTGTGATCTTGGGCATAATTGCATGCCCAAGTGCTACTTTATAAATCAATTTAGTCTTGTTTATCTACTTATTTAAATACATTTTCATGTGATTTTATGTAAATGTGAATATATACTAACCAACATGAGTAGTCCTTGTTTTTGAAGGAAATAATGCATTGGAGGACCCAATCTATGATTTGGTGAAGTGGAGGAATGATATTGGGAGCGAAACAACAAAGTTGGAATAAATTGGGCGATTTCCCGAGGGCTTCCGCAATACCTTCGTGTCACGGAGGCAGTGCTCCACGATACACTCCGTGTCACGGAGGCAATGCTCCAAGATACACTCCATGTCATGGAGGTAGTGCTCCGAGATACACTCCGTGCGACGGAGCCATTCCACGACAGGCATAATTTTGCACAATTCTCATTTACTATAAATAGGTCCCTTAGCTCCTAAAAAGTGGAAGTCCTGATTTATTTTCTGAAAAACTGCCAAGGAGTGAGGGAGAAGTGGGAGAACTCACCTAGGGTTCATCAATTTCATCTTTTCTTCTACAAATTCTTGTAAGTACGTTACTTGAACAATATTTTCTTGTAATTTTACGAACATGAGTGGCTAGAACCCTCGCTCTAGGGTTGAACCCACAAGATATGATTGTGATTTTGCGATTTTGTTTTGGTTTTAAGTTATTGATTGTTGTTTTGTCTTGCATTCTTAATTATGGTAGTTTTTATGACTGATCACCATGAAAACAAGTGGGTTAAGCCTAGGTAGATGCTTGAGAAAGATGACCTAGGAAATAACAAGAGAATGTAGGGAGCAAGATTGTATGTCACGATATAATTTGTGTTAGGATAGAAATATACCTAATACCTTGCTTGGTTGATAAAACGGGATGAGCTTGACACCAACTTAGAATTATTACATCACCACTCGAAGAAGTAGTTGTGAAGCTAAGTTGAGTCAAATGATTAGAAGTACGAGAGTCCCTAATCATATCCACGTAATTGAATTGCCCACGAACTAGAAATAACATCCTCGCTCAATGATGTAGTAGTGAGGCTAGTTTGTCGTGTTTAGAGGTTCGGAAGGCCATGAACATGCAATTTTAATTATGTAGATGACAATTGATAGTTTCATACTTAAACCATTGCAAATCGTAGTATGGCATGATTATCCGGCTTTAACTCTAGTTGCTCCTTGAATTAATTCAGAGTATTTCGTTGACTGCCACTAGACTTAATTAACTCTATCGAAAACTTCTATAATCAACACTTGCGGCATTTAATATCACACTTGAACTTGATAGTTAGCTGAATTGGTCCAGTCCCTGTGGGTTCGACATCCGACTCTTAAAAAGGGCCACTATATTACTTGTACGACCCGTACACTTGTGGGCCCCATTTGTATACATGCTGATGAAATGGTCACCTTTCAACTTTAGGGCAGTGCTCTGGGATAACATGAAGAGATCGAGGGAAAACTACAAGTGGAAGTACTGTTATGGCAGTCTCCTAAATCAATTTTTCAGAGGCACTGGCATTGAGGAAAAAGAGGCAGACCTTTACTCGTCTAGCAAAGCATCTAGTAGGCAAGATGATGGATGTCATGAAGGTAAATATGGACATCCCTTCTACATCTCCACTTCTCACTGTAGCTGTTCGCCAGGCTTGAGATGATAGCTGGAAAGGCTCACATGTTCTGCATGTTAGATTTGCAGTAGAGTATCAAAGACCGACCTTCCATAGATGATGAGATGGCGGCCCTGGAGGAGCGGTACCCACTCACGGAGAGTGTGATGTTGATGTGTCGAGTAGGACTAACTTTTGAGGAGCCGCTAGATGATGATGAGGCCACGGTGCTAACTGATGGGGTTGATGACTTGGACAATGATGAGGAGGATGATGCTGCCATGGAAGCCATGTCGATTGATGGCGAGGATGGTGATGATGATGATGATCAGGAGTACAATCCTGATGATGATGACTATGCATAGAGGCCTAGGAAGTTCCTTTTCTCTACCTACTTGATATATTTGTATGTGCACTGAGGACAGTGCATCGTTTAAGTGCGAGGTGGAGGAAAGATTTCCTATGTACTCTTTGTTTGCTATATTCATAGTTGGTCGTAGTATAGTTGTCATTCCCTTTGGTAGAAGCTCTATTATTGATTGGGTATGGTTTGTAATAGATGGTATTATTGATGACTGATAACCTGGATGATGCCTTGTGATGTTTGGATGATTTTGTTCGTCTCTGGTAGTTGAGTTGTTTAGTTTATTTTTGAGTCAAAGTTTTTTAATTTTTTGTTTTATGTGTCATCATACAGTAGTGACCCTTTCCTATGATAGATGGATGATGACCGTCTTAAGGGAAACTAGTCATATTTTTTTTATTTTTTAGGATTGAGTAATACATAATCACTTGTGTGCTCTTTGATATTTCACTCAGATGCTAAGCTACAGACAATGAAGTGGTCATCTTAATTGCATAAGTGAGAATTTCATGAGATACACACATAGTTCTTCAACTCGACTCAAGACACTTGCAGAGCTGAATAATGAAGAATGTCCTTCAATGTGATTGTATGAATGTGTAGCTATAGGAAACCGACTAGATTCTTAATGCCATGTGAGGTAAGCTTAATTGTTGTGCTTTGTACATATTGTAACATCTAGAACTTGCCTTAGTGTATGTTGGATGGCTAGTTGTTAAAAAGTTAAGAGATGATTATGGTGTTTCTTTGAAAAATCCATGTTTTCCATATTTGTTTTACCTTCCTGAACATCTTTCCTAGTTAACCCCCTTGAGCCATAAGACGTATTCTTTTTCTTAGCCACAAAATTAGCCTATTCAATTTTGTTGTGTGACCTCCACAATTGTTGATCCAAAGATAGTCTTAGGTACTTTGAGACCTGAAAGTGAAAGTCCACCAATGTATGAATGCTAAGGGGAAAAAATTGTGTGGAAAGTAAAAAGAGAAAGTAGGAAGAAGGGGTGTCCCCAAATATATTGTTTACTTACTGCTAGGGTAATGAAAGAGAGAGCTTTAATAATGAATATTCTTATTGATTCTGTGAGCAGGAACTAGCAGTCAAGTAGTGAAAAAAGGGGCATGAAAAGAAAAAACAATGGGTGAGTAGAGTGAAGGGTGAACAATAAAGGAAAAAGTGGTGGACTTGAAAGATGAAAAAAATGTCTTAAAAGTGCTTAGAATTAGTAGTCACTGTCAAAGAAAGATCATTCCTACCCGTCCCATAGCCGACACTACAACCAAGAAAAGTCCTAATGATCTTAATCTCTTTAAATAACTAAGTAGTCTAAGTGTACATAAAGGGCAAGCTTATGGCATGTTGCATATGTATGATAAATCATTTGTGAGTGTGAGTGTGCCTTGCTTATTATGTTCCATGCTTTGCATTGATAATTTGAGAGAGTAAAATCACTAAAAGTAAGGGGTATAAGATGTCTAAGTCGGTGTACTATATGTGGCATGTTTCGTATTTAATCATGTTGCCTTTATTTTGAAAAAAATGAGTCAGTTATAAAAGTTGTGTAGTATTGAATGAGAAAACTCTACATATGCTTGATGTGAATTGCTATAAATTGATGAACAACTTAATCGTATGCTCTATGCTAGTTGGTTGAGTAAGAATTGATAGAGGTGACAAGTGGTGAGAAAATATGAGTTTTTGCACGGAGTTGAGGATTGTTCGAGGACAAACAATGGTTTAAGTGTGGGGTGGTGATGTCGGGCATATTCTTATGCCCATTTGCCATGTTTTGATCCATATGTTTCCTTGTTTTGTGTTCATAATCCTTATGAAATGCATAAGTTCATGTTTTCGTGTGTCTTTTGAGTTAACAAATGTTTTGAGCAGAAAACCAAGGAAAAAGGACCCAAATGACCCAAGATGTGAAGAAAGAAGAGTTCGCGAAAGTCAGCCTGGGGCTATAGTTGTCATGGCATGCCAACCCCTAAACTTTAGAGAAATATGCGCCAAAATTGGTGCGATGGGTGGCATGGGGCACCAGGTCCCGAACTTCATAGGAGAATTTGATCAACACCTTAGAGAGATGAGAGGGGTGGAGTGCCCGAAGCATTCCAGACTTAGGAAATTTTTCCAACATTCTAGTGCTTTGGATAGAGTTGGGCACTAGAAAGGTTCCAATGCTCAGAAGTTTGACTAACACACTGGTGCTTTGAGTGGCTTGGGGTGCCCAGAGGATCCAGAGGTTCAGAAATTTGGCTAACACCTTGGTGCTATAGAAAATTGAGCAAAACTTGGGTCTATGGAGTGCACAGTGCGCCAAACCTATTCGGCTATGGATTTTGCTGATTTTGAAGCAAATTACTTGAGGGGAAAATCATCATTTGAGGGCTCACCTATAAATATAACATCTAGATCGTTTGTTATCAATCTTTCATCATTTTGTTTGATCGTAGTAAGAGTTGTAATGCATCTTTGGAGGAGAGAAAAATTCTTATCTTAGATTTCTTCTTTTCCCTATCATTTTACTTTGAATGATGATGATGTCTTTGTGTTTCTACTTGAACATGAGTGGCTAAACGCCTATTCTAGGATTTTGGCCATAACTATGCTTGAATTTTGAAAGATTAATTATTGCTAGTTTTGATTCATTGTTAACGGTTGTTTATATTATTTTAATTGCTTATTCGCTAGACTAATCACCTTGTGAATAAATCTGTCGGCTTTTGGTTGAACTCGGGAGAGGGAACTGAAAGGGTTAAAAGTAAATATAAAATGGAAATTCAAAGATCCTTTGGCCCATTGGTTGGAGGTTAGAAGTTGTTGATTAGGATATGGATATACCCTTTAACCCTGTTTAGTTGATATATAAATCATTGGTTGGAGGTTAGAAGTAGGCATAACCATCGTTTCATGTTTCTCCTGCAACTATAGGGATATAGGTGTTAGGGTTGATGTGATAGTTCTTGGATGCTCGGAAAAGTGGAAATAAATGGAAAAATAACTTGCAACTAGCAACCTTAGGAAGAATTAATCTAGTGTAATCAAGTCTTGATAACTCAACCTGAAGCGAAAGTGCCATTTCCCTAGATTTTCATCATCATTTGAAGTACAAAACAAGTTTGTAACAATCTTAGTTTATTAACTAAATTTGCATTTCATGTTTTAGTAGTTTAATCTCCAAACCATTCCCCATTTTATCTGTGTTGTTGGAAAAACGAAATAAAGAGTTAACCTTGAGCGATTAATTTAACAAGTCTCTGAGAGATCGATAATCAAACTTCACTGTCCTATATTACTTGATGGCCATGTGCACTAGCGTGCGCTTGGGCGACATCAAAATCCAAAATACAACCCACTGGAATTGACTTGAGAAGATGACATACAGATCATATGTCAAATGCATGGCCTATATGTGGTTCCATACTTGACATATGGACCATATATAAAATCTATAGATTGTATATCAGATTTATACCTAGTGTATGTCAATGTATATTTGAAGCATTTATACCTGCAAAGTTTACATAGGGACCATAGGTCAAAAGTATGGCCTATATGTGTAGTCTGTAGGTCAATATTTTTAAAAAACCATATATATATATTAGTCAGATATTTCATTTTACTTTATTTTTGGCCGACTTTTGAAAGAGAAAATACCCTAGAACTTCCTCTAATTATCTAAGGTGAGTTCAGAATATATTCTCAAGATTATTACATTAAATTAACAAGGATTAATGCTAGAATCATCATCCTAATCCCTAGATTTTAAGAATCGAATTCAAGGTGATTGAAGTGATTTTTTGGGTAGTCTTCATGAGGTAAGTCTCTTGATTAATTATTGTGATTAAAGGATTAATTGGGTTATGGTGTAGCTTATTGAAAGTTGTTACTAAAAATGGGTAATTCTTGAATTGGTCATTAACATAAATTTTTTCGAACACTAGTGTTTCCAAAAGAATGGATATTTATGATATTTGATCAAGGTTCTAAACTTTTTCATCAAAATTAATTGTAGAGTCATCATGGGACAGTGTTGAACACATTCAAACCTCTTTTAGTGGAGTTTGAGGGATATCACTTTTTGAACATACTTTTAACTTAAAAGAGGTTTTGAATAGGACTTTATGCGCATGCGGGACAAGCTCGTATTGAGACTTCGTATTTTGGTTTATATTATAATATATGAATAAAATGTGTTTTGGCCCGATGAATGGAATTTGTTGAATAATATTTAAACTAATGAATCTTTTATATTCTTTTCTACATGTCACGCCCCAAAACTGGGGTAGGGCGCAACTGGCACTCGATTCATGACCGATCGAGAAGCCGGCTATATAGCATCTATAAATGTAACACTAAGGCTGACCAAGCCACCTGTCACAACCAACCAAGATAAATACTGGGCCAATAATGGCTTGACAATTATAAATATGTAACCCAGAAAGCCGACAAGGCTACAATAAAGCTAAACAAAGCAATGAAAAACCAATACGACTACACAACCCACACTACTATACAAACTAGTCTACATCAGCCTCTACAGAGTAAAAAAACTGAAATGCACAGGACAGGGCCCCAACCTACCCATGCTGTACAAAAAACTGAAAATAGTCCAAACTAGGACATGGCTCCTGGAAAAGAGGAGCATACCACTATTCTGCTAAAATCTGGCTCCTACTACGTCCGATGATATGAGCCTCGGCCTGTACTAGCAGCTAGATTGCAGGATGAGTCCCAAGATGAAGGGACGTCAGTACGAATATAATGTACTGGTATAAGGCTAAAAATGGTAAACATGTAAGATAAAAATGATAACTAGGCTAGAAATAAGGAGTAGTAACAACCCAGAATCCCGAAAACAGAAACCTGACAATAACTCATTATTGAAGTGTAAATGCAACCATCAAATGCACAATAAAGACTATAACTTAAATGCCAGCAGACAGCCGACCATAAAATCTATATACAATTCTTACAGCCAGTGTACCACACCGTGGTAAAAATAAAAATACCTCTAGCCGGTGTACCATAACGGGGTAAAATCCATCCAGCCGGTGCACCGCATTGGGGTAAAAGAACAATACCTCCAGCCGTTGTACGACACCGGGGTAAAATCAATAAATCTTAGACAAAATCATAAATGGAGCCGATATGGCTTATACTGGACCAGCTCAATACATACAACATAGAAATGAAGAATACTAAACATGTGGCCTGCATAGGCCTCCCTCGTAATGCATAACTGGAACTGAGTACATATAACATGTAAAGCTAGAAAATAGAAATTAAATGCATGTATTAAAAACTTGTATAAATCATAAAGAACTACGGATGACCTATGAGTTTCAATAAAATTTATAGATCGTGTTCAAGGGACAAGAGAGCTTAGAAACTCGCTAGCATGTCGTTCGGCTTAAGGGAAAGGGCTTATGAAATCTCCCCTTGGCCTGACATATTTCATAACACACACATAAGATAAAGTAAAACCATAACCAGGAAATCCTAATTCGATAAGATCGTTTACCCTCAATAGCTTGCGACGTCTTTACGTGGCATAAAATCATTTACACGTCCTCAACTTGGCTCTTTCACCAATTTCAGTTAGAAACCAGACCTTTAAACACATTTAACATCACATATATATACAAGTGACATACAGTAAGGACCAGCTAACAATGCCCACGTTGAGGGGTCTCCAACTCAATGTACAACTACGACAACAATCAACACAATATCACACTTTAGATGTCTCACTTCGGCTAGGTATAATCTTAACATTTATCCTCAATAAAACATGGAACTTTAAAGCTTAAATTAAGCTTAACATACTGCCTCAATACTTTTAAATAGGTTTATGGCTCATTTGATTCACAACACACAAATCGTGCTTAGAAGAACGATAGACTGGGCACCTTACATACCTTTCTCCGGTGAACTTTTCTCTAGCCGATTTCCTATCTCAATGATCAGCCTTCAACCTCCTTAATCCAATGTTTTTACAGAACAATGACAAGCTTAATCTATAGCAAAAAAATACAGAAAAAATAACTAACCAGAGGCAGTCACAATAGCAACAACAACACACGGCAACATCAACAACATTTAGCCATTTTCTCGACTAGTTTTCACTAACTTTTGAGGGTGACAAAAGAGGGAAATTTTACCTTAGTTTTTCTGTAATTATACCCTCAATATGAATTATAATTCCAGTAAAATAAACAGCCAAAACTCCTAAGGAAAACGAGCAAAACTCAGCTCACAAACAGTCCATCGGCAACTCACTTAGCTGCCAATTTCCAGATTTTCGCTTTGCAATTTGAGAGGTTTAAAAGGGGAGAAATCCTTACCTTTTCTCCTGATTTCAAAACCTACTCAAAGATGGATATATTTTCAGTCCAAATAGATTTTGAAACGCAGAAAAACGTCTTCAAAACCTTGCCAAAACGAGCTCCAAAACAGCCCCTAACATACTTGGCAAGGTAATCTCAACTTATCTTGTGATTTTCTTGATCTTTGCTTGATGTTACTCCTTGATTTTCTTTGTCCTAGCTGCCGGAATTGAGAGAGAAATGGAATCCTTAGCAATCAGGTCGATTTAGATTTAGCTAAAAATGTTTTTTACAAGTGAAAAAACAGATTTTAAGTAAATAGTGTGGTGGAGGCGCTAGGGCGTCATGCACGCGTCACTGCTCGCGATGCTTCAGTAAAATGGCCATAAATTCTTACTCGGAACTCTGATTGACAAGAGGTTTGATGTTCTGAAAACTAGACTCAAAGACCTTTAATACGAAAGGTCGTAGGTCTTCCAATTCATTATATATTTGGTGATATGATCGTTTAAATTTGACCCTTGTTTATGAACTTCACATACTCTTTGATTTTTTGATCGTACCCATTTCCCTTGTCATATACGACCAATATACAACCCATACTTTCCTTAACCTAGCATAAAAACATCAAATAATCACGAAAAATTTTATAGGGTGTTATATTCCCCCCCCCCCACAGGAAAATTTGTCCACGAATGAAAATTAATTTCACTTAATATGCTTTAAAATAGATACTCAATAACTTAAATATCAAAAATATATCTTAACATCACGTCGGCATCGTAAATAGGTGAGGATATTTATTCTTCATTTCCTCCTCAGCTTCCCATGTCACTTCCTCGATGTTATTACTTCACTATAATACTTTAACTGAGGCGACTTCTTTGGTTTGAAGTTTCTTGACTTGCCGGTCAAGAATAGCAACTGGAACCTCGGTGTAGGTCATCTCCTTAGAAATTCAGACATCATCGATAAGCATAACATGGGTTGGATCTCGTATATACTTCCGCAACATCGATACATGAAATACTGGGTGGACTGTCGCTAACTCTGGTGGCAACTCCAACTCATAGGCCGCTTTTCCTATCCTGCGGATAACTCTGCAGGGCCCAACATATCTAGGAATCAGCTTGCCTTTTCGGCAAAATCGCATAACGTCTTTCATAGGCGACACTTTTAGGAAGACCCAATAATTAACAACAAACTCCAGTGATCGACGATGTACATCTACATAAGACTTCTACCTGCTCTGGGCTATGTGAAGTTGATCTCTAATAAGTTTCACATTGTCAATAGCTTGCTGCACTAAGTCTGGCCCCAATAACTCTACCTCACTGAGTTCAAACTAGCCCACTGGTGACCTGCATTTTCGCCCATATAAAGCTTCATATGGAGTCATCTGAGTACTTGCCTGGTAGCTGTTATTATAGGTGAACTCAATCAAGGAAACATGATCATCCCAGCTTCCGCAAAAATCTAAAATACTGGCACGCAACATATCTTCAAACGTTTGAATGGTGCGTTCAGCCTATCCGTCTGCCTGAGGATGAAATGCGGTGCTGAGGCTTACTTGAGTGCCCAGGCCTTTCTGGAAAGACATCCAGAAGTTTGTTGTGAACTGAGCACCTCTGGCAAAAATAATGGACAAGGGGATGCCATGTAGGCGAACTATCTCTTATATATAAATCCTAGCATAATCCTCTGCAGCTATGTGGTCTTAACTGGCAAGAAGTGAGCTGATTTAGTTAATCTATCAACTATTACCCAGATAGAATTATGCTTCCTGCTCGTTCTAGGCAATCCTATAATAAAATCCATATTAATCACCTCCCACTTCCAGGCTGGAATTTCTATATCTAGCACCCAACCTCCAGGCCTCTGGTGCTCAACCATCACCTGTTGGCAAATTGGACACTGAGTCACAAGATCGGTGATGTCCTTTTTCATGGCATTCCACCAATATAGCTGCCTCAGGTCATGACAAAGCAACCACTGATCGTTCTTGATCTGCCTCGACCCTATCTGAACAATACCTCATAAAGTGCCCTGGCTGCCCACAATGATAACACACATTCTGCCCCTGACGACACTGACCTTAATAAGATTTCCCACATTGGGGACAAGGCGGCAATGGTGGTCGCCTCTGCACCACCCGCTCCTGTTGTCGAGAGCTAGATGAAGCTGGGCCTTGGTCCCTTCTCTATCCCTGAAACTGAGGTGGAGCACTACCTATTGGCCAAACTGACTGCCTGGATGACTGAGCTCCTGGGTCACCCTGCGTCCCTATGTAAGGACCCACAGTCCTAACTCTCTTTCATTGCTCCTGATGTCTCCGGGTATCGCGTAATTGATGAACCAAATCCTCTTCCCTCTGGGCGAAAGCCTAAATTCGCAAAATGTCCATGTGCACCTAAGTAGATACCCCCAAGCAATCTCGTGATATATGAAGCTCCAACCCTAACCCGAACCGATGAACTTTATCCTCCATATTGGAACCATGTGAGGAGCATACCTAGAAAGAGAATTAAACTGAAGAAAATACTCACGCACACTCATACTTCCTTGCTCTAGGTGCAAAAACGGCTCTGCTTGAGCCTGTCGAAGCTCTCGGGGTAAATAGTGGTGCATAAACGCCTCGGAGAACTCTTCCCCACTCAACTGGTGGTGCATCAGCTCCTCTGGATCAAGCCCAAGCCTCATACCACAATATGGCCACATCACGTAGTCTGAAAGCCTCCAACTCTACTTCCTCAGTCGTTGTAGCTCGCATCACCTTTAACACCCTATAAGTCTGATCGATAAAGTCCTGAGGATCCTCGCTCGGGTCTGATCCGGTGAATATAGGAGGGCTCAAACTTAAGAACTCGCGTGCCCTAGAACTCTCAATTGTCTGACCTCTATGTCTCTCCAGCACCTCCAGTCGTCGCTCTTGACCTGCGGCTATACGAGCCATCAGCTGAACAACTCCCTCAAGACCTTGTCTTTCCGGAACAATTGAAGGTACCACAGGCATGAGAGGGTCTTTCACTTTACTACCCTCAAGTATTGCTAGTGCAAGAGGAGCTGGAGGTCTATCTGTCATTGCTCTGTCTGGTGCGGGAGGAACTGTAATACTTGGGGCAGGAGATTCACTCTGAGCCTCTGACCTGTCTCTCTGATCCACTGGAGGGAGACTAGTACCCTCCCACTGTGGCAATCAACCTTGTAGTCATCTTCCTTGACATAGGCATACTATGAAATAATAACACGATTTAGATATCACAATACTTATGAGCTCGACCTATAACACGAACTATTAGTAAAAGAAGTGAAACAATTCCTAAATGTCCTGTACCCTCCTGATTATAAGTATGGTGAACAACGTACCCATAAGCAAGACTCTACTAGACACGACTTTGTGGACTCCCTAGGACACGACTTTGCTCTGATACCAAGTCTGTCACACCACAAAACTGGGTAGGGCACAACTGGCACTCAATACTTGATCGATCGAGAAGCCGGCTATATAGCATCTATATTTGTAACACTAAGGCTGACCAAGCCACCTGTCACAACCAACCAAGATAAATACTAGGCCAATAATGCCTTGACAATTATAAATATGCAACCTGGAAAGTCAACAAGGCTACAATAAAGTAAGCAAAACAATGAAAAACCAATACGACTACACATCCCACACTACTATACAAAGTAGTCCACATCAGCCTCTACAGAGTAAACAAACTGAAATGCATGGGACAAGTCCCCGGCCTACCCATGCTATGCACAAAACTGAAAATAGTCCAAAGTAGGACGTGGATCCTGGAAGAGAGGAGCATACCACTATTCTGCTGAAATCTGGCTCCTACTATGTCTGATGATCTAAGCCTCGGCCTATACCTGCAGCACGATTGCAGGAAGGGTCCCAAGATGAAGGGACGTCAGTAAGAATAAAATATACTGGTATGTAAGGCTGAAAACGGTAAACATGTAAGATAAAAATGATAATTAGACCAAAAATAAGGAGTAGTAACAACCTAGAATCCCGAAAATAGAAACCTGACAATAACTCATTATTGAAGTGTAAATGCAACCATCTAATGCAAAAGAACGACTATAACTGAAATTCCAGTAGACAACCGACCATAAAATCTATATACAATTCTTCCAGCCAGTGTACCACACCGGGGTAAAAATAAAAATGCCTCTAGCCGGTGTACCATACCGGGGTAAAATCTATCCAGCCGGTGTACCACAGCGGGGTGAAATAACAAGACCTCCAATCGGTATACCACACCGGAGTAAAATCAATAAATCTTAGACAAAATTATAAATGGAGCCGATATGGCTTATACTGGACCAACTCAATACGTACAACATAGAAATGACGAATACTAAACATGTGGTCTGCATAGGCCTCCTTCGTAATGCATAACTGGAATTGAGTACATATAACATGTAAAGCTATAAAATAGAACTTAATTTCATGTATTAAAAACTTGTATAAATCATAAGGAACTATGGATGACCTAAGAGTTTCAACAAAATTTATAGATCGTGTTCAAGGGACATTAGATCTCAGAAACTCGCTAGCATGTCGTTCGGCTTAAGGGAAAGGGATTATGAAATCTCCCCTTGTGCTGACATATTTCATAACATATACATAAGATAAAGGACAACCATAACCTGGTAATCCTAATTCGATAAGCTCGTTTACCCTCAATAGCTTGCGACGTCTTTATGTGGCTTAAAATCGTTTACACGTCCTCATCTTTGCTCTTTCACCAATTTCAGTTAGAATCCAGACCTTTGAACACATTTACCATCACATATATATACACATGACATACAGTAAGTACCAGCTAACAACTCCCACACTAAGGGGTCTCCAACACAATGTACAACTACGACAACAATCAACACAATATCACACTTTAGATGTCTCACTTTGGCTAGGAATAATCTTAACATTTATCCTCAATAAAACATGGAACTTTAAAGATTAAATTAAGCTTAACATTCTTCATCTATACATTTAAACAGGTTTCTGGCTCATTCGATTCACAACACATGAATCGTGCTTAAAAGAACGATAGACGAGGCGCCTTACATACCTTTCTCCAATGAACTTTTCTCTAGCTGATTTCCTATCTCAATGATCAGCCTTCAACCTCCTTAATCCAGTGGTTTTACAGGGAAATGATAAGCTTAATGTAGCAAAAAAAATCCATCCAAAATAACTAACCAGAGGTAGTCACAATAGCAACAACAACACAGGGCAACATCAACAACATTTAGCCATTTTCTCAACTAGTTTTCACTAACTTTTGAGGGAGAAACAAGAGGGAAATTTTACCTTAGTTTTTCTGTAATTCTACCCCTCAATATTAAGTATAATTACAGAAAAAGAAACATCAAAAAATCCTAAGGAATACGAGGAAAACGCAGCTCACAAACAGTCTATCGGCAGCTCAACTTAGCTGCCAATTTCCAGATTTTCGATTTGCAATTTGAGAGGTTTAAAAGGGGAGAAATCCTTACCGTTTCTCCTGATTTAAACACCTACTCAAAGATGGATATATTGAAAGTCCGAATAGATTTTGAAACGCAGAAAAACTTCTTCAAAACCTTGCCAAAATGAGCTCCAAAACAGCCCTTAACATTCTTGGCAAGGTAATCTCAACTTATCCTGTGATTTTCTTGAACTTTGCTTGATGTTCCTCCTTGATTTTCTTTGTCCTAGCTGCTGGAATTGAGAGAGAAATGGAATCCTTGGAAATATGGTTGATTTAGATTTTTCTGAAAATGTTTTCTACAAGTGAAAAATCAGATTTTAAGTAAATAGGGCGGTGGAGACGATAGGGCGTCATGCCTGCGTCACCGGTCGTGTTGCTTTAGTAAAATGCCCATAACTTATTACTCTGAACTCCGATTGACAAGAGGTTTGATGTTATGAAAACTACACTCAAAGTCCTTTAATTGGATATGTCGTGGGTCTTCTAATTCATTATATATTGGGAGATATGTTCATTTAAAGTTTACCCTTACTTATGAACTTTACATACTCGTTGGTTTTTTGATCGTACACATTTCCCTTGTCATCTCCGACCAATAAACAACCTGTACTTTCCTTAACCTAGCATAAAAACATCAAATAATCACTAAAAATTTTCTGGGGTGTTATATTCCCCCCTGCCCCCTTAGGAACATTCGTCCTTGAATGGAAATTAATTTCACTTAATATGTTTCAAAATAGATACTCAATAACTTAAGTATCAAAAACATATCTTAACATCACGTCGGCATCGTAAATAGGTGAGGATATTTATTCTTCATTTCCTCTTCAGCCTCCCAAGTCACTTCCTCGATGTTATTACTTCTCCATAATACTTTAACTGAGGCGACTTCTTTGGTTTGAAGGTTCCTGACTTGCCGGTCAAGAATAGCAACTGGAACCTCGGTGTAGGTCATCTCTTAAGAAATTCGGACATCATTGATAGGCATAACACGGGTTAGGTCTCCTATACACTTCCGCAACATCGATACATGAAATAGTGGGTGGACTGCCGCTAACTTTGGTGGCAACTCCAACTCATAGGCCACTTTTCCTATCCTGCGGATAACTCTGTACGGCCCAACATATATAGGACTCAGCTTGCCTTTTTCAGCCAAATCGCATAACGCCTTTCATAGGCGACACTTTCAGGAAGACCTAATCATTAACAACAAACTCCAGTGATCGACGGTGTACATCTGCATAAGACTTCTGCCTGCTCTAGGCTATCTGAAGTTGATCTCTAATAAGTTTCACATTGTCAATAGCTTTCTGCAATAAGTCTTGCCCCAATAACTCTACCTCACTGAGTTCAAACTAGCCCACTGGTGGCCTGCATTTTTGCCCATATAAATCTTCATATGCAGCAATCTGAATACTTGCCTGGTAGCTGTCATTATAGGCAAACTGAATCAAGGAAACATGATAATCCCAGCTTCCGCCAAAATCTAAAACATAGGCACGCAACATATCTTCAAGCATTTGAATGGTGCGTTCAGCCTGTCCGTCTGTTATGGATGAAATACGGTACTAAGGCTTCCCTGAGTGCCCAGGCCTTTCTGGAAAGACTTCCAGAAGTTTGCTGTGAACTGAGCACCTCTGTTAGAAATAATGGACAAGGGGATGCCATGTAGGCGAACTACTTCTCGTATATAAAGCCTAGCATAATCCTCTGCAGCTATGTGGTCTTAACTAGCAAGAAGTGAGCTGATTTACTTAATCTATCAACTATTACCCAAATAGAATCATACTTCCTGCTTGTTCTAGGAAATCAAGTAACAAAATACATATTAATCACCTCCCACTTCCAGGATGGAATTTCTATATCCTACACCAAACCTGAAGGCCTCTAGTGCTCAACCTTCACTTGTTGGCAATTGGGACACTGAGTCACAAGACCGCTGATGTCCTTTTTCATGCCATTCCACCAATATAGCTGCCTCAGGTCACGATACATCTTTGTGGCACCTCGGTGTACTGAATATCGAGAATAATGAGCTTCATTCATAAATTGTTCCCATAGTTCACCCACATTAGGTACACATAGATGGCCCTGGTATGTAAGAACTCCATCGGGTCCACAATCAAATAGGCTCTGCTTTTGTTGTCGTAGACTTAACTTCTGCTACTAAGGAAGATTCTGCTGTTTTTTTGACAATAACACCCCCATCTTCGATATCCAGTAACCAAATGTGTAAGTCAGCAAACCGCCGTAGAGCCTTCATCATTTTAATCCTTTCAACCTAAATATGACTCAAGCTACCCATAGACTTGTGACTTAGCACATCAGCTACAACATTTTCCTTACCCGGATTATACAGAATGCTAACATTATAATCTTTCAGCAATTCTAACCACCTTCTCTGGTGTAAATTCAACTCCTTCTGCTGAAACAAATACTGGAGGCTCTTATGATCTGTGAAGATATCAACATGTACACTGTATTAGTAGTGGCGCCAAATATACAATGTAAATACCACTACGCCCAACTCAAGATCATAGGTAGGATAATTTTGCCCGTGCTTCCTCAACTATCTAGAGGCATAAGCAATGACTTTGCCATGTTGCATCAGAACACAACCTAGCGAATTCTCGAAGCATCACAATAGACCACATAACTCTCGACACCCTCTGGAAGAGTCAGGAAAGGTACTAAAGTTAGCCTATCCTTCTATTCCTGAAAACTTCACTCACATGCCTCTGTCCACTGAAATTTAGCTGCTATATGAGTAAAATTTTTCAATGGTGCAGAGATAGTAGAGAAACCTTCCACAAATCGGCAATAATAACCTTCTAACTCCAGAAAGCTGTGAACCTCTATAGGATTCAAGGGTCTTGGCCAAGTCTTTACTGCCTCTATCTTCAGACTATCCACTCTTATAACTTCAGCAGTAATTATATGACCAATGAATGCCACAGATGTTAGCCAAAACTCATATTTAGAAAATTTAGCATATAACGAGTGCTCCTATAGAGTCTGTAATACTGCTCTCAAATGACTTGCATGCTCGGCCTTGGATCGCAAGTAAATCAGAATATCATCAATGAAAACGATCACAAATACATCAAGAAAAGGCCTAAACACCTGATTCATCAGGTCCATAAAAGCTGCTAGGGCATTAGTAAGCCCAAATGACATCACTAAGAACTCATAATGGCGATACCTAGTCCTGAAGGCAGTCTTGGGGATATCAACTTCGCTAACCCGTAACTAATGGTACCCGGATCTCAAATCAATCTTTGAGAAGCATCTGGCACCCTGTAACTGATCAAACAGGTCATCAATCCTGGGAAGTAGGTACTTATTCTTAATTGTAGCCTTATTTAGCTGCTTATAGTCGATACACATTATTAACGACCTGTCTTTCTTTTGCACAAAGAGCACTGATGCACCCCAAGGAGATATACTAGGTGGAATGAATCCCTTCTCGAGCAGATATCTCAACTACTCCTTTAATTCCCTTAGCTCTATTGGAGCCATTCTGTAAGGAGGGATTGATATAGGCTGAGTACCTGGAAGTAGATCAATAGCAAAATCTATCTCCCTTTCAGGAGGAATTCTAGGCAAATCCCCTGGAAAGACCTCAGGGAACTCATTTACAATAGGAATTGACTGGAGAGTCGTAGGCTCACATTCAAAGTTTCTTACTCGAACCAAGTGAGAAATACAACCTTTGGACATCGAATTCTAAGCCTTAAGGTATGAAATAAACTTACCTTTAGGCGAGTGGCATTACCTTGCCATTCTCGGTCTAGCTCGCCGGGAAAATTGAATCTGACAACCTTAGCTCTGCACTCAACATTAGCATAACATGCCACCAACAAATCCATACCCAAAAAGACATCAAAATCAACCATTTCAAGCTCAAATAGATCATCTAATGTTAATCGATCACATACCAATACTATGCTGTTTCGGTAAACTCGTCTAGCTAACACAGATTAGCCAATTTGCATAGAAATAGAAAACGGTATAGATAATAACTCAGGGACTGTCTCGAACTGACTCGCAACCAATGGTGTGACATCAGAGAGTGTAGAACCAAGATCAAGTAAGACATATACTACACAAGAATAAATAATCAAAGTACCTATAACAATATCAGGTGAGGCCTCCTGGTCCTGTCGATCGCCCAAAGCATAAAATCGATTCTGGGTTGCCCCAAAAGTAGAAGCCTCTCTCCCTATGCCTCCGCCAAGACTTGTTGTTAGCTAAGGATCAGGTTTGGGAGGTCGAATGGAGGATGACAAAGCAAGCACTGATCGCGCTTGATCCGCCTCGACCCTATCTGAACAATCCTTCATGAAGTGCCCTGCCTGCCCACAATGAAAACATACATTATGCCCCATACGACACTGACCTGAATGAGATTTCCCACACTGGCTACAAGGAGGCAATGGTGGTCGCCTCTGCACCGCCCGCTCCTGTCGTCGAGAGTTAGATGGAGCTAGGCCTTGGTCCCTTCTTTGTGCCTGAAACTGAGGTAGGGCACTCCCTATTGGCCTAACTGACTGCCTGGATGACTGAGCCCCTGGGTCACCCTGTGGCCCTCTGTAAGGACCCACAGTCCTAGCTCTCTTTCGTTGCACCTGCTTTCTCCGAGTATCCCATAATTGATGAACCAAATCCTCTGCCCTTTGGGCGAAAGCCTTAATTCGTGAAATGTCCATGTGCTCCTAGTAGATACCCCCAAGAAATCTCGAGCTATATGAAGCCCCAACCCTAACACGAACCAATGAACTCTATCCTCCATCATTTGAACCATGTGAGGAGCATACCCGGCAAGAGAATTAAACTGAAGACAATACTCACGCACACTCATACTTCCTTGCTCTAGGTGAAAAAACTACTCAGCTCGAGCCTTTCGAAGCTCCCGGGGTAGATAGTGGTGCATAAAGGCCTCGGAGAACTCTTCTCACTTAGCTGGTGGTCCATCGGCTCCTCTTGATCAAGCCCAAGCCTCATACCACAATATGGCCACATCACGTAGTCTGAATGCCGCCAACTCTACTTCCTTAGTCGTTGTAGCTCGCATCACCTTTAACACCCTATAAGTCTAATCGATAAAGTCCTGAGGATCCTCCTTTGGGTCATATCCGGTGAATATAGGAGGGCTCAAACTCAAGAACTCGCGTGCCTTGGAACTCTCAATTTTTTGGCCTCTATGTCTCCCCATCGCTTCCAATCGTCGCTCTTGACCTGCGGCTATACGAGCCATCAGCTGAACAGCTCACTCACGACCCTGTCCTTCCAGAACAATTGGAGGTACCACAGGCATGGGAGGGTCTACCACTCTACTACCCTCAAGTACTTCTGGTGCAGGAGGAGCTGGAGGTCTATCTTCCATTGCTCTGGCCGGTGCGGGAGGAACTATAATATTTGGGGCAGGAGATTCACTTTGAGCCTATGATCTGTCTCCCTGATCCACTTGAGGGAGACTAGTACCCTCCCCAACGGCTATGCCAATCAACCTTGTAGCAATCTTCCTTGTCACAGGCATACGCTAAAACAATAACACGATTTAGATATCACAGTACTTATGAGCTCGACCTATAGCATGAACTATTCGTAAAAGAAGTGAAATAATTCCTAAATGTCCTGTATCCTCCTGATTATAAGTATGGTGCACAACATACCCATAAGCAAGGCTCGATTAGACACGGCTTTGTGGACTCCCTAGGACATGACTTCGCTCTGATAGCAAGTTTGTCACATCCTAAAATTGGGGTAGGGCACAATTGTCACTCGATTCATGATCGATCGAGAAGCCGACTATATAACATCTATAAATGTAACACTAAGACTGACTAAGCCACCTATCACAACCAACCAAGATAAATACTGGGCCAATAATGCCTTGACAATTATAAATATGCAACCTGGAAAGCCAACAAGGCTATAATAAAGCTAAGCAAAGCAATGAAAAACCAATACGACTACACAATCCACACTACTATACAAACTAGTCCACATCAGCCTCTACAGAGTAAACAAACTGAAATGCACGGGACAGGGCCCGGGCCTACTCATGCTGTACACAAAATTGAAAATAGTCCAAACTAGGACATGGCTCCTGGAAGAGAGGAGCATACCACTATTCTGCTGAAATCTGGCTCCTACTACGTCCTATGATCTGAGCCTCGACCTGGACCTGCAGCACGATTGCAGGAAGGGTCCCAAGATGAAGGGACGTCTGTACAAATAAAATGTTCTGGTATGTAAGGCTTAAAACGGTAAACATGTAAGATAAAAATGATAACTAGGCCAGAAACAAGGAGTAGTAACAACCCAGAATCCCGAAATTAGAAACCTGACAATAACTCATTATTGAAGTGTAAATGAAACCATCTAATGCATAATAAAGACTATAACTGAAATGCCAGCAGACAACCGACCATAAAATCTATATACAATTCTTCTTGCAAGTGTACCACACCGGGGTAAAAATAAAAATACCTCCAGTCGGTGTACCATACTGGGGTAAAATCCATCCAGCCGGTGTACCGCACCGGGGTAAAATAACAAGACCTCCAACCAGTGTACCACACCGGGGAAAATCAATAAATCTTAGACAAAATCATAAATGGAGCCGATATTTCTTATACTGGACTAGCTCAATACGTACAAAATAGAAATGACGATTACTAAATATGTGGCCTGCATAGGCCTCCTTCGCAATGCATAACTGGAACTGAGTGCATATTAAATGTAAAGCTAGAAAATAGAACTTAAATGCATGTATTCAAAACTTGTATAAATCATAAGGAACTACGAATGACCTAAGAGTTTCAACAAAATTTATAGATCGTGTTCAAGGGACATTAGACCTCAGAAACTCGATAGCATGTCGTTCGGCTTAAGGGAAAGGGAATATGAAATCTCCCCTTGGCCTAACATATTTCATAACACAAACATAAGATAAAGGACAACCATAACCAGGTAATCCTAATTCGATAAGCTCGAATACCCTCAATAGCTTGCGACATCTTTACGTGGCTTAAAATCATTTACACGTCCTCATCCATGCTCATTCACCAATTTTAGCTAGAAACCAGACCTTTAAAACATTTAACAGAACATATATATACACCTGACATACAGTAAGGACCAGCTAACAATGCCCACGCTGAGGGGTATCCAACTCAATGTACAACTACGACAACAATCAACACGATATCACACTTTAGATGTCTCACTTCGGCTAGGCATAATCTTAACATTTATCCTCAATAAAACATGGAACTTTAAATCTAACATTAAGCTTAACATACTGCCTCAATACTTTTAAATAGGTTTATGGCTCATTCGATTCACAACACACAAATCGTGCTTAAAAGAACGATAGACGGGGCACTTTACGTACCTTTCTCCGATGAACTTTTCTCTGGCCGATTTCCTATCTCAATGATCAGATTTCAACCTACTTAATCCAGTGTTTTTACAGGCCAAAGACAATCTTAATCTATAGCAAAAAATGCAGCCACAATAACTAACCAGAGGCAGTTTCAATAGCAACAACAACACACGGGATCATCAACAACATTTAGCCATTTTATCAAATAGTTTTCACTAACTTTTGAGGGAGAAACAAGAGAGAAATTTTACCTTAGTTTTTCTGTAATTCTACCACTCAATATGAAGTATAATTACAGAAAAATAAACAGCAAAACGCCTAAGGAAAACGAGAAAAACTCAGCTCACAAACAGTCCATCGGCAGCTCACTTAGCTGCCAATTTCCAGATTTTCGCTTTGCAATTTGATAGGTTTAAAAGGGGAGAAATCCTTACCTTTTCTCCTGATTTAAACACCTACTCAAATATGGATATATTTTCAGTCCAAATAGATTTTGAAATGCAAAAAAACGTCTTCAAAACCTTGCCAAAACGAGCTCCAAAACAGCCCCTAACATACTTGGCAAGGTAATCTCAACTTATCTTGTGATTTTCTTGAACTTTGCTTCATGTTCCTCCTTGATTTTCTTTGTCCTAGCTGCTGTAATTTAGAGAGAACTGGAATCCTTAGCAAGCTGGTCGATTTATATTTAGCTGAAAATATTTTCTACAAGTGAAAAATCAGATTTTAAGTAAATAGGGCGGTGGAGGCGCTAGGGCGTCATGGCCATGTCATTGCTCGCGATGCTTTAGTAAAATGCCTATAAATTCTTACTCCGAACTCCGATTGACAAGAGGTTTGATGTTCTGAAAAATACATGCAAAGACCTTTAATTTGAGAGGTCGTGGGTCTTCTAATTCATTATATATTGGGAGATATGATCATTTGAAATTTACCCTTATTTATAAATTTCACATACTCTTTGGTTTTTTGATCGTACACATTTCCCTTGTCATCTACGACCAATATACAAGCCGTACTTTCCTTAACCTAGCATAAAAACATCAAATAGTCACCAAAATTTTTTCGGGGTGTTATATTCTCCCCCCCCAGGAAAATTCGTCCCAGAATGAAGATTAATTTCACTTAATATGCTTCAAAATAGATACTCAATAACTTAAGTATCAAAAACATACCTTAACATCACATCGGCATTGTAAATAGGTGAGGATATTTATTCTTCATTTCCTCCTCATCCTCCCAAGTCACTTCCTCGATGTTATTACTTTGCCATAATACTTTAACTGAGGCGACTTCTTTGGTTCGAAGTTTCCTGACTTGCCAGTCAAGAATAGCAACTGGAGCCTTGGTGTAGATCACCTCCTCAGAAATTCGGACATCATCGATAGGCATAACACGGGTTGGGTCTCCTATACACTTTCGCAATATCGATAGATGAAATTCTGGGTGGACTGCCGCTAACTCTGGTGGAAACTCCAACTCATAGGACACTTTTCCTATCCTGCGGATAACTCTGTAGGGCCCAACATATCTAGGACTCAACTTGCCTTTTCGGCCAAATGGCATAACGCCTTTCATAGGCGACACTTTCAGGAAGACCCAATCATTAATGACAAACTCCAGTGATCGATGGTGTACATCTGCATAAGACTTCTGCCTGCTCTGGGCTATCTGAAGTCGATCTTTAATAAGTTTCACATTGTCAATAGCTTTCTGCAATAAGTCTTGCCCTAATAACTCTGCCTCACTGAATTCAAACTAGCCCACTGGTGGCCTGCATTTTTGCCAATATAAATCTTCATATGGAGCAATCTGAATACTTGCCTGGTAGCTGTCATTATAGGCGAACTGAATCAAGGAAACATGATAATCCCAGCTTCCGCCAAAATCTAAAACATAGGCACGCAACATATCTTCAAGCGATTGAATGGTGCATTCAGCCTGTCCATCTGTTATGGATGAAATGCGGTACTAAGGCTTCCCTGAGTGCCCAGGCCTTTCTGGAAAGACTTCCAGAAGTTTGCTATGAACTGAGCACCTCTGTTAGAAATAATGGACAAGGGGATGCCATGTAGGCGAACTATCTCTCGTATATAAAGCCTAGCATAATCCTGTGCAACTATGTGGTCTTAACTAGCAAGAAGTGAGCTGATTCACTTAATCTATCAACTATTACCCATATAGAATCATGCTTCCTGCTCGTTCTAGGAAATCATGTAATAAAATCCATATTAATCACCTCCCACTTCCAGGCTAAAATTTCTATATCCTGCACCAAACCTCGAGGCCTCTGGTGCTCAACCTTCACCTGTTGGCAATTGGGACACTGAGTCACAAGACCGGTGATGTCCTTTTTCATGGAATTCGACCAATATAGCTGCCTCAGGTCACGATACATCTTTGTGGCACCTCAGTGTACTGAATATCGAGAATAATGAGCTACATTCATAATTTGTTCCTGTAGTTCACCCACATTAGGTACACATAGATGGCCTTGGTATCTTAGAACTCCATCGGGTCCACAATCAAATAGGCTCTGCTTCTATTGTGGTATACTATCTCTCAGTAAGACTAACTCTGCAGCATCATATTGTCGTTTCTTAACTTCCACTACCAAGGAAGATTCTGCTATTTTTTTTGACAATAACACCCCCATCTTCGGCATCCAGTAACTAAATATGTAAGTCAGGCAACTGCCGTAGAGCCTTCATCATTTTAATCCTGTCAACCTGAATATGACTAAAGCTACCCATAGACTTGCGACTTAGCACATCATCTACAACATTTTCCATGCCCGGATGATACAGAATGTTAACATCATAATCTTTCAGCAATTCTAACCACCTTCTCCGGCGTAAATTCAACTCCTTCTGCTGAAACAAATGATGGAGGCTCTTATGATCTGTGAAGATATCAACATGTACCTCGTATAAGTAGTGGCGCCAAATCTTCAATGCAAATACCACTGCGCCCAACTCAAGATCATGGGTAGGATAATTTTGCTCGTGCTTCCACAACTATCTATAGGAATAAGCAATGACCTTGCCGTGTTGCATCTGAACACAACCTAGCCAACTCTCGAGCATCAAAATAGACCACATAACCCTCGAAACCCTCTGGAAGAGTCAGGACAGGTGCTGAAGTCAGCCTATCCTTCAATTTATGAAAACTTCGCTTATATGCCTCTGTCCACTGAAACTTAGATGCTTTATGAGTCAACTTTGTCAATGGTGCAACGATAGTAGAGAAACCTTCCATAAATCGGTGATAATAACCTACTAACCCCAGAAAGCTTCGAACCTATGTAGGATTCAATGGTTTGTGACAAGTCTTTACTGCCTCTATCTTCAGACTATCCACTCTTATACCTTCAGCTGTAATTACATGACCAAGGAAAGCAACAGATGTTAGCCAAAACTCACATTTAGAAAATTTATCATATAACCTGTGCTCCTGTAGAGTCTGTAATAGTGCTCTCAAATGACCTGCATGGTCGACCTCTGATCACGAGTAAATCAGAATATCATCAACGAAGACGATCACAAATACATCAAGAAAAGGCCTAAACACCCGATTCATCAGGTCCATTAAAGCTGTTGGGGGATTAGTAAGCCCAAATGACACCACTAAGAACTCATAATGGCGATATCTAGTCCTGAAGGTAGTCTTGGGGATATTAACTTCTCTAGCCCATAACTGATGGTACCTGAATCTCAAATCAATCTTTGAGAAGCATCTGGCACCCTGTAACTTATCAAACAGGTCATCAATCCTGGGAAGTGGGTACTTATTCTTAATTGTAACCTTATTTAGCTGCTTATAGTCGATACACATTCTTGATGAATCATCTTTCTTTCGCACAAAGAGAACTGGTGCACCCCAAGGCGATATACTAGGTCGAATGAATCCCTTCTCGAGCAGATCTCTCAACTGCTCCTTTAATTCCCTTAGCTCTACTGAAGCCATTCTGTAAGGAGGGATTGATATAGAATGAGTACCGGGAAGTAGATCAATAGAAAAATCTATCTCCCTTTCAGGAGGAATTCTAGGTAAATCCTATGGAAAGACCTCAGGGGACTCATTTTGCAATAGGAATTGACTGGATAGTCGTAGGCTCACATTCCAAGTTTCTTACTCGAACCAAGTGAGAAATACAACCTTTGGATATCAACTTCTGAGCCTTAAGGTATGAAATAAACTTACCTTTAGGCGAGTGGCATTACCTTACCATTCCCAGACTAGCTCGCCGGGAAAATTGAATCTGACAACCTTAGCTCTGCAATCAACATTATCATAACATGCCGCCAACCAATCCATACCCAAAATGACATCAAAATCAACCATTTCAAGCTCAACTAGATCAGCTAAGGTTGATCTATCACATACCAATACTATGTAGTTTCGGTAAACTCATCTAGTTAACACAGATTAGCCAATTTGCATAGAAATAGAAAACGGTATAGATAATAACTTAGGGCCTGTCTCGAACTGACTCGCAACCAATGGCGTGATATAAGAGAGTGTAGAACCAGGATCAAGTAAGACATATACTGCATAAGAATAAATAATCAAAGTACCTGTAACAATATCAGTTGAGGCCTCCTGGTCCTGTCAACCGCCCAAAGCATAAAATCGATTCTGGGTTGCCCCAGAACTAGAAGCCTCCCTCCCTCTGCCTCTGCAATGGCCTATTTCTAGATGAGAATTAGGTCTGGAAGGTCGAATAGAGTATGACGAAGCAACCATTGATCGCGCCTGATCCGCCTCGACCCATCTGAACAATACCTCATAAAGTGCCCTGGCTGCACACAATGATAACATACATTCTGCCCCTGACGACACTGACCTGAATGAGATTTCCCACACTGGGGACAAGGCAGCAATGGTGGTCGCCTCTGCGCCGCCCACTCCTGTCTTCGAGAGCTAGATGGAGCTAGGCTTTGGTCCCTTCTCTGCCCCTGAAACTGAGGTGGGGCACTCCCTATTGGCCTAACCGACTGCCTGGATGACTGAGTCCCTGGGTCACCCTGCGGCACTCTACAAGGACCCATAGTCCTAACTCTCTTTCATTGCTCCTGCTATCTCCGAGTATCCCGTAATTGATGAACCAAATCCTCTGCCCTCTTGGTGAAAGCCTAAATTCGTGAAATGTCCATGTGCTCCTGTGTAGATACCCCCAAGCAATCTCGAGCTATATGAAGCCCCAACCCTAACACGAACCAAATCAACTCTATCCTCCATCGTCTGAACCATGTGATGAGCATACCTGGCAAGAGAATTAAACTGAAGAAAATACTCACGCACACTCATACTTCCTTGCTTAGGGGAAAAAACTTCTCATCTCGAGCCTGTCGAAGCTCCCGGGTGCATAAACGCCTCGAAGAACTCTTCCCACTCAGCTGGTGATGCATCAACTCCTCTAGATCGAGCGCAAGCCTCATACCACAATATGGACACATCACATACTCTGAAGGCCGCCAACTCTACTTCCTCAATCGTTGTAGCTTGCATCACCTTTCACGCCTTATAAGTCTGATCAATAAAGTCCTGAGGATCCTCGCTCGGGTCTGATCCGGTGAATATAGGAGGGCTCAAAATCAAGAACTCGCGGGCCCAGGAACTCTCAGTTTTCTGGCCTCTATGTCTCTCCATCACCTCCAATCATCGCTCTTGACCTGCGGCTATACGAGCCATCAGCTGAACTACTCACTCAAGACCATACCCTTCCGGAATAATTGGAGGTACCACAGGCGTAGGAGGGTCTGCCACCCTACTACCCTCAAGCACTCTGGTGCCGAAGGAGCTGGAGGTCTATCTTCCATTGCTCTGGCCGGTGCGGGAGGAACTGTAATACTTGGGGCAGGAGATTCACTCTAACCCTCTGACCTGTCTCTCTGAACCACTGGAGGGAGACTAGTACCCTCCCCAACGGCTGTGCCAATCAACCTTGTAGTAATCTTCCTTGTCACAGGCTTATGCTAAAACAATAACACGATTTAGATATCACAGTACTTGTGAGCTCGACCTATAGCACGAACTATTAGTAAAAGAAGTGAAATAATTCCTAAATGTCCTATAGCCTCTTGATTATAAGTATGGTGCACAACATACCAATAAGCAAGCTCTATTAGACACGGCTTTGTGGACTCCCTAGGACACGACTTCGCTCTGATACCAAGTCTGTCACACTCCAAAACTGGGGTAGGGCACAACTGGCACTTGATTCATGATCAATCGAGAAAATGGTTATATAGCATCTATAAATGTAACACTAAGGCTGACCAAACCACCTGTCACAACCAGAGAAGATAAATACTCGGCCAATAATGCCTTGAAAATTATAAATATGCAACCTGGAAAGCCAACAAGGCTACAATAAAGCTAAGAAAAGAATTGAAAAACCAATACGACTACAAAACCCACACTACTATACAAACTAGTCCACATCAGCCTCTACAGAGTAAACAAACTGAAATGCACGGGACAGGTCCCCGTCCTACCCATGTTGTACACAAAACTGAAAATAGCCCAAACTAGGATATGGCTCCTGGAAGAGAGGAGCATACCACTATTCTACTGAAATTTGGCTCCTACTACGTCCGATGATCTGAGCCTCGGCCTGTACCTATAGCACGATTGCAAGAAGGGTCCCAAGATGAAGGGACGTCAGTACGAATAAAATGTACTAGTATGTAAGGCTGAAAGATAAAAATGATAACTAGGCCAGAAATAAGGAGTAGTAACAACCCAGAATCCCGAAAATAGGAACCTGACAATAACTCATTATTGAAGTGTAAATGCAACCATATAATGCACAACAAAGACTATAACTGAAATTCTAGCAGACATCCGACCATAAAATCTATATACAATTGTTCCAGCCAGTGTACCACACCGGGGTAAAAATAAAAATGCCTCCAGCCAGTGTACCATACCGGGGTAAAATCCATCCAGCTGGTGTACCGCACCGGGGTAAAATAACTAGACCTCCAGCCGGTGTACCACATCGGGGTAAAATCAATAAATCTTAGAAAAAATCATAAATGGAGCCGATATGGCTTGTACAGGACCAACTCAATACATATAGCATAGAAATGACGAATACTAAACATGTGTCCTGCATAGGCCAACTTCGTAATGCATAACTGGAACCTAGTACATATAACATGTAAAGCTAGAAAATAGAACTTAAATGCATGTATTAAAAACTTGTATAAATTATAAGGAACTACGGATGACCTAAGAGTTTCAACAAAATTTATAGATCGTGCCAAGGGACATTAGAGCTCAGAAACTCGCTAGCTTGTCATTCGGCTTAAGGGAAAGGGCTTATGAAATCTCCCCTTGGCCTGACATATTTCATAACATACACATAAGATAAAGGACTACCATAACCTGGTAATCCTAATTCGATAAGCTTGTTTACCCTCAATAGCTTGCGACGTCTTTATGTGGCTTAAAATCGTTTACACGTCCTCATCTTGGCTCTTTCACCAATTTCAGTTAGAAACCATACCTTTAAACACATTTAACATCACATATATATACACATGACATGCAGTAAGTACCTGCTAACAAATCCCGCTGAGGGGTCTCCAACTCAATGTACAACTACGACAACAATCAACACTATATCACACTTTAGATGTCTCACTTCGGCTCGGCATAATCTTAACATTTATCCTCAATAAAACATGGAATTTTAAAGCTTAAATGAAGCTTAACATACTGTGTCAAGACTTTTAAATTGGTTTCTGGGTCATTCGACGCACAACACATGAATCGTGCTTAAAAGAACGATAGACAGGGCGCCTTACATACCTTTGTCCGATGAACTTTTCTCTAGCCGATTTCCTATCTCAAAGATCAGCCATCAACCTCCTTAATCTAGTGGTTTTACAGGCCAACTACAAGCTTAATCTATAGAAAAATAATGCAGCCAAAATAACAAACCAGATGCAGTCACAATAGCAACAACACACAGCAACATCAACAACATTTAGCCATTTTCTCAACTAGTTTTCACTAACTCTTGAGGGAGAAACAAGAGGGAAATTTTACCTACGTTTTTCTGTAATTATACCCCTCAGTATGAAGTATAATTCCAGAAAAAGAAAAAGCCAAAAGGCCTAAGGAAAACGAACAAAACTCAGCTCACAAACAGTCTATCGGCAGCTCACTTAGCTGCCGATTTCCAGATTTTTGCTTTGCAATTTGAGAGGATTAAAAGGGGAGAAATCCTTACCTTTTCTACTGATTTCAACACCTACTCAAATATGGATATATAGGCAGTCCAAATAGATTTTGAAATGCAGAAAAACTTCCTCAAAACCTTGCCAAAACGAGCTCCAAAACAGCCCCTAACATACTTGGCAAGGTAATCTCAACTTATCTTGTGATTTTCTTGAGGTTTGGTTGATGTTCCTCCTTGATTTTCTTTTTCCTAGCTGCTGGAATTGAGAGAGAACTGGAATCCTTAGAAAGCTGGTCGATTTAGATTTAGCTGAAAATGTTTTGTAGAAGTTAAAAATCAGATTTTAAGCAAATACGGCGGTGGAGGCGCTAGGGCGTCATGCCAGAATCACCGCTCATGATGCTTTAGTAAAATGCCCACAACTTCTTACTCCGAACTCCAATTGACAAGCGGTTTGATGTTCTGACAACTAGACTCAAAGACCTTTAATTTGATATGTCGTGGGTCTTCTAATGCGTTATATATGTGTAGATATCATTGTTTGAAGTTGACCCTTACTAATGAACTTCACATACTCTTTGGTTTTTTGATCTTACACATTTCTCTTGTCATTTACGACCAATATACAACCCGTACTTTCCTTAACCTAGCATAAAAATATCAAATAATCACCAAAAATTTCCGGGGTGATATACTACATTAATGGATTATTGATTTGAAGCATGATTTAATTGCTTAAACATGATTTTCAAACTTAAGTAATGAATTTTTTATACCTCTATCAATAAAATTGAAATTTTTATAAAATGATTTTGAAATGATCTTTTTTAGATGCTAGGACATATCTTATGATTTATTATATTTTGGGTGATATGTCATGATAGATTTTTTTTGGATTAGCCCTTGGGTGGACGCTTTGGTTACTGATGAGGTGGTAATTTACCAACTTATCTAGCTCTTAAGAATGAGTTGTTGCTTCATTCTAATGAAATTTAGAAGGATTTTATGCCGTTATTCTTTTATGTGCAGGCATTTCTTTAAAGAAATCTGCTGAAGGAACAATAGGCGACATGCGTGCCGCAAGTTAACACCTATGTCTAGCAGGTGCCATGCAGGAAGAGTTGAAGGTTTACTGGCAATGGGCCTATGTTCCGCAAGTTAACATCTAATTTCTGCAAGTTCCATGCAGGAAGAAGTGAGAGAAGACTTTCCTAGACTTGTTGATGCACCCATGTGCCGCAAGTACACCTGCGAAATGCAGGTGCCAACGCAAGTGAACCGCGCTTCCTCTAAAGGAAAAAATCATCCAGAAGATAAGTATGTACATGGGAAGCTTCCAAGGGCGTTTTGGAGATCTGTGCAGGATATGCAGATTTTTTACTTCATTTAGAGGAGAGGAGAGATATTGAAAAAGATAGAGATACTGTGGAGTAGAGAGTAAAATTTTCTACTTTCTTCTTCTTCTTCCTACTGAAAACACCATTTTTGAAGATATAAAGCTTGGAAATGATTTTAATTGCTTATGATGAATGATTTTGAGGAATTCCTCTTTGGTATAATTTCTCTTTCCCTAATTATAAGCAGGTAATTTCTCTTCTAAGGGTGTGTGTGAATAATGGGTGTTTAGAATTGATTAGGTGTTAACTAATTGATCTTAGAATTAATTATAATGCATGAATCTATTGTCATGCCCCACCTTGGGAGGCATGACTGAAACCTAATGCCATACTGGGACCTGGGCTGACTTGACTGGGCTTATGAACCTCTACTGCATGCCAGCAATAAAATCAAGAAAATAATGAGCTATATCTCGGCTGTAAATACAGCCTCGGGCAGACAAGGCCACACAACACTTGTAAAGGAAAACAGTTAGCCGAACAACCAGGCTATAAAAGGAATCCTATACGGGCCGATAAGACCACCATGCTGTCTAGTTATAGCAGAATGAAAACAGGTGATCATATTCACACTAATGCCGACAAGGCTGATAACTTAACTAGCTAAAGTAGGACCCACACGGCCAACATACACCCAATAAGAAATACATAAGCCCCATACGGCCAACAAAAACCAACAACAGAGAAATTGTAGCCTGGAAGCCTTTAAGAGTGGAATAATGGTCAGGACAGGGCCCCGACCTACCCAAAAGCTGTACAACAAAAGAACAAATTTCTCTAACTATCAACTCTGGAGAAAGGAGCTGACTGGACTGCTGAATCTGGATAGAAGTGAGGAAGTTCCTAAACTACGTCTATCCGCACCTGCAGGCAAGTAATGCAGTGCCCCAAAGATGGGGGTCAGTAAAATATATACCGAATATGTAAGGCAATACTGAAAATGACTAAATAAAACTAATAACTGAATTGAAAATGATCAATAGAAAGGATAAGGGTTATAACCTGAATAGCCTCACGACCTGCTGTACAACTAATAAGTTAGTAATACAAACAAGAACCTTACCTGGCCCCCATAAGTTTGGAAGTACAACCAGCACAAAATAACCTCTTCTCCCACACGCGTCATGCTCTCAATGCTCATCGTAAGCCCACGCGCACGTACACTAGCCACTAGCATCTTACGGGGTGTAACATCATCCCCCCTTAGGAACATTCGACCTTGAATTTAATCGTTAGACTTAAAATACTCTACTCCTTTAAGTGCTTCTAGAAAAAGTTCGGCAGAGTTTCCTCTGTAATATGGACTATTTGAAAATCTGAAATGTAGAAAAGTCCAACATAGGCGCTTCATCGGACGTTATAAACAACTATTTCACAACATAGAAGTGAACAACTGAACAATACTAGTAATATAAGCAATAGAACAACTTCTAAACAACAATATCACCTCACTGTATAATCTGGATCAGGCCTACAATAAGTGAGGATATCTGGACCTCATGTCGTCCTCGGCTTCCCAAGTCATCTTTTTTACATTTCTTTTTATCCACAAGACTTTAATGGAGGCTACATATTTAGTTCTTAATCTATGAACATTCTAATCTAGTATGGCAACTAGAGTCGCTTCATAGGACAACTCGTCAGTAACTTGAATGTCCTTAGCTGGAACAACCCGAGACATATGCACTTCTGTAGCATTGATACATGGAAGACTGGATGAACAGATTCTAGATTTGAATGAAATTCTAGTTCATATGTCACTCGGCCTATCCTTTGGAGGATTCGATATGGGCCAATGAACCTAGGGCTAAACTTTCCCCTCTTGCCAAATCTCATCACTTCTTTCATCGGTGAAACTTTGAGAAATACTCAATCATCGATATTATATTCAAAGTACCTATACCGCAAATTGGAATAGGACATTAGAAATCGTTCTCTGATGAGTTTCACTTTCTCTTCTGACTAGTGGATCATATCAGGCCCGATTAACCCTGACTCCCCTACTTGAAACCATCCTATGGGGGACCTACATTTCCCCCCATATAAGACCTCATAAGGTGCCATCTAGATACGAAAATGATAACTGTTATTGTATGCAAATTCGATAAGGGGTAGATGCTCGTCCTAATGTCATCTAAAGTCTACCACACACACCTGTAACATGTCCTCGAGCATCTGAATAGTGCATTATGCCTAATCGTCTGTCTAGGAATGGAAAGCTGTACTAAGATTAACCTGTGTCCCCAAACCTTTCTGAAATGACTGCCAAAATTTAGCTGTGAATTGTGCCCCTCTGTCACAAATAATGGATGTGGGAACACCACGTAGTCATACTATCTCCTTAATATATAACTCAACGTAGTCTTTGGATGAAAAGGTAGTCCTGACTGAAAAGAAATAGGATGACTTCATCAGTTTGTCGACAATGACCCAAATGGAGTCGAATTTACTCCTGGTGCGAGGTAATCCTGTCACAAAGTCCATATTAAATTGCTTCTCATTTCCACATAGGCACCGCTATCTCCTGAGTCAGTTCTCCAGGTTTATGATATTCTTCTTTTACCTGCTGGCAATTGGGACACTATGCGAGTAGCTATGCCTTTCTTCATTCCAAGCCACCAATATATCTCCTTTATATCATGGTACATCTTTGTCGAACTTGGACAAAGAGAGTAACGAGAATAATGTACCTCTGCCATAATCTGCTAGTGGAGCCCTGCTATGTGTGGAACGCAATCTTTCATTAACTCGAAGGCCGATAATTCACCCTTCTGAACCTTGTCTCTAAGTTTTACTAGATTAGGGTCCTCGTACTGTCGCTCCTTTACCTCCACAACCAGAGAGGATACTGTTGTATTATGAATCACAACCCTATCATCCTCTAAATCTACTACCGGACCGCTAAATTGGCTAACCGGTGCAACTCTCGAACTATTTCATGTTGTTTTGGCCTCAAATATGCTAAACTGCCCATGGATCTACAGCTAAGGGCATCAGCTACAATAGTAGCTTTCCTTGGGTGATACAGGATGTTTACGTCGTATTCTTTTAGCAATTCTAACCAGCAACGCTACCGCAAATTCAACTCCTCCTGCGTGAAGATATACTGGAGGCTCTTATGGTTAGTAAAATTCCACAGGGACACCATACAAGTATTTCCTCAATATTTTTAGTGCATGAACTACTACAGCTAATTCGAAATCATGGGTGGGGTAGTTCTTTTCGTGCTTTCTTAACTGCCTCAAAGCGTAAGCAATCACCTTATCATGATGCATCAGACCACATCGTAACCCAATGCTTGAAGCGTCACAATATAAAACATAACTCTCTGAACCTTCCAGCAAGGCTAACACTAGTGCAGATGTCAACTTGTTTTTCAGCTCTTGGAAACTCTGCTCACAGGCCTCAATTTAATCAAAATTGGCTGCATTTTGAGTCAACCTGGTCAATGGCGCTGATAGGGCAAAAAATCCTTCCATGAACCTTTTTTAATACCCAACTAACCCTAGAAAGCTGTGAACTTCAGTTGGAGTTATGGGTCTAGGCCATGTCTTGACTTCCTCGATTTTCTGTGAGTCAACCTGGATTCTAGCATCTGATACAATATACCAAGAAAGTTACGAAATTCAACTAGAACTCATATTTGGAGAACTTCACATATAACTGGTTGTCTCTGAGAATCTAGAGTACCATTCACAGATGATCTCTGTGTTCAACTTCTTAGCAGGAGTATACCAAAACGTCATGAATGAACACTATCACAAATAAATCTAAATAGGGTCTGAATATGCTGTTCATCAGATCCGTAAACATTGTCGGGGCATTCATCAATCCGAAGGACATAACTAGGAATTCAAAATGACCATACCTGGTCCTGAAAGTTGTCTTTGGGATATCTTTCTCCCAAACTCATACTTAATGATACCCGGACCTTAAGTCAATATCGGAGAAATATTTCCCTCCCTATAGTTGATCAAACAAATCATCTATCCTTGGAAGAGGTATTTATTCTTAATAGTAACTTTATTCAACTATCGATAATATATACGCATGCATAGGGAGCCATTTTTATTCTTACAAACATAATCGGTGCACCCCACGACGAAGTACTAGGCCTGATAACACCTTTATCTAACAAGTTGTTCTTTAAACTCTTTCAATTTAGTAGGAGCCATTTGATATGGAGGGATGGATATAGGTTGTGTACCTGGTAGCAAGTCATAGAAAAATCGATCTCACACTCTGGGGAATACCTGGGAGCTCATCTGGGAATACATCTGGAAACTCACTGACCACTGGGATGGACTAAAGAGTCAGGGATTCTTCTTGCATATCCCGAACCCTAACAATATGGTAAATACAACCCTTTGCTATCAACTTTCTTTCCCGAAGATAGGATATGGACTCACCTTTTGGCGTAGCTGCATTGCTTTCCACACTCGCATTACCTCTCCTCTAAAGTGAAATCGGACAGTCTTGGTCCAACATTCCACATTGGCATAACATGGCGCTAACCAATCCATACCCATAATTACATCAAAATCAATCATTTCTAAATTCCACTAAATCTACTAAAGTCTGGTGACCGACAATCTCTACTGTACTCAGGTAAATTCTGTTAGCAACAATAGAGTCATCGTGTAGGCACTGAGAAGGGTTGTTGAAGCAATTCTGGCATTATGCCGAACTTCCGGGCCACTAATGGAGTAACATAGGAAAAAGTGGATCCTGGGTCTATCAAAGCATAAACTGAGTGAGAGAAAATGTCCAACATACTTGTCACAACATCTGGTGACAACTATGACTTCTGTCGTCCTGGTAAAGCATAAGTGTGATTCGTACCACTGCCCGAACTAGATGCCCCTGATCTACCTCGGCCTCTGTTGACTGGAGCTGAGGGCCTACGCCCTGCTGAAGGTGTTGGGGCATGTGACCCTGTTGAAGACCTGTCCTGCCGGTCTCGATCACCCTGACCTCTAGCTGGACAATCCCTCATCATATTACCCTCTTATCCATAGGTATAACAAGAAGTAGAACCGTACCTGCACGTCCCAAAATGACGTCGGCTGCAAATGGTATAACGTGGTACAATGGACCTGCTCTGGTTGGATCCCCTTTATTGCTGGGAGCCTAATGCTCGCGAGATCTTGCTGGGTCCTGACTGTCCTCGATGATCTAACCTACTACCCTGCTGCTGCAGAGGTGGGGGTCTGGTGGCCTGCCTAATATTCGCGACCTGGGTCCGCCTTGGATTCTGCCTGCATATCACTGGGCCTGGCCCTCCAGCACTACTCCTTATTCTCCCTTTCTACCTCCTACTGATGTTGCCTAATCCCTTAATATTTTGAGCGAAAGCCTGAATGCGGGCAATATCCATATCCTCTTGTAAGGTAGTTATAACACAAGTTTCCACATACTCTGGGAGTAGCCCCATAATAAACCGATGTACCCTAGCCGGCATGGTATCCACAATTGCTGGTGCATATCTGGCTAAGGAATCGAACCTCATTGCATACTTCCAAACACTCATCGAACCCGTTCTAGGTGCAAAAACTGATCCACTCGAGCCTATCGAATTTCTCGCGGAAAGTAATGATCTATGAAGGCCTTTGAAAAGATGGACCAAGTCGGAAGGGGTACGTCTCTACCTCAGGATCTTTCCCAACTCTCATACCATAACACTGCTATGTCTAGTAGTTTGAATACTGCCAACTGGACTGTCTCGGTAGGTCTAGCATGCATGACTCTAAAATTCTACTGTAACTAATCTAAAAAATCCTGAGGGTCCTCCCTACGGTCTATCCCCATGAATTGTGGAGGGATCAGAGCAAGAAACTCCTGGACCCTCGAACTTCTAGGTCCTCTCATAGATTCAGCGGCAAGTAGTACCACTAGTTAGCGTTGAGCGGCCATCATACGAGCCAACATATAGACAGCGCTCCTAACCTCCTGATCTGATGGTATAGGTATAGGGACCGCTGGGGGTGGTGCTAATATGTCAGCTACCCTGGGGGGCCCTGGCATGGTGGAGAGTGCTGGGGAGACCGGGATGAGGTCTCTCTATCGCCCACAGATCGGGCTGGCTCTAACTGTGACGCTCTGCTAGTGCCTTCTACTGTCATAACATCTAGCTCCTAACAAGTGGTGGTCTGTCGTGCGTCAGACATTACCCATGAAATAAGCAGAATGATGTAAGCTTAGGGAGTTACTCAATACAATATAGCTTTATAGCATGATTGGAGGGGAAAGGAGGATAGCCACACTATTATGCCTCCTAGCCTCCTGCCTATAGGATATGGTGAACAACATACCTATAGACAAGACTCTACTAAACACCTCTTGCAAATTCCCTAGGATACAACCTGCTCTGACACAAAGTTTGTCATGCCCCACCTTGGGAGGCATGACTGGAACCTAATGCCATACAGGGACCTGGGCTGACCTGACTAGACTTATGCACCTCTGGTGCATGCTAGCAATAAAAATCAAGGAAAGAACAACCTATATCTCGGCTATAAATACATTTTTGGCCCAACAAGGCTATGCAACAACTGTAAAGAAAAACAGCTAACGTAATAACAAGGCGATAAAAGGGATCCTATGCGGGCCGACAAGACCACCATGCTGTCTAGTTATAGCAGAATGAAAATAGGTGATCATATCCACACAAATGTCGACAAGGCTGATAACTTAACTATGTAAATGTCACAACCCGAGGGTAGACCCAAATCGTAGACACGGGACAAGGGACCCCAAAAAACCCCAAGTTGACCCATGGCAAAAGCATTCAACTAACTCATTCAATAAACATGAATAAAACATAATTATAACTCAACTGAAGTCTCATACACAACACATCAGAATAATATCCGAAGCTATATCTGAAGCTATACATATATAAGTTTGAAAGCCTCTAATCTGGATGAGTTGATGGGACAAGACCCCAACTAACTCAACAATACTAAAACTGGAAATACATTAAGGAAAATGATAGTCTAGTCCTCGAAGGATGAGGACTCACCAATCCGAGCAGCGACTAACTTCGAAAAGTTATCTAAGGACGGGGTTGAAGATGTGAGGTGGGTCCTGTATCATGAAATGATACAACAAGAAAGTATGTGATCAGTACAATTAATGTACCGAGTATGCAAAGTAAGTAAGACCGCTTAAGTAAAATAAATCATTTAAAACATATCATAAGCTTTTAAGTGTAAGTGGAAGGCTATATTCATTCATTCTGAATCACAATCTTATCATAACATGACCATGCTTAGCTTTACAACATCATGACTAACTCGAATGACTCAAAGCTGAGCATAACATTTATATCCAAAAGTTAAACAATGAGTCAAACCTTACTTATAGAACATGCATGCATAAAGTTATTATCATAAGTAATGAATATGCAATCTGAATGATATAGACAGAGGGAGACTCATCACTTAACCGACATACCACGATAGAGCTTACGTGATCCCAACTATCACACTCAAGTGGGTAGAGCCGTCAATAACCTTGCCAGGGCGATGGATGATACCATGATATCGATATCAAGCTGAAAAGGCCAACCAGGCCGGGGATAGCTCACAAGGAAGGTCCCAATAATATAATAGTATCAACCTACATTGGCGCATAGTTATGGGGCATAGGGTAATCGACTCTTAACCCGCTCGATGCTAGACTCTTCTCCCAAAAACATGCAATGCTCTACATTGTATATAACGAAGCTCAATATTGTCTATTGACGAAGCTAAGCATTGTCTGTTGACAAAGCTCAACATTGTCCCTTGATGAAGCTCAAGATGAAATCACGCATAACTCAACATCTTGTGAAATGAAGCTCAACATTGTCTATTGACAAAGCTCATAATGAAATCATGCATAGACTAGACATCATATGGATATGAAGCTCAACATTGACATACATCTCAATTATGAAGTCATGCATATAGGAGGCTTTATTCTGAAACATACCACAAGCTCAATCATAGGTGGGAGTATCTACTCCAAATCATGTGGTAAGCTACATGTAGATATTTTTAATCAACATACCACAAGCTAGAATTTATAATAAAAATTGAGAAATTTCACTTCAAACAATGTGGTAGGCTTATGTCGGAAAAATCTTCACTTTAAGTCAATAAATGGGCATCACCCAAAGCTTTATCATACTTGGATCTAATCAATTCATTTTGAAAACAACAACATAATCATGGGTAGTTTTAGAAACATGTTTTTCATCATCAACCTCCTCATCATCACACATTTTTCATAAATCACTTCTTTTATGAACTCATCATCCATGGGAGTTTTAGATTAAAATTTTGGAAATAATTTTTTTGTAAGGAAAAAAATTTAGAATTCGCCCAAGCTTGATAATTCATCAATATAAACACAATCTCATCATACCCATGTATAAAGATTGAAGAATCATGCAATTGGGTAAAACCCCATACTTGATCATAAATAATTTATCACATTTTGATAGGAATTGAGCATGGGTGTGTAAGAAAACACCCACTCATAGCCTTACATACCTAGGGATGGTTAATTCTAACAACCTCTAATTGCCCAATTGAGATTCCAATTGGAAACCTTGAGATTTAGCCTTGAATCTCCTCTTCAAACCTTCAAACTTGCATGCATGAGGAGAATGGTCTAGAATAGGTTTTCCCCTGCTAAAAACCCACTAAAACGAGCCTTGAACAACGTAGTATAGGTCTTAGGAACTTAGGAATTACGAAAAGACCATTATTGAATTCGCAGGAAAATACTTCCAGGTGGTCCTAACGAACGACCTGACGGATCGTCACTGGCCCAAATGACTCGTTATGTCGCTCATCGGATGCACTGGACAATAGGTCTGTTGTGGCTCGTAACGAGGGACTTAACGACTCGTTCCTCAAGACCACAACTCGTGGTCACTTTCTGTCACGTACACTGCCTTAGCATTTAATAAAATCCCCTTTGTTTAATCACGACTCACCTCAAGAGTCGTTGGGACAGACCACGACTCATGGGGTCCCTTCTGTTAAGTACACTGGACTGCTCCTCCATTTATTTCCCAACACCACCCCACGATGGACATGACGACTCTTGGTGGCTGACCACGAGTCGTTACCTCATTCGTGGGGACCTAAATCCTGCACTTCCTCCAGGCCTTCCCACGAGTCACCTGACGACTCGTGGGTTGTCCTTATGAGTTGTCCCATGACTCATCCTGTGCCTGCAACATCAATTTCACAAATTTACCGTTTCAACTCCCGGGTCTGATCTTTGAGCTCCCAGGGTATAACAATATCTCCCCCTTGGGGACATTCGTCCTGAATGTTAGAAACACACAGAAAACTCAAAAACAAGCAATCCTCATATGCAAACACTGATTATTAAAACCAAAAACTGACGGAATGACTACCTCCGAAAGGAACTACATAGCTGAACTGAATTCATGCATCACATACACATTCATACACAGAAAAGAAACTTGAACACATGAACTAAACGGGAATTTAAATAGAGTCATAGGGCAAACTGATACCTCAAGTTGAAATTGAGCCGGTAGAGAATAAATGTGGGTATTTAGCCATCATAGCCGCTTCGGCTTCCCACAAAGCTCCCTCAACATGCTGGTTTCTCCACAACACCTTCATCGAAGCTACTTCTTTATTACTCAGCCTCCGAACCTGACAATCCAAGATTGAAACTGGAATTTCCTCATAACTGAGCCTATCTTCCACACCAACACTCTCCACTGGGACCACTAAAGATGGATCACCCAAGCACTTTTTCAAGAGCGATACATGAGAGAAGGGATGAAATGAATATAACTCTGATGGAAAGTCCAACTCATATGATACCTTACCAACTCTTCTCATAGCCCGGTAGGGACTAATATAACAGGGACTGATTTTTCCTTTCTTTTCGAACCGCACGATTCCCTTCATGGGAGATACCTTTAGAAATACCCAATCGTCCACCTCAAACTCACAAATCCGTTCTTCTCACATCCGCTTATGACTTTTGACGACTTTGAGCAGTTTTCAACCTATCTCTTATCAACTGGACCTTTACCATGGCCTCATGAACCGAATCAGGCCCTATCATAGCGGCTTCCCCAACCTCAAACCATCCAATGGGCGATCTATACCTCCTCCCATAAAGAGCCTCAAACGGTGCCATCTGGATGCTAGAGTGATAGCTGTTGTTATAAGCAAACTCGATCAAGGGCAAGTGGTCATCCCAACTACCTTTGAAATCCATCACACATGCCCTCAACATATCCTCGATGGTTTGAATTGTTTGTTCCGCTTGGCCCTCTATTTGTGGATGAAAGGCTGTACTAAGCTTAACTTGAGTCCCAAGTCCCTTTTGAAAAGAACGCCAGAATTGGGAGGTAAACTGAGTACCTCGGTCTGAAATAATAGACAAAGACACTCTATGAAGTCGAACCAACTCCCAAATATGCAATTTGGAATAATCACCCGCTGAATCTGTGGTTTGACCGATAGAAAGTGTGCAGCCTTGGTCAACCTCTCGACCACCACCCAAATGGAATCATAGTGTCAGCGAGTACGAGGTAGGCCTGTAATGAAATCCATATTAATATCTTCCCACTTCGAAGTGGGAATGCTGATATCATAAAGTACGCCTCTCGGCCTTTGATGCTCAATTTTTCACTTGCTAACAATTCGAGCACTTAGCTACGAATTCTGCAATATCCTTCTTCATGCCTTGCCACCAATATATTTCCCGCAAGTCATGATACATTTTGGTGGCACCCGAATGGATAGAGTACCTCGATCCATGTGCCTCATGAAATATACGGTTCCTCAAATCATCAACATTTGAAACAAATATTTGACCCTGGTACCGCAGCACCCCATCTCCCCCTTGGGAGAAGACCTCTACCTTCTGACATCCGACGGCTTCCTTCAGCTTTACTATAATTGGATCCTCATCTTGCCTGGCCTTCACCTCGGTCACCAAGGACAATTCTGATCCATTTTGCACAATAACGTCGCCATCGGTCGAGTCGACCAATGTAACTCCCAACCTCACAAGTCGATGGACATCTTTCACCAACTCTTTCCTCCCCTTATCCACGTGGGACACACTCTCCGTAAAGAGTCTACTAAGCGTGTCTGCTACCACATTAGCCTTACCTGAGTAGTAAAGAACACTTGTATCATAGTCCTTAAGTAGCTCCAACCACCTTCTTTGCTGAAGATTGAGGTCTTTCTGCGTAAACACATATTGCAAGCTCTTGTGATCCTTGAATACATCCACGTAGACCCTATACAAGTAATGCCACCATATCTTCAATGCAAACACCACTGCGGCCAATTCAAGATTATGGGTCAGGTAGTTCTTGTCATGAACTTGCAACTAGCTCGAGGCATATGCTATCACTTTCCCATGTTGCATCAACACACATCCAAGTCCAACTTGTGAAGCATCGTAATACACTACAAAGCCATCTGTACCCTCGGGTAGAGTCAACACAAGTGCTGAAGTGAGTCGGATCTTCAACTCTTAGAAGCTTTTCTCACAAGCCTCCGACCATTGAAACTTCACTGAGTGAACTTAGTCAATGGTGCAGCAATAGATGAAAAACCCTCAACAAATCTCTAATAGTAACCCGCTAAGCCCAAAAAGCTCCTGATATCTGATGGGTTCACCGATCTAGGCCAATTCTTTACCGGCTCGATCTTCTGAGAGTCTACCTTTATGCCCTCACCTAATACCACATGGCCTATAAATTCCACTAAGTCCAACCAAAACTCACATTTGCTAAACTTCACATACAACTGGCGATCCTTGAGGGTCTGAAGCACTATTCTCAAGTGAGCGGCATGCTCCTCCTCACTCCGAGAGTATATAAGGATGTCATCAATGAACACAATCACGAACATGTCCAAATATTCCTTGAACACCCTTTTCATTATGTCCATAAAAGCTACAGGGGAATTGGATAGTCCAAAAGACATAACAACAAATTCATAGTGACCATACCAAGTCCTGAAAGTGGTTTTTGGGATGTCGCTCTCCCAAACCCTAAGCTGGTGATACCCGGATCTAAGATCAATATTGGAGAAACACTTGGCACCCTAAAGCTAGTCAAACAAATCATCAATCCTGGGTAAAAGATACGTGTTCTTGATGGTGACCTTGCTCAACTACCGATAATCAATGCCCATCCGAAGCGAACCATCCTTCTTCCGGACAAATAACACTGGTGCACCCCATGGAGACTTACTCAGCCTAATAAAGCCCTTATCTAACAGGTCCTTCAACTGATCCTTCAACTCTTTTAGCTCACCTAGAGTCATTTTGTAAGGCGGAATAGATATAGGCTGCATGTCGGGAAGAAGATCTATACTGAAATCAATCTCCCGCTCGGGAGGGACACCTGGCAAATCATCTGGAAAGACCTCTGGATACTCACTTACTATTGGTACGGATTAGATAGTCGGGGCCGCGGACTCCACGTCCTTAACCCTAACTAGATTGTACAAGCAACCCTTAGTAAATCATCTTTCTGGCCTTAAGATACGAAGTAAATCGACCTACAGGCAAAGCTAAACTACCCTCCCATTCTAAGAAAAGCTCACCTGAAAATCTGAACTCTACTGACCAGGTCCTACAATTAACTGAAGCATAACATGCAAATAGCCAATCCATGATGATAATAACATCGAAATCGGTCATGGCTAACTCTATCAAGTCTGTTGAGGTGACCTTATGAAGAACTTAGATCAAGCAATCTCTATACACCCGTCTAGCTATAACTGAATCACCTATTGGAGTAGAAACTAAGAAGGGCTCTGATAAGACATTGGGACTAACTCTGAAGCTATTGTCTACATAAGGTGTCACAAAAGACAAGGTAGCCCCTGGATCTAACAAATAATATACATCAACATGAAAGACTCTCAACATACCGGTGACTACATCTAACTAAGGCATAGAATCTGTTCTGGCGCTGTCCACCAGTTGCACTAGTAGATGCCCCCTGTTGTGCTGTGCATGGGGGAGGTGCTATTGAACTAGAAGCTAGGCCTCGACCCCTAACCTGGTCCTATCTCCAGGCTGCCCACATCCAAAATAAGCTCCTAACCCTGCCAAGCACTGGCCTATGTGCCCTCGGCCACATCTGCGGCAAGCTGAAATGCTAGAATCTGCGGGTCTTCTGCTATGACCCCTAGAGCCTGACGCTCACCTCCTCTGATCATGTCGAGGCCTAGATGGCACACTCACGGTGGATGATGCTGGGGCTGACGATCTCTGGTGGGTCTACTATTGATGCCCACCACCGGACCTCTACTGAGAAAATTTGTGGTCCTCAGTCCTAGCCTTCTTGGCCTCCATTTCCCTCGAGTATATCGCTACCATCTGCTAGGCGTACAACACTAAGCGAGGGAAGTCCATTTCCTGATGGAGCATATCTTCCCTACAGTCCTTTTCAAAATATCCTGCTATACCATGCACAAATATGCTCATCGGTGCCCGCCGGTCGGCCACTAACTCCCGGCATACTTAGATAGGCTGGTGAACTCAAGGGCATACTCTTGAGTAGTCATTCTTCCTTGCTTTAGATTCACAAATTTAGTTGCTTTCAACTCCCTCATCTCTCAAGGGAAGAACCGATCTAGGAATGTAACATGAAACTCCTCCCATGTAATCGGACCTGCTCCTTCGACCCTGCTGTCCTTCCACTGGCGGAACAAAATATGACGCCCCAAAACTAGTTAGGGCGCAACTGGCACTCGATTCATGATTTATCGAGAAGCCGGCTATATGACATCTGTAACTGCAACACTTAGGCCATCTAGGCCACCTGTTACAATCAACTGGAGTATAAAGTGGACCCATAAGGTCTCAACAATACATAGTAAACAATTGAAATGCAACCAAGTCTATGAGTATGCTAAACTAGGAAACAACAAGCCAACAAGGCCACAAACTGAATAACACTATACACACTAAGTCCACAAAGCCTCTAAAGAGTAAACTGACTGATGGTCGGAATAGGGCTCTGACCTACCCATACCTGCATCTCAAAACTCAAGCATAAATAACTAAGCCCTAGCACTAGGAAGAAAGGAGCATACGAATCATCTATTGATCTCACGAACTGCTACTCAACTGGCCATCCTGACCTCTACCTGCACCTTCGGCATGAACGCAGGTCCCCAAGCAAGGGGACGTCAGTACGAATGAAATGTACTGGTATGTATGGCTGAAACTGTAACCATGAGATAAGAATCCTGTAATAACTGACTTTGCACATTAACATATAAAGGATAATTATAACCTGGAACTCTACAACCTGTAATTGATAACAACTTACTATAACATAACTGAACTCAAGAAAACTAAACCAGGAATAAGGAATGGTAACAATCTGGAATCCGAAACCTGATAATAACTCTATAATGAGATGAAAATTAAATTAAGAAATGAACAAGAAAGAAACTATAACTGTAATGCTAGCGACCAACCAACCGTAAATCCTTATATAAAATTTGGGGTATCACACCGGGGTAAAATAAAAATATCTCCAGCCGATGTACCACACCGAGGTAAAATAAAAAGATCTCCAGTCGGTGTATCATACTGGGGTAAAATAAAAATATCTCCAGCCGGTGTACCATATCGGGGTAAAACAAAAATATCTCTAGCTGGTGTACCATATCGGGGTAAAACAAAAATATCTCCAGCCGGTGTACCACACCGGGGTAAAATAAAGATATCTCCAGCCGGTGTACCACACGGGGGTAAAATTAAATAAATCTCAATTGCAATCATAAATGGACCTGATAGGGCTCATATAGATTATCTGGATACCGACAACCATGAAATATGCCGACTCAGTAACTATAATATGTGTAGGATCTTACCACGACCCCTAATACTACAATTATGCCATACACATATAGATCCTTCATTTAACATTTAAATACATACATATGCTTAGAATGAATTCAAGGAAAGTTCCTAGAACTGGAATATCATAAAGATAGTGTAGAGACACGTTCATGGTTTTAAACATCTCCTAGCAATTATAACACGAGGAGCAGAGAGGAATAACTTAACCTAACATTTTTTATTAACAATCTTAGCATTCGTTTCGTGCTTATACTCATTTGAATTTCTTACTTTCATACCAAGAATTATGAGCATACCTCATTCATTGCACATCATATCACATCTCGAGATAACTTATGAACAGGAAGACATAACTTGTGTATCTCAAAGCTGGAGCTCGTTAATATACAAATGCTAGGCAACTGTCTAGGGAATGCCTTAAGATAAATAAAGACTTATACTCGTGCTTCAGACAATGTAGGAAAAGCTCATGTGAAACATTGCAATATATGTGGAGCTTAGAAAAGCTTAGCAACATTATAAACAGTTTAGAAGCTTCCAAAAAAAAACCCTTTAAAACTTGAGAAAGTCACTCCAACTCATAGAACAAATAATCAAAAATAATTGTTTAAAAAGGACGACAAAGAACTTCTCCTTAAATTGAGTCACTATCTTGAAATACTTGATTCTAATCATTTCTTAAGAAGTTAACACTTTACTGGGCTTCCATTAGCTTAACACAACTGAACATAACCAACTTTATTTATAACCCTTTTTGCTAAATGTCATTAGAACAGGGTAAATCTTGTTGGCTATTTGCCTAACTCATTAAAAATCGTAACACTTATCATCTAAAAACAACCTTTGGCTTTACTTTTCATATTCATCATAAATTCTTTTCCAAGCAGGATTTGTAATTCCCTAGTTAATTATTTACTATCGTGTTCATTATTCAAGAATTTCTTATACGCACTTACCTTTTTACCTAATTTCCAACCTTATCTCTTAAACATCGTCTTGTTCATATTTAACATCTCTCAAAGGTTCTTGAAATCAACTATGGACAGAGGGCATATAACTCACATTTTACCTTAAAAGGTCTAATATTTTCTCTTACCTCTCCATTGCTACCAGAGCCTCAACCTTTACTCTTAGGTTGATTTCCTTACACATCTACAACTTACAAAGAACATACGACGTTTCTACTTAAAGCCTTAAGCAATTCTCAGGAGGTCTAGATAAGTCAAGAGCTCTAATAAACATATAGCGACTTTCGAAAGGTAATCCTTACTTCTTTAGCTTGTAATTTGAATGTAAGCATAAACGCATAGATATAACCATATTTATTGTCAGGTTATGCACAATATCTTGATATTAGCAGGTTATAAGAAAATCATGATATATATATATATATATATATAGAAAATCATGATATATATATCATGATTTTCTTATAACCTGTTAATATCAAGATATGACAATAAATATGGTTCTATAGAAATATCAATAGTTTATCCATTCGGGCCCTATTTTCCAAGTTTAACATATCGGTAATAAAGAAACGCATTAATTAGTCGCTTAGCTTAAGGAAGAGGGATCGAGGAACCATCTTATTGCCCTAGGTACCTTAAAACATGAATATAAGAGTGTAGGTAACTGTCTTTCCATTTTGTTACCCTCGTTAGCCCTTATTGAGTTAAAACCTGATTTAAATTATTAGGTTTGTCTGCGCGTCGTCGTCTTGGCATGTTTACCAAATTTCTTAGCAACCATAATGTGAAACAACTTTGACACCACAAATACATAACATAATGTAAAGGACCAGCTCACAGTGCCCACGCTGAGGGGACTTCAGACTCAATTTACAACTATAACCATGATAGAAGGCAACTGCCCTCTCCGCTTCACATTCATACGTTCCAACTCTTTAGCAAATATACAACTTAATACCAAGTAATTCAAACAATTGGATGGAACCATAATATGATACTACAGAAGCTCAAGTACAGGGGAATGCCGGATTAATCCTAGGCATGAATTCGTGCTTGAAAATCAAGAGACAAAGAACGCCTGAAATACCTTTCTCCTATGAACTTTTCTCTAGCCGATTTCCTATTTCAATGATTAGCTTTCAACCTCCTTAATCCAGTGGTTTAATACTCCAATGAAAATATTAATATGTAGCACAAAATTCAACCAAAATAGCTAAACAATGGCAGTCACAATAGCAACCAACAACACACGGTAACATCAACAATATTTAGTCATTTTCTCAACTAGTTTTCACTAACTTTTAAGGGAGAAACAAGAGGAAATTTTACCTTAGTTCTGCTGTAATTCTTCCCCTAAATACTAAGTATAGTTCCAGAAAAATAAACAGCCAAAAATCCTAAGGAAAATGAGCAATACTTAGCTCACAAACAGTCCATCGGCAGATAACTTAGCTGCCAATTTCCAGATTTTCTCTTTACAATTTGAGAGGCTTAAAAGGGGTGAAGTACTTACCTTTTGCTGGGTAATTGTTCTTGGTTAAAAATAGGAGTAATTGACCTCAACTTATTGTCCAAAAATACATCAACTTTGCTGTCCAAAACGCCACAAAACAGTTCACCAACACACCAAACACACCTCCAACTTCTAGTCTTGTAATCAAAAATTCAAGCAAGGATAGTAGTAGAATCCTTACCTTTTGTACTTGTTTTTAATCCCTACCAAGAGTGAACGTATATGTAGCTTAGGAAAGCTTCAAAAAGGCAGAAAATTAACCACAGAAACACAGCCCAAGTGCAGCCAAAACAACCACCAACACACCACCTTCACCTTATGGTAGATCCCCTTCACTTAGCTTTAGTTTAATGGAGTTTAGCTTAGTGTTTTCCTTAGTTGTTTGCTGCAAATTTGAGAGAATTTCAGAGGATAAGCAGGCACCTTAAATTTGGAAACATTGAAAATGATTTGATAAGTCATGACTTAAAATATAAAGCTAGTCGGGCGGTGGCCGTTTTTAGGGCGGTGGCCGTCTTACTGCCCTATAGTGTCATGGTAAAACGTCTATAACGTTTTACTCCAAACTCCGATTGACGATCGGTTTGATGTTCTGAAAAATAGACTCACAGACCATTAATTTTATTGGTCGTGGGGCTTCTAATTCATTATATACTAGGATATATGGTTATTTAAAGTTGACCCTTACTTATAAACTTCTCACACTCTTCGGTTTTCAGTTCGTACACATTTCCCTTGTCATCTATGGAAAATATACAATCCATACTTCCCTTAACATAGCATACAAACATCAAATAATCACCAAAAAACTTTTGGGGTGTAACATCCTCCCCCCCTAGAAACATTCATCCTCGAATGTCATAACACCTTTAACTCATCCTTGTGTTCCATCATAAACATACATTCCATATATTCATAAACATATCCTTTCCAGTCGTTGCTTCATATCGGACTATATTTGTTTAAGTCATTCTATTTATCTAACATAAGGAAGACCTACCTTAACACTACATAATCGATGAACTTTTCTAACCATAAGTAAATTTATACACAACCACGACATATATTAACTCCAATACCACTTTCTATTCACTACTTATGATACAAGATCAATGTTAAATATGAAGCTACACTTTTACCTTTGCTTTTACCACGACCTATTATTGGCGGTCCTGATAACTAAAACTAAAAAGCGTGATATAGGAAAACACAAAAGGACTAAGTCTTCAAGAGAAACTAAATGTTTGGCCACCTGTGCCTTGAAACACTACAAGGAGCCTTAAATAATCCTGTTGACCGGGTCTCCCCCACTCTATTCTACTTTTATATCGGTACTTGAAGATGGTGATTCAGATCCTCTATCAAACCTAATACAATTGATATACCTCCTCATATTTCGCACCCTATCTGAAGCATATCAGACCAAAGAATTAAACCTAAGACTATATTCGCAAATACTCATGTTGCCCTGCTTTAGGTACAAAAACATAATAACTTGAACTCGTCGAAGTTCCCCTAGTAAGTACTGATCTATAAAGGTTAGGGGTTTAGGCTCAAAATCCACGAGCACTAAAGCTCTCAGAATTATTCCACTAGACCCTGCCATTAATTTCAACAGCTGATTTTTGAAATGTCACTATTCGGGTTAACATCTGAAATGCTTCCTCAAAATCTCATCTCTTTGATATAGCTGAAGGTGCTGGGAGAAAAAAAACTCTACCTCCTCCTGGCTCTATTGAAACTGGGACAACATGAGGGGCTGAATCCCTTCTCATGGTAGCTCTGACTAGAGCTAGAGGAAATATAACATGGGGAGTAAAATAAAACTCACTTCGAGCATATAATCTATTTCTCGGATCGAAAGGAGGGGCGACTGGGACCCTTTCAAGAATCTCATAGCCATCTGCCTTACTTTCGGTGAATTCTAAAACATAAGCACGATTTAGACTTCAAACAACCCTTACATCTTTGCTCTATAGCACGATCTATTAATGAACAAAGTGAAACAACCCCTAAATGCCCTGTAGCCTCCTGATTATAAGTATGGTGCACAACATACCCATAATCAAGACTCTACTAGACACGGCTTGTGGACTCCCTAGGGTACGACTTCACTCTGATACCAAGTCTGTCATGCCCCAAAACTAGGTAGGGCGTAACTGGCACTCGATTCATGATTGATCGAGAAGCCGGCTATATGACATTTGAAACTGTAACACTTAGGACATCTAGGCCACTTGTCACAATCAACTAGAGTATAAAATGGACCCATAAGGTCTTAGCAATCCATAGTAAACAATTGAAATGCAACCAAGTCTATGAGTATGCTAAACCAGGAAACAACAAGCCGACAAGGCCACAAACTGAATAACACTATACACACTAAGTCCACAAAGCCTCTAAAGAGTAAACTGACTGATGGTCGGAACAGGGCTACGACCTACCCATACCTGCATCTCAAAACTCAAGCATAAATAACTAAGCCCTAGCTCCAGGAAGAAAGGAGCATACCAACCATCTATTGATCTCACGAACTGCTACTCAACTAGCCATCCAAACCTCTACCTACACCTGCGACACGAATGCAGGTCCCCAAGCAAGGGGATGTCGGTACGAATGAAATGTACTGGTATGTAAGGCTAAAACTGTAACCATGAGATAACAATCCTGTAATAACTTACTTAGCACATAAACATATAAGGGATAAATATAACCTAGAACTCAGCAACCTGTAATTGATAACAACTTACTATAACATAACTGAACTCAAGATAATTGAACCAGGAATAAGGAATGGTAACAATCTGGAACCCAAAACCTGATAATAACTCTATAATGAGATGAAAATTCAATTAAGAAATGCACAAGAAAGAAACTATAATTGTAATGCCAGCGACCAACCAACCATAAATCCATATATAAAATTCGTCCAACCGGTGTACCACACCGGGGTAAAATAAAAATATCCCCAGCCGATGTACCACACCAGGGTAAAATAAAAAGATCTCCAGTCGGTGTACCATACCGGGGTAAAATAAAAATATCTCCATCCGGTGTACCATATAAGGGTAAAACAAATATATCTCTAGCTGGTGTACCACACCGAGGTAAAATAAAGATATCTCCAGCCGCTGTACCACACGAGGAAAAAATTAAATAAATCTCAATCGCAATCATAAATGGAGCAGATAGGGCTCATACAGATTATCTGGATACTGAAAACCATGAAATATGCCGACTCAGTAACTATAATATATGTAGGATCTTACCACGACCCCTGATACTACAATTATGCCATACACATATAGATCCTTCATTTAACATTTAAATACATACATATGCTTTGAATGAATTCTAGGGAAGTTCCTAGAACTGGAATATACTTCCTTGAACTGGAATATAATAAAGATAGCATAGACACATGTTCATGGTTTTTAACATCTCCTAGCAATTATATCACGAGGAGCAGAGAGGAATAACTTAACCTAACATTTTCTATTAACAATCTTAGCATTCGTTTCGTGCTTATACTCGTTTGACTTTCATACTTTCATATAAAGATTTGTGACCATATCTAATTCATTGCACATCATATCACATCTCGAGGTAACTTATGAACAGGAAGATATAACTTGTGTATCTCAAACCTGGAGCTCTTTAATATAAAAATTCTAGGCAACTATCTAGGGGTTGCCTTAAGATAAATAAAGACTTATACTCGTGCTTCAGACAACGTAGGAAAAGCTCATGTGAAACACTGAAATATATGTGGAGCTTAGAAAAGCTTAGTAGCATTATAAACAGTTTAGAAGCTTCCAAGAAAAAAAATACTTTAAAACTTGAGAAAGTTACTCCAACTCATAGAACAAATAATCAAAAATAATTGTTTAAAAAGGACGACGAAGAACTTCTCCTTAACTTGAGTCACTATCTTGAAATATTCAATTCTAATCATTTCTTAAGAAGTTAACACTTTACTGGCCTTCCATTAGCGTAACACAACTGAACATAACCAACTTTATTTATAACCCTTTTTGCTAAATGTCATTAGAATAGGGTAAATCTTGTTGGCTATTTGCCTAACTCATTAAAAATCATAAAACTTATCATCTAAAAACAACCTTTGGCTTTACTTTTCATATTCATCATAAATTCTTCTCCAAGAAGGATTCATAATTCCCTAGTTAATTATGTACTGTCGTGTTCATTATTCAAGAATTTCTTATACACACTTACCTTTTTACCTAATTTCCAACCTTATCTCTTAAGCATCTTCTTGTTCATGTTTAACATCTCTCAAAGGTTCTTGAAATCAACTATGGACAGAGGGCATATCACTCACATTTTACCTTAAAAGGTCTAATATTTACTCTTACCTCTCCATTGCTACCAGAGCCTCAACCTTTACTCTTAGGTTGATTTCCTTACACATCTAAAACTTTCAAAGAACATACGACGTTTCTACTTCAAGACTTATGAAATTCTCAAGAGGTCTAGATAACTCAAGAGATATAATAAACATATAGCGACTTTGGAAAGGTAATCCTTACTGCTTTAATGCGTAATTTGAACGTAAGCATAAACACACACACATATATATATATATCATGATTTTCGTATAACCTATTAATATCAAGATATTGTGCATAACCTGTCAATAAAGATGGTTCCATAGAAATATCAATAGTTTATCCATTCGGGCCCTATTTTCAAGGTTTAACGTATCAGTTAATTAAGAAACGCATTAATTAGTCGCTTAGCTTAAGGAAGAGGGATCGGGGAACCATATCATGGACCTAGGTACCTTAAAACATGAATATAAGAGGGTAAGTAATTGTCATAAGGAAATTCCATTTCGTTACCCTCGTTAGCCCTTATTGAGTTAAAACCCGATTTCAATTATTATGTCTGTTTGCGTGTTGTCGTCTTGCCATGCTTACCAAATTTCTTAGCAACCATAATGTGAAACAACTTTGAAACCACAAATACATAACATAATGTAAAGGAATAGCTCAAAGTGCCCACGCTGAGGGGACTTCAGACTCAATTTACAACTATGACCATAATAGAAGGCAATTGCCCTCTCTACTTCACATTCATGCGTTCCAACTCTTTAACAAATACACAACTTAATACCAAGTAATTATAAAAACTAGGAGGAACCATAATATGCTACTACAAAAGCTCAAGTATAGGGGAATGCCGAATTAATCCTCGGCATGAATTCGTGCTTGAAAATCAAGGGACAAAGAACGCCTTACATACCTTTCTCCGATGAACTTTTCTCTAGCCGATTTCCTACTTCAATGATCAGCCTTAAACCTCATTAATCCTGTGGTTTTATAGGACAATGAAAAGCTTAATCTATAGCACAAAATGCAGCCAAAATAGCTAAACAATGGCCATCACAATATCAACCAACAACACACGGCAACGTCAACAATATTTAGTCATTCTCAACTAGTTTTCACTAACATTTAAGGGAGAAAAAAGAGGAAATTTTACGTTAGTTCTTCTGTAATTTTTCACCTCAATATGAAGTATAATTCCAGAAAAATAAACAGCCAAAAATCCTAAGGAAGATGAGCAATACTTAGCTCACAAACAGTCCATCGGCAGCTAACTTAGCTGCCAATTTCAAGACTTTCTCTTTACAATTTGAGAGGTTTAAAAGGGGTGAAATACTTACCTTTTGCTGGGGATTTGTTCTTGGTTAAAAACAGGACTAATTGACCTCAAATTCTTGTCAAAAAATACAGAAACCTTTCTGTCAAAAATGCCACAAAATAGTTCACCAACACACCAAACACACCTCCAACTTCTAGTCTTGTAATCAAAAATTCAAGAAAGGATAGTAGTAGAATCCTTACCTTTTATACTTGTGTTTAATACCTACCAAGAGTGAACGTATATGTAACTTAGGAAAGCTTCAAAACGCATCAAATTCACCACAGCAACACTGCCCAAGTGCAGCCAAAACAGCTACCAACACACCACCTTCACCTTATGGTAGATCCCCTTCACTTAGCTTTAGTTTAATGAAGTTTAGCTTAGTGTTTTCCTTAGTTGTTTGCTGCAAATTTGAGAGAATTTCAGAGGATAAGAAGGCACCTTAAATTTGGAAACATTGAAAATGATTTGATAAGTCATGAATTAAAATATAAAGCAAGTTGGGCGGTGGCCGTTTTTGGGGCAGTGGCCGTTTTTAGGGCGGTGGACTCCTTACTGCCCGACAGTGTCATGGTAAACGTCTATAACTTTTTACTCTGAACTCCGATTGAAGAGAGGTTTGATGTTCTAAAAACTAGGCTCAAAGAACTTTAATTTGATAGGTCTTTGGGCCTCTAATTCATTATATTGTAGGAGATATGGTTATTTAAAGTTGATCCTTACTTACGAACTTCACATACTCTTCAGTTTTCCGTTCGTACACATTTCCCTTGTCATATACGGCAAATATACAACCCATACTTCCCTTAACATAGCATACTGATCTTAGGCAGAATTTCATGCCCAAGTGATACTCAAAGGCTTCATTTCGACTTGTTTGTCTATCATTATTGTGTACATTCTCATGTGATTTGTAGTTAAATGTGAATTTATACTAACCAACACGATTAGTGTTGTTAGGCAGGTAAAATGGAATTTTGGGAAGCTAAGATACATGTTGGTAAAATCAGAAATGGACTTGGAAACAAGGAGTTAAAAAGGACATGGAATATCAGCAAAAACAAGGGCTCTGCGATGGAGCCGTGACACTTTGCCGTCACGGAGGCAGTTTGCCTCAGAGGAAATAAATTTGGCAATTTCCAGTGGAGGTGTGCAATAGCACCGTGTCACGTTGGCCAGGCTCCGCAATGAAGGCCGTGTCACGTTGAGGTTATATTGCCTAGGGGGCCGACTTCCAGTGAAGGTCCATGATACCTCCGTGGCACGGAGGGAGTGCTCCGCGATACACTTCGTGCCACGTTGCTTGTTATTTTGGGAAAAATTCTCGATAGTATAAATAGCACACTTAGGTTTTATTTTAAACATTCTGACTTGGTTGAGCAAGAACGTGGGTTACAGGCACTTGAGGGGACGAAAATTCTAGGGTTCTTCTTTATCTCTTTCTCTTTTATCTCAATTGTTTGTATAAATTCTACTTATTTGATGATGTTAAATCCACAAATGAGTGGCTAAATTCACTTCTTGCTGAGGTTAAGAACAATTGTAGTGGAATGTAATTGTTAATCATTTCAGTTTCATCTTTTCTTCAATGGTTGTTCTATCAATTTTTGTTCTTACTGCATTAATGTTTGGCCAATGTTAATGTATATCTAAAAATCAAATTTTGATTTTGAAAAGGAAAGAAATTGGAAAGATGTGAATTGGTAGGATATGATCTCTTCTTAGTTTGGAAAATTGAGAATTGATTTACATTCACAATAGAAATATATCTGAAAGTCTTATTAGTCAATTAAGGAATCGGGAATGTATGGCTAGAACATGAAATTATTTTATCACAAAAATGTAGATTAAGGCTCATGATTCTTAAGTTGGATAGAAGTCGAAAGTTCCAATCCATGGGCAATAATTCTTGACTAGCAACCGAAGGAAAGATTAACTGAATTGTATTGATAAATTAAATCCATGCATGTTCGTTTTAACCTCAGCTTGCTCATCACTATTGTTCAGACTCACTTTATAATTTTGCCTTAAATTCATATTAATTAGTAAACTCAAACTCTAAAAATATTATTTATTTGGTTGTCTGCATTCTTAAAGATATAGTTCATTAACACTTAAGTTAATTAGTATCGTAGCTCAGTGTGGGATAGATACTTGGCTTTACTTAAGCAACTTTACTACTTGTTCGACCACGTGCACTTGCGTGTAGTCACCACAGAAGCCGAACAAGTTTTTGGCGCCGTTGCCGGGGACTGGCAATTGGTAAAATTATTTTCTTAGTGTTAGTTTACAAATTCTATTTAAGTGCTGACAACTTGATCTTAGCCTTTCTCTTGCAGATATTGAATTCTTCTGAACACTGGCAAGAGACAAGGAGTTGGTGGATTCATACATAGAGCCGGAAAGATAATTTCATCGTCAAAGAAGGGAAACTCTAGAGAAAAAGCTACAGTTGCTCAGACAGGCAATTCTGGAGCAACAACAGAATCCACCACTTGTGAGGGCAGTGTTAGTGCTCGAGGAAATGGCAGCTAGGCCGATTCGCGAAGTGGCAATCCCACATGCTAACAATGTTACATCAAGTATTCGCAGACCAGAGCCAGGAGGGAGGTTTGATCTTAAATAGAACATGGTGCAATTGTTGCACACCAGCGGGCAACTCATAGGTCTCCCTCCTGAAGATCCACAACAACATCTCCAAAACGTTTTGGAGATAAGTGACACTTACATTCCCGCTGGAGTATCATCCGACCACGTGAGGCTTACATTATTCCCATTTTCATTATTGGGGGAAGAAAAGAGGTGGTTGAAAGTTGAACCACCTAATTCTATCACCACTTAGGATGATCTTGCAAGAAAGTTTTTGATAAGATTCTTTCCATCTGGGAAAACAACAAGACTTAGAAGTCAGATTCTAAGTTTTAAACAAAGAGAGGAGGAGAATTTGTATCAAGCTTGGGAAAGGTTCAAATCATTGCTAAGGGATTGTCCTTACCATCACCAGTCCAATGATGTGCTGGAGCATACTTTCATAGAGGGTTTGGAACCCCACACAAAAATTTTGCTAGACTCAGCATCTGGGGGACAAGCATTAGAAAAGACTTATGAGGAGCTGTATACTTTTTTAAATCGTATTTCACAGGGAAATCCAGAGTGGAATGCGGACTCTTCAAGAGGAGGAACAAGGAAAGCGGCATGAGTCTTTGAGGTGGATGGTTTTACAGCTATCGCTGCACAGATAGATATATTGCAAAATCAACTAAACACCCACTTCAGCAGTATGAGCTTGAATCAACCACAAACCCCAGTTAATGTAGTGCAGTAGGTTTGGTTTGAAGTATGCGGTAGTAATGAACACTTAGCTGACTGTTGTGGTGCAAATCAAGATTCAGTGAACTTTGTTGGGAACATCCAGAGAAATAATCACCAGCAGCAGTATGGCAATAATTACAACTCAAATTGGAGGAATCATTCGAATTTCTCTTGGGTTAGTAACAGCCATCAAGGGCAGAGTACGAATCAGGGTATGTAGAGAAATCAAGGGGGGGGGGCAGTAGAATTATCAGTCTCAGTACAGAGGAAACAATGCACCTCCTCCACCAACCAACAGCATTGAGGAAATGTTCAAAACAATGATAGCTAACTAAGCTCAAATGCAGGCTGATTATGTGAAATTAGCGGCAGACTTAAAAAACAACCAATTAGCTACAAAGGCGTTGGAGTACGAATTTAGACAACTAGCTGGAGCTCAAAACACCAGGCCCAGAGGAGGACTACCGAGTGACACTGACCCGAATCCCAAGCAGGTCAATGCAGTGAATACAAGGAGTGGTTTACAACTCAAGGAGGTGGAACCAGAAAGATCACCTCAACAATCAGGAGCAATGGAAAAAGATAGGGAACATGATGATGAGAGGGGGAAGGAGAAGGCAGCTGAAGCAGAAAGACCACCACCCTCGTTCCCTCAAAGATTAAAGAAACACAAAGAGGAAGCTCGTTTTAAAAAGTTCATGGAGATGCTTAAACAAGTACACATTAACTTACCTTTGGTTGATGATTTGCAGGGAGTGCCTAAATATGCAAAGTATATCAAGGACATCGTAGCTAACAAAAGCAGATTGACGGAGTATGCTACGGTGGCGCTTACTGAGGAGTGCACTTCCCAGATTCAAAATAGGTTGCCAACAAAGCTCAAGGACCTGGGAGCTTTACAATTCAGATCACAATCGGGCAAAGTATCCGAGCTCGCGGACTATGTGATTTGGGAGCTAGCATAAACTTGATGCCGACATCGGTGTTCAAGAAGTTGGGGCTGGGCAGTCCTAGACCAACTACAATGATCTTGTAGTTAGCGGATCGTTCTTTGGCCAGACCAGATGGCATTGTGGAGGACGTGCTGGTGCAAGTGGGCTCCCTCATCTTCCTGGTAGATTTTATTGTCTTAGATTTTGAGCCGGATGCGGAAGTCCCATTTATTTTGGGACGTCCTTTCTTTGCAACCGGGAGAGCTTTGATTGATGTAGCTACAGGACAGCTAACCATGCGAGTGCATGACAAAGTGGAGGTATTTGATGTGTATAAGGCCATAAAGCTTCCGGCCATCTATGAGGAGCTTTAAGCGATCAATGTGCTAAATCAAGAAGAAATTCTTTAGATTGTTGATTCTCAAGATCCATTGAGAGAGCGTTGATGAGCTCCGATCATTTCGGAGATAGAGATACTTATGAGATGGTGCAAATGTTGAATGAATCAAAATGGTATCTCAGGAAGCAAGACTTTCAGCCGTTGATGAGGTCCCTAGAACCATTGCCAAAACCATTTATTGAGGAAGCACCAAAACTGGAGTTGAAGACATTGCCTCCATATCTGAAATACGTCTTTTTGGGGGAAGATGACACCTCACCAGTCATCATCACCGCAGAATTGACAGAGGCACAGGTAAAGGATGCATTGGTGGTTCTCAAGAGGAGGAAGAAAGCAATGGGTTGGCAAATGTCAGACATTCGGGGTATCAATCAAGCTTTTTTCACACACAAAATTTTCATGGAGGAAGGAGCAAAGCCAACTGTATAACATCAGCGGAGGTTGAATCCGATGATGAAGGATGTGGTTAGGAAGTAAGTGATTAAATGGCTTGATGCAGGTGTTGTCTATCCTATTTCAGATAGCGAATGGGTCAGCCCCGTTCAGTGTGTTCCAAAGAAAGGAGGGATGACCGTGGTCACCAATGAGAAAAATGAGTTGATCCCTACACGCACAGTCACATGCTGGTGGATTTGCATGGACTACAGAAAGCTCAATGAGGCCACAAGGAAAGATCACTATCCTATCCCGTTTATTGATCAAATATTGGACAGATTAGCTGGTAATGAATATTATTGTTTCCTTGATGGCTATTCTGTCTATAACCACATAGCCATAGCACCAGAGGACCAGGAGAAGACTACCTTCACATGTCCTTATGGGACAAATGCTTTCCGGCAGATGCCATTTGGTTTATTCAATGCACCCGCCACATTCTAGAGATGCATGATAGCGATCTTCCACGATATGGTGGAAGATTTAGTCGAGGTATTTATGGATGATTTTTCTATTTTCGGTAATTCGTTTGCTACTTGTTTGCAGAATCATGACAGGGTGCTAGCTCGTTGTGAAGAATCCAACCTTGTACTCAACTGGGAGAAATGTCATTTCTTAGTCAAGGAGGGTATCGTCCTTGGCCATAAAGTGTCTTGCAAGGGGTTGGAAGTCGATCGTGCAAAGATCGAGGTTATTAAAAGGCTATCACCACCTGTGTCAGTGAAGGGTGTTCACAGTTTTCTCGGATATGCAGGGTTCTATAGACGGTTCATCAAGAACTTCTCTAAAATTTCTAGACCAATATGTAGGTTGCTAGAAAAAGAGGTGAAGTTCGAGTTTGATGAGGATTGTGTCAAAGCATTCGAGGAGTTGAAACAGAAGTTGATAGAAGCACCTATCCTCATTTCTCCGGATTGGGGGCAACCGTTTGAATTAATGTGTGATGCAAGTGATGTGGCGGTAGGAGCTGCATTGGGGAAGTGGAGAAATAGAATTTTTCATTCTATTCATTATGCAAGCAAAACACTGGGCGCAACCCAAGTCAATTATACAGTCACAGAAAAGGAGATGCTAGCATTGGTGTTCGCGTTTGATAAATTCAGGTCCTATTTGGTGGGTTCTAAAGTAGTGGTGTATACCGATCATGCAGCGATTCGGTATCTGTTTAACAAGAAGGATGCAAAGCCCAGGTTGATCAGATGGATCTTGTTGTTACAAGAGTTTGACCTAGAGATTCAGGACAGAAAAGGGAGCGAGAATCAAGTGGCAGATCACCTATCGCGATTGGAAAGACGGTCACATGTGAAGGAAGGTGACAACATCAAAGAAGAGTTCCCAGATGAGTAGCTCTTGGCAATAAGGGAAGATGAAATCCCCTGGTATGCAGACATTATGAATTTGCTAGTGAGTGGAGTCTATCCACCGGAGGCTACAGCTCAGCAGAGAAAGAAGTTGAGACATGATTGCAGGTATTATATTTGGGATGAGCCGTACTTGTTTAAGCAGGGACCGGATCAGGTGATGAGAAGATGCATTCCGGAGAGCCAGATTGCAGAAGTGTTGAGGAATTGTCACTCTTCATTGTATGGAGGGCACCACGGAGGCGAGCGGACAGCGCACAAGGTCCTACAGTCAGGTTTCTTTTGGCCTACACTGTTCAGAGACTCTATGGCATATGTAAAAATGTGTGATAGATGTCAAAGAACAGGCAAAATTGGTAGAAGGCAGGAAATGCCGCTGCAGCAGATATTAGAAGTGGAGATCTTTGATGTATGTGGTATAGATTTCATGGGCCCGTTCCCACCGTCATTTGGTAATCATTACATCTTGGTGGCCATTGATTATGTATCAAAGTGGGTTGAAGCAACAGCTTTCCCCAGGAATGACAACAAGGTGGTGGCAAAATTTATGAAAAAGCACATTTTCACCAGGTTCCGGACACCCCGAGCCATTATCAGTGATGGAGGGGCTCATTTTGTAAATACAAGTTTCAAGAATTTGCTAGCTAAGTATGGGGTGCGCCACAAGGTAGCAACAGCATATCATCCCCAAACTAGTGGGCAAGTGGAGGTGTCGAACAGAGAAGTAAAGCAGATTCTACAGAAGACAGCGAATGCACAACGTAGTGATTGGTCAAGCAAACTCGACGATGCGTTGTGGGCTTATAGAACTGCGTACAAGACACCAATTGGGACTTCTCTGTACAGATTGGTCGATGGAAAGGCGTGTCATCTGCCTGTGGAGCTAGAACACCGAGCTTTCTGGGCCATGAGGAAATTGAACATGGATCTAGAGCTAGCTGGTAAGAAGAGGCTGATGCAACTCAACGAACTTGATGAGTTTCGTTGGCAGGCTTATGAAAGTGCCAAGTGCTACAAAGAGAAAACAAAGAGGTGGCACGATAAGCATATGGTGTATCGGATCTTTGAGCCGGGGCAGAAAGTATTGCTATTCAATTCAAGATTGAGGCTTTTTCCAAGAAAAGTGCGGTCCAAATGGTCAGGGCCGTTTGAGGTGGTAAGAATGACCCCGCATGGGGCGGTGGAGTTGTGGCAAGAAGATAGAAGTGCCACGTTCTTAGTAAATGGCAGCAATGTAAGCATTATTGGGGTGAGGACGTTATTCGAGAGAAGACATCCATCACTCTAGAGGATGATTGAGCATTGAATGACGTCGAGCCGCGATGATAAATCAGGCGCTGCACGGGAGGCAACCCGTGAAATTGTTGTAATAGATAAGTAGAAATATTTGAAAAAGAAAAAGAAAAAATAAAGAAAAAGAGAAAAAGAAAAAAAAATATAATAAAAATTTTGTTTGCGTTGAAACCTACGAATTTGTCACGCTCCGTCTTGGTGGGTATGACTGGCACCTGATGCCCTAGTAGGACCTGGACTGCTAACCGGTGAGCCTAAGCACATTTGGTGCCTGGCTAGCTCTAACTCAGATTCAAGGAATCAACGGGCTATATAACGGCTGTAAATACAGCCTCCGACCGACTAGGCCTATAGCCACCTGTACCATAACGACAGCTAACCAGAATCATGTCCATATAAGGGAGCCTATGCGGGCCGACAAGGCCACCATGCTGTCTAGTTAACTCTAAATTAATATAACAAGTGCTGAACAGCTACGTGACTGGCAAGGTCACCACTACTGAATGGATAAGGCCTCACACGACCAACATAAACAACTAAACATACGCACGGCCCCACAAGACCCGCACAGCTAACCACAGGAAAATATATACAGACTGCAAGCCTCTAAGAATACTGACAAGATGGTTGGGACAGGGCCCCGGCCTACCCATGCTGTACAACAAAAGAAAAGGGATAAACCTCTAGCTATCTAGCTCCGGATGACTGGAGTTGATGACCCTGTGAGCTGGCTGGAATCACGAGGTATCGGCCCCTCGTCTATGAGTACCTGCAGGCAAGTAATGCAGCGCCCCAAACGGGCGTCAGTACCGCTGGTACTGAGTATGTAAAACAACAACTGAAAGATATATGAAAACAACAATACAACTGATGGAACTGAAATAGAAAGGAATAGACTAAACTGATTGAAAATGTAAAGCTATGCCTACTCTCAACTATGCTGGAAGGAGTAGGAGTCATACCTGGAAATGTATCGCTCTATTGTCGATCTACTCGTATCTAGTGTAACATGGCATAACATAATATAACATAGCATAGCACACACAAACCTTACCCGGCCCCCATAAGCCGGGAGGTACAATCAACACGCAATCTATACCCCTACCCCGGTCGTCCCATCTCCTATAATAACAATAAGCATCCTTTCGATCCCCTGGGTATGCACTTGGGGTCACTAGCCCCTGACTATAACTGTACCAGAGTCCAGAGGACTCCTGAATCAACACCCCGGGCGTACCCGCTCGACGGGGGTGTATAAAGGACGACCAAGGCACAATATGGGGAAACTGGCATCCCATCTTCGTCCCCTGTGGGATGGCATGCCACTCCGTAGAGCGATGTATCCTCGTCCTCTGGCGGATGAGCCGATACAACTATTAACCCTGGGGCGATCATGAGTGCTAGGTAATCCACCCCAAGACAATACAGTTGTCTCAACTAATAATACTAACTGCGTATACCGCATGCCGAAGCTAGTGATGATAATGTATCTGTACAGACTATATGCTGACTAGTGATAGCGATACGTATGTATTTAATACATGCTGAGACTGATAATGGTATATATATAATCTTCTGTCATACTGTGCTGAGTCTAATGTTGAACAAGATATAGTTTTTCTGCTGGAAATCATACTGGATAACTGAGTTTCGTAGTAACATGATTTACTATTTCTAATATGCTTTCTAAACTTCATTCTAGGCTACAATTCTATTTCTAAAATACCTTACAGAGACTTATATTGCTTTACTAAGTTTCAACTGAACACAATAGTCTCCTAACATACTTTACTAAATCACATACTGGGCATGTTGTACAGTTCCTAACACTTTGTATTAGAATTTATATCATGCCAGCAAGTTTCACTCTGTACGTAACATGATGCTTCCAATATCGTACTAATATTCATACTAAACATAACACACAACTTCTGAAACATTCTACTGGCCTCTGAACCATTTTACTATATCGAGACTACTAACTTGCCGAGGAAACTAGCTTTACATACCTTCGCTTCTGATTTCCCGACTAATTAGAGTGGCTCGGTCAGTATTTTCGCTATTTCTCCCAACTGCACTCGTATATACGTCAATTAGTACTAAATACAACACTATTATGAAAGACGACGTCACTTTCGATATAATTATAGCCTAAACTTAGGCCTATCGAAAGACGGTAGAAACTTGCTATTTTTCAGAAGTCCAGAATGGAGAAGTATTCACTTTACGGCTAGGAGCACATAGACACTAGTTTGGAGCAATTCCACTTACCTTAGCCCGGTAGCACGACGATTTGTCGATCGTATTTCACGAAACTAAATCCGTAGGAATGCTCCCTGCTGCTAAGTACTTCGTTATCTGGAGTTAATTTAGATTTGGACCACGTTTGGCAGCGTAATCGGACGGAAATTATCAAGAAACCTTCGTTCCCTTTTCCTCTCTAGTTTTTCTGTCTATTTTCGCTGGAAATTATGAGAATTATTTCATTTAAAACTGAAGTGGAGGGCTTATATAGTTGGGCCTGGACAGGGCCAATGTGTCACGGAGCCAACGCGGAGGCTCCACCTCCGTGACACGTTGCCATCGCGGAGGTGCTCTGCCCGGGCTCCTTCCGCGATGGTTCGACAGGTTACTTGTCCGATCCTTTCCCGGGCCTTTTCCTAGCACGTATGGCTTTCAAATATGCTTAACCAATGCGCGAATAGGCCATCCAGGTGCCGGAAATCTTACGGGGTATAACATTCTTCCCCCCTTAAGAACATTCGTCCTCGAATGTGAACTTTTATCTAGAGGACTTCTCAACTTGTTTCTAAGAAAATTTCGGCAGAGTTTCCCCTGTAATATGGACTATCCTAGAAACCTGAAATGCAGAAAAGTCCAATACAGGTACCGCACACAATACTTTAAGATTCACTTGATAGCTAAACATCAACCTTTCTCATTTATACATATACAACCATAAAGTACTACATAAGTAATAATATGGACATACCTGTCGCCTGACCAGGCCTGGAATAAGTGAGGATATTTAGCTTTCATATCTTCCTCAGCCTCCCACATCATCTCCTCTCGGTTCCTGTTACGCCACAATACTTTGACAGACGCAATATCTTTAGTCCTCAATCTGCGAATTTGTCTGTCTAAGATGGCTGCTGGAACCTCTTCATAGGCCAGCTCTTCCGTAACCTGGATATCCTGGACGGGGACTGCTCTGGATGGGTCTCCTATGCATTTCGTCAACATAGATACATGGAAGACCGGATGAACGGATTCCAATTCTGGAGGCAAGTTCAACTCATATGCTACTCGGCCTACCCTTCGACGAATCTGATAAGGCCCAACAAATCTTGGACTGAGCTTACCTTTCTTGCCGAATCTCATCACCCCTTTCATCGGAGATACTTTCAGAAATACCCAATCATTTACATCAAATTCCATGTCTCTGCGCCGCATATCAGCATATGATTTCTGGCGGCTCTGTGCAGTCCGTAGGCGTTCTCGGATAAGCTTTACCTTTTCCTCTGATTGCTGAACAATGTCTGGCCCAACCAACGCTGATTCTCCTATTTCAAACCAACCAATCGGTGATCTGCATTTTTGCCCGTATAATGCCTCGAAAGGCGCCATCTGGATGGCTGAGTGATAGCTATTATTATAAACAAATTAAATTAACGACAAATGATCGTCCCAGCTACCTCCAAAATATAGCACACACGCTCGCAGCATGTCCTCGAGTGTCTGAATAGTGCGCTCAGCCTGTCCATCTGTCTGAGGGTGGAATGCTGTGCTCAAATTAATCTGCGTCCCCAGACCTCTCTAAAATGACTGCCAAAATCTGGCTGTAAACTGTGCTCCTGTATCAGAGATAATAGATACTGGAACACCGTGTAACCTAACTATTTCTCTGATATACAATTCGGCGTAATCTTTGGCAGAGAAAGTAGCTTTTACTGGCAGGAAATGGGTTGATTTCGTCAGTCTATCAACAATTACCCAAATTGAATCATGTCTATGCCTGGTACGGGGTAATCCTACTACAAAGTACATGTTTACTGCTTCCCACTTCCAAAGAGGCACAACTATGTCCTGAGTCAACCCACCTGGTTTCTAGTGTTCCGCTTTTACCTATTGGCAGTTAGGACACTGGGCTACAAATTCGGCAATTTCTCTTTTCATTCCTGGCCACCAATAATTCTCCTTGATATCATGGTACATTTTCGTCGCACCGGGGTGAAGAGAATAACGGGCGTAATGTACCTCGTTCATAATCTGCTAGCGGAGCCTGCTCGGTGCTTTGGGCTACGGGTAAAAACCGACACGCAAGTGCACGTGGTCAAACAAGTAATAAAGTGGCTAAGTAAGCCAAGTATCGATCCAAGGAGGCTCAGGGTATGTAAAAATTGCCTAAGTATACTATATTCTTATTTTACTTCTAACTATGCTAACAACAACGTAACCAACAGTTAATTGAGTTTTTGTTTATAAAATATATACTAAAACTATTAACAATTATTTACGGTGAATTTAAACTATGGATATGAGCATGCCAAGGTTAAGAACAAGTAATGAATTCGATTGTAATAATAATTCGGTTAATCTCTTCTTCATGTTGCTAGCCAAGAACAATAGCCTAGAAATTAAAACTCTCGTATTTAATTTCACTTAAGAATCATAAACCATTCGTCTACATTTCTGTGATCAAATGCAATTTACGACCTAGCAATACAATTCCGGTTCCTAAACTGACTAATACGGCTTTCAAGTATATTTCTATCAGGAAAGCACATCAAAACCCAATTTTCCCAAATCAAGTTAAGACCAATACCCTATTAATTCACAACTTTCCAATTTCTTGCTCTCTCGAGTGAAATTGGACTTTTTAGATGTACATTAATGTCGGCCAAGCACTAATGCAGTAAGAACAAGAATTAATAGAACAACATGAAAGAAGAAGAAGAAAACCATATCATTTACAATCAAAATTCACTACACATGTTCAAAACCTTAGCAAGGAAGAGAATTAGCCACTCATTTGTGGATTGATCATCCTAAAATGAGTGTAAGTCATACGTACAATTGGTAGAAAGAAGAAAGGAAGAGAAGAAATCTCTTAGCTTTTTCTTCCCTCAACTGCTGCTAACCCACGTCCTAGCTCCACCAAGTCTGAATTATAAAAAATAAACCTAAGTGTGCTATTTATATTAGTAGGAATCTTTCCCGGAATAACAAGCAACGTGTCACGGAGTGCATCACGGAGCACGGCCTCCGTGACACGCTACGGACGCGGAGGCTCTCTGGAAAATAACCCGAAATTGGCCCAGGCAGTACCCTGCCGCGTTGGCAGCGTGTCACGCTGCCTGAGCAGCGCGTTGCAGCCCCTTGGTCACGGAGGCCACCTGCCGTGGCACGTTGCCAACGCGCAGGTGGGCTGTTTTGAGCGGCCTGCCTGCCGTGGCACCTTGTCGACGCACCGGTGGGCTGTTTTGTGCCTCTTCCTTGCCGACGTTCGCGTGTTAATTCCGTTTTCAATCCTCTACTTCACCAACTCATGGATTAGTTACTCAAAAGTCATCAAAACCTACAAAACAAAGGCTAATCATGTTGGTTAGCAGATATCTCCACATTATATAAAATTACATGAAAATGTATACAATAACTTAGATAAACAAGACTAATTTAAGTAATAAAGAGTATCTCGGGCATATATTTTTGCCCGTGATCACAACCCCACACTTAAAGCCTTGTTCGTCCTCGAACAACCTTTTACATATCATGCATATGGAGACTCCCACATAACTAATTTAGCAAGATAATTCAAGTTACGACTATAATGATTACGTAAGATACAAGCTAAAAATAGAGCATGCCTGATTTGATCATTGAAATAAAGTACAACTGTGTTAAGACTTCTTAACCTCAAGAGTCGACTCTCAATTTTAGCAAACTCATGTAAATTAACTGATTAAGAAATTCCAAATGAATTTTATCCTTCATTAAACATGTGCCCCTCACGGAAAGAGAGTTACCCAATCACATGCAAAAACAATTTTTTACATCACAACATGTGTGGGTACATGAATAGAATTACGCTCACTCTCACAAAGAATTCACATGCATTATGTAATGACCCATAAGCTTGCCCTTAGTGTTTTATTCCACTAATTTAAGGATGTATGAATGTAAGATCAAGTAGGACTTTTTAGGTTGTAATGTAACTCAGGTGCGGGTAGGTACTATTATGATCAGTAATAGTGACTATCTTTCCTAAGCGCTTTTAATACATCACGCCTTCATTACGAACTTCCCTTCCCTCACTTCACCTTTTTCACTTTTCATCTTTCTTTTTCCTCTTTTGTTCCCCCATTTCTTTAGGCACTTTTAGCTTATTAGTAAGGAGTTCTATAAGTAACTTTTCATTTATTTGTTTTCTTACTCCCTACTAATACTCACCCATATTCAAAAAAGTGCACCCTTGACCTTTCTCAACTCTTACAATTGCTACTTTCCCTTTCTTTTCATTCTTATCACTCCTTTACTCTTCCGGATTTTTCCTTTAAGCGCTTAGGAGTTTTGGATCAAATTCAAGGCTAATGAAAGAAAAAGGATTAAGCTTATGTTGCAGCTGTCAAAGAATAGGCTCAAGGCTCAATGGGGTTAACGAGGATTAATTTTTTCAAGGTAGGTATAATGAGGGATAAAAGTTTGGTTCATCCAAAGAAATGCCTAAATCATCTCCTACAATTCACATCCTTCATTTCGTTTTATATACACACCAGGCAAGTTCTAGACATTCCACAATAGCATAGAATACTCAAAAACCTTACACTCATGGCACATGCTCAAATCAAGACACAATCAGTAGACTCTTACTCAGCTAATCACAAGAATTCAGAATTAAGCTTCAATCATATTGAGTCAAATTCAAGAGCCTAAGTGTCTCAAACAAAGTTATACACTTGCATACTTCACACTGAACATACTTGCATCTTACAACCATGTATAGCACATAAAAAGAACATCAAGCCCCAATTAGTTATGGTTTCAAAAACCCAAAACCTATCGACTAATTTTCCTCAAGACGGTCGTCATCCATCCATCGTCGGAAACAGTCCCTAGCTATGACTAAAAACTTTATATACAGACCAAGGAAAGAAAAAAGAAAAATTTTATTCTTCGGTTCAAATACCCCCCGTCGGAAAAGAACCGAAAAGAATAACCAATGGGTGATGAAGTCATGCTTAATCCACAAAAATTTTTCAAAATTTTCAAATTTTCTCACCAACTTTTGCACAAGCATTACATTCACCAAAATCGTTAAGCACAGAAAATTCTGAAATTTCCCTTGAAATTTCCCTCACCCCACACTTAAATCATGCTATGTCCTCATAGCATAAAATTAAAATTTACAAAGGGTGCGAAATACTCCCTGGGGCCTTTAGGCTTAGCTAACAGCATGCGTTTCTTCGACTTTGCACAAGTGGGTGTTCAACCCCACTATTTTTCTCTTCCATGCTTGTTAGCTTCCTCCTCCACGGGTACTCAGACATCCCCTCCATCTGTGCTTAACTTTCCACCAAAACAACACAAGATGAAAATAAACAAAAAATTAACTCAATTGCAAGAAATTAAAATGGTACCTGTGGTACCCTTGGGTTGCCTCCCAAGCAACGCCTAATTTTACGTCGCGGCACGACGTACCAAGTTTCACCACTTTTTCCTCCACCTTGAGGAAATGAATCTCACCCCTAATTTCTTTTCTAATTTCCTCTTATGCTCTAGGGGTGGTGGTGAAAAATTGTAAGGACCAAGCAGTAGATGTTTTCTTTTGAACCTATTGGCCCTTATGTAAGCGAAGTCATTTTGTCTCTCTGAGTTAGCAAATTTCAGAATATATGGGGCTTGGTCCTCCTCTAGACATTTCTCTATAAACTTGGAAGACTCTATTTCTATGTTGTCAACCAAACTTAATGTCGAAAAATACGTAGAGTGTGGTCCAATACACCTCAACTCTGAAATTGCTTTGTGCTTGACTTCCTTACTTGTGTACACCTTTTCAACATCGACATCTATTTCTCCATTAAGGTCAAATGGGAGATATTCTTTTTCTTCTTCCATGAATGGAATTTCTATAGGTATGAGCCGATCACGGAGACACTCAAGAGATTCTAATTGTGGGGCTTCATCCAAAAATTCACCCTTGTATTCCTCTTGTAGTTCCTCTTGAATATCGGCTAAAACTGTCACCTGCAAATTATCACAAGCTTCAGCCTCAGCACACATCTCTGTGAGTTTGACGCTCATCCTGCTTACAACCTCTGCATTCTCCTTTTGCTGAATTATCAATTCTGCCACCGACTCCTTCATTGCTTCTGATTTCTCCAGGAGTTGTTTCATCATGTCCTCTATTTGAACTTGGCGTCCCAAGTCCTCATTTTCAACATGCCTATATTCAGCAAAAACAACAAAAGGATCATAGTAGGGGCTTGGGGGAGGGGAATATGCCTTTGGACAATCACCCCAATGGCCATATTGACACCCACATATATTGCACGTGTTACAGTTTTGCCACAAGTGGGGTCCTCCGCAATTCATGCAAGATTCGCCAAAATATGCGTATCCACCATTTATATTCCAAGATGTCATGTCAATGAGGGTATCCGAAAGAGAGAAAAATTAAAATGAACAAAGAATTAAAACAAATACTAAGACCAAGTTGTCAACACTAAAGAAAATAAAACAAAAATATAGTAAATTTACACTCAACACAATTTTACAAATCGCCTAGCCTCCCCGGCAACGGCGCCAAAAACTTGCTCGGTGCTTTGGGCTACGGGTAAAAACCGACACGCAAGTGCACGTGGTCAAACAAGTAATAAAGTGGCTAAGTAAGCCAAGTATCGATCCAAGGAGGCTCAGGGTATGTAAAAATTGCCTAAGTATATTATATTCTTATTTTACTTCTAACTATGCTAACAACAACGTAACCAACAGTTAATTGAGTTTTTGTTTATAAAATATATACTAAAACTATTAACAATTATTTACGGTGAATTTAAACTATGGATATGAGCATGCCAAGGTTAAGAACAAGTAATGAATTCGATTGTAATAATAATTCGGTTAATATCTTCTTCATGTTGCTAGCCAAGAACAATAGCCTAGAAATTAAAACTCTCGTATTTAATTTCACTTAAGAATCATAAACCATTCGTCTACATTTCTGTGATCAAATGCAATTTACGACCTAGCAATACAATTCCGGTTCCTAAACTGACTAATACGGCTTTCAAGTATATTTCTATCAGGAAAGCACATCAAAACCCAATTTTCCCAAATCAAGTTAAGAACAATACCCTATTAATTCACAACTTCCCAATTTCTTGCTCTCTCGAGTGAAATTGGACTTTTTAGATGTACATTAATGTCGGCCAAGCACTAATGCAGTAAGAACAAGAATTAATAGAACAACATGAAAGAAGAAGAAGAAAACCATATCATTTACAATCAAAATTCACTACACATGTTCAAAACCTTAGCAAGGAAGAGAATTAGCCACTCATTTGTGGATTGATCATCCTAAAACGAGTGTAAATCATACGTATAATTGGTAGAAAGAAGAAAGGAAGAGAAGAAATCTCTTAGCTTTTTCTTCCCTCAACTGCTGCTAACCCACGTCCTAGCTCCACCAAGTCTGAATTATGAAAAATAAACCTAAGTGTGCTATTTATATTAGTAGGAATCTTTCCCGGAATAACAAGCAATATGTCACGTAGTGCATCGCGGAGCACGGCCTCCGTGACACGCTACGGACGTGGAGGCTCTCTGGAAAATCACCCGAAATTGGCCCAGGCAGCACCCTGCCGCGTTGGCAGCGTGTCACGCTGCCTGGGCAGCGCGTTGCAGCCCCTTGGTCACGGAGGCCACCTGCCGTGGCACGTTGCCAACGCGCAGGTGGGCTTTTTTGAGCGGCCTGCCTGCCGTGGCACCTTGTCAACGCGCCGGTGGGCTGTTTTGTGCCTCTTCCTTGCCGACGTTCGCGTGTTAATTCCATTTTCAAGCCTCTACTTCACCAACTCATGGATTAGTTACTCAAAAGTCATCAAAACCTACAAAACAAAGGCTAATCATGTTGGTTAGCAGATATCTCCACATTATATAAAATTACATGAAAATGTATACAATAACTTAGATAAACAAGACTAATTTAAGTAATAAAGAGTATCTCGGGCATATATTTTTGCCCGTGATCAGAGCCCTGAAACATTTGGAACACATAGGCGACCTTTACATAACAGCGCTTCTTCCTCAGTTATCTAAAAATCTGGCGCTTTACCCTGCTGGATCCTGTCTTTGAGCTGGATCAGGTTAGGATCCTCATATTGCCGTTCTTTCACTTCCACAACTTATGATGACACGGTGGTGTTCTGAATTACCGCTCTACTGTCCTCTGTTTCTGCTACACGAACGGCTAGACTAGCTAACTGATGTATCTCCCTAACCAATTCCCGCTGCTCGGGCTGCAAATACGTCAAACTTCCCATGGACTTACGACAGAGAGCATCTGCTACAATATTGGCTTTTCCCGGGTGGTACAGAATATTCACGTCAAAATCCTTTAACAACGACGTTGCCGCAGATTCAACTCCCTCTAAGTGAAGATATACTGTAAGCTCTTGTGATCTGTAAAAATATCAACATGGACGCCATACAAGTAATGTCTCCACATTTTCAAGGCGTGGATCACTGCGGCTAACTCCAGGTCGTGGGTAGGGTAATTCTTCTCGTGTTTCCTCAACTGTCTGGAAGCATATGCTATCACTTTACCATGCTGTATCAACACACAACCTAACCCAACACCTGATGCATCGCAATACACTAAATAACCCTCTGTACCTTTCGGCAATGCTAGCACTAGGGCGGAGGTTAATCTGTCTTTTAACTCCTGGAAGCTCTGCTCACATGCCTCTGTCCACTAAAACTTCACTGCTTTTTGCGTCAGTTTAGTCAGAGGTGCCGCTATAGTAGAGAATCCCTCAACAAATCTCCTGTAATATCCCGCTAACCTCAGAAAACTGCAGACTTCGGTCGGAGTGGTAGGCCTAGGCCAGGTTTTAACTACTGCTATCTTCTGCGTGTCAAACTGTATATCGACATCCGACACAATATGCCCCAAGAAGGCTACTGAGTTCAACCAGAATTCACACTTGGAGAACTTAGCATATAACTGGCGATCCCTGAGAATCTGGAGCACTGTCTATAAATGAGTTCGGTGATCTACTTCGGAGCGAGAATACACCAGAATGTCATCAATAAACATGATCACGAACAGGTCCAGATATGGTCTGAAAATACTGTTCATCAGGTCCATAAATATTGCTGGGGCATTCGTTAACCCAAAGGACATAACTAAGAATTCGAAGTGTCCATATCGGGTCCTGAACGCCGTTTTAGGAATATCTCTTTCATGAACTCGAACCTGATGATATCCGGACCGCAAGTCAATCTTAGAAAAGTATCTGGCCCCTTGTAGCTGATCAAACAAATCATCTGTTCTGGGAAGCGGATATTTATTCTTCACTGTAAGTTTGTTCAACTGCTGATAATCTATGCACATACAGAGTGAGCCATCTTTCTTTCTCACAAACAGAACTGGCGCACCCCATGGTGAAGTACTCGGCCTGATGAAACCTTTATCTAGCAAATCTTTCAACTGCTCCTTCAACTCTCTGAGTTCTGCAGGAGCCATACGATAAAGAGGAATTGATATAGGCTGAGTGCCTGGTAATAAATCAATAGCGAAATCTATTTCCCTCTCTGGGGAAATACCAGGTAACTCATCTGGAAACACATCAGGGAACTTGTTCACCACCGGAATGGACTGGAGTGTCAGAGATTCTGCTCGGACATCCTGAACCCTAACTAGGTGATAGATACATCCCTTAGTTATCAATTTCCTTGCCTGAAGGTAGGAAATAAACCTACCTTTTGGAGTAGCTGTGCTTCCCTTCCACTCCCGCACTGGTTCTCCTGGAAAGTGGAATCAGACCATCTTAGTCCAACATTCAACATTGGCAAAGCACTGCACTAGCCAATCCATACCCATTATGGCATTGAAGTCTATCATTTCTAACTCGACCAGATCTACTGTAGTCTGACGGTCAGCAACCTCTACTGTACACCCTCGGTAAATTCTGCTAGCTACAATAGAGTCACTGATGGGCGTGGACACTGAAAAGGGCTGCTGCAATAATTCTGGTGCAATATTGAACTTTCGTTCCACAAATGGAGTAAAGTAGGACAAAGTAGATCCTGGATCAATCAATACATAAGCAGGGTGTGAGCAGATAGTTATCAGACCTGTCACAACATCAGGTGACGCTTCTGAATCCTGCCTCCCTAGTAAAGCATATGTGCGGCTTGGACCCGCACCTACACTGGAGGCCCCTGATCTGCCCCGACCCCTGCCTACTGAAACGGAGGGCCTGCGCCCTGCCGAGGATGCTGTAGCTCGTGACCCTGCGGATGCCCTGTCCTGTCTATCCCAATCCTCCTGACCTCTTGCTGGGCAATCTCTCATCAAATGGCCCTCTTGCCACAAATATAACATCCGGTGGAGCCATACCTGCATGCTCCAGAATGGCGTCGGCTGTATATAGGGCAAAGTGGTAGGGTATACCTACTCTACTCCGCCCTCCTCTGTAATGATGAATCTGCAATCTGTGAGCCTCTACCGGTCTCTGACTGCCCCCTGCGGCTAAATCTACCCCTCTGCGGCTGTGGTGGAGGCGGGGGCCTGGGCGACCTATCTAACAATCGTGGCCTAGGTCCTCCCCGAGCCTCCCTCTGTAACTCAACTGGCCTGTCCCTGCGGTGCTGTTCTTGATTGGTTCTCCTGATCTCCCGATGCCGCTGCCTGATGCCCTCAATATTCTGGGCAAATGCCTGACCTCGAGCAATATCCATGTCCTCTCGTAGTGTGGCCGTAATACAAGTCTCAACATATTCTGGATTCAACCCCATGATAAAGCGGTGTACTCTGGATGCCATGGTATCAACAAAGGTCGGTGCGTACCGGGCCAAAGAATCAAACCGAAAGGCGTATTCCCGAACACTCATGGCCCTCTGCTCTAGATGTAGAAACTGGTCCACCCGGGCCTGTCGAATCTCCCGTGGTAAATAGTGATCCAGAAAAGCTCCTGAGAAGTTGGACCAGGTCTGAGGGGAAACATCTCTCCCTCGAGACCTTTCCCAGCTTTCATACCATAATACGGCGATGTCCCGTAACCGGAATTCTGCCAACTCAACCGATTCTGTAGGCGTGGCATGCATAACCCTAAAAATTCTCTGCATCTGATCTAGATAATCCTGAGGGTCCTCTGTCCGGTCCATACCTGTAAACTGAGGGGGATTCAGAGCCAAGAACTCTCGGACCCTCGAACTACCGGGCCCTCCTGACGACTCCGCAACGTAGACGGCATCGGCTGACGCTGAGCAGCCATCATCTGTGCTAACATGAGTACCGCACTCCTAACCTCCTGGTCGGAAGGTATCGGTATAGGGAATGCTGGAGGTAGTGTCGCCCCAAGTGGCTCAGGATGTGGTGGAGACTGCTGAGAAGGTTGGGACGATGCCTCTGTAGTGCCCTCCCCTGCTGCAATATCTAAGCTCCGGCCTATGATAGGATGTCGCTGGTCTGACATTATCTGTAACCAAAGAATACAGTAAGCTCTAGGGACTCAACCCTATGCTGTACCGCGCTACAACACGACTGAATAAGAATAAAAGGCAACCATCCTATGCGTCCCATCTTCGTCCCCTGTGGGATGGCATGCCACTCCGTAGAGAGACGTATCCTCGTCCTCTGGCAGACGAGTCGATACAACTATTAACCCTGGGGCGGTCATGAGTTCTAGGTAATCCACCCCAAGACAATACAGTGGTCTCAACTAGTAATACTAACTGCGTATACCGCATTCTGAAGCTAGTGATGATAATGTATCTATACATACTATATGCTGATTAGTGATAGCGATACGTATGTATTTAATACATGTTGAGACTGATAATGGTATATGTATAATATTCTGTCATACTGTGCTGAGTCTAATGTTGAACAAGATATAGTTTTTCTGCTGGAAATCATGCTGGATAACTGAGTTTCGTAGTAACATACTTTACTATTTCTAACATGCTTTCTAAACTTCATTCTAGGCTACCATTCTATTTCTAAAATACCTTACAGAAACTTATATTGCTTTACTAAGTTTCAACTGAACACAATAGTCTCCTAACATACTTAACTAAATCACATACTGGGCATGTTGTACAGTTCCTAACACTTTGTATTAGAATTTATATCATGCCAGCAAGTTTCACTCTGTACGTAACATGATGCTTCCAATATCGTACTAATATTCATACTAAACATAACACACAACTTCTGAAACATTCTACTGGCCTCTGAACCATTTTACTATATTGAGACTACTAACTTGCCGAGAAACTAGCTTTACATACCTTCGCTTCTGATTTCCCGACTAACTGGCGTGGCTCGATCAGTATTTTCGCTATTTCTCCTAACTGCATTCGTATATACGTCAATTAGTACTAAATACAACACTATTATGAAAGACGACATCACTTTCGATATAATTATAGCCTAAACTTAGGCCTATCGAAAGACGGTCGAAAACTTGCTATTTTTCAGAAGTCCAGAAGGGAGAAGTATTCACTTTACGGCTAGGAGCACATAGACACTAGTTTGGAGCAATTCCACTTACCTTAGCCCGGTAGCACGATAATTTTGTCGATCGTATTTCGCGAAACTAAATCCGTAGGAATGCTCCCTGCTGCTAAGTACTTCGGTATCTAGAGTTAATTTAGATTTGGACCACGTTTGGCAGCGTAATCGGACGGAAATTATCAAGAAACGTTCGTTCCCTTTTTCTCTCTGGTTTTTCTCTCTGTTTTCGCTAGAAATTATGAGAATTATTTCATTTAAAACCGAAGTGGAGGGCTTATATAGTTGGGCCTGGACAGGGCCAATGTGTCACAGAGCCAACGCGGAGGCTCCACCTCCGTGACACGTTGCCATCGCGGAGGTGCTCTGCCCGGGCTCCTTCCGTGATGGTTCGACAGGTTACTTGTCCGATCCTTTCCCGGGCCTTTTCCTAGCACGTATGGCTTTCAAATATGCTTAACCAATGCGCGAATAGGCCATCCAGGTGCCGGAAATCTTACGGGGTATAACAGAATTCTAACCAATTTCTTGTGGTGAACTGATTTTCAGTCGGAACGGAGGGCAAAAATGCAAAGAAACGCAAAGGAAAAAATCAAGGTGAGAAAAATAAAAAATTGACACATTACAGTGAGCTTACGCGATGGCCCCGTGTCATGGAGGGGGTGCTCCGCGTTACCCTCCGTGACACATTGAAGAGTGTTCCGAATTTTTTAAAAATCCAGAACACTGGCGCGATGGCTCCGTGTCACGGAGGGGGTGCTCTGCGTTACCCTCCGTGACACGTTGAGTGTTATTTCGCATCAGGTCACACCGGGTCGCCGGGTAACCCGCGCAAAATATCACTTTAAAACCACGATTTACCTCAATTTCTTCATTATTTTCCCTTTCCTCCGCGACCAACACCCCAAATTCCCTTCTCCCCCAATGTGACACGGACCTAGGCATCGATTTTCATCAAGTTTTCTTCAATTTCATCGGATTAAAGGTATGTTCTTGAACTTTACCTCATTTTTGCTTGAATTGTTGATTCTTGAACATGTGTAGTGGTTGAAACTTGCCCTAAGTGAAAATTAATCTTGAATTCATTTAAGTTATGATTGATTGATGTTCATAGTATTGTTGTGAGTATATGAACTCGATGAATGCATGTGTTATTGAATTTTTGCCAAATTGTTAGCTAGGGTTGGAATTTGAATATGAAGAAGACTAAAATTGTTTGAAATGTTGAACAAAATTGGGTTGTGCATGTTGGGTGAATTGAATTATGTTGTGATTAATGTTGAATATGCTACGTAGACAAGGGGTTTTCGGGAGAATGAAATTGGTGAATTGCATAGGGTGTTGAGAACAAAAATTTGGCTAAGTGCTATGATGGTGGAAGTGAATCGTTGGCGATAATTTTATTCATTATACGAAGTCTGAGTAGTATATAGTAATTGTTCCATCAATTTATATGAATGCACTAATCCGGTTGAATGTTAAGAATGAGAAAAATCATGAATGTCTTGTCGAATTGTTTTGATTGTGGCTAAATACTAAGTGTGGGGTGACCTAATTAAACCCAACCTTAGTTGAAGCTAATTGTGACTTGAATAACACTGGGATTGTATGTTCGATTGTATAGGAACAATGTCAGGCAGGCAAAGCAAGGGAAAGGGCGTATCCGCATTGGGCGCCGGCAGAAAAAGAATAAGATTGGGAACAGCAGTTCCAGCAGCACCAGCGGTTCCGAGAGTCCAACACCGACAATACGGAACCCGATGGGTGACTGACGAAGGAAAGAAATGGTATGCAAAATACAAAGAAACCAAATACTTCCCGAAAGAATATATCAAGGGAGCCGCTGGTACAGGAATTCCCACGGATCGTACACCGGATTGACACCGCTGGGCTGAACTTTATCTTCGAAGAGCCCAGGGAGTGCAATCTCCATCTCATTCGAGAGTTCTATGCCAACTGGAACCCGACCCTCCGCAGTCACACTGTCAAGATCAGGGGGCAGGTTGTCACTTTTGAGCCCCATCACCTGAATGCTATCTTGGGGGGCGGGACACAGACGCCTATGTCCTTCGGCAGTTGAACATCACTCCACCTTATGCGGACATCAGACGCACTCTATGTGGATCCCGTTCGACAGCAAGGTGGAGCAGGCACAAGGAGAGGGGCTACCACTAGACACTGCCCTACTCGCAGATGAACAGGGAAGCTAGGATCTGGCTTAAAATTGTGTGCTCATGCTTGATCCCGGGGGTGCACATAACAGATGTCACCCGGGATCGAGTCTGCTTGGTGTATGCCCTGATGAAGGGGCTTGAAATAAATGTTGGGGCGGTGATCATCTCCGCCATGAAGAGAGCCCGACCGCATTAGGGGCACAGATACGGGTTCGGTGGTTTGCTTACCACGTTCCTGAGGGGCCATGATATCGTGGAGGAGGCCCTGGATTACATCCCACAGATTGACAGGCGTGCCTTGGATGTCACCAAAACCAAGGCACCTGACACTACTCATGGGCCGGTGCTCACACTAGCCGAGCAATATGCTCGGGATGATCAATATATGGCCCGCATGTATGAGATGCAAATGTTGCAGATGCGCATTAGCGGGAGGCCTGCAACGGAGGATGAGCTATGGCAGCTCGAGCTGGATTACCCATTCCGCGAGAATGCCCGAGCTCTATGTAGAGTGGGGCCCACATTTGTGGAGCCTGTAGATGATGACGTCCCCACCGATGAGGAGACACGACGGGAGGACTCAGATGTTGAGTCAGATGAGGACAGCAGGGGCGATTCTGATATGGGAGATGAGGAAACGATTCTGATATGTGAGACGAGGAAACGACATCTGATGAAGAAGTTGAATACTTTGATTGATCAGGGAGTTTCACCACCCACCTTTGTGATATGTTGAATTTTGTGAACACTGGGGACAGTGTTCGGTTTAAGTGTGGGGTGGGAGTAGTTAGGTGTTAGCTGCTTCGTTTTTGTTTATGTTTATGTTGTGTTTTTGTGCCTGTGAAAAATGTGACCCTGTGACATTGTGTTATGTGTTCTGTAATTAAGTGGTGTTGTAATGAATGTTAAGTTGTGATGTGCTGTGTTGAGCCGTTGGTTGTTGTGTTAATATTTTTGTTTTCTATCGAAATTATCAAAATTTTTAAAATTTCTTGTTAAATTTCTTTTATGTTGGGTTTCTCGGCCTTTGTTTGTGGTGCTTTTACCGAGAATAGTCCCATTTAACCGAAGTCATAGATAGTGGTCGTTCCCTATGATGGATGGATGATGACCGTCTTAAGGGAAATATAGTCGATAGGAGTAACTTTTTTCTTTCATTTCTTTCTTTTGTTTATGTCCTAAACGTGTCGCTACTTCATGGTTCGGAATTCTGGTTACGTGTTGTACATGATATTAAGTTGCAAAGGTGATTCGTACGAAAGCATGCAAATGTGTAAACATGTTGAGATACCTAGGCCATAGAGTTCAATTCAGTGTGATCGAGGCTTAATAGTGAATTCTTGTAATTAGATGATTGAAGAGTCTATGAATATGTCTTGAGCTGAGCATGTGCATTGAGTGTGAGGTGAGGGTTCGATTATTCCATGCTATTGTGAAGTGTCTAGAACTTTCCTGGTGTGTGTGCGAAATGAAATGAAGGATGTGTATTGTAGGAAAGGTTGTAGGCGTTTCTTTGATTAAACTGAAAGTTTCTCCATTATCATACCTACCTTGAATGTACATCCTAGTTAGCCCCATTGAGCCTTTAGCCTATTTTTTTCTTTCTTTGAAGATGTACAAACCGAGCTTAATCCCTTCTTTCCATTAGCCGTGAATTTGATCAAAAACTCTTAAGCGCTCAAGAAAAATAATTTTTCCACAAAGTGAAGGAGTGAGAATTGTGAAAAAGAAAGAAAAGCGGAAGTGGTGAAAGTTAAGGAAAAGGTCAAAGGTGCACTTGCTGAAATTAAATAAACTAAAGATGTATAACTAATCTTTGCTAGTAAGTCGAGTGTGCTTAAAGAAATGGGAACAAGTACAAAGAAAAAATTCTTCAAGAATGGGAGGATGAAGGAAGAAAAAAAAATGACTGTAATCATGGTGGGATGTATTGAAAAGCGCTTAAGGAAGCTACTTGCTATTATTGGTTAGCCCAATATTTGCTAATTCCTTAGCTTACATTACAACCCGTTAAGTCCTACATGATCTTACATCAGTCGTCCTTATATTGGTGGAGTAATACACTAGAGGCAAGCCTATGGTTCATGACATGATGCATGTGAATCCCTTGGGAGAGAGAGCAAAATTGTATTCATATACCCCTACATGTAGTGCTTCGGAAATCATATGATAGCAAAGGGGTAGTTTTCTTGTTTTGTGAGGGCACATGCTTGACGAGAGATTAATTTCGTGTCGGATGTCTTGATCAGTTGATTTGTATGAGTTTTCCAAGATCGAGAATTGATTCTTGAGCTTAGGAGGTCTTAATTTGATGTACTTCAATGTATTGATGAGACTATGCATATTTTCTTGATGATTTGCTATATTAAATAATCGCTATAGCCGTAGCTTGAATTGTTGAGCCAAAGTAGCCATGCGTGAGTGTCAATTGCATGAGATGTGAGAATATTGTTCGAGGACGAACAAGATTTTAAGTGTGGGGTAAGTGATCTTAGGCAGAATTTCATGCCCAAGTGATACTCAAATGCTTCATTTCGACTTGGTTGTCTATCATTATTGTGTACATTCTCATGTGATTTGTAGTTAAATGTGAATTTATACTAACCAACATGATTAGTGTTGTTTTGCAGGTAAAATGGAATTTTGGGAAGCTAAGATACATGTTGGTAAAATCGGGAATGGACTTGGAAACAAGGAGTGAAAAAGGACATGGAAGATCAGCAAAAACAAGGGCTCCGCGATGGAGCCGTGTCACGTTGCCGTCGCGGAGGCACTCTGCCTCAGAGGAAATAAATTTGGCAATTTCCAGTGGAGGTGCGCGATAGCACTGTGTCACCTTGGCCAGGATTCGTGATGCAGGTCGTGGCACGTTGAGGTTAAATTGCCTGGGGGGCCGACTTCCAGTGAAGGTCCGCGATACCTCCGTGGCACGGAGGGAGTGTATCGCAGCGATACCTCCGTGGCACGGAGGGAGTGCTCTGTGATACACTCTGTGCCACGCTGCTTGTTATTCCAGAAAAAATTCTCGATAGTATAAATAGCACACTTAGGTTTTATTTTAAACATTCTGACTTGGTTGAGCAAGAACATGGGTTACAAGCAGTTGAGGGGACGAAAATTCTAGGGTTTTTCTCTATCTCTTTCTCTTTTATCTCAATTGTTTGTATAAATTCTACTTATTTGATGATGTTAAATCCACAAATGAGTGGCTAAATTCACTTCTTTCTGAGGTTAAGAACAATTGTAGTGGAATGTAATTGTTAATCATTTCAGTTTTCATCTTTTTTTCAATGGTTGTTCTATCAATTCTTGTTCTTACTGCATTAATGTTTGGCCAATGTTAATGTATATCTAAAAAATCCAATTTCGATTTTGAAAAGGAAAGAAATTGGAAAGATATGAATTGGTAGGATATGATCTCTTCTTAGTTTAGAAAATTGAGAATTGATTTACATTCAGAATAGAAATATATCTGAAAGTCTTATTAGTCAATTAAGGAATCGGGAATGTATGGCTAGAACATGAAATTCTTTTATCACAGAAATGTAGATTAAGGCTCATGATTTTTAAGTTGGATAGGAGTCGAAAGTTCCAATCCATAGGCAATAATTCTTGACTAGCAACCGAAGGAAAGATTAACTTAATTGTATTGATAAATTAATTCCCTGCATGTTCGTTTTAACCTCAGCTTGCTCATCACTATTGTTTAGACTCACTTTATAATTTTGCCTCAGATTTGTATTAATTAGTAAACTCAAACTCTAAAAATATTATCTATTTGGTTATCTACATTCTTAAAGATATAGTTCATTAACACTTAAGTTAATTAGTACCGTAGCTCAGTCCCTGTGGGATAGATACTTGGCTTTACTTAAGCCACTTTACTACTTGTTCGACCAGGTGCACTTGCGTGTAGTCACCACAGAAGCCGAACACATACAAACATCAAATAATAACCAAAACTTTCCGTGGTGTAACACCAAATATGCGCAACTCCCTTCAACTGATAGGAGGTCAACTCTGCGCACTCAACACTACTCACCCCCATAACTTGGGTGATCTTGACAATCTCATCAATGAAATCATACGGGTCCTTATCTACCTTGGACCCCAGAAACTCTGTCAGGTTCATCCTCAAGAAGTCCCTAACTCGAGCAATCGCTGCATTGCCGTTTTGCAGAACATGCGCAATGGCCTGCTGATTGACCTGAGCGATCAAGGCCTGCGAAGCATCTGAATGGTAGCTCGGAACTTAGCGTGAGTGGCTGGCTCCAGTTTTTGAGGCTCCTGAACTGGTGGGGCTAGCTGGTGCTCATGACCGTTTCCATCCTCATGGCCTTCACCACCTCCATTCCTCCTTCCATTCACTCTCCGAGGTGCCATGATTCTGCAATCGCGAATAGCATGAATTAGAAGGATGTAAAGGCTTTTCATCACACGACATAGATCATCAAAAAAGGGGAACATTTTCTAAAATGTATAGTAGCATCTTCGTCATAAGTGTGGCGCGCTTCACACACATGAAAAAGACTCTACCTAACGCGGCTTTCAAACTCCGTAGGACACATCAAACCTAAGGCTCTAGTACCAAGTTTGTCATGACCCGAGCATAGATCCGGATCGTAGACACAGGACAAGGGACCCTAGGAGACCCCAAGTCGACCCATGGAATAAGCATTCAACTAACTCATTCAATAAACATGAAGAAAACATAATTATAACTCAGCGAAATTCTCATACACAGCACATCAGAATAATATCCGAAGCTATACATACATAAGTCTGAAAGCCTCTAATCTAGACGAGTTGATGGGACAAGACCCCAACTAACTCAACAATACTGAAACTTGAAATACATAAAGAAAAATGATAGTATCGTCCTCGAAGGATGAGGACTCACCAATTTGAGCAAATACTAACTTCAGAAAGCTATCTAAGGATGGGGCTGAAGCTGCGAGCCGGGTCTTGTATCATGAAACGATACATCATAAAAAGTATGCGGTCACTGCGTGGAATGTACCGAGCATGCAAGGTAAGTAAGATCGCTTAAGTAAAATGTATCATTAAAAAAATTTTGTAATGTATCATAAGCTTTTAAGTGTAAGTACAAGGCTACATGCATTCATTTTGAAATTGCAATCTTATCATAACATGACCATGCATAGCTTTACAACATCATGATTGACTCGAATGACTCAAAGCTTAACATAACATTTATATCAAAAAGCTGAAAAAAGAGTCAAACGTTACTTTTATAATATGCATGCATAAGGTAATTATCATGAGTAATGAATATGTATATATAGACAGTGGGAGACTCGTCACTTAATCGACATACCACGATAGAGCTTACCTGGTCCCAACTATCATACTCAAGTGGATAGAGCCGTCCATAACCTTTCCAGGGTTATGGACGATACCATGATATCGATATCAAACTGAAGGGCCAATCAGGCTGGGGATAGCTCACAAGGGAGGTCCCATTAATATAATAGTATCAACCTAAATTGGTGCGTAGTTCTAGGGCAATAGGGTAATCAACCCTTAACCCGCTCGGTGCTAGACTCTTCTCCTAAAAACATGCAATGCTCTACATCATATATAACAAAGCTCAACATCATCTATTGACGAAGCTCAACATTGTCTATTGACAAAGCTCAACATTGTTCCTTGACGAAGTTCAAGATGAAATCATGCATAACTCAACATCGTATGAAGTGAAGCTCAACATTGTCTATTGACAAAGCTCATAATGAAATCATTCATATACTAGACATCATATGGATATGAAGCTCAACATTGACATACATCTCAATTATGAATTCATGCATGTAGGAGGCTTTATTCCGAAACATACCACAAGCTCAATTATAGGTGGGAGCATCTACTCCAAATCATGTGATAAGATACATGTAGAAATTATTACTCAACATACCACAAGCTAGAATTTATAATAAAAATTGAGAAATTTCACTTCAAACAATGTGGTAAGCTTATGTCGGGAAAATCATCACTTTAAATCAACATATGGGCATCACCCAAAGCTTTATCATACTTGGATCTAATCAATTCATTTTGAAAACTACAACATAATCATGGGTAGCTTTAGAAATATGTTTTTCATCATCAACCTCATCATCATCACACATTTTTCATAAATCACTTCTTTTATGAACTCATCATCCATGGGCGTTTTAGATTAAAATTTTGGAAATAATTTTTTTATATGGAAAAACAATTTAGAATCTGCCTAAGCTTTATAATTCATCAATATAAACACAATCTAATCATACCCATGTATAATGATTGAAGAATCATGCAATTGGGTAAAACCCCATACTTGATCATAAACAATTTATCACATTTTGATAGAAATTGGGCATGGCTGTGGAAAAAGACACCCACTCATAGCCTTACATACCCGGGGATGGTGAATTCTAACACCCTCTAATTGCCCAGCTAAGATTCTAATTGGAAACCCTGAGATTTAGCCTTGAATCTCCTCTTCAAACTTTCAAACTTTCATGCATGGGGAGAATGGTTTAGAATAAGTTTTCCCCTGCTAAAAACTCACTAAAACGAACCTTGAACAACGTAGTATAGGTCTTAGGAACTTAGGAATTACAAAAAGACCCTTACTAAATTCGCAGGAAAACATGCCAGGTGGTCCTAATGGACGACCTGACGGATCATCAATGGCCCAAACGACTCGTTATGTCACTCATCGGGTGCACTTGATAACAGGTCTGCTGTGGCTCGTAACGGGGGACTTAACAACTTGTTCCTCGACACCATAATTCGTGGTCACCTTCTGTCATGTGCACTCCCTTAGCATTTAATAAAATCCCCTTTGCTTAATCACAACTCACCTCACGAGTCTTGGGATAGACCACGACTTGTTGGGTCCCTTCCGTTAAGTACACTGAACAGCTCCTCCATTTATTTCCCAACACCACCCCTCAATGGACATGACGACTCGTGGTTGATAACCACAAGTCGTTACCTCACTCGTGGGGATCTAAATCTTGCACTTCCTCCAGGCCTTCCCACTAGTCACTTGACGACTCGTGGGCTGTCCTCACGAGTCGTCCCACAACTCGTCCTGTGCCTGCAACATCAATTTCACAATTTTTCCATTTCAACTGCCGTTTACGATCTTTAAGCTCCCAGGGTATAACAATAAACCTGGCCCCACATGGCCAACATACACAAAATAAGACATACATAGGCCCCACACGGCCAACAACAACCAACAACAGAGAAACTGTAGCCTGCAAGCCTCTAGGAGTGGAATAATGGTTGGGATAGGGCCCCGACTTACCTAAAAGCTGTACAACAAAAGAACAAACCTTCTCTAACTATCAACTCCATGGAAAAGGAGCTTACTCTGGCTGGTAGCTAGGAAGGTTCTAAACTATGTCTATCTGCACCTGCAGGCAAGTAATGCAGCACCCCAAAGATGGGCATCAGTATAATATGTACCGAATATGTAAGGCAGTACTGAAAATGACTGAATAAAATTGATAACCGAACTGAAAATGATCAATGGAAAGGATAACAGTTATAACTTGAATAGCCTCACGACCTGCTATACAACTAACAAGTAAGTAATACAAACAAGAACCTTACCTGGCCCCATAAGCCTGGGAGGTACAACTAGCACAGAATAACCCGCCTAGGCCCCCCATAAGCCCTGGCGAGTACACTTCAATGTAAATACCTCTAGCATGGTCAATATGAGTCAACAGGTAACTATAGCCAACTTACCTGGCCTTTGGGTCTGTAACTGAGCCTGTTGGGCTCCTGTACCTGTGTATGAGCCCGATGGGCTCCTGTAACTGCACCCTGGGCACACAAGGCTCGACAAAGGGTCAGTGATGCCGATACGATATAAAAAATAGAATCCCATTCGTGGATGGACTATAATATGGAACTTGGTCTTGGATATAGTCCCGTTGTACAACATATAGCTCCTCGGAGCAATCTATATAGCCCCGTAGGTGATGACACAGCTAGTAACCTTGAGATTAGTCGACGGAAGGCTATATAGGGTAGGGTCAGTCCCAACTAGAAAAATCAATGCTAATCTCAAACTAATGATAGAAGCTAATCACAACATACTTTCTTTTGACTTTCTTACAAGGATATAGGTCATACTACTATATGACAAGAATAACTTGCCGAAGAGATTAGCCTTAACATACCTCGAATGTCGATCCTCTCTTATCTGATTAGCTACGCTTTGTAGAGATATAAAGCTCAATTTTGGGATTCCATTTCCTAGTACCATGACCAAAATGAACTCCTTCCTCCATCATTCCAACCTATAGCCTACGATTCCACTCAACTGCAGCCCTTACGCTGAGAGAATAGGGCTATTTCAATACTAAAACTCGGCAAGCAACAATATCTTTCAATGATAATATTAAATATAATTCAAATCTATTTGATTTGTCTGAAAAATCACAATTTCTTAAGAGTTTAGAAGGGAGAAATGCTTACCTATCGCCTGTAGCAGCTTAGGACTCAATTTGAAGTAATTTTGACAACCTTTACTCGGCGAGGTTCCAATACACTGAGCGAATTCTAATGAAATAACTCCATAAAGATGCTTCTCGTAGGCCTAGAACTTGTTATCCAAGGTGAATTTGCATTTAGATGGAGTTTAGAGGTGTAATTCGACAAGAAACGAAAGAAGAATAGAGAGGACCTTCATGGAGTTATGCTTTGATCTTGGAAATTATATTTAATGAAATAAGCTTGACTTCACTTATATTTATATATATAGGGCGGTGGGGGTCGGGAGTGTCGCATGGTCCATCATGCCACAGGGCTGCCATGCCACGCTGCCCATTGCGCTGAGTGGCTGCCGCGTGGCGTAGGCCATCGCACAATAGGGATGCCGCATCGTGTAGGCCCTCACAGCCTAGCCTCGCCCTGCCCTGCTGACCCACTCTATTATGTCCTCGCTCATCCTGCCGTCGAGACTTCTCCTGCATGCGTCATGCTCTCAGTGATCACCGCAAGACCACACACATGTACACTAGCCGCTAGCATCTTACGGGGTGTAACATCTATTGATTGCATCAAATTTTATCTAAAAATTAATGGTTGCAAACATTAATTGAATTCTCTAATTTTGCTTTTTCTTGAGAAAGAGACGTAAAGTTAAGTAAGACTTTAATAGTGAGGATTTAAAGCTTTTATCTACAGGTTAGAGCAAGAAATAATGTATACCTGATTCAATCTTCATTGAAGGCTAGAGCTAGAAATAGTCTATGCCTACTCAAGCAATATTTCATTGTTTTGTAGATCTTGGTTTTGGGGTGAGAAAACCCAAAATATACACATTCTTTTGGTTGAGAAACTTAGAGTGTAGCTAAAACCAAAGATATCCACGCAATAATTGATTCTAAAGCTTTTAGTTAATACTTACCAAGACGATACCCTATCAAATGCACACTCCTAGTCTGTCTAATCTTGTCAACAACAATTGTGTCACCTTGTTTTAATTATAAATGTCATTTGATACTTGTTCAAACCACTTCCCCCAATATTACTTTATGTTTACATATGATGCTAGCTCTTGTGAATTTAATTCACAACTTTTTGTAAATCTAGCCTCCAATCTCTGTGAAAAATTGGACCCAACTCTTGTTGGGTACTTGTTTTGCATATGACCATAGCCACATCCTTAATTGGAGAGTTTTTTGTATATTATCAAAAATGGCACCGTTGCTGAGGATTGAAAATTAATTGCCATTTGTTTGTTTGTTAATTCATAATTGTATTGCGCCTTGTTTTTCTTTTACTTGTTTTGTTGCTCATGTTGGTTGAACAATACAAAGGTTTACACTTAGACATGTCTGTGTGAATTCACCATGAGCCCATTCGAGCAAGGGAGACACCCTCAACTAGCAAGGACCCCTTAACCTACGGTGGCACGTAGTTTTGGAAACCTTGGTATGCTGAACATTAATACTGATAATTTGAAAACTAGCGTTCAACTAGCAAGGACCCCAGTCTGTGCTAAGTACAACTCCAAATTGAACATAAATATTGATAATCGGAAAATTAGCATTCTAAGAATAGGCCAGAACTACTTTATCTGAAAATGTCCTGAGAGTCTAAAGAACCATTAAAATATTGGTAGCTCAAAACTGGTGTTTTAAGACTTAATCAAAACTACTTTATCTAAAAGTGTCTTGAGAGTCTAAAAAACAATGATAATACTGATCAGACCAAAATCATGAGAGAATCATATGTTCAAATCATACAATGTATTTTGAAAACAATGCTAAATCATGAGGGTTGAACCTTTAAAATCATGCTAGTATCAGATTATGGAAATACATTTTGTAAAAGTGAGGTAAAATCATGAACATCATATTATTCATCATAAGAGCCTTGAAAATATTGAGAACATATGGGAAATTATACACTAAATAAAAACCCTAAAACATGGTTTCTAGAGAATTAAATTTACTAGCGTTTCTAAAAATAATTGGGACACAAGGATGGAAAAAAACCTTTGTTGAAGTAACACATACATGGTCTTGGAGAATCCTCGCTAGCACTTGAATCTTTAAACTCTTGGAGTGGAACCCTAGGCGTTCTTGAGAGCCTTGATAGCTTGGAGAATTGGAATAGAAAGTGGTTTGAGAAGAATGGAAGATTAGACTAGGAAAAACCCTTTAATATCCCCCTTATAAAATCCAAAACAACCTCATTTACGAGTTCGAAACATAGGAAATTACTATAATGCACTAATAAAAATAGACTGAATAACTTTCATCCAAACCTCACAGGTCATACCACGACTTGTGGTGACATACCACTGCTCGTGGTATTTACTCATTTCTTTTGAAATATCTTGATCGCTTTCTAAAATTCAATAGTACGGTTGGACAAGTTAATTCTTCCTTTTGATACCACGGATCGTTGTGTCCTTTCGTGGCTACTGGAGTAGATTTTGATCACTTGCTGAATCATATCCCATGCCTTATCAGAATAGGTTGTCCTTTCCTATCACGAGTCGTGACTTCCATCCTTGGTCATAAGAAATAATTTAATTACTCTCTAAATATCAGCTCACAACCCAAACAACAATTCATACCCTCCTACCACGGGTCGTACCACAGACTCGTGGCATCTGAAAATCATGGGACACTAGCAACTCATCACAAGCCACGCCATGAGTCGTGGTCTTTCACCAGGGCTCGTGGTGTGCTCCATTTTGTGGAAAAGTTTTAATTTTCTGTTGTTTCTAGTTCAAGTCTTGGATCTAATATTAAGGAATTTTGGGGTGTTACATTATCTCTCCCTTGGTGAACATTCATCCTTGAATGAAGACTAATAGAGATGAAAAGATAGGGAAAGAGCTGAAATCCCAAAACTGAAAGCTAAATACTGAATACTGATGGACTGACAGACTTCGTACTGAGTTACATAGCTAAACTAATTTTATAGAACATGCATGAATGTTAAGATATGAGAATAACTGAGGGACATGGACTGAGTAGAATACTAAGGGGGAAACTATTACCTTAAGTTGGACTAAGCTTAAAAGGGAAGAGAATTGCTAATCCCTGAACTGATTTTTGGCTTCTGAATAATAACATGGTGCTTATCTGACTGAGAGTAAAACTTAACTGAATTCATAGAAAACTGGATGCATCGATGCTACTTTGCAGGCAACTCTAACTAATAGGCCATATCACCACTGCGCCTCAAAATCTTGTAAGAACAAACATACAGGGGATCAGTTTTCCCTTCATTTTCAAACCTCATCACCCCTTTCATGGGTGGAACTCAGAAACACCTTTTTAACTGCACCAACTTCTCATAATTCCATACTTATTGTTTACAACTTATACTTTTTACCTGTGCTCCTCTCGATACTATAATTTGTGTCCAATATCAGGCCTCCACCATCTACAAGCCTAACTCGACTGAATCTCTTGCATCTATAGTCACTAGTCACATAATGAAATGGCCCATATGTATATCATCCTAACATCAAGCCTATCACTATAATCCTATTATGGCTCCTTTGTAGCTTACACTATCCAAGAATTTTTTTCTTTCTCCCTAGCATATCTAATAACTAAAACTTCATGAACTTCTACTAGGAGACACCACCAACATGTCATCCACACTTATTATCCAAGATAGAATCAGTACATTGCAAACTTCATCAGAGACATATCTGCTTTCTCCTATTCTTTCCTTACCTAGCTTCTTTAAGGTGAGGCCTAAGGAATCAGTGCAATGGCATGAATACTCCATATACCGTGCACATAAGGCATGAATAGAGAGTTATTCGGGACATACACATTGTAACCATCATTTATGTCACGGGGGAACGTACATAGGGCTTAGAGTAGGCAAATTATACACATGAATCGTTCAAGAAATCTAAGCTGAGCATATAGATGATGTAGCATGATCTTATTAGCCATTAAGGTGATTTTTGTGGACTGAGTTCATAGAGCTAATCATTCTATGACACATTAGTTAGTAGGTACACCGAGTCTTATGACATAATGCTAGAATTTATGGAATCATAGAGTAACACTGGGATCACTATCTAAAGAGGTTACTTCTCATTCTAGAAATCTGAGCGTAGGCATGGTATGCATAGAGAACTTGGACCATAGATGTGTTCATGACATGATTACACATGACAGGACTAGAGTGTCATATTGACTGAAGTGCGAGGGAAACACCTGAATAAAAATGGATCAACATCCTGTAGTTACTGCTCCTGCAACCTTTCACAGTTGGAATCTCAATACTTGAAATAGTTTTTCACCTTATCATCCCTGCCTTAGCTCGAAAGTCATCGGTATGAGACTTTGAACCTCTTATCTAAGGTAGGATATAATTTTTAACTCTTGTGGGGTCCGAGTATCACTATACATATGGATTCCAAACTCTTTCTTGCCAACTCCATCTGTAAGTACTTCAATTTATGCTATGGTTTCTTTGTTAGGTAACTTCTTACTTCTCTTTTGCCTCGAACGCTATTAGTGTAGGATTCATACCATTTCTGCCTTATCAACCTCATATATTCGATCCTCTATCCACTCATTATAAGGGGTTAAACTTATATTAGGATGCCTAAAATCATATACCTTATAATGTGGCCCTCTTAGGCCTAGCAACACATAAGTATCAACAGGAAAGGCTCAAAAACTACCCATGACTACATCTGGCGAGTTATTCTCATCCTGGCGTGATGATAGTGAATAGAGACAGTTTTGACGTTTTCCGCCAATGGCACTAGATGAGGCACCTTACTGGGAGGGGCAACCTGCTGGAGCTTCTGAAGAAGTGGCTTGGGAAAGACCACTAGTGTCGCTCTTTTGGGCTGATGGATAGTCTCGGAGTCGGTGATCGGTATTACCACACTGAAAACAACCTTTCTTACCGAGCAAACACTCCTAGGGGTAATTCTTTCCATAGTACGTAAAAACTAGGAAAGTATGACCTCTAGAGGTGTCCCGTTGAAACTCTATCCCTTTTCTACCCTTTAGATCTAAGAGATGGAAAGCTATCTAAAGAAGGTTCTGGAGCTAAAGGTTTCTGCTGATACTATGAGCAATTTCCACTACCTGACCTTTGCTAAGAATATTCAAAATTTCCTATTCTATCCCTCTTGTTCTCCCTTTCCTTTTTCTTCCACTTTTCCTCCTCAATCTGCTGTGCATGGATCATGATTCGAGAGATATCCATATCCTCGATAAGCATAACGGTCCTGCACTTCTTGACCACCAAGTATGAGACACCCGAAATAAATTTTCTCAATCAGGCCTTTGGCTCAACAACCATTTTTGGGGTATACAGGGACAAATAAGTGAACTTTAATACATACTCCTGAACTAACATGGAGTTCTGATTCAGGTTGATGAACTCCTCCACCTTGACTTCCCTCATCTCAAAGGGAAAAAACCTATCCAGAAATACCATAAAAAATTCATCCCAATCAACCGAGCCTGCATCAGCCCGTCTACCCTTCTTCCATTATCTGTACCAATCCTAGGCCACCCCCTTAACTAATATGCGACCAAGTCTACACTCTCTACAAAGGTAATGCCCATGATTCGGGTGATCTTCTACACTTCATAAATGAAGTCTTGTGGATCCTCATCCACCTTAGAATCATAGAACTCTGAAGAATTTATTTATATGAAGTATCCTACCCTGGTTGTAGCTGCACTCCTATTTGGTAGGTGAGACAACCTGCTGATTGACCTGGTTAGTCGTGGCTAAAGATAGCACCTAAAAATGCAGCCCTGAACTCAGCATGAGTAACTTGCTCATTCAGAGGGTCTGCTGGAGCTAGTGGGGCTTGCTATTTCCCCTTTCTGTTTCTCCTTCTATTTGTTCTTCTGGGAGGCATTGTTTGTAAATGCGTGGAGCACGAGTTAGAAGGGAAATTCAGAGTTTACACTCTATAGCATGATAGATATCATGAAAGAAGAGAAATTTCCTAAAACTTTTCGTAGCCTCTTCCTTATATGTGTGGAACACTTCACACCATGAAAAACACTCTAGTTAATGTGACTTTTGGACACCCTAGGACACTCTAAACCTGATGCTCTGATACCAAGTTTTTTATTGCTTGAGTCTACACCCTAGATGCAACATGGGACATAGAACCACGAATGGCTCCAAGCTAACCCATGACATGGCATGATACTGCAAAAATCTGATTTAAGATAAACTTAGCGAAAGCAATTTAACTATGAAAGAAAGAATATTTCATAGAAATACTGGAATAAGCTAAATTTAAAATAGTTAAATAAACACTGAGTCATAAGCTGAAAATACTAAATCTCTATCTGAAAGCCTCTACTAACTGATGAGCTTCTAGGATAAGTCCCCAACTAATTCTACATGTCTGAAATTGAAAGCAAGAACAAACAACTGAAAAGAACACAACTCCAGCCCTTGAATGATGAGGACTCACCAATAACCGCTAATCAAGTTCTAGAACATATCTACTCCCAGGGCTAAGTATGAGTGCATGAATCTATATCATAAAATGATATAGCACAAGAAGTGTAATACCCACGAAGTGTCTAAGACAAGACTCGGGATTTGAAATGAAAACAATAGAAAAATCTGAGATTTATTTCTCAGAACGACTCATGGTATCGGTCATCGGTGGGTCTAACGACCACTAGAGGCACTCGTAGTGAGGATCTGCAAAAGTAGACTTCGGAATAACGGGTCTAAGGACGACCCGTTGGTTGATATAATGGGTTGTCGTAAGGGGAGTCTTTTTGAGGGTGGTCCTTGTTCGGTCGTTTGTTGGGTATAAAACTACACGTAAGTGCACGTGGTCGAACAAGTAGTAAAGTGGCTTAAGTAAGCCAAGTATCGATCCCACAGGGACTGGGATGAAGTGCAATCTGCTCAAGTGTACTATATTTCAATTCTAAAAATGCAGACAACAGTGTAACCAAGAGATTGATATTTTGATTTCTAATAACTATGAATGTGAGCCTGAACTATGAATGCGAGCATGCTGAGGTTAAATAAACATGTAATGAAATTAATTGTCGATAGAATTTGGTTAGCCTTTTCCTCCGGTTGCTAGTCAAGAATTATTGCCAAGGGATTAAAACTCTCGTATTTAACCCCACTTAAGAATCATGAACCATCCACCTACATTTCTGTGATTAAATGCAATTCATGTTCTAGCCATACAAAACCGATTCCTAAATTGACTAATACGACTTTCAGGTATATTTCTATCCTGAAGGTAAATCAATTCTCAATTTTCCCAAACTAAGAAAGGATCACATCCTATTAATTGACAACTTTCCAACTTCTTGCTCTCTCGAGTGAAACCGGACTTTTTAGATATACATTAATGTAGGCCACACATTAATGCAGTAAGAATAAGAATCAATAGAACAACCATGGAAGAAAAGATGAAAAACCAAAGAATCAATAATCACATTTCATTACAAGTGTTCTTAACCTCAGCAAGAAGAGGAATTAGCCACTCATTTGTGGATTAAACATCATTAAATGAGTGTTAAACATACAAGCAATTGAATTCAAGGAAAAGGAAAGAGAGAAAAACCCTGATAATTTCGTCCCCTCAACTGCCTGTAACCCACGTTCTTGCTCCACCAAGTCAGAATATTGAAAATTGAACCTAAGTGTTCTATTTATACTGGTGGGAATTTTTCCCGGAATCACCAGTTGTGCGGGCAGTGTTAGTGCCCGAGGAAGTAGCAGCCAGGCCGGTTCGCGAGGTGGCAATCCCACACGCTAATAATGTACATTCCAGCATCCGCAAACCAGAGCCTGGGGGGAGATTTGAGTTAAAGCAAAATATGGTGCAACTTTTGCACACTAGCGGGCAGTTTACCAGTCTCCCTCACGAAGATCCGCAACAACATCTCCAGAACTTTTTGGAGATAAGTGACACTTACATCCCTGCTGGAGTGTCACCTGATTATGTTCGGCTCACCTTATTTCCATTTTCCTTACTTGGTGAAGCCAAGAGGTGGTTAAAAGCTGAACCACCCAACTCTATATCAACGTGGGATGATCTTGCAAAGAAGTTCTTGATCAGATTTTTCGCTTCAGGTAAAACAGCTAAACTTAGAAGTCAGATTCTAAGTTTTAAACAGAGGGAAGGAGAAAATCTTTATCAAGCCTGGGAAAGATTCAAGTCCATGTTGCGGGACTGTCCTCATCATCATCAGTCAAATGAGGTGTTGGTCCACACTTTTATTGAGGGTTTGGAACCCCACACTAAAATTTTGTTAGACTCAGCAGCTGGAGGGCAAGCGTTGGAGAAGACTTATGAGGAGCTGTACACTTTGCTCAACCGAATTTCACAAGGCAATCCGGAATGGAATGCAGATTCTTCAAGAGGTGGAGCAAGGAAAGCAGCGGGAGTGCTCGAAGTGGATGGATTCACAGCTATCGCTGCACAGATAGCTGCTTTGCAAAATCAGTTAAACACTCACTTCAGCAATATGAATTTGAACCAGCCGTCAGCCTCAGTTAATGCAGTCCAACAGATATGGTGTGAAGTGTGTGGTAGTAGTGAGCATTCAGCTGAATGCTGTGGTGCAAATCCTGATTCTGTCAACTTTGTGGGCAATGCACAGAGGAATCAACAGCAGTTTGGTGGTGGCTACAACTCGAATTGGAGGAATCATCCAAATGTTTCGTGGGGTAGCAACAATCAACAAGGCCAGGGTTCAGGGCAGGGTATGCACAGAAACCAAGGAGGGCAACAAGGCTATCAGAATCAGTTTAGAAATCACAATGCCCCTCCTCCACCACCATCACCGACTATTGAGGAAATGTTCAAGACCATGATTGCCAACCAGGCACAATTGCAGGCTGACTATGTCAAACTGGCGGCCGAAGTAAAGAACAATCAATTGGCAACCTAGGCTCTTGAATATCAGTTTGGGCAATTTGCCAGTGCCCAAAATGCTAGACCATGGGGAGGACTAACTAGCGACACGGATCCCAATCCTAAGCAGGTAAATGCAGTGACCACGAGGAGTGGTTTACAATTAAAGGAGGTGGAACCGGAAAGACCGCCTCAGAAGTCAGGAGCAGTAGATGTTGAGGGAGAACAAACCTCAGATACGGGGAAGACCAAAGAAGCTGAACCAACAAGGCCTCCACCCCCGTTCCCTCAACGACTTAAGAAACACAAGGAGGAGGCGTGTTTCCAGAAATTCATGGAGGTACTTAAACAGGTACATGTTAACTTACCTCTTGTTGATGTCTTATAGGGTGTGCCAAAATATGCAAAGTATATCAAAGACATCGTGGCCAACAAAAGTCGCTTGACGAGTATGCCACGGTGGCTTTAACGGAGGAATGCACATCCCGTATTCAGAACAGGTTGCCCACTAAACTGAAAGATCCTGGAAGTTTTACTATCCAGCTGACGATTGGGCAAAGTATCCGAGCTCGTGGGTTATGCGACTTGGGGGCAAGTATAAATCTGATGCCATCTTCGGTATTCAGAAAGTTAGGGCTAGGGAGTCCTAGACTTACAACAGTGATCTTGCAGCTAGCAGACAGGTCTTTAGCTAAGCCGGATGGCATTGTGGAGGATGTGCTAGTGCAGGTAGGCTCCCTCATTTTTCCGGTAGATTTCATTGTTCTGGATTTTGAGCCAGATGCAGAAGTCCCATTTATTTTGGGACGACTATTTTTGGCAACCGGAAAGGCATTGATCGATGTAGCTGCGGGTCAACTCACGATGCAAGCACATGACAAGGTGGAGGTATTTGATGTGTTAAAAGCCATGAAGCTGCCGGCTATACATGAGGAGCTTTCGGAAATCAGCGTGGTTGAACATGTAGAAAGTACGCCGGTTGTTGAATCTCAAGACCCATTGGAGAGAGCGCTTACGCATTCTGATCATTTTGGGGATGGAGAAGCTTGTGGAATGGTTCAATTGTTGGATGGAGCACCTAAATATCCAAGAAGACAGGAATTTCAGTCCTTGATGAGATCACTAGAGCCGTTGCCGAAACCGTCGGTTGAGGAGGCACCGAAATTGGAGCTGAAAGAATTACCTCCCCATTTAAAATATATCTTTTTGGGGGAGGGAGAGACGTTACCAGTTATTATCTCTGCAGACTTGACAGAGGAACAGGAACAGGCAGCTTTGGGGGTCTTAAGGAAGAGGAAGAAAGCAATGGGTTGGCAAATGTCCGACATTCAGGGTATAAATCCAGCTTTCTGCACGCACAGGATATTTATGGAGACAGGAGCCAAGCCAACTGTTCAGCCACAGAGGAGACTTAATCCAGCAATGAAAGATGTGGTAAGGAAGGAAATAATTAAGTGGCTTGATGCAGGTGTAGTCTACCCAATTTCAGACAGTGAGTGGGTCAGTCCTGTTCAATGTGTTCCTAAGAAAGGGGGGATGACTGTAATCACCAATGAGAAAAATGAGTTAATCCCCACACGAACTGTCACAGGCTGGCGAATTTGTATGGACTACCGAAAACTAAATGAAGCCACAAGGAAAGACCATTACCCCATTCCTTTTATTGACCAAATACTTGACAGGTTGGCAGGGCAGGAATATTATTGCTTTCTTGATGGGTACTCCGGCTATAACCAAATAGCCATCGCTCCTGAGGATCAAGAGAAGACGACGTTCACCTGTCCTTATGGGACATATGCTTTCAGGCGAATGCCGTTTGGGTTATGCAATGCACCCGCCACATTCCAGAGATGCATGATGGCTATATTCCATGACATGGTTGAAGACTTTGTTGAGGTATTTATGGATGATTTTTCTGTTTTTGGTAATTCGTTTGCTACTTGCTTGCAGAATCTTGACAGGGTGCTGGCTCGATGTGAAGAATCCAACCTCGTGCTAAACTGGGAGAAATGCCACTTCTTAGTGAAGGAGGGGATTGTCCTGGGCCACAAAGTGTCTAAAAAGGGGTTGGAAGTCGATCGTGCTAAAATTGAGGTTATTGAGAAATTGCCACCACCAGTATCCGTGAAAGGTGTACGCAGTTTTCTGGGACATGCAGGATTCTACAGATGATTCATTAAAAACTTTTCCAACATTTCTAGACCGCTATGCAGGCTGCTAGAAAAGTAGGTCAACTTTGAATTAACCAATGAGTGTGTTGTAGCATTCGAAAAGTTGAAGCAGAAATTGATAGAAGCACCCATACTTACTTCTCCGGACTGGGAACAACCATTTGAGCTGATGTGTGATGCCAGTGATGTGGCTGTGGGAGCTGTATTGGGACAAAGGAAGAATAGAGTTTTTCACTCTATTTATTATGCAAGCAAGACGCTGAATACGGCTCAGAGCAATTACACAGTCACAGAAAATGAAATGCTAGCTCTGGTGTTTGCATTTGACAAGTTCCGGTCTTATTTGGTGGCTTCGAAAGTAGTGGTGTACACTGATCATGCAGCTATTTGATACCTATTCAACAAGAAAGATGCTAAGCCCAGATTGATCAGATGGATTTTATTGCTACAGGAGTTTGACCTTGAGATTAGAGACAGAAAGGGGAGTGAAAATCAAGTAGCAGATCACTTATCACGACTGGAGAGTCGGTCGCATGTGATGGAAAGTGATGACATTAATGAGGACTTCCTAGATGAGCAACTATTGGTAGTAGGAGAAGCAGAAGTTCCCTGGTATGCTGACATAGTCAACTTGCTAGTGAGCGGAGTTTACCCCCCTGAAGCAACAGACCAGCAAAGAAGAAAATTGAGGCATGACAGCCGATACTATGTATGGGACGGGCCATATTTGTTCAAGCAGGGACCAGACCAGGTGATGAGAAGATGCATCCCAAAGAGTCAGGTAGCAGAGGTGCTACGGGGCTGCCATTCGTCGTTGTATGGAGGGCATCACGGAGGTGAGAGAACAACACATAAGGTTCTTCAGTCAGGTTTCTTTTGGCCGACCCTGTTCAGAGACTCTATGGAGTATGTCAAAATGTGTGATAGATGTCAGCGGACAGGAACAATTGGCAGAAGACAAGAGATGCCTTTGCAGAACATACTGGAAGTTGAGCCCTTTGATGTATGGGGCATTGATTTCATGGGTCCATTCCCACCGTCATTTGGAAATCGTTACATCTTGGTAGCTGTAGATTATGTATCAAAATGGGTGGAAGCAATAGCTTGCCCCAGGAATGATAACAAGGTAGTAACGAAGTTTGTGAAGAAACACATTCTCACAAGGTTTGGGACACCCCGAGCATTTATCAGTGACGGAGGAGCTCATTTTGTCAATGTAAGCTTCAAGAAATTATTGGCTAAGTATGGGGTGCGCCATAAAGTAGCCACAACATACCACCCACAAACTAGTGGGCAAGTAGAGGTGTCAAATAGGGAGGTAAAACAGATTCTGCAGAAAACGGTGAACATTCAACGGAATGATTGGTCTGGTAAACTTGATGATGCGTTGTGGGCCTACCGAACTACTTATAAGACACCGATTGGAACGTCACCATACCGATTGGTCTATGGCAAAGCATGTCATCTCCCAGTTGAACTAGAGCATCGAGCTTTCTGGGCCGTAAGAAAGTTAAATATGGACTTAGAGCTGGCGGGTAAAAAGAGATTGATGCAGCTCAGCGAACTTGAGGAATTTCACTGGCATGCCTATGAGAGTGCGAAGTACTACAAGGAAAGAACCAAAAGATGGCATGACAAGCATGTGGTGCATCGCATTTTCGAACCAGGACAGAAAGTTTTGCTTTTTAATTCAAGATTAAAATTGTTTCCTGGTAAGCTGAGGTCTAAATGGTCTGGACCGTTTGAAGTAGTGAGAATGACCCCTCATGGAGCGGTAGAGCTGTGGCAAGAAGATAGGAGTGCTACGTTCTTGGTAAATGGGCAGAGATGCAAGCACTACTGGGGAGATGACCATGATCGGGTCAAATCGTCCATCTCCCTAGTAGAAAATTGAGCGTAAAGGCTGTCGAGCCGCGACGTTAAACCAGGCGCTGCACGGGAGGCAACCCGTGAAAAATATTTTTCTTTCTTTTTCCTTAGTGTAAAGTTTTTCTTTTATTTTATTTTCTCTTCTTTTTCTTGATTAGGTTTAAATGTGCATTTTAATTAGTAATTTTTATTCTTTTAGTAGGGAATCTAGTCATTTAACCAATTTTTGTTTAGTGAGGTGATTTTCAGGTATACCGGAGGAAAAATACGTGGAATCGAGAAAACGAGGCGAGGTATGAAAAATAAAATTTGATAGTGAAACAGAGCACTGGCGCGTTGGCGCCGTGTCACGGAGGCAATGCTCCGCGTTGGCCTCCGTGACACGTTGAAGGCAAATCTGGAATTTTTTAAAATTCTAGTAAGCCAACGCGTTGGCTCCGTGTCCCGGAGGAGGGCCTCCGCGTTACCCTCCGTGACACGTTGCCCTTATCCCAGTGCCGGGTCATACCGGGTTTCCGGGTGACCCGCGTGTTTTCTTAATAAAAACCCCCGATTTCGCCCCTATTTTCCCCATTCCCTCTTCCCTCCACGACCAAACACCCATTCCCCTACCCCCAAGCTCCGTGCCACGTTAAGAGGCAAGGAAAACGTCAAGTCTTTATCGATTCTTCAATTCCAAGGTATGTTTTCATCGTCTATCTCAAATTTTTGGCGATTTTTGTCAATTTTGAGCATGTGAGGTGAGATATATCACCCTAGGTAGAAATTAAACATGACGTGAATTATTTTGCGATTGATTGTGTTCGGATTGTTGTAGTTGACGGGTGAACTTATCGATTGATTGAATAATTCATTGTTGATTGTCGAATTGAGTTCTAGGGCTTGGGGTTGTTGAATTTTAACTTGGGTAACTTGATAGTTTGACGAAATTGATGTCGGGGTGTGTTTATTAGTTGAGACAAGTCGTGGTAAATATTGTATAATTGGTGAAAGACGACTAATTCTCGATTTTTAGTGGGACATTGCGTAATATGTGAATTGGTTGAATTGCTTAGATTAGTGTATATAAAATGTTTGTATTGTTGTTTCTATTTGGTTGTTGTTATTGTTGCTAAGTGCCATGGGTGAATAGCTGTCGATGGTAGGATTGGGTTAGCTGTATGAAGTCTGAGTAGTTCGCTAGCCGTTATGCTGTCGAATTTTTGTGAACGCACTAAGCAATATGTTTATAGTGATTGTGTTTGGGGTGTAAATAGATATATCCTTGCTAACATGTTGTAAATATTGTTAAAGACTAAGTGTGGGGTAAATTTTGTTTAACCCGACCTTAGCCAAAACTAACAGGTTTTTAGCTTAACGTTGTGCTTGTCTGTGTAAATTGACAGGTACAATGGCCAGCCGACAAGATAAAGGCAAGGGTGCTTCAACCTCAGGCACCGGCAGGAAGAGAATGAGACTGGGCACTGCTGTCCCAGCTGCACCTGCTGTTCCACGCGGTCAACACCACCGATACGGAACACGATGGGTTACCGATGAAGGGAAGAAGTGGTACGCAAAGCATAAGGAGAACAAGTACTGCCCGGAGGAATATATTGCAAGGGAACCACTTGCACATGAGTTCCCTCGCATGGTGCAGAGGATTGAGGCAGCTGGGCTCAGTTTTATTTTTCAGGAGCCCAAGGAGTGCAACCTTCATTTGGTCCGGGAATTTTATGCCAACTGGAACCCAGCCATCAGGAGCCATACTATTAAAATCAGAGGGCAGATTGTCACTTTGGAACCCCAGCAGCTGAATGCCATCGTTGGAGCGCGGGACACAGACGCCCACATTCTCCGCCAGCTAAACATCACCCCACCGTACGCCGACATCAGACGTACGTTGTGTGGGGCTCGATCCACAGCCCGATGGAGCAGACACAAAGAGAGGGGTTATCACCAGACTCTGCCTTATTCGCAGATGAACAGGGAGGCCAGAATCTAGCTAAAAATTATATGTTCGTGTTTGATCCCGGGAGTGCATATGACAGACGTGACCCGGGACCGTGTCTGCCTGGTGTATGCCCTTATGAAAGGGCTTGAGATTAATGTGGGGGTCGTTATAATATCCGCCATGAAGAGAGCCAGACTACACCAGGGCCACAGATACGGGTTTGGCGGACTCATCACCACCTTCCTCCGAGGCCTCGACGTTGAGGAAGAAGCCTTGGATTACATTCCGCAGTTGGAGCGGCGGGCCCTTGATGTGACAAAGACCAAGGCCCCCGACACTACACACGGACCTGTGCTGACTCTGGGCGAGCGACATGCTCGTGACGACCAGTATATGGCCCGTATGTTCAGTATGCAGATGCTGCAGCTACGGATAGGTGGGAGACCAGCCACCGAGGATGAATTATGGCAGCTGGAGCTGGACTACCCTTTTGGCGAGAACGCCAGAGCTTTATGCAAGGTGGGGCCAGCCTTTGTGGAGCCGACTGACGACGACGTCCCTACTGATGAGGAGACACGTCGTGAGGACTCTTATGTGGAGTCCGATGACGGCGAGGGAGCTGATTCAGATATGGGCGACGAGGCCGCAGCACCGGATGAGGAAGTCGAATATTTCGACTGGGCAGGGAGTTTCACCACCCAAAATTTTGTGCTTTGTATTTTTGTGAACACTGAGGACAGTGTTCGATCTAAGTGTGGGGTGGGGAGTAGTTAGGTGCTGGGTCATAGGCTCTAAATCTGCTGTATATTCTTCCTTGACGTTTGTGTATGTCTGTGCTTTCCCTGTTGTTGTGAACTGATTTGTGAATGATGTGTATATATTTGTTTGTGGCTAATGATGTGTGTCTTTAAAAAGTTATGGTTGCCTTTGTAAATATTTTGTAAATTTTGTAAATATTTTTTTTTCTCTATCGATATGATCGATATTTTTCAAAATTTTTGCGAAAGGATGTTGCACTTATCAACATATTTTGTAAATATTTTTTTCATCGAAATGATCGATGTGTTGCAAAAATTTTGAAGTTTTATTTTTGGGTTTCTCAGAGTTTGTTTTCGGTTCTTTTACCGAGAATAGTCCCATTGAACCGATGTCATAGTTAGTGAACATTCCCTATGATGGATGGATGACGACCGTCTTAAGGGAAATGTAGTCGATAGGAGTAGATGATTTGTTTTTAGTTTCTTTGGTGGATTGCATCAATAAACTGTAGTTGCTTATGGTTGCTAAAATTTTGTTGCGTGTGTAATTGATGTTCGAAATGCGAAAGTGATTCGTTTGAAAGCATGTAATTGTGTAACTATGTTGAGTTACCTAGGCTATAGAATTTGGTTCATTATGATTGAGGCTTAATCTTGAATTCATGTACTTGACTAATTAAAGAGTCTGTGAATGCATCTTGATTCGAGCATGTGCATGAAGTGTGAGTGAGGTTTTGCTATTCCATGTCATTGTGAATTGTCTAGAACTTGCCTGGCGTGTATACAAAGAGAAATGAAGGAGGTTTAGTGTCGGAAAGGATGTAGGCATTTCTTTGTTTTAACCGTTAGTTTCCATTTTTTTCTTGTCAAGTTCTACCTTTTTATATGTTGTACACCCTAGTCAGCCCGTTGAACCTTTAGCCGATTTCTTTTTTTGTCCAGAATTGTATGAACTAAGCTTTATTCCTTCTTTTCATTAGCCTTAAAGTCTATAAGAAGCTCTTAAGCGCTTACAAAGAACAAAACAAATTGTTTCCCAAAGTGTTAAAGAGTGAAAAGAGTGAAAAGAAAAGAAAAGAAAAGTGAGGAAAGAAAAGATGGTGTTGAAGAGGCACTAGTTGTAATTAAATGAAATTGAGGGTACATGAAAACCTTCCGTTTGGGGTCAAGTGTGCCTGATGAAATGGGTTGTATGAAAGTAAACCAGCATGAATGGGAGAAAAAGAGAAAAGAGAGGAACAATGACCATGAGTCGATGGGAATGAGTTGAAAAGGCGCTTAAGGATGCTAGCAACTATTATTGGCTAATCCAATATATATATACTAGATCCATAGCCCAGTTACAACCCATTAAAAGTCCTATTTGATCCTACACTGCATTTCTTTATATTAGTGGAGTAATACACTAAGGGCAAGCCTATGGGTCATGACATGATGCATGTGAATTCTTTTGGGAGAGAGAGTGAAATTAATTTCTATATGCCCCTACGTGCATGTTTGTGTGCTGCACGAGCATAAAAGGGGAAGTTTCTCTCGAGTTGTGAGGGTACATGCTTGATGAAAGATTGATTTTCGTGTCGGATTTCTTGATTAGTTGATTTGCATGAGTTTGCCGATATCAAGAATCAATTCTTAAAAGTCTAGGAAGCCTCGATGTATTAAGGTCATTGTCTTGTACGACCAAGCATGTTTTCTTGATGATTTGCAGAAATCGAATAATCGGTATGACCGTAACGTAAATGGTTGCACCATAGTGACAAAGGTTGAGATGTGATGTGCATGATTTGTGTATGTGTTGTTCGAGGACGAACAAGGATTTAAGTGTGGGGTAAGTGATCTTGGGCAGATTTATATGCCCAAGTGATACTCAAACGTATCATTTTTACCTTGTTTGTTGTGCAATGTGTATATAATATCATGTATTTGGTAATAAAATGCGAATTTATACTAACCAATATGATTAGCATTTGTTTTGCAGGATAATGTGATTTTTAAGAGCTAAAATGCGTGTTGGAACTATGTCGGAGTTGGACTTGGATGCGAGCGTGGAAAAGACCTCGGATGGCATATTTTGCAGTGGCTCCGCGATGGTGCCGTGCCACGCTGCCATCGCGGTAGCACACTGCCTGGGCAGAAATAAAAGTGGCAATTCCAGTGTGCCTGCGCGTCAGCTTCGTGGCACGGAGACAGGCCTCCGCGATGGCCTCCGTGCCACGTTGAGGCTAATTATCCGGACCATGCAATTTCTAGAGAGGGTCCGCATCCACGCCGTGTCACGGAGGCAGTGCTCCGCGTTGGCCTCCGTGACACGTTGCTTGTTATTCCGGGAAAAATTTCCCACTAGTATAAATAGCACACTTAGGTTATTTTTAAAAGGAGTTTTTTAGTTTAAGTTTTTTAGCCTGAGTTCAGAAGGGGGAGCAGGAACATGGTTTTGTGGCAGTTGAAGAATAGAAAAGATAAGAGTTTTCTTCTCTTCCCTTCTTCTTTTCCTTCAATTGTATGCATGATTCACACTCATTCTAGGATGATTAATCCAAGAATGAGTGGCTAATTCCTCTCTTGCTGAGGTTTTGAACTTGTGAAATGAATGTTGGTAATAATTGATATGGTTTCTTCTTCTTCTTGCATGTTGTTCTATTAATTCTTGTGCTTATTACATTCTTGATTGGCCACCATTAATGTACATCTAAAAAGTCCAATTTCACTCGAGAGAGCATGAAATTGGAAAGTTGTGAATTAATAGGGTATTGTTCTTAACTTGATTTGGGAAAATTGGGTTTTGATGTGCTTTCTTGATAGAAATATACTTGAAAGCCGTATTAGTCAATTTAGGAACCGGAATTGTAGTGTTAGGTCATAAATTGCATTTGATCACAGAAATGTAGACGAATGGTTTATGAAGCTAAAGTGAAATTGAATACGGAAGTTTTAATTTCTAGGCAAACGTTCTTGGCTAGAAATATGAAGAAGAAGATGACCAAATTATCATGATTATCAAGTTCATTACTCGTTCTTAACCTTGGCATGTGCATATCCATTGTCTAAACTCAACGTAAATAGTAGTTATTAATTTTAGTAGATAATTAGTTTAGAAACAAAACTTACTCAAATCTTGGTTGGATTGTTGTTAACATAGTTAGAAATAGAATAGAGATATAGTAAACTAGGCAGTTTTGCATATCTAGAGCAGCCTCCTTGGATCGATACTTGGCTACTTAGCCACTTTATTACTTGTTTGACCACGTACACTTGCGTGTCGGTGTATAATATATACCGAGCAGCAGAGCGCGAGCAGTATGTTATGAGTATTCTACTTTGATGTATATGAATTGTTAGATCCAGGGTCTCCTTTATCTTTTGTGACTCCCTATGTTTCTAGTAGTTTCAGAGTCAGTCCCGAAATCCTATAAGAACCCTTCTCAGTCTCTACTCCAGTCAGTGATTCAGTTTTAGCTCGATTGGCATACAGAAATTACTCTATCACAATCCTTCAGAAAGTAACCTCAACAGACTTAGTAGAGCTAGCCATGACAGATTTTGATGTTATCTTTGGCATGGATTGGTTACATTCATGTTGTGCTTCAGTAAATTATAGAACCCGTGTGGTAGAGTTTCGATTTTCGGGTGAGCCAGTCTTAGAGTGGAAGGGTAGTTCAGTTGTGCCTGTAGGTCGCTTCATTTCCTACCTTAAGGCCAGAAAGATGATTTATAAGGGTTGCATGTACCATCTAGTTAGGGTTAAGGATGCTACGTCCGAAACCCCGACTATCCGGTCAGTCCCTATAGTGTGTGAATATCCAAAAGTGTTTTAAGATGATTTATCAAGAATTCCTCCCTAGCGGGATATTGATGTTGGTATTGACCTTCTTCTCGATACGCAGCCTATATCTATTCCTCCTTACATAATGGCTCTAGCTAAGCTAAAGGAGTTGAAGGAGCAGTTGGAAGATCTCTTAGACAAGGATTTCATCAGACTTAGCAAATCCCCGTGGGGTGCACCAGTTCTCTTCCTCTTAAAAGAAGGATGGTTCCCTTTAGATGTGCATTGACTATAGGCAATTAAACAAGGTTACAATCAAGAACAGGTATCCCCTTCCCAGGATTGATGATTTGTTTGACCAGCTTCAGGGTGCTAAGTGTTTCTCAAAGATAGACCTTAGATTCGGATACCATCAGCTCAGGGTTCGGGAGAGTGACATTCTGAAGACAACCTTCAGGACTCGGTATGGTCACTATGAGTTTGTTGTTATGTATCTTGGACTAAAGAATGCTCCTGCAACTTTTATGGATTTGATGAAAAGGGTGTTAAAGCAATATTTGGATATGTTCATGATTGTGTTCATAAATGATATTCTCATATACTCTCGGAGCGAGGAGGAGCATGCCGCTCATTTGAAGGTGGTGCTACAGACTCCTAAGGATCGCCAATTGTATGTTAAGTTTAGCAAATGTCAGTTTTGATTAAACTCAATGGCATTTTTGGGCCATGTGGTGTCAAGTGAAGGTGTACAGGTGGACTCCCAAAAGATAGAAGCTGTGAAGAATTTTCCTAGACTAGTGAATCCTTCGGATATCAGGAGTTCCTTAGGTTTAGCTGGTTATTATCGGAGCTTTGTTAAAGGGTTTTCATCCATTGCCGCACCATTGAATAAGTTGACCCATAAGAAATTGAAGTTTTAATTGTTAGAGAAATGTGAGAAGAGCTTCCAAGAGTTGAAGACTTGACTCACCTTTGCACCAGTGTTGACCCTACCTGAGGGTACCGATGGGTTTATGGTATATTGTGATACTTCGAGGATCGGTCTTGGTTGTGTATTAATGTAGCACATGACCTCAAGGAAGGTCCATGAGAAGAACTATCTGACTCATGACCTCGAGTTGGCGGCCATAGTATTTGCCTTGAAGATTTGGAGACACTATTTGTACGGGGTCTATGTGGATGTGTTTACGGACCACAAAAGTATACAGTACGTGTTTACCCTAAAGGATCTAAATCTACATCAAAGAAGGTGGTTGGAGCTTCTTAAGGAATATGATACGAGTGTCCTATATCACCTGACCAAGGCTAATGTAGTGGTAGATGCTCTTAACAGGCTTTCTATGGAGAGTGTGTCTCATGTAGATGAGGAGAGGAAAGAGTTAGTGAAGGATGTGCATCAGCTTGCACGACCAGGAGTTCATCTTCTTGACTTGATGGTGGTACCATCGTTCAGAATGGATCAGAATCTTCCTTGGTAACCAAGGTCAAATCTAGACAAGACGAGGATCCTATTTTGGTAAATTTGAAGGAAGCCGTTTAGAATCAGAAGGTGGATGTCTTCTCCCTGGTGAACTACAAAAAACAGGTCAAAAATTGACGTAAAGGAACCGACGACAACATCGGTCCCAAAAAAATCAGGAAAATACCAATTCTGTCCATCAGTCTTGATCATTTTTAATTATTTTCTAATTATTTCATTTTTAAACCCACGCTGTCTATCGGTTTATCCCTCGGTATTTTACGCGCAGTTTTTCGCGAAATTCATAACCGACAAATACAGTCGATTTATATTTTAGAAAAATTAAAAAATATATTAAGTGGCCGACGAACAACATCGTTTTTGTTATAAAATAATTATTTATATAAATATAATATTTTTGAAAGTATTATTTTTAATTTAATTAAAAATACTGACGGACAATGTCGATGTGTCCGTCAGTTTTTCAATTAAATGAGTGGACCCGATATTGACCAAAGAACTGACGGACTAACCGACAATGTCCGTTTGTTTATTCAATATAATTGCATCAGACAACCCTTTCTTCCCCATTTCTCTCTTGTCTCTCATTTTCTCTAAAAATCTCACCATTACTGATGCACCCACCCCACAAGCAAACCACCACCTAGCCTAGTGTCCTTCCTCCCCCGCGCACCCACCCCACCGGAGAACCCATTCCCCCGCCCATGTACCTGACCCACTATCATTAGCAAGGTTAGGGTTTGTTATTTTTTTAATTAAATTTTTATTGTTAGATTTTAGGTTAGATTGTTAGATTTAATTGTTATTATTATTGTTAAATTATTATATTGCTAATGTTATTGTTAGAATTATTAGGTTTCATTGCTAAATTGTTATAATTTATTGTTAGATTTCATTGTTATTGTAATTGTTAAGCTATTATATTCATGATAATGTTATTAGTTAGATATGTTAGATTTCATTGCTAGATTGTTAGATTTTATTGTTAAATTGTTAGATTTGTTAGATTTTATTGTTTGTTATTTTTAGGATTGTTAACTAGGTTTAGTTGAAACTTTGTTAGATTGTTAAATTTCATTGTTAAATTGTTAGATTTCATTGTTAATGTTATTGTTAGGATTATAGTTGAAATTTTGTTAGATTGTTAGATTTCATTGTTTTTGAAACTTTGTTATAAGTTAAGTTAGAAATTTATAAAAAATAACTAGTAATAATAACTATTAAAATTTAATAATTCAAAATTTTAATAATAAAATTTAACAATAACAATTATATGTCAAAAATAATATATTAATTCAAAGTTAATAATTATCAAAGTTTCCTATTAATAATTCAATAATTACAAAAATTTATCATTACATACTCAAATTCCTTAACCACATATAATTTTAGTAATTAATTAATTTTGGAGGATGTTTATCGGATAATTAGTGATAATTAAATAATAAAATTTAACTATCAATGCAAATGAATTAATTTTAATTTATATGTGTAATCTAAAATATCTTTATTTTTTAGATGAATCATCGTTTGTGGATGTATAATAGAACTAGTGCAAATCATGGGGGCATGAAAGATGAATTTGTTGAAGGTGTTAGAGGATTTATCAATCATGCAATGTCACTATACCCTTTTAAAACTGATGGGTTTATTAGGTATCCATGTAAGCGATGCAATTGCATGAAGTTTTTTAAACCTGATAAAGTTGTAGTTCGTATTTACCATTATGGGTTTAAGCCTAGATATTTTTTGTGGACTGATCACGATGAGACTGATGGAGAGAATGATATATTTTATAATTTGATCGGTGAAAGTAGTAGGTCTGCACATTATCAAAGTAGTGTTCAACATGAGAGAGTGCATGAAATGGTCAATGATGCATTCGGAAAACAATATGGGATGGGACCTGAATAATATTTCGAAGAAACTCCCAATGAAGAAGCAATGCGTTTCTACGAACAACTAGAAGAGGCTAGTCGTCCACTATGTGTAGGGAGTCGGCATTCTGAGTTGTCCATTGTAGTTAGACTAATCAATATTAAATCAGATTGGAGTGTTCCTCAAGCTTCTATGGACTCTATGATTGGTCTTTTGCGGGAACTCATTAACCCTGAGTTAAACATACCGAAGAATTTCTATCAAGCAAAGAAATTGGTTTCCAAGTTAGGATTGTCATATGATAGAATTCATTGTTGTGAAAATAGTTGCATGTTGTTCTATAAGAATGATGGGGGTCTAACAAATTGTAAGTTTTGTGGACATACTCATTTTAAATAGACTCCTGGTGGGAAGATGGTTTCAGTTAAGGCGATGCATTTTACCTCTTATACCTCAGTTAAAGAGGTTGTACACGTCGATGAGTTCTGCTCCTCATATGAGATTGCACCGTGAGAATAGAAGGGCTGCTGGTGTTATGTCTCCTCCATCAGATGGAGAAGCTTGGAACATTTTGATAGAACTTATCCTGATTTTTCTAGTGAACCAAGAAATATCAGATTAGGCTGGTGTGAAGATGGTTTTACACCATTCTCTATTTCTGCTGCACCCTACTCTTGGTGGCCTGTATTCCTTACTCCATATAATCTTCCATCTAAAATGTGTATGACGAGTCCCTACATATTTCTAAGTTGTATTATCCTGGGTCCCCGCAATCCAAAAAGTTTGATTGATGTTTATCTACAAACCTTTGATAGACGGTTAAAACAATTATGGTCTATAGGTGTAGTGACTTATGACATATCAATTAAGTAGAATTTTCTTTTGCGTGCTTGTCTAATTTGGACTATAAATGATTTTCAGGCATATGAAATGCTGTCTAGTTGGATGACCGCTGGAAAATTAGCTTTCCCATATTGCATGAAAAATAGTAAAGCATTCACATTAAAATATGGTCGTAAAAAATTATGGTTTGATTGTCACCGTTGGTTCTTGCCAGTGGATCACGAGTTTAGAAGAATGAAACATGCCCTTAGAAAGAATAAGGTTGAAAATGATCTGCCACCTCCATTATTGTCATCAAGTGAAATTTGAGAGAGAGTTTGTCACTTGCCAAAGGTTACAAATGCTACACCTTGTAGACTTCCTGGATATGGTGTTGGACGCAATTGGACAAAACAGAGCATATTTTGGGAGTTGCCGTATTGGAAGAACAACCTTCAACGACATAATCTTGATGTGATACATATTGAAAAAAATTATTTTGATAATTTGTTCAACACCGTGATGGATGTTAAGTGGTAAGAAAAAAGATAATTCAAAGGCTAGAATGGACATAAAAGAATAGTGCAGAAGAAAGGAACTAGAGTTGCCAGAAAAACACAATAATAAATTGTTAAAGCCCAAGCCAAGCTTTTCATCCACATTGGATGAAAAAGGTGGTATTTGTGAGTGGGTTAAAAATTTGAGGATACCTGAGGCCGATGCTTCAAATTTGGGGAAGCGTGCAAATATGAACGAAGGAAAGTTGTGTGGTATGAAAAGCCATGATTGTCATATTTTCATGGAAACTTTGATTCCAGATGTATTTAACCGGCTACCTGATAGGATATGGAAGCCAAGCACAGAGGTAAGTTTGTTCTTCAAAGATTTGTGTAGAATCACTTTGTGGGAGGGTAACTTAGAAAGGATGGATGAGAATATTCCTGTGATTACTACTAAGTTGGAAAAGATCTTTCCGTGTGGATTCTTTGATATGATGGAACTTTTACCGATTCACCTCGTACATGAGGCACGTCTTGGAGAACAGTTAAATATAGATGAACGTATCCATTCGAAAGGTACTAAAACTATGACTTTGTACACCAATGAATTCATTTTTTTAAAGTTGGTTTAACAAAATTAATAACATCAAAATTTTATATAGAACTATTGGCAAGTGCAAAAGAACTGTTAAGCAACAGTCTAAGATTGAAGGATCTATCTATGAAGCTTATCTTTCAAAGGAAACTGCTCATTTTTGTTCTTACTATTTTGAACAACAGGTGCCAACTTTAAGAAATAGGCCTACCCGCAATGACGATGGTGATATTGATCCAAGCCACCCGCCGATTTCAATTTTTAATCAACCAAGTTGAGGTTCTAAAAAATGAACCGGACGAGGTCTGAATAGTATGGAAATGCAATCTATTATGAAACACGTTTTGCTTAATTTCCTTAAAATACAACCATATCTTGAGTAAGTTCTAAATGATCTTATTGAATAGTATTATTTAAATACTAATTCTTAAACTAATTTAAATACTAATATTATTGAATAGTTAATTTGTAGGACAGTGGGATGATGATGCCATATATACGAGGTCATCTGATTTGTTGAAAGACTATGTAAGTGTTCAATATCATGTTAATGACATAAGTACAACATAATCATTTGTTTAAATAATTTTTTTAAACACTATATAGGTTCATGATGAAAATAACAATATTGAACATTTGCAAATTGTGCGTGATGTTGCACACGGGCCTGATAATCAAATTCAGTCCATACATAAATATTGTGTCAATGGTTTCAAGTGTCAAACAGAGGAAACTTCTAAGTATAAGAACCAATAATAGTGGAGTGTGTGTTAAATGAGATGTAGAGGTAATGGCCAAACTGTTGATTATTATGGTATGATACAAGAGATAATGAAAGTTACATATGCTGGATGGTCGAGGAAAAAGATAGTACTATTTTTGTGTAAGTGGTTTTATCCATCGCACAGAGGTACTAGGGTTAATCAACAACATAATATAACTGAAGTTAAGCACACCAGACGGTATGACCGTTATGATCCTTTCATCATTGCACAAAATACTAAGCAGGTGTATTATGCTCCATATCCTCTGCGTAGAGACAAGGCTGATTGGTGGGTGGTTACAAAGACTGAGCCTGTGGGTTAGATAGAGATTGATAATATGTTGGATGTGGCTTACCAAAATAATTTGACAGTTGTTCATCAAACTGTGGATGTTGAGTTAGAACAAAGTTTAGAACATCCTGAACACATATTAGAAGAAGTGTCTGATGATGATGTAATAATTGAAATTGCAAATGTTGATGAGGACGAATCAGATAATGAAAATGAACCAAGTGAGGGAGAAGAATCAAATGATGATTATAAAATAACTAATGAGGAAGAATGGGAGAATGATGGAAATGAAACAAGCGAGGATGAAGAATAGGAGAATGATGATTAGCAAGTAACCTAATTAATTCATTTAAGTAATTATTATATCTAATACTTATATTATTATTTTAATTATATTTTATAATGCATGTAAACTTGTATGCAGATGTCGTCAGGTGATGCTGATCGAGGTCAAACTAGAAAGGGTAGTAAATCGAGTAAGAGTAGTAGGAAAATACATAGGAGACCACTAGATTCTAGTGTTGCTTCGGGTGGCCTTTCATCTACTCTACATACACATTCTTCTCCACCTCTTTCCTATGTCCCCTATGGTACTGGGCCTTCAGCACATTCATCTGTGCCTCCATTTCCTACTACTTCTCACACTTTCATGCCTACACCTGGCATTCATCCACCATGAGGAAACTCGACGTATTTATCGTCTGATACTCCTTCCCCGGTTGGATCATCTCCTGACATTTCTGGCTTGCGACTCAGAGATAGCATCTCTGAGTCAGACGCACAGGGTGATTTTAGTACTCCACCCTTGACCAAGTCATATAAAGCACTGGCACCAACACCAGCACCGGCACCAACACTAGCAGCTGGACAACCACAACCAGGAAATACAGACAGTCTCGATAAACTGGTGATCGTGCCTGATGGATCTGGGTAAGTTTGATTTTATTTTTGATTTAGATTTATAATATTTAATCTTAGAGTTATATTTATGACTTGACATGTTTATTTTTATTTTTACAGGTTTCATCCGCGGAAAAAAGGCCGGAAGTCATTTAAGGGAGAGCATTCGGAGGATATATGATCAACCTTATCTGAGTTGGAGTAAAAATACCACATCGGGTTCGACAGGCCATGTTTAATGAGTTTAAGGTATATAAATGAATTATTATTTCATAAAATTCTTCTTCGACCCGTGATTATTATATATCATCTAACACTATTGATCCTTGATTACGGACATTATGTACTTGGCTACCTCAGCACGATAAGAAGATAGCCACGAATTTCGAGAGGAAGGGCAGTTCAAGGATGTCATATTGGTTTATGGATGCAAGATTAAAGATCAAGAGGCCTGAATGGATGCTACCTCATCTTTTCGATGCGCTTCAGAGATATTGGAGCACGCCTGAATTTAAGGCAAATTGTGAACAGGTGAAGAAGGCCAAGAGTGAAGGGAAAGGTGGTTCGTTGCACACTGGGGGTGCAAAGAGCCAAGGGACGATAACTAGAGAATTGGTAAGTAATTATTATATTCAATACTTATATAAATTTGATGAAATTTTATATATTGTTTTACTTTGATTACATTTTGTTTGCAGGCCAAAAAATTAGGTCGTGACCCTACTCAGGAGGAGCTATTTTGGACTACCCACGTAAAGAAGAAGAAGAAGAAGAACAAGTCTGATGCTGACACATGGGTCGAACAAAGAGATGAACAAGCCTATGTAAGTTCATACATTTTATATTTAAATATTAATATGTTAAGTTTAATTTGAACAACCATATTATACTAATTAACTTTTATTAATTACGTATATGGATTATCAGCGACTCTTGTCTGAGTACAGCCAGACTCAGAAAGCCTTAGGTGGGCTGACCCATCCTCCATCGAATGTCGCTACCCAGATTTGGACTGAAAAAGTGGTCAGGGGGAGGCAAAAGGGGAGAGTCTATGGCCTAGGATCTAGAAACCCAATTCGATGGATTCAGTACAGATTTGAAGGTATTGGCTCTTCTAGCCAGGGCGAGGCGGGTGATGGTGTTCAGATCGCTGTAATGTCACAAAAGATTGAACAACATACATGTCCTTGGCAGATGCCGAGGCAAGATGCATTACAGAGAGTAGGACATTGTGTCATACCTTCGAGGCTCTCAAGGCACAAGTGGATAGCCTAGCTAGTGGAATGCAGAGACGACGTTCCCGTTCTCCTCATTCGGATGACGAAGTGTTTTCGACAGATGATTAAAATATCGAAGAGACACCTTAGTTGTTAGGATTATTATAAATTTAGAACAAACTTTGTATATATATTTTTATATTTTTAAACTTTATTGATAATTTTGGTGGATATTTAGTGTTTTTTTTTATGTTTTAATTCGAGAATTACTATGTTATTGATGTTCTTGTTGATTTGGAATTGTTTTGGCAGCAATTAGTGTCGGATATTAGTTGAAATTGAATTGATTTTTAATTCGGCAGGTGGAAATGCAGAAATTGCATCTTTATGCTGCTGGTGCATTTGCAGAAAATTGATGGATCCGTCGGTTTTCTGCAAATACACACCAGAAGAAACCCTGAAAACCGACGGACAAACCGACAGTGTCCGTCTATATGTTCTTTAAAACTAAGAACATACCGACGGACACCGTCGGTATTTTGTAAAATTTTTAATTTAAAAAATAATTAATAATTAAACATTACCGATGGTGTCCGCTGGTAATATTTTTTCTTTCGTCGGGTAATATTTTAAGAACCCATGAAATTAAAATTCACTGAACTGACAGATCTCCTTTGGTATTGATTGACGCTATCCGTTGGTTTTTTATTTTTGACGCGACATATTCCGATGACCTTTTGTCCGTTGGTTTTCCATTGATTTTGGCCAATAAACTGATGTTGTTCGTCGAAAATGCCCTCGTTTTTTGACTAATTTTTAGTAGTGGGGGGAGATGGTGTGCTACAATATCAGGTTCATTTGTGTGTACCAGGAGTTGATGACTTGAGGGAATGAATGTTGCATGAGGCTCATGGTTGTAGATATTCTATACATCCAGGTGACACCAAGATGTGCTATAACCTATAGGAAGTTTATTGGTGGAATGGCATGAAGAAGGACATAGTAGAGCTTGTGGCCAAGTGTTCGAGTTGTCAACAGGTGAAGGTTGAGTATCAAAGACCTGGAGGTGTGCTTCAATATATTAGTATCCCTACTTGGATGTGGGAGGAAATCAATATGGACTTCATTACAGGGTTTCCCCGTACTCATTGCCAGTATGACTCTATTTGGGTGGTTGTCGACAGGTTGATAAGACTAGACTCGGGATTTGAAATAAAATAAGCACATTTTTTTCATCAAAATGACTCGTGGTATGGGTCATTGGTGGGTCTAATTACCCATTGGAGGCACTCATAGTGAGGGTCTGCAGAAGTAGACTTGAGAGTAATGGGTCTAAGGATGACCTGTTGGTTGTAATAATGGGTCGAGGTAAGGGGGGTCGTTGTGAGGGTGGTCCTTGTCAAGGTGGCCAGCATGAGTCACGGTATGACCCGTTGTATCAGACAACGAGTTGTGGTATGTTTCTGTTGGGAGGATTCCCAGGAAGTGAGGAGTGGTGACAATGGAGGAAAATGATGAGTCATTGGAGCTAGTAAGGACTCGTCCTGTCCAGTCGTGGTAGCAGACTTGAATCTAGAAAATGGAGCAAAACCACGAGTAAGGTAACGACCCGTTGGAGCAAAGAACAAACCATTGTAGGCCTCGTTGTCACTGGTAGTGCAGAAATTCCAGATTTTTTATTAAGGGTGTTTTCATAATTTCTAAGTTCCTAAACTACGTCGTTTTAAGCTCAGTTAGTAGGGTTTAAAGGGGGTTAAACCTATTCTAAGAATTTTCACTTCATGCATGCAAGTTAGAGCTTTTTCTTGGAGATCAAGCTTGAAGAATTTCCCCAATTTCTCTCCAATTTCTTTTGGGCTTTCAAGAGGAGTGTCAATCAGATTTACCTAGGTATTTGAGGCTATGAATGAGAGTTCCTTTCAATCTCATGCTCTAAATATTTCTCAATTCCACAGATTTAAATTCTAGATTCAAGTTTCATGATCTTATGGGGTTTATCCCAATTCTTATGAAATTCTCTATGATCAATCTCTAGGTTAATTCCCTTTATGTATCAAATCATGTTTTATGATCTATGGGCAGATTTTGTAACAATTTCGGAATATAAATTTATAGATTTGAATATTTATTTAATTTATGTCCAATTATGTATGTTTCATGAAAGGTCAAGTTATGATTCCATCATGATCTTGATTTTCTTTAGCCCAATTATGATTTAGGATTTATGATTTGATTTCTCTTATGTACTCATTATGGATTTATGAATATATATATATATATATATATATATATATATATATATATATAAATGTTTTACAAGTATGCACGTGTTACACCCCGTAAATTATCGTAGTAGGATCATCGTGTGCGCATGTACATTGTGAATTTCAGCATATAAAACATTCGGGAGAAGGCCCGGGAGGTGAACACATGAGCACGTTGTCAAAATGATAGGGGATGAGACCAGGAGACGAGGCGCACTGGGTGTCGCGTCGCGCAGCCTACCCTGGCACGTCGCGCCCCTAGTGTAGAGTGATAGGGAGGCCCGCCGTACACCTCGCTTCCACCACCCTATCTATATAAAAGTATCCTTTCATCATTTTAATTCATTATAGGAAATTAACCTCGGCCAAAACAGAGCACAAACGCGATTTTCATCCAAATTTCTTCGAGTTACCCAGTCAAGCTCCGTCAAAACACAAATTCACCTTGGATAACGAATCCAAGGCCCACGGGAAGCATCAATGAGGAGTTCGTGGAAATTCGCTCAGTGAGCTAGAACCCCACCGATAAAAGGTTGCCAAATTTACTTTGAATTGAGTCCTAACCGGCTACAGGCAATAGGTAAGCAGTTCTACCTTCTAAACTCTCGAGAATTGGCGGATTTTTGGTGGACTAATTGAATTTGAAGTAATTGTTAATTATATTGGAAGATATTGTTGTTTGTTCATTACTAATATTGAAATAGTCTCGTTTTCTCTACATGAGGGCTGCAAATTGATTAAATTACCGACTTTGGGTTGGAATTTGTTCAAGTGCTTAGAAATCATCAAAGAAGGTATGTTAAGGCTATCCTTCGGCAATTTACGTTCATGATTGCCTAAGTTTACGTTATTCTACCTATTTGTAGAGAAATGTTTGACGCACTAGTAGGGGGCCCCAGTCAGAGTTAACCCGATCTAAGGGTGACATGGAGACATCACCTCAATCCCGCCAGCACTCACCACCGCACCAGGAGCCCTCCAAAGTGGTAGATACACCAGTTCCACCTTCAGCCATCCCTGTGCCATTGGATTAGGAGATTAGTTAGGATGATGGTTGCCCAGTGTCAACATCAACCAATAGTACCAGCTGTTCTTGAGCCCACTCAGTGGCTCGGGAGTTCGAGAGTCCACGAGTTCCTTTCTTTCAGTCACCCGTAGTATATTGGGATAGACCGTAGAGAGGACGCCTAGAATTTCATCGACCAGCTGTAGAGGATATTTAGGGTCATGCATGCCTCGTCCATGAAAAAAGTTGAGTTAGCAGTATTTTGATTGCGAGAGGTAGCAGTTTTGTGGTACGAGAGTTGAGAAAGATCCCGAGACAGAGATGCACCCCCACCTATGTGGCCTAGATTCTCTAAAAAACATGCATAATGAAAATACAACTAAAATTAATAGAAGGGTCATGTACAAGTACTGAAAATTGAAGCTGTGACTATAACTGATTTGAACTATACAGATACAAAAATGTATTGTGGGAGAGTCTATTTAATCAACATAAAACCACGTGAGCTATACATAGAGTTCGATGTATATGACCCATTGCTAGGACCCAATAGACCTTGCCTGGGTATACAGATATGACTGTGAATTCACCATGAGCCCATCTGGGAAAGGGAGACACTCTCAACTGGCGAGGACCCCTTAACCTACGGTGGCACGTAGTTTTTGGAATCTGGGTACACTGAACTCCAGCCCACTCAATGCTAAGCACTACTCCCAACTTAACATAAATACTAATAATCAGAAAACTGACGTTGTAAGACTAATTCAGAACTAATTTATCGAAAGTCTCAAGAGAGTTTAAAGAACCATGAAAATATTGATCATATTGAAATCATGAGAGAATCATATGTTCAAATCATACTAAATCTTTCAAAACCAAAGCTAAATCATAGGGACTGAACCTTTGAAATCATTCTTGTATCAAATCATGGAAATACATTATGCAAAAGTGAGAGTAAAATCATAAACATCATATTTGTTCATCATAAGAGCCTTGAAAACATTAAGAACATAAGGGAAATTTTACGCTAAATGAAACCTTAAGACATGGTTTCTAGAGAATTGAATTTATTAGGGTTTCTGAAAATAATTGGGACACAAGGATGAAAGAAAACCATTGTTGAAGTCCCATATACCTGATTTTGGAGAATTCTTCCTAGCACTAGAATCTTAAAGCTCTTGAAGAGGAACCCTAGGTGTTCTTGAGAGAATTGAAAGCTAAGAGAATTGGAATGTACGATGGTCTAAGAAGAATGGGAGAATAGACTATGAAAACACCTCTAATATCCCCCTTAGAAAACCCAAAACGACCTCATTTAGGAGAGAGAAGTATAGAAAATCCCTAGAATGCCCTTATAAAAATGTACTGGAAAACTAACAACCAGCCCTTATAGGTCATACTATAACTTGTGGTGACATACCACAACTCATGGTATGCAGTCGTGGCTTCTGAAGCATCTCGATCACTTTTTGAACTTTCATGGTATGGTTGGACATGACTATTTGTCCTTTGATACCAAGTATCATGGTTTTATTTCATGGCTACTAGAGCAGATTTTGAACACTTACTAAATTACATCCCACACCTCATTAGGATGGGTAATCCTTTCCTTTCAAGAGCCGTGACCTCCATACTTAGTCACATGAAATAATTTGATTACTCTCTAAATCTCAATTCATGACTCAACGATGATTTGTGCCCTCCTACCAAGGATCGTAACTTAGACTCGTGGCATCTGGAAATCATGGGATGCTAGTTGCTCAGCATGGGCCTGTCACGACTCGAGTCTATACCTTGAATGTGACACGGTACTTGGAGTCACAAGTTACCCCAAGTCAACCCATGGTCTATCATATCACTGGCAATCTGAGTAAAATCATAAAGGAAGCTTTAAAAATAATAAAAATCCCTTTATGAAGAAGAACAAAATCATAAAGATTTATACAACTGAAAACACAATTTAAAGTCTAAATCGGTGTCTGAAAGCCATCTATATCTTATGAGTTGCTGGGACAAGCCCCCAGCTAAATATAAAGTCTACTAAATGAAATATAACTGAAGGAAAATAAACATCATCCTCGAAAGATAAGGACTCACCACTGGTGCAGCTGAAAACTCCTAGATAAGATCTGCTAATGGTGCTGAGACCGAGAACGCGCAACTGTATCATAAAACAATACAACACAGAAGGTATGCGTCAGTACTTTGAATGTACTGAGTAATTAGGAGAAAACATAACACGGAGAGTAAATAACTAAACTGTAATGACTTGTAATGGCCAACTGAAAAGCTAAAACTGAATAAAATGAAATGTACTGGGATGGTCAAAATGACCATATCTGATGGTCAAAGGCATGCCCTAAATCTGATATACTGACTTGAGTTGCTGTACTAAATAGATCTGAATTGAGTAATCTGAAACTGTTCTGAGATGAGCTAAATGAGAATGTACTGACTAGTGGGAGAGCCTATAACCGACATATAACCAAGTGAGCTAGATATGGAGTCCGATGTATAAACCCCATCGGTAGGAACCAATAGACCTTACCAGGGTATAAATGCATGAACTAGGTGATCACAAGTCAAGGTCCATAAGGCCAATAAAAATAACCTACGGTGCTAACGTAGTTCCAGGAACCTGGGTACATTGGAACTCCGGTCCGCTCGGTGCTAAGTCCTACTCCCACTAGATTATCCTAGACTGACTACTAAGCTAATAACTTGAAACTGGGGCCCAAGACTAAGTTAGGAAAACCTATCTGGAGGTACACTGAGAGTTTAATTAGACCGGATTCTGTAACTGGTCGCCTAAAACTGGCCAAAGCTGCTTATCTGGAAGTGTCATAACCGTCTAAAGAATAAACTCAAATCTAAAGTTAGGGGTTTTAAGACTGGTCAGATCTTATTATCGAGAAGTGTCATAACTGTCTAAAGAACCACTAAAATCTGATATCTGAGTCTAATACTAATAATTGGGAGGCAACACTAACACCTCGAGAAATGACTGTAGTCAAACTTATCAGCTTACAATACTGAGTTTGCTAATAATCTGAATGAGATATCAACATATACTAACAATATGGGGATCTCAAATATGATAGAATCAAGCTACAGGAAAACTAGTCCAACACGCAAACTTCTCCTTTTTTTGAATTGAGAACTAGGGCTAAATCATTCCACTAGATACTAGTTTCAAAAATTTCTAGAATTAGGGAATAAATAAGCAGTTAATATCGTGAATAATATTCCACTTGAAATCTTAAAGAAATTTGGTTGAGACCATGACTCATTGGGACCAGCCGTTGGTCCTATTGCCTGGGTCCTGGATTCACTGGATCTGGCAACAGGGGATACCACGACTCATTGGATGAACCAACGGGTCGTTGGTTCCTCCTGTGGTCACTAGACGAGGAAACTTGAAGGGTCTATCAACAGGCGACACAATGACTCGTAGGTGGCCCCAATGGGTCATTGTGTCCAACTATTACCTTGACTGGAAATTTTTTTAGGGTTACTAAACCTGACTCCACGGGGTGTCACAACAATTCGTTATGGGATAACACGGGTTGTTGTTTCGACTCGTCATCACTAAAGGGGTTTATTGGGTCTTCATCCAACGACTCACACCACGAGTCGGTGTTTTTGACGATGACTCATTGGTTGAGTTGTGGGGACCTGGAAGAGGGACTTTTGAGCTAGGGACCAATGAGTGACAGGACGACTCATTGTTTCTCATAACGAGTCATTCCTTGTCTCGTTAGTTCCCGAAGGACCATACTGAACTGACCACGTCGGACACAATGAGTCATTGGAGCTGACCACGACTCGTTGTCTCAGCCGTTCTGAGGCAAATTTTTCTGGATTTCTTCTAGGTTTTTCTTGCAAGGTCTGAGTCTGGTCTAACAAAGTTTCAGGGTGTTACAATATCTCCCCCTTGGGATCATTCATCCTCGAATGAAGACTAAAACTACTGAAAATTAGGAAAGGAGCTGCAATTCCCAGACTGAGACTATGAGCTGGTTTCTGAAAGAGTAACATACTCCAAACTGACATAACTCTGCTAAAAGAGTTGATGCAACAAGAATGCACATTGAAAATTTGAGTAGAGCTAATGAGTACTGAACTGAATAGAGTATTGAGGAGGGATTTAATACCTAATGTTGGAACTAAACTGGAAGGGAATAAGTGAGGGTATCTGGCCATCATGTCTACTTCTACCTCCCACGTGGCTCCCTCAACTTGTTGGTTCCTCTACAAAACTTTCTCCGAAGCGACTTCCTTGTTCCCCAGCTTACGAACCTGACGGTCAAGGATCTGCACTAGGACCTCTTCATAAGAGATACTATCTCTTATTCCCATACTGTCTAGGGGCACAACTGAAATTGGATCACCGATGCACTTCTTCAATAGTGACACATGGAAGACTGGGTACATAGATGCTAAATCTGGAGGTAGTTCTAACTCATATGCCACACTGCCAATTCACTTTAGAATTCTGTAAGGTCTCACATATCTTGGACTGAGCTTTTCCTTATTCCCAAACCTCATAACCCCTTTCATGGGTGAAATTTTCAGATAAATCCAATCATTCACTGCAAACTCTCACACTTTTCTCCTTACATCAACATAGGATTTATGACTGCTCCTTGATATTGTTGCACATGCTGCATAGCCTCATGAACTGAGTCTGGCCCTATAAGAGTAGCTTCACCAACCTCAAACCACCCTATAGGATATCTACACCTCCTACCATAAAATGCCTCAAACGGGGCCATCTGGATACTGGAGTGATTGCTGGATTTGTACGCAAACTGGATAAGAGGTAGGTCATCATCCCAACTACCCTTGAAATTGATCACACATTCTCTCAGCATATTTCCAAGGTCTAGATAGTTCGCTCAGCTTGACCATCTATCTGCGGGTGAAAAGTTGTGCTGAGCTTGACCTAGGTACTGAGTCCCTTCTAAAATGACTTCCAGAAATATGAGATGAACTGGGTACCTCTATTTGAAATAATGGACAAGGGCACCCCATATAGTGTGACCAACTCCCGCATGTAAAGCCTAGCATAATCCTTGGCTGAGTCTGTAGTTTTAACTGGGAGGAAATGTACTAACTTGGTCATCCGATCTACTAACACCCAGATTGTGTCATGCTACCGATGAGTACGAGATAGACCTGTAATAAAATCCATATTCACTTTTTCCCACTTCTATGTGGGTATGCTGATATCCTGAGTCATACCTCCCGGTCTCTGATATTCCACCTAGACCTGCTGGCAGTTTGGGCACTTATCCACAAATTCTGCAATGTCTCTTTTCATGCCGTTCCACCAGTAAATATCCTGTAGATCACGGTACATCTTAGTAGCTCCTGTGTGGATAGAGTGTCTCTAATTGTGTGCTTCAGCCAGGATCTGCTATCTTAGGTCAGCCACATCCGGCACACATATTCTACCCTAGTAACAGAGTACACCATCTCCCCCTTGGAAGAAAGCCTCCACCTCTTTTCTAAGAACCACCTCCTTCGGGTTAAGAAATATGGGATCTTCATCCTTCCTTGACTCTACTTCAACTACCAACGAGGAATCTGATCCACTCTACACCACTACTCTGTCCTCAGTCGTATCAACCAACTGCACTCCCAACCGAGCTAACCTGTGAATATCCTTTTCCAGTTCCTTTTTGATCTCTTCAATATGATCCACGCTCCCCATAGATATCCTGCTTAGGGAATCAACCACCACATTGGATTTTCCTGGGTGGTATAGCATACTCATGTCGTAGTCCTTAAGTAGCTCCAACCACCTTCTCTGATGAAGAATTACATCTTTCTGACTGAACACATACTGAAGGCTCTTATGATGGGTGAAAACATCCACATAGGCCCCGTAAAGGTAGTGCCTCCATATTTTCAACGCAAACATCACTGTTGCCAACTCCAAGTCATGAGTCGGGTAGTTCTTTTCATGAACCTTGAGCTGTCTAGAGGCATAAGCTATCACCTTACCCCGCTACATCAGAATGCAACTGAGTCCAACTTTGGAAGCATCACAATACACTACAAACCCATTTGTTCCTTCTAGCAAGGTTAACACTGGAGCGCTAGTGAGTTGAGTCTTCAACTCTTGAAAACTCTTCTCACATGCATCTTACCATTGAAATTTCACCTTTTTCTGAGTCAACCTAGTCAAAGGGGATGAAATGGAGGAAAACCATCCACAAAACATCGGTAATAACCGGCTAGACCTAAGAAACTTCTGATTTCGGTTGGGGAAGTAGGTCTTGTCCAGTCTTTCACCACTGCTATCTTTTTAGGATCTGCTTGAATATCCTCACCCAAGACCATGTGACCAAGGAAAGTCACAAAATTCAACCAGAATTCACATTTGCTGAACTTAGAGAACAGTTGGCAGTCTCTAAGTGTCTGTAGCACTATCCTCATATGGTTAGCATGTACTTCCTCACTTCTAGAGTATACCAGAATGTCATCAATAAATACGATGACGAACATGTCTAGATATGGCTTGAAAACCCAGTTCATGAGGTCCATGAAAGTTGCAGGGGCATTAGTCAGTTCGAAGGACATAAACACGAATTCATTGTGACCATACTGAGTTTTGAAAGTTGTTTTCGGTATGTCATATTCTTTGACTCTTAGCTGATGATACCTCGACTTGGGATCTACCTTGGAGAAACAACTTGCTCCCTAAAGATGATCTAACAAGTCATCAATCCTGGGTAGGAGATACTTGTTCCTAATTGTGACCTTATTCAACTGACGGTAGTCGATACACATTCTGAGAGTAATGTCTTTCTTTCGCACAAATAATACTAGAGCACCCCATGGAGAGATGCTGAGCCTAATCAAACCTTTATCAATGAGGTCTTTTAGCGGCTCCTTCAACTCCTTAAGCTCAGCTGGAGCCATTTTGTAAGGAGGGATGGAGATTGGATGAGTGTCTGGAAGAAGGTCTATGTCGAAGGCTATTTCTCGCTCAGGAGGGACTCCAGGAAGATCTTCGGGAACCACGTCAGAGAATTCGCTCAAATGAAATTGACTGGATAGTTAGGTTCTCCGAGATGGAATCTTTGACCTGAACTAGATGATAAATACACCCTTTAGAAATAAGATTTATAGCCTTAAGGTAGGAAATAAACCAACCCTTAGGCGCTAAACTACTGCCTGTCCACTCTAAAACTAGCTCATTAGGGAACTGAAATCTGACGACCCTTTTACAGTCGACTAAGGCATAACCGGAGTGTACCAAACCCATGCCAAGAATGAGGTTGAAATCAACCATGTCTAACTCTACAAGATCAGTTGGAATGACCTTATTCAAGATTGAGACTGGGAAGTTTCTATATACCTAGTTGGCTGTAACTGACTCACCAACTGGGGTAGAGACTGAGAATGGTTCTGAGAGGACTTCTGGATTGATATCAGACTGGACAGCTACATAGGGAGTAATGAACGATAATGTGGCTCCTAGATCTTGTAGGGTATACACATCTAGATAGAAAAGGCCCCGTGACCACGTCAAGTGAGCTCTTCTTATCTTGACGAGAGGACAAAAAGAATAAAAATGGACTTGGTGTTTGCCGCCATCCGTACCTGAAGTGTTGGCCTGCTAGAATAGCTGAGGTGGTGGATTGTTGTCACGCCCCGAGTCTACACCCTGGGCATAGCACGGTACTTGAATCCACAAGTGACGCCAAGTGAACCCCTGTTCTATCAGTAACTAGCATTCTGAGTAAACATGCACACCGGAACTTTGAAATAATATCATAAAATATTCATGAGAGGCAAGTGTGAAAACATAAAGTTCAAACAATAGAATAATACTAATAAATCTGAAAATCATGTCTGTTTGAAAGCCATCTAATAGAGGAGTTGCTGGGACAAGACCCCAGCTAACTCTAAGTCTAACTAAAACTAATACATGACTGAAAGAAGGAAAATAGTGCCCTCGGATGATGTCGACTAACACTCCAACTGCTGCAAAGAAGAATCTGAACTCTGGCAACTAAGGGTACTGGTTTTGAGAACCTTCAACTGTATCATGAAATGATACAACATAAAAGTATGTGTCAGTACTTTGAATGTACTGAGTAAGTAGGAGTAACATAACTGAAAATAATGTCTGAGCTGAAATGTCATGGAATAACCAATAGGTAAGCTGAACTGATCTACTGATATAATCTGAAATGGTCAAGATGACCCTGTTTGATGGTCAAGGACTTGCCCTAAGTCTAAAACACTGAGGCTGAGATACTGTATAGAACTGAGTTAAATTAAGGACTAGAACTGAACTGAGTTGCTTATTTTGTAACTGGACTAGACTAACTAATGGGAGAGTCTATAACCGACATTTAACCACGTGAGCTAGATGTGGAGTCTGATGTATACACCCCACTGGTAGGACCCAATATTACTTGCTAGGGTATAAAGGCATGAACTCAGTGATCACAAAAGTCTAGGGCCAATCAAGCCAAGTAATACTGTAACCAACACTGGCAGCGTAGTTCTGGGAACTTGGGGGAACTGGAACCCAGACCCACTTTGTGCTAAGTTCTACTCCCAATGGAAAACCTAAATTGAACTACTAAGTTGATAGCTAGAAATTGGGGTCCAAGACTAGTCAGGGACGTATAACTGCATGTACCCAGAGAATTTTATCGGACCAGATTCTGAAACTGGGTTCTAGACTAGTCAGAGCTGCTTATCTGGAAGCGTTGTGACCGTCCAAGAATAAGTTGTAACTAAATTAGGGTCCTGGGGATGGTCAGAGCTATATACTAAAATGTCATGACCGCCTACTGGACTAAAAACTATAAATCCGAGTTTGGTTCTGATAACTGAGAGGCACCACTGACACCTCGAAATAAGACTAAACTCAAACTAATCAGTTGAAAATTTTCTGAATATCACTGAGGATTCTAGCATTCTGACTGAGACTAAACTGATATGATTCTGGAGAGAATCTACTCCTAACTGGTCTGGACTACTAACAGATAATAGAGAATTCAAATTATCCCAACAGTATGGAAATTTCATAATATAGAGAAATTCAAGAATTTTGGGAACTCCATTCAATGAACTAAAGTCATTGTGACTCATGGAGTATTTAACAAACATATACGTATAGCAAGAAATTCTAGGAATTCAGCCCAAAGGATTCTTCATTCACTAGAGGGAATTCAACAAGAAAAATCATTACTCGAAAAATTAGGGCTTAAACTCACTTTTTGTATGAACACCGACAATTTGATAAAGAATTTATGGGGATCATATCAACAATATACATGAACGTCGTTCTAAGTAAAATCAATGAAAATAAACATGAATACTCTTCATATTCGAAAGATCAGAGATTAAAACTGATAGAAGAAATTGAGGAGGATTTTGAGGACACAAGGGAAGAACAATCCCCTTTGCTAAAACCCCACATACCTGGTGAAGAAACCCGGAGAATTTTCTTGAGAATCAAAGAGAAAAGTTCAGCCCTAGCCCTTGCTCTGAAATACTCTGAGAGAGAATTCTACAATGTTTCTCTGAGGGTTAACGTCAGAATGAGGGCTGGAACTGTCTAAACCCTTTAATAAGTCTAAAATTAGGTCTAAAACAATGTAGTTTAAAGCTTAGGTGAATAGGAATTTACTAAATAGTCCTTAGAAGTTCGCTGGGAAAATTGTCAGATGCCCCTAACGGGTAACCTAATGAGTCATGGTGACTGACCACGACTCGTGGTCACTCCCGTGGGGTACACTACCTGGGATCCTTAATAGGTCACCACAAGGGACCTAAACGAGTCGTTATCTATGACCACGACTCGTGGTCACCAGTCATGGACCACACTGTCTCATTCTGGAGATTTTATGCTAAGTCCCATAACGAGTCACTTAACGAGTCATTGCCAGAGGTGACAACTCATTGAGTACACTAGTCAACTAAAACATTCCTAACTCAGGCCTAACCACAAGTGACTTAAAGGGTCGTGATCAGTGACCACGACTCATGAAGTCCCTCGTTCGGTACACTGCCTCCCTCCTTTACATTAATCAGTATTCTCCTCACGACTCACCTAACGAGTCGTAAGGTTACTTGATGACTCATCAGGTGGGCCGTCCTGCAACATTTTTGCATTTTTCCAAGTTTCCTACTTTATGCCCCAGAATTGGATTTTGAGTTTCTGGGGTGTTATAATATCTCCCCCTTGTAAACATTTGTCCCCGAATGTTAGAAAACACACAAGAAGCAAAAAATAACAATCAAAACCTTCAAATACTACTCATTTAACTCCAAAACTGTCGGAATGACTATCTCCGTTCAAAATACAAATCTGAATTGAGTTTACTTATCGAACATACATTCAAAAACATAAAAGAGACTTGAACATCTGAACTGATTCATGAAAACTAAACGGAGTCCTAGGGTCATAGCTAATATGTCAACCTGTACTGGAGCCGGTAGGGAGCAAGTGTGGGTATTTGACTGCTTCGGCCTCCCACATAGCTCCCTCAACCTGCTGATTCCTCCATAAGACTTTGACTGAAGCTATTTCCTTGTTCCTCAGCTTGCAAACCTCACGGTCAAGGATCTGGACTGGTACTTCCTCATATGAGAGACTATCTTTTATTCCTATGTTGTCCAATGGCACAACTGAGGTTGGATCTCTGATGCACTTCTTCAAAAGTGACACATGGAAAACTGGATGCACGACTGCTAGTTCTGACGATAACTCTAGCTCATAGACTACCTTGTCGATACACCTCAAAATTCTGTAAGGTCCCACATACCTTGGACTGAGCTTCCCCTTCTTTCCAAACCTCATCAACCCTTTCATGGGTGAGATTTTCAGGTACACCCAATCATCAACTGCAAACTCCAACTCCCTTCTTCACACATCGGCATAAGATTTCTGGCGGCTCTTAGCTATTTTCAACTTTTCTCGGATGAGCTAAATTTTTTGCATTGCCTCATGAACCGAGTCTAGCCTATCAAGGTGGCATCACCAACTTCAAACCACCCTGTAGGAGATCTACATCTTCTACCATACAATGCTTAAAATAGGACCATCTGGATGCTAGAATTGTAGCTGTTGTTGTACGTAAACTCAATAAGATGCAGATGGTCATCCCAATTACCCTTAAAGTCGATCGCACACGCTCTTATCATATCTTCTAGAGTCTAAATAGTCCACTCAGCTTGCCCATCTGTCTGTAGGAGAAAAGCTATACTGAGCTTGACCTGAGTGCCAAGTCCCTTCTTAAAAGACTTCTAGAAATGGGAGGTGAACTGGGTACCCCTATCTGAAATAATAGCCAATGGCACCCTATGAAGTCTAAGCAGCTCCCGAATATAAAGTTTAGCATAATCCTCAACTGAATCAGTGGTTTTGACTAGGAGAAAATGTGTTGACTTAGTAATTCAGTCTACTATTAGCCAGATTGAGTCATGTTGTCGACGATCCTAAAATAGACCCGTAATGAAGTTCATACTTACTTCTTCCCACTTTTAGGTGGATATGCTTATATCTTGGGTCATACCTCCTGGTCTCTGGTGTTCTACCTTGACCTGTTGGCAGTTCGGGGACTTAGCTACAAATTCAACAATGTTACTCTTCATGCCATTCCACCAGTAAATATCCCGTAAATTGCGGTACATTTTGGTAGCACCGGGGTGAATGGTGTATCTTGAGCTGTGTGCCTCAACTAGTATCTGTTGTCTCAACTCACCAACATCCGGCACGCATATTCTGCCCTGGTAACGAAGCACCCCATCTCCCCCTTGGGAGAAAGACTTGACCTCCTTTCTGGGGACTGCTTCTTTATGTTTAAGTAGAACTGGACTTAAATTCTATTACCAAGGATGAATCTGACTCGCTTTGCATTACCATGCCACCTTCAACTGAATCCACCAACTACACCCTAACCAGGATAGCCTGTGAACTTCTTTCGCTAGCTCCCTCTTGCCTTCCTCAATGTGAGATACACTTCCCATAGACTGCCTGCTTATGGCGTCAGCCACCACATTGGCCTTACTTGGGTGATACAACTCGCTCATGTCATAATCCTTTAGCAGTTCCAACCACCGTCTCTGGCACAAGTTTTAAGTCCTTCTGACTAAACACATACTAAAGGCTCTTGTGATCTGTGAATACATCCATGTGAGCCCCGTACAAGTAGTGTCTCCATATTTTAAATGTGCATACCACCGCTGTAATCTCCAAGTCGTGAGTTGGACAATTCTTCTCATGGACGTTGAGCTGTCTGGAGGCATAGGCTATCACTTTTCCCCACTGCATCAAAACACAACCAACTCCAACTCTCGAGGCATCACAATACACAACTAACCCATCTAATCCTTTCAGTAAGGTTAACATTGGAGCAGTAGTGAGTCAAGTCTTCAACTCCTGGAAATTCTTCTTACACTCATTTGACCACTAGAATTTTACCTTCTTCTTAGTTAACTTGGTCAGAGGAGAGTATATGGAGGATAAACCTTCCACAAACCGGTGATAATAGCCTGCTAAACCCAGGAAACTCCTGATTTCAGTAGGAGAGGTAGGTTTGTATCCCCTCAACTGAGACCACATGACCCAAGAAAGTCACAGACTTCATCCAGAATTCACACTTGCTAAACTTGGCAAATAACTGGCGATCACTGAGGGTCTGTAATGCTAGACTTAGGTGATCGACATGCTCTTCCTCATTTCTGGAGTATACTAGAATTTCGTCGATGAATACGATGACGAACATATCTAGGTACTGCTTAAAGACCCTATTCATCAAATCCATGAAGGCTGTTTTGAGTCCAAAGGACATCACCACACACTTGTAGTGACCATACCAAGTTCTGAATACTGTTTTTGGTATGTCACACTCTCTGACCCTTAATTGATGGTATCCTGACCTGAGATCGATCTTGGAGAAACAGCTGGCTCCCTGAAGCTGGTCGAACAGGTCATCAATTTGAGGTAAGGGATATTTGTTCCTGACTATGACTTTGTTTAGCTGACGGTAATCTATGCACATTCTGAGGGTACTGTCTTTCTTACGCACGAATAGCACTGGAGCACCCTAGGAATAGATGCTGGGTCTAATAAAACCCTTGTCAAGAAGATCTTTTAGTTGCTGCTTCAATTCCTTAAGCACAGCTGGAGCCATTCTATAAGGACGGATGGAGATAGGTTGAGTATCTGGGAGAAGATCTATCGAAGTCTATTTCCCGTTCAGAGGGAACTCCGAGAAGATCCTTAGGAAATACATTTGGGAACTCGCTGACAACTGGAACTGTGTGAATGTTTGGGGTGTCAAAGTTGGTATCCTTGACCTAAACCAGATGATATAGATATCCTTTGGAAATGAGTTTCTGGGCCTTAAGTTAGGAAATAAACCTACCCTTAGGCACTGAACTGTTGCCCGGCCATTCTAAAATTGGCTCATTAGGAAATTGGAATTTGACAACTCTAGTCTGCAATCAACTGAGACATAGAAGGACTGTAACCACTCCATGCAGAGAATAAGGTTGAAGTCAACCATGTCTAGATCTACAAGATCATCTGGAATTACTTTGTTCAGGATGGAAATTGGGTAATTTCTATACACTCGGTTGGCTCTAATTGACTCGCCAACTGGGGTAGAGACTAAGAATGGTTCTGAGAGAACCTCTGGACTTATACTGAGCTGAACTGCTATATACGAAGTTACAAATGAAAGAGTAGCTCCTAGATATAAGAGGGCATATATATCTAGATGGAAGAGACGTAACATACCCGTAACTACATCAGGTGAGCTTTCCTGATCCTGACAAGAAGATAGAGCATATAAACGATTTTGGCACTAACCGCCATCTGTACCTACTGTGTTAGCCTACTGGGCTGGTCGACCTACTGGAGCTGATGATGTGTTAGATTGTGATCTCCCTCACCATGCTGACGGGCACTCCCTAAGCCTGTGTCAAAGCTGTCCACACCCAAAGCAGCCCTATCATCCCTGAAGGCATTCTCCTGGGTGATTCCTATCACACTTGGGACAAGCTGGATACTTGTTGCTAGCACTAAAACTTTGTAATTGAGAGCCAGATGCTCTGCCCCTCTGTTTTTTGCGGGATCGAAAGGTTGGGGTGCTGGCTGAGCTGTGTGCTGGGGCTCTCTATTATTGTTGCCGCTACTGTTGCTGTTGTGGGCGGCTACTACTGCCAGATTTCTGATGGCGATAGTCTGAATGACCAGTTCTTGCCCGCTTGTTCTCACGCTCCATATCTTTCAGCTTCTCTGCCTGAATCTGCTAGGCATAAAAAATAGGCTAGAGAGGTCCATGTCCTTGATCAACATCATGGTCCTGCACTCCTTGAGGACCAGATTAGATACTCGATTAACGAATTTCAGCATACGAGCCCTTGGCTCGGCCACCATCTCTGGAGCATACTTTTATAGTCTAGTAAACTCCAGAGCATACTCCTCCACTGTCCGGTTGCGCTGCCGTAGCTTCATAAACTCTGCCATCTTAGCCTCCCTCAACTATTGAGGGAAAAACCTATCCAGGAAAGCTGTGTGGAACTCCTCCCACTCCACTGGTCCTGCTCCCACTGGCCGCCCCTCCTTCCACTGCTCATACCAAACCTGGGCACCCCTTTAAGCTGATAGGTAGCCAGGTCAGCACTCTCGGAGGAGCTGACACCCATAATATGGGTAATCTTTCTAATTTCATTTATAAACCCTTGTGGGTCCTCTCCCACCTTCGCTCCATGAAAATATGAAGGGTTCATCTGGGTAAAATCCCGCACCTGAGCAGCAGCTGCAGACCCATTTGTGGCTACTGGAACCACCTGCTGGTTCACCTGGTTGGTGACTGTTTGAGCTAGCAATTGAATGGCTGCCCTGAATTCGACAGTGGATATGGACCATCTTGAGGTGATGCCGGATCTGATAGGGAAGGTCTGTTGATATTAGCAACCCTTCTTCCATTACTACGTCTGGGAGGCATGGTTCACTGAAACGAAACAGAGCACAAATTAGGAGGGCATTTCTGGAATTTGGACTTTAACACATGATAAAGAATATGAACAAAAGGGAATTTTCCTAATAACATCTCGTAGCCTCCTCGTCATAAGTGTGGCGCACTTCACACCCATGAAAAGGACTCTACTCGATGCGGCTTTCAGACATTCTGAGGATACTCTAAACCTAGGGCTCTGATACCAAGTTTGTCATGCCTAGAGTCTACACCCTGAGCATAACATGGTACTTGAAGCCACAAGTGACCCTAAGTCAACCCCTGGTCTATCAGTTACTAGCTTTATGAGTAAACATGCACAACAGAACTTTGAAATAATATTATAAAATATTCATGAGAGCCAAGTCTGAAAACATAAGGTTCAAACAATATAATAATAATGACAAATATGAAAATCATGTCTGTCTGAAAGCCATCTGATAGAGGAGTTGCTGGGACAAGCCCCTAGCTAAATCTAAGTCTAACTGAAACTAATACATGACTAAAAGAAGGAAAATAGTTCCCTCAGATGAGGAGGACTCACACTCCAACTGCTGCAAAGAAGAATCTGAACTGCGGCAACTAATGTTGTTGGGTCTGAAAACCTGCAACTGTATCATGAAATAATACATCATAAAAGTATGCGTCAATACTTTGAATGTACTGAGTAAGTGGGAGTAACATAACTGAAAATAAAGTCTGTGCTAAAATGACACGCAATGACCAACAAGTAAGCTGAATTGATCAACTGATATAATCTGAAATGGTCAAGATGACCCTGTCTTGTGGTCAAGGACGTGCCCTAAGTTTGAAAAACTAAGGTTGAGATACTGTACAAAACTGAGTTAAACTGAGGACTAGAACTGAACTGAGCTTCTTATTCCGTAATTGGACTAGATTGACTTGTGGGAGAGTCTATAACCGACATTTAACCACGTGAGCTAGACGTGGAGTCCGATGTATACACTCCACTGGTAGGACCTAATATACCTTTCCAGGGTATAAAGGCATGAACAGAGTGATCACAAAAGTCTGGGCCCAATCAGGCCAAGTAATACTGTAACCTATGCTGGAAACGTAGTTCTGGGAACTTGGGTGCGCTGGAACCCCGGCCAGCTCGGTGCTAAGTTCTACTCCCACTAGAAAACCTAGACTGAACTACTAAGTTGATAGCTCGAAACTGAGGTCCAAGACTAGTCAGGGACGTATAACTGCATGTACCCTGAGAGTCTTATCAGACCAGATTCTAAAACTTGGTTCTAGACTAGTCAGAGTTGCTTATCTGGAAGCGTCGTGATCGTCTAAGAATAAGCTATAACTGAACTGTGGTCCTAGGGCTGGTCAGAGCTATATACTAGAATGTCATGACCGCCTACTGGACCAAAAACTGTAAATTTGAGTCTTGTTCTGATAATTGATAGGCACCACTCACACCTCGAAATAAGACTGAAGTCAAACTGAACAGTTGACAATTTTCTTAATATCACTGGGGATTCTAGCATTCTGACTGAGACTAAACTGATATGATTCTGGAGAGATTCTAGTTCTAACTGGCCTGGACTACTAGCAGCTAATAGATAATTCAACTTATCCCAGCAGTATGGGAATTTCATAATTTAGCGAAATTCAAGAATTATGGGAACTCTATTCAACGAACTAAAGTTATTGTGATTCATGGGGTATTTACCCAACATATATGTATAACAAGAAATTCTAGGAATTCAGCCTAAAGCATTCTTCACTCACTAGAGGGAATTTAACAAGCAAAATCACTACTCAAAAAATTAGGGCTTAAACTCACTTTTTGTATAAACACCGACAATTTGATATGGAATTTATGGGGATCATATCAACAATATACATGAACAACGTTCTAAGTGAAATCAATGAAAATAAACATGAATACTCTTCATATTCAAAAGCTTAGGGCTTAAAACTGATAGAAGAAATTGAGGAGGATTTTAGGGACACAAGGGAAGAACAATCCCCTTGCTAAAACCCCACATACCAGGTGAAGATACCTGGAGAATTTGCTTGAGAATCAAAGAGAAAAGTTCAGCCCTAGCCTTTGCTCTGAAATACACTGAGAGAGAATTCTACGATGTTTCTCTGAGGGTTAACTTGAGAATGAGGGGAGGAACCATCCAAACCCTCTAATAATTCTGAAATTAGGTCTAAAATGACGTAGTTTAAAGCTTAGGTGAATAGAAATTTACTGAATAGTCCTTAGAAGTTCGCTGGGAAAACTGTCAGGTGCCCCTAACGGGTGACCTAATGAGTCGTGGTGACTGACCACAACTCGTGGTCACTCTCGTCAGGTACACTGCTTGGGATCCTTAGTAGGTCACCACGAGGGACCCAAAGAGTCGTTATCTATGACCACGAATCATGGTCATCTGTTGTGGACCACACTGTCTCATTCTAGAGATTTTATGCTAAGTCCCATTAGGAGTCACTTAACGAGTCATTGCCAGAGGTGCCGACTCGTTTCACACACTCATCGAGTACACTGGTCAACTAAAACATTCCTAACTCAGGCCTGACCATGAGTGACTTAACGGGTCGTGATAAGTGACCACGACTCAATGACGTCCCTCGTTAGGTACACTGCCTCCCTCCTTTACATTAATCAGCCTTCTCCTCATGGCTCACCAAATGAGTCATAAGGTTACTTGTCGACTCATTAGGTGGGCCCTCCTGCAATATTTCTACAGTTTTCCAAGTTTCCTGCTTTATGCCCCAGAATTGGATTTTTAGTTTCAGGGGTGTTACAATTGTGATCTCCCCCGTCCTGCTGACGGGCATTATTTGAGCCGATGACCTAGCTATCCACACTCAAAGAAATCCTCTCGGCTCTGAATACTTTCCCTAGAAGGTTCTTACCACAATTAGTACAAGTTGGGTAGCGGTTGTTGGCATTGTGACTCGGGACTGTGATCTATATGCTCCACCCCTCCGATCCTTGCGGGACCAAAAAGTAGGGGCACTGGCTAAAGTGGGTGCTGGAGTCCTCTGCTGCTGCTGTGGGCGGCTACTACTGCCAGACCTCTGGTGGCCATAATCTGATTGGCCAACCCTTGCCTGCTTGTTCTCCCGCTCCAAGTCATTTAGCTTTTCTACCTCAATCTGCTGAGTATGAACGATGAGGATGGAGAGGTTAATATCTTTAATAAACATTGCAGTCTTGCACTCCTTGAGGACCAAGTTCGATACTCCATTTGCGAACTTCACCATGCGAGCCCTTGGCTCGGCTACTATCTCTGGAGCATATTTAGACAACCATGTGAACTCTAGTGCATACTCTTCCACCATCCTATTTCCCCTATTTCAGATTCATAAATTCTGGCACCTTAGCCTCCCTAAGATCCCAGGGGAAGAATTTGTGTAGGAAGGCTGTTGTGAACTCATCCCACTCCATCGGTTGTGCTTCCGCTTGTCTCCCTTTCTTTCACTGATCGTACCAGATTTGAGCTATCCCTTTAGCTGGTAGGCAGTCAGGTCATCACTCTCAAAGGAGCTAACACCCATAACTTGAGTGATCTTCCTAATCTCATCCATGAACTCCTGTGGGTCCTCTCCCACCTTAGATCCATGGAAAGCTGGAGGGTTCATCTGGGAGAATTCCCAAACACGGGCAGCTGCTGCAGACCCATTAGTATTGACTGAAACCACCTACTTGTTCACCTGGTTCGTGACTATCTGTGCCAACAACTGGATTTCCACTCTGAACTTTGCTGAAGACACTGGGTCATCCTGAGGGGCTACTGGAGCTGGTGGGGCAGGTCGGTTAGCATTGTCGTCCCTTCTCCTGTTATCGTGTCGTGGAGGCATGATTTCACTGAAACGAAATAGAGCACGAGTTAGGATATTTTCTGGAATATAACTTCAACACACGATAAAGAGTATGAACAAAAGGGAGTTTTCCTAATAACATCTTATAGCCTCCCCATAATAAGTATGGTGTGCTTCACACCCATGAAAAGGACTCTAGTTGACGCAACATTCAAACATCCTAGGATACTCTAAACCTAGTGCTCTGATACCAAGTTTGTCACCACTCGAGTCTATACCTTGGATGTGACGCGATACTTGGAGTCACAAGTAACCCCATGTCAACCCATGGTCTATCATATCACTGGCAATTTGAGTAAAATCATAGCAGAAGCTTTAAAAATAATTAAAAAAGACCCTTTATTAAGAAGAACTAAATTACAAAGCTTTATACAACTAAAAAAAATTTAAAGTCTGAATCAGTGTCTAAAAGCCATATATATCTGATGAGTTACTGGGACAAACCCCAAGCTAACTCTAAAGTCTACTGAATGAAATATATCTGAAGGAAAATAAACATCGTCCTTGAAAGATTAGGACTCACCACTGGTGCAGCTAAAAACTCCTCGATAAGATCTGTTACAGTGCTGAGACTGAGAACCTGCAACTGTATCATAAAATGATTCAACATGGAAGGTATGTGTTAGTACTTTGAATGAACTAAGTAAGTAGGAGAAAATATAACATGGAGAATAAATAACTGAACTATAATGACATGTAATGACTAACTGAAAAGCTAAAACTGAATAACCTAAAATATACTGGGATGGTTAAAATGACCCTATCTAATGGTTAAAGGCATGCCCTAAATCTGAGATACTGACCTGAACTACTGTACTGAATGATCTGAACTGAGTAATATGAAATTGTTCTGAGCAAACTAAGACTGTATTCACTAGTGGGAGAGTCTATAGCTGACATATTACCACGTGAGCTAGACGTGGAGTCCGATGCCTACACCCCATCGGTAGGACCCAATATACCTTGCCAGGGTATAAAGGCATGAATTGGGTGATCACAAGTTTAGGGCCATAAGTCCAAACAAGATAACCTACGATGTAAACGTAGTTCAGGGATCCTGGGTGCATTGGAACCCCGGTCCGCTCGGTGCTAAGTCCTACTCCCACTGGATAGTCCTAGACTAACTATTAAGCTTATAGCTTGAAACTGGGGTCCAAGACTAAGTCAGGAAAACCTATTAGGAAGTACCCTGAGAGACTTATCAGACCAAATTTTGTAATTGATGTTCTAAGACTGACTAGAGCTAGTTATCTGGAAGTGTCGTAAACGTTTAAAGAACAAACTAAAATCTGAAGCTAGGAGTTCTAAGACTGGTCAAAGCTGCTTATCTAGAAGTTTCATAACTGTCTAAGGAACTACTAAAATCTGATATATGAGTCTAATGATTATAACTGTGAGGCACCACTGACACCTCGAGAAATTATTGTAGTCAAACTGATCAGTTGACATTTCTAGACAATACTAAGTATGCTAATAATCTGACTGAGATTTCAACATATAGTAACAATATGGGGATCTCAAACCTGATAGAATCAACCTACATGAAAACTAGTCCAATACGCAAGATTCTACTTTTTCTGAACTCAGAACTAGGGCTAAATCATTCTACTAGATACTAGTTTCACAAATTTTTAAAAATAGGGAATAAATAAGAAGTTAATATCATGAATAATATTCCACTTGAAATCTTTAAAAAAATTATGAAAACTTTCTACATTTCAAATCCACAGGGCTGTAACTGATAAGAGAAAATAGAGAAAGATTTTGGGGACACAAGGAAAGAACTATTCCCTTGCTGAATTCCCACATACTTGGATAAGAAATCCCTGGAAGAGAAAGCTTGAATCTCTACAACTGACAAAGATCTCTAGTTCTTTCTTGAGAGGAAAGACCTGAGTTTCTTCGATCATTTTCTGAGAGTTTACGTGCGGAATGAGGGAGGAAAATCATTTAACCCTTCTAAATTCTCTAAAAATATACTTAAAATGACATAGTTTATGGACTAAATAGGTGGAAAAGTACAAAAATATCCCTAGAATAAAATCTTTAAAACTGTACGATAGGGGACCAGCAGTTTACTCAATCAGTCATTGGTTGAGACAATGACTCGTTGGGACCAATCGTTGGTCCTACTGCCTGGGTCCTGGGTTCACTAGATCTAGCAACCGGGGATACCACGACTCGTTGGATGAACCAATGGATCGTTGGCTCCTCTCATGGTCACTAGAAGAGGAAACTTGAAGGGTCGGGCAACAGATGACACATCGACTCATTGGTGGACCCAATGGGTCGTTGTGTCCAACCGTTACCTTGACTGGAATTTTTTTAAGGTTACTGAAGCTAACCCCATAGGTGGTCAAAATGACTCATTGTGGGATACAGTGGGTCGTTGTTTCCACTCGTCATCACTGAAGGGGTTTCTAGGGTCCTCAACCAATGACCCACACCATGAGTCGGTATTTCTAACGACGACTTGTTGGTTGAGTCGTGGGGTCCTGGAAGAGGGACTTCTGAGCTGGGGACCAACGAGTGACAGGACAACTCGTTGTTTCTCATAATGGGTCATTTTTTGTATCTTTGGTTCTCGAAGGGCCATACTGAACTGACCACGACTTACATAATGAGTCGTTGGAGCTTACCATGACTCGTTGTTTCAGTCATTCTGAAGTAAACTTTCTGGTTTTCTTTTGGCTTTTTCTTACAAGGTCTAAGTTTGGTCTTGGAAAGTTTCGGGTGTTACAGAGCCATTTCATGAGTTGTGATCTCTCATCACAGCTCGTAGTATGGTCCATTCTGAGGGAAAGTTTTAATTTTCCCTTTTGTTTCTACTTTAAGTCTAGGATCTGATCTTAGAAACTTTTGGGGTGTTATATAGAGTTGCTATTTGATGCTAATTTCTTAAATTATATTCTTTATTTTATATGAGTGTGAGACCATTTCTTCTCGTGAGGGAGCATGGTTTATGATAGATTGGTGATGTTATTAGCTTTCTTTGACAGAGTAGGTGATCGAGTTTAAATTTTATAGTTAGAGTTTATCTCTAAGGTTAGGAAGTTGAAAGTTTATTATTCAATGGAGTTGACTTGTATATCTTGCATGATGATCAAGAAGTATACTTGATTTTGTAAGTTGCTAGATGACTTAATTGTTTGTATCAATCAAAGAAATTTCATTCCGAGGATTAAATTATCGAGGTAAGTTTAAATGCTTGCTCGAGAACTAGCAAGAGTCTAAGTGTACGGATTTGGTCAATTTGAGCATAATGGCCCAAATATCATCAAACTTCCCAAAGTCCATAGTAATCCTACCATAAATTCCATATCAATCTGCTCCCACTTCACTCAGGTATAGACATCCTCTAAGCCAAACCACCCAGTCTTTGGTGCTCATATTTTACCTATTGACAATTCAAACATGAAACCCCTGCCCAACTATGTTGTTCGGTCTGCGTAGTATGGGTATTATAAAACCGACACGCAAGTGCACGTGGTCGAACAAGTAGTAAGTGGCTTTAGTAAGCCAAGTATCGATCCCACAGAGACTTGGGATAAGTGCAATTTGCTCAAGTATACTATATTTTTACTTCTAAATATGCTGACAACTAAATAACCCAAAAATTGAATAATTTGTTTTATAAATTTTATACTAAACTACAAACAATTATCTACTTTGAATTTGGACTATGGATAAAAGCATGCCGAGGTTAAAGAACATGTAATGAAACTGATTATCATCATAAATTGGTTAATCTTTTCTTCCAGTTGCTAGCCAAGAACAATTGCCAAGAGATTAAAACTCTCGTATTTAATCTCACTTAAGAATCATGAACCATCCGTCTACATTTCTGTGATCAAATGCAATTCATGTTCTAGCCATACAATTCCGGTTCCTAAATTGACTAATACGGCTTTCAAGTATATTTCTATCAGGAAAGCACATCAAAACTCAATTTTCCCAAATCAAGTAAAGAACAATATCCTATTAATTCACAACTTTCCAATTTCGTGCTCTCTCGAGTGAAATCAGACTTTTTAGCTGTACATTAATGTAGGCCACACACCAATGCAGTAAGAACAAGAATTAATAGAACAACATGGAAGAAAAAGATGAAAAACCATATAATCAATAGTCAAAATTCATCACAAGTGTTCACAACTTCAGCAAGGAAGGGAATTAGCCACTCATTTGTGGATTAATCATCCTAAAACAAGTGTTAATCATACAAATAATTGAATTAGAGAAGAAAGAAAGAGAGAAAAAACCCTGAACTTTTCGTCCCTCAACTGCCTGTAACCCACGTCCTTGCTCCACCAAGTCTGAATTATGAAAAATAAACCTAAGTGTGCTATTTATAGTAGTAGGACTCTTTCCCGGAATAACAAGCAACGTGTCACGGAGTGCATCGCGGAGCACTGCCTCCGTGACACGCTACGGACGCGGAGGCTCTCTGGAAATCACCCGAACTTGGCCCCGGCAGCACCCTGCCGCGTTGGCAGCGTGTCATGCTACTTGGGCAGCGCGTTGCCACCTCTTGGTCGCGCAGCCAACCTGCCGTGGCACGTTGCCAACGCGCAGGTGGGCTGTTGTGGTCAGCCTGCCTGCCGTGGCACGTTTCCAACGCACATGTGGGCTGTTTTGTGCCTCCTCTTTGCGGACGTTCGAGTGTTAATTCGGTTTCCAAGCATCTACTTCACCAACTCTTGGATTAGTTACTCAAAAGTCATCAAAACCTACAAAACAAAGGCTAATCATGTTGGTTAGCACATATCTTCACTTCATCTAAAATTACATGAAAATGTATACAATAACTTAGATAAACAAGACTAATTTAAGTCATAAAGCGTATCTCGGGCATGCTATTTTTGCCCTTGATCACAACCCCACACTTAAAGCCTTGTTCGTCCTCGAACAACCTTTTACATATCATGCATATGGAGACTCCCACATAACTAATTTAGCAAGATAATTCAAGTTACAGCTATAATGATTACGTAAGATACAAGCTAAAAATAGAGCATGCCTGATTTGATCTTTGAAATGAAGTACAACTATGTTAAGACTTCTTAACCTCAAGAATCGACTCTCAATCTTAGCAAACTCATGCAAATCAACTGATTAGGAAATCCCACATGAATTTTATCCTTCATTCAACATGTTCCCCTCACGGAAAGAGAGTTACCCAATTTCACACGCAAACACAATTTTTTATATCACAACATGTGTGGGTATATGAATAGCATTACACTCACTCTCGCAAAGAATTCACATGCATCATGTAATGACCCATAAGCTTGCCCTTAGTGTTTTATTCCACTAATTTAAGGATGTATGAATGTAAGATCAAGTAGGACTTTTTAGATTGTAATGTAACTCAGGTGCGGGTAGGTACTATTATGATCAGTAATAGTGACTATTTTTCCTAAGCGCTTATAATACATCATGCCTTCATTAAAAACTTCCCTTCCCTCACTTCACCTTTTTCTCTTTTCATCTTTCTTTTTCCTCTTTTGTTCCCCCCTTTCTTTAGGCACTTTTAGCTTATTAGTAAGGAGTTCTATAAGTAACTTTTCATTTATTTATTTTCTTACTCCCTACTAATACTCACCCATATTCAAACAAGTGCACCCTCGACCTTTCTCAACTCTTACAATTGCTACTTTCCCTTCTTTTTCATTCTTCTCACTCCTTTACTCTTTCGGATGTTTCCTTTAAGCGCTTAGGAGTTTTGGTTCAATTTCAAGGCTAATGAAAGAAAAAGGATTAAGCTTATGTTTCAACTGTCAAAGAATAGGCTCAAGGCTCAATGGGGTTAACTAGGATTAATTTTTCAAGGTAGGTATAATGAGGGATAAGAGTTTGGTTCATTCAAAGAATGGCCTAAATCATCTCCTACAATTCACATCCTTCATTTCGTTTTATAAACACACCAGACAAGTTCTAGACAATCCACAATAGCTCAGAATACTCAAAAACATTACACTCATGGCACATGCTCAAATCAAGACACATTCAGCAGACTCTTCACTCCGCTAATCACAAGAATTCAAAATTAAGCTTCAATCATATTGAGTCAAATTCAAGAGCCTAAGTGTCTCAAACAATGTTATACACTTGCATGCTTCACACTGAACATACTTGCATCTTACAACCATGTATACAACATAAAAAGAACATCAAGCACCAATTAGTTATGGTTTCCAAAACCCAACACCTACCGACTAATTTTTCTTCAAGACGGTCGTCATCCATCCATCGTCGGAAACAGTCACTAACTATGACTAAAAAACATTATATACAGACAAAGGAAAGAAAGAAAAAGAAAATTTTTATTCTTCGGTTCAAATACCCCCCGTCGGAAAAGAACCGAAAAGAAAAACCAACGGGTGATGAATTCATGCTTGACTCCCAACAATTTTCAATTTTCTCACAAATTGCACACAAGCATTACATCCACCAAACACTCGTTAAGCACAAAAATTTTGAAATTTTCCAGAAATTTCCCTCACCCCACACTTAAATCATGCTATGTCCTCATAGAATCAAATCAAAATTTAACAAGGGTGAGAAATACTCCCTGAGGCCTTTAGGCTTAGCTAACAGCATGCCTTTCTTCAAATTTCCACAAGTGGGTGTTCGACCCCACACTTTTTCTCTTTCATGCTTGTTAGCTTCCTCCTCCATGGGTACTCAGTCTTCCCCTCCATCTGTGCTTAACTTTCCACCAAAACAACACAGGATGAAAAATAAATAACATCAACTTAAATGCAAGAAATTAAAATGGTACGCATGGTACCCTTGGGTTGCCTCCCAAGCAGCGCCTAATTTTACGTCGCGGCACGACGTACCAAGTTTCGCCACTTTTTCCTCCACCTTGAGGATATGAATCTCACCCCTAATTTCTTCTCTAATTTTCTCTTATGCTCCAGGGGTGGTGGTGAAAAATTGTAAGGACCAAGCAGTACATGTTGCCTTTTGAACCTATTGGCCCTTAAGTAAGCGAAGTCATTTTGTCTCTCTGAGGTAGCAAATTTTAAAATATACGGGGCTTGGTCCTCCTCTAGATGTTTCTCTATAAGCTTGGAAGACTCTATTTCTCGGTTGTCAACCAAACTTAATGTCCAAAAATGCTTCGAGTGTGGTCCAATAAACCTCCACTCTAAAACTGCATTGTGCTTGACCTCCTTACTTGTATACACCTTCTCAGCATCGACATCTATCTGTCCATTAATGTCAACTGGGGGATACTCTATCTCTTCTTCCATGAATGGATTTTCCATAAGTGTGAGCCCATCACAGGGACACTCAAGAGATTCTAATTGTTGGGCTTTATCCAAAAATTCACCCTTGTCTTCCTCTTGTAGTTCCTCTTGAATAACGGCTACAACTGTTCTCTGTAATTTATCACAAGCTTCGGCCTCAGCAATCATCTCCGTGAATTTGACGCTCATCCTTTCTAGAGCCTCTGTGTTCTCTTCTTGCTGAATTCTCAATACTGCCATCGCCTCCTTCATTGCTTCTGATTGCTCCAAGAGTTGTTTCAGCATGTCTTCTATTCGAGCTTGGCGTCCCAAGTACTCATTTTCAGCATGCCTATATTCAGAAAAAACAACAGAAGGATCATAGTAGGGGCTTGGGGGAGGGGAATATGCATTCGGACAGCCATCCCAATGGCCATCTTGACCACCACATATATTGCACGTGTTACAGTGTTGCCACAAGTGGTGTCCTCCACAATTCAGACAAGATTCGCTAAAATATGAGTATCCATCATTTAAACCATTTGTATTCCACGATGTCATGTCAATAAGGGTATCCGAAAAAGAAAAAAATAAAATAAAAAAGAATTAAAACAAACACTAAGACCAAGTTGTCAGCACTAAGAAAATAAAAATACAGTAAATTAACACTTAAAACAAATTCACCAATTGCCAAGTCCCCGGCAACGACGCCAAAAACTTGTTCGGTCTGCGTAGTATGGGTATTATAAAACCGACACGCAAGTGCACGTGGTCGAACAAGTAGTAAGTGGCTTTAGTAAGCCAAGTATCGATCCCACAGAGACTTGGGATAAGTGCAATTTGCTCAAGTATACTATATTTTTACTTCTAAATATGCTGACAACTAAATAACCCAAAAATTGAATAATTTGTTTTATAAATTTTATACTAAACTACAAACAATTATCTACTTTGAATTTGGACTATGGATAAAAGCATGCCGAGGTTAAAGAACATGTAATGAAACTGATTATCATCATAAATTGGTTAATCTTTTCTTCCAGTTGCTAGCCAAGAACAATTGCCAAGAGATTAAAATTCTCGTATTTAATCTCACTTAAGAATCATGAACCATCCGTCTACATTTCTGTGATCAAATGCAATTCATGTTCTAGCCATACAATTCCGGTTCCTAAATTGACTAATACGGCTTTCAAGTATATTTCTATCAGGAAAGCACATCAAAACTCAATTTTCCCAAATCAAGTATAGAACAATATCCTATTAATTCACAACTTTCCAATTTCGTGCTCTCTCGAGTGAAATCGGACTTTTTAGATGTACATTAATGTAGGCCACACACCAATGTCGTAAGAACAAGAATTAATAGAACAACATGGAAGAAAAAGATGAAAAACGATATAATCAATAATCAAAATTCATCACAAGTGTTCACAACCTCAGCAAGGAAGGGAATTAGCCACTCATTTGTGGATTAATCATCCTAAAACAAGTGTTAATCATACAAACAATTGAATTAGAGAAGAAAGAAAGAGAGAAAAAACCCTGAACTTTTCGTCCCTCAACTGCCTGTAACCCATGTCCTTGCTCCACCAAGTCTGAATTATGAAAAATAAACCTAAGTGTGCTATTTATAGTAGTAGGACTCTTTCCCGGAATAACAAGCAACGTGTCACGGAGTGCATCACGGAGCACTGCCTCCGTGACACGCTACGGACGTGGAGGCTCTCTGGAAATCACCCGAACTTGGCCCCGGCAGCACCCTGCCGTGTTGGCAGCGTGTCATGCTACTTGGGTAGCGATTTGCCACCTCTTGGTCGCGCAGCCAACCTGCCGTGGCACGTTGCCAACGCGCAGGTAGGCTGTTGTGGTCGGCCTGCCTGCCGTGGCACGTGGCCAACGCGCAGGTGGGCTGTTGTGGTCAGCCTGCCTGCCGTAGCATGTTGCCAACGCGCATGTGGGCTGTTTTGTGCCTCCTCTTTGCCGACGTTTGAGTGTTAATTCGGTTTCCAAGCATCTACTTCACCAACTCTTGGATTAGTTACTCAAAAGTCATCAAAACCTACAAAACAAAGGCTAATCATGTTGGTTATCACATATCTTCACTTCATATAAAATTACATGAAAATGTATACAATAACTTAGATAAACAAGACTAATTTAAGTCATAAAGCGTATCTCGGGCATGCTATTTTTGTCCGTGATCACAACCCCACACTTAAAGCCTTGTTCGTCCTCGAACAACCTTTTACATATCATGGATATGGAGACTCCCACATAACTAATTTAGCAAGATAATTCAAGTTACGGCTATAATGATTACGTAAGATACAAGCTAAAAATAGAGCATGCCTGATTTGATCTTTGAAATGAAGTACAACTATGTTAAGACTTCTTAACCTCAAGAATCGACTCTCAATGTTAGCAAACTCATGCAAATCAACTGATTAAGAAATCCCACATGAATTTTATCCTTCATTCAACATGTGCCCCTCACGGAAAGAGAGTTACCCAATTTCACACGCAAACACAATTTTTTATATCACAACATGTGTGGGTATATGAATAGCATTACACTCACTCTCGCAAAGAATTCACATGCATCATGTAATGACCCATAAGCTTGCCCTTAGTGTTTTATTCCACTAATTTAAGGATGTATGAATGTAAGATCAAGTAGGACTTTTTAGGTTGTAATGTAACTCAGGTGCGGGTAGGTACTATTATGATCAGTAATAGTGACTATCTTTCCTAAGCGCTTATAATACATCATGCCTTCATTAAAAACTTCCCTTCCCTCACTTCACCTTTTTCTCTTTTCATCTTTCTTTTTCCTCTTTTGTTTCCCCCTTTCTTTAGGCACTTTTAGCTTATTAGTAAGGAGTTCTATAAGTAACTTTTCATTTATTTATTTTCTTACTCCCTACTAATACTCACCCATATTCAAACAAGTGCACCCTCGACCTTTCTCAACTCTTACAATTGCTACTTTCCCTTCTTTTTCATTCTTCTCACTCCTTTACTCTTTCGGATTTTTCCTTTAAGCGCTTAGGAGTTTTGGTTCAATTTCAAGGCTAATGAAAGAAAAAGGATTAAGCTTATGTTGCAACTGTCAAAGAATAGGCTCAAGGCTCAATGGGGTTAACTAGGATTAATTTTTTAAGGTAGGTATAATGAGGGATAAGAGTTTGGTTCATTCAAAGAATAGCCTAAATCATCTCCTACAATTCACATCCTTCATTTCGTTTTATAAACACACCAGGCAAGTTCTAGACGATCCACAATAGCACAGAATACTCAAAAACCTTACACTCATGGCACATGCTCAAATCAAGACACATTCAGCAGACTCTTAACTCAGCTAATCACAAGAATTCAAAATTAATCTTCAATCATATTGAGTCAAATTCAAGAGCCTAAGTGTCTCAAACAATGTTATACACTTGCATGCTTCACACTGAACATACTTGCATCTTACAACCATGTTTACAACATAAAAAGAACATCAAGCACCAATTAGTTATGGTTTCCAAAACCCAACACCTACCGACTAATTTTTCCTCAAGACGATCATCATCCATCCATCGTCGGAAACAGTCACTAACTATGACTAAAAAACATTATATACAGACAAAGGAAAGAAAGAAAAAGAAAATTTTTATTCTTCGGTTCAAATACCCCCCGTCGGAAAAGAACCGAAAAGAAAAACCAACGGGTGATGAATTCATGCTTGACTCCCAACAATTTTCAATTTTCTCACAAATTGCACACAAGCATTACATCCACCAAACACTCGTTAAGCACAAAAATTTTGAAATTTTCCAGAAATTTCCCTCACCCCACACTTAAATCATGCTATGTCCTCATAGCATCAAATTAAAATTTAACAAGGGTGAGAAATACTCCTTGAGGCCTTTAGGCTTAGCTAACAGCATGCCTTTCTTCAAATTTCCACAAGTGGGTGTTCGACCCCACACTTTTTCTCTTTCATGCTTGTTAGCTTCCTCCTCCACGGGTACTCAGACTTCCCCTCCATCTGTGCTTAACTTTCCACCAAAACAACACAGGATGAAAAATAAATAACATCAACTTAAATGCAAGAAATTAAAATGGTACGCATGGTACCCTTGGGTTGCCTCCCAAGCAGCGCCTAATTTTACGTCGCGGCACGACGTACCAAGTTTCGCCACTTTTTCCTCTACCTTGAGGATATGAATCTCACCCCTAATTTCTTCTCTAATTTTCTCTTATGCTCCAGGGGTGGTGGTGAAATATTGTAAGGACCAAGCAGTAGATGTTGCCTTTTGAACCTATTGGCCCTTAAGTAAGCGAAGTCATTTTGTCTCTCTGAGGTAGCAAATTTCAAAATATACGGGGCTTGGTCCTCCTCTAGACGTTTCTCTATAAGCTTGGAAGACTCTATTTCTCGGTTGTCAACCAAACTTAATGTCGAAAAATGCTTCGAGTGTGGTCCAATAAACCTCCACTCTGAAACTGCATTGTGCTTGACCTCCTTACTTGTATACACCTTCTCAGCATCGACATCTATCTGTCCATTAATGTCAACTGGGGGATACTCTATCTCTTCTTCCACGAATGGATTTTCCATAAGTGTGAGCCCATCACAGGGACACTCAAGAGATTCTAATTGTTGGGCTTTATCCAAAAATTCACCCTTGACTTCCTCTTGTAGTTCCTCTTGAATATCGGCTACAACTGTTCCCTGTAATTTATCACAAGCTTCAGCCTCAGCAATCATCTCCGTGAATTTGATGCTCATCCTTTCTAGAGCCTCTGCGTTCTCTTCTTGCTGAATTCTCAATACTGCCATCGCCTCCTTCATTGCTTCTGATTGCTCCAAGAGTTGTTTCAGCATGTCTTCTATTCGAGCTTGGCGTCCCAAGTCCTCATTTTCAGCATGCCTATATTAAGAAAAAACAACAGAAGGATCATAGTAGGGGCTTGGGGGAGGGGAATATGCATTTGGACAGCCATCCCAAAGGCCATCTTGACCACCACATATATTGCACGTGTTACAGTGTTGCCACAAGTGGTGTCCTCCGCAATTCAGATAAGATTCGCTAAAATATGAGTATCCACCATTTAAACCATTTGTATTCCACGATGTCATGTCAATAAGGGTATCCGAAAAAGAAAAAAATAAAATGAAAAAGAATTAAAACAAACACTAAGACCAAGTTGTCAGCACTAAGAAAATAAAAATACAGTAAATTAACACTTAAAACAAATTCACCAATTGCCAAGTCCCCGGCAACGGCGCCAAAAACTTGTTCGGTCTGCGTAGTATGGGTATTATAAAATCGACACGCAAGTGCACGTGGTCAAACAAGTAGTAAGTGGCTTTAGTAAGCCAAGTATCGATCCCACAGAGACTTGGGATAAGTGCAATTTGCTCAAGTATACTATATTTTTACTTCTAAATATGCTGACAACTAAATAACCAAAAAATTGAATAATTTGTTTTATAAATTTTATACTAAACTACAAACAATTATGTACTTTGAATTTGGACTATGGATAAAAGCATGCCGAGGTTAAAGAACATGTAATGAAACTGATTATCATCATAAATTGGTTAATCTTTTCTTCCAGTTGCTAGCCAAGAACAATTGCCAAGAGATTAAAACTCTCGTATTTAATCTCACTTAAGAATCATCAACCATCCGTCTACATTTCTGTGATCAAATGCAATTCATGTTCTAGCCATACAATTCCGGTTCCTAAATTGACTAATACGGCTTTCAAGTATATTTCTATCAGGAAAGCACATCAAAACTCAATTTTCCCAAATCAAGTAAAGAACAATATCCTATTAATTCACAACTTTCTAATTTCGTGCTCTCTCGAGTGAAATCGGACTTTTTAGATGTACATTAATGTAGGCCACACACCAATGCAGTAAGAACAAGAATTAATAGAACAACATGGAAGAAAAAGATGAAAAACCATATAATCAATAATCAAAATTCATCACAAGTGTTCACAACCTCAGCAAGGAAGGGAATTAGCCACTCATTTGTGGATTAATCATCCTAAAACAAGTGTTAATCATACAAACAATTGAATTAGGGAAGAAAGAAAGAGAGAAAAAACCCTGAACTTTTCGTCCCTCAACTGCCTGTAACCCACGTCCTTTCTCCACCAAGTCTGAATTATGTAAAATAAACCTAAGTGTGCTATTTATAGTAGTAGGACTCTTTCCCGGAATAACAAGCAACGTGTCACGGAGTGCATCGCGGAGCACTGCCTCCGTGACACGCTACATACGCAGAGGCTCTCTGGAAATCACCCGAACTTGGCCCCGGCAGCACCCTGCTGCGTTGGCAGCGTGTCACGCTGCTTGGGCAGCGCGTTGCCACCTCTTGGTCGCGCAGCCAACTTGCTGTGGCACGTTGCCAACGCGCAGGTGGGCTGTTTTGTGCCTCCTCTTTGCCGACGTTCGCGTGTTAATTCCGTTTCCAAGCATCTACTTCACCAACTCTTGGATTAGTTACTCAAAAGTCATCAAAACCTAAAAAACAAAGGCTAATCATGTTGGTTAGCACATATCTTCACTTCATATAAAATTACATGAAAATGTATACAATAACTTAGATAAACAAGACTAATTTAAGTCATAAAGCGTATCTCGGGCATGCTATTTTTGCCCGTGATCATATGTCCCTCTTTATCCGACACCCAAATAATAATATTTCAAGTCATGATAAATATTTTATGCCCCTAGGTGGATAGAATATCTCAAACAGTGAGTACCATCCATAATCAACCTTGTCAAATCACTTGTCTTCAAAAATAAATGTGACCCTTAATCCTCAAAACTCCTTCATCATCAAGAATTACTTCTTTAGACTTTCCTTACAACACCTTGTCCCTAATCATGCATAATTTCTCATCCTTAAACTGTTGAGCCTTCATTGGCTCCAATAAAAGTGACAGAGCCTCCACACAGGCAAGAACTCTACCAAGTTCAAAATATCAAGTCTCACAAAGCTATTGTCCAAAGATTGAATATGTCACACCCCAAACTCGACTCTGGCACAATAGGCATTTGATGTAATGGGACCACATTGAAAGAACCTTATAAATGTAGTATGATCCAACAATACTCCATTATTATCAATTAAGAAGATTATGAATATATCAAGTTAAGATAATAATCAAATAAAATACATGACTGACACAAATTAAAATAATGTAAGTGTGTCTACTTAGCACGACAACATGCCCAATAGTCAACCAATGACTATTCCAAGAACTACCCACAATATGAGTGTTTATGTAATACTCCTTACCTTCCTATTAAAGCTCGAACCATTATACATGTGTGATGATACCAAAACCAAAGGATCCAAGTAATATGTAGGTGCAAATCAAAGTATTAGAATAAAAGGAAAGTGTGAATGTGGAAATAATGATTAAAAAATTCTTTCAAAGTTAAGTGATGATAGAACTCATCACCTTCGAGTAAGTATACAATTAAGATGACATTGACTAAATTCTTTGAACTTATGAAGATAATTGCGGTATATAAGCCTGAGGCTTAGGAATCTAAGTGTATAAATATGTTAAATTAAAGTTAAAGGGAGAAAGATTTGGAAAATGATATAAAATAATTGACCTACATGCATCACCTACTTAAGAAAGTAGGTGATGTACGTGCTTGATAGAACTCATCCTACTTGGTCAAGCTACTTTCTATACATAATACTTTGATAAGATACTTGCTTACATGTCTTACTTGATTAACAAGGGCGACCCATGTGCTTAAGAAAAATTAACAACCTATGTAGGTAAGCCACCTAATTAATATAAGTGGACCATATTAAAAAAGAGAACGGATAAAATCAAAGGAAAGTAAGTGGATTAACTACTAAATCTGAATATGTGACAATACACCATTTACTTTAAAGTTGTGTAAGCTCACTACCCATCCCATTTTTGGGTAATGTTATGTATATATTATGAAATTCGAAGGGTGTGGGGAGACCTTATTAGAAGGTTATTCATGTGAATAGTTGTAGCAGGCAAACAACATGTAAAACACCATTGATTAGAAAGTTTATGGGCTTACTGCCTGATTATTGTTTAGATGAATTGAGAATGTTCCAACATGTTGGTTAGCTGCTGATAATAGCCTTATTACCATGTGTTGTAGATAAAGATTTTCACCTTAAAGGACTGGTCAAAACTTCATATACAAATTAGGATTTGAGGTATTTAAGGCTAAAACCTCTTTCACTTCTAATGCACAATCCCATGACATATGTTTCTCTTAGTTGAGTTAATAAGGATGTAGATTATACGTGATAAGAGCCTTTACATATTATAGGCTTCAATTGATAATTCATTGCCCGCTTTTTAAGTCAAGTGTTTAAGTTTGTTAATATGGTGTTATAAGTTTACTTGGAGTTATCCATATTACTAGATTAAAATGTTACATGTCCCTCTTTTATGAGCTGTCTCATTCCTCTAAATTGAGATGATTATTGTATGGTGAGCTTAAAATCTATTCCTAGTGTAACTAGCATAAATAATCAGTTCCTAGTATAACAAGCATAACAAATTGGTTCCTAGTGTAACATGATTAGTGGATTAGTTTCTAATGTAACAAGTTTAAATATGCATGCTTAAAGTGTTAAAGAAGATAAGATAAGGTGAACCAAAATGCTGATAATCAGTTTACTTTCGGTGCGTGTTGTTTGGATCATTTACATTGCTTGCAGTGTGTAGTCACTTGGCCCCCAGAGTGGACACGATATACTTGACATTGTGTTATAGGCTGAGTGAGAACCCCATGATCCCAATGTGGTAGAATCATGTGTTATAAGTTGGCACTTATCTTGAGTCTTTGTAACCTATATTGATATTAAGTAGTTAAAAGAACTTTCTAGAATATAACAATCTAATGGCTATGCATATATCATGTGGTTAAGTATTACACGCTTCATGAGTAGACGTTTACCTAGTTTTTATTTCTCTTATTAAGTCCTGCTTTTATGATCATTTATATGTCAGTATTTCCTCTATAGATGGCTAATATCAACATATAAATGAATCTGTTCATAGTATAAGAAGAATAAAAAAATCATATTTAAGGAGTAATAAAAGACATGAAAAGATGTTCCAAAATACTAATATGCTTCTTATATATTATTTACCCGATTTTATTGTTTACATATTCTCTATTGTGAAATTACAAAGCCCACAGAGTGAGTACACTTTATTTGGTAAGCCCCAGAGTGGCTATACTATATTTGATAAGCCCAAAGCGGTTATACTATTTTAATAAGCCCAGAGTGGATATACTGTATTTGATAAACCTCAGAGCGGCTATACTGTATTTGATAAGCCCCAAGAGTGGCTATACTATATTTGATAAGACTCCATAATGGCTATACTATATTTGATAAGTCGAAGAGTGGATATAATATTTGATAAGCCCCATAATGGCTATTGATCTTGGGCAGATTTATATGCCCAAGTGATACTCAAAAGTATCATTTTCGCCTTGTTTATCTAGCAATGTGTATACATTTTCATGTAACAGGTAATAAAATGTGAATTTATACTAACCAACATGATTAGCATTGTTTTTCAGGTAAAATGTGATTTCAGGAAGCTAAAATGCATGTTGGATGATATTAGAGTTGGACTTGGATGCGAGCAAGGGAAAAGGCATTGGACAGCATGAATTAAAGGGGCTCCGCGATGGAGCCGTGTCACGCTGCCATCGCGGAGGCATTCTGCCTGGATGGGGAAAATACACCTAATTTCCAGTGGAGGTCCGCGTTTACTCCATGGCACGGAGCCAGTGCTCCGCGATGCACGCCGTGCCACGTTGAGCTTGAATTCTCGGACCCCCAGTTCAAGTGAGGGTCCGCGTTCATGGCGTGTCACGGAGGCAGTGCTCCGCGATGCACTCCGTGACACGTTGCTCATTATTCTGGGAAAAATTCCCAGCAGTATAAATAGAACACTTAAGTTCATTTTTCATATATTCAGACTTGGTGGAGCAAGGACGTGGGTTACAGGCAGTTGAGGGACGAAAAGTTCAGGGTTTTTCTCTCTTTCTTTCTTCTCTAATTCAATTGCTTGTATGATTAACACTCGTTTTATGATGATTAATCCACAAATGAGTGGCTAATTCCTCTCCTTGCTGAGGTTATGAACACTTGTGATGAAATTTGATTATTAATTATATGGTTTTTCATCTTTTTCTTCCATGTTGTTCTATTAATTCTTGTTCTTACTGCATTGGTGTGTGGCCTATAGTAATGTACATCTAAAAAGTCCGATTTCACTCGAGAGAGCACGAAATTGGAAAGTTGTGAATTAATAGGATATTGTTCTTTACAAGGTTTGGGAAAATTGAGTTTTGATGTGTTTTCAGGATAGAAATATACCTGAAAGTCGTATTAGTCAATTTAGAAACCGGAATTGTATGGCTAGAACATGAATTGCATTTGATCACAGAAATGTAGACGGATGGTTCATGATTCTTAAGTGAGATTAAATACGAGAGTTTTAATCTCTTGGTAAATGTTCTAGGCTAGCAACAGGAAGAAAAGATTAACCAATTTATGATGATAATCAGTTTCATTACATGTTCGGTTAACCTTAGCATGCTCTTATCCATAGTTCAGATTCAAAGTAGATAATTGTTCTTAGTTTTAGTATAAAATTTATCAAACAAACTATCAACTTTTTGGTTACGTTGTTGTCAGCATAGTTAGAGGTAAAATATAGTATACTTGAGCAAATTGCACTTAACCCAAGTCTCTGTGGGATCGATACTTGGCTTACTAAAGCCACTTACTACTTGTTCGACCACGTGCACTTGCGTGTTGTTTTATATACCCATATAACACACTGAACAAGTTTTTGGCGCCGTTGCCGGGGACTTGGCAATTGGTGAATTTGTTTTAAGTGTTAATTTACTGTATTTTTATTTTTTTTCTTAAGTGTTGACAACTTGGTCTTAGCCTGTATTTTGCAGACTTAATTGTTGTGAACACTGGCAAGAGACAAAGAGCTGGTGGAATCTTATATAGAGCCTGAAAGAATATTTCACAGTAAGAGAAGAGAAGCTCTACAAAGAAAGCTGCAGTTGCTCAGACAGACGATCATGGAGCAACAACAGAATCCACCGGTTGTAAGGGCAGTGTTAGTGCCCGAAGAAGCAGCAGCACGGCCGGTTCGCGAGGTGGCAATCCCACATGCCAATAATGTTACATCAAGTATCTGCAAACCAGAGCCTGGAGGGAGATTTGAACTGAAACAAAATATGGTGCAGTTGTTGCACACAAGCGGGCAATTTACTGGTCTCCCTCATGAAGACCCACAATAGCATCTCCAAAATTTTTTGGAGATAAGTGACACTTACATACCCGTTGGAGTGTCACCAGACTATGTTCGGCTTACATTATTTCCGTTCTCATTACTAGGAGAAGCCAATAGGTGGTTGAAAGCTGAGCCACCAAATTCTATCTCAACGTGGGATGATCTTGCACGGAAGTTCTTGATAAGGTTTTTTCCCTCTGGTAAAACAGCAAGACTTAGAAGTCAGATTCTAAGTTTCAAACAGAGAGAGGGAGAAAATTTATATCAAGCCTGGGAGAGCTTTAAATCCATGTTGCGGGACTGTCCTCATCATCATCTGTCCAATGAGGTGTTGGTGCACACATTTATTGAGGGTTTGGATCCCCACACCAAAATATTGCTAGATTCAGCAGCTGGAGGGCAAGCGCTGGAAAAGACTTATGAGGAGTTGTATACCTTGTTGAACCGGATTTCACAGGGCAATCCAGAATGGAATGCTGATTCATCACGAGGTGGGACAAGGAAAGCAGCAGGAGTGCTTGAAGTGGATGGGTTTACAGCTATCGCTGCATAGATAGTTGCATTGCAAAATCAGTTGAACAACCACTTCAGCAACATGACTTTGAACCAGCCTTCAGCTCTAGTTAATACAGTCCAGCAGATGTGGTGTGAAGTGTATGGAAGCAGCGAGCACTCAGCTGAGTGCTGTGGAGCCAATCCTGACTCGGTAAACTTTGTGGGTAATGCACAAAGAAATCACCAGCTGTATGGTAGTAGCTACAATTCAAATTGGAGGAATCATCCTAATTTCTCATGGGGTAGCAACAACTATCAAGGCCAAAGTTCGGGTCAGGGTGTGCAAAGGAATCAAGGAGGGCAACAGAACTACCAAGCTCAATTCAGAAACAACAATGCACCTCCTCCACCACCATCACCCAGCATTGAGGAGATGTTCAAGACCATGATAGCTAACCAAGCTCAATTGCAGGCTGACTATGTGAAATTGGCAGCCGAAGTGAAAAACAATCAGTTAGCTACCAAAGCTCTTGAGTATCAATTTGGGCAATTTGCTAGTGCCCAAAATACAAGGCCTAGAGGAGGACTGCAGCTGAAAGAGGTGGAACCAGAAAGACCACCTCAACACTCGGGAGCAGCGGAAGTTGAGGGGGAGCAAAGTTCGGAAAGGGGGAAGACCAAAGAAGCTGAATCAGAAAGACCTCCACCCCCGTTCCCTCAACGACTCAAGAAACACAAGGAGGAGGTGTGTTTCAAGAAATTCATGGAGGTGGTTAAACAGGTACATGTTAATTTACCTCTTGTTGATGTCTTGCAGGGAGTGCCTAAATATGCCAAGTACATAAAGGACATCGTGGCTAACAAAAGTCGGTTGACTCAGTATGCCACGGTGGCTTTAACAGAGGAGTGCACTTCCTGGATCCAAAATAGACTGCCCACAAAGCTAAAAGACCCTGGAAGTTTTACTATCCAACTTACTATTGGGCAGAGCATCCGAGCTCGTGGATTGCGTGACCTGGGGGCGAGCATAAATTTGATGCCATCTTCGGTATTCAGAAAGTTGGGTTTAGGGAGTCCTAGACCCACAACGGTAATCTTGCAGTTGGCGGATCGATCCTTAGCTAGGTTGGATGGCATTGTTGAGGATGTTCTAGTGCAAGTTGGCTCCCTAATTTTCCCGGTAGATTTTGTCGTTCTGGACTTTGAACCAGACGCGGAAGTCCCATTTATTTTGGGACGTCCCTTCTTGGAAACCGGGAAAGCATTAATCGACGTAGTTGCGGGGCAACTCACAATGCGAGCACATGACAAGATAGAGGTATTTGATGTGTTAAAAGCCATGAAGCTGCCAGCTATACATGAGGAGCTTTCAGCAATCAATGTGGTTGAACATGAAGAAATTCGTCAGATTGTTGAATCTCAAGACCCATTGGAAAGAGCGTTAACGTACTCCGATCATTTTGGAGACAGAGAGGTGTGTGGAATGGTCCAAATGTTGAATGGAGAACAGAATCATCCTAGGGGATAGGAATTTCAATCATTAGTGAGATCTCTAGAGCCTTTACCGAAACCATCGGTTGAGGAGGCACCGAAGCTGGAGCTGAAAGAATTGCCTCCCCATTTAAAATATATCTTTTGGGGGAGGGTGAGACGTTACCAGTTATCATCTCTGCAGACTTGACGGAGGCACAGGAGAAGGCAGCATTAGGTGTCCTCAGAAAGAGGAAGAAAGCAATGGGTTGGCAAATGTCAGACATTCAGGGTATCAATCCAACTTTCTGCACACATAGGATATTCATGGAGATAGGAGCCAAACCAACCGTTCAGCCGCAACGGAGACTTAATCCAGCAATGAAGGATGTGGTGAGGAAAGAAATAATCAAGTGGCTTGATGCAGGTGTGGTCTACCCAATTTCAGACAGTAAATGGGTCAGCCCCGTTCAGTGTGTTCCAAAGAAAGGGGGGATGACTGTAGTCACCCATGAGAAAAATGAGTTGATCCCTACCCGAACTGTCACAGGCTGGCGGATTTGCATGGATTATAGGAAGCTGAATGAAGCCACAAGGAAAGATCATTACCCCATCCCATTTATTGATCAAATATTGGATAGGTTGGCGGGACAGGAATATTATTGCTTCCTTGATGGGTACTCTGGTTATAACCAAATAGCCATAGCTCCGGAGGATCAAGAGAAGACTACTTTTACCTGTCCGTATGGGACATATTCTTTCAGGCGAATTCCTTTTGGGTTATGCAATGCACCCGCCATATTCCAGAGATGCATGATGGCTATTTTCCATGACATGGTGGAGGATTTTGTCGAGGTATTTATGGATGATTTTTCTGTTTTCGGTAATTCGTTTGCTACTTGTTTGCAGAATCTTGACAGGGTGTTGGCTCACTGTGAGGAATCCAACCTTGTATTAAACTGGGAGAAATGCCACTTCTTAGTAAAGGAGGGTATTTTCCTTGGCCACAAAGTGTCTCGAAAGGGGTTGGAAGTCGATCGTTCTAAGATCGAGGTTATCGAAAAGTTGCCACCGCCTGTGTCAGTGAAAGGTGTGTGCAGTTTTCTTGGGCATGCAGGATTCTACAGACGATTCATCAAAAACTTTTCCAAAATTTCTAGTCCACTATGCAGATTGCTAGAAAAAGAGGTGAAGTTTGAGTTGAATGATGAGTGTGTTGAAGCATTCGAAGAGTTGAAGAAGAAATTGATAGAAGCACCTATCCTCACTTCTCCGGACTGGGAACAACCATTTGAGCTGATGTGTGATGCCAGTGATGTGGCTGTGGGAGCTGTACTGGGGCAAAGAAAAAATAAAATCTTTCATTCCATCCATTATGCAAGCAAAACGTTGAATACGGCCCAAAGCAATTACACAGTCACAGAGAAAGAAATGCTAGCCTTGGTGTTTGCATTTGACAAATTCAGGTCCTATTTGGTGGGTTCAAAAGTGGTGGTGTACACAGACCATGCAGCGATTCGGTACCTATTCAACAAGAAGGATGCTAAGCCTAGGTTGATCAGATGGATCTTATTGTTACAGGAGTTCGACCTTGAGATCAAGGACGGAAAGGGGAGTGAGAATCAGGTAGCAGATCACCTATCACGATTGGAAAGCCGGTCGCATGTGATGGAAAGTGATAACATAAATGAAGAGTTCCAAGATGAGCAACTCTTGGCAGTGGGGGAAGCTGAAATTCCATGGTATGCAGACATAGTCAACTTGCTAGTGAGCGGAGTCTACCCACCTGAGGCAACAGACCAGCAAAGAAGGAAATTGAGGCATGATAGCCGGCACTTTGTTTGGGATGAACCATATTTATTTAAACAAGGACCAGATCAGGTAATGAGAAGATGCATCCCAGAGAGTCAGATTGCAAAGGTGTTGAGGGGCTGTCATTCTTCATTGTATGGAGGTCATCACGGAGGCGAGAGAACAGCGCACAATGTTCTACAGTCAGGTTTCTTTTGGCCGACACTGTTCAGAGACTCTATGGCGTATGTCAAAATGTGTGATAGATGTCAGCGTACAGGATCAATTGGCAGAAGACAAGAGATGCCGCTGCAGAATATACTGGAAGTTGAGCCCTTTGATGTATGGGGCATTGATTTCATGGGTCCATTCCCACTGTCATTTGGTAATCGTTACATCTTGGTGGCTGTAGATTATGTATCAAAATGGGTGGAAGCAATAGCTTGCCCCAGGAATGACAACAAGGTAGTAACGAAGTTTGTGAAAAAACATATCCTCACCAGGTTCGGGACACCCCGAGCCATTATCAGCGATGGAGGGGCTCATTTTATCAATGCAAGTGTCAAGAAATTACTAGCCAAGTATGGGGTGTGCCATAAAGTGGCGACAGCATACCACCCCCAGACTAGTGGGCAAGTAGAGGTGTCAAACAGAGAAGTGAAGCAGATTCTCCAGAAAACGGTGAATACACAGCGAAATGATTGGTCAAGCAAACTTGATGATGCGTTGTGGGCGTACAGAACTGCTTACAAGACACCGATTGGAACCTCACCATACCGACTGGTCTATGGCAAAGCATGTCATCTTCTGGTAAAATTATAGCACCGAGCCTTTTGGGCTGTCAGGAAGCTAAATATGGACTTAGAGCTGGCGGGCAAAAAGAGACTAATGCAACTCAGTGAACTTGATGAGTTCCGCTGGCATGCCTATGAGAGTGCCAAGTACTACAAGGAAAGAACTAAAAGATGGCATGATAAGCATGTGGTGCATCGCATTTTCGAGCCGGGACAGAAAGTTTTGCTCTTCAATTCGAGATTGAAGTTGTTTCCAGGGAAGCTGAGGTCTAAATGGTCGGGACAATTTGAAGTGGTAAGAATGACCCCGCATGGGGCGGTAGAATTGTGGCAAGAAGATCGGAGCGCCACGTTCCTAATAAATGGCCAAAGGTGTAAGCACTACTGGGGGGAGGACGGTGATCGAGAGAAATCGTCCATCACCCTAGCGGACAATTGAGCTTAAATGACGTCGAGCCGCGACGGTAAACCAGGCGCTGCACGGGAGGCAACCCGTGAAAAAAATTTTCTTTCTTTTTGTAAAGTGTAAATAGATTTTTTTTCTTTTTCTCAATTTACTACGAAATTTTTTGTTTTAGTTATTGTTTTTAATTTTAGTTAGGTGAAACCTATAATTCTAACCAATTTTGTTTGGTGAGATGATTTTCAGGTCAAACGAAGGAAAATGTGCACGGAATCGTGAAGGAAAAGTCGAGGTATGAAAAATTAAAAAAATGTAGAAACAGTGAGCTGGGGCGATAGCTCCGTGTCACGGAGGAGGACCTTCGCGTTACCCTCCGTGACACGTTGAGGTACAACCCGGAAATTTTAAAAATTTCCAGAATGCTATCGCGATGGCTCCGTGTCACGGAGGCAGTGCACTGCGATGCACTCCGTGACACGTTGCCGTGTATATCGCGACGGGTCACACCGGGTTGCCGGGTGACCCGCGTGTTTTTCTACCCTTTTAACCCCGAAACCTCCCCTTTTCCCCTCATTTTCTAATTCTTCCGCGACCAAACATCCCAAAACCCCTCCCCCATCAACGTGCCACGGCTTAAGGCAACAAATTACCAACTTTTCTTCGATTCTTCAACTTCAAGGTATGTTTTCCTATTCCCTCTCAAGTTTTTGTCGATTTTCTTTGATTTTAAGCATGGGAGGTGAGCTAAATCGCCCTATATAGTAATTAAGCATGAATTCGAGTTATTTGTTGATTGATAAATGTTCGGAATGTCGTTATGATCGTTTGAACTTGTCGATTGCATAAATTATTCAAATTTTATTGAAAATCTCAATTCTAGGGCTTGTTGTTGAATGTGAAGTTAGAAATGTGTTGAAACTATGAATTCTATGCTGGGGTGTACGTGTTGAATGAGATGAGTCATTGTACAAGTTGTTGGGATGTTAATAGACGACGAATTCTCGGGTTTGAGGGAAAATGTTGAAATTTGTTCAAATTTGGTTGGTTGGATAGGTTCATGTATATAAATTTTTGTGGTAATTTTTGTTTCTTTGTTTTTCTTTGCTAAGTGCGATAGTTAAAATGTTAGCGATGGTAGTGATTGTGATTGGCTGTACGAAGTCTGAGTAGTACGCAGAAGTTATACCGTCGAATTTTCTTTTGAATGCACTAAGCATGATTGTATAGCTGGTTGTTTTGTGTGATAAAGATATTCTTGTCGTAGTGTTGTAACTGTAGCTAAGGACTAAGTGTGGGTTAACCTACCGTAACCCGACCTTAGCCGAAGTTAATATTTATTTAGATTAACATTGAGCTTGTTTACTTGGGTTGACAGGTAAAATGGCAAGCCGGCAAGATAAAGGGAAAGGTGCATCAACTTCAGGCACCGGAAGGAAGAGACTCAGACTAGGCACAACAGTCCCAGCTGCACCAGCAGTTCCACGCGGCCAGCGCCGCCAATATGGAACAGGATGAGTGACGGACGAGGGGAAAAAGTGGTACCCAAAGCACAAAGAGAACAAATATTTCCCCGAGGAGCATATAGCACGGGAGCCATTGGCACAGGAGTTCCCTAGAATGGTTCACCGGATTGAGGCAGCTGGGCTCAATTTCATATTTGAGGAGCCCAAGGAATGCAATCTGCACTTGGTCCGGGAGTTCTATGCCAATTGGAACCCGTCAATCAGAAGCCACACCATCAAAATCAGAGGGAAGATAGTCACTCTGGAGCCCCACCTACTCAATGCCATCATAGAAGAGCGGGACACAGACGCCCACATCCTCCGACAGCTAAACATTACCCCACCGTATGCTGACATCAGACGCACATTATGTGGGGCTCGATCTACAGCTAGATGGAGCAGGCACAAAGAAAGGGGCTACCACCAGACTCTGCCATATTCACAAATGAACAGGGAAGCCCGAATCTAGCTGAAGATAGTCTGCTCTTGCCTCATCTCGGGGGTACATATGACTGATGTAACCCGGGATCGTGTTTTCCTGGTGTACGCCCTGATGAAAGGGTTGGAGATCAATGTTGGGGCGGTTATTATATCCGCCATGAAGAGAGCCCGGTTCCATCAGGGGCACAGGTATGGTTTCGGTGGACTACTCACCACCTTTCTTAGGGCCTCGATGTTGAGGAGGAGGCCCTCGATTATATCCCGCAGTTGGAGCGGCGGGCCTTGGATGTTACTAAAACTAAGGCTCCCGACACGATGTACGGGCTAGTGCTGACACTTGGCGAGCGTCATGCTCGTGATGACCAGTATATGGCGTAGATGTATGGGATGCAGATGCTCCAGCTAAGGATAGGTGGGAGGCCAGAGACGGAGGAGGAGCTATGGCAGCTAGAGCTAGACTACCCGTTTGGCGAAAACGCCAGGGCTCTATGCCGAGTAGGGCCAGCCTTTGTAGAGCCCACAGATGATGACGTCCCCACTGACGAGGAGACGCGTTGGGAGGACTCCGATGTGGAGTCTGATGATGACGACGAAGGCGACTCGGACATGGGAGATGAGGCAGCAACACCCGATGAAGAAGCGGAATACTTTGATTGATCAGGGAGTTCCACCACCCGATTTTGTGCTATTTAATTTTTGTGAACACTGGGGACAGTGTTCGGACTAAGTGTGGGGTGGGAGTAGTTAGGTGCTGGGCTGGGTTGTTTTGTTTGTATGTTCTCCTCTGTTATTGTGTATGTTGTTTGTCCCTGTGATTTGTGAAGTGTTTAAGAATTGTTCTGTATTTGTAAATAATTGTGAAATTGCTGTGTGTTGTTGAATGTTGCCAGCTGATTCTGTAAATATTATTTTCTTTATCGAAATGATCGATATTTTTAAAAAAATTCTTTAAAATATTGTGTACATAAATTTTTTTTTGTTTTTCTATCGAAATGATCGATCTTTTGCAAATTTCTCAATTTTTTAATTTTGGGTTTCTCGGCGTTTGTTTTCGGTTCTTTTACCGAGATTAGTCCCATTGAACCGAAGTCATAGCTAGTGACTATTCCCTATGATGGATGGATGACGACCGTCTTAAGGGAAATGTAGTCGTTAGGAGCAGTTTTTTTCGAGTAATTTTCAGTCTTTTTCTCTTTGGTGGATTTCATCCCCGAACCTGTAGTTACTATATGGTTGTGTGTTGTACATGATATTCAAAATGCAAAGGTGATTCGTATGAAAGCATGCAAATTTTGTAAATATGTTGAGATACCTAGGCTGTAGAGTTCGATTCAGTGTGATTGAGGCTTAATGTTTGAATTCATGTAATTAGCTGATTGAAGAGTCTGTGAATACATCTTGAATCGAGCATGTGCATAAAGTGTGAAGTGAGGTGTTGATATTCCATGCTATTGTGAAGTGTCTAGAACTTGCCTGGTGTGTGTACAAAATGAAATTAAGGAGGTGTATTGTAGGAAAGAATGTAGGCATTTCTTTGTTTTAACCGAGAGTTTCTACTTTTTTTCTTGTCATGTCCCCCTTTCTGTGATTGTATACCCTAGTCAGCCCTTTGAGCCTTTAGCTGATTGTTTTCTTTCTTTTTGTCCAAAAAGTGTAAACCGAGCTTAATTCCTTCTTTTCATTAGCCATAAAGTCTATACAAAACTCTTAAGCGTTTAAGAAGAGAAAATCATTTTCCCAAAAGGTCAAAGAGTGAGAAAGGTGAAAAGAAAAAGAAAAGCAGAGTGAGGGAAGAAAAGAAAAGGTTGAAGGTGCACTTGTTATAAAAAAACGATAATGAAGGTGCATGAATAATCTTTGTTGTTGTGTCAAGTGTGCTTAATGAAATGGGCCATACTAAAGTAAACCATCATGAATGGGATGATGAAAAAAAAAAGAGAGAAACAATGTCCATGAGTGATGGGATGTGTTGAAAAGGCGCTTAAGAATGCTAGTGGCTATTATTGGCTAATCCAATATTTACTAGTTCCATAGCTTCCATTACAACCCATTAAAGTCCTACGTGATCTTGCATTGCATTTCTTTATATTAGTGGAGTAGTACACTAAGGGCAAGCTTATGGGTCACGACATGATGCATGTGAATTCTTTTGGGAGAGAGAGTGAAATTGTGTGTACATGCACCTGTTTGAATGTTTATGACTCACATGAGCAAAAAGGGGAAGATTCTCTTGTGTTGTGAGGGCACATGCTTGATGAAATATTAATTTTCGTGTCGGATATCTTGATCAGCTGATTTGCATGAGTTTGCCGATATCAAGAGTCGATTCTTAAAGTCTAGGAGGTCTTAAGGTATTGAAGGTCATTGCATAGTTAATACCATGCATGGTTTCTTGATGATTTGCTGTATTGAGCAATCGGTATGACTGTAGCTTAAATTGTCGTACCATAGTAGCGAGGTTGGGATGTAAATTGCATGAATTGTATATTTGTTGTTCGAGGACGAACAAGGATTTAAGTGTGGGGTAAGTGATCTTGGGCAGATTTATATGCCCAAGTGATACTCAAAAGTATCATTTTCGCCTTGTTTATCTAGCAATGTGTATACATTTTCATGTAACTGGTAATAAAATGTGAATTTATACTAACCAACATGATTAGCATTGTTTTGTAGGTAAAATGTGATTTCAGGAAGCTAAAATGCATGTTGGATGATATCGGAGTTGGACTTCAATGCGAGCAAGGGAAAAGGCATTAAACAACATGAATTAAAGGGGCTCCGCGATGGAGCCGTGTCACGCTGCCATCGCGGAGGCATTCTGCCTGGATGGGGAAAATTCACCTAATTTCCAGTGGAGGTCCGCGTTTGCTCCGTGGCATGGAGCCAGTGCTCCGCGATGCACGCCGTGCCACGTTGAGCTTGAATTCCCGGACCCCCAGTTCCAGTGAGGGTCCGCGTTCATGGCGTGTCACGGAGGCAGTGCTCCGCGATGCACTCCGTGACACGTTGCTCATTATTCCGGGAAAAATTCCCAGCAGTATAAATAGAACACTTAAGTTCATTTTTCATATATTCAGACTTGGTGGAGCAAGGACGTGGGTTACAGGCAGTTGAGGGACGAAAAGTTCAGGGTTTTTTCTCTCTTTCTTTCTTCTCTAATTCAATTGCTTGTATGATTAACACTCGTTTTATGATGATTAATCCACAAATGAGTGGCTAATTCCTCTCCTTGCTGAGGTTATGAACACTTGTGATGAAATTTGATTATTAATTATATGGTTTTTCATCTTTTTCTTCCATGTTGTTCTATTAATTCTTGTTCTTACTGCATTGGTGTGTGGCCTACATTAATGTACATCTAAAAAGTCCAATTTCACTCGAGAGAGCACGAAATTGGAAAGTTGTGAATTAATAGGATATTGTTCTTTACAAGGTTTGGGAAAATTGAGTTTTGATGTGCTTTCAGGATAGAAATATACCTGAAAGTCGTATTAGTCAATTTAGGAACCGAAATTGTATGGCTAGAACATGAATTGCATTTGATCACAGAAATGTAGACGGATGGTTCATGATTCTTAAGTGAGATTAAATACGAGAGTTTTAATCTCTTGGCAAATGTTCTTGGCTAGCAACACGAAGAAAAGATTAACCAATTTATGATGATAATCAGTTTCATTACATGTTCGGTTAACCTTAGCATGCTCTTATCCATAGTTCAGATTCAAAGTAGATAATTGTTCTTAGTTTTAGTATAAAATTTATCAAACAAACTATCAACTTTTTGGTTCCGTTGTTGTCAGCATAGTTAGAGGTAAAATATAGTATACTTGAGCAAATTGCACTTAACCCAAGTCTCTGTGGGATCGATACTTGGCTTACTAAAGCCACTTACTACTTGTTCGACCACGTGCACTTGCGTGTTGTTTTATATACCCATATAACACACCGAACAACTATACTCTATCAAATACTATATTTGATAAGCCAAAATGGATATACTATACTTGATATGCTCCAGAGTGGCTCTACTATATTTCATATGCTCCTAGAGTGGCTATAATATATTTGGTAAGCTCCTAGAGTGGTATACTATAATTGATAAGCCCTAAAGTGGCTATACTATATTTCACAAGCCCCTGAAGTGGCTATACTACATTTGATAATCCCCAAAGTGGCAATACTATATTTGATAAGCCTTGAAGTGTCTATACTATATTTGATAATCCTAAAAGTGGCTACATTATATTGTATGAGCCTCAGAGTGGTTATATTATATTTGATAAGGCCCTTGAGTGACTATATTACATTTGATATTATGTGCTATCATAGGTTACCAAAAGTGGCCGAAGTACTATAGGATGCTATTCTTAAAGACTACCAGAGAAGGTAGGATTGATGTTCGGAACAAGTTAAGAATGCAGATTCAAAGGAACTAAGTTAAATAATTCAGAATATGTTACAAGATAAAGACTGATAGGGTGTAATGAAAGAAAGAAATTAAACATAACAATTCAAATTGAGCTGATGATTTTAGAGTCATAAGTTGGCCTATTTTCCTCAAGTCTGCATGATAGTTATTCACAAAGTCAAATGTCATATTCTACGAGTTTGGTATGTTTTAGCAATTTTACTATGAGAGATGTTTATATTATTTGCAACATTACTTGAAAGTTATCATTTTCTAGATTTTAAAGGGCTAAAGAATCAGGTAAGTATAAATATTTAGAATTAGCTAAGTATATAGAATCAACAAAACTAATTATAAAGAAATATTTAGATATTACGATTGAAGGATTCTTAATTTGTCTTCAACTTTCAAATGCCTTTAATAGGCTACATTCTATATCTCACTTTATGAGCTTTCCACTTATCTCATGTTATTCATTATTCTTTACATACAAGTAATGTTGTTATATGCTTATGTCCCTTTTTTACGAGGCATTGCATTTAAAAATGTTGGTCAAATGCATAAGGTAATAGACCACCTAGCTCGGCTTGTGCTCAAACATTAAGCTATTCATTGATGAAACCTATTTATATTGTAACACCCCAAATTATTTGAGCTATAAGTCCAAAATTTTGAGGTAGGACTAAGAGTACTTAATAGGCTAAGAACGAAGTGTTATGAGGTATTTGAGTGTAACACCCCAAAAGTTCCTAAGATCACAAACCCGAGAGTCGAAATGAAGAAAAGAAAAAAATCTACACCAGGTCACAGAACGAGTCATCAAGTGACTTGTCGTTTGACCTAACAGGTTGTCAAGTGACCCGTTAAGTGGTACCAAGCTTGGGGAAATGCTATTTTTAGAAAGTCATGATGGATGGTAGTGACGAATCATCAGGACACACCACAAGTGATTAAGTAACCTATTAAGTTAGCAGTAGTGGCGAATGTATCGAATTTCAATGTACTTCATGGATTACGGAAATGAGTCGTCAAGTCCATAACGAGATGTTAAGTGACTCATCGTTTGGCCTAACGAGTCGTCAAGTAATTTTTCATTTGAAAATCTAGAAAATTTCAGGTGAGGTTGCTAGTGGCAATGGGTCAGAGGACGACCTGTCATGTCTCCCAATAGGTCGTCCAGTCTCTCATCGTGTCTAGTCGTGTGCAATTTCCTATCAGTTTATTAAGGGCATTTTCATAATTTCTAAGCTCGTAAGTCCTAAACTACATCATTGTATGTTTAGGAAAGAGTGTTTTAAGGGTATTATCTACCCTAGAACCTTCATTCTCTCCCTTACACCCTAACTAGAAGATCAAATTCCCTCAAGGCTCTCAAGAAAGAGCTAGAGTTCTTCACTCTCATCCTCTCCAATTCTCTTTAGGTTTCAAGCTAAGTCAAGAAATTAGTAAATCAAGGTATATGAGGTTTATCAATGAGGGATTCTTCCACCCTCATTCCCCTTCACCAATTTAAATCATGATCTCCTATTTACCATGCCCTAATTTTTGAATTTCTAGAGCTTTATTGGGTATCATTGAATTCCCCTATGGTTCCTCTATAGGTTTAGCTATCTTGATCAATTTGATGATTCTACGATTAGGGTTTTGTATTTCTCTCAAGTACTCCATGAAATTTCTATCATGTATGATTATGAATTTTCAGGGTTAAATTCCCTTCTATTGAAATCCCATGATTCTCTTTGATATCAACTCTCAAGTTTTAAGTTATGTATTATGATCATGATATATGATTTTTTACAAGAACTCTTCCCGATTTAATAAATTTCTAGTATGATGATTTCTCAAGTATGCATAGCCTTTACAAGTATCATTTCTATGTTTATGGCCAATTCATGGGCCTTTTTCATAGCTAGTTCACGTATTTTATGCATATTCATGTATCGAATGAATTTTAACTAGCCCATATATTTCAATTGTGTTTCATGATTACTCTATGAGCCATGTGCTTGTCTTTGGGAGTAGTATCTAGGATAGAGTAGGTCAGGGGTTCCGAGAATTCAGGCCTCAAAACTACGTGCCAACATAGGAATATACTCAGGTTATCCATATGGGGTCTCTTTAGTGATCACGCCATATCATTATCCCTTGCTTGGCAAGCTTGGGGTGGCTCTGCCCACTTGAGTGAGATAGTTGGGGAATCATGTAGGATATATCATAATGGTGTCGGTTATGATGAATCCTCCCACTGTTCCGTATGATTTTATGCTTTTTCATGATTATGATATTCTGGCTCAAGTAATGTTTTACAAGGTTTCCCTTATGAATATACTTAAGTTTATGAACTGTTTTGAAAGCCTTGAGCCCTCATGCTTAAATTATGATTATCACTTCATGTTTGAAATGTCCTACTCTCATGAACGCTTTATGCATTTTTTAATTAGTCTTTTTACTTACCTGCATACTTAGTACATTCAAAGTACTGACCACATACTCTATGCTATATCATTTCATGATATAGGTTCGGGTGATCAGACTTAGCCACATTTTTAGTCCTGCTCCTGTATCAATCCAATTTAGCCCTATGTTAGTGAGTCCTCATCTACCAAGGAGATTCTCTTTGTCATGTTATTTTGTCAGTTTAGTTTCAGACTTAGAGTTAGCTAGGGGCTTGTCCTAGTATTTCATCAAACAGTAGAGGCTTTTCAGAATAAACTAGTATGTTCAGCTTGTGGCTAATGTTATGATGTTAACACTTCTAATTACGTTTTATAATATTCAGGTTTTTGTATATTTATGTTTAAGTTTTATGTTTACACTTTAATTTATGCTTTTGAGTTGCTATGCACTCGCCATGGGTTATCTTGGAGCCATTCATGGTTCTAGGTCCCATGTCTCTATCTGGTGTCCCAGCATGAGTCATGATAAACTTAGTATTAGAGCAAAGGTTTAGTTGTTCCCTAGGGTGTCTGAAAGTCATTTCAAATAGTCTTTTTCATGAGCATGAAGCGTGCCACACTTATAAGGAAGAGGCTACAAGATGTTTTTAGGAAAATTCTCTTTCTTCATGACTCTTATCATGCGTAGAGTGTGAAACTCTAAATGTTCCTCTCCTAACTTGTGCTTTATGCATTCATAGACAATTCCTCCTAGAAGCGATAGTGGAAGAGGAAATGGTAAGGAATCCACCAGCCCCATCAACACCTTTAGGCCCCCTTAGTGGGCAAGTGACGGATACAGATCTCGAGGCTTCCTTCAAAGTGTTAATATGGGCCATGACCACTCAGCTTAACCAGTAGGCAGTCACACATACCAACTCTACCAAAGGTAACACCGTTACTAAGGCTAGAGATTTCACCAAGAAGAGTTTTTTTGAGATCCACGTCGAACACGAGCGGAAGGTTTAAGGAAAGAACAAGGGAGAACAAGAGGGATAGAATTGGAAATTTTGAGTTTTTCCAACAAGGGTGAAGTGGTGGTAATCACCCACAACTCCAACAGAGAGCATTGGCTCCAGCACCTTCGTCTATCAGTGTCTCACTGCCCGGATCCGAAGCTAAGAAAAGGGGCAGAAAGTCTGACCCTAAGATTCAGAAGAGCAGGTCCAGTGTAGGAAAATTACATATCTGACTTGCAAGAGATGTGGGAAGAACCACTTAGGAAAATTCTTAATGGGTTCAGATGCATGTTTTTGGTGTATCAAGCCTAGTCATAAGCTCAGAGATTGCTCAGCAACCAAGCAGGCGAAGGTAGAGCCCCAACCATCTCTTGGTGCCTTCGATAGCTCATCCATCTCCACGAGGCGCATCAGCTGGTGTAGCTAGTGGACAATTCCATGATCAGGAGAGCTCACCAAGAATAGCCACACGTATGTCATAAGCTTTTTAGGTTGATCCTAACATTTTGTTAGACTCGGGATTCACAGTATAATGTATAAGGTCCCTTTTTGCATCCTCGTATAAGATTTGTCGATAGATGGTATGAAATGCTTATATGTATGAAGACTTCAGTGATAACTGTAGGGGAGAATAGAAATTCAGGAGTTAGTGATGTAGCCCAACCTTAAGAAAGGATCCACGAGCCTTAGAATGATGGCTTTAAGCTAAAGGGGAGATGATAAGTTGAAGAGTCAAGTCTTGAGTTCAAATTATGAAGGTCCAAGCTCAGTAACTATGGGAGATCGATCCACGCTTATTTAGGTGTCTTCTCGTACTTCAGTCAATATGATACTCTACTCACATTGTATGTGAAGATATTATGCCCATGTCTAAGTTCCAAGTACTCCTTATGTGTATTCGTGCTAAAATTCGTAGAATGAGAAGTAATCACTTTAGGTGGTGATTCTAGTATTCTTCCATGATTTCATCAATCTTAGCTTCATGTCATGAAACTCGTTATGTATGTAAACCCATGTTTCTCAACATGCACAACTCTATGAACTCAGTCCTTAATATTTGCCTTAGCGGCTCATAAGATCGTGCTATATCAGGCATATTGCCAGCTTAGATTTCTTGAATGATTTGTGCTGATAATTTCCTTACTTTAACCCCTACGAATGTTCCCTCATGATGGAAATGGTGGCTAAAATGCATACATTTAGGATTACTCTCTATTCGTACCATAGGTGCCAGTATGTAGAAGTTCATGAAGCACAGTTATTAGCTAAGCCTGGAAGATAGGGGAACTCTTGAATAACTTTAGCTACAAGAAGCCATGGGGTAACCATGAGTGATAGGCTTGCATGAGGCTGTGATGTACAGGTAGACCATAGTATGGTGTCACTAGTGACTCTTGATTAGAGCTTGAACTTGTGTGACTTTCTTGTTAAGGGGGAAGTAAAGTTCTTAGTGGATAACTCTAGGTTGCCGGAGATGTGGCTGAGTTAGGCTTGAACATAGTTGAGGTATGCCATTAGACTCAGCCTTAGTATAAATAGGAGCCTAGGCAAGGTGCGTAGGCTGGAATGATTGAGCATCAGTGCGACAAGGTATCAGTATCCCTGTTTGGTAGTGGAAAGACATAATATAGGTTGCATCTCAGGGCCTCCTCGGACATATCGATAGCTTGATTCTATATGGGTAATAGTATACCGGATAACCAAGTTAGCACAAGGATTATTCTAGACTTTATATACGGGAGTCAGTTTGATTGCATGGGGTTCTATTGCCTATCATCTCGGATAGGGGTACTTAGTTCACCTCCTAGTTTTGAGGATCAATTTAGAAGGGTCATGGTACTCAAGTGAAGCTTAGCACTTTCCACCACTAAAATGGTCAGGATGAGTGGGCCATTTAGATCTTGGAAGTGAAGTCGAGAGAGTGTGTGATTTATTCGAGGGTAAATGGGTTGATCAGTTACCCCTTATTGAGTTTGCGTAGAACAACAACTATTCCAGCATTCAGATGGCTCTATTTGAGGCTCTTTATGGGTGGAAGTGTAGATCACCTATTGGATGGTTCAAGGAAAGTGAGGCTATGTTGATAGGGCCATATTCAGTTCATGAGGCATGGAGAAGGTTCATCTTGTTAGAGAAAGGCCAAAAACAGCTTAGGGTCATCCAAAATCTTATGCAGATATTAGGCGGAGAGAGCTTGAGTTTAAGGTTGATGATTGGGTGTTTTTGAAGGTGTCTCCCATGAAGGAAGTGATGAGTTTCGGGAAAAAAGGAAAGCTTAGTCCCTGATATGTTGGTCCTTATAGGATATTGAGGCGAGTTGGCATGGTGGCCTATGAGTTGGAGCTACCAGTGGAATCAGCTTCGGTGTGCCCAGTTTTCCATGTATCTCTATTGAAGAAGTGCATCAGTGACCCAGCCTTAGTCATTCCAGTGGACAACATAGGTGTGAAGGACAGCCTTACCTATGAGGAGGTTCTAGTTGAGATCCTTGATCGTCAGGTTCAAAAGTTGAGAAATAAGGAAGTAGTTTTAGTGAAGGTGTTATAGAGAAATTAGCTTGTTAAGGGAGCTACATGGGAAGCCAAAACATATATGATGGCTAGATACCCACATTTTATCCCTTCCGATTCAGTTCAAGAATGAGGTATCAGTTCCCTCCTTAGTACGCTATTCAGTTTCATGTCAAGTTCATGTCTCTAAGTTTGTTTCATGTCATTACATGTATGTATGTTTCATGAATTCAGTTCAGTCATGTATTTCAATCCGGAATTAGCCACTCCGTCAGTTTTTAGCTTTAGTTGTTCAATTTTTGGATTGCAGTTCTTTCCCTTGCCATTCAGTATTCTTAATCTACATTCGAGGATGAATGTTCCTAAAGAAGAGATAATGTAACACTCCAAAAGTCCCTAAGATCAGTCATGAGAGTTGAAACAGAGAAAGCAGGAAAATCTACACAAGGTCATAGAACGAGTCATCAAGTGACTCATCATTTGACCTAACGAGTAATCAACTGACTTATCATTTGAACTAACTGGCCATCAAGTGACCTATTAAGTGGTGCAAGGACTGGGAAAATGCTATTTTTATATAGTCATGATAGATGGTAGAGACGAGTCATTAGGACACCCCACGAGTCATTAAGTGACCCATTAAGTGAGAAGAAGTGGGGAAAGTGTGGAATTCCAGCATAATTCACCGATTAAGGAAATGAGTCGTCAAGTCCCTAACGAGCCATTAAGTGACTCATCGTCTGACCTACCGAGTCATCAAGTGACTCATCATTTGAAAATATCAGAAATTTCAAGTGAGGTTGCTAGTAGCAACGGGTCAGAAGATTACCCATCATGTCTCCCAATGGGTTGTCCAGTCTCTCGCTGGGTTTGGTAGTGTGCAATTTCTTGTTGGATCATAAAGGGAGTTATTGTAATTCCTAAGCTTCTAATTCCTAAACTACATTGTTTTAAACTTGGGAAAGAGTGTTTTAACAGTAATATCCACCCTAGAACCTTCATTCTCTCCCTCACAACCTAGATAGAAGATAAAATTCCCTCAAAGCTCTCAAGAATAAGCTAGGGTTCTTCATTCTCATCCTCTCCAACTCTCTTTGGGTTCCAAGCTAAGTCAAGAAATCAATGAATCAAGGTATGTAGGGTTTATCAATGAGGGGTTTTTCAACCCTCATTCCCCTTCTCCAATTGAAATCATGATCTCCCATTTCCTATGCCCTAATTTTTGAATTTCTAGGGATTTATTGGGTATTGTTGAATTCCTCCTGATACCCCTATGGGTTTAGGTATCTCGATCAATTTGATGATTCTATGATTAAGGATTTGTATTTCTATCAAGTCCGCCATGAAATTTTGATGAGTTGGTAATTTACCAACTCGTTAGGCTCTTAAGCATGAGCTTTAGTTTAGTTTTCAAGTCTTTAAGTGGATTTTATGCCCTTTATCTTTTGGATGTTGCAGGTATTTGACTTGAAGAGAAGTAGCATGAATTGGAGAAAAAAGAAGGAAATTCAGGTGAAAACCGACGCTCCACCGGAGGACCCTGTCGAAATGCCAACTGACCGCAGATATCCACTGGAGTGAAGAACAAATGAAACCGATGTCACATAGAATTGTATCTAGTGAACTGTCGGTGAACTACCTTGGACTTCACTAGACACGAGCCTCAACCAATCGGCAGTCCGCAGATTGACACAAGCGAACCATCGATTCCATTGCAAATGAAAGATGCCAGAAAAGGGAAAAAACGTCCAGCCTTGAAAAAGAGAAGAATGTTATGACCTTCTTTTGTACATATTCTAGAATAGTACTCTGAACAGATTATTGAATACTGCCATTACTTTTGAGTGAGAGAGATCTTCATCGGAGAAGAGAAGAAATATTTGAATATTTCTTTTTCATCTTAATCTTCTTCAGCAAGGTATAACCATCATTATAGAGATATTTTGAACTTGATTGTGCTTACTCTTAACGATGAAATTGTTGAGTTTATTGATAAATATGCTCTTGTGTTTCTCAATTATGAGTAGATAAATCTATAGCTAGAGGTGTGTGATGATGGGTGTTTAATTTAATTGGGTATTACTATATTTATCTTGTTATTTCTTAATTAGTGTAAATCTATTGAATTCTGCTCAAATTATAGTTGACTGCTCATAGTTGCAAATATGGGTATTGTTTTCTTACTTGACTTTGTCTTGAAAAAGAAGAATTAAGTAATCGGGAAGAACTTAATTGTTGATTGGGATCTGATTATATGGGGTTGGTCTAGAAATAGCCAAAACCCATGGTCATAATCTCTTTAGAGGTTGATGCCTAGAAATAGCTCAGCCCCTAACCCAAACCGTATTGGAATAGTTGAATTGAACCTTGAGGTTCGAAAGGACTTGAGGATAAGGAGCCCACGTGGTTGAAAAACATCCATCTTTTTCCAAGGTTATTTACACATATTAGTAATAACTTGATTGTCCAGTAAATCTCGATTTGATTGACATCCCATCTACACCACACCTCTAGCCTTTGCGAATTATTATATCTCGATTTTGGATATTTTTCTCTCTTGATTAGCTTATTTTAGAGTCCATAATATTATTGCATTCACTCCCCCCAAAATTTACTTTTATGTTTTCATTTCTTGGATGCGAATCAATTCAATTCACTGAACAACTCTTGTGTAAATCGTACTCTATTCTCTATGGGATTCGACCCTAACACCCATTTGGTTATTCGTTTTGATACAACAATCGCTTACATTGTCTCTAAACGAGGAGCGTATTTCTAGCGTTATCAAAAATGGGACCAGTGATGGGGAATAGCGCTTAATGTCCTTTATTTGTTTGTTAATTTTAATTGACTGATCATCTTATTTGTTTTGATGTTGTTCTTGCTGCTGTTCATCTAGGGTGTATTCATATGAGCCAACATTCCTAAGAAGAAGATAGTTCGGTGGAAGGAAACATGGAACATGAAGATGATAACCCTATCATGCTTGAGGTTGAAGGTGCCATTCGCCTACCAACTACAATAGGGAATGCAGTGTCTCATGTTACTGGTACAATGTTGCACCTGTTGCAGATTAAAAGGCTCTTTGGAGTTAAATCCAGTGAGGATGCAAACTGCCATTTGAGGAACTTCCTCGAGATTTTCCAACCTTTTAATATAGCTAATATAATCCAAGAGCCTATCAGGTTGAGGTTCTTCCCATTCTCCTTAACGGGAGAAGCAACTATGTTGTTAGAAGAGTTGCCTTCAGGATGCATCACCTCATGGCAAGTGTTGACAGAAGCATTTTTGGATCATTTTTTCCCTCCTTCAAGGATGCTGCAGCTGAGGGATGAGCCTTTGCATAAAGCATGGTTGAGGTTTATGAAGAAGGTGTCTCTTTGTCCTAACCATGGTCTTCCTGATGGAGTGTTACTTCAAAGCTTTTACCAAACCCCTAACTCCATCAATAAATCATTCGCCAATAACCTAGCGGGAGGCTCAATCATAGACCATACATATGGTCTAGCTAAAGCTCTTTTGGATAGGATGATGAAGACAAATAGGACGTGGCATACAAGGGAGACAATTGTATCTTAACATGATGCTAGTTCTAGTTGGCTAACAACTGAATTGAGAAAGAAAGAGGAAGACCGAGATGAAAATCTTGTCAAAATGATGACTCAACTGGAGTTAATGACTAAGCATGTGATGGGAGCCGGGCCTAAAGGTGTAAATGCTGTGGAAATGCAAGGTCCAATTCAAGGGAGAGTTTTCGCCACCAAGGTACGAGGAGGAGTGCCAATTTATGGAAAATCAATTGGGGGGTTCTCGACCAGTGTACCAAGGGACTAATCAAGGCCCTTAGCACCCAAAGAAAGAGAACCAATGTTGGAGGAATCATGATGCACAAGGGTGGCCTAATCGGAATGAGAGATAGGGCAATAGAGAGCAAAACCGTGAGGGGGATCATTATCAAAGAAGCACAAATCCGTATGTTCTCCCTCCTAAATCTAGGAATGCCCAATCCCAATCGGATGTGAGTGACGTAGGGAACTCAAAAATTAAATAAATGTTGGCAAGAGTTCTCAAGAAAGTTGAGTCAATGGATAGTGGGGTTAAACAACTTAAAGGGGAGGTGTCTAACCTTTCCCAAATAGTAAGTTCACACTCAGCTTCTCTCAAGCATTTAGAAGCCCAAATGAACCACTTATTTTCTCAAATGAACCCCCAGATGGAGGGAACACTCCCTAGTGATACAATGCCAAATCTCAAAAAGGATGATCAGTGCATGGCTATTGTTACTAGGAGTGGAAAGATGCTGGGAGATGCAGGTGTTAAGCCCGAGAATGTTGTTGCCCCAATGACAAGGGATGTGAAAGAATCAGATAAGGTACCACAAGAACCTCATGGTTGTGACGATGTTAAGGATCAAGGTGAAGGAGATGTTGATGAAACTCGATAAAATTATGAGGAAGGAGATGCAGGAATAAAGGCCTCGAGTAAGAAAGAACAAGAACCAAGAGTTCCACTTTCTTATCCACAGCGGCTAACCAAAAAGAAAAAAGGATGATCAATTCAGTAAGTTTATAGATACGTTCAGCAAATTATCCTTAAATATACCGCTGGTGGATGCTTTATTCCAAATTTCCAGATATGCAATGTTTATGAAAGAGTTTTTGAATAAGAAGAAGCTAGTGGATATGGCGTCGGAGAGACAACAGATCATTGCAGCGCTGTGATGATGAGCAACCTTGCCCTAAAATGAGAGGATCCAAGAGCCTTCACAATCCCTTGCACCATAGAGTTGTGTGTGTTCAAGAAAGCCCTGTGTGATATGGGGGTTAGTATAAATTTGATGCCTCTCATAATCTTCAAGAAGTTAGGGATTGGAAACAGCAAACCTACGTCGATGAGATTGTTAATGGCTGATCGCACTATCAAGAAACCGATGGGTGGTTTGGAGGATGTATTGGTGAGGGTAAATAAGTTTATTCTACCAGCTAACTTTGTGGTTTTATACTATGAGATTGAAGTGGAAGTTCCAATCATCTTAGAGAGACCATTGCTCACCACAAGCAAAACCTTGGTAGATGTAGAGCTAGGTGAGCTCAAGCGCAGTGTGGGAAGTGAAGAGGTTACCTTCAAAGTATGCCAAACCACTAAACCTCAAGAGGAATGTAAGGTGATTAGAGTGTTGTATGATAAAAGTGAAAATGGTGGATTTGATATTGAAGAGGACGTGTCGGAGGATGATCCACCGAAAAATGGAATATGAATGAAAAATACATCATGCCACGACGTTAACTAAGGCACTCCTTGGGAGGCAACCCAAGTGTTTCATTTTTAGCATTTTCGTGTTTTGCTATTTTTGGAGTTTGTAGGTAACTTATATAGACAAATAATGGAGAAGAAAAACAGTGTAGGCACAACGTTAGACCGGAGAAATGCCGGTGACAACATGCAAAATGCTACTTTGTCACAAGTCATGAACAGATGAATGGGAGAAAGGAGAGGAGACCAGCGACTCACCGGTGGAATGTCAATAGCAATTCACGGACCGCCGGTGAATTGTCGGCTCAAAACAGTGCACCTGGAAGTTTGGGGGTGCTCGACAATCAAACTGGTGGACCACCGGTTCAAATCTGCATCTCACCAGTCAACCATCGGTCGATAACCAGTGAACTAGAAAGGTATGAGGCACCGACCTAAGAATCGGCAAATCACTGGTAGAGAAAGGTATGGGGAACCAACCTTAGAATCTGTGAACTTCCAGACCCTACCGGCGACTGCCGGTGCTAGTAAGTTCATATTTTAAAAGAATTTTTTAACTGATCCATGGACCGGCCCGACTCGGGAATTTAAAAACACCGGTCAAACCCCGTAGATTCCCATAAACCCCTTTATTCCACCTTCACACTTTCCCATTACACATTTTCACCTTCCCCATGCATTACCCTTCCACCTTCTCACCATTAAAACCACCTCTTCACCTACCAATACCCTTTCCTCCTCCCCTCTTATAAATCCCACATTCCATCCCTTATCTTATTCACTACTTACTCTACTCTCACATACACTAAAGTAAGAACAGAGTGAATAAAGCTTTCTGGTGCAAGCTTTGATCTTTCTCATCTTTGTGCTTTCGAATCCATCCGGTATGTCATTTTTACTCTATTTTTAACTATTAATTGGCACAGTATGATTGTTTTTGAGATTGGGACCACCGAAATACCCCCAAATCATGTATCCCTATTATACTCTTGTTGTGCTAGATAATACTTTGCTATTATTTTTTTCTTGAGTATGTGGGGGTAGTGATATAATGTGAATACCAATGTGGGTTTGTCCTTTGACAAAATGATTGTTCCTTAGCGTGTAGATTTTGAGTTGGGGGTGAAGCCTGAGTAACCCCATGTGTACTTATAATACCTAATTTGCCCGATGATAGATCAGGTGACATTGTTCTTAAGGGAAAACCATCTATATTTAATGCTAAAATGGTGTGATTAACTTTTTGTGAGGGTAAGATGTGCAACTACTATTTTGAGGCATTGATGACAATGACCATCGGCTAATTACCAGTCAGGTCCGGTGAAACATCGGATGGAACACTGGTTCAAGCGAAATGGCTTCAGGCCACTACCTTGAATTGCATTCCATCGGCACCTCGGGGATCATACAATTGCAATTTAATTGTGTTCTGCCAAGCACCGGCGGTTCATCGGCGTTTCACAGATCCCCTTCTACATTTCATTGGTGTCTCGTCGATACTGCTAGTGCTTCACATTTTAAAATATTCTACTTGTTTGTAATTCAATGGTTATAATTCCTTGTCTTAGTTTAGGATAGATGATAGTTCTTGTTACTTTTATTTTATTTTATTTTCTTCTTATACAAAACACTAAAAAGAAATATGGTTGTTTGGCACTAACATGGTTTTTGCAGAATAGGACTTCATCCAGGAACCCAAGCAAGGGAAAGACCCTAGCCTCCTCTTCCACAAAAGAAAAGGGGAAAGAAAAGGCATCCGCAACAACCACCAACTCTTGGAAGGCCATATTTTTCTGTGTGCCTGACACAAAGGGGTATTACGCCATTTGTAAGGACCTTTCAATCACCATGGAGAGAATATTTGACTTGGTGGGGCTGCAAGGTGACCTCCCCAACATTAAAACTCAGTTCACTAATAGGAAATGACATGTTTTTTCCAGTCCACTCCCGGATTACTACCCCATCCTCGTACCAGAAATTTATGCTTCCTACCAGGCTAGGCAAGAGAGCATGCACCATAAGGCCAGAATTGCCTTATGGCAAGGTGGACGAATTTCCTTGCCTACCTTTATTTAGGGTTCAAGGTGTGGAGGTTGACATCACTCCAGCAGCCAATAATTATCTATTTTGGAGGATGAGCTTGAAATCGTCTTGGAATATATGGCCAGAATTGCTGACAAGGAGAATCAATTCTTATGGATACCTCCAGTCATTGCTGCAAACACACCCTTTTGGGCCACAATGGGCAGAGAAATTTCTCGGCATGATCTCAAGTTTGAGGCCAACCTGTGGTTAGATTTCATTTGTAGCCAGATCATACCTTCAAAGAATAAATAATGAGTCATCTTGGAAGAAGCTATCCTTATCACCTGCATCATGAGAAGGGTCCCTGTAAACTTTGGGGAAATTGTGGTTGTTCAAATGAAGAGAAAAGCAAGGCAAACCAACACCTCCATGCAATAAGCTGTGCTCATCTCTCAACTTTTCCTACAAGCCCAAGTACCACTGTTCGTAGACAAATCCCCTAGATTCGCCAATGGTGTAATCACAGTAGATCGAATAAAGGACACGAATGCGCAAAAGATTAAGAGAAAGAGGATGCAGGCCTTTGATATGCCAGAAGGTTCTTTCTCCCATGGTTATGAGTAGTCTCCATGGGCTCCTAATCTGAACATGCCACACCCAGAGGCATCAAAACAAGCCTCAGGTGAAGCACCTATCAGGGGAGCATAACCTCCTTCAACATCCTCCCAATCACGCAGTCTTCATAGGCTTATGGAAATGACTAACTCTCATGAGAGCCAACTTCAGAAGTTGGCTAAGAGCCTCCATGCCCTTATCGCCCAAATAGTGAAAAAGGAGATGAAGTCCATGTATGAGAGTCTGACCAAGATGTGCAAGCGGGTGGATGTTGTGGAGGGGGCTGTTATCTCTCTCTAGACTGAAGTAAGAGAGTGGAAAAGTACATCCATAGAGGTGCCTGACTTAAGCACCCTTGATGTAGCGATGACTTCCCCTTCTATAGTCTAAGGCCCCATTGATGATTTGTTCGAGGGATTCGGAGATGAGGCAGAGAATCTGGGTGATGAAGGCCTTGATGGGAAGGCTAGAGCTAGCGTTGATGATGCTGAGGATGTTGAGGAATGGCCAACATAGGGGGTTCTCACCCTCTTTGTTTTGGATGCTTACATTGGGGAAAATGTAGTGTTTGAGTTGGAGGTGGGATGAGTGTTCTTTTGGGGTGGTCATTTGTAATTTTTCTATTTATGATTCGATATGGCCCTTGTTGGGCTTTCTTTTTATAACATTTTAGGAATTGTGAGGCTTTGTCGGGCTCATTTTAACTATGTGTGATGATTTCCCTTGTTGGGCTGTTTGTTTGTTCAAATTTGTAAATGGAGGAATAGAAAAAAAATGCCTTTGATGTTAGTTCTAATGGATGGGTCTTGTTTTCGTTGCCTAAGTTGTGACCCAAGTTTGATTTTCGATTTTGTAAATAGTTGATAGTAATAAAACTCCGAGGGGTTTTCTTCATACCATGGTTCTTTCCCAAGGAACATTTTCTTTTTCTTTTCTTTTTGTCGTCGAACCGGATTGACATTTCCCAATGATAGATTGTGAGAAGACTCTCTTAAGGGAAAATGCCATGTCTTTCTTTAAGTCTTTTATGGAATTGTTTGTAAGAGGTACCATCCATTTTGTGTGGTGGCATGAAAAAAAATGAAAATGGGCATTTGAAATGAGAAATGTAGCATTATCTTGTCATGTATTATACATTCCATGTTTGGCTTGTGGATTTGCATGCTCTCATGTCCTGAATCAAAATCATGTGATAATCATGACTTGTGTAAACTCTTTAGGTGTGATGCCTTGTCTGGTGAGGATATTTAAATGAATCTCATGCATGTCTTCTTGTCTAGAACTTGCCCTAAGTGTGACTAAAGAAGAAATCCTAGATGTAGCTGCACTTAAAACATGATTTTAGGCTTTTGTTTGATTAGTCACTTCACCCAAAATGACCTCCGAGAATGTCTTCCCTTGCTAGCCAATATTGAGCCTTTGGATTGTTCATTCTTATAAACCATATTACAAGCCAATGTCCCTTTTTGTAACACTCTTCTTGGCACCCATCCTCCCTAATTACTAGTGATGAATGAAGGAAAATAATAGGGGATTGAAGCCCAAGACATAGGGAGAGATAAGGAAATCAATGAGAAAGAGGTAAAAATCCTAAGTTTGGGTGTTTATAAAAAAGGGAGAAATATTATGAGCCTAAATGTGAGGTAGCACTAAATTATGATCAAAAGGAATGAAATTATGGGTTGGGAAACCTTGAATTAACAAAAGAGAAAAAGAAAAGTGAAATAGTGTTACCTCTTGCTGAGACAAGGCTTAGTGTGAGAGCCAAAAGAGCTACAAGTAAGGCCTTTGAGAAATAAAAAAAAAGATGGATGAAAAAGTAGGAATAAGGTGAAGTGATCCAAAGAGTTGGATGGAGAGAATAAAAGTGTTCACATAAAGGCATTAGGGAGGTTCTAGTCACTAGAGCTAAAATATTGGTCCTACCATCACCCCTAGCCTTCATCATGACCCACAAGTCCTAATTGATTTTGGGTGTAGTTGATCTACAATAGTGGCAATTTACGCGATGGGAAAGACTATGGGTCAAGTTGTGTGCATGGAGATTTCTTTTGTGAGAGTGAGTGTGATCGTCTTATTCTATAATCCTTTATATGTGCATTCACTTATGATAAATAAAGGGGATTATCTCTTGTAGTGAGTGGCATCACTCCCTTTTGAGGACATACTTGTATTGAGGTAAAGGTGTAATTGACGCATGAGCAATGTGAGCTCCAAGGAAAACTTTGAATGTGAAGTGATTATGATTTGAGATGTTTATGTATTTGATTGGATAAACTATGCCCTTGTTTTACAAAATGAAAGCAGTTGTGAATCATGCCTATGATTTGTGGTTGCCTCTTAAAACTTTTCCACATTTTTTTTGGGGAATTGCTTCTCATTTTCTATTTGTTGGTGAGCATTTTTGGGGTATCATAGATTAAGTGGTCATTGGTGCATAGGCTCTTTTGGAGTGACATGATATTCCATTTGCTCAACTGATAAGAGTTGCATTACTTGAGGACAAGCAATGGTTCAAGTTCTGGGGTTTGATGAGTTGGCAATTTACCAACTCATTAGGCTTTTAAGCATGAGCTTTAGCTTAGTTTTCAAGTCTTTTAGTGAATTTTATGCCCTTTTTTCTTTGGATGTTGCAGGTATTTGACTTGAAGAGAAGGATCATAAAATTGAGCAAAAAGGAGGAAATTTAGGTGAAACCAGCGCTCCACTGGAGGACATCAGTGAAATGCCGACTGACCACAGATATCCACTAGAGTGAAGAAAGAATGCAACCACCAGCTCACAGAATCACATTCGGTGAATTGTCGGTGCTAAATGTCGAACTGCCTTTGACTTCACTGGACACGAGCCTCAACCAATTGGCATTTCACGGATAGACACCGGCGAACCGCCGGTACCATCGCAAGTGAAAGATGCCTGAAAGTGAAAAAAAATTTCATCCCTAAAAAGGAGGAGAATGTTATAACGTACTTTTGTACATTTTCTAGAAAAAGTACTCTAAACAGATTATTGAATATTCCCATTACTTTTGAGTGAGAGAGAACTCTATTGGAGAAGAGAAGAAATATATAAATATTACTTTTTTATCTTTATCTTCTTCAGCAAGGTATAACCATCATTGTAGGGATATTTTGAGCTTGATTGTGCTTACTCTTAATGATGAAATTGTTGAGTTTATTAATAAATATGCTCTTGTGTTTCTTAATTATGAGTAACTAAATCTATAGCTAGAGGTGTGTGATAATGGGTGTTTAATTTAATTGGGTATTGCTAGATTATCTTGTTATTACTTAATTAATGTAAATCTATTGAATTCGCCTCAAATTGTAGTTGATTGCTCATGGTTGCAAATATGAGTATTATTTTCTTACTTGATTTTGGCTTGAAAAAAAGCATTAGGTAATAGGGGAGAACTTAATAGTGGATTGGGATTTGATTATGTGGGGCTGGGCTAGAAATAGCCAAAATCCATGGTCATAATCCCTTTAAAGGTTGATGACTAGAAATAGCTCAACCCCTAACCCAAACCATATTGGAATAGTTGAATTTACCTTGACATTTGGAAGGACTTAAGGATAAGGATCCCAAGTGGTTGAAAAACATCGATCTCCCTCTTTTTCCAAAGTTATTTACACATATTATTAATAACTTTATTGTCTAGTAATGTTATACCCTGAAATCCCAAAGATCAGACTTAGGAGTTGAAACAGAGTAAACAGGATTTTCTTACCAGATCACAGAGCTAGTCGTCCTATGACCCGTCAGGTTGACCATGAGTCATTAAGTGACTGGTGGTGAGGAGTTTGACTTAAGTTGGAAATTTTTGGTTTTGATTCCCTACGGACATGACCACGAGTCGTGGTCGGTCCCCATGACTCGTTGAGTTAGTCATGGTCAGGGAGGGGGTTCAAGAAGGAGCTCTTGGCCAGTGCACTAACAGGTGGGTCACCAATACTCGTTGGGTGTACCACGAGTCATGGTGTGCCTTGTGATGAACCCAGGTAGGTTTTTGGCTGTGAAGACCACGAATGGTGACCACGAGTCGTGGTCAGCAGTAATGACTCATAGGGTCCCCCATGGTCAGCCCCAGATTAATTTTGGAAAGTGCACCCGAGGACTGAGATCATGAGTCATGGTCCTTGGTAATGACTCGTCTAGTCCCTCATGGGGACTGGCAGTCAGTTATTTTCTGTGAATTTAGTAAGGGCTTATTTGTAATTTATATGATCCCAAAGCCTAAAATACGTCATTTTAAGCTATGAATAATGAGTTTTAAGAGGGGTAAGTTCGTCCTAGGCTATTCCTATTCATGCATGAAAACTTAGAGGGATAGAGAGGTGATCAATTTCAATTCCTTCAAGTTTTTCTTCAATTCTTCATTGGGCAATTAAGGGAGTTGTAGAATTTGATTCTCTCAGGTATGTAGGGTTATGAATGGGTGCATTTGTTCATGTTACACCCCCTAAGTTTCTAACGTTTAGTCGGCCTATTCATACGTTAGTTAAGAGTTTTAGAGTGTCATACATATGAGGAAAGAGCCCGGGGAAAGGCCGAACGAATGCAAAGTGGGTATTTCACGGGAGGAGGTCGAACCAAGTTTCCCAGAGGGGAAAAGTGGCACGGAGGAGCCCCCTCCGCGTTACCCAAAGTGGAATGGAGCAGAATTGGCGCGACGGCAGAGTGCCACGTTGCCTTGTCTGCCTCCTCAAGTGTATAAAGGCCTGACACTTAGAAGTTAGATCATTATTCACATATTCATGGCCAGAACAGAGGAAAACCGAGGAAAAAATTTGGAGATCATCCGATTACTCCGCTAAACGCCGTTCAAATCTAAATTAACTCCGGGTAGTGAAGTATAAGGTTGCAGAGAGCATCACTGCGAAGTTATTTTCATAAAATACTCTCGGCGAATCATCGTCCCGCCGAGTCTAAGTTGGTGGAATTATTTCGAACTAGTGTCAATACGATCACGTGCCTAAACTAAGTATTTCTTCCTTCTAGATTTTCGAGAAATTACAAGTTTTTGATCGTCTTTAGATAAGTTGAAGTATAATCAGTATATATATATATAAGTTATCATTTTCTTAGAATATAGTAATAAAGTATCCCTATTCATCTGTTAATATGATTACAATTGAGAAGGGTAGTTGAAAACGAGCCAAATCTTGCTGGTTAATCAGTAAAAAGCGAACGAGGTATGTTAAGGCATTTTCTGTCGATAAGTTAGTTTCTTTAGCATAGTAGTCCAGTATGAATCCCAGTAAATCATGTTAGGAGTATGTTATCATGTCTAGTCATTGTTGTCAGTTGAGGCTCGTAATTTGTATTGTTTTGGGCTAGATTACACCTATATAGCTTCCATGACCACCCCAGGATTAATAGCTATGTCGCCGCCAGCCAGGGGCGAGATTACGTCGCTCTACGGAGTGGCATGCAATCCGCAAGGGATGAAGATGGGGATCCAGATCCTCATATGCCGTGGTTGGCCTTATACACACCCCCTCCGAGCATTTACTCCCGGGTTGTAGATATCAGGAGTCCTTCAGACTCAAACAGAGCTACAGTCAGGGGCTGAGTGGGCCCAATTGCAGACCAAGGGGATGGGCAGGACGCTTATAGCTAATAGTTGGCTCAGTACGACCTGGATAGGGGTATATAGATTGAGGTGTACTCACTAGGGCTAATGGGGGCCTGCTGGGTTATTCTGTGCTGATTGTACCTTCTGGCTTATGGGGGCCAAGTAAGGTTTATGTTAGCTTTAGTTACTGATAGTCAGAAAGTAAGATGCCTCATTTGTTAGGTATGACCCCTACCTTCCTTATTACAGTTATGTTTATCCCTGATTTCACTACTTTAGTAATCTTCAGTCCATTTTCCTTACTTCAGTCATTGTCATTTCTATTTCCTACCTTCAGTCATTTAAAGTTACTATCTTACATAGTCAGTATCTGTGGTACTTACACCCTCTTCTGGGGCGCTACATTACTTGCCTGCAGGTGCAGATAGACGAGGAGCAAGTCCCTCATAGTTCCCATCAACCGTACAGAGTTTTCAGCTCCCTTCTTCTGGAGATGGTGTGATAGAGGTTTACTTCTTTTGTTTGTACAGTATGGGTAGGTCGGGGCCCTGTCCCGACAATCTTATTACTCCTTGAGGCTTACAGATTGTGTTACTTCCCTGTGGTTAGATATATCGGTCGTGTGGGTCCATATGTGTTTTAGATTATGTGTGTTGGCCGTGTGGAGCCCTGTTTCGCTGTTGATTGGCGGCCTCATCGGTCATAGTTTAACTTAGCATCTGATTTTACTTTCTAGTTATAACTAGATATCATGGTGGCCTTGTCGGCCCACATAGGACTCCCTATGACTGTTTGACTCTAGTTAGTTGTTTACTATCACAGGTGGCTATAGGTCTTGTCGGTCGGGGGTTGTATTTACATCCGCAATATAGCCCGTTGTTTTCTTGATTCTATACTTACAGTCAGCCCTACACAAGAGGTGCTTCAGCTCAGTCAACTCAGTAGTTCAGGTCCTAGTAGGGCACCAGGTGCCAGTCATGCCTCCCAAGGTGTGGCATGACAGTTTACACCCATGCGCAATCTCTCTCTAATTCATGAAATTTTATTGATAATTCTATGGGGTTTATCCCAATTTTTATGAAATCCTTATGATATATTTATGGGTTAATTCCTCTCCTATATAAATTCATATTTTACGAATCATGGGAAGATTTTATAAATATTTAGATTTAATTTTCTACAAAGCTATGCCCAATCATGTATGTTTCAAGATAAATCAAGTTATGATTCTACTTCGATTTTAATGTTTGTTAACCAATTATGATTTATGATTTATGATATGATTTATCTTAATTTCTCATCATGAATTTATGAATATCAAGTATATACATATTTTGCAAGTATGCATGGACCTCATGATTTGTGATTTATGATTATGGCTGACTCACGGGGCTTACATTCAAGGCTAGTTCACGTATTTCAACCATGCTTATGATTATCATGATTTTAACTAGCCTATGAATTCTCATGTATATTATTCTATGAGCACTATTTATATTTTGGGAGTAGTAATTAACACCAAGTTGACCCGGGGTCCAAACATACCCCGAGTCTCAAAACTATGCGCCAACGTAGCCAAGATAGAACCTCCATTGTGACTATCCCTTTTGCCCAAATGGGCCTTTCATGAGTGATATCACACCTCTTTCATGGTTCTACCCTTGGCAAGGTACGAAAGCCCTCCCAACTAGAGGTTTACAGGTCGGGCTCCATGTGTGCTCATATGGGGTATGTCGGTTATAAGAATCTCCCACTGCTCCTCATGATTTATGTATGGTTATGATTATATACTTTGGCTCAAGTCATGGTTAATAACATTTTTCTCTTATGTTCATGATATGAATGATTACAAATGTTTTGAAAACTTGATCCTTATGTTAGCCTTATGATATTCATATTATGATCATGTTGTCCCACTCTTATGAACTTTTATGTATTTAAATGTCCGTTTCACTTATATTACATACTCGGTACATTCCAAGTACTAAACGCATACTCTACGCTGTATCATTTCATGATGCAGGCTCCGATCTTCAGACTCAGCTCTGTCACTAGCCAGCTTCTTGAACTAGCACCCATTCCCTATTGGTGAGTCCACATATGTTGAGGGCCCCACTTTTATTTAGTTATGTTTACTCATTTGCAGTTTCATACTTAGAGAGTTAGTTGGGGTCTTGTCCCATCAACTCATTAGAATTAGAGGCTCTTCAAACAATAGATTGTATTCAGCTTCAGACTCATGTTGTATATTCAGTTTGCTATATTATGTTCAGACTTCTGTTATGTTTATTATGTTAAGTCTTCTGTTGTATTTGACTAGGTTAGATGTATGTTCATTCAATAGGTCAACTTGGAGTCTCTTGGGTCTCCTCATGCTGTGTCTAGATCCGGGCATATGTTCTGGTCATGACAAACTTAGTATCAAAGAAATAGGTTTTGAAGTGTCCTAGGGTGTCTGAAAGTTGCGTTAAGTCGAGTTTTATTCATGGGTGTGAAGCAAACCACATTATGATGAAGAGGCTATGAGACGTTTAAGAAATGTTCCCTTCTTTCATGATCTATGTCGTGCGGTGAAATGTATCTCTATCCTTCTAATTCATGCTATTCATGTTTGTAGAATCATGCCTCCCCACAGAGTTAATGGCAGAAGAAATGGAAATAGAAATGGCCACGAGGATGGCAATGGAGACGGGCACCAACATGCCCCACTAGCCCATGAGCACCATGCACCGAAGCCGGCTGCCCATGATGAATTTAGGGCAGCCATTCAGATTCTAGCACAAGCCTTGACCACCTAGGTCAACAAGAAAAAGGTAGCACATGTCGCGCAGAACGAGATTGTAGCAGTAGCGAGGGTTAGAGACTTTCTGAGGATGAACCCTCCTATTTTCCTTGGATCGAAGGTGGATGAAGATCCACATGAGTTCATAGAGGAGATTTTGAAGATCACCCAGATTATGGGGGTTGCTGGAGAGGAGTGTGCCAATTTGGCCTCATATCAGTTAAAGGGGGTCGCACACATTTGGTTCAAACAGTGGAAGGATAGTAGTGCGGTTGGAGTAGACCCTGTCATTTGGAATGAGTTTCATGTCTCCTTTCTTGATCGATTCTTCCCTTGGGAGATATGGAAGCTGAAAGTGGTAGAGTTTGTTAATTTTAAGCAGGGATAGATGACGGTTCAAGAATATGCCTTGGAGTTCACACGTCTGTCCAGGTATGCACCCAAGTTGGTGGTGGATCAGAGAGCCCGTGTGAGCAGGTTCGTGCACGGGATAGCAGACTCCTTGGTTAGGGATTGTCGGACCATGATTCTTCTCTAGGATATTGACTTTGCCCGAATTGTCTTGTATGCCCGGTAGATGGAGGCGGTACAGATGAGTGAGTGGGAGAGGGAGGCCAAGAGGGCCAGGACTGATAGCATAGAATTCTCCCAGCCGAGGACTAGTGGGCATCGTCAGCAGTCCCCCCAGAGATCTTTATCCCCAGTACCATCATCAGCTAGTGTCCCATCCCGACCTAGCCGTGATTAGAGAGTTAGTGCGTCAGGCTCTAGGGGCCAGGGGAGCATTTCAGGAGACCGCACTTTTCCAGCCTGTGCGAAGTGCGGCAAGAACCACCCATGGAGGTGTCTAGTTGGTTTAGACACTTGTTTTGGGTGTGGCAGACCCGAACATAGGCTCAGATATTTCCCTTCGGCCAGGTCAGGTGAGGGTGGAGCCCGTACTCTAGCTTCTAGTTCAACAGCTCCACCAGCATACCTCGCTTAGTAGGGGGCTTCTACCAGCACAGGTGGAAGATGGTGCCAAAACATATTTTATGCCCTATCATTCCACCAGGAGCAGGAGGTCTCCCTGAACGTAGTCACTGGTATGTTGAAAGTTTTCCATCTTTATGTAATACCAGTAAAAGGGCTAAGAATAAAACCGAGAGTTGAAGTTGAAAACTGCAGAAAACCTGAATTTTGCTCCAGTATGACTCAGGGTACGAAGCATGGTGAGGACCTACGACTCATGACTCGAGTCGTGATGAATTCAGGAGCCTGAGGTCATATCACGAGTAGTCCTATGAATCGTGACGTGTTGGTATGACTAGTGGTTTGGAGTCGTGGTGAATTTGTCAGTGGTCCCAGAGTGAGTTGTCACAGGTCATGGTATGACTCTTAGGATGTAGCAAGAAGTCATGATGAGGAGTTGTGGCTATGTCATTTTTGGTATGGGTTGATGGTACCACGACTGACAGTACGACCCATAGGATGGTACTATGAGTCGTGGTATGCGAGTCATGGATAGATTCAGAAGATTGAAAGTGGTGAGATGACCACGGGTCGTGACTTCGTGGTATGACTTGTGGTTGGGGCCGGAACTGTTTTTCAAGGAAATTTCATTAAGAGTAATTTCGACTTTTCTACGCTTTTGGACCCTAAACCACATAATTTTGAGGTCGGTACAGGATCTTATAAGGAGGAAAAATTCATGCTAAGTCTCATTTCAGAATTTGCAAGAACTAGAGAAGGGAGTAGGAGGAATTTCAAGTGTTCTTAAATTCTTCAAGTTTCCACCTAGGGCTTTTTAAGGGAGTGAAGAGTCACGTAATTCCAGGTATGTGGGGTTTTGAATGGGTAGTTTAGTCTCCACCCATGCCCAATTTCTCTCTAATTCTATGTTTGTAGTTACCAACACTTTATGGGACTTTATCAAATTGCATGATTCCATAAAATTTGATATGAGCTTGTTGTGGTATGCCTAACTTATGAATTTTGAATTATTTGGGCTGATTTTACTTGTTTATTCAATATTTTTATGATTTAACCCCTAAAAGTATGGATACCCAATCATGAGAAATTTTTAGTAAAGTTCATCGTCATGATGATTTCGCAAGCATAATACGAATTTTTGAATTTTAAGCATGTCTTCAACTACTCATGTTATTATGATAATGTTCCCATAAATTTAAGCATTTCAAGCATGATTGAAATTATGGGCAATGCACATGTCGCTTATGATTATAAACTATGATTTTGGCCGATTCACAGGCCCAATTCCATAGCTAGTATTACAAATTCTCAAACATGATATGATTCTCACGATTTAACTATCCATGCATGTCGTATGAATTTCTATTATCATGTTGTATGTTTTGGGAGTAGTACTTAACACCGAGTAGGTTCGGGCCCTAGATTACACCCCGAATCTCAAAACTACGTGCCACCATAGGTTATGCTCGGGACCTCCTTAGTGACTGCCCCCTATGACCTATGGGGCATTCACGAGTGATATCACTCCTTTCATGGTTCATACCCTTTGCAAGGTATAAACGACCTCCCGACTAGGTTTACAGGTCAGGCTCCATGTCTTCTCATATGGGGTATGTCAGTTGTAGAAATCTTCCATTGTTTATCATATTTTTAATGCATGTATGATTATGTTCTTTTGGCTCAAGTTATGTTTTATGAAATGTTTTTCTCACATGTTATGACTATGACAGGTTTATGAATATTTTGGAAACCTTAAGCCTTTCAATATACTTATGATTTTAGTCTTATGATCATGATGTCCCCACTCCTTTAACTTTTATGTTTTTAAGTATTGTTTTACTACCTTACATACTCAGTACCTTCCAAGTACTGACCCATATATTTTCAGGATCCGGTTCGCAATTTTAGCATCGTTCCTACCTTGCTCTCAGTTCTGCTCTCAGCTTTCAGTGGTGGGTGCTCATGATTCGAGGGCTTTATGTTCGGACCTCATTTATCTTTTGTTTATAGAATGTTGGGGTTAGTTGGGGTCTTGTCCCTTCAACCCGTCTATTATGATTAGAGGCTTTCAGACCTAATTGTAGTATTCCACTACTTATGCTTGGATTATGTATTACCGATTCTTATATTTCATGACACGTTTTCATTTAAATTCATGATTTTTAAGCTAACTCTTCTGCCTTATGTGAATGAATTAGTTATATGATGATGCCATGGGTTGACTTGGGGTCACTCAAGGCTACTTCTCCCGTGTCTACGATCCGTGTGTACTCTCGGATCGTGACAAACTTGGTATCAGAGCCATAGGTTCAGATGTGTCCTAGGGAGCCTGAAAGCCGTGTTAGATAGAGTCTTTTTCATGGGTGTGAAGCGTGCCACACCTATGACGAAGAGGCTACTAAACGTTTTAGGAAATGTTCCGTTCTTTCATTATCTATGTTGTGCGGTGAAAATCTCTCCATCTATCTAATTTGTGCTATTTGCGATTGCAGGAAATTATGGCTCCCAGAAGATACACGGAAGGAGGAACAGAAATGATGAAGGCCACAAGAGTGGCCATGATAATGGGCGTCAGCAAGGCTAACCTGTTCAGGTGCCCCAGGCACCAGAACTAGTTGACCACACCGAGTTTCGCGCAGCTATTCAAATGTTGGCACAAGCCTTGACCGATCAGGTCAACCAGCAGGCTGTTTCGCATGTTCCACAGAATGGCAATGCCGCGGCATCCCAGATCAGGGACTTTTTAAGGATGAACCCTACCGAGTTCACAGGGGCAAAGGTGGACGAGGATCTACACGAGTTCATTGAAGGGATATTGAAGGTCACTTAGGTTATGAGGGTGACGAATGAGGAGTGCATTGACTTTTCCTCTTTTCAGCTAAAGGAGGTCTCTTATATTTGGTTCAAGCAATGAAAGGACAGCAGGACAGCGGGAGCGGGCCCTATATGCTGGAATGAGTTCCACATGGCCTTTCTCGACAGGTTCTTCCCTCGGGAGATTAGGGAATTGAAAGTAGCCGAGTTTGTTAACCTCAAATAGGGACAGATGACGGTGCTAAAATATTCACTTAAGTTCAATCTCCTGTCAAAGTATACCCCGAAATTAGTGATGGACCAGAGGGCGTGGATGAGCAAATTCGTACATGGAGTAGTCGAGTATCTAGACAAGAACTGCAGAACAGCCATGCTTCATTAGGATATAGACTACCCACGGACAGTCCTCTATGCCCAGTAGATGGAGGAAGCTCATATGAGGCAGAGAGAGGCCAAGAGGGCTAGAACTGATAACCACAGGTTCTCCCAACCGAGGCCAGGGGGTGGGCTTCAGCAAAAGTTCCAGCACAGGTCCATTACATCAGCATCATCTTTAGCTAGTACCCCATCCAGGCCCCGAGATGGTCATAAGAGCAGGGCCTCAGGTTCGAGGGGTCAGAATAGCATACGCACAGAGCGCACTTTTCCATCTTGTGCTAATTGTGGCAAGAATCACCCAGGGAAATGTTTGGTGAGCTCAAATGCTTGTTTTGGGTGTGGAAAACCTGGACATAGACTCAGGGATTGCCCTGCAGCTAGGTCAGGGGGTGGTGGAGCCCGCACTTCAGCAGCTAGTTCAGCAGTTATAGTGGCACGTCAGACACAACAAGGTTCTTCGAGAGGTTCAGCTGGCGGCCAGCGCCATAATCGGTTTTATGCACTTGGCTCTCGATAGGAGCAGGAGACTTCTCCCGATGTGGTTATGGGTATGTTGAATTCTTTTACATTGATTCTTATGCTTTGTTAGATTCGGGAGCTACACTGTCTTTTGTGACACCTTACATTGCTAGTAACTTTAGAGTCAGTCCTGAAATTTTGACAGAACCATTTTTTGTATCTACTCTGATTGGTGATTCAATCATAGCGAGGTGGGTATATAGAGGTTTCCCCATTTCAGTATTGCATAAGGTGACCTCTGCAGACTTAGTTGAATTGGCTATGACTGATTTTGACATCGTCTTGGGCATGGATTGGTTATTTGCATGTTATGCTTCTGTTAACTGTAGAACTCGAGCGGTGGAGTTTCGATTTCTAGGTGAACCAGTTTTAGAATGGAGGGGTGGTTCAGCGATACCTGTAGGTCGCTTTATCTCCTATCTCAAGGACAGGAAAATGATTTCCAAGGGTTGTATTTACCATTTGGTTAGGGTTAAGGATGTCACATCCGAGACCTCGAACATTAAGTCAGTCCCTGTGGTATATGAATATCCCGAGGTATTTCCAGATGACCTACCTGATGTTCCTCCCGAGAGGGAGATTGATTTTGAGATTGATCTTTTACCCGACATTCAGCTCGGATCAATTCCTCCCTACTGAATGGCCCCAACCGAGCTAAAAGAGTTAAAGGAGTAGTTGAAGGATTTGATCGATAAGGGTTTCATTAGACCGAGAAGTCCCCATGGGGAGCCCCGATGTTGTTCGTCTAGAAGAAAGACGGTTCTCTTCGGATGTGTATTGACTATAGGCAGTTGAACAAGATCACCATCAAGAATAGATACCCTTTACCCATGTTGAGGACTTATTCGATCATCTTTAGGGTGCCAAATATTTCTCCAAGATAGATCTCTGGTCCGGGTATCACTAGCTCAGGGTTCGGGAGAGCGACATCCCAAAGACTGCTATCAGAACCCGATATGCCCATTATGAATTCGTTGTTATGTCTTTTAGACTAACCAATGACCCTGCATCTTTTATGGATCTAATGAATAGGGTATTTGGGGCATATCTTGATATGTTCATGATCGTGTTTATTAACGACATATGAATATACTCCAGGAGCGAGGAGGAGCATGCCGCACACCTGAGGGTAGAACTTCAGACCCTCAAGGATAACCAGCTATACCCCATGTTTAGCAAATGTGAGTTCTGGCTGAAACTAGTTGCATTCTTGGGACATCTAGTGTCAAGCGAAGGTGTAGGGGTGGACTCCCATAAAATAGAGGGGGTAAAGAACTGGCCTAAACCGATAAACCCTTCGGAGATTAGGAGCTTTTTAGGCTTAGCGGGTTACTATCGGAGGTTCGTGGAAGGTTTCTCATCTATTGCAGCTCCACTGACTAGATTGACTTATAAAAAGGTGAAGTTCCAATGGTCGGAGGGTTGTGAGAAGAGCTTCCAGGAATTGAAGGCCAGACTCACTTCAATACTGGTGTTCACTTGACCGGAGGGTACCGATGGATTTGTGGTATATTCTGATTCTTTGAGAGTCGGACTGGGATGTGTATAGATGCAGCATGGGAAAGTCATATCATATGGTTCCAGACAGCTGAAAATTCACGAGAAAAATTACCCAACCCATGATCTTGAGTTGGCTGCAGTGGTATTTTCTTTGAAGGTATGGTGAAACTACTTGTATGGGGTTCATGTAGATGTATTCACGGACCACAAGAGCTTAAAAATATGTGTTCACACAGAAAGAAATAAATCTTTGGCAACGGAGGTGGTTGGAGCTACTTAAGGACTACAACATGAGTGTCCTTTACCACCAGGGTAAGGCCAACATGGTAGCAGATTGCCTTAGTAGACTTTCTAAGGAAAGTGTGTCACCAAGACAAGAATGAGTTGGTAAAGGAGGTACATCGACTTACACGATTGGGAGTTAGATTAGTTGGTTCGATCGATGGTGGGGTAGTAGATCAAAATGGGTCAGAGTCATCCTTGGTAATAGAGGTGAAGGCTAAACAAGATGAAGATCCAATATTGGTAAAGTTGAAAGAAGCTGTCCAAAATCAAAAGGTAGAAGTCTTCTCCTATGGGGGAGATGATATGCTTTGGTACCAAGGTCACTTATGTGTTCCAAATGTGGAGGATTTGAGGAGTCTGATGTTGCATGAGGCTCACAAATCCAGATATTCTATCCATCCAAGTGCCACCAAAATGTATCATGCCTTGCGGGAAATCTACTGGTGGAAGGGCATGAAGAAGGATATTGCAAAATTCGTAGCCAAGTGCCCGAATTGCCAACAAGTGAAGGTTGATCATTAGAGACCTAGGGGTGTACTCCAAGATATCAGCATTCCTACTTAGAAGTGGGAAGAAATCAATATGGACTTTGTAACAGGTTTACCCCGCACTCGTAGATAGTATGAATCCATTTGGGTTACTGTCGACAGGTTGACCAAGGCTGCTCATTTCCTACAAGTCAAAACCACCGATTCAGCAGAAGATTAGGCTAAGTTATACATCCAAGAGTTGGATAGATTTCATGGAGTGCCCTTGTCCATTATATCATATAGAGGTACTCAGTTCACCTCTCAGTTCTGGAGTTCTTTTCAAAAGGGACTTGGCACCCAGGTCAAGCTTAGCATGACATTTCATCCGCAAATAGATGGTCAAGCAGAGCGGACTATCCAGACTCTTAAGGACATATTTAGAGCTTGTGTTATTGACTTCAAGGGTAGTTGGGACGAGCATTTGCCTCTTATTGAGTTTTCCTACAACAACAGCCATCACTCCAGCATTCAAATGGCACTATTCGAGGCTCTTTACGGGCGAAGGTGTAGATCGCCCATTGGGTAGTTTAAAGTCGGTGAGGCTCCGTTAGTGGGTTCAGATTCAGTCCATGAGGCTATAGAGAAAGTTCAGTTAATAAGAGGAAGACTGAAAATGGCTTAAAGTCGCCAAAAGTCTTATGCGGATGTGAAGAGAAGGGAGCTTGAGTTTGAGATAGACGATTGGGTATTTCTGAAGGTATCTCCCATGAAGGGAGTGATGAGATTTGGAAAGAAAGGGAAACTCAGCCCCCTCTATATTGGCCCATATCAGATTGTGAGACGAGTGGGTGAGGTAGCTTATGAGTTAGAGTTACCTTCAAAGTTGCTTCAGTTCATCCCGTATTTCATGTATCACTCTTGAAGAGTGCATGCGAGATCTAGCCTTGGTGGTTCCGGTGGGAAGTGTTGGCGTGAAGGATAGCCTTAGTTATGAAGAAGTTCCTGTTGCAATGTTGGATCGTCAGGTTCGAAGGCTGATGAACAAGGAACTAGCTTCAGTAAAGGTGCTATGGAGAAACCAGCATGTTGAGGGTGCTACGTGAGAAGCTGAAGCGGATATGATGGCTAAATACCCCCCACATGTTCCCTACCGGCCCAGTTTCAGTTTGAGGTATCAATTTTTTCCCTAAACCTCTAATAATTTTTTCATGTTTTGTTCATGCGTGCAAGTTTGTTTTATGATACGATATATGTTTGTGATGTCTGAATTCAGTCCAACTATGTAGTTCTTTTTGGGGGTAGTCATTATGTCAGTTTTCGGCTTAAATGATCAGTATTTGCGTATGTTAATTGTATGTTTCTGTTAGCTTTTTGTTTCTTACATTCGAGGATGAATGTTTCCAAAGGGAGATATTGTAATACCCTAGAAAGGGCCAAGAATAGAGCAGGGAGTTGAAATTAAAAACTACAAAAAACCTGGAATTTTGCACCAGTACGACTCGAGGTACGAATCGTTGTGAGGACCTATCACTCGTGACTCAAGTCGTGATGAATTCGGGAGCCTGAGGTCATATCACGAGTAGTATGGGTGGATGGTCCCATGACTAATAGTAAGACCCCTAGGATGGCACTACGAGTTGTGGAATGCGAGTCGTGGCCAAATTCAGAAGATTGAAAGTGGTGAGGTGACCACGAGAGGTGACCACGAGTCGTGACTTCGTGGTACGAGTCATGGTCGGGGCAGAACTGTTTTACAGGGAAATTTTATTAAAGGCAATTTTTACTTTTCTATGCTTTTGGACCCTGAACAACGTCTTTTTGAGGTTAGGACAGGGTCTTTTAAGGAGGAAAAATTCATGCTAAGTCTGATTTTGGCATTTGCAAGAACTAGAGAAGGGAGCAGGAGGAATTTCAAGTGTTCTTCTTCTATTTTTCAGGTTTCCGCCTAGGCCTTTTCAAGGGAGTGAAGAGTCACGTAATTCCAGGTATGTGGGGTTTTAACTGGGTAGTTTAGTCCCTACCTATGACCATTTTCTCCCTAATTCTATGTTTGAAGTTACTAAAACTTTATGTGTCTTCATCAAATTGCTTGATTCCATAAAATTTGAAATGATCTTGTTGTGGTATGCCTACCATATGAATTTTGAATTATTTGGGTTGATTTTACTTGTTTATTCAATATTTTTATGATTTAACCCCCTAAAAGTATAGATGACCAATCATGAGAAATTTTTAGTAAAGTTCATCGTCATGATGATTTCGCAAGCATAATACGAATTTTTGAATTTTAAGCATGTCTTCAACTACTCATGTTATTATGATCATGTTCCCATTAATTTAAGCATTTCAAGCATGATTGAAATTATAGGCAATGCCCACATGTCGCTTATGATTTATCAACTATGATTTTGGCCGATTCATGAGCCCAATTCCATGGCCAGTATTACGAATTCTCAAGCATGATATGATTCTCACGATTTAACTAGCCATTCATGTCATGTATGAATTTATATGAGCACATTGTACGTTTTGGGAGTAATACTTAACACCGAGTATGTTTGGCGCCTAGGTTACACCCCAAATCTTAGAACTACGTGCCACCATAGGTTATGCTTAGGACCTCCTCCGTGACTGTCCCCTATGCCCTACGGGGCCTTCACGAGTGATATCACGCCTTTCATGGTTCATACCCTTGGCAAGGTATAAACGACCTCCCGACTAGGTTTACAGGTCGGGCTCCATGTGTGCTCATATGGGGTATGTCGGTTGTAGAAATATCCCAATGTTCCTCATGGTTTTAATACATGTATGATAATGTTCTTTTGGCTTAAGTTATGTTTTATGAAATGTTTTTCTCACATGTTATGACTATGACAGGTTTATAAATATTTTGGAAACCTTGAGCCTTTCGATATACTTATGATTTTAGTCTTATGATCATGATGTCCCCACTCCTGTAACTTTTATGTTTTTAAGTATTGTTTTACATACCTTACATACTCAGTACCTTCCACCTTCCAAGTACTGACCCACATATTTTCAGGATCCGGTTCGCAGGTTCAGCATCGTTCCTAGCTTGCTCTCAATTCTACTCTCAACTTTCAGTGGTGGGTCCTCATGATTCGAGGGCTTCATGTTCGGACCTCGTTTATCTTTTGTTTTCAGAATGTTGGGGTTAGTTGGAGTCTTGTCCCTTCAACCTGTCTATTATGATAAGAGTCTTTCAGAACTAATTGTAGTATTCCGCTACTTATGCTTGGATTATGTATTACCGATTCTTATATTTCATGTCATGTTATCATTTAAATTCCTAATTTTTAAGCTAAGTCTTCCGCTTTATGTGAATTAATTAGTTATATGTTGATGCCATGGGTTGACTTGGGGTCTCTCGGGACTCCTTGTCCCGTGTCTATGATCCAGGTGTACTCTCGAGTCGTGACACTTGATGTATGTGCTTTGTTAGATCCAGGGGATACCTTTTCTTTTGTGACACCTTATGTGGGTAGTAGTTTTGTAGTCAGTCTCGAAATCTTGTCAGAACCCTTCTCAGTTTCTACTCCTGTGGGTGATTCAGTTGTAGCTAGATAGGTGTATAGAAGTTGCTTGGTCTCTGTCCTTCAGAATGTCACCTCAGCAGATCTAGTAGAGTTAGCCATGATTGATTTTGATGTTATCCTTACCATGGATTGGCTATTCGCATGTAATGCCTCAGTTAATCGTAGAACCCGAGCAGTAGAGTTCAGATTTCCGGGTGAGCCAGTCATAGAATGGAAGTGTAGTTCAGTTATGCCTGTAGGTCGTTTCATCTCCTATCTTATGGCCAGAAAGATGATCTCTAAGGGTTGCGTGTACCATTTAGTTAGGGTTAAGGATTCCACGTCCGAGACTCTGATTATCCAGTCAGTCCCAGTAGTATGTGAGTATCCAAAAGTCTTCCCAGATGATCTACCGGGAATCCCTCCCGAGCGAGAGATTGATTTTGGCATTGACCTTCTTCCCGATACGTATCCTATATCTATACCTCCTTACAGAATGGCTCCAGCTGAGTTAAAGGAGTTGAAGGAGCACTTGAATGTCCTTTTATATAAGGGGTCCGACCGAGAAAATCCCCATGGGGTGCTCCAGTTCTCCTTGTCCAAAAGAAAGATGGTTCTCTTCATATGTGTATTGACTAGCGGCAATTGAACAAGGTCACCATCAAGAACATTTATCCGCTACCCAGGATTGATTATTTGTTTGACCAGCTTCAGGGTGCTAAGTGCTTTTCAAAGGTAGATCTCAGATCCGGGTACCATCAGCTCAGAGTTCGGGAGAGTGACATCCTGAAAACAACTTTCAAGATGCGGTATGGTCATTCTGAGTCTGTAGTTATGTCTTTTGGACAAACGAATTCTCCTACAACTTTTATGGACTTGATGAATAGGGTGTTCAAGCCATACTTGGATATGTTCGTGATCGTGTGTATTGATGACATTCTGATATACTTTCGGAGCGAGGAGGAGCATGTCGCTCATTTGAGGGTGGTACTACAGACTCTCAAGGATCGCCAACTATATGTTAAATTTAGTAAGTGCATGATTTGGTTGAACTCAATGGCATTTTTAGGCCATGTGGTATCAAGTGAGGGCATAAAGGTGGACTTTCAGAAAATAGAAGCGGTGAAGAATTACCCTAGGCCAGTGAATCCTTCTGACATCAGGAGTTTCTTGGGTTTAACTTGGTACTATAGGAGATTTGTTGAGGGTTTTTCATCTATTGCAGCGCCATTGACCAAACTGACTCAAAAGAAAGTGAAATTCCAATGGTCAGATTCTTGTGAGAGAAGCTTTTAGGAGTTGAAGACTTAACTCACCTCAGCACCAGTGTGAACCCTACCTGAGGGTACAGATGGATTTGTGGTGTATGGTGATGCTTCTAGAATCGGCCTTGGTTGTGTATTGATGCGACATGGTAAAGTCATAACATACGATTCTTGACAGTTGAAGGTTCATGAAAAGAATTACCCATCCCATGATCTTGAATTGGCAGCGGTGGTATTTGCATTGAATATTTGGAGACGCTATTTGTATGGGGTCCATGTAGATGTGTTTACAGACCACAAAAGCCAACAATATGAGTTTACCCAGAAGGATCTAAATCTACACCAAAGGAGGTGGTTGGAGCTAATCAAGGATTATGATATGTGTGTCCTTTACCACTGGGGTAAGGCTAATGTAGTAGCAGAAACACTTAGTAGACTCTGTATGGAGAGTGTGTCTCATGTAGATGAGGGGAGGAAGGAGCTGGTGAAGGATGTGCATCGACTTGCAAGGTTGGGAGTTCGTTTGGTTGACTCGACTGATGGGGTGGTTATAGTTCAGAACGGGTCAGAATTGTTACACCCCGTAAATTCTTGACATTTAGTTTGCCTATTCGCATGTTGGTTAAGAGTTTTAGAATGCCATACATTCTAGAAAAAGGCCCGGGGGAAGACCGGACGAGCGCCACGTTGAACAATAGCAAGAAGAGGCTGGGCAGACCCCCTCCGCGATGGCAACCGTGTCACGGAGGGCTCACCTCCGCGATGGCCAGCGTGCCACAGAGGTGAGGTTCAGCCTCAAGTATATAAACCCCTCCACTTTGGTTTTTGTTTATAATTATTATAAATTCAAGAGAGTAACCAGAAAACAGAGGGTACAAGGGATTTCTTTGAAATTCCGTCCGATTACGCTATTAAACGTGGTCCAAACTCGAATTAATCTTGGGTAGTGAAGTATTAAGCTACTGGGAGCATTCCTGTGGAGTTAGTTTGGTGAAATTCGGCCGGCGAATCGTCGTCCTACCGAGCTAAGGTAAGTGGAATTGCTCCAAATTAGTGTCAATATACTCCTAGCCCTAAAGTGAGCATTTCTCCCTTCTGGGCTTTCGAGAAATAGCGAGTTTTCGGCCGTTTTTCGATAAGTCAAAGTTTGGGTTATATATATATTCAAAGTAGTATTTTCTTCCAGAATATTGATGAATTCAGTTCTAATTGTTATGAATGTGAATACAGTTGGAATAAATAGCTGAATATTTGCTGAGTTACGCCAATTAGTCGGGAAGCCGACAACTGAGGTATGTAAAGCTAGTTTCTTTGGCAAGTTAGTAATTCTAGTATAGTAAAATGGAATAAACTCCAGAAGGAAGTTCCAGAGCCGAGTATTAAGTATGTTTGTGTTGTTATGTTATATTCAGAGTAAAAGTCAGTAAATTAGTATTAAAAGCGAGATATTATTTCAGACTCAGCACCAGATTCAGTTTAATTCAGCCAGAGAATAAGAATAGGATATCAAAACATAAACAGTATTATCGGATTTATTATACATGTTATATGTGATTATTTTTGTTTGTTGAGACCTGATTGTGTTATGTGGGCACCCTTAGAGCTTCCTTGCCACCCCAGGATTAATAGCTGTGTCGACTCGCCCGCCAGAGGGTGAGGATACGTCACTCCAAGGAGTGGCATGCCGTCCGCAGTAGGACGAAGATGGGATGCAACATTCCCCATAGCAGGCTGATCAGCATTACAGTATACCCTGTCAAGCACAGATTACAGATTACAGATACATATCTCAAATTAAAGTTACAGGAGTCCTCCGAACTCAGATACAGTTATAGTCAGGGGCCCAGAGAGCCCAAGCTGCATACCCAGGGGGTCGGGGGGATGCTCGTAGTTATTAGGTGAGTGGAGTGAATTTATTTTTGGATGGTTTGGCCCGGGTAGGGGTATATAGATTGCGTGTTAATTGCACCTTTCGACTTATGGGGGCTGGTATAGGTTCTTGTATGCTATATATATATATATATATATATATATATATATATATATATATATATATATATGTTACTTATTAAGTTGATAAATAGCAGGACGCCGCATCGACAAGTATGATTCTTATCTTCTTTCCAGTACAGTTAAGCTCGGTACAGATTCTACTATTCCAGAAAGTCTTAGCTATCCTCTGTCATTTCAGTAACTACCAGTTTACTGTTTATCTTCAGTTATATTCAGTTTGCTTTGCATACTCGGTACCAATGGTACTGACGCCTGTTTGGGGGCGCTGCATTACTTGCCTGCATTTACTCACAGATGAGGAGCCGATCCCTCGTAATTCCATCTAGCACACAGAGTCATCAGCTTCTGTCATCCGGAGCTAGACAACTAGAGGTTTATCTCTTTTCTTTTGTTGTACAGTATGGGTAAGCCGGGGCCCTGTCCCGACCATCTTATCAGTATTCTTAGAGGCTTGCAGATTGTATATTCGTTGTGGTTAGCTGTACCGGTCGTGTCAGGCCGTCTATGTGTTCTTTGGTTTGTTTATGAAGGTCGTGTGGGGCCTTATTTAGTTGGTAGTGGTGACCTTGTTGGTCACGTAGCAGTTTAGCACTTGTTTTCTTGATTCAGAAATAACTAGACAGCATGATGGCCTTGTCGGCTCGCATAGGTTCCCTAGTGATTCAGTTGTTCTGGGTAGTGTTGTTTCTTACAGGTGGCTATAGGCCTAGTCGGTCAGAGGCTGTATTTACAGTAGTTATATAGCCCGTCATTTTGTTGAATCCATAGTTATAGCCAGCCTGGCACCAGAAGTGCTCAGGCTCAGCTAGTCCAGTAGTCCAGGTCCTAGTAGGGCACCAGGTGCTAGTAATGCCTCCCAAGACAAGGCGTGACAAACTTAGTATCAGAGCACGTCGTTTCGCAGGGAGTCTGCAAGCCATGCTAAGTAGAGTCTTGTCTATGGATGTGTTGTGCACCACATACCATAGGCAGGAGGCTGCAAGGCATAATAGGATGGTTACTCTTTCTTCAACTTCAGTCGTGCCATAGAGTAGTACTTTATAGGGTGGAGTTCCTAAAACTTATCATACTCTTTGTTTACAGATAAAATGGTAGTCCAGCGACACCCTACCACAGGTAGAAGACTGGATACCGCAGCAGGAGAAGGCACCAACCGGATGCCTCAACTTCATTTAGAATCAGCCCGATCTCAGGGCGATATAGAGGCATCATCACAACCTTCTTAGTAGTCCCCACCTTACCAGGAGCCACTTGGGATGACACCGCCTCCGATAGTTCCTGTACCTACACCATCCGATCAGGAAATTCGAAGTGCAGCAGTTATGTTGTCACAAATGATGGCTACTCAGCACCAGTCACTGCCACCCTAACAGCAGAGTCATCAGGTGGGTCTGGCAGTTCGAGCGTCCGAGAATTTTTGGCACTAGGTCCCCCGTAGTTCACGGGGTCGGATCAGGCAGAGGACCCCCAGGATTTCCTGGACCAGATGTAGAGAATCTTCCGGGTCATGCATGTGACGTCTACAGAATCAGTTGAGTTAGCGGTATTCCGACTGTGGGATATTGCTGTGTTGTGGTATGAAAGTTGGGAAAGGTCTCGAGGGAGAGATGTTGCCCCTACGACCTGGTCCAGCTTTTCAGAGGCCTTCCTGGATCGTTATCTGCCACGGGAAATCCGACAGGCCCGGATGGATCAGTTTTTATATTTGGAGCAGGGGTCGAGGAGTGTATGGGAATACGCCCTACATTTCGATTCCTTGGCCCGCTATGCTCCAGTTTTTGTGGACACTGTCGCACCCCATTTTTCCTCGCGGAAAAGCGGGATACAACATGTGAAAACTCTTAAGGGTGAAATGGAAAAGAGTAGCCACCTAATGAATTAAGGTGCGTTAGGGCACCGTTCTACGCCAAATGTCTATTTTATTACCTAGGTTACCAGAGTTGGGCAAGGGCTTAAATTACCTCGAAAGGAAGGTGTTAGGCACCTTTCGAGGTCCACAAATGTGGTTCCTGGCCGGATTCATTAAAAGTGGGGAAATTATTTAAGTGAACAAATGACATTGATTATTAAACTAAATATTTAAAGACAAGAAAGGAGAAAGAAATTTAGGCAAAATAAAATCTAAAAGTAGTATCTTATTTTATTATTATTATTATTTTATTTTAAAAAAATAAATAAATACAAAATTATGACAAACAAAGCAAGTAAATAAAAGACAAACAATAAAACGGGGACAAATTATTAAACTACACATACATAACAACAAAAATAAATAATTATTTTAATTATGGGGACGAACCTCATAGAGGCGCCTACGTATCCCTTAAGGAAATCAGGTCGAACGTAGTTCTACCAGAGGTTTTAACCTAACAGGATCACCCCGTGCGACTTAAATAATATTTCGCAATCTATTTAGATTGCTCGTATTATTCAGCGGGCACAGACTATCATTTCCCACTACCCGCTTAATTAATTTAATTGTTAACTTAAAGAGTTTCTAGGGGACAAAGCTATCGTCCTAATATTTGCCTACCCGTCCCAATCTTAAAGTCCAAGAGGCATTGGACAGCTATTTTGGAGTTTGGGTTCTAAAATTCTTAGGCTTTATTAAAATCACGTTAAAACGATAAATAGACTAGAGAATATAATTAACGCACAAAAGTCTCACGTGAGCCTCTATATTGAAACAAATGAATATGATTTCCAAACAAGTGCAAGTAAATCCTATGTACATGATCTCTAATGCAAAATACCAGACTTCATATGTGAAAATCAAATTTAATGTAAACGTAGCGCCAATTTGAAATAGATGCAAAATCGTAGATTAAACAAAATGAAATTTAACATAAAAGTATAGCCAATTTGAAATAAAATGAAATATAATATGATGGTTTAACAAGAAGTATGATTTTGAAAAAATTAGTATCTTAACTTGTAGGCATGATTTGAAAGAAAATCTTGCAGGCATTATTTAAATCCTACAAGCATGATTTCTAAACATGTGTAAATAAATCCTGTGAACATGATTTCTAATGCAAAAATGATCAAATTTAAATATTCAACACATAATAAACGTTTTGGACGAAAATATAATTTATACAGATCAATACATAATCCAATATGCATGGTATCTAGATTGCAATTAGAAACATCTTATATGAACAAAACATTTAACACTTATACATATCATTTTATTTAAATTATCAAATTGATTTAAGAAAAATAAAGGAAGATTTAATAGGGGGTAACTTAGTGGCGAATTTATAGATAACATAAGACCTAGAGACGTATTGCTTTTTGTTCTTATAGGAATAATGTCTAGTAGAAATAATTTGAGAAATGTTAATCCTATAGGCATGATTTCTAATAGAAATAATTAAATTCATATTATTCCTATAGGCATGATTTCTAACAATTATGTATGTATCAGTCCTATAGGCATGCTTTCTATTTGAGATTACCTAATTAGGTATCAAGAAGAAAAAATAATAAAGAACATACAAACCCCGCCCCCATAAACCCCTTTTAATATTATTACAGCGTTATTACAATTATTACAAGATGATAAAAAAAATACGACACATGAAGAAGAAAAGAAAAATAAAAATAAGCTAATCCATAGCCCTCTCTTATTTCAGCAGCTCTTTGTTCCAAATTGAGAAGAACCTGTTAAACTAGTAGTATGGCAAAAATATACACATACAAATATATTCTCTACTCAAGGGATCATAACTTATTTAAAATTATAAAGCAAGCATGCGAATATACTAGATGATAAATTCCAGATATATATCGCTTACACAAGGAATTTCAGAATATATAAAGAACACACCAAGATATTAAGAGGATTCATATTTATTGTAATAGAAGACAAGTAGGGAATGCGGAGCAACTAACCAGTTAAAAACAGTATAACAATAATCGTGGCTTTAAGAAGCGCCTTTTCAACCATTAATACCCAAACCTCAACACATCAAGATCACTAGAATCTCGTGGATTCTGAGCAATGCTTGTGTTGAAGAGGGACAGAGAAAAAAAATTAATAGAGGAGTAAAGAATATATATAAAAAAAATTGAAAGTCCCTTTTTGAAAGTAGAAAAATTCTAATATTATGTTGTTGGAGGAATAGTAGTATATCGTGAGGAGAAGAGAAGAGAAAGGCATGCATATATAACAAAAAAATGCAAGCAACTAAAGGGAAAGAAATTATTCAGCATAACTGATTAAAGAAATTTCCTTAATTAAGAATAATTGAATGAATATTGACATCAAATCAAAGCTATTACAAATTACACTCAAAATGGGACTTGAGTTACCATAACAGTTGGGTACCAAAAGGTTTTTCACACAAGATAAGATATTAGGTTGCCATATTTATCATATAACATTGTTCCATTCAAGCTTAAATAGGCAGGAAATCAAGGACGAGGGATTAATGGAGAGGAATAATTATTCACGGAGATACTAATTGAATTTACTTAGGGATATCACCTATCACAGTACTAAGCTGTCATCCATGATTATTTAAAGATAGGGGGGAGGGAATTTAACTAAAGATGATTCTTTTTCCCTTTACCCAAGCAAAGCTGAAATCAGTTAAGGAATGAGATCAATCAATCACTATGATTTTCCTTAAATAAACAATTAGCATAAGTCCAATAATAATTTGACATAAATAGAACGTACAGTCAACTATTCTGCTCAATTAGAGGAAAAGGAAAACTGATCTATCAATTGCCATAATTTAAAATGAGCAACAAGCTAAACACATAGATGGGAAGGAATACAAATCAAAAGAATATTGAGTTACCATGTTCTTTTAGGTGCAAAGTTGTCACAATATTATACGGATTAAAACCAAAAGTTGCCACAATTAATAAATAAATAAATCATCCTAAATAACAGTCGAAACTGGAGAGAATAAAATTACACAAAGTAACCAAGTAGATGTGTACATGACTCTAGAGAAACATAACGAACACACACTAAGAAATAGTATATTTAATTTTAATGTAAGAAAAGACTAACGTAAGCATATATAACTCTAATATGTAATATGTAAAATATGGTTGTAAAATTAATTTTAACAAATCAAACACATGCAAGAGCATGTAATTTGAATATGTAAAACAGAGATACGTAATCAATCTATTGAGATAACCAAGGGAGTTTGAGGGGCTGATCCAGCGTAGAAAAATGAGAAGAGAGAGACGATGGGGAGCGGTTTGGAGGGGAAGCGAACTGAATTTGTGGCTGGGAAGAAGAAAAGCAGAGAGGAAGGCGGGTGGTGGTGCGAGGGCGGCTGTTTATGGTGGGTTTCGGGTGCTTGGGTGGTGACGGGGAAGAAAAGAAAAGGGAGGAGAAGATCTGATAGTTTTCCGGTTCTGGGGGTTGGAAATTTTTGAGGGTGGCGTTGATGGAAGGGAAAGAGAGGAGGGAGATCAACCGGTGAGGGTTGGAGGTTTTCTGGCAATGGGGAGGATGGAGATGGAGAGGGTGCGGCGGCCATTTTGGGAGAGAAGGGAAAACAGCGGGGGTCTGTTGGTGTGGTGTAGCAGCGGGAGAAATGGAGATGCAGAGGAAGAGAGGAAAGAGCGGCTGTTGGTGGCGTAGTCCGGTGGTGTGCGACAGGGAGAAGAAGGTGCAGCTGCCGCTCGTGGTGGCTGCCAGAGAAGAAAGCGACGAGGGAGAGGATTTGGTGCGGCTGCTGCTTGTGGTCGCGAGGGAGAAGAGGTTTTCCGTCCAAACAGTGGCCGGATTTGGTGGTCGGCGAAGAGAGGGAGGTAGGCGGCGGCTAGGTTAGGTGGGAAGGGGAAGAATGAAAAATGTTTAGGGTTTGGGGGTGTATGTGATGAAATAGGAAAATAATTTAGGATTTCATATCAACCGTTGGATCAAATCAAATGGACGGCTAAGATCAAGATTTAGTTAATGGGTTGGGTTGTGGGCATATCCACAGGTCGCGAATTGGGTTAGAAATTAATTTAGGCTAGAATTGAAGTTAAATAATAGCCAAAATTGATTAAATGTGGCTAAAATTGAATAGAAAGTGGCTAGAATTTAAATAAATTTGATGAAATTAGAATTAGCTGCTATTAAATTAATAAATATACTACACTTTAATAAATAGATAATAAAATAGTTTAAATTATAGGAAAAATCATATAAATATTATTAATAATATAAATATATCCTAAATTTGTGTAAACTTTTGTAAATATCACATAATTAAATTATTATATTTACAAATAATTTTATTACTAGAAAATTAAGTTATCAAATATTATAAAAATCATATTATTAACATAAATAATTTATAAATTATTATTCAAATAAATTTGAAAAATTTAGTAAAATTAGGTAAATAGTTTATTAAGTAAAGAATATATTTCACGATAAGGGCGCATATTAATACGAAATATATTATATACGACGTAGTTATCTAATATCAAAAAATTAAAATTTAATATGAGTCCTATATATGTAACTTGAAATAATTTTCACAATTATGATAATAAATTATCTTATAAATATAAAAGTAAGTCAAATATTTGCGTAATAAATAAATAAATAAATAAAATATATATATAAGCAGCATATTATGGCGTAGGTAGGTCAAAATTGGGTGTCAACAGACACCATGCCGTCTAGAGTCCACCAGTTTATTATGGCTCTGAACCCAGAATACATAGAGGCGTGCATCACAGCTACACTGCGGGAAGATATGGACATTGCTCGGGTGCATGCCTTTGCCCAGACTATTGAGGGCCTTAGACAGCGGCAACAGGATAGTAGATGAATAAATCAGGAGCAGCGTCACAGAGATAGATCAGATGAAATACAGAGGGAGATTTAGAGGGGACCCAGGCCCCAGTTGTCAGACAGGCCGCCTAGACCCCCACCTCCATCACAACAACAGAGGGGTAGATTCATTCGCCAAGGACAGTCAGAGTCCGGCGGAAGTTCTCGAACGGTAGATTCACCTCAGCAGAGGAGGGCAGAGCAGAGCAGGTACACACCCCCACCTTGCGCTATTTGCAGTCGACACCACACTGGAGCTTGCAGATATGGCTCCACAGAGTGTTATATATGCGGGCAGGAGGGTCATGTGATGAGAGACTGTCCAGACAGAGGTCAGGGTAGCCAAGATAATCAGGACAGGGCGTCAGTAGGGCCGCGAGCTCCAGCAGCCTCGGTAGGGCGTAGGCCCTCAGGTCCAGCAGGTAGAGGCTGAGGTAGATCAGGGGCCTCTAGTTCAGGTACTGGCCCAAGCCGTACCTATGCATTACCAGGGAGGCAGGACTCAGAGGCGTCTCCAGATGTGGTGACTATTTTCTCATACCCTGCTTATGTATTGATTGATTCAGGATCTACTTTGTCCTACGTTACCCCATTTGTGGCTCGGAAGTTTAGTGTTGCACCAGAGTTACTTCAGCAACCTTTTTCAGTATCTACACCTGTCGGTGACTCCATTATAGCCAGAAGGGCTTATCGAGGGTGTACAGTAGGGGATGCTGATCGTCAGACTATAGTATATCTGGTAGAATTGGAGATGATTGATTTCGATGCCATTATGGGTATGGATTGGTTGGTGTTGTGCTATGCCAATGTAGAATGCTAGACCAAGATGGTCCGATTCCACTTTCCAGGGCAGGCAGTACGAGAGTGGAAGGGCAGTACAGCTATGCTAAAAGGTAGGTTTATTTCCTACCTTCAGGCGAGGAAGTTGATAGCTAAGGGATGCATTTACCACATAGTCAGAGTCCAGGATGTTCGGGTAGAGCCTCCGACTCTCCAGTCTGTTCCAGTGGTTAATGAATTCCCTAACGTATTTTCAGATGAGCTACCTGGTATTCCCTTGGAAAGAGAAATAGATTTTGCAATTGATTTTCTACCAGGCACTTAGCCCATATCAATCCCTCCATATCGTATGGCTCCTTCTGAACTTAGATAATTAAAGGAGCAGCTGAAAGATCTGTTAGATAAGGGCTTTATCAGGCCGAGTATTCCACCTTAGGGTGCGCCAGTTCTATTTGTGATAAAGAAGGATGGCTCACTCCGCATGAGTATAGATTACTGGCAATTGAATGAGGTTATAGTCAAGAATAAGTATCCTCTTCCCAGAATAGATGATTTGTTTGATCAGTTACAGGGGGCCAGATATTTCTCCAAGATTGACTTACGGTCCGAATACCATTAGGTTTGACTTCGTGCAAGGGACATTCCAAAGACTGCCTTTAGGACCAGATACGACCATTTCGAATTCCTAGTCATGTCCTATGGGCTGACGAATGCTCCCGCAGTATTCATGGACCTGATGAACAACATCTTCAGACCATACCTGGACCTGTTCGTGATAGTGTTTATTGACGATATTCTGGTGTATTCTCACTCAGAGGTAGACCACTAGGATCATTTGCGAACAGTGCTCCAGATTCTCAAGGATCGTCAGCTGTATGCCAAGTTCTCTAAATGTGAATTTTGGCTAAACTCAGTAGCTTTCTTGGGGCATATTGTGTCGGATGCTGGTATACAGGTAGACACGCAGAAAATAGAAGCAGTAAAAACGTGGCCCAAACCTACCACTCCGATCGAAGTCCGCAGTTTTCTGGGATTAGCAGGGTACTATAGAAGATTTGTTGAGGGATTCTCCACCATAGCGGCACCTCCGACAAAGCTGACACAAAAAAAAAGTAAAGTTTTAGTGGACGGAGGCATGTGAGCAGAGTTTCTAGGAATTGAAAGACAGGTTGACCTCCGCCCCAGTATTAGCATTGCCAGAAGGTACAGAGGGTTATGCAGTTTATTGTGATACTTCTGGTATTGGGTTAGGATGTGTGTTGATGCAGCATGGTAAGGTAATTGCTTATGCTTCTAGATAGCTGAGGAAACACGAAAAGAATTATCCTACCCATGACCTGGAACTAACCGAAGTGATCCACGCCTTGAAGATATAGATACATTACTTGTATGGCGTCCATGTGGATATTTTCACTGATCATAAGAGCCTACAGTATATCTTCACTCAGAGGGAGTTGAATTTGCGGCAGCGTCGCTGGTTGGAATTGCTGAAAGATGATGATGTTAATATTCTGTATCACCCAGGAAGAGCCAACGTAGTAGCAGATGCCTATAGCTATAAGTCTATGGGGAGTTTGGAATACCTGCAGCTCGAGCAGTGGGAGTTGGCCAGAGAAATACACCAGTTAGCCAGTTTAGCCACTCGTGTAGCAGAAATAGAGGACAACAGAGCGGTAATTCAGAACACCGCAGTGTCGTCATTAGTTGTGGAGGTAAAGGAACGGCAGTATGAGGATCCTGACCTAGTTCAGCTTAAAGATAGAGTTCAGCAAGGAAAAGCGCCGGATTTTCAGGTAACTGAGGATGAAGTGTTGCGATGTAAAGGCCGCCTTTGTGTTCCAGATATTTCAGGGCTTCGCCAGCAGATTATGAGCGAGGTACATTACACCCGCTATTCTCTCCACCCAAGCGCGACGAAAATGTACAACGATATCAAAGAAATCTACTGGTGGCCAGGTATGAAGAGGGAAATAGCAGAATTCAAGGCCTAGTGTCCTAACTGCCAGCAAGTAAAAGAGAACACCAGAAATCAGGCGGGTTGACTCAAGACATAGATGTGCCTCTTTGGAAGTAGGAAGCAGTAAATATGGATTTTGTAGCATGATTACCCCATACCAGACATAGAAATGACTCGATTTGTGTAATTGTTGACAGACTGACAAAATCAGCCCATTTTCTACCAGTAAGGGCTACCTTCTCTGCCGAAGATTATGCTGAATTGTACATTAGAGAAATAGTCAGACTGCACGGTGTTCCCGTGTCCATTATCTCTGACAGAAGGGCGCAATTCACAGCTAAATTTTGGCAATCATTTCAGAGAGGCCTGGGAACACAGATTAACCTGAGCACAGTTTTCCTCCCTCAGACAGATGGATAGGTAGAACACACTATTCAGACGCTCGAGGATATGTTACGAGCATGTGTATTGGACTTTGGAGGTAGCTGGGATGAGCACCTACCACTTATTGGGTTTTCTTATAACAATAGTTACCACTCAACTATCCAGATGGCACCCTATGAGGCTGTGTATAGGTGAAAATGCAGATGTTGATGTGCGGCGCAGAAACCTGGAATTTAATGTGAATGACTGGGTGTTTTTGAAAGTTTCTCCAATGAAAGGGGTGATGAGATTCGGCAAGAAAGGTAAACTCAGCCCGAGATTTGTTGGGCCCTATCAGATTCGCCAAAGAATAGGCCAAATAGCATACGAGTTGAACTTACCTCTAGAATTAGAGTCTGTTCATCCAGTTTTCCCCGTGTCTATGCTGAGGAAGTATATAGGAGACCCCTCCAGAGTTGTCCCAGTTCAGGATGTCCAGGTTACGGAAGAGATGGCTTATGAAGAGGTCCCATTAGCCATACTAGACAGGCAGATTCGCAGGTTGAGAACTAAAGATATTGCTTCTGTCAAAGTATAATGGCGTAATAGGAACCGAGAGGAGATGACTTGGGAAGCAGAGGAAGATATGAAAGTCAGATATCCAAAACTATTCCAGACTTAATCAGCCAGAGCTACATTAGTATTATTGTGTTATAAATTGCCTTTTATTATGTGAATAAATGAAATAGTTGGCTTTCGTGATGAATACTAATATTGTGTGGAGTACTATTGGACTTTTCTGCATTTCAGGTTTTTGAGATAGTCCATATTACAGGGGAAACTCTGTAGAAATTTTTCTAGAACAAGTCAAGTAAGTTGGAATTCTTGCAGGTAGAAGTTTACATTCCAGGACGAATGTTCTTAAGGGGGGAGAATGTTACACCCCGTAAATTCTTTACATTTAGTTGGCCTATTCGCATGTTCTTTAAGAGTTTTATAATGCCATACATGCTAGAAAAAGGCCCGGGAGAAAACCGGACGAGCGCCACGTTGAACCAAACAAAGAGGAGGCTGGCCAGACCCCCTCCGCGATGTCCAACATGTCATAGAGGGATCACCTCCGCGATGGCTAGCGTGCCAAAGAGGTGAGGTTCAGCCTCAAGTATATAAACCCCTCCACTTTGGTTTTTATTGATAATTATCATAAATTCCAGAGAGTAACTAAAAAATCGAGGGTACGAGGGATTTCATTGAAATTCCGTTCGTTTACGCTATTAAACGCGGTGAAAACTCGAATTAATTTACGCTATTAAACGCGGTGCAAACTCGAATTAATCTTCGGTAGTGAAGTATTAAGTTGTCGGGAGCATTCCTGCGGAGTTAGTTTCATGAAATTCGGTCGGTGAATCGTCGTCATACCAAGCTAAGGTAAGTGGAATTTCTCCAAATTAGTGTCAATATACTCCTAGCCCTAAAGTGAGCATTTCTCCCTTCTGGACTTCCGAGAAATAGCGAGTTTTCTGCCGTTTTTCGATAAGTCAAAGTTTGGGCTCTATATATATATTCAAAGTAGTATTTTCTTCTAGAATATTGATGAATTAAGTTCTAATTGCTATGACTGTGAATATAGTTGGAAGAAATAGCTTAATATTGGCCGAGTTACGCTAGTTAGCTGGGAAGCCGACAACTGAGGTATGTAAAGCTAGTTTCTTTGGTAAGTTAGTAATTCTAGTATTGTAAAACAGAATAAACTCTAGAAGGAAGTTCCAGAAGCCGAGTATTAAGTATGTTTGTGTTGTTATGTCTTATTCAGAATAAAAGTCAGTAAATTAGTATTAAACAACGAGATATTATTTCAGACTCAGTACCAGATTCAGTTTAATTCAGCCAGAGAATCAGAATAGGATATCAAAACATAAACAGTATTATCAGATTAATTATACATGTTATATGTGATTATTGTTGCTTGTTGAGACCTGATTGTGTTATGTGGGCACCCATAGAGCTTTCTTTCTGCCCCAGGGTTAATAGCTGTGTTGACTCACCCGCCAAAGGGTGAGGATACGTCACTCCAAGGAGTGGAGTGTCGTCCGTAGTATGAAGAAGATGGGATGCAACATTACCCATAGCAGGCTGATCAGCATTACATTATACCCTGTCGAGCGCTTGCGCCCAGGGCACAGATTACAGATTACAGATTACAGGTACAGATCTCAGATTACAGTTATAGGAGTCCTCCGGACTCAGATATAGTTATAGTCAAGGGCCCATAGAGCCCAAGCGGCATACCCAGGGGGCCGGCGGGATGCTCGTAGTTATTAGGTGAGTGGAGTGAATTTATTTTTGGATAGTTTGATCTGGGTAGGGGTATATAGATTGCCTGTTGATTGCCACCTTCCGGCTTATGGGGGCTGGTATAGGTTCTTGTATGCTAGATATATATATATGTGTGTGTGTGTGTGTGTGTGTGTGTGTGTCTGTGTTACTTATTAAGTTGATAAATAGCAGGACGCCGCATTGACAGGTATGATTCTTATCTTTTTTCCAGTACAGTTAAGCTCGGTATAGATTCTGCTATTCCAGACAGTCTTATCTATCCTCTGTCATTTTAGTAACTTCCAGTTTACTTTTTATCTTCAGTTATGTTTAGTTTGCTTTGAATACTTAGTACCAGTGGTACTGATACCCATTTGGGGGCACTGCATTACTTGCCTGCAGGTACTCATAGACGAGGAGTCGATCCCTCGTAATTCCAGCTAGCACACAGAGTCATCAGCTCCTGTCATCCGAAGCTAGACAGTTAGAGGTTTATTTCTTTTCTTTTGTTGAACAGTATGGGTAGGTCGGGGCCTTGTCCTGACCATCTTATCAGTATTCTTAGGGGCTTGCAGATTGTATATTCCCTGTGGTTAGCTTTACCGGTCATGTCAGGCCATGTGTGTGTTCTTTGGTTTGTTTATGAAGGTCCTGTGGGGCCTTATTCAGTTTGTAGTGGTGACCTTGTCGGTCATGTAGCAGTTTAGCACTTGTTTTCTTGATTCAGAAATAACTACACAGCATGGTGGCCTTGTTGGCCCGCTTAGGTTCCCTAGTGATTCAGTTGTTTTTGGTAGCTGTTGTTTCTTACAAGTGGTTATAGGCCTAGTCAGTCGGAGGCCGTATTTACAGCCGTGATATAGCCCGTCATTTTCTTGAATCCAGAGTTAGAGCCAGCTTGGCACCAGAAGTGCTCAGGCTCAGCTAGTCCAGTAGTCCAGGTCCTAGTAGGGCACCAGGTGCCAGTCATGCCTCCCAAGTCGGGGCGTGACAAGAATGATCCTTGCTGACTGATGTGAAAGCTAGGCAAGATGAGGACCCTATTTTTGTAAAGTTAAAGGAAGTCGTTCAGAATCAGAAGGTAGAAGTCTTCTCCAAAGGAGGAGATGGTGTCCTTTTATATCAGGGTCACTTGTGTGTTCTGGACATTGATGATTTGAGAAATTGGATGTTGTAGGAGGCTCATGATTTTAGATATTCGATACATCTAGGTGCGACCAAGATGTACCGTGACCTATGGGAGGTCTATTTGTGAAATGGCATGAAGAAGGACATCGCAGAATTTGTAGCTAAGTGTCCAAACTGTCGGCAAGTGAAGGTTGAGCACCAGAGATCGGGAGGTGTGCTTCAGGATATCAGTATCCCAACTTGGAAGTGGGAAGAAATTAATATGGACTTCATAACAAGGTTTTCTCACACTCTTCGATAGTATGATTCCATTCGGGTGTTTGTGGACAGGTTGACCGAAGCTGCTCATTTTTTACCGGTCAAAACCACTGATTCTATCACACCCTGCCTTGGGGGGTATGACAGGCACCTGGTGCCCTACTAGGACCTGAACTGCTAGACTGCTGAGCCTGGGCACATCTGGTGCCTGGCTGGCTCTAACTCACATTTCTGGAAACAAAGGGCTATGTAACGGCTGTAAACACAGCCCCCGGCCAATTGGCCTATAGCCTCCTGTACCTGTAATGACAGCTAACCAGAAACATGCAACTATAGGGAAACCTATGCGGGCCGACAAGGCCACCATGCTGTCTAGTTATCTACAACGCAACAAGAAAATACTAGAAGGCTACGTGACCGGCAAGGTCACCACTACTGTCGGGTTATGGCCCCACACGACCAACATAAAAAAAAAGTAAAAGTACTAACGGCTATACAATTGCACGGCCTCACACGACCGGCTCAACTGACCACAGGAAAATATATACAACTGCAAGCCTCTAGGAATAACAATAAAAACGATCGAGACAGAGCCCCGACCTACCCATACTGTACAACAAAATAAAACGAAATACACCTCTGGAATTCAGTCTCCGGATGACAGGAGCTGAATACTCGATCGCTGACAGGAATCACGAGGGATCGCCTCCTCGTCTGTGAGTACCTGCAGGCAAGTAATGCAGCGCCCCACCAGGCGTCAGTACCGCTGGTACTGAGTATGTAAAGCAATAATTGAAAGGAACATCTGAAAACAACAATACAACTGATGAAACTAAAATAGGAAGGAATAGATTAACTGTCTGATAATGTAAATCATACCTTCTCTTAATTATACTGGAAGGAGTAGGAGTCATACCTGGAGACGTGTCATTCTACTACCGATCTACTCATAACTAATGTAACATGGCATGACATAACATAACATAACATAGCACACACAAACCTTACCCGGCCCTCATAAGCTGGGAAGTACAACCAGCACATAATCTATACCCCTACCCCAGTCATCCCATCTCCTGTAATCGCTGTAAGCATCCTGCCGGTCCCCTGGGTATGCACTTGGGCTCACTGAGCCCTAGACTATAACTGCATCTGAGTCCGGAGGACTCCTGAATCAACACCCGGGCGTATCCGCTCGACAAGGGTGTGTAAGGGCCGATCAAGGCACAATATGGGGAAAACTGGCATCCCATCTTCGTCCCCTGTGGGACGGCATGCCACTCCGTAGAGAGACGTACCCTCGTCCTCTGGCGGATGAGTCAATACAACTATTAACCCTGGGGCGGTCATGGATGCTAGGTAATCCAACCCCAAAACAATACAACAGTCTCAACTGGTAATACTATCTGCATATCCCATATACTGAAGCTAATAGTAGTAAAGTATTTGTACATACTATATACTGAGCTAGTAATAGTAATATGTACATACTTAACACATGCTGAGAGTGACAATAGTATGCATATATAATATATAATCTTCTGCCATACCGTACTGAGTCTAATGCTGGACAAGATATAGTCTCTCTGCTAAAAACCATGCTGTATGCTGAGTTTCTATAGTAACATGATTTGCTATTTCTAATATGTTTTCTAAACTTCATTTTAACCTATCATTCTACTTCTGAGATGTCTTACAGATATTACATTTCTTTACTGGGTTTCAACTGAATACGATAATATCCTGACATTTTGTACTATATCATATACTGAGCATGCTGTGCAGTTCCTAACACTTGTATTAGAATCTATATCATGCTAACAAGTTTCGTGCTAATTATAACCTGATGCTTCTAATATCGTACCAACATTCATAATAAACACAACACATGACTTCTGAATATTCTACTGGCCTTTAAATTGCTTTACTATACCGAGATTTACTAACTTGCCGAGGAAACTAGCTTTACATACCTTCGTTTTTGATTTCCCGACTAACTGGCGTAGCTTGGTCGGTATTTCAGCTATTCCTCCCAACTACATTCATATATATATATATCAATTAATACCAAATATAACTTTATTTTAAATGAACAACGTCACTTCGATGTAATTTATAGCCTAAACTTAGGCTTTTTGAAAGACAGTCGAAAACTCGCTATTTTTCAGAGGTTCAGAAGGGAGAAATATTCACTTCACCGCTAGAAACACATAGACACTTGTTTGGAGCAATTCTACTTACCTTAGCTCGGTGGCTCGATGATTCGTCGGTCGTATTTCACGAAACTAAATCCGTAGGAATGCTCTCTGCTGCTAAATACCTCAGTATCTGGGGTTAATTTGAGTTTGGACAATGTTTGGCAACGTAATCGAACGATTATATGTTAACCTCCTTCGTCCCTCTCTGTTTTCCTACGGTCTCTGGAAATTTTTATAAGTTTTAATGGATTAAAACCGAAGTGGGGCTTTATATAATTGGGCCTGGACAAGGCCAATGTGTCACGGAGCCAATGCGGAGGCTCCACCTCCGTGACACGTTGCCATCGCGGAGGGGCTCTGCCTTGGCTCCTTCCGCGATGGTTCGACAGGTGTCTCGTCCGATCTTTTTCCCGGGCCTTTCTTTAGCACGTATAGCCTTCAAATATGCTTAACTAACGCACGAATAGGCCATCTAGGTGCCGGAAATCTTACGGGGTATAACATTCTCCCCCCTTAAGAACATTCATCCTCGAATGTAAACTTTTATCTAGAGGACCTCTCAATTTACTTATTTAGAAAAAGTTTTGGCAGAGTCTCCCCTGTAATGTGGACTATACCAAAAACCTGAAACGCAGAAAAGTCCAACACAGGTACTGCACGCAATACTTTTAGATTCATTGGATAGCTAAACATCAATCTTTCTCATTTATACATATACAACCATAAGGTACCACATAAGTAATAATACGGACATACCTGTCGCCTGACTAGGCCTGGAATAAGTGAGGATACCTGTTCTTCATATCTTCCTCCGCTTCCCATGTCATTTCCTCTCGGTTCCTGTTACGCCACAATACCTTGACAGACGCAATATCTTTAGTCCTCAATCTGCGAATCTGTCTGTCTAGGATAACCCTGGAACCTCTTCATAGGCCAGCTTTTCTGTAACCTGAATATCCTGGACTGGAACTGCTCTGGATGGGTCTCCTATGCATTTCCTCAGCATAGATACATGGAAGAACGGATGAACGGATTCTAGTTCTGGAGGCAAGTTCAACTCATATGCTACTCGGCCTATCCTTCGATGAATCTGATAAGGCCCAACAAATCTTGGACTGAGCTTACCTTTCTTGCCGAATCTCATAACCCCTTTCATCAGTGATGCTTTTAAAAATACCCAGTCGTCCACCTTGAATTCCAGGTTTCTGCGCCGCACATCTGCATATGACTCCTGGCGACTCTTGTGCAGTCAGTAGGCATTCTCTAATAAGCTTTACCTTCTCTTCTGACTGCTGAACAATGTCTGGCCCAATCGACGCCGGTTCTCCTATTTCAAACCAGCCAACCGGCGATCGGCACTTCCGCCCGTATAAAGCCTCGAAAGGCGCCATTTGGATAGCTGAGTGATAGTTATTATTATAAGAAACTCAATTAGGGCAAATGCTCAACCCAGCTACTACTGAAATCTAACACACACGCTCGCAACATATCTTCGAGCGTCTGAATTGTGCGGTCCGCCTGTCCATCTGTCTGAGGGTGGAATGCTGTGCTCAAGTTAATCTGCATTCCCAAACCCTTCTGAAATGACTGCCAGAATCTAGCCGTAAACTGTAGCACTCTGTGCAATCTGACTATCTCTCGGATATACAACTCCGCGTACTCTTCGGCCGAGAAAGTAGTTCTTACTGGCAGGAAATGAGCTGATTTAGTCAATCTGTCGATTGTTACCCATATAGAGTCATGTCTGTATCTAGCACGGGGTAATTCTACCACAAAATCCATATTTATTGCTTCCTATTTCCAGAGAGGCACAACTATGTCTTGAATCAAACCGCCTGGTTTCTGATGTTCTGCTTTCACCTGCTGGCAGTTAGGACACCGGGCTAAAAATTCAGCAATTTCTTTTCTTTTCTTTTCTTTTCTTTTTTTTTCTTATCTAGCCACCTGTAGTTTTCCTTGATATCATGGTACATTTTTTTGTCGTTCCAGGGTGGAGAAAATAGTTGCTGGCGCAGTGCACCTCATTCATGATCTGATGGCGGAGGCCTAAAACATCTGAAACACATAGACGACCTTTACAACGTAGCACTCCACCCTCTGTTATTTGCGAATCTGGCGCTTCCCTTGCAGGATTCTGTCCTTAAGCTAGACCAGGTCAGGATCTGCATATTGCCGTTCTTTCACCCCCACAACTAACGACGACACGGCGGTGTTCTGGATTACTGCTCTGTTGTCCTTCATTTCTATCACACAAACGGCTAAATTGACCAATTGATGTATCTCCCTGACCAACTCCCATTGCTCGGGTTGCATATACGCCACATTCCTACTAGATCCATAGCTAAGAGCGTTTGTTGCCTCATTACCTTTTCTTGACTGATATAACATTTTCATATTTAGAGAGCTCGGCATATAATTGACGGTCATACTGGCTTGTCTTGCCGAAGAGATCAACAGGTAGTTTACCGGCGTAACTAGAGCTTATCTGGCCTTCTGGCCACATGCTAAGGCTACTTGTTGCTGTGATAACCTAAACGACCGTCTGCGCACCTTGTGCCTTTATCTACTCAGAGGATCCTGATATTGATCATGACCTCTAATGATCTGGCTGCCTAACCTTAAATAACTGAATAGTCGGGTTGAATGACCCGAATGTGGCAGTAGTCTAACAATGCTCTAACTGTTCTACTTGAGTACTTATAGTTCATGCATACTGCAGACTTGTGAGCATCAAATTGCTTTGTTATTTTACTTGAACCACTATAAGGCTGGGCTTAATCAAACTTACTCCCAGGCGATCAATCTTTGGATCTTCACGGGGAGTCTACTGATCCCTTGGTCTTAATAAACACTATACTAGCAGGGTACTATCACTTTCTTACACCTTGTGTGTATCCACTTGGATTTATACTGCTATTCTGGGGAATTCTCGGTCTTATGAGCTATTCTGTAAATACTGGCCTTGTACTAGGGCTTTGTATCTGAATACCTTACAAGAACTAGCTGAAGTACTAGTCTGTCACTGACTACTGATGTGGACCCTTTCTTGGGGTGCCCACGGGCTTGTCTGACTCAGACGGCTGGCTAACTTGCGGGGTGTTCCACGTAATAATTACTAGGTTGACTAAGGTTGACTCTCACCTACAAGGATGGGAAAATGATGTACGACCACTTAACATACTGGAAAAATTCTGGTTCTGGCATATGTGATAATGCTAATAAATTTTAGGGGTGCTTCCCTACCAGTACAAGCGCCAGCTAGTCGTTAGACCATCTAACTGTGCCCTTATCATCTAGCCATCTGATTCAGGCCATTAACTCTGGTAAGCTTCTACAGCCTAGATCTGGAAACAACACATAAGTCTATTAACTTAATAATCGAGAACTGAGATAGTTTCTATGACTTTATACGTAATTCACACTTAACCTGCCCTTTCTATTCTCCTTTCCCTTTCTCTTCTCTTTTCTTCTTTTCTTCTCTTTTTATTTTTGACAAGGGGTCCTGCAATGCAATTCGTATATACTTCCCAGCACTAATATGCATCTGTGTGATTGTAACCCCTATTAGCAGCTGCTCACAACATATTTATTACCTGCACAGATATATATTAATAAATACGTACAATACATACTGAATTCTGTGGTGATACGTAATCTCTGACACACTTTACTAAATCTCATATTGTACATGATATACTGCTTCTATAGTCTAACAATACCTCCTGCCTTCTCTTAACATTTCATTGTATTGTCACCCCATTCGGAAAGTAACAAACATAAACACTTTGGTTATTGTCTGCTGTTTGAAAGTCCGCCACTCTTGCGATGTGGGGTCAACATTCGAATCTTGTGGCCTTACTTGGCATATATTGAGAGCCCATGACTGTCTGCTGGGCCTTATCTCTAGGCCACACTAGATTAAATTCGCTGTATCGGTAACTTCTTAACTTCTCCATAGCGGACATACTGCGGTATTCTGAACCGCAATCTTACTGTCAGCCCGAGGTCTAATCCCTAATACGATATTTTATCAATCCGGGGGTAATTCTAATTTCCCCACAAGATCTGACATTCCTGCTTCTTCCCCTCATCTTACTTAAGCTGAACTCTAGGGTTCAAGGTACCTGCTCTTCATTGTTAACAAGATTACTGGTCAAGTACCAGTTCATACTTCCCTTGACTTGCAGTCAGACCTATCTGATTCACATGACCTCTCCCCCTTTCGATATCACAACTGGATCATATCTATAATCTTGCAGGTATATCTTGCTGTCTATTAGCGTATATGGCGGACTTGGCCTTTTTCTGGCTCAAATTTGACTATTACTAGGCATTCATTACTGACAGGTCCTTTACCCCTGCTTCGGGTAAGCTAACAGTCTTACTTTCTCTTTACGCTCACTAACACTTACTGGAATTAATCAATCTACCTTCACTTACTGCTTGACTTGGCAACCCCATCTCAAGTCTTATGCCCCTTTACTATACTGGAATCAAGTTCAAGAGGTAGGAATAGCCCTTTTCTTATTGCAACAAATAAAGACATTTAACTATACCATATCCGAAAAGATGTATTTGGGATTCCTGCATTTCCCTCTCTTTTTTATACTTACCTGGTGGTCTGACCTTGTCTGTAATCTTAATTAGATCTTATATAGCTAATAAGTAAATCAACTCGTATGTACATTATACTTCTGACTTCCTATTCTGACAGTATCAACGTATACTAGGAATAGTACCGATAAAGGTATCACGCTGGGAGGTCTCTGGTACCTCCTGCTGCTGCTGTAGTTATCATGTAACTGGTTGATGCCCTCTTCTGTTGCTATATCTGATCTTCTGCCTGTAATAGAGTAATGTTGATCTGTCTTTGTATCTGTAATCAAAGAATACGGTAAGTTTTTAGGGACTCAACCCTATACTGTACCGCTCTAAAGCACGACTGACTGAGAAGGAAGGGTAACCATCCTATCATGCCTCACAGCCTCCTGCCTATAGTATGTGGTGCACAACACATCCATAGACAAGACTCTACTTAGCACGGCTTGCAGACTCCCTGGGACACAGCCTGGCTTTGATACCAAGTTTGTCACACCCCGCCTTGGGGGGTATGACTGGCACCTGGTGCCCTACTAGGACCTGAACTGCTAGACTGCTAAGCCTGGGCACATCTGGTGCCTGGCTGGCTCTAACTCACATTTCTGGAAACAAAGGGCTATATAACGGTTGTAAACACAGCCCCCGGCCCATTGGCCTATAGCCTTCTGTACTTGTAATGATAGCTAACCATAAACATGCAACTATAGGGTAACCTCTGCGGGCCGACACGGCCACCATGCTGTCTAGTTATCTGCAACTCAACAATAAAATACTAGAAGGCTACGTGACCGGCAAGGTCACCACTACTGTCGGGTTATGGCCCCACACGGCCAACACAAAAAAAAAAGTAAAAGTACTAACGACTATACAACTGCATGGCCTCACATGACCAGCTCAGCTGACCACAGGGAAATATATACAACTGCAAGCCTCTAGGAATAACAATAGAAATGATCGGGACAGAGCCCCGACCTACCCATACTGTACAACAAAAGAAAACAAAATACACCTCTGGAATTCAGTCTCCGGATGACAGGAGCTGAATACTCGATCGCTGACAGGAATCACGAGGGATCGCCTCCTCGTCTGTGAGTACCTGCAGGCAAGTAATGCAGTGCCCCACCGGGCGTTAGTACCACTGGTACTGAGTATGTAAAGCAATAACTGAAAGGAACATCTGAAAATAACAATACAACTGATGAAACTAAAATAGGAAGGAATAGATTAACTGTCTGATAATGTAAATCATACCTTCTCTTAATTATACTGGAAGGAGTAGGAGTCATACCTGGAGACGTGTCGTTCTACTGCCGATCTACTCGTAACTAATGTAACATGGCATGACATAACATAACATAACATAGCACACACAAACCTTACCCGGCCCCATAAGCCGGGAGGTACAACCAGCACAGAATCTATACCCCTACCCCGGTCATCCCATCTCCTGTAATCGCTGTAAGCATCCCGCCGGTCCCCTGGGTATGCACTTGGGCTCGCTGAGCCCCTGACTATAACTGCATCTGAGTCCGGAGGACTCCTGAATCAACACCCGGGCGTATCCGCTCGACAGGGGTGTGTAAGGGCCGATCAAGGCACAATATGGGGAAAACTGGCATCCCATCTTCGTCCCCTGCGGGACGGCATGCCACTCCGTAGAGCGACATACCCTCATCCTCTGGTGGACGAGTCGATACAGCTATTAAACCTGGGGCGGTCATGGATGCTAGGTAATCCAACCCCAAAACAATACAACGGTCTCAACTGGTAATACTATCTGCATATCCCATATACTGAAGCTAATAGTAATAAAGTATTTGTACATAGTGAGCTAGTAATAGTAATATGTACATACTTAACACATGCTGAGACTGACAATAGTATGCATATATAATATATAATCTTCTGCCATACCGTATTGAGTCTAATGCTGGACAAGATATAGTCTTTCTGCTGAAAACCATGTTGTATGCTGAGTTTCTATAGTAACATGATTTGCTATTTCTAATATGTTTTCTAAACTTCATTTTAACCTATCATTCTACTTCTGAGATGTCTTACAGAAATTACATTGCTTTACTGGGTTTCAACTGAATACGATAATAGCCTGACATTTTGTACTATATCATATACTGAGCATGTTGTGCAGTTCCTAACACTTGTATTAGAATCTATATCGTGCTAACAAGTTTCGTGCTAATTATAACCTGATGCTTCTAATATCGTACCAACATTCGTAGTAAACACAACACATGACTTCTGAATATTCTACTGGCCTTTAAATTGCTTTACTATACCGAGATTTACTAACTTGCCGAGGAAACTAGCTTTACATACCTTCGTTTCTGATTTCCCGACTAACTGGCGTAGCTTGGTCAGTATTTCAGCTATTCCTCCCAACTGCATTCATATATATATCAATTAATACCAAATATAACTTTATTTTAAATGAACAACGTCACTTCGATGTAATTTATAGCCTAAACTTAGGCTTATCGAAAGACGGTCGAAAACTCGCTATTTTTCAGAGGTCCAGAAGGGAGAAATATTCACTTTACCGCTAGAAACACATAGACACTAGTTTGGAGCAATTCTACTTACCTTAGCTCGGTGGCTCGACGATTCGTCGGCCGTATTTCACGAAACTAAATCCATAGGAATGCTCTCTGCTGCTAAATACCTCAGTATCTGGGGTTAATTTGAGTTTGGACAACGTTTGGCAGCGTAATCGAACGATTATATGTTAACCTCCTTCGTCCCTCTCTGTTTTCCTACGTTCTCTGGAAATTTTTATAAGTTTTAATGGATTAAAACCGAAGTGGGGCTTTATATACTTGGGCCTGGACAAGGCCAACGTGTCACAGAGCCAACGCGGAGGCTCCACCTCCGTGACACGTTGCCATCGCGGAGGGGCTCTGCCTTGGCTCCTTCCGCGATGGTTCGACAGGTTTCTCGTCTGATCTTTTTCCCGGGCCTTTCTTTAGCACGTATAGCCTTCAAATATGCTTAACCAACGCACGAATAGGCCATCTAGGTGCCGGAAATCTTACGGGGTATAACAAATTCCATGGAGGATTATGCCAAACTATACATCCGAGAGCTAGTTCAGTTGCATAGAGTGCCCTTGTCCATCATATCAGACAGAGGTACTCAGTTTACCTCTCAGTTCTGGAGATCGTTTCAAAAAGGATTTAGTACTCAGGTCAAGCTCAATACAACATTTCACCTGCAAATGGATAGTCAGGCGGAACGGACAATTCAGACTCTTGAGGACATGTTGAGGGAATATTTGATTGACTTCAAGAGTTGTTCAGATGACCATTTGCCTCTTATTGAGTTTGCATATAATAACAGCTACCATTCCAGCATTCAGATGGCTCCGTTTGAGGATCTCTATGGGCGGAGTTGTAGATAGCCTATTGGATGGTTTTGAAGTCGGTCAAGCTGTGATGATAGGACCATATTTAGTCCATGAGTACATGAAAAAGGTTCAGTTCATACAAGATAGGCTAAAATAGCTCAAAGTCGCCAAAAGTCCTATGTTGATATGAGAAGAAGAGAACTTAAGTTCGGAGTGGATGATTGGGTGTTTCTGAAGGTATCTCCCATGAAGATAGTGATGAAGTTTGGAAAGGAAGGAAAACTAAGCCCTCGTTATGTTGGACCCCACCGAATTGAGAAGCAGGCTGGCAAGGTGGCATCTGAATTGGAGTTGCCCTCAAAATTAGCTTCTGTTCATCCTATTTTTCATGTATCACTCTTAAAGAAGTGTTTGGGGGATCCAACCCTAGTTGTATCGGTGGAGAGTGTAGGTGTGAAGGACAGCCTTAGTTATGAGGAGGTTCCGGTAGAAATACTGGATCGGTAGGTTCGCAAGCTAATGAACAAGGAAGTAGCTTTAGTTAAAGTTTTATGGAGGAATCAGGATGTTGAGGGAGCTAGTGGGAAACCGAAGCAGATATGATGGCTAGATACCCACATTTATTTCCTACCAGCTCAGTTCCAGCTTGAGGTATCAGTTTTGACCCTAAAACTCTATTTAGTTTCATGTTCAGTTCATGTGCCTTAGTTTCTTTCATGTAAATGGATGTATGTATTAATTTAGTTCAATCATGAAGTTTAAAACGGAGTTACTCATTTCATCAGTTTTCAGCTTATATGATTAGTATTTGAGTATGGTGATTGCATTTCTCTACTTTTCTATATGATTTTCAACATTCAAGGATGAATGTTCCCAAGGAGGAGATATTGTTATACCCCGAAAGCCCAAAGATCGTACCCGAAAGTTTACACAGAGAAAATAGGATTTTCTACATCAGGTCACAGAACGAGTCATCCTATGACCCGTCAGGTTGACCACGAGTCATTAAGTGACTCGTGGTGAGGAGTTTTACTTGAATTGAAAATTTCTGGTTTTGAGTCCCCATGGACATGACCACGATTCATGGTCAGTCCTCACAACTCGTTGAGTCAGTTGTGGTCAGGGAGGGGGTTCAGGAAGGAGGACTTGGTCAATGCACTAACGGGTGGGTCACCACAAATGGTTGGGTGTACCACGAGTCGTGGTGTGCCTCGTGACGAGCCCAGTTAGGTTTTTGGAAATGAAGACCACAAGTCGTGGTCACCAGTAACAACTCATAGGGTCCCCCGTGGTAAGCCCCAGATAAGTTTTGGACAATGCACCCGATGACTGAGACCACGAGTTGTGGTCCTTAGTAACGACTCGTCTAGTCCCTCGTGAGGATTGGCAATCAGTTATGTTATGTGAATTTAGTAAAGGTTTATCCGTAATTCTTATGATCCTATGGCCTAAACTACGTTATTTTTATCGATGAGTAATGAGTTTTAAGAGGGGTAAGTTCATTCTAAGTTATTCCTATTCATGCATGCAAACTTAGAGGGCTAGAGAGGTGATCAAGTTCAATTCCTTCAAGTTTTTCTTCAATTCATCATTGGGAAATTAAGGGAGTTGTAGAATCTGATTATCTCAGGTATGTAGGGTTATGAATGGGTGCATTTGTTCACACCCATGCCCAATCTCTCTCTAATTCATGAAGTTCTATTGATAATTCTATGGGGTTTTATCCCAATTCTGATGAAATCCTTATGATTTATTTATGGGTTAATTCTTCTCCTATATAAATTCATATTTTACGAATCATGGGCAGATTTTATAACTATTTCGATTTAAATTTTCTAAAAAAAGATATGCCCAATCATGTATGTTTTCAAGATAAATCAAGTTATGATTCTACTTCGAATTTGATGTTCGTTAACCAATTATGATTTATGAATTATGATATGATTTCTCTCAAATACACATCATGAATTTATGAATATTAAGTATATAAATGTTTTTCAAGTATGCATGGACCTCATGATTTGTGATTTATGATTATGGCCGACTCACGGGCCTTACTTTCATGGCTAGTTCATGTATTTCAAGCATGCTTATGATTATCATGATTTTAACTATCCTATGAATTCTCATGTATATTATCCTATAAGAACTATATATGTTTTGAGAGTACTATTTAACACCTAGTAGACCCGAGGGTCCAAGCATACCCCGAGTCTCAAAACTACGCGCCAACGTAGCCATGATGGGAACTCCTTTATGACTGTCCCTTTTGCCCAAACGGGTCTTTCATGAGTGATATCACACCTCTTTCATGGTTCTACCCTTGGCTAGGTACTAACACCCTCCCAACTAGGGGTTTACAAGTCGGTCTCCATGTGTGCTCATATGGGATATGTAGGTTATAAGAATCTACCACTGTTCCTGATGATTTATTTATGGTTATCATTATATACTTTGGATCAAGTCATGGTTAATGACGTTTTTCTCTTATTTTTATGATATGAATTACTGCGAATTAGTTGAAAACCATAAACCTTGTGTTAGCCTTACAATATTCATGTTATGATCATGTTGTCCCACTCTTATGAACTTTTATGTATTTAAATGCCTATTTTACTTACCTTGCATACTCGGTACATTCCAATTACTGACAGCATACTCTATGCTGTATCATTTCATGATACATGCTCTAATCTTCAGACTCAGCTCCGTCACTAGCCAGCTTCCGAAACTAGCATCCAGTCCCTATTGGTTTGTCCTCATCTGTCGAGGGCCCCTCTTCTATTCAATAATGTTTACTCATTTGCAGTTTCATACTTAGAGAGTTAGATGGGGTCTTGTCCAATAAACTCATAAGAATTAGAGGATCTTCAGACAATAGATTGTATTCAGCTTCAGACTCATGCTTTATATTCAGTTTTCTATGTTATGTTCAGATTTCTATTATGTTTATTATGTTAAGTATTCTGCTATATTTGATTGAGTTAGATGTACATTCATTCCATGAGTCCACTTGAATTCTCTTGGGTCTCCTCGACCCGTTTTCAGATCCGTGCTTATGTTTGGGTCGTGACAAAAAAATTCTGATTTGATTGACATCCCATCTACACCACACCTCTAGCCTTTGTTCATTATTGTTTCTCGATTTTGGTTATCTTGCTCTTTTGATTAGATGATTTGGAGTCCACAATGTTATTGCATTCACTCCCCCCAAAATTTACTTTTACGTTTTCATTGCTTGGATGCAATCAATTAAATTCACTGAACAACTCTTGTGTAAATTATTCTCTATTCTCTGTGGGATTCGACCCCGATACCCGTCAAGTTATTTGTTTTGATACAACAATCGCTTACATTCTCTCTAAACGTGGAGTGTTTTTTGAGTGTTATCAAATTTCTATCAAGCATGATTATGAATTTTTAGTGTTAAATTCCCATCTATCAAAATTCCATGATACACTTATGATATCAACTCTCATGTTTTAAGTTATGTATTATGACCATGATGTATGATATTTTACAAGAACCCTTTATGAATTAATGAATTTCCAGTATGAGGATTTCTCAAGTATGCATAGGTTTTAAAAGTATCATGTCTAGGTTTATGGCCGACTCACGGGCCTCTTTCATGGTTAGTTCACGTATTTCAAGTATATTTATGTATCTTATGATTTTAACTAGCCCATGTATTTCAAGTATGTTTCATGATTACTTTATGATTCATGTGCATGGTTTTGGGAGTAGTATCTAGCACTAAGTAGGTCAGGGGTTCCAGGAACCCAAGCCTCAAAACTACGTGCCGACGTAGGACTATACTCATGTTAACCCTACAGGGTCTCTTTAGTGATCACGCCATGTCATCATCCCTTGCCTGGCAAGCTTGGGGCAGCTCTGCGCACTTGAGCGAGATAGTTGGAGCACCATGTAAGCTTTATCATGATGGTGTCCATTATGATGAATCCTCCCACTATTCCTTATTATTTTATTCATGTTCATGATTATGATATTTTGACTCTAGTTATGTTTTACAAGGTTTCCCTTATGAATATACTTATGACTAGTTTATGAACTGTTATTTGAAAGCCTTGAGCCCATATGCTTAAATTATGATTATCACTTCATGTTTGAAATATCCTAGTCTCATGAACTCTTTATGCATTTTTTAATTAGCATGTTTTACTTACCCCACATACTTAGTACATTCAAAGTACTGACTGCATACTCTATGCTATATCATTTCATGATATTACTTCAACCAATTAAACTTAAATGCGCCATTAGTCCTGCTCCCATACAAGTCCAGTTTAGCCCTATGTTGGTGAGTCCTCATCTACCAAGGACATTCTTTTTGTCATGTTATTTTGTCAGTTTAGTTTCAGAATTAGAGTTAGCTGGGGGCTTGTCCCAGCATTTCATCAGATAATAGAGGTTTTTCAGACGTAGACTAGTATGTTCATCTTGTGGCTCGGTGTTTTGATGTTAACACTTCTAATTACGTTTTACAATATTCATACTTATGCGTATTTATGTTTAAGTTTATAGTTTCCTCTTTAATTTATGTTGTTGAGTTACTATGCACATGCCATGGGTTAGCTTGGAGCCATTCATGGCTCTAGGTTCCATTTCTCGATTCAGGTTCCCAGCTCAGGTCGTGACATTGAGTCACTCTATTATCGTATTTAAGATTGAATGTCAATCAAGTTGTAGAATGAAATTCGCAAAAGTTATCACAAATTTCGTTTTTGAGATTCTCTAAACTTTAGGTAAAATATCTCGAGGCTTTTCTCCCAATCTATAAGGAGTTATAGGGCATACAACCTATCAAATCAAATATATATGAGTCTATTTTCTTAGGCATTAGATCGTTTATAAATCTGACATTGAAATAAATATATATTCGGGTTTTAATTAGACGCGCAAGTAGGCACGTCAAAAATTAGCTAAGGCGGTGGAGGACTATTTAAGTTCCTTGGTCGGTGGCATGGATCATTATCCAAATTTCCAGAAGTATTCTCATTGTAACCTCTCTTACAAGCTTTCTTTACATGTTCTTGATGGTTTTGGGCCTAAGAATCCATGGTTCTTGATGTTGGAAAGTCGAAAATCGCGTGTAGCTTGCATTTTTGTATCTTTTCCGAACTTTTGGTGGATGTTTCATGGTGAAGCTGTTGGCAAGCCTTATTTCTTTGATTTTTCTTAATTTTGAGGTTTCTTATAGGTGTGTTAACACTGCTAGGTTGTTGTCTCGTAGTTTCTACCGTCAAATTCGTATGAATCTTGTTGGTTAAACTCCATTTGCATTGTTTCTTCATTGAGTTTGTTGGCTGTGTTCTTGGAAGCATCTTGGACTTCTTATATGCATAAGGTTTATGATGTTGAAGGTTTGGTCTCAGCTAGGCTTGAAGCTAAGGTACGTTGGGCTTGTCCTTCCCTTTGTCAGCATGAATTCCGTAGTCGTTGTCGTAGGTGTCGACGTGTCTGTTGGCTTTTTTGTGAAGCTTTGTGTTTTATTTTTATCTGACACTTGTTATGTTGTTTATATGATGATAAATATGTGTATATGGTGCTATCTTAGTTGGTGTATCAGTCTTGAATGCGGAGAATCGTATTCATAGCAAATTATTAGGCTCATGTCGAGAGGCCATGTGTAAAGCGTGTGGTTCTTGTAGAAACTTATGGGTTTTTTTGTGAATAATATTAGGTAACGCTATTGACAAGTGAATGAGGGTCTAGAGTGGTCAAGGTCGAAGGGTGCGATGATCTTTTGTTATATTTGAGTCGGCAGTCATGTCAATGACATGTTGGCGGCTGTGGTGATGCTTTGGTTGTCTTGGCGATGTCCCTTGTTGTTAGTGGTGAGTATAGTGGCTTGTGGGATGCTTGTAAAGATTGAGTATATATTGGATTGGTTGGTGATCCTTAGCTCGGTTAGTGGCTTGTCGGTAGACAACTAGACGTGAAAGAATAGTAATGTGTTGTGATAATCAGTTGGTGGGGTTTGAGAGCTGGTTATGGGCTATTTGAGCATGTATTATTGTCATTGTGGATTGTGAATGTTGTGATTGTATATGTGTTGTGTTTGAAGCTTTGTGTCTTATGGATACCCGATGCATGAGAGTTGTTCGAACTAGAGCTTGAGCCCGAGGTGCCTTGTGGCTTGTGGATACTCGATGCATGAGAGAGTTTGCGGCCGAGGGGCTGAGCTCGAGGAGTGAAATAACCTATGTTGTGGAGAATTATATCCTCTATAGTGTCAAATTGATAAATGAATCGAGAGTGGTCTGACATGTCTGAGCCTTCCTGGGATCGTGTTATACCCCGTAGAATTCCCGACACCCAAATGACCTATTCGCACGTTGGTTAAGCATATTTGAAGGCCATACGTGCTAGGGGAAGGCCCGGGAAAAGATCGGACGAGAAACCCGTCGAACCATCGCGGAAGGAGCCGAGGCAGAGCCCCTCCGCGATGGCAGTGTGTCACGGAGGAGGGGCCTCCGCGTTGGCTCCATGACACGTTGGCCTTGTCCAGGCCCAAGTATATAAAGCCCACTTCAGTTTTAAATGATAAAAACACTTATTAAACTTCCAGAAAACAGAGCAAGCCAGCAGAGGGAGAAAAGGAACGAAGGAGATAATATAATTTTCGTCCGATTATGTTGCTAAACGTTGTCCAAACTCAAATTAACCTCAGATACTGAGGTATTTAGCAGCGGAGAGCATTCCTACGGATTCAGTTTCGTGAAATACGGCCGACGAATCATCGAGCCACCGAGCTAAGGTAAGTGGAATTGCTCTAAATTAGTGTCTATGTGTTCCTAGCTGTGAAGTGAATATTTCTCCCTTCTAGACCTCTGAAAAATAGCGAGTTTTCGACCGTCTTTCGATAAGCCTAAGTTAAGGCTATAAACTATATCGAAAGCGACGTTACTCTTTAAAGTAAAGCTCTATTTAGTATTAATTGACATATTTATGAATGCAGTTGGGAGAAAATAGTTGAAGTGCTGGCCGAGCCTCGTCCGACAGCCGGATAGTTCGAGAGTAAGGTATGTAAAGCTAGTTTCCTCGGCAAGTTAGTAATCTTTGTACAGTACAGTAATTTAAAGGCCAGTAGAATATTCAGAAGCCATGTATGGTGTTTATTACGAATGTTGGTACGATATTTGAAACATCATGTTATGATCAGTGCGAGACTTGCTAGCGCGATATAGATTTTAACATAAGTGTTAGGAACTGCACAGCATGCTCAGTATGTGATGTGACACAGAATGTTAGGATATCATTGTATTCAGTTGAAACCCAGTAAAGCAATGTAATATCTATAAGACATCTCAGAAATAGAACGATAAGTCAAGTGAAGCTAGAAAGCATATTAGAACTAGTAAATCATGTTACTATAGAAGCTCAGTATACAACATAGTTTTCAGCAGAAATACTATATCATGTTCAGCATTAGACTCAGTACAGTATGGAAGGAGATTATACCTACATATATATACTATTATCAGTCTCAGCATGTATTAAATCCGTACATATCGCTATCACCAGTTCAGCATGCAGTGTGTACAGACACTTTATTATCATCAGCTTCAGTGTGTGGTATATGCAGATAGTATTACTAGTGAGACTGTTGTATTGTTTGGGGTTGGATTACCTAGCATCCATGACCGCCCAGGGTTAATAGATGTATCGACTCGTCCGCCAGAGGACGAGGATACGTCGCTCTACGGAGTGGCATGCCGTCCCACAGGGGACGAAGATGGGATGCCAGTTTTCCCCATATTGTGCCTTGGTCGGCCCTTATACACCCCCGTCGAGCGGATACGCCCGGGGTGTTGATTCAGGAGTCCTCCGGACTCAGGTACAGTTATAGTCAGGGGCTCAGCGAGCCCAAGTGCATACCCAGGGGATCGGTAGGATGCTTACAGGGTTATAGGAGATGGGATGACCGGGGTAGGGGTATAGATTCTGTGCTGGTTGTACCTCCCGGCTTATGGGGGCCGAGTAAGGTTTGTGTGTGTTATGTATGTTATGATATGTTATACTGTGTTATAGTAGATACGAGTAGATCGACAGTAGAACGATAAATCCTCAAGTATGACTCCTACTCCTTCCAGTATGATTAAGAGAAGGTATGACTTACATTACCAGACAATTAATCTATTCCTTCTACTTCAGTTTCATCAGTTATATTATTGTTTCAGATATTTCTTTCAGTTATTGCTTTACATACTCAGTACCAGCGGTACTGACGCTCGGTGGGGCGCTGCATTACTTGCCTGCAGGAACTCATAGACGAGAAGGCGATACCACGTGATTCCTGTCAGCGATCGAGTATTCAGCTCCTGTTATCCGGAGACTGAATCCCAGAGGTGTATTTCATTTTCTTTTGGTTATACAGTACGGGTAGGTCGGGGCCCTGTCCCGATCATTTCTATTGCTATTCCTAGAGGCTTGCAGTCTGTATATATTTCCCTGTGGTCAGATGAGCCGATCGTGTGAGGCCGTGCAGTTGTATAGCTGTTGGTACTCTTTCTTTCTTTTATGTTGGCCGTGTGGGGCCATAGTTTGCCAGTAGTGGTGACCTTGCCGGTCACGTAGCTTTCTAGTACTTCAGGATTGAGTTATAGATAACTAGACAGCATGGTGGCCTTGTCGGCCTGCATAGGATTCCCTAAATTGATATGTTTCTGGCCAGCTGTCAGTACAGGTACAGGAGGCTATAGGCCAATGGGTGGGGGGCTGTGTTTACAGCCGTCATATAGCCCTTTGTTTCCAGAAATATGAGTTAGAGCCAGCCAAGCACCAGATATGCCCAGGCTTAGCAGTCCAGCAGTACAGGTCCTAATAGGGCACCAGGTACCAGTCATACCCCCCAAGGTGGGGTGTGACAAACTTGGTATCAGAGCATGTCGTATCCCAGGGAGTCTGCAAGCCGTGCTAAGTAGAGTCTTGTCTATGGATGTGTTGTGCACCACATACTATAGGCAGGAGGCTGCGAGGCATGATAGGATGGTTACCCTTCCTTCTCAATCAGTCGTGCTTTAGAGCGGTACAGCATAGGGTTGAGTCCCTATAAGCTTACCGTATTCTTTGATTACAGATACAAAGGCAGATCAACATTATCATATCACAGGCAGAAGATCAGATATAGCAACAGAAGAGGGCATTAGTCAGTTACATGATAATTACAGTAGCAGGAGGAGGTACTCAAAACCTCCCAGTATGATACCTTTATCGGTATTATCCCCAATATATGTTGATAACGTCAAAATAGGAAGTCAGGAATGTAATGTACATACAAGTTGATTTATTTATTAGCTATATAAGATCTGATTAAGATTACAGACAAGGTCAGACCACTAGGTAAGTATAAGAAAGAGAGGGAAATGCAGGAATCCCAAATATATTTTCTTGGATATGGAACAGTTAAATACTCTTATTTGTTGCAATAAGAAAAGGGCTATTCCTACCTCTTGATTTTGATGCCAGTATAGTAAAGGGGCGTAAGACTTGAGATGGGGTTGCCAAATCAAGCAGTAAGTAAAGATGGGCTGATTGATCCTAGTAAGTATTAGAAAGTATAAAGAGCCCCTATGATTACGTAAGTTGTGCAGACCCTTATGATAATAAGCCAGTAGAGAAAGTAAGACTGTTAGCTTACCCGAAGTAGGGGTAAAAGACCTGCTAGTGATGAATGCCTAATAATAGTCAAGTTTGAGTCAGAAAAAGGCCAAGTCCGCCATATATGCTAACAGATAGCAAGACATACCTGTAAGATTATATTTATGATCTAGTTGTGACATCAAAAGATATAGAGATCATGTGAATCAGATGGGCTTGAATATAAGCCAGAAGAAGTATAGGCCGAGGCTTGATCAGTAATCTCATTAGCAACGAAAGGCAGGTACCTTGAACCCCAAAGTTCAGCTTAAGCAAGATGAGAGGAAGGAGCAGGAATGCCAGATTTTGTGGGGAAATCAGGGTTACCCCCCCCCCCAGATTGATAGAGTATCATTTTAAGGATTAAGCCTCAGGCTGACAGTAAGATTGCGGTTTAGAATACCACAGTATGCCTGTTCATGGGGAAGTTAAGAAATTACTGATACAGCAATTCTAATCTAGTGTGGCATAGAGATAAGGCCCAGCAGACAGTCATGGGCTCTTAATATAAGCCAAGTAAGGCCACAAGATTCGAACGTTGACCCCACATCGCAGGAGTGGCGAAATTTCAAATAGCAGACAATAACTAAGGTGTTTATGTTTGTTACCTTCAGAATGGGGTGACAATACAATGAAATGATAAGTCAGGGCAAGAGACAGTATTAGGCCGTAGAAGCGGTGTATCATGTATGGTATGAGACTCAGCAGAGCATGTCAGAGATTAGGTATTACCAAAGAATTCAGTACATATTGTACGTAACTAGCGATATATATATACAGATAATAGGTATGCTGTGAGTAGCTGCCTAAGGGGTATAATCACGGATACTGATTAGTAATAGAAAGCATGTACAAATTGCATTGCAGGATCACCTTGCAAAAAAAAAGAAGGAAAAAAAAAAGAGAGAGAAGAGAGAAGAAAGAAAGAAAGGAGAGAAGAAAGGAGAAAGGGAAAGGAGAAGAGAAAAGGGCAAATTAAGTGTGAATTACGTATGAAGTCATAGGAACTGTCTCAGTTCTCAGTTAATAAGTTAATGGATTCATGTGTTGTTGTCAGATCTAGGCTCTGGAAGCTTACTAGAGTTAATGGCCTGAATCAGATGGCAAGATGATAAAAGCACAGTTAGATGGTCTAATGACTAGCTGGCGCTTATATTAGCAGGGAAGCATCTTTAAAAATCAATAGCATTATTGTATATGCCGGAACCAGAATTTTTCCAGTATGTTAAGTGGTCGTACATCATTTTCCCAGCCTTGTAGGTGAGAGTCAACCTTAGTCAACCTAGCAGTTATTACAAGGAATACTCCGCAAGTCAGACAAGCCCGTGGGCACCCTAAAAAAAAGGGGGGGTCCACATCAGTAGTCAGCGATAGACTAGTGCTTCAGCCAGTTCTCGTAAGATATTCAGATGCGGAGCCCTGGCAGAAGGCCAGTATCTACAGAATAGCTCATAAGACCGAGAATTCCCCAGAATAGCAATATAAATCCAAGTGGATACACACAAGGCGTAAGAAATTGGTAGTGCTCTGCTAGCACAGTGTTTACTAAGACAAGGAGATCGGTAGGTTCCCTATGAAGATCCAGGGACGGATCGCCTAAGAGTAGGTTGGACTAAGCACAACATCATAATTGTTCAATTAGGAGGACGAAACGGTTAACTGTCCACAACCCCGCAATTATGCATGAGCTACAGATGTCCGAGTAGGACATGTAGAGCATTGTTAGACTATTGCAGCATTCGGATGATCTAACCCAGCCATTTAGTTAGTCGAGGTTATTCAGCCAGATTATTAGAGATCATGATCATTGTCAGAATCCTCTGATCAGATATGGGCACATGGTGTGCAGATAGTTGTTCAGGTTATCTCAGCAACAAGTAGCCTTAGCATGCGGCCAGAAGGCCAGATGAGCTCTAGTTATACCGGTAGATTACTTATCAGATTCTCCGGTATAATAAACCATTATAACCGTCAGTTGTATGCCAATTTCTTTTTTTCCTAAATGTGAATTTTGGCTGAGTTCAGTAGCCTTTTTGGTCGCATTGCGTTGGAAGTTGGTGTACAGGTAGATACACAGAAAAAAAAGAGAAGCAGTGAAGACATAGCCAGACCTACCACTCCGACCAAAATACGCAATCCCTGCGGCTAGCCAGGTACTACAGAGGTTTTGTGGAAGGATCTTCCACCTTAACAACACCTCTGACTAAATTAACACAGAAGGCAGTAAAGTTCCAGCAGACCGAGGCATGTGAGTAGAACTTCCAGGAGTTAAAAGACAGGTTAACATCATCCCCAGTGTTAGTATCGTCAGAAGGTACAGAGGGTTAATGCAGCATGGTAAAGTAATAGCTGATGCCTTCAGGCAGTTGGAGAAACATGAAAAGAATTATCTTACCCATGACCTAGAGTTAGCCGTAGTAGTTTATGCCTTAAAGAGTGAATATTTTGTATCACCCAGGCAGGGCTAATGTGGTAGCAGATGCCCTTAGCCGTAATTTGTGGAGAGGTGCCATATTTTCAGATAACTGGGGATGAAGTGTGGCGATGTAAAGGCCACATTCGTGTTCTAGATATTTTGGGGCTTCGCCAGCAGATTATGAGCGAGGCGCATTACGCCCGCTATTCTCTCCGCCCAGGCACGACGAAGATGTACCATGATATCACCACTGGTGGCCAGGTATAAAAAGAGAAATTGCTGAATTTGTAGCTCAGTGTCCTAACTGCCAACAGCTGAAAGTAGAACATCAGGAACTAGGCGGGTTAACTCAAGATATAACGGTGCCTATGTGGAAACGGGAAACGATAAACATGGATTTTGTAACAGGGTTACCCCGTACTAGACACAGAAATGATTCTATTTGGGTAATAGTTGACAGGCTGACAAAATCAGCTCATTTCCTGCCAGTAAGGGCTACCTTCTCAGCTGAGGATTATGCCGAATTATATATCAGAGAAATAGTTAGATTTCATGGAGTGCCGGTATCCATCATTTCAGATAGGGGAGCACAATTCACAGCTAGATTCTGGTAGTCATTTTAGAAAGGTTTGGGAACGCAGATTAACCTGAGCACAGCATTCCATCCTCAGACAGATGGGCAGGCTGAACGTACAGTTCAGACGCTCGAAGATATGCTACGAGCGTGTGTGCTAGATTTTGGGGGTAGCTGGGATGAGCATCTTTCGTTAATTGAATTTGAATATAATAACAGCTACCATCAGCTATTCAGATAGCACCCTTTGAAGCATTATATGGGCGAAAATGTAGATCGCCGATTGGTTGGTTTGAAATAGGAGAATCAGCATTGGTTGGCCCAGACATTGTTCGGCAGTCGGAGGAAAAGGTAAAGCTTATCCGAGAACGTTTACTAACTGCTCAGAGCCGCCAGAAGTCTTATGCAGACGTGCGGCGCAGAAATCTAGAATTTGCGGTAAATGACTGGGTATATCTGAAAGTGTCCCCGATGAAAGGGGTAATGAGATTTGGCAAGAAAGGCAAGCTTAGCCCGAGATTCATTGGGCCATATCAGATTCCGCGAAGAGTAGGCCGAGTTGCATACGAATTGAACTTGCCTCCGGAGTTAGTATCTGTTCACCCAGTATTCCATGTATCTATGTTAAGGAAGTTCGTAGGAGACCCTTCCACAGTAGTTCCAGTTCAGGATGTCCAGGTCACAGAAGAGTTAGCATATGAAGAGGTTCCCGTAGCTATCTTAGACAGACAGATTCGCAGGTTAAGGACTAAAGATGTTGCATCTGTCAAAGTACTGTGGCGTAACAAGAACCGTGAGGAAATGACGTGGGAAGCTGAAGAAGATATGAAAGCCAGATACCCTCACCTATTTCAGGCCTAGTCAGGCGACAGGTATGTCTGTATTATCACTTATGCAGTACCTTGTAGTTGTATGTGTGTGAATGAGAAAGATTGATACTTAGTTGTCCAGTGGATCTTAAAATATTACGTGCAGTGCCTGTGTTGGACTTTTCTGCATTTCAAGTTTTTGCTATAGTCCATATTACAGGGGAAACTCTGCCGAAATTTTTCCAGAAAGTAGGTTAGGTAGTCCTCTAGACAACAGTACACATTCGAGGACGAATGTTCTTAAGGGGGGGAGAATGTTATACCCCGTAGAATTCCCGGTACCTAAATGACCTATTCGCACGTTGGTTAAGCATATTTGAAGGCCATACGTACTAGGGGAAGGCCCGGGAAAAGATCGGATGAGAAACCCGTCGAACCATCACGGAAGGAGCTGAGGCAGAGCCCCTCCGCGATGGCAGCGTGTCACGGAGGAGGGGCCTCCGCGTTGGCTCCGTGACACGTTGGCCCTGTCCAAGCCCAAGTATATAAAGCCCACTTTGGTTTTAAATGATAAAAACACTTATTAAACTTCCAGAAAACAAAGCAAGCCAGCAGAGGGAGAAAAGGAACGAAGGAGATAATATAATTTTCGTCCGATTACGTTGCTAAACGTTGTCCAAACTCAAATTAACCTCAGATACTGAGGTATTTAGCAGCGGAGAGCATTCCTACGGATTCAGTTTCGTGAAATACGGCCAACGAATCATCGAGCCACCGAGCTAAGGTAAGTGGAATTGCTCTAAATTAGTGTCTATGTGTTCCTAGCTGTGAAGTGAATATTTCTCCCTTCTGGACCTCTGAAAAATAGCGAGTTTTCGACCGTCTTTCGATAAGCCTAAGTTTAGGCTATAAACTATATCGAAAGCGACGTTACTCTTTAAAGTAAAGTTGTATTTAGTATTAATCGACATATTTATGAATGCAGTTGGGAGAAAATAGTTGAAGTACTGGCCGAGCCTCGTCCGACAGCCGGATAGTTCGAGAGTAAGGTATGTAAAGCTAGTTTCCTCGGCAAGTTAGTAATCTTGGTACAGTACAGTAATTTAAAGGCCAGTAGAATATTCAGAAGCCATGTATGGTGTTTATTACGAATGTTGGTACGATATTAGAAACATCATGTTATGATCAGCGCGAGACTTGCTAGCGCGATAAAGATTTTAACATAAGTGTTAGGAACTGCACAACATGCTCAGTATGTGATGTGACACAGAATGTTAGGATATCATTGTATTCAGTTGAAACCCAGTAAAGCAATGTAATATCTATAAGACATCTCAGAAATAGAACGATAAGTCAAGTGAAGCTAGAAAGCATATTAGAACTAGTAAATCATGTTACTATAGAAGCTCAGTATACAACATAGTTTTCAGCAGAAATACTATATCATGTTCAGCATTAGACTCAGTACAGTATGGAAGGAGATTATACCTACATATATATACTATTATCAGTCTCAGCATGTATTAAATCCGTACATATCGCTATCACCAGTTCAGCATGCAGTGTGTACAGACACTTTATTATCATCAGCATTAGTGTGTGGTATATGCAGATAGTATTACTAGTGAGACTGTTGTATTGTTTGGGGTTGGATTACCTAGCATCCATGACCGCCCAGGGTTAATAGCTGTATCGACTCGTCCGCCAGAGGACGAGCATACGTCGCTCTACGGAGTGGCATGCCATCCCACAGGGGACGAAGATGGGATGCCAGTTTTCCCCATATTGTGCCTTGGTCGGCCCTTATACACCCCCGTCGAGCGGATACGCCCAGGGTGTTGATTCAGGAGTCCTCCGGACTCAGGTACAGTTATAGTTAGGGGCTCAGCGAGCCCAAGTGCATACCCAGGGGACCGACAGGATGCTTACAGGGTTATAGGAGATGGGATGACCGGGGTAGGGGTATAGATTCTGTGCTGGTTGTACCTCCCGGCTTATGGGGGCCGGGTAAGGTTTGTGTGTGTTATGTATGTTATGATATGTTATACTGTATTACAGTAGATACGAGTAGATCGATAGTAGAATGATAAATCCTCAGGTATGACTCCTACTCCTTCCAGTATGATTAAGAGAAGGTATGACTTACATTACCAGACAGTTAATCTATTCCTTCTACTTCAGTTTCATCAGTTATATTATTGTTTCAGATATTTCTTTCAGTTATTGCTTTACATACTTAGTACCAGCGGTACTGACACTCGGTGGGGTGCTGCATTACTTGCATGCAGGTACTCATAGACGAGCAGGCGATACCACGTGATTCCTGTCAGCGATCGAGTATACAGCGATCGAGTATACAGCTCCTGTTATCCGGAGACTGAATCCCAGAGGTGTATTTCATTTTCTTTTGGTTATACAGTATGGGTAGGTCGGGGCCCTGTCCCGATCATTTCTATTGCTATTCCTAGAGGCTTGCAGTCTGTATATATTTCCCTGTGGTCAGATGAGCCGGTCGTGTGAGGCCGTGCAGTTGTATAGCTATCAGTACTCTTTCTTTCTTTTATGTTGGCCGTGTGGGGCCATAGTTTGCCAGTAGTGGTGACCTTGCCGGTCACGTAGCTTTCTAGTACTTCAGGATTGAGTTATAGATAACTAGACAGCATGGTGGCCTTGTCGGCCCGCATAGGATTTCCTAAATTGATATGTTTCTGGTCAGCTGTCAGTACAGGTACAGGAGGCTATAGGCCAATGGGTCGGGGCTGTGTTTACAGCCGTCATATAGCCCTTTGTTTCCAGAAATATGAGTTAGAGCCAGCCAGGCACCAGATGTGCCCAGGCTTAGCAGTCCAGCAGTACAGGTCCTAATAGGGCACCAGGTGCCAGTCATACCCCCCAAGGTGGGGTGTGACAGATCGTGATTGGTTCCCCAAATGGAATGAGCTTCATTAACTAAGAAAAACCGAGAGAGGGTCCGACAGTGATTAATTGATGATATTTATTAACTGGTGTTTACTTTTGATTTTCTTTGTATTACATCGTGGTTGTTGCTTTTGTTATCTATTATCTAAAACCAGTGAATGCTAGATGTTGGTTGGTGTTAGCTGAGGTTGTTGAGAGGCCTAGAGGTGATGACAGGTGAGTTGTGTCATCTAGGTGCCACGTGTTGTTGTTAATTTTTTGGACTATCGGGCTTATGGGTGCCAGGTAGGTTCTATTTGTGTGATTGCATGTACTTCCTAGGCTTATGGGGCCCAGGTATGTTTTATGTCTTTACTTAAGTTGAGTTTCTCCTTCTATGATATCCGTTATATCTATTGGTCTGTAGTCTAAATCTTATATTTGTTTCTACCTTTCATACTCAGTACATTATTGTATTGACACCCTTGTTGGGGCACTGCATTCATGCCTGGAAGTGATGGTGGGCTGGTAGATCGAGTTCTTGGTTGCTGAGTGGAGTTCCATCTAAGTCGGTATGGTTCATGTCTTTTGAAGCCGACACACGTTTAAGTTAAAGGTAGTTTGGGGCCTTGTCCTGATCATTTGATTACAGTTGTATTCATAGAGGCTCATAGACATCACTATGGTGTTAGTCTGTTGTTGAAGGCTAAGTTGGCCTGATTGTATAGTGGTTTTCTGTTCTGTGGCCTTGACAGCCTATTGTGTATCTATTGGTTGGTTTGTGATCTAGCTTCCATTTTAGTCTGTTGTTTTCTCTGATTTAGATTGTGTTGTGATGCAAAACCTCATCGATTCTGGCTTGTTATAGTTAGATTTATGGTAGGGCATGCTCGATCAGGTATGGCACAGAGTGCTAGTCATGCCCCTCCACGTTTGGGGTGTGACATATATCCATAGCAAAGTTGAGTCAGTATGTTCTTTTGATACATATGTGTTATATGGGTAGGTAAGGGCCTTGTCCGAACAAGTATTCAGTTGTAAGATTCTAGTAGAGGCTTCATAGACCTGTGCAAGTATTTCAGTTATAGATGTCAGTTCTCAGATATTAGTGGGTTGTATGACAAACATATATTTTAGGCTCAGTGGCTCTTACATATTTATAGTTCCTTGTTAGTACTTGTCAATTGTAATTTTCACTTGTGTTTTGACAAAGCTATGTCTTGTGGTTCAGTACATATATTAAGTTCATGTGTTTATGTAGAGCATGGTCCATCTCACCCAGGTTGAGGTGTGAAAAACTTGATATCTGAGCACCAGGTTCAAGTGTACCAGGGAGTTTGTGAAGTCCTGCCTAATAGATTTCTATTTATGAATGTGTTGCATGCTATATTTATACAACATGGACATTTAGGAAAAATTATCTTTCTTTCATGTCCTAGATCATGGAGTAGAGTTATGTCTCAAGAGATTATTCACCATTATATATTTCCCCATTTCTTCTATGGATGCCTCATCTCCAAGAGTGAATATGGGGTTAAAGTTATTTTCTAGGAAATTTTCCTTTTCTAGATTAGACCATGAGTTGAGCAATTGTCCCCTATGGTAATACCCCTCAGAAATAATTACAAATGAGGTAAATGATACAAGACTTGATACAAATAGTATTGCTTGTCCACTAAAGAGAATAAGGGGAGCTCAAACTACTAGCAAGGCAGACTTCAATGAAGGATTAGTAGAGCCTATATAGTTAGTGCTCATTTTATCGACAGTATACCCCCTCAACTTTTGCGGCCCAAGTATGATTAGGTTGTCCATATAGGGTAAGGTCAGGGCTCTAAGATGCAGGGCATACAAATTCAATATAGTATAAGATAAGAGACACCGCCTTAGTCTGTTGTAGCCAAGGTGGCAAGTCCTATAGGCACGTAGTTTCAATTTTAGGTCCAATAGTACTTTCCATATATCATGGGTCTTAGACCCTAGCAGGCCTACAAGACCTAGATGCTTTATCGGATATCTTTTTTAGTATATTAATAGTTAATCTATATGCTATATGTATAATTTTTATCTCAGATATGCAGTGACTTATGTGACTATACTGATGGTTTGAAAGTTTGAGGATAGGTGTTCCAATTGTTCTTATGCGAAGTGCATATGTAACCTAGTATAGTACATGCCTTTGGCTAAAGAGAATTATTATACAACTGAAGAATAAGGTCAAGAAATGTTAAAGGTATTATACATAAGTTAATTCGTTAAATTATTCAAAATAGAACTAGAAGGTAATATTGACAATAAAAGAATACTTGTTAGATACAAGGAAAAGGAGAACGACATTTGAACTTGTTAGATACAAGGCAAAGGTGAACAATATTTCAGTGTCATAGGCCAAGTGTTCTTAGAAGGTAAAGTTCCCAGTTAGGTAGAGGAGATAGGTTGAGTAAAAGCCCCTGGATGTATGAAAATGACTAGTAAGAGCTTTAGAAAACATCTAAAGGAAATGATTAAAGTCATAAAGGACAGATGGTGAGAGGAATAAGCTCTCCTAATAAGAAGATAAGTTATGTTTGTAGTATCCTAGAAAGCAAGAGGTATGCTAGTCATGATATATTAGAACCACGTTCATGTAGAGTTTCTTTGTTATGTCCCATTATGAAAGAAAACTTATAAACCTATATCTACACTTAATACAAGAGAGTTTACAGAAAAGAAAGGGTAAAGATAGGCAATTGATGGTATGTTAAAGACGCAAATAAGTTAAAGATTAAGTTGCGTTATAGATATTATAGAAATGATTTAGATATACAAGTTCCTAGTGTAGATACAATATGTTAATAGGCCACCATATACCATTTAATGATTTATGTAGGCAAGGATACAAATGTACTATTAAATGGGACAAGGTTGACAAGTAAAATGAATTTGACTAGATTTAGTCCATTAGGCTATAATAGGCTAAGAGTGATTCTAGAATAGTTGAAGATAACCTAGAGTCGTCAAAGATTTTTCCTAGATATGTATGGACTTATGAAATACATATATGAATTAAAAAGGAGAAAAGCCTAGCCTAAGAGAATTGGAAGTAAGTTTCATGGTAAGAAAGTTAAAATTTCAGCTTCAGAAAGTAATCTAGATGCCAGGTGGCACCTAACTTAGTAGTACTTTACTCGTGCTTCATGAGTACATGTTACGTCCATGGTGTGATCTTTATACATGCTCGCTCCCCAGTGCACATGCAAGCGCACACAGTTGTACAAGAGTAAAGGGACTCTTTACAAGCTGGATGTCGAACACATAGGGTCTAAACCTTTAGTGAATAACCCAATTCAAGTATTAATTAAAATTTCATAAGTGCCACAGTAACCAAAAATTTGTTGTTTGCTACTAAAATATAAAATTAATCATAACTCAAGTGTAAACAACAATGTGAAAATATTCAAGAGTTGAGGCCTAAATTCATTCCTAGCATTAATTCAAATTGGTCGATTACTTATCTTGATTGTTGATTATGGGGTTAAAGACATGATTCTGGTCTTTCGAGCCTCTAACCGTTTCTCATTCGGTTTAGCCTCACAACAACATCATAGAGTGGTGATGTGATATCTCAATTATATTAAATTAATCTATCTTCCCATTTTAATAACCAAGTATGATGTATTAGGTATATTTCTATCCTAAACACAAATCTTGTTCAAGAACAAGATCATAATCCTAGCATTCCATATTCTATCATAGGGTTTGCTCTTTCAAGTTTGCCTAAGATTTCTAAGTGCATTTTAATAGTGATCAAGCATTAAAATTATAATACAAGAATTCAAGAACAATCATCCAAGAAAAATAATCAAACAAACATTAAATTAAGCATATCATTCATGTTTGTGGCCTCAACCCTAGAATGAGAGTTTTAGCCACTCATTATATTATATGAATTAAACAAAGTGTTTAAATTCATATAAATGCAATAATGCAAAAGAAAGGAAAAGAGAAGAACACTAAAATTTTAAAGGCCTTTGTCCCTCCTAGCTTCAGTTTCTCCCTTTTACAAAAATATGTCGTGATCCCCCCAAAATAATCCCTAAGTGTGCTATTTATAATATGGAAATATTTGCCCATGGTGAACTCCTCCGTGTCACGTTGGTGGTCGGTAGCTGGGCTGGCATGACACGATGCCATCGCTCTAGCATTCTAGATATAGACGTTGGCCTGCCCTTGCCTTGGCGTGGCACGCTGCCTGTTGGACTGCACGTCTGGCGTGGCATGCTGATAGGCGTTGCTCTTTCCTGGCATGGAATAGCTCCAATGAGTAAGTAAACTGCTTGGCAGAAAAATGTGCACATGGTTGGCCTGGTGGCACGTTGCCTTGTGCATTAATCAACTAGCATGGCACATTTCCCTTGCGACCGCCATCCTCCTATACCATTTGTATACCATCAACTTGGGACTTAATCCTTGTTGCCTTCTTGCTCATGCATCTTTATCTTTATCCTCATCCTTAGCATATTTCACCTACAAAAATACGCTAATTATATTTGTTAGTCCATGCACACATTTATAAGCAAAACACATGAGATTATACTTAATTTAAGGTGAAAACAAGGCTAGAACATGGGTATAAGCTAGCAATTCGGTGTGTAAATACGCCTATGATCACCACCCCACCCTTGAAGCCTTGTTCGTCCTAAAAAAATCATTTACATCTCATGCACAAAGAAGGCTCACAAATTACTAATTGAAGCAAGACCACTCAAATTAAGGCTACCGTGACTGACTTAGATGGCAAGTTCATATCAAGCATCTTATGTGTACTACAATTAAATTCACGAACAACTAAGTTAAGACTTTCTAGCCTCAAGAACCGACTCCACAACCTCCGCAAACTCATGCAAGTTAACCAATAAAGAAGTCAAATATGCAACCTATCTTTCATAAAACATGTTCCCTCGCAACAAGAGAGTTATCCATCTTCACTCACAAATATACAATTCATAAGAATTATGGGTTGTATGAATAACAATTATGCTCACTTTCAAAAGAATTCAATACAACATGCAATGACCCATATGCTTGCCCTTAGTGCACTACTCCACTAATATAGGAACATCTAAAAGTAAGATCAAGTAGGACTTTATGGGCTGTAATGTAGGCTAAGGGATAGATAGATACTATTCTTTCCAGTAATAGTGACTATCTTCCCTAAGAGCTTTTAATACATTACTCTTTCTCATTAAGCACAACCTTTTCTTTTAGTTCCCCTCCTGCTCTTTCCATTTATCACTTTCCCTTTGTTTCCCATTTCTTTAAGCACATTTATACTATTAGCAGAGAGTACTCAAGCATTGGACACTTTTTCATTTGTTTGTTATTTTCTACTCCCTGCCAACACTTTTGCATTTTGAAAAATTACACCTTTTGTAATACTCCGAAAGCCCTAAGATCAGACCCAAGGGTTAAAATGGAGAAATCAGAATTTTCTACACCAGGTCACAGGACGAGTCGTCCAGTGACCCGTGAGGTGCACCACGAGTCGTTAAGTGACTCGTGGGGAGAAGGGAAGACTTGGGGAATTTCGACATTTGGGGGTGACCACGGGTGTGACCACAAGTCATGGTCAGCACCACGATTTGTTATGTCAACCGTGGTCAGGAGTTGATTTGCAGGTTGGAAATTTGGATAGTGCAAGCCACGAGTTGGTCACCAAGAGTCGTTGGGTACACCATGAATCGTGGTGTCCCTCGTGGTGACTTGCAGAGGTGTGAATTCCAGTATAGGTCATGAAAGGCAGACCAGGACTTGTTCCCCCAAGCCATGAATCATCCAGTCCCTCATTGGGACTGGCAGTATAATTTTTCCTGCGAATTTATTAAGGGCTTTTTCATAATTTCTAAGTTCCTAAGGCCTATACTACGTTATTTTAAGCTCAGAAAGATGTGTTTAAAGAGGGGTAAGTTCATTATAAGCCTATTCTCTTCCATGCATGTAAGTTTAGAAGCTCCTAAGGGTGATTAAGCTTAGATTCATCAAGTTCTTCCCCAAATTTTCATTAGCATTCAATAGGGTTGTATAATCAGATCTCTCAGGGTATGTAGGGTTATGAATAGGTGTATTCATCCATACCCATTCCCAATCCCTCTTCAATTTCATGAAAATTCTGGTTGATGAATCGATGGGGTTTTAACCCAACATGTGAATTCTCTAAGTATCAATCATGGGAATGATCTATGCATGTTTCTAATGTTGAGTTATGGTTAATGGAAAAATTTTACAATGTTTTCAAATACAAATTATGTTTTCAAGATTTTATGAATTATGATAACCATCCATGGATGTTCATGAAAGATGAGATTTATGATACATGTATTCAAGCATGATGAGATATATTTAATGGAAGTGTGATTTCGAATTACCCATGTCCATATTCTTGTTTCTGAATGATCAAGTCTATGTCAAGAACGTTTAAATGTTGGGAAATCCCATATGATCAAGTATGTTTCATGATTTATCTAAATTTCATGTTATTAGCTTACCACATGGATTTTAGTGTCTAAACTCCCACTATTTTCAGCTTGTGGTATGGTTTGAGCCCAAGGCTCCTCATGTTATGATTTCAGATTATGCATGTATCTTATGAGTCAACTTCGTCACTAGACGATGTTCAGCTTCATTGAAAAATGATGGAGAGCATATCCATATTTTTGGGAGTAGTGTCTAGCACCGAGTAGGCTAAAGGTCAGTCAACCCTATGCCTCAAAACTACGTGCCAACTTATGTATGTTCAAATTATTTGGTACCTTCCTTGTGAGCTTCCCTTTTCCCCAAGGGGCCTTCAGCTTGATATCGATATCATGGTAGCGTCCTTAGCCTTGGTAAAGCTTTGGACGGCTCTGCCCACTTGAATGTACTAGTCGGAACAATGTAAGCTCTATTGTGGTAATGTCGATTAAAAGACGAGTCTCCCATTATTCCTCATGATTTCAATTATGCATGTTCAACAATCATGATATTATGTTATCAGCAGGTTTGTCCCAATGTTCAGTTTTACTTATGAATAATCAGTTTTAGTTTTGGGTCAATTGATTCAGTTACGATATTCAGTTATGACACTCAATTACGTATGAATCATGTTTTCAGATAAAAGCATGCAAGGCCTACTCTCAGACTTTTATCATGAAATGTTTTATGTTATGCATGATCATTGTTTTTACTTACTTAGAGGTTTACTTACCTTACATACTCGATACATTCCATGTACTGACCACATACTCTTTGTTGTATCGTTTCATGATATAGACTCGGATATTTAGGCTCAGTCCCATCATTAGCCAGACTCTCAGTATTAGCATCTCCCAGTCTCAGTTGGTGAGTCCTCATCTTCCGAGGGCCCTTTATCAGTTGTATTTAATATTTTCAGTTTCAGACTACAGTGAGTTAGTTGGGATCTTGTCCCATCAACTCATCAGTTGTAGAGGCTTATCAAACATAACATGTATTCAGTTTTAGACTTGTGTTATGTATTTAGATTTATGATATTTTCAGACATCCGCTACATTATATATGTTAGACTTCTATTTGATTATGTTGAGCTTAGTTGTCATGTTCATGCCATGGGTTGACTTGGAGCCTCTTGGGGTTCTTTGTCCCGTGGCTCGATCTGGGCCTATGTTCAGGTCATGACACCTTTAATCTTTTCTTTAAGTTTCCACCCAAGTACCTCCCCTTTTTCAATACACTCCTTATACTCTTGTGCATCTTTCACTTAAGCGCTTAGAAGTTTTGGATCAAATTCATGTCAATTGAAAGAAAAGGATTAAGCTTCTAATATGACTAACAAAGAATATGCTAATGGCTCAATAGGGATTAACTAGGATTATGCATTTTGGGCAGGTAAAGCAAGGGATTGAAACATGTTATGATCAAAGAAATGCCTATATAATCCCCTACAACCAGCATCCCTCATTTGTCTTTGCAAACACACTGGGCAAGTTTTAGACATTACACGATAGCATAGAATATACAAGAAACCTCACACTCATTGCATATGTTTAAGTCAAGACAGACCAATACAAACACTCAATTCAGCTAACCACATGAATTCAAATTTAAGCATAAAGCATATAGAGTCATATTCATGAGCCTAGGTGTCTCAAACAAAGTCATGCAATTCACTCAACATGCTTCTCAATTTTAAACTCACTTGCATCTTTCAGACATGTATAACACTCAACAAAAGTATGTAGCATCAATCTGTTAGGGGTTCTATCAAAAAAATCCTAGCGACTAATTTTCCCTCAAGACAGTCATCATCCATCCATTGTTGGAAAAACACCCTCGCTATGACTAAAAACAACTTTTAACAAATAAATCAAAAAATTTATTATCGGTTCAAAGTGCCTCCCTTCAGAAAAAGAACCGAAAGAGAAATCAACGGGTGGGTGAAGTGTTCTTTACTTAGAATTTCAAATTAAAAGCTTTTAGATTAAGCACCTAACTCACCCTCATCAAACATCAGAAAATTTTGAAATTCCCTTACACCACACTTAAATTATGTTATGTCCCAAAAGCATCAATTAAAATCACACAAGGGTTAGGGATACTTCCTAGGGCTTCTAGGCGTAGCTAACAACTTGTTCACAAGGATCAGTGAACCCACACTTATGCTTTGTCATGCTCCTTAGCTTCACTTCACTGGGTACTCAGACTTCCTCTTCATCTGACTTAAATAAAAGAAGAATAAAATATAAGTGATATTAATAAAATAAAAGTCAAAGAAAATTATATACCTGTGTACAACTTAGGTGGCCTCTCAAACAGTGCCTGATTTTACGTTGCGGCACAACGTGAGTTTCATCTCTTTTTGGATGTCTTCAATCTCTTCTTCCTTTTCGGGAATAATCTTCTCCTTTTCTTAACTCTTGAAGGAACCGCCTCTACACTTTCCCTCTTCGTAACCATCACATTTCTACCAGGATTAGATTGCATCCTATCAGATACAGGCTCAGGTTCTCTTTCTGTTTGAGCCTTCAGATGAGGGCTTGTCAGCTTACACTCCTCCACCCACACTCATCCTTTGTTAACGCAGTGATCATATGAAGATCCTTGTAGTATGATGGGGTATTGGGTGCTTTTTACACTCTAAAGGTTTCCTCTTCATATTCTACCCTCATCTTCAAGTTGCCTACCCTAACATTTATTAGTGCTCCACCTGTGGCCAAGAATGGATGCCCCAATATAACTGGTATCCTATAATCCACTTCAAAGTCAAGAATAATAAAGTCAACATGGATTATGGACTTACCAACTTTTATAAGCACGTCCTCGATGATCCTTTTAGGAACCACTCTAGTTCGGTCAGCCAGTTGGAACACAATTCTAGATGGAATTGGTTATCTCTAACCAAGTGTATTGAACAATGATAGAGGCATCAAGTTCACACTTTCCCCTAAATCACACAACGCCTACATCAACTCACTTCCACCTATCGGTATTAGGAGGGTGAAATACCCTAGGCCTTTGATCTTCTCTGGCAGCTTGTTTATCACCCTAGAACTGCACTCTTCAGTGAGTTCCATTGTCTCCACATCAACAAGTCTCTTCTTGTTGGACACCAATTTTATCACGACTTGAACATAGGCCCGGATCGAGACACAGAATACAGAACCAAAAATGGCTCCAAGTCAACCCATGGAATGAATATGATAGCTAAAGCTCAAAAGAAGCAAAGCAGGAAAGCAGAATTCTAAAATAGCATAAGTCTGAATAAATAAACATCTATCCAATAGAATATCAAAACACTGAATCCAAAGCTGATACAACTCTATGTTTGAAAAGCCTCTAACATACGAACAAGCTGATGGGACAACACCCAACTAGATCACTAGAAGTCTAAAATTGAAAATAACAACATTTGATTAACTGAAGGTCCTCGAAAGATGAGAACTAACCGATAAATTGTCCGGGATAAAATCTAGAGACTGGCTAGTGGCGGGAATGAGTTTAAATGTTTGAGCCTATATCATGAAATGATACAGCATAGAATATGTGGTCACTACTTGGAATGTACTGATTATGCAAAGTAAGTAAAATAGGATAAGTGAGTATAAGCTGGAAAAATGCATAACATAAATCATATCATTATAAGATTCTGAGAGTAAAGACTGCATGCTGATATCTGAAAATATGAATAAACATAAACTGAAATAACTGTATATGTCTTTCTATATCTAAAATCATAGATAAAAGCTCATAAACTGATCCTTGGATCAAACTTGCTGAAAACACGATATAATGTCTTATAGTATATGCATTACTGAAATCATGAGGAATAATCGGAGACTCGTCTTAACCGATAACCACCATGTATGAGTGCATGATGATCCCACGTCTCACCCACGTGGAGGAGGGCCATCCTATGCCTTTATAGGGTGAACGATTAAGTAAAGTGTGATATCACGGTGTGCCCTTGGGCCAGGGAAACACTCTCTTGAGAGGCCCAAAGTATACCTATGTTGGCGCATAGTTCATGAGACTAGAGAACCTTGGAACCCCTAGCCTACTCGATGCTAGACACTACTCCCAAAAATAGATATAATGATCATATAATCATATATCAAAACATAACTTAAATCTTAATGTATGAGGAGTCCTGACTCCAAAACTTGAGATAACTAAACTTATTAGCCTTGGATAAATCATGAAATCATTCTTAACTTGAGTAAGCTTGCCCACATCTTAACGTCATGCTTGCATGAAACAAACATCATAAATAAAATCATAAATATATTCATGGGTAATTTATAAATATTCATACATTTTAGATATTTCATCATACTTAGAAGCATAAATCATAAACTCAACATTTCATGAAACTTGCATAATTGGGAATCATGTTTTTAAAACTTGAAATCATGAATTGTTATAAAAATAGGTATAAAACCTTCCCATGAATCTCAAAAAATCATTTGAAACATGAAGGAAATTGACCTATGAATTAAACATAGAGAATTTCATAAACTTGGGTTAAAATCCTATAGAATCATACACTTGAATTCATGAACTTGAGAAGGGATTTGAGCATGAGAGTGAAGGAAGATTCTCATTCATGACCCTGCATACTTGGGTAAGCTGATTCTATGCCCTTCCTTGAAAGCCGAAGATATTTGGGGAAGAAATAGGGGAATTCTTAAACTTGATCTTCAAAGGAACCTCTAAACTTGCATGCATAGGAGAGAATAATTTAGAATAGACTAAACCTTCTTAAAACCTTTCTAATAGAGATCCAAATGACGTAATTTCGGACATAGGAGCTTATAAATTATGAAAACACTCTTACTAAAATTGCAGGGAAAAAGACTCTGCTAGTCCTCACGAAGGACTTCACGAGTCATGAGGTGGAGGACGACTCGTGAACCTGACTCGTGACATCCACTTGAATTTCAAACTTCAAATCATCCATCTTGACTACGACCTACTTCACGAGTCATGAAGTGACACCACGACTCGTAGCTGTATCCGTGGTCACCCCCTGACCACGATTCATTACTGGCCTTCCACCCACTTCACGAGTCATTTCACGAAACATTGGGTGACCTCACAGGTCACTTGACAAGTTGTTCTGTGACTTGTGCAGATTTTTCTTGTTTTCTCCTCTTCAACCCTGGTTTGATCTTAGAAAACATTTGGGGTATTACAATATCTCCCTATAACACCCCAAAAGTTCTTTGGGTTAGACCCTAGGCTTTTAGTAGGACAATAATACCAAAACCAAACAATGAACCTTAGTACGGTTTGTTGTAGGGTCCAAAGGGTCGTTGGAGGTGCTCATTGTTTCACGACCAGAAAGTAATAAAAAATTTGCCCAGAATCTATGAGGGGATTGTACGAACCATGGCTTGATTGAAATGGTCATTTTTTTTGGTCGTTGCAGCATAGGGTCGATATAAACGATCGGTTAAAATTGTCTAATGATAAAGCATCTGTTCACGTTTGTAGTTGCAATAAGTTTTCTTTTTTGAATCGAGATTGTCTTGGTCTTCTATATACCCTAATGAAATCGAAATTTTGAAGGAAGAATGGGGAAAACCAATGGATGGACCAATGGTCTGTTGTTTGTTACCAAGGCCCGTTGGATGGGTCGTTGGTTCTTCTAGTTTATTGAAAATCTCTTGCTAAGCTTAGAACCATTCTAGGTATATGGATAGACCCGAGCTGGTAAATTTATGGAAATAAGGTGTGGTCAATTACTAAGTATAAGAAGTGCATTAGATTCAAATTAAAGTCATAAGGAACCTCTAGCAAAAAGTTGAGTTGAGAGCCTCCTTACTGATTGAGTGTTCGTATAAGTTCTTACACTTCAAACAACCATAGCTCCCATTTTGCAAAATGTTTTTAGGTGATTCAACACCTCAAATTGAAGACCTTGGAGTCTTCTTTCCAATTCATTTGACCTTGCATCAATCAGAGTTTAGAGTAAAAGGTTATGGGCAGTTTAGTGAAGCAGCAGCAGGCAACAACGAACCACAGAACGGGCCATTGTAGCAACCAACAACCCATCCTGTTAGTCGTTGGAACTACCAGTTCCAAGTCTTCTATTGGAAGTTTGGGGGTATTTCAGTAAACTCCTATGCTTCTAACTCCTAAATGACGTCGTTTTGGGCTTTATTTAAGGTCATATTAAAAGGATTAACTTATCCTAAATCCACACCCTCTCCAAAAGATCAATAGTTGGATTTTCTCTCAAGAAATGAGCTAGGGTTCTTTTTCAACCTCTTCAAATATTCTTGGACTCTTCAAGGAAAGGCAAGGGATCACCAACCCAGGTATGCCAGGATATGAATGAGAGTTCCTTTCACTCTCATGCTCTAAATTCAATAGCAAGTATACAAATGTTTTACAAGTATGCATGGATTTCATGGTTTATGGATTTATGACTCTTGGCCAACTTATGGGCCCTTATTCATGGACAATCATATATTTCAAGTATGATCAAGTATGTTATGTTATAATTGGCCATTTACTTTATGAATGACTTATGATTATGACATGAGCCATGTGCATGTTTTTGGGAGCAGTGTCTAGCACCGAGTAGCCCGGCATTCAAAGGACAACGCCGATGTCTAAGAACTATGTGCCACCGTGGGTTTATGTATATTCAAATGTTAATGGATCTCCTCTTCGTGATATACATAATACATGTCCCTTGTATGGCAAGCCTGGGACGGCTCTGCTCACTTGAGCGAGATAGTTGGGGCATCATGTAAGCTTTATCATGATGGTGTTGGTTATGACGAGTCGTCTCAATATTCCTCATGATTTATGCATTGTTATGTTGTGATACTTTGGCTCAAGTTATGTTTTTATAAAGTTTCTCTTACGATTATGATTACGAAGGAATTATGAATTGATTTGAAAACCTTGAGCCTTCATGTTTATATTATGATATTTACTTTATAATCATGATGTCCTACTCTTATGAACTCTTATGTATTTTAATAGTCATTTTTTACTTACCTTGCACACTCAGTACATTCCAAGTAGTGACCGCATACTCTATTGTATTGTTTCATGATACTGGCTCGGACATTCAAGTTTAGTCTCGCCGTTAGCTTGATCCTCAGAGTTTTGCATCCCTCAGCCAGAGTTGGTGAATCCTCATCCTTTGAGGACCCCTTTTATCAGTTTATGTTCAGTTTTTTAGTTCAGTAATTAGTGAGTTAGTTGGGTTCTTGTCCCATCAACTCGTCAGTACATAAAGTCTTATCAGATATATCACGTATTCAGCTTCAGACTTGTGTTATGTAATAAGATGTTCAGATGTTATTACATTCTCAGACTTCCGCTATTTCATGTTTGACTTTTCGCATTTGTTATGTTGAGTTTTAGATGTCATGTTCATGCCATGGGTTGACTTGGAGCCTTTCGGGGTTCTTTGTCCTGTGTCTCGATCAAGGCCTATGTTCGGGTCGTGAAAAACATTGTATCAGAGCATTAGGTATTGAAGTTTCCTTGGGTGTCTGAAAGACACGCTAAGTAGATCCTTTTTCATGGGTGTGAAGTGCGCCACACTTATGATGAAGGGGCTACGAAACATTTTAGGAAATTTCTCTTCTTTCATGATCTATGTCGTCCGATGAATATCTTTCTATCCTTCTATCTCATGTATTCACATACTCCAAAGCATAACGCCAGTCAGTGGAGTAAGAGGCGCTATTGAATTACTTCTCCCTACATGAGTTAAGAGAAGATAAGGCAGAAGAATTCATGAACTTGAAGTAAGGAACAAAAAGAGTGGGGAGTACAATAGGAAAACTATGAAGCCTTCCATGATAGTCTTAGAGGTGATTGCGAATTCAAGAGAGAGTGATTTCAGCCTGGCCTTATGAAGGGGATCCAATCCTCAAAATGATGACCTTTAAGATAAGGGGAGATCATAAGGTGAAGGACCAGGTCAAGCCTTGAGTTTCAAGTGTGAAGGTCCAGGATCAAAAACTATGGGAGATCAATCCACACTTATTTAGGTGTCCTTCTGTACTTCAGTCTATGTAATATTTTACTCATGTCGTATGTGAACATGTTATGCCCATGTCTAAGTTCCGAGTACTCCTTACGTGTATTCGTACTCAGATTCATATAATGAGAAGTAACTACTTCAGATGGTGATTCCAGTCCTCTTCCATGATTCCATAAATCTCAGCTTCATGTCATAGCCCTCATTATGTATGTAAACTTATGTCTCTAAGCATGGTCAACTCAATGGACTCAGTCCTTAAGATTTGCCTTGTTGGCTCGAAAGATCATTTTATATCAAGTATATGCGCAACTTAGATTTCTTAAATGATTCGTGCTCATAATTTCCTTACTCTAAGCCCTATGAATGTTTCCCCATGATGGAAATAATGGATAAAATGTGTACATTCAGGATAACTCCCTATCCCGGCCATAGGTGTCAGGTATGTAGAAGTTCAAGAAGCGCAGTTATTAGCCAAGCCTGGAAGTGTAATAACCCACATGGTCATTTTGTGATTTTTGATCCGTTTCCCTAGGTTGAACCTTTCCTCATCTTTATTTTTTTATTTATTTCTTGCAAAGATTTATGACATAATTCTTGAGATGATCCAATGAAGATTGGATAAGATTTTCAATTTTTGGAAGGTTTGAATTTTGAGAGGTTTGACCAAATTTAACATTTCAGGTTAACGAGCTCGAATTTGGATTCTAAAAGCTCTGTTAGTTTCGGAAGCTGATTTATGACTTAGTCGGATAGTTTGCATAGACCTAGAGGTGTTCGGGAGTGATTTGAACCTTTGATTGAATTTATAAGCTTTGAGGAAGTTAAGTTTGAACACAGTCAACTTTTGATCAAAACGACCTCATATCGGCGATTTGATTATTCCAACAGGTCTGGAATGTTTTTTATGATTGAATTGCATATTTGGTTTGTGATCGGAGGATTCTCGATGAGTTTTTGGTGGATTTGAACGTTTTGTATATGTTTTGTATATTTTAGTATGATTTTAAGCATAAAATGTGACAACACAGAGGTTCATTTTTAGTTTTTGAGATCAAAAAATTATTCCGATACTTTTAAAATTCTTAGCATGAATTATAGGAGTTATCTGGAAAGTTTGGTGCAATTTGAATAAGTAAAGATCGGGTTTTTATTGTAAAAGATGAGATAATTCTTAAACGAGCAAAAATAATGTTTGACAGGGTAAAGGAGCACCAGATGGAGTTTTTTTTTGAACGAGTAGGTCCTTATCATTTTTTGGGAACTGTAGGAAAAAGAATCGTCACATTTTGAGTTCGTATGAAGAAGTTATGGCCATTTTAGTGAAAATTAATGTTGCTGGTGCAACCCTATTTAAATACCCGAACAATGTATTTTGCATTGACTGTGTTTATTTAGTATTTTTGGAATATTTGGAGTTCTAGAGATTAGAATTGAGTGATTTTTGCAGCATTGTTTTCTATTTAACGAGGGGGTAAGTATGTAATACTTATTTTGGTACTTCTCCATAATTTCTTTAGTTGGTTTTTATTTTATCTGTGAATTTATTGGAGAAAATTGAAGATTTTGAGTCTAAAGTTAAGAAACTGTATTTTGATGAATTCAAAGTTTATTTGATCTCCGTTAACATGATTTTCAAATAAAATTTCAGTTTTGCCTTTGCGGGCTCGAGGTTGACTTTTTGGGCCCGGGATTGAACTATATTAGTATGGGTGTCCATGATTTTATTTTCTTATGTAGAATACGTATTTGACCAGATTTTGATCATTGGGAAGGTTTATGGAAGGGAAAATTCATAATTTGATTCTTGAGCTTCGTTTTGAGGAAAGTAGATTGTTGACGGTTCCCGCAAGTGTACGAGTCGTACAAGTAATATAGTGGCCCTTTTTAAAGAACCGGAATGTCGAACCCAACAGGGACTGGACCAATTCAGCTAACTATCTAGTTCAAGTGTGATATAAACTTTCACAAGTGTTGATTATAGAAGTTTTCGAGGAAGTTAGTTAAGTCTAATTTTGGTCAATGAAATATTCTGAATTCACTCTAGAAGCAACATAGAGTTAAAACCAGATAATCATGCGTTGTTACGATTTGTAATGGTTTAAGTATGAAACTATTAATTTTCGTCTCACATAATTAGAATTGCATGTTCATGGCCTTTCGAGCCTCTAAACACGACAAACTAGCCTCACTGCAACATTGTGAGCGAGGATGCTAATTCTAGTTTGTGGGCAATTAATTACGTGGATGTGGTTTACGTGGAAATGATTAGGGACTCTCATACACCTAATCATTCGACTGAACTTAGCTTCACAACTACTTCTTCGAGTGGTGATGTGATAATTCTAAGTTGGTGCGTAGCTCATCCCGTTTTATCAACCAAGCAAGATGTTAGGTATATTTCTATCCTAACACAAATTATATCGTGAAATACAAACATGCTCCTTACATTCTCATGTTCTGACCTAGGTAAATGCTTTCTCAAGCAAATGCCTAAGTTAATGTGTAGGTTTTCATGGTGATCAATCATAAAAACAACCAATAACTCAAAATGCAAGACAAAACAACAATCAATAACTTAATTCCAACACAAATTCGTAAAAACACAATCATAACTCATGGCATCAACCCTAGAGGAAGGGTTCTAGCCATTCATGTTCGTAAAATTACAAGAAAACATTAATAAACTAACATACTTACAAGAATTGGTAGAAGAGAAGGGAATTTGACAAACCCTAGATGAGTTCTCCCACTTCTCCCTTCACTCCTAGGTGGTTTTCCAGAATAAAATCGTGACAAAATTATTTTAGGAGCTAAGGGACCTATTTATAGTAAATCAGAATTTTGCAAAATTAAGCCTGTCGTGGAATGGCTACGTGTCACAAAGTGTATCGCAGAGCACTTCCTCTGTGACATGGAGGTAACGCGGAAACACACTGGAAATAGCCTCAGGATGCCAATCTGCCGAGGGTCGCCGCGCTGGCCGTCGCGACATGCTGCTCATGCAGCGCGATGGCGTGCTGCTGGCGCACAGCTGGCCTGGCGTGGCACGGCGCTAGCGTGCAGCTCACCTGCCTACATGCGCCTTCTCTCGTGCGCTTGGCATGGGCGTGGCACGACGCTGGGCGCGGCACACGCACAGCGTGGCAAGCTGCTTGGCGCGGCCAGCCTTACCAAGGCATGCTCCTTTCCGACTTTTGCAAATTTCTCCCAACTCCATTCCTCTACTTCACCAACTTATGAATTAGTTCCTCAAATTCATTCAAACCTACAAAACAAGAACTAATCATGTTGGCTAGTACATATATTCACATTTATATAAAATCACATGAAAATGTATATAATTATTAGCTAAACAAGACTAAATTAAGTTATAATGTAGCACTTGGGCATGCAATTATGCCCAAGGTCACAACCCCACAGTTAAAGTCTTGTTCGTCCTCGAACATACCTTTTACATCTCATGCATATGGAGGCTCACACATAGCTAATTTAGCAAGATACTTCAAGCTACGGCTATAATGGTTATTTAAGATAACAAGCTAAAAATGGAGCATGCACGATTTGATCATTGAAATGAAATACAACCCTACCAAGAGTTCCTAACCTCAAGAATCGACTCTCAATCTTAGCAAACTCATGCGAATCAACTGATCAAGAAATCCAACATGAATTATATCCTTCATTCAACATGTTCCCTCATGGAAAGAGAGTTACCCATTTTCACACGCAAAAAATTTGTAAATCACAACATGTGTGGGTATATGAATAGAATTACGCTCACTCTCACAAAGAATTAATATGCATCATGTAGTGAACCATAAGCTTGCCCTTAGTGTTTTACTCCACTAATTTAAGGATGTATAAATGTAAGATCAAGTAGGACTTTTTAGGTTGTAATGTAGCTAAGGGACAGGTAGGTACTATTATGGCCAGTAATAGTGACTAACTTCCCTAAGCCCTTTTAATACATCACGCCCTCATTATGAACTTCCCTTCTCTTACTTCTCCTTTATTTCTTTTCAGCTTTCCTTTCCCTCTTGTGTTCCCCCATTTCTTAAAGCACTCTTGGCTTATTGGTAAGGAGTTCTATAATTAACTTTTCATTAATTTATTTTCTTACTCCCTACTAATACTCACCCGTATTCAAACAAGTGCACCCTTGACCTTTCTCAACTTTTACAACTGCCACTTTTCCTTCTTTTTCATTCTTCTCACTCCTTTACTCTTTCGGATTTTTCCTTTAAGCGCTTAGGAGTTTTGGGTCAAATTCAAGTCTAATGAAAGAAAAAGTATTAAGCTTATGTTGTAGCTATCAAAGAACAGGCTCAAGGCTCAATGGGGCTAACTAGGATTAAATGTTCAAGGTAGGTAAAATGAGAGATAATATTTAGATTCCTTCAAAGAAATGCCTAAATTATCTCCTATAATTCACATCCTTCATTTCGTTTTATAAACACACCAGGCAAGTTCTAGACACTCCACAAAAGCACAGAATACTCAAAAACCTTACACTCATGGAACATGCTCAATTCAAGACACCTTCAGCAGACTCTTACTCAGCTAATCACAAGAATTCAGAATTATGCTTCAATCATATTAAGTCAAATTCAAGAACCTAAGTGTCTCACACAAAGTTATACACTTGCATGCTTCAACACTGAACATACTTGAATCTTACAATCATTTATAGAACATAACAAGAACATCAAGCATCGATTAGCTACAGGTTCACAAACCAAAACTTATTTGACTAACTTCCTCAAGATGGTCGTCATCCATCCATCGCTGGAAACAGTCCCTAACTATGACTAAAAACATTATATACAAACAAAGAAAATTTTTATTCTTCAGTTCAAAGACCCCCTATCGGAAAAGAACCGAAAAGAAAAACCAATGGGTGATGAAGTCATGCTTGACTCACAAAAATCACAAAAAAATTTCAATTATTTCGCACAAGCATTACATTCACCAAAAATCGTTAAGCACAAAGTTTTTGAAATTTTCCTCACCCCACACTTAAATCCTGCTATGTCCTCATAACATTAAATTAAAATTAAAAGGATGAGAAATACTCCCTGAGCCTCTATGCCTAGCTAACAACATGCTTTTCTTCAAGTTTTCAAAGGTGGGTGTTTGAGCCCACACTTCTTCTATTCCATGCTTTTTAGCTTCCTCCTCAACGGGTACTCAGACTTCCCTCCATCTGTGCTTAACTTTCCACCAAAGACCCAAACATAATGAAAATAACAAAATCAACACCAACAAAAAAATCATAAATTGTACCTGTGGTACCCTTGGGTTGCCTCCCAAGCAGCGCCTTATTTTCTGTCATGGCACGACGTGGATTGTCCTTTTCAGGACATCCTCATACCTGGGTTCCTCAGACCTGGGTTCTCGTTCGAGAACCTTCTCCTTCTCTTTTGATTTTTAGAGGAAACAGCCTCCACTCTGTTCCTCTCTTCCTCCAACTTCTTCAGAATTTGAAGCCCTTTATCGGACTCGGGCTAAACACTTGTCATTACCTTTGGCCATGCACCTGTGGAATCCTCCATCCCACACTCATCCTCTGACAGTACCCTAACCTGACAAAGGTTTCTGTAGTGTGTCGATGGGTTCATTTCTTGGTATACGCGAAAGAGTTTTTCTTCATCCTCAACCCTCATTTTCAGGGTCCCTGCTCTCAAATCAATCACCGCTCCTCCGGTGGCCAAGAATGGCCGTCCCAAGATTAAGGATACCTGGTCATAAACCTGAAAATCTAAGATAATAAAATCAGCAGGTATAATAAACTTACCTACTTTGATGAGAAGGTCCTCTATTATTCCCTCAGGTGTCACTCGCGACTTATTTGCCAACTGCAGCATCAACCTTGTTTGCCTCAGTTTTCCCAACCCCATAGTGTTGAATAAGGATAGGGGCATTAGGTTAACTGTTGCCCCTAGATCACACAAAGCTCGTAGCACCTCAGCTTTACCAATTTGTATGGGGAGGGTAAAACTCCCTGGGTCTTTGAGCTTCTTTGGAATCTTGCTCAATACCCTGTGACTGCACTCCTCAGTCAGTGCTACAGTCTGGACATCCACCAACCTAACTTTTTTTGCCATCACGTCTTTCAAGTATTTAGCATACCTGGGCATTCCCTGCAAAACATCAATAAGAGGCAAATTTATGTGAAGTTCTTTGAAACTCTCAAAGAACTTTTTGAAGCATTCCTCCTCCTTGCTCTTTCTGAATTTCTGAGGGAATGGTGGTGGTGGTCTTTGTGCTGGCTGCAATGAAGATTTGCATTTTGTTTCCCAGCACTCTGATTATCTCCCGTGTTGCTGAATGGTCCTGGTCTAACCAACTCTGATTGCACCTCCTTTCTCAGCTCTTTTGGCACTGCATCAGCTAATTGCTTGCCACTTCTAAGACTGATGGCATTGACCTGCCAGGGGTTAGGATATGTGTCGCTTGGTAATCCCCCTTGTGATCTCATGTTTTGAGCAGCTGTTATCTGACCCACTTGTTTTTCAAGATTGCGAGCGGCCATTTGCTGATTCTTTAAGTCTGTTGCCATCCTCGCCTGATTTTCCGCTAACTGAGGTTGGGTCTCCATGATTTTTTGCAATGTTTCCTCAATGCTACTACTCACTTGACCATCATTCTGCCTATTCTGCTGATACTGCTATTGTTGAGGTTGCTGATAACTCTGCTTTTTGTTTCCACCCCAAGAAAAATTCAGGTGGCCCTGCCAATTTCTATTGTAGTTGTGTCCAACTTTTTGACTGTTCCGCTGCACATTCCCAACAAAATTGATTGATTCCGGATTGGATCCACAAGATTCTGCATTGTGCTCATTATTACCACAAATTTCACACCAACTCGGAGCTTGCTAAACAGCATTACCCTGGCCCTGTTGTTGGTTCATACTCAGTTTATTGAAATGAGTCATCATCTGATGCTGGAACGAAGCTAACTGCGCTGCCAAGGCATTCATTCCATCTACCTCTATCAACCCTAATCTCTTTCCTGCCCCTCTCGATGACTCGCTGTGCCACTCTGGATTTACTTGAGAAATTTTGTTCAAAAAAGTGTACAACTCATCATACATCTTCTCCAAGGCATGCCCACCCGATACTGAGTCTAGTAAAATTTTAGTGTGTGGGTCTAGACTTTCTACAAAGGTATGAGCAAGCACTTCATTTGATTGCTGGTGATGGGGAAAGTCTCTCAATAATGACTTGAATCTTTCCCAATCCAAATATAAATTCTCACAGGCCTTTGCTTGAAACTTAGTATTCACTTCTCAACTTTGCAGTCTTGCCTGAAGTAAAAAATCTGATAAGGAACTTCTTTGCCAAATCATTCCAAGAAGTTATGGAGTTCGGTGGCTCAGCTTTCAACCACTTCTTTGCCTCTCCCAACAATTAAAATGGGAAGAGGGTGAGTCGGACATAATCTGTGGACACGCCGGTGGGGACAAACGTGTCACTAATCTCTAGAAAGTTATGTAAGTGCTGCTGTGGGTCCTCATGTGCCATCACAGTGAATTGACCACTAGAATGTAACAGCTGAACCATGTTCTGTTTAAGCTCAAAGTTCCCTCCAAGCTTCATTTTCCGGATACTAGAGTTCACATTAGTCGCTTGTGGGATTGCCACTTTGCAAACTGGTCTAGCTGCCATTGCTTCCGATGACAATTGTGCTTGTCCCACGGGTGGTTATTGTTGTACCTTTTCTTGAAGTCTCTTCAGCTTTTGCTCTAGAGCTACTCTCCTTTGAAAATGGATTTGACGTTCAGGTTCAAGCAACGGTTCCACAAGCTCTCTATTTTTAGCCAACTCGGCAGGACAACATGTCACCTGCAAATGATCAGACTAAGACCAAGTTTCTCAACACTTAAGGAAATTAAAAATCACACAAAAATAGATAAATTATAAAAACTTCGCCTAGTCCCCAGCAACGGCGCCAAAAACTTGTTGACGGTTCCCACAAGTGTACGGGTCGTACAAGTAATATAGTGTCCCTTTTTAAAGAGACGGAATGTCGAACCCACAGGGATTGGACCAATTCAGCTAACTATCTAGTTCAAGTGTGATGTAAACATTCGCAAGTGTTGATTATAGAAGTTTTCGTGGAAGTTAGTGAAGTCTAATTTTGGTCAACAAAATATTCTGAATTCACTCTAGGAGCAACATAGAGTTAAAACCAGATAATCATGCGCTGTTATGATTTGCAATGGTTTAAGTATGAAACTATTAATTGTCGTCTCACATAATTATAATTGCATGTTCATGGCCTTTCGAGCCTCTAAACAGGACAAACTAGCCTCACTGCAACATTGTGAGCGAGGATGCTAATTCTAATTCGTGGGTAATTAATTACGTGGATGTGGTTTACGTGAAAATGATTAGGGACTCTCGTACACCTAATCATTCGACTCAACTTAGCTTCACAACTACTTCTTCGAGTGGTGATGGGACAATTCTAAGTTGGTGCCTAGCTCATCCTGTTTTATCCACCAAGCAAGGTGTTAGGTATATTTCTATCCTAACACAAATATTATCGTGAAATACAATCATGCTCCTTACATTCTCATGTTCTGACCTAGGTAAATGCTTTCTCAAGCAAATGCCTAAGTTAATGTGTAGGTTTTCATGGTGATCAATCATAAAAATAACCAATAACACAAAATGCAAGACAAAACAACAATCAATAACTTAATTCCAACACAAATTCATAAAAACACAATCATAACTCATGGCTTCAACCCTAGAGGAAGGGTTCTAGCCATTCATGTTCCAAAAATTACAAGAAAACATTAATAAACTAACATACTTACAAGAATTGGTAGAAGAGAAGGGAATTTGACAAACCCTAGATTAGTTCTCCCACTTCTCCCTTCACTCCTAGGTGGTTTTCCAGAATAAAATTGTGACAAAATTATTTTAGGAGCTAAGGAACCTATTTCTAGTAAATGAGAATTTTGCAAAATTAAGCCTGTCGTGGAATGGCTCTATGTCACGGAGTTTATCGCAGAGCACTGTCTCCGTGACACGGAGGTAACGCGGAAACACACTGGAAATATCCTCAGGATGCCAATCTGCCGAGGGTCGCCGCACTGGCCGGCGTGACACGCTGCTCATGCAGCGCGATGGCATATAGCTGGCGCGCAGCTGGCCTGGCGCGACACGACGCTGGCGCGCAGCTCGCCTGCCTGCATGCTGCCTTCTCTCATGCGCCTGGCATGGGCGTGGCACGGCGCTGGGCGCGGCACACGCACAGCGTGCCAAGCTACCTGGCGCGGCTAGGCTTACCAAGGCATGCTCCTTTCCGACTTTTGTAAATTTCTCCCAACTCCATTCCTCTACTTCACCAACTTATGAATTAGTTCGTCAAATTCATTCAAACCTATAAAACAAGAACTAATCATGTTGGTTAGTACATATATTCACATTTATATAAAATCACATGAAAATGTATATAATTAATTAGATAAACAAGACTAAATTAAGTTATAAAGTAGCACTTGGGCATGCAATTATGCCCAAGGTGATAGATATTTCTTGATTCTTTGAGGTTCGGAAAGAAGGGAAAGCTTAGTCCCCAGTATGTTGGTCCATATAGGGTTGTGAGGCGTGTTGGAAAGGTGACCTATGAGTTGGATCTACTAGCGGAGTTAGCTTCGATGCATCCGCTGTTTCATGTATCCTTGTTGAAGAAATGCATTGGAGATCCATCTTTAGTTATTCTGGTAGAGGGATTTAGGTGAAGGACAACCTTACCTATGAGGAAGTCCCAGTCAAGGTCCTTGATCATTAGGTTTGTAAGTTGAGAACTAAGGCAGTAGCCTCGATTAAGGTTTTGTGGAGAAATCATCTTGATAAGGGAGCTATGTGGGAGGCCGAAGCAGATATGATGGCTAAATACCCCCATCTATTCCCTTCTGGCCCAGTTTCAGCTTGAGATATAAGTTTCCTCCAAAGTACTGTATTCAGTTTCATGTCCAGTTCATGTCTCTCAGTTCCTTTCATGTTTGATCATGTATGTATGATTCATGAAATTAGTTTAGCCATGCGTATATGTCAGGAATCGGTCACTTAGTCAGCTTTCAGCTTTAGATGTTTGGTATATGGGATTGCAATTTCTTTTCCCAGCCTTCTAGTATGTTTAACCCACATTCGAGGACAAATGTTCCCAAGGGGAAGATAATGTAACACCCTAAAAGCTCCTTAGGTCATACCTGAGGCTTGCAGTAGGAAAATAATACAAGAACCAAACAACGAACCTCAGTGCAGTTTGTTGTAGGGTCCAACGGGTCATTGGAGGTGCTCGTTGTTTCACGACCAGAGTGTTGTCAGAAATTTTCCCAGAACCCACGAAGGGATTGTATGTACCATGGCTTGATTGGACATGTCATTGTTTGTGGTTTTTGAAGCAAATTAAGAGAATTACAAAGGAAGAATGGGGAAAACCAATGGTCCATTGGTTGTTACCACGACCTGTTGGATAGGTCTTTGGTTCTGCTAGCTTGTTGAAAATCTCATGCTAAGTTTGGGACCGTTCTAGGTATATCGATAGCCCGAGATGGTGAATTTATGGAAAAAAGGTGTTAAGATCAATTCCTAAGTATAATAAGTGCATTAGATACAAATTAAGGTCATAAGGAACCTCTAGCACAAAGTTGAGTTGAGAGCCTCCTTACCGATTAAGTGTTCGTATAAGTACTTACAAAGGTGAACTTTAAATGACCATAGCTCCCATTTTACAAAATGTTTTTGGGTGATTCAACACCTCAAATTGAATCCCTTTGAGTCTTCTTTCTAATGCATCTAACCTTGCATCGATCAGAGTTTGGAGTAAAAGGTTATGGGCAATTTAGTGAAGCAGCAGCAGGCAACAATGAACCACAGAATGGGTCGTGGTAGCAACCAACTACCCATCCTGTTAGTCGTTGGAACTACCAGTTCCAGGACTTTTTTGGTATTTTGGGGGTATTTTAGTAAACTCCCATGCTTCTAACTCCTAAATGACATCGTTTTGGGCTTCCTTAAGGTCAGATGAAAGGGATTAACCTAACCTAAATCCTCGCCCTTTCCAAAAGATCTATAGTGGCATTTTCTCTCAAGAAAGGAGGTAGGGTTCTTCTTTAACATCTTCAAATCTTCTTGGACTCTTCAAGAAAAGTCAAGGGATCATCAACCCAGGTATGTGATGCTATGAATGAGAGTTCCTTTTACTTTCATGTTATAAATTCATCTCAATTCCATGGATTTCAATTCTAAATTCAAGTTTCATGATCTATGGGATTTATCCCAATTCTTGTGACTTTCTCTATAGTCTATCTACGGGTCTATTCCCTTCATGTATCAAATCATATTTTATGATTTATGAGCAGATTTTGTAACTATTTTAATTATAAATTTATAAATTTTAATTTCCATTTAGTAATGCCCAATTATATATATATCATGAAAAGTCAAGTTATGATTTTATTATGATCTTGATTTTCTTTAGCCCATTATGATTTATGTTTTATGATATGAACTTTCTTCAATGCTCATCATGAATTTATGAATAGCAAGTATACAAATGTTTTACAAGTATGCATAAATTTCATGATTTATGGATTTATGACTCTTGGCCAACTTATGGGCCCTTATTCATGGCCAATCATGTATTTCAAGTATGATCAAGTATGTTATGTTATAATTGGCCATGTACTTTATGAATGACTTATGATTATGATATAATCCATGTGCATGTTTTTGGGAGCGGTATCTAGCACCGAGTAGCCCGAAGTTTAAAGGGCTAAGATGATTTCTCAGAACTACCTACCATCGTTGGTTTATGTATATTCAAATGTTAATAAATTCCCTCTTCGTGATATCACATAATGCACATCCCTTACCTGGCAGCCTGGGACGGCTTTGCCCACTTGAACGAGATAGTTGGGGCATCATGTAAGCTCTATCATAATGGTATCGCTTATGACGAGTCCTCCCATTGTTCCTCATGATTTATGCATTTTCATGTTATGAAACTTTGGCTCAACTTATGTTTTTGTAAAGTTTCTCTTACGATTATTACTATGAAGGAATTATGAATGATTTGAAAACCTTGAGCCCTCATGTTTACATTATAATATTTACTTTATGATCATGATGTCCTACTCTTATGAACTCTTATGTATTTTAACTATCCGTTTTTACATACCTTGCATACTCAGTACATTCCAAGTACTGACCGCATACTCTATGTTGTATCGTTTCATGATACAGGCTTGAACATTCAGGTTCAGTTCGTCATTAGCCTGATCCTCAGAGTTTCGCATCCCTTAGCCAGAGTTGGTGAGTCTTCATCCTTCGAGGACCCTTTTTATTAGGTTACGTTTAGTATATTTAGTTAGTATTTAGTGAGTTAATTGGGGTCTTTTCCCATCAACTCGTCAGTACGTGGAGACTTATCACACATAGCATGTATTCAACTTCAGACTTGTGTTATGTAATCAGATGTTCAGATGTTAATACATTCTCAGGCTTCCGCTATTTCATGTAAGACTTTCCGCATATGTGTTGAGTTTTAGATGTCATGTTCATGCCATGGGTCAATTTGGAGCCTCTTGGGGTTCTTTGTCTCGTGTCTCCATCAAAGCCTATGTTCGGGTTGTGACACTCCTCCTTGGGAACATTTGTCCTCGAATGTGGGTAAACATACTGAATATTGGGGAAAGAAATTATCATCCCAAATACTGAATATATGAAGCTGAAAACTGATGGAGTGACTAACTCCGGACTGATATACATGATTGAACTGAATTCATGAGTCACAACTACATGCGCTGACATGAAAGAAATTGGGAGACATAAACTGGACATGGAACTGAATAGAGTACTAAGGAGGAAACTGATACCTCAAGATGGAACGTAGCCGGAAGGGAAAAGATGCAGGTATTTAGCCATCATACCTACTTCGGTTTCCCAATAAGCTCCCTCAGCAAGCTAATTTCTCCACAGAACCTTTACTAAAACTACTTATTTATTCCTCAACTTCCGAACCTGACGATAGAGGATTTCAACTAGAACCTCTTCATAGATAAGGCTATCCTTCACACCGATGCTCTCTATCGGAACAACCAGTGCAGGATAACCAATGCACGTGTTTAGTAGAGATACATGGAAGACTGCATGCACTGACGCTAACTCCATGGGCAACTCCAGCTCATAGTCTACCTTGCTAACATGTCTCATAATCATGTACGTGCCAACATATCGGGGACTAAGCTTTCCTTTCTTTATGAATCTCATCACTCCCTTTATGGGAGACACTTTCAGAAACACTCAATCATTAACTTCAAATTTGAGTTCTCTCCTTCTCGCATCCGCATAGGACTTTGGATGATTCTGAGCTATTTTCAACCTTTCCCTTTTAAGTTTAACTCTCTCCATAGATTCATGAATTTAATCTGGCCCTATCAACATAGCTTCACCTACTTCAAATCAACCAATAGGCGATCTACATCTCCGACCATAAAGAGCCTCAAATGGAGCCATATGGATACTGAAGTGATAGATATTGTTATATACAAACTCGATAAGAGGAAAAATGATCATCCCAACTACCTTTGAATTCAATCACAAATGCTCTCAACATTTCTTCAAGTGTCTGAATGGTCCGCTCAGCCTGACCATATATCTGCCGATGAAAAGTTGTGCAAAGCTTAACCTGAGTACCAAGTCCCTTCTGAAACGACTTCCAAAATTGTAAAGTGAATTGAGTACCTCTATCCGATAAGATAGAAAAGGGAATACCATGCAACCAAACTAACTCCCGAATATACAACTTAGCATAGTCCTCATCTGATTCAGCAGTTTTGACCGATAGAAAATGGGCTACTTTAATCAACCTGTCTACAACCACTCAAATAGAGTGATACTGTCGATGTGTGTGAGGCAACACTGTGATGAAATACATATTGATCTCTTCCCATTTCCAAATGGGGATACTGATTTATTGTAGCACACGTCCTGGTCTTTGATGCTCAACTTTCACTTGTTGACCGTTCGGACACTTAGCCACTAATTTCACTTTGTCCTTCTTCATGCAGTTCAACCAATAGACTTCCTATAGGTCACGATACATCTTGGTGGCTCCTGGATATATAGAATAGTGGGAACCATGAGCCTCATGCAATGTCTATTCTCTCAAATCATCAATATCTAGAACACAAAATGACCTTGATATCAAAGTACAACATCTCCCCCTTGGGAGAAGACCTCTACCTTTTGATTCTAAACTGCTTCCTTCAACTTTACTAAAATAGGATCCTTGTCTTTCCTAGCCTTGACCTTGGTCACCATGGACAATTCTGAGCCATTCTGAACAATGATACCACCATCCGTCGAACCAATGAGGTGAACCCCTAATCGAGCAAGACTATGAACATCCTTTACTAACTCTTTCCTTCAATTTTCCACATGAGAAACACTCTCCATTGATATCCTGTTAAGAGCATCCACCACTACATTGGCCTTGCCTAGATGATAAAGGACACTCATGTCATAATCCTTTAGTAGCTCTAACCATCTCTTTTTTTTCAAATTTAGGTCCCTCTGAGTGAACACATACTGTAGGCTCTTATGGTCCATAAACACATCCACGTAGACCCCATACAAATAGTGCCTCCAAATCTTCAATGCAAACACCACTGTTGCTAATTCTAAATCATACGTCGGGCAATTCTTCTTATGAGTCTTAAACTATCTAGAGACAGATAATGCTCAAACTCACACTTCCTGACAACGTATGAAGCGATCGTTGTTAATAAAGAACTCAAAAAAGAGGTTGGGGTCGAATTCACATGGAATAAGGTAATTCCTAGACTAATGTCGGTACTTAAACTTGTCGGTAAGTTACCTCCAAATTGGGGGGTTTAAAGAAAAACAATAATAAAACAAAATCGTAATTGTGGTTGTTATCAAGATTTGCAAATAACTAGGGTAAGTATTCCCCATGGGTTCATAACTACTTCAGGTGTACACACATATTCAATCCCAATGCTTACTTGTAGAACTAATAACTAGGGTTCATCCAAATGACTGGTTGGTCCTCATTGGATGACTATACTCAATCACCAAGTCAGGTCTCATGAGCGATTTCAAACTAACCGTTATTAATATATTCCAAATTAACTTTCCTACGACCACAACTCAAGTTATACAATGATCATAAAAATCAAGGCTTTGTTTTAATTCTCTTTTTCTAGTCTCTACTTCTCTAGATTCAAGCAAGTAAAGAATTCGGGAAAATCCTAACATTGTGCACCATTAAGAAACGTTTAAAGATGAAGAAAATACAATACAAGAATTTAGCATTGATTTTGAATCACTTTGTTTAACCCTATTTCGTTAATCCATCATGGTTCCCACAATCCTAGTTGTGGAGGTTTTAGCCTCTCATGATTGTAAGATTGTAATTAGCATTCATAGAAAAACACATAATTAAAAACTTACGGCAATAATTGGAAGAAAACCTACTTTTAATATTGATGAACAAAATCAAGAACAATTGATAAAATCAAGTGTTGATCCTAAGAATTGCTCTCCAAAATATGATAATAATTCACAAATAGAACTTATCGCAATGTAATCACACGCCTATTGCCCTCTCAATATGTTGATCTCCTAAAACAAAACATAAAAGGTATTTATACAGACATCTAAAACATTTTCCTAAGCCAACAAGGATATTTACATTTCTAGCACTGACTCATCCTATGACTGATCATACGACCCGTAATAGGATTGTACGGGTCATACCTGCCTCTCATACATCCCATGGTTGTTGTAGAATTGGATAAGTGTTGGCAACTTGTACGACTCGTACCATGGTCCTACGAGTCGTACAATCCGTCCATGGCTTGGCCCTGAGAATTTTGACATCCTCTAAAGTTTTCTATGAGTTTTGTGGTACGCCTCATACCTTCCTCCTACAACTTGTACTTGCTTGTGGCATCTGGAGTTCTGCCAAGTCTTTAAAAATCACTGAAGCTCCCCACTACTCATGGTACAGGTCGTAAGTGGATGTTATGATCTGTGGGTTCTACCAGTACCAAGAGACTGCTTTGTGCAAATTTTCTCTAAAGATTTCCATGACTCCAGTTACGACTCGTACTAAGAGTCGTACTATGCCTTCACATTGTTTCATCTTTCTGAGTTTTTCCACGAGTCTCACTACGACTCATACAATCAAGGTGCAGCTAGAACTTAGATTGGTACTTGGCTGATTTTCTACACTTTTATGCATCTTCTGTACATTTTTTCTCCAACACCTCTGTTCCTAGAAAATAAAGTAAAAGCACCTCATATCAATATAAGCATACCTAAGTCCATGCTATTTTCTCAATTTTAAGCGTCGAAATCTACATTCTAATTTCTACATAGTTCTGCAAGTTTGCATAAGTTTACCGTTGCAAAATCTTGTTTACCACATAAATGTTGTAGTTACATTGTGGCTGTTGGAAACTCACAACATATCAACATCCTCAACTTAAGACTTTTGCATGTCCTAAGGCAAAGAAGATAAAAAACTAAAAATGACGCTTAACTAGAAAATAAACCTAGCATACTACAGCCAACCATCAATCAAAATTTTGCACCATAAACTCAAACAACTTTTGACCCTTTTTCCAGTAAACCAAATCAGCATGTGCACATCAAGCAACCACAAACCATGATAAAGAGGGATCAAGATATGTCATGTAGCTATTAGCAAATAGTCAAGTCATCACCAATGCTTTTCATACGGACAACTGGAAGAATAAAATGCAAACCATGTAACCTCACAATAAATGAAGTCCCCCACTCACAAATATAGAAAAATATGAAACATGGGACCGAACAACTAAGACTCTCACCCTCACAAGGAAGTTCCAAATACTGCATGTTGGATACCATAGGCTTGCCCTTATTTTCTCTACTTTGGCTTTTCGGATGGTCGGGCAAGGATCACTATAGGACTTGATTCATCTTTTAATGTAGGCTTTCGAGCTGGGTAGGGTTGATATGAAATCTTCTTAGTGACTAAACCCTCCTTAGCACTACAAACACGTGGCTCCATTTTTCACTTTTTTTTAACACTTTTTGGTTTTTCAATTTTTTTCTCCTTTTTCACCATTTTTTATGCAGTTGTATGGGTACGGTGTGTTTGCAACTTCTCATTCATTTTTTTTCTTTTCAATATTTCTTTTTCAACTCTTTTTTACACCACACCTCATTTTTATCCCTTTTTCCTTTCTTTTTCTTTTTCACCACCCCAAGATCTATGCACCCCTACTCTAACAACCCTCAACTTAGTCATTTTGCTTATGTTGAGGTTCACAATGTCCAAGGAGGGACCAGAGCCAAAATAGTTTTATTATAAGAAATGGATACTGTTGATTGGTTAATGAAAGAATAATGGTTCATTTAAGGCTCAAAATCGGGATCAAGGGAATCATATTATTCTAGTAGGGTAATTTAAGCTAAAAGTGGGCTAAGCAAAAATGACCTATGATCGTTTCTTAACCAACTATCCTAAAACCTATGTATAGACCAACCAGGCAAGTTTTAGATCCTCTACGCAGTATTGAACTAGGTATATACCTCACTCACTCACGGTACATGTCTTGCATTCATTCTACCAATTCGGTTTATACATGGCTAACAAGAACTACTCATGCTAATACGCTAAATAACACAAAACGATCCACAAAAATCATGCTTTTCAATGAACAAGTACATAGCTAACCATCAAATAATTTTAATCAAGGTCAATTTTTCAAAACATCAAAACTAGTGCACTTTATTGGTTGAGCAATCCTAAGCTATTTTCTAATTAAACAAGAACACAAAAATAAAATAGAATTCTAAACATGTCGTTTCTACTAGATAGCATTCCCAAGAAAAAAGAAACGTGGCAAGAAAAATCCTCGAACAAATCCATAAAAATCTCAAAAATACAAGCACACCCCCTCCCCTTTTAAAAAACATGCTTCATCCCCAAAGCATAGAATGTAAAACAGAAGGAAGGGAACATACATGAGGCTACTCAGACTTCACCTTCCATGGGTTGCCTCCAATGAAGTGCCTGATTTAATTTCACAGCACGATGTAAGTCTCTTGACTACTCAGACTTCATCAAGGAATTCAGACTCATTCTCGATTGCTGAGACCACTCTGTACTCCTTTGGTTGCTTCATTGACTGGCAGATATTGAAGGTGACCTCTTCTTTATTAAGTTTGAATTTTAAATGGCCAGCCTCCAAATCTACTAAAGCCCTCCCATTGGCAAGGAATGGTTGCCCAAAAATGACGGGGACCTCAAAGTCAACCTCACAATCAAGGATCACGAAGTCCGCTGGGAATATGACTCTGTCCACTTTAACAAGTACATCAAACAGTATCCCCATAGGGTTCTTTAGAGTTTGATCGACCATTAATAGCCGCATAGTAGTCGGTGTAGGGGCTACCAAGCCCAACTGCTTAAACACAGCTAAAAGCATCAGATTAATGCTTGCTCCCAAGTTATAGAGTGCCCTCATGAACTCAACATCAAAAATTGTACATGAAATGGTGAAGGCACCTAGATCCTCCTTTTTCTGGGAAAGGACCCGTGAGGCTATAACACTACATGATGCATGTTATCCACAGGCTCACAGCTCATGGACCTTTTCTTAGTAACAAGGTCCTACATAAACTTGGCGTATCCCTCCATCTGTTCCAATGGCTCTACCAATGGTATGTTTATAGATAATTGTTTTAGCATTGATAGGAATTTATGAAACTTACCATTCTCTTCCTTCTTCTTCATTCTTTGAAGGAATGGTGCTAGTGGTCATGGGATAGCCTTATAAGTCTGTGTGGCCCCTTGGTTCTCTCCTTGTTCAGCTTCAGGATCCTTCTCAACAATTGGAGTCTCAGTCAACTCAGCATACTCATCATGCTCATTCTCAACAACCTCTTCCTTATCATCAATTATGCTTTCTTTCTTCCTTTGAAGCTGGACTACAACCGACAAAGGGGAATCAATCATGGTATTTCCACTCCTAGTCATCACAGCTATGCAGTGACCATCATTTTTAAGATTTTTGACTGTGTTGCTAGGTAGTGTATCCTTTTGCCTAGGGTTCATGGATGCTGGCAGCTGCCCCAACTACTATTCAATCTGCTTGATAGTTGTAACATGTGACTCAAATCTCTGAACCATGCTAGATAGATCCCCAAAGATGTCTTTAAGCGGATCATATGTTGATCTAACCTTCTTTAGCATCTCAGCGATCATGCTCTCCAACTTAGATTGTCCATCCTCCCCCTCACATGCATTAGGAGGCACATACAATCCTGCTCGGTCGTTGCGATAACTGTCATTCCTTCTCCATTCCCCCTCTCGCTCACAACCTCGGTTTCTTCTCCATAACCATTCAGGTCGTAATTATCTCTGTATTAGTTCTTACCTTGGTTTCTAAAACCTTGGTGCCAAGTGGCTTTTCCAAACCCTTGGGCATTGGCTCGGAAACCCACCACTTGGTTGTCCATGAAGTTTGCCTCCTCATTGGAATTTGAGTGCTCAAGCGCTGGTTCCTATCCCTGTGTCCCCACTGCATTAACTTTTCTAGATCCAACACCCATGATATGCTTCATGAGCAGGTCCAATGATGTGCGCATATAGGCAAATTCATGGTTACGTTCTTCCTTCTTCCTCATTGGTCTACAGTCAAACCAACAACATATGTACCAGCAGCTCCTTCCGTTTCCCAGGTGTGCCATGCTCTGTTCCTTTTCGTCACACTATCTAGAATAGTGGTAGCTTTATCCCAGGTGTGGCTCATCAGTGCTCCTTCTACCACTGTGTCTGTTACAGCTTTAGTACTATTATTTAGTGATCTATAGAAAATCTCCAACTGACTATCATCATGAATTTTGAGGTTTGGGCACTTGGTCAACTTCTTCTTGAATCTCAACCAGGTTTCATGAAGTGCCTCAGTATTCAATTTTCAGAAATTATATATTTCATCCTTAAGTTGCAGCATCCTAGAGGGTGGAAAGAATCTTTCTGGAAAAGCTTGTTTGAGCTCCCTCCAGTTAATAACGGAGTTGCTTGGAAACTCCGATAATTATAAAGTGGCTTCCCCAGACAGAGAGAATGGGAAGAGTCTTAGCCTTATTGCGTCCTGGCTGACTTCGGGCAGCCTGTATGCCTAGCATATTCCAACAAAGGTCATTAAGTGCAGGTTGGCATCATCAACTGCTTGACCACCTTCATGTTCAACAATTGAATCATGGTGCTATGTCAAATTTTGCCCCAGCAGGCAAAGGTGGTGGTACAATAGCTCCGGTTGACCCGACTTCATCAATGTCCAGGTCATCCTCATCAAAGAATTGAGGGGCATATCTTTGGCCTCTGTTTCCACTTCCATGGTGACCAGCATTGACAACCTCATCTCGAACATTATTGGCTTCCTGAAGTGCAGCTTGCCGAGCTAGCTTGGCTTTCCTAGCTTCTTCAGCAAGACGGGCATCTCTATGCTCTTGGTTCTCCATCCTTCATAGTATTTTGTCAAGTTCGAGAGCCAAAGGATTCAGGGGGTTTCCACTCCATCGAGTACTTGGCATTCACCAAACGACAACCTGTGGATGTCCAGAAACAAAAAGAAAACGTAATTAAGGAAATAATAACCAAAGTTAAATACAAGCAATTAATTTAATCTTAGTTGTATTCCCCGACAACGACACCACTTTTTGGTAGCGCTCAGACTTGCACTTCCCGGCAAAGTATGAAGCGTACATTGTCAATAAAGATGTCATGCCCCGCCTTGGGGGGGTATGACTGGCACCTGGTGCCCTAGTAGGACCTGGACTGCTAACTGGCGAGCCTAAGCACAGCTGGCGCCTGACTAGCCCTAGCTCAAATTTCTGGAAACAAAGGGCTATATAACGGCTGTAAACACAGCCTCCGGCCAACTGGCCTATAGCCACATGTACCTGTAATAATAGCTAACCAGAAACATACTAGTAACAAGGAACCTATGCGGGCCGACAAGGCCACCATGCTGTCTAGTCATCTGAGACTCAACAAAGGGAATACTGAACAGCTACGTGACCGGCAAGGTCACCACTACTATCAAACCATGGCCCCACGCGGCCAACATAAAAAAAAACAGAGATACTAAACAGCTATACAACTGCAAGGCCTCACACGACCAGCCCAACTGACCACAGGGAGATAATATATACAATCTACAAGCCTCTAAGAGTAACAATAGAAATGATCGGGACAGGGCCCCGACCTACCCGTACTGTACATAAAAGGAAAAGAGCTACACCTTTGGAAATCAGACTCCGGATGACAGGAGCTGAATACTCAGTAGCTGGCTGGAATCACGAGGGATCGCCTCCTCGTCTATGAGTACCTGCAGGCAAGTAATACAGCACCCCACTGGGCATCAGTACCGCTAGTACTGAGTATGCAAAGCAACTGAAATAATATAGCTGAAACAATTGAATATAAATAGCATATCTAGCAAATTTGTACGGCAGGAGATAACTGAATACGAAGGAACTGGTAAAAACTGAATCATGCTTTCTGTACTGATAAGGCGGAGGCGTACCTGTAAATGCAACGGCCTACTGTCTAGTAGCTAGTATATAACATATAAATAAATATGCAAGTAGTAGGAAAGAGCCAATACCAACCCCCATAAGTCGGATGGCACCAAGCAAGCAAACAATTTATATACCCCTACCCGGGTTAAAACCAGCCAAAAATAAATCACTCCACTCATCTGCTCACTCAGAGCTTCTCTACCGGCCCCCTGGGTCTCTGGCTTGGGCCATAGCCTCCAATATAAGCAACCGTGTCTGGGTCCGGAGGACTCCTGTGTAGACAGTAACAGATAGGGTCTGGATCCCCGAACACAACTCAACGGGGCTATCTGAAACCGGAGCTACACCTATAATAACTGAATGTACAGACAGTAACAGATAGGGTCTGGTTCCCTGGACACAAAACTCAACAGGGCTATCTGAAACCGGAGCTGCACCTGTATTTCAAAAGGGGAATGTGTGCGTGTTGCTTTCAATTCATCATGCCATTATGTCAAAGAGTACAAATTAAATATTCAAACAAGAAATAGTACTTCTACATAATTACTTACTACTGTATATAACTAGGGCATGCTAGCTATTATGTCTCAAATTCATGCAGAATACTGTGGGGAAAGCTTCATCCCACCTTCGTCCAAGCTGGGGACGGCATGCCACCCCTCGGAGTGACGTAAAACCCACCCGCTCAGTGGGCGACACGATTACCAACCCAGGGGCGGTGAGGATGCTCAATAAGGGGCCCTCACACCACAACAAGTCTCAACAAACAAATAGCACATATAAATAGCAAGCATGTATAATTGAAAAAGACTATCTGAAATCTGATTTCTTATTCTGATCTATTTCTTTACTAAACTGATTCTTTACTGATTATACTGATTCTGAGATCTTTCTTTAACTGTTGGATAATCTGTAGCCAGGGTACTATCTGTCTGAATGACTAATCTGTAGCCAATATCTCGTCTTGTTTGAATGGCTAGTCTGTAGCCATGAAACTACCTGTCTATCTAGTTTTACTTTACTAGCTTATATTCTGAAAATCTGTTTCTTTTTATTCTATAACATGTTTGCTAATCATACGATAAGCTATACTGAATCTGGAATGCTAACTCACCCTTTGGCGCATGCTTTACTAACTTCCGGACTGAATACGATACGGCAACACTATTCAGAATCTATTAGACTTACTTAATTCTCAACATTCAACTCCGAGAGTTTCAAATACAGAGTTTACTATGATTTATACGACTAAAACCTCTAACTTGCCGAGGAAACTACTTTACATACCTGGTTTCTGAGTACCCTACTGACCGATGTGATTTCCGTCAATACTTCTGTTGTTTCTCCCAACTATATTCATATACATATCAATTAGAACAAAATACATTAATATCTGGGAGAAATTTTCACTTTTGATATATATTTATCCCAAACTTTAACCTTTCGGAAAACAGTCGAAAACTCGTTATTTCTCGAAAGTCCAGAAGGGATAAATGCTCACTGCAACGCTAGGAACACATTTGTACTAATTTAAAGTAATTCTATTTACTTTACCTCGGTAGCACGACGTTTCGCCGGCCAAATTTCACGAAACTAACTCCGTAGGATTGCTCTCTGCAGCTTTATACCTCTGTACCTAAGCCGGAACGGAGTTTAGACCGCGTTTCATAGCGTAATCGGAAGGAAATTATAAATATATGTCGTGGGTTCTTCTTCTTACTTATTCCCCTATTTTTTGCTGGAATTTCATTCATTTGAATGAAAAAAAAACGACCTTGATTTTTATTTATTTATTTATTTATTTATTGCTAAATCCCTTACCAACATGCCATTAGGCTATTTATTCATTTACAATTTATGGGGTGTAACAAAAGAGCCCAACAAAGAGGTTAGGGTTTAACCTATAGGGAATAAGGTAATATCTAGACTAATGCCGGTACATAAACTTGTTGGTAAGTTATCTCCAAATTGGGGGATTTAAAGAAAAAAATAATAAAATAAGATCGTAATTGTGGTTGTTATCAAGATTTGCAATAACTAGGGTAAGTGTTCCCCATGGGTTCATAACTACTTCAGGTGTACACATGTGATCTATCCCAATGCTTACTTGTAGAACTGATAGCTAGGGTTCATCCAAATGATTACTTCGTCCCTATTGGATGACTATACTCCATCACCATGTCAGGTCTCATGAGCGATTTCAAACTAACCATTATGTGTTCCAAATAACTTTTCTGCGACCACAACTCAAGTTATACAATGATCATAAAAATCAAGGCTTTGTTGTAATTCTCTTTTCCTAATTTCTACTTCTCTAGATTCAATAAAGTAAAGAATTGGGGAAAATCCTAACATTGCGCTCCGCTACGAAATGTTTAAAGATGATGATAATACAATACAAGAATTTAGCATTGGTTTTGAATCACTTTATGTAACCCAATTTCATTAATTCACTATGGTTCCCACAACCCTAGTTGTGGAGGTTTTAGCCTTTAATGATTATAAGATTGTAATTAGCATTCATAGGCAAACATATAATTAAATACTTACGACAATAATTGGAAGAAAAACTTCTTTGAATATTGATGAAAAAAATCATGAACAATAGATAAAATCAAGTGTTGATCCTAAGGATTGCTCTCCAAAACTTGATAATAATTCACAAATAAAACCTCTCTCAATGTAATCCCACACCTACTACCCTCTAAATATGTCGTTCTCATAAAACAAAACATAAAAGGTATTTATACAGATATCAGAAACCTTTTTCTAAGCCAACAAGGAAATTTCCATATCTAGCGCCGACTCGTCCTACAACTGATCATACGACGCGTAACAGGATTGTACAGGTCGTACCTGCCTCTCATACATCCATTGGCTACTGCAGAATTGGCTAAGTGCTGGTAACTAGTATGACTCATATGTCACAATCTCAACAGAGGCCCGGATCACAACTTGGGACAAGGAGCGCCGAGAGACCCCAAGTCAACCCATGGCAAAAATTTAACTCAATCAATGAAACTGAGAAATCAACAATATAATCATAGAGGAAGTCTAAAGTTAAGAATAACATTAGAATACGCTATTCGAAGCTGATTACATACATATGTCTGAAAAACCCTATAAACATGACGAGTTGACGGGACAAGACCCCAACTAACTGAACAAGCTAAAAATGAAAATACATAAGGAGACCTGAATAATCTAGCCCTCGGGAGATGAGGACACACTAACCACGCAAAGGCTATTTTTGATAAGCTGACTACAGACAAGGCTGAACCTGAGAGCCAGATCCTATATCATCAAACGATACAGCATAGAGTATGCGATCAGTACGTGGAATGTATCGAGTATGAAAGGTAAGTGAAACCGCTTAAGTAAATAAAATCATGTAAGACAATGCATAATGTAAACATAAAAATCAAGAATCTGAGAGTAGGGCTTGCATGCATTCTTTCTGAAATCATGATCTCATCACATATCATAACATAATCGATTGACTAAAAGCTGAAATTTGATGTATATAAGTAAAGCTGAACATTGAGTCAAACTTGCTTTAGAACATGCTTACATATGTAAATCTCATGAGTAATGAACATGCATAACTGAAATCATGAGGAACAATGGGAGACTCGTCTTTTAACCGACATACCACGATAGAGCTTACGTGGTCCCAACTATCACACTCAAGTGGGTAGAGTCATCCAAAGCCTTGCCAGGGCTAGGGACGATACCATGATATCAATATCAAGCTCGTGGCCCAATAGGGTTAGGGATAGCTCACAAGGGAGGTTCCAAAGTCAGAATGTATAAAAACCTATGTTGGCGCGTAGTTATGAGGCATAGGGTGATCGACCCTTAACCTGCTCGGTGCTAGACACTATTCCTAAAAACATGCATATGTTCTACATCATTTTCAATGAATCTCAACATTATCTATTGACGAAGCTCATAAATTGAATACATCTCAAATCGGAAATAATGCATATGAGAAGCTTTAACTCAAAACATACCACAAGCTAAAAGATAATTGGGAGTCTTCGCTCCAAAACCATGTGGTAAGATTAATACGGGAAGTCATCAATGGGCATTGACCAAAGCTTTATCATACTTTGAGATACTCAATTCATATCGAAAACATGATTATAAACATGGGTAGCTTGAAAATATAGTTTTCATCATAATATCTCATCATCATCATACATACATCACAAATCGCTTCTCTCATGAACTTTTTGACAATGGGCTTTTTAATTCATAAAGCTAGAAACAAGATTTTTAATTGAAAATATTATAAAACTTTCCCATGCTTCATAATTCAATAGTGGAAACGTATTTAAATCATACCCATTTAAAGAATTAGGAAATTCATGCATTGGGTTAAAACTCCATTGATTAGTCATAGATCATTCATGATTTAGAGAAGGATTGGACATGGGTGGGAAAGGAACCACCCATTCATAACCCTACATACCTGTTGGTAGCTGATTCTTACACTTCTTTGAATACCTAATAGGAAATGGAAGAGAAATTGTTGAATGCTAGGCTTGATCGCCCTCTTTAGTCTCCTACCTTGCATGCATGATGGAATAAGGACTACAATGAACTTAGCCCTTTTAAAAGTCACTGTTCATAAATCAAAACAACGCAGTTTAGGTCTTAGAAGCTTAGGAATTACAAAATAGCCCTTACTAAATTCACAGAAAATAACTGTCAGGTGGTCCCAATGAGGGACCGAATGATTCATTGTAAGGGTCACCATTCGTGGCTTGATCCATGAAGTACACTGCTTCTCAATCTGCTGGGCTCATGACGGATGACTTAACGACTCATGACCTAGTGATCACGACTCGTGGTCACCATCCGTGAAGTGCACTGCCTTAACTTCAACAAAATCGATCCCTTCTTGGCCACGACCCTCCCCACAAATCATGGAGACTGACCATGACTCATGGGGTCCTTCCGTCGAGTATACTGCCCTTCTTCCTTCTCTTTTCCTTCTCACCATCCCCACAATTGACCTATTGACTCATGGGGCCTGACCACGAGTCGTGGTCATGCCTGTGGGGTCTCATTTCTCATGTTTCACATTAAATCCTTGGGCCTCCCCATGAGTCACATCACGACTGGTGGGCTGCTCTCAAGAGTCTCCTCACGAATCGTTCTGTGCCTGTGCCAAATTTCAACTTTTTCTCCGTTTCAATTCCTGGGTCTGATCTTTGGGCTTCCAGGGCATAACAATATCTCCCCCTTGGGAATATTCATCCTCGAATGTTGGAGAACATATAGAGAATCGAAGAAATGCAATTATTATATTCAAATACTAATCATTCAGACCGAAAATTAGCGGCATGGCTACCCCCGATTCAAACTACATAGCTTGACTGATTTCACAAACCATACACACATCCATATACATTAAAGAAACTTGGACACATGAACTGAATGTGAAAACTAAATAGGGTTTTAGAGAAAAACTCATAGTTCAAGTTAAAACTGAGCTAGTAGAGAATAAATGTGGGTATCTAGCCATCATATCCTCTTTGTCTTCCCATGTAGTTCCCTCAACATGTTGATTCCTCTATAACACTTTACTAAAGATAGTTCCTTGTTCCTTAGCCTTCGAACCCGGGGATCCAGTATTTCTTCTGGAACCTTCTAATAACTGAGGCTGTCCTTCACACCAACACTGTCCACCGGGAAAACTAGAGCTGGATCACCCAAACACTTCTTCAAGAGAGACACATGGAATACAAGATTCACATAAGCTAATTCTGAGGGCAATTCCAACTCATAGGCCACCTTGCCAGCACGTCTCACTATCATGTATAGGCCGACATAGCGGGGACTAAGTTTCCTCTTCTTTCCGAACCCATCACTCCCTTCATGGGATACACCTTAAGAAATACCTAATCGTCGACCTCAAATTCTAATTCTCTCCTTCTCACGTTGGCATAGGACTTTTGGCGACTCTGGGTAGTTCTCAACCTATCTCCTATCAATTGAACCTTCTCCATAGCCTCGTAAACTGAATCAGGTCCTACCATCGCCGCTTCGCCAACCTTAAACCAACCAATAAGTGACCTACACCTCCGCCCATAGAGATCCTTGAACGGTGCCATCTAGATACTTGAATGATAGGTGTTATTGTATGCAAACTCGATAAGTGGCAAATGCTTATCCCAGCAACCTCTAAAGTCAATTACGCATGCTATAAACATGTCATCGGGAGTCTGGATTGTACGCTCTGCTTGGACATCCATTTGCGGGTGAAATGTTGTGCTGAGCTTAACTTATGTACCCAATCCTTTTTGAAACGACCTCCAAAACTGAGGTAAATTGAGTACCTCTGTCGAAAATGATGGATAAGGGAACTCTATGCAATCAGACTCGCTCCTAGATATATAATTTGGCATAATCCTCCACCGAATCCGTGGTCTCAACCGGTAGAAAATGTGACGGTAGAAAATGTGCAGCCTTAGTCAACTTGTCTACCACAACCAAAATGGAGTCATATTATCGATGAGTCCGAGGTAAACCTATGATGAAGTCCATATTGATTTCTTCCCACATACAAGTAGGAATACTGATATCCTGAAGCATGCCTCCCGACCTCTGATGCTCAACCTTTACCTGCTAACAATTTGGGCACTTTGCTACGAATTCTGCGATATCCTTCTTCATGCCATTCCACCAATAGACTTCCCGTAAGTCATGGTACATCTTGGTGGCACCTGGATGGATAGAATACCTGGATCCATGAGCCTTGTGTAACATCCAGCTCCTTAAATCATCAACATCTAGAACACATAGGTGACCCTGGTATCGAAGCACACCATCTCCCCTTTTGGAGAAGACCTCTACTTTTTGATTCTGAACGACTTCCTTTAACTTTGCCAAAATCGGGTCCTCACCTTTCCTAGCTTTTACATGAGTCACCAAGGACGATTCTGATCCGTTTTGAACCACAACACTGCCATTGGTGGAGACAACCAACCAAACTCCCAACCTTGTGAGTTGATGCACATCTTTTACCAACTCCTTCTTCCCTTGATCCACATGGGACAGACTCTCCATAGAGATCCTACTATGTGCGTCCGCTACCACATTAGCCTTACCCAAATGGTAAAGCACACTCATATCATAGTCCTTGAGTAGATCCAACCACCTCCTTTGTCAAAGATTGAGATCCTTCTGTGTGAACACATATTGCAAGGTCTTATGGTCTGTAAACACATCCATGTGGACGCCATACAAGTAATGTTGCCATATCTTCAACGTGAATACCACCGCGGACAACTCAAGATCATGGGTCGGGTAATTCTTATTATGAACTTTTAGTTGTTAGAGGCATACGCTATTACCTTCCCATGCTGCATGAACACACACCCAAGTCCGATCCTTGAAGCATCACAATACACCACAAACCCATCAGTACCCTTCGGTAGAGTTAACATCGGTGTTGAAGTAAGACGAGTCTTCAACTCTTGGAAGCTCTTCTCACAAGCCTCCGACCATAGGAATTTCATCTTCTTCAGGGTTAATTTGGTAAAAGGTGCTGCAATCAATGAAAAAACCTCAATGAATCTCCACTAGTAGCCAGCTAAACTCGACAAACTATGAATATCTGAAGGGTTCACTGATCTATTTTGTGAGAGTCCACGATTATGCCTTCGCTTGATACCACATGGCCCAGAAATGCTATGGAGTTCAACCAAAACTTACACTTGATAAATTTGGCATATAAGTGACGATCCTTGAGAGTCTGAAGCACTATTCTCAAATGAGCGGCATGTTCCTCCTCGCTCCAGAGTATATCTGGATGTTATCAATAAACACAATCACAAACATATACAAGTATGGCTTGAAAACCCTATTCATCAAGTCCATAAAAGCTGCAGGAGCATTCGTTAGTCCAAAAGACATAACGACAAACTCATAATTACCATACCGCATCCTGAAGGCCATCTTCGGGATGTCACTCTCCCGAACTCTAAGCTGATGATACCTGGATATGAGATCTATCTTCGAGAAGCACTTGGCCCTGAAGCTGATCAAATAAATCATCAATACTGGGTAAAGGATACCCGTTCTTAATGGTGAATTTGTTCAATTGTTGATAATCAATACACATTTGAAGAGAACCATCTTTCTTTCGGACAAATAGAGTTGGTGCACCCCATAGGGACTTTCTTGGTCTAATAAAACCCTTATCTAACAGGTCCTTCAACTATTCCTTCATCTTCTTTAGCTCGGTTGGAGCCATTTTGTAGGGAAGAATAGATATAGGCTGCATGCTTGGAAGAAGGTCAATACCGAAATTAATTTCCCGCTCAGGAGGGAATCCCGATAAATCATTTAGGAAGACTTCTGTATATTCACATACTACTAGGACTGACTGAACAGTCAGGGTCTTGGATTCAAAATCCTTAACCCTAACTAGATGGTACACACAACCTCTAGAAATCATCTTTCTAGCCTTAAGGTAGGAAATAAAATGACCTACAGGCACAATTGAACTACCCTTCCATTCTAAGACTGGCTTGCCCGGAAATCTGAACTCCACTGCCCAGATTCTACATTTAACTAAAGTCTAGCATGCAAATAGCCAATCCATGTCGAGGATAACATCAAAATCGGTCATGGATAACTCTATCAAATCTACTGAGGTGACTTTCTGAAGGACTGATACCGGGCAACCTCTATACACCTGTCTAGCTATAACTGAGTCAGCTACTGGACTAGAAAATGAGAAGGGTTCTGACAATACTTTGGGACTGACTCTGTAGCTACTGGCCACATAAGGTGTCACAAAAGACAAGGTATCCCTTAGATCTAGCAAAGCATAAACATCAAGATGAATAACTCGTAACATACTAGTAACCACAACTGGGGAGATCTCCTGCTCCTGGCGGGGTGCTAAGGCATAAAATCTATTCTGGTGCTGACTACCACCTGTTCTAGTGGATGCCCCCTGATGTGTTAAGCGTATGGGTGGGGCTACGAACTAGAAGCTGGGCCTCAGCCCCCATCATGATCCTGCCTCGCTGCTAGGCAATCTCTGAGAATGTGTCCAAGCTTCCCACACCCCAAACAAGCACCTGTACATGCTAAGCACTGGCCCGTGTGGCCCCGACCACATCTGCGGCAAGATGGGACACTAGAATCTGCGGGTATGCTTCTCTAACCCCTAGAGCCTAATGTTCGCCCCCTATGATGGTGCCTCGGTCTGGATGGCACACTCAATGCTGAAGATGCTAGGGCTGATGATCTCTGGTGGGTCTGCTGTTGGTGCCCAAATCCTGACCTCGTTGTTAGAATATATGGTCATTGATCCTGGCCCTCTTGGCCTCCCTCTCTCTCAGATATGCCACCTCCATCTACTGGGTTTACAAGACTATTCGAGGGAAACCCATATCCTGATGGCACATAGTGGTCTTGCAATCCTTGTCCAAATAGCCCGCTACTCCATGAACGAATCTACTCAACTGCGCCCTCTGATCAGCCACTAACTTTGGGGCGTACTTTGATAGGTGAGTGAACTCAAGGGCATACTCCTGCACCGTCATTCTTGCTTGCTTTAAGTTCACGAACTCAGCTGCCTTCAGCTCCCTTATATCACGAGGGAAGAACCGATCCAAGAATGCAACATAGAACTTTTCCCAAATGACAGGGCCTTCTCCGGTGACCCTGCTATCCTTCCATTGGTGAAACTAGATGTGCGAAACCCTTTCAACTGATACGAGGCCAACCCTGTGCACTCAACTCAATTCACCCCCATGATTTGCGTGATCTTAACAATCTCATCTAGGAACTCATGCGGGTGCTCATCTACTTTTCACCCAAGGAACTCTGGCAGATTCATTCTCAAGAAGTCTCTGACTCGAGCCACCGCCGCGTTGCCATTTTGTGAAACATGCGCAACCGCCTCCTGATTGAATTGAGCGGTCAAGGCCTACGCAAGCATCTGAGTAGTGGCCAGAAACTCAGCATGAGCAACTGGCTCCGGTGCCTTGGGCTCCTGAACTAGTGCGGCCTGCTGGTACCCATTTCCATTACCCTCCCCATAGCCTTCACCATTCCTATTCCTTCTACCATTCATTCTTCGGGGAGCCATGATTCTGTAATCGCGATTAGCACGACTTAGAAGGACAGAGAGACATTTCATTGCACGAAATAGATAATGAAAAAAGGGAACATTTACTATGTTTCTCATAGCCTATTCATCAAAAGTGTGGCGCGCTTCACAACCATGAAAAAGACTCTACTTAACGCGGCTTTTAGACACCCTAGGAAACATCAAACCTATGGCTCTAATACCAAGTTTTTCATGACCAGAACGGAGGCCCAGATCAAGATACGAAACAAGGAGCCCTGAGAGACCCCAAGTCGACCCATGGCACAAGCATACATCTAACTTAATCAATGAAATTGAGAAATCAACAATATAATCATAGAGGAAGTCTCAACATAAGCATAACATCAGAATACGCTATTCTAAGCTGATTACATACATATGTCTGAAAATCCTCTAAACATAAAGAATTGATGGGACAAGACCACAACTAACTCAACAAACTGAAAATAAAATACATAAGGAGACCTGAATAATCTAGTCCTCAGGAGATGAGGACTCACCAACGATGCAAAGGCTAACTTTGATAAGTTGACGATGGACGGGGCTGAACCTAAGAGAGGGATCCTGTATCATGAAATGATACAACATAGAGTATGCAGTCAGTACGTAGAATTTACCAAATATGCAAGGTAAGTAAAACTGTTTAAGTAAATATAATCATGTAAGACAATGCATAATGTAAACATAAACATCAAGAATCTTAGAGTAGGGTTTTCATGCATTCTTTACGAAATCATGATCTCATCATAACATATCATAACATAATCGATTGACTCAAAGCTGAAATCTGATGCTTATAAATAAAGCTAAACATTGAGTCAAACCTACTTTAGAACATGCTTACATATGTAAATCTCATGAGTAATGAACATGCATAACTGAAATCATGAGGAACAATGGGAGACTCGTACAATGCGAGGGAACTCCTGTGCGAGTGGTTCCCGTGCTATATGTTCTTCCGGGAAGCACTTGCTCTCCTTATGCTTATTATACCATTTCTTCCCTTCATCGGTCACCCATCTTGTTCCGTATTGGCGGCGTTGGCCGCGCGGAACAGCGGGTGTAGCTGGGACTGCGGTGCCCAGTCTCATCCTTTTCCTACCGGTGCCTGAGGTAGAAGCACCCTTGCCTTTATCTTGTCTGCTCGCCATTGTACCTGTCAATTTACACCAACAAGCACAAAGTTAAGCTAGAAACTTGTTAACTTCGGCTAAGGTCGGGTTACACAACATTTACCCCACACTTAGGCCTTAGCTACTTCTACAAATTACGGCAAGGATAACTCTAATTACACCACAGACAACACTATACACTTCATTCTTAGTGCGTTCATAAAAAAATTTCGACAGCATAACGGTTAGCGGACTACTCAGACTTCATACAGCTAATCCTAATCCTACTATCGCTAACAATTCACACATCGCACTTCGCAACAAAAACAACAACAAAATAAAAACAACGCTAAAAACATTCTATATACAATCTAATCCAAACAATCTAACCAATTTACACACTTTTTGCATTTTCCCAAAAAAAAAAAAATTCGAGAATTTGTCATCTTTTAACATTTACACAATATTTACCACGACTTCTCTCAATTTACAAACACACCCCGGCATCTAATTTTCCGACTTATCAAGTCTCTCAAGTTAAATTCAACAATTCATGCCCTAGAATACAATTCTATAATCAAATTCAAATTATTTACGCAATCGATAAGTTCAAACGCTAAATACAACAATCCAAACATGTATCAATCACAAATAACTCAACATTCATGTTTAATTTCTACCTAGGGTGATATATCTCACCTCACATGCCCAAATTTGACAAAAAATGCCAAAAAATTGAGATAGACGATGAAAACATACCTTTGAATTGAGAAACCGAAGAAACTTGTCGTATTCCTTGCCTAGGAACGTGGCACGGTGCTTGGGGAGGGGGAAATAGGTGTTTTGGTCGCGGAGGGAAGAGGGAATGGGAAGAAATGGGGCGAAATCGGGTTTTAATTTAAGAAAACACGCGGGTCACCCGGCAACCCGGTGTGACCCGGCACCAAATACACGGCAACGTGTCACGGAGGGTAACGCGGAGACCCTCCTCCGTGACACGGAGCCAACGCATTGGCTTACTGGATTTTTGAAAAATCTGGATTTTGCCTTCAACGTTTCACGGAGGGTAACGCGGAGCCCTACCTCCGTGACACGGCGCCAACGCGCCAGTGCACTGTTTCTTCAATTAATTTGATTTTTCATACCTTGCCTCATTTTGTCGATTCCATGTATATTTCCTCCGTTATACCTGAAAATCACCTCACTAAATAAAAATTGGTTAGATTAATAGATTTCCCTAATTCAAATAAAAAATACTAACTAAAATGAAAATCTAAACCTAATCAAGAAAAGAAAAAGAAAAATAAAAATTGGAAATAAAAAATAAAAATAAAAATAAAAATAAAGATAAAAATTAACTACACTGTGCACAAAGAAGAAAAATAAAATATTTTTCTCACGGGTTACCTCCCGTGCAGCGCCTGGTTTATCATCGCGGCTCGACGTATCAAGTTTCACCACTTTTTCCTCCACCTTGAGGATATGAATCTCACCCCTAATTTCTTCTCTAATTTCCTCTTATGCTCCAGGGGTGGTGGTGAAGAATTGTAAGGACCAAACAGTAGATGTTGCCTTTTGCATTTATTGGTCCTTAAGTAAGCGAAGTCACTTTGTCTCTTCGAATTAGTGAATTTCAAAATATACGGGGCTTGGTCCTCCTCTAGACATTTCTCTACAAACTTGGAAGACTCTATTTCTATGTTGTCAACCAAATTTAATGTTGAAAAATGCTTAGAGTGCGGTCCAATACACCTCAACTCTGAAACTGCATTGTGCTTGACCTCCTTACTTGTATACACCTTCTCGACATTGTCATCTATCTCTCCATTGATGTCAAATGGGGGATATTCTTTCTCTTCTTCCATGAATGGATTTTCTATATGTATGAGCCAATCACGGGGACACTCAAGAGATTCTAATTGTTGAGCTTCATCCAAAAATTCACCCTTGTATTCCTCTTGTACTTCCTCTTGAATATCGGCTAAAACTGTCACCTGCGAATTATCATAAGCTTCAGCCTCAACACACATCTCTGTGAGTTTGACGCTCATTCTTCTTACAGCCTCGGCATTCTCCTTTGGCTGAATTATCAATTCTGCCACCGACTCCTTCATTGCTTCTGATTGCTCCAGGAGTTGTTTCATCATGTCCTCTATTTGAACTTGGCGTCCCAAGTCATCATTTTCAACATGCCTATATTCAGCAAAAACAACAGAATGATCATAGAGGGGGCTTGGGGGAGAGGAATATGCCTTTGGACAATCACCCCAATGGCCATATTGACACCCACATATATTGCACGTGTTACAGTTTTGCCACAAGTGGGGTCCTCCGCAATTCATGCAAGATTCGCCGAAATATGCGTATCCACCATTTATATTCCAAGATGTCATGTCAATGAGGGTATCCGAAAGAGAGAAAAATTAAAATGAACAAAGAATTAAAACAAATACTAAGATCGAGTTGTCAACACTTAGAAAATAAAACAAAAATACAGTAAATTTACACTTAATACAATTTCACCAATTGCCTAGCCTCCCCGGCAACGACGCCAAAAACTTGTTCGGGTGTTCCGGTATGGGCTAAAAACCGACACGCAAGTGCACGTGGTCAAACAAGTAATAAAGTGGCTAAGTAGCCAAGTATCGATCCAAGAAGGCTCAAGATATGTAAAGTTGCCTAGTTTACTATATTCCTATTTCACTTCTAATTATGCTAACAACAATGTAACCAACAGTTACTTGAGTTTTTGTTTCTAAACTATATCTACTACAATTTATAACAACTATTTACTGTGAATTTAGACAATGGATATGAACATGCCAAGGTTAAGAACAAGTAATGAACTTGATAATCATGATAATTTGGTTAATCTCTTCTTCATGTTGCTAGCCAAGAACATTCGCCTAGAAATTAAAACTTTTGTATTTAATTTCACTTTAGAATCATAAACCATCCGTCTACATTTCTGTGATCAAATGCAATTTATGACCTAGCACTACAATTCCGGTTCCTAAATTGACTAATATGGCTTTCAAGTATATTTCTATCAGGAAAGCACATCAAAACCCAATTTTCCCAAATCAAGTTAAGAACAATACCCTATTAATTCACAACTTTCTAATTTCTTGCTCTCTCGAGTGAAATTGGACTTTTTAGATGTACATTAATGTTGGCCAAGCACTAATGCAGTAAGAACAAGAATTAATAGAACAACATGAAAGAATAAGAAGAAAACCATATCAATTATAATCAAAATTCATTACACATGTTCAAAACCTCAGCAAGGAAGAGAATTAGCCACTCATTTGTGGATTGATCATCCTAAAATGAGTGTAATTCATACGTACAATTGATAGAAAGAAGAAAAGAAGAGAAGAAATCCCTTAGCTTTTTCGTTCCTCAACTGCTCCTAACCCACGTCCTTGCTCTCCACTTCTGAACTCAGTCTAAAAACTAAAAACTGCTTAAAATAAACCTAAGTGTGCCATTTATACTAGTGGGAAATTTTTCCCGGAATAACAAGCAACGTGTCACGGAGGCCAACGAGGAGGCCTCTCTCCGTGACACGGCGTGGATGCGGACCTTCACTGGAATTTCAGGGTCCGGTAAATTAGCCTCAACGTGGCACGGAGGCCAACGCGGAGGCCTCTCTCCGTGCCGCGGAGCTGACGCGAAGGCACACTAGAATTTGCCATTTTAATTCCTGTTCAGGCAGTGTGCTACCGCGATGGTAGCGTGGCACGGCTCCATCGCGGAGCCCCTATAAAATGTGCATTCCAATGTCTTTTCCACGCTCGCATCCAAGTCCAACTCCGATATAGTTCCAACATGCATTTTAGCTCCTAAAAATCACAATTACCTGCAAAACAAATGCTAAACATGTTGGTTAGTATAAATTCGCATTTTATTACCAATTACATGATATTATATACACATTGCACAGCAAACAAGGTAAAAATGATACGTTTGAGTATCACTTGGGCATATAAATCTGCCCAAGATCGCTTACCCCACACTTAAATCCTTGTTCGTCCTCGAACAACACATACACAAATCATGCATATTACATCCCAACATTCGTCACTATGGTGCGACCATTTACGCTACGGTCATACCGAGTATTCAATTTTTGCAAATCATCACGAAAACATGCTTGGTCTTACAATACAATGACCTTTAATACATCAAGGCTTCCTAGACTTTAAGAATTGATTCTTGATATCGGCAAACTCATGCAAATCAGCTAATCAAGAAATCCGACACGAAAATCAATCTTTCATCAAGCATGTGCCCTCACAACTCGAGAGAATCTTCCCCTTTTTGTTCATGCAACACACAAACATGCAAGTAGGGGCATATAAAAATTAATTTCACTCTCTCTCCCAAAAGAATTCACATGCCTCATGTCATGACCCATACGCTTGCCCTTAGTGTATTACTCCACTAATATAAAGAAATGCAATATAGGATCACGTAGGACTTTAATGGGTTGTAACGGGGCTATGGATCTAGTATATATATATTGGATTAGCCAATAATAGTCGCTAGCATCCTTAAGCGCCTTTCCAACTCATTCCCATCGACTTATGGACATTGTTCCTCTCTTTTCTCTTTTTCTCCCACTCATGCTGGTTTATTTTCGTACAGCCCATTTCATCAAACACACTTGACACAAAACAAAGGGTTTTTATGTACCCTCACTATCATTTAATTACAACAAGTGCCTCTTCAACATCATCTTTTCTTTCTTCACTCTGCTTTTCTTTTTCTTTTCACTCTTTTCACTCTTTAACACTTTGGGAAACATTGTTTTTTCTTTGTAAGCACTTAAGAGTTTCGTATAGCTTTTAAGGCTAATGAAAAGAAGGAATAAAGCTTAGTTTATACAATTTTGGACAAAAGAAAGAAAAAAATCGGCTAAAGGCTCAACGGGCTAACTAGGGTATACAACACATAGAAAGGTAGAATTTGACAAGAAAAAAAATGGAAACTATCGGTTAAAACAAAGAAATGCCTACATCCTTTCCAACACTACACCTCCTTCATTTCGCTTTGTACACACACCAGGCAAGTTCTAGACAATTCACAATGGCATGGAATAGCAATACCTCACTTCACACTTCATGCACATGCTCGACTCAAGATGCATTCACAGACTCTTTAATTAGTCAATTACATGAATTCAAGATTAAGCCTCAATCATACTTTATCAAATTCTATAGCCTAGGTAACTCAACATATTTACAGAATTGCATGCTTTCAAACGAATCATTTTCACATTTTGAACATCAGTTACAACACGCAACGAAATTTTAGCAACCATAAGCAACTACAGTTCATTGATGCAATCCACCAAAGAAAAATTAAAAACAAATAAAAATCCTACTCCTACCGACTACATTTCCCTTAAGACGGTCGTCATCCATCCATTATAGGGAACGGTCACTAACTATGACATCGGTTCAATGGGACTATTCTCGGTAAAAGAACCGAAAACAAACTCCGAGAAACCCAAAAAAATAAAAATCAAAAAATTTTGCAACACATCGATCATTTCGATAGGAAAAAAGTATTTACAAGTGCAAAATATTTTCGCGAAAATTTTGAAAAATACCGATCATCTCGATAGAAAAAAAAATATTTACAAAATTTACAAAATATTTATACTGGCAACCATAACTTTTCATACCACACATCATTAACCACACAAACAAATATATACAGATACACCACAAATCAGTTCACCACAAGGAAAGCACAAACATTCATCCAAACCAAGGAAAAAAAAACATACAGCAAATTAGAGCCTATGTCCCAGCACCTAGCTACTCCCCACCCCACACTTAAATCGAACACTATCCCCAGTGTTCACAAAAATTACAACACAAAAAATTTGGGTGGTGGAACTCCCTGATTAGTCGAAATATTCAACTTCTTCATCTGGTGTTGCGGCCTCGTCGCCCATATCTGAATCAGCTCCATCGTCGTCATCGGACTCCACATCGGAGTCCTCACGACGTGTCTCCTCATCAGTAGGGACATCGTCATCAGTAGGCTCCACGAAGGGTGGTCCCACCCGACATAAGGCTCTGGTGTTCTTGCCAAAGGGGTAGTCCAGCTCCAACTGCCATAATTCTTCCTCGGTGACTGGTCTCCCACCAATCCGTAGCTGAAGCATCTGCATGCCAAACATACGGGGCATGTACTGATCGTCCCGAGCATGTCGCTCGCCCAAAGTCAATACTGGTCCGTGTGTAGTGTCGGGGGCCTTAGTCTTTGTCACATCGAGGGCCCTCCGCTCCAACTACGGAATATAGTCCAAGGCTTCTTCCTCAATGTCGAGGCCTCGGAGGAAGGTGGTGATGAGTCCACCAAACCCATATTTGTGGCCCTGGTGCAGTCTGGCTCTCTTCATGGCGGATATTATTACCGCCCCAACATTAATCTCAAGCCCTTTCATAAGGGCATACACCAAGCAGACACGGTCCCGGGTCATGTCCGTCATATAAACTCCCGGGATCAAACACGAACACACAATCTTCAGCCATATTCTGGCCTCCCTGTTCATCTACGAATAAGGCAGAGTCTGGTGGTAACCCCTCTCCTTATGTCTACTCCATCGGGCTGTGGATCGAGCCCCACACAATGTACGTCTGATGTCGGTGTACGGTGGGGTGATGTTTAGCTGGCGGAGAACGTGGGCGTCTGTGTCCCGCGCTCCAACGATGGCATTCAGCTGCTGGGGTTCCAGAGTGACAATCTGCCCTCTGATTTTCACTGTGTGGCTTCTGATGGCCGGGTTCCAGTTTGCATAAAATTCCCGGACCAAATGAAGGTTGCACTCCTTGGGCTCCTGAAAGATAAAGCTGAGCCCAGCTGCTTCAATTCTCTGTACAATGCGAGGGAACTCCTGTGCGAGTGGTTCCCGTGCAATATGTTCTTCCGGGAAGTACTTGCTCTCCTTATGCTTATTATGCCATTTCTTCCCTTCATCGGTTACCCATCTTGTTCCGTATTGGCGGCGTTGGCCGCGCGGAACAACGGATGCAGCTGGGACTGCGGTGCCCAGTCTCATCCTTTTCCTACCGGTGCCTGAGGTAGAAGCACCCTTGCCTTTATCTTGTCTGCTCGCCATTGTACCTGTCAATTTACACCAACAAGCACAAAGTTAAGCTAAAAACTTGTTAACTTCGGCTAAGGTCGGGTTACACAACATTTACCCCACACTTAGGCCTTAGCTACTTCTATAAATTACGGCAAGGATAACTCTAATTACACCACAGACAACACTATACACTTCATTCTTAGTGCGTTCACAAAAAAATTTCGACAGCATAACGGTTAGCGTACTACTCAGACTTCATACAGCTAATCCCAATCCTACTATCGCTAACAATTCACACATCGCACTTCGCAACAAAAACAACAACAAAATAAAAACAACGCTAAAAACATTCTATATACAATCTAATCCAAACAATCTAACCAATTTACACACTTTTTGCATTTTCCCAAAAAAAAAAATCGAGAATTTGTCGTCTTTTAACATTTACACAATATTTACCACGACTTCTCTCAATTTACAAACACACCCCGGCATCTAATTTGCCGACTTATCAAGTCGCTCAAGTTAAATTCAACAATTCATGCCCTAGAATACAATTCTATAATCAAATTCGATTTATTTACGCAATCGATAAGTTCAAACGCTAAATACAACAATCCAAACATGTATCAATCACAAATAACTCAACATTCATGTTTAATTTCTACCTAGGGTGATATATCTCACCTCACATGCCCAAATTTGACAAAAATCACCAAAAAATTGAGATAGACGATGAAAACATACCTTTGAATTGAGAAACCGAAGAAACTTGACGTATTCCTTGCCTAGGAACGTGGCACGGTGCTTGGGGAGGGGGAAATAGGTGTTTTGGTCGCGGAGGGAAGAGGGAATGGGAAGAAATGGGGCGAAATCGGGGGTTTTAATTTAAGAAAACACGCGGGTCACCCGGCAACCCGGTGTGACCCGGCACCAAATACACGGCAACGTGTCACGGAGGGTAACGCGGAGACCCTCCTCCGTGACACGGAGCCAACGCGTTGGCTTACTGGATTTTTGAAAAATCCGGATTTTGCCTTCAACATGTCACGGAGGGTAACGCGGAGCCCTACCTCCGTGACACGGCGCCAACGCGCCAGTGCACTGTTTCTTCAATTAATTTGATTTTTCATACCTTGCCTCATTTTCTCGATTCCATGTATATTTCCTCCGTTATACCTGAAAATCACCTCAGTAAATAAAAATTGGTTAGATTAATAGATTTCCCTAACTAAAATAAAAAATACTAACTAAAATGAAAATCTAAACCTAATCAAGAAAAGAAAAATAAAAATAAAAATTGGAAATAAAAAATAAAAATAAAAATAAAAATAAAGATAAAAATTAACTACACTGTGCACAAAGAAGAAAAATAAAATATTTTTCTCACGGGTTACCTCCCGTGCAGCGCCTGGTTTATCATCGCGGCTCGACGTATCAAGTTTCACCACTTTTTCCTCCACCTTGAGGATATGAATCTCACCCCTAATTTCTTCTCTAATTTCCTCTTATGCTCCAGGGGTGGTGGTGAAAAATTGTAAGGACCAAACAGTAGATGTTGCCTTTTGCATTTATTGGTCCTTAAGTAAGCGAAGTCATTTTGTCTTTCTGAGTTAGCAAATTTCAAAATATATGGTGCTTGGTCCTCCTCTAGACATTTCTCTACAAACTTGGAAGACTCTATTTCTATGTTGTCAACCAAATTTATTGTTGAAAAATGCGTAGAGTGCGGTCCAATACACCTCAACTCTGAAGCTGCATTGTGCTTGACCTCCTTATTTGTATACACCTTCTCGACATTGTCATCTATCTCTCCATTGATGTCAAATGGGGGATATTCTTTCTCTTCTTCCATGAATGGATTTTCTATATGTATGATCCAATCACGGGGACACTCAAGAGATTCTAATTGTTGAGCTTCATCCAAAAATTCACCCTTGTATTCCTCTTGTAGTTCCTCTTGAATATCGGCTAAAACTGTCACCTGCGAATTATCATAAGCTTCAGCCTCAGCACACATCTCCATGAGTTTGACGCTCATCCTGCTTACAGCCTCGACATTCTCCTTTTGCTGAATTATCAATTCTGCCACCGACTCCTTCATTGCTTCTGATTGCTCCAGGAGTTGTTTCATCATGTCCTCTATTTGAACTTGGCGTCCCAAGTCCTCATTTTCAACATGCCTATATTCAGCAAAAACAATAGAATGATCATAGCGGGGGTATGGGGGAGAGGAATATGCCTTTGGACAATCACCCCAATGGCCATATTGACACCCACATATATTGCACGTGTTACAGTTTTGCCACAAGTGGGGTCCTCCGCAATTCATGCAAGATTCGCCGAAATATGCGTATCCACCATTTATATTCCAAGATGTCATGTCAATGAGGGTATCCGAAAGAGAGAAAAATTAAAATGAACAAAGAATTAAAACAAATACTAAGATCGAGTTGTCAACACTTACAAAATAAAACAAAAATACAGTAAATTTACACTTAATACAATTTCACCAATTGCCTAGCCTCCCCGGCAACAGCGCCAAAAACTTGTTCGGGTGTTCCGGTATGGGCTAAAAACCGACACGCAAGTGCACGTGGTCAAACAAGTAATAAAGTGGCTAAGTAGCCAAGTATCGATCCAAGGAGGTTCAACATATGTAAAGTTGCCTAGTTTACTATATTCCTATTTCACTTCTAATTATGCTAACAACAATGTAACCAACAGTTACTTGAGTTTTTGTTTCTAAACTATATCTACTACAATTTATAACAACTATTTACTGTGAATTTAGACAATGGATATGAACATGCCAAGGTTAAGAACAAGTAATGAACTTGATAATCATGATAATTTGGTTAATCTCTTCTTCATGTTGCTAGCCAAGAACATTTGCCTAGAAATTAAAACTTTCGTATTTAATTTCACTTTAGAATCATAAACCATCCGTCTACATTTCTGTGATCAAATGCAATTTATGACCTAGCACTACAATTTCGGTTCCTAAATTGACTAATATGGCTTTCAAGTATATTTCTATCAGGAAAGCACATCAAAACCCAATTTTCCCAAATCAAGTTAAGAACAATACCCTATTAATTCACAACTTTCCAATTTCTTGCTCTCTCGAGTGAAATTGGACTTTTTAGATGTACATTAATGTTGACCAAGCACTAATGCAGTAAGAACAAGAATTAATAGAACAACATGAAAGAATAAGAAGAAAACCATATCAATTATAATCAAAATTCATTACACATGTTCAAAACCTCAGCAAGGAAGAGAATTAGCCACTCATTTGTGGATTGATCATCCTAAAATGAGTGTAATTCATACGTACAATTGATAGAAAGAAGAAAACAAGAGAAGAAATTCCTTAGCTTTTTCGTTCCTCAACTGCTCCTAACCTACATCCTTGCTCTCCACTTCTAAACTCAGTCTAAAAACTAAAAACTGCTTAAAATAAACCTAAGTGTGCTATTTATACTAGTGGGAAATTTTTCCCGGAATAACAAGCAACGTGTCACGGAGGCCAATGCGGAGGCCTCTCTCCGTGACATGGCGTGGACGCGGACCTTCACTGGAATTTCAGGTTCCGGTAAATTAGCCTCAACGTGGCACGGAGGCCAACGCGGAGGCCTCTCTCCGTGCCACAGAGCTGACGCGAAGGCACACTGGAATTTGCCATTTTAATTCCTGTTCAGGCAGTGTGCTACCGCGATGGTACCGTGGCACGGCTCCATCGCGGAGCCCCTATAAAATGTGCATTCCAATGTCTTTTCCACGCTCGCATCCAAGTCCAACTCCGATATAGTTCCAACATGCATTTTAGCTCCTAAAAATCACAATTACCTGCAAAACAAATGCTAATCATGTTGGTTAGTATAAATTCGCATTTTATTACCAATTACATGATATTATATACATATTGCACAACAAACAAGGTAAAAATGATACGTTTGAGTATCACTTGGGCATATAAATCTGCCCAAGATAACCTGGTGCCAAATTTCAACTTTTTCTCCATTTCAACTTTCGAATCTGATCTTTAAGCTTCTGGGGCATAACATCATACCATGGTCCTACGAGTCATATAATCCATTTGTGAGTTGGCCCTGAGAACTTTGACATTCTTTGAAGTTTTCTACGAGTGTTGTGGTATGTCTCATACCTTTCTCCTATGACTCGTACTTTCTTGTTGTATCTAGAGTTCTGCCAATTCTTTAAGAATCACTGAAGCTTCCCCACAGCTCATGGTACAGGTCGTAAGTAGATGTTACGATCTATGGGTTCCACTCGTACCAAGAGACTACTTTGTGAAAATTTTCTCTGAAGATTTCCACGACTCCAGTTACGGCTCGTACTGAGAGTCATACTCTACCGTCACATTGTTTCAGCTTTTTGAGTTTTTCCATGAGTCTCACTACGACTCATACAATCAAGGTATGACTCATATTGAGATTGGTACTTGGGCTGATTTTCTGTGCTTGTATGCATCTTTTACACATTTTTTCTCCAACACCTATTTTCCCTAAAAACAAGGTAAAAGCACCTCATATCCATATAAACATACCTAAGCCTATGCTATTTTCTTAGTTTTAAGAGTCGAAAGTATTGTAAACTCAGATCACATCAGAGGCATATGCAATGACCTTACTGTCACGACTCGAACATAGGCCCAGATCAAGACACGGGACAAGGAGCCCTGAGAGACCCCAAGTCGACCCATGGCATGAACACACATCTAACTCAATCAATAAAAGCATAATAATTAACATGATAATCTTAGCAGAAGTCTAAAATATGCATAACATCAAAAATAAATATGAATATGAAGCTGATTACATTCTAGGTTTGAGAAGATTCTAATACTGATGAGTTTATGGGACTAGAACCCAACTAACTCACTAAGTCTGAAACTAAATACATAAAGAAAACCGATAAAGTATGGCCCTCGGGAGATGAAGACTCACCAACAGATGTGGGATGCTAACTCTGAAAGGCTGGCTAACGACAAGGCTGAGTTTGAGTATCGGGGACTGTATCATGAAATGATACAACATAGAGTATACAATCAGTACATGGAATGTACTGAGTATGCAAGGTAAGTAAAACCACATAAATAAGTAAAATCATTTTAAATTATGCATAATATAAAACATGGTCAAAACAAGAATCTAAGAGTAGGGTTGCATGTTATTTTCAGAAATCATGATCTGAACATAAATAACATCATAACTGAATCAATTGACCCAAAGCTGAACTCTGATAATCATAAGTAAAACTGAATATTGGGCCAAACCTGCTTTAGAACATATATAGATATATACATCATAGATGATGAATATGCATAACTAAAATTATGAGGAATAATGAGAGACTCGTCTTTTAACTGTCATACCACGATAGAGCTTACGTGGTCCCAACTATCACACTCAAGTGGGTAGAGCCGTCCAAAGCCTTGTCAGGGCTACCATGAAATTGATATCAAGTTGAAGGCCCCATTGGGGCAGAGGATAGCTCACATAGGAGGTCCCAATATAATTTGATCATATCTACGTTGGAACATAGTTTTGAGGCATAGGGTTGATTGAACCTTAGCCTACTCGGTGCTAGACACTACTCCCAAAAACATGCATATGCTCTCCATCGTTTTTCAACGAAGTTGACCATCATCTATTGACGAAGTTGAATAATCATGAGTACATATAAATCTGAATCATACATGAGGAGCCTTGGCTCAAACCATACCACAAGTTGAACATAATTGGGAGTCTTGACTCCAAAACTATGTGGTAAGCTAATTAACTTGAAAATCATAATCATACTTGAACATATGGGCTTTCCCAATATTTTAACATACTTGAAATTAACTTGATTTACTTTGAAAATATGAACATAACATGGGTAGATTGAAAACATGCTTTTCTCATAAAAAATCCATCATACATGAACATACTTCATAAGTCTCATCTTCTCATAAGCTTTCATGAATGGGCATCATAATTTGGAAACTAGTAAACATGATTAGTAATTGAAAACATGATAAAACTTACCCATAAATCATAATTCATCAATTAAAACATACTTAGATCATACCCATGACATTGACTTAGAGAATTCATACATTTGGGTTAAAACCCCGTAGAATCAACTCATAGATTTTCATGAATTAGAGAGGGATTGGGCGTGGGTGTGAACGGATTCTCCCATTCATAACCCTACATGCCTGAATATATTTAATTCTATAACTTCTCTGATTGCCCAAGGAAGAATTGGATGGAAAACCTTGGTGGATTAGCTTGATCACCTCTCTAGCTCTCTAACTTTACATGCATGAGTAAGAATGGCCTAAATTGAAATTATCCATCTTAAAACTCATTATTCATAGCTTAAAACGACGTAGTTTAGGCCTTAGGATCATAGGAATTACCAAAAAGCCCTTACTAAATTAGCAGAAAATAACTGCCTGCCAGTCCCTATGAGGGACTGGATGAATTGTTACCAAGGACGACGACTCGTGGTTTTAGTCGTTTAGTGCACTGTCCAAATTTCATCTGGGAATCACCACGGGGGACACTACGAGTCGTTACTGGTGACGACGAATTGTGGTCACCACTCGTCACCTTCACTACCCAAATTCTCAATCATCAACCGGCTGGCCACGACTCATCCCACTAATCGTGGTGTCCGACCACGACTCGTGGTGATCAACCGTAGGGTATACTACCACTTCTTCTTTGCCTTCCCAAAATCCTTGCCCACGACTGACTCAAAGAGTCATGGGGACTGACCACGACTCATGGTCAGGTTTGTGGGGACTTAAGAATCCAAAATCTCAACTCAAGTCCTGTACCTCACCAGCAGTCTCTTCACGACTCGTGGTCTACCCCACGGGTCGCGGAACTGGTGCCCGATTTCCAGTTTTTTCTGTCTCCACTCCCGAGTCTGATCTTTGAGCTTTCGAGGTGTAACAATATCTCCCCCTTGGGAACATTCATCCTCTAATATTGAAAACCATACAAAAAAGCAGAGAAATGCAATCATCATATTCAAATATTGATGATATAAGCCAAAAATTTACGGAAAGACTAACTCCGATTTAAACTACATATTTGAATTGAATTCTTGAATCACACATACATACTTTGACATAAAAGAAACTTTGACGCATGAACTGAACATGAAAACTAAACAGAGTGCTGTGGCAAAACTGATACCTCAAGCTGGAACTGAGCCAGTAGAGAATAAGTATGAGTATCTAGCCATCATACCCACTTCGGCTTCCCACATAGCTCCCTCAACATGCTGATTCCTCCATAAAACATTAACTGGACCTACTTCCTTGTTTCTTAGTCTTCAAACCTAATGATCTAGTATTTCCACTACACCTCTTCATATCTAAGGTTGTCTTTCACATCGACACTGTCCGCTAGGACAACTAGAACTGGATCACCCAACCACTTCTTTAAGAGTGATACATGAAAAAATAAGATGCACAGAAGCTAACTCTAAGGGAAACTCCAATTCATATGCCACCTTGCCAATCTGTTTCACAATCCGGTAGGGCCTAACATAACAAGGGATGAGTTTTCCTTTTCTTCCAAACCTTATCACTCCCTTCACGGGCGACACCTTTAGAAACACCCAATCATCCACTTTGAACTCCAGTTATCTCATTCTCACATCGGCATAGGACTTTTGGCGACTTTGAGCTGTTTTTAACTTGTCTTGTATGAGTTGAACCTTCTCCATAGCCTCATGGACTGAATCTGGTCCAATCATTGCAGCTTCATCGACTTCAAATCAACCAATAGGCGATCAACATCTCTGCCCATAGAGAGCCTCAAACGGAGCCATCTGAATGCTGGAATGGCAGCTGTTATTGTATGCAAACTCGATAAGAGGCAAATGATCATCCCAACTACCTTTAAAGTCAACCACACATTCTCTGAACATGTCCTCGAGAGTCAGAATTGTCCGCTCCACTTGACCATCCATTTGCGTGTGAAATGCTGTACTTACTTAACCTGAGTACCCAGTCCTTTTTGGAACAACCTCCAAAACTGAGAGGTAAACTAAGTACCTCTGTCCAATATGATGGACAAGGGCACTCCATGAAATCTAACCAACTCCTGAGTGTACAACTTAGTATTTTCTTCTACTGAATCAGTACTTTTGACTGATAGAAAATGAGCGGCTTTGGTCAACCTGTCCACGACAACCTAAATAGAGTCATATTGCCGACGGTTGCGAGGCAAACCGGTTATGCAGTCCATATTGATTTCTTCCCACTTCCAAGTAGGAAAGCTAATATCTTGGAGCACACCTCCAGGTCTTTGGTGCTCAACCTTCACCTACTGATAGTTTGGACACTTAGCCACAAATTCTAGTATGTCCTTGTTCATGCCATTACACCAATAGACATTTCGTAAGTCACGGTACATCTTGGTGGCACCCAGATGTATAGAATACCTGGATCCATAAGTCTTGTGAAACATTTGGTTCCTCAAATCATCAACATCTGGAACACATAAGCCACCTTGGTATCAAAGCACACCATCTATCCCTTTTGAGAAAACCTCTACCTTTTGATTTTGAACGGCTTCATTCAACTTCACCAAAATATGATCTTCTTCTAGTCTAGCTTTCACATTAGTCATCAAGGACGTTTGATCTATTCTGAACAATAACGCCGCCATCGGTCGAGTCAACCAAATGAACTCCCAACCGTGCAAGCCGACACACATCCTTCACTATTTCCTTTTTCCCCTCATCAATATGGTACTCACTTTCCATGAAGAGTCTACTAAGTGTGTTGGCTACTACATTAGCCTTGCTCGGATGGTAAGGGACACTCATGTCATAATCATAAAGTAGTTCTAATCACCACCTTTTCTGAAGATTGAGATCCTTCTAGGTAAACACATATTGCAATCGTTTATGATCCGTAAACATATCTACGTGGACCCTGTATAAATAGTGTCTCTATATCTTGAAGGCAAATATCACTGCTGCCAAATCAAGATCATGAGTCGGGTAGTTCTTTTCATGCACTTTCAGCTGTCTAGAAGCGTAAGCTATAACTTTTCCATGCTGCATCAGTACACACCCAAATCCAATCCTTGAAGCATCACAATACAGCATGAACCCATTGGTACCCTCAGGTAGGGTCAACACCGGTGCTGAGGTGAGTCGAGCCTTCAACTCTTGGAAGCTCTTCTCACAAGCCTCCGACCATTAGAACTTTACCTTCTTCTTGGTCTATTTAGTCAATGGTGCTACAATAGATCAAAACCCCTCAACAAACCTCCGATAGTAGCCAACTAAACCCAAGAAACTTCTGATGTCTGAAGGATTCACTGGTCTGGGCTAATTCTTCAACGCCTCTATCATATGAAAGTCTACCTGCACACCCTCACTAGACACCACAAGACCCAAGAACACCACAGAAATCAACCAAACCTCACAGTTGTTGAATTTTGCATATAATTGACGATCCTTCAAAGTTTGCAACACCACCCTCAGATCAACAACATGTTCCTTTATAATGTCCAAAATATATCCTTCATGCAAAGAATATACATGGTCGAAGTATCAAAACAAGTAACTGGATGAGTGTCGGGGTCGAATCCTACAAGGACAAAGGAATAATAGTTATAAGTGTCGGTTGACAAATTGAAGTTAGCTTGCACCATGTAGAATTAATATAAAAAAACAAATAAAAGTGGGGGGATTAAAATTTGCAGTTAATTGTATTGGTGATTTAGTGAAATGAAACATCAAGATCAGCAAAGTTGTCAACAAGAGTATGAAAGACTAGAGGTGGGGTGTAGATGAAATGCTAACTAGATCGGGACATGCTAGGTCATCCTATGATTTCAACAAGTGTAAATAATCTAGGAAAGTGGGTAATTACAGCTTTTCAGCCTTCTAACTACCTCTTAGTAGAGTTTTGTCAAACCTCTAGCCACGATTTAAGTCAACCCGATTCGATTTTGATTAGCAACTGCACAAATTTCTAGCTATAAGCTGCTAATAAGGAATGAGAATGCAATTTCATTTATTTCTAAGCCAATTTCACAATATCTTATCCGTACCTACTATTAAATTCTCTTCCAATACTTAATTATTCTTTTACAAGCAACAATCAAGCAAGAATAAATAGACCCATATCACAATCAATGGATCTTTCTTTATAAATTGAAGAGAATCTAATAGATTTACACTTATTTGAACAATATGAAGATGGCTCTTGCAATACCCACTCTAATTAACTATTCATCGTGACACACCTCTAGTTAATAATTTAGCTACTCATGATTAAGAAATTCTAAAGCAAATTCTTCAATAACTTCATTGAATTTAATAGCAAGAGTAGTAAAATCAAATTCACAAAATAGCCTCCAACAATGGCTAAAACTTACTACTACAAAGAAGAAATAGTGAAGAGTAGTTTTTCCAAGTTAACCAATCAAAATCTCCCTATCTTTGCTAAGAGAATGTTCTCCAGCTCAAAAGGGAAACAATGATGTGATATATGCTTTGCTCTCTCTCAATATCTTTATTTCTATCTCCCCTTGTGTATATCAGTACACAATACTTTTTCTACTATTTATATCCTGAAAAGTAGGGTACTTTTCATATATTTTTTCATATTGGATAATTATACCCCTGAGCACTATTCTGGAATCGGCAGAGGCACTGGCGGTTTGCCGGTCCCAATTCGTGAACCGCCGGGTGTATTATCTAGGCCCTCACTCAACTCCAGTGAGCATTGGCGGTTCACCCGGTGTTTAGCCGATACCAATCCGTGAACCACCAAATTTTTATGCTATTTTCCAAAATATTGGGTGTCTTTCGGTGACTGGACTAGCGAGTCACCGCTGGCAACTCAGAATTCGCGATGGCACTATTCCTCAGAGGTAGTGATAATCGGCCTTTAGCCAGCATTTCATCATTCTTCATCGGTGGACCGCTGATTTGCTCTCACTTCCTTCTTTTTGCTTAATTTTTGCTCTTTTCTTCACATTTAGTCATCTGCACACAACAAAAGCAAAAAGGGAATAAACTCCATATAATCAACTCAATAACTAAGCAAAAACTCAAGTTTTAGAGCCTAATGAGTTGGTAAATTACCAACTCATCCCACCCCCAAACTTGAACCATTGCTTGTCCTCAAATAATGCAATACTCATTCATCGAGAAATATGCCACCTCTATTCAAGATTAAACCTCACCAAGCCCCTGAACTATGACAACCCAAAAATATGCTCACCAAGCTCACCGAGAAAGAGAAGAAAATACCCCAAGAGACCAAAACAATGAAGATGTTTCAAACAGGCTACCACTTTCCCAATCAAAGCTTATGAAAGGATTCATTTAGTAAAACAAGGGCATTTCTCAACAATGAAACACATATAGCATCTCAAGTTATAATCAGTACACATTCAAAGATTTCCTTAGAGTTTACACTCCTCGTGCCCTATTCCCACGATAACTTTGAATGCTCTTGTGTCCCCAAAAGGAATGATGCCACTCACCAAAATAAAAATCCCTATTATTTTGGTCATGTGATCATTTATATGCACACAATGAATTGTCTGGAAAAGAAACTCACACTCACTTTCCCAAAAGAAATCTCCATGCACACACTTGACCCATAGGCTTGCCCTTCATGTAATTCACCACTAATGTAGAGTAGCTGCACTTAGAATCATTTAGGGATTATTGGTTATGATGTAGGTTCGGGGTAAGGATAGGATAAAAATTTGGCTATAGTGACTAGATCCTCCCTAATGTTTTTTGTGAACATACCTTACATCAACTCCGTCCACTCACTTCACATTGTTTAACTTTTTTCCTTGTTTCTAACTTTTGTTTCTTTAACAACCCTCCTTATAACCCCTTTGGCTTTCACAACTAGCCTTATCACATCAAGAGGAAACACCAGTTCACACAAATTGTCTTTCTATTTTTGATTTATTCTTTGGTGCATTGTGGTGCTCCTCTCACACTGAAATTGCTATCTTCCCTTTTTTGCACACCCCTAAACTTAGACTTTTGCCTCATTTCTCATTTTTTAATCACTCCCTCTTTCTTAGGTTTAAAACCTCATTTTATCACTATCTTGTCACTAGCATTTAGGGAGAATGAGTGCCAAAGAGAGGTATTAAGAATGGTCTCAAGGCTTGTAATGTGGTTGCCAAATAAAGGGTCTAACGCTCAACATTGGCTAACAAGGATCAATGCTCATGGAGGATATATGGGTGAAGTGACTAGACAAAGGAAAGCCTAAACTCATATTCTTGGTGCAACTACATCTAGGATTTCGCCTTGAATCACATTTGGGGTAAGTTCTAGACAAGATGTTATGCATGAGATTCATCAAAATTTCCTCACTACACAAGGAATCACCCTTAAAGGGTCAACAAGAGTCATTCTCAACACAAGATATCAAGTTAGGACATCAAAGCAGGTAAACATCACAAGTCAAGCAATGAATTTACAACATATGACAAAGAATGCTATGCTATGGTGTCAAAACTTGCTCATTATCTTCATTTTCATGCCCTTATTTTAAAATTCCATTTCAAAAAATTTTTTCGGTGGTGCCTCTCAAAACAACTTCATAAAAGACTCAAAACAACATGCAATTTTCCCTGAAGAATGTCTCCACTTAATCTATCATCAAAAAATACCAACCCAGTTCTACATCGAAAATAAACAAAAACAAAGAATGCTCCTCGGGAAAGAACCATGGTCTAAAGAAAACCCTCGGAGTTTTAATTACTACACTACTATTTACCACAGTGAAAAAGAAACAATACATTGGGTCATTTTATGTAAGATTACGCAATTCAAAACAAAGACCTCATTTGATCACTAACCATCAACCATCAAAACTAAACCAAGTCATTCATTTCATTCATTTTTTTCCAAAGAAGACATGCCCGACAAGGGAAATCGTCAATCATCATCAAAAGAGAATAATAGCCTGACAAAGGCTCTATTTAATCAATTTCAAAACAAAAACATAAAAACATCCAAAAAAACATCCATCCCTGACCCCATCATCAACTGTGCTCATCCCTCACCCACTTAAGATAATATATTGTCCCAGTGTAAATATGCAAAAGGGAAAGGGACAAAAAAACCCTGAGTGGGTCACTCTTCTTCATCATCAACATCTGCATCACCTGCACCACCGCCTCTGGCCTTACCTAGCCCAGCAAAATCATCTCCAGGCCCTAAAAAGATTATCAATAGGACCCCGAATTGAGGATGGAGAAGCAATTGTAGCATCCAAGGCACTCATATCTGACACTTCTGTTGAAGTACGATTCTTCCACTCTTGTACCTCAGTCCGGAGGGAAGTGATTGTCCCTTCCACCATATTCACCCTATTGCATAACATGGTGACATTCTCGTATAATTATTTGAGCTCCTTTTTGATTGTTTTGGAAATGAGTGCGGGAAGGCTCTTAGCCAATCGTTGAAGTTGGCTTTCACGCGAGTTTTTCATCTCCACAAGTCTGTGGAGACCACTTGGTTGAGAGGATTGCGTAGGGGGAGATGCTGCACGTTGAGGCATGTCGCCTGATGCTTGGCCTGACATTTCTAGCTAGGGAATGTTTGACTCTGGGACTTGTGGTGACTGGTCTGACCCATGGGAAAGGGATCCTTCCTGTACTCCAAAGGCTTGCATTCACTTTATTTTCATTACCAGTGCCTCAGCATCTCTGTTCCGATCAATGGATATCACTCCTAGTGTAGCGGAAGGGGTTTCATCAGGAAACAGAGGCACTCCAGCTTGTGAGCAAAGCTGGGAAATCAGGACGGCATAGGGCATTGAAGTGCTGGACTGTCAAGCCTTTTTCTTCATCTGTTGGGTGACAATTTTCTCAAAGTTAATGGGGACTCCTATCATGATGCAGGCAATAAGAATAGTAGTCTCTAGGCTGACCCTCTGCTCATTTTTGGAGGGGATGATCTTGGCACAAATAAAATCCATCCACAACTTTGCCTCAAACATCAAATCGTGTCAAGAGATTTCGCCACCCATTGAGACCCAGAGAGGGGTGTCAAAAATAATAATACGGTCTACCCAAGAAAATGGATCTTTCATATAAGCTACTTAGGCCATATACTCCATGCTAGATTCAACTTCGTCTTCCCAAAAGGAGTTGATGGATGCTGGGGTAATGTCAACTTCCAACCCCCTTAGCATCACCGATGGCAGGCATGGAAAATCATCGACCTTGCCCCTGTTTTGCATGGTATCTTGGGCGGCCCTAATATGAGGTGTAAAATTCTATCACCAAGTTGGGATAGTAATGAAATATAGAGTTGGAAAATGCATGCCATTTCCTTTCTGTGAATTCGGCGGTGATGTTTTGAAGGTCGCCCTCAATCTCGCCAAATCAAACTGCTTCTCCATTGTTGTGGATCGGCCTTGGCAGATGACATAGTACTCTTGCATGTTGGGGACGCAAAAGATTATTGCTTCCTTTGTGTTGGCATGCCGTGAAGAGGCCTTTGCTTTGCCCTTGACCTTGCTAGAAGATGAAGCAGGGGCCATTCCTTTTCCTGTACTCCTGGATGAAGACATGGTTTTTCTGCAAGGATGATGTTAGTGACAGCTATTCGAAGAAGAAATTCAAAATGATACAAACTAGTCTAAGGGTAAACTTAGAATCAAGGGTAAACAAATATCATTTAAAGAACTAATAGTACCGGTGAAGCACCGACGGTTCGCAAGAGAAATTTCATGGACTACCACTTGCCCGCCGATGCGTTACAGAAAACTAGGCAATTGAGGGGTATATCAGCAGTAAAACGGTGAATCGCCTATCTAGATTTGTGAACCGTTGATGTAACGTGGGATCCACTCAGTGGCTTGAAGCCAATTTTAAGAGGGAACTGGTGTTTCATTAACAATTCACCGAACCTGACCGGCAAAATGCCGAACCCCGTTGTCCCCAATTCGAACATAAACAAATCAAAGGCACCCATTAACACACACTCACACATAACATGATAAAATTACCACTACTCCATTTAAACACAATCTCATGACATTTTGCCCTTAAGAATGGCGTCACCCGGTTTATCATCGGGCAAAATGTTGCATTTCATTCGGATTGGGTTACTCAAACTTCATCCACTTCAAAATTTCACACACATAAACACATATTCCCCATTCCATTCAACAACCAGGGCACATTCAATAAGAAAGGGAAACCAAGTATTAATACTAAAGAATAAAGCACCAATGAGAAAATCAAGACAAGGGAAAGAAAATTTTTACCACAATGTAGGATTGCTTGCACACTTGAACTTCAAAAGCTTAGCTAATTATTTATAAAGGCCCTTCAGGAGATGTGTAGTACAGGAAGGGAATGTGAGTGAAGTGAGTGTGTTAGTGAATGGAAGGAGAGGGTTTTGTAAGTGAGAGGTGGAAAATTGATAGGTTGAGGGGAAGGTGGTGAGTTATTGTTGGTATGTTGGTGGAAAGTGGGAAGATGTAAAGGTGGGAAAGTGGAAAGGTTGAAAAGAGAAAAATATGGGGAAGTGGGAATGTTGGGTAATGGAGAGACAAAAATGGAATGGAAAAATGGTTAAAAAGGGGAACTAAGGGAATATTTGCAGAATAGGGCGTCTTATTAGGTATTGGGGATTTGGTGGGATCACTCTTTAATTTCCATTTTCAGACAAATTTATACCTCGACCAGCGCTACATCCGCGGTTCGCCGAATCACACCGACATTCCACCACTTCAATTTTCCCCTATCGTGTATTTGTGCCCAATTCTCTATCTCAGTCGGTGATCCACCAGTGTTTCAAGGATTGAATCGGCAATCCGTCGATGACCCATTGCATAGGTGCCAAAGCTTCAGGTCCTCTATGTTACAATGGCAACCCATCGGTGGTCCACGATTTTGCTTCGGCAGTTCACCAATGTGTCCGCTGGTCTTTTGATCCAAGCCCCAGCCTTCTGTTTTGCCCTTGTTTTGAGCGATGCTTCGCGCTTCTGGACCGGTGGCTCGCCGGTTCAGCGCTGTTCCTATCAACGTGGTTTGTTTCTCCCTTTGTTCCTCACTTTACAACTCCTACGATAATAAAAACTACAAAGACATAAAATAATTCACTGAACACTTGGGTTTCCTCCCAAGAAGCGCCTTAGTTAATGTCGTGGCATGACGTAGATCTCATTCAACACCTCTTTCACGATGTGTCATCATCCGACTCCGTCTCCTTCAGCTCTAATCCCTTGTCCTCCTCCTCATTTTGCAAAACTTCTATCACCTTGCATTCAGGGGCACTTCAACTGATGGACACACCTTGAAGGTGACTTCCTCACTTCCAACTTGAAATTTTATCTCCCCACGCTCTACATCCACCACAGTTCTTCCCATAGCTAACAACGGTCTTCCCAAGATAATTGGAACCTCCACATCCATTTGGCAATCAAGGATAACAAAATCAGTAGGTAGAATAAACTTGTCCACTCTTACAAAAACATCTTCTAACACCCCTATCAGTCTTTTTATGGACCTATCTGCCATGAGCAGCCTCATTAATATCCGCTTTGTGCTTTCGAGTCCCAATTTATTGAAAATAAGCAGGGGCATAAAATTTATGCTGGCACCAAGATCACATAGAGCTTTTTTAAACACACATATCCCAATTGTACAGGGGATTGTGAAAGCTCCTGGGTCTTCCTATTTGGGGGCTAGGTTACTCATCATCACCGCACTACAATGGTGCTTTTTCTCCCTATTGCCTGCATCAACCACCTTTTTCTTCTTTAGCAACTCTTTCATAAACTTTATATAACCTAGCATTTGGAGTAGAGCATCAACTAACGGTATAATTATGGATAACTTGCTAAACATGTCAACAAACTTTTTGAACTGGTCATCCTTCTTTTTCTTGGCTAGACATTGTGGATAAGGAGGTGAGATCCTTGGTTCAACCTTATCATCAATTGAGGCCTTCATGCCCACCTCATCATTATCAACATGTGAGAGGATTTCATCATCCTTCCCCTCTCCTTCCTCTTCAATCTTTTCCTCACTCCTTAGGTAATTGACATTTTATTGACTTCATTTTCTTCATCCAATTTCAGGTTATTAACCTCTTTGGGCTTCACCGGTGCATCCCCAATCACCTTTCCACTCCTAATGACCATAGCCATGGATTGACTATCTTTCTTTAGATTGGGCATTGTGTCACTAGGGAGTGTTCCCTTCATCCGCGGGTTCATTTGATTCAACAAGTGATTCATTTGGTCCTCCAAATTCTTGATAGAGGTTGAATGTGAACTCACTGTTTGGGCAAGGTTAGACAGCTCCCCACTTAATTCTTTCACCCTTCTCTCGGTAGATTCCACTTTCTTTAGAACTCTAGCATTTCTTAAATTTTCAAGATACCCGCGTCACTCACGCCCGGCTGACTGTGGGAGTTCCCAACTTTTGAGGGGGGGGGGGAACATATGAGTTCAAACTCTGGTGATAGCAATCACCATCTTGGTTTGGCTCCCTATTACCCCACCTTTCATCTCTTTCGGGCTATCCTTGTGGCTCACGATTTCTCCAACCTTGATTTTCATCCCTTGGGAAACATGGGCCTTGGTTTGCTTCTTGGAATCCAGGTCGAGGACCTCCCATTTGCTTGCCCATGTATTGACATTCTTCTTCATATATTGGCTGTGATGATTCTCCATCATATTGTAAGGGACCTTGCATTCCCACAACATTTACCACCTTGAACCCTGATCTCATTACATGTTTTGTCATCAATTCCAGTTGTGTCATCATCTTGGAAAGATTCTCATCCCTCTTTTCATCCCTTTTTCGCAACTCATATACCAATGCACTTGAGCTGATCTTATGGGTGGACACATTTGTTTCTCTCGTGTGCCCAAGCCCTATTGGTCTTTGTCGTTCTATCTAGAAAAGATTTGGCCAACCCATATGTTTGATCCATAATAGAACCACCAGCTAGGTTGTTGGCCACGGACTTGTTGATGCAACCAAGGGCCTTGTAGAAGCTTTGGAGAAGCATTCCATGATTTGGGCAAAGAGCAACCTTATTTTTAAACATTAACCATGCCTCGTGCAAAGGTTCTCTCGGTTCTTGCCTGAAATTTGTGATGTCATCCCTCTACTGCAGCATCTTTGATGGAGGAAAAAAACAATCCAAAAAAGCCTCGGTTAGCTCTTTCCAAGAATTAATATAACCCGGAGGGTGTTCCTCCAGCCACATTGTTGTCTCCTCCGTCAGTGAGAAAGGAAGAGTCTCAACCGGATTGACTCTTGACTAATATTTGTAATATTGAAGGGCTGGCATATATCCAAGAAGTTTCTAAAATGCTGATTTGCATCCTCACTCGATTTTCCTCCAAAGAGTCCCTTCATTTGAAACAAATGTAGCATGGTGCTTGTGACATGAAATATCGCATTCCCTATAGTCGCTAGTAGGCAAATGGCTCCCGTAATTTTCAGCATTATCGGATTATCCTTATCATGTTCCATGTTACCTTCCACTGAGCTATCCTCTTCTTGGGAGTGATAACTCATGTGGTTGTGAGATCCTAACAACACAGAAAACTCACGTCAAAAGCTAGTTCCCCGCAACGGCGCAATTTTTTGATAACGTCCAAAATATATCCTCCATGCAAGGAATATACACGGCTGAAGTATCAAAACAAGTAACCCGATGAGTGTCGGGGTCAAATACCACAAAGACTAGGGAATGAAAGTTACAAGTGTTGGTTAAGAAATTGAAGTTAGCTTGCACCACATAGAATTAATATATAAAACATATAAAATTAAGGTGGATTAAAATTTGCACTGAATTGTATTTGGTGATTTAGTGAAATGAAACAACAAGATCAGCAAAGTTGTAAACAAGAGTGTAAAAGACTAGAGGTGTGGTGTAGATAAAATACTAACTCGATCGGGACATGCTAGGTCATCTTATGAGTTAAACAAGTGTAAATAATCTCGAGAAGTGGGTAATTACAACTTTTTAGTCTTCTAACTACCTCTTACTAGAGGTTTGTCAAACCTCTAGCCACGATTTAACTCAACCCAATTCAATTTCGATTAGCAGGTGCACTAATTTCTAGCTATTACCTGCTAATAAGGAATGAGAATTCAATTTCAGCTATTTCTAGCCAAATTTCAATATCTCTTATCCATACCCACTATTAAATTCTCTTCTAATACTTAATTATTCTTTTACAAGCAATAATCAAGCGACAATAAATAGACCCATATCACAATCGTTGGATCTTCCTTTATAGATTGTAGAGAATCTAACAGATTTACACTTATTTGAACAATATGAAGATGACTCTAGCAATACCCACTCTAATTAAGTTTTCATCATCACACACCCTAGTTAATGATTTAGCTACTCATGATAAAGAAATTCAAAAGAACATTCATCAATAACTTCATTGAATTTAATAGCAAGAATAGTAAAATCAAATTCACAAAATAGCCTCCAGCAATGGCTAAAACTTACTATTACAATGAAGAAGTAAAGAAGAGTACTTTTTCAAAGTTAACCAATCAAAATCTCCCTATCTTTGCTAATAGAATGTTCTCCAGCCCAAAAGGGAAACAATGATGTGATATATGCTTTGCTCTCTCTCAATATCTCTATTTCTATCTCTCCTTCTGTATATCAGTACACAGTACCTTTTCGTCTATTTACATTCTAAAAAATAGGGTACTTTTTATCTCTCTTTCCATGTTGGAAAATTATACCCTTGAGCACCGTTCTGGAATTGGCGAAGGCACTTGTGGCTTGTCAGTCCCAATTCGTGAAACACCAGGTGTATTATGTAGGCCCTCACTCAAATCCAATGAGCATCAGCGATTCACCCAACGTTTAGCCGATACCAATCTGTGGACCGCCGGATTTTTATGTTATTATACAAAAACTTGGGTGTCTTTCGGCGACTGGACCGGCGAGTCACTGGTGGCAACTCGCGATTTGTCGATGGCACTATTCCTCAAAGGCAGTGATAATCGGCCTTTGGCCGGCGTTTCGCCAGTCTTCATCGGTGGACCGCTGATTTGCTCTTACTTCCTTCTTTTTGCTCCATTTTTTCTCTTTTCTTCACATTTAGTCATCTGCACACAACAAAAGCAAAAAGGGAATAAAATCCATATAATCAACTTAGGAACTAAGAAAAAACTCAAGTTTTAGAGCATAATGAGTTAGTAAATTACCAACTCATCATTCCTCCTCGCTCCAAGAGTATATGAGAATGTCATCTATGAATACAATCACGAACATGTCTAGATATGGGTTGACCACCCTGTTCATCAGGTCCATAAAAGCTGCAGGAGCATTCGTTAGTCCAAAAGGTATAACTACAAACTCATAATGACCATACCGAGTTCTGAAGGCTGTTTTTGAAATGTCACTCTCCCGAACCCTAAGCTGATGGTATCCGAACATGAGGTCTATCTTCAAAAATCACTTGGCGTTGTCACGCTTCTCAAACAAATCATCAATCCTAGGTAGAGGGTACCTGTTCTTGATGGTGACCTTTTTCAATTGCTGATAATCAATACACATATGAAGAGAGCCATCTTTCTTTCGAACAATTAGAACTGGTGCACCCTATGGAGACTTGCTCGGTATAATAAAACCCTTATCCAAAAGATCTTTCAACCGCTCCTTAAACTCTTTTAGCTCAGTTTGGAACCATCTTGTAAGGAGGAATAGATATAGGCTGCATGTCGGGTAGGAGGTCAATACTAAAATCGATTTCCCTCTCGGGAGGAATACCTGGTAGATCATTCGGGAACACTTTTGGATATTCACACACCACTAGAATTGACTGGATAATTTGGGGTCTCGGACGTAGCATCCTTATCCCTAACTAAATGGTACACACAACCTTTAGAAATTATCTTTTTGGCCTTAAGGTAGGAAACGAAGCGACCTACAAGCATATCTGAACTACCCTTCCACTATATGACTGGCTCACCCAGAAATCTGAACTCTACTGCCCGGGTTCTACATTTAACTGAGGCAAATATGCAAATAGCCAATCCATGCCAGGGATAACATCAAAATTGATCATAAGTAACTCTACTATATCTGCTGAGGTGACTTTCCGAAGGACTATGATCGGGCAACTTCTATAAACTCGTCTATCTACAACTGAATCACCAACTGGAGCAGATACTGAGAAGGGTTCTGACAAGATCTCGGGACTGAGTCCGAAACTACTAGCCACATAAGGGGTCACAAAAGACAAGGTAGCCCCTGGATCTAACAAAGCATATACAACGAGATAGAAAACTCATAACATACCATTAACTACATCCGGGGAGACCTCTTGCTCCTGGCGAGATGCTAAGGCATAAAATATATTTTAGCTCTGACCGCCACCTGTGCTAGTAGATGCCCCCTACTGGGCTGAGCGTGCGGGTGGAGCTACTGAATTGGAAACTAGACCTACGGCCCTATCATGGCCCTGTCTAGCTGCTGGGCAATCCCTGAGCTTATGTTCGGGCTTCCCACACCCGAAGCAAGCACCTTTACCCGCCAAGCACTGACCAATGTGCCCCCGACCACAACTGCCACAAACTGGGATACTGGAATCTAGGGTCCTATTTCTCTGACCCCTCGAGCCTGATGTTTGCCCTCTCTGATCGTGCCTAGGTCTGGATGGCACACTCATCATTGAAGATGCTGGGGCTGAAGATCTCTAGTGGGTCTGCTATCGGTTCCCACCACCTGGCCTCGGCTGAGAGAATCCATAGCTATCTGTCCTGGTCCTCTTTGCCTCTCTCTCCCTCATATGTGCCGCCTCTATCTGCTGGGTGTATAATACTTTCCGAGGGAAATGCATATCTTGGTGGAGCATAGTGATCATGCAATCTTTGTTTAAATAGCCTGCCACCCCATGAACAAACCTGCTCACTCGCGCCCTCTGATCAACCACTAACTTTGGGGCGTACTTGGACAAACAAGCAAACTCTAGGGCATATTCTTGCACAGTCAACTTCCACTACTTAAGATTCACGAACTCAGCTGCCTTCAACTCGCTCATGTCACGAGGGAAAAATCCATCTATAAAAGCAGCATGGAACTCCTCCCAACTGATAGGGCCTACTTCGACTGCCCTACTATCTTTCCATTGTCTAAACCATATGTGTGCGACCCCCTTCAACTGATATGAGGCCAACTCAGCACACTCAACTCCATTCACCCCCATGACCTCGGTGATCTTGACAATCTCATTAATAAACTCATGTGGATCTTCGTCCACCTTTGACCCAAGGAACTCTGGTAGGTTCATTCTTAGGAAATCTCTGACTCGAGCTTCTGCCACATTTCTATTTTACGGGTCATGCACCACTGCCTGCTGGTTGACCTGAGCAGTCAAGGCCTGCACTAGCATCTGAATGGCTGCCCAAAATTCAGCATGAGCAACTGGCTCCGGTGCATGGTGCTCCTGGACTAGTGGGGCTTGTTGATGCTCATCTCCGTTGCCATCCTCATGGCCGTTTCCATTCTCATTCCTTCTACTGTTAACTCTATGGGGAGTCGTGATTCTGCAATCGTGAATAGCATGAGTTAGAAGGATAGGGATACATTTACTCACACAACATAGATTGTGAAAGAAGGGAACATTTCCTAAATGTCTCGTAGCCTCTTTGTCATAAGTGTGGAGCGCTTCACACCCATGAAAAAAGACTCTAGTTAACGCGGCTTTCAAACACCCTAGGACACTTCAAAACCTGTTGTTCTGATACCAAGATTGTCATGACCCGAACATAGACCCGGATCGAGACATGGGAAAGGAGACCCGAGAGACCCCAAGTCAACACATGGCATGAAAATATATATAACTCAATCAATAAAAGTGAAAGAATTAACATGATATTCTTAGAGAATGTCTGAAATATGCTTAACATCATAAATAAATACGAATATGAAGGTGATTACATTCTAGGTCTGAAAAGCCTCTAATACTGATGAGTTGATGGGATAAGACCCCAACTAAATCTTTAAGTCTAAAACAAAATACATAATGAAAATTGATAAAGCATGGCCCTAAGGAGATGAGGACTCGCCAACAAATGTGGGATGCTAACTCTGAAAGGATGGCTAAGGATGAGGCTGAGTCTGAGTACCAATGTCTATATCATGAAATAATACAACATAGAGTATGCAGTCAGTATGTGGAATGTATCGAGTATGCAAGGTAAGTAAAACCTCTTAAATAAATAAAATCATTTAAACTATGCATAATATAAAACTTGATCAAAATAAGAATCTGAGAGTATGGTCTGCATGCTATTTTATGAAATCATGATCTAAACATAACATAACATAATAACTGAATCGATTGACCTAAAGCTGAAATCTGATAGTCATAAGTAAAACTGAACATTGGGTCAAACCTGTTTTAGAACATATATAGATATATACATCATAGATGATGAACATGCATAACTGAAATCATGAGGAACAATGGGAGACTCGTGTTTTAACCAACATACCACAATATAGCTTATGTGGTCCCAACGATCACACTCGAGTGGGTATAGCCATCCAAAGCCTTTCCAGTACTAAGGACGATACCACGATATCAATTCAAGCAGAAGGCCCCCTTGGTAGGGGATAGCTCACATAGGAGGTCCCAATATAATCTGATCATACCTACGTTGGCACGTAGTTCTCAAGCGTAGGGTTGACTGACGCTTAGCCTACTTGGTGCTAGACACTACTCCCAAAAACATGCATATGCTCTCCATTATTTTTCAATGAAGCCAACTATAGTCTATTGATGAAGTTGAATAATCATGGATACATATAAATCTGAATCATACATTAGGAGTCTTGGCTCAAACCATACCACAAGCTGAACATAATTGGGAGTCTTGACTCCAAATCCATGTAATAAGCTAATCAGCTTGAAAATCATAATCATACTTGAAAATATGGGCTTTCCCAATAATTTAACATGCTTGAAACTAACTTGAATTACTTTGAAAACATGAACATAACATGGGTAGATTGGAAACATGTTTTTCTCATAAAAAAATCCATCATATATGGACATACTTCATAAATCTCATCTTCTCATAAGCTATCATGAATGGGCATCATAATTTCAAAACTAATAAACATGATTAGTAATTGAAAACATGATAAAACTTTCCCATGAATCATAATTCATCAATTAAAACATACTTAGATCATATCCATGACATTGAGTTAGAGAATTCATGCATTTGGGTTAAAACCCCAAAGAATCAACTCATAGATTTTCATGAATTAGAGATGGATTGGGCATGGGTGTGAATGGATTCACCCATTCATAAACCTTCATACCTGAAGAGATTTGATTCTATAACTTCTTTGATTCCCCAAGGAAGAATTGGATGGAAAACCTTGGTGGATTAGTTTGATCACCTATCTAGCTCTCTAACTTTGCATGCATGAGTAAGAATGGACAAAAATGAACTTACCCCTTTTAAAACTCATCATTCATAGCTTAAAACGACGTAGTTTAGGCCTTAGGATCATTGGAAATACGGAAAAGCCCTTACTAAATTCGCAGAAAATAACTGCCTGCCAGTCCCCACGAGGGACTGGATGAATAGTTACCGAGGACCACGACTCGTGGTTTAAGTCGTTAGTGCACTATTCAAAATTCATATGGGAATCACTATGGGTGACCCTACGAGTCGTTACTAGTGACCACGACTCGTAGTCATCACTCGTCAGCTTCACTTGCCAAATTCTCAATCATCAGCAACCGGTTGGCCACGACTCATCATACGAATCGTGGTGTTCGACTACGACTCATTGTGATAAACCATAGGGTACATTGCCACTTCTTCTTTGCCTTCCCAAAATCCTTCCCCACGACTGACTCAACGAGTCTTGGGGACTTACCACGGCTTGTGGTCAGGTCTGTGGGTACTTAAAAAAATCCAAAATCTCAAGTCAAGTCTTGTACCTCACCACGAGTCTCTTCACGACTTGTGGTATACCTCACGGGTCACAGAACGACTCATTCTATGACCTGGTGCCAGATTTTAAGTTTTCTCTATTTCAACTCCTGGGTCTGATCTTTGGGCTTTCGGAGCATAACACATACCATGCTACAACAACACACAACCAAGACCAACCTTAGAGGCATCACAATATACTACAAATTCATCTGTACCCTCAGGTAAGGTCAATACTATTGTTGAAGTGAGCCTGGTCTTTATCTCCTAAAAACTCTTCTCACAAGCATCTGACCATTAAAAATTGACTTTCTTCTAGGTGAACGTAGTCTACGGTGCCACAATGGATGAAAATCCTTCAACAAACCTTCTGTAGTAGCCAACTAAACCTAGGAAATTCCTAATATTTGAAGGACTAACTGGTCTAGGCCAACTCTTCGCAGCTTCTATCTTTTGAGAGTCCACCCGCACACCCTCGCTTGACACCACGTTGCCCAAAAATGCTATTGATTTCCCCAAAACTCACACTTTCTAAATTTGGCAAACAACTAGTGATCCTTGAGAGCTTGAAGCACAATCCTCAAATGAGCGGCATGCTCCTCCTCGCTTTGAGAGTATATGAGAATGTCATCTATGAACACAATCACGAACATGTACAATTATGGCTTGAACACCTTGTTCATCAAATCCATAAAAGCTGTAGGTGCATTCATTAGTCCAAAAGACATAACTACAAGTTTATAGTGACCGCACCGAGTCCTGAAAGCTATCTTCAGGATGTCACTCTCCCTAACTCTGAGTTTGTGATAACTGGACCTAAGATCTATTTTGAGAAGCTCTTGGCACCCTAAAGTTGATCAAACAAATCATCAATCCTAGGGAGGGGATACTTCTTCTTGATTGTTACCTTGTTCAATTGTCGATAGTCAATGCACATACAAAGAGAATCTTCTTTCTTTGGAACAAAGAGAACGGGTGCACACCATAGGGATTTGGTAGGTCTAATGCAACCTTTTTCTAGGAGATCCTTCAACTATTCTTTCAACTCCTTTAGCTCATCTAGAGCAACTATGTAAGGAGGAATAGATATAGGCTACATATTGGGAAGAAGATCAATGCCAAAGTCAATTTCCCGCTCAGGAAGGACTCCTGGTAGATCACCTAGGAAAACCTCTAGATACTCACACACTATAGGGATTGACTGGAGAGTCGAGGTCTCAGACCTAGCATCCTTAACCCAAACTAGATGGTAAACACATCCCTTGAAAATCATCTTTCTGGCCTTAAGGTAAGAAATGAAGTGACCTACAGGCTCAACTGAACTACCCTTCCACTCTGGGACTGGCTCTCCTAGAAATCAAAACTCTACTACAAGGGTTCTACAATTTACTGAGGCATAACATGCATGTAGCCAATCCATGCCAAGGATTAAATAACAACCTGTCAGGTATGACCCTACTAGATCTGCTGAGGTGACTATTTGAAGGACCTAGATAGGGCAATTTTCGTATACCTGTAGAGCTATAACTGATTCATGGACCGGAGTAGAGACTGAGAAAGGTTTTGATAGATTTCGGGACTCACTCCCAAACTAGTAGCAACATCGAGCATCACAAAATATCAGGTAGCTCTTGGATCTAACAATACATAAACATCAAGATGAAACACTCGTAACGTACTTATGACCACATCTTGAGAGACATCCTTCTCCTGATAAGATGAGAGGGCATAAAACCTATTCTGACACTGACCACCACCTGCACTAATGGATGCACCCTACTGAGCTGAGCGTCCTGGTGGAGCTCCTGAAGTGGAAGCTTGGTCATGGCCTCTACCATGGGCTTTCTTGGCCACTAGATAGTCTTTGAGAATTTGGTTGGGCTTCCTTCACCTAAAACATGCCCCAGAACCTACAAAGAACTCTCTAGGCTGCTTCTTGCCACACCTGCTGCAACCTGAAATGCTAGGCTCTCCTAACCTGCTCCCCTAATCTCTGGAGCTTGATGTCCTTCCACTATGTTCACGCTAAGGTCTAGATGGTACACTAGTTGATGATGACGCTGGAGCTGATGGTCTCTGATGATACTGCTAACGATGCCAGCCCTTGGGCCTATATTGGGAAAACTCAACACTATTCATCTCGGCCCTCTTGGCCTCTCTCTCCTTATCCTTCATCTGATCTGCCTCCATCTGTTGGGCATATATGACCAATCGAGAGAAGTCTAAGTCACTATTTAGCATCACTGTCCTACACTCCTTGACTAGTGAGTCCGACACTCCATACAAAAATTTGTTCATACGGGCTCTCTGGTCTTCAACTATCTCTGGCGCATACTTGGATAGTCGGATAAACTCCAAGGAATACTCTTGAACCGTCATGTCATTTTGCTTCAAATTGATGGACTCTGCCTCCTTTGCCTCCCTCAACTCTCTAGGTAAGAATTTGTTTAAGAAAGTTGTCATGAACTTATCCCAGCTCACGGGAATTGCGTCCACTACTCTATCGTATCTCCACTGAAGGTACCAAATATAAGCAACACCCTTCAGCTAATAAAAGGCTAAGTCGCGCTCTCTTCTCTCATCACCCCCATAATCTGGGTGACCTTCTATATATCCTATAGAAACTCATGTGTGTCCTCATCCACTCTCAACCCAAGGAACTCAGAGGAATTTATCTTGAGGAAATCCCAAACTTGAGCTACTGCAATGCTCCCATTCTGCCGGACATAGGCCACAGCCTGCTGGTTGACCTGAGCTGTTAAAGCCTGGGCCAATATTTGAACAGCTTCCCTAAACTCAGCATGAGACACCTTCTCAGGCATATGATCCACTAGGGCTGGTAGGGCTTGCTGGTGCCCATCTCCATTGCCATTCTCATGGCCTTTTCCATTTTCGTTCCTTCTTCCATGAACTCGGCGTGGAGGTATGGTTCTACAAATGCATACAACATGGGTTAGAAGGATAGAGAGATACTTCATTGCATTGAATAGATCATGAAAGAAGGGAAATTTCCTAAAACATTTTGCATCCTCTTCTTCATATGTGTGGAGCGCTTCACACCCATGAGAAAGACTCAACTTAACGCGACTTTCAAACACCCTAGGACATATTGAACCTTTGCTTTGATACCGAGTTTGTCACGACTCGAACGTAGCCTAGATCAAGACATAGGACCTAGAACCATAAATGGCTCCAAGTAAACCCATGACATGAACATGATAGCTAAAGCTCAACATAAGCATAGCGGGAAAACAGAAATCTGAAACAGCGGAAGTCTGAACACATAAACATCTATCCAACGAAAATATCAGAACCCTGAAATAAAAGCTAAATAGACAACTCTATGTCTGAAAGGCCTCTAACATATTGACAAGCAGATGGGACAACACCCAAAATAGCTCATTAGAAGTCCAAAACTAAAAATAACAACACTCGACTAACTGAAGGTCCTCGATGGATGAGGACTCACCAATAAACTATACGGGATAAGCGCTTAAGACTGTCTAGTGGTGGGACCGAGTCTGAACATATGATATCACAGTGTGCCCTTGGGCCGGGGAAACGCTCTCTTGAGAGGTTCCAAAGTATACCTACGTTGGCGCGTAGTTCATGAGACTAGAGAACCTTGGAACCCCTAGTCTACTTAGTGCTAGAAACTACTCCCAAAAACATATATAATGCTCATATAATCATATATCAAAACTATCTTAACTCTTAACGTGCGGGGAGTCTAAACTCCAAAACTTGAGATAACTGAACTTGTTAGCCTTGACTAAATCATGAAGTCATACTTAACTTGAATGGGCTTTCCCATATCTTAACATCATGCTTTCATGAAATAGATTTCATAAGTAAAATGATAAATATATTTATGGGTAATTTGTACACATTCATACATGCTAGATATTTCGTCATACTTGGAAGCATAGATCATAAACTCGTCTTTTTATGAAACTTGCATAATTGGGCATCATGTTCTTAAACCTTGAAATCATGAATTGTAATCAAAATATGTATAAAACCTTCCCATGAATCTTAAAACATCATTTGAAACATGAAGGGAATTGACCCATGAATTAAACATAGAGAATTTCATAGACTTGGATTAAAACCCCATAGAATCATACACTTGAATTCATGAACTTAAGAATGGATTTGGGCATGAGAGTGAAGGAAGAATATCATTCATGACCTTACATATCTGAGTAAGTTGATTCTATACCCTTCATTGAAAGCCCAAGAGATTTGGGGAAGAACTAAAGGAATTCTTAGACTTCATCTTCAAAGCAACTCACCAAACTTTCATGCATGGGAGAGAATAATTTAGAATAGGCTAAACCTTCTTAAAACCTTCCTAAAAGAGCTCAAAATGATATACTTTAAGGTTTAGGAGCTTATAAATTACCAAAATACCCTTACTAATATCGCAGGAAAAAAGACCCTGGCAATCCTCACGGGGGACTTCACGAGTTGTGAGGTGGAGGCTAACTCATGACCCTCACTCATGACATCCACTGGAATATCAAACTTCAAATCATCCATCTTGACTGTGACCTACTTCACGAGTCGTGAAGTGGCACCACGACTCGTGGTTGTATCTGTGGTCATCCCTTGACCATGGTTCATTGCTAGCCTGTTACCCACTTTACGAGTCATTTCACAACTCGTTGCGTGACCTCATGTGTCACTTGATGAGTCATTCTGTGACTTGTGCATATTTTTTCTCTTTTCTCCGCTTCAACCCTCGGGGTATTACAACCATTTCCTTCAAGTATTTAGCATACTTGGGAATTTCCTACAAAATATCAATCAAGGGGATATTTATGTGAAATTCTTTGAACATGTCTTAGAACTTCTTGAAAAAAGCATACTCCTTGATTTCTGAAGCCTTTGAGGGAAAGGTGGTGGTAGTCTCTTTGTTGGTTGCACTATTGGTTGTACATTGTTCTCCATAACTATGTTATCTTTTCCCTTGTCAATAGATGGGCCTGGTCTTGTCAACTCATCTTACATCTCATTCCTTTTCTATTTCATTGATGCTTAATTGAGCTCTCACCCACTTCTCAAGATGCTAGCCATGACCTGCTTCAAGTTTCGATCTATGTCACTTGGTAAACCACCTTGAAGTTTGGTGTTTTGAGTTGCAGCTAATTGACTCATCTGCTTCTCTAAGTTCCTAGTGGCTAACGATTGATTTTTGAGCTCCGTGCCCATTTTGGCTTGGTCAGCCATGATCTTCTGCAACATCTCCTCTATGTTGCTTGAATGGCCACTAGCTTTCTTACCCTACTGCTAATATTGCTATTGCGGCTACTGAAAAGTTTGACTCTGTCCCTGATTTCCATCCCAAGAAATGTTGGGCTGATTTTGCTAGTTTTTATTGTAGGTATTCCCCTAGTTCTAGTTCCCCTTTTGAAAATTACCTACAAAATTGACTTACTCTGGGTTTTGCCTCACAAAGTCTGCTACATGACCGCTGCCTCGACATATTTCACACCAGATTGGGGTTGGCTGAAATGCATGTACCTGTACCTGCAGTTGTGCCAAATTCAACCTACTAAGTTGAGTTATCATTATTCTAAAAGGAGGCCAACTGAGCTGCAATGGCATTAACACTATCAACCTTTATCATTCCCATAGTTTTTTTGACTACTTCTGTTGATGCATCACTGTGCTACTTGGGATTTCCTTGTGCAATCCTGTTCAGCTGAATGTACAGCACCTCATAAGTTTTCTCCAGTGCTTGACCTTGTGCCACAGAAACTAATACAATTTTGGTGTGTGGATCAAGACTCTCTAGAAAAGTATGTGCCAACACTTCATTGGTTTGTTGGTTATGGGGGTAGTCTCTAAAAAGAGATTTGAATCTCTCCGAAGCAAGGTATAAATTTTTGTCTCGCCTCTGCGTGAAAGTCAGAATTTCAGTCAACTTCATAGTCTTTACAAATGGAAAGAACTTGATGAGAAACTTCCTTTCTAGATCATCCTAGGTTTTGATTGAGTTCGGTGTTTCTTCCTTCAACCACCACTTTGCTTCTCCCAATAGTGAGATGGGAAAAGGGCGAGGGAAACATAATCAGTTGACACTCCGGTGGGGACAAAAATGTCACTAATCTCCGAAAAATTCTGCAAGTGTTGTTGTGGATCCTCATGGTCCATCCTGTAAATTGTCCACTTCTGTGCAACAACTGCACCATGTTTTGCTTCAGCTCAAATCTTCCTCTAGGTTTTGATCTATAGATGGTCGATGTAATATTTGTCACAAGTGGGATTGCCACTTTGTGAACCATTCTGTTAGCCATCTCTTCTGGAACAACCTGGTCCTATTGAACCTGCTAGATAGGATACAGAGTAGCACCCTCTCTTCTCAACTGTCTCAACCTTCTTTCAAGTTCAGGGTGTGGTTCTACTAGCTCTCTATCCCTTGCTAGCTTGCTGCAATTACCAAAACTGTATCTGCAAAATTGGTGACTAAGATTTAGTTGTCAACACTTAAGAAAATTCAACAATAACAAAAAAATAAAAAACTCACTAATTTGGCAAGTTCCCAGGCAAAAACACCCAAAACTTTCCCGCGCCCATGCGCATGAAGTAGTAAAGTGACTCTTTGCAAAACGGATGTCGAGCCCATAGGAACTAGACCTTTAGTGGACAACCCAGTTTAAGTATTAATTCAAATTTCACAAGTGCCACAGTAACCAAGAATTTGTGTTTTGTTACTAAATTTAAAATTAATCATAAGCTAAGTGTAAACAATAATGGGAAAATGTTCTAAAGTTGAATCCTACATTCATGCCTAGCATTAATTAAAGTTGGTCGATTACTTATCTTGATTGTTGATTATGGGGTTAAAGACATAGTTATGGTCTTTCGAGCCTCTAGCTGTTTTGCATTCGAATTGAACTCACAACTATATTATTGAGTGGTGATGTGATATCTCAATTCAATTGCATTAAGCTATCTTCCAAGTTTACTAACCATGTATTGTGTATTAGGTACATTTCAATCCTAAACACAAATCTTGTTCAAGAACAAGATCACACGCCTAGCATTCCACATTCTATCCTAGGGTTTTCTCTTTAAAGTTTTCCTAAGATTTCTAAGTCATTTTAATAGTGATTAAGCATTAAAATGATAAATCAAGAATGTAAGAACAATCATCCAAGAAAAATAACCAAACAAACAATAAATTAAGCATAACATTCATGTTTGCGGCCTCAACCCTAGAATGAGGGTTTTAGCAATTCATGACCTTACACGAATTAAATAAAGTGTTTAAATTCAAGTAATTACAAGAAAGAAAAGAAAAGAGGCCTAAAATTTTGAAGACCTTTGTCCCTCTTAGCTTCAGCCACTCCTTTTTCAAAAAATATGTCGTGATGCCCCCTCAAAAAATAATGCCTAAATGTGCTTTTATAATGTGGGAATATTTTCCCGTGGTGAACTGCCTCCGTGTAATATTGGTGGTTGCATAGCTAGGTTGGTGTGACACAGCTCTATCACTCTAGCATTATGGACATCAATGTTGGCCTCCCCTTACCTTGGTGTGGCACGCTACCTATCGCGCTGCATGCCTGGCGTGACACACTAATGGATACGATGATCACCTAGCGTGGCATGGCTCCGATGCCTAGGTACACTTCCTGGTAGAAAAATGTGCGCATGGTTGATATGGCATAGCATGTTTCTTGGCGCTCTAAACTCCCTGTGTGGCATGTCGCAATCGCGGCAGCCATCCTCCTATGCCATTTGCAGAGCATCAACTTGGGACTTGATGCCTTCTTGCTCTTGCATCTTCATGTTTAGCTTCATCCTTAACATATTTCACCTACAAAAATAGGCTAATTACATGTGTTAGTCCATGTACACATTTATAAGCAAAACACATGAGGTTATACATAATTTTAGGTTAAAAAAAGGCTAGAACATGGGTATAACCTAGAACTTGGGCGTGTAAATATACCCAAGATCAATACACTATGTTATGGACTGAAGTGTCAAGACTATATTTTGGTTCCATATAATTCATGCCTATGTCATATCCTTTATGCTTCCTGCCTAGAGTTATGCCTATGTCCTGTATGATTCATGCTTAACAATTTTGTATTCATAGGTTCCTCTAAATTTGAAGAAGTCAATCAAATAAAGCAAGGTAGGTATGGGTCAAAAAGTTTCCTTTAAAATGTTGATAAGGACAAGAGGATCCTTATACATATTTTTCACATTTTGTATGCTATATGTCATGCTCCAAACCTGGGGAAGGGGGATTAGCACCCGGTGCCTCACATAACCAAGCCAACTAACCAAATGAGAACATTCCTGAGCCATAACTCCACAACAATATAAGAAATAGCTAATCATCAGAGTCTTGTAGGGAAAGTTTGTCCCTAAACCAAAACTTATATACCATATGTTGTCAAGGCCACACATGAGTAACAACAACTGTACAACATGGCCAACCAGGCAAACAACATTTCAACAACCTAAAATAAAAGTCTATGAGCCTCTAAGAGTGCAACAGATGTTATATGATTGGGAAAGGGCCTCGAGCTACCCATCTATATGCATATGTACTCAAAAAATAAAACAATTGGTAACTCTAAATGATCTAGAGCTTACCAACAGCTAGGACTCCGCTCAACTATGAGGATCGCGATCTGCCTGCTGATCAATACCTATAGGCATATATATAGTGCACCCAGGATTGGGGCTTAGTACGAAAATATATCGAGTATGTAAGGCAATAGAAAGATAAGGTACAAGATAATAGGAAAGGATGCACAAGGGATATCAACGCGAAATCAACAAAACTATCCAACCTATAACAAACAACAAGTCATAATACTAACATGCCTCAGTGCAGGCTTCCTAAAACAATAGTAATTCTAGCCACCGCTAATTTATGTAACAAATACTCATCTAACCAGATCAATCAACAATACGAGCAAGACAATATATATATACACACACACATACATACATACATACATATGCACATACAATCATAGCTCTGTCAAAAACCATCAAGGACTTGCAGGCAATCAATATTCACAAGTACGACCATGTTAGAAATAGCATGGACTAGCAGGTCCTCACAAAGCCTGAGGCTGGACCATGCTGTCATGACTCGAGCTGAGACCTCGGATCAAGACACGAAACCTAGGACCACGACTGACTCCAAGCTAATCCAGAGTACATATATAGCATTACTGAAGAGCATAGTCAAACAAAAATCAATGTAAACATGAATAAGCGGAAGTCTAAATATCGTAAAGCATATATCATGCGATAACATCAGAACGCTAAATCTCAAAGCTGAACATACTAGTCTATGTCTGAAAAGCCTCTACTATCTGCTGAGATGTTGGGACAAGCCCCCAACTAACTTCAAGTCTAAAACTAAACAAAACATAACAATAAACTGATAAATATCCTCAGATGATGGAGCTGAACTGAGTGAATGTGAGCTAGTAACGAGACTGGGAGGGGTCACCCAGAACTATATCATGAGACAATATAGCATAGAATATGCAGTCAGTACTTTGAATGTACTGAGTATGTAAAGTAAGTAAAAACATGCTTAGTAAAACATTGATGAAATCATGCATATAAATTAAATAGATCATGAGATTAAGGATTGCATGCTAAAAGCCATGTATCTGACATATGCATAATCATAAGCTATTCATCATAACTGAACATAATGACCCAAGATTTAGAAATAGAAATCATATGACTTGTCATGCTTGAAATCATAATTAAAAGCTCATAAACTGATCATTCGGTCAAACATGCTATAAAACATAATATCATAAGTCATGAACATGAGTAACTGAATCGTGAGGAACAATGGGAGACTCATCATAACCGACAACCACCATGTATGAGCGCATGATGAAGATCCATCCTAAGTCTTGCTAGGGAAAATGATGAATAAGGTGTGATATCACGGTGTACCATCAGGCTGGGAATTACTCTCTTGAGAGATCCCAAATATATAACAACATTGGCACGTAGTTTATGAGACCGGGGAACCTCAGAACCCTTAGCCTACTCAGTGCTAGACACTACTCCCAAAACATGCATATTGCTCATATAATCCTATTCTCAAAATATAGATAAAATCTAAATATTGGGAGTCTTGACTAAAAATCATATCATAAGATGCATTTGAAGTCTTGACTCCAAATAATATCATAGAATGATCTTGTTAGCCTTTGCTAAAATCATAATACGCATACTTAACTTGCATGAGCTTTCTCAAATCATAAAATCATGCATACTATAAATAGTATTCATAAGTTAAAATCATGGAATCATAAGTTGAGAGATCATAAACATTCATGCATACTGGATATCTCATCATGCTTGAAATCATGGCTCATAGGCTTGAATTTTCATAAAACTTGTAAATAGGGAATTATTTCTAATAACTTGAAATAATGAATTTATAATTGAATTAAGTGTAGAATCTGCCTATTAGACTTAATTCATACGTTAGAATATGAGAGGATTGGACCCATAACATAGCATAGATAATTTCATATAATTGGGTTAAAGCCCTAGAATTCAACACACTTGATTAGAAATTTGAATTCATGAATTAAGGAGGGGGGAGGGGGAATTTGGGCATGAGGGTGGAAGAAAGCCCCCATTCATAGCCCCACATACCTGAGTAAACTTATTTCCAAACTTAAAACCCAAGAGAATTGAGGAAGAAATTAAGGAGGAATTATAGTTTGATCTTCGAAGAGAAGTTTAATACAATGCATGCATGGGAGCCTAATGACATAGACTAGGATAAACCCTGTTAAAACACTCATTTAAAGGATCAAAATGATATCATTAAAGAGTTAGGATCTTGGAAAATTCCAAAATTACCCCCGGGAAAACACATGAGAAATTTGACTGCCAGCTACAATGACCAATCCAACAAGTCGTTGTAGGATTTGACGATCGTGGGACCATCCGTTGTTTCCTGAGGTATTCTTGGTACCTTTCTGATCCTCTAACCAAAGAATGAACAGGACGAGTCGTTATAGGTAACAATGACTCATCACTCCTTTTGTTGTCACCACTTTTCCTTTCCTACCTTGCTTCTAAACTAACGACCACAGATCCACACAACGGGTCATTACTCACCCCAACAGGTCATTGTATCTACCTGTTGTCTCTGAACCAACTTCGACACTTTACTGAACTCCACTCAATTACTACTTAGAATGACCCATTGAATGCACCAATAAGTCAATGCCAGGTTCGTTATTTCTGGGAGGCCTTAACTAGAAGCTTACAACGAATCCCATAACAAGTCATTGTTGTCAACAACGACTCATTCCTTGAGTCATTCTGTGACTCTAGTGCAGATTTTCCTAATTTCTCTTATTCAATCCTCAGGTTTGATCTTAGGGGCTTTTGGGGTGTTACATTATCTCCCCCTTGGGAACATTCATCCTCAAATGTAGATTAAGCATACTGAAAGGCTGGGGAAGGAACTGCAATCGTAAAACTAAAACATTATAGCTGAGAATTGACGAAGTGACTGACTCCGAACTGATATACATGACTAAAATGATTTCATGAAACATACATGTATGCAATAATATGAAAGGAACGGAGAGACATGAACTTGACATGAAACTGAATCGAGTACTAAGGAGGAAACTGTTACCTCATGCTGGAACTGAGCTGGAAGGGAAAACATGCGGGTATCTAGCCATCATATATGCTTCGACTTCCTATGTAGCTCTCTCAACAAGCTGATTTCTCCACAACACCTTTACTTAAGCTACTTCCTTGTTTCTCAATATTAGAACCTAAGGTTCAAGGATCTTAATTGAAATCTCCTCATAGGTAAGGTTATCCTTCACCACCCATGCTCTCCACCAGAACAACTAAGGCTGGGTCACTAATGCACTTTTTCAATAAAGATACATGGAACACTGGATGTATCGAAGCTAACTCTACTGGCATCCCCAACTCATATGCCACCTTGTAAACTCGCCTCAGAATCCTGTAAGGACCAACATATCGGGGACTAAGCTTCCCTTTCTTTCTAGACCTCGTCATTCTGTTCATGGGAGACACCTTCACATACACCCAATCATCAACCTCAAACTCAAGTTCTCTCCGCCTAGCATCCGTATATATTTTTTGATGACTCTAATCTATTTTCAGTCTTTCGCTAATCAGATGAACTTTCTTCATCGCGTCATGAATTGAATCTGGACCTATGAACGTAGCCTTACCCACCTCAAATCATCCAATGGGTGATCTACACCTCTGACCATAAAGAGCTTCAAATTGAGCTATTGTAATGCCAGAGCAATAACTGTTATTGTAGGCGAACTCAATGAGAGGTAAGTGATCATCCCAACTACCCTTGAAATCAATCAAACATGCTCTCAAGATGTCCTCAAGATTCTGAATGGTCCGCTCGGCCTTACCATCTATCTGGGGGAGAAAAGCTGTGCTAAGCTTTACGTAAGTACCAAGGCCTCTCTAAAATGACCTCCAAAACTGAGAGGTAAATTGAGTATCCCTATTTGAGATGATGTACAAAGGAACTCCATGAAACCGAACTAACTCCTGAATGTACAATATAGCATAATCCTCGGTTGAATTGATAGTTTTGACCGGTAAGAAATGGGTTTATTTGGTCAACTTGTCCACAATCACCCATATGTTATTGGCAGATACAAGGCAAGCCTATAATGAAGTCCATATTGATCTCCTCCCACTTCCAAGTAGGAATACTAATATTCTAAAGCATACCTCTAGGTCTCTAATGCTCAACCTTCACCTATTAGCAATTCAAACTCTTATCCATAAACATCGCTATGTCCTTCTTCTTGCCATTCCACTAATAGACTTCTCGTAGATCATAGTACATGGTGGCACCTGGATGGATAAAGTACTGAGATCCATGAGCCTTGCTCAACATCCTCTCTCTCAAGTTATCTACAGCTGACACACACAATCAACCCTGATATCAGAGTACACTATCTCCCCCTTGGGAGAACACCTCCACTTTCTGATTTCAGACAGCTTCCTTTAGCTTCACTAGGATAGGATCCTCATCTTTCCTAGCTTTGACTTCCGTCACCAAAGAAGATTCCTACCCATTTTGAACAATCACACTACCATCTGTGGAATCTATAAGGCGAATGGCCAAATGAGCAAGCTTATGGACATCCTTCACCAACTCCTTCATTCCATCCTCCATATGAGCTACACTCTCCATGAACATCATATTAAGAGTATCTACCACTACATTGGCCTTATTAGGATAGTAAAGAAGACTTACGTCATAGCCTTTTAGAAGCTCTAGCCATCTCCTTTTCCACAAATTTAGGTCCTTCTGAGTGAACACATATTGAAGGCTCTTATGGTTAAACACATCCACATGCACCCCACACAAATAGTGTCTCTAAATCATCAAAGCACACACCATGGCTGCCAACTCTAAGTCATGCATCAGGTAATTCTTCTTATGGGTCATAAGTTGTCTAGAGGTGTATGCAGTGACCTTAGTATTCTGCATCAACATACAATCTAGACCAACCCTAAGGCATCATAATACACAATAAAACCATTCATTCCCTCTAGTAGGTTCAACATTGGGGCTGAAGTGAGTCGAGCCTTTAACTCTTGAAAACTATTCTCACACTCATCCGGCCACTGAAATTTGACCTTCTTCTAGATCAACTTAGTCAACGGTGTTGCAATGGATGAAAATCCCTTTCCAAACTTCCTGTAGTAGCTAGTTAAACCAAAAAAGCTCCTAATATCCATAGCACTGACAGGTCTAGGCCAATTCTTCACTGCTTCTATCTTTTAAGATTCCACCTGCACACCCTTGCTAGACACCACATGACCCAAAAATACTACTGAGTTTAGCAAAAACTCATACTTGTAGAATTTAGCAAACAACTTGTGATCCTTGACAGTCTGCAACACAATCATCAAATAAGCGACATGCTCCTCTTCACTCTAAGAGTATATGAGAATATCATCTACAAAGACAATTATGAACATATCCAGGAGTATTTGTTAGTCCAAAAGACATAACTACAAACTCATAGTGACCATATCGAGTCAAGAAGGTTGTCTTCAGAATGTCACTCTCCCTAACTCTATACTGGTGATAGTTGGATCTGAGGTCTATCTTTGAAAAGCACTTAGCGCCATGAAGCTGGTTAAACAAGTCATCAATCCTAGGGAGGGGATACTTATTCTTTATTATGACCTTGTTCAACTACCGATAATTAATGCACATTCTAAGGGAACCATCCTTCTTCCGAACAAAAAGAATTGGAGCACCCTATGGGGACTTACTAGGCCTAATGAAATCCTTATGTAGGAGATCTTTCAACTTCTCTATCTACTCCTTTAGCTCGGCTGGGGACATTCTGTAAGGAGGAACGGATATAGGCTGCATAATGGGGAGAAGGTCAATAGCAAAGTTAATCTCCCACTCGGGAGAGACTCCTGGTAGATCATTTGGGAACACCTCCGAATACTCACATAAAACAGGGACAGACTGAAGATTTGGGGTCTCGGACGTAGAATCGTTGACCCAAAATAGATGGTATACACAACCCTTATAGATCATCTTTTTGGACTTGAGATAAAAAATAAAGTGACCTATAGGCACAGCTGAACTATCCTTCGACTCTAAGACTGGTTCACCCAAAAACTGAAACTTTACCATATGGGTTCTAAAATTGACTGAAGCATAACATGAATGTATTTAATCCATATCGAAAATAATATCAAAATCGGTAATATCTAACTCCATTAGGTCAGCTGAGGTGACTTTTTCAAGAATCTTGACAAGGAAATTCCTATACACTTGTCGAACTACTACTGACTCATCGATAGGAGTAAAGACTGAGAAGGGTTATGACTGGATTTCAGGACTGGCTTTTAAACTAACAGAAACATAAGGAGTCACAAAAGATAAGGTAGCCCCTGGATCTAACAATGCATACACATCAAGATGGAATACTCACAACATATCAATGACCACATCAGGAGAGACCTCCTGCTCCAAACGAGAAGATAGTTCATAGAACCTACTCTAGCATTGACTGCCACCTACACTAGAAGAGGTGCCTTATTGAGAAGGGCGAGCTGTTGGAGCTGCTGAAGTGGTGGCAATGGCACGCCCTCCACTATTGTCCTGCCTAGCCAAAGCACAACCCCTACATATATACTCACGCTTCCCATATCCAAAGCAAACATCTAAACCAACTAAGCACTCGCCAGGGAGATAATACTCCAAAAGTCCATAAGATCTGATTCGAGGGTTGAAATGGAGAAAACAGAAAAAATATTTGCACCAGGTCATATGATGACTCATTAGGTGACTCGTTAGGTCACTTGATGGATCTTTCTGTGACTCGTGAAGTGGTGCCCAGCTGGAGAAGAGTCATCATCAGGGGGTCACGATGGATGGTGTAATGAGCGTTGTGACTCCCCAAGAATTGTGGTATGACCCGTCAAGTGGGTAGAGTGTGAGATAGCAGTGTTGGTAACGGGTCAAAGGGACGAGTAGTCGTGTGCCTAATGACTCATTAAGTTGGTCATAGGTTGAGAAGGTTATGAGATTGGAAATTTTAAGTGGAGGTGACGAGGGTAGACAACGAGCCGTCAGAGGACCTAACGAGTCATCATGTCCCTTGTGGTGATTAGTAGTGTCACTTTTCCAAGTGAATCAGTAAGGGAATTTTCTTAATTCTTAAGCTTCTAATCCCTAAACTACATCATTTTAAGCTCTGAAACAAGTGTGTTAAGGGATTTTAACCTATTCTAATTCATTTAGCTCCCATGCGTGAAAGTTTAGAAGTTCTCCTTTGAAGATCAACCTTGAATCCCTCAAATTCTTCTCCAAATCTCTTGGGCTTTCAAAGTAAAGTTGAGATTCAGTTTACCTAGGTATGTAGGGCAATGAATGAGAGTTTCCTTTCACTCACATGCCAAAATATCTCCTCAAAGTTCATGAATTCAATTCTTAATTCAAGTTTATGATCTTATGGGGTTTTAACCAATTTCATGAAATTCTCTTTGATTTATTTATGGGTCAATTCCCTTCATATTTCAAAGTATGTTTTAAGATTTATGGATAGATTTTATACCTATTTCTATTATAAATTCATGATTTCAAGTTTTAGAAATTGTGCCTGATTATGTCATGAAAAGTTAAATATATGATTCATGATTTCAAGTATGATACAATATCTAGCATGATTGAATGTTTATAAATACCTATGTACGAATCCATAATTTTGACTTATGATGTTTATTTCAAGTATACATGATTTTAATTTGGGTAGGCCCACACAAGTTAAGTATGTTTTCATGATTTAGCCAAGGCTATGAAGATCATCTTATCATATGATTTGGAGTTAAGACTCTGCCTACAGCTTATGATATGTTTTGGAATCAAGACTCCCCATGTTCAGATTTCAGACTATGCATGTAATATGATTTCAGCTTCATTAAAAAATGATGGGAGCACTATGTATGTTTTTGGGAGTAGTGTCTAGCACCGAGTAGGCTTGGGGTTCCAAGGTTCCTCGGTCTCAAAACTACGCACTAACGTAGGTATATTTATATTTGGGACATCTCAAGAGAGTTTTCCCCGCCTGTTTGAGGGCCTTCAACTTTATATTGGTATCATGGTAGCGTCCTTAGCCCTAGCAAGGTTTTGGACGGCTCTAATCACTTGAGTGTGACAGTTCAGGCATCATGTAAGCTCTATCATGATGGTATCAATTATGACGATTCTCCTATTGTTCCTCATGATTTTAGTTATTCATGTTCATGACTTACGGTATTATGTTTTACAGTAGGTTTGACCCAATGATAATTCATGAGATTTTCCTTATGATTTCATCTTTGACAAGTCATATGATTTCTATTTTAGCTTTGGTTCATTCTATTCAAATATGAGATTTAGCTTATGATTATACATGTTTCAGATTCAGATTTCAGCATACAATCCTTACTCTCAAGATCTTGTGATTTATGTTTATATGCATGATTTTAGTTAAAAGTTACTCAGCATGTATTACTTACCTTGCATACTCAGTACATTTGAAGTACTAACTGCATACTCTATGTTGTATCATTTCATGATACAAGTTTGGATGATCAGACTCAGTTTCGCAACTTTGCTCAGTTTCCCGCAGCTCATCTCAGTTTCCCATTGTTCGTGAGTCCTCATATTCCTAGGACCTTCAGTTTGGTGTTGAGTTATGTTATATTTAGTTTCTTATTGTATCGAGCCAGTTGGGGATGTTGTCCCATCAGCTCATCAGACATGTTATAGGCTTTTCAGACAATATGTAGATTTTTAGCATGTCGAGTATTCACTCTATTTTATGATCTTTATGTTCATTATGTTATTCAAACTTCTGCTTATTCATGTTTCAATTATTAGATTCTTCTTGATGTATGTTCTTTAGTTGTCATGTTCATGCCATGGGTCGACTTGGATCTATTCATGATTCTAGGTCCCGTGTCTCGATCTGGGATCCTAGCTCGAGTCGTGTCACAGGGTGCTTCCTTCCACACTTCCCACAAGCTAGAAAAGTGCGCTCTCCTGTCATGCTCCTCTGACCCCTAGAACCTGACGCTATAACTCTCTGATCTCCTTGGTGTTTGGATAGAACACCGACTGATGAGGTAACTAGGATGAAAACCCTTGGAGGAACTGAGGTCGATGTCCCCCACCAAACTTCGCATGAAAGTGCCCATGAATCCATGTCCTGGCCCTCTTGGCCTCTCTCTCCTTCTCCATCATCTGCTTCGCCTCTATCTTCTAGGCATATATAACTCATCGGGAGAAATCTATGTCATTGATCAACATGGCTGTCCTTCACTCCTTGACCAAGAATCTACCACTCCATTCACAAACTTTATCACACGAGCCCTAGGATCAGCAACCATCTCTAGTACATACTTGGACAACCGGGTAATCTCCAAAGCATACTCCCGGACAGTCCTGTTGTTCTGCTTCAAGTTGATGAACTTTGCCACCTTTGCCTCCTTTAACTCGCTAGGGAAGAACCTGTCTAAGAAAACAGTCACAAACTCATCCCAACCTACGGGAACTGCCCCAAGTCCCCTACTATCCTTCCAGTGACGGAACCATAAGTGAGCAACCCCTTTCAGCTAATAGGAGACTAATTCTACAGTCTCCTCTCCCATCATCCCCATAATTTGGGTAATCTTCTGCACCTCCTCAAGGATCTCGTGTGGGTCCTCATCCACCCTTGACCTAAGAAACTCAGGTGGTTTCATCCTGAGAAAGTCTTGCACCCTCGCTTCTATTGCGTTCCCATTCTGAGGAACATGGGCCACCACCTGTTGGTCGACCTGAGTGGTCATGGATTATGATAACATCTAAAATGCCGCCCTGAACTTTGTATGAGTAACCAGCTTGCGTAAGGGATTCATCGAAGCTAGTAGGGCTTGCTGATGCCTATCTCCATTGCTATTTCCATGGCCATTCCCGTTGCCATTTCTTCTACCATTTACTCCGCGTGGAGGCATATTTCTGCAAACACATTTAGCATGAGTTAGAGGAATAGAGAGATAGTTCATCACACGACATAAATCATGAAAGAAGGGAAATTTCCTAGAATGTCTCATAGACTCTTCCCTCTAAGTGTGGCGCGCTTTACACCTGTAGAAAAAAATCTACTTAACACATCTTTTAGTCACCCTAGGACACACCTAAACCTTTGCTCTGATACCAAGTTTGTCATGATCCAAGTTGAGAACCCAGATCAAGACACGGAACCTAGAACCATGAATAGCTCCAAGCTAACCCATGGTACATACATAGAATGACTAAAGATCATAATCAAGCATAAATCAATATAAACATTAGTAAGCGGATGTCTAAATATCATAAAGCATATATCATGTGATAACATAACAATGCTGAATCTCAAAGCTGAACATACTAGTCTATGTCTAAAAAGCCTCTACTATCTAATGAGATGTTGGGAAAAGGCCCTAGCTAACTCGAAGTATGAAACAGAATAAAGCATAAAAAGTTTAAAATGATAGATGTCATTGGATGATGAGGACTCACCCAAAGTAGGATGGAGCTTAACTGAGCGAATGCGAGCTAGTGAAGAGACTGGAAGGGACCACCCAGACCTATATCACAAGATGATATAACATAAAGTATGCAGTCAGTACTTTGAATGTACTGAGTATGTAAGGTAAGTAAAACATGCTTAGTAAAACATAGTTTAAATCATGCATATAAATTAAATAGATCATGATAGTAAGAACTATATGCTAAAAGCCATGTATATGAGATATACATAATCATAAGCTATTCATCATAACATAACATAATGACCCAATATTTAGATATAGAAATCATATGGCTTTTCATGCCTGAAATCGTAAGTAAAAACTCATAAACTAATCATTCAGTTAAACATGCTATAAAACATAATATCAAAAGTCATGAACATGAGTAACTTAAATCATAAGGAACAATGGGAGACTAGTCATAATGGACAACCACCATATATGAGCACATGGTGATCCCACGTCTTTCCCACGTGGAGGAGAGCCATCCTAAGCCTTGCAAAGGAAAAGGAAAAATAAGGTGTGATATTATGGTGTGCCCTCAGGCTGGGGAAGCTGTAATACCCCCAAAACCCTAAGATCAGATCCGAGAGTTAAAACGGAGAAAGTAGAGTTTTCTGCAGCAGGTCACTGGATGAGTCGTCTAGTGACCTGTGGGGTGCACCATGATTCGTTGAGTGACTCATGGGGAGGAGTTTGGACTGGGTTGAAATTTTGAGTTTTGGAAGTGAGTGGTCAGCACCATGATATGTAGTGTGGGCCTTGGTCAAGAGTGATTAAAGGTGGAAGGAGGTTGCGTTGTGTTGATGATGACTTGGTCACCATGAGTCATTGGGTACACCACGAGTCGTGGTATCCCTCGTGGTAATCCTCAGAAGGCAAGATTCCAGTTCTGGCAATGAGCACAGACCACGATTCGTGGTAAGTGGCAACAGGTCGTCCAGTCCCTCATTGGGACTGGCAGTAAGCATTTTCCTGTGAATTTATTAAGGGATTTTCCGTAATTCCTAAATTCCTAAGGCCTAAACTATGAGTTTTTAGCTCAGAATAGTGTTTTTTAAGAGGGTTACGTTCATTCTAAGCCTATTCACTTCCATGCATGCATGTCTAGAAGCTCCTAAAGGTGATCAAGCCTAGATTCCTCAAGTTTAACCTAAATTTCCTTTGGGCTTTCAAGTGGGAGTGTGAATCAGATTTACCCAGGTATGTGAGAGTATGAATGGGAGTTCCTTTCACTCTCATTCTCTAAACTCTTCTCAATTCCAGGAATTCCAATCCCAGATTCAAGTTTTATGATCTTATGGGGTTTATTCCAATTCTTGTGAAATTCTCTATGATCTATCTATAGGTCAATTCCCTTATATATCAAATAATGTTTATTGACCTATGGGCAAATTTTATAATTGCTTTGAATATAAATTCATAGTTTCAAATCTTAATTAAACTATGCCCAATTATGTATGCTTCATGAAAAGTCAACTCATGATTTCATTATGATTTCTTGATCTTCTTAAGCCTTAAATTATGATTTATGATTTATGATATGACTTCTCTCAAGAACTCATGATGGATTTATGAATATCAAGTATATACATGTTTTACAAGTATGCATGAATTTTATAATTTATGGGTTTATGACTTTTGGCCGAAGCACGACCCTTATTCATGGATAATTATGCATTTCAAATGGGATCCATCATGTTATTATTATTTGGCCATGAACTTCATGAATAATTTTATGATTATGATATGAGCCCTTATGTGGATGTTTTTGGGAGCAGTGTCTAGCATCGAGTAGACCCGACGTTTAGGTAAACCCCATGGTCTTAGAACTACGTGTCACCGTAGGTATATATATTTATTATTGGATCCCTATGATATAACCATGCATGCACGTCCCCCTTCTTGGCAAGCCGGGGATGGTCTTGACCATTTGGGCAAAATAGTGTGCATCATGTAAGGCTCTATCATGATGGTGTCAGTTAAGATGACTCTTCCCATTGTTCCTTATGATTTATGCATGGTTATGTTTATGTTACTTTGGCTAAGTTATGTTTATGAAGCTTTTCTCCTATGATTATGATTATGACTGAATTATGAATGTTTTGAAAATCTTAAGCCCTTATGTTTACATTATGATATTACTTTATGATCATGTTGTCCTACTCTCATGAACACTTATGTATTTTAACTATCTGTTTTATTACCTTGCATACTCAGTACATTACAAGTACCGACCGCAGACTCTATGCCATATTGTTTAATGATACAAGTCCGAGGGATCAGTCTCAGCCACATCATTAGTCCTGTTCCTCTCTCAGACCTATCTACCCAGTATTGGTGAGTCCCCATCCTTTGAGGACATTCAGTTATCCATAGTTATGTTCTTTCAGTGATAGACTTTTGATCAAGCTAGTTGGGGATGTTGTCACATCAACTTATCAGTTATGTTAGAGGCTATTCAGACATTATGTAGAAATCAGCTTGTTATTTCTGATTCGGTATTGGCTTAATATGTACACAAACTTTAACTTAAGCATGTTTTATTATATCAGTATATGCTTATAGTATGCTCTTACTCTATATATTCATGCCATGGGTCGACTTGAAGCCTCTCGGGTTGTTTGTCCCGTGTCTCAATCTGCGCCTATGTTCTGGTCATGGAAAATGTGGTATCAAAGCATTAGGTTTTGAAGTGTCAGAGGATGTCTTAAATCCACGTTAAGTAGAGTCTTTTTCAAGGGTGTGAAGCGCTCCACACTTCTGATGAAGAGGATATGAAATGTTTTAGGAAATGTTCCCTTTTTTCATGATCTATGTTGTGCGATGAAATGTCTCTCTATCCTTTTAACTCATGCTATATGCATTTGAAGAATCATGCTTCTTCGTCGTGTCAATAGAAGAAGAAATGGGAATGCAAATGGCCATGAAAATGCTAATGGTGATGGGCACCAGAAGGCCCCACCAGCCATTCAAATGTTAGTTCAGGCTTTGACCGCCCAAGTCAACCAACAGGTGGTACCCCATGTCCCTCAGAATGGGAATACGACAGTAGCGTGAGCCAAGTATTTTCTGAGGATGAACCCTTCAGAGTTCCTTGGATCGATGGTGGACAATGATTCACATGAGTTCATTGATGAAGTGCTGAAGATCACTCAAATCATGGGAGTGATCGGGGAGGAGTGTGCAGACCTAGCCTCATATTAGTTTAAAGGGGTCGCACACATCTGGTTCAGGCAATGGAAGGATAATAGGGCAGTTGGAGCAGGGACCATTGGTTGGGATGAGTTCCATACTGCATTTCTGGATCAGTTCTTCCCTCTTCAGATGAGGGAGATTAAAGCATCGGAGTTTGTGAACTTGAAGCAGGGTAACATGACAGTCCAGGAGTATGCTTCGGAGTTCACTCATTTGTCCAAGTATGCACCAGAGCTAGTGGCTGATCAGAGAGCTCCAGTGACCAGGTTTGTTCATGGAGTAGAGGAATACCTAGACAAGGATTGTAGGACTGCCATGCTTCATCAGGACATTGATTTTCCCCGATTGGTTTTCTACGCCCAGCAGATTGAGGTGGTGCATCTAAGAGAGAGAGAGAGAGGCCTAGAGGGCCAGGACAGATAGTTATGGGTTCTCTCAATTGAGATCGGGAGGCGAGCATCACCAGCAGTCTCATCATAGGTCATTGCCTCCAACGCTATAATCGGCCAGTGCACTATCCAGACCGCGAGGTGATCAGAGGAGCATAGCTTCAAATTCGAGGGGCCAGAGTAGCATGAAAATAGAGCGTACTTTCCCAACCTGCAGGAGGTGTGGCAAGAATCATATAGGGGAGTGCCTGATTGGGTTAGATATCTATTTTGGGTGTGGTAGACCCGGGCACAGGCACTGGGAGTGTCTGTTTGCTAGACGGGTTAATGGTAGAGGTTGTACTCAGGCTACCAGTTCAACAGCACCACCAGCACACCCAACTCAGGTGGTGGCCAACGCCATAACAGGTTTTATGCCCTTGCACCTCGGCAGGAGCAGGAGACTTCACCAGATGTGGTTACCGACATGTTACGAGTATTCACCCTTGATGTATATGCATTGTTAGACCCAGGGGATACTTTATCTTTTGTTATGCCCTATGTTGCTAGTAGTTTTAGAGTCAATCTCGAAATCCTATCAGAACCCTTCTCAGTCTCTATTCTAGTTGGTGAATCAGTTATAGCTCAACGGGTGTATAGTAATTGCCCTATCACAGTCCTTCAAAAATTCACCTCAGCAAATTTAGTAGAGTTATCCATGATGGATTTTGATGTTATCTTCGACATGGATTGGCTACATGCTTGTTATGCCTCAGTAAATTATAGAACCCGGGCGGTAGAGTTCTGATTTCCAGGTGAGCCAGTCCTAGAGTGGAAGGGTAGTTCAGCTATGCTGGTAGGTCATTTCATTTCCTACCTTAAGGCTAGAAAGATGATTTCTAAGGGTTCCGTGTACCATCTAGTTAGGGTTAAGGATGCTACGTCTGAAACCCCAACTATCCATTCAGTTCCAGTAGTGTGCAAATACTCAAAAGTGTTCCCAGATGATTTACCGAGAATTCCTCCCGAGCAGGAGATTGATTTTGGTATTGATCTCCCTCCCGATATGCAACCTATATCTATTCTCCCTTATAGAATGTCTCCAGCTGAGCTAAAGGAGTTGAAGGAGCAGTTGAAGGACCTTCTATATAAGGGTTTCATCAGACCTAGAAAATCCCCGTGAGATGCACCAGTGCTCTTTGTACGAAAGAAGGATGGTTCCCTTCGATTGTGTATTGATTATCGGCAATTGAACAAAGTTACTACAAAGAATAGGTATCCTCTCCCTAGGATTGATGATTTCTTTGACCAGCTTTAAGGCGCCAAGTGTTTCTCAAAGATAGACCTCCGATCCGGATACCATCAGCTCAGGCTTCGGGAGAGTAGCATCCCGGAGGCAGCCTTCAGGACTCAGTATGGTCACCATGAGTTTGTACTTACGTCTTTTGGACTAACGAATGCTCCTGTAGATTTTGTGAATTTGATTAACTGGTGTTCAAGCCATATTTGGATATGTTCGTGATTATGTTCATAGATGATATTCTCATGTACTCTCGAATCGAGGAGGAGCATGCTTCTTATTTGAGGGTGGAGCTATAGACTCTTAATGATCGCCAATTGTACGCTAAGTTCAGCAAATGTGAGTTCTGGTTGAATTCAGTGGCATTTTTGGGCCATGTGTTGTCAAGTGAGGGTGTAGAGGTGGATTCTCAAAGGATAGAAGCGGTGAAGAATTGGCCTAGAACAGTGAATCCTTCGATATTAGGAGTTTCTTGGGTTTAACTGGTTATTAATGGATATTTGTTGAGGTATTTTCATCCATTGCAGCCCTGTTGACTAAATCGACCCACAAGAAGATGAAGATTCAATGGTCGAAGGCTTGGGAGAAGAGCTTCCAAGAGTTGAAGACTTGACTCACCTCAGCACCAGTGTTGACCCTACCTGAGGGTACTAATGGGTTTGTGGTATATTTTGACGCTTTAAGGATCGGCCTTGGTTGTGTGCTAATGCAGCACGGTAAGGTTATAGCCTATGCTTCCAGGCAGCTTAAGGTTCATGAAAAGAACTTTCCGACTCATGATCTCGAATTGACTGCGGTATTATTTGCCTTGAAGATTTTGAGACACTACTTGTACTGTCCATGTGGGTGTGTTTACGGACCACAAAATTCTATAGTACGTGTTCACCCAAAAGGATTTGAATCTACATCAGAGAAGGTGGTTGGAACTTTTGAAGGATTATGATATGAGTGTCCTTATCATCTAGGGAAAGCTAATGTGGTGGCAGATGCTCTTAGCAGACTTTCTATGGAGAGTATGTCCCATGTAGATGAGGAAAGGAAAGAATTAGTGAAGGATGTATATCAGCTTGCATGGCTAAGAGTCTGTCTTGTGGACTCGACAGATGGTGGTGTCATTGTTCAGAATAGGTCAGAATCATCCATAGTAACCAAAGTTAAATCTAGACAAGATGAGGATCCTATTTTGGTAAAGTTGAAGGAAGCCATTTAGAATTAGAAGGTGGAGGTTTTCTCCAGAAGGGGAGATGGGGTGCTTCAATATTAGGGTTGTTTGTGTTTTCTAAGTGTTAATTATTTAAGAGATTGGATGTTGCATGAGGCTCATGGTTCCAGATACTCTGTACATCCAGGTGCCACCAAGGTGTACCGTGACCGACGGGAAGTCTATTGGTTGAATGGCATAAAGAAGTACATAGCAGAGTTTGTGGCTAAGTGTTCAAACTGTCAACATGTGAAGGTTGAGCATCGAAAACCTGGAGTTATGCTTCAAGATATTAGTATCCCTACTTGGAAGTGGGAAGAGATCAATGTGGACTTCATTACAGGTTTGCCTCACACTCGTCGATAGTATGACTTTATTTGGATGGTTGTTGATAGGTTGACTAAGGTAGCTCATTTCTTACTGCTCAAGATTACCGATTCAGCGGAGGATTATGCTACATTGTACATTCGGGAGTTAGTTCGGTTGCATGGAGTGCCATTTTCCATCATATCAGATAGAGGTACTCAGTTTACCTCCCATTTTTAGAGATTGTTTCAAAAGGGACTTGGTACTCAGGTCAAGCTTAGCACAGCCTTTCACCCGCAAACAAATGGTCAGGTGGAGGGGACCATTTAGATTCTGGAGGATATGTTGAGAGTGTGTGTGATTGATTTCAAGGGTAGTTGGGATGATCATTTTCCTTTCATTGAGTTTGCATATAACAATAGTTACCATTCAAGCATTCAGATGGCTCCGTTTGAGGCTCTCTATGGGCAGAGATGTAGATCACCTATTAGTTGGTTTGAAATCGGTGAAGCTGTGATAATAGGACTAGATTCAGTTCATGAGGCAATGGAGAAAGTTCAACTTATAAGGGATAGGTTGATAACAGCTTAGGGTCGCCAAAAGTCCTATGTGGATATGAGGAGGAGAGAACTTGAGTTTGAAGTTGATGATGGGGTGTTTCTGAAGGTATCTCCCATGAAGGGAGTGATGAGGTTCGGAAAGAAAGGGAAACTCAGTCCTCGTTATGTTGGTCCATATCGTATTGTGAAACGGGTTGGCAAGGTAGCATATGAGTTGGAATTGCCCTCAGAATTAGCTTTAGTTCATCCAATTTTCCATGTATCGCTCTTAAAAAAGTGCTTGGGTGATCCGACTCTAGTTGTTCTGGTGGATAGTGTAGGTGTGAAGGATAGCCTTAGTTTTGAGGAGATTCCGGTGGAAATACTTGACCGTCAAGTTTGGAAGCTAAGGAACAATGAAGTAGCTTTAGTCAACGTTTTATGGAAGAGCCAGCATGTTGAGGGAGCTACTTGGGAATCCGAAGTAGATATGATGGACAAATACCCACATCTATTCCCTTTTGGCCCAGTTTCAGCTTAAGGTATTAGGTTCCTCCTTAGTACCCTATTCAGTTTCATGTTCAACCCTTGTGCCTTAGTTTCTTTCATGTCAATGAATGTATATGTGATTCATGCATTCAGTTCGGTCATGTAGTTCAGTTTCGAGTGAATCACTCCATTAGTTTTTAGCTTATATGTTTAGTATTTGAGTATGATGATTGCATTTCTCTTCTTTTCAGTATGTTTTCCCATATACGATGACGATTGTTCCTAAGGGGGAGATATTGTAATACCCCAGAAATTCGAAGATCAGACCTTGGAGTTGAAACGGAGAAACCAGAGTTCTTCACCGGGTCATCCGACGAGTCGTCCAGTGACCCGTTGGGTGCACCACGACTCATTGAGTGGCTCGTGGGAAGGAGTATGGTCAGCACCAGGATTCGTAGTGTGCGACTTGGTCAAGAGTGATTGAAGGTGGAAGGAGGGTGGGCAGTGTTGATGACGACTTGGTCACCACGAGCCGTTGGATACACCACGAGTTGTGGTGTCCCTCGTGGTGACGCTCAGAAGGCAGGATTCCCGTTCTAGCAACGAGCACAGACCACGAGTCGTGGTCAGTGGTGACGGGTCATCCAGTCACTCGTTAGGACTGGTAGTCAGCATATTCCTACTAATTTATTAAGGGCTTTTCAGTAATTCCTAAATTCCTAAGTCCTATACTACGACATTTTTAGCTCAAAATAGAGTGTTTTAAGAGGGGTAAGTTCATTCTAAGCCTATTCTATACGTGCAAGTCTAGAAGCTCCTAAGGGTGATCAACCCTAGATTCCTCAAGTTTTCCCCAAATTTCCTTTGGGCTTTCAAGTGGGAGGGTGTATCAGATTTACCCAGGTATGTGAGGCTATGCATGGAAGTTCCTTTCACTCTCATGCTCTAAACTCTTCTCAATTCCATGAATTCCAATCCTAGATTCAACTTTCCTGATCTTATGGAGTTTATTCAAATTCTTGTGAAATTCTCTATGATCTATCTATGGGTCAATTCCCTTTATATGTCAAATCTTGTTTCATGACAAAGAGGCTACGAAACATTTTAGGAAATGTTCCCTTCATTCATGATTATGTCGTACGATGAAATGTGTCTCTATCCTTCTAACACGTGCTATACGGGTTTGCAAAATCATGCTTCCTCGCCGCATCAACAGAAGAAGAAACGGGAATGGAAATGGCCATGAAAATGGTAATGGGGATGGGCACCAGCAGGCCCAACCAGCCCATGAGGATCGTGTACCCAAGCAGGGAGCCCACATAGAGTTTAGGGCTGCCATTTAGATGTTAGCTCAGGCTTTGACCGTCCAAGTAGACCGATAGGCGGTAGCGTATGTCCCTCAGAATGGGAATATGGCGACGGCGAGAGTCATGGATTTTCTGAGGATGAACCTGTAACACCCCGAAACATTCCTAGACTAGACTCAAAACTTAGAAGAAAAATCCAGGAGAAAAACCAGAAAGTTGCCTTAGGACGACTGAGGCAACAAGTTATGGTCTGCCCTGCATAGTCAGTCGAGAACCCACGGGACAAGGAACGAACCCTTGTGAGAAACAATGAGTCGTCCTATCACTCGTTAGTTCCCCAGCTCAGAACTCCTTTCTAGGACCCCACGACTCAACCAACGAGTCATTGTCAGAAACAACGACCCATTGTGTGAGTTGTTGGGTTAGAACCCCATAAACGCCTTCCAGTGATGATAAGTGGGAACAACGACCCGATGTGTCCCACAACGAGTCGTGGTCACCACCCATTATGTCATGATTGAGGTTTTTAGAAATTCTTCCAATGAAATTAACGACTAGACACAATGACCCATTGGGTCTACCAACGAGTTGATGTGTCAACTATTTTAAAGCCTTCCAGGTTTCCTTGTCCAATGACCAAGGGAGCAACCAATGACCCATTGGTTCGTCCAACGATTCATGGTATCCCCTGTTACTAGATCTAGTGATCACATCCCCCAGGAAGTAGGACCAAGGAGAGGTCCCAACGAGTCGTGGTCTCAACCAATGACTCATTGAGTGACCCGTTAGTTTCCTGTCGGTCAGTTTCCAGATTTTTATTCCAGGGATATTTTTTTAATTTCTCACCTATTTAGTCCCTAAACTATGTCATTTTAAGTATAGTTTCAAAGAATTTAGAGGGATTAAATGGTTAACCCCCCTCATTCCGCATGTAAACTCTCAGAATATCGATCGTAGAAACTCATATTTTTCCTCTCAAGTAAGAACTAGGGTTCCTTATCAGTTGTAGAAATTCAAGATTTCTTCTTCAGGTATTTCATCCAAGAATGTGGGAATTCAACAAGGGAATAGTTCTTCCCTTGTGTCCCCAAAATCTTCTATATTTCCTCAATTAGTTCAGCCCCATGGATTCGAAATGTAGAAAATTGGTCAGGCTAATTTTCTTGAGATTTAAAGTGGAGTATTTCTCATGATTTTTAACTTCTTTATTATTCCCTATTTCTAGAAATTTTTTAGAATTGTATCTAGTGAAATGATTTAGCCCTAGTTCTCTGTTCAGTAGAATTTAGAATCTTGCGTGTTGGACTAGTTTCCCTGTAGCTTGATTCTATTAGATTTGAGATCCCCATATTGTTAGTGTATGTGGAAATTTTTGTCTGATATATGCCTATCCAGTCTCAGTTTGATTATTACACTCAGTGTTGTCAAGAAATGTCAGCTGATTTGTTTGACTATAGTTATTTCTTGAGGTGTCAGTGGTGCCTCCCAGTTATCAGTATTAGACTCAGTTATCAAATTTTAGTGGTTCTTTAGGCGTTCATGACACTTCTATATAAGCAGCTCTAACTAGCCTTAGGACCCAGCTTCAGATTATAGTTTGTTCTTTATATGGTTATGACGCTTCCAGATAAGAAGCTCTAGTTAGTCATAGAACACTAGTTATAGAATCTGATCCAATAAGACTCTTAGGGTACTTCCAGATAGGTATTACTGACTTAGTCTTGGGCCCCAATTTCGAGCTATCAGCATAGTAGTCAGTCTAGAACTCTCCCACTACTCATTTTAGTTCAGTCTCAGATTAGCTCATTGCAGAACAGTTTTAGATTACTCAGTTCAGATCAGTTCAGTACAATATTTCACATCAGTATCTCAGATTTAGGGCATGTCTTTAACCATCAAACAAGTTTATTTTGACCATCTCAGTTGCAGTTTATTCAATTTCAGCATTTTAGTTAGTCATTGCATGTCTTTACAATTTAGTTATTTTTATCCGTGTTTTGGTTTTTCCTACTTACTCAGTACATTCAAAGTACTGATGCATACCTTTTATGCTATATCATTTAATGATACAACTGCAGGTTCTCAGTCTCAACACCGTTAGCATATCTAGTCCAGGAGTTCTCAGCTGCACCAGTGGCGAGTCCTCATCTTTTGAGGACGATGATTATTTCTCTTTAGTTATATTTCTTTTAGTTAGACTTTGAGTTAGCTGGGAGCTTGTCCCAGCAACTCATCAGATAGATGGCTTTCAGTCACATTCACAGATCCAGATTTTTCAATTTAGTTTCAATTTTATTAAAACTTTATAGTTTAGTTCTTCTTCATAAATGTTTTAGTTTATTATTTTTAAAGCTTCCGCTGTAATATTACTCAGATTACTAGTATTATGATAGACCATGGGTTGACTTGGGGTTACTTGTGACTCCAAGTACCGTGTCTCGTCCTGGGAATAGACTCGGGTCATGACAAACTTGGTATTAGAGCACTAGATTTAGAGTATCCTATGATGTCTGAAAGCCGCATCAAGTAGATTCCTTTTCATGGGTGTGAAGCGCGCCACACTTATGATGGGGAGGCTACGAGACGTTATTAGGAAAACACCCTTTTGTTCATACTCTTTATCATGCGTTAAAGTTCAATTCCAAAAACGTTCTCCTAACTCATGCTCTATTTTGTTTAAGTGAAGTCATGCCTCCGCGATGTGGTAATGGATGGGGTGCCAGCAACACTCACCGACCTACCCCACAAGCTCCAGCAGCCCCTCAGGACGACCTACTATCCTCCGCAGAGTTCAAAGTGGCTATCCAGCTGCTCGCACAGATAGTCATGAACCAAGTCAACTAGCAGGTGGTTCCGATCAATACTAATGGGTCTGCAGCAGCTCCTCGAGTTCAGGACTTTACCCGAATGAACCCTCCAGTTTTTCGTGGATCTATGGTGGGAAAGGACTCACAGGAGTTCGTGGATGAGATTAGGAAGAACACCCGAATTATTGGTGTTAGCTTCTCTGAGAGTGCCGACCTGGTTTCCTACCAGCTAAAAGAGGTAGCCCAGATCTGGTACGATCAGTGGAAGGAGGGGAGACCAGCGGGAGTAGAGCAGGTGAGGTAGGAGGAGTTCAATACAGCCTTCCTAGACAAATTCTTCCCCTGGGAGCTTAGGGAGGCTAAATTGGCTGAATTTATGAATCTGAAATAGGGCAATCAAACTGTGGAAGAGTATGCACTAGAGTTCACAAGGTTGTCTAAATATGCTCCGGAGATGGTAGCTGAGCCAAGGGCTCGCATGTTGATGTTCGTCAATGGAGTATCGAGTTTGGTCCTCAAGGAGTGCAGGACTTCAATTCTAATCAAGGATATTGACCTCTCCAGCCTCATCGTTTATGCCCAACAGATTGAGGTAGAAATACTAAAAGACTTGGAGTGGGAGAACAAGCGGTCAAGGACTGGCCAGTCAGATTATGGACACCAGAGGTATAGCGGTAGTAGCCGCCCACCGCAGTAGCAACAGAGGGCTCCAGCACCCATATTATCTAGTGCCCCTACTATCAAGTCCCACAAGGATCGGAGGGGTGGAGCATCTGGTGCACAATCCCAGAGTCATAGCGCCAGCAACCACTACCCAGCATGCCCTAAGTGTGGCAAGAACCATACAGGAGAATGCCTTCAGGATCGAGAGGGTTTCTTTGGATGTTGACAACTTGGTCATCGGCTCAAAGAATGCCCATCAGCAGGAAGGGGGAGATCACAATCCACCGCTTCTGCAGCTCTGGCAGGTCAACCAGCTCAATAGTCCAACACTTCAAGTATGGATGGTAGCCAGTGCCAAAATAATTTTTATGCTTTGTCCTCTCGTCAGGATCAGGAGTGCTCACCCGACGTGGTCATGGGTATGTTATGCCTTTTCAATCTAGACGTGTATTCCCTACTAGATCCAGGAGCTACACTATCTTTTGTGACTCTCTATGTATCTCTCTAGTTTGATATCGTGCAGAAGTCCTCTCAGAACCATTCTCAGTCTCCACTCCAGTTGGCGAGTCAGTTAGAGCTAGCCGGGTGTATAGAAACTGCCTAGTCTCAATCTTGAATAAGGTCCATTCTAGCTGATCTTGTAGAGTTAGACATGGTTTACTTTTACCTAATTCTTGGCATCGATTGGTTACACTCTGGTTATGCCTCAGTCGACTGCAAAACTAGGGTTATCAGATTTAGTCCACTAATGAGCCAGCTTTAAAGTGGATGGGTAGTAGTTCAGCGCCTAAGGGTCGGTTTATTTCCTACCTTAAGGCTAGAAGAATTATTTCTAAAGGGTTTATTTATCATCAAGTTCGGGTCAAAGATTCCAACTCTGAGACCCTAACTATTCAGTCTTTTTTATTTGTCATTGAGTTCCCTAATGTGTTTCCCGAAGATCATCCCTGAGTTCCTCCTGAGAGGGAAATAGACTTCGGCATAGACCTTCTCCCAGACACTCAACCCATCTCCATCCCTTCTTATAGAATAGCTCCAGCTGAGGTTAAGGAGTTGAAGGAGAAGATTAAAGACTTCTTTGATAAGGGTTTTATTAGGCCCAGTATCTCTCCATGGGGTGCTCTAGTATTATTCTTGCGTAAGAAAGATGGTACCCTCAGAATATTTATCGACTACATTCAGTTAAATAAGGTTACAGTCAAGAACAGGTACCCCTTGCGCACGATTAACAACTTGTTCGATCAGCTTTAGGGAGCCATTTGTTTCTCAAGGTAGATCTTAGGTCGGGGTACCATCAACTCAGGGTCAGAGAGTGTGACATACCAAAAACAACTTTCAGAACTCGATATGGTCACTATGAATTCGTGGTTATGTCCTTCGGACTGACTAATTCCCTTGAAACTTTCATGGACCTTATGAACAGGGTTTTCAAGCCATATCTAGACATGTTCGTCATTGTATTTAGTGACGACATTCTGGTACACTCCAGAAGCAAAGAAGAACATGCTAACAATTTGAGGATAGTGCTACAGACACTTAGAGACTGCCAGTTGTTCACTAAGTTTAGAAAATGCAAATTCTGGTTGAAGTTCTGTGACTTTCCTTGGTCACGTGGTCTCGGGTGAGGGTATTCAGGTAGATCCTCAAAAGATAGCAGCGGTAAAAGACTGGCCAAGACCTACTTCCCCAACCGAAATTAGAAGCTTCTTGGGTCTAGCCAGTTATTACTGATGTTTTGTGGAAAGTTTCTCCTCTATTGCATCCCTCTAACTAGGTTGACTCAGAAAAAGGTGAAATTTTAGTGGTCAGATGCGTGTGAGAAGAGTTTCCAGGAGTTGAAGAGTCGACTTGCTACCGCTCCAGTGTTAACCTTGACGGAAGGAACAGATGGGCTCGTGGTGTATTGTGACACTTCTAGAGTTTGACTTCATTGTATTATGATGCAGCGGGGTCAGGTAATAGCTTCCGCCTCTAGACAACTGAAGGTGCATGAGAAGAACTATTCGACTACCGCTATTTGCGTTGAACATATGGAGGCACTACCTTCACTCCTTAAGAATGTGTTCAGCCAGAAAGATCTAAATCCTCATCAAAGAAGGTAGTTGGAGCTACTGAAGGACTATGACATGAGTATGTTGTACCACCCGGGCAAAGCCAATGTGGTGGCTAATGCTCTAAGCAGGATGTCTATGGGGAGCGTGGCTTGTATTGGAGAGGGCAAAAAGGAACTGGCAAAGGATATCCACAAGTTAGCTCAGTTGGGAGTGCAATTGGTTGATACAGCTGAGGTAGAGTAGTGGTGCAAAGTAGATTAGATTCCTCGTTGGTAGTGTAAGTTAAGTCAAAGGCAGGATGAAGATTCCATACTACTTAAGCTGAAGGAGGCGGTTCTCAGAAAAAGAAGTGGAGGCTTTCTCCCAAGGGGGAGATGGTGTACTCCATTACTAGGGTAGACTTTGTGTGCCATATGTGGGTGACCTGAGATAGCAGATATTGGCTGAAGCCCACAGTTTGAGATATTCTATCCACCCTGGAGCTATTAAGATGTACTGTGATTTACGTGATATTTACTGGTGGAATGACATGAAGAGAGACATCGCAGAATTTTTAGTTAAGTGCCCAAACTTCTAGCAAGTTAAGGTGGAACATAAATGACTGAGAGGTATGACTAAGGATATCAGCATACCCACATGGAAGTGGGAAGTAGTGAATATGGATTTTATTAGGTCTATCTCTCACTCGTCGAAAGCATGACTCAGTCTGGGTGATAGTAGTCCGGATGATCAAGTCATATTTTCTCCTAGTTAAAACTACAAAGTCAATTGAGTATTATGCTAGGCTTTATATCCGGGAGTTCGTCAGACTGCATGGGATTCCCTTTTTCATTATTTCAGATAGATGCACCTAGTTCACCTCACATTTTTGGAAGTTATTTCAGAAGGGACTTGGTATCTAGGTCAAGCTCAACACAACTTTTCACCCATAGACAAATAGACAAGTTGAGCGGACTATACAGACCTTGGAAGATATGCTGAGAGCGTGTCTGATCAACTTCAAGGGAAGTTGGGATGATGACCTACCTCACATCAAGTTTGCATACAATAACAGCTACCACTCCAGTATCCAGATGGCCCCGTTTGAGGCATTATATGGTAGAAGGTGTAGATCTCCTATCGGGTGGTTTGAAGTTGGTGAAGCTACTTTGATAGGGCTAGAATCAGTTCATGAGTCTATGCAGAAGGTACAACTTGTCAAGGAGAGGTTGAAAATAGTGCAAAGCCATCAGAACTCTTATGCTGATCTGAGGAGAAGAGAGTTAGAGTTTGCAGTGTATGATTGGGTTTATCTTAAAATTTCACTCATGAAAGGGGTGATGAGATTTTGGGAGAAAGGAAAACTCAGTCTGAGATATGTGGGACCCTATAGAATTTTGAAACGAATTAGTAGTGTGGCATATGAGTTAGAACTACCTCCAGAGTTAGCATCGGTGCACCCAGTCTTCCATGTGTCACTATTGAAGAAGTGCATTGATGATCCAACTTCAATTGTGCTACTACACAACGTGACAATAAAAGACAGTCTCTCTTACAAAGAGGTCCCAGTTCAGATCCTTTACCATCAAGTTCGTAGGCTAAGAAACAAGGAAGTCACTTCGGTGAATGTTTTGTGGAAGAACCACCTAGCTGAGGAAGCCACATGGGAAACAGAAGCAGGCACGACGACCAAATACTCTCACTTATTTCCTTCCAGTTCATTTCCAACATCAGGTACTAAATCCCTCCTCGGTACTCTGTTTAGTTCCGTACTCATCGGCTCTATTCAGATGTTCTATGTGCATGCTAGTTGCATCATCTCTTTTAGCTTGGTTAAGTCAGTTCGGAGTCAGTTACTCCTTCAAAAACTAGCTCATAATCTCAATCTAAGAATTTCAGCTCTTTTCCTAGTTTTCTAGCAGCTTTAGTCTTCATTCGAGGAAAAATGATCCCAAGGGGAGATATTTTAACACCCCGAAACTTTCCTAACACAGAATCAAACCTTGCAAGAGAAATCCAGAAGAAAAACCAGAAAGTTGCATCAGGACGACTGAGACAACAAGTTGTGGTCAACTCTAACGACTCATTGTGTTAGTTGTGGTCAGCCCTGCATGGTCAGTCGAGAACCCACGGGACAAGGAATGACCCGTTGTGAGAAACAATGAGTCATCCTATCACTTGTTGTTTCCCCAGCTCAGAACTCCTTTCCAGGACCCCACGACTCAACCAATGAGTAATTGTCAGAAACAACGGCCTGTTGTGTGAGTCATTGGGTGAGAACCACAGAAACTCCTTCTAGTGATGACGAATGGGAACAATGACCCATTGTGTCCCACAACGAGTCGTGGTCAACACCCATCATGTCAAGTTTGAGGTTTTTAGAAATTCTTCCAATGAACATAACGACTGGACCAGCGACCCGTTGAGTCCACCAACGAGTCGTTGTGTCAGCCGTTGTCAAGATTTCCAAGTTTTCTCGTTCAGTGACCACGGGAGTAACCAACGACCGGTCGGTTCATCCAACAAGTCGTGGTATCCCCTATTACCAGATCTAGTGATCTCATCCCCTAGGCATTAGAACCAACAAGAGGTCTCAACGAGTCGTGGTCTCAATCAACGACTTGTTGACTGACCTGTTGGTTCCCTGTTGGTCGGTTTCTAGATTTTTATTTTAGGGATATTTTGTAATTTTCCACCTATTTAGTCCCTAACTGTTACACCCCGTAAGTTCTTGACACTTAGTTTGACTATTCGCATGTTGGTTAAGTGTTTTAGAATGTCATACGTGTGAGAAAAGGGCCCGGGGAGAGACCGGACAAGCGCCAAGTCGGAGCATTGCAAGGAAAATGCGACTTATAAATCGCATTCGACAAATGCGACTTATAAATCACATTCGACAAATGCGACTTAAAGGCCCCAAGTATATAAGGCTCCTACTACATTTTAAATCATTTTCCCTTCATATAATTTCCAGTAAATGAACAAAAACAGAGGGGAACAAAGGTTGAACATAAATTTCCTTCCGTTTACGCCGTCAAACGTAGTCCAAACTCAAATTAACTTCGGATAGGGAAGTATAAAGTTGTAGGGAACATTACTACGGAGTTAGTTTCATGAAATTCGGCTGGCGAATCATCATCTCACCGAGCAGAGGTAAGTGGAATTGCTCCAAACTATTGTTAATATACTCCCAGCATTAAAGTGAGTAATTCTCCCTTCTAGACTTTCGAGAAATTATGAGTTTTCGGTCATTCTCCAATAAGTCGAAGAATAGGCAGTAGGTATATCCATAAGTATGGTTTCTTTCCAAAATAATAGTAGAATTAATTCTATTCTTTCGTGAATATGAATACAGTTGGGATAAATAGATGAATACTAGCCGAGCTACGCCAGTTAATCAGAAAGTCGACAGTTGAGGTATGTATAGTTGGTTTTTTTTGGCAAGCTGTAGTTCTACTATGGAAAAATAGTACAAACACTAGTAGAACGTTTCAGAAGCCGTATATTATGTTAAGTACGAATTTAGTAAGCATGTTAGAATTATTATACAATTTTCAACATGAATAATATCAGCCCCAACAGAATATTCCAGAAATATTATTTCAGACTCAATATATCTCAGTATCAGATTCAGTATATTTCAGTATGAGATTCAGAACAGAATACCAGAATATAAATATTATTATCAGATTCAGTATATATATTACATGCGGTTATTGCTATCTATGGAGACATGATTGTTCTATGTTGGGCACCCTTAGAGCTTCCTTGACCGCCCCAGGGTTAATAGTTGTGTCGACTCGCCCGCCAGAGGGTGAGAATACATCGCTCTACGGAGTGGCATGCCGTCCGCCAGCGGACGAAGATGGGATGCAGATTCCCCATAGCAGGCTGATCAGCACTATATCACACCCCCTGTTGAGCACTTGCATCCGGGGTGCAGATTACAGTTTTTAGATTTCGGATTTCAGGAGTCCTCCGGACTCAGATACAGCTATAGTCAGGGGTCTAGCGAGCCCAAGTTGCATACCCAAGGGGCTAGATGGATGCTCATAGTTATTAGGTGGATGGTGTAACCCGGGTAGGGGTATATAGATTGTGTGCTGGTTGGTACCTTATGGCTTATGGGGGCTTGTAAGGTTCTTGTATGCTATGTTGTGTTAGTTATTAATAGATAGAAAGTAGACCGACATGTTATCAGGTATGACTCTTACTCTCTTCAGTAAAGTTACGCTCTTTTCAGATAGTCTCAGCCTGTCTCCTATTACTTCAGTATCTATCAGTATCATTGTTTGCTTTCAGTTATTTTCAGTTATTTCTTGCATACTCAGTACCAGTGGTACTGATGCCCATTTTGGGGCGCTGCATTACTTTCCTGCAGGTACTCATAGACGAGAAGCAGATCCCTCGTAGTTCCAGCCAGCGTACAGAGTCTTCATCTCCTGTCATCCAGAAGCTTTACAGCTAAAGGTTTACTTCCCTTTTTGTTTGTACAGTATGGGTAGGCAGGGGCTCTGTCCCTACCATCTTATTATTCTTAGAGGCTTGCGGATTTCATATTTCCTATGGTTAGTTGTATCGGTCGTGTGGGGCCACATGTATGTTTCAGTTTGCATGTGATGGCCGTGTAGGGCCTTGTTCAGTTGTCAGTTGGTGACCTTGATGGTCACAGATCAGTTCAGCACTTGATTATACTTTTCAGTGATAACTAGTCAGCATGGTGGCCTTGTCGGCCCACATAGGTTCCCTTATGCTCAGTTGTTCTGGTTAGCTGTTATATTCCTACAGGTGGCTATAGGCCTTGTCGGCTGGAGTCTGTATTTACAGCCGTTATATAGCCCGTTGTTTTCATAAATCTGGAATTAGAGCTAGTCTGGCACCAGAAGTGGTTAGGCTCAGTGGTCTAGTAGTCGAGGTCCTAGTAGGACACCAGGTGCTAGTCATGCCTCCAAAGGCGGGGTGTGACACTAAACTACGTTGTTTTAAGTCCAGAGAATTTAGTGGGATTAAACGGTTTTCCCCTTATTCCCTACGTAAACTCTCATTATATCGATCGTAAAAAGTCATACTTTTCCTCTCAAGCAAGAATTAGGGTTCCTCATCAGTTGTAGAAATTCAAGCTTTCTTCTTCAGGGATTTTTAACTAGGTATGCGGGAATTCAATAAGGGAATAGTTCTTCCTCGTGTCCCCAAAATCTTCTCTATTTTCTCTGTCAGTTCTGCCTGGTGGATTTAAAATGCAGAAAAATTGTAAGACTAATTTCTTGAGATTTCAAGTGGAGTATTTCTCATGATTTTTAACTTCTTTATTATTCCCTATTTTTGGAAATTTGTGAGAATTGTATCTAGTGGATGATTTAGCCCTAGTTCTCTATTCAGTAGAATTTAGAATCTTACGTGTTGGACTAGTTTCCATGTAGCTTGATTCTATTAGATTTGAAATCCCCATATTGTTAGTGTATGTGGAAATTTTAGTCTGATATATGCATGTCTTGTCTCAGTCAGATTATTACACTTAGTATTTTCCAGAAATGTCAGCTGATCAGTTTGACTACTGTTAATTTTTTAGGTGTTAGTGGTGCCTCCCAGATATCAATATTAAACTCAGTTATAAGATTTTAGTGGTACTTTAGGCAGTCATGACACTTCTAGATAAGCAGCTCTAACCATCCTTGGGACCCCAGCTTCAGGTTACATTTTGTTGTTTAGACGGTTATGATGCTTCTAGATAAGCAGCTCTGGCTAGTCTTAGAACACTAGTTACAGAATCCGGTCGAACTCTCAGGGTACTTCCAGATAGGTATTCCTGACTTAGTCTAGGGCCCCATATTCGAGCTATCAGCTTAGTAGTCAGTTTAGAACTCTCCCACTAGTCATTTTAGTTCAGTCTCAAATTAGCTCAGTTCAAAACAGTTTTAGATTACTCAATTCAGATCTGTTCAATACAGTATTTCATATCAGTATCTCAGATTTAGGGCATGTCTTTAACCATCAAACAAGTTTATTTTGACCATCTCAGTATGTTGCAGTTTATTCATTTTTAGCATTTCAGGTGGTCATTGCATGTCTTTACAGTTAAGCTATTTTTATTCTCAGTGTTCTCCTACTTAATCAATACATTCAAAGTACCGACGCATGCCTTTTATGTTGTACCATTTAATGATACAGTTGTAGGTTCTCAATCTCAGCACCGTTAGCAGATCTAGTCCAGAATGTCTCAGCTGCACTAGTGGTGAGTCCTCATCTTTCGAGGACGATGATTATTTCTCTTTATTTCTTTCAGTTAGACTTAGACCTAGCTGGGGGCTTGTCCCAGCAACTCATAAGATAGATGGCTTTTAGATATAGACATAGATCTAGATTTTTCAGTTTTATTTTAGTTGTATTAAAACATTATGATTTAGTTATTCTTCATAAATGTTTTATTTTATTATTTTTAAAGCTTCCGCTATATTATTACTCAGATTACCAATGTTATGATAGACAATGGGTTGACTTGGGGTTACTTGTGACTCCAAGTACCGTGTCTCGTCCAAGGTATAGACTCAGGTCTTGACAGAACCCTCCGGAGTTCTTTGGATCGAAGATGGACGAGGATCCACATGAGTTCATTGATGAAGTGGTGAAGATCACTCAGATCATGGGAGTGACTGGGGAGAAGTGCGCAGACCTAGACTCATACCAGTTGAAGTGGTCGCGCACATCTGGTTCAGGTAATGGAAGGATAGCACGGTAGTTGGAGCAGGGCCCATTTGTTAGGATGAGTTTCATACAACATTTCTGGATTGGTTCTTCCTGTCTCAAATAAGGGAGATTAAAGCAGCGGAGTTTGTGAACTTGTAGCAGGGTAACATGAAAGTCTATGAGTATGCTTTGGAGTTCACTCGTTTGTCCATGTATGCACCCGGGCTAGTAGTTGATCAAAGAGCTCAAGTGAGCAGGTTTGTACATGGAGTAGGGGACTACCTAGAAAAGGATTGTAGGACCGCCATGCTATATCAGGACATTGATGTTCCCCGATTGGTTTTGTACACTCAACAGATCGAGGCGTTGCATCTGAGAGAGAGAGGCCAAGAGGGCCAGGACAGATAGTTATGGGTTCTCTTAGAAGAGATCGGGAGGCAGGCATCGCCAGCAGTCTCATCATAGGTCATTAGCTCCAGTGCCATCATCGACCAGTGCACCATCCAGAACGTGAGGTGATTAGAGGAGTAGAGCCTCAGGTTCGAGGGGCCAAAGTAGCATGCAGACAGAGCGTACTTTCCCGAACTTTGTGAAGTGTGGCAAGAATCATATAGGGGAGTACTAGATTGGGTTAGATATCTATTTTGGGTGTGGTAGACCCGGACACAGGCGCTGAGAGAGTCCGTTGTCTAGACGGGGTGATGGTAGAGGTTGTACTCAGGCTACCAGTTAGTGGATGCAGCAGCATACCAAGCTCAGCAGGATGCATCCACCAGTGCAGGTGATGCTAGCGCCAAAATAGGTTTATGCCCTTGCACCTCAGCAGGAGCAAGAGACTTCACCAGATGTGGTTATCGGTATGTTACGAATATTCCTTCTTAATGTATATGCATTTTTAGACCCAAGGGCTACTTTATTTTTTGTAATTCCCTATTTTTCTAGTAGTTTTGGAGTCAAACCCGAAATCCTATTAGAACCCTTCTCAGTCTCTACTCTAGTTGGTGAATCAGTTTTAGATTGATAGGTATATAGAAATTTCCCTATCACAGTCCTTCAAAAAGTCACCTTAAAAGAATTAGTAGAGTTAGTCATGACCGATTTGATGTTATCTTTGGCATGACTTAGATACATTCATTTTGTGCCTTAGTAAATTTTACAACTGGGGTAGTAGAGATCCGATTTCCGGGAGAGCCAGTCCTAGATTAGAAGGGTAGTTCAGCTATGCCGGTAGGTCATTCCATTTCCCCCTTAAGGTTAGAAAGATGATTTCTAAGGGTTTCATGTACCATATAGTTAGGGTCAAGGATGCTACGTCAGAAATCCCAACTATCCAATCAGTTCCATGTAATACCCTGAAAGTGCTTAAGAATAGACCTGGGAGTTAAAAAGTTGAAAACTGCTGAAACTGGGAAAAATAGCACAGAACGGGCGATGTAACGACTCGTGGTATCGAATCATCGGTCTGTCATATGCAGTCGTGGTGAGGGGAAATCCAGTTGGAAGTGGAGATGATGGGCGACGCAATGAATCGTTCATTGAAACAACGTGACATTGTTAGCAGTCGTAGTAAGAGACTGGGCTCAGCAGTTGGGGATACCATGGGTCGACCAATGACTGGCGGTGAGGAGAGACGACCCGTGTTCACCGGTCGTCGTGTTGTTGCAAGGATTTCCAGTGCATGTGACGGATCAAGACCAAGGCTCATTTGAAGCAACCATGAGTTGTGCTGAGGCTCGTGGTAAGGAGGTTCAGTTTTTTGTGAAAGGGAAAACAATAGTCAACTTGACAACCTGTTGGTCCAAAGGACAAGTCGTCCTATCCATCCGTGGTTCAGTTCCGGAGGCTAGTCTCAGCAGTGCTCACGACAGGCCATACAACGGGTCATTGTTCCTTCCAAAGACTCGTTGGTACGATCCGTTGGACCAACCTATACAGTTTTCAGGTAAGATTCATTAAGGGTATTTTCGATTTTTAATGTTATAATACCCTAAACTACATTGTTTTAGCTTATGAAAGGTGGGTTTTTAGAGGGATAATATATTATAAGTCCTCATTCATGCCTGCAAGAATATAGAGAGGTGATCAAAGGGTGATTCAGGGCTTCCCTTTTCAAATCCTTCCAATTCATTCTTGGGAATTTAAAGGAGACTAAGAATCAATTGTTTTCAGGTATGTAAAGCTATCAATGAATGTTCCCTTTCACACCCATTCTCACTCTCTACGATTTAATAAAAATTCTATAAAACAATTATGGGGTTTTGAAGTAGATTTATATAAAAATATAATTATTGTTAATGGGTTTTGTGATTTTCGAACCTTATCGTGTTCTATGGGGTTTTGATCAGATTTTGTAATTTAATTTATTTGTAATGTTATTAATTATTGAATTCTCTTGAAATTAAGCCTAATTATGCATGACCCAAGGTGAATCGATTTATGATCTACTTTTCCATTAATTATATTTACGAGCCCAACATGAATTATGATTTAAAATATGGATTTAATCAATTACCCATTATAATTTTATGAATTTCAAGCTATATGCATGATCTAAAAGTATGTATGAACTTTATGATTCATGAATTATGTTTTGGCTGACTCAATGGCCTTTTTTCATGGCTAGTTCATGTATGTACAAGTACATTTATGATTATCATGATTTAACTAGCCCATGAATTTATCCATGTTAAACTATGAGCACTATATATATTTTGGGAGTAGTATCGAACATCGAGTAGGTTCGGGGCCCAGGTTGTGCCCTGGATCTCATAAACTACATTCCACCGTAGGTATGTTGGGACCTCCTTTGTGACTATCCCCAGCCGAAATGGCCATTTTCATGGTGATATCATGCCCTTTGTGGTTCTACCCTTGGCAAGGTACAGACGGCCTCCCGACTAGGTTTACAAGTCAGACTTCATGTGTGCTCATATGGGGTATGTCGGTTAAGAGAATCTCCCACTTATCCTCATGATTTATGAATGTTTATGATTATGTATTTTGGCTCAATTCATGTTAAGTAAAGCTTTTCTCCTATGATTATGATTATGTTTGTACTACGAATTTTTTAAAAACCTTGAGCCTTATGTTATGTTATGATGTTTATGATATGAGCATGACGTCCTACTCTTACGACCATTTATGAGTTCTGTATATTTTAAATATCCATTTTGCTTGCCTTGCATACTCGATACATTCCACGTACTAACTGCATACTTTCTATGCTATATCATTTCATGATACAAGACCTGACTCTCAGGATCACCCTCCTAAGTAGCTCTTCAGAGTTCTCTATCACCTTATTTGGTGAGTCCTCATGTTCCGAGGGCCATATGTTCAGACTCTATTGTCCTATTTCAATTTCAGTATTTTAGGTTTAGTTGGGGTATTGTCCCATCAACCCGTCTTTCATGATTAGAGGCTTTTCAAACAATAAGTTGTCTTCAGCTGTCATGTATGGATCATGTATTTTATTTTCTCCATTATTATACCATGATTTCATTTTCTTATATTAATTCTTCCGCTTATGTGAACGAATTAGATGTATGCTCATGCCATGGGTCGACTAGGGGTCTCTCGTGGCTCCTTGTCCCGTGTTACGATCCGGGTCTACGTTCGGTCGTGACAAACTTGGTATCAGAGAAATAGGTTTGAAGTGTCCTATGGGTTCTAAAAGCCGCTTTAAGTAGAGTCTTTTTCATGGGTGTGAAGCGCGCCACACTTATGACGAAGAGGCTACAAGATGTTTAAGAAATATTCCCTTCTTTCATGATATATGTCGTGCGATGAAAAGTTTTTCCTATCCTTCTAATTTGTGCTATTCGCGTTTTTAGAACCATGCCTCCACGCCAAGTGAACGCTAGAAGAAGTGGCAATTGCAATGATCATTAGGGTGCTAATGGTGACGGGCATCAGCCAGCCCCACCCGCTCATGAGGAGCACGCACCAGAGCCTGCTACTCACGCTGAGTTTAGGGCAGTGATTCAGATGTTTGCATAGGCTATAGCTGCCCAGGTTCATAATCAAAAAGTGGCACATTACCCTCAGAATGGGAATGCGGCGGCAGCTAAGGTGAGGGATTTCTTGAGAATGAGCCCTCTTGAGTTCACGGGGTCGAAGGTGGGAGAGGATCCAAACGATTTCATTGAGGAGATTCTGAAGATCACCCAGGTTATGGGGGTGAACAATGGGGAGAGTGTCGACTTGACCTCCTATCAGCTAAAGCGGGTGCCTTACATATGGTTCAAGTAGTGCAGAAATGCAAGGGCAGTGGGTGTAGGCCCGATAGGTTGGGAAGAGTTCCACACGGCATTTTTGGACTGGTTCTTCTCTCAAGAGATGAGGAAGCTCAAGGCGACCTAGTTCGTTAATTTGAAATAGGGTGACATGTCCGTTCAGGAGTACGCATTGGAGTTCACCTGATTATCCAAGTATGCTCCAGAGTTGGTGGTGGACCAAAGGGCTTGGGTGAGTCATTTTATTCATAGGGTGGCGGATTATTTGGATAAGGATTGCAGGATTGCCGTGATTCATTGGGATATCGACTTTCCTTGCATTGTGTTGCATGCTCAGCAGATGAGTCAGTATACTGGAGGCAGAGAGAGGCCAAGACAGCCAAGACCGATAGTTATGGGACTTCTAAGGTTAGGTCAGGGGGTGGGCAACATCAGCAGTTCCAGCACAGGTCTATAGCTCCAGCTCAATCATCGGCCAGCACGCCATCTAGATTTAGAGGGGATTGGAGGAGCAGAGCTTCAGATTCAAGAGGTCAGGGTAGCACACAGGTGGAGCGCTCTTTCCCATTTTGTGAGGGGTGTGGCAAGAATCACCCTGGGAGGTGCCTAGCTTGTTTGGATGCTTGTTTCGGGTGTGGCAAGACGGGACACAGACTCAGAGATTACCCTTCAACCAGGTCAAGGGTCGGTGGAGCTCATGCGCCAGCAGCCAGTTCAGCCGCTCCAATAGCACGTACCCCTCAGTAGGGTACCTCGATTAGTTTAGTAGGTGGTCAATGCCAAAACATGTTCTATGCTTTAGTATCCCGCCAGGAGCAGTAGGCTTCACCAGATGTGGTCACTGGTATGTTGCAAGTCTTCCATATTGATGCTTATGCCTTTTTAGATCCGGGAGATACCTTGTCTTTTGTGACCCCTTGTATTGCTAGTAGCTTCGGAGTTAGCCCTAAAATTCTATCGGAACCATTCTCATTCTCTACTCCGGTTGGTGATTCAGTTGTATCTAGGTAGGTGTATAGAGGTTTCCCCATTGCAGTGTTGCATAAGGTCACCTCCACATGATTAGTAGAGTTAGCTATGACTAACTTTGACATCATTCTAGGCATGGATTGGTTGTTTGCATGTTATGATTTTGTTAATTGTAGAACCCGTGCGGTGGAATTTTGTTTTCCGGGTGAACCAGTCTTGGAATGAAAGGGTAGTTAGGATGTACTAGCAAGTTGATTTATTTCATATCTTAAGGCTAGGAAAATTATTTCTAAGGGTTACATGTATCATTTAATTAGGGTTAAGGATGTTGAATCCGAGACCCTGACTATCCAGTCAGTCCCGGTTGTATGTGAGTATCTATAGGTCTTTCCCGATGATTTGCCATGTGTTCCTCCTGAGAGAGAAAATTGATTTTGGTATTGATCTTTTACCCGATACGCAGGAGGTATCATTTGAAGGATACGAAGTGTTCCCAGATGATTTACTGGGAATTCCTCACGAGCGAGAGATTGATTTTGGTATTGACCTCCTTCCGATATGGAGCCTATATCTATTCCCTATTATAGAATGGCTCCAACTGAGCTAAATGAGGTTAAGGAGAAGTTGAAGGGCCTTCTAGATAAGGGTTTCATCAGACCTAGAAAATCCCCGTGGTGTGCACCATTGCTCTTTGTCCGGAGGAAGGATGGTTCCCTTCGAATGTGTAATGATTATCAGTAATTGAACAAAGTTACAATTAAGAAGTGGTGTCCTCTTCCTAGGATTGATGATTTGTTTGACTAGCTTCAATGTGCCAAGTGTTTCTCAAAGATATACCTCGGATACGGATACCATCAGCTCACGGTTCGGGAGAGTGACATCCCGAAGATAGCCTTCAAGACTCAGTATGGTCACTATGAGTTTGTAGTTATGTCTTTTAGACTAACGAATGCTCCTGCAGCTTTTATGGATTTGATGAACAGGGTGTTCAAGCCATATTTGGATATGTTCATGATTGTGTTCGTAGATGATATTCTCATATAATCTTGAAGCGAGGAGGAGCATGCCGCTTATTTCAGGGTGGTGCTACATACTCTTATGGATCACCAGTTGTATGTTAAGTTCAGCAAATGTGAGTTCTGGCGAAAGTCAGTGGCATTTTTGGGCCATATGGTGTCAAGTGAGGGTATACAAGTGGACTTTCAAAAGATAGAAGTGGTGAAGAATTGGCCTAGACTAGTGAATCCTTCGAATATCAGGAGTTTCTTGGGTTTAGCTGGTTATTATCTGAGATTTGTTGAGGGCTTTTCATCCGTTGCAACCCGTAGACTAAATTGACCCAGAAGAAGGTGAAGTTTCAATTGTCAGAGGCTTGCGAGAAGAGCATCCAAGAATTGAAGAGTTGACTCACCTCAACACCAGTGTTGAACCTACCTGACGGTACTATTGGGTTTATATTGTGATACCTCGAGGATTGGCCTTGGTTGTGTGCTACTGTAGCACGGTAAGTTTATAGCATATGCTTCCAGGCAGCTGAAGGTTCATGAAAAGAACTATCCGACTCATGTTCTCAAATTGGCGGGGGTAGTATTTGCCTTGTAGATTTGGAGACACTACCTGTATGGTTTCCATGTGGAGGTGTTTACGGACCAGAAAAGCCTATAGTATGTGTTTACCCGAAAAGATTTGAATCTACGTTAGATAAGGTGGTTGGAAGTTTTGCAGGATTATGATATGAGTGTCCTTAATAATCTGGGCAAAGCTAATGTGGTGGTAGATGCTCTTAGCAGACTTTCTATAGAGAGTGTGTCCCATGTAGATGAGGAAAGGAAAGAATTAGTGAAGGATGTACATAGGCTTGCACCGCTAGGAGTCCGTCATGTGACTCGATAGATGGTGGTATCACTGTTCAGAATGGGTCAGAATCATCCTTAGTGACCGAAGTTAAAGCTAGGCAAGACGAAGATCCTATTCTGGTAATGTTGAAGGAAGTCGTTCAGTATCAGAAGGTGGAGGTTTTCTCCAAAAGGGGAGAAAGGGTGCTTCGATATCAAGGTCTCTTGTGTGTTCAAGGTGTTGATGATTTGAGAGATCAAATGTTTCACGAGGCTCATGGTTCCAAATACTCTATACATCCAGGTGCCACCAAGATGTATCGTGAACTACGTGAAGTCCATTGGTGGAATGGCATGAAGAAGGACATAGTAGAGTTTGTAGCTAAGTGCCTGAACTATCAACAAGTGAAGGTTGAGCATCAAGGACCTTGAGGTATGCTTCAAGATATTAGTATCCCTACTTGGAATTGGGAAGAGATCAATGTGGACTTCATTACAGGTTTGCCTCGCACTCATCGACGGTATGACTCTATTTGGGTGGTTGTAGATAGGTTGACTAAGGCAGCTCATTTCCTACCGCTCGAGTTACCGTTCAGTGGAGGATTATGCTAGGTAGTACATTTGAGAGTTAGTTCGGTTGCATGGAGTGCCATTGTCCATCATATCAAATAGAGGTACTCAGTTTACCTCCATGTTTTGGAGACCGTTTGAGAAGGGACTTGGTACTCAGGTAAAGCTTAGCATAGCCTTGCACCCACAAATAGATGGTCAGGTAGAGCAGACCATTCAGACTCTGGAGGAAATGTTGAAAGTGTGTGTGATTGATTTCAAGAGTAGTTAGGATGATCATTTGCCTCTCATTGAGTTTGCATATAACAAAAGTTACCATTCCAGCATTCAGATGGTTCTGTTTGATGCTCTCTATAGGCGGAGATGTAGATTGCCTATTGGATGGTTGGAGGTCGATGAAGCTATGATGATAGGACCAGATTCCGTCCATGAGGCAGGGGGTTTCTCACTAGGGATGTCCCAATAATATAATAGAATCAACGTACGTTAGCGCGTAGTTTTGGGGAATAGGGTTACCGACCCTTAGCCCGCTCGGTGCTAGACTCTTCTCCCAAAACATGAAATGCTCTACATCGTATAAATACGAAGCTCAACATCGTCTAGTGACGAAGCTCGACATGAAATCATGCATAAACTCAACATCTTATGAAACGAAGCTCAACATTGTATATTGACAAAGCTTATTATGAAATCATGCATACACTAGACATCATATAAATATGAAGCTCAACAATGTCGTCTCGACAAATCTTAAAATCAAATCATTCTTAGACCCAACATCATGTGAAATGAAAGTTAACATTGTCCTTGACAAAGCTGAACAATAATATGCATGTCAATTAAGGATTTAACGCATATAGAAGGCATTATTTTGAAACATACCACAAGCTAAAATTCATAATAAGAGTTAAAGAAAAATTTCATCTCAACCATGTGGTAGGCTCGTGTCGGGAAAAATCACAATTTGGAAACATCATATGGGCATCACACAAAGCTCTACAATTGTTGGGTTTATTTAATCATCCTTGAAAACATTATCAAAATCATGGGTAAGGTCGGGAACATGCTTTTCATTATCTATTCCATCATCATCACATTCTTCCACAATCACTTCTATTATGAACTATCCATACATAGGCGTTTTAGATTAAATTTAAAAAAAAAAAATTGTAAAAGAAATTAAGTTAAAATCCTCCCAAGCTTGGTAAATCATCAGTATCAACTCAATTTAATCATACCCATGAATAGAGATGAAAGAATCATGCAATTGAATGAAACCCCATACTTGATCATTACAAACCAATCACAAATTGATACGAAATGGGCATGAGTGTGGAAGATAGCACCCACTGATAGCCTTACATACCTTGGATTGAAGAATTCTAACTCTTCCTAATAGCCTAGCGAGATTCCCCTTTGAAAACCTTGAGAGTTCACCTTGATTCTTCTCCTCAAACCTCCAACCTTACATGCATGAAAGTAATGGCCTAAGATAGGGTTTCCCCTTTTATAAACCCTCTAATTCGAGCTTAAAATGATGTAGTATAGGCTCTTAGAACTTAGGAATTACGGAAAAGCCCTTACTGAATTCGCTGAAAGAAACTGTCAGGGGGTCCTAACGGATGACCTGACGATTCGTCACCTGGGCTCACGATCCGTTAGTTTGCTCATCAAGTTCACTGGATAATTGACCTGTCTAGGCTCCTAATGAGTGACATGATGACTCATCCCCAGAGACCACGACTTGTGGTCATCTCCTATCAAGTACACTAGGTCAATTTCACAATCTCCCTCTAGAACCACCCCACGACAGACATGACGACTCGTGGTGGTTAAACACGAGTCGTTACGTCTCCCATGGGGACTTCGAGTCCCTCATTCTCCCAGGTCTCCCCACGAGTCACTTGACGACTCGTGGGGTCCCCTGACGAGTCATCCAACGACTCGTCCTGCACTGCTGCAACATTTTTCTTGTTTTTCTCTGTTTCAACTTCCAGGTCCGATTCTTGAATTCTCGGGGTATAACAATATCTCCCCCTTAGGAACATTGTCCTCAAATGTTAGAAATAAGCAGAAAGCAGTAAACAAGCAATTATCATACTTCAATACTGATTATTTTAATCGAAATCTCATGAAATGACTACCTCCGAAAAGAACCACATAGTTGAACTAAATTCAGACATCACATACATTTATCATAACATAATTCAAACTTGCGCACATGAACTGAACATGGAAGCTAATTAGAGAATTAGGGAAAAAACTGATACCTCAAGTCGGAACTGAGCCGGTAGAGAACAAATGTGGGTATCTAGCCATCATATCCGCTTCGGCCTCCCTCGACCTTCTGATTCCTCCATAAAATCTTAACTGAAGCTACATCTTTGTTCCTCAACCTCCAAACTTGTCTATCCAAAATTTCAATTGGAATTTCTTCGTAACTGAGACTATCTTTCACACCAACGCTGTCTACCAGAATCATCAAGGCTGGATCACCAAAGCACTTCTTCAAAAGTGATACATGGAACAAGAGATGAACTGAAGCCAATTCTGAAGGCAAGTCCAAACTCATACGCCACCTTACCAACTCTTCTCACTACCCGGTAGGGGCCAACATAGCGGGGACTGAGTTTACCCATCTTTTCGAACCACATGACATCCTTCATGGGAGATACCTTTACAAACACCAGTCGTCCACATTGAACTCCAAATCTTTTCTCCTCACATCAGCATTCTATTTCTGATGATTCTGAGCGATTTTCAACCGGTCCCTTATCAGTTGAACCTTCACCATCGACTCATGAACCGAATCAGGTCCTATCATGGATGCCTCACAAACCTCAAACCAACAAATGGGCTATCTACACCTTCGCTGGTACAGAGCCTCGAATGGTGCCATCTGAATGCTCGAGTGATAACTGTTATTATGGGCAAACTCAATCAAGGGTAGGTGATCATCCCAACTACCTTTGAAATCCATAACACATGCCCTCAACATGTCCTTGAGGGTCTGAATGGTTCGTTCTACTTGGTCGTATGCCTGAGGATGAAAAGTTGAGCTTAGCTTAACCTGAGTCCCAAGCCCCGTTAGAAACGAACACCAGAATTGAGAAGTAAATTGGGTACCTCAGTCCGAAATAATAGACAAGGGCACTCCATGAAGCTGAACCAACTCCCGAATATATAGCTTAGCATAATCATCTGCTGAATCCGTGGTCTTGACAAATAAGAAGTGTGCAACCTTGGTCAACCTGTCTACCACCACCCAAATGGAGTCATATTGCCGGCGAGTACGAGGTAGACCTGTAATGAAGTCCATGTTAATTTCATCCCACTACCAAGTGGGGATGCTGATATCCTAAAGTACACCTCCCGGCCTTTGATGCTCGACTTTCACTTGCTGGCAGTTTGGACATTTTTCTACGAACTCTACAATATCCTTCCTCATACCATCCCACTAATAAATTTCTCGCAAGTCCCGATACATTTTTTTGGATCTTGGATGAATAGAATGTCTGGTACTATGTGCCTCATGTAATATCTGAACTCTCAAATTGTCGACATTCGGAACACGTAGTTGACCCTGGTATAGTAGCACACCATCTCCCCCTTGGGAGAAAACCTCCACCTTCTGACTCTGCACCGCCTCCTTCAGCTTCCTCTAATTTGGATCCTCATCTTGCCTAGATTTAACATCAACCACCAAGGATGATTCTGACCGGTTATGCACAACAACACCGCCATCGGTCGCGTCGATCAATCTAACGTCCAGCCTTGCAAGCCGGTGAACATCTTTCACCAATTCCTTCTTCCCCTCATCCACATGGGACACACTCTCCGTTGAGAGCCTACTAAGCGCATAAACAACCACATTATCCTTGCCTGGGTGGTAAAGGACACTCATGTCATAATCCTTAAGTAACTCCAACCACCTTCTTTGCTAAAGATTTAGATCTTTCTGTATGAATACATATTGCAAGCTCTTGTGATCCGTAAATATATCCATATGGACCCCATACAAGTAATGTCGCCATATCATCAATGCGAACACCACCGTGGCCAATTCAAGATCTTGGGTCGGGTAATTCTTCTCATGCGCCTTCAGTTGTCGAGAGGCATAAGCCATCACCCTCCCACGCTACATCAACACACACCCAAGTCCAACTCTGGATGCATCACAATACACCACGAAACCATCGTTACCCTCGAATAGGGTCAACACTGGTGCCGAAGTAAGTCGAGCCTTCAACTCTAGGAAGTTTTTCTCACAAGCCTCCGACCATTGAAACTTCACCTTCTTCTGAGTCAACTTAGTCAAAGGCGCTGCAATGGATGCGAAACTCTCAACAAACCTCTGATAGTAGCCAACTAAGCCCAAGAAACTCTGAATATCCGAAGGATTCACCGGTCTGGGCCAATTCTTCACCGCCTCAATTTTCTGCAAGTCCACTTCTATGCCTTCGCTAGACACCTCATGGCCCAAGAATGCCACAGAGTCCAACTAAAACTCACACTTGCTGAATTTTGCATACAATTGGTGGTCCTTGATGGTTTGGACCACTACTCTCTATTGAGCGGCATTCTCCTCCTCGCTCTAAGAGTATATCAAGATTTCATCAATGAACACGATCAAGAACATGTCCAAATATGGCTTGAATACCCTATTCATCAGGTCCATAAAAGATGCAGGGGAATTCGTTAGTCCAAAAGACATAACTAAAAACTTGTAATGACCATACCGTGTTTTGAATGCCATCTTCGAGATATAACTCTTCCGGACTCTGAGCTGATGATACCTAGATCTGAGATCCATCTCAGAGAAACACTTAGCACCCTGAAGTTGATCAAACAAATCATCGATCCTGGGAAAGGGATACCTGTTCTTGACATGACTTTATTCAACTGTCGATAATCAATACACATATGAAGGGAACCATCTTTCTTCCGAACAAATAATACTGGTGCGCCCCATGGAGATTGGCTCGGTCTAATGAAGACTTTATCTAGTAAATCATTTAACTGATCCTTCAGCTCTTTTAACTCTGTTGGAGCCATCCTATAGGGTGGAATAGATATAGGCTACGTATCGAGAAGAAGGTCAATATTGAAGTCAATCTCCCGCTCGGGAGGAATACTTGGCAAATCATCAAGGAAGACCTCTGGATAGTCACGTACTACTGGTATGGACTGGATAGTCAGGGTTTCAGACTCCACATCCTTAACCCTAACTAAATGGTACAAACAACCCTTAGAAATCATCTTCGTGGCCTTAAGGTAGGAAATAAACTGACCTACAGGCACAGCTGACCTACCCTCCTATTCTAAGACAGGATCACTCGAAAATCTAAACTCTACTAACTGGGTCCTACAATTAACTGAAGCATAGCATGCAAATAGCCAATCCATGTTGAGAATAACATCAAAATAGTTCATGGCTAACTCTATCAAGTCTGCTGAGGTGACCTTATGAAGAACTGATACCGGGCAGTCTCTATACACCCGTCTAGCTATAACTGAGTCACCTACTGGAGTAGAAACTCAAAAGGGCTCTGATAAGACATCCGAAATGAATCCGAAGGTACTAGCTATATAAGGTGTCACAAAAGATAGGGTAGCCCCTGCATCTAGCAATGCATATACATCAACTTGAAAGACTCTCCACATACCGGTGACTACATCTGGTGAGGCCTCTTGCTCCTGACGAGTGGCTAAGGCATAGAATCTATTTTGTCGCTGCCCGCCAGCTGTGCTAGTAGATTCCCCCCCTGATATGCTATGCGTGGGGAAGGAGATACTGAACTAGAAGCTAGGCCTCAGCCCCCAACCTGATCCTGTCTCGTAGAAGGACAATCTCTAAGCATATGTCCAGGCTGCCTACATCCAAAACTAGCTACTGACCCTTCCAAACACTGGCATGTGTGTCCTCAGCCACACCTGGGACAAGCTGGAATGCTAGAGTCTGCGGGCCTACTGCTCTGACCCTCGAGCATGACACTCAACTTCTCTGATCATGCTTGGGCCTAGGTGGCACACTTAGTGCTGAATATGTTGGGGATGACGAGGTCTGGTGGTTCTGCTATCGATGCCCACCACCGGACCTCTACTTTGAGAACCTGTGGCCCTCGGTCCTAGCCCTTTTTGCCTCCCTCTCCCTCGAATGTGCCGCCTCCATCTGCTGAGCGTACAACACTATCCGAGGAAAGTCCATGTCTTGATGGAGCATAGCTGTCCTGAAGTCCTTGTCCATATAACCTTCTATACCATGCACAAATCTGCTCACCTGCGCCCTCTGGTCAGCCACTGACTCAGGAGCATACTTCAATAGGCGGGTGAACTCAAAGGAATACTCTAGTACTATCATCCTCCTTTCTTCAAATTCACAAATTATGTTGCTTTTAACTCCCTCGTTTCTCGACGAAAGAAACGATCAAGGAATGCAACCTGAAACTCCTCCCATGTGGCCAGACCTGCTCCAGCGACCTTGCTGCTTTTCCACTAGCGAAACCAAATATGCACAACCCCCTTCAACTGGTAGGAGGCCAACTCTGCGCACTCTACACTGATCACCCCCATAACCTAGGTGATCTTGACAATCTCATCAATGAAATCGTACAGGTCCTCATCTACCTTGGACCCCAGAAAATCCGGCGGGTTCATCCTCAAGAAGTCCCTAACTCGAGTCGTTGCCGCATTTCTATTTTGTAGAACATGCGCAATGGCCTGCTGATTGACCTGAGCAGTCACGGCCTATGCAGGCATCTGAATGCCAGCTAGGAACTCAGCATGAGCGGTTGGCTCCGGTGCCTGAGGCTCCTGAACCGGTGGGGCTGGCTGATGCTCATGACCGTTTCCATCCTCATAGCCCTCACCACCTCCATTCCTCCTTCCATTCATCCTTCGAGGAGCCATGATTCTATAATTGCTAATAACACGAATTTGAGGGATAGAAAGACTTCTCATTGCACGACGTAGATCGTGAAAGAAGGGAAATTGTCCTAAAACATCTACTAGCCTCTTCGTCATAAGTGTGGTGCGCTTCACATCCATGAAAAAGACTCTACCAAACATGACTTTCAGACTCCCTTGGACACATCAAACCTATGGCTCTGATAGCAAGTTTGTCACAAACCGAGCATAGAACCAGATCATAGACACAGGACAAGGGACCCTGAGAGACCCCAAGTCAACCCATTGCATAAGCATTCACTAACTCATTCAATAAACATGAAGAAACACAATCATAAACTCAGCGGAAGTCTAACTTAACATAACAATAGAATGAATGTTTGAAGCTTAATACATGTCTAAGTCTGATAAGTCTCTAATCTGGACGAGCTGATGGGACAATACCCCCAACTAGCTCAACAATACTGAAACTTAAAGTAAAATCACAATAACTAAAAGTCTAGTCCTCGAAAGATGAGTACTCACCAACCAAGCAGGTACTGACTCTGATAAGTGACTATGAACGGGGCTGAACCTGAGAACCAGATCCGGCATCATGAAACAATGCATCATAGAAAGTATGTGGTTAGTACGTGGAATGTACTAAGTATGCAAGGTAAGTAAAACCACTAAAGTAAAATAAATCATTTATTAAAGCCATCCATACATATCATAAGCTTTCAAAAGTAAGTAGGAGACTACATGCATCAATTCTGAAATCGTACTCTTATCATAACGTGTCCATGCATAGCTTTAGAACATCATAACTGACTCGAATGACTCAAAGCTAAAACATAACATTTATATCAAAAACTGAACAATGAGTCAAACATTGCTTTTTGAACATGCATGCATAAGATAATGATCATGAGAATGAATATGCAAATTCGAATGATAAAGACAGTGGGAGACTCGTCACTTAACTGACATACTATGATAGAGCTTACGTGGTCCCGACTATTACACTAAAGTGGGCAGAGCCATCCAAAACATTGCCATGGCTAAGGACGCTACCATGATATCGATATCAAGCTGAAGGGCCAATCGGGCCGAGGATAGCTCACAAGGGAGGTCCCAACAAAATAATAAAATCAACCTACGTTGGCTCGTAGTTCTGGGGCATAGGGTTACCAATCCTTATCCCGCTCGGTGCTAGACTCTTCTCCCAAAACATGAAATGCTCTATATCATATAAATACGAAGCTCAACATAGTCTAGTGACGAAGCTCGACATGAAATCATGCATAAACTCAACATTGTATGAAACGAAGCTCAACATTGTCTATTGACAAAGCTCATTATGAATCATGCATACGCTAGACATCATATAAATATGAAGCTCAACAATGTCATCTCGACAAAGCTTAAAAAGAAATCATTCTTAGACCCAACATCATGTGAAATGAAGCTTAACATTGTCCTTGACAAAGCTTGACAATAATATGCATGTCAATTAAGGATTTACACATATAGAAGGCATTACTTTGAAACATACCACAAGCTAAAATTCATAATAAGAGTTGAAGGAAAATTTCATCTCAACCATGTGGTAGGCTCATGTCGGGAAAAATCACTATTTCAAAATATCATATAGGCATCACCCAAAGCTCTACCATACTTGGTTCTATTTAATCTTCTTTGAAAACATCATCAAAATCATAGGTAAGGTTGGGAACATGCTTTTCATCATCTATTCCATCATCATTACATTCTTCCACAATATTTTCTATTATGAACTATCCACACATGGGCGTTTTAGATTCAATTTAAAAAAAAAACAAAATTTTGTAAAAAGATTAAGTTAGAATCCGTCCCAATCTTGGTAAATCATCAATATCAAGTCAATTTAATCATACCCATGAATAGAGATGTAAGAATCATGCAATTGAATGAAACCCCGTACTTGATCATTCCAAACCAATCACAAATTAATAGGGAATGGGCATGAGTGTGGAAGGAAGCACCCACTCATTTCCTTATATACCTGGGATTGAAGAATACTAACTCTTCCTAATAGCCTAGTTGAGATTCTCCTTTAAAAACCTTGAGAATTCACCTTGATTCTTCTCCTCAAACCTCCAACCTTCCATGCATGAAAGTAACATCCTAACATAGGTTGTTCCTTGCTATAAACCCTCTAATACGAGCTTAAAAGGACATAGTATAGGCCCTTAGAACTTAGTAATTATAGAAAAGCCTTTACTGAATTCGCTGACAGTAACTGTCAGAGGGTCCTAATAGACAACCTAACGATTCGTCACCTAGGCTCACGATCCGTTGGTTCTCTTGTCAAGTTCACTGGATAATTGATCTGTCGGGGATCCTAACGAGCGACATGACGACTCATTCCCAGAGACCACAACTCGTGGTCACCTCCCGTCAAGTACACTGGGTCAATTTCACAATCTCACTCTAAAACCACCCCACGACAGACATGATGACTAGTGGTGGTTGACCACGAGTCGTTATGTCTCCCGTGGGGACCTCGAGTCCCTCATTCTCCCAGGCCTTCCCACGAGTCACTTGACGACTCATGGGGTCCCCTGTTGAGTCGTCCAACGACTCGTCCTGCACTGCTGCAACATTTTTCCTGTTTTTCTCCGTTTCAACTTCCGAGTCCGATTCTTGAATGTCGGGCTGCTCGGTGCTAGATACGTCTCCCAAAAACATGCATATAGGTTCATACGTAAATCAATAACATCATGCATAAAAATTCATTGGCTAAGATATAACATTTATCATCATTGATCCCCTTTAAACGTGCTTAGCCAAGAATCAAGGCCCTTTTCATTGGCCAACATCATAAATCGATAAGTCATGAAATTCATTTCATAAGTCATAAATCATTCTTCATCATGTGGGCATTCCCAATACTTCATCATACTCAATTCTGTAAAAATATGCTCATAAATGTGGGTAACTTGGATTCATGCATTTCCATAATCAATAAACTTAAAATAATGAATATTCATCATAAATCATAATTTCCATGAACTTCCATAAATGGGCATAATAGATTCAAAGGCTTGAAACATAAATTAAAGAAAATAATAATAAAACCTGTCCATCCTTCATAATTCAATAATTAAAAATTAATTAAAACATACCCATAAAGAGAAATCATATTGTCATGCTTTGGGTAAAAAACCCATTGAATTCGAGTAGAAGAATTCATGAATTAACTTGAAATTTGGGCATGGGTGGAGAAGAATTTCACCCATTTTTAAAACCCTACATACCTGGGAATAGATAGATTTAAAGTTCCGTGAGCACCCACAAAGAAATTGATGAAAATTTGGGGAAGAAGGACTTGAATCTTCCAAAAACCTTCCTAAGATCCTTACATGAGAATGGGCATGCAATAGGGACTTAACTCCTCTTATCATACTCAGAAAATATCCAAAACAACGTAGCTTAGGCCTTAAGGACTTAAGAAGTTATGAAAACACCCTTATTAAAACGCAGGAATTTCTGGTCGTCAATCCTCACGAAGGACCTAACGGGTCGTTGCCACGGGGCACGACTTGTTGCCTTGATCTATTGAGTCCACTAACCAAAACACCAAGGGAACCCCACGGGAGATTTCACGAGTCGTAAGGTCAGACCACGACTCGTGGTCACCTTCCGTGGCCTACACTGCCCATCCCATTTTCGCTAATCCTCCAAGGTTGACCACGGGTGACCTCACGAGTCGTGAGGTCTGACCATGACTCGTGGTCAGGCCCATGGCCTCCTCACTTAGACTTTGCCAAACCAAGTTGACCCTAAGTCACTTCATGACACGTGGTCACTCCTCACGACTCACCTCATGAGTCGTTCTGTGACCTGGTGCGAATTTTCAGATTTTCTCTGTTTTCACTTCTGAGTCTGATCCTTGGGTTCCCGGGGTATAACAATATCTCCTCCTTGGGGACATTCGTCCTCGAATATTAGAAACATGCAGAAAACTAAGAAACAAGCTATCACCATATGTGATTACCAATAATTTAAGTCGAAAACTGACGGAATGACTACCTCTGAAAGGAACTACATAGCTAAATTAAATTCAGAAATCACATAAATTTACCATGCCATAAAACAAACTTGTACACATGAGCTAAACGGGAAAAGATGATTAAAGGTGTAGGGAAAAACTAATACCTCAAACTAAAACGAAGCCGGTAGGGAATAAATGAGGGTACTTAGCTATCATATCTGCTTCAGCTTCCCACAAAGCTCCCTCAACATGCTGATTTCTCTATAATACTTTAACTGAAGCTACTTCTTTATTCCTCAGCCTCCGAACCTGATGATCCAAGATTTCAAAGGGAATTTCTTCATAACTGAGGTTGTCCTTCACTCCAATGTTGTCTACCGGAACTACCAAGGCTGGATCTCCCAAGCACTTCTTCAAAAGTGACACATGAAAGACGGGATGAATCGAAGATAGCTCCGAGGGAAAGTCCAACTCATATGCCACCTTACCAACTCTTCTCACAACTCGGTATGGGCTAACATAGCGGGGACTGAGTTTACCTTTCTTTCTGAACCGCATCGCTCCCTTCATGGGAGATACCTTTAGAAATACCCAATCGTCCACATCAGTCATGCCCCGAGCCTACACCATGGGCGTAACACGGCACTTGAAGCCACACATTACCCCATGTCAACCTATGGACTATCAGTTACTAGCATTCTGAGTAAACATGCACAACAGAACATTGAAATAATATCATAAAATATTCATGAGAGGCAAGTCTGAAAATATAAAGTTCAAACAATAGAATAATACTGCTAAATCTGAAAATCATATCTGTCTGAAAGCCATCTAATAGAGGAGTTGCGTAGACAAACCCCCAGCTAATTCTAACTCTAATTGAAACTAATATCTGAATGAAAGAAGGAAAATAGCGCCCTCGGATGATGAGGACTCACACTTCAACTACGGCAATGAAGAATCTGAATTGCGGCAACTAACGGCGCTAGGTCTGAGAACCTGCAACTGTATCATGAAACGATATAGAATAAAAGTATGCGTAAGTACTTTGAATGTACTGAGTAAGTGGGAGAAACATAACTGAAAAATAATGTCCGAGCTAAAATGACACGCAATGACCAACAGGTAAGCTGAACTGAACTACTGATATAATTTGCAATGGTCAAGCTGACCTTGTCTGAGGGTCAAGGACATGCCCTAAGTCTGAAACCCTGAGGCTGAGATACTGTACTGAACTGAGTTAAACTGAGGACTAAAACTGAACTGAATTGCTTATTCTGTAACTGGACTAGACAGACTAGTGGGAGATTCTATAACCTACATATAACCACGTGAGCTAGACGTGGAGTCCGATGTGTACACCCCACCGGTAGGACCCAATATACCTTGCCAGGGTATAAAGGCATGAACTAAGTGATCACAAAAGTCTGGGGCCAATCAAGCCAAGTAATACTTTAACCAACACTGGCAACGTAGTTCTGGGAACCTGGGTGCGCTGGAACCCCGGCCCACTCGGTGCTAAGTTCTGCACCGACTAGAAAACCTAGACTGAACTACTAAGCTAATATCTCAAAACTAGGGTCCAAGACTAGTGAGGGACTTATAACTGCATGTACTTTGAGAGTCTTATCGAACCAGATTCTGAAACTAGGTTCTAGACTTGTCAGAGCTGCCTATATGGAAGCGTCGTGACCGTCTAAGAACAAGTTGAAACTGAACTAGGGACTGCCTAATGGACCAAAACTGTAAATCTTAGTCTGGTTCTGATAACTGAGAGGCACCACTGACACCTCGAAATAAGACTGAAGTCAAACTGATCAGTTGAAAATTTTCTGAATATCACTGAGGATTCTAGCATTCTGACTTTGACTAAACTGATATCATTCTGGAGAGATTCTAGTTCTAACTGGTCTGGACTACTAGCAGCTAATAGAGAATTCAACTTATCCCAACAATATGGGAATTTCATAATATAGAGAAATCTAAGAATTATAGGAACTCCATTAAACGAACTAAAGTCATTTAAGGGCTTAAATTCATTTTTTGTATGAACACTGACAATTTGACAAGGAATTCATGGGGATCATATCAACAATATACATGAACATTGTTCTAAGTGAAATCAATGAAAATAAAACATGAATCCTCTTCATATTCGAAAGCTCAGGGCTTAAAACTGATAGAAGAAATTGAGGAGGATTTTGGGGACACAAGGGAAGAACAATCTCCTTGCTAAAACCCCACATACTTGGTGAAGAAACCTGGAGAATTATACTGGAGAATCGAAGAGAAAAGTTCAGCCCTAGCCCTTGCTCTGAAAACTCTGAGAGAGAATTCTACGATGTTTCTCTGAGGGTTAACGTGAGAATGAGGGGAGGAACCGTCCAAACCGTCTAATAAGTCTAAAATTAGGTCCAAAACGACGTAGTTAAAGCTTAGGTGAATAGAAATTTACTAAATACTCCTTAGAAGTTCGCTGGAAAAAACTGTCAGGTGCCCCTAATGGTTGACCTAATGAGTCGTGGTGACTGACCACGACTCGTGGTCACTCCTATCAAGTACACTGCCTGGGATACTTTGTAGTTCACCACGAGGGACCCAACGAGTCATTATCTATGACCACGACTCGTGGTCACCAGTGTGGACCATACTGTCTCATTCTGGAGATTTTATGCTAAGTCCCATAATGAGTCACTTAATGAGTCATTTCTAGAGATGACGACTCGTTTCACCTACTCATTGAGTACCGTGATCAACTAAAACATTCCTGGCTCAGGCCTGACCATGAGTAACTTAACGGGTCATGGTCAGTGAGCATGACTGGTGATGTCCCTCGTTAGGTACACTGCCTTCCTCTTTACATTAATCAGCCTTCTCCTCACGGCTCACCTAAAGAGTCGTAAGGTTACTTGACGACTCATCAGGTGGGCCGTCCTATAACATTTCTGCAGTTTTCCAAATTTCCTGCTTTATTCCCCCGAATTGGATTTTGAGTTTCTGGGGTGTTACAACATAAAACTCCAAATCTCTTCTCCTCACATCAACATACGATTTCTGATGACACTGAATGGTTTTCAACCAGTCCCATATCAATTGAACTTTCACCATCGCCTCATGAACCGAATCTGGTCCTATCATAGCTTCCTCACCAACCTCGAACCATTTGATGGGAGATCTACACCTCCGCCCATAAAAAGCCTCGAAAAGTGCCATCTAGATACTAGAGTGGTAATTGTTATTATAAGCAAACTCGATCAAAGGGAAAATGACCATCCCAACAACCTTTAAAATCCATAACACATGCCCATAACATATCCTCAAGGGTCTGAATGGTTCATTCTGCCTGGCCATCTGTTTGCGGATAGAAGGTTGTACTGAGCTTAACCTGCGTCCCCAAGTCCTTTCTAAAAAGAACGCCAGAATTGAGAGGTAAACTAAGTACCTCGGTCTGGGATAATAGACAAGGGCACTCCATAAAGTCGAACCAACTCCTAAATATACAACTTAGCATAATTATCCGCTGAATTTGTGGTTTTGACCAGTAGGAAGTATGACGCCTTAGTTAGCCTGTCCACCACCACCCAAATGGAGTCATAGTATCGGCGAGTATAAGGTAGGCTTATAACAAAATCCATATTAATCTCTTCCCACTTCCAAGTGGGGATGCTAATATTCTGAAGTACGCCTCCCAGTCTTTGATGTTCGACTTTCACTTGCTTGTAGTTTGGACATTTTACTACGAACTCCGCAATATCTTTCTTCATACCACCCCACCAATAGATTTCTTGCAAATCCTGATACATTTCCGTGGATCCTAGATGAATAGAATATCTGGTACCATGTGCCTCATGCAATATCTGAACACTCAAATTCTCGACGTCCGAAACACATAGTCGACCTTGGTATCATAGCACACATTCTCCCCTTTGGGAGAAGACCTCCACCTTCTAACTCCGCACTGCCTCCTTCAACTTCTTCAATATTGGATCCTCATCTTGCCTGGTTTTAACATCAACCACCAGGGATGATTCTGACCCGTTATGTACAACAACACCGCCATCGGTCGAATTGATCAATCTAACTCCCAGCCTTGCGAGTCGGTGGACATCCTTTACCAACTCCTTCTTTCCCTCATCCATGTGGGACACACTTTCCATGGAGAGTCTACTAAGCGCATCCGCAACCACATTAGCCTTGCTCGAGTTGTAAAGGACACTCATGTCATAGTCCTTAAGTAATTCTAACCATCTCTTTTGCTGAAGGTTTAGATCCTTTTGTGTGAACACATATTGCAAGCTCTTGTGATCCGTAAATACATCCACGTGGATCTCATACAAGTACTGCCACCATATCTTCAATGCAAACACCACCTCAGCCAACTCAAGATCATGGGTCGAGTAATTCTCTTCATGAACTTTCAGCTGTCTCTAGGCATATGCTATTACCTTTCCACGTTGCATCAACACACATCCCAGTCCGACTCTCGAAGCATCACAATAGACAACGAAGCCATAGGTACCCTTGGGTAAGGTCAACACTAGTGCTGAAGTGAGTCGGGTTTTCAACTCTTGGAAGCTTTTTTCACAAGGATCCGACCATTGGAATTTCGCCTTTTTCGAGTCAACTTAGTAAAAGTTGCCGCAATAGATGAGAAACCCTCCACAAACCTTTGGTAATAACCTGCTAGGCCCAAGAAACTCTGAATTTCTGAACGATTCACCGGTCTAGGCCAATTTTTCACCGCTTCTATCTTTTGGGAATCTACCCTTATGCCTTCTCTTTATAATACATGTCTTAGAAATGCTACCGAGTTTATCCAAAATTCGCACTTGCTAAACTTTGCATATAGATGATGATCCTTGAGGGTTTGCAGTACTATTCAAAATGAGTGGCATGCTCCTCCTCGCTCGGAGAGTATATAAGAATGTCATCGATGAACACGATCACGAACATATCCAAGTATTGCTTGAATACCCTATTCATCAGGTGCATAAAGGTTGCAGGAGCATTGATTAGCCCAAAATACATAACAAAAAATTCATAGTGACCATACCGAGTCCTGAAAGCGGTCTTCGGGATGTCACTCTCCCAAACTCTAAGCTGGTGATACAAGGACCTAAGATCGATCTTGGAGAAGAACTTGGCACCCTGAAACTGGTCAAACAAATCATCAATCCTAGATAAAGGATACTTGTTCTTGATGGTAACCTTGTTCAACTATCGATAGTCAATACACATGTGAAGAGAACCATCCTTCTTTCGAATAAATAGAACTAGCGCACCCCAAGGAGACTTGTTGGGTCTAATGAAGCCCTTATCCAACAAATCCCTTAACTGATCCTTCAATTCCTTTAGCTCGGCTGGAGCCATCCTGTAAGGAGGGATAGAAATAGGTTGTTTATCTGGCAATAGATCAATAACGAAATCAATTTCCCTTTTCGGAGGAACACCTGGAAAATCCTTGGGAAACACCTTCAGATATTCACAAACCACCGAAACTGACTGAATAGTTGGGGTCTCAGACACCACATCCTTAACCCTAACTAGGTGGTACATACACCCCTTCGAGATCATCTTCCTAGCCTTAAGATAGAAAATAAACCGACTTGCTGGCACCGCCGAACTACCCTTCCACTCGAAAACTGACTCACCCAAAAAATGAAACTCCACGATATGGATCCTAAAATTAATCGAAGCATAACATGAAAACAACCAATCCATACCAAGAATAACGTCAAAGTCAGTCATGGCTAACTCTACCTAATATGTGGAGGTAACCTTATGCAACACAGTAATGGGGCAACCTCTATATACCCGCCTAGCTACAACTGAATCACCGACTGGAGTAGATACGTATAATGGTTCTGACATAATTTTAGGACTAACTCCAAAACTACTAGCGATGTAAGGAGTCACGAAAGAAAATGTAGCTCATGGGTCTAGAAAGGCATAAACATCAATATGAAGGACATGAAACATACCAGTGACCACGTCTGGCGAAGTCTCCTACTCCTGGCATGAGGCAAGGGCATAGAATGGATTTTGGCACTGACCGCCACCCCCACAAGTTGATGCTCCCTGTGGAGCTAAACGGGCTGGAGATGCTGCTGTCCTGGTGGTCTATGATCGACCCCCATCTTCACCCTCTCTGGAATATGGACATGCTCGGTGCATGTTCCCAGGTCTACCACACCTGAAGCAGACATCTGAATTAAGCAGGCACTCCCTGGTGTGACTCTTGCCGCACTTCCCGCAGGTTGGAGAGGTATACTCTACCTGGGTGCCCCTCTGATCCTTCGACCCGGAAGCCCTACTCCTCTGATCACCCCTGGGTCTGGATGGAAGACTAGATGATGATGGAGCTGGGGCTAGTGATCTCTGCTTAAACTGTGGACGATAGCCACCACCGGACCTTTGATATGAAAACCCACGACTATCTGTCAGAGCTCTCTTTGCCTCCCTCTCCCTCGCATGAGCTGCCTCCATCTGCTGGTCGTACATCACTATGTGACGAAAGTCCATATCCTAATGACGCATGGCATTCCTGCAATCCTTGTCTAAATAATCCGCCACACCATGAACAAATCGGCTCACCCACACCCTCTGATCCATCACCAACTTTGGGGCGTACTTTGACAACCAGGTGAACACAAGCTGATACTCCAGCACTGTTATCTTTTCTTGCTTAAGGTTAACAAACTCAGCTGCTTTCAATTCACTCATCTCCTGAGGGAAGAACCTGTCAAGAAAGGCCATGTGAAACTCATCCCAGCTGGTAGGTCTCACTCCCGCTTCCCTACTGTCCTTCCATTGCTTGTACCAAATATGAGCGACCTCTTCTAACTGATATGAGGCCAAGTCTACACACTCCCCATTTGTCACCCCCATAACCTGAGCGACCTTCAAGATTCGTTCATTGAACTCGTGTGGATCCTCATCCATCATTGATCCTGTGAACTCAGGAGGGTTAATCCTCAGGAAGTCTCTAATCCAAGTCATCACTGCATTGCCATTCTGTGGAACCTGTGCAACAGCCTGCTGATTGACCTGAGTGGTCAAGGGCTGCACCATCATCTGAATTGCCACCTAAAACTCAGCGTGAGCAGTTGGCTTTGGTGCCTGGGGCTCCGAAACGGGTGGGGCTTGCTAATGCCCATGGTCATTTCCATCTCTGTGGCCTTCATCATTTCCATTCCTCCTTCCATTCATTCTCCTAGGAGCCATAATTCTGTAATGGTGAATCGCACGAATTAGAAGGATGGAAAGGCTTTTCATTGCACGACATAGAACATGAAAGAAGGGAACATTTCCTAAATGTCTAGTAGCCTCTTTGTCATAGGTGTGGCGCGCTTCACACCCATGAAAAATACACTACCTAATGCGGCTTTCGGAAACCCTAGGACACTTCAAACCTATGGCTCTGATACCAAGTTTGTCACGACCCGAACATACACCCGGATCGTAGACACAGGACAAGGACCCCGAGAGACCCCGAATCAACCCATGGCACATGCATACAACTAATCTTATTTAATAAATGAAATATTAATCATTGAACATCACAGAAACGTATCCATTACATAACATTAGGAAATACCATACATTTACATAAGTTGAATACTGCTCATTTGTCCGTAAGCCTCTAATGCATAAGATGGGTTGATGGGACAACATCCCCAACTAACCCGAGCAATACTGAAATATAATCAACAGGAAAGTTTATCAAACAGCCCTCGGATCATAAGGACTCACCAACAAGCTGATATCGTAGGCTGGGATGGTCTAAGGATGAGGATGAGCCTGAGATCCGGACCCTGTATCATGAAAAGATACAACATATAAAGTATGCAATCAGTAAGTGGAATGTATTGAGTATGCAAGGTAAGAAAAATGGACATTTTAAAAGTAAACTCATAAATAGACATAGGAGAAGGACATCATGCTTACATCAAAATCTTCGTGAAAAAACATAAGGCTAAAGACTTTCATATCTTTCATAATCATTCATTATCATAATCGTAAATAACTTTATCATAATATAACTTGATCCAATAACATAAGTATAATAATGCATAAAACATGCAGAATAATGGGAGGACTCGTCATAACCGACACCATCATGGTAAAGCCTTTCATGATGCCCCACTATCTCGCTCAAGTGGGAAGACCCGACCCTGGCTTGCCAGGGGAGGGTCCTGCATGAGGCATGATATCACATTTTAGGAGATCATTGTCAATACATCATATCATTTACAACCCACGGTTGCGCGTGGTTATGAGAAACCAGCGGAGTCCTTTGAACACTGGGCTTCTCGGTGCTAGACACGTCTCCCAAAAACATGCATATTGGCTCATACATAAATCATTAACATCATGCATAAAAAATCATTGGCTAAGATATAACATTTATCATCATTGATCCCCTTTAAAACGTGCTTAGCCAAGAATCAAGGCCCTTTTCATTGGCCAACACCATAAATCGATAAATCATGAAATTTGGTTCATAAGTCATAAATCATTCTTCATCATGTGGGCATTGCCCAATACTTCATCATACTCAATTCTTTCAGAATATGCTCATAAACGTGGGTAACTTGGATTCATGCATTTCCATAATCAATAAACTTAAAATAATGAATATTCATCATAAATCATAATTTCCATGAACTTCCATAAATGGGCATTTTTGATTCAAAGGCTTGAAAAATGAATTAAAGAAAATAATAATAAAACCTGCCTATCCTTCATAATTCAATAATTAAAACTTAATTAAAATATACCCATAAAGAGAAATCACATTGTCATGCTTTGGGTAAAAACCCCATAGAATTCGAGTAGAAGAATTCATGAATTAACTTGAAATTTGGGCATGGGTGAAGAAGAATTTCACTCATTTTTAAAACCCTACATACCTAGGAATAGATGGACTTAAAGTTCCTTTAACACCTATAAAGAAATTGATGAAAATTTAGGGAAGAAGGCCTTGAATCTCCAAAAAACGTCCCTAATACCCTTGCATGAGAATGGGCATGCAATAGGGACTTAAGAAGTTATGAAAACACCCTTATTAAAATGCAAGAATTTCTGGTCGACAGTCCTCACAAGGGACCTAACGGGTCGTTGCCACGGGGCACGACTCATTTCCTTGATCCGTTGAGTCCACTGCCCAAAACTCCAAGGGAACCCCACGGGAGACTTCACGAGTCGTGAGGTCAGACCACGACTCATGGTCACCTTCCATGGCCTACACTGCCCATCCCATTTTCGCCAATCCTCCAGGATTGACCACGGGTGATCTCACGAGTCGTGAGGTCTGACCACGACTCGTAGTCAGGCCCGCGGCCTCTTCACTCAAAATTTTCCAAACCAAGCTGACCACGAGTCACTTCACGACTCGTGGTCACTCCTCACAACTCACCTCACAAGTCATTCTGTGACCTAATGTGAATTTTCATTTTTTCTCCATTTTCACTTTCGGGTCTGATCCTTGGGTTCTCGAGGTACAACAAAAACTAATTCCTCGTTATATTGGTCCATACCAGATTGTTAAACGGGTTGGAAAGGTATCATACGATTTTGAGTTGCCTTCAGAATTTTCTTTAGTTCATCTAGTTTTCCATATATCGCTCTTAAAGAAAGTGCTTGGGTAATCCGGCTCTAATTGTTCAGGTGAAGAGTATAGATATGAAGGATAGCCTTAGTTTAAAGAGGTTCTGGTGGGAATACTTGACCGTCAGGTTTGGAAGCTAAGGAATAAAAAAGTAGCTTCAGTCAAGATCTTACTGAGGAAATATCATGTTGACAGAGCTACATGGGAAGCCGAAGCAGATATGATTGCTAAATACCAACATCTATTCCCTTCCGACTTAGTTTCAGCTTAAGGTATCAGTTTCCTCCTTAGTACCCTATTCCATTTCATGTTTAGCCCATGTGCCCTAGTTTATTTCATGTCAATGAATGTATGTGTGATTCATGAACTTAGTTTGGTCATGTAGTTCAGTTCGGAGTCAGTCACTCTATTAGTTTTCAGCGTATATGTTCAGTATTTGAGTGTGATAATTGCATTTCTCTACTTTTCATTATGTTTTCCCACATTCAAGGATGAACGTTCCCAAGGGGAAGACATTGTAATACCCCAAAAACCTAAGATCAGTCTCAAGAGTTGAAATGGAGAAAGTAGAGTTTTTTGCACCAGGTCACAAGACGAGTCATCCAGTGACCCGTGGGGTGCACCATGACTCATTGAGTGACTCGTGGGGATGAGTTTGGACTGGGTTAAAATTTTGTGTTTTGAAGGTGACCATGAGTCATGGCTAGTGCCACGGTTCGTAGTGTGTGTCGTGGTCAAGATTGATTGAAGGTGGAAGGAGGTTGGGCAGTGTTGATGAAGACTTGGTCACCACAAGTCATTGGGTACACTATGAGTCATGGTGTCCCTCGTGGTGACATTCAAAAGGCAGGATTCTAGTTCTGGCAATGAGCATAGACTGAGTCATAGTTAGTGGCGATGGGTCATCCAGTCCCTCATTAGGACTAGCAGTGAGCATTTTCTTGCAAATTTATTAAGGGCTTTTCCATAATTCCGGAATTCCTAAGGCCTACACTACGACGGTTTTAGCTCAGGATAGTGTGTTTTAAGAGTGGTAAGTTCATTCTAAGCCTATTCACTTCCATGCATGCAAGTCTAGAAGCTCCTAAGGGTGATAAAACCTAGATTCCTCAAGTTTTCCTCAAATTTTCTTTGGGCTTTCGAGTGGGAGTGTGAATAAGATTTAGCCAGGTATGTGAGGCTATTAATGGGAATTCCTTTCACTCTCATGCTCAAAACACTTCTCAATTCCACGAATTCCAATCCTAGATTCAAGTTTCATGATCTTATGGGGTTTATTCCAATTCTTGTGAAATTCTCTATGATCTATCTATGGGTCTATTTCCTTTATGTATCAAATCATGTTTTATGACTTATGAGCAGATTTTATAATTGCTTTGAATATAAATTCATAGTTTTAAATCTTAATTAAATTATGCCCAATTATGTATGCTTCATGAAAAGTGAAGTTATGATTTCATTATGATTTATTTATCTTCTTAAGCCCTAAATTATTATTTTGTGATTTATGATATGACTTCTCTCAAGCACTCATCATAGATATATGAATATCAAGCATATGCATGCTTTACAAGTATGCATGGATTTCATGATTTATGGATATATGACTATTGTCCGAATCACGGGCCTTTATTCATGGTTAATCATGTATTTCATATGGGATCCATCATGTTATTATTTATTTGGACATGAACTTCATGAATGATTTTATGATTATGATATGATCCCTCATGTGCATGTTTTTGGGAACAGTGTCTAGCATTGAGTAGACCCGACATTCAGGTAAACCCTTTGGTCTCAAAACTACAGCCACCGTAGGTATATATATTTATTATTAGATCCCTGTGATATCACCATGCACGCACGTCCCCCTGCATAGCAAGCCGGGGATTGTTTTGACTACTTGGGCAAAATAGTGGGGCATCATGTAAGGCTCTATCATGATGGTATCGGTTAGAATGAGTCCTCCCATTGTTCCTCATGATTTATGCATGGTTATGTTTCTGTTACTTTGGCTCAAGTTATGTTTAATGAAGCTTTTCTCCTATGATTATGATTATTACTAAATTATGAATGTTTTGAAAACGTCGAGCTCTTATGTTTACATTATGATATTACTTTATGATCATGTTATCCTACTCTCATGAACTCTTATGTATTTTAACTGTCCATTTTACTTACCTTGTATGCTCAGTACATTCCAAGTACTGACCGCATACTCTCTGCTGTATCATTTCATGATACAGGTCCGAGGGATCAGTCTCAGCCGCATCATTAGTCCTTCTCCTCTCTCAGAACTGTCTAACCAGTATTGGTGAGTCCTCATCCTTCGAGGAAATTCAGTTATCTATAGTTATGTTCTGTCAATTATAGACATTCATCGAGCTAGTTGGGGATAGTGTCCCATCAGCTCTTCAGTTATGTTAGAGGCTATTCAGACATTATGTAGAAATCATCTTGTTATTTCTGATTCGATATTGGCTTGATATGTACACAGACTTCTTCTTAAGCATGTTTTGTTATGTAAGTATATGCTTATAGTATGCTCTTAGTTGATATGTTCATGCCATGGGTCAACTTGGAGCCTCTCGAGGTTCTTTGTCCCATATCTCGATCCGGGCCTATGTTCGGATTGTCACAAAAGCACTCTCTTGAGAGGTCCCAAATATATACCTACGTTGTCATGTAGTTTATGAGACCGGGAAACCTCGGAATCCCTGGCCTACTCAGTGTTAGACACTACTGCCAAAAAACACACATTGCTCATATAATCATATTCTCAAGACATAGATTAAATCTAAAAATTGGGAGTCTTGACTCCAAATTATATCATAAGCTGCATTTGGAGTCTTGACTCCAAGTCATATCATAAACTGATATTTTTAGCTTGGCTAAAATCATAATAAGCATACTGAACTTGCATGGGCTTGCCCAAATTATAAAATCATGCGTACTTGAAATAGACTTCACATGTAAAACTAATGGAATCATAAGTTGAGAGTTCATAAACATTCATGCATACTAGATATCTCATCATGCTTGAAATTATGACTCGTAGGCTTGAATTTTCATAAAACTTGCATAATACGGCATAATTTCTAATAACTTGAACTCATGAATTTATAATCAAATTAAGTGTAAAATCTTCCCATTAGACTTATTTCATATATTAGGACATGAGGGGATTGGACCTACAAACTTAGCATAGATAATTTTATAGAATTGGGAAAATACTAGAATTCAACAAACTTGATTAGAAACTTGATATCGTGAATTAGAGGGGGGGGGGGAATTTGGGCATGAGGGTGGAAGAAATACTCCATTCTAGCTCTATATACCTGGTTAAAGTGATTTCCATCCAGTTTTGAGACCCCAAGAGAATTGAGGAAGAAATTAAGGAGGAATTCTAGTTTTGATCTTGGAAGAGAAATTCAATACAATGCATGCATGGGATCCTAATGACTTAGACTAGGATAAAACCTATTTAAAACACTTATTTCAAGGCTCAAAATGACAGCACTAAAGATTTAGGAGCTTAGGAAATCACAAAACTACCCCCAAGAAAATGCATGAAAAATTTGACTACTAGCTACAACGACCAATCCAACGGGTCATTGTAGGATTTGATGACTCATAGGACCATCCGTTGTTTCCTGGGGTATTCCTAGTACCCTTCTGATCCTCTGACCAATGAATGAACATGATGTGTGATTAGAGGAAACAATGAATCATCACTCCTTTCGTTTTCACCACTTCTCCTTACCATCCTTGCTTCAAACACCCGACCACAGGTCCACACAAAGGATCGTTACTTGCCCCAATGGGTTGCTGCATATGCCCATTGTCTCTGATCCAACTTCAACCATTTATTGAACTCCACTCAATGATTTCTTAGAAAAACCCATTGAATAAACCTGTGAGTCATTACCAGGATCATTTTTCTAGGAGGTCTTAACTGGAAGATTACAATGAATCACATAACAAGTCATTGTTCCCAACAAAGACTCGTTCCTTAAGTCGTTTTGTGACTTTAGTGCAGATTTTATTGATTTCTCTTATTCAACCCTCGAGTCTAATGTTAGGGGCTTTTGGGGTGTTACACATGTCAGAAACAGTTAAGACCTTGTAGGTCCTCACTGATCCTCCCATAGGCATCACAAGCAACAAGAATACAATCAATACAAATCAGGATATAATATACACAAAATAGCCCACAAATGACTAACACACACCACCAACTAATATTCATAATTAAACTAATATCACATATTCAACCTTTTGACCAAAGTATCTCAAAATGCCCAAAATAATGCTTAAACACGACTATATTTTTGACTTCACTATCATTACAAACCAACATCCATACCCAAGGACAAGGGCATGATTCAAGGGCAGCAAAACAACAAACACACACACACACAAACACACACACATATATATATATATGGTATAGTGTTCAATGGAAACTATATAAAAGCAGAAAGAAACAACCTTAACATACTTTGTAGAGGATAATCAAGAACCTAGCCAAATCTTCACTGCTCCACACAACCCGAAGCTACCACAAACATAATAACTAAACTAAAAAGAAAAGGACGTACACGGGCGTAAATGATAATATTTCCACGAAAATAATTATAAAAACTTCAACACGACAATCCAATGACTCTCTTGAGTTCATACCTATGATAACAAGATGGAAATCATGAGAAAAGAATACTTACCCAACTATATACACAAGGATTCCACAAAACTACCAAACCTATTATGAGAAAATGACCTAAATGATAACCTCAATGATTTAACCACGAAAATGAGCTAGGATCATGAATTTTAATGCAACAATCATCAAGAATATCAAGAATTAGTATGGAAGAGGGTTTCCACCATCAAAACTAACCAAAGGGTTATATATATAACCTACCCTGCATCACTACCGCGATGGGAGCCGCTTAGCATGCCACGTCATAGTAGGCTAATTCTTTTGCCTTTTAGAATTTTTCCCATCGTTGATTTAGCGCACGTGATCTCAACACCTATCCTTCCCTCAATGTATAATGCATAGTCATAAAACTAGACTCATACATCCAAAAACCTAGCAGCAAAACCAGTCTAACTATACAAGTTTTTACATCCTTCCCCCTTAGAAACATTCATCCTCAAATATTAACTTTACACATGAATAAATTCTAAGAGTTATTGCATTATAACAATACTCACATAAGCAAACCAAAATCTTTAGGTTTATCACAAAATGATGTCCAAATAACAAAACACAAGCTTAGGCTACCCAGGTGCAGAAAAACACCAACTTGATTCAATAAAATAAGTAAGACATATACCTGTGGCATTACTCGTTAAAGGCTTTGCAATCTGATGATCTACCAAAGCAAAAATGTGTTTTAGAGCTCTCTCTATAGTATCAAATTTTCCTCAGCCCTAACCTCAACTAGTAATAGAATATAACCCAAGCTCAAATGCTCCCACTAGAGTAGATGATCCTACCATTGATCCTGTTGATCATATCATACCACTCTATCCTAAAATATCATAATATCTGATTATATAGTCCTTGCTACCACGTGAATAAAAAGAAACCCCTCTTCTTCCACATCACTTAAAATGTCTCCTACCATATCTGTCACAATATGGTATAGCAATTTATCCCCACTATGGATAGCCTGACACTTGAGAATCCTATCCCTACTTGGCTAGAGTACCATAATCAGATCTGTCACTCAATAATGGTGGTAAAGAAAACCAATATGGTCCTCCCTGATACTGTGACCTGGAGCTATCCTGCAATCTATTTTGAAGATCTGTGGTTCTTACTCTCTTATGTTTCTTTCTCTCATCCTTTTCCTTATCCTACTATTGACGTCAATGCTCCTCTAAGCTTCCTGTATATGATATATTTCCATGCCTTCCTACATCGAGGCAATGGTATAAGACTCCACATACTCAGGTTACAAACAAAACACAAATTTTTGTATTCTAGCCCATATAGTATGCACAAAAGCTAAAGCATATCTAGATAGTGGAGTCAAACTTAAGCTTGTACTCCCGCAAACTCAAATTTTCCTATTGGAGGGATAAGGACTAATCAACATTACCTCCCACACTTCAAACAATAAGTAGAGATCCAGAAAAATATTAGATAAGTTTGTTCATTTGGATGGAGGTGCATCTCGACCACTGGATCTCTCCCAACCTTCATAACACAACACAACAATCTCATGTTATCTAAATTCTTCCAACTTTACCGCCTTAACTGATGTCGCATGGATACGATAGAGTCGGCCGATGAAGTGTTGTGTTTTTCAGTGGTAACCATGAGTCGTGGTCACCATTATCAACTCGTAGGGTCCCCCATGGCAAGCCCTAGTTGAATTTTGGACAGTGCACATGAAGACTGAGACCACAATTCGTTGTCCTTCGTAATGATTCGTCTAGTCTCTCATGAGGACTAACAATCAGTTATTTTCTTCGAATTTAGTAAGGGCTTTTCCGTAATTCCAGTGACCCTAAGGCCTAAAGTACATCATTTTAAGCTCAAAATAGGCAGTTTTATGAGGGGTAAGTTCATTCTAGGCTCATTCATATTCATGCATGCAAGTTGAAGGCTTACAAGGTGATCAAGCTTAGCTTCTCTACAAGTTTTTCTTCAATTCTTCATTACGCAATCAGAAAAGTGGTAGAATCAGATCTTATAAGGTGTGTAGGGTTATGAATGGGTGAATTTATTCACATCAATGCCCAATCCCTCTCTAATTCATGAAAATCTATATGTTGATCCTATGGGGTTTTAACCCAATGCATGAAATTCCTAATTTTCTACATGGGTATGATCTAAATATGTTTCTGTTATTGAGTTATGATTCATAGGCAAGTTTTACATTGTTTTCAATGAAAATCATGTTTTCAAGCTTTATAAATTGAAATGCCCAATTATGAGAAGTTCATGAAAGTTGAGATTTATGATGGATGTTCAAATATGATGAGATACTATTGATGAAAAGAATGTTCACAAGTTACCCATGTTTATAATCTTGCTTTCAAGTGAATTAAGTATTTTCAAGCATGATTAAAGAATTGGGCAATGCCCATATGTTCAAGTATGATTTATGATTTCATGAGTAAGCTTACCACATTGTTTTGGAGTTAAGACTCCCATTTATGTTCATCTTGTGGTATGGTTTGAGCAAAAGCTCCATATATATGATTTCATATTTGATATGTATTTGATTATTATGCTTCATTAATAGACGATGGTAAGCTTTGTTTAAAATTGATGGAGAGCATATGCCTATTTTTGGGAGTGGTATCTAGAAACGAGTAGGTCAAGGGTCGAACAACCCTATGCATCAAAACTACGCACCAATATAGTTTTATACATATCATATATACTTTGGGACCTCCCTTGTCAGCTATCCCCTGCCCAGAATAGGCCTCGAGCTTGATATTGATATCATGGTGTCTTCCTTAACTCTACCAAGACTTTGGACGGCTCTACCAACTTGAGTGTGATAGGTGGGACCACATAAGCTCTATCATAGTGATGTCGGTTATATGATCAGTCTCCCATTGTTCGTCATAATTTCACTTATGCATGTTTATCATTCATGATATATATATGTTCTAAAGAAGGTTTGACCCAATGTTTAGTTTTACTTATGATTATTAAATTTTAGCTTTGGGTCAATCGATTCATCTACATTCGGATCATGATTTCAGAAAGTAGCATGCAAGCCCTACTCTCAGATTATTATTTTGATTATGTTTTATATTATGCATGTTTTAAATGATTTTACTTATTTAAGAGGTTTTACTTACCTTTCATACTCGGTACATTCCACGTACTGACCACATACTGTATGTTGTATCATTTTATGATACAGGCTCCGATCTTCAGACTCGGCCCCTACACTAGCCAGTTTTCAAAGTTAGCATCCAGTCTCTATTGGTGAGTCCTCATCTCCTGAGGACCATCCATTATCAGTTATCTTGGCATTTTCCGTTTTCATATTTAGAGAGTTAGTTAGGGTCTTGTCTCATCAACTCATCAGACTTAGAGGCATTCCAGATAATAGAATATATTCAGTTTCAGGCTCGTGTTGTATATTCATATTGTTATGTTATGTTTGGATTTCCGTCATGTTCATTATGTTAAATCTTCCACTTTATTGATTGAGTTAGATGTATGTGCATTCCATGGGTCGACTTAGAGTATCTCGGGGCTCCTTGTCCCGTGTCTCGATCTGGACCTATGTTCGGGTTGTGACACCATCTTGTAAGGTGCATGGAGAAAATCATATTTATTCAGGTTATCTATTAAATCCCAGAATCTATCTATTATGTTAGGCAACAAGGTCGCAGTGGAGGATTTCAAAGGAAAAATTATAATCAGGGGTACAGGAATGCAGCTAACCCTCCCTGGGGAGAAAATCAAAAATTTTAGAGACCCCCAAATTACTTTCAGAGAAATTATGGTCAGCAGCCTTATAGTTTATTAGAGGAGACAATGAAGTAATGGATGGGTCAGCAGACTCAAATTGTTAATGAAATATAGAAGTCGATTCATGAGTAGGAGAGACAATTGGGGAAGTTAGCAATTCATCATACAACTAGACCTCGGGGGGCACTTCCAAGTAATATAGAGAAGAATCCCAAGGAGAATGTAAGCATAATTTCATTGTATATTGGAAAGGAGTTAGGTGAAGTGATATCCAGGGACAATAAGGCAGAGGAAGAACAAGTTGCAAAATCAAATCAAGAGGTTGGTGAGTCGAGTCAATCACAACAAAAAGCAGTAGAAGTCAGACTATCTCCTCCATTTCCATATAGATTTAGAAAGAAGAAAGAGGATGCAGCATGCAAGAACTTTCTAGAAATCTTGAAGCCGTAATGCATGTATTGCAGGAGGTTCCAAAGTACACAAAATTTATTAAGGATATTGTGGTTAATAAAAGAAGGCTCATAGATATTGAGACTGTGGCCCTTATAGAGGAGCGTAGTTCTCGGGTGCAAAACAAGATCCCACCGAAGTTGAAGGATCCTGAGAGTTTCACTATTCCAGTCACCATTAGAAATAGAGAAGTTGGCTCAGCCCTATGTCATTTAGGTACAATCATTAAGCTCATGCCTACATCGCTATTTAGAAGATTGGGGTTAGGAGAACCACATCCCACTACAGTGATGCTGAAGTTAGTCGGTAGGTCAATCACTTATCCTGACGGCATTATTGAAGATGTGCTTATTAAAGTAGGACCATTCATCTTGCCAGTGAACTTTATTATCTTGAGTATGATGCTGATGAAGCAGTACCCATATATTTGGGGAGAGGATTCTTAGCTACTGCAGATGCAATTATAAGGATGAATTCAAGAAAGATGTCAATGAAAGTTGATGGTCAGGAAGAAGTATCTGATGTGTTTAGGGTGACATGATTGCCACCCCACTATGAGGAGTTAAAGACCATCGCAGTGGTAGAGCCTAAAATTTCCAAGGAAGCATTAGAGCAACATTGATCACATGAGGACCCATTGGGAAGATCTTTGGTATATAAGAAGGAACAGGTATACAATTTAGAGGTGGCCAAATATTTGGAAGTTTTGGATGCTACTAGCTCCTATATCAGGAGAGGGGCTCCTTTGGGGACACTTGATAGGCCTTTCACTTGGGAGAAGTCGAAACCTTATACTAAGAAGGCGCCAGTTCTTGAATTAAAGCCTTTACCAGCTTATTTGAAATATGCTTATTTAGGCAGTGATAACACACTGCTTGTGATAATATCTACTTTATTGTATGATGAACAGGTTAACAGGTTGTTGAAGGTGCTATAGAATTATGTAACAGTGAGGTTGGACCATAGCCAACATAAAAGGGATAACCAATTCCTTTTATATGCATAAAATATTATTAGAAGAGGTTCCAGACCCAGTGTAGAACACCTGTGGAGATTGAACCTGATCATGAAGGAAGTGGTAAAGAAGAAAGTGATAAAGTGGCTAGATATAGGAGTCATCTTTCCAATTTTAGACAGTCACTGGGTAAGCCCAATTAAGTGTGTCCCGAAAAGGGGTGAAATGACAGTTTTACAAAATGAGAAAGATGAATTGATACCTCAGAGAACAGTCACAAGCTGGAGGATTTGTATTGATTACCGCAAGTTCAATACAGCCACCAAGAAGGATTATTTCCCACTACCTTTCGTGGATCAAAAGTTGGATAGGTAGCTGGGCATGACTACTATTGTTTTTTGGATGGGTACTCTGGTTATAATCAAATCATTATCGCTCAGGAGGCTCAAGAGAAGACTATTTTCACCTGTTGGGTACACTCGCATTTCAAAGGATGTTGTTTGGATTGTGTAATGCACCAGGGACATTTTAGAAGTGTATGATGGCTATTTCCACTGACATGTTGGAAAAGATTGTTGAAGTATTCATGGATGATTTTTCAATTTATGGAATTGATTTTGATGATTTTCTGAACCATTTGGATATTGTGCTAGCTTGGTGTAAGAAGACCAATCTTGTGCTGAATTGGAAAAAATGCCATTTTATGGTATATGAAGGGATAGTTCTGGGCCATAAGATCTCAAAAGTTGGTATTGAAGTTGATTGGGATATGATTAAAGCCATTGAGAAGCTGCCACCTCCCATGTATGTCAAAGGGGTGCGCTGTTTTTTTGAGACACGCTGGCTTCTACAGGAAGTTTTGTTCATGTAACACCCCGAAAGTTTCTAAGATCAGACCCCAGACTTAAAGGAAGAATTTAGAAGGAAAGTGGAAATTTTGCCTCAGAATTAGTGATGGTACGACCTGTTAGATGACCCAATGATTCATGGTCAGAGTCGTGGTAAGCAGCCGAGGAGTGCAAGTGTGGTTCAGTGACCACGAATGACTCGACAAGTCGTTAGGTAGGGAACGAATCGTTACGTCGGACGTCAGGTGGATGCTAGAAATCAAAAATAGGGCCCGAATGCAGTGGTGACAACAGAAGAAGGGATGAGTCATCGTGCACCTAATGACTCGTCAAGAGACCTATAGGGTTGCGAAGATCAATAAAGGGGAATTTGTCTAGTGTTGGTGATGAGTGGACATGATGAGTCATCCAGTGATGTAACAACTCATCCAATCCCTCGTGAGGACTGGCAACATGATTTTTCCTGCATTTTTCCAAGGGTATTTTTGTAAAATCCCATGATTCTAACTCCTAAACTACACCTTTGGGTATCAAATGGGACATTTTAAGGGAGGTGTATAGCCTTAACCTTTATTCTAGCAAAAAGCACTCTCAAGTCCTTCTTCCAATTCTCTCTCAAAACTCAAGGATCACCTAGGGCTTCTTCAAGGGCTTCAAGGTTCAAGTTCGTGTGGAAGATTCCTTCTGATCAGGTATGTGGATTTTCAACAAGGACTTCCTTTCTTCCTTGTGTCCCAAATTTTTATACTAAAAACCCAAATCCATTCATTCTAGAAAAGCATGTTGTAGGGTTTCAAGTTATGCATGAATTCTCATATGTTTCCCTGAATTCCAAGACCCGCCATGGTTAATAGTCGTGTATGCTTATGAGGTTAGTTACAGCTTCTCGATTTATTTACATGATTATATGAAAAGAATGATTTCATAATTTTCACCATGGCTTGGAATAAATTTCGAAATAGGGTTTCATTAACATTCACATGCTCTTACCATGAACTCATTATATATGTTTAAATCATGAGCCGATCATATGGGTTTCCATAAATCTAAAATATATGATTTAGTAGATGTCTTGAAGAATCAACAGAACTTATGGGCTTGGGTGGATTTGAAACATATATATGCCTTCACTATGATTGGGGTATATGCTAAAGTATGTCTTCGACCTACGGATCTTACATGAATCTAAGATATATGTCATATGTTATGAACTTGGGATTTAAATGTTATGGATATATTTAAAGTATGATCTGATCCTATCAATGTCTTATGAATGTAGAATGTATGAGTTAAACAATGATCTGGGACTATGATGATATGAATTATGATGATAAAGCATGAGAATGATCCTTTAGACTTTTGGGCTTGTTGTTAATAAAAAATAGCCTTAATCAACTCTAAATGAATTCAGTATGATGTAGTTAGCTAAATGCTCATGCCTCTGATTAGCTGAAGTGACTTAGACTAGATGAAAGACGTCAGACTAGTGACCTTCATGTTCTAGTATAATCGGGACTCTGCATACCCGAGAATGTTTCCCTTAGTCAGTCAAGGACTCTCCATTGCTGAGAATTTTTCCCTTAGTCAGTCAGGGACTCTCCATAGCCGAGAATGTTTTCCTTAGTCAGTCAGGGATTCTCCATAACCGAGAATGTTTCCCTTAGTTAGTCACAGACTCTCCATAACTGATAATGTTTCCCTTATTTAGTCAGGGACTCTCCATAGTAGAGAATGTTTCCCTTAATCAGGGACTTTCCATAGACGAGAATGTTTCCCTCAGTCAGTTAGGGACTCTCCATAGCAGAGAATGTTTCTCTTAGTCAGTCAGGAACTCTCTGTAGAAAAGAACGTTTCCCTTAGTCTATGATATCAGTTCATCTCAACTCTATATAATTTAAGATTTCAGTTAAAATCAATTTAGCAGGATTTAGACTCAATTATCAGCAGATGGTCAGTACAGTGTATGATATCAGTTACAACCTCAGTTCTAAGTATATGTACAACACGTGAAGCTTATGCATCAGTTTGATTACACTTTAGTAAATGTTTTCAAATAAAAGCTTAATGTCTATACATATGTATATCTCAGACAGGGTCATTGTATTTCTGCTTAGTTATATGTTCAGCGATGCATTCAGTTTACTTCCTTTTGTATTCTTGCATGTTTAGTTTACTTACGCTTCCTGCATACTCAATACATTCCAAGTACTAACAACCTATTTTATGTGCTATATCGTTTCATGATATAGATTCAGGTTTCCAGACTCAGCCACATGGTTAGATAAGCTCCATTCCCACCTCAACTGCTTGTTGTGAATCCTCATCTCCTGAGGATGCAATTTATGTTTTCTATTTCACTTATGTTTCAGTTTTTAGAATTTAGGAGTTAGCTGGGGGCTTGTCACAGCAACTCATCAGTTTAGTAGAGGCTTTCAGACTTGTATAGACAGATTCAACTTTGTAGCAGATTTTTATGAGATTTGTTATTATGGGTTTTAAATTAGACTCTTTCAACTAGCTTCTGCTTAGTTATGATTTCTTTTAGTTGTTATTATGAGAATGTTATGCTATGAATATGCCATGGGTTGGCTTGGGGCCTCTCGGGGTTCCTTGTGCCCTGTCTCGATCTCGGTCTATGTTCGAATCATGACAATTCACGACTTTTCCAAGATAGCTAGCTCGAGTGCAAGCTTTTGGAAAAAGATGTTATGTTTGCTTTTAATAAAGAGTACGTACAAACCTTCATGGTTTGGAAGGAAAAGTTGATAGCCGCTCAAATTATCATTGCCCCAGACTGGTCATTATCATTCATTGTAAATGTATGATGCTAATGATTCTGTTGTAGGAGTTTTTTTGGAGCAGAATAGAGGGAATAGATTTCATCCCATTTACTATGCAAGTAAATCACTAAATGCAGCTCAAAAAAACTGCACCATGACTGAAAAGGAGTTGTTAGCTGTGGTGTTTGCTTTTGATAAATTCCGGGCTTATCTAGTGGGGACAAAGGTGGTGGTATACACTAACCATGCTGTAATTAGAAATCTATTTGCTAAGAAAGATGCTAAGCCAAGTCTTATTCGATGAATGCTTCTACTTTAGGAGTTTGATACTGAGATCAAAGACTAGAAAGGCACAAAATCATGTAGTGTATCATCTCTCTCGATTGGATGAGTGAGAAGTCTTGTGTCTTGCCACCATGCCAATTCATGTACTGATACGGGAGGCAACCCATGAATGTTTTTAAGGATCTTAGTGGGAGGTAACCCATCTTTCTAATGTTTTTCTATTTTATAGAGACAAGCAGTGATGATGATGAGGATGATGCCACCACTAGAGCGATGCAGGTTGATGATACAAAAGATGCTGATTATCAGGATTTCAATCCTGATGATGATGATGTTAATTATGATGCTTAGAGGCCTAGGAGTTCCTTTTCTCTCCCTATTTGGTATGGCATGTTTGTGCATTGAGGATAGTGCAATTTTTAAGTGTGGCGTAGAGGAAATAGATTTCTTTGTATTCTATCTTTGCTAGATTGTTAAAGTTGGGGTGTAGTAATTGTTATAAAAGCTTTTGCATTAGTTCTATCTCGAATAGCTTGTTTTGTAATAGCTAGTAAGTAGATGGTAGTGGAAACTGTAGTGTTTCTATGCTATGTGCATGTTCGTCTTTGGTTATTTATTTGGTTTGATTGACAGTCTGTTTTTTAATTTATTTTGTAGAGTCCGTCATAGGTGTAGTGACTGGTCCCAATGATTGATGAGTGATGACCGTCTTAAGGGAAAATTAGTCATGTTGTTTTAATTTTTTGATGTTAGAGTAAAAAATCACGACGTGTGTTCTCTTGACATTTCACTTGGGAGATAAGCTAGAAGCATAGATTGTTCATCTTGAATGCGTGAGAATGGAAATTCCATGAGAAACACATAGGTTCTTTGCATTGACTCAAGATGGAAAATTGGGCTTAATAATGAAATTCATTCAATATTATTGTGTGGATATGTGGCCATAAGAAACCGATTCAATTCATGATGCCATGAGGGGTGAGACTAAAATTACTATGTTTCATACATAGGGTAATATCAAAAACTTGCGTAGCATGTGTGCATGATAACTAATTGTCAAAGAGGTAAGACATGACTAAGGCATTTGTTTTATTTACCCGTGCTTGTTCATTGTTGATTATACCACCTTTAACATTATCTCAAGTGATAACGCTCAAATCACACTCCTGTAAAAGTATGATGTGGATGTTTCCAATAAAGAACCTAACTAGGTTGGGGTCGATCCCACAAGGAATTTGGTCAAGATATAGAATAATGCTCATATTTAAGCTTTTAAGTCTGTTAATTCCTAAAAGGGGGTTTTGTAAGGAAGTAAACATGTAATAGTATTGACAACTCGATTGCTATCAAGATGATGCAATTAACAAGGAAAGTGTTCCCCGTAGGTTCATAACTATTTCGGGTTTTACATTTGTGATCTATCCCTGTACTTGACTTTTAGAAATAATAACATAGGTTCATCCAAATGACTGGTTCATCCCTATTGGATGACTATACTCAATTATCGGATTAGGTCTCTTGAGTGATTTCACTTTAACCATTATCAATTAGATCCAAATTAACTATCATGTGACCACAACTCACGTCATACAATGAACCATAAAAGTTGAAAGCTTTGTTGTTCTTCTCTTTTCCTAATCTCTACCTTTCTAGATTAAAGCAAGTAGAGAATTCAAGGAAGTCCTAATATTGTGCTTCATTAAGAAATGTTTAAGATTGAAGAGAATACAATACAAGCATCAAAATTGGTTTAGAATCATTTTGTGCAAAACCTAATTTGTTAATTCATCATGGTTCCCACAACCCTAGTTATGAAGGTTTTAGACTCTCGTGATTGTAAGAAATAAATTAGCATTGATAGACAAACACATAATTTAGAACTTACAATGATGATCGAAAAGCAAACTCACTTGATTATTGAAAAAGATCAATGAAAAACGATTCAAGAACAATGGAAGAATCAATGCAAGAAACTCTCTAAAAGTTGTTCTCAATATTCCCAAAAGTAGAATACTAGTCAAAAAAATCAAACTAGGTTCTCCTAATAGAAATAACCTAGGAAAGTATTTATACAAGTAATTAGAATGGTAAACCATTCCTAAATTAATAGGGAAAACTGATAACTATCACCGCCTTCACCTATGACTGGTACCACAATCGTATGGATCGTACCTCTGCTCGTACAATGTTTGGAAACTCTGAATCTAGCTAAGTGTTGTAACTTGGTATGACTCATACAATGATCCTACAAGTTGTACAATCCTATCGTGGTCTGAATCTGACATTTCTGACATCCTCTAAATAATTTTACAAGTGTCTTGGTACGACTCGTACCTTTCTCCTGCCTCGTGACTGCCTCTCGTACCTTGAGTTCTTCCATTCCTCAATCCTTCTAAACTTTACCATAGCTTCTTAGTACAGGTCATAGGTATATATCACGATTCGTGGTTGCTACCTGCATTAGGAGACTAACCCAATGTAGCTTCTTTTGAATTTTTCTACGACTGCCTTGGTACAACTTGTACCACGAGTATTAACTTGGCCTTTGCCTTCAGCTCATCTTCTAGACTTTTCCACGACTCTCAATACGGCTCGTACTGAGGTCTGTACTTGGCCATTTTCTGCACTCTTTTCACTTCTTTTGCAGATATCAACTCCAACACCTAATTTCCTTGAAAACTTAGTAAAAGTCCATCATATCTGTATATATACACTTATGACCATGCTTATTTCCCAGTTTTAAGTGTCAAAAGTGTTGTAAACCCACAACACATCAACACCCTCAACTTAAGACTTTTTCATGTCTTCAGGCAAACTAAACTAAACTAGAAAATGATGCTTAACTAGAAATTAAATGTCATGACCCGAACATAGGCCCGGATCGGGACACGGGACAAGGAGCCCCGAGAAACTCCAAGTCGAGCCATGGCATGAACATTCATCTAACTTCATATCACTTAAAGAGGAATACTAATATACAATATAACAAAACATAAATGTAACATATCATAGCATGATAAGTGGAACATACTAGAATTACATACAAGCTGAGTAACATATCATAGCATGATAAGTGGAACATACTAGAATTACATACAAGATGAGTACTATAATTAGTTTGAAAGCCTCTATCATATCAGAAGGGTTGATGGGACAACATCCCCAACTAACTCGGCAAAAACTGAAACAAAGAAACATCACTGTCTGTACATATGGCCCTCGGAACATGAGGACTCACCAAAAGGGCTGATAGGCAAACTCTAAAAGGGACTACTGACGGGGATGAGCTTGAGAGCCGAGTCTTGTATCATGACACGATACAGCATAGAAAGTATGCGGTCAGTACATGGAATGTACCGAGTATGAACGAGTATGAAAGGCAAGTAAAACGGACATTTAAAATATATAAAAGTTCATAAATGATCATAAGAGTAGGACAACATGTTCATAACATAAATAGCATACGATAACATAAGGCTCAAGGTTTTTAAAACTTTCGTAATACAGTCGTAATCATAATCATAAGAGAAAAGCTTTATTAAACATGACTTGATCCAGTATACACAATCATAATATGCATAAATCATGAGGAACAGTGGAAAATTCTTATAACCGACGTACCCCAAATGAGCATAAATGGAGCCCGACCTATAACCCTTGTCGGGAGGGAATTCATACCTTAACAAGGGTAGAACCATGAAAGGCGTGATATCACCATGAAAAAGGGCCATTTGGGCCAGAGGATAATCAGAAGGGAGGTTCCATCATGTCCTACAATGGCAGGTAGTTATGAGATCCGGGGCAAAACCTAGACCCCGAACCTACTCGGTGTAAAATAATACTCCCAAAACATATATAGTGCTCATAGTATATTAATCATGAGATTCACGGGCTAGTTAAATCATGATAATCACATGCACGCTTGTAAATTCATGAACTAGCCATGAGGGTAAGGCCCGTGAGTCCGCCAAAAACATAATTCGTAAATCATGGGATTAATGCATACTTGTAGATCATACATATACTTTGAAAATCATCAAATCATAGAGGGTATTTGAATAAATCCATACATCAAATAAAAAATCATGATGGGTTTATGAATATCAAAAATTGAAGTAAAGATCATAACTCGATTCATCATAGAACATGTATAATTGGGCTTGATTTAGCAGAAATTAAAATCAATAATTTTATAATCAAAATGTTGTAAAATTTGATCATAATTCATAAAATATGATGTAAATCACGAAATATAATAACCCATTAATAGATCATTAGAATTCCACAAGATTTAAGTTAAAACCCCATAAGATTTTTGATCAAATTTCATGAATTAGGAGAAATTTGGAATGGGTGTGAATGAAAACACCCACTCATAACCCTACATACCTGGAAAGAATCAAATTTCAACACTTCATGAAAGCCCAAAGGGGAATTGATGAAGAACACCTTGAAGACTAGCTTGATCACCTGTAAACTTTTCTAACTTTGCATGCATGAGAATGAATAAGCTAGAAGGGATTAATCTATCTTAATACCCTTAGAAAATAACATAAAGTGACATAGTTTAGGACCTTAGAGCGTAGGAATGATGAAAATACCCTTAATGAGAAACCCTGAAAAGTCTGCATTGGGTGTACTAACAGATGTACCAATGAGTCGTTGGAGGATACCACGACTCGTGGTAGCCGTCCGTCATCTGCACTGCCAAGACCCTAATCTCAAATTCAACCCCCGAACTCTAAAATATGAGTCTTCCTTTCATCAAACAGGTCGTTGATTCAATTGTTGCTTCCTCCTACAGATCCTATACTTCTCCTCACAACAAGCCTCACCATGACTCGTTACTTCATCCAACGAGTCGTGGTTGCCTTCTGTTAGGTCCTCTTGAAAATATTGACATCCCATACAACAACTCATGAACACGACTCATTACATCTAACGATGGGTCGTGGGATGACCCTTTATATCAATGCTAAAGTCCAGTAGTCACTACAGTTACAAGCGATGACTCATTGTTCCCAACAACAAGTCGTTACATCACTCGTTGCTTCCACTCTCACTGGACCTACACTTCCCACAACTGCTTCCAATGGGTCTTTGGTTGGACCAACAACCTGTTGGGTAGTTTGTCCTGCAACATTTTTTTCTAGTTTCCCGCCAACTTCCATTTTTTGATCCCGGGTCTAATCTTAGACACTTTTGGGGTATTACAGTAAACTAGAAGACCTACAGCCAACATAACAAAATTTGCAAAAAAAAATATTATCATCTTTTGACCCCTTTTTCATTCAAACGAAGTCAGTTATGCATACATGCAACTACAACTCATGACATACAGGGATCAAGATATGAAATCTTACTATCAGTAGAGAATTAAGTTATCACTAGTGTTATTCGCACAGAGAACTGACAGAATTCAATACAAACCATGTCCCTCACAGAAAATGAAGTCCCCAAAACTCATAGATATATAGATATATGAACTTGGGTGTAATCAAGTAAGACTCTCATAACGAAGCTCCAAATACTGCACATCGGATACCATAGGCTTGCCCTTATTTTCTTTACTTTGATTTTTCAAATAGTTAGGCGAGGATCATTATAGAACTTTTCTCAACTTGTAATATAGTCTTCAGGTTGGGTATGGTAGATATGGATATTAGTGACTAACCCTCCTTTGCACTTTGGAACATGGCTTCACTTTACACTTTTTACCCCTTTCTTCTCCTTTAAACGTTTTGCTCCTTTTTCACCATTCAAATTCTATGTGTTTCAACTCTTTTTCTTTTCTTTTAACAATTAAGCTCATTTTTTACTTTTTATTTTTACATCACACCTCACTTTTCTTTGACTTTCTCTTTCTTTTCCACCTCCTCATAGTCTACGCACCCCTACTATAGCCACCCTCATCATAGGCATTTTGCCTGAGTTGAGTGAGAGACTAGGGTCAAACAGGTTTATTATAAACATGGGAAAGGTGAATGGGTAAACGAAGAAAAATAATCAACTTTTAGGCTCAAAGTCGGGATCAAGGAATTTATTTATATTTGGTAGGGTCATTTAAGCTAAAGTAGACTAAAACAAAAACAACTATGATCCTTTCCTAACCAACTATCCTACAACTTATGTAAATACCAACCGAGCAAATTCTAGATCCTTTTTGCAGTATTGAACTAAGTAAGAATCCTCACTCACTCATGGTACATGTTTACAATGATTAAACCTATCTGGTTCATGCACAACTAAGCTACAATTACATATGCTAATATACTAAATGCCATACAAAGATCCACAGAAGTCATGCATTGCAGTCAACATACATAGCTAAACCCAAAAGTTTTTAAAATGGGTCATTGTTTTTCACAACATCAAACATGTGCATTTATTAGCTGTAAAGTACTCCTAAACTACTTCTAGCTAAACAAAATACAAAAATAAAATCCTAAACATGTCGGTTCTACTAGATAGAATGTCCGAGAAAATCGAAACACGACAACAAAATCCCTCAAATGAAAATCAATACCCAAAAATCACAAGTACACCCCTCTTTAAAAAGCATGTTTTATCCCCAAAGAATAAAATGTAAGAACTGGGAAAGGGACATACTTTTGGTGCTCTAAGCGCTTCTGTCAGTTACTCAGACTTCACTAACCATTCATGGGTTTCCTTCCATGCTGCACCTGATATAATGTCGTGGCACGACACAACGTTCTTGACTATTCAGGCTTCGTCAAGGTACACCTGCTCAATTCCTCTTACCTCCTTGGTGTTTTCCATATACAATTTCACTCAATGACCATTTATGTTGAATTTCTTATAGAATTCGACCTGCCCCAAAAAGCTTCTGATACCTTTGATAAAAATAAAATGTGGCAATCCTACTATTACTTCGATTTTCTCCTTATCCACCTTTATCCCTTTTCCTGAAATTCTGTGGCCCAACACAATTCCTTTTTTGACCATGAAATGACATTTCTCCCACTTAAGGACCAAGATTAGTTTCTTCACATCTGTTTAGCACCTTACTCAAATGCGCAAGGCAATATTCAAATGAGTCGACCACAACTAAGAAGTCATCCATAAACACTTCGATGGTGTCTTCCACTATGTCTGGAAAGATAGACATCATGCAGCACTGGAATGTGGCCGGTGCAATGCACAACCCAAAGGTCATCCACCTAAAAGAAAAAGTCATATAGGGATAGGTGAAGGTGGTCTTCTCTAGATCCATTGGAGCTACTGAAATTTTATTATACCCTGAGTAACCATGAAGAAAATAGTACCATCCTCTACCTATCAACCTATTAAGAATCTGATCCATGAAACGCTTTGGAAAGTGGTCCTTTTGGGTCCACTGAGTAAGTTTCTGATAGTCCATGCAAACCCGCTAACATGTAACTACTCTTGTCGATATCTGCTCATTTTGCTCGTTTGGCAAGACTGTGATCCCGCCATTCTTTGGGACACACTATACTGAGCTCACCAACTTGCTGTCAACAAATAAACTACACCATCATCGAGCTATTTCATAATCTCTTTCTTAACCACCTCTTACATTGGTGGGTTTAGTCATCTTTGGTTCTCTATGCTAGGTACACAGTTTGGCTCATGCTGAATTTTGTGTGTGCAAATGCCTGGGGGGGGGTATCGATGATGTCAGCAATGGTCCACCCAATTGCCTTTTTATGTCTTCTCGACTAAAGAAGTTGGACCTTAAATTTAAAGAACAGAGAGAACCCTCCAGCTAAACCATTAGTCGAGGTACCATTAGTCTTGGAACTTAAAGTTCTACCCCACATTATGCAAGATATGCTGCTATAATCATAGGCAAGGTGTTGTTTTCCCCTAGAAAAGAATATTTTAAATGTGGGGGTACAACTTTAAATTCTAGGAATGGTGGTACCTCGACTAATGGTTTTGCTGGAGGGGTCGTCTTGTTCTTTAAATTAAGGTCCAACTTCTTTAGCCTGAAGTTATATGACCCAATTCCCTCCAAGGCATTGACCATTTCTGTATATCCCTAGACATCATCCGCCTCATAATTCATTAGGATTGTTGCCAATGTCACAACACTCATATGTGCCACCATAGGCACGGACAACTTCTTCTCCTCCATTAAGATGTTCATGGGGGTTGATCTAGTGTCAAGGTTTTCTTGATGTAGCCTGAATAGAACAAAAACAAAAGAAACACATAAACGAGGAAAATAATACCTAAAAGTTAAACACAAGTAATTACTCTAATCCTAAGCCGTATTCCCCGGCAACTACACCATTTTTGATAGCGCTCAAATCACTCTCATGTAAAAGTATGATACGGACGTTGTCAATAAAGAACCCAACTAGGTTAGGGTCGATACCACAAGGAATATAGTCAAGATATAGAATAACACTAGTATCTAAGCTTTTAAGTCTGTTATTTCCTAAAGGGGGGTTTTGTAAGAAAGTAAACACGTAACAATATTCACTATTGGAATGTTATCAAGATGATGCAATTAACTAGGGAAGTGTTCCCCATGGGTATATAACTATTTCGGATTTTACACTTGTGATCTATCCCAATACTTTACTTGTAGAATAGATAACATAAGTTCATCCAAACAACTGGTTCGTCCCTATTTTGGATTTACTCAATTGCCGGATTGGGTCTCTTGAGTGATTTCACTTTAACCGTTATCAATTAATTCCAAATTAACTATCCTGAGACTGGCGCTCAAGTCATTCAATGAACCATAAAGTTCAAGGCTTTGTTGTTCTTCTATTTTCCTAATATCTACCTCTCTAGATTCAAGTGATAGAGAATTCAGGCAAGTCCTAACGTTGCGCTTCGCTAAGAAATGCTTATGATTGAAGAGAATACAATACAAGCATTAGTATTAGTTTAGAATCACTTTGTGCAAACCCTAGTTTGTTAGTTCACTATAGTTTCCACAACCCTAGTTGTGGAGGTTTTAGCCTCTCATGATTGTAAGAAAGCAATTAGCAATCATAGACAAAAATATAGTTTAGAACTTACAATGAAGATTGAAAAGTAAACCAACTTGATTATTGCAAAAGACCAATGAAGAACATTCAAGAACAATGGGAGAATCAATGCAAGAAATTCTCCAAAAGTTATTCTCAATATTTCCAAAAGTCCAATACCAGTCAAAAGAATCAAACTATGTTCTCCTAACAGAAATAACTTAGAAAAGTATTTATACAAATAATTAGAAAACTTTTCAAAATTAACAGGGAAACTGATAAACTTCGCCGCCTTCACCTATGACTCGTACCATAATTGTATGGGTCATACCTCTGCTCGTATAATGTATGGAAACTCTAAATCTGGTTAAGTGTTGGAACTTGGTACGACTCGTAAGATGATCCTATGAGTCGTACAATCATATCATGGTCTAAATCTGAGATTTTTGACATCCTCTGAATAATTTCACAAGTGTCTTGGTATGACTCATACCTTCCTCCTACGCCTCGTGACTGCCTCTCATACCTTGAGTTCTGCCATTCCTTAATCTTTGTGAACTTTACCATGACTCCTTGGTATGGGTCATAGATAGATATCACGATCCCTGGTTGCTACCCATACTAGGAGACTAACCCAATGTAGCTTCTTCTAAATTTTTATATGACAGCCTTGGTATGGCTCGTACCACGAGTCATAACTTGGCCTTTTCCTTAAGCTCATCTTCTGGACTTTTACACAACTCTTAGTATGACTTACACCATGATTGTAAGGCTCATACTAATGTCTATACTTAGCCTTTTTCTGCACTTTTTTCACTTCTTTTGCAAATTTCAACTCCAACACCTAATTTACGTATAAGCACACCTAAGACCATGCTTATTCACAGTTTTAAGTGTAGAAAGTGTTGTAAACTCATAGTACATCATCAAGTCAACCCAATTGCGCAGCAAGACATTATTTTCTTTTAGCCACAAAAGAAGCCTACTCCCTTTGTTGTGTAACCTCCAGAATTTTTATCCAAAGACATTCTAATACACTTTGAGATTTAAGAATGAAGGTTCCACCAATGTAACAATGTTAATGGGAAGGAAAGAGAAAAATGTATGGATGAAAAGATGATAAAATAGGCAAGAGAAAAAAATATGGATGAAAAGATGATAAAATAGGAAAGAGAGGTGCCCACAGAATAAAATATTTACTAGCTGCTAGAACATAAAGAAAAGATTCTTAATGATTGATTATTTTGGTTGATCTTATAAGAAAAACTAGCAGCCACGTAGTGAAAAGGGGGCATGAGAAAAGAAAAGGGAATTAGTGAAACAAATGGAATACAGTAAGGACAGATGGCGGCAAAAAAGGATGAAGTGAAAACATGTCTAAGTGCCTAGGATTGGTAGTCACTATTGTCAAAATAATTCCCACACGTCCCTTAGCTGACATTAACTAGAAAAAGTCCTTATGATCTTAGTCTTTTTGAATTGATTAAGTGATCTAACTATACATGAGAGGAGAGCCTATGGTATGTGGAATATGTATGAAACATCACTTGTGAGAGTAAGTGTGCCTTGTTGATCATGTTCCAAGTTATTGCATCGATAATATGAGAGAAGGAACATCACTAAATAAGTGAGGTAACTAGATGGTTAGAGTCGGTGTACTATGTGTCACATTCTTCATACTTAATCATGTTGGCCCCATTTTGAAAAAGAAGAGTCAATCATAGAAAGTATAGTTTCAAATGAGAAGAATTTCCTTGTGTATGTGTTATGGATTGTTTATAAATTGATTAACTACCTAATCATGTGTTCTGTTCTAGAAGCCTGAGTGAGAATTGATACGGTGATAAGTAGTGTGGAAGGAAGTATTGTCATATGAATGTAGGGATTGTTCGAGAAGTAACAATGGTCTAAGTGTGGGGTGGTCATCTTGGGCATATTTTTTACGCCCTCTTGCCTCATTTTACCCATCTTTTGTCATGTTCTAAGGAAATTATCCTTATAAAATGTATGGTTTCATGAAAGGGTTTTCAGAAAGAGCTAATTGATGTTCCTAGATGATTTTTGCAGGTAACACAAGGAGAAATACTCAAAAAGGTGCAAGGTGTGAAGAAAGAAGAATTTGAGGAAAACTTGGTCTAGTAAACTAGGAGAAGTTGCGCACCAGCCATTAAACTTCAGAGAAATTGTGCTCAGGTTGGTGCTATGGATGAAGTGGCGCGTCAGGCACTAAACTTTAGAGGAATTGTGATCAACACATTGTCGAATTGAGAGAAGTGGCGCGCCAAAGAGGAATAAAACTCTCAAAAAAATTTCTAATAGTTTGGTGCATTGAGAGAAGTTGTGCGCCAACACTTGAACAACAAAATTTTTATCAACACCTTGGTGAAATGCTGAAGTGCAGGAGCCAAACTTCAGAAGAAATTCAAGCCAAGTCTTACGTAATGGCTGAAGTGGTGCGCCAGCCTCTGTTTGGGAGATATTTTTCTATGTCCAAAAGTTTAGTTATTTAAGGGAAAAAGGGGAACTTTTTACCAAGTATATAATTACATTGCTATGCATTTGTTAGTAGATATACGGCATTTTGTGGAGGAAGAACAAGAGACAAGAAGTTTCCATTTTCTTCTTAGGTTTTTCTTCATTACTCAGTACTTTTTGTTTTTCAAATTATGATTCTTATGGGTTTACTATTGCACATGAGTAGATAAACACCCTTAATCTGGGGTTTTCGCCACAAGCTTGATGGTTGTAGTTTAAAAGTTCATTTATTCTAGAAAATTAAATCTTCTTCTCAAGATTATTTATGCATACTTGATTTAATATTTGTTTATTAGTCTGATCATCTTTTGAATATTTTCTATTGGCTCATTGGTTGAACTTGGAAGAGGGAATGAATGAGGGCTAAAATAAGCATAGAGTAGGTTTTTCAATTCCTTGTTAAGATTTTGGGGAATTGATTTCATTGTTGTGGATAAGGATTTACCTTGCAACCCTACTTAATTGAGTCAAGTATCTTCAACAGTCGTCTCATAGTTCTCCTTCAACCATAGGGACATAAGTGTTAGAGTTAGTGAGATAGTTCTTGACTATTAGGGATAATAAGTTAAGAAATGAGTTAGTAACCTGAAACTAATATTTTTTGAAAGATTTAGTTTAGTGTATTTGAACCCTAAAACTCTAACTAAAAGTGATAGTGTTAGGACCTTGGATCTTAATGATTATTTGAATCACAACTCTCTCTTGCAAACAAATTTCTTTTATTAGATTTTATTTATATTTAAAGTTTTAGTGAAGAGTACTCTCAAAACTCTTTTAAAACTTTAATTCCTTTTTTCTTTAATAGTGAAATAAGGATTCAAACTAAATAATTAATTTGACAAGTCTCTCGGGGTACGATATCTGGACTTTATCGTCCTATATTACTTGATGACCATGTACACTTGCGTGTGCACTTGGCGACACCAGTATACTTTATTGTATTCTAAACTAGTAGTAAGCTAGTCCTAGGGTTCGCTCGGGCCATTTGTGGTTTGAGTGCCAATCACACCCAAGGTGTAGGTTCAAGGTGTGACAAACTTGGTATCAGAGTATAAGGTTCAAGTTTCATAGGAAGTCTATGAAGTCGTCTCAGTACGATCGCAATTATGGTTCTACGAGCCCCACTTTTATGATTGAGGGACTACGGACATTTAAGAAAAGTTTCCATTCTTTCATACTCTAGATAATGCAATAGAGTTGTTCCATAAGAAAGATATACGAATTCATGCATTGTTTCAATTCTTCTAACTATGCCTCATCTTTGAGGTGATACAAACAGCAAAGCTCAGATTCCTATTAGTGAGGTGCTCTCAGATAGAGCTAGAACAAAGTTAAGGGACTGCATAAGGGCTTAAGAAGAACCCATTATTGAAGTTAAATCTAATGCGTCGCAAGAATGCACTCTTTTCTCATGAATCGTGCATGGAGCCTATAGTAAGATGTGCTCTTAGACCCCCCCCCCCCCCGCCCCAAATCTGAAACATTGATATGGATGACACCCTATTACGACCTGAGCATGGATCCCGAATGTTACACGAGACCTATAACTGATAAGACTCAAATTATACCTTAAAAGAAGTATAACGCGATCGTTGTCAATGAAGATCCCAACTAGGGTTAGGGTCGATCCCACGAGGAAAATGGTCAAGATTTTGACTAATTGTATTACTTATAATTTTAGTTAAATTATTTCTTAAGGGGGGTTTTTATAGAAAATAATAAGTGACAGTGTTGTAAAATGGTGTTGTGATCAAAAAGATGCAATTAACTAGAGAAGTGTTCCCCATGGATTAACAACTATGTCAGATTATTACACTTGTGATCTATTCCAATACTTACCCTGCAAAATTTATAAAAGACATTTATCCAAATAGATGATTCACCCCTATTAGATGACTATACGCAATCACAAGATTAGGTCTCATGAGTATTCCCGACTAACCTTTATCAGTGATTCCAAATTTACTTTCCTGTGACCGTAGCTTAATTTATTAAATGAAAATTAATAATTTCAAGTCTTTGTTGTCTTTCCTTTTTCCTAATCTTTACTTCTCTAGGTTTAAAAAAGTAGAGAATACGAGCTAGTCCTAACGTTGCGCACCGTCAAGAAATAGATAATATGAAGGGAAGAACAATACAAGAGTCAGTAATGGTTTAGAATCACTTTGTGTTAACCCTAATTTGTTATTGCACCATAATTTCCACAATCCTTGTCATGGGTGTTTAGCTACTCATAATTGCAAGAGTAACTATGGAAATATAGAAGAATTAATGAGTAAATACTTACAATGATGAATGAATAAAAACCCAATGATCAATTGCACAATAAATCTTAAAAGTTAAGAACACAATAAAGAAAACTTGTTCAAGGTTCATATATTTTCGTTCTCCAAGTTGCCTTGGGAAACTCCAAAAACACAATAATAATGTAAAGTATCGGATCCCCCTATAAAATGATAAAAGGAAAGTATTTATACAATTAATGAAGTCCTTACCTAAATTAACAAGGATTGCTATGTCAAGATGACCTACGAATCGTCGCATGCTGCTATGAGCCGTGGTCTGTAATCGTGGTATGTTTGGCAGCTTTTGGTCTTCTCAGGTACGAGTGCTCGGTACGAACCGTGATATGTTACCATGAGTCATAGAAACCAGTCACGACTTGAACTTTTGAAATACACATCTCTAATGATCAATCGAAGAGCACCCTTTACAATTCATAAAAGGATAGCATGCCTCATGCAATGAACTCGTAATTGGAGGGTGTCATGTTTCCAATTTTCTGCTTCTTACCATGAGCCGTCAGTACGAGTTGTACAATCATGTCATGACTCATGGTCTCCAGTTATACCTTGAAGTCTTGCACTTGTGTATTTTCTTAATCTTTGCTACGACCACTACATACGACTCATACCCAGACGGTACGGCTCGTACTGTGACCCGTATGGCACTACTTTCTGCACTTTTGCACTTCTTTTCTACACTTCAACTCCCATACTTGATTTCCTTGAAAATACAGTAAAAGAACCTCATATTTGTTTAAACACACCCAAGTTGTAGCATATTTTCTATGGTTTAAGTGTCGAAAGTGTCGTAAAACTGTGACACATCAATAACTAAGAGGAAGTCTAAGATATCATAAATTGTCAAAACTGGAACAGCAAGTCAAAATCGCTTCAACATCTAACATCAAGTCATAAAATCCTCTAAAACTTAAGATGAGCTGAAGGGAAAAATCCCCCAACTAGCTCTACTAAGTATCAAAACTAAAATGACATGAAAAGACATGAATCAAATTGACATCCTCAGATAATGAGAATTCACCCAAAACTAAGTTGAATTTGGAGCAAACAAAAACCTAGCGGTGGGGCTGAGATTGATCACCTGAACCTATATTATGAGCCAATATAGCATAAAAGTATGAGATTAGTACTTTGAATGTACTGAATATGTAGGATAAGTAAATCATTAGATTAAGGACAACATGCTAAAATTCGTGATCATGAGATAGTCATAAACATGAGTTATTCGTCATAAACATGAGTTATTCATCATAAACTGAAGTATAATGACCCAAGGTTTTGAAAGTAAAAATCATATAGCTTAACATGTTTGAAATCATAAATTAAAGCTCATAAATTGATCAATGGGTCAAATATACTATAAAACATGATATCATAAATTTTGAACATGAACAACTTAAAACATGAGGAACAATGGGGAGTTCTCATAACCGAGATTCTCAATGTGAGCACACATGGAGCCCAACCTATAATCCTAGTTGGGAGGGAGTTCATACCTTTCCAAGGGTAAGAACCATGAAGGTGTGATATCACTCATGAGCCCATATGGGTGGGGGAAACACTATCTAGCGAGGACCCTATCATACCTATGGTGGCACGTAATTCTGAGACCTAGGTGCGCTGGAACCCTAACCTACTCGGTGTTAAGTAATACTTTCAAAACATACATAGTGCTTATAATCATATGTGAAACATGAGTTTTGCATGGACTAGTTTAAAAACATGATGAATTCATAGATTCCTTGACATACGTGAACTAGGCATGAAAGAATTACTGAAAATTACAGCCATGATACATAACTTGAAATTCATGAAATGCATGCATACTTGAATAATTCATGCTAACTTGAAAATATAGAGTCATGAGAGCTTTTACATAGAAATCATGTGATCATATTCATAAATCGTAGATAGTGGCATGAGAGAATTGAACTAATAAGAGATCAGGGAGTTTTTCATCAAATTGGGTCCAACCCTAGAATTTCATAAAAATCATCATTGAAGACTTGAATTCATGAAACTGAATTTTAATTGTGTATGAGGGTGGAAGGAATCCCCCATTCATAACCTCACATACCGGGGCTTTGATAATTTCTTACTTAGACTTGAGATCTAAGAGAGTTGAGATGAGGAAGAACCCTAATTGCTTGAGGAGACTGGAGGGGATTTGATCTTCAACTTTAGATGTTTCAGAAGAATGAGAGTTTAGTCTAGGTAAAACCCTTTAATACATCCTTAAGGAACCGAAAAACAACCTCATTTAGGAGGTAAAAGCATAAGAAGTTACAAAGATACCCTTAGAAACTCGCATTAAAAATCTACCGATCAATGACCACGACCCAACCTATGATCTGTAGGTTCTCACCATGACTCATACTGAGTCTCGTGGTTTCTCATATTTCCTTTGGGAATTCTCTGAACTCCCTACCACGGGCACGCAACACTACCCATACCACCTTGCCACAAGTCATACCATGGCTCATGGTTAACTAAAAATCCTAGAACACCTATCTGAATCTCTTCCCACAACTCCTTAGTATGGACCATACAGGTAAGAGTCTTGCAGATCCTATCGTGGTTCCTTGGCTAATTCTACTGATTCTTCTGGACATCAGGCCATGACTCATCCCACCATATCGCGAGTCGTACTGAAAGTTACTGAGGGAAATTTTCAATTTTTTCTATTGGTTCATACTCTATATCTGAGATCTAGTCTTAGGGACTTTTAGGGTGTTACATTATCTCCCTTTTAGGAACATTCCTTCTCGAATGGAAACTAAATAAGTTGAAAAGATAGGGAAACAACTGTAGTCCCAAAACTGAAAGATATAAATTTAATATTGATGGAGTGACTGACTCCAGACTGAGATACATATACTGATCTGAATTTATGAAACATACATGCATACTAAGATATGAAAGGAACTAAGAAACATGAACTTGACATGAAACAGAATACAGTACTAAGGTTGAAACTAGTACCTTATTTTGAGACTGATTTGAAAGGGAGATGTAAGGGAGCCTGGCCATCATATCTACCTTGGCCTCCCAAGTAGCTCCCTCCACAAGCTGATTCCTCCAAAGGACTTTCACCAAAATGACCTCTTTGTTCCATAATATCAATAAGAACTTCCTCATAAGTGAGGCTATCCTTCACCGCAATACTCTTTACCAGCACAATAAAGCTAGATCACCAATGCACTTTTTCAACAAGGTCACATGAAAAATTGAATGCACTGATGCTAACTCTGCTGGCAACTCCAACTCATAGGCAACATTGCCCACGCGCCTTAAAATCCTATAAGGACGAATATATCGGGGACTAATCTTCTTCTTGACAAACCTCATCACCCCCTTAATGGGTGCACCTTCAAAAATACCCAATAATCAACACTGAGCTCAAGCTCTCTCCTCCTCACATCCATACAGGATTTCTCACGACTTTGAGTTATTTTCAGCCTTTCTCTAATAAGCTGAACCTTCTTTATAGCCTTATGAACTGATTTGGCCCTATCAACAGAGACTCACCTACCTCAAATCATACAATAGGTGATCTACACCTCTTCCTTTAAAGAGCCTAAAACAGAGCCATCTAAATGCTGGAGTGGTAACTATTATTGTAGGAAAACTCAATAAGAGGTAAGTGATTATCCCAACTACCCTTGAAATCAATCACCCAAGCTTTGAATATGTCCTCTATAGTCTAAATGGTCTGCTCGGCCTGACCATCTATATGTGAGTGAAAAGTTGTGCTAAGCTTTACCTGAGTACCGATGCCTTTCTGAAACAATCTCTAAAACTGCTAGGTGAACTAAGTACCCTTATCCGGGATAATGGACAAAGGGACTACATGCAACCTGATCAACTCCCAATATAAAGTCTAGCATAGTCCTCAACTGAATCTATAGTCCTAACTGGTAGAAAATATGTTGGCTTAGTTATCCGATCTAAAATCACCCATATTGAATCATGTGGTCAGCGTGTATGAGGCAACCCTATAATAAAGTCCATATTCATCTCTCCCACTTTCAAGTAGGAATTTTTATATCTTGAGTCATACCTCCAGGTCTTTGATGCTCAACTTTCACTTGTTGGAATTCGAACACTTAGCCACAAATGCTGCACTATCCTTTTTCATGCCATTCCACAAATAGACATCTTGTAAATCGCGGTCCATCTTGTTGGCTCCTGAATTTATAGAATATCGAGAACTGTAAGCCTCTCACAACATCTGCTCTCTCAAGTCATATACATCTGGAACACACAATTGACCCTGATATCGGAGTACACTATCTCCCCTTGGGAGAAAGCCTCCATTTTCTAATTTTGAAAATTTTCCTTCAACTTTATAAAGATGGGATCCTCATCTTTCCTTGCTTTAACTTCCATCACCAATGAAGATTACAACCCATTTCGAAAAATAACACCACCGTTCGCTGAATCTATAAGGCAAAACCGTAAGCAAGCAATCCTATGGACATCTTTCACTAATTTTTTCCTCCCATTCTCGATAGGAGACACAGTTCCCATGGATAACATGCTAAACGCATCCGCCAATATATTGGCTTGTCCCAGATGATAAAGGACACTCATGTCATAATCCTTGAGAAGCTCAACCCATCTCCTTGGCTGCAAATTCTAGTCCTTTTGAGTAAACACATATTGAAGACTCTTATAGTCTGTGAACACATGTAGATGCACCCCATGCAAATAGTGTCTCCAAATCTTCAAGGCAAACACCACAGCTGCTAGCTAAAGGTCGTGTGTTAGGTAATTCTTCTCATGAGCCTTAAGCTGTCTAGAAGCATAAGCTATAACCTTACCATGCTGCATCAACACACACCTGAGGCCAATTCTAGAGGCATCATAATACACTACAAAGCGATATGTGCCCTCTAGTAGAGTCAAAACTGGAGCTGAAGTGATTCAAGTCTTTAACTCTTGAAAACTCTTCTCACACTTGTTGGACCACTCAAAGTTGACTTTTCTTGAGTAAACTTGGTCAAAAGTGAGGCAATGGATGAAAATCCATCTACGAACCTCCTGTAGTAGCCAGCTAAGCCCAAAAAGCCTCTAATGTCAGTAGGAGTGTAGGTCTAGGCCAGTTCTTCAACACTTCAATCTTCTGAGAGTCTACCTGTACTCCCTTACCATACACCACATGAAAAATTAACACAATTGACTTTAGACAAAATTCACACTTGCTAAATATAGCAAATAGTTGACAGTCCTTAAGAGTCTGCAACACAATACTCAAATAGGCAGCATGCTCTTCCTTGCTCCGAGAGTACAAAAAGATATTGTCTATGAATACAATGGTGAACATATCCAAATTCTACTTGAACACCTCCTTCATCAAATCTATTAAAGTTGTAGGAGCATTTGTTAGTCCAAAATACATAACCACAAACTCTTAGTGACCATACCGACTCCTGAAGGCTATCATTGAAATGTCACACTCTATAAGCTTGAGTTGATGATAGTCGAATCTGAGGTGTATATTTGAGAAACAATGAGAACCCTAAATCTAATCGAACAAGTCATTAATCCTGGAAATGGGATGCTTATTCTTGATTGTTACTTTGTTCAACTGCAGTAGTTGATGTACATCCTAAGTGAACCATTTTTCTTCCATATAAAGGGACTAGAACACCCCACCGGGACTTACTAGGCCTAATGAAACCCTTATCTAAGAGGTCCTTCAATTATTCTTTCAACTCCTTAAGCTCGATAGGAGCCATTCTGTAAGAGGGAATGGATATAGGATGCATATCAGGGAGGAGATCTATTCAAAAGTCAATCTCCCGCTTGGGAGGGACCCTTGGTAGATCATCTAGGTATACCTCTAGATACACATATACAACGAAAAATGACTGGAGAGTCAGGGTCTCAAATGTAGAATCCTTAACCCAAACTAGATGATACACGCATTCCTTGGAGATCATTTTCCTTGCCTTAAGGTAGGAGACAAAACCAGCTATAGGCACTGCTGAACTATCGTTGCACTCTAGGACTAGTTCACCTAGATATCAGAACTCTTACTATTCAGGTTCTATGATCGATTGAAGCATAACAAGCATATAACCGATCCATGCTGAAAATGACATCGAAGTCAGTCATGTCTAACTCTACTAGGTGGGTTGAGGTGACTTCTAAAGAACTGTAACAAGGCAATCTCTATATTCCCTCCGTGCTAAGACTTACCGACCGATAGTATTAGCAACTGAAAAGGGTTCTGAGAGGATTTCAAGACTTACACTAAAGCTAATAGAAACATAGGGATTCACGAAGGATAATATGGACCATGAATCTAGCAATGCATAGACATGAAGATGGAAGACTCGTAACATACTCGTGACCATATCTAGTGAACTCTCTTGGTCTTGGCATGAACAAAGTTCATAGAAGAGGTTCTAGTTCAATCCACCACCGGCACTAGATGATGCACCCTGCTGGGATGGGCGAGCTGCTGATGTGGTGGCTGGGCCCGTTACCCTGTCTGGTTGAAGGATAATTTTGAAGTATATGACCAGGCGTACCATACTCAAAACAAGCATTAAGCCTACCAAGAATCATCCAGAATAGTTTCTAACACACTTCTTACATACAGGGAATATGCACCCTTCTATCATGCTCACCTGAGTCTTAGAGCCTGACGCTCCACTAGCTGACGTTAGAGCGGAGTCTGATGACCTCTGATAGAACTGGGAGTGATATCCAACACCTGACCTCTACTAAGTATGCTTAAAGTTCCCAGTCCTAGCACTCTTATGTCTCCCTCTCTCCCTCCTTCATCTGCTCCTCCTCTATCTGCTAGGCATAGATCATAATTCGAGAAATGTCCATGTTGCTGATAAGCATAGAGGTCCTACACTCCTTGACCAAAAAATCTGAAACTCCTTATATTAAACTTTCTCATATGAGCCCTTAGATCAGCAACCATCTCTGAAGCATACGTGGAAACTGGGTGAATCTCAAGGCATACTCCTAAATAGCCATGTTGTTCTGCTTCAAGTTTATGAACTCTGCTGCATTTGCTTCCCTTAACTCTCAGGGGAAGAACATGTCCAAGAAGGCTGTGATGAACTTGTCCCAACCAATAGGGACTGCACCTACTCCATGACCCTCCTTCCACTGTATGAACCAAATGTGTGGTACCCCCTTCAGCTAATAGAAGGCCAAATTCGGACTCCCTTCTCCATAAATCCCCATGATATGGGTAATCTTTTGAATCTAATCAATGAAATCCTATGGATCCTCATCGACCTTAGAACTATGAATCGCGGGTGAGTGTTCGGTTGTTTGTTTGGGTATAAAACTACACGCAAGTGCACGTGGTCGAACAAGTAGTAAAGTGGCTTAAGTAAGCAAAGTATCGATCCCACAGGGACTGGGATGAAGTGTAATCTGCTCAAGTGTACTATATTTCAATTCTAAAAATGCAGACAACAGTGTAACCAAGAGTTTGATATTTTGATTTCTAACAATTATGCTAAGTCTAAAACAATTATCTAATGTGAGTCTGAACTATGAATGTGAGCATGCTGAGGTTAATTGAACATGCAAAGAAATTAATTATCGATATAATTTGGTTAACCTTTCCTCCGGTTGCTAGTCAAGAACTAATGCCAATGGATTAAAACTCTCGTATTTAACCCAACTTAAGAATCATGAACCACCCACCTACATTTCTGTGATTAAACGAAATTCATGTTCTAGCCATACAAACCCGGTTCCTAAATTGACTAATACGACTTTCAGGTATATTTCTATCCTGAAGGTAAATCAATTCTCAATTTTCCCAAACTGAGAAAAGATCGTATCCTATTAATTCACAACTTTCCAATTTCTTGCTCTCTCGAATGAAACTGGACTTTTTAGATATACATTAACATAGGTCACACATTAATGCAGTAAGAACAAGAATCAATAGAACAACCATGGAAGAAAAGATGAAAGAACCAACTTAATCAACAATCACATTTCAATACAATTGTTCTTAACCTCAGCAAGAAGATGAATTAGCCACTCATTTGTGGATTAAACATCGTTAAATGAGTGTTAATCATACAAGCAATTGAATTGAAGAAGAAGGAGATAGAGAAAAACCCTGATAATTTCTTCCCCTCAACTGCCTGTAACCCACGTTCTTGCTCCACCAAGTCAGAATGTTGAAAAATGAACCTAAGTGTTCTATTTATACTAGTGAGAATTTTTTCCGGAATAACAAGCAACGTGTCACAGAGTGCATCGCGGAGCACTGCCTCCGTGACACGCCACCGACGTGGATCCTCACTGGAAAATGGGGGTCCAGGGAATAAGGCCCAACGTGGCACGGCGTGCAACGCGGAGCCAGGCCACCGTGCCACAGACCCATCGCGAAACCTCACTGGAAATAGGCTGAAAATTCCCTCTCCAGGCAGAAGGCCTCCGCGATGGCAGCGTGGCACGGCTCCATCGCGGAGCCCCTTTATTTTGTGCTTTCCAATGCCTTGTCCCTTGCTCACATCCGAGTCCAACCCCGATATCTTCCAACATGCATTTTAGCTTCCCAAAATTACATTTTTCCTGCAAAACAATGCTAATCATGTTGGTTAGTATAAATTCACATTTTATTACCAATTACATGAGAATGTATAAACATTGATAGATAAACAAGGCTAAAATGACACCTTTGAGTATCACTTGGGCATATAAATCTGCCCAAGATCAGTGAGTTCATCTTGGTGAAAGTCTCGCACTCTAGCCACTGCAGCACCCCAATTGGTGTTCACAAGTGCAACCACCGCCTGGTTAACCTGGGCTATCATAGTTTGTGCCAATATCTAAAAAGAAGCCCTAAACTCAGCATCAGTCACCTGCTCATTCAAAGGATATATTGGAGCTAGTGGGGCTAGCTGATTCCAATTACAATTACCATTTCTTCTTCTGTTGGCTCTTAAGGGAGGCATTTTCTGGAAATTTGTATAGCAAGAGTTATAAGAATTGAGAGAGTTTGAAATTTATCACTCAATACTAAATATGAAAGAAGTGAAATTTCCTAAAACGTTTCGTAGCCTTTTCCTCATAATTTTCACTTTCACACCTATGAAAAAAATTCTAATTAACATGGCTTTTAGACTTTTTAGTACACACCTAAACCTAAGGCTCTAATACCACGTTTGTCACAACTCAAGTATATACCCCAGACGTAACACGGGACCTAGCACTGATCATATTATCATATGGGGTCGCATACATCATTCAGAGTTTCAAAATACAGTTTCAGTTTATGGTTTCATGGTAAGTTAATATTTCTTGTTATGCTCTTCGATTGAGATATTCTTGCTAACCGTGTTTCACTTAGCTATTTCATATAGCGTATATTCCATGTACTGATGTCCATGTTGTGCTACATCTTATTATGATGCAAACAAAGGGAGACAAGATCAGCAAAGGACGATCTGCTAGAACTTCATCTACATTCAGCTTTTGGTGAGGCCTCCTACATTTGGTGTGTCACAATTTTGATTGAGTCTTTTACTTATAGAGCTTGAGGTAGCTGCGGGAACTATGTCGCGACATCCCCTTCTATAGTTATAGAGGCTTCATCCATAGAGTTATAGTAGAGTCAGTAATTCCACTTTATAACATTGATTTTGATTTCAATTGATAAATCTTAGTTTATTTTATTGAGCCCATACATTTATTACTTTTGCTATGTTTTATTATATTCTAAACTAATAGTAAGACAGACCAAGAGTTTACTAAGATCATGAATGTTACACCCAAAATTTTTTTGGAGATTATTTGATTTTTGTATGCTATGTTAAGGGAAGTATGGGTTGTATATTGGTCGTAGGTGAGGAGGAAAACATGTATGAAGGGAAAAGTAAAGAGTATGTGGAGTTCATAAGTAAGGGTCAACTTTAAACGACCATATCCCCCAATCTATTATGGAAGTCCTATAACCTATCAAATTAAAGGTATTTGAGTCTAATTATTAGAACATCAAACCACTCATCAATCGTAGTTCGGAGTAAAAATTTATAGGCATTTTACGGTGGCACTGTCGAGCAGTGATGTGGCCACTGCCCTAAAAGGACCCCACCATGCTAACTTTATAAAGATCCTATATTTGGCTTATGTTTCATTTCTAAAAGTTTCTAGGATTGAGATGCTTGCTTAACATCTACAATTCTCTCAAATTTCCAGCATATAACCAAGGAAATGTGAAGGGAGAAAGATTAAGTTAAAATCCCATCCAAACAAAGACACGTTATAGATTTCATTTGCAAACTGCAGGTGAGAAATTAGGGGAAGATTTGCTGCGTTTGAAAAGCTTTTTGGACTGCCTATATGTTCATATTTGAATAAGGATTGAACCCAAGAATAAAGGTAAGAATTTTACCCTCTTTAAGCCCCTCATCTTGCAAGTGAAAAGCTAGAATTTGCAGCTAAAGTGAGTTGTCGTTGGGCTATTTTTGAGCTGAGTTCTTGCTCGATTTTTCTAGGATATTTGGCAGTTTCTTTGGATGGAAATATACTTTACTTTGAGGAGAAGTATTACAGTAGAATTAGTTAATTTTCCCTTCTAAATTTCTCCATCAAAAGCTAGTGAAAACAAGTAAAGAAAATGGCTAGCGCAAAGAGGTGTTTGATGTGTGATATTGTGTCGATTGTTATCGTAGTTGTACATAGAGTTGGAAACCCCTCAGTGTGGGCACTATTTTCTGGTCCTTTAATGTATGTTGCACATGTTATTTTGATCATGTATGAGGTTCTGGTCACCTTATGAAATTAGAAATCGAAGCTAAGACGGCGACGTAAGAATAACGTACACTAAGAAGGAATGTCAAGTTAGTAAGGGTAAATGAGGGTACCAAAGCAGCGATTCCTTAATATTGTAACCTAACTTTATTTATATATGTTTTAAAGTTATTAAGGCTTAAATGAAATTCCATAACTCCTATTCCTTAAGTTATTGACAAGTTACCGAGTGCTAAAGCAGCAAACATTAACGCTAAGATCCATAATTGAGTCTGACTTCTCCTAGTTGAGTTCAAGTTGAGTCTAAACATTCTAAATTGAGTCCAAGTATTCACATAGAGTCCAATTATTTTAAATATGGGTCTAAGTATCTAAAGTCTTTGTAAGAACCCATCAGCAACGTCAGTGTCATGTTCCTCGAGCCTCATGTTCTTGTTAAGTTTCCAAGTCAAGTTATGTCTTATGTCCCCTCCTGTGAATTTCTAGGGGTAGTATGTTAACTTAGTCCTCTGATTTGGACCCATTATATGAGTTATTTATATTGCAGTATTTAGTTGATGGTCTAAGTGTTATTTTGCATATTTTCATGATTTGCATTATGTATCACACACCCTCTCAAGTTTGAGTATCAGATGGTTGATTATGCAATGGCGCACGCCCTCTCTGGTTCGAGTATAAAATGGTTTAATGTGTGAAGGAATATGTATGAAAATAATGGTTCAAGTATCAGGTCAACCGTATAAAATCCTAGTCTAAGTATCAAGAAACTCTTAAAGTCCTGGTCCGATTATCAGGTAGCCATACTTAAATCCTAGTCCAAGTATCAGGTAGCCACCAAGTTGATTCTCATAAACTCCAGTCCAAGTATCAAAAGTGCTGGCATATGAATAAGTTATATTATATTCATGCATAGAGTCTGCATATAGGGTAGTCAATTGTAGAGTTACAGAGTATCTCTCTCTACCCTACCTTCTGAGTGTTGTCCAACTGTTGTTTGCCAATGTTTATGTTGACAAGTTCCAGAGTGTAAAGTTGTTGTTATTCCCTTCTCTAGTTCTGTTATCTTTGGCATAGCTTTATTTACATCTTTCTTTCTTACATACTAGTGCATTTCTTGGTACTGACATTCCTTTGCCTGGAGACCCCAGCAATCATGCTGCAGGTGCAGACAGGGGCTCAGCTCGACCAATACAGTAGGAGCCCAGATCCAGCGAAGAGTTGGTATGCTCTTTTCATTCGAGAGCCCTATGCTTGGTTTGGTCATTTTGAGTTTTTGATGTACACATGGGTAGGCTGGGGCCTTGTCCCGTGCATTCAGTATTGTTTACTCTTTTATAGGTTGTTGTGGACTTGCTGTACCGTGGTTCAGTTTTAGCTTAGTTTGTGGCCTAGTTGGCCATCCATAGTTTGTTTCAGTTTCTATGGTGGCCTTGTCAGTGCGCTATCTTTGTTATGTTTATTGCAACATGGTCGATCCATTTCTATGCTATGACTGACTATGACAAGTGGCCCTTTTAGCCTAAGGGTTACATTTCAAACACTATATAGTCAGTTTCTCAATCACTTTGGAGTTGAGATCCAACCGCGCCCTACCCAAATTTTTGGGTGTCACAACAAAAGTGGTCTAACGCCGATTGACTTCCAAGGTGTAGACTTGGGGCATGATAAACTTGATATTAGAGCTTTAGGTTCAAAGATCCCTAGGGAGTCTATAAATCCATGTCAGTAGTATCTCCTTTATGGTTGTGAGGGCCCCACTTTTATATATGAGGGACTACAGACATTTAAGAAGAGTTTCTGATTCTTTCAAACTCTAGATCGTGCAATAGAATTGTGCCATCGGAAGTTGTATACAGATTTATGCGTTGTTCTTACTCCACTGACTGTGCCTCATCTTCAAGGTGATAGAAGCAACAAAACTTAGATTCCTATTAGGTAGGTACTCTCAAATAGAACCGACAAAAATTTACTAGACTGCACAAGGGCTTAAGAGGAGCCTAATATTGTAGTTAAGTCACTACATCACAAGAATGCACTCGTGTTATCATGAATCATTCGTTGATCCTATAGTATGATGTGTTCTCAGACCTCCCCTCTAAAAAATTGATGCGAATGACATCCATAGTGGGAGAATGTGTCTCTAAGTGCTTGGGTAGTATTGACACCCTAGAGATAGTGTGATTTGGGTTGTGTGAGCCATGAGTAGTAAAATGAACCTAGAGCCAAAAATATGAAGACAGAAGTGTCGAAGCCAAAAGTGGAGATAGTCATTGAGGGAGGTGTCCTTTATTGTATTGTCCTAAATTTTGTAATATAAAAAGTTTTTGCGGGCGAATATTTACACTTTCAATCCCTATTTCATTTATAGGGTTTGATTGTCCATCTTTTTGATATATATCAGGCATTGCATTCTCCGGATAATTCAAATCGAAGAAATTAGATGTAGTCATCATATTTGAACTAGAGTAGAAGATCATGAGGGCATATCATTGTTTTAGAAAAAGATTAAGTAGAGGTGATTGGAGGCTAACTCAATAGTTGAAGAAGAATCTTGCATGTTAAAAGGATAGGTTTGAACCTAGGTGGAATGTAGTTACACTAGATTCTATGCTTCTAAAGTGTTATGTGTGCGTAGTTCAGTATTCTTGAGTTGAGAAGTTTGACGAATAGTATGTATGTACTATATCGTGAAGTAAAGAGTCGAGGATAGAGAATTTTAAATAAAGTAGATAATTTTGAGCTTCTTAGTATAAGCCCTAACTTGTTATTGGATGGATAGAGGGTTGGATGTATGAAGCTAATACGATCGAAAGAGTATGAATCCTACAATGATATCCTTAGCGGCGAAAGGAATGTTAGGAGATACCTAAGAAACAAATCCTAGCATAAATTTTAGTACCTAAAGATGTAGTCGTTGAGAGAGAATTTAGCATCCATATGTATAGTAATGCCTTGACCCACAAGAGTTATTTGATTATAGCCCAGTTTAGAGAAGAGTTCCAAAGACTTAGAATGTTGACTCTTGAGCTAAGGGGGAGATGATAAGCTGAAGAAGCAAGTTAAGTCTTGAGATTCCAATTGGGAAAAAGTCTTGGAGCAGTAACTATGGGTTGTTGATCCATTCTTAATTAGTTGTATTCCTTGCACTTCAATCAACATGATACTCTACTCAAGTCATATGTGTTCATGTCATGACCATGTCAAAGGTCAAAGTACTCTATGCATACCCATGCCCATACTCAAATTCCTAAAATGAGAAGCAACCGCTTCAGATCGAGATCCCAGTCTTACTCCTTGATTCCATAAAACCCAGCTTTATATTATGAGACTCGTTATATATATAAACTCATATCTCACAATATGCTCAGTTTTATGAACTCAATCCTGAAGATATGGCTTAATGGTTAACAAAAATATGTAACATCATGTATATGCTCAGATTAGATTTATTGAATGATTCGTGCTTCTAATTTTCTTACTCTAAGCCCTATATACATCCACCCATAATGTTTATGGTGGTTATAACATGTATACTCAGAATAACCCTTCTATTCATGCCTTATATGCCCAATATGTGAAGAAGAAGAAGTTAGGCTTGAACGTAGTGGAAGAAAAAGTAGAATTCCTGGGGGATAAGTCTAGATGCAAGAGATTTACTTGAGTTAGGATTGAATGTGGTGGAATCCTGTTGTTAGACTAAGACTTTAATATCATTATGAGCACATATGACAATTATAAGTTGTAAATGATAAGTGTGGCATTCAAAGAAGTTGGTTTAGTTAAAAAGGTGCTTCTATGCTTAAGGGATGTAAGTCATGTCACTCATGCAAAAAGAAGTCTTATTCTTACTCCATGATTTAAAAGTCCAATAGGTGCCAAAACCATGTTCCCATGCAGTTCTTCAAGTCTATGCACCTCAATGTCCGGTGAGACTTATAATAGTTATCCTAGTCTACTGATAACCATTTAGAAATGAGTTAGTCCCGAAATAAAGGAAACTCTATCAAAACACTTAGAAAGTTTCAGGTTTAGACCCTATCTATGTATATGACCTTCATTTGAGGACTAATCATTCCAAGCGGGAGATATTATAACGCCTCGCACTTTCGGTCTAAATTTGAAACTACCTAGGTTCATAGATAGATCTGAACCTGACAAATTTTTTATGGAAACAAAGTGTTAATATAAATTCTTAAGTGTGGAACTACATTGGATACGAATTAAGTTCATAAGAAACCTCTAGCATAGAGTACAGTTGAGAGCTTCCTACAGATTGAGTTTTAATATAAGTTCTTAGAAGGGTCAAATTTAAACAGCCATAACTTCAAGTTTATGAAGTATTTTTGGCTGATTCAACTCCATCAAATTGAATCCCTTTGATTCTTGTTTCTAACACATCTGAATCTGCATCAATTGGAGTTCGAAGTAAAAAGTTATTTATATTTTAATGAGGCACTATCAAGTTAGGCACTATAAGGGGCTCCAAACGCCTGGGACTAAACTTTAGATGAATTTTTATCATCAGATACGTGCTATATGAGAAACCCAGTGCATAGGAATAAACTTTAATCAAAAATAAACCAATGTTAAACCAATGATTCTTAACCCTAAGATATGGGTTCTAATGAGGTCCATGATGCAAAACCCTAGGAATCATTAAGGACACCAGTTCTTAAGGTATTCAAAGTTAGTTTTCTAAATTGAATATTGGAGCATTTGAGGTATGTAAGGCTAATCGTAATAAGGAATTCTATTCTTTCTTATGCAAAAAATATTTCAAGATTTCGTAGAAGTTAAAGTTAGGATTTTTTCCCCATTCCATAAGTTTGCTTTTCCCCCTCTAGTTTGAATTATTCATTGTTGAATTCTTCATCTTATTGTGTGGTATATTTATATCTCTTGGTTGTTGATTATAATCCTTACTCTCTTGATTGGTTTATTATGGTTTATGTCTTCCTATCATAGCAACCCAAGTGTATGAAAAAGTCATATTTTTTAAAGCTTTGTATAGATATATGCATTGTTTTCATGATTAAAGTTGATCAGATTTTCAAATATTTTTGTAAGAGGATTTTCAGATAGACAGCTCAATTTATAGCATGATTTTTAAGAACTATATTTTTGAAACTCAGATATTTTAATATAGAAGTTCATAAGTTTTTATACAAGATTTTGAGCCAATGCTCATTAGTAGAGTATAGATTTTTAAGCACAAAGCTTAATAGAGTTTTAAAAATATCTATTATAATTATAGATAAGGTGCTTTATAAATAATGTTTTCAACTACCTCAGATAGGCATATTTATATGAGCATAATCTTTTGGAGGATTATTTAGCATTGAGATGGGTGAAGGATTCAAATAACACGTAAGCTCTAAAACTACGTAGAAAGCGTAGGTTGGGATCATGCCGATGGTTGGGGCAACTCCTCAAATAGCCCCTGGTAAAGGCTAAGTATGGATCCACATTTTAGTTCATCCTTTGCGCTGGCAAGTCTTTGGATAGCTTTCCCAACTTGGGTGAAAGTTGAACATCATGTGCTTATTCATGATGTATGTCAGTTATGAAACTCGCAACTAAAGTATACATATATATAGGTGTATTATTCATAGCTTGTTTTGATGCATAGTTTTATTGCATATATGTTTACATATCTTTCATACCTTTGTTTTAATGCATCATTCAGAGTTTCAAATTAAGTCAGTTAATTCTTTTAGTTTAGAGATCCTTATTAGTCCACTCAGCTTTGGTGAAGCATCCTACCTTTTGGAGAGACCCAGTCATGTTTATATATTGATTTAGTAAAGCATAAGGTAGCTGTGGAAATTTTTTCCAGGTACCTATGTTTTGAGACTATTTCCAATAAAAAAGAGGTCAAGATGGATCTTAAAGTAAGGGCAAGTTGCCAACCAACCAACTCAAAAATACTATAATATACCAAAATCGAAAAAATGGTACTAGAGTTGCAAAGACAAGTCTATCAAATCATTTTTTAGGATTCTAGTGCATTTGCAGGTGAGCATGTCAAGAATGAAGCAAATTTGAAAATGGAGCGACTTATACCACATTCTCACTATTTTTCAATTATTGTTCTTAGTTGAAGGTATGGAAAATGAATCAATTGATTCTATAGAAGATTATAGAGAGAAAGATCAAAGTGATGTCATTTTGATGTTTTACATGCCAAGAAGGCAAAATGAGATCCCTTACTTAAAGGCCAAAAAGTGCACATTGTGATACCCAGGAGATATCCTTCTTGTGTTCGTACCACTACCCCACGAGCATCACAAAAATTTTAATTAGAAGTTAGGGTGACAATTCATATCCTCAAAGAGGAGAGATAAGTGGAATAACACTTAGAGATAAAGGGAGTTCTACACCCCTTCTTTTATATTTTTACGCACTAGGGATATTGTATGTGTTTATGTTAGGGTGAGGCATCTCTGGATTGCTTTTATCATTTTGTGTGATGGTTAATTTAGTGTTTAAAGTTATTTTTGTGTTTTGTTTGTAGCTTAGAGTCCTGTCGAGATTTCTTAGCCATGGTTCTTTTCCGAGAGGCTTAATTTCTATTGAATCTGGCATAGTAATGTAGTTTAAGTGTCGTAGTGATTGGTCCAGATGATATATTTCTACGTGACTTTTTTAAAGATTAATAGACTAAATCCGTGTCTTTTTAGTCTTTTTTGCATTAATGTGTGATTACTTGAGAAAAGTTGTCCCCTTCAAAATGTTTTGCCACAACTGTCTTGTACTTACATGTTAACCTCTATTTGACATTTTCTTGTGTTAAGTATGCCATAGATTGCCTTATTGGGAGTAAAAGTGATTGGTCCATTTGATATTTATGTGCCAATGTTTGGTGAGGATTGTAGTTGTGTTCACTTGTTATTACCACACTTTAGAACTTACATGGTTACCCATGCTTTAGCTTAGGATTAATTGGATTGTAGAGATAAACTTAGGCCTTATTTGTGTTTCAAAAGTTGTATTTGCCTAAATGAGCCTACCAAATAATGAATGTAGCTCTAGTCTCCCCTTTTGAGCCTACGACCCTTTTTCTTGATCAACCATATTGAAATCGAAGCCAATTACTAATTAATCATCTTTTAAGCCCATTCTACTTGACACTATGAAATGCTTTAATGATGTGAAAAGGTGTAAGTTGGGAGGAGAGTGAAAAATAAAAGAGAGTTTAAAAAGGAGTACTTAAATCACTTCCCAAGGAATATTTGAGTAAGAAAAGAGAAAAAGAAAAGAAAAAAATAGAATAAGCTCACCAAAAATGCCTTGAGTTATGGAAAATTCAAAGAAAGAAGAGGAAGAAAAAGAAGAGACAAAAAGCAAGAAGGAAATAAAAAGGTGATATAGTGTCCAAAGATGGTACCAAGACACTAAAATGCCATATATATATATATATATATATATATATATATATATATATGTATGTATGCATAGCCTACCAGCCCTTCCGACCAACATTACAAGCTTAGAAAAGCCCTTATTGAACTCAACCTGAATTTCCAAAAGTAGAGGCATCTGAGAGTAAAGCAAAGCATATGGTAGCGGTGGCTTAACTTGTGAACATCTTTGTCAGATTTTGCTCTTGTATTCTTGTATTAGCTGTGTATCTTACTGCTAAAAAAAGAAAACTTCTTTGGTCTAATATGAGGGTATGTGGATGAAAATGGCCAACATAAGTTGCTTCTCAATTTGGGTGTCTTGCATTTTGATATGATGTCATAAGTAGAGATTGCATGCTTAGTCTTAATGATTGCGAGAAGGTATGTTTTTATATGATAGAGGGATGGCATATTTGAGAAATGAATGCTTATATCTACTTGCCAAAACCACCCTAGACATTACACTTCTTCAAATTGAAATGTGATTCTAGCTTAGATTTTCTTATTTGAGTTACTTGAGGACAAGCAAAGACTTTAAGTTGAGGGTATTGATGTGTCAGGGTTTTATAACACATTTTTACTTCTTTTCACAGAGTTTTGCATACCTTTAAGTACTAAATTAAGTAAATACTGATGTTAGTTTGCTGAGTTTTAGGAATCCCAATGAATTTGAGTAAAGAGGCATAAGTTCCTGGACATCTGCCAAAAAGAGGGAGCAAATAAGCCATAAAGGCAAAACGCGGTTCATGTATTCATTCGGGGATAAACTTTAGAAAAGTTACATTTCTAATAGCAACGTACGAAGGTAGAAATGGTCCATAGATGTAATTCACGGATCGTAAATGGCACCACAGTATGAGATTCAGAGAGTTTGCAACCTGAAACTCCAACTACGGGAGAAGATATGGTCTATAAATGTAATATACGGACCATAAATAATGTCATGATTCAAAGTTCAGAGAGTTGACATTCTAGAGATTCAATCCACGAGGAGAAGATATAGATTTCAGATCCAAATTATGGTCTGAAAACTGATGTATTGATAGTCGACAGAGCATAGAGAAGATCAAACTTGAAGTGTAATGTATGGATCATAAATCCAATATACGGTCCATAATTAAGAACTAGGCAAGCCAAAATTAGATTGGGTTTGAGGTGTAATGTATGGATAATAGAGTTTCTAGAGAATGCCCATTGTAATTTAAGCTACTTTGGAAGATTTAATTTCATACTTTTGAATTCTCTCTCATATACACTATTCTAAGTTGATTATACTCAATTCAATGCTTCTTCCTTATCCCCAACCATGAGTAGATAAATTCTCATTTAGGGTTGTGAATGATAGTAATCTCAATTAGGATGAATTGATCATGGACTTTTAAATATTTGATTGATCTTTGATTTGTGAGTTAAAATTGGTGGTTACAAACACTGAATCACACCAAATTGCTCCAATTGTGCTTGCAAAAGTCAGTTAGGGTTTGGGTAGCATCAATAAACAATAACCCAAGGCATAACCCTTGCTTAATATATCCACTTAGAAAATTGTTGAATCTACTTGACAATTTACAATCAGTTTGTTTTGCATTCTTGTCAATTTGAAAGAATTGATTGAGATAAACATTGTTTGATTGTTGAAAGGCACCAAGTGATTGCTTAGTGATTATTTTCATATTGAAAGAATCCCATTATTGATAAATATAATTGAGTGTTCTAGGTATATCAACTCGAAACGGGGACACATTTCTTATTTTATCTCTCATTGATTTACCCCTTTGCATTTAGATCTATATTTTTTGTTAAATTCTCTATAACAACTAACTTGAGTAGTATATTAAAGCACCCAATCATATATTTTCTCACTTAGTTGATTTAATCAATACTAAGTCCTTGTGTATTCGATCCCGACTCTTTGTTGGGTAAATTATATTTCAATAGACCGTGTATTCTCTCTCAACGATGGGTGTATTTGGATGATATCACATTGAGGAATTGATCTTGGACATATTATTAAGCCTACTTTCCGCATTGTTCCCATGTTTTGCCTTATTTTGAGAATGATATTCACTTACCTTTTGCGTTTTTAATTGAATATCTCTTCATTGTTAACTAATGGATGTGATCAGAGGATTTACAAGTGAAAGTGATGGAAAATAACATCAAAGGTGCTAACAAAGATGGGGCGGGTCACTAGCACAACATAGAAGAGTGTTTGGAAAAAATCAGGTTGGAGCCTTAAGGGACACGGTGCACCTAAGGTGAAACTTTAGAAAAATATGCATCCATGAGGCTGGCACTATAAGTGGCGCCGCATGCTAGGAGTGTAAGTTTAGAAGAAGACTTTGACCAAGCAGGTGCAATAAAAGGTGCAACATGCCTACAAAAAAACTCTAGAAGAAGTGTCAGCCAACAACCTAGCGCTATACCAGGCGCGACGCACACAGAAGGAAATTTTAGGGTGATAATCGGGCACTATAAAGGATGCAACGCTCCAAGGGTAGTCCGAGCCAATGTTTTCAGGTTACGTAATCCAAGTCCAAAGAGGATAGAAGGTACTTTTCCTCTTGTTATATATGTATATATCCCCTTAGGGCATTTTTGAGAGGGGAGGATTACTCTATCAGGAGGCATGAGAGAACAGAGGATTCACCTTTATGTTTCTTTCTTTTCTTACTTTTCCAAGTATTTATCTTGTATGTTTAATTATAATTCTTAGGTTTTAGCATGAACATGTGTGGCTAAGAACCCTTGTTCTGGGGTGATGGCCAAAAGCATGAATATTTTAGTTGATAATTGAATTGACAAAGTTAGTTTATCATATTGGTTGTTCTTATATTCTTTCTATTACTATTTTAATATTTGATCACCATTCGAATACATCTTTAATCCTGTGGTGAACTCAACAGAAGAATCATCAAGATAGAATGAAGAATATAGGGAGCAACTTCTTTTTGTAAGAATTGATTTGCGACCAGGATAGACATACACCTAGAATGCCTTGCTTGGTTATAAAATGGGAAGAAAAACAAATGCGTTCGAATTGAGTTTCCACATCCCCGCTCAATGATATAGTTATGGGATCAATTTGAATAAATGGTTAGAGGCTCGACAGACCATAATAATAATATTAACCCCGTAAATCAACAACCAGACAAACTAACTAGTCAAGAATATTTGATACTAGATATGAATGTATGAATAAGGTCATAACCCTGGAATTCATACAAATAGTGATCACAACCATTTACTTGCTTTATAGTCTTTACTTTTCTCTTAGTATAAACAACAAAATAAAACACTCTTTGTTACTTTGACACTTAATAAAATTAGCGGTAATTGCACGAACTAGTAGTTGCTAAATCACTAGTCCTCTGTAGGATTGATATCTTGACTTCAGTGTCCTATACTACTTGTTGACTGTGTACACTTGTATGTGCGCGTAGACGCAATAAGTTTTTGACGCGTTTCCGAGGACTAAGAAGTTGGAAATCTTCTTGGTTGTGATTTAATATTTTAATATTTTTTATATTGTTGGTGACTTGATCTTTGTTATTTTTTCTACAGGTAAAATTCTGCAACTGCAATAAGCTGACAATATTAAGAGAGATAGTTAAACTGCATCCTGAGCTTGAAAGATTATTCTATCAAACAAGGAGAGAAGCTGCTCTATATCCAATCCAATAGGTTCAGGATCAGGAAGTAGCTAACCAAGATAATTAGACTAATCCAGTGGATATGGCAGAATAGAGACCTGTCCATGAAGTGGCAATCCCACTCGCAAACAATGTCACCTCAGGCATCCGCAAACCGAAAACTGGAGGTCAATTCGAGCTCAAACAAAACATGGTGCAATTGTTGCACATCAGTGGGCAAATTTATAGGCCTGTTACATGAAGATCCCCAATAACATATCTAGAATTTCTTGGAGATCAATGATACTCACTTACTAGCTGGAGTTTTGGCCGATTATGTAAGGCTCACTCTTTTCCCATTCTCACTATTGGGCGAAGCTAAAAGATGGTTAAAGGCCGAGCCACCAAAGTCCATCACTACATGGAATAATTTGGCTCAAAAGTTTCTTATTTGATCCTTCTCATCTGGGAAAACTGCTAGGTTGCATAGCGAAATATTGAGCTTCAAGTAGAGAGAGGGTGAGAATCTATACCAAGCTTGGGAAAGATTCAAGTTCCTTCTTAGAGATTTCCCTCATCACCATCAGACGAATAAGTTATTGGTGCATACATTCATAGAGATCCTTGAGCTACACACAAAGATACTGTTGGATTCAGCAATCGGTGGTCAGACACTAGAAAAAATGGATGATGAACTATATGCCCTTCTCTATTGTATCTCACAAGGAATCCATAATGGAATGGAGACGGATCAAGGGTAGCTGTAAAGAGTATAACAAGTGTATTAAACATTGATAGCTTTACAACATTTTCTGCATAGCTAGCCACATTTTCTACATAGCAAGCCCCATTTAATGCTTTGCAACAAGATTAAGATTAGTGCAAAATTTATGGGCGAAGTGCTCATTCAGCAGGACTATGTAGAGTGAATTTGGACTCAGTAATTTTATAGGTAATGTGGAAGGAGGAACAAATCAAAATTTTGCAACATCTACAACCCCAATTGGCGCAATCACCTAAATTTTTCCTGGGGTACCAGTTTAGGAACCAAGGGTAAAATCAGTAGAATTATCAGCACCAGTTGCATGGAAACTAATCCACTATTCAGGCCGACAATATTGAGGAGATGTTAAAGAAAATAATGATTGATCAAGAAAAAATGGATGCTGACATGAGGAATCAAGAATTTGAAGTTAGGAACATGGAAAAGCTGATAGGCGAACTAGAAGGAGCTCAGAATACAAGGACACAAGGAGGCATACCTAGTGATATTGAACCAACTTTAAAGCAATTTAATGTTCTCATGACCTGAAATGGTAGAGATTTTGAGGAGCTTATGCCAAAGAAAGGTATGCATAAGAATGTTGAATGTAAAGAAATGAGAGTGGAGGTTGAGAAAGAGGCGAAAGTGCAAGATTCACCACCTCCTGTCTCACAGAGATTAATGAAGTAGAAGAAAGAGGCAAGGTACAAGAAGTTCCCTGATTTACGAAAGCAAGTGCACATAAATTTCTGTCTTATAGATGTGATATAAGATGTCCCAAAATATTCTAAGTACATCAAGGACATTGTGGCAAACAAGAAGCAGTTGACAGAATATGCCATAGTAGCACTCATTGAAGTGTTCACTTCAAGGATTCAGAACAAGATGCCAACCAAAATGAAAGATCTGAGCAGTTACACAATTGAAGTGAGTACAACCAAAAAAATCATAGCTAGGGCCCTATGTGAACTTAGAGTTAGTATTAAGCCGATGCCATCATCCATCTTTAGGAAGTTGGGGTTGGGCACCCGCGCCCTACCACTATTACTTTTCAATTAGCTGATACATCGTTGGCCAGACTTGGCGGAATCACTAAGGATGTATTATAGAAAGTTGGGTCTCTCATCTTCCTTGTGGACTTTGTGATCTTAGACGTTGAGTCATACCTGGATGTTCCATTTATTTTGGGACATCTCTTCTTGGCAGTGAACACTCATTGATATAACTGTTGGACAATTGACCATGAGGGGTCATGATAAGGTGGAGGTGCTTGATATGTACAAACAAATCAAGTTTCCAACAATATATGATGACTTTTCCTCCATCACAGTACTGGAGGTTGATCTAGAGCTTCCCCTTGTCACATATAGGGAACCGTGAAAGAGGCCATGTGTGGATGATGATGTTGGTGATGATGCTATTGATTAGATGTTGGACAACCCAAAAGGCCCAGGGAGTTATTTCTCTCACACTTCTTTTGCATTTCTTTCACAACATTAGGGATAGTGCTTTGGTCTAAGTAAGGGTAGGATACAGAAAATTTCCCTGCTTATTTATAGTATATTTTTTCTTAGATGTGTTCCTCAGCTTTTCTTTTCGATTCTTTTTCCAAGGATAGACCCTTTTGAACCAACTAGATTTATTTTTCCAAGTGTCATTCATAGGTAGTGTGATTTCTTGATTATGGATGGATGACAACCGTCTTAACAAAAAATTAGTCACAGGATAAGTGAGGAGTGAGAAACCGCCACTAGTAGCACTACTAAACTCCACTTAGGTAGAAGTTAGACGATAGACATCATGGGTAGTTCACTTGAAAAGTGCATGAAAATTTTAAATTTTCACTGGAGACATATAGGTTCTTTAACTTGACTCAACAAAATGCAAAGATAGGCTTAGTTTTGAAAACTCAATTAATGTGGTTATGTGCGAATATGTGATCATAGAAAGCCATTTTTGACCATGGTGCCATGTGAGGTAAGTTTTTACTATGTTCCTTCCATACTTTAACATCTATAACTTGCTTGGTGTGTATGAAATATTAATTATGATGTCAAAGTGTAGGACATGATAAAGGAATTTCTTTTTTAACTGATGAGTTGGTAATTTACCAACTCATTAGGTTCTAAAACTTGAGTTTTTGCATAGTTCTTGACTTGATTATCTAGATTTTATGCCCTTTTTACTTTTGTTGTGTGCAGATGACTAAATGTGAAGAAAAGAGCTAAAATGGAGTAAAAAGAAGGGAGTGATAGGTAATCGATGATCCACAGCTGAAAACAGGCTAAATGCCGGCCAAAGGCCGAACATCACAGCCTCAAAGGATTAATTCCACCAGCGGTTCATGGATTGCTAGCGGCGATTCACTGGTCTAGTCATCGAAAGACATTCAAAGTTCTAGAAAAATAGCTTGAAGAGCCAGCGGTTCACGGATTGGCATCGGCCAAATGCCGGGTGAACCGCTAATGTTCACTAGAATTTAGTAAGGGCTCAGAAAGATATCCGGTGGTTCACGGATAGAAACCGGCGAACCGCTGGCGTCTCTATTGATTCTAGAATGGTGCTCAGGGGTATAATCGTCCAACACTAGAAAAGAGATAAGAAGTGCCTACTTTTCAGGATATGAATAGAAGATAAAGTACTTTGTACTGGGATAGGGAGAAAGAGAGATAGAAATAGAGATATTGAGAGAGAGCAAAAAGCATATATCACATCACTGTTTCCCTGTTTAGTTGCAGAACATTTTCTTAGTTGAAGTAGGGAGATTTTAATTGGTAAATTTGGAAAAAGTACTCTACTCTATTTCTTCTTTGTACTAGTAAGTTTCAACTATTGTTGGAGATTATCTTGTGAAGTTGATTTTTCTACTCTTGCTATTAAATTCAATGAAGCTATTGATGAATGTGTTTCTGAATTTCTTTATCATGAGTAGCTAAATCATTAACTAGAGGTGTGTGATGATGAATACTTAATTAGTTTGGGTATTTCTAAAGTCATCTTTATATTTTTCAAATAAGTGTAAATCTATTAGATTCTTTTCAATCTATAAAGGAAGGTCCATTGATTATGATATGGATCTATTTATTCTTGCTTGATTGTTTCTTGTAAAAGAATAATTAAGTATTGGAAGAGAATTTAATAGTGGGTATGGATAAGAAATTGTGAAATTGGGCTAGAAATAGCTGAAATTGCATTTTCAATCGTTATTAGCAGCTAATAGCTAGAAATTAGCGCAGTTGCTAATCCAAATCAAATCGGGTTGAGCTAAATTGTAAATAGAGATTTGACGAAACTCTAGTAAGAGGTAATTTGAAGGCTGAAAAGTTATACTTACCCACTTCCCGAGATTATTTACACTTGTTGAAATCATAAGCTGACCTGGCATGTCCCGATCTAGTTAGTATTTCATCTACACCACACCTCTAGTCTTTCACACTCTTGTTGACAACTTAGCTGATCTTGCTGTTTTATTGCACTAATTCACCCAATACAATTCACTGCAAATTTTAACCCCCCTATTTTATTTGTTTTTATATTAAATCTACATGGTGCAAGCTAACATCAATTGCTCAACCGACACTTGTAACTATCATTCCCTAGTCCTCATGGGATTTGACCCCGACACTCGTCAGGTTACTTGTTTTGATACTTCGGCCGTGTATATTCTTTTCAAGAAGGATATATTTTGGACGTTATCAAAAATGGTGCCATTGCTGGGGACTAGCACTTGATATCCTTGTGTTGATTGTTAAGTTGAATTAATTCCACACCATAGTGGTCGCTACTAATCGATTGCATGTGGCTCATGAGCAGTTTCAGAGGATGGTCACGAGACCCGAAAGGGGTGCCTTGTGCGGAGACCATCAACCTAGTAGACAAAATGTGGCATAGAGAGGGTAAGAAAGTGTCATGACCCGAACGGAATCCCGGAACGTAGACACAGGACAAAGGACCTCGAAGGACCCAAAGTCGACCTATAGCATAAGCATACAACTAACTCATTTGAAAACTGAAGAAAATACGAATATAATCTCACCGGAAGTCTAAAGCAACATCACATAAGATAAACATGTGAAACTAAATACATGACTAAGTCTGAAAAACCTCTAATCTGAACGAGCTGATGGGATAAGACCCCAACTAGCTCCACCATTCTAAAACTAAAATATATAGAAGAAACTGAAAGTCTAGTCCTCGGAGAATGAGGACTCACCAACTCTGAACAAGTGCAACTTTGAATAAGCTGACTAAGATCGGGGCTGAAGATGCGAGACGGGTCCTGTATCATGAAACGATCAGCATAGAAAGTATGCGGTTGGTACATGGGATGTACCGAGTACGCAAGGTAAGTAAAACCGCTATAATAAGTAAAAACATCTAAACAAATCATTTCAGAACATAAGCTTTTTGAAAACTGAGAGAACTCACATGCATTTTTTTGAAATCATAATCCCTTCAGGGTGTGACAATTCATAACTTTATAAGATCAACTAATTTGAATGACTCAAAGCTGAGATGCAACATTTATAGAAAAGTTGAACATTGAGTCAAACCTTACTTTTAGAACATGCATGCATACATAGTGATCATTAGTAGTGAATATGCAAATCTAAATCATATGGACAATCGGAGACTCATCACTTAACCGACATACCACGATAGAGCTTACGTGGTCCCGACTATTACACTCAAGTGGGCAGAGCCATCCAAAACCTTGCCAGGGCTGAGGACGCCAACATGATATCGATATCAAGCTCATGGGCCATTAAGGTCGGGGATAGCCTACAAGGGAGGTCCCAATTATAATTGAATCAACCTAGTTGGCGCATAGTTCTGGGGCATAGGGTTGTTGACCCTTAGCCCACTCAGTGCTAGACTCTTCTCCCAAAACATGCAATGCTCTACATTATATATAACGAAGCTCAACGTCGTCTATTGATGAAGCTCAACATGAAATCATGCGTGACTCTACATCGTATGCAACGAAGCTAAACATTGTCTATTGACAAAGCTTATTAATGAAATCATGCATAGACTAGACGTCATATGAAAATAAAGCTCAACATTGTCCTTCGACAAAGCTCAATGGTGCCATACATCTCAATTATAAATTCATGCATATGAGAAACTTTATTTCGAAACATACCACAAGCTCAATCATTGGTGGGAGAATCTACTCCAAATCATGTGGTAAGCTACATGTAGAAGTATTTACTCGGCATACCACAATCTAGAATTTATAATAAGAATTGGGAAATTTCTCTTTAAACAATGTGGTAACAATATGTTGGGAAAATCATCACTTTAATCAACATGTGGGTATTACCCAAGGCTCTATCATTCTAGAATCCAATTGATTCATTTAAGAGACAACATCAAAATCATGGGTAGTTTTAGAAACATGGTTTTCATCATCAACTTCATCACCACCACACATTTACCATAAATCACTCCTTTTATGAACTCTTCACCCATGGGCGTTTTAGACTCAATTTTTAGAAAAAACTAATTTTATAAGAGAAACAAGTTAGAATCCGCCCAAGCTTCATAAATCATCAATATCAACTCAATATAATCATACCCATGAATATAAAAATCATGCAATTGATCAAAACCCCGTAATTAATTATTCATCATTTAACACTAATTGATAGGAATTAGGCATGGGTGTGGAAGGAAGACACCCATTAAAACCATACATACCTAGAAATGAGGAATTCTATTACCCTTCAATTGCCCAAGATCAGATTCCAAAGGAAACCTTGAATTTGGCCTTGAATCACCTCCTTCAAGCCTTCAACCTTGCATGCATCGGGAGTATGCACTTAGAATAGGTCTTCCCCTACTAAAACCCCTTCAAAATGATCCCTAAATGACGTAGTATAGAGCCTTAAGACTAGGAAACGATAGAAATGCCCTTACTAAAATCACAGAAAAACCTACACTGGACGATCCCATGATTGAACCGACAGACCGTGGGAAGATAGCACGAACCATGGTATACGCCCGTGGTCCAGACTGCCAAACTTCCTAGTTTCTGATTTATACACACGGCTCGATAGGACGTGTCGTCCTTACAAACAACGGGCCGTGGTTTCAAACCGTCTTAGACACTGCCCAGATCCACTTCCTTCCCACGACCACTAACAATGGCACGTGCCTTCTCACAACGGGTCATTGTGACGCCCGTGGTCCAGACTACCACCAGGCCTGGCTTCATACCACGGCCACATACAACGGCTCATGATTTGTTACCACGAGTCATTCTGTGGCTCGTCCAGCAACATTTTTCCCAAATTTTAGCATTTTGAATTTTTTAACTCCCCAAGTTTATTCCTAAGCACTTCTGGGGTATTACAATATCTCCCCCTTGGGAACATTCGTCCTCAAATGTAGGAAACAATAAGAAAATAGAAACATGGAATTATCATAATCAAATACCGATCATTTAAGCCGAAAACTGACAGAATGACTACCTTCATTTCAAACTATACAGCTGAACTGGATTCACCAATCATACACACATCCACATACATAAAAGAAACTTGCGCACATAGTTAAAAAATGAAAACTTGTTAGAGTCTGGGTGCAGAACTGATACCTTAAGCTGAAACTGAATCGATAGAGAACAAATGTGGATATTTAGCGATCATATCTGCTTCAGCTTCCCACGTAGCTCCCTCAACATGCTGATTTCTCCACAATACTTTAACCAAATCTACTTCCTTGTTCCTCAACTTCAGAACTTGGCGATCCAAGATTTCAATGGGAATTTCTTTGTAACTAAGGCTATCTTTTACACCAAGGCTGTCTACTGGAACTACCAAGGATGGATCACCCACACACTTTTTAAAAAGTGACACATGAAAGACGGGATGAATTGAAGATAACTCCGATGGCAAGTCCAACTCATACGCCACCTTACCAACTCTTGTTAGAATCTGATAGGGACCAACATAGTGGGGACTGAGTTTCCCTTTCTTCCAAAACTGTATGACTCCCTTCATGGGAGATACTTTTAGAAATACCCAGTCGTCCACATCAAACTCCAAATCTCTTCTCCTCACATCAACATACAATTTCTGATGACTCTGTAGTTTTCAACCGGTCCCTTATCAGTTGAACCTTCACCATCACCTCGTGAACCGAATCCAGTCCTATCATAGCTGCCTCACCAACCTGAAACCATCTGATGGGAGACCTACACCTTCGCCCGTAAAGAGCCTCAAATGGTGCCATTTGGATAATAGAGTGGTAACTATTATTATAAGCAAACTCAATTAGGGGCAAATGATCATCCCAACTTCCTCTAAAATCCATAACACATGCCCTCAACATGTCCTCAAGATTCTGGATTGTTTGCTCGGCTTGACCATCCGTTTGCGAATGAAAGGTCGTGCTGAGCTTTACTTGAGTCCTGAGTCCCTTCTGAAAAGATCTCCAAAATTGAGAGGTAAATTGGGTACCTCTATTTGAAATGATGGACAAAGGCAGTCCATGGAACCGAACTAACTCCCGTATGTATAACTCGTCATAATCCTCTACTGAGTTGGTAGTTTTGACCGATTGAAAATGAGTCGCCTTAGTCAACCTGTCCACGATAAGCCAAATGGAGTCATATTTCGTATGATTACGGGGTAAGCCTATAATGAAGTCCATATTGATCTCTTCCCACTTCCAAATGGGGATGGTAATATCCTGGAGTGCGCCTCCGGGTCTCTGATGCTCAACCATCACTTGTTGATAGTTTCGACATTTCGCTACGAACTCCACAATATCCTTCTTCGTACCACCCCACCAATAGATTTCTCGCAAGTCCAGATACATCTTCATGGATCCTGGAAGAATAGAATATCTGGTACCATGTGCCTAATGTAATATCCGAACTCTCAAATTATCAACATCTGGGACACAAAGACGACCCTGATATCGTAGCACACCATCTCCCCCTTGGGAGAAAACCTTCACCTTTTGACTCTGCACCGCCTCCTTCAATTTCCTCAAAATTGGATCCTCATCTTGCCTGGACTTAACATCAACCACCAAGGACGATTCTTACTCGTTATGTACAACCACACCGCCATCGGTCGAGTCGATCAATCTAACTCCCAGCCTTGCAAGCCGGTGAACATATTTCACAAACTCCTTCTTCCCCTCATCCACATGAGACTCACTCTCCATTGAGAGCCTACTAAGCGCATCCGCAACCACATTAGCCTTGCCCGGGTGGTAAAGGACACTCATATCATAGTCCTTAAGTAACTCCAACCACCACCTCTGCCTAAGATTAGATCTTTCTGTGTGAACACGTATTGCAAGTTCTTGTGGTCCATAAATACATCCATGTGGACCCCATACAAGTAATTCCACCATATCTTCAATGCAAACACCACAGTGGCCAACTCAAGATCATGGGTCGGGTAATTTTTTTCATGAACTTCAACTGTCTCGAGGCATATGATATTACCTTCGCATGCTACATCAACACACACCCCCATTCGACTCTCGAAGCATCACAATATACAACAAAGCCATGAGTACCCTCAGGTAAGGTCAACACTGGTGCTGAAGTAAGTCAGGTCTTCAACTCTTGGAAGCTTTTCTCACAAGCCTCTGACCACTAAAACTTCACTTTCTTCTGCATCAACTTAGGCAAAGGCGTTGCAATGGATGAGAAACCCTCAACAAACCTCTGGTAGTAGCTAGTTAAGCCCAAGAAACTCCCAATATCCGAGGATTCACAGATCTGGGCCAATTCTTCACCGCCTCAATTTTCTGCTAATCTATTTTTATGCCTTCGCTAGACACCATATAGCCCAAGAATGCCACAGAGTCCAACCAAAACTCACACTTGCTGAACTTTGCATACAATTGGCGATCCTTGAGGGTCTGAAGCATTACTCTCAAGTGAGCAGCATGCTCCTCCTCGCTCCGAGAGTATATTAAGATGTCATCAATGAACATGATCATGAACATGTCCAAATATAGATTGAATACCCTGTTTATCAAGTCCATAAAAGTTGCAAGAGCATTCGTTAGTACAAAATACGTAACTACAAACTCACAATGACCATACCATGTTCTGAACGTCGTCTTGGGGATATCACTCTCCCGAACTCTAAGCTGATGATACCTAGATTTGAGATCTATCTTTGAAAAACACATAGCACCCTGAAGCTGACCGAACAAATCATCAATCTTGAGTAAGGGGTAACTGTTCTTGACAGTGACTTTGTATCACGCCCTACCTTGGGAGGCATGACTGGCACCTAGTGCCCTACTGGGGTCTGAAATGACTAAGCTAAGTTGTGCACTCCTGGTGCAGGCTCACTTCTCAATTTAAGAAAACAACGGGTTATATCTCGACTGTAATACAACCTATGGTCGACAAGGCCTTATAGCCACCTGTAAAAGAAAACAGCTAACCAGAAACAGGCAATAAAAGGGAATCCTATGCAGGCCGACAAGGCAACCATGATGTCTAGTTATGACTGTAAAGTAAATCCAGTACTAAGCTAAACTATGGTCAACAAGGCCGCTAATCTGCCAGCTAAACATGGCCCCACACGGCCAACACGTAAACTAAAACACATATAGGCCCCACACAGCTAATAACAGCTAACCACAGGGAAATAAACACAATCTGCAAGCCTTTAGGAGTAATATGATGGTCGGGATAGGGCCCCGACCTACCCATAAACTGTACAGCCAAAAAGAAAGTAAACCTTCTTTCTACAAGCTCCGGAAGAAAAGCGCTAACTGCTCTGGTGACACTGGCTAAAAGCTACAAGGGACCTACTCCTCATCTATCCGCACCTGCAGGAAAGTAATGCAGCGCCCCAGAAAGGGCATCAATACAATATGTACTAAATATGTAAAGCGATAATTGTAAATGACTGAAATAAAGAGATAAATCTTAGAATAACTGAAATGAAGGAATAGAGATCATACCTGAGTAAAAGAACGTCTTACTGTCTAACTATCAATAACTAGAGCAAACATAAACCTTACCTAGCCCCCACAAGCCGGAAGGTACAACCAGCACAAAATAACCCACCTGGGGCCCCCATAACCCTAGTGAGTACACCTTAGTCTATATACCCCTATCCAAAGGTCACACTAGTAAACTAATAGCTATAGTCGTCCTACCAATCCCCTGGATCTGCAACTGAGCCTGCTCGGCCCCTAACTGTAACTGTGTCTTAGTCTGGTGGACTCTTGATATCTGCACCCCATGCACCAGGCTCGACAGGGGTGTATATAAGTCCAACCATGACATATGAGGATTTGAAACCCCATCTTCATCCCTGGCGGATGACATACCGCTCCGTCGAGCGACGTCATGTTTCCCTTCATGGGCGACGACACAGCTAATAACCCTGGGGTTGGTCATGGAGTCTATACAGTCATAATATATCCCAAACTAGTATGGAATACTGATCTCAGCTAGTAACAACATCTAATCATAATAGACATGCTTATGGTATTCTTACTGGGATTCAATTGAGTTATCATGCTAAGAAAACTAACTTGCCGAAGGAAACTACCTTAACATACCTCATTCACTGTTTACTGATTAACTGGCAAGTTTGAGCTCGTATTCAAATGCTCTTCTCAACTACAATCGTATCATTGGAAGAATGAGGCTAATTTTAGTACTAAATTCAATAAAAATGATAACTTTATATAGAAATATTAACTATATTTTCAACTTGACTGAACACGATCGAAAACTCATAATTTTTCAACAATCCAGAAGGGAGAAATGCTTACTTTAAGCCTGTGATCGTATTGACACTAGTTTGGAGCAATTCCAACAACTTTAGCTCGGTGAGTTTACGATTCGCCGGTGAATTTTGCAAAACTAACTCTGCAGTAATGCTCCTTGTGGCCTTATACTTTGATAACTGAAGTTAATTTGGATTTGGACGGCGTTTCGTAGTGTAAACAGAGGAAATTCTATCAATTCGTTCATCTTCTCCCTCTACTGGTCGAATATAACATGTATATATTAAAAATAATGAAGGGAGGACCTATATATACTCGGGCAGTGGATAGGGGTTCATGGCACAGACCCCAACATGCCAATAGTCGTGCATGCCACGGAGCCCAACGTGGAGGGCAGGGTTTGAGCTACGCTGCCCTTTTGGGCAGCTGGCCTAGCCTCCTCCTGCGCGGTTCCGCCTTTCCCCGGGCCCCTTTCTCATACGTATTATATTCTGAAACTCTTAACCAACCTACGAATAGGACGTCTAAACATTAGAAACTTACATGCTGTAACATCCTCCCCCCCTTAGGAACATTCATCCGCGAATGTTAACTTCAGCTTATAGGAACCTTAACTCTTGCAACTACTTATTCTGGAAAAATCTCGGAAGAGTCTCCCATGTAATGTCGACTATCCAAAAATCCTTAAACATAGAAAAGTCCAGTACAAGCACTTCATATAATACTATCACAACTTTTTCTCAACAATATTGCATTTAGTTGAGCAATATACATAACAGACATCACAGAACAAATTAAATCGTAATTGTACCTTAACTACATGGCTTGGCTAAGTCTGAAACAAATGAGGATATCTGGATTTCATGTCATCCTTAGCTTCTCAAGTCATTTCCTGTCTATTCTTATTTTTCCATAATACTTTAACTGAAGCTACATCCTTAGTCCTCAATCTACGAACTTGTCGATCTAATATAGCTACTGGAATCTCTTTATAGGCCAATTTCTTAGTGACTTGGACATCCTCAACTGGCACAACTTGGGATGGACCCCTATGCACTTTCGTTTAGCATCGACACATGAAAGATTGGATGAACAGATTCCAATCTTAAAGGAAAATCTAGATCGTATGCCACCTGACCTATTCTCTGGAGTACTCGATACGACCTAATAAACCTCGGGTCGAGCTTACCCTTCTTACCAAATCTCATCACGCCTTTCATCGGCGAGACATTCAGAAATACCCAGTCACCTATACTGAACTCCAGATTTCTATGTCGTACATCGGCGTAAGATTTCTGGCGTCTCTGAGCTGTTAGAAGATGTTCTCTGATAAGCTTTATTTTCTCTTCTGACTGGTGAATTATATCCGGCCCAATTAACCCTGATTCTCCAACCTCGAACCAACCAACTGGGGACCTACATTTTCTCCCGTATAAAGCCTCATAAGGTGCCATCTGAATCATTGAATGGTAACTGTTATTGTAGGAAAACTCAATATGGGGTAAATGTTCATCCCAGCTGCCTCCAAAATCCAGTGCACATGCCTTTAACATATCCTCGAGTCTAAATTGTACGTTCCGCCTGCCCATCTATCTAAGAGTGGAATGTCGTACTCAGATTAACCTGGCTTCCCAAACCTCTCTGAAAGGAATTCCAGAACCTAGCTGTAAATTGCGCTCCCCTGTCAGAAATAATAGATATTGGGACACCATGTAATCTGACTATCTTCCTGATATAAAGCTCGGCTCTTCAGCTAAAAAAGTGGCCCTCACTGGTGGAAAATGAGCTGATTTCATCAATCTATCAACAATCACCCAGAGGGAATCAAATTTACACCTAGTATGAGGTAACTCTGTCACAAAATCCATGTTAATTTCCTCCAATTTCCACACAGGCACTGCTATTTCCTGTGTCAGCCCACCGGGTTTCTGATGTTCGACTTTCACTTGCTGGCAATTAGAACATTGAGCTACAAATTCTGCTACCTCCTTTTTCATTCCCAGCCAATAGTAAATCTCTTTTATATTGTGATACATCTTTGTTGAACCCAGATAAAGAGAGTAAGGAGAATAATGCACCTCTCCCATAATTTTCTGGCGAAGTCCTGCTGCGTTTGGAACACAGAGGCGATCCCTATATCTCAAAACTCCGTCTTCAGTTACTTGGAAATCTGTAACTTCCCCTCGTTGAACCTTATCTCTGAAATGGCCCAGGTTAGGGTCTTCGTACTGCCGTTCTTTCACTTACACAACTAATGACGATACTATCGTATTATGAATTACTGCTGCACTATCTCCCGAATCTACTATACGAACGGCTAAATTGGCTAACTGATGCAATTCTCTGGCCAGTTCCCATTTTCCTAGCTTCAGGTGTACTAAACTCCCCACGGATTTACGGCTGAAGGCATCTGCTACAACATTTACTCTCCCTGGGTGGTACAAAATATTCACATCATAGTCTTTTAATAGCTCTAATCGGCGATGCTGTCGTAGATTCAATTCTTTCTGTGTGAAAATGTATTGAAGGCTTTTATGATTAGTGAAGATATCTACATGAACGCAATATAGATAGTGCCTCCATATTCTCAAGGCATGAATCATCGCGGCTAATTCCATGTCATGGGTGGGGTAGTTCTTTCCATGGTTCTTCAGCTGCCTGGAAGCGTAAGCAATTACTTTATCATGCTGCATCAGAACACATCCTAACCCGACGCTTGAAGCATCGCAGTATATTGCATAACCCTCTAATCCTTCTGGAAAAGCTAATATTGGTGTTGAGGTTAGTCTGTTTTTCAACTCCTGAAAGCTCTGTTCACATGCTTAAGTCTAGTGAAATCTAGCTGCTTTCTGAGTTAACTTGTTCAAAGGCGCTGCTAAGGTGGAAAATCCTTCCACGAACCTTCTGTAATACCCAGCTAACCCTAGGAAACTATGTACCTCAGTTAGAGTGGTAGTTCTAGGACATGTTTTCACTGCTTCAATTTTCTACGAGTCTACCTGAATGCTAGCATCTGACACAATGTGGCCCAAAAAGGCTACTGAATTTAGCCAAAATTCACATTTAGAAAACTTCGCACACAACTGGCGATTCCTGAGAGTCTAGAGCACTGTTCGTAGGTGATCCCAGTGATCTGCCTCTGAGAGGGAATATACCAGAATATCATCAATAAATACTATCACAAACAGGTCCAGATACGGCCTGAAAAGGTTGTGCATCAAGTCCATGAACACTGCTGGAGCATTCGTCAGCCCGAAGGACATGACTAGAAATTCCAAGTGGCCATACCTGGTCCTGAAAGCGGTTTTTGGAATATCCCTCTCACAAACCCGAACCTGATGGTACCCTGACCTTAAGTTAATTTTTAAGAAATACCTTGCCCCCTGGAACTGGTTAAACAAGTCGTCTATCCTTGGAAATGGGTACTTATTCTTGATAGTAACTTTATTTGGCTGTTTGTAATCTATACACATATGGAGGGAGCCATCCTTCTTTCTCACAAATAGGACTGGTGCTCCCCATGGTGAAGTACTTGGCCTGATAAAGCCCTTTTCTAATAGAACATTCAACTGTTCCTTCAATTCTCTGAGCTCAGCAGGATCCATTCGGTACGGAGGAATAGATATAGGCTGAGTACCTAGTAATAAGTCAATTGCAAAGTAGATTTTCCATTCTGGGGTAATGCCAGGTAGTTCATCTGGAATTACATCTGGAAATTCATTAACTATTGGAATGGACTGAAGAGTCAGAGATTCTGCTTGGACATCCTGAACTCTAACAATATGATAAATACATCCCTTTGCTATCAATTTTCTCACCCGAAGATAGAAAATAAACCTACCTTTTGGCATGGCTGCACTACCTGTCCACTCCCGTACAACCTCCCATGGAAAGTGGAATTGGACAGTCTTGGTCCAACATTCAGCATTGGCATAGCATGGCGCCATCCAATCCATACCCATAATTGCATCAAAATCAATCATTTCTAGTTCTATCAAATCTTCTAAAGTCTGACAACCAGCAACTTCTACTGTGCACCCTCAGTAGACCCTCTTAGCTATGATGGAATCAACAACGGGTGTAGACACTGAAAAAGGTCACCGAACTAATTCCGGCGTGATATCAAACTTTCGAGCCACTAATGATGTAACATAAGACAAGGTGGATCTTGGATCTATCAATACATAAATAGAGGGAGAGAAAATGTCCAGCATACCTGTCACCACATCCGATGACGACTACGACTCTTGTCGTCCCGGTAAGGCATAAGTGTGATCTGGACCCACACCTGAGCTAGATGCCCCTAGTCTTCCTCGGCCTCTATAAGTTGGAGCTGAGGGCCTACGCCCTTCTAGAGATGCTAGGGCAGCGATCCTATGGAAGATCTATCCTGTCGGTGCCAATCACTCTAACCCCTGGCTGGACAATTCCTAATCTGATGACCCTCTTGTCCACAAGTATAACATGTTGTGGAACCATACCTGCATGCCCCGGAGTGACGTCGACTATAGACAGGGCAAAGAAGCACGGTGAATCTACTCTGCTCCACTCCTCTCTGTTGTTGTGAACCTACTAATCATGAGCTCTCGCTGGGTCCTAATTGCCCCCGATGACCAGATCCACTCCCCTGCTGTTGTTATGGATGTGGGTGTCTAGGTGGTCTGCCTAAAAATCGTGTCCTGGGTCCACCCTAGGACTCCGTCCGCATGTCACTAGGTCTGGCCCTACTGCGCTGCTCCTTATCTACCCTCCTTATCTCCCACTTCCATTGTCTGATCCCTTCAATATTCTGAGCAAAAGCCTGGACGTGGGCAATATCCATGTCCTCTCGTAGAGTGGCCGTAATACAAGTCTCCACATACTCTGGATTTAGCCTCATAATAAACCGATGAACTCTAGTCGACATGGTATCGACAAAATTTGGTGCATATCGGGCCAAGGAGTCAAACCTCATAGCATACTCCGGAAACTCATCGACCCCTACTCCAAATGTAGGAATAGGTCAACCCAGACCTGTCGAACTTCCCGTGGTAGGTAGTGATCCAGAAAGCCTCTAAAAAGCTGGGCCAAGTTGGAGCGGAAACATCTCTCCCTCGGGACCTCTCCCAACTCTCGTACCCATAGCCGAAATACTTCTAACTCAATCGACTCTGCAGGTGTAGCATGCATCACCCTAAAAATTTGCTGCATCTGATCCAAGAAATCTTGAGTGTCCTTCGCTCGAACCGTCCCTATAAACTTCGAGGGACTCAAGGCGAGGAACTCTCGGACCCTTGAACTACCAGGCCCCTCTGAGCACTCTACAACTGTGTGTGCCACTGGCTGATGCTGTGTAGCCATCATCTAAGCTAGCATAACAACATCACACCTAACCTCCTAATCTAATGGTACTGGTGTTAAGACTGCTGGAGCTGGTGCCGTCACATTTGCCACTCCAAGCTACCCTGATATGGTGGAGAGTGCTGGGGAGACCGAGATGAAGTCTCCCTGTCGCCCTCAGATCGGGCTGACTCTAACGGAGGCACCCTGCTAGTGCCTTCCCCTGCTACAACGTCCAATCTCCTACAAGTCGTGGGGTGTCGCGGGTCTGCCATTTCTCTGTAGATAAAAGAATATAGTAAGCTTAGGGACTCAACCCTATACTGTACAGCTCTATAGCACGACTGGATAAGAAGAAAAAGTAACCATCCTATCATGCCTCGCAGCCTCCTTCCTATAGAATGAGGTGCACAACACATCCATAGACAAGACTCTACTTAGCACGGCTTGTAGACTCCCTGGGATACGACCTACTCTGATACCAAGTTTTTCCTGCGCACCTTTGGAGGCATGACTGACACCTAGTTCGCTACTGGGTTCTAAAGTGACTAAGCTAAGTTGTGCACTACTGGTGCAGGCTCACTTCTCAATTCAAGAAAACGATGGGCTATGTCTCGGCTGTAAATACAACCTCCGGCCGACAAGGCCTTATAGCCACCTGGAAAAGAAAACAACTAACTCGAAACAGACAATAACAGGGAATCCTATGCGGGCCGACAAGGACACCATGATGTCTAGTTATGACTGTAAAGTAAATCCAGTACTAAGCTAAACTATAGCTGACAGGGCCGCTAATCTATTAGCTAAACAAGGCCTCACACAGCCAACACGTAATCTAAAATACATATAGTCCCCACACAACCAATAAAAGCTAACCACGGGGAAATAGAAACAATCTGCAAGCCTTTAGGAGTAATATGATGGTCAGGACAGGGCCCCGACCTACCTATAAATTGTACAGCGAAAAAGGAAGTAAACCTTCTGTCTACAAGCTCAAAAAGAAAGGAGCTAACTACTCTGGTGACACTAGCTGAAAGCTACAAAGGACCTACTCCTTGTCTATCCGCATCTGCAGGCAAGTAATGCAGCGCCCCAGAAAGGGCGTCAATACAATATGTACTGAATATGTAAGGGGATAATTGTAAATGACTGAAATAAAGAGATAAAACTGAGAATAACTGAAATGAAGGAATAGAGATCGTACCTGAGTAATAGAACATCTTACTGTCTAACTATCAATAACTAGAGCAAACATAAACCTTACCTGGACCCCATAAGCCGAAAGGTACAACCAGCACATAATCACCCACCTGGGGCTCCCATAAGCCCTGCTGAGTACACCTCAGTTTATATACCCCTATCCAAGGTCACACTGGTCAACTAATACCTATAGTCATCCTACCAATCCCCTGGGTATGCAACTGAGCCCGCTCGGACCCTAACTGTAACTGTGTCTGAGTCTGGTGGACTCCTGATATCTGCACTTGGGGCACCAGGCTCGGTAGGGGTGTATATAAGGCCAACAATGGCATATGAGGATCTGGAACCCCATCTTCATCCCTGGTTATCGACGGCATACATTTCCGTAGAGCAACGTCATCTTGCCCCTGGCGGGCGACGACACAGCTAATAACCCTGGGGTCAGCCATGGAGGCTATACAGGCATAATCCATCCCAAACTAGCATGGAATACTGAACTCAGCTAGTAACAACAACTAATCATAATATACATGATTTTGGTATTCTTACTAGGATTCAATTGAGTTATCATGCTAAGAAAACTAACATGCCGAAGGAAACTGCCTTAACATACTTCGTTCACTATTTACTGATTAACTAGCGAGTTTCAGCTCGTATTCAACTGCTCTTCTCAACTGAAATCGTATCATTGGAAGAATGAGGCTAATTTCAGTACTAAATTCGATAAAAACGATAACTTTATATAGAAATATTAACTATATTTCAACTTGACGAACACAGTCGAAAACTCATAATTTCTCGAGAATTTAGAAGGGAGAAATGTTGACTTTAAGCCTGTGATCGTATTGATACTAGTTTGGAGCAATTCCAACAACTTTAGTTTGGCGGGGTTACGATTCGCCGGGCGAATTTTGCGAAACTAACTACGCAGTAATGCTCCTTGCGGCCTTATACTTCGATACCCAAAGTTAATTCGGATTTGGATGGCATTTCGTAGCGTAAACAGAGGAGATTCTATCAATTCGTTCGTCTTCTCCCTATTCTAGTTGAATATAACATGTATATATTTAAAATAATGTAGGAAGGACCTATATATACTTGGACGGTGGATAGGAGTCTGTGGCACTGACCCTAACTCACCAATAGTTGGGAATGCCACGGAGCCCAATGCTGAGGGTAGAGTCCATGACACGCTGCCCTTTGGGTAGGTGGCCCGGCCTCCTCCCGTGCGGTCCCGACTCTGCGCTCGTCTAAACTTTCCCCGAGCCCCCTTCTCGTACGTATTATATTCTAAAAATCTTAACCAACGTATGACTAGGCCGTCTAAACATTAGAAACTTACACTGTGTAACACTTTGTTCAACTGTCGATAATCAACGCACATACGAAGGGAACCATCTTTCTTCTGAACAAATAAAACTGGTGCACCCTATGGAGACTAGCTCAGTCTAATGAAGCCCTCATCAAGGAAATCCTTTAACTGATCCTTCAACTCTTTTAACTCGGCTGGGGCCATTATGTAGGGAGGAATAGATATAGGCCGCGTATCGGGAAGAAGGTTGTTCGGGCTGTACGTGATGGGTATATAGCTACACGCAAGTGCACGTGGTCGAACAAGTAGTAAAATGGCTCAAGTAAGCCAAGTATCGATCCCACAGGGACTGGGCTAGGGTAACAATCTACTCAAGTGTCAATAAACCTTAACTCTAAAAATGCAGACAACAGTTTTAAGAAAAGTTTGGTATTTTGGTTTCTAATTTTATACTAATTATAAAACGAATATACAATTTGAGTCTGAACTATAAGTATGAGCATGCTGAGGTCAAACGAACATGTAGAGAAACGAATCATCAATACAATTTGGTTAATCTTTTCTCCGGTTTCTAGTCAAGAATTATTGCCAATGGATTAAAACTCTCGTATTTAACCCAACTTAAGAAGCATGCACCGTCCACCTACATTTCTGTGATAAAACGAATTTCATGTTATAGCCTTACAAAACCGATTCCTTAATTGACTAATACAACTTTCAGGTATATTTCTATCCTGAAGGTAAATTAATTCTCAATTTTCCTAAACTAAGAAAAGATCATATCCTTTCAATTCACAACTTTCCAATTTCTTGCTCTCTCGAGTGAAACCGGACTTTTTAGATATACATTAACATTGGCCACACACTAATGTAGTAAGAACAAGAACTAATAGAACAACCATGGAAGAAAAGATGAAAAACCAATTGATCAATAATTACATTTCAATACAATTATTCTTAACCTTAGCAAGAAGAGGATTTAGCCACTCATTTATGGATTAAACATCATTAAATGAGTGTTAATCATACAAGCAATTGAAATAAAGAAGAAGGAGATAGAGAAAAACCATGAGATTTTCGTCCCCTCAACTGCCTGTAACCCACGTTCTTGCTCCACCAAGTCAGAATTATTAAAAATGAACCTAAGTGTTCTATTTATACTTGTGGGAATTTTTCCCGGAATAACAAGCAACGTGTCACGGAGTGCATCGCGGAGCACTGCCTCCGTGACACGCCACCGATGCGGACCATTACTGGAATTTAGTCGTCCAGGTACTTAGGCCCAACATGGCACGACGTGCAACGCGGGGCTAGGCCAACGTGCCATGGCCCCAACGCACACCTCCACTGGAAATAGGCATAATTTCACCATCCAGGAAGAATGCATCTGCGATGGCAGCGTGACACGGCTCCATTGCGGAGCCCCTTTAATTTGTGCCTTCAAGTGCTTTTTCCTTTGCTAGCGTCCGAGTCCAATTTCGATCTTTCCCAACATGCATCTTAGCTCCATAACTTTATATTTTTTTCTGCAGAACAAAGCTAATCATGTTGGTTAGTATAAATTCACATTTTATTACAAATCACATGAGAATGTATAAACATCGATAGATAAATAAGGAAAAATTGACACATTTGAGTATCAGTTGGGCATATAAATTTGCCCAAGATCACTTACCCCACACTTAAATCCTTGTTCGTCCCCGAACAACAATCTTACACCTCATGCAATTTACACCCCATCCTGTCTACTTTGGTTCGACAATTCAAGCTACGGTCATACCAATTATTTAATACAGCAAATCATCAAAAAAACACGCATGGTCCTATCAATACAATGACCTTCAACACATTAAGACCTCCTAGACTCAAGAATCGACTCTCGATATTGGCAAACTCATGCAAATCAGCTGATCAAGATATCCGACACGAAATTTAATCTCTCGTCAAGCATGTGCCCTCACAACACAAGAGAATTTTCCCCTTTTTAATCACATGAACTCAAAAGATTACATGCAGGGGCATATAAACACAATTTCGCTCTCTCTCCCAAAAGAATTCACATGCATCATGTCATGAACCATAGGCTTGCCTTTAGTGTATTACTCCACTAATATAAGGAAATGTGATGTAGGATCACGTAGGACTTAACAGGTTGTAATGTAAGCTACGGAACTAGTAAATATTGGGCTAACCAATAATAGCCACTAGCATCCTTAAGCGCTTTTTCAATACATCCCATCAACCTCATGGGCATTGTTTCTTCCTTCGTCCTCCCATTCTTGAAGTCTGTCTTTATTTTGAACCATATCTTTAAGCACACTTGACTCAATAACAAAGATTATTTATACATCTTCATTATATTTAATTTATAGCAAGTGCACCTTCGACCTTTTCTTTCCTTTCATCACTCTGCTTTTCTTTTCTTTTCACCATTCTCACTCTTTGACACTGTGGGAAAATTATTTTCTTTTCTTAAGCGCTTAAGAGTTTTGGATCAAATTCATAGATAATAAAAAGAAGGGGTTAAGCTCGGTTTACACCTTTTTGACAAAAGAAAAATAGTAGGCTAAAGGCTCAATGGGCTAACTAGGGTGTACATTCAAGGTGGGTATGATAATGAAAAAGAGAAACTTTCGGTTAAAACAAAGAAATGCCTACATCCTTTCCTACAATACACGTCCTTCATTTCGTTTCGTACACACACCAGGCAAGTTCTATACACTTCACAATAGCATGGAAGAAACGAAACCTCACTATACGCTCATTTCACATGCTCAACTCAAGACATATTCACAGACTCTTCAATCAGCTAATTACAAGAATTCAAACATTAAGCCTCAATCACACTGAATCGACTCTATGGCCTAGGTATCTCAACATATTTACAAAGTTGCATGCTTTCATACGAATCACCTTTGCATTTCAAATATCATGTACAACTCGCAACCCGAATTTTGCAACCATAAAGTAACGACAGGTTTAGGATACAATCAACAAAAGAAAAACACAAAACTAAAAGATAAAATGAACAAAAGAAATCTACTCCTAACGACTACATTTCCCTTAAGACGGTCGTCATCCATCCATCATAGGGAATGGTCACTAACTACGACTTCGGTTCAATAGGACTATTCTCGGTAAAAGAACCGAAAACAAACACCGAGAAATCCAAAAATTTAAAAATTCAAAAAAAATTTAAAATATATTAATCATTTCGATAAAACAAAAATATGTACAAAACCGGCTAACAACATTCAACAGCACACAACAGCTTCACATTAATTACAATACAAAACATAAACATCACAATCACAGGGTCACTTTTTTCACAGGCACGACAACAGAACAGAAACATACATTAAAAACAACAGCAACCAACACCTAACTACTCCCACCCCACACTTAAATCGAACACTGTCCCTAGTGTTCACCAAAATTAGCATAGCACAAGAGTGGGTGGTGAAACTCCCTGATCAATCAAAGTATTCCACTTCTTCATTAGGTGCTGCTGCCGCATCTCCCATGTCTGAATCACCCCCATCGTCATCATCTGACTCCACATCGGAGTCGTCACGACGTGTCTCCTCATCTGTGGGGACATCATCATCCGTGGGCTCCACAAAAGCTGGCCCCACTCGGCATAGAGCCCTAGAATTTTCGCCAAAAGGGTAGTCTAGCTCGAGCTGCCACAGCTCCTCTTCTATTGCCGGCCTCCCGCCTATTCGCAGCTGGAACATCTGCATCCCGTACATACGAGCCATGTACTGATCATCCCGAGCATGTCACTCGGCTAGTATAAGAACTGGCCCGTGAGTGGTGTCGGGTGCCTTAGTTTTGGTGACATCTAAGGCCCGCCGCTCCATCTGCGGGATGTAGTCAAGGGCCTGTGCCTCAATATCCAGGCCCCTCAGGAACGTGGTGAGTAATCCACCAAACCCGTACATGTGCCCTTGAAGCAAACGGGCTCTCTTCATGGCGGAGATAATCACCGCCCCCACGTTGATCTCCAGCCCTTCCATCAGGGCGTATACCAAGCATACACGATCCCGGGTTACATCTATCATATGCACCCCCGGGATTAGGCAGGAACAAACAATCTTCAGCCATATCCTGGCTTCCCTGTTCGTCTGTGAGTAGGGCAAGGTCTGATGGTAGCCCCTCTCCTTATGCCTGCTCCAACGTGCTGTAGACCGGGTTCCACACAAAGTGCGTCTGATGTCTGCATATGGTGGAGTGATATTCAGCTGTCGAAGCACATGGGCGTCTATGTCCCGCGCCCCTAAGATAGCATTAAGGTGGTGGCGCTCAAAAGTGACTATTTGCCCCCTTATCTTGATGGTGTGACTTCTGAGTGTCGGGTTCCAGTTGGCGTAGAATTCCCTAATCAGGTGCAGGTTGCATTCCTTGGGCTCTTCAAAGATGAAGTTCAGCCCGGCTGCCTCGATCCTGTGGACAATCCTGGGGAACTCTTGTGCCAACGGTTCCCTGTCAATGTGTTCTTCGGGGAAGTATTTGCTTTCCTTATGCTTCGCGTACCATTTCTTCCCCTCCTCTGTCACCCATATAGTTCCATATTGACGGCTTTGGCCGCGTGGAACCGCTGGTGCTGCTGGGACTGTTGTTCCCAGTCTGATTCTTTTTTTTTCGCTGCCTGATGTTGATGCGCCTTTTCCCTTGTCTTGCCTGCTTGTCATTGTTCCTGTCAAACCAAACAGACAGTCCCCATGTCATTCCAATTAAAATTAGCTTCGACTAAGGTTGGGTTAAGCTAGGCTACCCCACACTTAGTCTCTAGCCAAAATCACACATTACGGCAATATCGTTCTTATTTCCACAAACAAACAACAAAACATAACAATTATGCTTAGTGCATTCAGAGAATTCGACGGTATACGTTCTATGTACTACTCAGACTTCGTATAGCTAGTCACAGTAATGACCATCGATAACATTTCATCACATAGCACTTAGCACGGAGAAACAAAAGAAAATTTTAACTACATGAACCTATACAATTCACCCATTTCTTGCATCTCACAATTTAGCTACCCCGAAAATCCATCGGTCTTTTACCATATTAACAGTTAGCAAAACCAACTCATCTCACCCAACATACACAACCCAGCAAGAAATTCAACGTTAAACTAAATTTTGCCTTTTTAAACTCAAATTCAAGCCCTAGCTATGATTTTACAAAAATTCGATTAAGCTATGTAATTATCGAGTTCAGCCAATCACAATGATACTTCGAACGTCAATCAACAGTAATTCAATTGAATTTAAGCTTAATTTCTACTTAGGGCAGGTTTTCCTCACTTCCTAAGCTAAAAATTGGGAAAAATAAGGTAAGAAATGAGATGAAGTTAATAAACATACCTTAAATTCGATGATATCGAAGAAAAGTTGATAAACTTGAACTCCTAGGCCGTGTCACGTTGGGGCAGGGGGGGATTTTGGGTTGTTTGTCGCGGAGGAGGTGAGGAATGGGAAAAAATGAGGGAAAATCAGGGTTAAAAGGGGGGTTTTCACGCGGGTCACCCGGCGACCCGGTGTGATCTGTCGCGAAATACACCTCAACGTGTCACGGAGGGTAACGCGGAGCATGCCCTCCGTGACACGGAGCCATCACGCAGGTGTTCTGGAATTTGTAAAAATTCCAGAATTACCTTCAACATGTCACGGAGGGTAACGCCGGAGGCCCTCTTCCGTGACACAGAGCCATCGCGTGGGCTCACTGTTTTGCCACTTTTCATTATTTTTCATACCTCGGTTTTTCCTTTGCGATCCTTTGCATATTTATCCTCCGTTCAACCTGAAATTCATCTCACAACAAGAAATTGGTTAGAATTATAGGTTTCAATTAAAATCAAAAAGTTTGTTTTTAATTATTTTAGTATTTTTTCTTTTTTTTCTTATTCTATGAAATCTAATAAAATATTACACAGAAATTTCACGGGTTGCCTCCCGTGCAGCGCCTTGTTTACCGACGCGGCTCGACGTCCTTTAGCTCAGTCATCTTCTAGGGTGACAGACTTTTTCTCTTGACCACCGTCCTCACCCCAGTAGTGCTTACATCTTTGCCCGTTGGTTTTCCCAATAACTCTCCTGACTCAACTATCTGGACAACATCAACTCGATCAATCACGTTGATCACCGAGAGTTCCTCGTACACAATCGGGAGCTTGGTGGCCTTGTATACATTAAACACTTCTACCTTATCGTGTGCTCGCATAGTTAGTTGCCCTGCAGCTACATCAATCAGTGCTTTCCTGGTCGCCAAGAAAGGGCGTCCCAAAATAAATGGGACTTCCTCGTCTGGCTCAAAATACAGCACGACGAAATCTACCGGGAAGATAAGGGAGCCCACTTGCACCAGCACGTCCTCCACAATGCCATCAGGTCTGGCTAAGGAACGATCCGCTAGTTGCAATATCACTGTTGTTGGTCTAGGACTCCCTAGACCCAACTTCTTGAATACCGATGACGGCATCAAATTAATGCTCGCTCCCAAATCACATAATCCGCGAGCTCGGATACTCTGCCCAATTGTAATTTGTATAGTAAAGCTCCCAGGGTCCTTGAGCTTTGTGGGCAACCGGTTTTGTATCCGGGAAGTGCACTCCTTCGTAAGAGCCACCGTAGCATACTCAGTCAACCGACTTTTGTTCGCCACGATGTCCTTAATATACAATGCATACTTCAGCACTCCCTGCAAAACATCATCAAGAGGTAAGTTAATATGTACCTGTTTCAGCACCTCCATGAATTTCTTGAAACACGCCTCCTCCTTGTGTTTCTTTAATCTTTGAGGGAACGGGGGTGGTGGTCTTTCTGGTTTAGCCTCCTTTTTCTTCCCCCTTTCATCACTTTGCTCCCTCTCAACTTCTGCTGCTCCCGATTGTTGAGGTGGTCTTTCTGGTTCCACCTCTTTAAGCTGCAAACCACTCCTTGTGGTCACTGCATTCACTTGCTTGGGGTTGGGATCCGTGTCGCTCGGGAGTCCTCCTCTAGGCCTGGTGTTTTGGGCTCCAGTAAATTGCCCAAATTGATACTCCAGTGCCTTAGTAGCTAACTGGTTTTCTTTACCTCGACTGCCAATTTCATATAGTCAGCCTGCAATTGAGGTTGGTTAGCTATCATTGTCTTGAACATCTCCTCAATGCTGGGTGATGGTGGTGGTGGAGGTGCATTGTTGCTTCTATTTTGTGCCTGATAGTTCTGCTGCCCTCCTTGATTCCTCTACGCCCGCTGACTCGAACTCTGCCCTTGATGGTTGTTGCTACCCCAAGAGAAATTTGGGTGATTCCTCCAGTTGGAATTGTAGTTGTTTCCATACTGTAGGTGGTTGTTCCTCTGTACATTTCCCACAAAGTTCACCGAATCAGGATTTTCTCCACAACACTCAGCTGAGTGCTCACTACTCCCGCACACTTCACACCAAATCTGCTGCATTACATTCACTGGGGCTTGAGTCTGGTTCATGGTCATGTTACTGAAGTGGGTGTTGAGTTGATTCTGTAAAGCAGCTATCTGTGCAGCAATAGCTGTAAAACCATCCACTTCTAGGACTCCTGCTACTTTCCTTGTTCCTCCTCTTGATGAATCAGCATTCCACTCCGGATTTCCCTGCGAAATACGATTTAACAAGGTATACAGCTCCTCATAAGTTTTCTCCAATGCTTGTCCCCCAGCTGCTGAGTCTAGCAAGATTTTTGTGTGGGGTTCCAAACCCTCTATAAAAGTGTGCACCAGCACATCATTGGATTGGTGATGATGAGGACAATCCCGCAACATAGACTTGAATCTCTCCCAAGCCTGATACAGATTCTCTCCCTCTCTCTGTTTAAAACTTAGAATTTGACTTCTAAGTCTTGCTGTTTTACCGGATGAAAAAAATCGTATCAAGAATTTCCTTGCAAGATCATCCCACGTAGTAATAGAATTAGGTGGCTCAGATTTCAACCACCTCTTGGTTTCTCCCAAAAGTGAAAATGGGAACAATGTAAGCCTGACATAATCTGATGACACTCCAGGGGATGTAAGTGTCACTTATCTCCAAAAAATTTTGGAGATGTTGTTGTGGATCCTCATGAGGGAGACCTGTGAACTGCCCGCTAGTGTGCAGCAATTGCACCATGTTTTGTTTGAGCTCGAACCTCCCTCCTGGCTCAGGTTTGCGGATGCTAGATGTGACATTGTTAGCATGTGGGATTGCCACCTCGCGAACCAGCCTAGCTGCCATTTCCTCGGGCACTAACATTGCCCTTACAACTGGTGGATTCTGTTGTTGCTCCATGATTGTTCGTCTGAGCAACTGCAGCTTTTTCTCTAGAGCTTCTCTCCTTTGACGATGAAATTGTCTTTCAAGCTCTAAATATGAGTCCACCAGCTCCTTGTCTCTTGCCAGTGTTCATAGAAATTAGTATCTGCAAAATACAGGATAAGACCAAGTTGTCAACACTAAGAAGAAATAATTAACTAACACTTAAGAAAAATTTACCAATTGCCAGTCCCCGGCAACAACGCCAAAAACTTGTTCGGGCTGTACGTGATGGGTATATAGCTACACGCAAGTGCACATGGTCAAAAAAGTAGTAAAATGGCTCAAGTAAGCCAAGTATCGATCCCACAGGGACTGGGCTAGGGTAACAATCTACTCATGTGTCAATAAACCTTTACTCTAAAAATGCATACAATAGTGTTAAGAAAAGTTTGGTATTTTGGTTTCTAATTTTATACTAATTGTAAAACAAATATACAATTTGAGTCTGAACTATAAGTATGAGCATGCTGAGGTTAAACGAACATGTAGAGAAACGAATCATCAATATAATTTGGTTAATCTTTTCTCCGGTTGCTAGTCAAGAATTATTGCCAATGGATTAAAACTCTCGTATTTAACCCAACTTAAGAAGCATGAACCGTCCACCTACATTTCTATGATAAAACGAAATTCATGTTTTAGCCTTACAAAACCGATTCCTTAATTGACTAATATGACTTTCAGGTATATTTCTATCCTAAAGGTAAATCAATTCTCAATTTTCCCAAACTAAGAAAAGATCATATCCTATCAATTCACAACTTTCCAATTTCTTGCTCTCTCGAGTGAAACCGGACTTTTCAGATATACATTAACATTGGCCACACATTAATGCAGTAAGAACAAGAACCAATAGAACAACCATGGAAGAAAAGATGAAAAACCAATTGATCAATAATTACATTTCAATACAATTATTCTTAACCTCAGCAAGAAGAGGATTTAGCCACTCATTTGTGGATTAAACATCGTTAAATGAGTGTTAATCATACAAGCAATTGAAATAAATAAGGAGATAGAGAAAAACCCTGAGATTTTCGTCCCCTCAATTGCCTGTAACCCACGTTCTTGCTCCACCAAGTCAGAATTATTAAAAATGAACCAAGTGTTCTATTTATACTTGTGGGAATTTTTCCCGGAATAACAAGCAATGTGTCACGGAGTGCATCGCGGAGCACTGCCTTCGTGACACGCCACCGACGCGGACCCTTACTGGAAATTAGTCATCCAGGTACTTAGGCCCAACGTCGCACCGCGTGCAATGCGGGGCTAGGCCAACGTGCCACGGCCCCAACACGCACCTCCATTGGAAATAGGCATAATTTCACCATGCAGGCAGAATGCATCCGCGATGGTAGCGTGACACGGCTCCATCGCGGAGCCCCTTTAATTTGTGCCTTCAAGTGCTTTTTCCTTTGCTAGCATCCGAGTCCAATCTCGATCTTTCCCAACATGCATCTTAGCTCCATAACTTTATATTTTTTTCTGCAAAACAAAGCTAATCATGTTGGTTAGTATAAATTCACATTTTATTACAAATCACATGAGAATGTATAAACATCGATAGATAAACAAGGCAAAATTGACACATTTGAGTATCACTTGGGCATATAAATTTGCCCAAGATCAAAGGTCAATACCGAAGTTGATCTCCCGCTTAGGAGGAATACCTGGCAAATCAACAAGAAAGACCTCTGGATACTCACGTACCACTGGAACTGACTGGATAGTCGGGGTCTCGAACTCAACATCCTTGACCCTGACAAAATGATACAAGCAACCCTTAGAAATCAACTTTCTGGCCTTGAGGTAGGAAATCAAGCGACCTACAGGCACAACTGAACTGCCCTTCCATTCTAAGACTGGCTCACCCGAAAATCTAAACTCTACTGACCGGGTCCTACAATTAATGGAATCATAACAAGCATACAAGCAATCCATGCTGAGACTAACATCGAAATCGGTCATGGCTAACTCTATCAGATCTACTGAGATGACCTTATGGAGGACCAAGATCGGGCAATCTCTAATACACCCATCTAGCTGTAACTGAGTCACCTATAGGAGTAGAAATTGAAAAGATTCTGACAAGACATCGGGACTGACTCCAAATCTACTGGCTACATAAGGCGTCACAAAGGACAAGGTGGCCCCTAGATCCAACAGAGCATAAACATCAACATGGAAGACTCATAACATACCAGTAACCACGTCCAGGGAGACCTCCTGCTCCTGACGGGATGCTAGGGCATAGAATCTATTCTGGCTCTGACCGTCAGCTACACTGGTAGATGCCCCCTGATGTGTTGAGCGAGAGGGTGGGGCTGCTGGGCTAGAAACTGGGCCACAGCCACCAACCTGATCCTGTCTCGTTGCTGGACAATCTCTAAGCATGTGTCCGGGTTGCCCACACCCTAAGCACGCACCCAACCCTGCCAAGCACTGGCCTGCATGCCCTCGGCCACATCTGTGACAAGCTGGAACACCTAAATCTGTGGGCCTGCTGCTCCGACCCCTCGAGCCTGATGCTCGCCCTCTATGATCATGCCTAGGCTGTGATGGCACACTCAAGGCTAATAGAGCCTGGGCAAATCATCTCTGTTGGGTCTGTTGACGGTGCCTACCTCTTGACCTAAGCTGAGGAAATCTGTGATCATCAGTCCTGGCCCTCTTGGCCTCTCTCTCTCTCTCCAATGTGTCGCCTCGATCCACTGGGCGTACAACACCATCCAAGGAAAGTCTATGTCCTGATCGAGCATAGAAATCCTACATTCCTTATCCAAGTAACCTACTATCCCATGCACAAACCTGCTCACTCGCGCCCTCTGGTAAGTCACTAACTCAAGAGCATACTTTGATAGGCGGGTGAACTCAAGGGAATACTTTAGTACTATCATCCTCCCTTGCTTCGGATTTATGAACTCAGCTGCCTTCAGCTCCCTCATCTCTCGAGGGAAGAACCGATCCAGGAATGCAACACAAAACTCTTCCCAAGTGACCGGACCTGCTCCGGTGACCCTGCTATCTTTCCATTGACGTAACCAGATATGTGCAACCCCCTTAGACTGATAGGAGGCCAACTCTGCACACTCAACACTACTCACCCCCATGACGTGGGTGATCTTGATGACCTCATCCATGAACTCATGTGGGTCCTCATCTACCTTGGACCCAAGAAACTCCGGTGGGTTCATCCTCAAGAAGTCCCTAACTCGAACCGCCGCTGCACTTCCATTCTACGGAACATGCTCAACAGCATGTTGATTGACCTGAGCGGTCAAGGCCTGCGCAAGCATTTGGAAAGAGGTCCAAAACTCAGCATGGGCGGTTGGCTCTAATGCCTGAGGCTCTTGAACTGGTGGAACCTGCTGATGCCCACGACCCATTCCATCCTCGTGGCCTTCACAATCTCCATTTCTCCACTCGTTCACTCTTCGGGGACCCATACTCTGCAATCTCGAATAGCACGAATTAGAGGGATAGAAAGACTCCACATCGCACGACATAGATAATGAAAGATGGGAACATTTCCTAAAACATTTCGTAGCCTCTTCATCATAAGTGTGGCGTGCTTCACACTTATGAAAAGGACTCTACTTAACGCAGCTTTCAGACTCCCTAGGACACTTCAAACCTACGGCTCTGATACAAAGTTTGTCACGACCCGAACGGAAGCCTAGATCGTAGACACGGGACAAGGGACCCCGAAGGACCCCAAGTCAACCCATAACATAAGCATACAACTAACTTATTCGAAAACTGAAGAAAAAAGGAATATAATTTGATCGGAAGTCTAAAGCAAAATCACATAAGAATAAACATCCGAAACTAAATACATGACTAAGTCTGACAAGCCTCTAATCTGGACGATTGATGGGACAATAACTAGCTCCACCATGCTAAAACTGAAATATATAGAAGAAACTGAAAGTCTAGTTCTCAGAGAATGAGGACTCACCAACTATAAATAAGTGCAACATTGAATAAGCTGACTAAGATTGGGGCTGAAGCTGCGAGCCAGGTACTGTATCATAAAACGATACAGCATAGAAAGTATGCAGTAAGTACGTGGAATGTACCGAGTATGCAAGGTAAGTAAAACCACTATAATAAGTAAAATCATCTAAACAAATCATTTCAGAACATAAGCTTTTAGAAAATTGAGAGAACTCACATGCATACTTTCGAAATCATAATCCCTTCATGATGTGAGAATTCATAACTTTATAAAATCAACTAATTCAAATGACTCAAAGCTGAGATGCAACATTTATAGAAAAGCTTAACATTGAGTCAAACCTTACTTTTACAACATGCATGCATACATAGTAATCATGAGTAGTGAATATGAAAATCCGAATCATATGGACAATGGGAGACTCGACACTTAACCGACATACAATGATAGAGCTTACGTGGTCCCGACTAATACACTTAAGTGGGCAGAGCCATCCAAAACCTTGCCAGGGCTGAGGACGCTACCATGATATCCATATCAAGCTCATGGTCCATTAAGGCAGGGGATATCTCACAAGGAAGTCCCAATTATAATAGAATCAACCTACATTAGCGCGTAGTTTTGGGGCATAGGGTTGTCGACCCTTAGCCCGCTCAGTGCTAGACTCTTCTCTCAAAACATGCAATGCTCTACATACTATATAACGAAGCCCAACATTGTCTATTGACGAAGCTCAACATGAAATCATGCGTGACTCAACATCGTATGCAACGAAGCTGAACATTATCTATTGACAAAGCTCATTAATGAAATCATGCATAGACTGGAGATCATATGAAAATGAAGCTCAACATTGTCCTTTGACAAAGCTCAATGGTGCCATACATCTCAATTATAAATTCATGCATCTGAGAAGCTTTATTTTGAAACATACCACAAGCTCAATCATAGGTGGGAGCATCTACTCTAAATCATGTGGTAAGCTACATGTAGAAGTATTTACTCGACATACCACAAGCTACAATTTATAATAAGAATTGGGAAATTTCTCTTTAAACAATGTGGTAAGCATATGTTGGGAAAATCATCACTTTTATCAACATGTGGGTATTACCCAAGGCTCTATCTTTCTAGAATCCAATCGATTATCTAGGAGACAACATCAAAATCATGGGTAGTTTTAGAAACATACTTTTCATCATCAGCTTCATCACCACTACAAATTTACCATAAATCACTCCTTTTATGAACTCTTCACCCATGGGCAATTTAGATTCAATTTTTAGAAAAAACAATTTTATAAGAGAGAAGAGTTAGAATCCGCCCAAGCTTCATAAATCACCAATATCAACTCAATCTAATCATACCCGTGAATATAAAATTCATGCAATTGATCAAAACCCCATAATTGATTATTCATAATTTAACACTAATTGATAGGAATTGGGCATGGGTGTGGAAGAAAGACACCCATTAAAACCCTACATACTTGGAATTGAGGAACTCTATCACCCACCAATTGCCAAAGATCATATTCCAAAGGAAACCTTGAATTTGCCATTGAATCACCTCCTTCAAGCCTTCAACCTTGCATGCATGGGGAGTATGCCCTTAGAATAGGTCTTCCCCAACTAAAGCTCCTTCAAAACGAGCCCTAAATGACATAGTATAGAGCCTTAGGACTAGGAAATGACAGAAATTCTCTTACTAAAATCGCATAAAAAATTGCACTGGACAATCCCACGATTGAACCAACAGACCGTGGGAAGGTAGCACAACTCATGGTATACGCCCGCGGTCGAGACTGCCAAACTTATCAGTTTTTGATTTATACCCACGGCTCGACAGGACGAGCCGTCCTTACAAACAACGGGCCGTGGTTTCAAAACATCTTAGCCAGTGCGCAGATCCAGTTCCTTCCCACGACCACTAACAATGGGTCGTTCCTTCTCACAACGGGTCATTGTGACGCTCGTGGTCCAGACTACCACCAGGCTTGACTTCACACCACGACCACAAACAATGGCTCGTGGTTTGTTACCACGAGTCATTTTGTGGCTCGTCCTACAACATTTTTCCCAAATTTCAGCATTTTGAATTTTTTAACTCCCCAGGTTTATTCTTAAGCACTTCTGGGGTATTACAGAAAGACGCAATGTTGTTAGTCATGATGAAGAAAATGGAGTTGTTGACGAACTATATGAAGGGTTTCCATGCTAGATGTAGCCAAGCCAACCATGACTATGATTATGTCTATTATGGAAACCAAGGTTGGAATAATGCTCGATTAGTCGATACGAGTAGTAAAGGGAGCAATGAGTCGGTCCCACCTCATATGGAAAGTACTCTAGAAGTGGTGCTTGAAAAGGTTCTAGCGACTGAAGAGGGAGTTCAAGATTTACGGAGTTAACTCTTGGACCTAACAACAACTGTAAAGAGTCATGATGTCATCATTCAACAATTAGAGGAGCAGATGAATGAGTTAGCATCTAAGATGGAAGCTCAAACAACAGAAAACAACATGGCTCCAATGCAGGACATTGTAGAGAATGATATATTCAAATGGAAAATTGAGGAAGAGGTTGTTGGAGAACTTATTGCTGATGTTTTCTTGAAAGGTGAAGAACTCGAGGAGGTTCATCATGTGTGTAAGGAGATAAGAGATTATTTGTTCCCACAAAGAAAGCTGGACCTTGATTTGAAGAATACTACAACCCCTCCATCACAGCCATCTATTGTGATCCCACCAAAGTTGAAGCTCAAACCCTTGCCCACTCACCTATAATATGCGTACTTGGGAGTGAATGAAACGCTCTCGGTTATCATTTCAGCAAAGATCACTCCGTTGAAGGTAGATAAACTCATTGAGGTGTTGAAAAGGCATATCTGAGCTATAAAATGGTCAATAGCTGATATCATTGGTATCCCTTCGGGGATTTGCACTTACAAAATCAATCTTCAAGAAAATTGTAGCCCATCAGTTGAACATCAAAGAAGGTTGAATCCACCTATGCAAGAGGTGGTCAAGAAAGAGATTATAAAATGTCTAGATACAGGGGTGGTGAATCCTATCATAGACAGTAGTTGGGTAAGCCTGGTACAGTGTGTGCCCAAAAAAGGAGGCATCACGGTTATTCTAAATGAAAAGAATTAATTGATAGCTACTTGTCCAGTCATGGGATTGATATTTTGCATGGATTACCGTAAGTTAAACTCCTGGAAAAAGAAGGATCATTTCCCAGTGCCATTCATAGACCAAATGTAAGACCGACTAGCCTGTAAAGAGTACTACTATTTCATGGATGGATACTTAGGATACAATCAAATCTCAATCACACCTAAGGATAAATAAAAAGCCACATTTACGTATCCCTATGGAACTTTTACATTCAAGTGGATGCCTTTTGGTGTTTGCAATGCCCCGACCACATTCCAGAGATGCATGATGTCCATCTTTCCTGACATGGTGGAAGATACTATGGAAGTCTTCATGGATGACTTTTTAGTTGTGGGGGACTCATTTGATGAATGCTTGACACATTTAGATGAGGTATTAAAGAGATGCACAAAGACGAATTTGGTCCTAAATTGGGAAAAGTGTCATTTCATGGTCAAATATAGGATTGTATTGGGACACAAAATTTCTAGAAAAGGGATTGAGGTGGATTAAGACAAAGTGAATGTCATTGCTCAGTTACCTCCACCGTGCACCGTGAAGGGTGTTAGGAGTTTCCTCAGACATGCGGGTTTCTACCACCGTTTCATTAAAGATTATTCTAAGATAGCTCATCCCCTATTACCGCTGTTGGAGAAAGAGGCTAAGTTCAATTTTGATGAGGATTGTTTGAGGGATTTTGTGGAGTTGAAGGAGAGATTGATTTCCTCTCCAATCATTGTAGCACCTCATTGGTCAAAACCCTTTGAGCTCATGTACGATGCAAGGGGGTAGCATTAGGAGCGATCCTTAGTTAGTGAAGAGACAAAATCTTCCACCCAATATACTATGCTAGTAAAGCTCTAAACAATGCACAAACAAACTAAACAGTAACGAAATAGGAGCTCCTAACTGTTGTGTTTGCATTTGAAAAATTCTAGGCGTACTTGCTAGGAACTAAAGTTGTGGTGCACACGGACCATGCAGCACTCAGGTATTTAATGTACAAGAAGAATGCTAAACCAAGATTGATTAGGTGGGTGTTGTTGTTGTAGGAATTCAACTTTGAGGTGAAAGACCATATGAGATGTGAGAATCAAGTGGCCGACCATTTATCGCGCCTAAAAAAAATGGGCAGCCAGGAACACAAGAGGAGATCAATGATGCCTTTCTGGATGAGCGAATCTTAGCTACAACCCATAACCTGACACCGTGGTTTGCTGATTTTGCTAATTACCTAGCCAGCAACCTTGTACCCGAAGGATTGAATTTTCAATGAAAGAAAAATTCATGCATGATGTCTGGAAATTCTTTTGGGATGAACCTTATATCTTCCAAAGTTGTGCAGATGAGTTAATACTAAGGTGTGTTTCAGAAGTGGATATGGTCGCAATTCTAGAGGCTTGTCACTCTTCTTGTCTAGGAGGTCATTATGGGAGTGTGCGAACACCAGCCAAGGTGTTGCAATGCAGGTTTTATTGGCCTACCTTACATCAAGATGCACATGACTTTGTGAAGTAATGTGATCGATGCAAGAGGACATGGATTATTTCAAGGAGGTATGAACTTCCGCTAACACCAATCTTAGAGGTTGAGTTGTTCGATGTATGGGGGATCGACTTTATGGGTCCTTTTGTAAGTTCTTATGGGAACAAATACCTCTTTGTGGTGGTGGATTATGTTTCCAAATGGGTGGAAGTTGTTGTATTACCTAACAATGAAGCGAGAAGTGTAAAATATTTTTTAAAGAAACATATCATCTCGCAATTTGGTACCCCTAGAGCTATCATTAGCGATGGAGGCTCTCATTTTTGCAACCGGGTGTTCAGCATAATACTAGCTAAATATGGTGTGAAGCATAAAGTGGCCACCCCGTATCACCCGCATACCAGCGGACAAGTGGAAGTTTCAAACCAAGAAATAAAGTCCATCTTGACTAAAACAATCAATTTGAATAGAACAGATTGGGTGCAGAAGTTAGATGATGCATTGTGGGCATATCGGACTACATTTAAAACATCGATTGGAATGTCTCCTTACCAGATGGTGTTTGGTAAATCATTTCATCTCTCGGTGGATCTAGAACACAAAGCTTTATGGGCATTGAAAAGTTTAAACCTAGAATGGGGAAGAGCTATCCAAGGTTGAATTCATTATTTACATGAGATGGATGAATTCAGAATGAAGGAATATGAGAATGCAGCAATTTGCAAAGCCAAAATGAAATACTATCATGACCAAGAAGTGTTTCAACATAATTTTGTTCCAGAGGATTGGGTGCTACTGTTCAATTCCCGACTACGGTTATTCCCTGAAAAGTTAAAGTCTAAATGGTCAGGGCCTTTTGAGGTGACTCAGGTGTATGCGAATGGAGCCATCAAACTCCATAGTGAGAATGGAAGAAAGTTCAAATTAAATGGTCAATGGGTTAAAAGATATTTGGTGGTGTTGGAAGAAGTTAGCCGAACGGAGGTGGTGTATCTGGATGAGTCGTAGGCCTGGAGGAACTTTTATCGTGCCACGACATTAAATAAGGCGCTCCTTGGGAGGAAACCTAACCATTTTCATTTTCTTCTTATATGTTTTGTTGTTTTTGATTTTTTTAGGATGGAAGGGTGCACTACAAGAAGAGTAATAGACCGGCGTTGCAACCGGTGAAACGCCGATCGAATTTTGTGAAGCGCAATTCATGTGCCGACCTGCCTAGTGCACTGAAGGATTCAAGGCAAAGTGGTAACCCAAAAGAGCAAACTGCACATGGTACTTCGTGAAGCGCCGCTGGGGTGCCGATCCTATCTAGTAAATTGAAGGTTCAAAGGCGAACCGGCGGCTCAATCGGTGAAGTGCCATGTCAAAGCGTGAACCGCCGGTTCCTCGCCGCTATCAACCAGAGTACCTGGCAATGGATCAGGGATCAGTCCCTCATCCGGTGAAACGCCGGCAGCAATTCGTGAAATGCCAATCAACCGCAAAACTTGCACTCAGAGTCATGTTCAAGTAATGTTAGCGGCAGACACATCGGCGAACCGATGGCTCATTTTTCGCGACCGCCTATGTGGCCCCTGCTGGAAAGACCCTATTTCAAAAATCCCCAAAAACTCTTCCATTCTTCTATTTTCTTTCATATCCTCCCCATATCGCCCTTTCCCCAAAAGACCCGTTACTTCCCACCTAATACTTATTAATAACTACTATCCCAAGCACCCATTCAACTTGAAAGGTCCTAATAATACTGGTAATCCTTTGCTTTGGTTATGTCTATTATATTTTGTTTTTTCCCTTTGCTATATGTGAGTGAATATTGTTTTATTTTTGTCACTAAGTATCTGGGTTTAACATGTGCACCCAGATGAATTGCCCAATGATAGATTGATTGACACCTTTCTTAAGGGAAATTTATCCTTTATGCGGAGATATGAGTGTGATTGGTTGGCATTTATATGGAGGTGATTGGTGGGTGAATAAATGCAGAACGGCGGCTAGCGGATCACCAATGGTGGTTCACTGGTGAAACGTGATCACTAAAATGAAGAAAACATGCGGGTCACCCGGCAACCCGGTGTGACCCATCACAAAATATAGGGAAACGTGTCACGGAGTGCATCGCGGTGCACTGCCTCCGTGACACGGAGCCATCGCGATGGCTCACTGGAATTTTTTAAAAATTCTAGATTAAACCTCAACGTGTCACGGAGGGTAACGCGGAGGTCCTCCTCCGTGACACGGAGCCATCGCCCAAGTTCACTGTCTCTTCATTTTATTCATTTTTTCATACCTTGCCTTTTCCTTCACGATTCCGTGCACATTTTTCTCCGTTTGACCTGCCAATCACCTCACTAAACAAAATTGGTTAGATTAATAGATTTCACTACTAAAATGAAAAATACTAACTAAAACGAAAAATTTGTACTAAATCAAGAAAAAGAAAATTAAAATAAAATCTAATTACACTTTACAAAATAAAAGAAAAAAAAATATATATATATATATATATATATATTTTTCACGGGTTGCCTCCCGTGCAGCGCCTGGTTTACCGTCGCGGCTCGACGTCCTTTATGCTCAATTGTCCACTAGGGTGATGGACGATTTCTCACGATCATTGTCCTCCCCCCAGTAGTGCTCACCCTTATCTGGTGGTCTTCCCATCAACTCTCGGGAATCATTCATTTGTTTAGCATTCCCATGATCAATTACATTGATCACCAAGAGTTCTTCATTCACCATGGGAGCTTGGGTGCTTTGTACACATCGAACACCTCTACCTTGTCATGTGCTTGCATTGTATGTTGACCCGCAGCCACGTCGATTAATGCTTTCCCGGTTGCCAAGAAGGGTCGTCCCAAAATAAATGGGACTTCCGAGTCTGGTTCAAAATCTAGAACAATGAAATCTACTGGGAAAATGAGGGATCCCACTTGCACAAGCACATCCTCAACAATGCCATCCGGCCTAGCTAAGGATCTATCTGCCAACTGCAAGATTACGGTTGTAGGTCTAGGACTCCCTAGACCTAACTTTCTGAATACCGAAGATGGCATCAGATTTATGCTCGCCCCCAAGTCACACAATCCACGAGCTCGGATACTCTGCCCAATAGTAAGCTGGATAGTAAAACTTCCAGGGTCTTTTAGCTTCGTAGGCAGTCTATTTTGGATCCGGGAAGTGCATTCCTCCGTCAAAGCTACCGTGGCATACTCAGTCAAATGGCTTTTGTTGGCCACGATGTCTTTAATATATTTGGCATATTTTGGCACTCCCTGCAAGACATAAACAAGAGGTAAATTAACATGTACCTGTTTAAGCACCTCCATAAATTTCTTGAAACACGCCTCCTCTTTGTGTTTCTTGAGTCGTTGAGGGAACGGGGGTGGAGGCCTTTCTGATTCAGCTTCTTTGGGCTTCCCCCTATCCGAAGTTTGCTCTCCCTCAACATCTACTGCTCCTGACTTTTGAGGTGGTATCTCCGGTTCCACCTCCTTCAACTGCAAACCACTCCTTGTGGTCACTGCATTTACCTGCTTCGAATTAGGATCCGTGTCGCTAGGCAGTCCTCCTCTGGGCCTTGTGTTTTGGGCACTAGCAAATTGCCCAAATTGATACTCAAGAGCCATGGTCGCTAACTGATTATTTTTCACTTCGGCTACCAATTTAACATAGTCAGCCTGCAATTGCGCCTGATTAGCGATCATGGTCTTGAACATCTCCTCAATGCTAGGTGATGGTGGTGGAGGAGGGGCATTGTAATTTCTGAATTGAGATTGGTAGTTCTGTTGCCCTCCTTGATTTCTTGGCATCCCCTGACCCGAACTTTTGCCTTGTTGGTTGTTGCTACCCCACGAAAAATTTGGATGGTTCCTCCAATTTGAGTTGTAGTTGCTACCAAACTGCTGCTGATTTCTTTGTGCATTGCCCACAAAGTTAACAAAATCTGGGTTTGCTCCACAGCACTCAGCTGAGTGCTCACTGCTCCCACACACTTCACACCACATTTGTTGGACCGCATTGACTGAAGCTGAAGATTGGTTCAAGTTCATATTGCTGAAGTGGTTGTTCAATTGATTCTGCAAGGCAGCTATCTGTGCAGCGATAACTGTAAATCCATCCACTTCAAGCACTCCTGCTGCTTTCCTTGCTCCACCTCGAGATGAATCAGCATTCCATTCTGGATTGCCCTGTGAAATCCGGTTTAGCAAAGTGTACAGCTCCTCATAAGTCTTTTCCAGCGCTTGCCCACCAGCTGCTGAGTCTAGCAAAATTTTAGTGTGGGGTTCCAAACCCTCAATAAATGTGTGTACCAACACCTCATTGGACTGATGATGATGAGGACAGTCCCGCAACATGGATTTAAATCTTTCCCAGGCTTGATATAAATTTTCTCCCTCCCTCTGTTTGAAACTTAGAATTTGACTTCTAAGTCTGGCTGTTTTACCAGAGGGAAAAAATCTTATCAAGAACTTCCGTGCTAGATCATCCCATGTTGAGATAGAATTTGGTGGCTCAGCTTTTAACCACCTCTTGGCTTCACCAAGTAATGAGAACGGAAATAGTGTGAGCCGAACATAATCAGGTGACACTCCAGCGGGTATATAAGTGTCACTTATCTCCAAAAAGTTCTGAAGATGTTGTTGTGGGTCTTCATGAGGGAGACCGGTAAATTGCCCGCTTGTGTGCAACAGTTGCACCATGTTCTGCTTAAGTACAAATCTCCCGCCAGGCTCGGGTTTGTGGATACTTGAATGTACATTGTTGGCATGTGGGATTGCCACCTCGCGAACCGGCCTTGCTGCTGCTTCGTCGGGCACTAACACTGCCCTCACAACCGGTGGATTTTGTTGCTCCATAATAGTCTGTCTGAGCAACTGCAACTTCTTTTGTAGAGCTTCTCTGTATTTACTATGAAATTCACGTTCAGGCTCTATATAAAATTCCACCAGCTCCTTGTCCTTTGCCAGTGTTCACAGAAATCAAGTCTGCAAAATACAGGCTAAGACCAAGTTGTCAACACTTAAGAAAATAAAATAAAAAATACAGTAAATTTACACTTAACACAATTTCACCAATTGCCTAGTCTCCCCGGCAACGGCGCCAAAAACTTGTTCGGTGCTTCGTTAGGGGTTTCTAAACCGACACGCAAGTGCACGTGGTCAAACAAGTAATAAAGTGGCTAAGTAAGCCAAGTATCGAACCAAGGAGACTCTGGATAAGTAAAAATTGCTCAAGTATACTATATTCTATCTTACTTATATATATGCTGACAACAACGTAACCAAAAGTTAAATAATTTTTGTTTATAAATTATATACTAAAACTATTAGCAAATATCTACTTTGAATTGAAACTATGGATATGAGCATGCCAAGGTTAAGAACAAGTAATGAACTTGATTATAATCATAATTTGGTTAATCTTCTCTTCCTGTTGCTAGCCAAGAACATTAGCCAAGAGATTAAAACTCTCGTATTTAATCTCACTTAAGAATCATAAACCATCCATCTACATTTCTGTGATCAAATGCAATTTATGACCTAGCAATACAATTCCGGTTCCTAAATTGACTAATATGGCTTTCAAGTATATTTCTATCAAGAAAGCACATCAAAACCCAATTTTCCCAAATCAAGTTAAGAACAATACCCTATTAATTCACAACTTTCCAATTTCGTGCTCTCTCGAGTGAAATCAGACTTTTTAGATGTACATTAATGTCGGTCACACACTAATGCAGTAGAAACAAGAATTAATAGAACAACATGGAAGAAGAAGATGAAAAACCATATAATTTAATAATCAAAATTCATCACCATTATTCATAACCTCAGCAAGGAAGAGAATTAGCCACTCATTTGTGGATTAATCATCCTCAAACAAGTGTTAATCATACAAACAATTGATTGAAAGAAGAAAGAAAGAGAGAAAAACCCTGAGCTTTTTCGTCCCTCAACTGCCTGTAACCCACGTCCTTGCTCCACCAAGTCTAAATTAATAAAAAAATAAGCCTAAGTGTTCTATTTATACTATTGGGAATTTTTCCCGGAATAACAAGCAACGTGTCACGGAGGGTAACGCGGAGCACTGCCTCCGTGACACGGCGTGGACGCGGACCCTTTCTGGAAATTTATGTTCCAGGAATAAAGCTTCAACGTGGCACGGCAGGCAACGTGGAGGCTTGCCTCCGTGCCACGGAGCTGTCGCGAGGCTCCACTGGAAATTGACAAATTATTCATCCTCCAGGCAGAGTGCCTCCGTGATGGTAGCGTGACGCGGCCTCATCGCGGAGCCCCTTTATATTGTGCAGTCCAATGCCTTTTTCGTGCTCGAATCCAAGTCCAACTCTGATATTGTTCCAACATGCATTTTAGCTCCTCAAAATCATATTCTACCTACAAAACAGTGCTAATCATGTTGGTTAGTATAAATTCACATTTTATTACCAATTACATGAAAATGTATACACATTGCACAATAAACAAGGCGAAAATGATACGTTTGAGAATCACTTGGGCATATAAATCTGCCCAAGATCAGGGCTCCATGTGTGCTCATGTGGAGTATGTTGGTTATAAGAATCTCCCATTGTTCATTATGTTTTATGTATGATCATGATTACGATACTTTGGCTCAAGTTATGCTTTTACAAGGTTTCTCTTATGATTATGATTATGACTGGTTTGTGAACTGTTTTAAAAACCTTGACCCTCCTGTTTATGTCATGATTACCATTGCATGTTTTAAATTGTCCTACTTTTATGAACTCTTATGTGTTTCAAATTGTATATTTTTCTTAACCCGCATACTCAATATATTTCAAATACTTACCGCATACTCTATGTTGTATCGTCTCATGATAAGGTCTGAGAGATTAGGTTCAATCTCGCCCTTAGTCGCACTCGCTTCAGTCCAGTCAGCCTACTCTCTTTGGTGATCCTCATCTATCAAGGACATGCAGTTAGACTTGTTGTTATGTTTACCTTTTAGTTTTCGTACTTAGAGAGCTAGTGGGGGTGTTGTCCCATCAGCTCGTTAGATTCTAGAGGCTTTTCAGACATTATGTGGCTATGTTCAGTTCTTGTGTCAGATGTTAAATGCTTAAGTCTTCAAAGTTTCTATTTTGATTTTCTCTTATCTTATAGTTTGGATGATTCCTATTTTAGTTATGTTCTTTAGCCGTTATGCTTATGCCATGGATTGACTTGGAGCCCTCTCGGGGTTTTTGTCTCGTGTCTTGATCTGGGTCCTAGCTCAGGTCATGACAAACTTGGTATTAGAGCATTAGGTTTTTGAAGTATCCTAGGGTATCCGAAAGCTATGTTTAGTAGAGTCTTTTTCATGGGTATAAAGCATGCCACACTTATGACGAAGAGGCTACGAAACATTTTAGGAAATTTCCCTTCTTTCATGATCTATGTCGTGTGATGAAATGTTTCTTTATCCTTCTAACTCGTGCTATACCTGTTTGCAGAATCATGACTCCTCGCCGAGCTAATGAAAGAAGGAGAGGGAATGGCAACGGAGAGGGGCACCAACAGGCCCCACCATCTCCCGAGGATCATGTGCCCGAGAAGGTAGCCCATGCTGAGTTTAGAGCTGTCATCCAAATGTTGGAACAAGCATTGATAGCCCAGGTCAACCAATAGGCAATAGCGCGTTTCCCCAGAATGAGGAATGCAGCAGTGGCGAGAGTCAGGGACTTTTTGAGGATGAACCCTCCAGAGTTTACCAGCATATCCCCCAGAATGGGAATGTGGCAGCAACAAGAGTCAGGGACTTTCTGAGGATTAACCCTCCAGAGTTTACCAGGCCGAAGGTGGACGAGGATCCACACGAGTTTATGGATTAGCTTTAGAAAATCATCCAGATCATGGGGGTGATAAGGGAGGAGTGTACAGACTTAGCCTCTTACTAGCTGAAAGAGGTTGCACATATCTGGTTCAGACAGTGGAAAGATGGTAGGGCGGTTGAGGCGGGCCCCATTTGTTGGGATGAGTTCCTTACTGCGTTCTTGGATTGATTCTTTCCCCGAGAGATGAGGGAAATCAAAGCAGTCGAATTTGTGAACTTGAGGCAGAACAATATGACCATCCAGGAGTATGCTCTAGAGTTTTCCTGATTATATAAATATGTTCCGGAGATGGTTGCCGATCAGAGGGCTTGGGTGAGCCAATTTGTGAATGGGGTAGCAGATTACATGGTCAAAGACTGCAGAACCGCAATGCTACATCAGGATATTGACTTCTCCTGACTGGTTTTGTATGCTCATCAGATGGAGGCACTGCAGAAGAGGGAAAGGGAGAGAGAGGCCAAGAAGGCCAGGGCGGACAATATTGGGTTCACTCAGAAGAGATCCAGTGGCGGTCACCGTCTTCAGTTACAGCAAAGGTCGTCAGCCCTGGCACCATTATCAACCAGTGTCCTGCCCAAAACCAGACGTGATAAGAGAGGTAGAGCGTTAGGCTCGAGGGGCTAGGGAAGCACTGTGGGAGATTACACTCTCCCTGCCTATACGAAGTGTGGCAAGAATCACCCTGGGAGGTGTTTAGTTGATCTGCCGCTTGTTTCGGGTGTGGTGAACCCAGACACAGACTTAGGGATTTCCCTTCAGCTAGACTAGGGGATGGTGGAGCCCGTATCCCAGCCGCTAGTTCAGCAGCTCCACCAGGACATCCCATCCAGCAGGGTGCTTCTACTAGCTCAACTAGCGGCCAGAGCCAGAACAGGTTCTATGCACTCTCGCATGATACGAGCAAGAAACTTCACCTGATGTGATGACTGGTATGTTGCGAGTATTCCATCTTGATGTTTATGCATTGTTAGATCCAGGGGCTACCCTATCTTTTATGACTCCCTATGTTGCTATTAGTTCAGTGTCAGTCTAGAAATCCTGTCAGAGCCCTTCTCAGTCTCTACTCCAGTCAGTGACTCAGTTATAGCTCGACCGGTGTATAGAAATTGCCCTGTCACCATCCTTTAGAAAGCCACCTTAGCCGACCTAGTAGATCTATATATGACTGACTTCGATGTTATATTTGGAATGGATTGGCTACATGCATGTTATGCTTCAGTAAATTGTAGAACCCGTGCGGTAGAGTTCTGGTTTCTAGGTGAGCCAGTCCTAGAGTGGAAGGGTAGTTCAGTTGTTCCTGTAGGTTGCTTCAGTTCCTACCTTAAGGCCAAGAAGATGATTTGTAAGGGTTGTGTGTACCATCTAGTTAGGGTAAAGGATGCTACATCTGTGACCCCGACTATCCAGTCAGTTCCTATGGTGTGTGAGTATCCAGAGGTGTTTCCTGAGGATTTGTCGGGAATCCCTCCCGAGCGAGAGATCGACTTTCGTATTGACCTCCTTCCCGTCACACAACCTATATATATTCCTCCTTACAGAATGGCTCTAGCTAAGTTGAAGGAGTTGAAGGACCTTTTAGACAAGGGTTTCATTAGGCCAAGCAAATCCCTATGGGGTGCACCAATTCTCTTTGTCTGAAAGAAAGATAGTTCTTTTCGAATGTGCATTGATTATCGACAATTGAACAAAGTTACAATCAAGAATAGGTATCCCCTCTCTAGGATTGATGACTTGTTTGATCAGCTTCAGGGTGCTAAGTACTTTTCTAAGATAGACCTCAGATTCAGATATCATCAGCTCAGAGTTACAGAGAGTGACATTCCGAAGACAGCCTTCCAGACTCGGTATGGTCACTATGAGTTTGTAGTTATGTTTTTTGGACTAACGAATGCTTCTGCAGCTTTTATGGATTTGATGAACAGGGTGTTCAAGCCATACTTGGATATGTTCGTGATCATGATCATAGATGATATTCTCATATACTCCCGGAGTGAAGAGGAGCATGCCGCTCATTTGAAGGTGGTGCTACAAACTCTTTAAGTTATTACCAATTATATGCTAAATTCAGCAAATGTGAGTTTTGGTTGAACTCAGTGGCATTCTAAATTCAGCAAATGTGAGTTTGGTTGAACTTAGTGGAATTTTTGGGTCATGTGGTGTCAAGTGAGGGCGTACAAGTGAACTCTCAAAAGATAGAAACAGTGAAGAATTGGCGTAGACCAGTGAGTCCTTTGGATATCAGGATTTTCTTGGGTTTAGCTAGTTATTATCGGAGATTTATTAAGGAGTTTTCATCCATTGCATCCCCGTTGATGAATTGACCTAGAAGAAAGTGAAGTTTCAATGGTCAGAGGCCTGTGAGAAGAGTTTCCAAGAGTAGAGGCTCGACTCACCTCAGCACCTGTGTTGACTCTACCTGAGGGTACCGATGGGTTTGTGGTATATTATAACGCCTCGATGATTTTCCTTGGTTGTGTATTGATGTAGCACGGAAAGGTTATAGCCTATGCTTCTAGGCAGCTGAAGGTCCATGAAAAGAACTATCCGACTCATGTCTCGAATTGGCGGCGGTAGTATTTGTCTTGAAGATTTGGAAACACTATCTTTACGGGGTCCACGTAGATGTGCTTACAAACCACAAAAGCCTACAATACATGTTTAACTATAAGGATTTAAATCTACATCAGAGGATGTGGTTGGAGCTGCTTAATGATTATGATATGAGTGTCCTTTATCACCCGAGCAAGGCTAATGTGGTGGCGGATGCTCTTAGAAGGATTTCCATAGAGAGTGTGACCCATGTGGATGAGAAGATGAAAGAGTTAGCGAAGGATGTTCATCAGCTTGCATGGCTAAGAGTTCGTCTTGTTGACTCGATAGATGATGGCGTTATTGCTCAGAATAGGTTGGAATCTTCCTCGGTGACTTAAGTCAAAGCTATACAAGACAACGGGATCCTATTTTAGCAAAGTTGAAGGAAGTTGTCCAAACCCAGAAGGTAGAGGTCTCTCCCAAGGGGGAGATGGTGTGCTTCAGCATCAGGGTCGTTTGTGTATAATTGATGTTAATGACTTGAGGAAGCAGATGTTGCATGAAGCTCATGGTTCCAGTTACTCTATACATCCAGGTACCACCAAGATGTACTGTGACCTACGAGAAGTCTATTGGTGGAATGGCATGAAGAAGGACATAGCAAAGTTTGTGGCTAAGTGTCCAAATTTTCAACAAGTGAAGGTTGAGCATCAGAGACCAGGAGGTGTTATTGAAGACATTAGTATCCCTACTTGGTAGTGGGAAGAGATCAATATGGACTTCATTACAGGGTTGCCTCGCACTCGTCGACAGTATGACACTATTTGGGTGGTTGGGACAAGTTAACTAAGGTATCTCATTTCTTATTGATCAAAACTACCGATTTAGCGGAGGATTATGATAAATTGTACATTCGAGAGTTAGCTCAGTTTCATGGAGTTCCCCTTCCCTCATATCAGATAGAGGCACTCAGTTTTCCTCCCAGTTTTGGAGATCATTTCAGAAGGGACTCGGTACTCAGGTCAAGCTTAGCACGGCTTTTCACCCGCAGATAGATGGCCAGGTAGAACAGACCATTCATACTATTGAGGATATGTATAGAGCATGTGTAATTGATTTTAAGGGTAGTTGGGATGATCATTTACCCCTAATCAAGTTTGCATACAACAATAGCTACCATTCTAGCATTCAGATGGCCCCGTTTGAGGCTCTTTATGGGTGAAGGTGTAGATAACCTATTGGTTGGTTCGAGGTAGATAAGGCTACTTTGATAGGACCAGATTCAGTCCACAAGGCTATGGAAAAGGTTCAACTTATAAGGGAAAGGTTTAAAACAACCCAGAGTCGTCAGAAATCTTATGCAGATGTGAGGCGGAGAGATCTTGAGTTTCTCATTGATGATTGGGTGTTTCTAAAGGTGTCTCCCATGAAAGGGGTGATGAGGTTCGGGAACAAGGGGAAGCTTAGTCCTGATATATTGGGCCAGACCGGGTTATGTTGAGGGTTGGCAATAGGGCTTATGAGTTGGAGTTACTAGTGGAGTTAGCTTCGGTGCGTCCGCTGTTTCATGTGTCCTTGTTGAAAAAATGCATCGGAGACCCAGCTTTGGTAGTTCCGGTAGAGAGCATTGGGATGAGGGACAACCTTACCCTTGAGGAAGTACCAGTCGAGATCCTTGATCATCAAGTTCGTAAGTTACGGAACAAGGAAGTAGCCTCGGTGAAGGTTTTATGGAGGAATCATCTAGTTAAGGGAGCTACGAGGGGGCCGAAGCAGATATGATGGCTAGATACCCGCATCTTTTTCCTTCCAGTTCCGGCTCAGCTTGAGGTATTAATCTCATCCTTAGTATCCTATTCAGTTTTATGTCAAGTACATGCATGTAAGTCCCTCTCATGTTTTAGCATGTATGTATGATTCCCGAACTCAGCTCAGTCATGTGTTTCATGTTCGGAGTTAGTCACTCCCTCATATTATTCCATAGTTATTACCTTTTGAGATTCCAGTTCCCTTTCTCTCTCTCTGTATTCTTAGCCCACATTCGAGGACGAATGTTCCCAAGGGGGATAATTGTAATACCCCGAAAGTCCCTAAGACTAGGCTCAAGATTAGAAAAGAGATCAGCAGAAAAGTTGGAAAAATATCACAGAATGACTCATGGTACGAGTCGTAGATTGGTCCTACGGGTGGTAGGATGGAGTCATTGTCTGGTATAGCGTTGGTCAAGCCAAAGGGTATGGGTCGTGGTATGATTCATCGTGGGATACCACAGGTCATGGTATGATTCATTATGGGATACCACAGGTCATGGTAGGCGATTATTGGAAGTTGGACTACTCAAACTGGTTAGTTACGGGAGTAGGCAACGAATTGTTGGATGGGGGAACGACTCATGGTCAAGAGTCGTGGCATGTAAGGTGGGTCTCAGGTAAGAATCAGATGACTGGAGGTACGACTCATAGAAAGTACCTACGAGCCGTTGGTTGTGCCCGTGGGAAAACTCCAGAATGGTGATGGTTCGAGGACAGTGGCCACAATGGAAGGAAGCAACGGATCATTCTGACGAGTAACAGCTCATCCTGTCTAACCGTTGTTTGAAGGAACTGAACTGAGGCAAGCATGGATGTTAGTAACGGGCGATACGATGAGTTGTGGTATCAAAGGATGACTTGTGGTGAGGGTCGTGGTACTAGGCAGCACTCATTTTTTAGGAAAAGGGTGTATTAAGGATATTATTCACCCTGGATCACCCATTACTCCCCTAACACTCTAAATTGAGAAATCAATTCTCTCAAATCTCTTAAGGATTTTCCTATGGGTTTTCCTCAAACTCTCCAAGAATTAAGTGGGGTTCATCCTTTTCAATTGGGGATTCATTTATTCAGGTATGTGGGTCGACTCAATGGGGTTTCCTCTCAATCCCATGCCCCTTCTTTATAAAAGTATGATCACCCAATTCCCCAAAGTCTTTAAATTCAAAAATCATGATTTTATGATTGGGTTTTGAAAATTGTTCATGATTTCTTTATGGGTAAAGCTTATTTGACATAAAAATATGATTTCCAGGATAGGGTTTATTATTTCTTCAAGTATTTTATGAAATTAAAATATCTCATGATCTAATCATGATAATGAAATTTTAGGGTTTAAATTCCCTTCATGAATTCCTTCGATTTACTTATGAATTTTAATCTCTCAAGTCTTAATTCATGATTTATATTCAATAATGCATGATTTCCTTCAAGTTTACTCTATGAAACTATGATTTGAATTAAGAGGATTATTATTAAGTATTCATGATGACTCTTCATGTTTTCTCACGATTATGATTATGGCCGACTCATGGGCCCTATTACATGGCTAGTTCACGTATTTCAAGAATGATTATGATTATTATGATTTAAACTAGCCCAACAATCTCATGTATGTTTTTCCTACTATAATAGGAGTACTATATATGTTTTGGGAGTAGTATTTAACACCGAGTAGATTCGGGGTCCAAGCATACCCTGAGTCTCAAAACTTCGTGCTGACGTAGCCATGATGGGACCTCCCTTGAGACTATTTCCTTATGCCTGTATGGGTTTTTCATGAATGATCACACCTCTTTTCATGGTTTTACGCTTATCAAGGTACGAACACCCTCCCGACTAGGGTTTTACAGGTCGGGCTCCATGTGTGCTCATGTGAAGTATGTCGGTTATAAGAATCTCCCATTGTTCATTATGTTTTATGTATGATCATGATTACGATAATTTGGCTCAAGTAATGCTTTTACAAGGTGTCTCTTATGATTACGATTATGACTGGTTTGTGAACGATTTTGAAAACCTTGAGCCCTCCTGTTTATGTAATGATTTTCATTATGTTTTGAACTGTCCTACTCTTATGAACTCTTATGTGTTTTAAATTGTCCGTTTTACTTAACCCGCATACTCGGTACATTTCAAGCACTGACCGCATACTCTATGCTATATCGTCCCATGATACAGGTCCAAGAGATCAGGTTCAATCCCGCCCTTAGTCGCACTCACTTTAGTCCAGTCAGACTACTCTCTTTGGTAAGTCCTCATCTATCAAGACATGCAATTAGCCTTGTTTTAATGTTTACCTTTCAGTTTTCATAATTAGGGAGCTAGTTGGGGGTGTTGTCCCATCAGCTCATCAGATACTAGAGGTTTTTTCAGACATTATGTGGCTATGTTCAGTTCTTGTGTCAGATGTTAAATGCTCAAATCTTCAAAGTTTCTATTTCGATTTCTACTTATCTTATAGTTTGGATGATTCCTGTTTTAGTTGTGTTCTTTAGCCATTATGCTCATGCCATGGGTTGACTTGGAGCCCTCTCGGGATTCTTTGTCCGTATCTCGATTCGTTTGTCCTAGCTTAGGTCATGACATCTTCTTTTCTTATGAAGGAATAGGTGCAAAAAGAGTTCAAAAAGCTCCAATAATCCAGAAAATCTGTTGGCTGGACCATTGCAGACATCCGAGGCATCCCTTCCATTATTTTTTGGCACAAAATCATACTAGAAGAAGGTAGTTCCTCTAGTATAGAGCGCTAGAGAAGTCTAAATCCAGCTATGCAAGAGGTTTTTAAGAATATAAACCTTAAGTTCTTAGATGTCTGAATGGTCTATCCCAGTTCTCACAGTCAATAGGTTTTCCCGATCCAATGTGTACCCATGAAAGGTGGAATAATGGTGGTCAAAAATGAAACGAATGAATTAATACCCACCCAGACTGTCAGCATGTGGAGAGTGTGCATGGACTATAGAAAGCTCAATGTTGTCACTTGCAAGGACCATTTTCCCATATCTTTTATCGGTCAGATATTGGAATGTCTAGTAGGGAGAGCTTACTATTATTTTCTCAATGGTTACTCCAGATATAATCAACTTAATATAGCTCTGGAGGACCGAGAAAAGACAACTTTTACGTGTCTTTATGGGACCTTTGCATTCCGCAAGATTCCCTTTCGGTTATGTAATGCCCCAACCCCCTTCCAACAGTGCATGTTGGCCATATTCTCAGAAATGGTAGAGGATTTTCTTAAAGTATTCATGGATCACTTTTTAGTGGTTGGTGATACTTTCAATGAATGTCTTGACCATTTTGGTCAAGTATTAAAACTGTGTGAAGAAAGCAACCTTGTTCTTAATTAGGAGAAGTGTCATTTTATGGTCAAAGAAAAAATAGTACTTGGTCACAAGATCTATGAAAAGGAGATTGAGACGGATCAAGCCAAAGTGGATATCATTGCTAAACTTCCTCCACCTATCTCGATGAATGGCGTGCAGAGTTTTCTAGGCCATGTAGGTTTTTCTAGGCAATTCATCAAAGATTTCTCAAAAAATTGCCCAACCGATGTGCAAACGTCTTGAAAAAGATGTCAAGTTTATATTTGATGAAAAATGTCTTTGGTCATTTGAGGACTTAAAGCAATACTTGAGTTTCTCTCCTATCATCTCCACTCCAAATTGATCCTTACCATTTGAGCTAATGTGTGACGTTAGCGGATTGGCTATTAGAGTTGTATTAGGGAAGCGGCAGAACAAAATTATGCACCCGATTTATTATGCTAGCAAGATCTTGAGTGCAACATAAATAAATTATACCATCACTGAGAATGAGTTGCTTGCAATTTTTTGTGTCTTTGAAAATTTTAGGGCATACCTATTGGGATCAAAGGTGATTGTCTACGCCGATCATGCTAATTTGAGGTACTTGATGATAAAGAAAGATTGCAAGCCTTGGATCAATTAGTGGATGCTCTTATTGCAAGAGTTTGACTTTGATGTTAAATACAGGAACGCCATAGAACATTAAGTGGATGACCACTTATCCCTCCTTGAGGATGTTGGGAGATCGCTTGGGGTGTTAGACATTAATGACGCGTTATGAGCATACATTGGTTATGAACACTCCGGCACCATGGTATGCTGACTATGCAAACTATTTTATGGCGAGTATGGTGCCTGAGGAACTCAAATCTTATCAAAGAAAGAAGCTCCTCAATGATGTGAAGCACTACTTTTGGGATCATGCATATTTATTTTGCATGTGTGCGGATAATATCATCAGAAGGTGTGTGCATGAAAACAACATGATGTCCATATTAAAGGATTGTCATGCTTCCCCGGTGGGAGGTCATCATGGATGAAATCACATGGAGGTAAAAATATTGGAATGTGGCTACTATTGGCACCAATTCCCGTTAGCTGGTAGGAGCCTAAGTCTGCACTCTCAATTCCCGTCACACCCATGATGTGAGTAATCTTCTAAATCTCTTCCAAGAACTCATACGGGTCCTTGTCTACCTTTGACCCCAAGAATTTGGGTGGGTCCATTCGGAGAAAATCTCTCACCCTTGCCGCCACTACATTCCCATTCTGGGGAACACAAGCCATCGCCTGCTGGTTAATTTGGGCGGTCAGGGCCTGCACCAACATATGAAAGGCTGCCCAGAACTCGGCATGAGTAACATGATCATCCATTAGGTTCGCTTGGGCTGGTGGTACCTGTTGGTGACCATTACCACGTCTTCTTCCATTCACTCATCTGGGAGGCATTATCTACAAGTGCGTAAAGCATGAGTCATAGGAAGAACTATTTAGAGCTTCATACTCTACGCACGATAAGAATCATGAAGAATAGGTAACATTCCTAAAACATCTCGTAGCCTCTTCGTCATAAGTGTGGCGCACTTCACACCTATGAAGAAGACTCTACGTAACGCGGCTTTCAGACACCCTAGGACACTCTAAAACTTTGCTCTAATACCAAGTTTTTCACGATCGAGTTTATACCCTAGCCATAACACGGGACAAGAAACCCCGAAAGGCTCCAAGTCAACCCATGGCATAATCATAGCATAACACTTAACAATAGAAACGACCAACAACATGAATAAGCAGAAGCTAATAGCAAGAATATAATAGAAACCATGACAAAATCTTTAACAACACTTAGATACAATGATGAATATGTCTAGACAAGTCTGAGAGCCTTCTACTAAACTGATGAGTTACTCGGACAAGCCCCTAGCTAACTCCTAAAGTCTGAAAACTGAAACATAAGGAAAAAGTAAAACATAAATCAAATCCTCAATAGATGAAGACTCACCACTAGCCACTTAGAGAGGACGAAGCGTATCTAACTACGAGGCTGAGCTAGAGACCAAAATCCATATCATGAAGTGATATAGAACATAAAGGCATGCAGTCAGTACTTGGAATGTACTGAGTATGAGGGAAACGTAAATAAACTAAAACATGCAAGTGTACAAGAAGAAAATACACCAAATACTGTAATGATAATATAACTAAAAAGAGATGCAACAACCTTATATGAGATATACATACGCATTTTAATGTAACAACTTTATAAGGGCATTTACTGAAATATGATCAAATGATACACAAGGTTATGAACTGAACCAATACAGAGGTCCGAAGCCGTGACTGATATCATAGAAGGTCCCTGGCTGTCTAAGGAAGAGTCCCTGACTGTCTAGGGAGCGTCCCTGAATGTCAAAGGGAAACTTTCTCGGCTAGAGAGGATCCCTGACTTTCGAAGGGAGAGTATGCTCTGATATATAGAGAGTCACTGGCTGACCAAGGGAAACATTCTCAGCTAAAGAGAATCATAATAGACTAAGAAAAATATTCTCAACTAAAGAGAATCCCGACTGACTAAGGAAAATATTCTCAGCTAAAGAGAATCCCAACTGACTAAGGGAACATTCTCAGCTAAAGAGAATCCCGACTGACTAAGGGAACATTCTCAGCTAAGGAAACTCCCGACTGACTAAGGGAAACTTTCTCAGCTAAAGAGAATCTAGACTGACTAAGGGAAGCATTCTCAGCTAAAGAGAATCCCGACTTGCTAAGGAAAGCATTTTCAACTAAAGAGAATCTCGACTGGCTAAGGCTAATCTAAATTTCAACAGCTAATCAGAGATGAGAAACATTTACTAATTTCATCATAAAACATTCGTTTCGACAGGATTAGGGCTACCTTCAATTACACACAAGTCCGACAGTCTGAAATATCATTCTAATGCTTTATCATCATAATTCACATTGTCACGGAGTCAAATCAATATTTGTTCAAGCATCTTACACTAACGAGCATGCCATAGATTCATATTATGCATTATACTTCACGACATTCAGATTTCGAATTCATCTCATTCAACATGTAGCAATAGGGTCATGCATGGTCCATAGGTTCAACTCATACTTTCTCATAGATACAATTCTTCATTTATTTAGATTTACAGACAACCCATACATTTAACTCGTACCTCATCATTTACAATAAAATCATGGGAGAAGCATACATTTTCATTTCATAAGACCCATTTCATAATTTACTCCAATCCATGAGAAAGATGCAATAATTAGGCCAGTATCATAGATTTACTTCATACCCAATCAATTCCGAAAACATAGTGATACTACATAATTTACCTTCAATTTTTCAAGCCCGTAAACTCTAAACTCATCTCACCATAGTTAACAATGGCATAATCGGGTTATTAGGGATAATCATATGATATTCACATATTTTAAACATGGACATGAGTTAGTATGTTAATCAAGTGAACAATAATAAAATCCCATTCTATGCTCAAGCCAATTTATGAAGAACATTCTATACTCATGCATTTCCATCATCTAACCCACCATTCAAGACAACCCATAAATTTATATTCCTAATTAATTCATAACCACAGTAGATTTTGGCGTTAAAAGAAAATGTAGAAGAAATTACCCATCATACAAACCCTAGGTCATGCTTTTCTAAATTAGTTGAAATTGGGATTTTGACAAAAACATTTTGGGGCATAAGGATGGAAGATTATCCTTGTTTAAATACCCGCATACCTGCTTCGAAGAATCACCCACTAAAGCTTGACCTTGAAGTCCTTGAAAACTTCCTTGAAGGGTCCTTGAACTTGAGAGAGGGGAGGAAGAAGGGTTTGAGAGAGAGTATTTTGAGAGAAATGAGAGATTAGGCTTAGAAAAACCCTTAAAAACGTCCCCTAAAAAGCTTAAAATGATGCCACTTAAAAACTAGGAGCATAGGATTTTACCAAATTACCCTTGAGAAAACATAAAAAATTCGTAGACCTGGGACCACAACCCTCACCACGAGGTGTTGGTCCTCACTACGACTCATGGTGACCTTCCATTAGGTGCACTAGTCTGCTTGCACAATATCATCTCCTCCATCCCACGACCAACGTAACGAGTCGTTACCTACTCTAACGACTCATTGAACCCAGTTGTCAGGTACACTGGGACTACCTCACGGCTTCAGCTCCTCCCATCTAACGACTGACGTGATGAGTCGTTGCCACACCTAATGACTCATCATATCCTTTCGTCACCCCTATTGGTCCAAGCCTTAAGAGTTTTCCCCCGATTGACACCATGGGTTGTTACTAGCTCAAACAACCCATCATGACCATCCATTTCCACTAACTAGGAACCCTTTTTCCCACCTAACGACTGCTTCACTAATGACTCATTGGATGAGTCGTTCTAAGGGCGCTTTGCAGATTTACTGCTGAGCTCCTTTCAACTCCGGGTTTTTAAATCTTTGGAACTTTTGGGGTGTTACAATTATGGCTAGCATGGAGCACTTCTTAATCTAGGTGTCTTGCATATTTAATTGATGTCATGAATAGAGACTGCATGTCTCAATGATTGTGAGAAAGCTAATTTTTTATATGATAGAGGGGTTGGCTTGCTTGATGTTGTGTTCTTATTGCTATGTGCCAAAAACCACCCTAGTCGTTGCACTTTATGATACCAAAACGTATATCTGGATCTAGGGTAGATGGTCTTATTTTAGTTGCTTGAGGACGTGCAAAATATTTAAGTTGGGGGGAGGGGGGTTAATGTGTCGGGAGTTTGTGACACATTTGTAAATCTTTTCATGGAGTTTTGCATGCCTGTATGTGTTAAATTAAGTCCAAAATAACTCTATTTTATTAATATTTAGGAATCCAATGAAGTGATTAAAGGATGCATAGAAGTAACTGAAGTCTGCTAGAAATGGAGTTAAAGACAGAGCACATTTCCAAGTAACCCAGTAAATTCCAATGCGTAAATTCTAACATGGCTTCTCGAAACTCAGCATGAGTAACATGATCATCCATTGGGTTCCCCTGGGCTAATGGTACCTGTTGGCGAACAGGACCACGTCTTCTTCCATTCACTCATTTGGGCGGCATTATCTGCGAGCATGTAAAGCATGAGTCAGGGGAAGAAATGTTTAGAGCTTCATACTCTACGCACGATAAGAATCATGAAGAAAAGGGAAAATTCCTAAAATGTCTCGTTTCCTCTTTGTCATAAGTGTGGTGCACTTCATACCCATAAAGAAGACTCTACGAAACGCTGCTTTCAGACACCCTAGGACACTCTAAACCTTTGCTCTAATGCCAATTTTTACACGATCCGAGTTTACACCCTAGCTGTAACACGGGACAAGAAACCCCAAAAGGCTCCAAGTCTACCCATCGCATAATCATAGCATAACACTGAACAATAGAAACGACCAACAACATGAATAAGCGGAAGCTAATAACAAGAATATAATAGAAACCATGACAACAACTTTAACAACACTTAGATACAATGCTGAATATGTCTAAACAAGTCTGAGAGCCTTCTACTAAACTGATGAGTTACTGGGAAAAGCCCCCTGCTAACTCCTAAAGTCTGAAAACTAAAACATAAGGAAAAAGTAAAACATAAATCACGTCCTCGGGAGGTGAGGACTCACCACCAGCCACTGAGAGAGGATAAAGTGTATCTAACCATGAGGCTGAGTCCGGAGACCTAAATCTATATCATGGAATGATATAGTACATAAAGGCGTGCAGTCAGTACTTGGAATGTACTGAGTATGTGGGAAACATAAATAAACTAAAACATGCAAGTGTACAAGAAGGAAATAGACCAAACACTATAATGATAATATAACTGAAAAGAGACGCAACAACCTAATATGAGATATACATACGCATTTTAATGTAACAACTTTATAAGGGCATTTACTAAAATATGATCAACCGATTCACAAGGTTATGAGCTGAACCAATACAGAGAACCGAAGCTGTGACTGATATCATAGAGGGTCCCTAACTGTCTAAGAAAGAGTCTCTGACTGTCTAAGGGAGCATCCCTAAATGTCAAAGGGAAACGTTCTCGGCTTGAGAGGATCCCTGACTTTCGAAGGGAAAGTATGCTCTGATATATAGATAGTCACTAGCTGACCAAGGGAAACATTCTCAGCTAAAGAGAATCTCGAATGACTAAGGGAAACATTCTCAGTAAAAGAGAATCCCGACTGACTAAGGAACATATTCTCAACTAAAGAGAATCCCGTCTAACTAAGGGAAAATTCTCAGCTAAAGAGAATCCTGACTGACAAAGGAAAGCATTCTCAGCTAAGTAGAATCCCGATTGGCTAAGGGAAGCATTCTCAGCTAAAGAGAATCCCAACTGACTAAGGATAATATAAATTTCAACTGCTAATCATAGACGAGAAACATTTACTAATTTCATCATACAACATTCATTTCTATAGGATTGGGGCTACCTTCAATTACACACAAGCACAATAGTCTGAAATATCATTCTCATTCTTTATCATCATAATTCACATTGTCATGGAGTCAAATCAATATTTGTTCAAGCATCTTGCACTAACGAGCATGCCATAGATTCACATTATGCATTATACTTCACGACATTCAAATTCCGAATTCATCTCATTCAACATGTATCATAGGGTCATGCATGGTCCATAGGTTCAACTCATACTTTATCATATATACAATTCTTCATTTATTTAGATTTACGGACAACCCATACATTTAACTCATACCTCATCATTTACAACAAAATCATGGGAGAAGCATACATTTTCATTTCATACTACCCATTTCATAATTTACTCCAATCCATGAGAAAGATGCAATAATTAGGCCATTATCATAGATTTACTTCATACGCAATCAATTCTATCAAAAACATAGTGATACTACATAAGTTACCTTCAATTGTTCAAGCCCGTAAACTCTAAACTCATCTCAACATAGTTATCAATGGATTACTCGGGTTATTAGGGATAATCATATGATATTCACATATTTTAAACATGGACAAGAGTTACTACGATAATCAAGTGAACATTAATAAACTCCCATTCTATGCTTAAGCCAATTTATGAAGAACAATCTATACTCATGCATTTTCATCATCTAACCCACCATTTAAGACAACCCATTAATTTATATTCCTAATTAATTCATAATCACAGTAAACTTAGCATTCAAATAAAATGTAGAAGAAATTACCCATCACACAAACCTTAGGTCATGCTTTTCTAAATTAGTTAAAATTGGGATTTTGACAAAAACATTTTGGGGCACAAGGATGGAAGATTATCCTTGTTGAAATACCCGCATACCTTCTTCGAAGAATCACCCACTTAAGCTTGACCTTAAAGTCCTTGAAGGGTCCTTGAGCTTGAGAGAGAGGAGGAAGAAGGGTTTGGGAGAGAGTATTTTGAGAGAAATGAGAGATTAGGCTTAGAAAAATGCTTAAAAACATCCCCTAAAAAGCTTTAAATGATGCCAGTTAAAAACTGGGAGCATAGGATTTTACCAAATTACCCCTGAGAAAACATGAAAAATTCGTCGTCCTGGGACCACGATCCTTACCACGAGTCGTTGGTCCCCTCCACGAATCATCATAACCTTCTGTTAGGTGCACTGGTCTGCTTGCACAGTTTCAGCTCCTTCATCCCACGACCAACGTAACGAGTCGTACCTGCTCTAACAACTCGTTGAACCCACTCGTCAGGTACACTGAAACTACCTCGCGGCTTCATGGAGAGTAATTTCCATACCTAACGACTCGTCATATCATTTCATCACCCCCACTGGTCCAAGCCTTAATAGTTTTCCCACGATTGACACCACGGGTCATTACTAGCTCCAACGACCCTTCATGACCATCCATTTCCACTAACTAGGAACCCTTTTTCCCACCTAACGACTGCTTCCATGACCTGTTATAAGGACTAACGACTCATTGGAAGAGTCGTTCTGAGGCCACTTTGCAGATTTATTGCTGAGCTCCTTTCAACTCCAGGTTTTTAAGTCTTGGGAACTTTTGGGGTGTTACAATTGTGGCTAGCATGGAGCACTTCTTAATATAGGTGTCTTGAATATTTAATTGATGTCATGAATACAGACAGCATGCTTAGTCTCAATGATTGTGAGAAAGCTAATTTTTTGTGTGATAGAGGGGTTGGCTTGCTTGATAATGTGTTCTTTTTGCTATGTGCCAAAACCACCCTAGTCATTGCACTTTATGATACCGAAACATATATCTGGATCTAGGGTAGATGGTCTTATTTTAGTTGCTTGAGGACGTGCAAAATATTTAAGTTGGGGGGGGGGGGGTTAATGTGTGGGGAGTTTGTGACAAATTTGTACATCTTTTCATGGAGTTTTGCATTCCTCTAAGTGTTAAATTAAGTCCAAACTAACTCTATTTTATTAATTTTTAGGAATCCAATGAAGTGATTAAAGGATGCTTAGAAGTAACTGAAGTCTGCGAGAAATGGAGTAAAAGACGGAGCACATTTCAATAATATGGTCTGCATGCCCAAGCGTCTTCAGTTCCAAAAAAACATCTAGGTACTATGCAACAGATGGTCCAAGATGTGGACCGCCTTTTCAAAAGACGGCCCATCAACCGAAGGATGGAAGAAGGCTTTGCAGAACACAAAAGCAATCGATCGTCCAAGATGTTGTCCATCTTTTTAAAAGATGGTCCGTCAATCAAATGATGGATAGAAGCTCGGCTGAACCCTCAACCAATCGATGGTTCAAGATGTAGACCATCTTTCTAAAAGACGATCCATTCCTGCAACCTGGGACACTCTGTATTTGAATTAAATTGGGGTTTTAGGGACTTAACATAAATAGTTTTTTTTTGCTATTTTTGATAGAGATATGAATTTCTTATATAATTTTAGCATAGCTCTCGTAGTTCCTTCATAGTTTCCTTAGTTGTAGCTTGTATTAATGATTACCCATTGAAGATTTGAAGATCTAAGTTCTAAATTCAATTTTTCTATATTCTCTTATTTCTTTGTAAGTTAATATATCTAATTAGTTGCTTTCTTCTTCTTCTTTTACAGTGGGTAACTAAACCCAGATTTTACTATGGGTAACTAAACCCTGATCTACGATTGTGAACCCAATGGGTTTGTGAACCTTAATAATCTCAATATAGGGTGAAATTGATTATGGTCTTGAGATTATTTGATTTATTTGGGGTTTGTAAAGTGTGATTGGTGATGAAAGTCATCCAATTCTTCCCAATTGCCTCTATCGTGCTTTAGAGAGCCAATTTAGGTTTGCATAGCATCAATCAACAATGACTCAAGGTTCTAACCCTTGTTTAATAGATTCACCTAGACATAGGAGGAATTCAATTGACAAAATATAATCGGGTAGAATGGACTCTTCAATTTGGAAAAATTGGTGTAGATTGATATTGTTAGGACCGTTAAAAGACACCTAATAATTGCCTAAGTTTATTGGTTGCATATTCATCATTAGACCATTCTTAACTCCCTAATTTGGGTGATTTAGGGGATCAACCCTAAAAAGGGGATACTTCCCTAGAATTCTCTCTATATTGATTACACCTTTAATCTTGCAAGCTTTAGTTATAATCACTTTTTTTACCCCTAACATGAATAGAATTTCAACTAACAAATCATATGTGAAATTGTTTGATAGTATTGGCCTAACATAATCACTATAGATACTATCCGTACTCTAAAGTTAGATAATTATACTATATCAACCATGTACACACTCACTAATTGAGGTGGATCAAGAGTGATATCAATAGGTAAAGAGACCTCCTTAGTAGCATTTTAGACTCAGCAGAATGCTTAGCTCCTTTGTTTCAGATTTTTCATATTTTAGAGGTTTGCCTGTCTTTTGTTGTATAGTTCTTTTGGGTAGGCCGGGTCCTATCTCGGCCAAGTATTTTCTCTTTAAATTCTTGCAGATCACAAAATTGTATAGAAGTACGTTGTTGGCCATGTTGTCCTTGTTTTGTATTGATAGTTTCATGGCTGGGTAGCCCTTATATATATGTTTACTCTCAACTTTATATCTTAGACACCATGATGGTCTTGTCCACCCACATAGAAATTTGTGATATTAGACAACACTGTGGTCTCGTCGGCCACCATAAGATTATATAATTATTATTAACTATTAGGTTAGCTGAATATATGTGCATGTGTTGTGTTGCAGCCTTGCTGGACAAGGGCTTCTTTAAGCCAAGGTACACTCGTTTGTTTTCTTGATTATGTGTTGTTGGAATGCACCCCAGAGGTGTATATATCCAGTTAGGTCAGCGTAGGATCCAGTATGGAATCAAGTGCACTTACGCATCCCAAAAAGGAGCATGACAATTTTTCAATTAGAATTGAGAGATTTTTATGTCAAGCATTTGAATAATTTATCACATTATATTTATAATGTTAATCTTCTTGTCAGACATGTAGTCGATAATGTTCTTGGAAAATGTGTATTTTTAGTCTTTATAATTAATTAAATTTAATATATTATTAATTTGAAATATATATAAATATATATATAAATTATTTTTATAATATAAGTTATAAATATATGTTTATTAATTAATATATTTTTAAGAAATAATATTTATATTAAATATCTAATTTAATATTATTTATAAAGGAAAATCAAATATTAATTTTAATTTTTGATAAATTAACTTTTATTTTAAAATTTTTAATCAAATTGTGTAATTACACTTGTACAACCAAATAGTATGCTTGTAATTATATTGTAATTACATTGTGACAAATAAATAGACCATCATAATAACTAGGTTGTGTAATTATATCTTGTCTAACTCTTAGGAGAACAAGGTGATGCAATTATAGAGGTATCGGACCTAGAGACTGTGACTATGAAAGAACTCATTGGTAACTTAAAAATCTATGAGATGAGGAGGATCTTCGAGTCAGAAGAATACTCCTCCAAGAAAAGAAATGAACCTGGTCCTTAAAGCTACATTTATAACAGTTTTTGTTGTTTGAATTTCTATTTATTTTAACATTTTATTTTTTTCTAGTGATTTGCATTAGGCATTTGTTGTGTTAGTATAATAGTACCAACAACTGGGTAGAGTTATTGAGGCAAAGGTAAGCTACTAGAGTTATTGAGGCAAAGGTAGGCTACAATCAAAGCGCATTATAGAGAGCAGAAAAGGTGTTATAGTGGTGAGCTCTTTAGGTGCTATAGTGTTAAATCCTTAGTTGATCGCTACCTAAACTTGTGTAACTCAACTTTAGTGGTAATTTAAGAGGGATAGAGGTTGTGGTTTTCTGACTTCTAGGAGAGGAGTTTTTTCACAAAAAATTCTTGTATTGATTGCTTTTAAATCCCGCACATACTTATTGTTTGGTTACTGAAGAACCTCGTTCTTCAATACGCATATGGGTAGCAATAATAATAAATAGGGTATAGACTAGGTGAAATAGGCTTGGGAGAGGTGAAACTAATTCATGAGCAGTTTCGAACAGCCCAAAGCAGATCAAAAGCTTATTGGATTAGAAAGTTTGTGATCTAGAGTATATAGAGTGTGAGTGGGTATCGATAAAATTTGCTAATAAAAAGTGTGATGTTTTTAGGAAAAAAGGCAAGTTGAGCCCGAGGTTTATAGGTCTATTTGAGATTTTTGAGCGCATCGAAGAGGTGGACTACAAGCTTGTCCTACCATCAGGAATGATAGCAATTCATCTGATTTTTCATGTTTCTATAATGTGGTGGTCCATTGAGGACAAGTCACATATTTTTAAGCTGGATATAGTACATTTGGATGAGAATCTAACTTATTAGGAGGAGCCAGGAACTATTTTGGATAGATAGATTCGAAAGTTGCGATCGAAGAATATAGCTTCAATGCAAGTGATTCTGAAGAATCACCCGATTGAGGAAGCTACTTGGGAGATTGAGTCGGATATGCAGAGCTAATACCCGTATCTTTTTAATATACTAGGTAGAATTTAATACTCATTCAAGGACAGGCGTTATTTTAAGTAGTGGATAATGTACAACTCAATTATGAATTTTAAGATTTAATGCTCCATTTTGAGATTTGAGATTTTATACAAGTCATATTTACCATTTGGGCTTTCTTTAAGGCATTCAGATTGGAAATCTAGGAGTTGGGGCTGGTTTTTAGCACTTAAAACCCATCCATGACAATATCAACTTTTATTTATTTTGGTACTGGTGTAGAGCTTTCCGTTTATTAGAGTAGGGGTTACTTTTATAAAAGGTGAAGGGCTGCAGAACCTTCATCACATGGGGGTATATTGCATTCATAAAGGAGAAATCGTTTGATTGCTCTTAACGGATATGAACCCTCCTACTGCGATCATGAAGCGGTGTTTTGCCAGGTATAAAATATGAATTATCATAATTTCTATTTAATTTCAAGACTTTTGGAGATTTTTAGTGGAGGTTTCAATATTTGAGTTGGGGTAAGGGTTTTAACTTGGATTTGATTATTGTATTCATTTACCCACGAAATTTGGATGCTTAATCCGTACTTTTGAATAGTAAAAATTGGAATGTCAAAACATAGGTTTAGGAGGCTAGAAATTAGTAATTTGGCTATTGATTTGAGGTTGGATTAAAGTGAAATTATAGATCTGAAACCTATAGGAAATGCATACTCAATTTTGGAATCAATTTTTAAATTTTGATCGTGAGGCTCGAATTTGACTTTTATTGAATTTGATCTAGACCATGTAATTAATTATGGAGTCGATCTCTTAGTTTCATTTAATGTTAGTAATCATACTTTTAGTTAGTATTGAGTTGTTTGGATGGATTTGGACATGGTAAAGTGGTTGAGAAGATTGAAATCTCTCTTGAAAGGAGATAACTTAAGACTATGATTCTGCAAGAAACTTTTCCAACTTATATAATAATTAAGACTTGATAATGTGGTGAATAGCGCATACATATTGTGATAAGATTATATACAACTGTTAGGTATTAAAGGAATATACCTGAAATGCTTGATTTTAATTGTGCATTCTATATTCGAATTTTGATGAATTGAGTATGACATCTATTCATTGTAATAAATCTAAACTTATTAGATACTAAAAATATTATGTCATATCTTTGTATCTATTGGAATCCTATATTTAAGCATTGACATACCTTACGTTATGGTGTCTCTTTGTTTACTTCTTATCTTTAGTATGCTATTATTATGGAGTTGAGATATGCGTATTGGGGACTTATGATTCCAATATTGAGATGTTATAGGGACCATGTGAGTTTGAATATTCTATGGTCCATTTGAGTTCATAATTGATATAGAGATGTAGGGTTATTGAGACGGATTCAGAAAGTATGAGTTTATGAGATCATATATATGAAATGTTATGTATGATCATGTGTGCACATGGGTATGAATCTGTTCCTTATAAGTCATTGATTTGGTACCTCCCCAATGCAATGTGCACACTGATTGTGGACGAAATATGAGAGACTGAGTTGGAAATTGAAAGTTTATGATAAAAATTCTATCTTTGCTGTTTTATTGAGTATATTCTTACTTTATCTCATTATTTGTCTATGAATCTGCTTATTTGATCGACTTTAATAGGTTAATTTCTTAGATGTTGATTACCTATCTTATGCATGTTTCTATTTAATGTTATTACTTCATTTCCTTGTATCTCCATATTAACTACATCGATTATGATAAAATTTGATTTTTCAGTAAATCTTGCCGCTATCTTGTTGGGAGCGGTCAATGAGACTTACTAGGTACACATTGACTTTCTTACTCATGCTACACTTGTTGTACCTCTATTGGATCTCAGTTCCAATTCCGCGAATCCAACTTTCAGTGAGCCACATCCTTCCTTCGCAATGGTCACGGAGTCTATCTTTTATGATGCTATATTATTTTCTTAGTCAAACTTTGTATCAGTTGACAGTTTTATTTTCATTCTAGTTTTCTCATGAAAATGAAACACCTGGTTTTGAAGGTTTTCTTAGAAATTTCGTTGGATTTGGGGTTCTATTGCTTCTGCGTTGTATCAAATAAATTATTTTTTATGATATTTTCATTAGGTTAGGCTTATTAATTGCTTCTGCGTATTCAACTTTGATTAATTTTCTCTTCAACATAAGTTGTTTAGTTATTCTATGCTTGGTTCGCATGGTTTAAGGTTAGTCGGGCCATCACAAATAGAGGATGATTTGGGTCATGAATAAAAGTAATAAATGACCTTTTTTTCAAAACTTCAAATATACTTAAACAAATTTAGGTTCTAATTGATCAATGTTAAGGATCGGTGAGAGCAACTTTTCTAGTGTAAATATTAGACCAAATGTACATGAACAATTCAAAATGTTTGCTTACTTTTTCATGATCTAAGATACTTCATGCATACTTTTTGTAATGTTACTTCATATGAATTGAAGAATTTATATGTATATTATATTAAAATTACAAAACTTTTAAGTCAAAAGTTAAATTATTAAAGTATTCTTCCAATTTATTTAAATATTTTACATCAATAAAATATCATCCCAAATTACTTAAATTTCATACTCATGCAAAGAAGGAAAAATAGCAATTGGTAAATATGCAAAAGGTGACACTTGATAAAAGTTTGGTTATTTGAAACCGATTATAATAATAAAATGTGACAAATACATTGAATTAAAAAACTCGATAAATTACTGATAAATAAAGAGGGAGTGAATTTTAAATTTTGTGAAATAAGATAGATTAGTTGAGTATTAACACCTTCAAGTCAATTAAGATCTTGCAAAAGAGTTAGTAACATGTAAATCAATAATAAGTACTACATAAGAAAATTAAAGGACATAGTGTTTTTATACTGGTTCGGATCAACAAGTTGGTGCTTAGTCCAATTCCTTTGGGTTACAATGACTCCCTTAGAGCTTGATTGAATGGTTTACACGAAGAGCATCACCAACATATTGTAATCAAAGTTCTATGAGATTTGGTCATAGCTTTTACTTGTATATCTACCTAAACTTTTTTCTTTCCTTTGATCTCATTAATAACTATTAAAAATTATAATGATTGAGTAAGAAGTAGAATAGTCAGGATTGATCGAGAGAAGTTGCACATTTCTTTCTGAGTTTTCACTGCATTTTGTAGAGCAGTGAGAGGATCCTAGGAAGGCAAAGATCAATTCCTTTGATCTTGACAAAATATGCTCTTAGAGTAACCCAAGTAATTTTCTCAATCAAATAATTTTGGATATGATTGAGGTGCTGATTTATGACTTTCTTTTATTTTAGATTCTGATTTGAGATCTTCATAGATGCTAATTTGTTGCATTCCTTTATTGTGATGTAGAATCTTTTCATAATAGAACTAAGCTGGTTTTCCTTCCATAGGTATTGTCGAGGTTGGCTTTCCTTCTTGCTGAGTTAGACCTTCCTTTTAGACTAGAATGCTTATCTCTTCATCTTGCTATGTTTGTTTTATTGCAGTCTGCTGAGTTGTAGTTCATTCAGATTGGACTAATGCTCTAGTTGTGATCACTCACTATTTTTGAGATCAAGGCTTGAATATCATCCATAATATCCCTTCCTAGATTAGGATAAACTCTTCAATTATCAATTTAATCTTGAATATGCATGTACTGAAGACCCGATATTTTATATCTGATTCCTACAACATGTCAATCTATTATTTCTTATTATTAAAATATTTTAGAAAATATTAAAGTAAAAAATCTCCCCTTTTTTGATGAGGACTGATGTATTGTGGGTTTACAGCACTTTCGATGCTTAAAACCTAGAAAAGATGCATGGTCTTAGGTATGTTTATATAGATATAAGGTTGTTTTACCTTGTAATCAGGGAAATCATATTTTGGAGTTGAATTCTGGAAAAGAAGAGGAAAAAGTGTGAAAAATGGGCCAAGTATAGCTCTCAGTACGAGTCGTACCTTGCACTCGTGATAAAATCCAGAGGAGCTACATAACTTATTGGCCAAGTAAGACTCTTAGTACGAGCTGTACTATCCTGGTACGAGTCGTACTATGGATTCAACAAAAGATTCATAAGACCTGCACTTATCTACACTCTTGGTACGAGTGGAAGATACGAGTCGTGATGACAACATACAAATTGTACTAAGGAGTCATGGTGAACTCCAGAGAAAATGTAAGTTGGCAGATCCCAAGGTATGAGAAGATCCTACGACTCGTAACATCTATGTATGGGCCCTACCTAAATGCTCGTGGAAATATTCAGAGGATTCCATACTTCACAAGATGAGACCACAAACGGCATTCTCCCAGGACTCGGAAGATTTCAAAACTGCTTGGCATAATACAAAGGAAAGTCATGACTCGTAGCTTCATGGTATGACTCGTAGACCAGGCGGCAGCAGTTTTAGTAGTTTCCCTATTAATTTAGAAAATATTTTCAATTATTTATATAAATACTTTTTAGGTTATTTTCTTTAAGGGGATCGATTCTTTGGAGTTGTATTCGTGATTCTTGAGTTGTCCAACATTCTTGGAGACCACTACATGAAATTCTTAGAGAATTTATTCATTGTTCTTGAATTGTTCAAAGTTGAATTTTGCAATAATCAATTGGGTTTTTTCAATAATCATTGTAAGCTGTTAATTATGTTTCTTTCTTGAAATCTAATTCCTTTCTTGCAATCATGAATAGCTAAAACCTCCACAACTTGGGTTGCGGGAACCGTGGTGGAATAACTAACTAGGGTTAATGTAAGGTGTTTCTAAACCAATATGCATGCTTGTATTGTTCATCTCTTCATCATAAATTTTTCTTAATGATGCGCAACATTAGGACTTGCCCGAATTCTCTACTTGCTTAAATCTAGAGAGTAGAGATTAGGAAAAGAGAAGAACAACAAAGTCTTGAACTTTAAGTCTTATTCAATAACTTGAGCTGCGGTCACAGGATAGTTAATTCGAAATAATTGATAATGGTTAACGTGAAAACACTCAAAAGACCTAATCTGGTGGTTGAGTATAGTCATCCAATAGGGAAAAATCAGTCATTTGGATGAATTCATGTAATCAGTTTTGTAGGTTACGTATTGGATAGATCACTAGTTTAATAACCTAAAGTTGTTATGAATTCATGAGGAGCACTTTCCTGGTTAATTGAATAAACTTGATCACAACAACAACTTACAATTTTCTTAATTCTTTTTTTAAACCCTCCCCCACCCCCCACCATTAGGAAATAACTTAACTATAAGCGTAAATACTAAGTGTTATTCTACATCTTGACCATATTTTCTATGAAATTAAATTAATTTCTTGTGTTTAACTTTTAGTCTTTATTTCCTCATTTACATTTTTATTTTGTTTTTGATCCACCCAGGTTTCCACTTGATGAATGCCAAGTACTCGGCGAAGCGAAAACCCTCTGATTCCACTTGATCTTGAGCTAGAACAAACTCCGAGAAAAATGGACCGCAACAAAACCCCTAAGAAAATGCAAGTCAAATTAGTTGTTGAAGCCTAGAAGGCAGAGTTAGCTCGGCAAGCTGCCCTGCAAGGGGCAGAGGATTCTCATGAAGAGGTAGTTAATGCTGGCTGTCAGGGAAGGGGTAACAGAGGCCATGGGAAACACTAGTTCCACAGATATGCTCTTCAGTGTGATGACAATGAGGACAGATATTGATGAAGCCGGATTTACAAGAGGCATTGTACCTCCCCCTTTGACCGCTGGGAAAAAATTTGACATCACTAGCACTATGATTCAGTTGCTCAACATGAAAGGGGTGTTTAGTGGTAATGTAGCTGACAATGTAATCCTTCATCTAATGAACTTTGTAGGAATATGCAAGCATATAGGTTTCCAAGCATGAGCCAAGACGTTATCAGGTTAAGGCTCTTCCCATTCTATCTATATGGAGAGGCCACACTATGATTGTCGGAGTTGCCCAACGACTCCATCACCAACTGGAGGGAGCTAAAACAAGCCTTCTTAGAGAGGTTCTTCCCACCTTCCAGGATGCTACAGTTAAAGGATGAGATCTATAATTTTTGGCAGTTGAAGACAGAGGCACTTCATGAGACATGGCATAGATTCAAGAAGAAGCTAACATAGTGCCCAAATCATAAAATTCCCGATGACAGTTTATTGGAAATTTTCTACAGGTCTTTGAATAACAGCACTAAGGCTATAGCAGATACAGTGGCAGGAGGAACACTGATGAGTAACTCATGGAGCAAGTAGCTACCACACTAGACTGAGTGAAAAAAAACAAATAGAGCCTGACACACAAGGAAAGATAAAGCAACTATAGGTATATATGCTAGGGATGACTGCGGAGCAACTCAGGAAAGAGGAAGAGCGTGATCAGGAGTTGGCTCATATGAGTACATCTTTACACCTGCTCACAAAGCATATTACGGGGTTTAGATCTTAGAACGTAAATGCAGTGGGAGCTCAGGTTCAGGAAACAAGGTATGAGCAGTCTGACACCAAGGAGGAGGCAAACTTCTTGGACAACCAGGTGGTGGGTTTTTGGGCCAATGCCCAAGGGTATAGTTAGGACACTTGGTGCCAAGGTTTTGGAAATCAAGATTGAAACCAATACAGAGAAAACTACAATAGAAACGGGGTACAGGGATAAGAGCAAAGGTCGTGAGAGAGAAGGTGAGTGGAGAAAGAATGATGGCTACCGCAATGACCGCACAGGCTTATATGTTCCTCCGAGGGCTCGGAAGGTGATGTTGGACCCTCAAAGTTAGAGAGCATGATGACGGAGCTGTTGAAGAAGGCAAAATCCATAAATGATTAGTTAAAGGACATTCAGAGAGACATATCAGGAATGTGATCGAAAGTTGAATGGCATGCCACAGTGATCAAGCAGATTATGCAGCAGTTGGGTCAGATGTCTGCATCCCTAAACCAAAGGCAGAAGGGTACACTTCCTAGCAACACAATCCAAAATTTAAAAAATGAAAATCACTATATGGATGTGATAACTAGGAATGGGAAGACCACCATTGAGCCTCCCATACCAGTTGTAGTTGAGATGGAAAGGCAAAAGCAAATTGAGTTGGATGATGACGATGAGATTACTGAATAGGTTATTATAGGTGAGGCTGACTTGACTAAGGCTCTAGGTGATGCAAAGGAGTATAAAGTGGACAAAGGGAAGGAAAATGAGACCATACAAATTCTTAGGCCTATCTCTCGACCACGGCCACCATTTACTCGGAGGATGAAAAAGAAGGAAGAAAATGAAAAGTTCCAGAATTTTTTGTCAATGCTGAAGCAGTTGTCTGTGAACATCCCATTGGTCGAGGCATTAGAATAGATGCCTAGGTATGCTAAGTTCATTAAGAACCTGGTGAATAGGAAGAGATTCGTGATCTATGAGCCCGTTGGTAACTTGCATCATTACAATGCCATAGCCTCACGGATCCTTGCCCAAAAGTGGGATGACCCAGGGGCCTTCACCATCCTGTGCACTATCGGATATTTTGATTTTTCAAAGGCATCGTATGACTTAGGTGCTAGAATCAAGTTGATGCCAGTAGATGCGTTTAAACAGCTGGGCTTGGCAGCCCTCACACCAACTACGATGTGGCTATTGATGGAGGACCGCACAGTGAAGAAGTCAATGGGATCCTACAGGATGTGCTAGTGAAGGTGGACAAGTTTATCTTCCCAACTGACTTTGTGATCTTCGATTGCAAGGTAGATTTTGAGGTCCTCATCATTTTGGGGCAACCATTCCTTGCCACTGGGAGAGCCCTAGTGGATGTTGAAGTGAGCCAACTGAAGTTTAGGCTGAATAAAGAAGAAGTTACCATCAACATCTGTAGGTTAATGAAGAAACCTAATGAGTTTAGGGTAATCTCAACCATAGAAAATTATTAAAAGTTTCTTGACGAATTCTGAGTAGTAAAGAAAGTTGCATCGTGTCACGTCGTTAAATTAGGTGTTGCATGGGGGCAACCCATGAATGGTCGGTGAAGTCTGAGTAGCTGACAAGAGTTCTTAGAGCACCACAAGTATGTTTCTCTCTCTCAGTTTTGTATTTCCTTGCTTTGGGGACAAAGCATGCTTTTCAAAAGGGGGTGTAACTGTCTTTTGGGTTTTGATTCATCTGAGGGTTTTTATTGCCATGTTTCTTTTCCCTCAAATGTGCTATCTAGTAGAACCGGCATGTTTAGGATATTTTTGTTTTTGGTAAACTATAATTTACAAAAAATGCACATGTGTTTGATGTTTGATGTTTTGTAATTATTGAAAAAATAACCCTTTTTAAAAAAAAAATTGTTGCATAGTTAGCTGTGTTTGTTGACTGTGAAGCATGACTACTGTGGATCGTTTTATGGCATTTGATAGATTAACATGTGTATTTGTAGCTTAGATATGCATGAACCATATAGGTAGAATAATGCAAACTTGTACCATATGTGAGCAAGGATTCTTACCTAGTTCAATACTGCGTACAGTATCTAGAACTTGCCCGGTTGGTATTTACATAGTTTGTAGGACAGTTGGTTAGAAAATAATCGTAGGTCGTTAATGATTTAGCCCCCTTTTAGCTTATATTGCTCTACCAAATAAAATGAATCCCTTGATCCCACGTTTGAGCCTAAAAGTTGACCTTTTAGTTGATTAGCCCATTCTCCTTTCCTATTTTTTTTTATAATGAACCTATTTTGGCCATGATCCCTCCTTAGACATTGTGAACCTCAACTCAGGTAAAATGCCTAAGTTGAGGGTAGCTATTGTAGGGGTGCATAGATGAGGTGGGGGAGAAAAGAGAAAAAGATGGTTAATAAAAGGTTGAGTGTGGTGAAAAGAGAAAAAGATATTAAAAAGAAAAAAAATAATCAAAGCTAAAGCAGAAATGAGAAAATACATCACACCCGCAGACAGTTGAACGGAAGAAAAGGAAGGAAAAAAAGATGGGGAAAAAGGGAAAAGAGTAAAAAGTGAAGAAAAGTTGTGTAGTGCTAAAGAGGGTTAGTCACTATTTCCATATCTACTATATCCTTCCTGAAGTCTACATTACAAGCCAATGAAAGTCCTATAATGATTCTATCTTAACTGTCTAAAAAATTGAAGTAGACAAAATAAGGGCAAGCCTATGGTATCATCTGTGCAATATCTGGAAATTCTTTGTTAGAGTAAGAGTCTTACTTTTAGTCACAGTTTCATATATATTTATATCTGTGAGTGTTAGGGACTTTATTTGTTGTGAGGATACATGGTTCGCACTATATTCTGCCAGTTGTCTGTGTAAATAACATTAGTGATAGTTCGGGTCACTGTTAATAGTTAGATGTCATATCTTGATCCTTGTGTGTCATGAGTTGTAGTTGCATGTGTGCATAGCTAGCATGGTTTTAAATTAAAAAAAAAGGTCAATATCTGATAATGGTCATGTGTGCAAATTTTGGTATTGTTGGTTGTAGGACTTGTACTTTACCTTCTAGTTAAGGCCATGTTACAGTTGTGTTTTGTTTGCCTGGGGACATGCAAAAGTTTTAAGTTAAGCGTGTTGATGTGTTGTGGGTTTACAGCACTTTCGATCTTAAAACCTAGAGAAAAGATGCATGGTCTTAGGTATGTTTATACAGATATGAGGTTGTTTTACCTTGTTTTTAGGGAAATCGTGTTTTGGAGTTGAATTCTGGAAAAGAAGAGGTGATCGTGCAGAAAATGGGCAAGTACAGTTCTCGGTACGAGACGTACCTTGCACTTGTGATAAAATCCAGAGGAGCTGCATAAGTGATTGGCCAAGTACGACTGTACAAGCCGCATTATCCTGGTACGAGTCGTACCATGGCATCATGAAAAGATTCAGAAGACCTGCACTTGTATACGCTCTTGGTATGAGTGGAAGATATGAGTCATGATGACAACATATGACTCGTATCAAGGAGTCATGGTGAACTCCAAAGAAAATGTAAGTTTGCAGATCCCAGGGTACAAGAAGATCCTACAATTTGTAACATCCATGTACAGGTCGTACCTAAAGGCTCGTGTTCAGAGGATGCCAAACTTCACAAGATCAGACCACTATAGGCATTGTACCACTCGTAATCGCATTGTATGACTTGTAATCGCATTGTACGAGTCATACCAACTCCAAGGACTTAGAAGATTTTAAGATTGCCTAGCATAATATGAAGGAAATCCACGACTCATAGCTTCATGCTACGGCTCATAGGACCTGGCGGCAGCAGTTTTAGTAGTTTCTCTGTTAATTTAGGAATGATCTCCAGTTATTTGTATAAATAATTTTTAGGTTATTTTCTTTAAGAGGACCGATTCTTTGGAGTTGTATTCGTGATTCTTGAGTTCTCCAACATTCTTGGATACCAACTACATGAAATTCTTGGAGAATTTATTCATTGTTCTTGAATTTTCCAAAGTTAAATTGTGCAATAATCAATTGGGTTTTTATTCATTGAATAACTTAAGTTGCGGTCGCAGGATAGTTAATTTGAAATAATTGATAACGGTTAACGTAAAAACACTCAAGAGACCTAATTTAGTGATTGAGTATGTCATCTAATATGGACGAATCAATTATTTGAATGAATCCATGTTTAATAACCCGAAGTTGTTACGAATCCATGGGGAACACTTCCCTTGTTAATTGCATAAACTTGGTCATAATAATAATTTAGAACTTTCTTACTTAATTCTTTCTTTAAAACCCCCATTAGAAAATAACTGAACTAAAAGCATAAATACTAAGTGTTATTCTACATCTTGACCATATTCCTTGTGGGATCGACACAAACCTTAGTTGGGTTCTTTATTTACAACATCCGCGTCATACTTTTGCGGGAGTGTGATTTGAGCGTTATCAATGACACATCAGGAGGTACGAACAGTATTTATTTCTTTAATTCCCTGAGCATACTTAGGAGATCTATTTTGTCTAAGGAAACTCCCCCTCACCATTAGGACTAGATGCTCCATGTTGATTGTTGCATCTTATAAGAAAGTATATGTCTAGTGCATTTTATCACGGCATCATAAATATCATAAATCAAGGTAATCAAGAAGATTAGGAAATAGTATCACAAGCAGGCAGAAGAAACATTATTATTAGTCAAGCAGAAAATAACAAAAACATGCAGCAACAATATATAGTACTAAAACATAACCAACATAAGACCAAATCATAAGCAACATAGTACCAAAATATAAGAACTATTGTACCAAAAATCTCCCCCTTCATCATCAAAAGAGGGACCAAGCAGAAAGAAGAGGAGATAGAGATAGAGAAAGAGAGAGAGAGAGAGAGAGAGAGAGAGAGAGTTTGATGCCCTCAATAGGGGCAAAGATTATTCAATATAGTACAGAAAGAGCAGAGATAGTCAACATCCTCCAAGGAAGTATTTCAAGATGTTAATAATCCTATCGAAGAAGGAGTGATAAAATTTTTCAATGCATTTGGACAAGGAAGCATAAGAATTCTATACTATAATAGCTAGCTCATTGTCAAAAACTTCAATTCAAGCAACAACAGAGTTGGCTTGCTTCAGAACTAAGTTAAATAATTTGACTCCATGTTTAATATGAGTTAGTTGATCCTTTAGGTTTACCACATCCAAACTTACCTGTGCCAAGGAATTATGGAATTTGTGCAGGTCATCGACCACTGCACCCCGGATCACATTTGGCTCCTAGAACTTCCTCCAGCAGAGTGTCAATAGAGATTTTCATGGCATCACCAAGTTTGTTCCACAGGAATTATCTACAATAGTGGGCTTGAGCTTGGGCTTATAACCAGCCTTCATGTGCCACTTTCCTTCATCAAAGATATATCCAATGGTGGCGAAGATACGATCATCATATGTGAAGGAGATTTATTTCACAGAGTTATTTGAAAAGGATAATACCAATGTCCTTCAAGATTTGATTAATTATCATCCCACAGGGAAAGCCTGCATTACCACCAGAGCCCTGGTAGTTGTCCAATATATATCTAAGAAACCATTCTATCCAATTGATCTTTAGCTCTCTAAGTATATAGTAGACATCAAAAATATTTTTGGTGGAGAGAGAACTCAGAGATCCTTTTCGAGGAAGTAAAGTGGTGGCGACAATGTGAGCGATTATGTTATTTACAAAATGGTAGTGGGTCCAAAATCTAAGAGACTAGTTCCTTCTTCAGTAATTGAAGATTTTGCTTCATCAAGAGACACTTCAAAATCATCTGGCCATATGCCAGTAAAGAAAGGTATTTTTCCAGAAAAAATCTTATATCGAAGACCTTTTCAAACAATAATTGACTCAAAATGATCTGATAACCCAATACCAGGGTTTCAAGTTCTTTGTTGTCTTTAGAAATGCTTAGATTTGTGTAAAACAGTCTAACAGACCTTCATAGACATCGTTTGCACAAAGCAGAAATAGAGTATCTAGTTTTTGAAAAGAGAAATAGTTACCTACGGGGCAATGAGAGCAGTCTAGTTGCTCAAGGCAGATGACTCATCCAAGATCAAAGGGAAGATCTTTGAAGGCAAAATGTTACACCCCATAAAAGTTAATAATTAATGAGCGTACGCATTGATTTGTGATGAATAAAGAGAGTACAACGCGTGTGGAAAAGCCTCAAAAGCGGGGTCGCACGAGGCTAGCATGCACAGGGCCAGTGAGACGCGCCAGTGGCGCACCAAGCATGGGGCCGCTATGAAGGGCGCGACGAAGGACTGTTCTGGCGCCTTGGGAGGTGCAGGGCGCCCCCTTTCCACTACCCATAATATATATATATATATATATATATATATATATATATATATATATATATATATATATATATATATATATAATCCCCTCTCTTTAATTGTAATTCATTTCCATCAATTAGTTTCGGCCAAAGAGAGTTTAAAATGAAAGTTTCAATTATTTTTCTTCTGATTACGCTGCCAAACGCCATCCAAATTCAAATTAACTTCATGTATCGAGTTCTAATCCTAAAGGGAGCATTACTATGGAGTTACTTTCTCGAAATTCATTGGCTAACCGGAACCCCACCTATCAAAAGTTGTCATAATTGCTCCAAAACTAATTCCTAAATGATCACAGACATTAGGTAAGTTTTTCTCCCTTCTGAACTCTCAAGAAATTATAGGTTTTTAGCCGTATTTTACATAATTGAATTATAGTTGCTATTAGTTTTAAGATTTTATCATTTTAATCCGAATTTGGTATTGAAATTAATCTCTTTCTCCCAGTATTTCGGTTATAGTTGAAAAGAGCTTACAAATACAAGTTAAAACTCGTTAGTTATTCGGGAAAAGACAATTGAGGTATGTTAAGGAGAACTCCTTAGGCAAGTTAGTTTCTATAGAATTGTACTACAGTTTGAATCCTTGTAAGAGAGCCAGAAATATTGTTGTTGCAAATAACTGTTGTTGTTAGCTAAGACCAGTACTCTATGTTTAGTTTGGGATTGATTTTGCCCTGTATAGCTTTCCATGACCAACCCCAAGGTTAGCTGTGTCGTTGCCCTCCAGGGGCTATATGATGTCACCCTAACGAGCAATATGTCGTCCCAAGGGATGATGATGAGGCCTAAGGGCCTTGTGCAGTCCATTCCGTGGCTGGACTATTATTTCTACGTTGTATCAACGGTACACCCCCATCGAGCTTGGTGCCCGGGGTGCAGTTATCAGGAGTCCATCGGACTCAGACACAACTACAGTTCAGGGGCCGAGCGAGTTTAGTTGCAGACCCAGGGACTGGTAGGTTGGCTATAGTTATTAGTTGACTTGTTTTGACCTTGTTAGGTGTATATAGATTGAAGTGTACTCGCCAGGGATTATGGGGGGCCCGGGTGGGTTATTCTGTGTTGATTGTACCTTTCGGCTTATGGGGGCCAGGTAAGGTTCTTATTTGCATTATTTACTGATATATTAGACAGCAGGAAGTTAAGTTAATCAGGTTATATCTCTATCCCTTCCACTCAATTACTTTTAGTTTCATCTTATGTTTTATTTAGTTATTTTTAGTTATTGCCTTATATATTTGGTACATATTGTACTGACGCCCATCTTGGGGTGCTGCATTACTTGCCTGCAGGTGCGGATAGACATGGATCAAGACCTTCTTAGCTTTCAACCAGAGTCAGCAGTACAGTTAGCTCCCCTCCTCCGGAGCTAATTAGCTAGAAGGTTTGTTTTTTTGATTGTACAGTATGGGTAGGTCGGGGCCCTGTCTCGATCATTATTCCGCTCTTAGAGGCTTGCAGATTTACAGTTTCCCTGTGGTTAGTTTGTTGTTGGCCGTGTGGGGCCTATATATGTTTTATTTCATGTGATGGTTGTGTGGGGCCTTGGTAGCTGTTAGATAGTGGCCTTGTCAGCTATAGCATAGTTATAGTTGCCTGATTTTCATTTCAGTTATAACTAGATAGCATGGTGGTCTTGTCGGCCCACATAGGATCCCCTATTATTGCTTGTTGATGGTTAGTTGTTTCCTTTTACAGGTGGCTATATGGCCTTGTCAGTCGGAGGCTGTATTTACAGCCGAGATATGATCTTGGGCAAATTTATATGCCCAAGTGATACTCAAATGTGTCATTTTAGCCTTGTTTATCTATCAATGTGTATACATTATCATGTAATTGGTAATAAAATGTGAATTTATACTAACCAACATGATTAGCATTGTTTTGCAGGTAAAATGTAAGTTCGGGAAGCTAAAATGCATGTTGGAGGATATCGGGGTTGGACTCGGATGTGAGCAGGGGACAAGGCATTGGAAAGCATAAAATAAAGGGGCTCCACGATGGAGCCGTGTCACGCTGCCATCGCGGAGGCCTTCTGCCTGGATAGGAAATTTTCGCCCAATTTCCAGAGAGGGTACGCGATAGGTCCGTGGCACGGTGGCATGGCTCCGATACACTGTCTCAAATCACCTACATCCGATACACACAGCCTACCTTGGTAACGGAGTACACCATCTCCCCCTTGGGATAAAGCCTCCACTTCTTTATCCTTCCTTGACTTAACTTCAACTACCAATGAGGAATCTGACCCACTCTGCACCACTACTTCGCCCTCAGTTGTATCGACCAACTTTCCAGCAATGGGGCCTAGGGACCGATATAATGATTGGTTTAGGTAGGGAGGTCGGCCTACTACGGGCACCTGTAGGGATTAGTGTGTGAGACCACGATCCACAAACTGACACATGGGACTCACCCCCACTCCCAACCGAGATAACCTGTGAATATCCTTTACCAGCTCCTTTTTGCCCTCTTCAACATGAGCCACGCTCCCTATAGACATCCTACTTAGGGCATCATCCACCACATTGGCTTTGTCTGGGTGATACAGAACACTCATTTCATAGTCCTTTAGTAGCTCCAACCATCTTCTCTGACAAAGATTTAGATCTTTCTGACTGAACACATACTGAAGGCTCTTGTGATCAGTGAATACATCCACGTGAGCCCCGTAAAGGTAGTGCCTCCATATTTTCAATGCAAACACCACCGCTTCCACCTCTAGATCCTAAGTCAGATAGTTCTTCTTATAAACCTTGAGCTGTCTGGATGCATAAGCTATCAATTTACCCCACTACATCAAAACGCAACCAAGGCCAACTCTAGAAGTGTCACAATACACCATGAACCATTCTGTTCCTTCCGGCAAGGATAACACTAAAGCGGTAGTGAATCGAGTTTTTAACTCTTGGAAACTCTTCTCACAAGCATCTAACCATTGAAATTTTATCTTTTTCCGAGTCAACCTAGTCAGAGGAGATGCAATAGAGGAAAAACCTTCTACAAAACGTCGGTAATAACTGACTAGACCCAAGAAACTTCTGATTTTGGTTGGGGAAATAGGTCTTGGCCAGTCTTTCACCGTTGCTTCTTTTGAGGATCTACCCAAATACCCTCACCCAAGACAATGTGACCAAGGAAAGTCACAAACTTAAACCAAAATTCGTATTTACTGAATTTTGCGAACAACTGGCGGTCTCTGAGCGTCTGAAGCACTATCCTCAGGTGATTAGCATGTTCTTCCTTATTTCTTGAATATACCAGAATTTCATCAATGAACACAATGACGAACATGTCTAGATACTGCTTGAAGACTCTATTCATTAGGTCCATGAAAGCTGCAGGGGCATTAGTGAGCCCAAAGGACATAACCACTAACTCATAGTGACCATATCGAGTTTTGAAAGTTGTTTTTGGTATGTCACATTCTCTGACTCTTAGCTGATGATACCCCGACCTGAGATCTATCTTGGAGAAATAACTGGCTCCCTGAAGTGAGGTATTAAGCAACAAGGAGCATTCCTACGGATTTAGTTTCGTAAAATTTGGCCAGCGAATCATCGTTCTACCGATCAGGCTGCTTCGCCTAGCAGCACGACGCTTGTATTGCTCTCCCACAACCCCATTTTCACGGTTTAGGCTGCTCCTATTTCGCTCGCCGCTACTACGGGAATCGCTTTTGCTTTCTTTTCCTCAAGGTAAGTGGAATTTCTCCAAATTAGTATCAATATACTCCTAGCCCTAAAGTGAGTATTTCTCCCTTCTGGACTCCGAGAAATAGCAAGTTTTCAGTCGTTTTTCGATAAGCCAAAGTTTGGGATATATATATATATATATTAAAGTGATAGTTTCTTTTAGAATATTGATGAATTTAGTTCTAATGGTTGTAATTATGAATGCAATTGGGAGAAATAGCTGGATATTGTCCAAGTTATGCTAGTTAGCCAAGAAGTTATAGATCGAGGTACGTAAAGCCTGTCCCTTCAGCAAGTTGGTAATCCTAGTATAGCAAATAGTGTGAATTCTAGAAGAAAGAATCCAGAAGTCGAGTATTGAGTCCAGTATGGAATTCAGCAAGCATGTTTTATATTATTATGCTATATTCAGAATAAAAATTAGTAAGTCAGTATCAGACAGCCAGATATTATTTCAGATACAGTTAGCACAATAATGGAATCAGTTTAATGTAGAAAAGAGATTCAGAATAGAATATCAAAACATGGATAGTATATTCAGATCGAACATGCTTACCTGCAGGTACTCATAGACCAGGAGCCGATACCTTGTGATTCCAGCCAGCACACAGAGTCATCAGCTCCTGTCATCCGGAGCTCGATAGTCAGAGGTCTATTCTATTTTCTTTTATTATACAGTATGGGTAGGCCGGGGCCCTGTCCCGACCATCTTATCAGTATTCTTAAAGGCTTGCAGATTGTGTATTCCCTGTGGTTAGCTGTACCGGTCGTGTGAGGCCGTGTGTGTCTTAGTTGCTTATAATGGTCATGTGGGACCTTATTTAGTTGGTAGTGGTGACCTTTCCGGTCATGTAGCAGTTTAGCTCCTGTTTTCTTGATTCAGAAGTAACTAGACAACATGGTGGCCTTGTTGGCCCACATAGGTTCCCTTATAGTGATGTGGTTCTGGTTGGCTGTTATTATTGTACAGGTGGCTATAAGCCTAGTCAGCCGGGGGCTGTATTTACAACCGTTATATAGCCCGTTGATTTCATAAATCAGAGTTAGAGCCAGCCAGGCACCAAGCGTGCTTAGGCTCAGCAGTCTAGCAGTTCAGGTCCTAGTAGGATACTAGGTGCCAGTCATACCCCCCAAGGCGGGGCATGACATTAAGCTTAAAATGCATGCCCTATGATGAATCGATTCATGATCTAATTTCCCATTGATGTTCTTTACAAGCCCAGCCTGAATTATGTTTTAAATTATGATTTATTATGTTACCCATTATGATTTTTAAGAAATTCAAGTTATATTCATGATCTACAAGTATGTATGAATCTTATTAATCATGAATTATATTTTTGGCCGACTCACGGGTCTCATGTTATGGCTAGTTCACATATGTTCAAGCATGTTTATGATTATCATGATTTAACTAGCCCATGAACTCATGCATGTATTATTATGAGCACTATATATGTTTTAGGAGTAGTATCAAACACCGAGTAGGTTCGGCGCTCAAGTTAAGCCTCGTATCTCATGAACGTGCTACCGTAGGTATGTCAGGACCCTTTCATGTTAGTCCCTGGCCCAAGCGGCCCTTTTCATGGTGATATCACACTTTCATGGTTCTACCCTTGGCAAGGTACGAACAACCTCCAAACTAGGGTTACAAGTTGGGCTTCATGTATGCTCATATGGGGTATGTCGGTTAAGAGAATCTCCTATTGTTCCTCATTATTTATGCATGTTATGATTATGTATGTTGTCTCAAGTCATGTTAGGTAAATCTCTTCTATTATGATTATAATTATGTTTAGGTACGAATGCTTTGAAAACCTTGAGCCATATGACATGTCATTATGATTTACGATACGAGCATGTTTTCCCACTCTTATGATCATTTATGAAATTCATACATGTTTTAAATGTCCATTAACTTACCTTGCAAACTCAGTACATTCCACATACTGACTGCATACTTTCTATGTTGTATCGTCTCATGATACAGGTCCCAGTTCTCAGGCTCATCCTCACCCATAGCTAGTTTAGCCTTGCTCCCAGTGCACTTGGTGAGTTCTCATGTTCCGAGGATTGTATTTTCATACTATATGTTATTTCTTTCAGTTTCTAGATGTTGGATTAGTTTGGGAGTTGTCTCTTCAATCCGTCTTTCATGTTTAGAGGCTTATCAGACTACGGGTTGTATTCCGCCATATTGTTCAAGTCTTTTACTGTTTTCCCTTATGTTATGTTATAATTACGTTCTTATGTTAAGTCTTTTGCACATGTGATTGAATTATATGTATGCTCATGCCATGGGTCGACTTGGGGTCTCTCGAGGCTCCTTGTCCTGTGTTACGATCCGGGTGTACATTTGGGTCATGACATGAAAGAAAATCGTTCTTATATAAGCTTTCTTTGTTCCACTATTTTTATGGATCTGGTATCTTCCTTCTTTTCTTTATCAACATTATTTTTTTGTGGAGAACCAAGTTAATATATGTCTAGTACTACTATTATATTTGTTTTTAAATTTTTTTTTAAAATTTCTTCCCTCTTTAGTACATATCACCCAATTTTTGAAAGGAATACCTTAGCAGATGCAGGGGTATATCTAGGCTATCAGGTGTTGGTTCTCGGGCACTTAGTAACTTTCATGTAGACTTTATATTTATATTGAAATACTTGTTAAATATATAAAAGAATATTTATTGAAAATCCAGTTACGAGGTAGCCTTTTAGTCCAGTGGTAGAAATAAAACTTGTTACCGTCTTTGATGAGGATTCGATTTTTCTTAGCACTTATTATAAAAAAAATTAAAATATTAAAATCATTTGAAACTCATAAACTTCAAATCCTAAATTTTCCTCTGAGCGGATGGTTTGTTCATTACTGGATAACTATATAGCAATAAGATTGTCAGCCTATTAATATCCTTCATCTCTTCTCTCGCAAATAAAATCTACAAATTTGAAGCCACATTACCGCAAATATAGAAGATTTATTTTTATACGTATTTTAAGTCAACTTTGAGTTTCATCAAGTCTACACTCCGATAAATCTTGAGTTCGAAGATGAATTGAATTTGTCTTGTACTATAGTCTTATTTTAAATCCTCCAAGAACCCTAACAGAGATTGAGCTCTTCTTGTGGAGTCCTACAAAATTTTGATGTCTACATATTTCCCCTACTTTAGGCTTGTCAAAGTGTATGCTTGATGAAACTCAAAAGACAAAACTTGAAGTACCCATGAAAATGGAGCTTCATATTTACGGCTTTGTGGCTCCAGATATGGTTTGTTCATTACTGAATAGTTATGTAGCTATAAAATTATCGGGCTATATATAGTAAAGTTATGCATAGAAAAGGTGATGTGCACCCCTCTTGGGGCGCTGCATTACTTACTTGTAGGTACTCATAGACGAGGAGCCGATACCTCGTGATTCTAGCCAGCACACAGAGTCATCAGCTCCTGTCATCCGGAGCTCGATAGTCAGAGGTCTATTTTATTTTCTTTTGTTATACAGTATGGGTAGGCCGGGGCCCTGTCCCGACCATCTTATCAGTATTCTTAGAGGCTTGCAGATTTTGTATTCCCTGTGGTTAGCTGTACCGGTCGTGTGAGGCCGTGTGTATGTCTTAGTTGTTTATAATGGCCATGTGGGGCCTTATTCAGTTGGTAGTGGTGACCTTGCAGGTCACGTAGCAGTTTAGCTCCTGTTTTCTTGATTCAGAAGTAACTAGACAGCATGGTGGCCTTGTTGGCCCGCATAGGTTCCCTTATAGTGATGCGGTTCTGGTTAGCTGCTATTATTGTACAGGTAGTTATAGGCCTAGTCGGTCGGGGGCTGTATTTACAACCGTTATATAGCTCGTTGATTTCATAAATCAGAGTTAGAGCCAGCCAGGCACCAGGAGTGCTTAGGGTCAGCAGTCTAGCAATTCAGGTCCTAATAGGACACCAAGTGCCAGTCATACCCCCCAAGGCGGGGCGTGACAAACTTGGTATCAGAGCAGGTTGTGTCCCAGGGAGTTTGCAACTCGTGCTAAGTAGAGTCTTGTCTATGTGTGTGTTGTGCACCACATACTATAGGCAGGAGGCTGCAAGGCATAATAGGATGGTTACTCTTTCTTCATATTCAGTCGTGCCATAGAGCAGTACAGTATAGGGTTGAGTCCCTAAAAATTATCATACTCTTTGTTTACAGATTAAAATGATAGACCAGCGACACCCAGCCATAGGTAGAAGACTGGATACCGCAACAGGAGAAGGCACCAGCAGGATGCCCCCAGCTTCATTTAGAATCAGCCCGATCAGAGAGAGATACGGAGGCATCATCACAGCCTTCTCAGCAGTCCCCACCTCACCAGGAGCCATTTGGAACAACACCGCTTCCGACAGCTCCTGTACCTACACCATCCGACCAGGAAATTCAAAGCGCAGTAGTTATGCTGGCGCAAATGATGGCCACTCAGCGCCAGCCAGTGCCACCCGTAACAGCAGAGCCATCAGGTGGACCTAGAAGTTCGAGGGTCAGGGAATTTTTTGCATTAGGTCTCCCACAGTTCACAGGGTCATATCAGGCAGAGGACCCCCAGGATTTCCTGGACTAGATGTAGAGAATCTTCCGGGTCATGCATGTGACGTCTACAGAATCAGTTGAGTTAGCAGTATTCCGGTTGCGAGACATTGATGTGTTGTGGTACGAGAGCTGGGAAAGGTCTCGAGGGAGGGATGTTACCCCTCCAACCTGGTCCAGCTTCTTAGAGGCCTTCCTGGATCGTTATTTTCCACGGGAGATCCAGCAGGCCCGGATGGACCAGTTCTTACACTTGGAGTAAGGGGCGAGGAGCGTACAAGAATATGCCCTACAGTTTGATTCCTTAGCCCTCTATGCTCCAGCTTTTGTGGACACCATGTCATCTAGAGTCCACCGATTTATTATGGGTCTGAACCCAGAATACATTAAGGCATGCATGATAGCTACGCTGCGGGAGGATATGGATATTGCTCGGGTGCAGGCCTTTGCCCAGACTATTGAGGGCCTTAGACAGTGGCAATAGGATAGTAGACGTATAACCTAGGAGCAGCGCCGCAGGGATAGATCAGATGAAATACAAAGGGAGATTCAGAGAGGACCCAGGCCCCGGTTGTCAGACAGGCCACCTAGACCCCACCTCTATTTCAGCAGCAGAGGGGTAGATTCATCCGCCGGGGACAGTCAGAGTCTGGCGGTAGTTCCCGAATGGTAGATTCACCTCAGCAGAGGAGGGCAGAGCAGAGCAGATATACACCCCCACCTTGCCCTATTTGCAGCCAACCCCACACTGGAGCTTGTAGATATGGCTCCACAGGGTGTTATATATTTGGGCAGGAGGGGCACATGATGAAAGACTGTCCAACCAGGGGACAAGGTAGCCGAGATAGCCAGGACAGGCCATCAGCAGGGCCGCGAGCTCCAGCAGCCTCGGTAGGGTGTAGGCCCTCAGGTCCAACAGGTAGAGGCCGAGGTAGATCAGGAGCCTCTAGTTCAGGTACGGGCCCAAGTTGTACCTATGCATTGCCAGGAAGACAGGACTCAGAGGTGTCTCCAGATGTGGTAACAGGTATGATGACTATTTGTTCATGCCCTGCTTATGTATTAATTGATCCAGGGTCTACTCTGTCCTACGTTACCCCATTTGTGGCTCGAAATTTTAGTGTTGCACCAGAATTGCTTCAGCAGCCCTTTCCAGTATCTACACCCATCAGTGACTCCATCATTATAGCTAGAAGGGTTTATCGAGGGTGTACAGTAGAGGTTGCTGATCGTCAGACCACAGTAGATTTGGTAGAATTAGAGATGATTGATTTTGATGCCATTATGGGTATGGATTGGTTGGTGCCATGCTACACCAACTAGAATGTTGGACCAAGACAGTCCGATTCCACTTTTTAGGGGGGGTAGTACGAGAGTGGAAGGGCAGCACAGCTACGCCAAAAGGTAGGTTTATTTCCTGCCTTCAGGCAAGGAAGTTGATAGCTAAGGGATGCATTTACCACCTAGTTAGAGTCCAGGATGTTCAGGTAGAGCCTCCGACTCTCCAGTCTGTTCCAGTGGTTAATGAATTCCCTGACATATTTCCAAATGAGCTACATGGTATTCCCCCAGAAAGAGAAATAGATTTTGCAATTGATTTGCTACCAGGCACTCAGCCCATATCAATTCATCCGTATCGTATGGCTCCTGCTGAACTCAGAGAATTAAAGGAGCAGTTGAAATATTTGTTAGATAAGGGCTTTATCAGGCCGAGTACTTCCCCTTGGGGGTGCCGGTTCTATTTGTGAGAAAGAAGGACGGTTCACTCCGTATGTGTATAGATTACCGGCAGCTGAATAAGGTTACAGTTAAGAATAAGTATCCGCTTCCCAGAATAGATGATTTGTTTGATTAGTTACAGGGGGCCAGATATTTCTCCAAGATTGATTTGAGGTCCGGATACCATCAGGTTCGAGTTCGCGAAAGGGACATTCCGAAGACAGCCTTCAGGACCAGATACAGTCACTTTGAATTCCTAGTTATGTCCTTTCGCTCCCGCAGTATTCATGGACCTGATGAACAGCATCTTCGAACCATACCTGGACCTATTCGTGATAGTATTCATTGATGATATTCTGGTGTACTCAGAGGCAGATCACCAGGATCATTTGCGGACCGTGCTTCAGATTCTCAGGGATCGTCAGTTGTATGCCAAGTTCTCCAAATGTGAATTCTGGTTGAACTCAGTAGCTTTCTTGGGGAACATTGTGTCGGATGCTGGTATACAGGTAGATATGCAGAAAATAGAAGCAGTAAAAACATTGCCCAGACCTACCACTCCGACCGAAGTCCGCAATTTTCTGGGATTAGCAGGGTACTATAGAAGATTTGTTGAAGGATTCTCCACCATAGCGGCACCTATGACTAAGCTGACGCAGAAAGTAGTAAAGTTTCAGTGGACAGAGGCATGTGAGCAGAGTTTCCAAGAATTGAAAGACAGATTAACCTCCGCCCCAGTGTTGGCATTGCCAGAAGGTACAGAGGATTATGCAGTGTATTGCGACGCTTCGGGTGTTGGGTTAGGATGCGTGTTGATGCAGCATGGTAAAGTAATTGCTTATGCTTCCAGAGAGCTGAGGAAACATGAAAAGAATTATCCTACCCATGACCTGGAACTACCCGCGGTAATCCACGCACTAAAAATATGGAGACATTACTTGTATGGCGTCCATGTGGATATTTTCACTAACCATAAGAGCATACAGTATATCTTCACTCAGAGGGAGTTGAATTTGCGGCAGCATCGCTAGTTGAAGTTATTGAAAGATTATGATGTGAACATTCTATATCATCCGGGAAGGGCCTACATAGTAGAAGATGCCCTCAGCCGCAAATCTATGGGAGTTTGGCAGCCCCAGCAGCGGGAGTTGGCAAAAGAAATACACCAATTAGCTAGTTTATCCATTCGTGTAGCAGAAACAGAGGACAATAGAGTGGTAATTCAGAACACCGCAGTATCGTCATTAGTTGTGGATGTAAAGGAACGGCAGTATGAAGATCCTAACCTGGTTCAGCTTAAATAAAAAGTTCAGCAAGGGAAAGCACCAGATTTTCAGGTAACTGAGGATGAAGTGTTGCTATGTAAAGGCCGCCTTTGTGTCCCAGATATTTTAGGGCTTCGCCAGCAGATTATGAATGAGGTACATTACGCCCACTATTCTCTCCATCCAGGCGCAACAAAAATGTACCACGATATAAAAGAAATCTATTGGTGGCCAGGTATGAAGAGGGAAATAGCAGAATCTATAGCCCCAGTGTCCTAACTGTCAGCAAGTAAAAGCGGAACACCAGAAACCAGGTGGATTGACTCAGGACATAGTTGTGCCTCTTTGGAAGTGGGAAGCAGTAAACATGGAATTTGTAGTAGGATTACCCCGTACCAAGCATATACATGATTCAATTTGGGTAATTGTTGACAGACTGACGAAATCAGCCCATTTCCTGCCAGTAAAAGCTACTTTCTCTGCCAAAGATCACGCCGAATTGCATATCAGAGAAATAGTTAGATTACATGGTGTTCCAGTATTTATTATCTCTGATAGAGGAGCACAATTTACAGCTAGATTTTGGCAGTCGTTTCAGAGAGGTCTTGGAACCCATATTAATTTGAGCACAGCATTCCACCCTCAGATAGATTGACAGGCGGAACGCACTATTCAGACGCTCGAGGATATGCTACGGGCGTGTGTGTTGGACTTTGGAGGTAGTTGGGATGAGCATTTATCGCTGATTGAGTTTGCTTATAACAATAGTTACCACTCAGCTATCCAGATGGCGCCCTTTGAGGAATTGTATGGACGAAAATGTAGATCGTCAGTTGGCTGGTTTGAAGTAGGAGAGTCAGTGTTGATTGGGCCAGATATTATTCATCAGTCAGAGGAGAAGGTAAAGCTTATCATAGAACGCCTGCTGACTGCTCAGAGCCGCCAGAAATCGTATGCTGATGTGCGGCGCAGAAACCTGGAATTTAATGTGAATGACTGGGTATTTTTGAAAGTATCTCCAATGAAAGGGGTGATGAGATTCGGCAAGAAAGGTAAGCTCAGTCCGAGATTCATTGGGCCTTATCAGATTCGGCGGAGAGTAGGCCAAGTGGCATACGAGTTGAACTTGCCTTCAGAATTAGAGTCCGTTCATCCAGTTTTCCACGTATCTATGCTAAGTACATAGGAGACCCCTCCAGAGTTGTCCCAGTCCAGGATGTCCAGGTTACGGAAAAGCTAGCCTATGAAGAGACTCCAGTGGCTATACTAGACAGACAGATTCATAGATTAAGGACTAAAGGTATTGCTTCTGTCAAGGTACTGTGGCGTAATATGAACCGAGAAGAGATGACTTGGGAAGCAGAGGAAGATATGAAAATCAGATATCCTCACTTGTTTCAAGCCTAGTCAGTCAAGAGGTATGTTAGTATTGTTATCATATGAAATGCCTTATATTATATGTATAAAGGAGATAATCGACTCTAGCCTTTTGCCTAATGAATACTGTAGTATTGTGTGGAGTGTGAGATAATCGACTCTAGTCTTTTGCCTGATGAATACTGTATTGGACTTTTCTGCATTTCAGGTTTTTGAGATAGTCCATATTACAGGGGAAAGTCTGCCGATGTGTTTCTAAAAGTAAGTCAAGTAAGTTGAGATTCCTGTAATTAAAAGTCTACATTTGAGGACGAATGTTCTTAAGGGGGGGGGATGTTAAACCCCGTAAATTCTTGACATTTAGATGGCCTATTCACGTGTTGTTTAAGAGTTTTTGAAGGCCATACATGATAGGAAAAGGCCCGGGGAAAGACCGAATAAGCGACACGTCGAACCATCACAAGAGGAGGCTGGTAGACCTCCTCCGCGATGGCCAGAGTGTCACGGAGGCTCACCTCCATGATGGCCAGCGTGTCATGGAGGCTCACCTCCGCGATGTCCAGCGTGCCACGGAGATGAGGTGCATCCCCAATATAAAAGCCTCCAAACTTCGGTTTTAAGTGAAACTTCTTATAATTTTCAGTAAGAAACAGAGGGCAAAACCAGAGAGAGGGAAACACGAACAAAGCCTACCATTTTACTTCCGATTACACCTATATACGCGGTCTAAACTCGAAATAAACGTGGGTAGTGAGGTATTAAGTAGCAAGGAGCATTCCTACGGATTTAGTTTCATAAAATTCGGCCAGCGAATCGTCATGCTACCGATCTAAGGTAAGTGGAATTGCTCCAAATTAGTATCAATATACTCCTAGCCCTAAAGTGAGTATTTCTCCCTTCTGGACTCCGAGAAATAGCGAGTTTTCGGCCGTTTTTCAATAAGCCAAAGTTTGGGATATATATATATATATATTAAAGTGATAGTTTCTTCTAGAATATTGATGAATTTAGTTCTAATGGTTGTAATTATGAATGCAGTTGGGAGAAATAGCTGGATACTGGCCAAGTTACGCTAGTTAGCCAAGAAGTTAGAGATCGAGGTACGTAAAGCCTGTACCTTCGGAAAGTTGGTAATCCTAGTATAGCAAATAGTGTGAATTCTAGAAGAAGAATCCAGAAGTCGAGTATTGAGTCCAGTATGGAATTCAGCAAGCATGTTTTATGTTATTATGCTATATTCAGAATAAAAATCAGTAAGTCAGTATCAGACAGCCAGATATTATTTTAGATACAGTTAGCACAATAACAGAATCAGTTTAATGTAGAAAAGAGATTCAGAATAGAATATCAAAACATGGATAGTATTTTCAGATTGAACATGCTTACCTGCAGCTACTCATAGACGAGGAGCCGATACCTCGTGATTCCAGCCAGCACACAGAGTCATCAGCTCCTGTCATCCGAAGCTCGATAGTTAGAGGTCTATTCTATTTTATTTTATTATACAGTATGGGTAGGCAGGGGCCCTATCCCGACCATCTTATCAGTATTCTTAGAGGCTTGCAGATTGTGTATTCCCTATGAGTAGTTGTACCGGTCGTGTGAGGCCGTGTGTATGTCTTAGTTGTTTATAATGGTCGTGTGGGGCCTTATTCAGTTGGTAGCGGTGACCTTTTCGGTCATGTAGCAGTTTAGCTCCTGTTTTCTTGATTTAGAAGTAACTAGACAACATGGTGGCCTTGTTGGCCCGCATAGGTTCCCTTATAGTGATGCGGTTCTGGTTGGTTGTTATTATTGTACAGGTGGCTATAGGCCTAGTCAGCCGGGGGCTGTATTTACAACCATTATATAGCCCGTTGATTTCATAAATCAGAGTTAGAGCCAGCCAGGTACCAGGAGTGCTTAGGCTCAGCAGTCTAGCAGTTCAGGTCCTACTAGGATACTAGGTGCCAGTCATACCCCCCAAGGTGGGGCGTGACATTAAGCTTAAGTATGCATGCCCTATGATGAATCGATTCATGATCTAATTTCCCATTGATGTTCTTTACAAGCCTAGCCTGAATTATGTTTTAAATTATGATTTATTATGTTACCCATTATGATTTTTAAGAAATTCAAGTTATATGCATGATCTACAAGTATGTATGAATCTTATTAATCATGAATTATATTTTTAGCCGACTCACGGGTCTCATGTCATGGCTAGTTCACATATGTTCAAGCATGTTTATGATTATCATGACTTAACTAGCCCATGAACTCATGCATGTATTATTATGAGCACTACATATGTTTTAGGAGTAGTATCAAACACCGAGTAGGTTCGGCGCTCAAGTTAAGCCCCGTATCTCATGAACTACGTGCCACCGTAGGTATGTCAGGACCCTTTCATGTTAGTCCCTGGACCAAGTGGCCCTTTTCATGGTGATATCACACTTTCATGGTTCTACACTTGGCAAGGTACGAACAACCTCTAGACTAGGGTTACAAGTTGGTCTTCATGTATGCTCATATGGGGTATGTCGGTTAAGAGAATCTCCCATTGTTCCTCATGATTTATGCATGTTATGATTATGTATGTTGGCTCAAGTCATGTTAAGTAAATCTCTTCTATTATGATTATAATTATGTTTATGGTACGAATGCTTTGAAAACCTTGAGCCATATGATATGTCATTATGATTTACGATACGAGCATGTTTTCCCACTCTTATGATCATTTATGAAATTCATACATGTTTTAAATGTCCATTTACTTACCTTGCAAACTCAATACATTCCACATACTGACTGCATACTTTCTATGTTGTATCGTCTCATGATACAGTTCCCAGTTCTCAGGCTCATCCTCACCCATAGCTAGTTTAGCCTTGCTCTCAGCGCACTTGGTGAGTTCTCATGTTCCGAGGATTGTATTTTCATACTATATGTTATTTCTTTCAGTTTCTGGATGTTGGATTAGTTTGGGAGTTGTCTCTTCAATCCGTCTTTCATGTTTAGAGGCTTAACAGACTACGAGTAGTATTCCACCATATTATTCAAGTCTTTTACTTTTTTCCCTTATGCTATGTTATAATTACATTCTTATGTTAAGTCTTTTGCACATGTGATTGAATTAGATGTCTGCTCATGCCATGGGTCGACTTGGGGTCTCTCGAGGCTCCTTGTCCCGTGTCTACGATCCGGGTGTACATTTGGGTCATGACATGAAAGAAAATCGTTCTTATATAAGCCTTCTTTGTTCCACTATTTTTATGGATCTGGTATCTTCCTTCTTTTCTTTATCAAAATTATTTTTTTGTGGAGAACCAAGTTAATATATGTCTAGTACTACTATTATATTTGTTTTTAAATTTTTTTTTAAAATTTCTTCCCTCTTTTGTACATATCACCCAATTTTTGAAAGGAATACCTTAGCGGATGCAGGGGTATATCTAGGCTATCAGGTGTTGGCTCTCGGGCATTTAGTAACATTCATGCAGACTTTATATTTATATTGAAATACTTGTTAAATATATAAAATAGTATTTATTGAAAATCCAGTTACGAGGTAGCCTTTTAGTCCAGTGGTAGAAATAAAACTTGTTACCCTCTTTGATGAGGATTCAATTTTTCTTAGCACTTATTATAAAAAAAAATTAAAATATTAAAATCATTTGAAACTCATAAACTTCAAATCCTAAATTTTCCTCTGAGCAGATGGTTTGTTCATTACTGGATAACTATATAGCAATAAGATTGTCAGCCTATTAATATCCTTCATCTCTTCTCTCGCAAATAAAATCTACAAATTTGAAGCCACATTACCAAAAATATAGAAGATTTATTTTTATACGTATTTTAAGTCAACTTTGAGTTTCATCAAGTCTACACTCCGATAAATCTTGAGTTCGAAGATGAATTGAACTCGTCTTGTACTATAGTCTTATTTTAAATCCTCCAAGAACCCTAACAGAGATTGAGCTCTTCTTGTGGATTCCTACAAAATTTGATGTCTACATATTTCCCCTACTTCAGGCTTGTTGAAGTGTATGCTTGATTAAACTCAAAAGACAAAACTTGAAGTACCCATGAAAATGGAGCTTCATATTTACGGCTTTGTGGCTCCAGATATGGTTTGTTCATTACTGAATAGTTATGTAGCTATAAAATTATCAGGCTATATATAGTAAAGTTATGCATAGAAAAGGTGATGTGCACCTCTCTATAGCCTAGAAAACTATTTATCTTTTATCTCTTTTTTGAATTTTTTTTATTTCAATAACCCTGTCGTCGGTAACCCTAGTCTTGCCTATAATTTTTTGAAGGTCATGGCCACCATGTCATCAAGGTAGCCTCCTCTTGAGGCTGGCCAATCTCATCTCCTAATCCACTGCTAGATTGTGTCTCTACATTACGCCCTATGCCAGTTATTACTAAACCTATCATAGCGAAGCCAATCATGTTTTTACATGGAGAACCCAGATTTATACGCGAAGAAGAGGAAGTCACCCTAATGATTTATAAAGAAAACCTTCAATATGCTGTCATTGGAAAATTCTCATATTTGGGCGCCTTGAAATACAAGACTTGAGAAAAATAATTCCAAAACAATGCTAGTTTAAAGATGAGTGTAATATTGGTCTGTTAAGTAATAGACAAATTTTTATAAGAGCACCCAACCTGAAGAACTATGTGAATATGCTATCAAAACCTGCTTTTATTTTGACTCATGAATAATGGACCTATCCAATGTGTACATTGAAATGGGATCCGTTGTTTGATCCGGAGGAGGAGACAACTACAACAATAGCATGGAGGATATCCTTTTTGTCACTACCATTGAATTTCTTTATGAAAGAAGCTATATCCTCTCTTACTACGGTGGTTGGTAAGACATTACATGTAATACTCCGAAAGTGCTTAAGACTAGACCAGAGATTTGAAATGAGAAGTAGCAAAAATCTGAGATTTTTTCTCAGAACAACTCATTGTACGGGTCGTTGGTGGGTCTAACGACCCGTTGGAGGTGCTCGTGGTGAGAATCTGTAGAAATGGACTTGGAAGTAACGGGTCTCAAAACAACCTGTTGTTAGATGTAATAAGTCATTATATGGGGGTCGTGGGGAGGATGGTCTTGGTCAAAGACGGCTGGCACGAGTCATAGGACGACCCATGGCTTGATAGGATGAGTCGTACGATTTCATGGAAGGGTTTCCAGACAATGGGCAGTGGTTACAACTGATGGTTACCACGGTCGTGGGAGCTAGGTACGACTCGTGGTACCTGTCGCGGCAGCAGGTCTAGGTCTGGAAAGTGGGATAAACCGACGAGGGAAGTAATGGCCCATTAGAACAAGGGACGACTCCTTGTTGCACCCGTTGTCAATGGCAGTGCAGAATTTTCAAGCTTTTTATTAAGGTTATTTTCGTTATTCCTAAGCCCCAAGATTTTAACTACGTCATTTTAAGCTAAGTTAGTAGGATTTTAGGGCTGGTAAACCTAATCTAAGCATCTCCATTCCATGAATGCAACTTAGAGCCCTTCCTTGAATATCAAGTTTGAAGAATCTCTCCAAATTCTCTTCAATCTCCTTTGGGCTTTCAAGAGGGAGTGTTGATCAGATTTACCAAGGTATGTAAGCCTATGAATGAGAGTTCCTTTCACTCTCATGCTCTAAATTCTTCCCAATTCCATGGATTTCAAATTCTAGATTCAAGTTTCATCATCTTATGGGGTTTATTCGAATTCTTGTGAAATTCTCTATGATCTATCTATGGGTCAATTCACTTCATGTACCAAATTATGTTTTATGATCTATGGGCAGATTTTATACCTATTTTGATTATAATTCATAGATTCTAATTTTAATTAAATTATGCACAATTATGTAAGTTTTCATGAAAAGTCTAGTATGATTATATTATGATTTTAATCTTACTAAGTCTAATTATGATTTATGATTCATGTTATGATTCTCTTCAAGTACTCTTCATGGATTTATGAATATCAAGTATATAAATGTTTTACAAGTATGCATGATTTTCATGATTTATTGATTTATGACTCTTGGCCAATTCACGGGCCCTTATTAATGGCTAATCACGTATTTCAAGTGGAATCCATTTTGTTATTATTTATTTGTCTATGAACTTCATGAATGATTTCACGATTACTAAACGAGCCCTCATGTGCATATTTTTGGGAGTAGTGTCAAGCATCGAGTACACCCGAAGTTCAGGTAAACCCCGTGGTCTCAGAACTACATGTTACCGTAGGTATATATATTTATTATTGGATTCATGTGATATCACTGTACTACACGTCCCCTTCCTGGCAAGCCTGGAATGGCTCTGCCCACTTGAGTGAGATAGTTGGGGAATCATGTAAGCTCCATCATGATGGTGTTGATTATGACGAGTCCTCCCATTGTTCCTCATGATTTATGCATTGTCATCTTATGTTACTTTGGCTCAAGCTATATTTTTATAAAGTCTCTCTTATGACTATGATTTATGGTTGAAATTATGAATGATTTGAAAACCTTGAGCCCTTATGTTTACATTATGATATTTACTTTATGATCAATAGTCCTACTCTTATGAACTCTTATGTATTTTAGCTATCCGTTTTATTTACCTTGCATACTCAGTACATTCCAATTACTAACCGCATACTCCATGATACAGGCTCTAACATTCAGGTCCAGCCCCACCATTAGCCGATTCTCAGAGTTCACATCCCTCAGCCAGTGTTGGTGAGTCCTCATCCTTCGAGGACACTCAGTTATCTGTAGTTATTCTCTTTCAATTACAGACTTTTTTTGAGCTAGTTGGGGATGTTGTCCCATCAGATCATCAGTTATGTAGAGGTTATTCAAACATTATGTAGAAATCAGCTTGTCATTGTTGACTCTGTTTTAGATAGATATATATATATATATATATATGCAGGCTTCCACTTAAGCATGTTTTATTATATCAGTATATTCTTATAGTATGCTCTTAGTTGTTATATTCATGTCATGGTTCGACTTGGAGCCTCTTGGGGTTCTTTGTCCCGTATCTCGATCTGTGCCTATGTTCGGGTCATGAAAACTTGGTATTAAAGCCAGATTTTAAAGTGTCCTAGGGTGTCTAAAAGTCGCGTTAAGTAGAGTCTTTTTCATGGGTATGAAGCGCGCCACACTAATTATGAAGAGACTATGAAACATTTTAGAAAATATTCCCTTTTTTCATGATCTATGTCGTGCGATAAAATGTTTCTCTATCCTTATAACTTTTTCTATATGCGTTTTCAGAATCATGCCTCCTCGCCGAGTTAACGGGAGAAGACATAAAAACGGAAACGGCCATGAAAATGGAAACGCAGTTGGGCATCAGCAGGCCCCACCAGCCCCAGACGATCACGTGCCCGAGCAGGTTGTCCATGTAGAGTTTAGGGCTGCCATTCAGATGCTAGCCCAAGCTTTGACTACCTAAGTCAACCAATAGGCAGTAGCACGTGTCCCTCAAAATGTGAATGTGGCAGCAGCGAGGGTTAGAGATTTTCTGAGGATCAACCCTCCGGAGTTCCTTGGGTCAAAGGTGGATAAGGATCCATATGAGTTTATTGATGAGGTGTTGAATATCACCCAGATCATGCGGGTGACCGGGGAAGAGTGCGCAGACCTAGCCTCGTATTAGTTTAAAGGAGTTGCGCACATTTGGTTCCGGCAATGGAAGGATACCAGGATGGTTGGAGTAGGCCCCGTTAGTTGGGATGAGTTTCATGTCGTATTTCTGGATCGGTTCTTCCCTCATGAGATGAGGGAGATTAAAGCAGCGAATTTGTGAACCTAAGGCAGGGTAACGTGACAGTCCAGGAGTAAGCTTTGGAGTTCACTCGTTTGTCCAAGTATGCACCCGAGCTAGTGGCTGATCAAAGAGCTCGGGTGAGCGGGTTTGTACATGGAGTAGCGGACTACCTGGTCAAGGATTGTAGGACTGCTATGCTTCATCAGGACATTGATTTTCCTCAGTTGGTTTTTTACGCCCAGCAAATGAAGGTGGTACACCTGAGACAGAAGGAGGCCAAGAGGGCCAGGATAAACAGTTATGCGTTCTCTCAGCAGCGATCGGGGGGCAGACATCTCCAATAGTCTCTTAAAAGGTCATTAGCTCCAGAACCATTATTGGTCAGTGAGGCATCTAGATTGCAAGGTGATCAGAGGAGTAGAGCCTCAGGTTCGAGGGGACAGAGTAGCATGTAGACAGAGCGTACCTTCCCGGCCTATGGGAAGTGTGGGAGAAATCATATAGGAGAGTGCTTGAGGGGATCAGATATCTGTTTTGGTTGTGGTAGATCTGGCCACATGTGCCAGGAGTGGCCCTTGGCTAGACAGGGTGGTAGCAGAGGTTGTGCTCAGGCGACCAATTCAGTAGCAGCCCCTGCCCAGTAGGGTGCATCCACCAGTGCATGTGGCAGCCAGCGCCAAAGCAGGTTTTATGCCCTTGCACCCTAACAGGAGCAGGAGACTTCACCAGATGTGGTCACCGATATGTTACGAGTATTTCACTTTGACGTATATGCATTATTAGATCCAGGGGCTACTTTATATTTTGTGATGCCTTATGTTGCCAGTAGTTTCGGAGTCAGTCCTGAAATCCTATCAGAACCCTTCTTATTCTCTACTCCAGTTGGTGATTCAGTTATAGCTCGATGAGTATATAGAAATTGCCTGTCACAGTCCTTCAGAAAGTCACCTCAGCAGATTTAGTTGAGCTAGCCATGATAGATTTTGATGTTATCTTCGACATGGATTGGCTACATGTATGTTATGCCTCAGTAAATTGCAGAATCGGGGCGGTAGAGTTTCGATTTTCAGGTGAGCCAGTCTTAAAGTGGAAGGGTAGTTCAGTTGTGCCTATAGGTCGCTTCATCTCCTACCTTAAGGCCAGAAAGATGATTTCTAAGGGTTGTGTGTACTACCTAGTTAGGGTTAAGAATGCTACATCCGAAACCCTGACTATCCAATCTATTCCTGTAGTGTGCGAATATCCAGAAGTGTTTTCAGATGATTCACCGGGAATTCCTGCCGAGTGGGAGAATGATTTTGGTATTGACCTTCTTCTCGATAGGTAGCCCATATTTATTTCTCCTTACAAAATGGCTCCAGCTGAGCTAAAGGAGTTGAAGGAGCAGTTGAAAGATCTCTTAGATAAGGGTTTCATCAGACCGAGCAAATTCCTGTGGGCTGCACCAGTTCTCTTCATCCTAAAGAAGGATGGTTCCCTTCTGATGTGTATTGATTATCGGCAATTGAACAAGGTCACCATCAATAACAGGTATCCCTTCCCCAGGATTGATGATTTATTTGACTAGCTTCAGGGTGCTAAGTGCTTTTCAAAGATAGACCTCAGATTCAGATACCATCAACTCAGGGTTGGGGAGAGTGACATTCCAAACACAGCCTTCAAGATGCGATATGGTCACTATGAGTTTGTAGTTATGTCTTTTGGACTAACAGATGCTCCTGCAGCTTTTATAGATTTGATGAATAGGGTGTTCAATCCATATTTGGATATGTTCGTGATGGTGTTCATAGATGATATTCTCATATACTCCCGAAGTGAAAAGGAGCATGCTGCTCTTTTGAGAGTAGTGTTACAGACTCTGAAGAATCGTCAATTATATGATAAGTTCAACAAGTGTGAGTTTTGGCTAGACTCAGTAGCATTTTGGGGTCATGTGGTGTCAAGTGAAGGTGTACATGTGGACTCTCAAAAGATAGAAGCGGTGAAGAATTGTCCTAGACTAGTTAGTCCTTTGGATATCAGGAGTTTCTTTGGTTTAGCTGGTTATTATCAGAGATTCGCTGAGGGGTCTTCATCCATTGCAGCCCCGTTGACTAAATTGACCCAGAAGAAAGTGAAGTTGCAATGGTCGGAGGCTTGTGAGAAGAGCTTTCAAGAGTTGAAGACTCGACTCACCTCAGCACCTGTATTCACCCTATCTGAGGGTACCGATGGGTTTGTAGTATATTGTGACACTTCGAGGATTGTCCTTGGTTGTACTAATTCAGCACAGTAAGGTTATAGCCTATGCTTCCAGGCAGTTGAAGGTCCATGAGAGGAATTATCCGACTCACGACCTCGAGTTGGCGACGGTAGTATTTGCCTTTAAGATTTGGAGACACTATCTGTATAGGGTCCATGTGGATTTGTTTACGGACCACAAAAGCCTACAGTATGTGTTTACCCAAAAGGATCTAAATCTACATAAGAGAAGGTGGTTGGAGCTTCTTAAGGATTATGATATGAGTGTTCTTTATCATCCGGGAAAGGCCAATGTGGTGGCAGATGCTCTTAGTAGGATTTCTATGGAGAGTGTGTCCCATATAGATGAGGGAAGGAAAGAGTTAGTGAAGGGTGTGCATCGGCTTGCACGGATAGTAGTTCCTCTTGTTGACTCGACGGATGGTGGCGTCGTTATTCAGACTAGATCAGAATCATCTTTAGTGACTGATGTTAAGGCTAGGCAGGATGAGGATCCTATTTTGGTAAAGTTAAAGGAAGTTGTTCGGAATCAGAAGGTGGAAGTTTTCTCCAAGGTGGAGATGGTGTGCTCCAATATCAGGGTCATTTGTGTGTATCAGATGCTGGTGATTTGAGGGAGCGGATGTTGCACGAAGCTCATGGTTCCAGATATTCTATCCATCCAGGTGCTACCAAGATGTACTGTGGCCTACGGGAAATCTACTAGTGGAATGGCATGATGAAGGGCATAGCAGAGTTTGTGGCTAAGTGTCTGAATTATCAACAGGTGAAGGTTGAGCATTAGAGACCGGAGGTGTTCTTCAAGACATTGGTATCCCTACTTGGAAATGGGAGGAAATATATAGACTTCATTACGGGATTGCCTCGTACACGCCGACAGTATGACTCTATTAGGGTGGTTGTAGACAGGTTGACTAAGGCAGCTCATTTCCTACCACTCAAAACTACCGACTCAGCAGAGGGTTATGCTAAGTTATACATCCAGAAGTTAGTTTGGTTGCATGGAGTCCCTTGTCCATATCAGATAGAGGTACTCAATTTACCTCCCAACTTTAGAGATCGTTTCAAAAGGGACTTGGTACTCAGGTCAAGCTTAGCATAGCATTTCACCAAAAAATGGATGGTTAGGCGGAGCAGATCATTCAGACTCTTGAGGATATATCGAAAGCATGTGTGATTGATTTCAAGGGTAGTTGAGATAACCATTTGCCTCTCATTGAATTTGTATATAGCAACAATTACCATTCCAGTATTCTGATGGCTCCATTTGAAGCTCTCTGTGGGCGAAGATGTTGATCGCCTATTGGTTGGTTTGAAGTCGATGAAGCTGCATTGATAGGACCAGATTCAGTCTATGAGGTCATGGAGAAAGTTCAGCTTATAAGGGACAGGTTGAAAACAGCTCAGAGTCGCCAAAAGTCTTATGTGAATGTGAGGAGGAGGGAGCTTGAGTTTGAAGTTGATGATTGGGTGTTCTTGAATGCTATCTCCCATGAAGGGAGTGATGAGGTTCGGAAAGAGAGGGAAACTCAGTCCCAGTTATGAGATTCGGATTGTGAGATATGTTGGCAAGGTGGCCTATGAGTTGGAGTTTCCCTTAGAATTAGCTTCATTTCATCTAGTCTTCCTTGTATCACTTTTAAAGAAGTGCTTAGGTGACCCGACTTTGGTTGTTCCAGTGGAGAGTATAGGTCTAAAGGATTGCCTTAGGTATGAGGAGATTTCGGTGGGAATACTTGATGGTCAGGTTCGAAAGCTAAGAAACAAACAATTAGCCTCAGTAAAGGTTTTGTGGAGGAATCAGCATGTTGAAGGAGCTACGAGGGAAGCTGAAGCAGATATGATTGCTAGATACCCACATCTATTCCCTTCCGGCTCAGTTCCTGCTTGAGGTATTAGTTTCCTCCTTAGTATTCTATTCAGTTTCCTTTATGTTAATGTATGTATGTGGGATTCATGAATGCAGTTCAGTCATGTATTCTAGTCCGGACCGTCAGTTTTCAGCTTAAATTTTCAGTATTTGGCAAGGTAGTTGCATTTCTCAACTTTTCTGTATGTTTATTCACATTCGAGGACGAATGTTCTCAAGCAGGAGATATTGTAATACCAAAGAAGTGATTAAGACTAGACCCAAGATTTGAAATGAGAAGTAGCAAAAAATCTGAGATTTCTTCTAAGAATGACTCGTTGTACGGGTCGTTAGTGGGTCTAACGACCCATTGGAGCTGCTCGTAGTGAGAATCTACAGAAATGGACTTGAAAATAACGAGTCTCAGAATGACCCATTGGTCTATGTAATGAGTCATTGTATGGGGGTCGTTGGGAGGACTGTCTTGGTCAAAGAGGGCTGGAACGAATCATAGGACGACTTGTGGTTCGATAGGACAGGTCATTGTACAGTTCCATTGGAAGGGTTTCAAGACGGTGGGAAGTGGTGACAACGGATGGTTACCATGAGTTGTCGGAGCTAGGTACGACTTGTGGTACCTATCGTGGTAGCAGGTCTGGATCTGGAAAGTGGGATGAACCGACGAGGGAAGTAACGACCCGTTAGAGCAAGGGACGACTCGTTGTTGCACCTGTTGTCACTGGCAATGAAGAATTTTTAGGTTTTTCATTAAGGGTATTTTCATTATTCCTAAGCCCCAAGCTTCTAAACTACATCATTTTAAGCTCAGTTAGTAGGGTTTTAAGGGTGTTAAACCTAATCTAAGCATCTCCATTTCATGCATGCAACTTAGAGCCCTTCCTTGAAGATCAAGTTTGAAGAATCTCTCCAAATTCTCTTCAATCTCCTTTGGGCTTTCAAGAGGGAGTGTTGATCAGATTTACCCAGGTAAGTAAGGCTATCAATGAGAGTTTCTTTCACTCTCATGCTCTAAATTCTTTCCAATTCCATGGATTTCAAATTCTAGATTCAAGTTTCATCATCTTATGGGGTTTATTCAAATTCTTGTGAAATTCTCTATGATCTATCTATGGATCAATTTCCGTCATGTATCAAGTCATATTTTATGATCTATGGGCAAATTTTATACCTATTTTGGTTATAAATTCTTAGATTCTAATTTTAATTAAATTATGCCCAATTATGTAAGTTTTCATGAAAAGTCAAGTTATGATTCTATTATGATTTTGATCTTACTAAGTCTAAATGATGATTTATGATTCATGTTATAATTTTCCTCAAGTACTCTTCATGGATTTACGTCGGGTATATAAATGTTTTACAAGTATGCAGAATTTTCATGATTTATGTATTTATGACTATTGAAAAATTCATGAGCCCTTATTCATGGCTAATCATGTATTTCAAGTGGGATCCATTATGTTATTATTTATTTGGCCATGAACTTCATGAATAATTTCACGATTACTATACGAGCCCTCATGTGCATATTTTAGGGAGCAGTGTCTAGCATCAAGTAGATCCGGCATTCAAGTAAACCCCGTGGTCTCACAACTACGTGCCACCGTAGGTATATGCATTTATTATTGGATCTCTGTGATATCACCATATTGCACGTTCCTTGCCTGGAAAGCCTGAGAAGGATCTACCCACTTGAGTGATATAGTTGGAGTATTATGTAAGTTCTATCATGATGGTGTCGATTAAGACGAGTCCTCCCATTGTTCCTCATGATTTATGCATTGTCATGTTATGTTACTTTGGCTCAAGCTATGTATTTATAAAGTTTCTCTTATGACTATGATTTATGGTTGAAATGATGAATGGTTTTAAAACTTGAGCCCTTATGTTTACATTATGATATTTACTTTATGATCATGCGGTCCTATTCTTATGAGCTCTTATGTATTTTAACTGTGTTTTTTACTTACCTTGCATACTCAGTACATTTCAAGTACTGACCGCATACATTATGTTGTATCGTTTCATGATACAAGCTATGACATTCAAGTCCAACCCTGCCATTAGCCGATTCTCAGAGTTCACATCCCTCGGCCAGTGTTGGTGAATCCTCATCCTTTGAGGGCATTCAGTTATCTGTAGTTATGCTCTTTCAGTTATATACTTTTGTCAAGCTAGTTGGGGATGCTGTCCCATCTGCTCATCAGTTATGTAGAGGCTATTCAGATATTATGTAGAAATCAGCTTGTCATTGTTGACTCTGTTTTAGATTTATATGTATGCATACTTTCGCTTAAGTATGTTTTATTATATCAGTATATGCTTATAGTATGCTCTTAGTTGTTATGTTCATGTCATGGGTCGACTTGGAGCCTCTCGAGGTTCCTTGTCCCATGTCTCGATCCGAACCTATGTTCGGATCATGACATTACAAGTGGATATGGCTATAAAACATCAAATCAGACTTAGTTGTGACGTGTCAAGGTGGAAATGGACTTATTGGGCGAATTTCCTAAAAAGATAACATTGGGATGAGGAAACAGTCCAGAGAAGTGGTGGAAAAATGGAATAGAGCTAACTATGACTATATCTATAAATACTGTGGAAACTGCAGAATTCAAAGACACAATGAACAAGAATGCTTTGTTCTACCTCCATAATTATATCCCACGAAGGAGGAGGAACAACAAGAAGTAGAGACGGAGGATGGTAATAATGACAAGTTAAAACCAGAAGTTGGGAAAGAAACTAAAAGTATCCTGAATCCACAGAATGGGGATAAAGCAAATGCAAGAAAAACAAGGAAGAATTTCAAGTGCCAAGAAACAAGAGGAAATAGGGAAAAGGAAGACACCAAGGCAGTTAGAGCAAGGAACAAGTGTAGAATCAAAAATAGCCACAAAAAGAAACACAAGTCAACACAGCTAACCAATTAGAGGTCTTGAAGGATCAAGAACAAGATAAAGGTGAACCACAAAGGATACAGTCCACAAAGAGTACCAAAGGAGGGAGGGAGGAACATGCTGGAGAACAAGGTGCAACAACAAATAAGGAGAAAAGCAATGATGTGGTAGCAGTGAAAATATTGCAAAGACTGGCAACCAAAACAACACCCAAAATAATGCATATAAAGAAATTAACACAACCCTAGTTGTGTGGAGTCCAGAAGAAAACAAGGAGAATGAGCAAAAGGGAGCAAGGCAGAGGAAGGGATCCCCAAATCCCCTTCGTATAGTAGTACATGACTTAAAAGAAGGTGAAATTCCAGACTTACAGGAGCTAACAGCAATTACAAGACCAAGAAGAAGATGAGGATATGGAGGCTAATGTTACCAATGCAGTAAAAGCAGGGGACTTATCTCCAAGACAAATTGCTGATCTAAAGATAGGAGCTAAAAAGAGTAAACAAGGGCAACCTACTCTCCCTTAATAGGTTCAAACAAGGAGTAGAAAGGAAAGAAATATCATTAGTAACTAATGATTGATAAACTATTATTTTTGGATATAAGATCTGTTAAATATCAAAATTCATTTGAGAGATTAATAAAACTTAAGAGAAGATATCATTATTCACTCATAACCCTGATAGAACCTTTTCAAGGACCTGAGTTAGAACAATATAAAAGAAGGTTGGGTGTTCAACATGGGTTAGCAAACTACTCTTCAAAAATATGAGTGTTGTGGAGAGAGGAATGGCATGAACAAGTTGTTCTAGATACTACACAGCAAATAACCGTCAATTTTAATGTTTACAACCAAAACTTCATGATAACAGCAGTCTATCTCAAATGTAACACACTAGAAAGGCTTGATCTATGAGAAAACTTAGAAAAAATGGTAGAGAATAATTAGGACCTATAGATAGTGGAAGGGGATTTTAGTATAATCATCAATGAAGAAGAAAAGTGGGGAGGTTTACCTTTTCACTCAAGTTGAGGCTGTTGATTTTTCTCAGTGCCTCAATAGTAGTGCTTTGATGGAGATAAAAACTACAGGTAGTAAATACACTTGTGGAATAGGATAATATAAAAGGAGTGTAAAAGACTGGATAAAGTCTTGGGAAATCAAGAGTCTTTTGATCTGTTTCCTTCTAGTGAAGTGTAAAATTTGGTAAGGCGAGGGTCAAACCATGCACCTCTTCATATAGTTTGCAACACTGAAGATAAGCCCATACTCAGACCTTTTAAGTATCTTAAATTCTGGACAAAGCATCATCATTTTAGGAACCTAGTTAAGGAGAACTAGAAGACTGATGTAATTCTTTTATGGAGTTCAAAGCCAAGATCAACAAAGTGTAAAGGGATTTAGTAGTATGGAGCATAGCAAACTTTTGGTAATAGCTTTCAGCAAATCGCAGCACTGGAAGACATCATTGAAGTGAAGGAAATACAGCTGGAAATTCTTCTCTCATAAGAGAACAGGATGAACCTTAGTAAAGTAGAAGTATACTTGAAAAGGTACAGGCATATGCAAGAGGAATACTGAAAACAAAAGGTAGGTATGAGATGGTTCACATATGGTGATAAATCATTATATTTTTTCACACTTATGTCATATGAAGGAGGAAAAAGCTTCATATTGATGAAATCTAGACTATTCAAGGAGACATTGTGACTACAAATGAAGATATAAGGGTTGCAGTTGTTTCTTTCTTTTCTGATCAGTTCAGAGATGCTGGAATTAGGAATAACTTTGACATGCTAGATAATATCCCTATCTTATTCTCACAGGAACAAAATGAGGAGATGATCAGATTACCAAGTATGGAGAAAGTTAAAAAGGTTGTTTTTGAGTTGAATAGGGACAACACCAGTAGGCCATATGGATTCTCAAGAGTGTTCTTTCAAGAATGCTGGGACATTATTGGAACAAACATCACCAAAATTGTCAGAGCTTTCTTCTGTAGGCATGAAGTTCCTAGAAACATTTCTCACACAAACCTTGTCCTAATCCCTAAAAAGGACAAGGTTGTGAGCTTTTAAGATCTTAGGCCCATCAGTCTTAGCACCTTTGCAAACAAGATTTTAGCTAGAATGTTGCATGACAAAATGGTGGACTTTTTACCTAACATTATTTCAAGGAACCAGACTGGCTTTCTCAATGCAAGGAGTATAACTGAGAATGTTCTTCTAGGATAGGAAATCATTAGGGATATTAACCTCAAAAACAATGGCATAATGTGGTGATGAAACTTGATATGGCAATAGCATATGACAGAGTTTCCTAGTTTTTTCTCACAGAGGTTCTGAGAAGATTTGGATTCTCAAAAATCATCAAATACATGGTGTGGAGACTGGTGTCCAACAACTAGTACTCAATACTAGTCAATGGATAGTCTCATGGATTCTTTAAGTCCTTCGGAGGTTTGAAGCAAGGAAATCCTATATCACCTACTTTTTTTATTATTGTTGCTGAAGCGTTGGCAAAGGGATCGAATAAATTACATGAAGATAAAGATTTTAAAGGATATGGGATACCAAAATGGAGTCCAGAGATAAATCATTTATCTTATGCAGATGACATAATTCTATGTTGTTCTAGAGATAAGAAATCACTGAAGAAAATGGTAGAGATTCTGGTATAATACTTAACAAGTTTCAAAGAAAATAATTAATAATAACATAATTTTTTTCCATCTGCATGAGAAGACACCAGTTTCTTTACGACACAAGTTGAAAAGATGGACAGGAACTAATTAAGGATCTTTCCCTTTGGCATACCTAGGATGCCCAGTCTTCTTTGGGAGGAAGAGAAAGTCACACTTTAAGGAGTTGATAAGGAAGATTTCAAGAAGAATAATGTCCTCGCAAAATAAATTCGTATCCTATGGGGGAAGGTTAATCCTAATATCTAATAAACTACAATCCATGCATGTATATTTATTATCAGCCATGAATCCTCCTAAGGGGACTATTGATCATATTCATCATATGCTTGCCATGCTTTTTGGAGAAAAATAGGGGGTGTCAAAGTAAAGCATTGGGTAGCATGGGATGAGATGTGTTGGCTAAGGAATAAAAGGGGACTGGGCTTCAAATCATTGCATGATGTTTCTAAAGCTCTATTTGCAAAGTTATGGTGAAACTTCAGGATTTCCACATCCTCTTTATGGAGTGCTTATATATGGAACAAATATTGTAAGAAGGTTCATCCTGCTATGGAAAATGAAAGAGGGGAATCGCATATTTGGAGAAGAATGATACTGGTTAGAGAAGAAATAGAGCATGAGATATGGTGGTAAATTAAAGTCGGGACTGCTAGCTTCAGGTTAGACAACTGAACCCAAAGGGGCATTATATTTCACAGAGGAGACCAATAAGGAAGAGGAGGAATTGGAGGTTAAAGAACTTATAAGCAATGGAGGTTGAAACAGGGAGAAGTTGAAAGGTAAACTCTCTGAGGAGATGACAAATCACATGGTGGAGAATATTTGCCCTCTAGTGAATATAGAAGTTGATAAAGCATGGTGGATGGGGAATACTAAAGGAACATTCTTAGTTAAATCAGCATATCACTTAATAATAAGGAAGAGGTAGGATGGTTGTCTAACATCTAGATAAAGGGGCTTCCTTTCAAAATCTGTTTCTTTTTGTGGAGGGTTTGAGAGAGGAGAATTGCTACTAATGATAACTAAAAAGAATATAGATACAGATTGTATCCAGATGTTATTGTTATGAAAACTACAATCAAGTGAGAGTGAATCACATATTTCTAATAGCTTCCATAGCCCAAAGGTTATGACAGCAGTTTGCTTTCTATGCAGGTATTAACATTGAAGGGATGCCTTTGCAGCAACTCATCATCAAGTGGTATGAGCTTGCAGCTCCTAAAAAGTTGCAAGGAGTATTCAAAGTCATTCCCCCTATTATAATGTGGGAACTATGGAAGAGGAAAAACGCAAGAAGACATGGAAAGGAGTTGAATTTCTATAGGCTGTTTAGGCTTTATGAACAAATTGTCCACCAGTTTGTCAAGCTTAATATCCTTGGATCCCAGCCCCTTCACAATGGAGAGAGGCAGTCATATGTCTTCAACAATATAAATCTAGACTCCATTATAAGACAGTTTGATGAGAGTTCCCAAAGAAGAACTGGGTAAAATATAATACGAATGGAGTTTGGAAGGGTAACCTAGGAGAGAGTGCATATGATTTTTGTGTAAGAAGTACTAGTGAAGATTTAATGTATGTTGAGGCTCAAGAGATTGGAGTCACTACTAATATGCAAGCATAGGTAAAAGGTATATGGTATGCCTTAAAATATTGCATTACTCTAGGAAATAACATTATTTTGGATACAGATTCTTTGAGACTGTAAAAAATGTTATTAAAGGAATGAAAAATTCCTTGGGAGATAGCAAGTATAGTGGATGAGATTTACCATATGATGGTACAATCACGCATAAAAATTCATCATATTCAGGGAAGCAAATCAATTAGCAGATTGTTTAACTAATAATGCATTCAATTACAGTGGCAAATGCATATATAATAACTTATAGCAACTACCTACCAGATGAAAACATATCCTAAATACAGATAAAGCACAGATACCAAACTTAAGGATCAAAATAAGAAGGATAAACACAACAAAAATCCATCAGGTTTCATATTCACATGCATAAGAGAATCTCACAATCAATATTAATAGTACAAGTTTGCAACTACAACAGTTTACTGTGAGAAAAACTACCTAGCCTAAATTATGGCAGCATACAAAAAGGGTCACCAGCAAAAAGATAGGGTACTCAAGTTAGATAGACATATTATCTCTCGTACACAGCCAAGAACCACCAAAGAAGGAGGATTGGAGCAATTTAATCTACTCTATTTTTGCTATATCTATGATAACAGCACTATGACATGTGAATTGGCACCTTGAGTAAGTCCATTTCCATCGAAAGCTTCACCTGAATAGAGATAGAATGAGGTCAGTAAGGAAAAAATGAGAATGAAAGGTCAAGAAGAAACTTACCTCTTTGAGCTATAGAGTAAACCTCATCCATTGAAGTAGTGAAAGTTGATTAATCACCTAAATCAGAATGCAGAGGAGTTGATGATTGAAGATCGGCGACATGTCGAAGGAAGAGGAAGGATTAGGAAATCCTAGTTTCTAGGGTAATGTTTGGCTGTCTGGTTTTAGATTCAGGCATGTGATTGACCGTGTTATCATATTTTATCTGATTTTCTTAGCTTACATTGTAATGGGCTGGAGCAACATATTGTAATTCATTTAGTTTTTTGGGTTCTTTCTGAGCCTATTTTGTTTGGTGATTTTAATAAAAGAGCCCCGAGCTCAAAGTTTAGCAAAAAAAAAAAAAGAATCTTTTATTTCATTATATTCATTAATCAATTTGTTTAATAATTTAAAAAAATCATCACATTTATTACATCTAATTATATCTCATGAGTTACAAAGAACCTCTGTCTATTTGCATTCTCTACTTAAATAACATGTCTTCTCAATTTTCTTCTACCTAATTCTTATGGCTTAACCAATCTATAAATAACGATCATCTATAAAGTTGTTGGATGCTCATTTTTATTTTCTCCTTCTTCTTTTTATTTATATATCTTTTTCTTTTTTTGGTTTTTTTCTTTTTTTTCATCAATAAATGTGTTTAATAATCTAAAGAGGGGACATAGAAAAGGTGATGTGGCAATATGGCCACCACTTTTATGAAGATCGTAGTTATATTTTTTTAAAATTTCTCTTCTTGTATCATAATAGCATAATACAAGTTCATCAAGATGAAGAAGGAAGTTTGATGGCAGTATAAGATTCATCAAAAAAAGATGGTCAAATTAGTTGCATGCAAGTTCATCAAGGTGAAGAAGAAAATTTAATGATGGTGAAGATTCATCAAGAGAGATGGTCAGATTAGTTTGAAAAAGTAGAAGTTTGAATTATTTATAAATATATGTAGATACAATTATTATTGCTTATTTTAATATTTTTAATTAATTATTTCTCTAAACACAAGATATGTACCCTCCAAGAAGAAGGCTCAATTATAAAGTTTTACACTTTGTGTATTAAGGGCAATAGAAAATGATCTTCAACTGTTTTTTCTTTGCTAACATAAACTTATTGGTATTTCATTATATAAATTTTTGTCTTTTAAATCTACAATTTATATATTATATAATTGTGATCTATAGCCTTTTAATGTTACATAGTTTTGTCGACAAGAATACATCTTTCTTTTTTTTTCTTTTCATCCAATTCGATCCAATTTTCCCTTCTTCTTCTTTGTATCATATAGTATCTCTTTTCTCACTATTATTCTGTATATATCACTTTAAAATATCAATAAGTATCTAATAAATTACTCAATTAAAGGTTGAGGCATTTTTAAAAAATGAAAAATGAAACTACTTCAATTTTTAAGACTTTTTATTTTCTAGAACTCTAACCTTTTTATAAGAGAGTGAAAGTTTCAACTTAGTTTACAAACATTGAAACATTTCAGCAAATTCAGCATACAATACATGAACAAATTGGCATTTTGCTAATCCCATAGCTCATTTGTGCTTCGTGGTTGGGTGCATCAAAACGTGAATGGCTTTAGCTTTGTTAGAAAAAATTAATTGAAATTCTGGTTTTTAATATTAATACAAAACAATACTGTTGTGTTGATCAAGGTTTAAGATATGTCCTCAAAAGAAGAAATATAGGGCTATTAGTCTATAACCACTTGTTGAAAATACATCAAATAACGTTTAAAACTTTTTCTCATCTAATTTTAGTTACTTTAGTTTGGACAATTTATTCATTAGCTCGTTATTGAAGGCGAAATGTATAATTCAGTAGAAAAGGAGAATGTTCATGGCACCAAAATTAGGCAGGGTACGTAAAGAAAAACAAAGCTAAGACAAACAAAAAGAAGAAAAGAAGAGAAAGGTTCAAGGCATCTCTCAAATTTCTATGTCGAAATTTAGGATATCAAAAGGAGATAGAGTGATAAAAAAATTGCAGGTAACTAACATTCTGCCAAGAAAGCAGCAAGCCAAATGTGTCAGTTGAATGACTCTTAAACCTTTCAGTAACTATTCTCATGGACTCTTTTATGGCTTGAAGAGAAATGAAATTAAAAATGCCAATCTTATGAAGACATAAATATCAATATTTCATTTTACGAAACAAAATACTATGAAAAAGGCTTTAAAGGAAGAATGTATCTCATCAGATTTTATGTTTTTTTAATTTTATTATTATCTTTTTATTTCTATTTTTTTATTTAAGTCTATATGTACTAAATTAAATTGGTTGTTGTATATTTATCTCGGTATGTTTCCCATAAATTTTTAGTCAAAGAATTTCATATATGGAATACTAAAAAAATCATAAGTAAAAAATGATAGAATCATAAACAAATATTGTTTGATCAGTAAAGATTGATTTTTCTTCAAGAATAACTACGCGATAAATATTCAATCATATGTTGATTTTATTTTAATAACCGCGTGAAGCTAGTGCATTAAAGTACACTAGAGTGTGTGTAGATCTATTAAAATCAGGCTTAGATAAGACGATATGGCACGTAAAAATATTTCTCTTTTTTTTTTATATTTTTCCTAATTTTTTCATTTATGTGATATTTAAAAAGGCTAAAAACTCACTCCTTAATTAACTCTTGTAATTATTTTAAATGTACTGAGTTATACACCCATGTTCTTCATCCTAATTAATGAAAGAGATACACAATTAACCCTGCCACTCCGAAACAAATTATCGGAAAAAGGTAATGAAAGAGAGGATTTATTATTGTTGTATCTTATATATACTCCCTCCGTTTTAAAATAAATGGTGCTTTCATCTCGTGCATACCCATTAAGAAACGATTCAATCCTAGAAAATAAAAAATATTTTTACTAACTTACTCCTAATTAAAGTTTTCTCTTTTCTAAGCTGACATTGGGTATGAAGTATTAGGTGGTTTAATTCAACTAGATCAATTAATGAGCATTATCCATTAATGTGTTCTTTTAGAGTTCCCTACTCATTTTGCTGCATCACAATTCAACGTTTGGATAGCAGTTGAAAATCACAAAATTTAAACTAAAAGTTTCAATTGTAAATCATGAATGAAAATTTTTACTGGAGCCAATTTTTAAAATATTTTCCACCAAGATTATCGTAAAAGAAATATTTGATTTTATTCATTTGAAATTAAAACTAATTACATATTACTGAAATAAATATTGCTATAATAAAAAATCAATAAAGATCTTCATTTCAAAGGGATCTTAATATTTCTTTTGAATCTGAAAATGAGTATGTTGGTGGAGAACAACTTGATCTTAATGTGAATATATACACAATTCTGATCTTAATATTATTCTCAGTGAAGACGATGATGCACAATTGAGTATAGAATTACGAGCACCACAAGAAGAACCAAACATAAATAAACTATTCTTATATTTACTATAATTAAATGTCTTAAAAAAGAAAAACTAGTTAATGTTTTTTGGTTATGTAAATAAGGGCAATTTTGAAAGAATAAAATTAATTTCCTCTTAAAATCTTAAAGCACCACTTATTTTGAAATTAAAAAAAGTGATCAAAATATCACTTATTTTAAAACGGAAAGAGTAATTAAAATAAAAAGGAGTTATGAAGTTGTGATACTAATAGCTGGGAGGCGCAAATGGCTATATTTGGCTGTTGCTCATCACTTTGGAAAGGAACACAAATGATATATTTTATTTATAACTGCGATTTTTAGGTCTTTTATACTATTTCAACCTCTTCAAGATTCAAGAAATAAAATTTTAAGAGAAAGAGTTGTTGGAGTATTTTATATTTTTTGTTGGGATACTTGACAAGAAAAGTCAAGTGTCATATAGTTGTCTTGCATGATTTTGGACAGCCAAATGTTGTACTCTTGGCTAGAATATTTTCAGCATCTTTGCCTATAAATAGACCTAATCTACAGCAATTGTGTACGAGTGAAAAAAAAAGGAAGTGAAAAACAACTTCATTCCCATCTCGCTCTCCCTCCTTCTCACGTTCTCCCCTTCTATATTTTTAATTTATTTTGCCATTTTTTATTTATTATTTTTGTTGTTTTCTCTATTAAAACTTGCTGGTATAATTATATTTTGTTGATTTCTGTATCCTTTAATTTAATCAGAGAAGGCTTGTTTAATGCTAGAAAAACATTTCACGCTGCTGAAATAGTTTCTTAAGACAGTGTCCAGCATGACTCAAGTATAATAATATACACACACACACACACACACACACATATATATATATTACTTATAATATTATCGTAGTAATATTTATTTATTTAATTTTCAATATTATTATTTTGCTAATAAATATTTATATCAGTTTATATATTTTACATTGTTCCCCAACAATCTAAGAAACTAATGTAAGAAATATTTCTCGTGACCCTATTTATAATATTGATATTGATGTTGCCATGACTGCTCCTGTTCCAGTTGTCTTGCCAGATGGTTATGGTGTTGCAAAATACAGGTATGAAAATAGACATGATTACAAGTCCAATGCTAATAATAAAACCTTCATAAAAAAATTCACCTCAATGCAAGAGTATATTCGGAAGAAATGACAATCCGACTAAATCAAAATTAAATTGGATTAAAGTGGATGATATAATTATTGCGGACATTTCAATAATAAATATTGAGGTCAAGTGAGGAACTGGGTGATAGATTCTGGTGCTGGACACATACGTGTAAACAAAAATGATTTTGTGTCATACACTCAAGTAAAGAAAGAAGAAGAAATTATTTATCTCGGCGACTCAAGGACAACTCAAGTCCTTGGAAAATGAAAAGTTCTTCTCAAACTCACATCTGGTAAAACTCTAGCATTGAGTGATGTATTGCATGTTCCTGATATCCGACCAATTTGGTTTCTGTGAGACTATTAGGAAAAATTGGGGTGAATGTATCTTTTGAAGATGATGAGGTTTTATTGACCAAAAATAATATTTTTATGGGTAAAAGATCTTGTAACCATGGTCTATTTGTGCTTAATATAAAATTGCATCTACTTTTGCTTATATAGTTGAGTCTATTTCTTTATACCATGCTAGATTAGGACATGTTAATACCTCTTACATAAAGAATATGCAGTCACTTGGTTTGATATCTTGTTTAGACTCAGATAATTTTGATAAATGTGAAATATGTGCTAAAGCTAAAATTACTAAAAAGTCATGTTTTCAGTTAATAGAGAAACTAAATTATTATCTTTAATTCACTCTGATTTAGGTGATTTGAAACAAACCATGATTAGAGGTGGTAAAAGATATTATGTGATTTTTATTGATGATTTTTCAAGATTTACTAAGTTGTATTTTACTTAGAAATAAAGATGATACTTTTATTTCTTATAAAATTGAATCAACTTAAGAGAAAAATCAAGAGAAGTAGATCCTATAGAGGTGGAGAATATTTATCTTTACATACTTTTTGTGAAAAAGAAGGGATTATTCATGAAGTAACTCCACCGTATTCACCTGAGTCTAATGGTGTAGCTGAAAGAAAAAATAGAACATTGAAAGAAATGATGAACTCTTTGTTAGTTAGCTCTAATGCTCCTGATAATTTGTGGGGTGAAATAATCTTATCTGCATGTCACTTGCAAAATAGAGTTTCTCATAAAAGAACTAGAAAAAATCCTTATAAATTGTGGAAAGGTTATAAGCCTAATTTGAAATATTTAAAAATGTGGGGATGCTTTACTAAAGTGCTTTTGCTTGAACCTAAAAAGAAAAAATTAGTTCTAAAACTGTTGATTGCATGCTTATTGGTTATGCTGAATATAGTACTGTATATAGATTTCTTGTTTTAAGAGTGATGTACTTGATTGTAATACTATTATTAAGACAAAAAAAGCAGAATTCTTCGAATATATTTTTTCACTGTGTGATAAAATTTCTCATGGACCTATTGAAAGAGATGATGAGAGTACTTCTAATATTAATAGCCTGTTTGGCCAAGCTTCTCAAATCAGCTTATTTTGAGAAGTGCTTATCAAAAAAGTACTTTTTGTGAGAAGCAGTTTGTGTTTGGCTAATAAATTTAAAAAGCACTTTTGAGTAGCAATTAGTGTTCGGCCAAGCTTTTGAAAACTGCTTCTAAGTGTATTTTTTAGAAAAGTGCTTTTCAAATAAGTGTTTTTGGGAAGAAGCTACTTTTTTTAGCTTCTGAAAAATAGTTTTTGCTACTCCTTAAGACCACTTATTTTCTTCCAAAACCTTGGACAAACACCTCATTTTTTTAAAATAAGCACTTTTCAGAAAAAATAAGCACTTCTGGCCTCCCAAAAGCTTGGCCAAACAGGCTATAAGTTTCTCTTATGACTATGATTATGATTGGATTATGAACGGTTTGAAAACCTTGAGCCCTTATGTTTACATTATGATATTTACTTCACGATCATGATGTCCTACTCTTATGAACTCTTATGTATTTTAACTATCTGTTTTTACTTACCTTGCATACTCAATACATTCCAAGTACTGTCCGCATACTCTATATTGTATCATTTCATGATACAGGTCCGAGGGATCAGTCTCAGCCGCATCATTAGTCCTGCTTCCCCCTCAGGCCTTTCCTAGCCAGCATTGGTGAGTCCTCATCCTCTGAAGACATTCAGTGATCCGTGGTTATGTTATTTTAGCTTCAGACTTTTGTCGAGCTAGTTGGGGATACTGTCCCATCAGCTTATCAATTATGTTAGAGGCTTTTCAGAAAATATGTAGAAAATTAGCTTGTTAGTGTTGCTTCGGTTTTAGATTGTTATGTATGCGGACTTCCGCTTAAGTATGTTTTATTATTTTAGTTTCCGCTTGTTGTATGCTCTTAGATATTATGTTTATGCCATGGGTCGACTTGGAGTTTCTCGGGATTCCTTGTCCCGTATCTCTATTCGGACCTATGTTCGAGTTGTGACACATAAACAATAATACATAGGCTTTAACTGATTTACTACCTGGTGCAAAACCTATTGGTTGTAAATGGATTTTCAAAAGGAAACTTAATCTTGATGGCTCGATAAATAAATATAAAGCTCGGTTAGTAGCAAAAAAAAATTTTTCAGAAATAAAATATTGATTATTTTGATACATTTGCACCAATAACTAGAATTTCTTCTATTCGAATTTTAATTGTCTTAGTATCAATTCATAAGCTTTTTATCCATCAGATGGATGTAAAAATAGCTTTCTTAAATGGTGACTTAGAAGAAGAGATTTATATGGTTCAAGCTGAGGGATGTATTATTCCTGGACAAGAAAATAAAGTTTGTAAATTAACTAAATCTCTTTATGGCCTTAAACAAGCTCCTAAACAGTGGCATGAGAAACTTGATCAAGTCTTGTTGAAAGACATTTTTTCTTCTAGTGAAGTGGATAAATATGTCTATACTGGTAGATAATGATTGTATGATAATATGCTTATATGTTGATGACATGCTTATATTTGGTACAAGTTTAAATGTTGTACAAAGTACCAAATTATTTTTATCTACTAATTTTGATATGAAAGATCTGGGTGAAGTAAATATGATATTGGGAGTTAAAATTATAAGGAGTGAAGATGGTATAATATTGTCAAAAGAGCATTACATGGAGAGACTTCTTAAGAAGTTTGAATGTTATGAGGTGAAACCTGTCGTCACTCCTTATGATGCTAACTCTCAATTGAAAAAGAATAATGGGGACTCAGTTGCTCAGTCTAAATATGTACAGATTATTGGGAGTCTATTGCATTTAAAGAATTTTACAAGGCCTAATATAACCTATGTTGTGTGTAGACTGAGTAGATATACTCATAATCCCAATAAACATCATTGGTCTACATTAAATAGACTAGTGAAATATTTTAGAGGAACCATGAATTATGATATCATGTATAGTGGATTTCCTTCTACTTTAGAAGGGAATTGTGATGCAACCCAAATCTCTGATTCAGATGAGACAAAATTCACTAGTGGCTATGTGTTCACCTTAGGTGGTGGAGCAATATCGTGGAAATTAGCTAAGAAGACGATCATTGCCAGATCGACTATGGAGTCAGAGTTTGTAGCTCTGGAGCTAGCTAGTTCTGAGGCTGGGTAGCTAAGAAATTTCTTAGGGAATATCCCTTTAATAAAGGATGAGTTGCCTCCTGTGTCTATGCATTGTGATTTTCAGCAGAAATTGTCATTGCAAAGAATAAATCTGACAATTGTAAGAGTAGACACATGAAATTGAGACATGATGTCATAAAACAACTGGTGAGAGATGGAATAATTTCCATTGATTATGTGAAGTCATAAATGAATTCGGCCAATCCTCTGACTAAACCTATACGAAGAAAATTAATTCTTCAAACCTCAAAAGAAATGGGGTTAAGGCCAATATGATTGGCAATAGAGATGGTAACTCAACCTATGTGATTGGAGATCCCATGAAGTAGGTTCATATGGGTAATAACAAGTCGATATTGATTCTATGCATTAAAAGAGTGTGCTTGAACTGCTATTAATTGGAAGGATGAATTATTAACTCTTAATGAATTTATAGTCCTTAAGGATGGTGTATTAAAAGTAGTATACACTTGATAAATTCATCTATATGAGAAGTGAAGTGAGGCCGCTCCTATGAGATTTTGGCCTAGTCTCTAGAGCTCTTATGAATAACCAGGTTGCGCATGGCCCAAAACCGCGTTGAACAGCAAAATACGGAGGTGAAAATGTGATTGATAAAGTCTCTGACTTACAATAAAAAAATTATTGGTTTTTAAAAAAATTATATTTCACCGATATTCTGTAAGTTAAATTTTATCGGACTAAGTTTGGTTCATGTCCTAAAAATACCAAACCTACTGCATTTTGACCATACAAATCCAGCAAAATTTTACTTTTCTACTTTCAAAAATTTTTAAAATAGTGGGGGGTTGTTGGAGTATTTTCAATTTTTTATTGGGACACTTGGCAAGAAAAGCCAAGTGTCATATAGTTGTCTTGCATGATTTTTTCAGCATCTTTGCCTATAAATAGACCTAGTCTACAGCAATTGTGTACAAGTGGAAAAAGGAAGTGAAAAACAATTTCATTCCCATCTCACTCTCCCTCCTTCTCACGTTCTCCCCTTCTATATTTTTAATTTATTTTGCCATCTTTTATTTATTATTTTTGTTGGAAATTTACTGGTATGATTATATTTTGATAATTTATGTATCCTCTAATTAAATTAGAGAAGATTTGTTTAATTCTTGAAAAATGTTTCACACTTTTAAAATAGTTTTTTAGGACGATGTTCAATATAATTCAAGTATAATATATATATATATATATATATATATATATATTATCATATATTATTATCATATTAATATTTATTTATTTAATTTTTAATATAATTATTTTACTAACAAATATTTATATCAGTTTATATATTTTGGATTCTTCCCAACAAGAGGGAGCATCTTACTCAATAATTAAGCAAATTGTGCCATGGTTGGTTCCTTTTTCTGTTACTTTTTTTTTAGATATTCTAATGAAATTTTCCAACTCCAAAAATTATAATAGAATGGCATTATAATGACATTTTATTTCAAGCGCCACTCTACTCTTTTATGTAATGAAGAGGTAAGGCACCATGTACTTTTGATTCTTGATCTATTCAACTCCCTGGCAGAGAAGCTTAATTTTGTGGTTAAAAAATGATATTAATGGAAACTAAAGAGTTTATTCAAATGAATGGTCAAACACATGCATTTAGTCTTATTTTCGTGCACATTATGTTCGAAAATCTAAAATTAGATGGTCTGTTTTTGCTACATTATAATGAAGCATACAATCAGATATTTCTAAAACGTTAAAGTGCTATAGGTTAAAACGAATTTTGCTTTCATGAATAAATTTATGAACAGAAGAAGTTTGAAATAACTTTCATTCACTAACTGAGACTCGGAGTTAGGAGTTTAAGACAATTGTTGATTGGAATTGGAATAAGAGAAAAATAAGGATGAAAATATACAAAAGAACCTTTTTTTTTTCTTTTTTTAAAAAAAAGGGAAGTATTTGAAACTACGAAATTTGCGGGCTTTTTTCATTTTCCGATTTTGTTTATTTAGGTGTTTCATTATACACGTGTCATGAGATAATTATTATTACATAAAAAGAGAAATGTAAGCCCACCAAATTGGATGACTAAAATTTGTCGCTAAGCTCGTATAAATTTTTGGAAATTTATCACTTTAACTATGACGCTAAGCTCGTATAAATTTTTGGAAATTTATCACTTTAACTATGATCATTCTTTGCTGGACACAAAATTTGAAGAAAAAACAAGGAAGAGGTTGCCGTTTGTAGTTGAAAAACTTTCTAAAAGCAGGAAAAATAATCAAGGAATAAACAAATAATCGTAGATTAGATGAAGCTTAAACAAGAAAGGACAGAGAGTGTGAGTGTTAAAAGGAAAAAGGAGATTTTTTTTAAAAAAAAAGTCAATAGGGTGAAACAAACCAATACGTTATAGGAAGGAGCAACAGAGGACAAAATGAAAGAATATGGAATGACCTATACAGTATCTCTGTCCAAAAAAAACAAATGATGAAAGTGGGAAGCGTAGAAGATAAGAATTACATTGAAACAAGCAGGAGTGTAGTCATGTGTTTTGGATATGACTCTTCATTTTATTTTATTTTCCTATAGAGATTTAGAGAGAGTGGTTGTAGGTTGTATGGAGTTAGGTCCATCTAATATTTGGCCTTTGCTTTTCGCTCACTCCATCTTTTCGTTCCCACAAGCTATGCCTTTCTTGTAAAATTGATCAATCACTTCATCTCCAAGCTAATTGCATGATTATTTCTTCAAGTTTTGACAGAAAATTAAATGGGAATTAGGATCATTAATGTGGTGATCAAGACATATGGCCGATTTTCTAAGGTTGTTTAGTAAAATCATATGTGAACGAGTCCCCCGGCCCCCCTCTCTCTATATATATATATCTTCTTTCCTTTTTCCCTAATTGGGAAAGAATCTGAATAATCAATTGATTTATCATTTTCTTTTCTTTCATATTATATTACTCGTTCAACAAACTCCTCAAGCTTCAAATTTGTTAATTTTGTAGTGATATTTCTAGACTAGATTGAATTTTTCCTCCTTGTGTAAATAGATAAATAGACAACCTTGAGATTAGAGACAAAATTGAGTGAAGAGACACCTTGATCTGAGATTTGAGAATATCAACCACATAGGCATTATATTATGGAGTCCAAAATTTAAGTGACATGAAAAAAAGATAAAATTGATAAAAGAAATGAGTGAAAATAAAATTTTTATTTTTTACGTATAGTGTATTAAATTAGTGTGTTGTACGTTTTTCATAAATTGAAAAGGCCTCGATGGACGTTAAGGCCATGGACTCGTATAGCGCACTAATACGAGTCATCTAAACTAGGACAAACTTCTTATTCCTGTCTTAATTCATCTTTTTCATCTTCAAATTTTATTTTTCTTTCATACTTTGTTAAAAGATTAGCTATGTTTCAAGAGTTTGGAACCTCAATATTTTTTATATAACCCGATATTTATTTGTGTATATATCATTGTAGGATCAAGACATCAAAGATCTTTAAAAATTCAAGTTGTAAATTTTGGGGTTGTAAAGTGTCAAAAGTAGATTTTGTGTTTTTTTTAAAGCAAAAAATATGTAGATTATATATTTTAATTTCAAATATTAAAATTTTATTTGTAATTATTTATAGGCTAATTGTGGATGCGACTATTTCAAAACTCTATTTATAATTATTTATAGGCTAATTGTGGATGCGAAAAATAGTTGGAAAAATAATTTTCTAATAAAAAGAAAGCCCCCCGTTGACGAAGATACAACTATTTCACACAGCAGTGTGAGGTTCGGTATGCAGTTTAACTTGAATAAAGTTGAAGAAAAAAAGGATCTAATTAGGTTATTGCTAGGGACACTGTAAACGAGAGAAATATTTTATGAAAAAAATTGAACAAAAGTAAGAAAACTATCATCCGTTTGAGACTGATTTGTGGTCTATTATCATTGTTTTTATTTTGAATATGTTACATAGTTGGTTGTGTTTATTAGATTTTATGTTAAAAAGATTTATTGATGTTGTAGCTTTATGTATTATGTATTTTCTATGTATTATTTTAATGTATTATGTTATCGTCTTTTGAATTCTAATGTAGTTTTTACATACTTTTTATGAAAATATGAAATATTATTTTTATGTTTTATGTATTTTCAATGCATACAATACTTGTCTATTTAAATATGTTTCCACAATAATATAAGAATAAATTAAAAATTAAATTCATCAATTTTTTAGATTAATGACATCATCATAAATTAAAAATATAAATACAACATCAAGATAAAAATTATTAATATCGTCCTCGGATAAATAACGCAAGTTTCTTAATTAGACATATATTTTCTTCATGATGTTAGTTCTCTAACGGTTGTTGATGTGTGTTCCTCAGCCAACTTGAGCATGTAAATCTACAATTGTCTTACTAGCATTCGATTGTTTTCTTTCCTAATCTTCTTTACCGCCAATTCACAAGATTTCTGATTAGTTCGAGTCATGATCATAGAGAATCTTGTTGTGATTAGAGCTTCGAGATTTTTCAAATTACGAACGAGATATTTTAATTCAGTGTACCGATGTGCCCATTCACAATATAAACCACAATAATATTCACGTGAATCTAAAATTAAAACTTCACCTTGCGAAAATTGTCATTACGCTATATTAGAATGTGAGGCTTATATCGATCAAATTCTATTTCACTGTTATTATGTAAGGAATCATTGAAATAATTGTTATGATTTAGTTGTCATTGTCACTGGCCTTTGGATCTTTTTAAAATAATACTAATCAATCTACATTTCTACCACTCGACATTGAATTTTTAGTAGTCCTATTTTGTATGACTATTTTATAATAAATGAAAGCCTACTTATAGAGTTACAAAATTCAATATTCGTGGGGTCATATTTGGTATCAATGATCCCATTTACTTTATTTATAATAAATTTTAACTAGATCATGAGAACTCATAGCAGTCAAATATCTCGCAATCTGAATCCCACTTGGATGTTGACTATGTAATCATTTTGACTATATTCAGCCTGATGATATGCATTTCATCTAGTTGTTCTCTTTACAAAAATAATTTAGAGCAAAATTTAACTCTTGTGGTGTACTGCACATCATTGATGTAGCAAAACTTCTTAGGAGTTTAGGTCCTAATACCCTTATTTCAGTCCTTCACCGTAACACATCAATACCACTCAAATGTCATTGCATTGTTGTAACATTGATTGTATCTCTCGTTCAAGTTATTTGAGTATTCAAATTCTTCACTCAATGCTCATGTCCTACCCATTGCTTTGAATGTGTTTCTATGGGAGAATGAAGTAACAAGATTAAATTCAGAAAATTAATTTCAATATGACGTAATAACTCTATGTTATTGGCTACTAGTTACTCAAATCATTTACATTATATATTATTCGTCGTCATTTTTATTTATACATTTCTGAATGACATTTATGAATGAAAACACAAGGCACGCCTAATAATGTGATTTCTACTTTCCTCAATCTATGCTTTGGAGTGACATCTAATATTTTATCAATTTGATAACATTCTATGACACATTATACTGTCAAAGCATCCACGAGAATCTACATACAAACATAAAATGTGTGTTATATGCATTATGCATGCTAAAGTTGTACTTTCTTCAGATGATATTCTGAGTAACAACTCAATTTATTAATTTTATATGACACATTTACTGTTAAAGTACCCACGAGAGTCTACACAACACACATAAAATATGCGTTATGCATGCTAAAGTTGTACTTTTCCGAATGACATTTTTGAGTGACAACCCAATTTGTTAACTCTATATAACACATTGTAGTATTAAAATATCCACGATAATCTACATAACGCACATAAAATATGTTTTGTAGACATTTTTAATGTTACAAACACAATGAAAACTGCATTTATCGTAGTAAAAAGACTCATGCTTTTATAATGCTTAGGAATATTATCTTTAATAGTTAGGTTGAAAAATAGATCAAAGGTGAGGTAGCTCAAGGAATACCCATGGTAGAAGCTAAAAATTAAACACAATTCAACCTTATTTTGAGGGAAAAAATAGGATGTTACACCGATTTATTAGATGAAAAATAGTACGGTGTTATTCGTTTCTTTGAAAATCAACCTATTTGTATACATGTTGACTTAAAAGTTGTTGGACACATCATTGAGGATGAAGTACACTCCTCAAAACCAAACAAATTTTGAATTTAGGGTGAAAAACTTCAATGGGTTGAGTTATATCTGAAAAATGTGCGATTATGAGGTCTTATGTCATTAGCATTGTTTGATCGTACCACAATTATTGTTGGTGATTTTTCAAATCTCCAAATTCAAAGATGAACTATTAGTTATCTAACACTTGAACGAAAAATATCTCATAAATGCAACAAGTACTATATACCTTTCATGCTTTGGACGCTCTTAACTTTCGTGGGGCAGATGAAGAAGAGCATTGACAACTGTTAGAAAATAAAAATCTGCATCAAGATTCTTCTTATCCTGTATTTTTAACAGTTCAAGGTGGATAGGCCTTATAAAATATTTACTCCAAACATTAGATTTGGAGTATCATATTATTGCATAAACCAAGCAAGTGTTTTTATTGATCCTACTTAAGAAATGAGTAAAAGTTATGATCTAGATTAAGATGATAAAGATGGAGAAGAAAATGAGAAAGACAATGAAGAAGAAATAGATAAAGATGAAAATGATGATGATGAAAAAATGGTACCAAAAAGTTATAAAAATTAATTTTTATTACTTAATTGTTAAGCCGCTATTATTATTATTATTATTACTATTTTAGATTTTTTTTCTTCTTATTTGATAGTATCTTCTCATTTTGAAAGACTAATTATTTATAAATTAAAAGAGAAATACAACTAAGACAAAAAGGTAAAATATATTCATAAATTCGAAAAGATAAAATATGTTCATATATTAGAAATACTTAATAATCAATACAATAATAATCAACGTCTTGAGGTACTGCCACCACGAGATACTGTCATTAAGAAAGGTATTGCCATCACAATCTCGTAGGTTATACTTACGTTTATTATGGTCATATTCATTGCACAATGAGCACGTAAGAGAGTGTATATCGTCTAAATATCCATTTGATTTGAGAATACGGGTGTTTGCTCACAAACATATTCTACATAAATATTTTTTATTAGAAATCATAGAAAATGATTGTGATGGCCAATATGCTTCATCACCAAGTTATTTGAATTGCCCGAAGTATGTTTTTTTGTATTTTACCACATTGTATTCTAGTGTCACATAGTCCAATGTAGTCATCCGTACATATTGAAAACTCTTGATGGCATGAGAACATGGCATGTGATATGATTTTCACTTACTATATCGTCACGTTCTCTCTCTCATTAGTTGTGAGAATGTTACCTCCACGACTTTGGTGCATATTTTTCTTGACTTCAAATATGTGATTTGTCAGATCATACTGCTTAATAGTGTGACACTCTGACTTTTTCCTATGATACTCAAATATTTTGACTGAATTTGGCATTCATGTTTTCTTTTGTGCCAACAATTTTTTCACATAATCTGATCTACTCATAGATCGCGTTGTGACCTGCCTGAATGTCATTTTTATCATCAAAATAACGGCAACCGTCTTGCAAACAAGTCACTAAATGATTCAAAATTATTTATTGGAAGCATCTTTATCTCCTATCACCATCTTTTTGTATGATTCAATTTTCGAGCGACACTGCCATTAATCAGCTCCAAATATTTTATCCACCATATATTAAAAGACGTACATTAGTTAGTATCTAAATAATAGACCCGTCAATAATAATCACCAGCTCTAAAACTCGAAAAAGGAGTAATATTTTTCTTCATTAAGGATGTTCTACCACGATTCATCCATCCGACTGAGAGGACCGCCCCATATTATCCTCTTGTCCATAACTTCTAACATTATTCATATCATGTTGATAACAACAATAATATGTCAGAAGACACAAAAAAAAAATAGTAATGATAAACAATTATCACTCTCTTTGATTAGTTTCCCAGTTTGATTCAAATCAGTCTTAATATTACATATGCTAATTTACTGCACTACAGATTTAAAAACGAAACTTTATTTTCGTCCACTATTTTAATTTTACTCTTACGAGAGCAGAGTTGCTGTTTTTATTGACTAACCAATAGAGGCTTCAAAAATCGTCAAGACAAATGTGGGGCCATGAAGAAAGACAAGTGGACCCTTTTACAGGTTTGTCAAATTGGATCATATCAGATTCACTACGTGATTCCTCTCTGCTCCCCCCTAACCTAAGATATGATGAGCATGAGTTCTGTTTCAACGTCTTTTGAAAAATCATAATAACAAAATATTAGGGATTTTAGAGCAATGCAACATACCGTTTGTTTCTTCCATTATTTTTGTTGCTATTGTTTTACAAAAATGTGATAATCAGGCCTTGACAACATAAAAAGCAATGCAGAGAGTTATAATATATTAAGAAAAGAAGTTACAATCTAGGATGTGTCCCCAAACATGGAGAAAATATTTCTTTTATTTTTTCAATTCTGTTTGATCAAAAACTTTTATTTAAAAGTTTCTTTTAAGAAAAAACAAGCTTCTAAGAAAAGGAGGAAAACATAAAATTCCCTAATAAAAATAGAAAAAACAAGTCGCATAATGTCCTCCTCACCTTCATAATCACCCACCCACACAACCCCTGCCCTCCCTCTCCCTCACCCACAACAACCATTACCCTACTCTCATCCCATCCTTATAATTTTATCTTACATATATACAAATATTAAATAATATTTTTTATTTATATATCAAACACAAAAAATAAAAAATAAATCACTTATTTTCTTAAAATTTCTTGCCTTTTTACAATTTAAATAAAAAAATAACATTTTCTAAACTCTTACATATAAAAATGATAATCTCTTATGTGTAAAAATAAAAAATAAAAATCTCTCGCGAAAAGACCACTCATCACCCTATTCCATACCATCCTTATAGTTTAAGCTCACGTATATACAAATATTTAATCCCTTCACAGGTCTTCATTCATAAGTTCGTGGATCCCCACTCACTCCGGAAAACAATAGAGACAATACAATTAGTCAATTCAGTAAATGAGAAATATGACCTATCCAGAGATGATATCTAATGTCAGTTATGATCCATCTAGTTCTCTACAAATTTCATTAAATGTACAATCACAGTTAAAAATCAACATGCAACGACATCTGAGAGTTGGTCATAAACTCAAAACTCTCACAATTCATCACTTGTGTATCAAGAGAATTATATAGAATTGCTGACCGGGGAATTCTGGTCACTTACAACTTTTATTCTTACAATTTTTAGCTTTAGGCCTTCAGCTACAAAGCCGTATTTATTAGCATTTCAAATCAAAAGTATCACCGCGTCAATCAAGAATGAAGCGCTGAATAACATACAAAGGATATACCAACGAGAAAATTGTGCCAGAAAGCTGCTCACCAAAAGCTTGGCAGATTGCTAATTTATCTATAACTTGTACAATTCCTTATTTTCCACACATTGAGGCAGTATCGAAGACCAAAATTTCCAAGTGCCCAGAAATAAGGACAATGCCAAATGAGTCTGCAGGCTCCTAGTTGGAAATATTTTAATTGGAACGAAACCTGCTGCTAACCACGTCGTATGTGGGGAGAGAAAGAACTGCCATTCAGAAAGCAGATGAGAAACCACTCCAAACAAAACAAAAAATAGGCAAGGAAAGAAAAATAATAAGTGAAAGGAATCACCATCTCCATAGGATGCCATTGTCAAGGGAGAAGAAATAAGCTTTTGGGCTACAGAAGCAATATCATTTGCTGAAATTGCATCAATGATTTTCAAGAAATGTTCCACTGGTTTCCTGTAGATCCAGAAGCAGAACATAGAAAATCTTAATATACAATATATAATACCGGACAGATTTGCAAAGAACTATGGATGAGAACGCAAACGGGTGAAATTTTACTACCATGGATCTTACTCAGATTTTTTTGTCGAATCCCTACTTTCCTATTACAAAAAGCCTCATTATAGTTGAAAAATGCACATGGAAAAAAAAATGAGTCTTATCGGTTCCTCTTTTTTTTTTTTTTTTGTGGTTGGGGTGGGGGTGGGGGGTGGGGGGTGGGGGGATGGGGGTATATCCAACTCTATGCTTGAACCGGTTCAACACCTTATGTTTGATTCTAGTAGTGTGTGTTGAGATCGTCTAATAATCTCTCTCTCCGTGACCTTGACCCAGAAGCTCTGCCAGCCATCGGCACCTTGTTTCTGAGGTGTACAGATTTGACACAATTCCTGAAAATCCAATTATTGCCAGATGTGGAATTTGGAGATGAATGCATTTTGTTATAATAATCCAGAATGTCTATGTTTACATGATATCAGGATTACACACTTAGGAGTAGCCTGATGCTTGCATGCGCACACAGAATTTTTAACTCTGAACAAAGCTCAAAAATCTGTTCGAGTTTGTGTATTCCGTGAAGCCAATGGACAAGTATGACCAAGTTCGATTTAATTGGTATTGCCTGCCCCTCAAGCAGGCATTTATCACTTTGACCAGACCCACTTTGGAACCGTTTAATAATTGGCAGGTCAAGCTATGACTTTTTCTATTAAACCCATTTTCAACCCCAGGCGAGCTAGAAGGCAACTTACATGTTTGGCCGAACCCAGTAGATTTGTCCTAAACCTTGTATTTGTGTTATGAAATTCACTAAATATGTGTAAATTTTAAATTTAGAATCTAATTGTTATTTATTAGCACTTGAAGTCATCATTGTAGAATGCAAAACTCATAAAAGTTCTCCTTTGTTATATTTCAACCCGTCCAAATTCAATCCTATATGTCTGTTTGCCACCACATCATGGATTGAATTTCTTATTAAAAATAAATCCCTTCCGATATTAACTAATACTCTTCATGGATTGAATTTCTGTCCGTTTGCCATCACAACATGGATTGAATTCCTTATTCAAAATACAGTCCTTTTGGGTATATCTAATACTCTTCATTTTAGGACGTTTCAAAATGACCCACTCCAGCTCATTTGACACTGCTCCACTATTATATAAAATTCAATTTTTTAATTCTAATGTGATGTGTCCTGTCTATAAAACTAGTTCGTCAATCATAACTTGAAATTTTTTCAATTCACTAATATAATGTACAAGCAAGTCAAAATAATATCTTAAGACTCTGGATGTGTTTGGCATGAAAAATAAAAAATAAAAAGATAAGTGATTTTCTTGCTTATTTTCTTACGTTTGATACGTAAGCAAAAAATATTATATTAAAAATGTTTGTATATAATTTAAACAAAACTACTGGAGGTGGAGGTGGAGGTGGAGGTGGTGGCGGACGCACACGGTGTCAAGGGGGGTCAGTTGAACCCGCTTCTTCGAAAAACTATTTAGTGTACATTGAAAAAATATAATTAAAACAGAGAAATATTATATAGAAACATCATTATGGATATACTTTGCACAAGCATACCTCTCTATCCAAGCGGTTCGACTCCCCTTTGAACCAGTTCCTATTAGATTTTTAGTCTGTATCTGAAAAGATTATTCAACCTCAAGCAAAAATAAATTATCCTTGTCCTTCCAAATTTATTACTCTTATCGTCTCTCCTTAATCTTTGGTCATTTCACTTTTTCTTTGCTTGAATTCAATAAAATTATTCTAGGTCCGCCAAAGTTGGAAAGCTTAATTTTTTCTTAAAATTTGATTTAAAAAAGTCTAAATGTATTGTTGAAATTATTCATAATTTAATTTCGTCCAGAAATGTTTGTTATTATACACTTAATTTTCGAGTTTGGTGTAAGAAGTCTTTTTCACTAGTTATTTAAATTGACTTAGTATTTATAAACATTTGTTCATTCTCTTTTTATTTAAGTATCTTAGAGTTAATAAATATTTTTAAATTGAATTTTCTCTAGTAGAATTGTTAAATCATATATATAAATATCAAAAATAGAAATAGATAAATCCTTGTGCCTTTTTAGAAATAGAGAAAGGGGTTTACAATGCCTCAAACTATGCGAAATTGAATAATAATGTCATCCACTAATAATTTGGTCCAAAACTCCCTCTGTCGTCAATATTTTGGTCAAAAAAAGCCCCTGCTGTTAATAGTTTGATCCCAAAATGTTCTTATTATTACTTTTGAGTCAAAAATGTCCTCTTCCTAACAAATATATTGTTTCTTTTAAAAAAAAACAAACATTCTTTTTCTAATAAAAATATCGTAACCCATCGTTAATAGAAGATCACAAGAATTTATCATTAATTTTCATTTAGGTAATGGGAAAAAAATTTATACAATAAGAAATATTTTTATTCTTAATCTTTTCTGAATCGAAGAAGGATAAACACGAATATGCTTATTGCTTCCTAATATTTCTTAAATTCTTTGTTTTAAAGTTAAGATACAACAATCATAATGCCATAAAACATGAAATTTATTATATTGCTTCAAATCACAAATTATCTTTAAAACATCGTCAATAGAGTTATTGTTGATCATTTTTTTGTTCTAACTTTAAATATATTAGCAAATGCCTATCCTACTTCAATTCGAAAAAGATTAAGAAATAAAAATATTTTCTATTTTATTTAAAAAAAAAATAATTATCATTTCACTAAAAATTAATAATGAGGTTACTATGATTTATATATATAACCTATATTACCAATTTAAATAATACATAGGGTTAATCTATTTTAATTGATAAAACGAGATTAAAAAGAAAAAAATTATTTTTCACTATTTTATTTAGTTAAACAGATTTAGAAGAAAAGAAATAAGAAAAGGGTTCTTTAAAAATAATATTTTATTAGAAAAAGAATGTGTTTAAAAAAAATAATATGTTTATTAGGAAAAGAGCATTTTTGACTCAAAAGTAACAATAGGGACATATTTAGACCAAACTATGAACAGAGAACATTTATGTTCAATTTCACATGATTTAAGCGCATTATTTACCCTTTTCCATTAAAAATATTTATAACTTTGTTAAATTTCAAAGCTTCGACTTTAACAATAAAAAAGTAATCAACTGTCATACCCGACATTGTTTATACTATTAGTTACCCCTTCCTTTTTTTAATTGAATCCGCTTGTGCAAAATTCTAGGTCCGCCCTAGGTAGGAGTGGTGGGATGGGGTCGGATTAAGATGAGGTGTATTGAAGGATGGGGGGACACAATTAACGTGGATTACCACTCGTGGAACTTGTTCTCTATTTCCACTAGAAAAGTCATATTCCTTATTCATGAGGAAATTGAAAAAGTTTTCCTCCATACCGAAGACACCCTCTGTGTCAGTATTTGTCAAATACTGAAATATAATAGAACGAAGAGATTAGACGGTAAAGCGACTAAAGAAAAAAATCACAGCCCAGGTACGTTTCTCACTGCTTCCTGATACATGTGTGGCAAAATGAAATTCTCCACAAGCCTGGGCAGGGGGCTTCACAAAAGTTTATCTTTTTAAGAGGTAAGTAAGTTTCCCGATAAGTTTTCTTTAACTATTCTTTTTTTAACTAGATCACAGGATTGATGGCAAAGCTTAAACCTAGTTTCTTAGATTCAACATATATTTCGTTGCTAAGACAGCAACAGATCTGATGGTTGTTAAGTACACCAAATGTGATAAGTTGGAGTGACATCTAATGTGGGATTACAAGACAAATAAATTGCCAATAGACCCATCCAATCCTCTCAAATATTTTGTTTAAAAGCGGGTCAAACGTTTCAAGACCAATCCTTTAGCATAAAGAGGAAACATGAGAAAACGGGGATGATTGGGGATTAATGGTGGAGGGATTTTGTTGCATTAGTGATAGAGTAAAGACCATTATGTGGCATCTTTGGGACTGGAAAAGGGAGGCATGAATGAGTGGGAAGATGATCACAGATTGTGGCTTAGGAGGGACAACTTGACCAAAGGGAGGTGATGTTACCATCACAGGAGGAAAAAGAGGTAGTTGCACTTACTATAGGGTGGGTGGGGAGGACCATTTCATGCAATAAAGGTCAAGAAAAATAAACCAAATGTTGCCTCTAATGCTTCTATTTACATATGCTTTTTGGAGAAAAATAACGTTATCCTTGCTTATAACTGATTAGGATCCCAACTGCAACCCCCCCTCCCCCCCCCCCCCCCCCCAAAAAAAACCATGTTATGTTATCACAATCCATCCTGGCCTTTCTAGTATAAAACCTCCACTCAGCATGGTGATCTTTTCTAATGATTAGGTCACCCAAACTAACATCAGAAACAATGACATACCTCTCTCCATATGTCAAAAGTTGTCTCCCAATATCTTCTGATGCAACCATCTATTAGAGGTCGGCAATAAGTACACAACAGATATGGAAACTGCAGATAGATGTCCTGCACATCTAGCAAAATGATATCTAAAAGATCAAGCAAATATTACATACACGAGATTCCAGGTTCATCAGAATAGCAGACTTTGTGGACTGTTTTGCACGGTCTAGCTGTACCTGGTCAACTGCATGAAACAAGTAGAGCAGACAGGGCAAAGGCAACAAAACGGTCAGTAACAGGTTAATGCAGACAGCGTTACTCAATTAGCATACTCCTCAAGTAAAACACATTCTCATGGGGAGAAAATTACACATAAATTCAAGGACCCAAAGTTATTTGTCAAACCTTCGCCAGGGTTTGCAACTGCAGTAAGCTCTTTAACCGCTACTTCAATAGCTCTTGGTGCAAAATCTGATGTCTGAACAAAATAACCAAAAACAGAAAAGAAAAAAATTAAGCTTTCAATTTAGGAAGTCTATGTATCATGGACAAATAACATACAAAAACCTGGAAGTATTTCACATAAGGAACTTTGCTTGACTTGTGCAACGGAATGTCAGTCATTACATGAATAACAAGATTTCAATTCATTCCCCAGAAGAAAAAAGATGATGCAGTTTGGTTCACCTGATACATGGAAAAACTATATACTATTTTTTGGTGACTTACAACCTGAGACATGTGCAAGTCGGCCACATATATGTTTCTTTACTTATGGAAACTTACAACAATTTTTTTTCCTTTTATTACTTAATTGAATTGTGAAGAATTTCTGCGGATGACCCTGCCAACATAAGCCCTTCTTTTGACTAAAGACAACATTGTTTGGAAAATAGTTCCCTTTTTATTTCCCTATGCCTTCCTCTGTTTGTATAAAGACGATGAAATTACTTCTTCCAAGACCCTACACTCCTCTTTTAGGCATGCATATTGTTAGCCAATCCGACAGTTCGTGTTATGAGGATTACACCATCATTTCCATGCATACCAATATAAGAAAACTCACAAGATTATCCAACAAAAGAAGTGAAAAGATCACGATCTTTTAAAAACTGAAATGTGGGTTCCAAAGACTGATCTTGAGCAATCTAGAGATCTCACCAACACTTCCTGTGTTGATATTGATTACTGCAATTAGAGAAACATTTTCTGACACATTCTCATGTGGCTTAGATTACTGGTAGGCAAAACTGGAAGTAGAGAAAAAGAATTGGAAAAAGCAAGAACTTGATTCCTGCGAAAACAGAGATATTTGAAGAAAAAAGGAACTCCTTACTTTTCATAATCCGCATCCCTCAAAAAAAGAAATTATTTGGAAAACATGCTACCTCAAGCAAAGGCAGAAAAACAAGTTTAAAAATGGGAGAAAATAGATAATGTACTCAGACAAGGAATGTATAGGGGTATAATGTGTCTATTAAATGTCAGATTTTTGTAAGTTCCAATGTATTTTTGCAAGCATCAATTTCAAGTATCCAGTCTAACTGAGAGGGTTCTGTATATCGTTAATTGTAAGGCAGGTAAGCAAATGTAAATGATAAACTTCAGATTATGAAGACATATATAAACACACCTAGACACTGAAACAAAGCATCAATACTAGAGATTCAGTTTAGATAATAGCTATAAAGGAAAAAAGGAAAGAGGAAAATAATTTCAAACAAATTTGATGTATCAGATTGAGAAACAGTCTGAAAATACTAGATAAAACAGTTAATATTAAGACGGATAAAGGATTAGCCAGTTGACCTTTGCATAAGACAAAAGTTTGGGATAGCTAAAGCACAATGAAAAAATCGAAATTGGCATCTTACTGTGGCTGCTTGAATTCCAAATAGTCCAGTGTTATTATAAATGCTGCTGAATGCAGAGAAGGCATGGATCTGCGGATATGCATTCAAGACACGGAGATCTGCTCATAATTGTAGCATAATTACATTATCAGGAAGATGAGAAGAACCGGAGGAAAGAATATTGCATTAGGTGAAAGAGAAACATCAAACATGCAAATCCAACTTTATGGAGGACAATAGCCTATGTAAGCAGTACAAATCCACAGGAATATCACAACGCTCATTTAATTGACTGTATCTAGATTCTTAAAAGAACAAAGAGGGTATCTAGATTCTTAAATTGTGATGTCAACTGGATCTGCTTATGCTGAAGTGCCATATTAAGTACCAAATATATGGACAACTTACATAGTCTAGAATACATCCCTTTTCCAGGACCGCCAGCTGAGAAAGATCCACCTCCTCCCATAAGCATCTGTTAAATCCAGAATTAATATTACCATCCAAGACAACATCCCACCACAGACGTTAAACTATCACATAGATGGATACTCAAAATAATCACAGTGACACAAAGTAATGTTATGGTTGTATATCTAATTCAAGCTCATAATATCTCTTAATGAATGAAGTCCCCAAAATTGTTGACTGCTGTATACAAGACAAATAATAACCTGTGTAAGAGTTTGTCAAAACAGTAGATTACATGCATAAAGGGCCAAATTTGCCCTGAATTATGCGAAATGGAACAAATTTTCCCTCTGTTAATAGTTTGGGTAAAATATGCCCTCGCCGTTTCTAGTTGGGGCCAAATTTACCCCTGAACTATGCAAAAAGGAACAAATTTGCCTTTATTTTTAAACAGAGGGTAAGTTTGAATCTTTGCATAGTTCGGAGCAAATTTGACCATTTCGCATAGTTCAAGGGCAAACTTGACCCTTCCCCGTAATTTTGAGTTTCTAAATGTTTTTGTTCCTCCTTTCTTTCTTCCTGCCGACCAAAGAAGCAATGCGAAGAGGTGATTAGACAGGATATGGCACATTTGCAGCTTACCGAGGACTTAACCTTAGATAGGAAGATATGGGGTACACGGATTAGGATAGCAGGGTGGTAGGAAGTTGTGGGTGACACTGCTTTCTCATTCTCAAGGGTAGGCCTACTATTGCTTTTATAGTTCCTTGTCTTTCATTGTTTATTCTTACCTATTGTTACTTGTTTATCGTTTAGTGTATTATTGTTGTGTGTTTTTGGTGTGCGTACTCGTTGCTGTTTAGATATTATATGTTGTCTCTTGTGCTGCTATTATGCTGTTAGGTCTGTCTTTCTTAGAGCCGGAGGTCTACCGGAAACAACCTCTCTACCTCTAAGGTAATGGGAAGGTTTGCGTACATTCTATCCTCCCCAGACCCACTTGGTGGGATTACACCAGGCTATTGTTGTTGTTGTTTCTTTTTTCCTACCACTACCTCTACCACCAATAAGTCGTTCTTCCTCCTCTCTCCCTGCCACCATCTTCTCTTCCCCTTTCCTTTCTCTTTCTCCCTCTCCGTCACCCACCACCACCTCCTACACCACTAGGAGGGAATGCACTCAACGACTTGAACATGAAATATAGAATATTATTTTAATGCAAGTGAATAGTCGCATAGGGGTTGAAGGGGGAAGAAAGAGTGACTAGCAAATGGCAACAAAGAGAGTAGAATGATGACAAAAAAGGGGGAAAAAATAGTATATCCACATTGGGGTCAAATTTCATTCCTCTTGTTGTATACAACTTTTGTATTTCTCTTTTGTCTCTCCGATGCGACTATCTCTACAGCCAATCACCCATTCTTCTTCATTTTACCCCTATGGGGCTAAATACACCTGCATTAAAATAGTATTCTATATTGTATGTTCAAGTCATTTAGCGCCTTCCCTCCTAGTGTAGGTGGTGATGGGGTGACGGGGAGAGTGAAAGAGAAAGGAAAGAGGAAGAGAAGATGGTGGTAGAGGTGATGATGATAATGGGGAGTGGGGGCTTGGGGGAGGCAGAGACAAGTTGGAAGAAAAGGTGATTGGTGGGAGAGATAGTGGCGGAAAAGAGAAAGGAGGAACAACAACAACATCAACATACACAGTGTATTCCCACCGGTGTGGTCTGGGGAGAGTAGAGTGTGCGTAGACGTTACCCCTACCTCGTGGTGATAAAGAGAATGGAGGAACAAAAAATTTTTAAAAACTCAAAATTAGGGAGAAGAGCTCTTCATCTTCTTCGTCTAAACACCACCAAGGTCCAACCGTAGCAGTAAAAAGAGGTGCTACTTTCTGTTTACAAGATCAAAGTAGGGACAAATTCCGGCAACTCCGCGAAATCAAAATCAGGTTCTTTGTTCTTCAAGACTTGCTGCACAACAGGTTCTGTCTCTACTCTACACTTTAATTTTCATCTAACAAAGATCTACTCACTTTTGTTGCGTCTCTTCCTAATCAACTATTTGTTGGATTAATTGCTGGTGACTTTATTCCTTGCCTTTTAGCATTTAGGTTCAGATTTTTTGCGGCACTTTGTGGGGAATATCTTGCATCAAATTCTTGGTTTTCCTGATTTGAGTTTCTAGATTTCACTCCCCTTGTTTCGTTTCTCAACTGGTCTGCGTCTTCTCTTTAATTTGAATGTTCTTTTCTTGTTTTATTGGATCTCAATGAATCTGAATATCTAATCGTGTAGTGATTTACCCTGTGGCCTACTTGTGTGTTGTCGTTCTCGCAATTGAACTGATTTCTTTAGCCCTTATTTTAGTGCTTCTTTAGCTAGTTGTGGAACATAGGGTCTTTGATGGCGAAATACATAGAGTTGGTAAAAATTCTTAAGAAGAGGAGGATTAATATGTTGTGAAAGGCGAGCACCTCTCGCCTCCTCCTCCTCCTCCTCAGGGTCGTCTTCTTCTTTTTTTTTCTTCTGATTTCTTCAGTTTTCTTTCTTCTTCTTCTACTTTCTTCTTTCTTCTTCAGTTCAACAATAACTGAGTTTAACACTTAACAGTTAATCTCTGTTCTTTTTTTCTCTAACTCTGTTTTCTAAAGAAAAAAAAACAGAGATTAACTATTCACAGTTCACAGTTCACCCTCTGCTCTAAACAGAGTCTGCGTCTGTCACTGCCCACTGCTCTTTTTTTTAAAAAAATAAAACTGTAGTCTTTTTATTTAGTTTTTGAATCGAAATATTTGCTAATATGTTATTGCTATTGATATTTTAATTATTTATATATGCAATTACATATTTTAATTTTTTTTATATTAATTGGCGCCTCACTTCAAAAAGGCGAGCGCCTCGCCTTCGCCTTTCAACGTCCAAAACACTGACCTGTGTCTAGGAAACCGAATGGGTAGGAACTAAGGCTCAGGATGTGGACGGGTTTAAGTTGTAGTACTCAAGTGAGGCGAGGAATAGGAATGGAGTAGGTATTTTAGTTGACGAGGATCTTAGGGAGCAAGCAGTAAAGGTTAGGAGGGTCAATGATGGGATAATGGCAATTAAGCTAATCGTGGGAGAGCTTACTTTGAGCATTATCAATGCATACGCGCCACAAGCAGGCTTAGACGAGGGGTATATCGCTCACTGAGAAGCTATTCGTAGGAGGGCATTTCAGTGGGCACATTGGGACAACCTCTAGGGGTTATGACATGTGCACAGAGATTTTGGTTTCGGGGATCGAAACAAAAAAGGAGTCTCACTTTTGAATTTTGCAAAAGTTTCTTAAGTTGATGGAGAGCAAGGATGAGGAGGATGACGAGGGAAATTTATGCTGAGAATAGAGTTGTGGAACATAGGGTCTTTAAGGGGGAAACCCATAGAGAGTTGGTAAAAATTGAGGATTAATATAGCTTATTTCCAGAAAACCAAATGGGTAGGAACTAAGGCTCGGGATGTTGAGGGGTTTAAGTTGTGGTACTCAAGTGAGGAGAGGAATAGGAACAGTATAGGTATTTAGTTGACGAGGATCTTAGGGAGCAAGCGATAGAGGTTAGGAGGGTCAATGATGGGATGATGGTGATTATCTGCTAGTTGTGGGAGAGTTTACTTTAAGCATTATCAGCGCATACAGCCACAAGCGGGCGGTTACGACGGCAAAAACAGCAGCTTTGAAACGCTTGTATAAGGAGCTAGGGGACAAAGACGAAGATAAGAAGTTGTACGGGCTAGCCAAAGCAAGAGAGAAGAAGGCCCGAGATCTGGACCAATTGAAATGCATCAAAGACGAGGAAGACAAAGTATTGGTAGAGGAGGTACTCATTAGACGGAGATGGCAGGCATACTTCCATAAACTCTTGAACAAAGAGAGAGACAGGGACATTATGCTAGGAGAGTTGGAGCACTGTGAGATCAGCAAGATTTTGAGTACTGCAAGTCTATAAAGGTTGACGAGCTTAAGAGTGTTATCCATAGGATGAGCAAGGGAAGCAATTGGGCCAGACTAGATTCTGGTAGAGTTTTGGAAGAACATTGGCAGGGCAGGCTTAGTAGTTGACTGGGTTGTTTAATGTCATTTTTAGGACATCAAAGATGCTTGAAGAATGGGGTGGAGTACGATGATTCCGTTGTATAAGAACAAGGGTAATATTTAGATCTGCAACAATTACAAGGGTATCAAGCTATTAAGCCACACTATGAAAATGTGGGAGAGGGTGGTGGAGATAATGGTGGGGAGGTGTCTATTTCCAAGACCCAATTCAAATTCATCTCGAGGCAACATACCACAGAAGTAATCCATCTTGTGAGGAAACAGGTGGAGAAGTATAGGAATAGGAAGAGGGATTTACATACGGTGTTCATCGACCTAGAGAAGGCCTACGACAAAGTCCCGAGGAAGGTTTTTCAGAGATGCTTTAAGGCTAGAAGTGTACCTGTGGCTTACACTAGGGCGATTGAGAACATGTACGATGGAGCCAAGGCCAGGGCGAGAATAGTGGGAGGAGACTCGGAGCACTTCCTAGTCATAATGGGGTTGCACCAGGGATCAATTTTTAGCCCCTATTTTTGTCACATTGGTAATGGATGCGATGACGCTGCATATCTAAAGTGAGGTGTCATGATGTATGTTATTCGCAAACGACATAGTGCTGATTGACGATACTTGAAGCAGAGTTAACGCTACGCCAAAGGTTTGGAGACAAATTCTGAAGTCTAAAGCGTCCAAGCTGAGCAAGACCAAGTCTGTATACTTGGAGTGTAAGTTTAGTGATGCTACATATGAGGTCGATGTGGAAGTGAGGCTTGATGGTCAAGTCATCCCCAAGAAAGGATGTTTCAAGTATCTGGGTCTTTAATTCAATGTAACGTGGAGATCAATGATGACATCACACATTGTATTGATGCGGGATGGGCAAAATAGAGGCTCGCCTGCGAATTCTTGTGTGATAAGAAGGAACTGCCAAAACCTAAAGGTAAGTCCTATAGATTGGTGGTTAGACTAGTTACGTTGTATGGGACGGAGTGTTGGTCAGTCAAGAACCCACATATTCAGAAGATGAAAGTTACAAAGATGAGGATGTTGATGTGGATGTGTGGGCATATTAGAAGAGATAAGATTAGGAATGAAGATATATGGAACAACGTAGAAGTGGTCTCCATAGTCGATAAGATGAGGGAAGCGAGGTTGAGATAGTTTGAGCATATGCAGAGGAGACGTGTCGGTGCTCTAGTGAGGAGGTGTGAGAGGTTGGCAATGACGGGCATCGGAAGAGGTAGAAGCCGGCTGAAGAAGTATCCGGGGAAGGTGATTAAGACAGTACATGGCACATCTTGAGCTCACCGCGGACATGACCTTATATAGGAGAGTTTGGAGGTAGCAAATTAAGGTAGAGGGTTACTTGGTAGTTGAAGTTTCTCTCGCTTTCCTACGGAATAAGCTTGGTCGTACCAGTGTTATTAAAAACGCTTGCTTCAGCACTTAAAGCATGAAGCAAGGCGCAGTGATGGGTTAACGTTTTTCTACCCTGAAGCGAGGCAGAAGAGAAAAAGCGCTCGCTTCGGCACTAGAAGCGAGGCGCTAGAAAAGTGACGCTTTACTAATAAAAGCGAGATTCTAGGGTTATTTTTAAAACAACTGATAAAATAAACTTACACACTTGTTGCGTCTCTTCCTCTACGACTTGCTAGTCCTCTCTGTCCTCTCCTCCTCTTCGACTGCTGCTACCCGCTAGTTTACTGTTGCTCTTCTTCTTCAAGGTAAGTTGTTCTTATCTTTTTCTCTTTTTCTTCTCTTCCTCTTCTCCTCTCCTCTTTTTCTATTCTTTTTCCTCTTCTTCTTTTCTCTGTTTTTCTCTGCTACTACTCGATGGCTAACGCTGGGGCGTAGGGCTTTCTCTTTTCTCTTCTTCTTTTCTATTTCTCTCTTTTCTCTACTGTGTTAGTTCTTTTTATCTGTTTTGTAATTGTGTTAGCTTTATATTTTAATATATTTTGCTCTTCTTCTCTCTGTACTGACATATTTTTCTCTATTTTGTTGTAGACTTTCGCTCTTTGTTTTGCTATAGCTTCTCTCTTTCTGTTTTGCTGTAGCTTAAGTTGTGATTGTAGTAAATTCTGCTATTAGCTAATAGTTCTGACTTATGAGGATTATTGACTATCTAGTTCTAGTATCTAGTATTTAATTTCTAAAATTTAAGAATTAAAAGATTCACTTAATACGTTTTTTCTATTGAGTTATGGGTTATTTATCTATGCATATTTAATATTTTTTATTTTTGTATTAAATGGCGCTTTAATTTAAACAAGCGCGTGATTCGCTTCAGGCTTCTCGCTTCGGTGAAGCAAGCCCTCATCGCCTTTTTTCTGCTTCTCGCTCTCCAAAACACTAGTCGTACTTGGCTTCTTACTTACCAATAGTATTAGCTCTATTCTCGTAGTGTCTTGTTCTTCAGTTTCGGTTATCACCTGTTATCGCATTATTTTGCTGTCATTACTATTCTTTCCTTGGTGTGTTGTATATAGCTCTCCATTTCACATTATTTCGTTGTTGTTACTATTCTCATTTCTGTATTTCCTTTTTCACACTGCTTGGAAATGCTTTATTTTAAGCCGACAGTCTATTGAAAACAGTATCTCTATCTCTATGAGGTAGGGGTAAGGTTTGCATACACTCTACCCTTCCCAGACTCCACTTGTGGGATACACTAGGTATGTTGTTGTAAAATTAGGGAGAAGGGTCAAATTTTCCTTTAAACTACGTGAAAGGGTCAAATTTACCCATGAACTATGCAAAAGGTTAAATTTTACCCTCCATTTAAAGCCGTTTAAAAAAAAAGCGCAAATTTGTTCCTTTCGCATAGTTTAAGGGCAAATTTGACCCCAACTAGTAACAGCGAAGGCATATTTGAAACCCCAACTATTAATGAAGCACAAAGCTATTTCATTTCACATAGTTCAGGGGAAAATTTGACCCTTTGCTTGTTTTTTATAATTGTGATGTCTGAGCCACTTGTACGCACCTCGACTAATTCCAATGAGTAACTGCTACCTCTCACCAACACACATATTGGGTAACTTTGTCTATCAAGGACAAAATCTCCTAGTGTTTTTGCTTTTGCTGGAATTTGAACCTAAGACATTAGGGTTACCAACCCACTTCATTGACCACTAGGCCACGCCTACTAGTTATGATATGTGGTTTTTAACCCACTTCATTGACCACTAGGTCACACCTATAAGTTACTATGTGTGCGATTTGATTAATATATTTAAATGAAAGGTTTATAGTATGTGCATCAATATATTGTTTGATTTCAAATACAAATCAAATTTTCCACTTTAACTGCCATATTCAAATGTTTGTGGTGTTTCTAGGATTTATCTTACCATATATTCAGGATAAAGATGGCATGGAATTGTTTATTTACAAGGACTAGATCTTGTTGGGAGTTTTTCTAATTGATAACAGCTTGGTTATTGGTTAAGCTTAAAAGATTGTTCAACATCAATGACAACAGAAAGGAAGGAAGAAAAAATAAACTCTAGGGATCACTTCTTAGTCCCTTGGGCAACCCACCATTAGTTAGTATTGCATTACACAATCTAAAGAAAGCACATTTGCTTCAAACAATTTCAGTTTGATAAATAGTCTGTTTGGTCAAGCTTCTCAAATCAGCTTATTTTGAGAAGTGCTTTTTTTAAAAGTGCTAATCAAAAAAGTACTTTTAGTGAGAAGCAATTTGTGTTTGGCCAATAAATTTAAAAAGCACTTTTAGTAGCAATTAATGTTTGGCCAAGCTTTTGAAAACTGCTTCTAAGTGTATTTTTCAGAAAAGTTGTTTTTCAAATAAGTGCTTTTGGGGAGAAGCTACTTTTTTAAGCTTCTGAAAAACAGCTTTTGCTACTCCCTAAAAGCACTTATTTTCTTCCAGAAGCTTGGTCAAACACCTCATTTTTTTAAAATAAGCACTTTTCAAAAAAAAAGTAAGCACTTTTGACCTCCCAGAAGCTTGGTCAAACAGGCTAAAACTCTACATAATAGAAGCACTAAAGGTAGTGTTTATAAACTCTAAGACCTAAGCCGGCATCAGAAACGGTCCCATACACCAATTAGTAAACAAATATTATTATCTACAATACCAAAATTTTGGCAAAATGACTTGAGAGACCCTTATACTTGACCCAATTTGTATTCTCGGACCCTATACTTCACGAGGTTTCAACTAGACACCTAAATATGTTCAAAAGGAAAATTTTAATTTGACTTCGCGTGATGCTCACTTGCCTTGACATGCAAGACGCATCAAATCCATCTAGCTAAATTAATGCCATGTCACAGTTATTTTTATTTTATAAAATAGCTTTTATGGAAAGTCATTTTTTCCTTTTTTTCTTAAAGAGAAAAAAATCTCAAACCTTTCTCTTCTCTCTACACCCTCACATCTCTTCCTCTTCCACCCACCACCACCACTTCCTTCTCCATCTAAAGCGCATACTCAAAGACACAAAGATAATGAAAACAATGACATCATGACTATTTTTCTGAATTGGGTTGTCTTTTTCATAATTCTTGGTACAGGATTGTGGTTGATTTTGCAGAAGAAATAAAAAATTGAGGTGTTTTGTGGGTTTTTAGTTTTAACCTTTTTGGGAGTTTTAGTTAATGTGTGAAAAGGAGAGGTTTTCGAATTGGAAACTGGGGTTTTGTTGTTGTGCTGCATTGGTAGGTTTATTGTTGAAAAAAGATTTGTAGAACTGGGTTAGGTTTATTCAACAAAAAAAATTACATTAAAGTGGAGTTTAGAAACATATATTTTGTGTTCTTCGATCTGCAAAAATTGTAGAATTGTATTCTTTTATGTTTCTTTCTCTCATACAAGGAGAGAAGAAGATAAACATGGAGGGAGGGGTCAAATGAAGAAGATGAAGAATTAGGAAGAAGAAAATGGGAAGAGATAAAGAGGGGAGGAAAGGAGGAGAGGAGAGAAAAAACAGTGGGGCGTAGGGGCTAAGCATCGAGATAGGAAAGGGGAAAAAGGGGCATCGTATTCTTTTTAATTTCTTTTTCAATTTATTATTATTTTTCTTATGATTTTAATATTTTTTAATGTAAAATATCATATTCACTCGCTTCTATACGTGTGTGAACGCACTTTATCCAACTCAGCTACATTGCTTTATCCAACTCAGCTACATTAATGCCACATAAGCTTTGGTCAACGGTCAAAGGGGTTTAAAATGTAGGGCCTGGATGAAACCTCATGAAGTACAGTCCGGGATTACAAACTGAGACAGGTAAAAGGGTCTCTTAGGTCATTCTGCCTACCAAATTTATTTCCAAATAAACTTCAAAGACACTAATGTGACTAGACGTTAGAACAAACTACGCTCAATCTTCTCCATATATCTCCAAAAATCAGCAAAACAACCCTCCTGCTGGAAATATCCAGCAACCTGTAAATCCTCTAGATTTCAGGAGAAAACAATAAAAACCCACAAAATAAGACCCTTACCAGGTGTAGAAGTACTTACTTTCTGGTCTCAAATTAGAAGATGCAACTATACACAAAACTTCAACAATCTCTGAACATGTATTACCTTTTACAGATTGGATAACAAATACGCATGTTTAGACTAGTTTTTTTTACAACTGTGGTGTTCAGAGCAGCTGGCACGGACCTCGACTAATTCCACGGGGTGTATGCTACCTCCCACTAGCACAGGTACCGGGTAATGCATGTTAGACTAGTTTTACACCCATGAAGCATCTAAATATCAACATGAATGGATGTATTGTACTTTGAAATCATACAAAATCTCTTAATTTGGTCTATTAGGGAGGTGATAATTAATACTACAAGCTTGGATTCTTTCCATCTCCTATTATTACTTTTTGTTGGAAGAGCAAGACTTGAAATGATATTTGGTCGACTGCCAAAAGTATAGTGAGAAAAAGTAAAAGTTGACGTTATTTTTCATGCATCTCGAAGTAGAAATGAAAAGTTGTAGTAAAGAACTTTCTGGCACAAGAGTGTGCAAATTAAAACTTGTAAAAGCTATTTTGGTGAGAAGTCAGAACTACTTGCTTTAGCTATATTCTAAATGTACCCCTTTTTTTGTTTTCAAATAACAGCCTAAAAATATTTTTCCTTTTCCATTGATACGCTTAATTACTTGACATTCTACAGCAAGCCCATTAACCCATTTGGTTATGAATTTCTTGACGAACAGACACCAGAAAGGAAATTTTGAACAATAAAGCAATAGCTTACATGAAAATTAAATACCTGCAGAACAGTTAAAGTCATTGCGTCCTTTTCCTTGAGCCAGCCACCAGAAACTTCAAAAGCAAGTGCAAAATGAGTCATCTGCTTTCAGAGAAAGCATAGAACCATGTTAGTTGTCAAATCAACACATGTACAGAGAGAGAGGATGGAGGAATTTCAAGGACACACCCCTGAATCAGCTTGACGGCGGTAGTCACCTCCTACATACACAGGTGTCGGCTCCTCAGTGCGGGGCACCTTAGGTAAGTCGGACAAAAGAGGCTCTGCAACTTTTAACAATTCTTCATGTTCAACACCTGATGCAGCAAGAACAATTCGAGGAGCAGTATAATTCTCCTGTAAGAATAAGAAACAATCAAAAAATGAAAATTGCTCTAGAAAAGTAGTAAGTAGTCGACACTGATTATACTTAACGTTTAAAAAAGATGGTAACAAAAGGATGGATCCAACACAAGGTGGCTGAAAAACGAGATCAATTATTTTGACACTCACAGCTACAAATTCCTCCAGTACAGTGCTGTTCAACCTGTTCACTGTGGCTTCTGTGGCTGCTAGAGAGTTCCCGTACGAACCAGAATAACCGGCAGAGTGAACTGCCTCCAGAAGAAAGTGTTGTGGGTTTTTGGAGTACTCATCAATCTCAGCTTTAACATTCTCCAGCTGCATATGTAGAATATTATTACCGCAAATCCAGCACAAAGAAAGAGTCATATTGTATTTCAAGGACCACCCAAGAAGGAAACCTGTTCGTTAACTTCCCAATCCAAAAATGCTGGATTTCTAACACAGTCAACAAGCAGCTCCACTATTTGAGGAACATATGTTTTCAAAGCATCATAAGTGTATATCATATGCTCTCGTGAGGAAGCAGCAGTTACATTACCACCGACTGCTTCAACTTCCCGTACAATACGCAAGTGGCTTCGGTTTAATGTGCTTTTGAAGGCCATGCGTTCCAAGAGGTGTGTGGCTCCATATGAAGCTGGTGTTTCGTAAATTGAGCCACAGTCAATGTATAAGCCAATTGAGGCGGCAGGGCTCTGAACTCAATAAATTGGAACCTATTAGGATTCACGTGATGATTAACTCAATATTTCTTCCAGAAAAGAATGTTAAAATGGATCTTACTGCTGATGTTTCTGACGCTATTTTGAGACCATTTGTAAGAGTTGTTATCTTGGTCTTTCCAGGTTCAATATAATCAGGTAATGGTGGAGGGAGCTGGACATCCTTGAGGGGGAAGTCCAGAGGGGGTAATGAATCTGACCGTCGACCAGATAACCAACTAAAGAGGCCACCTGATGGCTTGGTTGCAACAGCAGTTGAACTTGAAAATCTTGCCAAGACCCTACTGCCTCTGCGAACCTATCATAGTTTTCAACATTCAGAACATAGAATGATGCCAGAAGTGAATAACAAACATTAACCCCAAAACACTCTGTGAAAACGGAGACATAGGGAATAAGCCAACAAGGGATCTTTATTTATTTTTCCTTTGTGTTTTGCATTTTCTCATTGAACAAGTAGGAGAATATTCCCTTACTCCAACCAGTGTTCTTGAAAGGGAAACAAATTTGCAAATATCCATGGGGCTTGAAGCAAAAATTGGGAAATAAAGTGCACCGTCTTAGAAATAAGCACACAATTTACGGAAAGTTAAACTATACTAGAAGTATATGAATTTGGTACTATAATAATCAAATGTCAATTAAGACAATAACTTCAACATCCAATATACAATAACAATGATATTAATCCAACCCCTCAACGTTGAGATTCAAAAAATCAACCACTTCTCATTGAGATCACATTGAAGCACACAATATTCTGAAGCGCAAGGCTTCGCCCATGACGGAATGACCACTCGCTTTACATTGATTCATCTGTACAAGCAAAAAAGGTATGGCTTTTAATAACATTGGTCCAAACTACTACTGATTGATGGGAGAGAAACATATGTGGATTCACATAATTAATTATTATTTGGGGATATCTTAGGATTTCAAGAGCGGTTGGGTCCATCAAAGTGGAAAGAATAGGCTCTACTTTAAGTTTCAGAAGGAAAAAAACTAAAATTGCACCATTTCTCAAAATTAACTGATAAAGTAACTTTCATAGTCTAAATCAAGCTATTTGTTACATAAAGTTTGCATTGGCAATTAGATTTTTTTTTTAATTTTGTCATGAAAATGGTGCTCGAGCAAACTTGTGGATTCACACAATTAATAATTATTTGGGGATATCTCAAGATTTCAAGAGAGACCGGTCCATCAAATAGGAAAGTACATACTCAACTTCAATTTTCGCATGGGAAAAAACTAAAATTGCATCATTCTTCAAAAATTGACTGATAAACTTGTCAGTCCCATTTCAAAAAAAAAAAATCAATCCTAGTCTAGTCAGGCTTGCTAGATAGAGTATGCATCTGCAGTGGAGACTTTTTATAACAGTGGTGTCGGGGCTGCAAATGCAACTTTTGCCATTGGCTTTTCTTTTCTAATGCAGCTGTTACTTCAATTAATTTGCCAATTCTATAACAACTTCCACTTCACCAATAAACATCACTTTTTTCCGTGAATTTACATGTAATACCAAAAACGTGCTAGCTGTACAGCGAAAAAACAAGTCCGTGATCATCTCAAACGAGTGAAGAAAATACTCAGTTACATTTCAGGATTTACCAAGTACGAAGATGGAGAAATTATACATAATCTAAATGACGCTCTTTAAGTCAAACATGCATACATCTGTATTGCTGATCTAATCAGATCTAAAAAAAAACAAACAAGGCAAAGATCGCAATATACAGAAGCGATTCATTACAATCTAATCTTAACATTTTCAGGTAGCAAAACATTAAGAAAACACATTCGGATTACTTATATGAATATGTGTATAGAGGTTTCAACCTAGGGAAATGATATATTCCTCGAAAGGCTCACCTTAAGTGCTCTAAGGCGAGAAGATGCGGCTCTGTACATGATGAATGTGAGGATGCAATTACTGAGAAGAGAAGGAGAAGTGCTTTCGCTCTGTTTCAATGGTGACCGGGGGTTCGGGATTTAGCTGCGGAGATGAAGACGACTTGGGTTGGTAATGGGTATTTGGATCTTCATGGTCCAGGCAATTTTGAAAATGTTTTGGGCTCAGGAGAAGTATCTTCCCGAAAAAATGGGTGGGCTACCACTTTCTGGACGGGAAAAACTTAGCCACTCAGGTGTATACAATGATATGTGTTCTTTATTTAATTACAATTATTTATATTTAATTATAATTAATAATTATGTATTTAAAATTAGATTTATAATAAATTTTAGTTCATTTTTTATAGTTAATTTTATTATATTGGGTGTATATATTTAGTGTGGGTAAGTTTTTATTTTTTCTAGATCTATTTTCAGTTTTGAAATATGGGAGGTTTTATTTAGAAAAATTGACACAGTATGCTAACTAACTTTTTTTAATTGATTTAAAATAGTTTATTTTTAATTAATAAATAATTATTTTTTTATAATTATTTAGATCAAAAAATTATGGCATTTAATGTACTCAAAAGTTGAGTAAAAGGTGGAGCAGTTTTATAAAAAAAATAGAAAAGATTTTTACTATTGAAAATTGACAGTTGTTTTATCTTTTGTTGATATTGCACTAGAAAATATTTTGGTGATAAAATATAATTATCTTAAAAAGTAGAGTAAAAGTGGAAATATTCATGATCGAGGCAGGATCGCTTCGGTGACTCCACAGGAACCTTTACAGTTTAGAGGTCCTTTTACAAGTTGCTGCAACTTAGGAAAATGATAAGGCATAAACTCACCCCTTAACGCCCTAACAACGCCTTCCACACGGCTAATACGGGCTCAGTAGGGGCTACCATGCAAAGCACAGGCTTTTATCATTTTCGAGGCTACAGTAACTCAACCTCAAATTCGACCTCGGACTCACCGGAACGAAATTTTTCTCAATTAAGAGATCATTTCCATATTACTGATGTCTAGTGTGTTATCAGTCCAACACAGGTGTTTAGCCTATCATTTAGGCTAATCCAATATTAAACGATTTAAATAAAAATAAGAAAATTAATACCTTATATGTAGACTTCAATTGCAGAAGCAGAGAGATCAGAATAACAACTTTTATTTCAGAGAAGAATTTTACAAGAGAGAATTTTTGAATACAAAGCAGGGTTGGCTGAAGCCTGCCTCTTTCTATAATAAAATGATCCTTATATAGACGGATCAACTAAGAAAGATAAAATAGCTTACATCATTGCTTATATAATATTTAAATTATTGACCCGACATGGGGTCCTACTACTTTATTAAAGTTTTACACGTTTTTCCAACTTTATAAAGTTGGTTGTCTTCTTCTTATCATCTTATCTCTTACTTGTCCCCACGTTTGTCTCTTGCTATGGAAGATTCTTCCGTATTTCTGAATTGTTGGAGAAATAATTATATGTCCATTTCTTCAGTGCTATGAACACTTTGGGACTCTCCTGCTAGACAACTTTCTTCTTCGTCATTTGAAGAAGTGGCTATGGACATATTATCTGGGAATTCCATTCCTAGATTTTTTGTCAAATCTTTTTTGACTTCTTGCATATAGGAAGCAATTAGTTCTTTTTTGGAGATTGCTCCTTTTTTCATTTTTAATCTTCAAGAAATCTATTTGAAAGGACTTATTTCCTCTTTTTCAGATATAATCTGGGATTGTTGTCTTCCTGCTTCAATAGAGTTTTTGATAGAGTTTATTAACTCTTGTCCGGGAATTTTTCCTCGGCATCCTTGTGCAGCAATTTGTTCCAGAACTTTGTATAAAAAATTCTCTTTAAACATGGAAATCCTTCCTCCGTTTGTTGGACTTCAATTGTCCATTTCATAATCCATGGAATTGAAAATTCAATAAAGAAATACATTGAGGATATTCCCTCAAAATATATATCTTCTTGTTGCAACTTTATTAGTCTAGGTGAAATATCCACCCATTCAGCATATAAGTTCTTGAATTCTTCTGGCAAAATATTGATACTAGGACCATATAAAGTCCACCATTTTCCAAACCAATTTGGTATTTGGTTTTTGAAATTATTAGAACAGATTTTTATAAACCATGAATGCTTTTTATTAGCATTCTCGTAGAGTAAAGCTTTATTAAAGCCATCAATATAATCCCAATAATTGAATTTTACCTTTACCTGTTGTTCAGAGTGAGTGTATTCTCGATCTCTCATAGTACTAATTCCTCATTCCTCTGGGGTGACTATTTTTTTTATAATAAATTTTGAAAAGTTATAAACTTTTCTATTATTAGAGGGGTAAAAGTGTTGGAATTCAACCGACCCCATAGTAGAGAGTATATTCTCATAATGCATACGGTATTTGTATGTAGGAACAGCATATGATGCTGTATCACAATATCTTTGCATTATTTGCCAAGGATCATCTTTCCATTGTAGATCCCTTGGCTCGATGAGGAATATTACCTCTGTTTTTTCATTCTTTTCATATGTCTCTGCAGTCTCATTAATTTCCTCATTTGTAATTGCAGAGTATGATGGTGGAGCATCGCCTTGTGGCTGTTGGGATTGTATGAAATCCATAAACTGTTGATATAATTGGCTGTCTGGACGTATCCCTGATATTCCAGTTGTAGAGCTAGTAGCAGTATTTGTAATATTGGCGGCTATTAGCCTTTGGTTTCCAATTTGAGCAAGAATATTATCTCTGCTCATTTGAGTTCCTCCTCTTCCTCTGCCTCTTCCTCTGCCTCTTCCTCTATTAGAGGAAGGGAAACCACCTTGTGGTCGCATAATCTGTTACAAAAACAAAGCTATTAGCTAATATATTCTCTAGTGAGAAAATCAGGCAGACTATTATCTGTACCCTTTGTATATTGTATATTAAAATCAAAAGGGGCTAATAAAGCTTGCCACCTTGCAAACATTTGCTTAGAAACATCATGTTTAACATCTTTATTAAAGATAAATCTTGCCGCTTGGAAATCAGTTTTTATAACAAACTTTTGGTTATATAGATCTCCTTGAAATTTCAATACACATTTAACTATAGCTAAAATTTCTTTAGCTACCGTAGCATAATTCTTTTGACTATTAGTCCATTTTCCAGAATAGAATTGAACAAGATATTCTTGATTTGTATTTGGGGCGATTTGTTTTAAAATTCCCCCATAACCAATATCAGAAGCATCTGTTTCTACAACTTTTTCCCAATTTGGGTTTGCCAAAGTAAGGCATGGTAGGTTATTAACCTTAGCTTTTATATTTTTTACTGCTTTTTGTATGATTAGCAGTCCAGGCTTTAGGGTTTTTCTTTAGACGATCATATAATATCGATGTATCTTTGGATAAATCCTTTATAAAAGGTGAAATATAATTCAAGCTTCCAAGAAATCTTTGAAGCTGGGTTTTATCAGTAATTTCGTCAGGGAATTTTGATGCAAATTCAATACTTCTATGAATAGGAATAATTTTTCCTTTTTCTATAATATGACCTAAAAATCTGACATTTGTTTGGAAAATATGCATTTTTGGTTTAGATATCACCAAACCATTTTGAATAATGATTTTCTTAAATAAATCAAGATGTTTGAAATGCATCTCTAAAGTTTTAGAGAATACAAGAATATCATCTATATAAACGATAATGAAATTGCTAAAAGGATTAAAAATATCATTCATGATTTTTTGAAATTCTGATGGGGCATTTTTTAATCCGAATGGCATAACATTCCATTCGTATTGTCCCATCGGAACATTAAAAGCTGTTTTGTATCTATCTTTTTCAGCAATTTGGATTTGCCAGTATCCTGACTTTAAATCAAATTTTGAAAATATAATAGCATCATGCAATCTATCCAATAAATCCTTTTTATTAGGAATTGGATATCTGATCCATTTTAGAACTTTATTTAGGGGTTTATAATTTATTACCAATCTTGGTACCCCTCTTTCCTGCTCTGCTTGTTTATTAACATAGAAGGCAGTACATGACCATTGCGACTTTGAGGGTCTTATTAAACCCTTTTGAAGCAAATTATCAATTTCTTTTTTACATAAATCCAGATATTCTAAATTCATTTGGCATGGCCTCGCTTTAGTAGGAATATTATCCTCAGAAAAATTTTCCTCATAAGGAAGACTTACCACATGCTTTTTCCTTTCCCAAAATATATTCGGGTGTTCTCCACAAATTTGCAAAGAAAACTGATTTCTCAAATTCTCAATTTTTTCTTTTATTTTAGAGTTTTGAAGAGTTTCTTCTATAGTAATACTACAAATCTCGTTTTTTAAAAAATCAATTTGCTTTATTTTTGAAAAAATCATATCTTTAATATTATTAACATATTTAGAAAAAGGCTGTGATATAAAATCAATTCTTACTTCTTTCTTTTCAAAAGTACCGGTTATTCCGGTTTCATCCCATCTGGTAATTGGATAAATATGCCAGAAAAAAGGCATACCTAGTATTACCTCATTTGAGATGTTTTTGACAAGAGTCAAAAGATTCTGCAATACAAACATCATTTGTACAAATATAAGCTTTAGGTAATTTATAATTAATACTCATTTTTTGTCCACTAGCATTTCTGAGACTATGAGTAGTTTTATGAAAATATTTGGAAGGTACTAGCCCTTCCTGTATACAATTTAAATCTGCTCCACTGTCAATTAAAGCAGTAAAATCCTTTTTTAAATTATAATCAATGAGAATAGTAATTTTTGCGATGGGTTTATGGGCTGTAATTAATTCAATAGTTTCTAAAAAAGAACTTTTTTCTTCAGGAGGTATTTCTTGAAAATCATTTTGAAAATCTTTTGGAATGGGAAAGCTTTCATTTAAAATCTGTTTTCCAGGATGTTTATAAACTTCCTGTGCTTCTATTAAAGCAATTCTTTCATCAAGAGCCATATTATGACTTTTAAGAGAAGAAATTTCCTTTTTGAGATTTCCAATTTCATCTGCCAGATCTTGAATTGTAGTAGGCATATCACTCTTTTGAGACCTTCCTTTGAGTTGCTTAATCACCTCAGTCATGGTATAACCTTTATTTGGAGAGGTAATTCCCTTTAAAGTATTGGTATTACTAGTAGAAGCTTGGATATTTCCAATCTTATCAATAATCTGAGATCTTAAATTAGGATCATCAATTGCTTTCAGAATCTCTACCAAGTTATCACTTGTCAGGACATTTATATTCAAATCTTTAAACTGAGAGTATAGTTGATAGAACTCATCCTCCTTGTCCTTATTTTCGCAAGGTTGTCCAATTTGACACGGTAAACATTCTTCTTCTGATGAACTTATATAATCTTCATCATGGAGAACCTTTAAATCTTCACTTGTTGAAGATTCAATATCTGAATGTTCATCCCCAGAATTTTCTGGCGAGGAGTTTAATAAAATCTTACATAAAGAATCTTTGATATTATCTTCTAGGTCAAGACTCTTAATCTTATCTTTGACCTTGCAATCTTTTGCATAGTGGCCAATTCTTCCACATTTATAACAAACATCTGGTTTCTTATTTTTCCAGAAGTTTGATTCCTTATAATTCCTTTTCCTTCTTTCCCGTTTCTCCAATCTTTTTTCTTTTCTTCCTGGTCTATAAGACCTGCTTTTGTATCTTTCTTCCTTTTCTTTACTTCCTTTTTGCCTATGAGACTTCTTAGAAGTTCCTGGCATATCAATTGCAAATTGCTCACAAAACTCACCCAATTGGCGCTTTTCATTCAGATGATATCTTTTTATCTGTTGGTTCAACTTTATCTCATTGCAAAGAGATAATCCTTCTTGTGTACAGACACTTATTAATTTTCCATACGTATAATCCTCATAGTTTATACTAATTCTATCTCCCCTAAGGGCTTTCCTAACCCTTTCTGCAAATAAGGTAGGGAATCCATCTATGAATTTGGATTTCCAATGAGGGTTATTGCACTCAGGGAGTTCCATTACTCTTGATAAAAACACATCCTTATACCATCTGAAAGATGTTAAAGTTTTGCACCTAAGGTTTTGGAGCATAGTCCTAATAGTCTCGCTATTATCTGACCACCTTCCAGAAAAATGTTCTATAATCGTAAGGATTAGAGAATATACTATATTGGGCTCCGATGTATCTCCCTCTCTTTTAACAACATTTAGAATTGCCATTCTCTGGATTTCAGTGAGATAATTATCCCACCATCCTTTAAGTTGACCTATAAATCCTGCTATAATCATATTAGTAGTCTTGTTCTCAGTATTACCATTTGCTTTACAAATAGTGCTGAACATTAAAATTCTATGCATCAGCGTATAAATTTGTCTATCGGTATAACCATCAATATTCCATTCATATATCTCATTTCCACTATAACTGTTAGAGATATATGTTTCTTGTTCTTCTAATAACACATCTTGAGGAGTCGGTCTAGGATAATAGTACATCCTTTGTACTGGCTTCCTAGCATACTTTTCTGAGATTTTATTAATCTCATCCTTTGGAATATCATTCCATCTGTCTTTAGAAGGTCCTTCTTCTATATTCAAAGGCTGGAGATTTAATCCTTTAAACTTCTTTTCCAATAGGGTTTCTAGATCAGCCATATTACCAAATCTAAAGTCTCTCACCTCTGGAGGGGGTTGGATACTAGGAGTAGCTTTAGGCGCAATCGGTGCAACCTCTTTCTCTTCAACTATCCTTCCCTTCTTGAATTCTGTATATAAACTGTCAATCTTCTCATGTAGGGAGAGAATGTGCTCTCCTAAAATACTCACATAAACATTTGTATAATTATTCTGCCTAATTAAAGTTTGAACATGTCTAACAGTAATTAAGGCAGTTTCACTTTCTATTAAATCCGCAAAAGCTGTCAAATAAACAACTTTATTCTCTTTTTCAATTTGAAAAGATTGTTGTGGTGGTAAAACTGATTTGGTAGTAGTACCATTTAAAAGTTTATAATCATGTTCTAGCATTTCTATATATTCATAAACATACTTAGTCATAAACCATGGGACAAAAGCTATGTCTTTATTTACTCTTGAAAGATCATTATAAAAATCTTCTTGAAAAAACTTTCTTTGGTTTTTATCAAAACTTTTAAAGAACCAATTTTGAAAAGGTTCCCATTTAGGTTGAAAAAATTCTTGCTGGATCTTTTTCCTTATTAAAGATCCTGGTGAAAATCAAGTTTAGTCTTTTGATCCATATAAATTAGTGGGAAAATCCATATCAGAAGGAGTAGGCTCCATATCATGAGTTACTATATGATTTTCAATTTTGATATTATCAATATGATCATTTTTCTGAAATCCGGATCTATCAGATCTAGAAGTATCTTCTTCTCTAATTTGAGAAGTTGATGCCCTAGATGGAAGATCTACAATATAATCAGCTGTAGAAGTATAAAAAGAATTACATCTAGGCATATAAGAACTAGATCTAATCATTCTTGAAGGTAGTGTCATATCATCAATAGAATTATTATGAAAACGTATTTTAACCGTTCCATCCGAGCTTTGTTCAATCTCAGAAATATCCGAAGAAATATTATTTCTAGGCGGGGCTGCTTCTTCAATTACCCATTCTTTTGGAAAATCAATTTCACCCCACTTTATAGGTCTTCTAGTTATAATTTTGGACCTACTAAAGTTGGTTTCAATTAAAATAGTTTCATTTTTGAAATCCATTATTTTACACATAGGATTTAATGTGTATAAAGGTTTATAATAAATACGGTAACAAATACATATAACTTCTGTACCAGGCATATAATCATAACCATATAACTTAATACTTAATATTAAAGTATCTTAAGAATTTTCATCATTCAAGGAAATTTGCAAATTAGGATAAGCATTAAAATAAACAGGACCATAAGCCAAACTGGTCTGAACAGTCCCTATAAGAGATTTCTTCCAATTTTTGTTTCTACCATCTCTGAGAGCTGCTATGAAACTCTCTGGCAACCCTCTTAAGGTAAGGGGCTTAAAAGCAACTTGTATCAAACCAATATGCATAAACCTATAATTTTCCCTATAAGGGTCAAAATCACTTTCATTTAATAAACGAAAAGTTCCATGATCAGAATCAACAGTAATAGTTTCTTCTGTCGTTTTAACAATTTGTTTAAACCCAAGTTTTTCAAAAGTACCCATCTGATATATTAATTTGGGTTGAATCTTAGGGATCGTCCATTTATTAAGGAGATCTAAATTTTGAGGCATGTCATACTCATCTTTTCTATTGTTTTTAACAGTAGAATGTTTTTTAATAATATTCATTTAAAAAGAAGTGTTGGACTAATAACACCTATAATTATTCAATAACATGGCTCTGATACCATAATCGAGGCAGGATCGCTTCGGTGACTCCACAGGAACCTTTACAGTTTAGAGGTCCTTTTACAAGTTGCTGCAACTCAGGAAAATGATAAGGCCTAAACTCACCCCTTAACGCCCTAACAACGCCTTCCACACGGCTAATACGGGCTCAGTAGGGGCTACCGTGCAAAGCACAGGCTTTTATCATTTTCGAGGCTACAGTAACTCAACCTCAAACTCGAGCTCGGACTCACCGGAATGAAATTTTTCTCAATTAAGAGATCATTTCCATATTACTGATGTCTAGTGTGTTATCAGTCCAACACAGGTGTTTAGCCTAAGTTTAGGCCTTATCATTTTCCTGAGTTGCAGCAACTTGTAAAAGGACCTCTAAACTGTAAAGGTTCCTGTGGAGTCACCGAAGCGATCCTGCCTTGATATTGCACTAGAAAATATTTTGGTGATAAAATATAATTATCTTAAAAAGTAGAGTAAAAGTGGAAATATTTTTAGGTATCTTTATTCTATAATTATTTTCCCATTCTTTCTCCTTCTTCTCTCTCTTAGAAATATTCTATTTCTTTCTTCTTCCCTAAAATATCTCCATTAGAACACTGAGACTTCATTGTACTTAGTAATTTTTATGTATACTAACACAATACATATTATGTATACATACTTTAACACAAAAAACAATGGATATTTAGAATCAAATTATAATAATATACATCATCTAAATACGTATATTAATTATATGTGCATTTTTCTCATGTATACATACGGTTAAAATTTCTTATGTATACAATTTAAATTAGAAATTGAAATCTTAAATGCTAAATTATTGCCTAAGAAAAAACCATAATATGCAGTAATTTTAATGTATACTAAAAATATATGATTGTATTATTGATCCGATATATACATATTGCTAACTTATGAGCGTATACATTACTAGAAGAGATACGCAGTAATTTTTATGTATACTAAAAATATATATACACAATACATGTTATGTATATATTTTTCTAACAAGAATAATGTATATTTAGGATCAAATTATAACTATATACATAATCTAAATACATATATTAATTATAGGCGGAACTCATCGGTGGCCCCTTAAAGTTGGCACCAACTTTAACTTAGACACCTTAACTAGGTCTTGTTCATTTTAAACACCTTATGTAGGCTTCCATTGTCATTCTGATACTTTTTTTACAATCAGCAAAAACAATAAGGAGAGTGTAATACACTCGCGATGATGTGGCAAAATGACCAATTAAATAATTACACGCGATATTTTAAAAAAAAAAAAGAAAGAACTATTTCTTTTAATTTTAAAGCTTCTTACCTTGCATCAGTCATTTATGCAAGCAATTTTCATGGAAAATATGATCTCATCTTTCAGATTTTCTGGTGATTTTTGCAACCATGGCATTGTTGAACTCTCCTTTGCCTGAGGTTAACACAGATCTGAGCCTTACTTTCTCTATATCAATTGGGCAAAATATTTTTTAGTGCTCGTTTGCTCCCAGATTTTTTGGGTTTTGCAGCCATGGTGTAGTTGGTCTCTCTCTGTGCCGAGCTTAACATAGATCTGAGTCTCAATTTTTCTTTGAGTCTTCATCAATTTGATTAAAGCAACTATTTTCTTTAATTTGATTTAATTCATTGTGTTTGCATTGTCTTATTTTTTTTATTTTTCTCTAATGATATTCTTCTTCCTCTTGCTTCTGGTGAATTCTTTCTTTCCCGATGCTTTCATTTTCTGCTCGATTTTTGTTTCCAAATAGGTTCTCTGCTTAGTTCCTCTTCTTCTTTTTTTGGGATTTTTGTTTTAAAAATAAAAACAGATTGGCTTTGTTCAATGTCCTATTGAAGTAGACAAATTACTAAAAAAAAATGGTTTTCTATTTTTCTTTATATGTTTGGCTAGCTCTCTAATTTAACCTCTATTAATAGAGTTTAGGCTTAGAAAAATAGTAGGAGGTAAAAACTAAAAAAATAGGGAAGAAGAAGAGAAAAATAAAATAAAAATTGGCTAAATAAGCCTCTCACAACGCTATTAATGAGTGTATTACACTCACTACGCCATGCCAGCAAAAAGTGTCCAAATGACACAATGGAAGTCTACTGTCTAAAATGAACAAAGCCCAGTTAAGGTATCTAAGTTAAAGTTGGTGTCAACTTTAGGGGGCCGTCGATAGTTCCCACCTTAATTATATATGTATTTTTCTTCATGTATATATGTATGTATTCATGATGCAAGATTTTTTGTAATTGCAATTAAAGTTAAATTTTTATGGTATTATACGTCACTCTTTCTTTTTTGCAAAGAATTAAAAAGATTACTGTTAAAATTATTATGTATACAATTTAAATTAAGGATTGAAATCTTAAATTCTAAATTATCGCCTAAGAAAAAATTGTAATACGACTTTTTATTATTAAAGTGCTTTTTTACTGTCTTTAGACTATAACTTGTCAATATTTATCAATTAGAGTTTCGCTAATATTCATTGGGTCATAAAAATGTCAATTATATTTAAAACTTGTACATATATATCAATTCCTCTTTTATTTAGAAAAAGTACACACCTACCCACAAAATTTACTCTCCGTTTTATTTTTATATTTTTGATATATTTTTTTCAATCCATTTTTAAAAATATTTTTTTTGGACAACTGTTTAATCTACTTTTCACATGACATATTTATAATCATAAAATTATAGAACCTTTTGGTACATTCTACGTATTTTTAATTTGGATCACAAGATTCAACGTTTCTTTACTTTCTTAAACTCTGTGTCAAGTTAAAACTATATAAATAAATTAAAACGAAGGGAGTAAATTTGTAAACGCAACTCTTTCTTTTTGCAAGGAGTTAAAAAGATTACGATTAAAATTATTATGTACACAATTTAAATTAGGGATTGAAATTTTAAATCCTAAACTATCACCTAAGAAAAAGCTGTAATACGGCTTTTTACTACTGAATTATCTTTTTACTATTTTTTGGCTATGACTTGCCAATAGTTATCGGTTAGAGTTTCGCTAATATTCATTGGGTTATAAAAATGCCAATTATATTTAAAACTTATACATATATGTCAATTCCTCATTTCCTTAGGAAAAGTATATACCTACCTATAAAAATTACTCTCTGTTTTATTTTTTTAAAATTTATTTTTTTTAAATTCATTTTAAAAAATACTTTTTTCTTTTCTTGGACAACTCTTTAGTTCTACTTTTCACATGACATGTTTAAAATCATAAAAATTATAGAACCTTTTGGTACATTTACGTATTTTTAATTTAGAATCACAAGATTCAAATATTTTCTTTACTTAAACTTCGTGTCAAGTTAAAACTATATAAATAAATTAAAATGAAGGGAATAAATTTATTATTCTCTGTTACCCATTTATTTTTCTGATCATCAAACTAAATTTATTATTCTCTGTTACCCATTTATTTTCCTGCTCATCAAACTAGAGAAAGACATATGACATATCAACTAAGACATGCAACTCTACCAAAGTCATTCAATGAAAAAGGACTCATATTTTGAAAAAAATTATATTTTACTAGTGTTTCTGGATTTATTTGTTAGCAACTATAATGATTTACAACAGAAGAACGATATTTAGGGATGTTAACTAGTGAATGACACTTCTCTTTGGGTGATGATGAAATTTAGCTGGTGAAATAGGGAAGAAGAATGACCAGTTGCTCACATGGTATAACAACGACAACTATGGAGGTTTTGATGGCTCGGGTGGTGGAAGAAAAAGGAGGAGGAGGAGGAGGAGGAGGAGGAGGAGAAGAAGAAGAAAAGAAGGGGGTTTGTTTAAGGGTGATTCATGACAGTCTTACGTAGTGGGATGGTATTTATTAATGAGTATTTATATAATGTGATTGTACTTACTGGATCTCCTTTATTTATGCGTATCTCTATTTTTATCAGATCTGTTTAGGATGAAGCTTGAGTGATTTCAAAATAGTTTTCTAAAATTTGGTGGAGAAGAATAGGGTATATAATATGATACATATTGTGAAGTTCATGTATACATTCTTTAATATATATTAAAGAATGTATACATGAACTTCACACTATGTATCATATTATATACCGTGAAGAATTAGACAAATTTTTGATCATACATATTGTGAAGATTTTATGTTAATGAAATCATCTTCAGTTATGTATACAAATGATTCGTATATATACAATGTAGTGCATGTAAAAAATAAGTCAATTCTAAATACACATACATATTATAAGAATATACAAGATATTATTTTTCTTTTAACTAAATAATTTATTAGTTTAACTAAATGAGTGCTTATTTATGTATATCGAATCGAAATAAATCAAAATCATACAACGTGTATCACATAATATGTATGATGTACTAATCAACTTTTTTTATAATCTTTTAAGGGAGAATACATGAAAGACAAGTAAAGATATTGAAGTCAATAGGAGTCAAACAAACATGTTTAAGAAAGTAGAATAAATGAAAAACAATCAAGCAGTTGTGATTTTTTTCAGGGATCAATTTAATTTCATTAATTATTAATGTTAATACTAATACAAAAGAGAGAGAGAGAGAGAGAGAGAGAAGAAAGCAGTAGAAAGTAATGGAGACAAGTACGGTCATGATTGGTATCTGGAAAAAGAAAAAGTCATGAAGTTAGGCTTTTGATAAACTATAAAAGTGTTAAATTAATAATAAGTATACCTAATATAGCGTAATTTTAAGGATAAAATATTTTGCCTTGACTGATTTAAGGGGTAAGAATATTCTGCTCAGCACAACTTTAGGGGTTGAATACAAGATTTGCTATAAAATATCATTACTTTTAGGCTTATGTTGCTGATACGCCTAAATTGCACCTCTATGATAAGAAGTATAACACGATTGATGTCAAATATAAAACCTAACAAGGTTGGAATATGGTGAAAACTAAGTCTTATGTGAGTATTTGCTTTTAGTCAAATATTTTCGTAAAATTGGGGGTCTAAAAATTGTGTTTCGATTCACTATCAGTCAAATGCAAGAAACACCAACTATGATTTATTACTATTGAATTCAAGAAGAAAGTAGAATAGAGTTATGGTCATCATGTTTTCATAACGATATTTGGTGAATGGCTGTAGTGGACTCATTTAACGCTATGAGTGTAGGTTGTTAACTCAATTATCCTATCCAAATGTTTCTCAACCTATTCAGAAAAGTATCACTCTTATCTTCTCAAACTAAGGGTGATAATCCATGAGTTATAATAATAAATATAGGTTGATTAATCTTATTACAACATTAATCATCAGTCAAGGATTAATGCTTTGAATCCCTATTACCAATTCTTTTCATTCAGATTTATACACCTTACTCAAGCATGTCAAACCTAGGGTTTGTTCTAATGTTTGCAACCATTAGAAATTATTCAAAACGAAAAAATTAATAATGCACATGTTACACCCCGTAAGTTCTTGACACTTAGTTGACCTATTCGCATGTTGGTTAAGAGTTTTAAAATGCCATACGTGCGAGAAAAGAGCCGGGGGAGAGATCGGACAAGCGCCAAGTCGGAGGGTCGCAAGGCAAATGCGACTTATAAATCGCATTCGACAAATGCGACTTAAAGTCCCCAAGTATATAAGGCCTCCCACTTCGTTTTTAAGTCATTTCTTATATTATTTTCAGTGAAAACGACCAGAAAATAGAGAGGAAGAAGGGTTAACATAGATTTCCGTTCGATTACGCCGTCAAACGCAGTCCAAACTCAAATTAACTTTGGGTACCAAAGTATAAAGCTGCAGGGAGCATTCCTCCGGAGTTAGTTTCGCGAGAATCGCCCGGCGAAGCGGCGACCCGCCGAATCAAAGTGATTGGAATTGCTCCAAACCAGTGTTAATACACTCCCGACATTAAAGTAAGTATTTCTCCCTTCTAGACTCCCGAGAAATTGCAAGTTCTCGACCGTTCTTCGATAAGTCGAAGAATAGGCAGTAAATATATTCGTAAGTATGGTTTCTCTCCAAAATAATAGTAGAATTAATTCTATTCCTTCGTGAATATGAATACAGTTGGGGAAATAGCTGAATATTAGCCGAGCTACGCCAGTTAATCAGAAAGCCGGCAGTTAAGGTATGTAAAGCCAGTTTCTTTCGGCAAGCTAGTAGTTCTAGTATAGTAAAATGGTACAAATTCCAGTAGAATATTTCAGAAGCCATATATTATGTTCAGTATGAATTTAGTAACGCTCGTTAGAAATATTAACTCGTATTTAGCATGGAACTTAGTTGAATAACATGATTCTCAGCAGAATATTCCAACAATATTATATCTTGTTTAAGTACCAGATTCAGTACAACATGTCAGAGAATATATATATATATATATATATATATATATATATATATATATATATATATATATATATATACAGTATTATTATCAGTTTCAGCATGCATTGTATGCAGTATTATTATTAGTTGAGACTTGCTTGTGTTGTTTTGGGCTGGATTACCTAGCATCCCTGACCGCCCCAGGGTTGATAGCTGTATCGACTCGTCCGCCAGAGGGCGAGGATACGTCGCTCTACGGAGTGGCATGCCGTCCGCTAGGGACGAAGATGGGATGCCAGTTTCCCCATATTATGCCTTAGTAGGCTTTTATACACCCCCGTCGAGCGCTTGCGCCCGGGGTGTTGATTTCAGGAGTCCTCTAGACTCAGGTACAGTTATAGTCAGGGGCTCAGCGGGCCAAGTGCATACCCAGGAAACCGGCAGGATGCTTATAGTTACTAGGGGAGATGGGATGACCGGGGTAGGGGTATAGATTGTGTGATGATTGTACCTTCCGGCTTATGGGGACCAGGTAAGGTTCATGTGTGCTATGTTATACTATGTTATGCTAGATATAGATGGATAGACAATAGAATGCCACGTTACCAGGTATGACTCCTACTCCTTTTAGTGTAGTTAAGGACAATCTTGAATTCACATTTCCAGTTAGTTACAGTCTGTTTCCTTATTACTTCAGTTCTATCAGTTTTATTGTTTACATTCAATACTTTCATTTGTTGCTTTGCATACTTAGTACCAGCGTTACTGATGCCTGTTTGGGGTGCTGCATTACTTGCCTGCAGGTACTCATAGATGAGGAACAGATCCCTCGTAGTTCTAGCCAGTGTACAACGCCTTCAGCTCCTTTCATCCGGAGCTCGAAAGACAAAGGTTGACTTCCCTTTTATTTGTACAGTATGGGTAGGTCGGGGCCCTGTCTCGACCATCTTGCTATTCTTAGAGACTTGCAGATTGTATATATTCCCTGTGGTTAGCTGTGTAGGGCGTGTGGGGCCATTTGTGTGTTTCAGTTGTATGCAGCGGCCGTGTGGGGCCTTATACAGTTGCTAGTGGTGACCTTGTCGGTCACATAGTAGCTTGGTACTTGTTTTCATTTCTCAGATGAACTAGTAAGCATGGTGGCCTTGTCGGCCCGCATAGGTTCCCTTATGTTCAGTTGTTCTGGGTAGTTGTTATATTCCTACAGGTGGCTATAGGCCTTGTCAGCCGGAGGCTGTATTTACAGCCGTTATATAGCCCGTTGTTTTCATAAATCCAGAATTAGAGCCAGCCTGACACCAAAAGTTCTTAGGCTCAGCAGTCCAGCAGTCCAGATCCTAGTAGGGCACCAGGTGCCAGTCATGCCTCCCAAGGCGGGGCGTGACAACACACAATTACATTAAACTCATCCATGCATCAATCATCATCATTGCATTATTCTACCATGAATAACACAACCCTAGCAATGGAACTTAGCCACACATGATCATTGTATTCATAACAGAAGTCATATTCATCAAAGAAGATTTAACTTACAAAGAAGAGATGAAAACCTTGATTATGATTCTAATAATTCAACAATATTTCTTCAAGAATCTTTCAAAAGTAATGTACAAGTTGATCTTTTTCTCTCTCAAAAGTCTGATGATGAAAATAAACTTATAAGCTGCTATCTATAGCCTAGAATAATTTAAAACTGCACTTAAAATCGGAGTCCCGCTTCTCAGGGGATGCCTAAGTTGACGTCCCGTCGGCAAGGTGACAGTCCATCACTTGGGCCGTCACTCCTTATCTAGTGTGTCATTAAACCTGCATCTTGGTGACAACAATCTTGACGGTCCGTTAAAGAGGTGACGGTTCATCACTCCTTATCCAGTGAGTCCCTCAATCAGCATCTTGATGACGACAAACTTGATGGTTTGTCGAAGAGGTGACGGTCCATTACTTGGGCTATCACTTTTACCTCTTTTTGTGCAGCTACTATTTTTGGCTTGACGATTGGAATGACGGTCCGTCGTATTGTTGACGACCCGTTAGATAGGCCGTCAAATATTCTTTTTAGCCTGTTTGACACCATTTTTTTGCTTTGGTTTATTTTTCTATACAACACACATAAAATAATCAAATATAGCCAAAAATTGCTCAAGAACTTGCATCAGTTCATAGTTAAAAGTATCAGATGCGCCGTCATCAGTTGCTAAATAAAGTATTGGTACAAAAAAAACATCAATTCTATATAGAAGTTGTATGTGCATATTAATCAACCAACATATTAATTACATCATATATGCCATTATAATTTTTGTGGGTAGCGCCTTTTTTTTTTCTTTTTTATTTTTCTACTCTTTTCTTCTTCTTCTTTTTTTCTCTTTTTCTTTCTTTTCTTCTTTTATTTTTTCTCGCTTATTTATTTATTTATTTTCTCATTTTTGTTTTTTTTTTCCTTTTTTCCTTTTTTCTTTTCGTTTTCTCATTTTCTTTATTTCTTATTTCTTTTCTTGTTTCATTAAACATTTTTTTTCATAATTTAATTTTATTCTCTTTTAAAAAAAATTGATATAGTAAATATTTTTATAATTCAATTAATATAGTTTAATTTTACCTTTCTTTTTTTTAGTTTTTATCTAAACCAGTTATCAGAATAACTTTTATATTATACCTATTTTTTCTTTTCTTTTTCTTTTTATTTTCTCTTTTTTCCTCCTTTTCTAGTTTCATTTATTATTATTATTTAAAATTATTTTTTTTATTTTCTGTTTTCTTCAACACACCTTTTTAGCTCTTTCATTATTGTTTTTTTTTAAAATTTTTTCTCTTCTTACTTTTTTTTTATATAAATAAAAAGATAACTGATATAGTACACACTTTTATTTATCCTTTTTTTTTCTATATCAATTGTCAAAAAGTAACTTATTCTAGCATATAGTATATAAAAAGTAATATATTAGTAGAAATTAAACTATACTACAATACTCATATTATATATTTCAAATATTGACAGGGTATTATTGAGGATTGATTCTTTTATTAAAAAATACACTCATTAGTCTACTATGATACTCACATGGTATATATAATATACTGAAAGGATATCAAAGAAGACTGATTTATTTTTTCAAAAAAATACTCAATCCTTTATGATACCAACCTGGTATATATCATATATCATAGAGGGCAAATTTATTCTTTCAAAAAAGTACTCTCCAATCCTCTATGGTACTCACATCTTTGCCACCTATTTTAAAACTTGTTAAAAATATTTCATAACTTGGATTAAATGAACATAATCAACACCTAATTTTGTTCAAGAGTTAGAAACCCATTTTGAAAATTGAAAATAATTTATTTACCAAATATCCAAATAAGAGTCCAAGTGATTTCCTTAGCGTTATTTTATGCTACCACCTATGTACTGAAGAAATAAATACTTTCGCAATAATTGGAAGTAAATGTGAAATAATAATCAATATAAGAATTTTACGTGAAAAATTTATTGCTTATAGGAGTCAAAAACCATGACCTATCCCTAATAGGATTTACCGCAAATCTTCACTAGAACTTGAGTAATTTTATGTTACAACTCTATAACCAAGGGGCTAACTCTAGCATCTTTCATTCTTCCTAGTTGCAAGTACCCCTTTTAAGATTCTACCTCAACTTTAAATTTTTTACAATTCAAAAAATAAATACCTAATACAAATTCCATATAAATATAAAAATTACAATTTAAGAATTGTCACGATCCAAATAGATAGGCTGTGTAGGCACCTACATCGAGTCTACTCGATAGGAGAACCCTTACAACCAAATACTATGAATATATAAGAAATTAGTCTCAACGTTTCCATTACTTCTCATTAATTGATGAAAATCTCAAACAAAATAAAATTACCAGATTTTCCAGACATGACTCTCTCAAGATCTAGTCTAAAAAGATGCAAGAGCTCTATTTGAGTACTTGACAAGAAAAAATGACCCAGCTTCATTTAAGAAGGAGAACACGAAAGCTGGTGCTGAGTACTCCACGCCATTCAAGGAACTTCGAACCCGCCACAACCTACACCAAAAAGGTGTAACAAGGTAGAGTCAGTATAACACACATACCAATAGGAATCATCGACCAACTAGGGTTAGTTAACACAATAGCATTATAATCAACATATATTTAATATCACAAAATTAACAAGTACTTCCCTTCCAAAACTCACACTGGGTGTAACTACTACATTCTCATTCTTTTAGCCTCATCAAATCTATGCAATTATCTTACAAACCTATTCGTTATTAAAGTCCTTCAATCTATCTCCCTCATTTCTGCTGCAGCGCAGGCTTCGATCGCTACAGTGGCCCCGCTACCGCAGCGGTGTGTTTGCCATAGCGCTATTCCGTTCAGTCAATAGTCAATTTTTCTGGTCCAGTTCTGTTCTAATTCGCCAGACAATTTTGTAACACATTCACCTCTTTTACCACTTTCCTATGGTCAACTAAGTCTATCCATTATTATGTACTACTTAATTATACACAAAATTCCCGACTCTTCCTAGTGATGTACATAGATAATAAATCTACTCAATATCCCCGATAATTCACTACCTTTATTTAAACCCGTCATATCATCTTCTATAACCCACCAACGATTTAAAACAACATACAATTCACAAATACAGATTAACAGATTCTAGAACACACAAGTAATCATTAACATCTACCAAGAGAATAAACCTTTCAATTATTAAAGTATATGCACATACCTATCTTCATACCACAAAATGCCAGTATCATACCTGGACTATACAACCATATACGGTACTCTGAACTTGTTCCTCACTGCAAACCCAAATCAAGTCGGTATATTCTGTATCACACTTGTATACCTGTACCTTTCTCTGTGACTGTATCTACAGCCGTATGTATATCAAACCATACCCATACAATTTCTGTCTCACAATCATACCATCGGTGATACGATGGGCACATGTCTCCATCATACCATTGTACACACATGCCAGAGGGTCTTATGTTTTCTCTTCAAGTCACGACCTATAGGGTACTCTAGAAATCCATGTACGATGCACCCAGTCGTATGAAATATTTTATCATACCTGGCTGTGTACTAACTCGTACACTAGCTGCATGTTCTTTTAGCCATACCTGTTTGTGTTCTCACTCATACCGCTCGCTCGGATGCTTACCTCGGGCACGAGCCACTCATGTATCCAATCCTTATTCGGAATCCGACCGTATTAACCTGTTCAGCTGAGTTCCTTACTCTTGGCCCTAGGCCTCTTATTTACCATCATACTGATGACTTCCCTTGCATATTATCCAACATCTCTGTCTCATGTTCATTCGATACCGAGTCGCCCCTCAATCTCGAAACGCACATCGTAGCACAATAAGTAATAAATCATCACACAACAAGATCTAACATATTCACATCAACAAATACAATCACATGCATGATTTTAAATCCAATCTCTTATCCAAACAGTAGTAGTAATAGTTACTTGAGTACATTATAAGATTTAAAACTTGGCTCGCTCACTGGTTTGGGTTCCGCTGCAGCGGCGTTGCTGCCATTATGGTGGTCTCGCTGCAGCGGTACTGCTGGCAGTATTGCGATCAGTCTTTATTCCAGTTTCATTTGCGTATTGTTTCTGTATACCCACCCTAATGAAAGAAACGTCTAACCAAGCTTACTTCAACAATTAACTTGTCACAATATCACTATTAATGTGAACAAAAATCATCAATCCAGAAAATAGGATACCAATCACAACACATTTAGATCATTACGTAAGGGATTACTATCCTATATCGCTTGTTTCAACTAGTGTCTGCCATAGTTATAATTTATTAATCAGCCCGTTATTTGCATCTCCTACACAAAGTCTATTACTCATCCAAGATTATGATTCAAATGAAGGATTCCATAATTTGTACCAGGGAATATGCAGATGACGACACCCGAAAGTTAATCTACTCACCAACTTTTGATTCAACGTATATCCTAAAACCTAAACCCGATTTATTAATTCGAAATATCTTCCCTAGGGATTTTTATAACACCCCGAAACTTTCCTAGACCAAACTCAGACTGAGCAGATTAAACTAGAGATTTTTGCCTTAGAACGATTGAGACAACGAGTCATTGCCAGCTCCAACGACCCGTTGTCTGGGTCGTGGTCAGTGCTACCATGATTCTTCGGGAACCAATAGGACATGGAATGACCCATTGTAAAGATCAATGAGTTATCCTGTCAGTCAATGCATTCCCAACTCAGAGCCCAGTTTATCCCTTTCCAGGAACCCACGATTCAAATGACGAGTCGTCATTTGATATAATGACTCGTGGTGTGACTCGTTAGTTGGGGCTCCCAGGTATTTTTCGACCAACTTATTCAGTGACAATGAGCGGCAACAACAACTCATTGTATCACACAAAGAGTCATTGTATCCACCTATGATGACAAGTCTAGAAATCCTCAGATTTTTCCAGTGGAGATGACGAGTCGATACAACGACCTGTTGGTTCTACCAATGAGTTGTTGTGTCACTCGTTGTTGGGGATCCCATGTTTTTCTACCAGTGACAACAGGAAGAACCAACCATTCGTTGGTTCTTCCAACGAGTCCTAGTCCCTACCCGTTGCCATTTCCAATAAGCCAAGAATCCAGGCCAGGACCAACGACTGTTCCCAACGAGTCATGGTATCAACCAACGACTCGTTATGTGACTCATTGGTCCCTTGTCGAGCAGTTTTTCAGACTTTTTCCTGAGGTTATTTTTGTAACTTTCTACCTTTTTAATTCTTAAACTATGTCGTTTTGGGTTATATTCAGGGAATTTAGAGGGGTAGTCGACGTATTCCACTCATTCCTCTATCAATACTCAGACTCTGTACAAAGAAACAAACAAACAGACTTCTCAGGACAAAACTAGGGCTTTCATTCCTCCTTAGATTCTCCGAATCCTTCCCAAGAAATTCGTCACCAGGTATCTGAGAATTTAGTAAGGGAATTGTCCTTCCCTTGTGCCCCAAAATCCATCTAAAATTTCTTATCATTTCTAGGCCCTAAGTTTTCAAGTGTGAATAAATTTTCAGCCATATTCCATCTATATCATGTGAAATATTATTCATGTTAATTGTAGTTATATTTCCACTATTTTGTGACTATGTTGATACTTGTTCCTGTAAATGGATTCTAGCCCTAGCTTTTGAATGTAGTAAATTAGAGTCTTGCATAATTGATTAGTTATTCATGTTGCTTGATTCTATCAGTGTTGGGATTCCCATATTGTTAATATCAGTTGAAATCTCTGTCAGTTGCATGTTATTCCAATTTCAATAAGAATATTAGCATTCTCAGTATTTTTTAGAAATGTCAGCTGATCAGTTTGACTATAGTCTTTTCTTGAGGTGTCAGTAGTGCCTCCCAGATATCAATTATCAAATATCAGATATTAGTTATTATTTAGACGGTTTTGACTCTTCCAAATAAGCAGCTCTGACCAGTCTTAGAACCCACCAGCTTCAGTTTCAATTTGTTCTTTAGAAAGTTACGACACTTCCAAATAATCAGCTCTGACTAGTCTTAGCACACCAGTTATAGAATCCGGTTTGATAAGACTCTTAGGGTACTTCTAGATAAATATCCCTGATTTAGTCTTGGACCCCAATTTCGAGCTATCAGCTTAGTAGTCATACTAGGACTATCTAGTGGGAGTCAGACTTAATATCGAGTGGACCGAGGTTCCAACGCACCCAGGTTCCCAAAACTACGTTTCCACCGTAGGTTATTTTATTGGCCCTATAGCTCCAGATTTGAGATCACCCAGTTCATGCCTCTATACACTGGCAACGTATATTGGGTCCTATCGATGGGGCGTATACATCGAACTCCACGTCTAGCTCACTTGGTTATATGTCATTTATAGACTCTCCCACTAGTTAGTACAATTTCAGTTTAGCTCAACTCAGTTCAGTTCAGTTTAGCTCAGATCAGTATCTCAGATTCAGGACGTGTCTATGACCATCAGTCAGGGTCACTATTGATCATATCAGTTGTACTTCCAATGTATCAGTTTCCTGTGTTTCAGTTGGTCATTGCATGTCATTACAGTTCAGTTACTTGTTCTTCATGTTTATATTATCTCTCACTTACTCAATACATTTAAAGTACTAATGCATACCTTCTATGTTGTATCGTATCATGATATAGGCGCAGGATCTCAGCCCTAGCATCATTAGTAAATTCCCCAGGCAATATCAGCAGCTGCAATTGGTGAGTCCTCATCTTTCGAGGACGATATTTATTTTTAGTAAATTCCTTTTAGTTAGACTTTGGAGTTAGTTGGGGGCTTGTCCCAGCAACTCATCATTAGTAGATGGCTTTCAAACATAGATTCAGATGATCAGTATTGTATTTTTCTTTTAGATGTATTGACTCTTGTCAACTCAGTTTTTCTTAAATGATTTATTTATTTAAAGATTCTGCTTATGATTATTCAGTTTACTAGTGTTATAATAGACCATGGGTTGACTTGGGTTTACTTGTGACTCCAAGTACCGTGTCTCTTCCAGGGTTTAGACTTGGGTCATGAAAAACTTGGTATCAGAGCACTAAATTTAGAGTATTCTAGGATGTCTGAAAACCGTGTCAAGTAGAGTCCTTTTCATGGGTGTGAAGCACGCCACACTTATGACGGTGAGGCTACGAGATGTTATTAGGAAAACTCTCTTTTGTTCATACTCCTTATCATGCATTGAAGTTCAATTCCAGAAACATTCTCCTAACTCGTGCTCTATTTTGTTTCAGTGAAACTACGCCTCCAAGACGCGAAAATGGAAGAAGGACCGGCAATGCTAACCGACCTGCCCCACCAGCTCCAGCAGCCCCTCAGGATGACCAAGTGTCCTCAGCAAAATTCAGAGCGGCAATCCAGCTGTTGGCTCAGACAATAACAACCAAGTGAACCAGCAGGTGGTTCCGATAAACACAAACGGGTCTGCAACAGTTGCTAGAGTTCGGGACTTCACCCGAATGAACCCTCCAATCTTTCATGGATCCAAGGTGGGAGAGGACACACAGGAGTTTGTATATGAGGTGTGGAAGATCACCCAAATTATGGGTGTTAGTTACGCGGAGGTGCCTGATGAAGGGCGTATTTACGCACTTCATAGAAATTATTTTTCCCGTACTTTACTATATTTTGAGAATAAATTATGTGTGTTTGCATGTGTTTATGTTATATATTTATGAAAATGGCTAACACATGTGATTAGATGTTTTCAAGGCTAAAAATGATGGATTTGAACGCGCATAAGGCTTTTTGATCAAATATGAAGAAGTTGAAATGAATGATGCAAGGATTGAAGTTTGGCACTAGGATGGCACACAACCGCTCTAGGAAGTAGCACACTGGCGCAAGGCCAGGTGCGGCGCGGCAGGGAATTAGCGCATGGCCAGGCGCGAGGCGCCAGTGTTCCTAGGTGATGGCAGGAGCGCAACAGCCCTTCTTCTGCGCGATGACAGACATGCAGCAGCCCTTGTCCCAGCGTGATAAGGCATGCGACACGGCACTGGACGCGGCAGTGGCCTGAGGCAACGCGCAAGGTGTTTCAAACGGCCCAAAAATGAATCTACCATTTCAGCTAGGAAAACGAACTTTAATCCCAAGTCAAATTCATCAAGGAACAAGGAAAACATAAATCTACTACTATAAATACCCTTTTATTTTCATGTAATAGCCGTGTTTTTAAGTCTTGAAGTTTTAAAGTTTTTCAAGTTTATAATAAGTTTATAAATACTTTGCGACACGATTGTAAAGTTGTTCTTCTGAAATTTTTGCATTAATCAAGTGAAGGTTCTTCCAATCATTGTTGTAAGTATTAATTTGTGTTTATTTCTATGAATGCTATTAAGTTACTTATAAACATGATAGGCTAAAACTAACGCAACTAGGGTTGTGGGAACCATGGTGAATTAACGAACTAGGGTTTGCACGACGTGATTCTAAACCAATACTAAATGCTTGTATTATATTCTCTTCATGCTTAAACGTTTCTTAACGGTGCACAATGTTAGGACCTGCCTGAATTCTTTACTTGCTTGAGCCTAGAGAGGTAGAGATTAGGAAGAGAGAATTACAACAAAGCCTTGGTCTTGATGATCATTGTATTAACTTGAGCTGTGGTCGCATGATAGTTATATTTGGAACAAATTGATAACGGTTAAATTGAAATCACTCATGAGACCTGACCTGGTGATTGAGTATAGTTATCCAATAGGGATGAACCAGTCGTTTAGATAAACCTGTGTTATCAGTTCCATAAGTAAAGTATTGAGATAGATCACTAGTGTAAAACTCGAAATAGTTAAGGATCCATGGGGAATACTTACCCTAGTTAATTGCATTAATTTGGAATCAACATTCAATTTCTCCACATTAATATATATTATTTTTACAAATTCCCCCCTTTATGATATAATTGACTTAAAAGCTTAAATACTAAGAGTTCTTCTACATCCTTCCATATTCCCTGTGGGATCGACCCAACCTCTTAGATGGGTTCTTTATTGACAATGTCCATTTCATAGTTCGGTAGGAGGTATGGTTTGACCGTTATCAAAAAGTGGCGCTGTTGCTGGGGAATACAGTTTAGGATTAGATTAATTGCTTGTGTTTAACTTTTAGCCTTTATTTTCTATTTTTCATTTTTCTTTTATTTTGTGACGTGTCACAGGGCAGCGTGCTGAAACAAGCGGCCAAGATGTGACCACGGTCTCAACAGGTATCTTGATGAAGTCTGAGTAATCAAGATACCTTTGTCGTGCCGCGACGTTAAATCAGGTGCTACTTGGGAGGCAACCCAAGATAAATTTTTTGTTTTTATGTGTTTGTTCAAATGTGCAGGTGATAAGTCATGATTTTCAACAAAAATTTAGCTTAAACATCGAAAATGAGGAATAGAGGCCCAGGGTGTTCTTCTTTCAGTTTGTTACTTTATGCTTATTTGTTTTAGCACTGGGGACAGTGTGACTAATTAAGTGTGGAGTGGGAGAAGTGAATTTTATATTATCATGCATTCCTTAATTGCTAAATTTGCACATGGTAGGCCTAGTTTTCTTGGGATTTATGACTTATCATGCATGCTTGTTGGTTTGTAGTATTTTTTTTAGATTTTATTTTGGGTTCTTTATTTTCGATACTTTCCCGGTGGGTAGTCCCTTAGAACCGACTAGAGAGTCTAGATTTTTATTTTAATTTTTATTTTTTTAATTTTTATTTTTTAGTCATTGAGTCATGACTTTGTCCAATGATGGATGGATGACGACCGTCTTAAGGGTAAATTAGTCATTAGAAAGAACAAAAACTTGGATCCTACGAATGCTAGGTGCTTCACTTTAGGTATTATTGAGACTTTATTAAATTCACTCAAAAATGCATGAAAAAGGTAGAAACACTTAGTCTTTTGGGAACTTGACTTTTGTACTTAAAAAATGGGCTTAATTATGTTATGCATACAATATGAATATATGTGTTTATGTGATGATCTTGATTTCCATAGTTAAACCATTTTGTGCCAATGTGTGAGGAATTTTTTTCCTCCATGTTTGCAAATTGATGTCTAGAACTTGCCCGGTATGTGTGCAAAGCAAAATAAGAATGATTAATTTAGGAAGTTATATAGGCATTTCTTTGGTAGTTTTATTTTTATCCTATTTTACCTACCTTGATTGGAGCTGAAATAGGAGTAGAGGAAGGAGCCGGTTTTCAAATAAGTAAATCGGATCATTCAATGTTTATAAGGAGGTCGACATCAGGTATTGTCCTTCTTCTGCGTGGATGACATTGCTTTCTCTAGTAATGACTTAGCTTCGATAAATGAGCTTAAGAGAAGATTAAGAACCCAATTTGATATGAAAGATTTAGGAGACTTAAAGTCTCTTCTGGAGATTAAAGTGATGAGGTCGCAAAGAGTTTTGGAACCCAGTGCAAGTATTCATTGGATTTATTGTCAACAAGACTGACTTGAAAGGACGCTCTACTTGAAAGGCAATGGCTTTGAGGGTACTAACTATGATATATGGGTAAGGAAAATAAAATAGTAGCTCAGGATCTCGAGGCATACTAGTAGGGCTTGACTAGAATCGTAGAAAGAAGCTAGGGAGAAAGATCCAAGTGCAAGCATTGAGTCAAACTGATTCAGGTATAGCAAGATAGTTCTTGTCTACTTCTTCTACCTACTTTCCTTTATAGCACTTCTAGCCTTGAAAAGATAATCTTTCTTAGTTGTCCACTACCTCACTCTTTATTTTGCCTATCTCAAGGGAGTTCAGTTCCCCGAGGATGAACAAGCAAGACTACAAGGCTACTTCCCCGCCTATAAATGTCGCATCATAGTATGCTTACCACAACATAAGATGCCTATCGCATGATAAGATGGATTGGAACTTGATGAGTCGATCCACCTATACGTCTTGCTTTTACTGTTATATCGGGAGTTACTCCACGTATTGCTTGACGTAAAACGGATAGTGGATTTGTTTCTGTCTTTTGTTGAATCTTTTTTCACGGCTCGATAGATAATTTGATAAGGCAATGATTTTTTTCCGTGTTTCGGAATACGATTAACCAACATGTTAACTAATTGATCACGATATATTGGATCAGATTTTTCTGTTTTTTTTTTCTGTAGTACCTTGAGTCTGAAGTTCAACGGCTTACATCGTTGACGAACACCTGCGATAATAAGACAAAGAAATGGAGAGTCTATGCCTTGAATGAATTAGTAACAACAGATTAGTGGAATTAGGGATCAAGAGACGGATAGGGAGGGAATGGCCTATCAATCATTGGTTGACCTTCCCTTGAACCAGGAACTGAGTGCCATTTGATGAGTAATTGAGAACAAAGGAGAGGGATATGGAAAGAATGAAGTAATGAAAGAGGAAGTCATTGCTAGTAGTAACGACTTGTCACGATCCATTGGTTCATATAGAATCCATGTCCTAGGTGTATCAAAAAACATTCTTTTCGCTAAGTGTATATAATAAAATAGAGTGAAAAGGTTCACCCTGAAACCAAGGGGGTACTAACTAACAGCTGAGTCCTCTCCGAACCACAGGGCAACTAGTTCAATTGGATCATTCTGGTAAGCTTGATCCTCGGGTTAAGGTAGCTACCAAGGAATGAATCAAAGACCTAAAGACGTTTCCAATACCGACAACAGCTCCCAACAAACCAAAGGAGGCATGACCTTAGTAATATATGAAGCCATAGGATTAAGGATCTTGTGGTTCCACCAATTTAGAAGTAGCATTCAACAATTGATGTTCCCAAACCAGTTGAGCAAAAACACCAGAGAAAAATATTATCCTAGTTAGCCATTTTGAGCTTTAGCCTATTCTTTTGATAGCATATTACAAGCTTAATCTCTTTTTGTTCTATTGACTTGTATTTGATCCAAATGACTCCTAGAGAACTTTAATGAAAGTACTTTTTTGTGAAAGGAGCATAAGAGGAGAAGTGAAGGGAAAAGCTAAAAAACGTGGTGAATTAGAAGAAAAGAAAAGGGTGAAAATTGCTAAACAAGGAGGGTGATTATTAGTGGGAAAACAAAAATAAGAAAGAGCTTTGAAAAAAAAATTGATGATGAAAAAATGTGTGAATGAGCTCAATATTGAAAGAAAAATCCCCACTAGTCACCTAAGTTGAAAAATTAAAAAACAAAAAAGGTATAAGGAGAAAATTGGGCAACTAAGGAATGTGCTAAAAATCAAAGTGTTGTGAAGTATTAAAGTTCATAGGGAGATTAGTCACTATCTTGGCCAAATAGTTCCTACTCGTCCCTTAGCCTACATTACAACCAAATTTAAAGCCCTTATTGGTCCTAGATTCATAATTCTATATTAGTAGAGTATTACACTAAGAGCAAGCCTATGAGTCGTCGTTTGCATATATGTTGAGTTCTTTGGGAGAGTGAGTGAATTTTTCTATATTTATGCCCAAGTTAATATCATCCTATATCTTGTGTGTGAAAGGGCATCTCTCCAAATTGTGAGGGCCACAATGGTAAGACTTCGGTAAATCTTGATTGATATATTACATATGATTCATGTTGGGCCAAATATGTCTTAATGAGTTAGTTTTCAAAAAGCTAAGTGATTTTGAACTTTGACATTTTAATATTGATCCTATATGCATGCGAGTGAATTGTTTGAGCTTCATTGATTTGTCTCATGATCCTAAGTGTAAGTAGACCTGTTCGTAGGATGAATTTTTTGCTTAAATGTGAGAAGGGAAGTAGTAGATTGTTCGAGGACGAACAATACTTTAAGTTTGGAGTGTTAATGAAGGGCGTATTTACGCACTTCATAGACATTATTTTTCCTATAGTTTACTATGTTTTGAGAACAATACGATCACGTGCCTAAAGTAAGTATTTCTCCCTTCTAGATTCCTGAGAAATTACGAGTTTTCAATCATCTTTCGATAGGTTGAAATATAGTTAATATATTATATATATATATATATATATAATATATATATATAAAGTTATTGTTTTCTTCGAATTCAGTGACGAAGTTGGCCCTATTCTTCCATTAATATGATTACAGTTGAGAAGGACAGTTGAATACGAGCTGATACTCATCAGTTAGTCAGAAAACGGCAAACGAGGTATGTAAGGCTTAACTCTCGGCAAGTATCCTTGTTGTCCAGTGTTACGACTTATGTTCTCGAATAGAAATAACGATCTCAGATGCTGCAGATGGTTGCTACCATTAGATTGTAATTTGATATGTTGTAATTAGCTGTTATTGATATACATATATAAATATCAAATATGTTGCGATAGCTGCTAATAGGGGTTACAGTTACATAAATTCTGGTTAGCTGCTAGAAAACTTATAAAGATCGTACTGTAGGACCCTTTGCTAAAAGGGAGCAGGTTAAATGTGATTCGCGTTATGAACTTATGAACGCTATAGAAACTCTTTTAGTTCTCAGTTTATTGTGATGGTAGACTTATATGTTTGTTGCCGGGCCTAGACTTCAGAAGCTCGTAAGAGTTATTGGCCTGAATTAGTTGGTTAAATAGTATGGCCGCAGTTTGGCGGTTTAACGATCAGTTGGCGCCTGTATTTGCAGGAAAGCATCCCTAGAGGTCATTGACGTTATCACACGTTCCAGAACCAGAAATAGAGACAGAATAGGTATATTCTAGAGTTAGCGTCACCAGGGTTCTCCACTGTATTGAGTAATCGTCCACCATCCCTTTAGCCTTATCAATGATTGTCAGTCTTACTCGACTTAACAGTTATCATGTAGGATGCCCAACAAGCCATCCCAGTCGTCCAAGTCAGATAAACCCGTGGGTACCCTAAGGAGGGGTCCACATTAGTAGTAAGTGACGGGCCAGCACCCTAGCCGGTTCTTGTAAGGTATTCAGGTACAGAGTGCCAGGAGAGGGTCAGTCTATATAGAATTGCCTATAAGAGTGAGAATTGCCCGGAGCAGTAATATAGATCTGAGTGGATATAGACAAGGCTTAAAGAGTCAGTAGTACTCTACTAGTACGGTGTTAATCACAAGTTAAGGAGATCGGTAAGCTCCCTGTGAAGGACCGGGGTGCCGATCGCGTAGAAGCAAGTTCGACCTAGCCCAGCCCTATAGTTGTTTAATTAGAAAAATTAAGTAGTTAGCTATCCGCAACCCCACAGTTATTCATGAGTTATAGATGTCCTAGTAGGACATTCAAAGTATTGCTAGGCCACTTCAGACCTTGCTCTATTCATCCCAGACTATTAGAGATTATGATCACTATCAGGATCCTCTTATACAATACTGGCACATGGCGTGCTTGCAAACAGCCATATAGATTATCCCAGAAGCGAGTAGCATTAGCATGAGGCCCAGAAGGCCAGATACGTTCTCTTTATACAGATAGATTGATGTGTCAGTATAGCACCTGTATTGGGGTTGCCCTCAGTTAGAATCCTTCCATGACCGCCCCAGGGTTGATAACTGTGTCGCTCGCCCGCCAGGGGCGAGGATACGTCGCTCTACGGAGTGACATGCCGTCTTCAAGGGATGAAGATGGGGATCCAGTTCCTCATATGCCGTGGTTGGCCTTATACACACCCCGCCGAGCGTTTATGCCCGGGGTGTAAATATTAGGAGTCCTCCAGACTCAGACACAGCTATAGTTTAGGGGCCAAGTGAACCCAGTTATAGACCCAGGGGACCGGTAGGTTGACTACAGTACCAGTAGAGTTGTAGACACCTGAGTAGGGGTATATAGATTGAGATGTGCTCGCCAGGACTTATGGAGGCCTGAACGAGTTATTCCGTGCTGATTATACCTCCCGACTTATGGGGGCCAGGTGGGGTTCTTGTATGAATTCTTGTATGCTAGCTATAATGTATAAATGTGTAAGTATGCAGTCTTAGCTTATGTATATGTAGTGTCGGTTAGATGCAGATTACGAATCAGCAGGCGTATAGGTTAATCTTTCGACTCTTCTTTTTATTTACTTCTAGTCCTATTCAGCTTATCTATTGCCTTACATATTCGGTACATATTGTACTGACGCCCTTCCTGGGGTGCTGCATTACTTGCCTGCAGGTACAGATAGACGAGAAGCAGGTCCCTCGTAGTTCCAGTCAGCAGTACAAAACTGTCAGCTCCCTTCTTTCGGGGCTTGTGTGATAGAGGTTTATTCCTTTTGTTTGTATAGTAGGGGTAGGTCAGGGCCCTGTCCTGACCATCTTATTACTCCTAGAGGCTTGCAGATTGTGTTACTTCCCTGTGGCTGGATAATATCGACAGTGTGGGGCCCATATGTGTGTTAGACTATGTGTGTTGGCCGTGTGGGGCCCTGTTTAGCTGTTGATTGGCGGCCTTATCGGCTCGCATAGAACTCCCTATGATTATTTGTCTTTGGTTAGCTGTTCAGTTTCACAGGGGCTATAGGCCTTGTTGACCGAGGGTTTTATTTACAGTCGCTATATAGCCCGTTGTTTTCTTGATTCCAGAGTTAGAGTCAGCCCTGCACCAGAGGTACTTAGGCTCAGTCAGCTCAGCAGTTCAGGTCCTAGTAGGGCACCAGGTGCCAGTCATGCCTCCCAAGGTGGGCTGTGACAAACTTGGTATCAGAGCAGGTTTTATCCCAGGGAGTCTTCAAGCCGTGCTAAGTAGAGTCTTGTCTATGGATGTGTTGTGCACCACATACTATAGGCAGGATGCTGTAAGGCATGATAGGATGGTTACTCTTTCTTCTGATCAGATCGTGCTATAGAGCAAAGTTGTATAGGGTTAAGTCCCTAAGTTTTCCTTGTTATGTCTGTCTAGGGTAATGTTTAATATAAGATAGACACCAGCCAGTTGCAAGATAACTACAGCGGCAGGAGGAGGTATCATTAAGACACCACAGTTGGGAGATAGTTAGCCTAAGGACGGGAGCGGACGTCCTTGATCTCCCCAAGACTCTCCCGAGGTACCAGGAACCTCACACTATGATACATCTACTAGCACCGTTCCCAGTTCATTTTTATAACCACAGAGTAGGAAGTCAGGAATATAGCGTATATACGAGTCGACTTATCTGTTAGATATACAAGATTTGGTCAACACGACAGTTAATATTAGATTACCTAATGGATGTGAGAAAGAGAAGGAAATGCAGGATTCTCACCTCCATCCATTCGAATGTTGTACAGTTCCATATTCGTTTATTACAATAAGAAAAGGCTATTCCTACCTCTTAGTTTTGTTTTCAGTATAGCAAATGGCGTAAGAATTGAGGCGAGTAAATAGTAAGCGAAGGTTGGATTTGTTGACTCCAGAAAGTGTTCAGAAAGAGTAGGGAGCCCCAATATTCATGTAAGTTGTCCAGACTTTCACAGTAATAAGTCAGAAGAGAGGGTAAGACTACCAACTTACTCGATGTGTGTGTAAGAAATCCATCAGCGATAAACTCCCAGTAATAGTCAAGTTCAAGTCAGAAAAAGGATGAATCCACTGTAGCATGCTAATGACGACAGGATATGCCTGCAAGATAATGGTTATGATCTTAGTTTGTGATATCGAAAGATAGGGAGGTCATATGAATAAAATGGGTCCGACTGCAAGCCAGAAGAAGTATAGGCTAAAACCTGGCCGGTAACCTTATTGACAAAGTAAGGCAGGTACCATGAACCCCAGAGCTCAGTCTAAGGAAGGTAAGGGGAAAAGCACGAATACCAGACTTTGCAGGAAATTAGAATCACCTCCAGGTTGATAGAACATCGTATATTGAGGACTAAGCCTCGGGATAATAGTTAAGAGACAGTGAGGTTGTAGCCTAAAATGTTGCGGTACGCCCGCCTCAGGGGAAGGTAAGAGAGTGCCGACACGAAGACTCTAATCTAGTGCAGCCTGGAAATAAGGCCCAGTGGACAATTACGGGCCTTCAATATAACAACAAGCAAGGTCACAAGGTCCAGATGTTTACCTCACGTTCCAAGGGTGGCGGAACTTCAAATAGCAGACCATAGCTAAGGTGCATGTGTTTGTTGCTCTCAGAATTTAACGAAAGTGCAATGAGATGGTACGAGAGGACAAGAGATATCATTAAATCATAGAAGCAGAGCCCCAGTGACAGGCCAGAAAAGGTGAAATAGCAGGAACCGAGTTATCTAATATAAGAGATGGTCGTGTCCGCAAGGGAGTGGAGAGTAATTAATATGAATACAGTCACAGGGTTACCTCACACCAGGTGTATCCTGACCTTATTTGAGTCAGTATAGTAAGACCAATGAGGTCAATTCGTGCCTCGCCAGATGAAACTACATCGCCATTAAGACTTATGTCAGGTTAAATACCCCAAAAGAAGATGGAGTGTGTGGAACCCCAGTGTTTGATAAACTCCGACAGAGGGGCGCAATCTATGACTAAATTTTAGGAAGGGATGTTGGAACAGATGGTAACACATGTTAACTTAAGCACAGTTCCTCGTACCCCAATTGGTGGCTAAGTAGAATATACAACTCAAACTCTCGAGGCCCACTATAAATGGAAGTAGAAGCCTTCTGGATGATAACTTCAGGCAGATAGAGCAAACCTGGACATGTTAAAATGGGCAGAAGGAAAAAGTAAAGCTTATCAAGAAACGTTTGCTGACTGCTCAGAGCTGCCGGAAATCTTATGTTGATGTGTGGCAGAGAAACCTAGAGTTTAATTTAGGTGACTACGTATTCCTGAAGGTTTCATCGATGAAGGGAGTGACGAGATTTGGTACGAAAGGCAAGATCAACCCGAGGTTTATTGGGCCTTATTAGATTCGCCGAAGGATAGGCCAGGTGGCTTATGACTTGGATTTACCTCCAGAATTAGAATCTGTTCATCCAGTTTTTCATGTATCAATGCTGAGGAAGTGTATAAGAGATCCCTCTTGAGTTGTCCCAGTCAAAGATGTCCAAATTACTGAGGAGTTAGCTTATGAAGAAGATCTAGTAGCCATACTAGATCGGTAGATCCGCAGACTAAGAACTAAAGATGTTGCTTCCGTTAAAGTATTATGGCAGAATAAGAACCGAGAGGAGATGACCTAGGAGGCAGAAGACGATATGAAAACCAGATATCCTCAGTTATTTCAGACTTAGTCAGATTGAGCAGCTAGAGGTATATTGTTGTTGTTGGTTCATAAGTTGCATTATATACATGTATATGTGAGATAATTGACTTCAGTCTATTGTGAAGTACCTGTATTGGACTTTTCTGCGTTTCAGGTTTTTTTGGATAGTCCATACTACAGGGGAGACTCTGCCAAAATTTTTCTAGAATAAGTAATTGCAAGGTTAAGGTTCTTGCAAGCAAAAGTTAATATTCGAGGACGAATGTTCTTAAGGGGGGAGGATGTTACACCCCGTAAGTTTCTAACGTTTAGTCGGCCTATTCGTATATTGGTTAAGAGTATTAGAGTGCCATACGTACGAGGAAAGGGCCCGGGGAAAGGCCGAACGGGTGCCAAGTCGGGATTTCACAGGAAGAGGCCGAACCAAGTGCCCAAAGGGGCAAAGTGGCACGGAGCAGCTCCTCCGCGTCAGCCAACGTGGCACGGAGCAGAATCAACACAATGGGCAGAGTGCCACATTGCCTTGTCTACTGCCTCAAGTATATAAAGGCCTCACACTTAGAAGTTAGATTATTTTTCATTTAACTTCGGCCAGAACAGAGAGAAACCGAGGAAAACATTTAATAATCGTCCGATTACGCCGCTAAACGCCGTCCAAATCCAAATTAACTTCGGGTATTGAAGTATAAAGCTGCAGCGAGCATCGCTGCGGAGTTATTTTCGTAAAATACGACCGAAAAATCATCGTCCCGCCGAGCCTAAGTTGATGAAATTGTTTCAAACTAGTGTCAATACGATCATGTGCCTAAAGTAAGTATTTCTCCCTTCTAGATTCCCGAGAAATTATGAGTTTTCAATCATCTTTCGATAGGTTGAAATATAGTTACTATATATATATAAAGTTATTGTATTCTTCGAATTCAGTAATGAAGTTGGCCTTATTCTTCCATTTATATGATTACAGTTAAGAAGGGCAGTTGAATACGAGCTGATACTCATCAGTTAGTCAGAAAACGACGAACGAGGTATGTAAGGCTTAACTCTCGGCAAGTATCCTTGTCGTACAATGTTACAACTTATATTCTCGAATATAAATAACGATCTCAGATGTTGCAGATGGTTGCTACCATTAGATTGTAATTCGATATGTTATAATTAGCTGTTATTGATATACATATATAAATATCAGATATGTTGCGAGTAGCTGCTAATAGGGATTACAGTTACATAAATTCTGGTTAGCTGCTAGAAAACATATACAGATCGTACTGTAGGACCCCTTGCTAAAAGGGAGCAGGTTAAATGTGATTCGCATTATGAACGCTATAGAAACTCTTTTAGTTCTCAGTTTATTGTGATGGTAGACTTATATGTTTGTTGCTGGGCCTAGACTTCAGAAGCTCGTAAGAGTTATTGTCCTGAATTAGTTGGTTAAATAGTACGGCCACAGTTTGGCGGTCTAACGACCAGTTGGCGCCTATATTGGCAGGAAAGCATCCCTAGAGGTCATTGACGTTATCGCACATTCCAGAACCAGAAATAGAGACAGAATAGGTATATTCTAGAGTTAGCGTTACCAGGGTTCTCCAGTGTATTGAGTGATCGTCCGCCATCCCTTTAGCCTTATCAGTGATTGTCAGTCTTAGTCGACTTAACAGTTATCATGTAGGATGCCCAACAAGCCATCCCAGTCGTCCAAGTCAGATAAACCCGTGGGTACCCTAAGGAGGGGTCCACATTAGTAGTAAGTGACGGGCCAGCACCCTATCCGGTTCTTGTAAGATATTCAGGTACAGAGTGCCAGGAGAGGGTCAGTCTATATAGAATTGCCAATAAGAGTGAGAATTGCCCGGAGCAGTAATATAGATCCGAGTGGATACAGATAAGGCTTAAAGAGTCAGTAGTACTCTGCTAGTACAGTGTTAATCACAAGTTAAGGAGATCGGTAAGCTCCCTATGAAGGACCGGGGTGCCGATCGCGTAGAAGCAAGTTCGACCTAGCCCAGCCCTATAGTTGTTTAATTAGAAAAATTAAGTAGTTAGCTATCCGCAACCCCATAGTTATTCATGAGTTATAGATGTCCTAGTAGGACATTCAGAGTATTGCTAGGCCACTTCAGACCTCGCTCTATTCATCCCAGACTATTAGAGATTATGATCACTATCAGGATCCTCTTATCAAATACGGGCACATGGTATGCCTGCAGACAACCATATAGATTATCCCAGAAGAGAGTAGCATTAGCATGAGGCCCAGAAGGCCAGATACGTTCTCTTTATACAGATTGATTGATGTGTCAGTATAAAACCTGGGTTGGGGTTGCTCTCAGTTAGAATCCTTCCATGACCGCCCCAGGTTTAATAGCTATGTCGCTCGCCCACCAGCGGCGAGGATACATCACTCTACGGAGCGGCATGCCATCTGCAAGGGACGAAGATGGGGATCCAGTTCCTCATATGCCGTGGTTGGCCTTATACACACCCCCGCCGAGCGTTTACGCCCGGGGTGTAAATATTAGGAGTCCTTCGGACTCACACACAGCTATAGTTCAGGGGCCAAGCGGGCCCAGTTATAGACCCAGGGGAACGGTAGGTTGATTACAGTACCAGTAGAGTTGTAGCCACCTGAGTGAGGGTATATAGATTGTGATGTGCTCGCCAGGACTTATGGGGGCTTGAACGAGTTATTCCGTGCTGATTATACCTTCCGGCTTATGGGGCCAGGTGGGGTTCTTGTATGAATTCTTGTATGCTAGATGTAGTGTATAAATGTGTAAGTATGCAGTCTTAGCTTATGTACATGTAGTGTCAGTTATGTGCAGATTGCGAATCAACAGGCGTACAGGTTAATCTTTCGGCTCTTCTTTTTATTTACTTCTAGTCCTATTCAGCTTATCTATTGCCTTACATATTCGGTACATATTGTACTGACGCCCTTCTCGAGGCGCTGCATTACTTGCCTGCAGGTACAGATAGACGAGGAGCAGGTCCCTCGTAGTTCCAGTCAGCAGTATAGAACCGTCAGCTCCCTTCTTCCGGGGCTTATGTGATAGAGGTTTATTCCTTTTGTTTGTACAGTATGGGTAGGTATGGACCCTGTCCCGACCATCTTATTACTCCTAGAGGCTTGCAGATTGTGTTACTTCCCTGTGGCTAGATAATATCGGCTGTGTGGGGCCCATATGTGTTTTAGACTATGTGTGTTGGCCGGGTGAGGCCCTGTTTAGCTGTTGATTGGCGGCCTTGTCGGCCCGCATAGAACTCCCTATGATTGTTTGTCTTTGGTTAGCTGTTTACTTTCGCAGGGGCTATAGGCCTTGTCGGCCGGGGGTTGTATTTACAGCCGCTATATAGCTCGTTGTTTTCTTGATTCCAGAGTTAGGTCAGCCCTTCACCAGAGGTTCTTAGGCTTAGTCAGCTCAGCAGTTCAGGTCCTAGTAGGGCACCAGGTGCCAGTCATGCTTCCCAAGGTGGTGTGTGACACTAAGGGTCAATTTATTTCCTACTTAGGGCATGGAAGCTCATTACTAAAGGGTGCATTTACCACCTAGTTTGGGTCAAAGATTCTATCTCTAATACCCCAACTATCCAGTCAGTTCCAATTTTTAGTGAATTCCTTGACGTGTTTCATGAAGATTTTCCCAGAGTCCCTCCCGAGCGAGAAATAGACTTCGGCATAGACCTTCTTCCAGGCACTCAGCCCATCTCTATTCCTCCTTACAGAATGGCTCCAGCTGAGCTTAAGGAGTTGAAGGAGTAGCTAAAAGACCTTCTAGATAAAGGTTTCATCAAGCCCAACATCTCTTCATGGGATGCTCTAGTGTTATCGTGCGAAAGAAAGACGGTACTCTCAGAATGTGTATCGACTACTGTCAACTAAATAAAGTTATAGTTAAGAACAGGTATCCCCTACCCAGGATTGATGACTTGTTCGATCAGCTTCAGGGATCCAGTTGTTTCTCCAAGGTAGATTGCAGGTAGGGGTATCATCAGCTTAGGGTTAGAGAACGTGACATACCAAAAACAACCTTCAATACTTGGTATGGCCATTATGAATTCGTGGTTATGTCCTTTGGACTAACTAATGCCCCTACAACTTTCATGGACCTGATGAACAGAGTTTTCAAGCGATATCTAGACATGTTTATCATTATATTCATTAATGACATTTTGATATATTCCAGAAATGAGGTAGAACATGCTAACCATCTGAGGATAGTGCTACAGATTCTCAAAGACCGCCAGTTGTTCGCTAAATTCAGCAAGTGTGAATTCTGGTTGAGGTATGTGACCTCCTGGGTCACGTGGTCTCGGGTGAGGGTATTCAGGTAGATCCTCGAAAGATAGCAGCGGTGAAAGACTGGCCAAGACTACTTTCCTAACTGATATTAGAAGTTTTCTGGGTCTAGCCGGTTACTACTGATGTTTTGTGGAAGGATTTTCCTCTATCGCATTTCCTCTAACCAAGTTAACTCAGGAAAAGGTGAAGTTTCAATGGTCAGATACGTGTGAGAAGAGTTTTCAGGAGTTGAAGACTCGACTCACTACCGCTCTAATTTTAACTTCTCCAGAAGGAACTAATGGATTTGTAGTATATTGTGATGCTTCCAAAGTGGGACTCGATTGCATTTTGATGTAGCGGGGTAAGGTCATAACTTATGCCTCCAACACTCACTTCATCCAGTTCCCCTACTTTTTGATCCCGTAAGGATCGGAGGGGTAGAGCATCTAGCTCACAGTCCCAGAGTCATAACGCTAGCAACCGCTACAACTATCCAGCTTGCCTTAACTGTGGCAAGAACCATCCAGGAGAATGCCTTCAGGGTCGAGAGGGTTGTTTTGGATGTGGACAGCTTGGTCATTAGCTTAAGGAATGCCCATCGGTAGGACGGGGGAGATCACAATCCACCGCTTCAGCAGCTCCAGTAGGACGACCATCTCAGCAGGCCAATACTTCAGGTACAAATGGGGCCAGTGCCAAAACCATTTTTATGCTTTGTCCTCTTGTCAGGATCATGAGAGCTCACCTGACGTGGTCATGGGTATGTTATGCCTTTTTCATCTAGATGTGTATGCCCTACTAGATTCAGGAGCCACACTTTCGTTCTTGACTCCCTATGTAGCTGTCCAATTTGATATCAGTCCAGAAGTCCTCTTAGAACCATTCTCAGTCTCTACCCCAACTGGCGAGTCAGTTAGAGCTAGCCGAATGTATAGAAATTTCCCTGTCTCAATCTTGAATAAGGTCATTCAAGCTGATCTTGTAGAGTTAGACATGGTTGACTTTGACCTCATTCTTAGCACGGATTGGTGACACTCCGGTTATGCCTTAGTCGACTGTAGAACTAGAGTCGTCAGGTTTCAGTTCCCTAATGAGCCAGCTTTAGAGTTGATGGACATTAGTTCAACGCCTAAGGGTCGGTTTTCCTACCTTAAGGCCAGAAAGCTTATTTCCAAAGGGTGTATTTATCATCTAGTTCGGGTCAAAGATTCTAGCTCTGAAACCCCAACTATCCATTCAGTTCCAGTTGTCAGCGAGTTCCCTAACGTGTTTCTTGAAGATCTTCCCAGAGTCCCTCCTGAGCGGGAAATAGACTTCGGCATAGACCTTCTTCCAGACACTCAGCCCATCTCCAGCCCTTCTTACAGAATGGCTCCAACTGAGCTTAATAAGTTGAAGGAGCAACTAAAAGACCTTCTTGATAAAGGTTTTATTAGACCCAGCATCTCTCCTTGGGGTGCTCCAGTACTATTCATGCAAAAGAAAGACGGTACCCTCATAATGTGTATCAATTACCGTCAGTTGTACAAGGTCACAGTCAAGAAAAATATCCCCTACCCAAGATTGACGACTTGTTCGATCAACTTCAGGGAGCTAGTTATTTCTCCAAGATAGATCTCAGGTCGGGGTATCATCAGCTAAGAGTCAGAGAACGTGGCATACCGAAAACAACTTTCAGAACTCGATATGGTCACTATGAGTTCGTGGTTATGTCCTTTGGACTCACTAATGCCCCCACAACTTTCATGGACCTAATGAACAAAGTCTTCAAGCAGTATCTAGACATGTTCGTCATTGTGTTCATTGATGACATTTTGGTATATTCCTGAAATGAGGAAGAACATGCTAATCACCTGAGGATAGTGCTTCAGACGCTCACAGACCACCAATTGTTCACAAAATTCAGCAAATGCGAATTATGGTTGAAGTCTGTAACTTTCCTTGGTCACTTTGTCTCGGGTGAGGGTATTTAGGTAGATCCTCAAAAGAAAGCAACGGTGAAAGACTGGACAAAACCTACTTCTCCAACCAAAATTAGAAGTTTCTTGGGTCTAGTATGTTATTACCGACGTTTTGTGGAAGGTTTTTCCTCTATTGCATCTCCTCTGACTAGGTTGACTCAGAAAAAGATGAAATTTCAATGGTCAGACACGTGTGAGAAGAGTTTCTAGGAGTTAAAAACTCGATTCACTACCGCTCCACTGTTATCCTTGCCGGAAGGAACAGATGGGTTCGTGGTGTATTCTGACACTTCCAGAGTTGGACTTGGTTGCATTTTGATGCAACGGGGTAAGGTGATAGCTTGCGCCTCAAGACAACTCAAGGCTCATTAAAAGAACTATCCGACTCATGACCTTGAGTTGGCAGCAGTGGTGTTTGCGTTGAAAATATGGATGCATTACCTTTATGGGGCTCACGCGAATATTTTCACCGATCACAAGAGCCTTCAGTATGTGTTCGGTCAGAAAGACTTGAATCTTCATTAGAGAAGGTGGTTGGAGCTATTGAAGGATTATGACATGAGTGTGCTAAACCACCAAGTAAGGTCAATGTGGTGGCTGATGCCCTAATAGGATGTCCATGGGGAGCGTTGCTCATGTTGGAGAGGGCAGAAAAGAACTGGCAAAAGATATTCACAGGTTAGCTCGGTTGGAAGTGCAGTTGGTCGATTCAGCTGAGGGCGGAGTAGTTGTCACAGCCCACCCTGGAGGGTATGACGGGCACCTGGTGCCTGCTAGACTCTGGACTGCTAGATGGTCCAGCCTAAGAACGTCTGGTGCTTTTGTCTGGCCCTGGCTCTATTCCAAGAAACCAACCGGCTATATAACGGCTGTAAACACAGCCTCCGGCCAACTGGCCTATAGCCACCTGTACCTGCACTATCAGCTAACCAGAACACATTCAATATAGGGAAACCTATGCGGGCCGTCGAGGCCACCATGCTGTCTAGTTATCTGTAACTCAATAATGAAATACTGGAAAGCTACGTGACCGGTAAGGTCACCACTACTGTCAAGCTATGGCCCCACACGACCAACACAAAAGAAGTAGAAGTACTAACAGCTATACAATTGCACGGCCTCACACGACCGGCTCAACTGACCACAGGAAAATATATACAGACTGCAAGCCTCTAGGAATAACAATAGAAATGATCGGGACAGGGCCCCGACCTACCCGTACTGTACAATAAAAGAAAATGAAATACACCTCTGGAATTCAGTCTCCGGATGACAGGAGCTGAATACTCGATCGCTGACAGGAATCACGAGGGATCGCCTCCTCGTCTATGAGTACCTGCAGGCAAGTAATGCAGTGCCCCACCGGGCGTCAGTACCACTGGTACTGAGTATGTAAAGCAATAACTGAAAGAGATATCCGAAAACAACAATACAACTGATGAAACTGAAATAGGAAGAAAAAAATTAACTGTCTGATAATGTAGAACTATGCCTACTCTTAACTATACTGGAAGGAGTAGGAGTCATACCTGGAGATGTATCGTTCTACTGTCGATCTACTCGTATCTAATGTGACATGGCATAACATGACATAACATAACATAGCATACACAAACCTTACCCGGCCCCCATAAGCCGGGAGGTATAACCAGCACAAAATCTATACCCCTACCCCGATTATCCCATCTCCTAAAGTAACTATAAGCATTCTGCCGGTCCCCTGGGTATGCACTTGGGCTCGCTGAGCCCCCGACTATAACTGTACCTGAGTCTGGAGGACTCCTGAATCAACACCCGGGCGTATCCGCTCGACAGGGGTGTGTAAGGGTCGACCAAGGCACAATATGGGGAAAACTGGCATGCCATCTTCGTCCAAGCAGGGGACGGCATGCCACTCCGTAGAGCGATGTATCCTCGTCCTCTAGCGGACGAGTCGATACAGCTATTAACCCTGGGGCGGTCAGGGATGCTAGGTAATCCAACCCTAAGACAATACAGTGGTCTCAACTAGTAATACTATCTGCATATATCACATGCTGAAGCTAATAATTATAATGTATCTGTGTCTACTGCATGCTGAACTAGTGATAGCGATATGTATGTACTTAATTCATCCTGAGACTGATAATAGTGTATATGTACAAATATAATCTTCTGCCATACTGTACTGTATACTGAGTTTCTGTAATAACATGATTTACTATTTCTGACATGCTTCCTAAACTTCATTTTTAACCTATCATTCTATTTCTGAGATGCCTTACAGATATTACATTGTTTTACTGGGTTTCAACTGAATACGATAATATCCTAACATTCTGTATTACATCACATACTGAGCATGCTGTGCAGTTCCTAACACTTGTATTAGAATCTATATCGTGCTAGCAAGTTTCATGCTAATTATAACATAATGCTTCTAATATCGTACCAACATTCGTAATAAACATAACACATGACTTCTGAATATTCTACTGGCCTTTAAATTACTTTACTATACCGAGCTTACTAACTTGCCGAGGAAACTAGCTTTACATACCTTATCCTCGACTATCCGTCTTTCGGATGAGGCTCGGCCAATACTTCAACTATTTCTCCCAACTGCATTCATAAATATGTCAATTAATACTAAATATAGCTTTATTTTAAAGAACAACGTCACTTTCGATATAATTTATAGCCCAAACTTAGGCTTATCGAAAGACGGTCGAAAGCTCGCTATTTTTCAGAGGTCCAGAAGGGAGAAATATTCACTTCATAGCTAGGAACACATAGACACTAGTTTGGAGCAATTCTACTTACCTTAGCTAGGTAGCTCGACGATTCGTCGACCGTATTTCACGAAACTAAATCCGTAGGAATGCTCTCTGCTGCTAAATACCTCAGTATCTGAGGTTAATTTGAGTTTGGGCAACGTTTGGCAGCGTAATCAGACGAAATTATATTACCCCCTTCGTTCTCTCCTCTCCTCTGGTTTTTCCTCTCTGTTTCACTGGAAATTTATAAGTTTAAATGAATTAAAACCGAAGTGGGGCTTTATATACTTGGGCCTGGACAAGACCAACGTGTCACGGAGCCAACGCGGAGGCTTCACCTCCGTGACACGCTGCCTTCGCGGAGGGGCTCTGCCTCGGCTCCTCCCGCGATGGTTCGACAGGTTATCCGTCCGATCCTTTCCCGGGCCTTCCTCTAGCACGTATGGCTTTCAAATATGCCTAACCACCGTGCGAATAGGCCACCTAGGTGTCGAAAATCTTATGGGGTATAACATTCTCCCCCCCTTAAGAACATTCGTCCTCGAATGGAAGCTGCTGTCTAGAGGACTTCTCAATTTACTCTTTTTTTGAAAAAGAAATTTCGGCAGAGTCTCCCCTGTAATATGGACTATACCAAAAACCTGAAATGCAGAAATGTCCAACACAGGTACTGCATGCAATATTTTAAGGTTCACTGGATGGTTATGTATCAATCTTTCTCATTTATATACAACCATAAGGTACTACATAAGTAATATTACGGACATACCTGTCACCTGACTAGGCCTGAAATAGGTGAGGATATCTAACTTTCATATCTTCTTCAGTTTCCCACGTCATCTCCTCACAGTTCCTGTTACGCCACAATACTTTGACAGACGCAATATCTTTAGTCCTCAATCTGCGAATCTGTCTGTCTAAGATAGCTATTGGAACCTCTTCATATGCTAACTCTTCTGTGACTTGGACATCCTGAACTGGAACAACTGTGGAAGGGTCTCCTACGAACTTCCTCAACATAGATACATGGAATACTGGTGAACAGATGCTAACTCCGGAGGCAAGTTCAATTCGTATGCAACTCGGCTTCGTATGCAACTCGGCCTATCCTTCGCCGAATCTGATATGGCCCAATGAATCTCGGGCTAAGCTTGCCTTTCTTGCCAAATCTCATCACCCCTTTCATCGGAGACACTTTCAGATATACCCAGTCATTTACCGCAAATTCTAGATTTCTGTGCCGCATATCTGCATAAGACTTCTGGCGGCTCTGAGCAGTCAGCAGGCGTTCTCTGATAAGCTTTATCTTCTCCTCTGACTGTTGAATGATGTCTGGCCCAATCAACACTGATTCCCCCACTTCAAACCAGCCTACCGGCGATCTACATTTTCGCCCATATAATGCTTCAAAAGGCGCCATCTGGATGGCTGAATGGTAGCTGTTATTATAAGCAAATTCAATTAACGGCAAATGCTCATCCCATCTACCACTGAAATCTAGCACACACGCTCGTAGCATATCTTCGAGCGTTTGGATAGTACGCTCAGCCGTCCCATCTGTCTGAGGGTGGAATGCTGTGCTCAAATTGATCTGCGTTCCCAAACCCCTCTGGAACGACTGCCAGAATCTAGCTGTAAACTGTGCTCCCCTATCTGAAATGATGGATACCGGCACTCCATGTAATCTAACTATTTCTCTGATATATAATTTGGCATAATTCTCAGCCGAGAAGGTAGCCTTCACTGGCAGGAAATGAAGTGATTTTGTCAGCCTGTCAACTATTACCCAAATGGAATCATTTCTGCGTCTGGTACGGGGTAACCCTATTACAAAATCCATGTTTATCGCTTCCCATTTCCATGTAGGCACCATTATATCTTGCGTCAAACCGCTCGGTTTCTGGTGCTCCGCTTTCACCTGCTGACAGTTAGGACATCTAGATACAAATTCAGCTATTTCAGCTTTCATACCTGGCCACCAGTAGATGTCTCTGATGTCGTGGTACATTTTCGTTGCTCCTGGATGGAGGGAATAGCGAGCGCAATGTACCTCATGCATAATCTACTGGTGAAGCCCTGAAACATTCGAAACACAAAGGCGGCCCTTACAGCGTAGCACATCATCCTCAGTCATTTGGAAATCTGACTCCTTACCTTCCTGAACTCTATCTCTGAGCTGGACTAAGTCAGGGTCCTCGTACTGTCGTTCTTTTACCTAGGTAACTAATGATGACACAACAGAATTCTGAATTACTGCTCTATTATTTTCTGTTTCTATTACTCGAACGGCTAAACCAGCTAGCTGATGAATTTCCTTGGCTAACTCCCGCTTCTCAGGTCGCAAATACACCAAACTCCCCATTGACTTACGGCTCAGGGCATCTGCCACTACATTAGCTTTTCCCGGGTGATACAGAATGTTCACATCATAATCTTTTAACAACTCCAACCAGCGACGTTGCCGCAGATTCAACTCCCTCTGAGTGAAGATGTACTGTAGGCTCTTGTGATCTGTAAAAATATCAACATGGATGCCATACAGGTAATGCCTCCACATCTTCAAGGCGTGGATCACTGCGGCTAATTCCAGGTCGTGGGTAGGGTAATTCTTTTCGTGTTTCCTCAGCTGTCTGGAAGCGTATGCAATCACTTTACCATGCTGCATCAACACACAACCTAACCCGACGCCTGATGCGTCGCAATACACCGAATAACCTTCTGTACCCTCCGGCAACGCTAACACTGGGGCGGAGGTTAATCTGTCTTTCAGTTCCTGGAAGCTCTGCTCGCATGCCTCTGTCCACTGAAACTTTGCTGCTTTCTGTGTCAGTTTAGTCAGAGGTGCCGCAATAGTCGAGAACCCTTCAACGAACCTCCTGTAATATCCTGCTAACCCCAGAAAGCTACGAACTTCAGTCGGAGTGGTAGGCCTAGGCCATGATTTAACTGCTTCTATTTTTTTCTTGTCAACTTGTATACCAGCATCCGACACAATATGCCCTAAAAAGGCTACTGAGTTAAGCCAGAATTCACACTTAAAAAATTTAGCATATAACTGGCGGTCCCTGAGGATCTGGAGCACTGCCCGCAAATGAGTCCGGTGATCTGCTTCAGAGCGAGAATACACTAGAATGTCATCAATGAATACTATCATGAACAAGTCCAGGAAGGGTCTGAAAATACTGTTCATCAGGTCCATGAAGATTGCCGGGGCATTCGTTAACCCGAAGGACATGACAAGAAATTCAAAATGTCCATATCGAGTCCTGAACGCTGTCTTAGGAATATCCCTCTCACGTACTCGAACCTGGTGATATCTAGACCGCAGGTCAATCTTAGAAAAGTATCTGGCTCCCTGCAACTGATCAAATAAGTCATCAATTCTGGGAAGCGGGTACTTGTTCTTTACTGTAACTTTGTTCAGTTGCGGTAATCTATGCACATACGGAGTGAGCCATCTTTCTTTCTTACAAACAGAACTGGCGCACCCCACCGAGAAGTACTAGGCCGGATAAAACCTTTATCCAACAAGTCTTTCAGCTGCTCCTTCAATTCTCTGAGCTCTGCAGGAGCCATGCGATAAGGAGGAATCGATATCGGCTGGGTGCCTGGTAATAAATCAATAGCAAAGTCTATTTCCCTTTCTGGGGGAATACCAGGTAACTCATCCGGAAAGACATTAGGGAATTCATTCACTACCGGAACAGACTGGAGTGTCGAAAATTCTGCTTGGACATCCTGAACTCTGACCAGATGGTAAATACATCCCTTAGATATCAACTTTCTCGCCTGAAGGTAGGAAATAAACCTACCTTTTGGCCTCGCGGTGCTGCCCTTCCACTCCCGCACTACTTCTCCTAGGAAGTGGAATCGGACCGTCTTGGTCCAACATTCGACATTGGCAAAGCACGGTACTAACCAATCCATACCCATTATGGCATCGAAGTCTATCATCTCTAACTCGACCAGATCTACTGTGGTTTGACGGTCAGCAACCTCTACGGTACACCCGCGGTAGATTCTGCTAGCTATGATAGAGTCACCGACGGGCGTGGATACTAAAAAGAGCTACTGCAATAATTCTGGTGCAATATTGAACTTTTGTGCCACAAATGGAGTAATGTAGGACAAAGTAGACCCTGGATCAATCAATACATAAGCAGGGTGTGAGCAAATAGTTAGCATACCTTTCACAACATCCGGTGACGCTTATGAATCTTGCCTCCCTGGTAAGGCATATGTGCGGCTTGGACCCGCACCTGTACTGGAGGCCTCTGATCTGCCCCGACCCCTGCCTGCTGAAACTGAGGGCCTGCGCCCTACCGAGGATGCTGTGGCTCGTGACCCTGTAGATGCCCTATCTTGTCTATCCCGGTCCTCTCGACCTCTGGCTGGGCAATCTTTCATCAAATGGCCTTCTTGGACAAAAATATAACATGCAGTGGAGCCATACCTGCATGCTCCAGGATGGCGTCGGCTGCATATGGGGAAAAGTGGTAGGGTATACCTACTCTGCTCCGCCCTCCTCTGTAATGGTGAATCTGCCATCTGCGAGCCTCTACCAGTCTTTGACTGCCCCCTGCGGCTGAATCTACCCCCCTGCGGCTGTGGCGGAGGCGGGGGCCTGGGCGGCCTATCTAACAATCGTGGCCTGGGTCCTCCTCGAGCCTCCCTCTGTAACTCAACTGGCCTGTCCCGGCTACGCTGTTCCTGACTGGCCCTTCTGATCTCCCGATGCCGCTGTCTGATGCCCTCAATATTCTGGGCAAATGCCTGAACTCGAGAAATGTCCATGTCCTCTCGCAGTGTAGCCGTAATACAAGTCTCAACATATTCTGGATTCAACCCCATGATAAAGCGGTGTACTCTGGATGCCATGGTATCAACAAAGGCCGGTGCGTACCAGGCGAAAGATTCAAACCGCAAGGAATATTCCCGAACACTTGTGGCCCCCTGCTACAGATGTAGGAACTGGTCTACCCGGGCCTGTCGAATCTCTCGCGGAAAATAATGATCCAGAAAAGCTCCTAAGAAGCTGGACCAGGTCAGAGGGGAAACATCTCTCCCTCGGGACCTTTCCCAGCTTTCATACCACAATACGGCGATGTCCCGTAACGGAAATGCTGCCAACTCAACTGATTCTGTAGGCGTGGCATGCATAACCCTGGAAATTCTCTGCATTTGATCCAGAAAATCCTGAGGGTCCTCTGTTCGGTCCGTACCTGTAAACTGTGGGGATTCAGAGCCAAGAACTCTCGGACCCTCGAACTACCGGGCCCTCCTGACGACTCCACAACTATAGACGGCATCGGCTGACGCTGAGCAGCCATCATCTGTGCTAACATAACTACCGCACTCCTAACCTCCTGGTCGGAAGGGGTCGGTATAGGGACTGTTGGAGGTAGTGTCGCCCCAAGTGGCTCCTGATGTGGTGGAGACTGCTGAGGAGGCTGCGACGATACCTCTGTAGTGCCCTCTGATCGGGCTGTTTCTAAATGAGGGTGAGGCATCCTGCTGGTGCCTTCCCCTGCTGCAATATCTAAACTCCGGCCTGTGATAGGATGTCGCTGGTCTGACATTATCTGTAACCAAAGAATACAGTAAGCTTTTAGGGACTCAACCCTATATTGTACCGCTCTACAGCACGACTGAATAAGAATAAAAGACAACCATCCTATCATGCCTTGCAGCCCCCTACCCATAATATGTGGTGCACAACACATCCATGGACAGGACTCTACTTAGCACGACTTGCAGACTCCCTGGGATACGACCTTCTCTGATACCAAGTTTGTCACACCCCACCTTGGAGGGTATGACGGGCACCTGGTGCCTGCTAGACTCTGGACTGCTAGATGGTCCAGCCTAAGCACGTCTGGTGCTTTTGGCTGGCCCTGGCTCTATTCCAAGAAACCAACCGGCTATATAACGGCTGCAAATACAGCCTCCGGCCAACTGGCCTATAGCCACCTGTACCTGTACAATCAGCTAACCAGAACACATTCAATATAGGGGAACCTATGCGGGCCGACGAGGCCACCATGCTGTCTAGTTATCTGTAACTCAACAATGAAATACTAGAAAGCTACGTGACCGGCAAGGTCACCACTACTGTCAAGCTATGGCCCCACACGGCCAACATAAAAGAAGTAAAAGTACTAACAGCTATACAACTGCACGGCCTCACACTACCGGCTCAACTGACCACAGGGAAATATATACAGACTGCAAGCCTCTAGGAATAACAATAGAAATGATCGGGACAGGGCCCTGACCTACCCGTACTGTACAACAAAAGAAAACGAAATACACCTCTGGAATTCAGTCTCCGGATGACAGGAGCTGAATACACGATCGCTGACAGGAATCACGAGGGATCGCCTCCTCGTCTATGAGTACCTGCAGGCAAGTAATGCAGTGCCCCACCGGGCGTCAGTACCACTGGTACTGAGTATGTAAAGCAATAACTGAAAGAGATATCCGAAAACAACAATACAACTGATGAAACTGAAATAGGAAGAAAAAAATTAACTGTCTGATAATGTAGAACTATGCCTACTCTTAACTATACTGGAAGGAGTAGGAGTCATACCTGGAGATGTATCGTTCTACTGTCGATCTACTCATATCTAATGTGACATGGCATAACATGACATAACATAACATAGCATACACAAACCTTACCCGGCCCCCATAAGCTGGGAGGTACAACCAGCACAAAATCAATACCCCTACCCCGGTCATCCCATCTCCTAAAGTAACTATAAGCATTCTGCCGGTCCCCTGGGTATGCACTTGGGCTCGCTGAGCCCCCGACTATAACTGTACCTGAGTCTGGAGGACTCCTGAATCAACACCCGGGCGTATCCGCTCGACAGGGGTTTGTAAGGGCCGACCAAGGCACAATATGGGGAAAACTGGCATCCCATCATCATCCAAGCTGGGGACGGCATGCCACTCCGTAGAGCGACGTATCCTCGTCCTCTGGCGGACGAGTCGATACAGCTATTAACCCTGGGGCGGTCAGGGATGCTAGGTAATCCAACCCCAAGACAATATAGTGGTCTGAACTAGTAATACTATCTTTATATATCACATGCTGAAGCTAATAATTATAATGTATCTGTGTCTACTGTATGCTGAACTAGTGATAGCGATATGTATGTACTTAATTCATGCTGAGACTGATAATAGTGTATATGTACAAATATAATCTTCTGCCACACTGTACTGTATAATGAGTTTCTGTAATAACATGATTTACTATTTCTGACATGCTTCCTAAACTTCATTTTTAACCTATCATTCTATTTCTGAGATGCCTTACAGATATTACATTATTTTACTGGGTTTCAACTGAATACGATAATATCCTAACATTCTGTATTACATCACATACTGAGCATGCTGTGCAGTTCCTAACACTTGTATTAGAATCCATATCGTGCTAGCAAGTTTCATGCTAATTATAACATAATGCTTCTAATATCGTACCAACATTCGTAATAAACATAACACATGACTTCTGAATATTCTACTAGCCTTTAAATTAATTTACTATATCGAGCTTACTAACTTGCCGAGGAAACTAGCTTTACATACCTTATCCTCGACTATCCGTCTGTCGGACGAGGCTCGGCCAATACTTCAACTATTTCTCCCAACTGCATTCATAAATATGTCAATTAATAATAAATATAGCTTTATTTTAAAGAACAACGTCACTTTCGATATAATTTATAGCCCAAACTTAGGCTTATCGAAAGACGGTCGAAAACACGCTATTTTTCAGAGGTCCAGAAGGTAGAAATATTCACTTCACAGCTAGGAACACATAGACACTAGTTTGGAGCAATTTTACTTACCTTAGCTCGGTAGCTCGACGATTCGTCGACTGTATTTTACGAAACTAAATCCGTAGGAATGCTCTCTGCTGCTAAATACCTCAGTATCTGAGGTTAATTTGAGTTTGGGCAATGTTTGGCAGCGTAATCGGACGAAATTATATTACCCCCTTCGTTCTCTCCGCTCCTCTGATTTTTCCTCTCTGTTTCACTAGAAATTTATAAGTTTAAATGAATTAAAATCGAAGTGGGGCTTTATATACTTGGGCCTGGACAAGGCCAACGTGTCACGGAGCCAACGCAGAACCTTCATCTCCGTGACACGCTGCCATTGCGGAGGGGCTCTGCCTCGGCTCCTCCCGCGATGGTTCGACAGGTTATCCGTCCGATCCTTTCCCGGGCCATCCTCTAGCACGTATGACTTTCAAATATGCCTAACCACCATGCGAATAGGCCACCTAGGTGTCGGAAATCATACGGGGTATAACAGAGTAGGAGTCATACCTGGAGATGTATCATTCTACTGCCGATTTACTCGTATCTAATGTAACATGGCATAACATAACATAACATAACATAGCACACACAAACCTTACCCGGCCCCCATAAGCCGGGAGGTACAACCAGCACAAAGTCTATACCCCTACCCCGGTCATCCCATCTCCTATAATAGCTATAAGCATCCTACCGGTCCCCTGGGTATGCACTTGGGCTCGCTGAGCCCCTGACTATAACTGTACCTGAGTCCGGAGGACTCCTGAATCAACACTCGGGCGTATCCGCTCGATAGGGGTGTGTAAGGGCCGACCAAGGCACAATATGGGGAAAACTGGCATCCCATCTTCGTCCCCTGTGGGACGGCATGCCACTCCGTAGAGCGACGTATACTCGTCCTCTGGCGAATGAGTCGATACAGCTATTAACCCTGGGGCGGTCATGGATGCTAGGTGATCCAACCCCAAAACAATACAATGGTCTCGACTAGTAATACTATCTGCATATCCCACATACTGAAGCTAATAGTAGTAAAGTATTTGTACATACTGTGTGCTGAACTAGTGATAGTAATATGTACGTACTTAATACATGCTGAGACTGATAATAGTATATATGTATAAATATAATCTCCTGCCATACTGTACTGAGTCTAATGCTGAACAAGGTATAGTTTTTCTGCTGAAAACCATGCTGTATACTGAGTTTCTGTAGTAACATGATTTACTATTTCTGACATGCTTTCTAAACTTCATTTTAACCTATCATACTACTTCTGAAATGCCTTACAGATATTACATTGTTTTACTGGGTTTCAACTGAATACGATGATATCCTAACATTCCGTACTACATCACATACTAAGCATGCTGTGTAGTTCCTAACACATGTATTAGAATCTATATCGTGCTAGCAAGTTTCGTGCTAATTATAACCTGATGCTTCTAATATCGTACCAACATTTGCAACAAACATAATACATGACTTCTGAACATTCTACTGGCCTTTAAATTACTTTACTATACCGAGATTACTAACTTGCCTAGGAAACTAGCTTTACATACCTTATCCTCGAACTATCCGTCTGTCGGATGAGACTCGGCCAACACTTTAACTATTTCTCCCAACTACATTTATAAATATGTCAATTAATACTAAATATAGCTTTATTTTAAAGAACAACGTCACTTTCGATATAATTTATAGCCTAAACTTAGGCTTATCGAAAGATGGTCGAAAACTCGCTATTTTTCAGAGGTTCAGAAGGGAGAAATATTCACTTCACAGCTAGGAACACATAGACACTAGTTTGGAGCAATTTTACTTACCTTAGCTCGGTAGCTCGATGATTCGTCGGCCGTATTTCACGAAACTAAATCCGTAGAAATGCTCTCTGCTGCTAAATACCTCAGTATCTGAGGTTAATTTGAGTTTGGACGACGTTTGGCAGCGTAATCGGACGAAATTATATTACCCCCTTCGTTCTTTTCTCTCCTCTGATTTTTCCTCTCTGTTTCACTGGAAATTTTATAAGTTTAAATGAATTAAAATCGAAGTGGGGCTTTATATACTTGGGCCTGGACAAGGCCAACGTGTCACGGAGCCAACGCGGAGGCTTCAGCTCCGTGACACGCCGCCATCGCGGAGGGGCTCTGCCTCGGCTCCTTCCGCGATGGTTCGACAGGTTTCTTGTCCGATCTTTTCCCGGGCCTTCCTTTAGCACGTATGGCCTACAAATACACTTAACCAATGTGCGAATAGGTCGTCTAGGTGCTGGAAATCCTACGGGGTATAACATTCTCCCCCCCTTAAGAACATTCGTCCTCGAATGTAAACTTTTATTTAGAGGACTTCTCAACTTACTATCTAGAAAAATTTCGGCAGAGTTTCCCCTGTAATATGTACTATAGCAAAAACCTAAAATGCAGAAAAGTCCAACACAGGTACTGCACGCAATACTTTAAGATTCACTGGATGGCCAAGTATCAATCTTTCTCATTTATATACACACAACCATAAGTAATAATACGGACATACCTGTCTCCTGACTAGACCTGGAATAGGTGAGGATATCTAGCTTTCATATCTTCTTCAGCTTCCCACGTCATCTCCTCACGGTTCCTGTTACGCCACAATACTTTGACAGACGCAATATCTTTAGTCCTCAACCTGCGAATCTGTCTGTCTAAGATAGCTACTGGAACCTCTTCATATGCTAACTCTTCTGTGACCTGGACATCCTGAACTGGAACAACCGTGGAAGGGTCTCCTACGAACTTCCTCAACATGGATACATGGAATACTGGGTGAACAAATGCTAACTTCGGAGGCAAGTTCAATTCGTACGCAACTCGGCCTATTCTTCGCTGAATCTGATATGGCCCAATGAATCTCGGGCTAAGCTTGCCTTTCTTGCCAAATCTCATCACCCTTTTCATCGGAGACACTTTCAGGTATACCCAGTCATTTACCATAAATTCTAGATTTCTGCGCCGCATATCTGTATAAGACTTCTGGCGGCTCTGAGCAGTCAGCAGGCGTTCTCTGATAAGCTTTACCTTCTCCTCTGACTGTTGAATGATGTCTGGCCCAATCAACGCTGATTCCCCCACTTCAAACCAGCCTACCGGCGATCTACATTTTCGCCCATATAATGCTTCAAAGGGCGCCATCTGGATAGCTGAATGATAACTGTTATTATAAGAAAATTCAATCAACGAAAGATGCTCATCCCAGCTACCCCCAAAATCTAGTACACACGCTCGTAGCATATCTTCGAGCGTTTGGATAGTCCACTCAGCCTGCCCATCTGTCTGAGGGTGGAATGCTGTGCTCAAATTAATCTGCGTTCCCAAACCCCTCTGGAACGACTGCCAGAATCTAGCTGTAAACTGTGCTCCCCTATCTGAAATGATGGATACCAGCACTCCATGTAATCTAACTATTTCTCTGATATATAATTCGGCATAATCCTCAGCCGAGAAGGTAGCCTTCACTGGCAGGAAATGAGCTGATTTTGTCAGCCTGTCAACTATTACCCAAATGGAATCATTTCTGCGTCTGGTACGGGGTAACCCTGTTACAAAATCCATATTTATCGTTTCCCATTTCCACGTAGGCACCGTTATATCTTGCGTCAGACCGCCCGGTTTCAGGTGCTCCGCTTTCACCTGCTGACAGTTAGGACATCTAGATACAAATTCAGCTATTTCAGCTTTCATACCTGGCTACCAGTAGATGTCTCTGATGTCGTGGTACATTTTCGTTGCTCATGGATGGAGGGAATAGCGGGCGTAATGTACTTCATGCATAATCTGCTGGCGAAGCCCTGAAACATTCGGAACACAAAGGCGGCCCTTACAGCGTAGCACATCATCCTCAGTCATTTGGAAATCTGACTCCTTACCTTTCTGAACTCTATCTCTGAGCTGGACTAAGTCAGGGTCCTCGTACTGTCGTCCTTTTACCTCCGTAACTAATGAGGACACAACAGAATTCTGAATTACTGCTCTATTATATTTTGTTTCCATTATTCCAACGGCTAAACCAGCTAGCTGATGGACTTCCTTGGCTAGCTCCCGCTTCTCAGGTCGCAAATACGCCAAACTCCCCATTGACTTACGGCTCAGGGCATCTGCCACTACATTAGCTCTTCCCGGGTGATAGAGAATATTTACATCATAATCTTTCAACAATTCTAACCAGCGACGCTGCCGCAGATTTAACTCCCTCTGTGTGAAAATATACTGCAGGCTTTTATGATCTGTAAAGATGTCTACGTGGACGCCATACAGATAATGCCTCAAAATCTTTAGGGCGTGGATCACTGCGGCCAATTCCAGGTCATGGGTCGGATAGTTCTTTTCGTGTTTCCTCAGCTGTCTGGAAGCATAAGCAATTACCCTACCATGCTGCATCAACACACAACCCAGTCCCAAACCTGAAGCGTCGCAATACACCGCGTACCCATCTGTTCCCTCTGGCAATGCTAAAACTGGGGCGGAGGTCAGTCTATCTTTCAATTCTTGGAAACTCTGCTCACATGCCTCCGTCCACTGAAATTTTGCTGCTTTCTGTGTTAGCTTTGTCAGAGGTGCTGCTATAGTGGAGAATCCTTCAACAAATCTCCGATAATATCCTGCTAAACCCAGGAAACTACGAACCTCGGTCGGAGTGGTGGGTCTAGGCCATGTCTTGACCGCCTCTATTTTCTGTGTGTCTACCTGTATACCAGCATCCGACATGATATGCCCCAAAAAGGCAACTGAGTTCAGCCAGAACTCACACTGAGAAAACTTGGCGTACAACTGACGGTCTCTAAGGATCTGGAGTACTGTTCGTAAATGGTTCTGGTGATCTGTCTCTGAACGAGAATATACTAAGATATCATCGATAAATACTATCACGAACAGATCCAAATACGGTCTGAATATGCTGTTCATCAGATCCATAAAAACTGCGGGAGCATTCGTCAGCCCAAAAGACATGACCAGAAATTCAAAGTGACCATACCTGGTCCTGAAAGCAGTCTTTGGAATGTTCTTTTCATGAACCCGGACCTGGTGATATCCGGACCTCAGATCTATCTTAGAAAAACATCTGGCCCCCTGCAACTGGTCAAACAAGTCATCAATTCTAGGAAGCGGGTACTTGTTCTTTACTGTAACTTTGTTCAGTTGCCGGTAATCTATGCACATACGGAGTGAGCCATCTTTCTTTCTTACAAACAGAACTGGCGCACCCCACGGAGAAGTACTAGGCCGGATAAAACCTTTATCCAACAAGTCTTTCAGCTGCTCCTTTAATTCTCTGAGTTCTGCAGGAGCCATACGATAGAGAGGAATTGATATCGGCTGAGTGCCTGGTAACAAGTCAATAGCAAAATCTATCTCCCTTTCTGGGGGAATAGCAGGTAACTCATCAGGAAACACATCAGGAAACTCGTTCACTACCGGAACAGACTGGAGTGTCGGAGATTCTGCTGGGACATCCTGAACTCTGACCAGATGGTAAATACACCCCTTAGATATCAATTTCCTCGCCTGAAGATAGGAAATAAACCTACCTTTTGGCGTAGCGGTGCTGCCCTTCCACTCCAGCACTGCTTCTCCTGGAAAGTGGAATCGGACCGTCTTGGTCCAACATTCGACATTGGCAAAGCACGACACTAGCCAATCCATACCCATTATGGCATCGAAGTCTATCATTTCTAACTCGACCAGACCCACTGTGGTCTGACGGTCGACAACCTCTACTGTACCTCCCCGATAAATTCAGCTAGCCACGATCGAGTCACCGACGGGCGTGGATACTAAAAAGGGCTGCTGCAATAATTCTGGTGCAATACTAAACTTTCGTGCCACAAATGGAGTAATATAGGACAAAGTAGACCCTGGATCAATCAACACATAAGCAGGGTGCGAGCAGATAGTTAACATACCTGTCACAACATCAGGCGACGCTTCTGAATCCTGCCTCCCTGGTAAGGCATATGTGCGGCTTGGACCCGCACCTGCACTGGAGGCCCCTGATCTGCCCCGACCCCTGCCTGCTGAAACTGAGGGCCAGCGCCCAGTCGAGGATGCTGTAGCTCGTGACCCTGCAGATGCCCTATCCTGTCTATCTCGGTCCTCTTGGCCTCTGGCTGGGCAATCTTTCATCAAATGGCCTTCTTGGCCACAAATATAACATGCAGTGGAGCCATACCTGCATGCTCCAGGATGGCGTCGACTGCATATAGGGTAAAGTGGTAGGGTATACCTACTCTGCTCCGCCCTCCTCTATAATGGTGAATCTACCACCTGCGAGCCTCTACCAGTCTCTGACGGCCCCCTGCAGCTGAATCTACCCCCCTGCGGCTGTGGCGGAGGCGGGGGCCTGGGCGGCCTGTCTAACAATCGTGGCCTGGGTCCTCCCCGAGCCTCCCTTTGTAACTCAACTGGCCTGTACCGGCGGCACTGTTCCTGATTGGCCCTTCCAATCTCCCGGTGCCGCTGTCTGATGCCCTCAATATTCTGGGCGAATGCCTGAACTCGAGCGATGTCCATGTCCTCTCGCAGTGTAGCCGTAATACAAGTCTCAACATATTCTGGATTCAACCCCATGATAAAGCGGTGTACTCTGGATGCCATGGTATCAACAAAGGCCGGTGCGTACCGGGCCAAAGAATCAAACCGCAAGGAAAATTCCCGAACACTCATGGCCCCCTGCTCCAAATGTAGGACCTGGTCTACCCGGGCCTGTCGAATCTCCCGCGGCAAATAGTGATCCAGAAAAGCTCCTGAGAAGCTGGACCAGGTCGGAGGGGAAACATCTCTCCCTCGGGACCTTTCCCAGCTTTCATACCACAATACGGCGATGTCCCGTAACCGAAATGCTGCCAACTCAACTGATTCTGTAGGCGTGGCATGCATAACCCTGAAAATTCTCTGCATTTGATCCAGAAAATCCTGAGGGTCCTCTGTCCGGTCCGTACCTATAAACTGTGGGGGATTCAGAGCCAAAAATTCTCGGACCCTCGAACTACCGGGCCCTCCTGACGACTCCGCAACTGTAGACGGCATCGGCTGACACTGAGCAACAATCATCTGTGCTAACATAACTACCGCACTCCTAACCTCCTGGTTGGAAGGTGTCGGTATAGGGACTGCTGGAGGTAGTGTCGCCCCAAGTGGCTCCTGATGTGGTGGAGACTGCTGAGAAGGCTGGGACGATGCCTCTGTAGTGCCCTCTGATCGGGGTATTTCTAAACGAGGGTGAGGCATCCTGCTGGTGCCTTCCCCTGCTGCAATATCTAAACTCCGGCCTATGATAGGATGTCGCTGGTCTGACATTATCTGTAACCAAATAATACAGTAAGCTTTTAGGGACTCAACCCTATATTGTACCGCTCTACAACATGACTGAATAAGAATAAAAGACAACCATCCTATCATGCCTTGCAGCCTCCTATCCATATTATTTGGTGCACAACACATCCATGGACAGGACTCTACTTAGCACGGCTTGCAGACTCCCTGGGATACGACCTGCTCTGACACCAAGTTTGTCACACCCCACCTTGGAGGGTATGACGGGCACCTGGTGCCTGCTAGACTCTGGACTGCTAGATGGTCCAGCCTAAGCACGTCTGGTGCTTTTGGCTGGCCCTGGCTCTATTCCAAGAAACCAACCGGCTATATAATGGCTGTAAACACAGCCTCCCGCCAACTGGCCTATAGCCACCTGTACCTGCACTATCAGCTAACCAGAACACATTCAATATAGGGAAACCTATGCGGGCTGACGAGGCCACCATGCTGTCTAGTTATTTGTAACTCAACAATGAAATACTGGAAAGCTACGTGACCGGCAAGGTCACCACTACTGTCAAGCTATGGCCCCACACGGCCAACACAAAAGAAGTAGAAGTACTAACAGCTATACAATTGCACGGCCTCACACGACCGGCTCAACTGACCACAGGGAAATTTATACAGACTGCAAGCCTCTAGGAAAAACAATAGAAATGATCGGGACAGGGCCCCAACCTACCCGTACTGTACAATAAAAGAAAATGAAATACACCTCTGGAATTCAGTCTCTGGATGACAGGAGCTGAATACTCGATCGCTGATAGGAATCACGAGGGATCGCCTCCTCGTCTATAAGTACCTGCAGGCAAGTAATGCAGCGCCCCACCGGGCGTCAGTACCACTGGTACTGAGTATGTAAAGCAATAACTGAAAGAAATATCTGAAAACAACAATACAACTGATGAAACTGAAATAGGGAGGAATAGATTCACTGTCTGATAATATAAATTATGACTACTCTTAACTATACTGGAGGGAGTAGGAGTCATACCTGGAGATGTATCGTTCTACTGCTGATTTACTCGTATCTAATGTAACATGGCATAACATAACATAACATAACATAGCACACACAAACCTTACCCGCCCCCCATAAGCCGGGAGGTATAACCAGCACAAAGTCTATACCCCTACCCCGGTCATCCCATCTCCTATAATAGCTATAAGCATCCTGCCGGTCCCCTGGGTATGCACTTGGGCTCGCTGAGCCCCTGACTATAACTGTACCTGAGTCCGGAGGACTCCTGAATCAACACCAGGGCGTATCTGCTCGACAGGGGTGTGTAAGGGCCGACCAAGGCACAATATGGGGAAAACTGGCATCCCATCTTCGTCCCCTGTGGGACGGCATGCCACTCCGTAGAGCGACGTATCCTCGTCCTCTGGCGAACGAGTCGATACAGCTATTAACCCTGGGGCGGTCATGGATGCTAGGTGATCCAACCCCAAAACAATACAATGGTCTCGACTAGTAATACTATCTGCATATCCCACATACTGAAGCTAATAGTAGTAAAGTATTTGTACATACTGTGTGCTGAACTAGTGATAGTAATATGTACGTACTTAATACATGCTGAGACTGATAATAGTATATATGTATAAATATAATCTCCTGCCATACTGTACTAAGTCTAATGCTGAACAAGGTATAGTTTTTCTACTGAAAACCATGCTGTATACTGAGTTTCTGTAGTAACATGATTTACTATTTCTGACATGCTTTCTAAACTTCATTTTAACCTATCATACTACTTCTGAAATGCCTTACAGATATTACATTATTTTACTGGGTTTCAACTGAATACGATGATATCCTAACATTCCGTACTACATCACATACTAAGCATGCTGTGTAGTTCCTAACACATGTATTAGAATCTATATCGTGCTAGCAAGTTTCGTGCTAATTATAACCTGATGCTTCTAATATCGTACCAACATTTGTAACAAACATAATACATGACTTCTGAACATTCTACTGGCCTTTAAATTACTTTACTATACCGAGATTACTAACTTGCCAAGGAAACTAGCTTTACATACCTTATCCTCGAACTATCCGTCTGTCGGATGAGACTCGGCCAACACTTCAACTATTTCTCCCAACTGCATTTATAAATAAGTCAATTAATACTAAATATAGCTTTATTTTAAAGAACAACGTCACTTTCGATATAATTTATAGCCTAAACTTAGGCTTATCGAAAGACAGTCGAAAACTCGCTATTTTTCAGAGGTTCAGAAGGGAGAAATATTCACTTCACAGCTAGGAACACATAGACACTAGTTTGGAGCAATTTTACTTACCTTAGCTCGGTAGCTCGACGATTCGTCGACTGTATTTTACGAAACTAAATCCGTAGAAATGCTCTCTGCTGCTAAATACCTCAGTATCTGAGGTTAATTTGTGTTTGGACGACGTTTGGCAGCGTAATCGGACGAAATTATATTACCCCCTTCGTTCTTTTCTCTCCTCTGATTTTTCCTCTCTGTTTCACTGGAAATTTTATAAGTTTAAATGAATTAAAACCGAAGTGGGGCTTTATATACTTGGGCCTGGACAAGGCCAACGTGTCACGGAGCCAACGCGGAGGCTTCACCTCCGTGACACGCCGCCATCGCGGAGGGGCTCTGCTTCGGCTCCTTCCGCGATGGTTCGACAGGTTTCTCGTCCGATCTTTTCCCGGGCCTTCCTTTAGCACGTATGGCCTACAAATACGCTTAACCAACATGCGAATAGGTCGTCTAGGTGCTGGAAATCCTACGGGGTATATAGTAGTAATGCAAAATGGGGTCAGATTCCTCGTTAGTCGTTGAAGTTAAGTCAAGGCAGGATGAAGATCCCATACTGTTTAAGATGAAAGAAGCAGTTATCAGAAAAGAAGTGGACGCTTTCTCCAAAGGGGTAGATGGTATGCTCCGTTACCAGGGCAGACTATATGTACTGGATGTAGGTGACTTGAGACAACAAATACTAGCGGAAGCACACAGTTCTAGATATTCTATCCACCCTGGTTCCACTAAGATGTACCATGATCTACGAGATATCTACTGGTGGAACGACATGAAAAGAAACATAACAGAATTTGTGGCTAAGTGCTTGAACTGCCAGCAGGTTAAGGTGGAACACTAGAGACCTGGAGGTATGACTCAGGTAATCAGAATACCCACATGAAAGTGGAAAGAAGTGAATATGGACTTTATTACAGGTCTACCTCGTACTCGCCGGCAACATGATTCAATTTGGGTGATAGTGGATCGGATGACCAAGTCAACACATTTCCTCCTAGTTAAAACTATAGACTCAGATGAGGATTATGCTAGGCTATATATCCAAGAGCTATTCAGACTGTATAGAGTGCCCTTGTCCATTATTTCTGATAGAGGTACTCAGTTCACCTCGCACTTTTAGAAGTCATTTTAGAAAGGAGAGAGTTAGAATTTGCTGAAGATTATTGGGTTTACATGAAAATTTCACCTATGAAAGGGGTGATGAGGTTTGGAAAGGAAGGGAAACTTAGTCCGAGATATGTAGGACCCTACAGGATTCTGAGGTGAATTCGCGATGTTGCATATAAGTTAGAATTACCTTCAGAGTTAGCATCTGTGTACCCAGTCTTCCATGTGTCACTATTGTAGAAGTGCAGCGGTGATCCAACTTTAGTTATGCCACTAGACAGTGTGGGAATGAAGGATAGTCTCTCTTATGAAGAGGTCCCAGTTTAGATCCTAAACCGCCAGGTTCGTAAACTGAGAAGTCTTGTGAAGGAACCAACTAGTTAAGGGAGCCACATGGGAGGCAGAAGCAGACATGATGGCAAAATACCCTCATTTATTCTCTTCCAGTTCAGTTCCAGTATCAGGTACTAAATTCCTCCTCAATACTCTATTTAGTTCCATACTCATTAGCTCTATTAAGATTTTCAATATGCAACCTGGTTGCATCAACCCTGTTGGCATGGTTAAATCAGTTTAGAGTCGGTCATTCCTTCAGAAATCAGTTCATAGTCTCAGTCTGGGAATTGCATCTCTTTTCCTAGTTTTCCAGCAGTTTTAGCCTTTATTCGAGGATGAATGGTCCCAAGGGGGAGATATTGTAACACCCCAAAACTTTCCTAGACCAAACTCAAACTCAGCAGATTAAACCAGCGATTTTTGCCTTAGAACGACTGAGACAACGAGTCATTGTCAGCTCCAACGACCCGTTATCTGGGTTGTGGTCAGCCCTGCCATGATCCTTCAGGAACCAACAGGACATGGAATGACCCGTTGTGAGGAGAAATGAGTCATTTTGTCAGTTGTTGCATTCCCAGCTTAGAACCCAGTTGATCTATCTCCAGGAACCCACGAGTCAAACAATGAGTCGTCGTTCGATATAATGACTCATGGTGTGACTCATTAGTTGGGGCTCCCAGGTACTTTTCGACCAACTCTTTCAGTGACAACGAGTGCAACAACTACCCGTTGTATCACACAATGAGTCGTTGTGTCCACCTGTGGTGACAAGTCCAGAAATCCTCAGATTTTTCCAATGGAGACGACGAGTCGATACAAAAACCCATTGGTTCAACCAACGAGTCATTGTGTCACTCATTTTTGGGTCTCCCGGGTTTTTCTGCTAGTGACAACAGGAAGAACCAATGACCCGTTAGTTCTTCCAATGAGTTATGGTCCCTGCCCATTGCCATTTCTAACAAGCCAAGAATCCAAGCTAGGACCAACAACTGGTCCCAACGAGTCGTAGTGTCAACCAATAACTCATTGTGTGGCTCTTTGGTCCCCTGTTGGGTAGTTTTCCAGACTTTTTCCCGAGGTTATTTTTGTAACTTCCCAACTTTTAATCCCTAAACTATTCTATTTTAGGTTATATTCAGGAAATTTAGAGGGGTATTCGACGTATTCCACTCATTCCTCTCTCAATACTCAAAATCTATACGAATAAACAGATAGACAGACTCCTCCTCAGATTCTCCGAATCCTTCCCAAGAAATTTGTCACCAGGTATGTGAGAATTTAGTACGGAATTGTCCTTCCCTTGTGCCCCAAAATCCATCTAAACTTTCTTATCAGTTCTAGGCCTTGAGTTTTCGAATGTGAATAAATTTTCAGCCAGATTTCGTCTATATCATGTGGAATATTATTCATGTTAATTGTAGTTATATTTCCACTATTTTTTGATTATGTTGATGCTTGTTCCTATAAATGGATTCTAGCCCTAGCTTTTGAATGCAATAAATTAGAGTCTTGCATAATTGATTAGTTATTCATATTGCTTGACTCTATCAGTGTTGGGATTCTCATATTGTTAATATCATTTGAAATCTCTTTCAGTTGCATGCTATTCCAGTTTCAGTCAGAATATTAGCATTCTTAGTATTTTTAGAAATGTCAGCTGATCAGTTATACTATAGTCTTTTCTTGAGGTGTCAGTAGTGCCTCCCAGATATAAGTTATCAGATATCAAATATTGGTTGTTATTTAGAAGGTTATGACACTTCCAGATAAGCAGCTCTGACCAATCTTAGAATTACCAGCTTCAGTTTTAGTTTGTTCTTTAGACGGTTACGACGCTTCCAGATAAGCAGCTCTGACCAGTCTTAGAACACCAGTTACAGAATCCGGTCCGATGAGACTCTTAGGGTACTTCAAGATATGTATCCCTAATTTAGTCTTGGACCCCAGTTTCGAGCTATCAGCTTAGTAATCAGACTAGGCCTATCCAGTGGGAGTAGGACTTAGCACCGACTGGACCGGGTTTCCAGCGCACCCAGGTTCCCAAAACTACATGCCACCGTAGGTTATTTTATTGGCCCTATGGCTCCAGATTTATGATCACATAGTTCATGCCTCTATACTCTGGCAAGGTATATTGGGTCCTACCGATGGGGCGTATACATCAAACTCCACATCTTGCTCACATGGTTATATGTTGGGTATAGACTCTCCCACTAGTCAGTATAATTTCAGTTTAGCTCAGTTTAGTTTAGTTCAGTTTAGCTCAGATCAGTATTTCAGATTTAGGACGTGTTTATGACCACCAGTCAGGGTCACTATTGACCATCTCAGTTGTACTTCCGTTGTATCAGTTTCCAGTATTTCAGTTGGTCATTACATGTCATTACAGTTCAGTTACTTGTTATTCATGTTTATATTATCTTTCACTTATTCAGTACATTCAAAGTACTGACGCATACCTTCTATGCTGTATCATATCATGATACATGCGTAGGATCTCAGCCCCAACATTGTTAGTAGATTCCCTAGGTGATATCAGTAACAACAGTTGGTAAGTCCTCATCTTTCAAGGACGATATTTATTTTCAGTAAATTCCTTTCATTTAGACTTTAGAGTTAGCTGGGGGCTTTTCCCAAAAACTCATCATTAGTAGATGGCTTTCAAACATAGATTCAGATGATCAGTATTGTATTTTTCTTTTAGATGTATTGATTCTTGTCAACTCAATTTTTCTTAAATGATTTATTTATTTAAAGCTTCCTCTTATGATTACTCAGTTTACTAGTGTTATGATAGACCATTTGGCTTGGGGTTACTTGTGACTCCAAGTACCGTGTCTTGTCCAGGGTTTAGACTCGGGTCGTGACAATTTTTCTCATCATGGGATATCACTACCCCTCTTCTATTCCGCTCGTTCTTAGATTTTCACTAATTCCGGTTAACAACCAATGACATGGTTAGAAGTACAGTTCTACTTATCGAAAGTATATATACCATACTCACATATATGTTTAGCTAACCAAAGTCTAACGCAAGAGTGAGTAAACCATAGCCTAACAGGGCACCAAGCTATCATCCAGACATTCCCAACTGCGAGGATGCATCTCTTTTCTAGAGCTCTTGCGGGAGTTCCTAGCTATGGAGGGTGAATCTCTACCTCCTAGCTCTTCTCCTTGTTCCCAAAAGTCTATTTTCTGTTTCTGGACATTTTTATTAAACCCTTTCGAGGGACTAGGTTTAAAAATCCAAATTAAATGAGATTGGGGAGTTTTTGTTTGCGTCGCTGCTGCAACGAAACCATTCACTGCTGCAGCGGTTCCACTACGACGGGGGAAGGTTCCGTTGCAGCAGGCATCCACCTGGGTCCACCTGTTTTGTGACCCAGCCTATTCGAACCAGTTTATCTCACGCTCTTTTATTTTTTGGAACCTCCGTTCAAAATCTCTGAAATTTAAATTCACTCGCCCTAGGATGGTCGGGGTGTTATAACGGCCGGACGGGTCGTTATATCATATACCAATTAAACATCAGTTCGTCCCTGAACGACACTATGATATTGAGACAAGGATTTTAGTCACTCCCAATTGATCCTATCCTTGGTCGGTGATTTTCCCCACTTCTATCCGGTGGCGGGGCTCTATCGATTTTATATCTGGTCTCCGAACTGGTCGCTATGGGACCCCTCCGTTGATCCTTGCGATAACATTTTCCATGTAGGTCTAGTAGTTGCTAGTGGAGCTGTAAGTCTTTGTATTATTGTCTGAGACTTAGGTGCCTAACTACGTCAATTACCCCTTATTTGGGTGTTTAGGTACTCCTGATTTACCGGGCCCGATAACGTCCAAACTATGACCTTCTTTATGAAAGAGCGTAAACAGTCGTTGTATCAAAATAAATTACCCACAAGGAATGTACAATGATCGTGCAATAGTTGTATATTAACTTCAATTAATTTGCATCAATGGACAAGACAAGTAAATGAAATTTTAGGGGGATAACTTGAATCTAAACTCAGCTAAATAAAAGAGCAAGAAACCAAAATCGAGAAACAATAATGAGCAAAGGTCAGAGGTGTGATGTAGATGAGATGCCAATTGAATCGGGATTTACTAGACAATTAGGTTATAACTACATTCAAACCTCTCTATAACTATCATTCGTTATAACAACATTTCACTATAACAGTCTGATTTTCTCCAGAACTGATTTTTCATGTTATATTTTACTTCTCTATAACAACATTCTATCTATAACAGCAGTGGCGTTCATTATAGCGGTACACTCTTCATAAAATTACCCCTAAAACAACCATTCTCAAATATTGCGCAATAATATTCTATAAAAATATATTATGTGTAAATAAATATCAAAATATATATGATAATCATCAATCATCATTAACATCATGCACATAGTAAATTTCAAGTACGATATCTAAACGAAAAATATTATATTAAAATAGTGTCCACCTGTTATGGTCGTAACTTCATGAGAAAAGACTTTGATTTTTTTACATTCATAGTCTTTCTATTTTTTTTTGGTTAAAATGATTGACAGATACATTCCTTCTTCTTGGTACACAAAATCATTAAACTAGATATTTGCATACTTTATAGTTAAATGAGATATAATGTCAAATGCCAATATACGTATATAACATCACCTCACTATAACAACATAAAATTTTCAGACAAACGCTGCCACGATAGAGAGGTTTGACTGTAATATGTGTAAATAACCTTGGAAAAGATAATGCCCGATATTTTTCAACCACTTGGACACTTATTTCTCGAGTTCTTTCGAACCTGAAAGTGCAATTCAACTATTCCAATATGGTTTGGGTTAGGGGTTGAGCCATTTCTAGCCATTAACCTTTAATGGGATCATGACCATGGGTTTTGGCTATTTCTAGCCCAAACCCACATAATCAAATCCCAACCCACTGTTAACTTCTCCGCCATTACTTAATTCCTTTTTTTAAAGCCAAAATTAAGTAAACAACACCCATATTTGCAACTATGAGTAACCAACTATAGTTTTAGGAGAAATCAATAGATTTACACTAATTAAGTAATGACAAGATAAATCTAGCAATACCCAATTAAATCAAACACCCATCATCACACACCTTTAGCTATAGATTTAGCTACTCATAATTGAGAAACACAAGATCTTATTTACCAATAGACTCAATAATTTCATAATTAAGAATAAACACAATCAAACTCAAAATGTTTTTACAATGGTGGATATACCTTGCTGAAGAAGATGAAGATGAAAAAGAAAATATTCAAAACTCTATTTTATATGCAAATCTCTCTTACAAAAGTGATGGAGTATAATAATGTACTTGTACTCTAGAATATGTATAAAAGTAGGTCATAACATTCTCCTCTTTTTAGGGCTAGACCGTTTTGCCCTTTTCAGGTTCTTTTATTTGCGAGTCACCGGCAGTTCGTCGGTGTACATCCGCGGGCCATCGGTTGATCTCCTTTGTTGTCTAGTGAATTTCAGAGTAAACTAGCGATGGCATTGGCAGTTCATCGGCTGCTGTTCCGCGAGCCGCCGATTGCAATTGTTCCTCATTCTAGTGGGTGCGTGCGGTTAGCCGTCGTTTCACCGATGTCTTCCACAGGAGCGCTAGTTTCCATCTGAATCTCATTCTTTTAACTCAATTTCATGATCCTTCTCTTCAAGTTAGGTACCTGCAACATCCAAAGGAAAAAGGGCATAAAATCCAACCGAAAGACTTAAAAACTAAGCTAAACATCATGCGTAAAAGCCTAATGAGTTGGTAAATTACCAACTTATCAAACTCCCAAACTTGAAACATTGCTTGTCCTCAAGTAATGCAATTCTTTTCAATTGAGCAAATGAACAACATGTCAAATATGAATTTATGTATCAAGGTATATTGAACCTAAGACAACCCAAAAATGCTCACCAACTCAAGAAAAAAGACACCAACTCCCCCTAAAAATATGGAAAAGTTCAAGAGGCAACCACAATGCATAGGCATGATTCACAACTACTTTCATTTTGCAAAACAAGGGCATGGTTTATCCAATCAAATACACATAGCATCTCAAATCATAATCACTTCACATTCAAAGTTTTCCTTGGAGCTCACATTGCTCATGCCTCAATCACACCTTTACATTAATGCAAGTATGTCCTTAAAAGAGAGTGATGCCACTTACTACAAGAGATAATCCCGCCCTTTTTCTATCATAAAGCAATGCACATACAAGAGATTATAGAATAAGATGATCACGCTCACTCTGAAAAAAGAAATCTCCATGCACACAACTTGATCCATAGGCTTTCCCTTCGTGTAACTCACCACTAATGTAGAGCAACTACCCTCAAAATCAATTAGGACTTGAGGGTCATGATGAAGGCTAGGGGTAAGAATAGGAAATATATTTAGCTCTAGTATAGAACCTCCCTAATGCCTTTTTGTGATCACTTTTATCCTCCCCATTATACTCTTTAGATCACTCCACCTTATTCCCCCTTGTTCATCATCTTCAAATTTTTTATTTCTCAAAAGCTGTCCTTGCAGTTGTTTTGGCTCTCACATTAAGCCTTGTCTAAGCAAGAGGTAACACCATATCACCATTATTTTTATCTTTTGATGATTCAAGGCTTCTCAAGCCATAATTTCATTCATTTTGATCATAATTTGGTGCTACCTCACATTTAGGCTCATCACATTTCTCCCTTTCTTGTAAACCCCCAAAGTTAGGTTTTTGCCTTTTTTTATTGATTTTCTTATCTCTCCCTATGTCTTGGGCTTCAAGCCCCCATTATTTCCATTCATTCATCACTAGAAATTAGAGAGGATGGGTGCCAAAGAAGAGGAGTCTCACTTAGGGAAAGTTCTAGACAAGAAGAGATGCATGAGAATCATTCAAATAACCTTACCACACAAGGCATCATATCCAAAGAGTTCACACAAGTCATTATTATCACAAGATTTTTGATTTAAGACATGAGAGCATGCAAATCCACAAGCCAAACAGGGAATATGCAATGTATGACAAGAAAATGTTACATTTCGCATTTCAAATGCCCATTTTTTTCTTTCAACTTCATTTTTCATGCCACACAAGAATTTTTGGTGGTATCTCTAAAAAACGTTTCCACAAAATACAGAAAGAAATACATGTCATTTTCCTTTTAGAGAGTCACCTCACAATCTATCATTGGGAAATGTCAATCCGGTTTGACAACAAAAAGAAAAGAAAAATAAAATACTCTTTTGAAAAGAACCATGGTATGAAGAAAACTCTTGGAATTTAATTACTATCTACTATTTACAAAGGCAAAAATCAAACTTGGGTCACAAATTTAGGCAATAAGAACAAAGACCCAATCATTGGCAGTAACAACAAAGTCAATCTTTTTTTTTACTTCATTCATTCACAATTTTAACAAAACAAACAACCTGGCAAGGGCAAACATCAATCATAGCTAAAATGAGCCCAATAAAGGCTCACAACTTCATCACAAGTCAAAAAAAAAAGCCCAACAAGGACCACAAATTCATCAAAGACCACAACACTCAACTCTTCCCCAACTAAAAAATTTACAGTGTCCCTAATATATGCATGAAAAGTAAAAGGGGAAAGGACTTCCTGTTATAGTCACTCCTCATTGGCCTTATCATCATCACCGTCACCGGCTGCTTCATCCCCAACTTGGCCAACATCATCCACGTCATCCTCATCGTCACCTAAGCCCTCGAACAAATCATTGATAAGGCCTCGAGCTATGGAAGGGGCATTCATAGCTGCATCAAGAGAACTCATGTCGGTTATTTCCATAGGCATCTAACTCTTCCATTCCCAAACCTCAGTTCGGGGAGAAGTGACAGCTTCTTCCACCACATCTACATGAGTACACAGCTTGCTCAAGCTATCTTTGATTGACTTCAACTCCTTCTTGACTATTTTCATGATAAAGTCAGGGAGACTCTTAGCTAGTCGTTGGAGTTGACCTTCATGTGAGTAGGTCATCTCTACATGCTTCTGAAGACCACTTGGGTGTGAAGATATGGGAGGAGGTGAAGAACCTCGAACTTACGCTCCTCCAGAAGCCTGAACTGATGCCTCAGGATGTGGCATGTTGAGATCGAGAACAAAGGGGGCCGGCTCTAACCTAGGGGTGATGAATTCATCCAGAACCTCAAAGGCTTGCATTCGCTGCCTCTTGTTCTTGGGAGCATCAGCGTCCCTTTTGTTAGCAATGGAGATCACACCAGAGGCGGAGCTAGGGGTCTCATCTGGGAAAAAGGATACTCTCTCTCTCAAGCAAAGCTGCAATATAAGCGCAACATATGGCATTGAAGTTCCAACTTCCCTTGCCTTTCTCCGCATTTGATTGGCCACTATCTCCCCAAAGTTTATAGAGACCCCTATCATGCAATAAATAAGGATTACCACTTCCAAATTCACCCGTTGTTCATTCTTGGAGGGCATGATTCGGCCACAAATGAAGTCAAGCCACTACTTGGCCTCAAAGCATAGATCATGGCGAGATATCTCACCACCTATAGATGCCCATAAGGGTGTTTCGATGGAAATGAAAGGTGCAATGACATTAAATTGGTCCCCTTTTGTTATACCCCATAAAACTTCCGGCACCTAAACGACGTATTCGCACGTTGGTTAAGCATATTTGAAGGCCATACGTGCTAGAGGAAGGCCCAAGAAAAGATCGGATGAGAAACCTGTCGAACCATCGCAGAAGGAGCCGAGGCAGAGCCCCTCCGCGATGGCAGCGTGTCACGGAGGAGAGGCCTCTGCGTTGGCTCCGTGACACGTTGGCCTTGTCCAGGCCCAAGTATATAAAGCCCCACTTCGGTTTATTTTAGAATTAACTCATATAAATTTCCAGAAAACAGAGAGCAAACGCAGAGAAGGGAAAAGGATTGAAGAAATAATATAATTTTCGTCCGATTACGCTGCTAAACATTGTCCAAACTCAAATTAACTTCAGATACTGAGGTATTTAGCAGCAGAGAGCATTCCTACGGATTATGTTTCGTGAAATACGGCCGACGAATCATCGAGCCACCGAGCTAAGGTAAGTGGAATTGCTCTAAACTAGTGTCTATGTGTTCCTAGATGTGAAGTAAATATTTCTCCCTTCTGGACCTCTGAAAAATAGCGAGTTTTCGACCGTCTTTCGATAAGCCTAAGTTTAGGCTATAAACTATATCGAAAGTGACGTTGCCTTTTTAAAGTAAAGCTGTATTTAATATTAATTGACATATTTATGAATGCAGTTGGGAGAAAATAGCTGAAGTACCGGCCGAGTCTCGTTTGACAGACGAATAGTTCAAGGATAAGGTATGTAAAGTTAGTTTCCTCGGCAAGTTAGTAATCTTGGTACAGTACAGTAATTTAAAGGCCGATAGAATATTCAGAAGCCATGTTGATGTTTATTATGAATGATGGTATGATACTAGAAACGTTATGTTATGTTCAGCGCGAGACTTGCTAGTACGATATAAATTTTAATACAAGTATTAGAAACTGCACAGCATGCTCAGTATGTGATATAATACGGAATGTTAGGGTATCATTGTATTCAGTTAAAGCCCAGTAAAGCAATGTAATATCTGTAAGACATCTCAGAGATAGAACGACAAGTTAAAGTGAAGCTAGAAAGCATGTTAGAACTAGTAAATCATGTTACTATAGAAACTCAGTAAACAACATGGTTTTCAGCAGAAATACTATATCCTGATCAGTATTAGCCCCAGAACAGTCTGGCAGGAGACTATATTCATATGTATATATTTACCAGCCTCAGCACGTATTAAATACGTACAGATTACTATCACTAGCTCAGCATGTAATATATACGATACTTTACCCCTATTAGCCTCAGCATGTGAGATATGCAGACAGTATTGCTAGTTGAGACCGTTGTATTGTTTGGGGTTGGACTACCTAGCATCCATGACCGCCCCAGGGTTGATAGCTGTATCGACTCGTCCGCCAGAGGATGAGGATACGTCGCTCTACGGAGTGGCATGCAGTTCCACAGGGGACGAGGATGGGATGCCAGTTTTCCCCATATTATGCCTTGGTCGGCTTTGATACACCCCTGTCGAGCGGATACGCCCGGGTGTTGATTCAGGAGTCCTTCGGACTCAGGTACAGTTATAGTCAGGGGCTCAGTGAGCCCAAGCATACCCAGGGAACTAGCAGGATGCTTACGGATTTATAGGAGATGGGATGACCGGGGTAGGGGTGTAGATTCCGTGCTGGTTGTACCTCCCGGCTTATGGGGGCCGGGTAAGGTTTGTGTGTGCTATGTTATGTTATGTTATGTTATACCATGTTACGTTAGATACAAGTAGCAGCAGTTGAGTGATACGTCTCTAGGTACGACCCCTATTTCCTTTACGTATAAATGAGAGAAGGTATGACTTACATTATCAGACAGTTAATCTAATTCTTCTTACTTCAGTTTCATCAGTTACATTGTTGTTTTCAAGATTTTTCTTTCAGTTATTGCTTTACATACTCAGTACCAGCGGTACTGACGCCCGGTGGGGCGCTGCATTACTTGCCTGCAGGTACTCATAGACGAGCAGGCGATACTACGTGATTCCTGTCAGCGATCGAGTATTCAGCTCCTGTCATCCGGAGACTGAATTCTAGAGGTGTATTTCAGTTTCTTTTGTTGTATAGTACGGGTAGGTCGGGGCCCTATCCCGATCATTTCTATTGCTATTCCTAGAGGCTTGCAGTCTGTATATATCTCCTTGTGGTCAGATGAGCCGGTCGTGTGAGGCCGTGCAGTTGTATAGCTGTTAGTACTCTTTCTTTCTTTTATGTTGTCCGTGTGGGGCCATAGTTTGCCAGTAGTGGTGACCTTGCCGGTCACGTAGCTTTCTAGTACTTCATGATTGAGTTATAGATAACTAGACAACATGGTGGCCTTGTCGGCCCGCATAGGTTTCCCTATATTGACATGTTTCTGGTCAGCTGTTAGTACAGGTACAGGAGGCTATAGGCCAATGGGCCGGGGGCTGTGTTTACAGCCGTTATATAGCCCTTCGTTTCTAGAAATGTGAGCTAGAGCCAGCCAGGCACCGGATGTGCCCAGGGTTAGCAGTTCAGCAGTTCAGGTCCTAGTAGGGCACCAGGTACCAGTCATACCCCCCAAGGTGGGGTGTGACAAACTTGGTATCAGAGCAGGTAGTATCCCAGGGAGTCTGCAAGCCGTGCTAAGTAGGGTCCTGCCCATGGATGTGTTGTGCACCACATACTATGGGTAGGAGGCTGCAAGGCATGATAGGATGGTTGTCTTTTATTCTTATTCAGTCGTGCTGTAGAGCGGTACATGTTATACCCCGTAGAATTCCCGGCACCTAGATGACCTATTCGCACGTTGGTTAAGCATATTTGAAGGTCATACGTGCTAGAGAAAGGCCCGGGAAAAAGAACGGATGAGAAACCCGTCGAACCATCGCGGGAGGAGCCGAGGCAGAGCCCCTCCGCGATGGCAGCGTGTCACGGAGGTGAGGCCTCTGCGATGGCTCCGTGACACGTTGCCCAGGTTCAGGCCCAAGTATATAAAGCCCCACTTCGGTTTTAAATGATATATCCTTTAAAAATTTTCCAGAGAACAGAGGCAAACGCTGAGAGAGAATAAAGGAACGAAGAAATTAAATAATTTTCGTCCGATTACGCTGCCAAATGCTGTCCAAACTCAAATTAATCCTAGATACCGAAGTATTTAGCAGCAGAGAGCATTCCTACGGATTCAGTTTCGTAAAATACGGCCGACGAATCATCGAGCCACCGAGCTAAGGTAAGTGGAATTGCTCTAAATTAGTGTCTATGTGTTCCTAGCTGAGAAGTAAATATTTCTCCCTTCTGGGCCGCTGAAAAATAGCGAGTTTCGACCGTCTTTCGATAAGCCTAAGTTTAGGCTATAAACTATATCGAAAGTGACGTTGCCTTTTGAAATAAAGTTGTATTTAGTATTGATTGACATATTTATGAATGCAGTGGGGAGAAAACAGTTGAAGTATCGGCTGAGCCTCGTTCGACAGACGAATAGCTTAAGAATAAGGTACGTAAAGTTAGTTTCCTCGGCAAGTTAAGTAATATTGAGACAGTATGGTAATTTACAGACCAGTAGAATGTTCAGAAGTCGATTATTGTGTTATTATGAATATTGGTACAATATGAGAAGTTTTGGGTTGTAACATGTACGAGACCTATCCGTATGATATAGATTCTGACGTAAGTATTAAAGTTATTGCCCAGTATATACAGTATGTGATGTAATATGCCATGTTAAGATATTGTTGTGTTTAGCTGAAACCTCGCGAAGTAGTACAGTATAGCTTTTAGCAGAAACACCATCTTGTATAGCATTGCTCCAGTACAGTTTGACAGGAGACTATGTTCGTATTTATATTTACCTGCCTCAGCACGGATCAGGCACTTACAGATTACTATTATTAGCTCAGCAGCTATATATACGACACCTTACCCCTGTTAGCCTTAGCTTATGAGATATACAGACAGCATGACTAGTTGAGACCGTTGTATTGATTGGGGTTGGATTACCTAGCATTCATGACCGCCCAGGGTTAATAGCTGTATCGACTCGTCCGCCAGAGGACGAGGATACGTCACTCTACGGAGTGATATGCCGTCCCGCAAGGGGACGAAGATGGGATGCCAGTTTCCCCATATTGTGCCTTGGTCGGCCCTTATACACCCCCGTCGAGCGGGTACGCCCGGGATGTTGATTTTGGAGTCCTTCGGACTCAGGTACAGTTATAGTCAGGGGCTCAGCGAGCCAAAGTGCATACCCAGGGACCGGCTGGATGCTTACAGCCATTGTAGGAGATGGGATGACCGGGGTAGGGGTATAGATTCTGTGCTGGCTGTACCTCCCGGCTTATGGGGGCCGGGTAAGGTTTGTGTGTGCTATGTTATTTTATTTCATGTTACGCCATGTTATGTTAGATACAAGTAGATCAGCAGTAGCACGATACGTTTCCAGGTATGACTCTTACCCTTCCCAGTAAAGATTGAGAGAAGGTATGATTTACATTATCAGACAGTTAGTCTATTCTCTCTACTTCAGTTTCTTCAGTTATATTATTGTATTCAGATTTTGCTTTCAGTTATTGCTTTACATACTCAGTACCAACGGTACTGACGCCCGGTGGGGCACTGCATTACTTGCCTGCAGGTACTTATAGACGAGCAGGTGACACCACGTGATTCCTGTCAGCGATCGAGTATTCAGCTCCTGTCATCCGGAGACTGAATTCCAGAGGTGTACTTCAGTTCTTTTGTTTTATAGCCCCGACCAGTTCTATTGCTATTCTTAGAGGCTTGCGGTCTATATATTCCCTGTGGTCAGATGACCCGGTCGTGTGAGGCCGTGCAGTTGTTTGGTTGTCAGTATTCTTACTTTCTTTTACTTTGGCCGTGTGGGGCCATAGCTTGCCAGTAGTGGTGACCTTGCCGGTCACGTAGTTTCCTTTTGTGCTTTATGATTGAGTTGCAGATAACTAGACAGCATGGTGGCCTTGTCGGCCCGCATAGGTTTCCCTGAGATAATATGTTTCTGGTCAGCTGCTAGTACAGGTACAGAAGGCTATAGGCCAACAGGCCGGGGGCTGTATTTACAGCTGTTATATAGCCCTTTGTTTCCAGAAATATGAGTTAGAGCCAGCCAGGCACCAGATGTGCCCAGGCTTAACAGTCCAGTAGGTCAGGTCCTAGTAGGGCACCAGGTGCCAGTCATACCCCCCAAGGCGGGGTGTGACAGTACAGTATAGGGTTGAGTCCCTAAAAGCTTACCATATTCTTTGGTTACAGATAATGTCAGATCAGCGCCATCCTATCACAGGTCGGAGCTTAAATGTTGCAGCAAGGGAAGGCACCAGCAGGATGCCTCACCCTCGTTTAGAAACAGCCCGATCAGAGGGCACTACAGAGGCATCGTCCCAGCCTCCTCAGCAGTCTCCACCACGTCAGGAGCCACTTGGGGCGACATTACCTTCAGCAGTCCCTGTACCGACACCTTACGACCAGGAGGTTAGGAGTGCTGTAGTTATGTTAGCACAGATGATGGCTGCTCAGTGTCAGCCAATGCCGTCTACAGTTGTAGAATTATCAGGAGGGCCCGGTAGTTCGAGGGTCCGAGAGTTCTTAGCCCTGAATCCCCCACAGTTTACAGGTACGGATCAGACAGAGGACCCTCAGGATTTTCCGGATCAAATGCATAGAATCTTCAGGGTTATGCATGCCACGCCTACCGAATCAGTTGAGTTGGCAGCATTCCGGTTACGGGATATCGCTGTGTTATGGTATGAAAGCTGGGAAAGGTCCCGAGGGAGAGATGTTTCCCCTCCCACCTGGTTCAGCTTTTCAGGAGCCTTTCTGGATCATTATCTACCGCAGGAGATTCGACAGGCTCGGGTAGACCAGTTCCTACATCTGGAGCAGGGGGCCATGAGTGTCCGGGAATATTCCTTACGGTTTGATTCCTTAGCCTGGTATGCACCGGCCTTTGTTGATACCATGGAATCCAGAGTACACCGCTTCATCATGGGGTTGAATCCAGAATATGTTGAAACTTGTATTACAGCCACACTGCGAGAGGACATGGACATTGCTCGAGTTCAGGCATTTGCCCAGAATATTGAGGGCATCAGACAGCAACAACGGGAGATTAGAAGGGTCAGTCAGGAACAGCGTCGCTGGGACAGGCCAGCTGAGTTACAGAGGGAGGCCCGGGGAGGACCCAGGCCACGATTGTTAGATAGGCTGCCCAGGCCCCCGCCTCCGCCGCAGTCGCAGGGGGGTAGATTCAGTCGTAGGGGGCAGTCAGAGACTGGTAGAGGCTCGCAGATGGCAGATCCCCCATTACAGATGAGGGCGGAGCAGAGTAGGTATACCCCACCACTTTGCCCTATATACAGTCGACGCCATCCTGGAGCATGCAGGTATGGTTCCACTGCATGTTATATTTGTGGCCAAGAAGGCCATTTGATGAAAGATTGCCCAGCTAGAGGCCGAGAGGACCGAGATAGACAGGATAGGGCATCTGCAGGGTCACGAGCTACAGCATCCTCGACTGGGCGCAGGCCCTCAGTTTCAGCAGGCAGGGGTCGGGGCAGATCAGGGGCCTCCAGTGCAGGTGCGGGTCCAAGCCGCACATATGCCTTACCAGGGAGGCAGGATTCGGAAGCGTCGCCTGATGTTGTGACAGGTATGTTAACTATCTGCTCGCACCCTGCTTATATGTTGATTGATCCAGGGTCTACTTTGTCCTATATTACTCCATTTGTGGCACGAAAGTTTAGTATTGCACCAGAATTGTTGCAGCAGCCCTTTTTAGTATCCACGCCCGTCGGTGACTCTATAACAGCTAGCCGAATCTACCGCGGGTGTACAGTAGAGGTTGCTGACCGTCAGACTACAGTAGATCTGGTCGAGTTAGAAATGATAGACTTCGATGCCATAATGGGTATGGATTGGTTAGTACCGTGTTTTGCCAATGTTGAATGTTGGACCAAGACGGTCCGATTTCACTTCCCGGGAGAAGCAGTGCGGGAGTGGAAGGGCAGCACCGCTACGCCAAAAGGTAGGTTTATTTCCTACCTTCAGGCGAGAAAGTTGATATCTAAGGGATGTATTTACCATCTGGTCAGAGTTCAGGATGTCCAAGCAGAATCTCCGACACTCCAGTCTGTTCTAGTGGTAAATGAATTCCCTGACGTGTTTCCAGACGAGTTACCTGGTATTCCCCCAGAAAGGGAAATAGACTTTGCTATTGATTTATTACCAGGCACCCAGCCGATATCGATTCCTCCATATCGCATGGCTCCTGCAGAACTCAGAGAATTAAAGGAACAGTTGAAAGATTTGTTGGATAAAGGTTTCATCAGGCCGAGTACTTCACCGTGGGGTGCGCTAGTCTTGTTTGTAAGGAAGAAAGATGGCTCGCTCCAAATGTGTATAGATTACCGGCAACTAAACAAAGTTACATTAAAGAACAAGTACCCGCTCCCCAGAATTGATGACTTATTTGATCAGTTACAGGGAGCCAGATACTTTTCTAAAATTGACTTGCGGTCCGGATACTACCAGGTCCAAGTATGTGAGAGAGATATTCCTAAGACAGCGTTCAGGACCCGATATGGACATTTTGAATTTCTAGTTATGTCCTTCAGGTTAACGAATGCCCCAGCAGTCTTCATGGACCTGATGAACAGTATTTTCAGACCTTTCCTGGACTTGTTCGTGATAGTGTTCATTGATGACATTCTGGTGTATTCTCGCTCTGAAGCAGATCACCGGACTCATTTGCGGACAGTGCTCCAGACTCTCAGGGACCGTCAGTTGTATGCCAAATTTTCTAAGTGTGAATTTTGGCTTAACTCAGTGGCCTTCTTAGGGCATATCATCTCAGATACTGGTATACAGGTAGACAAGCAGAAAATAGAAGCAGTTAAGTCATGGCCTAGGCCTACCACTCCGACTGAAGTTCGTAGCTTTCTGGGGTTGGCAGGATATTACAGGATGTTCGTTGAAGGGTTCTCGACCATTGCGGCACCTCTGACCAGATTGACACAGAAAGCAGTAAAGTTCCAATGGACAGAGGCATGCGAGCAGAGCTTCCAGGAACTGAAGGACAGATTAACCTCCGCCCCAGTGTTAGCATTGCCGGAAGGCACAGAAGGTTATTCAGTCTATTGCGACGCGTCAGGCGTCGGGTTAGGTTGTGTGTTGATGCAGCATGGTAGAGTGATTGCATATGCTTCCAGACAGCTGAGGAAACATGAAAAGAATTATCCTACCCATGACCTGGAATTGGCCTCAGTAATTCACGCCTTAAAAATATGGAGGCATTACTTGTACGGCGTCCATGTTGATATTTATACAGATCATAAGAGCTTACAGTACATTTTCACTCAGAGGGAGTTGAATCTACGGCAACGCCGCTGGTTGGAGCTGTTAAAAGATTATGATGTGAATATTCTATACCACCCCGGAAAAGCTAATGTCATAGCAGATGCCCTGAGCCGTAAGTCAATGGGAAGTTTGGCGTATTTGCGACCTGAGAAGCGGAAGTTAGCCAAAGAAATTCATCAGTTAGCTGGTTTAGCCATTCGAGTAATGGAAATGGAAAATAATAGAGCAGTAATTCAGAATTCTGCTGTATCATCATTAGTTACAGAGGTAAAAGAATGACAGTACGAGGATCCTGATTTAGTCCAACTCAGAGATAGAATTCAGAGAGGTAAGGAGTCTGATTTTCAAATAACTGAGGATGATGTGCTACGCTGTAAGGGCCGCCTCTGTGTCCCAAATGTTTCAGGGCTTCGCGGGCGGATCATGCATGAGGTACATTACGCTCGCTATTCCCTCCATCCAGGAGCGACCAAAATGTACCACGACATCAGAGACATCTACTGGTGGCCAGGTATGAAAGCTGAAATAGCCGAATTTGTATCTAGATGTTCTAACTGTCAGCAGGTGAAAGCGGAGCACCAAAAACCGGGCGGTTTGATGCAAGATATAACGGTGCCTATGTGGAAATGGGAAGCGATAAACATGGATTTTGTAACAGGGTTACCCCATACTAGACGCAGAAATGATTCCATTTGGGTAATAGTTGACAGGCTGACAAAATCAGCTCATTTCCTGCCAGTAAGGGCTACCTTCTCAGCTGAGGATTATGCCGAATTATATATTAGAGAAATAGTTAGATTGCATGGAGTGCCGGTATCCATCATTTCAGATAGAGGGGCACAATTCACAGCTAGATTTTGGCAGTCGTTTCAGAAAGGTTTGGGGACGCAGATTAACTTGAGCACAACATTCCATCCTCAGACAGATGGGCAGGCTGAACGTACAATTCAGACGCTCGAAGATATGCTACGAGCATGTGTGCTAGATTTTGGGGGTAGCTGGGATGAGCATCTTTCGTTAATTAAATTTGCTTATAATAACAGCTACCATTCAGCTATTCAGATGGCGCCTTTCGAGGCATTATACGGGCGAAAATGCAGGTCGCCGATTGGTTGGTTTGAAATAGGAGAGTCAGCATTGGTTGGCCTAGACATTGTTCGGCAGTCAGAGGAGAAGATAAAGCTTATCCAAGAACGTTTACTGACTGCTCAGAGCCGCCAGAAGTCTTATGCAGACGTGCGGCGCAGAAATCTAGAATTTGCGGTAAATGACTGGGTATATCTAAAAGTGTCTCCTGTGAAAGGGGTAATGAGGTTTAGCAAGAAAGGCAAGCTTAGCCCGAGATTCATTGGGCCATATCAGATTCGGCGAAGAATAGGCCGAGTTGCATACGAATTGAACTTGCCTCCAGAATTAGCATCTGTTCACCCAGTATTCCATGTCTCTATGTTGAGGAAGTTCGTAGGGGACCCTTCTACAGTAGTTCCAGTTCAGGATGTCCAGGTCACAGAAGAATTAGCATATGAAGAGGTTCCCGTGGCTATCTTAGATAGACAGATTCGCAGGTTGAGGACTAAAGATGTTGCATCTGTCAAAGTATTGTGGCGTAACAGGAACCATGAGGAAATGATTTGGGAAGCTGAAGAAGATATGAAAGCCAGATACCCTCACCTATTTTAGACCTAGTCAGGCGACAGGTATGTACGTATTATTACTTATGCAGTACCTTATAGTTGTATGTGTGTGAATGAGAAAGATTGATACTTAGTTATCTAGTGGATCCTAGACTATTATGTGAAGTACCTATGTTGGACTTTTCTGCATTTCAGGTTTTTACTATAGTCCATATTACAGGGGAAACTCTACCGAAATTTTTCTAGAAAGTAAAGTAAGTAGTCCTCTAGATAACAGTGTACATTCGAGGACGAATGTTCTTAAGGGGGGGAGAATGTTATACCCCATAGAATTCCCGGCACCTAAACGACCTATTCGCACGTTGGTTAAGCATATTTGAAGGCCATACGTGCTGGAGGAAGGCCCGGGAAAAGATCGGACGAGAAACCTGTCGAACCATCGCGGAAGGAGCCGAGGCAGAGCCCCTCCGCGATGGCAGCGTGTCACGGAGGAGAGGCCTCCGCGTTGGCTCCGTGACACGTTGGCCTTGTCCAGGCCCAAGTATATAAAGCCCCACTTCGGTTTATTTTAGAATTAACTCATATAAATTTCCAGAAAACAGAGAGCAAATGCAGAGAAGGGAAAAGGATTGAAGAAATAATATAATTTTCGTCCGATTACGCTGCTAAACGTTGTCCAAACTCAAATTAACTTCAGATACTGAGGTATTTAGCAGCAGAGAGCATTCCTACGGATTCAGTTTCGTGAAATACGACCGACGAATCGTCGAGCCACCGAGCTAAGGTAAGTGGAATTGCTCTAAACTAGTGTCTATGTGTTCCTAGATGTGAAGTGAATATTTCTCCCTTCTGGACCTCTGAAAAATAGCGAGTTTTCGACCGTCTTTCGATAAGCCTAAGTTTAGGCGATAAGCCTAAGTTTAGGCTATAAACTATATCGAAAGTGACGTTGCCTTTTTAAAGTAAAGCTGTATTTAATATTAATTGACATATTTATGAATGCAGTTGGGAGAAAATAGCTGAAGTACCGGCCGAGTCTCGTTCGACAGACGAATAGTTCAAGGATAAGGTATGTAAAGTTAGTTTCCTCGGCAAGTTAGTAATCTTGGTACAGTACAGTAATTTAAAGGCCGATAGAATATTCAGAAGCCATGTTGACGTTTATTATGAATGATGGTACGATACTAGAAACGTTATGTTATGTTCAGCGCGAGACTTGCTAGTACGATATAAATTTTAATACAAGTATTAGAAACTGCACAGCATGCTCAGTATGTGATATAATACGGAATGTTAGGGTATCATTGTATTCAGTTAAAGCCCAGTAAAGCAATGTAATATCTGTAAGACATCTCAGAGATAGAACAACAAGTTAAAGTGAAGCTAGAAAGCATGTTAGAACTAGTAAATCATGTTACTATAGAAACTCAGTAAACAACATGGTTTTCAGCAGAAATACTATATCCTGTTCAGTATTAGCCCCAGAACAGTCTGGCAGGAGACTATATTCATATGTATATATTTACCAGCCTCAGCACGTATTAAATACGTACAGATTACTATCACTAGCTCAGCATGTAATATATACAATACTTTACCCCTATTAGCCTCAGCATGTGAGATATGCAGACAATATTGCTAGTTGAGACCATTGTATTGTTTGGGGTTGGACTACCTAGCATCCATAACCGCCCCAGGGTTGATAGCTGTATCGACTCGTCCGTCAGAGGACGAGGATACGTCGCTCTACGGAGTGTCATGCCGTCCCACAGGGGACGAGGATGGGATGCCAGTTTTCCCCATATTATGCCTTGGTCGGCTTTGATACACCCCTGTCGAGCGGATACGCCCGGGTGTTGATTCAGGAGTCCTTCGGACTCAGGTACAGTTATAGTCAGGGGCTCAGCGAGCCCAAGTGCATACCCAGGGAACCAGCAGGATGCTTACGGGGTTTATAGGAGATGGGATGACCGGGGTAGGGGTGTAGATTCCATGCTGGTTGTACCTCCCGGCTTGTGGGGGCCGGGTAAGGTTTGTGTGTGCTATGTTATGTTATGTTATGTTATACCATGTTACGTTAGATACAAGTAGATCAGCAGTTGAGTGATACGTCTCCAGGTACGACCCCTATTTCCTTTTCGTATAAATGAGAGAAGGTATGACTTACATTATCAGACAGTTAATCTAATTCTTCTTACTTCAGTTTCATCAGTTACATTGTTGTTTTCAAGATTTTGCTTTCAGTTATTGCTTTACATACTCAGTACCAGCGGTACTGATGCCCGGTGGGGCGCTGCATTACTTGCCTGCAGGTACTCATAGACGAGCAGGCGATACTACGTGATTCCTGTCAGCGATCGAGTATTCAGCTCCTGTCATCCGGAGACTGAATTCCAGAGGTGTATTTCAGTTTCTTTTGTTGTATAGTACGGGTAGGTCGGGGCCCTATCCCGATCATTTCTATTGCTATTCCTAGAGGCTTGCAGTCTGTATATGTTGTCAGATGAGCCGATCGTGTGAGGCCGTGCAGTTGTATAGCTGTTAGTACTCTTTCTTTCTTTTATGTTGGCCGTGTGGGGCCATAGTTTGCCAGTAGTGGTGACCTTGCCGGTCATGTAGCTTTCTAGTACTTCATGATTGAGTTATAGATAACTAGACAGCATGGTGGCCTTGTCGGCCCGCATAGGTTTCCCTATATTGACATGTTTCTGGTCAGCTGTTAGTACAGGTACAGGAGGCTATAGGCCAATGGGCCGGGGGCTGTGTTTACAGCCATTATATAGCCCTTCATTTCCAGAAATGTGAGCTAGAGCCAGCCAGGCATCGGATGTGCCCAGGCTTAGCAGTCCAGTAGTTCAGGTCCTAGTAGGGCACCAGGTGCCAGTCATACCCCCCAAGGTGGGGTGTGACATCTTTGTTGGTGAGGCAGACTGAATACTCAGTGCTATCGTCAATTTTGTCCTTCCAAAACATCGAATTTATGGCTGCAGGCATGATGTCGACCTCAACACCTCTCCCCAACACTAAAGGTAGGCAAGGAAAGTCCTCAACTTTGCCTCTGTGTTTCATGTTCTCCTGCTTGGCTTGATAGGAAGCATAGAATTCAGGTACCAAGATCCTGTAGAAATTTGGGAGTGGATTGGCAAAGACATACCACTGGCGATCGATGAATTGGGTAGTGATATTGGGGAAATCGTCCCTTAGCCCTGCCAAATCAAAATGCTTCTCTATGGTGATCGAGCGACCCTCACAAATAACAAAGTGCCCCTTCATGTTGGGCACACATGGGATAATAGCCTCTTTGGTATTGGTAGGGTTTTGGGGATCCCTGGTTTTCTCTTTGCCCTTTGCTCTAGATGTGGCAATGGCCTTTCCCTTGCTTGGGTTTCTTGATGAAGATATGATTCTGCACAATTGATGTTAGTGTCATGGAATAATGTTTCTTTGTGTATTTTTCTAATGATAAAATAAACAAACAATGACAACTCTAAAGATTGGATGAGAAACAAGAGGAATGAATATCATGGAAAGAGCTGGCAGCACCAGCGAGACTTCGGCGAGATACAGGTGGTGACCCAGGGACCGCCGATGCACCACCGACGCTTGGCAAAACACAGGGCTTTATAATTTTAACCGACCACTCATCAATGAGTCTCTGGTCATGATCCACGAAGCGCCGATAAAATGCGGACTCGAGTCAGTGTCTTGAAGCTAGTTTGCCCGAACTGGTGTTCCATCCGACATTTGACCAACCTAACTGGCGATTAGCCGATGACTGTCATCCCCATTATGCCTCAAAATAATAATCCAACACCTCACTCTCGCATGCACTTACTCACACCATATTTAAGTATTGACTACACAAGCAATCTTAGTAAAAGATACACAATGACGATTTTCCCTTAAGAACAACGTCACCCGATTTATTATCGGGCAAATTGATCCCTTTGTATCCCTTGGGGTTACTCAGACTTCACCCCAAGCTTGTGTATTTAGTACATCAATTGGATGCTCCACTTGACATGAGCAATAACCGTCCCAACAACATTTAAATCTATAACCCCTACCCCCAATAATTCCACATCATAACAACAACAACATTTATCACATGTACTCACAATCATGGAAATTTGGGGGAAATGGGGAGTGGCAATAAGGGAGATACATGCTAACATCAAAGTTCATGTAAAACAAGAACTAGACTTCTTAATAATACAAGAGTTTAGAAACACATACCAAAGCACAGGATTGAGAAGAGATGAGAAATAGAAAGATTGAACTTGCTCAACAATGGTGGAAGGCTTGTGTGGGTAGTAGAGAGTAGGAATGAGTAAGAATAATAAAAAAAAATGGTTGGTGGGGTTTTTTATAGGTAAAAGAAGAGGGATGGGGTTGGTTAATGGAAAGGTAAGAAGAAATTTTAAATGAGTTATGGAGATATTGGGATTAATGGTGAGTTGATTTAAAGGAAGTGGGAAGGTGAAGTATTGGAAGATGGAATGGCGTATGGGAGAAGGTGAAAAGGTGGGAAAAAAGGAATTTTGGGAGAATAAAAAGGTGATGTATCCGGTTAGGGGCAGTTTAAAAGTAATCTGGGTCGGGTCAGTTAATGGATTCGTCAAGATTTTATTTACCAAAGCACGTACCTGTATCGGTGCCTTACCAATGGTCACCGATGAGGAGCAGCGGTTCGCCACCTTAACACCACTGACCTGCATTTTGTTCCCAGTCTTCTACTTAATATCCAGCAATTGACCGACAGTTCACGAATTAGACTCTGCATTTTACCGGTGGGCTACCGTTTCTGCCTCATACCCCAAGCATTCTAGCCTAAGCCAGCGTTCACTTGGAAGTTCGCATACTGGTGTCAGCGTTCTACCGGTGCATCGCCGGTTTTGTCTTTTTATTCCTAGTTCTCTGCCTTTCTTACTCAAGGCCTCGATGGTTCACACATCTGGATTAGCGGTTCACTGGTCTAGCGCAATGCCTGCCCTGTTTTGTACTTCTCCTCCCTGCTTCACATCCAATCTACCTACAAAATCAAGAATAACAAAATATCAAAATGCTCAAGATAAAAACGCTTGGGTTGCCTCCTAAGAAGTGCCTTAGTTAATGTCGTGGCGCGACGGATACCTCCTTGATTTTCAACATTTCGAAGGATCATCCTCCACTTCACTCCTCATCATTAAGAGATTCATAGTGCTATTTTTCCCTGTCGAGCATTGCCAGGACCTTGCACTCATCCGGAGGTTTGATAGGCTGACATACATTGGAGGTGATCTCATCACTTTCTACCTGAAACTTTAGCTCCCCGAACTCCACATAAATTAAAGCCCTTCCCATTGCTAATAGAGGTTGACCCAAAATGATTGGCAGCTCGATGTCCATTTCACAATCCAGCAAAACAAAATTAGCTGGGAGCATGATTTTATCCACCTTTACAGGAACATCGATTAGCACTCCAATGGGTCGCTTGATTGACCTATCCGCAATCAACAGCCTCATAGAGATAGGTTTTGGACTCCCTAACCCGAGTTTCTTGAATATCATGAGAGGCACGAGATTGATACTAGCACCGAGATCACACAAAGCCTTATTGAACATGCACAAGCCAATTTTGGAAGGAACGGTGAATGCCCTAGGGTCTTCATGTTTTGGAGCAAGGTTGCTAGTCATAACAACACTACAATGATGGGTCACCTCATTGGTGCCCGTATCCACCACATTCTTTTTCTTCAAAAGTTCCTTCTTAAATTTTGCATATCCTGGCATTTGAATCAAGGAATCCACAAGAGGTATATTGATAGATAATTTGCTGAGCATATCTATGAATTTTTTGAACTAGTATCTTCCTTCTTCTTGGCCAACCATTGTGGATATGGCGGGGGAACTCTCACTTCATGATCCTTATCACTTGGGGCCTTCTTTCTAGCATTCACATGAACATTGTCCGAGGGAGTTACATCAATATCTCCCTCATCTTATCCTTCCTCATTCTCTCTAATATTTGGTGCTATTGGTACCTCGTTCAACACATCATCATCAATTACTTTTGGAGAATCAACATCCTTGGGTTTCACTCCCGCATCCTTCAAGACCTTACCACTCCTTGTCATGATTTCCATGCAATGGCTAACTTTCTTTGGGTTTAGGACAGTATCACTAGGAAGTGCGCCCTTCATGCCGGTGTTCATTTGTGCAGAAAAATGGTTCATTTATGCTTCAAGGTGTTTGATTAAAGTTGAGTGGGAGCTCACATTTTGGGCGAGGTTAGACACCTCCCCTTTTAACTATCGGACCCCGCTGTCAGTGGATTCTACTTTCTTTAACACTAGGGCCAATGTTCGGTGCGTTTGTAGGGGTTATAAAACCGACACGCAAGTGCACGTGGTCGAACAAGTAGTAAGTGGCTTTAGTAAGCCAAGTATCGATCCACGGAGTCTCTGGATAAGTGAACTTTGCTTAAGTATACTATACTATATCTCACTTCTAAATATGCTGACAACAACGTAACCAAAAATTGAATAACTTGTTTTATAAATCCTATACTAAAACTACTAACAATTATCTACTTTGAATTTAAACTATGGATATGAGCATGCCAAGGTTAAGAACATGTAATGAAACGGATTATCATCATAAATTGGTTAATCTTTTCTTCTAGTTGCTAGCCAAGAACATTAGCCAAGAGATTAAAACTCTCGTATTTAATCTCACTTAAGAATCATAAACCATCCGTCTACATTTCTGTGATCAAATGCAATTCATGACCTAGCAATACAATTCCGGTTCCTAAATTGACTAATACGGCTTTCAAGTATATTTCTATCAGGAAAGCACATCAAAACTCAATTTTCCCAAATAAAGTAAAGAACAATATCCTATTAATTCACAACTTTCCAATTTCGTGCTCTCTCGAGTGAAATCGGACTTTTTAGATATACATTAATGTCGGCCACACACCAATGCAGTAGAAACAAGAATTAATAGAACAACATGGAAGAAAACGATGAAAAACCATATAATTCAATAATCAAAATTCATCACAAGTGTTCATAACCTCAGCAAGGAAGGGAATTAGCCACTCATTTGGGGATTAATCATCCTAAAACAAGTGTTAATCATACAAACAATTGAATTAGAGAAGAAAGAAGGAGAGAAAAAACCCTGAACTTTTCGTCCCTCAACTGCCTGTAACCCACGTCCTTGCTCCACCAAGTCTGAATTATGAAAAATGAACCTAAGTGTTCTATTTATACTAGTGGGAATTTTTCCCGGAATAACAAGCAACGTGTCACGGAGTGCATCGCGGAGCACTGCCTCCGTGACACGGCGTGGACGCGGACCCTCACTGGAAATTGGGGGTCCGGGAATAAAGCATCAACGTGGCATGGCGTGCAACGCGGAGGCTTGCCACCGTGCCACGGAGCTGTCGCGAGCCTCCACTGGAATTGATGCATTTTTCACCCTCCAGGCAGAATGCCTCTGCGATGGCAGCGTGACACGGCTCCACCGCGGAGCCCCTTTAATTAGTGTAGTCCAATGCTTTTTCCCTTGCTCGCATCCAAGTCCAACTCCGATATCATCCAACATGCATTTTAGCTTCCCAAAATCACATTTTACCTACAAAACAATGCTAATCATGTTGGTTAGTATAAATTCACATTTTATTACCAATTACATGAAAATGTATACACATTGCTAGATAAACAAGGTGAAAATGATATGTTTGAGTATCACTTGGGCATATAAATCTGCCCAAGATCACTTACCCCACACTTAAATCCCAACCTTCGCCACTATGGTGCGACAATTTGAGCTACGGTCATACCGATCATTCAATATTTCAAATCATCAAGAAAACAAGCATGGTCTTAACAATGCAAGGACCTTCAATACATTAAGACTTCCTAGACTTTAAGAATCGACTCTCGATATCGGCAAACTCATGCAAATCAGCTAATCAAGATATCCGACACGAAAATCAATCTTTCATCAAGCATGTGCCCTCACAACTCAAGAGAATCTTCCCCTTTTTGCTCATGTGACACACAAACATTCAAGTAGGGGCATGTAAAAATTAATTTCACTCTCTCTCCCAAAAGAATTCACATGCATCATGTCATGACCCATAAGCTTGCCCTTAGTGTATTACTCCACTAATATAAAGAAATGCAATGTAAGATCACGTAGGACTTTAATGTGTTGTAATGGAAGCTATGGAATTAGTATATATTGGATTAGCCAATAATAGCCACTAGCATCCTTAAGCGCCTTTTCAACACATTCCCATCAACTCATGGACATTGTTTCTCTCTTTTTTTTTTTTTTCATCATCCCATTCTTGATGATTTACTTTAGTATGGCCCATTTCATCAAGCACACTTGACACGTAAACAAAGGTTTTTCATGCACCTTCATTATCATTTAATTATAGCAAGTTCACCTTCAACCTTTTCTTTTCTTCCCTCTCTCTGCTCTTCTTTTTCTTTTCACCATTCTCACTCTTTGACACTTTGGGAAAATTATTTTCTCTTCTTAAGCGCTTAAGAGTTTTGTATAGACTTTACGGCTAATGAAAAGAAAAAATTAAGCTCAGTTTATACTTTTTTGGACAAAAGAAAGAAATAATAGGCTAAAGGCTCAAAGGGCTGACTAGGGTATGCAATCACATAAAGGGGGAGTATGACAAGAAAAAAATAGAAACTCTCGGTTAAAACAAAGAAATGCCTACATCCTTTTCAACACTACACCTCCTTCATTTCGTTTTGTACACACACCAGGCAAGTTCTAGACACTTCACAATAGCATGGAATAACAATACCTCACTTCACACTTTATGCACATGCTCGATTCAAGATGCATTCACAGACTCTTCAATCAGCTAATTACATGAATTCAAACATTAAGCCTCAATCACACCGAATCGAACTCTACAGCCTAGGTATCTCAACATATTTACAAAATTGCATTTCATACGAATCACTTTTGCATTTTGAATATCAGTTCCAACACGCACCCAAAATTTCACAACCATATAGTAACTACAGGTTCCGTGATGCAATCCACCAAAGAAAAAAAACTGAAAATAAATTAAAATAACTACTCCTACCGACTACATTTCCCTTAAGACGGTCGTCATCCATCCATCATAGGGAACAGTCACTAACTATGACGTCGGTTCAATGGGACCATTCTCGGTAAAAGAACCGAAAACAAACGCCGAGAAACCCAAAAAAAAATTGAAAAATTTTGCAAAACATCGATCATTTCGATGGAAAAATTATTTACAAAATATTTTAAATATGAATAAAATATTTTCGCAAAATTTTGCAAAATATCGATCATTTCGATAAGCAAAAATATTTACAAAAATTTTACGGACTTAGCTGGCAACATCAACATTCCACAACACACATCAATTTCACAAATAATTACAAATACAGAACAATTTGCAAATTCACAAACACAGGGAAACATACATACAAGAATACAGAGGAAAGCATACAAGCAAACCAGCCCAGCCCAGCACCTAACTACTCCCCACCCCACACTTAAACCGAACACTGTCCCCAGTGTTCACAAAAATTTAAAATCACAAAATTAGGTGGTGGAACTCCCTGATCAGTTAAAGTATTCCACTTCTTTATCAGGTGCTGCTGCCTCATCTCCCATGTCCGAGTCGCCTCAGTCGTCGTCATCGGACTCCACATCGGAGTCCTCCCGACGTGTCTCCTCGTCCGTGGGGACATCATCGTCAGTGGGCTCTACAAAGGCTGGCCCCACTCGGCATAGAGCCCTAGCATTTTCGCCAAACGGGTAATCCAGCTCGAGCTGCCATAGCTCCTCCTCCGTGGCTGGTCTCCCACCGATCCTGAGCTGGAGCATTTGCATTCCAAACATCCGCGCCATGTACTGGTCATCACGAGCATGTCGCTCGCCAAGCGTCAGCACTGGCCCGTGGGTGGTGTCGGGGGCCTTAGTTTTGGTCACATCCAAGGCCCGCCGCTCCAACTGCAGGATATAATCCAAAGCCTCTTCCTCGACGTCGAGGCCCCTGAGAAAGGTGGTGAGTAGTCCACCGAACCCATACCTGTGGCCCTGGTGTAATCGGGCTCTCTTCATGGCGGATATGATGACCGCCCCAACATTAATCTCCAGCCCTTTCATCAGGGCATACACCAGGCAAACACGGTCCCGGGTCACATCAGTCATGTGTACCCCCGGGATTAGGCACGAGCAGACTATCTTCAGCCAGATTTGGGCTTCCCTGTTCATTTGAGAGTATGGCAGAGTCTGGTGGTAGCCCCTTTCTTTATGTCTGCTCCATCTAGCTGTGGATCGAGCCCCACACAATGTGCGTCTGATATCGGCATACGGTGGGGTAATATTCAGCTGGCGGAGAACGTGGGCGTCTGTGTCCCGCGCTCCAATGATGGCATTTAGCTGTTGGGGTTCCAGAGTGACTATCTGCCCTCTGATCTTGATGATGTGGCTTCTGATTGCTGGGTTCCAATTAGCATAGAACTCCCGGACCAAGTGTAGGTTGCATTCCTTGGGCTCCTGAAATATGAAGCTGAGCCCAGCTGCCTTGATCCTTTGAACTATTCGGGGGAACTCCTGTGCTAATTGTTCCCGTGCTATATGCTCCTCGGGGAAGTATTTGTTTTCTTTGTGTTTAGCATACCACTTCTTCCCCTCATCAGTCACCCATCTCATTCCGTATTGGCAGCGCTGGCCGTGTGGAACTGCTGGTGCAGCTGGGACTGCTGTGCCCAGTCTAAGTCTTTTCCTCCCGGTGCCTGAAGTTGATGCACCCTTACCTTTATCTTGCCTGCTTGCCATTTTGTCTGTCAACACAAGTAAACAATTGCAATGTCAAGCTAAATGAATATTAACTTCGGCTAAGGTCGGGTTACGCTAAGTTTACCCCACACTTAGTCCTTAGCTACAGTTATGATACTACGACAAGAATAACTTTATTTACACCAAACAACCAGCTATGCAATTCATGCTTAGTGCGTTCACAAAGAAAAATTCGACGGTATAACTTCTGCGTACTACTCAGACTTCGTACAGCTAATCCCAATCACTACCATCGCTAGCAATTCAACCATCGCACTTAGCAAAGAGAAACAACGAAACAAAAACAACAACAAAAATTCTATATACATGAACCTATACAACCAACCCAATTTGAACAAATTTCAACATTTTCCCCACAACCCGAGAATTCATCGTCTATTAACATTCAACCACTTATTACAACGATTCATCCCATTCAATATGTACAACCCGGCATAGAATTCACAAATTCAACACATTACCAATTTCAAATTCAACAACCAAGCCCTAGAATTGAATTTCGCAATAAACTTTGAATAATTCATGCAATCGACAAGTTCAAACAATCATTACAACATTCCGAACTTTTATCAATCAATAAATACTCGAATTCATGCTTAATTTCAACTTAGGGTGATTTAGTTCACCTCTCATGCTTAATATCGAATAAAATCGACAAAAACTTGAGAGATAATCGGAAAACATACTTCGAAGTTGAAGAACCGAAGAAAACTTGGCAATTCTTTGCCTTAAGCCTTGGCACGTTGGTGGGGGAGGGATTTTAGGATGTTTGGTCGCGGAGGAAAATAAGAATGAGGGGAAAAGGGGAGAAATCGGGGTTTAAACTGTAGAAAAACACGCGGGTCACCCGGCAACCCGGTGTGACCCATCACAATTTATATGGCAACGTGTCACGGAGTGCATCGCGGTGCACTACCTCCGTGACACGGAACCATCGCGATAGCTTACTGGAAATTTTGAAATTTCCGAATTACACCTCAACGTGTCACGGAGGGTAACGCGGAGGTCCTCCTCCGTGACACGGAGCTATCGCCCCAACTCACTGTCTTCTACATTTTATTAATTTTTTCATACCTCGCCTTTTCCTTCACGATTCCGTGCACATTTTTCTCCGTTTGACCTGAAAATCCTCTCACTAAACAAAATTGGTTAGAATAATAGGTTTCACCTAACTAAAATAAAAAAATACTAACTAAAACGAAAAATTTTGTACTAAATCAAGAAAAAGAAAAGTAAAATCTATTTACACTTTACAAAATGAGAGAAAAAATATTTTTTCACGGGTTGCCTCCCGTGCAGCGCCTGGTTTACCGTCGCGGCTCGACGTCCTTTATGCTCAATTGTCCGCTAGGGTGATGGACGATTTCTCATGATCATTTTCCTATCCCCAGTAGTGCTTACACCTATCCGGTGGTCTTCCCATCAACTCTCGGGAATCATTCATTTGCTTAGCATTACCATGATCAATTACATTGATCACCGAGAGTCCTTCATTCACCATCGAGAGCTTGGGTGCTTTGTACACATCGAACACCTCTACCTTGTCATGTGCTCGCATTGTAAGTTGACCCACAACTACGTTGATTAATGCTTTCCCGGTTGCCAAGAAGGGTCGTCCCAAAATAAATGGGACTTCCGTGTCTGGTTCAAAATCCAGAACAATAAAATCTACCGGGAAAATTAGGGAGCCCACTTGCACTAGAACATCCTCAACAATGCCATCCGGCCTAGCTAAGGATCGATCCGCCAACTGCAAGATTACGGTTGTAGGTCTAGGACTACTTAGACCCAACTTTCTGAATACCGAAGATGGCATCAGATTTATGCTCGCTCCCAGGTCACACAATCCACGAGCTCGGATGCTCTGCCCAATAGTAAGCTGGATAGTAAAACTTCCAGGGTCTTTTAGCTTCGTGGGCAGTCTATTTTGGATCCGGGAAGTGCACTCCTCCGTCAAAGCCACCGTGGCATACTCAGTCAAACGACTTTTGTTGGCCACGATGTCCTTTATGTATTTGGCATATTTAGGCACTCCCTACAATACATCAACAAGAGGTAAGTTAACATGTACCTGTTTAAGCACCTCCATGAATTTCTTGAAACACGCCTCCTCCTTGTGTTTCTTGAGTCGTTGAGGGAACGGGGGTGGAGGTCTTTCTGATTCTGCTTCTTTGGTCTTCCTCCTTTCCGAACTTTGCTCCCCCTCAACTTCTGCTGCTCCCGAGTTTTGAGGTGGTCTTTCTGGTTCCACCTCCTTCAGCTGCAAACCACTCCTTGTGGTCACTGCATTTACCTGCTTCAGATTCAGATCCGTGTCGCTCGGCAGTCCTCCTCTGGGCCTTTTATTTTGGGCACTAGCAAATTGCCCAAATTGATACTCAAGAGCCTTGGTCGCTAACTGGTTATTTTTCACTTCGGCTGCCAATTTAACATAGTCAGCCTGCAATTGCGCTTGATTAGCGATCATGGTCTTGAACATCTCCTCAATGCTGGGTGATGGTGGTGGAGGAGGGGCATTGTTATTTCTGAATTAAGATTGGTAGTTCTGTTGCCCTATTTGATTCCTTTGCATACCCTGACCCGCACTTTGGCCTTGTTCGTTGTTGCTACCCCATGAAAAATTTGGATGGTTCCTCCAATTTGAATTGTAGCTACTCCCATACTGCTGATGATTTCTTTGTGCATTGCCCACAAAGTTAACCGAATCAGGATTTCCTACACAGCACTCAGCTGAGTGCTCACTGCTTCCACACACTTCACACCACATTTTCTGGACCGCATTAACTGGAGCTGACGGCTGGTTCAAAGTCATATTGCTGAAGTGGTTGTTCAATTGATTCTTCAAAGCAGCTATCTGTGCAATGATAGCTGTAAATCCATCCACTTCAAGCACTCCCGCTGCTTTCCTTGCCCCACCTCGTGATGAATCAGCATTCCATTCTGGATTGCCCTGTGAAATCCGGTTTAGCAAGGTGTACAGCTCCTCATAAGTCTTTTCCAGCGCTTTCCCTCCAGCTGCTGAATCTAGCAAAATTTTGGTATGGGGTTCCAAACCCTCAGTAAATGTGTGCACCAACACCTCATTGGACTGATGATGATGAGGACAGTCCCGCAACATGGATTTAAATCTTTCCCAGGCTTGATATAAATTTTCTCCCTCCCTCTGTTTGAAACTTAGAATTTGACTTCTAAGTCTTGCTGTTTTGCCAGAGGGAAAAAACCTTATCAAGAACTTTCGTGCAAGATCATCCCACATTGAAATAGAATTTGGTGGCTCAGCTCTCAACAACCTCTTGGCTTCACCGAGTAATGAGAACGGAAATAATGTAAGCCGAACATAATCAGGTGACACTCCAGCGGCTATATAAGTGTCACTTATCTCCAAAAAGTTTTGGAGATGCTGTTGTGGGTCCTCATGAGGGAGACCGGTAAATTGCCCGCTTGTGTGCAACAATTGCACCATATTTTGCTTGAGTTCAAATCTCCCTCCAGGCTCTGGTTTGCGGATACTGGATGTAACATTGTTGGCATGTGGGATTGCCACCTCGCGAACTGGCCTTGCTGCTGCTTCTTCGGGCACTAACACTGCCCTCACAACCGGTGGATTTTGTTGCTCCATAATAGTCTGTCTGAGCAACTGCAGCTTTCTTTGTAGAGCTTCTCTCCATTTACTATGAAATATACATTCAGGCTCTATATAGGATTCCATCAGCTCTTTGTCTCTTGCCAGTGTTCACAGCAATTAAGTCTGCAAAATACAGGCTAAGACCAAGTTGTCAACACTTAAGAAAATAAAATAAAAATATAGTAAATTTACACTTAACACAATTTCACCAATTGCCAAGTCTCCCCGGCAATGGCGCCAAAAACTTGTTCGGTGCGTTTGTAGGGGTTATAAAACCGAAACGCAAGTGCACGTGGTCGAACAAGTAGTAAGTGGCTTTAGTAAGCCAAGTATCGATCCACGGAGACTCTGGATAAGTGAACTTTGCTTAAGTATACTATACTATATCTCACTTCTAAATATGCTGACAACAACGTAACCAAAAATTGAATAACTTGTTTTATAAATCCTATACTAAAACTACTAACAATTATCTACTTTGAATTTAAACTATGGATATGAGCATGCCAAGGTTAAGAACATGTAATGAAACTGATTATCATCATAAATTGGTTAATCTTTTCTTCCAGTTGCTAGCCAAGAACATTAGCCAAGAGATTAAAACTCTCGTATTTAATCTCACTTAAGAATCATAAACCATCCGTCTACATTTCTGTGATCAAATGCAATTCATGACCTAGCAATACAATTCCGGTTCCTAAATTGACTAATACGGCTTTCAAGTATATTTCTATCAGGAAAGCACATCAAAACTCAATTTTTCCAAATCAAGTAAAGAACAATATCCTATTAATTCACAACTTTCCAATTTCGTGCTCTCTCGAGTGAAATCGGACTTTTTAGATATACATTAATGTCGGCCACACACCAATGCAGTAGAAACAAGAATTAATAGAACAACATGGAAGAAAAAGATGAAAAACCATATAATTCAATAATCAAAATTCATCACAAGTGTTCATAACCTCAGCAAGGAAGGGAATTAGCCACTCATTTGAGGATTAATCATCCTAAAAGAAGTTTTAATCATACAAACAATTGAATTAGAGAAGAAAGAAGGAGAGAAAAAACCCTGAACTTTTCGTCCCTCAACTGCCTGTAACCCACGTCCTTGCTCCACCAAGTCTAAATTATGAAAAATGAACCTAAGTGTTCTATTTATACTAGTGGGAATTTTTCCTGAAATAACAAGCAACGTGTCACGGAGTGCATCGTGGAGCACTGCCTCTGTGACACGGCGTGGACGCAGACCCTCACTAGAAATTGGGGGTCCAGGAATAAAGCATCAACGTGGCACGACGTGCAACGTGGAGGCTTGCCACCGTGCCACGAAGCTGTCGCGAGCCTCCACTGGAATTGATGCATTTTTCACCCTCCAGGCAGAATGCCTCCGCGATGGCAGCGTGACACGGCTCCATCGTGGAGCCCCTTTAATTGGTGCAGTCTAATGCTTTTTCCCTTGCTCGCATCCAAGTCCAACTCCGATATCATCCAACATGCATTTTAGCTTCCCGAAATCACATTTTACCTACAAAAAAATGCTAATCATGTTGGTTAGTATAAATTCACATTTTATTACCAATTACATGAAAATGTATACACATTGCTAGATAAACAAGGTGAAAATGATACGTTTGAGTATCACTTGGGCATATAAATCTGCCCAAGATCAGCCAACATATCCTTTTTCTTTGAGCTTCCTACATCACTCACCCTGGGCTATCCTTGAGGTGTTTCTACTTTTGGAGGAGGTACATAAGGGTTAGAACTCCAGTGATATTGCTCTCCTTGCGATTTTTCTCTCTATTCCCCTATCGATTATTTCGTTCCCCTCATCCAAGATTGTCATGGTTTTTCCAATCTTGATTCTCCTCCCTTGGGCACCAAGGACTTTGATAGGAACCTTGTTAACCAGGGCGAGAACCCGCTAATTGGCCTGACATGTATTGACACTTTTCCTCATATCTCGGAGGTGAAGTATCATCATCAAATTGAGCATGAGTTTGAGCAGCTACAACATTCACATTCTTTATACTAGCTCCCATCACATGTTTTATCATCAACTCTAGCTAGGTCATCATTTTTGCAAGAGTTTTATCTCTAGCCTCATCCCTCTTCCTTAATTCCGCACTTACAAGATTTGAAGCAACACCACTAGAGGATACCTCTGCTTCTCTAGTGTGCCATGCTCGGTTGTTTTTTGTCATTCTATCAAGTAATGCCTTGGCTAATCCATAGGGCTGATCCATGATTGATCCCCCAGCCAAATTATTTTCCACTGACTTATTGATAGAATCCAATGATCGGTAGAAACTTTGAAGTAAAACCCCATCAGGTAAGCCATGGTTCGAACAAATGACCACCTTCTTCTTAAGTTCAACCAAGCTTCATAGAGTTGTTCCCCCACAAGTTGTTAGAAATTAGTAATTTCATCCCTCATCTGTAACATCCTTGAGGGAGGAAAGAACCTATCCAAAATGCCTACGTAGTTCATTCCAAGAGGTAATAGATCTGGGAGGCAGCTCGTCTAACCACATAGTTGCTTCCCCGGTGAGTGAGAATGGAAAAAGTCTCAATCTGATTGACTCTTGAGTGATATTTTTAATGTTGAAGGGTTGAAAAATCTCCAAAATATTGCGTAGATTCCTATTTGCATCCTCATTAGGCATCCATCCAAAGAGTCCCTTCATTTGAAATAAGTGCAGCATTGTACTTATCACATGGAAAATAGCATTCCCTACCGTAGGAGATAGGCGAATTGCCCCTGCTATATCGGGCATCATTACGCGAATTGCCGCTGATATATCGGGAATCATGGGGTCATCATCCTCATGATCCATATGCCCATCCATTGAACCTTCTCCTTCTAGTGAATGCTGGCTTTTAATGTCAAACTAAGTAAGATGCAAGATCAATTCAAAATAATAACAACTAAAGGCTATCAAACTACATTCCCAGGAAACAACACCATTTTTGATAACGTCCAAACTATACCTTTCTCTATGAAAGAGCGTAAACGGTCGTTGTATCAAAATAAATAACCTGACGGATGTCGGGGTCAAATTCCACAAGGAATGTAAAATGATCACGCAATAGTTGTATATTAACTTGAATTAATTTGCATCAATGGATAAGACAATTAAATGAAAATTTTGGGGGAATAAATTGAATCTAAACTCAGCTGAACAAGAGAGCTAGATAACCAAAATTGAGAAACAGTAATGAGCAAAGGTCAGAGGTATGATGTATATGGGATTCCAATCGAATCTGGATTTACTAGACAATTAGGTTATTACTAATATGTGTAAATAACTTTGGAAAAGATAATGCCTAATGTTTTTCAACCACTTGGCACTTTTTCGTCAAGTTCTTTCAAACCTCAAGGTGCAATTCAACTATTCCAATATAGTTTGGGTTACAGGTTAAGCCATTTCTAACCATCAACCTTTAATAGAATCATGAAAATGGGTTTTGACTATTTCTAGCCCAAATCCACATAATCAAATGGGATACCCACTATTAACTTCACTCCCATTACTTAATTTCTCTTTTCAAGCGAAAATTAAGTAAGCAAACAATACCTATATTTGCAACTATGAGTAATCAACTATAACTTGAGGAGAAATCAATAGATTTACACTAATTAAGTAACTACAAGATAAATCTAGCAATACCCAATTAAATCAAACACCCATTATCACACACCTCTAGCTATAGATTTAGCTACACATAATTGAGAAATAGAAGAGCTTATTTATCAATAGACTCAATAATTTTATAATTAAGTGTAAACACAATCAATCTCAAAATGTATCTACAATGGTGGATATACTTTGATGAAGAAGATGAAGATGAAAAAATATATTCAAAATTCTATTTTCTATACAAATCTCTCTTCCAAAAGTGATGGAGTATAAAAATATACTTGTTCAGAGCACTTTTCTAGAATATGTATAAAAGTAGGTCATAACATTCTCCTCTTTTTCAGGGCTAGATGTTTTTGCCCTTTTCAGGCGTCTTTCACTTGTGAGTCATCGGCAGTTCGCCGGTGTCCATCCACGGGCCACCGATTAATCTCCTCTGCTGCCTAGTGAATTCCAAACCAAATCGGCGATGGCATCGGCGGTTCGCCGGCTGCTGTTCCGCTAGCCGCCGGTTGCAATTATTCCTCATTCTAGTGGGTGCCTGTGGTCAGCCGGCATTTCGCCAGTGTCTTCTAGTGGAGCGCCAGTTTCCACCTGTATCTCATCCTTTTTACTCAATTTCATGCTCCTTCTCTTCAAGTTTGGTACCTGCAATATCCAAAGGAAAAAAGGCATAAAATCCAACTAAAAAACTTAAGAACTAAGCTAAACCTCATGCTTAAAAGCCTAATGAATTGGTAAATCACCAACTCATCGGGGCCTTTCAGACCAGATGTTTTTGAAATGGTAGGGACCTGAAGAGGAATCTTTAACCTTCACTGCTTATAGATTTTTGCTGCGGCGAGTGGGTATCCTGCTGACGTGGTGCCGCCGCAACAGAAATAGGTCTGCTGCAGTAGACTGCGACAACAGTAATAACGCAGATTAGATGTTTTGATTTCATTCTCCACATCTCCATCTTCAAGATTTTCCAAATCCTCTCAACCTCTCCAGCCATAATCTTCATTTTTCAGGTAAATCTCCTTCTCTATGACTATTGGCTTTTACTTATTCTACTATTCTTGTGGTGTCATGCGTACAAGCATCATTTTTGGTTAGCCCTTGGAGTGGGGAAGGTAGATTTCTTTTTCACGTTCATATACTAGATTGTCGAAGCGTGCTACTTATATTTACGTTCTCACTTGGTCTCTGCTGTTCTCCGCATATTTCTGACCGGTTTCATGTGGTCATGGGTCAAAATAAGGGAGGTTGGATAGGATGGTGGTTCGACTTCTTTGAGCCTTTCGGGCTTGAATTTGTGTCCTATCGGGGTGGTTAGTAGTTTCTAGAAATTGAGCAAGTCCTCCCTTTGCCCGATCTATTGTTAATTTGGAGAAATACGGAGGTTGAAATTTGAACCTCCATGGATGGGGTTTGGGGGTCTGGAGAAGTTGATGTCTGCTATAGCGGAATCTTGTTCACTGCAGCGGTACCACGAAAACGAGCCCTCCTTCTCCATGGTGAACTCGCTCTGGTGAACATACGTCCGCTGCAGGGATTCACCTGGGCAGTAGCCCCTTCTCAAATTCTTATTTTTCCCTTTTTCTCTTGTACAAGTTCTCCTAGTCATTCAATTACTCTTCTAATACTTCTTATTAATGCAGGTAAATCTTCATGGCCGCTTCTAGCAGCAGCATTCGCACCGAGGACTACATCTGCTTTGTTAACGACCAGACCATGAAGGATCTGCTGCATGAAAGGGGTTTCATTATTCATGACATAGAGGAGAATGACCTAGAGTTCTATACTCTCCTTCATGAGATTGGGTGAATCCCTTTGGTGGAGGAACTGGGTAAGGCCAATGAGACCTGGGTGTAGGAGTTCTATGCCAACCTCCCCACCATAGCCTAGAGCCGGGGTGAGCCGGTAGCCTACATCAGGGGCATGCAAATAACCTTGACCCCTGCTGCTATAAATGACGCTTTGGGTATGCCCAAACCCTCGAGGCTCAGCTAAAGGCTCATGATGTATCTGGAAATAGGTAGTGGCTAGTGGATACTTTGGTGGTGGAGGAACAAATGGCTACTACCACTTGGTGCATTACCAGGACGGGTATCTAAAGTACCCACTTTACAGTGGAGGCCAGGATGTGGCTCAATCTAGTGTCCCGAAGGATCTACCCATCCTCCAATGTCACGGACGTGACCTACCCTCGGGCGTTAGTGGTGACCGCTGTGCTGAGTGGGGTGTGGGTGAATGTGGTGGCCCAGATTATTGAGGAGTGGAGGTACTTCCATATGAAGACCATTACTGGCCCTCCATTTCCTTCCCTTATTACCAGACTATGCAAGTGGGCCAGCATTCATCTGGAGTCTCGGGATGTCATTGTGGACTATGATAGAACTTTTGACCCTCTAAGGGTGAAGGGGGATTTGGGAAGGGGTAGGAAGAAGAGGAAGTCTACCTCACTAAGGGTGATGGTGGGGATGACACTTCCAAGCCCACAGGGCCATTCGAGAGAACAGAGGCTGAGATGGTAGCCATGTGGGAACTTCTCGGAGGGTTTCCATGACCTCCTCCCCTTAGCAGGCCTTCTGTTAGTCAACCTTCCTCCAGCCGACCCTCCACTAGATGACCCTCCGGTGCAGCAGCTGTCGATCCAGGAGAGGTGCAGGGGGCAATTTCCGCTCGAGCCCAGGCCCATGTTAAGCTCCTGGAGGACTTGGAGCGAGAAAGGAGGAGACTGCACTCTCGGGATAAGCTGTTTGTCCGTATGTGGAAAGGGATCAAGATGATCCTAAAGACCTTAGCTCTTAGAGAAAGGCCACCCTACCGGGCAGGATCTCCCTGAGTTCTCCTTCCTTAGCGAGTTCGAGGAGGGAGCAAATGATGAGGCAGGAAGCGGTAATGATGAGACCTCCAGCTAGATGAGGTCTAGTGTTTCCCCCCTCTTGTTATTGGCTTTTATATCAAGTTTTTGATAGCCCCATTTGGGGCTTGTAAGACAATTCTATGTTGGTATCTCTCTCTCTATGATGTACGGATGTCCATTTGGTATCTTCAGATATTGGCCGTGTTTTTGGCCCTTTCCAGTATTATTGTAGTTGTTTTACCTATATTCGCATTGCTTGAATTGTTTGTTGCTTGATGCTTGTAGTTGCTATATTAAAACAGGGGAACTTGGAATTTTTGAAATCTGGTATGCTTCCTGAACATGTCCGCTGCAGCGGTCGCCCTATCACAATAACAGATTTGTGGTAGCGGTACCTCTTCTACTGTAGCGAGTCCGCTGCAGTGACATAGCCTTCGTTGCAGCGAAACTTGCTAAGCCAAAAAAATGTTATAACAATAATTCCTTCGTCTCTCTAACCAGCCAGTCTTATTGCGGGTTTTCACTAATCACCTTTAGGCAGATACCAATTGAAAACTTTCAGATACCAATTGAACTCAACTCGGGAGATTAACACAATCGTACAATTCGAGGGGAAAGAAATAAGTGTAACTTCCTAAATGCCTTATATCTTCCCGAAGATTAGATGTGGACACCTACACATCAATCTATAGGAGTCTACTCGACATTACTCTTGTACTTGTAGACCGGTAACTTAGATGCTCTGATACCAGCTTCTCACGACCCAAACAGATAGCCGTGCGGGCACCTACATTGACTCTACTCGATAGGAGAACCCTTACAACCTAATACCATGAATATACAAGAAATTAGTCTCAATGTTTCTATTACTGCACATTAATTTACGAAAATCTCAAACAAAATAAAATTAGAAGATTCACTAGACATGAATCTCTCAAGATCTAGTCTAAATAGGTACAAGAGCTCTATTTGAACACTTGACAAGATAAAATGACCCAGCTTCATCTAAGAAGGAGAACACGGAAGCTGGTGTTGAGTACTTCACGCCATTCAAAGAGATTTGAACCTGCCACAACCATACCAAAAAGGTGTAGCGAGGTAGTATCAGTACACCACACATATCGGTAGACATCATCGACTGAGTAGGGTTAGTTAACACAATAGGATAATAATCAACATACATTCAATGTCACAAAATTAGTGATTACTTCCCTCCCAAAATTCACACTAGGTGTAACTACTACATCCTCGTTCTTTTGGCCTCATCAAAATTTATACAATTACCTTACGAACCTATTTGTTATTAAAGCCCTTCAGTCTGTCTCCCTTCATTTCCATTGTAGCACAGGCTTCGACCGCTACAGCAGCCCCGCTACCGCGGTGGTGTGTCCGCTGCAGAGCTATTCCATTCAGTCAGTTGTCAATTTTCCTAGTCCGCTTTCCTATGGTCAACTAAGTTTGTCCATTATCATGTACTACTTACTTAATTATACACTTTATTTTTGATTCTTCCTAGTGAGGTACATAGATAATAAATCTATTCAATATCCCCGATAACTCACTACCTTTGTTTAAACCTGTCATACCATCTTCTGTAACCCACCAACATTTAAAACAACATACAATTCACAAATATAGATTAATAGATTCTAGAACACACAAGAAATCATTAACATCTGCCAAGAGAATCAACCTTTCAAATATTAAAGTACATGCACATACCTGTCTTCATACCACAAAATGCCATGAAGTATCATACCTGGACCATACAACCGTGTACGGTAGTCCTAACTTGTTTCTCACTGCATATCCGAATCAAGTCGGTATATTCTGTATCACACTTGTATACCTATACCTTTTTGTGTTTGCATCCGTATGTATATGAAACCATACTCGCACAATTTCTATCTCACAATCATACCATCGATGATATGCCGGGCACACGCCTCCGTCATATCACTGTAAACACATGCTAGAGGATCTTATATTTTCCCTTCAAGTCATGACCTGCAGGAGACTCTAGAAATCCATGTACTGTACACTTAGCCGTATGAAACATTTCATCATACTGTCTATGTACTCACTCATAAACCCAACCGCATGGTCTTTTAGCCATACCTGTCTATGTACTCACTCATACTGCTCGCCCGAATGCATACCTTGGGCATAAGCCACTTGTGTATCCAATCCTTAATCGGAATCCAACCGTATTAACCTGTTCAGCTGAGTTCCTTACTCTTAGCCCTAGGCCTCTCATTTACCATCATATCAATGACTTCCCTTGCATATTATCCGAAATCTCAGTCTTACGTTCATTCAATATCGAGTCACCCCTCAATCTCGAGATGCACATCGTAGCACAACAAGTAATAAATCATCACATAATAAGACTAACATATTCACATCAACAAATACGATCACATGCATGATTTTAAATCTAATCTCATATCCAAATAGTAGTAGTAATAATTACTTAAGCACATTATAAGAATTACAACTTGGCCAGCTCACTGGTTTGGGCTCCGCTGCAGCGGTATTGCTACGGTTATGGTGGTCTGGCTGCAACAGTATACTACCCACTGTAGCAATACTGCTGGCAATTTTGCAACCAGTATTTGTTCCAATTTCATTCGCGTCTTGTTTCTTTATAACTACCATAATGAAAGAAACGTCTAACCAAGCTTACTTCAATAGTTAACTTGTCACTGTATCACCATTAATGTGAACAACAATCATCAATTCAGACAATACGATCCCAACCACAACGCATTCAAGTCATTATGTAAGGGATTACTATCCTACATTGCTCGCTCCAACTCGCGTTCTACCATAGTTATAATTTATTAATCAGCCTGTTATTTGCATCTCCTACACAGAGTCTACGTGATTACTAGTCTAAGATTTTGATTCAAAGGAAGGATTCCATTATTTGTACCTAGGAATATTCAGATGACGACACCTGAAAATTAATCTACTCACTAACATTTGATTTAATGTATATCCTAAAACCTGAACCCGTTTTATTAATTTGAAATATCTCCCTTACCTCATCTGCTCCGCTCGTTCTTAGATTTTCACTGATTCTGGTTTACAGACAATGACATGGTTAGAAGTATAATTCTACTTTTCAAAAGCATATAAACCATACGCACATATATGTTTAGCTAACCAAAGTCTAACGCAAGAGCGAGTAGCATAGCCTACTTGGATGCCAAGCTATCATCCAGACATTCTCAACTGTTGGGCCGCATCACTTTTCTTGAGCTCTTGCGGGAGTTCCTCGCTATTGAGGGTAAATCTCTACCTCTTAGCACTTCTCCTTGTTCCCAAAAGTCTATTTTCTATTTCTGGGCATCTTTATTAAACCCTTTTGAGGGACTAGGTTTAAAAATCCAAATTAGAATGGGATTAGGGAGTTTTGGTCTGCGTTGCCGGTGCAGCGAAACCATTCACTGCTACAACGGTTCCACTACGACTGGGGAGAGTCCTGTCGTGGCAGGAATTCGCCTGGGTCCACTTGTTCTGTGACCCAGCCTATTCGAACCTATTCATCTCACGCTCTTTTATTTTTCGGGACCTCTATTCAGAATATCTAAAATTTAAATTCACTCACCCTATGTCACGACCCGAATGTATATCCGGATCGTAGACAAGGGACAAGGGACCCCGAGAGACCCCAAGTTGACCCATGGCACATGCATATAGCTAATCTCATTTAAATAAGCGGAATATTAAGCATAAAACATAGCAGAAACGTAACCATAACATAACATCAGAAAATACTAGACGAACACATAAGCTGAGTATTACATACTGTCTGAAAGCCTCTACTACCTACTATGGGTTGATAGGAAAACATCCCCAACTAACCCGAATAGGACGGAAATACAAGATAACATAAAAGTCTATCAAATGGTCCTCAGAACATGAGGACTCACCCAAAATCTGAGAATCTGAGCTGGGATGGACTAAGGATGAGGATGAGCTTGAGATCCAAACCCTGTATCATGAAATGGTACAACATAGAAAGTATGCGATCAGTACGTGGAATGTACCGAGTATGCAAGGTAAGTAAAACGGACGTTAATAGTAAAATAAACTCATAAATAAATATAGGAGAAGGACATCATGCTTGTATGATAATCTTCGTAATAAAACATAAGGCTCAAGGCTTTCAAATCATTCATAAAACGTTCATAATCATAATCGTTAGTAAAATTTATCAAAACATAACTTGAGCCAATAACATAAACATAATAATGCATAAGACATGCAGAACAATGGGAGGACTCATCTGTCACACCCCGCCTTGGGGGGTATGACTGGCACCTGGAGCCCTACTAGGACCTGGACTGCTAGACTACTGAGCCTAAGCACATCTGGTGCCTGACTGGCTCTAACTCAGATTCAGGGAAACAACAGGCTATATAACGGTTGTAAACACAGCCTCTGGCCAACTAGCCTACAGCCACCTATACCTGTGATGACAGCTAACCAGAAACATACTCGTAACAAGGAACCTATGCGGGCCGATAAGGCCACCATGCTGTCTAGTTATTTGTAACTCAACGATGGAATACTGAATAACTACGTGACTGGTAAGGTCACCACTACTGACTGGATAAGGCCTCACACGACCAACATAAACTAAAATGCTAAACAACTATAACAAACTGCACGGCCTCACATGACCGGCTCAACTGACCACAGGGAAATATATACAGTCTGCAAGCCTCTAGGAATACTGACAAGATGGTCGGGACAGGGCCCCGACCTACCCGTACTATACAAAAAAAGGAAATGATGTAAACCTCTTAAATATCAAGCTCCGGATGATAGGAGCTGATGACTCTGCGCTGGCTAGGATCACGAGGGATCGCCTCCTCGTCTATGAGTACCTGCAGGCAAGTAATGCAGCACCCCCAAGGGGCGTCAGTACCGCTGGTACTGAGTATGTAAAACAACAACTGAAAGATATCTGAAAACAACAATACAACTGATGGAACTGAAATAGAAAGGAATAGACTAAACTGACTGAAAATGTAAAGCTATGCCTACTCTCAACTATGCTGGAAGGAGTAGGAGTCATACTTGGAAATGCATCGCTCTATTGTCGATCTACCCGTATCTAGTGTAACATGGCATAACATAGTATAACATAACATGGCACACACAAACCTTACCCAACCCCCATAAGCCGGGAGGTACAATCAACACACAATCTATACCCCTACCCCAGTTGTCCCATCTCCTATAATAACTATAAGCATCCTGCCGATCCCCTGGGTATGCACTTGGGCTCGCTGAGCCCCTGACTATAACTGTACTTGAGTCCAGAGGACTCCTGAATCAACACCCCGGGCGTACCCGCTCGACGGGGGTGTATAAAGGCCGACCAAGGCACAATATGGGGAAACCGATATCCCATCTTCGTCCCCTGTGGGACGGCATGCCACTCCGTTGAGCGACGTATCCTCGTCCTCTGGCGGACGAGTCGATACGGCTATTAACCCTGGGGAGGTCATGAATGCTAGGTAATCCATCCCAAGACAATACAGTGGTCTCAACTAGTAATACTAACTGCGTATACCGCATGCTGAAGCTAGTGATGATAATGTATCTGTGCATACTATATTCTGACTAGTGATAGTGATATGTATGCATTTAATACATGCTGAGACTGATAATGGTATATATATAATCATGCTGTCATACTGTGCTGAGTCTAATGTTGAACAAGATATAGTTTTTCTGCTGGAAATCATGTTGGATAACTGAGTTTCGAGTAACATGCTTTACTATTTCTAACATGCTTTCTAAACTTCATTCTAGGCTACCATTCTATTTCTAATATACCTTACAGCGACTTATATTGCTTTACTATGTTTCAACTGAACACAATAATCTCCTAACATACTTTACTAAATCACATACTAGGCATGATGTACAGTTCCTAACACTTTGTATTAGAATTTATATCATGCTAGCAAGTTTCACTCTATACATAACATGATGCTTCCAATATCGTACTAATATTCATGCTAAACATAACACACGACTTCTAAAACATTCTACTGTCCTTTGAACCATTTTACTATACCGAGACTACTAACTTGCCGAGGAAACTAGTTTTACATACCTTTGCTTCTGATTTCCCGACTAACTGGCGTAGCTCGGTCAGTATTTTCGCTATTTCTCCCAACTGCATTCGTAAATATGTCAATTAGCACTAAATACAGTACTATTATGAAAGACGACGTCACTTTAGATATAATTATAGCCTAAACTTAGGCCTATGGAAAGACGGTCGAAAGCTTGCTATTTTTCAGAAGTCCAGAAGGGAGAAGTATTCACTTCACAGCTAGGAACACATAGACACTAGTTTGGAGCAATTCCACTTACCTTAGTCCGGTAGCTCGACGATTTGTCGGCCGAATTTTGCGAAACTAAATCCGTAAGAATGCTCCCTGCTGCTAAATACCTCGGTACCTAAGGTTAATTTGAGTTTAGACTACGTTTGGCAGCGTAATCAAATGATAATATATTACCCCTCTTCGTCTCTCTCTGTTTCTCTGCGTTTTCTGGAAATTAAATGAGGAATATAACCTCACAAACCGAAGTGGGGGCTTTATATACTTGGGCCTGGACAGGCCCAACGTGTCACGGAGTCAACGCGGAGGCTCCACCTCCGTGACACGTTGCCATCGCGGAGGGGCTCTGCCTCGGCTCCCTCCGTGATGGTTCGATAGGTTACTCGTCCGATCCTTTCCCGGGCCTTTCCCTAGCACGTATGGCTTTCAAATATGCTTAACCAACGTGCGAATAGGCCATCTAGGTGTCGAAAATCTTACGGGGTATAACATTCTCCCCCCCTTAGGAACATTCATCCTCGAATGAAAGTGCTATGTAGAGGACTATTCAATTAACTCAACTTGCTCCTAAGGAAATTTCGGCATAGTTTCTGCTGTAATATGGACTATCCCGAAAACCTGAAACGCAGAAAAGTCCAATACAGGTACTGCACATAATACTTTAAGATTCACTGGATAACTAAACATCAATCTTTCTCATTTATATATACACAACTATAAAGTACTGCATAAACAATAACATGGACATACCTGTCGCCTGACTAGTCTTGGAATAAGTGAGGATATTGATCTTGGGCGAATTTATATGCCCAAGTGATACTCAAAAGTACCATTTTAGTCTTGTTTATCTATCAATGTGTTTACATTCTCATGTAATTGGTAATAAAATGTGAATTTATACTAACCAACATGATTAGCATTGTTTTGTAGGTAAAATGAAATTTTGGGAAGCTTAAATGCATGTTGGATGATATCGGGGTTGGACTTGGATGCGATCACGGGACAAGGCAGTGGACAACATGAAATAAAGGGGCTCCGCGATGGAGCCGTGTCACGCTGCCATCGCGGAGGCCTTCTGCCTGGATAGGGAAATTTCGCCCAAATTCCAGAGAGGGTCCGCGTCTGGTCCGTGGCACGGTGGCTTGGCTCCACATTACACGCCGTGCCACGTTGAGCTTTAATTCCTGGACCCCCAGTTCCAGTGAGGGTCTGCGTCCGTAGCATGTTACGGAGGCAGTGCTCCGCGATGCACTCCGTGACACATTGCTCGTTATTCTGGGAAAAATTCCCAGCAGTATAAATAGAACACTTAGGTTCATTTTTCAATATTCTGACTTGGTGGAGCAAGAACGTGGGTTACAGGCAATTGAGGGACGAAAATATCAGGGTTTTTTCTCTCTTTCATTCTTCTTTAATTCAATTGCTTGTATGATTAACACTCATTTAAAGATGTTTAATCCACAAATGAGTCGCTAATTCCTCTTCTTGCTGAGGTTATGAACAATTGTGATGAAATGTGATCATTGATTCTTTGGTTTTTCATCTTTTCTTCCATGGTTGTTCTATTAATTCTTGTTCTTACTGCATTAATGTGTGGCCTACGTTAATGTATATCTAAAAAGTCCGGTTTCACTCGAGAGAGCAAGAAATTGGAAAGTTGTGAATTAATAGGATATGATCTTTACTTGATTTGGGAAAATTGGGAATTGATTTACTTTCAGGATAGAAATATACCTGAAAGTCGTGTTAGTCAATTTAGGAACCGGGTTTGTATGGCTAGAACATGAATTGCATTTAATCACAGAAATGTAGGTGGATGGTTCATGATTCTTAAGTGAGGTTAAATACGAGAGTTTTAATCTCTTGGCAATAGTTCTTGGCTAGCAACCGGAGGAAAAGATTAACCAAATTATGATGATAATTAATTTCATTACATGTTTGTTTAACCTCAGCATGCTCTCATTCATTGTTCAGACTCAAAGTAGATAATTGTTTTAACTTAGTATAAAAATTATAAAACAAAATATCAAACTTTTGGTTACACTGTTGTCTGCATTTTTAGAATTGAAATATAGTACACTTGAGCAGATTGCACTTCATCCAAGTCCCAGTGGGATCGATACTTGGCTTACTAAAGCCACTTACTACTTGTTCGACCACATGCACTTGCGTGTCATTTTATATACCCCACAAATCACACAGCCGAACATATATCTAGCTTTCATATCTTCCTCAGCCTCCCACATCATCTCCTCTTGGTTCCTGTTACGCCACAATACCTTGACAGACGCAATATCCTTAGTTCTCAATCTGTGAATCTGTCTGTCTAAGATGGCTACTGGAACCTCTTCATAGGCCAGCTCTTCCGTAACCTGAATATCCTGGACTGGGACTGCTCTGGACGGGTCTCCTATGCATTTCCTCAGCATAGATACATGAAAGATCAGATGAACGGATTCCAATTCTGGAGGCAAGTTCAACTCATATGCTACTTGGCCTATCCTTCGACGAATCTGATAAGGCCCAACAAACCTCGGGCTGAGCTTACCTTTCTTGTCGAATCTCATCACTCCTTTCATCGGAGACACTTTCAGAAATACCCAGTCATTCACATCAAACTCCAAGTCTCTGCGTCGCACATCTGCATATGATTTCTGGCAGCTCTGTGCAGTTAGTAAACGTTCTCGGATAAGCTTTACCTTTTCCTCTGATTGCTGAACAATGTCTGGCCCAACCAACGCTGATTCTCCTATTTCAAACCAGCCAACCGGTAATCTACATTTTCACCCATATAAAGCCTCAAAAGGCGCCATCTGGATGGCTGAGTAATAGCTGTTATTATAAGTAAATTCAATTAACGGCAAATGCTCATCCCAGCTACCACCAAAATCTAGCACACACACTCGCAACATATCTTCTAGCGTCTGAATAGTACACTCAGCCTGTCCATCTGTCTGAGGGTGAAATGCTGTGCTCAAATTAATCTGCGTTCCCAGACCCCTCTGAAACGATTGCCAAAATCTAGCCGTAAACTGTGCTCCTCTGTCTGAAATAATGGATACTGGTACTCCATGCAACCTGACTATTTCTCGGATATACAACTCCGCATAATCTTCGGCCGAGAAGGTAGTTCTTACCGGCAGGAAATGAGCTGATTTTGTCAATCTGTCAACTATCACCCATATAGAGTCATGTTTGTGTTTAGTACGGAGTAATCCTGCTACAAAATCCATATTCACTGCTTCCCATTTCTAGAGAGGTACAGCTATATCCTGAGTCAAACCGCCTGGTTTCTGATGTTCTGCTTTCACCTGTTGGCAGTTAGGACACTAGGCTACAAATTCAGCAATTTCTCTTTTCATACCTGGCCACCAGTAGTTTTCTTTGATATCATGGTACATTTTTGTCGCACCGGGGTGAAGAGAACAACGGGCGTAATGTACCTCGTTCATAATCTGCTGGCGGAGCCTTGAAACATCCGGAACACATAGGCGACCTTTACATAACAGCACTTCTTCCTCAGTTATTTGAAAATCTAGCACTTTACCCTGCTGGATCCTGTCTTTGAGCTGGATCAAGTCAGGATCCTCATATTGTTGTTCTTTCACTTCCACAACTAATGATGACACAGCGGTGTTCTGAATTACCGCTCTACCGTCCTCTGTTTCTGCTACACGAACGGCTAGACTAGCTAACTGATGTATTTCCCTGACCAGTTCCCGCTGCTCGGGCTGCAAATACGTCAAACTCCCCATGGACTTAGGACTGAGAGCATCTGCTACAACATTGGCTTTTCCCGGGTGGTACAGAATATTCACGTCATAATCCTTTAACAGCTCCAACCAGCGACGTTGCCGTATATTCAACTCCCTCTGAGTGAAGATATACTGTAGGCTCTTGTGATCTGTGAAAATATCAACATGAACACCATACAGGTAATGCCTCCACATTTTCAAGGTGTGGATTACTGCGGCTAACTCCAGGTCGTGGGTGGGGTAATTCTTTTCGTGTTTCCTCAGCTATCTGGAGGCATATGCAATCACTTTACCATGCTGCATCAACACACAACCTAACCCGACGCCTGATGCATCGCAATACACCGAATAACCTTCTGTACCTTCCGGCAATGCTAACACTGGGGCGGAGGTTAATCTGTCTTTCAATTCCTGGAAGCTCTGCTCGCATGCCTCTGTCCACTGAAACTTTGCTGCTTTCTGCGTCAGCTTAGTCAGAGGTGCCGCAATAGTCGAGAACCCTTCAACGAACCTCCTGTAATATCCTGCTAATCCCAGAAAGCTACGGACTTCAGTCGGAGTGGTAGGCCTAGGCCATGATTTGACTGCTTCTATTTTCTGCTTGTCAACCTGTATACCAGCATTCGACACAATATGCCCTAGGAAGGCTACTGAGTTAAGCCAGAATTCACACTTAGAAAATTTAGCGTATAACTAGCGGTCCCTGAGGATCTGGAGCACTGTCCGCAAATGAGTTCGGTGATCTGCTTCAGAGCGAGAATACACCAGAATGTCGTCAATAAATACTATTACAAACAAGTCCAGGAAAGGTCTGAAAATACTATTCATCAGGTGCATGAATATTGCCGGGGCATTCGTTACCCAAATGACATAACTAGAAATTCAAAATGTCCATATCGGGTCCTGAACGCTGTCTTAGGAATATCTCTTTCACGTACTCGAACCTGGTGATATCCGGACCGCAAGTCAATCTTAGAAAAGTATCTGGCTCCAGCAACTGATCAAATAAGTCATCAATTTTGGGAAGCGGGTACTTGTTCTTCACTGTAACTTTGTTCAATTGCCGATAATCTATGCACATACGGAGTGAGCCATCTTTCTTTCTCACAAACAAAACTGGCGCACCCCATGGTGAAGTACTCGGTCTAATAAAACCTTTATCCAACAAGTCTTTCAGCTGCTCCTTTAATTCTCTGAGTTCTGCAGGAGCCATACAATAGGGAGGAATTGATATCGGCTGAGTGCCTGGTAACAAGTCAATAGCAAAATCTATTTCCCTTTCTGGGGGAATACCAGGTAACTCATTGGGAAACACATCAGGGAACTCGTTCACCACCGGAACAGACTGGAGCGTCGGAGATTCTGCTCGGACATCCTGAACTCTGACCAGATGGTAAATACATCCCTTAGATATAAATTTCCTCGCCTGAAGGTAGGAAATAAACCTACCTTTTGGCGTAGCGGTGCTGCCCTTCCACTCCTGCACTGCTTCTCCTAGAAAGTGGAATCGGACCGTCTTGGTCCAACATTCAACATCGTCAAAGCACGACACTAGCTAATCCATACCCATTATGGCATCGAAGTCTATCATTTCTAACTCGACCAGATCTACTATGGTCTGACGGTCAGCAACCTCTACTGTACACCCTCGGTAAATTCTGCTAGCTACAATAGAGTCACCAACGGGCGTGGATACTGAAAAGGGCTGCTGCAATAATTCTGGTGCAATATTGAACTTTCGTGCCACAAATGGAGTAATATAGGACAAAGTAGATCCTGGATCAATCAATACATAAGCAGGGTGTGAGCAGATAGTTATCATACCTGTCACAACATCAGGTGATGCTTCTGAATCCTGCCTCCCTGGTAAAGCATATGTGTGGCTTGGACCCGCACCTACACTGGAGGCCCTTGATCTACCCCTACCCCTGCCTGTCGACACTGAGGGCCTGCGCCCTGCCAAGGATGCTGTAGCTCGTGACCCTGCGGATGCCCTGTCCTGTCTATCCCGGTCCTCCTGACCTTTGGCTGGGCAATCTCTCATCAGATGGCCCTCTTGGCCACAAATATAACACCCGCTGGAGCCATACCTGCATGCTCCAGAATGGCGTCGGCTGCATATAGGGCAAAGTGGTAGGGTATACCTACTCTGCTCTGCCCTCCTCTGAAATGATGAATCTGCAATCTGTGAGCCTCTGCCGGTCTCTGACTGCCCCCTGCGGCTAAATCTACCCCTCTGCGGCTGTGGTGGAGGCGGGGGCCTAGGCGACCTATCTAACAATCGTGGCCTAGGTCCTGCCCGAGCCTCCCTCTGTAACTCAACTGGCCTGTCCCTGCGGCGCTATTCCTGATTGGTCCTCCTGATCTCCCGATGTCGCTGCCTGATGCCCTCAATATTCTAGGCAAATGCCTAAACTCGGGCAATATCCATGTCCTCTCGCAGTGTGGCCGTAATACAAGTCTCAACATATTCTGGATTCAACCCCATGATAAAGCGGTGTACTCTGGATGCCAGGTATCAACAAAGGCCGGTGTGTACTGGGCCAAAGAATCAAACCGCAAGGCGTATTCCCGAACACTCATGGCCCCCTGCTCTAGATGTAGAAACTGGTCCACCCGGGTCTGTCGAATCTCCCGTGGAAAATAGTGATCCAGAAAAGCTCCTGAAGCTGGACTAGGTCGGAGGGGAAACATCTCTCCCTCGAGACCTTTCCCAGCTTTCATACCACAATACGGCGATGTCCCATAACCGGAATGCTGCTAACTCAATCGATTCTATAGGTGTGGCATGCATAACCCTGAAAATTCTCTGCATCTGATCTAGAAAATCCTGAGGGTCCTCTGTCCGGTCTGTACCTGTAAACTGTGGGGGATTCAGAGCCATGAACTCTCGGACCCTCGAACTACCGGGCCCTCCTGCCGACTCCGCAACTGTAGACGGCATCGGCTGACGCTGAGCAGCCATCATTTGTGCTAACATGACTACCGCACTCCTAACCTCCTGGTCGGAAGGTATCAGTATAGGGAATGCCGGAGGTAGTGTCGCCCCAAGTGGCTCATGATGTGGTGGAGACTGCCGAGAAGGCTGGGACGATGCCTCTGTAGTGTCCTCTGATCGGGCTGTTTCTAAACGAGGGTGAGGCATCCTGTTGGTGCCTTCCCTTGCTGCAATATCTAAGCTCCGGCCTATGATAGGATGTCGCTGGTCTGACATTATCTGTAACCAAAGAATACAGTAAGTTCTAGGGACTCAACCCTATGCTGTACCGCTCTACAGCATGACTGAATAAGAATAAAAAGCAACCATCCTATCATGCCTTGCAGCCTCCTACCCATAGTACGTGGTGCACAACACATCCATGGGCAGGACTCCACTTAGCACGGCTTGCAGACTCCCTGGGATATGACCTGCTCTGATACCAAGTTTGTCACACCTCGCCTTGGGGGGTATGACTGGCACTTGGTGCCCTACTAGGACCTGGACTGCTAGACTACTGAGCCTAAGCACATCTGGTGCCTGGCTGGCTCTAACTCAGATTCAGGGAAACAACGGGCTATATAACGGCTGTAAACACAGCCTCCGGCCAACTGGCCTATAGCCACCTATACCTGTGATGACAGCTAACCAGAAACATACTCGTAACAAGGAACCTATGCGGGCCTACAAGGCCACCATGCTATCTAGTTATCTATAACTCAACGATGGAATACTGAATAACTACGTGACCGGCAAGGTCACCACTATTGACTGGATAAGGCCTCACACGACCAACATAAACTGAAATGCTAAACAGCTATAACAAACCACACGGCCTCACACGACCGGCTCAACTGACCACAGGGAAATATATACAGTCTGGAAGCCTCTAGGAATACTGACAAGATAGTCGGGACAAGGCCCCGACCTACCCGTACTGTACAACAAAAGGAAATAATGTAAACCTCTGAAATATCAAGCTCCGGATTACAAGAGCTGATGACTCTGCGCTGGCTAGGATCACGAGGGATCGCCTCCTCGCCTATGAGTACTTGCAGGCAAGTAATGCAGCACCCCCAAGGGGTGTCAGTACCGCTGGTACTGAGTATGTAAAACAACAACTGAAAGATATCTGAAAACAACAATACAACTGATGGAACTGAAATAGAAAGGAATAAACTAAACTGACTGAAAATGTAAAACTATGCCTACTCTCACCTATGCTGGAAGGAGTAGGAGTCATACCTGGAAATGTATCGCTCTATTGTCGATCTACCCGTATCTAGTGTAACATGGCATAACATAGTATAACATAACATGGCACACACAAACCTTACCCGACCCCCATAAGCCGGGAGGTACAATCAACACGCAATCTATACCCCTACCCCGGTCGTCCCATCTCCTATAATAACTATAAGCATCCTGTCGATCCCCTGGGTATGCACTTGGGCTCGCTGAGCCCCTGACTATAACTGTACCTGAGTCCGGAGGACTCCTGAATCAACACCCCGGGCGTACCCGCTCGACGGGGGTGTATAAAGGCCGACCAAGGCACAATATGGGGAAACCGACATCCCATCTTCGTCCCCTGTGGGACGGCATGCCACTCCGTAGAGCGACGTGTCCTCGTCCTCTGGCGGACGAGTCGATACAGCTATTAACCCTGGGGCGGTCATGAATTCTAGGTAATCCATCCCAAGACAATACAGTGGTCTCAACAAGTAATACTAACTGTGTATACCGCATGCTGAAGCTAGTGATGATAATGTATCTGTGCATACTATATTCTGACTAGTGATAGTGATATGTATGTATTTAATACATGCTGAGACTGATAATGGTATATATATAATCATGCTGTCATACTGTGCTGAGTCTAATGTTGAACAAGATATAGTTTTTCTGCTGGAAATCATGTTGGATAACTGAGTTTCGCAGTAACATGCTTTACTATTTCTAACATGCTTTCTAAACTTCATTCTAGGCTACCATTCTATTTCTAATATACCTTACAATGACTTATATTGCTTTACTAAGTTTCAACTGAACACAATAATCTCCTAACATACTTTACTAAATCACATACTGGGCATGCTGTACAGTTCCTAACACTTTGTATTAGAATTTATATCATGCTAGCAAGTTTCACTCTATACATAACATGATGCTTCCAATATCATACTAATATTCACGCTAAACATAACAAACGACTTCTGAAACATTCTACTGGCCTTTGAACCATTTTACTATACCGAGACTACTAACTTGTCGAGGAAACTAGTTTTACATACCTTCGCTTCTGATTTCCCGACTAACTGGCGTAGCTCGGTCAGTATTTTCGCTATTTCTCCCAACTGCATTCGTAAATATGTCAATTAGCACTAAATACAACACTATTATGAAAGACGACGTCACTTTCGATATAATTATAGCCTAAACTTAGGCCTATCGAAAGACGGTCGAAAGCTTGCTATTTTTTAGAAGTCCAGAAGGGAGAAGTATTCACTTCACAGCTAGGAACACATATACATTAGTTTGGAGCAATTTCACTTACCTTAGTCCGGTAGCTCGACGATTTGTCGGCCGAATTTCGCGAAACTAAATCCGTAAGAATGCTCCCTGCTGCTAAATACCTTGGTACCTGAGGTTAATTTGAGTTTAGACTACGTTTGGCAGTGTAATCGAACGATAATATATTACCCCTCTTCGTCTCTCTCTGTTTCTCTGTTTTTTCTGGAAATTAAATGAGGAATATAACCTCACAAACCGAAGTGGGGGCTTTATATCCTTGGGCCTGGATAGGCCCAATATGTCACAGAGCCAACGCGGAGGCTCCACCTCCGTGACACATTGCCATCGCGGAGGGGCTCTACCCCGGCTCCCTCCGTGATGGTTCGACAGGTTACTCGTCTGATCCTTTCCCGGGCCTTTCCCTAGCACGTATGGCTTTCAAATATGCTTAACCAACGTGCGAATAGGCCATCTAGGTGTCAGAAATCTTACGGGGTATAACATCATCATAACCGACACCATCATGGTAGAGCCTTTCATGGTGCCCCAACTATCTCGCTCAAATGGGCAGAGGCCTGGCTTGCCAGGCGAGGGTCGTGTATTATACGTGATATCACATTTGAGGGGATCATTATCAATACAATATATCATTAGAAACCCACAGTGGCACGTGGTTATGAGACACCAGCGTAGTCCTTTGAACGTCGGGCTGCTCGGTGCTAGACACGGCTCCCAAAAACATGCATATAGGCTCATACGTGAATCAATACCATCATGCATTAAGATTCATTAGCTAAAATATAATATTTATCATCATTGATCCCCTTTAAAACATGCTTAGCCAAGAATCAAAGGCCCTTTTCATCGGCCGACATCACAACTCAATAAATTATGTAATTCGTTTCATAAATCGTAAATCATTTTTCAACATGTGGGCATTGCCAAATGCTTCAACATACTCAATTCTTTCAAAATATGCTCATAAACATGGGTAACTTGAATTCATGCTTTTCCATCATAAATAAATCTCAAAATATTGAAATTCATCATAAATCACAACTTTCATGAACCTTCATCAATGGGCATTTTAGATTTAAAAAGGTTGAAACATGATTTTAAAGAAAATAATATAAAACCTATCCATCATTCATAATTCAATAATTAAAACTCAATTAAATCATACCCATAAAGAGAAATTACATTTTCATGCATTTGGGTAAAACCTCATAGAACTTGAATAGGAGAATTCATGATATAAAATGAAATTTGGGAATGGGTGTGAAAGGATTTCACCCATTCTAAAACCCTACATACCTGGAAATGGACTGATTTTGAAGTTCCCTAAATACCCACAAAGAAATTGATGGAAACTTGGAGAAGAAGACCTTGAATCTCCCTAAAACCTCTCTAAAGCTCTTGCATGGGAATGGGCATGCATTAGGGACTTAACCCATCTTAACACACTCAGAAAAATACACAAAATGACGTAGTTTAGGGTCTCAAAATATGGAAAAGTCGAATATGCCCTTAATAAAATTTCCCTGAAAAATTGGTCTGGACGGACCAACGGACGTACTAACGAGTCATTGGTAGCTACCACGACTCGTGGTACAGCCTGTCACATGCATTGCCTAGGTACTATTCCCGGATTCAAACCATGACTAGATAGGACGGGTCGTTTTTACCTCTAACGGATTGTTGTGTCGATCGTTGGTTGCCCCCTTTGAAAAATCAGAACTCCCTAACAATGAGTCTCACCACGACTCGTTGCCTCCTCCAATGGGTCATGGTGTCCATCCGTTAAGTCCATTGGAACCCTTATGTCCTCCCACCAAAACTCGTGAAAGCGGGTCATTGTTACTCATGACGGGTCGTTGGATAGCCCGTTACTTCCCCAACCTGCTCAGGTCACAACCTCCCACGGGTACAAACGACGACTCGTTGTTTCAAGAAATGAGTTGTTACTTCGTCCATTGTCACCACTGCCTCCCCGACCCCCTATACCATGATAGTTTATGATGACTCGTGGTATCCATCCACGAGTCATTGAGTCACCTGTCCTGTGATATTTTTGCCAGTTTTCTGCACTTTTCAAATTAAAATCCCGGGTCTATTCTTAGGCCTTCCCGGGTATTACACCCTAAGATGGTCGGGGTGTTATAACGGCTGGGTGGGTTGTTAAAAGAATAAAAAATCAAACTATACAACTAATCATAAGCAATAATCATTTTACGAACATGTTCTTTTATGCTGCTAGCCAGCTCTCTCTCAATGACACTTGAATATCTTCTCTATCTCTGTAGTGGTATTTCTTGTGTATTTAGTGTTGTCTTTAGCAACATAATATGATGCTTTATACAGGAGTAGGAATAACTATTTTTTTTCAAATGCAACCAAGAATAGGTTCAAGAATCTAAGAACCTAATTCAAGTTTATCTTGGTTTCTATTTATGTGTCGGCCTCCACTTGGTTTCTTCTATTTTTAAAGATCTTTTAATATGTCCGAATATGATAATGCTTTCATCCTAGTTTCTTGTTTCTTGATCAATGTGTTTCGTTATTAAATTAAATTCCCCAAGGAATCCTTCATGCACTTGGAATCTGTGTGTCTTATCAACAGTCTTCTCCAGTCTACTGCGAAGATATGATTCTTTCACTTCATGGAGTGTGCTTTTGTAATCCAGTTCTTTTAGTTAACATGTTATGAAATTTTTTCTTCAATAGTTATTTATCATAAACACTATCAGTCCTATTTGATCCATATTAGAAAATTAATTCTTGTTTCATGTTTGTTAATCATCAAAATTTCATATTAAATATAGCTCAACAATTTTTAACTTTTTGATGATGACAAACCCATAACAAAACTATAGTATTCGCATGTCACTCAAGTACAATATTCCCCCGTAAGAACCAACTTTGATCAACATCATGACTTAGTAAGATGTCTGCTCTTATCTAAGAACAAGGAACTAATCATTTGCTCATTGCAACCCAGTAGGTGGTTAAGTAATATGAACCTAATCAGGTTTAGTCGTAGCTCTGCAACATAGGACTTGGTTTCTCTATCAGAAATATCATGGGTAAAGACACCCGTACTCTTCATGTCTTCTTCTTTGACATATCATCATTATTATCAGTATCAGACTTTCAGTTAAGTTATCTTTCCTTTTTTAGCATGTTCAAAAAATAAATTAATTAGTAATATCAAACTCATGGTCACTGGGCTACACTAACATGAACATAATATAAGAGATTCCATAAAAGTTTGATGATGTTAGCCATCTTAAGAATGCATCAAAGAGAAAATAAGAATATAATATATACATATTTTTAAGTGATATGACCCAAACCAAATAGAAATATACATAAGCCTATCTGAACTGTTGCAAAAAATATAAACCAGGAGAGTATATAAATCAGATTGGTTTTTGAAAGGATTGAGTTTGACTTGTCTTAAGAAATGACTAGGGACCAGTTCACTTGCTAGAGGAGGAAAGAGTTTGAATGAGCCCCAAATAATTTGTCAAGGCAAGCAGCGACAACAACTTAATCTTCTTCAGCTACGTATTCTCAACTTTCAAAGAGGCATTCTCATCAGTCAGCCTCTTGTTCTCTTTTCTTGCATCTTCCAAATTATTGGTCATCTAAATAATTAGATTGTTACTTTTGGAACCTGATTTCTTCACCTAATGAGATACAAAATTTAAATTCTCATAATCACTTTCTTATTCAATTTTTTCAAAAATTTTTATGGACTGATACCTAATTAACCAAGTTTTTTGTGATAACGCTCAAATCACACATCTATAAAAGTATGACGCGGACATTGTCAATAAAGAACCCAACTAGGTTGGGGACGATCCCATAGGAAATATGGTCAAGATATATAATAATGCTAGTATTTAAGCTTTTAAGTCTGTTATTTCCTAAAGGGGGATTTTGTAAGGAAGTAAACCCGTAACAGTATTGACAATTGAATTATTATCAAGATGATGCAATTAACTAGGGAAGTGTATCTCATGGATTCATAACTACTTTGGGTTTTACACTTGTGATCTATCCTAATACTTGACTTGTAGAACTGATAACATAAGTTCATCCAAATGACTGGTTCGTCCCTATTGGTTGACTATACTCAATTAACGGATTAGGTCTCTTGAGTGATTTGACTTTAACCATTATCAATTTATTCCAAATTAACTATTCTACAACTGCAACTTAAGTCAAAAAGTGAACCATAAAGTTCAAGGATTTGTTGTTCTTTTCTTTCCCTAATCTCTACCTCTCTAGATTCAAGCAAGTAGAGAATTCGGGTAAGTCCTAATGTTACGCTCCGTTAAGAAATGTCTAAGATGAAGAGAATACAATACAAGAATTAGTATTGGATTAGAATCACTTTGTTCAAACCATAATTTCTTAATTCCCCATGGTTCCCACAACCCTAGTTGTGGAGGTTTTAGCCTCTCATAATGGTAGGAAAATAATTAGCATTCATAGATGAAAACAATATTTAGATCTTACAATGATGATTGAAAAGTAAACCCACTTGATTATTGCACAAAAATAATGAAGAAGAATTCAAGAACAATGGAAGAATCAATGCAAGAAACTTTCCAAAAGTTGTTCTCAATATTCTCAAAAGTCGGGTACTAGTTGTAGCACCCCAAAGTCCATATAAATAAACCCTAGATTTGAAGTTGATCGTACAGAGAAAACTGGAAAAAAATGTTCTCAAAACGAGCCTAAGTACGACCCACAGGAGGATTGTATGATTCATACCAAGTTTTGTGGTATGATTCAGAGAGTTTGGCAGGAAGAGGCAAGGAAACCATGATTAGATCCTACGATCCGTATCAGGCTGGTAAGAATCGTAGTGAAGGATCATAGATAGGAGGTTCAAAGAATTTTCAAGGAAGGATCAATAGCTACAAAGACTCAGTACGAGCCGTAAGGTGATGGTACAAATCATCATTTCAGTCGTGAGTTGAGATGTCATACACCTTGGACTTTCGGCTAAGTTTGGAATGATTTTAGGTAGGTGGATAGACCTGAACCTGATTAATTTAAGGAATCAAGTTGTTAACATAAATTGATAGGTGTAATAAGAGCATTAGATGCAAGTTAAGGTTATAAGGAACCTCTAGCATGAAGTTGAGTTGAGAGTCTTCCTACCGATTGGGTTTTTCATGAAAGTTCTTACAATGGCCAACTTTAAACGATTATAGCTCCTATTATATGAATATTTTTGGGTGATCCAGCATATCAAATTAAAGATCTTTGAGTATTATTTCCAACACATCCAACCTTACATCAACTGGAGTTTGGATAAAAAGTTATGGATAGTTTAGTAAAGCGCTATCAGGTTTGGCGGACAGGACCAACCCTGTTACCTTGAGTCTTGGTACGACTCGTGGTATGAAGGTACGAATCATACCAGGGGTTTCAACAATATTTTAAAGCCTACCAGAAGCCATGAATGGCACACCACGATCTTTAGGAAGCTACCACGAGTCAGGGTACGACCCGTAGCACCAGACAGACAGATTTTTGAGAACTTTTTCCAAGGGTATTTTTGTAATTTTCTATGCTTCTAACTCTTAAACTAGGTCATTTTAGGCTTATTTTGGGATGAATTAAAGGAGTTTTCCTAGTCTAAACCCTCACGCTTCTCACAACCACCGTAAAGTTCTTCTTCTCCCTTCTTCTCTTAAGGCTCAAGAACTAGGGTTCCTCTCCAAGGTGCAGAAGCTTCAAGATATTTAGAGAGATACTTCAACCAGGTATGTGGGAATTAAACAAGGAGATTGTACTCCCCTTGTGTCCCCTAAAACCCTTTCCCTGTTCAATATCAGTTCTAGCCCTGAGTTTTCGAAAGTGAAGATACTATTGTCATACCTTGAATAATTCATGTGGAATCTTAATCTATGTTTATTCTAGTTAATTTCCACCAGTTTGTGACCAAAATGATGCCTATTCCAGTGAAGTAGAATTTTAGCCCTAACTTTTGAAGCAGAAACTAGAATCCTGTATATGTATTGAATTATTTAATCATGTTTGAATCTTTCAAAGTTAGGGAATTCCTATAGTATTTGTATGTATCAGAAACTCAGTTAAAGGTTTATTTAGTTAGTCTCATCCAGAAATTTATTTACTCAGTACCACTCAGGAATGTCAGTCTAACCTCAGTCAGATTTTTAGCAACCTCCGAATTGACCAGAATAATGTCAGCTGATCAGTTTCACTATAGTCGTTTCTTGAGGTGTCAGTGGTGCTTCCCAATTATTAGTTATTGTACTCAGATATTAGTTATCAAATTTTAGTGGTTCTTTAGACAGTTATGATGCTTCTAGATAAGCAGCTTTGACAAGTCTTAGAACACCAGTTTCCAGATCTGGTCCGATAAAACTCTCAGGGTGCTTCCAGATAAGTATCCCTGACTTAGTCTTGGGCCCAAGCTTCGAGCTATCAGCTTGGCAGTAATAGTCATGTTACATCTATCCAGTGGGAGTAGGACTTAGCACCGAGAGAGCCAAGATTCCAGCGCACCCAAGTTTCCAAAACTACGTTGCCACCATAGGTTATTTTTATTGACCTTATGGCCCCAGAAAGTGATCTCACAGTCCATGCCTTTATACCCTGGAAAGGTATATTGGGTCCTACCGATGGGGCGTGTACATCGGACTCCACGTCTAGCTCACGTGGTTATATGCCGGTTATAGACTCTCCCACCAGTTAGTCCAGTCATGTTTCAAAATAAGTAGCTCAGTTCAGTTCTACCTCTATCAGCTTAGCTCAGTTCAGTTCAGTATCTCAGACTCAGTACTTTCTGACATAGGACATGCCTTGACAATCAGACAGGGTCATTTCGACAACTTCAGCTTACTTCGGTAGTTCAGTTCAGTATACTTATTAGTCATTGCATGTCATATCAGTTCAGGCATTATATTCAGTTATGTTTTCTCCCACTTACTCAGTACATTCAAAGTACTGACATATACTTTTATGTTGTATCATTTCATGATACAGCTGCACGTTCTCAGACTCAACACCGTTAGTCGCCGCGGTTCAGATCCTCCTCCTCAACAGTTGAAGTGTGAGTCCTCATCAATCGAGGGCCTTATTTCATTTATTTCAGTTAGTTCATTATTTATAGCTAGACTTAAAGTTAGCTGGGGACTTGTCCCAGCCACTCATCAGTTAGAGGGCTTTCAGACGCAGAATTTGTCTCAAACTTCAAATTATTTAAACTTTATATCTTTAGTTTTATTTTCATAAATGCTTTTATATTATTATTTCAAAGCTTCCTCTATATTTGTTTTACTCAGAATACCAGTGTGTAATAGACCAGGGGTTGACTTGGGGTCACTCGTGACTTTAAGTACAATGTTCCGTGCAAGGTGTAGACTCGGGGCCTGAAAAACTTGGTATCAGAGCCCTAGGTTTAGAGTATCCTCGGAATGTCTGAAAGATGTATCGAGTAGAGTCCTTTTAATGGGTGTGAAGTGCGCCACACTTATGACGAGGAGGCTACGAGATGTTATTAGGAAAACTCTTCTCTTCATACTATTTATCGTACGTTAAAGTTCAATTCCAGAAACGTCCTTCTAACTCGTGCTCTATTTTGTTTCAGTGAACCATGCCTCCCAGATGCGGTAATGGAAGAAGGGCTGGTAATGCCAACAGATCTGCCTCACCAACCCTGGCATCTCCTCAAGATGATTCGGTATCTATAGCCGAATTCAGGGCGGTAATTCAACTGCTGGCCCAATTAGTCACCAACCAGGTGAACCAGTAGGTGGTTCCGGTAGCCACGAATAAGTCTGCAGCAGCTGCGAGGGTGCGGGACTTCACCCATATGAACCCTCCATCATTTTAAGGATCAAAAGTAGGGGAGGATCCCTAAGAGTTCATGGATGAGATCAGGAAGATTACCTGCATTATGGGTGTTAGCTCCTTTGAGAGTGCTGACCTGGCTGCCTACCAGCTCAAAAGGGTAGCTCAGGACTGGTATGACCAATGAAAGGAGGGGTGGCTAGCGGGAGCAGGACCAGTAGAGCGCGGGGAGTTCCACACTTTCTTGGACAGATTTTTCCCTTAGGAGCTGAGGGAGGCAAAGATGGCAGAGTTTATAAATTTGAGACAGGGCAACAGAACCGTGGAGGAGTATGCTCTAGAGTTTACCAGGCTATCTAAGTAAGCCTCAGAGATGGTAGCCGAGCTAAGAGCTCGCATGCTGAAGTTTGTGAATGGGGTGTCAAACCTGATCCTCAAGGAGTGCAGGATAGCAATGTTGATTAAAGATATGGACCTCTCCAGCCTGATTGTCTATGCCCAACAGATTGAGGCTGAAAAATTGAAGGACATGGAGCGAAAAAACAAGTGAGCAAGGACTGGCCAGTAAGATTATGGCCATCAGAGGTCTGGCGGTAGTAGCAGCAGCAACAGAGAGCCCCAACACCCAACTCAACCAGCGCCCCAACCTTTCGGTCCCGCTAGGATTGGAGGGCAGAGCATCTGGCTCTCAGTCCTAGAGTTATAGTGCATGCAACAAATATCTAACTTGCCCTTAGTGCGGCAAGAACAACCCAAGAGAGTGTCTTCAGGGTCGAGAGGGCTGTTTTGGTTGTGGAAAGCTTGGTCATCGGTTAAAGATTGCCCATCAACAGGACGGGGTGGATCACAATCCACCACATCCTCATCTCTAGCAGGCCGACCAGCTCAGCAGGCCAACACATTAGGTACGGATGGCGGTCAATGCCAAAATTGTTTTTATGCATTGTCTTCCCGTTAGGACCAAGAGAGCTCACCTGACGTAGTAACAGGTATGTTATGCCTCTTCCATATAGACGTGTATGCCCTTCTAGATCTAGGAGCCACCCTTTCATTTGTGACTCCCTATGTAGCAGTCCAGTTTCAGTTCAGAGCTCCTCTCTGAACCGTTCTCAGTCTCCACCCCAGTTGGCAAGTCAGTTAGAGCCAGCCGGGTGTATAGAAACTGCCCAGTCTCAGTCCTGAATAAAGTCATTCCAGTTGATCTCGTAGAGTTAGATATGTTCGTCTTTGACCTTATCCTTGGCATGGATTGATTACACTCCTGCTATGTCTCTGTTGATTGCAGAACTAGAAATGTCAAGTTTCAATTTCCAAATGAACCAGTGTTAGAGTGGACGAGCAGTAGTTCAACGCCTAAGGATAAGTTTATTTCCTACCTTAAGGCTTAGAAACTCATCTCCAAGGGATGTATCTATCATCTAGTTCGGGTCAAGGATTCCAACTCTGAGACTCCAACTATCCAGTCAGTTCTAGTAGTCAATAAGTTCTCAGATGTATTTTCTGAGGATCTTCCCGGAGTTCCTCCTGAACGGGAAATAGACTTTGGAATAGACCTCCTCCCATATACTCAGCCATCTCCATCCCTCTGTACAGAATGGCTCCAGCTGAGCTTAAGGAGTTGAAGGAGCAGTTAAAAGATCTTCTTGACAAGGGTTTTATCAAACCCAGCATCTCTCCCTGGGGTGTGCCAGTATTATTCGTGAATAAGAAAGATGGTACCCTCAGAATGTGCATAGATTACCATCAGCTGAACAAAGTAACAGTCAAGAACAGGTATCCCCTACCCAGAATTGATGACCTGTTTGACCAACTTCAGGGAGTCGGTTGTTTCTCAAAACTCGATCTTAGGTCAGGGTACCATCAACTAAGGGTTAGAGAGTGTGACATACCGAAAATAACATTCAAAACTCGGTATGGTCACTACGAGTTTGTGGTGATGTCCTTCGGGCTAACAAATGCCCCAGAAGCCTTCATGGAATTGATGAATAGAGTCTTCAAGTAGTATCTAGATATGTTCGTCATTGTATTTATCAACGACATTTTGGTATACTTCAGGAGTGAGGAAGAGCATGCTGATCACCTGAGATTAGCATTAAAGACACTCAGAGACCGCCAGTTGTTCGCTAAGTTCAGCAAGTGCGAATTCTGGTTAAAGTCTGTGACTTTCTTAGGTCATGTGGTCTCAGGTGAAGGAATTCAGGTTGATCCTCAAAATATAGCAGCAGTGAAAGATTGGCCTAGACCTACCTCTCCTACGGAAATCAGGAGTTTCCTGGGTTAGTTGGTTATTACCGACGATTTGTGGAAAGCTTCTCCTCTATAGAATCTCCTTTGACTAAGTTAACTCAGAAGAAAGTGAAATTTTAGTGGTCGGATGTGTGTGAGAAGAGTTTCCAAGAGTTGAAGACTCGACTCACTACCGCTCCAGTTTTGTTACACCCCATAAGATTCCCAACACATAGATGGCCTATTCGCGTGTTGGTTAAGAGTATTTGAAAGCCATACATGCTAGAAAAAGGCTCGGGAAAAGACCGGACGAGAAACCCGTCGAACCATCTCGGAAGGAGCCGGGGCAGAGCCCCTCCGCGATGGCAATGTGTCACGGAGGTGGAGCCTCCGCGTTGGCTCCGTGACATGTTGGCCCTGTCCAGGCCCAAGTATATAAAGCCTCCACTTCGGTTCATTTCATTATTATATCAAATAATTTCTAGAAGCTCATGAGAAAAAAGAGAGAGTGCAAAAGTATTGTTAAATTATCACTCGATTATGCTGTCAAACGTAGTGCAAATCCAAATTAACCTCAGATACTGAGGTATTTAGTAGCAAGGAGCATTCCTACGGATTTAGTTTTGTGAAATTCGGCCGGCGAATCGTCGTGCTACCGAACTAAGGTAAGTGGAATTGCTCCAAACTAGTGTCAATATACTCCTAGCCTTAAAGTGAATATTTCTCCCTTCCGGACTTTCGAGAAATAGCAAGTTTTTGACCGTCTTTCGATAAGCCAAAGTTTAGACTATAAATATATCGAAAGTGACATTTTCTTTCAGAATATTGGTGTATTTAGTTCTAATTGACATATATGTAAATGCAGTTGGGAGAAATAGCTGGAGTACTGGCTGAGATTCGTCCGTTAGTCGGATAAACTGAGGTTAAGGTATGTAAAGCCAGTTTGTTCAGCAAGTTAGTAGTTTTAGCCTTGTATAGCATAGTAAACTCTGTAGTAGAATTCCTGGAATTGAATATTGAGTATTGTGCAAGTTCAGTAAATCTGGTTTGCGTTGTTATATCGTACTCAGTCTGAAAGTTAGTAAAGCACGGGCCAAAATGGCAAGTTAGCATTCCAGACTCAGTATAGCCCGGTATGTGATTAGCAAGCATGTTTCTAGAATAATATGACAGATATTCAGAATAAGAGTTAGTAAAGTAAAATCAGATAGTCAGATAGTATCTTGGCTACAGATTAGCCATATAGACAGATGATATCTTGGCTACAGTATAGCCATGCAGTTAGATAGTATCTTGGCTACAGATTAGCCATGCAGTTAGATAAAGATCACAGATTCAGTATAAAACAGTATGAGAATCAGTATAATACAAAAAGAGATTAGAATAAGAAATTAGAATTCAGATAGTATTTTTCAGTTTAAACATGCTTGCTATATATATGCTTATTGTCTGTTGAGACTTGTTTGTGTCGTGAGGGCACTCTTTTAAGCGACCTCGCCGCCCCTGGGTTGGTAACTGTGTCGCCCACTAAGCGGGTGGGTTTACGTCACTCCAAGGAGTGGCATGTCGTCCCCAATTTGGACGAAGATGGGATGAAGCTTTCCCCATATCAGGCTGATCAGCATTATAGTACAGATAGCCCTGTTATGTGCTAGCGCCCAGGGAACAGATTCAGATACAGTTACAGTTACAAATACAGTATAGGAGTCCTCCGGACTCAGACACGGTTATTTATATCGGAGGCTATGGCACGAGCCGGAGACCCAGGGGGATGGCAGAGGTGCTCGTAGTTACCAGATGAGTGGAGTGACTTATTTTTTGCTGGTTTTGACCCGGGTAGGGGTATATAGATTATTTGCTTGCTTGGCGCCATCCGACTTATGGGGGTTGGTATTGGCTCTTGTTTGATATATATATATATATATGTATTTATGTGCTATATATTAGTTAATAGACAGCAGGCTGCCGCATCTACAGGTACGCTCCTGCCCTATCACAGCATAGAAAGTCTGATTCAGTTCATACCAGTTCTTACAGATTCAGTTATCTCCTGCTATTCAGAATTTCTAGTTATGCTATTTGTATTCAGTTGTATCCAGTTGCTTGCATACTCGGTACCAATGGTACTGACGCCTGTTTGGGGTGCTGCATTACTTACTTGCAGGTACTCATAGACGAGGAGGCGATCCCTCGTGATTCCAGCCAGCTTATAGAGTCATCAGCTCCTGTCATCTGGAGCTTGATATTCAGAGGTGTAGTTCATTTCCTTTTATTGTACAGCATGGCTAGGCCGGGGCCCTATCCCGACCATTTCATCAGTACTCATAGAGGCTTGCAGATTGTATATATTCATCTCCCTGTGGTTAGTTGTGCCGGTCGTGTGATACCGTGCGTTTTGTTTTGCTGTTTAGCATTGTCGATTATGTTGGCCGTGTGGGGCCATAGTCTGATAGTAGTGGTGACCTTTCCGGTCACGTATTTATTCAGTATTCTATTGTTGAGTTACAGATAACTAGACAGCATGGTGGCCTTGTCGGCCCGCATAGGTTTCCCCCTTTGTAAGTATGTTTTTGGTTAGCTGAAGTTTTATACAGGTGGCTATAGGCCCAGTCAGCCGGAGGCTGTGTTTACAGCCGTTATATAGCCCGTTGTTTCCAAAAATCTGAGTTAGAGCTAGCCAGGCACCAGATGTGCTTAGGCTCACCAGTTAGCAGTCTAGGTCCTACTAGGGCACTAGGTGCCAGTCATACCCCCCAAGGCGGGGCGTGACAAGTTTTGACCTTGCCAGAGGGAACATATGGGTTGGTTGTCTATTGCGACGCTTCCTCAGTTGGACTCGGTTGTGTTCTAATGCAGTGGTGCCAGTGATAGCCTACGCCTCTAGACAACTAAATGTTCATGAGAAGAACTATCCAACTCATGACTTGGAGTTAGCAGCGGTGGTGTTCACACTAAAAATACGGAGACATTACTTTTATGGAGCTCACATGGATGTGTTTACAGATCACAAGAGCCTTCAGTATGTGTTCAGTCAGAAGGACCTAAATCTGTGATAGAGAAGGTGGCTGGAGCTACTAAAGCACTATGACATGAGCGTGCTGTATCATCAAGGCAAAGCCAATGTGTTGGCTGACACCCTAAGCAGATGGTCTATGGGGAGTGTGGCTCACATTGAGGAAGGAAAAAAAGAGTTAGTGAAGGATGTTCATAGACTAGCTCGGTTAGGGATGCAGTTGGTGGATTCATCGAAGGTGGTGCGGTGATGCAAAGTGGTTCTGATTCATCCTTGGTAGTTGAAGTTAAGTATAGACAGGAAGAAGATCCCATTCTACTTAAACTTAAAGAAGCGGTTCTCAAGAAAGAGGCCGAGGCTTTCTCCAAATGGGGAGATGGTGTACTCCGTTACTAGGGTAGATTATATGTACCGGATGTCGGTGAGTTCAGATAGCAGATATTGGCTGAAGCACAAAGTTCTAGATATTCCATCCATTCGGGTGATACCAAAATGTACCATGATTTACGGGATATCTACTGGTGGAACGACATGAAAAGAGATATTGCTGAATTTGTAGAAAGTGCCCGAACTGCTAACAAGTTAAAATGGAACACCATAGACCAGGAGGCATGACTCAGGATATCAGCATACCCGCATGGAAGTGGGAAGAAGTAAACATGGACTTCAATACGAGTCTACTTTTTGGACTCATCGGCAACATGATTCAATCTGGGTGATAGTAGATCAGATGACTAAGTCAGTACACTTCCTCCCAGTCAAAACCACAGATTTAGCTGAGGACTATGCTAGACTTTATATTCGGGAGTTATTCAGACTTCATGGGGTGCCCCTATCCATCATTTTAGACAGATCCAATTCACCTTTCACTTCTGGAAGTCTTTCCAGAAAGGACTAGGTACCCAGGTCAAGATCAGCACAACCTTTCACCTACAGACAGATGGACAAGCTGAGCGGACTATTCATACCCTAAAAGATATGTTGAGGGTGTGCGTGATCAATTTCAAAGGCAGTTGGGATGATCACTTGCCTCTCATCGAGTTCGCGTACAACAATAACTACCACTCTAGTATTCAGATGGCCCCATTTGAAGCATTATATGGTTATAGATGTAGATCTCCTATAGGGTGGTTTGAGGTTGGTGAAGCTACCTTGATAGGGCCATACTCAGTTCACGAGGCAATGCATAAAGTACAACTTATTCGAGAAAGATTGTAAATAGCTCAGAGCCATTAGAAATCTTATGCCGATGTGAGGAGAAGAGAATTGGAGTTTGCAGTTGATGACTGGGTCTATCTAAAAAATTTCTCCCATGAAAGGGGTGATGAGATTTGGGAAGAAAGGCAAACATAGTCCCAGGTATGTAGGACCCTACAGAATTCTGAGGCGTATCGGCAATGTGGCCTATGAGTTAAAACTGCCTTTAGAATTTGCGACTGTGCATCCAGTCTTCCATATGTCACTACTGAAGAAGTGCATTGGAGATCCAACTTCAGTGGTGCCACTGGATAGTGTGGAGATAAAAGACAGTCTCTCTTACGAAGAGGTTCCAGTTCAGATCCTTGACCGTCAGGTTCGTAAGCTGAGAAATAAAGAAATCACTTCGGTAAAAGTTTTATGAAGAAATAAACTCATTGAGGGAGCCACATGGGAAGCAGAAGAAGACATGATGGCCAGATACCCTCACTTATTCCCTCCTAGTTTAGATCCAGTACCAGGTATTAACTCCTTTCTCAATATTCTGTTCAGTTCCATACTCATCAGCTCTATTTAGATCCTCGGTGTATATTCTAGTTGCACCAGTTTTATTAGTGCAGTTAAATCAGTTTGGAGTCAGTTACTCCTCCAGAAATCAGTTCACAGTCTCAGTTTGGGAATTTCAGCTCCTTTCCTAGTTTTAGCCTTCATTCAAGGATGAATGATCCCAAGGGGGGAGATATTGTAACACCCCAATAATCCCTATGACTAAGCCCTGGATTTGAAGTTGATCATATAGAGAAAACTGGAAAAGAATGTTTTCAGAACGAGCCTTAGTATGACTCGTAGGAGGATTGTACGATTCGTACCAAGTTTTGTGGTATGATTCAGAGAGTTTGGCAGGAAGAGGCAAGGAAACCACGATTAGATCCTATGATCTGTATCAGGCTAGTACGAGTCTTAGTGAAGGATCATAGATAGTAGGTTCAACGAACAAGGGAGGATCAGTAGCTACAAAGACTCAATACGAGTCGTAAGGTGATGGTACGAATCGTCATTTTAGTCGTGAGTTGAGATGTCGTATACCTTGGACTTTCGGCTAAGTTTGGAACTGTTTTAGGTAGGTGGATAGACTCGAACCTAATGAATTTAAGAAATCAAGTTGTTAACATCAATTCTTATGTGTAAGAAGTGCATTGAATGCAAGTTAAGGTTATAAGGATCCTCTAGCGTGAAGTAGAGTTGAGAGTCTTCCTACCGATTGGGTTTTTCATGAAAGTTCTTAAAAGGCCAACTTTAAAAGATCATAACACCTATTATACGAATTATTTTTGGGTGATCCAGCATATCAAGTTAAATCTCTTTGAGTATTCTTTCCAAAGCATCCAACCTTACATCAATCGGAGTTCGGAGTAAAAATTTATGGCCAGTTTAGTAAAGCACTGTCAGGTTTGGCGGATAGGACCAGCCCTGTTACCATGAGTCTTGGTACGACTCATGGTATGAAGGTACGACTTGTACTAGGCAGTCATACTAGGGGTTTCAGCAATCTTTTAAAGCCTCTCAGAAGCCATGAATGGCATACCACGACTCGTAGGAAGCCACCACGAGTCATGGTACGACTCGTAGCACCAGACAGGTAGATTTTTGAGAACTTTTTGCAGGGGTATTTTTGTAATTTTTTATGCTTCTAAATCTTAAACTGGGTCGTTTTAGGCTTCTTTTGGGATGAATTAAAGGATTTTTCCTAGTCTAACCCCTCACTCTTCTCACAACCACCGTAAAGTTCTTCTTCTCCCATTTTCTCTCAAGGCTCAAGAACTAGGGTTCAGCAACTTCAAGATCTTAGAGAGATACTTCAACCAGGTATGTGGGAATTCAACAAGGAGATTGTTATCCCCTTGTGTCCCCTACAACTCTTTCCCTCATCACTATCAGTTCTAGCCCTGAGTTTTCGAAAGTGAAGATATTGTTGTCATACCTTGAATAATTCATGTGGAATCTTAATCTATGTTTATTTAGTTAATTTCCACCAGTTTGTGACCAAAATGATGTCTATTCCAGTGAAGTAGAATTTTAGCCTAACTTTTGAAGCAGAAACTAGAATCCTATATATGTACTGAATTATTAAATCATGCTTGAATCTTTCAAAGTTAGGGAATTCCTATAGTATTTTTATGTATCAGAAACTCAGTTAAAGGTTTAATCAATCAGTCTCATCCAGAAATTTATTTACTCAGTATCACTCAGGAATGTCAGTCTAGCCTCAATCAGATTTTTAGCAACCTCCGGGTTGACAAGAATAATGTCAGCTGATCAGTTTCACTATAGTAATTTCTTGAGGTGTCAGTAGTGCCTCCCAATTATCAGTGATTATACTCAGATATTAGTTATCAGATTTTAGTGGTTCTTTAGACAGTTATGACACTTCCAGATAAGAAGCTCTGACCAGTCTTAGAACACCAGTTTCCAGATCAGGTCCGATAAAACTCTCAGGGTACTTCTAGATAAGTATCCCTGACTTAGTATTGGGCCTAAGCTTTGAGCTATCAGTTTGGCAGTAGTAGTCATGTTAGATCTATCCAGTTGGAGTAGGACTTAGCACCGAGAGGGCCAGGGTTCCAGCGCACCCAGATTCCCAAAACTACGTTGCCACTAATCTTGGGCATAATTGCATGCCCAAGTGATACTTTATAACTTAGTTTTGTCTTGTTTATCTTCTTATTTATATACATTTTCATGTGATTTTTTGTAAATGTGAATATATACTAACCAACATGATTAGTCCTTGTTTTTGAAGGTTAATAATGCATTTGAGGAACTAATTCATTATTTGGTGAAGTGGAGGAATGGATTCAAGAGCAAAATGTGAAAGTCAACAAGAAAACATGCAATAACTGGCACCCTGTGCGATAGGGGCCGTGACACGCTGCCAATGCGGCAACACTTGGCCGAAAATTGCATTTTTTAGCACATTCCAGTGAGGATACGCGTTACCTCCATGTCACAGAGGTCAATTAGGGCGTTCAGCTCCATGAAACGGAGTTGTTCCACTACAGGCCAAATTTTGCATTTTTTCAGCATAGTATAAATTGAACCCTTAGCTTCTAAAATCATTGAACACACGATTTTCTGGAAAAACCGAAGGGAGGCGCGAAGGAGACTTGGAGAACTCCTCTTGGGTTCATCTTTTCTTCATTTCTTTTCATCTATACTTGTAAGTAAACTACTATAAACACGGTTTTAAGTATTTGTACAAACGTGGGTGGCTAGAACCCTCCATCTAGGGTTGACGCCATGGATATGATTGTATTTGCTTAGATTTGTTTTGGGTTGAGTTGTTAGTTGTTTTTTTGTCTTACAATCTTTATTATTGTTGTTTTTATGCTTGATCACCATGAAAACAAGTGGGTTAAGCTTGGGTGGAAGCTTGGAGGAGCAAACCTAGGCAAGAACATAAGAATGTAGGAAACAAGTTCTTGTCTTTTGATAAGATTTGTGGTTAGGATAGGAATATACCTAATTTACCTTTCTGGGAAGATAGAAAGACACTAACTTAGAATTTTACTCCACCACTTGTAGAAGTAGTTATGAAGCTAAGTTTGGTTAAATGGCTGGAGGTACGGAAGTCCCCAATCAAGGGCATAAACCCCATAAACCACATCCACGTAGTGAATTGCCCACGAACTAGAAATGACATCCTCACTCAACGATGTAGTAGTGAGGATAGTTTGTCGTGTTTAGAGGTTCGGAAGACCATGAACATGCAATTCCAATTATGTGAGACAACAATTGATAATTTCATACTTAACCCATTATGAATTGTAGCATTGCATGATTATCCGGCCTTAACTCAAGTTTTGTTTTGTATTGCTTCCAGATTAAATCGTGTCACCACTAAGATTTAATTATAATTTATCGAAAACTTCTAAAATCGACTTCTTAACTAACAATTGAACTTGATAATTTGTTAAACCATTCCCTGTGAGTTCGACATTCTGGCTCTTAAAAAGGGCCACTATATTACTTGTACGACCAGTACACTTGTGGGCTCATCATGTTTTTGGCGCCATTGCCAGGGACTAGCGTATTAGTGAGTTTTAAACAAATTCTTGTGTTAGTCTTATTTTTGAAATTTTTTTTTTGTAGATATTTGTTTTAATTCTTTTTGATTTTCTTTTTTGGATACCCTTCTTAACATGACATCATGGAATACAAATGGGTTAAATGGTGGATACTCTTATTTTGGTGAGTGTTGTCTGAATTGTGGAGGACCTCACTTGTGGCAACATTGTAATACTTGCAATATATGTGGTGGTCAAAATGGCCAATGGGATGATTGCCCAAATGCATACTCTTGCAATATATGTGGTGGTCAAGATGACCATTGAGATGGCTGTCCAAATGCATACTCTCCTCCCCAAGCCCCTACTATGATCCTTCTGTTGTTTTTGATGAATATAGGAATGATGAAAATGAGGACTTGGAATGCCAAGCTCGGATACAAAACATGATAAAACAATTCCTTGAGAAAACAGAAGCAATGAAGGAGGAGGTGGAAGCATCGAGAATTCAGCAAGAGGAAAATGGAGAGGCCCTAGAAATGATGAGCGTCAAAATCACAGAGATGATGGCTGAGGCTGAAGCTTGCGGTAATTTGCAAGTAAAGGTCTTATGCAATACTCAAGAGGAACCACAAGAAGAAGAAAAGGGTGAGTTCTTGGAAGAAGCCCAATAATTAGAAGCTCTTGAGAGTCCCTGTGATGGTCTCACACATATGGCCAATCCATTCATGGAAGAAGAGATGGAGTTCCAACCATTTAATATTCATGGGGAGTTAGATGTTGATGTGGAGAAGGTGTATACAAGTAAAGGGGTCAAGCACAATGCAGTTTTAAAGTTGAGGTGTATTGTACCCCACTCGAAGCATTTCTCGACATTAAGTTTGGTTGACAACCTAGAAATAGAGTCTTCCAAGCTTGTAGAGAAAGGTCTAGAGGAGGAACAAGCTCCATATATTCTGAAATTTGCTGATTCTGATAGACAAAATGACTTCACTTATGTAAGGGCCAATAAGTGCAAGAGGCGACATCTACTGCTTGGTCCTTTCATTTTCTCACCACCACCCTTGAAGCATAAGAGGAAACTAGAGAAGAAATTAGGGGTGAGATTCATATCCTCAAGGTGGAGGAAAAAGTGGTGAAACTTGATACGTCGTGCCGCGACGTAAAATTAGGCGCTGCTTGGGAGGCAACTCAAGGGTACCATTTTAATTTCTTGCATTTGAGTTGATTTTATTTATTTTTCATCTTGTGTTGTTTTTGGTGGAAAGTTAAGCACAGATGGAGGGGAAGTCTGAGTACCCTTGGAGGAGGAAGCTAAGAAGCATGAAAGAGGAAAAGTGTGGGGTGAAATACCCACTTGTTCAAATGAAGAAAAACATGCTCTTAGCTAGGCCTAGAGGCCTCAGGCAGTATTTCTCACCCTTTTTAAATTTTTCATTAGATGCTTTGGGGACAAAGCATGATTTAAGTGTGGGGTGAGGGAATGTTAAAAATTCCGTGCTTAATGATTTTGGTGAATGTAGTGCTGAATACATATCGAAAATTTTGAGTTGAGCATGACTTCACCACCTGTTGGTTTTTCTTGTCGGTTCTTTTCCGACGGGGGGTCTTTGAACCGAAGAAGAATAAACTTTTATTTTTTTTCTTTTTGAACCCGTAGCTAATTGATGGTTTGATGTTCTTGTTATGTGCTATACATGATTGTAAGATGCAAGTATGGTTAGTGTTGAAGCATGTAAGAAGTGTATAACTTTGTTGAGACACCTAGGCTCTTGAATTTGACTCTATGTGCTGAAAGCTTAATTTTGAATTCTTGTGATTAGCTGAGTTAAGAGTCTACTGGATGTGTCTTGAATTAAGCATGTGCCATGAGTGTAAGGTTTTAATATTCCATGCTATTGTGTAGTGTCTAGAACTTGCCCTGTGTGTATACAAAGCGAAATGAAGGATGTAGATTGTAGGAGATGACATAGGCATTTCGTTGCATGAGCCTAATTTTTTATCCCTTGTTTTACCTACCTTGAGTGTTTAATCCTAGTTAACTCCATTGAACCTTAAGCCTATTCTTTGATAGCTGCAACATAAGCTTAATCCTTTTCTTTCATTAACCTTGAATTTGATCCAAAATTCCTAAGCGCTTAAGTGAAAAATCCGAAAGAGTAAAGGAGTGAGATCGTGAAAAAGAAGGAAAAATAATTGTTGTGGGAGTGGAGAAAAGGGCAGAGGTGCACGTGTTTGAAAAGGCTGGAATATTGGTAGAGAGTAAGAGAAAAAATTAATGAAAAAGTTACTTATAGAACTCCTTACTAATAAGCTAAGAGTGCCTAAAGAAATGGGAAAACAAAAGAGGAAAAGGAAAGCTGAAAAATGATAAAGGTGAAGTAAAAGAAGGGAAGTTCGTAGTGAGTGCATGATGTATTAAAAGCGCTTAGGGAAGATAGTCACTATTACTGGCCAAAATAGTACCTACCCGTCCCTTAGCTTACATTACAACCCAAGAAGTCCTACTTGATCTTACATTCAAACGTCCTTAAATTAATGGAGTAAAACACTAAGGGCAAGCTTATGGGTCAATACATGTGGCATGTGAATTCTTTGTGAGAGTGAGCGAAATTCTTATTTATATACCCATACACGATATGTTTTGAAAATGTGTGAGTAAAAATGGGTAACTCTCTTGTGGTGAAGGCACATGTTTAATGAAGGATATAATTCATGTTGGATTTCTTGCTCAGTTGATTTGCATGAGTTTGTTGAGATTAAGAGTAAATTCTTGAGGTTAGGAAGTTTTAACTTAGTTATATTTCATTTTAAGGGTTAACTCTTGCGTGCTCTATTTTTAACTTGCTATCTTAAATAATCGCTGTAGTCGTAGCTTGAATTGTCGTGCTAAATTAGCTATATTTGAGTCTTCAAGTCCATGAGATGTACAAGGGTTGTTCGAGGACAAACAAGACTTTAAAAAGTGTGGGTTGTGATCTTGGGCATAATTGCATGCCCAAGTGATACTTTATAATTTAGTTTTGTCTTGTTTATCTACTTATTTAGATACATTTTTATGTGATTTTATGTAAATGTGAATATATACTAACCAACATGATTAGTCCTTGTTTTTGAAGGTTAATAATGCATTTGAGGAACTAATTCATTATTTGGTGAAGTGGAGGAATGGAATCAAGAGAAAAACGTGAAAGTCAACAGAAAACATGCAATAACTGGCACCCTGCGCGATAGGGGCCGTGGCACGCTGCCAACGCGGCAACACTTGGCCGAAAATTGCATTTTTTGGCACATTCCAGTGAGGATACGCATTACCTCTGTGTCACGGAGGTCAATTAGGGCGTTCATCTCCGTGACACGGAGCTGTTCCACCACAGGCCAAATTTTGCATTTTTTCAGCATAGTATAAATTGAACCCTTAGCTTCTAAAATCATTGAACACGCGATTTTCTGGAAAAACCGAAGGGAGGCGCGAAGGAGACTTGGAGAACTCCTCTTGGGTTCATCTTTTATTCATTTATTTTCATCTATACTTGTAAGTAAACTACTATAAACATGGTTTTAAGTATTTGTACGAACATGGGTGGCTAGAACCCTCCATCTAGGGTTGAGGCCATGGATATGATTGTATTTGCTTAGATTCATTTTGGGTTGAGTTGTTAGTTGTTTTTTTGTCTTACAATCTTTATTATTGTTGTTTTTATGCTTGATCACCATGAAAACAAGTGGGTTAAGCTTGGGTGGAAGCTTGGAAGAGCAAACCTAGGAAAGAACATAAGAATGTAGGAAGCAAGTTCTTGTCTTTTGATAAGATTTGTGGTTAGGATAGGAATATACCTAAATTACCTTTCTTGGTTGATAAAATGGGAATATAGAAAGACACCAACTTAGAATTGTACTCCACCACTTGTAGAAGTAGTTGTGAAGCTAAGTTTGGTTAAATGGTTGGAGGCACGAAAGTCCCCAATCAAGGGCATAAACCCCATAAACCACATCCACGTAGTGAATTTCCCACGAACTAGAAATAACATACTTGCTCAACGATGTAGTAGTGAGGCTAGTTTGTCATGTTTAGAGGTTCGGAAGACCATGAACATGCAATTCCAATTATGTGAGACAACAATTGATAATTTCATACTTAACCCATTATGAATTGTAGCATTGCATGATTATCTGGCCTTAACTCTAGTTTTGCTTTGTATTGGTTCCAGATTATTTTGTGTCACCACTAAGATTTAATTATAATTTATCGAAAACTTCTAAAATCGAATTCTTAACTAACACTTGAACTTGGTAATTTGCTGAACCAGTCCCTGTGAGTTTGACATTCCGGCTCTTAAAAAGGGCCACTATATTACTTGTACGACCCGTACACTTGCGGGCTCATCAGCCACCATAGGTTATTTTTATTGGCCTTATGGCCCCAGACAGTGATCTCACATCCATGCCTTTATACCCTGTCAAGGTATATTAGGTCCTACTGATGGGGTGTGTACATCGGACTCCACGTCTAGCTCACTTGGTTATATGTCGGTTATAGACTCTCCCACTAGTCAGTCCAATCCAGTTTCATAATAAGCAGCTCAGTTTAGTTCTAGCTCTATTAGTTTAGCTCAGTTCAGTTCAGTATCTCAGACTAAGTACTTTCAGACATAGGACATGCCTTAACAATCAGACAGGGTCATTTTGACCACTTCAGTTTACTTTGGTAGTTCCGTTTAGTTTACTTATTGGTCATTGCATGTCATATCAGTTCAGGCATTATATTCAGTTATGTTTTCTCTCACTTACTCAGTACATGAAAAATACTGACACATACTTTTATGTTGTATCGTTTCATGATACAGCTGCAGGTTCTCAGACTCAGCACCGTTAGTCTCCGCGGTTCAGATACTCCTCCTCAGCAGTTGAAGTGTGAGTCCTCATCACTCAAGGGCCTTATTTCATTTCTTTCAGTTAGTTCATTATTTATAGCTAGATTTATAGTTAGCTGGGGACTTGTCCCTGCCACTCATCAGTTAGAGGGCTTTCAAACGCAGAATTTGTTTCTGACAACAAATTATTTAAACTTTATGTCTTCAGTTTTATTTTCATAAATTCTTTTATATTATTATTTGAAAGCTTCCTCTATATCTGTTTTACTCAGGATACCAGTGTATGATAGACCAGGGGTTGACTTAGGGTCACTCGTGACTTCAAGTACCATGTTCCGTCCAGGGTGTAGACTCGGGGCGTGACACTAGTTAAAAAAATTGAACTCCTAACTAAAATAACCTAGAAAAGTTGTCATGCCCTGAGTCTATACCCTGGACGGGACACGGTACTTGGAGTCACAAGTAACCCCAAGTCAACCCCGGATCTATCATAACACTGTCGTTCTGAGTAAACATATATATAGTGGAATCTTTTAAGTAAAATATAAAACATTTATGAGAATAAAGATGAATCATAAAGTTTAAAAACATCTGAACAAAACTAAAAGTCCGAAACCATGTATGTGTCTAAAAGCCACTACAACTGATGAGTTGCTGGGACAAGGCCCTAGCTAACTCCAAGCATAGATAAATGAAAATAGAACTGAATTGAAATGGTCTTCGTCCTCAAAGGATGAGGACTCACCAATGGTGCAGCTAAAATCTCCTGAGAGTGATCTGTAACGAGGCTATGACTGATATCCTGCAGGTGTATCATAAAATGATACAATGTAAAAGGTATGCGTTAGTACTTTGAATGTGCTGAGTAAGTGAGAGAAACTATACACAAGGGATAAAAATGCTGAACTGAAAAGACATGCAATGACCAATGAAGCTGCTGAAACTGAATAACTGTAACAATTTGAGATGGTCTAAATGACCCTGTCTGATGGTCAAGGACATGCCCTAAATCTGAGATACTAATCTAAAATACTACACTGAAATGATCTGAACTGATTAATCTGAGACTGAACTGAGCTGACTAGTGGGAGAGTCTATAACCGACATATAACGACGTGAGCTAGACGTGGAGTCCAATGTATACACCCCATCAGTAGGATCCAATATACCTTGCCAGGGTTTAGAGGCATGAACCGGGTGATCAAAAGTTTAGGGCCATGAGGCCAATAAAATATAAACTAAGGTGGCAATGTAGTTTTTGAAACCTGAGTGCGCTGGAACCCCGGTCCACTCGGTGCTAAGTCCTTTTCCCACTAGATAGTCCTAGACTGACTAGTAAGCTGATAGCTCTAAATTGGGGCCCAAGAATAAGTCAGGAATACCTATCTAGAAGCACCTTGAGAGTCTTATCGAACCATATTATGTAACTGGGTTCTAAGACTGGTCAGAGTTGCTTATCTGGAAGCGTCGTAACCATCTAAAGAACCAACTGTAATCTGAAGCCGGGGTCCTAAGGCTGGTCAGATCTGCTTATCTGAAAGTTTCATGGCCACCTAAAGAACCACTAAAATCTAATAGTGAGTCTAATTCTGATAACTGGAAGGCACTACTGACACCTCGAGAATTTCTGTAGTCAAACTGATCAGCTGACATTTCTGACTAACACTAAGTATTTTAACATTCTGACTGAACCTGAACTGACATACATCTGACCGAGGGTTCAATACAAACTAACAATATGGGAACCCCCAACACTGAAGGAATCAAGCACTTTCAATAAATAAATCAATTATGCAAGACTCTACTCTTTCTGCATTCAAAAGCTAGGGCTAGAATTCACTTTACAGGGAAAAGCAACAACCTAGTCACAAACTGGTGGAGAAATATCTACAATTAACATAAATAATATTCCACATGAATTAAATGAAGTCTGACATGTAATTTCTTCACATTCAAAAGTTTCAGGGCTAGAACTGATAGATAAGACGGAGAATATTTTCGGGGACACAAGGGAAGAACTATTCCATTTTTGAATTCCCACATACCTGGTGATGGAAATCCTTGAGAGAATTCCATGAAAAAATTGAGAAGAATCGATCTTCCTAACCTCTGCTCTGAACTTTTCTGAGAGAAACTCTACATCTTAACTGTTGTAGAGATGAGAAAAATGAGAAATCATCGGTTTCCCCCTCTAAATCCCCTGATTAAATCCAAAATGATGTGGTTTAGAGAGTAGGAGTTTAGAAAAATATGGGAAGAACCTTAATAAACTAGCAGGGAAAACTGAGCTGCCAGTCCCCGATGAGAGACTCAATAGATCATGCCCAGTGACCACGACTCGTGGTCACAATCGTCAAGTGCACTGCCAACTTTCCTCTATCGGTCACCACGAGGGACACCATGACTCGTGGTGTACCCAACGATGTTGTGGTGACCCAACTATTGCCATCATTGCCCGATTCTCCAATCTTCAATCAATTCTTGACCACAGGTCACGTCACGACTCGTGGTGTTGACCACAACTCGTGGTCACACCCATGGTCACCCCATTTCAAAAATTTTCTACCAAGTTCAATATTCTCACCACGAGTCACTTAATGACTCGTGGCCTACCCCACGGGTCATAGGACGACTCATTCTGTGACCTGGTGTAGAAAATCCTGTTTTCTCCATTTTAACTTTCGGGTCTGGTCTTAGGGTTTCAGGGGCATTACATATACAAATAATTAAAAATCTTTCCTAAATTAACAAGAAAACTGATAAACTGTCGCCGCCTTCACCTATGACTCGTCCCACGATTGTACAGGTCGTACCTCTGCTCGTACAATGTTTGACAACTTTTGATTTTTGATAAGTTTCAGAAATTGGTATGACTTGTACAATGATCCTACAAGTCATACAATCTTGTTTTGGTCTGAATTTGAGATTTCTGACATTCTCTGAATAATTTCAAAAGTATCTTGGTATGACTCGTACCTTCCTCCTACGCCTCGTGACTTCCTCTCGTACCTTGAGATATTCCATTCCTCAATCCTTTTGAACTTAACCACAACTCCTTGGTACGACTCGTATGTAGGTATCACGATCCGTGGTTTCTACCCATATCAGAAGACTAACTCAGTGAAGTTTCTTCTAGAGTTTTCAACGACTGCCTTGGTACGGCTCGTACCACGAGGTGTAACTTAGCCTTTGCCTTAAGCTCATCTTTTGGACTTTTCCATGACTCTCAGTATGACTCATACCATGATTGTATGGCTTGTGCCGAGGTCTGTCGTTGGCCCATTTCTGCACTCTTTTCACTTCTTTTGCAGATTTCAACTCCAATACCTAATTTCCCAGAAAACAAAGCAAAAGTTCATCATATCCATATAAACACACCTAAGACCATGCTTATTTCCTTAATTTTAAGTGTTGAAAGTGTTGTAAACCCACAACACACCACTTTGTTAGTTATTTCAGCATTTTCATTCTCATCCAGTATTTCCAAAGGTGTTTTGGGGCGAGTCCCAGGACAGGGTATATTAAATACATTTCAGTTTTGATGATGACAAACTCACATAAACTTCATAGTTTTTACGTGCACTGTGTAGATTCATCAATTTTCATATACTTTTTAATTTGCATTTCCCCCCTTAATTATAATTACTATGTTGACAATCTTCCCCCTTAAAATAAACTCCAAGTTGTTCAACACATACATATTCATGTTGATACAACTAAGGTTAACTAAGCAAGATGTTAAGCTTGCATTATTTTAACCTCAATTTCACCAAGGTTTGTAAGCTTCCTCAATCGATTAGGCGTTACCTACTTCAGCCTTATTATCACTCCCCAATTTTGGGTGAGGTGGACCATACATTATATGAATGTTCGGTGATTTTGGGTATATAGCTACACGCAAGGGCACGTGGTCAAGTAATAAAGTGGCTTAAGTAAGCCAAGTATCGATCCCACAGGGACTGCGCTAGGGTAACAATCTACTCAAGTGTCACTATACTTTAACTCTAAAAATGCAGACAACAGTGTGAAGAAGAGTTTGATATTTTGGTTTCTAATTTTATGCTAAGTCTAAAATGAATATATAATTTGAGTCTGAACTATGAATATGAGCATGCTGAGGTTAAATGAACATGTAAAGAAACAAATTATCGATACAATTTGGTTAATCTTTCCTCCGGTTGCTAGTCAAGAATTATTGCCAATGGATTAAAACTCTCGTATTTAACCCAACTTAAGAATCATGAACCGTCCACCTACATTTCTGTGATAAAACGAAATTCATGTTCTATCCATACAAAACCGATTCCTTAATAGACTAATACGACTTTCAGGTATATTTCTATCCTGAAGGTAAATCAATTCTCAATTTACCCAAACTAAGAAAAGATCATATCCTATAAATTCACAACTTTCCAATTTCTTACTCTCTCGAGTGAAACCGGACTTTTTAGATATACATTAACATTGGCCACACATTAATGCAGTAAGAACAAGAATCAATAGAACAACCATGGAGGAAAAGATGAAAAACCAAATGATCAATAATTACATTGCAATACAATTGTTCTTAACCTCAGCAAGAAGAGGATTTAGCCACTCATTTGTGGATTAAACATCGTTAAATGAGTGTTAATCATACAAGTAGTTGAATTAAAGAAGAAGGAGATAGAGAAAAGCCCTGAGATTTTCGTCCCCTCAACTGCCTGTAACCCACGTTCTTGCTCCACCAAGTCAGAATAATTAAAAATGAACCTAAGAGTTCTATTTATACTAGTGGGAATTTTTCCCGGAATAACAAGCAACGTGTCATGGAGTGCATCGCGGAGCACTGCCTCCGTGACACGCCACTGACGCGGACCCTTACTGAAATTTGGTTGTCCAGATATTAAGGCCCAACGTGGCACGACGTGCAACGCGGGGCTAGGCCAACGTGCCACGGCCCCAACGCGCACCTTCACTGGAATTTGGCAAAAATTCCATATCCAGGCAGAAGGCATCCGCAATGGCAGCGTGACACGGCTCCATCGCGGAGCCCCTTTAATTTGTGCCTTCAAGTGCTTTTTCCCTTGCTAGCGTCCGAGTCCAACCCCGATCTCTCCCAACATGCATTTTATCTTCCCAAAATTATATTTCACCTGCAGAACAATGCTAATCATGTTGGTTAGTATAAATTCACATTTTATTACAAATCACATGAGAATGTATAAACATCGATAGATAAACAAGGCAAAAATGACACATTTGAGAATCACTTGGGCATATAAATTTGCCCAAGATCACTTACCCCACACTTAAATCCTTGTTCATCCCCGAACAACAATCTTACACCTCATGCAATTGACACCCCAACCTGGCTACTTTGGTTCAACAATTCAAGCTACGGTTATACCGATTATTTAATACAGCAAATCGTATAGAAAACATGCATGGTCTTATCAATACGATGGCCTTCAACACATTAAGACTTCCTAGACTCAAGAATCAACTCGCGATATCGGCAAACTCGTGCAAATCAGCTGATCAAGATATCCGACACGAATTTTAATATCTCGTCAAGCATGTGCCCTCACAACACAAGAGAATTTTTCCCTTTATAATTACATGAACTCAAAAGATTACATGCAGGAGCATATAAACACAATTTCACTCTTTCTCCCAAAAGAATTCACATGCATCATGTTATGAACCATAGGCTTGCCTTTAGTGTATTACTCCACTAATATAAGGAAATGTGATGTAGGATCACGTAGGACTTAACGGGTTGTAATGTAAGCTACGGAACTAGTAAATATTGGGCTAACCAATAATAGCCACTAGCATCCTTAAGCGCTTTTCCAAAACATCCCATCAACCTCATGGGTATTGTTTCTTCCTTCATCCTCCCATTCTTGAAGTCTGTCTTTATTTTGACCCATATCTTTGAGCACACTTGACTCAATAACAAAGATTATTCATACATCTTCATTATATTTAATTTATAACGAGTGCACCTTCAACCTTTTCTTTCCTTTAATCACTCAGCTTTTCTTTTCTTTTCACCATTCTCACTCTTTGACACTTTTGGGAAATTATTTTATTTTCTTAAGTACTTAAGAGTTTTGGATCAAATTCACGGATAATGAAAAGAAGGGGTTAAGCTCGGTTTACACCTTTTTGACAAAAGAAAAATAATAGGCTAAAGGCTCAATGGGCTAACTAGGGTGTACATTCAAGGTGGGTACAATAATGAAAAAGAGAAACTTTCGGTTAAAACAAAGAAATGCCTACATCCTTTCCTACAATACACGTCCTTCATTTCGTTTCGTACACACACCAGGCAAGTTCTAGACATTTCACAATAGCATGGACTAAACAAAACCTCACCATACACTTATTGCACATGCTCAATTCAAGACGTATTCACAGACTCTTCAACCAGCTAATTACAAGAATTCAAACATTAAGCCTCAATCACACTGAATCGACTCTATGGCCTAGGGATCTCAACATATTTACACAGTTGCATGCTTTCATACGAATCACCTTTGCATTTCAAATATCATGTACAACACGCAACCAGAATTTCGCAACCATAAAATAACTACAGGTTTTGGGATGCAACCCACAAAAGAAAAAAAACTGAAAAATAAATTTAAAAAATCTACTCCTAAGGACTACATTTCCCTTAAGATGGTTGTCATCCATCCATCATAGGGAACGGTCACTAACTAAGACTTCGGTTCAATGGGACCATTCTCGGTAAAAGAACCGAAAACAAACGCCGAGAAACCCAAAAATTTAAAAATTCATGAAATTTTTTTAAAAATATCGATCATTTCGATAAAACAAAAATATGTACAAAGCCAGCTAACAACATTCAACAGCACACAACAGCTTCACATTAATTACAATACAAAACATACCCATCACAATCACAGGGTCACAATTTTATCACATGCATGACAACAGAACAAAAACATACATTAAAAACAACAGCAACCAACACCTAACTACTCCCACCCCACACTTAAATCGAACACTGTCCCCAGTGTTCACAAAAATTAGCATAGCACAATAGTGGGTGGTGAAACTCCCTGATCAATCAAAGTATTCCACTCCTTCATCAGGTGTTGCTGCCTCGTCTCCCATGTCTGAATCACCCCCATCATCATCAGCTGACTCCACATCGGAGTCATCACGACGTGTCTCCTCATCTGTGGGAACATCATCATTCGTGGGCTCCATAAAAGCTGGCCCCACTCGACATAGAGCCCTAGCATTTTCGCCAAAAGGGTAGTCTAGCTCGAGCTGCCACAGCTCCTCTTCTGTTGCCAGCCTCCCGCCTATTCGCAGCTGGAGCATCTGCATCCCGTACATGCGAGCCATGTACTGATCATCCCGAGCATGTCGCTCGGCTAGTGTAAGAACTGGCCCGTGAGTGGTGTCGGGTGCCTTAGTTTTGGTGACATCTAAGGCCCGCCGCTCCATCTGCGGGATATCGTCAAGGGCCTCCTCCTTAATATCTAGGCCCCTCAGGAATGTGGTGAGTAATCCACCAAACCCATACCGGTGCCCTTGATGCAAACGGGCTCTGTTCATGGCGGAGATAATCACCGCCCCCACGTTGATCTCCAGCCCTTTCATCAGGGCGTATACCAAGCATACACGATCCCGGGTAACATCTGTCATATGCACCCCCGGGACCAGGCAGGAACAAACAATCTTTAGCCATATCCTGGCTTCCCTGTTCATCTGTGAGTAGGGCAAGGTCTGATGGTAGCCCCTCTCCTTATGCCTGCTCCACCGAGCTATCGACCGGGTTCCACACAAAGTGCGTCTGATGTCCGCATATGGTGGAGTGATATTCAGCTGTCGAAGCACATGGGCGTCTGTGTCCCGCGCCACTAAGATAGCATTAAGGTGGTGGGGCTCAAAAGTGACTATTTGCCCCCTTATCTTGATGTTGTGACTTCTGAGAGTCGGGTTCCAGTTGGCGTAGAATTCCCGAATCAAGTGCAAGTTGCATTCCTTGGGCTCTTCAAAGATGAAATTCAGCCCGACTGCCTCGATCTTGTGGACAATCCTGGGGAACTCCTGTGCCAACGGTTCCCTGTCAATGTGTTCTTCGGGGAAGTATTTGCTTTCCTTGTGCTTCGCGTACCATTTCTTCCCCTCCTCTGTCACCCATCTGGTTCCGTATTGACGGCGTTGGCCGCGTGGAACTGCTGGTGCTGCTGGGACTACAGTTCCCAGCCTAATTCTTTTTCTTCCGGTGCCTGATGTTGATGCGCCTTTTTCCTTGTCTTGCCTGCTTGCCATTGTTCCTGTCAAACCACACAGACAAGTTCAATGTTAAGCCAATTAAAATTAGCTTTGACTAAGGTTGGGTTAAGCTAGGCTACCCCACACTTAGTCTTTAGCCAAAATCACAACATTACGGCAAGATCGTACTTATTTCCACAAACAAACAACAAAACATAACAAAAATGCTTAGTGCATTTAGAGAATTCGACGGTATACATTCTATGTACTACTCAGACTTCATACAGCTAGTCACAATAATAACCATTGATAACATTTCATCACATAGCACTTAGCAAGGAGAACAAAGAAACAAGAAAAGAATTTATCTACATGAATCCATATAATTCATCCATTTCCTGCAATTTCCACAATTTCCTTAACCTGGAAATCCGTCGGTCTTTTAGCATATTACAGTTAGCACAACCGACTCATCTCACCCAACAAAACAACCCAGCTAGAATTCCAAAGTTCAACTCAATTTTTCTGTTTCACACTCAAATTCAAGCCCTAGCTATGCTTTTATTAAAAATCCTATCAAGCTATGTAATTTTAGAGTTCATGCAATCACAATGATTCTACGAACGTCAATCAATAATAACTTAATCGAATTTAAGCTTAATTTCTACTTAGGGCAAGTTTTCTTCACTTCCTATGCTAAAAATCAGAAAAATAAGGTAAGAAATGAGATGAAGTTAACAAACATACCTTAGATTCGATGATATCGAAGAAAAGTTGATAAAATTGAACTCCTAGGCCGTGTCACATTGGGGAAGGGGGGAATTTCGGGTTGTTTGTCACGGAGGAGGTGAGGAATGGGAAAAAATGAGGGAAAATCGGGGTTAAAAGGGGGGTTTTTCGCGCGGGTCACCCGGCGACCCGATGTGACCCGTCGCGATATACACCTCAACGTGTCACGGAGGGTAACGCGGAGCATGCCCTCCGTGACACGGAGCCATCACGCAGGTGTTTTGGAATTTGTAAAAATTCCAGAATTACCTTCAACGTGTCACGGAGGGTAACGCGGAGGCCCTCCTCCGTGACACGGAGCCATCGCGTGGGCTCACTGTTTTGCCACTTTTAATTATTTTTCATACCTCAATATTTCCTTTGCGATTCTTTGCATATTTATCCTCCATTCAACCTGAAATTCATCTCACAACAAGAAATTTGTTAGAATTATAGGTTTCACTAAAAATAAAAAATACAACAAATATAAAAATTTTGTTTTTAATTATTTTTTCCTCTTTTTTTTATTTTTATTTTTCTACGAAATCTATTCACATTTTACAAAGAAAATTTCACGGGTTGCCTCCCGTGCAGTGCCTGGTTTACCATCGCGGCTCGACGTCCTTAAGCTTAGTCATCTTCTAGGGTGACGGACGTTTTCTCTCGACCACCGTCCTCAACCCAGTAATGTTTACATCGCTCCGGTGGTTTTCCCAATAACTCTCGTGACTCAACTATCTATGCATCATCAGCTCGATCAATCACATTGACCACCGAGAGTTCCTCATACATAGCCGGGAGCTTGGTGGCCTTGTATACATCAAACACTTCCACCTTGTCGTGTGCTCGCATGGTTAGCTGCCCTGCAGCTACATCAATCAGCGCTTTCCCGGTCGCCAAGAAAGGACGTCCCAAAATAAATGGGACTTCCGCGTCTGGCTCAAAATCCAGCACGACGAAATCTACCGAGAAGATAAGGGAGCCCACTTGCACCAGCACGTCCTCCACAATGCCATCAGGTCTGGCTAAGGACCGATCCGCTAGTTGCAAGATCACTGTTATTGGTCTAGTACTCCCTAGACCCAACTTCTTGAATACCGATAACGACATCAAATTAATGCTCGCTCCCAAATCACATAATCCACGAGCTCAGATACTTTGCCCAATTGTAATTTGTATAGTAAAACTCCCAGGGTCTTTGAGCTTTGTGGGCAACCGATTTTGTATCCGGGAAGTGCACTCTTCCGTGAGAGCCACCGTAGCATACTCAGTCAACCGACTTTTGTTCGCCACGATGTCCTTAATATACTTTGCGTACTTCGGCACTCCCTGCAAAACATCAACAAGAGGTAAGTTAATATGTACCTGTTTCAGCACCTCTATGAATTTCTTGAAACACGCCTCCTCCTTGTGTTTCTTTAATCTTTGAGGGAACGGGGGTGGGGGTCTTTCTGATTCATCCTCCTTTTTCTTCCCCCTCTCATCACTTTGCTCCTTCTCAACTTCTGCTGCTCCCGATTGTTGAGGTGGTCTTTCTGGTTCCACCTCTTTAAGCTGCAAACCACTCCTTGTGGTCACTGCATTCACTTGCTTGGGGTTGGGATCCGTGTCGCTCGGGAGTCCTCCTCTAGGCCTGGTGTTTTGTGCTCCAGCAAATTGCCCAAATTGATACTCCAGTGCCTTAGTAGCTAACTGGTTGTTCTTTACCTCGGCTGCCAATTTCACATAGTCAGCCTGCAATTGAGCTTGGATAGCTATCATTGTCTTGAACATCTCCTCAATGCTAGGTGATGGTGGTGGAGGAGGTGCATTGTTGTTTCTATATTGTGCCTGATAGTTCTGCTGCCCTCCTTGATTCCTCTGCACCCCGTGACTCGAACTCTTCCCTTGATGGTTGTTGCTACCCCAAGAGAAATTTGGGTGATTCCTCCAGTTGGAATTGTAGCTGTTGCCATACTGTAGGTGGTTGTTCCTCTGTACATTTCCCACAAAGTTCACCGAATTAGGATTTGCTCCACAACACTCAGCTGAGTGCTCACTACTCCCGCACACTTCACACCAAATCTGCTGCACTACATTCACTAGGGCTTGAGTCTGGTTCATTGTCATGTTACTGAAGTGGGTGTTGAGTTGATTCTGTAAAGCAGCTATCGGTGCAGCAATAGCTATAAAACCATCCACTTCTAGGACTCCTGCTGCTTTCCTTGTTCCTCCTCTTGACGAATCAGCATTCCACTCCAGATTTCCCTGCGAAATACGATTTAACAAGGTATACAGCTCCTCATAAGTTTTCTCCAATGCTTGTCCCCCCAGCTATTGAGTCTAGCAAGATTTTTGTGTGGGGTTCCAAACCCTCTATAAAAGTGTGCACAGCACATCATTGGATTGGTGATGATGAGGACAATCCCGCAACATAGACTTGAATCTCTCCCAAGCCTGATACAAATTCTCTCCCTCTCTCTGTTTAAAACTTAGAATTTGACTTCTAAGTCTTGCTGTTTTACCGAATGGAAAAAATCGTATCAAGAATTTCCTTGCAAGATCATCCCACGTAAGAATTAGGTGGCTCAGCTTTCAACCACCTCTTGGCTTCTCCCAACAGTGAAAATGGGAACAATATAAGCCTGACATAATCTGATGACACTCCAGCGGGGATGTAAGTGTCACTTATCTCCAAAAATTTTTGGAGATGCTGCTGTGGATCCTCATGAGGGAGACCTGTGAACTGCCCGCTGGTGTGCAACAATTGCACCATGTTTTTTTTAAGCTCGAACCTCCCTCCTGGCTCAGGTTTGCGGATGCTAGATGTGACATTGTTAGCATGTGGGATTGCCACCTCACGAACCGGCCTAGCTGCCATTTCCTCGGGCACTAACATTGCCCTTACAACTGGTGGATTCTATTGTTGCTCCATGATTTTTCGTCTGAGCAACTGCAGCTTTTTCTCTAGAGCTTCTCTCCTTTGACGAGGAAATTGTCTTTCAGGCTCTAAATATGAGTCCACCAGCTCCTTGTCTCTTGCCAGTATTCAACAGAGATTAGTATCTACAAAATATAGGCTAAGACCAAGTTGTCAACACTAAGAAGAAATAGTAAACTAACACTTAAGAAAAATTTACCAATTGCCAGTCCCCGACAACGGGGCCAAAAACTTGTTCGGTGATTTTGGGTATATAGCTACACACAAGTGCACGTGGTCGAACAAGTAGTAAAGTGGCTTAAGTAAGCCAAGTATCGATCCCACAGGGACTGGGCTAGGGTAACAATCTACTCAAGTGTCACTATGCTTTAACTCTAAAAATGTAGACAACAGTGTGAAGAAGAGTTTGATATTTTGGTTTCTAATTTTATGCTAAGTCTAAAATGAATATATAATTTGAGTCTGAACTATGAATATGAGAATGCTGAGGGTAAATGAACAAGTAAAGAAACAAATTATCGATACAATTTGGTTAATATTTCCTCCAGTTGCTAGTCAAGAATTATTGCCAATGGATTAAAACTCTCGTATTTAACCCAACTTAAGAATCATGAACCGTCCACCTACATTTTTGTGATAAAACGAAATTCATGTTCTAGCCATACAAAACCGATTCCTTAATAGACTAATACGACTTTCAGGTATATTTCTATCCTGAAGGTAAATCAATTCTCAATTTTCCCAAACTAAGAAAAGATCATATCCTATCAATTCACAACTTTCTAATTTCTTGCTCTCTTGAGTGAAACCGGACTTTTTAGATATACATTAACATTGGCCACACATTAATGCAGTAAGAACAAGAATCAATAGAACAACCATGGAGGAAAAGATGAAAAACCAAATGATCAATAATTACATTGCAATACAATTGTTCTTAACCTCAACAAGAAGAGGATTTATCCACTCATTTGTGGATTAAACATCGTTAAATGAGTGTTAATCATACAAGCAATTGAATTAAAGAAGAAGGAGATAGAGAAAAACCCTGAGATTTTCGTCCCCTCAACTGCCTGTAACCCACGTTCTTGCTCCACCAAGTCAGAATAATTAAAAATGAACCTAAGTGTTCTATTTATACTAGTGGCAATTTTTCCCGGAATAACAAGCAACGTGTCACGGAGTGCATCGCGGAGCACTGCCTCCGTGACACGCCACTGACGCGGACCCTTACTGGAATTTGGTTGTCTAGGTATTAAGGCCTAACGTGGCACGGCGTGCAACGCGGGGCTAGGCCAACGTGCCACGGCTCCAACGCGCACCTTCACTGGAATTTGGCAAAAATTTCATATCTAGGCAGAAGGCATCCGCAATGGCAGCGTGACACGGCTCCATCACGGAGCCTCTTTAATTTGTGCCTTCAAGTGCTTTTTCCCTTGCTAGCGTCCGAGTCCAACCCCGATCTCTCCCAACATGCATTTTAGCTTCCCAAAATTATATTTCACCTGCAGAACAATGCTAATCATGTTGGTTAGTATAAATTCACATTTTATTACAAATCACATGAGAATGTATAAACATCGATAGATAAACAAGGCATAAATGACACATTTGAGTATCACTTGGGCATATAAATTTGCCCAAGATCAATGAACACATGAACCTAATAAATATACTAATATATATGACATAATTGCACTTGAAAGCACGTGAATGATACAACTAGCATATTCTGATAAAGAGACTATATCAACATGAGGGGTTTCTTTTAAAAGCACATAAATACTGACATAATAACTGTATATATGAACATCATCACTAGTCTTTGAAGTCTTTACTTAAAAATTATACAATTTTTATACTGTCGAAATAAAGCCTTGGCCTACCCATGTTGTCTGTATTTACATCAAAGAGAGTAGTAGACTCGACTGGCCTCTAGATAGATATGGACCTTTTTAATAAACAACTGAAGTACTGAGTAGGTGCCTCCTCTAGATAGATATGGACCTTTTAAATAAACAATTGAAGTACTGAGTAGGTGCCTAATGAGGTGGTCAACTATCCTGTGCATCTTAACCTACATAATGCAATCCCAACAGAAGGGATGTGAGTACATAATAATAGTACTTGTATGTAAAGAAAATTGAATATATAAAATAACCAAAAAGCTCATAAAAAAGATAATAAACATGCCCTACTAGAGGCATTTGAAAGTTGAGGACAGAATAATAATCATCTAGTCGTTATGTCTTATAAATTCTTTATTTTATAGCATCTTCTAAATTGTTAAGCTTAGTTCTTTTAAATTTGCATACTTAGCTTATTAATAACTATAATTATCTACTCAGCCTCTAAGATTAGAATTAGTCATACTATGGCCACACCGGAACCTTATGCTCTTTATAATATAAAATCTATATTGGTCACTCTGGGGGGCCTAAAAATATAATATATCCATAGAGGCCTCATGAGTTCACACAAAATCATATATGTTGAGGCCACTTTAGGGGAATTGTGACTTCACACAATATGAAGTATACTATGGCCACTCTGTGAGCCTAATTTTTACCCACTGCAAATAATATAAATGAGCCAAACAAACACATGTAAACTGATTACTAACATTTCTAGATTATCTATACGAGAGAGACTTGAAGAAGAGTCAACTGCTATAGTGAGATAACACATTCCTATCAAAATATATTTACAGTTCTATCTACACATAATAAAGATAGCAGTTCACACACTAAAAGACAACTCATACATGTATTCATATGCTAGAAACCTGAATTATAAAAAGAACAGGTTCTTACTAATAAGAAGCCTAGTTTTATGTAGAATGCACTAGATATATTTAGAATTGATGAAATGAGAAATTGCTCCTAAAGAAAAATGCATAATACAGAAAGATTAAAAAAAGTATCCAAAAATAAAGTACATGGTCCTTACACCATAATTGAAGAGATGTTCTTTGAAGAAAATATATGGATCTTATCAGATTCTTAGACCTAGATATAGAGTTGAAATGAGTGAAAGGTGAGTCTATACAACTGATTAAGTGACCTGATAAACCTTACTTATTCAAGAAAACCTAGACACCTTGTGGGTTGCAAATTGCAATGAGTGAAAGGTAAGACCTTTATGGGCTAGTATAGACTTACAAACCTTGTTGAAGTCTACATAGGCTGAAGTAAGCTTACAAACCTTATTGAGGTTGACATGAACTGAGATAAGCATACAAACTTTACTAAAGTCAGATGGCAATAGAAGTTAGATCAATGGTAGAAAAAGAAGAAAGTTATATCAATAATTGAGTTGGTTCTAAGGGGGATAAGGGAGAAGATGCACATGAAGTGAATATGAAGATTGATGGAGCTACAGAGTGAGCATAAAGAAGTATGAAGCTGCTATGAGTTTGTCATCATCAAAAAGGAAAAAATCGTTGAGCTTCCAGGAGATATCTTGATTTGAATCTACATTCATTATCTTATGATATTTTGATTAACAAATATTATACAAGTGACAATCTATGTACAAGTAAAGATGTACAAAGAAGTACAAGAACCGGGACTTAGTAGATCTCTAAAAGGGAGTGGTGAAGATGGAAACACTGCAAAAGATCTACTAATAGAATATATTCCTTAGACAGAACTGGAGATTGTATGGTTGATGCAAGAAGAAGCAGTTCCACGTGCACAAAAGAAAACCTTGGAGAATGTAATTAGACTTAATTCAATTCTACAAAGAATAATAATTCAAGACATGAAAATTCACCATAATTGAATACATGAAATTACCTTGGCATAGGAAGAAGGAAAGGCTGTTGCATGAGTCAAATCCAAGTAAAAAAATGATTGATTTCTCGATAAGTCTTGAACCAAATCTTGGTTGGATTGGGATGACTACAAGTGGCTATTCTACTCCTATAAAATTATTAATTGAATACCATTGAAGCTGACTATCAAAAGAGATACTACACATATATAGAGAGATCTATATAAGAGAGTCTTGAAGATGTCAACTAATACAATGAGAGAACCTGTTCCGATTACGATAATTTCATAATATTTATGAGTTGTAATACATATATTCTCGCGGTTCCAAATTAAGATCTTAATTATGTTCTTATTTAATTCTTATATATATTGTTTTGTATTGTAAATGTGATGTATCGAAATATTATGACATATTTGTACCTTTCATATTTTTTTGAATGCCTTTAATTAATGAGATATTTCTAATGCTATTTTGTGGAAGTTTTAAGAATCAGGATGAATTTGAAGAAAAGTTGCAAAAATTAGGAAATCTACTGCAAAGGTGAAACATACGGACCACAGATTCATTCTGCTATCTGTCTATTGAAGCATAGATGAACTTCAGAGGTTATGCAAGCAACAGTGGGAAAATGGCTGAGTATGAGAAAAATACGGTGCCAGTTACAAGTCGTAGAATCCACATTCGAGCCATGAATGGACATCGTATGTCAAGATTCAGCGACTTGTGCAAATTTGAAGTTCAACAAATGAAAGAAGATACAGACCGTAAAACAAAAGTACGAATCGCAAAGTAAAGTATGGTGGAAGCCGTGTGAGGCCAAAAGAATCTATGAAGCAAATCTACAAATCGTATGTTGAATTTACGATCCATAAATGGCTTATGCGCAGTGATTAAGAACAAGAGAAAATCACCTACAACACAATCTACGAATAGTAAATCAAATCTACGGTCCGTAAGTAATGCCTGGGCAATTTCAAGTAGGATTAGATTCGTTCCTAGTTCAACTTAAATAGATTTTGTAGGTCTTCTTAAAGGGATTCTTAACATTGTATTAGACAAAACAATTGATAGATAATTTACCATAGTTTGGTAGAGCTATTAAACACAAATTATTGATGTATTAATAGAATTAATTCAGTGTTCTTGCATAGATAATTCTTCAAGAATTCTGTAAGTATTTTTATTATTAATCCAAACTTTTGGTTTTCTTGCTTAGATAATTCTTCAATATTATTGTAAGTATTTTTATTATTAATCCAAACTTTTGGTTTTTATTTCAATTATGAGTAACTAAATTATTTACTAAGGTTTTGAAGCCAATAGGTTTGCTAAAATTAGGATTCTCATCTTGATCACTGATAATGAATTTAAATATATTTAATTATTCTTTAATTTTCATTAAAAGAATGGTGGTTTCAAACATCAGTTTGAGCTAATAAATTCCAGTTATGCTTGGAAAAGTTAATTAGAGTTTGAAAGGATTAATTAATAAGAACTCAAGGTGTTAACCCTTGTTTAATAGATTTACTTAAGAATAAGTTGAATTTACTTGGCAAAAAATAATCAATTTTATTTAACTCTGATTTATTCAAAAGAATTAATTAAGAGAAACATTACTTAATTGTTAAAAAACATTAAGTGATCATTTAGAGGTTATCTGCATATGAGTACAAAGTAGCTATCGTTGTCTTGATTGAGAAACTTAGGTTGAGAAATCCGAAATGAGAACACAACCTTGGTTATTTCGTAGGTGATCACAAACAAACCAATTTTAGAATAATATTAAATTAGAATTCCATTTTAAAGTTTAACAGAGTAGCATCTTAAGACTAATAATCAAATACTTACTCATATCAGTAATCATTTCACGCCGTTTCTCTATGGGATTCGACTCCAACCTTGTTGGGTTACTATATTTGCATATGATCACTTTACATCTTATTTAGGTGTAACTTTGAGTGTATCAAATTTTGGCGCCGTTGACGAGGAATAGGTCTTGGAATTACTTATTAATAAATATTTTTGATTCTACTATTTATCTATTCTATCACACCTTCTTTTCTTTGTTGTGAACCAGGTGGCCATGAAAACTCTTTCAGATATCGAGAATGAGAATGTATTTGCTGAAGTGAATGACGACAATTATTAGGTGAGTGTTATCATGCCTCTAAGTATTAATTCTACCACCTTCAAGATTGATGGTAGAATATATACCATGCTAAAGCTAAGAGTCAATATCACAATTCCACTGATTAGGACCTATATAAACACTTGAAGAATTTCTCGGAGATGTGCAGTATGCACAAATTGAATAATGTATTGGATGATGCTATTCTTCTGAGGATCTTTAAATATTCACTTGCTGGGGAAGCTAGAGAATAGATCCATCATCTTCCACCAAATTCCATCCACACATGGACAGAGTTAGTGAATGCATTCCTGAAGAAGTGGTTTCCTCTAAGCAAGAAAGCTAAACAGAGATACAAAATCTTCCACTTAAGATAGAAATTAGGAGAACAATTATTCGATGTTTGGGAGAGATTCAAGCAATATGTTCTTAGAGATTCCACTCATGGGTTCCCTGAGAACATTCTTTTAGAGAAATTTTATACTGGGTTGGACCCTCTGACCTAATCAGTGGCTAATAATGCGATAGGAGGTTGTTTTATTGATAAAACTTATAACCGCATTACCACCATTCTTGACAAGATTGCCGAGAACAATCATGCATGGCATGCTGGTGATAGTGGCGTCGCTAAAGGTATTAAAGGGTGGCCAGCCGAACACTTTTTGGTGAAAAATATTATGTATATAAGAAATTATGAGAAGTATATAGATTAAAAATTATTTTTTCATACATATATATTAAATCTTGATCACACTTAACAAAATTTCTAACTCATTAGATTGAGATGCTAGTGGGGGTGTCAATATTGTTGCCCCTTCTATGAGCCATCTGATAAAGGAGAACCAGGAGTGAGACCAGATGGTGGCAACCATGGCAATGAATATTATTTTCTCACTAAGAGGCTGCTGAGAGTAAGCTAAAGATGGTGAATGTGGTTGATATAATAAGGTTATCCTCCCTAGATGCAGGGTTATCCTCAGTAGAGATAGAATTATCCTTATTAGACAAAAATTATTATCCTCAGACATAGATGTGTCATCCTCAGATGTAAGGTCAGTAATATGCAGAGCAACCTCCAGTGTAGTTTGAGGATGCTTATTATATAAATAATACACAAAGAGTCTACCAAATACAGAACTACCAGAATCAAAATCAAAATTATTAGCCTTCCAACTATCAGAATCAATGGAGACTACAACCACAACGCAAAGGTAACCATTATGGTAGGAACAAGTAGGATGGCCAGAGTAAGAATTAGCAGCACAACAATAATTTCAGGAATAGAAGATCCAACTTGTACTTCCCTCTTAGAGGGCAAGGATCTAATGCTTAAAACTGGAGAGAAGGGTCGTCACAGGAACATGAAAGCTCCAAGCTAGAAAGCATTTTGGTACAGATGTTGCAGAATCAAGAAAGAGCAGAAAAAATCCTTAAAAGTATGACCGAGATAGTAAGCTCTCATACAACATCCATCTAAATACTTGAGTACTAGATGAGAGATTTATCTAGGGAGCAGAATCAGAAGCAGAAAGGTCATTTGTCGAGCGATACTATTGCTAATCCAAAGAGCAATAGAGGAAGACAAAATATAGATTGTATGGTCATTGCTACTCAAAGTGGTAAAGTGCTAAGTTCTAAAGTTGACAAAGCTAATAAAGAAAAAGTTGTTGAGGAACACAAGGAAGTTTAAACAAATGTTTGAGAGACTAAGGAGACTATGGTAGATCTAGTAGAGAACGAGAAGGCTGAAGAAGAAGTGGTAGAGGTTTCTAAACCAATTCCAAAAATTCCAAAGCCTACTCCACCATTTCCATAGAGGCTGATGAAGAAGGCTACAAATGCAAAGTTCGAGAAGTATCTTGATATGATTAAGCACGTGTCATTGAGTATCCTCTTCATGGAACCATTCAAGGAGATACCGGATTTTTCCAAATACCTCAAGGATATAGTTCAAAAGAAGAATTCCATTAAATATAAGGTAGCCATGGTTATACAAAAAGTTAGTGCCATCATTTTAGGCACCATGGTAGAGAAAAAAGGTGCTCCCTGAGCTTTTACTTTCCCATGCACTATTGTGTTGCAAGATCTCTGTATGATAATGATGCAAGCATTAACCTAATGCCGCTTGTGATTTTTAAGAGATTTGGACTTAGAATGCCAAGATCCACTAGCATGAGACTTCAAATGATAGATAGATCGATCAAGAAGCCAGCGGTTATAATTGATGATATTCTTGTCTAGGTTGGGAAGTTCATGATCCCAATCAACTTCATGATTCTTGACTGTGATGTTGATATAGAGAACCACATTAGTTTGGGGCGCCCATTCTTAGCTGTAGGTAGAGTTCTGAAGAACTCAGAAAAAAATAAGATCGAATTTTCAGTAAATGATGAAGAGGTAACATTTGCAGTAGGTAAAGGGATAAAGATACTTAGAGGGTATGAGAGCATCTATGTAATTGATGATATTTATGTTGTGGAAGATTCAAAGGACATGTAGGTAGAGAAGGAAAGATCGGGTGAAGTTTTGGTGGCTATTTTGGTAAACTATGATACAACCAATGATATGGAAAGTTATATGGAGACTGTAAATTCACTTGAAGGGCTTTGTTATTATTAATAAAAATAAAATAATCTCTCATTAGATCTTGAGAACATGAAGACACCTCCAGCTAAACCTTCTATTGTTGAGCCACCAATACTGGAGCTCAACCACTACCGACTCATCTCAACTAGGTTTCTGGGGGTTGATGGGACTCTACTAGTTATTGTTTCATCTTATCTAACTGAGGAGTAGGTGCAAAATCTACTCGCAATGTTGAGAAAATATAGAAGCTCCATAGGATTGACAATTGCTGACTCGAGGCATCCTGTTAGGTATTTGTGAGCATAAGATTTCTCTGGAGGAGGGCAGTGCCCTTAAAATAGAGCATCACAGATGACTCAATCCATCAATATAAGAGGTAGTGAAAAAAGAAATCATCAAGTGGCTAGATGTTTGAGTAGTATATCCCATTGCTGATAGTAAGTGGGTTAGTCCAATCCGATGTGTGCCCGAAAATTTGGGCATGACCATGGTGGGGAATGATAAGAACAATTTGGCATCCACTAGGACGGTCATAGGTTGGAGAGTTTGCATGAGCTACGGTAAGCTAAATATGGTGACATGCAAGGCCACTTCCCTTTGCCCTTCATTGATCAGATGCTAGACTGATTAGCAGGGAGAGCTTATTATTATTTTCTAGATAGTTACTTAGGGTATAATTAGATCAACATTGCACTAAATGGCTAAGAGAAGATGACCTTCGCCTGCCCTTATGGGACTTTTTCTTTCAGCAAGATGCCATTTAGGTGATGTCCACCTTTCTGCTTGCTATATTCTCTGAGATGGTGGACTTCCTAGAGGTTTTTATGGATGACTTTTAAGTTGTAGATGACTTTTTTGACCAATATCTTGACCATATGGGTCAAGTTTTGTGAAGATGTGAGGAGACTAAGTGTAACTAGGAAAATATCACTTGTTGATCAAATCGGGTATTGTACTAGGACACAAAATACCGTGAAAGGGATAGAGGTGGACCAAGCTAAGATCGAAGTCATTGCCAAACTTCCTTCTCCTATCTTTGTTGAAGGTGTTTGTAGTTTCTTGGACCATGCTGGCTTCTACAGGAATTTATGAAGAATTTCTCAAAGATCACTCAACCAATGTGTAAGGGTCTTGAAAAAGTGATTAAGTTTGTGTTTGATGAGAAATGACTTGCTGCATTTGAAGAGTTGAAAAAGCAGATGACCTCAGCTCCAATTATTACAACTCCTAACTGGTCCCTTCCTTTTGAGCTGATGTGTGATGCCAGTAGAGTAGCACCTGGAGTTGTTCTAGGGAAAAGACACAATAATATCCTACACCTGATCACTACTCGAGTAATACTTTGATAGCAACACAAATGAATTATACGGTGACCAAGCAAGAGTTGTTGGCAACAGTTTATGAATTTGAAAAATTGTGGGCATATTTGTTGGAGTCCAAGCTATATAGACCATGTGGCCTTAAGGCATTTGATGGCTAAGAAAGATTCCAAACCACGAATGATAAGATGGATGCTCCTATTACAGGAATTTGACTTCAATATAAAAGATAGGAAGGGCATCGAAAATCAAGTAGCTGATCTTTTATCCTGCCTTGAGGGCGTAGGTAGGCCAATAAGAGAGTTAGAGATTGATGACACTTTTTCAAATAAGCGGATATTGTCCATGAGTAGCATTATGGCCCCTTGGTAAGTAGATTTTGCCATCTATTTGGTGATCAAAGTGATTCCTATGAGCTTAAGTCCTATCAAAAGAAGAAGTTCTTAGCGACGTGCGACACTACTTTCGGGAAGAGCCATATTTTCTCAATATGTGTGCAAAAGACATTATTAGACGATGCATAGTAAATATGAGGTGATGCCTATCCTAACGACATATCATGACTCTCCAGCCGGAGGTCATCATGGTGGAAATCACACAATTGCCAAAGTTCTTGAGTGTGGGTGTTATTTTCCAACCATTTATCACGATGTAAACTTATTGGCTAAGTCATCCGATCAATATTAGAGACAAGGGTACATATATAAATGGCATAAGATGCCTCTGAATTTTATGCTAGAGGTAGAGATCTTTGATGTCTAGGGAATCAATTTCATGGGACCCTTTGTGAGATCCTATGGAATGACTTATATCTCGGTTGTAGTACTATGTATCTAAATGGGATGAGTGGCATTGCTGAACAATGAAAGAAAAAATGTGACTACCTTTCTAAAGAAGAATGTCTTCACCAGATTTGGCACTCCAAGAAGCATTATAAGTAATGGGAGTTCTCATTTCTAAAATAAGGCATTTGCAGGGTTGCTCCTGAAATATGAGGTGAAACATAAAGTGGAGACTCCTTACCATCCTCTGACAAGCAGCCAAGTGGAGGTTTCAAACAGTGAGATAAACAACACACTAGCAAAGACTGTGAATATCAACCAGACCGACTGGTCAAAAAAGTTAGATAATGCTCTTTGGGCATACATGACCGCATACAAAACTCTAATTGGGGCCTCTCCCTTCTGGCTAGTTTTTGGAAAATCCTACCATTTTACAATAGAGCTTGAGCACAAAGCTATGTGGGCCTTAAAAAATCTAAACGTGGAACGAAAAGAAGCTGCAAGTTTGAAGCTGAACCAACTAAATGAAATGGATGAGTTCTATTTCCAAGCTTACGAGAGCACAACCCTATACAAAGAGAGGATAAAGCATATGCATAATAAAAGAATTCAGTAGTGAGACTTTATTCTGGGCAATCAGGTATTGCTTTTTAACTCCAAATTAAAATTATTTTGTTATATCCCGTAAGTTTCTATTATTTAACGGACGCGTGCGTACGTATATTGAGAGTTTAGGAATATGACGCATGTGAAGAAGATCTCGGGAGATGAATATACGAGCATGGAATTGAGTGAGCAGGAGGCTGGGGCAGGAGGCCAGGTTCCTTAGCGCTGCACTGTACCGCGCTAGCCAGCCTAGGGCTATGGCCAGCGCGTCATGCCTCTTGGATGGTGCTATGGGCAGCGCGCCATGCCTCTGAGGCCGCCGAACCCCACTTATATATAATATCAAGTGTTAGATGTTCATTTTAAATATGTCCCTCAGCAGAGAAGTGAGAGGAGCATAGGTTTTCTTCTGTTTTTCATCAAATTATGTTGCCAAACTCCGTCCAAACGCAAATTCACCTTGCATAATGAGTTCTAGGCCTATGAGAAGCATCTCTACAGAGTTATTTCTTGAAAATTTTCTCGGTGTACTGGAACCCTGCTGAGTCAAGGTTGTCGGAATTACTTCAAATTGAATCCTAGCAGCTACAGGCAATAGGTAAGCATTTCTCCCTTCTAAACTCTCGAGAAATTATGATTTTTCGACTGAATTAAATGGAGTTGAATTATAGTTATTATTAATCAAAAGATATCGTTGTTTGTTGAGCATTAGTATTGAAAATGGCCTTATTCTCTTAGCGTAAGGACTGTAAGTGAGTAGAATCACTGGCTACAGGTTGGAACTAATCGGATTAATGAGAATCGACATTGGAGGTATGTTAAGGCTAATCTCTTCGGTAAGTTATTTATCTCGTACAATAATACGACCTATATCCTTGTAAGAAAGCCAGAAGCATGTACGTTGTGATAAGCTGCCACTGTTAGTTTGGGATTAGCGTTTACTATTTTGATTGGGACTGACCCTACCCTATACAGCCTTTTATCGACCAACCTTAGGGTTACTAGCTGTGTCATCGCCTACGGGCTATATAGATCGCTCGGAGGAGCTATATGTTTCCTGACGGGACTATATTCAAGCCCAAGGGCCATATTACAATCCATCCATGAATGTGATTCTACTTTTATGCCGTATCGGCATCACTGACCCCCGTCGAGCCTAGTGTGCCTAGGATGTAGTTACAGGAGCCCAACGGGCTCAGACACAGCTACAAGAGCCCAGTGGAGTCAGTTGCAGACCCAGAGGCCAGGTAGGTTAGCTATAGTTACCTGTTGACTCATACTAACCATGCTAGGGTTATGTAGATTGAAGTGTACTTGCAAGGGCTTATAGGGGCCTAGGTGGGTTATTCTGTGCTGATTATACCTTCTAGGGCTTATGAGGGCCAGGTAAGGTTATTGTTTGTGTTACTTAATGGTTAGTTATATAGCAGATTCTGAGGCTATTCAGGTTATAACTCTTATCTTTCTATTGATCATTTTCCGTTCTATTATCATTTTTATTCAGTCATTTTCATTACTACCTTACATATTCGGTACATATTGTACTGACGCCCATCTTTGAGGCGCTGCATTACTTGCCTGCAAGTACGGATAGACATGGTTCAGGACCTTCCTAGCTGCCATCCAGAGTCAGCAATCCAGTTAGTTTCTTTTCTCCGAAGTTGATAGTTAGGAAAGGTTTGTTCTTTTGTTGTACAACTTCTGGGTAGGTCAGATCCCTGTCCCATCCATTATTCCACTCTTAGAGGCTTGCAGACTACAGTTTCTCAATTGTTGGTTGTTGTTGGCCGTGTGGGGCCTATATATGTTATATTTTGTGTGTTTTTTGTGTGGGACCTAGTTTAGCTAGTTAGTTAGCAGCCTTGTTGTCTATAGTATGAATAGGACTGCCTGTTTTCATTCTGTTATAATTAGATAGCATGGTAGTCTTGTCAGCCCGCATAGGATTCCTTTATCGTTATGTTGCTGGGATAGTTGTCTTTTCTTTACAGGTGTTGCGTGGCCTTGTCGGCCCGAGGCTGTGTTTACAACCAAGATATAGTAGTTTGTTTTCTTGATTTAAGTTGTTGGAAAGCACCAAAGGTGCACATGCCCATCCAAGTCAGCCCAGGTCCCTGTATGGCATTAGGTGCCAGTCATGCCTCCCAAGGTGGGGCGCGACATATTTCTAGGAAAGCTAAAGACTAAATAGTCGGGACCATTCAAAGTGGTGAGCATCTCCTCATATGGTGTTGTTGAGTTAGAGTTTGAGGATGGCACCCGGATATTTAAGGTAAATGATAGAGGATTAAGCACTACCTTGGTAAGGCCAAAGAGGACAATCCAGTGGAGAAGTTCCATCTCAGGGTATACTTAACTAATGTTTAACCATAAGCACCAGGTAATTGCATTACGTCATGACATTAAATCAAGCGCTTCTTGAGAGGCAACCCAAGAGATACTACACTATGTGTAGTATCTGCATCATGTCGCAATGTTAAGTCAAGAGCTTCTTTGGAGGAAACCCCAGTCACACTAACAGATGTTTGTGAAGGGCAGGATTAACTCTTATAAAATTGATGAGGAATGGTACATGGAAGTCAAAATTGAAAAAGCACAGGAAGGGCAAAAACCTTCAACTTACAAGACCACTTATGGATCGTAGATTTTTTTTGTTACTTATAAGTGGAACCATAAGTTGGGGATCAGGTAACCCACTCACTGAACTTCACTTACAGTTCAACAGATGGATCGTAATTTCACTTTGCGAACCGTAAATTGAGGCGTAAGTGAAGATCAACTTGAGCTTTCTCCGAAATCCACTCACGACATACCAGATGGTTTGTACTTATTTTTTACAAATTGTAAAATGTTCATATATGAATGGACCAAAAAATATATTTATGAAGTTTACCTACGACTCAACATATGGATCGTACTTCTATTTTACGGTCCATAAGTTAAGTCTGTAAATACACTTTTATGTATCTGAATTTTGTACATATTTGTACTTATTTTAATAGAGTTTTGCATGCTTTTAAATTCTAATTTAAGCCCATACTAACACTATTTTGCTAAGTTTTAGAAATTTCATGATTTGAGGAAAGGATGCAAAAAATTCACTAAAGTCTGCCAGATACATGTCAAAGACAGATCACATACATGATGTGGTATGCAATTCCAACCGTACGATGATCTAGAGAGTACCATAAAGTGGTATTTAAGGGATGACTCAACATATGGTTCGCATATCCAAGATGTGGACTGTCAATTGAACCACATGTTCTATACTAGTCCATCTGGTGAAGCAATTGATGAGAGGAACTATGGACCATCTTTTCAAAAGACGGCCTGTCAGTCAAAAGATGAAAAGTATAGAGGCAGAACACGTCAAGCGATTGTTCAAGAGATGGACCGTCTTTCCTAAAGACGATCCATCCCTATGACCTGGGCCTTATGAATTTAAGTTTTAATAAGATTTCGGGCTAGTATAATTAGTTTGTTTTTTGATTCTTTTTAGAGAGTTCTGGGTAGCTTTTTAGAGTCAGTTTTCATAGTTTTTGCATTCCTTTCAGGATACCCATTATAATTGAAGGATCTATTGAAGTTTAATTGATCAATTCAAGTTTTCTCTCTCTTCTCATTGCTAAGTGATTATGCTCAATTAAATGATTTTTTCATCTTCTTTTGCTATAGGTAGCTAAACCCTGATCTTGAATTGTGAATCCAATGGATTTGTGAACTCTATCTAGAGTTGTGAACCCAATGAGTTTATGAACCCTATTGATCTTAATTGGGAGGAATGATTATGGGCTTGCTAATATTTGATTAATCTATGCTTTGTAAAGTGAGATTGGTGGTGAAAATCATCCAATCATGCCAAATTCCTTCAATTGAGCTTGGAAGAGCCAATTAGAGTTTGGATAGTATCAATCAACAATGACCCAAGGCTTTAAATCTTGTTTAATGGATTCACCTAGAGATAGGATGAATTCAATTGGAAACTTACAATCAATTTTGATTTGAATACTAATCAATTTGAGAAAATTATTTTAGATTGACATTGTTGGGACTTTTGAGAGATACCTTGCAATTGCCTAAGTAGATTGCTTGTATATTTATGAAAAACCCATTATCATTAGTCTTAGTTGAGTGATTTAGGGGGGGTCAACCCTAAGGAGGGACACTACCCTAGAATGTTCTCTCTATTGATTAAATCTTAATTATAATTATTTTAGTTTAATTACATCTTAGCATTAACGTGAGTAGATCATCAACATCCAAATCATATTTGCATTATTTGATATTTTTGGATCTATACAAAGTCCTTGTGGATACGATTTCAACTCCTTGTTGGGTTATTACATTGTATCGACCGTGTACACTCTCCTTAGTGAGGTGGATACCGGGTGATATCACACTTAAGTGAAAAGGGTAAAATTGACTAGTAAGGCTTGACTATGACCCTTTTTGTGCTTTATATAATTATATTACAACCGTAAATGGGAAAATTGACCCGATCCAATGAAAAACCATATCATATTTTTAAAAATCAAAAGAATAGGGCCCATTTCTTTCTTCTCTTCCTCACTAAACCATTTTCCTCCATTATCGAACATTCCTAACTGCTTAGCACTCACAACTTCCCATTAATACATACACAACGCACATCACATACACATTAACATTATTCAACGGAACTAAAGCTTGGAATTAAAATTGAAGAAAGGGAGAAAAAGGGCATCCATTTCACATACACAATGCACAAGTTCATCACCTTCAACCTTAGGTAGCTTTCATTCACCATACACGATTGTTTGTGTAATATTAAATTGAGCATAAACAAACATGGGGAGTAGGAACTCAGGATTTGAACTTGAGTTGGTAGTTCTGGGGATTGAATTGTGATGAGAATGTGAAACACGAAATGTTATTTCAATTTACAATCACTAAATGTCACTATATAACTCAAATTAAAGGTTTAAAATTTTTTAAAAATTGACTAAGTATGAAACTCCCTTATATGTGAAAAGTACAGGCATATAATTTACTTACGGACCGTATCTTATGAGTGTGAGTTGAGATCGAGATATTGGCTCTCTGATTATCAACTTATGCTTCAACAGATGATTCATGAGTGAAATGTATGAGCCATAGCTGGGAGTCACAACCGCAGAGTTCAGGTAAATTTGTGACTTATGAAATGCATAATGAAAGTATGGTCTCTGAGTGGCGATCTTAAGTCGACCTCATCTGGGATGAGATTCTATTTAAGACTTATGGTACCATTTACAGGCCATAGAATCAATCTATGCTCTATAACTTCACCTGTATCCCCCTGTAAATGCCAAAAATAGAACCATAACTGGTTAAAATCTAGAAAAATTACATAGTCTAACTTATGTTTTTGACTTATGTGATTGCTAACTTTTGCAGGAATGGAACCAAAGCAGATAACCAAGAAAAGTAGCAAGGCGACTGCATCAACGCGGTCACATTTAGTGGACAAACTCTGTGAGGAGTTGCAGGCACCACAGAAAAGGGCAAAGAAATAGAAAAACACAGACATGATAGCCATTGTATCCTCTTCAAACTCAAATAAAGTAGGGTCCGCTGCCACCCCAACTAATGACTCAGAAAGGACCAACACCCACATAGGTGAGTATCATAGTGACTCCCAATCTGAAGACTCTGGTAGTGCCAAGGCTAGTGAAGATGGGTACAGACCACATAGCACAAATAACACGGATAGGCGCAGAGAAGCTGAGAAGGGAATAAAAAGCTCGGAGGAACTAGGTTGTGTTAGATGGTCAATTTTGGGGGCTAAAGAGAAGTATCAAGAAGGGCGCCAGATCATTAATGGTAAATTCCGAAGGAGCATCATAGAGGAAATCACTTCTAAAAATTGGCCAAAAAATGAGGGCCATTTTTGATAGACAACATCGATTTTTTGGCAAAAAATGATGAGAAATCGACGGACAAAGGGTCGTCGGAATATCTCGCATCAGAAACAACAAACCAACAGACAACATCGGTTAATACCGACGGATGTCCATCGGTTCGGTAAATTTTAATTCTGTGGGTTCTTTAAGTGTTACACGATGGGAGGAAAAATGTTACCGACGAACACCATCGATAATATTCAATTATTAATTAATTTTTTAAATTAAAATTTTTAAAATTTACCGACGATGTTCATCGATATGTTCTTCAAAACTAAGAATATATCGACGGACACCGTTGATTAGTCCGTGAGGGTTTTTGGATTTCTGCTGGTGTGTATTTTCAGAAAAATGACGGACTTACCTACACTGTCTGTCGATTTTCTGCAAATGCACCAGCAGTAGAAAGCTCCAATTTCTGCATTTTCACCTGCCAAATTAAAAATCAATTCAATTACAGCTAATATCCAGCACTAATTGCTGCCAAAACAATTCCAAATCAGCAAGAACATTAATAACATAGTAATTATCGAATTAAAACATCAAAAACAACACGAAATATCTACCAGGATTATCAATAAAGTTTAAAAATATCAAAATATATATACAAAGTTTGTTTTCAATTTACAATAATCCTAACAACTAAGGTGTCTCTTCTACATTTTCATCATCTATCGGAAACACTTCATCATCCAAAGGAGGAGAATGGGCACGTCGTCTCCGCACTCCACCAGTTAGGCTATTCAATTGTTCCTTGAGAGCCTCGATGGTATGACACATTGTCCTACTCTCTGCAATGCGTCTTACCTCGGCATCTGCCAAGGCACGTGTAAGTTGTTCGATCTTCTGCGACATAGCAGCAATCTGAACACCATCAACCGCCTAGGCCTGGCTAGAAGAGCCATTACCTTCCAGTCCAGACTAAATCCATCGAACTGGGTTTCTAGATCTTAGGCCGTAGACTCTCCCCTTTTGACTCCCCAGCCACTTTTTCAGTCCAAATCTAAGTAGCGACATTCGGCGGAGGCTGGGTCAGCCCACCTAGGGCTTCCTGAGTCTAGCTGTACTCAGACAAGAGTAGCTGATAATCCATCTACATAATTAAAAAAAGTTAATTAGTGTAATATGGTTGTTCAAATTAAACTTAACGTATTACTATTTATATATAATATGTATGAACTTACATAGGCTTGTTCATCTCTTTGTTCGACCCATGTGTCTGCATCAGACTCATTCTTCTTATTCTTCTTTACGCGGGTAGCCCGAAATATCTCCTCTTGAGTAGGGTCACGACCCAATTTTTTGGCCTGCAAACAAAATGTAATCAAATTTATATAAGTATTGAATAATAATTACTTACCAATTCTCTAGCTATTGTCCCTTGGCTCTTTGCACCCCCTATATGCAACGAACCACCTTTCCCTTCACTCCTGGCCTTCTTCACCTATTCATACATTGCCTTAAATTCAAGCATGCTCCAATATCTTTGAAGCGGCTCGAAAAGATGAGGTAGCATCCAATCAGGACTTTTGTTCTTTAATCTTGCATCCCTAAACCAATTTGACTTCCTTGAACTGCCCTTCCTCTCAAAGTTCGTGGCTATGTTCTTATCGTATTGAGATAGCCAAGTACACAATGTCTATAATCAAGGATAAACAGTGTTAGATGATATATAATAATCACATGTCAAAGAAGAACCTTATGAAATAATAATTCATTTATATAACTTAAACTCATTAAACATGACCTGTCGAACCCGATGTGGTATTTTAGTCCAACTCGGATAAGGTCGATCATATATCCTCCGAATGCTCTCCCTTAGAGCATTTCTGGCCTCTTTTCCCGGATGAAACCTGTAAAAAAGACAATAAACATGTCAATTCATAAATATAACATTAAGATTAAATATTATAAATCCTAAATCAAAAATAAATCAAACTTACCCAGATCCATCAGGCATGATCACCAACCTATCGAGACTGTCTGTATATCCTGACTGTGGCTCTCCAGTTGTTGGTGTTGGTGCCAATGATGGTGTCAGTGGTGGTGCCAGTGCTCTATATGACCGCGTCAAGGGTGGAGTACTAAAAGCACCCTGTGATTCTGACTCGGAGCTACTTATATCATTAACATGATATTAAACACTTACATAGTCTTTTAGCCAATCAAAGAACCTTGTATATATGGCATCATCACCCCACTGTCCTACAAAGTAAATATTCAATAACATTAGTTTTTAAATTAGTTTAAGTATTAGTATTAAAATAATATTATTCGATAACATCATTTAGAACTTACTCAAGATATGATTGTATTTCGGGGCAATTAAGAAAATTGTGTGTCATAATAGATTGCATTTTCATACTATCAAACCTCATCTGGTTCGTTTTTTAGAACCTCGACCTGGTTGATTAAAAATTGAAATCGGCAGGTGGCTTGGATCAATATCACCGTCGTCATTGCGGGTAGCCTATTTCTTAAAGTTGGAACTTGCTACTCGAAATAGTAAGAACAAAAATGAGCAGTTTCCCTTGAAAGATAAGCTTCACAGATAGATCCTTAAATCTTAGACCGCTGCTTAACAGTTCTTTTGAAATTTCTAATAGTTCTGTATAAACTTTTGATGTTACTATTTGGTTAAACCAACTTAAAAAAATGAATTCATTGTGTACAAAGTCATAGTTTTAGTACATTTCAAATGGATACATCCATCTGTATTAAACTGGGCCTCCAAGACGCGCCTCATGTACGAGGTGAATTGGTAAATATTCCATCACATCACAGAATTCATGCGGGAAGATCTTTTCCAATTAGTAGTAATCACATGAATATTCTCGTCCATCCTTTCTAAGTTATCCTCCCACAAAGTGTTACTACATAAATCTTTGAATAACAAACTTACTTCAGTGATTGGCTTCCATATCCTATCAGGTAGCTAGTTAAATTCAATAGGAATCGAAGTTTCCATGAAAATATGACAATCATGGCTTTTCATACCACACAACTTCCCTTCGTTCATATCTACATGCTTCCCCAAATTTGAAGCATATCCCTCAAGAATCCTCAAATTCTTAACCCACTGACAAATCTCACATTTTTCATCCAATGTGAATGAAAAGCTCGCCTTGGGCTTTAACAATTTATTATTATGTGTTTCTTGCATCTCTATTTCCTTTCTTCTATAGTATTCTTTTAAGTCCATTCTAGCCTTTAGATTATCTTTTGTTTTACCTTAACATCCACCATGGTGTTGAACAAATTATCAAAATAATTTTCTTCAATGTGCATCACATCAAGATTGTGTCATAGAAGGTTGTCTTTCAAATACGGTAACCCCCAACATATGCTTTGTTTTGTCCAATTATGTCCAACACCATATCCAGGAAGTCTAGAAGGTGTAGCATCTGTAACCTTTGGCAAGTAACAAACCCTCTCCCAAATTTCACTTGCTGACAATAATGGAGGTGGCAGATCATTTTCAACCTTATTATTTCGGAAAGCATGTTTCATTCTTCTAAACTCGTGATCCACTGGTAAGAACTGTTCGGTTTGTTTGTTGGGTATAAAACTACACGCAAGTGCACGTGGTCGAACAAGTAGTAAAGTGGCTTAAGTAAGACAAGTATCGATCCCACAGGGACTGGGATAAGGTAACGAACTACTCAAGTGTTACTATATTTTAATTTTAACAATGAAGACAACAGTGTAACCAAGAGTTTGATATTTTTGGGTTCTAATTTTTATGCTAAGTCTAAAACGATTATCTAATGTGAGTCTGAACTATGAATGTGAGCATGCTGAGGTTAAATGAACATGTAATGAAATTAATTATCGATATAAATTGGTTAACCTTTCCTCCGGTTGCTAGTCAAGAACTACTGCCAATGGATTAAAACTCTCATATTTAACCCAACTTAAGATTCATGAACCGTCCACCTACATTTCTGTGATTAAACGAAATTCATGTTCTAGACATACAAACCCAGTTCCTAAATTGACTAATACGACTTTCAGGTATATTTCTATCCTGAAGGTAAATCAATTCTCAATTTTCCCAAACTAAGAAAAGATCATATCCTATTAATTCACAACTTTCCAATTTCTTTCTCTCTCGAGTGAAACCGGACTTTTTAGATGTACATTAACGTAGGCCACACATTAATGCAGTAAGAACAAGAATCAATAGAACAACCACAGAAGAAAAGATGAAAAACCAATTTAATCAACAATCACATTTCAATACAATTATTCCTAACCTCAGCAAGAAGAGGAATTAGCCACTCATGTGTGGATTAAACATCGTTAAATGAGTGTTAAACATACAAGCAATTGAATTCAAGGAGAAGGAAAGAGAGAAAAACCCTGATAATTTCGTCCCCTCAACTGCCTGTAACCCACGTTCTTGCTCCACCAAGTCAGAATATTGAAAAATGAACCTAAGTGTTCTATTTATACTAGTGGGAATTTTTCCCGGAATAACAAGCAACGTGTCACGGAGTGCATCGCGGAGCACTGCCTCCGTGACATGCCCCCGACGCGGACCCTCACTGGAAATTGGGGGTCCAGGTAATAAGGCCCAACGTGGCACGGCGTGCAACGCGGAGCTGGGCCACCGTGCCACGGACCCAACGCGAACCCTTACTAGAATTAGGCCGAAAATTCCCTATCCAGGCAGAAGGCCTCCGCGATGGCAGCGTGACACGCTCCATCGTGGAGCCTCTTTATTTTGTGCCTTCCAATGCCTTGTCCTTTTCTCACATCCGAGTCTAACCCCGATCTATTCCAACATGCATTTTAGCTTCCCAAAATTACATTTTACCTGCAAAACAATGCTAATCATGTTGGTTAGTATAAATTCACATTTTATTACCAATCACATGAGAATGTATAAACATTGATAGATAAACAAGGCTAAAATGACACATTTGAGTATCACTTGGGCATATAAATTTGCCCAAGATCACTTACCCCACACTTAAATCCTTGTTCGTCCTCGAACAACAATCTTACACCTCATGCAATTTACACCCAAACCTCGCTACTTTGGTTCGACAATTTAGGCTACAGTCATACCGATTATTCAATACAATAAATCATTAAGAAAACACGCATGGTCCAATCAATGCAATGACCTTCAATACATCAAGACCTCCTAGACTTAAGAATCGACTCTCGATATTGGCAAACTCATGCAAATCAGCTGATCAAGACATCCGACACGAAAATTAATCTTTCATCAAGCATGTGCCCTCACAACACAAGAGAATTTTCCCCTTTTTGATCATATGAACTCACAAAATTTCAAGCAGGGGCATATAAACACAATTTCGCTCTCTCTCCCAAAAGAATTCACATGCATCATGTCATGACCCATAAGCTTGCCTTTAGTGTATTACTCCACTAATATAAAGAAGTGTGATGTAAGATCATGTAGGACTTTAACGGGTTGTAATGTAAGCTACGGAACTAGTAAATATTGAGCTAGCCAATAATAGCCACTAGCATCCTTAAGTGCCTTTTCAATACATCCCATCAAACTCATGGGCAGGGTTTCTTTCTTCATCCTCCCATTCTTGAAGTTTTTCTTTAGTTTGGCACATCTTATTAAGCACACTTGACACAACAACAAGGATTATTCGTACACCTTCATTATAGTTTATTTATAACAAGTGCACCTTCAACCTTTTCTTTCCCTTTATCACTCTGCTTTTCTTTTCACCATTCTCACTCTTTGACACTTTGGAAAAATTATTTTCTCTTCTTAAGCGCTTAAGAGTTTTGGATCGACTTTACGGCTAATGAAAAGAAGGGATTAAGCTCGGCTTACACTTTTTGACAAAAGAAAAAAAATAATAGGCTAAAGGCTCAATGGGCTGACTAGGGTATACAATCAAGGTGGGTACGATAATGAAAAATAGAAACTTTCGGTTAAAGACAAAGAAATGCCTACATCCTTTCCTACAATACAACTCCTTTATTTCGTTTTGTACACACACCAGGCAAGTTCTAGACACTTCACAATAGCATGGAATAACAAAACCTCACTTCACACTTATTGCACATGCTCAATTCAAGACGTATTCACAGACTCTTCAATCAGCTAATTACACGAATTCAAACATTAAGCCTTAATCACACTGAATTGACTCTATGGCCTAGGTATCTCAACATATTTACAAAGTTGCATGCTTTCATACGAATCACCTTTGCATTTCAAATATCATGTACGACACACAACCAGAATTCTGCAACCATAAAGTAACTACAAGTTTTGGGATGCAACCCACAAAAGAAAAACAACTGTAAAATAAATGAAAAAAAATCTACTCATAACGACTACATTTCCCTTAAGACGGTCGTCATCCATCCATCATAGGGAACAGTCACTAACTAGGACTTCAGTTCAATGGGACCATTCTCGGTAAAAGAACCAAAAACAAACGCCGAGAAACCCAAGAATTGAAAAAAAAAATTTAAAATATCGATCATTTCGATAAACACCGATATGTACAATATCAGCTTAGCAACATTCAGCAACACACAACAGTTTCATATATAATTACAATACAGGACAACAACTTAACAATCACAAATCACAGGGTCAGGAAATTTTGTTCACAGGCACAACAACAGATTAGAACATACATAACAGCACAACCAGCACCTAACTACTCCCACCCCACACTTATCTCGAACACTATCCCCAGTGTTCAGAAAAATTAAAATAGCACAAAAATTGGGTGGTGGAACTCCCTAATCAATCAAAATACTCCACTTCTTCATCAGGTGCTGCTGCTTCATCTCCCATGTCTGAATCACCCCAATCGTCATCATCGGACTCCACATCAGAGTGCTCCCGACGTGTCTCCTCATCTGTGAAGACATCATCATTCGTGGGCTCCACAAAAGCTGGCCCCACTCGGCATAGAGCCCTGGCATTTTCGCCAAAAGGATAGTCTAGCTCGAGCTGCCATAGCTCCTCCTCTATTGTCGGCCTCCCGCATATCCTCAGCTGGAGCATCTGCATCCCATACATGCGAGTCATGTACTGATCGTCCCGAGCATGTCGCTCGGCAAGTGTAAGAACAGGCCCGTGGGTGGTGTCAGGTGCCTTAGTTTTAGTGACATCTAAGGCCCACCGCTCCATCTGCTGGATGTAGTCAAGGGCCTCTTCCTCAACATCTAGGCCCCTCAGGAATGTGGTGAGTAGTCCACCAAATCCGTATCTGTGCCCCTGATGCAACCGGGCTCTCTTCATGGCGGAGATAATCACCGCCCTCACATTGATCTCCATCCCTTTCATCAGGGCGTACACCAGGCATACACGATCCCCGGTTACATCTGTCATATGTACCCCCGGGATTAGGTAGGAACAGACGATCTTAAGCCATATCCTGGCTTCCCTGTTCATCTGTGAATAGGGCAAAGTGTGATGGTAGCCCCTCTCCTTGTGTCTGCTCCATCTAGCTGTCGATCTGGTTCCACACAAAGTGCATCTGATGTCCGCATATGGTGGAGTGATATTCAGCTGTCGAAGCACATGGGCGTCTGTGTCCTGCGCCCCTAGGATAGCATTGAGGTGGTGGGGCTCAAAGGTGACTATTTGCCCTCTGATTTTGACGGTGTGACTGCTGAGAGTCGGGTTCCAATTGGCATAGAATTCCCGAATCAGGTGCAAGTTGCATTCCTTGGGCTCTTCAAAGATGAATTTGAGCCCAGCTGCCTCGATCCTGTGGACAATCCTAGGGAACTCCTGTGCCAACGATTCCCGTGCTATGTGTTCCTCGGGGAAGTACTTGCTCCCCTTGTGCTTTGCATACCACTTCTTCCCCTCTTCTGTCACCCACCTGGTTCCGTATTGGCGGCGTTGGCCGCGTGGAACCGCTGGTGCTGCTGGGACTACTGTGCCCAGTCTGATTCTCTTTCTTCCGGCGCCAGATGTTGATGCGCCTTTCCCTTTTTCTTGCCTGCTTGCCATTGTTCCTGTCAAACCAAACAGACAAGTTCAATGTTAAGCCCATGAAAATTTTCTTCAACTAAGGTTGGGTTAAGCTAGGCTACCCCACACTTAGTTCTTAGCTAAAACTACAACATTACGGCAAGATCATACCTATTTACACAAACAAACAACCAAATATACAAACATGCTTAGTGCATTCGAAGAATTCGACGGTATATCTTCTATGTACTACTCAGACTTCGTACAGCAAACCACAATCATTACCATTGATAACATTTTATCCCATTACACTTAGCAAGGAGAAACAAAGAAATGAAAACAACAAGAATTTATCTACACGAACCTATTCAACTCACCCACTTCTTGCAAATTTCACTATTCCCCTAACCCGAGAATCCGTCGGTCTTTTAGCATAATAACAATTAGCACATCGACTCATCTCACTCAACATGTACAACCCAACATGAATTTCACGAGTTCACTACATTTTTCCACTTCAAATTCAAAAGCAAGCCCTAGCTATGATTGTATCAAAAATTCGATTAAATTATGCAATTAACGAGTTCAAGCAATCACAATGATACTCCGAACATCCATCAACAATAATTGAATTTACACTTAATTTCTACTTAGGGCAAGTTTAGCTCATATCACATGTTCAATATCAAAGAAAATCGACAAGAGATGAGATGGAATTGAAGTACATACCTTAAAGTCGAAGAATTGAAGAAAACTCAATGAATTCCTTGGCCTATTCCATGCCACGTTGAGGGGGGGGGGGTTTAGGAGGATTTGTCGTGGAGTGTGTGAGAAATAAGGAAAATTGAGGGGGATTCGGGGTTTAAAAGTGGGAAATTCGCGCGGATCACCCGGCGACCCGGTGTGACCCGTCTCGATATACACAGCAACGTGTCATGGAGTGCATCGCGGAGCACTGCCTCTGTGACACGGAGCTGACGTGAGGGTGTTCTGGAATTCTTTTAAAATTCCAGATTTACACCTCAACGTGTCACGGAGGTTAACACGGAGGCCCTCCTCCGTGACACGGAGCTATCGCCCTAGCTCACTGTTTTGCCACTTTTCTTGATTTTCATACCTCGAATTTTCCTTTGCGATTCCTTGCATATTTTCCCTCCGTTCGACCTGAAATTCATCTTACTACAAGAAATTGGTTAGAATTATAGGTTTCACTCAAAATAAAAATAAAAACAAAAGTATAAACTAAAATTTTTGTTGTTAATCAAGAAAATAAAAAAAGAAAAATCTACTCACAATTTACAAAGAAAAATTTCACGGGTTGCCTCCAGTGCAGCGCCTGGTTTACCGTCGCGGCTCGACGTCATTCAGCTCAGTTGTCCTCTAGGGTGATGGACGTTTTCTCTTGACCACCGTCCTCCCCCCAGTAGTGCTTACATCATTCAGGTGGTTTTCCCAATAACTCTCGTGAATCCTTTATCTGCGCATCATCAACTCGATCAATCACATTGATCACCGAGAGTTCCTCGTACACAGTCGGGAGCTTGGTGGCCTTGTACACATTGAACACTTCCACCTTGTCGTGTGCTCGCATGGTTAGCTGCCCTGCAGCTACATCAATCAGCATTTTCCCGGTCGCCAAAAAAGGACGTCCCAAAATAAATGGGACTTCCGCGTCTGGCTCAAAATCCAGCACGACAAATTCTACCGAGAAGATCAGGGAGCCAACTTGCACCAGAACGTCCTCCACAATGCCATCAGGTCTGGCTAAGGACCGATCCGCCAATTGCAAGATCACTGTTGTGGGTCTAGGACTCCCTAGACCCAGCTTTTTGAATACCGATGATGGCATCAAATTAATGCTCGCTCCCAAATCACATAATCCACGAGCTCGGATACTCTGCCCAATAGTAATCTATATAGTAAAGCTCCCAGGATCTTTGAGCTTTGTGGGCAGTCAGTTTTGTATCCAGGAAGTGCACTCCTCCGTGAGAGCCACCGTAGCATACTCAGTCAACCGACTTTTGTTTGCCACGATGTCCTTTATATACTTGGCATACTTCGGCACTCCCTGCAAAACATCAACAAGAGGTAAGTTAATATGTACCTGTTTCAGCACCTCCATGAATTTCTTGAAACACGCCTCCTCCTTGTGTTTCTTTAATCGTTGAGGGAACGGGGGTGGTGGTTTTTTTGATTCTGCTTCCTTTTCTTCCCCCTCTTATCACTTTGCTCCCTCTCAACTTCTGCTGCTCCCGATTGTTGAGGTGGTCTTTTTGGTTCCACCTCTTTCAGCTGCAAACCACTCCTTGTGGTCACCGTATTCACCTGCTTGGGGTTGGGATCTGTGTCACTCGAAAGTCCTCCTCTACGCCTGGTGTTTTGGGTTCCAGCAAATTGCCCAAATTGATATTCAAGTGCCTTAGTAGCTAACTGGTTTTTTTTCACCTCGGCTGCCAATTTCACATAGTCAGCTTGCAATTGAGCTTGGTTAGATATCATCGTCTTGAACATCTCCTCAATGCTGGGTGATGGTGGTGGAGGAGGTGCATTGTTGTTTCTAAATTGTGCTTGATAATTCTTCTACCCTCCTTGGTTCCTTTGCACACCCTGACTCAAACTTTGCCCCTGATGGTTGTTGCTACCCCAGGAGAAATTCGAGTGATTCCTCCGATTGGAATTGTAGTTGTTGCCATACTGTTGGTGGTTGTTCCTTTGTACATTTCCCACAAAGTTCACCGAGTCAGGATTTGCTCCATAACACTCAGCTGAGTGCTCACTGCTCCCGCACACTTCACACCAAATCTGCTGCACTGCATTCACTGGGGCTTGAGGCTGGTTCATTGTCATGTTACGGAAGTGGGTGTTGAGTTGACTCTGTAAGGCAGCTATCTATGCAGCAATAGCTGTAAAACCATCCACTTCTAGAACTCTTGTTGCTTTCCTTGTCCCTCCTCTTGATGAATCAGCATTCCACTCCAGATTGCCCTGCGAAATACGGTTCAATAAGAAATACAGCTCCTCATAAGTTTTCTCCAGCGCTTGTCCCCCAGCTGCTGAGTCTAGCAATATTTTTGTATGGGGTTCCAAACCCTCTATTAAAGTGTGCACCAGCACATCATTAGATTGATGATGATGAGGACAATCCCGCAACATGGACTTGAATCTCTCCCAAGCCTGATATAGATTCTCTCCCTCTCTCTGTTTGAAACTTAGAATTTGACTTCTAAGTCTTGCTGTTTTACCGGAGGGAAAGAATCATATCAAGAATTTCCTTGCAAGATCATCCCACGTAGAAATAGAATTAGGTGGCTCAGCTTTCAACCACCTCTTGGTTTCTCCCAATAGTGAAAATGGGAACAATGTAAGCCTGACATAATCTGATGACACTCCAGCGGGGATGTAAGTGTCACTTATCTCCAAAATATTTTGGAGATGCTGTTGTGGATCTTCATGAGGGAGACCTGTAAACTGCCCGCTAGTGTGCAGCAATTGCACCATGTTTTGTTTGAGCTCGAACCTCCCTCCTGGCTCAGGTTTGCGGATGCTAGATGTGACATTATTAGCATGTGGGATTGCCACCTCACGAACCGGCCGAGCTGCTACTTCCTCGGGCACTAACATTGCCCGTACTGGTGTATTCTATTGTTGCTCCATGAGTGTTCGTCTGAGCAACTGCAGCTTTCTTTCTAGAGCTTCTCTCCGCTGACGATGAAATAATCTTTGTGGCTCTAAATACGAGTCCACCAGCTCCTTGTCTCTTGCCAGTGTTCAACAGAGATTAAATCTGCAAAATACAGGCTAAGACCAAGTTGTCAACACTAAGAAAATAAAAAAATATAGTAAATTAACACTTAAGACAAAGTCACCAATTGCCAGTCCCCGGCAACGGCGCCAAAAACTTGTTCGGTCTGTTTGTTGGGTATAAAACTACACGCAAGTGCACATGGTCAAACAAGTAGTAAAGTGGCTTAAGTAAGCCAAGTATCGATCCCACAGGGACTAGGATAAGGTAATGAACTACTCAAGTGTTACTATATTTTAATTTTAACAATGAAGACAACAGTGTAACCAAGAGTTTGATATTTTTGGGTTCTAATTTTTATGCTAAGTCTAAAACAATTATCTAATGTGAGTCTGAACTATGAATGTGAGCATCTTGAGGTTAAATGAACATGTAATGAAATTAATTATCGATATAAATTGGTTAACCTTTCCTTTGGTTGCTAGTCAAGAACTACTGCCAATGGATTAAAACTCTCGTATTTAACCCAACTTAAGAATCATGAACCGTCCACCTACATTTCTGTGATTAAACGAAATTCATGTTCTAGCCATACAAACCCGGTTCCTAAATTGACTAATACGACTTTCAGGTATATTTCTATCCTGAAGGTAAATCAATTCTCAATTTTCCCAAACTAAGAAAAGATCATATCCTATTAATTCACAACTTTCCAATTTCTTTCTCTCTCGAGTGAAACCGGACTTTTTAGATGTACATTAACGTAGGCCACACATTAATGCAGTAAGAACAAGAATCAATAGAACAACCATGGAAGAAAAGATGAAAAACCAATTTAATCAACAATCACATTTCAATACAATTATTCCTAACCTCAGCAAGATGAGGAATTAGCCACTCATGTGTGGATTAAACATCGTTAAATGAGTGTTAAACATACAAGAAATTGAATTCAAGGAGAAGGAAAGAGAGAAAAACCCTGATAATTTCGTCCCCTCAACTGCCTATAACCCACGTTCTTGCTCCACCAAGTCAGAATATTGAAAAATGAACCTAAGTGTTCTATTTATACTAGTGGAAATTTTTCCCGGAATAACAAGCAACGTGTCACGGAGTGCATCGTGGAGCACTGCCTCCGTGACACGCCACCGACGCGGACCCTCACTGCAAATTGGGGGTCCAGGTAATAAGGCCCAACGTGGCACGACGTGCAACGCGGAGCTGGGCCACCGTGCCACGGACCCAACGCGAACCCTTACTGGAATTAGGCCGAAAATTCCCTATCCAGGCAGAAGGCCTCCGCGATGGCAGCATGACATAGCTCCATCGCGGAGCCTCTTTATTTTGTGCCTTCCAATGCCTTGTCCTTTGCTCACATCCGAGTCCAACCCCGATCTATTCTAACACGCATTTTAGCTTCCGCAAAATTACATTTTACCTGCAAAACAATGCTAATCATGTTGGTTAGTATAAATTCACATTTTATTACAAATCACATGAGAATGTATAAACATTGATAGATAAACAAGGCTAAAATGACACATTTGAGTATCACTTGGGCATATAAATTTGCCCAAGATCAAGAACCAACGGTGACAATCAAACCATGAATTTTTACGACCATATTTTAATGTGAATGCTTTACTATTTTCCATGCAATATGGCAAAGCTAAATTTCTAGCTGTCATCTAACCAGACAGCATCCCATACGCCGGAAAATCATTTATAGTCCACATTAAACAAACACGCAAAAGAAAATTCTGCTTAGTTGATATGTCATAAGTCACTACACCTTTAGACCACAATTGTTTTAACTCCTCTATCAAAGGTTGTAGATAAACATCAATTAAACTTTTTGGATTATGGGGACCCGGGATAATACAACTTAAAAATATGTAGGGAATTGTCATACACATTTCAGGTGGAAGATTATACAGAGTAAGGAATACATGCCAGCAAGAGTAGGGTGTAGCAGAAACAGAGAATGGTGTAAAATCATCTACACACAAGCCTAATATAATATTTCTTGGTTCACTAGAAAAATTAGGATAAGTTCTATCAAAATGTTTCCAAGCTTCTCCATCTGATGGATGAGACATAACACCAGGAGCCCTTCTATTCTCACGGTGCCATCTCATATGAGGAGCAGAACTCATCGACGCATACAACCTCTTTAAGCGAGGTATAAGAGGTAAATAAGGCATCGCCTTAACTGGAACCATCTTCCCACCAAGAGTCCGCTTAAAACGAGCATGTCCACAAAACTTACAATTTTCTAGATCCCCATCATTCTTATAGAACAACATGCAACCATTTTCACAACAATGAATTCTATCATACGACAATCTTAACTTGGAAACCAATTTCTTTGCCTGATAGAAATTCTTAGGTATGTTCAACTCAGGGTTTACGAGTTCTCTCAAACGACCAACCAGAGTCCATAGCAACTTGAGGAACACTCCAATTTGATTTGATATTGATTAGTCTAACCGCAATGGACAACTCTAAATACGGACTCCCTACACATAGTGGACGACTCGCCTCTTCTAGTTGTTCATAGAAATGCATTGCTTATTCATTGGGAGTTTCTTCGAAATATTGTTCGGGTTCCATCCCATATTCTATTCCAAACGCATCATTGACCATTTCATGTACTCTCTCATGTTGAACACTACTTTGATCATGTGCAGACCTATTACTTTCACCGATGAAATTATAAAATGTACCATTCTCTCCATCAGTCTCACCATGATCAGTCCACACATAATATCTAGGCTTAAACCCATAACAGTAAATATGAACTACAACTTTATCAGGTTTAACAAACTTCATGCAATTGCATAGCTTACAAGGACACCTAATCAACCCATCAGTTTGAAAAGGGTATAGCGATATTACATGATTGATAAATCCTTTAACACCTTCAACAAATTCATCTTTCATGCCCCCACAATTTTCATTATTTCTATCATACATCCACAGACGATGATTCAGCTAAAAAAAATAAAGATATTTTAGATTACACATATAAATTAAAATTAATTAATTTGTATTGATAATTAAATTTTATTATTTAATGGTCACTAATTATCCAAACAAACACCCTCCAAAAGTAAGTTAAATTTTTATAAAATTATTGAATTAATATTTAATAATTAATTACTAAAATTATACGTGGTAAAGGAATTTGAGTATGTAATGATAGATTTTTGTAATTATTGAATTATTAATAGGAAATTTTAATAATTATTAACTTTAAATTATTATATTATTTTTGATATATAATTGTTATTGTTAAATTTTATTATTATAATTTTGAATTATTAAATTTTAATAGTTTTGTTAATAGTTATTTTTATAAATTTCTAACTTAACTTGTAACAAAGTTTTAAATACAATGAAATCTAACAATTGTTCAATAAAATCTAACAATCTAACAAAATTTCAACTAAACCTAACAATCCTAATAATAACATTAATAACGAAAGCTAACAATTTAACAATGAAAGCTAACAATCTAACAAAGTTTCAGCTAAACCTAATTAACAATCCTAAAAATAACATTAACAATAAAATCTAACAATTCTAACAAATTAACCATAAAATCTAACAATCGAGCAATGAAATCTAACAATCTAACAAAGTTTCAACTAAACCTAATTAACAATGCTAAAAATAACATTAACAATAAAATCTAATAATTCTAACAAATTAACAATAAAATCTAACAATCTAGCAATGGAATCTAACAAATCTAACTAATAACATTATCATGAATATAATAATTTAACAATTTTAATAACAATGAAATCTAACAATTTAACAATGAAATCTAACAATTTAGCAATGAAATGTAACAATTCTAACAATAGCATTAACAATATAATAATTTAAAAATAATAATAACAATTAAATCTAACAATTTAACCTAAAATCTAACAATAAAAATTTAATTGAAAAAATAACAAACCCTAACCTTGCTAATGACAGTGGGTCAGGTACTAGGGTGGGGGACTGGGTTCATCGGTGAGGTGGGTGCGCCGGGGAGGAAGGACGGTGGGCTGAGTGATGGTTTTCTGGTGGGGTCTGGTGCGATTTTTAGAGAGAATGAGAGACAAGAGAGAAATGGGGAAGAAAGGGTTGTACGGTGCGATTATATTGAATAAACCGATGGACAGTGTCGGTTAGTCCGTTGGTTCTTGGTCAAGATTGGGTCAACTCAGTTAATTAAAAAACCGACGGACATATCGACACTGTCCGTCGGTATTTTTAATTAAATTAAAAACAATACTTTCAAAAATATTATATTTATATAAATAATTATTATATAACAAAAATGATGTTGTTCATCGGCCACTTAATATATTTTATAATTTTTTAAAAATATAAATCGACCGTGTCTTTCGATTATCAATTTCGCGGAAAAATCAGCGTAAAATACCGAGGGATAAACCGATGGATAGTGTGGGTTTATCAATAAAATAATTAGAAAATAATTAAAAATGACAAACACTAACGGACAAAATAGGTATTTTCCCGATTTTTTGGGACTGATGTTGTCCGTCGGTTCCTTTCCGTCGATTTTTGACCTGTTTTTTATAGTGAATAAAGATCAGTACTGATGGGCTGAAAAACTATCCAGATATCATGGACCAGCTCAAGCAACAGAAGTGGGAATTCCTTACTAGACCTCCGAGCACGTATTGCCCCATACTAGTCAGAGAGTTCTTTGCTGCCTCTGGGGTCACCCTTGAGGCAACCAGTAAAAGGACAAAACCACAACTAGAGACCTAAGATTAAGCCACAGTCAGAGGGGTCTTAGTGGACATCAGTTCTTAGGCCGTCAACATGTATTATATTGGCGAGGCCTACGCCCCGATAGACACATCATCATATGATGAGAAATTCTTTAACAAAGAGAAATAGAGAGCTTGGCTACCCTCGATATAGGCAGGTCTACTTTGGTATGGATCATATGACCTCAGCTCCTATCTTCTAAAGGGATCTCAAGCTCCAGGCAAAGTTCTGGTGGAGCATGCTGATTTGTCGCATTTTCCCTACAAAGAGAGAACACCCTCACAATTGATAGAGCAGTGGTGGTACCGACTTCACCTCACTCTCCTACCTATGCCTTTTTACTACACTTTACAATCAGGCAGGGTACCAACATTCCCCAGAAAGGATGCAAAGTAGGTGGTCGACATCACTAAAATGAGGGATGAGACAAGCCTGACAATACAACACCACCTCAACTTCCCGATGATAGTTGATGTTGAGCTCAATCCAGAGGGCATTTAAGAAGAGGTCCCAGTGAGAGCAGAAGAGTCAAGTATAGTTAGAACAGAGGAGCAGCCAGAATCAGCAACCGTAGGTGCCACTATAATCAAGACAACACCTCAAGGGGCTAGTTCATCTACCACATCACCACCTTTCCCTAGCCTCAGCTACACCCTGTAGAGATATAGTAGTGCCAAGAGCATCAGGTGGGATGTTTCTCCTCACCTGGGAGAGCTTCACCAATATGGTAGTAAAAACTGAGAGGTAGACAAGCAGGTCAATAGCTTACTAAGTGAGCTACTGGTGTTTGTGAACAAAACCCTTTATAAGCTCTAAAGACTTTGAGGGACGCACTGGTAGCCTCTCAGCAGATAACGACATCCAGGATAGATAAGTTGGAAGTGAGGATGACACAATTGGAGCGCAACTTAAGCATAACAGAAATAGTGAACTTAAGGGCTGAGTTGAATGAGGTTAATGAAGTTGTACGAGAATTTCAAGATAGAGGCTTCTAGTTTATGATACTACTGAGATGGAACAACCTGCTTTCCGACTTAGGAGTCCCCATTGTGAGCATACTGGCCTCACCAACCCAAGTCCCCTCTTTTCCTCGTGACCCAAGAAAAATACCAAGGGATAATGGTGGGGGACGGACAAAGATTCCCTCGAGAGAGAGAATTCCTATCACAACCCGAGCTAGGATCTCGGATCGAGACACGGGATCTATAACCACGTATGGCTCCAAGCTAACCCATGACACATACATAGTATGACTAAGAGCATTACTCAGAAAAAATAAAGTATAAATGTAATATAAGCGGAAGCTTGCATAACATATCAACATGAACATAAACACGAACCAACATCGCTGAACCATCTATACATAACGGTCTGAAAAGCCTCTAAACATCTGATGAGCTGATGGGACAACACCTCCAACTAGCTCACTAAGTCTGAAACTAAAAGACATGAACAAAAGAGACATAATAAAAATTGATGTCCTTGGATCATAAGGATTCACCAAAACTGAGATAGTGCTGGACTGAGCGGGAGCGAGCTAACGACGGGACTGAGATGGAACACCCAAACCTATATCATGAGATGATATAACATAGAGTATATGGTTAGTACTTTGAATGTACTGAGTATGTAGAGAAGTAAAACATGCTAGTAAAATGATGGTCTGAAATCATGAATATTAAACAAGATAGACTGTGAGATTAAGGAAAGTATGCAAAAACCCATATTTCTGAAGCAATCATAATCATAAGATATTGATCATAAGTTGAAAATAATGACCTAAGATTTAGAAATAGAAATCATGTAGTGTACCATAGTTGAAATCATAAGTGAAAACTCATAAATTGGTCAATGGGTCAAATATGCTATAACATATAATATCATAAGACATGAAATAAGTAACTTGAAACATGAGAAATAATAGGAAACTTCATCATAATAGACACCATCATGATAGAGTTTACATGATGCCCCAACTATCTCGCTTAAGTGGGCAGAGCTGTCCCAAGCTTGCCAAGGAAAAGAACAATTAACGCGTTATATCACTTGTTAGTCCCCATAGGGTATGAGCATGAATATATACCTAAGGTGACACGTAGTTCTAAGACTCGAGGTTTGCTTGAACCCCTATCCTACTCGTCTCTAGACATTACTCCCAAAAATATGCACATGGCTCATAATTATCAACGTGAAAATAATACATGAACTTGCATGGGCTAGCCGAAACATGAAATCATAATTATACTTGATATGCCTGAAATAACCATAAAAAGATTCCATAAAGTTGTCTAAAATACCTAAACTCGAATTTCATGAAAATCATACATTCTTGAATAAACTTTCATAACTTGAAATCATAAAATTCATAAGCTTAAGAATTCATAGATATTCATGCATACTTTGATAATTCATCATACTTGAAATCACAGTCTCATAAGGTTGAAATTCATAATCATGCATAGTAGGGCATAATCTTCATAAACTTGAAATCATGAATTAGTAAGTAAATAGAGAGTCAAATATGCCCTAATACCCATAAATTATCAATTGAAATATGAGAGAATTGAACCCATAGAGATATCATGGATAATTTCATGGAATTGGGTGAAACCCTAGAATTTCAACATAACATGCTTAGAAATTTAAAATCATAGAATAGGGATGAAATTGGGCATGAGGGTGGAAGAATTTCTACCATTAATAACCCTACATATTTGGGTAATTGACTCGTAGACTTGTCTTGAAAATCCAAGAAAGATTTGATGAAGAACCCTAGCCTTGATCTTGAGAAGACCTTCAATCTAATGTTGTTTTGAAAGAATAAGGATTTAGGCTAGGTTAAACCTCTTAATACATTATTTAAGAAACCCAAAATGACGCCACTTAGGGGTTAGAAGCTTCGGAAGTTATGAAATTACCCCTGGGAAAATGTAATTAAAAAGTTAATTGCCAGTCACCACGAGTCATACCACCTTACCACGACTCGTGGTTTCCTTCCGTTGCTTGCCAGTCCCAATTTCTGTTTTTCTGATTCTCAAACCATGGGCACTCACCACGACTCATTATTTCCTACAAAGAGTCTTACCATGACTTCTTATATCGTCTTTCCCTCAGTAGGCCCAAACTACGACCCCTAACCACGAGTCGTACCATCCAACCACAACCTGTGGTATGGGCTAGTACACCTTTTGTCTATTTCTAGGATTCCTCAGGAAGAATGATACCATGACTCATCACTAACTCTTATGAATCATACCATGAGTCATCATCACTAGGCCAGGAGGAACTACTGCTTATCACGACTACTCCCACGACCCATCATATCACCCTACGACTTGTACCACGAATCATTTTGTGAAATTTTATAGATTTTTCTTCTGAACAAATTTCAAATCCTAAGTCTAGTCTTTAGAAGATTTAGGGTGTTACATTATCTCCCCCTTGGGAAAATTCGTCCTTGAATTGAGACTAATTAAGCTGAAAACATAGGAAAAAAAGCTGCAATCCCAGAATTGAAAGCTATAGACTAAAAAACTAACAAAGTGACTGAGCCCGGATTGAGATACATGACTGAACCTAATTCATGAGATATACATACATTCTATGACATGAAAGAAACTTAGAGACTTGAACTGGACATGAAACTGATAGAGTGTTAAGGAGGAAACTAGTACCTCATAGAACTGAGCTGGAAGGGAAAAGATGCGGGTATCTAGCCATCATATCTGCTTTGGCTTTCCATGTAGATCCCTTAACAAGCTGAGTTCTCCACAAAACTTTCACGAAAGCTACCTCCTTATTTCTCAAATTCCAAACCTGATGATCAAGGATCTTAATCGGAACCTCCTCATGCTCTCTACTGGAACAACTAAGGTTGGGTCACCAATGCACTTCTTTAATAGAGATACATGAAAAACTGGATGCATCGAAGCTAACTCCGTTGGTAGCTCCAACTCATATGCCACCTTTCCAACTCACCTCATAATCCTATAAGGACCAACATATCAGGGACTAAGATTCCCTTTCTTAGCTAATCTCATAACCCCTTCATAGGAGACACCTTCAGAAACACCAATCATCAACCTTAAACTCAAGCTCTCTCCACCTTACATCCGCATATGATTTCTATTGACTCTGAGTTATCTTAAGCCTCTCCCTGATAAGCTGAACTTTCTCCATAGCCTCATGAACTAAATATGGGCCTATCAACATAGCCTCACCTACCTCAAACCATCTAATAAGTAACCTACACCTTCGCTCGTAAAGAGCCTCAAATGGGCCATCTGAATGTTGGAGTGATAATTGTTGTTGTAGGCAAACTCAATGAGAGGCAAGTGATCATCCCAACAACCCTTGAAATAAATCACACACACTCTCAACATCTCCTCAAGAGTCTGAATGGTCTGCTCGACCTGACCATCTATTTGCGAGTGAAAAGTTGTACTAAGCTTCACCTGAGTACCAAGTATATTTGAAACGACATCCAAAACTGAGATGTGAACTGGGTACCCCTATTGGAGATAATGGACAAGGGAACCCTATGCAAACGAATCAAATCCCGAATATAAAGTCTAGCATAATCCTCGGCTAGATCTGTAGTTTTGACCGGTAAGAAATGTGTGCGGACTTGGTCAACCTATCCATAATCACCCATATAGAGTCACACTGTTGGTGTGTACGAGGCAACCCTATGATGAAGTCCATATTGATCTCTTCCCACGTTTAAGTAGGAATGCTAATATCCTGAAGCATACCTCCAGGTCTCTGATGCTCTACCTTCACCTGTTGGCAATTCGGGAACTTAGCTACAAATTCTGCTATGTCCTTCTTCATGCCATTCCATCGATAGACTTCCCGTATGTCACGATATATCTTGGTGGCACTTGGACAGATAGATTACCAAGACCATGAGCCTCGTTCAACATTCACTCTCTCAAATCATCCACAGCTACACAAAATTGGCCCTGATATCGAAGTACACCATCTCCTTATTGGGAGAAAACCTCTACCTTTTGATTCTGGAATGCTTCCTTCAACTTTACTAGGATAGAATCCTCATCTTGGATTACTTTAACTTTGGACACTATTGAAGATTTCGACCCATTCTGAACAATAACACCACCATCTGATGAATCTGCAAGGTGAAATCCTAAGCGAGCAAGCCTATGGACATCCTTCACCAACTCCTTTCTCCCATCTCGACATGGGACACACTCTCCATGGACAGCCAACTAAGAACATCCGCCACTACATTGGCCTTACCCGAATGATAAAGGACACTCATATCATAGTCCTTGAGAATCTATAGAAATCTCCTTTTCCGCAAATTTAGGTCCTTCTGGGTAAATACATGCTGAAGGCTGTTGTGATCCTTGAACATATCCACATACACCCCATACAAATAATGCCTCCAAATCCTTAATTCAAACACTATCGCCGCCAACTCTAGATCATGTGTTGGGTAATTCTTCTCATGAGTCTTACGCTATCTAGAGGCATACATAATGACCTTACTATGCTGCATCAACACACAACCAAGACTAACCCTAGAGGCACCACAATACACAATGAAGCCATCTGTGCCCTCTGGTAGGGTTAATACAGGGCCGAAGTGAGACGAGTCTTTAACTCCTAAAAACTCTTCTCACAAGCATCTGACTACTAAAATTTGACCTTCTTTTTGGTTAACTTAGTCAGCGGTGCCGCAATGGAGGAAAATTCCTCTACGAACCTCTTGTAGTAACCAGCTAAACCAAAGAAGCTTCTAATATCAGTGGGACTAAAAGGTCTAGGCTAATTCTTCACCGACTCTATCTTTTAAGAATCCACTTACACTCCACTTGCACACCCTCACTGGACACCATATGGCCCAAGAATGCTACTGAGTTCAGCCAAAACTCACACTTGCTAAATTTAGCAAACAAATAATGATCCTTAGAGTCTGCAACACAATCCTCAAATGAGCGGTATGCTCCTTCTCACTCCGAGAGTATATGTGAATATCATCTATGAAGACAATCATGAACATATCGAATAATACTTGAACACCCTATTCATCAAGCCCATAAAAGCTGCCAGAGCATTCGTTATTCCAAAAGACATAACCATGAACTCATAGTGACTATACCAAGTCTTAAAGGCTGTCTTCGGAATGTCACTCTTCCTAACTCCGAGTTGGTGATAGCCAGATCTGAGGTCTATCTTTGAAAAGCACTTAGCACCTTAAAGCTGGTAAAACAGGTCATCAATCCTAGAGAGGGGATACTTGTTCTTGATTGTGACCTTGTTCAACTACCGTTAATTAATCCACATCCTAAGAGGACCGTCTTTCTTCCGAACAAAAAGAACTGGAGCACCCCATAGAGACTTACTAGGCCTGATGAAACCCTTATCTAAGAGATCCTTCAACTCCTTTATCTCGATTGGAGCCATTCTGTAAGGAGGAATGGATATGGGGAACGTATCAAGGAGAAGGTCAATACCAAAGTCAATCTTCTGCTCGAGAGAGACTCCTAGTAGATCATCTTGGAACACCTTCAGATACTCACACACAATAGGAATTGACTGAAGTGTCGGGATCTCTGATGTAGAATACTTAACCCAAACTAGATGGTATACACAACCCTTGGAGATCATCTTTCTGGCCTTGAGATAGGAAAAAAAGCGACCTATAGGCATGACTAAACTACCCTTCCACTCTAGGACTGGTTTAGTTGAAAATCAAAACTTTACTCTATGGGTTCTACAATTAACCAAGGCATAAAAAGGTTATAACCAATACATACCAAAGATAACATCAAAGTCGATCATATCTAACTCCACTAAGTTGGTTGTGGTAACTTTCTGAAAAATCATGATAGGGAAATTTCTATATATCCGTCGAGCTAAAACTGACTCATCGATCGGAGTAGAGACTGATAAGCATTCTGATAAGATTTTGGGACTGATTTCGAAACTAATAGCAACATAAGGAGTCATGAAGGATAATGTAGCCCCTGGGTTTAACAACACACAAACATTAATATGGAATACTTGCAACATACCAGTGACTACATCAGGTGAGCACTCATGCTCCCGACGAGATGAGAGTGCGTAGAACCTGTTCTGGTGCTGTCCGCCACCTACACTATAAGAGGCGCCCTGCTGAGATGGGCGAGCTGCTGGAGCTGCTGAAGTGGTGGCTAGGCACAACCTCTACTTTCACCCTTCCTAGCCAAAGGACAATCCCTGCGTATATGCCCAGTCTTCCCACACCCGAAGCAAACATCTGAGCCAACCAAAAACTCTCCTGGGTGGTTTTTACCATATTTCCTGCAAACTGAAAAAGTGTGCTCTACTATCATGCTACTCTGACCCCTAAAGCCTGAAGCTCTGCCTCTCTAATCTCCTTGAGGTCTGGATGAAGCACTAGCTAATCATGGAGCTGGGGTGGATGACCTCTGGTAGGCTGAGGGCGATGTCCACCATCAAACCTCTACTGAAACTGCCCATAGCTTCCTATTTGGCCCTTTTGGACTCTCTCTTCTTTTTCTTCATCTGCTCTGCCTCTATCTGCTGGGCATATATTATCAGTTGGTAGATATCTATATGTAATTTCCCGGAAACTCAAAGACTAGCCGAAACTTAAATTAGAGAAAAACTGGAAAACCTGCATCAGGTCTTCTGAACGAGTCATTCTGTGACCTGTGGGGAGTGACCACGAGTCGTTAAGTGATTCGTGGTGAGTCCTAGGAGCTTAGTTTGAAATTTGGAGTTTGGGGTGATTACAAGTCGTGGTCAACCCCAAGAGTCGTGATATGACCCGTGGTCAAGATCAATTTTAGGCTATAAAGAGGTTAGGCAATGAACCTAACGACTGGTCACCACGATTCGTGGTCCATGCCACGACCCGTTAGGTGATCTGTGGCCAGGTGTTGAGTATGAGTTAGAGGGGGCTAAGCAGTGTACCCAATGGGTCCTCACCATGACTCATTTGGGACACCACGAGTTGTGGTGTCACCCGTGGGGACTCCTAGGTGTTTAAGAAGTGCACCTCACGAACTCGTGGTCACCAACCATGACCCGTTAGGTCACCCATGAGGACTGACAAGCAGTTTTTCCCTGCAAGTTTTCAAGGGTATTTCAGTAATTTCTCATCCTCCTAAACTTTAAACTACGTCATTTTAAGTATACTTTCTAACTTATTAGTGGGATTAAGTGGTTCCTTTCCTCATTCTCCACTCAGACCTTCAGAAAACAAATCGTAGGACCTCTCTCAGAGTATTTCAAATCAAGAGCAAGGGAAATCTTCTCCTCAATTCCTCAAGGAATTCTTTGGGATTTTTCACCAGGTATGTGGGAATTCAACAGAGGAATAGTTCTTCCCTTGTGTCCCCAAATTCCTCCTTATTTCTCTCTATTAGTAGTAGCCCTGAAATTACTGAATATCAAGAAATTGCTAGTCATACTTCGCCTAAATCATTTGAAATATTATACCATGCTAATATTAGATATTTTCCATCAGTTTGTGATTGAAATGATGTTAAATCTTGTGAAGTGAAATTTAGGCCTATTCCCTGAATTAGAAAAAAATCTAGAATTTGCATTAGTGATTGGATATCGAATTTTAGATTGATTTTATCCATTTTGGAAACTCTCGTGTTTTAAGTAGCATTGAATCTCAATCAGAATATTGTCAATTCAGTTTTAATAAGAATGATAGAATTCTTAGTTTCAGTTAGAAAATGTCAGCTGATCAGTTTGACTACAGAATTTCCCGAGGTGTCAGTAGTACCTCCCAATTATCAGAATCTGATTCAAAATTCAATTTTATTGGTCCACTAGGCGGTGATGACATTTTAGATATATAGATCTGACTAGCCTTAGGACCCCAGCTCAGATTTTAGTTTGGTTCTATAGACGGTTACGACGCTTCCAGATAAGCAGCTCTGACAAGTCTTAGAATTCAGTTTTAGAATCTAGTTTGATAAGACTCTCGGGGTGCTTTCAAATATGTATCCCTGACTAGTGTTAGGCCCCATTTTCGAGCTATCATCTTAGTATTCCATCTAGGATTATCCAGTGGGAGTAGGACTTAGCACTTAGTGGACCAGAGTTCCAGCGCACCTAGGTTCCCAGAACTATGTTGCCACCATAGGTTACAGTATTTATTGTCCTGATTGGCCCAGACTCTTGTGATCACCCAATTCATGCCTTTACACCCTAGCAAGGTATATTGGATCCTACCAATTGGGTGTATATATCAGACTCCACGTCTAGCTCACGTGGTTATATGTCGGTTATAGACTCGCCCACTAGTCAGTTTAGTCCAGTTTCAGTTTAGTTCAGATTAGAATTCCAGACTTAGAACATTCTTTGACCATCAGACAGGGTCTTTTAGACCACCTCAATAGCTTAGTTATTCAGTTTAGTAGCTTTAGTTGGTCTCTGCATGTCTTTTCAGTTCAGCATTTTATTTTATTTATCCCATTGTGTTATGTTTCTCTCACTTACTCAGCACATTCAAAGTACTGACGCATACTTTTGTGTTGTATCATTTTATGATACAACGTCAGTATCTCAATCTCATCCCCGTTAGGCGACCACTCACCGAAGATCTCAGCTATTCCAGTTGGTGAGTCCTCATCCTTCGAGGATGAAGATTTATTGCTTCACTTATACTTTCATTCCTCTTTATTTAGTTTTGGATTTAGCTGGGGGCTTGTCCCAGCAGCTCATCAGTCATAGTGGCTTTCAGACGTAGATTAGTTTTTCAGACTTGTAGCTTTTTTCTAATATTTTCAAATATTATGAACCAGTTTATTTCCTACAAGTATTTATATTTTTGCTTTAAACTTCCACTATATGTATTTGTATGTTACTCAGGATGCCAGTGTATGGTAGACCAGGGATTGACTTGGGGTCACTTGTGACTCCAAGTACCGTGTTCCATCTAGGGTGTAAACTCGGGGTGTGACAAACTTGGTATCAGAGCACTAGTTTTAGAGCATCCTCAGATGTCTGAAAGCCGCATCGAGTAGAGTCCTCTTCATGGGTGTGAAGCGCGCCACACTTATGACGGGGAGGCTATGAGATGTTATTAGGAAAAATTTCCTTTATTTCATATTCCTTATCATGCATTAAAATTTAGTTCCAAAATCACTCTCCTAACTCGTGCTCTGCTTCGTTTCAGTGAATCATGCCTCCACGATGCGGTAATGAAATAAGGGCCGAGAATGCTCAACGACCTGCCCCACCAGCCCCGACATCCCCTCTGGACATCTCGGTATCTACCACAAAATTTAGGGCAGCCATTCAGCTACACGCAATCTGTTACCAACCAGGTGAACCAACAGGTGGTTTCAATCAACAAAAATGGTTCCACAGTAGCTGCCCGAGTGCGGGACTTCACCTGGATGAACCCTCCGAATTTTCATGGGTCTAAGGTGGGAGAGGACCCACAAGGATTTATGGACGAAGTTAAAAAGATCACCCGAATTATGGGTGTCAGTCCCTCAAAGAGTGTCGACTTGGCTGCCTACCAACTGAAAGAGGTAGACCAAGTTTGGTATGAACAGTGGAAAGAGGGGAGGCCAGTGAATGCAGGACTGGTGGAATGGGAGGAGTTCACTACAGCCTTCTGGACAGATTCTTCCCTCGGGAGCTCAGGGAGGCAAAGGTACCGGAGTTCATGAACATGAGACAGAAAACCTAACAGTAGAAGAGTATGCTTTGGGGTTCACCAGGTTGTCCAAATATGCTCCAGAGATAGTGGCCGAGCTAAGGGCTCGCCTGCTGAAATTTGTAAGTGGGGTGTCAAACCTGGTTCTCAAAGAGTGCAGGACAACGATGTTGATCAAAGATATCAACCTCTCCAGCCTGATTGTCTATGCCCAGCAGATTGAGGGCAAAAAACTAAGGGACAAGGAGTGAAAGAACAAGCGAGCAAGGACTGGCCAATTAGATTATGGCCACCAGAGGTCTGGCGGTAGCAGCCGCCCACAACAGCAGCAACAGCAGAGGGCTCCAACATCCAGCTCAGCCAGTGCCCCTACCTTTTGATCCCATCAGGATTAGAGGGGTGGAGCATCTGGCTCTCAGTATAAGAGTTACAGTGCCGGTAACAGGTATCTAGCTTGCCCCAAGTGCAAAAAGAACCACCCAGGAGAGTGTCTTCAGGGTCGAGAGGGCTGTTTTGGTTGTGGACAGCTTGGGCATTGGCTTAAGGAATGCCTGTCAGCAGAATGGGGGAGATCACAATCCACTACTTCAGTAGCTCCAGTAGGCCAACCAGCTCAGTAGGCTAACACATTAGGTACAGAGGGCGGTCAACGCCAAAACCATTTTTATGCATTATCATCTCGTCAGGATCAGGAGAATTCACCAGATATGGTCACGGGTATGTTATATTTTTTCCACCTAGATGTATATGCCCTACTTGATCTGGGGGACACACTATCATTCGTGACTCCCTACGTAGTATTCCATTTCGATATCAGTTCAGAGATCCTCTCAAAACCATTCTCAATCTCCACCCTAGTTGGCGAGTTAGTTAGAGACAACCGGGTGTATAGAAACTGCGCAATCTCAGTCTTCAATAAAGTCATTCCAACTGTCCTTGTAGAGTTAGACATGGTCGACTTTGGCCTCATCCTTGGAATGGATTGGTTACACTCGGTTTATGCCTCAGTCGACTGCAGAACTAGGGTCGTCAGGTTTCAGTTCCCTAATGAACCAACTCTAGAATGGTCGGGCAGTAGTTTAGCGCCAAAGGGTAGGTTTATTTCCTACCTTAAGGCCAGGAAGCTTATTTCTAAGGGATGTATTTACCATCTAGTTCGAGTCAAGCATTCCGACTTTGAGACCCCAACTGTCCAGTCAGTCCCTATTTTCGGCGAATTTTCAGGTGTGTTCCCCAGAGATCTTCTCGAAGTTCCTCCTGAACGGGAAATTGACTTCTGTTTAGACCTTATTCCATATACTCAACCCATCTCTATCCCTCCTTATAGAATGGCTCCGGATGAACTTAAGGAGTTGAAGGAGAAGTTAAAAGACCTTCTTGATAAGGGTTTTATCAGACCCAACATCTCTCCCTGGGGTGCTCCAATGCTATTCGTGCGAAAGAAAGATGGCACCCTCAGAATGTGTACCGATTACCGTCAGTTGAATAAGGTCACAGTTAAGAACAAGTATCTCCTGCCTAGAATTGACGACCTATTTGACCAACTTCAGGGAGCCAACTGTTTCTCCAAAATAGATCTCAGGTCGGGGTATCATTAGCTAAAAGTCAGAGAGTGCGACATACCGAAAACAACTTTCAAGACTCGGTATGGTAACTTCGAGTTTGTGGTTATTTCCTTCGGACTAACAAATGCCCCTGCAGCCTTTATGGACCTGAACAACAGAGTCTTAAAGCAGTATCTGGATATGTTCGTCATTGTATTTATTAACGACATTCTGATATACTCCAAAAATGAGGAAGAGCATGCTAATCAACTGAGGATAATGTTTCAGACACTCAGAGATCGCCAATTGTTTGCCAAGTTTAACAAGTGCGAATTCTGGTTGAATACTGTGACTTTCCTGGGTCATGTGGTCTCGGGTGAGGGTATTCAGGTTGATCCTCAAAAGATAACAGCAGTGAAAGATTGGCCAAGACCTACCTCTCCAACTGAAATAAGAAGTTTCTTGGGTTCGGCCGGTTATTACCGATGCTTTGTGGAAGGCTTTTCTTCTATAGCATCTCCACTGACTAGGCTGACTTAGAAGAACGTGAAATTCCAGTGGTCAGATGCGTGTGAGAAGAGTTTCCAGGAATTAAAAACTCCACTCACTACCACTCCAGTGTTGACCCTGCCGGAAGGATCAGATGGGTTTGTAGTATATTGCTATGCTTCTAGAGTTGGACTCGGTTGCATTCTGATGTAGCGGGGCAAAGTCATAGCCTACGCCTCCAGACAGCTCAAGGTTCATGAGAAGAATTATCCAACTAATGATTTGGAGTTGGCAGCGGTGGTGTTTTTGTTAAAAATATAGAGACACTATCTGTACGGGACTCACGTGGATGTTTTCACCGATCACAAGATCCTTCAGTATGTATTTAGTCAGAAGGACCTAAATCTCCGTCAGAGAAGGTGGTTAGAGCTCCTGAAGGATTATGACATGAGCGTGCTATATCACCCGGGCAAAGACAATATGGTGGTTGATGCCCTAAGCAGAGTGTCTATGGGTAGCGTAGCTCATGTTGAGGAAGGCAAAAAGGAATTGGCGAAGGACATTCACAGACTAGCGCGGTTAAGGGTGCAGTTGGTTGACTCAGCTGAGGGTGAAGTTGTTATGAAAAGTGGGTCAAATTCCTCTTTAGTTGTTGAAGTTAAGTCCAAACAGAATGAAGATCCCATTTTACTTAAACTCAAGGAAGAGATTCTCAGGAAAGAGGTTGAGCCTTTCTCCAAATGGGGAGATGGTGTGCTCCATTACCAGGGCAAATTGTGTGAACCAGATGTCGGTGATTTGAGACAGAAGATATTGGCTGAAGCACACAGTACGAGGTACTCCATCCACCTTGGTGCTACTAAAATGTACCATGATTTGTGGGATATTTACTGGTGGAACGACATGAAGAGAGACATCGCCAAATTCGTAGCTAAGTTCCCAAACTACCAGCAAGTCAAGGTAGAGCACCAAAGCCTGGGAGGTATGACCCAAGATATCAGCATACCCACGTGGAAGTGAGAAGAAGTAAATATGGACTTTATTACAAGTCTACCTCAAACTCGTCGTCAACATGATTCTATCCGGGTAGTAGTAGACCGAATGACTAACTCAGCGCATTTCCTCCCAGTTAAGACTACAAATTCAGCTGAGGACTATGCTAGGCTTTATATCTGGGAGTTGGTCAGACTTCATGGGGTGCCATTATCCATTATTTCAAACAGAAGTACCCAGTTCACCTCGTATTTGTGAAAGTATTTTCAGAAGGGACTTGGTACCCAAGTCAAGCTCAGCACAACTTTTCATCCGCAGACAGATGGGCAAGATGAGTGGATTATTCACACCCTAGAAGACATTTTGAGAGCATGCATGATCGATTTCAAGGGCAGTTGGTATGACCACTTGCCTCTTATCGATTTTGGTACAACAACAGTTATCAGTCCAGCATCCAGATGGCCCCGTTTGAGGCATTGTATGGTAGAAGGTGCAGGTCTCCTATTGGATGGTTTGAAGTTGGTGAAGCAACTATAATCGGGCCAGACTCCGTTCATGAAGCTATGTAGAAGGTACAACTCATCAGAGAAAGATTGAAAACAGCTCAGAGCTGTCAAAAATCTTATGCAGATGTGAGGATAAGAGAATTGCAGTTTGCTGTGGATGACTGGGTCTATCTGAAAATTTCACCCATGAAATGGGTGATGAGATTTGGGAAGAAGGGAAAGCTCAATCGGAGATATTTGGGACCCTACAAAATTTTGAGGTAAATTGGCAAAGTAGCCTATGTGTTGGAATTACCTTTAGAGTTGGCTTTTGTGCACCCAGTATTCCATGTGTCACTATTGAAGAAGTGCATTGGTGATCCAACTTCAATTGTGCCATTGGACAGCGTAGGAGTGAAAGATAGTCTCTGATATGAGGAGGTCCTAGTCTAGATCCTTGACCGTTAGGCTCGTAAGCTGAGGAACAAGGAAGTAGCTTCAATCAAAGTCTTGTGGAGAAATCAGCAAGTTGAGAGAGCTACATGGGAGGCTGAAGCAGATATGATGGCCAGATACCCCCATTTGTTCCCTTCCGACTCAGTTTCAGTTCAAGGTATCAACTCCCTTCCCAAAACTGCTTTGAGTTCATATGTTTTAATTTCTTTCATGTAAATGAACATGTGCATGATTAGTGAATTCAGTTCAGACTTGTGATTCAGTTCAGAGGTATTCATTCCACTAGCTTTCAGTTTTCATAATTAGTATTTATGTATAAAGATTTCCATTCTCTGCTTTCCTGTGTTTTCCAACATTCAAAGACGAATGTTTCCAACGGAGAGATATTATAGTGCCCCAAAAACTAAAAGACTAAACCCGGACTTAAATCATAGAAAAACTGGAAAATCTGCATCAGGTCACAGAATGAGTCATCTTGTGTCCCGTGGGGAGTGACCACGAGTCGTTAAATGACTCGTGGTGAGGCCTAGGATCTTAGTTTGAAATTTGGAGTTTGAGGTGACCACAAGTCGTGGTCAACCCAACGAGTCATGATATGACTCGTGGTCAAGATCAATTTTAGGCAGAAAAGAGGTTAGGCAGTGAACCTAACGATTGGGCACCACAAGTCGTGGTCCATGCCACGACCCATTAGGTGATCTGCGGTCAGGTGTTGAATATGAGTTAGAGGAGGCCAGGAAGTGTACCCAACGGGTCCTCACCACGACTCGTTTGGGACACCATGAGTCATGGTGTCACCCATGGGGACTCCTAGGTGTTTAAGGCAGTGCACCTCATGAGAGGTGACCACGACAACCATGACCCGTTAGGTCACCCTTGAGGACTGACAAACAGTTTTTCTCTGCGAGTTTTCAAGGGTCTTTTAGTAATTTTCCACCATCCTAAACTTTAAACTACGTCGTTTTAAGCATACTTTCAGACTTATTAGTGGGATTAAGAGGTTTCTTTCCTCAATTCCCACTCAGACCTTTGGAAAACATATCGTAAGACCTCTCTCAGAGTTTTTCAGAGAAAGAGTTAGGGCAATCTTTTCTCCTCAATTCCTCAAGGAATTCTTCCGGATTTTTCACCAGGTATGTGGGAATTCAATAGGGGAATAGTTCTTCCCTTGTGTCCCCAAATTCCTCCCTATTTCTCTGTATCAGTGGTACCCCTGAAATTACTGAATGTCAAGAAATTGCTAGTCATACTTTATCTAAATCATGTGAAATATTATACCATGTTAATATTAGATATTTTCCATCAGTTTATAATTGAAATGATATTAAATCTCGTGAAGTGAAATTTAGTTCTATTCCCTGAACTAGAAAAAAAATCTGGAATTTCCATAAGTGCTTGGATATCGAATTTTAGATTGATTTTATACGTGTTGGGAACTCCTGTGTTTTTAGTAGCATTGAATCTCAATAAGAATATTGTCAACTCAGTTTTAGTAAGAATTATAGAATTCTCAGTGTCAGTCAGAAAATGTCAGCTGATCAGTTTGACTACAGAATTTCCCGAGGTGTCAGTAGTACCTCCCAGTTATCAGAATCGGATTCAAAATTTAGTTTTATTAGTCCAGTAGGTGTTCATGACATTTTAGATATATAGATCTAACTAGCCTTAGGACCCCAGTTTTTTAGATTTTAGTTTGGTTTTGTAGGCGGTTACGACGCTTCTAGATAAGCAGCTCTGACCAGTCTTAGAACCTAGTTACAAAATCTAGTCCGATAAGACTCTCGGGGTTCTTTCAGATATGTATCCCTTGCTAGTCTTGGGCCCCATTTTCGAGCTATCAGCTTAGTATTTAGTCTAGGATTATCCAATGGGAGTAGGACTTAGCACTGAGCGGACCGGGGTTCCAGTGCACTCAGATTCCTAGAACGATGTTGCCACTACACGTTATAGTATTTATTGTCCTGATTGGCTCCAGACTCTTGTGATCACCCAGTTCATTCCTTTATACCCTAGCAAGGTATATTGGGTCCTACCAATGAGGTGTATACACCAGACTCCACGTCTAGCTCACGTGGTTATATGTCGGTTATAGACTCTCCCACTAGTCAGTTTAGTCTAGTTTCAGTTCAGTTCAGATCAGTTTTCCATACTTAGAACATACTTTGACCATCAGACAGGGTCTTTTAGACCACCTTAGTAGTTCAGTTATTCAGTTCAGTAGCTTTAGTTGGTCTTTGATTGTCTTTTCAATTCAACATTTTCTTTTATTTATCTCGTTGTGTTATGTTTCTCTCACTTACTCAGTACATTCAAAGTACTGATACATACTTTTATGTTGTATCATTTTATGATACAGCTACAGGATCTCAGTCTCAGCCCCATTAGCCGAGCACTCACCAAAGATCTCAGCTATTCCAGTTGGTGAGTCCTCATCCTTCGAGGACGGAGATTTATTGCTTCACTTATACTTTCATTCCTCTTTATTTAGATGTGGAGTTAGCTGGGGGCTTGTCCGAACAACTCATCAGTCATAGTGGCTTTCAGACGTAGATTGGTTTTTTAGACTTGTAGCTTTGTTCTAATATTATGAACCAGTTTATTTCCTACAAGTATTTATATTTTTGATTTAAACTTCCATTGTATGTATTTGTATATTACTCATGATGCTAGTGTATGATAGACCAGGGGTTGACTTGGGGTCACTTGTGATTCCAAGTACCGTGTTCCGTTCAGGGTGTAAACTCGGGGCGTGATCCTATATATTTAATCAACATGGTGGTCCTGCACTCCTTGACCCACTCTATTCACGAACTTACTCATAAGATCCCTCGGATTAGCAACCATCTCCGGAGCATACTTGGACAGTTGGGTAAACTTCAGGGCATACTTTTGAACAGTCATGCCATTTTCTTTCAAGTTGATGAACTCTACTGTCTTTGCTTCTCTCAGCTCTCGGGGGAAGAATATGTCCAAGTAAGTGGTAAAAAATTCGTTCCAACCAATGGGTCTACACCAACTCCCCTACTCTCTTTCCACTGTCGAGACCAAATATGAGCAAGCCCTTGAGCTGATAGGAGGCCAAGTCTGCACTATCTTCTCTTGAAACACCAATAACTTGGGTGATCTTCTGGACCTCCTCAATAAACTCATGTGGGTCCTCATCCACCTTTGACCCATGAAATTCAGGTGGTTCATCCTGAGGAAGTTTTGCACCCTAGCCACTGTCGCATTCCCATTTTGGTTTATATGAGCCAAAGCCTAGTGGTTAACCTGAGTGGTCATGGCCTGTATTAGCATCTGAAATGCAGCCCTGAACTCCGCATGGGTAACCTGCTATGATAAAGGATCAGTTGGAGCTGGTGGGGCTGGCAGATGCCTATTTCCATTGCCATTGCCATGGCATTCCTGTTGTCATTTCTTCTTCCATTGACTCAGTAGGGAGACATATTTCTACAAATGCGTGTAGTATGAGTTAGAAAGGTAGAGAGAGGTACTTTATTGCATGACATAGATCATGAAAGAAGGGAAGTTTCCTAATATATTCGTAGCCTCTTACCCATAAGTGTAGAGAGCTTCACACCCATGGAAATGATTCTACTTAATGCGGCCTTCAGATGCCCTCAGACACACCTAAACTTTGCTCTGATACCAAATTTGTCACAACTCTAGCTAGGAACCTGGATCGAGACACAGGACCTAGAACCACATATGGCTTCAAGCTAACCTATGGCACCTACATAGCATGACTAAGAGTATTACTAAGTGGAAATAAAGTATAAATGTAATATAAGCGGAAGTCTGTGTAGCATATCAACATGAACGTAGACATGCAAAAAGGTAAAACACTATCTTTAATTATTAAAACAAACTTCGCAACATAAATCAACCGCTTAAAATCGATACTACTAAATAATACCCAAGACCTGAAAGTCATTGCACAAGACATCTATTTCCACAAGCTAAGAAACTAAAACTAAAAATGAAATAAAGTGTCCAAATGTCTGAAAGAAGGACATCTGTAATGAAGGAGTGAACTGTTTCCTCATCTGCTCATCTTCTAAATCCCCAAAAGCTGCTAGTCTATAGGTGAGGGAGTAAAGAACTAGCGGGCAGTGTAGAGTAGAATGCAGGGGTAGGGTCAGTACGTGACACAGTACTGGTAGGCATCATCGGCCGACCTTACATAATAACAGATAATTAAAGCAAAAGTGATATAAAAAGGATCCACAACATTATACAGAAGTACAAAGACATTTTATGAACACTAGCTCTACTCAGGAATCAGCCGGCCTACTCATTGGATTAGGCCTCTCGCTGCAGCGGTCACTTATCCTCTACAGCGGAAATGGTTCCGCTGTAGCAGCACTGCTTAGGCAGTAACCTGACATGCTACACTCTTCTCAGCTTATCCATCCCGCAGTTCAATAGATCAATGGTTTAACATTTCACATGCTCCATAAGTCCATCAAACACATGATAAAACAATAATTGCATCAACTATTAGGAGCTACAATTCCTCAGCTATTCACATGAATAACTACTCAATAACTACACACGGTGACAAAGTCACACTTAGCACTAAAAACATGTTCTTTGTTATCAATTCACATCATAAAAAGGACAATTTGCACATTCTCGTAGCATGTCTCTCATCTACTTCATGAACATAAATGAAATCACAAAAAAATATGCAAACAACACAACCAAGGGTAACATGACGGGCACACGCCTCTGTCATCACCCCTTAATACTCAACCACACGAATTATGTACACACATGCCGGGGGATCTTATTTGTGCCCATCCAGTCATGACCTACAGAGGACTCTAGAAATTCATGTACTCTATTGGCGTGGCACCTGCTCCCACTCATATGCTCGTCCGGATGCTCCCCTCGGACAGGAGCCACTCAAATAATATTATTCGCTCGCCAGGATACTCCCCTCGGGCTCGAGCCTCTCATTTTAGGATGTAAATTCTATTATTCATCATTCTCATAAAAAGAACAGATCAAGTGCATTGTTTCATCATACAGAAGGTTACGATATACTCCTCAAATACGTCATTATCAACTAATAACTCTGTCATTAATAGAGTATAATCACTTTATTAAACATTCAACATAGTTACTTCTATTATCATATACACAATCTTTTAAATAAGTCATCATGGTTTAATATCACATCATAGCCACATTCTTGAAATAAATTATCAATAATAGACTCACATATCACGTAAATATCCGAAGACCAATGGTATATCAACATTGCATAATATATATGCCATTATATAGGTCTATCCCTGTAAACGATAACCTACCTCGATTACTCAAAGTTATCGACTTCGCTACTCTACAGGAGCTTTTCTCTTCCTCAATGCTTTGGATTATTCGAAATATACACATATATAATCATTGATCAATCATCCATCAAGATAAGGCATAATTTGATCAAACCCTTCCCTTTTCAGGGCAAATTAACAGATAACCCTTCTCTTCTACCTAGTTCTAGGTCCCTACCTTGTCTAACCCGTCAACATTAGCAAGAGGAACATTATGAAGTAAACATTACTCGAATTTCAACAATTAAAACCTCCCATAACTCCCCCATCTCATCCCTAGTTTATCAACCTAGGGTTTTCTAGTTCATAACTTTCACCATTGATGACTTACCTTAGCGCAACAATTCTCTGCTCTGGAGAAGAAACTGCCTTTAGACCTTGCTCTCTTACATTTGGAAATAATGGGACTTAATTCCAGAATCCTAGTTAAAACCCACTTTCTGATTTTCGGTGTCCGCTGCAGCGGTCACATTTTCGCTGTACCGAACTCTCTACAATGGCTATAGGGTCGTTGCGGCGGTTCTAGCAGTCACTCCATCATTTTTCCATGGCGGAACTCCGACCACTACCAGGTCTCGCTGCAGCGGTCCCCCGGATCAGTAGCTACCCAAAATTGCACAGATCTATACTTAGTTTATTTCACAACCTCCCTGTCTCATCCTTAGCCACTTTTCTGTGTTCTATGCCCTTAGTCATCCCGTAATGACATCCAAATTGTTACATTTATCTATTCATCTCACAGCCCATTCCAACTCCCGCTTATTTACTTTATTTACTTTTTTTAAATAAAAAAGCTCTCCATCTTCCCTCATCTCTCATCTATTAGTTCTCTCTCTATTCACACCCTCTTTCTTCTGCACTTGATTTTTATTTATTTATTTTTTATTATTGAAGACTCTCTTTGTCATTTTAAGTGCAACCTCTTTCTATCTCCTCCGTTTTTCCTTTAAAAAATACCATTGTTAAGCTTTGAAACTTGTCAAAAATGACGATCTAGATCTTCCCATTCTTGGTATTTTTTCAATAATTTTGTTGTTACAGTGTGTATCATCGTTGAAGCAATACATTTTAATAAAAAAACTTGAAACTCCAGCAAAACTCTAGCGACAGCTTTGATGCTCTGTTTTCTCTTTTCCATTGCCCCCTTTACTAGAATTTTTTTTGGACTTTGTTTCGGCTATTTGGCTACTGATTGCTATCACTACACAATATTTCAGACTATTTATTTAAAATTTTGCCATTTATATTTTTTATTACACCAATTTGAACATATACTACAGTTTGGCCAATTAAAAAAATCTTTCTGTCAGATTTTTGAGGCCTCCTCATAATAAAAGACGGAGTTTTAATTAAAATTATAAAAATTATTAAAGTCATGCTAAATTTGATCGATAAAGAAATTTTTGTCGATTTTTGAGGCCTTCCTTGTACATAAGACGAGTTTATTTTATTTTATTTAATATATATTTATTATTATTACAGTTTATTTTGATAAATATTTATTCGTTATTAATATTTCAACTAAGTGTTTGTACAGGTATGTAGAGTTGCTTTCCGAAGACAATGCTCGGAAGAAGCTTGAAAATCTCTGCGGGTTCGTTGTTTTTGTTTCTTTATTTATTTTTACATCCTTAAAATTATAAAAAATGTAAATAATGATAAAAACTTTTATTTCAGAGTGTCGGGTGGGGGTGTCTCTTTATTTATGCTCTTCTTAAATTCAAACTCGCTACGCGCTTAGGAAAATTTTAGGCCGTAAATATTTTTACAAATGAATTTACTCGATTTAACTGCTTGATTAATTAGAATCATATGCTTGACGCTAGGCAAATAATAAAGCTACATTTCTAATTAATAAATAATTTTTTATTTTCTCTCCACGCCTTACAAATATTCTTCATTAATTCTATTGTTATATACTTTCTTATGTTAAAACATTTAATAACGTAATATATTTTTCTTCATTTTCTAAACTCACTTTTACAAAAAAAAAAAAAACAATTATTCACATAGTTATAATATAGTTCAACCAATTTTATCCTTTTAAAATTCCTTTATTGTTACACTTCTTTAGCATATTAATGAGTTATACATTAAACTAGAAATACTATTTGAGATTACTTTCTTTTTGTATGATAGAAAAAATATTTTTCTTTTTATGTTAATAAAAGAATAAGTAATAGAAATATTTATTTTTCTTTCACGTGTATACATTTAATACACATTCTTTTATACATATTTTACACAATTTTATTTATTTTTAATTTTATTTTTACTGTCTATATTTTATATGTAAAATATGATTTTGCCTCCTCTTTTGATAAATTAAGTCTAGCCAGAAACCGCATTTTGTGGATTCTAAAGAGTGTCTAATACCTTCCCTTAGGAATAATTTGAACCCTTACCAAGAATCTAAATTGATTTTTTGTAGATTAAAACTTGAGTCATACATATGAATAATAAAAAGTTTTCCTGATTTTTCTTAAAAATTGGTGGCGACTCTGTACAATAATTAATTTTTTAAGAGTCCATAAGTTGTACTTTATCTAACCTCGGTAAAATAGGATGCAACAACATGGCGACTCCGCTGGGAAATATCTAGGTTCTAACCATGATAAGCTCAAATTTTCAATTGAGGGAGGTATTTTTATTTATGTTTTCCACATATCAATTCTTTAATTATTTGATTCTTTATTTATTTTGTACACTGCGAATTGGATAAATTATTTATATTTTGCACATAAACTATTTACATTGCTTATACATATGAATTTTGTACATATTAATTATTTGATTCATTATTTATTTTATACATTGTAACTAAACACTGTTATAATTATTTATTTATTTGTGATTTTATAATTGCCATCACTATTTTATCGAGTCTCCATCGTACACAATCACACACATTATACGCCTAAGTTACATTTTGCACTTCTTCGAATTTTGTTGGAATTTTCTTAGTTTCAGTGACTTGGTGCTTGCGTGGGTAAGCAGATAGTTTTACTACCGTATGACCACATTGTCATCTTGCAATTTTTCAGTCCAATCTAAAGTTTAGGTAAATCTACTCTTAGAATTTTTAGGTCATTGTATATACAAGTTTACAGTTATTTACCTTTTTATTCATTATACTTTCTTTATTTTATATACATTCTTTATTTATTATATACTATTCATTTTTCATATGTCCCATTGATTATATATACTCTTTATTTGTTATGAATATCTTATGATTATTTGATTGGTGTTGAACCTTAATTTTTAAAAATATTCTAACTCATTTTTTCGGTCCTCATGACCATTAGTCATAATAATATCATCACTTGAACTCTATCTATAGCAGACATAGATTGATATTAATTATCATTTAATTTTCTCTTTTTGCTTCAACTATTTATATTTGTTATTCATTCTTTCTTTTTATATAAACAGTAAATAAATTATTTATGCGTTATCGCTTTATATAAGTTACCATTGTGTTTCACGTCTTCTACTTTTGAAATTTTTTCACTATAATGCATAAACATGAGTTGTGTTTGGAGCATCGCAATTTATTTATTTATTTTTAAATAAATTTTTTTTGGAAAGTTGGGTATGTACATGAGGTGTTTTCATATTTTTTTCATTGTGACCGTGTCACGCCTCAATTTGGGAGGCACGACTAGCACCTGGTGCCGTACTAGGATCTGAACTGACTCAACTAGGTCTGTGCACTCCAGGTGCGGGCCTACTCCCCAAATCAAGAAAACAATGGACTATATCTCAGTTGTAAATACAACCTCTGGCCGACAAGGCCTTATAGCCAACTGTAAAGGAAAACAGTTAACCAGATACAAGCAATAACAGAGGATCTTATGCGGGCCGACAAGACCACTAATCTGCCAGCTAAACAAGGCCCCACATGGCCAATAGGTAAACTAAAATACATATAGGCCCCATATGACCAATAACAGCTAACCACAGGGAAATAGAAATAATCTGCAAGCCTCTAGGAGTAATATGATGGTCGGGACAGGGCCCCGACCTACCCATAAACTTTACAATAAAAAAGGAGTAAACCTTTTGTCTATAAGCTCCGGAAGAAAGGAGCCGACTCTTCTACTAACAATCCTGGCTGAAGGCTAAACGGGACCTGCTCCTTGTCTATCTGTACCTGCAGACAAGTAATGCAGCGCCCCAGAAAGGGCGTCAGTATAATATGTACTGAATATGTAAGGCGATAATTATAAATAACTGAAGTAAAGAGATAGAACTGAGGATAACTGAATGAAGGGATAGAGATCATACCTGAGTAATAGAACTTCTTACTAACTAATTTATAAATAACTACAGCAAGCGAAAAGCTTACTTGGCCCCCATAAGCAGGAAGGTACAACCAGCACAAGATAACCCACCTGGAGCCCCCATAAGCCCGGGTGAGTACACTTCATCCTACACACCCCTATCGAGGTTGCACTGGGTCAACAAATAGCTATAGCCGTCCTGCCGGTCCCCTGGATCTGCAACTGAGCCCGCTCTGCCCCCTGACTGTAGCTGTGTTTGAGTCCAGTGGACTCTTAATATCTGCACCCCTAGGCACTAGGCTCGATGGGGTGTATAAGGTCAACCACGACATATGAGGACCTGGGACCCCATCTTCGTCCCTCGCGGACAGCATACCGCTCCGTAGAGCGATGTCATCTCGCCCCTGGATGGCGTCAACACAGCTAATAACCCTGGGGTTGGTCCTGAAGGCTATACAGGCGTAAACTATCCCAAACTAACATGGAATACGGATTTCAGCTAATAACAAGAACTAATCACAATAGACATGCTTCTGGTATTCTTACTGGGATTCAAACTGAGTTATCATGCTAAAGAAACTAACTTGCCAAAGGAAACTACCTTAACATACCTCGTTCGTCAATTATCGATTAACTAGTGAGTTTCAGTCTGTATTCACCTGATCTTTTCAACTGCAATCGTATTACTGGGGGAATATAACTAGTTTTAGTACTAAATTCGATAAAATAATAACTTTTATATATAAATATTAACTATATTTTAACTTAATGGAACACGGTCGAAAACTCATAATTTCTCAAAAGTCCAGAAGGAAGAAATGCTTACTTTAAGCCTATGATCGTATTGACACTAGTTTGGAGCAATTCCAATAACTTTAGCTCGGCGAGGTTACGATTTGCTGGGCGAATTTTGTGAAAATAACTCCGTAGCAATGCTCCCTGTAGCCTTAAACTTCAACACCCAAAATTAATTTGAATTCGAGCGGCGTTTTATAGCGTAAACGGATAAAAATTTATTGATTCTCTTCGTTTTCTCTCAAGCTGGCCGCTGCTCTCTTTTTGAAATGATTTAAAACAAGGCAAGGCTTATATATATATATAGGAGCGCAAGGCACCAGGGAGGCGCCTCGCGCCGGCTATCGCAGAAACCTTGGTGCCGCGTCGCGCCAAGCTGCTGGCACGCCGCGCTAGCTGGTGCTCTACCGGCTGGCGCGTCGCACTGGCCCTGTGCGTCCTGGCCTCGCTCGAACCGCCTTCCGAGGCTTCTTTACACGTTTCGTACTCTCTTTATCTATTTCAAATTCACCCGTACGCCTACTATTCATTATCTTGCACGGGGTGTAACAGACCGGATGACCTTCCCATTCGAGTAGTCCGCTCGAGAATCTTGTGTTAGGTAAAATAATTTTAAAAATTCCTAGGTCATATTGTACATATAATTTTGCAGTTGTTTAGCTAAATTAAATATTATCCTTTTTATAATTTTTTGAGTCATTGTACATTTCAATTTTAGTTAGGCATTCTATATCAAACTCAAAGTTTTTTCACATATTCTTTATTTATTGCACAATTTTTATTTTTCACATATTCTTTATGCTTACATATGGCTTTTTATTTATTATTCATTTCCTCAATCATTTTATCTTTATAACTTTTGATTGAATTGTGTTGAACCTTGAATTTTATTAAATACTCAAACTCATTTTTGAATTTTAAGACCACCCATCATAATCAAGCCATCTCTAGAACTTTACTATCCTATCATCTTCTTATAGGACAACTAGATTCAATTTTATACATTCTTCCAACCTTATTGGCATACTCTACTTTCACATACTTCTGTGTTTTAAAATGCATCCATGCATTTCATTATTATTTATTTTTTACTCAAAACTATATGTCTCCACTCATGCATTTAGAATGCTCATTTTGTTAAATAATTATTCTGTTCAAACTACATTTTGACCTAATTCTTATCTTGGCAAGATACATAGGCAACCCTGCATAAGGGTTCGGTCTTTCACTATTTTGAAATAATTTTTTGGGATTAAAAAACTGGGATAATTTTTTTAAAATAGTTCAGTGACGCTCTCAACCTTTCAGAAATCTTTCAAAAGCATCTATCAACTCTCTCCTGCCCAATATTCAAGAATATCAATGTCAGTCATACCATAATTTTCACCTAACTTTAGTCTTGAAATTAGAGATATAAGTCTTCTTTCACACCTCCTAAATGTACTAGTCCATGAGATTATGACCGATCATTTTTATTTTTTTAAAATTTAATGGTTTAAATACAAGTCACCATTTTTATTTTACAGAAATATTTTCGAGGGGTATCAAACTTTCACAGACAACTAAAAAAAATGAAGGACAAGAAGTCGTGTCCCAAGTCTGCACAAACCACTACCCCCTCTCAAAATTAATTAATTTTTTCTGAATGCAGGAGGAACAATAATAGGTCTCCTGAAGATAATCAGAAGATTAACACTTGATCTCCAAAGATTATCGGGGAACCCAATATAGTCCCCAAAAATAATCAGGAGACATCCCTTGGATATACAACATTTTTTCCCTTCTTTTTTAACTCTTTAAGTTGCTTTAATTCATTACTTCGATGTTTTAACATGATTGTCATAACTTTTCATGGGAATATACTCTTGGAGATTTTGGCAGACTTAAATTCATAAGATGTCTACTCCGAATTTATTCATATCATTATATTAATTTTTTCGTACATATATTCAGTTCGGTAAATATCTTTGCAGTTTGTCTATAGTGTTGCATTTAATTTTTTGTGCATATTTTTAGTCAGTAAATATCTTTCGAGTTTTTCTATATTATTGCATTTAATCTTTTGTATATAAATTTAATTCAGTAAATATCATTCGAGTTTGTCTATATTATTGCATTTAATTTTCTGTGCATATATTCAATTTAGTAAACATGCTCTGAGTTTATCTATATTATTGCATTTAGTTTTTGTACATATATTCAATTCAGTAAACATCTTTCAAGTTTGTCTATATAATTGCATTAATTTTAAAATTTAATTTTTTTCTCCTCTTCAAGAGATGGACTTCTTTCAATCATATATTTTATACGCTAGCCGCATGAACTACACACACCTGATTCTCATCTCAATGAGATATGTAGGCAACCCTCTTGGGGTTCGGTGATCTTTATTCAAGAATTAAAAAAAAGGGTTTTTCTTTCTTATTTCAATGATCCAAATAAAAGTTTGCCATTCTTTATTCAAAAAGCTAAAAAAAGGAAGAAGATTTTTTTGCTCCGTATTTTAAGTTGCATGAACTACGCACGCCTGAGTCTCATCTCGATGAGATATGTAGGCAGCGCTCCTCGGGTTCGGTGATCCTTGTTTATATATATATTCAAAATTTTTTTTTTCATTCCTTATGCAAGAAAAAGTTTGTTTGCTCCATATTTCAAGAATAAACTACACACACTTGATTCTCATCTAGATGAGACACGTAGGCAGCCCTTCTTGGTTCGGTACTTCTTATTTTTTTAAATTTTTTTTATTCATATTTTTAAAAAACAGATTTTTTTAGTTTTGCTTTTTGGCATGAAAAGAAAAGATTTTGTTTGCTTATTCCACATTTTAAGACTCATGAATTATGCACACCTAATTCTCATTTTGATGAGATACATAGGCAGCCCTTCTCGAGTTCGGTGATTCTTATTCAAAATTTTAAAAAAAAATTCTCTTTCTTATTTCAATGATCCAAAAAAAAAGAAAAAAGTTTTTCATTCCTTATTTAAAAATTTAAAAAAAAAAAAAAGGTTTGTTTAATCCATATTTTAAGTTGCACGAACTACACACATCTGATTCTCATCTTGATGAGATACATTGGCAGCCGTTCTTGGGTTCTGTATTCCTTATTGACAAAAAAAACTATGTTTTCTTATTTCAAATTTTTCTACCGCATCTTCCTAAACTACTCAAAGATGATTCTTGTTTCAACAAGATACGTAGGCAGCCCTTCTTAGATTTGGTTCTATTTTTACAAAAATAAAAAAAATAATTATCAAAGCTTTGACTTAGTTGGTACCAATATAGTTAGAAGTGCATATGAGAAAGAAATAATTAGAATGACGGATAGGTACAATTTTGTGGTAAATCATAGATTCTTTTGGTACCTTCTAAGTGACATAGTTATCTTGTTATCATAGTTATCTTACATGCATCTAAGATAAGAACAAAATCAATCTCATCGTTTCATGTGCATTATGTGGTGAGCTTTAAATTAATTCATTGCATTGCATTTTTGATCTAGAACTTGATCTAAATGTTTGTTGAGGCGAAATTTTGAGTGACACTTGGTTTGAGAAATGATTGTAGGCTTTCTTTGACACGGTTGTTTCTTTTTAAGCCTACTAAATGACATTAATCCCTAGAATCATTTTAGTCTAAAAGCCTTTTCTTTGAACAACCATACCTTAAACTATACATTTTTGGGTGCTCATATGCACTATCCTCTCTTGGCCAATCTCCCTAAGCGCACTAAAAATGTGCAACTACGAGTAAAGATCCAAATTACAGTTGTCAAAGTAAAGGGCATAAGATGTAAAAAAAAAAGACGACTTCAAAAAAAGAGGCAAAACACCTCAAAATCAAGATAAGGAGAAATTCTGACCAAAAAAAAAAGAAGAAAAAAGAAAACACTCCAACAAAGGTAGAGAAATTTCAAACTTCAAAGAAAAGTGAAAAGCTCAAACAATGAAAAGTTCAAAAGAAGCCGATACATATATAAAACAAGGGACAACATAACATAGAAGTTCAAGTGTCAGAAGATGATAAATTTTAAAGCATGGATAGAATGCAATGCTCAAGGAGGAATTAGTCACTTTCACCCATATAATATCCTACCTATCCCCAAGCATATGTTACAAGCTGCTAACAAGACCTACATGATCTTATTCCAAGTGTTCTTACATTAATGGATACTTAAATAATGGCTATGCGTATGACATCTTAATCGCATGTATTGAACATCCTTTTGAATGTGAGTGTGCTTTTGAAAATGTCCTAAAATGGATATACTTCAATATGTGAAATTTAGGACTTTCTTTGTTGTAAGGGCACATGGAACAATGAGGATAGGTATAGTTTAAACCTTTCTTTAAAGCAAGACTAGCAAATCTTGTTGATACTTAGGTATGTATGAGGCACCACTCTGAACTATAGAAATTACCTCAAAGTCAATCTCGTTTAGCTGGAAAATAGATGATGGTGATTCTTATGTGCAATACTAATTAATGGTACCAACTGAAGTCAGGACATGTTTTAATTAAAAAAAGTCAAAATGGTTTCATTTTTGTTGGCCTTTTGCCTTTGTAATTTTTTTGTTTCTATTAACTCTTCATGTTGTGTAGGAGATACAATTTCAAACTTTTTACTCACTCTATCGGGAATCACCATTTGATTCCTCCAAAAAAAATTCATATTTTTTCGTGAAGCATGAAACTAGGGCAGAAATTTTGAGTAAATCTCAAAATATCCGTATGAAGGGGCATCGCAATTTGCAAAAAATTTAATTTTTTTTAAACCGGAGAAAATTTTTTGAGGGGGTCCTTGAAAAATTTCATCAATGTTGCAGCTCAAGAAAAATTACATGGGCTTGTCCGGCCCACACTAGGATATTGCATGGGCTCATCCATCTCCATAGTGGAATATTGCATTGGATTTGTCTGACCCAATAATAGGATATTACATTCGGCTCGTCCAACCGCGCAGTAGGACACCATGGGTGTCATAGTCTAAAAGAATAATCTTCATGGCCTAAAGACACCATTTCATTACCCAAGGACTTTACTTTTGCATATCATAATCCATGGGCGTCATAGTCTTAAGGCATCATCTTCATTGCCTAAAAGACACCATTTCAGTGCCCAAGGATTTTTCTTTTGCATGTCATAGTTCAAAGGCGTCATAGTCTTAAGGCATCATCTTCATTGCCTAAAAGACACCATTTCATGGCCTAAGGATATTACTTTTGCATATCATGGCCCTATGACATCATAGCCTAAAGACATCATCTTCATTATCTAAAGGCATCACTCATGATCTAAAGGGAATTGCATCTTGTTTAAATTTTTGTAGTAATTCATTTAATCATATTAATATTTAATAAAAGGATCATTTTCATCTCGTGCTACTTTGTGCATATGCCAAATAAAGTTATTATCTTATGGATCACTACTCTTTCCGAAGCAAAGGTGTTATCTTCTACATCAGCATCACATTTTGTCGAAGCAAAGACATTATCTTCTGCATCATCATCGCAATCCCACCGAAGCAAAGGAGTTATCTTCTGCATCAGCACCACATTTTCGCCGAAGCCAAGGCATTATCTTCTACATCAACGTTGCATTTTACTGAAGAAGATGCGTTATATTCTTCATCAGCACCATATTTCGCCGAAGTAAAGATGCCATTTTCTGCATCAATATTGTATTTTCGTCGAAGCAAAGGCATTATTTTCTACATCAATATTGCATTTCTGCCAAAGCAAAGACTTTATCCTTTGCACTAGTACTGTAGTTTGCCAAAGAAAAGGCACTAACTTTTACATCAACATTGCATTTCGTTGAAGTAAAGGCGTTATCTTCTATACCAACATTGTATTTTCGCCAAAGCAAAGGCGTTATCCTACGCACCAGCACTGCAGTTTGCCAAAGCAAAGACGTTATCTTCTATATCAACATTGTATTTTGCTGAAGTAAATGTGTTATTTTCTACATTAACATTGCATTTTTGCCGAAGCAAAGACGTTATCCTCCGCATTAGCACTGTAGTTTGTCGAAGAAAAGGCGCTATCCTTTATATAAGCATCGCATTTAACCGAAGAAAAGGTGTTATATTTTGTACAAACATTGCATTTTCATTGAAGCAAACACGTTATTCTTTGCACCAGCACTACAGTTTGCCGAAGCAAAGACATTATCATCTATATCAGCATTTCATTTTGCCGAAACACAAAGACGTTATTTTATGTACCAACATTGCATTTTCACTGAAGCAAAGACGTTATCCTCAGCACCAGTGCCACATTTTGCTGAAGCGAAGGCGTTATCTTCTACACCAATATTGCATTCCTGCTAAAGTAAATACGTGATCCTCTACACCAGCACCATATGTCACCCCATCAAAGGCGTTATCTTCTATATCAACATCACATTTTGCTGAAGCAAAGACATTATCTCCTGCAATAACATTGCACTCCCACCAAAATAAAGAATCTTCATCAGTGATCGATGATTACATTCGATCAATGCTTCGCTAATATCGAAGTTTGCATCAAAATCAATGCATCAACTAGCGATATTTTTTTGCAGGTCAAGTTCGATAGTGTTAATTGACCTATCATGATTTTCATTCTCAAGCACCCCCACACTGGGGCAATTTTGAAAGAGATGTTGGAATTATATGAATACTTCTGTTCGCCAAAAAATCTTTCCCTTCAATTATTTTTTTTACAGGGTCATCCACCCCGAACAATAAGACATGAGGTAATTGACTTTTGAACTATATATGCCCAGATCCTCATGCAACCCGTGGTATGTAAGTAACTTAAAATTAGAGTTTGATAACAATTTTATCAAAAATAATTCTTTCTCAAGCCAAAATTGGCTACACGTCAATATTTTCGCCTGTAGACTTCTACATCATCTTCGGTCAAAAAGAGACAAACTGTTGCCACCTAATTTTGGCTCTGCGTACTTAAAAATTAACATTTTTAGGATTCCTAATTGTTAAATTGCATAAAATATATTTTTTTTACATTTTTCCATTATTAACATTTTATTGATAAATTATCCTCATGATCGAAATTTTATTGATTTATTTTTCATTTTTTTAGTTTTTAATAATTATCCTTATTTTAGAAATTTTATTTTATATATTGTCATTTTTTTATTTTTTTTCTATTTATTGATAATTATCTATAATCTCATAAAATTTTAAATTCTTTTATTAAATTATTATCATTGATACATTTTTCATAGTTACTAATCTTTTCATAGTCATTACATATATACAATACAAGCGCTATAATTTTATTTTTATGAGCCGTGAGTATAATTTTATTCATATTTTATACACACATTAATTTTTTTTTTTGTAATCCATTAGTTCAAAAAATCAGAATAATTAATTACAAACACCGAGTAAAAATTCAGTCAAGTCAAGGTCCCGTCACCTTTTAAAAAGTGACATTTTATGTGATTTGGGAATCCCATCCCTTTTCATCCTTTATGACTTTTTCTTTCTCAACACTCTCTCTCTCCTTTCCTAATTTTTCTTTCACTCCTTTCCCTATTTTCTTGAGTTATCATTTTGTTTTATTTTTAATAATTTATTATTAATTATCCTTATTTTAGGATTTTAATTAATTTATTTTCTTATTTTTACTTTTTATAATTTATTGACAATTATCCTTAATTTCATAATTTTTCAAGAATTTTTGTCCATTTATGGTCATTCTATATTTTTATAATCTTTAATTTTTCACAGTCATTTTCAGATACACAACCCAAACTCTATAATTTTATTTTTTTTCACGATACAATAATTTTTTTAGCATCAACCATAACTTAATTTATATTTTTAATTACATATTATATAAACACACACACACACACACATTATAAGTTTATCGGTTCTAAAAATCGAAATAATTAATTATGAACACAATATAAAATTTGGTATTGTCAAAGGTCAAGTCAACTTTTTATTTGATTTGATTTGTGGGTACCATATATTTTCTCTCTCCTCTATTATTTCTTTCATCAACCCTCTCCCTACAATAATTCACCCTTTTTTTATCTACTCATCTCATGCCCCATGCCAACTCCCCCTCATTTATTTTATTTACTTTTTCTATAAAACACTCTCCATCTTCCCTCATCTCTCAACTATATTTTCTAGTTCTCTCTCTATTCTCACCCTCTTTCTTCTGCACTTGACTTTAATTTTTGTAAGAAATTATTGAAGACTCTCTTTGTCATTTTAAGTGCAACCTCTTTCTATCTCTGATGTCACCCAAGCGCACACAAGAAGTCTGAATGCTTATGGTGCGCCACTCCACTCATCTCGCCAAGATGTTGCGTAAAATTTTCTATGAAGTTGAGGTCTTGGCGCTGCACAAACCAATGCAACAATTTGAGCACAATTTTCTCTAAAGTTGGGGGTCTAGTGCGCCAAGCCAGCTATCTCGCCGGGCTAATTTTTGCAAATTCTTCTTACTTCACATCTTGGATCATTTTTGAGTCCCCTTTTCTTAGTTTCCTGCTGAAAACAACTAAAAACATTTGTTAGCTCATATGATGCACATAAACATGAATTCATGCGGTTCATAAGGTAATAAACTCAAAACAAGGCAAAACATGGGCAAAAACACGTGTCACGACCCAAACGTACACCCGAATCGTAGATATGGGACAAGGCACCCTGAGGGACCACAAGTCGACCCATGGTATGAGCATACATCTAATCCCAATCACATGAGCAGAAGACTTAGCATAAAAAGAACGTAATCATGACATAATAGAAGGAAAAGCAAAACTAGACTCATAGAATACGACTGATTACAACTTGTAGTCTGATAAGCCTCTAATCATGAAAAGACGGGTTGATGAGACAACTCTCCAACTAACCCAACAATCCTGAAACTGAAAGAACACCATAGAGTCTGAATACATAGCCCTTGGAATATGAGGACTCACCAAGTGTGCTGAGAACAACTTCAAGATAATCTACGGATGAGGGTGCGCCTGAGAGTTGGGGCTTGTATCATAAAATGATACAACATAGAAAGTATGCGGTCAGTACGTGGAATGTACTGAGTATGCAAGATAAGTAAAATGGACACCTAAAACATATATAAAATTCATAAATGATTATAGGAGTAGGACATTATGCTTGTGTTGTAAATCATCGTAACATGTCATAAGGCTTAAGATTTTCAAAACATTTGTAACATAAATATAATCATGATCATAATAAAAGAGTTTTACTTAACATGACTTGAGCAAACATACATAATCATAACATGCATAAATCATGAGGAATAGTGAGAGATTTTCTTAACTGACATACCCCATATGAGCACACATGAATCCTGACTTGTTGTAACCCTAGTCGGAAGGGTGTTTGTACCTTGCCAAGGGTCGAACCATGAAAGTATGACGTCACCATGAAAAGGGCCATTTCGGCCAGGGACAGTACCGTAGGAGGTCCCAATATACCTACGGTGGCACGTAGTTTATGAGATCCGGGGAAGAACCTAGGCCCCGAACCTACTCGGTGTTCGATACTACTGCCAAAACATATATATACTGCTATAGTATAACATGCATGGATTCATGGGCTAGTTAAATCATGATAATCGAAAACATACTTGAACATATGTGAACTAGCCATGATATGAGGCCCATGAGTTGGCAAAAACATAATTCATGATTCATAAGATTCATACGTACTTTAGATAATGCATATAGCTTGAATTCTATCAAAATCATAATGGGTAACATAGTAAATTCATGATTTAAATCGTAATTCATGCTGGGTTTATACTTATCATCAATGGATAAATAGATCACAAATCAATTCATCATGGGACATACATAATTAGGCTTAAATACATAGGAATCGAAATCGATAAAATTATAAATGATTTAAAAAAATAAAACTGATGAAAACCCATAGATTATGATAAGATTTTAAAATCACAAAAACCCATAATCAAATCACTGGAGTTTAAGTAAATCAAATTCAAAACCTCATGAGTTTTTGTTGAAATTTTAGTAAAAACCATAGAGGGGGAACATGGGTGAAGAAGAGATCACCTACTGATAGCCTTACATACCTGGGATATCTGATTCTTAACTTTCCTTGATTACTCAAGAATGAAATTGGAAGAATTGAGGGAAAGAGCCTATAATCTCCCTTGATTGCCTCTCACTATACTTGCATACATGAATGAAGAGAAAACTGAACTTAACCCCTTTAAATTTCCCTATTCATAACCCAAAACGTCGTAGTTTAGGACTTAGAATCTTAGGAAATTATGAAAAGACCCTTACTATTTCGTAGAAAATAACTGCCAGATGACCCTATTAGTGACCTGATGATTCGTTACATGGCCAAACAATCCGTCACCTTGCCCGTCAGGTACACTGTCTTAAATGATCACTGGGGGTCCTAACGGATGACACCACGACTTGTTACGGGTGGCCACGACTCGTGGCCACCACTCATCAAGTGCACTGCCTTGCCTTTTCTACTTTTCTTATATCTCCTCCCTACGGATGACCTAACGACTCGTGGTGTTTGACCACAAGTCGTTCCCAAGCCCGTGGGGACTCCTTTTTCCCTATTCTCCCAGGCCTCCCCATGAGTCATCTGACGACTCGTGGGCTCTCCTCACGAGTCCTCCAACGACGCGTCCTGTGCCTGCAAATTCAGATTTTCAATTTTTCCCCTTTCAACTCCCGGGTCCGATCTTTGAGTTCTCGGGGTATTACAATATCTCCCCCTTGGGAACATTCGTCCTCGAATGTTAGGAACACACAGAAATCTCAGAAACAAGCAATCATCATATGCAAATATTGATTATTTAAATCGAAAACTAACAGAATGACTACCTCCTATAAGAACTACATAGCTGAACTGAATTCAGACATCAGATACATCTATCATAACACAAATCAAACTTGTGCACATGAACGAAACATGGAAACTGATTAGAGAATTAGGGAAAAAAACAGATACCTCAAACTGAAACTGAGCGAGTAGGGACAGGTGAGGGTATTTAGACATCATGGCCGCTTCGGCTTCCCACGTAGCTCCCTCAGCATGTTGGTTTCTCCTTAACACCTTCACCAAAGCTACTTATTTGTTCCTCAACCTCTGAACCTGGCGATCCAATATTGCAACCAGAATTTCCTCATAATTGAGTCTATCCTTTACACCAACGCTGTCCACCGGGACAACTAAAGAGGGATCACCCAAGCACTTTTTCAAGAGCGAAACATGAAACACGGGATGCACAGAAGATAACTCTGATGGCAAGTCCAACTCGTACGCTACCTTACCAATTCATCTCATAACCCGGTAAGGACCAACATAGAGAGGACTGAGTTTGCCTTTCTTTCTGAATCGCATGACTCCCTTCATGGGAGATACCTTCAGGAATACCCAATTGTCCACCTCGAACTCCAACTCTCTCCTCCTCACATTAGCATATCACTTTTGATGACTCTGAGTAGTTTTCAGCCTGTCCCTTATCAACTAAACCTTCACCATAGCCTCGTAAACCGAGTCTGGCCCTATCATAGCTGCCTCACCAACCTCAAACCATTCGATGGGCGATCTACACCTCTGCCCATAGAGAGCCTCGAACGGTGCCATTTGGATGCTGGAGTGATAGCTGTTATTGTAAGTAAACTTGATCAAGGGCAAGTGATCACCCCAACTACCTTTAAAGTCCATCACATAGGCTCTCAACATATCCTCGAGAGTCTGGATGGTTCGTTCCACCTAACCATCCGTTTGCGGATGAAATGCTATGCTGAGCTTAACCTGAGTCCCAAGCCCTTTTTGGAAAGTCCGCCAAAACTGAGAGGTAAACGGAGTACCTCGATCTGAAATAATAGACAAGGGCACTCCATGAAGTCAAACTAGTTCCCGAATATACAATTTGGCATAATCATCCGCTGAATCTGTGGTTTTGACTAGTAAAGAGTGTGCAGCCTTGGTCAACCTGTCTACCACCACCCAAATAGAATCATACTGTCGGTGAGTACGAGGTAAGCCTGTAATGAAATCCATATTAATCTCTTCCCACTTCCAAGTGGGAATGCTAATATCCTGAAGTACACCTCCCGACCTCCGATGCTCAACTTTCACTTGCTGACAGTTCGGACATTTGGCTACAAATTCTGCAATATCCTTCTTCATACCATTCCACCAATATATTTCCCGCAAATCATGAAACATCTTGGTGGCACCCGGATGGATGGAGTACCTGGACCCATGAGCCTCATGCAATATCCGGTACCGCAAATTATCGACATCTGGAACACACAGACGATCCTGGTATCGCAACACGTCATCTCCCCCTTGGGAGAAAACCTCCACCTTTTGACTCTGAACGGCTTCCTTCATCTTTACTAGAATCGGATCCTCATTTGTCTAGCTTTCACATCCGTCACCAAGGACGATTCTGATCCGTTTTGTACAACAACGCCGCCATCGGTGGAGTTGACCAATCTAACTCCCAACCTCGCAAGTCAATAGACATCCTTCACTAACTCCTTCTTTCCCTCATCCACATGGGACACACTTTCCATAGAGAGTCTACTAAGTGCATCTGCAACCACATTAGCCTTGCCCGGGTTGTAAAGAACACTCATGTCGTAGTCCTTTAGTAACTCCACCACCTCCTTTGCCAAAGATTGAGATCCTTCTGCTTGAACACATATTGCAAGCTCTTGTGATCCGTGAACACATCCACGTGGACCCTATACCAGTAATGCTGCCGTATCTTCAATGCGAACACCATCGCAGCCAACTCAAGATCATGGGTCGGGTAATTCTTCTCATGGATTTTCAACTGTCTCGAGGCATACGCTATCACCTTTCCATGCTGCATCAACACACACCCAAGTGCGATTCTGGAAGAATCACAATATACTACAAAACCATCGGTACCCTCAGGTAGGGTCAACACTGGTGCCGAAGGGAGTCGGGTCTTCAACTCTTGGAAGCTTTTCTCATAATCCTCCGACCATTGAAACTTCACCTTCTTCTGAGTCAACTTGGTCAAAGGTGCCGCAATATATGAGAAACCCTCAACAAATCTTCTGTAGTAACCCGCTAAGCCCAAAAAGCTCCTGATATCTGATGGGTTCACCGGTTTGGGGCAATTCTTTACTGCCTCGATTTTATGAGAATCTACCTTTATGCCCCCACTCGATACCACATGGCCCAAGAATGCTACAGGGTCCAACCAAAACTCACATTTGCTGAACTTCGCATACAACTAACGATCTTTAAGGGTCTGAAGCACTACTCTCAAGTGAGCGGCATGCTCCTCCTTGCTCCGAGAGTATATAAGGATATCATCGATGAACACAATCATGAACATGTCTAGATATTGCTTGAATACCCTGTTCATCAAGTCCATGAAAGCTACAGGGGCATTGGTTAGTCCTAAAGACATAACAACAAATTCATAGTGACCACACCGGGTCCTGAAAGTAGTCTTTGGGATGTCACTCTCCCGAACCCTGAGCTGCTGATACCCGGATCTGAGATCAATCTTGGAGAAACACTTGGAATCCTGAAGATAGTCAAACAAAGCATCGATCCTTGGTAAGGGGTACCTATTCTTGATGGTGACCTTGTTCAATTTCCGGTAGTCAATATTCACATGCGAAGTGAACCTTCCTTCTTTCGGACAAATAACACTGGTGCACCCCATGGAGACTTACTCGGCCTAATAAAACCCTTATCTAGAAGGTCCTTCAACTGATCCTTCAACTCCTTTAGCTTGTCTGGATCCATCCTGTAGGGTGGAATAGAGATGGGCTATGTATCGGGTATGAGATCAATGCCGAAATCAATCTCCCTCTCAGGAGAAACACCTGGCAAATCTTCAGGAAAGACCTCCGGATACTCACACACTACCGGACTGACTGGATAGTCGGGGTCTCGAACTCAACATCCTTAACCCTAACTAGGTGATACATGCAACCCTTAGAAATCATCTTCCTGGCCTTAAGATATGAAATAAACTGACCGATAGGTATAGTTGAATTTCCTTTCCACTCCAAAACTAACTCACCCAGAAATCGAAATTCCACCACACGGGTCCTACAATTAATCGAAGCATAACATAAAAACAACCAGTCTATACCTAAAATAATGTCAAAGTCAAACTCTACCAAGTCTGTAGAGGTAACCTTATGCAACATTCTAATGGGGTAACCTTTATACACCCGCCTAGCTATCACCAAATCCCCGACTGGGGTAGAGACCGAGAATAGTTCTATCATAATTTCAGGGCTAACTCCAAAACTACTATAAATATAAGGGGTCACAAAAGAAAAAGTAGCTCCTAGATCTAACAAGGCATAAGCATCAATATGGAAGACTTGCAACATACCAGTGACCACATCTGGTGAAGCCTTCTGCTCCTGGGGGGTACTAAAGCATAAAACCTATTTTGACGCTAACCGCCTACTGAACTAGTAGAGACACCCTACTGAGGGGGATGTACTGTTGGAGCTGCAGAGCTGGCTTACATTGCACGGGTCCCACCGACCCTTGATCTGGCTAAGGGAAAATCCCCTAAGTCTGTGTCCGGGTTGGCCACACCCGAAGCATGCATTTGAGCCAACTAAGCATCTCCTGGGATGATTCTTGCTGCACTTCACACAAGTTGGAAAAGTTCGCTCCACCGGCATGCTACCCTGATCCCTCGAGCCTGAAGCCCTATTCCTCTGATCCCCTCTGAACCTCATTCTGGCTGATGATGGGGCTGGAGCGATGGACCTGTGCTGGGACTGCTGACTCTATCCACCCCCTGACCTAGCTTGAGAAACCCCTAGATGTTGGTTCTGACCCTCTTGGCCTCCCTCTGCCTCATGTAGACTGACTCCAGCTGCTGTGCATGCAATACAATACGGAAAAAGTCAATATCCCGATGAAGCATGGCAATCCTGCAATCCTTGTCCAAGTAGTCCGCCACCCCATGCACAAATCGGCTCACCCGAGCCCTCTAGTCTGCCACCAACTCTAGAGCATACTTAGATAATCGAGTAAACTCCAATGTGTACTCCTGAATGGACATATTTTCCTGCTTCAAATTAACAAACTTGGCCTCTTTGATCTCCCTCATCGCCCGAGGGAAGAACCAATCCAAAAATGTCGTGTGAAACTCTTCCCAACCTATTGGGCCTGCACCCACTGCCCTAGCATCCTTCCACTGCTTGAAACATATGTGAACCACCCCCTTAAGCTGATAGGAGGTCAAATCAACGCACTCTCCATTGTTTACCCCCATAATCTAGGTGATCATAAGAATCTCCTCTATGAAATCGTGTGGATACTCGTCAACCTTTGACCCCGTGAACTCCGGAGGGCTCATCCTCAAGAGGTCCATCACCCTAGCTGCCGCTGCATTCCCATTCTGAGGGAAATGCACCACTGTCTGATTCTGGACCTGGGCAGTCATGGCCTATGCCAGCATCTGAATCGCTGCTCTAAACTCAACGTGGGCAGCTGGCTTTGATGCATACTCCCCATGAACGGGTGGGGCTGGCTGACGATCACCATCACTGACATCCTCATGATCATTGCCGTTACCATTTCTTCTGGCATTCATTTTGCGTTGAGGCATGATTCTGCAAACGCGATTAGCACAAAGTAGAAGGGTAAAGGACATTCATCGCACGACATAGATCATGAAAGAAGGAAATATTTCCTAAACGTCTAGTAGCCTCTTCTTCATAAGTGTGGCGCACTTCACACCCATGAAAAAGAATCTACTTAACGAGGCTTTCATACTCCCTAGGACACTTCAAACTTATGGCACTGATACCAAGTTTGTCACGACTCGAACGTACACCCAGATCGTTGACACGAGATAAGGAGCCTCGAGGGACCCCATGTCAACCCATGGCATGAGCATACATCTAATCCCAATCACATGAGCGGAAGACTTAGCATAAAAAGAACGTAATCATGAAATAATAGAAGGAAAATCAAAACTAGACTCATACAATACGACTGATTACAACTTGTAGTCTGATAAGCCTCTAATCATGAAAAGACGAGCTGATGAGACAACTCTATAAGTAACCCAACAATCCTGAAAATGAAATAACAACATAGAGTCTGAATACATAGCCCTCAAGACATGAGGACTCACCAAGTGTGCTGAGAACAACTCCGAGATAATCTACTAGTGAGGGTGAGCCTAAGAGCTGGGGCCTGTATCATAAAACGATACAACATAGAAAGTATGTAGTCAGTACGTGGAATGTACTGAGTATGCATGGTAAGTAAAACGGACATTTAAAACATATATAAAATTCATAAATGATTATAGGAGTAGGACATCATGCTTGTGTTGTAAATCATCTTAACATGTCATAAGGCTCAATATTTTCAAAACATTTGTAACATAAATATAATCATGATCATAATAAAAGAGTTTTACTTAACATGACTTGATCCAACATACATAATCATAACATGCATAAATCATGAGGAACAGTGGGAGATTCTGTTAATTGACATACCCCATATGAGCACACATGAAGCTCGACTTGTAACCCTAGTCAGAAGGATGTTCGTACCTTGCCAAGGGTCGAACAATGAAAGTGTGACATCACCATGAAAAGGGCCATTTGGGCTGGGGACAATCCCATAGGAGGTCCCAACATACCTACGGTGGCATGTAGTTTATAAGATTCGAGGCAGAACCTAGGCCCCGAACCTACTCGGTGTTTGATACTGCTCCCAAAACATATATATAGTGCTCATAGTATAACATGCATGGATTCATGGGATAGTTAAATCTTGATAATCGAAAACATACTTGAACATATGTGAACTAGCCATTACATGAGGCATGTGAGTCGGTCAAAACATAATTCATGATTCATAAGATTCATACCTACTTGTAGATCATGCATATAGCTTGAATTCCATAAAAATCATAATGGGTAACATAATAAATTCATGATTTAAATCGTAATTCATGTTGGGTTTATACTTATCATCAATGGGTAAATAGATCACAAATCAATTCATCACGGGGCATGCATAATTAGGCTTAAAAACATAGGAATTGAAATCAATAAACTTATAAATGATTTTAAAAAATAAAACTGATTAAAACCCATAGATTATAATAAGATTTTACAATCAAAAACACCCATAATCAAATCACTAGAGTTTAAGTAAATCAAATTCAAAACCCCATGAGTTTATTTGAAGTTTTAGTAAAAACCATAGAGGAGGAACATGGGTGTGGAAGACATCATCCATTGATAGCCTTACATACCTGGGATATCTGATTCTTAACTTCCCTTGATTATCTAGGAATGAAATTTGAAGAATTGAGGAGAAGAGCCTAGAATCTCCCTTGATTGCCTCTCACTATACTTGCATGCATGATTGAAGAGAAAACTGAACTTAACCCCTTTAAATTTCCCTATTCATAACCCAAAACATCGTATTTTAGGCCTTAGGATCTTAGGAAATTATGAAAAGGCCCTTACTATTACACAGGAAATAACTGCCAGGTGACCCTAACGGGTGACCTGAAGATTCATTACATGGCCAAACGATCCATCACCTTGCCCGTCAGGTACACTGTCTTAACTGATCACTGGGGGTCCTAACGGATGACACCACGACTCGTTACGGGTGGCCACGAGTCGTTGCCACCGCTCGTCAAGTGCACTGCCTTGCCTTTTCTACTTTTCTTATATCTCCTCCCCATAGATGATCTAAGGACTCGTGGTGTCTGACCACGAGTCGTTCCCAAGCCCGTGGGGACTCCTTTTTCCCTATTCTCCCAGGCCTCCCTACGAGTCACCTGACGACTCGTGGTCTCTCCTCACGAGTCGTCCAATGACTCGTCCTGTGCTTGCAAATTCAGATTTTCAATTTTCCCCATTTCAACTCCTGGGTCCGATCTTTGAGTTCCCAGGGTATTACAACATAGAAAATGGGCATAAGAATATTCCCAACATCACCGCCCCACGCTTAAGAAATTATTCGTCCTCGAACAATCCTTGCTTACGTGCATGAACATCCTTTCTCACCACTTGTTCTCCTATCAATCCTCACTCAAGCGGCTAGCACAAAGCACATGCATCAGTGCTTCATCAATTCATAACAACTCATATCAAGCACATAGAGAAGTTTTCACATTCAAGACTACCTCGCCTCTATAATTGACTTGTCTTTTCAAAACAGGGCCAACATGATTAAGTATAAAAAATGCAACACAAAGTATAACAACTTTTACAATCTTATGCCATCACTTATTTAATGATGTTCCTTCTCTCAAGTTGAATCAGAGCTTGGTACATAATAAGCAAGACACACTCACTCTTAGAAACAATGTATCATACACATGCAACAAACCATAAGCTTTCCCCTCATGTACATTTAGACTATTTAGTTTCTTCAACAAGAGTAAGATCATAAGGACTTTTCTTGGTTGTAATGTCAGCTAAGGGGCGGGTAGGAATGATATTATTTAGTAGTGGCTACCAGTCCTAAGCATTTTAAGATATTTTTTTTCATCTTTCTTGTCCACCGCTTTGTCTCATTTCTCACCTTTTCTTTCACTATTCCTCTTCTTTTCTCATGCCCCTTTTCTTATTACTTGACTGCTAGTTTCCACTTATGAATTCACAAGAATGATCAACTATTAAAATCTTTTAATTTATGTTCTTGCAGCAAGTAGACAACATCTTTTTGTGGGCACCCCTCCTCTATTTTCTCTTCTTATCATCTACACATTTTTTCTTTCTTTACTTTACATTAACTTTTTCTACCTCAATGGACCCTCATTCTTAATTTTCAAAGTGCCTCAGAGTATCTTTGGATCAAGAATTCTGAAGGTCTCACAACAAAAAGGAATAGGCTTCTTTTATGGCTATAAAGAAAATTAAGGATTTAAGCTCAAAGGGTTGACTAGGGATAGTGTTAAGGAAGGTACAACAATAATGGAAAAGATGGGTTTTTCAAATAAACACATTAACCATATCTCACTTTATTGGCAACCAGCTATCATAAACACACTTAGACAAGTTTTAGATGTTACATTATGTACAAAACACTACAATTAAAGCTCACCTATCATGGCATCATGATGTTAGTCGGTTTCCTATGACTACATATCCACACAATCACATTGAATAAAACTATCATTATTAAGCCCTAAGATTATTTTTATTTGAGTCAAATTATAGAACCAATGTGTCTCTCATGGATTTTTACTTCTTATGCATTCAAGATGACCACTTCATTGCCTCTAGCTTAGCTTCTTAGTGGAATATCAAAGATCACACAAGTAGTAATTTTGACTCCATCCTAAAAATGAAAAAAAATTATGACTAATTTTCCTTAAGATGGTCTTCATCCATCCATCATCGGGAATGGTCACTACCTCTATGACGACACTAAAACAAATGAATCTCAATTAACAAAACAAGCTAAGTAGAGACAATCATATAACAAGTAACAAGGCATCATCAATGTTAAGGTTATCATTATTACTAGCTATTATAGACCATCGTTTTATCAATCACAAATTAGGTACCAACACAGAGAATGACAACTAATGCTATAGCCTACTACAAATTTAGTAAAGAAGGAATGAACAGAAAATCTATTTCCTTCACCCTACACTTAAACAATGTACTGTCCCCAGTGCATACACTATCATATCAAGCAGGGAGAGAAAAATAACTTCCTGGGCCTCTAAGAACGGTCGTCATCATCAGGATTATGCTCCTGATCATCTTCATCATCATCATCATCCTCACCATCAACCTGCATGGCTCTTGTGGTGGCATCATCCTCCTCATCATCATTGATATAATCAACACCATCGGTCAATACTGCGGACTCATCATCATCTAGAGGCTCCTCGAAAGCTGGTCCCCCTCTACACATTAGCATCCACTCTCAGCGAGTGGGTATTGCTCCTTCACTGCTAATATCTCCTCATCTGTGGTAGTTCTTCCTCCAACCTTCAATTACAGCTCTAGCATCCCAAACATGCAGCCTTGCCAGCTGTCATCCCTAGCCTGACGATCAGTGGGAGTGAGAAGTGGAACTAAAATTATGGCTAGCTCCTTGCCCCTTGTGATATCCATCATCTTGCCCGTCAAGTGCCCTGCTAGGGATAGATGAAGATCAGCCTCTTCTTCCCCAATGCCAACCTCTTATAAGAACTTGATAAGAAGGCTGCCATAATAGTACTTCCATTGGCAGTTGTCTCGGGATCTCTCTGAGCACTGCACTAAAGTTGATTGGCTGCCCTTTCATCAGCATATACACTGTCATGGCCCAAATGGACATGATTGAAACCCACACTAACTCCTCGGTGGGTGAAACAATAATTCCCAACAACTACCCCATCAACAACCATACAAGAAGAAATCACAATGTAATAAAATAAAATGAATTGTAATATATGAAAATTGTAGTAACCAACTAAACCCAAAAACAACAAAATATTCCCAAGATCCAAAATTCATTGCACTTCAATGTCTAACTACATTTTAGGAATACTTAAACTAAACAAAAAGAAAAGCTGAAGAGTCTGAAGGAGAGACATCTTTATCGAAGGAGTGGGATCGCCTGCCATCAAGCTCGCTCACCTTTCAAGAACTCGCTACTATTATAGATGGGGATGAGAGGAGCTTCCTGGATCATATTCTGAACTAAAAAAAGAAGTGCAGGAGTAGGGTCAGTACAAACACGGACTAATAGGCATCACCGACTGACCTTACATAATAACATATAATTAAGGCAAACAATAATATAATACCAGTCTCAAACATCAAACATAATTATAGTAACATTTCAAGTACACTAGCTCTGCACAGGTGACAACCGGTCTGCTTACTGGATTGGGCCTTTCACTGTAGCGGTCTTTTGACAACTACAGTGGCCTCGCCGCGGCGAAAGTAGTTCCACTGCTGCGATACTGCTCGAGGCACTAGCTCGACTTAGCTACGCCTTTCATCAATTTACTAGTTTTCAACAATTCACACATTCAGATATTTAATCCGATGATACACGAGCTTTTGACACCAATTCACATCTACTCATCATCACATGCAGTTTAAGTATTTTATCACAAGGATAACAACATCAACAATAATATCATTAAACAATTCACACTTAACCTTTTTCCACCATCCTCAATTCAGGATACAAGTACAAGATTCACAAACTCAAATCTACCACTTAACATATACTCATTTCGAATTATTAATAAGATACAAAAACATCATAAGTTAGAACAAAGGGTGACATGTCAGGCACACGCCTCCGCCATGTCTCCATAAACACTCCGTTATCAATATTAGTGTACACACATGCTAAAGGGTCTTATTTTTGCCCTTCCAATCATGACATGCAGGGGACTCTAGAAATCCATGTACTGTACCAGCATGGTATCTGCTTCCACTCATATGCTTGTCCAGATGCTCCCTTCGAACACGAGCTACTCATCTTAGGATATTATTATTATCCTTAACCATTCTTGTTCAACTGAACATACAGGGTGAGTTCTTAAACACTCAGGAGTTTACAATCTACTCCCTCGTTTGCACACATACAAACCATCAAACATCTCAATAGCAATGCAAAGTAACTTTACCTAACCATTCAACACAATTTCATAACAGTACACAGATCACATCATAAACACATTACTTCTACAGTTCATTTAACAGTAACACTTCATAACAGGTAATGTCCACAGACCAACCATAGATCAATCATTGCACAAAACATATATGCTATTAAATAGGGTCTATTTCCCTTAAATCATAACATACCTCAATTTTTGGGTAAGAAAGTCAGCTACTCTGCAGGAGCCATGCAGTTTCTCAATGCCTCGGGAAGATCAAAATCTACAACACCAATATAGAGTAATTTCATTATTTACTCTTCGAATAAGGGTTCTAGAAGTTCAAACCCTTCCCTTCAGGGAACATTCAAAAGTAAAACCCCAATTCTACCAAGTTCTAGGTCTCAATTCCCACGTAACCCATGTTCTCAAGCAAGTAAACCTCGGGGAATGATCAATACTCCTCAAACCTCTAATCAAACCACCCTATGATCCAGCCCTAGTCTATCAACCTAGGGTTTTCTCAACTTAAAAATTGCACTATTAAAGATTCTATATGAATTCCAGGGTCAACAATATCAATTATCGAGATAGGGGATCAAGAAATTTACCTTAGGAGAGGAATTTAGTGATTTGGAGGAAAAATCGCCTTCTAACCCTTCCGATTGAGCGTTTGGAAATAATAGGGTATAACCCCAGAAATCCCACTTAAATCCACTTTCTGATTCCCGTCGTACGCTGCAGTGCACCCGCTACTGTGGTTAGAAAATCGCTATGGCAGATTCAGCGGTTAATTTCCCAATCCGTTATAGAGAAACTCTGATCGTCACCACGATCTCGCTGCAACGCATATTCTACCACTGCAGCGGTCCCCTGAAACTAGTGGCTCCTAAAAAGTCATGTTTTAACACTTAGTTGTTTTTGCCACCATTTTCTACAGATTCTAGCTATTTGAGTGTTCTATGTTCGTCCCCCTTCGTAACAACATGCGGTTCATTACATACACCAATATAATTCTCTCTCTAGTGATCTCTGTGGTGTGTGTCCTAGGAAAGAGTATGGCACAAACAAGCTTGATCAGGCTCTCGCCTCTTTATTCAAGTAGGAGAATGAGAGTGTAAAGTGGGTGCCATTTTGATCCTTGCCCATCAGGCTGATGAATGCTCACCACATAGTGTATGGCGAATGTCACGATACTGGGGTTTCTCTAGCAATATGAAATACTTTAATGGGTCCACCAAAGGCATGCAAAGGAAAGCATTGAATAACCTAGCACTGAAGTGAACCACTTAACCTCGTACTTGACTTTGTTGCTCTCTTTGAAGGAAGTATCCCAGTTGGCATAGAATTCTTTCACCAAAGTGAGGTTGCACTCCTCAGGCTCGGCAAACACATATCCCAATCCCAACTCGCGGATAGTGTCGCTGACAGTAGGGTACTCAAGTGCAAGGTGTCCCTCATCAATCTAGTTTTCCAGAGCATGCTTGGCCTCCTTTTGTGCATTAAAATCATTTAAGACCATGCTCCTCTATGGTTTTGGCTCCAAACCTCCTAGCAAGGGGTGCTTTTGTGGCCGATGACTTTGACCCTTTTGTTTCCTTCCTGAGCCACTTGAGAACTTTGTCAGCGTCTGCCACTTCTTTTCCTTTATCGGCTCGTGATGCCATAGTACCTGCCAAACAAACAAACAACAAGAACTTTTCACATTAGTTCATGAATAGCAATATTAGCTAATTAGGTGTAAGAGGGGCAACATGACCCCACATTTAATTCGCTAGTATATTTGTGAGAATTTATCGAATAGGGTGCTCAGACTTCTCCCATTGTCATATCAAATCTCAACAGCCCAGATTATTTACAAACATTGCACTACAACCATGTTCATGAGTTTTCTCACATCTCTCCTATATTTTTTTCATTATTTCTTTTTTTGAGAATGCTTCAATTTGGCCTGTCCCTTCGCTTTCCCACTTTTAGTTCACAATTGAAACAATTCACATATGGAAGTATCCCCAATAATTTCAATCAGCAATCAACTTGATATTTACTACTTTCCACCATGAATTACATGAATATTTCAACAACCCAAGATTCTTCACATTCAAGAATTTAAAGAACTAAATACTTTCTCTCTCTATAATCAATGCTTTAACCCACTAATTTCATGAATTTAAATCATCACCCTCCTTCATACCCAACACTTAGTCCCTAAATTCAACCAACAACGAACAATCCAAAAAAGGATATAATATTATTATGGAAGAAATAAAGAGATTAAAGCTATAGAAACCAACATTGTGAAATTCAAAATTCTTACCAACGATGGTGATTTTTGGGCCTTTCATCTTGGGGAAGAAGGGTATGGGAGCATTCTTGTAAAATTAAATAACAAATAGAGAATAAAAGTACTTACTTGAGTTGAATAGATTAGCTTCACCAAACTCCTTGGAGAAGATAACAATGGAGGGGAAGAGGGGAGGGAGCTATGACTTTGGTGAGGGAGGAGAGAGAATTTTATGCTTTTTACTTTTCACTTTTTAATGAGAGAAGATGAATGAGAATTTAAAATAATGGTGTGGGGCATGTTTTTCATAATTTTAAGGTCCTTGGGTCAATATATTTTCATCCAACACATACCTGGCAACGCACCATCCCTCCGCTAGATTTAGAAATTATTTTTCTCCGTGAGCTGAGACTAACGCGGCACCTCCACTACAAGAAATTTAATTTTTAACGACCAATTCATAACGAAGGGATATAAATTCGATTGTTAAAAGTTTATTTATAGAGACAAAATAATTTTTTGGTCGTTAAAACCCAAATTTTAATTTAACATTAACGAGGAAATAATATACGGATGCTAAAAGATTTAATATTCAGTTGTTAATAATTAATAAAAGTGGCGCTACTTATTTAATTTCCCTCCTTATTTGGTTGGCCAGGTCTGTCTCACCACCCACCTGTAAAAATAGAACTCTCTACATCCAGTCTCCACCACCATATCTGTTTCAATTTTTTGAGAAAAATCTGCAGAAATCCTTCCAATTCCAGGTAATTTGTTGAAGTAAATAAGCATAAGTCTATCCTCCAGCATCATTCTCTATTTCTGTTCCTGTTTTTGTTAGAAAAATCTGGAAAATAACAACACCCAGCTCCTCCAATTCCAAGTTTGTGGAAGTAAACAGTCGTACGTCTCTCCTCCATAATCTTGTTTAAAAGGAAATTAGTGTGTCTCTTTGTTCATCACAGAACACACTCCTGCTAATTTTAACAAAAATAGACCTCTGCTTCACCTGTTCTTTACAAGTTTGTGTCGGCTGATATCATCCCTCACATTCTCGGATTTCCTTTAATTCAAGGTAAGTCGATGTTCTTGTAACTTTGAATTTGTTTTGTGAAACCCCTCATTTTCCCAATTTCATCTAGGTTTTTCCCCCTGTTTTACCATCTGTGCAGTGGGCATATGTTCTTCTTAGTTGTATGCCTTAATGTGATTATTTATGTTAAGTAGGAAAATTATTATTTGAAATGTTAATTTGATAATTTCTGATAATTGTTTAATGAGGTGAATTGAGTTTTAACTGCCGCAAGTACCTATTTTTTTTTAAAAAAAAATTCTTGCAACTGGCTCCCATGAATTCGACTTCAAGATCTTTTCATTAATGTCATCCAGTGTATGCAGATAACCAAAAGTACATGATGCTAGGATAAATAGAATAGCTCCATATAGAGAGTTTTGTAGGTTAAAAGGATAGGAAGATGATAAAATCTAAAAGGCTCTCTTGGGAGCTTACAGGGGTAGGATTATGCCAACTAAATAGATTTAAAATGCATAAAGTGAATGGGAGTTGATATACCATCAAAACATCTTTGATTCCTTTTGGACCATATGTTTCCAAAGGCATATTTGATTCTTTCCATCTCCAAACAGACCACCAAAGATAAAAAAAAAGCATATTCCACAATTGTAATGACACGGGACAGTGAAGAAGATGATGATTTACATCTTCAATTCTTATTCACACAGATGACATCAATTACACAAGTGTAAACCTCCTCGACAGGTTATACTAGGATGGAATAGGTTTGTGCAGCAGTAGAATGAAGCATTGTACATTAAAAGGGGCATTGTTTTACCATAACACCTATTACGTCAATACAATATCCCTATTACCCAAAGCGTTCAAGCTCTTACATGATGAATTCACATAATTTTCCATTGCCATACAATTTCCAAATGAGATTTAGCTTTGTCAGGAATATATGCAGTAGTTGGTCTTGAAGAAGCTCAGTCATATATATTCTCCACTTCCAAATCAGTAGAATTCCTTCTAAATTTCACTACCGAACCTTGATTACTTCTACATTGCTCTATTGTTGCCTTGCTGTTTTCTGCAAAACTGGAGAGATCAGGAGCATGTATCTTACCATAAATGTATTCTTTTGCCATCCTGTAGCTTTAACTGTATGGGTTGTTTGTACTCCTCCCAAAAACTTCTTATATTCTTCCACAAAAAGCAAGTATTATTCTGTAAATTTCCTATACCCAGACCTTCCTCTTTTTTTATTTTCTGCAATAGTTTTCCACTTCACCTGATGAAAGAACTTCTTTTCCCTGTTTCCTTCTCATAGAAAATCTCTCCTTAGCTTTTTCAACATTCTCTCTCCCCACCTGTTTCGGCATGGGAAACAAAGACATCATCAAAGTTGGCAAAGAATATTAAATGTTCTTTATTAAATTTATTCTCCCACCAAGGACAAGTATTGGTTCTTTCAACCAAAGCTTTTTTCTCAATATTCTCTACTACTCTTGGCTGAATGCCCTGGGATTTGGTTTTTGCACCCAATTAAAGGCCCAAGAGTATGTAGTTAGGAAGTTCCTATATTACATCCCAAGCACTTGGCTAAATCATGTACATTTTGAGTTCTCATGTTTGAAATGTAAGGTCTTGACAACTTATAAAAAAACAAGAATAATTACCCTTTGGACCCTTGCTCTATCGCAAGTATCTATTTTAGGGTCCCTTCAAGTAAGCTTTTTATCTATTGCTAAAGCTCTCTTTCGGAAAATGACCAAAAACATATAAAAGAAAAATTGAATGAATGAAAATTTAATAGGTTCTTTTGCCTAAGTAGTTCAATAGGTTCTATGCATATCTATTGTAGTAGGTTCTTACACCTTCTAATTTATACTCTTCCCCTCTATCCTTCTGATTTTCCACATTTTTTTCATATGTGCCCATATTCAGTCATTTTAGTTTATAAGTTGTACTTTTTTCCATCCCTACTTTATCATTTCTAGAAACTTGCAATTAAACCATGTATGAGCACTACTAAAAAAAGGTCTTTGGCAGCAATTAAAAATGCCTTTAGTGGCAATAACAATTGACGCTATAATATTTACCGCCATAAGACTTTTGCCGCTGTACATGGGTTCAAGCTAAGCATCACATTATAGTGAAGTGGGTAGAGAAATATCTGTTAGAGGGCTGGGTGTTGTCAAAAAATAAAAAAGATAAGGTAAGTCATTTCAGTTGTAGCAAACTGCATTTTCATTCAAACTTTATAGATTTTATTTTCTATTTGTAGAATATATTGCATTACTATAACTAGAAACTGTAAGGAACAAGAATGGATGTTTGGTATGACATGTACTATTCTTTATTGTTGGTGAAAAATATACATCACCCTGGGGTGTGACGTTGTGACAATTGTTAATCACATAAAGCACATACTTTAAGACAAAGTTATAATGAAAATACTCATGTGAACCATGCTTGGATAATTTAAGAATTGAATATGAGACTTGTTTATAAAAATATATTAAACAAGCCAATATATAGAACCAAAAAACACTTGAGACTTGAAAAACAAGAGCTACAGTTTTCCAAGTTAACTCCAGTAGCTAAAAGTTATCTGCTACAAGTTTTCCAAGGTTACTCCAATTTTGGTTATGACACATGAAAGAGGCTTGTATTTGATCACTTAAGTACTTCTAACTTATATCACCTATGTTTCATGAACTATGTACGAGGTAAGGTAGGTTAACTATGTGAAATTAACATGAGAAAAATCTGTTTGCTGCAAATTGGTATGTGAAACTGTGTGCCTTATTTTAAGTGCTAGGTAATGTTGATGCTCAATTGTTTTGTTTCTTTGGTGTAACTTTCGTGACCTGAATCTAATATGGAGTATTTCAAGAGATGCCTGAAGTATGATAGTGCATTCTAAAAGTTAAAAATAGAGATGAAATATCATTTATCTATTATGCATGCTCTATGACTCAAAATTAATATTTAGTTGTTACTCCTATTGGCTGTTATACTAATATATTTCTTATATATTTTTCCTGATTTAAGATTATGGTACCTAATAAGGAATGGATTCAACTAATTCATGATCAACTTGATAATGCTTACATACTTGGGGTTGAGAATTTTTTGGATTATGCTTTACAAAATTGAGAGGGACACAAGAAATATGTTGTTCGTGCATCAAATATTGTAATGGATCTTCAAGAACTCATGAGATGGTTAGGTCACATTTATTAGTATATGGAATAATCCAAAGTTATACTTTTTGGTATCATCATGGTGAGAGGTTAAGTGAGCCACAAACAAACTCTGAATTTGTAGATGACAATGACTTTTGAAAAGGATGATGAGGATGAAATACATGATATTTTAAGAGACTTATAGCCCTCTTTCAATTGAGACAATATGAACAGTGGTGGTGATGATTTTGTTGAGGAGGAACCAAATCTTGAAGCAAGGCGATTCTACAGTCTCTTAATGATTTTGAGCAACCATTGTATGAAGGTTCAAAAGCTTCTAAACTTTCTAGTTTGGTTAAATTGCTTCATATTAAAAGTATTGGTCACTAGAGTAATGCGTCATTTACAATGTTGTTGAAGATGTTGAAGGAAGATTTATTACCTGATGGATCAAATGTGCCAGATTCATATTATGAGATAAAAAAGATAATTCGGCACCTTGGGCTTTATTAGAAAAAGTTAGATGTGTGTAAGAATAATTGCATGTTATATTTGAAGGATGATAAGAGTCTTGAATCGTGCAAAGTTTGTGGCACATCTAGATGGAAAGAGGATAAACGTAACAGAGAAATAAATTCTAAACGTGGTAAAAAGATACCATGCAAGATTTTACGTTAGTTTCCTCTAAAGTCAAGACTTCAAAGATTTTTTATGTCCTCAAAAATATCTTCTTTGATGAGATGGCATCATGATGAAAGAGTTTATGATGGAATAATGAGGCATCCTACTAATTCAGTAGCATGGAAGACACTTGATGAACTTCACCCATCTTTTTGCTAGTGAGAATCAGAACGTTCGACTTGGACTTGCTAGTGATGGTTTTCAACCATTTAGAAGGTCCAAAATTATGTATAGCATTTAGCCTGTGGTACTCATTCCATATAAGTTACAAGCTTAGTTATGCATGAAGCAAGAGAATTTTATTTTGTCGATGCTTATTCCTGGTCCTAAAAGTCCTGGAGATGCGATTGATGTTTATCTCCAACTTTTGATAGAGGAATTAAAGGAATTATGGGAAACTAGAGTGGAGACCTTTGATGCATCAACTAGATAGAATTTTATGTTACATGCAGCCTTAGTGTGGACCATTAATGACTTTCCAGCATATGAAAATTTTTCAGGATGGAATATCAAAGGAAAATTGGATTGCCCATGTTGCAATAAAGAAACTCTTTCAATTAGGTTTAAAAATGCTAAAAAACAGTGTTATATGCGCCATAGATGATTTCTTCCTATTAATCACAGATGGCGAAATGATAAAGATTCTTTGATGGAACTAAGGAGCGGAGATTACCACCAAAAATGCTATCCGGTAATGATATACTTGATCAAGTGGCTGATTTAGATGGGTCAACACTATCAAAGCATCCAAAGAAGAAGATTAAAATATCACATGAGAACAGGGGTGATAACTGGAATAAGAAAAGTATTTTCTTTGTTTTTTTATATTGGAAAACTCTTTTGTTGTGGAATAATTTAGATGTGATGCACATTGAGAAAAACATATGTGATAGTATTTTGGGGACAATCTTAAATATCAAAGGAAAAACAAAAGATACCCTGAGTTCTCGGATGGATTTGCAAGGAATGAACATAAAGAAAGAATTGCATCCAATAAAGAGTGGGGATGGATATGAGTTACCAACTGCATGTTACACGTTATCTCCTAAAGAGAAGAATGACTTTTTTAATTTCTTAAATGATTTAAAGGTCCCAGATGGATTTTCATAAAATATTTCTCAGTGTGTCAACCTTAAATATCACAAACTTTTCAGGATTGAAAAGTCATGATTGCCATGTTATTCTACCACATTTACTCCCTCTTGCGATACGTGGTATGCTCTGTAAATCTGTGCTTTAACCACTTATTGAGTTGTCTATATTTTTCAACATTCTTGGAGCAAAATGTTTAAGAGTAGATAAGCTAGAGAAAATAGAAGCCCAAATTCCTATTACTCTATGCAAGTTAGAAAAGGTCTTCGTTCCAACATTTTTTGATATCATGGTCCACTTGCCAATTCATTTAGCTCATGAAGCTAAGATTACTGGACCTATTCAATATCGATGGATGTATCTAGTGGAGCGATGGATATACTTTCTAAAGTGTTTTATTCGTAATAGGGCCTGCCCAGAAGGATCTATTGCAAAGGGATATTTAGTAGCCGAATGTATGACCTTATGCTCAAGGTATTTGCATACGATGGAAACAAAATTTAATCGTAGTTAACAGAATTATGATGGTGGTGCTATTGAATCTGTGGAGGTTTATCAATTTTTTCTCAACCTAGAAAAACATTAAGGGGTGATGGCACACTGGGCAGTCTAGATTTACATGAACTTGAGCAGGCACATTTTTATATTTTGAAGAATTGTGATGAAATTCAACCATTTCTCGAGTAAGTACTAACTCTTTCAAATAATTTACCTTTACCTTTTCCGTATTTCCTTACGTAAAATGACATGTTATACTTCAAATTCTTCGCAAAGAATTTTCACAAGTTCCAGGTGATACCTCTAAAAAAATTTTAAATATCGAATGGAATAGACAATTTGTTAGTTGGTTAAAAATAAAAGTGAGTAGTCAAGACTTTTGTTTTGAAATCAATTTGTGAATAGTATTTTCTAAACTATGTACTTGATTTTGATAGGTTGCAGAATTGCACAAACATAATGATAGTAAGAAAATAATAGATTTGCTCTCATTGTCTCGTGGTCCTCTTCCATACATGACAAGTTTCAAAAGCTACGTTACTAATGGATATAGGTTTCATGTGCAATACCATGATAAGGGTTTGAAGACTCAAAATTTTGGGGTGGTTGTAGTTGGGGAGACAGATGAAGAGAATAAAAATATTGATTACTATGGAGAGTTAACTGAGATTCTTGAATTACAATTTACCGGTGGAAGAAGAGTGGTGTTGTTTCGATGTGTATAACCAAGAAAGGGGAATTAAAGTAGATAAGTATGGCTTCCTTCAACTGTTTTATGCTAACTATCTTTCAAATAAAGGTTGTTTCGATGTGTTTTGACAACGGTTTTTGAAAACAGATGAGCCTTTTGTATTGGCCAACCAAGCATCACAGGTGTTTTATGCTAACTATCTTTCAAATAAAGGTTGGCATGTTGTACGAAAGGTTCAACCTCGTGATTCTTTTGATGTTGGGGAAAACGAGGATGATTTAGAGTAGCTACTGAGAATCTAGAAAGCAGTTGGATGTGGATAGCTGGTTGAAGTAATTATCAAGACACGAAGAACTTAATGGGATTGATGGAATTTATTGATTTTACAAGTTTCACTCTATTATTTGCATTAAAGGATATCCTATTTGGTAACTGTGTATTCATGTTTGGTTTCTAAATTCTCATTTTGATACTATGGTGCTGAGTTGGATTGTAAATACTCTTTGATGTTTGGTTTCTATTTTCAAGTATTTTGTTCACGGTTCTTTGATTGGGGCTTATAGATGGACTATTTATTTGTAGTAGCGTAATATTCTTTATTTGCTTCTGAAGTTAATATATATGTTTTTTCAAGTTTCTCTTTTTTTAAATTTTGTTACTATGGCTTCCTTTCAGGTTTCTTTTGTTTAAATTTTTATGAATAGTCACTTTATCTTACTTTACATGTAGATATTTAAACTTTGTTCATTAGTGCCTATATTCATGTACGATCACACTTAAGCTTTTCTATCACAACCCGAGAGTACACCCAGATCGTAGACACGGGACAAGGATCCCAGAGATACCCCCCAAGAGACCACAAGTCAACCCATGGCTTGAGCATAATACTAATTCATTCATAAAAAGGAGGAAAACTTAACTTATCAATAATAAACTAACTAAAAATCGTATCATGAATTGTAAGGAACGACAAACCGAAATACATTCATCAATGACAAAATACTACACATAAGTCTGAAAGCCTCTAATCATAAAAGACAGGTTGAGGGGACAAGACCCCAACTAACCCAAACATTTTGAAAAAATAATACAATTAAACAAGTTTAAACATGAAGCCCTAGAATCATGAGGACTCACCACTAAAGACTGAGCAGAACTGAGCGCAAGTTAGGGACGATGTTGAACATGCGAACCGAATCCTGAAAATATGTGGGTCAGTACTTGGATAGTACTAATTATGTAAGGTATACAAAGCAATTCTTAAAAACATAAAAGTTAAAGGAGTGGGGACATCATGATTATAAGACTAATTTGAACCGTAAGTATATCGTAAGGCTCAATATTTCCAAAAATATTCATAAACCCATCAAAGTCATAACATGCGAGAAAAACATTTCATAAATCATAACTTGAGCCAAAAGAACATAATCATTCATATTTCAAAACCATGAGGAACAATAGGAGATTTCTATAACCGACATACTCCACATGAGCACACATGAAGTCCGACTTGTACGCCTAGTCGGGAGGCCGTTCATACCTTGCCAAGGGTATGAACCATGAAAGGCATGATATCACTCATGAAGGCCCCATAGGGCATAGGGGACAGTCACTAAGGAGGTCTCAAACATAATCCTACGGTGGAACGTAGTTCTGTGATTCGGGGCGTAACATGGGCCTAGAACCTACTCGGTGTTAAGTATTACTCCCAAAACATGTAACGTGCTCATAGAAATTCATACATAACATGCACGACTAGTTAAATCGTGAAGATCATACCATGTTTGAGAGTTCATAATACTAGCCATGGAATTTGGGCTCGTGAGTCAGCCATAGACATAGTTTATAAATCATACACAACATAGGGGCATGGCCCAAAATCTTAATCATGCTTGAAATGCTTAATTTATGCAAAACATAATCATGACAACATGAGAAATAGGAAACTTGAAGACATGCTTGAAACTCAAAAATTCGTATTAAGCTTGCGGATTCATCATGAACAGGAATTTTACCAAAAAGTCCTTCATAATTGGGCATCCATACTTTTAGAGTTTTAAATCATGAAATATAAAATATACAAGAAATATCAGCCCAAATACTTCAAAACCTATAATTTAAACATACTACCACACTTCCATGTAAACTTTTGAGAAATCATGCAATTGGGTTAAGACCCACAAGAATTTGGTAACTTAATTGTAGGAAATGGGAAGAAATGGGCATGGGTAGGGTCTAATATACCCATTCAAAACCCCACATACCTGAAAATTTTGTGATTTCCTACTCCCTTGGAGAACCCTAAGTGAAAGCTTGAAGAATCTTGAAGAAAGTTGCTTGAAACCCTTCCTACTCCCTTCTCTAACACTTGTAATTGCTAAAATGAACTTAACAAGAGTTTTCATCCCTTAAAGACCCTGTTCCGACCTCAAAATGACATGGTTTAGGGTTCAAAAGTGTAAAAAAAGTCAAAATTGCCCTTACTGAAATTTTTCTGAAAAGCAGTTCTGGCCTCGACCACAAGTCGTGCCATGAGTCGTACCATCAAGTCACTACTCGTGGTTACTTCTCGTGGTCACTTCACCCTTTCTCCTAACTTTCTGAATTTGACCACGACTGGTATACCATGACTGGTACCACCATCCTACAGGTCATAGTGTCAACCGTGGTACCATCCACCCAAACCAATAAGACTTAACCACAACTTCTCACCATGACTCGTTGCTTCATCCTACGAGTCATACCATGACCCTTGACGACTCACTCTGGCACCACTGATATATTCACCACGACTCCTAACCACGAGCCGTACCTTATCACCATGGTTCGTAGGACTACCCGTGACACAACCTCAGGCTCCTAGTTTCCTCAAGACTCGAGTCACGAGTCATAGGTCCTCACCACGACTCGTACCTCGAGTCGTACTGGTGCAAAATTCCAGGTCTTCTGCAGTTTTCGACTTCAACTCCAGGGTCTATTCGTGAGCCCTTCTGAGGTGTTACATTTTCTCATTAAGTCCCAATAGATGTTGGCGGTTCTCTAGACTTTTCACCTTTATTATATATGATATTTTCAAATGGAGTATTCATCTAGGAGCTGGCTCAACTTCTCTTTGAGTCAGGTTTTACTTGGTTATCCGTGTTGGATCTGCATACCATCTACTGAAGTAATTACCACATAGTATGTCTATACATTATGGCCTGTGATTGAATTTAGGTAAGGGGACATGAACCTAGAACATTGCTCAATACTTTTGATAATAACAATATCATTTTGGATGGGGTATCCTAAAATTTTGTTCTAAATTTCTTAGCTGGCCTAACTTTTGAAGTCATTATATAGGAAGTTATAGAGAACTTAGCTAACCACATCACTTTATTTTTAATTGGGATTGAAATATGTTGATACGCTTTCATTAGATTTGGTAAATTTCTTTAATTTAATAGCATAATGGATACAAAAAAGTAAGATATTTTCACTAACAATTACTTTGCCTCTTTGTATTAGGTTGACATGAATCTATCAAAATGCCTAAACTCTAAATGGGATCTACTTTGAAGAAAAATAAACATGCTTATATTCCACTGGGTGACTTAGCAAAGGGATGAAGAAAAAGCTTAAGATCTTTGAGCTCCGTAAGAGTAAGTGTTGGACAAAAAAATCCAATTGGCCAAAGTAAAATTTTAAATGTATCAACTTCTTACCAAAATGAGCTAGCACAGAAAAGCATGTCTATACCTCCTGGTCTTGATACAATTGAAGATGATGTTCCCCCATTGCAAGAAGTTGAAGTGATGCAAGATACTCAGACAAATGAAATAAGTATTTTATCATCTTAAATAGTTATTCTTTTGTTGTTAGTGTGATGAAATCTCTTTTCTATGTCTGACTAAATTAATTTATAGGTTCACATGAATCTGTAAAGGCAAAGAAAGTGAGAGGAAATAACATTTGTAAAACTGTTTCACGACTCAAACCTGGAGAAAAACTGAGAGTCACTTTTTATCAGAATCGAGTTGTTGGCGAGCATTATACCTCATTTGTTAGACACTTGGGTATTTTAGTTCGTGATCGTAATATCTGTCCATTGCGGGTACACTCATGGAAGGACATCGAAAAAGATAAGTTAGAACACATGTGGGATGTAGTTACTGTAACGATTTAAAGTGTTAATTTCTTAAATTTATTCAATCTGAAAGATGCACACAATTGTTGGTTAAATTGTATTTTTCTACTTTGCTTGAAATTTTAAGTTTGATGTTTAATCATACTTGTGAAATATTGCTGGATAAATTGATAGCGACGACATGAATGATCAAAAAGGATATTTCTTGCAACATATGAGAAGGTTATGGAATAATTGGAGAGGATCACTGCACAAGAATATGAAGTCTAAGCCATTTTGTGATGCTCTAGAAGATGTTCCAAAGGAGGTAGAAAAGAGTGTTTGGGAATGGCTGGTTAAGGAGCATTTCTTAAGTGAAAAGTTTAAGGTAAGGCTTCATAACTTCTATGTATTAACATGTTCTTTTTAGCATCTAACCATAATTTTGATGTTGTTTTGTTAATATAGGAAACAAATACAAGAAACTCAATCAATAGGTCTAAGTTGAGAATGCCTCATCGTACGGGCAGTAAGCCTATTAGAGAAATTATTTATGAATTGGTAAGTACATCTTGAAACTCTTTAAGAAGCCTCTTTCATGTTAAAATTATTTCTTTTACCTGTTTATTTTTATGTGAAGGGAGGTAAAGATGGTAAGCCACTAACTATGGATACTATCTTCTTCGAGACTCATAAGAAGGATAACAAGCTTATCGAATCAAAAACAAATGCAAAATATGTATGTTTATTGATAAATTCTTTCTATGTCATTTAACTTTATTTGTTTGTACAATTTTATATTTTCTTATATTGTATAGGTTGAAATCGAAAAATTGGTTCAATCTGAATCGTGACTTACAAATATTGAGATCATAGAAAAGTGCTTTGGGCCACAACGTAAGAGTCATGTAGTTGGATTTGGTGGTGGGATAACCACTAAGGATTTGAAAGGCGGTAACTCTTCAAAGGCTGCATTGTTAGATAAGTTGAAATGCAAGTGAAAAAGAAAATGAATCACTAAAAAGACGCATGGATGAGTTGGAGAATAAATGTGAGCGCATGGATGAGCTAGAGAGTAAATATGAACGGCTTGCAAGTGCAGTGTTTGGTTAGCCTTCATCACCACCATCTTCAAGTGATCAGTAGATTGAACTATTAACAGGTTAGTAGATTGAATTTCTTGTTTTCTCTATAATGAAGTTATTACAATGTCATCTCTTTAATCAATGATGTGTAACAATCTCTATACTGCACTTCTTACCTAAACCTCTAATAGCAATCTTGATATGGTGTACTAATTTTCATACTCAATGTCTTACTAGTTATAATCAAATATATTCTCTGACATGATGAGCTCATACACCAATCTCGATAACGGATAACTAACTAGAAAGTATGCCCTGCTATGCTAGATCTACCAATTAAGTCGTGAATGTGTGATGCACTAGCTTACCTTGAATTACTAAATAAGAGATTATTTATTGAGATGTAAAATATGTGTACTTTATGCTTTTTGTTTCCTTTTCTTCCCTCTTGTTAGGAGAAATCCTAGTGGATAAAATACCTTGTTACTAATTTATTGAAAGTTTTAATTTGTTCTTCATTTCGAATTATGGTGATCCCAGATTCTAGTTGAGTTTTTATAAGTTAGGTAGCGTCACTCTAGTTTCTAGGTGAATTGAGATCGATTTGCTACTTTTCATCTGAATAATAATGTGGTGTGCTTTGATGTGCATTGTAAGAGGAAAAGGAGAAAGTAGTACCTATAGTGTACATGATGATACATAAAGGGCTTGAATTATTTTGTGAGTTGAATAGACCTTTAGCTGCTCCTATTTCCCCCAAATCTCCTCCTTTTCCTTACAATTATTAGGAGCCTACATGTTATTCAGATACCAAGAGAAATCCTATACAACAGTCCCACCAATCTTTGAGTCTATCAATAAATCACGTAACATCAAGTCACCAATTCTCAAACGTGAAATATGATTTTGATGTTTCCCAATTCCCACAATGAAGTAACAGTGGGGAGTGATCTGAGTTTACTCTATGTAGTATAGAGTATAGACTGCTTGATCATCTTGAATTTTACATCCCAATATTTAGATATTAAATATCTATGAAGTCTAGCTACAGCTGTATGGTTCACTCCTCTTTTCCATGTGTATTTCCCTCCTATCAAATTCAAATCCACTAGCCCCATATCTTCAATGAAATCATACAAATCTGTCATTGATTTTTTATTCTGGTCCCCTTCTTCCTTTCAGATAAGAGTCTAGTAGTGTTAAATACCCCACAAAGTATCCAAGGCCTATTTAACAGACCTTTAGATGCTCCTATTTCCCCAAGTCTCCTCCTTTATCTTACAATTATTAGGAGTGTACACGTTATTCAGATATCAAGAGAAATCTTGAGTCTTTCCCGTGACTGAGGAAAGAATTTTTTTTCATATTCTTGTGTGGTCAATGCTATGTTGAAACAGTTGTTACTTAAAAAGTCAAATGGATAAACATCAATTTTTCTGGACGTATTTGTTTTGAAATTTGATTTCCCTTCTTCCAAAGCCTAATATCTGTGATAAATTTAGGTCATTTCAGAACAAGTTTGTGAAATTACCTGAAAACTGTCTTGTGACCTTTTAGTGCTATGCTTTAAGAGATCTTATGTGCTACCTATAGTAGCATGGGTGCTTGGGAAAGGAAGATGTCACAAAAGGCAAAGATGCAGAAACAGATGCTTTTGCATCTTAATTCCCGCACTTCATTTCTTTTTGTTAAGAATTGGTTCTAACTGGAGTACCTGAAAATTCTTTTTCTGTTACACACAATTAGTCAAAGTTAGGTAACTGACTAGTGAATCAAGAGATATTTGTACATTTAATTTCTGATCCCTTTCCAGTTTTCTCTCTAAGCTGTGTATTTGGGTGAATGCTCTTCATTCATGAATTCCATATTTCTTGTCCTTTATAACTTTCTGCCACTTTCCAAAATGGAACTTTTCCTTTCAAAATTTCCATTCCTAATGAAACTGACTTCTCATGGTCTTTTCAACACAACTAGGAATGGGGAAAAATGACATCAAATATGTAGAAATTCTATCCAATACACTATTGATTAATGTGAGCCTCCCAATAAAGGATAGTACAATTTTTTCCAGGGGCTAGCTTCTTGCACATCTATCTTAGCAGTTAATTCACATTGGACTATCGAATAGATATATGAGTTACTATTCATGTATTTTTTTAGAAACTTTACCATATTGTCCTTGGAGGATCTTTGTTAAGCTTTGATTAGAATTGGAGAGAGAATTTAACATATTGATTTTGCATGAAGAACCTAAATTATGCTTAAGGAAAGTTAAAGCATATACTTTATCTGGTGACTTAGTCTTGCCAAATTTTGGCTGCAGAGTACTGATCTGAAGTTTGCTTTAGCTTTTTCTAGTGTCTTAGACTTGAAAAATGTTGGTTGCAGAGTACTGATCTAAAGTTACTTAATTCTTAGTATGGAAGAGTTGTTTTAGAAAGGGGGAAGATGGGACAGTGTAATGTGGGACAAAGGGGAGTAAATGGAAGCTCAAAGACTTTGTATCTCTCAGTTGGCTCAGCAGCAACATGCATCAACCAATAAGAGTTGAAACTATTGAATAGAAAAGGTGATCCATTTAGTAAAAATTGAGCACCTCTTGTTCTAACAAAATCTACATTATTAACATTTTCTAGATTCCTAGCTTCTATGTTATAGCTAAGAGGAGGAGGAGGTAGAGCAAGGCAAAGAATGAGCTAATTGGTCTACTAAAAGAAGCCATTAATTAATTTGTTAGAACAATGTATATAGTGAGCTTCTAAAATGGAATGAAAGACTTGAGTAGCCAAGATATGTTTGTAGGGCTATTTATAGTTATTTAGAGCTTACTAAAAGTAGAAAAAAAACTGAAGTTGGAGTAATTAGGAGGATTTTCAGGAAGAAAATCCAATATTTGGTTTTATAAATTTGGAAAAAAATGAATTCTTTATATTTGATTTCAAGCTTTTGTATGGAAAGCTGACGGAAGGTGAAAGTTCAGTTGAAGGAAAAAGGGACGAAAAATAAATATAGAGAATTATTAATCAGAAGAATGAAATAATTACAGAAGGGGAAATAGAGGTGATATGAAATATGGGTGATATCTTCTCCATATGCCTAGTTTTAATAAGTTCATGATAGGAACTTGAATGTCCGATGGAAGGTTGAAGAGATTATAATTAATAGAACCTATGCATTTATCCAGCATGATCTGAAGCCAAGAAATGTTGAAATGATCAAATTATAATTAGGAGGCAATGCACGTGAAGTTGGGAGTAGGGGAATAGAGACGGAGAAAGACTTTTTCATTAAGAGAATTCAAAATATAGAAGTAGTTGTTGCCCCTCTCCACAGGAAAGTTCTGCATACACTATCTATCAACTTCCATATCTTCTTTGGCAATATGAAGATCTGACTCCAATACGTCTGCATATAAACTGTCAAATTTTAAACCAGAGGTGGGTTATGTTGTTAATGACTGCAAGATTCAAGTAGTTGAGGAGCAAAATGTACCTAAACATTCTGTACGTGGCACTATAGTGCATGGCCAGGCTTTATTTCATAATAAATACACAGAAGCCACAAATTGAACCACAATGTAAAATGGAAATAGGATCAAGCAAGTAGATGAATAGGTTGTCTCTTAACATTTACATGCTTGTATGTTTAAATATATGTTGTCACAGTTAAATATAAAGCTACCAGGTGCAGCATACTAAAAGAGTTGTGTTATTATTGATTTCTCTTATTCAATAGATAGATAGATAAAAAGTTCTATAGTCAAAGTCTCAACAAAGATGAGCAATTTGATGTTTATTATACTTGGCCACACCTTTAATGTACAGAGTGTACTGTCTTGTTTTCAGACTGGAAGGTTTCTCAGTTCTTTGATGGTTCTCCTAGGCTCTACAAAGCATGGTAATGTAATTTCCCCTTTTAATTTGATAAGATTTTCTTTGAGAGTTTATTCTTTGATACAGAGCAGACATAAACTTATTTTTTTATAGCTTAAGAATTTGAATATGAAGAATCTACCGTTCAAGAAAATAAGGAGTAAGTTGAAGTTCTATAGGCCTTTTATTTTGTTAGGGGTAGTTAAAGATGATATTTTATGTATTTATGTTGCATTTTTTTTCCTTTTCAGGAGTTGATAAAGATGATCTCATAAAACTTGGATGTGGTATATTTTTCTTTAATTCTTTATATTAATAATGATGTTTTATATGAATTTAATTATTTAGTATATTTTTGGATGTGTATAAAATTATTATTATTATTTAGTACTATAAATTTTTTTATAATAGCAAATGAAAATGTGGTCTTTGAAACTCTTTTACGATTGGCTTATTAAATATTGAAATGACCATTAACGAAGGGAAGTTTGGTTGTTAAACGCATTGGTATTGGAACTAAAATACCATTAACGAAAGAAATTTTGGTCGTTAAAAGTAGTTTAGTTAGTTAAATTTGTTTTCCTTAAAGATTCATTAATGACCAGATGATAAATTAGCAAAGGGAAAATCCGGTCACTAAAAAGGACATTTAACAACCGAAATATATGTTGTTGTTAAATATTCTTTTAATGACCGGATTGCAATCCGGTTGTTTACTTTTAACTTCAAGGCCAATAATGACCGGCGACGACTGGATTTTTACCGGTTGTTAATGGCCATTAGTGACCAGATTTGGACATTTGATGACCAAATTGTTAACTTTTAACGTCAAGGCCAATAATGACCGGCGACGACTGGATTTTTACCGGTCGTTAATGGCCATTAGTGACCAGATTTGGACATTTAACAACCAAATTTCCCCTCACTAAAGACTTTTTTTTTGTAGTGCCCCCCCCCCCCAATGCACCAACCTGAATTTTTTTCTTCTGGAGTTTAACACCTGACGCCGCATGCTAGGTATTTCGCCCCAAACTTGAATTTTTTTAAAGATTTTTCCCCTGCTCATTCACCTCAAATGCTAAGTTTGTCTCTACAAAAACAAAAAAAAGTTAGAAAGATGAGCTGCCTCCCATCAAGCGCCTCAGTTATAGTCATGGCATGACATTCACAGGTTGCCTCCCGTGCAGTGCCTGATTTAACATCTCGACGGATGCAAGATTTCTCAGTCCTTCACTTGAGTGATATGGTTTGTATCCTGACTTTCTGAGTTTTCATGCAAGACATGTTGTTCAACCGCCTATTTATACCCTCCAAGCTCCACCATTGGTCTCATTGTAAAGTCCTCATAACGGGGTGACAACCTTGCCGCTCTGAACACATCAAAGACCACCTCTTGGCCGTCCACAGTCATTGACATCTTCTCTAAATTTACCTTGATCACTGCATCTGCAGTGGCTAAGAATCCTCTTCCCAAAATGATGGGACATGCTTTGTCAGCTTCATAGTCCAAGATTATAAAGTCCATCGATAGGATGAATGGTCCCACTTTAATCAATACATCTTCAATCACACCATTAGGATAAGCAAGGGACCTGTCGGCTAACTGCAATGTCACTGTGATGGGGCGTGGTTCACCTAATCCAAAAGTTCTGAACAAGGATGCAGACATCAAATTAATTCTTGCACCCAAGTCACACAGTATGGAACCAACTTCTCTGCTCCCAATGAACACTAGAATAGTGAATCTCCCAAGATCTTTCAGCTTTTTTAGAATCTTATTTTGCACCTAGGAAGTGCACTCTTTCGTAAGAGCTACAATCTCAAACTCCATGAACCTTCTTTTATTTTCCATGATATCCTTCAGATACCTGGAATATTTCAGAACCTCCTACTAAATCTCAACCAATGGTAGATTCACATGTACCTATTTCAAAACATCAAGAAATTTCTTACAAGTTGTGTCCTCCTTCTGCTTCTTGAATCTTTGTGGGAATGGAGGAGGTGGTCTAGCTTCTACTACTTTTGGACTTGAAGTTCTTGACTCACCAACCTCATACTTGGACCTCACAACTTTCTCTTTATCTACTTTATCAACTCTAGGGATCACCTCACCCAAATCTTTTCCATAACGCAAATAGATTGCGCTCACATTCTCCTTGGGGTTTTTCTTGGGGTTACTCGAAAGTGCCCCTTGGGGTCTGTTAGTCTGCTAAAGAGCCAATTGCCCCATCTACCTTTCTAACTCATGGATGGACTTCTGCATCTTAATAATCACCTGAGTCTTCTAAACCATCCGCTACTTCACATATCCTTTAAAGAACTGCCCTGCTGTTGGTCCTGCGGTCTTTGAAAGTTGTTCTAAGGTATTTGGAAATTCTAGTTCCCTCCCTATGAGGGATTAACTGCTTACCCCTGGTTGTAACCATTTCCTGCAAACCCTCCACCACGACCTTGTTGACCCACGAGATAAATAGACTGTGGGTTTACAAGGCAACCTAAATAAGCATGACCTTCTCCATACACCTCACATGATGGTGGTGGCGTCTAAACTTGCTAAACCTAGTTCACTTGGCTTACAACTTATGTGGTCACTAACTTATTGATCACTGTAATACCTCAAAAGTTCCTAAGACTAGATGAGAGGAACGGAAATAAGTTCAGCAAAAGAATATGTATTCTTACCTCAAAAAGACTCGCGGTGAGAACTAATGGATCGTGAGAGGAGTCGTAGTAAGATGCTGAAGTTGGATGCCCAGACCATGAGTAACACCATGAGTCGTGGTGCGTGGGTATGACTCATGGTCAAGAGTCATGGTGAGGCATAGGGAAATACAAAGTAGGAAAGGACGGATTGTTGTATGACTCATTGCGGGAAATAAAGAGTAGTGATAAGGGTTGTGGTTTGGAGGTTTGGTGTATGGATGTTTTGTCATGGGTGGTGTTACGACCCATGGTAAGTAACCATGAGTCATGGTTTATAACCTATGGAAAAATATAGAGAAGGTAAGAATTGAGGCTCAGTGACAACGAAAGGTGTTATTACTCATGATGACATGTAACGACTTGTAGCAGGCGTCCATGATGTGATCTTCAGGAACCAGTCTTATGACCAGTGGTGACAACGGAAGGTGATCATGAGTCTTCACTTTATGGTATGACTCATGGTGAGAGTTGTGATGACTGGCAGTGCCTATTTTTCAAAATTTTCATTAAGGGCATTTTCGTAAATCATAAGCTCCTAGGTCCTAAATTACATCATTTTAATCCCTAAAAGAAGTGAATTAAGGGAGTTTAACCTATTCTAATTCATTCAACTCCCATGCGTGCAAGGTCAGAGGGTTCCATTGAAGATCAAACTTAGAATCCTCCAATTCTCCACCAAATCTCTTGGGTTTTCAAAGTCAAGTTAAGAATCAGTTTACCCAGGTATGTAGGGCCATGAATGAGATTTTTTTTCACTCTCATGCTAAAATTTCTCCTCAAGTTCATGAATTCAAGTGTTAATTCAAATGCGTGATTCTATGGGATTTTATCCCAATTTCATGAAATTCTCTATGATTTCATTATGGGTCAGTTCCCTTCATGTTCCAAAGAATAATATAAGATATATGGGCATATTTTACACCTATTTTGATATTAATTCATGATTTTAAATTTTAGAAAATTATGCCTAATTATGCAAGCTTCATGAAAAGTCAAGTGTATGATTCTATTATGATGTTGATTCTTCTAAGCCTAAATTTATGATTTATGATTTATGATATGATTTCTTACAAGTACTCTTCATGAATTTATGAATCACAAGTATGGTGATCTTCTCAAGCATGTATGCTCTTCATGATTCATGAGTTTATGATTTTGGCCGACTCATGGGCCTTTATTTTCTTGCTAATCATGTATATCAAGTATGATCATGCATGTTATGATTTAACTATCCATGAATGTTATGTATGATTTCACGATAAATATATGATCCATCATGTGCATGTTTTTAGGAGCAATATCTAGCACCGAGTAGGTCAGGCGTCCAGGTAAACTCCATGGTTTCAGAACTACATTTTACCATAGGTATATATTCATGGACTCTAGGTGGGTCCCTATTAGTGATAGGACGCTATTTACGTGCCTTGCCTGGAAAGCCTGGGATAGCTCTGCCCACTTGAGCAAGATAGTGGGGGCATCATGTAAGCTCTATCATGATGGTGTTAGTTAAAATGAGTCCTCCCATCGTTTCTTATGTTTTATGCATGGTCACGATTATGATACTTTGGATCAAGTTATGTTTTATAATATTTTTATCATGATTACGATTATGACTAGTTTATGAATAGTTTTGAAAATGCTGAGCATCATGTTTATGTTATGATTATCGTTTCATGTTTTGAGATGCCCAACTCTTATGTATTTTATTAATATGTTTTACTTTCCTTTCATACTTAGTACATTCAAAGTACTGACCGCATACTCTATGCCATATCATTTCATGATACTGGTCCGAGAGATTAGACTTAGTCACACCATTAGTCCTGCTTCTATATCAGTTCAGTTTAGCCAGTGTTGGTGAATCCTCACCTTTTGAGGACATTCAATTTAGTTTGTTGTTTTTTTTTATTTTAGTTGTAGACTTTTGTCGAACTAGTTGGGGATGCTATCCCATCAGCTCATCAATTATATTAGAGGCTTTTCAGATAATATGTAGAAACTTAGCTTGTCAGTGTTGACTAAACTTATGATTATTATATATGTAGACTTCCTCTTATTCATGTTCAGTTTATCAATTTTCGCTAGTTTATGCTCTTTAGACACTATGCCATGCCATGGGTCGACTTGAAGTCATTCGTGGTTCTAGGTTCCGTGTCCTGATCTAAGGTCTCAGCTTGGATCGTGACAAACTCGGCATCCGAGCCTTTGGTTTCAGTGTGTCCTAAGGTGTCTGAAAGTCGCGTTAAGTAGAGTTTTTTTCATGGGTGTGAAGCGCGCCACACTTATGGGGGAGAAGCTACAAGATGTTTTAGGAAATTCTCCTTATTTCATGATCTATGTCGTGCAATGAAATATCTCTCTATTCTTCTAACTCGTGCTATATGCGTTTGCAGAATCATGCCTCCATACCGTATGAATGGAAGAATGAATGGGAACGGAAATGGCCATGAAGATGATAATGGGAATGAGCATCAGCAGGCCTCGCTAGCATTACCAGGTCGTTTGCCTAAGCAGGTCTCTTATGCCAAGTTTAGGGCAGCTTTCTGTTCTTGGCTCAGGCGTTGACCTCTTAGGTTAATCAGCAGGCAGTGGCTCTTGTTCCCCAAAATGGGAACGCAGCGGTGGCTCGATTTGGGGATTTCCTCAGGATGAATACTCCTGAGTATCATGGGTCGAGAGTGGATAAGGACCCACATGAGTTTCTGGAAGAGACACAGAGGATCACCCAGATTATAGGGATGAGAGGAGAAGAGAATGAAGACTTAGCCTCTTATCAATTTACGGGGGTTGCTTATATTTGGTACCGTCAGTGGAGTTACGGTAGAGAATTGGGCGCAGTTTCCATGAGTTGGGAGGAGTTTATGACAGCCTTCCTGGACAAATTCTTCCCTAGGGAGTTGAGGGAGGGAAATGTGGCGGAGTTTTTCAAGTTGAGGAAAAATAATATGACTGTCCAAGAGTACGCCTTGGAGTTCACCCGGCTGTCCAAATATGCGAGGAAGATGTTTGCAGGTCAGAGAGCCCATATGAACAAGTTTGTGTATGGGTGTCAGATTCGATGGTCAAGGAGTGTAGGAGCGCAATGTTGAACAGTGATCTTGATTTATTTCCATTGGTGATATACGCATAGCAGATTCAGGCAGATCAGATGAGGTAAAGGGCAAGAGAGGCCAAGAAGGCCAGTACAGGTAGCTTTAGGTTTTCCCAGCAGAAGTCCAGTGGCAAATATCATCAGTAGTCCCACCAAAGGTCATCGACCCCGGTGCCATCATCAGTCAGTATCTCATCTAGACATCGGGGTGATCAGAGAAGCAGTGCATCAGGTTCACGGGGATAGAGGGACACGTCGATAGACCACACCTTTCCAATCTACGAAAAATATGGTAAGAACCACATAGAAGAGTGCCTAGTCGGATAAGATATTTGCTTCGAGTGTGGGAAACCCGGGCAAATGCGCAGGGAGTGTCCTTTGGCTACGCAGGGCGATGGAAGAGGTCGTGCTTAGACTACCAGTTCAAAAGCAGCTCCAGTAGCACGTCCTTCTCAACAGGGTGCATCCACTAGTGCAGGTCGTGGATAGTGTCAGAATTGGTTTTATGCCCTCTCATCACGTCAGGAGTAGGAGGTGTCTCTAGATGTAGTCACTGGTATGTTGTGAGTATTTCATATTGATGTGTATTCACTGTTAGATCCAGGGGCTACTTTATCTTTTGTGACTCCTTATATTGCCATTAGTTTTGGAGTTAGTCCCGAAATCCTATCAGAACCATTCTTAGTCTCTACTTCAGTCGGTGACTCAATTATAGCACGATGGGTATACATGAATTGCCCTGTCACTGTCCTTCAGAAAGTCACCTCAGCCGATCTAGTAGAGTTAGACATTACATATTTTAATGTTATCTTTGGTATGGATTGGTTGCATGCATGTTATGCGTCATTGAATTGTAGAACCCATACGGTAGAGTTTCGGTTTGCGGGTGAGCCAGTCCTAGAATGGAAGGGTAGTTTAGTTGTGCCTGTAGGTCACTTTGTTTCCTTCCTTAAGGCTAGAAAGATGATTTTCAAGGGTTGCATTTACCATTTAGTTCGGGTTAAGGATGCAACGTTCGAAACCCCAACTCTTCAGCCAATTTCTATAGTGTGTAGGTATCCAGAGGTTTTCCCAAATGATCTACCAGGGGTCCCTCCTAAGTGGGAGATTGAGTTTGGTATTGACCTTATTCTCGATACGCAGCCTATATACATTCCTCCATACATAATGGCTCCAGCCGAGCTGAAGGAGTTGAAGGATCTCTAGATAAGGGATTCATCAAACCTAGCAAGTGTCTGTGGGGTGCACTGGTTCTCTTTATTCAGGAAAAGGATAGGTCTCTTCTAATGTGCATTAACTATCGACAGTTGAGCAAGGTTACAATCAAGAACAAGTATCCCCTCCCCAGAATTGATGACTTGTTTGACCAACTTTAAGGTGCTAAGTGCTTCTCAAAGATAGACCTCAGATCTGGGCATCATTAGCTTAGAGTTAAGGAAAGTGACATCTCGAAGACACCTTTCAAGACTCAATATGGTCAATATGAGTTTGTAGTTATTCTTTTGGACTAACGAATGCTTTTGCAACTTTTATGAATTTGATGAATAGGGTATTCAAGCCATATTTGGACATGTTCGTGATTGTCTTCATAGACGACATCCTCATATACTCTCGGAGCGAGGAGGAGCATGCCTCTCATTTGAGGATTGTGCTACAGACTCTCAAGGATCGCCAACTGTTTGCTAAATTCAACAACTGTGAGTTTTGATTGGACTCAGTAGCATTTTAGGCCACGTGATGTCAAGTGAGGGTGTGCAGGTGGACTCTCAAAAGATAGAAGCTGTAAAGAATTGGCCAAGACTGGTTGGTGCTTCGAATATCAGGAGTTTCTTGGGTTTAGTTGGATATTATAGGAGGTTTGCTGAAGAATTTTCATTAATTGCAGCACCATTGACTAAGTTGACCCAGAAGAAAATCAAATTTCAATGGTCGGACACCTGTTAGAAGAGTTTTCAGGAGTTAAAGACTCGACTCACTTCGGTCCCAGTGTTGACCCTACCCGAGGGTATAGATGGATTTGTTGTGTATTGTGATGCCTCTAGGGTTGGTCTTGGGTGTGTGTTTATGCAACATGGTAAGGTCATTGTGTATGCCTCTAGACAACTTAAGACTCATGAGAATAATTATCCGATGAATGACCTGGAATTGGAAGTGGTGGTGTTCGCATTGAAGATTTGGAGGAACTATTTGTATGGGGTCCATGTGAATATGTTTATGGACCACAAGAGCCTATAGTATGTGTTCACCTAGAAAGATTTGAATTTGCGACAAAGGAGATGGTTAGAGCTGCTCAAGGACTATGAAATGAGTGTCCTTTATCATCTGAGAAAGGACAATGTATTGGGGATGCCCTTAGTAGGCTATCCATGGAGAGTGTTTCACATGTATATGATGGCAAGAAGGAGTTGGTGAAGGATGTGCATTGACTTGCGCGGTTAGGGGTTCTCCTTGTGGATTGTACAGATGGTGGTGTCATTGTTCAAAATGGTGTTACACTCCATAAATCTTCATAATACGACTATTGTGTGCATAAGTATATTGAGAATTATAGCATACCATACACTTTGGAGAAGGCCCGGGGGGTAAACGCATGAGCGTGTTGTCAAACGGATGGGAGGATGAGACTGGGAGGCCGGTGCGCTGGGTGTCACATCGTGTAGCCTGCCCTAGCGTAGACAGTGGCTCATCGTACCCCTAATGCAGTGCGATGGGGGGTGTGACGCACACCCCTCGGCCACCGCCCAACTATATATAAACCCTTCTTAGTTAAATTAAGTCATTAGATAAAAGTTCCCTTGGCTAAAACATAGAACCCACGCCATTGTTATACAATTTCTATCAAATTACGCTATCAAACTCCGTCCAAACACAAATTAAATTCGGGTAACGAGTTCTAGTCCTACGATAAGCATCACTGCAGAGTTATTTCATGAAAATTTGCTCCGTGAGCTGGAACCTCGCCGAGAAAAGGTTGCCGAATTTACTTTAAATTGAGTCCTAAGCGGCTACAGGCGATAGGTAAGCAATTCTATCTTCTAAATTCTCGAGAATTGGCAAGTTTTCGGCTAAATTAATCAAAGTTGAAGTTAAAGTTGATTCTGTTGGAAGATATTGTTGTTTGTTGATTACTAATATTGAAATAGTCTCGTTTTCTCAACGTGAGGTTGTAAATTGATGAAATTACTAACTTTGGGTTGGAATTGCTCGAGCGTCTAGAAATTATCGAATAAGGCTTGTTAACGCTATCCTTCAGCAAGTTACATTCATCATAAATTTAATACGACCTGTATACCTATAGTACTCCAAAGTAACCCTATCGTGGTCAGTTGCTACAAATAGAATTGAGATGACATCGATGACATAGTAACCCTCGTCAGAATTAACCCTAGTAGCTTGGTATCTGCATACAATGTTTGGGTTGGTGAATGTTTTGTTTTCTATGGGGTTATGCTCGCAGGAGTAATATGATGTCCGAAGGGACCAGATTGAGGCCATGAGGGTCGTATTGAGGTACCCATCTGCTCACAAGAGCAATATGATGTTCGATGGGACTAGATTGAATTAACGTCTAGTCACCTCCAGACTCATCTATGCTGCAATGGCATCACTACCCTCAGACAAGCGAAGGCTCGTGGTCAAGTTACAGGAGCCCAGATGGCTCAGATACAGTTATAGGAGCCCAAACGGCTCAGATACAGTTATAGGAGCCTAGACGACTCAGATATAGAACAGGAGCCTAGATGGCTCAGATATAGTTACAGGAGCCCAGAAGGCTTAGATAAAAATATAGGAGCCCAGACGGCTCAGACACAAACACAACTACAAGAGCCTAGACGAGTCAACCCAGGAACAGGAGCATATTAGGCTCGGATACAGTTTCAGAGGATGAGTACTCCCGAGTTACAGCATGCTTACAAACCTTTAGTAGTCCAAATATGAGAAGTGTACATTGTTTGTATTTGTCGGGGCTTATGGGGGCCTAAGTAGGTTATTCTGTGTTGATTGTACCTTCTAGGCTTATGGGGGCCTGGTTAGTTTCTTGTTTGTGCTTATACTTGCTAGTTATATTTCGTATTGTGAAGCTATTCATGTTAAATTCTTATCCTTCTTATTGATTACTTTCAGTCCTTCTATTAGCTTTACTCAGCTTTTATTTCTGCCTTACAAACTCAATACATATTATACTGATGCCCATCTTTGGGGCACTGTATTACTTGCCTGCAGGTACAGTCAAACGTGATCCAAGACTTTTAGCTGCCAATCAGAGGCCACAGTTCAATCAGCTCCTTTACTTCGGAGTTTATAGTTAGAGAAGGTTTGTTGTTTTGTTGTTATAGTTTTGGGATGTTGGAGCCCTGTCCCGATCATTATTCCACTCTTAGAGGTTTGCAGGCTACAGTTGTTCAATTATCAGTTGTTGTTGGCCATGTGGGGCCTATGTATATTATGTTTTGCATGGTGGCCGTGTGGGGTCTAATTTAGCTATTAATTGGCAACGTTGTCGGCTATAGCTTGTGTGACTGCCTGTTTTCCTTCAGTCATAACTAGAAAGTATGGTGGTCTTGCTGGCCCGCATAGGATCCCTTTTATCGTCTTGTTGTTGGGTTAACTATTTTATTTCACAGGTGTTGCATGGAGTTGTTGGCTCGGGGCTGTGTTTAAAGCCGAGATATAGCTCATTGTATTCTTGATTTCTATTTGCTAGCAAGTAGCAGAGGTGCCTATGCCTAGCCAGGTCAGTCCAGGTCCCAGGTTGGCACTAGGTGCCAGTCATGCCTCCCAAGGTGAGGCGTGCCAAACTTGGTATCAGAGTAGGTCGTATCCCAGGGAGTCTGCAAGCCGTGTTGAGTAGAGTTTTGAACTGGATCGACTGATTAGTGGGAGAGTTTGTGACCGACATATAACCACGTGAGCTAGACGTGGAGTCCGATGTATACATCTCACCGGTAGGATCCAATATAACTTGCCAGGGTATTAAGGCATGAACTGAGTGATCACAAGAGTCTGGGGCAAATTAGGACAAATAATACTGTAACCTACACTGGCAACGTAGTTCTATATCTTGCCACGTGCACCACATTCTATAAGCAGGAGGCTACGAGTCATAATAGTGTGGTTACCCTCCTTTCTCCTCCAGTCGTGCTATAGAATTGTGTTGTATAGGGTAACTCCCTAAGCTTACATTATTCTATCTATTAACAGAGAAATTTCCGGCGCACGATAGACCACGTCTGGTTTGGAGCTACATGCCGCAGCAGGAGAGGGCACTATCGAGGGCCCCAGTTGGAGTCGGCCCGATCTGAGGGCAATAGGGAGACATCACCTCAATCTCCCCAACATTTTTTGCCCCATCAGGATCCCTCCAGAGCAATAGATATACCAGTGCCACCTCCAGCCATTCTTGTGCCATCAGATCAGGATATTAGGAGCGCAGTTTATATGTTAGTTTAGATGATGGCTACCCAGCGTCAGCCTTAGCCAATAATACCATCCATTGTCGAAACCATTGAGGGGCCCGGGAGTTTGAGGGTTCGTGACTTCTTTTCTTTGAGTCCTCCGCAGTTTACAAGAACTGATCAAAGGGAGGACCCCTAGAACTTCATTGACCAGCTACAGAGGATATTCAGGGTCATGCATGCCTCGTCCATAGAATCAATTAAGTTAGCAGTGTTTCAACAGCGAGAGGTAGCAGTTTTATGGTACGAGATTTGGGAAAGATCCCGAGGCAGAGATGTACCCCCACCTACGTGGCCTAGCTTCTCTGAGGCTTTCATAGACCACTACTTCCCCAAAAGGTCCGGTAGGCCATAGTAGAGCAGGTTTTACATCTGGAGTAGGCCAGAATGAGTGTCAGAGAATATGCATTAAGATTTGATTCCTTAGCTAGATATGCATCTACATTTGTTGATACCATGCCAGCCAGAGTACACCGGTTTATTATGGGACTTGCACCAGAATATGTGGAATCGTGTATCACAGCCACGTTATGGGAGGATATGGATATCTCACGAATCCAGGACTTTGCTCAAAACATAGAGGAGATTAGGCAACGTCAATACGCGGTTGATAGAGCAGGTCAGGAGCAGCGTCACAGGGCTAGACCCACAGACTTTCAGGGTGGGCCTAGGCCTCATTTATTAGGTAGGCCACCTAGGCTCCCATTTCAGCAGTAGCAGGGAAGCAGATCAAATCATCGTGGACAGTTAGGTCCCTGTGAAAGTTCACGAGTGTCAGGCTCACAGCAGCAGAGGGGTCCAGATCAGATAGGCCCAGCGGTACCATGTTGCAGTACCTGTCATAGGCCATATATGGGGAGGTGCAAGTATGGTTCCACCTCTTCTTATTCCTGTGGATAGGAGGGACATATAATGAGGGATTGTTCGACTAGACACTAGGGTGGTTGGAACCAGCAGAATAGATCCTCAGCAGGTTCATATGTCCCAGCACCTTCTGTAGGGCACAGGCCCTCAGCTCCATCCAATATAGGTTGAGGTAGATCAGGGGCATCAAGTTCAGGTGGAGGTCAGAATCGCACTATGCACTACTGGGACGATAGGAGTTAGAGTCGTCACCCGATGTTGTGACAGGTATGCTGGATATTTGTTCTCACTTAGTTTGTGCTCTAATATATGCTGGTTCCACTCTATCTTATGTTACTCCACTAGTGGCCCGGAAGTTCGGTATAACACCAGAGTTACTTCAGTGACTTTTCTCGGTGTTTACACCCGTCGGTGACTCTATTGTCATAAAAAGAATTTACCGGGGTTGTACAGTAGAGATTGTTGGTCACCAGAGTTTAGCAGATTTAGTGGAGCTGGAAATGATTAATTTGGATGTAATTATGGGTATGGATTAGCTGGCACCCTGTTAACCCACTATAGAGTGTTGGACCAGAACTGTCCAATTTTTCTTTCTAGGGGAGGTAGTACGAGAGTGGAAAGGTAATGCAGCTACACCAAAAGGTAGGTTCATATCCTATCTTCAGGAAAGAAAGTTGATAGGGAAAGGCTATATTTACCATATTGTTAGGGTTTGGGATATGCAAGCAGAATCCCCGACTCTTCAGTCCATCCCAGCGGTCAGTGAGTTTCCAGATGAGCTTCCTTGTATTCCCCCAGAGTGTGAAATCGATTTCTCCATCGACTTGCTACTAGTCACTCAATCTATATCCATCCCTCCGTACCACATGTCTCCCACCGATTCGAAAGAATTGAAAGAATAGTTGAAAGACTTGTAAGAAAAGGGTTTTATCAGGCCTAGTACTTCACCGTGGGTTGAGCCAGTTCTGTTTGTGAGGAAGAAAGATGACTCCCTACGCATGTGTATCGATTATCAACAGTTGAATAAAGTCACCATTAAGAATAAATACCCTCTTCCAAGGATAGATGATTTATTTGACCAGCTGCAAGAGGCGAAATATTTCTCCAAAATTGATTTGAGATCCGGGTACCACCTGGTTTGAGTTCGGGAGGAAGATATCCAGAAGACAGCTTTCAAGACCAGGTATGGTCATTTCAAGTTCTTAGTTATGTCCTTCAGGTTGACAAATGCACCAGCAGTGTTCATGGACCTAATGAATAGTATCTTTAAGCCATACATAGATCTGTTTGTGATAGTGTTCATTGACGATATTTTGGTGTACTCCCTCTCAGAAGCAGAACACGGAGATTATTTGCAATCAGTACTCTAGATCCTCAAAGACCGCTAATTATAGGCAAAGTTCTCTAATTGTGAGTTTTGGTTGAATTCCATAGCTTTCTTGGGCCATATTGTGTCAAAGGCGAGTATTCAGGTTGACTCACAGAAAATCGAAGCAGTTAAGACATGGCCTAGACCTACAACTCCAACTGAAGTTCACAGATTTCTAAGGTTATCCTAGTACTACAAAAGATTTGTGGAAGGATTTTCTACCCTATCAGCTCCGTTGACCATGTTGACTCAACAAGCAGCCAAATTTCACTGGACCGGGGCTTGTGAGCGGAGTTTCCAAGAGTTGAAAAATAGATTAACATCTGCACCAGTATTGGACTTACCAAAGGGTTCAGAGGATTAGGTTGTATACTGTGACGCTTCAGGCACTGGGTTAGGATATGTTCTGATGTAGTATGGCAAGGTAATTGCCTACACTTCAAGGCAGCTAAGAAAGCATGAAAAGAACTACCCCACCCATGATTTGAAGTTTGCTGCAGTGTTCATGCCTTAAAAATATGGCGGCATTATTTATATGTCATGCACATGGATATTTTTACTGATCATAAAAGTCTCCAGTACATTTTCACACAGAAAGAGATGAATTTGCGATAGCGCTGTTGGCTAGAATAGTTGAAAGGCTAATATTATAGCTGACACCCTTAGTCGTAGATCCATGGCAGCTTAGCACATCTGAGGCCAGAACAATGGGAAATGGCTCAAGAATTGCACCGACTAGCCAGCTTAGCAGTTCGGGTAGTGGATTCAGAGGATAATGGGGCTATAATTCAGAATACAGCCATATCATCCCTGGTTGTAGAGGTAAAAGAGCGGCAATATGAGGACTCTAATCTAGGACAACTCAGAAATAAGGTTCAGCAAGGGGAATTAATTCGCATCGAGTTAACGGAGGATGGAGTCTTGAGATTCAGAGGTCGTCTTTACGTTCCAGATGTAGCAAGGCTCTACCAGCAGATCATGGAAAAGGTACATTACTTTCGTTACTCTCTAAATTCAGGTTCGACAAAGATGTACCATGACATAAAGGAGATATACTGGTGGCATGGAATGAAAAAGGATGTGAATTTGTAACACAGTGTCCTAATTTCCAGCAGGTGAAGCCTGAATATTAGATATTTGGCGGATTAACTCAGGAGATACCGGTGCCTATATGAAAATGGTAAGCGATCAATATAGACTTTGTGACAGGGTTAGCACGCACCAGGAGTAAATTCGATTCGATTTGGGTTATTGTCAACCGACTAACGAAATCAACCTATTTCTTGCCAGTCAGGACTACCTTCTCCACCGAAGAATATGCTGAGTTGTGTATTAGAGAGATAGTCCGATTGCACAGTGTCCCAACATCTATTATTTCTAATAGAGGGTCATAGTTTACACCTATATTTTGGCAATCATTTCAAAAAGATTTGTTGACATAGGTTAATTTGAGTACAACTTTTCATCCCCAGACAGATGGCCAGGCAGAGCGCACCATTCATACGCTCGAGGATATGTTATAGATGTGTGTGCTAGACTTTGGAGAAAGATGGGATGAGCATTTACCCCTTATTGAATTTTCATACAATAATAGTTATCATTTTGCTATTTAGATGGCGCCGTAAGAGGCTTTATACGGGTGAAAATGTAGGTCCCCCATAGGCTGATTTGAGATAGGCGAGGTCGAGTTGATCGGACCTAATATAATCCATCAGTTAGAAGAAAAAGTGAAACTTATTAGAGAACGCTTGCTAACAACCCAGAGTTGTTAGAAGTCTTGTTCAAATATCCAGTGTAGAGACTTGGAATTTAATGTAGATGATTGGGTGTTTCTCAAGGTTTCACCTATGAAAGGCGTGATGAGGTTTGGCAATAAGGGCAAGCTTAGCCTTAGATTCATTGGCCCATATCGAATCCTTCGAAGAATCGACGGAGTGGCATACGAGCTAGAGCTGCCTTTGGAGCTAGAATTGGTTTACCTAGTCTTCCACCTATCAATGTTCCAAAAATGCATAGGGACCCATCCCGGGTTGTTCCAGTTGAGGATGTTCAAGTTACTAAGGAGTTAGCCTAAGAAGAGGTTTCAGTTATTATACTAGATCGCTAGGTTCGTAGATTAAGGACTAAAGATATAGTCTCCATTAAAGTTTCATGGAGGAACAAAATTATAGAGGAAATGACTTGGGAAGCTGAGGATGACATGAGGGCTAGATATCCTCACTTATTCCAAGCCCGATCCAGAGTATATGGTTGAGGTGAGATTGTTGTTCAGATATTATCTTCTTGCTTATATTACTAATGTTGTTCAGTTATTCGCATTTATATTGCGGGATAGTTGGTTATAGAGTCCCGTGAGACGCCTATGTTGGATATTTCTATGTTTCATATTTTTAGATAGTCCAGATTACAGACGAGGCTCTGCCAAAATTTTTCTGGAAATAGTTAAAACAGTTAAGTCTTTGGAGCCTAAAGATTACATTCGAGGATGAATGTTCCTAAGGGGGGATGATGTTTCACCCCGTAAATCTTCATAATATGATCTTCATGTGCGTAAGTATATTGAGAATTATAGCATACCATACACACGGGAGAAGGCTCGAGGGGTGAACTCACGAGTGTGTTTTCAAACGGATGGGAGGCTGGCGCGCTGGGCGCCACATCGCGCAGCCTACCATGGTGTAGGTAGTGGCGCATCGCACCCCTAATGAAGCGATGGGGGCGTGTTGTACACCTCCAGCCACCACCCAACTATATATAAACCTCTCTTAGTTAAATTAAGTCATTAGATAAAAGTTCCCCTCAGCTAAAACAGAGAACCCACACCATTTTTATCCAATTTCCGTCAAACTACGCTATCAAACTCCATCCAAACGCAAATTAACGTCGGGTAACAAGTTCTAAGTATACGAGAAGCATCGCTGCAGAATTATTTTGTGAAAATTCACTCATGAGCCGGAACCCCTTCGAGTAAAGGTTGTCAGATTTACTTTAAATTGAGTCTTAAGTGGCTACAATCGATAGGTAAGCAATTCTATCTTCTAAATTCTCGAGAATTGGCCTGTTTTCAGCTGAATTAATCGAAATTGAAGTTACAGTTAATTCTATTGGAAGATATTCTTATTTTCCAATGACTAATATTGAAATAGTCTCGTTTACTCAGTGTGAGGGTTGCAAATTGATGAAATTACTGACTTCGGGTTGGAATTGCTTGAGCATCAGGAAATTATCAAATAAGGAATGTTAAGTCTATCCTTCAGCAAGTTACGTTCATCCTAAATTTAATACGACCTATATACCTATAGTACTCCAGAGTAACCCTATCGTGGTTAGCTGCTACAAATAGAATTGAGATGACATCGATGACATAGTAACCCTTGTCAGAATTAACCCTAGTAGCTTGGTCTCTACATACGATATTTGCGTTGTTGAATGTTTTGTTGCCTATGGGGCTATGCTGGAAGGAGTAATATGATGTCTGAAAGGACCAGATTGAGGCCGTGAGAGCCGTATTGAGGTACCCATCTGCTCGCAGGAGCAATATGATGTTCGAAGGGACCAGATTTAGGCCGTGAGGGTCGGATTGAGGTCTAGTCACCTCCAAACTCCTCTATGCCATAGTGGCATCTTGACCCTCAGACGAGCGAAGGATCGTGGTCAGTTATAGGAGACGGCTTAGATAAAAATATAGGAGCCCAGAAGGCTCAGAAACAGACGTAGCTATAGGAGCCTATCAGGCTCGGATACAATTTCAGAGGACGAGTACTCCCGAGTTACAGTATGCTTATGAACCTTTAGTAGTGCAGATATAAGAAGTGTGCATTTTTTGTACTTGCTGGGGATTATGGGGTTCCACGTAGGTTATTCTGTGTTGATTGTACCTTCTAGGCTTGTGGGGTCCCATTTAGGTTCTTGTTTGTTCTTTGCTAGTTACATTTCGTATTGTGAAGCTATTCAAGTTAATTCTTATCCTCCTTATTGATTACTTTTAGTCCTTCTATTAGCTTTACTTAACTTTCATTTTCTCCATATATATTAGGTACATATTGTAATGACGCGTATCTTTGGGGCGCTACATTACTTTCCTGTAGGTACCGTTAGACGTGATCCAGGAGCTCCCTAGCTGCCAGTCAGAGGCCATAGTCCAGTCAGCTCCTTTACTTCAGAGTTCATAGTTAGAGAAGGTTGTTGTTTTGTTGTATAGTTTTGGGTGGGTTGGGGTCGTGTCCCGATCATTATTCCACTCTTAGAGGCATGCAGACTACAATTGTTCAGTTATGATTTGTTGTTGGCCATATGGGGCCTGTGTATATTATGTTTTGCATGGTGGCTTTGTGGGGCCTAGTTTAGCTATAAATTGGCAGCCTTGTCGGCTATAGCTTGTGTGATTGCCTGTTTTCCTTCAGTTATAACTAGACAGCATGATGGTTTTGTCGGCCCGCATAGGATCCCTTTTATCGTCTTGTTGTTGGGTTAGCTATTTTCTTTTACAGGTGTTGTGTGGCCTTGTTAGCCTAGGGCTGTGTTTACAGCTGAGATATAGCTCGTTGTCTTCTTGATTTTGAGTTGCTGGCAAGAACCAGAGGTGCCTATGCGTAGCCATGTCAATCTAGGTCCCAGGTTGGCACTAGGTGCCAGTCATGCCTCCCAATATGGTGCGTGACAAATGGTTCAGAATCTTCGATGGTGACTGAGGTCAAGGGTAGGCAAGATGAGGATCCTAATTTGGTAAAATTGAAGGAGGCAGTTCAGAATCAGAAGGTAGAGGTTTTCTCCCAAGGGGGAGATGGGGTACTTCGATATCAAGGTCATTTATGTGTTCAGGATGTTAATGATTTGAGAAAGTAGATGTTGCATGAGGCTCCTGGTTCATGGGATTCTATCCATCCAGGCGCCACCAAGATGTACGTGATCTACGAGAAGTCTATTGGTGGAATGACATGAAGAAGGACATAGCAGAGTCTGTGGCTAAGTGTCCAAATTGTCAACAAGTGAAAGTAGAGCATCAAAGACTGGGAGGTGTGCTACAAGACATAAGTATCCCCACTTGAAAGTGGAAAGAGATCAATATGGATTTCATCATAGGGTTACCTCGAACACGTCGACAGTATGACTCCATTTGGGTGGTCATAGATAGATTGACGAAAGCAACCCATTTTCTACCTGTCAAAACTACTGACTCGGTAGAGGTTTATTCTAAATTGTATATTCAGGAGTTAGTTCGGTTGCATAGGGTTCCCTTTTCCATCATTTCGAATAGAGGTACTCAGTTCACCTCACAGTTTTGGAGATCGTTTCAGAAGGGACTTGGTACTCAGGTCTAGCTTAGCACAACTTATCACCCACAAACGGATGGTCAGGCTGAGCAGACCTTTTAGACTTTTGAGGAAATGTTGAGTGAATGTATGGTTGACTTCAAAGGTAGTTGGGATGATCATTTACCTCTTATCAAGTTCTCTTACAACAACAACTGCCACTCCAATATTCAAATGGCTCAGTTCGAGGTTCTTTATGGGCAGAGATATAGATCACCTATTGGTTAGTTTGAGGTAGGTGAGGCTACATTGATAGGGCCAGATTTAGTTCATGAGGCTATGGAGAAAGTTCAGCTTATAGTGGAAAGGCTGAAAATATCTCAGAGTCGTCAAAAGTCCTATGCTGATGTGAGAAGGAGAGAATTGGAGTTCGAAGTTGATGATTGAGTGTTTTTGAAGGTTTCTCCCATGAAGGGAGGATGAGGTTCAGAAAGAAAGGGAAGCTTAGCCCCTAATGTGTTGGTCCCTACAAGATTGTGAGAGGGGTTAGCAAAGTGGCCTATGAGTTGGAGCTACCAGGGGAGTTGGCTTTGGTACATCCAGTTTTGCATGTATTATTGTTAAAGAAGTGTGTTGGTGATTCGACTTTGGTTGTCCCGGTGGAGAGCATAGGTGTGAAGGATAACCTTAGCTATGAGGAGGTACTAGTTGAGATCCTTGATCGTCAGGTTCGAAAGCTGAGGAACAAAAAAGTAGCTTCGATAAAGTCTTGTAGAGGAATTAGCTTGTTGAAGGAGCTACGTGGGAGGCTGAAGCAGATATGATGGCTAGATACCTGCATTTATTCCCTTCCGAATCAGTTCATAATGAGGTATCAGTTTCCTCCTTATTACTCTATTCAGTTTCATGTTTAGTTCAACTCTTAGTTTCCTTTATGTCAGTGCATGTATGTGCGATTCATAAATTCAATTTAGTCATGTATATAAGTTCCGGAGTCAGTTACTCCGTCAGTTTTCAACTCTAGATGTTTAGTATTTGAGATTTCAATTCCCTTCCCCAGCTTTTCCGTATGTTTAGCCTACATTCGAGGATGAATATTTCCAAGGGGGAGATATTATAATACCCCAAAAGTTCCTACGACCAGATAAGAGGAATGGAAATAAGTTTAGCAAAAAAATCTATACTTTTGCCTCAGAATGACTCGTTATATGAGTTGTGGTGAGAAGTAACAAATCGTGGGAGGAGTCACAGTGAGATGCTGAAGTTGGATGCCCAAACCACGAGTTACACCACGAGTTACACCACGAGTCATGGTGTGTGGTTACAATTGTGGTAAGACATAGGGGATGCCAAGGTAGGAAAGGACAGATCGGTACTACTTGTGGAAAATAATGAGTCATGATAAGGGTCGTAGTTTGGAGGTTCGGTGTATGGATGGGTTTTCACAGGTGGTGTTACAACCCATGATAGGTAACCACGAGTCGTGGTTTATAGCCGCGGAAAAATCCAGAGAAGGTAAGAATTGAGTCTCAATGACAACGAAAGGTGTTACTACTCGTGATGACATGTAACAACTTGTAGCAAGCGTCCATGATGTGATCTTTAGGAACCAGTCTTACGACCAGTGGTGACAATGGAAGGTGACCACGATTCGTCACTTTATGGTACGAATCGTGGTGAGAGTCGTGAAGACTGGCAGTGCCTATTTTCCATAATTTTCACTAAGGGCATTTTCATAAATCCTAAGCTCCTAGATCCTAAACTACGTCGTTTTAAGCCCTGAAAGAAGTGTATTAAGGGATTTGAACCTATTCTAATTCATTCAACTCCCATGCATGCAAGGTTAGAGGGTTCCATTGAAGATCAAGCTTAGAATCCTCCAATTCTCCTCCAAATATCTTGGGTTTTTCAAAGTCAAGTTAAGAATTAGTTTACCAAGGTATGTAGGGTCATGAATGAGAGTTTCCTTTCACTTTCATGTCCAAATTTAACCTCAAGTTCATGAATTCAAGTGTTAGTTCAAATGTATGATCCTATGGGGTTTTATCCTAATTTCATGAAATTCTCTATGATTTAATTATGGGTCAATTCCCTTCATGTTTCAAAGCATAATTTAAGATTTATGGGAAGATTTTATACCTATTTTGATTATTGATTCACGATTTCAAATTTTAGAAAATTATGCCCAATTATGCAAGTTTCATGAAAAGTCAACTTTATGATTCTATTATGATGTTGATTCTCCTAAGCCTAAATTTATGATTTATGATATGATTTCCTACAAGTACTCTTCATGAATTTATGAATCTCAAGTATGGTGATCTTCTCAAGCATGTATGTTCTTCATGATTTATGAGTTTATGATTTTGGCTGACTCACAGGCTCTTATTTCAGGTATAATCATGTATTTCAACTATGATCAAGTATGTTATGATTTAACTAGCCATGAACTTTATGATGATTTCACGAAAAATATATGAGCCCTCATGTGCATGTTTTTGGGAGTAGTGTCTAGCACCGAATAGGCTCGGCATTCAGGTAAACTCTATGGTCTCAGAACTACATGTCACTGTAGGTATATATTCATGGACTCTAGGTGGGTCCTTATTAGTGATATCACTCCATTTACGTCCCTTGCCTGGCAAGCCTGGGACGACTCTGCCTACTTGAGCGAGATAGTTGGGGCATCATGTAATCTCTATCATGATAGTGTGGGTTAAAACAAGTCCTCCTATTGTTCCTTACATATTATCTATGATCATGATTATGATACTTTGGCTCAAGTTATGTTTTACAAGGTTTCTCTCATGATTACGATTATGACTAGTTTATGAATAGTATTGAAAACCTTGAGCCTCATGTTTATGTTATGATTATCGTTTCATGTTTTGAATTGTCCTACTCTTATAAACTCTTATGTATTTTATTAGTCCGTTTCACTTGCCTTGCATACTCAACACATTCAAAGTACTGACCACATACTCTATGTTGTATCGTTTTATGATACATGACTGAGAGATCAGACTCAATCGTACCATTAGTCCTGCTTCTGTATCAGATCAGTTTAGCTAGTACTGGTGAGTCCTCATCTTCTGAGGACATTCAGTTTAGTTTGTTATTATTTTTGTTATTTCAGTTGTAGGCTTTTGTCAAGCTAGTTGGGGATGCTGTCCCATCAGCTCATCAGTTATGTTAGAGGCTTTTCAGACAATATGTAGAAACTCAGCTTGTCAGTGTTGACTAGACTTATGATTATTATGTGTGTAGACTTCCTCTTATTCATGTACATTTTATCAGTTTTCGCTAGTTTATTCTCTTTAGCCGCTATGTTAATGCCATAGGTCGACTTGGAGCAATTTCGTGGTTCTAGATTCCGTGTCCCGATCTGGGGTCTCAGCTCGGGTTGGACAATCACATTCACCAATTGACTGATATCTGCTCAGATTGGTGATACACCATCAACTTCAAGCTTCCTTAGCACTTTGGCTGATGTGAAACCTCTGCCTGAATCTTGATAAACTTGACCCCCCACTGATATAAGATTTAAAAGAGCTTCTATCTCATCTAGCTCTTGGACAAGATTTGTTCCTGTGCTGTAGCATCAAGCAAAACTTTTGACTCTGGCTTCAACCCTTCTATGAAGTTGTGCCCAATGATATCTTTTGGCTTCATATTATAGTAACCCTAATTTAATAAAGGGTTATTTAGTAATTACGCAATAAAAGAAAAGAGAGATGATGATGATGATGATAATAAAAATGATGATGATGATGATGATGATGATGATGATGGCGGCTAAAGCTCAATTGAACTAAATACTTAAAAATCAGAAATTGCTGGTGGATGAAATAAGAAATCACATAGGAGAAGAAAAAAACAGAACGTATGAAGAAAAAGAAAATCACACAGAAGAGGAGAGAAGAAAGGAAGAGAAAAGGAAAGAAAAGAATAAAGATTTTCGATCCAAAGACTCAAGCTAATGATCCAAATCTTTTCCTTGAGTTTATTATGTGATTATAAGAAAGTTTATAAGGTAGAAACATGAAGAAATCTTGAAGAATTGAGAAAGTTTATCCCTAGGGTTCTTCAACCTAAATCATCAATTTGGAAGGGAAAACGTTATCAAAATTCGATTTTTATTAATGTTATGGAATCCTCTTGTCGACAAGAATCTATGGGTGGTCATAGTTCAGAAATTCTACCCTGTTGACCAGAGTTAACTTTTTTCGGACAAACCTTTGACCACAAATTTGACTTTCGTTAAAAATTAAGCAAACATCAACCAAAGGATTTTAGACCATTCTAAATTCATTTTTATGTAGTTTGAGGTAACCCGGGACTCGAGATCATAGTTCTGAGTTATTGAAAAGTGTGCTTGAGTTGTGAATTCGAGGTAAGTGAGACTAATAAGCTTTGATGCTTGCTTTTTAAACCTGTTTCAAAATTTTTATTTTTTCTTCCTGGTACATGTGTAGGGACAAGTGTGTACTTTTCAGAATAAGTGGTCTTTAACCAACCGCATATACGTTACTTTGAGAAAAATTTTTTTTAAGGAAAATTATTTAATAATTGATCTTTAGTGTGGTGTGGTCTCGTAACATAGTGTTGGGGCATTGGATATCTTCCTTCGTTTCCGTGATATAGTTATTAGGGGCATACATGCGCAGTCGTGATATATTAGGGGCCTTGTACTGGCTGTCGTAGTATACTATTGGGGCATTATATATGCTACCGAGGACTAGTCGGGGTGTTAGGTTGATCTCTTTCACCGCCATTTGACAAGTCCTGAGTGTGAGTTTTATTGAGTTTTATATTTTGGAATTATATTGTTCTACATATTATTTTTGTACTCGTTGTGGTTGCATTTTCTAACACTTATTATAGGGGTATTAAAGTGGGGGGTCGAGGATCTTACTGAGTTATATTTATATATAGCTCACTCCTTACTTACATGTCTATACAGATTCTGTTACAGAAGGTGAGACTAGTGGCCGACGAGTCCGTTGGCGTAGATTCTATTGCTGAGGTGAGCCTTTGTATCAATTCATGGAGGCTATCATTTCCGCTTTATCTACTCTTTACATATATTTTCTTTCTTGGGGTTTGTATGCCTGACAACTAAACTCATGTAACTCTATTAGATGCTTCATGGTCTTAGTGTGGGATTTGGACTAGAGATACACTACTTAAATTGTCGTGTGCTTTCTTATAAATTAAAATTGATTTTGGTTGGATAATCATTTCATTTTTGTGACTATTGATGTGTTTGAAGTTACACATGTTGTATTTGAATGCTTATGGAAAAGGGTAAGTGTATGGAAAATAGGTTCGTCTGGCGGTGGTGTTAGTGGGTGCCAGTCATGTCTAGGGGCTATTTTGGGACGTGACAAAGTTGGTATCAGAGCTTAGGCGTTAAGTCCCGGGTCATGGAGAGTGTGTAGTAGAGTCTTTGTTCATGGGTATGTAGGTGCCCATACTTATGACCATGAGGCGACCGAACATTTAGGATTTTTTTCCATCTTTCATTCTTTATTTGTGCGTTGAATTGATTTAATCTAATCTTGAAATATTTATCTCGCAGATGGCTAAGAAATATGCAACTTAATCTGCTAGTCGATAAAAGGCACCAGTTGGATGGGGTGCGGGGCATGGTACTACCCCCGGTGGTAGTCGAGCTGGGGCCCATCAAACACGTGCTTAGACTAGGGCACAGGCCAATCCTCAGCCTGAAGTAGTGAATGGGAGTCAACCCTGAGTTGCTGCTCTAGAGTGAGTACAGGAATAGGTTGTTCAGGATGCTCCTTCAATAGTGCCAGCTACTGTACCCACTGTGGCCTTGCCTACAGATGTAGTGATGAGATTGTTGAATGTGTTAGAGGTATTGGTGCCTAATCATGGTGGACTTCTAGTTCCTCAAACTACTTCGCAAGTGCAAACACAAGTTCAATTGAATATTGCAGCTACAAAGACACCCTAGCTGACCCCTTAGCTGATTGTTCATTTATTTGGAACTACTGAGCAATCAAAAGATCTAAGAATTTCATGGATGTTAAGCTACCAGAGTTCAATGCGATGCCAACTTCTATTGAGCCTCAAAAGTTAATTGATCGTTGTGAAAAGATACTGACTATATTGGGGTTAAAGGAGACTCGAGTTGTGGAATTTACCACTTTACTATTCTCAAGGTCCGCAGAGGCATGGTGGACTTTAGTTCAGAGAGGAAGAAAAGAAGGGTTAGCACGTATCACTTGGTCAGAGTTTTCAACAATGTTTAAGGACAGGTTCATTCCCTTGAGCAAACAAGACGACATGAGATTTCAGTTCAATAACCTACGCCAGGGAGCTATGACAGTTACAGAGAATGAGTCTAAGTTCACCGAGTTATCTAGGTATGTTCCATTTTTAGTTAAAAACCCGAGGGAGAAGGTGAGATGATTCGTGGATGGACTTGAGCAACGTTAGTGTGGTTCTATGATACGAGATGTGCGAAGTGGTACCTATTCAGACATATTTGACATTTCCCTCTGATGTGCGTCCCATTTAGAAATGGAAAGAGCTGAGCAAGAAAGCAAAAGTGAACGTAACATGGGCAGTTTCAGTGGTGCTCCATCTGGGGGCAAGAATGGCCATCATTATGGGAAATCTAGGCCTACGTAGTCAGAATCAGTGGTCCAGTCTTTGAGAGGTGATAATTCAGCTAGACAGGGTCAACAACAATACAGAGAAAGGGTAACAGCTCATAGCTGTCAAGTCCATAACCGAAGTGTCCTAATAATGATAGGCATCATGGTAGTTGCTATAGGGTTGTTGGTCCTTGTTTTACTTATGGTGAAGATGGGAATATTGATAAATATTATCCTAAGGGGAACTTTGGTACTATTCAAGAGATGACATATCTGCAGGGAACTTCTACAGGTACACTTGCTCAGGCTCAGCCAGCTAGGGTCGCTCAATAGGGTGCTCATGGACAGGGTCGATAAGGTGCACAAGTTTCTCAGGGAACAGGTGGACCACCGAGATTCTTCGCTATGGCCAGACAGGATATCAACGTATCTAATGCAGCAGTCATAGGTATTATCATTATCAATTATCATGGGGCACATGCTCTTATTGATCCTGGTTCTACGTATTCATATGTATCTCCATCTTTTTCTATATTCTTAGAATGAAGAGTTGAGCCTCTTATTATTCCATATATGGTTATGACCCTAGTGGGGGAGACTTTGGCAGTTGATAGAGTTTATAGAGACTGTGAAATATCTATTCAGGATAGGGAGTTGATCTACTGGAGTTACCCATGTCTGACTTTAACGTGATTATGGATATGGATTGGTTGTCATTATGTTATGCTTTAGTTGATTGCTATGCTAAGATTATACAGTTTAATTTTCCTGGCGAACCACCTTTAGTGTGGAAAGCTTGACTCCTGTGACCCAAGGAAAGATAATATCTTATGTAAAGGCACGTCGAATGATTAATCATGGGTGTTTGGGTTTTCTAGCTACCGTTCATGATACTAGAGTGGATGATATTATTGTTGAAAGTGTTTCTATTGTTTGAGAATTTGTTGATGTATTTCCAGAAGATTTGCCTGGGCTACCCCCAATAAGAGAAATTGAGTTCAGCATTGATTTAGTCCAAAGAACACAACCTATTTCTATTCCTCCATACCATATGGATCCAACTGAGTTGAGAGAACTGAAAGTTCAACTCTAAGAGATACTTGATAAGGGGTTCATCAGGCCTAGTGTATCGTCTCAGAGTGCACCTATGTTATTCTTGAAAAAGAAAGATTGGACAATAAGGATGTGTATTAACAACAGACAGCTGAATAAAGCAGTGATCAAGAATAAATACCCGTTGCCTCGTAGTTATGATTTATTCGATTATCTATAAGGTGCTACTCACTTTTCCAAAATTGACCTGAGGTCAGGTTACCATCAGTTGAGAATCAAGACCGAGGATATCTCTAAGATAGCCTTTTGGACCAGATATGGGCACTTTGAATTTTCGGTGATGTCTTTTGGGTTGACTAATGCACATGTGACATTTATGGACCTCATGAACAGGGTATTCAAGCCATACTTAGACCATTTTGTTATTGTGTTCATTGATGACATTCTGGTCTACTCCTGGAGTGAGGCAGAACATGAGCAACACCTGAGAGTTGTGCTACAAACACTTAGAGAATGAAAGCTATATGTCAACTTCTCAAAGTGTGAGTTCTGGTTGGAACAGTTTCCTTTTTAGGACACGTAGTGTCATGGAATGGAATTCAAGTTGATCGAAAGAAGATCAAAGAGATTTGAGATTGGACTCGAACCAGTAGTCCTACGGAGATACGCAGCTTTTTAGGACTAGCTGGATATTATAAAAGGTTTGCAGAGGGCTTCTCAAAGGTAGACACTCCATTGACACGTTTAACTCAAAAAGATGTAGTATTCCTATGGTTTGATGGATGTGAAGAAGGTTTTCAGCAATTAAAGACCATATTAACTACGACTCTGATTTTGACATTACCTACAGAGGAGGGTGGTTTCACCATTTATTGTGATGCGTCTCGAGTCGGATTAGGTTGTCTTAATGTAGAATGGTAAATTGATGGAATATGCTACTCGACAACTAAATATTCACGAGAAGAATTATCCGACTCTCAACTTGGAATTAGCGGCAGTCATATTTGCATTGAAGATCTACCATCACTATCTTTATGGTGAGACATGTGAAATTTATAAGGATCATAAGATAAAACAATACATATTCAAGCAAAAAGATCTAAATTTGAGAAAATGACAGTGGTTAATGTTACTTAAAGATTATGATCTTACCATTTTGTATTATCCTAGGAAGGCAAATATGGTGACTGATGCCTTGAGTAGAAAGTCTATGGGTAGTTTGGCCCGGTTCACTGTTGAAAATCGATCTATGGTTATGGATATTCAGGCATTGGCCAATCAGGGAGTTTGAATTGATCATACAGTGCCAGGAAAGTTACTAGCGGGTATGGTGGTACAATCATCCTTAGTTGGACAAGTCAAGACCTACCAATATTAAGATCCCTACCTTGCTAGACTACGAGATCAAGTGTAGGATGAAGGTGGTAAGTCATTCTTTATTGATGGTGAAGGCGTGCTTTGTTGACATTGTAGATTATGTATTCTTATTGTGGGTGATCTGAAACAGCTGATTCTTGAAGAGACTCATAGTTCTGATACTCCATTCAACCAGATGCTACAAAAATGTATTAAGACTTGTGTGGATTGTATTAGGGGAAGGGTATGAAGGCTGATATTTTGAAGCATGTGACTAGTTGCTTAAATTAATAACAAGTCAAGTATGAACATTAAAAACCCGAGGGACTAATACAAAACTTGATTATCCCAGAGTGGAAGTGGGAGAGAATTACTATAGATTGTTTTGTTGGGTTGCCAAGCACTTTCAAGAAACACGACTTAGTTTGGGTGATTGTGGATAGACTCACAAACTCAGCACATTTCATACTAGTTCGGATTACTCATATCGCAAAGAAATTAGAAGATATTTACCTTCGTGAGATAGTTTGGATTCATGGTGTGCCTATTTCAATAATATCTTCGAGGTGCACAATTCACTACTGAGTTTTGGAAGTCTTTTCAAAAGTCATTTAAGAAGACATCGGGTTCGCAAGTTGAGTTGAGTACAACTTTTAATCCATAAACTGATAGAGAATCTGAATGGGTTATTCAGATCTTAGAGAACATGCTTAGGGCTTTTTCAATCGATTTTGGTGGCCATTAGGATGATCAGTTGCCTTTGGCAGAATTTGCTTATAATAACAGCTACCAATCGAGTATACAGATGGCGCCATTTGAGGTTCTATATAGTCGCAAGTGTCGTTCGCCAGTTGGATGGTTTGAACCTGGTGAAGCACAATTATTAGGTCCAAATTTAGTTCAGAAATCTTTGGAGAAAGTTGCATCGATACGAGAATGACTTTAGACAACACAAAGCAGACAAAAGTCCTATGAAGATAAGAAAGTTCGTTATATGGAGTTCATAAAAGGTGAGAAAGCCTTTCTAAAAGTATCCCCTATGAAAGGCGTTATGAGATTTGGCCGAAAAGGTAAATTATGTCCTGGATATATTAGTCCTTATGAGATTTTCGATCAGATTGGGTTGGTGACATATAGACTTGCCTCACCTTCGAGATTATCCGCTGTTCATCCTGTGTTTCATGCATCCATGCTTAGGCGATATGTTCATGATAATAGTCATAAGATCCAACCGGAGGATGTGGAAGTTGATGAGAATTTGACTTATGAGGAAGGTACGATATCTATGATTGATAGGCAAGTCACGACAATTGAGGTCCAAGAAGATGGCTTCCATCAAAGTGTTATGGCGCAATCATCCAACCGAGGAGGCTACTTGGGAGTCCTAAGCGGACATGCGAGATAGATTGTTCGGGTGCTTAGGGTATATGGGTTAAAACCGACACGCAAGTGCACCTGGTCAAACAAGTAATAAAGTGGCTAAGTAAGCCAAGTATCGATCCAAGGAGACTCTGGATAAGTAAAATTGCCTAAGTACACTATATTCTTATCTTACTTCTAATTATGCTAACAACAACGTAACCAACAGTTAAATAAGTTTTTGTTTATAAATTATATATACTAAAACTATTAACAATTATTTACTGTGAATTGAAACTATGGATATGAGCATGTCAAGGTTAAGAACAAGCAATGAATTTGACGATAATCACAATTTGGTTAATCTTTTCTTCATGTTGCTAGCCAAGAACATTAGCCTAGAAATTAAAACTCTCGTATTTAATTTCACTTTAGAATCATAAACCATTCGTCTACATTTCTGTGATCAAATGCAATTTATGACCTAGCACTACAATTCCGGTTCCTAAATTGACTAATACGGCTTTCAAGTATATTTCTATCAGGAAAGCACATCAAAACCCAATTTTCCCAAATCAAGTTAAGAACAATACCCTATTAATTCACAACTTTCCAATTTCGTGCTCTCTCGAGTGAAATTGGACTTTTTAGATGTACATTAATGTCGGCCACACACTAATGCAGTAGAAACAAGAATTAATAGAACAACATGGAAGAAGAAGATGAAAACCATATAATTAACAATCAAAATTCATCACCATTATTCAAAACCTCAGCAAGGAAGAGAATTAGCCACTCATTTGTGGATTAATCATCCTAAAACAAGTGTAAATCATACATACAATTGATTGAAAGAAGAAAGGAAGAGAAGAAATCTCTTAGCTTTTTCGTCCCTCAACTGCTTCTAACCCACGTCCTTGCTCCACCAAGTCTGAATTCGTTAAAATAAATCTAAGTGTCCTATTTATACTAGTGGGAATTTTTCCCGGAATAACAAGCAACGTGTCACGGAGGCCAACGCGGAGCACTGCCTCCGTGACACGGCGTGGACGCGGACCCTTACTGGAATTCCAGGGTCTGGGAATATAGCCTCAACGTGGCACGGAGGCCAACGCGGAGGCCTATCTCCGTGCCACAGAGCTGTCGCGAGGCTTCACTGGAATTTGCCAATAAAATCATCCTCCAGGCAGTGTGCCTCCGCGATGGTAGCGTGGCACGACTCCATCGCGGAGCCCCTATACTTTGCGCATTCCAATGTCTTTTCCATGCTCGCATCCAAGTCCAACTCCGATATACTTCCAACATGCATTTTAGCTCCTAAAAATCATATTTTCCTGCAAAACAAATGCTAATCATGTTGGTTAGTATAAATTCACATTTTATTACCAATTACATGAGAATATATACATATTGCACACAAACAAGGCGAAAATAATACGTTTGAGTATCACTTGGGCATATAAATCTGCCCAAGATCACTTACCCCACACTTAAATCCTTGTTCGTCCTTGAACAACACATACACAACTCATGCAAATTACATCCCAACCTTTGTCACTATGGTGCGACAATTTACACTACGGTCATACCGATTATTCAATTTTGGAAAATCATCAAGAAAACATGCATGGTCTTACAATGCAATGACCTTTCATACATCAAGACTTCCTAGACTTTAAGAATCGACTCTCGATATCGGCAAACTCATGCAAATCAGCTAATCAAGATATCCGACACGAAAATCAATCTTTCATCCAGCATGTGCCCTCACAACTCAAGGGAATCTTCCCCTTTATGTTCATGCAACACACAAACATTCAAGTAGGGGCATATAAAAATTAATTTCACTCTCTCTCCCAAAAGAATTCACATGCATCATGTCATGACCCATAGGCTTGCCCTTAGTGTATTACTCCACTAATATAAGGAAATGCAATGTAAGATCAAGTAGGACTTTAATGGGTTGTAATGGAAGCTATGGAACTAGTATATATTGGATTAGCCAATAATAGTCACTAGTATCCTTAAGCGCCTTTTCAACACATTCCCATACTCTCATGAACATTGTTCTTCTTTTTCTCTTTTTCATCATCCCATTCATGCTTGTTTACTTTTGTATGGCCCATTTCCTCAAACACACTTGACACAACAACAAAGGGTTTTCATGCACCTTTATTATCATTTCATTATACCAAGTGCCTCTTCAACCTCTTCTTTTCTTTCTTCACTCTGCTTTTCTTTTCTTTCCACTCTTCTCACTCTTTGACACTGCGGGAAATTTTTTTTCTTTTCTTAAGCGCTTAAGAGTTTTGTATAGACTTTACGGCTAATGAAAAGAAGGAATAAAGCTTAGTTTATACAATTTTGGACAAAAGAAAGAAATAATCGGCTAAAGGCTCAACGGGCTGACTAGGGTATACAGTCACATAAAAAGGTAGCGTATGACAAGAAAAAAATAGAAACTCTCGGTTAAACAAAGAAATGCCTACATCCTTTCCAACACTACACCTCCTTCATTTCGTTTTGCACACACACCAGGCAAGTTCTAGACATTTCACAATAGCATGGAATAACAATACCTCACTTCACACTTTATGCACATGCTCGATTCAAGATGCATTCACAGACTCTTTAATTAACCAATTACATGAATTCAAAAATTAAGCCTCAATCACACCGAATCGAACTCTACAGCCTAGGTAAATCAACATATTTACACAATTGTATGCTTTCAAATGAATCACTTTTACATTTTGAACATTAGTTACAACACGCAACGAAATTTTGCAACCATAAAGCAACTACAGGTTCATTGATGCAATCCACCAAAGAAAAACTGAAAATAAATTAAAATCCTACTCCTACCGACTACATTTCCCTTAAGACGGTCGTCATCCATCCATCATAGGGAACGATCACTAACTATGACATCGGTTCAATGGGACTATTCTCGGTAAAAGAACCGAAAACAAACTCCGAGAAACCCAAAATAAAAATCAAAAATTTTTTGCAAAACATCGATCATGTCGATGGAAAACTATTTACAAAATATTTTGATAAGTGCAAAATATTTTCGCAAAAATTTTGAAAAATATCGATCATTTCGATAAGAAAGAAATATTTACAAAATATTTACAAAATATTTACACTGGCAACCACAACTTTTCATAACACACATCATTAACCACAAAAATATATACAGATACAACACAAATCAGTTCACAATCACAGGGAAACATAAAAACATACATGCACAACAAGGGAAAGAGCATACAGCAGATTAGCCTATGTACCAACACCTAGCTACTCCCCACCCCACACTTAAATCGAACACTGTCCCCAATGTTCACAAAAATTAAAATCACAAAATTTCGGGTGGTGGAACTCCCTGATCAATCGAAATATTCGACTTCTTCATCCGGTGCTGCTGCCTCATCGCCCATGTCCGAGTCAGCTCCATCGTCGTCATCGGACTCCACATCGGAGTCCTCCCGATGTGTCTCCTCGTCAGTGGGGACATCATCGTCAGTAGGCTCCACGAAGGCTGGTCCCACTCGGCACAAAGCTCTGGCGTTCTCGCCAAATGGGTAATCCAGCTCCAGCTGCCATAACTCTTCCTCTGTGGCTGGTCTCCCACCAATCCGGAGCTGAAGCATCTGCATACCAAGATCCATGTACTGATCGTCACGAGCATGTCGCTCGCCCAGTGTCAGTACTGGCCCGTGTGTGGTGTCGGGGGCTTTAGTTTTTGTCACATCAAGGGCCCTCTGCTCCAACTGCGGGATGTAATCCAAAGCCTCTTCCTCGACATCGAGGCCTCGGAGGAAGGTGGTGATGAGTCCGTCGAACCCATATCTGTGGCCCTGGTGTAGTCGGGCTCTCTTCATGGCGGATATGATAACCGCCCCAACATTAATCTCCAGCCCTTTCATAAGGGCATACACCAAGCAGACACGGTCCCGGGTCACATCCGTCATGTGAACCCCCGGGATCAAGCACGAAAACACTATTTTCAGCCATATTCTGGCCTCCCTGTTCATCTGTGAATAAGGCAGAGTCTGGTGATAACCCCTCTCCTTATGTCTACTCCATCGGGCTGTGGATCGAGCCCCACACAACGTACGTCTGATGTCGGCGTATGGTGGGGTGATGTTTAGCTGGCGGAGAACGTGAGCGTCTGTGTCCCGCACTCCAACAATGGCATTAAATTGTTGGGGTTCCAGAGTGACAATCTGCCCTCTGATTTTTATTGTGTGGTTTCTGATGGCCGGGTTCCAATTTGCGTAGAACTCCCGGACCAAATGTAGGTTGCACTCCTTGGGCTCCTGAAATATAAAGCTGAGCCCAGCTGCCTCAATCCTTTGCACAATACGGGGGAACTCCTGTGCTAGTGGTTCCCGTGCAATATGTTCCTCTGGGAAGTACTTGCTTTCCTTATGCTTAGCATACCACTTCTTCCCTTCCTCGGTTACCCACCTTGTTCCGTATTGGCGGCGTTGGCCGCGCGGAACAGCTGGTGCAGCTGGGACTGCAGTGCCCAATCTCATTCGCTTTCTCCTGGTGCCTGAAGTAGAAGCACCTTTACCCTTATCCTGCCTACTCGCCATTGTACCTGCCAATATACATAAACAAGCACAACGTTAAGCTAAATACATGTTACTTCGGCTAAGGTCGGGTTACACAACGTTTACCCCACACTTAGTCCTTAGCTACTTTTACAAACTATGGCAAGGATAACTCAATTTACACCAAAACAATCAACTATACAATTTATGCTTAGTGCGTTCACAAAAATTTCGATAGCATAACCTTTAGCGTACTACTCAGACTTCATACAGCTAATCCCAATCCTACTATCGCTATCAATTTAACCATCGCACTAAGCAACAAAAACAACAAATAAAAACAACGACAAAAGTTCTATATACGTACAAATCCAAATAATCAAACCAATTTGCACAATTTCCACATTTTCCCCAAAAATTCGAGAATTCGTCGTCTTTTACATTCAAATAATATTTACACCGACTAATCTCAATTCCCAAACACACCCCGGCATCTAATTCACCGAATTATCAAATTACCCAAGTCAATTTCAACAACCTAAGCCCTAGAATTCAATTTTACAATCAATTTCAAATTATTCACGTAGTCGACAAGTTCAAATGCTAATAACAACATTCCGAACATTCATCAATCACAAATAATTCAATTTCATGCTCAATTGCTACTTAGGATGATATATCTCACCTCACCTGCCCGAATTCGACTAAAATCGCCAAAACTTAGAGAGAAACGAGGAAAACATACCTTTACGTTGAAGAACCGAAGAAACTTGATGATTTCTTTGCTTAGTAGCATGGCACGTTGATTGGGGAGGGGGATTTGGGTGTTTGGTCGCGGAGAGGAAAAGAAATGGGGAGAAAGGGCAAGAAAATTGGGGTTAATTTAAAGAAAAACACGCAGGTCACCCGGCAACCAGGTGTGACCCGGCACCAAATATAAGGCAACGTGTCACGGAGGGTAACGCGGAGCCCCTCCTCCGTGACATGGAGCCAACGCGTTGGCTTACTGGAAATTTTAAAATCCGGATTTTACCTTCAACGTGTCACGGAGGGTAACGCGGAGCCTCTCCTCCGTGACACGGAGCCAACGCCCCAGTGCACTGTCTCTTCATTTTAATTATTTTTTCATACCTTGCCTTATTCTTCCCGATTCCATGCATATTTGTCTCCGTTTGACCTGAAAAATCACCTCACTAAACAAAATTGGTTAGATTAATAGATTTCCCTAACTAAAATGAAAAATATTAACTAAAACAAAAAATATACCAAATCAAGAAAAGAAAAATAAAAATAGAAATTATTTACACAAAAAAAAGAAAGAAAGAAAATATTTTTCATGGGTTGCCTCCCGTGCAGCGCCTGGTTTACCGTCGCGGCTCGACGTCCTTTATGCTCAATTATCTACTAGGGTGATGGATGATTTTTCACGATCCTTGTCCTCCCCCCAGTAGTGCTTACATCTCTGCCCATTTACCAAGAACGTAGCACTCCGATCTTCTTGCCACAGTTCTACGGCCCCGTGAGGGGTCATTCTCACCACTTCAAAAGGTCCCGACCATTTAGACCTTAGCTTACAAGGAAACAACTTTAATCTCGAATTAAAGAGCAAAACTTTCTGTCCCGGCTCGAAAATGCGATGCACCACATGCTTATCATGCCATCTTTTGGTTCTTTCCTTGTAGTACTTAGCACTCTCATAGGCATGCCAGCGGAACTCATCAAGTTCACTGAGCTGCATTAGTCTCTTTTTGCCCGCCAGCTCTGAGTCCATATTTAGCTTTCTGACAGCCCAAAAAGCTCGGTGCTCTAATTCCACTGGGAGATGACATGCTTTGCCGTAGACCAATCGGTATGGTGACGTTCCAATCGGTGTCTTATAAGCAATTCGGTAGGCCCACAACGCATCATCGAGTTTGCTTGACCAATCATTCCGTTGTGTATTCACCATTTTCTGAAGAATCTGCTTCACCTCCCTATTTGACACCTCTACTTGCCCACTAGTTTGAGGGTGGTATGCTGTTGCCACTTTATGGCGCACCCCATACTTGGCTAGTAATTTCTTGAAACTTGCATTGACAAAATGAGCCCCTCCGTCACTGATAATTGCTCGGGGTGTCCCAAACCTTGTGAGGATGTGTTTTTTCACAAACTTCGTTACTACCTTGTTGTCATTTCTGGGGCAAGCTATTGCTTCCACCCATTTGATACATAATCTACAGCCACCAAGATGTAACGATTACCAAATGACGGTGGGAATGGACCCATGAAGTCAATGGCCCATACATCAAAGGGCTCAACTTCCAGTATGTTCTGCAAAGGCATCTCTTGTCTTCTGCCAATTGATCCTGTACGCTGACATCTATCACACATTTTGACATACGCCATAGAGTCTCTGAACAGTGTTGTCCAAAAGAAACCTGACTGTAGAACCTTGTGCGCTGTTCTCTCACCTCCGTGATGCCCTCCATACAACGAAGAATGGCAGCCCCTTAACACTTCTGCTATCTGACTCTCTGGGATGCATCTTCTCATTACCTGGTCTGGTCCCTGCTTAAACAAATATGGCTCATCCCACACATAATGTCGGCTGTCATGCCTCAATTTCCTTCTTTGCTGGTCTGTTGTTTCAGGTGGGTAAACTCCGCTCACTAGCAAGTTGACTATGTTTGCATACCAGGGAACTTCAGCTTCTCCCACTGCCAAGAGTTGCTCATCTGGGAAGTCTTCATTTATGTCATCACTTTCCATCACATGCGACCGACTTTCCAGTCGTGATAGGTGATCTGCTACTTGGTTCTCACTCCCCTTTCTGTCTCTAATCTCAAGGTCGAACTCCTGTAACAATAAGATCCATCTAATCAATATGGGCTTAGCATCCTTCTTGTTGAATAGGTATCGAATAGCTGCATGATCAGTGTACACCACAACTTTCGAACCCACCAAATAGGACCCGAATTTATCAAATGCAAATACCAGAGCTAGCATTTCCTTTTCTGTGACTGTGTAATTGCTCTGAGCCGTATTCAGTGTCTTGCTTGCATAATAAATAGAATGAAAAACACTATTTTTTCTTTGTCCCAATACGGCTCCCACAACCACATCACTGGCATCACACATCAGCTCAAATGGTTGTTCCCAATCAGGAGAAGTAAGTATAGGTGCTTCTATCAATTTCTGCTTCAATTTTTCAAATGCTGTAACACATTCATCGTTCAACTCAAACTTTACCTCCTTTTCTAGCAGTCTGCATAGTGGTCTAGAAATGTTGGAAAAGTTTTTGATGAATCGTCTGTAGAATCCTGCATGCCCCAGAAAACTGCGTACACCTTTCACTGACACTGGTGGTGGCAATTTTTCAATGACCTCAATCTTAGCACGATCGACTTCCAACGCCTTTTTAGACACTTTGTGGCCCAGGACAATCCCCTCCTTCACTAAGAAGTGGCATTTCTCCCAGTTTAACACAAGGTTGGATTCTTCACATCGAGCCAGCACCCTGTCAAGATTCTGCAAACAAGTAGCAAACGAATTACCGAAAATAGAAAAATCATCCATAAATACCTCAATAAAATCCTCAACCATGTCATGGAAAATAGCCATCATGCATCGCTGGAATGTGGCGGGTGCATTGCATAACCCAAACGGCATCCGCCTGAAAGCATATATCCCATAAGGACAGGTGAAAGTCGTCTTCTCTTGATCCTCAGGAGCTATGGCTATTTGGTTATAGCCTGAGTACCCATCAAGAAAGCAATAATACTCCTGTCGTGCCAACCTATCAAGTATTTGATCAATAAAAGGGATGGGGTAATGATCTTTCCTCGTGGCTTCATTTAGCTTTTCTGTAGTCCATACAAATTCGCCAGCCTGTGACAGTTCGAGTAGGGATCAACTCATTTTTTTCGTTGGTGATTACAGTCATACCCTCTTTCTTAGGAACACATTGAACGGGGCTGACCCACTCACTGTCTGAAATTGGGTAGACCACACCTGCATCAAGCCACTTGATTATTTCTTTCCTTACCACCTCCTTCATTGCTGGATTAAGTCTCCGTTGCAGCTGAACGGTTGGTTTAGCTCCTGTCTCCATGAATATCCTATGTGTGCAGAAAGCTGGATTGATACCCTGAATGTCAGACATTTGCCAACCCATTGCTTTCTTCCTCTTTCTGAGGACACCCAATGCTGCCTTTTCCTGTGCCTCCGTTAAGTCTGCAGAGATGATAACTGGTAACGTCTCTCCCTCCCCCAAAAAGATATATTTTAGATGGGGAGGCAATTCTTTCAGCTCCAATTTCGGTGCCTCCTCAACAGATGGTTTCGGCAATGGCTCTAGTGATCTCATCAATGACTGAAATTCCTGTCTCCTCGGATGATTAGGTGCTCCATTCAACAATTGGACCATTCCACAAGCTTCTCTATCCCCAAAATGATCAGAATGCGTCAACGCTCTTTCCAATGGGTCTTGAGATTCAACAACCTGCCTAATTTCTCCATGTTCAACCACACTAATTTCCGAAAGCTCCTCATTTATAGCTGGCAGCTTCATGGCTTTTAACACGTCAAATACCTCTACCTTGTCATGTGCTCGCATTGTAAGTTGACCCGCAGCCACGTCGATTAATGCTTTTCCGGTTGCCAAAAAGGGTCATCCCAAAATAAATGGGACTTCAGCATCTGGTTCAAAATCCAGAACAATAAAATCGACCGGAAAAATAAGGGAGCCCACTTGCACTAGAACATCCTCAACAATGCCATCCGGCTTAGCTAAGGATCTGTCTGCTAATTGCAAGATTACAGTTGTAGGTCTAGGACTCCCTAGACCTAACTTTCTGAATACCGAAGATGGCATCAGATTTATGCTCGCCCCCAAGTCACATAATCCACGAGCTCGGATACTCTGCCCAATAGTAAGCTGGATAGTAAAACTTCCAGGATCTTTCAGCTTCGTGGGCAGTCTGTTTTGAATCCGGGAAGTGCATTCCTCCGTCAAAGCCACCGTGGAATACTCAGTCAAATGACTTTTGTTGGCCACGATGTCTTTAATATATTTTGCATATTTGGGCACTCCCTGCAAGACATCAACAAGAGGTCAATTAACATGTACCTGTTTAAGCACCTTCATAAATTTCTTGAAACACGCCTCCTCCTTGTGTTTTTTGAGTCGTTGAGGGAACGGGGGTGGAGGTCTTTCTGGTTCAGCTTCTTCGGTCTTCCCCCTATCAGAACTTTGTTCCTCCTCAACTTCTGCTGCTCCTAACTTTTGAGGCGGTCTTTACGGTTCCACCTCCTTCAACTGCAAACCACTCCTCATGGTCACTGCATTCACCTGCTTCGGATTAGGATCCGTCTCGCTAGGAAGTCCTCCTCTGGGTCTTGTATTTTGGGCACTAGAAAATTTCCCAAACTGATATTCAAGAGCCTTGGTCGCTAACTGATTATTCTTCACTTCGGCTGCCAATTTAACATAGTCAGCCTGCAATTGTGCCTGATTAGCGATCATGGTTTTGAACATCTCCTCAATGGTAGGTGATGGTGGTGGAGGAGGGGCATTGTGATTTCTGAATTGAGCTTGATAGTTTTTTTGCCCTCCTTGATTTCTATGCATACCCTGACCAGAACCTTGGCCTTGTTGGTTGTTGCTACCCCACGAAAAATTTGGATGGTTCCTCCAATTTGAGTTGTAGCCACTACCAAACTGCTGCTGATTTCTCTGTGCATTGCCCACAAAGTTAACAGAATCAGTATTTGCAACACAACACTCAGCTGAGTGCTCACTACTACCACACACTTCACACCACATCTGCTGGACCGCATTGACTGAAGCTGAAGGCTGGTTCAAGTTCATATTGCTGAAGTGATTATTTAACTGATTTTGTAAGGAAGCTATCTGTGCAGCTATAGCTGTAAATCCATCCACTTCAAGCACTCCTGCTGCTTTCCTTGCTCCACCTCTTGATGAATCTGCATTCCATTCTGGATTGCCCTGTGAAATTCGGTTGAGCAAAGTGTACAGCTCCTCATAAGTCTTTTCCAGCGCTTGCCCTCCAGCTGCTGAGTCTAACAAAATTTTAGTATGGGGTTCCAAACCCTCAATAAATGTGTGTACCAACACCTCATTGGACTGATGATGATGAGGACAGTCCCGCAACACGGATTTAAATCTTTCCCAGGCTTGATATAGATTTTCTCCCTCCCTCTGTTTAAAACTTAGAATTTGACTTCTAAGTCTGGCTGTTTTACCAGAAGGGAAAAATCTGATCAAAAACTTCCGTGCTAGATCATCCCACGTTGATATAGAATTTGGTGGTTCAGCTTTTAACCACCTCTTGGCTTCACCAAGTAAGGAAAACGGAAATAAGGTGAGCTGAACATAATCAAGTGACACTCCAGCGGGTATATAAGTGTCACTTATCTCCAAAAAATTCTGGAGATGTTGTTGTGGGTCTTCATGAGGGAGACCGGTAAATTGCCCACTTGTGTGCAATAGCTGCACCATGTTCTGCTTTAATTCAAAACTCCCTCCAGGCTCTGGTTTGCGGATACTAGAATGTACATTGTTGGCATCTGGGATTGCCACCTCGCGAACCGGCCTTGCTACTGCTTCATCGGGCACTAACACTGCCCGCACAACTGGTGGATTTTGTTGCTCCATAATAGACTGTCTGAGCAACTGCAGCTTCTTTTGTAGAGCTTCTCTACGTTGACTATGAAATTCACGTTCAGGCTCTAAGTAAGATTCCACCAGCTCTTTGTCCCTTGCCAGTGTTCACGGAAATCAAGTCTGCAAAATATAGGCTAAGACCAAGTTGTCAACACTTAAGAAAATAAAACAAAAATACAGTAAATTTACACTTATCACAATTTCACCAATTGCCTAGCCTCCCCGGCAACGGCGCCAAAAACTTGTTCGGGTGCTTAGGGTATATGGGTTAAAACCGACACGCAAGTGCACGTGGTCAAACAAGTAATAAAGTGGCTAAGTAAGCCAAGTATCGATCCAAGGAGACTCTGGATAAGTAAAATTGCCTAAGTACACTATATTCTTATCTTACTTCTAATTATGCTAACAACAACGTAACCAACAGTTAAATAAGTTTTTGTTTATAAATTATATATACTAAAACTATTAACAATTATTTACTGTGAATTGAAACTATGGATATGAGCATGCCAAGGTTAAGAACAAGCAATGAATTTGACGATAATCACAATTTGGTTAATCTTTTCTTCATGTTGCTAGCCAAGAACATTAGCCTAGAAATTAAAACTCTCGTATTTAATTTCACTTTAGAATCATAAACCATTCGTCTACATTTCTGTGATCAAATGCAATTTATGACCTAGCACTACAATTCCGGTTCCTAAATTGACTAATACGGCTTTCAAGTATATTTCTATCAGGAAAGCACATCAAAACCCAATTTTCCCAAATCAAGTTAAGAACAATACCCTATTAATTCACAACTTTCCAATTTCGTGCTCTCTCGAGTGAAATTGGACTTTTTAGATGTACATTAATGTCGGCCACACACTAATGTAGTAGAAACAAGAATTAATAGAACAACATGGAAGAAGAAGATGAAAACCATATAATTAACAATCAAAATTCATCACCATTATTCAAAACCTCAGCAAGGAAGAGAATTAGCCACTCATTTGTGGATTAATCATCCTAAAACAAGTGTAAATCATACATACAATTGATTGAAAGAAGAAAGGAAGAGAAGAAATCCCTTAGCTTTTTCGTCCCTCAACTGCTTCTAACCCACGTCCTTGCTCCACCAAGTCTGAATTCGTTAAAATAAACCTAAGTGTCCTATTTATACTAGTGGAAATTTTTCCCGGAATAACAAGCAACGTGTCACGGAGGCCAACGCGGAGCACTGCCTCCGTGACACGGCGTGGACGCGGACCCTTACTGGAATTCCAGGGTCCGGGAATATAGCCTCAACGTGGCACGGAGGCCAACGCGGAGGCCTATCTCCGTGCCACGGAGCTGTCGCGAGGCTTCACTGGAATTTGCCAATAAAATCATCCTCCAGGCAGTGTGCCTCCGCGATGGTAGCGTGGCACGACTCCATCGCGGAGCCCCTATACTTTGCGCATTCCAATGTCTTTTCCATGCTCGCATCCAAGTCCAACTCCGATATACTTCCAACATGCATTTTAGCTCCTAAAAATCATATTTTCCTGCAAAATAAATGCTAATCATGTTGGTTAGTATAAATTCACATTTTATTACCAATTACATGAGAATATATACATATTGCACACAAACAAGGCGAAAATAATACGTTTGAGTATCACTTGGCCATATAAATCTGCCCAAGATCATAGATATCCTCACCTATTTGACTCTATAGGTACGATTCTAAACCCGTTCAAGGACGAATGTTATTTTTAGAAGAGGAGAATGTATAACCCTAATTTAATAAAAGGTCATTTAGTAATTACACAATAAAAGAAAAGAAAGACAAGAATTTAAAAATAATATAATAATAATAGTCATAATAAGGGCTGAAGCCCAATTGAATTAAATATTAAAAATAAAAAATTGCTGGTGGATAAAAAAAGAAATCATGCAGGAGCAGAAAAAAGAAAAAAATGCAGGAACAAAAAAGAAAATTGCACAGAAGAGGAGAGAAGAAAGGAAGAGAAAATGGAAGAAAAGAATAAGGATTTTCGATCTAAAGAATTAAGGTAATGATCCAAATCTTTTTCTTGAGTTTATTACACAATTATAAGAAAGTTTATAGGATACAAACATGGAGAAATTTTAAGAATTGAGAAAGTTTAGCCCTAGGGTTCTTCAACCTAAATCATCAATTTTAAAGGGCAAACGTTCTCAAAATTTAATTTTTATTAATTTTCTAGAATACTCTCATCGAGGAGAATCTGTGGGTGGTCATAGTTCAAAAATTCTGCCCCATTGATCAGAGTTGACTTTTTTGGTCAAACCTTTGACCACAAATTTGACTTTTGTTAAAAATTAAGCAAACATCTACCAAAGGGTTTTTGGCCATTTTAAAGCCATTTTTGTGTAGTTTGAGGTGACTCGGGGACCTGAGAGCATAGTTCTGAGTTATTGAAAAGTGTGCTTTAGTTGTGAATTCGAGGTAACTAAGACTTTAAGCTTTGGTGCTTGCTTTTCAAACCTGTTTTAAAAATTTTATTTTGTCTGCCTAGTACATGTGGTGGGACAAGCGTGTACTTGCCAGAATCAGTGGTATTTAATCAACCGTATATATGTTACTTTGAGAAAAATATTTTTTTTTAAGAAAAATATTTAATAATTGATCTTTGGTGTAGCGCGATTTCATACTATGGTGTTGGGGCATTGGATATCTTCCTTCACTTCCGTGATATAGTTACTAGGGGAATACATGCGTTGTCGTGATATGTTAGGGGCCTTGTACTTGCTGCTGTAGAATACTATTGAGACATTATATATATGCTGCCGAGTACTAGTCTAAATGTTAGGTTGATCTTTTTCACTGCCGTTTGACAAGTCCTGAGTGTGAGTTGTGTTGATATATATATGTGTGTATATATATATATTGAACTTGTTGAACATTTGTTTGGACTTTAATGAGTTTTATATTTTGGAAATATATTTTTGTGCATATTACTTTTGCGCTCGTTGTGGTTTGAAATTCTAACACTTGTTCTAAGGGTATTAAAGTGGCGGGCTGAGGATCATATTGAGTTTTTTTATATATAGCTCACTCCTTACTTATGTCTATGTAGATTCTATTACGGGAGGTGAGACTTGTGGGTGACAAGTCCGTTCCCGTAGATTCTGCTGCTGAGGTGAGCCTTCGCATCGATTTGTGGAGGCTATCATTTCATATTTATCTACGCTTTACATATATTTTCTTTCTTGGGGTTTGCATGCATCCCTAACAGCTAAACTCATATAACTCTATTAGATTCTCCATAGTCTTAATGTGGTATTTAGACTAGAGATACACTACTTAAATGGTCGTGTGCTTTCTTATAAATTGAAACTTGATTTTGGTTGGATAATCATTTCATTTTTATGACTATTGATATGTTTGGAGTTACACATATTGTATTTCAATGCTTATAGAAAAGGGTAAGTGTATGGAAAATAGGTTCACCTGTCAGTCACCTCTAGGGGGTATTTTGGGACGTGACAAATATGGTACGAGCAATCTCTCAAATAACCCTTGTATCCCATGCCTAAGCATAGGTCTCACCATATTTCTGCACAAAATCTGAGATCTTTCCTCTCAACTCCTTTGTCCTCCTTGAAAAGAAGAATCTAATGATGAATTTATTGGAAAGAGCCTCCCAACTAGTGATGGAACCTGCTGGCTCATTTTGAAGCCACTCCATAGCTTCACCAATCAATGAGAAAGGGAACAACGTGAGCTTCACAAACTCATCTTACATGTTTTGATAGTGAAAGTTCTTACTTAGCTCCACGAACGCCATCCAATGTCAGTGGGGATCGTCATGCGGCTTGCCCTGATATTGATAAGTATTTCAAACCAACCGCATGGTTCCTGCTCGACCCAAAACTACACGCAAGTGCACGTGGTCGTACAAGTAGTAAAGTGGCTTTATTTCAAGCCAAGTATCGATCCCACAGGGACTGAACTGCGGTATTAATTAACTTAAGCGTCAGTGAATGATATCTCTATGAATACAGACAACCAAATAAATAATTTTGTTTGAGTTAAGATCACTAATTAATACGAATCTAAGTCTAGATTATAATTTGAGTCTGAACAATAGCAATGAACAAGCTAAGGTTAAGGCAGGCATGCAGGGATGTACTTTATTAATTCAATTCAGCTAATCTTCTCTTCGGTTGCTAGTCAGGAATTAATTGCCTATGGATTGGATCTTTCGACTCCTATCCAATTAAAGAATCATGAAACCTTATTCTACATTTCTGTGATATAAGAATCTTATGCTCTAGCCATACATAACCGATTCAATAATTGACTAATAAGACTTTCAGATATATTTCTATTCTTAACGTAAATCAATTCTCAATTTTCTCAACTAAGAAAAGATCATATCCTACCAATTCACATCTGTCCAATTTCTTTCCTTTTCAAAATCAAAATTGGATTTCTAAGATGTACATTAACATTGGCCAAACATTAATGCAGTAAAAACAAGAATTGATAGAACAACCATTGAAGAAAAAATGAAAACTGAAATGATCGATAATTACATTCCTCTACAATTATCCTTAACCTCAGCAAGAAGTGAATTGGCCACTCATTTGTGAAGTAAACATCTTCAAATAAGTAGAATTCATACAAGCAATTGAAATTAAAAAGAAAAAGGAAGAGAATAACCCTAGAATTTTCGTCCTCTCAACTGCCTGTAACCCACGTTCTTGATCAACCAAGTCAGAATGTTTAAAATAAAACCTAAGTGTGCCATTTATACTATTGAGAATTTTTCCCGGAATAACAAGCAACGTGGCACGGAGTGTATCGCGGAGCACTCCCTTTGTGCCACGGGGCTATTGTGGAACCCCATTGGAAGACGGCTCCAAGGTAACTGCACCTCAACGTGGCACAACTTGTATCGCGGAGCCTTGCCTCCGTGCCACGGTGCTATCGCGCACCTTCACTGGAACTTGAGGTTCCAGGTAATCACACTCAACGTGACACGGAGTGCATCGCGGAGCACTGCCTCCGTGCCACGGAGGTAACGCGAACCTCCACTAGAATTTGACATAAATAATTCATCTGAGGCAGAATGCCTCCGCGATGGTAGCGTGACACGGCTCCATCGTGGAGCCCTTATTTTTGCCACTTTCCCTTGTCAACTTTCGCTTCTTTCTTCCAAGTCCATTCCCGCACTTCACCAACATACATATTAGCTTCCAAAATTCTCTTTTACCTGCAAAACAACACTAATAATGTTGGTTAGTATAAATTCACATTTATCAAATAATCACATGAGAATATACACACAATAATAGATAAATAAGTCGAAATGAAGCATTTGAGTATCACTTGGGTATGCAATTCTGCCCAAGATCACTTATACCACATTTAAAACCTTGTTCGTCCTCGAACAATACTTTCACATCTCATGCAATTGAAACCCACGCATAACTAATTTGGCTCGACCATTCAAGCTACGACTATACAGATTATTTAGGATAGCAAATCATCAAGAAGACATGCATGGTACCATCAATACAATGAAGTACACCACATTAAGACCTCCTAACCTCAAGAATCGATTCTCGATCTTGGTAAACTCATGCAAATCAACTGATCAAGACATCCGACACAAAATTTTATCTCTCGTCAAGCATGTCCCCTCACAACATAAGAGAATTACCCCATTTGCCATCATAAGATTTCCAAAGCACTACGTGTAGGGGTGTACAATTACAATTTCGCTCGCTCTCCCAAAGAATTCACATGCATCATGTCATGAACCATAAGCTTGCCTCTAGTGTTTTGCTCCACTAATATAAGGACACATGATGTAAGATCACGTAGGACTTAATGGGTTGTAATGTAAGCTGAGGAACTAGTCAATATCGGTCTAACCAATAATAGCAACTAGCTTCCCTAAGCGCTCTTCAATACATCCCACCTTTAGTACGGGCATTGCTTCTTCCTCCATCCTCTCATTCTTGAATTTTCTTCTTTGTTTTTGTTCCCATTTCTTTAAGCACACTCGACTTACTAGCAAAGAGTAGTTATGCATCTTTATTTTTTTTTCATTCATGGATTCTCTTACTCTCTACTGTTAATTAATAAATTTCAACAAGTGCACCTTTGACCTTTTCTTTAGTTTTCACAACTTCCGCTTTCCTTCCGGTTCACACTTCTCACTCCTTTACACTTTGGGAAAAATGTTTTTTTTCGTAAGAGCTTAAGGGTTTTGGATCAAATTCACGGCTAATGAAAAGAAGGGATTAAGATCGGTTTGTACCTCTCAAAGAATAGGCTAAAGGCTCAATGGGGCTAACTAGGATGTAACATTCAAGGTAGGTATGATAAGGGAGAAACTTTTGATTTATTCAAAGAAATGCCTACATCCTTTCCTACAATCCACATCCTTCATTTCGTTTAGTACACACACCAGGCAAGTTCTAGACACTTCACAATAGCATGGAATAGTCGAAACCTCACCTCACACTCATTGCACATGCTCAACTCAAGACATATTCACAGACTCTTCAATCAGCTAATTACAAGAATTCACTATTAAGCCTCGATCACACCGAATCGAATTCTATGGCCTAGGTATCTCAACATGTTTAACACCTTTGCATTCTTTCATACGAATCACCTTTGCATCTTAATATCATGTACAACACGTAACAAGAATTTCAAACCATTAATTAGCAATACGTTTGGGAAACAAACAATAGAAAGAAGAAAAAAAAGAAAAACTACTCCTATCGACTACATTTCCCTTAAGACGGTCGTCATCCATCCATCATAGGGAACAATCTCTATCCACGACTTCGGTTCAATGGGACTATTCTCGGTAAAAGCACCGAAAATAAAAGCCGAGAAACCCAACATAAAAAATTCAACAAAAAATTTCGATAGAAAAATTGATAAAAAAAGATAAAAATATAATTTGAAAAATATTTACACATCATACACAACATCAACATAACAACATCTCAAGATTCATTACAACACCAACATTAATTATAGAACATGAAACACAGAGTCACCAGGTCATATTTAGCACAAGCACAACAAACATAAACCAAACATAAACTAAACAGCTAGCACCGAACTACTCCCACCCCACACTTAAGCCGAACACTATCCCCATTGTTCACATAATTTCAAAATATCACAAAGATTGGGTGGTGAAACTCCCTGATCAATCAAAGTATTCAACTTCTTCATCAGGTGTTAGTGCTTCGTCCCCCATGTTAGAATCGCCCCCGCCGTCCTCGTCCGACTCAACATCTGAGTCCACCCGGCATGTCTCCTCATCAGTAGGGACATCATCATCCATGGGCTCCACAAATGCAGGCCCCACTCTGCATAAATCTCGGGCATTCTCGTTGAATGGGTAATCCAACTTGAGCTGCCACAGCTCATCCTCCGTTGCGGATCATCCTCCGATGCACAACTGCAACATCTGCATCCCGTACATGCGGGGCATGTACTGATCATCCCGAGCATGTCGCTTGGCTAGTGTGAGCACCGGCCCAACAGTAGTGTCAGGTGCCTTGGTTTTGGTGATATGCAAGGCATGCCTATCGATCTGTGGGATGTAATCTAGGGCCTCCTCCTCAATATTATGGCCCCTCAGGAACGTGGTAAGCAGACCACCGAACCCGTATCTATTCCCTTGATGCAGTCGGGCTCTCTTCATAGCGGAGATGATCACCACCCCAACATTGATTTCCAGCCCCTTCATCAGGGCATACACCAGACAAACTCTATCCCGGGTGACATCTGTCATGTGCACCCCCGGGATCAGGCATGAACACACAATCTTCAACCAAATCCGGGCCTCCCTGTTCATCTGAGAGTAGGACAATGTCTGATGGTAGCCCCTCTCCTTGTGCCTACCCCACCTGGCTGTCGATCGGGCTCAACATAAGGTGCGTCTGATGTCCGCATAGGGTGGAGTGATGTTCAGCTAACGGAGGACATGAGCATCTGTGTCCCGTGCCCCCAGGATTGCATTCAAGTGGTGGGGCTCAAATGTGACTACTTGTCCTCTGATTTTTATGGTGTGGCTGCGTAAGGTCGGGTTCCAATTGGCATAGAACTCCCGGATAAGATGGAGATTGCACTCCCTGGGTTCTTCGAAAATGAAGTTAAGCCCAGCGGTGTCAATCCTGTGTACAATCCGTGGGAATTCCTGTGCCAGTGGTTCCCGTGCTATCTGCTCCTCCGGGAAGTATTTGGTTTCTTTATGTTTGGCATGCCACTTCTTCCCCTCATCACTCACCCATCTGGTTCGGTATTGTCTGCGTTGACCTCTAGGAACCGCTGGTGCTGCTGGAACTACTGCTCCCAATCTTACCCTCTTTCCGCTGGCGCCCGATGTGGATGCGCCCTTGCCCTTGTCTTGTCGGCTCAACATTATTCCTGTACATTCAAACATACAGTCTCAATGTTATTCAAGTAATAATTAGCTACAACTAAGGTTGGGTTTAAATTGATCACCCCACACTTAGTCTTAAGCCACAATCAACACAATTTGACAAGACATTCCTAATCTTGCCATTCTTAGCATTCAACATGCTTAGTGCATTCATATAATTCGATGGGATAATTACTTTGTACTACTCAGACTTCGCACAATGAATAAAAATTTCTCCATCGATTCAATTACGTCATTATTAGCACTTTGCAAAATTTTTTTTTCACAACCTATGTAATTCTCCAGTTGCATTCTCCCAAAAATCCCTCTTCTAACTTAGCATATTCAACATCAATCACAATACATTTCACTTCACCCAACATGCACAACCCAATTTATCAACATTTTAAAGCATTTAGTCTTCTTCCTATTCAATCATCAACCCTAGCTAGCAATTTCGCAAGAATTTCAATAAAACATGCAATCATTGAGTTCATCTACTAACAACGATACTATGAACATCATTCAATAATAACTCAAGTGATTTCAAGCTTATTTCTCACGTAGGGCAAAGTTTAATCACCAAACATGTTCAAGAATCAATAATTTGAGCAATAATAAGGAAAAATTCAAGAACATACCTTTTCTTTAATGAAATTGAAGAAAACTTGAAGAAAGTTGATCACTAAGTCTGTGTCATGTTAGGGGAGAAGGGAATTTTGGGTGTGGGTCGCTTAGGAAATGAGAGAATAGGAAAAAAATGAAGGAATTTGGGGTTAAAATGAGGTTTTCTCGCGCGGGTTACCCGGTGACCCGAGGTGACTCGACGCGAAATACACCTCAACGTGTCATGGAGGGCAACGCGGAGCACTGCCTCCGTGACATGGAGCCATCACGCAGGTATTCTGGATTTTTTAAAAATCCGGAATAAACCTCAACGTGTCACAGAGGGTAACGCGGAGGCCCTCCTCTTTGACACGGAGCCATCGCGCAGGCTCACTGGAATGTGCAAATTTTTATTTTCTTTGCATTTTTTTGTATTTTTGCCCTCCGTTCCACCTGAAAATCATTTCACCACAAGAAATTGGTTAGAAATCATAGGTTGCAATGCAACAATTTTTATTTTTATTTTTCTTTGTTTTTCTTTTTCTCTTTTTTTTCAAATAATTCTACTATTCTATTACAACACATTCACGGGTTGCCTCCCGTGCAACGCCTGATTTACCATCGCGGCTTGACGATGTTCATGCTCAATCATCCTCTAGAGTGATGGACGTCTTCTCTCGAATAATGTCCTCACCCAATAATGCTTACATCGTTGCCCATTAACAAAAAATATGGCACTTCTATCTTCTTTCCACAACTCCACTGCCCCGTGTGGGGTCATTCTCACCACTTCAAACGTCCCTGACCACTTGGACCGCAAATTACCTGAAAAAAGCTTCAATCTTGAATTAAATATCAACACTTTCTGCCCCGGCTCAAAGACCCGATGCACCATATGTCTGTTGTTCCATCTTTTAGTTCTCTCCTTGTAGCATTTGGCACTTTCATAGGCATGCCATCGAAACTCATCTAGTTCATTGAGTTGCATCAATCTTTTCTTCCCTGCTAGCTCCAGATCCATGTTCAGCTTTCTCTCGGCCCAAAAAGCTCGATATTCCAGCTCCACAGGAAAATGACATGCCTTTCCATAGATCAATCTGTACGGAGAAGTCCCAATGGGTGTCTTGTATGCAGTTCTATAAGCCCATAACGCATCATCAAGTTTGCTTGACCAATCAATTCATTGTGCATTCACTGTCTTCTGTAGAATCTGCTTTATCTCTCTGTTCGACACCTCTACTTGCCCACTAGTTTGGGGATGATACGCTGTTGCTACCTTGTGCCGCACCCCATACTTATCTAGAAAATTCTTGAAACTCTCATTCACAAAATGAGCCCCTCCATCACTGATAATAGCTCGGGGTGTCCCGAACCTGGTGAAAATATGTTTTTTCACAAATTTCGTCACCACTTTGTTGTCATTCTTGGGACAAGCTATTGCCTCGACCCACTTGGATACATAGTCAACCGCTACCATGATGTAACAATTACCAAATGACGGTGGGAATGGGCCCATGAAGCCTATTCCCCATATATCAAAAATCTCCACTTCTAATATCTGCTGCACTGGCATCTCCTGTCTTCTACCAATTGTGCTTGTTCTTTGACATCTATCTCACATTTTTACATATTCCATAGAATCTCTAAACAGTGTAGGCCAAAAGAAACCTGACTGTAGCACCTTGTGAGCTGTCCGCTCACCTCCGTGGTTCCCTCTATACAATGATGAGTGACAACTCCTCAATACTTCTGCGATCTGGCTCTCTGGGATGCATCGTCTCATCACTTGATCCGGTCCTTACTTAAAAAGATACGACTCATCCCATATGTAAAACCTGCAATCATGTCTCAACTTCTTTCTTTGTTGAGCCGTAGCCTCCGGTGGGTAGACTCCACTTACCAGCAAATTCACAATGTCCACATACCAAGGGATTTCAGCTTCCCTTATTGCCAAGAGCTGCTCATCTGGGAACTCTTTTTTGATAATATCACATTCCTTTATATGCAACCGACTTTCCAATCGCGATAGGTGATCTGCCACTTCATTCTCGCTCCCCTTTCTATCCCGAATCTCTAGTTCAAACTCTTGTAGCTACAATATCCATCTGATTAGTCTGGGCTTTGTATCCTTCTTGTTAAACAGATACCGGATTGCTGCATGATCAGTATACACCACTACTTTAGAACCCACCAAGTAGGACCTAAATTTATCAAATGCGAACACCAATGCTAGCATCTCCTTTTCCGTGACTGTATAATTGACCTGGGCTGCGTCAAGTGTTTTGCTTGCATAATAAATGGAATGAAAAATGTTATTCCTCTGCTGCCCCAATACAGCTCCTACAGCCACGTCACTTGCATCACACATTAATTCAAACAGTTGCTCCCAATCCGGAGAAATGAGAATAGGCAATTCTACCAGCTTTTGTTTTAACTCCTCGAATGCTTTAACAAAATCCTCGTCAAACTCGAACTTCACCTCTTTTTCTAGCAATGGACATATCGGTCTAGAAATTTTAGAGAAGTTCTTGATGAACCGTCTGTAGAACCCTGCATGTCCGAGAAAACTGCGGACCACCTTCACTGACACTGGTGGTGGTAGCTTTTCTATCACTTTGATCTTTGCACGATCGACTTCCAACCCCTTGCATGACACCTTATGGCCAAGGACAATACCCTCCTTGACTAAAAATGGCATTTCTCCCAGTTGAGCACAAGGTTAGAGTCTTCACATCGAGCTAGCACCCTGTCAAGATTCTGCAAACATGTAGAAAACGAATTGCCGAAAACAGAAAAATCATCCATAAATACCTCGACAAAATCTTACACCATATCATGAAAGATCGCCATCATGCATCTATGGAATGTTGCTGGTGCATTGCATAGACCAAATGGCATCTGCCTGAAAGCATATGTCCCATAAGGGCATGTAAAAATGGTCTTCTCCTGGTCCTCCGGTGCTATGGCTATTTGATTATAGCCAGAATATCCATCAAGGAAATAATAATATTCTTGACCTTCCAACCTGTCCAATATCTAATCAATAAATGGGATAGGATAATGATCTTTCCTCGTGGCCTCATTGAGCTTCCTATAATCCATGCAAATCCGCCAGCCTGTGACTGTGCGTGTGGGAATCAGCTCATTCTTTTCGTTGGTGACCACAGTCATCCATCCTTTCTTTGGGACACACTGAACGGGACTGACCCATTCACTGTCTGAAATGGGATATACCACACCTGCATCAAGCCACTTCATCACTTCCTTCGTAACTACATCCTTCATCACCGAATTCAACCTCCGTTGATGTTGTACAGTTGGCTTGGATCCTTCTTCCATAAAAATCCCGTGTGTGCAAAAAGCTGGATTAATTCCTCTGATGTCTGATATTTGCCACCCCATTGCTTTCTTTCGCCTCTTGAGGACCATCAATGCCTCACTCACTTGTGCCTCTGTCAGTTTCGCGGAAATGATGACTGGCAAGGTGTCATCTTCCCCAAAAAATACATACTTCAGATGTGGAGGCAACGTCTTCAACTCCAATTTTGGTGCCTCCTCAATTGATGGTTTTGGCAATGGTTCCAAGGACCTCATCAATGGCTGAAAATCTTGCTTCCTGGGAAACCATTTTGGCTCGTTCAGCATCAGCACCATCTCATACATAACATTGTCTCCAAAATGATTGGAGCCCATCAAGGCTCTCTCCAATGGGTCTTGTGAATCAACAATCTGCAGAAGTGCTTCCTAATTTAGCACATTGATTGTTGATAGCTCCTCATAAATGGCCGGTAGCTTCATGGCCTTGTACACATCAAAAACCTCTACTTTGTCATGTGCTCGCATGGTTAGCTGCCCGGCAGCCACATCATCAAAGCTCGCCCAGTTGCCAAGAAAGGACGTCCCAAAATAAATGGGACTTTCACATATGGCTCGAAATCCAAGATGATAAAATCCACCGGGAAAATGAGGGAGCCCACTTGCACTAACACATCCTCTACAATTCCATCTGGTCTGGCCAAAGAACGGTCAGCTAGCTGCAAGATCATAGTAGTTGGTCTAGGGCTACCCAGCCCCAACTTCTTGAACACCGATGTCGGCATCAAGTTTACGCTTTCTGCCAAATCACATAATCTGCGAGCTCGAATACTTTTCCCGATTGTAATCTGAATGGTAAAGCTGCAAAGGATCCTTGAGCTTTGTCGGCAACCTGTTCTGTATCCGGGAAGTGCACTCCTCAGTAAGCGCCACCGTAGCATACTCCGTCAATCTTCTTTTGTTTGCTACGAGGTCCTTGATATACTTTGCATATTTCGGCACTCCCTGCAAAACATCAACCAAAGGTAAATTAATATGTACCTGTTTCAGCACTTCCATGAATTTCTTAAAGCAAGCTTCTTCCTTGTGCTTCTTTAATCTCTGAGGGAACGGGGGTGGTGGTCTTTCTGTCTCAGCTGCCTTTTCCTTCCCCCTCACATCATCATGTTCCCCATCTTTTTCCACTGTTCCAGATTGCTGAGGTGGTCTTTCTGGTTCCACCTCCTTAAGTTGTAGTCCACTCCTTGTGGTCACTGCATTGACCTGCTTGGGGTTTGGGTCAGTATCACTGGGTAGCCCTCCTCTAGGCCTTGTGTTTTGAGCTCCATCTAATTGTCCAAACTGGTACTCCAACGCCTTTGTAGCTAACTGCTGATTTTTCATGTCGACCGCTAATTTCACATAATCAGCCTGCATTTGCGCTTGGTTAGCTATAATTGTTTTGAACGTATCCTCAATGATGTTGGGTGGTGGAGGAGGTGCATTGTTTCCTCTGTATTGAGACTGAAGATTCTAATGCCCCCTTGATTTCTCTACACGCCCTGATTTGAACTCTGTCCTTGATGGCTATTACTCCCCCAAGAGAAATTCGGATGATTACTCCAATTTGAGTTGTAATTGTTGCCATACTGTTGATTATTATTCCTCTGGACGTTCCCAACAAAATTCACCAAGTCTGGATTTGCACCACAACACTCAGCTGAGTGTTCACTAATCCCACATACTTCACACCATAACTGATGAACTACATTGACTGGTGCTTATGCTTGATTCAAGTTCATATTGCTGAAGTGGGTGTTGAGTTGATTTTGCAACACAGCTATCTGTGCAGCAATAGCTATAAAACCATCCACCTCAAAAACTCCTGCAGCTTTCCTCGTTCCTCCTCGTGTTGAATCCGCATTCCATTCTGGATTTCCCTATGAAATACGGTTTAACAAAGTGTAGTGCTCCTCATAAGTCTTCTCCAATGCCTGCCCACCAGCTGCTGAATCTAACAGAATTTTAGTATGTGGTTCTAAACCCTCAATAAATGTGTGCACCAACACATCATTAGATTGGTGATGATAAGGACAGTCCCTTAGCATAGACTTGAACCTCTCCTAAGCTTGATACAAATTCTCACCCTCTCTTTGTTTAAAACTTATAATCTGACTTCTAAGTCTGGCTGTCTTCCCAGATGGAAAGAATCGTATCAAAAACTTTCTTGCAAGATCATCCCAAGTGGTGATAGAATTAGGTGGTTCAGCTTTCAACCACCTCTTTTCTTTCCCCAATAATGAGAATGGAAATAATATAAGCCGCACATAGTCGGATGATACTCCAGCGGGAATGTAAGTGTCACTTATCTCCAAAAAGTTTTGGAGATATTATTGCGGATCTTCATGAGGGAGACCTGTGAATTTCCCGCTGGTGTGCAACAACTGCACCATGTTCTGTTTAAGCTCGAACCTCCCTCCTGGCTCTGGTCTGCGAATACTAGATGTAACATTATTTGCATGTGGAATTGCCACTTCGCGGACCGGCCTTGCTGCCATCTCCTCGGGTACTAAAACTGCCCTTACAAGTGGTGGATTCTGTTGCTGATCTAGAATTGCCTATCTTAGCAACTGCAGCTTCTTCTCTAGAGCTTCCCTTCTTTGGCGATGAAATTATCTCTTCGGCTCTATAAATGAATCCACCAACCCCTTATCTCTTGCCAGCATTTAGAAAAAAGTTCAATACCTGCAAGAGAAAGGCTAAGACCATGCTGTCAGCACTTATATTGAATTTGTAAACTAACACTAAGAAAATAAATTTACCAATTGCCAGTCCTCGGCAATAGCGCCAAAAACTTGCTCGACCCAAAACTACATGCAAGTGCACGTGGTCGTACAAGTAGTAAAGTGGCTTTATTTCAATCCATGTATAGATCCCACAGGGACTGAACTACGATATTAATTAACTTAAGCGTCAGTAAACGATATCTCTATGAATGCAGACAACCAAATAAATAATGTTTTATGAGTTAAGATCACTAATTAATATGAATCTAAGTCTAGATTATAATTTGAGTCTGAACAATAGCAATGAACAAGCTGAGGTTAAGGAAGGCATGCAGGGATGTACTTTATTAATTCAATTCTAATCTTCTCTTCGGTTGGTAGTCAGGAATTAATTGCCTATGGATTGGATCTTTCGACTCCTATCCAATTAGAGAATCATGAAACCTTATTCTACATTTCTGTGATATAAGAATCTCATGCTCTATCCATACATAACCGATTCCATAATTGACTAATAAGACTTTCAGATATATTTCTATTCTGAATGTAAATCAATTCTCAATTTTCTCAACTAAAAAAAGATCATATCCTAGCAATTCACATCTGTCCAATTTCTTTCCTTTTCAAAATCAAAATTGGATTTCTAAGATATACATTAACATTGGCCAAACATTAATGCAGTAAAAACAAGAATTGATAGAACAACCATTGAAGAAAAGATGAAACCTTAAATGATCGATAATTACATTCCTCTACAATTATCCTTAACCTCAGCAAGAAGTGAATTGGCCACTCATTTGTGAAGTAAACATCTTCAAATAAGTAGAATTCATACAAGCAATTGAAATTAAAGAGAAAAAGGAAGAGAATAACCCTAGAATTTTCGTCCTCTCAACTGCCTGTAACCCACGTTCTTGCTCAACCAAGTCAGAATATTTAAAATAAAACCTAAGTGTGCTATTTATACTATTGAGAATTTTTCCCGAAATAACAAGTAACGTGGCACGGAGTGTATGACGGAGCACTCCTTCTGTGCCACGGGGCTATCGCAGAACCCCATTGGAAGTCGGCTCCCAGGTAACTACACCCAACGTGGCATGGCTTGTATCACGGAGCCTTGCCTCCATGCTATGGTGCTATCGCACACCTTCACTGGAACTTGAGGTTCCAGGTAATCACACTCAACGTGACACAGAGTGCATCGCGGAGCACTGCCTCCATGCCACGGAGGTAACACGAACCTCCACTGGAATTTATTACATAAATAATTCATCCGAGGCAGAATGCCTCCGCGATGGTAGCGTGACACGGCTCCATCGCGAAGCCCTTATTTTTGCCACTTTCCCTTGTCAACTTCCGCTTCTTGCTTCCAAGTCCATTCCCGCACTTCACCAACATATATATTAGCTTCCAAAATTTCCTTTTACCTACAAAACAACACTAATAATGTTGGTTAGTATAAATTCACATTTATCAAATAATCACATGAGAATATACACATAATAATAGATAAACAAGTTGAAATGAAGCATTTGAGTATCACTTGGGCATGCAATTCTGCCCAAGATCAGTTCCCTCCTTCAACTCGTAGTTTCCTGTGATTATAAGTTTGATGATCACGTTAGAAGTGTTTTCCAAGTTTGGCTGGGCAAAGTTAAGCACTAGATACTATCCTGGTTGTTGCCCTACGCCTGGTCATGATTTTCTACCATATCTACTCTACAAAAAGTCCTCTCAATCTCAAGATCAAAATGAGTCGAGGTTGGTCCTTGACTTCTTGTAGCTGGCATACACTGAATGCAACACCTGCAAACTTCAACAAACAACCAAAAAAAATATGTAGAATAGTGAAAAAACTCCTGACCTATGAACAATTAATCAAAGTTCAAGTCCCTGGCACGATGCAAAAAACTTAATGTCACCCATGCGCACGTGGTCGTCAAATAATAGGACAGTGAAGTCCCAATATCGATCCTTCAGAGACTTGTCAGATTAATTGCTCAAGATTAAAATTTTATTTCAGTTTTCTAAGATACACAGAAAAAATAGGGAATGGTTTGGAAATTATACTACTAAACTTGAAAAGTAAATTAACAAATGAATTTAACGCTTTCACAAATATTGTAATTCAAATGATGATAGAATCAAGGACCTTGGCTCTTTCGCTTTAGGTTGAGTTTTAAGACTTGAATATGCTAGATTAATTCTTCCTAAGGTTGCTAGTTGCAAGTTACTATCTCATTTCTTGCCATTCTATCGAACACCCAAGAACTATCTTAGGAACCCTAACGCCTATATCCTTATGGTCGATAGAGAAACTTAAAACAATAGTTGTGGCTACTTGTATTCAACTAAACAATGGTTGAAGGGTATATTACTGTCCTCTATAATGAAATATATCTTAAACCCATTGGACAAGAGTCATTGAAACCTATCGTGCACTTACTTTTAACCCTCTTGGTTCTCTCTCCCGAGTTCAACCAAAAGCCAACAAATAATATTCATGGGGTGATCAATCTAATGAATAAGCAATAAAAATAAGTAAGTATAAACAACCTTTAATGAAGAATAAAGAACTAACATAAACAAACTTTAAAACTTCAACCATATTTTATGGCCAAAATCCTACAACGAGAGTTTAGTGTCACGCCCCACTTTCAGAGGCATGATTGGCACCTAATGCCACACTAGGACCTGGGCTGACTTGGCTGGGCATATGCACCTCTAGTGCCTACTAGAAACTCAAATCAAGAAAACAAATTGCTATATCTCAGTTGTAAATACAGCCTCGGGCAGACAAGGCCATGCAGTAAACTTGTAAAAAAATAACTAATCCAACAACATAACAATAAAGGGGATCCAATGTGCGCCGACAAGACCACCATGTTGTCGAGTTATAACAAAAGGAAAAAGGCATCATATTCATACTATAGTCTACAAGGATTCTAATTAACTAGATAAACTAGGCCCCACATGGCCAACACGCAAAATTTACCTACATAGGACCCACACAACAAACAACAACCAACTAACTGAAAATTGTGTCTACAAGCCTCTAAGAGTGGAATAGCAGTCAGGACAGGGCCCCGACCTACCCAAAACTGTACAACAAAAGAGAAAAGTCCCACTACTTGGCAACTCCGAATGTAAGGAGCTAACCAATTTGCTGACTCCGAATAGCTGCTAACGGAGGTCCTAAAACCTGTCTGTCTAAAACTGCAGGCAAGTATGCAGCGCCCCATAGTTGGGCTTCAGTACAATATGTACTGAATATGTAAGGCAGTAATAAAACTGAATAAAGTTGATAAAGAACTGAAAGTAACCAACAGCAAGGAACAGAAGTTAACCTGTAAGCTTTCTTATTCATAACCTACATCTCGTAATCCACTACAAAATTAAAAACTGAAGTTGCATGGCTATACATTCATAAACTATATCTAACAAGAAAGTATGCAAACAAGAACCTAACTTGGATCGCATAAGCCTGGAATGTTGGCCTCACATATAACTACTAATAAGGTTCCCTCCTCAGGGTATCATCTAGTTTGTCAGACTTGCAACAACTGGAGTGGTTTCCTAAGTGACCTGTAGGAAAAGCATTAAGTCGGCCAAAACTAACGTCACTAACCGTAACCAATCATATGACAAGTTGTCGCTCAGTTCACTAGGAAACCCTGGTGCCATTGACTCGAAGGTAAGACCATCCTATCCCAATTTTAGCCCTGGAGATGTCAAGGTATGCCAACGGCCTCTGGGCTAGCTTTACTAACAATATAGGCATCAAATTGAAAGTTATATCGCCCGACTACCCCCTACGCTATCCAACTTACCAATTCAGGCCCAACAGCCAACCATAAACTTCTAAGGCCTTGGCATGATAGCAAAACATCATAATACCTCTAAATGGTAAACAGGTGAACAGTGAACTCTTTATGGCGCACCCAATGTTAGTCACACTTAACATATCCTTTCCCAACTTGGGATACTATGGTATAATCTCAATACGACTTATAGCCGCTAACCACAACGTACATAACCATTATCTATTAGTAGCAGCTAATCACAACATATAAGATCATTATTTACTTTCAAGGGCTTAGGTTGTATCACTACATACGACGAGAGTAACTTGCTGAAGAGATAAGCCTTAACATACCTCGATTGTGGATTCTCGTCCACCTAAACCGTTTCCATTCTGAAGCCAGTAATTCCACTCAATTGCAGCCTTTACGTTGAGAGAATAAGGCTATTTCAATACTAAGACCCAACAAATAATGATATCTTTCAATAATATTAACTCTAGCTCAACTTCGTACAATTTGGCCGAAAACTCACAAATTCCCGAGAGTTTAGAAGGTAGAAATGCTTACATATCACTTATAGTTTCTTAGGGATCAATTAGAAGTGATTTTTGACAAATTTTACTCGATAGGGTTTTGGTATTCCGAGTGAAGTTTCAAGAAATAACTCCGCAGGAATGTTCCTCGTAGGCCTAGAACTCATTATCCAAGATGAATTTGCGTTTGGATGGAGTTTAACGGCACAAATCTGTGAAAAATGGATGAAATAGTCACTTATCATCTCTTCTTTGCCGAAGGGAAATTTAGAAAATGATTAGAGAAAATGATTAGGGGGCTTATATAGGTGATGAGGCAGTGGCAGGGGTGGCGTAGTGCGCTGGCCATAGCGCCGACCTGAAAGCATGGCGCGGTGACCAAGGCACCTGGCCTCCGGCCTCGGCCTCCTGCTCGCTCGATGCATTGTTCATATACTCATCCTTGGGGCCCTTCTTTGCATGCGTCATACCCCAAAACTCTCAATATAGGCACGCATGCATCGGCTAAATGATAGAAACTTATGGGGTGTAACATCATCCCCCCTTTAGAAACATTCGTCCTCGAATGTCATCTCAAGCTTAAGAGACTCAACTCCTGTAATCTTTGCCTGAAAAATTTCAGTAGAGTCTCCTCTGTAATATGGACTATCCGAAAATCTGTAAGCAAAAAAGTCCAATATAGTCGCCTCACAAGACGCTATCTACAGCTGAATAACATGGTGGTACCATATATATGTAAGAAACTGATAACAATAGCAACAAAGTCAACTATATAGCATCTGAAACTATATTGCCTTAACTGAAATCAACTGAGTCTGTATACTACCATCGTAGAGCCTGGAACAGCTGAAGATATCCAGACTTTGCGTCATCCTTAGCTTCTCAATTCATCTCTTCTATATTTTTGTTCCCATATAATACTCTAATAAGCTACATCTTTGGTTCACAAAACAGCTCCTACTAACCTGACAATCTAATATAACTAGTAGAGTCTCCGGGTGGGATGGATCTTCTGTAACCTGAGCATTCTCAACTGGGATAACCTATGAAAGGTCCCTTATGTGCTAGTGTAGTGTTGATAAACAATCCTAGCCTCCGAACACAACTCTAACTCATAGGCCACTTGAGGACCCAATATAGCTTAGTGAATCTAGGGCTGAGCTTGCCCTTCTTTGGTGAACCTCATAACGCACTTCTCTGGCGAAATTTTCAGGAATACCCAGTCGTTGCCTTAATTTCCAACTCCTTACGCCGTACCTTGGAATAGGAATGCTGATGACCCTGGGCTGTTACTAGAACTCTTTCTCTTGACTGATGTGTTATATCAGGTTTAATTAATCCTGACTCATCTATTTTAGGCCGTCCTATACGGGGCCTACATTTCCACCCACAATATATCTCCAAGCATCTGAATCATGTGCCCTACTTGGCCATTTTCCTGGGGATGAGAAGTTGTAATCAAATTAACCTACGTCCCAATTTGTTCTGACCCCTTTTCCAAAACCTAGCTATGAGTTGTGCCCCTTTGTCAGCCTGTAATATACACGGGGACATCATATAGCTGGACTACCTCTTTAGTATTTAACCCAGTGTAATGTTTAGCTGAAGTGTAATTCTGACCGGCTAAAAATGAGTTGATCTCATTAGCTATTCGACAATAACTCAAATAGGGTCATATTTACACCTAGCACGTGGTAACCCTGTAGCTATATTCGTGCTGACTACTCCCTACTTCCACGCAGGCACGATGTCCAACCTCTCCTCGCTGGCCATTGGGATACTATGCTACACTCAGTAATACCTTTCTTCTTCCTATGCCTCCACTAGGTCCATCTTATTACCCGATGTGTTTTCGTCAAACCCAGGTGGAGGGGATAACAGACATGGTGTACCTTTACTATAGTCTACTAAAGAAGCCCTGCCACATTTGAAATGCAGAGTCGACCTCTAGGTCTTTAGACTTCTCCCCCTATTATCTCACAGGCTGACGACTCCCTGCTGGCCTTGTCTCTAGGCTGTACCAGCCTAGGGTCTCCATACTGTCACTCCTTGCCTCCACAACTAAAGCTGATACCGCAGTATTCTAGGTCACAATCTTACTACCCTTTAGATGTCATCCTAATGCTCATTTCTTGACATTCAGTAGTGATTCCAAGCTCTATCATCCCCCTACAGCCTGGAGGTGATTCTGTTATCCCCCAGAGCTAGATACTCATGCCTTTCCCATACTTCTATAGGCTGAGATCCGGGGTTCGTTCCCCATGCACTGTATCGGGAAGGATTTTTACTAGCCAAGGTTACCAACCTGTATTTTCCTGGCCCGCAATCAGGTCGATTCCCATCATATAATCGCTCTTCCCCTCAACAAAATAAACTAGGGGTCATAGGATTTATTCTCCAGGTATCCCCTACCGCCATCCACACACTGCGGAGGGATTAGTCTATTTCTGATCTGAGCTTTACTATTGCTGGGAGCCTACATCTTATAGACTTCTCACATGTACTCACCTGCTTCTAGCATTCCTTCTTTTTGCAGTATTGAAGGTCTAGGTGGCCTAGTTAAGTACTAGGGGTTTTGACCACTTTTTTAACACTCCCAAGAATCAATGGATCTAGCCCTCCTCTGTTATTTACTCTTGGAAACATAACAATCAATACTTATGCTTTCTGCTGTATTGAGAAACACTGGGAGGGGGGATTAATCATATCATACTATAGTAGGGCTGAAATGTGAAACTTAACAAACTTTAAAGCGTTGGAGGTGAGAACTTGTAATTCCACAATCTCTTGTACCTTTCAGGTAATCCAACATTAACTATTGTCCTTGTCTAACACTGAATAACTATTAAGTAAGCAAACATATATATGCTACATTCCTGACCACTTGTTCCGATGGTGTAGGAATGGCTAGGAATGGTGCTGGCTTATCTGTTACCTTATGAAGTTTCTGGTGCCCCAGGAGGATGCTGGGGAGAGTGAATAGATGTCTCTTTTACGCCCTCAGGCTGGGTTATCCTCCAATTGTGGGACCCTATTGGTAGCCTCTCCAGCTGTTGTATCTAACTTGCAGCTGGCTGAAGTCTGTCTCATATCAAACATTATTCTAGACATACATTATAATGAAAGCTTAGGGACTCAACCGTATATAACTCGGTTCTATAGCACGATCTGAGAAGAAGGGGTAACCATACTATCATGCCTCATAGCCTCCTGCTTATAAAATGTGGTGCACAACATATTTATAAACAAGACTCTACTAGACACAGCTTGCAAATTCCCTAGGATACGATGTTGCTCCGATACCAAGTTTGTCACACCCCACCTTGGGAGGCATGACTGGCACCTAATGCCACACTAGGACTTAGGATGACCTGGCTGGGCATATGCACCTCTAGTACCTGCCAGAAACTCAAATATAAAAAACAAACTACTATATCTCGGATGTAAATATAGCCTCGGGCCGATAAGGTCACACAGTAACTCTGTACAAGAAACCAGTTAACCCAACAACATAACAATAAAGGGGATCCTATGCGGGCCGACAAGACCACCATGTTGTCTAGTTATAACAGAGGGAAAAAGGCATCATATTCAAATTATAACTGACAAGGCTGCTAACTAACTAGCTAAACTACGCCCCACACAGCCAACACGCAAAATATACATACATAGTCCCCACATGGCCAACAACAACCAACTAACTGAAAATTATACTGTGTAAGCCTCTAAGAGTGGAATAGTGGTCTGGACAGGGCCCCCACCTACCCAAAAATGTACAAAAAAAGAGAAAACTCTCACTACCTAACAACTTCAAATGAAAGGAGCTGACCAATCTGCTGACTCTGAATAGCTGCTAATGGAGACCTTGAAACCTATTTGTCTAAACCTGCAGGCAAGTATGCAGTGCCCCATAGTTGGGCGTCAGTACAATATGTACCAAATATGTAAGGTAGTAATAAAACTGAATAAAAGTTGATAAAGAACTGAAGGTAACAAGCGACAAGGAGAAGAAGTTAACATGTAAGCTTTCTTATCCATAACCTGCATCGCGTAATCCACTACATAAATAAGAACTGAAGCTGTACGACTAGATATTCATAAACTATATCTAACAAGAAAGTATGCAAACAAGAACCTAACCTGGCCCCCATAAGCTTTGAATGTTGGCGTCACATCTAACTACTAATAAGGTTCATTCCTTAGGGTATCATCTAGTCTATTAGACTTGCAACAACTGGAGTGATTTCCTGAGCGACCTATAGGACAAGCATTACGCCGGCTGAAAATAATAGTCACTGACCATAACCAATCATACGGAAAGTTGTCGCTCAGTTCACTAGGCAACCCTTGTGCCATTGACTCGAAGGTAAGACCACCCTATCCCAATTCTGTCCCTAGAGGCATCCAGGTACGCCAACGGCCTCTGGGCGAGCTTTACTAACAATATTGGCGTCAAACTGAAAGTTATATCGCCCGACTACACCCTATGCTATCCAACTTACCAAGTCAGGCCCAACAGCTAACCATAAACTTCTAAAGCCTTGGCACGATAGAAAAACATCAGAATACCTCTAAATGGTAAACAGGTGAACAGTGAACTCTTTATGGCGCACCCAATGTTAGTCACACTTAACATATCCTTTCCCAACTTGGGATACTATGGTATAATCTCAATACGACTTATAGCCGCTAACCATAACGTACATAACCATTATCTATTAGTAGCAGCTAATCACAACATATATAAGATCATTATTTACTTTCAAGGGCATAGGTTGTATCACTATATACGACGAGAGTAACTTGCTGAAGAGATAAGCCTTAACATACCTCGAATGTCAATTCTCGTCCACCTAAACCATTTCCATTCTGAAGCCAGCAATTCCACTCAATTGCAGCCTTTAAGCCGAGAGAATAAGGCTATTTCAATACTAAGACCCAACAAATAACAATATTTTTCAATAATATTAACTACAACTCAACTTCGTTCAACTCGGCTAAAAACTCACAAATTCTCAAGAGTTTAGAAGGTAGAAATGCTTACCTATGACTTGTAGTTCCTTAGGTCTCAATTAGAAGTGATTTCGACAACTTTTACTTGGTGGGGTTCCGATACTCCAAGCAAATTTTCATGAAATAACTCCGTAGGGATGTTCCTCATAGGCCTAGAACTCATTATCCAAGATGAATTTGCATTTGGACGGAGTTTAACAGCATAAATCATCAAAAAACGAATAAAATAGTCACTTACCCACTCTTCTCTGCCGAAAATGATTTGAGAAAATGATAAGGGGGCTTATATAGGTGTTGAGGTGGTAGCAAGGGTGGCATGGCGTGCTGTCTATAGCACTGGCCTAGCAGTGCGGCACGGTGCTCAGCCCGCCTGGCCTCCAGCCCCAGCCTCCTGCTCGCTCGATGCCATGTTCGTATGCTCATCCGCCGGGCCCTTCCTTGCATGCGTCGTACCCCACAACTCTCAAAATACGTACGCACGCATCGGTTAAACTATAGAAACTTATGGGGTGTAACATTTAGACAGTCATGTTCAAGCGAAAAACTTTTGAATTCATCATTCTAATAAAAAACATAAGTTAAAGAAGAAACCTAGAAAATGAACTTGTCTCTTCCTCCAAGAACTACGCACAAACTGATCAATATGATGAATGATTGACAAAAAAATGCTCTAGATATTATATTTATAAGCATGGGATCCAATGAATCTTTTTCCCTTAAGAAGTACAGGTTTTAAACTTCAAAATCCATCCCGGAATGCACCTGGCCCGCCGCGACATCTACTGCACCCAAATTTTGACTTGAAATTCTTCTGAAGTTTGCCTCCTGGCGTGCCGCACCATCCAATGAACTAAGGTGTTAGTCATATTCTCTGAAGTTCTGAGCCCGTTGTGCCACTCCATCCAACGTACCGATGTGTTGGAAAATTTTCCTAAGTCCAACATGCTTCTGGCGCGTCATCCCACTCATCTCGCCAATGTGTTGAGCAAAAATTCCTCTGAAGTTTAGGCACTTGCGCGCCGCACCACCCAACGCACCAACTTGAGCATAATTTTCTCTGAAGTTGGGCGTTTGGCGTGCCACACCAGCTATCTCAGCAAGCCAATTTTTGCGAAGTCTTCTTCCTTCGCACCTTGAATCATTTTTGAGTTCTGTTTTCTTGGTTTCATACTCAAAACATCTAAAGATACTTGTTAGCTCATAATACACACATAAATATGAATTCATGCATTTCGTAAGGATAATGAACTCAAAACAAGGAACAATATGGGCATAAACATGGCAAATGGGCATTTAAATATGCCCGACATCAATCTCATTTTTTTTCTTTCAAAAACACCATTCTTAAGCTTTGAAACATGTTTGACATTTTTCTATTTATATTTTTTATTACACCACTTTGAACATATACTAAAATTAGGCCAATGAAAAAAATATTTCCATCGTATTTTTGATGCCTCCTCATAATAAAAGATAGATTTTTAATTAAAGTTGTAAAAAATATTAAAGTCATGCTAAATCTGGTCAATGAAGAAATTTTCATCGATTTTCGAGGCCTTCCTTGTACATAAGACGAATTTATTTTATTTTAAAAGTCACAATATATATTGATTATTGTTATTTTAGTTTATTTTGATAAATATTTATTTGTTATTAACATTTTTACTAAGTGATTATACAGGTGTGCGGAGTTGCTTTCCGAAGACAATGCTCAAAAGAAGCTTGAAAATCTTCGCGGGTTCATTGTTTGTGTTTCCTTACATATCTTTACATCCTTAAAATTATAAAAAATGTAAAGAATAGTGAAAACTTTTCTTTTGGGGTGTCGGGTGGGGGTGTCTCTTTATTTTATACTCTTCTTATATTCAAGCTCGCTATGCGTTTAGGCAAAATTTGGGCCGTAAATATTTTTACAAATAAATTTGCTCTGTTTAAGTGCTTAATTAATTAAATCATATTCTTGACGCTACAAAAACAATAGAGCTGCATTTTTTATTAACAAACAAATCTTTATTTTCTCTCCACCTACTATTTTTACTTATCCTTTATAAATATTCTTCATTAATTCTATTGTTATATACTTTCTTATGTTAAAAGTTCATAACGTAATATACTTTTTTTCATTTTTCAAACGCACTTTTACAAAAAATATAATAAAACAATTCTTCACATAGTTACAATATAGTTCAATCAATTTTATCCTTTTAAGATCCTTTGTTATTACACTTCTTTAGCATAATAATGAGTTATACATTAAACTAGAAATACTATTTGAGAGTACTTTCTTTTCATATGATAGAAAAAAGTATTTTTCTTTTTATGTTAATAAAAGAATAAGTAGTAAAAATATTTATTTCCCTTTCACGCATATACATTTAATACACATTTTTTAATATATATTTTACACTATTTTTTTAATTTTATTTTCACTGTATGTATTTTATATGTAAAATATGATTTTTGTTTCCTCCTCTTTTAATAAAATAAGTCTATCCAGGAACCACGTTTTGTGAATTCTAAAGGGTGCCTAATACCTTCTCTTAGGAATAATTTGAACCCTTACCTAGATCTAAATTGAATTTTCGTAGATTAAAACTTGAGTCATACATATGAATAATTAAAATGTTTCCTGATTTTCCTTTAAAATTAGGTGGCGACTCTATATAATAATTATTTTTTTCTAGAGTCCATAAGTTGTACTTTATCTAACCTCAGTAAAAATAGGGTGCAATAGTGTCCTACACCTATTAAATCTTATATAATTAGAATTAGAATTATAAGTGTACTCTTAACTTTTGAAAACCTATTGCTAGTCGTAATACGTAGTATTAAAAGTCAATAGAACTAATACTCCTGATTCATTGCAATTATTATCAATTATCTATGTTGGTTGAACATATCTAACCTCTTAGAATGAGGTTAAGATCATTGTCGCAAGGTTGAGGATGGCTTTGACATCACTATTATCTACCCATTAACGTGTCAAAAATTTGTGAAACATCTTTGCTTCATTTCAAAGAGTTTTGCATGTCTTCAGGTACTAATTTAACTTAATATTAACCTCATTATGCTATGTTTCAGGAACCCAAGTAAAATGAATAAAGGAGGAGTTAAAGCCACAAATTTGTCCAAGAACTAAACAAAGGACAAAGCACCTTTTGAAAGGACGGTTTACACTTTCAAGTGTCCATTAGTTCTAGCTTGATCTAGAAACCACTTCCAAGTGGTTAGTAGTTGATGAGGTGAATGACGGACCATCTTTTTAGAAGATGGTCCGTTAATTGAAAAATAGATCACTTGGTCATTCCAGAGTCAAAGGATGACATGAAGGATGGACCATCTTTCTAGAAGGTCCCCCAATCAAGGGATGGAAAACAACTTGTTAATTGGCAAAGCAAAGGACGGTCCATCCCTGCACACTTGAGAACCTTCGATTTTAAATGAATTAGGGGATATTGAGGCTTAGTATAAATAGTATTTTTCTTCCTTCTTTCACATATACTTAGATATTCTGGCATATACTTAGAGAGATCAGATCTTAGATAGAATAGTTCATAGTTCTTATCATAGAAAGTAGACCTATCTTGTATTTTAAAGAGTTAAATTCATCAATTTATGTTTTTTTCTTCAAATTGCAATTTCATTGGTAAGAATGTTTAGTTACTTGCTTTGTTCTCCTCTTCTTGCTATGTATAGCTGTCACGACCCGAACGCGATACGGGAACTAGAACCACGAATGGCTCCAAGCTAAGCCACAGTACATGCATAACATAAGAATATGAATACACTAAGAGGAAATAAACTGTAAAAAGAAGAATAAGTGGAAGTCTGAGATATCATAAAGCATAAACGGGGACAATAAATCAACACACCTGCGCATTTATACATCATAGTTTGAAAAGATACTAAAACATAAGATGAGCTCATGGGACAAGCCCCCAACTAACTCTGCTAAGTCTGTTACTAAGAAGACATAAAAGGGACATAAACAAAAAAGTCCTCGGATGATGAGGACTCACTAAGAGCTAGACTGAACTGGAGCAAGAGTGAAGCTAACGACGAGGCTGAGACTAATCACCCGAACTTATATCATGAGGTAATATAGCACAAAAGTATGAGATCAATACTTTGAATGTACCGAGTATGTATGAAAAGTAAAACATAATAGAAGAGGCATTATGATAAAATCATGAACCTAACAAAGACATAAACATGAGATTTCTATCGTAGTAAGAAGTATAATGACCCAAGATCTTGAAAATGAATTCATAAGGCTTAATAGGTTTGAAATCATAAATAAAACTCATAAATATATCAATGGGTCAAAATTCAATATAAAACATGATATCATAAGTCCTGAATATGGACAAACATATAACGAGAGGAACAGTAGGAGATTCTTATAACCGACATACTCCAAGTGAGAATTCATGGAGTCCAGCTTGTAACCCTAGTTGGGAGATGTGTTCATACTTTACCAAGGATAAGAACCATGAAGTGATATCACTCACGAGCACATTCAGGCAAGGGAGACACTCTCTACTAGCGAGGACCCCTTATCCTATGGTGGCACATAGTTCTGAGACCTGGGTGTGCTAAACTTCAAATTACTCGGTATTAACTAATACTCTCAAAACATACATAGTAATCATATAATAATCATGAAACATACTAGGTTTTACATGGTCTAGTTAGAAATCATGAAATTCATATATTGCTTAACATACGTGAACTAGCCAAACAATGCTAACAATTCAGCCATGATACATAAGCTTGAGATCCATGAAATTCATACATAATTGAGTAAATTATCATAACTTGAATATAGAGGTGCATGAGAGTTTTTCATAGAAATCATGTAATTATAATCATAAAAATAATTAGAATCATGAGAGAATCAATTTCATAAGATTGCATGGAGTTTTTCATCAAAATGGCCTAAACCTAGAAATTCATGAAAATCATAGTTGGAGATCTGAAAGAATTGAAATCATGTAATTGAGCTTGAAGTTGGGAATGAGGGTGGAAGAAATTACCCATCCATGATCCCACATACCTAAGCTTTGATGTATTCTTGCTTAGACTTGAGACCCGAGAAAATTGAGAAGAAGAAGAACCTTAGCCGATCGAGAGCCTTGATCTTCAATCTACTGTGTTTTTGAGAAGAATGAGAGTTTAGGCTGAGTAAACCCCTCTAATTCACCCTTTAGGAAACCCAAAATGACCTAGTTTAGGAGTTAAAATCATGAAACTTACTAGAATGCCCTTATGAAAATGAGCTAAAAACTGCACTGCCAGCCTTCATAGGTCGTACCACGACTTGTGGTGACATACCATGGATCATTGTATGCATTCTTCGCTTCTGGGTGACCTAAAAGCTTGCGGAAACTCTTACCATGGACCCCCATTATGAGTCGTACATTGATACCACATGTCGTACCATGATTCATGGTGTCTACGCTTGCCTGTTGTCCGTTAAACCTGATAGTATTTCATTAAACTGCTCATAACTTTTTCCTCCAAACTCCACTTGATGCAAAGTTGGATGCGTTGGAAAAAATACTCAAAGGGCTTCCATTTTATGTGCTGGATCACCCAAAAACACTTTATAAAGTTATAGTTATGGTCATTTAAATTTTACCCTTATAAGAACTTATATGAAGGCTCAATCATTAGGAAAGCTCTCAACTCAACTTAATGCTAGAGGTTCCTTAAGACCTTAATTTGTATCTATTACAGTTCTCACACCTAGTAACTGATCTTAACACCTTGTTTTCCATAAAATTCACCGGGTTCATGTCTATGTCCATATCTAGAATAGTTTTAAACTTACCCCAAAAGTTTGAGGCATTAGAATATCTAAACTCACGACTGAATCAATAATTCATAGCATCATACAACTGACCATTTTCTGAACTCCATCTCATCAGTCTTGGTATGACTTATACCACCTTATCACAACTCTTACTGAGACTTTTACTAAGGAAAAGCATTAATTTTTCTGCTGGTTTATACTCCAAATCTTAGATCTGGTCTTTGGGAATTTTGGGTTGTTACAGTTGCTAAACCCAGATCTAGTGTTGTGAACCCTAGTGATCCCAATTGGTTAAAACTAATTGTGGGCTTAAGACCATTTGATTGATTTTTTGGATTGTAAAGTGTGATTGCTGATTTAAGTCATTCAGTCCTGCCCAATTACCTTTATGGTGCTTGAGAGACCCAACTTAGGTTGTGTTAGCATTAATCAACAATAACTCAAGTCTCTAACCCTTGTTTAATAGATTCAGCTAGACATAGGATGAATTCTAATTGGAAATAAGCAATTGGGTAGAAAGGATATCTCTTCAATTTGATAAAATTGAGATCGATTGACACCATTGGTATTATTAAAAGATACCCATTGGTTGCTAAGGGATTGCTTGCATTTTCAATAATAGTCCATTCTCAGTTTACCCATATTGGGGGTAATTTAGAGGGATTGATCCAAAATTGGAGTCACTTCCCTAGTATTTCTCATTACTTGATTATAATATAAAGCAATTTACATTCCTTAGTTATATCTATATTTCTCCTAAACCTAATCTGAATAGTCTCTAAACTCTTAAATCTAAATTGACAAGTGCTAGATTGTTTAGGTCTACTAAAGTCCCTGTGGATTCGACCCCGACTCTAAGTTGGGTATTATCTTTGCATCAACCAGTTACACTTTCAAAGATTGGAGTGGGTTTGAGCGACGATCAAATTGTATGGCGCCATTGTTATGGATTTTTACTAGGTACTATCTAGAATTATCGATTTACTTTGTTTGATTAGACCTATTCTTCCGCTTTTTCTTTTATTTTTGTTTGAAACAAGATCGTGGCTCTACCATTGGGAGAGGTGGAGAATGTGTTTGTGGAAGTCAACAATGAGGTTGACTACACAAGTGCCATTGTTCTACCTAGAATGAATTCTACATCTTTCAAAATAGATGATAGCATATACACAATGCTCAAAGAGGAGGGTCAATTCCACAACTCCACCGACAATGACCCTCACCAGTATTTGAAAAATTTCTTGGAGGTGTGCAACCTCCACAAATAGAACAACATCTCCGATGATGCCATTCGGCTAATTGTATTCAAATACTCATTGGTCGGGAATGATAGAGAATGGTTACACAGGTTGCCTCTGAATTCAATCCATACATGGAAAGAGCTTGTTAATGTCTTTCTCAAAAAGTGGTTCCCACAAAGTAAGAAGGCGGACCACTATGTTAATATCTTTTATTTCCAACAGCTCTCTGGGGAGCAACTGTTTGAAGCTTTGGAACGTTTCAAGCAGTATATACTTAGGGCACCCAACCATGGGTTCCCTGAGCATATTTTGCTTGAAAAGTTCTATATAGGCCTATACCCATTGAGATTATCTGTTGCAAATAATGCCTCTAGGGATGCTTCTTGGACAAGACCTTTAATCGGAATACCATTATCTTAGATAAGATTGCAAAGAACAATCATGCATGGCATAAAGGATATGAAAGTGGAGGGATAAATATGTAAAATCCTTCATTATCTCACTTGATGAAGGAGAACCAAGATCGTGATCAAATGTTGGCAGCCATGGCCACTAACATAGACCTACTTACCAAAAAGTTGATCGAGAATGAGGTAAAAAAAGGAGATACATAGCTGAACTAAACTCATGAAATAAAATTAGAATCATGAGAGAATTAATTTAATAAGAGTTCATGGAGTTTTTAATCAAGAAGGGCCTAGCCCTAGAAATTCATAAAAATCATAGTTGGAGACTTGAAGGAATTGAAATCATGTAATTGATCTTGGAATTGGACATGAGATGGCAGAAATCTCCCATTCATGACCCAAGATAGCTACAGTTTGATGGATTCTTGCCTAGACTTGAGACCCAAGAGAATTGAGAAGAAGAAGAACCCTAGTTGTTTGAGAGTCTTGAGAGGTTTGATCTTCAATCTACGGTGTTTTTAAGAGAAATGAGAGTTTAGACTGAGCAAAACCATCCAATACACCCTTTAGGCAACCCAAGACGACCTAGTTTAGGAGCTAAAAATATAAGAAAATTACTAGGATGCCCTTATGAAAATGAGCTGAAAGACTGCCTTGCTAGCCTTCACAGGTCGTACAACGACTCGTGGTGATGTACCACAAGTTGTGGTGACATACCACGGATGATGGTATGCATTCATGGCTTTTGGGTGACCTAAAAGCATGTGGAAACTCATACCTCAGACCCTAAGTCTGAGTCATACCTTGATACCTCGAGTCGTACCATGACTCGTGGTGTCTGGGATTGTCCTTTGTCTGTTAAACTTGAAAATACTTCACAAAACCGCTCATAACATTTTACTCTGAACTCCAAATGACACAAAGTTAGATGTGTTAGAAAGAAGACCCAAAGGACTTCAATTTGATGGGCTGGATCACCTAAAAATTCTTTAAAAAATGGGAGTTATGGTCATTTTAAGTTAACCCTTGTAAGAACTTATATGAAGGTTGAATCGGTAGGAAAGCTTTCAACTCAGCTTTATGCTAGAGGTTCCTCATGACCTTAATTTGTATTCAATGTACTTCCCACACTTAAGAATTGATCTAAACACTTTTTCTTTCATAAAATTCATTAGGTTCTGGTCTATTCCTATACCTAGAACAATTTTCAAACTTAGTCCGAAAGTTCGAGACATTGCAATATCTCAACTCATGACTAAAACGACAATTCGTACCATCATACCATGGATCAGTTTCTGAACTCCATCTCATGAGGCTTTATACGACTTATACCACCTTATCACGAGTTGTACTGAGGAAACGTTTTAGTGCTAGTTCATACCCCAAATCTAGGGTATGGTCTTAGGAAATTTTGGGTTGTTACATTATCTTCCTCTTGGGAACATTTGTCCTCGAAGGGAGACTAAATAAGCTTAAAAGGTAGGGAAAGAGTTGCAATCCCAAAACTGAATGTTACAGACTAAATACTGAGGGAGTGATTGACTTTGAATGGAGATACGTAGCTGAACTGAACTCATGAAACATATATACATACTAAAACATGAGAGTAACTAACAGACATGAAACTATATAACATACGGAGTAGGAAACTAGTACCTCAAACTGGAACTGAACAGGAAAGGAAAATATGTGGTTATTTTGCCATCATATCTCTTCGGCTTCCCATGCGGCTCCTTCAAATAGTTGATTTCTCCATAAAACCTTCACGAAAGCTACCTCTTTATTCCTCAACTTGTGCACCTGACGATCAAGAATCTCAACTGAACCTTCTCATAAGTGGGATTATCCTTCACCCCAATTCTCTCTACCGGTACAACTAGAGTTGGATGGCTAATGCACTTATTCAACAAGGACACATGGAAACTAGATGTACTAAAGCTAAGTTTGTAGGCAACTCCAACTCGTATGCCACATTGCCAATGCCTTAGAATCCTAGAAGTACTGACATATCGGGGAATAATCTTTTCTTTCTTGCCAAACCTTATAACCCCATTCATGGATGATGCCTTTAGAAACACCCAATTATCAACTGTGAACTTAAGCTCTCTCCTTTTAACATCTGCATATGATTTCTAATGACTCGGAGCTATTTTCATCCCTTCTCTAATAAGCAAAACTTTCTCCATGGTCTTATGAACGGAATCTGGCTCTACCGGCATAGCCTTAACTACCGCAAACTATCCAATAGGTGACCTAAATCTCTGCCCATAAAGAGCCTCAAACGGATCCATCTGAATACTAGAGTGGTAGTTGTTGTTGTAGGAAAAATCAATAAGGGGCAATTAGTCACCCCAACTACCCTTGAAATTAATCACGCAAGCTCTTAACATGTCCTCTAATGTCTGAATGACCCGCTCGTCCTAACCATCTGTCAGCAGGTGAAAAGTTATCCTAAGCATGACCTGAGTACCAAGGCCCTTTTGAAACAACTTCTAAAACTGTAAAGTGAACTGAGTACCCCTATTTGAAATGATGGACAATAGGAGTCCAAGAAACCTAACTTACTCTTATATGTAATGCCTAGCATAATCCTTAGCTGAATCCATAGCCTTAACTAGTAAAAAATGTTTTAGCTTATTCATCCAATCCACAATCACCCATATAGAATCATGTTATCGGCGCGAACAAGGTAAACCTGTGATCAAGTTTATATTTATCTCTTCCTACTTTCAAGTCGGAATACTAATATCCTATAACATACCTCCTAGTCTCTGATACTCAACCTTCACTTGTTGGCAATTTGGACACTTAGCCACAAATTCTGTAATGTCCTTCTTTATGCCATTCCACCGATAGACTCCCCGTAGATCACGGTACATCTTGGTGGAACCTGGATTGATATAATATTGAGAGCTGTGAGCCTCTCTCGAAATCCTCTATCTTAAGTCATCCATATCTGGGGAACATAGTCGTCCCTGAGATTAGAGTACACCATCTCCCCCTTGGGAGAAAACCTCCACCTTCTGATTTCGGATTGGTTCCTTTAACCAAGATAGGATCCTCATCTTTCCTTACTTTAACTTCTGATACAAATTAAGACTCCATATCATTCTGGACCACAACACTATCATCCACTGAATAAGTAAGGAAAACACCTAAGCGAGCAAGCTTATGGACATCTTTCACCAATTCTTTCCTCCCATCCTCGACATCAGACACACTCCCCATGGACAACTTGCTAAGAGAATCCGCCATTACATTGTCCTTGCCCGAATGACAAAGAACACTCATATCATAGTCCTTGAGAAACTCAGGACATCTCCTTTGTTGAAAATTCAAGTCCTTTTGAGTGAAAACATACTGAAGACTCTTATGATCCATCAACACATCCTGATGTACCCCATACAAATAGTGCCTCCAAATCTTCACGGAAAATACTACTGCTGCTAGCTCAAGGTCGTGTGTTTTATAATTCTTCTCATGAGTCTTAAGTTGTCTCAAGGCATAAACAATGACCTTCCCATGCTACATCAACACACACCCAAGGCCAACTCTAAAGGCATCACAATATACTATAAATCCATCTGTTCCCTCTAGTAGGGTCAAGATCAAAGCGGAAATGAACTGGGTTTAACTACTGAAAGCTCCTCTCATAAGAATAAGACCAATGAAATTTGACCTTTTTTTGAATCTATCTGGTCAATGGTGCAACAATGGATGGAAATTTCTTTATGAACCTCCAATAGTAACCAGCTAAACCCGAAAAGCTTCTAATTTCAGTAGGAGTGATAGGTCTAGGCTAGTTCTTCATTGCCTCTATCTTTTGAGAGTCTACCTGAACACCTTCACTAGACACTACGTGGCCATGAAAGGCAACTAATTGCAACATAATCCTCAAATAAGCGGCCTGCTCCTCCTCACTCAGAGAATATACAAGGAGATCGTCTATGAAGACAATGGCAAACATATCTATGTACTTCCTGAACACCCTGTTCATCAAATCCATGAAATATTCATGAACATTCATTAGTCCAAAAGATGTAACTATAAACTCATAGTAACCATACCGAGTCCTGAAGGTTGCCTTCGAAATGTCACACTCCCTAACTCTGAGCTGGTGATAGCCGGATCTAAGGTCTATCTTTGAAAAGCATCTAGCGCCCTAAAGTTAATCAAACAAGTCATCAATTTGGGGGAGGAGATACTTATTCTTAATTTTGACTTTGGTCAATTGGAGGTACTCAATGCACATTCTGAGAGAACCATTCTTCTTCCATATAAAGAGGACTGGAGCACCCCACGTGAACTTACTAGGCTTGATGAAACCCTTATCTAAGAGATCCTTCTACTATTCCTTCAACTCCTTTAGCTCAACTGGAGCCATTCTATAAGGAGGGAGGATATGCACCACGTATCAGAGAGGTCTATACCAAAGTCAATCTCTCAATTGGGAGGGACTCTTGGTAGATCATCTAGAAACACCTCCGGATACTCACAAACCACTTGGACTGACTGAATAGTCGGGGTATCAGACTTAGAATCCTTAACCCTGATTAAATGATATACACAATCCTTAGAGATCATCTTCTTGGCATTGAGATAGGAGACAAAGACACCTATAGGAACTGTGGAACTACCCTTCCATTTTAGGATCGGTTCCCCTGGGAATCGAAATTCTACTGTTCGGGTTCTACATTTGACTGAATCATATCAAGAATACAACCAAACCATGCCAAAGATAACATCAAAGTAGGTCATGTCTAACTCTACTAGATCAGCTGAGGTGACTCTTTGGAGGACTATAACTGGGCAATTCCTATATACCCGTTGTGCTAAAATTGACTCATCGATCGGAGTAGAGACTGAGAAAGGTTCTGAGAGGATTTTCGGACTGACACCAAAACTCATAGAAATATAGGGAGTCATGAAGGATAATGTGGCCCCTAGATCTATAAATACATAAACATTAAGATGGAAAACTCGCAACAAACCAATGACCACATCGGGTGAGCTCTCCTAGTTTTGTCTGGATGAAAGTGCATAGAAGCAGTTCTACTGTTGTCCGCCTCTGGGACTTGAAGATGTGTCCAGCTGGGATAGGCAAGCTACTAGAGCTGCTGAAGAGGTGGTTGGGGCACGATCTCTACCAAATTTTGAAGGACACTCTATAAGTTTGTGATCGGGCTTCCCACACTAGAAGCAAGCATCCAAACCATCCAACAAATATCCTAGGTGGTTCTTACTACACTTCCTACAAGCTGGGAAACTACGCTCCCGGACATGCTCCTCTAACCCTTAGAGCCCGATGCTCTACCTTTCTGATTAACCCAGGACCTGGATGGAACACTGGTTGATGATGGAGTTGGGGCTAATGACCTCTAATGTGACTGTGAACAGTGTCCACCATATATTCTCTATTGGGAATACTCAAAGTGCCCTGTCCTAGCTCTCTTTGTCTCCTCTCCTTCTCCTTCATCTTCTCTTCGTTAATCTATTAAGCATATATCATGAGTTGAGAGATATCTATGTTGCTGATGAACATAGCGGTCTTACACTCCTTGACCATTAAATCTGAGACTCCCGACACAAACTTTCTCATTCGAGCCCTTGGCACGACAACTATCCTCGGAGCATACTTCGGCAACTGGGTGAACTTCAAAGCATACTCCTCCACTGTCATACTTTTCTTCTTCAAGTAGATGAATTTCTGCAACCTTTGCTTTCCTCATCTCTAGAGGAAAGAATCTATATAAAAAGACTGTCATGAACTCATCCCAATTGATAGGAACTGCACCTGCCTTATGACCTCCCTTCCACTACCTAAACCAAATTTGAGCTACCCCCTTCAGCTGATAGGAGGCCAAATCTTCATTTTCCTCTCCAAAAATTCCCATAATCTGGGTAATCTTCTGGATCTCCTCAATAAACTCTTGTGGATCCTCGTCCACCTTTGAACTATGAAAGTTTAGCAGGTTTATCTACACTCTAGCTATTGTACCACCCCCATTAGGATTCATAGGTGCAACCGCCTACTGGTTGACCTGGGCCATCATAGCCTGTGCCACCATCTGGAAGGCAGCCCTAAACTCAGCATGAGTCACCTGCTCATTCAAAGGATCTGATTGAGCTGGTAGGGTTGGCTGATTACCATTGCTATTTCTTCTTTTGTTAGCTCTTCGGGGAGGCATCATTTTCTGCAAACGCATATAACACGAGTTAGAAGAGTAAGAAAGTTGGACTTTATTAAACGATATAGAGCAGGAAAGAAGGGAAGTTTTCTAAAACATCTCATAGCATCTTCCTCATAAGTGTGGCACTCTTGGCACCCATACAAAAGACTCTATTTAATGCGATTTTCAGATACCCTAGGACACACCTAAACCTAATGCTCTGATACCAAATTTGTCACGACTTGAGCATAGACCCCGGACACGACACAGGATCTAGAACCATAAAATGGTTCCAAGCTAACCCATGACACATGCATAATAAAATCATAAGCATACACTAAGCAGAAATAAATCATAATAAGAAGCATAAGCAAAAGTATGAGATATCATAAAGCATAAACAGAGACAATAAGTCAACACCCCTGAGCATCTATATATCATGGTCTGAAAAGGCTCTAAAATATTGGATGAGATGATAGGACAAGCCCCAAACTAGCTCTGCTAAGTTTGTAATTGAAAATACATAAAAGGGATATAAACCAAAAACTGGCGTCCCCGGATGATGACGACTCACCAAGAGATGGACTGAACTAGAGAATGAGTGAAGCTAACGATAGAGCTAATACTAATCGCCCAAACCAATATCATGAGAATATAGCACAAAAGTATGCAATCAGTATTTTGAATGTGCTAAGTATGTAGGATAAGTAAAACATAAAAAAATATGCATTTTGATAAAATCATGAACAAAAAGAGACATAAAACATGAGATTTCCATCATAGTGTGAAGTATAATGACCAAAGGTTTTGGAAATAAAATCATAAAGCTTAATAATTTCAAAATCATAAGTAAAACTCATAAACTGATTAATGGGTCAAAATGCACTGTAAAACATGACATCATAAGTCCTGAACATGGACAAACATGAGGAATAGTGGGAGATGCTTATAACCGGCATACTCCAAGTGAGCATTCACGGAGCCCAATTTTTAACCCTAACTGGGAGGTGTGTTCATAGCTTTCCCAGAGTAAGAACCATGAAAGCGTGATATCACTCATAAGCCAATTCGGGCAAGGGAGATACTCTCCTACTGGTGAGGACCCCTTATCCTATGGTGGCATGTAGTTTTGAGACCTAGGAGTGCTGAACCCCGGCCTACACAGTGTTAAATACTACTCCCATAATATACATAGTGCTCATATCATAATCATTAAATTTATAAATTACTTAACAAATGTGAACTAGCCATGAAAATAATGCTGTGAATTCAGCCATGATACATAAGTTTGAGATCCATGAAACTCATACATAATTGAGTAAATCATCATAACTTGAAAATAGAGGTTCATGAGAGTTTTTCATAGAAATCATGTAATTATAATCATAAAACATAATTAGAATCATGAGAGAATCAATTTAATAAAAGTTTATGGAATTTTTCATCAAAAAGGGCCTAACCTAGAAATTCATGAAAATCATAATTGGAGACTTAAAGAAATTGAAATCATGTGGTTGAGCTTGAAATTGGGCATGAGGGTGGACTAAATCCCCCATTCATGACCCCACATAGCTGCACTTTGATGGATTCTTGCCTAGACTTATAGACCCAAGAGAATTGAGAAGAAGAACCCATTGCTTGAGAGCCTTGAGAGACTTGATCTTCATTCTACAGTGTTTCTGAGAGGAATGAGATTTTAGGCTATGTAAAACCCTCTAATACATCTTTTAGGAAACCCAAAACAACCTAGTTTAGGAGTTAAAAGCATAGAAAATTGTTAGCATGCCCTTATGAAAATGAGATGGAAACCTACCCTGTTAGCCTTCACGGGTCGTACCATGACACATGGTGACATACCATGGATCCTGGTATGTATTCATTTCTTCTGGGTGACCTAAAAGCTTGTGGAAACTCTTACCATGGACCCTCATTATGAGTTATACCTTGATACCACAAGTTGTACCATGAATCGTGGTGTCTGGGCTTGTCGTTTGTCCATCAAACCTAATAGTGCTTAACTAAACTTTTCATAACTTTTTACTTAAACTCCAATTGACACAATTTTAGATGCGTTGGAAACAAGACTCAAAGAAATTCAATCTGATATGCTAGATCACCCAAAAATACTTTGGAAAGTGAGAGTTATGGACATTTAAAGTTGAACCTTGTAAGAATTTATATGAAGGTTCAATCGTTAGGAAAGCTCTCAACTTAATTTTATGCTATTGGTTCCTTATGAACTTAATTTGTATATAATATACTTATCACACTTAATAATTGATCTTAACATCTTGTTTTAGATAAAATTCATTGGGTTTAGGTTTATCCCATATCTAGAATAGTTTCAAACTTTGCTTGAAAGTTCGAGGTGTTACAATATCTCAACTCACTACTGAAACGACGCTTAGTATCATCATACCACAAACCATTTTCTGAACTTCATCTCATGAGTCTTGGTATGACTCATACCACCTTATCACGAGTCATACCGAGACTCTTAATGAGGAAAAGTTTTAGTTTTTCTGCTGGTTCATACCCCAAATCTAGGATCTAGTCTTTGGGACTTTCGGTTGTTACAGTAGGTAAACCTAGATCTTGGGTTGTGAACCTTAATAATACCAATTGGGTAAAATTAATTGTGGGCTTAAAAATATTTGATTGATTTGTGGATTGTAAAATGTGATTGATGATGAAAGAAATTCAATCCTGCCCAATTACCTTTATGGTGCTTGAGAGAGCAAATTTAAGTTGTGTTAGCACAATTAATAATAACTCAAGGCTCTAATCATTGTTTAATGGATTTGCCTAGACATATGATGAATTTCAATTGGCAATAAGTAATTGGGTAGAAGGGAGTTCTCTAAAATTTTATAAAATCAAGGTAGATTGACACCATTATTCCTGGGCATATTTCAGTTCAAACCAAAAAAACCGACTGAACTGAATTTTTTTAAATTTTGATTTCGGTGTTTTCGGTCAATCCAATCAGTTTCGTTTTGAATTTTGATATTTTTTGTTAGTCGGATTTGATTTTGATTTTTAATTAAATTAATTCGGTTAACAGAATTGGCCAAAAATATTATACCTAATATTATACTAGTATATTACCCAGTACTTAATACTATACTAGTAGACTCGTCTAGAATACAATTGGAGCCACAAAATTCATCCCTCTTTTCTTTCATTTATCTTGTTAAAACAAACTGCTCATAATCATTACATTAATGTAATACATTCCTAGTGTTGTATTTTATAGTTCTATTGCTAAATCTTTCTAAAATTTAATCACTTCACAATATGAAAAATGATCCAAGACACAACATGTCCTTCTACAAAAACATTTCAGAGATCCTCTTTGCTTATTAAAGGTTTCCGAAGCATTTGTTGGAGAAGCTTGCTGCTGTAGGATTTGATTTATAAAACCAAAAATTTAAAATAAATTAATTGACCCAAAATTGTAAATATCGAACCGAACCAAAATTAATTCAGTTCAGTTTTGATTTTTAATTTTACAAATTGAAAATCGAAAAAACTGAATCGAACCAATCAAACCCCCACCCTAGACACCATTGGTATTATTGAAAGATATGAATTGGTATTATTGAAATATATGCATTGGTTGTCTAACTGATTGCTTTCATGTTCATTAATTGCTCATTCTTAGTTTGCCCATATTGGGATTATCTAGGGGGATCGATCCAAAATTGAGGTCACTTCCCTAGTATTTCTTATTATTTGATAATAGTATAAAGCAATTTATATCCCTTAGTTATAGCTATATTTCTCCTATCCCTAATGTGAATCGTCTCTAAACTCTTAAATCTAAATTGACAAGTGCTAGATTGTTTACGTCTACTAAAGTCCCTGTGGATTCAATTTCGACTCACAATTGGGTATTATATTTGCATCGATAATTTACACTTTCAAAGATTTGAGTGGATTCGAGCGACGATCAAATTATATGGTGCCATTACCGGGGATTTTGGCTAGGCACTCTCTAGCATTATCGATTTAGTTTGTTCGATTAGACCTATTCTTTCACTTTTTCTTTAATTATTGTTTGAAAATAGGATCATGGCTCTACCATTGGGAGAGGTGGAGGATGTGTTTGTGGAAGTCAACAATGAGGTTGACTATGCAAGTGCCATTGTTCTACCTAGAGTGAATGTTGCGTATTTCAAAATTTATGGTAGCATATACACAAAGCTCAAAGCGGAGGGCCAGTTCCACAACTCCACCAATAATGACTCTCACTAATATTTGAAAAATTTCTTGGAGGTGTGCAATCTCCACAAATAGAACAACATCTCCGATGATGCCATTCGGCTAGGGGTATTCAAATACCGATTGGTCGGGAAAGCTAGAGAATGGTTACACAAGTTTCCTATGAATTCAATCCATACATGGCAAGAGTTTGTTAATGTCTTTCTCAAAAAGTGGTTCTTGCATTGTAAGAAGGCGGAGCAGCCGGATAAGATCATTTATTTCCAATAGCTCCCTGGGGAGAAACTGTTTGAAGCTTGGGAAAATTTCAAGCAATATATACTTAGGGCACCCAACCACGGGTTCCCCAAGCATATTTTGCTTGAAAATTTCTACACAAGCCTATACCCATTGACATAGTCTGTTGGAAATAATGCCGCTGGGGGATGCTTCTTGGACAAGACCTTTAATTGAATTGCCATTATCTTGGATCATATTGCAAAGCACAAGCATGCATGGCATGGAGGAGATGAAAGTGGAGGGATAAATATGAGAACTCCTTTAATAACTAACTTGATGAATGAGAACAAAGATTGTGATCAAATGATGGCGGACAAGGCCACCAACATAGACCTACTTACCAAAACGTTGATCGAAGCTGAGGTAAAAAAGGAGATACACAGCTGAACTGAACTCATGAAACATAATTAGAATCATGATAGAATAAATTTAATAAGAGTTTAATCAGATTTTCATCAAAAAGGGCCTAGCCCTAGAAATTCATGAAAATCATAGTTGGAGACTTCAAGGAATTGAAATTATGTAATTGAGTTCGGAGCTAGGCATGAGTATGGAAGAAATCCCCCATTCATGACCCCACATAGCTTCACTTTGATGGATTCTTGCCTAGACTTGAGACCTAAGAGAATTGAGAAGAAGAAGAACCCTGTTGCTTGAGAGCCTTGAGAGATTTGATCTTCAATCTTTGTTTTTTCTGAGAGGAATGAGAATTTAGGCTACGTAACACCCTCTAATACATCCTTTAGGAAATCCAAAATGACCTAGTTTAGGAGTTCAGAAAATTACTAGGATGCCCTTATGAAAATGAGCTGAAAAACTGCCCTGCCAGGCTTTATTGGTCGTACCACGACATATGGTGACATACCATGGATCATGGTATGCATTTGTGGCTTCTGGTTGTCCTAAAAGCTTGTGGAAACTCTTACCTCTAACCCTCAGTATGAGTCAAACCTTGACACCATGAGTCGTACCATGACTCATGGTGTCTGGGCTTGTTCTTTGTCCGTCAAACCTGACAGTGCTTACTAAACTGCTCATAGCTTTTTTACTCCAAACTCTAATTGGCACAAACTTAGATGCTTTGGAAAGAATAACCAATGGACTTAAATTTGATGTTCCTATATCACACAAAATCACTTTGTAAAATGGGAGTTACCATCGTTTTAAGTTAACCCTTGTAAGAACTTATATGTAGGCTCAATCTGTAGCAAGGCTCTTAATTCAACTTTGTGCTACAGGTTCCTTATGACCTTTATTTGTATCCAATGTACTTCTCACACTTGAGAATTGATCTTAACACCTTGTTTTTCATAAAATTCAGCAGATTTGAGTCTATCCCCATACCTAGAATAGTTTCAAACTTAGCAAAGTTTAACGCATTATAATATCTCAACTCACGACTGAAATGATGATTTGTACCATCATACCACAGACCATTTTCTAAACTCCATCTCATAAGTCTCACATTATCACGAGTCATACTGAGACTTTTTCTGAGGAAAGGTTTTAGTTTTTCTGTTGGTTCATACCCCAAATCTAGGGTCTATTCTTAAGGACTTTTGGGTTATTACATTATCTCCCCCTTGGGAACATTTATCATCGAATAGAGACTAAATAAGTTGAAAAGGTAGGGGAAAGAGCTGCAATCCCAAAACTAGATGTTATAGACTAAATACTGAGGGATTGACTGACTCCGAATGGAGATACATAGCTGAAGTGAACTTGTGAAATATACATACATGATAAAACATGAGAGTAACTGAGAGACACGAAACTATATAACATACGGAGAAGGAAACTAGTACCTCAACTAGAACTGAACTGGAAGGAAAAAGATGTGGGTATTTGTCCATCATTTCTGCTTGCTTTCCACGTAGCTTCTTCAACTAATTGATTTCTCCATAAAACCTTCATGGAAGCTACCTCTTTGTTCCTAAACTTGCGAACCTGATGGTAAAAAATCTCAACCGAAATCTCCTCATAAGTGAGACTATACTTCACCCCAATGCTCTCTATTGGTACAACTAGAGCTGGATCGCCAATGCACTTATTCAATAAGGACACATGAAAAACATGATGTACCAAAGCTAACTCCACAGGCAACTCTAACTCATAGGCCACATTGCCAATGTACCTTAGAATCCTATAAGGATTGACATATTGGTGACTAAGCTTCCCTTTCTTGCCAAACCTCATAACCCCCTTCATGGTTGAGGCCCTAAGAAACACCCAATCATTAACTGCAAACTCAAGCTCTCTCCTCCTAACATCTGCATAAGATTTTTGACGACTCTAAGCTATTTTAAGCCCTTCTATAATAAGCTGAACTTTATCCATGGTCTCATGAACTGAATCTGGCTCTATCAATATAACCTTAACTACTGCAAGCCATCCAATAGGTGACCTACATCTCCATTATAAAGAGCCTCAAATGGAGCCGTCTGAATGTTGTAGTGGTAGTAGTTGTTGTAGGCAAACTTAATGAGAGGCAAGTGATCATCCCAACTACCTCTGCCTATTCCTCTCTTTACACAACGGCTAGCGCAATAGGCTCTAGATGCAAAGATTGAAAAACACATTGAGCGACTGAAGGAAGCTACACATTGGTTCCATATATTGATGCTATTAAAGAGATGCTAGGTTTTGCAAAGTACCTAAAGATGTTGCTAACTAGGAAGTTTCCAAGTCATAAAGAAGAGTTGATCCCTATGACACATCATGTGAGTGTCATCATTATTGGCACTAGTGTTGAGAAGAAGGGTGATTCGGGTGAATTCACCGTTCCTTGCAGAATTGGAAAATATGATTGCTTGCATGCCTTGTGAGATAATACGACTAGTATAAATTTGACGACCCTAGATATATACAAGTAATTCAGATTGTCCATGCTGAAGTCCACCTCTATTCAGTTCTAAATAGCTAAGAAGTCTATCAAGACATTAACAGGGTGGTGGAGAATGTGTTGGTAAAAGTCGGAAAATGTATGTTTTCGACTGATTTTATGGTATTAGATTATGATATTGATATGGATATCCTAATCATCCTTGGGAGACCTTTTCTAGTGATTGTAAGGGCACTAATGTACTCGAAAAAGCATGAGATTATGTCCTAGGTCAATAATGAAAGCATCACCTTGAAAGCCAGGAAGGGCCACTTATTGCTCATAGGAGTTGAGAATATTTGTGTGGCTAATGTTGTTGAAAATACAAGAGTAGCTGAGCATATATTCAAAGCATCACCTAAGAAAAGTAATGCCAAATCCAAATGGGTGAAGCAGTACCTCTGTGGCACAAAAGGTAGAAAATGGGTGAGGAATCTCATCATAAGGACAACTCACCATTGACTTGATTCAGGTATTTTGCATTGTGCTGTGAAATTAATTAGATGCTTCTTGGGAGGCAACCCAAGGGATGCTACACATAGTGTAGCATCCTCATTGTGCCACGACATTAAATCAAGCGCTTTTTGGGAGGCAATCCAAGTAATTTTTGGACTAATGGGTGCTATTGTATGCAGGTGAACTTCAAAGGATGGAGAAAATTGGTTCAAATAGAAAAGGAAAATGTCACGACCCAAACATGGGTCCGAATTGAGAAATAGGAGAAGGAGCCCCGAGAGACTCCAAGTCGACCCATGGAATGAATATACATCTAACTCAATCAATACAAATAGAAGATCAACATAATAAATATAATGGAAGTCTAAACATAACATAACATCATAATACATATGTAAATCTGAAGCTGATTACAATCTATGTCAAAAAAGCCTTTACTACTGATGAGTTAATGGGACAAGACCCCAATTAACTCTCTAAGTCTGAAAACTAAAAGTACAAGGACAATTGAAAAGGGAGGGTCCTCGAGAGATGAGGACTCACAAACTGAGACTGGATGCTAAATCTGAAAAATTTGCTAGCAATGAGGCTGAGACTTAATATCAGAGCCTGTATCATGAAACGAGACAACATAGAGTATGTGGTCAGTACGTGGAATGTACCGAGTATGCAAGGTAAGTAAAACCGCTTAAGTAAGTAAAATCATTGAACATGCATATTATAAAACATAATCAAGATAAGAATCTGAGAGTAATACTTGCATGCTATTTTCTAAAATTATGATATGAACATAACTGGACATCATAACTGAATCGAATGACCGAAAGCTAAAATCTGATAATCATAAGTAAAATAGAACATTAGGTCAAACCTGCTGAAAACATAATATCATGACTGATGTACATGCATAAATAAAATCATGAGGAAAAATGGGAGAACTCATCATATAACCGACAATACCATGATAGAGCTTACGTGGTCCCCACTATTACACTCAAGTGGGCAGAGCCGTCTAAAGCATTGCCAGGGTTAAAGACACTACCATGATATCGATATCAAGATGAAGGCCCCTTGGGGCAGGGGAAAGCTCTAAAGTAGGTCCCAATAATCTAATCATACCTATGTTGGCGTATAGTTCTGAGGCATAGGGTTGATTGACCCTTAGCCTACTTTGTGCTAGACACTACTCCCAAAAACATGCATATGCTCTCCATCGTTTTTCAACTAAGCTGACCATCATCTAGTGAAGAAGTTGAGTAATGAAATACATGCATAATTTGAAATCATAACATGACGAGCCTTGGCTCAAACCATAACACAAGTTGAACATAATTGGGAGTCTTGACTCCAAAACCATGTGGTAAGATAATTCATGAAATCATAAATAACACTAGAACATATGGGCTTGCCCAATAATTAAACATGATTGAAAATACTTGATTCACTTGAAAACATGATCATAGACATGGGTAACTTGAAACATATTTTTCTCATAAATATCTCAACATACTTGAACATACATTATAGATCTCAACTTTCATGAACTTTCATGGATGGGCATCATAATTTATAAAACTTGAAAACATGATTTATAATTAAAAACAATGTAAAACTTGCTCATGAATCATAATTCAACAATAGAAACATGCTTAGATCATACCTATCATAGAAACATAGGGAATTCATGCATTAGGTTAACACCCCAAAGAATCAACATGTAGATTTTCATGAATTAGAGAGGGATTGGGCAGGAATGTGAACAATTTCACCCATTCTTAACCCTACATACCTGAGAGAATCTGATTCTACAATTTCCTTGATTTCCCAAGGAAGAATTGAGGAAGAACTTGGAAGGACTAGACTTCATCACCCTCTCAAAACCTCTAAGCTTGCATGCATGAATTAGGAATGTCTTAGAATGAACTTACCCTTCGAAGAACTCACTATTCAGAGCTTGAAAAGATGTAGCTTAGGCCTTAGAATCATAGAAATTACGGAAAAGCCCTTACTAAACTCGCAGGGAAAAATAGACTGCCAGTCCCAACGAGGGACTGGACGAGTCATTATCCATGGCCATGACTCGTGGCCACCAGTCATGCACAACACCGCCAAAATTCTCAATAGTCATCACCAAGGGGGACACTACGACTCGTGGTGTACCAACAAGTCATTGTGAACGGATTACCCAATGAGTCTTGGTGACCAATCTGTTAGGTACACTGCCTATCTTTCCTCTTCCTTCCATTAATCTTGACCACGACTAACTTAACGAGTCGTGGGCTGACCATGATTCATGGTCATGCTCGTGGTTATTCAAAACTTGAACTTTCCAAATTAAGTCAAACTCCTCACCACAAGTCACTCCTGACGGGTCACTGGATGACTCATTCTGTGACTTGGTGCAAAAAATCCTTTTTTCTCCGTTTCAACTCTCGGGTCTAATCTTACGGTTTTTGGGGCATTACAATATCTCCCCCTTGGGAACATTCATCCTTGAATGTTGGGAAACATATAGAAAAGCAGAGAAATGCAATCATAATATTCAAATACTTATCATATAAGCTGAAAACTGACAGAATGACTACACATGATTGAACTGAATTCACGAATCAAACATACATGCTTTGACATGGAAGAAATTGGGACACATGAATCGAACATGAAACTAAATAGTGTTTTAGGGAAAAACTAATACCTCAAGATGGAACTGATTCGGAAGGGAATAGATGTGGGTATCTAGCTATTTATCTGCTTTAGCTTCCCACGTAGCCCCCTCAACATGCAGATTCCTCCATAAAACCTTGATTGAGGCTACCTCCTTTTTCCTTATCTTTCGAACCTGATGATCCAGTATTTTCATTGGAACCTCCTCATAACTAAGGATGTCCTTCCCACCTACTCTCTCCACCGGAAAAACTAGAGCTGGGTCACCCCAACACTTCTTTAAGAGCGATACATGAAAAACTAGATGAACTGAAGCTAATTCTGAGGGCAAATCCAACTCATATGCTACCTTGCCAACCTGTTTTACAATTCGGTATGGGACAACATAATGGGGACTGAGTTTTCCTTTCTTTCTGAACCTCATCACTCCCTTCATGGGAGACACCTTTAGAAACACCCAATCATCGACTTCAAACTCAAGTTCTCTCCTCCTCACATCCGCATAGGACTTTTGGTGACTTTCACCTGTTTTCAACTTGTCCCTTATAAGATGAACTTTCTGCATAGCCTCATGGACTGAATCTGACCCTATCATTGTAGCTTCACCGACTTCAAACCAACCAATAGGTGATCTACATCTCCGCCCATAAACATCCTCAAATGGAGCCATTTGAATGTTGGAATGGTAGTTATTGTTATATGCAAACTCAATGAGTGGCAAATGATCATCCCAACTACCCTTGAAGTCAATCACACACATTCTCAACATGTCCTCGAGAGTCTGAACAGTCTGCTCCACCTGACCATTGGTTTGCGGATGAAACGTTGTGCTAATTGACCTGAGTACCAAGTCCTTTTTGAAATGATCTCCAAAACTGGAAGTTAAATTGAGTACCTCTATCCAATATGATGGAAAATGGCACTCCATTCAACCGAACTAACTCCTGAATGTACAAATTAGCATAATCCTCCGCTGAATTGGCAATTTTGACTGGTCGAAAATGAGCCGCTTTAGTCAATCTTTCTACAACAACCCAAATGGAGTCATATTGCCAAAGAGTACAAGGCAAACCTATAATGAAGTCCATATTGATCTCTTCCCACTTCCAAGTAGGAACACTAATATCTTGAAGCATACCTCCAGGTCTTTAATGCTCAACCTTCATCTGCTGACAATTTGGGCACTTAGCCACAAAATCTGCAATGTCCTTCTTCATGTCATTCAACCAAATGAACTCCCAACCATGCAAGATGATGCACATGCTTCCTCCCCTTATCTACATGGGACACACTCTCCATAGAAAGCCTATTAAGAGCGTCTGCCACCACATTAGCATTGCCTGGATGATAAAGGACACTTATATCATAATCCTTGAGTAACTCCAACCACCCCCTTTGACGTAGATTTAGGTACTTCTAGGTAAACACGTATCATAGGCTCTTGTGGTCTATAAACACATCCATATAGACCCTGTACAAATAGTTTCTCCAAATCTTAAAGGCAAATACTACCGCCGCCAATTCGAGATCATGAGTCGGGTAATTCTTTTCATGAGCCTTTAGCTTCCTGAAAGAATAAGCTAGAACCTTACCATGCTGCATCAATACACAACCAAGGCCGATCCTCGAAGCATCACAATATACCACAAACCCATCGGTACCCTCAGGTAGGGTTAACACAGTTGCTGAGGTGAGTCGAGCCTTTAACTCTTGGAAGCTCTTATCACAAGCCTCTGACCACTGAAACTTCACTTTCTTCTGGGTCAATGTTGTAAACGGGGCTAAAATGGATGAAAACCCCTCAACAAATCTCCGATAATAACTAGCTAAGCCCAAGAAACTCCTGATATCTGAGGGACTGACTGGTTTAGGCCAATTCTTCACTATTCCTATCTTTTGAGAGTCCACCTGAACACCCTCATTAGACACCACATGACCCAAATATGCCACTGAGTTAAACCAAAACTCACATTTGCTGAACTTAGCATACAACTGATGATCCTTCAAAGACTGTAACACCACCTTAAAGTCAGTGACATACTCCTCCTTGCTCCGAGAGTATATAAGGATGTCATCTATGAACACAATCACGAACATATCCAAGTATGGCTTGAACACCCTATTCATAAAATCCATAAAAGCTGCAGGAGCATTCGTTAGTCCAAAAGACATAACTACAAACTAATAGTGACCATACCGAGTCATGAAGGCTGTCTTTGGAATATCGCTCTCCCAGACCCTGAGCTGATGGTATCTAGATTTGAGGTCTATCTTTGAAAAGCATTTAGCACCCTAACTCTAGTCAAACAGATCATCAATCCTAGGGAGAGGATACCTTTTCTTGATGGTAACTTTGTTCAATTATCGATAATCAGTGCACATACGAAGAGAACCATCTTTCTTTCGAACAAAGAGAACTGGTGCACCCCACGGGGATTTGCTAGGTCTGATGAATCTTTGTCTAGAAGGCCTTTCAAATGCTCCTTCAACTCCATTAGCTCAGCTGGAGGCATTCTGTAATAAGGAATAGATATAGGCTGCGTATTCGGAAGGAGGTCAATACCAAAATCAATCTCCCGCTCGGGAGGGATTCCCGGTAGATCATCTAGGAAGACTTTTGGATACTCACATACTACTGGAACTGACTGGATAGTCGGGGTCTCAAATGTAGCATCCTTAACCCTAACTAGATGGTACATGCAACCCATAGAGATCATATTTCTGGCCTTAAGGTAGGAAATGAAATGACCTACAGGAACAACTGAACTACCCTTCCACTCTAAGACTAGCTCACCCTGAAATCTCAACCTACTACACGGGTTTTACAACTAACTGAGGCATAACATGCATATAGCCAATCCATGTCGAGGATAACATCCAAATTGGTCATGGCTAACTCTATTAGATCTGCTGAGGTGATTTTTTGAAGAACTATGATAAGGCAATTTCTATACAACCGTCGAGCTTTAACTAAATCACTGATTGGAGTAGAGACTGAGAAGGGTTCTGATAGGATTTTGGGATTGACTCCGAAGTTACTGCAACATAGGGTGTCACAAAACACAAAGTAGCCCTTGGATCTAACATTGAATAAATATCAAGTTGTAATACTCATAATATACTAATGACTACATCGGGGGAGACCTCCTGCTCCTGACAGGATACTAGGGCATAGAATCTATTTTAGCGTTATCCATCACCGGTGCTAGTAGATGCCCCTTGATGAGCTGGGCGTGCTAGTGGAGCTGATGAACTAGAAACTAGGCCTCGGACCCTATTATGGCCCTGTCTAGCTGCTGGGCAATCTCTGAGAAAATGTTCGGGCTTCCCACACCCGAAGCAAGAACCTGTACCCGCAAGACACTGGCCCATGTGTTTCCGGCCACACCTGTAGCAAACTAGGATACTGGAATCTGTGGGCTTGCTGCTCTAGCCTCTAGAGCCTAATGCTCATCCTCTCGGGTCGTGCCTAGATCTGGATGGCACACTCATAGCCGACGATGATGGGGCTGACGATCTCTAGTGGGACTGCTGACGGTGCCCACCACCTGGTCTTTGCTGAGAAAATCTATAACTATCTGTCCTGGCCCTCTTGGCCTCTCTCTCTCTCTCACATGCACCGCCTCTATCTGCTCGGCATACAAGACTATCCGAGGAAAATCCATATCTTGATGAAGCATCATAGTTCGACAATCCTTGTCTAGGTAGTCCTCCACTCTATGAACAAACCTGCTCACTCGAGCTCTCCGATCAACCACTAGCTCTGGTGCGTATTTGGATAGACGAGTGAACTCTATGGCATACTCCTACACTATCATCTTCCCTTGTTTCAGATTCACAACTTCAGCTGCTTTAATCTTCCTCATCTCACGAGGGAAGATCCGCTCCAGAAATGCGGCATGAAACTCATCCCAACCAATAGGGCCTACTCCCACTGCCCTACTATCCTTTCACTATTTAAACCAAATGTGCACAACCCCCTTCAACTGATATGAGGCTAAATCGGTGCACTCCTATACAGTCACCCCCATGACCTGGGTGATCTTTAGAATCTCATCGATGAACTCATGTGGATCCTCATCCACCTTTGACCTAATAAACTCTGGTGGGTTCATCCTTAGAAAATCTCTAACCCTTGTTGTCGCCGCATTCCTGTTTTGAGGGACATGTGCTACTGCCTGCTGGTTGACCTGGGTGGTCAAGGCCTGTGCTGGAATATGAATGGCTGCCTTTAATTCAGCGTGGGCAACCGACTTCGGTGCATGGTTCTCATAGGCTGTTGCGGCCTGTTGGTGCCCATCTCTATTGCCATCCTCATGGCCATTTTCGTTTCCGTTTCTCCTTCCATTAACTCTGCAGGGAAGACATGATTTTGCAAACGCGTATAGCACAAGTTAGAAGGATAGAGAGACATTTCATCGCACGACTTAGATCATGAAATAAGGGAACATTTCCTAAACATCTCGTAGCCTCTTTGTCATAAGTGTGGTGCGCTTCACACCCATGAAAAAAACTCTACTTAACGCGGCTTTCGAACACCCTAGGACACTTCAAAATCCAACATGGCTCTGATACCAAGTTTGTCACGACCCGAATATGGGTCCGAATCGAAAAACGATACAAGGAGCCTCGAGAGATTCCAGTTGACCCATGACATGAACATACATATAACTCAATCAATACAAATGGAAGATCAACATAATAAACATAGAGGAAGTCTAAACATAACATAACATCAGAATAGATATGCATATCTGAAGCTGTTTATAATCTATGTCTGAAAAGCCTCTATTACTGATGAGTTGATGTGACAAGACCTCAACTAACTCTCTAAGTCTGAAAACTAAAAGTACAAGGACAACTGAAAAGGGAGGGTCCTTGGGAGATGAGGACTTACCAACTGAGACTAGATGCTAACTCTGGAAAACAAGCTAGCAATGAGGCTGAGCCTAAATATAGGAGCCTATATCATGAAATGATACAATATAGAGTATGTGGTCAATACGTGGAATGTATCGAGTATGCAGGGTAAGTAAAGCTGCTTAAGTAAGTAAAATCATTGAACATGCATAATATAAAACATAATCAAGATAAGAATCGGAGAGTAGGGCTTGCATGCATTTTCTGAAATCATGATCTGAATATAACTAAACATCATAACTGAATCGAATGACCCAAATCTGAAATATGATAATCATAAGTAAAACTGAACATTGGGTCAAACCTGTTGAAAACATAATATACTGACTGATTTACATGCATAACTGAAATATGAGAAACAATGAGAGACTTGTCATATAACCAACATTACCACGATAGATCTTACGTGGTTTCGACTATTACACTCAAGTAGGCACAGCCGTCTAAAGCATTATCAGGACTAAAGACGCTACCATGATATTGATATCAAGCTGAAGGCTCCTTGGCGTGGGGGAAAGCTCTAAAGGAGGTCCCAATAATCTGATCATACCTACGTTGGCACGTAGTTTTGAGGCATAGGGTTAACTGATCCTTTGCCTACTCGGTGCTAGACACTAATCCTAAAAACATGCCTATGCTCTCCATCGTTTTTCAACGAAGCTGACCATTGTCTAGTGATGAAGCTGAATAATAACATACATGCATAATCTGAAATCATAACATGAGGAGCCTTGCTCAAACCATACCACAAGCTGAACATAATTGGGAGTTTTAACTCCAAAACCATGTCGTAAGCTAATTCATGAAATCATAAATAACATATGGGCTTTCCCAATAGTCAAACATGCTTGAAAATATTTGATTCACTTGAAACATGATTATAGACATGAAACATGCTTTTCTCATAAATATCTCAACATACTTGAACATACATCATAGATCTCAACTTTCATGAACTTTCATGGATGGGCATCATAATTTATAAAACTTAAAGACATGATTTATAATTGAAAACATTTTAAAACTTGCCTATGAATATTAATTCAACAATAGAAACATGCTTAGATCATATCCATGGTAGAAACTTAGGGAATTCATGCCTTGGGTTAAAACCCCATAGAATCAACATGTAGATTGTCATGAACTAGAGCGGGATTGGGCATGGGTGTGAACAATTTCACCTATTCATAACTCTTCATACCTGAGAGAATCTAATTCTACAATCTCCTTGATTTCCCAAGGAAGAATTGAGGAAGAACTTGGAAGGACTAGATTTGATCACCCTCTCAAAACCTCTAAGCTTGCATGCATGAATTAGGAATGGCTTAAAATGAACTTACCCTTCTATGAACTCACTATTTAGAGCTTAAAACGATGTAGTTTAGTCCTTAGAATCATAGAAATTATGGAAAAGCCCTTACTAAACTCGTAGGGAAAATAGACTTCTAGTCCTAATGAAGGACTCGACGAGTCATTGTCTATGGCCCCGACTCGTGGGCACCAGTCGTGCACAACACTACCAAAATTCTAAATATTCATCACCACAGGAGACACCATAACTTGTGGTGTACCCAACGAGTCGTGGTGACCAATCCATTAGGTACACTGCCTATCTTTCCTCTTCCTTCCTTCAACCTTGACCACGGCTGACTAAATGAGTTGTGGGGCTGACCACGACTTGTGGTCATGCTCGTGGTTACTCAACCCTTAAAATTTCTGAATTAAGTCAAACTCCTCACCACGAGTCACTTAAAGACTCGTGGTCGTCCTGACGGGTCACTGGACGGCTCATCCTGTGACTTGGTGCAGAAAATCCTATTTTCTCCGTTCCAACTATCGGGTTTGATCTTAGGGTTTTTGGGGCATTACATAAAAATTCAGCATCCAAGAGACGAAGAGGAAGACAAATCATTTTTCAAAAGGCAGACCATCCTTCCTACATTAATTGGAGTCAAGTTCGGGTTACATCTTAGTAAATAGACAGTCTAATTATAGACCTTACTCTAGCTAGATGGTTCATCCATTGGACCATCTTTTATGCTTAAAATTTTTAGGCAAATAGGTCTTTTCAGATGTCAATTTGGTCGGCCCATTAGCCTGAATCGAGTCGGCTATTAAAAAACCACCTACAGGCAATATCGACCCGACACATTTGCCTATTTTAAAGCATAATGGTTTTGAACGGGTGTGGCATCCTAATCTTACTCCCTTCCGTCCCTTTCCTATTCTTGGTCCCATATTTTTATCTTTGGAAAGGCAACCTCCATTGTTGCCTTTGTTACAAGTTTCATCGCACTCATCTACTACTTCTCATCACTCGCACACACACACTTGTCTCTCCTTCAAGCATTAGCTAGAGGAACTAGGGTTAGTGCTCGATGCCTCAGTGCACTTCATCAGTGAACACATAAGCAGAATTGACTTTATTTAGGTATTTTTCTTCATGTTAAACTTCCAATTTGAACATTAACTCTGATTTTTGTTATATGCTTGACTTGGGGTAATTGATACCTATGCTTGGATGTTGATGTGGGGGGAGAACTTGGGATTTATTTCATAGAATTGGATGGGGCACAATTGTGTAATTGTTTGTGATAATTTTTGTTGATATATTGTCAACTTGATAATGACCCATCCCATGTTTGAACATTGCAAAAAAAAAGGCTCAACAGAATGAATTGTGTGATTCCCCTAATTGGCGGAGAAAGTGACAAACTAGCTTCACAAAATACTAACTGTCTTTCCTTTCATCCTTTGAACCAGTTGTACCAAGTGTATTGAGTCAAGGGACGACTCAGGGGAAAGAACATGCTTTCAGAAAGTGGTCCGCAGTTTGATCCGTTCTTTGTATCAGAATAATTGGGTTTCTAATTTTAAGGGAGGTATAAGGAATGGTCTGTCTCTTCAGACTACGACTTATCCTTTCATCTATCCCTTGCATTTATTATTCTGATTTCTCATTATCCCATGTTTGTGTACTAACCAGTTATTGCATAATCATAGATAATGGCACCTAAACGAGCAGCACCTAGAGGAGGAACGACTAGTACACCAAAGAGGTCCTAACTCAGGGACGAAGATGGGGATGAATACCAACCTATAGCCACTAGGAGGACCATCACACTTGCTACATAGTGTTACTTGTTTACTCATCACATATGGCATCGATAGAGACTCCATCTCTGGGACCTTCATCCTAGTCTGATGAGAAGCAGCCACAGGTCTAGGCAGGTGGGATCCCGATTGATATTTCCTTTGAGGAGTTCATAGGAGAGGATTGCATTAGTCAGAGCCCGTCTCCCTAGGTAGATTTAGCCGAGCAGTGACATAAATAGGGGCATGATATGTATCAGAGGAGGTCGGGTACTGGGTGCTCTCGAGAGATATTTAGAGGGGTGCATGGCGCACAGGGGGAAGCCCCATAGGGGTATTACAGAGGAGCAAACCATCAGTGCTACTGGGTTAGACCAATACCCAGACATCTTGGAGCATTTGCATTTTCAATGTTGGGAGTTCCTTTTCCATTCTGTAGTCTAGTACATCCAGAAATTGGTTCGAGAGTTCTATGTTTTATATAAGATGATCCTTCTACGGTCCAACCTGGTGTTGTGGTCATAGATTGAGCCGCTCATGTCTGTTGTGATTAAAGGAGTATTGGTTGATATCAACCTTGAGGCGATCAACCGGTACTATATTGGAGAGGATTATGAGGTGGTGGACACTGCTGATGACAAGTTAGTCACTTACGGACACTGAGCAAGGGGATGGATAGCTGGAGTCATTGCTCGAGGGACTCTCACATAGGCTGCTCTTGAGACAACCAAGATTTATAAGAAAGAGTTGAGACTTCAGGCCAAGTTTTGGTGGAATGTGGTATCTAATAGGATTTTCCTGACTAAGAGCAATAACAAGCTTTATTTTTGACATGCTCTAGTTGTTTCCACTATATTTAGGAAGAATAAAATCAACACTAATTAGATGCTTTGTTTGGATCTCAAGGAGAAAACTCTACATTCGGTGACCCCTCTTCCTTTTTTGTGCTTGGTGATATCACTTTATCAGAGGGAAGATGTACCAATCCTTCCCGGAGAGGATGTATTCATGATGCTCATATGGTGAATGATGTCACCGAGATGTTAGATGACACATTTATGAAGATGTACCAATCCTTCCCAGAGAGGATTTATTCATGATGCTCATCTGGTGAATGATGTCACCAAGATGTTAGATGACACATTTATCATTGCTGCCAGCCGCCGCAACTCAATATTGCCGGTCGGGCCCACTACTGAGAGTGGAGGTATCTAGACTAAGGAGCCACAACCCCCGGTGGTATCAAACATAACACTTTCATATTCTTCTCCCCAAGGAGCCCAACCTTCTTCCACCATTACTACCCCAGTGCCAGCTGCCCTATCCAGACCTCTCCTGAGCTCCAAAAACTCATTACCCAGCTTAGCTGTTAATCTAGATCGGGAGGAGAGGCAGTTGGCTAGAATGATTGAGGACCTGCAGGCCTTCATGGTCACTATTGTTGAGTGTGCTCTACAGTTACTAAAGGATGCTATCAGGATCTCTCACGAGGCCTTGAGTTCTAGTCTAGGGATGATGGGCACCAGACTAGTCCAGCTCAAGCAGGGTGCTAGTTTATCTGATGTTTTGAGCCTTGGAGTAAACCTCGCTTAGACCAGCATCGTATTGCTAGATTTACAGATTCAAGAGCGGTAGCCTGAAGAGGTCCGAGTACTATTAGTGGATTCGGACACTACCTATAGCCAATTTGATGGAGTTGCTTCCATGTACGATTTTAGTCCACCTGGTCCAGCCTCAATGCTCACCTTCACTAGCTCCAACTCCCAGGACCACCACTGCCAGAAGTTTCACAAGAGTAGGGTCTTCCTCCAATTCCAGCACAGCCAGTCATTCCTTCCCCTCCACTTGACAAGGGAAAGGGCCGACTACTAGAGGAGCATAGTGAAGATGATGATAGAGACCTTCAAAAGGAGGATGACCCAGACTTAGACCCCATCAAGATCAAGAATCTCGGTATAGCAAAGGAGGCCTCACTCTTCCGTATCCAAGGCCGACCTCATGACACAGAGGCAAGCTCTTTAGCAACACCCCATGACGATCTTTAATGGTGTAGTCTGAGCTCTACATGGAGCTTCTGTCACTCTTGTGCCTTTTTTTCTTTGTATGTACATTGGGGACACTGTACAATTTATGAGTGGCGGTGGATCCTATGTGGCCCTGTGTGGCATCTTTGCTTGTACTGTTGCTTATTATGACAACTCATGTTTTGTATGGTATTATGCATTTTTGAGTTGACCGATATGTGTGATGGTCTATTTCATTACTTTCTTAGTATAGATTTTGCATTTATTTTTGTTATTGATTTCTTAACTTAGGGTCCTCTTGGATATTTTTAGTTGTGGTTCTTTTTCGAGAGGCTTACTTTCTATTGAATTTGGAAAAATAATATAGTTAAAGTGTCATAGCATGTAAGCCAATGATAGATTAGTAGCAACATTCTTAAGGGTATCGCCTACTAGTCGAGTCGTCTTTGGTTGAACAAAATATTTTTGACTTAGGTGGTGGTGGCAAGTGAGTTCCTAACATTCTTGTACCAATTTTCGAAAATAATGCCACCCCTCAAATTTTTTCTGTAGTTGTTCGGTATTGACTTGTGTTCCTCAATTTTTGACATATAATTGTACTAATTTTGAGAATGTGTCCCTAGTTGAGAGTAATATGTTTAGTCATGTGATGTCCGTGTGCAATTGTGTGTTAAGAAATTTTTCTTGTTCACTTGATTTGGTCACATTCTAAAATTTGGCTTGATACTTGTGCTTGAACTTAGGTTTGACTATGGGTTGTAGAGATGAACTTATGCCTTCTTTGTGCTTCAAAAGACACACTTGCCCAAATAGACCTACCAAAAGATGCATGTATCCCTAGTCTCCCCTTTTGCACCTTTGACCCATTTTCTTGATCAACTGAAATGAATGCCTAAGCCAATTGTCAAGTTGATCCTCTTTTGAACCCGTCCTCCTTGACATTTTGAAATGTGATTAAAATGAGCAAAAAGGTGTAATTTGGGGGGTGATAAGGTGGAAAAGAAAGAAATAGGAAAAAGGCAACTATTTAGTCATATCCCAAGGTGTATTAAGCAAAGTTCTTAAAAAGAACAAAAAGAGAAAAATGAAAATTGAGATCACAAAAAAACCTTGGGGTGTGAAAAAATTGCTAAGAAAAGAAGGGATCCTAAAGGTGAAAAAAGTAGTGGAAAAGAAATGTAGTATTCAAGAATGATAAATGAGTCACTAAAGGCCATATTTGAATCCTACCAGCCCATTGATTGTTATTACAAGTTTAGAAAAGACCTTATGTGATCTCAACCTGGATATTCAAAAGAAAAGGAATTGGAGTAAATAGACAAGTATATGGTAGTTATGCCCTATCTTGTGCACTGCTTTATGAGAGTTGAGTGCTTTTCTCTTCTCTCTTGATATGTGTGTTATCATTGCTTAAGAAAATGGACAGCTCCCTTAGTCTGATTGTGAGGGCATATATGTCATGGCCCGAACATAGGCCTTGATCGAGACATAGAACAAAGAACCCCGAGAGGCTCCAAGTTGACCCATGGAATGAACATGACATCTAAATTCAACATAATCAAGCGGAAGTCTAACATATATAATATAGTGGAAGTCTGAAAATATCATAATATTTGAATACATAACACAAGGTTAAAACTAAATACATGTTATATCTGAAAAGCCTCTACTATTGACGAGTCGATGGGACAAGACCCCAACTAACCCACTATAGTCTGAAACGGAAAAAATAACCATAGATAACATAATGCCTTTGAAGGATGAGGACTCACCAACAACTCGCTAAAATCGTTTGAGGGATAAGAACGACTAGAGATGCGATTGAGACTGAACCCTCAAACCTGTATCATGAGACGATACAACATAAAGTATGCATCCAGTACGTGGAATATACCGAGTATGCAAGGTAAGTAAAACAGACAGTTAAAATACATAAGAGTACATAATAATAGGACAGTATGAACGTAAAGTAAATATCATAACATCATCTGAGGGCTCAAAGATTTCAAACCATTCATATCTCATTCGTAATAATAATAATAAGAAAACGTTATAGAAACTTAACTTGATCCAAAGTAATATAACATAACAATGCATAAAAACATGTGGAACAATGGGAGGACTCGTCATAACCGATACCATCATGATAGAGCCTTACATGATTCCCAAACTATCTCTCTCAAGTGGGAGAGTCGTTCCTGTGTTGCCAGGCAAGGGACGTACAGTATGTGATTTCACAAGAAAAGGGATCCATTAACATTTGTATATATATAAACCTACGGTGGCACGTAGTTCTGAGACACTGGCGTAGTCCTTTGAATGTTGGGCTATTCGGTGCTAGATACTGCTCCTAAAAACATGCACATTAAGGCTCGTATAGTAACTGTAAAACCATTCATGAACTTCATGGCCAAATAAATAATAACATCATTGATCCCTATTTATAATACATGTTTATCCATTAACAAGGGCCCATGAATTGGTCAAGAGTCATAAATCCATAAATCATGAAATCCATACATACTTGTAAAACATATATAAACTTGACATTTCATAAATCCATGATAAGTACTTAAGAGAAATCAAATCATAAATCATAAATCATAATTGGGATAATTAAGATGAAGATCATAGTGAAATCATAACTTGACTTTTCATAAAACATACATAATTGGGCATAATTGGATTTAAATTCAAATCTAATAAATTTATATTCAAATAGTCATAAAATCTTCCCATAGATCCTAAAACATGATTTGTTACATGTAAGGAATTCACCCATAGATAGATCATTGAGAATTTCACAAGAATTCGAATAAACCCAAAAGATCATGAAACTTGAATTCTAGAATTGAAATCCATCGAGAAGAATTTAGGGCATGAGAGTGAAAGGAACTCTCATTCATAGACTCACATACCTGGGTAAATCTGATCAACACTCCCTCTTGAAATTCCTAGGGAAATTGAAGGGAATTTGGAGAGATTCTTCAAAACTGATCTCCAAGGAAAACTCTAAGTTGTATGCATGGGAATGGTGAGTCTTAGAATAGGTTTAACACCCTTAAAATCCTACTACTGAGCTTAAAACGACATAGTTTAGGACCTTAGGGCTTAGGAGTGAAAAAAATACCCTTAATGAAAATCAGGAAAAACTTCACTGCGACTGACAATGACTGGTACCATGGGTCATTAGTGATTCCGACGAGTTGTTACTTCCCTCGTTGCTTCACCCCACTTTTAGGACCAAAGTTTGCTACCACGACCAGTACCATGAGTCATACCTAGCTCCTCCCACAAATCGTGGAAACAATCCATTATCACCACTGCCTACCTTCTGGGAACCCTTCCAATGGGACTATCAATCGACTCGTCCTTCTGAGCAACGAGTCGTCCTGTGAGTCATGCCACCCCTTTTTGACCAGGACCATCCTCCCAACGACCCCCTTACAACGACCCGTTACATCGACTAATGGGTCATTCTAAGACCCGTTACTTCCAAACCTATTTCTGCAGATTCTCACCACGAGCCCTCCAACGAGTCGTTAGACCCACCACAACCCGTACGACGAGTTGTTTTGAGAAAAAATCTTAGATTTTTTTCCACTTCTCATTTCAATTCCTGAGTCTAGTATTAAGCACTTTTGGGGTATTACAATATCTCCCCCTTGGGAACATTCGCCCTCGAATGTGGGTAAACATACTGAAAAGCTGAGAAATACAACTACCATGCCAAATACTGAATATTTATGCTGAAAACTGACGGAGTAACTAACTCCAGACTAGAATATATGACTGAACTGAATTCATGAATCACACGCACATACATTAACATGAATGAAACTGGGAGACATGAACTGAAAATGAAACTAAATAGAATACTAAGGAGAAAAATTGATATCTCAAGCTGAAACTAAGCCGGAAGGGAATAGATGCGGGTATCTAGCCATCATATCTTCTTCGGCTTCCCACGTAGCTCCCTCAACATGCTGATTCCTCCACAAAACCTTGATTGAGGCCACTTCTTTATTTCTTAGCTTTCGAACCTGACGATTAAGTATTTTCAGCGGAACCTCCTCAAAGCTAAGGTTATCCTTCACACCTATACTCTCCACCGGGACAACCAAAGACGAGTCACCTAAGCATTTCTTTAAGAGCGATACATAGAAGACTGGATGAACTAAAGCCAATTCTGAGGGCAACTCCAACTCATAGGCCACCTTGCCAAGACGTCTCACAATCTGTATGGACCAACATAATAGGGACTGAGTTTCCCTTTCTTTCTAAAACGCATCACTCCCTTCATGGGAGATACCTTCAGAAACACCCAATCATCAACTTCAAAGTCAAGCTCCCTCCTCCTTACATCGACATAGGATTTTTGGTGACTCTGAGCTGTTTTCAACCTGTCCCTTATAAGATGAACTTTCTCCATGGCCTCATGGACTGAATCTGGTCCTATCAATGCAGTTTCACTGACTTTGAACCAACCAATAGGCAAACTACATCTTCGCCCATAGAAAGAATCAAATGGATCCATCTGAAATTGTTATATGCAAACTCAATGAGAGGCAAATTGTCACGCCCCAAAACTAGGGTAGGGCGCAACTGGCACTCGATTCATGGTCGATCGAGAAGCCGGCTATATAGCATCTATAAATGTAACACTAAGGCTGACCAAGCCACCTGTCACAACAAACCAAGATAAATACTGGGCCAATAATGCCATGATAATTATAAATATGCAACCTAGAAAGTCGACAAGGCTACAATAAAGCTAAGAAAAACAATGAAAAACCAATATGACTACAAAACCCACACTACTATACAAACTAGTCCACATCGCCTCTATAGAGTAAACAAATTGAAATGCACGGGACAGGGCCTCGGCCTACCCATGTTGTACACAAAACTGAAAATAGTCCAAACTAGGACATGGCTCCTGGAAGAGTGGAGCATACCACTATTCTTCTGTAATCTGGCTCCTATTACATCCGATGATCTGAGCCTCAGTCTGTACCTACAGCACGATTGCAAGAAGGGTCCCAAGATGAAGGGACATCAGTACAAATAAAATGTACTGGTATGTAAGGCTGAAAACTGTAAACATGTAAGATAAAAATGATAACTAGGGCGGAAATAAAGAGTAGTAACAACCAGGAATCCTTAAAACAGAAACCTGACAATAACTCATTATTGAAGTGTAAATGCAACCATATAATGCACAACACAGTCTATAACTAAAATGGGAACAGACAACCGATCATAATATATACAATTCGTCCAACAAGTGTACCACACCTGGGTAAAAATAAAATGCCTCCAGCCTGTGTACCATATCGGGGTAAAATCCATCCAGCTGGTGTACCACACTGGGGTAAAATAACAAGACCTCCAGCCGGTGTACCACACAGCGGTAAAATCAATAAATCTTAGACAAAATCATAAATGGAGCCGATATGGCTTATACTAGACCCGCTCAATACGTACAACATAGAAATGACGAATACTAAACATGTGGCCTACATAGGCCTCCTTCGTAATGCATAACTTGAACTGAGTACATATAACATGTAAAGCTAGATAATATAACTTAAATGCATGTATTAAAAACTTGTATAAATCATAAGGAACTATGGATGACCTAAGAGTTTCAACAAAATTTATAGATCGTGTTCAAGGGACATTAGAGCTTAGAAACTAGCTAGCTTGTCATTCGGCTTAAGGGAAAGGGATTATGAAATCTCCCCTTGGCCTGAAATATTTCATAACGTACATCATAAGATAAAGGAAAAGCATAAACAGGTAATCCTAATTCGATAAGCTCGTTTACCCTCAATAGCTTGTGGCGTCTTTACGTGGCTTAAAATCATTTACACGTCCTCATCTTGGCTCTTTCACCAATTCCAGTTAGCAACCATACCTTTAAACACATTTAACATAAAATATATATACACATGACATAAAGTAAGGACCAGCTAGCAATGCCCATGCTGAGGGGTCTCAAACTCAATGTACAACTACGACAACAATCAACACAATATCACACTTTAGATGTCTCACTTCGGCTAGGCATAATCTTAACATTTATCCTCAATAAAACATGGAACTTTAAAGCTTAAATGAAGCTTAAAATACTGCCTCAATACTTTTAAATAGTTTGCTGTCTCATTTGATTCACAACTCACGAATCGTGCTTAAAAGAATGATAGACAGGGCACCTTACATACCTTTCTCCGATAAACGTTTCTCTAGCCGATTTCCTATCTCAACGATCACCTTCAAACTCCTTAATCCAGTGGTTTTATATGCCAATGACAAGCTTAATCTATAGCAAAAAAATGCATCCAAAATAACTAACCAGAGGCAGTCACGATAGCAACAACAACACACGGCAACATCAACAACATTTAGCCATTTTCTCAACTAGTTTTCACTAACTTTTGAGGGAGAAAAAAGAGGGAAATTTTATCTTTGTTTTTATGTAATTCTACCCCTAAATAGGAAGTATAATTCCAGCAAAAAAAACATCCAAAAATCCTATGGAAAACGAGCAAAACTCAGCTAACAAACAGTCTATCGGCAGCTCACTTAGCTGCCAATTTCCAGATTTTCGCTTTGCAATTTGAGAGGTTTAAAAGGGGAGAAATCCTTACCTTTTCTCCTGATTTCAACACCTAATCAAAGATGGATATATAGGCAGTAGAAATAGATTTTGAAATGCAGAAAAAATTCTTCAAAACCTTGCCAAAACGAGCTCCAAAACAGCCCCTAACATACTTGGCAAGGTAATCTCAACTTATCTTGTGATTTTCTTGAACTTTGCTTGATGTTCCTCCTTGATTTTCTTTGTCCTAGCTGCTGGAATTGAGAGAGAAATGGAATCCTTAGCAAGATGGTTGATTTATATTTAGCTGAAAATGTTTCTACAAGTGAAAAATAAGATTTTAAGTAAATAGGGCGGTGAAGGCGCTAGGGCGGAATGCCCGTGTCACGGCTCACGATGCTTCGGTAAAATGCCCACAACATCTTACTCCGAACTCCGATTGACAAGAGGTTTGATGTTATGAAAACTAGACTCAAAGAACTTTAATTTGATCAGTTATGGGGCTTCTAATTCATTTTATATTGGGAGATAGGATGGTTTAAAGTTTACCCTTGCTTATGGACTTCACATACTCTTTGATTTTTTGATCGTACACATTTCCCTTGTCATCTACGACCAATATACAACCCGTGCTTTCCTTAACCTAGCATAAAAACATCAAATAATCACCAAAAAATTTTTGGGGTGTTATATTCTCTCCCCCTTAGGAACATTCGTCCCTGAATGGAAATTAATTTCACTTAATATGCATCAAAATAGATATTCAGTAACTTAATTATCAAACAAATATCTTAACATCACGTTGACATCATAAATAGGTGAGGATATTTAATCTTCATTTCCTCCTCAGCCTCCCAAGTCACTTCCTCGATGTTATTACTTTGCCATAATACTTTAATGGAGGCGACTTCTTTGGTTCGAAGTTTCCTGACTTGCCGGTCAAGAATAGCAATTAGAACCTCGGTATTGGTCATCTCCTCAGAAATTCGGACATCATCGATAGGCATTACACGAGTTGGATCTCCTACACACTTCCACAACATTGATACATTAAATACTGGGTGGACTGCCGCTAACTCTAGTGGCAACTCCAACTCATAGGCCACTTTTCCTATCCTACGGATAACTCTATAGGGCCCAACATATCTAGGACTCAACTTTCCTTTTCAGCCAAATTGCATAACGTCTTTCATAGGTGACACTTTCAGGAAGACCCAATCATTAACAACAAACTCCAGTGCTCGATGATGTACATCTGCATAAGACTTCTGCCTGCTTTGGGATGTCTGAAGTTGATCTCTAATAAGTTTCACCTTGTCAATAGATTGCTGCACTAAGTTTGGCCCCAATAACTCTGCCTCACTGAGTTAAAACCAGCCCACTGGTGACCTGCATTTTCTGCCATATAAAGCTTTATATGGAGCCATCTGAATACTTTCCTGGTAGCTGTTATTATAGGAGAACTCAATCAAGGAAACATGATCATCCTAGCTTCCGCCAATATCTAAAACACAGGCACACAACATATCTTCTAGCGTTTGAATGGTGCGTTCAGCCTGTCCGTCGTCTGAGGATGAAATGCGGTACTAAGGTTTACCTAAGTGCCCAGGCCTTTCTGGAATAACTTCCAGAAGTTTGTTGTGAACTGAGCATCTCTGTCAGAAATAATGGACAAGGGGACACCATGGAGGTGAACTATCTCTCGTATATAAAGCCTAGCATAATCCTCTGCAGAATATGTGGTCTTAACTAGAAGAAGTGAGCTAATTTAGTTAATCTATCAACTATTACCCAGATAGAATCATGCTTCCTTCTTGTTCTAGGAAACCTTGTAATAAAATCCATATTAATCACCTCCAACATCCAGGCTGGAATTTCTATATCCTGCACCAAACCTCCAGGCCTCTGGTGCTCAACCTTCACCTGTTGGCAATTGGGACACTGAGTCACAAGATCGGTGATGTCCTTTTTCATGCCATTCCACCAATATAGCTTCCTCAGGTCACGATACATCTTTGTGGCACCTGGGTGTACTGAATATCAAGAATAATGAGCTTCATTTATAATTTGTTCCCGTAGTTCACCCACATTATGTACACATAGACGGCCTTGGTATCTAAGAACTCCATCGGGTCAACAATCAAATAGGCTCTGCTTCTGTTGTGGTATACTGTCTCTCAGTAAGACTAACTCTGCATCATCATATTGTCGTTGCTTAACTTCCGCTATCAAGGATGATTCTACTGTGTTTTTGACAATAACACCCCCATCTTCGGCATCCAGTAACTGAATCTATAAGTCAGCCAACTTCCATAGAGCCTTCATCATTTCAATCATGTCAACCTGAATATGACTCAAGCTACCTATAGACTTGTGACTTAGCGCATCAGCTACAACATTTGCCTTGCTCGGATGATACAGAAAGCTAACATCATAATTTTTCAGCAATTCTAACCACCTTCTCTGGTGTAAATTCAACTCCTTCTGCTGAAACAACTACTGGAGGCTCTTATGATTTGTGAAGAGATCAACATTTAGCCCGTATAAGTAGTGGCGCCAAATTTTCAATGCAAATACCACTACATCCAACTCAAGATCATGGGTAGGATAATTTTGTTCGTGCTTCCTCAACTGTCTAGAGGCATAAGCAATGACCTTGCCGTGTAACATCAGAACACAACCTATCACAACTCTCGAAGCATCACAATAGACCACATAACCCTCGACACCCTCTGGAAGAGTTAGGACAGGTGCTGAAGTCAGCCATCCTTCAACTCCTGAAAACAACGCTCACATGCCTCTGTCCAATGAAACATAGCTGCTTTATGAGTCAACTTTGTCAATGGTAGAGCGATAGTAGAGAAACCTTCCACAAATCAGTGATAATAACCTGCTAACCCCAGAAAGCTGCAAACCTCTATAGGATTCAAGGGTCTAGGCCAAGTCTTTGCTGCCTCTATCTTCAGACTATCCACTCTTATACCTTCAGCTGTAATTACATGACCAAGGAAAAAAACAGATGTTAGCCAAAAGTCACATTTAGAAAATTTAACATATAACCTGTGCTCCTGTAGAGTCTGTAATACTTCTCTCAAATGACCTGCATGCTCGGCCTCGGATCGCGAGTAAATTAGAATATCATCAATGAAGACGATCACAAATACATCAAGAAAAGTCCTAAACACCCGATTCATCAGGTCCATAAAAGATGTTGGGGCATTAGTAAGCTAAAATGAAATCACTAAGAACTCATAATGACTATATCTAGTCCTGAAGGCAGTCTTAAGGATATCAACATCCCTAACCCGTAACTAATGGTACCCGGATCTCAAATCAATCTTTGAGAAGCATCTAGCAACCTGTAACTGATCAAACAGGTCATCAATCCTGGGAAGTGGGTACTTATTCTTAATCGTAACCTTATTTTATTGCCTATAGTCGATACACATTCTTAACGACCCGTCTTTCTTTCGCACAAAGAGCATTGGTGCACCCCAAGGCGATACACTAGGTCGAATGAATCCCTTCTCGAGCAGATCCCTCAACTACTCCTTTAATTCCCTTAGCTCTGTTGGAGCCATTCTGTAAGGAGGGATCGATATAGGATGAGTACCTGTAAGTAGATCAATAGCAAAATCTATCTCCCTTTCAGGAGAAATTCCAGGAAAATCCTCTGGAAAGACCTCAGGGAACTCATTTACAATAGGAATTGACTGGAGAGTCGTAGGCTCACATTCCAAGTTTCTTACCCAAACCAAGTGAGAAATACAACCTTTGGATATCAACTTCTGAGCCTTACGGTATGAAATAAACTTACCTTTAGTCATAGCGGCATCACCTTGCCATTCCCGGACTGGCTCGCGGGAAAATTAAATCTGACAACCTTAGCTCTGCAATCAACATTAGCATAACATGCCGCCAACCAATCCATACTCAAAATGACATCAAAATCAACCATTTCAAGCTCAACTAGATTAGCTAAGGTTGATCTATTACATACCAATACTATGCAGTTTCAGTAAACTCTTCTAGCTAACACTGATTTGCTAATTGGCGTAGAAATAGAAAATGCTATAGATAATAACTCAGGGACTTTCTCAAACTGACTCGCAACCAATCGTGTGACGTAAGACAATGTAGAACCAGGATCAAGTAATACATACACTTCACGAGAATAAATAATCAAAGTACTTGTAACAACATCAGGTGAGGCTTCTTCGACCGCCCAAAGCGTAAAATCGTTTCTGGGTTGCCCCAGAACTAGAAGCCTCTCTCCCTTTGCCTCTGCAACGGCCTGTTGCATGCTGAGGATCACGTCTGGGAGATCGAATGGAGGAAGACAAAGCAACCGCGGAGCGCGCCTAATTCTCCTTGACCCTATCTGAACAATCCCTCATAAACTGTCCAGGCTGCCCACAACGATAACATACATTCTGCCCCTGATGACACTTACCGGAATGAGATTTCCCACACTGGGGACAAGGCGGCAATGCTGGTCACCTCTGCCCCGCCCGTTCCTATCGTCGAGAGCTAGATAGAGCTGGGCCTTAGTCCCTTCTCTATCCCTGAAACTGAGGTGGGGCACTCCCTATTGGCCTAACTAACTGCCTAGATGTCTGAGCCCCTGGGTCACCCTGCGACCCTCATTAAGGACCCACAGTCCTAGCTCTCTTTCGTTGTTCCTGCTGTCTTTGAGTATCCCGTAATTGATGAACCAAATCCTCTACCCTCTGGGCGAAAGCCTAAATTCGTGAAATGTCCATGTGCTCCTGAGTAGATACCCCCAAGCAATCTCGAGCTATATGAATCCCCAACCCTAACATGAACCGATGAACTCCATCCTCCATCGTCTGAACCATGTGAGGAGCATACCTGGCAAGAGAATTAAAATGAAGACAATACTCATGCACACTCATACTTCCTTGCTCTAGGTGCAAAAAAATCTCAGCTCGAGCCTATCAAAGATCCCGGAGTACATAGTGGTGCATAAGGGCCTCGGAGAACTCTTCCCACTCAGTTGGTGGTGCATCGGCTCCTGTGGATCGAGCCCAAGCCTCATACCACAATATGGCCATATCACGTAGTCTGAAGGCCCCCAACTCTACTTCCTCAGTTGTTGCAGCTCGCATCACCTTTAACACCCTATAAGTCTGATCGATAAAGTCATGAGGATCCTTGCTCGAGTCTGATCCGGTGAATATAAGAGGGCTCAAACTCAAGAACTCGCGGGCCCTAGAACTCTCAATTGTCTGGCCTCTATGTCTCTCCATCGCCTCCAATCGTCGCTCTTGACCTGCGGCTATACGAGCCATCAGCTGAACAGCTCCCTCAAGACCCTGTCCTTCTGGAACAATTGGAGGTACCACAAGCGTGGGAGGGTCTGCCACGCTACTACCCTCAAGTACTGTTGGTGCGGGAGGAGGTGGAGGTCTATCTGCCATTGCTCTGGCCGGTGCAGGAGGAACTATAATACTTGGGGCAGGAGATTCACTCTGAGCCTCTGACCTATCTCTATGATCCACTAGAGGGAGACTAGTACCCTCCCCAATGGCTGTGCCAATCAACCTTATAGTCATCTTCCTTGTTATAGGCATACTTTGAAATAATAACACGATTTAGATGTCACAGTACTTATGAGCTCGACCTATAGCACGAACTATTAGTAGAAGAAGTGAAACGATTCCTAAATGTCCTATAGCCTCCTGATTATAAGTATGGTGCACAACATACCCATAAGAAAGACTCTACTAGACACGGCTTTGTGGACTCCCTAGGACACGACTTTTCTTTGATACCAAGTCTGTCACGCCCCAGAGCACTCGATTTATGGTCAATCGAGAAGCCGGCTATATAGCATCTATAAATGTAACACTAAGGCTTACCAAGCCACCTGTCACAACCAACCAAGATAAATACTGGGCCAATAATGCCTTGACAATTATAAATATGCAACTTGATAAGCCGACAAGGCTACAATAAAGCTAAGAAAAGCAATGAAAAATCAATACGACTACACAACCCACACTACTATACAAACTAGTCCACATCAGCCTCTACCAAGTAAACAAACTGAAATGCACGGGACAGGGCCCCGGCTTACCCATGTTGTACACAAAACTGAAAATAGTCCAAACTAGGACATGGCTCCTTGAAGAGAGGAGCATACCACTATTCTGCTGAAATCTGGCTCCTACTACATCCGATGATCTGAGCCTCAGCCTATACCTGTAGCACGATTGTAAGAAGGGTCCCAAGATGAAGGGACATCAGTAAGATTAAAATGTATTGGTATGTAAGGCTAAAAACTATAAACATGTATGATAAAAATGATAACTAGGTCGGAAATAAGGAGTAGTAACAACCTGGAATCCTGAAAATAGAAACCTAACAATAACTCATTATTGAAGTGTAAATGCAACCATCTAATGCAGAACAAAGACTATAATTGAAATGCCAACAGACAACTGACCATAATATAAACAATTTGTCCAGCCAGTGTACCACACTGGGGTAAAAATAAAAATGCCTCCAGCCGGTGTACCATACCGGGGTAAAATCCGTCCAGCCTGTGTACCACACCGGGGTAAAATCAATAAATCTTAGACAAAATCATAAATGGAGCCGATATGGCTTATACTGGACCAGCTCAATATGTACAACATAGAAATGATGAATACTAAACATGTGGCCTGCATAGGCCTCCTTCGTAATGCATAACTGGAACTAAGTACATATAACATGTAAAGCTAGAGAATAGAACTTAAATGCGTGTATTAAAAACTTGTATAAATCACAAGGAACTACGGATGACCTAAGAGTTTCAACAAATTTATAGATCATGTTCAAGGGACATTAGAGCTCAAAAACTCGCTAGCTTGTCATTCGGCTTAAGGGAAAGGGATTATGAAATCTCCTCTTGGCCTGAAATATTTCATAACGTACACATAAGATAAAGGACAAGCATAAATAGGTAATCCTAATTCGATAAGCTCGTTTACCCTCAATATCTTGCGACGTCTTTACGTGGCTTAAAATCGTTGACACGTCCTCATCTTGGCTCTTTCACCAATTTCAGTTAGCAACCAGACCTTTAAACACATTTAACATAACATATATATACACATGATATACAGTAAGGACCAGCTAACAATGCCCACAATAAAACATGGAAATTTAAAGCTTAAATGAAGCCTAAAATACCGGCTCAAGACTTTTAAATAGGTTGTTGTCTCATTTGATTCACAACTCACGAATCGTGCTTAAAAGAATGATAGATGGGGCGCCTTACATACCTTTCTCCGATGAACTTTTCTCTAGCCGATTTCCTATCTCAATGATCAGCCATCAACCTTCTTAATCCAGTGGTTTTATAGGCCAGCTAACAAACAGTCTATCGGCAGCTCACTTAGCTGCCAATTTCCAGATTTTCACTTTGCAATTTGAGAGGTTTAAAAGGGGCGAAATCCTTACCTTTTCGCCTGATTTCAACACCTACTCACAGATGGATATATAGGCAGTCCAAATAGTGTTTGAAACGAAGAAAAACTTCTTCAAAACCTTGTCAAGGTAATCTCAACTTATCTTGTGATTTTCTTGAACTTTGCTTGATGTTCCTCCTTTATTTTCTCTTTCCTAGCTGCTGGAATTGAGAGAGAAATGGAATCCTTAGCAAGATTGTGGATTTAGATTTAGCTGGCAATGTTTTCTACAAGTGAAAAATCAGATTTTAAGTAAATAGGGCGGTGGAGGCGCTAGGGCGTCATGCCCGCGTCACCGCTCGCTATGCTTTGGTAAAATACCCATAACTTCTTACTTCGAACTCTGATTGACAAGAGGTTTTATGTTCTCAAAACTAGACTCAAAGACCTTTCATTTGATGGGTCGTGGGGCTTCTAATTCATTATATATTGGGAGATAGGATCATTTAAAGTTGACCCTTACTTATGAACTTCACATACTCTTTGATTTTTTGATCGTATACATTTCCCTTGTCATCTACGACCAATATAAAGCCTGTACTTTCCTTAACCTAGCATAAAAACATCAAATAATCACAAAATATTTCCTGGGGTGTTATACAAATGATCGTCTCAACTACCCTTTAAATCAATCACACACGCTCTCAAAATATCCTCAATAGACTGAATGGTCTGCTCCGCCTGTCCATCTGTTTGCGGGTGGAATGCTATGCGAGCTTAACCTGAGTACCAAGTCCCTTCTGAAACAATCTACAAAACTGGGAGGTAAACTTAGTACCTCTATCCGATATGATGGACAAGGGAAGTCCATGCAACCGAACTAAGTCCAGAATGTATAACTTAACATGTTGAGTCGGTAGTTTTTACTGGTAGGAAATGAGCTGCCTTAGTCAACCTGTCCATAACCACCCAAATAGAGTCATACTATCGGCATGTGCGAGGCAACCCTGTAATGAAGTCCATGTTGATTTCCTCCCACTTCCATGTAGGAATGCCAATGTCCTGAAGCACACCTCCTGATCTCTAATGCTCAACCTTCACCTATTGACAATTCAGACACTTAGCCACAAACTCTGCTATGTCTTTCTTCATGTCGTTCCACCAATAGACTTTCCATAGGTCACGTTACATCTTGGTGGCACCTTGATGGATAGAATATCTGGAACCATGAACTTCGTGCAAAATTTGCTCCCTCAAATCACTGATCACGGGCAAAAATATATGCCCGAGATACGCTTTACGACTTAAATTAGTCTTGTTTATCTAAGATTATTGTATACATCTTCATGTAATTTTAGATAAAGTAAAGATATGTGCTAACCAACATGATTAGCCTTTGTTTTGTAGGTTTTGATGACTTTTGAGCAACTAATCCATGAGTTGGTGAGGTAGAGGCTTGGAAACGGAATCAACACGCGAACGTCGGCAAAGAGGAGGCACAAAACAGCCCACCGGCACGTCGACAAGGTGCCACGGCAGGCAGGCCGCTCACAACAGCCCACCTGCGCGTTGGCAACGTGCCACGATAGGTGGCCTCTGCGACCAAGGGCTGCCAACGCGCTGCCCAGGCAGCGTGACACGCTGCCAACGCGGCAGGGTGCTGCCCGAGCCGATTTCGGGTGATTTCCAGAGGGCCTCCGCGTCCGTAGCGTGTCACGGAGGCCGTGCTCCATGATGCACTCCGTGACACGTTGCTTGTTATTCCGGGAAAGAGTCCTACTACTATAAATAACACACTTAGGTTTATTTTTCAAAATTCAGACTTGGTGGAGCAAGGACGTGGGTTACAGGCAGTTGAGGGACGAAAAAGCTAAGGGTTTTTCTCTCTTTCTTTCTTCTTTCAATCAATTGTTTGTATGATTAACACTTGTTTTAGGATGATTAATCCACAAATGAGTGGCTAATTCTCTTCCTTGCTGAGGTTATGAACAATGGTGATGAATTTTGATTATTGAATTGTATGGTTTTTCATCATCTTCTTCTATGTTGTTCTATTAATTCTTGTTTCTACTGCATTAGTGTGTGGCCGACATTAATGTACATCTAAAAAGTCTGATTTCATTCGAGAGAGCACGAAATTGGAAAGTTGTGAATTAATAGGGTATTGTTCTTAACTTGGTTTGGGAAAATTGGGTTTTGATGTGTTTTCCTGATAGAAATATACTTGAAAGCCGTATTAGTCAATTTAGGAACCGGAATTGTATTGCTAGGTCATAAATTGCATTTGATCACAGAAATGTAGACGGATGGTTTATGATTCTTAAGTGAGATTAAATACGAGAGTTTTAATCTCTAGGCTAATGTTCTTGGCTAGCAACAGCAAGAGAAGAATAACCAAATTATGATTATAATCAAGTTCTTTACTTGTTCTTAACCTTGGCATGCTCATATCCATAGTTTCAATTCAAAGTAAATATTTGTTAATAGTTTTAGTATCTAATTTATAAACAAAAATTATTTAACTTTTGGTTACGTTGTTGTCAGCATATTTAGAAGTAAGATAGAATATAGTATACTTGAGCAATTTTACTTATCCAGAGTCTCCTTGGTTCGATACTTGGCTTACTTAGCCACTTTATTACTTGTTTGACCACGTGCACTTGCGTGTCGGTTTTTAACCCTATAGCAAACCATCGAACAAGTTTTTGGCGCCAATGCCGGGGAGACTTGGCAATTGGTGAAATTGTTTTAAGTGTTAATTTACTATAATTTTTTTTTTCTCAAGTGCTGACAACTTAGTCTTAGTGTTTGTTTTAATTCTTTTGCATTTTACTTTTTCTTCGGATACCCTGATTGACATGACATCGTGGAATACAAATGGTTTAAATGGTGGATACTCATATTTTAGCGAATCTTGTCTGAATTGCGGAGGACACCACTCGTGGCAACACTGTAACACGTGCCATATATGTGGTGGTCAAGATGGCCATTGGGATGGCTGTCCGAATGCATATCCCCCTCCCCCAAGCCCCTACTATAATCCTTCTGTTGTTTTTCCTGAATATAGGCATGCTGAAAATGAGGACTTGGGACGCCAAGCTCGAATTGAAGACATGCTGAAACAACTCTTGGAGCAATCAGAAGCAATGAAGGATGCGATGGCAGTATTGAGAATTCAACAAGAAGAGAATGTAGAGGCTCTAGAAAGGATGAGCATCAAATTCACGGAGATGATCGCTGAAGCTGAAGCGTGTGATAAATCGCAGGCAACAGTTTTAGCCGATATTCAAGAGGAACTACAAGAGGAAAACAAGGGTGAATTTTTGGAGAAAGCCCAACAATCAGAATCTCTTGAGTGCCCCTGTGATGGTCTCACACTTATGGAAACTCCATTCATGGAAGAAGAGATAGAGTACCCCCCATTTGACCTTAATGGAGAAATAGATGTCGATGATGAGAAGGTGTACACAAGTAAGGAGGTCAAGCACAAGGCAGTTTCAGAGTTGAGGTTTATTGGACCACACTCGAAGTATTTTTCAACATTAAGTTTGGTTGACAACATAGAAATAGAGTCTTCCAAGTTTATAGAGAAATGTCTAGAGGAGGACCAAGCCCCGTATATTCTAAAATTTGCTAACTCAGAGAGACAAAATGACTTTGCTTACATAAGGGACAATAGGTTCAAAAGAAAACATCTACTGCTTGGTCCTTACAATTTTTCACCACCACCCCTGGAGCATAAGAGGAAATTAGAGAAGAAATTAGGGGTGAGGTTCATATCCTCAAGGTGGAGGAAAAAATGGTCAAACTTGGTACGTCGTGCCGCGACGTAAAATTAGGCGCTGCTTGGGAGGCAACCCAAAGGTACCATGGGTACCATTTAAATTTCTTGCATTTAAGTTGATTTTATTTATTTATTTATTTTATTTTTCATCGTGTGTTGTTTTGGTGGAAAGTTAAGCACAGATGGAGGGGAAGTCTGAGTACCCGTGGAGGAGGAAGCTAACAAGCATGGAAGAGAAAAATGTGGGGTTGAACACCCACTTGTGCAAAGTTGAAGAAAGGCATGTTGCTAGCTAGGCCTAAAGGCCTCAGGGAGTATTTCTCACCCTTTTTAAATTTTAATTTGATGCTATGAGGACATAGCATGATTTAAGTGTGGGGTGAGGGAAATTTCAAGGGAAATTTCAAAAATTTTTGTTGTGCTTAACGATTTGTGGTGAATGTAATGCTTGGTAAAAATTTGAAAAATTTTTGTGAATTAAGCATGAATTCATCACCCGTTGGTTTTTCTTTTCGGTTCTTTTCCGACGGGGGGTCTTTGAACCGAAGAATAAAAATTTTCTTTTTCTTTCTTTCCTTTGTCTGTATATAGTGTTTTTAGTCATAGTTAGGGACTGTTTCCGACGATGGATGGATGACGACCGTCTTGAGGAAAAATTAGTCGATAGGTTTTGGGTTTTTGAAACCATAACTAATTGGTGCTTGATGTTCTTTTTATGTGCTATACATGGTTGTAAGATGCAAGTATGTTCAGCGTGAAGCATGCAAGTGTATAACTTTGTTTGAGACACTTAGGCTCTTGAATTTGACTCAATATGATTGAAGCTTAATTCTGAATTCTTGTGATTAGCTGAGTAAGAGTCTACTGATTGTGTCTTGATTTGAGCATGTGCCATGAGTGTAAGGTTTTTGAGTATTCTGTGCTATTATGAAATGTCTAGAACTTTCCTGGTGTGTATATAAAACGAAATGAAGGATGTGAATTGTAGGAGATGATTTAGGCATTTCTTTGAATGAACCAAACTTTTATCCCTGATTATACCTACCTTGAAAAATTAATCCTAGTTAACCCCATTGAGCCTTGAGCCTATTCTTTGACAGCTGAAACATAAGCTTAATCCTTTTTCTTTCATTAGCCTTGAAATTGAACCAAAACTCCTAAGCGCTTAAAGGAAAAATCCGAAAGAGTAAAGGAGTGAGAAGACTGAAAAAGAAGGGAAAGTAGCAATTGTAAGAGTTGAGAAAGGTCGAGGGTGCACTTGTTTGAATATGGGTGAGTATTAGTAGGGAGTAAGAAAATAAATAAATGAAAAGTTACTTATAGAACTCCTTACTAATAAGCTAAAAGTGCCTAAAGAAAGGGGGGAACAAAAGAGGATAAAGAAAGATGAAAAGAGAAAAAGGTGAAGTGAAGGAAGGGAAGTTTGTAATGAAGGCGTGATGTATTAAAAGCACTTGGAAAAGATAGTCACTATTACTGATCATAATAGTACTTACCCGCACCTGAGTTACATTACAACCTAAAAAGTCCTACTTGATCTTACATTCACTCATCCTTAAATTAGTGGAATAAAACACTAAGGGCAAGCTTATGGGTCATTACATGATGCATGAGAATTCTTTGTGAGAGTGAGCGTAATTCTATTCATATACCCACACATGTTGTGATATAAAAATTATTTTTGCGTGTGAAATTGGGTAATTCTCTTTCCGTGAGGGGCACATGTTGAATGAAGGATATAATTCATGTGAGATTTCTTAATCAGTTGATTTGCATGAGTTATCTAAAATTGAGAGTCGATTCTTGAGGTTAAGAAGTCTTAACATAGTCGTACTTCATTTCAATGAACAAATCAGGCATGCTCTATTTTTAGCTTGTATCTTACGTAATCATTATAGCCGTAACTTGAATTCTCTTGCTAAATTAGTTATGTGGGAGTCTCCATATGCATGATATGTAGAAGGTTGTTCGAGGAAGAACAAGGCTTTAAGTGTGGGGTTGTGATCACGGGCAAAAATATATGCCCGAGATACGCTTTACGACTTAAATTAGTCTTGTTTATCTAAGATTATTGTATACATTTTCATGTAATTTTAGATAAAGTAAAGATATGTGCTAACCAACATGATTAGCCTTTGTTTTGTAGGTTTTGATGACTTTTGAGCAACTAATCCATGAGTTGGTGAGGTAGAGGCTTGGAAACGGAATCAACACGCGAACGTCGGCAAAGAGGAGGCACAAAACAGCCCACCGGCGCGTCGACAAGGTGCCACGGCAGGCAGGCCGCTCACAACAGCCCACCTGCGCGTTGGCAACGCGCCACGACAGGTGGCCTCCACGACCAAAGGCTGCCAACGCGCTGCCCAGGCAACGTGACACGCTGCCAACGCGGCAGGGTGCTGCCCGAGCTGATTTCGGGTGATTTCCAGAGGGCCTCCGCGTCCGTAGCGTGTCACGGAGGCCGTGCTCCGTGATGCACTCCGTGACACGTTGCTTGTTATTCCGGGAAAGAGTCCTACTACTATAAATAGCACACTTAGGTTTATTTTTCAAAATTCAGACTTGGTGGAGTAAGGACGTGGGTTACAGGCAGTTGAGGGACGAAAAAGCTAAGGGTTTTTCTCTATTTCTTTCTTCTTTCAATCAATTGTTTGTATGATTAACACTTGTTTTAGGATGATTAATCCATAAATGAGTGGCTAATTCTCTTCCTTGCTGAGGTTATGAACAATGGTGATGAATTTTTATTATTGAATTGTATGGTTTTTCATCATCTTCTTCTATGTTGTTCTATTAATTCTTGTTTCTACTGCATTAGTGTGTGGCCGACATTAATGTACATCTAAAAAGTCCGATTTCATTCGAGAGAGCACGAAATTGGAAAGTTGTTAATTAATAGGGTATTGTTCTTAACTTGATTTGGGAAAATTGGGTTTTGATGTGCTTTCCTAATAGAAATATACTTGAAAGCCGTATTAGTCAATTTAGGAACCGGAATTGTATTGCTAGGTCATAAATTGCATTTGATCACAGAAATGTAGACGGATGGTTTATGATTCTTAAGTGAGATTAAATACGAGAGTTTTAATCTCTAGGCTAATGTTCTTAGCTAGCAACAGCAAGAGAAGAATAACCAAATTATGATTATAATCAAGTTCATTACTTGTTCTTAACCTTGGCATGCTCATATCCATAGTTTCAATTCAAAGTAAATATTTGTTAATAGTTTTAGTATCTAATTTATAAACAAAAATTATTTAACTTTTGGTTACGTTGTTGTCAGCATATTTAGAAGTAAGATAGAATATAGTATACTTGAGCAATTTTACTTATCCAGAGTCTCCTTGGTTCGATACTTGGCTTACTTAGCCACTTTATTACTTGTTTGACCACGTGCACTTGCGTGTCGGATTTTAACCCTATAGCAAACCATCGAACAAGTTTTTGGCGCCGTTGCCGGGGAGACTTGGCAATTGGTGAAATTGTTTTAAGTGTTAATTTACTATAAATTTTTTTTCTCTAGTGCTGACAACTTAGTCTTAGTGTTTGTTTTAATTCTTTTGCATTTTACTTTTTCTTCAGATACCCTGATTGACATGACATCGTGGAATACAAATGGTTTAAATGGTGGATACTCATATTTTAGCGAATCTTGTCTGAATTGCGGAGGACACCACTCGTGGCAACACTGTAACACGTGCCATATGTGTGGTGGTCAAGATGGCCATTGGGATGGCTGTCCGAATGCATATCCCCCTCCCCCAAGCCCCTACTATGATCCTTCTGTTGTTTTTCCTGAATATAGGCATGCTGAAAATGAGGACTTGGGACGCCAAGCTCGAATTGAAGACATGCTGAAACAACTCTTGGAGCAATCAGAAGCAATGAAGGAGGCGATGGCAGTATTGAGAATTCAGCAAGAAGAGAAAGCAGAGGCTCTAGAAAGGATGAGCATCAAATTCACGGAGATGATCGCTGAAGCTGAAGCATGTGATAAATCGCAGGCAACAGTTTTAGCCGATATTCAAGAGGAACTACAGTTACTGATTTACATACTCAGTACCTGTGGTACTGACGCCCTCTTCTGGGGTGCTGCATTACTTGCCTGCAGGTACACATAAACGAGGAGCAGGTCCCTTGTAGTCCCAATCAGTCGTACAGAGCCATCAACTCCTTTCTTCTGAAGCTTGTGTGATAGAGGTTTATTTCTTTTGTTTGTACAGTATGGGTAGGTCGGGGCCCTGTCCTGACCATCTTATTACTCCTAGAGGCTTGCAGATTGCATTACATCCCTGTGGTTAGATGATATCGATCGTGTGGGGCCCATATGTGTTTTAGACTATGTGTGTTGGCGGTGTGGGGCCCTATTTAACTATTGATTGGTGGCCTTGTCGGCCCGCATAGGACTCCCTATGTTTGTTTGTCTCTAGTTAGCTGTTTATTTTCATAGGTGGTTATAGGCGTTGTCGGCCAGGGGTTGTATTTACAGCCACTATATAGCCCGTTGTTTTCTTTATTCTAGAGTAAGAGTCAGCCCTGCACCAGAAGTGCTTAGGCTCAGTCAGCTCAGCAGTTCAGGTCCTAGTAGGGCACCAGGTGCCAGTCATGCCTCCCAAGGTGGGGGCGTGACGAACTTGGTATCAAAGCAGGTCGTATCCCAGGGAGTCTGGAAGCCGTGCTAAGTAGAGTCTTGTGTATGGATGTGTTGTACACCACATTCTATAGGCAGGAGGCTGCAAGGCATGATAGGATGGTTACTCTTTCTTCTTATTCAGTCATGCTATAGAGCCGTACAGTATAGGGTTGAGTCCCTAAGCTAATTATACTCCTTCGTTTACAGAGAAATGTCGGACCAGCGACACCCTATGACAGCCAGGAGGTTAGATTTACAAGCGGGAGAGGGCACCAGAAGGGTGCCTCAGCCTCGGTCAGAATCGGCCCAATTTGAGGATGATACGGAGGTATCATCTCGACCTCCCCAACAGTCTCCACCACGTCAGGAGCCGCATCGGGCGGCTGGTGTGACGACACCGCCTCTTGCAGTTTCTATACCCGTACCATCCGACCAGGAGGTCAGGAGCGCGGTGGTTATGCTATCCCAGATGATGGCTGCTTAGCGCCAGCCAGTCCCACCTACAGTTGAAGAATCCATAGGAGGGCCTGGTAGCTCGAGGGTCCGAGAGTTCCTAGCACTAAGTTCCCCACAATTCATAGGGACAGATCGGACCGAGGACCCTCAAGACTTGTTAGACCAGATGCAGAGGATTTTCAGGGTGATGCATGCTACACCCACGGAGTCAGTTGAGTTGGCGGTATTCCGGCCACGGGTGATCGCTGTACTGTGGTGTGAGAGTTGGGAGAGGTCCCGAGGGAGAGATGTTCCCCCCTCCGACCTGGCCCAGCTTCTCAGAGGCTTTCTTGGATCATTACCTACCATGGGAGATTCGACAGGCCCGGGTTGATCACTTTCTACACTTGGAGCAGGGGTGGATGAGTGTTCGGGAATATGCCACGCGGTTTGATTCCTTGGCTCGATATGCGCCAGCCTTTGTGGACACAATGCTGGCCAGGGTACACCGCTTTATTATGGGGCTGAACCAAGAATATGTTGGGACCTGCATCATAGCCACACTACGGAAGGATATGGATATCGCCCGTGTGCAGGCTTTTGCTCAGAATATTGAGGGCATCAGACAGCGGCAACGGGAGATTTGGAGGACAAGTAAGGAGCAGCGCCATAGGGATAGATAGGGTGAATTAATGGAGGAGTCCTGAGGAGGACCTAGGACACGGTTATCAGATAGCCCGCCTAGATCCCCGCCCCCACCACAGCAGCAAAGGAGCAGGTCTAGTCGCCGAGGCAGTCAAAACACGGCGAAGGTTCGCAAGCAGTAGCTTCACAACAGCAAAGGAGAGTGGAGCAGAGTGGGTTTACAATACCATTTTGCCCTATTTGCAGTTGACGCCACCCTAGAGAATGAAGGTATGGTTCCACAGCATGCTACATTTGTGGGAAGGAGGGTCATCAGAGGAGGAATTGTCCAGCTAAGGGTCAGGGTGACCGGGATCGACAGGATAGGTCCTCGACAGGATCACAAGCTCCAGCATCCCCGGTAGGGTGTAGGCCCTCAGTTTCAGCCGGCAGAGGCCAAGGCAGATCAGGGGCATCCAGTTTAGGTGCCGGCCTAGACTGTACTTATGCACTATCGAGGCGACATAAGTTAGAGTCGTCACCAGATATTGTGACAGGTATGCTGAACATTTGCTCTAATCCTGCTTATGTGTTGATAGACCCAGGATCTGCCTTGTCCTATGTTACACCATTAGTGGCTCGGAAGTTTAGTATTATCCCAGAATTGCTTCAGCGACCTTTCTTAGTGTCTACACCCATTGGTGACTCTATTATATCCAGAAAGGTCTATTAGGGGTGTACAGTAGAGCTTGCCAGTCGTCATACTACGACAGACTTGATAGAACTAGAAATGGTTGATTTTGATGCTATTATGGGTATGAATTGGCTATCTCCATGCTATGCCAATGTCGAATGTTGGACCAAGATTGTCCGATTCCACTTTCTAGGGGAGGCAGTACGGGAATGGAAAGGTAGTACAGCCACGCCAAAAGGTAGATTTATTTCCTATCTTCGGGCAAGAAAATTGATAGCAAAAGGGTGCATTTATCATATTGTCAGAGTTCAGGATGTTCGGGCAGAGCCTCCGACCCTTCAGTCTATTCCAGTGGTTAATGAATTTCCCGAAGTATTTCCAGATGAGCTTCCTGGTATTCCCCCAGAAAGGGAAATTGATTTTGCAATCGATCTATTACCAGACACTCAACCTATATCTATTCCTCCATATCGGATGGCTCCTGCTAAACTCAGAGAATAAAGGAACAATTGAAGGATTTGCTAGACAAGGGCTTTATCAGGCCGAGTACCTCACCATAGGGTGCGCCAATTCTGTTTGTGAGGAAAAAGGATGGCTCCCTTCGTATGTGTATAGACTATCAGCAACTGAATAAAGTCACTATCAAGAATAAGTACCCGCTCCCGACAATAGACGACCTATTTGATCAGTTACAGGGAGTGAGGTATATTTCAAAGATTGACTTAAGGTCCGATATTATCAGGTCCGGGTTCGTGAGAGAGATATTCCAAAGACTGCCTTTAGGACCAGATATGGCCACTTTAAATTTCTAGTCATGTCCTTCGGACTGACAAATGCCCCAGCAGTGTTCATGGACCTGATGAACAACATTTTCAGACCATACCTGGACTTGTTCGTGATAGTATTTATCGACGATATTGTGGTGTATTCTCATTCAAAGGCATATCACCGGGATCATCTACGGACAGTGCTCCAAATTCTCAGAGATCTCCAGCTATATGCAAAATTTTCTAACTGTGAATTTTGGTTGAATTCAGTAGCCTTCTTGGGACATATTGTGTTAGATGTTGGTATACAGGTAGATATGCAGAAGATAGAGGCAGTGAAAACATGGCCTAGACCTACCACTCCGATTGAGGTACGTAGTTTCTTAGGGTTAGCCGGGTATTACAGAAGGTTCATGGAAGGATTTTCCACTTTAGCAGCATCATTAACCAAATTGACGCAGAAGGCAGCAAAATTCCATTGGAATGAGGCATGTGAGTAGAGATTTCAGGAATTGAAAGACAGATTGACATCGGCACCGGTGCTAACATTGCCAGAAGGAACAGAGGGTTATGCAATCTATTGTGACGCTTCGGGTGTTGGGTAGGAGGTGTTTTGATGCAGCATGGTAAGGTGATTGCCTATGCCTCCAGGCAGCTGAGGAAGCATGAGAAGAACTACCCTACCCATGACCTGGAGTTAGCCGCGGTGATTCATGCCTTGAAAATATGGAGACACTACCTGTATGGCGTCCACATAGATATTTTCACTGATCACAAAAGCCTGCAGTATATTTTCACCCAGAAAGAGTTGAATCTGCGACAGCGTCGCTGGTTGGAGCTGTTAAAGGATTATGATGTGAATATTTTATATCATCCATGAAGGGCCATTGTTGTAGCAGATGCCCTTATCCGCAAATCCATGGGAAGCCTAGCATATTTATAGCCCGAGCAGTAGGAATTAGCTAGGGAATTGCATCAGCTAGCCAATTTAGTCGTTCGTATAGTAGAATCAGGAGACAATGGAGTGGTAATCTAGAATACAGCAGTATCATCATTGGTTGTGGAAGTGAAAGAATGGCAGTATGAAGATCCTAGCCTGGTTAAGCTCAGGAATAGGGTCCAGCGAGGGGAAGTGACCGATTTCCAGGTAACCGAGGATGGAGTTTTGAGATATAGGGATCGCCTCTACGTTCCAGACGTGGAAAGGCTTCGCCAGAAAATTATGGGCGAGGTACACTATGCCCGTTATTCTCTCCATCCAGGTTCGACAAAGATGTACCATGACGTAAAAGAGATTTACTGGTGGTCGGGAATGAAAAAGGGGATAGCAGAATTCGTAGCTCAATGTCCCAATTACCAATAGGTGAAAGCTGAACATCAAAAACCAGGCGGACTGACACAGGATATAGCTGTGCCTTTATGGAAATGGGAGGCAGTTAATATGGATTTCATAGTAGGGTTACCTCGTACCAGGCGTAAATATGATTCTATCTGGATAATTGTTGACAGGTTGAAAAAATCAGCTCACTTTCTGCCAGTAAGAGCTACCTTTTCAGCCGAAGATTTTGCTGAGCTGTATATTAGAGAAATTGTCCGATTGCATGGTGTTCCGCTGTCACTTATCTCTAACAGAGGGGCGTAGTTTACAACTAAGTTTTAGCAATCTTTTTAGAGGAGGCTAGGGATGCAGGTTAACCTGAGCACAACTTTCCATCCTCAGACAGGCGGGCCGGCAGAACGTACAATCCAGACACTCGAGGATATGTTACGGGCATGTGTGCTAGATTTTGGAGGCAGCTAGGATGAACATCTACCACTTATTGAATTTGCCTATAATAACAGTTATCATTCAGCAATTCAGATGGTGCCTTATGAAGTGTTATATGGGCGGAAGTGCAGATCGCTAGCTGGTTGGTTTGAGGTAGGAGAATCAGCATTGATTGGGCCAGATATTATTCATCGGTCAGAAGAAAAAGTAAAGCTTATCAGGGAACGTCTGTTGACAGCTCAAAGCCGCTAGAAATCTTATGCTGATGTGTGGAGAAGAAACCTAGAATTTAATGTGGGTAATTGGGTATTCCTGAAGGTTTCACCAATGAAGGGTGTGATGAGATTTTGTAAGAAAGGCAAGCTCAACCCGAGGTTTATTGGGCTTATCAAATTCGCCGAAGGATAGACCAAGTGGCTTATGAATTGGATTTACCCCCAGAATTAGAATCCGTTCACTCAGTTTTTCACGTATCAGTGCTGAGAAAATGTATAGGAGATCCCTCTCAGATTGTCCCAGTTAAAGACGTCCAAAACACTGAGCAGTTAGCCTATGAAGAAGCTCCAGTAGCCATACTAGATCGGCAAATCCGTAGACTAAGAACTAAAGATGTTGCTTCTGTTAAAGTGTTATGGCGAAATAAGAACCGAGAGGAGATGACCTGGGAAGCAGAAGATGGGATGAAAACCAGATATCCTCAGTTATTTTAGACTTAGTCAGATTGTGCAGCCAGAGGTATATTGCTATTGTTGTTTCATAAGTTGCATTATAAACATGTATATGTCGAGTAGTTAACTTCAGTCTATTGTGAAATGAATGCCATAGTATTGTGTGGAGTACCCGTATTGGACTTTTCTGCGTTTCAGGGTTTTTGGATAGTCCATATTATAGGGGAGACTCTGCTGAAATTTTTCCAGAATAAGTAATTGCAAGGATAAGGTTCTTGCAAGCAGAAGTTAATATTCGAGGACGATTGTTCCTAAGGGGGGAGGATGTTACACCCCATAATTTTATAGCATTTAGTCGGCCTATTCTTATGTTGGTTGAGAGTTTTAGAGTGTCATACGTATGAGGAAAGGGCCCGAGGAAAGGCCGAATGAGTGCCAAGTTGGGATTTCGTGAGAGGAGGACGAACCAAGCTGCCCAGAGGGGCAAAGTGGCATGGAGCTGCTCCTCCACATTAGCCAACGTGGCACAGAGCAGAATCGGCGCGTTGGGCAACGTGCCACGTTGCCTTTCCGCAGCCTCAAGTATATAAGGGTCTCACACTTAGAAATGAGATCATAATTCATATATCTTCGACCAATAGAGAATAGGGACGCAGGGAAACATTTAATTTTAATCTGATTATGCCGCTAAACGCCGTCCAAATCCAAATTAACTTCGGGTATCGAAGTATAAGGCTGCTGGGAGCATTTCTACGGAGTTAATTTCGTGAAATTCGCTAGGCGAATCGTCATTCTGATGAGCCAATGTTGTTGGAATTGCTCCAAACTAGTGTCAATACGATCCCATGCTTAAAGTAAGCATTTCTCCCTTCTAGAATTTCGAGAAACAACAAGGTTTCGATCGTGTTCCGTAAAGTTAGAATATAGTTAATAGTTATATATAAAGTTTTCCTTTTTGCCAAATTTAGTGTTAAAACTAGTCCTATCTTTCCAGTAACACGATTTCAGTTGGGAAGAGCTATTGAATAATAATTGGAACCTATCAGTTAATTAGAAACCTGCAATTGAGGTATGTTAAGGCATTTTCTTTCGGCAAGTTAGTTTGTTCAGCATAGTAGTCCAGTATGAATCCCAGTAAAGCATGTCAGAAGTATGTTATCATGTTTAGTTGTTGTTGTCAGTTGAGACTCATAAATTGTATTGTTTTGGGCTGGATTATACCTATATAGCTTCTGTGACCACCCTAGGGTTAATAGTTGTGTCACCGCTCGCCAGGGACGAGGATACATGTTCTACGGAGCGGCATGCCGTCCGCAAGGGACGAAGATGGGGATCCACATCCTCATATTTCCATGGTTGGCCTTATACACACCCCCGCCGAGCGTTTATGCCCGGGGTGTAGATATAAGGAGTCCTCCAGACTCAAACTCAGACACAGCTATAGTAAGGGGTCGAGCGAGCCGAGTTGCAGACCTAGGGGATCGGCAGGACGCTTATAGCTGGTAGTTGACTCAGTATGACCTGGATAGGGGTATACAGATTGAGGTGTACTCACTAGGGCTTATGGGGGCCTAGGTGGGTTGTTCTCTGCTGATTGTACCTTCCGTTTTATGGGGGCCAGGTAAGGTTTATGTTTTCTTTAGTTACTGATAGTTAGACAGTAGGACGCCTCATTTGTCAGGTATGACCGCTACCCTCCTTATCACAGTTATGTTTAGTCTTGATTTCACTACTTTAGTCATTCTCAACCCGTTTCCTTTACTTCAGTTATTGTCAGTTCTATTTCCTTACTTTCAGTTATTTAAAGTTACTGCTTTACATGCTCAGTACCTGTGGTACTGACGCCCTCTTCTGGGGCGCTGCATTACTTTCCTACAGGTACACAAAGATGAGGAGCAGGTCCCTCGTAGTCCCAGTCAGTCGTATAGAGCTACCAGTTCCTTTCTTTCGGAGGTTGTGTGATAGAGGTTTATTTATTTTGTTTGTACAGTATGGGTAGGTCGGGGCCCTATCCCGACCATCTTATTACTCCTAGAGGCTTGCAGATTACATTACTTGCCTGTAGTTAGATGATATTGACTGTGTGGGGCCCATATGTGTTTTAGACTATGTGTGTTGGCCGTGTGGGGCCCTATATAACTGTTGATTGGTGGCCATGTCAGCCCGCACAAGACTCCCTATGTTTGTTTTGTCTCTGGTTGGCTGTTTATTTTCACAGGTGGTTATAGGCCTTGTCGGCCGGGGGTTGTATTTACAGCCGCTATATAGCCCGTTGTTTTCTTGATTCTAGAGTTAGAGTCAGCCCTGCACCAGAAGTTCTTAGGCTCAGTCAGCTCAGCAGTTCAGGTCCTAGTAGGGCACTAGGTGCCAGTCGTGCCTCCCAAGGTGGTGCGTGACAGAGGAACAGTGGGAGATTTCTATAACCGACATACCCTATATGAGAACACATGGAGCCCGACCTGTAAGCCTATTCGGGAGGCCATTCATATCTTGCCAAGGGTAGAACCATGAAAGGCGTGATATCACTCATAAAGACCCGTTACCAAGGACGAATCTGATCCGTTCTGAACAACTATACCACCATCGGTCGAGCCAACTAATCTAACTCCCAATTGTGCAAGTCGATGTACCTCTTTCACCAACTCCTTCTTGTCTTCACTCACGTCACTCTCCATAGAGAGTCTACTAAGGGAATCCGCTACCACGTTGTCATTACCCTGGTGGTAAAAGAAACTCATGTCATAGTCCTTAAGTAGCTCCAACCACCTCCATTGCCGAAGATTAAGATCCTTCTACCTGAACACATATTGTAAGCTCTTGTGGTACGTGAATACATCTACATGAACCCTATACAAGTAGTGTCACCATATCTTCAAGGCAAACACCACGCAACCAACTCAAGATCATAGGTCGTGTAATTCTTCTCATGAATTTTCAGCTATCTGGAAGCCTATGCTACAACTTTCTGTGCTGCATCATTACACATCCCAGTCTGACTCTCAAAGCATCAGAATATACAACAAAGTCATTGGTGCCCTTTGGTAAACTCAACACCGGTGCTGAAGTGAGTCGGGCCTTCAATTCCTGGAAGCTCTTCTCACAAGCCTCCAACCATTGGAACTTCTCTTTTTTCTAATTCAATCTAGTCAATCGGGCTGCAATTGATGAGAAACCTTCCACGAACCTCCGATAATAACCTGCTAAGCCCAAAAAGCTCCTGATCTCCGAAGGGTTTATAGGTCTGGGCCAGTTCTTTACCGCCTCTATTTTTCGAGAATCTACCCTTATGTCTTCTCCTGACAGTACATGTCCCAAGAATGCAACTGAATTCAGCTAGAACTCGCATTTGCTGAACTTGACATATAGCCGACTATCCTTGAGAGTCTGGAGTACCACCCTCAGGTGTGCAGCATGCTCCTTCTCGCTCCTGGGGTATATCAATATGTCGTCAATGAACACTATCACGAACATGTCCAGATATGCCTTGAATACCCTGTTCATCAGATCCATAAAATCTGCAGAGCATTGGTTAGTCCAAGAGACATAACAACGAATTCATAATGGCCATACCGGGTCCTGAAAGTTGTCTTTGGGATGTCGCTCTCCCGAACCCTGAGCTGGTGATACCCGGACCTGAGGTCTATCTTGGAGAAACATTTAGCACCCTATAGCTGATCAAATAGGTCATCAATCCTGGGTAAAAGGTAACAATTCTTGATGGTGACCTTGTTCAGCTGCCTATAGTCAATACACATCCCAAGAGAACCATCTTTCTTTCGACGAACAACACTAGGGCACCCCATGGAGACTTACTCGGTCTGATGAAACCCTTATCCAGCAAATCCTTCAACTGCTCCTTAACTCTTTTAGCTCGGTTGGGGCCATTCGGTAAGGAGGAATCAATATGGGGTGTGCGTCGGGGAAAAGATCTATCTCAAAATCAATCTCCCTCTCAAAAGGAACACCTGGTAGGACATCTGGAAATACCTCGGGATACTCACATACCACAGGGACAAACTGAATGGTCGGGGTCTAGAACATGGCATCCTTAACCGTAACCAAATGGTAAATACAACCCTTAGCAATCATTTTATGGGCCTTGAGATAGGAGATAAAGTGGCCTATAGGTACCGCTGAACTACCCCTCCATTCTAAAATCAATTCACCTGGAAATCGGAACTCCACCGCTCGAGTTCTACAGTTAACAAAATCATAATATGCGAACAGCCAATCCATGCCCAAAATAATGTCAAAATATGTCATAGCCAATCCTACTAAGTCTGTAGAGGTAACCTTATGCAATATTGTAATGCGGCAACCTCTATATACCCCCCTCGCTACGACTGAATCACCAACCGGAGTAGATACAGAAAACGGTTCTGACAAAATTTATGGACTGACCCCAAAGTTACTAGCAATATAAGGTGTCATAAAAGACAGTGTAGCTCCTGGATCTAACGAAGCATAAGCGTCAATATGAAAGACTTGAAACATACCCATAACCACATCGGGAGAAGTCCCTTGCTCCTGTTGAGAGCCGAGTGCAAAAAATCGGTTCTGGCACTGGCCGCCAGCTAGACCAATCGAAGCACCCTGCTAAGTAGGACATGCCACTGGACCTGCTGAACTAGCTGTTGGAGTGCGGGCTCCACCAACCCCTAACCTGGCTGTGGGGCAATTCCTGAGCTTGTGTCCTGGATTGCCACACACAAAATGTCACGCCCCACCTAGGGAGGCATGACTGGCACTTGGTGCCACACTGTTGACTTTTTGACCTGTCTAGGCTTATGCACATATGGTGCCAACCTGTGACTCAGTTTCAAGAAAACAACGGGCTATATCTCGGTTGTAAATGCAGTCTCCAACCGACAAGGTCGTATAGCCACCTGTAAATGAAAATAGCTAACCAACAACAGGCAACGAAAGGGATCGTATCCGGGCTGACAAGGCCACCATGCTGTCTAGTTATAATCAGAAGTGAAGACAAGCTACTATACTAGGCCCCACACGGCCAACACACGAAGCATAACTGATTAAGGCCCAATATACAATTAACTGACCAATGACTGCAGTCTGCAAGCCTCTCAGAGTATCAAAAATGGTCGGGATAGGGCCCCAGCCTACCAAAAATGCTATATAACTGAAATACAGAAATTTCTACAACCTAGAAACTCCGAATGAAAGGAGATGACCCAACTGTGAACTTTGAACAGCTGCTAGTAGAGATCCTAAACCCTGTCTATCTAAACTTGAAGGTTAATGCAGCAACCCATAATTGGGAATTAGTACAACATTTACCGAATATGTAAGGCAGTAAATAATCTGAATGGAAGCTGTAAAAGACTGGAAGTAAGTAGCAAGGAGAGGTAGAGAGATTAACTTATAAGTGAGCTCATTCGTAATCTGCATCTAGCAAACACTACATATACATGAGCGTGATCTCATAATCATATATTCACAAGCTATAGCTAGCATACAAGAATGCAACCAAGAACCTAACCTGGCCCCCATAAGCCTGGAAGGTACAACCAGCATAGAATAACCTATCCGGGGCCCTCATAAGCCTTGGTGAGTGCACTTCAACCCACATACCCCTAACCAGGTTTTTATGGCCCTACTGGTACTGTAGCCAACATACCAGTCCCCTGGGTCTATATTTGAGCATGCTCAACCCCTATACTGTAGTTGTGTCTGAGTCTGGTAGACTCATGATATCTGATATCTGCACCCCGGGCACCAGGCTCGACAGGGGGTGTGGTATAGTGTCGATCGGCATATAAATAGTCCAGCCATGGAATGGACTTTATAAGGTCCTAGGACCCCATCTTCGTCCCTCGCAGACGGCATGCCGCTCTTCTAGAGTGACATCATCTCGCCCCTGGCGAGCGTCGACTCAGCTAGTAACCTGGGGTGGTCATGGATGGCTCCTAAATGAGAGCAACCCCAACTAAGGTGTTGTACTAATATCTCAATCTAGCCACTCAAAAAGGCATCACTTTCCTTCTAGGACTGACGTCACTACTGCTCGCCCCCCCAAGATAGTATGTAAGGCTGCTAGCAGGCACACCATGCGCCTATATCTGATCGGAGGATCCTGGTAGCGATCATGATCTCTAATAGTCTGGACTGAATAGGACGAGATTAAGAGTGGTCCAACACAACTCTCTATAAGTCCTTCTCAAACATCTATAACTCATAATAATTACGGGGTCACGAATTATTGACTACTCAGTTCCTATGTTTAGGACAACTATAAGGTTGGTACTGACCGAAAATGCTCTTGAGCGATTGACCCCTAACCCTCCACAGGAAGCTTATTGACATTCTTAGTTTGAAGGTAGTGTTGTACCACACAGTACTGGTACTTTAGGCCCTATCCTGGTCTCGTCCAATCTTATATGACATTTCTGGGCGATTCCTAGCTTAAGGACAAGTCTACCTAGACTTAGCCACTGATGGCAATCTGTACCTGAGTAGCTTCTATGGACAGACTGGGTAGCTGGCTTTTCCTTTGTCTGCAAATAAGGTTCCCTTCCTTAGGGTACCAACAGGTCTATTTAGCCTGAACAATTGGACTGCTTCCTGGGTGATCTGCCGAACAGATGCTAAGTCAACTGGGACTAACAAATAATACTCGTAGCTAACTAGATTACAGGATATCACTCAGCTTAGTAGACAACCTTAGGCTGCTAACTCTGAAGTATAGTCTTCCTATCTTAATTTTTGGCCTTGGGATGTAAAGGTATGCCAATGGCCTCTGGGCATGCCTTTTTGGCTACACAAGCGCCAAACTGGTAGTTATATCTCCTAGTTGCACCTATACTGGTCAACTTACTAGCTTAGGCTCATAACTCTCACGAGCTCCTAAGGTTTAGGCCTGGAAATAAAACATACAATTCTACTAACACAATGAATAAAGAATAAAAGAGTTTCTATGACGCTTCTAGCACGTATCGTACTTATCCTATCATTCCCAATAAAGGATACTGCGGTATAATCTATATACGTTTTCTAGCAGCTAACCAGAGCTTATATAATCGTAATCTACTTGATAGCAGCTAATCATCGCATAACTAATCTTTATGTACACGCAACAACTAATTACAACATTCTCAATCATAATCTAATGGTAGGAACTATCTACAGCATATGGAATCATTACTTCTATTTGAAAACATGAGTCGTAATGTTGTACGATGAGAATACTTGCTGAGGGTTAAGCCTTACATACCTCAATTGTCATTCTTGAATAACCGTTAAGCTTTCCACTTGTATTTGCCAACTCTCTTCATCTGTAAACATTATACGGGGAGAAAGAGATGAATTTCAATACCAAATTTAACATAAAATGATAACTTTTGATATTAATATTGACTATATTTCAACTTAATGAAACACAATCGAAAACGCGTAATTTCTCAGAAGTCCACAAGGGAGAAATACTTACTCGAAGCCTGTGATCATATAGAAATTAGTTTGGAGCAATTCCGACAACTTTTTCTCGGTGGGATTACAATTCGCCGGGTGAATTTCGCGAAAATGACTCCGTAGTACTTCTCCTTGTAGCCTTAGACTTTGATACCCGAAGTTAATTTGAATTTGGACAACGTTTCGCAGCGTAAACATGGGAAAATTAGTAGGATTCTTCGTGTTTCCCTCTCCTGGCTGTATATAAACTTGGAAAAAGAAATGAAATCAAAGGGAGGGGCTTATATATACTTGAGGCGATGGACATGGGTCCGTGGCACGGACCTTGTCGCGCCAAAAGTCAGGCGTGCCACGGAGCCCAACGCGCCAAGGGAGGTCCGTGACACATTTCACCTTTGGGCAGCTAGTCCGGCCTTCTCCCGCACGGTCCCGATTCCACGCTCGTTCGACCTTTTCCCGGGCCCTTTCTCGTACGTGTTGCCCTCTAAAACTCTTAACAAACGTATGAATAGGCCAACTAATTTTTATAAACTTATGGGGTGTAACATCCTTCCCCCCTTAGGAACATTCGTCATTGAATGTTAACTTCAGCTTACAGGGGTCTTAACTCTTTTAACTACTTATCCTGGAAAAATTTCGGCAAAGTCTCCCCTGTAGTATGGACTATCTGAAAACCCTGAAACACAGAAAAGTCCAATACAGGTACTTCACATAACACTATAGCAACTATTTCACCATAAAATTATACCCAACTGAGAAATATATATAACACACATCCTGAAACAAAATCGAATCATAAATGTACTATAACTGCATAGTCTAGACTAAGGCTAGAACAAATGAGGAAATCCGAATCTCATGTTGTCCTCGTCTTTCCAGGTCACCTCTTCTTCCTTATTCCTGTTTCCCTACAATACATTAATAGAGACCACATCGGTAGTCCTTAGCCTGCGAACCTGCAATCTAATATGGTGACTGGAACCTCTTCGTGGGTTACCTTCCCAGTAACTTGAACGCCCTCAACTGGGACAACTTGGGACGGGTTACATATACCTTTCTTTGCTATGTTTACATGTGGAAGTTGAAGGGGCAGGTCCTAGCTCTGGAAACAATTTTAGCTCACATGCCATCTCGCCTGTTCTCCGGAGAATATGATATAGGCCAATAAACCTAGGCCTAAGCTTGTCCTTCTTACCTAACCTCATAATGCCTTGCTTTGGCAAATTTTATAAAAATATCTAACTGTTGCTTCAACCCTTAGCAGCCTACGTCGTACCTTAGGGTAGGACTCCTGACGGCCCTGGCTATCGGTATCAATTTCTTGGTAAATTTAATTTCTCAGTCTGTCTATTATAATATGCCCTGGTCCACCTACCTTTATTGTACTTTAGGGGTCTTCTGCTTCCACTCATAATAGACCGCTGAGCATCTGACCTGAGTGCTCTATTGAGTTATTTGCTTGGAAATGAGAAGTCACACTTATATTAGCGTGCGCTCCAATTTGTTCTAACAGTTTCCCAAAACCTGAATGGGAGTTATGCCTCTCTGTTAGGGTTTACTATACATTGGGGCTCCACATAACCTGACTACTTCTTAAATATTTAACTCGTCATACGCTTTAGTTGCAATATAATTCCATATGGCAGAACACAAATTGATCTCATTAGACTGTTCGCACTGACTCAAATGACGCCAAGCTTCACCCGGTATGAGATAACCTTGTGACTGTATTCATGTTAATTACTCTCTACTCCCTTGCAGGCACAACCATCCCCTATAGTGGCTTGCTCAGTTCCTACTATTTCATCTTTTCTGGTATGTCATTGGAGCTCTGCCGCTATGGTTCAATGATATCTTCTGTCTTTCCATACTCTCTCATTTGCCTTTTGATTAAATTATGCGAGTAACGAACACACGCACCTTAACTATGGTCTTCTATTCGAGGTTCTGCCACCCTTAGAATGTAGGATCAACCTCTGGATTCTATGACTCTGCCCCTTGTTATCTTGAGGGCCAATAACTTCCTACTGGACCTTGTTTCCAGGCTATTCTAGGTTACAGTCTCTGTGTCGATACTTCTTTACCTTCTCAACTGACAGGGATATTGTAGCAGACTAGGATACAACCTGACTATCTCTTAATTGTCAGCCTAATTCTTAATTGTCAACATTCGGCAGTAGTCCCGTACTTTGTCAATTTACTTCAACCTGGAGATAATTATGGTTTGCCCCTATTAGATCTTGCGCCTTTCCTCCCTTCCCCTTGGGCTAAGCTCTGAGGCTCATGCTTCCTACCTCGTACTATCAAAGATATTACCGATCAGGTCCACGGATCTGTATTTCTTCTGACTCGCACTTGGGCCTATTTTGTTCACATAACTCCATGTCCTTCAATATCGCATCTAGGGTCATAATCATTATCTTACATGTGTGCCCTACCATCATTAGCATGCTATGGCGGACTCAATCTTTTTTTGACTTGAGCTTTACTATTAATGGGGGTTTAGCACTGTTGGACTCTCTCATACATACTCGAGTGGTATTGACAACCTTATAACAACTCTCTAATCCTCCTCGGAGCCAAAAATTCTAATCGTCCTTTACTATTCGTTCTAAGCACCATAGCACTGATATTTACGCTTTCTATTGTACTGTAAGAAAAATCTAGGAGGTGGAAAATAACCCTATCTTACTATGGTAGGATTAAGGCATGGAATCTTGCAATATCTGAGGAGTCAGAGGTAAGAATCCTGCAATTTCCACCTTCTTCTCACTTCTCAGATAATTCAACATCAACTGTTATCCCTGGCAAATTTTTATTAAGCCAACTCATATGCATATATATACTATACTCCTGACCTCTTGTTCTGAGGTTGTAGAGAGAACTAGGGATGGCACTGGTATATTTATCACATTATGAGATTCCTGTTACCTCGGGAGGATACTGGAGAGATCAAAGGCGTTTATTCCCATCCTTAGGCTGACTGTCTCCCAACTATGGTGCCTCACTGGTACCTCCTCCTAGTCTGTAGTTATTGTGCGACTGGCTGGTGCCCGTCTTATATCGAACATTATTCTAGACAGACACAACAAGGGAAGCTTAGGGACTCAACCCTATATAACTCTACTCTATAGCACGATCTGAGAAGAAGGAGGGGTAACCATACTATCATGCCCCGTAGCCTCCTACTTATAAAATATGGCGCACAACACGTTTATAATCATGACTCTACCAGACACGACATGCAAACTCCGTAGGATACGAACTAGTCTGATACCAAGTTTGTCACACCCCACCTAGGGAGGCATGACTGGCGCCTGGTGCCACACTGGTCACTTGTTGACCTGGCTAGGCTTATACACGTCTGGTGCCAACCTGTGACTCAGTTTCATGAAAGCAACGGGCTATATCTCGGCTGTAAATGTAACCTCCAACCGACAAGGCTGCATAACCACCTGTAAATGAAAATAGCTAACCAACAACAGGCAACGGAAGGGATACTATGCGGGCCGACAAGGCCACCATGATGTCTAGTTATAATCAAAAGTGAAGACAAGCTACTATACTAGACTCCACATGGCCAACGCAGGAAGCATAACTGATTAGGGCCCAACATACAACTAACTGACTGACGACTGTAGTTTGCAAGCCTCTAATACAAAAAGTGGTCGAGACAGGGCCCCGACCTACCCAAAATACTATATAACTGAAATACAGAAATTTCTACAACCTGGCAACTTCGAAAGAAAGGAGCTAACCCAAATGCGGACTCTGAACAGTTGCTACTGGAGATCCTGAACCCTGTCTGTCTAAACCTGCAGGCAAGTAATGCAGCGCCCAATAATTGGGTGTTAGTACAATATGTATCGAATATGTAAGGCAGTAAATTAGCCGAATGGAAGCTGTAAAAGACTGGAAGTAAGTAGCAAGGAGAGGTAGAGATATTAACTTGTAAGTGAGCTCATTCGTAATCTGCATCTAGCAAACACTACATATACATGAGCGGTGACCGCATAATCATATATTCACAAGCTATAGCTAGCAGATAAGAATGCAACCATGAACCTAACCTGGCCCCATAAGCCTGGAAGGTACAACCAACACAGAATAACTGACCCGGGGCCCTCATAAGCCCTGGTGAGTGCACTTCAACCCACATACCCCTAACCAGGTTTCTATGGCCCTACTGGTACTGTAGCTAACCTACCGGTCCCCTGGGTCTACAATTGAGCCTACTCAGCCCCTATACTATAGCTGTGTCTGAGTCCGGTGGACTCTTGATATCTGATATCTGCACACCAAGCACCAGGCTCGACAGGGGGTGTGGTATAGTGCCGATCGACATATAAATAGTCCAGCATGGTATGTACTGTATGAGGACCTGGGACCCCATCTTCGTCCCTCGTGGATGGCATGCCGCTCTTCTGGAGCGACATCATCTCGCCCCTGGTGGGTGTCGACACAACTAGTAACCTTGGGGTGGTCATGGTTGGCTCCTACGTGAGGGCAAGCCCAACCAAGGTATTGTACTAATATCTCAATCTAGCCATTCGAAAATGCATCACTAGCCTTCTGGGCCTAACACTGTTACTGCTCTCCCCCCAAGATAGTCTGTAAGGCTGCTAGCAAGCACGCCGTGTGCCGGTATCTGATCAGAGGATCCTGGTAGCGATCATGATCTCTAATAATCTGGACTAAATAGGGCGAGATCTGGAGTGGTCCAACACAACTCTCCATATGTCCTTCCCGAACATCTATAACTTATAATAACTGTGGGGTCGCGAATGACTGACTACTCAGTTCCGTTGTTTAGGAGAACTGTAGAGCTGGTATTGGCCGAAAATGCTCCTGAGCAATCGGCCCCTAACCCTCCACGGGAAGCTTACTGACATTCTTAGTCTAAGGGTAGTGTTGTACTACACATTACTAGTACTTTAGACCCTGTCCCGGTCTGGTCCAATCTTATATGACATATCTGGGTGATTCCTAGCTTAAGGACAAGTCTACCTAGACTTAGCCGCTCACGACAATCTGTACCTGAGTAGTTTCTAAGGACAGGTAGGGTAGCTGGCTCTGCCTTTGTCTGCAAAAAAGGTTCCCTTCCTTAGGGTACCCACAGGTCTATTTAGCCTGAATTATTGGAATGCTTCCTGATCTGCCGAACAGATGCTAAGTCAACTGGAAGTAACAAATACTGCTCATAGCAAACTAGATGATAGGCTGTCACTCAGCTCACTATACAACCTTAGGCTGCTAACTTTGAAGTATACTCTTCGTATCTGAATTTCTGGCCCTGGGATGTAAAGGTATGCCAATGGCCTCTGGGCGTGCCTTTCTGGCTGCACAGGTGCCAAACTGGTAGTTATATCGACTAGTTGCACCTATACTAGTCAAGTTACTAACTCAGGCTCGATAACTCTAACGAGCTCCTAAGGTTTAGGACTGGAAATAAAACATACAATTCTACTAACACGATGAACTAAAGAATAGAAGAGTTTCTATGACGCTTCTGGCGCGTATCGTACTTATCCTATCTCCCGATGAGGGGTACTGCGGTATAATCTATATATATTTTCTAGTCGTTAACCAGAGCTTACATAACCGTAATCTACTTGATCGAAGCTAATCACCACATATCTAATCTTTATATACCAGCAACAACTAATTACAACATGCTTAATCACAATTAATGGTAGCAACTATCTACAACATATGGAATCATTACTTCTATTTGAAAACATGAGTCGTAATGTTGTACGATGAGAATACTTGTCGAGGGTTAAGCCTTACATACCTCGATTTTTGTTTCCTGAATAATCGATGAGCTTTCCACTTGTACTCCCCATCTCTCTTTAGATGTAACTATTATACGGGGAGAAAGAGACGAATTTCAATACCAAATTTAATGTTAAATGATAATTTTTTGTATTAATAGTGACTATATTTTGACTTAACGAAACACAGTCGAAAATGCATAATTTATCGGAAGTCCACAAGGGAGAAATACTTACTTGAAGCCCATGATTATATAGATATTAGTTTGGAGCAATTCCGACAACTTTGGCTCAGGGGGATTACGATTCGCCGGGCGAATTTCGCAAAAATAACTCTGTAGTACTGCTCCCTGCATGGACCCTGTCGCGCCAAAGGTCGGGCGTGCCACGGAGCCCAACGTGCCAAGGGAGGGTCCGTGAAATGTTACCCCTTTGGGCAGTTGGTCCGGCCTTCTCCCGAGCGGTCCCGATTCCATGCTCGTTCGACCTTTTCCTGGGCCCATTCTCATATGTGTTTCACTCTAAAACTCTTAACCAATGTACGAATAGGCCAACTAATTGTTAGAAACATATGGGGTGTAACACGAAACAAGCGTATGAGCCCACCAAACACCTCCCTGGGTGGTTCTTTCCATAACAAGCACAAGATAGGAATGTGCACTCTGTGCGCATGCTACTCTGACCCCTCGAACCTGAGGCCCTACTCCTCTGATCGTCTCGAGGCATGGATAGGGTACTGGCTGAAGATGGTGCTGGTGTAATAGACCTATGCTGGAACTGCTGGTGCGGCCCACCTCCTTGCCTCGGCTGGAAGAACCTATAACTATGAGTTCTGGACCTCTTGGCCTCTCTCTGCCTCATATGATATTCCTCCATCTACTGGGAATAAAAGACTATCCATGGGTAGTCCATATCCTGATAAAGCATGGTTGTTCTGCAGTCCTTGTCCAGTTACTCGGCTACTCCCTGCGCGAATCTGCTCACCCGCGCCCTCTGGTCCATCACTAACTCTGGGGCATACTTTGACAAGCGAGTGAACTCAAGTGAATATTCTAACACTGTCATCTTTCCCTGTTTGATATTAACAAACTCAGCTTCTTTCAATTCTCTTATCACCCAAGGGAAGAACCTGTCGAGAAAGGCTACCTAACGCGACTTTAAGACTCCCTAGGACACATCTGAACCTATGGCTCTGATACCAAGTTTGTCACAACCCGAAAGTACACCCGAATTGTAAACACGAGACAAGGAGCCCCGAGGGACCCCAAGTCAACCCATGGCATAAACATATAACTAAACCATTCACATAAGGCAGAAGATTAGCTTAATGATCATGAACTGAAAGAAAACCATGACATGAAATATAAGAAAAAACAATACATGATCCAAGCATAAATAGTTGAATACTACAAATAGGTCTGAAAGCCTCTAATCATAATAGACGGGTTAAAGGGACAAGAACCCAACTAACCCCAACAAATAGAAACTAAATGACAGCCAAGATATGAACATAAAGCCCTCGAATCATGAGGACACACCACTGAGATATAAGAGCAGAACTAAGAGCAAGCTAGGAGCGATGCTGAACCTAAGATCTGGATCCTGTATCATGAAATGATACAACATAGAAATTATGCGGGTCAGTACATGATATGTACAGAGTATGCAAGGTTTGTAGAACAACACTTAAAAACACAAGAGTTATATGAGTGGGACATCATGATCATAAACACTGAAATCATAAATATATCGTAAGGCTCAAGGTTTCCCAAAAGAATTCATAAACCTGTCATAGTCACAACATGAGAGAAAAACATTTCATAAAACATGACTTGAGCCAAAAGAACATAATCATTCATGCATTAAAACAATGAGGAACAGTGGGAGATTTCTATAACCGACATGCCCCATATAAGCACACATGTAGCCCGACCTGTAAGCCTAGTGTAGAGGCCGTTCATACCTTGCCAAGGGTAGAACCATGAAAGGCGTGATATCACTCATGAAGGCCCCATAGGGCATAGGGGACGGTCACTGAGTAGGTCCCAAACATAACCTACGGTGGCATATAGTTCTGAGATTCGGGGTTTAACCTGGGCCCCGAACCTACTTGGTGTTAAGTACTACTCCCAAAACATGTAACATGCTCATAGAAATTCATATATGACTTGCATGGCTAGTTAAATCGTAATAATCATAACATGCTTGAATTGCTATGAGCATGTTGCATGTTTTGGGAGTAGTACTTCGTAATACTAGCCATAAAATCGGGCCCGTCGATCATCCAAAATCATAGTTCATGAACCATAAGCAACATGTGAGCATTGCCCATATTTTCAATATCCTTGAAATGCATAAATTTTATAGAAAACATAATAATAATTATGACGTTCTTATTTGCGCGTCCGCAAGTGTACGGGTCGTGCAAGTAATATAGTGGCTCTTTTTAAGAACCGGAATGTCGAACCCACAGGGACTGGACCCATTCCTCTAACTATCCATTTCAAGTGTGATCTTAACTTTCTCAAGTGTTGGTTATAGAAGTTTTCGAGGCAGATTTAATTAAGTTTGTTTCGGTCAACGAAATATCGTTAATTTACTCTAGGAGCAACATAGAGTTAAAACCAGATAATCATGCGATACTACGAATTGCAATGGGTTAAGCATGACACTATCGATTGTTGTTTCACATAATTAGAATTGCATGTTCATGGTCTTTCGAGCCTCTAAACACGGCAAACTAGCCTCACTGCATCATTGTGAGCGAGGATGCTAATTTCTAGTTCGCGGGCAATTAATTATGTTGTGGTTTACAGGGAAACAATTAGGGACTTTCGTGCATCTAACCATTTAACTCAACTTAGCCTCACAACTACTTCTTCGAGTGGTGATGTGATAATCCTAAGTTGGTCTTTAATAACCCCCGTTTATCAACCAAGCAAGGTGTTAGGTATATTTCTTTCCTAACACGAATTTATATCGTGAGATACAAACATGCTCCTTACATTCTCATGTCCTGACCTAGGTAATTCTTTCTCAAGCAATTGCCCAAGCTAACGTATATGTTTTAATGGTGATCAATCATAAAAACAACCAACAATCCAGAATACAGGCCAAAAACAACAATCAATAACTTAATTCCAAGACAACTTCATAAAATCACAATCATAATTCATGGCTTCAACCCAAGAGGAAGGGTTCTTGCCATTCATGTTCGTAAAACTACAACTAACTACTACTAAACTAACATACTTACATGAATTTGGTAGATGAGAAGGGAATTTGCCAAACCCTAGATGAGTTCTCCCACTTCTCCCTTCACTCCTAGGTAGTTTTCCAGAATAAAACCGTGACCAAGTGGATTTAGGAGCTAAGGGTCCTATTTATAATAAATGAGAAACGTGCACAATTTAGCCTGCCGTGGAATGGCTCCGTGTCACGGAATGTATCGTGGAGCACTACCTCCATGACACGGAGGTAATGCGAAAGCTCTCTGGAAATTGCCTCCGAAAGCCGAAACTGCCGAGTGCCACCGCGTTGGCAGCGTGTCACGCTGCTTGGGAAGCGCGTTGGCCTTGCTCTGTCGCGCAGTTGGCACGGCGTGGCACATTGCTGGCGCGCTGGTGCTGCCTGCCCTGCCTGCCGTATCTGCTCCCGACTCCATTCCGCTAGTTCACCAACTTATAAATTAGTTCCTCAAAATCATTGAAACCTACAAAACAAGGACTAATCATGTTAGTTAGCACATATATTCACATTTATATAAAATCACATGAAAATGTATACAACTACTTAGCTAAACAAGACTAAATTAAGTTCTCAAGCGTCACTTGGGCATGCTATGTTGCCCGAGATCACAACCCCACACTTAAAGTCTTGTTCGTCCTCGAACAACCTTTTACATCTCATGCATATGGAGACTTACCCATAACTCATTTAGCAAGATTATTCAGGCTATGGTTATAATGATTACGTAAGATAACAAGCTAAAAATAGAGCATGCACGATTCGATCATCGAAATGAAATACAACTATGTTAAGACTTCTTAACCTCGACAATCGACTCTCAATCTTAGCGACTCATGCAAATCAACTGATTAAGAAATCCCACATGAATTATATCCTTCATTCAACATGTGCCCTCATGGAAAGAGAGTTACCCAAATTTCACATGCAAAAACAATTTTTAAATCACACATGTGCGGGTACATGAATAGAATTACGCTCACTCTCACAAAGACGTCGCATGCATCAAGTTATGACCCATAAGCTTGCCCTTAGTGTTTTATTCCACTAATTTAAGGATGTATGAATGTAAGATCAAGTAGGACTTTTTAGGTTGTAATGTAACTCAGGTGCGGGTAGGTACTATTATTGCCAGTAATCGTGACTATCTTTCCTAAGCGCTTTTAATACATTACGCCTTCATTACGAACTTCCCTTCCCTTACTTCACCTTTTTCTCCTTTCAACTTTTCTTTATCCTCTTTTGTTCCCCCATTTCTTTAGGCACTTTTAGCTTATTAGTAAGGAGCTCTACAAAATTAATTTGTTTTCTTACTCCTTAATAATAATCAACCATTTTCAAACAAGTGCACCTTTGTCCTTTTCTCCACTTCTACAACTTGCTACTTTTCCTTTCTTTTCCTTCTTCTCACTCCTTTACTCTTTCATATTTTTCCCTTAAGCGCTTAGGAGTTTTGGATCAAATTCAAGGCTAATGAAAGAAAAATGATTAAGCTTATGTTGCAGCTGTCAAAGAATAGGCTCAAGGCTCAATGGGGCTAACTAGGATTTATTATTCAAGGTAGATAAAATGAGGGATAACATTTGGGTTCATTCAAAGAAATTCCTAAATCGTCTCTTATAATTCACATCCTTCATTTCGTTTTATAAACACACCAGGCAAGTTCTAGACATTCCACAATAATACAGAATACTCAAAAACCATACACTCATGGCACATGCTCAAATCGAGACACATTCAGTAGACTCTTACTCAACTAATCACAAGAATTAAGAATTAAGCTTCAATCATATTGAGTCAAATTCAAGAGCCTAAGTGTCTCAAACAAAGTTATACACTTGCATGCTTCACACTGAACATACTTGCATCTTACAATCACGTATAACACATAACAAGAACATCAAGCACCAATTAGTTATGGTTTCAAAAACCCAAAACCTATCGTCTAATTTTTCCTCAAGACGGTCGTCATCCATCCATCATCGGAAACAGTTCCTAGCTACGACTAAAAACATTATATACAAACAAAGAAAAGAAAAAGAAAATTTTTATTCTTCGGTTCAAAGACCCCCGGTCGGAAAAGAACTGAAAAGAAAAACCAACGGGTGATGAATTCATGCTTGACTCCTAAAAAGTTTCATATTTCTCCCGAATTTCACACAAGCATCACATTCACTAAAACTTGTTAAGCACAAAAATTTTGAAATTTTTCTCACCCCACACTTAAATCATGCTATGTCCTCATAGCATCAAATTAACATTTAAAGGATGAGAAATACTCCCTGGGCCTCTATGCTAGCTAAAAGCATGCTTTCCTTTCAAGTTTTCAGAGGTGGGTGTTCGACCCCACACTTCTTCTATTCCATGCTCTTTAGCTTCCACCTTCTTGGTACTCAAACTTCCCTCCATCTGTGCTTAATTTTCCACCAAAAACACAAACAAAATGAAAATAATAAAATCAACACAAAATCAAAATTACAAATTGTACCTTAGGTACCCTTGGGTTGCCTCCCAAGCAGCACCTTATTTTACGTCGTGGCCCGACGTGGACTGTCCTTTTCAAAACATCCTCATACCTGGGTTCTCTTTCGAGAACCATCTCCTTTTCTTTTGCTGTTTAGAGGAAACAGCCTCCACTCTGTTCCTCTCTTCCTCCAACTTCTTCTCAATTTGAAGCCCTTTATCAGACTCGGGCTGAACACTTGTCATTGCCTTTGGCCCTGCACCTGTGGAATCCTCCACCCTACGCTCATCCTCTGCCAACACACTAACCTGACAAAGGTTTCTGTAGTGTGCAGATGGGTTCATTTCTTGGTAAACGCGGAAGATTTCTTCTTCATCCTCAACCCTCATTTTCAGGGTCCCTGCTTTCAAGTCAATCACTGCTCCTCCAGTGGCCAAGAATGGCCGTCCCAAGAACAGGGGTACCTGGTCATCAACCTGAAAATCTAAGACAATAAAATCAGCAGGTATAATGAACTTACCTACTTTGATGAGAAGGTCCTCTATTATTCCATCAGGTGTCACTCGCGACTTGTCAGCCAGCTGCAGCATCAACCTTGTCGGCCTCGGTTTTCCCAACCCTAGAGTGTTGAATAAGGATAGGGGCATTAGATTAACTGCTGCCCCTAAGTCACACAAAGCTCGTAGCACCTCAGCTTTACCAATTTGTATGGGGAGGGTAAAACTCCCTGGGTCTTTGAGCTTCTTTAGCATTTTGCTCAATACCCTGTGACTGAACTCCTCAGTCAGTGCTACAGTCTGGTCGTCCACCAATCTAACTTTGTTCTCCATCACGTCCTTCAAGTATTTAGCATACTTGGGCATTCCCTGCAAGACATCAATAAGAGGCAAATTTATGTGAAGTTCTTTGAAGCTCTCAAAGAACTTTTTGAAGCATTCCTCCTCCTTGCTCTTTCTGAATTTTTGAGGGAATGGTGGTGGTGGTCTTTGTGCTGGCTGCAATGAAGATTGTGCATTTTGTCACCCAGCACTCTGATTATCTCCCATGTTGATGGATGGTCCTGGTCTAACCAACTCCGGCTGCACCTCTTTTCTCAACTCTTTAGGCACTGCATCAGCTAATTGCTTTTCGCTTCTAAGACTGATGGCATTGATTTGCCGGGGGTTAGGATCTACATCGCTTGGTAATCCCCCCTGCGACCTCATGTTCTGAGTAGCTGCTATCTGACCCACTTATTTTTCAAGATTGCGGGTGGCTACTTGCTGATTCATTAAGTCTGTTGCCATCCTCGCTTGACTTTCCGCTAACTGATTCTGGGTCTCCATAATTTTCTGCAGTGTTTCCTCAATGCTGCTACTCAATTGCCCATCATTCTGGCTATTCTGTTGATACTGTTGTTGTTGAGGTTGCATATAATTCTGCTTTTGGTTTCCACCCCAAGAAGAATTCGGGTGGCCCTGCCAATTTCTGTTGAGTTCCCAAAATTCTGATTCCTATGCACATTACCAACAAAATTGACTGATTTCGGATTGGCTCCACAAGATTCTGCATTTTGCCCATTATTACCACAAATGTCACACCAACTCGGAGCTTGCTGAACTGCATTAACCTGGCCCTGGTGTTGGTTCATACTCAGTTTATTGAACTGAGTCATCATTTGATGTTGGAACGAAGCTAACTGTGCTGCCAAGCATTCAAACCATCTACTTCTATCAACCCCGATCTCTTTCCTGCCCTCCTCGATGACTCGCTATGCCACTCTGGGTTTCCTTGTGCAATTCTATTCAATAAAGTGTACAACTCATCATATGTCTTCTCCAAGGCTTGCCCACCCGATGCAGAGTCTAGTAATATTTTTGTGTGTGGGTCTAGACTTTCTACAAAGGTATGAGACAGCACTTCATTTTATTGCTGGTGATGGGGGCAGTCTCTCAACAATGACTTGAATCTTTCCCAAGCCATATATAAGTTCTCATCAGGCCTCTGCTTGAAACTGAGTATTTCATTTCTCAACTTTGCAGTTTTGCCTGAAGGGAAGAATCTAATAAGGAACTTCTTAGCCAAGTCATTCCATGAAGTTATGGAGTTCGGTGGCTCAGCCTTCAGCCACTTTTTCACCTCTCCCAGTAGTGAAAATGGGAAGAGGGTTAGTCGGACATAATCTGTGGACACGCCGGTGGGGACAAACGTGTCACTAATCTCTAAAAAGCTCTGTAAGTGTTGCTGCGGGTCCTTATGTGCCATCCCAGTGAATTGACCACTAGAATGTAATAGCTGCACCATGTTCTGTTTAAGCTCAAAGTGCCCTCCAGGCTTCGATTTACGGATGCTAGAGGTCACATTCATCGCTAGTGGGATTGCCACTTCGCGAACTGGTCCTGCTGCCATTGCTTCTGATGACAATTGTGCTTGTCCCGCGGGTGGTTGTTGTTGTACCTTTTCTTGAAGTCTCTTCAGCTTTTTCTCTAGAGCTACTCTCCTTTGCAAATGGATTTGACGTTCAGGTTCTAGCAACGGTTCCACAAGCTCTCTATTTCTAGCCAGCTCGGTAGGAACACCTGTCACCTGCAAATAAACAGACTAAGACCAAGTTTCTCAACATTTCAGGAAATTTCAAAAATCACACAAAAACTGATAAATTATCAAAACTTCGCCGAGTCCCCGACAATGGCGCCAAAAACTTGACGTTCTTATTTGCGCATTCGCAAGTGTACGGGTCGTGCAAGTAATATAGTGGCTCTTTTTAAGAACCGGAATGTTGAACCCACAGGGACTGGACCCATTCCTCTAACTATCCATTTCAAGTGTGATCTTAACTTTCTCAAGTGTTGGTTATAGAAGTTTTTAAGGGAGATTTAATTAAGTTTGATTCGGTCAACGAAATATCCTGAATTTACTCTAGGAGCAACATAGAGTTAAAACCAGATAATCATGCGATACTACGAATTGCAATGGGTTAAGCATGACACTATCGATTGTGAGCGAGGATGCTAATTTCTAGTTCGCGGGCAATTAATTATGTTGTGGTTTACAGGGAAACGATTAGGGACTTTCGTGCGTCTAACCATTTAACTCAACTTAGCCTCACAACTACTTCTTCGAGTGGTGATGTGATAATCCTAAGTTGGTCTTTAATAACCCCCGTTTATCAACCAAGCAAGGTGTTAGGTATATTTCTATCCTAACACGAATTTATATCGTGAGATACAAACATGCTCCTTACATTCTCATGTCCTGACCTAGGTAATTCTTTCTCAAGCAATTGCCCAAGCTAACATATATGTTTTAATGGTGATCAATCATAAAAACAACCAACAATCTAGAATGCAAGCCGAAAACAACAATCAATAACTTAATTCCAAAACAACTTCATAAAATCACAATCATAATTCATGGCTTCAACCCTAGAGGAAGGGTTCTTGCCATTCATGTTCGTAAAACTACAACTAACTACTACTAAACTAACATACTTACATGAATTTGGTAGATGAGAAGGGAATTTTCCAAACCCTAGATGAGTTCTCCCACTTCTCCCTTCACTCCTAGGTAGTTTTCCAGAATAAAATCGTGACCAAGTAGATTTAGGAGCTAAGGGCCCTATTTATAATAAATGAGAAACGTGCACAATTTAACCTGTCATGTAATGGCTCCGTGTCACGGAGTGTATCGCGGAGCACTGCCTCTGTGACACGGAGGTAACACGAAAGCTCTCTGGAAATTGCCTCCGAAAGCTAAAACTGCCGAGTGCCACCGCGTTGGCTGCGTGTCACGCTGCTTGGGCAGCGCGTTGGCCTTGCTCTGTCACGCAGCTGGCACGGCGTGGCATGTTGCTGGCGCATTGGTGCTGCCTGCCTGCCGCATCTTCTCCCTACTCCATTCCGCTACTTCACCAACTTATAAATTAGTTCCTCAAAATCATTGAAACCTACAAAACAAGGACTAATCATGTTGGTTAGCACATATATTCACATTTATATAAAATCACATGAAAATGTATACAATTACTTAGCTAAAAAAGACTAAATTAAGTTCTCAAGCGTCACTCGGGCATGCTATTTTTCCGGAGATCAAATTACCTGAGAGATTGAAGACATGCTTAAAATTCATAAATTTGTATCATGCTTGAGGAATCACCATAACCATGAACTTTAACAAAAATCCTCATGATTTGAGCACCTATTCTTTTATAGATTAGATCATCAATCATTGAATGAAACAAGTGAAAACAGCCCAATAATTCTTAACCCATGATTTAGACAAACTACAACAAGCTCATATCAATTTTTGAGGAATCATGCATTTGGGTTAAGACCCATAAAGATTTAGTAACTTTAAACATAGCATTTGGGAAGGATTGTGCATGGGTAGGGACTAAACCACCCATTCAAAACCACACATACCTTGAATTACTTATTTCTTAACTCCCCTGAAAAGTCCAAGATGAAAATTCAGAGAATTTGAAGAAGAACCCTAGGACACCTCCTACTCCCTTCTCTAACTCTTGCAAGCATCAAGTGAGACTTAACATGAAATATTCCCCCTAAAAGACCCTGTCCCGACCTCAAAATGACATAGTTTGGGCCTTAGGAGTGTAGGAAATTACAAGAAGGCCCTTACTAATTCGCAGGAAATAACTGCCAGGTGACCCTAACGGGTGACCTGACGACTCGTTAGGACGGGAAACGACTCATCATATCGCCCGTCAAGTACACTGGATACCAGGTTGGCTGGGCTCTTAACGGGTGACTCAATGACTCGTCACAAGTGACCATGAGTCGTGGTCACCTTCCTTCAAGTATACTGCCTCATCCTTAATTAAATTTCCATAGGCTTGCTCACGACCCACCTCACAAGTCGTTGTGACTGGCTACGACTCATGGGGTCCATCCGTTAGGTACTTGTCAAACCTCCTAGATAACCCTTAACCTCACCCCATGGGAGACCTGACGACTCGTGGTAGCTAACCACGAGTTGTTCCCACACCCATGGGGACCTCAGCTCCTCAGCCCATTCCAGCCTCCCCACGAGTCACTTGATGACTCATGGGGTATCCTCACGAGTCGTCTAGTGACTCGTCCTGCACTGCTACAATATTTTCCCAAATTTTTCCCGTTTGACTCCCGGGTCTGATCCTTGGGTTCCTAGGGTGTAACACTCTTCCACTCTAGGAATGGCTCACCCAGAAATCTGAACTCTACTGCACGAGTTCTACAATTGACTGAGGCATAACATGCATATAACCAATCCATGCTAAAGATAACATCAAAATTTATCATGGCTAGCTCTACTTAATATGAGGAGGTAACCTTCTGAACGACTGTGACAGCGTAATTTCAGTATACTCATCGAGCTATAACTGCATAACCGACTGGAGTAGGGACTAAGAAGGGTTCTAATAGGATTTTGGGGCTGACTCCAAAACTACTAGCAATATAGGGCGTCATAAAAGATAAAGTATCTCCTGGAACTAACAATGCATAAACATCAAAGTGGAATACTCGTAACATACCGATGACCAAATCTGGTGAAGTCTCCTGCTCCTGTCGAGATGCTAGGGCATAAAACCTGTTCTGGTAGTGGCCACAAACTACATTGGTGGACGCACCCTACTGAGTTGGGCGTGCTGGTGCTGTTTCTAAATCGGTAGCCTAAGCACGACCTCTACCATCACCTTGTCTAGCCAAGGGACATTCCTGGCGCATGTGGCCAGATCGACCACACCCAAAACAGATAACTGATCCCATCAAGCACTCTCTTATATGACTCTTGCCATACTTCCCGTAGGCTGAAAGTGTACACTCTATATGCATGCTCCTCTAGTCCCTTGAACCTGAGGCTTTGCTCCTCTGATCACCTCGCGGCCTTGATGGAACACTTGCCGATGATAGAGCTGGAGCTAAAGACCTCTAATGAGACTGCTGGGCGATGTCTGTCTCCTGATCTCTGCTGAGAGTACCCATAACTATCAGTCTTGTCCCTTTTGGCCTGTCTCTCTCTCAGATGCACCACCTCCATCTGTTGGGCGTACAGAACCAATCGAGGAAAGTCAATGTCCTAGTAAAGCATAGAGGTCCTACAATCCTTGACCTGGTAGTCTGCTACTCCGTGTACAAAATGGCTTACTCGTGCTCTCTGATCAGCCACCATCTCTGGGGCATACTCGGACAAGCGAGTGAACTCCAAAGCATACTCATGAACTATCATCTTTTATTTCTTCAAGTTCACAAACTCGGCTGCTTTAATCTCCCTTATATCACGAGGGAAGAACCCATCAAGAAATGAGGCATGAAACTCATCCCAACTAATGAGGCCTGCTCCAACTATCCTGCTATCCTTCCATTGCCTGAACCAAATGTGCGCAACCCCTTTCAAATAATATGAGGCTAGATCTGTGCACTCTTCCCCGGTCACCCCCATGATCTGGGTGATCTTCAGCACCTCATCAATAAACTCATGTGGATCCTTATCCACCTTTGACCCAAGGAACTCCAGAGGGTTCGTCCTTAGAAAATCTCTAACTTTTGCTGCTACTGCATTTCCATTCTGAGGGACATACGCTATTGTGTGTGGGTTGACCTGGGTGGTCAAAGCCTTAGCTAGCATCTAAATGGCAACCCTAAACTCTGCGTGGGCCACCTTCTCGGGTGCATGATCCTCATGGGCTGGTGGGGCCTGCTGATGCCCATCCCCATTGCCATTCGTATAGCCATTTCCATTTCCATTTGTTCTTCCATTGATGCGGCAAGGAGGCATGATTTTGCAAATGCGTATAGCATGAGTTAGAAGGATAGAAACACATTTAATCGCAGGACATAGATCATGAAAGAAGGTAACATTTTCTGAATGTTTCGTAGTCTCTTCGTCATAAGTGTGATGTGCTTCACACCCATGAAAAAGACTCTACTTAATGCGGCTTTCAGACACCTGTTCGGCTTGTGGTGATGCTACACGCAAGTGCATGTGGTAGAACAAGTAGTAAAGTGGCTTAATTAAAGCCAAGTATCAATCCCATAGGGACTGAACTATGGTACTAATTAACTTAAGCGTTAGTGAACTCTATCTTTACGAATGCAGACAGCCAAATAAACAATATTTTGAGAGTTTAAGTTTATTGACAAATAAGAGTCTAAGGCAAAATTATAAAGTGAGTCTGAACAATAGTAATGAGTAAGCTGAGGTTAAAACGAACATGCAGGGAATTAATTTATCAATACAATTCAGTTAATCTTTCCTTCGGTTGCTAGTCAAGAATAATTGTCTATGGATTGGAACATTCGACTCCTACCCAATTTAAGAATCATGAACCTTAATCTACATTTCTGTGATAAAAGAATTTCATACTCTAGCCATACATAACTGATTCCTTAATTGACTAATAAGACTTTCAGATATATTTCTATTCTGAATGTAAATCAATTCTCAATTTTCTAAACTAATAAAATATCATATCCTACCAATTCACATCTTTCCAATTTCTTTCCTTTTCAAAATCAAAATTGGATTTTTAGATATACATTAACATTAACCAAACATTCATGCAGTAAAAACAAGAATTGATAGAAAAACCATTGAAGAAAAGATGAAAACCGAAATGATTAACAATTACATTCCACTACAATTGTTCTTAACCTCAGCAAGAAGTGAATTTAGCCACTCATTTGTGGATTTAACATCATCAAATAAGTAGAATTCATACAAACAATTGAGATAAAAGAGAAAGAGATAGAGAAGAATCCTAGAATTTGCATCCTCTCAACTGCCTGTAACCCACGTTCTTGCTCAACCAAGTCAGAATGTTTAAAATAAAACCTAAGTGTACTATTTATACTCTTGAGAATTTTTCCCGGAATAACAAGCAACGTGGCACGGAGTGTATCTCGGAGCACTCCCTCCATGCCACGGAGGTATCGCGGACCCTCACTGGAAGTTGGCTCCCAGGCAATTTCACCTCAACGTGCCACGGCCTGCATCGCGGAGCCTGGCCAACGTCCCACGGTGCTATCGCGCACCTTCACTGGAAATTGCCAAAATTAATTCATTCGAGGTAGAGTGCCTTCGCGATGGCAGCGTAACACGGCTCCATCGCGGAGTCCTTGTTTTTGCTGATCTTCCTTGTCCTTTTCCACTCCTTGTTTCCAAGTCCATTCCCGATCTTCACCAACATGTATTTTAGCTTCCAAAATTTCCTTTTACCTGCAAAACAACACTAATCATGCTGGTTAGTATAAATTCACATTTCTACTAAAAATCACATGAGAATGTACACATAACAATCGATAAACAAGACGAAATGAAGCGTTTGAGTATCACTTGGGCTTGCAATTCTGCCCAAGATCACTTAGCCCACACTTAAACTCTTGTTCGTCCTCGAACAATATTCTCACATCTCATGCAATTGACACTCACGCATAGCTACTTTGGCTCGACAATTCATGCTACGACTATACCAATTATTTAATATAACAAATCATCAAGAAAACATGCATGGTCTCATCAATATAACGAAGTACATCACATTAAGATCTCCGAAGCTCAAGAATCAATTCTTGATCTTGGAAAACTCTTGCAAACCAACTGATCAAGACATCCGACACGAAATTAATCTCTCATCAAGCATGTTCCCTCACTACACAAGAGAACTTCCCCATTTGCACTCATATGATTTCCAAAGCACTACATGAAGGGGTATATGAACATGATTTCCAAAGACTTCACATGCATCATGTCATGAACCATAGGCTTGCCTCCAGTATATTACTCCACTAATATAAGGACGTGTAATGTAAGACCACGTAGGACTTCACGGGTTGTAATGTAAGCTAAGGAACTAGTAAATATTTGGCTAACCAATAATAGCAACTAGCTTCCTTAAGCGCTTTTCAATACATTCCACCATCATTATGGGCATTGTTTCTTCCTTCATCCTCTCATTCTTGAAATTTTTCTTTGTTTTTGTTCCCATTTCTTTAAGCACACTCGACTTACTAGCAAAGATTAGTTATACATCTTTATTTTATTTAATTTCAGCAAGTGCACCTTTGACCTTTTCTTTAACTTTCGGCACTTTCACTTTTCCTTCCGTTTCACAATTCTCACTCCTTTACACTGTGGGAAAATTGTTTTTCTTAAGCGCTTAAGAGTTTTGGATAAAATTCACGGCTAATGAAAATAAGGGATTAAGCTCAGTTTTTACCTCTTCAAAGAAAGGAAAAAATAGGCTAAAGGCTCAATGGGGCTAACTAGGATGTACGTTCAAGGTAGGTAGGATAATGGAGAAACTTTCGGTTTAATCAAAGAAATGCCTACATCCTTTCCTACAATACACATCCTTCATTTCGTTTCGTACACACCCTAGGCAAGTTCTAGACACTTGACAATAGCATGGAATAATCGAAACCTCACCTCACACTCATTGCACATGCTCAACTCAAGACATATTCACAGACTCTTCAATCAGCTAATTGCAAGGATTCCCTATTAAGCCTCAATCACAACTAATCGAACTCTATGGCCTAGTTATCTCAACATGTTTATACATTTGCATGCTTTCATACGAATCACTTTTGCATCTTAATATCATGTACAACACGTAACAAGAATTTCGAACCACGAAGTAGCGACACGTTTGGGACACAAACAAAACAAAGAAAAGAAAGAAAAAAAACTACTCCTATCGACTACATTTCCCTTAAGACGGTCTTCATGCATCCATTATAGGGAACGGTCACTATCTACGACTTCGATTCAATGGGACTATTCTCGGTAAAAGCACCAAAAACAAAGGCCGAGAAACCCAATCATAAAAATTTCGAAAAACAATTCAAAAAAAATTGATAGAAAAAGATAAAAATTTTAATTTGAACAATATTTACACAACACAACACACAGCAGCTTCAACATTCATTACAACACCAATTTAATTTCATAAAACACAACAGAGAGTCACAACACAACAACAAACATACACATCAACAAAGAAGCTGGCACCTAACTACTCCCACCCCCCACTTAAACCGAATACTGTCCCCAGTGTTCACAAAATTTCAACATATCACAAAGGTAGGTGGTGAAACTCCCTGATCAATCGAAGTATTCAACTTCTTCATCAGGTGCCGTTGCTTCGTCTCCCGTATCAAAATCGCCCCCGCTGTCCTCATCTGACTCAACATCTAAGTCCTCCCGGCATGTATCCTCATCGGTGGGGACATCATCATCTACTGGCTCCACAAATACAGGCCCCACTCTGCATAGAGCTTGGTCATTCTCGCTGAATGGGTAATCCAGCTGGAGCTGCCACAGCTCATCCTCTGTTGCTGGCCTCCAACCAATGCACAGCTGCAACATCTGCATCCCATACATGCGGGCCATATACTTGTCATCCCGAGCATGTCGCTCGGCTAGTGTGAGCACCGGCCCATGAGTAGTGTTAGGTGCCTTGGTTTTGTGACATCCAAGGCACGCTTGTAAATTTGTGGGATGTAATCCAGGGCCTCCTTCTCGATATCATGGCCCCTCAGGAACATGGTAAGCAAACCACCGAACCCATATCTATGCCCTTGATGTAGTCGGGCTCTCTTCATGGCGGAGATGATCCCCTCCCCAACATTGATCTCCAGCTCATTCATCAGGGCATACACCAAGCACACTCGATCCCAGGTGACATCTGTCATGTGCACCCCCTGGATCAAGTAGGAACAAACAATTTTTTGCCAAATCCTGGCTTCCCTGTTCATCTGAGAGTAGGGCAGTGTCTGATGGTAGCCCCTCTCCTTGTGCCTACCCCACCATGTTGTCGAGCGGGCTCCACATAGAGTGCGTCTGATGTTCGCATAAGATGGAGTGATGTTCAGCTGCCGAAGGACATGGGCGTCTGTGTCCCGCGCCCCCAATATAGCATTCAGGTGATGAGGCTCAAAAGTAACAACCTTCCCCCTGATTTTGACGGTGTGACTACGGAGGGTCGGGTTCCAGTTGGCATAGAACCTCTGATAAGATGGATATTGCATTCCCTGGGCTCTTCAAAGATGAAGTTTAGCCCAGCGGTGTCAATCCGATGTACAATCCGCGGGAATTCCTGTGCCAGTGGCTTCTGTGCTATTTGCTCCTTCGGGAAGTATTTGGTTTCTTTATGTTTTGCATACCACTTCTTCCCCTCATCAGTCACCCATCTGGTTCCGTATTGTCGGCGTTGGCCTCGCGGAACCGCTGATGTTGCTGGAACTGCTGTTCCCAATCGTATCCTTTTTCTGCAGGCGCCCGATGTGGATGCGCCCTTCCCTTTGTCTTGTCTGCCTGACATTGTTCCTGCACATTTAAACATACGATTCCAATGTTATTCAGGTCATAACTAGCTACAACTAAGGTTGGGTTTAATTAGGTCATCCCACACTTAGTCTTTAGCCACAATAAAAATAATTCGACAAGACATTTATGATTTTCCTCATTCTTAACATTCAACCGCTTAGTGCATTGATATAAATCGATGGAACAATTACTATGTACTACTCAGACTTCGTACAACAACTGCAAATTTCTCCATCAATTCACTTTCAACATCATAGCACTTAGCCCAATTTTTGTTCTCAACAACCTATGCAATTCACCAATTTCATTCTCCCGAAAATCCCTTTTCTACTAAGCATATTCAATATTAATCACAATATAATTCACTTCACCCAACATGCACAACCCAATTTTTTCTCATTTCAAACAAATTTAGTCTTCTTCCTCTTCAATCTTCAACCCTAGTTACCAATTTCGCAAAAATTCAATAAAACATGCAATCATCAAGTTCATATACTCACAACGATACTATGAACATCAATCAATCATAACTCAAGTGAATTCAAGATTAATTCTCGCTTAGGGGAAGGTTTAATCACCACACATGTTCAAGAATCGAAAATTTAAGCAAAAATGAGGTAGAGTTCAAGAACATACCTTAGATTTGATGAAATCGAAGAAACCTCGAAGAAAATTGATGCTTAGGTCCGTGTCACGTTGGGGGAGAAGGGAATTTGGGGTGTTGGTCGCGGAGGGAATGGGAAAATAGGAAATAAATGAGGAAAATTGGGGTTTTAAAGTGATATTTCGCGCGGGTTACCCGTTGACCCGGTGTGACCCGTCGCGAAATAATACTCAACGTGTCACGAAGGGTAACGCGAAGCACCCCCTCCGTGATACGGAGCCATCGTACCAGTGTTCTGGATTTTTAAAAAATTCAGAACACTCTTCAACGTGTCACGGAGGGTAACGCGGAGCACCCCCTCTGTGACACGGAGCCATCGCGTAGGCTCACTGTAATGTGTCAATTTTTATTTTTCTCACCTCGATTTTTTCCTTTGCGTTTCTTTGCATTTTTTCCCTCCGTTCCACCTGAAAATCACTTCACCACAAGAAATTGGTTAGAATTCATAGGTTTCAACACAATAAAATTTTTATTTATTTTTTTCTTTTTCTTTTTTTTATTTTTTTCTTTTTATTTTTTTTTCAAATAGTTATACTTATCTATTACAACAATTTCACGGGTTGCCTCCCGTGCAGTGCCTGATTTACCGTCGCGGCTCGACGTCATTCACGTTCAATCATCCTCTAGAGTGATGGACGTCTTCTCTCGAATAACGTCCTCACCCCAATAATGCTTACATCGCTGCCCATTTACTAAGAATGTGGCACTTCTATCTTCCTGCCACAACTCCACAGCCCCGTGTGGGGTCATTCTCACCACCTCAAACGACCCTGACCATTTGGACCGCAATTTGCCTAAAAAGCCTCAATCTTGAATTAAATAGCAATACTTTCTGCCCCGGCTCAAAGATCCGATGCACCATATGCCTATCGTGCCACCTCTTTGTTTTCTCTTTGTAGCACTTTGCACTTTCATAAGCATGCCAACGAAACTCATCAAGTTCGCTGAGTTGGATCAACCTCTTCTTCCCCAATAGCTCCGGATTCATGTTCAATTTTCTCACGGCCCCAAAAGCTCGGTGTTCTAGCTCCACAGGCAGATGACATGCCTTTCCATAGACCAATCTGTACGGAGAAGTCCCAATTGGTGTCTTGTACACAGTTCTATAAGCCCAAAACGCATCGTCGAGTTGGCTTGACCAATCAACTTGTTGTGCATTCACTGTCTTCTGTAGAATCTGCTTTATTTCTCTGTTCGACACCTCCACCTGCCCACTAGTTTTTGGATGATATGCTGTTTCTACATTGTGGCGCACCCCATACTTAGCTAGCAAATTCTTGAAACTTGCATTTACAAAATGAGCCCCTCCATCACTGATAATGCTCGGGGTGTCCCGAACCTGGTGAAAATATGCTTTTTCATGAATTTTGTTACCACCTTGTTGTCATTCCTGGGGCAAGCTGTTGCTTCGACCCACTTTGATACATAATCAACGGCTACCAAGATGTAACGATTACCAAATGACGGTGGGAACGGGCCCATGAAATCTATACCCCATACATCATAGATCTCCACTTCTAATATCTGCTGCAGCGGCATCTCCTGCCTTCTACCAATTGTGCCCATTCTTTAACATCTATCACACATTTTTACGTATGCCATAGAGTCTCTAAATAGTGTAGGCCAAAAGAAACCTGACTGTAGCACCTTGTGCATTGTCCTCTCGCCTTCGTGGTGCCCTCCATGCAATGATGAGTGACAACTCCTCAATAGTTCTGCAATCTAGCTCTCCGGAATGCATCTTCTCATCACCTGATCCGGTCCCTGCTTAAACAAATACGACCCATCCCAAATGTAATACCTGCAATCATGTCTCAACTTCTTTCGTTGCTGAGCCATAGCCTCTGGTGGATAGACTCCACTCACTAGCAAATTCACAATGTCTGCATACCAAGGGATTTGAGCTTCCTTTATTTCCAAGAGTTGCTCGTCCAGGAACTCTTCTTTGATGCTATCACCTTCCTTCACATGCAATCGGCTTTCCAATCGCGATAGGTGATCTGCCACTTGATTCTCACTCCCCTTTCTGTCCTGAATCTCTAGGTCGAACTTTTGTAACAACAAGATCCATCTAATCAGCCTGGGCTTTGCATCCTTCTTGTTAAACAGATACCGAATCACTGCATGATCGGTATACACCACTACTCTGGAACCCACCAAGTAGGACCTGAATTTATCAAACACGAACACCAATGCTAGCATCTCCTTTTCAGTGACTGTATAATTGACTTAGGCTGCGTCAAGTGTTTTGCTTGCATAATGAATGGAATGAAAAATTCTATTCCTCTGCTGCCCCAATACAGCTCCTACAGCCACATCTCTTGCATCACACATTAATTCAAATTGTTGCTCCCAATCCGGAGAAATGAGAATAGGTGCTTCTATAAACTTCTGTTTCAACTCCTCGAATGCTTTAACACAATCCTCATCAAACTCGAACTTAACCTCTTTTTCTAGCAACCTGCATATTGGTCTAGAAATTTTAGAGAAGTTCTAGATGAACCGTCTGTAGAACCCTGCATGTCCGAGAAAACTGCGAACACCCTTCACTGACACAGGTGGTGGTAGCTTTTCAATCACTTCGATCCTTGAACGATCGACTTCCAACCCCTTGCAAGACATCTTATGGCCAAGGACGATACCCTCCTTGACTAAAAAATGACATTTCTCCCAGTTGAGTACAAGGTTGGAGTCCTCGCATCGAGCTAGCACCCTGTCAAGATTCTGCAAACAAGTAGCAAATGAATTACCGAAAATGGAAAAATAATCCATAAATACCTCAACAAAATCTTCCACCATATCATGAAAGATCGCTATCATGCATCTCTAGAATGTGGCGGGTGCATTGCATAACCCAAATGGCATCCTCCAGAAAGCATATGTCCAATAAGGACATGTGAAAGTAGTCTTCTCCTGGTCCTCTGGTGCTATGACTATCTGATTATAGTCGGAATATCCATCAAGGAAACAATAATATTCTTGACCAGCCAACCTGTCCAATATCTGATCAATAAATTGGATAGGGTAATGATCTTTCCTTGTGGCCTCATTGAGCTTTCCGTAGTCCATGTGAATTCGCCAGCGTGTGACTGTGCGTGTAGGGATCAGCTCATTCTTCTCGTTGGTGACCACAGTCATCCCTCCTTTCTTTGGAACACATTGAACGGGACTAACCCATTCGCTATCTGAAATGGGATAGACCACACCTGCATCAAGCCACTTAATCACTTCCTTCCTAACCACATCCTTCATCACCGGATTTAACCTCCGCTGATGTTGTACAGTTGTCTTTACTCCTTCCTCCATAAAAATTCTGTGTGTGCAAAAAGATGGATTGATTCCCCTAATATCTGACATTTACCAGCCCATTGCTTTCTTCCTCCTCTTGAGAACCACCAATGCATCCTTTACCTGTGCCTCCATCAGTTCTGCGGAGATTATTACTGGCAAGCTGTCATCTTCCCCCAGAAATACATACTTCAAATGTGGAGGCAATGTCTTCAACTCCAGTTTTGGTGCTTCCTCAATAGATGGTTTTGCCAATGGTTCCAGGGACCTCATCAATGGCTGAAAGTCCTTCTTCCTGAGATACAATTTTGGTTCATTCAACATTTGCACCATCTCATAAGTATCTCTATCTCAGAAATGATCGGAGCTCATCAACGCTCTCTCCAATGGATCTTGAGAATCAACAATCTGAAGAATTGCTTCTTGGTTTAGCACATTGATTGCTGAAAGATCCTCATAGATGGCCAGAAGCTTCATGGCCTTATACACATCAAATACCTCCACTTTGTCATGCGCTCGCATGGTTAGCTGCCCTGTAGCTACATCAATCAAAGCTCTCCCGGTTGCCAAGAAAGGACGTCCCAAAATAAATGGAACTTCCACATCCGGCTCAAAATCTAAGACAATAAAATCTACCGGGAAGATGATGGAGCCCACTTGCACTAGCACATCCTCCATAATGCCATCTGGTCTGGCTAACAAACGGTCTGCAAACTGCAAGATCACTTTAGTTGGTCTAGGACTGCCCAGCCCCAACTTCTTGAACACCGATGTCGACATCAAGTTTATGCTCGCTCCCAAATCACATAGTCTGCGAGCTCGGATGCTTTGCCCAATTGTGATCTGAATTGTAAAGCTCCCAGGGTCCTTGAGCTTTGCTGGCAACCTATTCTGTATTCGGGAAGTGCATTCCTCAGTAAGCGCCACCGTAGCATACTCCGTCAATCTGCTTTTGTTAGCTATGATGTCCTTGATATACTTTGCATATTTCGGCACTCCCTACAAAATATCAACCAAAGGTAAATTAATGTGTACCTGTTTAAGCACCTCCATGAACTTTATAAAGCAGGCTTCCTCCTTGTGTTTCTTTAATCTCTGAGGGAACGGGGGTGGTGGTCTTTCTGCCTCAGCTACCTTCTCCTTCCCCTTCCCATCATCATGTTCCATATCACTTTCCACTACTCCTAACTGCTGAGGTGATCTTTCTGGTTCCACCTCCTTGACTTGTAATCCACTCCTTGTGGTCACTACATTGACCTGCTTGGGATTTGGGTCAGTTTCACTCGGTAGTCCTCCTCTGGGCCTGGTGTTTTGAGCTCCAACTAGTTGTCCCAACTGGTACTCCAATGCCTTTGTAGCTAACTGCTGATTTTTCATGTCTGTCGCTAATTTCACTTAGTCAGCCTACATTTGCGCTTGGTTAGCTATCATTGTTTTGAACATTTCCTCAATGTTGTTGGTTGGTGGAGGAGGTGCATTGTTTCCTCTGTACTGAGACTGATAATTCTGATGCCCCCCTTGATTTCTCTACACACCCTGATTCGAACTCTGCCCTTGATGGCTGTTACTACCCCAAGAGAAATTCAGATGATTCCTCCAATTTGAGTTGTAATTGTTGCCATACTGCTGGTGATTATTTCTCTGGACGTTACCAACAAAGTTCACTGAATCTGGATTTGCACCACAACACTCAGCTGAGTGTTCATTACTCCCCCATACTTCACACCAAACCTGCTGCACTACATTGACTGGGGCTTGTGGTTGATTCAAGCTCATACTGCTGAAGTGGGTGTTGAGTTGATTTTGCAATGCAACTATCTTTGCAGCGATAGTTGTAAAACCATCCACCTCAAAGACTCCTGCCGCTTTCCTTGTTCCTCCTCTTGAAGAGTCCGCATTCCACTCTGGATTTCCTTGTGAAATACGATTTAACAAAGTATAAAGCTCCTCATAATTCTTTTCTTATTCCTGTCCCCCAGCTGCTGAGTCTAGCAAAATTTTTGTATGTGGCTCCAAACCCTCTGTGAAAGTATGCACCAACATCTCATTGGACTGGTGATGGTGAGGACAATCCCTTAACAATGATTTGAACCTTTCCCAAGCTTGATACAGATTCTCCCCCTCTCTTTATTTAAAACTTAGAATCTAAATTCTAAGTCTTGTTGTTTTTCCGGATGGAAAGAATCTTATCAAAAACTTTCTTGCAAGATCATCCCAAGTGGTGATAGAGTTAGGTGGTTCAGCTTTCAACCACCTCTTTGCTTCCCCCAATAATGAAAATGGGAACAATGTAAGCCTCACGTAGTCGGATGATACTCCAGCGGGAATGTAAGTGTCACTTATCTCCAAAAAGTTTTGGAGATGTTGTTGTGGATCTTCATGAGGGAGACCTGTGAATTGCCCGCTGGTGTGCAACAATTGCACCATGTTTTGTTTTAGCTCAAACCTCCCTCCAGGCTTTGGTCTGCGAATACTAAATATAACATTGTTAGCATGTGGGATTGCCACTTCGCGAACCGGCCTTGCTGCCATTTCCTCGAGCACTAAAACTGCCCTCACAAGTGGTGGATTCTGTTGTTGCTCCAGAAGTGCCTTTCTTAGCAACTGTAGCTTCTTCTCTAGAGCTTCCCTTCTTTGACGATGAAATTGTCTTTCCGTCTCTATATATGAATCCACCAACTCCTTATCTCTTGCTAGCGTTCAAAAGAATTCAATATCTGCAAGAGAAAGGCTAAGATCAAGTTGTCAGCACTTATATAGAATTTGTAAACTAACACTAAGAAAATAAATTTACCAATTGCCAATCCCCGGCAACGGCGCAAAAAACTTGTTCGACTTGTGATGATGCTACACGCAAGTGCACGTGGTTGAACAAGTAGTAAAGTTGCTTAATTAAAGCCAAGTATCGATCCCACAGGGATTGACTACGGTACTAATTAACTTAAGCGTTAGTGAGCTCTATCTTTACGAATGCAGACTACCAAATAAACAATATTTTGAGAGTTTAAGTTTACTATTAATAAGAGTCTATGGCAAAATTATAAAGTGAGTCTAAACAATAGTAATGAGCAAGCTGAAGTTAAATGAACATGCAGGGAATCAATTTATCAATACAATTCAGTTAATCTTTCCTTCGGTTGCTAGTCAAGAATTATTGCCTATGGATTGGAACTTTCGACTCCTATCCAATTTAAGAATCATGAACCTTAATCTACATTTCTATGATAAAAGAATTTCATGCTCTAGCCATACATAACCGATTCCTTAATTGACTAATAAGACTTTCAGATATATTTCTATTCTTAATGTAAATCAATTCTCAATTTCCTAAACTAAGAAAATAGCATATCCTACCAATTCACATCTTTCCAATTTCTTTCCTTTTCAAAACAAAATTGGATTTTTAGATATACATTAACATTGGCCAAACATTAATGCAGTAAAAACAAGAATTGATAGAACAACCATTGAAGAAAAGATGAAAACTGAAATGATTAACAATTACATTCCACTACAATTGTTCTTAACCTCAGCAAGAAGTGAATTTATCCACTCATTTGTGGATTTAACATCATCAAATAAGTAAAATTCATACAAACAATTGAGATAAAACAGAAAGAGATAGAGAAGAACCCTAGAACTTTCGTCCTCTCAACTGCCTGTAACCCACGTTCTTGCTCAACCAAGTCAGAATATTTAAAATAAAATCTAAGTGTGCTATTTATACTCTTGAGAATTTTTCCCAGAATAACAAGCAACGTGGCACAGAGTGTATCGCAGAGCACTCCCTCCGTGCCACGGAGGTATCGCGGACCCTCACTAGAAGTCGGCTCCCAGGCAATTTCACCTCAACGTGCCACGGCCTGCATCGTGGAGCCTGGCCAATGTGCCACGGTGCTATCGCGCACCTTCACTGGAAATTGCCAAAATTATTTCATTCGAGGCAGAGTTCCTCCGCGATGGCAGCGTGACATGGCTCCATCGCGGAGCCCTTGTTTTTACTTATCTTCCTTGTCCTTTTCCACTCCTTGTTTCCAAGTCCATTCCCGATCTTCACCAACATGTATTTTAGCTTCCAAAATTTCCTTTTACATGCAAAACAACACTAATCATGTTGGTTAGTATAAATTCACATTTCTACTAAAAATCACATGAGAATGTACACATAACAATCGATAAAGAAGACGAAATGAAGCATCTGAGTATCACTTGGGCATACAATTCTGCCCAAGATCAACACCCTAGGAAACTTCAAACTAATTCTTTGATACCAAGTTTGTCACGACTTGAACATAAGCCCAAATCGAGACATAGGACAAAGAACCCCAAGAGGCTCCAAGTCGACACATGGAATAAATATGGCATTTAAATTCAACATAATCAAGCGGAAGTCTAACATATCTTATAGCGGAAGTTTGAAAATATCATAACATCTGAATACATAACACAAGGCTAAAACTAATATATGCTATGTTTGAAAAGCTTGTACTACTGACGAGTTGATGGGACAAGACCCTAACTAACCCGCTATAGTCTGAAACTGAAAACATAACCGTAGATAACAGAATGTCCTCGAAGGATGAGGACTCATCAACAACTCACTAAATCGGCCTAAGGGACAAGCAAGACTAGAGATGCGGCTAAGACTGAACCCTCGAACCTGTATCATGAGACAATACAACATAAAGTATGCAGTCAGTACGTGAAATGTACTTAGCATTCAAGGTAAGTAAAACAGAAAGTTAAAATACATGAGAGTACATAAGAATAGGATAGCATGAACGTAAAGTAAATATCATAACATAATATGAGGGCTCAAGGTCATCAAATCATTCATAACTCATTCGTAATAACAATCATGGGAAAACTTTATAGAAATTTAACTTGAGCCAACGTAACATAACATAACAATGCATAAAAACATGTGGAACTATGGGAGGACTCGTCATAACTGACACCATCATGATAGAGCCTTATATGATGCCCTAACTATCTCGCTCAAGTGGGTAGAGCCGTCCCAGGCTAGCCAGACAAAGGACGTGCAGTATGTGATGTTACGAAAAGGGGATCCATTAACATTTGGATATATATAAACCTATGGTGGCACGTAGTTTTGAGACACCGGCATACTCCTTTGAAAACCGAGCTACTCGATGCTAGACACTACTCCCAAAAATATGCACATTAAGAATCGTATAGTAACTGTAAAACCATTCATGAAGTTCATGGAAAAATAAATAATAACATCTTTGATCCCCATTTAAAATACATGTTTATCCATGAACAAGGGCCAATGAATTGGCCAAGAGTCATAAATCCATAAATCATGAAATGTATGCATACTTGTAAATCATGTATAAACTTGACATTTCATAAATCCATGATAAGTACTTGAGATAAATCAAATCATAAAGCATAAATCATAATTGGGATAATTAAGATCAAGATCATAGTGAAATCATAACTTGACTTTTCACAACACACACATAATTGGGCATAATTGGATTAAAATTCAAATCTATAAATTTATATTCAAATAGTCATAAAATCTATCCACAGATCACAAAATATGATTTAATACATTGAAGGAATTTACCCATAGATAGATCATTGAGAATTTCACAAGAATTGAAATAAACCTCATAGATCATGAAACTTAAATTTTAGAATTGAAATCTGTGAAATCGAGAAGAATTTAGGGCATGAGAGTTAAAGGAACTCTCATTCATAGCCTCACTTACCTAGGTAATTCTGATCAACACTCCTTGAAAACCCAAGGAAATTGAAGGGAATTTGGAGAGATTCTCCAAACTTGATCTCTAAGGAAAACTCTAAGTTGCATGCATGGGAATGGTGAGGCTTAGAATAGGGTTAAAACGCTTAAACCCTACTAACTGAGCTTAAAATAACGTAGTTTAAGACCTTAGGGCTTAGAAATAACGAAAATACCCTTAATGAGAAACCTGGAAAAACTGCACTACTAGTGACAATGACGGGTACCACGGGTTGTTACTAGTTCCGAAGAGTCATTACCTCCCTCGTTGCTTCACCCCACTTTTCGGACCCAAATCTTCTACCACGATCGATACCAAGAGTCGTACCTAGCTCCCATGACTCGTGGAAACAATCCGTTGTCACCATTGCCTACCTTCTAGGAACCCTTCCAACGGAACCATCCAATGACTCATCCTTCAGAGCAATGAGTCATCCTATGAATCATTTCACCCCTTTTTGACCAGGACCATCCTCCCAACGACCCCCTTACAATGACCCGTTACATTGACTAATGGGTCATTCTGAGACCTATTACTTCTAAACCCATTTCTGTAGATTCTCGCCACGAGCCGTCCAACGAGTCATTAGACCCAACAACGACCCATACAATGAGTCATTGTAAGAACTTTAAAACTGACCTTATTATGCTATTATTTAGGAACCCAAGTGAAATGAAGAAAAAAGGAGCCAAAGCCACAAATCTACTCAAGAACTAAATAAAGGACAAAGTGCCTTTTGAAAGGAAGGTTTGTGTTCGCGCTCTGATGCACGCGGTTGTGCAAGTAATACAGTGACTCTTAAGATTCGGATGTCCAACCTACAAGGACAGAATGTTTAGTGATTTATCAAGTTCAAGTATCAATTCACAACTCAAAAGTGTTAAAGTTTCAAGATTTGAGAATTTTTTCTAAATCTAAGTGTGACCACAAATTTATTTGAAAAACAATGATGAGAAACATCTAGAGTTAATGCCAACCATTCATATACAACTTTAATTCACAATTGTTCAAGTGTTTTCTTTCATTTGCTGTCTCACAAAATAACTTCCATGCTCATGGTCTTTCGAGCCTTTAAACAGAATTGAATTAGCCTTACAACCACATTATTGAGCGAGGATGTGACAACCTAATCCATATGCAATTATCTATGTAAAATGATTTACGAGATTAATGCCTTTAATTATGGACTTTCGAACCTCTAACCATTTATGCTAACGTGGCCTCACAACTACATCAAAGAGCAGTGATGTGACAATTCCAAATTAGGTGTCTAGCTATCTTCCCATTTTAGAACCAAGCAAGGCGAATTAGGTGTATTGCTATTATAACCGCGAATCAGCCCTAAAGGCTTGAACTCATTTCCCGCATTCCTAGTTTTGTCCGAGGTTTTGCTCTTTCAAGTTTGCCTAACATCAAAGAGAGGTGATGTGACAATTCCAAATTAGGTGTCTAGCTATCTTCCCATTTTAGAACCAAGCAACGCGAATTAGGTGTATTGCTATTATAACCACGAATCAGCCCTAAAGGCTTGAACTCACTTCCTGCATTCCTAATTTTGTCCTAGGTTTTGCTCTTTCAAGTTTACCTAAGAATAACAAGTTCATTTCAATGGTGATCAAGTATTAAAATGAATAGTAACAAAAGTGCAAGACAAACAACAATGACAACTTGAACCATATGGAATTTACGGTAATATAATCATGTCATGTGGCCTCAATCCTAGAAAATGGATCTTAGCCACTCATGCTAGTACAAGAATTCATCACAATGGTTGAATTTATGAAAAACAAGAGTAAAAAATCAAAGAAAATAAACCCTAGGTAGAGTTTCCTTCGTTCTCCCTTGGCTCTTCTCTGTATTTCTAAAATAATCCATGATAATCATATAAAATAACTAAGTGTGCAATTTATAGTAAGTGAACTTTTCGCATGTGAAGAACCCCTCCATGCCATGCTACTCATTGCGCAGCTTGGCCTCTGTGGCATGGAGGCATCACAGACTGCTACTAATTTGGGGCACTTGGCATGCTGATGATCGGGCATGGAACCAACATGACATGGTGCTGGGCATGGAGCATGCTTTTCATGGCACGATGCTTGGCGTGGAGAATCCCTGGCGTGGAACACTACTAACGCGCAGGCTCACTGGTCGCCCAAGTGATGCACGCAGCTGCCTAGCGTGGCATGCTGCCTGACACGCTAGTTGCCTGGCGTGGCACACTGCCTTGTCTTGGCAGCCCACCTTTTTACCAACTTCATGTTTCTTCTTTGCAATCAATTCCAAGACTCTGTCTTGATTATGTAACTTCATATTAAGCCCATCCTTAGCACTTTTCACCTACAAACATGGGCTCATCACATAGGTTACTTCATGAACACAAATATATATAAATCACATGAGAATATACTTAATTTAATTGACAAACATAACTAAATCTAAGATATAAAATAGTACTTGGGCATGTTAATATGCCCAAGATCAGTCCGCAAGTTCAAGTATCCATTAGTTCTGGCTTGATCCAGAAACCACTTTCAAGTGATTAGCAGTTGATGAGGATAAGGATGGAACGTCTTTCCCAAAGATGGCCCTCCAATTGAAAGACAGATCACTTGACCAAAAATGCCAGAGTCAAAGGATGACATGAAGGATGGACCGTCTTTTCAAAAGATGGTCCGCCAATCAAGGGATGAAAAACAACTTGGCAGAATAACTTTTAATAGGCGATGCAAAGGATGGTCCATCCTTACTCACCTGGGACCCTCCGATTTTAAATGAATTTGGGGTTTTTGAGGCTTAGTATAAATAGTATTTTTTGCATATACTTATATATACTGGAATATACTTTGAGAGATTAGATCTTAGATAGAATAGTTCATAATTCTTAGCACAGGAAGTAGATCCATATTGTATTTTGAAGATTTAAATTCATTTGTTCTAGTTTCCTTCTCCAAATTTACATTTCATTGCTAAGAATGTTTAATTACTTGCTTTCTTCTCTTCTTCTTTCTATTGGTAGATAAACCCAGATCTAGTGTTTGAACCCAATAGGTTGTGAACCCTAATGATTTTAATTGGGTAAAATTGATTGTGGGTTTAAGAATATTTGATTTATTTATGGATCGTAAAGTGTGATTGATGATGAAAGTCATTCAATCTATGCAATTATCTTTATGGTGCTTGAAAGAGCCGATTTAGGTTGAGTAAGAATCAATCAATAATAACTTAAGATTTTAACCCTTATTTAATGGATTCACCTAGATATTGGATGAATTCTAATTAACAATAAGCAATTGGGTAAAAGGGAGTTCTATTCAATTTGATAAAATTGAGGTAGTTGAAACCATTGGTGTTATTGAAAGATACCCATTGGTTGCCTCAGTTGTTTCTTGCATATTCATTAATAGCCTATTCTCAATTTGTCCATATTGGGTGATTTAGGGGGATCTATCCAAAACTGGGGTCACTTCTCTAGTACTTCTCATTATTTGATTATAATCTAAAGTAATTTACATTCCTTAGTTATAGTCATATTTCTCCTAACCTTAATCTGAATAGTCTCAAATCTCTCACATCTAAATTGACAAGTGCTAGATAATTTAGGTCTATCAAAGTCCCTGTAGACTCTACCTCGGCTCTCAGTTTGTATTATATTTGCATCCACTGTTTTCACTTTCAAAGATTGGAGTGGATTTGAGAGACAATCACCCATCATCTTTTTAATATTTTCCTTTCATAAATAGTTTCTAAGAAAGAACTCCACCTTAAGCACCCTCTCTTTTAGTAGATTTCAAGATTGTCTTCTACATTGTATCGATTAAAGAAGGTCTATTGTAGAAACTTCAAACTCTACAAATACAAGTTGATGAGTTCAGATGAGCATCAAAAAATGATGTGAGGATGTAGAGAATATTAGTAGTTTCCTCATAAAATAAAGTTATATCAAATTTATATGATAATGCAATGTTATCACGATATATTTGAAGTGACACTAATCAATCATAAGAACCTAATGAGATTGTAACAGTGTTGTCTCATCATTTGCACTCAAGTCTAAATTCATTGAGTTTATTTGTTATAGTCCACATTGTAGTTTAAATAATATAACAGTGATAGTTAGTAAAAGAGGCTCACTTCATGATAGTGTTGAAGAGTGGATAAAAAAAGGAAGGGTGGTCATCTTATATGGTTTTGGAAAATCCTCCCTTCTTGAACAAGTTTTATGAATTGAGTTAAATCCAAAATTTATTTCTTTATATGGTATTAGAGAAGGAACATTTCTTTACATGATATTTGAGCTAGTTTTTTGGATGAATTTCAATTCTTATTATTCAAAATTGGGCGCCCATAATAAATTGATCATGCACTAGATGTCCAATCTTGGGCGTGAGGTGGGGTGTTGAAGAGACTCACATCGAATGAAAAAAGGATGGGTGATATTCTTATATGGTTTTTTGACAATCCTCCCTCTTGAGGTGAAACTTAAGGTTAAGTTTGGCCCCAGATCTATTTTTTCATGCGCCCAGACCAACAGGGAAAGACAAGAATCCTATATGCACCAGCTACACATATAATCTATGACATATACAAAATTATAAGATAAGTAAGAAAGTGAAATAACTAACATGGGTTGCATATACATATTATAGAGTCATCTAAATAAAAATTATATAATATAACACTTGTACGATGTCTAGGAAGCCTCTAAAGAGTTTAGAACACTGTAATAAAAAATTGGTCAGGATAGGGCCCCGACATACCCAACTAACTCGTAAACAAAGTCAAAAAGCACTAGAGATATATTGGCTTTAGATAAAGATGGAGCTCACTGAAAGACCAACTGATAAAGGTAGAAGAGCCTAATGTGGATGTCTACTACCTTATGAACCTGATCCTACATTTATAGAAATGCAGTGCCTCAAATGTAGGGACATCAGTACATATACAACATGTACTAGTATATTGAGTAGACAGAATAACAAGTAGACAAGTACGAATGCTCATATGAATTAGATATCAAAATGAAAGATTTATGAGCATACAAGTAACAAATGTATAATATGAAATTGTAACCTATGTACCAAATTATTAGATTATCCTATAACGTAGTAAGAGTTGTTTATTATAATATAACACCTAATCATTTGTCTAGTGATGTCCTATGACTATTTCTATTACAAATGATCATATGATGGCCTACCGAAGATGATCCATGTCAACTATAAGACATATGTTGCCGAAATACTCATAATTATGATTCTATACACAGAACTATCATCACGGTCTAACACAAGGTGCCCTCTTTGGGCTCTCTGTGAGGGTCTTGCCCGAAGGCCGTATGTGTCATGTATTGGCTCGAGTCAGTAGTATTTCATGATATTTTAGTTGACTCTAAATGCAAATGGTTCCATGAGGGAGGGTATGCTACAATCTTCAGGCTTACTATGAATGGTCTAGTCTAAACCTTATGCACAAAATCGCGTCGTGTATGTGTGTCAAATAAAATGTATGAATACCCTCCCCTTAATAAGGACAAACTTTATCACATAATGCCTTATAGGCCTAAACAAGTAAATTATGATAAATATCATTTAGACACACAAGTAATACTTTCGATATACAACTAACTTCTTTGAACATGATATCCAGATATTTGTTGTTGGGCGTATTCTTATGCACATTTATCACATTTTCACCCATCTTTTATCATGTTTTGAGAAGATTATTCTTATAAAATCTAAAGTTTCATGAATGTGTGTATGAAAAGAGGTAACATATGTTTCTAGATGATTTTGGCAGGTAACACATAGAAAAATACTCAAAAAAGGGGCAAGGTGTGAAGACAGAAGAATTCGAGGAAACTTGACCTGGTGAAATTGGAGAAGTGGCACGCCAGCCAAAAAACTTCAAAAAAATTGTGCTCAAGTTAATGTTGTAGCAGAAGAGGGGCACTAGACATTGAAATTTAGAAGAATTTTGATTAACGCCTTGGTGAATTGAGAGAAATGGTGCATCAACATCTGGTGCGCTAGAGAGGAACCAAACTTGGGAAAATTTTCTAACACTCTGGTGCATTGAGAGAAATGATGCATCAACATCTGAATTGTAGAATTTGGACTAACACCTTGGTGAGATGATATAAATGGCGCGCCAGAAGCAAAACATCAGAAGAAATTCAACCAAATGTAGCGAGGTAGGTGAAGTGGCATGCCAGGTCCTGTTTGGAAATTATTTTTCTAAGTCCAAAAGATGAGTTACTTAAGGGAAGGGGAATTTTTTACCATGCTTATAAATACATTACTAGGATAATTGTTAGGGAGAATTGAAGATTATATGTAGATTTGTACGGAAGAACAAGAGACAAGAAGTTCCAATTTCTTCTTAGATTTTTCTTTGTTATTCCTTACTTTTTTGTTATTCAAAGGATGATTTCTATGGTTTTACTCTTGAACATGAGTGGCTAAACTCCCTAATCTAAGATTTTGTCCATAGCTTGATGGTTGTAGTTTGAGAGTTCATTTATGATAAACTATTAAATCTTCTTTTCAAGATTGTCTATACTTACTTGATTTCATGTTTATTCGTTAGTTTGATCACCTTTTGAATATACTCTATTGGCTCATTGGTTGAACTTAGAAGAGGGAACGAATGAGGGTTAAAAGAAGCGTATAGTAGATTTTGATTCCTTGTCAAGAGTTCAAGGAGTTGATTTCATTGTTAAGGATAGGAATATACCCTGCAACCCTACTTAGTTAAGTCAAGTATCTTCAACAACTATCTCATATTTCTCCTGCAACCATATAGATATAAGTGTTAGAGTTCATGCGATAGTTCTTGACTATTCGGGAGAATAGTTGAGAAATGAGTTCATAACTTGAAACTAACAGTCTTTAGAAGATTTAGTCTAGTGTATTTGAACCATAAAACTCAACCTGAAAGCGATAGTTCCAAGACCCTGGATCTTAATCATCGTTTGAATTACAACTCTCTTGCAAATGAATTTCTTTTAATAGCTTTGATTTTCATGTTAAGTTTTAGTAGAAAGTAATCTCAAAACTCTTTTCAAAATTTACTTTTGTTATTCTTAAATAGTGAAATAAGAATTCAAACCAAACAATTAATCTTACAAGTCTCTGTGGTTACGATATTCGAACATCACCATCCTAAATCACTTGACGACCATGTAAACTTGCGTATGCACTTGGCGACATCATGTTTTTGGTGTTATTGTCAGGGACTTGAATATTGGTTAATTATTTTTGGTTGAAATTTTTATTTCAGTATTCCGTATTTCACGCTGGTTGGTGGTTGTTGCATATTTCAAGGTGTTATTTTGTTTAGTGTATGCCAGCTACCCGAAGTCAAGGACAACCCTTGGCTCACTTTGATACTCAAATAGAGAGAACATTTCATTGGTTAGCAGTAATGACAGAGAATAATGAACAAGAATATGCAAACAAGCCTGATCGGATTCTAGTGTTGAACTTTCCTAGGCCGAACTTGAAGAATGTTTCCAAATCAGTCAACAAGCCGGCCATCATTGAAAACTTTGAATTGGAGTAGGGAACTATGCGATTGGTTCAAAATGCTTGTCAATATCAGGGCAAGCTGCATGAGGATCCCCACGGGAATTTGATGACATTTGTGGAATAGAGTGACAATTTTCATTATGAAAATGTTTCTGATGAGTATGTTAAGCTCACTCTATTCCCATTTTAATTGATTGGATAGTTATAAGAATGGCTTCAAAATGAGCCGGTAAGGTCCATCACCACTTAAGAAGCTCTTTCCAGTAAGTTCATTAATAGGTTTTTCTCTTCGATAAGAACAAAGGAGTTGAGAGGAAAGATCTAAGGGTTTATTCCAAAAGGATGGTGAAATCTTGGCTCAAGCATGGGAGAGATATAAAGGATATTTGAGAGATTACCCGCATCATATGCAGCTAAAGGAGATCATTGGGAATAATTTAATAAAGGGACTAACGCCAGAGTCTGAGATTCTACTTGATGCTACTGCATAGGGACAAATACTGTCAAAAAGCTATGATGAGATCGAAGCTTTGTTGAATCTCATGTCAGCTAGGAGTCAAGAATATTAGGACTCATGCATAGGTTTTGCAGCAACAAAGGTTTCAGGGAAACTTGAAGTTGATGGTGTGGCTATAATACAGCCAGATATCAGTCAATTGGTGAATGTTATCAATAAGTTAGAGACCACACGAGCAGTACGTCAAGTTCATTAGGTTCAACAAGTTTAGATTCCACCACCATCATGTGAGGCGTGTGGAGAAAGTCATGCTTATTCAGGTTGTCTGTTAAACCTAGAATATATCTATTTTGAGGGGCAAGAAGGTTGCAGTGGAGGATTCCAAGGGAACAGTAACAATCAGGGGTACAGGAATGCAGCTAATCCCCCATGGGACGGAAATTAGAACTTTCATAGACCCCCAAATAATTTTTAGAGAAATTAGGGCCAGCAGCCTAGCAGTACATTAGAGGAGACCCTGAATCAATGGATGGTCCAACAGACCTAAATTGTCAATGAGATACAGAAGTTGATTCATGAGTTGACAAGTAGGCCAGTTGGCAATTCAGTAGATAACTAGACCTTGAGAGGCACTTTCGAGTAATATAGAGAAGAACCCCAAGGAGAATGTAAGAACAATTTCTTTGCGTAGAGGGAAGGAATTGGGTGAAGTGATGACTAGAGATAATAAGGTAGAGGCAGAACAAGTTACAGAGTCAAAGCAGGACATTGAGTAGAGTCATTCACAACCAAAAGAAGCAGAAGTCAGACCACCTCCTCCATTTCCATAGAGATTTAGAAAGCATAAGGAGGACGCAACATGTAAGAAATTTCTATATGTCTTGAAGCAGGTGCATGTAAATCTACCATTGGTAGAGTTGACGCAAGAGGTTCAAAAGTACGCCAAATATCTTAAGGATATTATGGATAACAAATTAAGGCTCACAGAGTTTGAGACTATGGATCTTATAGAGAAGTGTAGTTCCTAGGTGAGAAACAAGATTCCACCGAAGTTGAAGGATCTTGGGAGCTTCACTATTCTAGTCATCATTTGAAGGAGAGAAGTTGGCTCAGCATTATGTTATTTGGGTGAAAGCATTAATATTATGCCTGTATTGTTGTCATAACTTGGGGTTAGGAGAAGTACGTCCTACTACAATGATGCTTTAGTTGGCTGACAGGTCCAACACTTATTCTGACGGCATTATTGAAGATGTGCTTATTAAAGTGGAACCATTCATCTTGCTGGTGGACTTTATCATCCTTGGCTATGAAGCTGATGAAGTAGTGCCCATTATTTTGGGAAGAGGATTCTTGGCTACAGAAAATGCAATTATAAGGGTGAAATCAGGGAAGATGTCTATGACGATGGATGGTCAGGAAGCAATTTTTGATGTATTCAGGATGGCGCAATTGCTACCTCACTATGAGGAGTTAAAGATCATCATGATGGTAATTCTGAAATGTCTAAGCAGGCAATAGAGCAACATATGTCACAAGAAGAATTATCGGGAACTCAAGTAGCAAATCATCTGTCTCAGTTGGAGGAGTGAGAAGACTTGCGTAGTGTCGTGACATTAAATCAGGTGATTGCACGGGAAGAAACCCATGAATGACATTCCATGATGTTAAATAAGGTGATTGGTAGGAGGCAACCCATCTTTCTAATATATTTCTATTTTGCATAGATGAACAGGGAATTTGAGGAGAAAAGTTGAAAAAAAATTGGAAAAATTTTAAGCCTGGAGCAAAATACCTGGCGTGGCGCACCAGGTGTGACTCTTCAGAGAATTATTTTTTCAGATGGGCGTATTGACTAGCGCGTCATACCAGGGGGTGTTGGGCAATTTTTTTTGGTCCATGGGTAAAACCCGACCCAAGGACCCTAATTTAATATAAATTCCTTACCCATACCCTTTACTTTTATTTTCTATTCATATTTCCTCTCTAAAAAAGTTAAAAGAAATGAAAAGGAGCTCTCTCTCTCTTAAATAGTCATAACTTTCCTTCTCCCCCATTGTTTTCTTCTCAAAAGCTTGGTGAAGCAAGATTCTTTAACTCAAGTAAGTAAATTTCTTATTTCCTTAAGTATTTATTTTTGTAAGCATGCTCCCATTATCCTCTCTTCCGCAAAACAAAAATCCAAAATCACCACTGTTGGACAAGAATCTTGAACTTGATAATGTGGTTTTTTCATGGCTTAAAAATCATATGTTCTTCCATAATAATGTTATATCCTTGATTGGATTGATTTTTTTGGTTGAATTGTTGTGGTTTCAAGTTTTGGGTGTGAAGAGGTGGTGAATGGGTGGTAGAGATTTTCATGAAATTCTTGAAATTGGAGTACTTTTGTGGAAGAAGAAGTTGCTTGAATAGTATGATTCTATAGTTGTGAAAAAAAAGTGGGCTTTTGAAAATTCATACAACTTATTGCGAAGAGTTAGTGAAATAATGAAAATTTTAGTTGGGTGTATATTGTGACTGCTTCCATAATTGAGTTGTTCTGAATTGAGAATTAAGAATTGGTGAAGTGAGGTGAGCGGCTAATTTAAAGCACTCTTGTGGAAAGAATTAAAAAAATAACAATTTGTAGTAAGATCATGAATGTGAGTTGTGGTGTAAAGCTTGTAAATAAATTGGGTTGATGAGATTTGGCATGATAATAGGGGAAGTCTAAGTACCCTATTTGAAAAATTCTCACAACTATGCTAGCGAATTACGTGTGGTGTTGTTTTGCCTCTCCTACACCTAATTAGCTAGCCTTGATGTTCCTGAATTAATTTTGTGTTGGCATTAATTTTGATTAGCATGTGCTATGGCTTCTTATGCAAACAAAGGAAAAGAGGTAGCAACCTCAAGAAAGGGGTTCAAAAGGCTTAGAAAAGGAGTTGCACCAAGTTCCTCTATCCCAAAGGCACCCTCTGCAAGGAGGTTTGGAGCTAAGGCTGTGGAGGAGCATGGACTCAAATGGTTCAATTCTCAAAAATAAGCCAAATATGCCACGGAGAATTGAATTGATGAAGGCTGTTTGGCACTTGAATTCACCACCATTCGTGACACCATCTGTGAGTTGTACTTGTTTACTGATCCAGAGGAGTGCAACCTCACCTCATCGAGGGAGTTTTATGTAAATTGGAACACCTCTTATGGAAAGTGCACAAAGTTCAAGGTGCGGGGTCAAGTGGTCCATTTCACTGTCAGGTCCTTCAATGCGTTCCTTGGCACGCTAGTGGTCAACCCGAAGATGTATTTCTTGTTTCTTGAGAAGGACCCATACCGTGACATCTGTTACATATTATGTGAATACCATTAAGCTTCCCGGTGGGACTGATGTGAGACTGGTGTTCATTCGACACTCTCCTTCTCCTACCTTACTATGGAGGCCAGAGTTTAGGTTAAGTTGGTCTGTGTTGTACTCCTCCTGAGGGAACACATGATTGAGATCACTCAAGAGAGGGTAGTATTGGTATATATGTTGATGAAAGGGTTTCTAGTTAACTTTGGAGCAATACTTAGGGATAACATGTGGTAGTGCAGGGACAATTGTTGTTGGAAATATTGTTATTGGAGCTTATTGACATAGTTCTTGAGAGAGCTCAATATTGAGGAAAAGGAGGCTGACCTCCACCTACCCCTAGTGGGGCACTTGGTAGGTAAGATAATTGATGTTCAAAGGTCAAGAAGCCAAGGATAATAGCTAACCTTGCTCTCACTCCAGCTGGGCGTCATGCTCAGGATGACAGTTTGAGAGGTCGTATGTTTGGGATGTTTGAGCTACAGCTGAAAATTGGGGGTAGACCCGTGACTGCTAAGGAGATGTCTGTATTAGAGGACTGGTACCCACTTAAGATAGTGCTATGATAATGTGAAAGGTGGGACTGGCATTTTAGGAGCCACTGGATGATGATGAGCCTACAGTGCTGACCTATGTAGTTGATAACGATTATGAGGATGATGCACCACTGGAGCAATGTTACTTGATAATACAGAGGATGCTGATGATCAGGATTTTAATCCTGATGATGATGACTTTGCTTAGAGGCCTAAGAAGTTCTTCTCTCCCTACTTGTTATGACATGTTTGTGTACCGGAGATAGAGCACCGTTTAAGTGTTGGGTGGACAAAATAGATTTCCTTTTATTCTATCTTTGCTAGATTGTTCGAGTTAGGCTGTAGTAATGGTTATTAAAACTTAAGTGTTAGTTAGCTTGGCTTGTAGTAGCTAGTAAGTGGATGGTTGTGGAAACTGAAATAAGATATGCTATGAGCATGTTAGTCTCTGGTTGTTTGTTTAGTTTATTTGAGAGTCAAATTTTTTTTAGAGTCTATCATAGTTGTAGTGGCTGATCCCGATGATTGATAGATGATGACCGTCTTATTGAAAATTAGTCATATTTTTTTTTATTTTTTCTTTTAAAGTCAAAAATCACCACTTTTGTGCTCTTGATATTCCACTTAGAAGATAAGCAGAAGCATGAATTGTTCATCTTGGATGAATGAGAAGTGAAAATTCCATGAGAAACACATAGGTTGTTTAACTTGACTGAAGATGAAAAATTAGGGTCAATAATGGAATTCATTCAATAAGATTGTGTGGCCATAAGAAACTGACTCAGATCATGATGCTATGAGTGGTGAGCTTGAAATTGTTATGTTTTATACATAGGGTAACATCTAGAACTTATCTAATATGTGTGAATGATAGCTGGTTGTCAAAGAGGTAATATACAATTAAGGCATTTTTTTGATAAACCCATGTGTTTCAATATTTTTGTACCTCCTTTAACGTTATCCCTAGTCAACCCCATTGAGTTGTAAGCCTATATTTTCTTTTCTAGACACAAAAGAAGCTTATTCCCTTTGTTCTATTATAACGTTCAAACTACACTCCTCATTTAGAAGGAATGGGAGGCATGACTGGCACCTGATGCCATACTGAGATCTGAGCTGACCTGGCTGGGCATAGGCACCTATGGTGCCTAATAGCAACTCCAGATCAAAAAAACAAACTGCTATATCTCGGCTGTAAACACAGCCTCAGGCTGACAAGGCCACAAAAAACCTATAAAAGAGAACAACTAACCCAGCCAACATAACAGCAAAAGGGATCATATGCGAGCCGACAAGACCACTATGTTGTCTAGTTATAACAGGAATGAAAATAAGTAGCTATATTAGGCGCCACACGGACAACGCATAAAATAAGACATACATGGGCCCCACATGGCCAATAATAACTAAGTAATTGAATATTATCATCTGCAAGCCTCTAGGAGTGAAAATATTGGTCGGGAGAGGGCCCCGACCTACCCGAAAGCTATACAAATAAAAGATAGATACACGTTTACAACCTGGAAACTCTAAATGAAAGGAGCTGGCCAAACTGCTGACTCTGACTAGCTACTGGGGGATCTCACAATCTGTCTTTCTAAACCTGCAGGCAAGTATGCAGTACCCACAGTTGGGCGTTAGTACAATATGCACCGAATATGTAAGGCAGTAATTAAGAAGTTGAATAGAAGTTGACAAAGACTAAAAGTAAGTAGAAAGAATGGGTAGAAGATAACCTATAAACTTTCTTATTCATAACCTATATTTAGTAAATCAGTACACGTATATGAGCTGAAATTGTACGTCTATACATCCATAAGTTGCAGCTAACAAGAAAGTATAGAAACAAGAACCTAACCTGACCCCTATAAGCCTAGAAGGTGCAAGAAATACAGAAATAACCTACCGGGGCCCCCATAAGCCTTGACAATTACAATCCAATCTATATACCCCTATCCAGGTTCCTATTATTTTACTAGTCAGTGGAAGGCTATCCTAGGTAGGGTCAATCCCAACCAATATACTGGATCTTAGTCTCAATCTTGGTACTTAAAAGGCGTAGCTGGCTCTTAAGGTCTAATGTGACCGCTACTCGCCCCTAAAATAGTTTGTATAGTTTCCAACAAGCATATCCCGTATGCATATATCTGATCAGAGGATCCTGATAGTGATCATAATCTCTAATGGTATAGAATGGCTAGGGAGAAATTTTAGAATGGCCTAAACGATACTCTGAATGTGATGCTAGGACAATGATAGCTCATAAGCGAACCGTAAGGTCGCGGACGACTAACTATTTAGTTCCTTCACTTAGAACAACTGTAGGGCTGCTACTTAATCGAACATGCTCCTAAGCAGTCAGCCCCTAACCTTCCCCAAGCGGTTTATTATAATTCTTAGCATGAAGGTAATACTGTACTACTGTGGTTCTAGTCCTTTAGATCTTAACTTGGTCTGTTTAGATTTCATATATCTTCTCTGGCGATTCCTAACCTTCTAAGTAAGTTTACCTGGGCCTAGCCATCCGCGGTAACCTGTACCTGAGTATTTATACAAGTAGCTGGGGTGTTGGCCTCGTATTCAACTGTGGATAAGGTTCCCTCCTTAGGGTACCCACGGGTCTATCTGATTTGTACAACTGGGATGGCTTCCTGAGCGACCTGTATGGCAAGCACTAAGTCGACGGTCACTGGCAGTACCTAACTAGATGGCAGGCTGTCACTCATTTCACTAGGCAAATCCTTGTGCCACTAACTCTAGGGTAAGACCATCCTATTCAAATTCTGGCCTTGGAGTCATGAAGGTATGACAACGGCCTCTAGGCGAGCTTTACTGACAATACAGGCGTCAAACTGAAAGTTATATTGCCCGGCTACGCCCAATGTCGTCCATTTACCAAATTAGGCCCAATAGTTAACCATAACCTTCTGAGGCCTTGGCATGACAGCAAAACATCATAATTCTACTAATACAATGAGTAAAAGAATAGAGGAGTTTTTATGATGCTACTAGCGAGAGTCACACTTAACATATTCCTTCCCGACGAAGGATACTGCAATATACTCTCGATACATCTTTTAGCGGCTAACCACAACATATAATAATCATAATCTACTAACAGCAGCTAATCACAACATATAGGATCATTATCTTTATCCAAAAACTTAGGTCGTATCATTATACAACGAGAATAACTTGCCAAAGGGATAAGCCTTAACATACCTTGAATGCCGATTCTCGTTTAACTGATGAGTTTCAACCTATAACCAGCGGTTCCACTCAACTGCAGCCCTTCCGCTGAGAGAATATGGCTATTTTCAATACTTAATTCGGCAAAAAACAATATCTTTCAATAAAAAAATTACTATAATTCAACTTTATTTAACTCGGCCGAAAAGCCACAATTTCTCGAGAGTTTTTAGAAGAGAGAAATGCTTATCTATTTCCTATGGCCATTTAGAATTCAATTTGGGGTAATTCTGACAACCTTTACTCAGCAGGGTATGCCGAGTGAATTTTTGAGAAATAACTCCGCAGAGATGCTTCCCTCAGGCCTAGAACTTGTTACCCGAAGTTAATTTGCATTTGGATGATGTTTGATAGCATAATTTGACGAAAATTTGATGAACTTCCCGTGCCTTCTCTGTTCTCTATCGAGGTTTATTTTGAAAATGATTTAAATTCACTAAGGATGACTTTATATAGGCATAGGCGGTGGCAACACGTGGTGCCCCACGCTGGCCAATGCGCCAAGATGTCAGCGCCCCGCGCTGCCCATTGCACAGGCAGGTTGGCGCACCGTGCTTCCCATCGTGCAAGTAGGGCTAGTGCGTCGTCGCGTAGGCCCACACGTCCTGGCCTCACCGGACCCTACTAAACCCTCGACTATATCCTCGCTCGTCCTACCTCTAAGGCACTTCCCACACACGTCAAGCTTTCATTACTCACCATAAGCCCACGTGCACGCACACTAGCCACTAACATCTTACAGGGTGTAACATCCTTCTCCCCTTAGGAACATTCGTCCTTGAATGTAATCTTCAGGCTTAAAAGACTCAGTTCTCTTAACTAATGCCAGAAAAATTTTGGCAGAGTCCCCTCTGTATTATGGACTATCTGAAAACATGAAACACATAAAGGCCCAACATAGGCGTCTCACGGGATGCTACAAGCAACGTGTTATGCCCCAAAACTGGGGTGGGGCGCAACTGGCACTCGATTCATGATTGATCGAGAAGACAACTATATGACATCTGTAACTGTAACACTTAGGACATCCAGGCCATCTTTCACAATCAACTGAAGAATAAACTAGACCCATAAGGTCTCAACAATACGGGGTAAACAATCGAAATGCAACCAAGGAAATTAGTATGCTAAACCAAGAAACCATAAGCCGACGAGGACACAAACTGAATAATACTGTACACACTAAGTCCACAAAGCCTCTAAAGAGTAAACTGACTTATGGTCGGAATAGGGCTCCGACTTACCCATGACTGCATCTCAAAACTCAAGCATAAATAACTAAGCCCTAGCTCCAGGAAGAAAGGATCATACCAACCATCTGTTGATCTCACGAACTTCTACTCAACTGGCCATCCCGATCTCTACCTACACCTGCGGCACGAATGCAGGTCCCCAAGCAAGGGGACGTCAGTATGAATGAAATGTACCGGTATGTAAGGCTGAAACTATAACCATGAGATCACAATCCTGTAATAACTAACTTAGAACATAAACATATAAAGGATAAATATAACCTGGAACTCTGCAACCTGTAATTGATAACAACTTACTATAACATAACTGAACTCAAGATAACTGAACCAAGAATAAGGAATGGTAACAACCTGGAATCCTGGAAACTGAAACCTAATAATAACTCTAAAATAAGATGAAAATGCAATTAAGAAATGCACAAGAAAGAAACTATAACTGTAATGCCAGCGACCAGCCAATCATAAATCCATATATAAAATTCGTCCAGCCGATGTACCACACTAGGGTAAAATAAAAATATCTCCAACTGATGTACCACACCGGGGTAAAATAAAAAGATCTCCAACTGGTGTACCACACCAAGGTAAAATAAAAATATCACTAGCCGATGTACCACACCAGGGTAAAATAAAAAGATCTCCAACTGGTGTACCACCGGGGTAAAATAAAAATAAATCTTAATCACCATCATAAATCGAGTTAACAGAGATCATACAAACTATCTGAATACTGGAAACCATAAAATATGTTGATCAATAACTATAACATGTGTACGATCTTACCACGACCCTTAATACTACAATTATGACATACACATATAGGTCTTTCATTTAGAACTTAAATACATACATATGTTGTGAATGAATTCTAGGGAAGTTCCTAGAACTGGAATATCATAAAGACATGTGTAGACTCACGTTCATAATTTTAAACATCTCTTAGCAATTCTAACATGAGGAGCAGAGAGGAATCACTTAACTTAACATTTTCTATTAACAATATTAGCATTCATTTCGTGCTTATACTCGTTTGACTTTCACATTTTCATATCAAGAATTGTGAGCATACCTCATTCATTGCACATCATATCACATCTCGAGGTAACTTATGAACAGGAAGACATAACTTGTGTATCTCAAACCTGGAGCTCTTTAATATACGAATGCTAGGAAACTGTCTAGGGGCTACCTTAAGATAAATAAAGACTTATAGTCATGCTTTAGACAACGTAGGAAAAGCTCATGTGAAACATTGCAATATATATGGAGCTTAGAAAATCTTAGCAGCATTATAAATAGTTTAGAAACTTCCAAGAAAAATAAAATCCTTTAAAACTTGAAAAAGTTAATCCAACTCTCAGAACAAATAATCAGATATAATTGTTTAAAAGCACAATGAAGAACTTTTCTTTAACTGGAGTCACTATCTCAAAATATTCGATTCTAATTATTTCTTAAGTAGTTAACACTTTACTGACCTTTCATTAGCTTAACACAACTGAACATAAACAACTTTATTTATAACTCTTTTGCTAAACGTCTTTAGAACAGAGTAAATCTTGCTAGCTATTTGCCTAATTCATTAACAATCGTAACACTTATCATCAAATTTAACAACCTTTAGCTCTACTTTTCATATTCATCTTAAATTCATTTCCAAACAGGATTCGTCATTCCCTACCTAATTATTTACTCTAGTGTTCACTATTCCAGAAATTCTTGTACACACTTACCTTCTTACCTAATTGCCAACCTTGTCTCTTAAACTCGTCTTGCTCATATTTTAACTTCGCTCAAAGGTTCTTGAAATCAACTACGTACATAAGGCATATACCTCACATATTACCTTAAAAGGTCTAACATTTACTCTTCTCTCCTTTGCTACTAGCTCCTCAACTTTTACACTTAGGTTAATTTCCTTACATATCTACAACTTTCAAAGAACATCGGACGTGTCTACTTAAAGCCTGAAATTCTCAAGAGGTCTAGATAACTCAAGATCTCTAATAAACATATAGCGACTTTCTAAAGGCAATCCTTGCCGCTTTAGCGCGTAATTTGAATGTAAGCATAAACATATATATATATATATATATATATATTATGATTTTCGTCTAACATGCTAACATCAAGATATTGTGCATAACCTGTCAATAAAGATGGTCCCATAGAAAGATCAATAGTTTACCCATTCGGGTTCTATCTTCCAAGTTTAACGTATCGGTTAATTAAGAAACGTATTAATTAGTCTCTTAGCTTAAGGGAGAGGGATCGATGAAGCTTCTCATGACCCTAGGCACCATAAAACATAAATATAATAGGGTAGGTAACTGTTGTAGGGAAATTCCATTTTGTTACCCTCGTTAAACCTTATTGAGTTAAAACCGATTTCAACTATTAGGTTTGCCCGCGCGTCGTCATCTTGCCATGTTTACCAATTTCCTTAGCAACCATAATGTGAAACAACTTTGAAACCACAATAACATAATGTAATGTAAAGGAACATCTCACAGTGCCCACGTCGAGGGGACTTCAGAATCAATTTACAACTATGACCATAATCGAATGCAATTTCCCTCTCCGCTTAACATTCATGTGTTCCAACTCTTTAGAAAATACACAACTTAATACCAAGTAATTCTAACAAATGGTAAGAACCATAATATGCTACTATAGAAGCTCAAGTACAAGGGAATGCCGGATTAATCCTCGGCATGAATTCGGGCTTGAAAATCAAGAGACAAAGAGCGCCTTACATACCTTTTTTTTTTCGGCGAGCTTTCTTATGTCGTTTCTTTCTTTCAACAACCAGAACTTTAGCCCCTTAAATTACTTGAGTTTATCTCCAGCCAATTTATCCAGACAAAATGTTACATCAATAGGCAGTCACAACACAAACAAATAAGGCAACACTTAGCATTTCTTATTTTAACTTGTTTCTAGAACTTTGGGGGAAAATAGAGGTAGGAAATTACCTCACTTTTCTCATGAAAAACTCCCACAAATATAGAGTATATTCTCAACAAAACACAGCTATTCCAACCTTCAAAAACGAGAAGAACTTCAACAACAACATACCAACAACGGCAGCCCAACATAACCTCCAACTTCTAGCTTTAGCTAGGATTTTTAGGCAAGTTAAGAAATTAGAAACAGTTACCCTTGGCATGAGAATATTGTTGGATATAATAGGAGTATTTTCCTCCAAACACTTCCCAATAACGCAGAAATCTTTCTGCCCAAAACACAGCAAAATAACAGCACAACAACTACAACAAGTCAACATACAAACCATAACTTTCTTGTAGTTTTCCTTCAAAAATTCATACACTTATTAGAGATTTCAAAAGAGGGAAGTGACTTACTATTTCTTATGAAAAATTCCTACTAAGATGGAGTATAAAATTAGCTCAAAATAGTCCCAAAAACGCAGCAACAACACTGTCAAAACGAAACTACAAGGCAGCAATAACTTCACCGCTATGTCGTCTTCACTTCCATCAACTTTTTCTTGAGTTTGATGGTGTTTTGTTGAGGGATTTCCTCATGGTTTCTAAGGCTTTGCTACTGGTAAAGAGAGGATTTCAGAGAGTAATAAAGCACCTCAAACCTGGAAAATTTGAAAATGATTTCATAACCAAAAACTTTAAATATAAAGGTGTTTGGGCGGTGGCCATTTTTAGGGCGGTGGCCATGTCACTGCCCGATAGTGCTACCGTAAAACGCCTATAACTTTTTATTCAGAACTCCGATTGACGATCCATTTGATGTTCTTAAAACCAGACTCAAAGACCTTAAAGTTGACCCTTACTTATGAACTTCACATATTCTTTGATATTTTGATCGTACACTTTTCCCTTGTCATCTACGACCAATATAGAACCCGTACTTTCCTTAACCTAACATAAAAACATCAAATAATCACCAAAAGATTTTTGGGGTGTTATAGTCGTGGTGAGATCTCAGACTAGGCTACTGAGAAGGAACGAGCCATGTAATGACTCATTGGTGTAAATGATGAGTCATCGTAAGCGGTCGTGGGTTGGACCTCGGGTTTCCCTAGTGGTGGCAGCAGATGGTGACAACGGGTTGTTGGAACTTGTAACGGTCCATTATTTTATTGTGGTAAGAGGGTGAAGGAAGGACTAGTGGTGGCAACGGAAGGATACAACGAGTCGTTGGTCCAAGCAACGACTCGTCATATCAGTCCTGGTTGGGCCACCAGTCAAGGAAGTAGTATAATCGATAGGAGGATACAATGATTCATTGTAGGTGACAACGCCCCATCCTGTCGATCGTTGTTTGAAAAGCTAAAAGTTTGAAGAGGCCCAGTGCATTCAACGGATGGAAGTGATGAGTCGTTGTATGAGACAACAACTCATCCTGAGGGTTATGGGTTCTAGTTTGGGCAAACTTTCAGGTTTTCTCAGGGGCAGTTTGGTAAAATACCAGGAATCCAGCTTTAAAGTGACATCGTTTTGGGTACTATTTGGGACGTTTTAAGGGGTTTTCCTAAGCCAAATCTCTCATTCTCTAAAAATACTCTGTCAAACCTTTCTTCCTCCCTTCCCCCAAGTTCAAGGATTTTCTTCAAGAGCTTCAAAGTGCGATTCGAGTGCATTATTCTCCTACCAAGTATGCGGGTCTTTCAACAAGGATACTCTCCCATCCTTGTATCCCAAAAATATTTTCATTAAATGTCCGATTTCAATGAATCTAGAAAAGAATGATCTAGGGTTTGTAAAAAGGGTAAATTCTTCTTTATTCCTCCTAAATGCTAATATCTACTGCGATTGTGAATTTAATTGGGTTATTAATTGACGGGTTATCTTGAATTATGTTATATAGGTTGAGAATGTATGAGTGTAGTATGTTCTTCATAAATTGGGTTGAGTATTGAATCGGATTTGTTCATTTCTCCCTTGATTATTGTAGTAATTCATGAACATGATGGAATTGTAGGAATATTGTATAATTAACCCTAATGACTTGATTATGACATTGACGAATATGTTGGGTTGAGTTGGAGTTGTGGGCTTGATAAATTGAAGTAAATTATGTGTTGTTGCCATGTTTTGATTCAATTGATTGGGTATGATTGGGTTGTACTTATATCGATAGATTATGAAGCTTGGGCGGATTCTAAATTATTTTCCTTACTAAAATTGTTTTTCTTATAAATCTTTGAATCTAAACCGCCCATGGATGAAAAGTTCGTAAAAAAAGTGCTTCATGATAAATTTGAAATGATGATGAGGTTGATTATGAAAAGCACGTTCCTAAAGCTACACATGATTATGTTGTTGCTTTCAAAATGAATTGATTAGATCCAAGTGTGATAAAGCTTTGGGTAATGCCCACATGTCGATTTTAAATGATGATCTTTCTGAAATAAGCTTACCACATTGTTTGGAGCAAAGTCTCCCAAATTTAATAAAATGTTAGCTTGTGGTATGTTTAGAAATAAATGAAGCCATGCAAATTTCATAAAGTATGAGTGGAATATATTAATCATGCATGACCTTATGCTACATGATGATGTGAATGATATTGCAACTGTTGGGCTTGTTGTTATTAGGAAGTAGCCCCAATCTTGTCGAAAGGAATGTTGTATGATGAAAATCAGTAAAGGTTCTTGTGTCTGATTAGCTGTTGCAATTTAAATTATCATTAGTCAGTCGGGATTCACATTAGTAAGAATGTTTCCCTAGTCAGTCAGGATTCTCGTTGGCAAGAATGTTTCCCCAGTCAACCGAGATTCTCATTAACAAGAATGTTTCCCTAGATTCACATCCCTAGCTACTAGACATGCATGCTTTTCCTCAGTTGGTTGGGACTAACATCCCTAGCCCGTCAGTGAATCTTTATATCAGAGCATCTCTCTCCCTTTGACAGTCAGGGATTCTCCCTAGCGAGAATGTTTCCCTTTGATAGTCAGGGATGCTCCCTTTGACAGTCAGGAGCTCTCCCTTGGACAATTAAGGACCCTCTTGATATCAGTCACGACATGGTACCTCTATATTATTTTTGTTTGTTACTTGTTGCGCATCAGTTGATCTTATGCTAATGAATGTCTCTATAAGTGATTATGTTAATATGTATATGTAGATCTCATATAAGATTATTGTATCTCCTTTCAGTCATATTACTATTAATGTGTGGTTAAATTACTTCTTCTTTGTATATTTGTATGTTTAGTTCAATTACGCTTCCTGCATACTCAGTGCATTCCAAGTACTGACCGCACGCCTCTTTTGCTATATCATTTCATGATATAGATTCAGGCCTCCAGGTTCAGCCGCATGGCTAGATACGCTTCTCCTTCACCCAGCTTTTAGTGGTCAGTCCTCATCTTCGGAAGACGTGGCTTATGTCCTTATTTTTATTATGTTTTAGTTTTCAGAATTTAGGAGTTAGCTGAGGGCTTGTCCCAGCAACTCCTCAGTTAGTATAAGGCTTTCAGACTTGTTGGACAGATTCGACGTTGTATCTCAGTGTTGTTGAAATTTCTATTATGGGTTATATTATATGCTTGTTATTAGCTTTCGCTTATTCACGTTTCTAATCATCTCTTATGTTAAGTGTATGCTATGATTATGCCATGGGTCGACTTGGAGCCTTTCGGGGTCCCTTGTCCCGTGTTACAGCTAGGGGGTAAACTCAGGTCATAACATCAAACCAAACAATAGGCGATCTACATCTTCGCCCATAGAGAGCCTCAAATAGAGCCATCTGAATGCTGGAATGGTAGTTGTTGTTATATGAAAACTCAATAAGTGGAAAATGATCATCCCAACTACCCTTGAAGTCAACTAGGCATGCTCTCAACATGTCCTCGAGAGTCTGAATAGTCCGCTCCACCTGACCATCGGTTTGCTGATGAAATGTTGTACTGAGCTTGACCTGAGTACCAAATCCCTTTTGAAATGATCTCCAAAACTGAGAGGTAAACTGAGTACCTCTATCTGATATGATGGACAAGGGCACTCCCTGCAACCAAACTAGCTCTCGAATGTATAGTTTGGCAAAATCCTCCTCTGAATCAATAGTTTTGACAAGTAGAAAATGAGAGGCTTTGGTCAACCTGTCCACGACCACCCAAATAGAGTCATATTGCCAAAGAGTGCAAGGCAACCATGTGATGAAGTCCATATTAATTACCCCCACTTCTAAGTAGGGTTACTGATGTCTTGAACACACCTCCCGATCTTTGGTGCTCAACCTTCACTTGTTGAAAATTTGGACAGTTAGCTACAAATTCTGCAATGTCCTTCTTCATGCCATTCCACCAATAGACTTCCCATAGGTCAAGGTACATCTTGGTGGCACGTGGATGTATCGAATATCGTGAACCGTAAGCCTCATGCAACATCCGACTTCTCAAATCATCAACGTCCGGACACATAAGTGACCCTGATATCGAAGCACACCATCTCCCCTTTTGGAGAAAACCTCTACCTTCTGCTTCTGAATGGCTTCCTTTAGATTTACCAAAATAGGGTCCTCGTCTTGTCTCTCTTTGACATCAGTCACCAAGATGATTCTGACCTGTTCTAAACTATAACACCACCATCAGTTAAGTCAACCAAACGAACTCCCAACCGTGCAAGTCGATGCATTTCCTTCACCAGCTCCTTATTTCCCTCATCTACATGGGACACACTCTCCATAGGGACTCTACTAAGTTTGTCTGCCACCACATTGGCCTTACCCCTATGGTAAAGGACACTCATATCATAATCCTTGAGTAGCTCCAACCACATCCTTTGGCGTAGATTTAGATCCTTCTATGTAAACACATATTGTAGGATCTTGTGGTCCATAAACACATCTACATAGACCCCGTATAGATAGTGTATCCATATCTTCAAGGAAAATACCACCGCCGCCAATTCAAGATCATAGGTCAGGTAATTCTTCTCATGAACTTTCAACCGTCTAGAAGCGTATGCTATCACTTTACCATGCTACATTAATACAAAACAAATGCAAATTCTAAAAGCATAGCAATACACCACAAACCCATCTGCACCCTCTAGTAAGGTTAAACTGGTGCTGAGGTAAGTCGAGTCTTCAGCTCCGGAAAGCTCCTCTCACAAGCCTCTAACCATTGGAACTTCACTTTCTCTTGGGTCAATTTGGTCAATAGCGCTACAATAGATGAAAAGCCCTCAACAAACCTCTAGTAATACTCGGCTAAACCCAAAAAACTCCTAATGTCTGAAGGATTCATCGGTCTAAGCCAATTCTTCACCGATTTAATTTTCTGAGAGCCCACCTTTATGCCCTCATTTGACACCACATGGCCCAAAAATACCACTGAGTTCACCCAAAACTCGCACTTGCTGAATTTAGCATATAGTTGGAGATCCTTGAGAGTCTGTAGCACCACTCTCAGATGAGCAAAATGCTCCTCCTCGATCCGAGAATATATAAGGATGTCATCTATGAACAAAATCACGAACATGTCTAGATATGGCTTGAACACCATGTTCATCAGATCCATAAAAGCTGCAGGAGCATTCGCTAGTCCAAACGACATAACTACAAACTCATAGTGTCCATACTGAGTTCTGAAGGCTATCTTCGGAATGTCACTCTCCCGAACCCGAGTTGATGGTATCCAGATCTGAGGTCTATCTTCGAAAAGCACTTAGCACCCTAAAGCTGGTCAAACAAATCATCAGTCTTAGGAAGAGGATACCTGTCTTTGATGGTGACTTTGTTCAATTACCGATAACCAATTCACATTTGAAGGGAACCATCTTTCTTTCTGAAAAATAGATGTGGTGCAACCCATGGAGACTTGCCAGGTCTGATGAAACTCTTGTCTAGAAGGTCCTTCAAATGATCCTTCAACTCCTTTAGCTCGGATGGAGCCATTCTATAAGGAGGAATAGATATAGGCTACGTGTGGGGTAGAAGGTCAATGCCAAAATCAATTTCCCTTGGGAGGGATTCCCGGTAGATCATCTGGGAACACTTCTGGATACTCACACACAATTGGAACTGACTGTATAGTCATGGCTTCGGATGTAGCATTCTTAACCCTAACTAGATGGTACACACAACCTTTTGAAATCATCTTTCTGACCTTAAGGTAGGAAATGAAGAGACTTACAGGCACAACTGAACTACCCTTCCTCTCTAAGACTGGCTCACCCAGAAATCTGAACTCTACAGCACAAGTTCTATAGTTAACTGAGGCATAATATGCATGTAGCCAATCCATCCCAAAAATAATATCGAAATCTGTCATGGCTAACTCTACTAGGTTTATTGAGGTGGCTTTCTTAAGAATTATGACAGGGAAATTTCTATATACCCATCGAGCTATGACTGAATCACCGACTGGAGTAGAGGCTGAGAAGGGTTCTGATAGGATTTCGGGACTGACTCTGAAACTACTAGCAACATAGGGTGTTATAAAGGACAAGGTAGCTCCTGGATCTAACAAAGCATAAACATCAAGGTGTAAAACTCGTAACATACCAGTGACTACATCCGGGGAGACCTCCTGCTCCTAGCGGGACGCTAGGGCATAGAATCTGTTCTGGCGTTGTCCGACACTCGCACTAGTAGATGCGCCTTGCTGAGATGGGCATGCTGGTAGAGCTGTTGAACTGGAAACTAGGCCTCGGCCCCTATCATGGCCCTATCTAGCTGCTGGGCAATCTCTGAGCATATGTTCGGGCTTCCCACACCTGAAGCAAGCACCTGTACGCGCCAAACACTGACCCGTGTGCCTCCGACCACACCTGTCGCAAACTGGGATACTGGAATATGTGGGCCTGCTTCTCTAACCCCTAGAGATTGATGCTCGTCCCCTCAGGTCGAGCCTAGGTTGGGATGGCACACTCATCGCTGAAGATACTGGGGCCGAAGATCTCTGGTGGGACTGATATCGATGCCCACCACCTGGTATTGGCTAAGAGAATCTATAGCTTTCTGTCCTGGCCCTCTTGGCCTCTCTCTCCCTCAAATGTACTGCCTCCATCTGCTGGGCCTACAAAACTATTCAAGGGAAATCCATATCCTGATAGAGCATGGCAGTTCTGCAATCCTTGTCTAGATATTCCGCCACCCCATGAACGAACCTGCTCACTCGCGCTCTCTGATCAACCACTAACTCTGGGGAGTAATTTGACAGACGCGTGAACTCTAGGGAATATTCCTGCACTATCATCTTTCCGTGTTTTAGATTCACGAACTCGTCCGCCTTCAGCTCCCTAATCTCATGAGGGAAGAACTGATCTAGGAAAGCGACATGAAACCTATCCCAACTGATAGGGCCTGATCCAACTACCCTACTATTCTTCCACTATTTAAACCAAATATGTGCGACCCCATTCAACTAATACGAGGCCAAGTTAGCACACTCCTCTCCATTCACCCCCATGACCTGGGTGATCTTTAGAATTTTGTCAATAAACTCATGTGGATCCTCATCCACCTTTGACCCAAAAAACTCTGGTGGGTTCATCCTTAGGAAATCTCTGACTCGTGCTACCACCACTTTCCCGTTCTGCAGGACATGTGCTACTGCCTACTGGTTGACCTGGGTGGTCAAGGCCTGTGCTAGCATCTGAATGGCTACCTTGAATTCAGTGTGGGCAATTGGCTCCGGTGCATGGTGCTCATAGGCTAGTGGGGCTTGTTGGTGCCCGTTTGCATTGCCATTCTCATGGCCATTCCTATTCCCATTTCTTCTATCGTTAACTCTGCAAGGAGGCAAGATTATGCAATCACAAATAGCATGAGTTAGAAGGATAGAGAAACATTTCACCGCATGACATAGATCATGAAAAAAAGGAACATTTCCAAAACGTCTCATAGCCTCTTCGTCAAGAGTGGCGCGCTTCACACCCATTAAAAACACTACTTAACATGGTTTTCAGGGCCCCCCCAAAGGACACTTCAAACCTATGGATCTAATACCAAGTTTGTCATGACCGAACATAGGCCCAAATCGAGATACAGGACAAGGAGCCTCGAGAGACTCTAAGTCGACCCATGGCATGAATATACATCTAATTCAATCAAATAAAGTGGAATACTTAACATAATAAACATCGTGGAAGTCTGAAATAAACATGACATCAAAAACATACATGAATCTGAAGCTGATTACAAACTATGTCTGAAAAGCCTCTATTTCTGATGAGTTAATGGGACAAGACCCAAACTAACTCTCTAAGTCCGAAACTGAAACATAAAGATATCTGATAAAGAATAGTCCTCGAGAGATGAGGACTCACCAACTGGGACTGGATGTAAACTCCAGAACTAGCTAGTGATGGGGCTGAGTCTGAAGATCGGAGCCTATATCATAAAATTATACAACATAGAGTATGCGGTCAGTACGTGGAATGTACCGAGAATGCAAGGTAAGTAAAACTGCTTAATTAAGTGATATCATTTAAAACATGCAGAATATAAAATATAATCAAGATAAGAATCTGATAGTAGGGCTTGCATGCTATTTTCTAAAATCATGATCTCAACATAACTGAACATCATAATTGAATTGAATGACCCAAAGCAGAAATCTGATAATCATAAGTAAAATTGTATATTGGGTCAAACCTGCTTTAGAACATATGTATATATATCATGAATGATAAACATGCATAACTGAAATCATGAGGAATAATGGGAGACTTGTCATGTAACCGACATTACCACGATAGAGCTTACGTGATCCCTACTATTACACTTAAGTGGAAAAAACTGTCTAAAACCTTGCCAGGGCTAAAGACGCTACCATGATATCTATATCAAGCTGAAGGCCCCTTGGGGCAGAGGAAAGCTCACAAAGGAGATCCCAGATAATCTGATCATACCTATGTTGTCGCGTAGTTCTAAGGCATAGGGTTGGCTGACCCTTAGCCTACTCGGTGCTAGACACTACTCCCAAAAACATGCATATGCTCTCCATCATTTTTCAACAAAGCTGACCATCGTCTAGTGACTATGCTGAATAATCATGAACATATAAAATCTGAAATCATACATGAGGAGCCTTGGCTCAAACCGTACCACAAGCTCAACATAATTGAGAGTCTTGACTTCAAAACCATGTGATAAGCTAATTAACTTGAAATCATAAATCATACTTCAAGATATGGGCTTGCCCAACACTTAAACATACTTGGAAATACTTGATTCACTTGAAAACATGATCATAGACATGGGTAACTTGAAAACATGCTTTTCATCATATCCGACGACTGACATAATGAGTCATTGCCTAACCAAACAGGTCGTCGTATCTATCCGTTGCCACTGAAACATTTATTCTGAACTTCCCCTCGATGAGTCTCAAGATGACTCGTTACTGAAATCAACGAGTCGTCATGTCTCTCATCCCCTGGAGTCTTGACTTTCAGGCTGCTGCTCGTAACAGGGAACCCCGCCACTAGTCTCCTCACTCCACGAGTCGTGATGTTGGTCGTTACGTCTGAGCTATGAACAGGAACTTCATTGATTGCTTTCCATGAGTCTTACCACGACTTGTGGAACCACCTAACGGGTTGTACCACGGCTTGTTCTGAAGCAAATTTTCCATTTCCCTACTAATTTCTTATTTTAAGTTTGGGGTGTGTTCTTAGAAACTTTTGGGGTGTTACAATATCTCCCCCTTCGAAGCATTCATCCTCGAATGTAGGCTAAACTTACAAAAAAATAAGGGAAAAACTGATATCCCAAGTACTGAGCATTTACAACTAAAACTGATGGAGTATCTGACTCCGGGCTAATCTTACATATTTGAACTGAATATCTAAATCGTACATGCATGCTAAGGTGTGAGAGGGACTTAAAGTCATGGAAACTGACATGGAACTAGATAGAACACTGAGCTGATATGGACTGAGTCATCATTCTCAAATCGCTTTCTGATACTGAGCTAGAATTCATGATACCTAGTCTAACTGAAAGTAAGGGACTCATGAGCACGAATCATTCATGACATCTAAAACTGATCACATACATGAGCTACTCTTATCTACTGAGCTACTAAAGCAACTTCTAAAGGTTGAGTTTGAGTTGATCATACTGCAGACATGAGTTGTCACACACAACTAGTTTATAACATGAAGATGAGCCTTAAGGATTCATATGGTAAGACTAGCATTGATGTCTAAAGCGATTACCTAGAAATTCTGGAAGTCTGAACATAAGAATGGGTAAAGCATAGCTTCAACTGAAATACAAGAGGAATTATTTGAACCTGAAGGGATTGACATACCGTAACTGTTAAGGCTAGAACTCCTCTACTAGCATACTAAAGATTCGACTTGTCTCACAGACTTACCATCGCCCCCTTAGCTTTAAGCCATCATTCTAAAGCTCCTAAATCTTTCTTAAGGTTGGGGTCTAAACCACTAACTCTAGACTTATCCTCCACCTCTAACATTCACTGCAAACCTTATACTCACGGCTATTCACACCATACATCGACAATCTCTTCTCAATAAACATCACAAGAGCTTCTTATTCAATAGTGGTCTTTTGGGTCTAGAAACATGCAAAGAGTAACACGAGAAATTCATAACATACCTGTGACTACTTCTGGCACTTGCCCTTATCTGGATATGCTGCTAAGGCGTAGGAGCAGTTTTGATGCTGCCCGCCACCTGCGCTAGATGATGCACCCTGCTAGAATAGGTGGTTCACATGAGCTACTGAAGAGGTGTCTAAGGCTCTACTCTTTCCCCTCTTAACTGTTCCACAATCTCGGTGCTTATGACGCAACTTGCTGCACCAAAAACAAGCATCTGAGCCGGCCATGCATTCTCCTAAATGGTGCTTCCCACAACTCTTACAAACTAGATAGGTAATCTCCCTTACCCTAGGTCTGTACGGAACACTGGCTATCGAAGGTGCTGGGGCTGATGATCTTTGCTGGGATCATGAGCGGTGTCCGCCACTTGGCCTTTGAGGGGAAAACTCTGAATCTTCTGTCCTAGTCCTCTTGGCCTCTCTCTCTTTTCTCTTCACCTATTTCGCTTCTATTTGTTGAGTGAATATCACCAAACATGGAAAGTCTATGTCCTTGTGCAACATGGCAGTCCTGCACTCTTTGACCAAGGATTCTGACACTCCGTTCACAAACCTGCTCACACGAGCCCTCTGGTCGGCTACCATCTTCAGTGCATACTTGGACAATCGGGTAAACTCCAAAGCATACTCCTAGACAGTCATGCTATTCTGCCTCAAGTTAATGAACTCTGCCACCTTTGCCTCTCTCAACTCCCTAGGGAAAAATTTGTCCAGGAACGCAGTCATAAACTCATCCCAACTTACAGGGCTGCTCCAACTCCCCGACTATATTTCCACTAACAAAACCATATATGAGCGACTCATTTCATCTGGTAGGAGGCTAAGTTTGCGCTTTCCATTCCTGTCACTCCCATAATTTGGGTGATCTTCTGGATTTCCTCTAAGAACTCATACAGCTCCTTGTCCACCTTTGACCCCAAAAATTCGGGTGGATTCATTCTGAGGAAGTCTATTACCCTAGCCGCCCGCTATGTTCCCATTCTAGGGAACATGAGCCATCACCTGCTGATTAATCGAGGTGGTCATGGTCTATGCCAACATGTGAAAGGATTCCTTAAACTCGGCTGGTATGATGTGTTCGTACAACGGGTTTGCTGGGGCTGGTGGGGCTTGCTGGCGCCCATTACCATCTCTTCTTCCATTCGCTCTTCTGGAGGCATGATCTATGAGTGCATAAAGAACGAGTAAGGAGAGGAATTATTAGAGTTTCATACTCTACGAACGATAAGGATCATGAAGAAAAGAGAACATTCCTAAAACATCTCGTAGCCTCTTTGTCATAAATGTGGCACGCTTCACACCCATGAAAAAGACTCTAATTAATGCGGCTTTCAGACACCCTAGGACACTCTAAACCTTTGCTCTGATACCAAGTTTTTCATGACCCGAACATAGGCCCAGATCGAGAGACGGGACAAGGAACCTCGAGCAGCCCCAAGTCGACCCATGGCATAATCATAGCATTACACTATCAGAATAATGACTAACGAAAATCATAACTGAGCAGAAGCTAACTAAAGAGTCAAATTTTAAAATCCATAAGATCAAATCTCATAAAAACTTTGATACAAACCTGAATCTATCTATACAAGTATGAAAGCCTCTACTAAACTGATGAGTTTCTAGGACAAGTCTCCAGCTAACTCCTGAATTCTGAAAACTGAAACATAAATGTAATAGAAAACATAAATCGTGTCCTTGAGAGATGAGGACTCACCATAAGCAACTGAGATAGAAGTGGAGCATATCTAACCATGTGCTTGAGTTTGGAGACTTAAATCTATATCATGAAACGATATAGCACATAAAGTATGTGGTCAGTACTTGACATGTACTGAGTATGCGGGAAGCGTAAATAAACTAAAATATACAAGTATACAACAAGGAAGTAAACTAAGTACATCACTGAATATATAACTGAGCTAAATTACAATGACCCTGTTTGAGATACACACACACACGCATATTATATATAAATATTTTATTTGAAAACATTTACCGAAGCATAATCAAACTGATGCATAAGTGTCATGTACTGCACATATCTGAGAACTAGGTTGTGACTGATATCATACACTATACTGACTATCTGCTGATAACTGAGACTAAATTTTGCTAAATCTGATCTAAACTAGAGTCTGAAACTATATAGAACTGAGCTGAACTGATATCGTGGACTGAGCTAAGGGAGACATTCTCTGCTATGGAGTGTCCCTGATTGACTAAGGGAGAAATTCTCTACTATTGAGACCTCCTAACTGAACTAAAGGAGAAGTTCTATGCTATTGAGACCCCTTAACTGAACTAAAGGAGGCGTTCTCTGCTTTTGAGACCCCCTAACTGAACTAAGGGAAATATTCTCTGCTATTGAGAATCCCTGACTGAGCTAGGGGAAACATTCTCTGCTAATGAGAATCCCTGACTAAGCTAAGGTAGACATTCTATGCTATGGAGAATCCTTGACTAGAATAAGGGAAACATTCTCATCTATTGAGAGTCCCGATAAAATTTTACATGAAGATACCAATCTGACATTCATTCGCATAGTCTAAGCTATTTCAGCTAATCAAAGACTCGTTACTTAACTCAGTGAGTCGTCATGTCTCTCATCCCTCGGAGTATTGACTTTTAGGCTGTTGATCGTGACAGGGAACCACACGACTCGTCTCCTCACTCCACGAGTCATGACATGGGTCGTTACCTCTGAGCTATGAATAGGAACTTCATTGACCGCTTGCCACAAGTCTTACCAAGACTCGTGGAGCCACCTAACAAGTCGTACCATGACTCATTCTGAGGGTAATTTTCCACTTTCCTACTGATTTCTTATTTTATGTCTGGGGTCTTGTTATACCCCGGGAACCCAAGGATTAGACCCGGAAGTAAAAATGGAGAAAAACTGAAAATTCGCACTAGGTCATAGAACGACCTGTGAGGTGAGTCGTGAGGAGTGACCACGAGTAGTGAGGTGACTCGTGGTTAGCTTGGTGTGGCAAGGCCTGAGTGAGGAGGCCACGGTCTTGACCCACGAGTCGTAGTCAGACCTCATGACTCGTGAGGTCACCCGTGGTCAATGGTGGAGGATTGGAAAGTTGGAATGGACAGTGTAGGCCACGGAAGGTGACCATGAGTCGTGATCTGACCTCAGGACTCGTGAAGTCACCCGTGGGGTTCCCTTGGATGTTTGGGTAGTGGACTCAACGGATCAAGGCCACAAGTCATTCCCTGTGGAAATAACCTATTAGGTCCCCCGTGGGGACTAGCGACCAGAAATTTCTGCATTTTAATAAGGGTGTTTTCATAACTTCCTAAGTCCCTAAGGCCTAAACTATGTCGTTTTGGATATGTTCTGAGTTAGATAAGATGGGTTAAGCCCTTTATGCATGCCCATTCTCATGCAAAAGATTAGAGAGGTTTTTGGGATATTCAAGGCCTTCTTCCCCAAATTTTCATCAATTTCCTTGTGGGTGTTCAAGGAACTTTGAGTCCATCCATTCCCAGGTATGTAGGATTTTAAGATGGGTGGCATTCTTCCTAACCCATGCCCAATTTCGATTTAAATCATGAGTACTCCTATCCAAGTCTATGGGGTTTTACTCAAATGCATGAAAATGTGATTTCTCTTTATGGATCTGATTTGATTGAGTTTTAATTATCAAATTATGAATGACGGGCTGGTTCTATTATCATTTTCTTCAAATCATGTTTCAATATTTTGAATCTAAAAATGCCCATTTGATGAAAGTTCATGGAAGTTATGATTTATGATGACTACTCTATAATTTGAGTTTATTGATGATAGGAAAGCATGATTTTCAAGTTACCCATGTTTATGATAATGTTTTGAAAGAATTGAATATGATGAAGTATTGGGCAATGCCCATATATTGAAGAATGAATTTCGATTTATGAAAAGAATTACAGGATTTATCGACTTATGATATTGGCCGATGAAAAGGGCTTGATTCTTGGCTAAGCGTGTTTAAAAGAGGATCAACGATGATAAATTTTATATCTTAGCCAATGAATTTTTATGCATGATGTTAATGATTTATGTATGAGCCTATATGCATGTTTTTGGGAGCCGTGTCTAGCATCGAGCAGCCCGGCGTTCAAAGGACTAAGCTGGTGTCTAATAACCACGTGCTGTCGTGGGTTGTAAATGATATGATGTATTTATAATGATCCCCTCAAATGTGATATCATGCCTTATGCACAACCCTAGCATGGAAAGCCAGGATTGGCTCTACCCACTTGAGTGAGACAATGGGGCATCATGAAAGGCTCTACCATGATGGTGTCAGTTATAACGAGTCCTCCTATTATTCCGCATGTTTTATGCATTGTTATGTTTACGTTATTGGCTCAAGTTATGTTTTGATAAAGTTTATTTATGATTATGATTATGAATGTTTTATGAATGATTTGGAAGCCTTGAGCCTTATGTTTACTTATGAAGTTTATGATACAAGCATGAAGTCCTCCTTGCTTTAAATATCCTTTTTACTTACCTTGCATACGCGATACATTCCACGTACTGACTGCATACTTTCTATGTTGTATCATTTCATGATACAGGGTTCGGATCTCAGGCTCATCCTCATTCTTAGTCCATCTCCGCCTACATTTTCAGCTTATTGGTGAGTCCTCATGTTCCGAGGGCCGTTTAATAAACTTTCATGTTGTTTATGTTCAGTTTTGGTTGCTCTAGTTAGGGATGTTTTCCCATCAACCATTCTTATGTATTGGAGGCTTTCAGACAAGTATGTAGTGCCCAGCCGTGTATACGCCCAGTATTTTTTGATGTTATGCTATAATTACGTTTTTTGCTATGTTTTATGATTATCATTCTGCTCATTTGAATAAGATTAGTTGCTTGCATGTTCCATGGGTCGACTTGGGGTCTCTCGGGGTTCCTTGTCTCGTGTCTATGATTCGGGTGTACGTTCGGGTCATGAAAAACTTGGTATCAGAGCAATAGGTTCAAATGTGTCCTAGGGAGTCTAAAAGCCACGTTAGGTAGAGTCTTTTACATGGGTGTGAAGCGCGCCACTCTTATAACGATGAGGCTACTAAACGTTTAGGAAATTTTCCCTTCTTTCATGTTCTATGTAGTGCAATGAAAAGTCTCTCCACCCTTCTAACTCATGCAATTCGTGATTGCAGAATTATGGCTCCTAGGAGAATGAACGGAAGGAGGAATGGAGGTGATGAAGGCCACAGAGATTATAATGACCATGGGCATCAGCAAGCCCCACATGTTCAGGAGCCCCAGGCACCAGAGCCAGCTACCCACGCTGAGTTTCGGATGGCTATCCAGATGTTGGCGCAGGCCATAACCGCTCAAGTCAACCAGCAGGTTGTTGCATAGGTCCCACATAATGGCAATGCAGCGGTGGCTCGGATTAGAGACTTCTTGAGGATGAATCATCCTGAGTTCACGGGATCGAAGGTGGATGAGGATCCCCATGAGTTTATTGAATGGATCTTGAAGTTCACTCGGGTTATACGGGTGAAAAATGGGGAGTGTATTAACTTGGCCTCTTACACCTAAAAGAGGTTGCTCATATTTGGTACAAGCAATGGAAGGACAGTAGGGAAGTGGGAGCGGGCCCTATCAGCTGGGATGAGTTCCACATGGCCTTTCTGGATAGGTTCTTCCCTTGAAAGATGAGGGAGTTGAAGGCAGCTGAGTCTGTGAACCTCAAACAGGGAAGATGACAGTGCTGGAGTATTAGCTCAAGTTCACTCGTTTGTCAAAGTACGCCCCAGAGTTACTGATGGATCAGAGAGCGCAGGTGAGCCGATTCGTTCAGGTTGTGGCTGGTTATTTAGACAAGGATTCCAGGACTGCCATGCTCCACCAGGATATGGACTTTCCTCGCATAGTGTTGTACGCCCAACAGATGGAGGAGGCTTGTGCGAGGGAGGGAGGCAAAGAGGGCTCATACGGATAGCCGTGGATTTTCACATTAGAGGTCCAACGGTGGCTACCGTCCACAGTTTCAGCAGAGGTCACTAGCGCCAACACCATCAACAGCTAGTGTTCCATCCAGACCCAGGGGTGATCAAAGGAGCAGGGCTTCAAGATCGAGGGATCATAGGGGCACCCAGCTAGAATATATCTCTCCATCCTGCGAGAAGTGCAGCAAGAGTTACACCGGAGAGTGCCTGCTCGGCTCAGATGTTTGCTACGGGTGTGGTACATTCGGGCACATACGCCAAGCGTGCCCATATGCTAAACAGGGTGATGACATGGGTCGTTCATAGACCACCAGGACAGCAGAAGCTCCAGCCTGTTCGCTCCACTGGGAGCATCGACTAGTAGGGGTGGCGAGCAGCGCAAAGCTGATTCTATGCCCTTGCCTCGCGCCAGGAGTAGTAGACTTCACCATACGTGGTCATTGGTATGTTGTGTGTCTTTCATATTGATGTTTATGCCTTACTAGATCCGAGAGCCACATTGTCTTTCGTGACTCCTTACATTGCTAGTAGCCTTGCAGTTAGTCCTGAGACCTTATCAGAACCGTCTTCAGTTTCGACCCCTGTTGGCGATTTGGTCATAACTAGACGAGTATATAGAGGATGCCCGATCATGGTGTTGTGTAAGGTTACCCCCGCAGACCTTGTAGAGTTAGCCATGACTTACTTTGACATTATTCTTGGCATAGATTGGTTGTTTGCATGTTATGCTTCAATTAATTATAGGACCCATACCGTGGAGTTTCATTTTCTGGGTGAGTCAGTTTTGGAGTGGAAGGGTAGTTTGGTAGTGCCAACAGGTCGATTTATTTCCTATCTTAAGGCTAGGAAGATGATCTCTAAGGGATTCATGTACCACCTAGTTAGGGTTAAGTATGTGGAGTCCGAGACCCCGACTATCCAGTCAGTTTCGATGGTGTGCGAATATCCAGAGGTGTTTCCCGAGGATTTTCCAGGTGTTCCTTCGGAAAGGGAAATTGATTTTGGTATTGATCTATTGCTAGATACACAACCTATTTCTATCCCTCCTTATAGGATAGCTCCAGTCGAGCTAAATGAATTGAAGGATCAGTTAAGGGATTTGTTGGATAAGGGCTTCATTAGACCGAGCCAGTCTCTATGGGGTGCACCAATTTTATTTTTTCGAAAGAAGGACAGTTCCCTTCGCATGTGTATTGACTATTGGTAGTTGAACAAGGTTACCATCAAGAATAGGTACCCCTTACCCAGGATCAATGATTTGTTCGACCAGCTTCAGGGTGCCCAGTGCTTCTCCAAAATCGATCTCAGGTCCGGGTATCACCAGCTCAAAGTTCAGGAGAGTGACATCCCGAAGACCATTTTCAGGACTCGGTATGGTCACTACAACTTTGTTGTTATGTCTTTTGGGCTAACCAATGCTCTTGCAGCTTTTATTGACCTGATGAACAGGGTGTTCAAGCAATATTTAGTATATGTTCATGATCGTGTTCATCGACGACATTCTTATATACTCCTAAAGCGAGGAGGAGCATGCCACTCATTTAAGAATAGTGCTGCAAATCCTCAAGGCTCGTCAGCTGTATGAAAAGTTTAGAAAGTGTGAATTTTGGCTAAACTCGGTAGCATTTCTGGGTCACGTTATCAAGCGAAGGCGTAAGGGTAGATTCCCAGAAGATAGAGGCGGTGAAGAATTGGCCCAGACACTTTGAATCCTTCAGAAATTTAGAGTTTCTTGGGCTTGGCAGGCTACTACTGAAGATTTTCTAAGGGCTTTTCATCAATCACGGCCCAATTAACCTGGTTGACTCAGAAAAAGGTAAAATTCCAATGGTCGGATGCTTGTGAGAAAAGCTTCCAAGAGTTGAAGACTCGACTCACTTCAACACCAGTGTTGACCTTACCCGAGGGTACTGATGGCTTTGTTGTATATTGTGATGCTTCGAGAGTCAGACTGGGATGTGTGTTGATGCAGCGTGGGAAGGTAATAGCATATGCCTCGAGACAGCTGAAAGTTTATGAAAAGAATTACTCGACCCATGATCTTGAGTTGGCTGCGGTGGTGTTTGCATTAAAGATATGGCAGCATTACTTGTATGGGGTCCACGTGGATGTATTTACGAATCACAAGAGCTTGCAATATGTGTTCACACAGAAGGATCTAAATCTTCGGCAAAGGAGGTGGTTGGAGTTACTTAAGGACTATAACATGAGTGTCCTCTAATGTGGTTTTCGATGCACTTAGTAGGCTCTCCATGGAAAGTTGTCCCATATGGATGAAGGAAGGAAGGAGTTGGTGAAGGATGTCCACCAACTTTTTGATTGACTCGACCGATGGCGGCATTGTTGTACATAATGGGTCAGAATCGTCCTTGGTTGTTGATGTTAAATCCAGGCAAGATGGGGATCCAATATTGAGGAAGTTGAAGGAGGCAGTGCCGAATTAGAAGGTGGAGGTATTCTCCTAAGGGGGAGATGGTGTTCTATGATACCAGGGTCGACTATGTGTTCTAGACATCGATAATTTGAGAGTTCGGATATTGCATGAGGCACATGGTACTAGATATTCTATTCATCCAGGATCCACGAAAATGTATCAGGATTTGTGAGAAATCTATTTGTGGGATGGTATGAAGAAGGATATTGAGGAGTTTGTAGCAAAATGTCCAAACTGCCAGCAAGTGAAAATCAAACATCAATGGTTGGGAGGTGTACTTAAGGATACCAGCATCCCCACTTGGAAGTGGGAAGAAATTAATATGGATTTTGTTATAGGTTTATCTCGTACTCGCCGACACTATGACTCCATTTGGGTGGTGGTCTATAGGTTAACAAAGGCTGCACACTTCCTACCGGTCAAGACCATGGATTCAGCGGATGATTATGCTAAGTTGTATATTAGGGAGTTGGTTCAACATCATGGAGTGCCCTTGTCTATTATCTCATGCTGAGGTACTCAATTTACCTCTCAATTTTGGCGTTCTTTTCAAAGAGGACTTGGGACACAAGTTAAGCTCAGTACAGCCTTCCATCCGTAAACAGACGGCCAGGAAGAACGAACCATTCAGACCCTTGAGGATATGTTGAGGGAATGTGTTGTGGATTTTAAAGGTAGTTGGGATGATCATTTGCCCTTGATAGAGTTTGCTTATAATAACAGTTACCTCTTTAGTATCCAGATGGCACTGTTCGAGGCTCTTTATAGGCGGAGGTGTAGATCTCCCATCGGATGGTTCGAGGTTGGTGAGGCAGCTATGATAGGACCAGATTCGACTCATGAGGTGGTGGTGAAGGTTCAGTTGATAAGGGACCGGTTTAAAACCGCTCTGGGTCATCAGAAATCGTATGTTGATGTGAGGAGAAGAGATTTGGATTTTAATGTGGAGGACTAGGTATTTCTAAAGGTATCTCCCATGAAGAGAGTCATGCAGTTTTGGAAGAAAGGGAAACTTAGTCCTCGCTATGTTGGCCGCTACAGAGTTGTGAGAAGAGTTGGTAAGGTGGCATATGAGTTGTACTTGCCTTCGGAGCTATCTTCGGTTCATCCCATCTTTCATGTGTCACTTTTGAAGAAGTGCTTGGGTGTCCAGCCTTGGTAGATCCGGTAGACAGCATTGAGGAGTGAAGGACAACCTCAGTTATAAAGAAATTTCCGTTGAAATCTTGGATCGTCAGGTTCGTAGGCTGAGGAACAAAGAAGCAGCTTCAGTTAAAGTATTATGGAGAAATTAGCATGTTAAGGGAGCTACATGGGAAGCCGAAGTAGGTATGATAGCTAAATACCCTCATTTGTTCCCTAGCGGCTCAAGTTCAGTTTGAGGTATCAGTTTTTCCCTAGACCTTTAATCAGCTTTCCCGTTTAGTTCATGTGTACAAGTTTGTTTTATGATATGGTAAATGTATGTGATGTCTAAATTCAATTTAGCCATGTAGTTCCTTTTGGAGGTAGTCATTCCGTCAGTTTTCGACTTAAATGACTGGTAATTGTATATGATGATAGCTTGTTTCTAAGTTTTATGCATGTTTTTAACATTCGAGGATGAATGTTCCCAAGGGGGCGATATTGTTATACCCCGGGAACCTAAGGATCAGACCCAGAAGTAAAAACGGAGAAAAACTAAAAATTCGCACCAAGTCACAAAACGACCCGTGAGGTGAGTCGTGAGGAGTGACCACGAGTCATGAGGTAACTCGTGGTCAGTGTGGTGTGGCAAGGCCTGAGTGAGTAGGCCACGGGCTTGACCATGAGACGTGGTCAGAGCTCACGACTCGTGAGGTCACCCGTGGTCAACCCTGGAGGATTGGCAAGTTGGAATGTACAATGTAGGCCATGGAAGGTGACCACGAGTCGTGGTCTAACCTCACGACTCGTGAAGTCACCCGTGGGGTTCCCTTGGATGTTTGGGTAGTGGACTCAACAGATCAAGGCCATGAGTCGTGCCCTGAGGCAACGACCCGTTAGGTCTCTCGTAGGGACTGGCGACCAGAAATTTCTGCATTTTAATAAGGGTGTTTTCATAACTTCCTAAGTCCCTAAGGCCTAAACTATGTCGTTTTGGATATGTTCTGAGTTAGATAAGATGGGTTAAGCCCTTTATGCATGCCCATTCTCATGCAAAAGATTAGAGAGGTTTTTGGGATATTCAAGGCCTTCTTCCCCAAATTTTCATCAATTTCCTTGTGGGTGTTCAAGGAACTTTGAGTCCATCCATTCCCAGGTATGTAGGATTTTAAGATGGGTGGCATTCTTCCTAACCCATGCCCAATTTCGATTTAAATCATGAGTACTCCTATCCAAGTCTATGGGGTTTTACTCAAATGCATGAAAATGTGATTTCTCTTTATGGAGCTGATTTGATTGAGTTTTAATTATCAAATTATGAATGACGGGCTGGTTCTATTATCATTTTCTTCAAATCATGTTTCAATATTTTGAATCTAAAAATGCCCATTTGATGAAAGTTCATGGAAGTTATGATTTGTGATGACTACTCTATAATTTGAGTTTATTGATGATAGGAAAGCATGATTTTCAAGTTACCCATGTTTATGAGAATGTTTTGAAAGAATTGAATATGATGAAGTATTGGGCAATGCCCATATATTGAAGAATGAATTTCGATTTATGAAAAGAATTACAGGATTTATCGACTTATGATATTGGCCGATGAAAAGGGCTTGATTCTTGGCTAAGCGTGTTTAAAAGAGGATCAACGATGATAAATTTTATATCTTAGCCAATGAATTTTTATGCATGATGTTAATGATTTATGTATGAGCCTATATGCATGTTTTTGGGAGCCGTGTCTAGCACCGAGCAGCCTGCGTTCATAGGATTACGCTGGTGTCTCATAACCACGTGCCACCATGGGTTGTAAATGATATGATGTATTGATAATGATCCCCTCAAATCTGATATCGCGCCTTATGCACAACCCTTGCCTGGCAAGCCAGGGTCGACTCTACCCACTTGAGCGAGACAGTGGGGCATCATGAAAGGCTCTACCATGGTGGTGTCAGTTATGATGAATCCCCCCATTGTTCCACATGTTTTATGTATTGTTATGTTTATGTTATTGGCTCAAGTTATTTTTTGATAAAGTTTATTTACGATTATGATTATGAACGTTTTATGAATGATTTGGAATGCTTGAGCCTTATGTTTTCTTATGAAGTTTATGATACAAGTATGATGTCCTCCTCTTATGTTACTTATGATTTTTATTTTTTCTTTAAATGTCAGTTTTGCTTACCTTGCATACTCAGTACATTCCATGTACTGATCGCATACTTTTTATGTTGTATCGTTTCATGATACAGAGTCCGGATCTCAGGCTCGTCCTCATACTTAGTCCATCTCCGCCTACGTTTTTAGCTTATTGGTGAGTCCTCATGTTCCGAGGGCCGTTTGATAAACTTTCATGTTGTTTATGTTCAATTTTGGTCGGGTTAGTTGGGGATGTTGTCCTATCAACCCATCTTATATATTAGAGGCTTTCAGACAAGTATGTAGTTTCCCGTCGTGTATACGCCCAGTATTTCTAGATGTTATGCTATAATTACGTTTTCGCTATGTTTTATGATTATATTCCGCTCATTTGAATAAAATTAGTTGCTTGTATGTGTCATGGGTCGAGTTGGGGTCTCTCGGGGTCCCTTGTCCCGTTTCTACAATCTGGGTGTACGTTCGGGTCATGCCAAGTTTGACCTTAGAAACTTTCGGGGTGTTATAGGTTTTTATAGGTGAAGGGAGATGAATGGTATTGGTTGAGGAAAAGGTGGGGGTTTAATGGTGATTTAATTGAAAAGGGAGTGGGAAAAGGCAGTGTTGGAATATGTAAAAGTGAGTGGGAAGGTGGAGTGTTGGGAAGATGAAAAAGGTGTATCGGGAAGTGTTAAAAAGTGGGATAAAGGGGATTTTGGGAGAATAAAAAGGAAAATGCTCATGTTTGGGTGGTTTAAAGATGAATCTGGGTCAGGTTGATCAATGGGTTGGTCAAGATTTTGAAACAAAACACATACCTGCACCGGCCTTTCACTGGCGGTCGCTGATTGGAAGCGGCGATTCACCGCCTTAACATTACTAACCTGAATTTTGCATAGTTCTTTGCTTTGTATTCGGTGGTTGACTGGCAGTTCGTGGATTGGATTCTGTATTTCATCGTTGGACCGCCGTTTGTCCCATTTCTTAGGTATTCTGACCTGAGCGGGCGGTCGTTCAGTTGTTCGTGAGCTAGAGTCGATGTTCCGTTAGTGACTCTCCGGTTTGGTCATTTGTTCCCAGGTTTCTGCCCCCATTAGTTAAGGAAGTGGTGGTTCGCGCATCTGGACCTGTGGTTTGCCGGTCTAGTGCATTGCCTCCCCTGTTTTTCGCTCCTCCTCCTTGCTTCACACATACTTAGTCCTACAAAACAAAAACAACAATGACATTAAAACACTTAAAATAAAACATTTGGATTGCCTCCCAGTTAACGTTGTGGCACGACGTACTTCTTATTCATATTCCAGTTTCCAGAGGATTATCCTCCGACTCATCCTCCTCATTCAACACTCCAATCACCTTGCATTCATCGGGAGGTTCTACGGATTGGCATAACTTTGAAGTGACCTCTTCATCTCCCACACGAAACTTGAGCTCACCTAGCTCCACATCTACCAAAGCTCTGCCCGTGGCAAGCAATGGTCTCCCTAAGATGATTGGTACTTTCACATCTATCTCACAATCTAGAACCACAAAGTCAGCTGGTATAATAAACTTATCCACCCTCACCAATACATCCTCCAAAACACTCACCCGTTTCTTGATAGAGTGATCAACCACTAATAATCTCATTGAAGTAGATTTAGTGTTACCAAGCCCCAACTTCTTGAATATTAATAGGGGCATCAAATTTATGCTCGCCCCAAGATCACAAAGGGCTTTATTGAATACACACAACCCAATAGTGCTAGATATTGTGAAGGCTCCTGAATCCTTCTGTTCGGGGCAAGGTTGCTCATCATCATAGCACTATAATGATGTGTTGTCTCTCCGGTGCCGACATCTACAATATTTTTTTCTTCAGCAACTCTTTCATAAACTTTACATATCTAAGAATTTGAAGTAAAGCATCCACAATTGTATGTTTATGACAATTTGCTGAACATGTCGATAAACTTGCTGAATTGATCATCCTTTTTCTTCTTGGCTAACCATTGTGGATAAGGAGGTGGAACTCTTGGTTCTTATTCTTTCCCACTTGAGGCCTTCATGCCTACATCTTCTTCCTCATTATTTGATGGAATCTCATCAGCATCTCCCTCACCTTGATCTTTAACATTATCACAACCATTTAGTGCTTGTGGCACCTCACCTGATTCTTTCACATTGCTAGCCTTTGGGTCCATAACTTCCTTGGGCTTAACACCCGCATCACCAAGCATCTTACCACTCCTAGTGGCAATAGCCATCCATTTATTATCCTATTTGGGATTTTGCATTGTATCACTAGGAAGTATTCCTTTCATCTGGGGGTTCATTTAAGAATATAGATAGCTCATTTAGGCCTCTAAATGCTTGATAGAGGCCGAGTGTAAACTTATTATTTGTGCAAGGTTAGACACCTCCCATTTAAGTTCTTTAACCCCACTGTCCATTGATTCAACTTTCTTGAGAACCCTTGCCAATATTTCTTTAATTTTTTAGTTCTCAACATCACTCACACACGATTGAGATTGGTCATTCTCAACTTTCAGAGGAGGAACATACATATTCGATCTTCTATGATAGCGGTCTCCCTCACGATTTTGTTCTCTATTACCCCATCTCTCATTTCAATCAGCCCACCCTTGTGTGTCACGATTCCTCCAACCTTAGTTCTCTTCCCTTGGGCACTAAGGAACTTGATTAGTCCCTTGGTACCTGAGTCGAGAACCCACCTTTGATTTTCCATATATTGGCACTCCTCCTCATACCATGGTGGTGAAGATTCTCCCTCAAAATGGATTGGACCTTGTATTCCCACAACATTCACAACTTTAGGCCCGACTCCCATCACATGCTTAGTCATTAACTCTAGCTGAGTATTTTAGCAAGTTTTTCATCTCGCTCTTTATCTCTTTTTCTCATTTCATCTATTAACAAACTAGAACCAACATCATGTGAAGATACATTCATCTCCCTTTTATGTCATGCCCTGTTCATCTTCGTCATCCTGTCCAAGAGAGCTTTAGCTAGACCATATGTCTGGTCCACGCTTGATCCCCCAACTATATATTTGCAACTAATTTATTGATGGAGTCTAGGGCTCAATAAAAGCTTTGAAGTAGCACTCCATCAGGAAGACCATGATTAGGTCAAAGAGACACTTTCTTCTTGAATCTCAGCCATGCTTCATGCAAAGGCTCACCAAGCTCTTGCCTAAAGTTTTTAATATCATCCCTCAGTTCCAAAATCTTTGAGGGAGGGAAAAAGTGATCCAAAAATGCTTCTATCAACTCTTGCCACGAGGTGATGCATCCCGGAGGTAACTCCTCCAACCACATTGTTGTTTCTCCCATTAGGGAAAATGGAAAGAGCCTCAACCTGATAGACTCTTGGCTTATATTCGTTATGTTAAAAGGTTGGAAAATCTCTAGGAAGTTCCTCAAATGGCGATTTACATCCTTATTTGGTTTACCCTTGAAGAGCCCTTTCATTTGCAGCAGGTACAACATCGTACTAGTGACATGAAACACCATATTCCCCACCATCTCTGGTAGGCAAATGGAACCTGCGATCTCAGGAAAACGGGATTATCCTATTCATGTTCCATATTTCCTTCCACCAAGCTATCTCTTGCTTGCGAACGTTGGCTCATAAGAATTTACCCTAGATGACCAACAACACTAACAATGTTAAACTCCTTAAGATGCAAGATTGATTCAAATTAACAAACAACTCAAGGATATCAAGCGCTAGTCCTCGGAAAGTGCGCCATTTTTTATAATGCTCAAACTACACTACTCATTTAAAGAGAATGTAAGCTATCATTGTATCAAAACAAATAACCCAATGAGTGTCGGGGTCGAATCCCGCAAGGACTAGAAAATGATTTGCACAAGAGCCATTTAGTGAGTTGAATTGATTGGTATCCAAGCAATGAAAATGTATATATAAATTTGGGGGGGAGTGAAGGTAAAAATATTGTGGATTCTAAAATCAGCTAATCAAGAGAAAAACATAACCAACATTGAGAAACAATAATGAGCAAAGGCAGAGGTGTGGTGTAGATGAGATGTCAAACAAATAGGGATTTACTAGATAGTCAAATTATTAATAATATGTGTAAATAACCTTGAAAAAAGATGGAGACTAATGTTTTTCAACCAATGGGGCTCCTTATCCTCGAGTCTTCTCTAATCTCAAGGCACAATTCAGCTATTCCAATATGGTTTGGATTAGGGGCTGAGCTATTTCTAACCATCAACCTCTAAAGGGATTGCGATCATGGGTTTTGACTATTTCTAGCCCAACCACACATAATCAAATCCCAATCCACTATTAAATTCTCCCTCATTACTTAACTCTTCTATTTCAACCTAAAATCAAGTAAGAAAACAATATCCATATTTGCAAGTATGAGTAATAAACTATAATTTTAGGAGATTCAATAGATTTACACTAATTAAGTAATAACAAGACAAATCTAGCAATACCAAATTAAATTAAATACCCATCATTCACACACCTCTAGCTGTAGATTTAGCTACTCATAATTAAGAAACACAAGAACATATTCATTAATAAACTCAATAATTTCAGCATTAGGATTAAGAAAAATCAAACTCACAATATTTCTATAATAATAGTTATACCTTGCTGAAGAAGAAGATGAAGATAAAAAGAAATATTCAAATATTTCTTTCTTCTCCAATAGAGTTCTCCCTCTCTCAAAAAGTAAGGGAATATTCAATGATATGTTCAGAGTACTTTCTTCTAGAATATATATACAAAAATAGGGCAAACAATCTCCTATTTTTCAGTGCTGGATGTATTTGTTCTTGGTCAGGCGTTTTCCACTTCTGATGGAGCCGGCGGTTCGCCAGTTGCCATCCGTGAGCCACCGGTCATTTTCATTTGTGATTCAGCGAAGTTCCAGGTCCTTTTGATGATGCCTTTAGTGGTTTGTTGGTTTCCATCCGTGAGCTGCTGATTAATTTCATTATTGGTCCAACCATGTCCAGCACATGTCCGTGATAGAACCGGCAGATTACCAGTTGCTGTCCGTGAGCCGCTGATTGCAGTTTCTCATCAAGCCAGTGGTTGACAGTGGTCGCCTATGGTTGACCAGCATTTCAACGGTGTCCTCCAGTTGAGAGCCAATTTTCATCTAAATTACATCCTTTTACTCTAATTCATTCTTCTTCTCTTTAAATCAGATACCTGCACATAAAAAGGCAAAAAGGGCGTAAAGTCCAACTAAAAGACTTGAAAACTAAGCTAAAGATCATGCTTAAGAGCCTAGTGAGTTGGTTAATTATCAACTCATCATTGTGTAACCTCTAGAATTTTGATCCAAAGACATTCTAATGCACTTTGAGATTTAAGAATGAAAGTTCCTTCGGTGTCACAATGATTAATAAAAATAAAAGGAAAAATGTGGATGGAAAGAAGAGAAAAATAGGAAAGAGGGGTGTCCACAAAATAAAATGTTTACTTTTTGTTAGAACATAAAGAAAAGATTCCTAATAGTTGATTATTTTGGTTGATCTCATAAGCAAAAACTAGCAGCCAAGTAGTGTAAAAAAGGGCATGAGAAAAAAAAGAGGATTAGTGAAAGAAGGGGTAAGCAGTAAGGACAAGTGGTGGATAAGAAGGATGAAGTGAAAATGTGTCTTAAATTTCTTAGAATCGGTAGCCACTATTGACACAATAATTCTACCCGTCCCTTAACTGACGTTACAATCATAAGAAGTCCTTTTGATATTATTATTTTTGAATTAATTGAGTAATATGACTATAAATGAGAGGCAAGCCTATGGTATGTTGCATATGTATGAAACATCATTTATGAGAGTGAGTGTGCCTTGTTAACTTATGTTCCAAGTTCTTGAATTAATAATATAAGGAAAGGAACATCACTAAATAAGTGAGGGCACAAGATGGTCAGAGTCAGTGTACTATGAGTCATATTTTTTATACTTAATCATGTTGGCCCCGTTTGGAAAAGATAACTCAGTTATACAAAGTATGTAGTTTCAAATGAGAAAAAGTTATTTGTGTTTATGTTGTGGATTATTTATGAATTGATGAACCACCTATTCAAGTGCTCTATCTAGCTAATTGAGTGATAATTAATAGAGGTGATAAGTGGTGTGAAAAGAAGTGTTTGTTGAATAAAAGTAAGGTTGTTCGAGGACAAACAATGGTCTAAGTGTGGGGTGGTGATGTTGGGCGTTATTCTTACACCTATTTGTCAAATTTTCACCCATCTTTTATAATATTTTGAGAATTTTAACCTTATAAAATGCAAGGTTTCATGAATGTGTGTGTGAAAAGATCTAATAGATGTTTCTAGATGATGTTGGCAGGTAACACGTGGAAAAATTGTCAAAAAAATTGCAAGGTGTGAAGAAAGAAGAATTCGAGGAAAACTTGGGCCGATAAAATGGGAGATGTGGCGTGCCAGCCACAAAACTTCAGAGAAATTGTGCTCAAGTTGGTGCTACTGCTGAAGTGACATGCCAGATATTGAACTTCAGAAGAATATCGATCAACATCTTGGAGAATTGAGGGAAGTGGCGCGACAGAGAGGAACCAAATTTGGGAAAAATTTATTTTCTAACACTCTGGTGCATTGAGAGAAGTGGCGTACCAACACCTGAACTACAGAATTTTTACTAACACCTTGGTGAGATGGCAGAAGTGGAACGCTAGAAGACAAACTTCAGAAGAAATTCAAGCAAAGTCTGACGAGATGGGTGAAGTGGCGTGCCAGATCCTGTCAAGGATTATTTTTCTAAGTCTAAAAGCTGAGTTACTTAAGGAAAAAAGGGGAATTTGTTACCATGCTTATAAATACATTGCTAGGCCATTTGTTATGAGGAATCAAAGATTTTTTGTAGGGAAGAAAGAGAGATATGAAGTTCCATTTTATTCTTAGATTTTTCTTTATTACACTTTACTTTTTGTTATTTGAAAGATGATTTCTATGGGTTTACTCTTGAACATGAGTGGCTAAACTCCCTAATCTAGGGTTGTAGCAACATCTTGATGGTTGTAGCTTGAAATTTCATTTATAATAGACAATTAAATCTTCCTTTCATGATTGTTTATACTTACTTGATTTCATATTTATTCATTAGTCTGATCACCTTTCGAATATAATCTATTGGTTCATTGGTTGAACTCAAAAGACGGAATGAAATGAGGGTTAAAAGAAGCATAGAGTACGTTTTGATTCCTTGTCAAGAGTTCAAGGAATTGATTTTATTGTTGAGGATAGAAAAATACCTTGCAACCCTGCTTAGTTAAGTCAAGTATCTTCAACAGTCATCTCATGTTTCTCCTACAACCGTAAGGAAATAGGTGTTAGGGTTCATAAGATAGTTCTTGGCTATTTGGGAGAACAATTGAGAAATGAGTTCATAACTTGAAACTAACAGTCTTTAGAAGATTCAGTCCAGTGTATTTGAACCATAGAACTCAACATGAAAGCGATAGTGTCAAGACCTTAGATCTAAACCATCATTTGAATTACAACTCTCTTGCAAACAAATTTATTTTATTAGCTTTGATTTTCATTTCAAGTTTTAGTAGAAAGTAATCTCAAAACGCTTTTCAAAATTTTCTTCTATTTATCTTGAATAGTGAAATAAGAATTCAAACTAAACAATTAATCTGATAAGTCTCTGTGGGTATGATATCTGGACTTCACTATCCTATATTACCTAACAACTATGTACACTTGCATATGCGCTTAGCGACATCAATATTCAAGTGTTGGTTCTTTATTTCAGCTTATTACGAATTTCCTATGTCATAAAATATACAAATGTGACTATACTATATCTATTTAATCTCATTTATAACACTTGATAGATATACCATGTGACTTCTAAAGATTTCAAGCAGAGATACTTACAATCATGTGAAAGAATATGAATACGTGACTAAGAGGAGTAATATGGATGCTTATAGGTAATAGTAAGTAGGCATGTAATAGACATATAATAATTGAAGACTATATGCTCATGTATCAATATACATTGTGTTGACCCTTTTTAAGGAGAAGCAAATGGCGTAGGGTCATGCCTTACAACAAAAGAAGGTTTATCTTCACACATCTCGAGTCTTGCTCCAATACTATGGAGTGCTAACTTTTCCTTTCACTCTACAAAAATTATATATATTGGACGAAAACATGAAGGATAAAGAAGTAGCGAACCAAGAATAACAAACATGCTGAAAATACAACAAATAATTCAACGAGCTACAATATTTTCAATTACTATAAACAAGTCATGTATCACTTCAACATGCTTTCCCACCTCCCAAATAATCATATGAACTTCACATAAGGTCAAGATTACCCCCTACCTTACTTCAAACTATACTTCCCTTAATAATCTTATGCACACATGCGCACACATAGATACACACACATATATATATATATATGTCGAACTAATGACTTTTGATCATCGTCTCGTGAGTCCTTCTAACTAAAACATCGACATAGTCTCGTATATAATGTGTTAGGGTTTTACTAAACAGTTGTACTTCTTTTCGTAGAGAATTGAATGTCTTTATGTACTAATTTAAGTAAATAATGATGTTATTTTACTAAATTTTAGGAATCCCAGTAAATTTGGGTAAAAAGGCACCAGTCCCAGAACCTATGCTAAAAATATAGAACCGCCAATACGTAAATGCAAGATGCAGTTCATAGATTCAACCATGAAAAAACTTTAGAAAGTTGTATGTCTTTTAGCAAAGTATGAAACCAAGCACGGTCCGTAAATGGCATCACAAAATGAGATTTAGAGAGTTTGTAACTTAAGACTTTAACTAATGAGAGCAGATAAGGGTCATAAATGCAAAATGTAGAGTGTAAATAAATCCATGATTCAAAGTTTGTAGAGTTGACATCCTGGAGATTCAATCCATGAGGGGTAAAAAAGGATCGCAGATCCAAAGTATGATTCATAAATTGAAGTACGATAGCTGACAGAGCATATAGAATATCCAAATTATAATGCATTGTACAAATCGTAAATCCAATATACTATCCATAACTGTGAGCTGGGCAGATCAAAATTCATATGGTCTTGGGGTTTTGACCTTAGTTCAAATAGGATTTTAGTCTTTTTTCTAGAGAGTTTGAACATTCCAGTGGCCCCCTATAATTAAAGCTATTTTTAAAGATCTAATTTCATACTTTCAAATTCTCTCTCATCTATTCAATTGTAAGTTGATTATATTTAATTCTATGCTTTCTTTTTCTTCTTTGTCTCTATGCATGAGCAGCTAAATTCTCATCTAGGGGTGTGATCCCAATTGAGTTGTGAACCTTATTGATCTTAATTAGGATGAATTTATAATGGGCTTTCAAATATTTGATTTATCTTTGATTTATGAGTTGAAATTGGTAGTTGCAAACATCAATTCATACCAAATTGCTACAATTGTGCTTGAAAGAGCCAATTAGAGTTTGGGTAGCATCAATCAATAATAACCCAAGGAATAACCATTTCTTAATAGATTGTCTTAGAAATTGGTTCAAATCTAACTAAAAAATTATAATTGGTTTGTTTTGGGTTCTTGTCAATTTGAAAGATTTGATTAAGATAAACATTGCTTGGTTATTGAAAGGCATCAAGTGATTGCTTAGTGATTGTTTAAATATTGAAAGGAGCCCATTATGATGAACCTAATTGAGTAATCTAGGTGGATCAACCCTACGCGGGGACACATCCCTAGTTCTACTTCTCATTGATTTATCCTTTTTGCATTTAGATCTAGATCTTAAAGCAGCCAATCATATAGTTTCTCACTTTGTTGATTTTACCAATACTAAGTCCTTTTGGATACAACCTCGGCTATTTGTTGGTTAAATTATATCACTATCAATTGTGCACACATTCTTAAAGAGAGGTGGATTTGGGTTATACTAGTTTTGTCGTCGTTGTTTCGAGAACTTAGAAAATTGGTTCTACTAAGTGAAAGATATTTTGATTTGTGTTTTGGTCTACTCTATCACACTTACTTTGCTTTGATTAGTGAAACATGTGTCAAAATAGCAGCTCTTCCACTAGGTGAAGTGGAAAACATCTTTTAAGGAGGTCAACAATGACGTCGACTATACAAATGCAATAGTACCTCCAAGAGTGAATGCACCCACATTCAAAATAGATGAGAGAATTTAAAATATGCTAAAGGCAGAGGGTCAATTTTACAATTCAACCGAAAAAGACCCCCACTAACATTTAAAGAATTTCTTGGAGGTATGCAATATGCACAAACAAAGCAATGTGTCTGATTATGCCATCCGCTTGAGAGTGTTCAAGAATACACTAGTGGGGGAAGCTCATGATTGGTTACCTTATCACCCTCTAATTCCATTCACACTTCAATGGAGCTACTCAATGTGTTCCTTAAAAGGTGGTTTCTTCTGAGTAGAAAGACGAAACAACATGACAAGATTTTCTATTTTTACTAACTGCTGGGGGATAATCGCTTGAAACTTAGGAATGTTTCGAGAAATAGTTCTTAGGGCTCCCTCCCATGGGTTCCCTAAGAACATACTTCTTGAGAAGTTCTATACTGGATTGGATCCATTCACTCAGTCGATGGCAAACAATGTGGCGAGGGGATGCTTTATGGACAAGACATATAACCATATTGCCACCATTCTTGATAGGATTATAAAGCATAATCAAGCATGGCATGCCAGTGATCAAAGTCTGGGCATACATGTTGGTTCCCCATCCATGACTCATTTGATGAAAGAGAACCAAGAACATGATCAACTTATGACAGCCATGACCACAAATATTACATTGCTTACAAAGAAGTTGACATAGAATAAACTTAAAAAATGAATGTGGTTGATTGAGTAAAACTTGTTCCTCCTCTATATGGGCATGAATTCCCTCCAGTATGTCAAAGTCAACAATATCAAGAACAACTTCTGCTGCAATTTAAGGATGCTAACTACATACACAATGTACCGGGAGGATATTCAAGGAAAAACTATCAACAACCAAGTCAAAGGTATCTATCTTCAAAGTATTAAAGTCAATGGAGACCTAAACTGCAAGGCCAGCATCATTATTATGATAGAAATAATTATGGAGGTTCGCGTCAAGGTTGGCATAGTAGAGATTTCGAGAATAGAAGCTCCAACCCCTATGTTCCACCGAGGGGCCCATCCTCTAATTCTCAAAATTGGAGGGAAGGACCATCTCAAGACCATGGAGGCTCAAAGATTTAAGGCATGTTGTAGAAATTTATCCATAATCAAGAAAATTCAGATGCATGCTTGAAAAGCTTAACCGAAGTTGTTAGCTCCCATACGGCTTCGATGTAAAAGATAGAGCAACAAATGAGAGACCTTTCTAGAGAGTAAAACCCAAAGCGAAAAGGGCCAACTTCCAAGTGATACAATTGTGAATCCCAATGAAATTGGAGGAAGGCCCCAATGCTCATTGTATGGCGATTGTGACTCGTAGTGCCAAGTTGTTAAAGTTGGGTGTCGATAATCACTATGTGAAATGTTGATGAAGGCAGTGTGAAGGAGTGCAAGATTTATAATGATGTTATGGTAAAGCCTAATGTTGATGTTGAAATTGAAGATGTTATGGTGGGATTGAAAGGCAAGGAGATGGTTAACGACAAAGTGGTCAACATTGCTAAATCCTTTTTAAAAACTCTTTCTCCCCCAAAAATGAATAAACTTTTCTGCCCAATTTGCATTAGAAAAAATTTGTGAGTTATTAGTAAAATTATAAATTAATTACTCTAATGGAAAGGAAGACAATGATAGAAATTTATGCTAGGTACGAAAATGAAATGGGGTCTTTGTTTTCTCAAAAATCAATCAGGGGATGTTGTACTCGTATAAAGGCATGGAGAGAAGAACATTTGGGGTTTTATTAGAAAAATTGGGATTTTATTCCCTAAAATACAATCATAAGATGTGGTACTCTGTGAAACCATGGAAAATAGATAGGGTTTTTGTTCTCCAAATGCAACAAGGAGATGTCGTATCCTGTGAAGGCATGAAAAAGAAAATATGGAGGTTTTGCCTTAAAATACAATTGAGGGATGTCTTTGTAACAAGTGATGTATTTTAATCAATTTAATCATTAAGTTTCAGATGTAGGAGTCTAGTTTTATTACTACACATTGTATGTCGAGAAAGGTGAGGGGTAGGAATGGCATGCAAAACATTGCATGAAAGGGAAAAATGCCTAGAATCCAGAAAGCAAGCCTGATGCGATGCAGGCGTGGTAGTGCCAGTGCATTGCGCAATATATACATATATAAAAAATTGTTAGGTCAGTCTTTAGATTATTTTCCACAAATCCAAGTTGAAACACCCTCAATTTCTCTACATAATATCATAGTTCCTTGTTGATTTGAGGTAGAGTTGATCATCCGAACTTAAATCAAGGTTAGAATGTTGAATCTTTTGACTAGTTCGTGTTGTTTCCATTTTTTTATTCTATATATGGTTGTTTCATAGAGGTCTCTTTGTGGATATTCTTTCTCCTCTGATTTCCATCTATGTATTGAAGGTAAGTATTCATAGAGCCTTGTTTGATTCATGTTTAGAGTTTCAGAAGTTAATTCCATAGTTTTCTTTTCAATATCATATTTATATGTTATTTTCCTTACTATTTAGTGGTCGGTCGTTGCCTGGCATTGGGCAGCTATTTTGTGGCAGTATCTTGGTGGATAGGAGAGAGGTTTCTAGTTAGCTTTGTATTGTCGAGAAGAAGGTATGTTAAGGGTTATCCATTTCCTTTTGGACATGTTTTTCATCAACTTTTGATTCATTATATTATCATGCTTTATGTCTTTCTGTAGTGCTTTATTATCCTCTTGTTGAATATGTTGTCATGTTATGTTGTATCGAGGATAATTATTGGAGGTGTAGCTCAGTGTCGAGTATGGTTACATGTGTCAATGGTTTGTATAAAGAATATGATTCTAGCATCGATTGTGCAAATTGGGTGATAGAGATATATCATGTTATTATGGTTTGGTTATGATGCATGTACCAGTAAGGCCATGAAAGCTTCTGGAAGGGTAAAGCCTATGGCTACGGGGGAACATATAAGGCCATGTGAAATTTCAGCAAGGTCAAGCTTGCTATGTTGATAGCTAGTAAGGTTGTGAGAGTTTCTGATATGGCTGAATCTTGTGTTGTATTTTTCATCATATTGCATTCATATAGTTTGTATACTCTGGTCAGTTGTATATTGGATATTTGACGCAGATTGTGGTCAAGGTTATTGTTGTTGTTGTGAGGCCCAGAGCAAGGGTAGGTAAGGGTGTTTGAACTAACATAATTATTACGTAGGTGGTGGTTGGTATGTTGGTATTTATTTTATTTTATTTTTGTAATAGTGTCTCTATGGTTTCTAATTGCCTTAAATACTCAGTACATTCTCCGTTTTGATGCCCTGAGCCTGGGGGCACGCATACATGCCTGCAGGTGTTGATCAGTAAGTAGCTCGTAATCATCATAGTTGAGTGAGTGCCATCTTGTTGGTAAGTGTTCGGCTGTTTGGAATAACTACACGCAAGTGTACGTGGTCGAACAAGTAGTAAAGTGGCTCAAGTAAGCCAAGTATCGATCCCACAGGGACTGGACTAAGGTATCAATCTAATCAAGTGTCAATAAACTTTAACTCTAAACTGCAGACAACAGTGTGAAGAAGATTTTGTTATTTTGTTTCCTAATTTTATACTAAGTCTAAAACGAATATACAATTTGAGTCTGAACTATAAGTATGAGCATGCTAAGGCTAAAATGAACATGTAGAGAAATAAATTATCGATACAATTTGATTAATCTTTCCTCCGGTTGCTAGTCCAGAATTATTGCCTATAGATTAAAACTCTCGTATTTAACCCAACTTAAGAATCATGAACCTTCCACCTACATCTCTGTGATAAAAAGAAATTCATGTTCTAGCCATACAAAACCGATTCCTTAATTGACTAATACGACTTTCAGGTATATCTCTATCCTGAAGGTAACTCAATTCTCAATTTTCCCAAACTAAGAAAAGATCATATCCTATCAATTCACAACTTTCCAATTTCTTGCTCTCTCGAGTGAAACCGGACTTTTTAGATATACATTAACGTTGGCCACACATTAATACAGTAAGAACAAGAATCAATAGAACAACCATAGAAGAAAAGATGAAAAACCAATTTATCAATAATTATATTTTAATACAAATGTTCTTAACCTCAGCAAGAAGGGAATTTAGCCACTCATTTGTGGATTAAACATCGTTAAATGAGTGTTAATCATACAAACAATTGAAATAAAGAAGAAGGAGATAGAGAAAAACCCTAAGATTTTCGTCCCCTCAACTACCTGTAACCCACGTTCTTGCTCCACCCAGTCAGAATAATTAAAAATGAACCTAAGTGTTCTATTTATACTAGTGGGATTTTTTCCCTAAATAACAAGCAACGTGTCACGGAGTGCATCGCGGAGCACTGCCTCCATGACACGCCACCAACGCAGACCCTCACTAGAATTCGGTCATCCAGGTATTAAATCCCAACGTGGAACGGCGTGCAACGCGGGGCTAGGCCAACGCGCACCTTCACTGGAATTTGGCTTATTTTCAGCATCCGGGCAGAATGCATCCGTGATGGCAGCGTGACACGGCTCCATCGCGGAGCCCCTTTAATTCGTGCTTTCCTTGTGCTTTTTCCTTGCTAGCTTCCGAGTCCAATCCCAATTTCTCCCAACATGCATCTTAGCTTCGTAAAATTATATTTTTCTTGCAAAACAACGCTAATCATGTTGGTTAGTATAAATTCACATTTTATTACAATTCACATGAGAATGTACAAACATCGATAGATAAACAAGACAAAATGACACATTTGAGTATCACTTGGGCATATAAATCTGCCCAAGATCACTTACCCCACACTTAAATCCTTGTTCGTCCCCGAACAATAATCTTACACCTCATGCGATTGACACCCAATCCTGGCTACTTTGGCTCGACAATTCAAGCTACGGTTATACCGATTATTTAATATAGTAAATCATCAAGAAAACATGCATAGTCTTATCAATACAATGACCTTCAACACGTTAAGACCTCCTAGACTCAAGAATTGACTCTCGATATCGGCAAACTTATGCAAATCAGTTGATCAAGACATCCGACACGAAATTCAATCTCTCGTCGAGCATGTGCCCTCACAACACAAGAGAATTTTCCCCTTTTTAATCACATGAACTCAAAGACATTACATGCAGGGGCATATAAACACGACTTCGCTCTCTCTCCCAAACGAATTCACATGCATCATGTCATGAACCATAGGCTTGCCTTTAGTGTATTACTCCACTAATATAAGGACGCGTGATGTAAGATCATGTAGGACTTAACGGGTTGTAATGTAAGCTACAGAACTAGCAAATACTGGGCTAACCAATAATAACAACTAGCCTCCTTATGCGCTTTTTCAATACATCCCATCAACCTTATGGGCATTGTTTCTTCCTTCATCCTCCCATTCTTGAAGTCTGTCTTTATTTTTGTTCTCATATCTTTAAGCACACTCGACTTAATAATAAAGATTAGTTATACGTCTTCATTATATTTACTTTATAGAGAGTGCACCTTTAACCTTTTCTTTCCTTTCATCACTTTGCTTTTTCTTTTCTTTTCACAATTCTCACTCCCTGACACTGTGGGAAAATTATTTTTTTTCTTGAGCGCGTAAGGGTTTTGGATCAAATTCACGGATAATGAAAAGAAGGGCTTAAGCTCGGTTTTACACCTTTTTGACAAAAGAAAAAAATAGGCTAAAGGCTCAATGGGCTAACTAGGATGTACATTCAAGGTAGGTACGATAATGGAAAAAAAAGAAAACTTTCGGTTAAATCAAAGAAATGCCTACATCCTTTCCTACAACACACATCCTTCATTTCATTTCGTACACACACCAAGCAAGTTCTAGACACTTCACAATAGCATGGAAGAATCGAAACCTCACCACACACTCATTGCACATGCTCAACTCAAGACATATTCACAGACTCTTCAATCAGCTAATTACAAGAATTCAAACATTAAGCCTCAATCACACCGAATCGAACTCTATGGCCTAGGTATCTCAACATATTTACAAAGTTGCATGCTTTCATACGAATCACCTTTGCATTTTAAATATCATGTACAACACACGACAAGAATTTCGCAACCATAAAGTAAAAACACGTTTGGGATACAAGCGAACAAAAGAAAAAATTAAAAGACAAAAACTACTCCTATCGACTACATTTCCCTTAAGACGGTCGTCATCCATCCATCATAGGGAACGATCACTAATTACGACTTTAGTTTAATGGGACTATTCTCGGTAAAAGAACTGAAAACAAACACTGAGAAACCCAATCATAAAAATAATTAAACGAAAAAGAAATAAAAATATATTTAAAAAATTTTAAAAATATCAATGACTTCGATAAAAAAATATTTACACAACCAGCTAACAACATTCAACAGCTTCACACAACTTCACATTAACTACAATACAGAACATACACAAAAATCACAGGGTCACAAATTTAGCACAACAACAGAATAGAAACATAAATAAAAACAAAACAACCAGCACCTAACTACTCCCACCCCACACTTAAATCGAACACTATCCCCAGTGTTCATAAAATTTAGCATAGCACAAAAGTGGTTGGTGAAACTCCCTGATCAATCGAAGTATTCAACTTCTTTGTCAGGTGCTGCTGCCTCGTCTCCCATGTCTGAATCACCCCCGTCGTCCTCCTCTGACTCAATATCAGAGTCGTCGCGACGTGTCTCCTCATCTGTGGGGACATCATCATCAGTGGGCTCCACAAAAGCTGGCCCCACTCGGCATAGAGCCCTAGCATTTTTGCCAAAAGGGTAGTCTAGCTCGAGCTGCCACAGCTCATCTTCTGTTGCCGGCCTCCCGCCTATGCGCAGCTGGAGCATCTGTATCCCGAACATGCAGGCCATGTACTGATCATCCCGAGCATGTCGCTCAGCTAGTGTAAGAACTGGACCGTGAGTGGTGTCGGGTGCCTTAGTTTTGGTGACGTCTAAGGCCCGCCTCTCTATCTCCGGGATGTAGTCAAGGGCCTCCTCCTCAACATCTAGGCCCCTCAGGAACGTGGTCAGTAAACCACCAAACCCATACCTGTGCCCTTGATGCAAACGGGATCTCTTCATGGCGGAGATAATCACCGCCCCAACATTGATCTCCAGCCCTTTCATCAAGGCATAAACCAAGCACACACGATCCTGGGTGACATCTATCATATGCACCCCCGGGATCAGGCAGGAACAAACAATTTTAAGCCATATCCTGGCTTCCCTATTCATCTGTGAGTAGGGAAATGTCTGATGGTAGCCTCTCTCCTTATGCCTGCTCCACCGTGCTGTAGACCGGGCTCCACACAGAGTGCGTCTGATGTCCGCATATGGTGGAGTGTATTCAGCTGCCGGAGTACATGGGCGTCTGTGTCCCGCGCCCCCAAGATGGCATTAAGGTGATGGGGCTCAAAAGTGACTACCTGCCCCCTTATCTTTATGGCGTGACTTCTGAGTGTCGGGTTCCATTTGGCGTAGAACTCCTGAATCAGGTGAAGATTGCACTCCTTGGGCTCTTCAAAGATGAAGTTCAGCCCGACTGCATCAATCTTGTGGACAATTCTGGGGAATTCTTGTGCCAACGGTTCCCTAGCAATGTGCTCCTCGGGGAAGTATTTGCTTTCCTTATGCTTTGTGTACCATTTCTTCCCTTCCTCTGTCACCCATCGGGATCCGTATTAACGACGTTGTCCGTGCGGAACCGCTGGTGCTGCTGGGATTGCTATTCCCAGTCTAATTCTTTTCCTTCCAGCGCCCGATGTAGATACGCCCTTTCCTTTATCTTTCCTGCTTGCCATTGTTCCTGTCAAATCAAGCAGACAGTCCCAATGTTATTCAAATTAAAATTAGCTTCGACTAAGGTTGGGTTAAGCTAGGCCACCCCACACTTACTCTTTAGCCACAATCACAACATTACGGCAAAACAATTCTCACTTCCCAATTTACAACAAGAAACAACAACATGCCTTGTGCATTCAGAGAATTCGATGGAATATATTTTACGTACTACTCAGACTTTGTACAGTTATTCAACATATGGCCATCAATACCATTTCATCCCATAGCACTTAGCACAGAAAAACTCTTAACACAACCTATGCAACCCACCAAGTTCTCTTCAATTCACAATTTCATTCTGCCAAAAATCCATCGTTTACTTAGCATATTCATAACAAGCACAACATAATTCACCTTACCCAACATGAACAACCCAATCATTTTCAAATTTTCAACCAAATTTAGCTTCTTCCTATTCAAATTCCAACCCTAGCTACCAATTTCGCACAAATTCAATCAAACATGTATTTATCGAGTTCATACAATCATAACGATACTACGAACATCAATAAACAATAACTTAAATGAATTCATGCTCAATTTACACTTAGGGCACTCTTTAGTTACCTCACATGCTCAAAAATTGATAATTTCGGCCAAAATTGAGGTTAAGTTCAAGAACATACCTTTAATTCGTTGAACTTGAAGAAAAGTTGAAGAAAATTTGATCCTAGGTCCGTGTCACGTTGGGGGAGGGGGGATTTTGGGTTGTTTGTCGCGGAGGGGAGTGAAAAAATGGGAAATATTGGGTGTTTTCGAGGTTTAAAAGAAGGTTTTTTGCGCGGGTCACCCAGCGACCCGGTGTGACCCATCGCGAATAACACTTCAATGTGTCACGGAGGTTAACGCGGAGCACACCCTCCATGACATGGAGCCATTGTGCAGGGGTTCTGGAATTTGTAAAAAATTCCAAAACACCTTCAACGTGTCATGGAGGGTAACGCGGAGGCCCTCCTCCGTGACACGGAGCCATCGTGCAGGCTCACTGTTTTGCCACTTTTTATTATTTTTCTCACCTCAATTTTTCCTTTGCGATCCTTTGCATTTTTACCGTCCGTTCAACCTGAAATTCATCTCACAACAAGAAATTGGTTAGAATTTATAGGTTTCACATAAAATACAATTTTTTTGTTTTTATTTTTATTTTTATCATTTTTTTTCTTTTTCTTTTTTTTTTTCTTCTACGAAATCTATTCCAATATTACAAAAATTCCACGGGTTGCCTCCGGTGCAGCGCCTAGTTTACCGTCGCGGCTCGACATCATTGAAGCTCAGTCATCCTCTAGGGTGACGGATGTCTTCTCTCGACTACCGTCCTCACCCCAGTAATGCTTACATCGCTGCCCATTGACTAAGAACGTGGCACTTCGATCTTCTTGCCACAACTCTACTGCCCCATGCGGGGTCATTCTCACTACCTCAAATGGCCCTGACCATTTGGACCGCAGTTTCCCTGGAAACAGCTTCAATCTTGAATTGAAGAGCAATACTTTCTGCCCCAGCTCAAAAATACGATGCACCACATGCTTGTCATGCCACCTCTTTGTTTTTTCTTTGTAGTACTTGGCACTCTCATAAGCATGACAACGAAACTCTTCAAGTTCGCTTAGTTGCATTAGCCTCTTCTTGCCCGCTAGCTCTAAGTCCATATTCAATTTCTTCACAGCCCAGAAGGCTCGGTGCTCTAGCTCCACTGGCAGATGACACGCTTTACCATAGACCAATCGATATGGAAAAGTTCCAATCGGTGTCTTGTAAGCAGTTCTGTATGCCCACAACGCATCATCAAGTTTGCTTGACCAATCATTACGTTGTGCATTCACTATTTTTTGGAGAATCTGCTTCACTTCTCTATTCGACACCTCCACTTGCCCACTAGTTTGGGGGTGATATGCTGTTGCCACCTTGTGGCGCACCCCATACTTGGCTAGTAGCTTCTTGAAACTTGCATTTACGAAATGAGCCCCTCCATCACTGATAATGGCTCGGGGTGTCCCGAACCTAGTGAGAATGTGTTTTTTCACAAATTTTGTTACCACCTTGTTGTCATTCCTGGGGCAAGCTATTTGCTTCAACCCACTTTGATACATAATCAACTGCCACCAAGATGTAACGATTACCAAATGACGGTGGGAACAGGCCCATGAAATCTATGCCCCATACATCAAAGGTCTCCACTTCCAGTACATCCTGCAGCGACATCTCTTGCCTTCTACCAATTGTGCCTATCGCACATTTTGACGTATGCCATAGAGTCTCTGAACAGTGTAGGCCAAAAGAAACCTGACTGTAGAACCTTGTGCACTGTCCGCTCGCCTCCATGGTGACCCCCATACAACGAAGAGTGACAACTCCTCAACACCTCTGCAATCTGGCACTCCGGGATGCATCTTCTCATCACCTGATCCGGTCCCTGTTTAAATAAGTATGGCTCATCCCAAATAAAATACCGGCAATCATGCCTCAATTTTTTTCTCTGCTGAATTGTAATCTCAGGTGGATAGACTCCACTCACTAGCAAGTTGACTATGTCTGCGTACTAGGGAACTTCAGCTTCCCCTATTGCCAAGAGCTGCTCATCCGGAAACTCCTCATTGATGTTATCACCTTCCTTCACATGCAACCGGCTTTCCAATCGCGATAAGTGATCTGCCACCTGATTTTTGCTCCCCTTTCTGTCCTTAATTTTGAGGTCAAACTCTTGGAACAACAGGATCCATCTGATCAGCCTGGGCTTTGCATCCTTCTTGTTAAATTGCTGCATGATCGGTATACACCACTACTCTCGAACCCACCAAATAGGACCTGAATTTATCAAATGCAAACACCAATGCTAGCATTCTCCTTCTCTGTGACTGTATAATTACTTTGGGCAGTGTTCAGTGTTTTGCTTGCATAATGAATAGAATGAAAGATTCTATTTTTCCTCTGCCCCAATATAGCTCCCACAACCACATCACTTGCATCACACATCAATTCAAATGGTTGTTCCCAATCTGGAGAAATAAGGATAGGTGCTTCTATCAATTTCTGCTTCAACTCCTCGAATGTTTTAACACACTCATCATCCAACTCAAACTTCACCTCTTTTTCTAACAATCTGCATAGTGGTCTAGAAATTTTTGAGAAGTTTCTGATGAACCGTCTGTAGAACCCTGCATGCCTAAGAAAGCTGCAAACACCTTTCATCGACACAGGTGGTGGTAACTTCTCAATAACCTCAATCTTAGCACGATCGACCTCCAGACCCTTGCAAGACACTTTATGTCCAAGGACGATACCTTCCTTGACTAAGAAATGGCATTTCTCCCAGTTGAGTACAAGGTTGGATTCTTCGCAGCGAGCCAGCACCCTGTCAAGATTCTGCAAACAAGTAGCAAACGAATTACAGAAAACAGAAAAATCATCCATAAATACCTCAACAAAATCCTCCACCATGTCATGGAAAATAGCTATCATGCATCTCTGGAATGTGCGGGTGCATTACATAACCCAAATGGCATCCGCCTAAAAGCATATGTCCCATAAGGACAGGTAAAAGTAGTCTTCTCTTGATCCTCCGGTGCTATGGCTATTTGGTTATAGCCAGAGTACCCATCAAGGAAACAATAATATTCCTGTCCAGCCAACCTGTCTAATATCTGATCAATGAATGGGATAGGATAATGATCTTTCCTTGTGGCTTCATTAAGCTTTCTATAGTCCATGCAAATCCGTCAGCCTATGACGGTTTGTGTAGGAATCAACTCATTTTTTTCATTGGTGACCATGGTCATCCCTCCTTTCTTTGGAACGCACTGAACGGGGCTGACCCATTCACTGTCCGAGATAGGGTAGACCACACCTGCATCAAGCCACTTAATTATTTTTTTCCTAACCACATCCTTCATTGCTGGATTTAACCTTCGCTGAGGCTGAACAATTGGCTTTGCTCCTGTCTCGATGAAAATCCTGTGTGTGCAAAAAGCTGGATTGATACCCTGAATATCTGACATTTGCCAACCCATTGCTTTCTTCCTTTTTCTGAGGACACCCAATGCTTCCTTCTCCTGTGCCTCCATCAATCCTGCGGAGATGATGACCGGCAAATTCTCATCTTCCCCCAAAAAGACATATTTTAAATGGGGAGGCAATTCTTTCAATTCCAGCTTTGGTGCTTCCTCAATAGATGGTTTCGGCAAGGGTTCCAGAGACCTCATTAGAGACTGAAATTCCTGTTTCCTAGGATGTCGTTGTGACTCATTCAGCATTTGTACCACCTCATAAGCATCTCTATCTCCGAAATGATCAGAGTTCATCAACACTCTTTTAAGTGGGTCTTGAGATTCAACAATCTGACGAATTTCTTCTTGATCAAACACACTAATTGCTGAAAGCTCCTCATGTATGGCCGGCAGCTTCATGGCCTTAAATACATCAAATACCTCAACTTTGTCGTGTGCCCGCATAGTTAGCTGCCCTGCTGCTACATCAATAAGTGTTTTCCCGGTCGCCAAGGAAGGACGTCCTAAAATAAATGGGACTTCCGCGTCTGGCTCAAAATCCTGCACGACGAAGTCTACCGGGAAGATAAGGGAGCCCACTTGCACCAGCACGTCTTCCACAATGCCATCAGGTCTGGCTAAGGAATGATCCGCTAGTTGCAAGATCACTATTGTTGGTCCAGGACTCCCTAAGCCCAACTTCTTGAATACCGATGTCGGCATCAAGTTAATGCTCGCTCCTAAATCACATAATCCGCGAGCTCGGATACTCTGCCCAATTGTAATATGAATTGTAAAGCTCCCAGGGTCCTTGAGCTTTTTGGGCAACCTATTTTGTATCCGTGAAGTGCACTCCTCCGTAAGCGCCACCGTAGCGTACTCCGTCAACCTACTTTTATTCGTCACGATGTCCTTGATATATTTTGCGTACTTCGGCACTCCCTGCAAAACATCAACAAGAGGTAAATTAATGTGTACCTGTTTAAGCACCTCCATGAACTTTTTGAAACACGCTTCCTCCTTGTGTTTCCTTAATCTTTGAGGGAATGGGGGTGGTGGTCTTTCTGGTTCATCTTTCTTCTCCTTCCCCCTATCATCATTGTGCTCCCTCTCCTTCTCCACTGCTCCCGACTGCTGTGGTGGTCTTTCTGGTTCCACCTCCTTGAGTTGCAAACCACTCCTCGTGGTCACTGCATTTACTTGCTTGGGGTTGGGGTCAGTGTCACTTGGAAGTCCTCCTCTCAGCCTGGTGTTTTGAGCTCCAGCAAATTGCCCAAACTGGTACTCTAGCGCCTTTGTAGCTAACTGATTGTTCTTTACATCGGCTGCCAATTTCACGTAATCAGCCTGCAATTGAACTTGGTTAGCTATCATTGTCTTGAACATCTCCTCAATGTTGGGTGATGGTGGTGGAGGAGGTGCATTGTTTCTTCTGTATTGCGACTGATAGTTCTGCTGCCCTCCTTGATTTCTCTGCGCCCCCTGACTTGAACTTTGCCCTTGATGATTGTTGCTACCCCAAGAGAAATTCGGGTGATTCCTCCAGTTGGAATTATAGCTGTTGCCATACTGTAGGTGGTTATTTCTCTGTACATTACCAACAAAGTTCACAGAATCAGGATTTGCTCCGCAACACTCAGCTAAGTGTTCATTACTCCTGCACACTTCACACCAAATCTGCTGCACTACATTCACTGGGGCTTGAGATTGGTTCATGCTCATGTTACTGAAGTGGGTGTTGAGTTGATTCTATAACGCAGCTATCTGTGCAGCAATAGCTGTAAAACCATCCACTTCTAAGATTCCTGTTGCTTTCCTTGTTCCTCCTCTTGACGAGTCCGCATTCCACTCCGGATTCCCCTGCGAAATACGATTTAACAAGGTATACAGCTCCTCATAAGTCTTCTCTAATGCTTGTCCCCCAGCTACTGAGTCTAGCAAGATTTTTGTGTGGGGTGCCAAACCCTCTATGAAAGTATGCACCAGCACATCATTGGATTGGTGATGATAAGGACAATCCCACAACTTAGATTTGAATCTCTCCCAGGCCTGATACAGATTCTCTCCCTCTCTCTGTTTAAAACTTAGAATTTGACTTCTAAGTCTTGCTGTTTTACCGGATGGAAAGAACTGTATCAAGAATTTCTTTGCAAGATCATCCCACGTGGTGATGGAATTAGGTGGCTCAGCTTTCAACCACCTCTTAGCTTCTCCCAAAAGTGAAAATGGGAACAATGTAAGCCTGACATAATCTGATGACACTCCAGCGGGGATGTAAGTGTCACTTATCTCCAAAAAATTTTGGAGATGTTGTTGTGGATCCTCATGAGGGAGACCTGTGAACTGCCCGCTGGTGTGCAGCAATTGCACCATGTTCTGTTTAAGCTCGAACCTCCCTCCTGGCTCAGGTTTGCAGATGCTAGATGTGACATTGTAAGCATATGGGATTGCCACCTCGCGAACCGGCCTAGCTGCCATTTCCTCGGGCACTAACATTGCCCTTACAACTGGTGGATTTTGTTGTTGCTCCAGGATTGTTTGTCTGAGCAACTGCAATTTTTTCTCTAGAGCTTCTCTCCTTTGACGATGGAATTGTCTTTCCGGCTCTAAAGATGAGTCCACCGGCTCTAAAGATGAGTCCACCAGCTCCTTGTCTCTTGCCAGTGTTCAACAGAAATTAGTATCTGCAAAATACAGGCTAAGACCAAGTTGTCAACACTAAGAGGAAATAGTAAACTAACACTTAAGAAAATTTTACCAATTGCCAGTCCCCGGCAACGGCGCCAAAAACTTGTTCGGTTGTTTGGAATAACTACACGCAAGTGTACCTGGTCGAACAAGTAGTAAAGTGGCTCAAGTAAGCCAAGTATCGATCCCACAAGGACTGGACTAAGGTATCAATCTAATCAAGTGTCAATAAACTTTAACTCTAAACTGCAGACAACAGTGTGAAGAAGATTTTGATATTTTGTTTCCTAATTTTATACTAAGTCTAAAACGAATATACAATTTGAGTCTGAACTATAAGTATGAGCATGCTGAGGCTAAAATGAACATGTAGAGAAATAAATTATCGATACAATTTGATTAATCTTTCCTCAGGTTGCTAGTCAAGAATTATTGCCTATGGATTAAAACTCTCATATTTAACCCAACTTAAGAATCATGAACCTTCCACCTACATCTCTGTGATAAAAAGAAATTCATGTTCTAGCCATACAAAACTGATTCCTTAATTAACTAATACGACTTTCAGGTATATCTCTATCCTGAAGGTAAATCAATTCTCAATTTTCCCAAACTAAGAAAAGATCATATCCTATCAATTCACAACTTTCCAATTTCTTGCTCTCTCGAGTGAAACCGGACTTTTTAGATATACATTAACGTTGGCCACACATTAATGCAGTAAGAACAAGAATTAATAGAACAACCATGGAAGGAAAGATGAAAAACCAATTTATCAATAATTACATTTCAATACAATTGTTCTTAACCTCAGCAAGAAGGGAATTTAGCCACTCATTTGTGGATTAAACATCGTTAAATGAGTGTTAATCATACAAACAATTGAAATAAAGAAGAAGGAGATAGAGAAAAACCCTGAGATCTTCGTCCCCTCAACTGCCTGTAACCCACATTCTTGCTCCACCCAGTCAGAACAATTAAAAATGAACCTAAGTGTTCTATTTATACTAGTGGGAATTTTTTCCGGAATAACAAGCAACGTATCATGGAGTGCATCGCAGAGCACTGCCTCCGTGACACGCCACCAATGCGGACCCTCACTGGACTCCGATTGTCCAGGTATTAAAGCCCAATGTGGCACGGTGTGCAACGCGGGGCTAGGCCAACGTGCCACGGCCCCAACGCGCACCTTCACTGGAATTTGGCTTATTTTTAGCATCCAGGCAGAATGCATCCACGATGGTAGCGTGACACGGCTCCATCGCGGAGCCCCTTTAATTCGTGCTTTCCTTGTGCTTTTTCCTTGCTAGCTTCCGAGTCCAATCCCGATTACTCCCAACATGCATCTTAGCTTCGTAAAATTATATTTTTCCTGCAAAACAACGCTAATCATGTTGGTTAGTATAAATTCACATTTTATTACAATTCACATGAGAATGTACAAACATCGATAGAAAAACAAGACAAAATTATACATTTGAGTATCACTTGGGCATATAAATCTGCCCAAGATCAGTAAGCTCCATGCCATCTGGAGTTACCTGTAGATTTTTTTTTTTTTTTGTGTACATATAACTTTGATGGTATGTCAAGGCCCTATCTTGATCATATAACATTGTTGTACTTTTAGAGGCTCGTAGTCTTATGTTGTGTGTTGTAGTGTTTGGTATGGGTCTTGATGACCCTTTCTTGTATACCTGTAGTTCCAGACTTTGGCCTTATTGGCCTATTATATATGTTTATATTTTGGGCCAACTTCCGATCCAGTATTATATAAGACATTATTGGTTCAGCTAATTTTTCTTTCTTATAGTTGTAAATTGGATGTTGGTGTCGAGCATCATCAAATCATGCTTGTGTTGGTTGTGTTGTTAGGATATTGCAGGGTTCACTTGATCAAGTGAGGCACCAAATGCCAATCACACCTCCCTGGGTTTTGGGGAGTGAAAGACTTTGTATCAGAGCATGGTCGTATCCTGGGGAGTCTGTGAGTTGTGTTTAGTAAAGTCATATTTATGGGGCGTTGCACAACGTATTTATAATCATGAGGCTACAGGGCATCTAGGATTATTATCCTTCCTTACTGATCAAAATCGTGTGGTAAGTCTGATGTCATAGGAGTTGGATCTTGACTTATGTTTGCTAATTTATGCAGAGAATTTCATTGACTTGAAGAACTGCAATCAACTACCGGCTAGATGTGGTTACCTGTGAGGGTACAATTAGGGTGCGGCTATTAAAACTTACTGTTCAGACCCGAGTTCACACTCTAGACATGACACGATACTTAGAATCAAAAGTAACCCCAAGCAAACCCTGGTAGAGAAAATTATACTAAAAATTGATCTACTAAAAATAATTATAAAAGAGTAGAAGCTAATAACAGAAATAAACGATATTGAATAATGAACAATATTGAATAAAATCTGAAATTCCAAGCTGAAACTATAATCATTGTCTGAGAGCCTTCTAAAAATGAACTGAAGAGTTGCTGGGACAAACCCCCAACTAACTCGAAAGTCTGAAACTAAAACTGAAATGACTAGTACTGAAGATTGTCAGGACCCGAACGTAGACCTGGATCGCAACATGGGACAAGGAGCCCGAGAGACTCCAAATCGACCCATGGCGTGAGCATACATCTAACTCAATCGATAAAGAGAATACTCAATGTAATAACATAGAGGAAGCATAACCATGACATACATAGAAAGGCGGAACATACTTCATACATAACAGCTGAATACTACACATAGTCTGAAAGCCTCTAACATAATAGATGGGTTGATGGGACAACACCCCCAACTAACTCGGTAAGTCTAGAAAACTGAACATGAGAAGATGACTGATATCAAACTGGCCCTCAGAGAATGAGGACTCACCAAAGAGCTGGATGCTAATCTCCAAGATGAACTACTGACGGTGTTGGGTCTGAAGATCGAAGCCTATATCATGAAACGATACAGCATAGAGTATGTAGTCAGTACGTTGAATATACTGAGTATGCAAGGAAATTAAAATGGACATTTAAAATACATAAAAGTGCGTAAGAGTAGGACAACATGCTCATAACATAATCTCATAGTGTAATATAAGGCTCAAGGTTTTCAAAGCATTCGTAATTTAACCATATGAGTAATCATAAGAGAATAAATTTATTTAACATGACTTGAATCAAAACCATATGAACACAATCATGCATAAATCATGAGGAACAATAAGAGATTCTTATAACCTATATATCCCATATGAGCACACACGGAGCCCGACCTGTAAATCCCTAGTGGGGAGGGTGTTCATGCCTTGCCAAGGGTCGAACCATGAAGGGCGTGATATCACACATGAAAGGCCCATTTGAGAAAAAGGGGATGGTCTCAAGGGAGGTCCCATCATGTCCTATGGTGGCACAAAGTTCTGAGATTCGGGCAAAACCTGAGCCCCAAACCTACTCGGTGTTAAATACTACTCCTAAAACATATATAGTGCTCATACAATAATATACATGAGATTCATGAGCTAGTTAAATCATGGTAATCATAAGCATGCTTGTAAACACATGAACTAGCCATGAGGGTAAGGCCCGTGAGTCGGCCAAATTCAGAAATTGTAAATCATAAGGTTCATGCATACTTGTAAATCACTTAAATGTTTTGTATATCATAAATTCATAATAGGAATTTGAATAAATCCATATCATAACTCATAAATCATGATGGGTTTAAGAACATCAAAAATAAAGGTAAAAATCATAACTCGATTCCTCATAGAACATGCATAATTAGGCATAATTTAATAGATTGAAATCAATAAATTGATAATTGAATTAGTGGTAAAATCTAATCATGATTCATAAAATATGATGCAAAACATGAGAAGTAGTAACCCATAGATACATCATTAGAATTTCGTAAGATTTAGGATAAAACCCCATAAGATTTTTAAATAAAACTTCATAAATTAGGAGAGATTGGGTATGGGTGTGAATGAAGATACCCACTCATAACTCTACATACCTGATTATAGCTGATTCTTACACTTTCCTGATTGCCCAAGAAGAATTTGAGAAGAATTGGAAGGGCTAAGGCTTGATCTCCTCTCTAACTCTCTCTAACTTGCATGCATGGGTTTTGAATAGGTTATAATGACTTAACCTATCTTAATACACTCTGAAAATAACTTAAAACAACGTAGTATAGGACCTTAGAGCATAGGAATGATGAAAATGCCCTTAATGAATTTCCTAAAATTTCTGCACTTCCTGAGATCACGGATGATCCAACGAGTCATGCCTTGATACCACGATTCATGGTATTCGTCCATCAGATCCACTGCCTATTTTCAACTCCTCAGATTCAATCCCATGACTCGACAGGATGATTCATTGTACCATATGATGATTCGTTACATTGTCCGTTGTTTCCCCCTTGACGACCTGCCCAAACTTTCCCACGAACCACACCACGACTCGTTCCTCCTTCCAACGAGTCGTGGTTGCCTTCTGTTACCTCGACTGGAGGTTTTAATACTCCTTCCCATGGTTGCTCACCACAATCCGTTATAGCTCATGATGGATCGTCCCATGACCCGTTACTTCCTCTCAAGCTAAGGTCTAGTCTTCCCACGACGACTCGTGGTATCGACCACGGGTCGTTACGTGACTCACTACTTCCAACTACCACCTGGTCAGACCTTACCATGGATGCTTCCCACGGGTCATTAGTTGGACCAACGATCCGTTATGTGACCCATTCTATGGGAATTTTTCCCATATTCTACCAACTTTCATTTTTAAATCTGGGGTCTAGTCTTAGGCACTTCCGGGGTATTACAATATATTTACCCCTTGGGAACATTCATCCTTAAATGTGGGAAAACATACAGAAAATAGAGAAATGCAATCATCATACTCAAATACTGATCATTTAAGCCGAAAACTGACAGAATGACTATTTTCGATTCAAACTACATGGCTGAACTGAATTCATGAATCATATACACATCCACATACATGAGAGAGATTAGGGCACATGAACTGAACATGATAACTAAATAGAGTTTTTAGGGAAAAAACTGACACCTCAAGCTGGAACTGTGCCAGTAGAGAATAAATGTGGGTACCCAGCCATCATGTCTTCTTCGGCTTCCCACATAGCTCCTTCAACATGCTAATTCCTCCATAACACTTTGACTAAAGCTACTTCCTTGTTCCTTAGCCTTCGAACCTGACGATCCAGTATTTCTACCAGAACCTCCTCATAACTAAGGCTGTCTTTCACCCTGACACTGCCCATCGGGACAACTAGAGCTGGATCACCCATACACTTCTTTAAGAGCGATACATGGAATACAGGACACACAGAAGCTAATTCGAGGGAAACTCCAATTCATATGCCACCCTACCAACCTGCCTCACTATCCGATAGGGGCCAACATAACAAGGGCTGAGTTTTCCTTTCTTCCCAAACCTCATCACTCCCTTCATGGGAGACACCTTCAGAAATATCCAATCATCCACTTCGAACTCCAATTCTCTCCTTCTCACATCGGCATAGGACTTTTGGTGACTTTGAGCTATTTTCAACCTGTCCCATATGAGCTGAACCTTCTCCATAGCCTCATAGACCGAATTTGATCCTATCATCGCCACTTCACCAACTTCGAACCAGCCAATAGGCGATCTACATCTCCGCTCATAAAGAGCCTCAAACGGAGCTATCTGAATGCTGGAACGGTAGTTGTTATTATATACAAACTCGATAAGAGGCAAATGATCATCCCAACTACCTTTGAAGTCAATCACACATGCTCTCAACATGTCCTCAAGAGTCTAAATTGTCCGCTCCGCCTGACCATCCGTTTGCGGATGAAATGCTGTACTGAGCTTAACTTGAGTACCCAGTCCTCCTGGAAACAACTTCTAAAACTAAGAGGTAAATTAGGTACCTCTGTATGAAATGATAGATAAGGCACTCCATGCAACCGAACTAGCTCCCGGATATATTTTTTAGCATAATCCTCTGCTGAATCTGTGGTTTTGACCGGTAGAAAATGAGCGGCCTTGGTCAACCTGTCTACCACAACCCAAATGGAGTCATATTGCTGACATGTACGAGGCAAACCTGTGATGAATTCCATACTGATTTCTTCCCATTTTCAAGTAGGAATACGATATCCTCAAGCACACCCCCCCAGTCTCTGGTGCTCGACCTTCACTTGCTGACAGTTTGGACACTTAGCTACAAACTTCATGATGTCCTTCTTCATGCCATTCCACCAATAGACTTCCCATAAGCCAAGGTACATCTTGGTGGCACCTGGATTGATTGAATACCTAGATCCATGAGCCTCATGCAACATCCGGCTCCTCAATTCATCCACATCCAGAACACATAAGCGACCTTGATATTTAAGCACACCATCTCCCCCTTTGGAGAAAACTTTTATCTTTTAATATTGAACGGCTTTCTTTAACTTTAACAAAATAGGGCTTCATCTTGTGTGGCTTTTACATCTGTCACCAGGGACGATTCTGATATGTTCTAAATTATAACACTACCAATGGTCAAATAAACCAACCGAGCTTCCAACCTTGCAAGTCGATGCACATCTTTCACCAGCTCTTTCTTCCCTTCATCAACATGGGACACACTCTCCATGGAGAGTCTACTAAGTGCATCGGCTACTACATTTTCCTTGCCCGGATGGTAAAGCGCACTTATATCTTAGTCCTTAAGTAGCTCCAACCACCTCCTTTGCCATATTGTAGGCTCTTATGGTCCGTAAACACATCCACGTGGACCCCGTACAAATAATGCCTCCATATCTTCAAGGAAAATACCACCGCGGTCAATTCAAGATCATGGGTCGGGTAATTCTTCTCATGAACTTTTAGCTATTGGAGGCATATGCTATAAGTCTTCTGTGTTGCATCAATACACACCCAAGTCCAATCCTTAAAGCATCAAAATACACAATGAACCCATCGGTACCCTTGGGTAGAGTTAACACCGGTGCTGAGGTAAGTCGAGTCTTCAACTCCTGAAAGCTCCTCTCACAAGCCTTCGACCATTGGAATTTCACCTTCTTTTGGGTCAATTTGGTCAAGGGTGCTGCAATAGATGAGAAACCTTCAACAAATCTCTGATAGTATCCAGCTAAAACCCAAAAAGCTTCGAATATATAGAGGATTCACCGGTCTAGGCCAATTCTTTACCGCCTCTATTTTCTGAGAGTCCACTTGTATACCCTCACTTGATACCACATGGCCCAAAAATGCCACTGAATTCAACCAAAACTCGCACTTGCTGAATTTAGCATATAGCTGGCGATCCTTGAGAGTCTGTAGCACCACCCTCAAATGAGCGGCATGCTCCTCCTCGCTCCGAGAGCATATCAAGATGTCATCAATAAACACAATTACGAACATATCTAGGTATGTTTTGAACACCCTGTTCATCAAGTCCACAAAAGCCGCAGGAGCATTCTTTAGTCCAAAAGACATAACTACAAACTCATAATGACCATACCGCATCCTGAAGGCTGTCTTCGGAATGTCGCCCTCCCGAACTCTGAGCTGATGGTACCCAGATCTGAGATCTATCTTCGAAAAGCACTTGGCACCCTGAAGCTGGTCAAATAAATCATCAATTCTAGGTATAGGATACCTGTTCTTAATGGTGACCTTGTTCAATTGCCGATAATTAATACACATACGAAGAGAACCATCTTTCTTTCGGACAAAGAGATTTGGTGCACCCCATGGGGACTTGCTTGGTCTGATGAAACCCTTATCCAAAAGATCCTTCAACTGATCCTTCAACTCTTTTAGCTCGGCTGGAGCCATTTTGTAGAGAGGAATAGATATAGGCTGTGTGTTGGGAAGAAGGTCAATACCAAAATCATTTTCCCTCTCGGGAGGAACACCTAATAAATAATCAGGAAATACTTCTGGGTACTTGCACACTACCGAAATTGACTAAATAGTCAGGGTCTCAGACTCAACATCCTTAACCCTAACTAGATGATACACATAACCCTTGGAAATCATCTTCCTGGCCTTAAGATAAGAAATGAAATGACCTACAGACACGGATGAACTGCCCTTTTACTCCAACACTGACACACCCGGAAAGCGAAACTCCACCATATTGGTTCTACAATTAACAGAAGCATAACACGCATACAACTAATCCATGCCAAGAATAATATCAAAGTCAGTCATGCCTAACTCTATAAGATCTGCGAAGGTGACTTTATACAATACTATGATTGGACAACTTCTATACACCCACCTAACTACAACCAAATCACCAACCGAGGTAGAGACTGAGAAGGATTCTGACATGATTTCAGGACTGACTCTGAAACTATTGGCCACATAAGGTGTCACAAAAGACAAAGTGGCCCCTAGATCTAACAAAGCATAAACATCAAGATGGAAAACTCGTAACATACCAGTAACCATATCCGGTGAAGTCTCCTGCTCCTGATGTGAGGCGAGGGCATAGAATTTGTTCTGGTGTTGACCGCCAGCTGAACTAGTTGAAGCGCCTTGCTGGGAGGGACGTGCTGCTAGAGATGCTATACTAGAGGCTGGCATACAGGCTCCACTGCCCCCTGATCAGGCTAAAAAGCAATCCCTGAGTTTGTGTCTGGATTTTCCACACCCAAAACAAGCATCTGAGCCAACTAAGCACCTCCCTGGGTGATTTTTGCCACACCTTGCGCAGGCTGGGAAGGTGCGCTCTATCTGCATGCTACCTTGGCCCCTCGAATCTGAAGCCTTACTTCTCTGATCGCCACATGATCTAGATGGTGCACTAGCTGATGATGGTGCTGGAGCAAAAGACCTGTGATGAGACTGCTGGCGATGTCCGCCCCTGATTTAGGTTGAGAATTCCCATAATTGTCTATCCTGGACCTCTTGGCCTCACTATACCTCCGATAAACCATCTCCATCTATTGGACATGTAACACTCTGCGGGGGAAATCCATGTCTTGATGTAGCATGGCGATCCTACAATCCTTATCCAGGTAGTTTTCCACTTCATATACAAATCGGCTCACCCGAGCCCTCTGGTCTGCCACTAACTCTGGTGCATACTTGGATAAGTGGGTGAACTCCAGAGTGTACTCCTGAACCGACGTGTCCCTCTATTTTAGATTTATAAACTCGGGCGCCTTCAGATCACTCATCTCACGAGGGAAGAACCGATCCAAAAAGGCTGCATGAAACTCTTCCCAACTGATAGGTTCTGCTCCCACTGCCCTACTATCTTTCAATTGTTTTAAACCAAATATGCGCAACCCCTTTCAGCTAATAAGAGTCCAAGTCAACGCACTCCCTATTTGCCACCCCCATGACCTGGGTGATCTTTAGAATTTCATCGAGGAATTCATACGAGTCCTCATGTACCTTTGACCTAAGTAACTCCAATGGGTTCATTCTCAGAAAATCCCTGACCCGGCCACCACCGCATTCCTATTCTGAGGTAGATACGCCACCGCCTGTTGATTGACTTGGGCGGTCAAGGCCTACGCTAGAATCTATATGGCTACCCTAAATTTAGCGTGGGAAGCCATCTCTGGTGCATGCTCGTCATGGTCTAGTGGGGCCTGATGGTGCCCCTCTCCGTTGCCGTTCTCGTGTCCGTTTATGTTTCTCCTTCCATTTACTCGACGTGGAGGCATGATTCTACAAACGTGTATAGCACGAGTTAGAAGGATAGACAGGCATTTCATCACACGATATGAGATTATGAAAGAAGGGAACATTTCCTAAACGTCTTGTAGCCTCTTCATCATAATTGTGATACACTTCACACCCATGAAAAAAGACTCTACTTAACCCGGCTTTCAGCCACCCTAGGACACTTCAAACCTATGCTCTGATACTAAGTTTGTCATGGCTCGAACATAGACCCGAATCGCAACAAAGGACAAGGAGCCCCAAGAGACTCCAAGTCGACCCATGGCGTGAGCATACATCTAACTCAATCGATAAAGAGAATACTCAACATCATAACATAGCGGAAGCATAACCATGACATACATAGCAAGCGGAACGTACTTCATACATAAAAACTGAATACTACATATAGTCTGAAATCCTCTAACATAATGGATGGGTTGATAAGACAACACCCCAACTAACCCGGTAAGTCTAAAAAACTGAACATGAGAAGATGATTGATATCAAACTAGGCCTCGAAGAATAAGGACTCACTAAGGAGCTGGATTCTAATCTCCAAGACAAACTATTGACAGTGTCGAGTCTGAAGATCAAAGCTTGTATCATTTATGTGGTCAGTACATGGAATGTACTGAGTATGCAAGGCAATTTAAAATACATAAAAGTGCATAAGCATAGGAAAACATGCTCTTAACATAAATATCATTGTGTAATATAAGGCTCAAGGTTTTCAAATCATTTGTAAATTAATCATATGCATAATCACAAGAGAAGAACTTTATTTAACATGACTTGAGCCAAAATCGTATGAACTGACATACCCCATATGAGCACACATGGAGCCCGACCTGTAAATCCCTAGTTAGGAGGGTGTTCGTACTATGCCAAGGGTACAACTGTGAAGGGAGTGATATCACACATGAAAGGCCCATTTGGGAAAAAGGGGGCAGTCTCAAGGAAGGTCACATCATGTCTTACGGTGGCACGTAGTTCTAAGATTCGGGGCAAAACCTAGGTCCAAAACCTACTCGGTATTAAATACTACTCCTAAAACATATATAGTGCTCATAGAATAATATACATGAGATTCATGGGCTAGTTAAATTATAGTAATCATAAGCATGCTTGTAAACACATGAACTAGCCATGAGGGTAAAGCCCGTGAATCGGCCAAATTCATAAATCATAAATCATAAGGTTCATGTATACTTGTCAATCACGTAAATGTTTTGTATATCATAAATTCATAATGGGAATTTGAATAAATCCATATCATAACTCATAAACCATGATGGGTTTAAGGACATCAAAAACAAAGGTAAAAATCATAACTCGATTCATCATAGAACATGCATAATTAGGCATAATTTAATAAAAATTGAAATCAATAAATTTATAATTGAATTAGTGGTAAAATCTAATCATGATTCATAAAATATGACGTAAAACATGAGAAGTAGTAATCCATAGATAGATCATTAGAATTTCGTAAGATTTAGGATAAAATCCCATAAGATTTTTAAATAAAACTTCATAAATTAGGAGAGATTGGGCATGGGTGTGAATAAACACACCCACTCATAACCCTACATACCTGATCGCTGATTCTTACACTTTCCTAATTGCCCAAGATGAATTTGAGAAGAATTGGAAGGGCTAAGGCTTGATCTCCTCTCTAACTCTCTCTAACTTGCATGCATGGATTTTGAATAGGTTAGAATGACTTAACCTATCTTAATACACTCTGAAAATAACTTAGTGCATAGGAATGATGAAAATTCCCTTAATTAATTTCCTGAAATTTTTGCACTGCCTGAGATCACAGACGATCCAACAAGTCGTGCCTTGATACCACGACTCGTGGTATCCGTCCATCGGATCCATTGCCTATTTTCAACTCCTCACATTCAATTCCACGACTCAATAGGATGAGTCATTGTACCATACGAAGGTTCGTTACATCATCTGTTGTTTCCCCCTTGATGACCTGCCAAGCCTTCCCACGAGCCATAGCACAACTCCTTCCTCCTTCCAACAAGTCGTGGTTTCCTTCCGTTACCTCAACTTGAGGTTTTAATACTCCTTCCCACGGTTGCTCACCACGATCCGTTATAGCTCACAATGGATCGTCCCATGACCCGTTACTTCCTCTCAAGATAAGGTCCAGCCTTCCCATGACCACAAACGACGACTTGTGGTATCATCCACAGGTCGTTACGTGACTCGTTACTTCCAAATGCCATCTGGATAGACCTCACCACGGACACTTTTCACAGGTCATTGGTTGGACCAATGATCCATTATGTGACCCATTCTATGGGAATTTTTCCCAAATTCTACCAACTTTCATTTTTAAATTTCAGATCTAGTATTTGGCACTTCTGGGGTATTACAAAGATAAAGCCACGATCCTCGGGAGATGATGACTCACCAAATTAGTACTGTTTTGCTAAATCTGAAGGAGAACTAACTATACTGCTAGGCCTGAGAACCTAAACCTATATCACAAAATGATATAGCAGAGAAATTATGCGTCAGTACTTTGAATATACTGAGTATGTGGAAGAAGCTAAACATAGTAAAACTGATGATATATAAGTGTATTGACAAGACATGCAATGACCATATCTGGAATTATAAGTACTGAAAAAATCTGAAAACCTAATAGTACCATAAGAACTAATAATGATCTAAAGGTCATAAGCATATCTGAAATCTGAAATATTGAACTAAACTAGAGACCATGATTGTACTGGACTGAACTGCACTGTGGAAGAGACTATAATCAACATATAACCATGTGAGCTAATGTGGAGTATGATGTATACCCCCATCGGAAAAGGCCCACTATACCTTGCCAGGGTATAGTAATTAAACTGAGTGATCACCATCTAGGGTCCATTTGGGCCAATAACCTATGGTGGTAATGTAGTTTTGGGAACCTAGTGCATTGAACCCCGACTTGCTTGGTGTTATGTACTACTCCCAATTGAAAATCCTGTATGAGTCTAACTATGCTGATAGCTCAAAATTGGTGTCCTAAGACTAAATCAGAACTACTTATCTAATAGCTCAAAATTGGTGTCCTAAGACTAAATCAGAACTACTTATCTGAAAGTATTCTGAGAGTCTAGGGACCTGAAAGAAACTGTATTCCAAAACTTGTCAGAGTTGCTTTATCTGAAAGCATCGTAACAATCTAAGGAACGACTAACATGCTGACAATTAATACTATGGAAATTACTTAGTGTCATACAACATTGATAAGGAGTCAAACTAATCAGTTGACAATCCAGGAAAAATACTAGCTGCATTCAACAATCTAGAAATACTAACTTTAAATTGAAACATACATGCTAAGGAATTTTTCTCAAATAGTATTCCATGAAAAATATAACATTTCAGACCAACTACTAAATAACACGAGAATTCAACCCAAGAATCATGTTAGAATTGATAAGTTGGGAGGCATTTACACATCGAAAATAACATCTCAGTTACAACATGATACTATACATAGAAACTTTAAAACATTGGGAAAATAAGGAATTTCAACAACTAAATAGAAACCTTAGGTCATGATTTCTAGAATTTCAAGTTCGGGTTACAGAAGAATTTGGGACACAAAGGTGAGAGAAAACCTTTGTTGAAGTCTCACATACCTGAAGAAGATTTCCATAAGAAAATCATTGAGAGTCTGAGAAGAAATTGAAACCCTTGTTCTTTCCTTGCACTTTTTTTCTGAGTTTTCATGGAGGAATTCTAAGAGTGAGAGGTAAGAATGAGGGAGAATATTGTGTATCCCTTTAAATTTGTGAAATATATTCCCAACATGTTGTAGCTTGGGGACCAAAAGAGTTGGAATATATGAGAATATTCCTGTGTAAATATTCTGAAATCTGAAATTCCTGGGTCGCGATGCGTCTGATGGGACAAGTGACAGATCGTTGCAAGTATGACGGTCCATCGTCTCCACCGTCGGTCTTAAATAGATTTGCCCAAAAGTTTTCCCTAAGTGACGGTCAAGGTGACGGTCAGGGTGACAGACCATCTCTTTCCTAACGGGTCATTATGCACTCCATTTGCCTTAAATAATGGGGCTAGAAATCTAGGTGTAGGTGACGGTCCCAATGACGGGCCGTCACTCACCTGAAGATCCGCCAGAGCCTTCGCTGTCCAACAGCTGAAAGGACTGATCCTCAATGGTACAAGTGATGGTCCATCACCCAACTTATAGCCATCAACTCCACCATCAAAGGCATGACGAAACGTCAGGCCCACCATTAGTGGTGTGATGGGTTGTCACACCCTCCGTCACTCCAGCACTAGATCTAAAGCTTTTGTTCTATTACTGCAATATTTCATTCTGGGATCCAAGGTGTTACACTTACCAGTCTGAGGCTTCTTCTCCATCCCCTCCACCTATTCTTCTAACCGGGGATCTTTCAAGGGCAATAAGATTTTCAGCTCTTCCTCTAGTTCCAACAAATTAGGATATTAAGAATGTTGTATATTTGTTGACTCGATTGGTGGCTACTCCGTAGGGGGCTAGGGTGCCAGATGGTGTCGAATATTCTAAGGGACCTGGAAGTTCCAAAACTCATAAGTTTCTAGTATTTAGTTCTCCAGAGTTTGCAAGGGTTAATGTTAAGAAGGATCCACAATATTTTATAGATCAACTCTATCAGATTTTCAGAGTGATGCATGCGCCGTCATTTGAGGTGGTGGAGTTAGCAGCTTTTAGGTTGCCTAACATAGAATTTTAGTGCTAAAAAGGATGTGAGAGATCCGGGGGTAAGGATGCACCTCAAGCAAAGTGGACAGATTTCTCAAACGCCTTCCTGGATCACTATTTGCCACTTGAAGTGCGAGAAGCCTGAGTTGATTAGTTTTTATCCCTTCGGTAGGATAGTATAAGTGTGTGGGACTATGCACCCAGGTTTCACTCAATGTCTATATATGCTCCATCTTTTGTTGACACCATGTAGGCCTTGATACTCAGATTTATTATAGGGTTGGCACTAGAGTTCGTTGAGTCTTGTATTATAACTTTGATGCAGGATGGTGTAGATATAACTTGGATTGAGCTCTCACTCAGAGTTCATAGGAGCATAAACACCAATTATAGGAGGATGAAAAGGTTAAAAGGGAGCAGCATAAGAGATTGACACCTGTAGATTTTTAGGGAGGATCTAAGGATGGCCCTAGCCCACTCTATGAGGGAGGACCCCCTAGACTACCTTTACCACTGCTACAAAGTGACGAGTCTAATTATTACACTCCATCTCCCTAGACTACCTATACCCCAACTATAGGGTGAAGGATCTTTTACTACACTTTGTTTGGACCCCGAGAGGATTCTAGGGTATCAAGATATCAACTGTAGGGGAGGCCAGCTCTATCCTTTTATGAAACATATACCAGGAGACATTTTGGTGGATATAGAGGGAGACCAGTCACTTGTTATTCATGTAGAAATGAGGGTCACAAGTTCAGAGATTGTTCGACTTAGGGACAAAATAGTATGTCTTGACCGATGGGTTTGATGGAAGGATCATATACTCTGACAAGTCCGATCGACCATTGGTCTCAGCCTGTTATGGGTAGAGTAAGAGCATAGGTAAAATGACTGCTCCGGAGAGGGCTCCAAACCGTATCTTTTCCTTAGTAGATCGTCAGATACAATGCTACCCTTGGATGATGTACTAGGTATTTGTGTTATTTTTATTATTGTCAACATCATGTTTGTGCTTTGATATCTCCATGGTTGTTTTGTTTTGAGTCATCTCATGGACCCATAAATTCTAGTTGTGAACATGAGTGTTATTGTGTAAAGATTCTTATAGTCATTCATGTGTGTTGTTAACATTCAAGTATGAATGTTTCTAAGGGTAAGAATGTAACACCCAGTGTGTTTAGATTTATTTAATTATTAGGTCTGGATGTACAAGTCTAGTTTTATTACTATGCATTTTACATTGAGAAAGGTGGGGGTAGGATTGTGTGCAAAACATCATAAAGGGGAAAAATGACCTGAAGCCAAGGAAAAATCCTACTGTGAAGAAATTGAAACCTCGAGCTTGAGGATGTAGTTTTCCGATAAAATGCGATAGGGGCACGGATGCGTCGGCGTGTCGTGCCAAGGCAATGAGGCAACATATATGTATAATTGTTTGGTCGGTTTTCAGATCATTTTCCACAAATCCAAGTTGAAGACCCCTCAATTTCTCTTTATATTATCATTGTACCTTGCTGATTTAAGGTTGAATTGATCATCCAAACTTAAATCCAAGGTTAGAACATTGCATCTTCCAGTTAACTCGTGTTGTTTCTGTGTTTTGTCCATTTGTTGCTATTCTGCAGAGGTTTCTTTATGGCTATTCTTTCTCCCCTAAATTCCATTAAATTATTGAAGATAAATATTCTTAGATCCTTGTCTGATACATATTTTGAGTTTCTAAACTTAATTCCATAGATCTCTTATTGATAATCATGTTGGTACTTTATTTTTCTTATTGTTAGTGGTCGCTAGTTTCTTGGTGTTGGGGCTACTTCGTGGTGAACTATCTTGGTGGATATGAGAGAGGGTTTCAACTTAGATCTGTTTTGCCAAGCGTAAGGTATGTTAAGGTTTACCCCTTTTTTGCCATGTTTTTCATTAAATTTTGATTCATTATGTTATCGTGCTATGTGGTTGTCGTAGTTCTTTGTTATCCTCTTATTGGATATGTTGTCATATTTTTTTGTGCTAAGTATTATGGTTGGAGGTGTAGGTTGGAGTCGAGTATGGTTATATGTGTTGGTGGTGTGCCTGTAGTTTGTATCATGAATATGATTGTAGTGTCAATTGTGGAAATTGAATGCAGGACTTATATCATGTTATTTTGAGTTTCTCATGATGTGTGTGTGTATATATATGTTTGATGCATGTTTATTGTTTATTTTACCTTCGAAGCTTTGCGAGGACCTATAAGGTTGTGAGAGCTTCTAACAGGGTTAAGCTCAGGGCTATGCGGGAACCTGTAAGGTCGTGAGAACTTCCAGTAGGGTCAAGCTTGTTATTCTAATAGCCTATAAGGCCATGAAAGTGTTCAGCATAGCTGGCTCATTGTGTTGTATTTTGCATCATACTGCATTTATCATTTGCATATCCTGGCCAGTTGTATATTGGATATTTGAGGTCGTCTGTGACTGAGGTTATTATTGTTGTTGTGAGATCCAGAGTAGGGGCAGGTAATGTAGTTTGAATTGACATCATTGTTATGCAAGTGGAGGTTGGTATATTGGTATTCCTTCGATTTCATTTCTATTATGTTATATCTAGCCTTTTCATTTCTATTATATTATCTCTATCCTTTTTGTTACCTTACATACTCAAAACATTTTTTGTTTTGACGCCCCGAGCCTGGGGGCGCTACATACTTGCTTGCGGGTTGATAGATAGGCAGCTCGTGATCCGCATAGTTGAGTGGAGTTCAAGCTTGTTTGTAAGCTCCAAGTCTTTCAGAATTATCTATATATTTTGCTTTTGTGTACATATGACTTTGATGGGTAGGTCGAGACCTTATCCTAATCATATAATTATTGTCGCACTCTTAGAGGCTTGTAAATTTATGATATGGGTTGTACTGTTTGACAAGCCTTGATGGCCCTATCCTGTATAGCTATAGTTTCAGACTTTGGTCTTGTTGGCCTATTTTATATGTTAAAATTATGGGCCAGCTTCCAATCTAGTATGGCATATAGACTTTATTGGTTTAGTTGATTTTTCTTTCTTATAGTTGTGAATTGGATTCTGGTACCGATTCTCATAGACTTAGGCTTGTTTTGTTGATTGTGTTGCTAGAATGTTATAGGGTTTGCTCAAATAAGTAAGGCATTGGTTGCCCATCGCTCCTTTCCTGGTATTGAGACGTGATAGTTTTACTCTATGAAGAAAAGAAAAAAATAGGAATTTTGTATCCTAAAATGCAACCAGCGGATGTCGTATCTTGTGAATGCATGAAAAAAGAAATAGGAGTTTTTGTTTCCTAAAATGCAATTAGGGGATGTCATACCTTGTGAAGGCATGAAATAGAAAATTAGTGGATTTTGTTCCCTATATTTCAACCAGGGGATATCGTATCCTATGAATACATGGAAAAAAGATAAGGGGTTTTGTTTTCAGAATGAAACCAGGGGATGTAGTACCCTATGAAGGACTGAAAAAAGAAACTAGAGACTTTTGTACTCTAATGCAACCAGAGGATGTCATAACCCGTGAAGGTATGAAAAATAGATAGAGTCATTTGTTTTTCAAATGCAATCAGGAGATGTCGTACGTTGTGAAGGCATGAAAAAAATAGAGGTTTTTGTGCCCTAAAATGCAACAAGGGGCTGTCATACCCTGTGAAGACAGAAAAAAATAGGCATTTTTGTACCCTAAAATGGAATTATGCAATGTAGTACATTCTAAAGTCATAAAAAATAAGGATTTTCGTTTCCTAATGCAACTATGCGATGCCATAACCTGTGAAGGCATTAAAAAGTAAATAGGAGTTTTTGTGCTCTAAAATGCAACCAGCGGATGTCATACTCTATGAAGACATGAAAAAATATAGTTTTTCCTTTCATAAAATGAAACCAGGAGATGTTGTACCTTGTGATTTGTGAAGGCATGAAAAAATAGGGGTTTGTTCCCTAAAAAGCAACCATGGGATGACATATCCCACAAAGGCATTAAAAAGAAAAGAGGAAATTTTGTGTCCTAAACTGCAACCAAAAAATATTATACCCTATAAGATAATGAAAAGAAAAATAGAAATTTTTATTCCATAAAATGTAACTAGTGGATATCATATTTTATGAAGGCATAAAAAAGAAATAGAGATTTTTATTTCTTAAGATGCAACCAGGGATGTTGTATCCTGTGATGGCAAGAGACTATTTTTATTTATAAAAAAATATGCCCAAATTTTTTTTTGAAACTATGAAACTTTAAAACTCTCTTTGAGTTTTTTCAAAGGAATTTCTAAAAAAAAAAAAGCCCCAGTTTCTACCTTATGGGGGATGATAATTTTTTAATTTTTTATTGTAAAATTTTTTATTGAGACCGAACCGCATTGTAGGACTGCCAATATATCATGCCTTATCAAGAATCATGTCAAATATAGTTCATAACAAGCATAAACAATTTTTTGTTTCTTTTTATGAAGTGTGTATTCTATAAAGAATATTGGAGAATGAAGATATAGTAATCAATTTATTGATTGAGCATGTCTTTACTTCAGTTGGTATCAATAATTAGTATTATATATTGAAATCGCCATCAATTACTTTCAGAAAAACTCAGAGTCAACTTAGAAGTAATTCCTATAGTTTCAAATGGCACCTCAAACATACTTAAGTATTGACAAGATATGTTCGTCTTGCTCCAATCAAGGATTTAGAATTATTCATCCTTCATGTTTCAAGCTCCTTTACAACAAATAAAACTTTAATTCATACACAATAGAAGCGTTTAGATTGTAGGGCGTCTGAAAGTCAATTACATTCAGAAAGATGTTCAATGCATGCAACTGAGATACCATATACTTGACCACATGTAAGTATCTACTATTGTGAGAACATTTAAGATGATATCAAGTAGGGCTTGTCATTGACTTGTAATGTAGGCTTAGAATTGAATAGGATATTCATTTAGAATAGAGTGACTATTCTCTCCTTAAGCATAACACTAAGCCTTCAATATTGTTTTGTGCTTTTTCACCTAATCTTCATTTGCTTTGCTTCTCATTAATTTTTTTCTTTTTTTTTCTCTTTTATATCTTTTCCTTTTCCTCTAGAATTATTTTTTTTTAAAAAGTTTCTCCTTTTTTGGAGTCTTCGCTCCATGTTAGAGTTTTTGTTCCTTTTTTGTGGTTATTTTGTTTTTTGCCTTTGCAGAATTTCTCCTTCTTTTCTGCATCTCCTTTTGAAAAAAAACTTTGAATTTCTGCATCTTTTGTTTTTGCTTCGTCACCCAACTTAAATCTTTGTCGGTGTGCTCAGGAAGGTGAGACTAAATAGGGGCAGTACTTGTATACACTCAAAAGGATATAAGTTAACATGTGGTCAACCAAATAAAAAGACTTTTAGGTCAAAAGGGTAACTCTAGAGATCATAATTCATTAGGTAGGCTTGAAATATACAAGTGGATCAAAGAAAGCATACATTTCTTTCCCAAATCAAATGTTGCTCAGAATTTCACTTCAAGAAATATTCAGGTAAGTTCTAGATCAACAAAGCAATATCATTGAATATTTTAGTCTAAAACTCACCGCACAATGCAAATGAAATTATGAAGGAGATTTTTTTTAACCCTGACATTAAGCGAGACAATTTCTCAAGTGTCAATTAGGTACAATCAGGAGGTGCTAAAAGAATATATGGCTAATAACAAAGTTGATCATTTCTATCATGTCAATTCATTTAACACTTGTTCTTTTTCTCATGCACACTCCTAAGTATGTTTGTAGCAACCAAGTCAAGACACTCTTCTTCTTTTTTAAAGAAATACCGGACTCGGAGAGGGTTGCCTACGTATCTCATGAGAGTGATAATTAAGTGTGCGTAGTTCGTGATGATTGATAATAAAGTAAAATAACAAGCTTCTTTTCCTTTTCTTTTTTTTTTTGAAATTTTTGAGTAAGAAATATTTTTTTAATAAGGAATTAAAAAAATTCTTTATTTTTTAGATTTTTTTTTCTAAAGAAAAATCAAACCCAACAAGGGTTACTTATGTATCTCATCAAGGTGAGAATCATCGAATATGTGTAGTATGTGAAGCTTGAAATATTAAGTAGCAAACTTCTTTTAAAAAATTTTTGAATAAGAAAAAATAATTTTTAAAACTTTTGAATAAGCATCATCGAATCTAGGAAAGGCTGTCTACGTATCTCATCAATGTGAGAATCAGATACATGTAGTTTGTGAAGTTAGAAATGTGAAGTAAGCACACCTTTTCTTTGAATTTTTCGAATAAGAAAAATAAATTTCTTCGGAGTTTTGAATTAGAGAGGAAAACTATTTTATAATTTTTCTTGAATAAGGAAAAAGAAAATTTTTCAAATTTTTGAATAAGAGAGGTAAATATTTTTTTTTCTTGAAATTTTTGAATAAGGAAAAAAAGAATTTATTAGATTTTTGAATAAGAGAGGATTTTTTTTTTGAATAAGAATCATCGAACTCAGGGAGGATTGCTTACGTATTTTATTAATATGAGAATTGAGTGCAGGTAGTTCCTAATATTTAACATATGAAGTAAACACACTTTTTTTTTTTGGATTTTTCAAATAAGAAAAAGAACTTTTGTCTTTGAATTTTTTTGAAAAAGAGGAAAACCTTTTTTTGGAAATTTTTGAATAAACCATTTTTTTTTTATATTTTGAGTTTTCAATAAGAGAGATTTTATTTTTTTTTGAGTTTTATTGAATAAGAAAAAAACTTTTTCTTTTTAATTTTTTGAATAAGGATTACCGAACTCAAGGAGGGCTGTCTACTATCTCAACAATGTGAGAATCGGGTATGCGTAGTTCGTGAAGTTTGTAAATATGAAGTAAGCACACCTTTTTTTTAAAAAATTCAAATAAGATTTTCTTTTTAAGTTTTTGAATAAAAGAGGAAAAGTTTTATTTGGATCTTGGATAGGAGGAATTTGTTTTTGAATTTATTTATCTTCTTTTCACCTGAAAATTATGAATTGGGGAAAAGTAGAGAATTAAAAGAAAAAAAAGTCATGCTTACTGTATGAAGGAAGCGAGTGGATACCTGTACGTGCAATAGGTGAAGAAATCAGTCGAACTAGTCCTGCGAATATACGAAAACATTATTTATGAATGAAAATCATATATAATTGCTTTAGAGGAGACAAAAATCGTGACTATATTTTCATACTTTCGAAAAAAAAAAAACCAACCATCTGCTTGGGCCGATAAGGAAATGATTTTTTTTTTGGATTATTGAATAAGAGCGGAAAACTTTTTTTTAACTTTATTGAATAAGGAAAAAATTGAATTTGTTAAATAAGAATCACTGAACCCAAGGAGAGTTGCCTACATATCTCATCAGTGTGATAATCAGGTGTGATTAGTCCGTGAAGATTGAAATATGAAGTAATCTCACCTCTTTTCTTGGCTTTTCTAAATAAGGAGAAATTTTTTTAAAGATTTTAAATAAGAGAGAAATGTAGTTTTAATAAGGATCTCCAAATCCAATGATGGCTGTCGATGTATCTCATTGAGGTTAGAATCAGGTGTACGTAGTTCGTCCAAATTCTCAAAAAGATTTGACTTTCTTTTTCTTTTTTCTTTAGTGAAAACCTGTTCTTTTCTCTTTTTCTTTGAAACCAAATAACCTTTCAGATTTTATTTCAAAATGAGATTTTTTTTTAAAAGAAAATTGAAGGATAAAAATCATTCTCTTTTTTCTTTTCATTCCATTGATCACCCTGAAACAGGTTAACATGCAAAGTTCTTCCAAGTAAATATATTTTCAAATAACACATAATATGAATATATTGGTCTTAAAAAAAAACTACCTATCCTACATGAACTAATCTTGTGTCAAGTCTCATTAGGTTAATTGTATGTGATGATAAATAAAGTATATCCTACCAAGAATAATCATTGCATGTTGCTTGTCCTGCTAAGTTCAAGCCTATTAAAAAAACTATCTAGACTGGCTTATCCAAGCCAACAACTCGAGCACAAAGGGCAACTTCTTGGTACAAGCGTTCTTCTAACTTCATTGATGGTCCTGCTCTACCTAACATGTGTGGCTTATAATTCTTCACTGGGTGTCAAGACACTCCGGCTTTATCTCATCAGAAAGTAGAATGCATAACTGCATACCTGTAATCCCGCATAAAGTGTTTTAAGAAACTTTGAGAGGGTGAAAGAAAGAAGATAAATGTTTACATTTCAATTATATTTAAGTGATAAAGGAGCGACATGTTGCATATTACTCTACATATACAATATATTCAAAGAATAATAATAAAAGTCAAGTATCAGTCGATATCACAAAGTTCGAATTCTGGTTATCTTCCAGCAGAGCCACCATCTGTCACACCCTCTTTTTACCCTCCTAAAAAGAATTTAGAAAGGATTTTTCTAATTAAAGTGATGTTTTGAAAAAGAAATTATTTATTTTAATAGAGTTGCCACTTGAAATTAGTATTCCAGGTCAACTTTTTTGAATCCATGATCAAAAGGAATTTAACTCTTTAATATGGGTCTGTAAACTAGTTATTCGAGTAAGAAATTCTGTTACCGAACTAAAGGATCAGACACTTTCCGATTCCTATGGTACTATGATAGTCGCTTTAATCAACTTTCTACTGGCTTAAATTTTTTTTTTTGATAAATCGTAATTATTATTTTTGCCTATGATTTACTTTAATATTATTGAACTTTTATTAGTCTTAACTGGGATGCAATGTTGCGATCTCAGCTTTGACATACACTGATTAAAACACATAATCGCGACCTTGACTTGTGTATCACACCTAAAATTTTTCAACACATCTAGTTCCAGATTAATAAAATTGGATTATTTGGACAAATTGACCCAAGGTGCGTAACAACATCCTTCAATTTCTTTTAAACGTATAAAAGAAGATGTGTAATGTTATTCTTCATTGAAACTAAATTTTCTTACTATGCTGAAGCAACTCACCTAGGAAGAATATCTGAGAGTCTCAAGGTTTAGGCCAATTATACCTTTGAACACATGACATGTGACTAAGTGAATAGATGAACTCATGATCAAACAAACAGATAAATCGATGAACAAGTAGGCAGACGATTCAATGATTGATTGAGCAGATGCAAGTGAAACTTATTGTCGAATAGATAGATGATTTCATGAACAAGTAGACAGGTGAATCAATGATTAAATTAGCAAGTGAGAAAGGCATTTATGATTAGATGAACAACAATACTGAAATCCCCTATAGGTTCTTGGAACCAATGTCAACACTACGGTTTCCTGGAGTTCTTAGATTCCAAGTGACTATAATATTTTGACAATTATCCTAACGGGAGCCATATCCTTAACTCTCAACTTCTAGATATGACTGCCTAATATGGCTATTAGATTCTTTCAACAGACAAATCCTTGTGAGCTCAGTATTCTCTATAGGTTGGCATACTGACAATCTTCTGCACATTTGCATAGCATAGACATATGAAATACTGGTGCACCACAGCTACCTCCTGAGGCCAACCTACATCCGGAGCCACCTGGACAAGTCTCTATATGCCGTTGACAGGCCTATATATCTAGGGATCAACTAGCTTTTCTTCACCTGACGCTTTTCCAAGGCTGCCGCCTTTTGACTCGTGAGCGTATACAATGACAATGTTGGTACATGCGTGCCTGATCGTGAAACTACCTATTGAACATCTGATGGCAGCCGATACACTTAGGAACACTTAATTAGCAATTTGAAGTTCTAAATCCTTCATGTTGCATTTCTATACAAGCTCTCTGTCAGCTCTGAGTGGTCTTCAATTGCTTTTGTATCACCCTAATCTTGCAACCCATTCAATGGATGATATGTGATGTTGCCCACAAAAGGTCTCAAATGTTGCCGTTATGCTACTGGAGGTACAACTATTTTCATTTGTAAGTCCAGTAAGGGCAAGTGATTGTTCCCTTTCTTCTGAAACTAATCACTCGGGCCCTCGACAACTTCTTAGGCAACTGGATAGGACGTTCTACCTAGTCCTCTATCTATAGGTAAACTTTACCCGTACCTACCTACTCAAGTAAGTATATATGGAGGGAATATGTTATATAAACAAATAAGTCGCATGGAGTCTATAACATATAACCAAATGAGCGCGAAGGGAACTTAATCATAAGGTCATGTGGGATACAGAAAAGGAACTTTAACCTATAAACATGTAAGGTTAGTGGGTGTACAACGTATGAACTAGTGAACTATAGAAATATGTAATCTCTATATAGGTGAACTATGATAACTTATGACATCTGAGCAAATGAGTTATAAGATAGTATGTGAACAAATAAGTATGAGACATGTGATATATAAGCAAATACATTATGACACGAGATCTATCATATGATCATATAAGTATATGGACTATAAAAGTACCTAATATATGGGATCTTAGGTTGTAAAAGCATACAACATGTGAGCATATTAATTACGACATATGAGCATGTGAACTACAATATTTGAACAGATAAACTATATCCTATGAGAATATAAATGTTTGACACATAAGCAAATAAACTTTAACACTTGAACATGTGGACTGTAAGGTATAAAATAAATAGATAAATAACCTTGGAGATGTGTAAGATGTAGACAAGTGATAAGCCTATAATCTATAGATAATGGTCTATAATGCATATATCATAGGAACAAATGATCTATGATGCTTTTAACTTACGAGCAAATAACCTGTGGTACTTATGACGTATAAGCAGGTAATCTCTAATGCATATGGATATGATATGTAATCAAATGTTCTATGAAACAAGTAACATGTCAACAAGTAGCTTGTGAAACATATAACATATGGGTCAATATATTTCGAAACATAAAGCGTATAAGCACGTTCTCTTTAAAACATATAGCATATAAGCAAGTGATTTGTGTGGCATCTAACTTATAGAAAAGTAATCTATGATATAAATAACACATAAGGTAATATCCCAAAAAAGGGCACACAACATATAAACTAAGGAGATATGGGAACAAGTGACATTTAAAAATAAGTTAGAAAACATGTAACACATATAATCCTATAAGCAAGTAAACTATAACATTTACATATACGAACTACGTTAACTTAATCTTAGGGGAAACTGGTGTGTCTGTAAACTATGGGACATCTTATGAAATCATCTAGTCATGGCTTAGATACTGTTGGTTTTTTTAAAAGATGGTGCAGCAAAAATGGTTGAAAATGTCTCTCAATAATTTTATTAAGTATGGAGGGCTTTATATAACCAATTTACAGTAAAAAAATCAGCATAGTTTAAAATTCAAAAACCTAAAATATCTCAACAACTCAAACAACTTAACAGAAATTTAAAATTTAAATTCATCCTAAACCTAAATAACTTATTATGATAAAAATTACTGCAGTAACTGAAAGCAAACTTCAACACTCCTCCTTTGCTTCAGTTCCTCCAATTTAGAAAAGTTGCTCCTCTTCGATTTCTGCTTCTGCTGCTTGTGCTTGAGGATTGCTTTTTAATTTGCACACTTTCGCAATATGGCCTGTTTGTTCGCAACTTCCACATATTGCATTCACCAACAAGAATTTTTCAAGTGTGTTTTCCTTTTACAGTATTTGCAAAGAGGATAATTAACTTTTTCTTTTCTATTTTTTGCATAAAAAGCACCCTTAGTAACATCGTCTTGTCTGAAGGCTCTTCTTTGCTCTTGTGCTTGAAGAGCACTTATTACTTTTTGAACATAAATGGTAGAGAGATCTTTAGACTCTTCTATAGATGAAATTTTAGACTCAAATCTCTTTGGGATTATCACAAGAATTTTTTCTACTATTCTTTTATCTTTGAAATCCTCACCAAACAACCTGATTCTATTAACAATCAAAGAAATCTTGTCAGAATAATTAATAATAGTCTCATCCTCTTGCATCCTAAGAGATTCGAAATCTCTTTTCAAATTCAAAATTTGTATTTGTCTAACTCGGTCACCTTCTTGGTACTCTTTTTTCAGTTTTTCCCAAGCTTCTTTTTACACAAGCAATGATTTTTGAAAATATTGAATCTGCAACTGAATTTTGAATTACATTTTTGACTTTGATTTTTTTGATTTTCTCTTCTGAATGAGATTTAATTCGGGCAAGGGTAGAATTTTCAGGGAGTGATCGTAAGAGTGTATTAGCCATTACAACTTCCCACGAATCATAAGCTTCAAGATATGATTTCATTTTCACTGACCAAATTTGATAATTTTCACCAGTGAAAATTTTTGGTGCATTCAAAGAGAGACTGTTGCTTTTCATGTTTGAAAACAAGTTAAAAATTGATATTGATTAAAAGTTGGTTGGTTGAAAATAACCTATGCTTCGAAAATAAGCACGGGTTAAAACTGAATTGAAAATAATTTTTGAAAATGGTTCTTTAGATGAACTCACAGATTTCGTAAGATCAATAAGGCTCTTGATACTACTATTGGTTTTTTAAAAGATGGTGCAGCAAAAAGGGTTGAAAATGTCTCTCAATAATTTTATTAAACATGGGAGGCTTTATATAGCCAACTTCCAGTAAAAAACCAGCATAGTTTAAAATTTAAAAACCTAAAATATCTCAACAACTCAAACAACCTAACAAAAATTTAAAATTCAAATTCATCCTAAACCTAAACAACTCATTATGATAAAATTTACTACAGTAACTGAAAGCAAACTTCAACAGATACAAGAAAAATGTTTCTAGTTCTAAATTATGCGCGAGATAATTCTACCCATATTTTCTTGCTTTTCCTCAAGGCCTATGTAATCGTGTTGTCTTTTAGCCCATAATAAATCTTTCCAAATTTGGTTGTTCCTTTGAGTCAATCAAATCATTGGGGCTAAGATAAAGATGAAATCTTTTATAAGTCTTTTGTTAGAGTATTAAGTCAAGATCAATTCTATCTTTGTTACCATAAACTGATACATCACTAGCTGATGTTTGGCATCTCCTGTAGATTCTAATGAAAAAATGAATAACTGAAGTTTCGAAGATACGGTATAAGATGAACTCTTGTAATGAGTACTTGTGGAGTCATCTTGTGACCTCTTTGTGGTATATAAAGATTAGCCTCCCTTGGGATTAACCAATGACGTCCCACCTTATTTGGTCGAATCACCCCGATGACATAACAAGTGCGGGTGAAACCCCCTTTTCCTTTGTACAAGGAAATAGTATGTACAACGACATATGAATAAACATCCTTCCTCTTTTTGAGCCATGATTGGTGAGTTACTATGAACATGCATCCGGTGGATAGGGGCATATGGCCATACTTTATAGAAAGGATATTCTCTTTCTCTGCCAACTTCATTAATTATGTAAAATAGATATCGAAACTCATGTTGGAACTAACACAGACCCTCATTATATGGGCACCACTGGACACCAGTAAATAATCCCCTCTATATATCTTCCCCTAATCCACATACGAGTCGTACTCTTAATGGGTTCTATTCTATGTACATACTTAGTCTATACAACTCAGGTATCATTCTACTATGTTTCAAATGTAACAACTGCTTTCTTATGAATAATTAATTGAACCATGTCTCTTGCTACCCTGGATACTATGATAGATCTTAGTTTATGTCTAACCCCTCAATATTCTTCGATCCTTACCTTTGGTAGCATACTAATTCCATTTATCCCCAACATCATTTATAGTGGGGGCACATTTATACATATAAATTCTTATAAGATAATTAAAACACTTATCCCCGAGCTTGCTATCCATAAAAGGACCCATACACATTATTGCCTATTTGGGTAATCAAATGAATATATCCTATGGTCATCATCTATGTACCAACCTGGGATAATCTTTGATGAGGCATCTGGGATCTATTAGTCAACCAGGGTTGTCTCTAGTTAACATCAGTATGGTATGTTCACCTAACAATCTAGGCTACTTCCACCTCTTCAACTGATAAGAAGCCGGTTTGTCCGCTTCCAATGTTATCATATGTATGGACTTGAAGGTTCTATATACCATCGAACAAATGCTAAATATACTTCATAGAATTAAATGCTAGAGAAATAATATGGAGGATCTTTCAAAATTAAGAGCCAACTGTATCTTCCTAAAAAGGTTAAATCAGGGAATTCTACTTCCCGTATCTGTAGATGGACGACCCTTAACTGAGTAATCATATGAATAATCCCCCCTTCTATCCTACTCAGATAAACCAGAAGGTGACACAAATTTATCTGCAACTATGGAGGGCACATGAATCTCTATATCTCTTTCTTTTATAAGCAACTACGGATCGAAAGGATCAAACTCATTGAGTTATCTTGAGACCAAGTTTGATCTATATAGATAGTGGTAATCATCTGGAGACTGTCTTTCAAGCAATGCTAATATTTTCCTTTTAGCCTGGTCTGAGGTTGCCTTTAACTGGAAGAATCTTATGACGATTAAGTAGAGTGTGGATCATAAGTAACTTCTAATGACTTAGCTCAATTTGGATCATGAAAGAATGTCATATTTCCTAAATGTCCAATAAATCCCCTATTTATAAATTGTGGCACACAATACATTCATAAATAAGGTCCTACTAGCAATGACTTCATAGGCTTCTTGGAAGATATGAAGCTAGCGCTCTGATATCAAGCTAGCGCTCTGATATCAAGTTTTTCATGCCTTCAGATGGGCACAGGTGAACAAGAACCATACCTGCTATACATATAATCTATGAAATATACAAAACTATAAGACAAATAAGATAGAGGAATAGTTAACATGAGTTGCATATACATGTTATAGAGTTATCTAAATAAAAACTATACAATATGACAATAGTCCTAGATCAAAATATTAGGAATTAAAGCAAGGAAAGTAGCATTGATGGAATAGGGGATCACACCATTGTACGATTTCTAAGAAGCATCTAAAAAGTCTATAAATATATAATGTGACAATTGTATGATGTCTAGAAAGCATCTAAAGAGTTTAGAACACTATACAACTAACAACCGGTTGGGATAGGGCCCTAACATACCATACTAGCAACCTGTAAACATAGCCAAAAAAACACTAGACATATATCGATTCCAAATAGAGATGGAGCTCACCAAAAGATCAGATAATGAAGACAGTAGAGCCTAACATGGATGTCTGCTACACTATGAATCTAATCCTGCATCTATAGAAATGCAGCACCCCCCAATATAGGGATGTTACTATATATACAATAAGTACTGGTGTATAAAGTAGACAAATTAATAAGTACACAAGTATGGATGCTCATATGAATTAGATATCAAAATGAAAGACTTATGAGTATACAAGTAACAAATATACAATTTGAAAATGTAACCCGTGTACCAGACTTATTAGATTATCCAATAACGTTGTAAGAGTTGTTTATTATACTATAGTACATAATCATTTGCATAGGTGATGTCCTATGACTATTTTTATTACAAATGATCATAGATGTCCTACTAGTGGTAATCTATGTGAAGTGTAAGACATATGTTGCCTAAATACCCATAACTATGATTCTATACACATAATTGTTATTGTGGTCTAACATAAGGTGCGCCCTTCTTGGGCTCATTATAAGGGTTTTGCCTGTAGCCCATATATGTCATATATTGGCTCGAGTCAGAAGAACTAGTGCATGACATTTAAATAGACTCAAAATATAATGATTCCACAAAGCAGGTACACCATAATCTTTGGGCTCATTATGAATGGTCTGGTCTCAACCTTATGCACCGAATTACATCACGTATGTGTGTCAAATAAAACTTATGAACAACCCTCCCTTCCCGATAAAGGTAGCCTTTATCATATAATTCCTTATAGGACTATATAGGTAAATTACGATAAGATCATTTAGCCACTCGAGTAATACTCTTTATATACAATTAACTTCTTTAAACATGATGTCTAGTTATTCAAGCGCTAGTTCTTTATTACGCCTTCTGAACTTATTGCCTATGTGATAAAATTTACAAGTGTGACTATACTATGGCCATTTATTCCCATTAATAGAATGTGACAAATATATCATATTACTATTTAAGATTTTAAGTAGAGACACTTACAGTAGTGCGAAATAATATGAATACTTGACTCGTAGGAGAAATATAGATTCTTATAAGTTGTAGCAAGTAGGCATTTAAAAGACATAAATCATCGAGGACTCTATGATCATGTATCATATATGCCGTGTTGACTCTTTTTAAGGAGAAACAAATGACTTAGGGTTGTGCCTTACATTAAAAGAAGGTTTAGCTTCACATACCTAGAGTCTTGCTTTACTACCATGGCATGCCAACTTTTCCTTTCACTCTACAACCGTTATCTATATCAAACAATAATATGAAATCTAAATAAGCAGCTAACCATGAAGCAGGATGATGTGTCGAGATACACATTTGTACTTTCTTTTCATGGAGTTTTGAATGCCTTTAAGTACTAATTTAAGTCAAAACCAACTCTTTTTTTTTCCTAAGTTTCAAGAATCCAATGAGTTAATAAAAGAAGGCATGGAAATGACTAAAGTCTTCCAGAAAATGAGCAAAAGACAGACCATTTTCTCAATATGCGGTCCGCTTTCTCAAGTGCCTTTTGATCAATAAAACACCACCAAGTGATATTCAATCGATGGCTCAAGATGCGGACAATCTTTCCAAAAGATGGTCTGCAAATCAGAAGACAGATCAAGGCCAGAAAAAACATAGAAGCAGTTGATGACTCAATGTGTAGACCTTATTGCCAAAAGAAGATTCGTCAATCAAAGATAGAAGAAAGTCTAGTAGATCACCAAATCAATTGAGGTGCAAGAAATGGATCGTCCCTGCAACTGGGGAACCTTTGAATTTGAATTAAATTGGGGTTTTGTATTTAGCATAAATAGTTCTTTTTAGAGTTTTTAGGGAGTTCCAATAGTTCCGACAATCTTTCAATAGTTTTAGCTATTTTTCCATATTTTCCTCATAGCTTTAGCCTTGTATTTGAAGTCGAAGATCAAGTTACTCAATCCAAGACTCTCTTTTCTCATCAGCGCTTTGTAAGTGAAAATGACTAATTGTTTATGTTTCTCCTATCCTTTAGCTATGGGTAATTAAACCTAGATCTAGTATTATGAACCAAATGGGTTTGTGGTGAGTTGGTAATTTACCAACATATTAGGCTTTTAAGAATGAGCTATTACTTGATTTTCGCAGAAATTAGAAAGGTTTTATGCCTTTTTTCTTCTCTATGCAAGCATTTGAAGGAGACAAAGATAATGGAGGATTTGAAATTGAAGTGATCTACTAAAGACATGCTTTTCGCAGATCCAAACCTGCGAAATGCAGGAAAGACTACCTTGCGTCTGCATTTTGACCTGCTAACCATAGATCCCCACCCGCTAAACATAGGTCTGGCGCAAGTGGGGTTGTTTGCACCTGCTTTAGTGGATTGGCACCTACTAAACACAAGACGAAGAGCAAGTGACCCATTTTGCTAATGGAAGGGCAAAAACATCCAGAAAGGTTCCGAAAGCACGTAGAAACCTCCAAGGGTAATTGTGGAAAGTTATATACAAGAAAGTTGTAGATATTTATCACCCTAAATCATACACCACACATTATTCATTCGTAGATAGATTTTAGAGGGTTTTACACATCATATAATTGTAGAAATAGAAAGTTTTTCTTCTTCTTCTTCTTCTTTAACCCCATTATGGAAGAATTCCACCATTGTTGTAGATCTTGTGAAGCAAATTGGTGAACCCATATGATGAGTTTTGAGGGAAGTCCTCTTGGTATCTTCTCTCTCTCTCTCTCTCTCTAAATATAAGTAGCTAACTTGCTGGCTAAGGGTGTGTGCATGATGGATTTGTAAACATGAAGATAATTCTGAGGGCAACTCCAAATCATAGGCCACCTTGCCAACACGTCTCACAATTCAGTACGGGCCAACATAAAGAGGACTGAGTTTCCCCTTGTTTTCGAACTTCATCACTCCCTTCATGGGAGATACCTTCAGAAACACCCAATCATCAACTTCAAACACTAGCTCCCTCTTTCTCACATCCGCGTAGGACTTTTGACGACTCTGAGCTGTTTTCAACCTTTACCTTATAAGCTGAACCTTCTCCATAGCTTCATGAACTAAATCTGGTCCTACCAACGTAGCTTCACCAATTTCGAGCCAACCAATAGGCGATCTACATCTCCACCCATAGAGAGTCTCAATCGAAGCCATCTGAATGTTGGAATGATAATTGCTGTTATATGCAAACTCAATGAGAGGCAAATGATCATCCCAACTACCCTTGAAATCAATCAGTCAAGCTCTTAACATATCCTCAAGTGTATGAATGGTCCGCTCCTCCTAACCATCTATTTGCAGGTGAAATGCTGTGCTAAGCTTGACCTGAGTACCAAGTCCCTTCTAAAACGATCTCCAAAACTGGGAGTTAAACTTAGTACCTATATCTGATATGATGCACAAGGGCACTCCATGCAACCGAATTAACTCCCAAATGTATAATGTAGAAAAATCCTCCGCTGAGTCAGTAGTCTTGAGCGGTAGAAAATGAGCTGCCTTAGTCAACCTGTCTACAACCACCCAAATAGAATCATACTACCAACGGGTACGAGGAAAACCTATAATGAAGTCCATATTGATTTTCTCCTACCTCCAAGTAGGGATGCTAATGTTTTGGAGAAGACCTCTGGGTCTTTGATGCTCAACCTTCACCTATTGACAATTGGGGCACTTAGCCACAAATTCTAGTATGCCCTTCTTTATGCCATTCCACCAATAGACTTTCTTTAGGTCATGGTACATCTTGATGGCCCCTTGATGTATAGAATATCTGGAACCATGAGCCTCATGCAACATACGCTCCCTCAGGTCATCAACACCCGGTACATGATAAAGTCCAAAATATACTCCTCATATGAAGGGTATACACGGTCGCTGTATAAAAACAAGTAATCCAACCAATGTCGAGATCAAATCCCATAAGGACTAGTTAGTGATAATTACAAGTGTCGATTGAGAAATTGAAGTTAGCTTGCACCATTTGGAAATAACATAAAAATAAACAAATTGGGGGATTTGGAATTTGGAATAGAATATGATTGCTAATTTGCTTACCTATAATAGCAAAATTACCAAGGTTGTTGACAAGAATGTGAAAGACTAAAGGTGTGGTGTAGATGATATACTAACTAGATAGGGACATGCTAGATTATCTCATAAGTTCAATTAGTGTAAATAATATCGGAAAAATGGGTATTTACTACTTTCCAGCATTATAAATACCTCTTACTAGAGTTTATCAAACCTCTAGCCACCATTAGCTCAACCCGATCAGATTTAGATTAGTAGCCGCACTAATTTCTAGCTATTAGCTACTAATTAGGAGTGAGAATGTAATTTTGATTATTTCTAGCGTAATTTCACAATCTCTCATCCATACCCACCATTAAATTTTATTTCAATACTTAATTATTCTTTTGCAAGCAACAATCAAGTAAGAACAATTATACCCACATTATAATAAATGGATCTTCAATTATAGATTGAAGAGAGTCTAACAGATTTACACTTATTTAAACAATATTGAGATGACTCTAGCAATACCCACTCTAATTAAGCATTCATTATCACATACCTCTAGTTAATAATTTAGCTACTCATGATTAAGAAATTCAAAAGCACATTTGACAATAAACTCATTAAATTAAATAACAAGAGTAGTAAAATCAAGTTCACAAGTAGTCTTCAACAATGGCAGTACCTTGCTATTAAGAAGAAGAAGAAGAAGAAGAAGAGAATAGTACTTTTCAAATTCTACCAATCAAATTCTCTTCTTCTCTGCAAAGGAATGTTCTAAAGCTAGAAAAGGAAAAAGATGATATGATATGATCTGCTATGATATGCTTAGTACATAGTACTTTCTCTATAATTTATATATCCAAGAAAATAGGGCATATTCTCTCTCTTTTTCTGTGCAAGACAATTTTTCCCTTGAGCAGCATTCTGGAATCGGTGGGACTACCAGTGGTTTGCCGGTTGAAATTTGTGGACCACCGGCTACATTGTCTGTTGCTTCAATACATTCTAGTAGCCATCGGTTGTTCATTCGGTGTTTTGCCAATCTCTATCTGTGCACCGCCGATGCTTTGCTATTCAATACAACAAGTTAGTTGTCCTTTCGATAGCTGAACTGGCGAGTCACCGTGCGCAACTCGTGTTTCGCCGGTGCCTTGTTACCAAGAGGTAGTGGGAATCATCTTTTGACCGATGTTTCGCCGGTCTTCTTCAGTGGAATGCCGAATTTCATACCACTTTCTTCTTTTTTCTCGATTTCTTGCTCTTTTATTCACATTAGCCATATTCCCACAACAAAAGCAAAACGGAATAAAATTCACATAAACAACTCAAAAACTAAGCAAAAATCTAGGTTTAAGAGCTTAATGAGTTGGTGAATTACTAACTCATAAAACCCCCACACTTGAACCATTACTTGTCCTCAAGTAATGCAATTCTTATCAGTAGAAAAATATACCACTCCTCACAAAGTTAAACATCAATAACCACCTGTCTATGACAACCCAAAAATGCTCACCAATCTCCCCGAAAAAGACAAGAAAATTCCCTGAAAACCAAAACAATGAAGAAATTTCAAGAGGCTACCCACCCTTCACAACATGGTTCATGAGAGGATTCATTTTGTAAAACAAGGGCATTGCTTATCCATGAAATACACATAGAATCTGAATTCATAATTAGTTCACATTCAAAACTTTCCTTAGAGTTTACAGTTCTCCTGCCCTATTAATATAAAAACTCTAAATGCACTTGTGTCCTCAAAAGGGAATGATGCCACTCACCAAAAGGAGAATCCCTATTCTTTTATCATGAAATCACTAAATAAACACCAGGGATTGCTTGGAAGAGATAATCACGCTCACTCTCCCAAAAGAAATCTTCATGAACACAACTTGACCCATAGGCTTGCCCTTCATGTAATTCGCCACTAATATAGAGCAGCTGTACTTAAAATCACTTAGGACTTGTGGGTTATAATGTAGGCTCGGGTTAAGGGTAGGATGAAAATTTATCTTTAGTGACTCGAACCTCCTTATTGCCTTTTGTGAATATACATCCCATCAAATCTTTTCACTCACTTTACCTTATTTCTCCTCTTTCATCATCTTTGGATTTCATCTCTCAATGACCCTCCTTATAACTTCTTTTGGCTCTCACAATTATCCTTATCTAAGCAAGAGGAGGCACCCATTCACAATTTTTTTTTCTCTTTTCAACTTATCATTTTATGCATTTTGAACACAATGCGGTGCTACCTCAGATTGAGATTCTCACTTTTCCCTTGCACACCCCCAAACTTGGTCTTTTGCCTCTTTTCTCATTTATTCCTTATCACTCCCTTCTTCTTGGGCTTGAAGCCTCATTCTATCATTATTTTATCAATAGCACTTAGGGAGGATGGGTGCCGAAGAGAGGTATTAAGAATGGTATTACGGCTTGTAATATAGTTGCCAAGAAAGGGTCTAAGGCTCAACGTTGGCTGACAAAGATCAATGTTTAAGGAGGGTACATGGGTGAAGTGACTAAACAAAGGAAAACCTAAACTCATGTTCTAAGTGCAGTTACATCTAGGAGTTCGCCTTGAGTCACACTTGGGGCAAGTTCTAGATAAGAATTCATGTATGAAATTCACAAAAAAAAAATTCTCACCACACAAGACATCACCCTTAAAGGGTCCACAAGAGTCATCTTCATCACAAGATTTCAAGTCAGGGCATCAAAGCATGCAAATTCATAAGTCAAGTAAGGAATTTACAAAGTATGACAAGGAGTGCTATGCTCTTGCTTCAAACATCTGCTCATTATCTTTCATTTTCATGCCCCCATTTTAAATTTTTTCAAAAACTTTGGTGGTGCCTCTCAAAACTGCTTCATAAAAAGACTCAAAAGCAACTTGGAATTTTCCCTTAAGAGAGTCGCCACACAATCTATCATCGAGAAGTGCTAACCCGGTTTGACAATAGAAAGGGAAAGGAAAATGAAAAGATGCTCCTCTGTGAAAGAACCATGGTATAAAGAAAATCCTTCGAGTTTATTTACTATCCTACTATTTACAAAGGAAAACAAGGAAAGGAATTGGGTCCTGAGGGAGTAAACAATTCAAGACAAAGATCCCGCTATTATTCTTAACACACAACAACATTTGCAAATTGCAAGACATACATCTCCCCCTACTTAAAGACAAACATTGCCCCCAATGTAGTAAAAATGACAGATAATAAGGGGAAGGAGGCTTTCTGATTGAATTAGTGGTCGGGCCGAGGCTTCCAAGAATGCGAGGCTGTGTCAAATTGCCAAGAGGCTATTTCTTCAGCAATTGGTTGCAGTGGATCAGGTGGGAGTTAGCAGAGTCCGAAGCTCATGATAAGATGTTTCTATCACTCTGCTAGGTGCCCAGGGTGGATTTACGTCATACACTGAGAGAATTGGAGGTGGTGGTGGCCGGCTATGATATAACTCCTTATCTGATACTATTTCTGACATGTTGTCATAACCCACCCTCCAATCCTCCGGTGGACTTTTGGGTTCCTCTAGCTGCACGGGCATCATCGCAGGTTCAAGAGGGTTTGAGTTGTTGGTAGATGGAGGTTCATCGAGTGCAGCCACATCTCTTCTCAAGGAAATCACTTCGCTCTCAAGGAACTCAACTGTGGAGCATAAGCTCTTCAACTTATCTTTAGCAAGTTGCATGTCTTTCTTGTTGGCAGTTTGTATCATAGATGGGATAGTCTTAGCTAGCTTCACAAGCTGGCTCTCATGAACTTGGGCCCTTTGTGCTATTTTGAGCAAATCTGAAGGCGTTACGGCGGGGACAACAGCTGGATAGAACTATGCAGTCAATGTGATAGAAGACACCGAAGGCGGTGGTGGAGGCTTGCTCATTGTACACTTTGCTCGCTTCATGGCTGGGGCATCTTTGTCAGTGTTAGTAGCGAATGTAATCATACTATCAGCCCGTACAGTCCTGTCCAATTGTCGGAACAAATTGCATGCAGCTCGCACACATAAAATACTCACGAGGCTGGGAAATTGCAACGTCGTGGCCTGCTGCTTGGATCTTCATTTGAATTGATTGGCAATGAACTCCCCAAATTGATGTGCACATGATCCATGATGCATGCTATAAGAATGGCAACTTCAATTGGAACTTCTGTTGTATTCTAAGAAGGCATTAATCGTGAACAAACCAAATCTAACCAAATACGGGCTTCAAACATCAAATCACGATGATAATCAGACCCCTGAAGATGGCCCATTGTGGTTGTCTAAGTGCAATCATGTTGACTGCTCATTGGAACTGATTCACTTTATCTTCCACCTTCTTGCGGAATATCGAGTGTGATTGGATTTTCTCTACCCAATAAAGTGAATTGATTGCCTCGAGAGTTATAGGCACCTCTAGAACCTACACCCAAATCGATGGTAGGCATGGTAATGTATCTATGCGTCCCTTATGCTTGAGGAGCTGTTTCCTTTCCCTGTATGAAGCATAGGATTCCCACACCAATTTTGGAAAATATGGGTCAACAGGTATGGTGAATGGACCCTAATCGCGCATTCCAATCTAGTCATAGATATCTAGGATGAAATTTTTGAAGGAGTCCACTTCAAATTAGGCTTCTGGATGGATGGATCGCTTCTCCTTGAAAGACACATAATACTCCTCCATTCTTTCCAACCCAAACCGAGCTTGTGTGTTGTTGGTCTATATTGATGCATGGCCTTGGTGAGATTGTGGGAAAACAGACATAATGCTGCAAACTAAGGTTAGAATGGTGCACATATTTTGAAACTCAAATCAAGGAAAAATAAAGAATTCAGGTTCAACTATTTTAGCCTTCAGAAGACATCGGCGAAACACTGATACAGATTCGCGAAGCGTCGATGAGTCCCCGATGTAAAATAGTGGCCTGGGAGAACATCATACACATCAACATCGTCATGCCCCACCTTGGGAGGCATGACTGGCACCTGGTGACCTACTAGGACCTGAACGGCTGAGCTGACTGAGCCTAAGCACCTCTGGTGCAATGCTGACTCTAACTCTAGAATCAAGAAAACAACGGGCTATACAACGGTTGTAAATACAACCCCCGGCAGACAACCAATCATAGGGAGTCCTATGCGGGCCTACAAGGCCACCATGATATCTAGTTATAACTGGAAAGTAAAATCAGATGCTAAACTGAACTATGACCGACAAGGCCACCATCAACAGCTAAACAGGGCCCCACACGGCTGATATCATCTAACCACAGAGAAGTAACATAATCTGCAAGCCTCTAGGAGTAATAAGATGGTCGGGACAGGGCCCTGACCTACCCATACTGTACAAACAAAAGGAATAAACCTATATCACACAAGCTCTGGAAGAAGGGAGCTAACGGTTTTGGACGGCTGACTAGAACTACGAGGGACCTGTTCCTCATCTATCTGTATCTGCAGGCAAGTAATGCAGCGCCCCAAAAGAGGACATCAGTACCACATGTACTGAATATGTAAAGTAGTAATTTTAAATGACTGTAAGTAAGAAATAGAACTGACAATAGCTGAAGTAATGAAAACGGACTGAAGATGACTGAAGTGGTGAAATCAAGGCTAAACATAACTATAATAAGGAGGGTAGGGGTCATACCTAAAAAATGAGGCATCTTACTGTCTATCAATCAGTAACTAAAGCAAACATAAACCTCGCCTAGCCCCCATAAGATGGAAGGTACAATCAGCACAGAATAACCCACTTGGCCCCCCATAGCCCTAGTGAGTACACATCAATCTATCTACCCCTATCCAGGTCATACTGAGTCAACTACCCGCTATAAGCATCCTATCGATCCCCTGGGTCTGCAACTGGGCCTGCTCGGCCCCTGACTGTAGCTGTGTCTGAGTCTGGAGGACTCCTGATATCTACACCCCCAGCGTAAACGCTCGGAGGGGTGTGTGTATAAGGACAACCACGGAATATGAGTATCTGGATCCCCATCTTCATCCATTGCGGATGGCATACTGCTCCATAGAGCAACATCTCCTCGCCCCTGAGGGCGGCAACACAGCTATTAACACTAGGGTGGTCATGGAAGCTATACAGGTGTAATCCATCCCAAAATAATACAAATTACGAGCCTCAACTGACAACAACAACTAGACATGATAACATACTCCTAACATGCTTTACTGGGATTCATACTGGACTACTATGCTGAAGAAACTAACTTGCCGAAAGAAAATGCCTTAACATACCTCGTTCATTGTTTACCGATTAACTGGCGAGTTTCAACTTGTGTTCAACTGCCCTTCTCAACTGTAATCATATTAACGGAAGAATAGGGATACTTTATTACTATATTCGAAGAAAACAATGACTTATATATATACATACTGCCTATACTTCAACTTATCGAAATACTATCAAAAACTCATAAGTTCTCGAGAATCTAGATGGGAGAAATACTTACTTTAGGCACGTTATCATATTGACACTAGTTTGGAACAATCCCATCAGCTTAAGCTCGGCAGGATGACGATTTGCCGGGCATATTTTACGAAAATTACTCCTCAGTGATGCTCTCTGCAGCCTTATACTTCACTACCCGAAGTTAATTTAGATCTGAACCACATTTAGCGGCGTAATCGGATGATTTCCAAATGTTTTCCTCGGTTTCTCTCTGTTTTGGCCGTGAATATGTGAATAATGATCTAACTTCTAAGTGTGAGGCCTTTATATACTTGAGGCGGCAGACAAGGCAGCATGGCACTCTGGCGGTCACGCTAATTCTGCTCCGTGCCACTTTGCCCCTCTGGGAAACTTGGTTCAGCCTCCTCCCATGAAATCCCGGCTTTGCACTCGTTCGGCCTTTCCCCAGGCCCCTTCCTCGTACATATGGCACTCTCAAAATCTTAACCAATATACGAATAGTCCGTCTAAATATTAGAAACTTACGGGGTGTAACATCCTCCCCCCTTAAGAACATCGTCCTCGAATGTTAACTTCTGCTTGCAAGAACCTTAACCTTGCAATTACTTATTTTGGAAAAATTTCGGCAGAGTCACCCCTGTAATATGGACTATCTTAAAACCCTGAAACGTAGAAAAGTCCAATACAGGTACTTCACATAATATTATAGCGTTCACTTCACAATAGACTGAAGTCAATTATCTCACATATACATGTATATATAATGCAATTTATGAAACAACAACAACAACAAAATACCTCTAGCTGCACAATCTGACTAAGTCTGAAATAACTGAGGATATCTGGTTTTCATATCGTCTTCTGTCTCCCAGGTCATCTCCTCTCGGTTCTTATTTCTCCATAACACTTTAATGGAAGAAACATCTTTAGTTCTTAGTCTGTGGGTCTGCCGATCTAGTATGGCTACTGGAGCTTCTTCATAAGCTAACTCCTCAGTGATTTGGACGTCTTTGACTGGGATAATCCGGGAGGGAACTCCTATGCACTTCCTCAGCATTGATACATGAAAAACTGGGGGAACGGATTCTAATTTTGGAGGTAAATCCAATTCATAAGCCACCTAGCCTATCCTTCGGTAAATCTGATAAGGCCCAATAAACCTCGGGTTGAGCTTGCCTTTCTTACCAAATCTCATCACACCCTTCATCAGTGAAACCTTCAGGAATACCCAGTCACCCACATTAAATTTTAGGTTTCTTCGTCACAAATTGGAATAAGATTTCTGGTGGCTCTGAGCAGTCAACAGACGTTCCCTGATAAGCTTTACTTTCTCTTCCGACTGATGAATAATATTTGGCCCAATCAATTCCGATTCTCCTACCTCAAACCAACCAGCTGGAGATCTACACTTCCGCCCATATAATGCTTCATAAGGCGCCATCTGAATTGCTGAATGATAACTGTTATTATAGGAAAATTCAATAAGCGGTAGATGTTCATCCCAGCTACCTCCAAAATCTAGCACACACGCCCGTAACATATCCTCGAGCGTCTGGATTGTACGTTCTGCCTTCCCGTCTGTATGAGGATGGAAGGTTGTGCTCAGGTTAACCTACGTCCCCAGGCCCCTCTGAAAAGATTGCCAAAATTTAGATGTAAACTTCTCCCCTCGGTCAGAGATAATTGACAACGGAACACCATGCAATCAGACTATTTCTCTAATATACAACTCAGCATAATCTTCGGCTGAAAAGGTAGCCCTTACTAGCAGAAAGTGAGCTGATTTTGTCAACCTGTCAACAATTACTCTGATAGAATCATATTTATGCCTGGGGTACGAGGTAAGCCTACTACGAAATCCATATTAACTGCCTCCCATTTCCACGAAGGCACGGGTATATCCTGTGTCAGTCCGCCTGGTTTCTGATGTTCAGCTTTCACCTGTTGGCAATTGGGACATTGAGCTACGAATTCTGCTATCCCCTTTTTCATTCCCGGCCACCAGTAAATCTCTTTTACGTCATGGTACATCTTTTTCGAACCTGGATGGATAGAGTAACGGGCATAGTGTACCTCGCCTATAATTTGCTGGCGAAGCCCTTCCACGTTTGGAACGCAGAGGCGATCCCTATATCTCAAAACTCCGTCCTCGGTTACTTGGAAATCTGTCACTTCCCCTCGCTGGACCCTATTTCTGAGCTAAACCAGGCTAGGATCTTCATATTGTCGTTCCTTCACTTCCACCGCCAATGATGACACTACGATATTCTAGATTACTGCTCCATTGTCTCCTGATTCTACTATACGAATGGCTAAACGGCCTAGCTGATGCAATTCTCGGGACAATTCCTACCGCTCGGGCTGTAAATATGTGAGGCTTCCCATGGATTTGAGACTAAGGGCATCTGCTACAACATTGGCCCTTCCTGGGTGATAAAAAATATTCACATCATAATCCTTTAACAGCTCCAACCAGTGATGCCGCCGCAAATTCAACTCTTTTTGGGTAAAAATTATACTGCGGGCTTTTGTGATAAGTGAAAATATCTACGTGGATGCCATACAGGTAGTGTCTCCATATTTTCAAGGCATGAATCACTGCGGCTAACTCCAGGTCATGGATAGGGTAGTTCTTCTCATGCTTCCTCAACTGCCTGGAAGCATAGGCAATCACCTTACCATGCTGCATCAAAACACATTCTAACCCAACACCCAAAGCATCACAATAGACTGCATAACCCTCTGTTCCTTCTAGCAACGCTAGCACCGGTGCTGATGTCAATCTGTCTTTCAGTTCCTGAAAGCTCTGCTCACATGCCTCAGTCCAATGGAATTTTGCTGCCTTCTGCGTCAGTTTGGTTAAAGGTGCTGCTAAAGTGGAAAATCCTTCCACGAACCTTCTATAATACCCGGCTAACCCCAGGAAACTGCGTACCTCGACCGGAGTGGTAGGTCTAGGCCATTGTTTCACTGCCTCTATCTTCTGTATATCTACCTGTATACCAGCATCTGACACAATATGGCCCAAGAAGGCTACTGAATTCAGCCAAAATTCACATTTAGAAAATTTTGCGTATAGCTGGCGATCTTTGAGAATTTGGAGCACTGTCCGTAGATGATCCTGGTGATCTGCCTCTGAGCGGGAATACACCAGAATATCATCGATAAATACTATCACGAACAAGTCCAGGTATGGTCTGAAAACGTTGTTCATCAGGTCCATGAACACTGCTGGGGCATTTGTCAATCCGAAGGACATGACTAGAAATTCAAAGTGGCTATATCTGGTCCTAAAGGCAATCTTTGGAATATCTCTTTCACGAACCCGGACCTGATGATATCCTGACCTTAAGTCAATCTTTGAAAAATACCTCGCTCCCTGTAACTGATCAAATAGGTCATCTATTCTGGGAAGCGAGTACTTATTCTTGATATGACTTTATTCAGCTGTCGATAATCTACACACATACAGAGGGAGTCGTCCTTCTTCCTCGTGAATAGAACTGGCGCACCCCATGGTGAGTTACTCGGCGTGATAAAGCCCTTGTCTAGAAAATCCTTCAATTGTTCCTTTAGTTCTCTGAGTTCAACAGGAGCCATCCGATATGGAGGAATAGATATAGGCTGAGTGCCTGGTAATAGATCGATTGCAAAATCAATTTCCCTTTCTGGGGGAATACCAGGAAGCTCATCTGGAAATACGTCGGGAAGTTCATTAACCACTTAAATAGACTGAAGGGTCGGAGACTCTGCCCGAACATCCTGAACTCTGACTATATTATAAATGCACCCTTTTGCTATCAATTTTCTCGCCCGAAGATAGGAAATAAACCTACCTTTTGGCGTGGCTGTACTACCTCTCCACTCCCGTACTACCTCCCCTAGAAAGTGGAATCAGACAATCTTAGTCCAACATTAAACATTGGCATAGCATGGAGCTAGCCAATCCATACCCATAATGGCATCAAAATCAACCATTTCTAGTTCTATCAAGTCTGTCGTAGTCTGACGACTAGCAACCTCTATTGTACACCCCCGATAGACCCTTCTAGCTATGATAGAGTCACCAACGGGTGTAGACACTGAGAAAGGTCGCCGAAGCAATTCTGGCATAATGTTAAACTTTCGAGCCACTAACAGTGTAACATAGGACAAGGTGGATCCTGGACCTATCAACACATAAGCAGGATGAGAGCAAATGTCAACATACCTATCACAACATCTAGTGACGACTCTGACTCCTGTCGCCCCGGTAGTGCATAAGTACGGTCTGGGCCGGCACCTGACCTGGAGGCCCCTAATCTGCTTCGGCCTCTGTCTGCTGAAATTGAGGGCCTACGCCCTGCTGGAGATGCTGGAGCTCGTGATCCTGCCGAGGACCTATCCTATCGATCCTGGTCACCCGGACCCCTAGTTGGACAATTCCTCATCTGGTGACCCTCCTGTCCACAAATGTAGCATGCAGTGGAACCATACCTGCATGCTCTAGAGTGGCATCGACTGCAAATAGGGAAAAGAGGCATTGTAAACCCACTCTGCTCCACTCCCCTCTGTTGCTGTGAACCTACTGCTCGTGAACCTTCGCCGGGATCTGGCTGCCCTCGGTGACTAGACCTGCTCCTCTTCCGTTGTGGTGGAGGCGGGGGCCTAGGAGGCCTATCTTATAACCGTGGCCTAGGTCCTCCCCGGGACTCCTCCTATAATTCACCCGGTCTGTCCCTGCGACGCTGCTCCTGACTTGTCCTCTTAATCTCCCGTTGTCGCTGTCTGATACCCTCAATATTTTGAGTAAAAGCCTACACATGGGCGATATCCATATCCTCTCGCAGTGTGGTTGTGATGCAGGTTGCAACATAATCCGAGTTCAGCCCCATAATAAAGCGGTGTACCCTGGCTGGCGTTGTGTCCGCAAAAGCTGGCGCATATCGAGCCAAGGAATCAAACTGCATGGCATATTCCCGAACACTCATCGACCCCTACTCCAAGTATAAGAACTGATCAACCTGGGCCTGTCGAATCTCCCGCGGTAGGTAATGATCCAAGAAAGCATTTGAGAAGCTGGGTCAGGTCAGAGGGGAAACATCTCTCCCTCGGGACCTCTCCCAACTCTCATACCACAGTACGGCGATGTCCCGTAGCTGAAATACCGCCAACTCAACCGACTCTGTAGGTGTAGCATGCATCACCCTGAAAATCCTCTGCATCTGGTCTAAGAAGTCCTGAGGGTCCTCGGTTTGATCTGTCCCTGTGAATTGCGGGGGGCTTAGTGCTAGGAACTCTCGGACCCCCGAGCTATCAGGCTCTCCTAAGGATTCTGCAACTGTAGGTGGCACTGGTTGATCTGAGAAGCCATTATCTGGGCTAGCATAACCACCGCGCTCCTAACCTCCTGGTCAGATGGTACGGGTATAGAAACTGCCGGAGGCGGTGTCGTCACACCGGCCGTTCCAAGCGGCTCCTGACGTGGTGGAGACTGCTGGAGAGGTCGAGATGATACCTCCGTATCATCCTCAGATCAGGATGATTCTGACCGAGGCTGAGGCACCCTACTGGTGCCCTCTCCTGCTGCTACATCTAGCCTCCTGCCTGATGTAGGGTGTCGCTGGTCCGACATTTCTCTGTAAGTAAAAGAGTATAATGAGCTTAGGGACTTAACCCTGTACTATACCGCTCTATAGCACGACTGAATAAGAAGAAAGAGTAACCATCCTATCATGCCTTGCAGCCTCCTGCCTATAGTATGTGGTGCACAACACATCCATAGACAAGACTCTACTTAGCACGGCTTGCAGACTCCCTGGGATACGACCTGCTTTGATACCAAGTTTGTCACGTCCCACCTTGGGAGGCAAGATTGGCACCTGGTGCCCTACTAGGACCTGAACGACTGAGCTCACTAGGCCTAAGAACCTCTGGTGCAAGGCTGAATCTAACTCTAGAATCAAGATAACAACGGGCTATATAGCGGTTGTAAATAAAACCCCTGTCCGACAAGGCCTATAGCCACCTGTGAAAATAAACAGCTAACCAGAGACAAACAATCATAGGGAGTACTATGTGGGCCTACAAGGCCACCATGATATCTAGTAATAACTGGAAAGTAAAATCAGATATTAAACTGAACTACTAACTATATGTATACTAACTATACTTTAACTTATCGAAAGATAATCAAAAACTCATAATTTCTCGAGAATCTAGAAGGGAGAAATACTTACTTTAGGCACGTGATCGTATTGCACTAGTTTGTAACAATTCCATCAACTTAAACTCGGCGGAACGACGATTTTCCGAGCGTATTTTATGAAAATAACTCCGCAGTGATGCTCTCTGCAGCCTTATACTTCACTACCCAGAGTTAATTTAGATTTGGACGACGTTTAGCAGCGTAATCGGATGATTTCCAAATGTTTTCCTCGGTTTCCCTCTGTTCTGGCCATGAAAATGTGAATAAAGATCTAACTTCTAAGTGTGAGGCCTTTATATACTTGAGGAGGCAGACAAGGCAACGTGGCACTCTGGCGGTCGCGCTAATTCTGCTCCGTGCCACTTTAAGTAACACGGAGAGGGCTGCTCCGTGCCCCTTTTCCCCTCTGGGCAACTTGGTTCGGCCTCCTCCCATGAAATCCTAACTTTGCACTCGTTCGGCCTTTCCCCGGACCCCTTCCTCGTACATATGACACTCTAAAACTCTTAACCAACATACGAATAGGCCGCCTAAACATTAGAAACTTACAGGGTGTAATAGACACCATACCAGTGAAACGCCGATCTGGATCCCGAAGCACCGATACACTGTAGAGTGATGCCAACATGCAATATTGGGCAAGTCAATTTGTGAGACAATCGGCGATTCTCGAAGCACGACCGGCGGTCCGCCAGTGGCCAACCTGTAATTAACCCACAGGCCACCCCCACATAGATGTACACAAAACGTAACCTAATCAAATAAAACGACAAGTAGCCCTTAAGAAAGGTGTCAAGCTATCTATAATTGGGCAACTTGAGAGGGTGTCCCACTCATACTACACCCGAACATCGTGTGACACCCACGTGAAAAAAAAACAAAAATCCACTCACAAATAGCAAAAAAGCATAAAATAAACACCCAAGAAACAAAATATCACCATAGCTAGAAACCATAGAGAGTGAGTGACAAAAACCTTACCAATTAGGTGAATAGCCACAACCGACAACCTCTGCTTACCACTAGTATGGTGATATTACAATGGAGTGATAGAGATGGGTGAGTGAAAGTGGATGGAGGTATTTAAATTGGAAAGAAGAGGAATTTGATTGGGTGAGGGATGGTGGTCATTAATTGAGGATAGGTGGGAAAGTGGTTGTTTAGGGGAATGAAAGATGGTGGGAAAAAGATGAATGAAAAGTGGGGAAGTGGGAAAGATAGTCAAACTTCAGAAAAAGAGAAAATATTTCAACTCGGGTGCACCGGTGATCACCAAAGAGGACCAGCGATTCATCGATGTAACCATCGCTAACATTACTTGTTTGAGCTCCTGAGAATCGGATCGGCGACTTACCGACATTTTGCGAAATAGATTCAGCATTTTTCTGATTTAGAAACCGATGACAGGGCTACTCCCAGACACACTGGTTGACATCGGCGACTGACCGGCGGTTCGCACTTTGAAGAGGCACTTCGCCGGAAGATTCACCGATTAGACTTAAATCCTTTAGTGCACTGGGCAACGCCAGCGACCCACCGGTGGTTCATGGAATACTGCCTATATTTTGCCGGTCTAACGCCAGCGAGCTCTGTCCTTGCTCTTCTTGAAGTTCACTAACCCAACCTAGAAAAATCAAAAACAACAACACATAATAAGAGTTAGAAAAAATAAAAATGCTTGGTTTGCCTCCCAAGGAGTGCCTTAGTTAACGTCGTGGCACGATGAAGGTCTCTTAGGACCTACGGTTCATGATATATACAATCTCTGTTCGGCCAACCTCTTCCAACACCCCCAGATATCTTTTAACTCGCTGGCCATTTACTTTGAACTTGCTCCTATTCTGTCCATGGAGTTCTATGGAACCATTCTCATACACCTGAGATACCTTAAAAGGACCTGACCATTTGGACTTTAATTTCCCGGGAAATAGCCGTAGTCGTGAATTGAACAACAACACCCTGTCCCCTGGAGCAAAACTACGCTGCAACACTTTTTTTTCATGATTTCATTCTGGCTTTGTAAATAGTTGCATTCTCATATTCCCTCATTATGAATTCATCCAACTCATGTAAAATTATGAACTCGACCTTGGACAACTCTTCCTCATTCAAGATTTAAGCTTTTCAATACCCACAAAGCTTTGTGTTCTAACTCAATGGGGAGGTGACATGATTTTCCAAACACCAGTTGATTGTTTTAAATGCAGTCTGATATACCCACAAGGCATCATCTAACTTCCGTGCCCAATCGGTTCTGTTAACATTGACTATTTTAGTCAAGATGGATTTTATTTCCCGATTTGAAACTTCCACTTGTCCACTAGTTTACTGGTTTTCGGGTGATAAGGGGTGGCCACTTTGTGTTTCACACCATGTTTAGCTAGAAATGTACTGAATACTCGGTTGCAAAAATGAGAGCCTCCATAGCTAATGATGGCTTTGGGAGTACCGAATCGCGAGAAAATATGTTTCTTCAAAAAGGTTGTTACGTTCCTCCCTTCATTATTTGGTAGTGCAACAGCTTCCACCCATTTGGAGGCATAATCAACTGCTACCAAGATGTATGTGTTTCCATAAGAGCTCACAAAAAGGCCCATGAAGTAGATCCCCATACATCGAACAACTCAACCTCTAATATCGGTGTTAGCAGAAGTTCATGCTGTCTTGAAATACTCCCTGTCCTTTGACATCAATCACACTGCTTCACAAAGTCATGGGCATCTTGATGTAGTGTAGGCCAATAAAACCCACATTGTAACACCTTCATTTTTGTCCCCACACTCCCATAATGACCTCCAACAGGTGAAGAATGACAAGCCTCTAGAATTGGGATCATCTCTACTTCTGGAACACATCGTCGTATTAAACCATCTGCACAACTCCAGAAGAGGTAAGGTTCATACAAAAATAATTTCCAGACATCATGCATGAATTTTTTCTTTGTTGAAAGTTCAAGCCTTTGAGTGTAATGTTGTTGTCCAGGTAATTTTCAAAATAGGCAAACCATGGTGTTAGATCATGGGTTGCAGCTAGAATACGCTCATCTAAAAAGACATTGTTGATCTCCTCATGTGTTCCTGGCTTCCCACTTGTCTCTAGGCATGATAGATGGTCGGCCACTTGATTCTCACATCCCTTACGATCCTTCACCTCAAAGTCAAATTCTTGCAACAATAAAACCCACTTGATCAGTCTTGGTTTAGCATTTTTCTTGGCCATTAAATCCTAAGTGATGCATGGTCCGTGTGCACCACCACTTTCGTTCCTAGCAAATATGCCTGGAACTTTTCAAATGCAAACACAACAGTGAGTAGCTCCTGCTCCGTTACTGTGTAGTTTATTTGTACATCGTTCAGGACCTTGCTAGCATAGTAGATTGGGTGAAATATCTTGTCTCTCCGCTGACCAAGAACTACTCCTAATGCCACCCTACTGGCATCGCACATGAGCTCAAAGGGTTTTGACCAATCAGGTGCTATAATGATTGGAGAGGAAATTAACCTTTCCATCAACTCCAAAAAATCCTTCAGACACTCTTCATCAAAATTGAACTTTGTTTCTTTCTCCAGCAACCGAAATAGAGGATGAGTTATCTTAGAGAAGTCTTTAATAAATTGGTGGTAGAAACTCGCATGTCCAAGGAAACTCCTAACTCCCTTCACAGTACACGGTGGAGGTAACAGACCAATGGCATCCACTTTGGCTTAATCCACCTCAATCCCTTTTTTGAAAATTTTGTGTCCCAACACAATCCCTTCTTTTACCATAAATGACATTTTTCTCAATTAAGGACCAAATTTGTTTCTGTATATCTCTTTAATACCTCCTGTAAGTGTGTCAAACAGTCATCAAATGAGTCCCCCACAACTGAAAGGTCATCCATAAAGACTTTCATAGTATCTTCCACCATATCAGAAAAGATAAACATGATGCATATTTGGAAAGTGGCGGGGGAATTGCAAAGACCAAAAGGCATCCTCTTGAATGCGAAGGAGCCATAGGGACATGTAAACGTGGTTTTTTCTTGATCTTTGGGTGCAATTGAAATTTGATTGTATCCCGAGTATCCATCCAAGAAACAATAGTACTCCTTGCAGGCCAACCGGTCTAACATTTGGTCAATGAATGCCTCCAGGAAATGATCCTTCTTTGTCCAGGAGTTTAACTTACATCAATCCATGCAAACTCTCCATCTAGTGACTTGGCGAGTGGCTATTAATTCATTCTTTTCATTTGGAACAACCGTGATGCCTCCTTTCTTTAGCATACACTGCACCGGGCTTACCCAACTTCTATTTGCGATAGGATATACCACACTTACATCTAACCATTTAATAATCTCCTTTTTGACCACTTCTTGTATAGGTGGGTTCAAACGCCTTTGATGCTCAACTGATGGGCTGCAATTTTCTTGAAGATTAATCTTGTGAGTGTAAATCCCTAGAGGAATTCCAATGATATCAGCTATTGACCATCCTATAGCTCGAATGTGCCTCTTCAATACCACAATGAGTTTCTCTACTTGTGAAGGGGTGAGCTTTGCTGAAATGATAACCGAGAGCGTTGCATTCTCCCCCAGATATGCATATTGTAGGTGAGTGGGCAAGGGTTTGAGCTCCAACTTTGGTGGCATCATAATAGATGGCTATGACGGAGGAGTTATATGATTCTTTAAATCGAGGTCAAGATTCCTTTGTGGGAAAGGATAATTTATTATCTCCTTATTCACATGATGAACCTCCTCGAGTTCTTCACCTTTTAAAAAGACATCGGCAATTAGTTCTCCAACAACCTCTTCCTCCAGTTCCCACTCGAATATATCATCGTCCATGATGGCCTGAGTTGGGGATGTGTTGGTATCTATTGTTTGAGCTACCACCTGAGATACTAACTCATTCATCCTATCCTCCAATTGTTAAATTATTACGTCATGACTCTTCACGGTGGTTGTAAGGTCCAATAGTTTACTCCGCAAGTCCTGAATTCCCTCTTCAGTTGAAAGGACCTTTTCAATCAACACTTCGAGAGTACTTTCCATATGGGGTGGGACTAACTCATCGCTCTCCTGGCTACTCGTATCAATAGATAAAACATTATTCCGACCTTGATTTCCATGATAAGAATAATCATAGCTATGGTTGTGTTGGTGGTATCTTGCATGGAAACCCTTCATATAGTTTGTCAACAACTCCATCTGCTTCATCATGACTAACAACATTGCATCTTTTTTCCCCTCTCTATGCCACATCTTGTCTACTAGCTTGATGGTCTCCACACAAGGAACCCCCTCAGGGTCTCGTGACCACCCTCCAAAGCTGCTCATGAGCCACACAACGATAGGTTAGTAGCAATAACTATGGTGTGAAACTAAATCAAGTTAACAATCAACACAAGAATATCAAGCGCTAGTCCCCGGCAACGACGCTACTTTTGATAACGTCCAAAATATACTCCTTATATGAAGCGTATACACGGTTGCTGTATCAAAACAAGTAATCCGACGGATGTCGGGGTTGAATCGCACAAGGACTAGTGAGTGATATTACAAGTGTCGATTGAGAAATTGAAGCTAGCTTGCAGCACTTAGAAATAACATAAAAATAAACAAATTGGGGGGATTTGGAATTTGGAATAGAATATGATTATTAATTCAGTTACCTACATTAGCAAAATTACCAAGGTGTTGACAAGAATGTGAAAGACTAGAGGTGTGGTGTAGATGATATACTAACTAGATAGGGACATGCTAGGTCATCTCATAAGTTCAATTAGTGTAAATTATCTCGGGAAAATGGGTATTTACTGCTTTTCAGTATTATAAACACCTCTTACTAGAGTTTTATCAAACCTCTAACCACCATTAGCTCAACTCGATCAGATTTGGATTAGTACCTACACTAATTTCTAGCTATTAGCTACTAATTAGGAGTGAGAACATAATTTTGATTATTTCTAGCCCAATTTCATAATCTCTCATCCATACCCACCATTAAATTCTATTTCAATACTTAATTATTCTTTTGCAAGCAACAATGAAGTAAGAACAATTAGACCCACATCATAATCAATGGATCTTCCATTATACATTGAAGAGAATCTAACAGATCTACACTTATTTAAACAATATTGAGATGACTCTAGCAATACCCGCTCTAATTAAACATTCATCATCATATACCTCTAGTTAATGATTTACCTACATGATTAAGAAATTCAAAAGCACATTTAACAATAAACTCATTGAATTAAATAACAAGAGTAGTAAAATCAAGTTCACAAGTAGTCTTCAACAATGGCAGTACCTTGCTATTAAGAAGAAGAAGAAGAAGAGAATAGTACTTTTCAAATTCTACCAATCAAATTCTCCTCTTCTCTGCCAAAGGAATGTTCTAAAGCTAGAAAAGGAAAAAGATGATATGATATGATCTGCTATGATATGCTTATACACAATACTTTCTCTAGAATTTATATATCCAAGAAAATAGGGAATCTTCTCTCTATTTTTCCGTGCTTGACAATTTTGCACCTGAGAAGCGTTTTGGAATCGGCGGGACTACTAGCGGTTCGCCAGTTGAAATTTGCGGACCGTCGGCTACATTGTCTGTTGCTTCAATGCATTCCAGTAGCCATCGGCTGTTCATTCGGCGTTTCGCCGATCTCCATCTGTGCACCGCCGATGCTTTGCTATTCAATCTAGCAAGTTAGGTGTCCTTTCGGTGGCTGAACTGGCGAGTCGCTATTGGCAACTCGCATTCACTGGTGGCTTGTTACCTAGAAGCAGTGGGAATGAGCTTTTGACCAGCGTTTCGCCGATCTTCTTCGGTGGAATGCCCAATTTCATCCCATTTCTTTCTTTTTTCTCCATTTCTTGCTCTTTTCTTCACATTATCCATCTGCACACAACAAAATCAAAAAGGGCATAAAATCCATATAAACAACTCAAAAACTAAGCAAAAATTCAGGTTTAAGAGCCTAATGAGTTGGTGAATTACCAACTCATCAGTATATACAGATGACCCTGATATCGCAGCACACCATCTCCTACTTGGGAGAAAACCTCCACTTTCTTATTCTGAATGCCTTCCTTTAATTTTACCAAAATCATATTCTCATTTTTTCTAGCTTTGACCTCGGTCACCAAGGAAGATTCTTACCCATTCTGAACAATGACACCCCCATCAGTCCAGTCAACAAGACGGACTCCTAGCTGTGCAAGCCGATGTACATCCTTCACTAATTCTTTCCTTTCCTCATCTACATGGGATACACTCTCCATGTAAATCCTGCTAAGAGCATCTGTTACCACATGAGCTTTGCTCAGATGATAAAGGACACTCATATCATAATCCTTCAAAAGCTCCAACCACCTTCTCTGACGCAATTTAGGTCCTTCTAGGTAAACACGTACTGTAGGCTTTTCTCGTTTGTAAACACATCTACATGGACCCCATACATATAGTGTCTCCAAATTTTCAAGGGAAATACTACCACCGCCAACTCGAGGTCATGAGTCAGATAGTCCTTTTCATGGACTTTCAGCTGACTGGAAGCATAGGCTATACCTTTACCGTGCTACATCAATACATAACCAAGGCCGATCCTAGAAGCGTCACATTATACCACAAACCTATCGGTACCCTAAGGTAGGGTCAACATAGGTGCTGAATATCTTCAACTCCTGGAAGCTCTTCTCTCAGGCCTCTGACCATTGAAACTTCACTTTCTTTTGGGTCAATTTAGTTAACAGTGCTGCAATGGTCGAAAACCCTTCGACAAACCTTCAATAGTAACCAGCTAAACCCAAGAAACTTGTGATATCTAAAGGGCTCACTGGTCTAGGCCACTTCTTCACTGCTTCTATCTTTTGAGAGTCCACCTGTACACCCTCACTTGACACCACATGACCCAAAGTGCCACTGAGTTCAACCAAAACTCACATTTGCTGAACTTAGCATACAACTGATGATCCCTCAAAGCCTGTAGCACCACTCTAAAATGAGCGGCATGCCCTTCCTCGCTCCGAGTGTATATAAGGATGTCATCTATGAACACAATCACGAACATGTACAAGTATGGCTTGAACAACTTGTTCATCAAATCCATAAAGGCTGCAGGAGCATTTGTTAGTCCAAATGACATGACTACAAACTCATAATGACCATATTGAGTCCTGAAGGCTGTCTTCGGGATGTCACTCTCCCGAACCCTGAGCTGATGGTATCCGGATCTGAGGTCTATCTCTGAGAAGCACTTGGCACTCTGGAGATGGTCAAACAAATCATCAATCTTGGGGAGGGGATACGTGTTCTTGATGGTAACTTTATTCAATTGTCGATAATCAATGCACATACGAAGAGAACCATCCTTCTTGCGGACAAAGACACTGGTGCACCCCACGAGAATTTGCTAGGTCTGATGAAACCCTTGTCTAAGAGGTCTTTCAATTGCTCCTTCAACTCTTTTATCTCAGCTAGAGCCATTCTGTAAGGAGGAATAGATATAGGCTACATATTAGGAAGAAGGTCAATACCAAAGTCGATCTCTTGTTGGGGAGGGATTCCCGGTAAATCATCTGGACACACCTCTAGATACTTACACACTACAGAAACTGATTGGATAGTTGAGGTTTCGAACGTCTAGGACTGGCTCACCCGGAAATCTGAAGTCTACTGCATGGGTTCTACAATTAACTGAGGCATAACATGCTTGCAGCCAATCCATGCCGAGGATAACATCAAAATCAATCATGGCTAACTCTACTAAATCTGCTGAGGTGACTTTCTGAAGGACTACAACAGGGCAATTTCTATATAACTGTCGAGTTATCACTGAATCACTGACTGGAGTAGAGACTGAAAGGGTTCAGATAGGATTTCGGGACTGACTCCGAAACTACTAGTAACATAGGGCATCACAAAAGATAAAGCATCCCCTAGATCTAGCAATGCATATACATCAAGGTGGAATACTCATAACATACTGGTGACTACATCTGGGGATACCTCCTACTCCTGCCGAGATGCTAGGGCATAGAATCTATTTTGGTGCTAAACACCACCCACACTAGTAGATGCCCCCTACTAAGCTGGGCGTGCTAGTGGAGCTGCTGAACTAGAGACTAGGCCTCGGCCCCTATCATGGCTCTATTGACTACTGGGAAATCTCTAAGCATATATTCGGGCTTTCCACACCCAAAACAAGCACCTGAACCTGCTAAGCACTAACCCGTGTGTCTCCGACCACACTCTAGAATGCTGGACTCTGTGGGTCTACTACCCCGACTTGTAAATCCTGAGGCTCGTCCCCTCTGGTCGCGCCTAGATCTGTATGGCACACTCATAGCTAACGACACTGGGGTTGAAGATCTCTAGTGGGACTGCTGGCAGTGCCCACTAGGTCTCTACTAGGAGAATCCAAATCTATCAGTCCTGGCCCACTTAGCCTCTCTCTCCCGCACACTCACTTGTACCACCTCTATCTGCTGGGCATACAGAACTATCCAAGGAAAGTTAATGTCCTGATGAAGCATCACGGTTCGGCAATCCTTGACCAAATAGTCTGTTATACCACGCCCGAACCGACTCACTCGAGCTCTCTGATCTATCACCATCTCAGGTGCATACTTGGACAGGTAAGTGAACTCCAAGGCATACTCCTGAACTGTTATTTTTCCTTGCTTAGGGTTCATAAACTCGACTGCTTTAATCTCCCTCATCTCACGAGGGAAGAACTGTTCCAGAAATGCGTCATAAAACTCATCCCAACCAATATGGCATGCTCCAACTGCCCTACTATCCTTCCATTGCTTGAACCAAATGTGCGCAACCCCTTTCAACTGATATGAGGCTAGATCGGCACACTCATCTCCAGTTACCCCCGTGATGTGGGTGATCTTTATAACCTCATCAGTAAACTCGTGTGGATCCTTATCCACCTTTGACCCAAGAAACTCAAGAGGGTTCATCTTCAGAAAATCTTTAACTCTTGTCACCGTCGCATTCCCATTTCGAGGGATATGCGCTACCACCTGTTGATTGACTTGGGCGGTCAAAGGCTGAGCTAGCATCTAAATGGTTTCCCTGAACTCAACATGGGAAACCTGCTCAAGTACATGATCCTTATGGGCTGGGGGGGCCTTCTGGTGCCCATCCCCATTGCCAATTTCGTGGTCATTTCCATTTCCATTCCTCTTCCGTTAACTTAGCGAGGAGGCGTGATTCTGCAAACGCATATAGCACGAGTTAGAAGGACAGAGAGATATTTCATCGAATGACTTAGATCATGAAAGAAGGGAATATTTCCTAAAACATTTCATAGCCTCTTCACCATAAGTATGGCACGCTTCACACCCATGAAAAATACTCTACTCAATGCGTCTTTCAGACACCCTAGGACACTTTAAAACCTAATGCTCTGATACCAAGTTTTTCACGACCCGAACATAGGCTCGGATCGAGACACGGGACAAAGAACCCCGAGAGGCTCCAAGTTGACCATGGCATGAACATGATATCTAAGATCATCATAATTAAGCGGAAGTCTAACATGTATAATAAAGAGGAAGTCTGAAAATATCATAATATTTGAATACATAACACAAGGCTAAAACTGAATACATGCTATGTATGAAAAGCCTCTACTACTGACGAGTTGATAGGACAAGACCCCAACTAACTCACTATAGTCTGAAATTGAAAATACTCAATACAACTAATAAAGGGCCCTCGCAAGATGACGACTCACCAACTAAGACTGGGAGGTGCTAACATAGGGAGTCTGGCTAATGGTGTGACTGAGCCTGAATATTTGAGTCTGTATCATGAAACAATACAACATAGAGTATGCAGTCAGTACATGGAATGTACCGAGTATGTAAGGTAAGTAAAACCAAAAAAATTGTAAATCATGCATATCATAAAAACATAATCAAGATAAGATTCTGAGAGTAAGGGTTGCATGCTGTTTTTTGAGATCATGATATGAACATAACTGAATGTCATAACTGCATCGGATGACCCAAAGATGAAAACTAATAATCATAAGTGAACTGAACATTGGGTCAAACCTGTTAAATACATAATAGCATGACTGATGAACATGCATAACTGAAATCATAAGGAACTATGGGCGACTCTTCTTATAACCGAAATTACCATGATAGAGCTTACGTGGTCCCGACTATTACACTCAAATGGGAAAAGTCATCTAAAGCCTTGCCAGGGATAAGGACTCTACCATAATATCGATATCAAGCTAAGGGACCATTGGGGGTGGGGAAGCTCACAAGGGAGGTCCCAAATAATCTGAACATGCCTACGTTGGCATGTAATTCGGAGGCATAGGGTTGACTGACCCTTAGCCTACTCGATGCTAGACCCAACTCCCAAAAATATGCTTATGCTCTCCATCGTTTTTCAACGAAGCTGAACCATCATCTAGTGACGAAGATGACTCATACATACATGCATAAATCTAAAATCATAAAATGAGGAGCCTTGGGCTCAAACAATACCACAAGTTGAAAATAGTGGGAGTCTAGACTCCAAAATCCATGTGGTAAGCTAATACATGAAGTTTAGATAAATCATGAAACATACTTGATCGTATGGGCTTGCCAAATACTTAAACATGCTTGACATAGTCTTGATTATTCGAAAACATGAAAATGGACATGGGTAATTCAAAATCATACTTTCATCATATATCTCATCATGCTTGAATACATATATCATAGAACTCAATTTTCATAAACTTTCATGGGTGGGCATCATAATTTATAAAACTTGAAAACATAATTTATAATTAAAAACATTGTAAAATATGCCTATTAATCATAATTCAACATTACAAACATGCATAGATCACAAGTGACCCAAGCAAACCCATGACAAAGCATAATTCTATGAGGGTGTTTGGTTTAGCTTAAAAGCTAGTCAAACCAGCTTTTAAGAACTTTTTAACTTTTTGTAGTATTTGATTTGGACAAAAAGTGCTTAAAAAAGTTGAAAAATGTTTTAAAAAGATAAAAGTTGGTTCTTACCAACTTTTTATTTTTTGGCTTATAAGCCATTTATGTTTGACCAAAGTATTTATCTTTTTATCCCCATAATATTTTTCTAATTCCAATAATACGCTCAAGCAAATAAAACCCTATAACTCTTTCTCTTCTTCTCATTCTCTATCCTCCAGCGCACATTTCTTCTCTGTTCCTCTTGTTCATCTTTTTCATCACTTTTTTCTTGCATTTTGCTCAAGAACCCGTGATATTTTCGATCTTGTGGTAAGTTCATCATTAAAATTATATCTTACATATATCTCCATCTTTAATTTTATTTTTTGGCGAAATAAGGATTGGACGGTGAATCTGTAATAAGTGACATTGAACTGATTTTATTTTAAATTATAATTGAATCTGTAATTTATATCTCCAGTTTATATATCCCCATCTTTAATTGAATCTGTAATTTTATTTTTTCAGCAAATCTGTGATTTTATTTTTTCGGCATCTCCATTTGGTTTTATTGGACTTGAGATTGTATTCTTATTCTCTTAAATGATACTCGCCTCAGCCAAACTCTATTTGTATTGTTGGGGTCTCTTTAAATTTTTTTTGTTCATTTGATGTCTAACTCTATTTATAACCTCACTCGTTCATAGTTTAAAAATAAAAATGTACAATTAATTTGTTAATTTTTCTAAGCAAAGAAAAGACACTCAAAATCTTTTACAAAATTTTATTTTTTTGTGCATATTAGAAAAATAATAATTAAAAATCTGAAAAGAAAAAATATTGAGGTAATATTAATTCTTTTAAATTATTATATTTGATTTTACAAATAAAAAATAGAGTTATACTCCTAAATGGAGATTTGCCTAATTTTATTCAAATTATATATTTTAAAAATTAAAAATAACGTAAATAATTAGTTTATATTAAGAAATAAATAAAAATATAAATTAATTTAAATTTTAATTATTTTAGAAATAAAAATATCATAGTAATTCACTTTTTATAGTGTTAACAGCTTTAAGGGCATTTCAGTCATTTGACCAAAAATAAGTGCTTAACAGCACTTATGTACCAAACATATCAATAACTTTTTTTCAGCTTCAGCACTTTTATCCAAACACATAACTGCTTATTTATAAAAATAAGTTTCAGTACTTTTATTTAAAAGCCACTTTTTCAGCTAAACCAAACGGGCTCTATTAAGACTGATCTACTGGAAAAAAATATTAAGCGGAACCATAACTGAAATAATGGAAAATTTGGTTCTAGGTATAAAGTAACTTGAGTAAGTGCATACATATGAAATCTGATACTAAAATACCGAACTGACATAGTAACTGACTATCTGTCTGAAAGCCTCTACTAGAAAGATGAGTTGCTGGGACAAGCCCCCAGCTAACTCTAATGTCTTAACTAAAATTGAAATAACAAAGATGAATATGAAACCTCTGGCCCTCGAAAGATGAGGACTCGCCACTGTCATATGTTGGAAATTGCCGAGAGAAACTAGTTGCGGTGCTGAGGCTGGGTACCTGAGCCTATATCATAAAATAACATAGCACATAGAAATATGCGATCATTACTTTGAATGTACTGAGTATGTGAGATGAATAAACGCAAATATACCAGTAACTCATAACTCACTGAAGTAGTATGAAGAGACCCTATCTAAAATGTAAATACAGTAAATTGTCTAACATCTATGGGAAAACTATAAGAACTAATAAACTATGTTCGAGTCATAAGCATATCCTAAAAATTGAGAGACAGTACTGGACTAAAGACTCTGACTATACAGTACTATGGGAGAGCCTATAACTGACATATAACTACATGAGCTAGATATGGAGTTTGATGTATACACCCCATCGAAGAGAGCCCACTGTACCTTTCCAGGATATATGTCATGACCCGAGTTGGGACTCCGGATCAAGAAACGGGACCTGGAACCACAAATGGCTCCAAGTCGATCTATGGAATGAACATAACACTAATGAGCATACATCAAAGTGGAATCTGATAACTAAAGCATGAATAAGAGTAAGTATGAATAACATAACAATCGAAAACAAAGTCAACACTCGACAAAGCTAAAAATCTACATAATGTCTGATAAGCCTCTAACATGTCTGATAAGCTGATGGGACAACATCCCCAACTAGCTCGCTAAAGTTTAAAGCTGAAATAGCATATTCCAACACTAAGTGCGTTGAAGGTCCTCGGAAGATGAGGACTCAGTAACGATGGGAACTGAGCTAAACTACGGGAATCTAGACTAACGGCGAAACTGAGTCTGATCGTCCAGACCTATATCATGAAATGATAAAACATAGAGTATGCAATCAGTACTTGGAATGTACTAAGTATGTAAGGTAAGTAACACATGCTAAGTAAATGTTAACTGAAATCACGCATCTAAACATAAATCATAAGATCATAAGAGTAAGGACTGCATGCTGAAATCTAAATCTGAAATATGTATAGTCATAAGCTGAATATCATACCTGAATAGAATGACCCAAAGCTAAAAATAGAAATCATATGACTTTTCATAGCTGAAATCATAAGTAAAAGCTCATAAACTAATCATTGGATCAAACCTGCTGTAAAACATAATATCATAAGTCATGAACATGAATAACTGAAATCATGAAGAATAATGGGGGACTCGTCATAAACGACACCATCATTATAGAGCTTACGTGATGCCCCAACTATCATACTCAAGTGGGCAGAGTCATTCAAAACCTTTCTAGGGCTAAGGACGCTTCCATGATATCGATATCAAGCTGAAGGCCCCCTGCAGGCTGGGAAGACTCTCTTGAGAGGCCCCAAATAAATATATAAACCCTTGTTGGCACGCAGTTCCAAGATCGAAGAACCTTGGAACCCCAAGCCTACTCAATGCTAGACACTACTCCCAAAAACATACACAGTGCTCCCATCATTTTTCAATGAAGCTGAAATCATAATCACATGCATAGTCTGAAATCTAAACATGGGGAGTCTTGACTTCAAAATATATCATAAGTTGTAGTGGGAGTCTTGACTCCAAAATATATGATAAGCTGATCTTATTATCCTTAGTTAAATAATGAAAACATACTTAACTTGTGTGGGCTTTCCCAAATCTTAAAATCATGCATATGCATACTTGAAATAAACTTCATAAATCAAAATCATGGATTCATACATGGGTAATTTATAAATATTCGTTCATGCTAAATATCTCATCATACTTGGAATCATGAATCATAAACTTGATTTTTCATAAAATTTGCATAATAGGGCATAATTTTCTAAAACTTGAAATCTTGAATTCATGATCAATTTGTGTACAAAATTTTCCCATGGGCCTTAAAACATGCTTTGAAACATGAGGGGAATTGACCCATAGACATATCATGGGAAATTTCATAAAATTGGGTTAAAACCCTATAAGATCATAAACTTTGATTAGGACTTGAATTGATGAACATGAAGAGAAATTTGGGTATGAGAGTGAAAAGAAAATCCCATTCATAGCCCTACATACCTTGGTAAACTGATTCTCAACTTTTCTTTGAAAGCCCAAGAGAATTGGGGAAGAATTGAGGGAATTTCTATATTGATCTTCCGAGAGAATTCAAAACTTTGCATGCATGGGAAATCCTAATTACTTTACATAGGCTAAACCCTCTTAAAACACTCCTTTTAGGGTTTAAAATGACATAGTTTAGGACTTAGAAGCCTAGGATTTAAGAAAATACCCTTAGTGATTTCACAGGAAAAATTACACTGCCTGTTTCTACGACTCGTACCATGAATCATACAATCCTCCTACGACTTGGGGTTAGCTCCCGTAACTAGCCCATTCCAATTTTCTCCAACTCTCTGAAGATTTCCATAATCGCCTATCCCAACCCGTAACTCCCTACTATGAATTGTACAACCACTCATATAACCAGTGCCTAAAAAATCCAATGACCTACTACGACTCCTGACCACGATTTGTACCCACACATCATGACTCATGGTGGGGACTCATGGTTAGGAGGATGAACTTCTGGCTCTCTACCACGGGTCATCCTAAGACCCGTACAACCTCCTTACGACTCGTATAATGAGTCGTACTGATAGAAAACTTTCATATTTTCTGCTGAAACATACTTCAAATCCTAAATCTAGTGTTAGAAACTTTTGGGGTATTACAATATCTCCCCCTTGGAAACATTCGTCCTGAATGTGGATTAAGCATATTGAAAGGCTGGGGAAAAGGAACTGCAATCCTAAATACTAAACATCTGAAGCTGAAAATTGACATAGTGACTGACTCCAGACTAAAATACATGACTAAACTAAATTCATGAATCATACATACATGCTAAAACATAAAAGGAATTGAGAGACATTAACTTGACATGAAACTATATAGAGTACTAAGGAGGAAACTGATACCTCATGCTGGAATTGAGCCAAAAGGGAAAAGATACAGGTATCTAGCGATCATATCTGCTTTGGTTTCCCAGGTGGCTCCATCAATAAGTTGATTCCTCCAGAAAACATTCACTGAAGCTACTTCCTTGTTTCTCAACTTCTGAGCCTCACGATCAAGGATCTCAACCGAAACCTCCTCGTAGGTAAGGCTATCCTTCACCCATATGCTATCCACCAGGATAACTGAGGCCAGGTAACCAATGTATTTCTTCAATAGAGATACATGGAAAACTGGATGTACCAAATCTAATTCCACTAGTAGCTCCAACTCAAACGCCACTTTGCCTACTCATCTCAGAATCCTGTAAGGACCAACATATCGGGGACTTAGCTTCCATTTCTTTCCAAACCTCATAAATCCCTTCATGGGAGATACCTTTAGAAATACCCAATAGTCAACCTCAAACTTGAGTTCTCTCCTCCTCACATCAGCATATGACTTCTGTCAACTCTGAGCCATTTTCAGCCTACCTCTAATAAGTTGAACCTTTTCCATGGCCTCGTGAACTGAATCTGTCCCTATCAATGTAGCGTCGCCTACCTCAAACAATTTGATAGGTGATATAAACCTCCACCCATAAAGAGCCTCAAATGGAGCCATCTGAATGTTGGAGTGCTAACTGTTATTATAGGCAAACTCAATGAGAGGCAAATGATCATCCCAACTACCCTTGAAATCAATCAATGCTCTAAACATGTCCTCAAGAGTTTGAATGGTCTGCTCAGCCTGACCATCTGTCTTCAGGTGAAAATTCGTGCTACGCTTGATTTGAGTACCAAGTCCCTTCTAGAACGATCTCCAAAACGTAAGGTAAACTGAGTACCTCTATTTGAGATGATGGACAAGGGAACTCCGTGCAACCGAACTAACTCCTGAATGTACAATCTAGCATAATCCTCAACTGACCCAGTAGTTTTGACCAGTAGAAAATGTGCCGGTTTGGTCAACTTGTCTATAACCACACAAATAGAGACATACTGCCGACATGTACGAGGCAACCCTGTGATAAAGTAGATGTTGATCTCTTCCCACTTTCAAGTAGGGATACTAATTTCTTGTAGCATACCTCCAGGTCTCTGATGCTCAACTTTCACTTATTGACAATTTGGACACTTAGCCACAAACTCTGGTATGTCCTTCTTCATGCCATTCCACCAATAGACCTCTCATAGGTCATGGTACATCTTGGTGGCACCTGGGTGAATAGAATAATGAGAGACATAAGCCTCACCTAACACCCGCTCTCTTAAGTCATCAACACTCGGAACACATAAATGACCCTGATAATGAAGTACACCATCTCCCCCTTGGTAGAAGACCTCCATCTTCTGATTATGGATAGCTTCCTTTAGCTTTACCAATATTGGATCCTCATATTTCCTAGCCTTGACCTCGGTCATCAATGAAGATTCTGATGCATTCAGAATAATGACACCACCATATGTTGAGTCAACAAGATGAACCCTTAAACAAGCAAGCCTATGAACATCCTTTGCCAACTCCTTCCTCCCATCCTCAACATGAGACACACTCTCCATGGATATCCTACTAAGGGAATCTGACACAACATTGGCCTTGCCTGAATGATAAAGACCACTCATGTCGTAGTCCTTAAGAAGCTCTAACCACCTCTTTTGATGCTGATTCAGGTCCTTTTGAGTGAACACATACTGAAGGCTCTTGTGGTCCATGAACACATCCACATGCACCCATACAAATAGTGCCTCCAAATATTCAATGCAAACACCACAGCTGCCAACTCTAGGCCATGCATCGGGTAATTCTTCTCGTGAGTCTTAAGATGTTTAGAGGCATATGCATTGACTTTACCATGCTGCATTAACACACAACCAAGACCAACCCTTGAGGAATGACAATACACTACAAATCCATCTGTGCCCTCTGGTAAAGTCAATATTGGGGCTGAAGTTAGTCGAGTCCTTCACTCCTGAAAACTCTTCTCATAGACACCCGACCACTGAAATTTGACCTTCTTCTGTGTCAACTTAGTCAATGGTGTTGCAATGGATGAGAATCCCTCAACAAACCTTTTAAAATAGCTAGCTAAACCCAAGAAGCTCCTGATATCCGAAGGGCTAACTAGTCTAGGACAATTCTTCACTGTCTCTATCTTTTGAGAGTCCACTTGCACACCCTCACTTGACACCACATGACAAAATGCTACTGAGTTCAACCAAAACTCACTTGCTGAATTTAGAAAATTGTTGGCAATCCTTGAGAGTCTGTAGCACAATCCTCAAATGAATGGTATACTCTTTCTCGCTCCGTGAGTATATGAAAATATCGTCTATGAAGACAATCACGAACATATCTAAATACGGATTGAACACCCTATTCATCAAATCCATAAAAGATGCAAGAGCATTCGTTAGTCCAAAATACATGACTACGAACTCATAGTAACCATACCGAGTCCTGAATGTTGTCTTCGAAATGTCACTCTCTCTAACGCTGAGATGATGATAGCCAGATCTAGGTCTATCATTGAGAAGCATTTAGCATCTTGATGTTGGTCAAACAAGTCATTAATCCTGGGGAGGAGACACTTGTTCTTGATTGTGACCTTGTTCAACTGGTGATAAGCAATGCACATTCTAAGAGAACTATCCTTCTTCCAAACAAAGAGAACTGGTGCACCCCATGGGGATTTACTAGGCCTGATGAAACCCTTATCTAGGAGATCTTTCACCTCCTTTAGCTTGGCTAGATCCATTCTATAAGGAGGAATGGATATAGGTTTCGTACTAGGAAGAGATCGATACCAAAGTCAATCTCCCACTCGAAAGAGACTCCTGGTAGATCATCTGGAAATACCTCCACATACTCACACACTATAGGAACTAACTAACGAGTTAGGGTCTCAGACATCGCATCCTTAAATCGAACTAGATGGTACACACAACCTTTAGAAATCATCTTCCTATCCTTGATATAGGAAACAAAATGACCTACAAGTATAGCTAAACTACATTTCAATTCTAGGATTGGCTCACCCGAAGATCGAAACTCTATCATACTGGTTCTATAATTTATTGAGGCATAACATGCATGCAACCAATCCTACCAAAGATAACATCAAAATTGGTCATGTCTAACTTTACTAGATTGGCTGAGGTGACTTTCTAAAGGACTGTGATAGGGCATTTTTGTATATCCATCGAGCTATAACTGAGTCATCGACTAGAGTAGAGACTGAGAAGGGTTCTAATAGGATTTCGGGACTGAATCCGAAACTAATAGAAACATAAGGAGTCATAAAAGATAAGGTAGCCCCTGGATCAAATAATACATATATGATGTTATGTTATGTTCAGATCATGATTTCAGAAAATAGCATGCAAGCGCTATTCTCAAATTCTTATCTTGTTTATTTTTTTATATCATGCATGTTTTAAATGACTTTTACTTATTTAAGAAGTTTTACTTACCTTACATACCCGGTATATTTCACGTACTAACTGCATACTCTATGCTGTATCATTTCATGATACAGGCTCCGATCTTCAGATTCATCCACGTCACTAGCCAGCTCTTGGAGCAGCATCAATCCCTGTTGGAGAGTCCTCATCTATCGAGGGACCCTATTTATTTCAGTTATAATTGAGTATTTTCAGTTTTTAGCTTTATAGAGTTAGTTGGGGTCTTGTCCCATCAACTCATAAGACTTATAGGCTTTTCAAACAATAGAATGTGATCAGCTTCAGATTCGTGTGCACTTCTGATGTTATGCTTATTTTAGGCTTCTGCTATATTTATCATGTTGATCTACCATTTTTATGATTGAATTAGATGTTATGTTCATTCCATGGGTCGACTTGGAGTCTCTCAGGGTTCCTTGTCCCGTGTCTCAATCCGGGCCTATGTTCGGGTCATGACATTTTCTCTCAATATGACTCATCGTACGAGTCGTAAGGAGGTTGTATGGGTCATAGGATGTGTCACACCCCAACCTAAGGAATCATGACTGGCACTTGGTGTCATCCCTAATAATAGCATAAGCGACGCCCAAATATAAAAAAAAGGCCAGAACTGATGAGGTTTGGCATAAAATAACATACTGATATTAGTAATCAATAAAACATGGAAAGTAGGTATTATACTACTGGGGTCGTCAATACCACATACAACCTAAAGGCATATACAAGGACTCACATGACCTACTACAACATTTACAACCCAACAGGTACCATCTGTGAGTCTCTAAAGAGTTTAAGAAGTTTATACTGATCGGGACAGGGCCCCGACCTACCCAATATATACACAAAATCACAAATAGGTATCTATGAACAAGATGAAGCTTACCACACCTATTTGGAACTCAACTCAACCTCGAGGACCTCAATCAGCCTAACAATTAGGACCTGTAGGCATGAATGCAGCGCCCGACTAGGGCGTCATTACACAATGTACTGAATATGAGAGGCGACTATATGACAAGAGTTCAGAGATATTAGACAACTGACAGAACATAGAGAGACAACCTCAAAAACATAACATGGTAACCCGCGTACCTGGGACATATAGGAAGCTCCAAACAAAAATATAACACCATCAATCAATACAAAGATAACCCAAATGAACTATATCATCAATCAGGCACTGCCGGACCATATATTGGTTATGTAGTTAGCTAGAACAATCCCTCTGGGACAATGAACGCAATCCCAGTAAGGCTCAGACATGTCGTACCGCTCTCAAATCATGTCTTGATTTTGACACTACGGAGGACATCATCCTCAACCCTGTAGGTCGATCAACCCTTGGGATCAACCCCTTAGCCAGAAACACTCTCGTGTGTTGGGTATCCACAAGCACCAAGGCCTCAATTAGAACATAAAACAATAATTAAAAACATTCACAATAAATTTTCACAATTAAGGACCCTAAACAGCCCCTAATAGACTCACGATGGCGTCAACCGACATAAACTAATTCTATGGATTGCTCAACTCGACGACGTGCCCACTGGCACATGAGTCTAACCCAACCTTATGACAACATCAACCCAAAACACCACACAACTAGTAGATCAACCAAGGGTACACCTATCATGAATTCAAGGCTTCATGAGACAGCTCACACACACGACAATAACACTAGCACAAGTCTACGAAAATCAGGCCAAAGAAGGGAACAAACGACCTACACATACCTCGGACATCGATGAAACCAAGCTAGACGAAACTCCACTCCCCAAGAACACCAAGATACTTCTTAAAAGCAGCAAACAAACCACCAAAACGCTGCTAGAAGATTCAACAAGAGAAATAACACAAAACAAAGTTTACCGACTAGTTCTTCATGAATTCGGCGGTAGGAAATCTAAAATAACATTTTACCAAGATCAAAAACTCCTTAAGAATCCTAAGAATACTAAGAACCAACAAAGAACAAGAACTTACCAACCAAAAACACGAAGCAACCACCAAACTGCCGGAAACACAATTCAACGACGCGATCTACTCGAAGAATCCAAACCCCCAACACCAAAATCACTTGGACTTACGACTTCTAGCTCAAAAACCAAAAGGAAACCATGGAGAGAACTTGAGAGAGGTTTCTTACGAAATACGTTTCTGTAAAATGAATTTGGGTGACCAACAACTGACCAAAGGGGATTAAATAGTCCTCCACCGCCTTAGTTATTTTTGACGTGTCTGCTTATGCAGTCTCACAAAAATGCGAATATCTCTCTACTACAAAATCAAATTGATAAACGATCTAATGTTTTGGAAGATGGACTCATAGACCTTAAATTTGATAGGTTGTACACGCCCTAAATCCTTATAGATTGGGAGAAATACCTTGTGACATTTGACCTAAATTTCAAGAAATCTCAAGAAAGAAATTTTGCGATAACTTTTTCTGAATTTCGTTTTACAACTTGATCAACGTCCAACATTAAGTACAATCATAGAGTGACTCAAATACCTCATAACAGTTCCATTGTGGCCTATTAAGTTCTCTTATTCCTATTGCAAAAGGACAAAGTTATTGCTTAAACTATACGGGGTGTTACAGGATGACCCATGGTGGAGAGCCAGAAGTTCACCCTTCCAACCACGAGTTCCCACTACGAGTCGTGGTGTGTGGTTACGACTCATAGTCAGGAGTTGTAGTAGGTCATTGGATTTTTTAGGTGTTGGTTATACGAGTAGTTGTAGGATTCATAGTAGGTAGTTACTGGTCTTAATAGGTAATCGTTGAAATCTTTAGAGAGTTGGAGAAAAATTGGATTGGCTAACCACGGGAGCAAATCACGAGTCCTAGGAGGATTTTACGACTCATGGTATGAGTCATAGCACCTAGCAGTTTAGTTATTCCTTCGAAATCATTAAGGGTATTTATGTAAATTCTAAACTCCTAAGTCATAAACTACATCATTTTATGCCCTGAAATGAGTCTTTTAGGAGGGTTTAGCCTATGTCAAGTCATTAGGCTTTCCCATGCATGCAGAGTTTTGAATTCTCCTAGAAGATCAATCTAGAAATTCTATCAATTCTTCCCCGATTCACTTGGCTTTCAAAGACAAGTTGAGAATTAGTTTACCCAAGTATGTAGGGCAATGAATGAGAGTTTCCTTTAACTCTCATGCCCAAATTTCTCCTCAAGTTTATGAAATGAAGTTCTAATTCATGTTTATGATCTTATAGGGTTTTAACCCAATTTTATGAAATTCTCTATGATATGTCTATGGGTCAATTTCCCTCATGTTCAAAAGCATGTTCTAAGATTTATAGGTTGATTTGATATACAAATTGATTATAAATTCATGATTTCAAGTTTTAGAAAATTATGTCATATTATGCAAGTCTTATGAAAAGTCAAGTTTATGATTCATGATACCAAGTTTGATGAGATGTCTAGCATGGATGGATGTTTATAAATTTCCTATGTATGAATCCATGATTTTGACTTATGAAGTCTATTTCAAGTATGCATGATTTTAAGATTTGGCAAGCCCACACAAGTTAAGTATGTTTTCATGATTTAGCCAAGGCTAATAAGATCAGCTTATCATATATTTTGGAGACAAGACTCCCACTACAGCTTATGATATATTTTGGAGTCAAGACTCCCCATGTTCAGATTTCAAACTATGCATGTGATTATGATTTCAGCTTTGTTGAAAAATGATGGGAGTATTATTCATGTTTTTGGGAGTAGTGTGTAGCACCGAGTAGGATTGAGGTTCAAAGGTTCTCCGATCTCAGAACTACGCGCTAATGTAGGTTTATATATTTATTTGGGACCTCTCAAGAGAGCTTTCCCCTTCTGCAAGGGGCCTTCATCTTGATATCGGTATCATGGTAGCGTCCTTATCCCTGGCAAGGTTTTGGATGGCTCTGCCCATTTGAGTATGATAGTTGGGGCATCATGTAAGCTATATCATGATGTTTTCAGTTATGACGAGCCTCATATTATTCTTCATTATTTTAGTTATTCATGTTCATGACTTATGATGTTATGGTTTTTCAGTAGGTATGACCTAATGATCAGTTTATGAGTTTTTACTTATGATTTCTATTTTTAGCTTTAGGTCATCCTATTCAGATATGATATTCAGCTTATGACTATACATGTTTCAGATTCAGATTTCAGCATGTAGTCCTTACTCTTATAATCTTATGATATATGTTTATATGCATGATTTCAATTTTACCTTGCGTGCTCAGTACATTCTATGCACTGACTGCATACTCTATGCTATATCATTTCGTGATGCAGGTCCAAACGATTAGCCTCAATTTCGCCATTAGTCTAGCTTCCGCAGTTTAGCTCTATTCCCATAGTTGGTGAGTCCTCATCTTCTGAGGACCTTCAGCTTAGTGTTAGATCATGCTATTTTAGTTTCAGAGTTTAACGAGCTAGTTGGGGGTGTTGTCCTATCAGCTCATCAGACAGTTTAGAAGCTTATCAGACATTATATAGATTTGCAGCTTTGTCAAAGTGTTGACTCTGTTTATGATCGTTATGTTATTCAGACTTCTGCTTATTCATGTTACAGTTATCAAATTCTATTTTAATATATGCTCTTTAGTTGTTATGTTCATGCCATGGGTCGATTTAGAGCCATTCGTGGTTCTATGTCTTGTGTGTTGGTCCGGGGTTCCAGCTAAGGTTATGACAAAAGTTGTGCTAAGTTTGACCTAAGTACCAAGTCCTTTCTGAAATGATTTTCATAAATGCAAGGTGAACTGAGTACCCCTATCTAAAATGATGGACAAGGGAACTCCATACAGTCTGACTAACTCCCGGATATACAGTCTAGCATAATCCTCCGCTGAGTCTATGGTCTTAACTAGTAGGAAATGTGTTGACTTAGTCATCTGGTCTACAACCACTTAAATTTAGTCATGTTGTCGGCACATACGAGGTAGACCTGTAATAAAGTCCATGTTCACTTCTTCCCACTTCAAAGTAGGAATGCTAATATCCTGAATCATACTCCCAGGTTTCTAATGTTCAACCTTGACCTATTGTCAATTTGGGCACTCAGCCACAAATTCTGCAATGTCCTTCTTCATGCCATTCCACTGGTGGACTTCCCATATATCACAGTACATCTTGGTGGCACCTGGGCTTATAGAGTACCTGGTGTTGTGAGCTTCTGTTAGTATTTTTTGCCTCAAATTGTCTACATCAAGAACATACAACCTGTCTTGATAACAAAGCACACCATCTCCCCCTTTGGAGAAAGCTTCCACCTCTTTTCTTATGACTGCTTCCTTTAGCTTAAGTAGAATTGGGTCTTCATCCTGCTTTGACTTAACCTCTACCACTGGGGAAGATTCTGACCCACTCTAGACTGCAACTCCACCTTCTATTGAATCAACCAACTGGACCCCTAACTGAGCTAGTCTGTGAATATTCATTTGATAGTTCCTTTTTATTCTCCTCTACATGGGCAACACTCCCCATAGAATTCCCGCTGAGGGCATCATCTACTATATTGGCCTTGCCCAGGTGATACAACATACTTATGTCATAATCCTTTAATAACTCTAGTCATTTTTACTGTCGCAGATTCAAGTCCTTCTGATTGAACACATATTGTAGGCAAGGTTAATAAAGCTTCTGTTAGAAGAAAATATAAGGGAATATATGAGAAATAGTAATCTAGAATATTTAGAATATGCATTCGAAAATATAAAAGAGCTACAGAGACTAGAACCATTAAAAATTAAATATTATAATAAAATGTTTACACAGAATTAATGAATAAAGAACTACAATGGAGGGGTTTGGGAGTTTGGGAGTAAGAGATTGAGAGAGAATTGAGGAATGCGGATGCCTTTGGCTTCCGTCTGATGTTCTATTTATAACAAAATTTACAAACTATTACATTTGGCCTTTACTGTTCATGAACGACCTTTACTGTTCATGAATAGCGACTGGTGGCCGACAACTTTTACTATTTACTTTGCGACTTTCTTGCTAAAGTAGCCACCCTCTACTGTATACTTTATGACTTTTACAAAAACAAACAAAAATTTTACTTTACAGCTGTCCTTTACTTTCGGACTTTCTTTTTTTTTTTTTTTTTTTTTACATAATAAAATAAAAAAAAACTTTTTAAAAGAAAAATCATATCTGGCTCCTTCTTATCTGCTTCTTTTGATCTGATCTTTTATATTCGTCGTTTTCTTCTTTTTCTGCCTTTGCTTTTCCTCTTTTGTCCTTATCTTATTCCAGCTGTACATCCGGTATCTGATCGTTATCTTCACCATGGCATTTTGAGCAATGGTGGTCTGGATATTTTTGTCCGACTATCTTGCAGTATCTTGTTAGTAGAGCTGGAGAGATGTAATTTTTCCGTATGGCTCTAGTTGTAGGTATCTCTTCTGGTTTTAGGAGGCTGATTATCCATTGTCTAAGTTCTTCCATATCAGCTTCCTTATATTCCTTTGAGTTTGCGGAGATAATTGTCTGGTCCCGTGAATAATAGTTCCAGACTGCATTCCCATTTAGGTAATTGTTAGCTAATTCATTTATTATTGTCGCGAGTCCTATTATCCTTTTGTTGGAGTAGAACTTTGGTATCTCTTCATGTGATATCTCATCTTGTGGTCCTATCTTTTCAGGGATTATCATTTCTTTCGTAAGTCCTATCTTTACTACTTGTATGATAGGTTTTATCTCTGTAAGTAGTATCTCTGCTGGGGCTGAGTATACTTTTATATAAAAGAAAGTTCCCTTGGTAATTCTTTTGTAGGTAGTGAAGGCCTTATGTATTTCAGGTATCATAGCTACTTCTTCTCCAGTTGCCGTATATACGGTATTAAGTAATCCATAATCGTAGCAAGTTTTTAATAGATTCGCATTAGTTTTTGGTTGTGCAATTAATTTATTATACCCTTGTAGATGCTGTGTCACATAATCTTCTGCGGTGTTATTTGTGGTGATAGATCTTGGATTTTTGTTTAGGAAAGTTTGGATTCTGTGTATATTTTGTATGTATTTGGTAGTAATATGGTTGTAGGTTTGTTTATCTTGGTTCAAACTTTCTTTATAGGTGGTAGTTTGTGGTGGTGGAGTAGGTGGTATATTCTTTTTGGGTGTAAATGGTTTGTCAAATAATTGTTTTTTGATAGCTTCTCTTCTTTCTGTAGGTCTTGAGATACCTGCAGCTGCACTAGGTGAAATGTTAGCTTGGGTTTTAGGGAGTTTCCCAACGTCTCCTTTTAGCTCTGGATTTTTTACGTCTTCCGATCGACGTATCTCCGCATGTTTTAAGCCATGCTGCTGACTAATAGCTTTGCCTTTTAGCTTTTGTATTTCTTCCTCCATATTTTCCACCTTTTTACAAAGTGTGCTCAGGAGTCCGAGTATCTGATCCATCTTACCTTCTTCAGTTTTTGAGTCTTGAGATGTAATCTGCAATTGTATTCTTTTCAGTCTTGATAACTTCAATTGTAAATGAAAAATTCAATATATTTAATACCAGTCTTCTTATTTCCTTTGTTGTTGCAGAATCTTGTACTTTTCTAGTTATCCACCATTTTACTTGTGTATTATCTGTTCTAACAATAAATTTATTATAGACAATATATGGTTCAAATGCAAGTAAACATTTATACAATGCAAATAGTTCTTTTCTATTTATTTCCCACTTAATTTGTGGTTCCGTGTATGATCCTGAGTGATATCTGCAATGATGTTCTGTTTTCTCGTTTTCATATTTATATTTTAATACTCCTTCATAGCTGTGATTACTTGAGTCTGATTCCACTATATAGGTGAATTGTTTATTTTCATCTGGGAAATATAATTTTGGTAGTTTCTTACACATTTCTTTTATTCTTTTTATGTAGTTTTTGTCCTTTTCGTCAAAATAATATTCTACATCCTTTTTTAATTTTCTTTGTAAAGGTTTTAGATTTTCTGCTAGCTTTGGTACATATTCTCTTACTTGGTTAACTAATCCTAAAAAGGATTGTAATTTTTTCTTAGTGTCTAATAATTCTTCAGAATCAATTATCTTTTGTACTATATGTGTTTGCATTTTTGTTCCGTTTTTATCTATCTGTATACCTAGAAATTCTATTTGGTTTTTCAGTATTTCAACTTTCTTTTTGCTCAAACTTATTCCTGATATTTCTATAATGTGTATGAATTTTTCTAATAGCCTTATATGTTCTTCTTTTGTCCTTGAATAAAGTAATATGTCATCTATGTATACTATACAGTTTTCTAGTTGGTTAAAATAATTATCCATAAAGTGTTGGTATCTTCCTGGTGCATTTTTGTATCCAAAAGGTAATACGTTCCATTCGTAGAACCCTTGTGGTACAGTAAATGCTGTTAATTGTTTTGATTCTTCTTCTAGCTTTAGGTGATAAAATCCTGACTTACAGTCAAATTTACTGAAGTAATTATATCCTTGTATTTGTCTTATTTTTAGTATCTTATTTGGAATTGGGTAATTATATGTTTTAGTTTTTGCATTTAGATTTCTGTAGTCTATTACCATTCTACTTTTTCCTCTTTTTTGTTCACTATGTTTATTTACTATAAATGCCGGACTGTTATGTTTACTATTACTTTCTTGTATGTAATTGTTTTCTAGTAGTTCTTTTATATGTACCTGGAATTCTTTTTGATCTTCAAAATTATATCTTAGTGGTTTTTGTGTTATTATACTATTTTCATCTATTAGTTCGATTTTTACTTTCGTTTTATGTTTTTCCCATCCTTGTAGTGGGTTTTCATTATACAATGATTCTAACTTATCTTGTAATATTTGTACCTTATCTATTGTGAATATTATCATTTCAATTTTTTGGTCGTTAGTTGTTATATTTTCTAATTTCTGAGTAATTTTTTCGCTTCCTTTAATCCATGGCGTATTTTTTCTTATTTTGTTATTTACTCTTTTTGCTCCTATTTTCTTATTACATGGGGTAGTAAACCACCAATGTGTTTTTGTTATAGTATGTGGGTATAACTTTTCTAAAAATGGCATTCCTAATAGTATATCTCTATTAGTGAATTCATAACTATACATTTCTTCTATTATTAATATTTTATCCCATATTTGTACTTTTATATTTTTAGTTTTGTGTGTTATCATGCTTCCTTCATTGTTAAAGCCAGTGACTATAAGTGGTGTTTTTAGTTTTTCCCATTTTTCTTCTGGTAAGCAATTATGTTTACACATATTTGCTCCTGCTCCCGTATCTACCATAGGTGTGTAATATCTGTTGTAATAGCCTTCTACTATTATTTTCATTAGTATATATATTTTTGTCATTCTTTCATATTAAAGTTCTTTTAATGATTATCTTTTTATTCTCGTAATGTATTGTTAGTTGCTTTTCATCTATATTGTGTGGTTTTACTGTTTCTAGCCATTTTATTCCTAGAGTAATATTATCTTTTCCTTGGTATATTTTAAATTTTATTTTTATTGGTATTCCTCCAATAATTAATTCCTGTTCTGTACTTTGTTCCATATTTGTTAATATTCCTGGTAGTTCTGTGTTCATATTTTCGTTTTTACTAATTTCCTCTTCTCTTATTAGTTCTCTTGTAACATAGCTTTCATTTTGTCCTGTATCTATTTTTATTAAGTATTTTCTTTGGTTTAATATTCCTGTTATATAATATTGGTAGGGTTGTATTTCATCCATCCTTTGTTCTGCTAATCTCGGTTGTATTTCATATTCTATCCTTCTTGAGGTACTATTTCTAGATGATGATGGTGTATCATAATTTATTCTTTTTGTTGTACTTAATCTTTCTCTTACTATTTCTAAATCTTCTTCAATATCCATTTCTTTGTAACTGTAATCATTATTATCAATGACGGTAACTATTTTATCAAAAGGGTTTTCTATTTTAATTCTTTGAATTTTATTTTTGGCTATTATTTTGTGTTTTGTTGTTAATACATATAAGTTTTTACATCTAGCTGTAAATATTTTACTACCTGGTGCCAGCTCTATTCCTGACATTTTCCAGTATAATACTAATGATTTATCTATATTTCTATCATCTATTGCTACTGAGTAGTTTGCACTTATTATAAACTTAAATTTTTGATATATTAAGTTTCCCTTAACTGCACTTATTACGCTTTTTTCTATTGGGTGAACTATTCTGTCATCTGCTAAATATAGTTCAATTGGTGTATCTATTCCTTCTCTGAAACATGCTTTTATAAGTATCTCTGTTGCTCCTAGGTGTACGTATTTTATTGGATTTTTCGCTTTTATTTCTTGGATTTCTTTATTTATTATCTTTTTATTTATTATAGGTATCTTAGCTTTACCTTGGGCATATTTGCAATCTATTATATGTTCTTTTTGGCTTACTACATAATACTCTTCTTGTCTTAATTTAAAGAAATTTCTTAATTTAGGTACTTCTAATATTTTATCTATGCTTAAATCTAATTCTTTTCCTTTTATTTGTTCAAACATATTATTATCAAATATTATTTTTTGTTCTGAACTTTCGCTATCTTGATATTCTCCTTTACTTATAATTTTTATATCTGTTTCAGTCATTATCTGTTTCATATTCTTTTATCTCGTTTTCATTATCTGTTTTTTCATATTCTGATAATTCGTATATGCTATCTTCATCATTTAAGTCATAGTCTATATAATCTATTTGTTTGTATTTTTCATCTTTGATTATTATTTCTACTTCTGATATCTGTTTTTTATTTATGTTTTTAGGTACTCGACAGTCTCTAGCTAAATGTCCTAATTTACCACAATTGTAGCATTTGCATTCTGATATATTTTTCTTAGCTCTATGGGGTCTCTTCTGTTTATAATTTTTTATATAATATCTTTTTCTTGGTTTCTTATACTTGTATTTAGTTCTAAATGGTCTGTATTTTTTAATTCTCTTCTTATATTTATATTTATTTGTGCATCCAAACTGTGGTGTTGTTCTAGTTGTGCAACATGCTAGATTTTTTACTAATATTTTTTCCATTTTCATATCTTCTTTATGTTTTTCACATAGTTCTGTAAATCATTTTTGTAGAAATTTTATTCTAGATCCTAGTGTATCTACTAATCCTGATTCTTGCCAGTCTTTAGTTATTTTTGAACTAAATGGTTCTGGTAATTTTGTATAGTATAATTTTCTTATTTCCTTACTTTCCTCATTCGTATATAGTCCTTTATAGTAGTAAAAACATAAAGAAGATATGAAAATGGAAAAAATATTAGTAAAAAATCTAGGATGTTGCACAACTAGAACAACACCACATTTTGGATGCACAAATAAATATAAATATAAGAAGAGAATTAAAAAATACAGACCATTTAGAACTAAATACAAGTATAAGAAACCAAGAAAAAGATATTATATAAAAAATTATAAACAGAAGAGACCCCATAGAGCTAAGAAAAATATATCAGAATGCAAATGCTACAATTGTGGTAAATTAGGACATTTAGCTAGAGACTGTCGAGTACCTAAAAACATAAATAAAAAACAGATATCAGAAGTAGAAATAATAATCAAAGATGAAAAATACAAACAAATAGATTATATAGACTATGACTTAAATGATGAAGATAGCATATACGAATTATCAGAATATGAAAAAACAGATAATGAAAACGAGATAAAAGAATATGAAACAGATAATGACTGAAACAGATATAAAAATTATAAGTAAAGGAGAATATCAAGATAGCGAAAGTTCTTAAGCATAGATAAAATATTAGAAGTACCTAAATTAAGAAATTTCTTTAAATTAAGACAAGAAGAGTATTATGTAGTAAGCCAAAAAGAACATATAATAGATTGCAAATATGCCCAAGGTAAAGCTAAGATAGAAACTACCAAAATTATATTTCCCAGATGAAAATAAACAATTCACCTATATAGTGGAATCAGACTCAAGTAATCACAGCTTCCACATTAGGATGTCTTAGTCTGGGCATACTTATTCATAACCTACTAAACACGTACATAGCAAACTTAATCAGGATTTTTATCATACATAAGATAAGTAGCTTATATCTAAGATCTCTACTTGATAGGTTTGAATTCATTTCATGAATTTTTTCTAAACATAATATTCCTTTTAATCTCCTTAGGCATTATTTGAAATTATCCGCAATCCTCAATTCTCTCTCAATCTCTTACTCCCAAACTCCCAAACCACTCCATTGGTATCAGAGCCATATAATCAAAAAATAAAAACAATCTGTCCTTAACTGCCGCTATCTTTTGAGGGATTCACCTAAATACCCTCACTAGAGACCACATAACTGAGGAATGCAACTAATTTTATCCAGAATTAATACTTGCTAAATTTAACAAACAACTTATGGTCCCTGAGAGTCTACAATACTATCCTTAGATGGTCTGCATGCTTACAATACTATCCTTAGATGGTCTGCATGCTCCTCCTCTATTTTAGAGTAAACCATAATATCGTCTATAAAGACAACAACAAACATGTCCAAGTATAGCTAGAATACCCTATTCATCAGATCCATAAAAGCTGCAGGAGCATGGGTTAGCCCAAAATATATAACTACGAATTCGTAGTGACCATACTGAGTTCTGAAGGCTGTTTTTGGAATGTCATATTCTCTGACCCTGAGCTAGTGGTATCCTGATCTGAGATCTACCTTGGAAAAAACAACTAGCTCCCTTCAGTTGATCGAACAAGTCATTAATCCTAGGTAGAGGATACCTGTTCTTGAATGTGACCTTGTTCAGCTGATGATAGTCGATGTACATTCTAAGCGTACCATCTTTCTTTCACATGAATATAACTAGAGCACCCCATGGAGAGATACTGGGTCTCATGAAGCCCTTATCTAAAAGGTCTTTCAGCTATTCTTTTAACTCTTTAAGCTTAGCTGGGGCCATTCTGTAAGGAGGAATTAAGATAGGCTGGGTATCTGGGAGAAGGTCTACGCTGAAGTCTATTTCCCTCTCGGGAGGGACTCCGGGAAGATCTTTAAGAAACTCATTCACAACTAGAACTGACTAAAGTGTCGAGGTTTTGAATCTAGAATCTTTGACCCTAACCAAGTGATAAATGCACCCTTTAGAGATCATTTTTCCCGCCTTAATGTATGCAATGAACCAAAATCTAGGCGCTAAAATACTACCCTTCCACTCTAAGACTGGGTCATTAGAAAACTCAAATCTAACGACCTTAGGTCTGCAGTCAACTAAGGCATAGAAAGAATATAATCAGTCCATGTCATGAATAAGGTCGAAGTCGACCATATCTAACTCTACTAGATCAATTGTGGTGAATTTATGTAACATTGTGACCAGACAATCCCTATACATTTGTTTAGCTCTAACTGACTCATCAACTGGAGTAAAGACTGAAAATGACTGTGAGAGAATTTCTGGGCTAATGTCAAACTAGATATCAATATAAGGAGTCACAAAAGAAATGTGTCTCTTGGATCTAGTAAAGAATACACATCTATCTGAAAGAGATGTAACATACCAGTCACTTTGTTAGGTGAGTTCTCCTAGTCCTAACGGGAGGATAAAGCATAGAAGAGGTTCTGGTGTTGACAGCCACCTACACCTGAGGTAGTACCCTATTAAGCTGAATGACCTGGCAGGGCTACCGATGTAGTGGACTAGGCCTTCCCTCATCCTACTGATGGGAAATCTCTCAATTTGTGACCCAGCAAGACACAACCAAAACAAACCTTTCTTGCTTAGACAGCATTAACTTGGATGGTTCTTACCACACTTCAAACATAGTGGAAAAGTGTGGTTGCTGGAGACATGGCTCTGAGACTGGGAGCCTGATGCTCCACTTCTCCGATCTTTGCGGGGCTTGGAAGAAGGAGCACTAGCTGATAAAGGTGTTGGAGGTCTCTATTGTTTTGTGGGGCGACTACCACCGCCAGACCTCTGCTGGGAGTACTCAGACTAACCTATCCTAGCCCACTTACACTCCCTCTCTATCTCCTTCAATTTCTCCACCTCGATCTGTTGTGCATGTATAATGAGCCTAAAGATGCCTATTTTGCTAATAAGCATGGTAGTCTTTCACTCCTTGAAACCACATCTGAAACCCTATTCATAAACTTGAGAATGAGAGCCCTCAGCTCCGCAACAATTTCTGGAGAATACTTCGACAGTTGAGTGAACATTAAGGCATACTCCTGCACTTTCATGCCGTTCTACCTAAAATTCACAAAATCGATGGGCTTAGCTTCCCTTAACTCTCGGGGAAAGAATCTGTCCAGGAACACCGTCTCAAACTCATCCCACTCCACTGGACCTGCACCATTCTTCCTTCCCTCTTTTTGCTGCTTACACCAAATTTGAGCCACTCCTTTTAATTGATAAGCAGCCAAATCTGCACTTTCCACAGAAGTAACACCCATGATTTGGGTGATCTTCTACACCTTATCAATGAACTCCTGTGGGTCCTCATCTACCTTAGACCCGTGAAATTCTGCAAAATTCATCTAAGTAAAATCCCAGACTCTGACAGTAGCTACAGACCCATTAGTATTTACTGGTACAACCTGTTGGTTGACCTGATTGGTCATTTTTTGAGCCAACATTTAAATGGTAGCCCGCAACTCTGCATGTGACACTTGGTCGTTCTAAAGGGCCGCGGGAGCTAGTGAGGCTGGCTGGTTAGTATTGCCATTCCTCCTTCTATTTTTTCTTTTTAGAGGCATCGTTAACTAAAAAGGGTAGAGCATGAGTTAAGAAGACATTTTAGAGATCAAACTCTATACACAATAAGATTCATGAAGAAAGGAAACTTTCCTAAAATCGCCTCGTAGCCTCCTCTTCATAAGTATGGCGTGTTTCACACCCAAGAAAATGAACTCTACTTTACGAGGCTTTCAGATATCCTAGGACACTCTAAACCATAGGCTCTGATACCATGTTTTTCACGACCTTAGTTTATACCCTGGATGCAACATGGTGCTTAGGATCACAAGTGACCCCAAACAAACCCATGGCAAAGCATAATTCTATTAAGACTGATCTACTAAAAAAATAATATTAAGCGAAGGAATAACTAAAATAATGGAACAATTGGTTCTAGGTATAGAGTAACCTGAGTAAGTGCATACATATGAAATCTAATATTAAAATATGGAACTGACATAGTAACTGACTATCTGTCTGAAAGCCTCTACTAGAAAGATGAGTTGTTGGGATAATCCCCCAGCTAACTCTAGTGTCTGAACTAAAACTGAAATAACAAAGCTGAATATGAAACCTTTGGCCCTCAGAAGATGAGGACTCACCACTATCAGATGTTGGAACTCGCCAGGAGAAACTAGCTGCAGTGCTAAGGCTGGTTACCTGAGCCTATATCATAAAATGATATAGCACATAGAAATATGCAATCAATACTTTGAATGTACTGAGTATGTGAGATGTAAATAAATGCAGATATACCAGTAACTCATAACTTAACTAAAGTAGCATGTAGAGACCCTATCTGAAAACGTAAATAGAGTAAATTGTTTGACATCTATGGGAAAACTATAATAACTGATAAACTGAGTTGGGGTCATAACCATATCCTGAAAACTAATAGACTATAACTGACATATAACCACGTGAGCTAGACGTGGAGTTCATGTATACACCACATCAAAGAGATCCCATTGTACCCTGCCAGGGTATAGTGGCTGAGCTGTGTGATCACCGTCTAGGACCCATTCAAGCTAATAACCTATGGTGGCACATAGTGTGGAGAACCTGGGTACGTTGGACCCCAGCCGACTCGGTGTTAAGTACTACTCCCACTGAAAACTTAATTATATCTAGTTGTACTGATAGCTCAAAACCGATGTCCTAAGACTAAGTCAGAACTACTTATCTTCAAGTATTCTGAGAGTCTAAGGACCTGAAAGAAACTATGTTCTAAGACTTGTGCGAATTTGTTGATGTTGCACCCATGAAGTACGGAAAGTGCCAAACATTGGAAACTACCCGGGGAGGAGTTAGGAGGGGGGATTTCCTAGAAAATCATATGTTCTCATAGCTGATGTTTATAGATGAGAGAAATAAGCCTTTTTGGGGCCAAGCTAGGAGTTCGATTTCAAAGTCAATTGCTTTATCTAAAACATGACAGTCTAAAGAACGATGAACATGCTGATAAAATACTACTGAACATACTGAGTACTGATAATATTACTGAGAAGGAACATAACTAAAAGCATTGACTTTCCATGAAAGCATCTGTGCTAAAATTCATAATTCAAGTGAAAATATCATGATAATACAATATTTCTATCTGAATTCTAAATCATACAAGTTTTATTCAAAAGAATCATGCTAAATATCCAGGCTAGGAAAGCACACTGTGTAAATGAAACCAAGACATGAATATCAGCTAGTAATAGTCATGAAAGCTTAAAGCATCATCAGGATTAAGGAATTCTTAAGCTAACTGAAAAACCCTAGCTTTTAATCTTCTACAGAGCTGAAAATTCTAAGGTTTTTCTGGAAAGAATTTGGGACAAGGGGGTAAGGGAACCCTTGTTGAAGTTCCACATACCTGAAGAAGAATCCAGGAGAATTAGCTTGGAAATTATGAGAAAAGATGGATTCCCTAGCTCCTGGCTTGAGAGAGAAGCTCTGAAGTTTACGAGTGTTAGTCTGAGAATCTAAGTGGGGAATGAGGGAGAAGAACCGTTTACCCCTTTAAAACCTTTGAAATTATTTCCAAAATGATCTAGTTTTGGAACTAAAATAGCAGAATTTTACAAAAATACCCCTAGAGAAAAGTCTGGAAAATTGTCCGTAATAACTCAATGGATCACACAGTAAGACTTTGGTCGTGACCACGAATCTTTGGACCAGTCGTTGGTCCTGGGTCTAAAATTTTCCTCCTATGGAATTCTCCCAACGGATGATAGAACGACTTACTGGTGGACACAACAGATCACTATTTCTGCTCGTCACCACAGAGGAAATTCTAAATTTTTTATCTCAACTTGATACCTCCACTTAATGGGTCCGTTAGGTGACTGGACGACCCATTACCTCAACTTTGTAACTATTGGAAATTCTAAATATTTTCTGGACTTGACCAATGGCATTAGATAGGACAATGAGGCGTTGGTTCCATTTGTTGCCACTGGAAAGGGTTTCTAACCATTTTTTGGATTTCCTCTAATGGCACCCTACGACAAGTAGTCTTAAGAAACAATGACTCATCATCTGGATCATTGTTTGGAGGACAGATTTGTCAAGTTTCTGGGTATTATAAGAATGGGCTGAATGATGACTCGTTACTTCTAAAAACGGGTCATTATATCACCCATTAGATTGAGGAATGAAAACTGCAGGGTTGACAATGGCTCAGACAACGAATCGTTACTACTAATAAAGACTCGTTGGTTGAGTCGTTTTGAGATAAAATTTTCTAGTTTCTTTTCTACTCTTTCATTCTGAGTCTGAGTTTGGTCAAAGAAACATTTGGGGCGTTACAATTCTCTAATATTAAGTCAATTTTTCTTATGAGAGAATACCTTGCTTGAGGACAAGGAGTGGTTCAAGTTCGGGGGTTTGATGAGTTGGTAATTTACCAACTCATTAGGCTTTTAAGCATGAGTTATTGCTTGGTTTTCACACAATTTAAAAAGGTTTTACGCCCTTTTTCTTCTCTATGTAGGCTTTTTGAAGCAGACAAATATAATGGAGGATTTGAACTTGAAGTGAGCTACTGAAGACATGTTTTTCGCGGATCCAAACCTGCGAAACACAGATGTAATGAGGAGAGACTACCTTGCACCTACGTTTTGACCTGCAAACTGTGGATCCCCACCTGAAAAATGCATGTTGGCATAGGTGGGGATGTTTGCACCTGCTTTTGCACCTTCTCTAGAGGATTGGCACTTGCTAAACACAAGACTAAGGGAAAGTGAACCATTTCGCTGATGGAAGGGAAAAAACATCCAGAAAGGTTCCCAAAGTACCTAGGAGCTTCCAAGGACAATTGTGGAAAGTTGCAGATAGTTATCACCCTAAATTGTACACCACACATGATTCATTCATAGATAGATTTTAGAGAGTTTTACACATCATAGAATTGTAGAAATAGAAAGTACTTCTCCCCTTCTTCTTCTTCAACCACATTGTGGGGCAATTCCACCATTGTTGTAGATCTTGTGAAGCAAATTGGTAAACTCACATAATGAATTTTAAGGGAAGTCCTCTTGGTATCTTCTCTCTCTCTCTCTAAATATTAGTAGCTAACTTGCTAGCTAGGGGTGGGTGCATGGTGGGTTTGTAAACATAAATGGGTATTGATTAGTTTCTCTTGAATTCTAATTGCAAGCATAGTTCTATTGTCTTCTCTAGGTTTTAATTGTAAAAAATTGATGGTTGTAAATCTTAGTTTTGTTTACTTTTCTTGCTTTTGCTTTTTTCCTGAGAAAGAAGGGTGAGAATTTGGCGAGAAAACAATAGGGGGTATTTTGAGTGTTGATGTGTGGGGTTGAGCTAGAGATAGTCAAAACCCACATTCCTACTCCATTAAAGGTTCAAGGCTATAGATAGCTTGATTCTTCCTCAAGCTCTTATGGTTGATAATTTGAATTTGGCCTTGGGGTTTGAGAAAACCCAAGGCATAAACATTGTTGTAGTTGAGAAACAAGAGAATGTATTTTATCCACTACTATCTATGCTAAATTTGAATATAAGGCAATGAAGTAAATTTCATTCTAGTTGTTAGCCCATCAATAGCACACCCCTAGCCATCTCACTTGTAATTGCAACAATCAGAATTCCTCTCACTTAGTTTTAAGTTTGAATTTGATATTGTTTTCTGTTTTTCCCCTTATTTTACTTTCCAAATGTTAAGAAATGATGCATTATAGTTTGAGTTAGTTTATAACTTTTGGATTATCAACTCAATTCCCTGTGGATTGGACTCCTACTTATAGTTGGGTAAATTATATTACATACGACCATTTACACTCTCTCACTTTGAGGAGTGGATTTGGAAGTTATTAGTTTGTGAATCCTAATGATCTCTATTGGGTGAAATTGATTGGAGGCTTGATAATATCTCATTTATTATTACTTTGTCATGTGAAATTGGTGGTTTGAAAACCCCAATCATTCCTAATTGCCTTTATTGTGCTTCAAAAAGCCAATTAATGTTTGGGTAGAATAATCAACAATGACCCAAGGCCTTAAACCTTATTTAATAGATTCACCTAGACATAGGTTGAATCAAATTACAAACTGCAATCGGGTTGCATGGAGTTCTTATCAATTTGATAAAACTGAGGTACATTTACATTGTTGGGATAGTTAGAAGATACCCATCATATGCCTGAATTGATTGCTTGCATATTATTGAAAGCCCATTTTTAAATAGATCTTTTGAGTGATTTAGGGGAATCAATCCAAAAAGGAGACACTTCCCTAGTTTTTTCTAATCTAAAACCTTAAGCATTTCAAATTTTAGTCAATTACTCTTTTACCGTTAATCCGAATAACTCTCAATTTGCAAACCACATTTGAATTCGCTTAATAGTGTGGGCCTATGATCCCTAATCTTGAGTTAGGTAATTATACTATATCGAGTACAACCTCATACCTAGCTTGGTCAAAACTAAAGAAGAGCACTGTAGACTACATAGAACTCCTTGAAGAGCATCTAGATGTACTGGTATTAGTTATGATTTGTGGAGCTTCAGTGTATATTATCCCTGAGGCAATCAATTGATACTACCTCGGTGATGAATATAAGGCCATAGACACCTCTTCATATGATGTAGTGGTTGACATAGGAATGTGGACTCGGCCATGGATGGCTAAGGATCATTACCCGATCTACACTTACATGGGTCGCTCTTGAAACTACATGTCACGACCCGAACATAGGCCTAGATCGAGATACGGAATAAAGAACCCCTAGAGGCTCCAAGTCAATCCATGGCATGAACATGACATCTAACTATATTATAATAAAGTGGAAGATCAATATAATTAACATAGTGGAAGTCTAATATTCTCATAACATCGGAATGCATAACTCAAGTTCGAAGCTGATTACATTCTATGTCTGAAAAGCCTCTACTACTGACGAGTTGATGGGACAAGACTCCAACTAACTCACTATAGTCTGAAACTGAAAATACAAGTACGACTAAAAAGAAAGGCCCTCAAAAGATGAGGACTCACCAACTGAGACTGGGAGATACTGATGCTGAGATTCTGGCTAATGGTGGGGCTGAGCCTGAATATTCGAGCTTGTATCATGAAACGATACAGCATAGAGTATGTAGTTAGTACGTGGAATGTACCGAGTATATAAGGTAAGTAAAACCACTAAGTAAGTAAAATCATAAATTATGCATATTATAAAACATAATTAAGATAAGATTCTGAGAGTAGGGCTTGCATGCTTTTTTCTGAAATCATGATCTGAACATAACTAAATCGAATGAACCAAAGCTGAAAACTGATAATCATAAGTAAAACTGAACATTGGGTTAAACCTACTGAAAACATAATAACATGACTTATGAACATGCATAACTGAAATTATGAGGAATAATGGGAGACTCGTCATATAACCGACATTACCACGATAGAGCTTACGTGGTCCCGACTATTGCACTCAAGTGGGCAGAGCCGTCCAAAGCCTTGCCAGGGCTAAGGACGCTACCATGATATCGATATCAACCTGAAGGCCCCTTGGTGGCAGGAGAATCTCACAAGGGAGGTCCCAAATAATCTGAACATACCGACGTTGGCGCGTAGTTCTGGGGCATAGGGTTGACTGACCCTTAGCCTACTCAGTGCAACACACTATTCCCAAAAATATGCATATACTCTCCATCATTTTTCAACGAAGCTGAACCATCATCTAGTGACGAAGTTGACTCATAACATACATGTATAAATTTGAAATCATAATATGAGGAGTCTTGGGCTCAAACCATACCACAAGCTGAAATAGTGGGAGTCTAGACTCCAAAATCCATGTGGTAAGCTAATAGCATGAAATTTAGATAAATCGTGAAACATAATTGATCATATGGGCTTGCCCAATACTTAAACATGCTTGACATGCATTTGATCATTCAAATACATAAACATAGAAATGGGTAATTCGAAATCATACTTTCTTCATGTACATCTCATCATGCTTGAATACATATATCATTGATCTCAACTTTCATGAACTTCCATAGATGGGCAGCATCATAATTTATAAAATCTGCAAACATACTTTATAATTAAAAACATTGTAAAATATGCCCCTTAATCATAATTCAACATTAGAAACATGCTTAGACCATACCCATGATTTGAAACTTTGAGAATTCACATATTGAGTTAAAACCCCATAGATTCATCAACTAGAATTTTATAAATTGGAGAGGGATTGGGCATGGGTATGGATGGATACACCCATTCATAGCCTTACATACCTGGAAGAATCTGATTTCACCAACCCTCTAGAAAGACCAATGGATTTTGGGGAAGAACTTGATGATTCCTAAGCTTGATCACCCTTAGAAAACCTCTAGGTTGCATGCATTGAAGAGAATGGGTTTTGAATAAGTTTAATGGTCTTAAAACACCCTTTTCTAATCTTAAAACGACATAGTATAGCACTTAGGGGCTTATAAGTTACGAATTTTCCCTTACTAAACTCGTAGGAAATTAGTCTGGTCGTCCCTTGCTCCCACGACCCGTTACTTCGCTCGTTGTCTCATCCCTGTTTCTTGTCTCAGGTTTTCTACAACCACCAAAAAAGATGAGTCGTTTCAAGCTCCAATGACTTGTCATTGTCAACCTTCGTCACCACTGCTCCTATCCTGGAAATCCTCCCAACGGACACTTACAACTACTCGTTGTTCCAAACAATGAGTCATCCCATGACTCGTGCCAGCCTTCTTTGACCAAGACCACCTTCACAATGATCCACTTACAATGACTTATTACATCAAACAATGGGTCGTTCCTAGACCCGTTACTCCCAAGTCCAATTCTGCAGCTTCTCACCACGGGAACAACCAATGGGTCATTAGACCCACCAACGGCCCGTACCACGAGTCGTTGTAAGAAGAAATCTCAAATTTCCTGCTGCTTTTCATTTAAAATCCCGAGTTTAGGCTTAGGCACTTTCAGGATATTACGATATATCTCCCTTGTGAACATTCATCCTTGAATGTGGGCAAACATAGTGAAAAGCTCAGAAATGCAACCACCATGCCAAATACGAAACATTTAAGCTGAAAACTGACGGAGTAACTAACTTTGGGCTAGAATACATGACTGGACTGAATTCATGAATCATACATACATACATTAACATGAAGGAAACTAGGGGGAACATGAACTGTACATGAAACTGAATAGAATACTAAGGAGAAAACTGATACCTCAAGCTGTAACTGAGTCGGAAGGGAATAGATGCGGGTATCTAGCCATCATATCTGCTTCGGCTTCCCATGTGGCTCCCACAACGTGCTGGTTCCTCCACAAAACCTTCACTGAAGCTACTTCTTTGTTTCCTAGCTTCCAAACATACTGATCAAGTATTTCTATTGGAACCTCCTCATAGATAAGGCTATCCTTCACACCCACACTCTCCACCGGAACAACTAGAGCTGGATCACCCAAACATATCTTCAAGAGCGATATATGGAAAACTGGATGAACTAAAGCTAATTCTGAGGGAAACTCCAACTCATAGGCCACCTTGCCAACACATCTCACAATCCAGCATGGACCAACATAACAGGGACTGAGTTTTCCTTTCTTTTCGAACCTCATCACTCGCTTCACGGGAGATACCTTCAGAAATACCCAATCATTAACTTCAAACTCAAGCTCTCTCCTCCTCACATCCGCATAAGTCTTTTGGAGACTATGAGTTGTTTTCAACCTGTCCCTTATAAGATGAACTTTCTCCATAGCCTCATGGACTGAATCCGGTCCTATCATTGTAGCTTCATCGACTTCAAACCACCCAATAGGCAATCTATACCTCCGCCCATAGAGAACCTCAAACGGAGCCATCTGGATGTTAGAATAGTAGTTGTTGTTATATGCAAACTCAATTAGAGGCAAATGATCATCCCAACTACCCTTGAAATCAATCACACACACTCTCAACATATCCTCCAAATTCTAAATGGTCCTCTCCACCTGACCATCCGTTTGCGGTTGAAATGTTGTGCTAAGTTTGACCTGAGTACCAAATACCTTTTGAAATGATCTCCAAAATTGGGAGGTAAACTGAATACCTCTATCTGATATGATGGAAAAGGGCACTCCATGAAACCGAACTAACTCCCAATGTATAACTTAGCATAATCCTCCACTGAATCGGTAGTTTTGACCTGTAGGAAATGAGCTGCCTTAGTCAACCTATCTACAAACACCCAAATAGAGTCATATTGTCGACGAGTGTGAGGCACCGTTGTAATGAAGTCCATATTGATCTCATCCCACTTCCAAGTAGGGATACTAATGTCTCGAAGCACACCTCCAGATCTTTGGTGTTCTACTTTCACCCGTTGATAATTCGGACACTTAGCCACATATTCTGCTATGTCCTTCTTCATTCCACTCCACCAATAGACTTCCAGTAGGTCTCGATACATCTTGGTGGCACCTTGATGTATGGAGTATCTGGAACCATGAGCCTCATGCAACATCCGATCTCTCAAACCATCAACACCCTGAACACAAAAGCGACCCTGATATCGAAGCACACCATCTCCCCCTTTGGAGAAGACTTCTACCTTCTAATTCCAAACGGCTTTCTTTAACTTTAACAAAATAGGATCCTCATCTTTCCTAGCTTTAACTTCGGTCACTAAGGATGATTCTGACCCATTCTGAAAAATGACACCCCCATCTGTCGAGTCAATAAGACGGACTCCTAGCCATGCAAGCCGATGTACATCCTTCACTAATTCCTTCATTTGTCATCTACATAAGACACTCTCTCCATAGAAAGCTTGCTAAGAGCGTCTTCCACTATATCAGTCTTGCCCGTATGGTAGAGGACACTCATATCATAGTCCTTAAGAAGCTCCAACCACCTCCTCTGACGTAGATTTAGATCCTTCTGGTTAAACATGTACTGTAGGCTTTTTTGGTCCGTAAACACATCTACATGGACCCCGTACAGATAGTATCTCCAAATCTTCAAGGAAAATTCTACCGCTACCAACTCAAGGTCGTGAGTCGGGTAATTCTTTTCATGGACTTTCAGCTGCCTAGAAGCATAGGCTATAACTTTATCGCGCTGCATCAATACACAACCAAGGCCGATCCTCGAAGCGTCACGGTATACCACAAACCCATCGATACCCTCAGGTAGAGTTAACACAGGTGTTGAGGTGAGTCGAGTCTTCAACTCTTGGAAGCTCTTCTTACAAGCCTCCAACCATTGAAACTTCACTTTCTTCTAAGTCAATTTAGTCAATTTCTGATAATCAATACACATATGAAAAGAACCATCCTTCTTGCGGACAAAGAGAACTGGTGCACCCTACAGGGATTTTCTAGCTCTAATGAAACCCTTGTCTAAGAGGTCTTTCAACTACTCCTTCAACTCCTTTAGCTCAGCTGGAGCCATTCTGTAAGGAGGAATAGATATAGGCTGCATATCGGGAAGTAGGTCAATACCAAAATCGATCTCCTACTCGGGAGGGATTCCTGGTAAGTCATCTAGAAAAACTTCTGGATACTCATACACTACGGGAACTAACTAGATAGCCGGGTTTTGGATGTAGCATACTTAACCCTAACTAGATGGTACACGCAACCCTTAGAAATCATCTTTCTGGTCTTAATGTAGGAAATGAAACGACATATAGGCACAGCTTAACTACCCTTCCGCTCTAGGACTGGCTCACCCAGAAATCGAAACTCTACACTGGTTCTACAATTAATTGTGGCATAACATGCATGTAGCCAATCCAAGCCGAAGATGACATCAAAATCGGTCATGGCTAACTCTATTAAATCTGCTGAGGTGACTTTCTGAAGGACTCTAACAGGGCAATTTCTATATACCCATTGAGCTATAACTGAATCACCGAATGGAGTAGAGACTGAGAAGGGTTCTGATAAGATTTTGGGAGTGACTCAAAAACTACTAGCAATATAGAGCATCACAAAAAATAAAATAGCCCCTGGCAATAACAATGTATATACATCAAGGTGGAATACTCGTAACATACCAGAGACTACTTCTGGGGAGACCTCCTGCTCCTAACAAGATGCTAGAGCATAGAATTTATTTTCATGCTGCCCACCACCTGCACTGGTAGATTCCCCCTACTGAGTTGGGCGTGCTGGTGGAGCTGCTGAACTGGAGGCTGGGCCTCAGCCCCTATAATTACCTTGTCTGGCTATTGGGCAATCTCTAAGAATATGTCCGAGCTTCCCACACCCAAAATAAGTACCTGAACCTGCTAAGCACTGACCCACATGTCTCCAGCCATATCTAATACACTCTAGAATGTTGGACTCTACGGATCTGCTACCCTCACCTCTCGAGCCTGATGCCCGTCCCCTCTGATCGCACCAGGATTTGAATGGAACACTCATAGCCGAAGGCGCTGGGGCTAAAGATCTCTAGTAGGACTGCTGACGGTTCCTACTAGGTCTCTACTGGGAGAATTTGAAGCTATCATCTTGGCCCTCTTGGACTCTCTCTCTCTCGCTGACTCACCTGAACCTCCTCTATCTACTAGGTGTACATAACTATCCTAGAAAAGTCAATGTCCTGGTGAAGCATCGCGGTCTGGCAATCCTTGACTAAGTAGTCTGCTATCCCATGCACGAACTGGCTCACTCGAGCTCTCTGATCTGCCACTATCTCAGGTGCATACTTGGACAGACAAGTGAACTCCAAGGCATACTCCTGAACTTTCATCTTCCCTTGTTTTAGATTCACAAACTCGGCTGCTTTAATCTCTCTCATCTCACGAGCGAAGAACCTATCCAGAAATGCGGCATGAAACTCCTCCTAACTAATAGGGCCTGCTCCAACTTGCCTGCTATCCTTCTATTGCTTGAACTAGATGTGCGCAACCCCTTTCAACTGATACAAGGCTATATCGGTGCACTCCTCTCCGGACACCCCCATGATCTGGGTGATCTTCGGAACCTCATCAATAAACTCATATGGATCCTTGTTCACCTTTGACCCAAGAAACTTCGGAGGTTCATCCTCATAAAATCTTTGACTCTTGCCACCGTCGTATCTCCATTTTGAGGGCCATGCGCTACCGCCTATTGGTTGACTTAGGTCGTCAATGCCTGAGCTAGCATCTGAATGGCTGCCCTGAACTCAGCATGGGCAACCTGCTCAATTACATAATCCTCATTGGCTGGTGGGGCCTGCTGGTGTCCATCCCCATTTCCATTCTCGTGGCCGTTTCTATTCCCATTTATTCTTCTATTAACTCTGCAAGAAGGCATGATTCTGCAAATGCGTATAGCACGAGTTATAAGGATAGAGAGACAATTTCATCACACGACATAGATCATGAAAGAAAGGGACATTTCCTAAAAGTCTCATAGCCTCTTCTTCATAAGTGTGGAGTGCTTCACACCCATGAAAAAGACTCTACTTAACGTGCCTTTCAGACACCCTAGGATACTTCAAGACCTAAGGCTATGATACCAAGTTTGTCATGACCGAACATAGGCTCGGATCGAGACACGGGACAAAGAACCCCAAGAGGCTCCAAGTCGACCCATGGCATGAACATGACATCTAACTCAATCATAATAAAGTGGAAGATCAACATAATTAACATAGTGGAAGTCTGATAATCTCATAACATCAGAATACATAACTCAAGTCCAAAGTAGATTAAAGTTTATATCTGAAAAGCCTTTACTACTGACAAGTTGATGGGACAAGACCCCAACTAACTCACTATAGTCTGAAACTGAAAATACAAATATGACTGAAAAGAAGGACCCTCGAAAGATGAGAACTCACCAACTGAGACCAGGAGATACTGATGCTGAGAGTCTGGCTAATGGCAGGGCTGAGCCTGAATATCCGAGCTTGTATCATGAACGATACAACATAGAATATACAGTCAGTACGTGGAATGTACAGAGTATGTAAGGTAAGTAAAACCTCTAAGTAAGTAAAATCACAAATCATGCATATTATAAAACATAATTAAGATAATAAGTAAAATCATAAATCATGCATATTATAAAACATAATTAAGATAAGATTCTGAGAGTAGGGCTTGCATGCTATTTTCTGAAACCGTGATCTGAATATAACTAAATATCATAATAGAATCTAATGACCCAAAGTTGAAAACTGATAATCATAAGTAAAACTGAACATTGGGTTAAACATGTTGAAAACATGATTACATGACTGATGAACATGCATAACTGAAATCATGAGGAATAATTGGAGACTTGTCATATGACCGACATTACCACGATAGAGCTTACGTTGTCCCGACTATTACACTCAAGTGGGCAGAGCCGTCCAAAGACTTATCAGGGCTAAGGACACTACCATGATATCGATATCAAGTTGAAGGCCCCTTGGAGGTAAGGGAAGCTCACAACGGAGGTCCCAAATAATCTGAACATACCTACATTGGTGCATAGTTCTGAGGCATAGTGTTGACTGACCCTTAGACTACTCGGTGCTAGACACTAATTCCAAAAACATGCATATACTCTCCATCATTTTTCAATAAAGTTGAACCATCATCTAGTGATGAAGATGACTCATAACATACATGCATAAATCTGAAATCATAACATGAGGAGCCTTGGGCTCAAACCATACTACAAGCTGAAAATAGTGGGAGTCTAGACTCCAAAATCCATGTGGTAAGCTAATAACATGAAATTTAGATAAATCAGGAAACATACTTAATCATATGGGCTTTCCCAATACTTAAACATGTTTGACATGGGCTTGATCATTCAAAAACATGAATATATACATGGGTAATTTGAAATCATACTTTCTTCATATACATCTCATCATGCTTGAATACATATATCATAGATCTCAATTTTCATGAACTTCCATGGATGAGCATCATAATTTATAAAATTTGAAAACATAATTTATAATTGAAAACATTGAAAAATATGCCTATTAATCATAATTCAACATTAGAAACATGCTTAAACCATACCCATGATTTGAAACTTAGAGAATTCATATATTGGGTTAAAACCCCATAGATTCATCAACTAGAACTTTATGAATTAGAGAGGGATTGGCATGGGTGTGGATGGATACACCCATTCATAGCCTTACATACCTGGAAGAATCTGATTTCACCAACCCTCTAGAAAGCCAAATGGATTTTGGGGAAGAACTTGATGATTCCTAAGCTTGATCACCCTTAGAAAACCTCTAGGTTGCATGCATGGAAGAGAATGGGTTTTAAATAAGTTTAATCCTCTGAAAACACCATTTTCTTAGCTTAAAATGATGTAGCATAGGACTTAGGGGCTTAGAAGTTACGAATTTACCCTTACTAAACTAGCAGGAAATTAGTCACTATTCGAAGCAACGACCAACACGACGGGTCGTCCCTTGCTCCCACGACCCATTACTTCTCTCGTTGTCTCGTCCCTATTTCCTGTCTCAGGTCTTCTACCACGACCATACCGGACGAATCGTTACAAGTTCCAGTGACTCGTTATTACCAGCTGTCATCACTACTGCTCCTATCCTGGAAATCCTCCCAACAAACACTTACGACGACTCATTGTTCCAAACAATGAGTCGTCCCATGAATCGTGCCAGCCTTCTTTGACCAAGACCACCTTCACAACGACCCAATTACAATGACTCATTACATCAAACAATGGGTCATTTCTAGACCCGTTACTCCAAAGTTCAATTCTGCAGCTTCTCACCATGGGCACAACCAACATATCGTTAGACCCACCAATGACCCGTATCACGAGTTTTTCTGAGAAGATATCTTAGATTTCCTATTTCTTTTCATTTGAAATCCCAAGTTTAGGCTTTGAAACTTTCAGGGCATTACACTGCATTGATCTTCAAGAGAGAATTGTGACTTTCTGGCTAAATTTCTGTAGAATATGATGTGTAGCCAAATTTGCCCAACTATGAGCAACAACAGGCTCACACATGATAATGTGCTGGTCATAGCTGCTATACTTGATTGGAAGCGGATTGACATAGGGCAGATGCTAGCACTGGAACTCAAGGAGTGAGAATTATAGGCAACCACCTCTCTCCCATTTTCATACTGGTGATTGCTTTGTTCCTGAGAGCAGGAGTCCCCATTTTTAAGAGAGAGGATATCTTTACTGAGGTTTTTTAGGTAACATACATAACCAAGATGTTGCCAGATGCTCCAGTACATCATTACCAATTGGGGGCACATCAGAGAGTGAGGGTAGCTAATCTAAGGAACCCGATAGAGCAATCTCCTCATAGCCACCAGCAACTCCATGACACTTCCCGCAGACTCCGCTCCTCGAGGAGCTACTTCTCCTACTACTACACATGTCCCACTTCCAGCTACCGTTTCTAGGACCGTCTAGTTTTCTAGAGATACCTTGGTGAGTATGGATACTCGACTTGATAGAAAGAAGCAGCAGCAAGCCCGCCTGATTGAGTAGATGTCAGCCTTTGTGTCCAAGATGGTTGAGCATATCTTATAGCCACTATGTGATTTAGTGAAGGACTCCCATGAGACACTGAGTGCCTGACTAGAGGCCAGGCTGACAAATTTGAAGCAAAGCTCCAACCAGATAGAGATTTAGAGCCTCCACATAGGCTTAGAGAAGACCAGAATTGTTATGCTGGACTTACATATGAGAGAGACTTGGGTTGAGGCAGTTGAGATTAGGTTCCTAGTGATGGATCATACCCGGCCCATTACTAGACTGATGGATCTAATTCCAGATGTTTCACCCACTAGAGCTCCCCCAGCTAGAGAGCCTTCATAGCGGGTATCACCGGTTGAGACTGCAAAAATACAGTTATCCCCATAGGGAGTGGCTCCTCCCTAAGCCTTACCTCCCAGAGCTGCAGTTGCTCTAGTTGCACCTGAGTGGGCCTTATCTCCTATTCCATCATAGCCTAGAGGTCCTCCTCCTCTACTTAGTAAATGCAAAATACGGATAATGGATGATAAGATGAGTCTAATAAGAGAGTCCTCCAAGAGGAGGATGACCTCATTACGGTTTCTGAGGAGGCTGAAATGATATGGGCTGTGAAGTTAGAGTCCCTTGCCATGGTATAGGGTGAACCTCATGATATCGAGGCAAGCTCTTCTTTCGCACCCAGGCTTAGTGTGCCAATTGACATTCCAGTCCAGACTCCACATGATTCCAGTGCGTTTTGAGCACTTCAGGGAGCCCTATCATCTTTTTATGCTTTACTTGTATGTGCATTAGGGACATTGCATGATTTTTTAGTTAGGGTGGGGGTTGCATATTTTTTCCTATGGGCATGTTTAACATGTATTGATGATGCTATATGTGACTCCTTTGATTTGTATTAAAATATTGATCTTTTGCAAGTCCAATACTGATCTATGTGATGATTGTCCATTTTACTACTTTCCTAGTATAAAGCTCTATTGATTTCACGGTGTAGAGTTCTCCTTGATTTTCTTAGTCATGGTTCTTTCCCAGAAGGCTTGATTTCTGTTGAATCTAGCAAAATAATATAGGTAAGTGTCGAGCCCAATGATAGATTATTAGGAGACATTCTTAATGGTACCAACCTACAGCTTTGAGTTGTTCCTGGTAGAATAGAGTGTTTTCTGACTTAAGTGGTTGTGGCACATGAGATTATAGAATGCTTTTATAAATCTTTGAAAAAAATGTCCCCTTCAAAAAATTTTGCGCAACTATTTTCTATTGACATGTGTACCTCTATTTTTGACATCTTATTGTGATTGATTGTGGCAATGATTCCCTAGTTGAGAGTAGAGTTGTTTAGTTCTGTTGATATCTATGTATCTATTTGTAGTAAGGAAAATTCTATTTGTTCACTTATTGTAGATACAATCTAGAACTAACTTTGTTACTCATACTGTAGCTTAGGACTAACTTTGGGTTGTAGAGATGAACAGTCCTTTTTTGTGTTTCACAAACCACATTTGCTTAAATGAGCCTACCAAATGATGTATGTACCCTTAGTCTCCCCTTTGAACCTATGACTCTTTTTATTGATCAACCACAATGAAACTGAAACCAATTCTCAAGATGATCCTCTTTTGAACCCATCCTCCTTGACACTATAAAATGTTATGAAAATATACAAAAGTGTAAGTTGGGGATGATAAGGTGGAAAAGAAATAAAAAGGCATAAATAATTTGTTTGACCACTTCCCAAAGTATATTGAGCCAAAAAAAGGAAAAGAAATGAAAATTAAAGATAAATAAAAAGAAAAGAAAAAATGAATAAATTAGCTCACAAAAAGCACCTTGGCTTGTGAAAAGTTGCTAAGAAAAAAGAAGGGAAGAAAAAAAGGGAGTAAAAATGAAAAGGGAAATGAAAATGTGATGTAGTATTCAAGGATGGTATTAATCCACCAAAAGACCATATTTATATCCTACCATCCCTTTGGACCAGCATTACAAGCTTAGAAAAGCCCTTATGTGATCTCAATCTAGATGTCCCAAAGAAAAGACATTTGAGATAAAGGGAAGTATATGATAGTTCTGACCTATCTTATGAATATCTTTGTGAAAGTTGAGTGTCTTTCTCTTCTCTCTTGATATTGTATTCATGTATTGTGTTTAATTCTTATTTCTGAAAATAGACAATTTCCTTAGTGTAAATGTGAGGGCATATGGATGAAAATGGCTATCATGAATTACTTCTTAATCTGGGTGTCTTGCATGTTTAAATGATGTCATGACTAGAGATTGCATGCTTAGTCTTGATGGTTGTGAGAAAGTTATTTTGCATGATAGAAGGGGTGGCCTGCTTCAAATTGTATGCTCGTGGCCGTTTTTCGAAACCACCCTACTCATTACACTTTGTGATACCAGAACATAAGTCTAGGTCTAAGGTAGTTTTTCTTATTTTAGTTGCTTGGAAAGCAAGAGCTTTAAGTTGGGGGTGTATATGTGTCGAAATTTGCAACACATTTATACTTCTTTTCATGAAGTTTTGCATATCTTTAAATATTAATTTATGTCAAAATTAACTCTAATTTTTCTAAGTTTCAGGAATCTAATAAGTTGATAAAAGAAGTCATGAAAATCACTGAAGTCTACCAGAAAAAGAGCAAAAGACGGACTGTTTTCTCAATATGTGGTTCGCTCTCTCAAATGTCTTTTGATGTGAAGAACACCAACAAGTGGTATGCAATCGATGACTTAAGATGCGAACCGTCTTTCCAAAAGATGGTTCTCTAATTAAAAAATGGATCGAGTCCAGGAAAAACACAGAAGCAATTGACAGCTCAACGTGTGGACCGTCTTCCCAAAAGGTAGTTCGTCAATCAAAAGAAAGTCTGGCAGATCACCAAATTAACTGACAGTGCAAGAAACGAACCATCTTTCTAAAAGGCGGTCCGTCCTTGCAACTTGAGACTCTCTGGATTTGAAATAAATTAGGATTTTGGACATAGTATAAATAGTTCTTTTTAAGATTTTTTTTACGGAGTTTCGATACTTCTGATAATTTTTAGATAGTTTTAGCTAGTTTTCCATATTTTCTTCATAGTTGTAGCCTTGTAATTGAAGTTGAAGACCAAGTTACTCAATCCAAGTTTCTCTTCTCTCATTGTTGCATTGTAAGTGAAAATGTCTAATTACTTATTTTTCTCTTCTCCTTTAACTATGGTAACTAACTCAAATCTAGGGTTGTGAATCCTAATGATCTAAATTGAATGAAATTGATTTTGGGCTTGATAATATTTGATTGATTATTGTTTGGTCATGTGAAATTTGTGGTTGAAAAACCCCAATCATCCCCAATTGGCTGTATTGTTCTTGAGAAAGCCAATTAAGATTTGGGTAGCATTAATCAACAATAACTCAAGGCCTTAAACCTTGTTTAATGGATTCACCTATACATAGGTTGAATTTAATTGGAAAATTGCAATTTGATAGAATGGAGTTCTTATCAATTTGAGAAAACTCATGTAGATTGACATTGTTGGGATAGAGACACCTATTAATTGCCTAAGTTGATTGCTTGCATATTATTCAAAAGCCTATTCTCAATTAGCTCTTTTGAGTAATTTAGGGAAATCAATAAAAAAGGGGCATTTTCCTAGTTTTTCCTAATATTGAATTAAAACCTTAAGCATTTCAATTCTTAGTTAATTAATATTATACCCCTAATCCAAATAGCTCTCAATTTGCACCTCATGTTTGAAATTTCTTGATAGTACGAGCCTAAACAAGTCTCTATGGATATGATTTCTACTTTTGAATTGGGTAATTATACTATATTGAATCGTACACTCTCACTAGTTGAGGCGGATCAAGGGCGATATCATTACACTACTATGACAATAATACAACAAATAACTCAACGAACGACAAGCTCAACAATTACTGTAAATAAGTACACCACACCCTTCTTCCCCGCCTCCCAAATGATCATATGAACTTCACATAAGGTCAAGATATTTCCATTCCCTTAGTTCATATTATACAACCCTCAATAAGCTTACACGCATACACACACATATATATATCCTAACTCATGGATTTTGAGTACCGTCCCATGAATTTTACCCATAGAATCTAACTAAAATATCGACATCGTCTCGTATATGCTAGTAGGGGATGGAACATACCTTTGTTATCAAGAAATTATCTTTATTTTTTAACTTTCTCATGAAAATTATATTTTTCTACATGTATGAGGGGAGGGTGGTGAGAACGTACTTCATCAATGGGGGATTAAACTATGGAGGGAGATTATCTCTTACCTTGCTTCTTGGAGGAGAGAAATAGCCCTAAGAAAACTGTGCAAATGAGGGAATTAACCCCCCCCCTCCCAACTCATTACATATAAAATAAAATGATCAATCCCGCCTAAGATCTTTGAAAAGTTTCCCTAATACAGAGCACGGTGTTGGGTGCATGGCCATTAGGTAGTGCTCAATAAAACACGCATAATATTTTATACCAAATTTAGATTAACGATTGATTTATTTTGCTGGAAACTAGACTCGAAGTGTTTTAATTTAATAGGTAGTATACCTTCTAGCTCCTCATATGTGAGGAGATATGTTTATTTAAAATTGAACTATATGTTGGATCACTTGGACCCTCCACAAGGCATCCTTTGATTTGAACTTTTACTTTTGTTTAACATTCCGACCATATTCATATATATGCTAATTAATATAAGTATCCATTTGTATTTTCTTATTCTCCTGATTTCACACTAATTTGTCACTATTTGACTAGTTGTATATCAACATAGAGGTACAGGGTTTTATATACTCCCTCCGTCTCAATTTATGTGACACACTTTCCTTTTTAGTCAGTCTCAAAAAGAATGACAAATTTCTATATTTAGTAAAAATTTAACTTTAAAATATCCATTTCACCCTTAATGAGATTATATATAGTCACACAAACATCTATGACTTGTTTTTAGACCACAAGTTTCAAAAGTCTTCTCGTATTTCTTAACTCCTACCCAGTCAAAGTACATCATATAAATTGAGATAGAGGGGGTATTTCCTTACCGATACTTATGATTCTTAATATAATATTTGTTATGAACTATTTTAAGATTTGTACATTTTGATTGAAGGACAAAATATTCATTCAACTTTATATGGATGTTTTGGTTCTTCAACATTTAACTTCGAAGCTTCTCACTTAATATAGTATTATGATACCAGAAGGATCTTTATTGTTCTTGAATTAGTACCCTAACACTTAAATAAGTACTACTCCCTATATTTCTATTTAAACTTAAATAAGTACTACTCCCTATATTTCTATTTATTTGTCTTACTTACTTTTCTAAGCTATTTTGAAAAGAATTGGCTCCTTTTTAATTTGATAATTCTTGAATTTCAATATTACACATGACATGTTTAAGAGCACAAATATAAAAAAATATTTGATGTGTTATATATATCTTTAATAAATAATCATAAAATTAAAATGTTTCTTTTAAAAAACTTCATGCCCAGTCAAATAAAGACAAATAAATTAAAATGAATGAAATATCTTTTAAGTTAAAATAAATCAAAAAGATAAATATAGAATTACTATACTTTAAGTTCAATAAAAAATATCGAAGGCATAAGTTAATTAAGACAACTAATAATTTTTTTAAAATTAAAAATGGCCAGAAAGGCCTTATTATACATAAAAATAGGCAAAGCCCGGGTCTAGCCAAATCCGGTCCAAAAATATCAATACTAATAAAAAATAAGAAAGGTAATAACTCTACAATGTATAGAAATTGAAAAAATCACTCAATTTTGGAACCTTCTACCCTCTTCCTCTTCTTCATTGACAATGAAGATATGAGGTAGAAGGTCGATCCTTCAATGGAAATAGAAAGACGCCAAAGTTCTAAGTTTGTAAACTTGCCTCAATCAAATTGTATTGGCGCAAATTACTTCTATTGGTAGATGCATTTCAACAACCTCGAGCTCTCACATAAGTGTTATATCATCTAGATCTTCAAAGTTTCCTTCTTGATGTGATTCTCCGAGTATCCAAACTAATGTAGGTAATTTTTGAGTTCATATCAAACAATGCCATAGAACTAGTCGCTAATTGATTAACTCATCTATTGTCTTTCTCCTAACAGATTGAGCTTCTAAAAAGTTGATACCATTGAGCTTCTAAAAAGTTGATACCACATACTCTGGTAGAAGAATGATAGATGTGTTAACATCAAGTGAAAGTTGGAAGGAGCTTTAAGATCTGTGACCAGTAATATTTGTCAAATTATGCTCCTTACTTGCCAATATTTGGTAGATCTGTACTAAGATTGTGCTTGTTTATTACCCAGAAATCACTATAATGTGTTTTCAAGACCTAGTGAATGTACTATTCTTGAATCTCTGATTTTCTAAAATGATGTTACTAATCTGGTTTCCTTTTCTATAAGATTCCAAATTGAAGGTTAGGCACCTAGAAATTTTTCTAGCCCAAACTCAGACCTTGCAAGAAAAATCCAAAAGAAAACCAGAAAAAAATTGCCTTAGAACGACTAAGACAACGAGTCATGGTCAGCTCCAATGACTCGTTGTGTCAGTCATGGTCAACCCTGCTTGGTCCATCGAGAAATCACGGGATATGGAACAACCCCATTGTGAGAAATAATGATGGGTCCTGTCACTCGTTGGTTCCCTAGTTCAGAACTCCTTTTCCAGGACCCCACAACTCAATTAACAAGTCGTCGTTTGACACAAAGACTTGTGGTGTGAGTCGTTGGTTGAGAGTCCCAGAAACCCTCTTCAGGGATAACGAGTGGTAGAAATGACCCATTGTACCACACAACGAGTCATTGTGACCACCCGTCATGTCAAGCCAGAGATTTTTATAAATTTGTCCACTGAAGGTAACGACTGGACACAATAACCCATTGGGTCCACCAACGAGTCTATGTGTTGTCCGTCCTCAGGCCTCCTAGTTTTCTCGTTCAGTGACTAGGGGAGGAACCAATAATCCGTTGGTTCACCCAACGAGTCATGGTATCTCACTTTGCCAATTCCAGTAAGCCTAGAACCCAGGTCGTAGGACCAACGACTGATCCCAATGAGTCATGGTCTCGACCAACGACTCGTTGAGTGACCCATTGGTCCCCTATCAGGCAGTTTTCTAGATTCCAGAGTTATTTTTAACTTCCTGGCCTTTTTATCTTAAAACCCGGTCATTTTAGGCTCGTTTAGGAGGGATTTAAAGGGGTACAACGACAATCCCCCTTCATTCCACTCATTCCCTCAAGTCTAAAGCATAGAAATAGTCAGGAAACACAAAGCAGAGCTAGGGTATTCTGCTACTTCTTCTCAGAATTTTTCAAGGATTTCCTCAGGAATTCTTCACCAGGTATGTGGAATTCAACAAGGGAATTGTTCTTCCCTTGTTTCCCCAAAACCCTTCTCTAATTCTCCTATTAGTTACAGCCCTGTGGATTCGAAATGTAGAAAGTTTTCAGACAAAATTCTCTAAATTTCAAGTGAAATGTTATTTATGATATTAGCTTCTTTATTATTACCAATTTCTAGATATTTTGTGGAACTAGTATCTAGAAGAATGATTTAGCCCTAGTTTCTCAGTTCAGTAAATTAGAATCTTACATGTTGGACTAGTTTTCCCTGTGGCTTGATTCTATCAGCTTTGGAATTCCCATATTGTTAGTATATGCTGAAATCTCAGTCATTAGTCCAGTCTCAGTCAGATTATTAGCCTACTCAGTATAATTTAGAAATGTCACTGATCAATTTGACTGCAGTCTTTTCTTAAGGTGTCAGTGGTGCCTCCCAGTTATCAGTTATTAAACTTTGACATTAGATTTTTAGTGTTTCTTTAGACGGTTATGACACTTCTAGATAAGCAGCTCACACCAATCTTAGAACCCCCAGCTTCAAATTTCAGTTTGTTCTTTAGATGGTTACGACGCTTTCAGATAAGCAGCTCTGGCCAGTCTTAGAACACCAGTTACAAAATTCGATCCGATAAGACTCTCAGTGTACTTCTTAATAGGTATTCCTGACTTAGTCTTGGGCCCCAGTTTTGAGCTATCAGCTTAGTAGTCAGTCTAGGACTATCCAGTGGGAGTAGGATTAGCACCAAGTAGATTGGGGTTCCAACGCACTCAGGTTCCCAGAACTACGTTGCCACCGTAGGTTATTTTATTGGCCTTATTTCCCTAGAATTGTGATCACCCAGTTCATTACTCTGGCAAGGTATATTGGATGCTACCGATGGGGTGTCTACATCGGACTCCACGTCTAGCTCACATGATTATATGTCAGTTATAGACTCTCCCACTAGTCAATTCAGTCTCAGATTAGATCAGTTCAGAACAGTTTCAGTTTACTCAGTTCAGATCAGTTTAGTATAGTTAGTTCAGACTAAGTATCTCAAATTCAGGGCATATCGATGACCATCAGACAGGTTCATTTTGACCATTTTAGTATATTTTAGTTTATTCAGTTACAGAATTTCAGTTGGTCATTGCATGTCATTACAGTTCAGTTATTGATTCCTTATGTTATATTTTCTCCCCCTTACTCAGTACATTCAAAGTACTAATGCATACCTTCTATATTGTATCGTATTATGATACAGCCGCAGGTTCTCAGTTTCAGCACTGTTAGCAGATCTTCTCTAGGTGATATCAGTTGTACCAGTTGTGAGTCCTTATCTTTCGAGGATGATGTTTATTTTCTTCAGTTATTTTCATTCAGTAGACTTTAGAGTTAGTTGGGGGCTTGTCTCAGCAATTCATCAGTTGTAGTTGGCTTTCAGACATAGATTCAGATTTTTAGTTTCCCTTTCAGATGTAAAAGTTTTTATTATCTAGTTTTCCTTAAATGGTTTATTTATTTAAGCTTCCGCTATGATTACTCAGATTTACATTATTGTGATAGACCATGGGTTGGCTTGGGGTTACTTGTGACTCCAAGTACCGTATCTTGTCCAGGGTATAGACTCAGGTCGTGACAAACTTGGTATCAGAGCCCTAGGTTTAGAGTATCCTAAGATGTTTGAAAGCCGCGTCAAGTAGAGTCCTTTTCATGGGTGTGAAGCACGCCATACTTATGATGGGAACGCTACAAGACGTTATTAGGAAAACTCCCTTTTGTTCATACTCTTTATCGTGCATTTAAGTTCAATTCTAGAAACGTTCTCCTAACTCGTGCTCTATTTCGTTTCACTGAAATCATGCCTCAAAGATGGGTAACGGAAGAAGGGCCGACAATGCTAACCAACCTGCCCCACTAGCTCCTGGCACAAACAGTCACAAACCAGGTGAACAGTAGGTGGTTTCGGTTAACACGAATGGGTCCGCAGCAGCTGCCCAAGTTCGGGACTTCACCAGATGAACCCTCCAACCTTCCATGGATCCAAGGTGGGAGAGGACCCACAGGAGTTCGTGGATGAGATTAGGAAGAGTACCAACATTATGGGTGTTTGCTCCACTGAGACTGCTGACCTGGTTGCCTACCAACTAAAAGGGGTAACCTAGATCTGGTACAACCACTGGAAAGAAGGGAGACCAGTTGGAGTGGAACCCGTGGAGTGGAGGAGTTCACAATAGCCTTCCTAGATAGATTCTTCCCCCGAGAGCTCGGGGAGGCTAAGGTGGTAGAATTCATGAATTTGAAACAGGGCAACAGGATGGTGGAAGAGTATGCACTGGAGTTCACACGGTTGTCAAAATATGCTTTGGATATGGTAGCCGAGCCAAGGGCTCGCATGTTAAACTTCGTCAATGGAGTATCGAACTTGGTCCTTAAGGAGTGTAGGACTGCAATGCTTATTAAAGATATTGACCTCTCCAGCCTCATCGTTCGTTCCCATCAAATTGAGGAAGAGAAGCTAAAAGATATGGAGCAGGAGAATAAGGGGGCTAGGACTGGCCAACCAGATTATGGCCACCAGAGGTATGGCAGTAGTAGCCGCCCACAGACATAGCAGCAGTAGCAGCAGAGGGCTCCAACACCCGCTTCAGCCAGTTCCTCTACTTTTTGGTCCCGCAAGGATCGGAGGGGTGGAGCATCTGGATCACAGTCCCAGAGTCACAGCGCTAGTAACCGCTACCCAGCTTGCCCTAAGTGTGGCAAGAACCACCCAGGGAAATGCCTTTAGGGCCGAGAGGGTTGCTTTGGGTGTAGACAGCCAGGTCACCGACTCAGAGAATGCCCGTCAGCAGGACGAAGGAGATCACAGTCTACCACTTCAGCATCTCCAGTAGGTAGACCAGTTCAGTAGGCCAACACTTCAGGTACGGATGGCAGCCAGCACAAAAATCATTTTTATGCTTTGTACTCTCATCCGGATCAGGAGAGCTCACCTGATGTGGTCACAGGTATGTTACATATTTTCCATCTAGATGTGTATTCCCTACTAGATCCAGGAGCCACACTATCGTTCATGACTCCCTATGTAGCTGTCCAGTTTGATATCAGTCCAGAAGACCTCTCAGAACCATTCTCATTCTCTACCCAGTTGGTGAGTCAATTAGAGCCAGCCGGGTGTATAAAAACTGCCCAGTATCAATCTTAAATAAGGTCATTCCATCTGATCTCGTAGAGTTAGACATGATCGCTTTTGATCTCATTCTTGTCATGGATTGGTTACACTCTGGTTATGCCTCAGTCGACTGTAGAACTAGAGTCGTCAGATTTCAGTTCCCTAATGAGTCAGTTTTAGAATGGATGGGCAGTAGTTCAGCGCCTAAGGGTCGGTTTATTTCCTACCTTACGGATAGAAATCTTACTTCTAAAGGGTGTATTTATCATCCAGTTTGTTACAAAGATTCCAGCTCCCAGACCTCGACTATTCAGTCAATTCCAGTTGTCAGCGACTTCCCTGACATGTTTCTCGAAGATTTTCCCAGAGTCCCTCCTGAGCGGGAAATAGACTTCGGCATAGACCTTCTTCCAGACACTCAGCCCATCTCCATCCCTCCTTACAGAATGTCTCCAACTGAGCTTAAGGAGTTGAAGGAACAGCTAACAGACATCCTTGATAAAGGTTTTATCAGGCCCAGCATCTCTCTGTGGGGTGCTCCAATATTATTCGTACAAAAGAAAGACGGTACCCTCAGAATGTGTATCGACTACCATCAGTTAAATAAGGTCACAGTTAAGAACATGTATCCCCTACCCAGGATTGACAACTTGTTCGATCAGCTTCAGGGAGCCCGTTGTTTCTCCAAGGTAGATCTCAGGTTGAGTTACCATCAACTAAGGGTCAGAGAATGTGACATACTGAAAATAGCTTTTAGGACTTGGTATATTCACTACGAATTCGTGGTTATATCCTTCAAACTAACTAATTCCCCCATAGCTTTCATGAACCTAATGAACAGAGTTTTCAAGCCATATATAGATATCTTCGTCAATGTATTTAATGATGACATTCTGGTATACTCTAGAAGCGAGAAAGAACATGCTAACCATATGAGGATAGTGCTTCAGACGCTCAGAGACCCCAGTTGTTCGCTAAGTTCAGCAAATGTGAATTCTGGTTGAAGTCTATGACTTCCTTGTTCACGTGGTCTCGGGTGAGGGTATTCAGGTAGATCCTCAAAAGATAGCAGCGGTGAAATATTGGCCAAGACCTACTTCTCCAATCGAAATTAGAAGTTTCTTGGGTCTGGCCGGTTATTACCAACATTTTGTGGAAGGTTTTTCCTCCATTGCCTCTTCTCTGACTAGGTTGACTCAGAAAAAGGTGAAATTTCAGTGGTCATATGCGTGTGAGAAGAGTATATAGGAGTTGAAGACTTGACTCACTACCGCTCCAGTGTTAACCTTGCTGGAAGGAACAGATGGGTTCATAGTGTATTGTGATGCTTCTAGAGTTGGACTTGGTTGCGTTCTGAAGCAGCGGGAAAATGTGATAACTTACTCCTCCAGAAAACTCAAGGTTCATGAAAAGAATTATCCGACTCATCACCTTGAGTTGGCAGCAATGGTGTTTGCATTGAAAATATGGAGGCACTACCTTTACGAGGCTCACGTGGATGTTTTCATCGATTACAAGAGCCTTCAGTATGTGTTCAGTCAGAAAGATTTAAATCTCCATCAAAGAAGGTGGTTGGAGCTATTGAAGGACTACGACATGAGTGTGTTGTACCACCCGGGCAAAGCCAATGTGGTGGTTGATGCCCTGAGCAGGATGTCTATGGGGAGCGTGGCTCATGTTCAAGAGAGCAGAAAAGAACTAGAAAAGGATATTCACATGTTAGCTCAGTTGGGAGTGCAGTTGGTTGATACAGCTGAGGGCGGAGTAGTGGTGCAGAGTGGATCAGATTCCTCATTAGTAGTTGAAGTTAAGTCAAGGCAGGATGAAGATCCCATACTGCTTAGGCTAAAGGAGGCAGTTCTCAGAAAAGAAGTGGAGGTTTTCTCCAAATGGGGAGATGGTGTGCTCCGTTACCAGGGCAGACTATGTGTACCGGATGTAGGTGACTTGAGACAACAAATACTAGCAGAAGCACACAGTTCCAAATATTCTATCCACCCTGGTGCCACTAAGATGTACCATGATCTACGAGATATCTACTGGTGGAACAACATGAAAAGAGACATAGCAGAATTTGTGGCTAAGTGCCTAAACTGCCAGCAGGTTAAGGTGGAACATCATAGACCGAGGGGCATGACTCTGGATATCATCATACCCACATAGAAGTGGGAAGAAGTGAATATGGACTTTATTATAAGTCTACCTCATACTCACCGACAGCATGATTCAATTTGGGTGATAGTGGATCGGATGACCAAGTCAGCACATTTCTTCCTAGTTAAACTACAAACTCAATTGTCGATTGTGCTAGGCTTTATATCCGGGAGTTGGTTAGATTGCATGGGGTGCCCTTATCCATTATTTCAGAGAGAGGTACCCAGTTCACCTCGTATCTGAAAGTCATTTCAGAAAGGACTCGGTATTTAGGTCAAGCTTAGCACAGCTTTTCACCCACAGACAGATGGACAAGCTGAGCGGACTATCCAGATCTTGGAAGATATGCTGAGAATGTGTGCGATTGATTTCAAGGGCAATTGGGATGATCACTTACCTCTCATCAAGTTTGCATACAACAATAGCTACCACTCTAGCATCTAGATGGCTCCGTTTGAGGCATTATATGGTAGGAGGTGTAGGTCTCCTATAGGGTGGTTTGAGGTTGGTAAACCCTGATAGGGCCAGACCAATTCATGAAGCTATGCAGAAGGTGCAACTTATCGGGGAGAGGTTGAAAACAGCGCAAAGCCAACAGAAATCTTATGCTGATGTGAGGAGAAGAGAGTTAGAGTTTGCAGTGGATGATTGGGTTTATCTGAAAATTTTACCCATGAAAGGGGTGATGAGGCTTGGGAAGAAAGGAAAACTCAGTTCGAGATATGTGGGACCCTACAGAATTCTGAAGCGAATTGGCAGTATGGTATATGATTTAGAACTACCTCTATAGTTAGCATATGTGCTCCCAGTCTTCCATGTGTCACTACTGAAGATATGCATCAGTGATCCAACTTCAGTTGTGCCACTAGACAGTGTAGGAGTGAAAGATAGTCTCTCTTACAAAGAGGTCCCACTTCAGATCCTTGATTGTCAAGTTCGTAAGCTAAGAAACAAGGAAGTCGCTTCAGTGAAAGTCTTGTGGAGGAACTAGCTAGTTTAGGGAGCCACATGGGAGGCAGAAGCAGACATGATGGCCAGATGCCCTCACTTATTCCCTTCAAGTTCAGTTCCAGCATCAGGCACTAAATCCCTCCTCAGTACTGTGTTCAATTTCGTACTTATTAGCTCTATTCAAATTTTCAATGCGCATTCTAGCTGCATCAACTCTATTAGCATGGATAAGTCAGTTCGGAGTCAATTACTCCTTCAGAAAATAGCTCATAGTCTCAGTCTGGGAATTGCAGCTCTTTCCCTAGTTTTCCAGTAGTTTTAGTCTTTATTCAAGGACAAATGATCCCAAGGGGGAGATATTATAACACCCCAAAACTTTCCTAAACCAAACTCATACCTTGCAAGAAAAATCTAGAAGAAAACCAAAAAAAATTGCCTTAGAGAGACTGACACAATGAGTCGTGATCAGCTCCAATGACTCATTGTGTCAGTCATGGTCAGTGCTGCTTGGTTCTTCGAGAACCACTGAACATGGTCTGACCCGTTGTGAGAAACAACAAGTCATCCTATCGCTCATTGGTTCCCAGTTCAGAACTCCTTTTCCAGGACCCCACGACTCAACTAACGAGTCATCTTTTAACACAACGACTCATGGTGTGAGTCGTTGGTTGAGAGTCCCAGAACGCCCTTTAGTGAATGAGTGGTAGCAACGATCCGTTGTATCACACAATGAGTTGTTGTGACCACCCGTCATGTCAAGCTAGGGATTTTTATAAATTTTTCCATTGAAGGTAATGACTGGACACAACAACCCATTGGGTCCACCAACGAGTCATTGTGTTGCTCGTCGTCAGGCCTCCCGATTTTCTCGCTCAGTGACCACTGGAGGAACCAACGACCCATTGGTTCACCCAACGAGTCGTGGTATCTCCCGTTGCCAATTATAGTGAGCCCAGAACCCAGAAAGTAGGACCAATGACTGGTCCCAATGAGTCGTGGTCTCGACCAATGACTCGTTGAGTGACCCATTGGTCCCCTATCAGGTAGTTTTCTAGATTTAATTCCAGGGTTATTTTTGTAACTTTCTAGCCTTTTTATCTTAAAATCCTGTCGTTTAGGAGGGAGTTAAAAGGGTACAATAATAATCCACCTTCATTCCACTCATTCCCTCAAGTCTAAGGCGTAGAAACAGTCAGGAAACACATAGAAGAGTTAGGGCATTCGGCTACTTCTTCTCAGAATTTCTCAAGAATATCCTCAAGATTTATTCACCAGGTATGTGTGAATTCAACAAGGAAATTGTTCTTCCCTTATGTCCCCGAAACCCTTCTCTAATTCTCCTATCAGTTACAACCCTGTGGACTTGAAATGTAGAAAGTTTTCAGACAAAATTCTTTAAATTTCAAGTGAAATATTATTCGTGATATTAGCTGCTTTATTATTCCCAATTTCTTGATATTTTGTGGAACTAGTATCTAGTAGAATGATTTAGCCCTAGTTTCTCAGTTCAGTAAATTAGAATCTTGCATGTTAGACTAGTTTTCCCTCTAGTTTGATTCTATCAGTTTTGGGATTCCCAATTATTAGTATATGTTGAAATATCGGTCAGATGTATGTTAGTCCAGACTCAGTCAGATTATTAGCCTACTCAGTATAATTCATAAATGTCGGCTGATCAGTTTGACTGCAGTCTTTTCTTGAGGTGTCAGTGGTGCCTCCCAGTAATCAGTTATTAGACTCAGACATCAGATTTTAGTGGTTCTTTAGAAGGTTATGACACTTCTAGATAAGTATCTCTGACTAGTCTTAGAACCCCTAGCTTCAGATCAGTTTGTTCATTAGACGGTTACGACGCTTCCAAATAAGCATCTCTGGCCAGTCTTAGAACACCAGCTACAGAATCCGGTCTGATAAGACTCTCAAGGTACTTCTAGATAGGTATCCCTAACTTATTCTTGCGCCCGAGTTTCGAGCTATCAGCTTAGTAGTCAGTCTAGGACTATCCAGTGGGAGTAGGACTTAGCATCGAGCGGATTGGGGTTCCAGCACACCCAAGTTCCCAAAACTGCGTTGCACTATAGGTTATTTTATTGGCTTATGGCCCTAGATTTATGATCACCCAGTTCATGCCTTTATACCCTGGCAAGGTATATTGGGTCCTACTGATAGGATGTATACATCAGAATCTACGCCTAGCTCACGTGGTTATATGTCGGTTATAAACTCTACCACTAGTCTGTTCAGTCTCAAATTAGATCAGTTCAAAATAGTTTTAGTTTACTCAGTTCAGTACAGTTAGTTCAGACTCAGTATCTCAGATTCAATGCATGTCTATGACCATCAGACAGGGTCATTTTGACCATTTCAGTATATTTCAGTTTATTCAGTTTCTGCATTTCAGTTAGTCATTGCATGTTATTACAGTTCAATAATTGATTCCTTATGTTATATTTTCTCCCACTTACTCAGTACATTCAAAGTACCTTCTATATTGTATTATGATGCAATACAATACTTATTGTATATTGTATCGTATTATGATGCAGTTGCAGGTTCTCAGTCTCAGCACCTTTAGCGGATCTTCTCCAGGTGATATCAATTGTACCAGTGGTGAGTCCTCATCTTTCAAGGAAGATGTTTATTTTCTTTAGTTATTTTCATTCAGTAGACTTTAGAGTTAGTTGGGGGCTTGTCCCAGCAACTCATCAGTTGTAGTTGGCTTACAGACATAGATTCAAATTTTCAGTTTCGCTTTCAGATGTAAAAGTTTTTATTATCCAATTTTCCTTAAATGGTTTATTTATTTAAGCTTCCTCTATGATTACTCAAATTTCCAGTGTTATAATAGACCATGGGTTGGCTTGGGGTTACTTGTGACTCCAAGTTTCATGTCTCGTCCAAGATATAGACTCGGGCCATGACAGGAATTTGTTGTTTATCCAGTCTGATGAGTGTGTTGGCTTGTGTTGGTAATTTTTGTACATGTAGGAATTCTTTTGTACCTGCAAAATGAAAAACTAGGTTAGTAAAAAAGTGTACTACTTTGTTTTTTTCTCTCATCACGTGGCTTAGTTGATGTTCTCACCTGGTCATTAACTAGTTAATTCTTTGTATTTCTCCACTTATACTTCAATGGATATTCCATATCCCTGCTAGAATATTTTTTTTGACTTAAAAAATCGGTTTCATTAATTAGGGGGATGATATTATATTCACTGCAATACTCCGAACAATCTCTTATTTCCATTGCCTCAATAATAATATTGGTGGTGTCTTGGATTATCTTAACTCTTGCATATATAAGCTGTTCTGTTGCATCCCTAGTACAGAAAACAATAGAGCTAGGTCCTGGATCACCCATAGAAGCTTCATTACAGTTACATTTATACCATCCCATAGGAGGAATGACCCATACAATTCCATGGTTCTTGTTCTAGGTCTACATCCTTCAAAGAACTGCACCATCTGTGCCCAGGTTTTTGGGATACCTGTAATTCAGGGATAGCTTGTCTTAGTTAACATGTAAAGATTTCTTTCTATATCTGTCACGACCTGAGTTGGGATTCCGGATCGAGACATGGGACCTAGAACCACGAATAGCCCTAAGCTAACCCATGACACATGCATAGCAACTCAAGAGCATGAACTACAGCATGATTTAAAACATAAACATGGATAAGCGAAAATCTAGACAACATAGAGCATAAGTAAGAGTGGCAATATCACAACGTTGAGCCATATACTACATTTCTATCTGAAAAGCCTCTAGTCATAAGATGAGCTGATGGGACAACACCCCAATTAGCTCGCTAAAGTCCGAAACTGAAACAAGACATGAAAATATGAACTAATAAACATCCTCGGATGATGAAGATTCACCAAGACTGGGAACTGATCTGGTCTAAGCGGGGAGAGCTAATGTCGGGACTGAGAAAGATCACCCGAACCTATATTATGAGATGATATAGCAAAGAGTATGCGATCAGTACTTTGAACGTACTTAGTATGTAGAGAAAGTAAAACATGCTAGTAAAATGATAGTATGAAATCATGAATGTAAATCAAGATAGATCATGAGAGTAAGGATAGCATGTTTGTTACACCCCGTAAATTCTTAACATTTAGATGGCCTATTCGCATGTTGGTTAAGAGTTTTAGAATTCCATACATGTTAGAAAAAGGCCCGGGGAAAGACCAGATAAGCGCTACGTCGAACCATCACAAGAGGAGGCTAGGCATACCCCCTCCGCGATGGACAACGTGTCACGGAGGGCTCACCTCCGCGTTGGCCGATGTGTCACAGAGGTGAGGTCCAGCCCCAAGTATATAAAGCCCCCACTTCGTTTTAATTTCATTTCTCTTCATTTAATTTCCAGAAACGAACAGAAAACATGGAGGAATGAGGGTTTCTATTAAAATTCCTTTCGTTTACGCTGTTAAACGCGGTCCAAACTCAAATTAACTTCGGATACCGAAGTATAAAGCTGCAGAGAACATTCCTGCAGAGTTAGTTTCGCAAGAATCGTCCGGCGAAGCGGTGACCCGCCGAGTCAAAGTAAGTGGAATTACTCCAAACTAGTGTTAATACACTCCTAGCATTAAAGTATTTCTCTCTTCTGGACCTCCAATAAATAGCGAGTTTTAGGCCGTTCTTCGAAAAGTCAAAGTTTGGCCAGTATATATATTCAAAGTAGTGTTTTCTTCCGAAATATTGATGGGTTTAGTTCTATTTGCTATGAATATGAATGCAGTTGGAAGAAATAGCTGGATATTGGCCGAGCTACACCAGTTAGCCAAGAAGTTAGTAACTGAGGTATGTAAAGCTAGTTTCTTCGGCAAGTTAGTAATTCTAGCATATTAAAATAGAGTAAATTCCAAAAGAACGTTCCAGAAGCAGAGTATTATGTCCAGTGTGAATTCAGTAAGCATGCTGGAATTATTATTATGCCATATTCAAAATAAAAGTCAGTAAATTAGTATCAATCAGCGAAATATTATTCTAGACTCGGTATAACTCAGTATCAGATTCAGTTTAATTCAGCAAGGGATTCAGAATAGAATATCAGATCATGGACAGTATATCAGATTTATTATACATGTTATATGTGATTATTATTGCTTGTAGAGACCTGATTGTTTTATGTGGGCACCCTTAGAGATTTCTTGCCACCCTAGGGTTAATAGCTGTGTCGACTCGCCCGCCAGAGGGTGAGGATACGTCATACCAAGGAGTGGCATGCCGTCCGCTAGAGGACGAAGATGGGATGCAGCATTCCCCGTAGCAGGCTGATCAGCATTATAGCATACCCCTGTCGAGCGTTTGCGCCTAGGGCACAGATTACAGATTACAGATCACAGATCTCAGATTACAGTTTACAGGAGTCCTCCGGACTCAGATACATCTATAGTCAGGGGCCTAGCGAGCCCAAGTTGCATACCCAGGGGGCCGACGGGATACTCATAGTTACTAGATGAGTGGAGTGAATTATTATTTTTGGATGGCGACCCGGGTAGGGGTATATAGATTGCATGTTGATTGGTACCTTCCGGCTTATGGGGGCTGGTATAGGTTCTTGTATGCTATATGTGTTATTTATTAAATTGATAGATAGCAGGACGCCGCATTGACAGGTATGATTCTCACCTTCTCTCCAGTACAGTTAAGCTTAGTTTAGATTCTGCCATCCAAGACAGTCTTAGCCATCTTCTGTTATTTAGTAACTATCAGTATTACTGTCTATTTTCAGTTATGTTTAGTTATTGCTTTGCATACTCGGTACCAGTGGTACTGACGCCCGTTTGGGGGCGCTGCATTACTTGCCTGCAGGTACTCATAGACGAGGAGCCGATCCCTCGTAATTCCAGCAAGCACACAGAGTCATCAGCTCCTATCATCCGGAGCTTGACAGCTAGAGGTTTATTCCTTTTCTTTTGCTGTACAGTACGGGTAGGTCGGGGCCCTGTCCCGACCATCTTATCAGTATTTTTAGAGGCTTGCAGATTGTATATCCCCTGTGGTTAGTTGTACCTGTCGTGTGAGGCCGTGTCTATGTTTCAGTTTGCTTGTGATGGCCGTGTGGGGCCTTATTCAGTTAATAGTTGGTGACCTTGCCGGTCAAAGAGTAGTTTAGCACTTGATTCTACTTTTCAGTGTTAACTAGTCAGCATGGCGGCCTTGTCGGCCCGCATAGGTTCCCCCATGATCCTGTTGTTCTGGTTAGTTGTTTTTTTCTTACAGGTGGCTATAGGCCTAGTCGGTCGGAGGCTGTATTTACAGCTGTTATATAGCCCGTTGGTTCTATGAATCCAGAGTTAGAGCTAGCCTGGCACCAGAAGTGCTTAGGCTCAGTAGTCCAGTAGTTCAGGTCTTAGTAGGGCACCAGGTGCCAGTCATGCCTCCCAAGACGGGGCATGACAATGTTAAAGGTCATACATCTGAAATATACATAATCATAAGCTATTCATCATAAGCCGAACATAATGATCCAAGGTTTAAAAATAGAAATCATATAGCATACTATACTTGAAACATCAATGAGAATTCGTAAAACTAATCAATGGGTCAAATATGTTATAAGACATGATATTATAAGACATGGACATAAGTACTAAAAACATGAGGAACAATGGGAGGCGTCATCATAACTGACACCATCATGATAGAGCTTATGTGATGCCCCAACTATCTTGCTTAAGTGGGCAGAGTCATCCGAAGCCTTGCTAGGGAAAAGAATGATAAGGCCTGATATCACTCGTGAGCCTCATCGAGCTGGGGCGGAACACTCTCTGGCGAGGCCCCATACATGAGTATATACCTACAGTGGCACGTAGTTATGAGATTCGGGGTTTTTCTGAACCCCTAGCCTACTTGGTGCTAGATACTACTCCAAAAACATGCACATAGCTTATAATTATTATCATGAAAACATACTTGATCTTACATGGGCTAGTTTAAATTCATGAAATCATAATTAGGGGTGTTCATTGTTCGGTTTGGGTCAGTTTTTTGATTAAAATCAAAACCAAACCAATTTAGTCGATTTTTAAATTTTTAAAACCAAGCCAAATAAAATAAAATAAATAACCATCAGTTTGGTTCTTGTCGGTTTGGTTCGGTTTAGTTCGGGTTTTTGATTTATAACTAGCTAATAATAAATTAATAATAGTAAAGCAACAGAGACATGAGATAATGATTTCAAGTGAACATTAGAAATCAACAAATTTCTCTCTACAATCACGAGATGAATGTATCTGAATCTTCTATTATTTTTCAACACTATTTCAAAGTTTTAGCATGTTTAATTTGCATAAATGTAGAGGTTTTTCCACTTCACATATCTAATATCCACACAGAAACAATATACAACTTCATATAGAATGGTCAATTCTTCAAAAATCAAAGAGGTAAATGATTGAAGAGTAGATAGATGTCTTAGCAAAAGAAAATAAAAAATTCGGCGATATGTCACACCATATATAAACAATTAGACTTAGAGTATTGGGTTTGGACATATTTTTTAAGTAATAGAATTTAAAAGTGTTGTAGTGCATGTGAAATAAAGTATACTAAAACCAAATTAATGATTAAAAGATATAAAATATTTATAATTATTTATGAAAAACTACAAACATATATTCAAATAATTATAAAATTTATGTATAAAATTTATCAGTTCGATTTGGTTATTTCTTTGGTTTTTTTTAGTAAAATCAAAATCAAACCAAATATCATCGGTTTTTAAAATTTAAAATCAAACCAAATCAATCCAAACCAAATGTCGGTTTTTTTAATCGGTTTGGTTTGGTTTTTCACCAAACCGTGAACACCCCTAATCATAATCATGCTTGACATACGTGAGCTAGCCATGAAAAAGAATGTCATAAGTTGCAATGATACACAAACTTGATTTTCATAAAAGTCATGCATATTTGAGAAAATTACCATATCTTGAAATTCATAAATTTATCAAGGGTTCTTGTGAAAATCATGCAGCATGATCATAAAACATGATATAAAATTTGATGGACTTGAATCCACAAGATAATCATAGAATCTAACTTAATTCAAATATAACCCTAGGAGTTCATAACCGTGCTTGAAACATAGAATTCATAATTTAATGAGAGACTTTCTAGAAACATGAAACTCTAATCATAGGAACATGTATTGGATAAAGGAGTAGCTAATTATATTATATCATAAGTAGAAAGCCCCCAAGTCAAAAGTTAGATTACAAAAATACCCCTCTATTAAAAATGAGATTTTTTAGTTAAATAAATTATTTTGGTATAAAATTAAATGCATGATAAAGGGTTGTAACATCTTTCAATACTTATTAGGTTTTAATTATTTTATACATATAAAAATAATTAAAATAGGAAGAAAGAGAAATTTTGTATTAAAAGTGGGAAGCTCCTAACTTCAAGGTTGAATTATCATTTTACTCTCCACTAAATAAAATAAATAAATAAATTATTATTATATTATAATAAAATTGGGAAGCTCTTAACTTAAAATTTGAATTACCATTTTGCCTCTCCACTAAATAATATAAATAAATAATAAAAATATTATAATATGATATATATATATTTTTGGTAACTTTTAGAGAAATATTATTTTTATATAATACTTGTGTACAAAAATATAAACTTACATTATATTAAATAAATAAATAAAAATATTTATTGTAAATAGTAACAGTTAATCATTATCACCATCGTGTTTGAGTCTCTTCAAATTTTTAAATTTTGTGCTCAGTTACTACTTGATCAAAAAATTGACAAACACTAAAACTATATTAATTATCTAATTAAATAATAAATAAATTCATATTTAGTATATATTTTTTCATTTTACGTGCTAATGCAATGCTTCTGGTCTTCCTAAATTTTTATAATAAGACATTTCAACAGTATTAAATATAATAATGAACAATTAAAGATACAATAAATGATATATCCAAACTTTTTATCTTTTATCTATTTTCATGTCTAGCAGAAATAACATAAACACATTCAACATAGAAGAATGATTTATTTGAGCAGGAAATTAGATATGTGAGAAATTTGGTCAAAGCTTCAACAGAGTCTTCTATCTTTTTCTAATATATAAGGTTTATTTCATTTTTATCTCTTTCACTTTGAATAATGATGGGTTTATGTAATTTGCTTTAAATTACTGTAAATCGTGAATTTTTTTATCTCTTTCACTTTTCGAATTAATAGGTTTAAGTGATTTGCTTAAAATTTATTTGAATGTAGAGTTTTTTCTCCTTCTCTATAGTTGTCTTGATTGTTGCATATGATATTCATATGTTGATGATCAGGGATATATGGAGTCATTATATAACTTATGAGGGATTTTAGTAGCTTAGTTAGTTATTTATACGAGTATTTATCATATTGTTGAAAGTTTAATTTCTCACGTTGTAATTTTTTTCCTCTCTCCCAATTTTTTTTAAATAAAACTTATCGGTTTGGCAGAAACCAACAGTTTTCTCACAAATCATGTGTTTGTACTAAAAAATCACTTAATATGTATAAAATAATTTATTTAAAATCAGTAATCTAAAGCAAAATAAAAATAATTAATTAAAAAGAATGCTAGATCATAAAAAAAATTATCTTTTTTACAATTCAGAACTCATAACTCCAAATTTTTTAGCCTTCAAAAAAATTTGTATGAAAAATTTCAATGAACCTATTCAGGTGATCATATTTAATATCTTCATTTTTTTAAAAAAATAACTCTTGAAATTTCGATACATAAAATATAACTGCCATATTAGGATCATCTCTCATCACTTTAAGTTTGTATTTTTGTTATTTACTCACGAGCATATTTTATTAATATATTTTGTAAGTGAAATATTATACCAAGTAACATGAAATACACGTGCAACACACGTGATCAGAAACTAGTTTCATAGATGAACATGAAGGAATTTCAACAACATCCAACCCCAACCCTAGAATTTTGAATTAGGGCATGGGAATTTGGAAAAATCATGTTTTCAATTAAAAAGGGGCATGCGGGTGGAAGAAATTCCTCATTGATAACACTACAGACATGGTCATGAAGAATTCTTGCTAGGATTTGATACCCAAGAGATATTGAAGAGGAAGAAGATGAGGAATCCTTCCTTCACTTGAGAGCTTGATCTTCTAACGAGAGTTAGGAGTAGAATGAGGGTTTAGGATGAATAAAACCCTCTAAAACCCTTCTTCCTATGCTCAAAGAACTTAAGAAATTATGAAAACACCCTTAATGATCCGACAGAAAAATAATACTGCTAGATCTAATGACTCACCTAACGACTCGTTAGGTCCCTCAACGAGTCGTTGGGTGTCATCCGTTGCCAATGGAAAATTTCCAACTTTTTGAGCTGAACTTGATGCCTCTACTTAATGATTCTTCATGGCACTTAAGTATCGCTTCACTACTCGTTAAGGCTCTGATTCCCAAGTTTCACCCCACACATCAACTTAATGAGTCACCTAACGACTCGTTAGGTGAGTGGATGACTCGTCCCTCAACTCGTTGTGACTTCTGGAAAACACCCTTTCTCCAACTTTGCACTGCCCAACGAGTCACTCAACGACCCGTTAGGTCACTTAATAGGTCACCAAATTACTCATCCTATGACCTGGTGTAGATTTTTCTGATTCCTCCATTTCAGTCCTCAGGTCTGATCTTAGGGACATTTAGGGTGTTACATTATCTCTCCCTTGGGAACATTCATCCTCGAATGCAGATTAAGCATATTGTAAGGCTTGGGAGAGAACTGTAATCCAAAAACTAATCCACCATAGATGAAAATTGACAGAGTGACTGACTCCAGACTGATTTACATGACTGAACTAAGTACATGAAATATACATGCGTACTATAACATGAAAGGAACTGAGAGACATGAACTTGACATGAAGCTAAATAGATTATAAAGGAGGAAACTGGTACCTCAAGCTGGAACTAAGTCGGAAAGGAAAAGATGCGGGCATCTAGCCATCATATCTACTTTGGCTTCCCATATAGCTCCCTCAGCAAGATGATTTCTCTACAAAACCTTCACTAAAGCTACTCCCTTATTCCACAGCTTCCGAATCCAATGATCGAGGATCTCAAATAAAACCTCCTCCTAAGTAAGGCTATCCTTCACACCAATGCTCTCTACTGGAACAACTAAGGCTCGGTCACCAATGCACTTCTTCAACAGAGATACATGAAAAACTGGATTCACCGAACCTAACTCTGCTGGTAGCTCTAACTCCTATGCCACCTTGCCAACTTACCTCAGAATCCTATAAGGACAAACATATTGGGGACTAAGCTTACCTTTCTTACCGAACCTCATAACTCCCTTCATGGAGATACCTTCAGAAATACCCAATCATCAACCTCAAACTCAAGCTCTCTCTGCCTAACATTCACATAATATTTCTGATGACTCTAAGTTGTTTTCAACCTCTCTCTAATAATCTAAACTTTCTTCATAGCCTCATAAACTGAATCTAGCACTATCAATATAGACTCACCTACCTCAAATCATCCAATGGGTGATCTACACCTCTGCCCATAAAGAGCCCAAATGGAGCCATCTAAATGTTGGAGTGATAACTGTTATTGTAGGCAAACTCGATAAGAGGCAAGTGATCATCCCAACTACCCTTAAAATCAATCACACACTCTCTCAATATGTCCTCGAGAGTCTGAATGGTCTGCTCATCCTAACCATCTATTGAAGGTGAAAAGTTGTGTTAAGCTTCACTTGTGTACCAAGCCCTTTCTGAAACAATCTCCAAAACTGAGAGGTGAACTGAGTACTCCTATCCAAGAAGATGGACAAAGGAACACCATGAAATTGAACCAACTCCCAAATGTACAATCTAGCATAATCCTCAGCTGAATTAGTAGTTTTAATCAATAGAAAATGGGCTGATTTGGTCAATTTATCCTCAATCACCCATATAGAGTCATACTATCGGTGTGTACAGGCTTGAGGCAAGTCTGTAATGAAGTACATATTGATATCTTCCCACTTCCAAGTAGGAACGCTCATATCTTGAAGCATACCTCCAGGTCTTTGATACTCAACCTTCACCTGTTGGCAATTCGGGCATGATAACACTCAAATTCACACTCCTGATAAAGTATAAAGTGGACATTGTTAATAAAGAATCCAACAAAGGTTAGGGTCGAACCCACAGGGAATATGGTAAGATATAGACTAACGCGAGTATTTAAGCTTTTCGATATGTTATCTCCAAAAAAATGGGGTTTATAGAAAACAGCTATAAAACAAGATTGAAAATCAATTATTTTTTATCAAGATTTATAATTAACTAGGGTAAGTGTTCACCATGGGTTCATAACTACTTCGGATTAACACTTATGATCTATCCCAATGCTTACTTGTAGAATTGATAACTAGGGTCATCACAACGACTGATTCGTCCCTATGGATGACTATACTCAATACAAGGTTAGATCTTATGAGTGATTTCAATTCAACCATTATCAATTTATTTCAAATTAACTATCCTGCGACCACAGCTCAAGTCATACAATGACCCATGAAGATCAAGGCTTTACTATGATTCTCTTTTCCTAATCTCTACTTCTCTAGGTTCAAGAAAGTAAAGAATTCGGGCAAGTCTTAACATTGCGTTGCATTAAGAAACATTAAAGATAAACAGAATACAATACAAGTGTTTATCATTGGTTTCGACCCACTTCGTGTAACCCTAGTTCGTTAATCGACATGGTTCCCACAACCCTAGTTTTGGGGATTTTAGCCTCTCATGATTGTAAGATTGTTATTAGCATTCATAGATAAATACATAATTGAATACTTACAACGATGATTGAAAGAAAACCTGCTTTGGATATTGCAAGAATTTATGTTGAATAATCCAAGACCAAAAAAGAAATCAAAACAAGAAATCTCCAAGACTTGAATTAAAATTCACAACAACTTGTCTCTCTAATTTCGTCTCTTCACTTCTAATCACCTCCTCCTACTGAAAATAACCTAAAAAATATTTATACAAATAATTAGAACCATCTCCTAAGGAAATAAGAAAACTACCAAAAACTATCGTCACCTTCACCTACGACCTATAACAGCATTGTATGGGTCGTACCTTGACTCATACATTGGTTGGCTTCTGCTAAATCTGGCCAAGTGTTGAGACATGGTACGACTCTTACCAAGAACCTACAAGTCGTACGATCTTCTCGTGGCTTGATCTTGCAATTGCTGACATCTTCTGTTAACTTCCATGAATGGCATGGTACAACTCGTACCTTTATTACAACATTTGTGATTCCTTCTTGTACTTTGAGTTCTGCCAGTCTTCTATTCTTCTGGTCTTTTTCACGGTTCCTTGGTACGAGTGTTAGGTAGGTCTCGCAAGTCATGATTACCACCCGTACCAAGATACTTGTCCTGTGCAACTTCTCCTGGAACTTTCCACGACTACCATGGTACGACTTATACCAGAATGATACGGCTCGTACTAAGATCCGTACTAAGCCACTTTTCTGCATTTTTCTCCATGTTTTGCATAATTCAGCTCCAATATCTATTTTCCCTGAAAACAAAGTAAAAGTACCTCATATCCATATAAACACACCTAAGTCCATGCTATTTTCTCAGTTTTAAGCGTCGGAAGTATTGTAAACTCACAGCATATCCACAGCCTCAACTTAGGACTTTTGCATATCATCAAGCAAAGAAAACAAAAACTAAAAACAACGCTTAACTAGAAAGTAAACCTAGAATACCTATAGCCAACACAACAAAATTTGCACTATGAACCATAATCAGCTATTGACTCTTTTTCTATTCAAACTAAGCCAGCTATGCACACATGTAACCACAATCAACACACATGAAACCACAATCAATGACATACAGGGATTAAGATAAGGCATCCAACTATCAGTAGAGAATTGAGCTATCACAAATGTTATTCACACAGATAACTGGTAAAAATACAACACAAACCAGGTACCCTCACAGCAAATGAAGTCCCCTACACTCACAGGTGTGTTTTCTTATTATTTGTTTTTCATTCCTTTTTCTCTTGTATTTTCTTTTCACTTTTCTTTTTCAGCTATTTTTTCTTTTCTTGTGACACCACACTTTATTTTAATCCCTTTTTTCTTTCTTTTCCTTTTTAACCTCGCCACAATCTATGCACCCCTACTATAGCCACCCTCAACTTAGGCATTTTATCTAGGTTGAGGTTCACAATGTCCTAGATGGGATCAGGGCCAAAGAATGTTCATTATAAAAAATGGGTAAGGTTAGTAGGTTAATCAAAGAAGAATGGTCAATATAAGACTCAAAATCGGATTAAGGGATTCGTCATCATTTGGTAGGGTAATTTAAGCTCAAGTGACTAATCAATCAATAAAAACCTATGATCATCTCCTAACCAACTATCCTAAAGCCTATGCAAAGAACAACCGGACAAGTTCTAGATCCTTAATGCAGTACTGAACTAGGTATACAACTTCACTCACTCATGGTACCAGTTTGCATCGAATCTACCTATCCAATACATTCACGGCTAAACTACAACTACTCCTGCTCATAATCTAAATTCCATACAAAGATCCATAAAAGTCATGCAATTGTAATTAAACTACACAGCTAACATCAAAAATTTTCAACAGGGTCAATTTTTTAGAAGCATCAAACTCGTGCATTTATTGGATGCAAAGTAATTCTAAGCTACCTCTAATTAAATAAAAATAATTTAAACATGCTAGTTCTACTAGATAGCATGCTTGAGGAAAAAGAAACATGGCAAGAAAATCCCCTCAGACGAATCAAAAATCCCAAAAATACAAGTACACCACCCTTTAAAAAACATGCTGCATCCCTAAAGCATAAAATATATAAGCACAAGGGAAAGGGAAATACCTGTGGTGCACTAAACACTCATGTCATCCTGCGGAGGTGGTACCTCTGCTGCATTCGTGGTGCTAGAGGTGGCCGGCACACTCAATTGTACATCTGTTAGGGATTGGTTACCCCCACATCATGCTTGATCACTTTCGCAACCTCAGGATCAATTCTGGCTGATTGTGGCTCCCCCAAAGGGTCCTCGCCACCCACGATTACTCTCTGGGCAATAGTGGAGCTCCCCGCTCCTTTGGTTCGCTTCTGCAACTCCGACATATGTGCGTCGTGAGCTTGCAGGCTCTCAACTCTCTCCAGCTTTCTTTCTTTCTTCTCCTCCTTTTTCTTCTTCTTTGAGGGCTCATTTTCATCTTCCTCTAAGACCCTCTTTTTACCTTTTCCTCTACTTGTACCCAATGGGCCCCAGTATATCTCCAAGTCAAGCTCCTCATCAAGCTTAGTATCTAAGTCTAGGAGAATGGGAGCTGCTATGACTACCAACTGTCTAGACGACAGCTCGGTCACTTGGCTCTGAAGAACCCCTAACTCCTCCCGAAGGCTACTAGTGTCCAGCTGCTCTGCTAAGCGCTCATTGAACCGGTGCTCGAATTCGTCTATCTGCCCATGCAACCCTCTCACTGCCTCCTCAATCTTTTCCTTTATCCAAGGCTTGAAGTTCTCCATCATTGATTGTACTTTCCTTTCAGTCAGCATCATCCTCTTTGTTAACTTTTAGACGAAGTCGTAAGGGACCAGAACATATCCAACTGGTGTCTAGCTTGGGAGACCCACCGAAGGTGCAGCAGAAGTGCTGGAAGCTGCCTCTAAATGAACGGCCTCTAAAGTCGGTGTCTCATCCGACTCCAATGAGGTGGGGGCATTAACCTACTCGCCCCCAGCTGCTTGTGGTACTGGGATTGCGGTCGAAAGTCTAATCCGGCTTAATGGGTTCATTTCATCCTGTATGAGCCCTATATTTGTCATCCTCTAGCCTCCGATCTCAACATTAACATCTTTTATCAATCGGACACCAGCGTCTCTACAAATTCGGTAGATAACGCTCGAAAACGGCATGGTGATGCTCAACTCAAGAGCACAATCCCAAATCTCATTTGCTATCACCCTGGGGATACTAATCTCATACCAGGATATGATGAATGCTACTAGAGCTGCTCTATCTGCGCTGAGTGTATTGACATTCATAGTCGGCATCAGTTTGTGGCGGACTAGTATCTAGCAGGCCTTCACTATGAAGTTCAGTGAAGATTTAGTAACCTGCTTTCCACCAACCACCCACTCAACTTCCTCCTTGTCCTCTGTTATGACTCCAGTTAACCACTTGAGCTGGCTTTGTCTCTCCTCAGTACCCAACTATTTTATCCACTTCATGGCATCTATCCTGTGGTTGAACTCTTCTGTGGACGATTGAGCAATGAACTGCAGCCCATAGAGCGTTCGGGCAATGGTTTTCTCATAAATCTTGACTTCTTGCCCCCAGACCAATACTTTATCAAGTTTGGGCTGCTCCTTCAGTCGCTTGCTAAACTGTGCATTCTGCTCCAATGTAGCATAATAATTGGCATAAAACTCCTTGACAATTTCTGGATTGTATCGTTCAGTGGTCCTAGCCATCCACTCGAACCTAGAGAAGCTAAAGATCTGCTTCATCTCCTCAACCCCATTTAAGGCACCGATGAGGATCCGCGGTTCTTCTTGGATACTACTCCTAGGGTGTTGCTTGGATGTCAGCATTAAGAGCTGCTCATAAATCTCCTATGCCCGGCGTACCTGCCATCTCAAGTACGCCTTCCTATAGGTGGGTTTCCTCTGCATCATCTCCTTCTTCAGACCCTACCTCATTATTTCCATCTCCGTACTAGGCCTCCTCAGACCCCTCATCATCATTAGAGTCACTCCCGGAATCTTGAACCTATTCCTTTGCTCCCTTTTCAAACTGGGGAGCAGTGACCAGAGCAGTAGAAATGGCTTCTGCTTGTGCCTTTTCTTGAGCCCTAGTGGTCCGTGGCTCATCAGTGTCTGATATCTCAACTCTGTACTCCTCCCCAAACCACTAGGGAAGTTTCCTACTTGATCAGAGTTGGAGGGATCATCTCTCAATGCCCTCCAAGCAGCTATCTCCATTCTACTTGTCCTGGGCAAATTTGGTTGCTCTTTTCTTCATCATCATTATACCTGTGGAGAAAAATGGTTAATATGTATGATCTGAGAAAAAGAAAGCAAGAAAAATATGCTATGAATTTTCCACGAATTTACAACACAGGTCGTACAATGGTGGTATGACTCGTACTAAGACTCGTGGTTTATAACAATCCTATCATGACTCATAGGTATGACTCATACCATGATAGTATGGTTCATACTAAGAGTCGTACTGAGGGATTCTCTGAATTGTGTTGTTCTATATTTTTATACGACTCGTGTTACAGATCGTACTTTGTTTTCACAAGTAGTAGGTTGGGTTGTACAATCTCCTTTGGATTTTTACCCTTACTGCCTCATGGTACGATCACCAGGTACGACTCGTAGTGGGATCCTATGAATTTACCAGGCTTAGTACCAACACTTACATTTTTATTCACCTGGGATAGTCCCAAGGAGTCATTATGAGAGTCATGGTATGAAACCACGAGTCGTAGGAAGACTCGTAAAGCCTGCCCTCATCTTTATTTTGTTCAGTTGTCCAGGTAAACACTTGATTCGTTTTGGATACTCAAACTTCCCCATTTTAAGCTATCCATGTACATTATTTATGCATACCTAGTTCACTCCCAACCTCGGTCACATCCTGTAACTCAATTTTTTACTAACTTAATTTTATTTTTTAAGCATTTAGAAGTTCTACCCGTTGGATATAATCACCAGAGCTATTTTTCATCTTCCTCAACCCATTCTTGGTGAGTTTAAGGAATCACAGACGGCATACAAAATCATACAAGGAAAGTTTTTCACAAATTTAAACATGGTTACTTACTTGAGGTTCGATTGTTTGCTTGCTTCGGTGATCTTAGGGTAGGAATGTAGATTGTGCAGGAGTAACTTGCACAAATTTGAGCATGAATCTTGCGGTGATTTTGAGTTATAGGTGTGTGAGAGTTGATTGATAGTTGTGGGTTTACTTTTTTATGTTTGTGTGGGAGTAGAAGCATGATCAATTTGATTTAAATAAGTTTAGGGTAGATCTTTGGATATCCGGGTCAAGTCAGGTCAAAGGAATTTATTTAGCCCGTGACAACTCGTACCACTAGTCGTAGGTCAGATCTACAGCTCGTCCTTAGGACTAGTAGAAGAAGACTGAGAGAACTTACTTGAGGACCTACGAGTGCAAGGTACGACCAGTACAATGGTGGTACGGTTCGTACAATGACTGTAAGTCACTTTTTGTGAAATTTCACACTTAGCACAATTCATGGTTACAATGAGTACTACGACCCATACAAACATGGTACAAGTTGTAATGACCAATTGTAGCCTGAATTTTTCTTCTGCCTTTTACCACGACTGGTGCTACCGCTCATACAATCTTCTTATGAGTCGTACTGAGGCTCCTAGTACTGGTCTAGACTGAAATTTCTCCCACCTGTTTTTGTTTTACTTGCACACTAAACACACAAAAGTTAAGTTACTTCAGTTGTCTCCCAAGAAGCGCTTAATTTAACGTTGCAGCATGACGCAGGTGGTCTAGTTACTTAAACTTCACCAATCCACCATATAGGTTACCTCCCAAGAAGCGCCTGATTTAATATCGTGGAACGATGCAAGCCTCTTGACAACTCAAAATTTAACAAGAAACTCGAAATCATCATCAATTACTGAGACAACCCTGAACTCATTAGGCTGCTTCATTGACTAGCAGACATTGAAAGTGACCTCCTCTTTATTTAACGTGAACTTTAATTGGCCAGCTACCACATCAACCAAGGCTATCAAGGTGGCCAGGAATGGTCATGCCAAGATAAATAGGACCTTAAAATCAACCTCGCAATCAAGGATTATGAAGTCTGCTTGGGAAAATAAAGCAGTCCACCTTGACAAGTACATCAACTAGAATCCTCACTGGCTTTTTAACTATGCAGTATGCCATCAGTAGTCGTATTGAGGTCAGTATGGGGGCTCCTAAACCTAGTTGTTTGAACACAGCCAATGGTATCAAGTTGATGCTTGCTCCCAAGTCATAAAGTGCCTTCGCAAACTCGAATCACCAATTGTACATGAAATAGTGAAGGCACCTAGATCCTCCTTCTCCTGAGCAAGGACCCCTGAAGCTATGGCATTGCAATGATGCAAGTTACCTACCAGCTCATAGCTTATGGACCTTCTCTTGGTCACCTTGGTCACAAGGTCCTTCATAAATTTGGCATATCCATGCATCTGCGCTAATGCCTCGACCAATGGTATGTTAACAGAAAGCTATTTAAGCATAGATATAAATTTTTGCAACTTTCTATCTTTCGACTTTCTCTTCATCTTTAGAGGGAACAGTAGCAGTGTTCATAAGAGCCTTATAGATTTGCATGGCCCCTTGTTTCTTACCATTATCAACTTTGAACTCCTTTACCTCAACTAGATTCTCTGTCAACTCAGTTTCTCGCGTGAGCTCGTGCTCAACAACCTCATCATCCTCATTAATCACGATCTCTTTCTTCCTTTCCATCTCAACTACAACTGGTATATGGGGATCAACTGTGGTTTTTCCACTCTTAATCATCACAATCATACAGTGACTATCATTCTTTGGATTTTGTACTATGTTGCTAGGTAGTGTTCTCTTTTGTCTAGGATTTAGGGATGTCAACAGTTGACCCAGCTGCTGCTCAATTTGCTTGATAGCTCTAGTATGTGACTCAACTTTCTGGCTCATGCTAGATATATCTCTCCAAATGTCTTTCAACTGCTCCTCAGTGGATCTCACCTTCTGAGCATCTCCGCCATCATGCTCTCCAATTTTGAGGGTCCAGCCTCACCCTCACATACATTAGGAGGCACATACAAATCTGTTCGGTTGTTGCGGTAACAATCACTCTTTCTCCATTCTCCCTCTCACTCACGACCTCAGCTCCTATCCCTATACCCATAATGATTGAAGTTGTCCTGGTATTTGTTCTGACCTTGATTTTCGGAACCTTGGTGCCAAGTGTCCTATTCAGACCCTTGGCATTTGCCTGAAAATCCACCACTTGGTTGTCCAAGAAGTTTGTCTCCTCCTCGGAATTTGAATGTTCCTGCCCTAATTCCTGTCCCTAAGCTCCAACTGCATTTTACCTTTCTGGCCCAAGCACCCATGATATGATTCATGAGCAACTCTAATGATGTACACAAGTGAGCCAATTCCTGATCACCCTCCTCCTCCTTCATTCGTTGGTTTGAGATCATACATACAACATACATACCTGCAGCTGCTTCTGCTTCCCTGGTGTGCCAGATCCTGTTAGTCTAGGATTTTATGGTTAGGGAACTTGGTCAGCTTCTTTTTAAATCTCAACCAGGTTTCATGAAGTGCCTCCGTTTTCAGTTGTTGGAAGTTATAGATCTCATCCTTAAGCTGTAGCATCCTAGAGGGTGGAAAGAACCTTTCTAGGAAAGCCTTTTTAAGCTCCTTCCAGTTGGTAATGGAGTCATTGTGCAACTCTAATAACCATAGAGTGGCCTCTCCAGAAATAGAGAAGGGGAAGAGTCTCAACATTATTGCATCCTGACTTACACCGGTGATAACACTCAAACTCACACTTCCTGGAAAAGTATGAAGTGGACATTGTCAATAAAGAATCCAACAAAGAGGTTAGGGTTGAAGCCGTAGGGAATAAGGTAAGATCTAGACTAATTCCAGTACTTAAACTTTTTGGTAAGTTATCTCAAATTGTAGGGTTTCAAAGAAAAAACAATATTAAAGCAAGATTATAATTGTGGTTGTTATCAAGATTTGCAAATAACTAGGATAAGTATTCCCCATGGGTTCATAACTACTTAAGGTATACACACATGATCAATCCCAATGCTTATTTGTAGAACTGATAACTAGGGTACATCCAAATGACCGGTTTGTCCCTATTAGATGACTATACTAAATCACCAGGTCAGGTCTCATGAGCGATTTCAAACTAACCATTATTAATTTGTCCCAAATTTAACTATCCTATGACCACAGCTCAAGTTAATACAATGATCTACAGACCAAGGCTTTGTTGGAATTCTCTTTTCCTAATCTCTACTTCTCTAGGTTCAAGCAAGTAAAGAATTCAGGCAAGTCCTAACATTGCACACCATTAAGAAACATTTAAAGATGAATAGAATACAATACAAGTGTTTAGCATTGGTTTTGAATCACTTTTGTGTAACCCTTTTGTTTATCAATCATGGTTCCCACAATACTAGTTATGGAGGTTTTAGTCTCTCATAATTGTAAGATTATATTTTGCATTCATGGACAAACACATGATTAGATACTTACAACAATGATTGGAACAACACCTGCTTTGAATATCAATGAACAATCTCAAGAACAATTGATGAAATCAAGTGTTTGATCCTAAGAATTGCTCTCCAAAACTTGATAAAAATTCACAAATATTACTCTTCACACGTCTCTACTACTTCCTTTCTTGCGTCTCCTACTAAAATAAAACATAAAAGATATTTATACATACATTAGAAACCTTTTCCTAAGCTAACGGGGAATTTTCCGTATCTAGCATTGGTCTGTGTCACAACTGATCCTACGTCCTGTAACACAATTGTACGGGTAGTACCTACTTCCCGTACATCCTTGGCTACTGTAGATTTGTCTAAGTGTTGGCAGGCTGGTATGACTCGTACCACAGTCCTACGAGTCGTACAATGCATTCCTGGCTTGGACCTGAGAATTCTGACATGTTCTGAAGTTTTCCACGAGTGTTATGGTATACCTCGTACCTTTCTCCTACGACTCGTACTGCTTGTTGTATCTGACGTTCTACCAAGTCTCGAAGAATCCCTTGAAGCTCACCATGGCTCATGGTACGGATCATATGTGGTTGCTACGGTCCGTGAGTTCCACCTGTACCAAGAGACTTCCTTGTGCAAATTTCTCTAAAGATTTCCACGACTCTAGTTATGGCTCGTACCATCTTGGTACGGCTCGTACTGAGAGTCGTACATTGCCTTCCTCATAATCCAACCTTCTTATTTTCACCATGACTATCAGTACGACTCGTACAATCGATGTAAGGTTCATATTGAGACTTATACTTGGCTAATTTTTTACATTTTTATGCCTCTTTTGCACATTTTTTCTCCAACACCTATTTTCCCTGACATCAAAGTAAAAGTACCTCATATCCATATCCCATGCTATTTTATCATTTTTAAGCATCGAAAGAGTTGTAAACACACAACATATAAACACCCTCAACTTAAAACTTTTGCATGTCCTCAAGAAAAGAAAACAAAAAAAAAACTAAACACGATGCTTAACTTGAAAATAAACCTAGGATACCACAGCCGACAATTAATCAAAATTTGCATCCTAACTCAAACAGATTCTGATCCGTTTCCCATAAACCAAATCAGCATATGCACATCAAGCAACTGTAAAACATGATAAAATGGGATCAAGATATATCATCTAGCATTAACAAACAGTCAAATCATCACCAATGCTTTTCACACAGACAATTGGTAGAATTAAACACAAACCAAGTACTCTCACAACAAATTAAGTCCCCCACTCACAAATATAGTAAAATATGAAATGTAGGACTAAAAAAATAAGACTCTTACTCTTACAAAGAAGTTTCAAATACTGCATATCGGATACCATAGGCTTGCTTTTATTTTCTCTAGTTTGGCTTATTAGATGGTCAGGCTAGGATCACTATAGGACTTGATTCGACTTGTAATATAGGCTTTCGATTTGGGTATGGTAGAGATGAAATCTCTTAGTGACTAAACCACTCATTGGCACTACATACATGTGGTCCATTTTTTCTCTTTTTCACCCTTTTTGCTTTTTCTACTTTTTCCTCCCTTTCACCATTTTTTATAAGTACTTGTATGAGTGTGGTGTGTTTCTTCAAATTTTTATGCATCTTTCTCTTTTTGTATTTTTTCACACCACACCTCATTTGTCACTTTTTTCTTTTCTCTGCTTTTTTCACCTTCACAAGATTTATGCACCCCTACTCTAGCCACCCTCAAGTTAGGCATTTTACCTATGTTGAGGTTCACAATGTCCAAAGAGGGACCAGGGTCAAAACAGGTTCATTATAAAAATAGGTATGCTTAATTAGTTAATTAAAGAAAAATGATTCATTTAAGGCTCAAAATTGGGATCAAGGGAATCATATCATTTTGGTAGGGTCATTTAAGTTAAAAATTGGATAAACAAAAATGGCCTATGATCCTTTCCTAACCAACTATCCTAAAACCTATGTAAATACCAACGAGGCGAGTTCTAGATCCTCTACACAGTATTGAACTAGGTATTAGACCCCATTCACTCTTGGTACATGTCTTGCATTCACTCTATCTAACTGGTCTATACATGACTAACAAAAATTATTCATGATAATACACTAAATGACATAAAAAGATCCACATAAATCATGCTTTGCAATCAACAAGTACATAGCTAACCATCAAAAGATTTAGAATAGGGTCAATTTTTACAAATTATAAACTAGTGCAATTTATTGGTTAAGTACTCCTAAGTTACTTTCTAATTAAACCAAAATCACAAAGATAAAATCCTAAACATGTCGGTTCTACTAGATAGCAAGCCCGAGGGAAAAGAAACATGGAAAGAAAAACCTTCAGACGAATCAAAATCCCAAAAATACAAGTACACCCCCTCCTTTTTTAAAAAGCATGCTTCGTCCCCGAAGCATAGAATGTAAAGAAGAAGGAAGGGAACATACCTGCGGCGTACTAAGCGCTCCGCATACAATCGTGGCGCTGGTGTGTCAGTAGGGGGAGTGGCTACCCCCTCACTAGTAATTGTCGCCTCTACAACCTCTAGAGTCACCAGGGCTAAATGTGGCTCACCCAAAGGGTCCTTGCCACCCGCAAGCTCTGCATGGGCTGTGGTGGAGCTACCCGCACCTCTTGCTCTCTCAAGCAACTCCGACTGACGCTCATCGTGAGTCTGTTGACTCTCCAATCTTGCCCGCTTGCACTCTCTTTTCTCTCTTTCTATTTCTCTTTAGGGTATCGTCTCCAAAATCCCCAGAGACCTTTTTTTCCCTTTCAACTTCTTGACTCATGTAGTCTCCCAATAAGCTGCCAGATCAAGCTCCTCGTCAACGCCAACATAGAGGTTAGGAAGAGTGGGGGTTGCTATGATTGTCGACTACCGTGATAACAACTCGGTCACTTGACTCCAAAGAGCCCCCAAATCCTCACGGAGGCTTCCCGTGTCAGTCTACTCAGCCATATGCGCATTAAATCTGCTCTCAAAGCCATCTATCCTGGCATGTAGGGCCTGTGCAGTCGTCTCAATCTCAGCCTTTACCCAAGGCTTGACGTTCTCCATCATCGACTGAATCTTCTTCTCAGCTACGGTCAGTCTCTTGGCCAGCTTCTAGAGAAATTTCTGAGGCACTAGCATGTACCCGGCTAGAGTCTAGCTCGGGAGGCTCGTAGGTGGTGTGGCGGAGGTGCTAGGAGCTGCATCTAAATGACCGGCATCTGTAGCTGATGTCTTGCCCTGCTCATTTGAAGTGGGGGCATTTAGCTGTGCGCCCCCAACTGTTCATGATACTGGATTGCAGTAGAAGTCGTCCTCGGCTTATCGGGTTAGCAACCCGCTGTCCTCCGATCAAGTGCTCCTCACCTCGACGCACCTTGATACCTGCCTCTGTGCACAATCTGAATACAAGACTCGAGAATAGCATGGTAGTGCTCAATCCCATAGCATGATCTTGGATCTCCTCTATAATGACCCTCAGGATATTGATGGGGTATATAGACATGATACATGCCCCCAAAGCTGCTCTGTCTGCGCTGAGGGTATTGTCATTTATTGTCGGGGCCAACCAGTGATGCACTAACATCCAGCAGGCTTTTTCTATGAAGTTCAGAGAATTCTTTGTGACTTGTTTGCCGCTAGTGACCCATTCTGCCTCTTCTTTGTCCTTAGCAATTACTCCGGAAACCACTGAATCGGCCTCCGCCTCTAATCTGGACTCATAGTCTGCATCGCTAGATTAGGCCTCCCCGGACCCCTCTTCTTTATTGGAGCCACTTTTGGACTCTTGGGATCTTTTCACAGCTCCCTCCTTAGACTGGGGAGCACCAGCAGATGTGGAAATGGCCACCATGGCCTGGGCTTTAGCCTTCTCCCTAGTGGTTCGGGTCCTGTCAGTATCAGATGTGTCGACCTGGTATTCCTCCACTGAACCACTAGGGGTGTTTCCTGCTTGTTCGAATTCAGAGGTTTCATATTCAATGCCCTCTGAGTAGTTGCTTTAGATGCTTTTCTTTTCTGTGTCATTATACTTGTGGAGAAAAACGGTTAGAATTCCAAATATGAGAAAAAGAAAGCAAGGAAAAAAGTCCTTTGTAATTTACCATAGGTCTACAGTACAAGTCATATCTTGGAGGTACGATTCGTACTGAGACTCATAATGTCTCCAGTCAACGTGATGCCTCTGAGGTACGACTCGTACCACAAAGGTACGGTCCGTACCACAAGTTGTATGAGGATGCCCTTTGAAACCAAATATTCTACATTTTTCCATGACTCATGGTACGACCCATAAGTCGATTCCATAAGTCGTACTGTCACTTTTGGACTTAATCCTTTTCAGATTCTTGGTACAACTGCCAGGTATGACTTGTAGAAGGATACCATGAGCCGTACTAGGTTTCATACCTCCTGATTTTTACAAGTTTGGTTTGGGACAGTCCAATGAGCCATCCTACGAGTCGTAGTGTGGAACCAAGAGTAGAAGGAAAGCTTGTGAAGCCTGTCCCTGCCTTATTTTTTATTCAATTTGCAGGAGATTTTAATTTGGTGATGCGTACTCAGAGTTCCCCAAGTCCAAGTATGCATTTATCATGTTTTACAGATACCCATTCCTCCCATTTTTAATTGCAACCCGTAACTCAAGTTTAATAGTTCATTGTGAGATTTTTACATGTTAAATCCCTAACCAATCGCAAACTATCTTGTTCACATCCTTGGTCATTCTCCTTTTTAATTTTTCAAGCATTGAGAGGACTCTCAGGGATTAAGCGGGTTTGCTTCAAGCACAACATGTCATTATTATCGAATTCAAAGGATAAAACTTACTTGAACACTGCTTACTTCAGCTGGAAATTAGGAACTAGGGTTGGAATTGGGATTCACAATGTTATAAGAGCAAAAAGCTTGCTCAATCGATCTCGATTCTGAGTTACGAGTGTGAGGGAGTCGTGAGTTCTATTCTTGAGTTTGGTTTTGAGTGCATGGGAGAAGGGTACAGTTTTCTTGAAGTTTAAATATATTGTAGGGAAAATTTGAAAATTTTGGGCCAAGTCGGGTAATTTTAAGCTTTTTGACCCGTCACGACTTGTAACATGAGTCGTAAGAAGGCCCTATGACTCATCCCTTGGACTCGTAATGGAGAGGTTGAGAAACTTACATGTGGACCTATGAGTGCATCTTATAACTCGTACTATGCAGGTACTACCTATACTACGTCTCGTAGGTCTCTCTTACTTTGAGGTCCATTCCTTTAATAGTTCATAACCACAATGAGTATTATGACTCGTATAATGAAGTTACAAGTCGTAGGACCAACCATACCCTGAACTCATGCACTGAAATACATCTCTACTTCTCACTACAACTCACACTACGGCTTGTACAATCCTATTACGAGTCGTATTGAGAATAGTATCACCTTCCTGTTCAGCAATTCTTTTGCCACCTATTTTTATTTCTCTTGTACATTGAACACACATAAGTCAATCAACTTAGGTTGTCTCCCAAGAAGCGCTTGATTTAATGTCTCGGCACAACACAGGTGGTTTGGTTACTCAGAATTCACCAAACCACCACATCGGTTGCCTCCCAAGAAGCGTCTGATTTAACGTCACAGCACGACACAAGTCTCTTGACTACTCAGACTTCATCAAGAAACTCAGATTCATCCTCTATTGCTGAGACAACTGTGTAATCCTTTGGTTGCTTTATTAACCGACAGACATTGAAGGTGACCTCTTCTTTATTGAGTCTGAATTTCAAATGGCCAACCTCTACATCTACTAAAGTTCTCCCAGTGGCAAGGAATGGTCACCCAAAAATGATGGGGACCTCAAAATCAACCTAGCAATCAAGGATCACGAAGTCCATTGCGAATATGAATCTATCCACTTTAACAAGAGCATCGAATAGGACCCCCACAGGCTTCTTCATAGTTCGATCGACCATCGCAGCCGCATAGTAGTTGGTGTGGGGCTCCCAAGCGCAGTTACTTAAACACAGCTAATGGCATCAGATTGATGCTGCTCCTAAGTCGAAAAGTTCCCTTGCAACCTCAACATCACCAATTGTGCAAGGAATGGTGAAGGCACCTGGATCTTCCTTCTTCTGGGCAAGGACTCGTGAAGCTATAATGCTACAATGATGCATATTATCCAAAGGATCATAGCTCACGAATCTTTTTTTCATAACAAGGTTCTTCATAAACTTGGCTTGCATCTATTCCAATGTCTCGACTAATGGTATGTTTACAGATAACTATTTCAGCATTGACAGGAATTTTTGAAAATTACCATTCTCCGCCTTCTTCTTCATTCTTTGAGGGAATGGTGGTGGTGGACGTGGAATAGCCTTGTAAATTTGTGAGGCTCCTTTCTTCTCTCCTTGGTCAGCTTCAGGCCCCTTTTCAACAACTGGAGCCTCAGTCAACTCTGCATCCTCATTGTGTTCATTCTCAGCAACATCTTCCTCATCATCGATTATGGTTTCTTTCTTCCTTTGAAGTTCAACTACAACCGCTAGAGGGGGATCAACCTTTGTCTTTCTACTCCTAGTCATCACAGTCATGCAGTGACCATCATTCTTCGGATTCTGGACTGTGCTGGTAGGTAGTGTGACCTTTATCCCAGGGTTCATGGATGTTGACAGTTGCCCTAGCTGTTGTTCGATCTGTTTGATAGTCGTAGCATGTGACTCAACTCTCTGGCCCATGCTCGATAGATCACTAAGGATGTCTTTCAGCTGATAATTTGTGGATCTCATCTTTTTTAGCATCTCAGCCATTATGCTCTCCAACTTTGACTACCCAGCCTCCCACTCACATGCATTCAAAGGCACGTACAATCTTGCTTGGTCGTTGTGGTAACCGTCATTCCTTCTCTAATTTCCCTCATGCTTATGACCTCAGCTTCTATCTCTATACCCATTCCAGTTGTAATTGTCTTTGTATTGGTTTTGACCTTGGTTTCTAGAACTTTGGTGCCAAGTGTCTTGTCAGACCCTTGGGAATTGGCTCGAAAACCTGTCACCTGGTTGTCCAAGAAGTTTGCCTCCTCCTCGAAATCTGAGTGGTCAAGCCCTGGCTCCTGTTCCTGTGTCACCACTACATTAACTTTTTTGGCTCCAGTGCCTATGATATGCTTAGTGAGAAAGTCTAATGATGTGCACATATGAGCCAATTCCTGGTCACGTTCTTCTTTCTTCCTTCATTAGTCTGTAGTCAAACCAACAGCATATGTACCAGCCGCTGCTTCCGCTTCTCGGGTGTGCCATGCTCTGTTTATTTTGGTCACTCTGTCTAGAATCATGGCAGCTTGCTCCTAGGTGCGGCTCATTGGTGTTCCTCCCGCCACTGTGTCTATTACAACTTTTGTACTATTGTTCAAGGATCTATAGAAAATCTCCAGCAAACTGTCATTAGGAATTTTGTGGTTCGGGCACTTGGTCAACTTCTTCTTGAACCTCAACTAGGTTTCATGGAGTGCCTCAGTCTTCAGTTGTCGGAAATTAAAGATTTCATCTGTAAGCTACAGCATCCTGGAGGTTGGAAAGAATCTTTTTAGAAAATCTTTCTTGAGCTTCCTCTAGTAGGTAATGGAATCGTTGGGCAACTCCAATAACCATAAAGTGGCCTCCCCAGACATAGAAAAGGGGAAGAGTTCTCAGCCTTATAGTATCCTAGCTAACTCGGGGTGACCTGCCAACAAAGTTCATTAGGTGCAGGTTGGCACCATTAGCTACGTGACCACTAAACTCCCCCTTCATGTTCAATAATTGGATCATGGTACTAGTGATGTCAAATTTTTCCCCAGCAGGCAATAGTAGTGGTACAATAGCTTCCGTTGACCCGACTTCATCAATGTTGGGGTCATCTCTCATCAAAGAATTAAGGGGCATATCTTTGACCTCTGTTGCCCCTTCTATGGCTACCAGCATTGACAACCTCATCTCGAGCATCCTCCACATCCTAAAGTGCAACTTGCCAAGCTAGCTCAGCTCCTAACTTCTTTAGCAATACGGGCATCACTCTGCTCTTAGTTCTCAGTTCTTCGTAGTGTTCTTTCGAGTTCGAGATCCAAAGGAATCAAGGGGTTTCCACTCCAATGAATACTTGACATTCACCAATCAACAACCTGTGGATATCTAAAAACAAAAAGAAAATGTAATTCAAGAAACAACAACCAAAAGTCAAATACAAGCAATTAATCTATCTTAGTTGTATTCCCTGGCAACGGCGCTGCTTTTTTATAATGCTCAAACTCACACTTCTTGAAAAAGTATGAAGCAGATGTTGTCAATAAAGAACCCAACAAAGAGATTGGGGTTGAACTCACAGGGAATAAGGTAAGATCTAGACTAATGCCGGTACTTAAACTTATTGGTAAGTTATCTCCAAATTGGGGGGTTCCAAAGAAAAAATAATATTAAAGCAAGATTTTAATTGTGGTTGTTATTAAGATTTGCGAATAACTAGGGTAAGTGTTCCCATGGGTTCATAACTACTTCGGGTATACACACGTGATTAGTCCCAATGCTTACTTATAGATTGATAATTAGGGTTCATCCAAACGACTGGTTCGTCCCTGTTGGATAATTATACTTAATCATGGGGTTAGGCCTCATGAACGATTTCAAACTAATTGTCATCAATTTGTCCCAAATTTAACTATCCTGCGACCACAGCTCAAATTAATACAATGATCATAAAGACCAAGGCTTTGTTGTAATTCTCTTTTCCTAATCTCTACTTCTCTATATTCAAGCAAGTAAAGAATTCGGGCAAGTCCTAATGTTGTATACCGTTAAGAAACATTTAAAGATGAAGAGAATACAATACAATCACTTAGCATTGGTTTGAAATCACCTTTGTATTACCCTATTTCGTTAATCCACCATGGTTCCCACAACCCAAGTTGTGGAGGTTTTAACCTTTCATGATTGTAAGATTATATTTGCATTCATAGACAAACACATGATTAGATACTTACAACAATAATTGGAAGAAAACATTCTTTGAATATCAATGAATAATCTCAAGAACAATTGATGAAATCAAGTGTTTGATCCTAAGAATTGCTCTCCAAAACTTGATAAAAATTCACAAATATTACTCTTCACACGTCTCTACTACTTCCTTTCTTGAATCTCCTACTAAAATAAAACATAAAGGTATTTATACAGACATTAGAAACCTTTTCCTAAGCTAACAGGGAATTTTCCATATCTAGTGCCGACCTGTATCATGACTGATCCTACAACTCATAACAGGATTGTACGGGTCATACCTACTTCTCATACATCCTTGGTTGCTGCAGATTTGTCTAAGTGTTGGCAGGCTGGTATGACTCGTACCACAGTCCTACGAGTCGTACAATGCATCCGTGGCTTGGCCTTAAGAACTCTGACATCTTTTGAAGTTTTTGCATGAGTGTTGTGGTACGCCTCGTACCTTTCTTCTATGACTAGTACTGGTTGTTGTATCTAAACTTCGGCCAAGTCTTGAAGAATCATTTGAAGCTCACCCCGACTCATGGTATGGGTCGTATATGGTTGTTATGATCCATGGGTTCCACCCATACTAAGAGAGTTCCTTGAGCAAATTTCTCTGAAGATTTCCATGACTCTAGTTACGGCTCGTACCATCTTGGTACAGCTCGAACTGAGAGTCGTATGTTGCCTTCCTCTTAATCCAGCCTTTTGATTCTCACCACAACTATCAGTACGGCTCATACTGAGATTTGTACTTGGCTTATTTTCTGCACTTTTATGCCTCTTTTGCACATTTTTGCTTCAATACCTATTTTCTCTAAAATCAAAGTAAAAGTATCTATATACATATAAACATACCTAAGTACATCCTATTTTCTCAGTTTTGAACACTGAAAGTGTTGTAAACTCACAGCACATCAACCGGGCAACCTGTACGCCTTGCATATTCCGATGAAGTTCATTAAGTGCAGGTTGACATCATCCGCTGCATGACCACTAAACACCCCTTTCATATTCAACAACTGTGTCATGGTGCTAATTATGTCAAACTTTGCCCCAGCAGGCAAAGGTGGTAGTATGATAGCTCCAATTGACCCAACTTAATGAATATCGAGGTCATCCTCATTAAAGAACTAAGGAGCATGTCTCTAGCCTCTATTGCCCCTTACATGCGGCCAGCATTTATGACTTCATCTCGAGCATCCTTGGCTTCCTGAAGTGTAGCTTACCGAGCTAGCTCGGCTTGCCTAGCTTCTTCAGTAAGACGAGCCTCTCTTTAGTCCTGGTTCTCTATTCTTCGCAGTGTTCTTTCTAGTTCAAAATCAAGAGGAATTAGGGGGGTTCCGCTCCGTCAAGTACTTGGCATTCACCAAGAGACAAACTGTGAGTGTCAAAAACAAAAAGAAAACGTAAATGATAAAATAAAAACTAAAAGATAAACACAAGTAATTAATATATTCTTAAATCGTATTCTCTAGCAACGACGCCACTTTTTGATAATGCTCAAACTCACACTCCTGATAAAGCATGAAGCGAACATTGTTACTAGAAACCCAACAAAGGTTAGGGTCGAACCCATAGGGAATATGGTATGATATAGATTAATGCAAGTATTTAAGCTTTTAGGTATGTTATCTCCAAAAAAAGGAGGGTTTATAGAAAATAGCTATAAAACAAGATTAGAAATCGATTGTTGTTTATCAAGATTTGCAATTAACTAGGGTAAGTGTTCCTCATGGGTTTATAACTACTTCGGGTTTACACTCGTGATCTATCCCAATGCTTACTTGTAGAACTAATAATTAGGGTTCATCCAAACGAATGGTTCATCTTTATTGGATGACTATATTCAATTATTGTGTTAGGTCTCATGAGCGATTTCAATTCAATTGTTATCAATTTGTTTCAAATTAACTATCCTGCGACCGCAGCTCAAGTCATACAATGACCCATGAAGATAAAGGCTTTGTTGTAATTTTATTTTCTTAATCTCTACTTCTTTAGGTTCAAGCAAGTACAGAATTTCGGGCAAGTCTTAATGTTGTGCTTCATTAAGAAATATTAAAGATGAAGAGAATACAATACAAGTGTTTAGAATTGGTTTTGACCCATTTCGTGTAACCCTAGTTCGTTAATACACCATGGTTCCCACAATCCTAGTTATGGAGGTTTTAGCCTCTCATAATTACAAGATTGTTATTAGAATTCATAGACGAACACATAATTGAATACTTACAATGATGATTGAAAGAAAACCTGCTTTGAATATTGCAAGAATTTATGTTGAAAAATCCAAGAACAAAGAATAAATCAAAACAAGAAATCTCCAAGACTTGAATTAAAATTCACAACAACTTGTCTCTCTAATTCCGTCTCTTCACTTCTAATCGCCTCCTCCTACTGAAAATAACCTAAAAATATTTATACAAATAATTAGAACCTTCTCCTAAGTAAACAGGGAAACTACCAAAAACTGTTGTTGCCTTTACCTACAACTCGTAATAGCATTGTATGGTCGTACCTTGACTCATACATTGGCTGGCTTCTGCTGAATCTGGCTAAGTGTTGAGACATGGTACGACTTGTACCAAGAACCTATGAGTTGTACAATTTCCCGTGGCTTGATCTTGCAATTGCTGACATCTTCTGTTAACTTCCACGGATGGCATGGTACGACTCGTGCCTTTATTCCATGATCTGTGATTCCTTCTTGTACCTTGATTTCTTCCAGTCTTCTATTCTTCTAGTCTTTTCCACGGTTCCTTAGTACGATTTCGGTAGGTCTCATGACTCATGATTGGCTCCGCGTACCAAGATACTTGGCCTGTGCAACTTCTCCTGGAACTTTCCACGACTACCATGGTACGGCTCATACCAGGATGGTACGACTCGTACCATAAGCCATAACTTGCCTTTGTTTCATAGTTTGCTTCTTGGGCCTCTCCACGATTCTTAGTACAACTCTTACTGAGATCCATACTAAGCCACTTTTCTGCATTTTTCTCCATCTTTTGCACAATTCAACTCCAACATCTATTTTTCTGAAAAAAAAAGTAAAAGTACCTCATATTCATATAAACACACCTAAGTCCATGTTATTTTTTCAGTTTTAAGCGTCAAAAGTGTTGTAAACTCATAGCACATCAGGGCACTTAGCCATAAACTCCGTTATATCATTCTTCATGGCATTCCACCAATAGACTTCCCCTAGATCATGGTATATCTTGGTGGTACCTGGATGGATAAAGTACCGAGAACCATGAGGCTCGCCCAACATCCACTCTCTCAAGTCATCCACAGCTGAAACACATAGTCGGCCCTGATATCTAGGTATACCATCTCCCCCTTTGGAGAAAACCTCTATTTTCTAATTTCAGGCAGCTTTCTTTACCTTCACTAAGATAGAATCCTCATCTTGCATTGCTTTAACCTCCTTCACCAATGAAGATTCTGACCCATTTTGAATAATGACACCACCATCCATCAAATCTGTAAGGTGAACCCCTAAACGAGCAAGCATATGAACATCCTTCAGCAACTCCTTTCTCCCATTCTCGACATGAGACACGCTCTCTATGGATAGCCTACTAAGAGCATCTGTCAATACATGGCCTTGCCCAGATGATAAAGGACAGTCATGTCATAGTCCTTGAGAAGCTCTAGCCACCTCCTTTGCCGCAAATTTAGCTCCTTCTGAGTAAAAATGTACTGAAGGCTCTTGTGGTTCGTGAACACATCCACATGTACCCCATACAAATAGTGCCTCCAAATTTTCAAAGCAAACACCACAATGGCCAATTCTAAGTTATGCGTCGGATAATTCTTCTCATGAGTCTTAAGCTATATGGAGGCATACGTAATGACCTTACCATGTTGCATCAACACACAGCCAAGACCAACCCTAGAAGCATCACAGTACACAACAAAGTTATTCGTACCCTATAGTAAAGTCAATATTGGGGCTGAAGTGAGTCGAGTCTTTAACTCCTGAAAACTCTTCTCACAAGCATCTGACCACTGAAATTTGGCCTTCTTCTGTGTCAACTTAGTCAACTGCTGCAATGGATGAAAATCCCTCTATGAATCTCCTTTGGTATCTAGCTAAAACCCAAAAAGCTCTTAATATCTGTAGGACTGACAGGTCTGGGCCAATTCTTCACTGCTTCTAACTTTTGAGAGTCTACCTGTACATCCTCACTAGACACCACATGACCCAAGAATGCTACTGGGTTTAGCCAAAACTCAAACTTGCTGAATTTAGCAAACAACTGGCGATCTTTGAGAGTTTGCAACATGATCCTCAAATGAGCGGCATGATCCTCCTCGCTTCGAGAGTATATGATGATATCATCTAAGAATACAATCAGAAATATATCCAAATATTGCTTGAACACACTGGTCATCAAGTTCATAAAAGTTGCAGGAGCATTCATTAGTCCAAAATACATAACTACAAACTCATAATGACCATACCGAGTCCTGAAGTCTATCATAGGAATGCCACTCTCCTAACTCTAAGCTAGTGATAACCGGATCTGAGGTCTATCTTTGAAAAGAACTTAGCACCCTAAAGTTGGTCAAACAGGTCATCAATCTTGGGGAGGGGATAATTATTCTTGATTGTGACCTTGTTCAACTATCGATAATCAATGCACATCCTAAGGGAACCATCCTTCTTCCGAAAAAAGAGAATTGGCGCACCCCAAAGGGACTTACTAAGCCTGATGAAACACTTATCTAGGAGATCCTTCAACTGCTTTAGCTTGTCTGGAGCCATTCTGTAAGGAGGAATAGATATGGGTTGCATATCAGGGAGAAGGTCAATGCCAAAGTCAATCTCCAACTCGGAAGGGACTCCTAGTAGATTATTTGTGAACACCTTCGAATACTCACATACAGCAAGAACTGACTAAACAGTCAAGGTCTCGGACGTAGAATTCTTAACCCGAACTAGATGGTACATACAACCCTTGGAGATCATTTTCCTAGCCTTGAGATAAAGAACAAAGCAACCTATAGGCACAGCTAAACTACCCTTTTACTGAAGGACTGGTTCATCTGGAAATCGAAATTGTACTGTACGGGTTCTATAATTGACTGAAGCATAAGAAGCATGTAACCAATCCATATCGGATATCACATCAAAATAGGTCATATCTAACTCCACTAAGTTGGCTGAGGTGACTTTTTAAAGAATTGTAATAGGCAATTTTTGTACACCCATCAAGATAAAACTGACTCATGATAGGAGTAGAGACTAAGAAAGGTTCTGACAAGATTTCGGGACTAACTCCAAAACTAACAACAATATAGGGAGTCATAAAAGATAAAGTAGCCCCTAGATCTAACAATGCATACACATCAAGATGGTATATTCGTAATAAATCAGTGACCACATCGGAAGAGACCTCCTACTCCTACTGAGATGATAATGCATAGAACCTGTTTTGGCACTATTTGCCCACTACACTAGAAGAGGCACCCTGCTGAGATAGGTGAGCTGATGGAGCTGCTGAAGTGATGGCTAGGTCATGGCCTCTACTGTCGCTCTTCCTAGCCACAGGACAATCCCTAAGCATGTGCCTAGGCTTCTCACACCCGACGCAAACATCTGAGCCAATCAAACACTCTCCTGGGTGGTTCTTACCATATTTCCTACAGACTGGGAAGGTATGCTCTCCTGCCATGCTCCCTTGGCCCCTAAAGCCTGATGCTCTACCCCTTTGGTCATGCTTGGGTCGGGACGGAACACTAACTGATGATGGAGCTGGGGCTGATGACCTATGGTGAGACTAAGTATGATATCCACCACCAGATCTCTGTTGGAAATGCCTATAGCTCTCTATCCTAGCCCTTTTGGCCTCTCTCTCCTTCTCCTTCATCTACTTTGCCTCTATCTGCTAGACATATATGATCAGTCGGGAGATATCTCTATCATTAATAAGCATGGTGGTCCTACAATCCTTGACCAAGGAATCTACTACCCTATTCATGAACCTGCTCATCCGAGTCCTTGGATCAGCAACCATCTCCGGTGCGTACTTGGACAATCGGGTAAACTCCAAGGCATACTCCTGGACAGTCATGTTGTTTTACTTTAAGTTGACGAACTCGACTGCATTCACCTCCCTCAACTCTCGAGGAAAGAACCTGTCCAAGAAAGCGGTAATAAACTCATCCCAACCAACGGGAACCGCATCAATTCCCTTGCTCTCCTTCCATTATCAGTCCATATATGAGCAACCCTCTTCGGTTGCTGATAGGAGGCTAAATCTTCACTCTCCTCTCTAGTCACCCTCATAATCTAGGTGATCTTCTTAACCTCCTCTATGAACTCATGTAAGTACTCATCCACCTAAACTTAGGTGGGTTCATCCTGAGGAAGTCTCGCACTCTGGCCGCTGCCGCATTCCCACTTTGGTGGACAAGGCCATTGTCTGCTGGTTGACCTGGGTTGTCATTGCCTGAGCCAACATCTGAAAACTGGCCTTGAACTCGACATGTGTAGCCTGCTCAGACAAGGGATCCACTGGAGTTGGTGGGGTCGGCTAATGCTTGTCTCTATTGCCATTGCCATGGCAATTTTCGTTGCCATTTCTTCTTCTATTGACTCGGCATGAAGGCATATTTCTACAAACGCATATATCATGAGTTAGAGGAATAGAGAGATGTACTCCATCGTATGATATAGATCATGAAAGAAGGGAATTTTTCTAAAACATCTCATAGCCTCTTCCCCATAAATGTGGCGTGCTTCACATCCATGGAAAATACTCTACTTAACGCGGCTTTCTGACACCCTAGGACACTTCTAAACCTTTGCTCTAATACCAAGTTTGTCACGACTCGAGTTGGGACCCCAGATCAAGACACGGGACCTAGAACCATAAATAGCCCTAAGCTAACCCATGACACATGCGTAGCAACTCAAGAGCATGAACTAAAGCAGAATTAAAACATAAACATGGATGAGCAGAAATCTATACAACATAGAGCATAAGTAAGAGTGACAATCTCACAACGCTAAGTCATCTACTACATGTCTGTCTATAAAGCCTCTAGTCACAAGATGAGTTGATGGGACAACACCCTCAACTAGCTCGCTAAAGTTTGAAACTAAAACCAGACATGACAATATAAATTGATAAACATCCTTGGATGATGAGGACTCACCAAGACTGGGAACTAAGCTGGTCTGAGTGGGGCAAGCTAACGTCGAGACTAAGAAGGATCGTCTGAACTTATATCATGAGACGATATAGTATAGAGTATGCAGTTAATACTTTGAATGTATTAAGTATACAAAGTAATACATGCTAGTAAAATGATAGTGTGAAATCATGAATGTAAATCAAGATAGATCATGAGAGTAAGGTGATCATGCCCAAATTATACCTCGCAATTGAAGTATAAAACGGTTGTTGTCAAATATAGTAACCCAACAAAGATTAGGGTCGATCCCACAGGGAATGGGCAGAAATAATATGTTAACAATGAAAATAAGATAATGTCATGATCCGAACATAGGTCCGGACCGAGACATGGAACCTAGAACCACGAATGGCTCCAAGTTGACCCATGGCATGAACATGATAACTAACTCGCATACATCAAGCAAAAGCTAATAACTGAAACATGAATAAGTGGAAGTCTAAATACATATCAACCATACAGAGTCAACACTAACAAAGCTAAAATTCTACATATTGTCTGATAAACCTCTAACATATCTAAAAAGCTGATGGGACAACATCCCCAACTAGCTCACTAAAGTCTGAAATTGAAAGTAACATAACTCATCACTAACTGAAGGTCCTCGAAGGATGAGGAATCACCACAGCAGGAACTGAACTAAGCTACGGGAATCTGGCTAGAGCTGAAATTGAGTCTAATTGTCTAAACCTATATCATGAAATTATACAACATGGAGTATGCAGTCAGTACTTGGAATGTACTGAGTATGCAAGGTAAGTAAAACAAGCTGAGTAAGTATAAACAGAGATTATGCATATAAATATAAATCATAAGATCATGGGAGTAAGGACTGTATGCTGATGTTTGAAAACATGTATAGTTATAAACTGATTTCATATCTGAATAAAATGTCTCGAAGTTGGAAATAGAATCATATGGCTTGCCATAGCTGAAATCATAAGTAAAAGCTTATAAACTGATCATTGGGTTAAACCTGTTGAGAACTTAATATCATAAGTTATAAACATTCATAACTAAAACATGAGGAACAATGGGAGACTCATCTTAACCAACAACCACCATGTATGAGTGCATGATGATCTCACATCTTTCCCACATGGAGGAGGGCTATCTTAAGCTTTGCCAGGGTAAAGAATAAGTAAGGTGCGATATCACGATGTGCTCTTGGGTGGGGAAACACTCTCTTGAGAGGTCTCAAAAATGTATACCTACGTTGGCGCGTAGTTTATGAGAGTGGAAACCTTGGAACTCTAAGCCTACTCAGTGCTAGACACTACTCCCAAAACATGCATAGTGCTTATATAGTCATATTCTTAAAACATAACTTGAATTTGAACATTGGGGAGTCTTGACTCCAAAATATATATCATAATTGATCTTGTTAGCCTTAGCTAGATCATGAAACATACTTGACTTGTGTGGGCTTGCCCAAATCCTTAAAATCGTGCATACTTGAAATAGACTTCATAAGGAAATTCATTAATTCATACATGGATGATTTGTAAACATTCATTCATGCTAGATATTTCATCATACTTGAAATCATAAATCATAAACTTGACTTTTCATATAACTTGCTTAATAGGGAAAAAATCTTTTAAAACTTGAGGTCATGAATTTCTAATTAAAATAGGTATAAAATCTACACATGAATCTTCAAACATACTTTGAAATATAGAGGGGATTGACCCATAAATAATTTATGGAGAATTTCATAAAATTTGATTAAAACCCCATAAGATCATGAACTTGATCTAGAACTTGAATTCATAGAATTAAAGAGAATTTTGAGCATGAGAGTGAAAGAAACTCTCATTCATAGCCCTACATACCTGCGTGGCTGAATCTACACTTGTCTTTGAAATCCCAAGAGATTTGGAGAAGAAATTGAAGGATTTAAGCCGGATTTTCAATAGAAAACCTCTGAACTTGCATGCATGGGAGTTGGATGAATTAAAATAGGTTAAACTCTACTAGTACACTTCTTTTAGGGCTTAAAACAACCTGGTTTAGTACTTAGGAGCTTAGAAATTACAAAAACACCCTTACTAATTTCGCAGAGAATTACTCACTGCCAGAAGTAATGACTCACAACATGAGTCTTACCTCACAAAACGGCTCTTGTTGTTGCTACTGTTTCACCCTAACTTCTAAAGTTTCTCACGGATCAAACCATGATTCTTACCATCAAAGAAACCCATCCATTACCACTTTTGCCAAATCCTCTACCCCCTTCCTATGAGTGCAAGCTATGACTCGTTGTTCCCCACAATGAGTCGTACCATGACCCGTACCTTCCAACCCCGACACTTCTGAACCAACCAACAACTCCCTAACATGATCCTTTGTTTGCCACAACTAGTCATACCAAGAGTCATACCTTCTAGGCCTAACACACAAGCAACTTCCCATGACCCCTAACAATGACTCGTTACATGATCCCACGAGTCGTACATTGACTCGTTGTTACTAGGCTTCCTTTAGCAGATACTGACCATGACTGATCCTACGACTTCTTACTTCTCACCATGACTCGTACAATGAGTCGTCTAGTGAAAAATTTTCCCTTTTCCTGTTGGTCACATTTCTAATCCCGAGTCTAGTTTTAGGAACTTTCGGGGTATTATAGCTAACTTGTAATTAATATTTCAAAAGGGGGGTTCGCAAATAAAAATAAAAAGAAAATAATGCTAACAGTTATTGAGTTGTTTATCAAATTACTAAGACTAAACTAGAATTGTGTTCCCTATGATTTCATAACTTAGTATGTTTTTACTAGTGATCTATCCTGGTGAATTTTGTGTAAGACTTATGTTTAATACATCTAATGTTTCTTGACTTAAGAACTACACTTATCTCCGCTCGATCTCAAAGTGCATGCGTTACGTATGCCAATAGACATTAGATGCTTTCCACCCATCTCCTCTCGGTCTCAAATGTGTGTATATTCTAGCTTTGCAATTAGTCTTGACTTTAACTATCCTTGATTAGAGCTCAAGTTAATTAGATGAGAATTGTTAATCTCAAATTGCCATTGTTACTCTCTTTTCCTAACTTCAACCTTCTTGGTCGGGCAAGTTGAAGATACGGGCTTGTTTCAACGTTTGCAACCGGTAAAACTTAATTAGAATGAAGAGAATAACAATTCACTTAATTTGCCATTCAAGAATTATTATTTGGTTATGCATACATTCGTTAATCCATCATGGATCTCACAATCCTAGTCTAAGAGATTTAGTCGCTCATGTTTATGAGAAAACAAATAGAAGATGTAGAAGAAATCATAATGAAATACTTACTTCAGTAAATACTTGTTCAACAAAATCTCCAAGCTAAAAGGTTTCACAAAAATTTGACGAATTTCCAACAATTGTTAACTAAACTATTAGACTAATTCTTAAAGTATGAATTGTGCAATAACACTACAAGATTACAATATTTGAATCTTAGACTAATTGTTGGACTAAAAATTGACACCTAAAATATGTTATGAAAGGGTATTTATAATAAGATTCAGCCTCCATTGTTCCTTCATGGATTTGAACTTTTTGGACATTTGACACACCCTTGTACGTCGTGCACCTCCATGTGCGTGTCGCGCTTGTCAAGGTGCCAACTCTGCCTGCATGTCGTGCAGGCCATGGCACAGTTGTGCCTGCGCGATGCCAACTTATATATGGTTGCTCCGTCAATCTCATTTTGCTATTTTTTCTCCTTTAAGCCTCAAACAAGCCCAATTTCATCATTTTAAGCCCTAAAAGCATCTAATCATATGCGTTAGCTCTTTTTCACAAATATATCATAAAACACATGAAAATACACATAATTTATTCTCAACACATAATAAAGTATGAGCAAAATATGACTAAGAAACATATAAATTCACCGTTCATCATAAGGACAACATGTTAAAGGCCATACATCTGAAATATACATAATCATAAGCTATTCATCATAAGCTGAACATAATGACTCAAGGTTTAGAAATAGAAATCATATAGCGTACTATACTTGAAAACATCAATGAGAATTTGTAAAACTGATCAATGGGTCAAATATATCATAAGACATGATATTATAAGATATGAACATGAGTATTGAAAACATGAGGGACAATGGAGGCTTCTTCATAACCGACACCATCATGATAGAGCTTACATGATGCCCCAACTATCTCGCTCAAGAGTCAAAGTCGTCCTAAGCCTTGCTAGGGCAAAGAACGATTAAGGTGTGATATCAATCATGAACCCCGTCGGGTTGGGGGAACACTCTCTGTCGAGGCCCCATACATGAGTATATCAGATCATAAGGAAAAAGAAGGAAGAAGTGCCATAGCTGTCTAACATATGGGTGAAGGGACCGCCACTTAGAATTGCTTTTCATTGGAGGATATGAAAAAGGAGGATACCAACCGATGATAATGTGAGAAGAATGATTATTCAGTTGGTAATGCTACTGTGTGACAACCATAGTCAAGAGACTATGAACCATTTATTTCTAACAGCTCCCATAGCCTTAAAACTATGGGAGTAGTTTGCTCTGTGTGCAGGTTTTCAACCAACAGGAATGCATCTTCAACAATTAATTATCAAATGGTGGGTGATGCTAGCTCCAATAAAACTACATGAAGTTCTAAAGGTGTCTCCAGCTATCATCATATGGCAATTATGGAAGAGGAGAAATGCAATAAGATATGGAAAAGATGTGACATTATTTATGATGGGCAAGATGACCTTACAAATCATAACACAGTTTGTGATGTCAAAATACCCATGGATTGTAGTACCTACCAGCTGGGAGGGAATTCTGCTATACTTACAACAGTACAAACCCAAATTGTACTACATGAAAGTGTGTTGGGAATTTCCAAGGAGAAATTGGGTGAAGTGAATACTGATGGGACCAGTAAGGGTAATCCAGGGAAAAGTAATTCTGCATTTTGTGTAAGAGATGAGAGTGAAAACCTTATACATGCAGAGGCACAACAGATTGGAAAAACAAGCAATTTGATGGTAGAGGCTAAGACAGTGAGGATGACTTTACAATATTGTCTCAGATGTGAGTACAACATTATTTTGGAAACAGACTCACTTAGCTTAAAGAGAATGATAACAAAGGAGTGGAATTCCATGGGAGCTAGCTGATATTATGGAGGAGATACTGGATATGAAGCAACACACACATATGGAAATACATCATATCTACAAAGAAGCAAATTGCTTGGCAGATGCCCTAGCTAAAAGTGCATACAGTGAAAGAGAGAAATAGATATATACAGAATTTCAGCAACTACAAATCACATGCAGGAAGATACTAAACATGGATAAATCACAAGTCCCTCATTTGAGGATTAAGACGAAAAGGATAAATTCATGTTCATAGTAGCAGAGAGGAAATTCGGAAGCACAAAGTGTCCCACAATACATATTTACAACAGAGACAAAAATAAGAGATTTATTGCGGACTTAGACTACCTAGCCTAGGCTATGACAGCAAGCAAAAAACGATACCAGAAAAACAAGGCTCATTGTATCATATCGATTTTGGTATCCCCACTGGAAAGACATCGAAGGAGGAGGAAAGGAGCAATATGTTTTTCACCGTTCCTGGTCCATCAAATCCAATAGGATGATTGGAGACCTTGGAGAGAACCACCAGACAAACCACCTGAATTTGAAAAGACGAGAAATTAGATTTGGTGGAACAGAATCAATAATGGCGAACTAAGAAGAAAGAAGTCTACCTTTTGAGCTGCAATCTCAAGCTTGATCATAAGCATCAATGGAGGATAGTTGATCACCCAAAGCTAAAGGAGAAGAAACTGAGCACAAAGAGAACCATGACAGAGAGGATCAAACGAAACCCTACATTTACGGGGGTTGTTTAGATAGATTAAGGAATATAAAGGCATGTTTTGTAATGGGGCCGAGTTATCCGATTTGTTTTTTGGGCTTCAGACAATATAATCTGATAATTTATGAATAAAATGGGCCCTAAACCACCCAAATTAAAATATAAAAAGAAAAAACATTATGGTGAAAAGAATAAACATCATGGAGAAAAAAGTTATTTTTCTACCAAAATCTTAACCAAACACCTTACTTCTTTTTATTTTATTTTAAAAATAAGCATTTTTGTCTTGGCCGAACAGTCTGTGAATCCTAAACAAAACATAATCACATCCAGGCTCGTCCTCGATCTCAAAAGAACGATCCATTGATTCATTCGTATGTATAGGAAGCTCCGTGAGCGGATCAGAGAGTGAGAATTGGATCAGGTATCATGGGGATCAGATTCATACTAATGGTGAATAAGCAAGGACAAACTCGTCTTGCCCAGTATTACGAATACCTCACACTTGAAGAAAGACGTGCCCTTGAGGGTGAAATTGTACGCAAATGCCTAGCCCGCAACGAACAACAGGTGAGCCCAGACGTGGATTCGCAAAATTTTACCTGTATATTTGTTTTTGGAATTGGTAGCAACTTACTTTGTTTTTGGGTGAAAAAGGTACAACTCTGTTAAAATGTACTAATGTATAATGTTTATCTATAAGGATTAATTGCAGTGACAGCTGATGGTCTTTTCCCACAATTTTAAAGGAGTTGCTAGCCTGTACATTGTACCGGTTATAGTTAGCTTCAGATGAGATTTATGGACGCTTTATTCTTACTTCTTCTTTTAGGGATAGGGAAGGTGAGAAAGGATGGAATCTTCTTTCAATTGTTCGTTTCTCAGTAGGAGTAGGTATAGCTGGAGAAGTTCCTCTCTAATGTTGTTATAATTCAGCAAAAAGTTGAAAAGCTCCCTCTGTGAGCTACAAGAATTTGTAGAAGATCTGGTAATGCTCCTTATATCAAGTCAAGGTAGTAAGCTGGCAAAGTAAAGACCAGAATAGAGAATGGAATTACATGAACCTCAGGCTCTGATCAACCATGACGGATCCTTTAGAATAATTTCCTTGTATACTGGTCAGCTTTGTGCTTTCTAAATTTTTTTTTTTAAAGCTTCTTACTTCTGTCAGTATCTGTGTAAAAGTGGAAGGGGGTGGGGTAGGAGGGCGGGTCATCACTGACATTTTTTCTTTCTAGTGTTGGTGAATGTGCATAGGATGTTCTGATTCTGAGTTTCTTTGTTAGAATTTTTCTTGTTGATGGTCTTTCCCTGCATTTGAAAACAGTGTTCATTTGTGGAGCATCGTACCTACAAAATTGTGTACAGACGATATGCGTCACTCTTTTTCCTTGTTGGAGTTGATAATGAAGAAGTAAGTTATACTGTCTCTGATATATTGCTTCTTCCTGCTTTTTTATTTAGAAGTGAGCTAGCCGTTTCTTTTCTTTGATTACCCATCAATTATATCAGCGTTGATTCACATTTCTTTTGTTACAAAAAGAGGGTTTAACTCATTGCTGTTCGTATTTTCATGTTTGAAGCAGCGTACTGAGCGCAGGTCGATCCCCCTCCCCCCTCTATTCCTTGCAATATCCTGTTATGTTAATGCAGGAAGCGTCCTTTGTTTACCTCCTTGACCTAGTTTTAAGAGCTGGAAGCTTCTTGATTTTCCATATGTATAGTTAGAGAAATATCTTAAATTTAAGTGTGAACCTTCTTCCTACATCCCACTCTGCTGGTACTTGGTATGCTATCTATCATCTATGGAGAACTCTATAAGGGACTAGGACAACTATGGAGTATAAGTCTTGATGTCCAGAACACTATTTGGTCTTAACTTTTCTTATAGGTCTAGAACACTTTTTATTATAGAGGTGTTGCCCCAAAATGTTCACTGGCTACTGAGCTTTATTTGGGAATTATTTATTTTTTCTTAAGTTGGGGCACTGCAAAATAGATGTTGCTCATAAAAAATGCTCCCAGACACCATAGTCGAGGTTTAGCTTTCTCTCTTCTGCAAGCTAAACCACCACTTTTCTGTAGTTTCTCCTCAATCATTCGTCACTGATTGATCAGAAACTAGTCTACATACAACATGGGGGATGATAAGATTTATTTTAAACCAGGGTTTTAATCTGATGACATTACAGAGGACAATTTCAGGATCTGAAATCTGGTTCAACCGGGTTGAACGCAACAAGAAATCTGCTTAGAAGAGTTACTTTGATCCTTAAAGTCATGAGGTGGATTGTTTATGTTCTTAACACGGCCTCAAAGGTCCAGAATATGTCGGTCAAACCTTGGAAAATAGAAGATCTCCATGCAGAGTATATTTTACTTTGAAATACAATAAATGCAGAACAGCGGAAGGTACATCAACATTATTGCTGTACAAGGGGAAAACATATCAAAAACCATCATTCCAAAGGATACATTTAAAGCAGGGTTGGGGGAAGATTGCATTAAAGATAGAAAAATTCATTAATGCTTCAAATATAAAGGAGGAGAAAGCTTTGAGTTCAACCATCAACTCCTCTTTGCTGAAGTAGTCAGGGCCAACAAATGGATGACTAAATGATCCAAAACATCGCCAATCAAGACTTATAACTCCAGACTCATCATCTCTGGTAGCTCCAGAACAATAGGCAGGGATCTTCTAGGGAGATGTATTGTTGGTAGATTCCATGTTTCTTTGCAGGACATTCCAATTTTCAATGACGTCCGGAGATGGGTCACCTTTTTATAGAAATCTGCACATGAAGTAAATGTTTATGAGATGAACGATTCCTATTTCTTGATTGAATTTTCGACAAGAAAATTGCCGAACATGTCCTTACAAGTGAATGGCGCTGGAAGTATGTGAAGCTAATACTTATTGGCGGTCTTCCCTTGTGGGATGTGAGCCAAAAATGGCAGAAAGAAATTGGGTATGGATTCGGCACTTTGGGCTGCCTTTAAACTAGCGTTTAGCCATAGATTTTGAGAATTTTTCTTCTAATATCTGTTTGACCATGGAATTTGATCAGATTTTGAAAATCAGATCATCAAATATTTTCAAGTTTCCAAAAACTTGCTTAAATCAGTTTTTGGATTCTTGGGACTTCACTCATGAAACTTCAAATGTTTTCCAAGTAAAATGCATGTCTAAACATAACTTTAAATTCCAAAAATCACAACTTCCAAAACTCAAGTTTTCAAGTTTCAAGTTTCAACTTCAAAATCTATGACCAAACGGGAGCTAAATTTATGATCCCAAAAGGTTTTCAAAGAAATCATTAATGTTTGTGGTGGTTGGATTGAAACAAAAGAAACCATTATGAAGAATCATATGCGTTGGGCTAGAATTTAAGTGAAGGGAGATGGACGAAACATCCTAGTGGAAGTAGAAGTGGAAAGTGATGGATATGTTTACACCATTCTGATTTGGTGTGAAATTCCGGCGCGGGTGGAAACCAACAACCTAACTGGCGGTAGTATCTTAGTACTACCCATGGAAATAGGGCAAGTACATCGACCTTAATGGTGGTTATAGGACTATACCTCTATTAAAGACTCTAGATCACATGAATTCGAAGAAGGGAGCAATTAATTTGAAAACCAAGTCATGTGAAGAGAAGGGTGTCAGGAGCAAAACAGTTCATTTGGACTAGCTGGCTTTAAATGTGGAGTTGGGTCATAGGCCCAAAATTACACAATGCGCTAGATCCGCTGATTCTAAAAAAGACTCAAGACCCATCAATCTTTTTTAATGAACCTAACCAGTGATCCTTGAGTTAGAAGCTCAGTGTATCCATCATCAGAATTCTCGAACTCTTCCTTCATCAAAGATATCGAAACTCTTATCTAGCACGAAGGTTCTCTTATTTCCTTAGAGACACGAGCAAAACTGATCAAAAGGGTATCTATGATGGTAGCAGACGATGTTGAAGGAACTCAATCTCACTAGACAACCCACTAGTTGTCCAATATGCAAATGATTGAAGTCTTCAAAGAACAACCATGGCTGATTGAGAACGCATTACCAATTGATGTCCAATATTATGCTGAAGAGATGGACACAATTCTTTGGGTACATAGCAATATAATTAGATTCGGTAATAAATTTTGAGTGGATTTTAAGGGGTGTGAAAAAGAGGTTTTTTCACTTTGTATGAAAGTTGATATAGTAGGAGAAAGAATAACATAATGGAGTTAGTGCTGGAGATTCCTTCAACTTTGAGATGGAAAGGTTCACAGGAACTCAAAAGATTAGTTACCTTTCATGTCAAATTTAAAAGTAACGGGGGGGGGGGGGGGTTAGAAATAGACGTAAGTCACCGTTAATTGGTGGTCCATGAAGATAAACATAATTGCATGAAATGTTAGGGTGATAACCATTGGGGAGGGGGGGGGGGAGGAATACTTTGAAGAGTTTAATACATATTTGTAGAGCTGAAATTTATTGGCCAATAGAGCGGTGTTTGCAGGCAACCAGAACTAGAGGGGGGATAGTAATGATGTTGGATAGTGGAATGTGGAAGGGTAAATTACATGTAAAGGAATGCACTCCGAACTTGTAATTTCATGGCAATGACACAAGATTTTCCCTGGCACCTATCTGGGGTATGTGGACTAAATAATAGAAGAAAAAGGCAAGATATGTGGGAAGAAATTTGGGTAGCTAGAGGCCTCTGTGGAGATCATTGGGTGGTATGTGGCGATTTCAACACTCCCAGGTTCATTCCAGAAAAGAAGAATTGCATAACCTTAACCAGACATGACTGATTTCTCTAATTCTATAAATGACATGAAATTAGTGAACCTTCCTTTAAACTGAGGTTTGTATAGAAGGAACTAAGGACAATCAAGATTCATCTTTCATAATAGACAGATTTCTCATCTCCACTAAATGGGATGAGGAATTTAGGAATATTAAGCCGTCCATCCAACAAAGGGTTCAGATCACTTCCCTTTTTCACTGGAACGAGGGGTTTGGACTTCAAATCCAACAAATCCTACTTCAAATATGAAAACTAGTAGTTAAGAGTAAAGGGCTTCAATGACCAAGTGAAGATTTGGTGAGACTTTTGCCTAGTAGGTAGACCAAATTACATCTTGACAAGCTGAAAGCTCTAAAAGGGAAGCCTAAAGAGTGGAATCTAACTAAGCATGAGAATTTAGAGGTCAACAAGATTAAATTTTTTTAAACAAATTGTAAAGTTGGACTCAATTCAGGAGCATAGGAATCTGAATGAAGAGGAAGTATTGCTAAAAGAAAATCTTTTCATGTAACTTGAAGAGGTTGCAAAAAATAAGAAATAGCTTGGAGGCAAAGATCTAGAGCCTCGTGGTTGAAAGAGGATGGAAAAAATACCAAATTCCTTCAAAAGACAGTCAGTACACATAAAAGGATAAACAATATTGATCAGTGTTATAAAAGGCGTTCGCCTTTCGCCTTTGGTGACATGGCAAGGCGAGGCGAGCTACTGTCGCCATATTCCATCATGGCGAGGCAAAATCCAAAAGGCGCTCTAATGGCGCTAATGGCGACGAGGCGACGAGGCGAGAAAGGCGTCGCCTTTTTAATTTTTTAAAAAACTTAGGGCTTTAAACAGTTAAAATTTTTTTTACGGTTTTAATTTCACTTTTCACTTACCTAGTGGTGCCTTCCCTACTTCGCGACTCCAAGGCGAGAAAGGCAGCAACTTCTCCTTCTTCTTCTCGCCTTCGCCTTCTCAAGACCAACCGACCAGGTATGCTGCTTCAGTTCTTCTTCTTCTTCTTCAGTTCTTTTTCTTTTTTCTTCTTCTTCTTTTTTTTCTTTCTTCTTTTTTCTTCAGTTCTGCTTCAGAATTCAGTTCTTTTTTCTCCTCCTTCTCACTCACCTTCTCAGCTTCTCTAGACTCTATTTTCTTGAGTTCACTGTTCTACACAAAACAGAATTTGTGTCTAGGTGTTTGCCTACCCTCTGCGCTCTGCCACTGCCTATTTTAGAGTTTTAGTATTGCTTATTTTATGACTTTTGGATTGTTTGAGACTCGAGTCGTTCAAATTCTCGACTTTTAGTATTTACTAATATTATCTATTTTTAGTTTTTGAAATGAAATATTTGCTAATATATGTAATTGTTATTGAGATTTTGATTATTTATATATGCAATTAAATATTTTAATTTTTTGATATAATTGGCGCCTCACTTCAAAAAGGCGAGCGGCGAGCGTGGCGAGGCAGACCCTTTTCGCTTGTTGCCTTTCGCCGTCCAAAACACTGATATTGATCAACTAGGTAATGAAGTAACACTAAAGGGTCCAACAACAACCAAAGGGGAGACAATGAGGTTTTATCAGCAGCTACTTGGAGACTCAAGTTTGACATGATTGATGGACCTAAAATCACTGAATTAGACAAAGAATGGCTCCAAAGACCCTTTAAAAAGGGGAGCTTCATGAATAGTTAAAAGTTTGTGTTATTGATAAAAGTCTTGTCCTTGATGGCTTTAGCTGGGTTTTTATTCTAAATATTGGATTCATCAAGACCGACACTGTGCGAACTATCTAGAATTTCCACAGTCACAAGTGCTTCAAAATGAGTTTGAATGCTGGTTACATAACTTTGATTCCAAAAGAAAGGGCACAAATGAGGTAAAAGATTACACGCCTATCAATCTAATAGGTAGTGCATAGAAGATCATTTCCAAAATCTTGGTTGAAAGGATCTTTAATTGGCAAACAGCAAATGATTTTCATTAAAGAAAGACTAATAAGTGCCTACTAATGAAATGACTATAGAAGTACACACAAGAGGAGCAGAGCTTATGGAAGGAAGTGGTCAAGGCTAAATATGGAAGCCAAGACCATTGGAGCACTAGATAGCAAAGAGCTCCCCATGGAGTATGGGGTAGGAGTCTAGAAGAGCAGAAACAAATTTTGGGATGAATTCTCACAGAATAGACATTGAGTTGGGAATGACCACCATATCAGATTATCGAAGGATAGTTGGTTGGACAACACTCTCCTCAGAGTGATTATCTTACCTTAGTTCAGATAGCAAGGGAACCATAATCAATAGTGTATCAATTCAGAGATGGTAATAATTCAAATTTAATTTTTAGAAGGAACCTGCAAGATTGGAAATTTGAGGAACTATTCAAACTACTAGAGACACTCAATGAGTTCACAAGCAATACTTTAGCACCAAAACAGTTCAAACCGGAGCATGTAGATGTAGGAAAATTCTCGGTGAAAGTAGCCTACAAGCTTGCAATTGCATCAAAATGTTATCACTGATCAGCGGCCTTGAAAGCTCATTTGGAAGATTAAGCTACCACCTAAAGAGGGTGTTTGGTTTTGCTTAAAAGCTGGTCAGACCAGCTTTTAAGCATTTTTTTAGAACTTTTTGTAGTGTTTGGTTTTACTAAAAAGTGCTTAAAAAAATTAAAGAGCTTTAAAAAAGGCAAAAGCCAAAAGTTGGCTCTTACCAGCTTTTTATTTTTTGGCTTACCAGCTATTTAAGTTTGACCATATAATTTACCCTTCTATCTCCATAATAAGCCATTTTATTTTTTAATGCATATTAGGAAAAAACTAATTAAAAATCAGAAAAGAAAAAAAGAGAAAAAAATCGAGGTAGTATTAATTCATTTAAATTATTATATTCTATTTTACAAATAAAAAATAGAACTATACTCCTAATAAAAAGTAAAGGGGAGATTCGCCTAATTTTATTCAAATGATATATTTTAAAAATTAAAAATAACTTAAATAATTAGTTTATATTAAAAATAAATAAAAGTATAAATTAATTTAAATTTTAATTATTTTAGAAATAAAAATATCGTAGTAATTCGTTTTTTTTATAATGTTAACAACTTTAAGGGCATTTTAGTCATTTGACCAAAAATAAGTGTTTAACAACACTTATTTATCAAACACATCAATAACTTTTTTTTAGCTTCAGTACTTTTATCCAAATATATAACTGCTTATTTATAACATAAATTTCAGCACTTTAAAAAGTACTTTAAGCACTTATGTTTAAAAGCCATTTTTTTTCAGCTGAACCAAATGGGCTCAAAGTCATTTGCTTCATTGCAATCTATAAAGCCTGTCTAACTTTGGACACCTAGCCAAGAGAGTTTCAGATTGCGAATCAAGAGAAGATCTCCTCCTTTCTCAAAGGGGATTGAGACAGGGTGACCTTCTTTCACCCTTTCTGTTTATATTAGCTATGAAAAGGGTTGAATAGCATGTTGAAAACTGCTAAGGATAATGGTTGAATCAAGGGTTTTTATGTTACTATTGCTCACCCTACTAGGTTGGAGGTTATACACCTTAATATATATATGACACTTTAATTTTTTGTGATGCGGAAGAAAGTCGAGTTAAATACTTAGTCATCCTTGTACATTTTGAACCCATCTCTGAGCTCCACATCAACCAGAGGAAAAGTCATATCTTTCCCGTCAATGAGGTACCAAACATTTTGACTGACATACAGGGAGGTGCTGTTGGTAAACCCCCTACCAGTTGTGGAATGTTGTTTTAGAAAGATCTGAGAAGAAGTTGGCAAGGTCGAAAGCTGACTACATTTCCTTTTTGGTGGGGCGAAGGGGGTGGAGTTGGGAGGCTTATCCTCATTAACTCTGCCTTAGATGCCCCTCCCATCTAATGATGTGTCTAATTCCTATCCCAACAAGTGTAGAAGAGAGGCTGGGAAAATTAAAAAGGGATTTCCTATGGCATGGAAACAATGAGAATAAAGGTTTTCATTTGGTTAAATGGGAAGAGTTGATTGCACTCTCTTTCTTCCATAGAGAAGGAATTATCCTTAGACTTTTGGAGCTTTGGCTTTGGTTTGGACCTGTACTAGTTCGAGAAGTGAGAGCACCAGGTTGGATCATCAACAAGCAAAAACATGGGACGAGAATCAAGAGTTTGAGGAAGTAGAGTAAATGCCTTTTGATGAAGTGATTTTGGAGATTCACTAGAGAGGATCATTCTCTCCGGGCCAAAGTGATTAAGGATAAATATGGCATGGAGGGCGCTTGGATGACTAGACATACTAGTAATCCTTATGGATACAGTGTTTGGAGATACACAAGGAACTTATGGCTATGTCTCTTTAACAAGTTGAGTTTCTCTCTAAAAGATGGTAGGGATATCAAATTTTGGGAAGACAAGTGGCTTGGTACTGGCAGCCTTAAACCAAACTTCCGTGATATGTTTGAGTTGTGTCTACAACAAGAAGCAATTTGGAGGAGTTGTGGTCTACACAAGACTGGAACATCACCTCTAGAAGAGCTCTACATGAGTAGGAATTACCTAGAATCACAGAGTTCTTCAATACTCTAGAACTATGCAAGGAGTTGTAGGAAGGAGAAGACTCACTCAGCTGACAGAAATATAGCAGTGGGTTATTCGCAACCAGATCAACTTATGAAGACATGAACCAGAATGGACAACAAACCATCTTATGGCCAGGGAAACCCATCTGGAGAGTTAAAATACCATACAAAGAGGTATGCTTCACCTAGCTTGTGGCAAGAGGAGCTATCCTAACACATGACAACCTAAGAAAAAGGAAGATTCCTGTTATTTCAAGGTGTTGTCTGTGCAGGCAAGAGACAGAGACAGTCAACCATTTATTCCTTCATTGCATTCTCACTAGTCAGTGTGAGACTTGTTCATGAGTTTCAGGGGTATTAGATGGACAATGCCATGAAGCATCTTTGAACTTCTGTCTTGTAGGAATTCAAGGAGGAACCATAATACTAACAAGGACTGATGGAAAATTGTCCCCTCTTCTATTTGGTGGACAATTTGGAAGGAAAGGAACTCTAGATGCTTTGAAGATACAACATGCACTATCCAAAAGATCAAGATAAACTGTTTTCTTCTTTATTGTTTTTGATGTACAAGTGAATATAGTGTAGATATAGACTTATTACTACAAGTTCTAGACTCCTTGTAAGAAGAATAGGGAATGCAATCACTTTTTGGTTTCTAGCACAAAGTTTGTGCTGAAGGTCTTTTAATATAACGTTACATGTTATCTTCTTCAAAAATAGATGCTATATATTTCAGAGAGAAGCAGAATCACACCACCGCCTGTTTTTGCAGTGCCCTGTAGTTGCAGATTCATGGAATATGTTTCTCACACTGTTAGGACTCAGATGGACAGAGGTGAATCCAGGATTTCAAGTAGATAGATGCACCATTGCTTTTATATGAAAACAAGAGCTTTTGCTTTATAAAATACAGAGAGGAGAAGAAGAAACAAGAGTGGCTTCTGAGTTTGTCTACTGGCTATCCCATAGGGATTGGAAATTGGGAAAGGAAAAGAGGAAATAAAAGAAGTGCTGCTTTTTTCTTTCTTTCTTCCTTTTTTTTTTTTTAAATTTTTTATTTTTAAATGCTGCTTTAAAATTTAAAAACGCAAAAAAGGGAGCAAGTGGGGTTTGAACCTTCAACCTTGAGGTTTAAGACCATAACTTAAACCAGTGCACCACCCTATCTCTTTTACAATGGGTGCCTTCACATAGTTATAGATATATTTTAAGAATTATGCACATAATATACCGAGTTTAGTCGGATGACCAAGGATTTCCGTGACCCATTTTTTACACATAAATTCGCCTCTGCAGATTGGGTCATATACCAAACACTATCAGGGAATCTTTTGAGAGTTGGAGCTATAGGAAAGTTGATAGCACCATTAAAAAGATTTTTGGAAGATGATACATGCTGCCATTCCTTGGAGTATTTGGAATGAAAGGAACAATAGATGTTTTTATGGAGTATCAACTACTCAACCTAAGCTCCAAGCTAAATGTCTCTTGTATTTATATAGTTTGTTTTTTTTTCCCTTTCAAATTACCAATTTAAAAAAAAAATTATATAGTTAGGTTTTTTGTCCCCAATAGAATCCGCTGATAGCTTTTTGAATTTTGTTAGCTCACTGGTAATACTTTGAAAATCTGTTTTAGGGCTAGCATGCTTTTGTACACACCTTTTGTAACTACTTTTGCATCTTCTGGATGCCAGCAATGAATTCAATTACTTTATACAGAAAAAGGAGAAGACGAATAATGGATGTTGCTCTTATTGCTAAATGCTAATGAATGTATTGATTCCAGAATGAAGGACAAGAAACCATGATTTTTGTGCAAATTAGACATAGAAAAAGCTTTCCATCATGTAAGTTGGGATTTCTTGACTGATGTGATGAAAAAGATGGGGTTTGTCACAAAATGAACTAGCTGGATCAAATTTTGTATAAGCTCAACCAGATTTTTTTCATTTTGGATGAAGATAAGCACAACCAGATTCTTACTGCTGGTTAATGATTCTCCTGAAGGTTTTTGCCATCAAGCAGATGTCTGAGGCAGGGAGATCCTCTATCGCCTTCCTCTTAATTATTGCAGTGGAAGTAATGATATGTTTCCAACAACTCAGCAGAATAACTGGATCAGGGGTTTCAATGGTTAGTAACAGACAAGGAGGAAACATGGAGATATCATCACACCTACTTTATGCAGATGATGCTACTATTCACTGTGATGATCGAGACAAAACAAATGAGGATGTTAAGAGTAATTTTAACAATTTTTGAGGGGATATCAGGGCTCCACATCAGCCGGGAGAAAAAACCCAAGTTCCCAGTTAATGAATCTCAGCATATTCAGCAACTTGTTGGGATTCTTGGAGGAGAAATAGGCACTTTACGGTCTACCTTGGTATGACGTTGGGTGATAAAAGCAGGTCCATTGATATATTGAATGGGTTCCAGAGAGATGTGAAGAGAAGCTTTAAAGGGGGGAAAACCCATACCTATCTTTAGGAGGCAGACTAGTGCTTATGAACAGTTTATTGGAGGAGGGCCCCTGGAAAACAACGGAAGTAACCACCCCTGGAAAACGGAAGTAACCACTGTCTGTGGTGTAAGTGTTTGAAAGGCTATCATAACTTATTGACAAAACTATCAATGAAGTTTGGGGCTCAAGGGTGAAATCTCAGTTATACGAGATTCTTAAATGACTGGGAAATCACTTGAATTGCAGACTTCTACAATACACTCAATCAATTCACAGGGGTTAATCAGAATGATGACAAGGTTTGGTGGTTGGGGCATAGCTCAGAAAGATTCTCTGTAAAAAATTCTGATCAGGTGCTTAATCATACTATTATAACTGAAATTTGGCCCTGTCACATATGGAGAGTGGAAATCCCCTATAAAGTGGGACGTTTTATTTATGCAGTAATTAGACTGGCCTGCTTAACACGAGATAATCTGATGAAAAGAGGTATACAACTTTGTTCAAGATGTCACCTACGTGGAAGAGACGGAAACTAAGAGCCCGTTTGGCCATGCGAGATGAAATCATGATATGGAATCTTATGAGATGAAGTTGAAGTTTTGCTTGGACATGCAATTTGAAATCTTAAGTTAATATTTTTTTCTCATAAACATAAAACCCTATAAGTTATGAGAAGTATTAAATTTTTCTAATTCTTATACAATCTTACCAAATAAGTAAAAGTTTATAACAAAGAATAATACACTATCACAAAGTCATTCTAAAAGAAAATGCAACATTTATTGATCAAACTTTAGTTCAATAAAAAGTAAAATTTAACATGAGCTGTAATATACTACTCTTTAATATATTCTTCCTACATGGTTGGCAAAGGTTGGTACGCGTAGTAATACCAACAAAAATTTTATTTACATCTAAAATAAATGGTTGGTAAATATAATTGTTATATATAAAATGGTGGATTTTTTTTTTGACAAAATATAAACTTATGGGTCAAAGTTTGTATTTGGAAAAAAGTCCATCTCATGATTTGGAATTCCAAATCAAGTTTTTTTTGAGAATTTGAGATTTCATCTCATGATTTGAAATCATGATATGAAATCGCATGTCTAAATGCTGATCTCCTCTCCTGATTTCAAATCACGAGATGAAATCACATGTCCAAACGCCTATCAACTATGACTTGTTCTTATAGTGTAAAATGACTAGAGAGCTTTAGAACATTTCTAGGCTCTAGCATTAGCAGGGATACACCGGGTTATGCCAAACAATACCAAGGAAATGCTGTCATGCTAGAATAAATGGATAAGACCTTCAGGTCAGAAAAGTAGAGGAATTTGATCCCTGCATGCATATGGTGGAAAAAGGGACTCGATGTTTTTAAGACAAGGTAACCCATTTCAGAATATAAAACTGAATTGCTTGTTGCTGTTCCACTTCTGGTGCTAGCAGGAATATGCAAAAGACTCGGAAGCTATACTAGATGTTCTAGGATCTCTGTAAGAAAGAAATTTTTTGGATCATGCCCTTGTAATTATGGCCTGCTCAAGAATATATAAAAAATTGTTACCATCTCAAGAAAACTGTCACACGTAACTAGGATTGGTCTTTTCTAGTTCATGCAAGGCCTTTTTTTTGTTTGGTTGGGGGGGGGGGGGTGATCATTGGGATAAAAGTTTGTCCATTAGCTAGTTAAGTTATTGTTTGGTTTGTCTTTTCATCATTTATCTCCTCTTCCATTTGGCAGAATGAACTAGCTATTTTGGAATTCATTCACCTCTTAGTTGAAACTATGGATCGTCATTTTGGCAATGTGGTAAGGTTGTGAATTAAGTTGTTCTTTTTTTTTTTTGGAAGTCAGTTGGTATGTTTTACTTTCTGGTTTGTTGATTTTCTAATTCAATAGTGCGAGCTAGATATCATGTTTCATCTTGAGAAAGCACATTTCATGCTGGAGGAGATGGTAATGAATGGGTGTATTGTTGAGACAAGCAAGGCGAATATTCTGACTCCAATTCAACTAATGGACAAAGCATCATAAATATCCACTCTTACGCATAAAAGGTTTCGAGGCATCATGAGATTCACGTGAACCATTTGTTTCGTGAAGTGTTCCTTTTTTGGTTTGTGCGAAGAAAACAATCTTTATTTCCATTATAATACTAAGCATCTGTTATGACAATATACAAGGAGGATAAAGTGCTTTGGTTATTTTACTTGTTGGACATGGAGTTCTTGATAGAATGCTGTCAGTTGTTTCTTATTTTGGCCTTTCAAGTATTTATTTTACAAGCTGGATTAATACATTAACTGGAAGGCACTTCAAAGTTTAAACTAGAATAGAATTTATTCGGGTGCTTTTCCTATAACCACTCCGTTTCCATGGTAGATGAGGAAAATATTACATAACTGTTTTCTTACTGAAGGAAATATAACAGTATCTTTTCAGTTAGCTCTGCATTTGGCAAAGGACCAGTCTTAACATAACCAGTAAGGCACAAACTTTAGAAAGTAGTAGTTGATCACGGTGCATGTAGTAGATGATTCTGTGAGAAGGGAAACCACTGAGAGTTTCATCACATTTTTCTGTTCTTGTAGAACTTAAGCCATTTAGCCAGTTTATCCATGAGTAATTTGTATGCTGCTTATGCTCTATTAGGCAGAATGAATGCAGAACTTTCATCTTTCATCTTTATCTGTCAGTCACAGCTGTTTTTATATTCTTTTTCAATCCTTCTGCTGAATTCAATCTACGATTCGGTAAGACGATGAACAACTAACCAGGCAAAAGGAGAGAAGGTAGGGTGTGTTCAGTAGGAAGGAAAACATTTTCTATTTTCTCGCGTTTGGTTGATTAAAAATTTTGAAAAATATTTTTTTTAAGAAAAATAAGCTTCTTCAAAATAAAAAAAATGACTTCCAACAAGTCACATTGAGCCTATTTGGTTTAGCTGAAAAAAAAGTGGCTTTTAAACATAAGTGTTTAAAACAGTTTTAAGTGCAGAAACTTAATTTTATAAGTAAGCAGTTATGTGTTTGGATAAAAGTGTTGAAGCTGAAAAAAAATTATTGATGTGTTTGGTACGTTAAGTGTTGTTAAACACTTAGTTTGGGTCAAATGACTAAAATGCCTTTAAAGCTGTTAGCACTATAAAAAATGAATTACTATGATATTTTTTAACTCTAAAATAATTAAAATTTAGTTAACTTATATTATTTATTTATTTTTAATGTAAACTAATTATTCAAGCTATTTTTAATTTTTAAGATATATAATATGAATAAAATTAGCCAAATCTCCCTTTACTTTTTGTTAGGAGTACAATTCTATTTTTTATTTGTAAAATCGAATATAATAATTTAAATGAATTAATACTATCTCGATTTTTCTCTCTTTTTTTCTTTTCAGATTTTTAATTATTTTGTCTCTAATATGCACAAAAAATAAAATTTTGTCAAAGATTTGATGAGGGTATTAGTGAAATTAGGAAAATATTATTGGGATAAAAGGGTAAATAGTTTGGTCAACATAAATGGCTTATAAGCCAAAAAATAAGAAGTTGGTATCTACCAACTTTTGACTTTTGACTTTTTTAAAACACTTTTTAATTTTTTAAGCACTTTTTGGCAAAACTCAAACACTACAAAAAGTTAAAAAATGCTTAAAAGTTGGTCAAGCTAAATCAGACACCCTAATTGTCTCTTCCCACCCTCAGAATTATCCATTCCATTCACCCACCCCCACCTACCTAGAACCCACCACCCCACTTCGACCCCAGCCTTCCACCCCAACCCCCACCCACCCCCTCTCGACCCCCCCCACCCATCACTCTATCCCACCCCATTCTCATCTTCATAATTTTATTTTAGATATATACACAAATGTTTACCGAACATAAAAAAATAAGTAAGAAACAACTTGTTTACCTTTAAAAAATATTTTCTTTCATACCGAACACAACCTTGATATTTTGATAATTGCATCAATTGACAAACTCTAATTACATAGAGAGACCTCGTAGTAAACTTGTGGATTGTGAACAACAGCTAAAGGTTCCATCCTCAAGATGAAATGCTTGTTAAACATGGACGACTAACATATTCAATGTAGGTTGCCACCGCCACCCATCACAATAGCTAACTGGTTATCCTATAACATTTTGTGGGGGAAGAAAATTACATTTGGCAGCTTAAAGATGGTTTAAGCATCGTATTTTGGATACCTTGCAGAAGTCCTGAACAATGATGCAAGTCACGGACGACATGGTCTCTCTTTTGGTTGAATAAATACTAGTTATAGAGAGAAACTTATGAGGGGGGATATTTCTTTAAGCTGATTCGACTTATATAATTAAGGACCACAAGCTTTATTAGTCTCTGTAATGTAATTAAGGAACTAGTTAGTTCATGCTTCAGATTCGAAAAGACCACTTCTTTGACCAGTAAGTGTAGTATTTAGAAGGGAAGGTTGTATTGTTAAGATCTTTCCTTGAACTTCTTTGCAAAAGATAAGGGAAGCATGTCGGATACAGTTCACTCATACCACCATCAACAATAACTTGTTGATAGCTTAATGCTTTCCTTTGCTGTTCGGTTAAGCTTGCTTCCTTCTCCTACTATCAAGACACTGAAATGTTCATTGTATCTAAGGCCTAAAACTAAATAACAGTAGAAGAACATGTAGAAGTATGAAATGCTGAAATGTTGTTGAAGGAAAGGGAAGGTAGTTAGACTCTTCAATGAGTTAGTTAGAGGAGCCTACTTTCCTAAAAGTAGTTAAGAAGTTGGTTATGTAACGAACTTCCTATTGAGCTGTTAAGTTCTAGAAACTAAGTGAGATTAGCATTATTCAACTATGTATATATATGTCTAGATACTAGAGTATCGAACATATTGAAAAATGCTACAATCAATAAGAGAAGATCATCAAGTTCTCTCTATTTATCTTCCTCTCTTCCTTCTCTATTATGTTCTTCCTTTCTTGTTCTCTTCTTTCAATATCTTACTTTCTCTTTGTTTCATGTATAATTCGAAGGGCTATACTTCCCAGATTATGACAGAACACAAAATAAAAGTTTCCAGATCGTGGTTCAAAGGTAGTGCAATATCCGGTGTTATGAAAACCTTAAGTGAAGAAGAATAAATGAACTTTAATTTCCAAAATGTCAGTTCAAAAAAGTAACATGTGAACCTCTCATTATATTTGTATGGCTTGTAGATAATACCTTGTCTCTGACGAGCAAAATGCTCAGTCTCCCTGACCCAAAAAAAGAAGCGAGCATTGGGGAAGCTAAATTGTGACCACATTAAAAAATAAAATGAAAAAAGTCTTTTATTGCCAATCCTTCCACAATTCAAATCATAAATTTTTAAGGCAGAATACCTAATTATTACTAAATTTGGTAGTGCTTATTCAGTATACACATAAATTATTAGTAGTACTGATTATTTTTGAGAACGTTACGCTTTATGTTCAATGGAAAAAATATTCACACCCTTTTAACTATATTTTGAGTTTGCTATCCAATTTAGTTCATAGTTGTGTATAAACATCTTTTATACAACTATTATAAACTTTTATATATCGTTGATACATTTTGTATTATGCTTTCTCTGTAAATATAATATTATATAATATTGTATAAATTAAAAATATGAATACTTAAGACAATATTTTATGTTGAAGTGTCTAAAGTTTGAGGTAGCAAAAATAAAAAAAAATCTAAAATCAATTTGGTGAAAACATATACCAACTTAATTAATTGTGTTTGCTAGCCTATATCTAACCAAGGATTTGTGAGCTACACAAAATGCAGCTAATCAATAATATTGTAATTCTGATCCATAGTAATCTTCATTCTATATTTATTTTTCTGATCTTGACTTTCGGGTTTGGAATTTGGGTCTTTTTTCATGGTGAGTTCATGAAAGTGGTGTGCTTGTAATCGTTATTCACATTCAATTTTGACATCTCTATACCCTCTCTATTTTTACTGAACTTCTATTTTACTTTAAAATAATTTTTACATTTTAACATAACGATAAACTATTTTACCTTTTATATAATTATTTTATTATTTAATATTATATTTTATTAGTTATATATTTTATTATTATTTCTATTACTTATATGTTAAGTAGAATCTCATTTTCTCATAATTTACTAGTGGATTTATCATTTCTATCTTTATTTAAATAGCTCAGAGTAATTTTATCATATCATAAATATTACTTTTTTTGTTATCTTTATTATTATCATGACCGAAAATCTCATTAGGTCATGAGGGCACCCATCATTTCCTATAAGCGAACCTCATTCGTTTACAAATTATTTAAGACAAATAGAACACAAAAGGATTATTAAAGAGTCTAAATTCTCTCTTCTATCTCCTCATGCATAACCTAATTTAAGCTCGCTGGAATCTTAACACTATGGCCTCTGCAGCCACTGGCCAGTCCCATTTGGTAGTTGGCCAACCCCTGTTGACGTATACTTCAACCCCCGTTATTCCTCAACCCTTGAATCTTATTTCAATCCCAATATTTATGTGAATTTATTCAAACCCCAAACTCTGAACAAAACTTCCCAAAAAGATGTAGCCTTTATTCCAATGAAACCAATCAAGGTGCTGGATGGAGAACCCTATATCAAATGAATAGAGGCGAAAGTGGAACTCATGGAAATTATTTAAAACCTAGATCATGTTATAGTTGGTAAGTTTTTATATGAATGACCGAAACTTGAAGAATTGAGGACTGCTATACTGGCCCAATGCAATTTTAAAGGTGATTATCAAATAGGTCTCTTTGATGGTCGACATGTACTGATTAGATTATCATTGAAGGAAGGGTATATTAATCTAACATCGAAGGTTGCATATTTCATAAGATCAAAGGATGGAAGTTCTTATTAGATAACACCCTTAATTTATGATTCTAAATTCAAGGTGGAAGAAGAAAGATTGAAGGCTAGGACGTGGATTTGTTTTCCAAATCTACTACCAACTTACTAAATGAAGGAATCACTTTTCTCTCTGGCCATAGTAGTGGGAACTTCTATTCATCTAGATATGGTTACAATCAGTAAAACAAGACCCAACTATGCAAAGGTCAAAGTGCTAGTTGACCTTATGACTAATCTACTAGATCATGTTAGGATGGACATTGAGGATGAAAAATTAGGAGCAATAAGAATTGTTAAGGTGAATATCCAATACGAATATCTTCCTAAATACTGTAGTGAATGCAAACTACATGGACATGATCTTATGAGTTTAAAAGTCATGCATTAAACTAGAAGAAACCAAAGAAAGCCAAAGAGACAAATAATTCAAAGGTTAATAATGATAACAGAGGAAAGGAACCAGTTTAGACAAATGAAAACCAAAGTGTGAGAAAAAATCAGTAGAACAATCAGGAAATTGATCAACTGACTAGCTCCTTTCCCAGGAAATTAGCTAGTTGATATATCGGGAATTAGCAATATATTTTTGCTTTGTTTCATAGCATTTTTCTTGTCTTTAGGAGCTAGATTAAGTGAAAACTAACCTCATTATGCTATATTTTAGGAACCCAAGAAAAATATAGAAAAGAGTAATCATAGCCAAAAATCTGTCTAAAAGACAAAGCAAAGGACAAGCCGTTTGTCTTAAGGACGGTCCACATGTTCATCCGTCTAGAAAAATACCATTGTTTTCAGAAATCATTCTGAAGAGGTTCATTAATTGACAGTGAAGGACGGATCGCCTTTCCAGAAGACAGTCTGTCAATTCACAGATAGATCTATGAAGAGATAGAGACCCATCTTAATTGACGAAGCAAGAGACAGACCATCTTTACAAAAGATGGTTTGCCAATCAAAGGGGAAAACACTTGGACAGAGGAGGATTTTAATTGACTAGAAATAGACGGTCCATCTTTCCAAAGGACGGTCCATTCCTGCACACCTAGGACTCGTCAAGTTTAAATTATTTTGGGCTTTTTGAGATATAGTATAAATAGAATTTTCCTCTTTTTTCAAGAGTTTTTTGGAGAAGTTTTCAGTAGAGAATAGAGAGATAGATAGAATACTTTACTTTTCATCCATAATAGAGTAGATCTTAGCTTTAGATTGTAATTTTGAAGGTTCAATTTCATCAATTCAAGATTTCTTCTATAATTTGCAACTCCTTTGGTAAGAATGTCTAATTACTTACTTTCTACTCTTCTTCTTGCTATGGGTAGCTAAACCCAGATCTGAGGTTGTGAACCCTAATGATCCTAATTTGGTAAAATTGATTGTAGACTTAAGAGAATTTGATTGATCTTTGATTTATTGTATGTGATTGATGATGAAAGTCACCCAATCCTGCCCAATTACCTCTATGATGCTTAAAATAATAAATTTAGGTTGGGTTAGTATCAATCAATAATAACTCAAGGCATTAACTCTTGTTTAATAGATTCTCCTAGACATAGGTTGATTCCAATTGGCAACAAACTACTGGGTAGAAGGGAGTCCTCTTCAATTTGACAAAATTGAAGTAGATCGACACCTATGGTTCTATTGAAAGATACCCATGGGTTGCCTCAGTAAATTACTTGCATGTTCAGCCCTAGCCCACTCTCAGTTTTTCACATTGGTTGATTTAGCGGGATTGATCCATAATTAGGTCTCTTTTCTAGTACTTTCCATTAATTGATTTAACCTAAAGTAATTTGCATTCAATAGTTGTAGTTAAATTTTGTCTAATCCTAATATGGATAGTCTTTAAATATGCAAATCTAGAATGACAGATATTAGATAGTTTGGTCTTAACATAGTCTTTGTGGATTTGACCCCAACTCCAAGTTGGGTTCTATATTTTCTTCGACCATCTTACACTATCATTAATTGGAGTGGATTTGAGCTGCTTGTAAAATATTATGGCGACATTGCCAGGGACACGACATGAGCTTTATCTAGCACTATCAATTTGGTTTGTTTGCTTAGACCTATTCTTTCTCTCTTTCTTTTATTTTTGCTGTTTGGTACTGGATCGTGGCTCTCCCTCTAGGAGATTTAAAGAATGTATTTGCATATGTCAACGATGAGGTTGACTACTCAAGCGCCATCATTCTACCTAGAGTGAATGCTTCGTCTTTCAAGATAGACAATAACATATACACTATGCTCAAGGCGGCAGGGCAGTTCCAAAACTATACCGATAATGACTCTCATCAATATTTGAAGAATTTCTTGGAGGTATGCAACCTCCATAAGAAGAATAATATTTCCAATGATTTTATTTGACTTAAGGTGTTCAAATACTCTTTGACTGAGGAAGAGAGAATGGTTTCACAGGCTACCTCCAAATTCAATCCATACATGGAAAGAGCTTGTGAATGTCTTCCTCAAAATGTGGTTCCCGCCTAATACATTAACTGGAAGGCACTTCAAAGTTTAAACTAGAATAGATATAATTGGGTGCTTTTCCGATAACCACTCCGTCTCCATGGTAGATGAGGAAAATATTACATAACTGTTTTCTTACTGAAGGAAATATAACAATATCTTTTCAGTTAGCTCTGCATTTGGCAAAGGACCGCTCTTAACATAACCAGTAAGGCACAAAATTTAGAAAGTAGTAGTTGATCACGGTGCATGTAGTAGATGATTCTGTGAGAAGGGAAACCACTGAGAGTTTTCATCACATTTTTATGTTCTTGTAGAACTTAAGCCATTTAGCCTGTTTATCCATGAGTAATTTGTATGCTGCTTATGCTCTATTAGGCAGAATGAATGCAGAATTTTCATCTTTCATCTTTCATCTGTCAGTCATAGCAATTTTTACATTCTTTTTCAATCCTTCTGCCAAATTCAATGTACGATTCGGTAGACGATGAACAACTAACTAGGCAAAAGGAGAGAAGATAGGGTGTGTTCAGTAGGAAGGAAAACGTTTTCCTATTTTCTCGTGTTTGGTTGATCAAAAATTTTGAAAAATATTTTCTTTAGAAAAATAAGCTTCTTATTTACTTCTAACAAGTCATATTGAGCCTATTTGATTTAGCTAAAAAAATGGCATTTAAAGTGCTTAAAGCACTTTTTAAGTGTAGAAACTTAATTTTATAAGTAAGCAGTTATGTGTTTGGATAAAAGTGTTGAAGTTGAAAAAAAGTTATTGATGTGTTTGGTACATTAAGTGTTGTTAAGCACTTATTTTGGGTGAAATGACCGAAATGCCTTTAAAGCTGTTAACACTATAAAATTACTATGATAATTTTATTTCTAAAATAATTAAAATTTAAATTAACTTATATTATTTATTTATTTTTAATATAGACTAATTATTTAAGTTATTTTTAATTTTTAAGCTATATAATATGAATAAAATTAGCCAAATCTCCCTTTACTTTTTATTAGGAGTATAGTTCTATTTTTTATTTGTAAAATCGAATATAATAATTTAAATGAATTAATACTATCTTGATTTTTCTCTTTTTTTTTCTTTTCAAATTTTTAATTATTTTGTCTCTAATATGCACAAAAAATAAAATTTTGTCAAAGATTTGATGAGGGTATTATTGGAATTAGGAAAATATTATTGGGATAAAAGGGTAAATGGTTTGGTCGACTTAAATGGCTTATAAACCAAAAAATAAGGAGTTGGTATCTACCAACTTTTGACTTTTGACTTTTTAAAGCACTTTTTATTTTTTTTAAAGTACTTTTTGGTAAAAATCAAACACTATAAAAAGTTAAAAAGTGCTTAAAAGTTGGTCTAGCTAAACCAAACACCATAATTGTCTCTTCCCACTCTCAGAATTATCCATTCCATTCACCGACCACCACCTACCTAGAACTCACCACCCCACTTCGACCCCACCCCTCCACCCCTACCCCACCCACCCCCTCTATTCCCCCCTTTCCCCACCCATCACTTTATCCCACCCCATTCTCATCTTCATAATTTTATTTTAGATATATATACAAATGATTACCAAACACAAAAGAATAAGTAAGAAACAACTTGTTTACCTTTGAAAAATATTTTCTTTCATACCGAACACAGCCTTGATATTTTGATAATTGCATCAATTGACAAACTCTAATTACATAGAGAGACCTCACAGTAAACTTGTGGATTGTGAACAACAGCTAAAGGTTCCATCCTCAAGATGAAATGCTTGATAAACATGGACGACTAACATATTCTATGCAGGCTGCCACCACTACACATCACAATAGCTAACTGGTTATCCTGTAACATTTTGTGGGAGAAGAAAATTACATTTGGCAGCTTTAAGATGGTTTAAGCAGCGTATTCTGGATACCTTGCAGAAGTCTTGAACAATGATGTGAGTCACGGACGACATGGTCTCTCTTTTGATTGAATAAATACTAGTTAGAGAGAAAAGCTTATGAGGGGGATATTTCTTTAAGCTGATTCGACTTATATTATTAAGGACCGCAAGCTTTATAAGTCTCTGTAATGCAATTAAGGAACTAGTTAGTTCATGCTTCAGGTTCGAAAAGACCACTTCTTTGACCAGTAAGTGTAGTACTCAGAAGGGAAGGTTCTATCGTTAAGATCTATCCTTGAACTTCTTTGCAAAAGATAAGGGAAGCATGTCGGATACAGTTCACTCACACCACCATTAGCAATAACTTGTTGATAGCTTAATGCATTTCCTTGCTGTTCTGTTAAGCTTGCTTCCATCTCCTACTATCAAGACACTGAAATGTTCATGATATCAAAGGCCTGAAACTAAATAACAGCAGAAGAACATGTAGAAGTATGAAATGCTGAAATGTTGTTGAAGGAAAGGGAAGGTAGTTGACTCTTCAATGAGTTAGTTAGAGATGCCTACTTTCCTAAAAGTAGTTAAGAAGTTGGTTATGTAACTAACTTCCTATTGAGCTATTAAGTTCTAGAAACTAAGTGAGAGCATTATTCAACTATGTATATATATGTGTAGATACTAGAGTATTATCAAACACATTGAAAAATACTACAATCAATAAAAGAAGATCATCAAGTTCTCTCTATTCATCTTCCTCTCTTCCTTCTCTATTATGTTCTTTCTTTCTTGTTCTCTTCTTTTAATCTCTTACTTTCTCTTTGTTTCATGTATAATTCGAAGGGCTATACTGCCCAGATTATGATATGGTATCAGAGATTATAGACTAACAATCTTAGTCTACGAATCACGAACTGAAATCTGAAGGGGTACTTCTGCATTTAGTTATGGAAGTTTTCTGTTTCTGAGAAATTCTCTGAAAAATTTTCTTATTCAAGAAAGTGTGCTAAAAATATGGTGATTGAGGGAAAAAATAAGTGACAATGGTCAAAATGTGAATCAGATTTCAAATTCTAGAACTGGTTCCAACAATGGGATTGATTATAACCATCCCTTGTTCCTGTCTCCTTCTGACCAAAGTGGCATACATATTATCTTATTCCAACTGATTGGAATTGAGAACTATGCTATTTGGTACAGATCTATGAGGGTGGATTTACTTGGAAGGAACAAAATGGGCTTGGTAGATGGAACTTGCAGCAAGAACCAGTTTTCAGAATCTTTATGGCATCACTGGGAAAGAGTGAATGCAGTGGTGTTATCATGGATCATGAACTTAGTTGAGAAAGGCTTCTTTGGATGAATTGTGTATGTAGCCAGTGCTCAAGAAGTATGGAAAGATTTGTATGAAAGGTTCAACAAGATAGATGGCTCAAGAACCTTCAACATTCATAAGGAAATTGCAACTCTTACCCAGGGTACAACTTCTGTCTCTACCTATTTTCCAAGGCTTAAAAATTTGTGGGAAGAGTTTTAAGCTTTAGTTCCAACACCTAGCTGTAGCTGTGAAAAATCCAAAGAATTTGTGATTCATCTTCAAAAACTAAAGTTGTTTTAGCTCTTGATGGAGTTGAATGAGTCTTATAATCAAGCAAGAAGTCAATTACTACTAATGACACCTATGCCTACTTTGAATCAAGCTTATGCTATGATTTTAAGTGATGAAGGACAAAGGTCAATAGCTTCAATCTCTGGGTTTCTTGGGGCTAATCCTGCTTCTTTGGGGAATGTAGATTTTGCCATGTACTCAAGAAAATCTTGGTCTCAAAGGCCTAATACAGGACCTTCTGTTTAAAATTTTGATGTTGCTATGTACACTAGAAACTATGGTCCTCAAAAGTTCAAGAAGGATCATAATCTGTTTTGTGAGTTTTGTAAAATGAAAGGTTATAGTAGGGAAAATTGCTACAAGATTGTTGGTTATCCAAATGAAAGGAAGAAGCAGTTCAATTCAGATACATGAAGTCAGTACAAGAAGGCAACAAACTCTTATCATGGAAATTCATCTGCTGTAGCATACAATGTGATAGATAGCAGCAATGTCAAAACATGGTTCAAACTCACATAGTGGGAGTCACAATGAGATGAACATGCAACACATTGTACATTAGTCTACACAAGTGGAGGCTCATCCTTTCACAAGAGATCAATATGAACAAATTCTGCTGTCGCTCAAAGGCAAAGAGAAAACTGATATAGCCTTTTCAGCAACAACAACAAGTACAAATATTGCTTTGTTAGCTACTAATAAGTCTCAAGAATGGATAATTGATACATGTGCTACCAATCATATGGTAGTTGACAAGAAGTTGTTAGATGAGCACTCTCTTTCACAGATAGATAATCCTAAACAAGTATTAATGCCTAATGGAGATGTATCTCTAGTTGAACAGACAGGTTCCAGTACATTATCAGATAGAAGTACACTTAGTAATGTATTCTACATACCGCAGTTTCAATTTAATCTATTATTAGTCTCTAAAGTAACAAGAGAGTTAGGTTGCTCAGTTAGATTCTTCCTTGATTTCTGTGTGTTTCAGGATCTTTACAATGAGGAGATGAAGGAGATTGGTAAGGAGGTTAATGGGCTGTACATTCTGCAAAGTCAAGACTACAACAAGCTTAGGAAGACTGCATTGATAGCAAGTGAAACTGAAAGTGATAATGAAGTCTGGAATAAAGACAACATCAGAGTGTGGCATATGAGACTTGGACATCTATCAACTACTACTATGATGAAGATGTTACCTATACAAAAAAGTGTTATATCTGAAGTCCTTAATAAGTGTACTATGTGCCCTTGTGCAAAACAAAGTGGACTACCATTTCCTGCTAGCTTAGTTAGAACCACAGTTGCTTTTGAATTAGTACACATGGATGTATGGGGTCCTTACAAGATAGCTATTTTTGATGTTAATAAATACTTTTTGACTATTGTGGATGATTTTACTTGAATGACATGGATCTTTCTACTCAAGTTGAAGTCTAATGTATTTGTGATATTATAGAAATTCATTGCTTATATTAAGAATCAGTTTGGTAAAACAATAAATATTCAGAGGTCTGATAATGGGACTGAGTTTGTGAATTCTATTTGCACAGATATGTTTAAGCAATTAGGCATCATACATCAAACTAGTTGTGCTTACACCCCTCAACAAAATGGAGTTGCTGAGAGGAAACACAAGCATATACTAGAGGTAACAAGATCCCTCAGACTTCAAGCTAATATACCAATCAAGTTCTGGAGGTTATGTGTTCAAACTGCTATTTATCTGATAAATGGAATGCCTAGTACAGTAATTAAGAACAAAACTCCATATGAATTACTCTACAATAAAAAATCATCTGTCACTCATCTAAGAGTTATTGGTTGTTTGTGCTTTGCGGAAAATCTGTAAGAGTCTGATAAACTTAACTCCACGTCTAGGATAATAGTGCTAATGGGATATTCCTCTACTCAATAAGGGTATATATATTGTATGATTAATGTCACTCTCCAAACTGGGGTAGGGCGCAACTAGCACTCAATTCATGATTGATCGAGAAGCCGGCTATATAGCATCTATAGGTGTAACACTAAGGCTGACCAAGCCACCTGTCACAACCAACCAAAATAAATACTGGACCCATAATTCCTTGACAATTATAAATCTGCAACCTAGAAAGCTGACAAGGCTACAATAAAGCTAAGTAGAGCAATGAAAAACCAACACGACTACAAAACCAACACTACTATACAAACTAGTCCACATCATCCTCTACAGAGTAAACAAATTGAAATGCAGGGGACATGGCCCCGACCTACCCATGCTGTACACAAAAACTCAAAATAGTCAAAACTAGGACATGGCTCCTGGAAGAGAGGAGCATACCATTATTCTACTGAATTCTTGCTCCTACTGCGTCCGATGATCTGAGCCTCGGCCTGTACCTGCAACACGATTGCAGGAAGGGTCCAAAGATGAAGGGACGTCAGTAGAAAAAAATGTACTGGTATGTAAGGTTGAAAACTGTAAATATGTAAGATAAAAATGATAATGGGGCTAGAAATAAGGAATAGTAACAACCCAGAATCCTGAAAATAGAAACCTGATAATAACTCATTATTGAAGTGTAAATGTAATCATCTAATGCACAACAAAGACTATAACTGAAATGCCAGTAGCCAGCCAATCATAAAATCTATATACAATTCGTCCAGCCAGTTTACCACACCAGGGTAAAAATAAAAATGCCTCCAGCCAGTATACCACACAAGGGTAAAATCTATCCAGCCGGTGTACCACACCGAGGTAAAAGAACAATACCTCTAGCCGATGTACCAAACCGGGGTAAAATCAATAAATCTTTAACAAAATCATAAATGGAGCCGATATGGCTTATACTGGACCAACTTAATATGTACAACATAGAAATGATGAATACTAAACATGTGGCCTGCATAGGCCTCCTTCGTAATGCATAACTGCAAGTGAGTACATATAACATGTAAAGCTAGAAAATAGAACTCAAATGCATGTATTCAAAACTTGTAGAAATAATAAGGAACTGCGGACAACCTAAGAGTTTCAACAAAATTTATAGATCGTATTCAAGGGACATTAGAGCTCAGAAACTCGCTATCTTGTTATTCGTCTTAAGGGAAAGGGATGAAATCTCCCCTTGGACTAACATATTTCATAACGTACACATAAGATAAAGGACAACCATAACCAGGTAATCCTAATTCAATAAGCTCGTTTACCCTTAAAAGCTTATGACGTCTTTACGTGACTTAAAATCGTTTACACGTTATCGTCTTGGCTCTTACACCAATTTCGGTTAGCAACCAGACCTTTAAAAACATTTAACATCACATATATATACATAACATACAGTAAGGACCAGCTAAAAATGCCCACACTGAGGGGTCTCCAACTTAATGTACAACTACGACAACAATCAACGCAATATCACACTTTAGATGTCTCACTTCGGCTAGGCATAATCTTAAAATTTAACCTCAATAAAACATGAAAATTTAAAGATTAAATAAGCTTAACATACTGACTCAATACTTTTAAAGAGTTTTCTGGCTCATTCGATTCACAACACATGAATCGTACTTAAAAGAACGATAGACGGGGTGCCTTACGTACCTTTCTCCGATGAACTTTTCTCTAGCCAATTTCCTATTTCAATGATCAGACTTCAACCTCCTTAATCCACTGGTGTTATAGGCCAAATACAAGATTAATCTATAGAAAAAAATGCAGCAAAAATAACTAACCAAAGGCACTCACAATAGCAACAACACACACCAACATCAACAACATTTAGCCATTTTCTCAACTAGTTTTCACTAACTTTTGAGGGAGAAACAAGAGGAAATTTTACCTTAGTTTTGCTGTAATTCTTACCCTCAATATAAAGTATACTTCCAGAAAAATAAACAGCCAAAAAGCCTAAAGAAAACAAGCAAAACTCAGCTCACAAATAGTCCATCGGCAGCTCACTTAGCAGCCAATTTTCAGATTTTTGCGTTGCAATTTGAGAGGTTTAAAAGGGGTGAAATCCTTCCCTTTTGATGGGGGTTTGTTCTTGGTTAAAAATAGGAGTAATTGATCTCAACTTCTTGTCCAATAATGTAGCAACCTTGCTGTCCAAAATGCAGCAAAAACAGTTCACCAACACACCAAACACACCTCCAACTTCTAGTCTTTTAATCAAGAATTCAAACAAGGTTAGGAGTAGAATTCTTAACTTTTATACTTGTGTTTAATCCCTACCAAGAGGGACATATATGTATCTTAGAACAGCTTCAATAACGTAGAAAATTTACCATAGCAACACTGCCCAAGTGCAGGCAAAACAGCCACCAACACACCACTTTCACCTTATGATAACTTTCCTTCACTTAGCTTTACTTTTAATGGAGTTTAGATTGGTGTTCTCTTTAGTTGGTTGCTGGAAATTTAAGAGAATTTCAGAGGATAAGCAAGCACCTCAATTCTGGAAATGTTGAAAATGATTTCATAACACACAACTTAAAATATAAAGGCTGTTGGGCGGTGGCCGTTTTTAGGGCGGTGGCCACCTCACTGCCCGACAGTGTTACGGTAAAACATCTATAAATATTTACTCCGAAATCCAATTGACGAGCGGTTTGATGTTTTGAAAGCTAGACTCAAATACATTTAATTGGATAGGTCGTGGGGCTTCTAATTCATTATATACTAGGAGATATGATTGTTTAAAGTTGACCCTTACTTATGAACTTCACATACTCTTTGGTTTTCTATTCTTACACATTTCCCTTGTCATCTATGACCAATATACAACCCGTACATCCTTTAAACTATCATACAAACATCAAATAATCACCACAAAAAATTTTGGGGTGTAATATTCTCCCCCCCCAGGAACATTCGTCCCCGAATGGAAATTAATTTCAGTTAATATGTTTCAAAATAGATACTCAGTAACTTAGGTATCAAACACATACCTCAATATCACGTCGACATTGTGAATAGGTGAGGATATTTCTTCTTCATTTCCTCCTCAGCCTCCCAAGTCACTTCCTCGATGTTATTACTTCTCCATAATACTTAACTGAGGCGACTTCTTTGGTCTGAAGTTTTCTGACTTGCCTATCAAGTATAGCAACTGGGACCTCAGTGTACTTTATCTCCTTATAAATCCGGACATCATTGATAGGCATAACACGGGTTGGGTCTCCTATACACTTCCATAACATCGATACATGAAATACGGGGTGGACTTCAGCAAGCTTTGGTGGCAACACCAAATCATAGGCTAGTTTGCCTATCCTGCGGATAACTTTGTAAGGCCCAATATATCTAGGGATCAGCTCCCCTTTCGGCCAAATTGCATGACACCTTTCATAGGAGACACTTTCAGGAAGACCCAATCATTAACAGAAAACTCCATATCTCGACGATGTACATCTGCATAAGACTTCTGCCTACTCTAGCCCGTCTGAAGCCGATATCTAATAAGTTTCACCTTGTCAATAGCTTGTTGCACTAAGTATGGCCCCAATAACTCTGCCTCACTGAGTTTAAACCAGCCCACTAGCGACCTGCACTTTCTCCCATATAAAGCTTCATATGGGGCCATCTGAATACTTTCCTGGTAGTTGTTATTATAGGAAAACTCAATCAAGGAAACATGATCATCCCATCTTCCGCCAAAATCTAAAACACAGGAACGCAACATATCTTCAAGTGTCTGAATGGTGCGTTCAACCTGTCCGTTTGTCTGAGGATGAAATGCGGTACTGAGGCTTACCTGAGTGCCCAAGCCTTTCTGGAATAACTTCCAGAAGTTTGCTATAAACTGAGCACCTCTGTCAGAAATGATGGACAAGGGGATGCCATGTAGGCGAACTATCTTCCATATATAAATCCTAGCATATTTCTCTGCAGCATATGTAGTCCTAACTAGCAAGAAGTGAGCTAATTTAGTCAATCTATCAACTATTACCCAAATAGAATCATGCTTCTTGCTTGTTCGAGGCAATCTTGTAATAAAATCCATATTAATCACCTCCCATTTTCAGGCTGGAATTTCTATATCCTGCATTAGACCTCCAAACCTCTGGTGCTCAATCTTCACCTGCTGGCAATTAGGACACTGAGTCACAAGACCTATGATATCCTTTTTTCATGCCATTCCACCAATATAGTTGCCTCAGGTCACGAGACATCTTTGTGGAACCTGGGTGTAATTAATATCGAGAGTAATGAGCTTCATTCATAATCTATTCCCATAGCTCACCCACATTAGGTACACATAAATGACTTGGTATCTCAGAACTCCATCGAGTCCACAATCAAATAAACTCTACTTCTGTTGTGGTATACTGTCTCTCAGTAAGACTAACTTTGCATCATCATATTGTCGTTGCTTAACTTCCGCTACAAAGGATGATTCTGCTGTGTTTTTGACAATAACACCCCATCTTCGGCATCCAATAATCGAATCTGTGAGTCAACCAACTGTTGTAGAGCCTTCGTCATTTCAATCCTATCAACCTGAACATGACTCAAGCTACCCATAGACTTGCGACTTAGCGCATCAGCTATAACATTTGCCTTGCCCGGATGATACAAAATGCTAACATCATAATCTTTAGCAATTCTAACCACCTTCTATGGCGTAAAATCAACTCCTTCTACTGAAACAAATACTGGAGGCTCTTATGATCTGTGAAGATATCAACATGTACCCCGTATAAGCAGTGACACGAAATCTTCAATGCAAATACCACTGTGGCTAATTCAAGATCATAGGTAGGATAATTTTGCTCATGCTTCCTCAACTGTCTAGAGGCATAAGCAATGACCTTGCCGTGTTACATCAGAACACAACCTAGCCCAACTCTAAAGCATCACAATAGACCACATAACCCTCGACACCCTCTGAAAGAGTCAGGACAGGTGCTGAAGTCAGCCTATCCTTCAACTCCTAAAAACTTCGCTCACATGCCTCTGTCCACTGAAACTTAGCTGCTTTATAAGTCAACTTTGTCAATGGCGCAGCGATAGTAGAGAAACCTTCCACAAATCTGTGATAATAACCTGCTAACCCTAGAAAGCTGTGAACTTCTGTAGGATTCAAGGGTCTGGGCTTTACTGCCTCTATCTTCTGACTATCCACTCTTATACCTTTAGCGGTAATTACATGACCAAGGAAAGCCACAAATGTTAGCCAAAATTCACATTTAGAAAATTTAGCATATAACCTGTTCCTATAGAGTTTGTAATTCTGCTCTCAAATGATCTACATGCTCGGCCTCAGATTGCGAGTAAATCAGAATATCATCAATGAAGACGATCACAAATACATCAAAAAAAGGCCTAAACACCCAATTCATTAGGTCCATAAAAGCTGTTGGGGCATTAGTAAGCCCCAATGACATAACTAAGACCTCATAATGGCCATATCTAGTTCTGAAGGTAGTCTTGGGGATATCAACTTCCGTAACCCGTAACTGATGGTACCCAGACCTCAAGTCAATCTTTGAGAAGCATCAGGCACCTTGTAATTGATCAAACAGGACATCAATCCTCGGAAGTGGGTACTTATTCTTAATCGTAACCTTATTCATCTTCCTGTAGTCAATACACATTCTTAACGACCATCTTTCTCTTGCACAAAGAGCACTGGTGCACCCTAAGGCGATACACTAGGTCGAATGAATCCTTTCTCGAGCAGATCTCTCAATTGCTCCTTTAATTCCCTTAGCTCAACTAGAGCCATTTTGTAAGGAGGGATTGATATAGGTTGAGTACCTGGAATTAGATCAATAGCAAAATCTATCTCCCTTTCAGGAGGAATTTCAGGCAAATCCTTTGGAAAGACCTCAGGGAACTCATTTACAATAGGAATTGACTAGAGAGTCGTAGGCTCACATTCCAAGTTTCTTGCCCAAACCAAGTGAGAAATACAACCTTTGGATATCAACTTTTGAGCCTTAAGGTATGAAATAAACTTACCTTTAGGCGTAGCGGCATTACCTTGCCATTCGCTGACTGGCTCATCGGGAAAATGGAATCTGACAACCTTAGCTTTGCAATCAACATTAGCATAACATGCCGCCAACCAATCCATACCCATAATGACATCAAAATCAACCATTTCAAGTTCAACTAGATCAGCTAAGGTTGATCTATCACATACCAATACTATACAGTTCCAGTAAACCCGTCTAGCTAACACAGATTCGCCAATTGGTGTAGAAACAACAAATGGTATAGATAATAACTCAGGGACTGTCTCAAACTGACTTGAAAACAATGGTGTAACATAAGAGAGTGTAGAACTAGGATCAAGTAAGACATACACTGCACGAGAATAAATAATCAAAGTACCTGTAACAATATCAGGTGAGGCCTCCTGGTCCTGTCGACCACCCAAAGCATAAAGTCGATTCTGGGTTGCCCCAGAACTAGAAACCTCTCTCCCTATGCCTCTACCATGGCCTGCTGCTAGCTGAGGATTAGGTCTGGGAGGTCGAACAGAGGATAATGCAGTAACCGCTGATCGCGCCTGATCCGCCTCGACCCTATCTATGAATAATCCCTCATAAAGTCCCTTGGCTGCCCACAATGATAGCATACATTTTGCCCATGAAGACACTGACCTGAATGAGATTTCCCACACTGAGGACAAGGCGGCAATGGTGGTTTCCTCTGCCCCGCCCGCTCCTATCGTCGTGAGCTAGATGGAGCTGGGCCTTGGTCTCTTCTCTGTCCTTGAAACTGAGGTGGGGCACTCCCTATAAGCCTATATGACTGCCTGGATGACTGAGCCCGTAGGCCACCCTGCGACCCTCTATAAGGACCCAAATTCCTAGATCTCTTTCGTTGCTCTACTATCTTTAAGTATCTCATAATTGATGAACCAAAACCTCCACCCTCTGGGCGAAAGTATGGATTCGCGAAATTTCCATGTGCTCCTGAGTATATACCCCCAAACAATCTCGAGCTATATGAAGCCCCAAACCTAACACGAACTGATGAACTCTATGCTCTATTGTCTAAACCATGTGCAGAGCATACCTAGCAAGAGAATTAAATCGAAGACAATACTCACACACACTCATACTTCCCTGCTCTAGGTGCAAAAACTACTCAGTTCGAGCTTGTCAAAGCTCCCAGGGTAGATAGTAGTGCATAAAGGCCTAGGAGAACTCTTCCCACTCAGCTGGCGGTGCATCGGCTCCTCTGGAATGAGCCCAAGCCTCATACCACAATATAACCACATCACCTAATCTGAAGGTCGCCAACTCTACTTCCTCAGTCGTTGTAGCTTGCATCACCTTTAGCACCCTATAAGTCTGATCAATAAAGTCCTGAGGATCCTCGCTCGGGTTTGATCTGGTAAATATAGGAGGGCTCAAACTCAAGAACTCGTGGGCACTGGAACTCTCAGTTTCCTGGCTCTATGTCTCTCCATCGCCTCTAGTCGTCGCTCTTGACCTGCGGCTATATGAGCCATCAACTGAACAGCTCCCTTAAGACCCTGTCCTTTCGGAACAATAGGAGGTACCACAGGCGCGGGAGGGTTTGCCACCCTACTACCCTCAGGTACTTCTAGTGAGGGAGTCGCTGGAGGTCTATCTGCCATTGCTCTGACCGGTGCGGGGGCAACTGCAATACCTAGGGCAGGAGACTCACTCTGAGCCTCTGACCTATCTCCCTGATCCCTTGGAGGGCGACTAGTACCCTCCCCAATGCCTGTGCCAATCAACCTCGTAGTCATCTTCCTTATCACAGGTATACTCTGAAATAATAACACGATATAGATATCACAGTGCTTATGACCTCAACCTATGGCACGAACTATTAGAAAAAGAAGTGAAACAATTCCTAAATCTCATGTTGCCTCCTAGTTATAAGTATGGTGCATAACATATCCATAAGCAAGACTCTACTAGATACGACTTTGTGGACTCCTTAGGACACGACTTCGCTCTGATACTAAGTTTGTCACGCCCCAAACTAGAGTAGGGCGCAATTGGCACTCGATTCATGATTGATCAAGAAGTCGGTTATATAGCATCTATAGGTGTAACACTAAGGCTGACCAAGCCACCTATCACAACCAACCAAAATAAATACTGGACCCATAATGCCTTGACAATTATAAATACACAACCTAGAAACCCGACGAGGCTACAATAAAGCTAAGTAGAGCAATGAAAAACCAACACGACTACACAACCAACACTACTATACAAACTAGTCCACATTAACCTCTACAGAGTAAACAAACTGAAATGCACGGGATAGAGCCCCGACCAACCCATGCTATACACAAAACTCAAAATAGTCAAAACTAGGACATGGCTCCTGGAAGAGAGGAGCATACCACTATTCTACTGAAATCTTGCTCCTACTACGTTCGATGATCTGAGCCTCGGCCTGTACCTACAGCACGATTGCAGGAAGGGTCCCAAGATGAAGCGACTTCAGTAGAATAATATGTACTGATATGTAAGGCTGAAAACTATAAACATGTAAGATAAAAATGATAACAAGGCTAGAAATAAGGAATTGTAACAACCCAGAATCCTGAAAATAGAAACCTAGAAATAACTCATTATTGAAGTGTAAATGTAATCATCTAATGCACAACAAAGACTATAACTGAAATGCCAGTAGCCAACCAATCATAAAATCTATATACAATTCGTCCAGCCAGTGTACCACACCAGGGTAAAAATAAAAATGCCTCCAACCAGTGTACCACATCGGGGTAAAGTTCGTCCAGCCGGTGTACCACACCGGGGTTAAATAAAAATACCTCCAGCCGGTATACCACACTAGGGTAAAATCAATAAACCTTAAACAAAATCATAAATGGAAATGATATGGCTTATACTGGACCAACTTAATATGTACAACATAGAAATGATGAATACTAAACATGTGGCCTGCATAGGCCTCCTTCGTAAAGCATAACTGCAAGTGAGTACATATAACATGTAAATCTAGAAAGTAGAACTCAAATGCATGTATTGAAAACTTGTATAAATCATAAGAAACTGTGGAAAACCTAAGAGTTTCAACAAAATTTATAGATCGTGTTCAAGGGACATTAGAGCTCAGAAACTCGCTATCTTTTCGTTTGTCTTAAGGGAAAGGGATTATGAAATCTCCCCTTGGTCTAAAATATTTCATAACGTACAAATAAGATAAAGGACAACCATAACTAGGTAATTCTACTTCAATAAGCTCATTTACCGTTAATAGCTTATGACGTCTTTACTGGGCTTAAAATTGTTTACACGTTATCATCTTGGCTCTTTCACCAATTTTGGTTAGCAACCACACCATTAAACACATTTAACATCACATATATACACATAACATACAGTAAGAACCAGCTAACAATGCCCATGCTGAGGGGTCTCCAACTCAATGTACAACTACGACAACAATCAACACAATATCACACTTTAGATGTCTCACTTCGGCTAGGCATAATCTTAAAATTTAACCTCAATAAAACATGAAATTGTAAAGCTTAAATGAAGCTTAACATACTGCCTCAAGACTTTTAAAGAGTTTGCTGGCTCATTCGATTCACAACACACGAATCGTGCTTAAAAGAACTATAGACGGGGCGCCTTACATACCTTTCTCCAATGAACTTTTATCTAGCCGATTTCCTATTTCAATGATCAGGCTTCAACCTCCTTAATCTAGTGGTTTTATAGGCCAATGAAAATCTTAATATATATCACAAAATGCAGCCAAAATAACTAACCAAAGGCAGTAACAATAGCAACAACACACGACAACATCAACAACATTTAGCCATTTTCTCAACTAGTTTTCACTAACATTTGAGGGAGAAACAAGAGAAAATTTTACCTTAGTTTTTCTGTTATTATTCCCCTCAATATAAAGTATACTTCCAGAAAAATAAACAGCCAAAATCCTAAAGAAAATAAGCAAAACGTAGCTTACAAACAGTCCATCGGCAGCTCATTTAGCTGTCAATTTTTAGATTTTCGCTTTGCAATTTGAGAGGTTTAAAAGGGGTGAGATCCTTACCTGTTGCTGGGGGTTTGTTCTTGGTTAAAAATAGGAGTAATTGAACTCAACGCTTGACCAAAAATGTAGCAACCTTGCTGTACAAAACGCAACAAAAACAGTTCACCAACACACCAAACACACCTCCAACTTCTAGTCTTTTAATCAAAAATTCAAACAAGGTTAGGAGTAGAATTATTACCTTTTATACTTGTGTTTAATCCATGCCAAGAGGGAAAATATATGTAGCTTAGAACAGCTTCAAAAATGCAGAAAATTACCGCTGTCACATTATGATAGCTCCCCTTCACTTAGCTTTACTTCTAATGGATTTTAGCTTGGTGTTATCTTTAGTTGGTTGCTATAAATTTAAGAGAATTTCAGAGGATAAGCAAGCACCTCAATTCTGGAAACGTTGAAAATGATTTCATGACACACAACTTAAAATATAAAGGCTGTTGGGTGGTGGCCCTTTTTAGGGTGGTAGCCACCTCACTGCCCGATAGTGTTATGGTAAAACGTCTATAATGTTTTACTCTGAACTCCGGTTGACGAGCGGTTTGATGTTCTGAAATATAGCCTCAAATATCTTTAATTGGATAGGTTGTAGGGCTTCTAATTCATTATATACTAGGAGATATAGTTGTTTAAAGTTGACCCTTACTGATGAACTTCACACACTCTTTGGTTTTCTGTTCGTACACATTTCCCTTGTTATCTACGACCAATATACAACCTGTACATCCTTTAACCTATCATACAAACATCAAATAATCACTAAAAAAAATTTCGGGATGTATTAATTAAAGAACAAGTCTTTACTTGTAAGCAGGGATGTTCAATTCAGAGAGAACATATTCCCTTTCAAATGTCAATCACAATCCAGTCTTTATTTCCTGTCAACAATCAAGATCTATTTGAAGACTCGGGCAATCCTATATCTATATCTGTATTGAGTGATTTATCATCCAATGATCAACAAACCTATGAAGAATCTCAAAACACTATGACAGTGATAGACACTACAACTTTACAGTCTCCTCAATCAGTAAGCTCTCCTATAGCTGAACAAGTAGAAGTGGAGTCAATGTGCCATCCACATTCAATAAAACCTAAAAAAAGATCTTGCAGAGGGAGAAATCCTCCTATTTGGATGAAAGATTTTGTATCTCTCAACATATATCAAGATACACCTTATGCCTTAACAAGATACTTGTCCTGTGATAGAATTTCTCCAAAATATTAGGCATATATAGAGAATTCATCAGCTATAACAAAACCTACTAATTTCAAGGAGGCTGCACAAGACCCTAGATGGGTAGAAGCAATGAAGGTTGAGATTGAGGCTCTAGAGAACAGTCATACTTGGGATATTGTCACATTGCCAAAAGGGAAGAAGGCAGTAAGGTGCAAGTGAATTTATAAGATCAAATACAAGGCTAATGGAGAAATAGAAAGGTTCAAAGACAGGTTGGTGGCTAATGAGTACAGTCAACAGGAAGGAATAGATTACAAGGAAACATTCTCTCCTGTGGTAAAAATGAAAATTGTGAGAACTATTTTTGCACTTTCTGCTCTAAATCAATGGCATGCACACCAAATGGATGTTACAATGCCTTCCTACAAGAAGATATTTATGATGAAATTTACATGGAGCTTCCACAAGGATTTAATGGTCAGGGGGAGAATAAGGTATGTAGACTCATTAAATCCTTGTAGGGACTAAAACAAGCACCAAGGTAGTGGAATACCAAACTCATAGAGGCACTTTTCAAGGCTCAATTCAAACAGAGTCAGTTTGATCACTCTTTGTATATTAAGAATTCAGAAAAAGGTATGACTATAGTATTAGTCTATGTAGATGATATGCTAATAACAGGGAGTAATCTGGAATTGATTCAGGAAACAAAAGCTGAGCTACAACAGGCTTTCAAAATGAAGGACCTTGGAGAACTTAAATTCTTCCTTGGAATTGAGTTTGCTAGATCAAAGAAAGGTTTCTTGATGCATCAAAGGAAACATGTGCTAGAAATCATTTCAGAAATTGGTCTGTCAGCAACAAAACTAGTCTCAACCCCAACATACATCAATGTGAAATTAACTTCAAGACAGTATGATGATCATTTTAAGAAGACTGCTCAAGAAGCAGTAAGTGATCCTTGATCTTGGGCAGATTTATATGCCCAAGTGATACTCAAACGTATCATTTTCGCCTTGTTTGTTATGCAATGTGTATACATTTTCATGTAATTGGTAATAAAATGTGAATTTATACTAACCAACATGATTAGCATTGTTTTGTAGGTAAAATATGATTTTTAGGAGCTAAAATGCATGTTGGGACAATATCGGAGTTGGACTTGGATGCGAGCATGGAAAAGACATTGGAATGCGCAATGTAAAGGGGCTCCGCGATGGAGCCGTGCCACGCTACCATCGCGGAGGCACACTGCCTGGAGGGTGATTTAATTGGCAATTTCCAGTGAAGCCTCGCGACAGCTCCGTGGCACGGAGATAAGCCTCCGCGTTGGCCTCCGTGCCACGTTGAGGCTATATTCCCGGACCCTGGATTTCCAGTGAGGGTCCGCGTCCACGCCGTGTCACGGAGGCAGTGCTCCGCGTTGGCCTCCGTGACACGTTGCTTGTTATTCCCGGAAAAATTCCCAATAGTATAAATAGAACACTTAGGCTTATTTTTAATGAATTCAGACTTGGTGGAGCAAGGACGTGGGTTAGAGGTAGTTGAGGAACGAAAAAGCTAAGGGTTTTTCTCTCTTTCTTTCTTCTTTCAATCAATTGTTTGTATGATTAACACTTGTTTTAGGATGATTAATCCACAAATGAGTGACTAATTCTCTTCCTTGCTGAGGTTATGAACAATGGCGATGAATTTTGAGTATTGAATTGTATGGTTTTTCATCTTCTTGTTCTATGTTGTTCTATTAATTCTTGTTTCTACTGCATTAGTGTGTGGACGACATTAATGTACATCTAAAAAGTCCAAGTTCACTCGAGAGAGCAAGAAATTGGAAAGTTGTGAATTAATAGGGTATTGTTCTTAACTTGATTTGGGAAAATTGGGTTTTGATGTGCTTTCCTGATAGAAATATACTTGAAAGCCGTATTAGTCAATTTAGGAACCGGAATTGTATTGCTAGGTCATAAATTGCATTTGATCACAGAAATGTAGACGAATGGTTTATGATTCTAAAGTAAGATTAAATACGAGAGTTTTAATCTCTAGGCTAATGTTCTTGGCTAGCAACATGAAGAGAAGATTAACCAAATTATGATTATAATCAAGTTCATTACTTGTTCTTAACCTTGGCATGCTCATATCCATAGTTTAAATTCACAGTAAATATTTGTTAATAGTTTTAGTACATAATTTATAAACAAAAATTATTTAGCGTTTGGTTACGTTGTTGTCAGCATAATTAGAAGTAAAGCTAGAATATAGTATAGTTAAGAAGTTTTACTTATCCAGAGTCTCCTTGGTTCGATACTTGGCTTACTTAGCCACTTTATTACTTGTTTGACCACGTGCACTTGCGTGTCGGTTTTTAACCTATACCAAACCACCGAACAAGTTTTCGGCGCCGTTGCCGGGGAGACTAGGCAATTGGTGAAATTGTGTTAAGTGTAAATTTACTGTATTTTTGTTTTATTTTCTTAAGTGCTGACAACTTGGTCTTAGTGTTTGTTTTAATTCTTTTTCATTTTATTTTTTTTCTTTTTCGGACACCCTTATTGACATGACATCGTGGAATACAAATGGTATAAATGGTGGATACTCATATTTTAGCGAATCTTGTCTGAATTGCGGAGAACACCACTCGTGGCAACACTGTAACATGTGCAATATATGTGGTGGTCAAGACAGCCATTAGGATGGCTGTCCGAATGCATATTCCCCTCCCCCAAGCCCCTACTATGATCCTTCTGTTGTTTTTGCTGAATATAGGCATGCTGAAAATGAGGACTTGGGACGCCAAGCTCGAATAGAAGACATGCTGAAACAACTCCTGGAGCAATCAGAAGCAATGAAGGAGGCGATGGAGGTATTGAGAATTCAGCAAGAAGAGAATGCAGAGGCTCTAGAAAGGATGAGCATCAAATTCACGAAGATGATTGCTGAGGCTGAAGCTTGTGATAAATTGCAGGTAACAGTTTTAGCCGATATTCAAGAGGAAATACAAGCGAAAGACAAGGGTGAATTTTTGGATGAAGCCCAACAATTAGAATCTCTTGAGTGTCCCCGTGATGGGCTCACACTTATGGAAAATCCATTCATGGAAGAAGAGATAGAGTATCCCCCATTTGACCTTAATGGAGAGATAGATGTCGATGCTGAGAAGGTGTACACAAGTAAGGAGGTCAAGCACAAGGCAGTTTCAGAGTTGAGGTTTATTGGACCACACTCGAAGCATTTTTCGACATTAAGTTTGGTTGACAACATAGAAATAGAGTCTTTCAAGTTTATAGAGAAATGTCTAGAGGAGGACCAAGCCCCGCATATTCTGAAATTTGCTAACTCAGAGAGACAAAATGACTTCGCTTACATAAGGGCCAATAGGTTCAAAAGAAAACATCTACTGCTTGGTCCTTACAATTTTTCACCACCACCCCTGCAGCATAAGAGGAAATTAGAGAAGAAATTAGGGGTGAGGTTCATATCCTCAAGGTGGAGGAAAACGTGGTGAAACTTGGTACGTCGTGCCGCGACAGTAAACCAGCCGCTGCACGGGAGGCAACCCGTGAATTATTTTTTTTTCTCTTGCTTTTGTTTAGTAAAGTGTAAATAGTTTTTATTTTAATTTTTCTTTTTCTTGATTTAGTACAAATTTTTCGTTTTAGTTAGTATTTTTCATTTTAGTTAGTGAAATCTATTAATCTAACCAATTTTGTTTAGTAAGGTGATTTTCAGGTCAACCGGAGAAAAATATGCATGGAATCGGGAAGGAAAAGGCAAGGTATGAAAAAATGAATAAAATGAAGAGACAGTGCACTGGGGCGTTGGCTCCGTGTCACGGAGGAAGGGCTCCGCGTTACCCTCCGTGACACGTTGAGGTTAAATCTGAATTTAAAAAATTCCAGTGAGCCATCGCGTTGGCTCCGTGTCACGGAGGAGGGGCTCCGCGTTACCCTCCGTAACACGTTGCCCTATATTTAGTGCCAGGTCACACCGGGTTGCCGGGTGACCCGCGTGTTTTTCTTCATTTTAAACCCCAAAAAACCCCTTTTTTCCCTCATTTTCTCTCTTCTCCGCGACCAAACACCTAAGTTCCCTCTCCCAACCAACGTGCCACGCTACTAAGCAAACAATTTGTCAAGTTTCTTCGGTTATTCAACGTAAAGGTATGTTTTCCTCGTTTCTCTCAAGTTTTTGGCGATTTTAGTCGAATTTGAGCATGGGAGGTGAGATAAATCACCCTAATTAGCAATTGAGCATGAAATTGAATTATTCTTTGATTGATAAATGTTCGGAATGTTGTAATTAGCGTTTGAACTTGTCGATTGCGTGAATGATTCGAATTTGATTGTAAAATTGATTTCTAGGGCTGGGGTTGTTAAAATCGAATTGGGTAACTTGCTAAATTGGTGAATTATATGCCGGGGTGTGTTTGTGAATTGAGATAAGTCGTTGTAAATATTGTTTGAAGGTAATAGACGACGAATTCTCTGTTTTTGGGAAAAGGTGAAAATTATTCAAATTGGTTGGATTATTTGGATTCGTATGTATATAGAATTTTTGTCGTTGTTTTTGTTTGTTGTTTTCGTTGCTAAGTGCGATGGTTGAATTGCTAGTGATGGTAGGATTGGGATTAGCTGTATGAAGTCTGAGTAGTACGCTAAAAGTTATACTGTCGATTTTTTTTTTGTAAACGCACTAAGCAATAAATTGTATAGTTGTTTGTTTTTGGTGTAAATAAAGTGATCCTTGCTGTAGTATCGTAACCGTAGCTATGGACTAAGTGTGGGGTAAACTTAGTTTAACCCGACCTTAGCCGAAGCTAATATGCATTTAGCTTGACATTGTGCTTTTTTATTTATGTTGACAGGTACAATGGCTAGTAGGCAGGATAAGGGCAAAGGTGCTTCTACTTCAGGCACCGGGAGAAAACGAATGAGATTGGGCACTGCAGTCCCAGCAGCACCAGCTGTTCCGCGCGGCCAACGCCGCCAATACGGAACGAGGTGGGTGATCGATGAAGGGAAGAAGTGGTACGCTAAACATAAGGAGAGTAAATACTTCCCTGAGGAGCATATTGCACGGGAACCACTCGCACAGGAGTTCCCCCGTATTGTGCAGAGAATCGAGGCAGCTGGGCTCAGCTTCATATTTCAGGAGCCCAAGGAGTGCAATCTACACTTAGTCCGGGAGTTCTATGCAAATTGGAACCCGGCTATCAGAAGCCACACAATAAAAATCAGAGGGCAGATTGTCACTTTGGAACCCCAGAAATTAAATGCCATCATTGGAGCGCGGGACACAGACGCCCACGTTCTCCGCCAGCTGAACATCACCCCACCATACGCTGATATCAGACGCACCTTGTGTGGGGCTTGGTCCAAAGCCCGATGGAGTAGACATAAGGAGAGGGGTTACCACCAGACTCTGCCTTATTCGCAGATGAACAGGGAGGCCAGAATATGGCTGAAAATAGTGTGTTCGTGCTTAATCCCGGGGGTTCACATGACGGATATGACCCGGGACCGTGTCTGCCTGGTGTATGCCCTTATGAAAGGGCTGGAGATTAATGTTGGGGCGGTTATCATATCCGCCATGAAGAGAGCCCGACTACACCAGGGCCACAAATATGGGTTCGGCGGACTCATCACCACCTTTCTCCGGGGCCTCGACGTTGAGGAAGAGGCTTTGGACTACATCCCGCAGTTAGAGCAGAGGGCCCTTCATGTGACAAAAACTAAGGCCCCCGACACCACACACGGGCCAGTGCTGACACTGGGCGAGCGACATGCTCGTGACGATCAGTACATGGCTCGGATGTTTGGTATGCAAATGCTTCAGCTCCGGATTGGTGGGAGACCAGCCACGGAGGATGAATTATGGCAGTTGGAGCTGGATTACCCATTTGGCGAGAACGCCAGAGCTTTGTGCCGAGTGGGACCAGCCTTCGTTGAGCCCACTGACGATGATGTCCCCACAGATGAGGAGACACGTCGGGAGGACTCCGATGTGGAGTCCGATGACGACGAGTGAGGAGACTCGGACATGGGCGACGAGGCAGCAGCACCAGATGAAGAAGTCGAATATTTCGACTGATCAGGGAGTTCCACCACCCGAAATTTTTGTGAACACTGGGGACAGTGTTCGATTTAAGTGTGGGGTGGGGAGTAGCTAGGTGCTGGGACCTGGGCTAATCTGCTGTATGTTCTTTCTTTGTTTTGCATGTATGTTTTTATGTTTCCCTGTGGTTGTGAACTGATTTGTGTTGTATCTGTATATATTTTTGTGGTAAATGATGTGTGTTGTGAAAGGTTGTGGTTGCCAGTACAAATTTTGTAAATTTTGTAAATATTTTTTTCTCTATCGAAATGATCGATGTTTTGCAAATTTTTTTTTCAATTTTTATTTTTGGGTTTCTCGGAGTTTGTTTTCGGTTCTTTTACCGAGAATAGTCCCATTGAACCGATTTCATAGTTAGTGACCGTTCCCTATGATGGATGGATGACGACCGTCTTAAGGGAAATGTAGTCGGTAGGAGTAGTGATTTTAATTAGTTTTTGGTTTTTTTCTTTCTTTGGTGGATTGCATCACTGAACCTGTAGTTACTATATGGTTGTGAAATTATGGTTGCTTGTTGTAACTGATGTTCAAAATGTAAAAGTGATTCGTTTGAAAGCATGTAATTTTGTGAATATGTTGAGTTACCTTGGCTATAGAATTCGATTCGGTGTGATTGAGGCTTAATTTTTGAATTCATGTAATTGGCTAACTAAAGAATCTGTGAATGCATCTTGAATCGAGCATGTGCATGAAGTGTGAAGTGAGGTATTGTTATTCCATGCTATTGTGAAGTGTCTAGAACTTGCCTGGTGTGTGTACAAAATGAAATGAAGGAGGTGTAGTGTTAGAAAGGATGTAGGAATTTCTTTGTTTTTAACCGAGAGTTTCTATTTTTTTTCTTGTCATACTCTCATTTTTATGTGACTGTATACCCTAGTCAGCCCGTTGAGCCTTTAGCCGATTATTTCTTTCTTTTGTCCAAAAATGTATAAACTAAGCTTTATTCTTTCTTTTCATGAGCCGTAAAGTCTATACAAAACTCTTAAGCGCTTAAGAAGAAAAGAAAATTTTTTTCCAAAGTGTCAAAGAGTGAGAAGGGTGAAAAGAAAAAGAAAAGCAGAGTGAGGAAAGAAAAGAAAAAGGTGGAGGGTGCACTCATCATAATTAAATGATATTGAGGGTACATGAAAACCCTTTGTATTGTGTCAAGTGTGTTGGATGAAATGGGCAGTACGAAAGTAAACTAGCATGAAGGGGATGATGGAAAAAAGAAGAGAGAGAAACAATGTCCATGAGTCGATGGGAATGTGTTGAAAAGGCGCTTAAGGATGCTAGTGACTATTATTGGCTAATCCAATATATACTAGTTCCATAGCTTCCATTACAACCCATTAAAGTCCTACTTGATCTTACATCGCATTTCCTTATATTAGTGGAGTAATACACTAAGGGCAAGCCTATGGGTCCTGACATGATGCATGTGAATTCTTTCGGGAGAGAGAGTGAAATTAATTTCTACATGCCCCTACTTGAATGATTGTGTGTCGCATGAACATAAAGGGGAAGATTCTCTTGAGTTGTGAGGGCACATGCTTGATGAAAGATTGATTTCGTGTCGGATATCTTGATTAGCTGATTCGCATGAGTTTGCCGATATCGAGGGTCGATTCTTAAAGTCTAGGATGTCTTGATGTATTAAAGGTCATTGCATTGTTAAGACCATGCATGTTTTCTTGATGATTTGCAAAAATTGAATGATCGGTATGACCGTAGCGTAAATTGTCGCACCATAGTAGCGAAGGTTGGGATTTAATTTGCATGAGTTGTGTATGTGTTGTTCGAGGACGAACAAGGATTTAAGTGTGGGGTAAGTGATCTTGGGCAGATTTATATGCCCATGTGATACTCAAACGTATCATTTTCGCCTTGTTTGTTATGCAATGTGTATACATTTTCATGTAATTGGTAATAAAATGTGAATTTATACTAACCAACATGATTAGCATTGTTTTGTAGGTAAAATATGATTTTTAGGAGCTAAAATGCATGTTGGGACAATATCGGAGTTGGACTTGGATGCGAGCATGGAAAAGACATTGGAATGCGCAATGTAAAGGGGCTCCGCGATGGAGCCGTGCCACTCTACCATCGCGGAGGCACACTGCCTGGAGGGTGATTTAATTGGCAATTTCCAGTGAAGCCTCGCGACAGCTCCGTGGCACGGAGATAAGCCTCCGCGTTGGCCTCCGTGCCACGTTGAGGCTATATTCCCGGACCCTAGATTTCCAGTGAGGGTCCGCGTCCACGCCGTGTCACGGAGGCAGTGCTCCGCGTTGGCCTCCGTGACACGTTGCTTGTTATTCCGGGAAAAATTCCCAATAGTATAAATAGAACACTTAGGCTTATTTTTAATGAATTCAGACTTGGTGGAGCAAGGACGTGGGTTAGAGGCAGTTGAGGAACGAAAAAGCTAAGGGTTTTTCTCTCTTTCTTTCTTTCTTCTTTCAATCAATTGTTTGTATGATTAACACTTGTTTTAGGATGATTAATCCACAAATGAGTGGCTAATTCTCTTCCTTGCTGAGGTTATGAACAATGGCGATGAATTTTGAGTATTGAATTGTATGATTTTTCATCTTCTTCTTCTATGTTGTTCTATTAATTCTTGTTTCTACTGCATTAGTGTGTGGCCGACATTAATGTACATCTAAAAAGTCCAAGTTCACTCGAGAGAGCAAGAAATTGGAAAGTTGTGAATTAATAGGGTATTGTTCTTAACTTGATTTGGGAAAATTGGGTTTTGATGTGCTTTCCTGATAGAAATATACTTGAAAGCCGTATTAGTCAATTTAGGAACCGGAATTGTATTACTAGGTCATAAATTGCATTTGATCACAAAAATGTAGATGAATGGTTTATGATTCTAAAGTGAGATTAAATGCGAGAGTTTTAATCTCTAGGCTAATGTTCTTGGCTAGCAACATGAAGAGAAGATTAACCAAATTATGATTATAATCAAGTTCATTACTTGTTCTTAACCTTGGCATGCTCATATCCATAGTTTAAATTCACAGTAAATATTTGTTAATAGTTTTAGTACATAATTTATAAACAAAAATTATTTAGCGTTTGGTTACGTTGTTGTCAGCATAATTAGAAGTAAAGCTAGAATATAGTATAGTTAAGCAGTTTTACTTATCCAGAGTCTCCTTGGTTCGATACTTGGCTTACTTAGCCACTTTATTACTTGTTTGACCACGTGCACTTGCGTGTCGGTTTTTAACCTATACCAAACCACCGAACAATCCTCCAACAAGTCAAGAAGCGTATCAAAGACTTATAGGAAAACTACTCTATGTAACAGTTACTAGGCCTGACATTTCATTTAGGGTGCAAACTCTCAGCCTATTCTTACAAGAACCAAAACAATCTCACATGGATGCAACACTAAGGATTGTGAGGTATTTGAAGAATCAACCAGGAAAATGAGTATTACTTTCCAGAAAAGCTAATAAGGCTATAACAACATACTGTGATGCAAATTGGGCTTCTTGCCCTGTTACCAGAAGATCAGTAACTAGATACTTCATCAAACTAGGAGAATCATTGATCACCTGGAAATCAAAAAAACAAACCACTATTTCTAGGAGTTCTGTAGAATCTGAGTATAGAAGTATGGCAACAGTTGTTTCAAAAATCATTTGGTTACTTGGTTTATTCAAGGAACTAAGAATTGAAGTCAAGAATTCTGCCAACATCTTCAGTGACAGTAAAGATGCTATTCAAATAGTAGCAAATCCTGTCTACTATGAAAGAACTAAATATATAGAGATTGATTGTCACTTCATAAGGAAAAAAATAATGCAAGGAATAGTGACAACCACATATGTTTCAACTCAAGATCAGTTGGCTGATATTCTTACTAAAGGACTCACAAAAGTTCAGCATGAATATATAAGCTCCAAGCTATGTATGTTGAATATATTTGCAGTACCTAATACCTAGCTTGAGGGGGAGAGTATAAGTATGAAATGCTGAAATGTTTTTGAACGAAAGGGAAGGTAGTTAGACTCTTCAACGAGTTAGTTAGAGGAGCCTACTTTCCTAAAAGTAGTTAAGAAGTTGGTTATGCAACTAACTTCCAATTGAGCTGTTAAGTTCTAGAAACTAAGTGAGATTAGCATTATTCAACTATGCATATATGTGTAGATACTAGAGTATCAAACACATTGAAAAATACTACAATCAATAAGAGAAGATCATCAAGTTCTCTCTATTCATCTTCCTCTCTTCCTTCTCTATTCTGTTCTTTCTTTCTTGTTCTCTTCTTTCAATCTCTTACTTTCTCTTTGTTTCATGTATAATTCGAAGGGCTATATTGCTCAGATTATGACAGAACACAAAATAAAATTTTCCAGATCATGGTTCAAAGGTAGTGCAATATACGGTGTTATGAAAACCTTAAGTGAAGAAGCATAAATAAACTTTAATTTCCAAAATGTCAGTTCAAGAAAGTAACATGTGAACCTCTCATTATATTTGTATGGCTTGTAGATAATACCTTGTCTCTAACGATTAATACAACATCTTGTCTCGCAAAATTCTCAGTCTCACTGACCCAAAAATAGAAGCGAGCATTGGGGAATCTAAACTGTGACCAAATTAAAAAATAAAATGAAAAAATTTTCTATTGCCAATCCTTCCACAACTCAAATCATAAAATTTTAAGGTAGAATACCTAATTATTACTAAAGTTGGTACTTGTTATTCAGTATACACATAAATTATTAGTAGTACTGATTATTTTTGAGAACATTACACTTTATGTTCAATGGAAAAAATATTCACACGCTTTAACTATATTTTGAGTTTGTTATCCAATTTAGTTCATAGTTGTGTATAAACATCTTTTATACATTATTATAAATTTTTATATATCGTTGATACATTATGTATTATGCTTTCTCCCCAAATATAATATTATATACTATTGTATAAATTTAAAATATGACACTTAAAACAATATTTTATGTTGAAGTGTCTAAAGTTTGAGCTAGCAAAAAAATAAATAAATATAAAATCAATTTGGTGAAAACATACGCCAACTTGATTAATTGTGTTTGCTAGACTATATCTAATTAATGATTTGTGAGCTACACAAAATGCAGCTAATCAGTAATATTCTAATTCTGCTTCATAGTAATCTTCATTCTGTATTGATTTTTCTGATCTTGAATTTCGGGTTTGGAATTTGGGTCTTTGTTCATGTTGAGTTCATCAAAGTGGTGTGCTTGTAATCGTTATTCACATTCAATTTTGATGTCTCTATACCCTATCTATTTTTACTGAACTTCTATTTTACTTTAAAATAATTTTTACATTTTAACATAACCATAAACTATTTTTACCTTTTATATAATTATTTTATTATTTAATATTATATTTTATTAGTTACATATTTTATTATTATTTCTATTACTTATATGTTAAGTAGAACCTCATTTTCTCATAATTTACAAGTGGATTTATCATTTCTATCTTTATTTAAATAGCTTAGAGTAATTTTATCATATCATAAATATTACTTTTTTTGTTATCTTTATTATTATCACGATCGAAAATCTCATTAGGTCATGAGGGCACTCACCATTTTCTATAAGAGAACCTTATTTGTTTACAAATTATTTAAGACAAATAGAACACAAAAGGATTATTAAAGAGTCTAAATTCTCTATTCTCTCTCCTCATGCATAACCTAATTTAAGCTCGCTGGAATCTTAACACTATGGCCTCTACAGCCACTGGCCAGTCCCATTTGGTAGTTGGCCAACACCTTTTGACATATACTTCAACCCCCGTTATTCCTCAACCCTTGAATCTTATTTCAATCCCAATATTTATGTGAATTTATTCAAACCCCAAACTCTGAACAAAACTGCCCAAAAAGATGTAGCCTTTATTCCAATGAAACCAATCAAGGTGTTGGATTGAGAACCCTATATCAAATGAACAGAGGCGAAAGTGGAACTCATGGACATTATTGAAAACCTAAATCATGTTATAGTTGGTAAGTTTTCATATGAATGACCGAAACTTGAAGAACTGAGGACTGCTATACTGGCCCAATGCAATTTTAAAGGTGATTGTCAAATAGGTTTCTTTGATGGTTGACATGTACTGATTAGATTATCATTGAAGGAAGGGTATATTAATCTAACATTGAAGGTTGCATATTTCTTAAAATAAAAGGATGGAAGTTCTTATTAGATAACACCCTTGATTTATGATTCTAAATTCAAGGTGGAAGAAGAAAGATCGAAGGCTATGACGTGGATTTGTTTTCCAAATCTACTACCTACTTTCTAAATGAAGGAATCACTTTTCTCTCTGGCTATAGTAGTGGGAACTTCTGTTCATCTAGATATGGTTACAATCAGTAAAACAACAGCCATCTATGCAAAGGTCAAAGTGCTAGTTGACCTTATAACTAATCTATTGGATCATGTTAGGATGGACATTGAGGATGAAAAATTAGGAGCAATAAGAATTGTTAAGTTGAATATACAATATGAATATCTTCCTAAATATTGTAGTGAATGAAAACTACACGAACATGATCTTATGAGTTTAAAAGTCATGCATTAAACTAGAAGAAACCAAAGAAAGCCAAAGAGACAAATAATTCAAAGGTTAATAGATAGTTTGGTCTTAACATAGTTTTTGTGGATTCGACCCCAACTCCAAGTTGGGTTCTATATTTTCTTCGACCATCTTACACTATCATTAATTGGAGTGTATTTTAGCGGCTTGTAAAATTTTATGGCGACATTAGCGTCTTATAAAATTTTATGGCGACATTTCCAGGGACTACGACATGAGCTCTATCTAGCACTATCAGTTTGGTTTGTTTTCTTAGACCTATTCTTTCTCTCTTTCTTTATTTTTGCTGTTTGGTACTGGATCATGGCTCTCCCGCTAGGAGATTTAGAGAATGTATTCGCGGATGTCAATGATGAGGTTGACTACTCAAGCACCATCATTCTCCCTAGAGTGAATGCTCGTTTTTCAAGATCGACGATAACATATACACTATGCTCAAGGTGGTAGGGCAGTTCCACAACTCTACCGATAATGACCCTCATCAATATTTGAAGAATTTCTTGGAGGTATGCAACCTCCATAAGAAGAATAATATTTCCAATGATTTCATTTGACTTAAGGTATTCAAATACTCTTTGACCGGGGAAGAGAGAGAATGGTTTCACAGGCTACCTCCAAATTCAATCCATACATGGAAAGAGCTTGTGAATGTCTTCCTAAGAATGTGGTTCGCGCATAGAAAGAAGGTGGAGCAACAAGATAAGATCTTCTACTTTCGACAGCTCTCTAGGAGCAATTGTTTGAGGCTTGAGAAAGGTACAAGCAATATATACTTCAGGCGCCCAACCACGAGTTCCTCGAGCATATTTTTCTTGAGAAGTTCTATACAGGTTTGGACCCGTTGAAGCAGTTTGCTGCAAACAATGCCACTAGAGGAAGCTTCATGGACAAGATCTTTAATCAGATATCAAAGCACAACCATGCATGGCATGGAGGAGATCAAAGTGTAGGGCTAAATGTAGTACTCCTTCATTGTCTCACTTGATGAAGGAGAACTAGGATTGTGATCAAATGATTGCCACCATGGCCACCAAGATAGCCTAACTTACCAAAAAGTTGGCCTAAGGTGAGGTCAAAAAGGTACATGTAGTTGAAGAGGCTGTGAATGGTGCTCAATATGGGCATGGATGCCCGTCTCCTCCATATCAATATCAGCCATTCCAAGAGCCACCTCATAATGCAAGATAAAGACAACAACTGTGCTGGTAACTCATTCGGTGGCTATAGACGGCATTACCAACAAGGTCACCAACCTTCACCATATCAGGGGCAATGGAGACCTCAACTATAAGGTTAAGGTCAATACTACTTGAGTATTGATTATGGTGGCCCAAATTAGGGTTGGCACAGTGGTGGGAACTATCAAAACCGAAGCCCAGCTTCTTATGTTTCGTCGAGAGGTACCTCTTCTAACTCTCAAAATTAGAGGGAGGGTCCCTATTAAGATCATGGAGGCTCAAAACTTAAGGAAATATTGGAGAAAGTGCTTGCTAACTAAGAGAGATCAGAAGTCTGCCTAAAGAACCTTATGGAAATGTAGGTTCTCACATAGTATCCATACAGAAGCTAGAATAGCAAGTACCAAATCTTTCATACGACCAAATTATCAAGAAAAAAGGCCATCTTCCTAGTGACACCGTGGATAGTCAGAAAGGACATATGGGTCCTGCCAATGCTCTATGTGTGGCCATTTTCATGAGGAGTGGAAAAATTATGCAGCCTGTGGGTGTTGAGGCCGTGGATGGTGTCACACATAGAGTCTAGAGCCTGGATGTGGCCGACACTCAAATCACCTAGTGATCCAAGTGAAATCTTAGTCTGGCTTACTGCTAACTGAGAATACAATAAAGTAATGTGGAAGTAATGACTTCATTGGGCTAAGTAAAATAAACTAAGATTTTTTAACTGCAACTGAATAGAATGTTGTAAAGTAATATTATTGACTCAACTCTAACTCTATCCATAAAGCTTTTATAACTAAAGAATAGGTTCGGGGACATAACTCCCATGGCTATCTCAAGCTCTATAAAAAAACTAACTTAATACGACTAGGACTCTTGAATGTAGGAGGCCTCACTAATGCTGGACAAATGAGATCCTAAAAGAGTGTCTGCTGCTGATCTTATCTACCTGAATCTGCATCATGATAAGATGCAGTTCCAAAGGGTATTAGTACGTGGAATGTACAGTATGTAATACAGTTGAATGAAACAACAATTAAGCAAGAATGTCTAAACTAAAAGAAATAAACTGATTGAAATATCTAACTGAATCTGAAGCTCTAAATGATGCATAGAACACAATATGGTCAATATGTAAACTAGTTTATGAAATAAAACTCACATAATAAAAAAAATCTGACAATACATGTGTAAGATATAACATTATCTTGGGGAGTTTCTCATAAATGACACCATCATGAATAAGCACATAATGACCAACTATCACGCTCAAGTTGGCAGAGCCACTCAAAGCCTTTCCAGGGCAGAGAATGATAACTAAATTATGGATCCATAACTGAAGTCCTTACCATGGACTTAACTAAGGAGTCACCCGAATCAACGACATGATCCTAACCTATGGTAGCTACATAGTTCTGGGACTTACGAGTTATCTGAACTCTTCACCCAACTCGATGCTAAATAATTCTCCCAAAACTATGCTCATATAATTATGCCTATCTGAGGTAACTAAAAACATCTTTTGTAAAGCACTTTAACTATAGATATGATTGATGTTTTAAAATCTCTATTGAGCCTTGGTCAAAACTTTGCTTGAAACGTGTGAGCTTCTATGCTCAAAACTCTTGATTTTCAAAATAAGACTTTAGCTATTGAAAATCAAGATGAAAATCATACTTTTCTTTCTGAAAAACTTTTTATGAAAACTTTCTTAAAAATCTGCTCAACTTTATGAAAACAATGCAATTAACTCAAATTACAATGCTTTTAAAATTATGACTTTTATGCAATTGGGTTCATGAAATAAGAGACATGAACAATCAATAATCAACAAGAGAGAAATGATAAACAACCAAGAGAATAAAGTTATAATCAATGATCAAGAGATACAATATATACAACTCAACATGTAGAATTCATCGATGAACAATTCAATAGATAGGAAAGAAGAAAATTCAAGAATTTATCCAAAAACTCTAGCTTTAATCTCAATGAACTTTTAACATAGATATAAGGCATGAGGAAGGATAGAAATCCTTACTTAGGTTAGCCTTACATACCTGGAAAGATGAATTTAGACTCAAGCTTGAAGAACCTTAGGTTGAGGATGATAAATTCCTAGCTTGCTTGATGAACTTGAGTGCTAATGATCTTGAATTTTATGTTGCAATGGAAGGGGATAAGATTTTATACTAATTAAACCCTTAAATATACCCTTTAATAATCCTAAAACATTTTGGATTAGGTGCTAAAAATATAGAAAGTTACTAAAATACGTTGAGGAACTCACTTGGAAATTTTACCCTTCCAGTGATGACGAGTCATCATACCACTCGTGGTAACTGACCACGACTCATGGTGACCACTCGTGGTCACTAGAGTCTGGTTGGTCATTCTTTGGTCTCTTCACCATGGCTCCATCCCACAACCCATCGAGTGATGTCATGTGTCGTACTGTGACTCATGGTCACTAACGCTGCCTTGAACCTTCTTTGAATTTCGCACCATGGGTCATCATCATGAGTAATTACATGATGTGATGATTCATTATGTGGCTCATTGGATCAGGGTCTAGAAACTTAGTTGTTCACCACGGGTCATGTCACTATTTGTGACATCTCATCATGAGTCGTGGTGTGACTCGTCTTGTGGAATTTTGTCACTTTTCTGCTAGTTTCTACCTCAAGTCTAGGGTTTAATCTTAGGACTTTTGAGGGTCATTACATTATCTCCCCCTTGGGATCATTCTTCCTCAAATAAAGACTGAATTGGACTGATAGGTGATCTAACTGGGAGTAATTAAACTGAACTTAACTGAATCCACAGAATGTGCAATCGTACTAAGGACTTCAACAACAACTAATGGGACATGAAACTGATAAGAGTACTATGAGAGGGGACTGTTACCTCAAGTTGATTCTGAACTAGGAGGGAAATGTTTACACCATAAGGTTTAACAAAGCTTAGACTTAGTTTGTCAAGAATATTCAGAAACATAAAGATAGCAGACAGACATTTTGTTATTCCATAGCTACTCAAGTGAATATCACAAGATAAGGATACTTGGCCATCATATCTGCTTCAGCTTCCATGTAGCTTCCTCAACTAGCTGATTCCTTCACATAAGCGACTTCCTTGTTCCTCAACTTACATACCCGTCACTTTAGAATCTCAATTGGAACTTCCTTATATGAAAGGTTGTCATTAAATACTACACTCTTCATAGGGACGATGAATGAGGGGTGTTCCATACACTTTTTGAGCATGTAGTTATGGAAAACTAGATTGACTGATGCTAGTTCGGCTAGCAGCTCTAACTCATAAGCTATCTAGCCAACTCTCCTCGAAATCTGACATGGACCAATATAGCGGGAAATAATCTTTCCTTTCTTCCCACATCTCATGACACCTTTCACGGGTGAAACCTTAAAGTAAACCCAATCACTCCCTCATACTCTAAGTCTTTATGCCTCATATCAGTATAAGACTTTTGGCAACTCTGTGCAGTCTTCAACCTTTCTTGAATGATCTTAACCTTCTCCATGGCTTGTTTCACTAATTCTGGCCCTATCAACTCTGCTTTATAAACTTTAAACCAACCAATCAGAGATATACACCTCCACCCTTAAAGAGCCTCATAAGGAGCCATCTATGTTCTGGAGTGATAACTGTTATTATATGCAAATTCAATAAGAGGTAAATGGTCATCCTAATTTTCTTTGAAATCAATAACACATGCTCTCAACATATCCTCCAATGTCTGAATAGTTCGCTCTGCCTGACCATTTGTCTATAGATGAAAAGCTATACTAAGATTCACCTTTGAACTCAAAACTCTCCGAATGACTTTCAAATTGAGCATTAAATTGTGTCCGATATGAAAGATAATGGGACTCCATGAAGTCTGATTATCTCACGGATATACAATCTAGCAAAGTCCTCGACTAAATCCATAGTCTTAACTGGTAAGAAATGAGATGACTTGGTCATTCATCAACAATCACCTAAATAGAGTCATATTGCCTACGTCACTTCGGTAGATCGGTGATAAAGTCTATATTGATCATCTCCTATTTCCACTCGAGGATGGTTATATTCTGAGCCACACTACATGGCCTTTGGTGCTTAATCTTAACATGTTGACAATTCAGGTATCTAGCTATAAAGTCTGCAATGTCTCTCTTCATACCATTCCACCAATAGACTTCCCTTAAGTCATGGTACATCTTATTGGAACCTGGGGGAATAGAATACCTAGAGCTGTGTGCTTCTGCCATGATCATATCCTTGAGACCATCTACATTCTGGACACATAGCCTTCCTTGATACCTCAGGACACCATCTCCCCCTTGTGTTAAAACCAACACCTTCTTTTTGTGGACATCTTCCTTTAACTGAAGTAAGAGGGGATCTCTTTCCTACTTTTCCTTCACTTCTACCACTAGAGATGATTCGACCCTATTTTGAACAAGCACACTACCTTTTTTGGAGTCTAGAAGGTGAACTCCCAAGTGTGAGAGCCTATGCACATCCTTAACTAACTCTCTCTTCTTCTCCTCTACACGAGCTATACTTTCCATAGATAGCCTTGTAAGAGCATCAACAACTACGTTAACCTTACCTGGATGGTAAAGAATACTCATATCATAATCCTTGAGCAACTCAAGCCACCTCCTCTATCTGAGATTCAACTCCTTTTGGTTGAACACATATTGCAGGCTCTTATGGTCTGTGAATATATCAACATGCGCACCATAGAGGTAATGATGTCAAATCTTCAATGAAAATATTATTACTGCTAGTGCGAGGTCATGAGTTAGATAGTTCTTCTCATGGACCTTAAGCTATCTAGAGGAATTAACTATAACCTTACTATTCTAGATGAATACACAACTAATGTCTACCCGGATGCATCACAATATACAACAAAACTATTTGTACCCTCTAGTAGGGTCAACACTGGAGCAGTAATCAAACGAGTCTTCCATTCCTGAAATGTTTTCTCGTAAGTTTCATACCATTGAAATTTGACCTTCTTCTAAGTCAACTTAGTCAACAGAGCAACAATAGTCGAGAAATCTTCTACAAATCTCCTGTAGTAACTAGCTAAACCCAACAAACTCATGATATCATCTAGGGTTGTAGGTTTGGGCCAATTCTTTATGGCCTCACTAGAGACTACATGGACTAAGAAAGCCATTGACTTCAGCAAAAATTCACAATTAGAGAACTTGGCAAATAACTCCTTATCCTTAAGTGTCCGCAAGACTATTCTAAGATGACTAGCATGCTCCTCCCCACTCTTGGAATAAACCAAGATGTCATCAATGAATACAATAACAAACATGTCCAAATACGACTAAAACAGTTTGTTCATGAGGTCTGTTAATGCTGCAGGAGTTTTAGTCAAACCAAAGGACATAACAACAAACTCGAAATGACCATATTGGGTTCTAAAAGCTATCTTGGGAATATAGCACTCTCTAACATTTAACCAATGATACCCCAATTTGAGGTCTATCTTTGAAAAACAAGTGGCATCCTGAAGCTAGTCGAACAAATCATTGATTCTAGCAAGATAATACCTATTATTGATGGTGGCTTTGTTTAAATGCCGATAATTAATACACATCCTAAGAGTACCATCCTTCTTATGCACAAAGAGAACTAGAGCATCCCAATGTAAAGTATTGGGGCGAATGAAATCCTTATCAAGAAGATCTTTTAATCACTCTTTTAACCTTTTTAACTCGGCTGGAGCCATTCTATATGGTTAAATAGAGATAGACTGAGTATTAGGAAGAACATTAATCCCAAAATCTATCTCCTATCTGGAGGGACTCCAAGAAGATCATCTGGAAAGGCCTCTAGAAACTCATTGACAACCAGAACTAACTGGAGGGATGGTGTCTCAGCATTACCATCTTTCACTCTCACAAAATGGTAGGAACACCCCTTAGAGATTAACTTTCTAGCCTTAAGGTATGAGATGAAACGATCCTTAAGCATAATAGGACTACCTTCCCAAACTAAAACTGACTCATTTGGAAACCAAAACTCTACTACTCGGGTCTTATAATTTACTATGGCATAAAAGGAATACAACCAATCCATGCCTAACTCTACTGGGTCAGCTGTGGTATCTTTATGTTGGATTGAAAATGTACAATCTTTATAGGTTCTCTTAGCTAAGACTGACTCATCGATCGAAGAAGAAACACTAAAGAGATCTAAGAGTTGTTCCTAGGAGATCCCAAACTTTTTGGCTACATAAGGAGTCATAAAAGATAAAGTACCACCTAGATCAAGTAAAGTATATACATCAATAGATAAGATTTTTAACATACAGGTGAAAACATTTGGGGAGTCCTCTTGATTCTGGCGACTAGACATAGCACACAGACGGTTCTGACCTTCGCCTATCCCTAAATGGTGCCCTTTTGGGTTACTCTGGCTGTTGAGAAAATAATCTGAGCTCTGCTACCCCCATTACCTGTGCGAGATGGATAATCTCTCAAATAATAGCCCTTCTAGCTGCATCCATAGCATCCATCTCTACCCGAAAAACATTCACCTAAGTGGGCCTTGACGCATTTGCTACATGGTGGGTGTCGAGGGCTTCCTTGAACTGCATTACTCTGTGTCTGAGATCTCTAATCATTCCTATTACCTATGACAGAAGTATTAGCAGCTGATTGTACAGGTCTAGAGGACCTCTTTTTAATGAAGGACATGTTTTCATATAACATCCCAAAAGTCCCTAAGATCAAACCCGAGGGTTGAATTGGAAAAAATAGAAAAATTTGCACTAGGTCATAGAACGAGTTGTTGAGTGACTCGTTATGTCACCTGACGGGTCATCAAGTGTCTCATTGTGTGTACATAAGTTGGAGAATATGTTACCTTTAGGAAGACTAGACGGATGAGGTGATGAGTTGTCAAGAATTCCCATGAGTCGTTGTGTGACCCATTAAGTGTGCAATTGGGGTGAAAATGTTGAACTCCAGTGTTCAGGATGGATTAAGGGAGGAGTCATCGTGTCCCCTAATGACTCATTAAGTTACCCATTGGGTGAGATAGGTTAGAGAATGTGAAGAAGTTTCCAGTGGAAACGGGTCAAGGAACAACCTATCAAGTCCCCTAATGAGTCGTTAGGTTGATCATTGGGTCTGGCAGTATATATGTTTTTGTCGAATCATTAAGGGTGTTTTCATAATTTCTAAGCTCCTAACTCCTAAGATGCATCATTTTAAGCTTCCTAAAGAGTATTTTAAGAGGGTTTAACCTAGCCTAAGTCATTACTCTCTCTTTCATGCTTTGAATTGAAATCCTCCTCCAAGTTGAAGCTATGATTCCTCATCAATTTCACTCTCAATTCTCTTGGTCTTTTAATACCAGCTTAGAAATCAGCTTACCCAAGTATGCAGGGCCTTGAATTGGGGATTTCTTCCACTCTTATGCCCAAATCTTTCCTATAATTCATGAACTCAAGTCTCTAATTAAGTGTATTGATTTCTAGAGTTTTTACCCATTTTTGTGAAATATCTATGCTATATCTATAGGTCCAATCCCCTCATGTTTTAATGATGAATTCAAGTCTCTAATTAAGTGTGTTGATTTCTAGGGTTTTTACCCAATTCTATGAAATATCTATTCTATATCTATGGGCCCAATCTGCTCATGTTTTACTAAATGATTTAAGACTAAATGGAAGATTTTACACTCAATTTGATTACCAATTCGTGAATTTTAAGTTATTAGAAATTATGCCCTATTATGCATGTTTTTATGAAATTCAAGCTTATGATTCCATGATTTCTAGCATAATGAGTTATCTAGCATGCATGAATGTTTATGTATTATTAATTCGTGATTCTATAATTTTGAACTATGAAGTCTATTTCAAGTATGTATGATGTCATGATTTGGGCAAGCCCATGTATGTTAAGTATGTTTATCATTAATTTGGACAAGGCCTACAAGATCAATTTTGAAGAGATATTTTGAGTCAAGACTCCCCAATTATTCAGATTTAAACTATTTTCTGACAATATGATTATATGAGCAATATACATGTTTTGGGATTACTGTATAGTATCGAGTAGGCCAGGGATTCTTAGGAACCCGATCTCTGAATTATGCGCCAACGTAGGATATATTATTGGGACCTCTCAAGAGAGTGCTTCCACCGCCCGAAGGCACACCATGATATCACACCTCATTCGTCCTTTCCCCTGGCAAGGCTTAGAATGACTCTCCTCCACGTGGGCAAGACGTGGGATTATCATGTGCTCATATATGGTGGTTGTCAGTTATGATGAGTCTCCCATTGTTCCTCATGATTTATGTTACTCATGTTCATGACGTATGATATTATGTTTTATAGCATATTTTACTCAACAATCAGTTTATGAGCTTTCACTTATGATTTCAAGTACGACAAGTCATATAATTTATATTTCTAAATCTTGGGTCATTATGTACAGTTTATGATGAACAACTTATGATTATGCATATCTCATATATATGGCTTTTATCATGAAATCCTTACTCTCATGATCTATCTTGATTTATATTTATGATTTCAACTAACACTTTACTAGCATGTTTTACTTACCTTACATACTCAGTACATTCCAAGTACTGAGCATATACTCTATGCTATATCATTTTGTGATATAGGTTCGGGCGATCAGACTTAGTTGCGCCATCAGTCCCGCTCCTATATCAGTCTAGTTTATTCCCTATTGGATGTGTCCTCATCTTTGTTCACTCCCAATTACACGCAAGTGCACGTGGTCGTACAAGTAATAAAGTGGCTTTATTTCAAGCCAGGTATCGAACCCACAGGGACTGTAATGTGACAGTAATTTTTCTTTAAGTATTTAGTATACACAATTCTTTATACTAGCAGACAAACAGAATAAATGGTGAATTTTCAATAATACTAGTTAATGTAACTTTAAGTAAAAAGATTGTAAATTATAATCTGAACAATAACACAAACAAGCTAAGGTTAAGGCAAAACATATAGATATGTAATTTACTGATTAAATTTTAGTCAACACTTCTCTTTGGTTGTTGGTCAGGAATTATTAACCAATGGATTGGGTCTTTCGAACTCCTCTCCAATTATAGAATCATGAGACTTACATTACTCATTTCTATGATGCAAACACTTCATATTCTATCAATACACAACAAATTCCATAGATGACCAAATATGACATTACAGATATATTTCTATTCTGAATGTTAATCTTCTCTTAGTTCCTCAACCAAGACAAGAACATATCCTACCAATTCACATCTATCCAATTAATCTTCCTTTCGGAAATAAAACTGGAATTCTAGGATTTACATTAACAATGGCCAAGCATTAATGTAGTGAAAACAAGAATTAGTAGAACAACCATTGTAAAGAAGATAAAAACTGAAATAACATCAATTACATACTACTGCAATCATCCTCAACCTCAGCCAAAGGTGAATTAGCCACTCATTTGATGATTAAACATCTTCAAACAAGTATAAATCATACAAGCAATTGAAATCGAAAAGAAAAAGGAAGAAAATTAACCAAAGAACTTCTTCAGCTCAACTGCTTGATACCCACTTTCTAGCTTGAAATGTTAGATATCTCAAAATAAAACCTAAGTGTGCTATTTATACAAGTGGAAAATTTCTCGGAATAAACTGGCAACGTGGCACGGAGGGTATCGCGGAGCATCTGCTCCGTGCCATGGCCCTATCACGGAGCCTCACTGGCACTGGATGCCAGATTATTATTCCTTAGCGTGGCACGGAGGCTATCGCGGAGCCTCAGCTCCGTTCCACGGATGTAACGCGCACCTTCACTGGAATCCAGGTGTGCAACTAAGTCTTCCTACCATGTCACTAAACTGAACGCGGAGCATAGGCTCCGTGACATGGTGCCATCGCGCACCTTCACTGGAATGCAGCACAAATCCCACTCTAGGAAGAATGCCTCCGCGATGGTGGTGTGACACGGCCCTGTCGCAGAGCATCAAGTTTTAGCATTTTCTTGCTGACTTTCGAGTTTTGCTTCCGAGTTCATTCCTCCACTTCGCCAACTTGTAGATTAGTTCCCAAAATTCATTCTAAATTCAAAAACAATAACTAATCATGTTGGTTAGTATAAATCCACATTTACATATAAACCACATGAGAATGTACACATAAAAGTAGATAAACAAGTACAAATTAAGTAATAAAGTATCACTTGTGTATGCAATTATTCCCAAGATCACCTACCCCACACTTAAAGCCTTGTTCTTCCTCGAACAACCCTTTCACATCTTATGTAATTGAAGACTCACACATAGCTAATTTAACACGACAATTCAAGCTATGGCTATAAGGATTATTTAAGATAGCAAGTTAAAAATAGAGCATGCACGATTTAATCATTGAAATGAATTACAACTATGTTAAGACTTCCTAACCTCAAGAATCGACTCCAAATCTTAGCAAACTCATGCAAATCAACCGATCAAGAAATCCACATGAATGTTATCTCTCATTAAACATGTGCCCTCACAACACAAGAGAGTTACCCTATTTTTACTTCAAAAGAATTTCAAATCACAAAGGGTATGGGCATATGAATAAAATTACGCTCACTCTCTCAAAGAATTCACATGCATCATGTGGTGAACCATAAGCTTGCCCTTAGTGTATACTCCACTAATTTAAGGATGTATGAACGTAAGATCAAGTAGGACTTAATGGGTTGTAATGTAAGGGACGGGTAGGTACTATTCTAGCCAGTAATAGTGACTATCTTCCCCCAAGCGCTTTTAATACATCCATATTCATTAAAGACATCTCCTCTATACTTCCTCCCCAGTCTTCTCACTCTTGAATATTCTCTTCTTGTTCCCATTTCTTTAAGCACACTCAGCTTACTAGTAAAGCATATTTAAGCAAATTTTTCATTTACTTTCTCACTCTCTACTAATAATCGATCATTTTCAAACAAGTGCACATTTGTCCTTTTCTCAACTTTCACAACTTCTACCTCTCCTTTTGTTTCACGCTTCTCACTCCTTCACTCTTTGGAATTTTTCACTTAAGCGCTTAGGAGTTTTGGATCAAATTCACGGCTAATGAAAGAAAAGGATTAAGCTTATGTTGTAACTATCAAATAATAGGCTTAAGGCTCAATGGGGATAACTAGGATTTAACATTCAAGGTAGGTAAGATACGAGATAAAATTTAGGTTCATTCAAAGAAATTCCTACATCCTCTCCTACAATCCACATCCTTCATTTCATTTTATATACACACCAGACAAGTTCTAGACACTTCACAGTAGCATGGAATATTAGAAAAACTCACACTCACTGCACATACTCAATTTAAGAAATATTCACAGACTCTTAACTCAGTTAATTACAAGAATTCAAAATTAAGCTTTAATCACATCGAGTCAAATTTGAGAGCCTAGGTGTCTCAACATGTTTAACACACTTGCATGCTTCCATCTGAATCACACTTGCATCTTACAATATAGCACATAACAAGAATGTCGAACCATCAATTAGCTATGTGTTCACAAAAAATCTAAACCTACTGACTAAATTTCCCTTAAGACGGTCGTCATCCATCCATCATAGGGAACAGTCTCTATCTAAGACTTTGGTTCAAAGGGAATATTCTCGGAAAAAGCATCGAAAACAAAAACCGAGAAACCCAAATAAATAAAATAGAAAAAAATAAAAATAGCAAATAACTTACACAAATAATTACACAAATAACTACTTAACAATTTGTTAAAATTACATCACCAGCACCAACACACAAAAGCATCAACAACATAACACGAAACACAATGTCACACATTAAACAACCATAGAAGCACAAACATAGCACAGCCTTACTACACCAGCACCTAACTACTCCTACCCCACACTTAGTTGGAACACTGTCTCCAGTGTTCGTATATCTGCAATTAAAAACAAAGTTTGGGTGGTGTAACTCCCTGATCAATCAAAATGTTCAATCTCTTCATCAGGTGCTAGTTCCTCATCTCCAAGATAAGAATCCTCTTCGCCGTCCTCCTCTGACTCAATGTCTGAAATGTCAGCTATCATAAAATATATCTAAGTGTGTTATTTATACAAGTGGGAAATTTCCCGAAATAAACTGGCAACGTGGCACGGAGGGTATCGCGGAGCATCAGCTCCGTGCCACGGCCCTGTCGCAGAGCCTCACTGGAATTGGGATGCTGGATTATTATTCCTTAGCGTGGTATGGAGGCTATCACGGAGCCTCAGCTCCGTGCCACGGATGTAACGCGCACCTTCACTGGAATCTAGGTTTGCAGCTAAGCCTTCCCACCGTGTCACTGAAGTGAATGCGGAGCATAGGCTCCGTGACACAGTGCCATCGTGCACCTTCACTGGAATGCAGCACAAATCCCACTCTAGGAAGAATGCCTCCATGATGATGGTGTGACACGGCCCTGTCGCAGAGCATCATGTTTTAGCATTTTCTTGCCGACTTCCGAGTTTTGCTTCCGAGTCCATTCCTCCACTTCACCAACTTGTAGATTAGTTCCCAAAATTCATCCTAACTGCAAAAACAATAACTAATCATGTTGGTTAGTATAAATTCACATTTACATATAAACCACATGAGAATGTACACATAAAAGTAGATAAACAAGTCAAAATTAAGTAATAAAGTATCACTTGGGCATGCAATTATGCCCAAGATCAATCTTCGGAGGACATTCATTTAATTATGTTGTTATGTCAATTTAGTTTCAGACTTGGAGTTAGCTGGGGGCTTGTCCCAACATCTCATCAGATAGTAGAGGCTTTTCAGACGTAGACTCAATATGTTTAGTTTTGTGACTCAACATTTGATGTTATCACTTTTGTGTATGCTTTATGATATTTTGTCTTCCACTTATTCATGCTTATGTTGATTTCTTCTTGATTATGCTCTTAAGTCATGCTATGTATCTACCATGGGTTAGCTTGGTGTCATTCGTGGTTCTAGGTCTCGTGTCTTGATCCGGGTTCCAAGCTCGGGTCGTGACAAACTTGGTATCAGAGCAATGGTTAAAGTGTGTCCTAGGGTGTCAGTAGAGTCTTTTCCATGGTGTGAAGTGTGCCACACTTATGGGGAAGAGGCCACAATATTTTTCAGAAAACTTCCCTTCTTTCATGATCCATGTCGTGCGATGAAGTATCTCCTTATTCCTCTAACTCATGTTATACGCTTTTGTAGAAATATGCCTCCATGCCGAGTCAATGGAAGGAGAAATGGAAACAAAAATGGCCATGGAAATGGCAATGGATATGGGCATCAACCAGCCTCACCAGCTCCAGTGGACCCCTTGTCCGAGCAGGTTACTCATTTCGACTTCAGGGAGGCATTTTAGATATTAGCACAGGCCATGACTTCTCAGATCAACCAGCAGGAAGTGGTCCATGTTCCCTATAATGCGAATGCAGTAGCGGCGAGAGTGCGAGACTTCCTCAGGATGAACCCACCTGAGTTTCTTGGGTTGAAGGTGGATGATGGCCTATATGAGTTTATTGAGGAGGTGCAGAAGATCACGCAGATTATGGGGGTGACTGGAGAGGAGAGTGCAGACTTAGCCTCCTATCAGCTAAAGGGGTTGCTCACATATGGTTCAGTTAGTGGAAGGACAACAGGGGGTTGGAGTGGTTCTCGCTGGTTGGGATGAGTTTGTGACCGCTTTCTTGGACAGGTTCTTCCCTAGGCCGTTGAGAGAGGCAAAGGAGGCAGAGTTCATCAATTTGAAGCAAAACAACAAGACTATTTAGGAGTACGCCTTGGAGTTTACTCAGTTGTTCAAATATGCACCAGAGATGGTTGCTGATCCGAGGGCTCGTATGAGCAAGTTTGTGAATGGAGTGGCAGATTCACTGGTCAAGGAGTGCAGGACCACCATGTTGATCAATGACATAGGTTCCTCCCAGCTGGTCATATAGGCCTAGCAGATAGAGATGGAGCAGATGAAAGAGATGGAGAGAGAGGCCAAAAGGGCTAGGATAGGAAGCTATGGGCAGTTCCAATAGAGGTCTGACGGTGGAGATCACCCTCAGTCCCAACAGAGATCATCATCCCCAGCTCCATCATCCGTTAGTGTCCCATCTAGACCTAGACATGACCAGAGGGGTAGAGCGTCAGGCTCTAGAGGCCAGGGGAGCATGGTAGGAAAGCGCACTTTTTCGGCTTGAAGGAAGTGTGGCGGGAAGCACCTCGTCGAGTGCTTGGTTGGTACTAATAGTTGTTTCGGGTGTGGGAAGCCCGGGCATATGCTCAGAGATTTTCCTTTATTCAGACAAGGAAACAGTAGAGGTCGTGCCCCAGCTATTACTTCAGCAACTCGCCCATCTCAGCAGGGCGCTGATGAGTTGGTTATTTACCAACTCATTAAGCTTTTAACATGAGCTTTTGCATAGTTTTTAATTCATTTAATAGGATTTTATGCTCTTTCTCTTTAGATTTTTTAGGCATTTTATTGAAGGAGAGAAGGCAAGAACTTGGGCAAAAGCATGAAATTTAAGAAGAGGACTGAAGCTTGACCGGATGGGACCGACGCTCCACCGAATGGAGCCGGCAAAACACCAGCTGGAACGCAGAAGCATAGTGGCTAGAGTGGAAGGTACACCAACAAATTGCGAGTCAGCAACTGCTGGCGCCAGTGCTGGTTGGACCCAGGTTCACTGCCTTAGCACCTGCGATGCAACGGTGTTTCGCGGATGGGCACCGGTGGAATGCCAGTGACTCACAAGTAGCACTGCCTGCAGGAAGGGCAAAATTATCCAGCATGATATTTTAGGAGTATTTTTCCCTATTTTATACATTCTTTTAGGAAGTACTATATCATTCCTTCCATATTTGTAGAGAGTAGAAAGTTAGAAATATAGAATATTAAGTAGCTTTTTTTTCTTAGTTTTCTTCAAGGTAAACAACCTCCATTAAAGACAATAGTGATCTTGAATTTAACTCTTGATGATGAATTCCATGATTATAATTATTGATTTAATGTTGTATTTCTCATCAATGAGTAGCTAAATCTCTTTTCTAGGGGTGTGTGCATGAATTGGGGTTAAATTTGATTGAGTGTTGTTAGATTAATCCTAGTGTTACTTATTTAATATAAATCTATTGTTTTCTCCCAATTATAATTAAATTACTCATAGTTGCAAATGTGGGTGATGCTTACTTACTCTATTTTTGCTTAACGAAGAGAAATTGAGTAGGGTGAGAAAGCAATGGTGGGTAATTGGGTATTGATTGTGAGGGGTTAGGCTAGAGATAGAAAATACCATGATCATTCACAAATGAGAGATTTGAGGCTAGAAATAGCTCAAATCTGACCCAAGTCTTAATGGCTATATTGTTTGTGACCTTGGGGTTTGAGAACACTGGAGGCAAAAGGCACCCTCATGGTTGAGAAACATCGGGTGCCACCTCGTCCATGGCTATTTATATTTATGAGTAATAATTTTATTGTGTGGTCAATTCCAATCCATTTGACACCTCATTCAAAAGCATATCCCTAGCTCTTGCTCACTTTTGTTAATTGAAGTTGGTTATCTTGTTGATTGATCAATAGTTATTTTTACATTTTAATTGCAATCTTTTGAACCTCCAAATATTTATTTGTTTGTTTTTCAATACAATGATGCTTCTTAGTTTGAGTTGACAGAAAACTTTCGTGCCATCTAAGTACTATTCCCTCTGGGATTCAACCCCGACACTCGTTGGGTATATTTGTTTTGTCAAAGACCGCGTACACTCTCTCTTTACAAGGAGTGAATTTGGATGTTATCAAAAATGGCGCCTAATGTGCCGTGAGTTTACCGCACATTCGACGCTTGAAATTAAGAAAATATGCTAATCCCAGGTATGTTTATATAGATATAATGTGTTTCTTTGAGTATTGCAGGAAAACAGGTTCAGAAAGCAAAATGGGCATAACAAGGCTAAAATGGGCTAAGTATGGACTGCTAGCAAGTTAACGAGTCGTCGTGTCATTGGACAACTCATCCCTTGAGCCATTTGGAGAAGAAGAGTTTAAAGGCACCATACTCAGGCTAGAAACACTGACAATCACGAGTTAACGTCACGACTCATCCTGTCTGGTAATGAGTCATTAGGAAGGTCGTTAGGACTGGGAGTTGCAATTGATCAAAAGACCTGGGAGTCATAACTGAAGGGTTAATGAGTCGTCGTATGACTTCGCAACTTGTTGGGAGTACTCGTCAAGAAAATCTTAGAAGTTAAGAATCATGGGATAAGTGTCATGACGGAAGGAGCAACAAGTCGTCATGAGACTCTATGACTCATCGTGAACAGGCAGGAGCAGTCATATAGACATTGGAAATTTCAGGGCTTAGAAGAAATGAGGGACCTCATGACTCATCCAGTCACTTAATGAGTCGTTTGGTGACCCATCGTACAGAAGGAGTGTATGCTGAGCACGAGCTGTCACTGCTTTCCACGATTCGTTGGATATCTAACGACTCGTTGTCACTGTCGACTTGTATTCCTTCTTAAATTAGGAAAGGATTTGTCTAAAGTCTATAAATACTTTATGTAGGGTTATTTTTATGTTTATGCATTACTTACGACTTTTTACCATTTTGCTCATAGTTGTTGATTAGCATTAAGGTTGAAGAAACAAGTTTCATAATTTTGTTCTTGACTTCGATGATCAAACAACTTTGGAGTACTAATCTTAGAATCTTGTTGATTTATTCAAGACGCTTGGTTTCTTCTACGAATTATTGTAAGTTGAAATTATGATTTCTTCTCTAATTTTTAATTGTAATCTTTCAAGCATGAGTAGCTAAACCGATAACTAGGGTTGCGGGAACCATGATAAAATAACACACATAGGAAAAAAAATACTTGGTGAATCTTGAACGGGGTCTATGCATGTACTGTTTTCCCTTTTGTTTTTATTGCTTCTTAATGGTTGCAAATGTTAGAATTTGCCTTCTTCTTACTCACTGGATCAAGGAGAGTAATGAATGGGAAAATGGATTAACAATGGAGATTTGAGGCTATCAGCGCACAACTAATAGCTTGACCTTGTCCGAAAATAGCTAATCCAATATCAAGGCTAAGGGTAAATCAAGTAAATATCCGCATACAGATCAAGTTGCATGGTGATAATCATCTAAGTAGGGGATAAACCATTTAGGTGACTTTAACTTACCGATATTGCATGTTAAACACTGGAATATATCATTACTATAAAACGCCTTGTGGTTATGAAGTCATGGGAAACACAATCCTAGTCAACTCACTCTTTGAATTCAATCAATTTTAAATCAAGGATCTACTCATTACTCTCTACTGTTTTCTATTATTTCTTGCTACAATTCCCCTCAACAAGAAATATGTAAGCCAATAGTAGTAGCTAAACGCATTAACTAAGGTCCTCACTATATTCCTCGTGGGATTCAACCGCAACCCTAGTTGGGTTCTATATTTGAACATCGACCGCTTCATATCTCATTACGAGGTGTAATTTGGGTGACATCAAATTTTGGCGCCATTGCTAGGGAATACGACTTAGGCTTTTGTTAATTGTCTTTGCTTTGCTGTTGGTCCTTATTTCCTTTTATTTTTCTTTGTTGTTTTTGCTTCTTTATAGGTCTCAGGTTCATGTATGCCTAGTACTAGAGCTAAGGAAAATCTGTGGTTCTAATTGATCACGAACTTGAGCGAACACCGCAGAATTTAAGGAACATGGACAACGTACATGGGCAAGAAACAGTAGAAGAAGCAACAACCAGAATGTTGGCTGAGGAACAAGTTTGAGAAAGAGATAGAGCGCCAGTGAGGCTTGCTGAAGAGCAACGCCAAACTGCCGAAGCTGAGTGAGCTAGAAGGAACAGAGGTCCAGACCAGTAGAGGCACTAGTACTTTGATGATGACGATGATGCTGATATTGATAAGGCTGGTGCCACTAGAACTATTGTCCCTCCTCCTTTGCTTGCTGGGGCAAAGTTTGATATTACTAGTGCAATGATCCAATTGGTCAACATGAAGGGGATATTGCAGTTCATCCTACTGATGATGCACATACTCACTTGACTAATTTTGTGGGTATTTGCAAAGCATACAAACAACGGGGGGTGAGTCAGGATGCGATAAGACTGAGGTTATTTCCCTTTTCTCTAGGGAGTGGGCAATGCTGTGGTTGGCTGAACTGCCAAATGATTCTATCACTACTTGGACGGAGCTTAAAAGATCTTTTTTTGAGAGATTCTTTCCATTTTCTAGAGCATTGCAACTAAAAGATGAAATTTATAACTTCAGGCAGTTGAATTCTGAAACACTTCATGAGACGTGGTAGCGGTTCAACAAGAAGCTGAAAAAGGTGCCAACCATAGGATCCCAGATAATACACTGTTGGAAATATTTTATAGGTCTCTGAATGCTAATATCAAGGTAGTGGCAGATACTATTTCTAGCGGGTCATTTATGAGTCATACATATGCTGAGGCTGCTGAGGTCCTTGATAGGATCACCAAAACCAACTGCACATGGCACACAAGAGAGTTAGAAGTCCTAGTGGGTACTTATGCGATGGGTATGACTGTGGAGCAGAGAAGAAAGGATGAAGAGTGAGATCATAATATTGCTGAAATCAAAACCACTAATGGCCTTCTTGCTAAACATAGTATGGGATCTGGGATAGAAAAGGTGAATGCAGTTGGTTCCCAAGGCAAGGCCCCGAGAAATGATGGAGGCGTGTTAGAGTCTGAGGAGGAAGCCTATTATTTGAATGATCAAGGGGCGGGTTTCCGGACCAACACACAAGGGTCTAACCAAGAATTTTGGTGTCAAGGTTAGGGTAACCAAGGTCGGAACTATTACAGAGACAACAACTACAACTGGGGTGAATACAGGGACAAGAGTAGAGGCAGAGACAATGGTGACTGGAAAAAACGTGAGGAGTACAAAAATGATAGAAGTGGTCTCTTAAGTTCCTCCAAGAAACTGTGAACCTGAGTCTAGCAGTTCAAGGGTGGAAGATATGTTGTCAAAAGTACTCAAGCAGATGGAAGCGACAGATGGCCATTTTAAGGAACTCCGTGCTGATATTTCTAGTATGAACCAAAAGGTGGAATCATATGCCGTTGCCATTAAGCAGATTGAGCAGCAGCTTGGCCAAATGTCTGTTGCTATGAACTAGAGGAAAAAGGGCATGCTTCCCAGTAATACAGTTCAGAATCTGAAAAATAACAGTCATTACGTGGTTGTCACTACTAGGAGTCGGAAGGCGACAGTTGATCCTCTTGTGCCGGTTGTGACTGATGAGATAGTCAAGCCCTCAGTGATTGATGATGATAGGGTGGCGGACTTCGAGTAACAGGGTTTGATTGATGATGAAGTTGAGAAGACAGCTCCTAGTAATAGACAGGAGCATAGGACTGAAAAAGGGAAAGAGAAAGAGGTAACTCAAAAGATAACGCCCATTCCTAGACCTTCTCCCTCTTTCCCGCAGGGGCTGAAGAAGTAGGTCGAAGATGGGAAGTATCACAAATGTGATATTATTTCAATGCTAAAACAATTATCTATGAACATCCCATTAGTCGAGGAACTTGAGCAGATGCCTGGCTATGCTAAATTTATTGCCACGACCCAAACATAGGCCTAGATCGAGACACGGGACAAAGAACCCCGAGAGGCTCCAAGTCGACCCATGACATGAACATAACATCTAACTCAATCATAGATAAGCTAAAGATCAACATGAATAACATAGCGAAATTTTGAAAATCTCATAACATCGAAATGCATAACTCAAAACTGAAGCTGATTACATGTTATGCCTGAAACGCCTCTACTACTGACGAGTTGATGGGACAAGACCCCAACTAACTCACTAAAGTCTGAAACTGAAAGTACTAGATACAATTGAAAGGAAGGCCCTCGAATGATGAGGACTCACCACACTGGCTGACAAGTGCTAGAGCTGCAGATCTGGCTAATGACGAAGCAGAGCCTGAATATCTGATCCTATATTATGAAACGACACAACATAGAGTATGCGGTTAGTACGTGGAATCTACCGAGTATGTAAGGTAAGTAAAACCACTAGGTAAGTAAAATCATAAATCACGCATATCATAAAAACATAATCAAGATAAGATTCTGAGAGTAGGGATTGCATGCTATTTTCTGAAATCATGATCTGAACATATATGAATATCATAGAAAAATCGAATGACCCAAAGCTGAAAACTGATAATCATAAGTAAAAATGAACATTGGGTAAAACCTTCTGAAAACATAATATCATGACTGATGAACATGCATAACTAAAATCATGAGGAACAATGGGAGACTCATCATAAAATCGACATTACCACGATAGAGCTTACGTGGTCTCAACTATTATACTTGATCTGGGCATAATTACATGCCCAAGTGATACTTTATAACTTAGTTTTTCCTTGTTTATGTATTTAATTATGTACATTTTCATGCCTTTTTATATAAATGAGAAGAAATATTAACCAACATGATTAATTTTTGTTTTTGAAGGAAATAATGCATTGGAGGACCCAATCTATGATTTGGTGAAGTGGAGGAATGATATCGGGAGCGAAACACCAAAGTTGGAATAAATTGGGTGATTTCCAGAGGGCTTCCGCGATACCTCCGTGTCACGGAGGCAGTGCTCCGCGATACACTCCGTGTCATAGAGGCAGTGCTCCGCGATACACTCCGTGCCACAGAGCCATTCCACGACAGGCATAATTTTGTACAATTCTCATTTACTATAAATAGGTCCCTTAGCTCCTAAAATCAGGAAGTCACAATTTTATTCTGAAAAACTACCTAGGAGTGAAGGGAGAAGTGGGAGAACTCACCTAGGGTTCATCAATTTCATCTTCTCCTTTTACCAATTCTTGTAAGTATGTTACTTTAACTATGTTTTCTTGTAATTTTATGAACATGAGTGGCTAGACCCCTTCCTCTAGGGTTGAAGCCATGAGTTATGATTGTGTTTTTATGAACTTGTTTAGGAATTAAGTTATTGATTGTTGTTTTGTCTTGCATTCTTAATTATGGTTGTTTTTATGATTGATCACTATAAAAACACACGCGTTAAGCTTAGGTAAATTCTTGAGAAAGATAACCTAGGCAAGAACAAAAGAATGTAGGGAGCAAGATTGTATCTCACGATATAATTCGCGGTTAGGATAAGAAATTATACCTAATGTGCCTTGCTTGGTTGATAAAACAGGATGAGAACATGAATTAACTTAGAAACGTCACTCCACCACTCGAAGAAGTAGTTGTGAAGCTAAGTTGAGTCGAATGATTAGAAGTACGAGAGTCCCTAATCACATCCACGTAAACCACATCCACGTAGTTGAATTGCCCACGAATTAGCATGTCAAATCACCACTAAACGGTGTAGTTGTGAGGCTAGTTTGTCGTGTTTAGAGGCTCGAAAGTCCATGAACATGCAATTTTAATTATGTGAGACGACAATTGATAGTTTCATACTTAAACCATTGAAAATTGTAGTATCGCATTATTATCTGGCTTTAACTCTAGTTGTTCCTTGAATTAATTCAGAGTATTTCGTTGACCGCCCCTAGATTTAATTAACTCTATCGAAAACTTCTATAATCAACACTTGCAGCATTTAATATCACACTTGAACTCGATAGTTAGCTGAATTGGTCCAGTCCCTATGGGTTCGACATCCGGCTCTTAAAAAGGGCCACTGTATTACTTGTACGACCCGTACACTTGCGGGCACACCAAGTTTTTGGCGCCGTTGCCGGGGACTCGGCAAAGTTTAGTAAATTTTTCTGTTTTTGTGTGACTTTAAATTTCTTTAAATGTTGAAAAAAATTTATTAGTTTTAAATTTATTTTATTTTTAGTTTTTAGTCTGATACCCTTCTTGACATGACATCATGGAACACAAATGGGTTAAATGGTGGATACTCATATTTTGGTGAGTCCTGTCTGAATTGTGGAGGACCCCACTTGTGGCAAAACTGTAACACTTGCAAAATATGTGGTGGTCAAGATGTCCATTGGGATGGCTGTCTGAATGCATACTCCCCTCCCCCAAGCCCCTACTATGATCCTTCTGTTGTTTTTGATGAGTATAGGAATGATGAAAATGAGGATTTGGAACGCCAAGCTCGAATAGAAGACATACTAAAACAGATCCTTGAGAAAACAAAAGCAATGAAGGAGGAGATGGAAGCATTGAGAATTCAGCAAGAGGAAAATGGAGAGCCCTAAAAATGATAAGCAACAAGTTCATGGAGATGAGGGCTGAAGCTGAAGCTTGCCCTGATTTGCAAGTGACGGTTTTATGCAATACTCAGGAGGGACTACAAGGAGAAGAAAAGAGTGAGTTCTTGAAACAAGCTCAACTATTGGAAGCTCCCGAGAGTCTCCATGATTGTCTCACATGTATAGCCGATCCATTCTTGAAAGAAGAGATAGAGTACCTACCATTTGACATTCATGAGGAGTTAGATGTTAATGTGGAGAAGGTATATACAAGTAAGAAAGTCAAGCAAAATGCAGTTTCAGGTGTATTGTACCCCACTCGAATCATTTTTCGACATTGAGTTTGGTTGACAATCTAGAACTAGAGTCTTCCAAACTTGTGGAGAAAGATGTAGAGGGGCAACAAGCCCCATATATTCTGAAACTTGCTGATTCTGACAGAAAGAATGACTTCACATACTTAATGGCCAATAAATGCCAAATGAGACATCTACTGCTTGGTCCTTTCATTTTTTCACCACCACCCCGGGAGCATAAGAGAAAATTAGATAAGAAATTAGTGGTGAGATTCATATCCTCAAGGTGGAGGAAAAACTGGTGAAACTTGATACGTCGTGCCGCGACGTAAAATTAGGCGCTGCTTGGGAGGCAACCCAAGGGTACCACAGGTACCATTTTAATTTCTTGCATTTGAAGGTAAATAACGCATTTGAGGACTTAATCTATGATTTGGTGAAGTGGAAGAATGATATCGGGATCGATACACCAAAGTTGGAACAAAATGAGAGACCACTGAAGTGTGCCGCGATGGGCACCGTGTCACGGAGCCATTGTTCGGGGTGTTATATGGGTATATAACTACACGCAAGTGCACGTGGTCGAACAAGTAGTAAAGTGGCTTAAGTAAGCCAAGTATCGATCCCACAGGGAATGGGATGAAGTGCAATCTGCTAAAGGGTACTATATTTCAATTCTAAAAATGCAAACAACAGTGTAACCAAGAGTTTGATATTTGATTTATAATTTTTATGCTAAATCTAAAACAACTATCTAATTTGAATCTGAACTATGAATGAGAGCATGCTGAGGTTAAACGAACATGTAATGAAATTAATTATCGACATAATTTGGTTAGTCTTTTCCTCCGGTTGCTAGCCAAGAACAATTGCCAAGAGATTAAAACTCTCGTATTTAACCTCACTTAAGAATCATGAACCATCCACCTACATTTCTGTGATTAAATGCAATTCATGTTCTAGCTATACAAACCCGGTTCCTAAATTGACTAATACGACTTTCAGGTATATTTCTATCCAGAAAGTAAATCAATTCCCAATTTTCCCAAACCAAGAAAAGATCATATCCTATTAATTCACAACTTTCCAATTCTTGCTCTCTCGAGTGAAAACGGACTTTTTAGATGTACATTAACGTAGGCCACACATTAATGCAGTAAGAACAAGAATTAATAGAACAACCATGGAAGAAAAGATGAAAAACCAAAGAATCAATGATCACATTTCATTACAAGTGTTCTTAACCTCAGCAAGAAGATGAATTAGCCACTCATTTGTGGATTAAACATCGTTAAATGAGTGTTAAACATACAAGCAATTGAATACAAGGAGAAGGAAAGAGAGAAAAACCCTGATAATTTCGTTCCCTCAATTGCCTGTAACCCACGTTCTTGCTCCACCAAGTCAGAATATTGAAAAATGAACCTAAGTGTTCTATTTATACTAGTGGGAATTTTTCCCGGAATAACAAGCAACGTGTCACGGAGTGCATCGCGGAGCACTGCCTCCGTGACACGCTACGGACGCATACCTTCACTAGAACTGGGGGTCCAGGAAATAAAGCCCAACGTGGCACGACGTGCAACGCGGAGCCAAGCCACCGTGCCACGGACCCATCGCGAACCCACACTGGAATTGGGCTGAAAATTTCCATCCAGGCAGAAGGCCTCCGCGATGGCAGCGTGACACGGCTCCATCGCGGAGCCCCTTTATTTTGTGCTTTCCAATGCCTTGTCCCGTGCTCACTTCCGAGTTTAACCCCGATCTCTTCCAACATGCATTTAAGCTTCCCAAAATTACATTTTACCTGCAAAACAATGCTAGTCATGTTGGTTAGTATAAATTCACATTTTATTACCAATTACATGAGAATGTATACACATTGATAGATAAACAAGGCTAAAATGACACTTTTGAGTATCACTTGGGCATATAAATTTTTCCAAGATCACTTACCCCACACTTAAATCCTTGTTCGTCCTCGAACAACAATCCCACACCTCATGCAATTTACATCCCAACCTCGCTACTTTGGTGCGACAATTTAGGCTACGGTCATACCGATTATTCAATACAGCAAATCATCTAGAAAACATGCATGGTCCTATTAATGCCATGACCTTCAATACATCAAGACCTCCTGGACTTAAGAATCGACTCTAGATATTGACAAACTCATGCAAATCAGCTAATCAAGATATCCGACACGAAAATTAATCTCTCATCAAGCATGTGCCCTCACAACACAAGAGAGTCTTCCCCTTTTTGCTCATATGACTCACAATATTTTAAGCAGGGGCATGTAAACACAATTTCGCTCTCTCTCCCAAAAGAATTCACATGCATCATGTCATGACCCATAAGCTTTCCCTTAGTGTATTACTCCACTAATATAAAGAAGTGCGATGTAAGATCACGTAAGACTTTAACTGGTTGTAAGGGAAGCTACGAAACTAGTAAATATTGGGTTAGCCAATAATAGCCACTAGCATCCTTAAGCGCCTTTTCAACACATCCCATAAACTCATGGACATTGTTTCCTTTTTTTTTCTTTTTCATCCTCCCATTCTTGACGTTTTTCTTTAGTTTAGCCCATCTTATTAAGCACACTTGACACAAAAACAAAGGTTATTCATGCACCTTCATTATAGTTTATTAATAACAAGTGCACCTTCACCCTTTTCTTTTCTTCCAGCACTCAGCTTTTCTTTTCTTTTCACCATTCTCACTCTTTGACACTTCGGGGAAATGATTTTCTCTTCTTAAGAGCTTAAGAGTTTTGTATAGACTTTACAGCTAATGAAAAGAAAGGATTAAGCTCGGTTTACACTTTTCGACAAAAGAAAAAAATAATAGGCTAAAGGCTCAACGGGCTGACTAGGGTATACAATCAAGGTGGATACGATAATGAAAAATAGAAACTTTAGGTTAAAACAAAGAAATGCCTACATCCTCTCCTACAATACACCTCCTTCATTTCGTTTTGTACACACACCAGGCAAGTTCTAGACACTTCACAATAGCACGGAATAACAACACCTCACTTCACACTTATTGCACATGCTCAATTCAAGATGTATTCACAGACTCTTCAATCAGCTAATTATAGGAATTCAAACATTAAGCCTCAATCACACTGAATCGAACTCTATGGCCTCGGTATCTCAACATATTTACAAAGTTGCATGCTTTCATACAAATCACCTTTGCATTTTAAATATCATGTACAACACGCAACCAGAATTTCGCAACCATACAGTAACTACAGGTTTTGGGATGCAACCCACCAAAGAAAAAACTGATAAATAAGTGAAAAGAAAAAAAAACTACTCCTAACGACTACATTTCCCTTAAGTCGGTCGTCATCCATCCATCATAGGGAACGGTCACTACTATGACTTCGGTTCAATGGGACCATTCTCGGTAAAAGAACCTAAAAGAAAAACCAACGGGTGATGAAGTCATGCTTGACTCACAAAAAAAAAATTTTTTTTTTTCAAATTTTCTCACAAGCATTACATTCACCAAAAATCGTTAAGCACAAAAATTTTGAAATTTTCCTCATCCCACACTTGAATCATGCTATGTCCTCATAGCATCAACTTAAAATTTAAAGAGGGTGAGAAATACTCCCTGAGGCCTTTAGGCCTAGCTAACAACATGCCTTTCTTCAACTTTGCACAAGTGGGTGTTCGACCCCACACTTTTTCTCTTCCATGCTTGTTAGCTTCCTCCTCCACGAGTACTCAGACTTCCCCTCCATCTGTGCTTAACTTTCCACCAAAACAACACAAGATGAAAAATAAATAAAATCAACTTAAATGCAAGAATTTAAAATGATACCCATGGTACCCTTGGGTTGCCTCCCAAGCAGCGCCTAATTTTATGTCACGGCACGACGTACCAAGTTTCACCACTTTTTCCTCCACCTTGAGGATATGAATCTCACCCCTAATTTCTTCTCTAATTTCCTCTTATGCTCCAGGGGTGGTGGTGAAAAATTGTAAGGACCAAGCAGTAGATGTTGCCTTTTGAACTTATTGGCCCTTAAGTAAGCGAAGTCATTTTGTCTCTCCGAGTTAGCAAATTCAAAATATACGGGGCTTGGTCTTCCTCTAGACATTTCTCTATAAGCTTGGAAGACTCTATTTCTCGGTTGTCAACCAAACTTAATATTGAAAAATGCTTCGAGTGTGGTCCAATAAACCTCAACTCTGAAACTGCATTGTGCTTGACCTCCTTACTTGTATACACCTTCTCAGCATTGACATCTATCTGTCCATTAATGTCAACTGGGGGATACTCTATCTCTTCTTCCATGAATGGATTTTCCATAAGTGTGAGCCCATCACGGGGACACTCAAGAGATTCTAATTGTTGGGCTTCATCCAAAAATTCACCCTTGTCTTCCTCTTGTAGTTCCTCTTGAATATCGGCTAAAACTGTTACCTGTAATTTATCACAAGCTTCAGCCTCAGCAATCATCTCCGTGAATTTGACGCTCATCCTTTCTAGAGCCTCTGCATTCTCGTCTTGCTGAATTCTCAATACTTCCATCGCCTCCTTCATTGCTTCTGATTGCTCCAAGAGTTGTTTCAGCATGTCTTCTATTTGAGCTTGGCGTCCCAAGTCCTCATTTTTAGCATGCCTATATTCAGAAAAAACAACAGACGGATCATAGTAGGGGCTTGGGGGAGGGGAATATGCATTCGGACAGCCATCCCAATGGCCATCTTGACCACCACATATATTGCACGTGTTACAGTGTTGCCACGAGTGGTGCCCTCCGCAATTCAGACAAGATTCGCCAAAATATGAGTATCCACCATTTAAACCATTTGTATTCCACGATGTCATGTCAATAAGGGTATCCAAAAAAAAAATAAAAAAAGAATTAAAACAAACACTAAGACCAAGTTGTCAACACTAAGAAAAAAATATAGTAAATTAACACTTAAGAAAAATTCACCAATTGCCAGTCCCCGGCAACGGCGCCAAAAACTTGTTCGGGGTGTTATATGGGTATATAACTACACGCAAGTGCACGTGGTCGAACAAGTAGTAAAGTGACTTAAGTAAGCCAAGTATCGATCCCACAGGGACTGGGATGAAGTGCAATATGCTCAAGTATAATATATTTCAATTATAAAAATGCAAACAACAGTGTAACCAAGAGTTTGATATTTGATTTATAATTTTTATGCTAAATCTAAAACAACTATCAAATTTGAATCTGAACTATGAATGAGAGCATGCTGAGGTTAAATGAACAGGTAATGAAATTAATTATCGACATAATTTGGTTAGTCTTTTCCTCCGGTTTCTAGCCAAGAACAATTGCCAAGAGATTAAAACTCTCGTATTTTACCTCACTTAAGAATCATGAACCATCCACCTACATTCTGTGATTAAATGCAATTCATGTTCTAGCTATACAAACCCGGTTCCTAAATTGTCTAATACGACTTTCAGGTATATTTCTATCTTGAAAGTAAATCAATTCCCAATTTTCCCAAACCAAGAAAAGATCATATCCTATTAATTCACAACTTTCCAATTTCTTTCTCTCTCGAGTGAAAACGGACTTTTTAGATGTACATTAACATAGGCCACACATTAATGCAGTAAGAACAAGAATTAATAGAACAACCATGGAAGAAAAGATGAAAAACCAAAGAATCAATGATCACATTTCATTACAAGTGTTCTTAACCTCAGCAAGAAGATGAATTAGCCACTCATTTGTGGATTAAACATCGTTAAATGAGTGTTAAACATACAAGCAATTGAATACAAGGAGAAGGAAAGGGAGAAAAACCCTGATAATTTTGTTCCCTCAACTGCCTGTAACCCACGTTCTTGCTCCACCAAGTCAGAATATTGAAAAATGAACCTAAGTGTTCTGTTTATACTAGTGGGAATTTTTCCCGGAATAACAAGCAACGTGTCACGGAGTGCATTGCGGAGCACTGCCTCCGTGACACACTACGGATGCGGACCTTCACTAGAACTGGGGGTCCAGGAAATAAAGCCCAACGTGGCACGACGTGCAACGCGGAGCCAAGCCACCGTGCCACGGACCCATCGCGAACCCACACTGGAATTGGGCTGAAAATTTTCATCCAGGCAGAAGGCCTCCGCGATGGCAGCGTGACACGGCTCCATCGCGGAGCCCCTTTATTTTGTGCTTTCCAATGCCTTGTCCCGTGCTCACTTCCGAGTTCAACCCCGATCTCTTCCAACATGCATTTAAGCTTCCCAAAATTACATTTTACCTGCAAAACAATGCTAGTCATGTTGGTTAGTATAAATTCACATTTTATTACCAATTACATGAGAATGTATACACATTGATAGACAAACAAGGCTAAAATGACACTTTTGAGTATCACTTGGGCATATAAATTTGCCCAAGATCAGCCATCGCGGCAGTGTTCTGCCTCCAGGATTTAAATTGGGCGATTTCCAGAGGGCTTCCGCGATACCTCCGTGTCACGGAGGCAGTGCTCCGCAATACACTCCGTGTCACGGAGGCAATGCTCCACGATACACTTCGTGACATGGAGCCACTCCACTTCGGGCTAAATAGGTACTTTTTCTCATTTACTATAAATAGGTCCCTTAGCTCCTAAAAACAGGAAGTCACGATTTATTTCTAAAAAACTGCCAAGGAGTGAGGGAGAAGTGGGAGAACTCACCTAGGATTCATCAATTTCATCTTCTCTTCTACCAATTCTTGTAAGTAGGTTACTTTAATTATGTTTTCTTGTAATTATATGAACATGAGTGGCTAGAACCCTCCCTCTAGGGTTGAAGCCACAAGATATGATTGTGATTTTGCGATTCTATTTTGGTTTTAAGTTATTGATTGTTGTTTTGTCTTGCATTCTTAATTATTGTTGTTTTTATGATTGATCACCATGAAAACACACGCGTTAAGCTTAGGTAAATGCTTGAAAAAGATAACCTAGGCAAGAACAAAAGAATGTAGGGAGCAAGATTATATCTCATGATATAATTCGCGGTTAGGATAAGAAATTATACCTAATGTGCCTTGCTTGGTTAATAAAACGGGATGAGAACATGAATTAACTTAGAAATGTCACTCCACCACTCGAAGAAGTAGTTGTGAAGCTAAGTTTAGTTGAATGATTAGAAGTACGAGAGTTCCTAATCACATCCATGTAAACCACATCCACATAGTTGAATTGCCCATGAATTAGCATGTCACATCACTACTAAATGGTGTAGTTGTGAGGCTAGTTTGTCGTGTTTAGACGGTCGAAAGGCCATGAACATGCAATTTTAATTATGTGAGATGATAATTGATAGTTTCATGCTTAAACCATTGCAAATCATGGTATCGCATGATTATCCGACTTTAACTCTAGTTGCTCCTTGAATTAATTCAGAGTATCTCGTTGACCTCCCCTAGACTTAATTAAATTTCTCAAAAAAGTCTATAATAAACACTTGTGGCATTTAATATCACACTTGAACTTGATAATTAGCTCAATTGGTCCAGTCCCTGTGGGTTCGACATCCGGCTCTTAAAAAGGGCCACTGTATTACTTGTACTACCCGTACACTTGCGGGTTCATCAATACTCAAGTGGGCAGAGCCATCCAAAGATTTGCCAGGGCTAAGGATGCTACCATGGTATCGATATCAAGCTAAAGGCCCCTTGGGGCAGGGGAAGCTCACAAGGGAGGTCCCAAATAATCTGAACATACCTACGTTGGCACATAGTTATGAGGCATAGGGTTGACTGACCCTTAGCCTACTCGGTGCTAGACACTACTCCAAGAACTTGCATATGCTCTCCGTCATTTTTCAACGAAGCTGAAACATCATCTAATGACGAAGCTGACTCATAACATACATACATAAATCAAAAATCATAATATGAGGAGCCTTGACTCAAACCATACCATAAGCTGAAAATAGTGGGAGTCTAGACTCCAAAATCCATGTGGTAAGCTAATACATGAAGTTTAGATAAATCATGAAACATACTTGATCTTATGGGCTTGCCCAATACTTAAACATGCTTGACATAGACTTTTTCATTCGTAAACATGAATATAGACATGGGTAAATTAAAAATCATACTTTCTTCATAAACATCTCATCATGCTTGGATACATATTTCATATATCTCAAATTTCATGAACTTTCATGGATGGTCATCATAGTTTATAAAACTTGAAAATGTAACTTATAGTTGAAAACATTATAAAATCTGCCCATCAATCATAATTCAACATTAGAAACATGCTTAGATCATACCCATGATTGAAACTTAGAGAATTGACATGTTGGATATAAACCCCAGAGATTCATCAACTAGAATTTCATGAATTGAGAGAGAATTGGGCATGGGTGTGGACAATTACACCCATTCATAACCCTACATACCTGTAGAAATCTGATTTACAACTTCCTTGATTGCCCAATGAGAATTTAGGGAAGAACTTAAGGAATTTAGGCTTGATCATCCTTAGGAGCTTTTAGACTTGCATGCATGGAAGTGAAAAATCCCTAAATGAATTTACCCCTCTTAAAACACTCTATTATGAGCTTAAAACGACGTAGTTTAGGCCTTAGGAACTTAGAAATTATGGAAAAGCCTTTAATAATTTCGCAAGGAAAAACATACTGCCAGTCCCCACGAGGGACCGGATGACCCATCGTCCATGACCACGACCCATGGGTACCTCTCATTTCCTACACTGTAATTCCACCTTCATTGGTCACCACGACTCATGGTGTACCCAACGACTCGTGATGACCAAGTCGTTACCCACACTGCCCAATCATTAAATCTTCAGATAACTCTTGACCACGGACCATTCAATGAATCATGGTGCTGGCCAAAAATCATGGTCACACCCGTGGTCACCTTAAAACTCAAAATTCCAACCCAATCCAAGCTCCTCCCAACGAGTCACTCAACAACTCTTGGGGTGCGACGACTCATCCTGTAACCTACTGTAGAAAATCTTGTTTTCTCCATTTCAACTCCCGGGTCTGATCTTAGGATTTTTGGGGCATTAAGATATCTCCCCCTTGGGAACATTCGTCATCGAATGTGGGGAAACATACTGAAAAGCAGAGAAATGCAATCACATACTCAAATACTGAACATACATGTTGAAAACTGATGGAGCGACTGACTCCGAATTGAGCTACATGACTAAACTGAATTCATGAATCATACATACATTCATTGTCATGATAGAAACTGGGGCACATGAGCTGAACACAAAACTGAATAGAGTACTAAGGAGAAAACTGATACCTCAAGCTAAAACTGAGCCGGAAGGGAATAGATGTGGGTATTTAGCCATCATATCTTCTTCAGCTTCCTAAGTAGCTCCCTCAACATGCTGGGTCCTCCACAAAACCTTGGCTGAGGCTACTTCTTTGTTTCTTAGCTTGCGAACCTGACGATCAAGTATTTTACTAGAACCTCTTAATAACTAAGGCTATCTTTCGCATCGAAACTATCCACCAGAACAACCAGAGCTGGATCACTCAAACACTTCTTTAAGAATGATACATAGAAAACTGGATGACTGAAGCTAATTTGGAGGGCATCTCCAACTCATATGCTACCTTGCCAACCCGTTTCCCAATCTAGTACGGACCAATATAACAGGGACTGAGTTTTCCTTTCTTTTTGAATCTCATCACTCCATTCATGGGAGATACCTTCAGAAACACCAAATCATCAACTTTAAATACAAGCTCCCTTCTCCTCACATACGCATAGGACATTTGGCGACTCAGAGCTGTTTTGAACCTTTCCCTTATAAGCTAAACTTTCTCCATAGCCTCATGAACTGAATCTGGTCCTATTATCGCAACTTCACTGACTTCAAACCAACCAATAGGCGACCTACATATCTGCCCATAGAGAGCCTCAAATGGAGCCATCTGAATGCTGGAATGGTAACTGTTGTTATATGAAAACTCAATGAGAGGCAAATGATCATCCCAACTACCTTTGAAATCAACCACACACGCTCTCAACATATCCTCCAGAGTCTGAATAGTCCACTCCGCCTGACCATCTGTTTGCGGGTGAAATGGTGTGTTAAGCTTGACCTGAGTACCAAGTCCCTTCTGAAATAATCTCCAAAACTGAGAGGTAAACTGAGTACCTCTATCTGATATGATGGACAATGGCACTCTATGCAATCGAACTAACTCCCGAATGTATAACTTAGCATCTGCTGAATCGGTAGTTTTGACTGGTAGAAAATTGGCTGCCTTAGTCAATCTATCACAACCACCCAAATAGAGTCGTACTGCCGGTGAGTGCAAGGAAACCTGTAATGAAGTCCATATTGATCTCCTCCCACTATGACTTGAAGCACACCTCCAGGTCTTTGATGTTCCACTTTCAAATGTTGACAATTCAGACACTTAGCCACAAATTCTTCTACGTCCTTCTTCATGCCACTCCATCAATAGTCTTCCTATAGGTCCCGGTATATCTTGGTGGCACCTGAATGCATAGAGATCTGGAACCATGAGCCTCATGCAACATCAAATCTCTCAAATCATCAATACCCAGAACACACAAGCGACCCTGATATCCAAGCACACCATCTCCTCCTTTAGAGAAGAATTCTACCTTCTGATCTTGAACGACTTCCTTCAACTTCACTAAAATAGGATCCTCGTCTTGTCTAGATTTAACTTCGCTCACTAAGGATGATTCTGACCCATTCTGAACAATGACACCACCATCGTCGAGTCAACAAGATGGACTCCATGCAAGCCGATGTACATCCTTCATTAACTCCTTCCTTTCCTTGTCTATATGGGACACACTCTCCATGGAAAGCCTGCTAAGAGCATCCGCCACCACATTCGCCTTGCCTGGATGGTAGAGAACAATCATATCATAATCCTTCAAGAGCTCCAATCACCTTCTATGATGTAGATTCAAATTCTTTTGGGTAAATACGTACTATAGGCTTTTGTGGTCTGAAAACACATCCACATGGATCCCATAAAAATAGTGTCTCCAAATATTCAAGGAAAATACTACCGCCACTAACTCGAGATCATGAGTCAGATAATTCTTTTCATGAACCTTCAGCTATCTAGAAGCATAGGCTATAACTTTATCGTGCTGCATAAGTACACAACCAAGGCCGATCCTTGAGGCGTCACAATATACCATAAACCCATTGGTACCCTCAGGTAGGGTCAACACCGGTGCTGAGGTGAGTTGAGTCTTCAACTCTTGGAAGCTCTTCTCACAAGCCTCTAAACATTGAAACTTCACTTTCTTCTGGGTTAATTTAGTTAACAGTGCCGCAATGGACGAAAACCCCTCAAAAAATCTCCGACAATAACCAGCTAAAGCCAAGAAACTCCTGATGTCTGAAGGACTCATTGTTCTAGGCCAATTCTTCACCACTTTTATCTTTTAAGAGTCCACCTGTACACCCTCACTCGACACCACATGACCCAATGATGCCATTGAGTTCAACCAAAGCTCGCATTTACTGAATTTAGCATACAACTAGCAATTCTCAAGAGTCTGTAGCACCACTCTCAATTGAGAGGCATGCTCCTCCTCGCTTTGAGAGTATATAAGAATATCATCTATGAACACAATCACGAACATATCCAAATATGGATTGAACACTCTATTCATCAAATCCATAAAAGCTGCAAGAGCATTCGTTAGTCCAAAAGACATGACTACAAACTCATAGTGACCACATCGAGTCTTGAAGACTATCTTCAAGATGTCACTCTCCCGAACCCTGAGCTGCTTGTATTCAGACCTGAGGTCTATCTTCGAAAAGCACTTAGCACCCTGAAGTTGGTAAAACAAATCATCAATCCTCGGGAGAGGATACCTGTTCTCGATGGTGACCTTGTTTAGTTGACGATAATCAATGCACATACAAAGAGAACCATCCTTCTTGATGACAAAGAGAACTGGCGCATCCCAAGGGGATTTACTCGGTGTAATGAATCCCTTGTCTAAGAGATCCTTCAATTTCTCCTTCAACTCATTTAGCTCAGCTGGGGACATTCTTTAAGGAGGAATAGATATAGGCTGCATATCGGAAAGAAGGTCAATACCAAAATTGATCTATTGCTTAGGAGGGATTCACGATAAATCATCTGGAAACACCTATGGATACACACACTACAGGAACTGACTGGATAGTCAGGGTTTTGGACGTAGCATCCTTAACCCTAACTAGTTGGTACACGCAACCCTTAAAAATAATCTTTCTGGCCTTAAGGTAGGAAATGAAGTGACCTACAGGCACAACTGAACTACCCTTCCACTCTAGGACTGGCTCACCCGGAAATCTAAACTCTACTCAATAGGTTGTACAATTGACTGAGGCATAACATGCATATAACCAATCCATGCCGAGGATAACATCAAAATTGGTCATGGCTAACTCTACTAAATCTGTTGAGGTGACTTTCTGAAGGACTGTGACGTGGCAATTTCTCTTTACCCATTGAGCTATAACTGAATCACCGAGTGAAGTAGAGACTGAGAAGGTTTTGATAAGATTTCGGGACAGATTCCGAAACTACTACCAACATAGGGCATCACAATAGACAAAGTAGCCCCTGGATCTAACAATGCATATACATCAAGATGGAATACTCGTAATATACCAGTGACTACATCCGGGGAGACCTCCTGCTCCTGATGAGATACTAGGGCATAGAATCTGTTTTGACGCTGACCAGCACCCGCACTAGTAGATGCCTCCCACTGAGTTGGGCATGCTGGTGGGGCTTCTAAACTAAAGGCTGGGCCTTAGCCCCTATCATGACCTTTTATGGATTTTGGGCAATCCTAAGCATATGTCCTGGCTTCCCACACTCGAAGCAGGCACCTGAACTTGCTAAGCACTAACCCACGTGTCTCTGGCCACATCTACTACATTCTGGAGGACTGGTCTCTGCGGGTCTACTACTCGTCCCCTATGATTGCGCCTGGATCTGGATGGCACACTCATAGTCGAAGGCGCTAGGGATGAAGATCTCTGGTGGGACTGTTGACGGTTCCCACTAGGTCTCTGCTAGAAGAATTCGAAGCTATCAGTCCTAGCCCTCTTGGCCTCTCTCTCTCGGTCACTCATCTGCTGGCCGTACAGGACTATTCGAGCAAAGTTAATATCCCGATGAAGCATCACAGTCTGACAATCCTTGACTAGGTAGTCTGCTACCCCATGCACGAACCGGCTCACTCGCGCTCTATGATCCGCCACCATCTCTGGTGCATACTTGGATAGATGAGTGAACTCCAAGGAGTATCTAAACTATCATCTTCCCTTTCTTTAGGTTCACAAACTCGGCTTCTTTGATCTCCCTCATCTCACAAGGGAAGAACCGATCTAAAAATGCAGCATGAAACTCATCCTAACCAATAGGGCCTGCTCCAACTTCCCTACTATCATTCCATTGCTTGAATTAGATGTGCACAACACCTTTCAACTGATACGAGGCTAGATCGGCGCACTCCTCTCCGATCACCCCTATGATCTGGGTGATCTTCAGAACCTCATCAATGAACTTGTGCGGATCCTTGTCCACCTTTGAACCAAGAATCTCCGAAGGGTTCATCCTCAGAAAATCTCTATCTTGCCGCATTCCTGTTCTGAGGGACATGTGCTACCGCCTACTGATTGACCTGGGAGGTCAAGGACTAAGCTAAAATTTGTATGGCTACCCTGAACTCAGCGTGGGCAACCAGCTCGGGTACATGCTCCTCATGGGCTGGTGGGGTCTACTGGTGCCTATCCTCATTGCAATTCTCGTGGCCATCTCTATTCTTGTTTCTTCTTCCATTAACTCAATGAGGAGGCATGATTCTGCAAATGCGTATAGCATGAGTTAGAAGGATAAAGAGACATTTTACCGCATGACATAGATCATGAAAGAAGGGAACATTACCTAAACGTCTCGTAGCCTTTTCATCATAAGTGTGGCGCTCTTCACACCCATGAAAAAGACTCTACTTAATGCTGCTTTTATACACCCTAGGACACTTCAAAACCTAATGCTCTGATATCGAGTTTGTCATGACCCAAACATAGGCCTGGATCAAGACACGGGACAAGGAACCCTGGGAGACTACAAGTCGATCCATGGCAAGAAAATAACATCTAACCAATCATAGATAAGCTAAAGATCAAAATGAATAACATAGAGGAAGTCTGAAAATCTCATAACATCGGAATACATAACTCAAAATCGAAGTTGATTATATGCTATGTTTGAAAGCCTCTACTACTGACGAGTTGATGGGACAAGACCCCAACTAACTCACTGAAGTATAAAACTAAAAGTACTAGATATAATTGAAAGGAAGGCCCTCGAATGATGAAGACTCACCACACTGGCTTACAAGTGCTAGAGTTGCAGATCTGGCTAATAATGAAGCTAAGCCTGAATATCCGAGCTTGTATCATGAAATAATACAACATAGAGTATGCGGTCAGTACGTGAAATGCATCGAGTATGTAAGGTAAGTAAAACCACTAAGTAAGTAAAATCATAAATCATGCATATCATAAAAACATAATCAAGATAAGATTCTGAGAGTAGGGATTGCATGCTATTTTTTAAAATCATGATCTGAACATATCTGAATATCATAACTGAATCGAATGACCCAAAGTTGAAAATTGATAATCATAAGTAAAACTAAACATTGTGTCAAACCTACTAAAAACATAATATCATGACTAATGACATGCATAACTGAAATCATGAGAAAAAATGGAGACTCATCATATAACCGACATTACCACGATAGAGCTTATGTGGCCCCGACTATCACACTCAAGTGGGCAGAGCCGTCCAAAGATTTTCCAGGGCTAAGTACACTACCATGATATTGATATCAAGCTAAAGGCCCCTTGGGGGCAGGGGAAGCTCACAAGGGAGGTCCCACATAATCTGATCATACCTACATTGGTGCGTAGTTATGAGGAATAGGGTTGATTGACCCTTAGCCTACTCGGTGGTAGACACTACTCCCAAAAACATGCATATGCTCTCCATCATTTTTCAACGAAGCTGAACCATCGTCTAATGATAAAGCTGACTCATAATATACATACATAATTCTGAAATCATAACATGAGGAGCCTTGGCTCAAACCCTACCACAAGCTAAAAATAGTGGGAGTCTAGACTCCAAAATATGTATATGAAGTTTAGATAAATCATGAAACATACTTGATCATATGGGCTTGCCAATTAATTAAACATGCTTGACATAGATTTTATCTTTTGAAAACATGAACATAGACATGGGTAAACTCAAAATTATACTCTCTTCATAAACATCTCATCATGCTTGGATACATATTTCATAGATATCAACTTTTATGAACTTTCATGGATGGGCATCATAGTTTCTTGAAAACATAATTTATAGTTGAAAACATTATAAAATCTACCCATGAATCATAATTCAACATTAGAAACATACTTAGATCATACCCATGATTGAAACTAAGAGAATTCACATGTTGGGTAAAAACCTCATAGATTCATCAACTAGAATTTCATGAATTGAGAGGGAATTGGGCATGGGTGTGGACAATTACACCCATTCATAACCCTACATACCTGTAGAAATCTGATTTCACAACTTACTTGATTGCCTAATGAGTATTTGGGGAAGAACTTGAGGAATTTAGGCTTGATCACTCTTAGGAGCTTTTGGACTTGTATGCATGGAAGTGAATAAGCCAATAATGAACTTACCCCTCTTAAAACATTTTATTCTGAGCTTAAGACAACGTATATTAGGCCTTAGAAGCTTAGAAATTACGGAAAGACCTTAATAATTTCGCAGGGAAAAATATACTGCCAGTCCACACAAGGGACTGGACGACCCGTCATCCCTGACCGGTGCAGAAAATTCTATTTTTTCCATTTCAACTCCCAAGTCTAATCTTAGGGTTTTTGGGATATTACATTTATGAAGGACCTTGTCACTAGAAAGAGGACCGTGAGCTTTGAACCTTCTGATAATTTGTACCACTATAGTGCAATAGCATCTCAGTCTCTTGTGCAGCAGAAGGAAGACCCTGGAGCTTTCACCATATAGTGCACTATTTGATCCTTTTACTTTGCTAAGGCGTTATATGATCTGGGTGCTAGTATAAATCTAATGTTGTTGGCAATGTTTAGACAGTTGGTCTTGGGAGCCCCCAAACCAACCATAATGCGACTATTGATGGAAGATCACATGGTGAAAAATTCGGTGGGGATTCTTTGTGATGTGCTGTTGAAGGTGGAGTCCTTTATATTTCCGATAGTCTTTGTTATTCTAGACTGTGAGGTTGATTTTAAGGTCCCCATTATCCTGGGGAAACCATTCCTCGCCACTGGGTGTTCTTTTTTAGACATGGAGACTGAACAACTGAAATTCTGGTTGAATAATGAAGAGGTGACATTTAATGTGTGCCGGTCCATGAAACAGCCAAATGACATGCGAGTGGTCTCAGTGATTGATGTTGTGGAGGCTGAGCTTCCAATCATGCCTATTGATGAGAGGGTGAGTATTGAGGACTTAGCAGCAGTGTTGATGAATGTTTATGCTGAAGAGATCAATGGGGAGTGATGAGATCATTAATGCACTTTCAGGTATGGGGTCGTACACTTATGCTCCGAAGAAGATTGATCTTGATCTGAAAAATCATGTGACCCCATTAGCCAAACCATCTATTGAGGAGCCTCAAGTATTGGAGCTCAAGGCACTCCCATCTCACTTACGATATGTATTTTTAGGGACCGGAAAGACATTACTAGTCATAGTTGCAGCTAACTTGGGGGAATGGCAAGTGGAGGCTTTGATTTCCATTCTAAAGAGGTATAAAAAGGCAATTGGGTGGACTACAATAGATATTATTGGGATCCCATCTAGTATTTGCACACATAAGATCCAACTTGAGCTAGATTGTATTTCGAGCATTGAGCATTAACGTAGGTTAAATCCGCCTATGCAAGAGGTGGTCAAGAAGGAAATCATTGAGTGGTTGAATGCAGGTGTGGTTTACCCTATTACTAATAGCAAATGGGTGAGCCCAGTTCAATGCGTACCAATGAAGGGAGGAATCACTATGGTCCCAAATGCTAAAAATGAGCTCATTCCACTTAGACTAGTCATAGGTTGGAGAGTACGCATGGACTATTGGTAGCTAAACCACTGGACGTAGAAAGATCATTTTTCGATGCATTCATGGATTAGATACTAGACCGACTTGTAGGCAAAGGGTGGTACTACTTTCTTGATGGTTATTCGGGGTACAATTAGATCTCTATAGCCGCTGAAAACGAACAGAAAACCACTTTCACTTGCCCCTATGGGACATTTGCTTTCAAGAGGATGCCGTTCGAGTTATGTAATGCGCCCGCCACTTTTCAGCGCTGCATGATGTCAATATTCTCGGAAATGGTGGAGGACACCATTGAAGTCTTTATGGATGATTTTTCTATGCTGGGTGACTCATTTGATGATTGTTTGGCTTACTTGAGCAAGGTGTTGCAGCGGTGCAGAGAGACCAACTTGGTGCTTAATTGGGAAAAGTCCCATTTTATGGTCAAAGAGGGTAATAGTTCTAGGCCACAAAATTTTAGGAAAGGGAATTGAGATAGACAGAGCAAAGATTGCTGTAATTTCTAGTCTTCCACGTCCAATTTCTGTAAAGGGTGTTTGAAGCTTTTTGGGTCATAAAGGATTTTATCGGAGATTCATCAAAGATTTCTCAAAGATTGCACGTCCCTTATGTAAGCTACTTGAGAAAGAGGTGAAGTTTGTGTTTGATGACGCATGTTTGAACGTTTTTGAATGCCTGAAGGAGAGATTGACTACCGCCCTAATTATATGGCATCTGACTGGTCCTTATTGTTTGAGGTTATGTTTGATGCTAGCAGAGTGGCCCTGGGAGCTGTTTTGGGCCAAAGGTGTGAAAATACATTTCATCCAATTTATTATGCTAGCAAGGCACTTAATGTAGCTCATAAGAATTACACTGTGATGAAACAAGAGTTGTTGGCTGTGGTAGTTGCATTCGAGAAGTATCAGGCATACTTTCTTAGAACTAAGGTGATAGTTCATACATACTATGCAACTTTGCGTTATTTGATGGAAAAGAAGGAGGCCAAGTCACGGTTGATTAGATGGGTTTTGTTACTGCAAGAGTGCGAGTTTGAGGTTAAGGACCGGAAGGGGATCGAAAATCAGGTGGTGGATCACTTGTCGAGATTAGAGACAGATGCAACACTTAGAGATGAGCTTGATATCGATGACACATTCCCCGACAAGCAGGTTTTGGCTGCCTCCCAAGATCTCATCCCATGGTTTGCAGACTTTGCTAATTATTTGGTGAGTGATGTGGTACCAAAAGATTTATCTTTTCACCAGCGCAAGAAATTCATGTTTGATGTGCGGAAGTTTTTCTAGGATAAGCCTTACTCAATCCGCATATGTGCTGATGGAGTGATTCAGAGATGTGTTCCCGAGGCTAAAATGTTGAGCATATTGGAGGCTTGTCACTCATCCCCTGTTGGAGGTCATCATGGTGGGATTCACACAACCCACAAAATTTTGCAATGTGGGTACTATTGGCCAACCATTCACCAAGATGCACATGATTTAGCAAAGGCATGTGATGCATTCCAAAGGCAAGGAGACATATCAAGGAGGCATGAGCTCCCTCTTACTCCCATTCTTATCATTGAGCTGTTTGACATTTGGGGCATTGACTTCATGGGCCCGTTTGTGAGCTCAAATGGGATGTAGTACATATTACTAGCTGTGGACTATGTTTCTAAGTGGATGGACGCAATTGCGCTTCCAAACAATGAAGGTAAGAGTGTCACAACGTTCTTGAAGCAAGATATTTTCGCTAGATTCGGGACTCCTAGATCCATCAATAGTGATGGGGGTTCGCACTTCTACAATTGTTGTTTTGTACTTTTCTTGAAAAATAATGGGTGAAACACAAAGTGGCAACACCTTATCATCCACAATCTAGTGGGTAAGTTGAGGTATCCAACTGGGAGATAAAGACCATCTTAGCGAAAATTGTGAATGCTAACCAGACAAATTGGTCTAGGAAGCTGGATGATGCGTTATGGGCTTATCGGGCCACATTCAAGACCAGTATAGGTATGTCTCCTTATCAGCTTGTGTAAGGGAAAAATGTCATCTTCTGATAAAACTTGAGCACAAAGCTATGTGGGCGCTCAAGAAGCTGAATCTGAATTGGAGCGATGCTGCGAGCTTGAGGCTTGATCAGTTGAATGAGCTAGATGATTTCATTTGAAAGCCTATCAAAGTTAAAAAATTTACAAAATAAGGATGAAGATACAACATGAATGGAAGATTGAGCAAGGAGATTTAAGCTTTGGAGATATGGTGTTGCTATTTAATTCTAGGCTTCGCTTGTTTCCTGGCAAGTTGAAGTCTAAATGTTTGGGACCATTTTGAGTGGTCCAAGTATTCTCCTATAGGGAAATTGAATTGGAAAATCATGAAGGCAAACAATTCAAGGTGAATGGACAACGGGTGAAAGCTTGGGAAATAGTGAAGATATTAAACTGGTGGACCTTTGGGCTTTGGGTGAAATCTGAGTAACCCGGGGACTGGCGTCGTGCTGCGACGTTAAATCAGGCGCTTCTTGGGAGGCAACCCAAGTTGTAAATTAAAATATCAGTATAATGTTTACGTGTGTTAATATATGCAGGTGATTAGGATGAGAAATCTGGAGCTGGAACCAAATATTCTGAACCTTAGAATCTAGTTCACAAAAGCATAGGACGAGTCGTTACCTGAATGCATGACTCGTCACGACCAGTCATGGCCACTGAAATAGAAAATAGTAAAATCTGAAAGTTAGTGACGAGTGCCTCAAAAAATCGTGAGGTCACTCAACGAGTCATCTAGTAACTCGTCCTAACACAACTGAATTTCCACCAAGTGTACAGGGCCAATGACTCAAGACACGACTCGTTGGGTAAGTCCACGAGTCGTTTCCTGAGTCATTAGGTCCCAGGTAAGTTTTCTCTACTGAATAATGTAACGAATAAAAATATGAGTTGTGACCTGAGAAATGACTCGTTATGTTGGTCATGGTGCATATGTATAAATTTGAATCATCCAACTCGTCCCGCGTGAAATTGGGTGATTTAACTTCTTAAACATTAAAACCCACGATTTGTCCTAAATTTAGTCCATCTTTCAAATGCCTAAGTCTATAGAAATGGTTTCCTCCCCATTCATCACTTCCATAGACACCCCTAAGCACTGACACTAGCATCTGGTCGAACATCACCACCGCTGCCCACACGTTGTGACCACCCACTGCTAAAATTCTCATCTTTGATCCTTGAAATGTGAGTATTAAAATGCTTCATATATTAATTTCAACCCCCTCATGCTTGTAACTGTTATCTGTATGTAAATTTGGTCCCAAGCATTAAAACCCTAAGTTTCCATGAATCTAATTGCCTAAAAATGATGAACGCTGAAAGTATTGAACTAAATGGATTGTGTTGATGAGTTTGTGGTGGAATGTTTAAAAGATTGAGGTTGAAATTACTATTAAGCTTCGGTTGTCTTGGGTTTCTTACACTCGTTGAGTCGGCGTACATTATGATCTGTAGTTGCTTTGGCAACGAAGCTTTGATTGTTTTCCCCTCCCAAATCTCACCGGAATTAAATACAAAAGTTTGACATTGGTGAAGTCTGAGTAACCCCACATACTTGTGATGTCAAACTGAGGCTCAAGAGGTTGTCCAGTGATGACACCTCATGTAACGATTCGTGGGCCTGCGTAACGAGTCATTACATGACTCATCATCACTGACACACATAAAGTTAAACACAGAACTCTTAAGAACGAGTCATGTAACGAGTCGAGGTATCACCTCACGACTCATGATGTGACTCGTCCTAAGTGGGATAAAAATTTTGTTGCCAGTCTGAAGCTATAGACCACGAATGACTTAATGACTCGTTGCCACAAGCAATGACTCGTTAGGTCAAGTCGTTAGGTTTACTGGAAATAAATGACACTTTTGAACCTCCAAACCATGGAGGACCTCAAGAGTCGTTGCCAGTGGTAACGAGTCATTAGGTCTCTCGACCTGTCTGTAGGCAGCCACTGATTTTACATTTTCACATACTCTAATCTTGGATACTAACGGTTATTCCACGGTACAATGGCACCAAAAGGAAATACCAAGAAGGTCCCAACCAAGAAACAGGGGAAGGAGAAGAGCCAACCCTCGACTCGCAGACTAATAGACGAGCTCTCATCCTTAGAAGAGTCAAGTGGCTTGGTGGAGGAGTATCAGATATCTGAAGAACAGTTGGAGCGGCAATCTACCAGGGCTAGGACTAAATACCCTCTTAATTTGACAGCCATGGTTGCATCTCCGACTCTACTCGCAAGGGACCTACCTAGCTGGGAGGAAGGAAATGCTGGGATCTCAGCCTCAAATGACCACGAAGCCACTGCAGTTGTGACTAATGATGAGGATGAAAATAAATCTTATGCACAATAGGAGAGCACTTATAATGAGGAGATAGGAACCTCACATACATCTATAGACCAGCCTCAGAGAATGGTGAGAAGGTGGTGTGTTTCAGGTATGAGGGCAATCTACAACTAGGACATTACTCCTACTAATAAAGGCCACCCAAAGCGAATAATTTATGAGGAGCCAAGGCTGATCACTATAGGGTTCAAGGACCTCCCATATATTCAATCATTGTTTTGAGAAATATCGATTTGGATGGTTGAGTGAGCCGTCCGGTAGTTACAGTCCACCATTGGTCAGAGCATTTTATGCAGCATATGTGGCCACACTACAACAACAGGCTATGGGAGGCCAAGAATGGAGGAAACGTCCTGCACTAACCCATGTCATGGTAAGGGAGACTCCAGTGGACATCTTTGAGTGCACCATCTCCCGTATGTTATATGATCCAGAGTATGAGCCTCCGATGAACACAATTGAGTTCGATCATCGGCTAAGTGAGCTATAGAAAGTCAAGGCCAAGAAGTTGAGCCACGAGGATTGAGAAAGATAGTATACATGGCTGGCCCGAATCATAGCCTCTAGGGGTACATTGGTGGAATGGCTAAATGGCCCGGAGGTACAGATTAAGAAGGCCACTGTAAATTTTCATGCCAAACTATGGTGGTCGTTAGTGCGACATAGGCTGGTACCAACCTGTAATGACAATGTCATATCCCCAGATCAAGTTGCACTGGTAGCTAGTATCAGGGAGGGTAGGTTTTAATGGAGGGTAGTTTGGCCTGCCCTCCATGATAATAGCTACCATCAGGTAAAAGTGCTGATGGAGCAGGTTAAGCCCTAGGTAACGAAGGAATTAGGAGGCTTATCTAGGACATGACATGATAGGTTGGACGCATTTGAAAGGAGGATGGATGAGCACGTTGCTCAGTTACATGCACTTGAGCTGACTGTCATGACCCGAGCTAGGACCCCAGATCGAGACACGGGACAAAGAACCCCGAGAGGGATCCAAATCGACCCATGTGATGAACATAACGGCTAAAGAACATAACTAAAATAGGAATCATTTCAACCATAAAATAAGCGGAAAATAAAAATGGAAATTTTGAAATTTAAGTATTTAACATTTGACACAAGAACTGAACATAGCCACTTAATGTCTAAAAAGCCTCTAGTATTCGATGAGCTAACGGGAAAATACCCCTAACTAGCTCTCTTAGTACAAAAATCTGAAAGATAAACATAATAATAAGGCTAGCTGCATGTCCTCGACAGATGAGGGCTCACCAAAGAGAATACATTAACTGGACTGAAGCGAATGCGACTAGGGGCAAGGCTGAACCTGATCTCTCGGACTTGTATCATGAGACGATACAACATAAAGTATGCAGTCAACACTTGGAATGTACCGAATATGCGGGTTAAGTAAGATGGAGAATTTAAAACACATAATAGTTCATAAGAATAGGACAACATGATCTTAATGTTATCATATGTAAACATAAGGGCTCAAGGTTTTCAAAACATTCATAAAGCAGTCATATTCGTAATCACAAGAGAATCCTTGTAAAACATAACTTGAGCGAAATTCTCGTAATCATGATCATACATAAAACATAAGGAACAATGGGAGATTCTTATAACCGACATACCCCACATGAGCACACATGGAGTCCCCCCTGTAAACCCCTAGTCGGGAGGGTGTTCATACCTTGCCAAGGGTAGAACCATGACAACAAGTGTGATATCACTCATGAAAGGCCCATATGGGCATAAGGGAACAGTCTCAAGGGAAGTCCCATCATGGCCACGTTGGCATGTAGTTTTGAGACTCGGGGTATGCTTGGACTCTGAATCTACTCGGTGTTAAGTACTACTCCCAAAACATATACAATGCTCATATTATAGTAGGGAAAACATACATTAGATTCATGGGCTAGTTTAAATCATAATAACCATAAGCATGCTTGTAATACATTAACTAGCCATGTAATAAGGCCCGTGAGTCTGCCATACTCATACACATGAGAAAACATATAGAGTCATCATGAATACATAATAATAATCCTCATAATTCGAATCATAGTTTCATAAAGTAAAATTGAAGGAAATCATGCATTTTTGAATATAAATCATGAATTAGGACTTGAGAGATTAAAATTCAATAGTAAATCGAAGGAATTCATGAAGGGAATTTAAACCCTAAATTTCATTATAAAGCTTAGATCCTAAGTTATTTTTAATTTTAAAAATACTTGAAGGAATAATAAACCCTAACATGGAGATCACAGTTTTATATCAATTCATCTTTACCCATAAAGAAATCATGAACAATTCTCGAAACCCAATCATAAAATAAAATTTTTTGAATTTATAGTCTTTGGGGAATTGGGTGATCATGCTTTGATAAAGAAGGGGCATGAGATTGAGATGGAAACCCCATTGAATTGACCCACATACCTAAATAATTGAATCCTCAACTGAAAATATGACTCCCCACTTGATTCTTAGAGAGTTTGAGGGAAAATCCTAGGAAAAATCTTGAGAGATTTGAGAGAATTGATTTCTCAATTTTGAGTGTTACGGAAGTAATGGGTGATCCAAGGTGAAAAATATCCTTAATAAACTCTTTCCCATGCTTAAAACGATGTAGTTTTGGACCTTAGTGCTTAGGAATGATGAAAATACCCTTAATGAAATTTTTAAAAAGTTGGCACTGCCAGGTACCCCGACCCTCACCACGAGTCGTCGTTTGATACCATGACTCGTGGTATCGCTCATTACTAGCATCTATGCTTATCTCAGTTTCGATCTACTCAAACAACGGTCAGACAGGACAAATCATTACTCATCACAGTGGTCCATTGCTTCCTTCCGTTGCATCCATTGTCCTCAAACCATCACCCTTTTGGAGTTTCTTCCACGGGCACAACCAATGGCTCGTAGGTACTTACAATAAGTCATACCTCCAATCATCTGAGTCTTACCTGAAACCCACCTACCACGCCACGACTCTTGACCACGGATCGTTCCCCAATCTAATGACCCGTTGTTTTCTCCCGTAGCTCATCAGTTCGACTACTCCAACTTCTAATGATTGCCTACCACGACCCGTGGTATCCCATGACGGATTGTATCATGACCCATACCCTTGGTCCTGAACAACCCTATATCAACCAACGGCTACATCCTACGACCCGTGGGATCGACCTACGACTCGTGGTATGAGTCGTTCTGTGATAATTTCCCAACTTTTCTGCTGATTTCTTTTCTAATCCCAAGCCTAGTCTTAGGGACTTCTGGGGTATTACAATATCTCCCTGTTGGGAAAATTCGTCCTCAAATGTGGGCAAAGCATATTGAGAGAGGAAGAAAAAAGAAAAAAAGGACTGGGATCTCAAAACTGAATTATTACGGCAGAACTGAGGGAGTGACTGACTCCGAACATGAAACACATAACTGAGCTGAATTTGGGAACATACAAACATGCTAAAACAATAGAGGGACTTACATGCACAGACTTGACATTAAACTGAAGAGGATAATGAGGAAAATATTTATACCTCAAGATGAACCGAAACTGGAAGGATAAAGATGCGGGCATCTAGCCACCATATCTGCTTTGGCCTCCCACATAGCTCCCCCAACTAGCTGATTTCTCCACAAAACCTTCACCGAGGCTACTTCCTTGTTCTGTAAATTACGAACTTGATGATCAAGGATCTCGATTGGTACTTACTCATAGGTAAGGCTTCCCCTCATCCCAATTCTATCTACCGGAACAACCAGAGCTGGGTCTCCGATACATTTCTTCAACAAGAACACATGAAACACCGAATTCACCGAGCCTAACTCCAATTCATAAGCCACATTGCCAACTCGCTTCACAATCTAGGATGGTCCAATATATCATGGACTAAGCTTCCCCTTCTTCCCAAACTTCATCACTCCCTTCATGGGAGACACCTTTAGAAACACCCAATCATCAACGGCAAACTCAAGTTCTCTCCGCCTCACATCCGCATAAGCTTTCTGACGACTCTGGGCTATTTTCAACCTTTCCCTTATAAGTTGGACCTTTTCCATAGTCTCATGGACTGAATCTGGACCTATCAAATCGGCCTCACCTACCTCAAACCAACCAATAGGCGATTTACACCTCCGTCCATAAAAAGCCTAAAACGGGGCCATTTGAATGCTAGAATGGTAGCTGTTGTTATATGCAAACTCGATGAGGGGAAAATGATCGTCCTAACTACCCTTGAAATCAATTATATATTCTATAAACATATCCTTGAGAGTCTGAATGGTCCGTTCTGCCTGGCCACCTGTCTGCAGGCGAAAAGCTGTGCTAAGCTTGACTTGAGTACCGAGTCCCTTCTGAAACGATCTCCAAAAATGGGAGGTAAACTGAGTGCCTCTATCTGATATGATGGATAGGGGCACTTCATGCAGTTGAAGTAACTCTTGAATGTACAATTTAGAATAATCCTTTATTGAATCGGTAGTTTTGATGGGCAGGAAATGAGCTGCTTTAGTCCACCTGTCCACAATCACCCAAATAGAGTCATACTGTTGATGAGTACGAGGAAACCCTATAATGAAGTCCATATTGATATCCTACCACTTCCAAGTAGGGATACTAATGTCCTGAAGCACCCCACCAGGCCTCTGATGCTCAACCTTCACCTATTGACAATTCAAACACTTAGCCACAAACTTTGCTATGTCTTTATTCATGCCATTCCACTAATAGACTTCCCGTAGGTCACGGTACATTTTAGTGGCTCTTGGATGTATAGAATATCTGGATCCATGATCCTCGTGCAACATCTGGTCTCTCAAGTTTTCAACATCTGGTACACACAAATGACCCTGATATCGGAGCACGCCATCTCCCCCTTGAGATAAGAACTCTACCTTCTTATTTTGAATGGCTTCCTTCAACTTTACCAAAATAGGATCCTCATCTTGTCTAGCTTTAACTTCAGTCACTAAGGAAAATTCCGACCCATTCTGAATAATGACACCACCATCTGCCGAGTCAACAAGATAAACTCCTAGCCATGCAAGACAATGCACATCCTTTACTAACTCCTTCCTCTCCTCATCCACATGGGTCACACTCTCCATGGAAAGCCAGCTAAGAGCGTCTTCCACCACATTAGCCTTGCCCGGGTGATAAAGGACACTCATATCATAATCTTTAAGAAGCTCCAACCACCTCCTTTGACGTAGATTTAGATCCTTCTGGGTAAACACATATTGTAGGCTTTTGTGGCCCGTAAACACATCTACATGAACCCCATACAGATAGTGCCTCCAAATCTTCAAGGAAAATACTACCGCCGCTAATTTGAGATCATGAGTCGGATAATTCTTTTCATGGACCTTCAGCTGCCTAGAAGCATATACTATAACCTCACCATGCTGCATGAATACACAACCAAGGCCAATCCTCGAAGCATCACAATATACCACAAACCCATCGGTACCCTCAGGTAAGGTTAACACTGGTGCTGAGTTGAGTCGAGTCTTCAACTCTTGGAAGCTTTTCTCATAAGCACCCGACAATTGAAAATTTACCTTCTTCTGAGTCAACTTAGTCAATAGGGCTACAATGGATGAAAACCCCTCAGCAAACCTCCAATAGTAACCAGCTAAATGCAAGAAACTCTTGATATCTGAAGGTTTAACTGGTCCAGGTGAAATCTTCACTGCTTCTATTTTTTGAGAGTCCACCTGTACACCCTCACTTGACACCACATGACCCAAAAATGCCACTGAATTTAACCAAAACTCACATTTTCTAAACTTAGCATATAATTGGCGATCCTTAAGAGTCTGTAGCACCACCCTCAAACAAGCAGCATGCTCCTCTTCACTCCAGGAGTACATGAGAATATCATCTATTAACACGATCACAAACATATCCAAATATGGATTGAACACCATGTTCATCAAATCTATAAAAGCTGCAAAAGCTCCAAATACATAACTACAAACTCGTAGTGACCATATCAAGTCCGGAAGGCTGTCTTCGGAATGTCATTCTCCTTAATTTTGAGCTAATGATACCCGAATATGAGGTCTATCTTAGAAAAGTACTTAGCACCCTAAAGATGATCAAACAAGTCATCAATCCTGGGGAGGGGATACCTATTATTGATTGTAACTTTGTTCAATTGCTGATAGTCAATGTACATTTGAAGGGAACCATCTTTCTTTCGGACAAAGAGAACTGGTGCACCCCATGGGGATTTGCTCGGCCTGATGAAACCCTTGACTAAAAGATCTTTCAATTGCTCCTTCAACTCCTTTAGCTCTACTGGAGCCATTCTGTAAGGAGGAATAGATGTAGGCTGCGTATCGGGAAGAAAGTCAATACCAAAATCAATCTTCTACTCGGGTGGAATTCCCGGTAGATCATCTGGGAACAATTCTGGATACTCACACACCATAGGAACTGACTAGATAATCAAGGCCTTGGATATAGCATCCTAACCCTAACTAGATAGTACACACAACCCTTAGAAATCATCTTTCTGGCCTTAAGGTAGGAAATGACGCGACCTACAAGCATAGGTGAACTACCCTTCCACTCTAGGACTGGCTTATCCAAAAGCCTGAACTCTACCGCATGGGTTCTACAATTTACTAAACCATAACATGCATGTATCCAATCTATGCCAAAGATAACATCGAAGTCAGTCATATCTAACTCTACTAGGTCGAATGAGGTGACTTTCTGAAGGATGGTGACAGGGCAATTTTTATAGACCCATCTAGCAATGATCGAATCACCGACTGGGGTAGAGGTTGAGAAGGGTTCCGATAGGATTTCAGGACTGACACCAAAACTAAAAGCAACATAGGGAGTCAAAAAAGATAGTGTGGCCCCTGATCTAACAATGCATAAACATCAAGGTGGAATACTCGCAACATACCAGTCACCACATCTGGTGAAGTCTCCTACTCCTATCTTCATGAGAGTGCATTGAACTTGTTCTAGCGCTGGCTGCCAATTGAACTAGTAGAAGCACCCTGTTGGAAGGGAAGTGCTATTGGAGCTACTGAACTAGCGGCTGGGATACGGGCTCCACCATCACCTGTTCTGGCTGAAGGGCAATCCCAAAGTCTGTGTCCGGGTTTACCACACCCAAAACAAGTGTCTGAGCCAACTAAACACCTCTTTGGGTGATTCTTTCCACACTTCACATAGGCTAGGAAAGTATGATCTCCCACCGTGTCTCCCTGACCCCTCGATCTTGACGCTCTATCTCTCTAATCACGTCTGGGTCTGGACGTGACACTAGCTGATGATGGTGATGGGGCCAACGACCTTTGCTGAAACTGAGGGAGGTGACCGCCATCGGATCTCTACTGAGTGCACCCAACACTATCCGTCCTAGCCCTCTTGTCCTCTCTCCCTCTCCCTCTTCTACACCGCCTCCATCTGCTGGGCATACAAAACCAATTAGGAGAAGTCAATATCCTAATGTAGCATGGCGGTCCTGCAGTCTTTGACCAAGTAATCTACTACCCCATTCACAAACCGGCTCACCTGAGCCCTCTGATCGGCCACCAGCTCCGATGTATATTTAGATAACCTGGTAATTCTAGAGCATACTCCTACACAGTCATATTATTCTATGTCAAGTTCACAAATTTGGCTGCCTTGATTTCCCTCATCTCTCGGGGAAATATTCGATCGAAGAAAGCAGTATAGAACTCATTCCAACCAATAGGGCCCACCTCAATGGCCCTACCATCCTTCCATTTTCTGAACCAAATATGCATGACCCATTTCAGCTGATAAGAGGCTAAGTCCGTGCACTCCTTCCCTGTCACCCCCATGATCTGGGTGATCTTCTGAATCTCATCCATAAACTCATGTGGATCCTCGTCAAACTTCGACCCAGTAAAATCTGGAGGGCTCATCCTCAGAAAGTCTCTGACTCTCGCCGCTGCTGCATTCCCATTCTAGGGGACATGCGCTACTGCCTGCTAATTGACCTAGGCAGTCAATGCATGTGCCAACATCTGAATGGCAGCTCTAAGCTCAGAATGGGCCACCTGCTCAGGCACATGATCCTCAGGTACTGGTGGGGCCTGCTGGTGCCCCTCTTCGTTACTATTTCCATTCCCATTCCTTCTTTCATTAATCTGGAGAGGAGACATGATTCTGCAAACACATATAGCACGAGCTAGAAGGGTAGAGAAACATTTTATTGCATGATATAGATCATGAAAGAAGAGAAATTTCCTAAAAATGCATAGCCTCTTCATCATAAGTGTGGCACGTTCACACCTATAAAAAAGACTCTACTTAACACGGCTTTCAAACACCCTAGTACACTTCAAAACCTAATGCTCTGACCAAGTTGTCACGACCTGAGCTAGGACCCCGGATTGAGACACGGGAAAAAGAACACCAACAGGACTCCAAGTCGACCCATGTCATGAACATAATGGCTAAAGAACATAACTAAAACAGGAATCATTTCAACCATAAAATAAGCGGAAAATCAAAATGGAGACTTTGAGTACGAAGTATCCGATGAATTGATGGGACAACACCCCCAACTAGCTTTCTAAGTACGAAAAACTAAAAGATAAACATAACAACAAGGCTAGCAGCATGTCCTCGACAGATGAGGGCTCACCAAAGAGAATAGGCTGACTGGACTGAAGTGAATGCGACTAAGGGCGAGGCTGAACCTGATCTCTCGGACCTGTATCATGAGAAGATACAACATACAGTATGCAGTCAGTACTTGGAATGTACCGAGTATGCGGGTTAAGTGAGAGGGAAAATTTAAAACACATAATAGTTCATAAGAATAGGACAACATGATCTTAACGTAAATATCATAATGTAAACGTAAGGGCTCAAGGTTTTCAAAACATTCATAAAGCAGTCATAATCATAATCATAAGAGAAGCCTTGTAAAAACATAACTTGAGCCAAAGTATCATAATCATGATCATACATAAAACATAAGGAACAATAGGAGATTCTTATAACCGAAGCCCGATCTGTAAACCCCTAGTTTGAAGGGTGTTCATACCTTGCCAAGGGTAGAACCATGACAAGAAGCGTGATATCACTCATGACATGTCCATATAAGCATAAGGGAATAGTCTCAAGAGAAGTCCCATTATGGCTATGTTGACACGTAGTTTTAAGACATGGGGTATGCTTGGACCCCGAATCTACTCAGTGTTAAATACTACTCCTAAAACATATATAGTGCTCATATTATAGTAGGAAAAACATACACTAGATTCATGGGCTAGTTTAAATCATAATAATCATAAGCATGCTCAAGTAATAAGGCTCGTGAGTCGGCCATAGTCATAATCGTGAGAAAACATAGAGAGTCATCATGAATACATAATAATAATCCTCCTACTTAAAATCCTAGTTTCATAAAGTAAGCTTAAAGGAAATCATGCATTTTTGAATATAAATCATGAATTAGGACTTGAGAGATTAAAATTCAATAGTAAATCGAAGGAATTCATGAAGGGAATTTAAACCCTAAATTTCATTATCATGCTTAGATCGTGAGATATTTTAATTTTATAAAATACTTGAAGGAATAATAAACCCTAACATGTAAATCACAATTTTATATCAATTCATCTTTACCCATAAAGAAATCATGAACAATTCTCAAAATCTAATCATAAAATCAAGATTTTCGAATTTATAGTGTTTGGGGAATTGGGTGATCATGCTTTGATAAAGAAGGGGCATGGGATTGAGAGGGAAACCCCATTAAATTGACCCACATACTTGAATAATTGAATCCTCACTTGATTCTTGGAGAGTTTGAGGAAAAACCCTTGGAAAAACCTTGAGAGAATTGAGAGAATTGATTTCTCAATTTAGACTATTAGGGAAGTAATGGGTGATATAGGGTGAAAAATATCCTTAATACACTCTTTCCCATGATTAAAACAACTTAGTTTAGAACTTTAGAGCTTAGTAATGACAAAAATACCCTTAATAAAATTTATAAAAAGGGGGCACTGCCAGGTACCACAACCCTCAACACGACTAGTCGTTTGATACCACAACTCATGGTATCACTAGTTACTATCATCCATGCTTGCCTCAGTTTCAATCTTCTCATACAACGGTTAGTCAGGATGAGTCGTTAATCATCACAACGGTCCATTGCTTCCTTCCGATGCATCCACTATCCTCGAACCATCACCCTTCTGGAGTTTCTCCCATGGGCACAACCAATGACACGTAGGTACTTCCAATGAGTCGTACCTCTAGTTGTTTGAGTCTTACCTAAAACCCACCTGCCATGCCACGACTCTTGACCACGGGTCATGCCCCCATCCAACAACCCATTATTTTATCCCGTAGCTCACCAGTTCGACTCCTCCAACTTCCAATGATCGCCTACCATGACCTGTGGTATCCCGTGATGGATTGTACCATGAATCGTACCCTTGGCCCTGACCAACCCTTTATTAACCAAGGGCTACATCCTATGACCCGTGGGACCAATCTACAACTCGTGGTATGAGTCGTTTTGTGATAATATCCCAAATTTTCTGTTGATTTGTTTTCTAATCCCGAGCCTAGTCTTAGTGACTTTTGGGGTATTATAATGAAACGTTGGTATGCAGAGGTGGCGACCCTTAGAACTAAGTTTCGAGAGCTGTTAGCACGACAAATACCTGCTATAACACCATCGGTGCTCCCAATAGTAGAGGATGAGAGTGAGGAGGAGCTACCTCCGATATTTGATTTCATCACCGAGGAGCCTATAACTCATGGAAAAGGGAAGAGACCTCGAGAAGAAGTGAGTGAGGGTGAGAGTGATGATCTACTACAAGAGAAGAAATGTATGAAGAGAGATATGGAGGCAGCACTAAAGTTGTATCGAGATGAGGCTCGAGAGACGACCGAGATTGGTGCTTCTAGAGCTTGTGGAGAGGGTATGAGTTCTGTTGGTTTAGAGAGTGCTTCGGGTATCCTTGGTGCTACTAGAGAGGAGATTGGGGGTGCATCTACGCCTTACACTGACCAGGCCACAAGCGTCTAGGTTGTACAGGTACGTTCCCTATTCCCATGTTTTACTTTTTATATTCGTCGAGGACGTCGTATTCTTTTTTTGATGGGGGTGGGGTGTGGTACCTGATTTTTTGCTGAACATAACCCGAGGGTTTTCTTTCTGGATGTCTTTTCACTCAGGTGTTCCTTAACTTGTAGAATCGACATGTTTAGGCTTTTTTTGTTGTCCATGTTTTTTTATGTCAATTGAAAGGAAAATAGGTTAACATAGGGAAGTCAAATTAATGGAATTTTTTATAAGTTTTTCATGTTGAAGTAAGTGAATGATACCCCTCCTAAATTTTATGTGTGTGTGGGATAAGTATACAAGCATGACTGTTGTGATTCTTTGCATGACATTAATACTATGAATATGTTTACCATTGTGTGACTGTGCATGAACTAGCAGTTGGTAGTGATGATGTTGTCCTGTGCATTGTGTGGTGAGGTATTTAGTTTTAGTTCCACAGTGTATACACAATCTAGAACTTGCCAGTTAGTCATGCCAAGGTTATAAGATAGTTGACGAGGAGATGATCATAGGTCGTTATTCAGAATAGTCCAGTTAGCCTAAATGACCGACCAAATGAGTATGAATATCCCTTGATCCCGAGTTTGAGCCGAAATTGACCCTTTTTTTTGTTTAACCAATTTGACTTCCTGCTTTAATTATAATAAACTTGTTTTTGCCCTGGTCCCTCCTTGGACACTGTGATCCTCAACTTGGGCAAATTGCCTAAGTGAGGGTGGCTATTATAAGGGTGAATAAGAGGAGTAGAAAAAAAAGGGGATTGAATAATGTGAACAAAAGGGCGGATGCGGTGCACTTAGATATAAAAGAGAAATAAATGTGTATACCTGATGAAGAATTCACAAAAGAAAAAAACAACAAAAGAGGAAAAAAAGAAGGTGAAAAGGTATAGCCTGCATATGTGGTTTTGAAAAAATAATAATGAAGAAAATACAGGAGAAAGGGAGAAGAGTGAAAAGAAGATTAATTGGAGCAAATGTTAGTGTAGTGCCAAGGAGGATTGAGTCACAATGTCCATATCTACCATACCTGTTCCAAAGCCTATGTACAAGCCTAAGAAAGTCCTATCGTGATCCGAATGCAATTCTCTGACCAACTGAGGTATAGAAAATAAGGGCAAGCTTATGATTTTGTATGCGCGCTGTGTGAACTTCATTGTGAGTATGAGTGTACTTGACACAGTCCTTGCATTAAATTGTAGTGGTTGAGAGCTTTGAATGAGTGGGACTTCTTTACAGTGAGGGCATATGGGCAACAACATCGTCTGCTAATTTTCTAGGTCAGGGTCATAGGATTGTGCGCATGGTTGCAGGTTGATAGTGTAATACCATTCTTTGAATCCATTGTATCATGGTGAAAAACTTGGTATAAGCATTGTGATTTGGTTTTAGATTATATAGGAGGGGTTAGAAAGTTTGAGTTGATTATTTTATGAGCTGTTGACTGCCATAGGTTCCCTAGATTTCTTTTGGTTGAAGCATCGGGCTAGTTTTGTTTTTATTGTTTTTGCCTGAGGACATGCAAAAGTTTTAAGTTGAGGGTGTTGATGTTCCGTGAATTTACGGAATTTTCAATGCTTAAAATTAAGAAAATATGCTAATCCCGGGTATGTTTATATAGATATAATGTGTTTTTGTTAAGTTTTGCAGGAAAATAGGTTCAGACAGTAAAATGAGCATAACGAGGCTAAAATCAGCTAAGTGTGGACTGCCAGCAAGGTAACGAGTCATCATGTCACTGGACAACTTGTCCCTCGAGCCATTAGGAGAAGAAGGGTTTGAAGGCACCATACTCAGGCTAGAAATTGTGACAATCACGAGTTAACATCATGGCTCATCTTGTTTGGCAACGAGTCATTAGAGAGGTCGTTACGAATGGGAGTTGCAATTGATCTAAAGACCTGGGAGTCATAATGGAAGGGTTAACGAGTCATCATATTACTTCACGACTCTTGGGAGTACTCGTCAGGAAAATTTCAGAAGCATCATGGGATAAGTGTCAGGACAGAAGGAGCAACAAGTCATTATGAGACTCAACGACTCGTCGTGAACAGGTAGGAGTAGTTGTATAGAGCACTGGAAGTTTCAGGGCTAAGAAGCAACGAGTAACCTCACGACTTTTCCAGTCACTTAATGAGTCATTAGGTGACCCGTCGTCTAGAAGGAGCTATATGCTGAGCACGAGCCGTCACTGCTTTCCACGACTCGTTATGATACCTAAAAAGTCGTTGTCACTGCCGACCTATATTCCATTTTAAATTAGGAAAAGATTTGTCTAAACTCTATAAATACTTTATGTAGGGTTATTTTTACAGTTTATGCACTATTTACGACTTTTTACCATATTGCTCATAGTTGTTGATTAACATTAAGGTTCAAGAAACAAGTTTCATAATTTTGTTCTTGACTTCGGTGATTCAAATAACTTTGGAGTATTAACCTTAGATTCTTGTTGATGTATTCAAAATGCATAGTTTGTTATATGAATTATTGTAAGTTGCAATTACGATTTCTTCTCTAATTTTTAATTGTAATCTTTCAAGCATGAGTAGCTAAACCCATAACTAGGGTTATGGGAACCATGATGAATTAACAAACATAGACAAAGAAGTACTTGATGAATCTTGAATGGGGTCTAAGCATGTAATGTTGTTCCCTTTCATTTTAATTGCTTCTTGATTGTTGCAAATGTTAGAATTTTCCTTCTTCTTACCGTCACGACCCAAGAGTAGACCCGGATCATAAACACGGGACAAGGAACCCCAAAAGGCTCCATGTTGACCCATTATATGAGAATATATCTAATTTATTCAAGTGAAGCGAAAGACTTAACATAATAACATCACGAAAATAAAATCATGACATAAGATAGAGAGAAAGACGATACATAATCCACACATGATAGCTGAGTACTACATATAGTCTGAAAGCCTCTAATCATAACAGACGGATTGATGGGACAACACCCCAACTAACCCTATAATACTGAAACTGAAAATAATATCAAGTCTGAACATATGGCCCTCGGAACATGAGGACTCACAAAAAAGGGGCTGATAGCGAGCTCTGAATAGATTACTGAGGAGGATGAGCCTGAGAGCCGGGTCCTGTATCATGAGACGATACAACATAGAAAGTATGCGGGTCAGTACATGGAATGTACCGAGTATGAAGAGTAAGTAAAATGAACATTTAAAATACATAAAGTTCATAGGAGTAGGACAATATGATCATAATGTTGAAATCAAAAAATAAACGTAAGGCTCAAGGTTTTCAGAACATTCATAACTTGTTGTAATCATAAAAATGAGAGAAAAGCATTTAATAGACGTGACTTGAGCCAATGAACTTATTCATACATGATAAACCATGAGGAACAATTGGAGATTCTTATAACCGACATACCCCATATGAGCACACATAGAGCTCGACCTGTAAATCTAGTCGGGAGGCCGTTCGTACCTTGACAAGAGTAGAACCATGAAAGGCGTGATATCACTCATAAAAGGCCCATTAGGTAAAAAAGTGACAATCTCAAGGGAGGTCCCAACATGACCTACGGTGACACGTAGTTCTAAGATTCGGGGCATAACTTTGGCCCCGAACCTACTCGGTGTTAAATACTACTCCCAAAACATGCAACGTGCTCATAAAGTAATATACATGGCATGCATGGGCTAGTTAAATCATGATAATCATAAACATTCATGAAGGTTCGTGAACTAGCTATGAAATTGGGACCGTGAGTCGGCCAAAGTCATAAATCATGAATCATGCTTTACATGTGGGCTTTGAACGATATTTAAACATACTTGAAATACTCAATTTGATGGAAATCATGATCATAAAAATATGGGTAATTGAAAACATGCTTCTAAATAGATAATTCACATCATACTTGTAAAATCATCTTAATCATGAACTCTTATGGATTTCTCATAATTGGGCACCTTAAGTTTAAAACACTAGTATACAAAATAATGATTTAGAAAAATATAAAATCATCCTGTTATTTGAAACCCATCAATTTAGACATAATAGTTACATACCCATATCGATTTCTTGAGGATTCATGCATTGGGTTAAAACCCCGTAAGAATTGAATTGTAGAATTCATAGATTTAGGAGAATTGGACATGGGTGTGGATTAAACCACCCATTCAAAACCTACATACCTGATTTGGAGTTAAATATCTACACTCCCTTGATTGCCCAAGAGGATGTTGAGGAAGCAAGCCTTGAAATCACCTTGATCACCCCTTTATGACCCTTCTACTCATTTGCATGCATGAATGAACACTTAGGCTAGTCTTTACCCTCTTAAACCCACCTTTTTGAGATTAAAATGATGTAGTTTAGGACCCTAGGACTTATAAATTACGGAAAATCCCTTACTTAAATCGCAAAATTTTGCTTACTTCCATTCCCCACGAGGGACTCGACGACTCATCACCAGGGCCCATGATTCGTGGCCTTGAGTCGTGAGGTACACTGCCAAAAATCACCATGGACCCCATGGAGGACACCACGAATCGTAGTGAGCCTACACTGCCTAACTATCTTTGCAACATTTCCAGTCTAGGCCACGGGTGAGCTCACGAGTTGTGTGGCCTTACCACGAGTCGTGGTCATGCCCGTGATGTCCCCTAGACTAGTCCACCTCCCTGCCTAACCACGGGTCACTTCCCGACTTGTGGTCCCTCCTCATGGGTCACCTAATGATCTGTTTTGTGATCTGGTGCAGAATTCCAGTTTTTCTCCGTTTCGACTCCCGGGTCTGATCTTTGGTCTCCCGAGGTATAAAAATATCTCCCCATTGGGAACATTCGTCCTCGAATTCTAGAAACACATAGAAAAAGCAGAAACATGCAATCATTATATGCAAATACTAATCGTTTAAGCTGAAAACTGATGGAATGTCTACCTCCGAAAAGAACAACATAGCTGAACTGAATTCACACATCATATACATTTACCATAACATGAAACAAACTTACGCACATGAACTGAACATGGGAACTGTTTAGAGTATTAAGGTAAGAACTGATACCTCAAACTGAAACTGAGTTAGTAGGTAACAGGTGAGGGTATTTAGCCATCATATCCGCTTCGGCTTCCCACATAGCTCCCTGAGCATGCTGATTTCTCCATAACACCTTTACTGAAGCTACTTCTTTGTTCCTTATCCTCCGAACCTGGCGATCCAATATCTCCACCGAAATTTCCTCATAGCTGAGGCTGTTTCTCACACCTACACATTCCATCGGAAAAAATAAAGCTGGATCACCCAAGCACATTTTCAAGAGTGATACATGAAAGATAGGATGAACTGAAGGTAATTCTGAAGGTAACTCATACTCATATGCCACTTTACCCACACGCCTCACAATCCAGTATGGGCCAATATAGTGGGGACTGAGTTTCCCTTTCTTTCCAAATCTCATCACTCCCTTCATGGAGATACCTGATCTTGGGCAAATTTATATGCCCAAGTGATACTCAAATGTGTCAATTTTGCCTTGTTTATCTATCGATATTTATACATTCTCATGTGATTTGTAATAAAATGTGAATTTATACTAGCCAACATGATTAGCTTTGTTTTGCAGAAAAAAATATAAAGTTATGGAGATAAGATGCATGTTGGGAAAGATCGGGATTGGACTTGGACGCTAGCAAAGGAAAAAAGCACTTGAAGGCACAAATTAAAGGGGCTCCGCGATGGAGCCGTGTCACGCTGCCATCGCGGATGCATTCTGCCTGGATGGTGAAATTATGCCTATTTCCAGTGGAGGTGTGCGTTGGGGCCGTGGCACGTTGGCCTAGCCCCGCGTTGCACGCCGTGCCACGTTGGGCCTAAGTACCTGGACGACTAAATTCCAATAAGGGTCCGCCTCGGTGGCGTGTCACGGAGGCAGTGCTCCGCGATGCACTCCGTGACACGTTGCTTGTTATTTCGGGAAAAATTCCCACAAGTATAAATAGAACACTTAGGTTCATTTTTAATAATTCTGACTTGGTGGAGCAAGAACGTGGGTTACAGGCAGTTGAGGGGACGAAAATCTCAAGGTTTTTCTCCATCTCCTTCTTCTTTATTTCAATTGCTTGTATGATTAACACTCATTTAACGATGTTTAATCCACAAATGAGTGGCTAAATCCTATTCTTACTGAGGTTAAGAATAATTGTATTGAAATGTAATTATTGATCAATTGGTTTTTCATCTTTTCTTCCATGGTTGTTCTATTGATTCTTGTTCTTACTGCATTAATGTGTGGCCAATGTTAATGTATATCTAAAAAGTCCGGTTTTACTCGAGAGAGCAAGAAATTGGAAAGTTGTGAATTGATAGGATATGATCTTTTCTTAGTTTGGGAAAATTGAGAATTGATTTACCTTCAGGATAGAAATATACCTGAAAGTCGTATTAGTCAATTAAGGAATCGGTTTTGTAAGGCTAGAACATGAATTTCGTTTTATCACAGAAATGTAGGTGGACGGTTCATGCTTCTTAAATTGGGTTAAATACGAGAGTTTTAATCCATTGGCAATAATTCTTGACTAGCAACCGGAGGAAAGATTAACCAAATTGTATTGATGATTCGTTTCTCTACATGTTCGTTTAACCTCAGCATGCTCATACTTATAGTTCAGACTCAAATTGTATATTTGTTTTATAATTAGTACAAAATTAGAAACCAAAATACCAAACTTTTCTTAACACTGTTGTCTGCATTTTTAGAATTAAGGTTTATTGACACTTGAGTAGATTGTTACCCTAGCCCAGTCCTTGTGGGATCGATACTTGGCTTACTTGATCCACTTTACTACTTGTTCGACCACGTGCACTTGCGTGTAGCTATATACCCATCACGTACAGCCCAAACAAGTTTTTGGCGCCGTTGTCGGGGACTGGCAATTGGTAAATTTTTCTTAAGTGTTAGTTAATTATTTCTTCTTAGTGTTGACAACTTGGTCTTAGCCTGTATTTTGCAGATACCAATTTTTGTGAACACTGGAAAGAGACAAGGAGCTGGTGGACTCATATTTAGAGCCTGAAAGATAATTTCATCGTCAAAGGAGAGAAGCTCTAGAGAAAAAGGTGCAGTTGCTCAGACGAAGAATCATGGAGAAACAACAGAATCCACCAGTTGTAAGGGCAATGTTAGTGCCCGAGGAAATGGCAGCTAGGCCGGTTCGCGAGGTGGCAATCCCACATGCTAACAATGTCACATCTAGCATCCGTAAACCTGAGCCAGGAGGGAGGTTCGAGCTCAAACAAAACATGGTGCAATTGTTGCACACCAGCGGGCAGTTCACAGGTCTCCCTCGTGAGGATCCACAGCAACATCTCCAAAATTTTTTGGAGATAAGTGACACTTACATCCCCGCTGTAGTGTCATCAGATTATGTAAGGCTTACATTTTTCCCATTTTCACTTTTGGGAGAAGCCAAGAGGTGGTTGAAAGCTGAGCCACCTAATTCTATTACTACGTGGGATGATCTTGCAAGGAAATTCTTGATACGATTTTTTCCATCCGGTAAAACAGCAAGACTTAGAAGTCAAATTCTAAGTTTTAAACAGAGAGAGGGAGAGAATCTGTATCAGGATTGGGAGAGATTCAAGTCTATGTTGCGGGATTGTCCTCATCATCACCAATACAATGATGTGCTGGTGCACACTTTTATAGAGGGTTTGGAACCCCACACAAAAATCTTGCTAGACTCAGCAGCTGGGGGACAAGCATTGGAGAAAACTTATGAGGAGCTGTATACCTTGTTAAATCGTATTTCGCAGGGAAATCCAGAGTGGAATGCTGATTCGTCAAGAGGAGGAACAAGGAAAGCAGCAGGAGTCCTAGAAGTGGATGGTTTTACAGCTATTGCTGCACAGATAGTTGCGTTACAGAATCAACTCAACACCCACTTCAGTAACATGACCATGAACCAGACTCAAGCCCCAGTGAATGTAATGCAGCAGATTTGGTGTGAAGTGTGCGGGAGTAGTGAGCACTCAGCTGAGTGTTGTGGAGCAAATCCTGATTCGGTGAACTTTGTGGGAAATGTACAGAGGAACAACCACCTACAGTATGGCAACAGCTACAATTCCAACTGGAGGAATCACCCGAATTTCTCTTGGGGTAGCAACAACCATCAAGGGCAGAGTTCGAGTCAGGGGGCGCAGAGGAATCAAGGAGGGCAGCAGAACTATCAGGCACAATATAGAAGCAACAATGCACCTCCTCCACCACCATCACCCAGCATTGAGGAGATGTTCAAGACAATGATAGCTAACCAAGCTCAATTGCAGGCTGACTATGTGAAATTGGCAGCCGAGGTAAAGAACAACAAGTTAGCTACTAAGGCACTGGAGTATCAATTTGGGCAATTTGCTGGAGCCCAAAATACCAGGCCTAGAGAAGGACTCCCGAGCGACAAGAATCCCAACCCTAAGCAAGTGAATGCAGTGACCACAAGGAGTGGTTTGCAGCTTAAAGAGGTGGAACTAGAAAGACCACCTCAACAATCGGGAGCAACAGAAGTTGAGAGGGAGCAAAGTGATGAAAGGGGGAAGATAAAGGAGGCTGAACCAGAAAGACCACCACACCCGTTCCCTCAAAGATTAAAGAAACACAAGGAGGAGGCATGTTTCAAGAAATTCGTGGAGGTGCTGAAACAGGTACATATTAACTTACCTCTTGTTGATGTTTTGCAGGGAGTGCCGAAGTATGCAAAGTATATTAAGGACATTGTGGCGAACAAAAGTCAGTTGACTGAGTATGCTATGGTGGCTCTCACGGAGGAGTGCACTTCCCGGATACAAAACCGGTTGCCCACAAAGCTCAAGGACCCTGGGAGCTTTACTATACAAATTACAATTGGGCAGAGTATCCGAGCTCGCGGATTATGTGATTTGGGAGCGAGCATTAATTTGATGCCGTCATCGGTATTCAAGAAGTTGTGTCTAGGGAGTCCTAGACCAACAACAGTGATATTGCAACTAGCGGATCGTTCCTTAGCCAGACCTAATGGCATTGTAGAGGACGTGCTGGTGCAAGTGGGCTCCCTTATTTTCCCGGTAGATTTCGTCGTGCAGGATTTTGAGCCAGACGCGGAAGTCTCATTTATTTTAGGATGCCCTTTCTTGGCGACCGGGAAAGCCCTGATTGATGTAGCTGCAGGGTAGCTAACTATGCGAGCACACGACAAGGTGGAAGTGTTTGATGTATACAAGGCCACCAACCTTAGTCGAAGCTAATTTTAATTGGAATGACATGGGGATTGTCTGTTTGGTTTGACAGGAACAATGGCAAGCAGGCAAGACAAGGGAAAAGGTGTATCAACATCAGGCGCCGGAAGAAAAAAAATCAGACTGGGAATAGCAGTCCCAGAAGCACCAGCGGTTCCACGCGGCCAACACCATCAATATGGAACCAGATGGGTGATAGAGGAGGGGAAGAAATGGTACGCGAAGCATAAGGAAAGCAAATACTTCCCCGAAGAACACATTGACAGGGAACCATTGGCACAGGAGTTCCCCAGGATTGTCCATAGGATCGAGGCAGTCGGGCTGAACTTCATCTTTGAAGAGCCCAAGGAATGCAACCTGCACCTGATTCGGGAATTCTACGCCAACTGGAACCCGACACTTAGAAGTCACACCATCAAGATAAGGGGGCAAATAGTCACTTTTGAGCCCCACCACCTTAATGCTATCTTAGAGGCGCGGGACATAGACGCCCATGTGCTTCGACAACTGAATATCACTCCACCATATGCGGACATCAGACGCACTTTGTGTGGAACCCGGTCTACAGCACGTTGGAGCAGGCATAAGGAGAGGGGCTACCATCAGACTTTGCCCTACTCACAGATGAACAGGGAAGCCAGGATATGGATGAAGATTATTTGTTCTTGCATAATCCCTGGGGTGCATATGACAGATGTAACCCGGGATCGTGTATGCTTGGTATATGCCCTGATGAAAGGGCTGGAGATCAACGTGGGGGCAGTGATTATATCCGCCATGAAGAGAGCCCGTTTGCATGAAGGGCACAGGTACGGGTTTGGTGGATTACTCACCATGTTCCTGAGGGGCTTGGATATTGAGGAAGAGGCCCTTGACTACATCCCGTAGATGGAGCGGCGGGCCTTAGATGTCACCAAAACTAAGGCACCCGACACCACTCACGGGCCAGTTCTTACACTAGTCGAGCGACATGCTCGAGATGATCAGTACATTGCTCGTATATACGGGATGCAGATGCTCCAGCTGCGAATAGGCGGGAGGCCGGCAACAGAAGAGGAGCTGTGGCAGCTCGAGCTAGACTACCCTTTTGGCGAAAATGCCAGGGCTCTATGCCGAGTGGGGCCAGCTTTTATGGAGCCCACAAATGAGGAGACACGTCGTGATGACTCCGATGTGGAGTCAGATGATGACAATGGGGGTGATTCAGACATGGGAGACGCGACAGCAGCACCTGATGAAGAAGTGGAATACTTTGATTGATCAGGGAGTTTCACCACCCACTCTTGTGCTATGCTAATTTTTGTGAACACTGGGGACAGTGTTCGATTTAAGTGTGGGGTGGGAGTAGTTAGGTGTTGGTTGCTGTTATTTTTAATGTATGTTTCTGTTCTGTTGTCGTGCTTGTGAAAAAAGTGTGACCCTGTGATTTTGATGTTTATGTTTTTTATTGTAATTAATGTGAAGCTGTTGTGTGCTATTGAATGTTGTTAGCCGGTTTTGTACATATTTTTGTTTTATCGAAATGATTGATATTTTTAAATATTTTTTTGAATTTTTAAATTTTTGGGTTTCTCGGCTTTTATTTTTGGTTCTTTTACCAAGAATAGTCCCATTGAACCGAAGTTGTAGTTAGTGACCGTTCCCTATGATGGATGGATGACGATCGTCTTAAGGGAAATGTAGTCGTTAGGAGTAGATTTCTTTTGTTCATTTTATCTTTTAGTTTTGTGTTTTTCTTTTGTTGATTGTATCCTAAACCTGTCATTACTTTATGGCTGCGAAATTCGGGTTGCGTGTTGTACATGATATTTGAAATGCAAAGGTGATTCGTATGAAAACATGCAACTTTGTAAATATGTTGAGATACCTAGGCCATAGAGTCGATTCAGTGTGATTGAGGTTTAATGTTTCAATTCTTGTAATTAGCTGATTGAAGAGTCTGTGAATATGTCTTGAGTTGAGCATGTGAAATGAGCATATAGTGAGGTTTCGTTTCTTCCGTTCTATTGTGAAGTGTCTAGAACTTGCCTGGTGTGTGTACGAAACGAAATGAAGGACGTGTATTGTAGGAAATGATGTAGGCATTTCTTTGTTTTAACCGAAAGTTTCTCTTTTTCATTATCGTACCCACCTTGAATGTACACCCTAGTTAGCCCATTGAGCCTTTAGCCTATTATTTTTCTTTTGTCAAAAAGGTGTAAACCGAGCTTAGCCCCTTCTTTTCATTATCCGTGAATTTGATCCAAAACTCTTAAGCGCTTAAGAAAAGAAAATAATTTTCCCACAGTGTCAAAGAGTGAGAATGGCGAAAAGAAAAGAAAAGCAGAGTGATGAAAGGAAAGAAAAGGTCGAAGGTGCACTTGTTATAAATTAAATATAATGAAGATGTATAAATAATCTTTGTTATTGAGTCAAGTGTGCTTAAAGATATGGGTCAAAATAAAGACAGACTTCAAGAATGGGAGGATGAAGGAAGAAACAATGCCCATGAGGTTGATGGGATGTATTGAAAAAGCACTTAAGGATGCTAGTGGCTATTATTGGTTAGCCCAATATTTACTAGTTCCGTAGCTTACATTACAACCCATTAAGTCTTACGTGATCCTACATCACATTTCCTTATATTAGTGGAGTAATACACTAAAGGCAAGCCCATGGTTCATGACATGATGCATGTGAATTCTTTTGGGAGAGAGAGCGAAATTGTGTTTATATGCCCCTGCATGTAATCTTTTGTGTTCATGTGATTAAAAAGGGGAAAATTCTCTTGTGTTGTGAGGGCACATGCTTGACGAGAGATTACATTTCGTGTCGGATATCTTGATCAGCTGATTTGCATGAGTTTGCCAATATCTAGAGTCGATTCTTGAGTCTAGGAGGTCTTAATGTGTTGAAGGTCATTGTATTGATAGGACCATGCGTGTTTTCTTGATGATTTGCTGTATTAAATAATCGGTATGACTGTAGCTTGAATTGTCGAACCAAAGTAGCCAGGATGGGGTGTAAATTGCATGAGGTGTAAGATTGTTGTTCGGGGACGAACAAGGATTTAAGTGTGGGGTAAGTGATCTTGCGCAAATTTATATGCCCAAGTGATACTCAAATGTGTCAATTTTGCCTTGTTTATCTATCGATGTTTATACATTCTCATGTGATTTGTAATAAAATGTGAATTTATACTAACCAACATGATTAGCTTTGTTTTGCAGAAAAAAATATAAAGTTATGGAGCTAAGATGCATGTTGGGAAAGATCGGGATTGGACTCGGACGCTAGCAAAGGAAAAAGCACTTGAAGGCACAAATTAAAGGGGCTCCGTGATGGAGCCGTGTCACGCTGCCATCGCGGATGCATTCTGCCTGGATGGTGAAATTATGCCTATTTCCAGTGGAGGTGTGCGTTGGGGCCGTGGCACGTTGGCCTAGCCCGCGTTGCACGCCATGCCACGTTGGGCCTAAGTACCTGGACGACTAAATTCCAGTAAGGGTCCGCGTCGGTGGCGTGTCACGGAGGCAGTGCTCCGCAATGCACTCCGTGACACGTTGCTTGTTATTCCGGGAAAAATTCCCACAAGTATAAATAGAACACTTAGGTTCATTTTTAATAATTCTGACTTGGTGGAGCAAGAACGTGGGTTACAGGCAGTTGAGGGGACGAAAATCTCAGGGTTTTTCTCTATCTCCTTCTTCTTTATTTCAATTGCTTGTATGATTAACACTCATTTAACAATGTTTAATCCACAAATGAGTGGCTAAATCCTCTTCTTACTAAGGTTAAGAATAATTGTATTGAAATGTAATTATTGATCAATTGGTTTTTCATCTTTTATTCCATGGTTATTCTATTGATTCTTGTTCTTACTGCATTAATGTGTGGCCAATGTTAATGTATATCTAAAAAGTACGGTTTCACTCGAGAGAGCAAGAAATTGGAAAGTTGTGAATTGATAGGATATGATCTTTTCTTAGTTTGGGAAAATTGAGAATTGATTTACCTTCATGATAAAAATATACCTGAAAGTCATATTAGCCAATTAAGGAATCAGTTTTGTAAGGCTAGAACATGAATTTCGTTTTATCACAGAAATGTAGGTGGACGGTTCATGCTTCTTAAGTTGGGTTAAATATGAGAGTTTTAATCCATTGGCAATAATTCTTGACTAGCAACCGGAGGAAAGATTAACCAAATTGTATTGATGATTCGTTTCTCTACATGTTCGTTTAACCTCAACATGCTCATACTTATAGTTCAGACTCAAATTGTATATTCGTTTTATAATTAGTATAAAATTAGAAACCAAAATACCAAACTTTTCTTAACACTGTTGTCTGCATTTTTAGAATTAAGGTTTATTGACACTTGAGTTGATTGTTACCTTAGCCCAGTCCCTGTGGGATCGATACTTGGCTTACTTGAGCCACTTTACTACTTGTTCGACCACGTGCACTTGCGTGTAGCTATATACCCATCACGTACAACCCGAACAATACCTTCAAAAACCCAATCATCGACTTCGAACTCAAGCTCTCTTCTTCTCACATCCGCATAGGACTTTTAGTGACTTTGAGCCATTTTCAGCCTTTCCTTTATCAACTGAACTTTCTCTATGGCCTCATGAACTGAATCCAGACCTATCAACGTATCCTCACCGAATTCAAACCAACCAATGGGAGACCTACATCTACGCCCATAGAAGGCCTCAAACGGAGTCATTTGGATACTGGAATGGTAGATGTTATTGTAGGAAAACTTAATAAGAGGCAAGTGATCATCCCAACTACCCTTGAAATCATTAACACGGGCTCTCAACGTGTCCTCAAGAGTATGAATAGTCTGTTCCACCTGACCATCTGTTTGCAGATGGAACGTTGTGCTAAGTTTGACTTGAGTACCAAGTCCCTTTTGGAAAGATCTCCAGAACTGAAAGGTAAACTGAGTACCTCTATCCGATATGATGGACAAGGGCACTCCATGCAATCGAACCAACTCCCAAATGTATAACTTTGCATAATCCTCCGCTGAATCAGTAGTTTTGACCAGTAGAAAATGAGCAGCCTTGGTAAACCTGTCCACCACAACCCAAATAGAGTCATATTGTCTACAAGTGCGGGGCAAACCCATTATGAAGTCCATGTTGATTTCTTCCCACTTCCAAGTAGGAATGCTGATGACCTGAAGTACACCTCTCGGTTTCTGATGCTCAACCTTTACTTGCTGACAGTTCGGGCACTTGGCTACTAATTTTGTAATATCCCTCTTCATGCCATTCCACCAATAGATTTACGCAAGTCATGTTACATATTGGTGGCACCCTGATGGATAGAATACCTGGATCTATGAGCCTTATGCAACATCTGGCTCCTCAAATTATCCCCATTCAGAACACATAAGTGACCCTGGTACCAAAGCAAACCATCTCCCCCTTTGGAGAAGACCTCTACCTTCTGATTCTGAACAACTTCTTTCAACTTTAACAATATAGGATCCTCATCTTGTCTAGCTTTCACATCAGTCACCGAAGATGATTCTGATTCATTTTGAACAACAACACCGCCATCGATCAAGTCAACCAACCTAACTCCCAATCTTGCGAGTCGATGCACCTCCTTCATAAGCTCATTCTTCCCTTCACCCACATGAAACACACTCTCCATGGAGTGTCTATTAAGTGTATCCGCTACCACATTGGCCTTACCCAAGTGGTAAAGAACGCTCATATCACAGTCCTTAAGTAGCTCCAACCATCTCCTTTTGTCGAAGACTGAGATCTTTCTGCGTGAACACATATTGAAAGCTTTTGTGGTCCATGAATACATCAACATGGACCCCATATAAAAATATCACCATATCTTCAAGACGAATACCACTGCAGCCAATTCAAGATCATGGGTCGGGTAATTCTTCTCATGAACTTTCATCTGTCTAGAGGCATATGCTATAACCTTCCCATGATGCATCAACACACACCCAAGTCCAATCCTTGAAGCATCACAATATACTATGAATCCATCAGTACCCTCGGGTATGGTCAACACCGGTGCTGAAGTGAGTCGAGTCTTCAATTCTTGGAAGCTCTTCTCACAAGCCTTCGACCATTGGAATTTCACCTTCTTTGGGTTAATTTTGTCAAATGTGCTGCAATAGATGAGAAGCCCTCAAAAAATCTTCGATAGTAACCCCCTAAGCCCAAAAAGCTACTGATATCTGAAGGGTTCACCGATCAGGGACAATTCTTCACCGCCTCTATTTTCTGAGAATCCACCTTTATACCTTCACTTGAAATCACATGACCCAGGAACACTACTGAATCCAACCAAAACTCACACTTTAGCTGGCGATCTTTGAGAGTTTGAAGTACTACTCTCAGATGAGTGGCATGCTCCGCCTCGCTCCGAGAGTATATCAAGATGTCATTAATGAACACGATCACGAACATGTACAAATATGCCTTGAACACCCTGTTCATTAGATCCATAAAAGTTGCAGGGGCATTGGTTAGTCCAAAAGACATAACAACAAATTCGTAGTGACCATACTGAGTCCTGAAAATGGTTTTCGGAATGTCACTCTCCCGAACCCTAAGGTGGTGATACCCGGACCTGAGATCAATCTTGGAGAAGCACTTGGCACCCTGAAGCTGATCAAATAAGTCATCAATCCTAGGTAAATGATATCTATTCTTGACGATGACCTTGTTCAACTATCTATAGTCAATACACATCCGAAGAGAACCATCCTTCTTCCGGATGAATAGAACTAGTGCACCCCATGTAGACTTTCTAGGTACGATGAGACCCTTATCTAACAAGTCCTTCAACTGCTCCTTTAACTTCTTTAGCTCAGCTAGAGCCATTCTATAAGGAGGAATAGATATGGGCTGAGTGTCGGGTAGGAGGTCGATCCCAAAATCAATCTCTCTCTCTGGAGGAACACCCGGTAGATCATCTGGAAATACCTCAGAATATTCACATACCACGGGGACTGACTAAATAGTTGGGGTCTCAGACATAGCATCCTTAACCCTAACTAGGTGGAAAATACAACCCTTAGAAATCATTTTCTTGGCCTTGAGATAGGAGATAAAGAGACCTACAGGCATGACTGAACTACCTTTCCATTCTAAGGCTGGCTCACCCGAAAAATGGAACAATACCACATAGGTCCTACAATTAACAGAAGCATAACATGCAAACAACCAATCCATGCCCAGAATGATGTCAAAGTCAGTCATAGCTAAATCTCTTAAGTCTGCGGAGGTGACCTTATGCAATACTATAATGGGGCAACCTCTATACACCTGCCTAGCTACAACTCAATCACCAACTGAAGTAGAAACTAAGAATGGTTCTTATAAAATTTCAAGGCTAACTTCAAAGCTACTAGAAATATAAGGTGTCAAAAAAGACAAGGTGGATCCTGGATCTAACAAGGCATAAACATCAAGATAAACATCAACATGGAAGACTCACAACATACCTGTAACCACATCGGGGGAAGTCTCCTGCTCCTGTCGAGAGGCAAGTGCATAAAACCTATTTTGGCAGTGGTCGCCAACTGAACTAGTCGAAGCACCCTGCTAGGAAGGACGTGCCACTAGAGCTGCTGAGCTAGCGGCTAGGGTATGGGCTCCACCACCCCTAACCTGGCTGAAGGGCAATCCCTGAGTCTGTGTCCGGGTCTGCCACACCTGAAACAAGCTCTGAGCCCACTAAACACCTACCTGGGTGATTCTTGCCATAACTTGCATAGGCTTGGAAGGTACGCTATGTTCGCATGTTACCCTGACTTCTCGAACTTGAGGCCCTACCCCTCGGATCACCTCGGGGCCTGGATGGTGTACTAGTTGATGATGGTGCTGGTGCATTAGACCTGTGCTGAGACAGCTGGTGATGCTCACCGTTTGGCCTCGGCTGAGAACCTATAGGTGTCATTCCTGGCCCTCTTGGCCTCTCTCTCCCTCATGCATATAAGACTATCCAGGGGTAGTCCATGTCTTGATGAAGCATAGTTGTCCTGCAATCCTTGTCTAGATACTCTGCCACCCTGTGCACAAACCTGCTCACTTTCACCCTCTGGTCAACCACTAATTCTAGGGTATATTTTGACAAGTGAGTGAACTCAAGTGAATACTCCAACACTGTCATCTTTGCTTGCTTAAGATTCATGAACTCGACTGCCTTCAACTCGCTCATCTCCCGCGGGGAAAACCAATAATGGAAGGCCATGTGGAGCTCATCCCAACTAATAGGTTCCACTCTCGCTGCCCTGTTGTCTTTCCATTATTTCTACTAGATATGTGCGATCCCCTTTAGCTGATAGGAGGCCAAGTCAACACACTCACCATTTGCCAACCCACATAACCTAGGTGACCTTCAAGATCTCCTCAAAGAACTCATGTGGATCCTCGTCCACCTTCGATCCCATGAACTCAGGAGGGTTCATCCTCAAGAAATCCCTCACTCTAGCTGCCACCACATTCCCATTCTGAGGGTAATATGCCACTTTCTGGTTATGAACCTGGGCATCCATGGCCTGTGCCAGCATCTGAATCGCTGCCCTAAACTCAGCGTGAGAAGCTGGCTCTGGTGCATGCTCCTCGTGAGCAGGTGGCATTGGCTGATGCCCGTCACCATTGGCACCCTCATGATCTTTTCCATTGCCATTTCTTCTGACGTTCACTCGACGTGGAGGCATGATTCTATAAACGCGAATAATACAGATTAGAAGGATAGAAAGACTTCTCATCGCATGACGTAAATCATGAAAGGAGGGAACATTTCCTAAACGTCTAGTAGCCTCTTCGTCATAAATGTGGCATGCTTCAAACCCATAAAAAAGACTCTACTTAACGCGGCTTGCAAACACCCTAGGAACTTCAAACCTATGGCTCCGATACCATGTTTGTCACGACCCGAGAGTATACCCGGATCATAAACACGGGACAAGGAACCCCGAAAGGCTCCAAGTCGACCCATGGCATGAGCATACATCTAATTCATTCAAGTAAAGTGGAAGACTTAACATAATAAAATAACGAAAATGAGATCATGACATAAGATAGAGAGAAAGACAATACATAATCCACACATGACAGTTGAGTACTACATATAGTCTGAAAGCCTCTAATCAAAACATACGGGTTGATGGGACAACACCCCAACTAACCCTACAATACTAAAAATTGAAAGAAACATCAAATCTTAACATATGGCCCTCGAAACATGAGGACTCACAAAAAAGAGGCTGATAGCGAGCTTTGAATGGACTACTGAGGAGGATGAGTCTAAGAGCTAGGTCTTGTATCATGAGATGATACATCATAGAAAGTATGCGGGTCAGTACATGGAATGTACTGAGTATGCAGAGTAAGTAAAATGAACATTTAAAATGCATAAAGTTCATAGGAGTAGGACAATATGATCATAATGCTGAAATCATAAAACAAACGTAAGGCTCAAGGTTTTTAAAACATTCATAACTTGTCGTAATCATAAACATGAGAGAAAAACATTTAATAGACGTGACTTGAGCCAAAGAACTTATTCATACATGCTTAAACCATGAGAAACAGTGGGAGATTCTTATAACTAATTGTCACACCCCAAACCTGGGGAGCCACGACTGGCACCTAGTGCCACCCCTAATATGAGCATACCCAACGCCCAAAATATAAAACAAAGGCCAGAACCAATGAGGTTCAACAACACAACAACTATAAAATCAGAATAAGACGATAGACTATAGAGGAAGCTGGTTCACCTGACCAACCAGAAAAATAAATACCATATGTCGTCAAGGCCACGAAAAGGAAAACAACTATACAACACGGTCCACCTGGCCTATAACGACATACTAAAACCACAGTAATGTCTATGAGCTTCTATGAATACATTAGTAATCAAATGATCGGGACAGGGCCCCAAACTACCCTTAACTCAAACATCTGGCGACTCCAAAAGACCTGGAGTTCACCAACTCAGCTGGAACTCCACTCAGCACCCAAGAACTTGATCTAACAGCCCACCATCACCTGCAGGCATGGATGCAGCGCCCCCACTAGGGCGTCAGTGTAATAATGTACCGAGCATGAAAGGAAGAAACAACTGGAAGACATAGATGAGAGATCAACAGATATACCAGATATCATAGAAAGAGACTCAACATAAGTAAAAAAATAAAATCTACCTGGCCCCCATAAGCCTGGAAAGTACAAATAAACATACAAACAAAACCTACCTGGCCCCCATAAGCCCGAAATTCAAAAAGTAAACAATAACACAGTGGCACCTAGCCAACATAACTCACCTGTCATCGCTTCTACACCTCTCTACAGCCTCCAGCTAACACCAGCCAACATCTAGCATCCACTGCTATTAGATGACATATAACACGAGCAACAATTACAATATAATGCCAAGCATATCAAAAGAAAACACCAGTAAGTGAACATCATCAATCAAGCACTGTCGGACTCTCTCTTGGTTGCGCACAGTTAGCGGAGCTCAATCCATCTAGGAGAACCAAATCACGATCCCAGGAAGGCTCAGACATGTTGGACCACTCTCGAATCATTTCTCAACTCGACACTATTGAGGAAATCATTCTCAACCCCGTAGGTCATTTCACTCCTTGGTCTAAACCCCTCAGCCGGAAACACTCTCGTGTGTAGGGTATCCAGAAGCCACAAGGCACCTTGGGCTCGAGCCCTAGCCGGAACAACTGCATCGGGTATCCATAAGCCGCAAGGCCTCAAACAAATCACACACACACAATCAACAACAATACTATACATGATAAAGCATCCCACAAGCCACTCTACGCACCACTAACATCAAGGGACATGGCCAAACCAGCCCAAGTGTCACCACGGTAGTCACATGCCGTCGACACAGCCGACACGACCGCCGAATCAAATATAAAAATAGATCGTCGCAACCATAGAACTTAACCACTCTAAACCCTCATTCACTTGTCAATATAATCACCTAATCTTATTTACTCAAACAGCCCACAACTTGCTACAAGAACCACACGCCTCACATATGGCCTCTCGACACGAGCCTAACAATTTGCCATGACTATGATTCTCCACACTCAACCCCGAGAATCAGCACCTCAAACACACAATTATCACCACATAAACAGAAGAACAAGAGTTCCATAATATCAGGAACACAAGCCATCACAAAACAGCCAACACATACATCAACACGGACGACAACGACTATGGAGTTCATGCCAACAAAGGGAGGGACAAGCCTAACATACCTTAGCTTCAAGCCTATACAAACTTGAGACTTAAACAACATGAACATACTGCCTAAAGGCTGTCCAATATTCTGCCAAAATGCGGCCAACACAACTCAACAACAAAACAAGGAAAACGAAGCTTACCGGCAAGATTTATAGGAATTCGACGGTAGAAACTCCAAGACAACAGCCTAACAGCGTTAACACACCTATAACAAACCTTAAAAAACTAAGGAGAAAAAAATAAAGAAGGCTTACCAACAGATTCATCACGAAACAGCCACCAATAGCTCGGAAAAGACACCAAACCACAGACTACACGCGATTCCCGACTTCCCGACACCAAAATCATTTTGAGCCATGGATTCTAGCCTCAAAACCAAAATAAAACCATGGAGAGAAGTTGATAGAGGTTTTTTACAAAGTAGGCTGCTGTAAAATGAATTTGGATGACCAAAAACCGACCAAAGGGGCTTAAATAGCCTTCCACCGCCTTAGACCCTTGTGACGTGCCTGCTCGCGCGGTCTCGCGAAAACGCGAATATCTCTCTACTCCAATGTCAGATTGACAAACGGTTTGATGCATTGGAAACTATACTCGTAGATATTTAATTTTATAGTTCGCACACCACATAAATCTTTATAGATTTGGAGAAAAACTTTGAGACATTTTGCCTAAGTATCAAAAATTCTCAAGAACGAAATTTTGCGATAACTTTTTCTGAATTTTGTTCTACAACTTGATCAATGTCCAATCTTAAATATGATCATAGAGTGATTAAAATAACTCATAATACTTCCTTCTTAACCTATTATGTACTCTTATTCCTAACTTGAAAGCACGATTTTATCACTCAAACTATCCGGGGTGTTACATCGGAAACAACTGGAAGACTCAGATTAGAGATCAACAGATATACTAGATATCACAGAAGGAGACTCAACATAAGAAAACACATAAAATCTACCCGCCCCCCATAAGCCTGGCAAGTATAAGCAAACATACAAACAAAACCTACTTGGCCCTCATAAACCCGACAAGTCTAAAAGTAAACAATAACACAGCGGCACCTAGCCAACATAGCTCACCTGTCATCACCTCTAAACCACTCTACAACCTCCATCTAACACCAGCTAACATCTAGCATCCATTGCTATCAGATAACATATAACACGAGCAGCAATTAAAATATAGTGCCAAGCATATAAAAAGTAAACACCAGTTAGTGAACATCATCAATCAAGCACTACCAAACACTCTCTCGGTTGCGCATAGTTAGCAGAGCTCAATCCATCTAGGAGACCCAAATCGTGATCCCAGGAAGGCTCATACATGTCGGACCACTCCCGAATCATGTATAAACTCGACACTACGGAGGACATCATTCTCTACCCCATAGGTCATTTCACTCCTTGGGCTCAACCCCTCAGACGGAAACACTCTTGTGCGTCGGGTATCCACAAGCCACAAGGAACCTCGGGCTCAACCCTAGCCGGAACAACTCTAGTGCATCTGGTATCCACAAGCCACAAGGCCTCAAACACATCACACACACAATCAACAACAATAATAATACATGATCAAACAGACCACAAGCCACTCAACTCACCACTAACATCAAGGGACACGAACAAACCAGCCCAAGTGTCACAATGGTCGTCACGTGCCATCGACACACCCAACACGACCGCCAAATCAAATATAACAATAGATCGTCGCAACCATCGACCTTAACCACTATAAACCCCCATACAATTGTCAATATAATCACCTATATTATTTATTCAAATATCCCACAACTTGCTACAAGAACCACATGCCTCACATACGGCCTCTCGACAGGAGCCTAACAATTTGCAATGACTACGATTCTCCGCACTCAAGCCCGAGCCACCAACCAAATCAGCACCTCAAACACACAATTATCACCATATAAAAAGCAGAACAAGAGTTCAATAATAGAATAAACACAAGCAATCACAAAACAGCCAACACATACGTCAACACGGACGACAACGACTATGTAATTCATGCCGACAAAGGGAGGGACAAGCCTAACATACCTTAGCTTCAAGCCTAGCCAAACTTGAGCCTTCAACACCATGAAAATACTGCCTAAAGACAGTCCAATATTCTTCCAAAATGCAGCCAACACAACTCAACAACAAAACAAGGAAAACGAAACTTACTGACAAAATTTATAGGAATTCGACGGTAGAAACTCCGAGACAACAGCCTAATAACGTCAATACACCTATAACCAACCTTACAAATTAAGGAGAACAAAATAAAGAAGGCTTACCAACAGCTTCATCAAGAAAAAGCCTTCAATATCCCGGGAAAGACACCAAACCACAGACTACACGCGATTCCCGACTTCCCGACACCAAAATCATTTTGAGCCATGGATTCTAGCCTCAAAACCAAAACAAAACCATGGAGAGAAGTTGAGAGAGGTTTCTTACAAAGTAGGCTGCTGGAAAATGAATTTGGATGACCAAAAACCGACCAAAGGGGCTTAAATGGCCTTCCACCGCCTTAGACCCTTGTGACGTGCCTGCTTGCGCGGTCTCGCGAAAATGCGAATATCTCTCTACTCCAATGTTAGATTGACAAACAGTTTGATGCATTGGAAACTATACTCATATATATTTAATTTTATAGGTCTCATACCCCATAAATCTTTATAGATTTGGAGAAAAACTATGAGACATTTTACCTAAATATCAAAAAATATCAAGAACGAAATTTTGCGATAACTTTTTCTGAATTTTGTTCTACAACTTGATCGATGTCCAATCTTAAATATGATCATAGAGTGATTAAAATAACACATAATACTTCCTTATTAACCTATTAGGTACTATTAGCCTTACCTCAAAAGCACGATTTTATCACTCAAACTATCCGGGGTGTTACACCAAAAACAACTGGAAGACTCAAATTAGAGATTAATAGATATACTAGATATCACAGAAGGAGACTCAACATAAGTAAACACACAAAATCTACCTGGCCCCCATAAGCCTAGAAAGTATAAACAAACATACAAACAAAACCTACTTGGCCCCTTAAGTCCGACAAGTCTAAAAGTAAACAATAACACAGCGTCACCTAGCAAACATAGCTCACATGTGATCGCCTCTACACCACTCTACGACCTACATCTAACACCAGCCAACATCTAGCATCCACTGCTATCAGATAACATATAACACGAGCAGAAATTAAAATATAATGCCAAGCATATAAAAAGTAAACACCAGTCAGTGAACATCATCAATCAAGCACCACCGGACTCTCTATTCGTTGCGCATAGTTAGCGGAGCTCAATGCATCTAGGAGAACCAAATTGCTATCCCAGGAAGGCTCAGACATGTCGTACCACTCTCGAATCATGTATAAACTCGACAATACAGAGGAAATCATTCTCAACCCCATAGGTCATTTCACTTCTTGGGATCAACCCCTCAGCCAAAAACACTCTCGTGTGTCGGGTATCCACAAGCCATAAAGAACCTCGGGCTCGACCCCTAGACGGAACAACTCTCGTGCATCTGGTATCCACAATCCACAAGGCCTCAAACACATCACATATGCAATAAACAACAATAAGAATGCATGATCAAACAGCCCACAAGCCACTCTACTCACCACTAACATCAAGGGATACGGCCAAACTAGCCCAAGTGTCACCACGGTCGTCACGTGCCATCGACATAGCCGACACGACCGCCAAATGAAATATAACAATAGATCGTCGTAACCATCAACCTTAACCACTCTAAACCCTCATTCACTTGTCAATATAATCAACTATCTTATTCTTTCAAATAGCCCAACTTGCTACAAGAACCACACACCTCACATACGGCTTCTCGACACGAGCCTAACAATTTGCCATGACTATGATTCTCCGCACTCAAGCCAGAGCCACCAACAAAACCAGAAGCTTATACAAACCATTATAACCATATAAACAACAGACCAAGAGTTCAGTAATATAAGAAACACAAGCCATCACAAAACAGCCAACACATACGTCAACACGGACTAAAATGACTATGGAATTCATGCCCACAAAGGGAGGACAAGACTAACATACCTTAGATTCAAGCCTAGCCAAACTTGAGCCTTCAACCCATGAACATACTGCCTAAAGGTAGTCCAATATTATTCTAAAATTCAGCCAAAACAACTCAACAACAAAACAAGGCAAACGAAGCTTACCGACAAGATTTATGTTCCGTTAGCACACCTATAAACAACATTAAAAACTAAGGAGAACAAAATAAAGAAGGCTTAAGAACAGCTTCACCAGGAAACAGACACCAATATCCCGAAAAAGATAGCAAACCACGGACTACACGCGATTCCCGACTTCCCGACAACAAAATATGTTGATCCATGGCTTCTAGCCTCAAAACCCAAATAAAATCATGGAGAGAAGTTGAGAGAGGTTTCTTACAAAGTAGGTTGCTGGAAAATGAATTTGAATGACCAAAAACCGACCAAAGGGGCTTAAATAGCCTTCCACCGCCTTAGACCCTTGTGACGTGTCTACTTGCGCGGTCTCGTAAAAACGCAAATATCTCTCTACTCCAAAGTCGGATTGATGAAAAGTTTGATGCGTTGGAAACTAGACTCGTTAATATTTAATTTTATAGGTCGCACACCCCATAACTCTTTATAGATTGGGAGAAAATATTCCATACATTTGACCTAAATTTCAAAAAATCTCAAGAAGGAAATTTTGCGATAACTTTTTCCAAATTTTGTTCTAACACTTGATCGACGTCCAATATTAAATATGATCATAGAGTGATTCAAATAACTCATAATACTATCTTCTTAGCATATTAGGTACTCTTATTCCTACCTCAAAAGCACGATTTTATCACTCAAACTATCTGGGGTGTTACACCGATATACCCTATATGAGCACACATGGAGCCGACCTGTAAACCTAGTCGAGAGGCTGTTCGTACTTTGCCAAGGGTATAACCATAAAAGGCGTTATATCACTCATGAAAGGCCCATTAGGGCAAAAGGGGAAAATCTCAAGGGAGGTCCCAACATGACCTACGGTGGCACGTAGTTTTCAGATTTAGGGCAAAGCCTGGGCCCCGAACCTACTCGGTGTTAAGTATTACTCTCAAAACATGAAAAATTCTCATAAAATAATATACATGACATAAATGGGCTAGTTAAATCATGATAATCATAAACATGTTTGAAGGTTCGTGAACTAGCCATGAAATCTGGCCCGTGAGTCGGCCAAAGTCATAAATCATGAATCATGATTGACATGTGGTCTTTGACCAATATTTAAACATACTTTAAATGCTCAATTTGATGGAAATCATGATCATAAAAACATAGGTAATTTAAAACATGCTTCTAAATCGAAAATTCACATCATACTTATAAAATCATCATAATCATTAACTCTCATGGATTTCTCATAATTGGGAACCTTAAGTTTAAAATACTAGTATACAAAATAATGATTTATAACAATATAAAGTCAACCCATTATTCCAAACCCATCAATTTAGACATACTAGTAACATACCCATATCGATTTCTTGAGGATTCATGCATCGGGTTAAAACCCCGTAAGAATTGAATTGTAGAATTCATAGATTTGCGAGAATTGGGCATGGGTGTGGATTAAAATACCCATTCAAACCCTACATACCTGATTTGGAGTTAAATCTCTACACTCGCTTGATTTATCAAGAGGATATTGAGGAAGAAAGCCTTGAAATCACCTTGATCACCCCGCTATCACCCTTCTACTCCTTTGCATGCATGAATGAACACTTAGGCACGTATTTTCCCTCTCAAAACCCACCTTTATGAGGCTAAAATGACGTAGTTTAGGACCCTAGGAATTAGGATTTATGGAAAAGCCTTTACTTAAATTGCATAATTTTGCTGACTGCCAGTCCCTACGAGGGACTGGATGACTCGTCACTAGAGCCCATGACTCGTGGCCTTGAGTCGTGAAGTACACTGCCAAAAATCACCATGGGACCCCATGGAGGACACCACAAATCATGCCACGACTCGTAGTCACCATCCGTAGCCTACACTACCCAACTATCCTTGCAACATTTCTAGTCCAGGCCATGGGTGACCTCACGAGTTGTGTGGCCTGACCACGACTCGTGGTCATTCTCGTGGTGTCTCCCAGACTAGTCCACCTCCCTGCCTGACCACAGGTCACTTCACGACTCGTGGTCCCTCCTCATGGGTCACCTAATGACACGTTTTGCTATCTGGTGCAGAATTCCAGTTTTTCTCCATTTCAACTCCCGGGTCTGATCTTTAGGCTCCCGGGGTAAAACACTTACTCACTGGATCAAGGGGAGTAATGAATAGGAAAAGGGATTAACAATGGAGATTTGATGCTATCAACCCTCATCTAATAACTTGACCCTTTCTAAGAATAGCTAATCCAATATCAAGGATATGGGTAAATCAAGTAAACATCCACATACGGATCAAGTTGTATGGTGATAATCATATAAGTAGGGGATCAACCATTTTGGTGAAGTTAATTTACTAATATTGCATGTTAGACACCAGAATATATCACTAGTATATAACGCATTGTGGTTATAAAATCATGGGGAACACAATCCCAGTCAACTCACTCTTTGAATTCAATCAATTTTAATTCAAGGATATACTCATTACTCTTTATTGTTTTCTATTATTTCTTTCTACAATTTCCCCCCACAAGAAATAAGTAAGCCAATAGTAGCAACTAAACGCATTAACTAAGATCCTTTCCATATTCCTCGTGGGATTCGACTCAAACGCTGGTTGAGTTCTATATTTGAACATCGACCGCTTTATATCTCATTGTGAGGTGTAATTTGGGTGATATCAGCGCCATTGCCGAGGAATGGTGTTAGATAGCCCCTAGTTGATTGTTGAGTTGAATTAATTTAGCATCTTGTGTTTTGTTTTTACAATTATTGTTGTTTTTGGGTACCTTTATAAGATGACTGATATTGGCCAACAATCTCAGGAAGGTTCCGTGGATAGTCATATGGACCACGAAGATGATGATCCCATGATGCCAGACATAGCAGGTGCCATTCGCCTATCACCCACGGTATGGAATGCAGTGTTCCATGTGACCAGCACAACATTACACCAGCTACAAATGAAAGGACTCTACAGAGGTCAGCCTAATGAAGTTGCAAATTGACATCTTTGAAATTTTCTTGAGATATGCCAATCTTTCATCATCACAAATATAAGCCAAAAGTCTATCAGATTGAGGCTCTTTCCATTCTCCTTGACTTGGGAAGTGACCATGTGGCTTGAAGAGCTTCGTCTAGGATGCATCACTTCATGGAAAGAGTTGACCGAAGCATTCCTAGATAGGTTTTTCCCTCCTTCGAGGATGTTGCAACTATGAGATGAGATCATCAATTTCAAGCAAACACCGGGTGAATTGTTGCATGAGGCATGGTTGTGGTTCAAGAAGAAAGTAGCCCTTTGTCCTAACCACAGGCTTTTGGATGGAGTGCTCCTTCAAAGTTTTTATCGTTCTTTGTACTCATGGAAAATAACTTGGCTGGTGGATCTCTCATGGACTAGCTCTATGGAATAGCTAGAGCTTTGTTGGATCCGATGACTAAAATGGACCGGGCTGGGCACACGAGGGAAACTAAAGTACCTCCGAATGGTGTGCGTTCAAGTTTTGTGACCGAGATGAGAAAAGGGATTAGAAACGAGATGAGACTTTAGCAAAAATAATGACCCACCTTGAGTTGATGACGAAGCATGTTATGGGGAGTGGGTCTAAGAGCGTTAATGCCGTGGGGACTCAAGGTCCAATGCCATATGAAGGAGAAGCCTCACCACCCAGGTATGAAGTGGAGTGCCAATTCATGGAAAATCAAATAGGGGGTTCTCACCCAAGGTACCAAGGTGCCAATCAAGGCTCTTGGTTATCAAGGAAGGAGAATCAAGGTTGGAGGAACCGAGACAACCGGGGTTGGGTTGATTAGAATTAAAGATGGGGTAATCAAAATCGTGATGCCATAGCAGCTCAAACCCATACGTTCCCCCTCCAAAGGCTGACAATCCCCAAACACAACCTGGTGTGAGCAATGTGGGAAGCTCCAAGATTAAGGAGATACTGGTTCATGTACTCAAGAGAGTGGAATCCACCAATAGTGGAGTCAATGAATTGAAAGGGGAGGTGTCGAACCTCGGCCAAATAGTGAACTCCCACTCGGTGTCGATTAAGCACTTGGAAGTGCAAATGAATCATTTGTCTTCCCAAATGAATCCTCGAATGAAGGGGACACTTCCTAGTGACACCGTACCTAACTTGAAGAAGGATGGCCATTGTATGGAAATTGTGATTAGAAGTGGAAAAGTGTTGGAAGATGTGAGTGTGTGATGTGTCGTGATTTTATGACACTTTCTATGCTTAAAAATAAGAAATATTCTAATCTCAGGTATGTTCATATAGATATAATGTTTTTTTTGTTAAGTGTTATAGGAAAATAGGTACGGATAGTGAAATGGGCGTAATGAGACTAAAATGGGCTAAGTGTGGGCTTCCATCAAGGTAACGAGTTGTCATGTTATTGGACGACTCGTTCCCTGAGCCATTAGGAGAAGAAGAGCTTGAATACACAAAACCTAGGATGAAAATAATGGTGACAATGAAATAACATCACGACTCCTTATGTATGTCATCAGGAAGGTCCTGAGGACTAGAAGCTGAAACTGATTAAAAGACCTGGGAGGCATAACAAAAGGAGTAACGAGTCATTGTACAACTTCAAAAATCGTCAAGAGCACTTGTCAGGTGGAATTCAGAAGTTAAGCATCAGAGAATGAGTTTCAGGAAGGGAGGAACAACGAGTCATCATGAGACTTAATGACTCATAACGAGTAGGCTGGTGGAGTCATCCAGAACACTGGAAGTTTAGGATTCAAAAGCAATGGGGGACTTCATGACTCGTCTTCAGAGATAACGAGTCGTTAGGTGACATGTCGTGTAGAGGGAGCTGCTTGTTGATTACAAGCCACCGCTACACTTCACAACTCGTTAGGACACCTAAATCGTTGCCATTTCCGACCTGCATTCCTTGTTAAATTAGGAAAGGATTTGTTTAGTGTCTATAAATACTTTATGTAGGTTTCTTTTTGGAATTTATGCTCTATTACAACATTCTACCATATTTTTCATTGTTGTTGATCGACAATAATGTTCAAGAAACAACTTTCATAATTTTGTTCTTGAATTCAATGATTCAAACGACTTTGGAGTATTAATCTTAGATTCTTGTTGACTTATTCAAGACGTGTGGTTTCTCCTACAAATTATTATAAGTTACAATTATGATTTCTTTTATAATTCTTAATTGTGATTTTTCAAGCATGAATAGCTAAACTCATAACTAGGATTATGAGAACCATGATGAATTAACACACATAGGAAAAAAATAGTTAGTGAATCTTGAACAGGGTTTATGCATGTATTATTTTTCCCTTCATTTTAATTGCTTTTTAACAGTTGCAAATGTTGAAATTTGCCTTTTTCTTACTCATCGGATCAAGGGGGATAATGAACGAAAAAAGGGATTAACAACGGAGATTTGAGGCTATCAACCTTCATCTAATAGCTTGACCTTGTCCAGGAATAGCTAATCCGATATCAAGGGTAAGGGTTAATTAAGTATTCATGTGCATACAAATCAAGTTGCATGGTGAAAATCATCTAAGTAGGGGACCAACCATTTAGGTAAAGTTAACTTACCGATATTGCATGCTAAACAATGGAATAGATCACTAGTATAAATCACCTTGTGGTTATGAAGTCATGGGGAAGACAATCCTAGTCAATTCACTCTTTGAATACAATCAATTTTAAATGAAGGATCTACTCATTGCTCTTCACTGTTTTCTATTATTTCTTGTTACAATTTCCCCCTAGGAAATAAGTAAGCCAATAGTAGTAGCTAAATGCATTAACTGAGGTCCTCGCCATATTCCTCGTGGGATTCGACCCAATCCTAGTTGGGTTCTATATTTGAAAATCAACCGCTTTGTATCTCATTACGTGGTGTAATTTGGGCGACATCAAATTTTGGCGCCATTGTCGGGGAATATGACTTAGGCTTTTGTTAATTGTGTTTTCTTTGCTGTTGGTCCTTATTTCCTTTTTTAAATTTTTATTTGTTGTTTTTGCTTCTTTTTAGGTCTCAAGTTTGCGTATGCCCAGTACTAGGAGCTGAGGAAAATCTCTGGTTCCAATTGATCACAAACTTGAGCGAACACTGCAGAATTTAAGGAACATGGCCAACACACATGGGAAAGAAACAGTGGAAGAAGCAACAACCAGAATGTTGGCTGAGGAACAAGCTTTCATGAGAGATAGAGAGGCAACTAGGCTTGCTAAAGAACACCAAGCTGCCGAAGCTTAGTGAGCTAGAAGGAACAAATGTCTAGACCAGCAGAGGCACCAGTACTTTGATGATGACTATGATGCTGATATTGATGAGGACAGTGCTATAGGAGCTATTATCCCTCCCCTTTTTCCTGCTGGGGAAAAGTTTGATATTACTAGTGCGATGATCCAATTTCTCAACATGCAGGGGATATTTGCGGGTCATGCTACTGATGATGCACATACTCACTTGACTAATTTTGTGGGTGTTTGCAAAACATACAAACAACTGGGGGTGAGCCAGGATGCAATAAGGCTGAGGTTATTTCCCATTTCCCTAGGGAGTGAGGCAACACTATTGTTGGCTGAATTGCCAAATGATTCTATCACTACTTGGAGGGAGCTTAAAAGAGCTTTTCTTGAGAGATTCTTTCCACCTTCCATAGCATTGCAACTATTAGATGAAATTTATAACTTCAGGCAGTTGAATTCTGAAGCACTTCATGAGACGTGGTTGCGGTTCAACAAGAAGCTGAAAAAGGTGCCTAACCACAGGATCCTAAATGATACACTGTTAGAAATATTTTATAGGTCTATGAATGCTAATACCAAGGTGGTGGCAGATACTGTCTCTAGAGGAACATTCATGGGTCATTCATATGCCGAGGCTACTGAGGTCCTTGATAGGATCACCAAAATCAACCACGCTTGGCACACAAGAGAGTCGGAAGTTCCAGCTGGTACTTATGCGGTAGGTATATTTGCGGAGCAGAGAAGGAAAGATGAAGAGCGAGATCATGATATTTTTGAGATCAAAATGACAATGGGACTCCTTGCTACACATATTATGGGAGCCAGGACAGAAAAGGTGAATGCAGTAGGTTCCTAGGGCAAGGCCCCAAGAAATGATAGAGGTGATTCAGAGTCTGAGGAGGAAGCTAATTATTTGAATAATCAAGGGGCAGGTTTTTGGACCAATGCACGATGGTCTAACAAAGAATCTTGGCATCAAGGTCAGGGGAACCAATGTCGAAACTATTATAGAGACAAAAGTTACAATCGGGGCCAATACAGGGATATGAGTAGAGGCAGAGATTATGGTGACTAGAAAAAGCGGGAGGAGTACAAAAGTGATAGAAGCGGTCTCTATGTTCCTCCAAGGAACCGTGATGTGCTGTGAGTTTATAGCACTTTCAATGCTTAAAATTGAGAAAATAGAATGCACTTAGGTATGTTTTTATGGATATGAGGCACTTTAACATTAATTTTAAAAAAAAAAGTTTTGGAGCAAAGATGTGCAAAAGAAGCCTTAAAATGCAGAAAATCATCCAAAGTACAAGTCTCAGTATGAGCCGTACCATGATTATATGAGCCATACTAAGAGCCGCGATGAAAGTCAAAAGGATGAAGTGAGAAGAAGGAAACATACAACTCTCAGTACAAGCCATACCAAGATGGTACGAACCGTAACTGGAGTCGTGGAATTATTCAGAGGAAATTGCACAAAGGTAGACTCTAGGTACGGATGGACTCATGAATTGTAGCATCAATGTGCAAGTCGTACCATGAGCCATGGTGAACTTCAGAATATTCTTCGATACATGCCAGAACTTCAGACGCTACAGACAGTACGAGCTGTAGAAAGAAGGTACGAGTCGTACCACAACACTCGCGGAGAATTTCAGAAGATGTTAGAGTTCTCAGGACCAAACCACGAAAGCATTGTATGACTCGTAGGATGAAGGTACGAGTCGTTCCAACCTGCCAACACTTAGCCAAATATGCAGCAGCCAAGGACTTAGGATAAGTAGGTATGACCCGTATAATTCTGCTATGGGTAGTAGGTTGAGTCATCACACAGTCGGCACCAGATATGGAAAATTCCCTATTAGCTTAGGAAAAGGTTTCTAATGTCTGTATAAATAGCTTTTATGTTTTGTTTTAGTTACAGAAGGACATAATCAAGTTAGGAGACGTGTGAAGAATTATTTTTTTGAATTTTTATCAAGTATTGAGGAGCAATTCTTGGGATCAAATTCTTTAATGTCCTACATTGTTCTTTGATATTCAAATATGATTTTCTTCAAATTTTTGTTATAAGTATTTAGTTATGTGCTTGTATATGAATGAAAATTAAATTTTACAACTATGAGAGGCTAAAACCTCCACAACTAAGGGTTGCGGGAACCATGGTGAATTAACAAACTAGGGTTGCGCAAAAGTGATTCAAAATAAATGCGAAAAGCTTCTATTGTATTCTCTTCATTTTTAAACATTTCTTAATGGTGTAGAACATTAGGACTTGCCCGAATTATTTACTTGATTGAACCTAGAGAAGTAGAGATTAGGAAGAGAGAATTATATCAAAGCCTTGGTCTTTATGATCATTATATTAACTTGATCTTTGGTCGCAAGATAGTTATATTTGGAACATATTGATAACATTTAGTTTGAAAATCGCTAATGAGTCTTGACCCGGTGATTGAGTAAAGTCATCCAATTGGGACGAACCAGTCGTTTGGATGTACCCTTGTTATTAGTTCTACAAGTAAGCATTGGGATTGATCACGTTTGTATACCCGAAGTAGTTATGAACCCATGAGGAACACCTACCCTAGTTTGAAAATCTTGATTTAAATCACGAATATAGTATTATTTTAATATTGTTTTCTTTAGAACCCCCCAATTTGGAGATAACTCACTAACAAGTTTAATTACTGGAATTAGTCTAGACTTACCCTTTTCCCTTTGGGTTCGAACCCAACCTCTTAGTTAGGTTCTTTATTGACAACGATCTCTTCATACTTTATAAGAAAATGTGATTTTGAGTGTTATCAAAAAGTGGCACCGTTGCCGGGGAATACGACTAAGATTAGATTAATTGTTTGTGTTTGACTTTTGGTTGTTATTTACCTGTTTATGTTTTCTTTGTTTTCCTTTTGTGGTTCATTTAGGCCAACTCCTAGGGAGTCACCTTTACTAACACCCAGATGGAACACTAGAAGCTGTTAGTGCCTGTGGAAGAGATGATGACTATTGACACATTAGCAGCTGTCTTGATGAACTTTGAAGGAGATGGGGTACCGGGGTACGTGGAGTTGGCGAATGCCCTATATGGAATGGGGTCATACAAATTCAGACCAAAGAAGTTAGACCTTGATTTGAAGAAGCGTTCAACGCCGCTAGCAAAGCCACTAGTAGAGGTACCACCAGTCCTTGAACTGAAGGCACTACCTCCCTATCTCAAATATGCATTCTTGGGTGAAGACAATACTTTTCCATTGATTGTTGTAGTAGATTTGACAGATTAAAAAGTAGAAGTTTTGATCACAATACTAAAAGGCACAAGAAGGCAATTGGCTGGACCATAGCTGATATCATCGGTCCCTCTAGGCATATGTACCCATAAGATACAACTCGAGCCAAATTGCAGACCAAGTATAGAGCATCAGTGATTCCTGAACCCACCAATGCAAGAAGTAGTGAAAAAGGAGATTATCAAGTGGCTAGACACTGGTGTAGTCTACCCCATTGCAGACAACAAGTGGGTGAGTCTGGTACAGTGTGTACCAAAGAAAGGCGGGATCACAGTGGTTCCTACTGAGAAAAATGAGCTGATACCAACACGACCTATCACAGGATGGAGTGCATTCATGGATTACAGGAAACTCAACCACTGGACTCAGAAGCACCAATTTCCAATGCCATTCATGGATCAGATGCTTGACAGATTGGCAGGTAGAGGTTGGTACTATTTTATTGATGGCTAATTAGGGTATAATCAAATCACTATAGCCTCGGAAAATCATGAAAAAAATACATTCACCTACCCATACGGAACATTTGTTTTCAGAAGAATGCCATATGGATTGTGCAATGCACCGACCATATTCCAGCGTTGCATTATGTCGATATTCTCAAATATGTTGGAGGACACCATCGAAGTATTCATGGAAAACTTCTCAATTGTGGGTGACTCATTCGGATCTTGCCTCAGACACTTGGGCAAAGTGTTGAACAAATGCAAAGAAACTAATATGGTCCTAAATTGGGGAAAAAAGTCATTTTATGCTCAAGGAAGGAATAGTGCTGGGTCACAAAATCTCTGGAAAAGGGATTGAGGTGGACAAGGCAAAATTTTCCACCCCTATTTCCATAAAAGTGGTTAGAAGCTTTTTAGGGCATGTAGGATTCTATAGGCAGTTTATCAAGAACATTTCAAAAATTGCTCAACCATTGTGTAAATTGCTGGAGAAGGAGGTAAAGTTCATATTTGATGAGGCATGTCTAACGTCTTTTGAGTGCTTGAAAGAGAAACTCACCACTGCTCCTAATTATCATAGCTCCATATTGGTCTCTTCCATTTGAAGTAATGTGTGCTGCTAGCGAGGTTGGTCTCGCTGTTGTGTTGGGCCAATGGAGGGAAAAGATTTTCCATCCTATCTATTATTCTAGAAAACACTCAACAAAGCCCAGAAGAACTACACTATCACAGAAAAGGAGCTACTAGTAGTGGTCTTTGCATTCGATAAATTTTGAGCATACTTGCTTGGAACTAAGGTTATTGTCCATATAGACCATGCCACTTTGAGATACTTGATGTCTAAAAAGGATGCTAAACCCAGGTTGATTAGGTGGGTGTTGTTGCTTCAAGAATTTGAGTTTGAGGTCAAAGATCGGAAAGGGACTGTAATCAGGTAGCTGATCACTTATCCAGACTAGAGTCTGAAGCTAGGGCAAGAAAGGATATAGATATTGATGATGCATTCCCAGATGAGTAGGTACTAGATGCATCTCAGGACTTGATTCCATGGTTTGCTGACTTTGCAAATTATTTGGTTAGAGACATGATCCCAACAGACCTGACACCCCAACAGAAGAAGAAGTTCTTATTTGATGCTCGAAGATACTATTGAGATAAACCATACTTATTTTGCATTTGTATAGATGGGACCATTTGTAGGTGTGTGCCAGAGGTAGAAATGTTGAGCATTCTGGAGGCCTATCATTCATCCCCAGTTGGGGGTCATAGTGGTATTCGAACTGCACATAAAATCTTGCAATGCGGGTATTACTGGCCCTCTATTCACAAAGATGCCTATGATTATGCCAAGGCATGTGATCAATGTCAAAGGCAGGGTGACATTACCCGTAAGCATGAGTTACCATGGACCCCTATTTAGAAGTTGAGTTATTTGATGTATGGGATATAGATTTCATGGGCCGATTTGTTAGCTCATATGGGATGAAATACATCTTGGTGATAGTGGATTATGTCTCCAAATGGGTGGAGTCTATTGCACTACCTAACAATGAAGGCAAAAGTGTCACAACATTTCAGCGGAAGCACATATTTGCTAGATTTGGCGCTCCGAGAGCAATCATCAGTGATGGTGGATCACACTTTTTAACCGCCTCTTTAGAACCCTGTTGGAGAAATATGGAGTCAAGAACAAGGTGAAAACACCTTACAATCCTCAATCAAGTGGGCAGGTAGAAGCTTCAAACAGGGAGATAAAGATCATTCTTGCCAAAACATTGAATACTAATCGGACTAATTGGTCTAGGAAGCTCGATGATGCACTGTGGGCTTATCAAATAGCTTATAAGACCCCCGTTGGTTCATCTCCATATCAACTGGTCTATTGCAAATCATGTCATCTGCCGATCGAATTAGAGAAAAGGAACTATGGGCTCTAAAAAAGCTTAATTTGAACTAGAATGAAGCAGCCAAGTTGAGACTTGACCACCTCAATGAGTTGGATGAATTCTGACTTAGAGATTATGAGAATGTGGCCATTTATAAATAAAGAGTAAAGATTTATCATGACAGGAAGATTGCAAAAAAGGAGTTTTAACTCGGGTGATCTAGTCCTACTATTCAGCTCAAGGCTTCGTTTGCACCCTGGAAAGTTGAAATCTAGATGGATGGGACCTTACAGAGTGGTGCATGTGTCCCTATATGGTGCAATGGAACTTGAGAACAAAGATGGAAAAAGGTTCAAGTGAACGGGCAAAGAATAAAGCTATATTTGGGAGATATGGAGGAATTAAGAGGAATCGAGGTGGTATACCTTAATGATTCTTGAAGAATTGCAAATGTTACGTCGTGCCGCGATGTTAAAGTAGGTGCTGCATGGGAGGAAACCTATGGATGGTGAAGTCTGACTAGCTGCAGGTATGTTCCCTTCCCTCTGTTTTTGTACATTTTATGCTTCGGAGACGAAGCACGCTTTTTAAAAAGGGGAGGGGGTGTACTTGTATTTTTGGGTTTTTGATTCATCCGAGGGTTTTTCTTGTTGCTTTTCTTTTTACTCGGGCATGATATCTAGTAGAACTGACATGTTTAGGATTTTATTTTTGTGATTTTTATTTAATTAGAGAGTAGCTTAGGAGTACTTAGCCAATAAATTGCACTAGTTTTGATATTTTGAAAAATTAACCCTGTTTAAAAATTTTTTATGATTAGCTGTGTACTTGTGATTGCGTGCATGATTTTTGTGGAACTTTTTATGTCATTTAGTATATTAAATGTGTAATTTTTGTTAAGCCATGAATAAACCGGACATGTAGAGTGAATGCAAGTCATGTACCATGAGTGAGTGAGGTCTGATACTTAGTTCAATACTGCGTAGAGGATCTAGAATGTGCCTAATTGGTCTTTGCATAGGTTTTAGGATGGTTGGTTAGGAAACAATCATAGACCGTTCTTGTTTAGCCCATTTTAGCTTAAATGACCCTACCAAAATGATATGATTCCCTTGATCCAAATTTTTGTGCCTTAAATAGGCCATTTTCTTTGATTAATCAATTAACATACCCATTTATATAATGAACCTGTTTTGTCCATGGTCTCTCCTTGGACATTGTGAACCTCAACATAGGCAAAATGCCTAAGTTGAGGGTGTCTAGAGTAGGGGTGTGTAAATAGTGGAAAGGTGAAAAGGAGAGAAAAAAGAAAAAAAAGGTGAAAAATGAGGTGTGATGTGACCAAAGAAAAAGAAAAAGAAAAAGAAACAGAAAAGAAAAATAATTGAAAAAGAAAATTCAAAAAGAGAATGAAAGTTTGAAAACACACCACATCCATACAATTGCATAAAAAGGGGTGAAAAGGGAGGAAAAAATGAAAGAAGCAAAAAGAGTGAAAAAGTGAAGAATGGAGCCACATGTATATAGTTCCAAGGAGGGTTTAGTCACTAAAAAGATTTCATATCTACCATAACCAGCCCGAAAGCGTACATTACAAGCCAAAGAAAGTCCTATAGTGATCCTAACATGACCATCTGACAAGCCGAAGTAGAGAAAATAAGGGTAAGCCTACGGTATCCGACATGCAGTATTTGGAACTTCTTTGTGAGACTGAGCGTCTCGCTTGTTCAGTCCCATGTTATATATTTTACTATATCTATGAGTTGGGGACTTCATTTGCTCTAGGGCACATGGGTTGTGTTTAACTCTACCAGGGATCTGTGTAGAAAGCATCGGTGATGACTTAACTACCTGTTAATAGCTAGATGACATGTCTTGATCCCTGTTTATCATGTTTTTGTGGATGCTTGTGTGCATATGTTGATTTGGTTCATGGGGAAAAGGTCAAAAGCTTTTTGAGTTAATAGTATAAATTTTATTTTATGTTGGCTGTAGTATCCTAGGTTTATTTTCTAGTTAAGCTTCGTGTTTAGTTTTTATTTTTCTTTGCCTGAGGGCATACTAAAGCATTAAGTTGAGGGTGTTGATGTGCTGTGAGTTTACAAAACTTTTGACCCTTAAAACTGAGAAAATAGCTTGGACTTAGGTATGTTTATATGGATATAAAGCACTTTTACTTTGATTTCAGGAAAAATAAGTGTTGGAGCAAAGATGTGCAAAAGAAGCCTTAAAATGCAAAAAATCAGCCAAAGTACAAGTCTCAGTATGAGCCATACCTTGATTATACGAGCCATACTGAGAACCATGATGAAAGTCAGAAGGATGAAGTGATAAGAAGGCAACATACGACTCTCAGTATGAGCCATACCAAAATGGTATGAGCCGTAACTGGAGTCATGGAATTATTCAGAGGAAATTGCACAAAGGCAGACTCTTGGTATAGATGGACTCACGAATTATAGCATCAATGTATGAATCGTACCATGAGACGTGGTGAACTTCAAAAGATTCTTCAATACTTGGAAGAACTTCAGACACTACAGATAGTTTGAGTCGTAGAAAGAAGGTACGAGTCGTACCACAACACTCATGGAGAATTTCAGAAGATGTCAGAGTTCTCAGGGCCAAACCATGAATTGAACGACATGTAGGATGAATGTATGAGTTGTACCAGCCTACCAACACTTAGACAATTGGTAGCAGCCAAGGACTTACGAGAAGCAGGTACGACCCGTACAATCCTGCTACGGGTCGTAGGTCAAGTCGTGACATAGTCGGCACTAGATATGAAAAATTCCCTGTTAGCTTAGGAAAAGGTTTCTAATGTTTGTACAAATAGTTTTTATGTTTTATTGTAGTTAGAGAAGGTCAGAATCAAGTTAGGAGACATGTGAAGAATTATTTTTGTGAATTTTTATCAAGTATTGAGGAGAAATTCTTGGGATCAAATTCTTGAATTTCCTACATTGTTCTTGAGATTGTTCTTTGATATTCAAATATGATTTTCTTCCAATTATTGTTGTAATTATTTAATTATGTGTTTGTCTATGAATCCGAATTGTAATTTTACAACTATGAGAGGCTAAAATCTCCAAAACTAGGGGTTGTGGGAACCATGGTGAATTAACAAGCTCGAGTTGCACGAAAGTGATTTAAAACTAATGCGAAAAGCTTGTATTATATTCTCTTCATCTTTAAACGTTTATTAAAAGTGTACAATGTTAGGACTTGCCCAAATTATTTACTTTCTTGAACCTAGAGAAGTAGAGATTAGGAAAAGAGAATTACAACGAAGCCTTGGTCTTTATGATCACTGTATTAACTTGAGCTATAGTTGCAGGATAGTTAAATGTGGAACATATTGATAACGGTTAATTTGGAAGTGCTCATGAGACCTGATCCGGTGATTGAGTAAAGTCATCCAATAGGGACGAACTAGTCATTTGGATGAACCCTAGTTATCAGTTCTACAAGTAAGCATTGGTATTGATCACGTGTGTATATCCAAAGTAGTTATGAAACCATGGGGAACACTTACACTAGTTTTTAAAAATCTTGATTCAAGTCACAAATATAATCTTTTTTAATATTGTTTTCTTTAGAACCCCCCAATTTGGAGATAACTTACCAACAAGTTCAATTGCTGGCATTAGTCTATATCTTACCCTATTCCCTGTGGATTTGAACCCAACCTCTTAGTTGGGTTCTTTATTGACAGCGACCGCTTCATACTTTATCAGGAAGTGTGAGTTTGAGCATTATCAAACCGTGAACCAGATTCTACCAGTTCTAGGGTGAAAGATATGTTATCTAAGGTACTCAAGCACATGGAGGTGAAAAATTGCCGTTTTATGGAAATCCGTGCTTATATTATAGGTATGAACCAAAAGGTGGAGTCACACGTCGTTGCCATTAAGGAGATTGAGCAGTAGCTTGGTTAGATATCTATTGCTATGAACTAGAGGCAAAAGGGCATGCTTCCCAGTATAACAATTTAGAATCCAAAAAATGACAGTCATTGTATGGCTGTCACTACTAGGAGTGGGAAGGCGATAGTTGATCCTCCTATGCCGGTTGTGACTAATGAGATAGTCGAGCCCTTAATGATTGATGATGATAGGGTGATCGACTCCGAGGAACACATTTTGATTGATGATGCAATTGAGAAGGCAGCTACAATAATGTAGAGGAGCATGGATCTAAAAAAAGAAAGGAGAAGGAGGTAACTCAAAAGATAACACCCATTCCTAGACCTCCTCTCCCTTTCTTGCAGAGGCTGAAGAAGAAGGTTAAAGATGGGAAGTATCAAAAATTTATTTCAATGCTGAAACAATTATTTGTGAACATCCCATTAGTTGAGACACTTGAGCAGATTCATGGCTATGCTAAATTCACGAAGGATCTTATCACTAAAAAGAGGACTGTGAGCTTTGAGCCTGCTGATAATTTGCACCATTGTAGTGCAATAGCATCTCGGTCTCTTGTGCAGAAGAAAGAAGACCCTGAAGCTTTCACTATATCATTCACTATTAGAGCCTTTAACTTTGCTAAGGCTTTATGTATGCTAGGTGCTAGTATTAATCTGATGTCGTTGGTGGTGTTTAGACAGTTGGGATTTGGAGCCCCCAAACCAACTACAATGCTGCTATTGATGGCATATCGCACGGTGAAAAATTCGATGAGGATTTTTTATGATGTTTTGGTGAAGGTGGAGACCTTTGTATTTCCAGCCGACTCTGTTATTCTGGACTGTGAGGTTGATTTCAAGGTCCCCATCATCTTGGGGCAACCATTCCTCGCCACTGAGCATTCTCTCATGGATATGGAGACCGGATAGCTGAAATTTCAATTGAACAATAAAGAGGTGACATTCAGTGTGTGCCGGTCCATGAAACAGCCAAACGACATGTGGGTGGTCTCAGTGATTGTTAGTGTGGAGGCTGAGCTTCCAATCATGCCTATTAGTGAGAGGGTGAGTATTAAGGATTTAGCAGTAGTGTTGATGAATGTTGATGCCGAGGAAATTCTAGGGGGCGAAGAGATCGTTAATGCACTTGTAGGTATTGGGTCGTACACTTATGCTCCAAAGAAGATTGATTGATCTAAAAAATTGTGTGACCCCATCGGACAAGCCATCTATTGAGGAGCCTCCAGTATTGGAGCTCAAGGCACTCCCATCTCACTTACGAAGTGTATTTTTGGGGACCGAAAACACATGACCAGTAATAGTAGTAGCAGACTTGGTGGAATGGCAAGTGGAGGCTTTGGTCTCCATTCTAAAGAGGTATAAGAAGGCCATTGGCTGGACCATAACAGATATTCTTGGGATCCCATCCGGTATTTGCAGACATAAGTCCAACTTGAGCTGAAATTGACCTTTTTTTGTTGTTTAGCCGATTCGCCTTCCTACTTCAATTAGAATGAACTTGTTTTAGCCCTATCCCCTCCTTGGAGATTGTGAACCTCAACTCAAGAAAATTGCCTAAGTTGAGGATAGCTATTATAGGGGTGAATAAGAGGAGTAGGGGGGAAAATGATCGAATTATGCAAACAAAAGGGCGGGTGTGGTGTGCTTAGATATAAAAGAGAAATAAATGTGTATACCTGATAAGGAATTCACAGAAAATTTGAAAAAAGAAAGAGATAAAGAAGAGAAAGTAAAAAAGAGGAGCCCACACCCATAGTCTTGAAAAATAAAGAAAACAAAGGAGAAAGGGAGAAGAGTGAAAATAAGGTTAATTGGAGCCAATGTTAGTATAGTGCCAAGGAGTTGAGTCACTATGTCCGTATCTACCATACCTATCCCCAAGCTTACATTACAAGCCTAAAAAAGTACTATCATGATCCGAACTCAATCTTCTAACCAACTGAGGTATAGAAAATAAGGGCAAACCTATGATTTTGTATGCGCACTGTGTGATCTTCTTTGTGAGTGAGAGTCTGCTTGACATAGTCTCTACATTAAATTATAGTAATTGAGAGTTGTGAATGAGTGGGACTTCTTTGTAGTGAGGGCATATAGGCAACAACATCGATTGCTAATTGTCTGGGTTAGTGTCATAGGATTGTGTGCATACTTGCAGGTTGATAGTGTAATGCCATTCTTTGATTCCTTTGTGTCATGGTGTAAAACTTTGCATATGCAATGTGATTTGGTTTCTAATGATATAGGAGGGGTTTAAAAGTTTAATTTGATTATGCTATGAGTTTGTGACTGCCATAGGTTCCTTAGATTTCTTTTGGTTGAAGTGTTCGGGTTAATTTTTATTTTTAGTGTTTTTGCCTGAGGACATGCAAAAGTTCTAAGTTGAAGGTGTTGATGTGTCGTGAGTTTACACCACTTTCGACTCTTAAATTAAGAAAATATGCTAATCCTGGGTATGTTTATATAGATATAATGTGTTTTTATTGAGTGTGTTAGGAAAACAAGTTTTAATAGTGAAATGGGAATAATGAGCCTAAAATAGGCTAAGTGTGGGCTGCCAACAAGGTAACTAGTTATCATGTTATTGGATGACTCGTTCCCTGAGTCGTTAGGAGAAGAAGGCTTGAATGCACAAAACCCAGGCTGGAAACAGTGGTGACAATGAAATAACATCACGACTCGTTATGTTTGGCAATGAGTCATTAGGAAGGTAGTGAGGTGTTGCGCTCCAGCGCACTCGCAAGTGTACGCGGTCGTACAAGTAATACGGTGGCCCTTTTTAAGAGTTGGATGTCGAACCCATAGGGACTGGACCAATTCAGCGAATTATAAAGTTCAAGTTTTAAAATTAAACTTCACAAGTGTTGATTATATAAATTTTGGGAAATTATAATTAAGTATAGGGGTGATCACAAAATACTTGAAAAACAATATAAGGAGCAACTAGAGTTAAGACCTAATAATCATGCAATGCTACAATTCTCAACGGTTCAAGTATGAAAACTTCAGTTGTTGTCTGACATAATTAAAATGCTATGTTCATAGTGTTTTGAGCCTTTAAACACGACAAACTAGTCTCACACCTACATCATTGAGCGGGGATGTGACGTCCTAATTCATGAGCAATTTAACGACATGGATGTGGTTTACGGAGTTTGCACCCTTGATTACGTAGTTTCGTAACTCTAATCATTTAACCGAACTTAGCTTCACAACTACTTGTACGACTGGTGATGTGATCATTCTAAATTTGTTTCTAGATCATCCCGTTTTAGTAACAAAGCAAGACAAATTAGGTATAATTTCTATCTTAATTGCGAATCCTATCATAAAAGTAAGAACTTGCTCCCTACATTCTCTTGTTCTAGCCTTGGGTTACTCTCTCAACCTTTTACCTAAGCTTAACTCATTTGTTTTCATGGTGACCAAGCATAAAAACAACAATAATAAAGAATGTAAGACAAAACAACAGCTAAAAACTCAAATCAAGAAGAATTAATGCAATTACAATCATCTTACATAGCCTCAACTCTAGAGGAAGAGTTTTAGCTACTAATGTTCTTACAAATACTCAAAAACATGTTTAAAGTAGTGTACTTACAAGACTAATTAAAGTAGAATGAAATATAATCAACCTAGGTAGAGTTCTTCAGTTCCCCCTTCGCTCCTTTATGGTTTCCCCAAGTTATTTCGTGATAAATGATTTTAGAAGCTAAGTGTTCAATTTACTAAGCTGAAAAAATGCAAAATTTGGCTTGTGGTGGAACAGCTCCGTGGCCTTGAGGCTATCATGAAGATTTTCCTCCGTGCCATGGAGCAAACGCGGAGGTTCACTGTTTGGTAGCCCCTGCTTATATAAATTAATTCTTTGCTCCATGGCACGTTATTGAACACCCCAATGCTTCTTCGTGGCACGGAGTTGACTCCAAATGTCCCTTTTAGCTTGTATCATCATTCATAATACATCCCTTAACATTAATCTTCAATATTAGGACCGTTATATTCACATTGAGCTCACTGCATTGGCAATTTCAACCACAAAGAGAGCTTATCATATTTGTTAGTCCATGGCCACAAATTACACAAAATACATAAGATTGCTCCTAAATTGAGGTACAACATGTGTAAAACATGGGTATAAAATAGTATTTGGGAATGTAAATATGCCCTAGATCACTACCACAGACTTAAAGCCTTGTTCGTTCTCGAACAAATCCTTTACATCTCATGCACAAGGAAGACTCACAAATTACCAATTGACGCAAGACGACTCAAATTAAGGCTACCATGACTGATTTAGATGACAAGTTCAAATAAAGCATGTTATATATATATATATATATATATATATAACATAATTCAAATCCAATACAACCAAGTTAAGACCTCCTAGCTCAAGAATCGACTCTACAACTACAGAAAACTCATGCACATTACCCAATCAAGAATTCTAACATGAATTCTATCTTTTCTCAAACATGTGCCCTCACAACAAGAGAGATACCCATTTTTCACTTGCAAGTTTTCCAATTATAACATGTATGGGTATATGAATAAGAATTCAACTCACTCTCACAAAGAATTCACATGCATCATGTATTGACCCATAAGCTTCCCTTTAGTGTATTACTCCACTAATTTATGAATGTTTGAACGTAAGATCAAGTAGGACTTATTGGGTTGTTATGTAAGCTAAGGAACGGGTTGGTACTATTCTGGCCAATAATAGTGGCTATCTTCCCCAAGAGCTTTTAATACATCACAATTTCCTTAGGAATTTCTATCGTGTTACTTCACCTTTATTCTTTTTTCTCCCATTTTTCGCTTTTGTTTCCCCATTTCATTAAGCACACTCAAACTGCTAGTAAGAGTGCTTAAGGAATTATTTTCTTTAATCTTCTTTTTCGCTCTTTTCTTCTTTTACTCCTTACTAACTCTTGTTCAATTTTTTTTTTAAAAAAGTGCACCTCTATTCTTTTCTTTAACTCCCACAACCACTAGTTTTCTTCTCATTCCAACTTCTCCCTCCTTAACTTCTTTGCAATTTCACATAAGCGCTTAGGAATTTTGGATCAAATTCAAGGCTAATGAAAGAAAATGATGAAGCTTATGTTGCAGCTATCAAAGAATAGGCTTAAGGCTCAATGGGGCTAACTAGGATCAGACATTTGGATAAAAATTAAGCTCATTCAATGAAATACCTAAATCATCTCCTACAATCGACATCCCTCATTTCATTTTGTATACACACCAGGCAAGTTCTAGACACTACACAATAGCATGAAATATTCAAAAAACTTACACTCATAGCACATGCTCAATTCAAGACAAATGCGGCAGACTCTTAACTCAGCTAAGCACAAGAATTCAAAATTAAGCTTTAAGCACATAGAGTCACATTCAAGAGCCTAGGTGTCTCAATCGAAGTTATACAACTGGTTAACATGCTTCTCAATTAAAACCACTTGCATCTTACAATCATGCATAGCACATAACAAGAACATCAAGCCGTCAATTAGCTAAGGGTTCAAAAACAAAAACCTATAGACTAATTTTCCCTCAAGACGGTGGTCATTCATCCATCGTCGGGAAAAGTCTCTAACTATGACTGAAAAGTTATGTACAAACAAATGACAAATTTTATTTCTCAGTTCAAAGTGCCCCCTTCGGAAAAGAACCGAAAAGAAAAATCAAAGGGTGGGTGAACTGTGCTCAATTCATTTTTTTTCAACAAAAACATTATACCCAGCACCATATTCACCCGAAATAACTTAGCACAAAATTCTGAAATTTCCCTCACCCCGCACTTAATTTATGCTATGTCTCCAAAGCATCAATTACAATTAAAACAAAGGTGAGAGATACTTCCTAAGGCTTCTAGGCCTAGCTAACAACATGTTTTTCTCCATTTTTAAACACGTGGATCATCGACCCCACACTTATCTTTTTGTCATGCTCCTTAGCTTTTACTTTCATGGGTACTCAAACTTCCCCTGAATATGTGCTTAAAAACCAAAAAAAAAACAAGTGAAAAATAACCAAGATTACAAACAAATTGCAAAGAAAGTGTACCTGTGGTACTCTTGGGTTGCCTCCCAAGCAGCGCCTTATTTTACGTCGCGGCACGATTCATCAAGTTTCACCACTTTTCCCTCCACTTTAAGGATATGAATCTCACCCCAAATTTCTTCTCCAGTTTCCTCTTATGCTCCAGGGGTGGGGGTGAAAAAAATGAAAGGACCAAGCAGTAGATGTTGCCTCTGGCACTTATTGGCCCTTACATAAGTGAAGTCATTTTGTCTCTTGGAATCAGCAAATTTTAGAATATACGGGGCTTGTTCCTCCTCTAGACCTTTCTCTACAAGCTTGGAAGACTCTATTTGTAGGTTGTCAACCAAACTTAATGTTGAGAAATGCTTCGAGTGGGGTACAATACACCTCAACTCTGAAACTTCATTGTTCTTGGCTTCCTTACTTGTGTACACCTTCTCTACATCAACATCTAACTCTACATGAATGTCAAGTGGTTGGAACACTATCTCTCCTTTCATGATTGTATTGGAAATATGTGTAAGACCATCATGGGGACTCTTATGAGCTTCTAACTATTGAGATTCTTCCAAGAACTCACCCTTTTCTTCTCCTTCTAGTCCCTCTTAAGTATTGCATAAGTCCGTCACTTGAAAATCAAAGCAAGCTTCGGCCTCAGCCATCATCTCCATGAACTTGGCACTTATCATTTCTAAGGCCTCTCCATTTTCCTTGGTCTGAACTCCCAATACTTCCATCTGCTCCCTAATTGCTTCTATCTGCTCAAAGACCTATTTTAACATGTTTTCTATCTGAGCTTGGTGTTCCAAGTCCTCCGTTTCATCATTCCTATAATCATAAAAAACAACAGAAGGATCATAGTAGGGGCTTGGGGAAGGGGAATATACATTTTGACAACCATCCCAATGGCCATCTTGACCACCACATAGACTGCAAGTGTGACAGTGTTGCCACAAGTGGAGTCCTCCACAATTTAGACAGGACTCAACAAAATATGAGTACCCACCATTCAACCCATTTGTGTTCCATGATGTCATGTCAAGAAGGGTATCAGACTAAAAACAAAAATAAAATAAATCTAAAACTAACTTGCTCCCTACATTCTTATGTTCTTGCCTAGGGTTACTCTTTCAAGTTTTTACCTAGTTTAACATGTATGTTTTCATTGTGATCAAGCATAAAAATAACAATAATAAAGAATGTAAGGCAAAACAACAACTAAAAACTCAAACCAAGAAGAATTCGTGCATTACAATCATCTTATGTATCCTCAACCCTAGAGGAAGGTTTTAGCTACTCATGTTCGTACAAATACTCAAAAACATGTTTAAAGTAGTGTACTTACAAGACTAATTAAAGTAGAATGAAATATAATCAACCCTAGGTAGAGTTCTTCACTTCTTCCTTCACTCCTTTACGGTATCCCCAAGTTATTTCATGATAAATGATTTTAGAAGCTAAGGGTTCAATTTATAATAAGCTGAAAAAATGCAAAATTTGGCCTGTGGTGGAAAGCTCCGTTGCATGGAGGCTATCACGGAGATTTTCCTCCGTGCCATGGAGCAAACACGAAGGTTCACTGTTTGGTAGCCCCTGCTTATATAAATTAATTCTTTGCTCCGTGGCATGTTGTTGAACGCCCCAATGCTTCTCCGTGGCACAGAGTTGGCTGCAAATGTCCCTTTTAACTTGTCTCATCATCTGTAATCCATCCCTTAACATTTATCTTCAATATTAGGACCATTATATTCACATTGAGCTCCATACATTGGCAATTTCAACCTACAAAGAGAGCTAATCATATTTGTTAGTCCATGGCCACAAATTGCACAAAATACATGAGATTATTCTTAAATTAAGGTACAACATGGGTAAAACATGGGTATGAAATAGTATTTGGGGATGTAAATATTCCCAAGATCATGAGGATTGGAAGCTGAAACTGATTAAAAGACCTGGGAGCCATAACAGAAGGAGTAATGGGTCATAGTACAACTTCATGACTCGTCAAGAGCACTCATCAGGTGGAATTCAGAAGTTAAGTATCAGAGGATGAATGTTAGGATGGGAGGACAATGAGTGGTCACGAGACTCAATGAATTTTCACGAGCAGGCTGGTGGAGTCGCCCAAAAGACTGGAAGTTTAGGATTCAAAAGGAATAGGGGACTGCACAACTCGTCGCCAGTGACAATGAGTTGTTACTTGACCCAACGTCCATAGGGAGCTACTTGCTGATTATGAGCCATCGCTACACTTCTCGACTCGTTAGGAAACCTAACTAGTTGTTGTCACTGCCCACTTGCATTCCTTGTCAAATTAGGAAAATATTTGTTTAGTGTCTATAAATACTTTATGTAGATTTCTTTTTGGAGTTTACTCTTTATTACGATATTCTACCATATTTTTCATTATTGTTGATCGACATTAAGGTTCAAGAAACAACTTTCATAATTTTGTTCTTGAATTCGGTGATTCAAACAACTTTGGAGTATTAATCTTAGATTCTTGTTGACTTATTCAAGACGTGTGATTTCTTCTACGAATTATTGTAAGTTACAATTATGATTTTATCTATAATTCTTAATTGTGATTTTTCAAGCATGAGTAGCTAAACTCATAACTAGGGTTGTGGGAACCATGATGACTTAACACAATAGGCAAAAATACTTAGTGAATCTTGAACGGAGTTTATGCATGTGTTATTTTTCCCTTCATTTTAATTGCTTCTTAATGGTTGCAAATATTGGAATTTGCCTCTTCTTACTCTCCGGATCAAGGGGGTAATGAATGGGAAAATGGATTAACAATGGAAATTTGAGGCTATCAACCCTCAGCTAATAGCTTGACCTTGACCGGAAATAGCTATTCCGATATCTGATATCGGGCAAAATAGTATGCCCGAGTGACACTTGATAACTTAATTTAGTCTTGTTTAGCTAAGTAATGGTATATATTTTCATGTGATTTTATATAAATGTGAATATATGTGCTAACCAACATGATTAGTCCTTGTTTTGTAGGTTTCAATGATTTTGAGGAACTAATTTATAAGTCGGTGAAGTAGCGGAATGGAGTCGGGAGCAGATGTGGCAGGCAGGCAGCACCAGCGCTCCAGCAACGTGCCACGCCGTGCTAGCTGCGCGACAGGCGTGTGCCAACGCGCTGCCCAAGCAGCGTGACACACTGCCAACGCGGTGACACTCGGCAGTTTCGACTTCCGGAGGCAATTTCCACAGAGCTTTCGCATTACCTCCGTGTCACAGAGGCAGTGCTCCGCGATACACTCTGTGACACAGAGCCGTTCCACGACAGGCTAAATTATGCACGTTTTCCATTTACTATAAATAGATCCCTTAGCTCCTAAATCCAATTTGTCACAATTTTATTCTGGAAAATCACCTAGGAGTGAAGGGCGAAGTGGGAGAACTCATCTAGGGTTTGTCAAATTCCCTTCTCATCTACCGAATTCTTGTAAGTATGTTAATTTAGTTGTAGTTTCTTGTAGTTTTACTAACATGAATGGCTAGAAGCCTTACTCTAGGGTTGAAGCCATGAATTATGATTGTGATTCTATGAAATTATTATGGAATTAAGTTATTGATTGTTGCTTTCATCTTGCATTCTGGATTGTTGGTTGTTTTTATGATTGATCACCATGAAAGCATTTATGTTAGCTTGGGCATTGGCTTGAGAAAGCATTACCTAGGTCAGGACATGAGAATGTGAGAAGCATGTTTGTATCTCACGATATAATTTTCTATTAGGATAGAAATATACCTAATACCTTGCTTGGTTTATAAAACGGGGGTTATTAAAGAGAAACTTAGGTTTATCACATCACCACTCGAAGAAGTAGTTGTGAGGCTAAGTTGAGTTAAATGGTTAGACGCATGAAAGTCCCTAATCATTTCCACGTAAACCACAACATAATTAATTGCCCACGAACTAGAAATTAGCATCCTCGCTCATAATGAAGCGGTGAGGCTAGTTTGTTGTGTTTAGAGGCTCGAAAGACCATGAACATGCAATTCTAATTATGTGAAATGAAAATAAATAGTTGCAGACTTAACCCATTGCAAATCGTAGCATCGCATGATTATCTGGTTTTAACTCTATGTTGCTCCTAGAGTGCATTCAGAATATTTCGTTGACCAAACTTAGACTTAATTAAATCGAAAACTTCTATAACCAACATTTTCGGTATTTAAGATCACACTTGTAATGGATAGTTAGAGGAATGGGTCCAGTCCCTGTGTGTTCGACATTCCGGTTCTTAAAAAGAGCCACTATGTTACTTGCATGACCCGAACACTTGCTGACACGCGAATAAGGGCACATCAAGTTTTTGGCACCGTTGCCAGGGACTTAGCGAAGTTTTGATAATTTATCTATTTTTGTGTGATTTTTGAAATTTCCTTAAGTGTTGAGAAACTTGGTCTTAGTCAGTTTATGTGCAGGTGACAGGTTGTCCTACCGAGCTGGCTAGAAATAGAGAGCTTGTGGAACCGTTGCTGGAACCTGAACGTCAAATCCATTTGCGAAGGAGAGTAGCTCTAGAGAAAAAGCTGAAGAGACTTCAAGAAAAGGTACAACAACAACCATCTGTGGGACAAGTACAATTGTCATCAGAAGCAATGGCAGCAAGACCAGTTCGCGAAGTGGTAATCCCACTAGCGACGAATGTGACCTCTAGCATCCGTAAACCGGATCGTGGAGGGCACTTTGAGCTTAAACAGAACATGGTGTAGCTGTTACATTCTAGTGGTCAATTCACTGGGATGGCACATGAGGACCCGCAGCAGCACCTACAAAGCTTTTTAGAGATTAGTGACACATTTGTCCCCACCGGCGTGTCCAAAGATTATGTCCGACTGTCCCTCTTCCCATTTTCACTGTTGGTAGAGGCGAAAAAGTGGTTGAAGGCTGAGCCACCGAACTCCATAACTTCATGGAATGACTTGGCTAAGAAGTTCCTTATCAGATTCTTCCCTTCAGGCAAAACTGCAAAGTTGAGAAGTGAAATACTCAGTTTCAAGCAGAGACCTAATGAGAACTTATATATGGCTTGGGAAAGATTCAAGTCATTGTTGAGAGACTTCCCCCATCACCAGCAATCAAATGAAGTGCTGGCTCATACCTTTGTAGAAAGTCTAGACCCACATACAAAAATATTACTACACTCTGCATCGGGTGGGCAAGCCATGGAGAAGACGTATGATGAGTTGTACACTTTGTTGAACAGAATTGCACAAGGAAATCCAGAGTGGCACAGCGAGTCATCGAGGAGGGCAGGAGAGAGATCGGGGTTGATAGAAGTAGATGGTTTGAATGCCTTGGAAGCATAGTTAGCTTCGTTCCAACATCAAATGATGACTCAGTTCAATAAACTGAGTATGAACCAACACCAGGGCCAGGTTAATGCAATTCAGCAAGCTCCGAGTTGGTGTGGAATTTGTGGTAATAAGGGGCACAATGTAGAATCTTGTGGAGCCAATCCGGAATCAGTCAATTTTGTTGGTAATGTGCATAGGAATCAGAATTTTGGGAACAACTCCAACAGAAATTGGCAGGGCCACCAGAATTTTTCTTGGGGTGGAAACCAAAAGCAGAATTATATGCAACCTCAACAACAGCAGTATCAGCAGAATAGGCAGAATGATGGGCAATTGAGTAGCAGCATTGAGGAGACACTGCAGAAAATTATGGAGACCCAGAATCAGTTAGCGTAAAATCAGGCGAGGATGGCAACAGACTTAATGAATCAGCAAGTAGCCACCCGCAATCTTGAAAAACAAGTGGGTCAGATAGCAGCTGCTTAGAACATGAGGTTGCAGGGGGGATTACCAAGCGATGCAGATCCTAACCCCCGGCAAATCAATGCCATCAGTCTTAGAAGCAGAAAGCAATTAGCTGATGTAGTGCCTAAAGAGTTGAGAAAGGAGGTGCAGCCGGAGTTGGTTAGACCAGGACCATCAACTGACACTGGAGCAAATCAGAGTGCTGGGCAACAAAATGCACAACCTGCATTGCAGCCAGCACAAAGACCACCACCACCATTCCCTCAGAAAGTCAGAAAGAGCAAGGAGGAGGAATGCTTCAAAAGGTTCTTTGAAAGTTTCAAAGAACTTCACATAAATTTGCCTCTTATTGATGTCTTGCAGGGAATGCCCAAGTATGCTAAATACTTGAAGGACGTGATGGTGAACAAAGTTAGATTGGTGGATGTCTAGACTGTAGCACTGACTGAGGAGTGCAGTCACAGAGTATTGAGCAAAACGCCAAAGAAGCTCGAAGACCCAGGGAGTTTTACCCTCCCCATACAAATTGGTAAAGCTGAGGTGCTACGAGCTTTGTGTGATCTAGGGGCAGCAATTAATCTAATGCCCCTATCCTTATTCAACACCCTGGGGTTGGGAAAACCGGAGGCCGACAAGGTTGATGCTGCAGCTAGCTAACAAGTCGCGAGTGACACCTGATGGAATAATAGAGGACCTTCTCATCAAAGTAGGTAAGTTTATTATACCTGCTGATTTTATTGTTTTAGATTTTCAGGTTGATGACCAGGTACCCCTGATCTTGGGACGGCCATTCTTGGCCACCGGAGGAGCGGTGATTGACTTGAAAGCAGTGACGCTGAAAATGAGGGTTGAGGATGAAGAAGAAATCTTCCGCATTTACCAAGAAATGAACCCATCGGCACACTACAGAAACCTTTGTCAGGTTAGTGTGTTGGCAGAGGATGAGTGTGGGGTGGAGGATTCCACAGGTGCACGGCTAAAGGCAATGTCAAGTCTTCAGCCCAAGTCTGATAGAGGGCTTCAAATTAAGAAGAAGTTGGAGAAAGAGTGGAACAGAGTGGAGGCTGGTTCCTCTAAACAAAAGAAAAGGAGATGGTTCTCGAAAGAGAACCCAGGTATGAGGATGTCCTGAAAAGGACAGTCCACATCGAGCCACGACGTAAAATAAGGCGCTGCTTGGGAGGCAACCCAAGGGTACCCCAGGTACAATTTTTAATTTTGGTTTGTGCTGATTTTGTTATTTTCATTTTGTTTATGTTTTTGGTGGAAAGTTAAGCACAGATGGAAGGGAAGTTTGAGTACTGAGAAGGTGGAAGCTAAAGAGCATGGAATAGAAGAAGTGTGGGGTCGAACACCCATCTCTGGAACTTGAAAGGACAACATGCTTTTAGCTAGGCATAGAGGCTCGGGGAGTATTTGTCATCCTTTAAATTTTAATTTAATGCTATGAGGACATAGCATGATTTAAGTGTGGGGTGAGAAAAATTTCAAAATTTTTGTGCTTAACAAGTTTTTGGTGAATGTGATGCTTGTGTGAAATTTGGGAGAAATTTGAAAATTTTTGGGAGTCAAGCATGAATTCATCACCCGTTGGTTTTTCTTTTCAGTTCTTTTCCGACGGGGGGTCTTTGAACCGAAGAATAAAAATTTTCTTTTTCTTTCCTTTATATGTATATAGTGTTTTTAGTCATAGTTAGGGACTGTTTCCGACGATGGATGGATGACGACCGTCTTGAGGAAAAATTAGTTGATAGGTTTTGGGTTTTTGAAACCATAACTAATTGATGCTTGATGTTCTTGTTAGGTGCTATACATGATTATAAGATGCAAGTATGTTCAGGGTGAAGCATGCAAGTGTATAACTTTGTTTGAGACACGTAGGCTCTTGAATTTGACTCATATGATTGAAGCTTAATGTTCAAATTCTTGTGATTAGCTGAGTAAGAGTCTGCAGAATGTGTCTTGAATTGAGCATGTGCCATGAGTGTAAGGTTTTTGAGTATTCTGTGCTATTGTGGATTGTCTAGAACTTGCCTGGTGTGTTTATAAATCGAAATGAAGGATGTGATTTGTAGAAGACGATTTAGGCATTTCTTTGAATGAACCTAATTTCTATCCCTCAGTTTACCTACCTTGAAAAATTAATCCTAGTTAGCCCCATTGAGCCTTGAGCCTATTCTTTGACAGCTGCAACATAAGCTTAACCCTTTTTCTTTCATTAGCCTTGAACTTGATCCAAAACTCTTAAGCGCTTAAGGGAAAAATATGAAAGAGTAAAGGAGTGAGAAGAAGGAAAAGAAAGGAAAAGTAGCAAGTTGTTGAAGTGGAGAAAAGGACAAAGGTGCACTTGTGTGAAAATGGTTGATTATTAGTAAGGAGTAAGAAAACAAATTAATGAAAAATTATTTATAGAACTCCTTACTGATAATCTAAAAATGCCTAAATAAAAGGGGGAACATAAGAGGAAGAAGAAAGCTGAAAGGAGAAAACGGTGAAGTAAGGGAAAGGAAGTTCGTAATGAGGGCGTGATGTATTAAAAGCGCTTAGGAAAGATAGTCACTATTACAGGCCATAATAGTACCTACCCGCACCTGAGTGACATTACAACCTAAAAAGTCCTACTTGATCTTACATCCATACATCCTTAAATTAGTGGAATAAAAAACTAAGGGCAAGCTTATGGGTCATTACATGATGCATGTGAATTCTTTGTGAGAGTGAGCGTAATTCTAGTCATGTACCCACACATGTTGTGATTTAAAAATTGTTTTTGCGTCTGAAATTGGGTAACTCTCTTTCAGTGAGGGCACATGTTGAATGAAGGATATAATTTATGTGGGATTTCTTAATCAGTTGATTTGAGTGAGTTTGCTAAGATTGAGAGTCAATTCTTGAGGTTAAGAAGTCTTAACATAGTTGTACTTCATTTCGATGATCAAATCGTGCATGCTCTATTTTTAGCTTGTTATCTTACGTAATCATTATAGCCGTAGCTTGAATAATCCTGCTAAATGAGTTATGGGTGAGTCTCCATATGCATGAGATGTAAAAGGTTGTTTGAGGAAGAATAAGACTTTAAGTGTGGGGTTGTGATCTCGGGCAAAACAGCATGCCCGAGTGACGCTTGATAACTTAATTTAGTCTTGTTTAGCTAAGTAATGGTATACATTTTCATGTGATTTTATATTAATATGAATATATGTGCTAACCAACATGATTAGTCCTTGTTTTGTAGGTTTCAATGATTTTGAGGAACTAATTTATAAGTTGGTGAAGTAGCGGAATGGAGTCGGGAGCAGATGCGGCAGGCAGGTAGCACCAGCGCGCCAGCAACGTGCCACACCGTGCCAACTGCACGATAGGGGTGTGCCAACGCGCTGCCAATACGGTGACACTGGGCAGTTTCGGCATCCGAAGGCAATTTTAAGAGAGCTTTCATGTTACCTCCGTGTCACGGAGGCAGTGCTCCGCGATACACTCCGTGACACGGAGCCGTTCCAAGACAGGCTAAATTATGCACGTTTTCCATTTACTATAAATAGGTCCCTTAGCTCCTAAATCCAATTTGTCACGATTTTATTCTGGAAAACCACCTAGGAGTGAAGGGAGAAGTGGGAGAACTCATCTAGGGATTGTCAAATTCCCATTTCATCTACCAAATTCTTGTAAGTATGTTAATTTAATTGTAGTTTCTTGTAGTTTTACTAACATGAATGGCTAGAACCATCCTCTAGGGTTGAATCCATGAATTATGATTGTGATTCTATGAAATTGTTATGGAATTAAGTTATTGATTGTTGCTTTCGTCTTGCATTCTGGATTGTTGGTTGTTTTTATGATTGATCACCATGAAAGCATATATGTTAGCTTGGGCATTGGCTTGAGAAAGCATTACCTAGGTCAGGACATGAGAATGTGAGGAGCATGTTTGTATCTCCCGATATAATTTCTTATTAGGATAGAAATATACCTAATACCTTGCTTGGTTGATAAAACGGGGGTTATTAAAGACGAACTTAGGTTTATCACATCACCATTCGAAGAAGTAGTTGTGAGGCTAAGTTGAGTTAAATGGTTAGATGCACGAAAGTCCCTAATCATTTCCACATAAACCACAACATAATTAATTGCCCACGAACTAGAAATTAACATCCTCTCTCATAATGATGCGGTGAGGCTAGTTTGTCATTTTTAGAGGCTCGAAAGACCATGAACATGCAATTCTAATTATATGAAACGACAATCAATAGTTGCAGACTTAACCCATTGCAAATCGTAGCATCGCATGATTATCTGGTTTTAACTCTATGTTGCTCCTAGAGTGCATTCAGAATATTTCGTTGACCAAACATAGACTTAATTAAAAATATCCCTCGAAAACTTCTATAACCAACATTTTTGGTATTTAAGATCACACTTGTAATGGATAGTTAGAGGAATGGGTGCAGTCCCTGTGGGTTCGACATTCGGGTTCTTAAAAAGAGCCACTATATTACTTGCATGACCCGTACACTTGCGGACGCATGAATAAGGGCACGTCAATATCAAGGGTAAGGGTTACTTAAGCATGCATCCACATACAGGTGAAGTTGTGTGGTGATAATCATCTAAGTAGGGGAACAACCATTTAGGTGAAGTTAACTTACCTATATTGCATGCTAAACAACAAAATAGATCACTAGTACAAAACGCCTTGTGGTTATAAAGTCATGGGGAACACAATCCTAGTCCACTCACTCTTTGAATACAATCAATTTTAAATCAAGGATCTACTCATTGCTCTCCACTGTTATCTATCATTTCTTGTTACAATTTCCCCCTAGGAAATAAGTATGCCAATAGTTGTAGCTAAATGCATTAACTGAGGTCCTCTCCATATTTCTCGTGGGATTCGACCCCAACCCTAGTTGGGTTCTATATTTGAATATCGACTGCTTTATATCTCATTATGACGTGTAATTTGGGCAATATCAGTGTGAAGCCGAAAGATGTTTTTGACCCAAAAATAAATAGTGATGAAGTAGAGGATGCGGTGCCAAAAGCACCAAATATTGTAAATGATGATGAAGAATATAATGAGGGAGAAGTTGATGCAACTCCTATTAAGGATGCTGTTGAAGAAGAAATGAGCAAGACGCTTTACCTGACATAGGCCAAGAGCCTAGGATTCCACCTCTGTATCCTTAGAAGTTATTCAAGCAAAAGAAGGACAACCAGTTCCAAAAATTCATTGAGATGTTTAGTAAATTGTCAATCAATATACCTCTAGTGGATGCTTTGTTTTAAATAAATGGGTATGCAAAGTTTATGAAGGATTTCTTGAAGAAAAAGTAGATCGTAGATGCTGGTGCAGGGGAGGTGACACACCATTGCAGTGCCACGATGGCAAGCAACCTCGCTCCCAAAAGAGAGGACTGGGGAGCCTTTACTATTCCCTGCACCATTGGGTTGTGTGTGTTTAAAAAGGACCTATGTGACCTTAGGGAAAGCATAAACCTGATGCCTCTCATTATTTTCAAGAAGTTGAGGTTGGGGAGTCCAAAACCCACCTCAATGAGGTTGTTGATGGCTGATCGATCCATAAAGAAATAGGTAGGAGTATTGGAGGATGTCTTAGTTCGGGTCAGCTAACTTTGTCATGCTTGATTGTGATATGGATGTTCAAATACCTATCATCTTGGAGAGACCATTTCTTTCCATGGGCAGAGCTTTGGTAGATGTGGATCTTGGTGAGCTGATATTTTGAGTGGGAGGTGAGGAAGCCACCTTCAAAGTTTGTCTAACCGCTGAGCTCTGGATGAGTGTAAGGTGATAGGGGTTTTGAATGATGAAGCAGCACAAGACGAAGGTTTTACTTATGAAGACGATTCAAAGGATGATCCTTCAAAGTATTGAGAAGTGAGTTGGTATCCTTCGTGCCACGGCGTTAAATAAGGTTCTTCTTGGGAGGCAACCCAAGTGTTTTTACTTTGGACACTTTGATGTTTTGTTGTTTTTGGTTTTGTAGATAGATTGGATAAACAAACAAGGAAAAGGAAAAATAGGAAAACCACTGTGCGACACCGGTATCCAAGCGCGAGGCGCCGTCCTAGAGAAGCAGAAGATGGGTATGAAAGAGTGGAAGATAGTGTTCAGCCAGCGAAATGCCGGTGCCATTCCATGGGTCGTCGGTCTGCCACGGGTGTGATACAATACACCTAGAGCAATTCTAGAAATCTAAGGGTGAGTTGTGACTCACCAGCAAAATGCATGTGAAGACCCGCGAAATGCCAGTGGAGCACAGCCTGAACACAGTGAACTGATCACATGGGTAGGTCATCGGGGTTTGAACTGGCGAGACGCCGGTACCCACTGGCGGTCGCAGGTCTAGCGTCGGTCGAGGTAAGTCAGTTTATTTTTGAATCTTTATCGACCCATTGATTGACCCGAACCGAAATCATTTTAAAAAAGCATAAAACCAGTCAAACACACCTTTTTACCTTCCCAAAGCCTCCTCTCTCCACTTTTTTACCTAACCACATCCTTTTCACCTTCCCGCTTACCCTTTATTAAAACCCACCATTAAGATCCACCTTTCCACTACCCAATCACATTTCCTTTCTTCGACCTATATAAATGCCTATCCTCATTCTTTTACTCTCACTTCTACTTACTAAAAATCTCTCTTAGCAACATAAACTTTCCCTGTTTGCACCACCATTATTGGGCAAGCTCTAAGCTTTAACTTTTGCACTTCTGGTCAAATTCTCAAATTGGTATGTGTCCATGAGCTCTTATGTTGCTTTAGTCTTGCTGATTGATTGAGAATGTGAATCATGTTGCATCTGATATTTTTGATATTCTTGTTCCCTATTACCAACTTTTTGTGCTTTTTCATTGATTAAATATTTCTCAGTTGTGGGTATGTTGGGGTGGTGATAAAATGCTGAATATTGATGTGGGTATCTTCTGGGGTAAAATGATTTATTTATGGTGTGCTTGATATACTAGTGAGGGGTGAAGTCTGAGTAGCCCCATCTTCTTAAAATTCACGATTTGCCCGATGATAGATAGAGTGACGTCTTTCTTAAGGGTAAATCATCATTTTGTTTTTTGTTGTGTTGCTTGAGTGAATAAAATCATAATGTGACATGAGTGAGTGAGTCATGAATGTGAAAAGGTTCTATTTAACTGAGTTTGGGGGTGAAATTCACTAGATGACATTTACCGGCGAAATGTTGATTGCAACGCAGGTCAGGGTGCAAGGCTTCAGGCCACTGCCCTGACCTGTGTTTCATTGGCACTTTGTGAGTCAAGATCGGTGAAACATCGGTGTAGTTCTGGATGAGTGATTTTTTTACCTAGTCTTCTGTAAAGCATAGGTAGCTCATCGGAGCCTCGCAGGTCTCCACCTGTGTTTCGCCGATACTGCTAGCATTTAAATTTTGAACACTTCAATTTGTTTGACATCCAATATTTGTAATTTATTTCCTTAATTTAGATTAAATGTCAATTTTTCTTTTCCATTATGAGAAATACAAAAATACAAAAATAAATATTATTTGTGTGGCACTAATATGGCTTTGTAGATTATGACTTCATCCAAACAATATAGCTATGGAAAAGCCCAGGCTATATCCAAAATCAAGGGAAAAAGGGAAAGCTAAGGCAACCTCAGCCCCTACCAACATAAGAGAAGCCATAATATTTTGTGTGCCCAACATGAAGGGCCACTATGCTATTTATGAAGGGTGCTCTATCATAGTTGAGAAGAGCTACGATTTGGTGGGGCTAAGGGGAGATTTCCCCAACATCATTGCTCAGTTCGACCACAACCAATGGCATGTATTTGCTGAGCTGCTGCTAGAGTATTGCACCAACTTGGTGCTTGAGTTTTATGCTTTATACCAGACACCATAGGAGGCCATGAAGCATAGAGGGAAAGTTGATTAATTCCCATGCCTACCTTTAGTCTGGATTAGGGGTGTGGAGGCCAGCTTCCATCAATGAATTATTTTTGGATGATGAGATTGACCTAGGAATTGAGTACTCCGAAAGAGTGGACAGTAAGGAAAATCAGTTCAGGCAGATAGCTTCAATCATTGCCAGTGGCCAGCCATTCTAAGAATCTATTGGGGGGGGGAGGGTGAGATCTCTAGGAAGGATTTGAATTTTGAGGCTAAGTTGTGGCTTGATTTCATTGCAGTCGCATCATGCCCTTGAAGAATGATCAATGATTCAATTTGGAGGCGGCCATTCTCATTGCTTGCATTATGACTCGGGTACTCATAAATTTTTGGAGATAGTGGCCACACAAATGAAAAGAAAGACAAGGCAAGTTGGAGCATCAATGATCTATACCGTGCTCATATCCCAACTTTTCCTTAGGGCAGGAGTGACACTATTCTCGGATGAATCTCCTAGCTCCACTATAGATGTGATTATTGTTGATAAGAAGAGGGATGTGCAGGAACCCCCAGAAAGCAGAAGAGGATGCAAACCTTTGAGGTCCCCAAGGAATCCATTTCCAATGGTAGAGAGGAAACTCCCATTGACCCCGATCTAAACATGCTACATCCTGAGGCATCGGACCATGCTTCAGAAGAAGCACCTATTAGAGGATTCTCCCCCCTCCCATGTCTTCTCGCCCAAACGGCCTTCATAAGCTTGCAGAGATGACATATTCCCATGAGAGCCAAATCAAAAAATTGGCTAAAAGTCTCCCTGCTCTGATTGCGAAGACTGTAAAAAAGGAGATAAAATCTGTGTATGATAGCTTGAGCAAGTTGTGCTATTGAGTGGATATTGTGGAGGGGGTTGTCACATCTCTCCAGGCTTAAGTGAGGGAATTGAGAAGTCAGGCACCAACTAAGGTTCTCGACATGAGCACGCCTGATGCAGCCATGGTTGGCCCGTCTATAGCTCGAGGCCCCATAGATGACTTGTTTGAGGGCTTAGGTGGTGAGGATGAGGATTTGGGAGATATTGGCCATGATGCGGATGTTGCCGCTAATGATGATGATGATGATGATGAGTGACCACACCAGGGATTTCTTACCATCATTTTTTTTCATGCATATATTGGGGAAAATGTATTGTTTTAGTTGGGGGTGGGATGAGTGTCTCTCTCTTGTGGTTATTATTATTGTTGAATTCTTATGCCCTTGTCGGGCTTGGTTTTAGTATTTGTGTTTCCCTTGTCAGGGAAATTTTTGATGTTGTGGATGGTTGGTAATTTTGAATTGTTGTCTGGTTGTTGCCCTTGTATGGTTGATTCAAAAATTTTATTTGTGATATGGTTGGTTGTCGAGCCTTCGTCGGGCTCGTGATGAATGAAAAATTATTCTTAAATTGTTAGTGCCAATGATGGGCTGTTCTAAATTGCAAAATATTGTTTACCATGTTTTGATTATAGCCTTTTATTTATAGTAGTTAGTGAATAAACTCCTATGGGTTTTCTTTATACCATGGTTCTTTCTCAAGGAGCAATTTTCTTTTCTTTTCTTTTATTGTCGAACCGGGTGGCATTTTCCAATGATGGATTGAAAGGCAACTTTCTTAAGGGAAAATCCATGTTTTATTTTTTTTGAGTCAATAGTTGCAATGGTTTCTAAGAGGTACCTCAAAAAAATATCTTAAATGGCGTGGCTGTTAAAAAAAAAAATTTTTGAGAAAGAAAGGGACATTGGATTTGAGAAGTTGAGTACATTTTTGTCATAAATTACACATTTTTTGTTTGGCTTCTTGATTCACATGTTATCTTTTTTCATTATTCTTGATGTGGTAATGAAAATGGTGTGAAACCCTTGGAGGATGATGCTTTGTGGGAAAGGCTGTAGTTTAATTCTCTTGCATGAACGATTATCTAGAACTTGCCCCGAGTGTGACTCAAGGCAAAATACTAGATGTTGTTGCACTTGGAAGATTCTTTTAGGCTTTCTTTTGGATAGCTACTTTACCCATATGACCTCCTTGAACATGAATCCTTGTCAGCCAATGTTGAGCCTTTAAGCCTTTTTCTTGGAAATCATATTACAAGCCCAATACCCTTTTTGTAATCGCTCTTTGGCATCCATCCTCCCTAGTGCTAATTGTGAGATGAAATGCCAAAACGATGCTCGAAGTCCCAAAAGTGTGGGAATAGAAAATGAAAGATGAGGAAAAAGCCTAAGTCTGCGGGTTGCAAGAAGGAAAATGGAAAAAAATGATGTGAACTTCAATGTGAGGTAGCATCACATCATGAAAAGAATGAATGAATTGCTTGAGTGAAAAGAATTGAGTTGAAAAAAAAGGTGCTGCCTCTTCATCAAATAAGATGAAAAGTGGTTACTAAGGAGAGATAAGGAGGGCTCTTGTTTCAAAATGGAAATAATGTTCAAGAAGAGATAAGGTGAGAGTAAGCTAAGAAGAAAATGGAGCATGCAATGACATTCACAAAAGGGAATTAGGGAGGTTCTAGTAACTAGAACTTAAAAGTCATCCTACCTTTACACCTAGCCTACATCATGACCTCCAAGTCCTAATTAATTTTAAGTGTAGCAACTCTACATTATTGGCGAGTTACACGAAGGGCAAGCCTATGGGTCAAGTTATGTGCATGAGAATTTCTTTGGGAGAGTGAGTGTATTTGTTTCATTCTATAATCCCTTGAGTGTGAATTGCTTGATAACTAAATTGGATTCTCTCATGTTGTGAGTAGCATCACCTCCTTGGGGGACATGCTTGCACGTGCCAAAAGATATGATTAAGACAAGATTGTGGTGAGCTTGAAGGTAAACTTTGAATGTGAATTTATAATGACTTGAAGTGCTCTATAATCTTGTTGTGAAAAACAAGGCCCCTTGTTTTGAATGAAGAAATCAAATGTGAATCATGCCAAATTGATTGTGGTTATCTCTTGAAGAATTTGCATAAAGTGTTGATTCTCCTCTTTTCCTTTGTGTTATGAGCGATCTTTGGGTTGTCTAGGTTGTAGTTGTCCCTTGTGCATAATCTCATATGATATGCTTATTCCTAAGTTCAAATGTAAAGAATTGCATTAATTGAGGACAAGTCATAGTTCAAGTTTAGGGGTTTGATGAGTTGGTAATTTACCAACTCATTAAGCTTTTAAACATGAGCTTTTGCTTAGTTTTAAAGTAATTTAAGAGGATTTTATGCTCTTTATCTATAGGTTTTGTAGGTATTTAATTTAAGGAGAGAAAACAAGAACTTGGGAAAAAACATGAAATTTAAGAAGAGGACTGGATCTTGACCGGATGGGATCGATGCTCCACGTGATGGAGCCGGTAAAATGCCAGCTAGAACACAGAAGCTTACTGCCCAGAGTGGAAAGTGCACTAGTGGAATGCGGGTCAGCACCTACGAACCACCGATTGGACCCAGGTTCACTGCCCTAGCACCTACGACGCAACGACATTCCGTGGATGAGTACTAGCGGAATGCCGGTGACTTGCTAGTGACACTGCGTGCAGGAAGGGAAAAATCATCTAACATAGATTTTAAGATCATTTTGACCTATTTCTATACATTCTTTTAGAAAGTACCATATCATTCCTTCTAGATATGTAGAGAGTAAAAAGTTAGAGAGATAGAATATTGAGTAGCTTTTTCTTCTTCTTCTTCTTTTTCAAGGTAAACAACCTCCACTGAAAATAATTGTGAGCTTGAGTTTAACTCTTGATGATGAATTCCAAGATTTTAATTGTTGATTTAATGTTGTTTTTCTCATCAATGAGTAGTTAAATCTCTTTGTTAGGGGTGTGTGCATGAATTGGATTTAAATTGGATTGGGTGTTGTTAGATTAATCTTAGAGTTACTCATTTAATATAAATCTATTGTTTTCTCCTAATTTATAATTAAATTACTCATAGTTGCAAATGTGGGTGATGTTTACTTACTCTATTTTTGCTTGAATTAGAGAAATTGAGTATGGATGAGAAAGTAATGTTAAGTAATTGGGTGTTGATTGTGTGGGGTTAGGCTAGAGATAGCTAATACCCATAATCATTCATTCATGAGATATTTGAGGCTAGAAATAGCTCAAATCTGAGCCAAGTCTCAATGGCTATATATTTGGGACCTTGGGGTTTAAGAATGCCCGAGGCAAAAGGCACCCTCATGGTTGAGAAACATTGGGTGCCACATCGTCTATGGCTATTTATATTTATGAGTAATAATTTGATTGTCTAGTCAATCTCAATCCATTTGACACCCCATTCAAAAACAAACCCCTAGCTGTTGCTCACTTTTGTTAATTCAAGTTGGTTATCTTGTTGATTGATCAATAGTTGTTTTTACATTTTAATTGCAAACTTTTGAACCCCCAAATTTTTATTTGTTTGTTTTGAATAAAATGATTCTTCTTAGTTTGGCTTGATAGACAAATTTTGTGCCATCTAAGTACTATTTCCTGTAACATTCGACCCGACACTCGGCGAGTATATTTCTTTTGTCAACGACCATTTACATTCTCTTTTTACCAGGAGTGAATTTAGACATTATTAGTTTCATCTTCTAGTGCGAATGGCAGCCAGCGTCATAATAGATTCTATGCACTATCTTCTCATCAGGAGAAGGAGGTCTCTCCTGGTGTGGTCACTAGTATGTTACAAGTATTACATCTTGATGTGTATGCATTGTTAGATACAGGGGATACTTCATCCTCCATGACTCCTTATGTTGCTGTTAGTTTCAGAGTCAGTCTCGAAATCCTATCAGAACCCTTCTCACTCTCTACTCTTGTCAGTGAGTCAGTTTTAGCTCGACGGGTATACAAAAATTGCACGATCACAATTTTTTAGAAAGTTACCTCAGCCAACTTAGTGAGTTAGATATGATCTATTTTTATGTTATATTTGATATGGATTGGTTACATGCATGTTATACCTCAGTCAATTGTAGAATACGTGCGGTAAAGTTTCGATTTTCGAGTGAACCAGTCCTATAGTTGAAGGGTAGTTCAATTGTACCTATAGGTTGCTTTGTTTCCTATCTCAAGGCCAGGAAGATGATTTACAAAGGCTGTGTGTATCACCTAGTTTGGGTTAAGGATGCTACTTTCGAGACCCTAACTCTTCAGCCAGTTCCTATAGTATGTGAATATTCGGAGGTGATTCCAAACGATCCACCAGGAATTCCTCCCGAGTAAGAGATTGAATTTAGTATTGACCTTCTCCCTGATACGCAACCTATATCCATTCCTCCTTATAGAATAGCTCCAGTAGAGCTAAAGGAGTTAAAAGAGCACTTGAAGGATCTCCTAGTAAGGGTTTCATCAGACCTAGAAAATACCCATGGGGTGCTTCAGTTCTCATTGTTCGGAAAAAGGATGGTTCCCTTAGAATGTGCATTGATTATCAGTAGTTGAACAAGGTCAGAATCAAGAATAAGTATCCCCTCCTCAAAATTGATGACCTGTTTGACCAGCTTCAGCGTGCTAAGTGCTTTTTCAAGATAGACCTCATATCTGGCTATCACCAGCTCAGAGTTAGAGAGAGTGACATTCCAAAGACAGGCTTCAGGACTCGGTATGGTCACTATGAGTTCATAGTTATGTCTTTTGGACTCAAAAATGCTCCTGCAGCTTTTATGGACTTGATGAACAGGGTGTTCAAGTAGTACTTGGATATGTTCATGATTATCTTAATAGATGATATTCTTATATACTCTCATAGCGAGAAGGGGCATGCCGCTCATTTGAGTATTGTGTTGCAGACTCTCAAGGATTGCTAGCTATTTGCTAAATTCAGCAAGTGTGAGTTTTGGTTGAGCTCAATAGCATTTTTGGGCCATTGAGTGTCTAGCGAGGATGTGCAGGTGGACTCTCAAAAGATAGAAGCGGTGAAGAATTTTTTAGACCTATCAGTCTTACAAATATTAGAAGCTTATTAGGTTTAATTGGCTATTATATGAGGTTCGTAGAGGAATTTTCATCAATTGCAGCACCATTGACTAAGTTGACTCAGAAGAAGGTCAAATTTCAGTGGTTGGACGCTTGTGAGAAGAGTTTTCAGGAGTTAAAAGCCCGACTCACTTCAGCCCTAATATTGACCCTACCAAAGGGCACATATGGTTTCATTGTGTATTGTGATGCCGCTAGGGTTGGTCTTGGTTGTGTGTTGATACTACATGGTAAGGTTATTATGTATGCCTATAGACAACTTAAGACTCATAAGAAGAATTATCCGATGCATGACCTAGAGTTGGCAGCTGTGGTGTTTACTTTAAAGATTTGGAGGCACTACTTGTATGGGGTGCATGTGGATGTGTTCACGGACCACAAGAGACTTCAGTACGTATTCACTCAGAAGGATCACAATTTGCGGAAAAGGAGATAGCTAGATCTTCTCAAGGTGTATGACATGAGTGTCCTTTATCACCCTGGCAAGGCCAATTTAGTGGCGCATTCTCTTATTAGGCTATCCATGGATAGTGTGTCTCATGTAGATAATGGAAGAAAGGAGTTGGCAAAGGATGTACATAGGCTTGCTTGTTTGAGGGTTCACCCTGCAGATTCTATGGATGGTAGTGTTATTTTTCAGAATGGTTCAGAATCTTCATTGGTGACGGAAGTTAAAGCTAGGCAAGATGATGATCCTATCCTAATGAAGCTAAAGGAAGCTATTCAGAATTAGAAAGTGGAGGATTTCTCCCTAGGGGGAGAAGGTGTACTCTGATACCATGTTGATTGTGTGTTCTGGCTGTAGATGACTTGAGAGAGCGGAAGTTGGGAGAGGCTCATGGATCTCGATACTTTATCCATCCACGTGATCTATGGAAAGTTTATTGGTGGAATGACATGGAGAAGGACATAATGGAGTTTGTGGCTAAGTGTCCAAATTGCCAATAGGTGAAGGTTAAGCATCAAAGACCTAGAGTTATGCTTTAGGACATTAGTATTCCTACTTGGAAGTGGGAAGAGATCAATATGGACTTCATTATAGTCTTGCCTCATACCCGGTGACAGTATGACTCTATATGGGTGATTGTAGGCAAGTTGATTAAATCAACCTATTTCCTACTGGTTAAAACTACTAACTCAACTGAGGATTATCCTAGATTTTACATTCAGGAGTTTGTTCATTTGCATGGAGTTCCTTCGTCCATCATCTCAGATAGGGGTACTTAGTTCCCATCTCATTTTTGGAGGTTGTTTCTGAGAGGCCTTGGTTCTTAGGTGAAGCTTAGCATATCTTTTCACCCAAAAACAGACAGTCAGGACGAGTGGACCATTCAGACTCTTAAGGGTATGATAAGAGTGTGTGTGATTGATTTCAAAGGTAGTTGGGATGATCACTTGCCTCTTATCAAGTTTGCCTACAATAACAGTTATCACTCCAGTACTTAGATGGCTACATTTGAGGCTCTTTACGGGTGGAGGTGTAGGTCACCTATTTGACGGTTTGTGGTAGGTGAGTCTATGTTTATAGTGCCAGATTAAATTTATGAGACTATAGAGAAAGTTCTGCTCATCTTAGAAAGGCTAAAAACAACTCAAACTGATCAGAAATTTTATGCTGGTTGTGAGGAGGAGAGAACTTGAGTTCGAGGTTGATGATTGGATATTTCTAAAGGTGTCCACCATTAAAGGGGGTGATGAGGTTCAAAAAGAAAGAGAAGCTTAGTTCCTGATATGTTGGTCCTTATAGGATTCTGAGGTGAGTTGGCAAGGTGGCGTATGAGTTGGAGCTACAAGCAGAGTGAGTGTCGGTGCACTCAATTTTCCGTGTATCTCTGTTGAAGAAATGTATTGGTAACCAAGCCATAGTTGTTCCAGTGGAAAGCATATGTGTGAAGGTTAGCCTTACCTATGAGGAGTTCTCGGATGAGATCCTTGATCATCAGGCCCAGAAGTTGAGGAACAAGGAAGTAGCTTCAATGAAGGTTTTATGGAGGAATCAGCTTGTTGGGGGAGCTACATAAGAAGCTAAAGCAGATATGATGGCTAGATATCCGCCCTTCCAGCTTAATTCTAGCATGAGTTACTAGTTTCCTCCTTAGTAGTTTATTCAATTTCATGTCAAGTCCATGTCTCTAGGTTCCTTTCATGTTATAGCATATGCATGTTTCATGAATTCAGTTTAATCATGTATATCAGTTCTGAGTCAATCACTCTGTAAGTTTTTAGCTTTAGTTGTTCAATTTTGGGATTGCATTTCTTTCCCCAGCCTTTCAATATGCTTATTCTACATTTGAGGACAAATATTCCCAATGGGGAGATAATGTAACACCCTAAAAGTCCCTAAGATCATATCCGAGGGTTAAATTGGAGAAAATAGGAAAATCTACAATAGGTCACAAAATGAGCCATTGAGTGACTCGTTATGTGACCCGACGGGTCGTCAAGTGACCCGTTGTGTGTGCATAAGTTGGAGAATATGTTACCTTCAAGAAGACTACATGGATGAGGTGACGAGTCTTCAAGACTCCCCACAAGTCGTTGTAGGACTCGTTAAGTGGGTAGCGGTGGTAAAGAGGTTGAATTACAGTGTTTTGAACGAATTGAGGGAGGAGTCATTGTGTCCCCTAAAGACTTATTAAGGTACCCATTGGGTGAGAAAGGTCAAAGAATGGGAAGAATTTGCTAGTGGCAATGGGTCAATAAATGACCCGTCAAGTCCCCCAATGAGTCATTAGGTTGCTCGTTGAGTCTGGCAGTATGTAATTTTTTGTCGAATTATTAAGGGTGTTTTCATAATTTCTAAGCTTCTAAATCATAAACTACGTTTTTTAAGCTTATTAAAGAGTGTTTTAAGAGGGTTTATCCTAGGATAAGTCATTATGCTCTCATTCATTCTTTGAATTGAAATCCTCCTCTAAGATCAAGCTAAGATTCCTCATCAATTTCACTCTTATTTCTCTTGGGCTTTCAAGACTAGCTTAGAAATTAGTTTATCCAGGTATGTAGGGCAATGAATGGGGGATTTCTTTCACCCTCATGGCCAAATTTCTCCTCTAGTTCATGAATTCAAGTGTCTAATTAAGTGTATTGATTTCAAGGGTTTTAACCCAATTCTATGAAATTATCTATGCTATATCTATAGGTCCAATGCCCTCATGTTCTAATGAATGATTTAAGACTAATGGGTATATTTTACACTCAATTTGATTATCGATTCGTGAATTTCAAGCTATTAAAAATTATTATTATGCATGTTTTTATGAAATTCAAGCTTATGATTCCATGAACATGATGAGTTATCAAGCATGCATGAATGTTTATGAATTATTAACTCATGATTCCATGATTTTGAACTATGAAGTCTATTTTAAGTATGTATGATATCATGATTTGGGCAAGCCTATTTAAGTTAAGTGTGTTTATCATGAATTTGCCCTAGGCCTACAAGATCATTTTTAAAGAGATATTTGGAGTCAAGACTCCCCAATTATTCAGATTTAAGCTATGTTTTGAGAATATGATTATATGAGCAATATGATTTTTGGGAGTAGTGTCTAGCATTGAGTAGGCCAGAGATTCTGAGGACCCCGGTCTCTGAATTTTGAGCCAACGTAGGGTATATTATTGGGACCTCTCAAGAGAGTGCTTTCCCCACACGAGGGCGCACCGTCGTATCACACCTCGTTCGTTCTTTGCCATGACAAGTCTTAGGATGGCTCTCCTCCATGTGGGCAAGACGTGGGATCATCATGCGCTCATACATGGTGGTTGTCGGTTATGACGAGTCTCCCATTGTTCCTCATGATTTCAGTTACTCATGTTCATGACCTATGATATTATGTTTTATAGCATATTTGACCCAATGGTCAGTTTATGAGCTTTCACTTTATGATTTCAAGCATGACAAGTCATATCATTTATATTTCTAAATCTTGGGTCATTACAACTTATGATTATGCATATCTCAGATATATGGCTTTTAGCATGCAGTCCTTACTCTTATGATCTATCTTGATTTATATTAATGATTTTAGCTAACATTTTACTAGAAGGTTTTACTTGCGTTACATACTCAGTATATTTCAAGTACTGAACGCATACTCTCTGCTATATCATTTCATGATATATGTTCGGGTGATCAAACTCAGGCATGCCATTAGTCCCACTCCCATATCAGTCCAGTACAGTCCCTATTGTCTTAGTCCTCATCTTTCAAGGACATTCATTTAGTTATGTTGTTATGTCAGTTTAGTTTTAGAGTTGGAGTTAGCTGGGGACTTGTCCCAACATCTCATCAGATAGTAGAGGCTTTGCAGACATAGACATGTTCAGCTTTATGACTTAGCGTTGTGATGTTATTGCTTTTGTGTAGGCTTTTTGATATTTAGTCTTCTTCTTATTCATGCTTATGTTGATTTTCACTTGATTATGCTCTAAATCAAGCTATATATGTACCACGGGTTTGCTTGGAGCCATTCATGGTTCTAGGTCTCGTGTCTCAATTCTGGGTCCAAGCTCGGGTCGTGACTTTCCATTTCCATTCCTCTGCTATGTGGTCTCATTACCTGATAACTTAGCTCTCTTACTCTGGTGCTCCTCTCCGTCCTTTTACATATCTTCCTCTAACTGTTGGGCGTACGACATGAGTCTAGAAATATCCATATCACTAACAAATAGAAAGCCATTGCACTCCTTTTTCACGTGCTTGCCCAACCGAGACACTAATTTCCTCATTTTGCCCCTCATATCCGGTAACATCTCCGAAGAATATCTAGATAACTTTTTGAAATTAAGGCTACACTCCTTCACTCTCAAATTACCTTGCCTCAAGTTCACAAACTCCTCCGCATTTGCCTCTCTCATCTCTCGAGGGAAGAAGTGGTTTAAGAAAGCCTCCTCAAAACTATCTTATGTGGCCGGAGCTGCATTCTCACCTCGTCCTTGCTCTCACTGGTCATACCATATATTAGCCCACATCCTTGAGCTAATAAGAAGCAAACTCAACTCCTTCTATTTTTGTGCATGCATTGCCTTCAGAATCTTTCAGAACTCATCAATAAAGTACTGAGGGTCTTTATCAACCTTTGACCCTGTAAATACTGGAGGTTTCATCCTCAAGAACTGTCTGTTACTCGAAGCTATTGAATCATAAGAGCTAAAACTAACTGGTGTTGAGTTCTAATGGGCTGACTGAGCAACCACCAATTGCGTGAGCATCTGAATAGCCCCTTTGAACTATGCCTCTGATGTACTACTGCTCGAGGCTGGGGAACTGGTGTCTCTGGGATTCTACTACTAGTAGTTGGTCCATCTTGGGCTCTACCACTAGATCCCTGAACTGGTGTGCATGGACCATTCCAGGTCTGCATCCTAGATTGTGTAGGAATATTAGTTGTGTTCCTTTAGCTGGCAGTACATTTAGGAGGCATGATCTAAAACATGCAAATACACAAGTTAGGAGGAAGTCTTTATAGAGTTAAACTCTATTGCATGATCTAGAGGATAAAAGAAGGGTAGTATTTCCTAACGCCCTGTAGTCCTCCTATTATAGATGTGGCATGCTTCACACGTATAAGAAGAACACTACTAGAGCCGCTCAAAGCCTTGCCAGGGAATAGAATGATCATCAATGAGCACATGATGTCCAACTACCTCTCTCAAGTTGGAAGAGCCGCTAAAAGCCTTACCATGGTAGAGAATCATGACAAAACTGTGGATCTATAACTAATGTCCTTACCACGGACTTAACAAAGGAGTCACCCAAATCAATGGCATAATCCTAACCTATGCTGGCTATGTAGTTCTGGGGCTTATGAGTTACTGAACTATTTACCCAACTCAGTTCTAAATAATCCTCTCAAAACTATGGTCATATAAATATGCGTATCTGAGGTAACTAAAAAATCTTTTATAAAGAACTTTAGCTATATATATAATAGATGTTTTAAAATCTCTGTTGAGCCTTGGTTAAAACTTTGCTTGAAAACTTGTGAGCTTCAAGGCTCAAAACTCTTGATTTTCAAAATACGACTTCACTTTAGATTTTGAAAATCATACTTTCTCAAAAACTCTTTATGAACACATTCTTAAAAATCTGCTCAACTTTATGTAAACAATGCAATTAACTCAAATTACAATGGTTTCAAAATATTGACTTTTATGCAATTGGATTCACGGGATAAGAGACATGAACCAACCATCAGCTATCAATAATCAACAAGAGAATAATGATCAACAACCAAGAGAGTAAAGTTATAATCAATGACCAAGAGTTATAATAAATACAACTCAATATGCGCAATTCATCAATGAACAATTCAATAGATAGGGAAGAAGAAAATTCAATAATTTAACCGAAAACCCTAGCTTTAATCTCAATGAACTCTTGCATAGATGTAGGGCACGAGGGAAGCATAGAAATCCTCACTTAGGTGAGCCTTACATACCTATAAAGATGAAATTAGACTCAAGCTTGAAGAACCCTAGGTTGAGGATGAAGAATCCCTAACTTTCTTGATGAAATTAAAAGCTAATGATCTTGAATCTTACATTGTAATGAAAGGGGATTAGACTTTAGACTAATTAAACCCTTAAATATACCCTTTAGGAATTCCAAAATGTTCTGTATTTGGTACTAAAAATATTGAAAGCTACTAAAATACCCCGAGGAACTCGCCTAGAAATTCTTCTTGTCTAGCGACAACGAGTCGTCATACCACTCGTGGTGAATGGCACTGGATTCTGGTTGGTCACTTTCTGATATATTCACTGTGTCTCCATTCTACGACTCGTCAAGTGATGTCACGGGTCGTATTGTGACTCATTATCATTGATGCTACCTTGAACTGTCTCTCAATCTTGTACTATTCATGCTTGTGCGTTGTTACACAACCAAATGAGTCATCAAGTGGCTTATTTTATCAGGTTCTAGAAACTTAGTTGCTCACCATGGGTCATGTCATGATCCTTGACATCTCATCACGAGTTGTGTTATGACTTGTCTTATAGGATTTTGTCAATTTTTGCTGGTTTCTACTTCAAGTCTAGGGTCTAATTTAACGGACTTTTGAGGGTCATTATGAATGGTGTGGTTGATGAAGAGGCTAAAATTATGCATGTTAGTGTTGAGCATGATGAAGAGTTGATAAAGCTAAGTGATGATAAGAGTGTTGACATGGGAGTCAAAAAGCCATTGATACAGGAGATTGTCAAAGATGATTTAGTTGCTTTAAAAAGGAAGGGAAAGGATAAGGAGGAGAGGATGACACCTCTAAATACTTTCCTTTTCCTGTTGCCCCTTTTCCACAAAGAATAGCCCAACAAGATTTTGATGTAAAGGTTGCAAAGCATATTGAGCTGCTAAAGGAAGCTACACTTCGAGTACCATTTATTGATGCTATTAAAGAGATGCCAGGTTTTTCTAAGTAGTTGAAAATGTTGTTAAAAAAGATGGTGCCATGTGACAAAGAAGAATTGATTCTGGTGATGCACCATGTGAGTGCCATTATTGCCAGCACTTGTGTTGAAAAGAAGGGAGATCCAGGTGAATTTACCGTTCCTTGTAGAATTGGTAGATATGATTGCTTGCATGCCCTATGTGACAATGGGGAAAATATAAATTTTGTGACTATTTATATATAAGAAATCTATATTGACCACGTTTAAATCCATCTCTATTCGACTTTAAATGTCCAACAAATCTATCAAGACGCTAGTGGGGCTGGTGGAAAATGTGTTGGTGAAAGTTGAAAAATTTGTGTTCCATACTGACTTTGTGATATTCAATTGTGATGTAGATCAGGACCTATCATACTTGGGAGAGCTTTTCTGGCAACTGGGAGGGCAATTATGGACTCAAAAAAGCACGAAATCATGTTTTGGGTCAAGAATGAAAGTATAACTTTCAACACCACGATAGGCCACTTATTTCCCATAGGAGTTGGTGATACTTGTGTGTATAATATTGTGAGGAATAAAGATGAAGGAGCTAAGCGTACATTTGGAGCATCACCTAAGAAAAAGAAGGTCAAATCCATATGGGTAAAGTAGTACCTTTGTGGCTCAAAAGGAAGAAAGTGGGTGAGGAAGTCCTATTCCAAGGATGACTCACCATGTGCTTGATTCAAGTATCTTGCATCATGCCGCGATATTAATTAGGCGCTTCTTGGGAGGCAACCCAAGGGATGCTACACCATGTATAGTATTCATGTCGTACCGCGACATTAATTCAAGCACTTCTTGGGAGGCAACCTAAGTAATTTTGGACTTATGGGTGTTGATGCATGTAGGAACACTTAAAAGGATGAAGGAAATTACTCCAAAATAGAAAATGAAAATTTTGGCATTCAAGTAGTGAAGGAAAAAATGGACCTTCTTTTCAAAGGAAGGACCGTCTATTGAAAATGGGTCCTGGTAAGGCAAGCCATGAGATGGTCCAATGTATGGACCATACTATGGCTAGACGGTCCGACCATTGAACCGTCTCTTGATTTTATAATCAGACAAGTGGGTTCCTTTTTGAGATGAATTAGCGTCAGAGTTTTGGTTAGCGGGCTGGGTTGGTCATTAAAAAGCTACCCATGTGCTAAACTGACCCAAACCGATCTCATTTATTTTGACATTAAAAGGTTTCATCAAACAACCCTTGCCTGATACTCTTCTTCCTCCCGTTTCTCACATAACCCTCTTTCCTGTCTTTCCCTTCCACTTGCTAAAATCTCCATTGTTGCACCTTGGTTGCTCATGCTATCTACATTGCACCAATCACACACTCTTCAAGCGTCTATTCACGCAAGCTAGGATTTTTATATCCCTGAATTTTTTGTCCTCACTGCATCAAGCACATAAGCACTTTGGACTCATTAAGGTACTTACTGTCATGTTTAATCTCTTCTAGAAATGCCTACTGTGATTTACATTATGTTTTGATTTGGGGGAGATATTTCACCTATGCTTGGAAATTGATTTGGGGGGGGGGAGAACTTGGCTTTAAATCTAATAGAAATTGGATAATTTGTTGAGCTTGAATGTTGTTGATATCTGCTAAATGGTCTTAAAATTGGTAAAACCCCCATCCCATGTTTGTGCATTGTGAAAAAAGGAATTTCCCAAAAATTTGGTATTTTGTGAAACACCCAAAAGGTGGAGAAAGAGACAAACCATCTTTCTTAAAGGTGGATCATCCTTCCTTCCGTCTATTAAAGTCGAATGTCCAGATTCATTGTGTCAAAGGACGACTCAGGGGATGAATCGTACTTCCAAAAGATGGTTTGCACCTTGAATACTCTATCTAAGTAGAGTATCTGTTATCCTTGATTCAATAGATGGAACAAGGTATGCTCCATCTCTTTAGAGTGCGGACCGTCCCTTCCTCTATCCCTTATTTTAAATTTTCTGATTTCATGTTATCTCGAGTCCCTATACTAATAAATTATTACGTATTCATAGGTAAATGACACCCAAAAGAGCTGCACCTAGAGGAGGCAAGGCCAACACTCCAAAGAAGTCCCGACTTAGGGATGAGGATGAGGAAAAATACTTGCCTCCAAGCACTCGGAGGACCATAACTCAGGCATCAGAGGTGTCACCGGTCCCTTCAGCTCAGGTGGCATCTATAGAGTCACTGTCTCTTGAATCCGCATCCCAGTCAGGTGAGAAGCATGATCAGGCCCAATCCAATAGGGCCCAGATTGATATTTCCTCTCGGAAATCCACTGAGGAGGACTCAACTAAACAGACTCCCTCTTCCCTTGTAGATACGACAAAGTTGAGATAAAAGGAAGGGGAGGACATTACAAGTTGAGATGGGCCTTTCATGGTTCTAGAGGTTGATATTTATAGGGGCGCGGCCCACTGGGAAACCCCGTAGAGGTATCACTGAGGAGCACACCATAAACACTAATATCTTGGATCTTCACCCGAGATTATGGAGCAGTTACAGCATCAACACTAGGAGTTCTTATTCCTCCCCGTGTGCTAGTATATTCATACACTGGTTCGAGAGTTCTATGTTGTGTACATGGTGATCCTTCGGCGGTCGAACCTAGTGTTGAGGTCAAAGATAGAGCACTGATATCGGTGGTGATTAGAGAAGTGTCAGTTGACAGCATCCCTGAGGCAATCAACCAATACTACTTGGGGGATGATTATTAGATGGTTGACACTATCGTGTTTGATGAGATATCAGCTTAGGTTCATCGACCTCAAGGATAGATGACTAGAGTTATAGCTCAAGGTACTTCTGTTTGTGCTGCTCTAGAGACAATTAAGATATACAAGAAAGAGCAACAACTTCCAACTAAATTTTGGTAGAGAATGGTGTATAGCCAGATATTCCTGACTAAGAGAGACCATGAACTCCCATTCAGACATGCTTTATTTGTGGCATCTATAGTGGCCAAGAAGAAGATTTCCATTCGCCAGATGTTGTGCTTGGAGCTGAAAAAGAGGGCTATACAGACTACTACCTCCCTTCCATTCCCATGCTTGGTGACAACACTATGTCAACGGGCAGGTGTGCCGATCCTGCCTAGGGAGGACTTGTTCACTGATGCTCATCAGGTGATAGATATCACCAGGATGAGATATGACACCATGGTCACAACTGTGAGTTGTCCTAGCTCTATCCTACCAATTGGGCCTATTCTTGAGGGTCAACGTATCCTGCCTAAGGATCCTACACCACAGCCCACAATCGAGTCAGATGCAGCAGCGGCAAATTCAACTTCCCATAGGGCACCAACCACCACTACATCTATGCCAGCTACCCTACCGAGACCCTTGTTAAACTCCATAGACATGTTGCCCAACTTAGCCATGAGATTTGATTGAGAGCAGTTAGCTGGCTAGATTGATGGAGGACTTATCCTCCTTCGTGGACGCTATTATTGAGCGTGCTCTTCAGCCACTCTAGGAAACCATTAGGATCTCACACAAGGCCTTGATCTCCAATCTAGGGGCTATGGAAACCAGGTTGGCCTAGCTTGAGTAGGGTGCGAGGGCATCCAATATATTGAGACTCAAAGAAAATTTAGCTAATACCAGTGCCGTAGTGTTGGATTTATAAATGCGAGAGCGGTAGCCTGAGGAGGTCCAAATACCACTGGTAGATTGGACACTGCCTATTGTTACCCTCAAAGATTTTTTTTTACTCATGTAGTTCAAGTTTGTCAGGATCAGACTCAGTCCTCACCATCATCAGTCTTAGTCCATAAGGCTACCATTTCTAGCACTCCACGGGAGAGTTATCTTGCTCATACTCCAACCCAGAAAATTGCTCCTGCCCCGCCACCTGATAGTGGCAAGAGCTAGGTATAAGAGGTGCCACCAGCTGATTCAGACATTCCCATAACAGAGGATGAGGCTCTCAAGAGGGCGATAGCAGCATCATGCCTTAACAATGGAGGCCCATCTCATGAGACAAAGGCTAGCCCCTTAGTGCCACCTTAGCAATGATTCAGATTAGCGTGGTCTGAGATCTACAGGGATATTCTACCACTCTTTTGCTCGTTTATTCTTTTTGTATGTGCATTGAGGAGACTGAACATTTTAGGGTGGGGGTGGTTATTATTTAGCCCTTGTGGAAATTACTTATTTTGAACTCATGCTTTGTATGATATATGCATTTTGATTGAGTTGAGAGCTATGTGATGACAATCCATTTTAGTCCATTTTACTGCTTTCATAGTATAGCTTTTTTTTCTTTCGTAGGATAAATTCCTCCTTGGTTTTCTTAGCCATGGTTCTTTCTCGAGAGGCTTACTATCTATTGAATCTGGCATAATAATGTAGTCAAAGTGTCGTAGTCTGTGGTCCCAATGATAGATTGTTAGGCGACCTTATTAAGGGTACTAGCCTACTTGAGTTATGTTTGGTTGAACAAAATATTTTTGACTTAGGTGGTGGTGGCAATTGAATTCCTTACATGCTTATGTTGATTTTTTAAAACAATGCCCACCCTTAAAAGTTTTTTAATAATTGTTCGAAATTGACTTCTGTACCTCCTCCTTTGACATGAAAATTTTGGTAATATGTCCCTAGTTGAGAGTCATGTGTTTAGTCATTTTGATATCAATATGCCAATATGTGGAAAGAAATTTTACATATTCACTGGATTTGGTCACACTCTAGAACTTGCCTTGCTACTTGTGCTCAAATTCAAGATTGACTAGGGGTTGTAGAGATGAATTTAGGCCTTCTTTGTGGTTCACAAGCCACATTTACCTAAATAGACCTATCAAATGATTCATGTATCCCTAGTCTCCCTTTTTGAGCCTTTGAACTTCTTATTGATCAACTAGAATGAATGCCAAAAGCAATTCTCAAGTTGACCCTCTTTTGAACCCATCCTCCTTGACACATTGAAAAATAATAAACACTGAGCAAAAAGGTGTAAGTTGGGGGTCATAAGGTAGGAAAGAATGAAATACGTCAATAGATGGCTGTTTGATCATATCCCAAAGTTTAATTAAGAAATGAGCTAAAAAGAAGGAAAAGAAAAAGAAAACAAAAGAGAAAGAGAGAAAAATGAAAATTGAGCTCACAAAAACACTCTGGGGTGTGAAAAGTTGCTAGGAAAAGAGAAGAGAAGAAAAGAAGGGATCAAAAAGGTAAAAAGGTTGTAGAAAAATGATAACATATTCAAGGATGGTAAATGAGTCACTAAAAGCCATATTTGTATCCAACCAGCCCTTTGACCCTCATTACAAGCTTAGAAAAATCCTTGTGTAATCTCAATCTGAATATCCAAAAGGAAAGACACTTGAGTAAACAAGCATGCATATGATAGTTTTGACCTATCTTGTGAACTTCTTTTTGTGAGTTGAGTGTATTTCTCTCTTCTCTTGATCTTGTATGTCCTTATTTCGTGTGTTAGCATGCTTTAGAAAAATGGAAACTTTGGTTGTGAGGGCATGTAGATGTGAATGTCTAACATGCTTTACTTCTCGAATCTAGGTGTATGCATGTTGATATAATTTCATTAGTGGAGATTGCATGCTTAGTCCAAACAATTGCGAGAAAACTAGTTTTTTCTGGATGGAAACGGTGGCTGCACCAAAATATATGTATTTGTAGCGATTGTTCACAACCATCCTAGTTATTGCAATTTGTGATTCCGAGACATTAGTTTAGGTGTTTGGGTATTTTTCTCTTTTTAGTTGCTTGAGGGTAAGAAAATGCTTTAAGTTTGGGGTGTTGATGGGTCAGAAATTTGCAATACATTTTTGCTTCATTTCATAGAATTTTACAGGTCTCTAAGAGTTAGATTAAGTGGAAACTAACATCATTATGTTATGTTTCAGAAACCATGAACAAAAGTGGAGTCAAAGCCAAAAATCTATCCAAAAAACAATGCAAAGGTTAGACTATCTGTCTGAAGGATGGTCCACATGTTCATCCGTCCAACAAAGTGCCATTGTTTTTAGAAATCATTTTGAAGAGGTCCATAATCGACAGAGTGGAGGACAGACTGTCTTTCCAAAAGACGGTCCGTCAATTGACAGACGGATCTATAAGGAGGCGAAGGCTCATCTTAATCGACGAAGAAAGAGACGGACCGTCTTTCGAAAAGATGGTCTGCCAATCAAAGGATTGAAGGCACTTAGGAAAAGGAGGATTTTGATCGACGGAGAAATAAAAGGTCCATTCCTACACACTTGGGACCCTTTGAATTTAAATTATTTTGGGCTTTTTTAGACATAGTACAAATATATTTTTCTTCTTCTTTTTTTCAGGAGTTTTTTTGGAGATATTTTCAGTAGAGAGTAGAGAGATAGGTTTAATACTTTACTTTTCATCCATGGTGGAGTATATCTTAGCTTTAGATTATAATTTTGAAGATTCAATTTTATCAATTCAAGATTTCTTCTACAATTTGCGATTCCTTTAGTAAGAACGTCTAATTACTTATTTTCTAATCTTTTTCTTTCTATGGGTAGTTTAAACATAGACTTAAGTGAAACCTAATGATTCTAATTAGGAAAAATTGATTGTGGGCTTAAGAACATTAGATTGATCTTAGCTTTGTATTGTGTGATTGATGATCAAAGTCACTCAATCCTACCAAACACCTTTATGATGCTTGAAAGAGAAAATTTAGGTTGGGTTAGTAATGTTCGGCATATTCTAATGCCCATTTGCCATACTTTTACCCATCTTTTACATTGTTTTGAGATCATTATTCTTATGAAATGCATAAATTCATGAATGTGTGTGTTAAATGAGCTAATACGTGTTTCTAGATGATTTTAGCAGGTAACTAGTGGAAAAAGACTAAGAAATGACCCAAGATGTGAAGAAAGAAGAGTTTAAGAAAAGTAGTCCTGGTGAGAAAGTTGGCGTGGTGCGCTAGGCACCAAATTTCAGAGAAAATTATACTCAGGTTGGTGCTATGGTTTGTGCAGTGTGCTAGAGCCCAAACTTAAGAAGAATTTAGATCAACCCCTTGGCAAACTGAGTGGGGCGGGATGCCAGAGTTATTCCATACTTGGTAAATTTTCAAACACTCTAGTGTAGTGAGATGTGCGGTGCGCTAGGTCCCAAAAGTGCAGACTATTGACTAACACCTTGCTGAAATAGTTGGTGCGGAGTGGCAAAGGATAAACTTCAGATGAAATTCAAGCCAAAGTATGGCGAGATGGGGGGTGCGGCGTGTTGGGGCTTGTTCGGGGAAGAATTCCAAGTCAAAAAGCTGAACTTCTGAAGGGAAAAATATTCATTTGATACCTTGCTTATAAATATATCATCTACTGCATTTTGGGGTCTTTGATCAGAAAGATCAATTTGTATGCAGTTTATGGGGGAAGTGACAAGAAGTTCATTTTCTTCTATGTTCTCTTCTTTTCTTTATGCTTTTGTCAATTTAAATGATGATTTCTTTAGTTTTCGCTTGAACATGAGTGGATAAACTCATGTTCTAGGGTTTTGGCCATAGTTGATGGTTGTAGTTCAAATACTCGTTTTTGCTAGACTCTAATTCTTCATTCAAGATTGTTTATGCTTACTTGTTTTCATTGTTTATTCGTTAGACTGATCACTTGTTAATATTATCTATTGTCTTTTGTTTGAACTGGGGAGAGGGAACTAGGAGGGTTAAAAGGAAGTATAGAATATGCTTCAATTATGTTGTTCAATTATTTCAAGTGTTGATTTCGTTGTCGAGGATAGGCATATATCCTTCAACCCTGTTTAGTTGAACACAACTATCTTCAATCGTCGTCTCATGTTTCTCCTGCAACCATAGGGATATTGGTGTTAGGGTTCATGAGATAGTTCTTGCATATTCAGGAGAATAGTAAGAAATGGAATCATAGCTTGCAACTAGAAATATTAGAAGAGTTTAGTCTAGTGTATTCGAGTCCTAGAACTCAACTTGATAGAAAAAATGCCAAAATGCTGGTTTTCTCTCATCATTTAAATTACAAACACTTTGCAAATGATTCTAGTTTTTTGCTTAGTTTACATTTCAAGTTAATAGAATAATCTCCAAAATCATTTTCCTATATTACCTTTGTTTATTTGAATAGTGAAATAAAATGTTAACCTTAAGCAATTGTCTGACAAGTCTTGGAGGGATCGGTATCGGGACTTTACCATCCTATATTACTTGACGACTACGTGCGCTTGTGTGTGTTTGGTGACATCAAGATTTTAGCACCATTGTTGGGGACATGAAGATTGATTAATTGTTTTTAGGTTAGGATTTTTATTCCGCTATTCCACATTTACGTTTGTTGTGGTTGTTGAGAATTTCAGGTGGTTTATGCTTAGTGTATGCCAACTACAAGAAGTTAGGGACCACCCTTAGCTCACTTTGATTCAAAAATCGAGAGAACTTTTCACAGGTTAGCAATGGCAGAGAATAATGAGCAAGCATAGGGCAACAACTAGGAGAGGATTCCAGAGCTCAATTTTTCTCGGCCAAACTTGGAGAAGGCTTTCAAAGCAATCATCAAGCCGGCAATCACTGGAAACTTTTAGTTAAAGAAGGGAACCATGTGGTTAGTTCAAAATACTTGTCAATATCAGGTCAAGCCGCACGAGGATCCCACAAACATTTGATGACATTCGCGAAACTTAGTGAGAACTTTCACTATCAAAATATTTTGGATGAGTATGTCAAGCTCACTTTGTTACCGTTCTCATTAATTGGTGAAGCGAAGGAGGGGCTTCAGAATGAGCTAGTAGGATCCATCACTACTTGGGAGGTTCTTTCCAACAAGTTTATAAATAGGCTTTTCTCGCCGAGGAGAATGAAGGATTTGAGAAGAAAGATCTTAGGATTCGTGCAGAAAGATGGTGAGACCCCAGTTCAGGCATGGAAAAGATACAAGGAATACTTGAAAGATTGCCAGCCCCATACGCAGCCAAAGGAGATCATTGGGCACAACTTCATAGAAGGGATAAAGCCAGAATCTAAGATCCTACACAGGGGCAAATCTTGTCCAAAAGCTATGATGAGATAGTGGCTCTGCTGAATCTCATGTTAGTTGGAAGCCAATATTATCAGGATTGGGCCAGAAGCTTTACAACAACTAAAGTCCTAGGAAAGCTTGAGGTTAACAGTGTAGCAGTAATTGGGGAAAACATTAGTTAGTTGGCGAATATGATCAGCAAGTTAGTGACCACACTAGGTGTAAGATGAGTTCATCAGGTTCTACAACTTCAGACTCCACCGCCATCACGTGAGGCATATGGAGAAGGCCATGCATATTTAGGTTGTCCCCTAGACCCATAGTCTATTTATTTTGTGGGTCAACAAGGTAGTGGTAAAGGTTTTGCAAGAAGCAGTTACAATCAGGGGTACAGTAATGTAGCTAATTCATCATAATGAGGAAACTAAAACTTTCAAAGGCCCCCGAAAAACTTTCAGATACCTCAGGGCCAGCAACATGACAGTTGTTTAGAGGAGACACAAAGAAGTGGATGGTTCAGTAGACTCAGGTGGTTAATAAGAATGTAGAATTCAATCCACGAGTTGGAAAGGCAAATGGGGCAATTAGCCTTTTAGCAGTAAGGGGAACTTCCAAGAAACACTAAGAAGAACCCCAAGGAAACAATCAGCACAGTATCTTTGCATAATAGAAAGGAGCTAGGTGAAGTGATAACCAGAGATAACAAAGCAGAGGAAGAGCAGGTTGTAAAGTCCAAGCAGGAGGTTGGTCAATCAAGCAACTCATAGCAAAAAGTGGTAGAAGTTAGACCACCTCCTCCATTTTCATAAAGATTCAAAAAGTAGAAGGAGGATGCAGCTTGTAAGAAGTTTCTTGATGTGTTGAAGCACGTACATGTGAAACTATCGTTGGTAGAGTTGTTGCAAGAGGTTTCAAAATACGCTAGGTATCTAAAGGATATTGTGGAAAACAAAAGAAGGCTTAATGAGTTTGAGATAGTAGCTCTTATAGAGGAATGCAGTTTCCAGGTGTAGAATAAGATTCTGAAGAAGCTGAAAGATCCCAAGAGCTTCACTATTCCAGTAGTCATTGGGAGAAGAGAAGTTAGTTTAGTACTATGTGATTTGGGTGCAAACGTCAATCTGATGCCTGCATCATTATTTAGAGCTTTGGGATCAAGTGAACCATGTCCCACCATGTGACATTGCAATTAGATGATATGTACCTTGCTTATCCCTATGATATCATTGAGGATGTATTGATCAATGTGGGACTGTTCATCTTGCTGGCGGACTTTATAATCTGGACTATGAAGCTGATGAAGCAGTTTCCATCTTTTTGGGAAGAGGATTCTTAGCCACCACGGATGCAGTTATAAGGGTGAAGTCGGGAAAGATGTCAATGAATGTGGATGGCCAAGAGGCAGTATTTGATGTGTTCAAGATGAAAATCTTGCCATATCACTATGAGGATTTCAAAATAAGCACAAAGGTGGAGCCTGGAGTGTAAGCAGGCAATTGAGCAACATGCATGTTGAGTTAACTCAGCAGGAACTCAGGATACTAATCATCTCACTCAAGTGGAGGAGTGAGAAGTCTTCCTTTATGCCGCGATGTTAAATCAATTTCTCCATAGGAGGCAACCCATAAATGTCATTCCACGACTATAACTAAGGCTCTTGGTGGGAGGAAACCCATCCTTCCAACAAAATTTTTGTTTTATAGAGATGAACAGGGCATTTGAGGAGAAAAAGAGGGGAAAGGAAGATGAAAAAAGTTTGTCTGCGGAGAAAACCTGGTGTGGGACACCAAGTCTTAAACTTCAAAAGAAAGATATTTTCAGGTTGGACTATTAGGAATCAATTTTGCCAATAAATTTTTTTCCTAAGTGTATGATGTGATAGGTGGCGCGCCGCGATAGGTGCACAGTGGGCAAAAAGTTTTGGGTCCATGGGTAAAATTTGACCCAAGGTCCCTAAAATTAATAAAAATCCATGACCCATAACTTTACTTTAGTTCCCCATTCATCTTCTCTCTTAAAAATTCAAAGAAAAAAAAACAAAATAATTTTATCTCCTTCTCTCTTTGGCCGTAATTCCCGTTCTCCTCTACCCCATTGTTGCCTTCTCCAAAACGTTTGTTGAATCAATCTTCTTCAACTCAAGTAAGTAATTTTCCTCTCACTTTTGGTATGCAATGTTGTAAGCATGCTCCATATTATCCTTCTTCCGCAAGTTGAAAAGCCTAAAATCACCATTGTTGGGTAAGAATCTTGAATTTTATAATGTGAATTTTCATGACTTGAATCTCTATGTTCTTCCATAATAATGTTATATCCTTGTTTGGGTTTATTGTTTTGGTTGAGTTTTGGTGATTTGAAGTTGTGGGTATGAAGAGGGTGATGAATGGGTTGTAGAGAAATTTCATGAAAATTTGTGAATTGGAGTTGTTTGTAGAGAGAGATATGCTTGAATAATATGATTTTTGAATTGTGAAGATATTGGGTTGTTGATAAAATCATCTTAATTTTTTTTGAATCTATTGTGACTACTTCCTCACTTGGATTGTTGTGAATTGTGAATTAAGAGTTGGGGAAAGTTAAAGGAGTAGCTAACTTGAAGCACCCTTATGGAAAGAAAAAGAAAAAAAAATAGAAGGTTGTGAGGGAAAATCATGAATATGGTTAGAAACATAAAGTTGGTGAATAATTTGAGTTGATGAGATTTGTCATGATAATGGAGGAAGTTTGAGTATCCTATTTGACAAATTGTCATGTTTATGTTAGCAAATTAAGTGTGGGGTCATTTTGCACATCTTACACCTAATTAGCTAGTGATGAGTTGGTAATTTACCAACTCACTAGGCTCGTAAACATGAGTTTTTGCTTAGTTTTCAAGTCAATTAGGTGGATTTTATGCCTTTTTTCCTTGATATTTGTAGGTACTTAACTTGAACAGAGAAAAACATGAAATTGAGCAAAAAGAATGAAAACAAAGTTGAGGACTGATGCTCCAACGAAGGACATCAGCGAAACGTCGTTCAATTGCAGTTGTCTACTATACTAAGGAAGGATGGAGAACGGAAGACTACAGATTAGCATCGGCGAACTGCCGGTGCCAATGCCAAAGTGATCAAGAACTTTCTTGCCATCAACTGTGACCTACCGGCGGTCCACAGATTAGCACTGGCTAACCACCGGTGCCAATGCCGAAGTACTCAAGATATCACTGTCCTTCAGCTATGATTGATCGATGACCCGTAGACAAGCACCCGAACCGCCGGTGAATCGCAAATGATGCCCGTCAACAAGGGGTAAAAACGTCAAGCATGGAAAATGAGGAGCAAATCTATACCCTATTTTTGTACATCTAAAAAATGAACTGAACATTCCATTCTCGAGAGAATTGATTATTCTAGTCTATTGAATTGGCTTGTATTGAAGTAGAGAGAGGTACAATTATCTTCTTCATTGAGAATGTAGAAAACTCCATTGGAGCTTAGACCTTTCTTGAATTTTTCTTACTCCTTTTGTGAATGGATATTGAGTAGTTGTTGATTGCGATGTATTACTTTGCTTACATAACTAGCTAAATTCTTTGCTAGGGGTGTGTGAATGATTGGTGTTGATTTGGATTGGGTATTGTGTATTTGTTCTTAGATTTACTCAATTGGTATAATTTTAGTGTTTCCTCTGAGTTTTAAGTTGAATACTCATAGTTTCAACTGTGGGTTGCCTTTTCTTACTTTAATTTTGATTGAAAAAGGAATTTAAAGTATGGGTGAGGAAACACCAATGGGTAATTGGGTGGTAATTATGTGGGGTTGGGCTAGACATAGCCAAAACCTATTATTAAACATCCATTAAGGATCAAAGCTAGAAATAGTAGATTCGTACCCAAGTTGATGTGGTTGTTGTGAAAAAGAACCTTGGGGTTAGAGAAAACCTGAGGTATAAGGCATCTAATTGGTTGAGAATTATAGGATGCTACCTAATCCGCAGCTAATTATACTATTGAGTAAAGCTAGGAACTTTAGCAAACCAAATCCAATGATGCCCCTATAGTAGTCTCTTACTTGATCTTTTCTATACTTTGCCCGCAGTTTTAGTGTGCAAATCCATATTTTATTTTATAAGTCGTAATTCCCCCAATTTTCCCTTAATTGTCTTGAAATGTTGATATGAGTTAGTTCAATTTAATAGATGACTATTGTCTGATCAGCTGACATTCCTTGTGGGATTCGACCCTGACACCCGTCAGGTTATTTGTTTTGACAATGACCGTGTACATTCTTTCTTAAAGAAGAGTGTATTTTGGACATTATAAAAAATGGCGCCATTGCCGGGGAATGTAGTTTTATAACCTCTAGTTGTTGTTATTTTGAATTGATCTTGCGTCTTGATTATTCTGACTTTATAATTGTGATTTGTGCCTTCTAGGTTGAACTTGATATGACCCAACACTCACTAGAAGGAGAAGGTTCGGTGGAAGGGCATATGGATCATGAGGATGATGACCCCATGATGCCCAATGTAGCGGTGCAATTCTCCTACCTCCTACGGTAGGGAATGCGATTTTCTATGTGATGAGTATATTGCTGCATTTACTACAAATGAGGGGGCTCTTCAAAGGAATGCCTAGTGAGGATGCAAACAAGTATCTTCGCAACTTCTTGGAGATTTGCCAACCCTTCAACATTACTAATATCGCTCAATACTCAATCAGATTGAGACTTTTCCCATTTTCACTCATAGGGGAAGCAACTGCTTGGTTGGAGGATTTGCCTCCTAGGTCTATTACCTCTTGGAATGAACTTACGAAAGAATTTTTGGATAAGTTCTTTCCACCCTCGAGGATGTTGTAGCCGAGGGATGACATTACTAAATTTTGACAATTTGTGGGGGAACAACTCCATGAAGCGTGGTTCAGGTTTAAGAAAAAGGTAGCCATTTGTCCAAACCATGCTTACCTGATGGGGTTCTATTTCAAAGCTTATATCATTAATTGGATTCTATCAATAAGTCCATGCCAAATAATTTGGCGGGGAGGATCCATCATGGGCCAACCCTATGGAGTAGCCAAGGAATTACTTGATAGAATGACGAAGATCAATCGAGCATGGCATACTAGAGAAGCGGAGGTATCTTCTAGTGGTGTTGCTCCAAATCTTGTGAGTGTAGAGTTGAGGAAGAGAGACGAGGCTAGAGATGAAACTCTTGCCAAAATAATGACCTAGCGAGAGTTGATGATGAAGAATGTGATGGGAGCTGGTACAAAGAGTGTGAATGTTGTAAGCGCTCAAAACCATGCTTAATTTGATGATGACACTTCACCCCTAGATATGAGGAGGAGTTCCAATACATGTCAAGCCAACTGGGCGGTTCTTGCCCTACGTATCAAGGTACCAATCAAGGCCCTTGGTGTCCTAGGGAGGAGAATCAATATTGGAGAAACCGTGATAATCCAGGATGGAGGGAGAGAAATGATCGATGGGGGAATAGAGAGAAAAATCACAAAGGAGAGTGATATCAGTGAAGTTCTAACCCATATGTACCTCCTCCAAAAACAAAAGCATCTCAAAGATAGCTCGGAGTGAGTGATGCATGCAGCTCGAAGATTGAGGACATGTTGTCATAGGTGTTGAAGAAAGTTGAATCCACTGACAGTGGGGTTAGAGAGTTTAAAGGGGAGATGTCCAACCTCACCCAAATCATAAGCTCCCACTCGGCTTCAATCAAATGCCTCGAAGTGCAAATGAACCATTTTTCATCACAAATGAACCCCCACATGAAGGATGCACTTCCTAGTGATACTATTTCGAACCCAAAGAAAGATGGTCATTGCATGGAAATCATGACTAGAAGTGATAAGATATTGAAAAATGCAGACTTAAAGACCAAAGATATTGATGCCCCAAAGGCAAAGGATGATGATGTGTTGGAAGAGGTGCCAAAAGCACCAAGTGTGTGTGCTGATGAAGAAGGGAAGAAAGAGAGAGATGTTGAGTTGACTCCCCTGGATAATGTCCATGTGAATGCGGGCAAGAAGGCCCTTAATGAAAAAGATTATGAACAAAGAGTTCCCCCGCCATATCCACAGTGGTTGTCCAAAAAGAAGGAGGATAATAAATTTCAAAAGTTCAAAGAAATATTCCGCAAATTATCTATTAATATACAGCTTATGGATGCTTTTGTGCAAATGCCAGGATATGCAAAATTTATTAAGGAACTCTTGAAGAAAAAAAAGGTGGTGGATACGAGAACCGATGAGATGACCCATCATTGTAGTGTTGTGATGACCAACAACCTTTCTTCCAAACTTGATGATCTTGAAGCATTCATCATTCCTTGCATAATTGGATTGTGCATGTTTAATAAAGCACTTTGCGACCTCGGTGCTAGTATCAATCTAATACCTCTAATGATCTTCAAGAAACTCGGGTTAGGGAGTCTTAAGCCTACCTCTATGAGGTTGTTGATGGCATATAGGTCGATTAAATTACCCATTGGAGTGCTAGTTGATGTCCTTGTGAAGGTGGAAAAATTCATACTCCTAGCTGATTTTGTTGTGCTAGATTATGAGTTGGACATCGAGGTGCCAATTATCTTGGGGAGGCCTCTACTAGAAACAGGAAGGGCTTTAATTGATATGGAGCTTGGGGACCTTATATTCTGAGTAGGTGGTGATGAGGTCACCTTCAATGTATGTCTGCCTATCAAGCCTCTAGATGAGTGTAAGGTTATGGCAGTGCTCGATGGTGAAGAAGAGCATTGTGAATCTATTGATGTTGAGAGTGAATCGGAGGATGACCCTATGGAATGCTAGAAATTGAGAAGGTATCTGTCGTGCCACAACATTAGCTAAGATGTTGTTTGGGAGGCAACCCAAGCATTTTTACCTTGAGCATTTTGATGTTTTGTTGTTTTCGAATTTGTAGGTAGATTGGAGGCACAAACAAGGAGAAGAAGGAAAGGGAAGGCATGGCACTAGATCGGTGAACCGCTGGTGCAAAAATGTGAACCACTGGTCCAGTACCCGCTCAAACCAGTACACCTGGGAGTTTTGGTATACTCAGTGATCCAACTGATGGAACACTGGTGACAACCTGCAAACCATCGGCCACTCGCCGATTGTTTGACAGTGAACTGAAAAGGAGGAGGGGCACCGACGTTGAAACCGATTAACTGTCGGTGCCTACAGGCTACTGCCGGTCAAACGCGGGTCCAGGAATGTAAGTCTTCTAAAATGTTGACTACTCCATTGACAAAACCCAACCCAAGAATTTAAAACACTGATCAAACCCTTTTTAAATCCCTATAAATCCTTTCTTCCACCTTCCTATTTCTCCATTACACCTTTTTAACTTCCCCATACACTACCTTTTCACCTTCCCACCATTGAATCCACCTTTTCACCTACAAATACACTCCATTTCTTCTCTCCAACAAATCACACACTCCACTCTCCTTATTTCATCACTACTCACTCATCTCTTCACTATACTAAGGCAAGAAACATTTTTGTAGAACTACATTGTTCAAGCTTTGACCTTTCTCCTCTCTTTGTTCTCAAATCCAATTGGTATGTGTCTTTCACTCTACTCTTGATTATTGTTCGAAGAGATGGATCATTTTGAGCATGTGAAAATGAATGTTTTCCCACTCATGTATCCCGATTACCCCCATAATTATGCTTGTAAGTACTTTTGTATTATTCATATTGTGGGTATGAGGGGGGTGATATACTGTTGAATGACTATGTGAATCTTATCTGTGGAAAAATGCTTGCTTATTAGTGTGTTTGATTTTAGTTGGGGCTAAAGTCTGAATAGCCCCATGTGTGCTTAAAATGTACAATTTGCCCGATGATAGATAGAGTGACATCTTTTTAAGGGTAAATTGTCACTTTTACTTGTTTAGCTATTGTTGCGTTGAGTGAGCGAGTCTTGAATTTGAATGTTTGGTGATTTCACTAAGTTTGGAATGAATTTCGCTGGCAGGCGTCCACCGGCAAACCGCCAATCAGGCTTGGCAAAATGCCGAATGAAACACAGGTCGATGTTAAGGGCTTTAGGCCACTATTCCACATCTACGTCACACTGGCACTTCGCGAGTCAAGACCGGCGAAGCATTGGTGTGCCATCAGATCATCCTTGTGTTCCCTATATTCTATTAGTATCCAGAAATTTATGGGTTACCACCTGTGTTTTGCCAGTGTTCTGCCGATGCTACCAATGTGTAACCACTGAACTCTTCCACTTGTTTTCCATCAAATTGTTTTAATTCCTTGCCGAGTTTAGGATAAATGTCAGATTTTATTTTTTTCCTTTACAAAAAAATACAAAAAGAAAATATTATTATAGAGCACTAACATGGTTTTGAAGAGTATGTCATCATCTAGGCAATCAAGTAAGGGAAAGGCCCCGACCCCCTCAAAAAGCAAGGGAAATGGGTAAGCAAGGGTTACCCCAGTCCCTAATGTCACACCCCGCCTTGGGAGGCATGACTGGCACCTGGTGCCCTACTAGGACCTGGACTGCTGGACTAGCTGAGCCTAAGCACTTCTGGTGCTAGGCTGGCTCTAGCTGTGGATTCAAGAAAACGACGGGCTATATAATAACTATAAATACAGCCTCCGGCCGACTAGGCCTATAGCCACCTTTAAGAAAACAACAGCTACCCAGAACAACTGAGTCAATAGGGAACCTATGTGGGCCGACAAGGCTACCATGCTGTCTAGTTATTTCTAAATCAAGAAAACAAGTGTTAAACTGCTACGTGACCGACAAGATCACCACTACCAACTGAATACCCGCACGACCATCATAAACAAACCAAAAAATACATACGGCCTCACTCGACCAGTACAGCAAACCACAGGGAATATACAATCTGCAAGCCTCTAAGAATACTGATAAGATGGTCGGGACAGGGCCCCGGCCTACTCGTACTGTACAACAAAAGAGAAATAAACCTCTAGCTGTCAAGCTCCGTATGACAGGAGCTGATGACTCTGTGTGCTGGCTGGAATCACGAGGGTTCAGCTCCTCGTCTATGAACACCTGCAGGCAAGTGATATAGCGCCCCCAAACGAGCGTCAGTACCACTGGTACCGTGTATGCAAACCAATAACTGAACATAACTGAAGATAAGCAATAATACTGATAGTTACTGAAATGACAGAGGATAGCTAAAACTGTCTGGAATAGCAGAATATGTATCGAACTTAACTGCGCTGGAGAGAAGATAAAAATCATATCTGTCGATGCGGCGTCCTGCTATTTATAAACTTAATAAGTAACATATACACACACACACACACACACACACACACACACACATATATATATATATATCATACAAGAACCTACACCAGCCCCCATAAGTCAGAAGGTGCCAATCAACACGCAATCTATATACCCCTACCCAGGTCAAACCATCAAGAAATAAATTCACTCCACTCACCTAATAACTACGAGCACCCCGCCGGCCCCCTGGGTATGTAGCTTGGGCTCTCAGGGCCCCTGACTATAACCGTATCTGAGTCCGGAGGACTCCTGTAACTGTAATTTGAGATCTGCATCTATATTATGTAATCTGTCCCCTGGGCGCAAGGGCTCGACAGGGTATGCTATAATGTTGGTCAGCCTGCTATGGGGAATGTTGCATCCCATCTTCTTCCTACTGCGGACGGCATGCAACTCCTTCGAGTGACGTATCCTCACCCTCTAGTGGGCGAGTCGACACAACTATTAGGGCGGCAAGGAAGCTCTAAGGGTGCCTACATAACACAATCAGGTCTCAACAAACAACAATAATCACATATAACATGTATAATAAATCTGATAATACTGTTCATGTTTTAATATTCTATTCTAATTCTCTGGCTGAATTAAACTGAATTTGGTACTGAGTCTGAAATAATATCTCATTGTTTGATACTAATTTACTGACTTTTATTCTTAATATGGCATAATAATACAAAAATACTTAATACTCGGCTTCTGGAACTTCCTTCTGGAATTTTTTCTATTTTACTATACTAGAATTACTAACTTGCCGAAGAAACTATCTTTACATACCTCAGTTGTCGGCTTTCAGCTAACTGGCGTGACTCGGCCAATATTCAGCTATTTCTTCCAGCTGCATTCATGTTCATACAAATTAGAACTAAATTCATCGATATTCTAGAAGAAAATACTACTTTGAATATCTATATAGCGCAAACTTTGACTTATCGAAACATAGCTGAAAACTCGCTATTTCTTGGAAGTCCAGAAGGGAGAAATACTCACTTTAGGGCTAGGAGTATATTGACACTAATTTGGAGCAATTCCAGTTACCTTAGCTCGGTGAGACGGAGATTCGCTGGCCGAATTTCACGAAACTAACTCCGTAGGAATGCTTCCTGCAGCTTAATACTTCACTATCCGAGATTATTTTGAGTTTGGGCTACGTTTAATGGCGTAAACGGAAAGAATTTCAAGGAAACTCTTCGTGCCCTCTGTTTTCTTGTTTCTCTCTGGAAATTACTGATAATTATTTCTAAAAACCGAAGTGGAGGCTTTATATACTTGGGGTTGAACCTCACCTCCGTGGCACGTTGTCCATTGTGGTGGTGAGCCCGCCGTGACACGTTGGCCATTGCGGAGGGGGTCTTCCCAGCTCCTCTTGTGATGGTTCGACGTGGCGCTTGTCCGGTCTTTCCCCGAGCCTTTTTCTAGCATGTGAGGCATTCTAAAACTCTTAACCAACATGCGAATAGGCCATCCTAATGTCAAGAATTTATGGGGTGTAACATCCTCCCCTCCTTAAGAACATTCGTCCTCGAATGTAAACTCCTATTCACAGGAATCTGAACTTACTCGACTTATTCTCGAAAATTTTGGCAGAGATTCCCTTGTAACATGGACTATCTCAAAAATCCTGAAATGCAGAAAAGTCCAATACAGGTACTCCACACAATACTATAGCATTCATCACGCAATAGACTAGAGTCAACTATTTCATTTATACACATAACATAAGGTAATTCATAAAACAACAATACTAATGTACCTATGGCTGATTAAGTTTGAAATAACTGAGGATATCTGACTTTCATATCTTTCTCTGCTTCCCAAGTCATTTCCTCTCAGTTCCTGTTATGCCATAACACCTTGACAGAAGCAACATCTTTAGTTCTCATCCTGCGAATCTGCCTATCCAGTATGGCTATTGGAACCTCTTCATAAGCCAGCTCCTCCTTAACCTGGACATCCTGAACTGGGACAACTCTGGAGGGGTCTCCTATATACTTCCTCATCATGGACACGTGGAAAACTGGGTGAACAGACTCTAATTCTGGAGGTAAGTTCAACTCGTATGCCACTTGGCCTATTCTTCAGCGAATCTGATAAGGCCCAACAAATCTCAGGATGAGCTTGCCTTTCTTGCTGAATCTTATCACCCCTTTCATTGGAGAGACTTTAAAGAATACCCAGTCGTTCACATTAAATTCCAAGTTTCTACGCCGCATATCGGTATATGATTTCTGGCGGCTCTGAGCAGTTAGTAGGCGTTCTCTGATAAGCTTTACCTTTTTCTCTGACTGATGAATAAGATCCGGCCCAATCAGTGCTGACTCTCCTACTTCAAAACCAGCCAACTGGCGATCTACATTTTCACCCATACAATGCCTCATAAGGCACCATCTGGATAGTTGAATGGTAACTGTTATTATAGGCAAACTCAATAAGTGGTAAGTGCTCATCCCAGCTACCTCCAAAGTCTAACACACACGCTCGCAGCATATCCTCGAGGGTCTGAATAGTGCATTCTGCCTGCCCATCTGTCTGAGGATGAAAAGCTATGCTCAGATTAATTTGTGTTCCCAGGCCTCTCTAAAATGATTGCCAAAATTTGGCTATAAATTGTGCCCCTCTGTCAGAGATAATGGACACTAGAACACCGTGCAACCTGACTATTTTTCTGATATACAACTCAACATAATCTTCGGTAGAGAAAGTAGCCCTTACTGGAAGAAAATGGGCTGATTTTGTCAGTCTGTCAACAATTACCCAAATCGAGTCATTTCTATGCCTGGTACGGGGTAATCTTGCTACAAAATCCATATTTACTGCTTCCCACTTCCAAAGAGGCACCGCTATGTCTTGAGTCAATCCGCCTGGTTTCTGGTGTTCAGCTTTTACTTGTTGGCAGTTAGGACACTGGGCTACAAATTCTGCTATTTCCCTCTTTATACCTAGCCACCAGTAGATTTCTTTAATATCATGGTACATTTTCGTCGTGCCTGGGTGGAGAGAATAGCAGGCGTAATTTACCTCACTCATAATCTGCTAGCAAAGCCCTGAAATATCTGGAACACAAAGGTGGCTTTTACATCACAACACTTCATCCTCAGTTACCTGAAAATTCGGAGCTTTTCCTTGCTGAACTCTTTCTTTAAGCTGAACCAGGTCAGAGTCTTCCGACTGTCGTTCCTTTACCTCCATAACTAATGACGACACAATGGAGTTCTGAATTACCGCTCTATTGTCCTCTGTTTCTGCTACGCGAACGGCTAAACTGGCTAACTAGTGTATTTCTATTGCCAACTCCCACTGCTTGGGCTGCAAGTATGCCAAACTCCCCATAGACTTACGGCTAAGGGCATCTGCTACTACATTGACTCTTCTTGGGTGATACAGAATATTTAAGTCATAATCTTTCAACAACTCCAACTAGCGACGCTGCCGCAAATTCAACTCTCTCTGGGTGAAGATATAAAGTAGGCTCTTATGATCAGTGAAAATATCCACATGAACGCCATACAAGTAATGTCTCCACATCTTTAGGGCGTGGATCACTGCGGCTAGTTCTAGGTCATGGGTAGGATAAATCTTTTCGTGTTTCCTCAGTTGTCTGGAAGCATAAGCAATTACTTTATCATGCTGCATGAACACACATCCTAACCCAACACCCGAAGTGTCACAATAAACTGCATAACTCTCTGTACCTTCTGGTAATGCTAACACTGGGGTGGAGGTCAACCTATCTTCCAATTCCTAGAAACTCTGCTCACATGCCTCCGTCCACTGAAACTTTACTACTTTTTGCGTCAACTTAGTCAAAGGTGCCGCTATGACGGAGAATCCCTCAACAAATCTTCTATAATACCCTGCTAATCCCAGAAAACTGCTGACTTCGGTCAGAGTGGTAGGTCTGGGCCATGTCTTTACTGCTTCTATTTTTTGCGTGTCTACCTGTATACTAGCACCCGACACAATATGCCCTAAGAAAGCTACTGATTTTAGGCAGAATTCACATTTAGAGAACTTGGCGTACAACTAACGGTCCCTAAGAATTTGGAGCACTGTTCGCAAATGATCCTGGTGGTCTACCTCTGAGCGAGAATACACAAGAATATCATCAATAAACACTATCACGAACAGGTCCAGGCATGGTTTGAAGATGTTGTTCATCAGGTCCATGAATACTACAAGAGCATTCGCCAACCCAAAGGACATAACTAGGAATTCAAAATGGTCGTATCTGGTCCTGAAGGCAATCTTTGGAATGTCCCTTTCACGAACTCGAACCTGATGATATCCGGACCTTAAGTCAATCTTGGAGAAACATCTAGCCCCCTGTAACTGATCAAAAAAATCATCTATTCTGGGAAGCGGATACTTATTCTTGACTGTAACCTTATTCAATTGCCGGTAATCTGTACACATGAGGAGTGAGCCAACCTTCTTTCTCAAAAATAGAACTGGCGCACCCCAAGGTGAAGTACTCGGCCTAATAAAGCCCTTATCTAACAGGTCTTTCAGCTGCTCCTTTAATTCTCTGAGTTCAGCAGGAGCCATACGATACGGAGGAATTGATATAGGTTGAGTGCCTGGTAGCAAATCAATTGCAAAATCTATTTCTCATTCTGGGAGATACAAGGTAGCTCATCTGGGAATACGTCAGGGAATTCATTAACCACTGGAACAGACTGGAGAGTCAGAGGCTCTACCCGAACATCCTGGACTCTGACTATGTGGTAAATGCATCCCTTAGCTATCAACTTCCTCGCCTGAAGGTAGGAAATAAACCTACCTTTTGGCGTAGCTGTACTGCCCTTCCACTCTCGTACTGCCTCCCATGGAATGTGGAATCAGACTATCTTGGTCCAGCATTCTACATTGGCATGGCACGACAATAACCAATCCATACCCATAATGGCATCGAAATTAATAATCTCTAATTCTACTAGATCTACTGTAGTCTGACGATCAACAACCTCTACGTACACCCTCGATACACCCTTCTGGCTATGATGGAGTCACTGATGGGTGTAGATATTGAAAAGGGTTGTTGAAGCAACTCTGGTACAACACTGAACTTTCGAGTCACAAATGGGGTAACGTAGGAGAAAGTAGATCCTGGATCAATCAATACATAAGCAGGGTGTGAGCAGATAGTCATCATACCTGTTACCACATCTGGAGATGCCTCTGAGTCCTGCCTCCCTAGTAATGCATAGGTATTGCTTGAGCCCGTACCTGAACTAGAGACCCCTAATCTACCTTTGCCTCTACCTGCTTGACCTGACGGCCTACGCCCTGCTGAGGCTGCTGGAGCTCACGGCCCTGCTGGCGCCCTTTCCTGACTATCTCGGCTACCCTGACCCCTGGCTGAATAGTCTCTCATCGCATGCCCCTCCTACCTGCATATATAACACCCTATGGAGCCATATATGCAAGCTCCAGTGTGGGATTGGCTGCAAATAGGGCAAGGTGGGGGTGTGTACCTGCTCTACTCTACCCTCCTCTACTGAGGTGAATCCACCGTTTGAGAATTGCCGCCGAACTCTGACTGTCCTCTGCGACTAAATCTACCCCTCTGCTGCTGTGATGGAGGTGGGGGTCCTGGTGGCCTATCTGACAACCGTGGCCTAGGTCCTCTCTGAATCTCCCTCTGTATTTCATCTGATCTATCCCTGCGGCGCTGCTCCTGATTTATTCGTCTGCTATCCTATTGCCGCTGTCTAAGGCCCTCAATAGTCTGGGCAAAGGCCTGCACCCGAGCAATATCCATATCTTCCCGCAGTGTAGCTGTCATGCATGCCTCAATATATTCTAGGTTCAGACCCACTATAAACCGGTGGACTCTACATGGCATGGTGTCCACAAAGGCTGGAGCATAGCGGGCCAAGGAATTGAAGTGCAGGGTGTATTTCCGTACACTCCTCGCCCCCTACTCCAAGTGTAAAAACTGGTCCATCTGGGCCTGTCGGATTTCCCGTGGTAGATAACGGTCCAAGAAGGCCTCTGAAAAGCTAGACCAGGTCGGAGGGGAAACATCTCTTCCTCGGGACCTTTCCCAACTTTCGTACCACAACACAACAATATCCCGCAGCCGAAATACCGCTAACTCAACCGACTCTGTAGATGTCACACGCATGACCCGAAAGATTCTTTGCATCTGATCAAAGAAATCCTGGGGATCCTCTACCTGATCCGACCCTGTGAATTGCAGGGGACCTAGTGCCAAGAATTCTCGGACCCTCGAACTGCCAGGCCCACCTGATGATTCTACTGTTACGGGTGGCACTGACTGGCGCTGAGTAGCCATCATTTGTGCCAACATAACTACTGCACTTCGAATTTCCTGGTCGGATGGTGTAGGTATAGGAACTGTCGGAGGTAATGTCATCCCGAGTGGCTCCTGGTGGGGTGGGGACTGCTGTAAAGGTCGAGATGACGCCTCTGTATCTCCCTTAGATCGGGTTGATTCTATGTGAGGCTGAGGCATCCTGCTGGTGCCTTCTCCTGCCAGTATCTAGTCTTCTACCAGTGACAGGATGTCGCTGGTCTGTCATTTTATCTGTAAACAAAGAGTATGATAAGTTTTGGGGACTCAACCCTATACTGTATTACTCTATTGCACGACTGAATATGAAGAAAGAGTAACCATCCTATCATGCCTTGCAGCCTCCTGCCTATGGTATGTGGTGCACAACACATCCATAGAAAAGACTCTACTTAGCACAGCTTGCAGACTCCTTGGGACACGACCTGCTCTGATACCATGTTTTTCACGCCGTGCCTTAGGAGGCATGACTTACACCTGGTGCACTACTAGGACCTGGACTGCTGGACTAGCTGAGCCTAAGAGCTTCTTGTGCCAGGCTGACTCTAACTCTGGATTTAAGAAAACGACGGGCTATATAACGGCCGTAAATACAGCCTCCGGCCGACTAGGCCTATAGCCTCCTGTAAGAAAACAACAGCTACCTAGAACAACTGAGTCAATAGGGAACCTATGCGGGCCGACAAGGCCACCATACTGTCTAGTTATTTATGAATAAAGAAAACAAGTGCTAAACTGCTATGTGACCGACAAGATCACCACGACAATCTGAATAAGGCCCCACACGGCCATCATGAACAAACCAAAACATACACACGACCGGTACAACTAACCACAGGGAATATACACTCTGCAAGCCTCTAAGAATACTGATAAATGGTCGGGACAGGGCCCCGGCCTACTCGTACTGTACAATAAAAGAGAAATAAACCTCTAGCTGTCAAGCTCTGGATGATAGGAGCTGATGACTCTGTGTGCTGGCTGGAATCACGAGGGATCGACTCCTCGTCTATGAACACCTGCATGCAAGTCATGCAGTGTCCCCAAAAGGGCGTCAGTACCACTAGTACCGAGTATACAAAGCAATAACTGAACATAATTGAAGATAAGAAGTAATAGTGATAGTTACTGAAATGACAGAGGATAGCTAAAATTGTCTGGAATAGCAGAATCTGTACCGAGCTTAACTGCGCTGGAGAGAAGATAAAAATCATACCTGTCGATGTGGCGCCCTACTATTTATCAACTTAATAAGTAACATATATATATATATATAGCATACAAGAACCTACACCAGCCCCCATAAGCCGGAAGGTGCCAACCAACACGCAATCTATATACCCCTACCCGGGTCAAACCATCAAAAAATAAATTCACTCCACTCACCTAATAACTACGAGCACCCCACCGGCCCCCTGGGTATGCATCTTGGGCTCTCAGGTCCCCTGACTATAACTGTATCTGAGTCCGGAGGACTCCTGTAACTGTAATCTGAGATCTGTAACTATATTCTATAGTTTGTGCCCTGGGCGCAAGCGCTCGACAGGGTATGCTATAATGTTGATGAGCCTGCTATGGGGAATGCTGCATCCCATCTTCATCCTACTGCGGATGGCATGCCACTCCTTGGAGTGACGTATCCTCACCCTCTGGCGGGCGAGTCGACACAACTATTAACCCTGGGGCGGCAAGGAAGCTCTAAGGGTGCCTACAAAACACAATCAGGTCTCAACAAACAACAATAATCACATATAACATGTATAATAAATCTGATAATACTGTTCATGTTTTAATATTCTATTCTGATTCTCTGGCTGAATTAAATTGAATCTGGTACTGAGTCTGAAATAATATCTCGCTGTTTAATACTAATTTACTGACTTTTATTCTGAATATGGCATAATAATACAAACATACTTAATACTCGGCCTCTGGAACTTCCTTCTAGAATTTTTTCTATTTTACTATACTAGAATTACTAACTTGCCAAAGAAACTAGCTTTACATACCTCAGTTGCCGTCTTTCTAGCTAACTGGCGTAACTCGGCCAATATTCAGCTATTTCTTCCAACTTCATTCATATTCATACCAATTAGAACTAAATTCATCGATATTCTGGAAGAAAATACTACTTTGAATATCTATATAGCCCAAACTTTGACTTATCAAAAAACAGCCGAAAACTCGCTATTTCTCGAAAGTCCAGAAGGGAGAAATACTCACTTTAGAGCTAGGAGTATATTGACACTAATTTGGAGAAATTCCACTTACCTTAGCTCGGTGAGACGGCGATTCGCCGGCCGAATTTCACGAAACTAACTCCGTAGGAATGCTTCCTGCAGCTTAATACATCACTACCTGAGATTATTTTGAGTTTGGGCTACGTTTAGTGGCGTAAACGGAAAGAATTTCAAGGAAACTCTTCGTGCCCTCTATTTTCTGGTTTCTCTCTGGAAATTATTGATAATTATCTCTAAAAGTCGAAGTGGGGGCTTTATAGAATTGGGGCTGAACCTCACCTCTGTGGCACATTGGTCATTGCGGAGGTGAGCCCTCCGTGACACGTTGGCCATCGCGGAGGGGGTCTGCCCAGCCTCCTCTTGCGATGGTTCGACTTGGCTCTTGTCCGGTCTTTCTTCAGGCCTTTTTATAGCATGTGTGGCATTCTAAAACTCTTAACCAACATGCGAATATTCCATCTAAATGTCAAGAATTTACGGGGTTAACACCTAACACCCGAGAGGCCATTATATTTTGCATGCCTGACATGGAGGGGCACTATGCCATTTGCAAAGGACGCTCTATCACTGTTGAAAAGAGCTTCCATCTGGTAGGGCTGTGGGGTGATTTCCCCAACATCACAACATAATACATAGACTGCCAATGGCATGTCTTTGCCAACCCTTTTCTCGACTTCTACTACAACCTAGTGACCGAATTCTACACTTCATATCAGACAAGGAAAGAAAGCATGCAGCACAAAGGCAAGGTTGACGAGTTCCTCTGCCTTTCTTCTATCATGGTAAGGGGAGTAGAAGTGGAAATAACCCCAGTAGCCATCAATTCCTTATTCTGTGTGGATGAGATTGACACCAGTTCTGAAAGTTGCTAGAATAGCTTACAAAGAGAACCAGTTCATGTGGATAGCTCCTGCCATTGCCGCAGACATTCCTTTTTAGGCCTCGATGGGTGGAAAGATTTTCTAGCATGATCTTAAAATTAAAGCCATGTTGTGGATAGATTTCATTTGTGGCTGGATTATGCCTTCAAAGAATGATTAGAGGGTAAGTTTGGAAGCGGCCATCCTTATCACTTGCATCACGATTGGGGTCCCCATAAATATTGGGGAAATAGTGGTTGTTGAGATGAAGAGGAAAGTGAGGAAAGCTGGCACTTCAATGCCCTACACTGAGCTTATATCCCAATGATTCCTTCAAGCTGGAGTGCCACTCTTCCCTGATGAAGGCCCTAGCTCCGGTACCAATGTGATTACAATGGATAGAAAAAGGGATGCAGATGCTCCAAAGAGCAAGAAAAAGTGGTTGAAGGCCATCGAAGTCCCCGAGGAGTCCTTATATCCCAATGGACCTCGATCTCAACATGCCATATCCAGAGGCATCATGCTAGGCTTCAGGAGAAGCACCGACTATGAGAGCCTCATCTCCTCCCGCATCATCCCAGCTGAGTAGCTTCCACAAACTAGCAGAGATGACACACTCCCATGATAGCAAGATTCAGAAATTGGCCAAGAGTATCCTTTCCTTGATCGCCAAGATGGTGAAAAAAGGAGATGAAGTCAATGTCTAACAGCTTGACTAAGCTTTGCTTGTGTGTGGATGTCGTGGAGGGGGCTATCACCTCTCTCTGGGCTGAGGTAAAGAAGTGAAAAGGTAGGACATTAATTGCAATGCCCAATATGAGCACACTTGACACAGCTATGGTTGCCCCTTCTATAGTCGGAGGCCCCATCGACGACTTGTTCGAGGGCTTGGGAGATGATGAGAAGAACCTGGGAGATGAAGGCCATGCTTGGGGAGCTGAATTTGATGATAATGAGAATGATGACGAGTGACAACTTCCGATTGTTCTCACCCTCTTTTATATGCATATAATGGGGATAATGTATTATTTGAGTTGGGGGTGGGATGAGTGTTTCTTTGTGGTGGTCATTTTTTTTGTTGATGATTGATGTTTCCCTTGTCCGGCTCGGAATGGATGAAGTGAAATGAAAAATTATCTTTTAATTGTTAGTGCAAGTTTGAGTTTTGGCATTGTAAATAGTAGGTAGTGAATAAATTCCGAGGATTTTTCTTATATCACGATTCTTTCTCGAATAACAATTTCTTTTTCCTTTCTTTTTCTATTATTGAACCAGCTGACATTTCCAATGATAGATTGTAAGGAGATTTTTTTAAGGAAAAATGCCATGTCTTTGAGTCTTGTGAAATTGTTTTTGAAGAGTAAAATCGAAAAATTTTTGTGGCATGAAAAATGAATTTTGAAGTAATTGGGCATTGGAAATGAAAAATGTAGCACTCTCTTATCATAGATTGAACATATCTTGGTTAGCTTGTTGATTCACATGCTTAATGGTTGTAATCCAATCTAGCTGTGGCAATGTATTGTATGAACTCGGTGGAGTGTGATGCCTTGTGTGGTGAGGCTGATTGAATGATTCTCATGCATATACATTTGCCTATAACTTTCCCTATATGTGATTCAAGGTGAAATCCTAGGGGTAGTTGCACTTAGAACATGATTTTAGGCTTTCTACTGCTAGTCACTTCACCCAAAATGACCTCCCTAAACATCTTCCATTGCTAGCCAATGTTGATCCTTTGACTTTTTTTGGGAAATCATATTACAAGCCAATGTCCCCTCAAAATCCTATCTTTTGGCACCCATCCTCCGTAATTGCTTCTTGTTGTGATGAATGAATGAAAAAGGAGGCTTAAAGCCCAAGAAATGGGGAGAAATAAGGAAATCAATGGAAACGAGGCAAAAAGCCTAAGTTTGGGGGGTTGCAAGAAGGGGCGAAATGTGATGAGCATTAATGGGAGGTAGCACCAAATTATGATAAAATGAATGAAATGATGGGTTGAGAAACATAGAATAATCAAATAGATAGAATAGTCAAAGGTGTTACCCCTTTGCTTAAACGAGGCTAAATGTGAAAACCATAGAAGTATAAAAGGTGGCTCTTGATTACAAAAAGATGAAGATGAAGAAAAAGGAGAGATAAGGGGGAATGATCTAAAGAGTATTATGGGATGTTGAAAGTTTTCAAAAAAGGCTATTAGGGAGGTTCTAGTCACTAGAGCTAAATAATTATCCTACTCGTACCCCTAGCCTTCATTATGACCCCCAAGTCCTAATTGATTCTGAGTGTAGCAACTCTATATTAGTGGTGAGTCACACGAAGGGAAAGCCTATGGGTCAAGTGTGTGCATGAAGAATTTCTTTGGGAGAGTGAGCGTTATTGTCTTATTCCATAATCCCTGGTGCCTTATCTCTTGTTGTGAGTGGCATCACCTTCTTTGAGAGGATAATTGCATTGGTGCAAAGAAGTGATTGGGACATTAGTGTTGTGAGCTTCAAGGAAAGCTTTAAATGTGAATTTATAATGATTTAAGATGCTATGTATGCTTGTGGTGATAAACCATGCCCTTGTTTTGAAAAATTAAAGTAGTTGTGAATCATTCCTATTCATTGTAGTTACCTCTTGAAACTTTCTCACATTTTGGGGGGAGTCATTTTTCTTTTTTCTTGAGTTTGTGAGCGTTTTGGGGTTGTATTAGGGTCATTGGTTCTTTGTGCATAGATTCATAAATGACATGTTGTTTCACTTTCTTGAATGAAAAGAATTATATTACTTGAGGACAAGCAATGGTTCAAGTTTGGAGGTTTGATGAGTTGGTAATTTACCAACTCACTAGGCTTGTAAACACGAGTTTTTGCTTAGTTTTCAAGTCAATTAAGTAGATTTTATGATTTATTTACTTGATCTATGCAGGTTCTTAACTTGAAAGGAGAAAAGAATGAAATTGAGCAAAAAGCATGAAAATAGAGTTGAGGACTGGCGCTTCACCGGAGGACACCAGCAAAATGCTGATCAACCGTAGTTTTCTACTATGCTTAGGAAAGATAGAGACCGACGGATCACAGATCAGCACCGATGAACCGCCAGTTCCAACGCCGAAGTGATTAAGAACTTTCTGGCCATCAGTTATGACCGACCAATGGTCCACGGATCAGCACCAGTGAACCGCCGGTGGCAAAGCCGAAGTACTTAAGATGTCACTGTCCTTCAGTTGTGATTGACCAGTGGCCTGCGAATAAGCATCGATGAATCAAAAGTGACGCCTGTCAGCAAGGGGTAAAAATGTCAAGCACGGAAAGAGAGGAGCAGATCTATACCCTATTTCTGTACATCACAAAAAGGAACTGAACATTCCGTTCTAGAGAGAATTGATTATTCTAGTCTATTGAATTGAGTTGTATTGAAGTAGAAATAAGTAGAGTGGGAAAGAATCATCTTCTTCATTGAGAAGGTAGAAAACTCCATTGGAGGTTAGACCTTGCTTGAATTTTTTTAACTCAGTTTGTGAATGGATATTGAATTGTTGTTGAATGCAACGTCTTACTTTACTTGCATGAGTAGCTAAATTCTTTTCTAGGGGTGTGTGAATGAATAGGGTTGATTTAGATTAGATATTGTGTATTTGATCTTAGATTTACTCAAATGATATAATTTTAGTGTGTCTCTAAGTTTTAAGTTGAATACTCATAGTTGCAAATGTTGGTTGACTTTTCTTACTTTAAATTTGCTTGAAAAAGGAATCTAAAGTATGGGTGAGGAAATACTAATGGGTAATTGGGTGGTAATTATGTGGACTTGGACTAGACATAGACAAAACCCATTATTACATACCCATAAGGATTGAAGCTAGAAATAGTAGATTCGTACCCAAGTTGATATTGTTGTTGTGAAATGGAACCTTGGGGTTTGAGAAAACTCAAGGTATAAGACATCTAATTGGTTGAGAAATGTAAGATGCCACCTAATCTACAGCTAATTATACTATTCAGTAAAGCTAGGAGCTATTAGCAAACCCATTCCAATGGCGCCCCTATTAATATCTCACCCCTAGTAGTCTCTCCTTTGGTATTTTCTTTACTTTGCCCTATTTTTAATGTGTGAATCCATATTTTATTTTATAAATCGTGATTCCCCAAATTTTCACTTAATTTTCTTTCAACATTGATGCGAACTAGTTCAATTTAATAGACAACTATTGTGTGATCAGCTGACATTCCTTTTTGGATTCGACCCCGACACCTATCGGGTTTATTTGTTTTGACAATGACCATGCACATTCTTTCATAAAGAAGAGTGTATTTTGGACATTATTAGCTAGTCATGTTATTCATTAACTAACCTTGCAAGGTCATTGTTGTTGTTTAGAAGGTACTATTGCATCATGAGCTGACAAAGAAAAAGAAGAGCGGTCCCTAGCAAGGGGCTCAAGAGGCTCAGGAAGGGGGTTGCATCAAGCTCATTAGCTCAAAGGCACTCCCTGTTAGGAGGTTCGGAGATAAGGCTGTGGATGAAGATGGACTCAAGTAGTTTAATGCCCAAAAGAAAGTAAAGTATACTCCAGAGAATTGGATTGACAAGGGTCATATATCACTTGAGTTCCCTAGAATTCAGGACACCATCTGAGAGTTGGGATTGGGATATGTCTTTGCTGAGCAAGAGGAGTGAAAACTCACTTTGGTGAGGGAATTTTATACAAATGGGAACACCTCGTATGAAGAGAGCGCAGACATTAAGGTACGGGGACAAGTGGTCCAGTTCACTGCCAGGTCTTTTAATGCATTATTTGGCACGCTAGTGGTGGACATAGAGATGTACTTAATGATTCTAGAGAAGCCCCCATACCGTGACATTCGTTATACTTTTTATGGAAAGCATTCAGCTGCCCAGTGGGCAAGAGGTGAAAATGGCAGTCATTTGACACTCTCATACTCTTACTTGACTAAGGAGGCCAGAGTTTGGGTCAAGTTTGACTACGCGGTACTTCTCCCAGGACACACACCATGGAGATCACTCAAGAGAGAGTGGTACTGGTGTATATGTTGATGAAGGGACTTCAATTAACTTTGGCGTAGTGTTGAGGGACAACATGAGGCAATCCAGAGATAACCGCCAATTGAGGTACTATTAGGGAAGCCTGCCAACTCAGTTCTTATTGGAGGTTGGCATTGAAGAAAAAGAGGCAGACCTTCATCTACCCCTAGCAAGGCACTTGGCAGGTTAAATGATTGATGTCACAAAAGTCAAGGAGCCAACCAACTCATCAACACCATTCCTCACTCCAGCCGAGCGCAATGCTTGGGATGATAGTTGGAGAGGCCACATGTTTGGGATATTTGAGCTACAGATGAAGATTGGAGGTAGACCTGTGACTGCTGAGGAGATGGAAGCACTAGAGGAGCAGTATCCGATCACTGAGAGCACAATAATGATGTGTAAAGTGGGGTCGACATTTGAGGAGCCTTTGGATGAGGATGAGCCCACTTCTGACTAATGCCATTGATGATGATGATGATGCCACCACGGGAGACATGAAGGTTGATGATGCAAATGCAAAGGATGATGACGATGATTCGGAGTATAATCCTAATGATGAGGAATTTGCTTATAGGCCCAGGAAGTTTATTTCTCTCCCTACTTGATATGATATGTTTGTGCACTAGAGACAGTGCACTATTTAAGTGTGGGGTGGAAGAAATAGATTTCCTATTTATGCTATCTTTGCTAAATTTGTAGGGGGCTGTAGCATTAGTTTTCAATATTCTATGGTAGTGTCTTGGTCTGTGATTGATTAACCTGGGTTTGTAATAGCTAGTAATGTGGATGGCTGTGAACATGTACACTAATGCTGTGTGATGTGCTTGTTCATCTCTAGTTATTTTTATTTTGTTAATTGAGAGTCAAATTTTCTTTATGTTCATCATAGAGGTAGTGACCCTTATAGATGATGGATGGATGAAGACCGTCTTAAGGGAAAATTAGTCACACATATTTTTTATTTTTTAGGATGGACTAAAAAAACCACCACTTGTGTGCTCTTGACATTTCACTTAAAAGCTAAGTTAGAAGCAATTAAATAGTCATCATGAATGCATAAGAAGTAATAATTCCATGAGAGATATATAAGTTCTTTAACTTGACTCAAGAAAAAATTTAGGGTTTAATAATGAAAGATTAATTCAATTTGTTTGTGTGGTTATGCAACCATAGGAAACTAACTCAGATCGCGATGCCATGAGAGGTGAGCTTGAATTGTTGTATTTTATACATAGTGAACAATCTAGAACTTTCCTAAATGTGTATATGATAGCTATTTTCCAAAGAGGTAAGATGTGATTAAGGCGTTTATTTGAAAAGTCGTGGTTGTCCATTGTTGTTGTATCTTCCTGAACATTATGCCTAGTTAAGCCTGTTGAGCCAAAAACCTTAATTTTCTTCTTAGCCACAAAAGAAGCCTATTCCCTTTGTTGTGTGACCTCCAAAATTTTTGATCCAAAGATAGTCTGAGGCACTTTGAGATTTAAGAATGAAGGTTCTATAGAAGTAGAAAAGTTAAGGGAAAGGAAAGAAGAAAAAAATATGGATGGCAAGAGGAGATAATAGAAAAGGAGAACGCAACAACTAGTAGGAGGAGGTTCCTAGAACAAAAAAATATTTCTAGTACATCAAAAGACAATACTACTGAGAAGAAGGATGGAATAAAAAAGTTACACAAATTTAGAACAATTAGGAGGCTACTACAAAGAAGCAGAGCACTGATAACACCAAAGAGTGACTTTAGAAGTCCTTCCCACCTGAAAATCCATGGCCTACCAATACTTCAGATAATTTTGGGGAAAAGATGCAACAGGTAGATAGAGTGGAGGAAGTTGAAGAAACTGATCAAGAAGAAGAAAGAGAAGTGATAAAGGTAAATTCTCTATAGAAAGAGAAGGATCCAATTGGAATGGAAGAATCAGAAAAGAGCAGAGAAGGATATGAGGATACTGGGCACCCTCCTGACTCTTCTTCTCTGAATGATACAGGATCAGATTCCATCAGGGAACATGAAATGAGGAGATAAAAATGTTAATCAATCATTAGTGCTTGCAACATATGATAACTAGGAGGATAATGATTTCACGACACCAGAAATCATCAGCACATATCCACCAACACAAGAAGCAAGTCATCAGACAAAATTAACACTGGTAGTAAATCAAATAAATCAACAAGTTCTTATGTGCAAAGAAAAATCTCCCCTTAAGATCTACATGACATAGTATCCCATACTTTCATAGAAGATTTAAAGAAGAGTATAAGAGGAATTCAATTTGCTAGAGAAGAAATAGGGGAGGATGCAAACAACTTTATTTCAAAGCAGATTACTAGAGAAGTTGGTCTATCTCTTGAGTCACAATTCAATGGAAAGAACGTAAAAGAATTATTCCAAAGAGGGGTTCTAATAAACTAGTGTTAAATGACCAAGACCTTCTTTTGGAATGTTAGATCTGTTAACACCCAATAAGCTTTCCACAGGGTACATGTAGCGATCCTCTTGGAAGGATGCCATTTATAAAACTTAAACTAATCTAATAGATGCAATGTTTAGAGAGATTTATTTAAAACTTATTCATAATAATAAGTAGTAGCAATTAGGAGCATGCAAAAATGGGTATAAAAGTAAAATATTTTGTTACCATAAAATTTATAAAAAATTCTTTTTCTAAAAAAGAAATACAATGTAAGAGTATCAATATAATATGATAGCTCTTTTTAAAAATAACCAAATCAAGAATATAATGAAGTTAAAATTTTCATTGGACACTGCTCAAGGTTCATACTGCACATAAATTTTCAAACTTGCAAGTACCAAAGATAAACTAGTTTCCTCTTTCAACATAATTATAAAGGAAAAATGTGAATTGAGTACATTATAAGATTTGTGTTTGTACACCCTAAAACAACCAAACAAGTCATCAAATTTATACACAAACTTTGAAATTTTGCGCAGAACAAGTTATACAACTTGATGAGTTCAAATCTTCCAATCCATAGACCAAACAAACTTGCTAACTTTTCTCAGATAATTTTCTTAGCTTGTACAAGAAAATATATACCTTGAATATACAATCACATACCCATATCATGTTAAGTGATTTTATCATATTGAAATGAAACAAGATAGGTATCTAAAATGAATCTAATTAGTGAAAATCACATTAAGTTTTCAAAATAGAAAATTTGGACAAACAACTGTCCTGTATTGCGACTCAGTTTTAAAGAGGTAAACCACAAAACTAGACTTTGCGGTGTTCATGAAAATTGTAGGTCTAGGTCTTGGGATTATGGAGAATTCATATCAGCCCAATATGATCTCCTTAAATTGATTTATATTCAAAATACTAACAGTACTATATGAAAGATTTGTAAGGAAGAAAACTTGAGAAACACTTGTCTTGTAATTGGTCTCCTTTTTCATGTAAATAAAAGCTCATAACTCTTGGCATCCACATAAGAGTTGTAGATATATGAATTATCTTTCCATAACAACTTTATTCACTTAAAAAGAAGTTTTAAACAAGAAGGTATGCCAAAATTATTAACAGTTTCATAGTTCAAAAATGGATTTTGCAGACATACCTCAAAGGGAGTAGCTTGAGTTTCAACCTAGAAAATAAGTTTTGCTAGCTGATTTGGTGGGAGGATATGATGCGAAGATAATGTTTAAGTTTCTATGTCTTGAAGGGGCGAACATATAGAGAGGAGGTGCCAAATTTAGATCATAAAAGTGATATTGTTAGAGCATAAAGTGTATATTACTTTGTTAAAATTAAAAAAAAAATGGATGCCCAAATTTAAAAAGTGTGCCACCAAATACTAAAATCTCTCTCTAATTTATTAATTAAATTAAAGATAATAATAGTAAAAGTATTTATATAAATTCCCCAAGACACCCCGTTAAGAAATATTATCACAATTTAGAATTAGAAAATATTCAAATATCGCAAAATTCAAGTTTAGGAAGCATGGAGTAAAATTTATCGTTACATAAAGATATGGTCAATTAAAATTCAAATATTTGTTTAAAAGTTTTGGTGTATTAGAAATCTCTCCCCCTCAAATAAATTGCATCCCAAAATTTACTTTATTCCGAGAAAGAATATGGATATTGCAGTAGTATGTCCACCTCTTGCTCCCAGGTAGCTTCTTTGCCAAAATGATTTCTCTGAATATTTGGATAGGTTCCACTTCATATGTCAAGTCAGGATTGAGCCCAATGTATTCAATAGAAAGAACATGAGATAGATCTAATTGATATATTCTAAGCATAAAAACATAGAATACATTGTGTATCTTATCTAACTAAGATGGTGTCACGACCCGAGCATAGGTCCAGATCTAGACATGGAACCTAGAACCAAAAAATGACTGCAAGTCAATCCATGGCATAAACATGATAACTAAAGCTCAGCATAAATAATGCAGAAACTAAACTCTGATATAGCTGATGTCTGAACATTTAATACATCTGAATAACGGAACATGAAATATTGAATCCAAAGATGAATACATAACTATGTCTGATAAGCCTCTACATACTAACAAGTTGATGGGACAAGGCCCCAACTAGCTCACTAAAAGACTGAAACTGAAAGACGATAATCACAAGGCTAACTGAAGGTCCTCGATGGATGAGGACTCAACATTAAGACTGGATATTCTAAACTCTGAGAATTGGCTAGCAGCGGGACTGAGCTTGAACGTCTGAGCATATATCATGAAATGATACAACATAGAGTATGCGATCAGTACTTAAAATATATTGAATATGCAGGGAAAGTAAAACAGCTGAATAAGTAAAACTAAAACATGTATATCATAAATCATTACATCATAAGATTCTGAGAGTAAGGGTTACATGTTATTAACTAAAAGCATGATTAAACATTACTGAATACCATAACTAAATCGAACGACCCAAAGCTGAAACTAATAATCATAAGTAAAACTGAACATTTGGGTCAAAACTTGCTGACAATATGATATCATAAATGATGAACATGCATAGCTGATCTTGGGCAAAATTACGTGCCCAAGTGCTATTTTATAACTTAGTTCAGTCATGTTTGTCGATTTAATTAATTACATTCTTATGTGATTTTGAATATTCAAGTGCATATACTAACCAATATGATTAGCCCATTGTTTTGTAGGTGAAAAATGCGAGGAGGGGCTAATTATGATGATATATGGAAGAAAATGAAGCTCGGAAGAAGCTTGGAGGAAGATGGCATGAAATAGGCATGCAAGGCAACCTGCCACACAGCTAGCGTGCCATACCAGCTGACCTGCGTGAGAAGCACTGTGTCACGCCTATGTGTGTGTGCGCAAAAAGAGGCCATCCAGTGCACCTGCGTGTTGGCTTCGTGCCACGCTAGGCACTGCTGCGTGCCATCGTCCATGCCACACTGGGGTCGCGCAAGAGGAGGGTGGTGCCACGTCGGGCATCGCACATAGTCTGCACCCAGGATATGGAACTGTCGAGAATTCCAGTGGGCATGTGCGATTACTCCGTGTCACAGAGGCAAATTGGCATGAATAGCTCCGTGACACGGAGGCAGTCCATGGCCAGCCAAAAAGTGTAATTTTTTCATTTAGTATAAATTAAAACCTTAATAATTCATCACAAAATATCTTTGGGAAACTGTAATGAGCAAAGAGAGAAGTGAAGAACTCTGCCTAGGGTTCATTATTTTGCATTATCTTTTAACTATTCTTGTTAGTACTTTGCTTGAATTATGTTTTTGAGTATTCGTACTAACATGAGTGGCTAAAACCCTTCCTCTAGGGTTGAGGCTACATAATATGATTGTAATTGCATGAATTCTTCTTTGATTTGAGTGTTAGTTGTTGTTTTGTCTTCCATTCTCTATTATTTATGTTTTTATGCTTGATCACCATGAAAAAAATGCGTTAAGCTTAGGTAAAAGCTTGAAAGAGTAACCCTAGGCTAGAACATAAGAATGTAGGGAGCAAGTTCTTATTTTTAAGATTGGATTCGTGGTTAGAATAGAAATTATATCTAATTTTCCTTGCTTGGTTATTAAAATGGGATGAGCTAAACACCGACTTAGAATGTCACATCACCATTCGTAGAAGTAGTTGTGAAGCTAAGTCCAGTTAAATGATTAGAGGTACAAAAGTCCATAATCAAGGGCACAAACTCCGTAAACCACATTCATGTATTTAAATTGCTCACGAATTAGGACATCACATCCCCGCTCAATGATGTAGGTGTGAGACTAGTTTGTTGTGTTTAGAGGCTCGAAAGACCGTGAACATGTCATTTTAATTATGTGAGACAACAACTGAAGTATTCATGCTCTGACCATTGTGAATTGTAGTATTGCATGATTATTAGGCCTTAACTCTAGTTGGTTCTTATATCGTTTCTCGTGTATTTGGTGATCACCCCTAGACTTAATTAAAATTTTCCAAAATTTCTATAATCAACACTTGTGAAGGTTAATTTTAACACTTGAACTTGATAAATTGCTAAATCAGTCTTGTCACTATGGGTTCGACATTCGGCTTTAAAAAAGGGCCACTGTGTTACTTGTATGACTGCGTATGCTTGCGAGTGCGCTGGGCGCAAATAAGATTTTGGTGTCGTTGTTGGGGGCTAGTGAAGTTTAGTGAATTTTTCTATTTTTGTGTGATATTTAATTTCCTTAAGTGTTGAAAAACTTGGTCTTAGTCTTCTATATTGCAGGTGACAGGTTGTCCTTGCAGAGCTGGCAAGGAATAGAGTGCTGGTGGAACCATTGTTGGAATCTGAACGCCAGTTGCATTTTCTCAGGAGGGAAGCTCTAGAGCAAATGTTGAAAAGGTTGCAAGAGCAGTTGCAACAATATCCACCAATTCGACAAGCAGAGTTATTACCTAACCAAATGGCAGTTCGACCAGTTCACAAAGTGGCAATCCCACTAGTGACGAATGTGACCTCCAGTATCCGAAAACCGGAGCCCGGAAGGAACTTTGAGCTTAAACAGAACATGGTGCAATTGTTACATTCGAGTGGCCAGTTCACTGGGATGAATCATGAGGACCCGCAACAGCACTTACAGAACTTCTTGGAGATCAATGACACCTTGTCCCCACCGGAGTGTCAACTGATTATGTACGACACACACTCTTCCCATTTTCATTATTGGGAGAGGCTAAAAGGTGGTTGAAAGCTAAGCCACCGAACCAAAACTTCTTGGGACAACTTAGCAAAGAAGTTCCTCATCAGATTTTTCCCTTCAAGCAAGACTGCCAAACTCAGGAGTGAAATATTAAGCTTCAGGCAGAGGCTGGAGGAGAACTTGTATTTGGATAGGGAGAGATTCAAGTCATTATTGAGAGACTTCCCCCATCACCAACAGTCCAATGAAGTGTTAGCCCATACCATTGTGGAAGTCTAGACCCACACACCAAAATCTTACTAGACTCTGCATCGGGTGGTAAAGCATTGGAGAAGACTAATGATGAGTTGTACACTCTGTCAAACAGGATTGCTCAGGGAAATCCAGAGTGGCGCAGCGAATCATCGAGAGGGGCAGGTAATAGAGTAGCATGGCTGATAGAGGTGGATGGTGTCAATGCCTTGGCGGCACAACTAGCAACATTTCAACAACAGATGATGACTCAGTTCAATAAACTGAGTATGAACCAACCGCACGGACAGATGAATGCAATTCAGCAGGCTCCAAGTTGGTGTGAAATCTATGGCAATAATGGGCACAATGCAGAATCTTGCCAGGCCAATCCTGAATCGGTAAATTTTGTAGGGAATGTTCAGAGAAACAATCAGAATTATGGGAAATAAGAATTGGCAGAACCACCCAAATTTCTCTTAGGGTGGAAATCAGAGTCATAGTTACTAGCAACCTCAGCGGTAGCAGTATCAGCAGAAAAATAGGTAGAATGGTGGCCAGTTGAGCAATAGCAACATTGAGGAGATGTTGCAAAAAATTATGGCTACTCATACCCAATTGGCTGAGAATCAAACAAGGATGGCATCAGATTTGAAAAATCAGTAGTTGGCCAGCCACAATCTAAAGAAGCAGATGGGTCAAAGAACAGCTGCTCAGCACACCAAACCTTAGGGACGGTTACCCAGTGATGTAGATACTAACCCCCAATACGTCAATGCCATCAGTTTGAGAAGTGGCAGGCAATTAGCCGATGCACCACCAAAGGAAAAGAGAAATGAGGTACAACCGAAGCTGGTCAGAAAGGGACCACCTACTGACAAGAGTGATAATAAGAGTGTTGTGCAACAAAATACACAATCATCACTGCAGCCAACACAGAGACCACCACCACCATTCCCGCAAAGACTTAAGAAGAGAAAGGAGGAAAAATGCTTAAAAAAGTTCTTTGATATTTTCAAAGAACTTCACATAAAATTGCCCTTAATTGATGTTTTGTAGGGAATGCCCAAGTACGCTAAGTACTTGATAGATGTGTGGCCAACAAGGTCAGATTGGTGGATGTTCAAACTGTGGCACTAACAGAGGAGTGCAGCTACAGGGTAATGAGAAAGATGTCGAAAAAGCTCAAAGACCCAGGGAGTTTTACCCTCCCCATACAAATTGATAAAGCTAAAGTGATAAGAGCTCTATATGATTTAGGGGCAGTATTAAATCTAATGCCCCTATCTTTATTTAAAACCTTGGGATTGGGTCAACCGAGGCCAACAAGAGTGATGCTGCAGCTTGTAGACAAGTTTCAAGTGGCACCAGAGGGAATAATTGAGGACCTTCTCATCAAAGTGGGTAAGTTCATTAAACACACGGATTTCATCATACTTGATTTTAAAGTTGATGATAAGGTACCTCTGATCTTGGGGCGACAATTTTTGGCTACTAGTGGAGCAATTATAAATGTAAGAGCAGGGACCCCGAAAATGAGGTTTGATGATGAAGAAGAGCTCTTTCGAGTTTACCAAGAGATCAACCCACCCACACACTATAGAGACCTTCGTAAGGTCAGTATATTGTCAGAGGCTAAGTATGGGGTGGCAGATTTCTTAGGTCCACGACCGCAGGAGATGAGCACATTTCAGCCCAAATTTGATGGAGGGCATCAAGTAAAGAAGAAGTTGGAAGAAGAGAGGGATAGAATGGAGGCTGTTCCCTTGAAAATAAAAAGATTAAAAGATGGTTCTCAAAAGGGAACACTGGTTTGAGGATGTCCTGATAAGGATAGCCTACATTGTGCAGCGACGTAAAACGAGGAACTGCTTTAGAGTCAACCCAAGGGTACCAGAGATACAATGTTATTTTCCTTTTTGTTGTGATTTTGTTTATTTTCACTTGGTTGTTGTGGTGGTGAATTAAGCAAGGGGAAGTCTAAGTACCCTTATAAGATGAAGCTAAGGAGCATGAAAGAGGGTAAGTGTGGGGTTGATAACCCACTTTTGCGAAAACAAAAGAAAACATGTTGTTATCTAGGCCTAGAGGCCTCAGGGAGTATTTCTCACCCTTGTTGTATTCTAATTTGATGCTTTGGGGACATAGAACATTTTAAGTGTGGGGTGAGGGAAATTTCAAAATTTTGTGCTTAATGATTTCGGGTGGAGTTAGTGCTTGATATGGTAGTGGTTGATGAAATTTTTTGAGTTGAGCATAATTCACCCACCCGTTGAATCGATAAATAAAAAATTTTGGTATCTGTAGATAGCTGTTTTTAGTCATAGTTAGGGATTTTTCCCGCCGACGGATGGATGACGATCGTCTTGAGGGAAAATTAGTCAATAGGTTTTAATTTTTGAACCCTTAGCTAATTGATGGTTTGATATTCTTGTTATGTGCTATATATATAATTGTGAGATGCAAGTATTGGAAATTTTGAAGCATGTGAGCAAATGTATAACTTCGTTTAAGACACCTAGGCTCTTGAATGTGACTTGATGTGCTTAAAGATGAATTTTGCATTCTTGTGATTAGCTGATTTAAGAGTCTATTGAGTGTGTCTTGAATTAAGCATGTGTTGTGAGTATAAGGTTGTTGAATATTCCATGCTATTGTGTAGTGTCTAGAACTTTCCTGGTGTGTATAAAGAACGAAATGAGGGATGTAGATTATAGGAGATGATTTAGGCATTTCTTTGAATGAGCCTAATTTTTGTCCCCCGCTTTACCTACCTTGAATGTCTGATCCTAGTTAGCCCCATTGAGCATTTAGCCTATTCTTTGCTAGCCTAAAAATGATTTTAATCCTTTCTTTTCATTAGCCTTGAATTTGATCCAAAACTCCTAAGCGCATAAGTGAAAATTCAAAAGAAGTTAAGGAGTGAGAAGTTGGAATGAGAAAAAAAATAGTGGTTGTGGGAGTTAAAGTAAAGACTAGAGGTACACTTGTTGTAAAAAATTGAATAAGAGTCAGTACGGAGTAAAGGAAGAAAAGAGCTAAAAAAGAAAATTAAAGAAAATTGCTCAAGTACTCCTTACTAGCAGTTTGAGTATGCCTAATGAAATGGGGAAACAAAAGAGGACAATGGGAGAGAAAAGAATAAAGGTGAAGTAAGAGGATTGAAATTCCTAAGGAAAGTGTGATGTATTAAAAATGCTTAAGGAAGATAGTTGTTCGGTTGTTTGTTGGGTATAAAACTACACACAAGTGCACGTGGTCGAACAAGTAGTAAAGTGGCTTAAGTAAGCCAAGTATCGATCCCACAGGGACTGGGATAAAGTGCAATCTGCTCAAGTGTACTATATTTCAATTCTAAAAATGCAGACAACAGTGTAACCAAGAGTTTGATATTTTTGATTTCTAATAATTATGCTAAGTCTAAAACAATTATCTAGTGTGAGTCTGACTATGAATGTGAGCATGCTGAAGTTAAACGAACATTTTATGAAATTAATTGTCGATATAATTTGGTTAGGTTTTTCCTTAGGTTGCTAGTCAAGAATTATTGCCAAGGGATTAAAACTCTCGTATTTAACCCCACTTAAGAATCATGAACCATCCACCTACATTTCTGTGATTAAATGCAATTCATGTTCTAGCCATACAAAATCGATTCCTAAATTGACTAATACGTCTTTCAAGTATATTTCTATCCTGAAGGTAAATCAATTCTCAATTTTCCCAAACTAAGAAAGGATCATATCCTATTAATTCAAAACTTTCCAATTTCTTGCTCTCTCGAGTGAAACCGGACTTTTTAGATATACATTAACGTAGGCCACACATTAATGCAGTAAGAACAAGAATCAATAGAACAACCATGGAAGAAAAGATGAAAAACCAAAGAATGAATAATCACATTTCATTACAAGTGTTCTTAACCTCAGCAAGAAGATGAATTAGCCACTCATTTGTGGATTAAACATCGTTAAATGAGTGTAAAACATACAAGCAATTGAATACAAGAAGGAAAGAGAGAAAAACCCTGATAATTTCGTCCCCTCAACTTCCTGTAACCCACGTTCTTGCTCCACCAAGTCAGAATATTGAAAAATGAACCTAAGTGTTCTATTTATACTAGTGGGAATTTTTCCCGGAATAACAAGCAACGTGTCACGGAGTGCATCGCGGAGCACTGCCTCCGTGACACGCCACCGATGCGGACCCTCACTGGAAACTGGGGGTCCAGGGAATAAGGCCCAACGTGGCACGTCGTGCAACGCGAAACCAGGCCCCCGTGCCACGGACCCATCGCGAACCCTCACTGGAAATAGGCTAAAAATTCCCTCTCTAGGCAGAAGGCCTCCGCGATGGCAGCGTGACACGGCTCCATCGCGGAGCCCCTTTATTTTGTGCTTTCCAATGCCTTGTCCCTTGCTCACATCCGAGTCCAACCCCGATATCTTCCAACATGCATTTTAGCTTCCCGAAATTACATTTTTCCTGCAAAACAATGCTAATCATGTTGGTTAGTATAAATTCACATTTTATTACCCATTACATGAGAATGTATAAACATTGATAGATAAACAAGGCTAAAATGACACCTTTGAGTATCACTTGGGCATATAAATTTGCCCAAGATCACTTACCCCACACTTAAATCCTTGTTCGTCCTTGAACAACAATCTTACACCTCATGCAATTTACATCCCACCCTCGCTACTTTGGTTCGACAATTTAGGTTATGGTCATACCAATTATTCAGTACAACAAATCATCAAGAAAACATGCATGGTCCTATCAATGCAATAACCTTCAATACATCAAGACCTCCTAGACTTAAGAATCGACTCTCGATATTGGCAAACTCATGCAAATCAGCTGATCAAGACATCCGACACAAAAATTAATCTCTCATCAAGCATGTGCCCTCACAACACAAGAGAATTTTCCCCTTTTTGATCATATGAACTCACAAAATTTCAAGCAGGGGCATATAAACACAATTTCGCTCTCTCTCCCTAAAGAATTCACATGCATCATGTCATGACCCATAAGCTTGCCTTTAGTGTACTACTCCACTAATATAAAGAAGTGTGATGTAAGATCACGTAGGACTTTAACGGGTTGTAACGGAAGCTACGGTACTAGCAAATATTGGGCTAGCCCATAATAGCCACTAGCATCCTTAAGCGCCTTTTCAACACATCCCATCAACTCATGGACATTGTTTCTTTCTTCATCCTCCCATTCTTGAAGTTTTTCTTTAGTTTGACCCATCTTATTAAGCACACTTGACACCACAACAAAGATTATTCATACACCTTCATTATAGTTTATTTATAACAAGTGCACCTTCAACCTTTTCTTTCCTTCCATCTCTCTGCTTTTCTTTTCTTTTCACCATTCTCACTTTTTTGACAATTTGGGAAAATTATTTTCTCTTCTTAAGCGCTTAAGAGCTTTGGATCGACTTTACGGCTAATGAAAAGAAGGGATTAAGCTCGGTTTACACTTTTTGACAAAAGAAAAAAAATAATAGGCTAAAGGCTCAACGGGCTGAATAGGGTACACAATCAAGGTGGGTACGAAAATGAAAAATAGAAACTTTCGGTTAAAAACAAAGAAATACCTACATCCTTTCCTACAATACACCTCCTTCATTTCGTTTTGTACACACACCAGGCAAGTTCTAGACACTTCACAATGGCATGGAATAACAAAACCTCACTTCACACTTATTGCACATGCTCAATTCAAGATGTATTCACAGACTCTTCAATCAGCTAATTACAGGAATTCAAACATTAAGCCTAAATCACACTGAATCGAACTCTATGGCCTAAGTATCTCAACATATTTACAAAGTTGCATGCTTTCATATGAATCACCTTTGCATTTCAAATATCACGTACAACACGCAACCATAATTCCGCAACCATAAAGCAACTACAGGTTTTGGGATGCAACCCACAAAAGAAAAACAAGTGAAAGATAATTGAAAAATCTACTCCTAACGACTACATTTCCCTTAAGACGGTCGTCATCCATCCATCATAGGGAACGGTCACTAACTAGGACTTCGGTTCAATGGGACCATTCTCGGTAAAAGAACCGAAAACAAACTCCGAGAAACCCAAGAAGTGAAAAAATATTTTAAAAATATCGATCATTTAGATAACAAAAATATGTACAAAATCAGCTAGCAACATTCAGCAACACACCACAGTTTCACATATATTTACAATACAGAACAACAACTTACAATCACAAATCACAGGGTCACAAAAATATGTACAAAATCAGCTAGCAACATTCAGCAACATACCACAGTTTCACATATATTTACAATACAGAACAACAACTTACAATCACAAATTACAGGGTCAGAAAATTTTGTTCACAAACACAACAACAGATTAGGACATACATAACAGCACAACCAGCACCTAGCTACTCCCACCCCACACTTATCTCGAACACTGTCCCCAGTGTTCACAAAAAATTAAAATAACACAAAAATTTGGTGGTGGAACTCCCTGATCAATCAAAGTACTCCACTTCTTCATCAGGTGCTGCTGCTTCATCTCCCATGTCTTAATCACCCCCATCGTCATCATCGGACTCCACATCGGAGTCCTCCCGACCTGTCTCATCGATCGTGGGGACATCATCATCCATGGGCTCTACAAATGCTGGTCCCACTCGGCATAGAGCCCTGGCATTTTTTCCAAAAGGGTAGTCTAGCTCGAGCTGCCATAGCTCCTCCTCTGTTGCCGGCCTCCCGCCTATCCTCAGCTGGAGCATCTGCATCCCGTACATGCGAGCCATGTACTAATCATCACGAGCATGTCGCTCGCCTAGTGTAAGCACTGGCCATGGGTGGTGTCGGGAGCCTTAGTTTTAGTGACATCTAAGGCCCGCCGCTCCATCTGCGGGACATAATCAAGGGCCTCTTCCTCAACATCTAGGCCCCTCAGGAATGTGGTGAGTAGCCCACCAAATCCGTACCTGTGCCCCTGATGCAACCGGGCTCTCTTCATGGCGGAGATAATCACCACCCCCACGTTGATCTCCAGCCCTTTCATCAGGGCGTACACTAGGCATACACGATTCCGGGTTACATACGTCATATGTACCCCCGAGATTAGGCATGAACAGACGATCTTTAGCCATATTCTGGGTTCCCTGTTCATCTGTGAATAGGGCAAAGTCTGATGGTAGCCCCTCTCCTTATGTCTGCTCCATCTAGATGTCGATCGGGTCCCACACAAGGTGCGTCTGATGTCCGCATACGGTGGAGTGATGTTCAGCTATCGAAGCACGTGGGCTTCTGTGTCCCGCGCCCCTATGATAGCATTGAGGTGGTGGGGCTCAAAGGTGACTATTTGCCGTCTGATTTTTATGGTGTGACTTCTGAGCGTCGGGTTACAGTTGGCATAGAATTCCCAAATCAGGTGCAGGTTGCATTCCTTGGGCTCTTCAAAGATGAAATTGAGCCCGGCTGCCTCGATTCGGTGTACAATCCTAGGGAACTCTTGTGCCAACGGTTCCCGAGCTATGTGTTCCTCGGGGAAGTACTTGCTCTCCTTGTGCTTGGCATACCACTTCTTCCCCTCTTCTGTCACCCACCTGGTTCCATATTGGCAGCGTTGGCCGCATGGAACCGCTGGTGCTACTGGGACTGATGTGCCCAGTCTGATTAGCTTTCTTCCGGCGCCAGATGTTGATGCATCTTTCCCTTTTTCTTGTCTGCTTGCCATTTTACCTGTCAACCCAAGTAGACAAGATCAATGTTAAGCCAATGAATATTAACTTCGACTAAGGTCGGGTTAAGCTAGGCTACCCACACTTAGTCCTTAGCCAAAATTACAACATTCCGGCAAGATCAAGCTTATTTACATAAATAAACAACCAACTATACAAACATGCTTAGTGCATACGAATAATTCGACGGTATATATTCTATGTACTACTCAGACTTTGTACAACTAACCACAATCATTACCCTCGATAACATTTTATTCCATCGCACTTAGCAAGGAAAAACAAAGAAACGAAAACAACAAGAATTTATCTACACGAACCTATACAACTCACCCAATTCTTGCAAATTTCACTATTCCCCTAACCCGAGAATCCGTCGGTCTTTTAACATCATAACAATTAGCACATCGACTCATTTCACTCAACATGTATAACCCGGCCTGAATTTCACAAGTTCACTACATTTTTACACTTCAAATTCAAAAACAAGCCCTAGATATGATTGTACCAACAAAATTCGATTAAATTATGCAATTAACGAGTTTAAGCAATCACCATGATACTCCGAACATCCATCAATACTAATTCAATTGAATTCACGCTTAATTTCTACTTAGGGGAAACTTAGTTCACATCACATGCTCAATATCGAAGAAAATCGATAAGAAATGAGATGGAATTGAAGAACATACCTTGAAATTGAAGAATTGAAGAAAACTCAATGAATTTCTTGGCCTATTCCGTGTCACATTGAAGGGGGAGGGGTTTTAGGGAGTTTGGTCGTGAAGTGTGTGAGAAATAAAGAAAATTGAGGGGGATTCGGGGTTTAAAAATGGAAAAATCACTTGGGTCACCCGGCGACCCGGTGTGACCCGTCGCGATATACACAGCAACGTGTCACGAAGGGCATCGCGGAGCACTGCCTCCATGACACGGAGCTGTCGCGAGGGCGTTCTAGAATTTTTTTAAAATTTCGGAGTTATACCTCAACGTGTTATGGAGGGTAACACGGAGGCCCTCCTCCGTGACACGGAGCTATCGCCCTAGCTCATTGTTTTACCATTTTTTATTGATTTTCATACCTCGAATTTTCCTTTGCGATTCCTTGCCTAATTTCCCTCCGTTCGACTTAAAATTCATTCTACTACAAGAAATTGGTTAGAATTATAGGTTTCAATCTAAATAAAAATAAAAACAAAAATAAAAACTAAAAATTTTGTTGTTAATTAAGAAAAAGAAAAAGAAAAATCTATTCACAATTTACAAAGAAAAATTTTCACGGGTTGCCTCCCGTGCAGCACCTGGTTTACCGTCGCAGCTCGACGTCATTCAGCTCAGTTGTCCTCTAGGGTGATGGACGATTTCTCTCGACCACCGTCCTCCCCCTAGTAGTGCTTACACCGTTTCGGTGGTTTTCCCAATAACTCTCGTGAATCCTTACTCTGCTCATCATTGACTTGATCAATCACATTGATCACCGAGAGTTCTTCGTACACAGTTGGGAGCTTGGGTGATTTGTACACATCGAACACTTCCACCTTGTCGTGTGCTCGCATTGTTAGCTGCCCCGCAGCTACATCAATCAGCGCTTTCCCGGTCGCCAAGAAAGGACGTCCAAAAATAAATGGGACTTCCACATCTGATTCAAAATCCAGCACGATGAAATCTACAGGGAAGATCAGGGAGCCCAGTTGCACCAGAACGTCCTCCACAATGCCATCAGGTCTGGCTAAGGACCGATCTGCCAATTGCAAGATCACTGTTGTGGGTCTAGGACTCCCTAGACCCAGCCTTTTGAATACCGATGACGGCATCAAATTAATGCTTGCTCCCAAATCACACAATCCATGAGCTCGGATACTCTTCCCAATAGTAATCTGTATAGTAAAGCTCCCAGGGTCTTTGAGCTTTGTGGGTAGTCGATTTTGTATCCGGGAAGTGCACTCCTCCGTGAGAGCCACCGTAGCATACTCAGTCAACCGACTTTTGTTTGCCACAATGTCCTTTATATACTTGGCATATTTCGGCACTCCCTGCAAAACATCAACAAGAGGTAAGTTAATATGTACCTGTTTCAGCACCTCCATGAATTTCTTGAAACACGCCTCCTCCTTGTGTTTCTTTAATCGTTGAGGGAACGGGGGTGGTGGTCTTTCTGATTCCGCTTCCTTAGTCTTCCCCCTCTCATCACTTTGCTCCCTCTCGACTTCTGCTGCTCCCGATTGTTGAGGTGGTCTTTCTGGTTCCACCTCTTTCAGCTGCAAACCACTCCTTGTGGTCACCGCATTCACCTGCTTGGGGTTGGGATCTGTGTCGCTCGGAAGTCCTCCTCTAGGTCTAGTGTTTTGGGCTCCAGCAAATTGCCCAAATTGATATTCAAGTGCCTTGGTAGTTAACTGGTTGTTTTTCACCTCAGCTGCCAATTTCACATAGTTAGCCTGTAATTGAGCTTGATTCGCTATCATAGTCTTGAACATCTCCTCAATACCGGGTGATGGTGGTGGAGGAGGTGCATTGTTGTTTCTGAATTGTGCTTGATAATTCTGCTGCCCTCCTTGGTTCCTTTGCATACCCTGACTCGAACTCTGCCCCTTATGGTTGTTGCTACCCCAGGAGAAATTTGGGTGATTCCTCCAATTGGAATTGTAGCTGTTGCCATACTGTTGGTGGTTGTTCCTTTGTACATTTCCCACAAAGTTCACCGAGTCAGGATTTTCTCCACAACACTCAGCTGAGTGCTCACTGCTTCCGCACACTTCACACCAAATCTGTTGCACTGCATTAACTGGGGCTTGAGGCTTGTTCATTGTCATGTTACTGAAGTGGGTGTTGAGTTGATTCTGTAAAGCAGCTATCTGTGCAGCAATAGCTGTAAACCCATCCACTTCTAGAACTCCTGCTGCTTTCCTTGTCCCTCCTCTTGATGAATCGGCATTCCATTCCGGATTGCCCTGCGAAATACGGTTCAATAAGGTATACAGCTCCTCATAAGTTTTCTCAAGCGCTTGTCCCCCAGCTACTGAGTCTAGCAATATTTTTGTATGGGGTTCCAAACCCTCTATAAAAGTGTGCACCAACACATCATTGGACCGATGATGATGAGGACAATCCCGCAACATGGACTTGAATCTCTCCCAAGCCTGATATAGATTCTCTCCCTCTCTCTGTTTGAAACTTAGAATTTGACTTCTAAGTCTTGCTGTTTTACCAGAGGGAAAAAATCGTATCAAGAACTTCCTTGCAAGATCATCCCACGTAGAAATAGAATTAGGTGGCTCAGCTTTCAACCACCTCTTGGCTTCTCCCAATAGTGAAAATATGAACAATGTAAGCCGGACGTAATCTGATGACACTCCAGCAGGGATATAAGTGTCACTTATCTCCAAAAAGTTTTGGAGATGCTGCTGTGGATCTTCATGAGGGAGACCTGTAAACTGCCCACTCGTGTGCAGCAATTGCACCATGTTCTGCTTAAGTTCGAACCTCCCTCCTGGCTCAGGTTTGCGGATGCTAGATGTGACATTATTAGCATGTGGGATTGCCACCTCGCGAACCGGCCGAGCTGCTACTTCTTCGGCACTAACATTGCCCGTACTACCGGTGGATTCTGTTGTTGCTCCATGATTGTCTTTCTGAGCAACTGCAGCTTTCTTTCTAGAGCTTCTCTCCGCTTACGATGAAATAATCTTTCTGGCTCCAAATACAAGTCCACCAGCTCCTTGTCTCTTGCTAGTGTTCAACAGAGATTAAATCTGCAAAATACAGGCTAACACCAAGTTGTCAACACTAAGAAAATAAAAATATAGTAGATTAACACTTAAGACAAATTCACCAATTGCCAAGTCCCCGGCAACGGCGCCAAAAACTTGTTCAGTTGTTTGTTGGGTATAAAACTACACGCAAGTGCACGTGGTCGAACAAGTAGTAAAGTGGCTTAAGTAAGCCAAGTATCGATCCCACAGGGACTGGGATAAAGTGCAATCTTCTCAAGTGTACTATATTTCAATTCTAAAAATGCAGACAACAGTGTAACCAAGAGTTTGATATTTTTGATTTCTAATAATTATGCTAAGTCTAAAACAATTATCTAATGTGAGTCTGACTATGAATGTGAGCATGCTGAAGTTAAACACACATGTAATGAAATTAATTGTCGATATAATTTGGTTAGATTTTTCCTTCCGTTGATAGTCAAGAATTATTGCCAAGGGATTAAAACTCTCGTATTTAACCCCACTTAAGAATCATGAACCATCCACCTATATTTCTGTGATTAAATGCAATTCATGTTCTAGCCATACAAAACCGATTCCTAAATTGACTAATACGACTTTCAGGTATATTTCTATCCTGAAGGTAAATCAATTCTCAATTTTCCCAAACTAAGAAAGGATCATATCCTATTAATTCACAACTTTCCAATTTCTTGCTCTCTCGAGTGAAACCGGACTTTTTAGATATACATTAACGTAGGCCACACATTAATGCAGTAAGAACAAGAATCAATAGAACAACCATGGAAGAAAAGATGAAAAACCAAAGAATGAATAATCACATTTCATTACAAGTGTTCTTAACCTCATCAAGAAGATGAATTAGCCACTCATTTGTGGATTAAACATCGTTAAATGAGTGTTAAACATACAAGCAATTGAATACAAGAAGAAGGAAAGAGAGAAAAACCCTGATAATTTCGTCCCCTCAACTTCCTGCAACCCACGTTCTTGCTCCACCAAGTCAGAATATTGAAAAATTAACCTAAGTGTTCTATTTATACTAGTGGGAATTTTTCCCGGAATAACAAGCAACGTGTCACGGAGTGCATCGCGGAGCACTGCCTCCGTGACACGCCACCGACGCTGACCCTCACTGGAAACTGGGGGTCCAGGGAATAAGGCCCAACGTGGCACGGCGTGCAACGCGGAGCCAGGCCACCGTGCCACGGACCCATCGCGAACCCTCACTGGAAATAGGCTAAAAATTCCCTCTCCAGGCAGAAGGCCTCCGCGATGGCAGCGTGACACGACTCCTTCGCGGAGCCCCTTTATTTTGTGCTTTCCAATGCCTTGTCCCTTGCTCACATCCGAGTCCAACCCCGATATCTTCCAACATGCATTTTAGCTTCCCGAAATTACATTTTTCCTGCAAAACAATGCTAATCATGTTGGTTAGTATAAATTCACATTTTATTACCAATTACATGAGAATGTATAAACATTGATAGATAACAAGGCTAAAATGACACCTTTGAGTATCACTTGGGCATATAAATTTGCCCAAGATCAATAGTCACTATTACTGTCCAGAATAGTACTACCCGCCCTTAGCTTACATTACAACCCACGAAGTCCTACTTGATCTTACTTTCGAACATTCCTAACATAGTGGAGTAAAACACTAAAGGCAAGCTTATGTGTTAATACATGTTGCATGTGAATTATTTGTGAGAGTGAGCTTAGTTCTTATTCATATATCCATGCATGTTATGATTTGAAAACATATGAGCAAAAATGGGTAACTCTCTTGTTGTGAGGGTAAATGTTTGATGAAGGATAAAATTCATGTCGGTTTCTTGATTGGTTAATTTGCATGAGTTTATTGAGATTCAGAGTTGATTGTTGAGGCTAGGAAGTCTGTACATAGTTATATTTGATTTTAAGGGTTAAATCTTGCATGCTCTATTTTTAACTTTCCATTTAAAACAAGTAGCCTTAGATTGAATTTTCTTGCTTCAATTAGCTATGTGTGAGTCTTCATGTGCATGAGATGTAAAAGAGTTGTTCGAGGATGAACAAGGCTTTAAGTGTGGGGTAGTGATCTTAGGCATAATTACGTGCCCAAATGCTATTTTAGAACTTAGTTTAGTCGTGTTTGTCGATTTAATTAATTACATTCTTATGTGAGTTTGAATATTCAAGTGCATATACTAACCAATATGATTATCCTATTGTTTTGTAGCTGAAAAATGCGAGGAGGGGCTAATTATGATGATATATGGGAGAAAATGAAACTCAGAAGAAGTTTGGAGGAAGATGGCATGAAATAGGCATGAAAGGAAACCTGCCGCATAGCCAGCGTGCTACACCGGCTGACTTGCGCGACAAGCGACTTGTCATGCCTATGCGTGCATGCGCAAGAAGAGGCCATCCAGTGCGCCTATGCAATGACACCGTGCCACGCTAGGCACTTCTGCGTGCCAGCTTCCATGCCACACTAGCGTCCCATGCGAGGAGGGCCATGCCACGCCTAGCATCTCGCACAGCCTGCGCCCAGGACATGCAACTGCCAAGAATTCCAGTGGGAATACACATTTGCTTCGTCTCACAGAGGCAAACTGGCGCGACCAGCTCTTTGACACGGAGGCAGTCCATGAACAGCCAAAAAGTGCAATTTTTTCATTTAGTATAAATTAGAACCTTAGCTCCTAAAATCATTAATCATAAAATATCTTTGGGAAACCGTAAGGGAGCGAAGGGATAAGTGAAGAACTCTACCTAGGGGTCATTATTTTGCATTCTCTTATAACTATTCTTGTAAGTACTTTTCTTGAATTATGTTTTTGAGTATTTGTATAAACATGAGTGGCTAAAACCCTTCCTGTAGGGTTGAGGCTAAGTAATATGATTATAATTGCATGAATTCTTCTTTGGTTTGAGTTTTAGTTGTTGTTTTATCTTCCATTCTCTACTATTTATGTTTTTATGCTTGATCACCATGAAAAAAAACGCGTTAAGATTAGATAAAAGCTTGAAAGAGTAACCCTAGGCTAGAACATAAGAATGTAGGGAGCAAGTTCTTATTTTTACGATAAGATTCGCAGTTAGGATAGAAATTATACCTAATCTGCCTTGCTTGGTTATTAAAACGGGATGAGCTAGACACCGACTTAGAATTGTCACATCACCACTTGTAGAAGTAGTTGTGAAGCTAAATCCAAATAAATGATTAAACCGAAACTCCATAATTAAGGGCACAAACTCCATGAACCACATCCATATATTTAAATTGCTCACGAATTAGGACGTCACACCCCTGATCAACGATGTAGGGGTGTGACTAGTTTGCCATGTTTAGAGGCTCGAAAGACTATGAACATAGCATTTTAATTATTTGAGACAACAACTGAAGTATTCATACCTGAGCCATTGTGAATTGTAGCATTGCATGATTATTATGCCTTAACTCTAGTTCTCGTCATATAGTCGACATTACATACGATAAAGCTCACATGGTCTTGACTATTACACTCAAGAGGGCAGAGCAATCCAAAGCCTTGCCAGGACTAGGGGCACTACCATGATATCGATATCAAGCTAAAGGCCCCTTAGGGGTAGGGGAAGTTCACAAGGGAGGTCCCAAGGAATCTGAATATACCAACATTGTCACGTAGTTCTGAGGCTCGGGGTTGTCTAAACCCTTAGCCTACTCGGTGCTAGGCACTACTCCCAAAAACATGCATATGCTCTCCATCATTTTTCAATGAAGCTAAACCATCATCTTTTGACAAAGCTGATCATAACAATATATACATAGTCCGAAAACTGAACATGAGGAGCCTTGGCTCAAAACATACCACAAGCTGAAAAGTGGGAGTCTAGACTCCAAAAAGCATGCGGTAAGCTAATATCATAAGATTTAGTCAAATCATGAAGTCGTACTTAGATCATGTGGGCTTGCCCAAACTTTATCATGTTTGAAATAGACTTGATAGTCAAAATCATGGATATATACGTGGATATATAATTCATAAACATTCTTAAATATAGGAAATCTCACTATGCTTGGAAGAATAAATCATAAATTCAACCTTTCATGAAACTAGCATAATTGGGCATCATACTCTTTAAACTTGAAATCATAAATTTTAATCAAAACAATTTTAAAACTTGCCCATAATCTCAAAGCATCATTTAATATATGAAAGGAATTGACCCATAAGCAAATCAAGGAGAATCTCATAAATTTTTGGGTTGAACCACATAAGATCATATAATTGACTTTAATACTTTAATTCATGAACATGGAGGAAAATTGGGGCATGAGAGTGAAGAGAGACTTTCATTCATAACCCTACATACATGGGTAATCTGGTTTCACACTCTTCCTTGAAAGCGCAAAGGAATTGAAGAAGTATTTGAAGAGTTCTAGACTTGATCTCCTTAAGAATTCTCTAGTCTTGCATGCATGGGGAGGGAATATGTTAGAATAGATTAAAACCCTCTTAAAACCTCTTAATTAAGTTTAAAACGACGTAGTTTAAGTCTTAGGAGCTTAGGAATTATGAAATTTTCCTAATTAAAGTGTAGGAAAAATTACACACTGCCAGGTGCCATGGCTCATCCTATGGATGATACCTCGATCCTTCGGGTTGTAGTTTCCTTCCGTCACAAATATTGCTCAACTTTGTGTTTTGAAGTTCCCACGGACCACACAATGACTCGTACCATCTTCCAATGAGTCATTGGATCCTTTCATTATCACGACTAGGAAAAATTCTTTGCTCCATCCTATGTGTGGAAGTAACAACTTATTGTTTCTTTCAACAGGTCGTACCTTGACCCGTACCATCTGGCTTTGCCATCTTAGATCCCAACCAATAGGCCTTACCATGATCCATGGTTCCTCACCATAGGTCGTACCATGACTCATACCTTTCCTCCTGACAATCCAGAGCCAAACAACGACTCTGCCCTATGACTCATACCATCATTCCCGAGTCATTATTGGACTCATTATTACCAATTTATCCACAACAACTGCTGACCACGAGTGATCCTACGGTCTGTTGGTCCTTTCTACGACTCATACCACGAGTCCTGCCGAGTTAAAATTTTAGATTTTTCAGCTGATCACATTCCAAATCTCGAGTCTAGTCTTAGGCACTTTCGGGGTATTACAGATGACACAACTAGATTATATGCAATGTCATGACCCAAGTTAGAACCCCCGATCGATACACGGAACCTAGAACTACGAATGGCTCTAAGCTAACTCATAGTACATACATAGCATAACATAATAACATAATCAAATGGAAAAACAACATGAATCATGCATAAATGGAATACTGAATACTATAGAACATAAATAAAGCGAATAAATCACAACGCTGAATCTCATAGCTGATCATACTAGTTTATGTCTGAAAAAGCCTCTACTAACTGATGAGATACTGGGACAAGCCCCCAACTATCTCCAAGTTTGAAATTGAACTAACATAAAAAATCTACATAGATAGATATCCTAAGAAAATGAGGGCTCACCTAAAGTAGGGGCTGAATTGGACTAAAAAGGAAGCTAGCTATCGACGAGATTGAGCTGGATCACCCAAATCTCATGAAACAATATAGCATAGAGTATGCCGTCAGTACTTGGAATGTACTGAGTATGTAAGGTAAATAAAATATGCTTAGTAAAATGTTAGTTGAAATCATGCATAAAAATCAAAAGGATCATGAGAGTAAGGACTGCATGCTGAAAGCTGTACCTGAAATATACATAATCATAAGCTAGTTATCATAACTGAACATGAAGAACAAAGTTTTAAAAATAGTAATCATATGACTTGTTATAGCTGAAAACGTAAGCAGAAGCTCACAAACTAATCTTTGAGTTAAATATGTTGTAAAACATAATATCATAAGTCATGAATATGAGTAACTAAAATCACGAGGAACAATGGGAGACTCATCATAACTGACACCATCACGATAGAGCTTACGTGATGACCAACTATCACATTCAAGTGGGCAGAGCTATCAAAAATCTTGCTAGGGAAAAGGACGCTTTACCAGGATATCAATATCAATCTAGCCTCTTAAGACCCAGGAAAACTCTCTTGAGAGGTCCTAAACATATATACATACCAACGTTGGCATGTAGTTCTATGACCTGGGACCCTCGAGACCCCAAGCCTACTCGGTGCTAGACACTACTTACAAAAACATGCATAGTGCTCACATCATTTTTCAATGAAGCTGAAATCATAATCTCATACATAACTTTGAATCTTAACATTGGGAGTTTTGGCTCCAAACATATAAGCTGTATTAGGAGTCTTGAATCCAAATCATATGATGAGTTGATCTTGTTAGCCTTGGCTAAATCATAAAAACATACTTAACTTGGATGGGCTTACCCCAAATCATAAAATCATGCTTACTTGAAATAGGCCTTATAAATCATAATCATGTAATCATATGTTGAGAGGTCATAAACATTCATGCATACTAGATATCTCATCATACTAGAAATCCTGGACCATAACCTTGAATTTCATAAAAACTTGCATATATGGAATACATTTCTAATAACTTGAGATCATAAATTTATAATCAAATTGAGGATAAAATCTTCCCATTAGGCATAAAACATACTTTAAAACATGAGGGGATTAGACCCTTAGACATAACATAGGTAGTTTAATAGAATTGGGTTAAAACTCTAGGAATCAATACACTTGATTAAGAACTTGAATTCATGAATTTAAGAAGAATCTTGGGCATGAGGGTGGAAGAGATCCCCAATTCATAGCCCTACATACCCGGGTAAACTAATTTCAAAACTAGCCTTGAAAGCCCAAGAGAATTGGGGAGAATTCTAGCTTGATCTTGAGAGGGAATCTCAATACATTGCATGCATGGGAGTCTAATGACTTAGGATAGGCTAAACCCTCTTAAAAAACTCCTTTCAGGGTTTAAATCGATTTCATTAGGAAGTTAGGAGCTCAAGAATTTATGAAACTGCCTCCAGAAATTCACATAAAAAAATTGTCTACCGGCTCCAATGACCACTCCAACGGCTTGTCGTAGGATACGATGGGTCATTGAATCGTCTTTTATATCTAAAGAAATTTTGGTACTCTGCTAAAGTTCTGACCAATGATCGATCATGGCGGGTCATTGTACGAAACAATGACTTATCGCTCCATCCGTTGCTTTCAAGGGAAATCATGTTTCTCATCTAGTTCTCCAACCTATGACCAGATAGTCGTTACTTTAATAAACGATTCTTCATATCCGCTCATTATCACCTCGGTCACCCGATTATAGGTTTTGAAGTCCCTCCAATAAACCATTACCATGGGTCGTTACTCACCACCATGGATCGTTGCACCCTTCATTGTCACTGACTCAAATCTGGGTCTTTTTTGAACTTCAATCAATGACTACCCAGGACGACCCGTTTGATCCAATGAGTCGTTGCTAGGCTTGTTGTTTTCTAAGAATCCTGATTGGTGACTTACCATGAGGGACATGATGGGTCATTATTCCCAACAATGACTCATCCTTTGGGTCGTCGTGTGACTCTGGTGAAATTTTTCTGCTTTTCTCTAGTTCAACTCTCGGGTCTGATCTTAGGAACTTTTGGGGCGTTACATGCAACTAGGCCAACTATTTCAAGTACTTTATATGGTCCATAAATTGAGGACTAAGTTATTTTTTTGGCCAAATCTCATGATTTTCTACCATGGAGACACCTTTAAAAGTACCTTATCTAACACTTTATGTTCAATTTCATGCCTCTTAAGATTAAGATAAGACTTTTGTCTATCTGAAGCAATTTTTAAATGGTCCTTGATGATTTTTACCTTGTCTTCAATTTGTTGCACAATCACTAGACCAATGAGTCTCCTTTCACTAACTTCATTCTAATAAAGAGGAGTTCTATATTTCCTCCCAGATAATGCTTTATAAGGAAGCGTGCCAATACTTGATTGGAAGCTATTGCTGTAAGCAAATTCTATCAAAGCCAAGTGCTTATACTAACTACCCTAAAACTCAATAATGCAGGCTCAAAGCTTATCTTCCAAAATTTGTTTACAGAATCAAATTCTTCATTTGTATGAGGATGGAAGGAAGTAATAAATTTCAACCTAGTACTTAAAATTTCACGCAAGCTGGCCCAAAATTTGGATATAAACCTAGGTCTCGCTCAAGTAAAATGGAAGAAGAAATTCCATGCAACCTTAAAATATCATTAATGTATAATTCCGCTAAATGTTTAAGAGATTATTTGTCACACCCCAAAATTGGGGTGGGGCCGACTAGCTCTCGACTCTAAAGTGATCGAGAAACTGCTTATATAGCGTCTGAATTATAACCCTTAGCCCAACAGGGCCACCTGTCACAGTCAGTCATAACATAGAAATGGATCGACTAGGACTCAACAAACATAACAAAGATAGTGTGCTGATAAAGCCATGATAGAAAATGAAATAACTAGTGGAAAGCTAGCTAGGCTAGAAATATAACTGAAACTGAACAACTGTACTACTAGTCCATAGAATAGTCTAAAAGAGTAAATAATACTGCAGCACGGGACAGGGCCCCGGCCTACCTATACATATATAAAACCTTAGAATGACCAAACCAAACATAAGGCTCCAAAAAGCAAGGAGCATACCGAGTCATTGGTGGATCTGAGCTCCTACTATATCAGTCGATCTGAGCTCCTATTTGCATCTGTAGCACAAATTGCAGGGGTCCCCAGATGAAGGATGTAAGTACAAAGAAATGCATTGGTATGTAAGACTGAAAGCTGTAAATAAAGCAATGCCAAAGACAACTAAACTAGAGAAGGGAATAACAACAGCCTGACACTCTAGAACTTGTCAACATAAACAATGGCAAAGAATAGTTGAACATAACTCAGAAGATAGGGAACAGAAGATATACTACATAACTCTACAATTGACTACCCTATATGTAGACTCCGTACATGAGTATAAAATAACTAACCCATATGCCAACAGCTCCGATACAAGTACTAGAGTTTATGAGAATCGACTCGGTGGATACCTAATACTTGGACAAGAATTTAAGTATGGTTGCCTGATGCTCTGACTAGGACTTTAAAAGTTGCCTGATACTTGGACCAGGACTTTATATGGAAAATCTAATACTTGTAACATAATTTTCATATATCATCCTTCGCACAATTAGCCTTTTGATACTAGGATCAGAGAAGGCGTGCGACATCACACAATCATCCATCCGATACTTGGACTAGAGAGGGTGTGTGGTAAAAAAAAATGCAAATCATGCAAGTGAGCAACTGAACAATGCAATATATATCTGACTCAAATATCGAGTCCAACTCAGAGGACCAACTGAACAATGCAAAGTAACAAATAATAGGTCTAGCTCCAAGGACCAACTGAATAATGCAAAGTAACTGACTCAGATAATGGGTCTAACTCGGAGGACCTACTGAATATAACACACGTAGCAACTGACAGATAGGGGACATAAGACAAAACTTGACTTGAGAGATTAACATGAGCATGAGACTCGAGAAACATGACACTGGACCTTGCTTACGAGTTCTTACTACCAACTTTGAATACTTACACTCAACTTTGGAATACTTGGACTCCACATGAATGCTTAGATTCAATTTAATGATCTTAGACTCAACTTGAACTCAACTGGGTGAACTCTGACTCAATTATAGATAATTAGCATCAATGTTCACTATGTTAGCACCCGGTAACTTGGTAACTTGTTAATAAGTTAAGGAATAGGAGTTATGAAATTTCTTTTAATCCATAACAACTTTAAAATATATATACATAAAGATAGGTAACCATATCAAGGAATAAATATGTTAGTACCCTCGTTTACCCTTACTAGCTTTACATTCGCTCTTAGAGTACGTGATTCTTACGCCGCTGTCTTAGCTTCACATTTCTAATTTAATAAGGTTACAAGAACCTCATACATGATCAACATAACATACTGTAAAGGACCATCTATCAATGACCATGCTGAGGGATCTCCAACTCAATGTACAACATAACAAATTGACACAACATTATACTTTATGCGCATCTTTGAGCTAGACATAATCTCAACATTTATTTTCAATAAAATATGGGAATTAAATCTTAAATATAGATTGAAATACTTCCTCAACATACATGATAAGTTTGCTAGCTCATTCAACTCAAAATGCATGAATCGTGCTTGAGGGAACAACGGACGGGACACCTTACATACCTTTTTCCTGACAAAATTTATAGTCGATTTCCTACTTCAATGACCAGCCTTTAAACTCTTAATCTCTTGAATTCATGGTTCAACAAAAATCTTAATATGTATCAGAAAATGCAGCCAAAATAATTCACCAAATGGCAGTCACAAAAACGACAATAACCAACTATAGCCATTTTCTTTACTTGTTTTCACAAGATTTTGAGGGAGAAAAAAAAGAAGGGAAAATTAACTAACTTCTTCTGTAATACTTCCCCTAGAAGTGAAGTATATTTCAAGCCAAATAAACTGCCAAAGATCCTAGAAAAATCGAGCAATAACTCATCTCAAAAACAGTCCAACAGCACCTTACTTAGCTGCCAAATTCCAGCCTTGTTGCTTGTAACTTAAAGGGCTTAAAGAGGGTAGAATTCTTACCTTTGTTCTTTTCTTCAATACTTATTCAAACATGGACATATAGGCAGTATAACCAGCTCTTATAATTCAGAAATTTCTCCCAAAACAACTGCTGAAACGAGCTCCAACCACAGCCTTACGCATTACCTTCACTTGCAATTGAACTCTTAACTTGTCTTGTGTTTGGATGAAGTTTTTCTTGACGTTTCCTCTTTAATTATCCTTGGTTGTATGATATAAATTTGAGAGAATATAAGGGTGGAGAAAAGCAACTCAATTCTGGAAAAATTGTCAAATGAAAGATAAGACAAACATTAGATTTTTATATACTTAGGGTGGTGGAGGCGTTTTAGGGTGGTGGCTATATCACTACTCGATAGTGCTAGGGTAAAATACCTATAACATTTTACTCTAAAATCTAATTGACGAACGACTTAATATTCTCAAAACTAGACTCAAATACCTTTAATTTGATAGGTAGTGGGGTTCCAAACTCATTATATATTAGGAGATATGATTATCTAAAATTGACCCTTATTTATGAACTTCACATACTCTTTCCTTTTCCCTTCGTGTATGTTACAACATGTACTTCCCTTAACATAGTATAAAAACATCAAATAATCACCAATAATGTTTTGTGGTGTAATATTAATCCACTCCGATTGCCAAGAAATAAGCATTCTAGGTCAGCCTACCCACTATAACCCAAATTGCATCATGATTTCTTTAAGAGCAAGGAAGTCTAGAAACAAGGTCCATAGTTATTATCTCACATTTCTATTCTGGTATCAACAAGGGTTATAGCAAATCAACTGGGACATGATGCTCAACCTTATTTGTTGACAAACCATGAATTTCAAAATGAACTTCATATTGTCTTTCTTCATACCACTCTACCGATAGTGTTATTTGACGGTTTGGTACATTTTATTACCTCTAGGATGCATTGCATATGTTGAAGTGTGTGCTTCATTCAAAATTTCTTTCCTCAAGTTGTCATGTTTAGGAACACATAAATAATAAGCTCAAATTTACACCTAAAATATGATGTAAAATGGTCATATGCAAATATAGTAACTCAACTAAATTGGGGTCGAATCCCATAGAAAATAGGGGTGAAAAGGTTACCGATGTAAATAAATACTTGATTTTTGGTCTTAAAATGATATCTTTTAAGGTTAAAATATGTCAAGTAGCTAAATACTATTCTAAAATAAAGTTGTTTGTAATCAGTTTATTAAAGAACCACGGTTGTGTTCCTATTACCGGCGGCTCCAGCTAAGTTTCTCAATCAAGATACTATTAGCGACTTTGTATTAATATGAAGATAATCTCTAAATAATCACTTAATGTTTTAGAACATTTAAGGTTACTTTTGCATATTAATTCTTTCGAATAAACTAGAGTTAAATAAAAATAATTACTTTCTACCAAGTAATTTCAATTTAATCCTAAGAGAATTTATTAACGAGAGTTAACGCCTCGAGTTCTTGTTAGTTAATTCTTCCAGTTCCTAATTAAATTTTTCAAGTACGATTAGAATTATTGTAATACCCCTGAAGTGCCTAAGATTAGGCTCGGGATTTAAAAATGGAAGTTGGCTGAAATTGGGAAAATTCCCACTGAACGGACGACCCACCGGATCATTGGTCCAACCAACGACCCGTGGGAAGCAATTGTGGGAAGGTTGGCCTGGTGACAGTGGGAAGCAATGAGCGAAGTAACAACTCGTTGTTCGTTACAATGAGTCGTCATATGGAGCCTTGGTGGGAACTTGTCTTCAGCTTAAGGGAAAGTGAGGAGTCATCACATGAATCATCATGAGGAGTAATGGGTCATGGTCACCTGTCATGGGATGGGATATCGATATTTTTCCTGTCTACATAACGGAAGCAAACCACGACTCATTGGAGGAAGTAACGAGTTGTGGTGAGGGTCATGGGAAGGATTAATACAGGACCTGAAGGAGGAAACAACGGATGAAACAATGACTCATCCTGTCGAGTCATAGGAAGGAATATGAAAGTGTGAATTCAGATAGTAGATCCAACGGCCCGATACTACGAATCGTGGTATCATGTAATGACTCATGGCACCGCCTGTTGGTTCACCTAGTGCAGATTTTTAAGGGTTTTCATTAAGGGAATTTTCATCATTCCTAAGTCCTAGGGTCCTAAACTACATTGTTTAAGGATTGAAAATAAGTTGTTATTGAGGGTAAAACCCACCCTAGGCGTATTCATTCTCATGCATGCAAGGTTAAAGGATTGAGGAGGTGATCAAGCTTGTCTTCAAGGTTTTTTTCATTAATATCCATTGGTCTTTCAAGGAGTGGTGAGATTTGACTTTCCCCAAGTATGTAGGGTTATAAATGGGTGAATCCTTTCACTCCCATGCCCAATCTCATTCAATTCATGAAATTTTCTATCTAAATCTTATGGGGTTTTTACCCAATGCATGAAAATTCAATTTCTTTTCATGGGCTTGATCTTATTGAGTTACTATAATTGAATTACGAATTATTGGCATGTTTTATGATGCTTTTCATTAAAAATCATGTTTCAAGTTTTGTCAATTAAATTGCCATTTATGAAAAGTTCATAAGAGTCAAGGTTTATGATGAATGTTCATGTATGATGAATTATTGATGATGAAAAGTATGTTTTTAAGTTACCGATATTTATAACCATGTTTTCCAATGAATTGAGCATTTTCAAGCATGGTAAATTATTGGGAAATGCCCACATGTTCAAGAATGATTTACGAATTGTGGAATAGATTTCATGATTTACCGATTTATAATGTTGGCCGACTAAAGGGCCTTTGATTCTTGGATAATCATGTTTTAATGGGGATCAATGAATGATAAATGTTTATTTGGGAATGAATATTAATGAATGATGTTATTGATTTATATATGAGCCTAATGTGCATGTCTTTAGGACCCGTGTCTAGCACCGAGCAGCCCGACGTTCAAAGGACTATGCCAGTGTCTCATAACCACATGCCACCGTCAGTTTATAATGATACAGTACAATGATAATGATCCCTTCTTTCGTGATATTACATAATGAACGTCTCTCACCTAGAAAGCCAGGGGCGACTCTGCCCACTTGAGTGAGATAGTTGGGGCATCATGTAAGGCTCTACCATGATTGTGTCGGTTATGACGAGTCCTCCCATTGGTCCACATGTTTTATGCATTGTTGTGTTTATGTTATTTTGCTTAAGTGCTGATTTAATAAAGTTTCTCTTATGACTACAATAATGAATGGTTTACGAACGATTTGAAAACCTTGAGCCTCATGTTATTTTATGATATTTATGATACGAGCATGTGGTCCTTATCTTATGATCATTTATGAGCTTTCATGTACTTTTAAAATGTCTGGTTTACTTACCTTGCATACTCCGGCACATTCCACGTACTGACTGCATACTCTATGCTATATCGTTTTATGATACAGGCCCCGATCTTCAGATCTAGCACCGTCAGTAGACCATCTCAGAGTTTAGCACCCAGCTTCTTAGTGAGTCCTCATTCACTGAGGACCTTAGGTTTCAGATATTGATGTTCCTTTAGTTTTCATTTTTTCTGGGTTAGTTGGGGAAGTTGTCGCATCAACCCATCTGATACGATAGAGGCTTTCAAACTATTTGTAGTACTCAACTGTTATGTATTTAGTACGTAACATTTATCATGCTATGTTTTGTTTATGCATCTGCTATATCGTTATGTTAGGTAATCCACTTTAAAAGATATTGAATTAGATGAATGTTTATGCCATGGGTCGACTTGGAGTCTCTCGGGGCTCCTTGTCCTGTGTCACGATTTGGGCCTATGTTCGAGTGGTGAAAAACTTGATATTAGAGCCTTAGGTTTGAAGTGTCCTAGGGTGTCTGAAAGCCGTGTTAAGTAGAGTCTTTTTCATGGGTGTGAAGAGTGCCACACTTATGAAGAAGAGGCTACGAGACATTTTAGGAAATCTTCCCTTCTTTAATGATATGTGTCGTGCGATGAAATGTCTCCCTATACTTCTAATTCATGTTATTCGCAATTTTAGAGTCATGGCTCCCCGAAGAGTAAATGGTAGAAGGAATTGGAATGGAGATGGCCACGAGGATGGAAATAGTAATAGGCACCAGCAGGCCCCACCAGTTTAGGAGCACCCGGAACTAGAGCCAGTTGCCCATGCTGAGTTTCGGGCAGTCATTCAGATGCTCGTATAGGCCTTGATCTCTTAGTTTAATCAGCAGGCGATTCTGCATGTTCCGTAAAATGGAAATGCAACGGTGTCTTGAGTCAGGGACTTTTTTAGAATGAACCCGCCAGAGTTCCTCGGGTCAAAAGAAGATGAGGACCCGCATGACTTTATTGACGAGTTTGTGAAGATCACCTCGGTCATGGGGGTGAATGGGATTGAATGCGTAGAGTTGGCCTCGTATCAGCTGAAAGGGGATGAACATATCTAGTTCCGACAATGGAGAGACAGTAGGGCTGCCAGAGCAGGCCTTGTAGCTTGGGAGGAGTTTCATGCGGCGTTTATAGATGGTTTTTCCCTCAGGAGATGAGGGAGTTGAAGGCAGCAGAATTCGTGAATCTGAAGCAGGAGAGGATGACGGTACAGGAATATTCTCTCGAGTTCACTCACTTGTCAAAGTATGCCCAGAGTTAGTGGTTGATCAGAGGGAGCGAGTGAGCCGATTTGTTCATGGCATGGCGAGCTATTTGGACAAAGATTGCAGGACCGCTATGATCCACGGGACATGGACTTCCCTTCGATAGTGTTGTATTTCGAGCAGATGGGGATGGCTCACGCGAGGGAGAGAGAGGAAAAATGGGCCCGAACAGATAGCCATGGGTTTACTCATTAGAGATCCGGTGGTGGTCACCGCCCTCAATTTCAACATAGGTCACTCGCTCCAACACTATTATAAGCTAGTGTTCCATCCAGACCCAAGGGTGATCAGAGGAGCATGGCTTTAGGATCGAGAGACTAGAGGGGCACCCAGGTAGAGTGCACCCTTCCATCTTGCGAAAAGTGCGGCAATAATCATGCCGGGGAGTGCTTGCTTGGCTCAAATATTTGCTATTGGTGTGGTAGGTCTGGCCACATGCACTGAGCGTTTCCTTTTGCTAGACAAGATCATGATAGAGGCCTTGCACTAACTACCGGATTAGCAGCAGCTCCGCAGGTGACATCTACTAGTGGGGGGTGGCAAACAGCAGCAAAATAGATTCTATGCCCTCACCTCACATCAGGAGCAGGAGACTTCACCGGATGTGTATGTTACGAGTGTTTCACCTTGATGCTCATTCCTTGTTAGATCCAGGGGCTACCTTGTCTTTTGTGACACCTTCTATTTCTAGTAGCTTTGGAGTTAGTCCTGAAACTCTGTTAGAATCATTTTCAATTTCTACTCCTATTGGGGATTCGGTTGTATCTAGGCGGGTGTATAGAAGATGTCCGATCACTATATTGCATAAAGTTACCTCCGCAGACCTTGTAGAGTTAGCCATGACTAACTTTGATATTATTCTTGGCATGGATTGGTTGTATGCATGTTATGCTTCTGTTAATTGTAGAACCCGTGCGGTGGAGTTTCACGTTTCGGGTGAGTCAGTCTTGGAGTGGAAGAGTAGTTTGGCCGTGCCGGTAGGTTGTTTTATTTCCTATCTTAAGGCCTGGAAGATGATTTTCAAGGGTTGTATGTATCATCTACTTAGGGTTAAGGATGTTGAGTCGGAGACCCTGAATATCCAGTTAGTTCCGGTAGTGCATGAGTACCCAGAAGTATTCCCTGATGATTTACCAAGTGTTCCTCCTGAGAGGGAAATTGATTTTGGTATTGACCTTCTTCTCGACACGCAGCCTATATCTATCCCTCCTTATAGAATGGCTCCAACTAAGCTAAAAGAGTTGAAGGAGAAGTTGAAGGACCTGTTAGATAAGGGTTTCATCAGGCCAAGCAAGTCTCCATGAGGTGCACCAGTCTTATTTGTCTGAAAGAAGGATTGTTCCCTTCGGATGTGCATTGACTATCGGCAATTAAACAAAGTCACCATCAATAATAAGTATCCTCTACCCATGATTGATGATTTATTTGACCAGCTTCAGGGTGCCAAGTGCTTTTTGAAGATAAACCTCAGATTAAAGTACCATCAGCTCAGAGTTCGTGAGAACGATAATCTGAAGACAGCCTTCAGGATGCGGTATGATCATTATGATTTTGTCGTTATGTCTTTTGGACAAACAAATCCACCTGTAGCTTTTATGGACTTGATGAACAGGGTGTTCAATCCATACCTGGACATGTTCGTGATTGTGTTCATTGATGACATCTTACTATACTCTTAGAGTGAGGAGGAGCTTGCCGCTCATTTGATGTTGGTGCTATAGACTCTCAAGTATCGCCAATTATATGCTAAGTTCAGGAAGTGTGAGTTTTGATTGAACCCAGCATCGTTTTTGGGCTATGTGATTCAAGTTAGGGCATACAGGCGGACTCTCAAAAAATAGAAGTGGTGAAAAATTGGCCTAGACGTGTGAATCCTTTAGATATTCGGAGCTTCTTGGGTTTAACTGGATATTATCCAAGGTTTTTCAAAGGTTTCTCATCAATTGCAGCACCTTTGACAAAATTTACCCAGAAGAAGGTGAAATTTCAATGCTTGGAGGCTTGTGAGAAGAGCTTCCAAGAGTTGAAGACTCAACTTACCTCAGCAGAGTTGTTGACCCTACCCGAGGGCATCGATTGGTTGTGGTGTATTGTGATGCTTCAAGGATTGGACTTGGGTATGTATTGATGTTGCACGGGAAGGTTATAGCATATGCCTCCAGACAGCTAAAAGTTCACGAGAAGAATTACCCGAGCAATGATCTTGAATTGGCCGTGGTAGTATTCGCCTTGAAGATATGGCTACATTATTTGTACGCGGTCCATGTGGATGTGTTTACGTACCATAAGAGCTTACAATATGTATTTACTCAAAAGGATCTCAATCTTCAGCAAAGGAGAGGTTGGAGCTACTCAAGGACTATGATATGAGTGTCCTTTACCATCTGGGTAAGGCCAACATAGTAGTGGATGCACTTAGTAGGCTCTCTATGGATTGTGTGTTCCATGTAGGATGAGGGGAAGAAGAAGCTGGTGAAGGATGTGCATCGACTCGCAAGGTTGGAAGTTAGGTTGGTTGACTCGACCGATGGCGGTGTTGTGGTTCAAAATGGATCAAACTATCCTTGGTGTCTGATGTAAAAGCTAGGCAAGATGAGGACCCGATTTTGGTAAAGTTAAAGGAATCCATGCGGAATCAGAAGGTGGAGGTCTTCTCCAAAGGGGGAGATGGTGTACTTCGGTACTAGGGTCATTTATGTGTTCTATATGTTGGTGATTTGAGGAGTCGGATGTTGAACGAGGCCCATGTATCCAGGTATTCTATCCATTCAGGTGCTACAAAGATGTATCGTGACTTATGGGAAGTGTAGTGGTGGAATGGCATGAAAAAGGATATCACATAATTTATAGCAAAGTGTCAAAATTGTTAGAAAGTAAAGGTTGAGCATTAAAGGCCATGAGCGTGCTTCAGGATATCAATATTCCTACTTGGAAGTGGGAAGAGATCAACATGGACTTCGTCATAGGTTTACCTCGCACTCGTCGACAATATGACTCCATTTGGGTTATGGTAGACAGGTTGACCAAGGTCGCTGATTTTCTACCGGTCAAAACCACGAATTCGACGGAGGATTATGCCAAACTATATATCTGGGAGCTAGTTTGATGGCATGGAGTGCCTTTATCCATAATTTCAGACAGGGGTACTCAAATTACCTCTCAGTTTTGGAAGTCGTTTAAAAAAGGACTTGGTACTCAGTTAAGCTCAGCATAGCATTTCACCCACAAACGTTCAGACCCTCAAGGACATTTTGAGAGCATACGTGATTGACTTCAAAGGTGTTGGGATGCGCATTTGCCTTTTATCGCGTTTTCATACAATAACAACTATCATTCCAGTTTCTTGATGGCACCGTTTGAGGCTTTCTATGGGTTGAGGTGTAGGTCACCCATTGGATGGTTCGAGGTTGGTGAAGCGACAGTGATAGGACCAGATTCAATTCATGACGCTATGGAGAAGGTTCAATTGATAAGGGACAAGTTGAAAACTGCTCAGAGTCGCCAAAAGTCCTATGCCGACGTGAGGAGAGAATTAGAATTCGAAGTCAATGATCGGGTATTTCTGAAGGTGTCTCCCATGAAGGGGGTGACGAGGTTCGGAAGGAAGTGGAAGCTTAGTTCCCACTATGTTGGCCCGTACAGGATAGTGAGACGTGTTGGCAAGGTGGCCTATGAGTTGGAGTTTCCCTCCGAATTAGCTTCCGTGCATCCTTTTTTTCATGTATCGCTCTTGAAGAAATGTTTGGGTGATCCAGCTAAGTCATCCCGGTGGACAGTGTTAGCGTGAAATGCAGCCTTAGTTATGAGGAGGATTCGGTAGAAATACTAGAACGTCAAGTTCGAAGGCTAAGGAACAAAGAAGCAGCTTCAGTCAAAGAGTTATGGAGGAATCAACATGTCAAGGGAGCTACGTGGGAAGCCGAAGCGGATATGATGGCTAGATACCCACATAATATCTCTGCCGGCTTAGTTCGAACATGAGGTATCAGTTTTTGCCCTAAAAAACTCTATTTAGTTTTCATGTTCAGTTCATGTGTTCAAGTTTATTTTATGTATATGGATGTGTATATGAATAATGAATTCAATTCAACTATGTAGTTTTGATCGGAGATAGTCATTCCGTTAGTTTCGATTTTAATGATCAGTATTTGAGTATAATGATTGCATTTCTTAGTTTTATGTATGTTTTCCAACATTCGAGGACAAATGTTCCCAAGGAGGAGATATCGTAATACCCCGAAAGTGCCCAAGATTAGACTCGGGATTTAAAAATGGAAGTTGGCTGAAATTGGGAAAAATCCCACAGAACGAATGACCCAACGGATCGTTGGTCCAACCAATGACCCATGGGAAGCAGTCGTGGGAAGGTTGGCCTAGTGACAGTGGGAGCAACGAGCGAAGTAACGACTTGTTGTTCATTACAATGAGTCATCGTATGGAGCCGTGGTGGGAAATGGTCCTCAGCTTAAGGGAAAGTAATGAGTCATCCCATGACCCAATTGTGAGGAGTAACGAGTCGTGGTCACCAGTCGTGGGATGGGATATCGATATTTTTCCTGTCTACATAATGGAAGCTAACCACGACTTGTTGGAGGAAGTAATGAGTCATGGTGAGGGTCGTGGGAAGGATTAGTACAGTACTTGTAGGAGGAAACAACAGATGAAACAACGACCCGTCCTTTGGAGCAACGACTCCTCCTGTCGAGTCGTAGGAAGGAATCTGAAAGCATGAATTGAAGTAGTAGATCCAACGGCTTGATACCACGAGTCGTGGTATCATGTAATGACTTGTGGGACCGCCCGTTGGTTCACCTAGTACAGATTTTTTAGGGTTTTCATTAAGGGCATTTTCATCATTCCTAAGTCCTAGGGTCCTAAACTACATCATTTAAGGCTAAAAAATCAGTGATTATTGAGGGTAAAACCCACCCTAGGCTTATTCATTCTCATGCATGCAAGGTTAAAGGATTGAGGAGGTGATCAAGCTTGTCTTTAAGGTTTTCTTCATTAATTTCCATTGGGCTTTCATGGAATGGTGAGATTTGATTTTCCCTAGGTATGTTAGGTTATGAATGGGTGAATCCTTTCACACTCATGCCCAATCTCGTTTAATTCATGAAATTTTCTATTTAAATCCTATGGGGTTTTTACCCAATGCATGAAAATTCTATTTCTCTACATGGGATTGATCTAATTGAGTTACTATTATTGAATTACAAATTATTGGCAAGTTTTATGTTGTTTTCCATTAAAAATCATATTTCAAATTTTATCAACTAAATTGCCCAAATGAAAAGTCCATGAGAGTCAAGCTTTATGATGAATGTTTATGTATGATAAATTATTGATGATGAAAAGCATGTTTTCAAGTTACCCATGTTTATAACCATGTTTTCCCATGATTGAGCATTATCAAGCATGGTAAAGTATTGGGCAATGCCCACATTTTCAAGAATGATTTACGATTTATGGAATGGATTTCATGATTTATCTATTTATAATGCTGGCCGACTGAAGGGCCTTTGATTCTTGTATAATCATGTTTTAATGGGGATCAATGAATGATAAATGTTTTGTTGGCCATGAATCTTAATGAATGATGTTATTGATTTACATATGAGCCTAATGTGCATGTTTTTTGGGGGCCGTGACTAGCACCGAGCAACCCGACATTCAAAGGACTATGCCGGTGTCTCATAACCACGTGCTACCGTGGGTTTATAATGATACATTACAACGATAATGATCCCTTCTTTCATGATATCACAAAATGCACGTCCCTCGCCTGGCAAGCCTGGGGAGAATCTACCCACTAGAGGGAGATAGTTGGGGCATCATGTGAGGCTCTACCATGATAGTGTCGGTTATGACAAGTCCTCCCATTGTTCCGCATGTTTTATGCATAGTTATGTTTATGTATTTGGCTCAAATGGTGACTTAATAAAGTTTGTCTTCTGACAATGATAATGAATGGTTTATGAATGATTTGAAAACCTTGAGCCTCATGTTATCTTATGACATTTATGATACGAGCATGTGGTCTTTCTCTTATGATCATTTATGAGGTTTCATGTATTTTTAAAATGTCCATTTTTCTTACTTGCATACTCGATACATTCCATTCCACGTACTGACCGCATACTTTATGCTGTATCTTTTTATGATACAAGCCCCGATCTTTAGATCCAGCACCGTTAGTAGACCATCTCAGAGTTTAGCACCCAACTTCTTAGTGAGTGCTCATTCTCTGAGGACCATAGGTTTCAGATATTGATGTTCCTTTAGTTTTCAGTTTTTCTGGGTTAGTTAGCGATGTTGTGCCATCAACCCATCTGACACGATAGAGGCTCTTAGACTATTTGTAGTACTCAGTTGTTATGTATTTTGTACGTAACGCTTATCATGCTATGTTATGTTTATTCTTCCGCTATATCATTATGTTAGTAATCCACTATAAAATATATGGAGTTAGATGAATGTTCATGCCATGGGTCGACTTGGAGTCTCTCGGGCTCCTTGTCCCGTGTTACGATCCGGGTCTACGTTCGGGTCGTGACAATTATTTGGCATAAATTTATGTTTGCAGCACCAACTGTTAATAAAAAATGAGAATTAACTAAATATACTTAAACTCACTATCAGTGATCAAGATCAAATTTCTTGGTTTTGCAACGCTATTAGGTTCACGACCTTAGTAGAAGAATTAGTTGTTCATAATTGAATGAAAATCAAAACAAGGTTGAATAAACCATAATATTACTTAAAGGAATCTTAAGAGTTGTTAAGAGCAAGACGACGAAATTAAGCTATGATAATTACAAGAAAAACGTCATAAACAATTCACAAACTGATCATGTATTGTATGTGTGATGACTCACAAAAAAGATCTACAAAAGCTATTTATATTGGTCCAAGAATCCAAATCCTAATTCTACTTGAAATTTCACAAGCAACTGTCACGACCCGAGCTGAGACCCTAGACCGAGAAACGGGACCTAGAACTACAAATAGCTCCAACGTAACCCATGACATGTTCATAGCATCTCAAGAGCATAAAAAGGCAGAAATAAGCATAACTATGACATAAGCGGAAGTATGCATTTCATAAGGAAAAAAACATAAACACAACTCAACAATGCCGAACTTGTCTATACATGATAGTCTGAAAAAACTCTACTACTATGATGAGCTGATGGGAGAACATCCCCTACTAGCTCACTAGGTCTGAAATTGAAAGTCGTGATGAAAACATAAAACTGATAACTTCCACGGAGAATGAGGACTCACCCAAAGTTGGAATAAGACTGGACTGATTGGGAACGAGCTATCAGTGAGACTAAGCTGGATCACTCGAACCTATATTACGAGACGATATAACATAGAGTATGCGGTCCGTATTTTTAATGTACTGAGTATGTACGATAAATAAAATCTGCTAGTAAAATGATAGCCTGAAATCATGAATATAAATCAAGAAAGTTCATGAGTGTAAGGACTGCATACTAAAAGCCATATATCTGAAATATACATAATCATAAAATATTCATCATAAGATTAACATAACGACCCAAGGTTAAGAAATAGAAATTATATAACTTGTCATGCTTGAACTCGTAAGTGAAAGCTCAAAAACTGATCAATGGGCAAATATGTTATAAGACATAATATCATAAGACCTAATCATGAGTAACTAAAAACATGAAGAACAACGGGAGACTTGTCATAAACGACAACCATCATGTATGAGCACATGATGATCCCAATGTGTTGCCCATGTAGAGGAGAGCCATCCTAAGCCCTTTCAAGGGCAAAAGGATGAGTGAGGTGTAATATCATGGGTGTGCCCTCGGATGGGGGAAGCACTCTCTTGAGAGGTCCCAATAAGATATATCCTACGTTGGTACATAGTTCAGAGACCAGGGTCCTCAGAAACCCTTCCCTACTCGGTACTAGACACTACTTCCAAAACATTCATATTGCTCATGTAATCATATTCTCAAAACATAGCTTAAATTTGAATATTAGGAGTCTTGACTCCGAAACATTACATAAATTGATCTTGTAAGCCTTGGCTAACATCATGATAAACATACTTAACTTGCACGGGCTTGCCCAAATCATTTAGTCATACATACATGAAATAAGCTTTGTAGTTCAAATTCATTAAATCATAAGTTAAGAATTTTTAAACATTCATGCATACAAGATAATTCATCATGCTTGAAATCATAGACTCATAAGCTTAATTTCATAAATCATGTAAAGTGGGGCATAATTTTCATCAGACTTGAAAAGATGAATTGACAATCAAATTGAGTGTAAAATTTGTCCATCAGTCTTTACGCATCGGTAGAAACATGATGGAATTGGAACCATAGACATAGAATGGATATTTACATAGAATTGGGTTGAAACCCTAGAATTGCCACACTTGATTAGGGACTCGAATGAATGACTTAGAGGAGAAATCTGGCAAGAGGATGGAAGAAATCCCCTATTCATGGCGCTGCAAACCTGAGTAGTCTAATTTCCAAGCTAGTCTTTTAAAGCCCAAGAGGATTGAGAGTGAAATTGATGAGGAATCCCTGCATGATCTTGGAGAAGGATGAAGTGATGAGATCATAATGACCTAGGCTAGGTTAAATCCTCTTAAACACTCATTAAGAAGCTTAAAACAACATCATTACGGAGTTAGAATCTTAGAAATTCACAAAACAACCCCTGGGAAAATGCCATTCCTGATGGTTAGCTGTAACGACCCATCCAACAAGTCATTGTTGGACTTGACGACTCATTGGATCCATCTGTTGTTTCTAGAGTACTTTTGGTACTCTTCTGATTCCCTAATAAATGAATAAATTGGATGAGTCATTATATATAACAATGACTCGTCACTCCTCTCATCATCACCGCTGCCTCGCCTGCATTGATTTCTAGATCCTTCGAACGGATCCATACCATGGGTTATTACTTCACACAATGAGTCGTGGTATCTGTCCGTTCTCTCTGAACCAACTTCGACCCCTTACTAAAATCCACTTAATGAACCTTAGGATGACCACGTTGAATGAATTAACGAGATGCTACTAGAAGCATTATTTCTGGGGGGGAGGGGTCTTGACTGAAGACTTACAGAGAGGCACAAATGAGTTGTTATTTCCAATGACTTATTCTTTGAGTCATTCTGTCAATCTAGTGCAGGTTTTTCATATTTTCTCTAATTCAACCCTCGGGTCTAATCTTAGGGACTTTTGGAGTGTTTCATTATCTCCCCCTAGGGAACATTTATCCTCAATTGTAGATTAAGCATACTGAAAGGCTGGTGAAGGAAATGCAATCTCAAAACTGAACAACTGTAGCTGAAAACTAATAAAGTGACTGACTCCGGACTAATATACATAACAAAACATAATTCATCAAACATACATGCACGATATGACATGAAAGAAATTTAGAGACATATACTTGACATGAAACTTAATAGAGTACTAAGGAAATATCTAGTACCTCATGATGGAATTGAGCTGGAAGAGAAAAGATGTGGGTATCTAGCCATCATATCTGCTTCAGCTTCCCACTTAGCTCCTTTATCAAGTTAATTCCTCCACAAAAACTTCATTAAAGCTACTTCCTTGTTCCTCAACTTTCGAACATGACGATCAAGGATCTGAACCGGAACCTCCTCATAAGTAAGGCTATCCATCATACCAATGCTACCTATCGGAACAACTAAAATTTGGTCACCAATGCACTTATTTAATAGAGATACATGGAAAACTGGACGCACCGAAGCTAACACTTCTGGTAGCTTCAACTTATATGCCACTTTGCCAACTAGCCTTAGAGATATAAGGACCAACATATCAGGGACTAAGCTTCCCTTTCTTTTCAAACCTCATCACTCCCTTCATGAGAGATACCTTCAGAAACACCTAATCATTAACCTCAAACTCAACTCTCTCTACCTAACACGCGCATAAGATTTCTTATGACTCTGAGCTATTTTTAGCCCTTGTCTAATAAGCTGAACTTTATTCATAGCCTCATGAATAGAACCTGGTCCTATAAATGAAGCCTCACCTGCCTCAAACCATCCAATAGCTGACCTACACTGCTGCCCATAAAGAGCCTCAAACGACGCCATCTGAATGTTGGAATGATAATCTTTTTATAGGAAGACTCAATGAGAGAGCAAGTGATCATCGCAACCACCCTTGATATTAATCATGCATGCTCTCAATATATCCTTAAGAGCTAGAATAGTCTGCTCGGTCTGATTATCTGTCTGGGGGTGAAAAGCTATGCTAAGCTTCACATGAGTACGAATGCCTCTCTGAAATGACCTCCAAAATTGAGAGGTGAATTGAGCACCCCTATCTAAGACGATGGACAAAGGTACTCCATGCAATCGAATTAACTCCTGAATGTACAACTTAGCATAATCCTCAGCTGAATTAGTAGTTTTGACCAGTAGGCAATGAGTTGATTTGGTCAACCTGTCCACAATCACCCATATAGAATCATGCTGTCGACGTGTACGAGGCAAGCCTGTAATGAAGTCCATGTTTATCTCTTCCCACTTCCAATTAGGAATGCCGATGTCCTAAAGCATACTTCCAGGTCTTTGATGCTCAATCTTTACTTGCTGGTAATTCAAACACTTAGGCACAAACTCTGCTATGTCCTTCTTTATGTCATTCCACCAATAGCCTTCCCATAGATCATGGCACATCTTGGTGCCACCTGGATGGATAGAGTATCAAGAACCATGAGCCTAGCTCAACATCCATTCTCTCAAGTCATCTACAACCGGCACACACAATCGGTCTTGATATCAGAGTACACCATCTCCAGCTTGGGAGAAAACCTCCACTTTCTGATTTCGAATTACTTCCTTCAGCTTCACTAGGATAGGATCCTCATTTTTCCTAGATTTGACTTTCATCACCAATGAAGATTCCAACCAATTTTTGATAATAACACCACCATCCATTCAATCTATAAGGTGAACCCCTAAATGAGCCAGCCTATGGAAATCTATCACCAACTCCTTTCTTCCCATTCTCTACACGAGACACTCTCTCTATGGACATCCTACTAAGATCATCCGCTACAACATTGGCCTTGACTGGATGATAAAGGACACTCATGTCATAGTCCTTGAGAAGCTCTAACCATGTCCTTTGCCATAAATTCAGGTCTTTATGAGAAAACATGTATTAAAGGCTCTTGTGGTCTGTGAACACATCCACATGCACCCCATACAAGTAGTGCCTTAAAATTTTTAAAGCAAACACCACAACTGCAAACTTTAGGTCATGCGTAGGATAATTCTTCTTATGAGTCTTAAGCTGTCTAGAGGCATATGCAAGGACCTTACCATGCTTCATCAACAAGGAATCGAGACCAACCCCTAGAGGCATCACAATACACAATAAAACCATACATTCCCTCCGGTAGGGTTAGTACTGGGGCTGAAATGAGTCGAGCTTTAACCTCTTGAAAACTCTTCTCACAAGCATCCGACCACTAAAATTTGACCTCTTTCAGGGTCACCTAAGTCAATGGTGTTGCATAGCCCTCTACGAACCTTCTATTGTAGCCATCTAATCCCAAAAAGCTCATAATATCTGTCTAACTGACGGGTCTAGGCCAATTCTTCACTGATTCTATCTTTTTATAGTCCATCGCACCCCTCGCTGGACACTACATGGCCCAAAAATGCTACTGAGGCCAAAACTCACACTTGATGAATTTAGGAAACAATTGGCGATCGTTGAGAGTTTGCAGTACAATTCTCAAATGAGCGACATGCTCCTCTTCGCTTCGAGAGTATTTGAGAATATCATCTATGAAGACAATCATGAACATATCCAAATACTACTTGAACACCCTATTCATATGGTCTATAAAAGATGTAGGAGCATTCATTAGTCCAAAAGACATAACTACGAACTTATAATGACCATACTGAGTTCTGAAGGTTGTCTTCGGAATGTCATTCTCCCTAACTTTGAGCTAGTGATAGCTGGATCTAAGGTCTATCATTGAAAAGCAATTGGCACCTTAAAGCTAGTCAAACAAATCACCAATCCTGGGGAAGGGATACTTATTCTTGATCGAGACCTTGTTCAATTGCCGATAGTCAATGGACATCCTAAGAGAACCATCCTTCTTCCGAACAAAGAGAACTGGAGCACCCCATGGGGATATGCTAGGCCTGATGAAACCCTTATTTAGGAGATTCTTCAACTGCTCTTTTAACTTCTTTAGCTCAGCTGGAGCCATTCTATAAGGAGGAATGGATGTAGGCTACATATCAAGGAGAAGGTCAATACCAAAGTCAATCTCCCGCTCAGGAGGGACTCTTGGTAGATCATCTAGAAACACCTCCGGATACTCACATACTACAAGATCAGACTGAAGAGTCGAGGTCTCGGGTGTAGAATCCATGACCTAAACTATGTGATACACATAGCCTTTAGAGATCATCTTCCTGGCCTTGACGTGGGAAACAAAGCGACCTAAAGGCACAACTGAACTACCCTTCCCTCTAGGACTGGCTCACTCGGAAATCGAAACTCTACCGCACGGGTTGTACAATTGACTGAGGTATAACATGAATGTAACCAATCCATACCGAATATAACATCAAAATTGATCATATCTAACTCTACTAAATCGGCTAAGGTGACTTTATGAAAAATCATGACAGGGCAACTTCTGTATACCCGTCGAGCTAAAACTGACTTACCGATAAGAGTAGACACTAAGAAGGGTTCTAACATGACTGACTCAAAAACTAATAGAAACACAAGGAGTTACGAAGGATAAGGTAGTCCCTGGATCTAACAATGCATACACATCAAGATATAATACTCTTAACATACCAGTGACCACATGGGGTGAGACTTCCTGCTCTTGATGAGGTAATAGTGCATAAAACCTGTTCTAGCATTGTCTTCCCACTGCACTAGAAGATGTAGTATGCTGAGATAGGAGAGCTGCTGAAGTGGTAGTTGGGGCACAAACTCTTCTATCCCCTACCTAGCTAAAGGACAATCACTAGCATTTGTCCAGGCTTCCCACAACCGAAACAACCATCGGTACGAACCAAGCACTTGCCAGGGTGCTTTCTGCCAAACTTCCTACAAGTTTGGAAAGTATTCTCCCCTGACATGCTCCTCTGACCCATAGAGCCTGACGTTCTGCCTCTCTGATCTCCTCGACGTCTGTATGGAATGCTGGCTGATGAGGAAGCTGGGGTGGAAAACCTCTGGTGGAACTAAGGTTGATGTCTACCACTGGATCTTTGCTGAAAATGCCCATGACTCCCTGTCCTGGCCCTCTTGGCCTCTATCTCCTTTTTCTTTATCTGCTCCGCCTCTATCTGTTGGGCATATATGATCAGTAGAGAGATATTAATTTCATTGATAAGCATGGCAGTCCTGCACTCCTTGGCCAAGGAGTCTGATACTTCAGTCACGAACCTACTCATATGAGACCTCAGATCAACAACCATCTCCAGTGCATACTTAAGACAATCGGGTAAACTCCAAAGCATACTCCTGAATAGTCCTATTGTTCTGCTTCAGATTGATGAACTCATTTGCTCTTGCCTCTCTCAACTCTCAAGGAAAGAACCTGTCCAAGAATGTGGTCACAAACTCATCCCAACCCATAAGAACCACACCTACTCCCCTACTCTCCTTCTACTGTCGGAACAATATGTGAGCATTCCCTTCAGCTGATAGAAGGGTAAGTCTGCACTATCCTCCCCAGTCACCCCCATAATCTGGGTGATATTCTGCTCCTCCTCAATAAACTCATGTGGGTCCTCATCCACCTTCGACCTAAGAAACTCAGGTGGGTTCACCTTGAGGATGTCTCGCACTCTCGCTGCTGTTGCATTCCTACTCTAGGAAATGTGGGCCACTGCCTGCTGGTTGACTTGAGGGGTCATGGCCTGTATGAACATCTGAAATGCTGCCCTAAACTCGACATGACTAACCTTCTTGGGCAAGGGATCAGCTGGAGGTGGTAGGGCCGCTTAAGGCCCATCTCTATTACCATTTTTATTTCTATTTCTTCTACCATTGAGTCTGTATGGAGGCATATTTTTGCAAATGCATATAGCAAGAATTAGAGGAATAGAGATCTAGCTCATTGCATGACATAGATCATGAAAGAAAGAAAATTTCCTAAAATGTCTTGTAGCCTCTTCCACATAAGTATGGCGGAATTCACACCCAGGGAAAAGACTCTACTTAAAGCTTCTTTCAGACACACTAGGACACACCTAAACCTTTGCTCTGATACCAAGTTTGTCACGACCCAAGTTGATACCTCGGGCTGAGACACGGGACTAGAACCACGAATCGCTCCAAGCTAACTCATGACATGTCCATAGCCGCTCAAGAGCATAACAAGAGGAAATTAAAGCATAACTATGACATAAGTGGAAATCTACGTTTCATAAGGACAAAAGTGTAAACACAACTCAACAATTTCGAACTTGTCTATACATCATAGTCTGAAAAGCCTCTACTACTATAAAGAGCTAATGGAACAACACCCCCAACTAACTCACTAGGTATGAAACTGAAAGTCATGATAAAAACATAAAACTGATAACGTCCCCAAAGAATGAGGACTCACCCAAAGCAGGAATAAGACTGGACTGGTTTGTAAGAAGTTATCAGCGAGACTAAGCTAGATCACCCTAACCTATATTATGAGACAATATAGCATAGAGTATGTGGTCAGTACTTTGAATGTACTGAGTATGTAAGATAAATAAAACATTATGATAAAATGGTAGTCTGAAATCATGAATATAAATCAAGAAAGTTAATGAGAGTAAGGACCGCATACTAAAAGCTATATATCTTAAATATACATAACCATAAGCTGAACATAATCAGACAAGGTTTAGAAAAAGAAATCATATGACCTGTCATTCTTGAACTCGTAAGTGAAAGCTCATAAATTGATCAGTGGGTCAAATATGTTATAAGACATAATATCATAAGACATGATTATGTGTAACTAAAATATGAAGAATAATGGGAGACTCGTCATAACTGACAACCATCATGTATGAACGCACGATGATCCCATGTCTTTCCCACGTGGAGGAGAGCTATCTTAAGCCTTGCCAGGTTAGGTATTCCCTTGAGTAAGGGAAGCACTCTCTTGAGAGGTCCCAATAAGATATATCCTACGATAGCGTGTAGTTCAGAGACCAGGGCCTTCAGAATACATGGCCTACCCGATGCTAGAATCTAATTCCAAAACATGCATATTGTTCATATAATCATATTCTCAATACATAGCTTAAATTTGAATATTGGGAGTCTTGACTCTGAAACATTTCATAAACTGATCTTGTATGCCTTGGCTAACATCATGATAAACATACTTAACTTGCATGGTCTTGCCTGAATCATAGAGTCATACATACTTGAAATAAGCTTTGTAATTCAAATTCATGAAATCATAAGTTAAGAATTCTTAAATATGCATGCATACTAGAAAATTCATCATGCTTGAAATCATAGACTCATAAACTTAATTTCATAAATTATGCATAGTGGGGCATAATTTACATAAGACCTGAAAACATGAATTGATAATCAAATTTAGTGTAAAATCTTCCCATTAGTATTAAAGAATTAATAGAAACATGAGGAAATTGGACCCATAGACATAGCATGGATATTTACATAGAATTGGGTCAAAACCCTTGAATTTCCATACACTTGATTAGAGACTCAAATTCATGAATTAGAGGGGAAATTGGACATGAGGATGGAAGAAATCCCCCATTCATAGCCAACTGATCTCTAAGTTGGTCTTGAAAGTCCAAGAGGATTGAGAGTGAAATTAATGAGGAATCCTAGCTTGATCTTGGAGGAGGAGAAGTGATAAGATCACAATGACCTAGGCTAGGTTAAATCATTTTAAACACTCATTCAGAAGCTTATAACGATGTCATTTGGGAGTTAGAATCTTATAAATTTACAAAACTACCCTGGGAAAATCGCATAAAATTCCTGACTTTTAGCTGCAATGACCTATCCATTAAGTCATTGTTCGACTTGATGACTCGTTGGATCCATTTGTTGTTTTTGGAGTACTTCTGGTATTCTTTTCATTCCCTTACCAACAAATGGATAGGATGACTTTTTATATGAAACAATGACTCGTCACTCCTCTCGTCATCACCACTGCTTCACCTGCATTGATTTCTAAATCATTCCAATGGATCCATACCACCAGTCATTACTTAACACAACAAGTTGTGGTATCTTTTCATCGTCTTTAAAACAACTTTGACCCCTTACTGAACTCAACTTAATGACCCCTTAGGTAGACCCGTTGAATAAATTAACGAGACGTTGCTAGACCCATTTTTTCTAGGAGGGGTCTTGAGTGAAGGCTTACAACGAGGCACAGAACGGATTGTTATTTCCAATAACAGCTTGTTCTTTGAGTCATTTTGTGACTTTTTTCATGCCCCATAACTGGGGGGAAGGCGCGACTGACTCCCCATACCTGACTGACTAGGAAGCCGGCTATATAACATCTGTAACTGTAACACTTAGGGCGTCCAGGCCACCTGTCACAATCAACTAGAGCACAAACTGGACCCATAATGACTAAAGAATACAGGGTAAACAAATGAAATGCAAACAAGGCTATGAGTATGCCAAACTAAACAACAAAAGGCCGACAAGGCCACAAATTAAATACCATTGTACACACTAAGTACACAAAGCCTCTAAATAGTAAACTGACTGATGGTCATAACAGGGCTCCGACCTACCCGTAATTGCATCTCAAAACTCTAACTAAAACAAAACCAGTCTTATCTACAGAAAGAAAGGATCATACCAAAACATCCTCTAATCTCACGAACTGCTACTGCAACTGGAAATCCCGACCTCTACCTGCACCTGCGGTAGGAATGCAGGTCCCTAGGCGAAGGGACATTAGTAAGAATGAAATATACTGGTATGTAAGGCAGAAAACTGTAAACATATAAGATAGCAATGATAACTGAGCCAGAAAAAAGAAATAGTAAAAACCTAGAATCTTGGAAACTGAAACCTGACAATAAGTCAATAATGAAGTGCAAATGCAAACAAGTAATACACAAGAAAAACTATAACTGTAATGTTGGCTGCCAACTGACCATAAAAACCATATAAAAATGCCTCCAGTCAGTGTACCATACCAAGGTAAAATAAAATATCTCCAGTCGGTGTACCATACCGGGGTAAAAATAAAAATATCTCTAGCTGGTGTACCATACTGGGGTAAAAATAAAAATATCTCCAGCCGGTTTGCCATACCGGGGTAAAATAAAATATCTCCAGCCGGTGTATCATACCAGAGTAAAAATAAAAATATCTCCAGTCGGTGCCCCATACCGGGGTAAAATAAAAACATCTCCAGCCGGTGTGCCATACCGGGGTAAAATAAAAATATTCTCGATCATAATCATGAATGGAACCGATAAAGCTTATACTGAGTCAATTTAACACATGTAGCATTGAAATGACAAATGCTTAATCTGTGGTCGTAGTAGGTCTCTTTTGTAACATATAAATGCAAATGAGCACATATACCATGTAAAATTAGAAAATATGCACATATATCACGTAAAGTTGTCAAATTATATACAAACAAGTCAACTCAGTGACTCGATGGACCTTCAGGAGGTTTAGCCAACATAAGAATATTATTAGGCTTACAAGCAATGTCCTATAGATAGTCTTACCAATTTAACATATCTCTTGAGTAGAAGCACATAGATTCCCATTTCTATACAATCCTTTGACATCTGGGAACTACATATGTAGATTGCCCACAGGATGGTTCCTTTACATGTATCGACAACTATATATTGAAATTTCATTGCCAAACTTATCACGTCGATGAGCACATACAGTTCTCAATTCATTTGCCTTATTTGCAGGAAAACATGGGACTTATAACTTGGAGCATGGAGTTATTTGTCATAACGATTAACATATACGTAGAGCTGAGAGCTGAATTACAGACATACAACGTATGAGACTCCTGTATAACATATAAACTCATATTTAGTTAGCTGAGAGACCTCCAGGTGACTTCCTAGGATTAGAAGTTCTAAGCTTAACTGATCATTTTCATAGCTTGTGCTTATACTTACTTAGACATTAGGAACATTGGTACATGGGAGAATCTCTCCGCTGAATTTAGGAAATTCAAATGATAACTCAACAAGAGCTAAACATATAGACGCATGGCTTGAATATAACTGAAAGAATTCAACTGTATGTTATAATATGAAAATCATATACATTAAGACTTCTTATTGGAAAAACATATAAAGACTTAAGTTCTTAGGCCGGTACGCAACATCAAATACTTGATTGAGACATTAGCATGATTCTCGGAATATGACCTCTTGAAAACTTCTTAACATAAAACACTTCAACATAACTTAGGGACTGGAAGACATTACTTAAGAATTTTAGATTTGGATTTGTTCAACTTGAGAATTCATAAGCAACTCTCCAAGAGTTGCCTTATACGAAAATAAAGACTTATAACCATAATTCGGACGCCGCTGGATTGACTTTCACAACTTCTTAATTAACTGAGGAGCTCAAGAAAGCTTACATCATTATAAATGGATTAGAGGCTCCTAGGATGACCCTTTTTGGTCATGGAAGACAATTTCAACACTTAGAGTCGATAATTTAATATAACGTCTAGGGGTATAGCAGAGAGCTTCTCTTTAACTTAAGTTACTATTTTACAAACGTTCAACTCTAGTTGATTTATACAAGGTCGTCACCTAATATTTATTATATCATTACCACATAATGTATTTATATCACTTATTTAAATTAATGCCTTGGCGACTCTCAGGAGGTTCAGATAGAACAAGAGTTACACTAAATTTACGGCGACATTCTAAAGACAAATTTTGTTGCCCTAGCGTGTAATTTGAACGTAAGAATAAGTGTAAACATATACTTATTTTCGTATAACCTTATAACATTAAAATATTGTATATAACCTTACCATAAAGATGGTTTCATAGAAATATCCATAATTTACTCATTCGAGTTCTATCTTTCAAGTTCAACGTATCGGTTGGTTCGAAAACTCGTTAACTAGTCAGTTAGATAAAGGGAGAGAAATCAAGGAATCTCCTATTGGCCTTATATACCTTAGAACATGTTCTTAAGAGGTTGGATAACTATTTTAAGGCATTTTCATTTCGTTTTTCTCATTTACCCTTATTTAGCTTAAAATTGTTTTCTAAGGTTAAGTTCGTTCGCATGTCGTCTTCTTTCCTTTTTACCAATTTCACATAGAAAATAGAATTTTGAACACATTTGATATCACATTCATGAAATAATATAAAGGACCAGCTCACGGTGCCCATTCTGAGGGGACTTCAGACTCAATTTACAACTACAACAATAAAAATTGTAAACAATATGCCTTTCACTTCACATTTGTTCACTTCAAGCATGTTTAACTCTTCAAGCATTCTATGAAGTATTTCTAATACTTTGTGCAGATTCATGTATGCCTCAATAGGAACACAAAACATAGGAACATTGGCCGAATCAACAACAAGATTTCGTGCTTGGAGAATAAGAATAGGGACGCCTTTACATACCTCACTTCGTCGCATCTTTTTAGCCAATTTCTTCCATTTGCTAGAAACTCCGACACCTTCAACTTGCTCACTTACACTACATGGAATGAGATCTGGTTTACGCCAAGTTCCCAGTCACAATTCATGTCCCAAAACGTACAACCAAACAGCCATATCATAATATAATTTTCAGCACACCTACGTACCTTAGGCGTCTTAAACTTGTGGCAATTCAAGAGAGTTTCGGTTACGTGATTTTGGTGTTTAACCTCCCCAAAGATGTGGTGTATTCCTTACATATTTTAGATAAATTCCATCATCTATATAGTTGTAACAACCTCCAAAAAATAGGCAGAAACCTCAATCAAATATCACATAAAACACATATTGACTTTATTTCATTTCCTTACTTTAGCTTGGGAATTTGAGCGGATAAACCAAGTAGGAACACTTACCTTTCACTTGTGTATAACCCCTGCCCATATGGAGTTGTTCTTCAGCGAAATATTATTCCAAAAATGTAGCAACCATGCTGCCAAACCGCAGCAACAACACACACCCAAGCAACACATAAGTTCCAACTTCACTTCCAACATAACTTGTTAATTCATGATAATTTAAAGAGTAAAAACACCTAGCTCCTTTTGTACTCAACTCTCACCAATATGGAGGAAGAACTTCACCTCCCTACTGCCCAAAAACGCAGCAACTCGATGATTAGAAGCTCACGACATAAGAAACCCTTTCCAAGCTTGGACTATAAGGAATTTTGATCTATCCATGAAATTTCTTACATGGGATTTGTTTTCACCATTGGATAGAGCTCTTATTTCTGTGAATTTTGAAAAAAAAAAGAGGTGAAACGGAGTAGAAATGAGCTTTTTAGCTCAAAATTACTTCATATAGGTGGACTGCGCGGTGCCTGTATGCGGCGCCCGTGCGATATGCCCTCGCGCGCGCCTGCTGCCTGCCTGTGTCGGCACCTGCGCGCATGGGGGCTTTTCCAGCCGATAGTGCTATCTTCAAACGAGCATAACTTTTTTACTCTGAACTCCGATTGACGAGCGGTTTTTTTCACTGTAAACTAGACTCAAAAACCTTTCATTTGATAGGCTATAGGACCTTTGAGTCATTATATATTTGGAAATATGTCCATTTAAAATTGACCTGTATTTACAAACTTCACATACTCTTCGCTTTTCCCTTTGCACATGTTTTCCTCTTCACCTATGGACAACTTACAACCCGTAATTCCCTTAATATGACATATAAACATCAAATAATCATCAAAACAAATAAATAAGATTTTCAGGGTGTAACAACTTTGGTGCATGTTTTTCCTATTTTCTCTTATTCAACTCTCCGGTCTAATCTTGGAACTTTTGGGATGTTATAGCACCACTCACGGTCTGTATAATTGACATACGATCCATAGATTACATCTGATGTCGCCAGATTTCATCCTTTTCTCTTCACTATTATTGGCCTTAGATGACCTGCAGAGCACAAAATCTACATACAGTCTACAGAATTCCTCTATAAATTAACTTTGGGCTTAGATAGACTCCACCGTAGTTTGATCTGCGACAACGTACTTTTGATTTGCAGTTCATACCTAGGTTGGATCTATAGAATCCTAATTTTGTTTATTCTCTAAATCTGACTTACAATGCTATTTTAAGGTTTGTAGATTGAATCTACGCCCTATAACTGGCACTGTACATTTTCCATACTTTGCCTAATTTTTTCTTCTTTTTCAGCCTCTCTAAAGTTAATCTGCCATCCAATAGATGGACCACAAAATTCACTTGCAGTCCGTATGTTTCCCATTTTGTGGAGAATATATTAGTTTTGTGCAATTTTCTTCATTTTTATCTAGATTCCTATAGCATAATATGGTAACATAAGAATTAACTTATAAAAGAACTTAAAGACATTCAAAACATACGAGAAAGGTACAAATGCATTTTAAAATCCCGACACATCAACACCTCCAACTTGAAGTATTTACTTATTTTCAAGCGACTGAAATAAGAAACTCTGCTCTATCTACTTTCCATTCTCACAAAGAGAATTTCCTGTGACAGTTTGGACTATCACACCCCAAACCAGGAGGGACATGACTGGGACCTTGTTCCACACCTAATCGAGCACACTTTTCCATTAACCTAACTACAATAACCAGAACCGATGAGGTTCGACATAACAATAACTATAAAATCAGAGAAAGATATAGCAGAACGAGAAACTGGCTTAAAGACCAATAAGGCCTAATAAGGAAGACAGTTTATAGAATAAGGCCTACCTGGCCTACAACAACAATGCTATACCTACAACAGACATCCACGAGCCTCTATGAATACAATAGAAATCAACTATCTGGAATAGTCCCTGAATTACCAATAATAGAAACATATGGAAACTTCACAAGACTTGGATCTTTACCAAATCAGCTGGAACTCGACTCAGTGAATAAGACACAACCTACTTGCCGATTAGCACCTGCAGGAAGGAATGCAGCGCCCCCAACTGGGAAATCATTATAGAAATGTACCAAGTATATAAGGCAGAAATAATAATAAGATAAAGAGCAAAAGTCAACAGACATATAATAATCAAAGAAAGCCCAAAAGATATCAACAGAAATATATTTAGGAAGTTAATTAAAGCAAACAGGACCTACTTGTCCCCCCATTATCTTGGAAAACCTAAAACAATTAAACAACGAACAACAAATGGCTCCTAGCTAGCACAACTCACTTGTAACCTCCTGTACCTCACAGGATCCATCCAACCATCTTACCTGGGCCATCCCTATGCCCTTCACTGGTCTCAGTTATCACCAAGTCACTTCTAACATCCACAACTATCAGACAAAAGGACAATAATCTAGAGCAATAACAATAGACTAATACAACAAGATATGTACAGATATATCATTACAGAACCCGACCTTGCCGAGGACACTCCTCGTGGTCTTACCGGTCTAACGAACGTACTAGCAAGGTGTACCGACAACACTCACTAGACCCACACTTGCCAATATGGTCAGTAGTTCACTAGAAACACTCAATGATCATACAATAGTCTGACAACAACTTGTACAGAGACCAAATGCATTGGAATGAATCCATACCCATACACCCACAAGTATCACAGTACTAACCATTTAGAGTAGGCTACCACAACCACTCTGGTAGGCTACGCCTCGAGTTCGACTCCTACTGGAAACATATAACAATCATTGGGTAGTGCTGAGCCATCGGAGGCAATCATATCAGCAAACAATTACACTATACTAATACAACCATATATTCTGAGAAAGAATAATATCCTTACGTTCTATACATCTTATTGTTCCTTACTAGAATATCGAGTAGTCGAATGATCATAACCTAACAACTCTATCCATTGAGTTTCATATAAAACTAGAGGGCACCACAAATAACACCAGTCATCTTAACATAACCCAATAGGATAGTTGCTAACAATGGCAAATAGAATCACAACAAACTTTATAATGCAAACCATAATGGTACACCTTCCAACATCCTATTCTCACACGATAACTGACTAACTACTATCTGAATTCATGAACTCAACATATTAGGGTGATGACATCCAAATTCACTCCTGGCTAGGAGAATGTGTAATTGATCATTGCAATATAATTACCCAACTCATGATTTGGGGTTGAATCCACATGGAATAGAGATTGATGGCATAAAAGTCATTTATCAAATTGAGCTAAATTGCATCATTGCATTAAAAATAGAAAAGTAAATGTTCAGGGATGGTAGGATCACAATTGGAATTCAACTCAACAATCAATCAACAAGGAAATCAACGTCAAAATAACAATATGAGCAAGTTCTGTGGGTGTGCTATTGATGGGGCATTTATTGAATTGGGGTTAACTAGCAAATCACAACATTACATACAAACATAAATAGTCGTGGACAACGTGATACTCTATGTTTCTCAACCACTTGAGTATCTTTTGCCTCGGGTTTTCTCAAACCCCAAGTACTAAACACATCAACCACTACAACTTGGGCAAGAATCGAACTATTTCTAACCTCAATCCTTTAATGGGTATGTGAAAATAGGTTTTGGCTATCTCTAGCCCAACTCCACATATGAAAACCAAATTACCCACCATTTTTTTCTCAACCATATTCTATTCCTCTTTTTCAAGAAACAATAAAATAAGTAAGCACAACCCATATTTGTAACTATGGATATTTCAAGTATAATTCAAAGAAAACAACAGATTTATGCTAAATAAGTATATCTAAGATTAAAGTAGAACCACCCAACCCAATTTAGCCCCTATCATGCACATACTCCTAGCAAGATGTTAAGCTACTCATAGATGAAGAAGGAGAGATTATATTAATAAATAAATCCATATCGTTCATCATCAAGAGTAAATTTCAAGCTCAAGGTTGTTCTTCAATTGAGGTTTTTACCTTAAGGTGGAAGAAGAACATGAACAAAAGCTCTCTATCTTTTTCTCTCTCAAGAAATTAGAAACAATACAATATAGAATGCTTTTGACAAGAATATTCTATTCTTCTACAAAAGGTATGCTAATTAGGGAAAGTCTGCTCCTCTTTTCTTCTGCCCTTTCTTCCCATTTTTCCCTCAATAGTGCGGCCTTACTTACGAGGCACCTACATCTCGTAGGTGCTCATCCACTGAGTGTAGGTCTCTCGCAGATCTGGACCAGAGCTCAGAATTTACAAGATCCTGTATATGCAACCTGTGTTTTGCAGGTGCTGACCAAGGTTTCGCAGGTGCTCTTTCAACCTCAGACAAGTGCATCCTACATTTGACCTGCGTATCGCAGGTGTCATCCTATGAAGTGCAGGTTCTCTTCTTCTAGCATCATGCTTTTTATTTAATTCTTTTGCTTTACCTATTTGATATCAATACCTGCAAAAACCAAAGAGAAAGGGCCTAAAATCCTCCTAAATAAATTGAAAATCAAGCAAAAACTCATGCTTAAAAGCCTAATGAGTTGGTAAATTACCAACTCATCAAACCCCCAAACTTGAACAATTACATGTCCTCAAGCAAGGCATTTCTTCATAGCTGCAAAATTGAATTAACCATGTCGCACCATAAAATTTGGACACAAGGGACCACTAGGACTAAGACAACCTCAAAATCACGCACCGACTCAATGAAAAGAAAAGACTCAAAATTTTTTCACATTCTCCAAGAGGTAAAAACAAACGATTGAAATGATTCACAAATGTTTCTTTCTTTCAAAACAATGGGCATGGTTTATCAAACCAAGCTCACATAGCATCTTAAGTGATTGTAAATTCACATTCAAAGCTTGCCTTAAAGCTCACTGCACTCTTGTCTCAATCGCATCTTTTACTTTTAACACATTCAAGCATGTTCCCCAAGGAGGTGATGCCACTCACATAAAGAGAGAATCCCATTTAATTATCAAGAAATTCACACACAAGTGGGATTATAGAATAAGGCAAATACGGTCACTCGCATAAAGAAATTCTCATGCATACAACTTGACCCATAGGCTTTCCCTTCGTGTAACTCACCACTAATGTAGAGTTGTTATACTTAAAATCAATTATGACTTGAGGGTAATAATGAAGGTTAGGGGTACAGGTAGTATAACTTTTTAGTTCTAGTAGCTAAAACCTCCTTAATGTTCTTTTGTGAACACTTTTGCAAACTTCATTTTTTATTGATATTACTCCACCTTATATCTTCTTGATCAAAATCTTCAACATTTTTTTCTTAAGAGCCACCCTTTTATCTTCTTGGTTCCACTTTTAGCCTCATCTAAGCAAGAGGTAGCACCTTTCAACCATTCTTTTTCTTTTAATTCATTCATTTCTTTACTCTTTGGTGCTACATCACACTGGAGCTCCCATACTTTTCCCATTTTCTTTTGCAAACTCCTAAACATAGGCTTTTTCCTTATTTATCCCTTATCATTCACCCCAAATATTTTGGGCATCAAGCCCCAATTTTTCACTTCTTTCCACAATTAGCACTAGGGAGGATGGTGCCAAAAGAGGGATTTCAAAAGGGTAATAATCTTGTAATGAGATTCTCAAAGAAAAGGATTAAAGGTTCAACATTGGCTAGCAAGGATGAACGTTCAAAGAGGTCATATGGGTGGAGTGACTTTCAAAAGAAAGGCTAAATCATGTTCTAAGTGCAGCTACATCTAGGATTTATCCTTGAGTCACACTTAGGGAAAGTTCTAGAAAACCATTTATGCATGAAAATTAAGATAAGAGCCTCACCACACAAGGCATCACATTCCATGGATTTCACACAATTCTTACAACTACATCAAGAATATGACTTTAGAAAAGATTGCTTGTGAATCAGAAAGAGAAACAAGGAATGTGCAACTCATGACAAAAGAGTGCTCCAATTTTAGACTCAAGTGCCCCTTTTTTCCTCAAAATCCATTTTCAATGCCATAACAAATTTGTTTTGGTGCTGCCTCTCAAAAGCAAGTGCAGAAACCAACATGAAAATATTCTTACTCAGGATTTTCTCTTAAGAAAGTCACCTCTCAATCTATCATTGAGAAGTGTGATCCAGTTCGACAATAAAAAAATCGCTTCTTGGGAAAGAACTGTGGTATAAAGAAAACCATTGGAGTTTATTTGCTAACTACTATAAACAAAGATGATATTAAGACTAGGGTCAAAACATTTTGCAATTTAAAATGGACCCAACAATGGCACTAACAAGTCATAGAACAACATTTTTCTTAAAACCAGAAAAGACAGACAAGAGCAACACATGACAATAACTAGATGATCAAGAGAGAAAACACCCCACCCCTAACTAACAAGTTACCTTGTCCCCAATGTAAAGGTTTAGAATAGAAAGGGAAGGAGGGCTCCGTGAATGATCTATCAAGGGGAACGAGGGATCTATGAGTAAGTAGCCTCGTCAAAGTGCCATGAAGCAATCTCAGATGGGGAGGGAATCAGCAGTTTAGCTGGGAGATCGATTAGTTTGCCCGATAAAGAGACTTCCCAGCAGTCTGGAAGAGTTCTATGCTCATGATAAGAATTTGCTTCCACCCGACAGGGCTTCCAGGATGGATCCACTTTCCTGATAGTGCGCATCCTAGGGTGTTGTGGTCTACTGTGGTACATTTCTTCATCCGACTGCTTCTCAGATGAGCTATCATATCCCACACACCATTCATCTAGAGGACTCCTATCTTCCTTTGGCTAAGTATGAGTGGCTGCTGAGCTATTTAGGACAATATCTCTAGGTGATAGAAATTCTTTGCGTCTACTCAATTCATCTCTCAAAGTAGTCACTTCATTCTCCAACACATCTACTCTAGCATAGAGACACCCCAATTTGTCAACTACTGGTTTCATGGCCTTTTAAATGGCTTGTTTGATCATAGAAGGGATTGTTTTTGCCAATTTCAACAACTAGGCATTATAAGCATGGGCCATTGGTGCCATTTTTAGGAGGCCATTTTCTGGTGGGGAGTCGACTCTATCAGGTTGTGTTGACATTTGGGCATTACGAAGGGACATGGAAGATGGGGGATACTTGGTTCCATAGTCAATTTGGGCCCATTTGAAAATGGAGCATCTTTATAAGTTTTGGCAGCAAAAGTAATTACTACGTCAGCTCTCACTATTTTGTCTAGTGGCCGAAATAGAGGGCAGTCGACCGTAGGCAAAGCATACTAATGAGGTTGGGATAAGGCATAGAAGTTGCCTTTTGCCAGGACTTTGTTTTGACTTGTTCTGTGAGGATTTCCCCCACGTTGATATGTCTGTGATCCATGATGCAAGCAACAAGGACTGCAACCTCAATGGGAACATTTGTTGTATTTTTGGAAGGAATAATATGGAAGTATACAAAATCAAGCCATATTTGATCTTCAAACTTAAGATCATGACGGTGAATTATCCTTTTCAAGCCTGCCCACTGTGGTTGTCCCATAGCAATGTTATCGGCCACCTACTCAAACTAATTATCTTTATCTTTTAGTTTCCCTTTGAACACTAAACATGGACACACCGCATCAGTGGAATAAATGGAGTTGATTTCCCTTGGGGTGATGTTAACTTCTTGGCCTTGTACTAGCATAGATGGTAGGCACGACATCATGTCCACTCAGCCCTTGTTCTTTAATATGTCTTGCCTTTCCCTATAAGAGGCATATAAGCATGTATTACCCATCATTCTTCAACATCATTAATCATTTGCTTAATCAATCATCAAATTGGATGGATCTCATGTACTCATTGATTATTTCAATCACACTTTAAGTACATGAATAATATTCACAGTTATAATTAATTCAGAGTTCATTCAAGAAACATAGTTATACCACCATACTTTATATCACAATAACTATCTGAAGACCTTTGAAGCATATTCATCAGTTATCAATTCATGTAAGACATTAGTCACAGTCCATTTTCCCGTAATTCCAAATTATATTTAAATAGAGGTATAGGTAATTAGATATACACGTACAGATATGTAAAAGTATTAATACATCTACAATTGCTTTTTTGTCTACCTACATCTTAGTCTGCTCATATTTTCTTATTAATTCAATCTCATAATAGTTCGCTTATTCAGGGACAGTGTTCATCATGAATGCTGCAATTCTACATCTCTAACGTGGTTTGTCGGTATGACTCATGGTACGGATCATAACAAGAATTGGTGATTTTTCAGGTGTAGATTGTATGGGGGGTTACGAATCGTAGGTTGAAGTTACGAGTCATAGCAGGATTAGTGGAATTTTTCAGTGGAGTGATGTTTTGGGACTTGGTTAGTACGGAAGGCTACCACGAGTTATAGGTCGATTGTACGACTCATGGTATGAGTCGTAGCAACTGGTAGTTCAGTTTTCTCTGTGATTTCATTAAGGATATTTCTATAATTTCTAAGATCCTATGTCCTAAACTACGTCATTTTAAGCATAGTTAGAAGTTTTTAAAAAGGGTTTAGCCTATTCTAATCCATTCTCTCCCCATGCATGCAAGGATAGAGAATTCCTAAAGAGATCAAACCTAGAATTCTTCAAGTTCTTCTTCAATTCTCTTGGGCTTTCAAGGAGGAATGTAAAATCAGATTACTCAGGTATGTAGGAATATGAATTAGAGATTTCATTCACTCTCATGCCCCAATTTCTACTCAAGTTCATGCATTCAAGTTTTAAAGTCAAGTATATGATCTCATGGAGTTTTAATCCAATTTCATGAAATTCTCTATAATTTGTTTATGTGTCAATTCCCTTCATGATTGAAAAGACCTTTTAAGATTTATGGTCATATTTTGAATTAAAATTCATGATTTCTAGTTTTGAAATTATTATTCCCAACTATGCAAGTTTAATGAAAAGTTAAGATAATGATCTATACTTTCAAGCATGATGAGATGTTTAGTACAAAAGAATGTTTATGAGTTTTATATGTATGAATCCATGATTATGACTAGCAAGTCTATTTCAAGCATGTTAAAGTTTGGGAAAGCCCATATCATCTAAGTATGTTTTCATGATTTAGTTCAAGTTTTTTATGTTAGCTTACCACATGGTTGTGGGGTCTAGACTCCCACTTTTCAGCTTGTGGTATGTTTTGAACCAAGGCTCCCCATGTTCAGATTTCAGACTATATATGTAATTTCACAACCAGCTTTGGTGAAAAATGATGGTTCAGCTTCGTTGAAAAATGATGGAGAGCATATGCATGTTTTTGGGAGTAGTGTCTAGCACCGAGTACGCTAGGGGTTCGGGTAAACCCCGGGCCTCAGAACTACATGCCACATTGGTTTATTTAGATTCATTTGGACCTTGCTTGTGAGCTGTCCCTACCCCCAAGGGGCCTTTAGCTTGATATCGATATCATGATAGCGCCCTTAGCCCTAGTAAGGCTTTCGCTTCCCACTTGAGTGTAATAGCTGAGATCACGTATGCTCTATTGTGATTATGGTGGTTATATGATGAGTCTCCCATTGTTCCCCATGATTTAAGTTATGCATGTTCATCAGTTATGATATTATGCTTTCAACAGGTTTGACCCAATCTTTAGTTTATCAGTGTTACTTATGATCATCAGTTTTAGCTTTAGGTCATTCTTTTCAGTTATGAAGTGCAGTTATGTTTATTCATTCTTTCAAGATATTAGCATGCAGTCCTTACTCTCAGAATCTTAAAATGATATGATTTATGTTGTCAATATTTTCATTTTTACTTACTTAGACTATTTTTCTTACCTAGCATACTTAGTACATTCCATGTACTGACTGCATATGTTATACCCTATAAATTTCCTTAGTGCGACCATCGTGTGCACATATATATTGAGAATTTTACTATATAACACACCCGTGAGAAGGCTCGAGGGGTGACCACATGAGTGCGTCATCAAACGGATGGGAGTTGGGGACATGGAGGCCAGCTGCGCTGGGCACCGCGTCACGCAGCCTCCCCTGTACATGGGTTGGCACGCTGTGCCCATAGTACTGCATGATGAGGGGTGCGCCACACACGTCCTGCCAGTGGCCTCAAATATATATACTTAGCTCCTTGATTCCAAGTCAATTTAAAAATATTCCGGGAGAGAGTTCGGCCACACAAAGGGATTCTCTAACTTTTCATCAAATTTTCATCAAATTATGCTACTAAACTCCATACAGATGAAAATTCAGCTTAGATAATGAGTTCTAGGCCTACGAGAACCATTTATGTGGAGTTATTTCTTAAAAATTCATTCGGTATATCGGAACCCACCGAGTAAATATTGTCGGAATTACTTCAAATTAAGTCTTATGCTACTACAGGCAATAGCATTGAAGATGCCATTAGGTGGAATTGCCAGTTGTGGGTTGGAACTAATCTAATAAATGAGAATCGACATTCGAGGTATGTTAAGGCTATTCCTCTCAGTAAGTTACTCCTGTTGTTTAGCCAATACAGTCACACCTTGTAGTAGCTTGTGCTTATAGCGTTATGGTTAGCTAAAACGAGATGAATTGAGTTTACAATATAATATTCCTCGTTTGGAGGTTTATACCCATCTTTGATATCACCATAGGCGACGTAGGAATTCCTTGTTCGGTTGTTTACTGATTAGAAGGATTAGTAGGTGCATTGTTACAACATTGAGGGAATAGAGGTGTGAGGGTGGTTGTTAGCATACCTTGCTAAATTAGGCAGCGTAAGGCGTTGTTTGGCGACATAGTATATGGTTCTACGCTTATACATAGATAGGAGCCCAGATGGCCCAGATAAAGTTATAAGAGCCCAAACAGCTCAAATACAGTTACAGGAGCCTAGACGGCTCAAATATAGTTACAGGAGTCCAGACGGCTCAGATATAATTACAGGAGCCCAGATGGCTCAGACACAGCTACAGGAGCCCAGACGACCCAGATGCAGAATCCTACCAAGCTCGAATACAACTTAAAAGACTGAGTATACCTGAGTTACAACATGCCTACGAACCTATAGTAGTCCAGATAAGAGAGGTGTGTATTATTTGTACCAGTCGGGGCTTATGGGGGTCCACATTGGTTATTCTGTGTTGGTTGTACCTTCCAAGATTATGGGGGCCCGATTAGGTCCTTGTTTTTATGTATACTTGCTAGTTATATTTCATATTGTGAGGCTATTCAGGTTAAATGCTTATCCTCCTTATTGATTATTTTCAGTTCTTCTATTGACTTTATTCCGCTTTCATTACTGTCTTATATATTTTGTACATATTGTACTGACTTCGATCTTTGGGGCGCTGCATTACTTGCCTGTAGGTACGGATAGACGTGGTCCAAGACCTTCCTAGTTGTTAGCTAGAGTCAATAGTCCAGTCAGCTCCTTTTCTCCAGGGTTGATAGTTAGAGAAGATTTTTTCTTTTGTTGTATCGCTTTTGGGTAGGTCGGGGCCCTTCCTGACTATTATTCCACTCTTAGAGGCTTGCAGGCACAGTTTCTGAGTCGTTAGTTGTTGTTGGCCATGTGGGGCCTACATATGTTATATTTTGCATGTTGGCCATATGGGGCGTAGTTTACCTGGTTAGTTAGTAGTATTGTCGACTTTATTGTGAATATGATCTCTTGTTTTCATTCTTTTATAACTAGGCAACATGGTGGTCTTATAAGCCCATAAGGATCCCTCTTATCGACTTGTTTGTTAGGTTAGCTTCTTTTCTCTATAGGTGCTGCATGGCCTTCTCGAGCCCGACGCTATGTTTACAGTTGAGATATAGCTTGTTGTTTTCTTGATTTTAAGTTAATGGAAAGCTCCAGAGGTGCCTATGCTGAGTCAGGTCAGCCTAGGTACCAGTGTGGCACTAGGTGCCATTCATGTCCCCTAAGGTGGGGCGTGAAAAACTTGGTATCAGAGAAGGTCGTATCCCAGGGAGTCTGCAAGTCGTGTCTAGTAGAGTCTTGTCTAAAGGTGGGTTGTGCACCACATTCTATATACAGGAGCCTATGAGGCTTAATAGTGTGGTTACCCTCCTTTCTCCTCCAGTCATGCTCTAGAGCCATGTTGTATAGGGTAACTCCCTAAGCTTAGACTATTCTGTTTATCTACAAAGAAGATGTCTGATGCACAACAGACCTTGACTAGTTGGGAGTTAGACACTACAGTGGGAGACGACACAAGAAGGGGGCCCTAGTCAGTGCTAGCCCAATCTGAGGGCGATAGGGAGACTTTATCCTGGTCTCCTTAACATTCTCTACCATTCCAGGAGCCCTCTAGGGTTGCTAACATACCAATACCGCCCCTAGCCATTCCGATGCCATCGATCAGGAGATTGGGAGCATAGTATACATGTTGGTTCAGATGATGGCTGCCCAGCGTCAGCCTCAGCTAGTAGTACCAGCTGTTGCCGAGCCCACTGAGGGGCCCAGGAGTTTGAGAATCCGCGAGTTCCTTGCTTTGAGTCCTCCACAGTTTACAGGAACAGATTGTAGAGAGGACCCTCAGAACATCATAGACTAGCTACAGAGGATATTCAGGGTTATGCATGATTCCTCGACAGAATCAGTTGAATTAGCAGTGTTTCGATAGCAAGAGATAGGAATTTTGTGGTACGAGAGTTGGGAAAGGTCTCAAGGTAGAGATTCACCCTTACCTACATGTCCTAGCTTCTCTGAAGCCTTCATAGACCACTGTTTGGCTCGAGAGATCTGGCAGGCCAGAGTAGAGTAGTTTTTACATCTGGAGTAGGGAAGAATGAGTGTCAGAGAATATGCATTGAGGTTTGATTCATTGGCTAGATATGCGCAAACATTTGTTGATACTATGCCAGCTAGGATACATCGATTTATTATGGGACTTGCGCCAGAGTATGTGGAATCTTGTATCACAGCCACACTGTCAGAGGATATCGACATCTTACAGATTTATTCCTTTTTTCAGAATATAGAGGAAATCAGGCAGCGTCAATACGCAATTGATAGGGCAGGTTAGGAGCAGCGTCGAAGGGATAAACTTGCAGATTTTTAGGGTGGGCCTAGGCCTCATTTGTCAGGTAGGCTACCTAGGTCCCCATTTCAATAGCAGCAGGGCAGCAGATCAGATCGTCATGGACAGTCAGGTCCCCGTGAAAGTTCACGAGCGTCAGGCTTGCAGTACCAGAGGGGTCCAGATCAGATGGAACCAGCTATACCACGTTGTAGTACTTGTAATAGAAGACATCCATGGAGATGCAAAAACGGCTCACCACCTTCTATTCCTTAGGATAGGAGGGACATATGATGAGGGATTGTCTGACTAGATACAGGGGTGATTGGGACCAGCAAAATAGGTTCTCAATAGGATCATATGCTCCAGAACCTTTTGCAGGGCACAAGCCCTCTGCTCTAGCCAATAGAGGCTAGGGTAGATCAGGGGCATCCAGTTCAGGCAGGGGTGGATAGAACTTATGCTCTACCAGGACGACAGGAGTCAAAGTCATCACCAGATGTTGTACAGATATGCTGGATGTCTGTTCTCACTCAGTTTTTTATCTGATAGATCCAGGTTCCACTTTTCTTGTGTTACTCCATTAGTAGCTTGGAAGTTTTGGATAATACCAGAATTGCTTTAGCAACCTTTCTCAGTGTCTACGCCAGTTGGTGACTCTACTGTTGCTAAAAGAATTTATTGGGGTTGTACAGCAGAGATTATTGGTCGCTAGACCTTAGAAGATTTAGTAGAGCTTGAAATGATTGATTTTGATGTAATTATGGGTATGGATTGGCTGGCACAATGTTACGCCAATGTAGAGTGTTGGACTAGAACTGTCCGAGTTCACTTTCCAGGGGAGGTAGTGCGAGAATTGAAAGCCAATGCAACAATGCCAAAAGGTAGCTTCATATCCTATCTTTGGGTGAGAAAGTTGATAGGCAAAGACTGTATTTACCATATTGTTAGGGTTCGGGAAATGCAAGCAGAATACCCGACTCTTCAGTCCATCCCAATGATTAGTGAGTTTCCATATGTGTTCCTAGATAAGCTTCTTGGTATTACCCCAGAGTTTGAGATCAATTTATCTATCAATTTGCTATCAGGTACCTAGCCTATATCCATTCCTCCGTACCTAATGGCTTTCGCTGAGTTGAAAGAGCTGAAAGAACAGTTGAAAGACTTATTAGATAAGGGTTCTATCAGACCTAGTACTTCACCGTGGGGTGCGCCAATTTTGTTTGTGAGAAAGAAAGATGGCTCCCTACGAATGTGTATAGATTATTAGTAATTGAATAAAGGTACAATTAAGAATAAATACCCTCTTCCATGGATAAATGATTTTTTTTATCAGCTGCAAGGGGAGAAATATTTATCTAAGATTGACTTAAGGTCCAGGTACCATTAAGTGTTAGTTCAGGAGAAAAATATCCCGAAGAGAGCTTTCAGGACCAGGTATGGTCATTTTGAATTCCTAGTTATATCCTTCGAGTTGACAAATGCTCCACAGTGTTCATGGATCTAATGAGCAGTATCTTCAGGCCATACTTAAATCTGTTTGTGATAGAGTTCATTGATGATATTCTAGTATATTCCTGCTCAGAGACTGCACATAGAAATCACTTGTGAATAGTACTTTAGATCCTCAAAGACAGCCAGTTATATGCGAAGTTCTCAAAATGTTAGTTTGGTTGAATTCCGTACCGTTCTTTGGCCATATTATATTAGATGTAGATATCTAGGTTGACTCATAGAAAATTGAGGTAGTTAAGACATGGCCTAGAACTACAACTCCAATGGAGGTTCGTAGCTTCCTGAGGTTAGTCGGGTATTACAGAAGGTTCGTGGAAGGATTTTCTACCCTATCAACGCCATTGACTAGATTCACTTAGAAAGTAGCCAAATTCCACTAGATCGAGGCTTGTGAGTAGAGTTTCCAAGAGCTGCAAAATAGCTTAACATCTACACAAGTATTGGCCTTACTAGAGGTTTCAGAGGGCTATGTTGTATATTGTGACCCTTCGAGCATCGTGTTAGGGTGTTTTGTAATGCAACATGGCCAGGTGATTGCTTATGATTCAAGGAAGCTAAGCAAACACGAAAAGTACTTCCCCACCCATGATTTGGAATTAGCTGTAGTGGTTCATGCCTTAAAAATATAGAGGAATTATTTGTATGGCGTGCCTGTGAATATTTTTATCGATCTTAAAATCATCTAGTACATCATCACACAAAAAGAGTTAAATTTACGGCAGTGTCGTTGGGTAGAATTGCTGAAAGACTATGATGTGAACATCCTATACCACCTAGGGAAGGCTAATGTTGTAGCTGATGCCCTTAGCCACAGACCCATGGGCAGTATAGCATATTTGAGGCCGAAGCAGTGAGAAATAGCTCGAGAGATGCACCAATTATCCAGTCTAGTAGTCCAGGTAGTAGATTCAAAGGATAATGGGGTTGTAATTCAAAATACAGCGGTATCATCTCTAGTGGTAGAGGTAAAGGAGCGGCAGTACAAGGACCCAGTATAGTACAGCTCAGAAGCAAGGTTCAGTAGGGTGAATTATTAGCCTTTGAGTTAATGGAAGATGGGGTCTTGAGATTCAGATGTTGACTTTGTGTTCCAGATGTAGCAGCGCTACACCAGCAGATTATTGAAGAGGTACATTATTCTCTCTACTCTTTTCATCCAAGTTCGATGAAGATGTACCATGATATAAAAAAGATATACTGGTGTCTTGGAATAAAGAAAGGTGTAGCAAAGTTTGTAGGACAATGTCCTAATCATCAGAAACCTGGCGGGCTGACTCAAGAGATAGTTGTACCTATGTGGAAATGGGAGGCAGTTAACATGGATTTTGTGATAGGAGTACCTCACACCAGGCACAAATTTGACTCTATTTGGATTATGGTTGACAGGTTAAAAAAAATCATCCCACTTCTTGCCAGTCTGGACTACATTTTCAACCGAAGACTATGCTGAGTTGTATATCAAGGAGATAGTCTGACTACATGGTATTCCAGCATCCATTATTTTTTATAGAGGGGCAAAATTCATAGCTATATTTTTGCAGTCATTTTAGAATGGTTTGGGGATGCAAGTTAATTTGAGTATAACTTTCCATCTCCAGATAGACAGTCAAACAGAGCGCACCATTCAAATGCTCGAGGATATACTCCGGGCGTGTGTCTAGACATGGGAGGGGTTTGGGATGAGCATATACCTCTTATCGAGTTTGCATACAATAGCAGTTATCATTCTACTCTTTAGATGGCCCTTATGAAGCTTTATATGGACAGATATGTAGGTCCCCCATAGGATGGTTAGAAGTAGGGTAGGAAGGGTTGATCGTACCTGATATGATCCATCAGTCAGAAGAAAAAGTGAAACTTATCAGAGAACACTTGGTGACATCCCAGAGTCGTCAGAAGTCCTATTCCGATGTCTAGCATAGAGACTTGGAATTTAATGTAGATGATTGGGTATTTCTTAAGGATTCACCTATGAAGGATGTGATGAGATTTGGAAAGAAGGGAAGGCTTAGCCTTAGGTTCGTTGGTCCATATTGAATCCCCCGAAGGATAGGCCGAGTGGCATATGAGTTAGAACTGCCTTCAAGGCTAGAATCTGTTCATCCAGTTTTCAATGTATCAATGCTACAAAAATGTACAGGAGACCCATCTCGGATTGTTCCAGTCGAGGAAGTTCAAGTCACTGAAGAGTTGTTCTATGAATCTGCTAATCTAGTATGGCACTGTAGAGTTGTCTTACGATGAGACTCCAGTTGCCATACTAGATCGGCAGATTCGTAGACTGGCAATTATAGATCTAGCCTTCGTTAAAGTCTTATGGAGGAACAAAAATTTAGAAGAGATGACTTGGGAAGCCGAGGATGACATAAGGTCTAGATATCCTCACTTATTCCACACCTGATCCAGATTATATAGTAGACCTGGGATTGTTGTTTAGATGTTACTATATTGCTTATATTACTAGTACTACATAGTTGTTCATTTTCGTGTTATGGAGTGATTGTTTATAGTGTCCTATAAGGCGCCTATGTTGGACTTTTCTACGTTTTAGGTTTTCGGATAGTCCATATTAAAGAGGAGACTCTGCTAAAATTTTTCTAGCAACAGTTAAAAGAGTTGAGTCTAAAGATTACTTTCGAGGATGAATGTTCCTAGGGAGGATGATGTTTTACCCCGTCAATTTCCATGTTACGACCGTCGTGTATGCTTGAATATTGAGAATTATAGCATATAACACAACCCAGGAGAAGGCTTTGGGGGTGAACACATAAGCGCATCGTCGAACGGATGGAAGACCGGGAACCGGAGGCTGGGGCGTGTTGGGCGCCATGTCGCGCAACCTCTCCCTACACACGGACTGGCACGTTGCACCCTTGGTACTACATGGTGGGGGGCACACTACACACCCCCTTTCAGTGGCCTCAAGCATACATACTTAGCTCCTTGATTACAAGTCATTTTAAAAATATTCCAAGAGAGAAAGTTCGGCCACACGAAGGGATTCTCTAACTTTTCATCAAATTACGCTGCTAAACTCCATCCAAATGCAAATTCACCTTGGATAATAAGTTCTAGGCCTACGGGAAGCATCTCTTGCAGAATTTCTTTAAAATTTGCTCGGTATACTGGAAATCCGTCAAGTAAAGGTTGTCAGAATTACTTCAAATTAAGTCATATGTGGCTACAGGCAGTAACATAGAAGCTGTCATTGGGTGGAATAGCTAGTTGCGGGTTGGAACTAATCGAATAAATGAGAATCTGCATTTGAGGTATGTTAAGGCTATTCCCCTCGGCAAGTTACTCCTGTTTTTTAGCCAATACAGTAACACCTTATAATATCTTGTGCTTATAGCGATGTGGTTAGCTAATATGAGACTAATTGAGCTTACAGTATAGTTTTCCTTGTTGGGAGGTTTATACCCATCTTTGATTATCGCTGGAGGAGACTTAGGAATTCCCCGTTCAGTTGTTTAACGATTAGAAGGATTACGAGGTGCCTCGTTACCACATTGAGGGCACAGAGGCCTGAGGGTGGCTGTTAGCGTACCTTGCTAAATTAGGCAACTTAAGGAGGAGTTTGGTGCCTATATATAGATAGGAGCCTAAATGGCTCAAATATAATTACAGGAGCCCAAATGGCTCAAATATAATTATAGGAGCCCGAACGGCTCAAATACAGATATAGGAGCCTAGACGACTCATATATAGTTATAGGAGCCCAGATGGCTCAGACAGAGCTACAGGAGCCCAAACGGCTCAAACCTTGATGCAAGAGCGTACCAGGCTTGGATACAGCTTCAGAGGCCGAGTATACCTAAGCTATAAGCATGCCTATGAACCTATATTAGTCCAGATAAGAGGGGTGTGCATTTTTTGTACTTATCGGGGCTTATGGGGGGCCATATAGGTTATTTTGTGTTGGTCGTACCTTCCAGGCTTATGGGCGCCCAGTTAGGTTCTTGTTTTTATATATACTTGCTAGTTATACTTTAGATTATGAGGTTATTCAGGTTAAATTCTTATCTGCCTTATTAATTACTTTGAGTTCTTCTATTGACTTTATTCAGCTTTCATTACTTCCGTATAGATTCGGTACATATTGTACTGATGCCCATAATTATGGCGCTGCATTACTTGCCTGCATGTATAGATAGACGTGGTCCAGGACATTCCTAGCTATCAGCCAAAGTCAGTAGTCCAGTTAGCTCCTTTTCTCCATAGTTGATAATTAAAGAAGGTTTGTTCTTTTGTTTTATAGCTTTTGGGTAGGTCGAGGCCCTGTCCCGATCATTATTCCACTCTTAGAGGCTTACAAGTTACAGTTTCTCAGTTGTTAGTTGTTGTTGGCCGTAGGGCCTATGTATGTTATATTTTGCGTGTTGTCCATGTGGGGCTTAGTTTAGCTAGTTAGTTAGAGGCATTTTCATCTTTAGTGTGAACATGATCGCCTATTTTCATTCTATTATAACTAGGCAGCATGGTGGTCTTGTCGGCCCGCATAAGATCCCTCTTATCGCCTTGCTTGATGGGTTAGCTGCTTTTCTTTATAGGTACTGCGTGGCCTTGTCGTCCCTAGGTTGTGTTTATAGCCGATATATAGCTTGTTGTTTTCTTGATTTTAAGTTACTAGGAAGCACCAGTGGTGCTTATGCCCAGTCAGATCAGCCCAAGTCCCAGTGTGGCACTAGGTGCCAGTCATGCCCCCAAAGGTGGGGCATGAACGCATACTCTATGCTAAATCATTTCATTGTATAGGCCCAAAAATTCAGGTCCAGTTTCGCAGCTAGCCAGTTCTCAGAGTTCAGTTCATCCAGCTCGTTAGTGAGTCCTCATCCTTTGAAGACATTTTGATGGTTGAGTTATTGTCATTTTTCCTTTCAATCATTTAGTGAGATAGTTGGGGGTGTTTTTCCCATCAACTTGTTAGTATGTAGAGGCTTTCAGACATAGTTTTATATTCAGCTTTGGACTTAGTGTTATGTTATTTCTATTGTTCAAAGTTTTTAATACTCAGATTTTTGTTATTTTAGAGTTCAGTTTTCCACTTGGATTATGTTGGGTTAGTTATCATATACATGCCATGGATCGACTTAGAGAAATTTATGGTTCTAGGTTCCTTGTATAGATTCGAGCCTATGTTTGGATCGTGACAGCCACAGTCCAGTTTCACTTAATTCCATATTATAATTGTAATGCCCTGAAAAGCCCCTAAGATCAGATCTAAGACTTGTAGCCGAAACTTGTAGGGAATTGCACAAGAGCCATTGGATGATCATCAAAATGGCTCATCCTATGAACTAATAGCCATTGGTTGTGCCCCGTCGTATCGAACTTCAAAAAAATGTAAAAAATTGCCTAGAACTAATGAGTGGATTGTATGACCGGTTGTTTGAATGTACTAATTGTTGTTTCTAGTCATTGGAGTAGGTTTAGAGGAGGATTTAGAGAAGAGTGAGAACCAATGAAGCGATACAATGGACCATTGTATAGACCAATGACCCATCTGTTTGGTCATTGGTTTTGCCAGATTTATTTATAGTTTTCGCAATTCAGGGGATTATGATAAAATTTTGTGCTTTTAACTCCTATTTGACATCATTTTAGGCTTCGTTAAGGTTAGATTAAAGGGTCTAACTTAGCCTAAAACCTTATTCTCTTCAAAATACTGTAGATGGTAAATCAATCTCTCAAGTCAAGCTAGGGTTCTTCATCTCCATCTTCCCAATTTCTCTTGGGTCTTCAAGATAAGTTAAGGAATCATCTAACCCTGGTATGTAGGATTATGAATAGGGGATTCCTTCCACTCTCATTCCGTTTTCAAGTTGAGTTTCATGATCTCTACTTTTCAAGTTTCAAATTGGAAAGTTTCTAGGGTTAAGCCCAATTCGCATGAAATCTGCTATGATCTCTTATGAATTCAAGTCTCATATGACTCAATTCATGATTTATGATTATGACTACATGTTTTCTATTAAGAACTCTCATGAATCAATGTTTTCAATTTTATGATGATTCTACTCAATTATGAATGATCTTACGAATTTCAAGCTCATGAACCTATAATTTCATGTTATGAAGATTTATTCAAGTATACATGAACTTCATAAATCTCATGTTTATGTATCATGGTTGAAGTAGTAGAATTGTTTTCATGGCTAGTTCACGTATGAAAAGTGTAATTATGATTCTCATGTTTTCTACGAGTCCATGTAAAACCAAGTATGCTTTCATGATTATAACTATGCGTAAAATGCATATTATTGGAGTAGTGTACAACACGGAGTAGGCTGGGGTTTAGCACACCCAGGTCTCAAAACTACGTGCCATTATAGATAAAGGGCTCTCGCTAGTTGAGAGTTTCTCCCTGATGTGCTGTGAGTATACAAAACTTTCGACGCTTAAAACTGAGAAAATAGCATGGACTTAGGTATGTTTATATGGATATGAGACACTTTTATTTTTATTTTAGGGAAAACGAGTGTTGGAGCAATAATGTGCAAAAGAGGCTTTAAAATGCAGAAAATTAGCAGAACTACAAGTCTCAATACGAGTTGTACTGAGAACTATGATAAAAATCAAAAGGCTTAGGTAAGAGGAAAGCAACATATAACTCTCAGTACGAGCCGTAACTAGCATCATGGAATTGTTTAGAGAAAATTGCACAAAGGCAGAGTCTTGGTACAAATGGACTCCCATATTGTAGCATTAACATATGAACCGTACCATGAGCCGTGGTGAACTTCAGAAGATTCTTCCAGACATGATAGAACTTCAAACACAACAAATAGTACGAGTTGTAGGAGGAAGGTATGAGTCGTACCACAACACCCATGGAAAAGTTTAGAAGATGTCAAAGTTCTCAGGGCCAATTCACGGAAGTACTATATGACTCGTAGAACTATGGCACGATTCATACCAGCCTGCAAACACTTAGACAAATCTGTAGCAACCAAGGATGTACGAGAAGAAGGTATGACACGTACAATCCTGCTACTGGTCGTAGGTCCAACCATGACATAGTCGGCACTAGATATGAAAAATTCCATGTTAGCTTAGGAAAAGATTTCTAATGTCTGTATAAACAACTTTTATGTTTTATTTTAGTAAGAGAACAAGAGAACTGATGTTTTAGACGTGTGAAGAATATTGTTTGTGAATTTTTATCAAGTTTTGAGGTGCAATTCTTGGGTTCAAATTCTTGATTTCATACATTGTTCTTGAGATTGTTCTTTGATATTCGAATATGGTTTTCTTCCAATTGTTGCTGTAAGTATTTAATTATGTGTTTGTCTATGAATGCAAATTGAAATCTTAGTACATGAGAGGCTAAAACCTCTACAACTAGGGACGAACTGGTCGTTTGGATGAACCCTAGTTATCATTTCTACAAGTGAGCATTGGGATTGATCACATGTGTATACTGAAGTAGTTATGAACCCATAGGGAATACTTACCCTAGTTGTTTGTAAATCTTGATTCAAATCACAAATATAATCTTGTCTTAATATTATTTTCTTCAAAAACCACCCAATTTGGAGATAACTCACCCGCAAGTTCAATTATAAGAATTAGTCTATATCTTACCCTATTCCCTGTGGGTTCGATCCCAGCCTCTTAGTTGGGTTCTTTATTGACAACGACTGCTCATACCTTGTTAGGAAGTGTGAGTTTGAGTGTTATCAAAAGTGGCACTATTGCCAGAGAATACAACTAAGATTAGATTAGTTTCTTCTATTTGACTTTTGGTTGTTATTTCTCTGTTTATGTTTTCTTTGTTTTCCTTTTGTGATTCATTCAGGCCAACACCAAGGGAGCTACCTTTGCAAACACCCAGATGGAAGACATGAGGATGCTAGCATCCATAGATGAGATGATGAATACTAACACACTAGCAGCTATCTTGATTAGCTATAGAGGAGATGGGGTACGGGGTACACGGAGTTGGTGAATGCCCTAGATGAAATGGGATCATATAACTTCAGACCAAAGAAGTTAGACCTTGATTGAAGAACTATTTCACTCCGCCAGCAAAGCCATCAGTAGAAGAACCACCAATCCTTGAACTGAAGGCACTGCCTCTCTATCTCAAATACGCATTCTTCGGTGAAGATAACACTTTTGCAAGTGATTATTGCAGCAGATTTGATAGACTGGCAAGTAGAAGCTTTGGTCACAGTATTAAAAAGGCACAAAAAGGAAATTGCCTGGACCATGGCTGATATCATCGGAATCCCTCCAAGAATATGTACTCACAAAACATAGCTCGAGCCAAGATGCATACCAAGTATAGAGCATCAGCAATGCCTGAACCCACCAATGCAAGTAGTAGTGAAAAACGAGATTATGAAGTGGCTAGACACTGGTGTAGTCTACCTTATTGTGGATAATAAATGGGTAAGTCCGGTATAGTGTGTGCTAATGAAAGGTGGGATAACAGTGGTACCCAATGAGAAGAATGAGATGACACCGACAAGACCAGTCACAAGATGGTGTGTATGCATGGATTATAGGAAGCTCAACCACTGGACCAAGAAGGACCATTTTTCAATGCCATTCATGGATTAGATGCTTGGCAGATTGGTAGGTACAGGCTAGTACTATTTTCTCGATGGCTATTCGGGATACAATCAGATCACTATAGCATCGAAAGATCAAGAAATCACCTGCCCATATGAAACATTTTCTTTTAGAAGAATGCCTTTTGTATTGTGCAATGCACCGGCCACATTCCAGCACTGCATTATATCTATATTCTCAGATATGGTGGAGGACACCATCGAGGTATTCATGGATGACTTCTCAGTTGTGGGTGACTCATTCTAATTTTTCCTCAAACACTTGATCAAAGTGTTGAACAGATGGGAAGAAACCAATTTGGTCCTAAATTGGGAAAAAGGTCATTTTATGGTCAAGGATGGAATAGTGTTGGGTAAGAAAATCTCTGGACAAGGCTAAAATTAAAGTTATAGTAGGTTTGCCACCACCTATTTCTATAAAAGGGGTCCGAAGCCTTTTAGGGCATACAGGATTCTATACGAGGTTTATCAAGGACTTCTCAAAGATTGCATAGCCATTGTAAAAATTACTTGAGAAGGAGGTGAAATTCATATTTGATGAGGCATTTCTAAGGGATTTTGAGTGCTTGAAAGAGAAACTCACCACTGCTCCTGTTATCATAGCTCCATATTGGTCTCTTCCATTTTAAGTAATGTGTGATGTTAGCGGGTTTGCTCTCTATGCTATCTTCGGCCAACAGAGAGCAAAGATTTTCCATCCTATATATTACACTAGTAAAACACTCAACACATCCCAAAAGTACTACACAGTCATGGAACAGGAGCTGCTAGCGGTGGTCTTTGCATTCGAGAAGTTTCGAGCATACTTACTTGGAACCAAGGTGATCATCCATATAGACCATGCCGCTTTAAGATACCTGATGTCTAAAAAGGATGCTAAACCCAGGTTGATTGGGTGCATGTTGTTGCTTCAAGAATTCGAGTTTGAGGTTAAAGAATGGAAAGAAACTGAAAATCAGGTAGCTGATCACTTATCCAGAATAGAGTCTGAGGCTAGGGCAAGGAAGGAGATTGATATATATGACGCTTTTCCAAATGAGCAGGTACTAGCTGCATCTCAGGACTTGATTCCCTGGTTCATTGACTTTGCAAACTATTTGGTCAGCGACATTATCCCAGCAGACATGACTCCCCAACACAAGAAGAAGTTCTTATTTGATGCCCGAAGATACTATTGGGATGAACCATACTTATTTCGCATCTGTGCAAATGGGATCATTCGAAGGTGTATGACAGAGGTAGAAATGTTGAGCATTCTAGAGGCCTGTCACTCATCCCTAGTTTGAGGTCGTCATAGTGATATCCAAACTGCACACAAAATCCTACAATGCTGGTATTATTCATCCTCTATTTACCAAGATGCCTAAGATTACGCCAAGGCATGTGATCAATGTCAAAGGTAGGGCGGTATTACCCGTAAGCATAAGTTACCATTAGCCCCTATTCTAGAAGTTGAGTTATTTGATGTATGGGGTATATGCTTCATGGGCCCATTTGTTGGCTCATATTGGATGAAATACATCTTGGTGGCAGTGGACTATTGATGAGTTGGTAATTTACCAACTCATTAGACTCTAAAGTTTGAGTTTTTGCCTAGTTCTCGAGTTGATTATTTGGATTTTATGCCCTTTTTGCTTTTGTTGTGTGCAGACGCCTATGTTTGAAGAAAAGAGCTAAAATGGGGTAAAAAGGAGGAAATGAGCAGAAGTGGCGAAACGCAGGTGTTAACCGGCGAAATGCCGGTTAAAAAGATGAAGGTCACTGCCTTGTGGGAGGAATACCAACAGCGCTTCACGAATCTCCTGTGGCGGGATGCTGGTTCAGTCACCAAATGAAACTTAGAAACTTCTGAATTTGGCATCTAAGGTTCGACGATTCACGGATTGGCATCGACGAAATGCCGGGTGAACCGTCGAAGTTCACTGGAAATGACTGAAGAAGAAGAGAAAGTATCCGGGGGTTCACGGATTTCATCGGCGAACCGCCGGTGCCTTCACCAGTTCCAGAATGATGCCATTAAGAGTATAATTGTCCATTGCTGAATAAAAGGAAAACTACCCTACTTTTTAGGGTATAAATATAAAGAGAAGTACACTGTTGAAAGGAAGAGAGGAGAAGAGAGAGGAAGAAGATAAGGAGATTGAGAGATAAGCCAAGTACACATCACATCATCTTTCCTTTTTAGATGAAGACCATTTTTAGCTGAGAAAAGGAATTTTGATTGAAAGTTGTAAAAGATCCTCTGCTCTCTTTTTATATTTGGTATTATTTAGTTTCAGTTGTAGTTGAAGGATAATTGTGCTTTTAATTTATCTACTCTTCTTATTAAATTCAATGATGCCTTTGATGATTGTGTTTTTGAATTTCTTAACTATGAGTAGCTAAAATTATTAGATAGAGGTGTGTGATGATGAATACTTAAATGGACTGGGTATTGCTAGAGTTAACTTCATGATGTTCAATTAAGTATAAATTTTTTGTACTCCTTTCAATCTATTAATTAAGATCCATTGATGATGATATGGGTTTATCTATACTCGCTGATTGTTGCTCGGGAGAGAATAATTAAGTATTGGAAGGGAATCTAGTAGTAGGTATGGATAAGAGGTTGTAAAATTAAGCTAGTAATAGTTGAAATTACTTCCTCCTTCCTATTTAGCAGCTAATAGCTAGGAATAGTGAAGTTGCTGATCTAAATCAATTCGGGTGTGCTAAATTGTAGCTAGAGTTTGAGAAAACTCTCACTAGGGATAGTCAATAGGCTGGGAAGCTGAGGCTACCTATTTCCCGAGATTATTTACATTTATTGAACTTAAGAAGATAACCTGGCCTATCCCAATCTAATTAGTATTTCATCTACGCACCTCTAGTATTTCACGATATTGTCTACAACTTAAATGATCCTTTTATTTTGAAGTTCACTAAATAAATTTGTGTAATTATCTGCAATGTTTATTCCCCCCATTTCCTTGTTTTTATGTTAAATCTATATGGTGCAAGCTAATATCAACTTCTCAATCGACGCTTGAATTCATCACTCCCTAGACCTCGTGGGATTCGATCTCGGCACTTGTCAGGTTACTTGTTTTGATACAACGACTGTATATATTCTTTTATTTAAGAATATATTTTGGACGTTATCAAAAATGGCATCGTTGCTGGGGACTAGCATTTGATGATCTTATGATTGAATGTTAAGTTGAATTAGTGTGCATTATAGCTACTTGATTTGATTTTATGCCGTGTTGTTAGGATCTCACCACCTCATGAGCCATCACTCTCAAGCAGGAGATAGCTTAATGGAGGGGAACATGGAACTTGACGAAGATAATCTGGTGATGCCGGAAGTTGCAGGCGCCATTCGCCTACCACCGACAGTAGGGAATGCGGTGTTCCATGTTACTAGCACCATGTTTCTCTTATTGCAGATAAAAGGGCTTTTTGATGGTAAACCAAGCGAAGATGCAAATCGGCACTTGAGGAATTTCTCAGAAATTTTCCATCCCTTCAACATCACAAACATTAGTCAAGAGTGGATTAGATTGAGACTCTTTCCTTTCTCATTGACGGGGGAAGCAACAATATGGCTGGAGGAACTTCATCCGTGGTGTATTACTTCATGGAAAGAGTTAACAGAGGCTTTCCTAGATCGGTTTATCCCTCCCTCAAAGATGCTACAACTGAGGGATGATATCACAAACTTCCAACAAGAACAAGGAGAGCATTTGCACGAGGAATGGTTAAGATTTAAAAAGAACGTTGCTCTTTGTCCAAATCATGGATTATTGGATGGAGTGCTTCTCCAAAGCTTCTATAGGGCCCTTGATTCAATCAACAAATCTGTTGCCAACAACCTAGCTGGGGGATCAATTATGGACCAAACATATGGGTTAGCCAAAGCTCTCCTTTACCGAATGACAAAAACCAACAGGGCTTGGCACATAAGGGAGACGAGTGTGTCCACTCATGAGATTAGCTCAAGTGCATTGGCGGCAGAGTTGCGAAAAAGGGATGATGAGCGGGATGAGACTCTTTCAAAGATGATGAAACAATTAGAACTGATGACCAAACATGTGATGGGGCAGGTCCAAAGGTGGTAAATGTTGTGGGAATGCAAGGTCCCCTGCAATATGAAAGAGAGCCTTCACCACCAAGATATGAAGAAGAATACCAATATATGAGTAACCAAATGGGTGGGCCTCAACCTGGCTTTCAAGGAGCAAACCAAGGCTCATGGAGCCCAAGGGATGATAACCAAGGGTGGAGAAATTGTGAACAACATGGATGGCCCGAAAGGAATGAGAGGTGGAATAATAGAGAGCCAAATCAAGAAGGTGATCGATACCATCGAAATGCAAATCCATACAGTCCACCTCCTAAGGTTGTAAATCCTCAAAACCAACAAGGAGTTATTTATACAGGCATCTCAAAATTGAAGAAATGCTCTCAAGAGTTTTGAAGAAGGTGGAGTCAACCAAAAATGGGGTGAAAGAATTAAGAGGGGAGGTGTCTAACCTCACTCAAATAGTGAGTTCACACTCAGCATCCATCATGCATTTGGAAGCTCAAATGAATCACCTATCAGCCCAAATGAACCTGAGAACAAAAGGAACATTACCTAGTGACACAATGCCTAATCCGAAGAAAGATGGAAAATGTATTGCTATTGTCACTAGAAGTGGTAAGAGGATTGGAGATGCAAAGGGAAAGCCTAGTGAGGTGGAGAACTTGAAAGTGGTTGATGAAGATGAGGTTGGTAAAATGCCAATAATTCCATAGAATGAAGAAAAGGATGAGGAAGAAATAGCGGAAAAGGATGATATGATCCACATTCAAGTTGATGATGAAGAGGCAGGCATGATGGCCCCGGTTGATGATAGATTTGAAGCAATAATCCCACCACCATATCCACAACAGCTTACCAAGAAAAAGAAGGAAGATAAATTTAAGAAGTTTGTTGACACGTTTAGCAAGTTGGCCATAAACATACCATTGTTGAAAAAGAAGAAGGTGGTTGATGATAACGGGCAAAAATATATGCCCGAGATACTCTTTATTACTTCAATTAGTCTTGTTCATCTAAGTTATTGTATACATTTTCATGTAATTTTATATATCGTGGAGATATGTGCTAACCAACATGATTAGCCTTTGTTTTGTAGGTTTTGATGATGTTTGAGTAACTAATCCATGAGTTGGTGAAGTAGAAGCTTGGAAACGGAATTAACACGCGAACGTCGGCAAGGAAGAGGCACAAAACAGCCCACCGGCGCGTCGACAAGGTGCCACGGCAGGCAGGCCGCTCAAAACAGCCCACCTGCGCATTGGCAACGTGCCACGGCAGGTGGACTCCGCGACCATGGGGCTGTAACGCGCTGCCCAGGCAGCGTGACACGTTGCCAACGCGGCAAGGTGCTGCCTGGGCTGATTTCGGGTGATTTTCCAGAAAGCCTCCGCGTCCGTAGCATGTCATGGAGGTCGTGCTCCGCGATGCACTCCGTGACACGTTGCTTGTTAATCCGGGAAAGATTCCTACTAATATAAATAGCACACTTAGGTTTATTTTTCATAATTAAGACTTGGTGGAGCTAGGACGTGGGTTAGCAGCAGTTGAGGGACGAAAAAGCTAAGGGTTTTTCTCTCTTTCTTTCTTCTTTCAATCAATTGTACGTATGATTTACACTCATTTGAGGATGATCAATCCACAAATGAGTGGCTAATTCTCTTCCTTGCTAAGGTTTTGAACATGTGTATTGAATTTTGATTGTGAATTATATGGTTTTTCATCTTCTTCTTTCATGTTGTTCTATTAATTCTTGTTCTTACTGCATTACTGTGTGGCCAACATTAATGTACATCTAAAAAGTCCAATTTCACTCGAGAGAGCAAGAAATTGGAAAGTTGTGAATTAATAGGGTATTGTTCTTAACTTGATTTGGGAAAATTGGGTTTTGGTGTGCTTTCCTGATAGAAATATACTTGAAAGCCGTATTAGTCAATTTAGGAACCGCAATTGTATTGCTAGGTCATAAATTGCATTTGATCACAGAAATGTAGACGAATGGTTTATGATTCTAAAGTGAGATTAAATACGAGAGTTTTAATCTCTAGGCTAATGTTCTTGGCTAGCAACATGAAGAGAAGAATAACTGAATTATGATTACTATCGAATTCATTACTTGTTCTTAACCTTGGCATGCTCTTATCCATAGTTTCAAATCTAGTAAATATTTGTTAATAGTTTTAGTATATAGTTTATAAACAAAATTATTTAACTTTTGGTTACATTGTTGTCAACATAATTAGAAGTAAACTAGAATATAGTATACTTAAGCAATTTTACTTATCCAGAGTCTCCTTGGATCGATACTTGGCTTACTTAGCCACTTTATTACTTGTTTGACCACGTGCACTTGCGTGTCGGTTTTTAACCCCTACCAAAGCAACAAACAGTTGATGCGGGAAATGAAGAGAAAACACACCATTGTAGTGCGGTAATGATAAGCAACCTTGCCCCAAAAAGGGTATACCTGGAGCTTTTACAATTCCATGCACGATTTGGATTTGTGTGTTTAATAAGGCTCTATGTGATCTCGGTGCAAGTATAAATCTAATTCCCCTGCTCATTTTTAAGAAATTAGGCTCGGAAGTACGAAACGAACATCGATGCGACTACTAATGGCAGATAGGTCAATCAAAAGACCTGTGGGGGTGCTAGAAGAGGTACTGGTGTGAGTTGACAAGTTTATTCTCCCATCTTACTTTGTTATTATAGATTGTGACATGGATGTGGAAGTTCCCATTATTTTGGGAAGACCTTTGTTGGCTACCGGGAGAGCAGTGGTAGATGTGGAGCTTGGAGAGTTAAAATTTCGGGTTGGTGGTGAGCAAGTCACCTTCAAGGTATGTCTGTCAGCTGGAACTCCACCTGAATTCAAGGTAATTGGAGTATTGCAAAATGAAGATAATGATAAGGAACTGAAGATTAGCAAGATGGAAGTGGATGATGACCCGTTTGAAATGAAGACTTGAAAGAGGACTACGTCATGACACAATGATAAATAAGGCGCTTCTTGGGAGGCAACCCAATTTTTTATTTAATTATTTGATGTTTTTGTTGTTTTTGTTTGTGTAGATATTGAGAAATGAGAAGCAAAGTAATAAGCAAATCATGATGGGAGAATCGGTGAGAGACTGGCGAGCCGCCCGTCTCAAAATATGGATCACCGAAGACAAGGGATCCCAAAGAAAAAAGCTGAGTGTTGAACTGAAGAATCAACGGGCCACTAGCAAACCGCCGAATCTGATTCGTTGGACTGTGGTGTATCACCAGTCTGAAGTAGAGTACATAAATCTAGGCCCCAAATTCGGCGAATAACTGGCGGGCCACAGTTTCAATTCATGGACTGCCAGTACATCGCCAGATAGAACCAGATCAATGGGCACAATACAAGTTGAAATGAAGAGCAGCGGTGAACCATCGAGTTGGACCGGCGAATCGCCGATTTAGTGCCGGTCGAGCTCGTCATGAATAAAATCGAGGAATTTCAAAAAAGACTGGCCCATAAAATCCCAAGTACTTTCCCAGTCGCCCTAATTCTGCAAATATTCCCATAGCTTCCCTTTTTCCAACATTTTTCTTTCCATTCTTGTCTCTCCATTACACAACATTTCCTACTCCCTATCATTTTTCATTTTCACCCTCTCCATTTTACTACCTTTTCACCTTCCAACTCACACACATTAAAATCCCCACCTCCCCTCAACCTATCAAATTCCCACTTTTCACCTATTAACACCCATTCATATTTCACCATAAAAATCACTTTACTCTTACTATCTACTCTATACTTACTTGAAGGTTCTCCTGCAATGTTGAGCTATTTTAAATTTTGAGGCTAGAAGAGTGTGCAAATAGTCTTCCAATTCGGTAATATTTCTCTTGCCCCTATTTTAATTTGAGTATGGGTACATGATCTTGTAGGAGTACTATTTCCCTTCCCTTCCTTGTTGAAATTTTGAATGTGTTATGCTTGTGATTGGAGTGGATATGTGCTTTTATGATGAGATTATGAAAAGGTTCAAGTCTGAGTAATCCATTTACATAAAGCACAACGTTTTGCCCGATGATAGACCGGGTGACGCCAATCTTAAGGGCTAAATGTCATAAATATGTATGAGAATGGAGCATAATTGCTGGTCTTATGTTTGTGGTGAAAATGTGTTTATGGGTGTTTGTGTGCAATGGTTCAGAATTTGGGATGGAGGAGTCGGCCATTCACAGGTCATATTCGGCGAAACGTTGCTTAGGGCGCCGGTTCACTCTGAAATTGGTCTTGGCTACTGAGTGAATCTGGTGCTACTTCAGCAATTCGTGAAACATGACCGGTGAAACACTTCTTGAAATGCCGAAAAATGGCCAAATGTCCCCAGTGCTCTGTTAAGTATCGGCGTCAAGTCGGCGGTTCACGAATTGTCTTCGGCGAACAGCTGGTCGTCCGCTGGTAAAACCTACTCTTTTGAATGATTGTTTGATCATCACTTGCTTCTTAGTTGTTCTTTAGATTAGTTTCTTTTCCTTTAATTTCTATTTAAATGTCTTTTCACGAACATACTTTTTGCAGAAACACAAACCATGTAATCCTCCAAGTCCAACGGCAATGGAAAGGCCCCTGCTTCATCTGCTAGCAAGGGAAAAGGTAAAGCAGAGGCTTCTTCCTCACACACAAATATGAAGGAAGCTATCATTCTCTGTGTTCCTAACATGAAGAAGTACTACGTCATCTGCCAGGGATGCTTTATCACGGTAGAGAAGAGGTTTGACTTGGCTGGAGTGAAGGGTGACTTCCCTAATATCACTGAGCAGTTCACCCATTGGCAATGGCATGCATTTTCCAACCCTTTTCCATCGTACTACCCAAGCCTTGTCACGGAGTTTTATGCCTCCTACTAGGCCCGCCAAGATAGCATGCAACATCAGGGTAAAGTGGATGAGTTTCCCTGCCTGCCTTTGGTGATGATTCATGGGGTAGAAGTTGATATCACCCCGGCTGCCACAAATTATCTATTTTGGGAAGATAAGATAGACTCTGCTACGAAGTACATAGAACTGGTGGCCAATATGAAGGACCAATAGAGGTGGCAGCTGGCATTATTGCTACTGCTACCCCCCTATGGGCCTCCATGGGTGGCGAAATCTCTCACCATGATTTAAAGTTTGAGGCTAGCTATGGTTGTATTTTATTTGTTCTCGCATGATCACATCAAAGAATGAGCAGCAGGTCACCATGGAAGCAGCCATCTTGATTTCTTGCAGTATGTCAGGGGTCCCCATCAACTTTGGCGAAATTGTTGCTCAACAAATGAAGAAGAAGGTGGGGAAGTCTAGCACTTCCATGCCATATGCTGTGTCGATCTCGAAAATTTGTGCAGCAGCCGGAGTGTCTCTTTTTCCAGATGAGACTCCTTCCTCTATTCTATAATTGATCAATATTGATAGGAAGAGTGACGTCAAGGAACCGGCAGTGAAACGAAAGCGCCTGCAAGCCTTCGGCGTACAAGAGGAAGCCCTCTCCCATGGGTCTTCCCAATCTCCCACCGCTCCAGAATTCAATGTGCCCCAGCCTGACTTGTCGGGCTAAGCATCGGGTGACATGCTCCAGCCAAGAGTTTCTCCACCTCCTCAATCTTCTCAGTCAAGTGGTCTCCATTGCCTTGTGGACAAACTCGCATGAGAGCTAGCTTCAATGCTTGGCCAAGAGTCTCCCAGCACTCATTACAAAAACTATCAAGGAGCTCAAATCGCTATCTAAGAATGTCGCCACTTTGTGCAAGCGGGTGGATGCTGTGAAAGGGGCAGCCACGTCCCTCCGAATTGAGGTGCAGGAATGGAAAATTCGTACTTCAGTTGAAGTGCCCGACTTGAGTGCTTTGGATGCTGCAATTGCTGCTCCATCTTCGACTTGGGGGCTAATTGATTACTTGTTTGAAGGGATGGGTGAAGATTTTGCTCACCGGTCTCGAAATATGGATCGCCGAAGACAAGGGAGCCCTAAGCAAAAAGCTGAGTGTTGAACTGAAGAATCGATAGGCCATTGGTGAACCACAGAATCTAATTCGTGGGACGCCGGCGTATCACTGGTCTGAAGTAAAGTACTTGATGCTAGGCCCCAAATTCAGTGGATAATTAGTGGGCCGCAGTTTAAATTCGTGAACTACCAGTACATCATCGGATGTAACCAGATCACTGGGCACAATACAAGTTGAAATGAAGAGCAGTGGCGAACCGCCGAATTAGACCAGCGAATCACCGATTTAGCGATGGTCGGGCTCATCATGAATAAAAAAGAGGAATTTCAAAAAAGAGTGGCCCACAAAATCCCAAATAATTTCCTAGCTACCCTAATTCTGCAAATATTTCCATAGCTTCCCTTTTTCCAACATTTTTCTTTCCATTCTTGTCTCCAATACACAACATTTCCTATTCCATACAATTTTTCATTTCCACCCTCTCCTTTTTCCCACCTTTTCACCTTCCAACTCCCCACCAACTCACACAGATTAAACTCCCCACCTCCCCTCAACCTATCACATTCCCACTTTTCGCCTATAAATACCCATCCATATTTCACCATCAAAATCACTTTACTCTTACTATCTACTCTATACTCACTTGAAGGTGCTCCTGCAATCTTGAGCTATTTTCCTTTTTAAGGCTAGAAGAGTGTGCAAATAGTCTTCCAATTCGATAACATTTCTCTTGCCCCTGTTTTAATTTGAGTAAGGGTACATGATTCTGTAGGAGTACTATTTCCCTTCCCTTCCTTGTTGAAATTTTGAATGTGTTATGCTTGTGATTGGAGTTGATTTGTTCTTGTATGATGAGATTATGAAAAGGGTGAAGTATGAGTAACCCATTTACATAAAGCACAATGTTTTGCCCGATGATAGACCGTGTGACGCCAAACTTAAGGGCTAAATGTCATAAATATGTGTGAGAATGGAGTATAATTACTGGTCTTATGTTTGTGGTGAAAATGTGTTAGTGGGTGTTTGTGTGCAACGGGTTAGAATTTGGGACAGGAGGAGCCGGTAATTCGTAGGTCATATTCGGTGAAACGTCGCTTGGGGCGCCGGTTCACTCTGAAATTAGTCTTGGCTACTGAGTGAATCTGGCACCACTTCAGCGGTTCGTGAAACTTGACTGGTGAAACAGTGCTTTAAATGCCAAAAATAGACAGATGTCCCCAATGCTCTGTTAAGTATCAGCGTCCAGTTGGCGGCTCGCGAATTGTCTTCGGTGAACCACCGATAGTCCGAAGGTACAACCTAGTATTTTGAATGATTGTTTGATCATCACTTGCTTCTCAGTTCTACTTTAGATTAGTTTCTTTTCCTTTAATTTATATTTCAATGTCTTGTCACTAACATACTTTTTGCAGAAACACAAACCATGTCATCCTCCAGGTCCACGGGCAATGGAAAGGCCCCTGCTTCATCTGCTAGAAAGGGAAAAGGCAAAGCAAGGCTGCTCCCCCACATGCCAACATGAAGGAAGATATCATTCTCTACGTTCCTAACATGAAGGAGCACTACGTCATCTGCTAGGGATGCTCTATCATGTTAGAGTAGAGGTTCGACTTGGCTAGGTTGAAGGGTGACTTCCCTAATATCACTGAGTAGTTCACCCACTGGCAATGGCATGCATTTTCCAACCCCTTGCTGTCGTACTACCCCAGACTTGTCACAAAGTTTTTTGCCTCCTACCAGGCCCGCCAAGATAGCATGCAACATTGGGGTAAAGTGGATTAGTTTCCCTGCCTGCCTTCAGTGATGATTCATGGGGTAGAAGTTGATATCACCCCGGATGCCATCAATTATCTATTTTGGGAAGATGAGATAGACTCTACTATGAAGTACATAGCACTGCTAGCCAATATGAAGGACAAATAGAGGTGGGCAGCTAGCAATATTGCTGCTGATACCCCCCTATAGGCCTCCATGGTTGGCGAAATCTCTCGCCACGATTTAAAGTTTGAGGCCAAGCTATGGTTGGATTTTATTTGTTCTCGCATCATCCCATCAAAGAATGAGCAGCGGGTCACAATGAAAGCAACTATCTTGATTGCTTGCATTATGTCAGGGGTACCCATCAAGTTTGGTGAAATTGTTGCTCAACAAATAAAGAAGAAGGCGCAGAAGTCCAGCACTTCCATGCCACATGCTATGTTGATCTCGCAAATTTGTGCAGCAGTCGGAGTGCCTTTTTTCCGAATGAGACTCCTTCCTCTACTCTAGAAGTGATCACTATTGATAGGAAGAGAGACACCGAGGCACCAGTAGTGAAACGGAAGTGTCTGCAATCCTTCAGCGTACAAGAGGAATCCCTCTCCCACGGGTCAACCCAATCTTCCACCGCTCCAAAATTCAATGTGCCCCAGCTTAACTTGTCGGGCCAAGAATCGAGTGACATTCCCCAGCCAAGAGTTTCTCCACCTCCTCAATATTCTCAGTCAAGTTCTCTCCATCAACTTGTGGAGAGGACAAACTCGCATGAGAGTCAGCTTCAATGCTTGTCCAAGAGTCTACCGGCACTCATTTCCAAAACTATCAAGAAGGAGCTCAAATCCCTATCTGGGAATGTCTCCACTTTGTGCAAGCGGGTGGTGCTGTGGAAGGGGTAGTCACGTCCCTCCGTATTGAGGTGTAGGAATGGAAAAGTCGGACTTCAGTCGAAGTGCCCAACTTGAGTGCTTTGGATGCTGCAATTGCTGCTGTATCTTCAGCTCGGGGGTAAACTAATGACTGGTTTGAAGGGTTGGGAGAAGAATTTGCTGGGCTTGGTGATGCCAGCAGAGGTAATGGTGGTGATGAGGCTGATGATGAAGAGGAGTGACCCGTTCAGGGAGTTTCTTGTCCCTTCTCCCATTATTCTTTTTGCATATTTACATTGAGGACAATGTATGATTTTAAGTGGGGGAGGGATGAGCGTTGTTGATGGGGGGGATATTTGTTTCTTAAGTTTGAGTAAGTCTAGCCTTTGTCGGGCTATTGTGATTAATGATTGCCCTTGTCGGGCATGTTTTGTTCTTTGAATGAATGAATGAATTGGTTTGTGTCTTTTTGTGAATGGTAATTACTAACTCAATCGGGTCTTCAGTTTTAAGCATAATATTTTTAAATTTTCGAGTGAGATAACCCCAAAAATTGTGTTTCTTTTTCGCCATTGTAAATAGAGTAGTATAGAAATTAAAACTCTGAGGGTTTTCTTTTGACCCCAGTTCTTTCCCAAGGAGCATTCTGTTATTTTAGTTAATTTAGTTGTCGAACCGGGTTGGCTTTTTCCGATGATGGATTGAGTGGCTACATTCTTAAGGGAAATGCCATGTTACTTTGAGTTTGTTGTGAAGTTCTTTTAAGAGGCATCAACTAAAATTTTTCTTTTGATTGAAATGAGAATGTGAAAACAAGGGCATTAAGATGAGATAGTGAACAAGTGTTGACACCGTAGCATAGTAATCTTGGTCGTACATTGTATATTCCCTGCTTGACTTATGATGTTTTCTTGCTTGATGTCCTAATGTGATGTTTCATTTTGGAAAATGACTCTTGTAGACCCTTTAAGGGTGATGCTTTGTGTCGCAATGATATTTTTGTTAATCTTGTGCATTACATCTTGTCTAGAACTTTCCCTAAATGTGATTCAAGGCAAAATCCTAGATGTAGTTGCACCAAAGAAATGAGTTTTGGCCCTCAATTGTCTGGTCACTTCAACCATACGCCCCCCATGATTATTAATACTTGTAATCCAATTTTGAGCCTTAAAACCATTCCTTGGCAACCACACACAAGCCTTAAGACTATTCCTAACACCTCTATTGGCCCCATTCTCCCTAAATGCTAATGAAAAAATAAGTGTTGAAGCAAGGCTCAATGCCTAAGAAGAAGGGAATGAGAAAAGCAAATGTGAAAAATGATACAAGAGCCTAAGTTTGGGGGTATGTAAAACAAAGGAGGAAGAAAAGAATTATAGTGTAAAGGGAACATCACCTTTAGTCCAAGTGCACAAAAAGATGAATCAAAAAAGAAAAGACTACTTGTGTTAATTGGTGTTCCCTCTTGAGGTAATAAGGCTAGTGGTGGAAGATAAAGAGGGGCTACAAAGGGGAGTATTAATGAAATGAAAGGCATCAACAAGAAAAGAAAGGAAAAGGAGGTTAACTGAGCAAAATTGTTGTAAGGCATGGAACGAAAAGCATTAGGGGGGATCTAGTCACTACAGTCAAATGTTCATCCTACCCTGACCTTAAGCCTACATCACAGCCCGCAAGTCCTAAATTATTCTAGATGCAGCTACTCTACATTAGTGGTGAATTACATGAAGGGCAAGACTATGGGTCATGTGTGTGCATGAAGATATCTTTTGGGAGAGTGAGTGTGAGTGTCTCTTCCAATTGATCCCTGGTATGCATTCAAATGATCAAAGAGTTAAAAGAATAGGGATCCTTATATTTGGTGAGTGGCATCATTCCTTTTATGGATGAAAGAGCATTTAGAATTCATATGGGCAAAAATAAGGAGTGCAAACTCTAAGGCAAGCTTTAAATTTTCAATGATTGCAACTTGAGATGCTATGTGTGTTACTTGGTTGATAATTTCCCTTGTGTGGTTAATGATTCCTTTTGAAAAAGCTTTACTTGATATAAAGTTGTTGCCTTCTTGAAACACCTTCATTGTTTCGGTCTTTTGGGGTATTTCCTTCTCTTTTCGGTGAGCAAGATGAGTATTTTTGGTTTGTCATAGTCTAGGTGGTCGGCGAAGTCTAATTGTGAAGAAATATGACCTTTTTCTCAATTGCTGAAGTATTGGATTACTTGAGGACAAGCAATGATTCAAGTTTGGAGGTTTGATGAGTTGGTAATTTACCAACTCATTAGACTCTAAAGTTTGAGTTTTTGCCTAGTTGTCGAGTTGATTATTTGGATTTTATGCCCATTTTACTTTTGTTGTGTGTAGATGCCTAATTTTGAAGAAAAGAGCTAAAATGGGTTAAAAAGGAGAAATTAGTAGAGGTGGAAAAATGCAGGTGTTAACTGGTGAAACGCCGGTTAAAAAGATGAAGGTCACTTCCTTGTAGGAGGAATGCCACCGGTAGTTCACGAGTCACCTGTGGCGGGATGCCGGTTCAGTCGTCAAATGACACTCAAAAACATCTAGAATTGGCATTTAAGGTCCAGTGGTTCACTGATTGGCATCGGCAAAACGCCGAAGTTCACTAGAAATGACTAAAGAAGAAGAGAAAGTATACGGCGGTTCACGGATTTCATCGGCGAATCGCCGATGCCTTCACCGGTTCCTGAACGATGCCATTAAGGGTATAATTGTCCATTGCTAAAAAAGGAAGGAAAAGTACCATACTTTTCAGGGTATAAGTAGAAAGAGAAGTACATTGCAAAAAGGAAGAGAGGAGAAGAGAGAGAAAGAAGATAGAGAGATTGGGAGATAAGCCAAGTACACATCACATCATCTTTCCCTTTTAGCTGAAGTCCATTATTAGCTGAGAAAAGGGATTTTGATTGAAAGTTGTAAAAGATACTTCGCTCTCTTTCTTCTTTGGTATTATTTAGTTTCAGCTATAGTTGAAGGATAGCTGTGCTTTTGATTTATCTATTCTTCTTATTAAATTCAATGATGTCTTTGATGATTGTGTTTTTGAATTTTGTAACTATGAGTAGCTAAAATCATTAACTAGAGGCATATGATGATGAATACTTAATTGGATTGGGTATTGCTAGAGTTAACTTCACGATGTTCAATTAAGTGTAAATCTATTGGATTCCTTTCAATCTATTAATGAAGATCTATTGATGATGATATGGGTCTATATATATTTTCTTGATTGTTGCTCGAGAGATAATAATTAAGTATTGGAAGGGAATCTAGTAGTGGGTATGGATAAGAGGTTGTAAAATTAAGCTAGCAATAGCTGAAATTACTTCCTCCTTCCTAATTAGCAACTAATAACTAGGAATAGTGAGGTTGATGATCCAAATCAATTCGGGTGTGCTAAATTGTAGCTAGAGTTTGAGAAAACTCTTACTAGGGGTAGTCAATAGGCTAGGAAGCAGAGGCTACCTCTTTCCCGAGATTATTACATTTATTGAACTTATGAAGATAACTTGGCCTATCCCAATCTAATTAGAATTTCATCTACGCTGCACCTGTAGTATTTCAAAATATTGTCTACAACTTACCTAATCCTTTTATTTTGAAGTTCACTAAAGAAATTTGTGCAATTCTCTGCTAGTTTATTCCCCCTATTTCCTTATTTTTATGTTAAATCTATATGGTGCAATCTAATATCAACTTCTCAATCAACACTTCAATTCATCACTCCCTCGTCCTTGTGGGATTCGACCCCGACACTCGTAGGGTTACTTATTTTGATACAACGACCATATATATTGTTTGATTTAAGAATATATTTTAGACGTTATCAATTATGTCTCCAAATGGATGGAGGCTATTGCACTACCTAACATTAAAGGAAAATTTTTCACAACATTTTTGTGGAAGCCCATTATTTTCTAAATTTGGTACTCCTAGAGGAATTGATCGGTGATGGTGGATCACACTATTGTAATCGCCTCTTTAGAACCCTGTTGGAGAAATATGGCGTCAAGAATAAGGTGGCAACACCTTACCATCGTCAGTCAAGTGGACAGGTAGAAGTTTCAAATAAATAGTGATCTCTAAGCAGACAGATTGGTCTAGGAAGCTCGATGATGCATTTTGGGCCTATCGAACAGCTTATAAGACCCCCATTGGTTCATTTCCATATCAACTGGTCTATGGCAAATCATGTCATCAGCCTATTGAATTAGAGCATAAAGCACTATGGGCTCTGAAAAAGATGAACTTATACTAGAATAAAGCAGCTATGTTGAGACTTGACCAGCTCAAGGAGTTGGATGAATTCCGACTTAGAGCTAATGAGAGTGTGGCCATTTATAAATAAAGAATGAAGATTTATCATGATAAGAAGATTGCAAAAAGGGAGTTCAACACTGGTAATTTGGTCCCACTCTTCAACTCAAGGCTTCATTTGCATTCTGGAATATTGAAATCTAGGTGGATGGGACCATACAGAGTGGTGGATGCGTCTCCATACTGTGCAGTTGAACTTGAGAACAAAGCTGGAAAAAGGTTCAAGGTGAACAGGCAAAGAATAAAGCTATATCTGGGAGATACGGAGGAAACAAGAGGAATCGAGGCAGCCTACCTTATGATGCCTGAAGAATCAAAAAAGTGTCGTCGTGCTGCCACGTTAAATTAGGCGCTGCATGGGAGGAAACCCATGGATGGTGAAGTCTGCGTAGCCGTAGGTATGTTCCCTTTCCTATATTTTTATATTCTATGCTTCGGGGAAAAAGCATGTTTTTAAAAAGAGGATGGGTGGACTTGTCATTTATGGTTTTTTTATTCAACCGAGGGTTTTTTTTTTCATGTTCCTTTTTCCTTGGGCATTCTATCTAGTAGTATCGGCATGTTTAGGATTTTATTCTTGTGATTTTTATTTAATTAGAAAGTAGCTTTACTCAGCCAATAAATTGCACTAGTTTTGGAGTTGTAAAAACTTGACCATGTTTAAAATTTATGATTAGCTATGTACTTCTGATTGCAAGAATAATTTTTGTGGATCTTTTTATGTCATTTAATAAATTAGCATGTATAGGTTTTTTTAATCCATGAATAAATCAAACAGGTAGAGTGAATGCAAGTCATGTACCATGAGTGAGTGAGGTTTGATACTTAGTTCAATACTGCGTAGAGGATTTACAACTTGCCCGGTTTGTCTTTACATAGGTTTCAGGATGTCTGGTTAGGAAAGGATCATAGGCCATTTTTGTTTAGCCTATTTTTAGCTTAAATGACCCTACCAAAAATGATATGATTCCATTGATCCCGATTTTGATACTTAAATAGACCATTTTTCTTTGATTAACCAATTGACCGAACCCATTTTTATAATGAATCTATTTTGGCCCTGGTGCCACCTTGGACATTGTGAACCTCAACATAGGCAAAATGCCTAAGTTGAGGGTGGATAGAGTAGGGGTGCGTAAATATTGGGAAGGTGAAAAAGAGAGAGAAAAGAAAAAAAGGTGAAAAATGAAGTATGGTGTGACAAAAGAAAAAAAAATTGAAAAAAAAATACATAAAGATAATGACATATGATAAGATAGAAGTAACACAACACACTCAAACAAGTGCATAAAAACGGTGATAAGGGAGGAAAAAGTGAAAAAAACAAAAAGGGTGAAAAATGGAAGAATGGAGCCACATGTTTGTAGTGCCAAGGAGGGTTTAGTAACTTAAATGATGTAAAGGCTTTCCAGACATAGTTTTATATTCATCTTCGAACTCAGTGTATGTTATTTCTGTTGTTCAAATGTTTTTAATATTCATTTCCGTTATTTTAGCATTCCGTTTTCCACTTAGATTACGTTGAGTTAGTTATCATGTTCATGCCATGGGTCAACTTAGAGACATTTATGATTGTAGGTTCCATGTCTAGATCCGGGCCTATGTTTGGGTAGTGACAGTCATAGTCTAGTTTTATGTAATTCCATATTATAATTATAATGCCCTGTAAAGCCCCTAAGATCAGATTTGAGACTTGTAGTCAAAACCAATGGGAAATGGCACCAGACCCGTGAGATGGTCATCAAAAATGGCTCATCCTATGAACCAATGAGCCATTGGTTGTGCCCTATAGTATCAAACTTCAGAAAAATGTAAAAAATTGCCTAGAACCGATGAGTGGATTCCCGTCATTTGATTGTACAAATTGTTGTTTCTAGTCATTGGAGTAGGTTCAGAGGAAGATTCAAAGCAGAGTGAGAACCCATGAAGGGATACAATGGTCCATTTTATGGACTAATGACCCATCTATTTGGTCGTTGGTTTTTCCATATTTGTTTTTACTTTTTGCCATTCAGGAGTATTTTGATAAAATGCCATGCTTTTAACTCCTATTTGATATCTTTTTAGGCTTTGTTAAGGTCAAATTAAAGGGTTTAACTTAGCTTATAACCTCATTCTCTTCAAAATACCGTAGATGGTAAATCAAGCTCTCAAGTCAAGCTAGGGTTCTTCATCTCCATCTTTCAAATTTCTCTTGGGTCTTCAAGAAAAGTTAAGGAATTATCTAACCCTAGTATGTAGGTGTCACGCCCAACCTTGGGAGGCATGACTGGCACCTAATTTCACACTAGGATCTGGGCTGACTTGGCTGCGCATATGCACCTCTAGTGCCTACCAACGACCCAAACTAAAGAAAACAAACTGTTATATCTTGGTTGTAAACATAGCCTCAGGCCGACAAGGCCATGCAACACCTGTAAAAGAAAACAACTAACCCAGCCTACATAACAATAAAGGGATCCTATGTGGGATGACAAGACCATCATGCTGTCTATTTATAATAGTAAGAAACCAGGCAGTCATATTCATACTATGGCCGATAAGGCTGCTAACTATCTAGCTAAACTAGGCCCCACAGGGTCAACGCCTGAGAAAAGTCTACAAATATAGGCCCCACATGACCAACACAAATAACTAACTGAAGACTGTAGTCTGTAAGCCTCTAAGATTGAGAATAGTGGTTGGGACAGGGTCCCGACCTACCCAAATGTTGTACAAATAAGAGAAAAATAAACCTCTATAACTTTGCAACTCCGGGTGGAAGGAGCTTGCCGATCTACTGACTCTATATAGCTGCTAAGAGATCCCACAATCTGTCTGTCTAAGACTGCAAGTAAGTATGCAGTGCCCCATAGTTGGGTGTCAGTACAATATGAACTGAATATATAAGGTAGTGATAAAAGCTGAACAAAAGCTGATAAAGAACTGAAAGTGAAATGTAAGAAGGGGCAGAAGTTAACCTGTAAGCTTACTTACCATAACCTCCATCTAGTAAACAACTACACATATAAAAGCTAAAACTGTATGAGTATACATTCATAAGCATAGGTAGTAGGAAAGTATACAAACAAGAACCTAACCTAGCCCCCAAAAGCCTGGAAGGTTCAAACAACACAGAAATGACGTACCGGGGCCCCATAAGCCCCGACAGGCACCAATTAGTCTACATACCCCTATTGTTATCCCTAAGGTCCTTTAAGTGGTTGTATCTGAGCCATCTGGGCTCCTGTAACTATATCTAAGTCATCTGGGCTACTACAACTGAATTCAGGCCTTTTGCCCCTGTAACTTTACCCCCAGCACACTAGGCTTTACGAAGGGTCTGTAATGCCGCTATGGCGTAGAAGAAGTCTATAAGGGAATAGATTGCAATATGGCCCCATAGGCTCTACTTTAGTCCTTATAGACAATATATGGCCTCGTAGGAAATTTAATAGCTCCGTATATAATACAACATCATAACTTAGTAAGCAATCTATAGCTCCATAAGCATTGGCAACATCGTACCTCCGTAAGCAGTTTTTAGCTCCAAAAGTAGTTCGTACAACTAAACCTCTTAGCTATTCAAGGCAATAGGCAGTATGAAATACGATCTACCCCAACTAGGGACACTATGTTACAATCGACAAACCTAGTCATTCAAAAGGCATATCTAGTTCCCCTTATGTCTAATTGCAACTGCTACTCTTACTTTTCCCTAGACTGGTCTATATAGCTGCCAATAGGCACAAGGTGTGTGCCTACACCTAACTAGGGGGTTCTAGCAGTTATCACACCCTCCGTCAACTTAGACGGAAATGGACAAGGTCCAAGTAACCTATGCAATAGTCTAAAGGTCATTCTAGGACAGTAATAGCTCATAAGCGAAAAGTAAGGTTGCAGGCAACCAACCATTTAGTTGCTTCACTTAGAACGGTTGTAAGGCTACTACTAATCGGAGATACTCCTAGGCAGTCCGTCCTACCTTCCCATAGGCATCTCACTAGAACCCTTAGCCTGAAGATAACGCTATGATACTATGGTTCTAGTACCTTAGACACTAACTTGGTCTGTCCAGAATTCAGATGGTTCCTCTAGCGATTCGTAGCCCTACAGGCAAGTGTATCTGGACCTATCCCTTCACAACAATATATACTTAGCATTTGTAAGAGTAGCCTAGGGTGTTGGCCCCATATCTAACTACTAATAACATTCCCTCTTTAGGGTATCAACTAGTCTATCAGACTCGTAACAACTGGAGTGGTTCCCTAAGCAGCTTGTATGACAAGCATTGAGTTGGCTGAAACTAATAGTCACTGATAGTAGCCACTTATATGGCGTGCTGTCGCTCATTCTATTAGGCAACCCTGGTGCCACTAACTCAAAGGTTAACTACCCTCACTAGATTTAGGCCCTGGACGTGTCAAGGTATGCCAACGACCTCTGGGAGAGCTTTATTGACAATATAGGCATCAAACTGAAAGTTATATCACCCGGCTAAGCCCTTGTCATGTCCAGCATACCAATTAAAGCCCAATAGCTAACCATAGACTTCTAAGGCCTTGGCACGACAATGGAACATCAGAAAACCTTTAAATTGTAAGCATGTGAATGGGGAACTCTCTATGGTGCACCCAACACTAGTCACACTTAACATACTCCTTTCCCAATGAGGGATACTATAGTATTCTCTCAACACGTCTTATTGCAGCTAACCATAACATTCATAATCCTTATCTACTTGCAGTAGCTAATCACAACATATAATATCATTATCTACACTCGAAGGCGTAGGTTGTATCACTATACGATTAAAATAACTTGCCGAAGAGATAAGCCTTAACATACCTCAAATGCCGATCAACGTTCACCCAAATAGTTTTCAACCTAAAGCCAACAATTCGACTCAATTGCAGCCTTTACGCTGAGAGAATAACGCTATTTCAACACTAGGAGTTGACAAACAACAATATCTTTCGAAGACAATAATTACAATTCCAACTTCATTCAATTAGTCCAGAAGCTTACAAATCCCCGAGAGTTTTAAAGGAAGAAATGCTTACCTATCACTTATAGTTGTTTAGAACTCAATTTAAAGTGATTCCGACACTTTTACTCGGCGGGGTTCTGGTACTCCGAGCGAATTTTCAAGAGACAACTCCGTAGGGATGATCTTTGTAGGCCTGGAACTCATTATCTAAGATGAATTTTCATTTGGACAGAGTTTAACGGCGTAATCTGATGAAAAATAGAGGAAACCCATGTTTATTCTCTCTTTTCTACTGAGGGGATATGTTTGAATGAAAATAAATCACCCTTAAAAAAATATATATACATATAGGAGGCAATGAGGGAGGGTCTGCGACGTGCCTCCCATCGCGGCAAGGGTGGGGTGCGGCGCTCCTCTCAACGCGAGAAGGGAGGGAACAACGTGGTTCTTGTTGCATTGTAGGGGCGATGTAGTGCAGTGTAGAACCTGGTGCGCCCTACCCCGAGTCCCGACCTCCTACTCACTGGACTCTGTACTCACGTGCTCATTCCGCGACCCCTTCTTTACATGTGTTGTACTCCAAAACTTTCAATACGCACGCGTCAGTTAAATGATAGGAATTTATGCGCTAGATCTCAAAACTACTTCCTACTATATATAAGGGTTTCTCGCTGGTTGAGAGTGTCTCCCTAATGTGTTGTAAGTATACAACACTTTCAATGCTTAAATTTGAGAAAATATCATGGACTTAGATTTTTTTATGTGGATATAAGGTACTTTTACTTTGTTATCAGGGAAAATGAGTATTGGAGAAAAAATGTGCAAAAAGGCTTTAAAATGTAGAAAATCAGCCAAAGTACAAGTCTCAATACAAGTCGTACTAAGAACCGTGATGAAAGTTAGAAGGTTGAAGTAAGAGGAAAGCAACATAAGACTTTTAGTATGAGCCGTACCAAGATGGTACGAGCCGTAACTAGAGTCGTGGAATTGTTCAGAGAAAATTGCACAAAGGAAGACTCTTGGTACAGATGGACTCACAGATCGTAGCATCAACATAAGAACCGTACCATGAGCCATGGTGAACTATAGAAGATTCTTATAGACTTGGAAGTACTTCAGACACAACAAACAATACGAGTAATAGGAGGAAGGTACGAGCGGTACCACAACACTCGTGGAAAAGTTCAAAAATGTTAGAGTTCTCAGGGACAAATCATGGAAGCATTGTACGACTCGTAGGAATGTGGTACGAGTCATACCAGCCTGCCGACACTTAGACAAAAATATGCAGCAGCCAAGGACGTACGAGAAGCAGGTACGACCCATACAATCCTGCTACAGGTCATAGGTCAAGTCGTGACACAGTCAGCGCTAGATATGGAAAATTCCTTGTTATCTTAAGAAAGGTTTCTAATGTCTGTATAAATACCTTTTATATTTTATTTTAGTAAGAGAACAAGAGAAATGAACTAGTAGATGTGTGAAGAAAATTGTTTGTGAATTTTTATAAATTTTTGAGGAGCAATTCTTGGGATCAAATTCTTGATTTCATACATTGTTCTTGAGATTGTTATTTGATATTTTAATCTAGTTTTTTTCCAATTGTTGCTGTAAGTATTTAATTATGTGTTTGTCTATAAATGAAAATTGTAATCTTACTAGCATGAGAGACTAAAACCTCTACAACAACGGGTTGTGGAACCATGGTGGATTAACAAAATAGGGTTATAGAAAAGTGATTCAAAACCAATGCTAAATGCTTGTATTGTATTTTTTCCATCTTTTAATGTTTCTTAATGGTGTACAACTTTAGGACGTGCCCGAATTCTTTACTTTCTTGAACCTAGAGAAGCAGAGATTAGAAAAAAAGAATTACAACAATGCCTTGGTCTTTATTATCATTTTATTAACTGGAGTTGTGGTCGCGGGATAGTTAAGTTTGGAACATATTGATAAATGTTAGTTTGAAATCACTCATGAGACCTGACCCGGTGATTGAGTAAAGTCATCCAATAGGAACGAACCAGTCATTTTGAGGAACCCTAGTTATCAGTTCTACAAGTAAGCATTGGGATTGATCACATGTGAATACCTGAAGTAGCTATGAGCCCATGGGAACACTTACCCTAGTTGTTTGAAATCTTGATTTAAATCACAAATATAATCATGTTTTAATATTGTTTTCTTTAAAATCCCCCAATTTGGAGATAACTCACCAACAAGTTCAATTATCAACATTAGTCTAGATAATACCCTATTCCCTATGGGTTCGGCCCCATCCTCTTAGTGGGGTTCTTTATTGACAACGACCATTTCATACTTTATCAGGAAACGTGAGTTTGAGCATTATCACTCCCTTTCCTTTAGCCTATGGAGTCCTTGCCAGTTGAGACTATCTACCTTAATCTAATGGGTCATGATTATGAGTGATATCACGCCTTTATTGTCCTTTTCCCTAGAAAGGCTTAGGACGACTCTACCCACTTGAGCAAGACAGTTGGGGCACCATATGCTCATTCATGATGGTGTCGATTATGATGAAGCCTCCCACTATTCTCATGTTTAAAGTTATTCATGTAACAAGATTTGTGATATCATGTTCTATGGTGTAATTGACCCATTGATCAGATTAGGAGCTGTCACTTATGTTTCAAACATGATAAATCATATGATTTTACTATCAAAACCTTGGGTCATTATGCTCTAACTTACTATGAATATCTCATGTTTATTATTATATCAAGATCATGATTTTAGCATGTTGTCCTTACTCTCGTGATGAATATTTACTTTATACTCATGATTTGAGACTATCGCTTTACTAGCTTGTTTTACTTTACATACAGACTCAGTACATTCAAAGTAATGACGATATACTTCTATGCTATATCATCTCATGATATAGGTTCGGGTGATCACTCTCAGCTCCGTTGTTAGCCTAGCTACTAATTCAGTCCCGTACAAGTTTTGGTTAATCCTCATGATCTGAGGACATCAGTTTTGTCATATGTTTTCTTTCTTTTATGTCTTTCAATCTCCAGATGTTGGTATAACTAGTTGGGGGTCTTGTCCCATCAACTCATCTACGATTAGAGGCTTTTCTAACATCTATGTATAGATGATTTAGCATTATTGACTTGTTGTATAGCCTTATGCTTTATGATATCCATTCTTCCGCTTATCTTATGTTCATAATTTCTCTCCATTTAGTTTATGCTCGAGATATATTATGCATGCATCATAGGTTAGCTTGGAGCCCTTTGTGGTTCTATATCCCTTGTCTCGGTCTGGGGTCCATGATCGGATTATGACAAACTTGGTATCAGAGACAATGTTTAGGTGTTTCCTAAGGTGTGTGAAAGCCACTTTACGTAGAGTCTTTTTCATGGATGTGAACCGCACCGCACTTATGAGGAAGAGGATACTAAATGTTTTAGGAAGCTTTCCTTCTTTCATGATCTATGTCATGCAATGAAGTTCAACTCTCTCTATTCCTCTAACTCATGCTATACCCGTTTGCAGAAATATGCCTCCTCACTAAGTCAATGGAAGAAGAAATGGCATTGTCAATGGCCATGGCAATGGTAACGGAGATAGGCATCAGCCAACCCGTCCAACTCTAGCTGATCCTTTGCATGAGTAGGTGACTCATGCTGAGTTTAGGGCGGCTTTTGCAGATGTTGGCATAGCTATGACAACCTAGGTCAACTAGCAGGAAGTGTCTCATGTGCACATGAATAGGAACGCAGTGACGGTTAGGTTGCGAGACATCACCTGGATGAACCCGCAAGGTTTCATGGTTCTAAGGTGGATGACGATCCACAGGAGTTCATCGAGGAGATCTAGAAGATTACTCATATTATGGGAGTTTCGGGAGAGGAGAGTGCAGACTTAGCCTTCTATCAGCTGAAGGGGGTAGCTCACATTTTGTTTCGATAGTGGAAGGAGAGTCATGGAGTAGGTGCAGCTCCTATTGTTTAAGATGAATTCATCACAGCATTCTTGGATAGGTTATTTCCTCAAGATTGAGGGAAGCGAAGGCAGCAAGGTTAATCAATTTAAAGTAGAATAATATGACTGTTTAGGAGTATGCCTCGAAGTTTAACCAAATGTCCACATATGCTCCAAAGATGGTTGCTGAGACGAGGGCTCATATGCACAAGTTTGAATTACGGGTTGTAGATCCTCTATCAAGGAGTGCAGGACTGCTATGCTTATTAGTGACATGGACATCTTTAGACTAATGATATATGCTCAGTAGATAGAGGAGAAGTAGATGAAAGAGGGAGAGAGAGAGAGGATAAGAGGGCTAGGATGGAGAGCTTTAGGTATTCTCAGTAGAGGTTCGTTGGTGGACATCTCCCTCAGTCCCATAAAAAGTCATCAGCCCCAGCTGCATCATAAACCAGTGTTCCATCTAGGCCCAGGGGTTATTAGGGAGGCGAAGCATCAAAATCTAAGGGTCAGGGGAGCATGTCAAGAGAGCACGCTTTCCTAGCTTGCAGGAGGTGTGGTAAGAATTTTCTAGGAGAGTGCTTGATTGGCTCTGATGCTTGCTATGGGTGTGGGAAAGCCAAACATAGACATAGGGATTGCCCTTCAGACTAACAAGGTGATGATAAAGGTCGTGCTCCAGCCACTACTTCAGCAGCTCACCCATCTCAGCAAAGCGTATCTTCTAGTGTAGGTGGCGGGTAGCACCAGAACAGGTTCTATGCACTATCATCTCATCAGGAGTAGGAGAGCTCACCAAATATGGCTACTGGTATTTTACATGTCTTTCATGTTGATATTTATGCATTGCTAGACCCAGGGGCCACATTATCATTTGTGACTCCCTATGCTTCTTTTAGTTTCGGTGTCTGTCTCGAGATCTTCTTAGAACCCTTTTCAATCTCTACTCCTATAGGTGAATCAGTTATAGCTCGATGGGTATACAGAAATTGCCCCATCACCGTTCTTCAGAAAGTCGTATAGCTAGACCTAGTAGAGTAAGATATGATAGATTTTGATGCTATCTTCAGTATAGACTGGTTAAATGCTTGCTATGCTTTAGTTAATTGTAGAACTCGGTTAATAGAGTTTTGATTCCTAGGTGAACCTAGTCCTAAAGTGGAAGGGTAGTTCAGCGATGCTTGTAGGTCACTTTGTCTCCTACCTTAAGCCCAGGAACATAATCTCTAAGGGTTATGTATATCATCTAGTTCGGGTTAAGGATTCTAAGTTTAAGACCCCGAATCTCCAGTTAATTCCTGTTGTGTGTGAGTATCTAGAGGTTTTTCTAGATGGTCCTACCAAGAGTCCCTCCAGAATAGGAGATCAACTATGCTATTGACCTTCTCCCCGATACACACCCATATCGATTCCTCCTTACAGAATGAATCCTATAGAGCTAAAGGATTTTAAGGAATAGTTGAAAGATCTCCTAGACAAGGGTTTCATCAGGCCTAGTAAGTCCCCATGAGGTGTTCTAGTTCTCTTTGTTCAGAAGAAAGATGGTTCTCTCAGAAGTTGCATTGACTACTATTAGTTGAATAAGGTTGATAACATCCAAAATATATTCTTAAATCAAAGAATATACACGGTTGTTGTATCAAAATAAGTAACCCGACGAGTGTCGGGGTCGAATTCCATGAGGTCTAGGGAGTGATGAATTCAAGTGTCGATTGAGAAGTTGATTTTAGCTTGCACCATATAAATTTATCATAAAACAAGGAATTGGGGGGGAATAAACTTTGTAGAGAATTAGACAAATTTCTTTAGTGAATTCAAACTAGAAGGATCAGCTAAGTTGTAGATAATATTTGTAAAATACTAGAGTTGCGGTATAGATGAAATACTAATTAGATTGGGATGGACCAGGTTAACTTCGTAAGTTCAATAAATGTAAATAATCTCGGGAAATAAGTAGCATCAGCTTCCCAGCCTATTGACTACCCCTAACTAGAGTTTTCTCAAACTCTAGCTGCAATTTAACACACCCAAATTAATTTGGATCAGCAACTTCACTATTCCTAGTTATTAGTTGCTAATTAGGAAGGAGGAAGTAATTTCAACTATTACTAGCTTAATTTTGCAACCTCACATCCATACCACTAATAGATTCCCTTCCAATACTTAATTATTCTCTCCCGAGCAACAATTTAGCAAGTATAGATAGACTCATATCATCATCAATGGATCTTAATTAATAGATTGAAAGGAATCTAATAGATTTGCACTTAATTGAACATTATGATGTTAACTATAGCAATACCCAATCCAATTAAGTATTCATCATCACACACCTCTAGATAATAATTTTAGCTATTCATAGTTAAGAAATTTAAAAACACTAAAATCAAAAGCATAATTGAATTTAATAAGAAGAGTAGATAAATCAAAAGAACAATTATCCTTCAACTACAGCTGAAACTAAATAATGCCGAAGAAGAAAAGAAGCAGAGTATCTTTTACAACTTTCAATCAAAATCCCCTTTTCTTTTTAACCAGCGTTTCGCTGGTTAACACGTGTGTTTAACCACTTTTGCTCATTTCCTCCATTTTATCCCCATTTTAGCTTTTTTCTTCAAGCTTAGGCATCTGCATACAATAAAAGCAAAAAGGGCATAATATCCAAATAATCAACTCGGGATCTAAGCAAAAACTCAAACTTAAGAGTCTAATGAGTTGGTAAATTACCAACTCATCAAAGGTCACCATCAATAATATGTATCCCCTCCCCAGGATTCATGACTTGTTTGACTAGCTTCAGGGCACTAGGTACTTTTCAAAGATGGACCTTAGATCTAGCTATCACAAGCTTAGAGTTAGGGAGTGTGGCATTCCGAAGACAACCTTCAGGACTCGATATGGTCACTATGAGTTTGTGGTTATGTCTTTTGAGCTAAATAATGCTCATGTAGCTTTCATGGATTTGATTAACAGGTTGTTCAAGTAGTATTTGGATATGTTCGTCATTCTCTTGATAGATGATATCCTCATATACTCTCTGAGTGAGGAGGAGTATGCCACACATTGAAGATTAGGTTGTAGACTCTTAAGAATCTTAGTTGTTTCTAAGTTTAGCAAGTGTGAGTTTTGGCTAAACTCAATAGCATTTTTGGATCATGTGGTGTATCATAAGGGTGTGCAGGTAGACTCTCAAAAGATTTAGATGGTGAAGAACTGGCTAGATCTATTAGCCCTAATGACATTAGAAGCTTTTTGGGCTTAGCTTGATACTATAGGAGGTTTGTAGAGGGATTTTATCCATTACGACACCTTTGACTAAGTTGAACCAGAAGAAGGTCAAATTTCAGTTGTTCGATGCTTGTGAGAAAAGTTTTCAGGAGTTAAATACTTGAGTCATTTCGACTCCAATATTGACATTGCTGGAGGGCTAGAATGGCTTTGTTGTGTATTGTGATGCTTATCAGATTGGCCTTGGATGTGTGTTAATGCAGCATGGGAAGGTCATTGCTTATGCCTCTATACGGTGTAAGACTCATAAGAACAATTACCCGACGCATGACCTAGAATTATTAGCAGTGGCGTTTTCCTTGACGATTTGGAGGCACTATTTATATGTAGTGCATGTGGATGTGTTCATGGATCACAAGAGCCTTCCGTATGTGTTTCTCAAAGACTATGACATGAGTGCCCTTTATCATCCGTGCAAGGATAATGTCGTGGTGGATGCTCTTAGTAGGTTGTCCATGCACAGTATGTCCCATGCTGAAGATAGGAGGAAAGAATTGGTGAAGGATGTTCATAGGCTTTCTCGCTTAGGGGTTCACCTTACAGATTCAACAGACGTTGATGTTATTGTTCAGAATGGGTTGGAATCTTCCTTGGTGATATATGTTAAAGCAAGGCAATGAGAATCCCATCTTGGTGAAGCTGAAGGAAGCTGTTTGGAATCAGAAAGTGGAGGTTTTCTCCCAAGGGGGAGATGGGGTACTTCAATATTAGGGTCATTTATGTGTTTCGGATGTCGATGACTTGAGAGAGAGAATATTGTGAGAGGCATATAGCTCTCAATATTCTATCTGTATCTTCCCTGCTCAAATTGACTTTCCAACAAGTTTCTTATCTATATTAATTTTATGCCAATTATTTCCTTCACTCAGTACTATAGTTCATTAAAAGCCCATTTCATGGCTTCCTTCATAATGACTCTTTCTAGTTAAAATAGGTAAGCAGTCAAACCTTTCAAGCCCCAAATATGGGGTAGGACGCGACTGGCCCCTGTACTACTGGACTAAAAACTGGCTATATAACATCTGTGTTTACGCTGACTAGGCCTCCTTTCAAAATCACCCAAGATAGATACTGGACCCATAAGGTCTCGACAATAATGAAGAAGCAACTTGCCAACAAGGCTACAATAAAGATAAATAGAGCAACGAAAAGCTGGCAAGGCTACACAACCAAAACAAACTATACAAACTAGTCCATATCAACCTCTAAAGAGCAAACAAACTAAAATGCATGGGACAAGGCCCCGGCCTACCAATGCTATACAAAAAACTCAAAATAATCTAAACTAGGACATGGCTCCAGGTAGAGATGAGCAAACTACTATTGCACTGAAATCTAGCTCCTACTGCGTCTGACGATCTGAGCCTTTGCCTGTACCTGCAGCACAATTGCAGGAGAGGTCCCCAGGAAAAAGGACATCAATATGAATTAAATGTACTGTTATGTAAGGTATAAAATGTAATCATATAAGATAAAAATGAAAACAGATCTACGAATAAGGAATAGTAACAACTTGGAATCCTAGAGATCGAAACTTGACAATAATTCAACACTGAAGTGCAAATGCAACCAAGTAATGCACAACAAAAACTGTAAATACAATGTCGTCGATCAACCAACCATAAAATTTATATAAAATTTTATCTAGCCAATGTATCACACTAGGTTAAATTAGAAATACATCAACCCAGTGTACCACAACGGTGTAAAATTCAATCAGCCAGTGTACCACACTGGGGTAAAATAAAAATGCTTCCAGTCGGTGTACCACACCAGGGTAAAATTAGTAAATCATAATCATAATCATAAATTGAGCTGATAAATCTTAAACTTTATCAATTTAAAAAATATAAGATAGAAATGATGAATGCTAAATGTACGTCCTACATAGGCCTCCTTCGTAACACATAACTGCAAGTGAGCACATATAACATGTAAAGCTAGCAAATGGCACTTAAATTCATGTATTCAAGACTCATATAAATCACAAGTAACTGTGGATGGCACATGAGTTTCAACAAGATTGGTAGATCGTGTTACAAGGAACATTAGAGCTTGGAGACTTGCTAGCATATTGTTCTGCTTAAGGGAAAGAGATTATGAAGTATTATATTGTCCTCACATATTTTACAAAATAAATGTAATATAAAGGATAACCATAATAGGGCAGTTCTAGTTTAATAAGCTCATTTAACCTTAATTAATCACAACCTCGATCATTAGCATAGATTCATTTTGGCTATCGTGGTTTAGCTTTTCTTACTATATCTTCCTAGAAACTAGCATGCCAAACACATTAAACATCACATAATGTAAAGGAATAGATCACAGTGCCCATACTTAGGGGTCTCCATACACAATCTATACGTACAACAATCATAATACGATAATAAACGTAAGTAAGACAGTTTTGTTTCACATTTACTTATTCCAATCCACTCTTACCAGCTAAAATTTAATTCCATGAATTTATAAATCTTTAGACAGAGTCATGTATGTCCAAACATGATAACGCATATATATAGGTCCTCTCTATATTACAAAGTCATGCTTGAAAAACAATGGGAATGGTGCCTTTACATACCTTGTTTTGCCGTGTTCTTCTAGCCAAATTCTCTCACAAGTTAGCCATCAAAAACACCTTCCACTTCCTAGTTTATAATTCATGAAATGAGACTTGATTTTGGTACATAATCCCAGCTATAAAACATGACCAAAACATACCATGAAATAGTCACAAACTCAACTACAACATTTGTCAACATTCATGATTTACATGCTTAAGGTACCTCAAACTTGAGAGGATTCAAAAGAGATCTCACGTACTTTATTGATGGCTAACTCCCACTAATATGGGGTGTAATTACTCTAGTTATTGGCCTCAAATCAACACTAAGGTTTATGCACCAACACCTCCAATATAGGCAGCCAAACATCACAACAAAACAACAATTTCAACAACTTGCTATGACTTGTTTTTACACACTTTTAAGGGGGGAAAGTGAAGTAGGGGATTGCCTCAATTTAATTGTTCAATACCTAAAACCATAGGAGCATATATGAAGCTCCTACACAGTGGAAGAAACCAACAAAAAGGGGCAGCAAATACACCTCAAACATCACACAAAAGTACATATCAAACCATACTTCATTTCTTACTTTACTTGCTAGTTTGAGTGACTAAAACAAGTAGAAATCCTTATCTTTCTCTGGTGATTAACTCTTGAAAATATAGAGTTTCTTCTTAGCCATGTTTTTATCCAAAACAAACCCAGAAAACACTTCCAAAAAACACAACCAAACTCATTCACAAGGTCACACACACAACTTGTAAAGACTAGCGAACTTACCTTGTGTTCTTACTTGTGATTGATGGAGTTTTTAACTTGATTTCCCTTTTGTTTTGCTTAGAAATATAGAGAGAACTTAGGGGTTCCAAAATGTATATAAATCTGGAAGTATCATGAAAGTGATCCAACAAGTCAATAAAAAGATATTAGTTTGAACCATTAGGTCATAATGCTCGCGTCATCGCGCGGTGGTGCATCGTAAAATCTCCATAACTTTTTACTCCGAATTCAGATTGACGTTTAATATGATGTTATAAAAATTGAACTCAAATAATTTTAATTTTATAGGTTGTGGCACCTCTAACACATTATTTTTTAGGAGACATGATTGTTCTAAGTTAGACCATATACGAGACTTGTTAACAATATTTTCTCGTAACAAACTGTGAACTCAAATTTTGTTATCAAGAACCCTTTGTATTAAAAATTCAATTAAATTCTTTAATAACCCTAATATATATATTCCCTAATTTAATCACTCCTTTGGAGTTTAATTCTCCTGACAATTTTAAACATCAAAAAAATTTTGAGTGTAACATCCTGCCCCCTAGAAACATTTATCCTCGATTGAGGGTTAACTTCACTTAATATGCATTAAGAATATATAATAAGTAACTTAAGTATCAAATGCATACCTCAATGTCACATTGATATCGCAAATAAGTTAAGGTACTTCTTCTGCATCTCCTGCTCAGCTACATAAGTCACTTCCTCTATATTGCTATTCCGCCACAACACTTTAACTGAGGAAACTTCCTTAGTTCAAAGCTTCCTGACCTGCTGACCGAGAATTGAAAATGGGACCTCTTTATTGGTCATCCCCTTAGAAATTTGGATATCTTCAACAGGCATGATATAGGTTGGATCTCTTATGCACTTTTGCAGCATCGAAGCATGAAATACAGGATGGACTGCCGCTAGCCCTGGTGGTATCTCCAACTCATAAGACACTTTTCCTATCCTACAGATGATTCTATAAGGCCTAACATATCTAGGGCTCAACATTCCTTTTTTTTTCAAAATGTACAACACCCTTCATAGGATACACCTTCAAGAAAACCTAATCGCCAATACTGATCTCTAACGCTTAATGGTGTACATCCGCATAAGACTTCTGCCTGTTTTGGGCTGTGTAAAGTAGATCTCTAATAATTTTCATCTTGTCAGTAGCCTACTGCACTATGTGTGGCCCAAAAAATCTGCCATACTAATTTTGAACTAGCCCACTGGCGACCTGCAATTTTGCTCATATAAAGCTTCATACGGGGCCATCTGAATACTCACCTAATAGCTTTTATTTTAGTAAAACTCAATCAAGGAAACTTGATCATCCCAACTTATGCTAAAATCTAAAACACAGGAGCGTAGCGTATCATTGAGCGTCTGAAATGTTTGTTCAACCTTTCCGTCTATCTGAGGATGAAAAGTGGTACTGAGGCTTACCTGAGTGCCCAAGCCTTTCCGGAAAGACTTCCAGAAGTTTGTTGTGAATTGAGCATCCCTGTGCCTAATGGATAAGGGGACGCCATGTAGGAAAACTATCTCCAGTATATAGTGTCTATTATAATCCATTGCAGCATACGTAGCCTTGACTTGCAAAAATTAAGCTGATTTAGTCAATCTATAAACTATTAACCATAAAGAATGATGCTTCTATCTTGTTTGAGGCCCATTTCCAAGCTGGAATTTCCATATCTTGCATTAGACTTCTAGGACTCTGGTGCTCAACCTTCACCTGCTGGCAATTAGGACACTGAGTCACAAGACATGTGATGTCCTTTTTCATGTCGTTCCACTAATGTAGCTTTCTTAATTCACGATACATCTTTGTGGCACCTGGGTATACTGATTATTAAAAGTAATGAGCTTTAGTCATAAGTTATTCCGCTAGCTCACCCGCATTAAGCACACATAGATGGACCGATGTCTAAGAACTCCATCAGGTCCTTAATCAAATAAGATCTATTTCTGTTGTGGTATATTATCTCTCAGCATGACTAACTCTGCATCGTCATACTGTCACTCCTTAACTTCAGCTACCAAGGACGATTTTGCTGTGCTCTGCACAACTCAACCCCCATCTCCTGCATCAAGTAACCAAATTAGTTAGTTAGCCAACTGCTGCAGACTCTTTTCCATTTCAATCCTATCAACCTGAATATGACTCAAACTACCCATAGAATTGCATCGTAGCGCAACAATAATACAAAATTGTTCTTGAAAAATAAGGACAACAACACCTTCACATACCTTGTTTTCGACAAGTTGTCCCTTGCTGACTTTTTCCTTCATCGGCCAGCATTTAGCCTCTTTAATTCCTTCAATTTATAACCAAGTGAAAAGGATACTTTAAGCCAACTTATCCAGTAAACATTTCACACCAATAAGCAGTCACAACACAAACAAAGGAAACATGTAGCATTTCTTACTTCAACTTGTTTCTACAACTTGGAGAGATAATAGAAGTAGGAAATTACCTATATTTCTTCAGGATCAATTCCCACAAATATAGAGTATATTCTCAGCAAAACACAGATGCTCCAACCTTCATAAACAACCAACAACTCCAACAACAACAAACCAAAAATAACAGTCCAACATAGCCTCCAACTTCTAGGTTTAGCTAGGATATTTTGGAAAGTTCAGATACTTAAATCACTTACCTTTCTTGGTGTTTAACCCTCAAAAAATGGTGTATAAATTCAGCACATATCTAGCTGCATAGGCTTCATCAAGTGAGTAGCAACTTCACACCATAATACATACAAAAAACATCACATACGTGCTAACTTTAGACTTAGTTCCATAGACTTATTAAAGATTTCAAAAGTGGGAAATTACTTACTCTTTCTTGTAAACATCTCCTACTAAGATGGAATGTAACTCTATCTCAAAATAGTCCCAAACACGTAGTAACAATCATACCAAGAAGTAGCTACAAGGCAGCAAGAACTTCACCACAACATTGCCTTCACTTCCATGAACTTTTGCTTGACTTTTGATGGTGTTTCCTTGATGGATTCCTCTTGGTTTTCTTAGGCTTGGCTACTGGAAAAGAGAGAGGTTATATGTGTGTAAGCAAGAAGCTAAGTTCTAGAATGCTTAGAAATTAAACCATATGCCAAACATTTGATATATATATATAATGGGGCAGTGAAGGTGTTTAGGGTTTGGCCACATCATTGCTCGAATGTGACACCGTAATATGCCTATGACATTTTACACTAAACTACGATTGATGAGAGGTTTTATGTTCTGAAAACTAGACGCAAAGACGTTTAATTTAATAGATTGTAGGACTTCTAACTCATTCTAGATTAGGAGATATAATCATTTAACTTTGACACTTATTCTTGAACTTTACATACTCCTCTCTCTTCCCTTTATATATGTTTCCCTCCACTGCTACGGCCAACATATAGCCCATACTTCCCTTAACATAGCTTACAAATATTAAATAATGATTAAAAATTTTCTAGGGTGTAACAATATGATTTTAAGAAAGAAAGTAAAGACAAGTTTGTGAAACTTAGTTTTTGGCCATGGAAGCTTACCAGCTTAATACAATTTTGAGCATTGAAGCTCACCAGCATAATATAGTTATAAATACGGAGGCTCACCAGTAGAGTACAATTTTGAGCATAAAGGTTCACCAATATTACTACATGTACATTGATTTTGAGCTAGAAAGGTTGCACAAAGATATTTTCGTTGCCTTAGATAGGCGTATTTTATTAGCAATGGTTTTGAGATGATTATTTAACACCGAAATAGGCAATAGGTTTAGATAAAATATACCTTGAAAGTATGTAACCAATTTAGGAGAGGATCGTGTCATTGGTTCGGGCAACTCATCGAATAGCCCTTGTTAACAGCTTAGTATGGATCCTCCATTTAGTTTCATCCTCTACCCTATCAAGGCTTTGGACAGCTCTCTCAATCGAGCCAAAGGTTGGATATCATGTGCTCACATGGTGTATGTCAATTACAAGAAACACCCCAAATAGGAAATATTAATTACTTTGACTAAATATTATTTATGGTATTTTGCATATTATTTTCTTAGAGACTCGGATATTCAGACACATAGTCTTATTGCATGTTTTCTGTTATGGAGCTTGCTTAGTTATTCAATTTTCAATAAGAGTTTTAAAGTATGATTTATGACACCAGGCCTTAAGTTTTGCTTTATAATTACTTGCATACAACTCCCTTATTTATTTAGTTTTAAGAAGCTTAGTCATATAGTCTCAGTCATTCAGTGATTCAAAATCTTGATTTCATATCATATTCATCTCACTTGTGCAGCTTTCAGTTATTAGTATCTATTTAGTCAACTTTATAACATACCATAAATTCCATCTATTGATGCCATTTGACACTACATCATTTCATGATGCAGGTTCAGGTACTTAGATTTATCAAAAGGCACTCCATTAAGATACTACCTCCTCAGCTAGTGTGAGTCCTCCTTTTATATAGGGGACTTAGCTATTTCGAGTTCAGTTCAATTATCGAATTATCAAATAATGGTAGATCGGGGGCCTTCTCTTGGTAAACATTACTCATTATGTTAGTAGGGGCTTCATACATGGTCAGTTAGTTAGTTGTATTAGCTTTCAAATGACTTTATGTTTCCATTTAGTGAAGTTTTATTTTAATTTATTTATACATATACCGTTCATGCTTTAGCTTCTGCAGTATCTTTCTATATGTTTTTTAGTAGTATGCTAGACCAAAGGTTCGCTCGAGCCACTTGTGGTTCTAGGTGCCAGTCGCATCTAGGGTATAGGCTGGGCGTGACAAACTTGGTGTCAAGACCAAACTATTTGCCCAGATCTAGACACAGAACATAGAACCATAAACAGTGCCAAGTCGACCAATGGCATGAACATAATAACTGAAGTTCAACATAAATAAAGCAGAAGACTAAATTCGAAAATAGCGTAAGGCTGAATATTAAAATATTTGAACAACGAAAATAACATATACTAAATCCAAACCTAAGTATAATACTATGTATGGAAAGCCTCTACATACTGACGAGCTGATAGGTCAACAGCTCCAACTAGCTAACTAGAAGTCTGAAACTGAAAATGACAATAACTTCACAATCTAAAAGTCCTCGAAGGATGAGGACTCACTAATAAAACTAGTTGGAATGAACCCTGATTACTGGCTAGCAGAGAGACTGACCTTGAACGTCTGAGCTTGTATCATGAAACAATATAGCATAGAGTATGCGGTCAGTACTTAGAGTATACTGAGTTTGCAAGATAAGTAAAACAGGCTAAGTGAGTAAAACTGAAAACATGCATTACATATATTATATCATTATAAGATCTTGAGAGTAAGCACTTGCATGCTGATATCTTTAAAACATGAATAAACATAACTGAACTTCATAACTGAAATGAATGACCCAAAGCTGAAACTGATGATCATAAGTAAAACTGATAAACTGAACATTGGGTCAACCCTGTTGAAAACATAATATCACAGTGGATGAACATGCATAATTGAAATAGGAACAATGGAAGACTCTTCATATAACCGACATAATCATGATAGAGCTTACGTGATCCTAAATATTACACTCAAGTGGGTAGAGCCATCCAAAGCCTTTCCAGGTCTAAAGGTGCTATCATGATATCGATATCAATCTAAAGGCCCATTCAGGGTAGGGGAAGCTCACGAGGGAGGACCCAAGGTAAATTTATAATTCTATGTTGGCACGTAGTTTCGAGACTCGAGGTTTACATGAACCCCTAGCCTACTCGGTTCTAGACACTACTCCCAAAAACATGCAAAGTGCTCTCTATCACTTTTTAATGAAGCTGAAACTGTACCATAAGCTGAAAGTGGGAGTATAAGCTCCAAAACTATATGGTAAGCTGATTTTCTATAGAACTAAGATGAATTATGAAAAAAATGCTTAAGTTTTGTAGGCATGCCCAAATTATTAAAATCATGCATACTTGAAATAGACTTTATAAGTCAAAATCATGGATTCATACATGGGTAATTTATAAATACTCATTCATGCTAGATATCTTGCCATACTTGAAATCATGGGCTCATAAGCTTGAAATTCGTAAATCATGCACAATAGGGCATAATCTTCATAAAGTTAAAATCATGAATTAGTAAGTAAATTGAGAGTAAAAACTACCCTAATAGCCATAAATCATCACTTAAAATATGAGAGAATTGAAAGTATAGAGATAGCATGGAAGATTGCATTGAATTGGGTTAAACCTTAGAATTTCACAATTTAGAACTTGAGAAGTACAAATCATGAATATGGACTTGAAGGGGCATAAGGGTGGAAGAATTTCCCCCGTTCATAACCCTACATACCTGGGTAATATGATTCTACACTCTTCCTTGAAAGCCAAGAGAATTGGAGAAGAACTTGAAGAATTCTAGGCTTGCTCTCCTTAGGAATTCTGTAATATGGCATGCATGGGGAGGGAATAGATTAGAATAGGCTAAATCCTCATAAAAATCCTCTAATTGAGCTTAAAACAACATAGTTTAGGGCTTAGGAGCTTAGGAATTATGAAAATTCCCTTCATGAAAAATATGAAAGTTGAGAACTGTCAGGGACCACAACTCGTGCCATGAGTTGTACCATGAAGTAACGACTCGTGGTTGCCTCTCGTTGCTACAACTAGTTGAATGATTGATTCATGAAGACCACATCACGGGCGCCTATCACAGTTTATTATATGATACTATGGGTCGTGAGACCAGCCATTGCCACTGAGCCTCGAAACTTCCCTGAACCTTCCCACGGTTATTACCCATAACTCGTGGTTTCCTACCACGAGTAGTGACATCACCCGTGACAACACTTCCATACCAAAAAAACCACGACCCTTGTCACGATTTGTTGTTTCCCATAATGAATCATCCTGACAATCATGGTACTCCTTCCTTCCTCTGTAGGTCATAATAATGACTCTTTTTTGTCGACCCGTTACAACCACCTATGAGTCATACCTTGGCTCGTTACACCAGGCCCTCCTTTTGTAGCTTCTAACCACAAATCATGATGACTAATCATCACATCGACCGACGAGTTGTACCATGGCTCATTGGTCCAAAACCTCCCACTCATCCTTCTTCCCATGTCTCCAAACACGACCTGTCAGATCAACCCACGACTTGTACCATGAGTCGTTTTGAGAGAGAATTGTGGATTTTTCTATTGGTTTCAATTCCAAACCTCAAACCTAGTCTTAGGAACTTTCAGGGTGTTACAATTGATTTTTAGAGAATAGATTTCAAGTGTCCTTGGGATTCTATGAAGTCATCTTAGTAGGATCTCGTTTATAGTGCTGAGGGGCCCAGTTTTATAAGTGATGGACTGCAGACATTTAAGAAAAGTTTTCTATTATTTCATCCTCTAGACATGTGATAGAGTTGTGCCATAAGAAACTTATATAGATTCGTGTATTGTTCTAATTCCATTGACTGAGCCTCATCTTTGAGGTGATAGAAACAACAAAGCCCAGATTTCTATCAGCGAGGTACTCTCAAATAGAGCCAGCAGAAAGTTAAGGGACAACATAAGGGCTTAAGAGGAGCCTATTATTGTAGTTAATTCTAATGCATCAGAAGAATGCACTCTTATAATCATGAATCATGCATTGAGCCTATAGTAAGATGTGCTCTTAGGCCCTCAACTGAAACATTGATGTGGATGGCATCCTTAGTGGGAGAGTGTATCTCTACGTGCTTGGGTAGATTGTCACCCCAAAGATAGTTTGATTTGGGTTGTGTGAACTATGACTAATAGAATGAAGCTAGAGCCAAAAATATGAAATTAGAAGTATGGAAGCCAAAAGTGGAGATAGTGATTGAGGAAAGTATGTTGACATAGTCATGTATCTATAAGGTAAGTAATGGGATGATAGGTATCTTGGTGTTGACCAAATAGTATATATGTTTTGTGAAGATTCCATTCTAGTATTTAAAAGAAGAGTTTTTGGTAAAGATGACTTAGAGCATATTTGAACTAGAATACAAGATCATGATAGCATGTGATGGTTTGATTTTATGTGAGTTCTATGAGCTTGTTTGATGTGAATTTCTTGTGAAGTTAGAGATTTTATATGTGGATAGTGCTAATTTATGTCATGTGTATCTAGGTGGTGATGAGCCTAACTTTCACGACCCTGAGGATGGACCCTAGATGCAATAGAAGACCTAGAACCTTGAATGGCTCCAAGATAACTCATGGCACATGCATAACATAATCATGAGCATATAACTATGTGGAAGTCAATCATAATATAAGGCATAAGTAGAAGTCTAAGATATCATAAAATGTTAGAATTGAGACAACAAGTTAAACAACTAATACATATACATCAGGTCTGAAAAGCCTCTAAAACATAAGATGAGTTGAACAGACAAAACCCCCAACTAGCTCCACTAAGTCAGAAAACTGAAAAGGACATGAAATACATGAATCAATGTTGACATCCTCAGATGATGAGGACTCACCAAGGCAGTGTTGAATCTGGAGCAAGATCGAATCTAGCGGCAGGGCTGAGACTGATCACCCAAACTTATGTCATGAGATGATACAACACAAACATATGCAATCAGTACATTGAATATACTAAGTATGTAGCATAAGTTAAATCATGAGAGTAAGGACAACATTGTTACACCCTGTAAGTTTCTATCATTTAACTGACACGTGCATACATGTGTTGAGAATTTTGGAGTAAGACACATGCAGAAAAGGGTCTGGGAGATGAGTATACGAGCATAACAGCGAGGGAATAGGAGGCCAGACGCACTGCGCCGCGCTGCCAGACTGGCGCACCGCGCCACCCCGCCACTGGCTCATCTATATATAAGCATTTTTATGTTTGATTAAACCACTCTTAACATTTCCCCTCGATAGAAAATAGGGCACAAGCGTCAATTTCCTCCATATTTCACCAATTTACACCAAATGCAAATTCGTCATGGATAACGAGTTCCAGGCCTACGAGGAACATCCCTATGGAGTTATTTCTTGAAAATTCGCTCGGAGTGTTGGAACCCCATCAACTAAAGGTTGCAGAAATCACTTCTAGTTAAGTCCTAAGTGACTACAAGTTATAGGCTACCCTCTAAACTCTTGGGAATTTGTGAGTTTTCAGCCGAATTGAATGAAGTTAAGTTGTATTTAATATTATTGAAAGATATCATTATTTCCAATTCCTGCTATGGGAATAGCCTTATTCTCTTAACATAGGGGATACAATCGAGTGGAATTATCGGCTGCCGAGTTATGTTAAGGCTTATCTCTTTGAAAAGTTATTCTCATTGTATAGTTGATACGACCTACACCTTTGTAAGTAAATTGAACGTATGTATGTTGTGATTAGTTTTTGCGAATAGATAAGGATCATATATGTTGTGGTTAGATTCTACGAGTCAAATTGAAATTATATCATAGTATTCCCTGTCGGGAAAGAATATACATAGAGTTACAATTCTAGGAGCACCATAGAAACTTCCCTGTTCAATTGTTCCCATATTAGTGGGATTTAGATTTCTTGTTGTTGTACCAGGGCCTTTGACGCTTGTAGTTAGTTGTTAGGCCTGACTTGGTGAAGTTGGACAACATAGGGTGTAGCAAGGAAATTTAACTTTCTGGTGGATGCCAATATCGACAGTGAAGCTCGCCCATAGGCCAGTGGCGCACCCTGACGCCTCTAGGGCTAGAATATTGATAGGGTGGTCTTACATGTGAGTTAGTGGCACCAGGGTTTCCTAGTGAACAAAGCGATAGCTTGGCATATGATTGGCTACTATCGGTGACCGTTAGTTTCAGCTGACTTAATGCTTGTCCTACAAGTCGCACAGGAAACCCCCCCAGTTGTTACAAGTCTGATAGACTAGTCGATGACCTATGAAGGGAACCTTATTATATTAGTGAGATTTGAGGCCAATGTCCTAGGCTACTCTTATAGTTGCCAAGGTACATGTTTCTATGAAGGACTAGGTCTAGATATACCTGCCTACGTGGATATGAACCATTCGGAGGAGCCATGTCAAATCTGGAAAGACTAAGTTAAGGTCCAAAGGGACTAGAACAAGAGTGTCACAGTGTTACCTCCAGGATAAGAGTTATAGTAAGCTGCTTGTGGAGAGTTAGGACTGACCCCTTAAGAATGTATTTGGTTGGTAGAAGCCCTGTAGCTGTCCCAAGCAATGGAATCATATAGGTAGTCTCCTACAACCTTGTTGTTTGCTTATGAACTATTATTGTCCTAGCATGACCTTTAAAATATCATTTAGGCCACTCTGGACCTCACCATATTCCGTCTAGGCCGTTTGAGATTATAATCACTACTAGGACCCTCTTGTTAGGTATTGGTACATGGGGTGTGCCTGTTGGCAGCTATATAGACTATTCTAGGGGCGAGTAATGGCCGTGTTAAACCTGAGGGGCCAGATACGACTTTTGAGTGACAAGATTTGTAGATTGTAACATAGTTTTCTTAGTTTGGGTAGATCGTATTTCGTACTGCCTCTCTCCATGAATAACTAAGAGGCTCCTAGGAGTACAAATTGCTTATGGAGCTATATAATGCTTACGGAGCTACGATGCTACTAATGCTTATGGAGATATAGATTTCTAAGGAGCTACAATGTTGTATCGCTTACGGAGCTACTGAATCGCTTACGGAGCCATATATTATCTCTAAATACTAAAGTGAAGCCTACGGGGCCATATTGAAGTCTATTCACTTATGGACTTCTTCCATGCTGCAATGGCATTACAGGAGCCCAATGGCTCAAATACAGTTACTGGATCCCAGACAGCTCAGATACAGTTCCAGGAGCCTAAACGGCTCAGATATAGTTATAAGAGACCAGACGGCTCAAATACAGTTGCAGGAGTCTAGACGACTCAGATACAGTTACAGGAGACCAGATGGCTTAGATACAGGTGCTTACAGGACCTCAGGGGTACTAGTAGGGGTATATAGACTGATTGGCTCCTAGCGGGGCTTATGGGGGCCCAGGTAGGTGATTTCTGTGATTATTGTACCTTCCAGGCTTATGGAGGCCAGGTTAGGTTCTTGTTTGCATACTTGCTTGATAGATATAGATTATGAATGTCTAACCGTATAGCTTATGCTCTTATTTGTATAAGTTATCTACTAGGTATAGGCTATGGTTATAGAAATGTACAGGTTAACTTCTGCTCCTTTCTATTTACTTTCAATTCTTTGTCAACTTCTATCCAACTTCTATTACTACATTACATATTTGGTACATATTGTACTGACGCCCACGCATGGAGTGCTGCATACTTTCCTGCAAGTTCAGACAAATAGGATTTGGGATCTCCTAGCAGCTATTCAGAGTCAGCAGATTTCTTAGCTCCTTTCTTTCAGAGTTTCCAGATTATATAGGTTTGCCCATCATTTGTTACATAAGTTTTGGGTAGGCTGGGGCCTTGTCAGACCAATATCTTCACTCCTAAAGGCTTGTAGACTATAGTTTTTAGTTGGTTGGTTGTTGTTGGCCATGTGGGGCCTATGTATGTTATATTTTGTGTGTTGTCCATGTGGGGCCTAGTGTAGCTTTTTCAGTAACATCCTTGTCGGCTGTAGTATGAATATGACTGCCTACTTTCCTTTAGTTATGACTAAAAAACATGGTGGTCTTGTCGGCCCACATAGGATCTCTTTGTTGTTGTGTTTGTTGGGTTAGTTTTTTTACTTTGCAGGTTGCTCTATGGCCTTGTTGGCCCGAGGCTTTGTTTATAGCCAATATATGGCAGTTTGTTTTCTTGGTTTTGTACTGCTCATACGCACTAGAGGGGCATATGCCTAGCCAAGTCAGCCCAAGTCCTATTGTGGCATTAGGATCCAGTCATGCCTTTCCAGGCAAGGAATGATAAAAATGTTGTAAATCATGATCATTATAGTCAATAAACATGAGTTCTTCATTGTAAACTAAAGTATAATGACCCAAGGTTTTGTAATTAAAATCATAAAGCATAATGTTAGAAATCATAAGTAAAAGCTCATAAACTGATCAATGGGTCAAAAATATTATAAAACATGATATCATAAATCCTGAACATGAGCAACATGAAACATAAGGAACAATGGGAGATTCTTATAACCGACATACTCCAAGTGAGCATCATGGAGCCCAACCTATAACCTTACTTGGGAGGGTGTCCACACCTTACCAATGGTAATAAACACGAAGGCGTGATATCACTCATGAGCCCAGTAGTGAAGAAACTCTCAACCGGTTAGGACTCCTTAGGCTATGGGCAAGGGAGACTACTGGCCAGGACCCCTTATCCTATGGTAGCACGTAGTTCTGAGACTTGGGTGCGCTGAAACCCAGCCTACTCAGTGTTAAATACTACTCTTAAAACCATACATAGTACTCATATCATACTCATAAAACATGGGTTTTACATGGACTAGTGAAAAATATTATGAATACATAGATTCGTTGTCATACGTGAACTAGCCATGAAAATAATTTCTGAAAATTACCGCCAAGATACCTGAATTGAAAATAGAGATTCATGAGAGTTTTTCTATTGAAATCATGTAATAACAATCATAAATCATAGATATGATCATGATATAATAAAATTCATAGGAGATTCATAAAGTTCTGCATGAAAAGGATCTAACCCTAGAAATTTATCAAACTCACAATTAAAGGGTGGAAGAAATTTAAATCATGAAATTAGACTTGAGATTGGGCATTAATGTGGAAGAAATCCCCCATTCAGAACCCGACATACCTGGTGTGAACAGTTCTTGACTTGATTTAGAGACCGAAGAGATCTGAGAAGAGGAATCTGAGCTTTTATTCGAGAATCCTTGAGAGTATTGATCTTCAACTTATGGTGTTTGAAAAGAATAAGGGTTTAGGCTAAGCGTAATCCCTTAATAAGTTTCCTTAGGAAACAAAAACTGACCTCACTTAGGAGTTAATATCATAGAAAGTTATGAAAAATACTCTTAGAAACTCATATCAAGAATCTGCCCGATAATGACCACGTCCCAACCTATAGTCCATGGGTTCTTACAATGACCTGTACCACACCATGTGGTCACCTAAACCTTCCTTAAAAAATTCTCTAAATATCATCCCACAAACCCATACCACGACCCATTATAGGATACAATGAATCGTTCCACGACTCATTGGTTTTGGGGGAAATTTTTCACCAAATTCAGGATTTCCTTAGGATGGGTGAACCAACATCCCATTGAACGATATAATGACCCATCCATTTGTAATTTTGTGGCCTTATTTCCACTCCACTTGATCTCTGCTTCAAGTATAGAATATGATCTTAGGGGCTTTTGGGGTGTTACATTAACTTCACCTTGGGAACAGTCATCCTTGAATGGAGACTAATAAAGTGGAAAAGATAGGGAAAGAGTTGTAATCCCAAAACTGAAATATATAAACTAAATACTAATTGAGTGACGAACTCTAAACTGAGATACATATACTTAACTGAATTCATGAATCATACATACATGCTAAATTATCAGTGCAACTGAGAGACTTGTAGCTGACATGAAACTGAATAGAGTACTAAGGAGGAAACTTGTTCCTCATTTTGGAACTAAGCTAGAAGAGAAGAGGTCTACTTGCCTATCATATCTGCTTCATCTTTCGATGTAGATCCCTCTACAAGTTCATTCATCCAAAGGACTTTCGTTGAAGTGACCTCCTTATTCCACAACTTCTGAACCTGACGGTCAAGAATCTTAATCGAACACCCCTCAACAATACTCTCTGTAGGTACAACAGGAGCTGATTCACCAATGTGCTTCTTCAACAATAACACATGGAAAACTGGATGTACCAAAGCTAACTCCACAAGCAACTCCAACTCATAGGCTACCATGCCAATATTCCTGGTCCCGTTTATTAAAGCCATCAATGAGATGTCAAGGTTTGCGAAGAACTTGAAGATTATTTTTACTAGAAAGCTTTCTTGAAACCAAGATGAGATCATTATCATGACCCATAGATGAGTACCATCATAGAAGGTGCATGTGGTTGAGAATAAAGGTGACCCAGGGGAGTTTACCGTGCCTTGTCATATTGGTAGATACGACTACTTGCATTCTCTTCTTGATAATGGTGGAAGCATTAATTTGATGCATCCGGCCATTTACAAGCAGTCTACATTTTCTTTGTTGAAGCCCCCTTCCATTTGGCTCCAAATGGATGAAAAATTCATTAAGACTTCCCTGAGGGGCGTTGGAAGATGTGTTTGTCCAATTTATCAAGTTTTTACTACCAGCAGACTTTGTCGTTCTTGACTGCGATGTTGATAGAGGCATAGCCATCCTTCATGAGGGACCATTCATGGCTACTGGGAGAGCATTGATGGATCCTGAAAAGCATGAGATAATATTCCGTGTCAAGGAAAAGAGTATTACATTCAAGACCGAGAGAGATCACTTGTTGCTCATATGAGTTGGGACATTTGCGTGGTCAGTGTTGAGCATGAAGTTGGTAAGGTAGCTGAGCATACTAGGGCTAAATCACCCAAGAGAAAGAAGGATAAATCTTCATGGGTGAAGCAATACATCTATTACACCTCAAAATTTTTTGAATTATTATCTGATGTTTGTAGGTCATATTAAGGGAGGTACGTGTTGTATATTAGCCACAAGTGAGGAGGGAAACATGTAAAAAGATAAGAGCGAAGAGTATGTAAAGTTCATAAGTAACTTCAATTTTAATTAATCATATCTCTCAAAATATAATGGGTTTAGGAGTTCTAAGACCTATTAATTTAAAGATCTTCCAATCTGGTTTTCAAAACACTAAACCGCTCACCAATCGGAGTTCAATGTAAAACGTTATAGGCATTTTACTAGGGCACTGTAAAGTAGGGGTGGGCATTGTGTGGTATATACCGAATACCATACCGAAATCAAAATTTTTGATACCATGATTTTCCCATTATGGTATGTGGTATGGTATTTGGTATGATTTTAAAAATACTTTGATATTTAGTATTTATAAAAAATATCAAAATACTTAATATCATACCAAAGTATATACATACATATATAATTAATACATATATTAGTATAATACTACTAGAAAATATATAAAATAGTATTAGTACAAAACTAGTTATTTAGATATTGGAGCTTTGACTATTGTATTTAATTGAAACATTGTTTTTGTGTAATAGTTCAAGAAGGAAATTATTTACACTTTCTTTTTAATATATTTATAGTTTAAGCTGTTAGTATGATATAATTGTGATATTTATTAAAGAGTCAAAGTCATAATTCTCTATTGTATGAGTATATGTAAGTCGAAGTTGAATAAACTATGATTACCGATTTACCGTACCGCAAAAAATCAAAACTAAAGTTTAAAATACCTAACCACACAAATTAATTTGGTATGGTAATGGTATAGTGTTTTTAATAACCGAATACCAAAATTACTATATCAATGATTTATATACCATACCATATCATACCATGCCCACCCCTACTGTCGAGCAATAATGTGGCCCTGCTGACTTAAGTTAATCCACCTCCCCAATTAGATATATATCAAATGTTGATGGCCTATAATTCATTTTCCAAATTTTCTAGAATTGAGCAGCTCTTTTAGGCTCCATATTTACTTTATTTTCCAACGACAAAGTTCAAGAAAAACCTGAAGAAAACTTCACCAAAAATCACAACAAGTAATAGCAACTTGATTAGGAAGACAAGGAGAGCTTGGTATGTTGTTGTTGTATTGTTGCTGCATTGCGACTGCGATTTGGAGGAAGTAACATGTTGAGAATACACTCTCTCTTTTTGGTATATGGATACATTTGAAAAGGTGAGAATTCTACTACTCAACATGCTTGAATTCATGAGTAAAAGACTAGAAGTTGGAGGTTAAGTTGGAGGTGTGTTTGGTGCGTTTCTAAGCTGTTTTTGTTGTATTTTCGATAGAGTTTTGTGGTGTTCATGGCTAAGTTATGGAATATTATCAAGATTTATATATATTCCCTTATCACAGGAGCTAAAGGAAATGAAAGAGTTAAGAACTCAACCCCCTTGAACTTGCAAGAAAACGCAAGTTAAAACTAGATACTGAAGCTAACTTGTTGTGTTGTTTTCATGTTATATTATTGTATTGTGGCACTTGTTTTTGTTTGTTGGTGCAGCTGTGTTTTTATGGGAATATACTCTATATATAGGAATTTTGGACACAAGAAAGAGTAAGTGATTTCCCTCTCTTCAATCCTCTAAGAAGTCTATGGACTTAAGACTAAATTTAGCAAGTTGTTGTGTTGTTTTATATATGTTGCGATGTGAAGTTTCTACTGTTTTGACGAAGCTTATTCAACTGTATATGTGGTTAAGTTATACCCCATATTTTTATGTTTAATAATCAATAAAGATGAGTGAAAATCCTCTTTAATGTTTTTTGAATTCATGACAAATATGATCTGTAAACATGCTAACCTACGTCGGGTATAGTCGTTTGTATGTTGCACATTTTGACATGGTTCCTTAGCTGAAAATCTTTACATGAATCAGCATATATATTTTGGTATTAAACTAAGAATCTTGATGGTATCTCAAGTTGAAAATTGAAGGGAACATCGACAAGAAGGTCTTATTGAAAGAACGTATGTAAGACGCTCTTTGTCTCTTGATTTTCAAGCACGAATTCATGCCGAGGATGAATATGATATTCCCATATACTTAAGCTTATGTAGTAGTATATTATGGTTCTGACCAGGTGTTAGAATTACTTGATCTTAAGTTATCGATTGCTAATGTCATGCTCCAAAACTGGGAAAGGACGCAACTGGTGCTCAATCCTAAGATAATCGAGAAACCGACTATATAGCATATATATCGGTAATGCGGAGGCCAACCAAGCCTCTAGCTGAAGACAACAAAAATAGATATTGGATCCATGAGGTCTCCGCACCAAAAGTAAAACAACTGAAAGGCCGAAAAGGATACATTAAGCTAAACTGCACAACGAGAGGCCAACAAGGCCACAAAACCCAAAAAACTATACAACTAGTTCACACAACCCTCTAACAATAGGTAACTAAAATATAGAGGTCAGGGCCCCAGCCTTCCCAACTGTACACAAATAAAATAGTCAAAAAGATAACATAGCTCGTAGAAGAAAGTAGTATACCACTACTCTGCTGAAATCAAACTCCTATTGCGACTGCTGATACAAGCCTTTACCTATACCTACATCACCATTGCAAGAAGAGGGTACCGGGGCGAAGAGATGTCAGTACGAATGAAATTTACTGGTATGTAAGGAAAAAATTGTAAACATAGATACATCCAAGATACTAAAAACCTAGAGTAAGGAATAGATACAACCTGCGACTCTGGAAGCTGATAGTTCAACAAAATATGATACATCATGTGAATATAATCAAGTTCGTATATATACAAGTCACAATGAATTATTCATAAGCCATACAGTCCCTAATAAAATGAACTAATCTGGTCAATCAATTCTACCTCGTCGAGATGGCCATCTCAGAGGTATCATAACTACTGGGACATCTACTCACCTGACATAACCGCGTTGCCGGTAAGGTCATAGTCTCAAATCTAAAGGAAAACTGTCCACCCGACGTAATCATCTCGGTGGTAAGGTCATAAGTCGCATATATAAAATATGTCAAAGGATAACTGCCCACTGGATGTCCGAGGTTGGTGGTAAGGTCATTGGGCTCATATTATGTCCATCTAACACATATGGCATAAAAAATGACAAATTCCGAGACCGCAACCTAAATAGGCCTCTTTCATAATTTATAGCTGCACCAAAGCACATATATCATATAAACCATTCAAATAACACTTAGATGCCTATACTTAGTGAATGTTGTAGAATGACACACCTAACGAGTCGTTAGGAGACCCAACGACTCATTAGGTCAACCATGAGGAGGATGCTAAGAAAGATAGACCAGTGTTCCCAGCGGACGACCTCACAAGTCGTGGTTAGGCCCCACGACTCGTTAACTCTCTCATTGCCAGGCCGGGATTCAGAAGCTTGTGAAGTTTGTAGTGAACTCGATGTGAGGTCACCACGAGTCATCATTAGTGGGGATGACTCGTCAAGTCCTCCGTTAGGAGGCGGTAGAATTTTTCCAGTGAACTTGGCGAGAGGACCCAACGACTCGTTGGACCTGGTAATGAGTCATCAGGTCACCCGTTAGGGACACCTGACAGTTTTTCCCAGCAAAATTCTAAGGGCTATTTAGTAATTTCCTACCCATCCAAGCCTAAAACCACGTCGTTTTAGCTTCAGTTCTAGATGTTTTAGTGGGATTAATGGGTCCTTTTCCTCATTCCCCACTCTGACTTCCAAGAAAAATAACGCAGAGTTCCTCTCAGAGAAGTTCAGGGCATCAGCTAGGGCAGATTGTTCTTCTTCAATTTTCAAGTAAATTCTCTTAGTTTCTCGTCAAGTATGTGGGTATTCAACAAGGGAAATTATTCTTCCCTTGTGTCCCCCAAAATTCTTCCATAACTTCTCCATTAGTTTTAGCCCTGACTTTTTCGAATACGAAGAAATTACATGTTATTCTTCGTCAATCTCTCATGGAATGATATTCTTATTTATTATTGATGAGAATTCCATCAGTTCTTACTTAATTTAACTAGATTCTTGCAAGAGTGAATTGAAGGGATGAATTCTTGTATGAAAATGATGTCGCTTGAAAACCTCCCTCTAGTGAATTAAGCATGTTTGGGCTGAATTTTCCTTGAAACTCTTTTATATATGAAATGAGAAGATATTCCATAAATAAGAATAAATTTAGACTTGATAAATTAGTTTTCTTGAATTCTTGAGTTGTTGCTATATTACGGAATTTCCGTGTTGTTGGAATGAGTCAAATTCTCTATTAGCTGCTTAACAGTTTAGTTTAGTTAAATGTAGAATCCCCTCAGAACTATGCAGAAATTGTCCACTAATCAGTTTGACTATAGAAATTCTTGAGGTATCAGTAATACCTCCTAGATATCAGAATTAGAATCAAAATTTAGTTATTGGTCCATTAGGCAGTTATGACATATCGGATATATAGCTCTAACTTGCCCTGGGATATTAGTTAAGATTTAAGTTTGATCTTAAACAGTTACGACGCTTCTAGATGAGCATCTTTGACAAGTCTAAAACCCAGTTTCAGAATCTAGTCCGATAAGACTCTCAGGTTACTTTCAGTTAAATGTCCCTAACTAGTCTTGGACCCCAGTTTCGAGCTATCAGCCAAGTATTTTAGTGTAGGTTTTCTAGTGGGAGTAGGACTTAGCACCGAGCGGACGAGGGTTCCAGCCAACCCAGGTTTGCAGAACTACTTTGCCAGTGTAGGATTGCAGATACAGATTATTGGCCTGATTTGGCCCCAGACTTTTTTGATCACCCAGTTCATTCCTTTATACCCTGGCAAGGTATATTGGGTCCTACCGATGGGGTGTATACATCGGACTCCATGTCTAGCTCACGTGGTTAAATGTCAGTTATAGACTCTCCCACTATTCAGTCCAGTCCAGTTCCAGAATAAGAATCTCAGTCCAGCTTCAGACCTATTAGTTTAACTCAGTTTAGTACGGTATCTCAGACTCAGTGTTTTAGACTTAGGGCATGTCCTTGACCATCAGATAGGGTCATCTTGACCATTTCAGATTGCATTAGTAGTTCAGTTTAGCTTACTTGTTGGTCATTGCGTGCCATTTTAGTTCAGAATTTATATTCTGTTATGTTTCTCCCACTTACTTAGTGCATTCAATGTACTGATGCATACTTTTTGCTGTATCATTTCATGATACAGCTGTAGGATCTTAGGTTCAGCGCAGATAGTTGCCACGATTTAGAGTATCACACCTCAGAAGTTAAAGTGTGAGTCCTCATCATCCAAGCCATAACTTCTTCCTTCATTCATTTATTAGTTTTATTTAGACTTAGAGTTAGCTGGGGGCTTGTCCCAGTAACTCCTCAGCTAGATGGCTTTCAGAAAGACATGACTTCCTGTTTATGTAATGTTACTCCCAAACTTTTCTTTCATAAATATTTTATGCTATTATTTAAGTTCCACTGTGTTTACTCAGAATGCTAGCGAATGATAGACCAAGGGTTGACTTGGGGTCACTTGTGGCTTCAATTACCGTGTTACATCCAATGTGTAGACTCGGGGAGTGACAGTGAGGATCTGAAACAGTATAAGAAGCAACTAGAGCCAAGGCCGGATAATCATGTAATGCTACCCTTTGTAATGGCTCAAGTATGAAATTATCAATTTTTGTCTCACATAGTTGAAAATGCGATGTACATGGTCTATCGAGCCTCTAAACACGACAAAATAGACTCACAACTACATCGTTGAGCAGGGATGTGACATTCTAGTTCGTGGGCAACTCAACTATATGGATGTGGTTTACGGGGTTTATGCTCTTGATTGTGGACTTTCGTACCTCTAATCATTTAACTCAACTTAGCTTCACAACTACTTCTATGAGTGGTGGAGTTACAATTCTAAGCCGATGTCTCGCTATCATCCCGTTTTATCAACCAAGCAAGGAAAATTAGGTGTAATTTCTATCCTAACTGCGAATCACATCGAAAGATAAGAACTTGCTCCCTACATTCTCTTGTTCTTGCCTAGGGTTGCTTTTTCGAGCTTTTGCCTAATCTTAACGCATTTGTTTTCATGGTGATCAAGTGAAAAAACAATCATAATGTAGAATGTAAGACAAAACAGCAATTAACAACTCAAACCAAAAGAAATTCATGCAATTACAATCATATCACGTAGCCTCAACCCTAGAGGAAGGGTTTTAGCCACTCATGTTCATACAAATACTTAAAAACATAAGTAAAGTGATGTACTTACAAGAATCGATAAAAGAGAAGGTAAATTTGGTGAACCCTAGGTGAGTTCTTCACTTCTCCCTTCGCTCCTTTACGGTTTTCAGAAAATATTTCGTGACAAAATGATTTTAGAAGCTAAGGGTCCTATTTATAGTAAATAGGGAATGTACAATTTTTGCCCATCACGGAATGGCTCCGTGGCACTGAGGTGGTCGCGCTAATTTGCCTCCGTGACATGAAGGTATCATGAAAGCACACTGGAAAGCACCTAAAAATGACATTCGGCTGAAGCTTGCCGCGATGGCCGGCGTGGCACGCTACCTGTGCGGCGCGATGGCTTGCGTGACACGCCCTTGGCGCGCAGTGCCTCACGTGACAAGGCGCTGGCACGCAAATGGCCTGTTTGCTGCATTGTTCTCGCGCTTGGCATAGGGGTGGCACGGCGCTGGGCGCGACACATGCACAACATGGCACGCTGCCTGGCGGGGCCAGCCTTGCCAAGGCATGGTTCCTTGCCGACTTTTGTAATTCGCTTCCCATTCCATTTCTCCACTTCACCCATTATAGATTAGTTCCTCAAATGCATTTTTAACCTAAAAAACCAAGGACTAATCTTGTTGGTTAGTACATAGCCAAATTTACATAAAGTCACATGATAATGTAAGTGCATAAATAGACAAACAAGACTAAACTAAGTTATAAAATAGCACTTGGGCACGCAATTATGCCCAAGATCACCATCCCACACTTAAAGCCTTGTTCGTCCTCGAACAAACCTTTTACATCTCATGCACATGAAGACTCCCACATAGCTAATTTAGCAAGACAACTCAAGCTACAGCTATAATGACTATTTAAGATAGCAAGTTAAAAATAGAGCATGCAAGATTTAACCAATAAAATCAAATTTAACTATGTTAAGACTTCCTAACCTCAAGAATCGACTCTCAATCTTAGCAAACTCATGCAAATCAATCGATCAAGAAATCCGTCATGATTTTTTATCTTTCATTAAACATGTGCTCTCACAACACAAGAGAGTTACCCATTTTTACTCACAAAATTTCAAATCACACCTTGTATGGGTATATGAATGGAAATTAAGCTCGCTCTCACAAAGAATTCACATGCATCATGTAGTGACCCATAAGCTTGCCTTTAGTGTATTACTCCACTAATTTAAGGATGTGTGAACGTAAGATCAAGTAGGACTTATTGGGTTGTAATGTAAGCTAAGGGACGGGTAGGTACTATTATGGATAATAACAGTGGCTATCTTTCCCGAGCGCTTTTAATACATCGCACCTTCATTATGGACATCTCTTCTCTTACTTCACCCTTGTTCTTTTCACTCTTAAATTTCCCCCTTTTGTTCCCACTTCTTTAAGCACACTTAGCTTATTAGTAAGGAGTACTTAAGCAACTTTTTCATTCATTTATTTTCTTACTCCCTACCAATACCCAAGCATTTTCAAACAAGTGCACCTTCGACCTTTCTCAACTTCCACAACTGTTATTTTTCCTGATTCTCACTCCTTTACTCTTTCGGATTTTTCACTTAAGCGCTTAGGAGTTTAGGATCAAATTCAAGGCTAATGAAAGAAAAATTATTAAGCGATGTTGCAGCTATCAAAGAATAGGCTTAAGGCTCAATGGGGCTAACTAGGATCCGATATTCAAGGTAGGTAAAGCGAGGGATAAAAATTAGGTTCATTTAAATAAATGCCGAAATCATCTCCTACAATCGGCATCCCTCATCTAATTTTGTATACACACCAGGCAAGTTCTAGACACTCCAATAGAGCATGGAATATTCAGAAACCTTACACTCTTAGCAAATGCTCAATTCAAGACACATTCAGCAGACTCTTAACTCAGCTAATCACATAAATTCATAATTAAGCTTAGAATCACATCGAGTCACATTCACGAGCTTAGGTGTCTCAAACAAAGTTATACACTTCTTGCATGCTTCAACACTAACCACACTTGCATCTTACAATCATGTATAGCACATAGCAAGAACATCAAACAATCAATTAGCTACGGGTTCAAAACCAAAACCTATTGACTAATTTTCCCTCAAGAAGGTCATCATCCATCCATCATCGGAAATAGTCTCTAACTATGACTAAAAACACTATATACAGACAAAGAAAGTTTTTTATTCTTTGGTTCAAAGACCCCCCGTCGGAAAAGAATCGAAAAGAAAAACCAACGGGTGGTGAAGTCATGCTCAACTCACAAAAAAACAATTTCCAATATGTATCAAGCACTACATTCACCAAAATAATTAAGCACAAAATTTTTGAAATTTCCCTCACCCCACACTTGAATCATGATATGTCCCTAAAGCATCTAATTAAAATTCAAAAGGGTAATAAATACCCCTCAAGCCTCTATGCCTAGCTAACAACATGTTTTTTGTCATTTTTGCACAAGTGGGTATTCGACACCACACTTTTCCTCTTCCATGCCTTTTAGCTTCCTCCTCCAAGGGTACTCAGATTTCCCCTCAATCCGTGGTTAAATTTCCACGAAAAACACAAATACGATGAAAATAAACAAAATCAACACAAACAACAATTACAAATTGTACCTATTGTACCCTTGGGTTGCCTCCAAAGCAGCACCTAATTTTACGTCGCGGCATGACGTGAACTATCCTTTTCAAGACATCCTCATACCTGGGTTCCCTTTCGAGAACCATCTTTTTCTCTTTTAATTTTTAGAGAGAACAGCCTCCACTTTGTCCCTCTCTTCCTCCAACTTCTTCTCATACTGAAACCCTTCATCAGACTCGGGCTGACAATTAATCATCTCCTTTGACCGTGGACCTGTGGAATCTTCCACCCCACACTTATCCTCTGACAACACACTGACCTTACACAGGTTTCTATAGTGTGTGGGTAGGTTAATCTCTTGGTAGACTCGAAAGAGTTCTTCTTCATCCTCAACCCTCATTTTCAGGGTCCCTACTCTCACATCGATAATGGCTCCTCCAGTGGCCAAGAATGGCCGTCCCAAGATTAAGGGTACCTGATCATCAACATGAAAATCCAATATGATAAACTCAGCGGGTATAATGAACTTACCCACTTTGATGAGAAGGTCCTCTATAATTCCATCCGGTGCCACTTGCAACTTATCTGCCAACTGCAGCATCAATCCTGTTGGTCTCGGTTGAACCAACCCCAAGGTGTTAAATAAAGATAGGGGCATTAGATTAACTGCTGCCCCTAGATCACACAAAGCTCTTATCACCTCAGCTTTACCAATTTGTATAGGGAGGGTAAAACTCCCTGGGTCTTTGAGCTTTTTAGGTATCTTGCTTATCACCCTGTGACTGCACTCCTCAGTTAGTGCTACCGTCTAGACATCCACCAATATGACTTTGTTGGCCATCACATATTTCAAGTATTTAGCATACTTGGGCATTCCCTGCAAAACATCAAGCAAAGGCAAATTTATGTGAAGTTTTTCAAAAATCTCGAAGAACTTTTTGAAGCATTCCTCCTCCTTGCTCTTTCTGAATCTATCAGAAAATGGTGGTGGTGGTCTCTATGCTCACTACAATGATGATTGTGCATTTTGTTGCACAACACTCTGATTCTCTCCCTTATCAGTGGATGGTCCTTACCTAACCAACTCCGGCTGCACCTCACTTCTCTTCTCCTTAGGTATCGCATCAGCTAATTGCTTGCCACTCCTCATACTGATGGCATTGACCTGGCGGGGGTTACGATCTATGTCACTAGGTAGTCCTCCCTTTGGTCTCATGTGGTGAGAAGATGCTATTTGACCCATCTTCTTCTCTAGATTGCGGGTGGCCAACTGCTGATTTTTCAAATCCGATGCTATCCTCACTTGATATTCTGCTAGTTGAGTCTGGGTCTCCATAATTTTCTACAATGTCTCCTCAATGTTGCTACTCAACTGACTATGAATCTGCCTGTTCTGCTGATACTGCTTTTGCTGAGGTTTCTGGTAACTTTTCCTTTGATTTCCACCCGAAGAAAAATTTGGGTGGCTTTGCCAATTCTTATTGTAATTGTTCCCAAAGTTCTGATTGTTCCTTTGAGTATTCCCAAAAAAATTTACTGATTCTGGATTGGCCCCGCATGATTCTGCATTATGCCCATTATTCCCACAGATTTCACAGCAACTCGGAGCTTGCTGAACTGCATTTACCTGACCTTGTTGTTGGTTCATACTCAGTTTATTGAACTGAGTCATAATCTTATGCTGGAATGACGCTAGCTATGCCGCCAAGGCATTCATACCATCTACATCTATCAGCCCTGCTCTCTTTCCTGCCCCTCTTGATGCCTCACTATGCCACTCTGGATTTCCCTGAGCAATTTTGTTCAATAAAGTGTACAGTTCATCATAAGTCTTCTCTAAGGCTTGCCCACCCAATGCAGAGTCTAGTAAAATTTGTGTGTAGGTCTAGACTTTCTACAAAGGTATGGGCCAGCACTTCATTGGATTGCTGATGATGGGGACAATCTCTCAGTAATGACTTGAATCTCTCCCAAGCCAAATACAAGTTCTCATCCGGCCATTGCTTGAAACTCAATATCTCGCTTCTAAGTTTTGCAGTCTTGCCTGACGGGAAGAATCTGATGAGGAACTTCTTTGCCAAATCATTGTAAGAAGTTATGGAGTTCGGTGTCTCAGACTTCAACCACCTCTTTGCCTCCCCCAACCATGAAAATGGGAAGAGGGTAAGTCGGACATAATCTGTAGACACTCCGGTGGGGTTGAATGTGTCACTAATCTCAAGGAAATTCTGTAAGTGCTGCTACGGGTCCTCATGTGCCATCCCAGTGAATTGACCACTAGAATGTAACAGATGCACAATATTCTGCTTCAATTAAAAGTTTCCTCCAGGTTCCGGTTTATGGATACTAGAGTTCACATTTGTCGCTAGTGGGATTGCCACTTCGCAAACTGGTCTGGCTGCCATGATCTCAGGTGACAACTTTGCTTGTCCTTCTGGTTGTTGTTGTTGTACCCTCTCTTGAAGTCTCTTTAGTTTGCGCTCTAGAGCTTCCCTCCTGCGTAGTTGAACTTGACGTTTAGGTTAAAGCAACGGTTCCACTAGCTCTCTATTCCTTGCCAGCTCTGCAAGGACAACCTGTCACCTGCAATATATCAGACTAAGACCAAGTTTCTCAACACTTAAGGAAATTAAAAATTACAAAAAAATAGAAAAATTTACTAAACTTCGTTCGTTCCCCGACGACGGTGCCAAAAACTTGTTGTGACTGCGCCCAAGCGCACACGCAAGCGTATGTTGTCTTACAAGTAATACAGTGGCCCCTTTTAAGAGCCGAATGTTGAACCCACAGTGACTGGACCAATTCAGCTAATTATCAAGTTCAAGTGTGATAATAACTTTCACAAGTGTTGATTTTAAAAGTCTTCGATAAATTCTATTTAAATTTAGGGGTGGTCACAGAAATACTCCGAAACAGTATAAGAAGCAACTAAAACCAAGGCTGGATAATCATGTAATGCTACCCTTTGTAACGGTTCAAGTATGAAATTATCAATTGTTGTCTCACATAGTTGAAAATGCGATGTTCATGGTCTCGCGAGCCTCTAAACACGACAAACTAGCCTCACAACTACATCGTTGAGCGGGGATGTGACATTCTAATTCGTGGGCAACTCAACTACATGGATGTGGTTTACAGGGTTTATGCTCTTGATTATGGACTTTCGTACCTCTAATCATTTAACTCATATTAGCTTCACAACTACTTCTACGAGTGGTGCAGTGACAATTCTAAGCCGGTGTCTCACTATCATCCCATTTTATCAACCAAGCAAGGCAAATTCGGTGTAATTTCTATCCTGACTGTGAATCACATTGAAAGATAAGAACTTGCTCCCTACATTCTCTTGTTCTTGCCTAGGGTTGCTCTTTCGAGCTTTTGCCTAATCTTAACGCATTTGTTTTCATGGTGATCAAGCATAAAAACATCCATAATGTAGAATGTAAGACAAAACAACAATTAAAAACTGAAACCAAAACAAATTCATGCAATTACAATCATATCACGTAGCCTCAACCCTAGAGGAGGGGTTTTAGCCACTCATGTTCGTACAAATACTTAAAAACATAAGCAAAGTGATGTACTTACAAGAATCGATAAAAGAGAAGGTAAATTTGGTGAACCCTAGGTGAGTTCTTCACTTCTCCCTTCGCTCCTTTACGGTTTTCAAAAAATATTTCGTGACAAAATGATTTTAGAAGCTAAGGGTCCTATTTATAGTAAATAGGGAACGTACATTTTTTGCCCGTCACGGAATGGCTCCGTGGCACTGAGGTGGTCGCGCTAATTTGCCTCCGTGACATGGAGGTATCGCGAAAGCACACTGGAAAGCACCTAAAAATGACATTCAACTGAAGCTTGCCGCGATGGCCGGCGTGGCACGCTACCTGTGCGGCGTGATGGCTTGCGTGACACGCCCTTGGCGCGCAGTGCCTCGCGTGACAAGGCGCTGGCACGCAAATGGCCTGTTTGCTGCATTGTTCTCGCGCTTGGCATAGGGGTGGCACGGCGCTGGGCGCGACACATGCACAACATGGCACGCTGCCTGGCGGGGCCAGCCTTGCCAAGGCATGGTTCCTTGCCGACTTTTGTAATTCTCTTCCCATTCCATTTCTCCACTTCACCCATCATAGATTAGTTCCTCAAATGCATTTTTAACCTACAAAAACAAGAACTAATCATGTTGGTTAGTACATATCCAAATTTACATAAAGTCACATGATAATGTAAGTGCATAAATAGACAAACAAGACTAAACTAAGTTATAAAATAGCACTCTGGCACACAATTATGCCCAAGATCAGGGAGTTGTTCCATCAACCTTTCTTTCATGATTAGAGGCTTTTCAGACTATAAGTTGTACTCAGCTGTCATGTATGGATCATGTATTGTATTTTCTTCATTGTTATGACATGCTTATGTTTTCTTTATGTCAAGTCTTCTGCTCGTGTGATTGGATAAGATGTATTCTAATGCCATGAGTCGAATTGGGGTCTCCCGGGGCTCCTTGTCCCATTTCTACGATCTAGGTGTATGTTTGGGGTCGTGACACATTCGTAGGGTCTAACTTTTTGTTCTTCCTAATGACTAATTTACCCTTAAGACGGTCGTCATCCATCCGTCATTGGGCAAAGTCATGACTCAATGACTAAAAATAAAGAAAATCAAAATTAGACTCTCTAATCGATTTTAAGGGACTAACCACCGGAAGAGTACCGAAAAAAAATTCGGAGGAACCCAAAATAAAATAAAATAAAAAATACTACAAAACAACAAGCATTCATAATAAGTCATAAATCTCAAAAAATAAAACTAGGCCTACCATGTATAAATTTAGCAATTAAGGAATGCATGGTAATATGAAGTTCACTTCTCCCATCCCACACTTAATTAGTTACACTATCCCCAGGGCTAAAAATAAATAAGCATAAAGTAATAGAGTGCAAGAAGAACTCCCTAGGCCTCTAGTCCTCATCGGCTGTGGGGGTAAGAACAGCTTCCCCCATCGATAAATTTCATTCTCAAATTTTTTTGTTGAAAATTATGAGCTATCACCTACACACTTGAACAAACACATAAAAGCGAAAAATTTATCTTGATTTGCCTCCCAAGTAGCGACTGATTTAACGTCGCGGAAAAACATAGGTATCTTGATTACTCAGACTTCATCAAGATACAAGTTGAGACCGTGGTAACATCTTGGCCGCTTGTTTCACCACGCCGCCCTGTGACATGTCACAAAATAAAAGAAAAATGAAAAAATAGGAAATAAATACTAAAAGTTAAACACAAGCAATTAATCTAATCCTAAACTGTATTCCCCGATAGCGACACCACTTTCTGATAATTCTAAAACCATACCTCCCACCTAAGTATGAAGCAGACGTTGTCAAATAAAGAACCCAACTAGAGGTTGTGGTCGATCCCACAGGGAATATGGAAGGATACAGAAGAACGCTAGTGCTTAATCTTTTTAGTCAATTATTTCCTAAGAAGGGGTAAAATTATAAAAGTATCAAGAAATATTGTGGAGAAATTGAAAGTAGATTCCAAATTAATGTGATTAACTAGGGTAAGTGTTCCCCATGGATCCTTAACTACTTGGGGTTTTACACTAGTGATCTATCCCAATACTTTACTTGTAGAACTAATAACATAGTCGTATCCAAACGATTTGTTCGTCCCTACTGGATAACTATACTCAATAGATGGATAAGGCCTCATGAGTGATTTCAATTTAATTGTTATCAATTTTTTCCAAATATAACTGTCATGCGACCACAAATCAAGTTAATCACCAAGACCAAGACTTTGTTGTAATTCTCTTTTCCTAATCTCTACCTCTCTAGGCTCAAGCAAGTAAAGAATTCAAACATGTACTAATGTTGCACACCGTCAAGAAACATTTAAGCATGAAAAGAATACAATAGAAGCATTTAGTATTGGTTTAGAATCACGTCGTGCAAACCCTAGTTCGTTAATTCACCATGGTCCCCACAACCCTAGCTGTGGTAGTTTTAGCTTATCATGTTTATAAGTAACTTAATAGCATTCATAGAAATAAACCAAATTTAATACTTACAACAATGATTGGAAGAACTTTCACTTGATTAATGCGAAAATTTTGAAAGAACAACTTTAAAATCGTGTCTCAACGTATGTCTTCTAAAACTTATTGTAAACTTGAAAAACTTTAAAACTTCAAGACTTAAAACATCTAGCTATTACATGAAAATAAAAGGGTACTTATCATAGTAGATTTATGTTTTCCTTATTCCTTCATGAATTTGACTTGGGACTTAAAGTTTTTTTTCCTAGTCGAAGTGGGAGATCCATTTTTGGGCATTGAAACCTCCTTGTTGTGTCGCCTCATGCCACTTCCGCGTCCATTGCCATGTTGCATGCCCCATTGCGGGGAAGAGGGATGCTACGAGCCTACCAACGTTCTAGGACAAGGCCTGCTGTGCGCCTACCATCACGCGGGGAAGATGGGCACCTCGTGCCTTGCCAAGCACCAGATCTGTTGTGCGTCGCACGTCTTGTAGCGCTGGTTTTGCTGCTGCCTCGCGCGGCCTTTAGCGCCAATGACCTGGCGCCTCACGCTGCTGGTTGCGCGGGTGTGGTAGTGCACTATATTATTTTTTTCTTCTTTAATCTTTCTTAGTGCATTCCTTCTTCTTCAACTTCAATCCAAACATCTCAAACACACCCAAATACATCACTTTTAGCACTGAAAACATATAATCACATATGTTAGCTAATTTCACAATTATATATCTTAAACACATGCAAATACACATAATTTTTTCTCAAAACATAGTAAAGTATGGGAAAAATATGTTTATGAAGTGCTTAAATACGCCCTGCATCAACCACACACATACACACATTGACATGAATAAAACTAGGACAGATAGACTGAACATGAAACTAGATAGAGTACTAAGGAGGAAACTCATGCCTCAAGCGAGAACTTAACCCGAAGGGAATAAATGCGGGTATTTAGCCATCATATCTGCTTCAGCTTCCCATGTAGCTCCCTCAATATGCTGATTTCCACACAAAACCTTTACTGAAGCAACTTCTTTGTTACTTTAGCTTCCGAACCTGCCGATCAAGTATTTCAATCAGATCCTCTTAATATATAAGGCTATCCTTCACACGTATGCTCCCCACCAGAATAACCAAAGTCGGATCACCCATGCACTTCTTTAAAAACTACACATGGAAAACTGATGTACTGAAGACAATTTTTAGGGCAACTCCAACTCATAGGCCACCTTGTCAACATGTCTCACAAACTTATATAGACCAACAAAACGGGGACTAAGTTTCCCTTTTTTCCCGAATCTCACCAGTCCCTTTATGGGAGACACCTTCAAAAACACCCAATCATCAACTTCGAACTCATGTTCTCTCCTCCTCACATTCGCATAGGACTTTTAGCGACTCTGAGTCGTTCTTAACCTGTCCCTTATGAACTGAACTTTCTCCATAGCCTCATGATCTGAATATGGTCTTAGCAATGTAGCTTCACCAACTTCTAACCAACCAATAGGCGATCTACATCTCCACCCATAAAGAGCCTCAAACGGAGCAGTTTGAATGCTGGAATGGTAATTGTTGTTATATGCAAATTCGATGAGGTAAATAATAATCCCAACTACCCTTGAAATCAATCACACACGCTCTAAACATATCTTCAATAGACTGAATGTTCAGTTCAGCCTAACCATCTGTTTGTAGGTGAAAAGTTGTACTAAGCTTGACCTGACTACCAAGTCCCTTTTGAAATGATCTCCAAAACTTGGAGAAACTGAGTATCTCTATCTGATATGATGGAAAAGGGCACTCCATACAACCAAACTAACTCTTTCATATAAAATTTAGCATAATACTCCACTGAGTCGGTATTCTTGACTGGTAGGAAATGAGCTGCTTTACTCAACCTATCTACAACCACCTAAATAGAGACATACTATCGACGAATACGAGACAACCTTGTAATGAAGTCCATATTGATTTCCTCCCAGTTCTAGGTAGGGATGCTAATGCATTGAAGTACACCTCCAGGTCTTTGATGCTCAACTTTCACTTGTTGGCAATTCAGACACTTAGCTACAAACTCTGCTATGTCCTTCTTCATGCCATTCCACCAACAGACATCCCATAGGTCACAATACATCTTTGTGGCAATTGGATGTATAGAATATTTGAAACCATGAGTCTCATGTAGCATTCGCTCCCTCATGTCATCAGCAGGCCGAACACACAAACGACCCTGATATCGTAGTACCCCATCTCCCCCTTGGGAGAAAACGTCCACCTTTTGATTCTGAATGGCTTCCTTCAACTTTACCAAAATAGGATCCTCATGTTTTCTAGCCTTAACGTCGGTCACCAATGAAGATTCCAATCCATTTTGAGCAACGACACCATCATTTATTTACTCAACAAGACGAACTCCTAGGCGTGCAAGCCGATGCACATCCTTCACTAACTGTTTCCTCTCCTCATCTACATGGGACACACTCTCCATAGAAATCCTGCTAAGAGTATCTGCCACCTTATTGTCTTTGCCTGGATGATAAAGAACACTCATATCGTAATCCTTAAGAAGCTCCAACCACCTTATTTGACGTAGATTTAGATGTTTCTGGGTAAACACGTATTGTAGGATTTTGTGGTCCGTAAACACATCCATATGGACCCTGTACAAATAGTGTCTCCAAATCTTCAAGGCAAAACTACTACTACCAACTTGAGGTCATGAGCTGGATATTTCTTTTCATGGAGTTTCAGCTTCTTGGAAGCATAGGCTATAACTTTACCATGCTGCATTAATATAAAACTAAGGCCGATCCTTAAGGAGTCACTATATACCACAAACCCATTGGTACCCTCAAGTAGAGTTAACACTGGTGCTGAGGTGAGTCGAGTCTTCAACTCTTGGAAGGTCTTCTTACAGGCATCTGACCATTGAAATTTTACTTTCTTCTGGGTCAACTTAGTCAATGGTGCTACAATGGACGAAAACCCTTCCACAAACCTCATTTAGTAACTAGCTAAGCCCAAGAAACTCCTGATATCTAAAAGACTAACTGGTCTTGGCCAATTCTTCACAGCTTTTGTCTTTTGAGAGTCCACCTGCACACGCTCACTTGACATCACATGACCCAAAAAATGCTATTGATTTTAACAAAAACTCACACTTGTGAATTTAGCATACAACTGCTGATCCTTAAGAGTCTGTAGCACCACCCTCAAATGAGAGACATTCTCCTCATTTCGAGAGTATATGACAATCATAAACATGTCCAAATACGTCTTGAACATCCTGTTCATCAAATCCATAAAAGCTGCAAGAGCATTTGTTAGACCAAAAGATATAACTACAACTTATAGTGACCATACCGAGCCTGATGGCTGTCTTTGGGATATCACTCTCTCTAACCCTGAGCTGATGATATCTAGATCTAAGATCTATCATTGAAAAGCACTTGAAACCCTAAAGTTGGTTAAATAAGTAATCAATTCCAAAGAGGGGATACCTATTCTTGATGGTGACCTTTTTCAACTGTCGATAGTCAATGCACATCTAGAGGAAAACATCCTTCTTACGTGCATAGAGTACCGGAGCACCCCATGAGGATTTTCTAGGTCTAATGAAACCCTCTTCTATGTGGTCCTTCAACTGCTCCTTCAACTCCTTTAAATCGCCTGGAGCCACTCTGTAAGGAGGAATGGATATAGGCTGTGTATCGGGAAGAAGGTCGATGCCAAAGTCGATCTCCCGTTGGGGAGGAATTCCCTATAGATCATCTGGAAACACTTTTGTAAATTCGCACACTACAAGAATTGAAGGGATAGTCGGGGTTTCAAAAGTCACATCCTTAACCTTAACTAGATGGTACACGCAACCTTTAGAGATGATCTTTCTAGCCTTAAGGTAGGAAACGAAGTGACCTACAGACACAGCCGAACTACCCTTCCACTCTAGGACTGGCTCACTCAGAAACCAAAACTATACCGCACGGGTTCTACAATTCACTGAGGCATAACATGCATGTGGGCAATCTATGCCAAAGATAACATCGAAATCTGTAATGACTAGCTCTACTAACTCCGCTGAGGTGACTTTCTGAAGGACTGTGACAAGGCAATTTCTATATACCCGTTGAGCTATAACTGAATCACCGAATGGAGTAGATACTGAGTAGGGTCTGATAGGATTTTGGGGCTGACTCTGAAACTAGTAGCAACATAGGGCGTCATAAAAGATAAAGTATCCCCTAGGTCTAACAATGCATAAACATCAAAGTGGAATACTTGTAACATGCCAGCGACCATATCTGGTGAAGTCTCCTACTCTTGATGAGATGGGAGGGCATAAAACCTAATATGGCGCTTATCACCACCTGCACTGGTGGACGCACCCTGTTGTGCTGGGCGTGATGGTGCTGCTGTTGAACTGGTAACCAGAGTACGGGCCCTACCATTACCCTACCTAGCCAATGGACACTCCCGGTGCCTATGCACAGATCTACCACACCTAAAGAAGATATTTCATCCAATCAAGTGCTCCCTATGTGATTCTTGCCACACTTCCCGCAGATCGAAAAGGTACGCTCTACCTACATGCTCCTCTGTCCCCTCGAACCTGATGCTCTACTCCTTTGGTCACCCCGCAATCTAGACGGGGCACTGGCCAATGATGGCGCTGGAGCTAATGACCATTGATAGGACTATTGACGATGTCTGCCTCCTAACCTTTGCTAGGAGAACCCAAAACTATCTGTCCTGGCCCTCTTGGACTCTCTCTCCCTTAAATGCGCTGCCTCCATCTGCTGGGCATGCAAAACCAATCGAGGAATGTCAATGACCTGATGAAGCATACGGTCCTACATTCTTTGACCAGGTAGTTTGCTACTCTATGCACAAACATGCTCGCCTAAGCTCTCTAATCAGCCACTATTTGGACAAGCGGGTGAACACTAAAGCATACTTCTGGACTATCCTATTATTCTTCCTAATTTACAAACTCGGTTGCCTTTATCTCCCTCATCTCATGAGGAAAGAACCAATCCAGGAATACGGTGAGGAACTCATCCGAACCAATTGAACTCGCTCTAACTACTATGCTATCCTTCCACTATCTAAACCATATATGCGCAGCCAATTTTAACTGATAAAAGGCTATGTCTGCACACTCCTCCCCTATCACCCCCATAATCTGGGTGACCTTCTAGATCTCATTAATAAACTCGTGTGTATCCATGTCCTCCTTCAATCGGAGGAACTCCGAAGGGTTTATCGTAAGAATGTCCCTGACTTTTGCCGCTGTTGCATTCCTTTTTGGGGAACATGCGCTACCGCCTACTGGTTGACCTGGGCGGTCAATGCTTGTGCCAACATTTGGATGGCTGCCCCAGACTCTGCATAGGCAACATACTCGGGCACATGATCCTCGACGGCTGGTGGGGCCCGCTGGTTCCCATTATCATGGCCATTTCTATTTCTATTTCTCCTTCTATTAACTCAGTGAGAAGTCATGATTCTGTAAATGCATATAGAACAATTTAGCAGGAAAGACAGACATCTTATCGCATGACATAAATCATGAAAGAAGGAAGTTTTCCTAAAATGTTTCATAACCTCTTCGTTATCAGTGAGGTGCTCTTCAAACCCATGAAAAAGACTCTACTTAACGTGGCTTTCAGACACCCTAGAACACTTCCATACCTAATGCTCTTATACCAAGTTTGTCATGGCCAGAACATAGGCCCAGATAGAGACACGGGACAAGAAACCCCGAGAGGCTCCAGTTGTCCCATGGCATGAACATAATGGCTAAGAGCATACAAAAAGAGGAAACTGATATAATAAACAAGCTTAAGCGAAAGTCTACACACATATCAATCTAAAATAGGGTCAACATTGACAAATTCATTTTCTACATATTGTCTAAAAAGCCTTTAACATAACTAATGAGTTGATGTGACAGCATCCCCAACTAGCTCAAAAAAAGTCATTAACTATAACAACATAACAATGATCGAACTAGATGTCCTCGAAGGATGTGGACTCACCACCACTAGCTAACAGGACTAATGGTGCGACTGAGGCTAATCCCTCGGACCTGTATCATGAAATGATACAACATCGATTATGCGGTCAGTACATGGAATGTACGGAGTATGCAAGGTAAGTAAAAATAGATAGTTAAAATACATATGAGCTCATAAGAATAGGACAGTATGAACATGAAGTGAATATCAAATATAAACATGAGGGCTCAAGGTTTTCAAATCATTCATAAGCTAGTCATAATTATAGTAATAAGAGAAACCTTATAAAACATAACTTGAGCCAAAGTACCATAAACATTACAATGCATAAATCATGAGGAATAATGGGAGAAATCGTCTTAACCAACACCATCATGATAGAGCTTACATGATTCCCCAACTATCTCACTCAAGTGGGCAGAGCTGTACCAGGATTGCCAGGAAAGGGATGTGCATGATGTGATATCACAAGAGGGAATCCATCAATACATCTATCTACGGTGGCACATAGTTCTGAGACCAGGGGATTTACTGAACACCGGGTATTCTCAGTGGTAAATACTGCTCCCAAAAACATGCACATGAGGGCTCATATAGTAATCATGAAATCATTCATGAAGTTCATGCCCAAATAAATCGTAACATACTTGTCATACTTGAAATACATGATTAGCCATGAATAAGGGCTAGTGAATCGGCCAAAATTCATAAATTCATAAATCATGAAGAACATGTTTATTTGTGAAAATTCAAATACTTGACATTCATAATCCATTATGAGTACTTGAAGAGAACTCATATCATAAATCATAATTTCATAATTTGGACTTGGGAAGATCAAAATCATTATAGAAACATAACTTGACTTTTGAGGAAACTTGGCATAATTGGGCATAGATTGACTTGGATTTGAAATAATAAAAGTATAATTAATTTATGAATAAAATCTACCCATGGCTCGTAAAACAACATTTAGTACATAAAGGGAATTGACCCATAATCAAATCAAAGAGAATCCTATGAAGTTGTGGTTAAAACCCCATACGATCATCAAATTTCTTTAATACTTGAATTCATGATATTAAAGGGAAATTAGGGCATGAGAGTGAAGAGGGACTCTCATTCACAACCCTAAATACCTAGATAATCTAATATTACACTATCCCTTGAAAGACCAAAGGAATTGACGAAGAATTTGGAGAGTTCTAGGCTTGTTCTTCCTTTAGAAATCCTCTCGTTTGCATGCATGAGGAGGAAATGGATTGGAATTGATTTAACCATCTTAAAACTCACCTAATCTAAGCTTAAAATAATGTAGTTTAGGACCTAGGGGCTTAGGAATTATGAAAACATCCTTACTAAAATGTAGGAAAAATACACACTGCTAGTCATACGAGCCTCACCATGAGTCATACCATGAAGTAACGACTCGTGGTCACAACTCGTGATCACCACTGGTCAACTGGCAACTTACTGGATTCTCACCACTTGTCCATCGCACTACCCGTTACATACCACCATGAATCGTGAGGCCACCCGTGGTCACTGAGTCTCAAATACTAAATTTTCCCTCTGAAACCTTCCACGACCTCATCCCACAACTTGTGGTTTCCTACCATGGGTTGTAACGTCACTCGTGACTTCACCTCCGCCACGACCCTGACCACGAGTTTTACCCACATACCATGACTCATGCTGCAACTCGTGGTCTGAACTCCTAGACTCAATGTCTTTTTCACGACTCTTCCTATGACCTTTTACTAGATCTCAGGACTACTACCATGAGTCGTTCTGGTGCAAAAGTGCAGATTTTCCTATTTTCTCTAGATTAACCCTTGGGTCTAATCTTAGGGACTTTCGGGGTATTACAAGGAAACAGATACCTCATGATGAAACTGATCCGTAAGGGAAATGATGGGGGTATCTAGCCATCATATCTACTTCGGCTTCCCATGTAGCTCCCTCAACAAGATGATTCCTCCACAAAACCTTCATTGAAGCTATATCCTTATTTCTCAACTTCTGAATCTAACGATCAAGGATCTCAATCGGAACCTCCTCATAAGTTAGGCTAGCCTTCACTCCTATGATCTCCATAGGAACAACTAAGACCAGGTCACCAACGCACTTCTTCATTTTAGATACATAGGAAACTAGATGTACCGAAGCTAACTCATCTGGTACCTCCAACTCATATGCCACTTTGCCAACTTGCCTCAGAATTATATAAGGACCAACATATCAGGGACTAAGCTTCCCTTTCTTTCACAACCTCGTCACTCCTTTCATGGGAGACACCTTAAAAAATACCCAATCATCAACCTCAAACACAAGCTCTCTCTGCCTAACATCTGCATAAGATTTCTAATGACTCTAAGCTATTTTCAGCCCCTTTCTCTAATAAGTTCGACCTTCTGCAGGGCCTCATGAATTGAATCTGGCCCTATTAATGTAGCCTCACCTACCTCGAACCATCCAACAGGTGATCTACACCTGCGCCCTTATAGAGCCTCAAATGGAGCCATCTAGATGTTAGAGTGGTAACTGTCATTATAAGCAAACTCGATGAGAGGAAAGGGATCATCCCAACTACCCTTGAAATTCAATCACACACGCTCTCAACAAGTCCTCAGGAGTTTGAATGGTCCAAGCTGCGATACTTTTGTTATTCTCAGTTTCTATCTCTGGGTGAAGAAGCTGTGCTAAGCTTGACCTGAGTACCAAGTCCCTTCTTAAATGATCTCCAAAATTGTGAGGTAAACTAAGCACGTCTATCTTAGATGATGGATAAGGGAACTCCATGAAACCAAACTAACTCCTAAATGTACAATCTAGCATAATCTTCAGCTGAATCAGTAGTTTTGACTAGAAGGAAATGTGTTGCTTGGTTCAACCAGACTACAACCACTCATATAGAGTCATAGTGTCGGCATGTATGAGGCAACCCTATGATGAAGTCCATAGTGATCTTTTCCCACTTCTAAGTAAGGATACAAATGTCCTGAAGTACACCTCCGGGTCTCTGATGCTCAACTATCACCTGCTGGCAATTCAGACACTTAGCTACGAACTCTACTATGTCCTTTTTCAAGCCATTCAACCAATAGACTTCCCATAGGTCATGATACATCTTGGTGGCACCTGGGTGGATATAATAATGAGGTCCATGAGCCTCGCCCAACATTCGCTTTCGCATGTCATCAACAACTGGCATGCAAAATCGGCCCTGATATTGAAGAACACCATTTACCCGTTGGGAGAACACCTCCACCTTCTGATTCTGGATAGCTTTCTTTAGCTTTACCAAGATAGGATCCTCATCTTCCTAGCCTTGACCTCGGTCACCAATGAAGATTCTTAACCATTATAAAAAATGACACCACTATCTACCAAGTCAACAAGGCGAACCCTTAAATGAGCAAGCCTACAATATCCTTTGCTAACTCTTTCCTCCCATCCTCAACATGAGACACACTGTCCATGGACAACCTACTAAGAGCATCCTCCACTACATCGGCCTTGCCCAAATGATAAATGACATGTCATAGTCTTTGAGAAGCTCTAACCACCTCCTTTGTCACAAATTTAGGTCCTTCTGAGTGAACATGTATTAAAGGCTCTTATGGTCCATGAACAAATCTACATTGCACCCCATACAAGTAATGCCTCCAAATGTTTAATGCAAACACCATCGCTGCAAACTCTAGGTCATGCACCAGGTAATTCTTTTCATAAGTCTTAAGTTGCCTAGAGGAATACACAATGACTTTACCATGCTCTATCAAAACACAACGAAGACCAACTCTAGAGCATCACAATACACAACAAATCTATTCGTTCCCTCTGGTAGAGTTAATATTGGGGCTAAAGTAAGTCGAGTCTTTAACTCCTAAAAACTCTTCTCAAAGGCATCTGACCACTGAAATTTTACATTCTTCTAGGTCAACTTAGTCAGTAGTGCTACAATGGAGGAACATCCCTCAATAAACCTCCTGTAATAGCTAGCTAAACGTAAGAAGCTCCTGATATCTGAAGGACTAACTAGTCTAGGCCAATTCTTCACCGCCTCAACTTTTTAGAGTCCACCTGTACACCCTCGCTAGACACCACGTGGCTCAAAAATGCTACTGAGTTTTTCCAATACTAATACTTGCTGAACATAGGAAACAGCTTCTGATCCGTGACAGTATGCAACATAATTCTCAAATGAGTTGCATGCTCTTCCTCGCTTCGAGAGTATATGACAATATTGTGTATGAAGATAATCACAAACATGTCAAAATACGGCTTGAATATCCTATTCATCAATTCTGTAAAAGCTATCGGAGCATTCGTTAGTCTAAAAGACATAACTATGAACTCATAGTGACCATACAAAGTCATGAAGGTTGTCTTCAAAAGGTCACTCTCTCTAACTCTAAGCTGATGATAGATGGATCGGAGGACTATCTTTGAGAAGTACTTAGCACCCCGAAGTTGGTAAAACAAGTCATTAATTCTTGGGAGGAGATACTTGTTCTTAATTGTGACCTTGTTCAACTAATAGCAATCAATGCACATTCTAAGGAAACCATCCTTCTTCCTAACAAAGAGAACTGGTGCACGCCATGGGGATTTACTAGACCTGATGAAATCCTTATCTAGGAGATCTTTCAATTGCTCTTTCAACTCCTTTTTCTCGGATGGAGCCATTCTATAAGGAGGATTAGATATAGGTTGTGTATCAGGGAGAAGTTTGATACAAAAATCAATCTCTTGCTCTAGAAGGACTCTTGGTAGATCATTAGGAAAGACCTTCAGATACTCACATACTATAGGAACTGACTAATGAGTCAGGGTCTCAAACGTAGCATCCTTAACCCCAACTAGATAGTACACACAACCTTTAGAAATCTTCCTTGCCTTGTGATAAGAAATAAACAACGTACAAGTAAAACTGAACTACCTTTCAATTCTAGGATTGGCTCACCCAGAAATTGAAACTCTACCATACGGGTTCTACAATTTACAAGGCATAATATACATGCAACCAACCTATATCAAAGATAACATTAAATTCGGTCATGTGTAATTCTTCTAGGTTGGCTGAGGTGACTTTCTAAAGGACTTTGAAAGGGCAATATACCAATCGAGCAATAACTTAATTACCGACTGGAGTGGAGAATAAGAAGGGTTCTGATAGGATTTTGGGACTGACTTTGAAACTAATAGCAGCAAAAAGATTCACAAAATATAAGGTAGCCTCTGGATCTAACAATTCAAACACATCAAGATGGAATACTCGTAACATACCAATGACCAGATCTAGAGAGACTTTCTGCTCCTAACGACATGAGACGACATAAAATATATTTTGATGCTGACCACCACCTACACTAGTGGATTCACCCTGCTGAGTTGAGCATGCAGGTAGAGTTGCTGAACCGGTGGTTGGATCACATCCTCTATTATGGTCCTATCTAGCTGAAGGGCAGTCTTTGAGCAGATGTCTGGTCTTCCCACACGCCTGAACCTACTAAGCATTCTTCGATGTGCCTCCTACCACACTTAATGCAAACTAGAACACTGGGCTCTCTTGACATGCTCTACTAACCTCTAGAGCATGATACTCTAACCCTCTAATCATTCCTAGATTTAAATGAAACACTGGTTGTTGATCGCATTGGGGCTGACGATCTCTAGTGGAACTGATAGTGATGTCCTCCATCAAACCTCTACTGGAACTATCTATGACTCCATGTCCTAGCCCTCTTGGCCTCTCTCTCCTTCTCCTTCATCTGATCTGCCTCTATCTGCATGGCTTATATGAACAACCTCAAAAAATCTTGGTTGTTATTCAACATAGCAGTCTTGTACTCCTTGACTAATGAATCTACTACTTTATTCACAAATATACTCATACGATCCCTCTGATTCACAAACATATTTGGTGTATACTTCAACAGCCGGGTAAACTCCAAGGCATACTCTTGGACAGTCTTGGGGTTCTGCTTCAAGTTGATGAACTATGCCACCTTCACCTCAGTTTACTTTCTAGGGAAGAACCTATCAAAGAAGGTAGTCACAAACTCATCCCACCTCACGGAACTACTCTCACTACTCTATCATCCTTCCACTGGTGGTGCCATATGTAAGCAACACCCTTCAGCTAATAGGAGGCTAAGTCTGCACTCTCCTCTCTAGTCACCCTCATAATCTAGGTGATGTTCTGCACGTCCTCAATAAACTCATGCGGGTCCTCATCCACTTTTGACCCCATAAACTCAGGCGGACTTATCCTGAGAAAATCTCAAACTCTAGCCATTGTCGCGTTCCCATTTTGAGGAACATGGGCCACTACCTGCTGATTGATCTGAGTGGTCATAGCCTGTGCCAACCTCTAAACTGCCGCTTTAAACTCATAATGAGTGACTTGCTTGGGCAATAGATCTTCTAGTGCTGGCGGGGCTTGTTGATGCCCATCTCCATTGCAATTTTCATGCACATTTCTATTGCCATTCCTTTTACCATTCACTCGTCGTGGAGGCATATTTCTACAAACGCATATAGGATGAGTTAAAAGAAATAGAGAGATAACTCATCACATAACATAGATCGTGAAAGAAGGGAAATTTTGCTAAAACTTATCATAGCCTCTTCACCATAAGTGTGGCGCGCTTTACACTCATAGAAAAGACTCTACTCAACATGGATTTTAGAAACCCTAGGACACTCTAAACCTTTTCTTCAACACAAAGTTCGTCATGACCCGAGTTGGGAAACAGTACTGAGATACATGACCTAGAACCACGAATGACTCCAAGTCAACCCATGACATGAACATAACAACTAAAGAGCATGCAACAAAGTAGAAATTGATAACTTAAACATGAATAAGCGTAAGTCTGAGTAACATAATAATCATAAATAGAGCCAACACTCGACAAAGCTAAAAGTCGACATAATATTTGATAAGCCTCTAAACTGTCTGGTGATTTGACGGGACAACACCCCATCTAGCTCGCCCAAATATGAAACTAAAATAGCATAATCAAACAGTAAACTAAATATCCTTAGAAGATGAGTATTCACCAATAATGGGAAATGAGCTAGACTATGGGGGAGCTAGACTAACAATGGAAACTGAGTCTGATCGCTCGGACTAATATCATGAAATGATAAAGCATAGGGTATATGGTAAGTACTTGGAATATATAGAGTATCTAATGTACGTAAAACATGCTGAGTAAATATTAATTTATATCATGCATATAAATATAAATTGTTAGATCATGAGAGTAAGGACATCATGCTGAAATATGAATCAGAACAGAATGATCCAAGGTTAAAAATAGAAATCATATGACTTGTCATAGCTAAAATCATAAGTAAAATCTCATAATATGATCATTAGATCAAACCTGTTGTAAAACATAACATCATTAGTCAATGACTAAAATAATGAGGAACAACACGACACTTTTCATAACTGATACCATCATGATAGAGCTTATGTGATGCCCCAACTGTCACACTCAAGAGGGCAGAGCCAAAACCTTGCCAGTGTTATGGATGATACCATAATATCGATATCATGCTGAGGCCCCTTGCAGGCAGGGAAAACTCTCAAGGGAAGTCCCCATGTATATGTATAACTACATTGGCGCATAGTTCTAATACCTGGGGTTTACCTACACCCTTAACTAACTTGGTGCTACACACTACTCCAAAAAACATGCATACTGCTCCCACCATTTTTCAACAAAGCTGAAATCATAATTAACATGCATAGTCTGAAATCTGAACAAGGGAGTCCTAGCTGCAAACATACCATAAGCTAAATTAGGAGTATTGGCTTCAAACCATATGGTAAACTTATCTTATAAAACTAAGTTGAATCATGAAAACATGCTTAACTTGTGTGGGCTTGCCCAAATATTAAAATCGTTCATACATGAAGTACACTTCATAAGTGAAAATTATAGATTCATACATGGGTAATTTATAAACATTCATTTATGTTAGATATCTCATCATTCTTTAATTCATGAATCATAAACTTGACTTTCCTTCAATGCATAATAGGGCATAATTTCTAAAAACTTAAAATCATGGATTTATAATTAACTTGTGTATAAAATCTACCCATAAATCTGAAAACATGCTTGGAACATGAGAGGAACTGACCCATTAACATATCATAGAGAATTTCATAAAATTTGGTTAAAACCCTATAAGATCATATACTTGAATTCATGAATATGAGAAGAAGTTTCGGTGTGATAGTGAAAATAAACTCTTATTCATATCCCTACATACCTAGGTAGATTGATTCTCTAACTATCCTTTAATGCTCAAGAGAATTATGGAAAAAAATAAAGGAATTCAAGCTAGATCTTAAAAAGGAATTTCTAAAATTTTAATGCATGGGATTCTAAAGCATTATAATAGGTTAAGACCTCTTAAAACATTCCTTTCAAGGCTAAAATGATGTTATTAGGAGTTAGAAGATTAGGAATTACGAAAACAACCTTAGTAATTCGACAGGAAATTTGGCACTTCTAGTCTTAATGAGGGACCTAACGAGTCATTGTGTCCATTGAAGACTCGTGGTACTTACTCATTGCCACCACTGGAAATTCCCATTCTGATCTTCCTCAAACCACGGACCACTTGACGAGTCGTTAGGTGCACGACAACTCGTCCCCTCAATTCGTTGCCAACACTGCAAAAGTCATATTTTCTTCACCCCCAACACATCTAATGGGTCAAGAAATGACTCATGGGGAGTCATGAAGACTCGTCCTCCCAGCAATCAAGCCCTTCTAAAATATCCTCCTGATTCTAACTCTGCACCACTCAACGAGCAACTTAATGACCTGTTGGGTACTACAATAGGTCGTTCCTTGACCCATTACCTCTGCAAACTCCCTTCTATTTCTTCCTCCAATACTGCATACATAATGGATCATTTAATGTTCCCTCAAGTGACTTAACGAGTCACTTGACGAGTCGTGTGTGACCTAGTGCAATTTTTTTGTGTTTTTCTCCGCTCAATCATCTGGTCAAATCTTAGGGACTTTTGGGGTATTACAATTCACATGATGTATCATATCTTGTTTAGATATAGTCTTCTACAATCTCAGGTTATTTCTATCCCCACTCTAGTTTTTAGTATCTTGGATGTATTCAAGTTTATAGTTTCAGCTTTACATACCAGTACATTTTATTCGTGCTAACGTCCCTTAACCTACGGACTTGCATTCATGCCTTAGGTGGAGGTAGAGGCCAAGATCGCTAGTTGCAATAGCAGTTCATAAGATTTAAGTATTCGTCGGTATGCTCCTTATTTTTCTAGTGCTAAGATCTTGTTTTGTTTCAGTTAGAGTTTTGAGATGCAGTTATGGTTAAGTCAGAGCCCATTTTTGATCATCAGTTTAATTTACTCTTTATAGGCTTTGTGGACTTAGTATGTATAGCAATATCTAGTTTGTGGCCTTGTCGACATTTTAGTTATTTATTTGTTGTAATTGAGACCTTATGTGTCCAGATGTTTACTCCAATTGACTATGACAGGTGGTATGGACAGCCTATGTAGTATAGTTATAGGTGAGGTGTAATCGGCTTCTTGGTCAGTCAAGTATCGGGAGCTAGTCGCACCCTCTCCCAGTTCTAGGGCATGAAAACATCAATGGAATCAAAGGCAGGAATTGTTTAAGGAAGTCTTGTCCCAAGAAAGGCTCACTAAATCTGTGATTGGGTATCTTGCATCATTCGGTGATGTTTAATTAGGCGCTTCTTAGGAGGCAACCCAAAGGATACTACACTATTTGTAGTATCCAAATCGTGTCGCGATGTTAACTCAAGTGCTACTTGGGAGACAACCCAAGCATTTTTATACTAGTTGGTGTTAGTGGATGCAGGTACACTTAGAAAATTTAAGGAAAGTCATCTAAAACATAAAGGAAAAATTCTGGTGCGCAAGCAACAATAGAACATATGGACTGTCCTTTCGAAGGACAAACTAGATGTCCCTTTTTCTTCTACTATTGACACTGGTATGTAATGGGAAAGATACGCTCCAATGTACGGATCGTATTCTACCCAGCCAGACAGTCTCTTATCTCGTCTCTAGTCATGAATGGTGAAAAGTCAATGGGCTCATGTGGAAGATTAAATCTTGGGCAAGGTATTTTTTGATTGTGTTGGGTAGGCTTTTAATTAGCCACCCATGGGCTTGAGCAACCCAACCCAGTTAGTTTTAAAAGGGAATTAGGTGTTCAATGGGCAGACAGTCAAATCGACATACACATACCTATCTTTTTCTTCTTTTTCATGTCCCTCTTCTTCCCTACTCACATTTCCTCCATTGTTGATCGTTTGAGCTTCAAGAACTTGCATTGACTACACTCACCTTTCATCCAGACACTCATTGACGCATTTCTAGGGTGTCTCACTCAATACTAGTCGCGATTTCTCATAGAATAGCACACACTCACTTAGGTAATGTTCTTCAACTTGTGCTTTAAATTTCTTGCTTAATGTTATATTACACCAATTATTGTAGTGGAGTTATGATATACCTTGACTTGCAGATGAATTTAGGGGAGAGAACTTGGGGTTGTAATGTTAGTGTGAGTGGATAGGGCTTAGGTATAAGCATAATTGTGCTTCTACGTTTGTTAATCACGTGTTGAGCTTGAAATTGGACTAGCCCTATCCATTTTCTTGGTCATGTGCAGGAAATTGATAATACTCAAGTAGAAAAATATATGTGTACCACAACAGACGGAAAAATAGACGAACTATCTTTCACAAAGATAGATCGCCTGTCATTCCACCAATTGAACTAGTAAACATCAATTCTCTGAGTCAGAGTATGACTAAAAGAATGGATCATCCTTTCAAAGGATATCCCAAACCTTGAATCGTACATTGTAGCAATATATTGAGATTTTCAGACTCAATTGACAATATACAGTACGGTCCGTCATTTGAAAATACTGTCATCCCTTCAGCAATCCTGCACTTACTTTATGTTTTTTTTCAAGATACCCTGAGTCTATGTTCTAAGAAATTGGTGTATGATCATAGGTAAGTGGGATGAAAACAAGCATTACCTTGAAAAGGAAAGTCGAGCACATACAAGATACCTCGGTTAGTGGAAGAGGATGAAGAGGAATACTTACCTCCAGGTAGCAGGAGAGTTGAGGTGTCACCCATGCCATTAGCTAGGATGGTATCTGTTAAAACATTGGCTCTGGGATCTTCATCCAAGTCTAGTGATGACCATGAACAAGCCCATTCTTAGGGGCCCCAACTTTAGATCTCCTCTAGTGAGGCCAATGAGGAGGATTCCTTTAGTTAGACCTGATCTCCCCCACAGTATAGTTGAGACAAAAATAGGGAGAGGAGGTGTACAAGCTCAGATAGGAAATATAGGACGCTAGAGAGTGCTATTTTCACGGTTGTAGCAGGGTCAAAGAAAAATTCCATTAGGGGATTATCAAGGAGAGGACTATTAGTTCTGTGGGGTTGGAGGTATACCTCGATATCATGGAGTTGCTTCAATTTCAATACTAGGAGTTACTATTTCAGCTAGTGGGTCAGTATAGTCAGACACTGGTCCTGGAGTTCTGCGTAGTCTATGGGGCAATCCTCATGAGGTCAAACCCAGTGCTAAAGACGCAGATAGAGCCACTAATATTTTTAGTTATCCGTGGGGTTTTGGTTGACATCAGCCCAGAGGTGATCAACCATTGTTACTTAGGTGAGGAGTATTAGGTGGTGGAGACCTCAACTTATGATGAGATTACAGACAGAGGTAGACAAACTAGAGGGTGGACACCTAGTGTGATAGCTAGGGGTAGCCCTATTTGGACTATGTCTGATATAGCTGAAATCTTCAGGATAGACCTCCATATTTCTACTAAGTTTTGGTGGAATTTAGTCCATAGTAAGGTGTGCTCGATGAAGAGAGACAACAAATTACCACTTGGATAGACTCTTGTCATGGAATCCATTGTGCATAAGAGGAGCATTGATATTGGTCAGACTATCAGTGTAGAGCTAAAAGATCATGAAGTAGAGATGACCATCTCCCTCTCATTCTTGTACCTTATCACAGCCCTATGTCGAAGAGTAGGGGTTCCTACTTTGCTGAGGGGGGTTATATTTACTGATGCTTGCCTAATGACTGATATCACCAGGATGCAGGATGACACCAAGGTCACCGAGGCAAGCTATCCTAGCTCTACCTTATAAGGTAGGTCCCCTACAGAAGTTAGGGTATCTAGACTGAGGTGCCTATATCATAGCCCGATGGTGAGGCAACCTAGTAGGAGTAGAAGCTTCAGCCACTGTAGCTTCATTCCTAGTCACTCAATCGAGGCCAACACATATATTCATGGACTCACTTACTAGGTTGGCCTTGAGGGTAGATAGAGAGGAGAGGCAGCTGACCAGATTGATTGAGGACCTATCAGTCTTTGGGGCCACTATTATTAAGCGAGCTCTTCAGCTGCTTGGGGACACAATAAGGACCTCGCATGAGGCCTTGAGCTTATGATTAGTATCCTTGAAAGCCTAGTTACACCAGCTAGGAGGAGGAGCTAGTGAGTCTAAAATTGCTAGCCTTTGAGCAGACTTAAACAGACCAAAGTTGTCGTGCTTGAGATGGAGATGCATGAGTGGAAGCTAGTTGAGGTAAAGATAACATTGGTGGATAGGACATCATTGATCGCCAGTATTTTGGATTTCGTTCCATGAATTGTGCCTATTCCACCAACTCAAACTCAGCCCATGGCACCACTAGCAATCCCAATTGCTAGGGCTAGTACTATACAGGAGTAGGTACCTACTTAGACTATGGATCAGATAGAGATTCCATCCCTACCAGTAGATAAGGGTAAGGGCATAGCTCAGGAGACACCACAGGTAGATGTACAATTGTCCATTGTCAAGGCAGAGGCCCTCAGGCGAGCGATAGTGGAATCACAATTATAACCCAAGACCTAGCTCATGATGTGGATTGTAGCTCCTCAGCACTACTATAGGATGATATTTAGTAGTGCGATCTGAGAAGTATAGGATGTTTTTGCTACCTTATTACCCCTTTTTACTTTGTTTTGTATATGCATTAAGGGCACTGCATTCTTTCTACGTGGGGGTACATATTTTGGATGTGTGTATGATGACTGATTGTTTGTATGATGGTTGATTATCTCAAAACTCTTATTTGTATGACTTTATGAAATTGTTGAGATATTGACGTGTTGTTGTGATCTATAAAGTCTAAATTTTTACAGCTTTAGTAATATAGCATCTTCTTTTTCTTTCTTAGATTAAATTCTTTTTGCTTTTATAGTGTGGAGTCCTTCTTGGTTTTCCTAGCCATGGTTCTTTGGCTTACTTTCTATAGAAATTTGCAAAATAAAAGTTGTTAAGTATCATAGTGCATGGTCCTGATGATGGATTGCATAGGCAAATTTCTTCAGGGTACCGACCTACTTTGTTGATTCATCTTAAGATAAATAATTTTTTTGACTTAGGTGGTGGTAGCAATTGAGCTATTTGTATACCTGAGCTAATTTTTAGAAAACAATGCCTCCCTCAAAAAAAATTTTGTGGCTATTTGACGTTGAGTTATATATCATTAGTTGTGGCATGAAATTGTTGGCAATGTATTTTTAAGTCAGAGTGATATCTTAAGTCATTTCTATATCCATATGCCAATGTGTGGGAAAGGAAAATTACTTGTTCACTCGATTTGATCATACTGTAGAACTTGTCTTGGTACTTGTGCCTGAATTTAGGATTGACTATCGGCTTTAGAGATAAACTTAAGCCTTCTTTATATTTCACAAGCCACATATGCCTAGAGAGACCTACCAAATAATGCGTGAATCCCTAGTCTCCCTTTTTGAACCTATTATCCTTTTTCTTGATCCACTGTAATGAAAGTCAACGCAAATTCTCAAGTTAACCCTTTTATGAACCCATCCTCCTTCATAATTGAAAAGTAATGAAAAATCAGTAAAAAGTTTTAAGTTGGGGGTAATAAGGAGGGGAAGAAAGAAATAGGCCAAAAAAGTATTATATGAGAACATTACAAGGTGTGATTGAGCAAGGATCAAAAAATAAGAAAAAGAAAAGAAAACAAAAGAGAAAAAGAGAAAAAGTAAGTTTGATCTTACAAAAACACTTTGGGGTGTTAAAAATTCTAAAATAAAAGATGGGATGAAAAGAAGGGATCAAAAAGGTGAAAAGGATTGTAGAAACATGTTGAAGTGGTCAAGGAGGGTAAGTGAGTCACTAAAAGCCTAAATTGTACCCTACTAACCCTATAACCTTCATTAATAGCTTAGAAAAGTCCTTATGTGATCTCAACTTGGATACCCAAAAAGAAAGGCACTTGAGTAAATGGGATAACGTATGGTAGTTGTGAGCTATCTTGTGAAATTATTTCTTAGAGTTGAGTGCATTTCTCTTCCCTCTTTGTTTTGCAGGTCCTTGTGGTGTGTGTTTTCATTACATTAGAAAAAGACACTTTTCTTGGTATAATTGTAGGGAATATGGATTTGAATGGATAGCATGTTTCACTTCTCTAGTTTTGTATATGTATACTAATATGAAGTCATGAATGGAGGTTGCATTCTTAGTTCAAATGGTTGCAAGAAAACTATGTTTTGATTGATAGAGGGGGTAGCTAAATTGAATTTGATGTGTTGATAGTTGTTGTTAACAACCACCCTAGTCAAGATAATTTGTGAATCCGGGACATTAGTTAGGTATAAGGTAGTTCTCTTCTTGGTTTTCTTGAGGACAAGCAAATGCTTTAAGTTGAGGGTATTGATGTTTCGGGGATTACTGACATATCTTTGCTTCTTTATGTAGCATTTGGCATGTCATTTGGAGTGAAATTAAGTAGAAACTAACCTTATTGTGCTATGTGTCAGGATCCCAAGACATTGGACAAAGAAAGGAGTTAAGGCTAGAAAGCTACTCAATAGATGAGGCAATAGACGGGCCGTCATTCGAAAGAATAGTCTGCTTCTCAGTCCTTCCCTTCCCAGCTGCAGATTCTAGAAACCCAAAAAATTAGGTCCTTCGAGTATAGTTGAGAGGATGGACCGTCTTCTAAAAGAACGGTCTAGCACTTTAGTCCTGCCAGAAGCTGGAGAGATCAACAAATATGGTCACGAGACATGCAATGACATGAAAGGAACTTAGAAACATGATCTTAACATGAAACTGAATAGAGTACTAAGGAGGAAATTGGTACCTCAAGCTGACACGGAAATGGAAGGAAATAAATGCGGGTATTTAGCCATCATATCTGGTTTAGCTTCCTATGTAGCTCCCTGAACGAGCTGATTCCTCCACAAGACTTTCACTGAAGCTACTTCTTCGTTCCTCAATTTCTCAACCCGACGATCAAGGATCTCAATCGGTACCTCCTCAGACGTGAGGTTATTTTTCATGCCTATGTCTCCATCGGAACAACCAAAACCGGGTCACCAATGCACTTCGTCAATAACGAAACATAGAAATCTGGGTGCACTAATGCTAACTCCACTGGTAGCTACAACCCATAAGCTACCTTTCCAACACCCCTCAAAATCTTGTACGAGCCTACATATCGGGGACTAAGCTTCCCTTTCTTTCCGAACCTCATTACTCCCTTCATGGGATACACATTAAAGAATACCCTATCATCAACTTCAAACTAGAGTTCTCTCTTCCTAATATCTGCATATTACTTTTGACGACTCTGAGCTATTTTTAGCCTTTCTCTTATAATATGAACTTTCTTCATGGCCTCATGAATCAAATTTGTCCCTATCAATGTGGCTTCACCTACTTTGAATCGACCAATAGGCGACCTACGCCTCCGACCACAAAGAGCCTCAAATGGAGCAATCTAAATGATAGAATGGTAATTATTGTTGTGAGCAAACTCGATGAGAGGAAAATGATCCTAAATACCCTTAAAGACAATCACACATTCTATCAGCATATCGTCAAGAGTCTGAATAATCTGCTCAGCTTGACCATCTGTCTGCGGGTGAAAAGTTGTGCTATGCTTGACCTGAGTACCAAGTCCTTTTTGAAATGATCTCCAAAATTTTGAGGTAAAATGAGTACCTCTATCTTAAATAATGGAAAAGGGAATCTCGTGGAACTAAAGCAACTCTCGAATGTACAATCTAGCATAGTCCTCAGCTCAATCGGTAGTTTTGACATGTAAGAAATGAGATGCTTTAGTGAACCTGTCTACCACAACCCAAATATGGTCATACTATTGGCGTGTATGAGGCAACCCTGTAATAAAGTCCATATTGTTCTGTTCCCACATCCAAGTGGGGATATTGATGCCTTGTATCATACCTCCAGGTCTTTAATGCTCCACTTTCACTTGTTGACAGTTCGGACATTTAGCACAAACTCTGCTATGTGCTTCTTCCTGCCATTCCACAAATAGACTTCCAGTAGGTCACGATACATCTTTGTGTCACCTAAATGTATAGAATATCAGGAACCATGAGCCTCGTGCAACATCAATTCTCTCAACTCATCGACACCCAGAACACATAAAAAACGCTGATATCGAAGTACACCATCTCCCTCTTGGGAGAAGACCTCCACCTTCTGACTTTGAACCGCTTCTTTAAACTTCACCAAAATAGGATCCTCATCTTGCCTAGCCTTGACCTCAATCACTAAAGAATATTCTAAGACATTTTGAACAATCACACCATCATATGTCAAGTCAACAAGATGAACCCCTAATTGTGCAAGCCGGTGCACATCCTTCACCAACTCTTTCCTTCCATATTCCACATGAGAAACACTCTCCATGGGAAGTCTGCTATGTACATCCGCCACCAATTGGCCTTGCCTAGATGATAAAGGACACTCATGTATAGTCCTTGAGCAGCTATAACTATCTCCTTTGTCGCAAATTCAAATCCTTCTAGATGAACACATACTGTAGCCTCTTGTGGTCTGTGGACATATCCACATGGATCCCATACAAATATTGTCTTCAAATCTTCAATGCGAACACTACCACTGCCAATTCCAGGTCATGCATCGAGTAATTCTTCTCATGAGTCTTAAGCTGTCTATAGGCGTATGAAATGACCTTACCATGTTGCATCTATTCACACCCAAGACCAACCCTAGAGGCATCATAATATACAACGAATCCATTTGTGCCCTCAGGTAGGGTCAATACTGGGGCTGAAGTGAGTCGAGTCTTTAACTCTTGAAAACTCTTCTTGCAGGCGTCCGACCATTGAAAAATTTTACTCTCTTCTAGGTCAACTTAGTCAATGGGGCTACATAGATGAAAATCCTTCAAAAACCTCCAGTAATAGCAAGCTAAACCAAAGAAACTCCTGATATCCGAAGGATTAACTGGTCTAGGTCAATTCTTTACAGCTTTCATCCTTTGAAAGTCCACCTATACACTCTCACTTGACACCACGTAGCCCAAAAATGCTACTGAGTTCAACAAAAACTCACATTTGCTGAATTTAGCAAATAGTTGGCGATCCCTAAGAGTCTGTGGCACAACCCTCAAATAAGTAGCATGCTCCTCTTTGATCCAAGAATATATGAGAATATCATCTATAAAGACAATTACGGCCATATCTAATTATGTCTTGAATACCCTGTTCATAAAATCCATAAAAGTGGTAGGAGCATTCATTAGTATAAAGGACATAACTATAAACTCTTAGTGACCCTACAAGGTCCTGAAGGCTATCTTCGGAATGTCACTTTCCCTAACTCTAAGTTGTTGATAACTGGATCTAAGGTCTATCTTTGAGAAGCACATAGCACCCTTAAGTTGATCAAACAAGTCATCGATTTAGGGGAGGGGATATTTTTTCTTGATTTTAACCTTATTCAACTGTCGATAGTCAATGCACATACTAAGAGACACATACTTCTCTCAAACAAAGAGAACCAGTGCACCCAATGGGGATTTTCTAGGTCCGATAAAGCACTTATATAGAAGATACTTCAACTACTCTTTCAAGTCCTATAGCTCAACTAGAGCCATTCTGTAAGGAGGAACAAATATAGGCTGCTTATCGGGAAGAAGGTCAATATCAAAGTCAATCTCCCACTCAAGAGGGGCTCCAAGTTGATCATATGGAAAAACCTTTGGATATTCACATACAATAGGACAAACTGGAGAGTCGGGGTCTTGTATGTTGAATATTTAACCCAAACTAGGTGGTGCACGCAACCCTTGGAAATAATCTTTCTAGACTTAAGGTAGGAAACAAAGCGACATATAGGAACAACTGAACTACCCTTCTATTTTAGGACTAGCTACAATACCCTGAATGTTCCAAAGGCGAGGTTCGGGATTTTAAAAGTGATTATCAGGAGAAACCTACATTTTTGTCTCAGTATAATTGATGGTATGAGTTGTATAAGGATGGTACGACTCGTAGGATAACCCGTATTAAGGTTAAACAGTTGGCCTTCCAAACCATGAGTCCTGATCTTGGGCATAATTACGTGCTCAAATGCTATTTTATAACATAGTTTAGTCATGTTTGTCAATTTAGTTAATTACATTCTCATATGATTTCGAATATTTTTGTGCATGAACTAATTACATGATTAGTCTTTGTTTTGTAGGTGTAAAATGCCTAGGAGGGACTAAATATGATGATTAAAGCTCAAGGAGGAATATCAGAACAAATTGCAAAAGAGTCGCACGAGGCAACACAAGAAGCAGGCTGGTGGCCCCAGGCAGCGTGCCACGGCATTGCTACGCACGCGAGATGCATACCAGGCAGTGTGCCTGCACATTTGCTCTGTACCATGCTAGGCCCTCCCACATGCCAGCATCAGTGTCACTCCTTACCTGTGCTGCGATGAAGGTCGTGTCATGCCCGTTGGCACAATACCATGACATGCCAACACCGATAATCTTGTGAGCTCCCGCGACAGGCCCGTGCCACGCCACATGAGCTACACGATGTGCAATGTCTCACGAAGCCATTTTGGGCACGGCCAAATTTTGCATTTTCTCGTTTAGTATAAATTAAACCATTAGCTTGTCAAATCATTTATAAAGAAAATATTTTGGGAAAGCAGAGAGGAGCGATGGGAGAAGAGAAGAACTTCACCTAGGGTTCAAAGTTTGTCATTCTCTTCTAATCATTCTTGTGAGTACATTACTTTAACTATGTTTTTGAGTAATTGTATTAACATGAGTGGCTAAAACCCTTCCTCTAGGGTTGAGGCCACATGATATGAATGTAAGTGCTTGATTCTCATATTTGGTTTGAGTTTTGGTTGTTGTTTTCTCTTACATTCTTAATTATCATTTTTTATGATTGATTACCATGAAAAAAAACATGTTAAGCTTCGGTAAAATCTCAAAAGAGTAACCCTGAGTTAGAACGGAAGAATGTTAGGAGCAAGTTCTTGTCTTTACGATAAGATTTGCGGTTAGGATAGAAATTGTATCTAATTTTCCTTGGTTGATCGATAAAATCAAATGATATCTAGTCACCGACTTAGAATTGTCACATCAACGCTCGTAGAAGTTGTTGTGAAGCTAAGTCAGGTTAAATGATTAGAGATACGAAAGTCCACAATCAAGGGCATAAACCCCGTAAATCACATTCATAATGTTAAATTGCTCATGAATTAGGATTTCACATTTTAGCTCAACGATGTAGGTGTGAGACTGCTTTGTTGTGTTTAGAGGCTCGAAATACCATGAAGATTGCACTTTAACTTTGTGAAACAGAAACGGAAGTTTTAACACTCAAACAATCATGAATTGTAGCATTGCGTGATTGTCAGGCCATAACTCTAGATGCTTTTTATTATTATTTCCCAATTATTTTGTGATCACCCCTAGATTTAATTACAATTATCAAAAATATCTTAAATCAACACTTCTGAAAGTTAAATTAACACTTGAACTTGAATATTCGATGAAATAGTCCAGTCCCTATGGGTTCTACATCTGACTCTTAAAAGAGCCATTGTATTACTTGTACGACTGCGTGCACTTGTGCATGCGTTGGGGCGCAACAAGTTTTTGGAGTCGTTGCTGGGGATTGGCAGCGTTAGTGAATTTTTAGTTTTTGTGTGATTTTTATTTTCATAAGTGTTCAAAAACATGGTCTTAGTCTATTCTATTACAAGTAACATGTTATCCTTATATAACTGACAAGGAATAGAGAGTTGCTAGAACCTTTCTTGGAGCCGGAATGTCGATTACATTTGCTCCGAAGAGAAGATCTAGAGAGAAAACTAAAGAGGTTACAGGAGCAGTTACAACAACATCCTCCAATAGAGCAAGAAGAGTTGTTCCCTGAACCAATGGTATCACAACTAGTTCGCGAAGTGGCAATCCCACTAGCGACGAATGTGACCTCCAGTATCTGCAAACTGGAGCTAGGAGAAAACTTTGAGCTTAAGCAGAATATGGTGTGGCTGTTACATTCTAGTGGACAGTTCACTAGAAAGACTTGTGAGGATCCACAGCAGCACTTACAGAACTTTTTGGAGATCAGTGACACTATTGTCCCCACTAGAGTGTCAACTGACTATGTCCGACTCACCCTCATCCCATTTTCATTGTTGGGAGAGGCAAAGAGGTGGTTGAAGGTTAAGCCACCAAATTCCATTACTTCTTGGGATGACCTAGCAAGGAAGTTCCTCATCAAATTCATCCCCTCAGGCAAGATTGCCAAGCTCAGAAGTTAAATATTAAGTTTCAAGCAGCGATTAGAGGAGAATTTGTATTTGGCTTGGGAATAGTTCAATTCATTATTGAGAGACTGCCCCCATCATCAGTAGTCCAATGAGCTGTTAGCTCATAGCATTGTAGAGAGTCTAGACCCACATACGAAGATCTTATTAGACTCTGCATCGGGTGGGCAAGCACTGGAGAAAACATATTATGAGCTTTACACTCTACTGAATAGAATTTCTCAAGGAAATCCGGAGTGGCATAGTGAATCATCAAGAGAGGTAGGAAAGAGAGCAGCAGGGCTGATAGAAGTGGATAGTGTCAATGCCTTGACAGCACAGCTAGTGTGATTATAGCACCAGATGATGACTCAGTTCAGCAAACTGAGTATGAACCTACCACAGGGATAGGTGAATGCACTTCGGCAGGCTTCTAGCTGGTGTGAAATTTTTGGTAATAATGCGCACAATGCATATTCTTGTGGGGCAAATCCTGAATCAGCCCACTTTGTAGGAAATGTTCAGAGAAACAATCAGTCTTATGGGAACACCTACAATAAGAATTTGTAGAGTAACCCAAATTTCTCTTGGGGCAACAATCAGAGTCAGAGCTACTTGTAGCCTCAGCAGCAGCAGTATCAGTAGCAGAACAGATAGAACAGTGTCTAGTCAAGCAGTAGCAACATTGAGGAGATGTTGCAGAAAATCATGACTACTCAAACCCAACTGGTAGACAAGCAGGCAAGGATGGCTTCAGATTTGAAAAATCAGCAGATGGCCACCCGAAATCCAGAGAGCAGATGGGTCAATTAGCAGCTGCTCAGCACATAAACCTCAAGGAGGGTTACCCAGTGACACATATACAAACCCCCGATAGTCAATGCCATTAGTATGAGGAGTGGCAAGCAATTGGCTGATGCACCACCGAAGGAAAAGAGAAATGAGGTGCAACTAGAGCTGGTCAGATAGGGTCTATCAACATATAGAGGAGATACTCAGGGCGATGAAAAACACAAAGCACAATCATCATTACAGCCAGCATAGAGACCACCACCATCATTCCCACAAAGGCTTAGGAAGAGCAAGGAGGAAGAATGTTTCAAGAAGTTCTTCGATACTTTCAATAGGAACTTCACAACAATTTGCCTTTACTTGATGTTTTTCAGGAAATTCCCAAGTACGCCAAGTACTTGAAAGATGTGGTGGCCAACAAAGTGAGGTTGGTGGATGTCCAGATAGTGGCACTGACTAAGGAGTGCAGCTACAAGGTGATGAGCAAGATGCTGAAAAAGCTCAAGGACCTAGGGAGTTTCACACTCCTCGTACAAATTGGTGAAGCTGACATTATACGGGCTCTGTGGATTTAGGGGAAGCAGTCAATTTAATTTCACTATCTCTGTTTAACACCCTAGAGTTGGGTAAGTCGAGGCCCATAAGAGTTATGCTACAGTTGGCAGACAAGTCCACTATAGAACCTGAGGGAATCATAGAAGACCTTCTCATCAAAGTAGGTAAATTCATTATACCTATTGACTTTATAATTCTTGACTTCAAAGTTGATGATAAGGTACCCCTGATCTTGGGATGACCATTCTTTGCAACTGGAGGAGCTATCATAAATGTAAGAGCAGGTACCCTTAAAATGAGGGTCAATGATGAAGAAGAGCTCTTCAGAGTTTACCAAGAGATCATCCCACCCACACACTACAGAGATCTTTGTAAGATTAGTGTGTTGTCAGATGCTAAGTGTGGGGTGGTAGATTCCATGGGTCCATTGTTGTAAGATATGTTGACATGCAGCCAGAGTCTGATTGAGGGCAAAAATTAGAGAAGAAGATGGAATAAAAGAGGGAAAGAGTGGAGGTTGTTCCCTCTAAAAACAAAAAGAGGAGAAGATGGTTCTAGAAAGGGAACACTTGTTTGAGGATATCCTAAGATGGATAGTCCAAGTCGTGTCGTGATGTAAAATTAGACGCTGCGTGGGAGGAAACCCAAGAGTACCACATGTACTTTTTCTTTTCAATTTTTGTTGTATTTTGTTATTTTTCTCTTGTGTTTTTATTTTTGGTTGTTAAGAATAGATTCAAGGGAAGTTTGAGTACCCAGGGAAGAAAAAGCTAGGAGCATGACAAAAGATGAGTGTGGGGTCGATGACCCACATGTTCAACAATGCAGAAAAATATGTTGTTAACTAGGCCTAGAGGCCTCAGGAAGTACTTCTCACTTGTGTTGATTGTAATTGTTTCTTTTGGGACATAACATAATTCAAGTGAGGGGTAGGAGGGAAATTTCAAAAGTTTTGTATTTAATGAATTCAGGTGAAGTTTATGCTTGGTCTAAATTGAGTATATTGATAAAATTGAAGTTGAGAACAATTCACCCACTCTTACTTTTTCTTTTCAGTTCTTTTCCGAAAATGGGCACTTTGAAATGAGGAAAAAATTTTTCTTTGACTGTACATAGTGGTGTTAGTCTTAGTAAGGGACTTTTCCCGACAATGGATGGATGACGACCGTCTTGAGAGAAAATCAGTCAATAGGTTTTTATTGTGAATCCTTAGCTAATTAATAGCTTCATATTGTTGTTATGTGTTCTACATGATTGTGAGATGAAAGTATTGTAAAATTTGAAGCATATTTAGCAATTGTATAACTCTGTTTGAGACACCTACGCTCTCGAATATGACTTTGTATGCTTGAAAGCTTAATTTTGAATTCTTGTGATTAGCTGAGTTAAGAGTCTACTGAATTTGTCTTGAATTAAGCATGTGCTATGAGTGTAAGGTTTTTGAATATTCCATGCTATTGTGTAGTGTCTAGAACTTTCTTGCTATGTATATAAAATGAAATAAGGGATGTTAATATCGGAGATGATTTAGGCATTTCTTTGAATGAGCGAAATTTTTATCTAGCAGTTTATGTACCTTTAATATATGAACCTAGTTAGCCCCATTGAGCCTTTAGCCTATTCTTTGATTATCCATATAAAAAGCTTAATTCTTTTCTTTCAATGGAACTAAATTTGATCCAAAATTCCTAAACACTAAAGTGAAAAATGCAAAAGAGTTAAGGAGTGAGAATCTTGAAGAAGAAGGAAAATAGTGGTTGTGGGAGTTGAAGAAAAGATTAGAGGTGCACTTGTTTGAAAAGGCATAAGTATTGGTTGGGAGTAAGATAACAAAAGAAAGAGAAAGTTGCTTAAGTACTCCTTACTGATAACTATGTGTGTTTAAAGAAATGGGGAAACAAAATAGGAAATTGATGAGTGGAAAGAATAAAGGTGAAGTAAGTGGATAGATATATGTAATGAAAGTGTGATGTATTAAAAGCGCTTAGGGAAGATAGACACTATTACGAGTCAGAATAGTACCTACTCATCCCTTAGCCGACACTATAATCCAATAAGTTCTATTTGATCTTACTTTTAAAACATTCCTAAATTAGTGGTGTAAAACACTAAAGGCAAGCTTATGGGTCAATACATGTTTCATGTGAATTTTCTGTGATAGTGAGCCTATTTTTTATTCATATACCCATACATGTTATAATATGAAAACTTGTGAGTGAAAAAATGGGTAAAGTTCTTATTGTGAGGGCACATGTTTGATGAAGGATAAAACATTTCGGATGTCTTAAATGGTTGATTTGCATGAATTTTCTGAGTTTAAGAATTGATTCTTGTGGCTAGGAAGTTTTAACTTAGTTATATGGGGTTTTAATACTGAGATATTGCATGTTATATTTTACACGTGCTATCTAAAATAATCTGTGTAGTCGTAGCTTGAATCATCTTGCTTGGATTAGTTATGTGGGAATTCTTCGTGTGCATGAGATGTAATAGAGTTGTTCAATGAAATACAAGGTTTTAAGTGTAGGATAGTGATCTTGGGCATAATTACGTGCCCAAGTGCTATTTTATTACTTAATTTAGTCATGTTTATCAATTCAATTAGTTACATTCTCATTCAATTTTGAATATTTTTGTGCATGAACTAACCAACATGATTAGTATTTATTTTGTAGGTGTAAAATTCCTAGGAGGGACTAAATATGATGATTAAATCTCAAGGAGGAAGATCGGAATAAATTGCAAAAGAGTCACACGAGGCAGCACAAGAAGCAGGCTGGCCGCACCAGGCAGCGTGCCACGTTGTGCTTGTATCGCGCACAGTGCCCTGCCATGCCCTTGCCATGCGCGCAAGATACATGCAAGGAAGTATTCTTGCACGTTGGCTCCGTGCCACGCCAGGCACTCCTGTGCACCAATGTCCGTGTCATGCTTTGCCTGTGCCGCGATGAAGGCCATGTCACGCCCGATGGCACAATACCAGGACATGCCAATGCCGATGATCTAGTGAGCTGCCACAACAGGCCCGTGCCACACCCCTTGAGCTGCACGATCGGCAGTATGTCACGGAGCCATTTTGGGCATGGCCAAATTTTGCATTTTCTCATTTAGTATAAATTAAATCCTTAGCTTCTCAAATCATGTATCACGAAAATATTCTGAGAAAGTAGAGACGAGCGAAGGGAGAAGCGAAGAAATTCACCTAGGGTTCAAAGTTTGTTATTCTCCTTTAATCAATCTTGTAAGTACATTATTTTAACCATGTTTTTGAGTAATTGTACGAACATGAGTGGCTAAAACCCTTCCTCTAGGGCTGAGGCCACATGATATGAATTTAAATGATTGATTCTCATATTTGGTTTGAGTTTTGGTTGTTGTTTTGTCTTGTATTCTTAATTATCATTGTTTTTATGCTTGATCACCATGAAAACAACTTGTTAAGCGTCGTGAAAAGCTCGAAAGAGTAACCCTAGGTTAGAAAGGAAGAATGTAGGGACACAGTTCTTGTCTTTACGATAAGATTCACGGTTAGAATAGAAATTATACCTAATTTTCCTTGGTTGGTTAATAAAATGGGATGATAGCTAGACACCAACTTAGAATTGTCTCATCACCACTCATAGAAGTAGTTGTGAAGCTATGTCAGGTTAAATGATCAGAGGTATGAGAGTACATAATCAAGGGCATAAACCCCGTAAATCACATCCATAACATTAAATTGCTCATGAATTAGGACGTCACATCCCCGCTCAATGATGTTGGTCTGAGACTAGTTTGTTGTGTTTAGAGGCTCGAAAGACCATGAACGCTACACTTTAACTTTGTGAGACAACAACTGAAGTTCTAATACTCAAACCATCGTGAATTGTAGCATTGCATGATTGTCAGGCCTTAACTCTAGATGCTTCTTATTATTGTTTCTAGATTATTTTATGGTCACCCCTAGATTTAATTATAATTATCCAAAATCTCTTAAATCAACATTTGAAAAAGTTAAATTAACATTTGAACTTGAATATTCGCTGAAATAGTCCAGTCCCTGTTGTTTGACATCCCTTCTTAAAAGAGCCACTGTATTACTTGTTCTACCGTCTGCGTTGGGGCGCAACAAGTTCCCACTATGAGTTGTACTGCGTGGGTGTAACGCGTGGTACGGATTGTAACAAGAACTGGGGAGTTTTTAGTTGCAGATTGTATGAGTTGGGGGTACAACTCAAAGGTTGAAATTACAAGTCATAATAGGATTCATGGAATTCTTTAGAAAAGTGATGTTTTGGTACTTTCTCAGTACGGAAGGCTACCACGAGTCATAGGTCAGTTCTACGACTCGTGGTATGAGTCATATCAGTTGGCAATTCAATTACCCTGCAATTTTATTAAGGGTTTATTCAAAACTTGCTACCTCCTAAGCCCTAAACTACGTTGTTTTAAGCTTAGTTAGTAGGATTTTAAGAAGGTTTTAGCCTATTCTATCATTCCCTACCTATGATTGCAAGACTAGAGAATTCCTAAAGAGATCAAACCTAAAATTCTTCAAGATATTGTACAATTCTCTTGGGCTTTCATGGAGGAGTATTGAATCAGATTACCCAGGTACGTAGGGCTATGAATGAGAGATTTCATTCACTCTTACGCCCCAATTTCTCCTCAAGTTCATGAATTCAAGTAATTAAGTCATGTCTATGATCTCATGGAGTTTCAATCCAATTTCATGCAATTCTCTGTGATTTGTTTATGGGTCAATTCCCTTCATGATTTAAATGATATTTTAAGATTTATGGGCATACTTTATACTTATTTTGAATTACAATTCATGATTTGTAGTTTTCAAATTATTTTTCCCAATTATGCAAGTTTCATGAAAAGTTAAGATTATGATCTATGTTTTTAAGCATGATGAGATGTTTAGCATGAAGGAATGTTTACGAATTTTCCATGTATGAATCCATGATTTCGACTAGCAAGTCTATCTCAAGCATGTTAAAGTTTGTGCAAGACCATATGATCTAAGTATGTTTTCATGATTTAGTTCAAGTTTATGATATTAGCTTACCACATGATTTTGGAGCGTAGACTCCCTCTTTTCAGCTTTTGGTATGTTTTGAGTCAAGACACCTCATATTCATATTTTAGACCATGTAATTTCATGATCAGCTTCATTGAAAAATGATGGTTCAGCTTCAATGAAAAATAATGGAGAGCATATGCATGTTTTTGTGAGTTGTGTCTAGTAACGAGTAGGCTAGGGTGTCAGGTCAACCCCGGGCCTCAGAACTACGTGCTAACATAGGTTTATTCAGACCCACCCAGACCTCCTTTGTAAGCTTTCCCTGATCTCGAGGGGCCTTCAACTTTATATTGGTATCATGGTAGTGCCCTGTGCCTTGGCAAGGCTTTGGATTGCTCTAAAAATTTGAGTATAATAGTTGAGATCACGCAAGATGTATCATGATTATATACGTTATATGATGAGTCTCCTATTATTCCTCATGATTTCAGTTACTATATTATGTTTTTAATAGGTTTGACCCAATACTTTAGTTTAGTAATTTTAGTTATGATAATTAGTTTACTTTGGGTTATTCGTTTCAGTTATGAAGTACAGTTATGTTTATTCATGTTTTCAAGATATCAGCATGTAGTCCTTACTCTTAGAATCTTAAACTGATATGATTTATGTTGTACATGTTTTAAATTTTACTTACTTATCCTGTTTTACTTTTCTTGCATAGTCAGTACATTTCAAGTACTAACCGCATACTCTATGCTAAATCATTTCATGGTTTAGGCCCAGTCGTTTAGGTTCAGTCTCGCCGCTAGCTAGTTATCAGAGTTTTGTTCATCTAGCTTGTTGGTGAGTCCTCATCCTTTGATGACTTTTAGATGGTTGAGTTATTTTCATTTTCCGTTTTCGACTTCTAGTGAGCTAGTTGGGGTGTTGTCCCATCAGCTCATCAGTATTTAGAGGCTTTTTAGACATAGTTTTATATTTAGCCTCGGACTAAGTGTTATGTTATTTCCGTTGTTCAAATGTTTTTAATATTCAGACTTTCTCTATTTCAGAATTAAGTTTTCCGCTTGGAGACTTGGACCCATTTATAGTTCTAGGTTCCGTGTCTGGATTCAGGCCTCTGTTCAGGTTGTGACAGACATGGTATCAAAGCCAGGTTTAGCGTTTCCTAGGATTTCTAATGTTACACCCCGGAAAATTTGTGGTAATTATTTGATGTTTGTATGATATGTTAAGGGAAGTACAGGTTGTACATTTGCCGTAGATGACAAGGGAAATGTGTACGAAAGGAAAACCGAAGAGTATGTGAAGTTCATAAGTAAGGTTCAACTTTAAATAACCATATCTCCTAATATATAATTAATTAGAAGCCCCACGACCTATCAATTTAAAGGTCCTTGAGTCTAGTTTTCGGAACATCAAACGGCTCGTCAATCAGAGTTCATAATAAAAAGTTATAAGCATTTTACGGTAGCACAATCGGGCATTGACATGGCCACCGCCCTAAAAACGGCCACCTCCCAAACACCTTTATATTTTAAGTTTTTGGTTATGAAATCATCTTCAAATTTTCAAGGTTTGAGGTGCTTTCTTACCATCTGAAATCCTCTCTCTTTTCCAGTAGCAAAGCCTTAGAAACCAAGAGGAAATCCCTCAAGAAAACACCATCAAAACTCAATCAAAAGTTGATGGAACCGAAGGCAACATTGCGGTGAAGTTGTTGCTGCCTTGTAGCTTCGTTTTGGCAATGTTGTTGCTGCGTGTTTGGGAATATTTTGAGATAATGTTATACTCCATCTTAGTAGGAATTGCTCATAAGAAATATTAAGTCACTTCCCTCTTTTGAAATCTCTAATAAGTGTATGAATTTTTGAAGGAAAACTAGAAGAAAGTTATGGTTTGTATGTTGACTTGTTGTAGTTATTGTGCTGTTATTCTGCTGCGTTTTGGGCAGCAAGATTTCTGAGTTATTGGGAGGAAAGTACACCAATTATATCCAACAATATTCTCATTCCAAGGATAAGTGTTTCTAATTGCTTAACTTGCCTAAAAATCCTAGCTAAAGCTAGAAGTTGGAGGTTATGTTGGGCTGCCGTTGTTGGTATGTTTTGTTGAAGTTCTGCTCATTTTTGAAGGTTGGAATAGCAGCGTTTTTCTGAGAATTTACTCTATATTTTTGTGGGAGTTTTTTATGAGAAAAGTGAGGTAATTTCCTACCTCTACTTTTCCCCGAAGGTGTAGAAACAAGTTGAAATAAGAAATGCTAAGTGTTGCCTTATTTGTTTGTGTTGTGACTGCCTATTTATGTAACATTTTGGCTGGATAAATTGTCTTGGAACAGCCTTGTCACTTGGTTATAAATTCAATTAATTTAATGGGCTAAAGTTCTGGTTGTTGAAAAAAGAAACGACATAAGAAAGCTCGCCGGGAAAAAAAAGGTATGTAAGGCGGTCATTGTCTCTTGATTTTGAAGCCCAAATTCATGCCGAGGATTAATCCGGCATTCCACTGTACTTGAGCTTCTGTAGTAGCATATTATGGTTCTTCCCAGTTGTTATAATTACTTTGTATTAAGTTGTGTATTTTATAAAGAGTTGGAACACATGAATGTAAAGCGGAGAGGGCAATTGCATTGGATTATGGTCATAGTTGTAAACTGATTCTGAAGTCCCCACGACGTGGGCACTGTGAGCTAGTCCTTACATTACATTATGTGTTTGTGGTTTCAAAGTTGTTTCACATTATGGTTTCTAAGGAAATTGGTGGACATGGCAAGAGGATGACGCGCGGGCAAACCTATTAGTTGAAATTGGTTTTAACTCAATAGGGGTTAACGAGGGTAAAAAAATGAAATTTCCCTACAATAGATACCTACCCTCTTATATTCATTTTTAAGGTGCCTAGGGCCATGATAATCTTCCTTGATCCCTCTCCCTTAAGCTAAGAGACTAATTAATATCTTTCTTAATTAATCGATACGTGAAACTTGGAAGATAGAACCCAAATTGGTAAATTATTGATATTTTTATGGGACCATATTTATTGGCAGGTTATGCACAATATCTTGATGTTAACATGTTAGACGAGAATCATAATATATGTATGTTTGTGCTTACATTCAAATTACGTGCTAAAGCGGCGAGGATTGCCTTTAGAAAGTCACTATATGTTTATTAGAGCTCTTGAGTTATCTAGACCTCCTGAGAATTGCAGGCTTTAAGTAGAAACGTCGCATGTTCTTTGAAAGTTGTAGATGTGTAAGTAAATTAACCTAAGTGTAAAAGTTGAGGCGCTAGTAGCAAAGGAGAGATAAGAGTAAATGTTGGACCTTTTAAGGTAATATGTGAGGTATATGCCTTCTGTCCGTAGTTGATTTCAAGAACCTTTGAGAGACGTTAAAATATGAGCAAGACGAGTTTAAGAGACAAGGTTGGCAATTAGGTAAGAAGGTAAGTGTGTTCGCGTGATTTGTGGGGTATAAAACGACACGCAAGTGCACGTGGTCGAACAAGTAGTAAGTGGCTTTAGTAAGCCAAGTATTGATCCCACAGAGACTTGGATGAAGTGCAATTTGCTCAAGTATACTATATTTTACTTCGAAAAATGCAGACAACAGTGTAACCAAAAGTTTGATAGTTTGTTTTATAATTTTTATACTAAAGCTAAGAACAATTATCTACTTTGAATCTGAATTATGAATGAGAGCATGCTGAGGTTAAATGAACATGTAATGAAATTAATTATCATCATAATTTGGTTAATCTTTTCCTCCAGTTGCTAGCCAAGAACATTTGCCAAGAGATAATAAACTCTCGTATTTAACCTCACTTAAGAATCATGAACCATCCGTCTATATTTCTGTGATCAAATGCAATTCATGTTCTAGCCATACAATTCCGGTTCCTAAATTGACTAATACGACTTTCAGATATATTTCTATCCTGAAACCAAATCAAAACTCAATTTTCCCAAACCAAGTAAAGAACATATCCTATTAATTCACAACTTTCCAATTTCTTGCTCTCTCGAGTGAAACCGGACTTTTTAGATGTACATTAACGTAGGCCACACATTAATGCAGTAAGAACAAGAATTAATTGAACAACATGGAAGAAAAGATGAAAAAACAAATAATTAATGATCAAATTTCATCACAATTGTTCATAACCTCAACAAGGAGAGGAATTAGCCACTCATTTGTGGATTAAACATCTTAAAATGAGTGTTAATCATACAAGCAATTGAATTAAAGAAGAAAGAAAGAGAGAAAAAACCCTGATATTTTCGTCCCTCAACTGCCTGTAACCCACGTCCTTGCTCCACCAAGTCAGAATATTGAAAAATGAACCTAAGTGTTCTATTTATACTGTTGGGAATTTTTCCCGGAATAAACGAGCAACGTGTCACGGAGTGCATTGCGGAGCACTGCCTTCGTGACACGCTACGAACGCAGACCCTCACTATAATTGGGGGTCCGGGAATTAAGGCTCAATGTGGCACGACGTGCATCGCGGAGCCAGGCCTCCGTGCCACGGAGCAAACGCGGACCCTCTCTGGAATTTGGGCGAATTTTCCCTATCCGGGCAGAATGCCTCCGCGATGGCAGCGTGACACGGCTCCATCGCGGAGCCCCTTTATTTCATGCTATCCACTGCCTTTTCCCTTGCTCGCATCCAACTCCAATTCCGATATCATCCAACATGCATTTAAGCTTCCCGAAGTCACATTTTACCTGCAAAACAATGCTAATCATGTTGGTTAGTATAAATTCACATTTTATTACTAGTTACATGAGAATGTATACACATTGGTAGATAAACAAGGCTAAAATGGTACTTTTGAGTATCACTTGGGCATATAAATTTGCCCAAGATCACTTACCCCACACTGAAATCCTTGTTCGTCCTCGAACAACAACCATACAATTCATGCAATTTACACCCCAACCTCGCTACTTCAGTTCGACAATTTAGGCTACTGTCATACCGATTATTCAATACAGCAAATCATCAAGAAACATGCATGGTCTTATCAATGCAATGACCTTCAATACATTAAGACCTCCTAGACTTTAAGAATCGACTCTCAATATTGGCAAACTCATGCAAATTAACTGATCAAGATATACGACACGAGAATTAATCTTTCATCAAGCATGTGCCCTCACAACACAAGAGAATCTTCCCCTTTTTGCTCATATGACTCACAAACATTCAAGCAGGGGCATGTAAAAACAATTTCGCTCTCTCTCCCAAAAGAATTCACATGCATCATGTCATGACCCATAAGCTTGCCCTTAGTGTATTACTCCACTAATATAAAGAAGTGCGATGTAAGATCACGTAGGACTTGAACGGGTTGTAATGGAAGCTACGGAACTAGTAAATATTGGATTAGCCAATAATAGCCACTAGCATCCTTAAGTGCCTTTTCAACACATCCCATCAACTCATGGACATTGTTTCTTTTCTTTTTCCATCATCCCATTCTTGATGATTTTCTTTAGTATGGCCCATTGCATTAAGCACACTTGACACAACAACAAAGATTATTCATGCACCTTCATTATCGTTTATTTATAGCAAGTGCACCTTCAACCTTTTCTTTTATTCTATCTCTCTGCTTTTCTTTTTCTTTTCACCATTCTCACTCTTTGACACTTTGGGAAAATGATTTTCTCTTCTTAAGCGCTTAAGAGTTTTGTATAGACTTTACGGCTAATGAAAAGAAGGAATTAAGATCGGTTTACACTTTTTGACAAAAGAAAAAATAATAGGCTAAAGGCTCGACGGGCTGACTAGGGTGTACAATCAAGGTGTGTACGACAAGGAAAAATAGAAACTCTCGGTTAAAACAAAGAAATGCCTACATCCTTTCCTACAATACACCTCCTTCATTTCGTTTTGTACACACACCGGGCAAGTTCTAGACACTTCACAATAGTATGGAATATCAATACCTCACTTCACACTTTTTGCACATGCTTGATTCAAGATGTATTCACAGACTCTTCAATCAGCTAATTACAGGAATTCAAACATTAAGCCTCAATCACACTGAATCGAACTCTACAGCCTAGGTATCTCAACATATTTACAAAGTTGCATGCTTTCATACGAATCACCTTTGCATTTTAAATATCATGTATAACACGCAACCAGAATTTCGCAACCATCCAGTAACTACAGGTTCCGGGATGCAATCCACCAAAGAAAAAATCTGAAAAATTGAAAAATAATTGAAAAAATCTACTCCTAAAGACTACATTTCCCTTAAGACGGTCGTCATCCATCCATCATAGGGAACGGTCACTAACTATGACTTCGGTTCAATGGGACCATTCTCGGTAAAAGAACCGAAAACAAACGCCGAGAAACCCAAGAATTAAAAAATGTTGCAAATATCGATCATTTCGATAGAAAAATTATTTACAAATTTTTTTTTTTAAATTTTTTTTTAAAAAAAATATTGATCATTTCGATAACAAAAATATGTACAGAATCAGAATCAGCTAGCAACATTCAGCAACACACATCAATTTAACAAACATTTACAAACACAGAACAACTTAACAATTCACACTCACAGGGACAAACAACATACATGACAACAGAAGAGAGCAGACAAACAAAACAGCCCAGCCCAGCACCTAACTACTCCCACCCCACACTTAGTTCGAACACTGTCCCCAGTGTTCACAAAAATTAAAATAGCACAAAATTGGGTGGTGGAACTCCCTGATCAGTCAAAGTATTCCACTTCTTCGTCGGGTGCTGCTGCTTCATCTCCCATGTCCGAGTCACCTCCGTCGTCATCATCGGACTCCACATCGGAGTCCTCCCGACGTGTCTCCTCGTCTGTGGGGGCATCATCGTTCGTGGGCTCTACAAATGCTGGCCCCACTCGGCATAGAGCCCTGGCGTTTTCGCCGAAGGGGTAATCTAGCTCGAGTTGCCATAGCTCCTCCTCTGTCGCCGACCTCCCACCTATCCTCAGCTGGAGCATCTGAATCCCATATTCGAGCCATATACTGGTCATCACGAGCATGTCGCTCGCCAAGTGTAAGCACTGGCCCGTGGGTGGTGTCGGGAGCCTTAGTTTTAGTAACGTCTAAGGCCCGCCGCTCCAACTGCGGGATATAATCAAGGGCCTCCTGCTCAACATCGAGGCCCCTGAGGAAGGTGGTCAGTAGTCCACCAAAGCCATACCTGTGCCCCTGGTGCAACCGGGCTCTCTTCATGGCGGAGATAATTACCGACCCTACATTGATCTCCAACCCTTTCATCAGGGCGTACACCAGGCATACACGATCCCGGGTTACATCTGTCATATGTACCCCCAGGATTAGGCATGAGCAGACTATCTTCAGCCAGATTCGGGCTTCCCTATTCATCTATAAATAGGGCAAAGTCTGGTGGTAGCCCCTCTCTTTGTGTCTGCTCTATCTAGCTGTCGATCGGGTCCCACACAATGTGCGTCAGATGTCCGCATACAGTGGGGTAATGTTAAGCTATCGGAGTACATGGGCGTCTGTGTCCCGCGCTCCTATGATGGCATTGAGGTGGTGGGGCTCCAAGTTGACTATTTGCCCTCTGATTTTGATGGTGTGACTTCTGATCATCGGGTTCCAATTAGCATAGAACTCCCGAACCAGGTGCAAATTGCATTCCTTGGGCTCCTTAAAGATGAACTTGAGCCCAGCTGCCTCGATCCGGTGGACCATTCTAGGGAACTCCTATGCCAATGGTTCCCATGCTATGTGCTCCTCGGGGAAATATTTGTTTTCTTTGTGCTTCGCATACCACTTTTTCCCCTCATCGGTCACCCATCTCGTTCCGTATTGGCGGCGCTGGCCGCGTGGAACTGCTGGTGCAGCTGGCACTGCTGTGCCTAGTCTGATTCGTTTCCTTCCGGCGCCTGAAGTTGATGCGCCTTTTCCTTTATCTTGCCGGCTTGCCATTTCACCTGTCAACCCAAGTAAACAAGATCAATGTTAAGCTAACAGATATTAACTTCGGCAAAGGTCGGGTTACGCTAGGTTACCCCACACTTAGTCCTTAGCTACAGTTACAACACTACGGAAAGATTATCTTTATTTACACACAATAAACAACTATACAATCATGCTTAGTGCGTTCAAAAAATTTGATGGTATAACTTCTGCGTACTACTCAGACTTCGTACAACTAATCACAATCACTACCATCGCTAACATTTTACCCATCACACTTAGCAACGAAAAACAAAGAAACGAAAACAACAACAACAATTTATCTACATGAACCTATACAACCAACCAATTCTTACAAATTTCAACATTTCCCCCAACCCGAGAATCCGTCGTTCTATTAACATCCTAACAATTTGTACATCGACTCATCTCATTCAACGCATCCATCCCGGCATGAAATTCACAAATTCAATACATTTTCAACTTCAAATTCAACATACAAGCCCTAGAATTGAGATTATCAATCAAATTCGATTAAGTTATGCAATCAACAAGTTCAAGCAATCATAACGACATTCCGAACATTCATCAACAACAACTAACTCGAATTCATGATTAATTACTACGTAGGGCAATTTAGCTCACCTCCCATGCTCAAAATAGAAGAAAATCGACAAGAATTTGAGAGGGAATCGAAGAACATACCTTGTCTTTGAAGAATCGAAGAAAACTTGGTGAATTTCTTGCCTTACTCCATGTCACGTTGATAGGGGATGGGTTTTGGGGGGTTTGGTCGCGGAGGGATTAAAAAATGAGGGAAAAGGGAGGGTTTTCGGGGTTAAAAAGTAAGGAAATCGCGCTGGTCACCCGGCGAACCGGTGTGACCGGTCGCGATATACAAGGCAACGTGTCACGGAGTGCATCGCGGTGCACTGCCTCCGTGACACGGAGCCATCACGAGACTGTTCTGGAAATTTTAAAAATTCCAGATTGTACCTCAACGTGTCACGGAGGTAACGCGGAGGTCCACCTCCATGACATGGAGCTGTCGCCTCAGCTCACTGTCTGCCACTTTTTATTAATTTTTCATACCTCGACTTTTCCTTTGCGATTCCGTGCATATTTTTCTCCGTTTGACCTGAAATTCATCTCACTATACAAAATTGGTTAGAAGTATAGGTTTCACTCTAAATACAAATAAACAAAAACTAAAACGAAAAATTTTGTTGTAAATCAAGAAAAAGAAAAAGAAAAATCTATTTACACTTTACAAAATGAAAGAAAAATTTTTCACGGGTTGCCTCCAGTGCAGCGCCTGGTTTACCGTCGCGGCTTGATGTCTTTAAGCTCAATTGTCCTCTAGGGTGATGGACGATTTCTCTCGATCACCGTCCTCCCCCCAGTAGTGCTTACACCTTTCCGATGGTTTTCCTATTAACTCTCGGGAATCCTTCATCTGCTTATCATCACCTTGATCAATCACATTGATCACCGAGATTTCTTCATGCACCGTTGGGAGCTTGGGTGCCTTGTACACATTGAACACCTCTACCTTGTCATGTGCTCGCATTGCTAGCTGCCCCGTAGCTACGTCAATTAGTGCTTTCCCGGTTGCCAAGTAAGGACGTCCCAAAATAAATGGGACTTCCGCGTCTGGTTCAAAGTCCATCACGACAAAATCTACCGGGAAAATTAGGGAGCCAACTTGCACTAGAACGTCCTCAACAATTCCATCCGGTCTGGCTAAGGATCGATCCGCCAACTGCAAGATTACCGTTGTGGGTCTAGGTCTCTCTAAGCCCAACTTTCTGAATACCGAAGATGGCATCAAATTTATGCTCGCTCCCAAGTCACACAATCCACGAGCTCGGATGCTATGCCCAATAGTAATCTGGATAGTAAAACTCCCAGGGTCTTTTAGCTTTGTGTGCAGTCTATTTTGAATCCGGGAAGTGCACTCCTCCGTTAGAGCCACCGTAGCATACTCAGTCAACCGACTTTTGTTTGCCACGATGTCCTTTATATACTTAGCATATTTCGGCACTCCCTGCAAGACATCAACAAGAGGTAAATTAACATGTACCTATTTCAGCACCTCCATGAATTTATGTGTGCACCAGCACATCATTGGACTGATGATGATGAGGACAATCCCGCAACATGGATTTAAATCTCTCCTAGGCCTGATATAAATTTTCTCCCTCTCTCTGTTTGAAACTTAGAATCTAACTTCTAAGTCTTGCTGTTTTACCAGAGGGAAAAAACCGTATCAAAAACTTTTGTGCAAGATCATCCCACGTAGAAATAGAATTCTGTGGCTCAGCTTTCAACCACCTCTTGGCTTCTCCCAATAATGAGAATGGGAACAATGTAAGCCGGACATAGTCTGATGACACTTCAGCGGGGATGTTAGTGTCACTTATCTCTAAAAAATTTTGGAGATACTGCTGTGGATCTTCATGAGGGAGACCGGTAAACTGCCCACTCGTGTGCAATAACTGCACCATATTCTGTTTCAGTTCAAATCTCCCTCCCGGCTCAGGTTTGCGGATACTAGATGTAACATTATTGGCATGTGGGATTGCCACCTCGTGAACCGGCTGAGCTGCTGCTTCTTCGGGCACTAACACTGCCCGTACTACCGGTGGATTCTGTTGTTGCTCCATGATCGTCTGTTTGAGCAACTGCAGCTTTCTTTGTAGAGCTTCTCTTCGTTTACTGTGAAATATCCTTTCTGGCTCTATATACGATTCCACCAGCTCCTTGTCTCTTGCAAGTGTTCAACAGCAATAAAGTATGCAAAATACAGGCTAAGACCAAGTTGTCAACACTAAGAAAATAAAAATACAGTAAATTAACACTTAAAACAAATTCACCAATTGCCAAGTTCCCCGGCAACGGTGCCAAAAACTTGTTCGCGTGATTTGTGGGGTATAAAACGACACGCAAGTGCACGTGGTCGAACAAGTAGTAAGTGGCTTTAGTAAGCCAAGTATCGATCCCACAGAGACTTGGATGAAGTGCAATTTGCTCAAGTGTACTATATTTTACTTCGAAAAATGCAGACAACGGTGTAACCAAAAGTTCGATAGTTTGTTTTGTAATTTTTATACTAAAGCTAAGAACAATTATCTACAATCTGAACTATGAATGAGAGCATGTTGAGGTTAAACGAACATGTAATGAAATTAATTATCATCATAATTTGGTTAATCTTTTCCTCCAGTTGCTAGCCAAGAACATTTGCCAAGAGATTAAAACTCTCGTATTTAACCTCACTTAAGAATCATGAACCATCCGTCTACATTTCTGTGATCAAATGCAATTCATGTTCTAGCCATACAATTCCGGTTCCTAAATTGACTAATACGACTTTTAGATATATTTCTATCCTGAAACCAAATCAAAACTCAATTTTCCCAAACCAAGTAATGAACATATCCTACTAATTCACAACTTTCCAATTTCTTGCTCTCTCGAGTGAAACCGGACTTTTTAGATGTACATTAACGTAGGCCACACATTAATGCAGTAAGAACAAGAATTAATAGAACAACATTGAAGAAAAGATGAAAAACCAAATAATTAATGATCAAATTTCATCACAATTGTTCATAACCTCAGCAAGGAGAGGAATTAGCCACTCATTTGTGGATTAAACATCTTAAAATGAGTGTTAATCATACAAGCAATTGAATTAAAGAATAAAGAAAGAGAGAAAAAACCCTGATATTTTCGTCCCTCAACTGCCTGTAACCCACGTCCTTGCTCCACCAAGTCAGAATATTGAAAAATGAACCTAAGTGTTCTATTTATAATGTTGGGAATTTTTCCCGGAATAACGAGCAACGTGTCACGGAGTGCATCGCGGAGCACTGCCTCCGTGACACGCTACGAACACGGACCCTCAATGCAATTGGGGGTCCAGGAATTAAGGCTCAATGTGGCACGGCATGCATCGCGGAGCTAGGCCTCCGTGCCACGGAGCAAACGCGGACCCTCTCTGGAATTTGGGCAAATTTTCCCTATCCAGGCAGAATGCCTCCACGATGGCAGCGTGACACGGCTCCATTGCAGAGCCCCTTTATTTCATGATGTCCACTGCCTTTTCCCTTGCTCGCATCCAAGTCCAACTCCGATATCATCCAACATGCATTTAAGCTTCCCGAAATCACATTTTACCTGCAAAACAATGCTAATCATGTTGGTTAGTATAAATTCACATTTTATTACCAGTTACATGAGAATGTATACACATTGGTAGATAAACAAGGCTAAAATGGTACTTTTGAGTATCACTTGGGCATATAAATTTGCCCAAGATCAAAGTGCGTACAAGAATTGCTGGAATAGTGAACACGAGAGTAAATAATTTGGTAGGAAATGACGAATCATGTTTGGAAAAGAATTTAAGATGAATACAAAAAATAGAGATAAAGTTTGTTAAATTTGATGATAAGTGTTATGATTGTTAATGAATTAGACAAATAGCTAGCAAGATTTACCCTGTTCTAAATACGTTTAAAAGAAGTTCTTCATCGTACTTTAAACAATTATCTTTGATTATATGTTCTAAGAGTTGGATTAACTTTTCCAAGTTCTATAAGGATTTTATTTTTCTTGGAAGTTTCTAAACTGTTTATAATGCTGCTAATCTTTTCTAAGCTCCGCATATATTGCAAAGTTTCACACGAGCCTTTCCTATATTGTATAAAGCACGCCAATAATTCTTTATTTATCTTAAGGCAGCCCCTAGACAATTGCCTAGCATTTGTATATTAAAGACCTCCAGTTTTTAGATACACAAGTTATGTCTTCCTGTTCATAAGTTACCTTGAGATGTGATATGATGTGCAATGAATGAGGTATTCTCACAATTCTTTTTATGAAAGTATGAATGGCAAACGAGTATAAGCACGAAATGAATGTTAAGATTGTTTATAGGAAATGTTAGGTTAAGTTATTCCTCTCTGCTCCTCGAGTTAGAATTGCTAGGAGATGTTTACAATCATGAACATGAGTCTACACATGTCTTTGTGATATTCCAGTTCTAGGAACTTCCCTAGAATTCATTCACAGCATATATATGTATTTAAATGCTAAATAAAAGACATATATGTGTATGGAATAATTGTAGTATTAGGGATCGTGGTAAGATCCTCATATGTTATAGTTACTAATCGGCATATTTTATGGTTTCCAGTATTCAAATAGTTTGTATGAGCTCTGTCAACTCCATTTATGATTGTGATTAAGATTTGTTTTTATTTTACCCAGGTGTGGTACACCGGCCAGAGATCTTTTTATTTTACCCCGGTGTGGTACATCGACCGGAGATATTTTTATTTTACCCTGGTGAGGTACATCAGCTGGAGATATTTTTATTTTCCTCCGGTGTGGTAAATCTGTTGAACGAATTTTATATATGAATTTATGGTTGGCTGGTTGTTGGCATTACAATTATAGTTTCTTTCTTGTGCATTTCTTAATTGCATTTTAATCTTATTATATAGTTATTATCAGGTTTCAGTTTCCAGGATTCCAGGTTGTTACCATTCCTTATTCCTAGTTCAGTGTTCTTGAGTTCAGTTATGCTATAGTGAGTTGTTATCAATTACAGGTTGCAGAGTTCCAGGTTATATTTATCCTTTATATGTTTTTGTGCTAAGTCAGTTATTAAAGGATTGTTATCTCACGGTTATAGTTTCAGCCTTACATACCAGTACATTTCATTCGTACTGATGTCCCGTTGCTTGGGGACCTGCATTCATGCCGCAGGTGCTGGTAGAGGTCAGGATGGCCAGTTGAGTAGCAGTTCATGAGATCAACAGATGGTTGGTATGCTCCTTTGTTCCTGGAGCTAGGGCTTAGTTATTTATTCTTGAGTTTTGAGATGCAGTTATGGGTAGGTCGGAGCCCTATTCCGACCATTTGTCAGTTTACTCTTTAGATGCTTTGTGGAATTAGTGTGTATAGTGTTATTCAGTTTGTGGCCTCGTCGGCTTATTGTTGCTTGGTTTAGCACACTAATTGCCTTGGTTGCATTTCGATTGTTTACCCCGTATTGTTGAGACCTTATGGGTCCAGTTTATTCTTCACTTGATTGTGACAGGTGGCCTGGATGGCCTAAGTGTTTCAGTTACAGAAGTCATATAGCCGGCTTCTCGATCAATCATGAATCGAGTGCTACTTGCGCCCTACCCAAGTTTTGGGGCATGATAGACTTGGTATCATAGCGAAGTCATATCCTAGGGAGTCCACAAGTCGTGTCTAGTAGAGTCTTGATTATGGGTATATTGTCCTCCATACTAATAATCAGGAGGCTACAGGGCATTTATAGGTTGTTTCACTTTGTTAATTAATAGATCATGCTATAGAGCAAAGATGTAAGGGTTGTTTGAAGTATAAAAAGGTGCTTATGTTTTAGAATTCACCTGAAATAAGGCAGATGGCTGTGAGATTCATTAAAGGGTCCCAGTTTCCCTTCCTGTCGATCCGAGAAATAGATTATATGCTCGAAGTGAGTTTTGTTTTACTCCTCGTGATATAGTTCCTCTAGTTCTAGTCAGAGCAACCGTGAGAAGGGATTCATCCCCTCTTGTTGTCCCAATTTCAGTAGAGCCAGAAGGAGGTAGAGTTTTTTTTCCTCCAGCACCTTCAACTATATCGAAGGGATGAGATTTTGAGGAAGCATTTCGGATGTTAACCCGAATAGTGACATTTCAAAAATAAGCTATTGAAATTAATGGTAGGGTCTAGTGGAATAATTCTGAGAGCTTTAGTGCTCGTGGGTTTTGAGCCTAAACCCTCTAGCCCTTACGTATCAGTACTTACTAGGGGAACTTCAACGAGTTCAAGTTAGTATGTTTTTGTACCTAAAGCAGGGCAGGATGAGTATTCACGAATATAGTCTTACGTTTAATTCTTTGGACCGGTATGCTTGAGATAGGGTGCAAAATATGAGGGGGTATATCAATTGTATTAGGTTTGATAGAGGATCTGATTCACCATCTTCAAGTACCGACATAAAAGTAGAATAGAGTGGGGAATACTAGGCCAACGGGATTATTTAAGACTCCTTGTAGTGTTTCAAGGCACTAGGTGGTCGGACATTTAGTTTCTCTTGAAGACTTAGTCCCTTTTTGTTTTCCTAGATCACGCTTTAGTTTCAGCTATCAGGACCGCAAATAATGGGTCGTGGTAAAAGCAAAGGTAAAAGCATAGATTCAGATTTAACATTGATCCTGTATCTTTAGTAGTGAATCGGAAGTGGTATTGGAGTTAATTATATGTCGTGGTAGTGTATAAATTTGCTTATGGTTAGAAAAGTTCATCGGTTATATAGTGTTAAGGCACATCCGCCGTATGTTAGATAAATAGAATGAGTTAAATAAATATAGTTTGATATGAATCAATGACTGGAAAGAATATGTTTATGAATATATGGAATGTATGTTTATGATGGAAGACAAGGATGAGTTAAAGGTGTTATGACATTTGAGGACGAATGTTTCTGGGGGGGGGGGGGAGGATGTTACACCCCGGAAAATTTTTGGTAATTATTTGATGTTTGTATGATATGTTAAGGGAAGTACGGGTTGGATATTTGCCAAAAATGACAAGGGAAATGTGTAGGAACGAAAAATCGAAGAGTATGTGAAGTTCATAAGCAAGGGTCAACTTTAAATAACCATATCTCCCACTATATAATGAATTAGAAGCCCCACGACCTATCAATTTAAAGGTCTTTGAGTCTAGTTTATAGAACATCAAACAGTTCATCAATTAGAGTTCAAAATAAAAAGTTATAGGCATTTTACGGTAGCACAATCGAGCAGTGACATGGCCACTGCCCTAAAAACGGCCACCGCCCAAACACCTTTATATTTTAAGTTTTTGTTTATGAAATCATTTTCAAATTTTCCAGGTTTGAGGTGCTTGCTTACCCTCTGAAATCCTCTCTCTTTTTAAGTAGCAAATCCTTAGAAACCAAGAGGAAATCCCTCAAGAAAACACCATCATAACTCAAGCAAAAGTTGATGGAAGTGAAGGCAACATTGCGGTGAAGTTGTTGCTGCGTTGTAGCTTCGTTTTGGCAGTGTTGTTGCTGCGCGTTTGGGACTATTTTGAGCTAATGTTATACTCCATCTTATTAGGAATTGTTCATAAGAAATAGTAAGTCACTTCCCTCTTTTTAAATCTCTAATAAGTGTATGAATTTTTGAAGGAAAACTAGAAGAAAGTTATGGTTTGTATGTTGACTTGTTGTAGTTGTTGTGCTGTTATTTTTCTGCGTTTTGGGCAGCAAGATTGCTGCGTTATTGGGAAGTGATTTGGAGGAAAATACTCCTATTATATCCAACAATATTCTCATGCCAAGGATAAGTGTTTCTAATTGCTTAATTTGCCTAAAAATCCTAGCTAAAGCTAGAAGTTGGAGGTTATGTTGGGCTGCCGTTGTTGGAATGTTGTTGTTGAAATTCTGCTCGTTTTTGAAGGTTGGAATAGCTGTGTTTTTATTAGAATATACTCTATATTTGTGGTAGTTTTTCATGAGAAGACTGAGGTAATTTCCTACCTCTATTTTCCCCCAAAGTTGTAGAAAGAAGTTGAAATAAGAAATGCTAAGTGTTGCCTTATTTGTTTGTGTTGTGACTGCCTATTGATGTAACATTTTGGCTGGAGAAATTGTCTTGAAAAAGCCTTGTCACTTGGTTATAAACTCAAGTAATTTAATGGGCCAAAGTTATGGTTGTTGAAAGAAAGAAACGACATAAGAAAGCTCGCCAGGAAAAAAAAGGTATGTAAGGCGTTCTTTGTCTCTTGATTTTCAAGCCCGAACTCATGCAGGGGATTAATCTGGAATTCCACTGTACTTGAGCATCTGTAGTATCATATTGTGGTTCTTCCCAGTTGTAAGAATTACTTGGTATTATGTTGTGTATTTTCTAAAGAGTTGGAACATATGAAATGTAAATCGGAGAGGGCAATTGCATTCGATTATGGTCATAGTTGTAAATTGATTCTGAAGTCCCCTCGGCGTGGGAACTGTGAGCTGGTCCTTTAAAATACATTATGTGTTTGTGGTTTCAAAGTTGTTTCACATTATGGTTGCTAAGGAAATTGGTAAACATGGCAAGACGATGACGCGCGGGCAAACCTAATAATTGAAATCAGATTTAACTCAATAAGGGTTAACGAGGGTAACAAAATGGAATTTTCCTACAACAATTACCTACCCTCTTCTATTCATGTTTTAAGGTGCCTAGTTCCATGATAAGCTTCCTCGATCCCTCTCCCTTAAGCTAAGAGACTAATTAATACATTTCTTAATTAACCGATACGTTCAACTTGGAAGATAGAACCCGAATGGATAAATTATTGATATTTCTATAGGACCATCTTTATTGGTAGTTTATTCACAATATCTTGATGTTAACATGTTAGACGAAAATGATAATATATATATATATATGTTTGTGCTTACATTCAAATTACGCGCTAAAGCAGCAAGGATTGCCTTTATAAAGTCTCTATATGTTTATTAGAGCTCTTGAGTTATCTAGACCTCCTAAGAATTGCAGGCTTTAAGTAGACACGTCGCACATTCTTTGAATGTTGTAGATGTGTAAGGAAATTAACCTAAGTGTAAAAGTTGAGGCGCTAGTAGCAAAGGAGAGATAAGAGTAAATGTTAGACCTTTTAAGGTAATATGTGAGGTATATGCCTTCTGTCGGTAGTTGATTTCAAGAACCTATGAGCGACGTTAAAATATGAGAAAGGCGAGTTTAACAGACAAGGTTGGCAATTAGGTAAGAAGGTAAGTGCTACAAGAATTGCTGGAATAGTGAACACGTGAGTAAATAATTAGGTAGGCAATGACGAATCCTGTTTGGAAAAGAATTTAAGATGAATACAAAAAGTAGAGCTAAAGGTTCTTAAATTCGATGATAAGTGTTAAGATTGTTAATGAATTAGACAAATAGCTAGAAAGATTTACCCTATTCTAAAGACGTTTAACAAAAGAGTTATAAATAATGTTGTTTATGTTCAGTTGTGTTAAGCTAATGAAAGGCCAGTAAAGTGTTAACTCCTTAAGAAATATTAGAATCGAATATTTTGAGATAGTGACTCATGTTAAAGAGAAGTTCTTCATTGTACTTTTAAACAATTATCTTCGATTATTTGTTCTAAGAGTTGGATTAGCTTTCCCAAGTTCTAAAGGATTTTATTTTTCTTGGAAGTTTCTAAATTGTTTATAATGCTGCTAAGATTTTCTAAGCTCCTCATTTATTGCAAAGTTTCACACGAGCCTTTCCTATATTCTCTAAAGCACGCCAATAAGTCTTTAGTTTTCTTAAGGCATCCCCTAGACAGTTGCCTAGCATTTGTATATTAAAGAGCTCCAGGTTTGAGATACACAAGTTATGTCTTCCTGTTCATAAGTTACCTCGAGATGTGATATGATGTGCAATGAATGAGATATGCTCACAATTCGTGATATGAAAGTATGAAAGTTAAACGAGCATAAGCACGAAATGAATGCTAAGATTGTTAATAGAAAATGTTAGGTTAAGTGATTCCTCTCTGCTCCTCGTGTTAGAATTTCTAGGAGATGTTTACAATCATGAACGTGAGTCTACACATGTCTTTATGATATTCCAGTTCTAGGAACTTCCCTAGAATTCATTCAAAGCATGTGTATGTATTTAATAGCTAAATGGAAGACCTATACATGTGTGGAATAATTGTAGTATTAGGGATCGTGGTAAGATCCTACACATGTTATAGTTACTGATCGACATATTTTATAGTTTCAAGTATTCAGATAGTTTGTATGAGCTCTGTTTGCTCCATTTATGATTGTGATTAAGATTTTTTTTTATTTTACCCCGGTGTGGTACACCGGCTGGAGATCTTTTTATTTTACCCCGGTGTGGTACATCGGCCGGAGATATTTTTATTTTACCCCGGTGTGGTACATCGGCTGGAGATATTTTTATTTTAACCTGGTGTGGTACATTGGCCGGAGATATTTTTAATTTACCCAGTGTGGTACACCGGCTAGAGATATTTTTTTACCCCGATGTGGTACATCGGCTGGAGATGTTTTTATTTTACCCCGGTGTGGTACACCAGCTAGACGAATTTTATATATGAATTTATGGTTGGCTGGTCGCTGGCATTACATTTATAGTTTCTTTCTCTTGCATTTCTTAATTGCATTTTCATCTCATTATAGAGTTATTATGAGGTTTTAGTTTCCAAGATTCCAGGTTGTCATTCCTTATTCCTGATTCAGTTTTCTTGAGTTCAGTTATGTTATAGTATGTTTTTATCAATTACAGGTTGCAGAGTTCCAGGTTATATTTATCCTTTATATGTTTATGTGCTAAGTCAGTTTATACTTGCCTACGGGTTTAGGTGTTGCTTGCATGAGTTATATGCTATCTGGATAGAACAGATTGATGCCTAGGTAGCTAGAATCTTAGTATTGTAGTTCTACCTTCAGGTTAATAGTCATTGTGATTTCCTGTAAAGCTGTCGTGGTGGACTACTTAGAATAATTTCTTATTATTAGCAGCCCTGTAGTCATTTTTAGGTGAAGGAACCATATAGTTAGCCGCCTGCTACTTTACTGTTTGCTTATAAGCCATTTTTGTACTGCTATGATATTCAGATTATCGTTCAAGTCACTCCGGACTATGCCCATTTCTTTCTAGACTAGCTGATTCTATAATTGTCTTCATGACTGTCTGGCTAGTTGTGGACACAAAGGATATGCTTGTTGGATGTTGTGCAGGTTGCTATAGGGGTTAGTAATAGTTGAGTTTATGCCTAAGGGTCAATTCTACACTTATCGAGCAATATGCAAAAATATAAGTTAGGCCTACCAGATGTTATACAGGCTGCTCAAGGAGTGAAATATAATTATGAAGTGTCTATGGGACTATGTTATGCGCCTACAGAAATATGAAGTCTAGAGCGACCATATTGTGGCTTGTAGAGCCACTTGAAGTTCGATGCCCTTGCCAACTTCCTTTATGCCTGAGTTGTCATTACTGACCTTCAAAAGAGCCTTGTGTGCTCAGGGTACAGTTACAGGAGCCCAGAAGGCTCAAATATAGTTATAGAAGCCCAGAGGGCTCAAGATACAGATATAGGAACTTTATGTTCTCACATATAGTTGCATGAGGGGCAATTTATGGAGATTCATTGATTGCGTAAGGGGCTATTGAAAGGTACACGTTGATTGCCTATGAAGGGCAAGTTACAATTGAGCTACAGAAAAGCACACAGATGTATGCTGATTGCTTGTGAGGGCTAGTTTCAAATAAGCTACAAAATGCCTTTTGGGCTAAAGTGGAACTTATTAGGGGTATATAGATTGGACTATACTTGCCATGGTTTATAGGGGCTAGGTAAGTTGTTGTTTTATTGTTTGCACCTACCAGGCTTATGAGGGATAGGTTAGGTTCTTGTTTGACTAATTCTTATTAGTATACTATTGTACATATGAGATTGTTCAGGTTATCCTATGAATCTTATAACTGTTTACGTTCAGTTCTAATTATCAGTTTCAATTCCAGCTTATTGTTCCCTTATATACTCGATACATATTGTATTGATGCCCACGCATGGGGTGTTGCATACTTGCCTGCAGGTTCAATCTGTCAGATTTCGAGACCTTCCTAGTAGTTGTTCAGAGTCAGTAGAGTGGTCAGCTCCCTTCTTCTGGAGTGGCCATACTATCAAGGTTTGTCTATGTTTTGCTATTCAATTTTTGGGTTGGTCGAGGCCCTATCCCGACCAGTGACTTAATCTATAGTTGCTTGTACACTACGGGTAGTGTTAGACATGTGTGTTGGTTGTGTGTGCCTAGTAATATTATCAATTGGCAGCCTTGTTGGCTTTTATATATGTATATGATTTAGACAGCATGGTGGTTTTGTAGGCCTGCATATGATGATATTATTATTGCAACTATTGGGTCAACTATTTTTTCGTAGGTATATAGCGTAGCCTTTTTGGCCTAAGGCTATGTTTTGAACTGAGATATAACTGATTGGTTTCTTGAATATGTGTTATTGGTATGCACCAAAAGTGTATACATCTAGCTAGGTCAGCTCAGGGTCAAGTGTAGCATTAGGACCTGTTACACCTCCTAAGGTGGGGCATGACATTAATACACTTCTTTCTGGGCTTAAAACGGCGTAGTTTGGGGATTAAGAGCATAAGATTTACAAAAATGCCCTTAATGAATTCGCAGTAAAACTGATCCTGTCAACTGTCATGAATCGTACCACGAATTGTACAATCCTCCAACAACTCGTGGTATCCTCTCGTACTGCCTATGTCCAAAACCTCCAATCTTATGAATATTTCCACGAATCCTACTACGACCCGTAACAAACTATCATGAGTCGTACCAACACTTGTATAATCAGCATCTAAAAAATCCCAAGTGCTTGTTATGATCCGTACCACGAGCCGTACCCACACATTACAAGTCATAATGGGGACTCGTGGCCTGGGGAAAGAAATCTCTAAACTGAACCACGGGTCTTACTATGACCCGTACCATAAACTAAGACTCGTAGGTTAGTCGTACTAAAGAAATTCTCCAACTTTTTTCAAGAAATCACATTTAAAATCTCGGGTTTAGTCTTAAGAACTTTTGAGGTATTCAACTAGCTGCTACATCTCTGTGGTCGGCCTCTGTAGTCGATATCTCTCCCTACTCCACTAAAATGGGGGTATCAACATACTCGCCCCCGGATGCCCGTGGTAGTGAGACTGAATAGGAAGTATAAACCGGCTAACCACGTTCATGTCATCCCATATAAGTCCTATGTCCAGAGTCTTTTGGTCTCTAATCAAGCAATCAACCTATGGTTTTTCCTTAAGGCCTGCCTCCATGCACAACCTATACACGAGACTCAAGAATGGGATGGTAGTGCCCAATCCCATAGCCCAATCTCGGATCTTCTCTGTTATGACCCTTAAAATGTTGATGGTGTATCTCGACATGACATACACCACAAAAGCCGCTCTATCTTTGTTTAGAATGTTTTCATTTACCATCTACGCCAACCTGTGGTATACTGGTATCTAGTAGGCCTTCTCTATGAAGTTCACCGAGGCTTTGGTGACTATTTTCTACTAGTCACCTAATCAACTTCCTCCTTGTCCTCGTCTCGAACCCCAGCTAGACATTTCACTTGGATCTACCTCTCCTCATAGCCCAACTGCTTTACCCTTTTCAGGGCATCTAGTGAGTAGTCAAACTCAACTGTCATATCTGGAGCTCTAAACGGAGGCCCACATAACATCCGTGCAATGGTTCGCTCAAAGATGTCAACCACTTGTCCCCAAACATCACACTCTCAAGCTTGGGTTGTTCTTTCAATTCTTTCCCACCTTTTGCTTTCAGCTCCATTGTGGCCAAGTAATTGGTGTAGAATTCCTGGACTATCTCGGCATTGTATTTCTCCGGAGTTCTAATGTAATGACCCGAGCTAGGGCTCAGATCAAGACACAGGACAAGAAACCCAGAGAGGCTCCAAGTCGACCCATGGCATGAACATAACCTCTAATGTTAACATAATAAAGTGGAAGTTTAACATACATAATAATGAAAGTGTGCATATAAATCAAGCTACAATAGAATCATACACGACTAGCTGATTTCTACATAATGTCTGAAAGCCTCTAACAAATCTGATGAGTTGATAAGACAACATCCCCAACTAACTCGACAAGTCTGAAATTGAAAGAAACATAACAACTACAGATACTAAATTTCCTCAAAGGATAAGGACTCACCAATGCTAGCTGGACAGGTATGAAAGGGAAGTAGGACTAAAGATGTGGCTGAGACTAATCCATCGGACCTATATCATGAAACAATACAACATAGAGAATGCAGTCAGTACTAAGAATGTACCGAGTATGAAAGGTAGCTAAATCGGAAAGTTAAAAATACATAAGATTTAATGAGAGTAGGACAACATGATCATAACATAAATATCATAATGTAAATATAAGGGCTCAAGATTTTCAAAACATTCGTAAATTGGTCATAATCATAATCATAAGAGAAAGCCTTTTCTAAACATGACTTGAGTCAAGATAATATAACATAACCATGCATAAATCATAAGGAACAATAGGAGATTCTTATAACTGACATACCACATATGAGCACACATGGAGCCCGATATGTAAACCCATAGTTGGGAGGGTGTTCGTACATTGCCAAGTGTAGAACCATGAAAAGAGGTGTGATATCACTCATGATAGGCCCATTCGAGCAAAAAGGGTTAGTCTCAAGGGAGGTCCCATCATGGATACGTTGGCATGTAGTTCTGAGACTCGGGGTATTCTTGGACCCCAGGTATACTCGATGTTAAATACTACTTCCAAAACATATATAATGCTCATATGATTAATGGGAAAATAACACATGAGATTCATGGGCTAGTTAAATCATAATAATCATAACCATGCTTGAAATACATGAACTAGCCATGAAATAAAGCCCGTGAGTCAGCCATAATCATAAATCCATAAATCATGAAATTCATGCATACTTGTAAAACATGTATATACTTGATATTTCATAAATCCATGATAAGTACTTGAGAGAAATAATATCATAAGGCATAAATGATAATTGGGATAATTTACATCAAGACCTTAATGAAATCATAACTTGACTTTTTCATAAGAACATACATAATTAGGCATAATTTACTTAAAATTTGAAATTATAATTTAATAATAAAAATAGTTAATAAATTCTTCCCATATATCATAAAACATGATTTAATAAATGAAAGGATTGACCCATTGATAGATCATAGAGAATTTCACAAGAATTGGAGTAGACCTCATAAATCATGAAACTTGAATTCTAGAATTGAAATCTATGGAATTTGAGAAGAGTTTAGGCACGGAGGTGAAAGGAACTCTAATTCATAGCCTCACATACCTGGGGAAGTTGATCTTAAACTCTTCTTTGAATACCCAAAGGAAATTGAAGGAGAATTGATGGATTTTAGCCTTGATCACCCCTAGGAACCTTCTAGTCTTGCATGCATGGAGAGGAGTGATTTAGAATAAGATAAACCCCCTTAAAACAATCCTAACTAAGCTTAATACAACCTAGTTTAGGCCTTAGAAACCTAGGAATTACCAAAAAATCCTTAATAAATTTGCAGTGAAAAATACACTGCAATCCTAACGAGGGACTTGACGACTCGTCTTCTGCCTGTCGTGATCAACACTGCCCTTTTGCATCTGAGGGTCACCAAGAGGGACAACATGACTCATGGTGTGCCCAACAACAAGTGGTGACCCATCCGTTACCACCACTGCCCAAATTTCCAATCCTCCAAGCACCCCTTGACCACGGATCATTAGATGACTCATGGTGTTGACCATGACTCGTGGTCACACCCGTGGTCACCTCAAATTCCAAATATTCAACAAAGTCCCGATGAGTCACTTAATGATTCATGGTGTTCCTGATAGGTTATGGGATGACTCGTCCTGTGACCTGGTGCAGAAATTTCTATTTTCTCCGTTTTAACTCCCTTGGTTTGATCTTAGGGTTTTGGAGGTTTCACTACATCTCACCCTTGGGAACATTCATCCTTGAATGTGGAAAAACATACTGAAAAGCAGAGAAATGCAAGCATCATACTCAAATATTGAACATACAAGCGGAAAACTGACGAAGTAACTAACACCAATTTGAACTACATGAGTAAACTGAATTCCTGAATCACACATGCATTCAATGACATGAAGGAAACAGGGGAATATGATCTAGACATGAAACTGAATAGGTACTAAGGAGGAAATTGATACCTCAAGCTGAAACTGAGCCAAAAAGGATTAGATGTTGGTATTTAGCCATCATATCTGCTTCGACTTCCCACATAGCTCCCTCAACATGTTGATTCCTCCATAAAACCTTGACTGAAGATACTTCTTTGTTTCTTAGCTTTCGAACCTGACGATCCAATATTTCCACTGGAACCTCCTCATAACTAAGACTGTTCTTCACACCTAGGCTCTCCACGGGAACAATGGGAGTCGAGTCACCCAAGAACTTCTTTAAGAGAGATACATGGAAAAATGGATGAACTGAAGTTAGTTCTGAGAGTAACTCTAACTCATAGGCCACCTTTCTAACACATCTCACGATCCGGTATGGGTCAACATAACGGGGACTGAGTTTCCCTTTATTTCCAAATCATCACTCCCTTCATGGGAGACACCTTTAGAAATACCCAATCATCGACTCCAAACTCAAGTTCTCTCCCCCTTACATCCATATAGGACTTTGGGCGACTCTGAGGAGTTTTCAACCTGCCCTTGAAAGATGAACTTTTTCCATCGCCTCATGGACTAAATTTGGGCCTATCAATGTAGCTTCTCCGACCCCAAATAAACCAATAGGCGATCTACATCTCCACCTATAGAGACCCTCAAATGGAGCCATCTGAATGTTGGAATGATAGCTATTGTTATATGCAAATTCTTTGGGAGGAAAATGATAATCCCAACTACCCTTGAAATCAATCACACATGCTCTCAACATGTCTTCAAGAGTCTGAATGGTCCTCTCGGCCTGACCATCCGTCTGCGGGTGAAATGTTGTGCTAAGCTTGACCTAAGTCCCAAGTCCCTTTTAAAACGATCTCCAAATCTGGGAGGTAAACTGAGTACCTCTATCTGATATGATGGACAACAACACTCCATGCAACCAAACTAATTCCCGAATGTACAACTTCGCATAATCCTCCGCTAAATAAGTAGTTTTGACCGCTAAATTAGTCAAGAGATTTAGAGTGTGACGCGTACAAGAAAGGGCTCGGGGAAACAACATACAAGCATGGAATCAAGGTAGCGAGGGAGAAGGCCGGAGAAGGCTACAACTGGGGCAGCGTGTAATGGACCCACTCCCTCCGCGTTGGGTGCCAGGACACACCCGTAAATCGGCGCCTTGGGGGCCGTAACACGGATCCCACTGTCCATGTCACACCCCACCTTGGGGGGTACGACTGGCACCTGGTGCCCTACTAGGACCTGACTTGCTGGACCGTTAAGCCTGGGCACATCTGGTGCCTGGCTGGCTCTAACTCATATTTCTGGAAACCAAGGGCTATATAACGGCTGTAAATACAGCCCCCGGCCCATTGGCCTATAGCCTTCTGTACCTGTACTAACAACTGACCAGAAACATCTCAATTCAGGGGAACCTATGCGGGCCGACAAGGCCACCATGCTGTCTAGTTATCTATAACTCAAACATAACATACAGAAAAGCTACGTGACCGGCAAGGTCACCACTACTGATAAACTATGGCCCCACACGGCCAACGTAAAAGAAAGCAAGAATACTGACAACTAAACAACTGCACGACCTCACACGACCGGCTTAACTGACCACAGGGAATATTTACAGACTGCAAGCCTCTAAGAAGAATAATAGAAATGATCGGGACAGGGCCCCGACCTACCCGTACTGTACAACAAAAGGAACTGAACTACACCTCTAGAAATTCAGTCTCCGGATGACAGGAGCTGAATACTCAACCGCTGACAGGAAGTCACGTAGAATCGCCTGCTCGTCTAAGAGTACCTGCAGGCAAGTAATGCAGCGCCCCACCGGGCGTCAGTACCGCTGGTACTAGGTATGTAAAGCAACTGAAATAACATAACTGAAAACAACACCTGGAAGCAATAATATGACTGATGAAGCTGAAGTAGAAGGAATAACTTATCTATCTGATAATGTAAACCCTACCTCCTCTCAATCTTTACTGGAAGGGATAAGAGTCGTACCTGAAACGTATCGTGCTACTGCTGATCTACTTGTAGCTAACATAACATGACATAACATGAAATAACATAACATAGCACACACAAACCTTACCCGGCCCCCATAAGCCGGGAGGTACAACCAGCACAGAATCTATACCCCTACCCCGGTCATCCCATCTCCTATAGTGGCTGTAAGCATCCTGCCGGTCCCAGGGTATGCACTTGGGCTCGCTGAGCCCCTGACTATAACTGCATCTGAGTCCGAAGGACTCCTGAATCTGCACCCGGGCGTATCCGCTCGACTGGGGTGTGTAAGGGCCGATCAAGGCACAAATATGGGGAAAATCTGGCATCCCATCTTCGTCCCCTGGTGGGACGGCATGCCACTCCGTAGAGTGACGTATCCTCGTCCTCTGGTGGATGAGTCGATACAGCTATTAACCCTGGGCGGTCATGGATGCTAGGTAATCCAACCCCAAACAATACAATGGTCTCAACTGGTAATACTGTCTGTGTATCTCACATGCTGAGGTTAATAGGGGTAAAGTATCATATATATTATATGCTGGGCTAATGATAGTAATCTGTACGTATTTAATACGTGCTGAGACAGGTAAAGATATATAAATATGAATATAGTCTCCTGCCGGGTGTACTGGGCAAATGCTATATAAGATAATGTTTCTACTGAAAACTCTGCTGTTTACTAAGTTTCTGTATACACTATATGCTGGACTAGTGATAGAAATAAGTACATACTTAACACATGCTGAGGCTGGAAGTACTATATATGTATGTACGAATATAATCTTTCTACTGAACTACGTTGTATACTGACTTTCTATAGTAACATGATTTACTAATCCTGACATGCTTTCGGAACTTCATTTTAGCCTGCTATTCTATTTCTGAAGTGCTTTACGGGTATTGCATTACTATACGGGGTTTCAACTGAATACAACCATATCCTGACATGGCATATCACATTACATACTGAGTATACTGGGCAATCTCTAATACTTGCGTTAGAATCTGTATCGTACTGATAGGTTTCATATACATTACAACCCAATATTTCTCACATCGCACCAACATTCATAATAACGCAATATTCGACTCCTGAACATTCTACTGGTCCGTAATTTATTACACTACACTGATATTACTTAACTTGCCGAAGGAAACTAACTTTACATACCTTGTCTTTGAATTATTCGTCCGTCGGACGGGGCTCGGCCGGTACTTCAACTATTTTCTCCCAACTGCATTCATAAATATGTCAATTAATACTAAATACAGATGTATTGTAAAGAGCAACGTTACTTTCGATATAGTTTATAGCCTAAACTTAGGCTTATCGAAAGACGGTCAGAAACTCGCTATTTTTCAGCGGCCCAGAAGGGAGAAGTATTCACTTCTCAGCTAGGAACACATAGACATTAATTTAGAGCAATTCTACTTACTTTAGTTCGGTAGCTCGCCGATTCGTCGGCCGTATTTCGCGAAACTAATTCCGTAGAAATGCTCTCTGCTGCTAAATACTTGGGTATCTGGGATTAATTTGAGTTTGGGCGGCGTTTGGCAGCGCAATCGGACGAAAATATTTAATTTTCTTCGTCTTCCTCGGCTTCACTGCGTTTCTCTGGAAATTTATAAGTGTAATATGATTTTAAACCGAAGTGGGGGCTTTATATACTTGGGCCTGAACTTGGGCAACGTGTCACAGAGCCATCGCGGAGGCCTTACCTCCGTGACACGCTGCCATCACGGAGGGGCTCTGCCTCGGCTCCTCCCGCGATGGTTCGACGGGTTTCTCGTCCGATCTTTTCCCGGGTCTTTCCCTAGCACGTATGGCTCTCAAATATGCTTAACCAACGTGCGAATAGGTCATCTAAGTGTCGGGAATTCTACGGGGTATAACATTCTCCCCCCCTTAAGAACATTCGTCCTCGAATGTATACTGTCATCTAGAGGACTACTTACTTTACTTTCTGGAAAAATTTTGGCAGAGTTTCCCCTGTAACATGGACTATCGCAAAAACCTGAAATGCAGAAAAGTCCAACACAGGCACTGCACACAATATTCTAAGATTCACTGGACAACTAAATGTCACCTCTTCTTTATCATTTACAAACGCACAATCATAAGATACTGTATAAGTAATGATACGGACATACCTGTCGTTTGACTAGGCCTGAAATAGGTGAGGGTATCTGATTTTCATATCTTCTTCAGCCTCCCACGTCATTTCCTCCCGATTTCTGTTACGCCATAATACTTTGACAGATGCAACATCTTTAGTCCTCAGCCTGCGAATCTGTCTATCTAAGATAGCTACGGGAACCTCTTCATAGGCTAACTCCTCTGTGACCTGAACATCCTGAACTGGAACTACTGTAGAAGGGTCCCCTACGAACTTCCTTAACATAGAAACATGGAATACTGGGTGAACCGATGCTAACTCTGGAGGCAAGTTTAACTCGTATGCCACGCGGCCTATTCTCCGCCGAATCTGATACGGCCCAATGAATCTTGGGCTAAGCTTGCCTTTCTTGCCAAACCTCATTACCCCTTTCATCGGGGACACTTTCAGATATACCCAGTCGTTCACCGAAAATTCTAGATTTCTGCGTCGCCTATCTGCATATGACTTCTGGCGGCTCTGAGCGGTCTGTAAACGCTCTCGGATAAGCTTTATCTTTTCCTCGGACTGCCGAACAATGTCTGGGCCAACTAATGCTGATTCTTCTATTTCAAACCAGCCCACCGGCGATCTACATTTTCGCCCGTATAATGCCTCGAAAGGCGCCATCTGAATAGCTGAATGGTAGCTGTTATTATAAGCGAATTCGATTAACGACAGATGTTCATCCCAGCTACCCCCAAAATCTAACACACACGCTCGTAGCATATCTTCGAGCGTCTGGAATGTACGTTCAGCCTGCCCGTCTGTCTGAGGATGGAATGTTGTGCTCAAATTAATCTGCGTCCCCAAACCTTTCTGAAACGACTGCCAGAATCTAGCTGTAAACTGTGCTCCCCTGTCTGAAATGATAGATACCGGCACCCCATGCAATCTAACTACTTCTCTGATATATAATTCGGCATAATCCTCAACTGAGAAGGTAGCCCTTACTGGAAGGAAATGAGCTGATTTTGTCAGCCTGTCAACTATTACCCAAATGGAATCATTTCTGCGTCTAGTACGGGGTAACCTTGTTACAAAATCCATGTTTATTACTTCCCATTTCCACATAGGTATCATTATCTCTTGAGTCAAACCACCCGGTTTCTGATGCTCTGCTTTCACCTGCTGACAATTAGCACACCTAGATACAAATTCAGCTATCTCAGCTTTCATACCTGGCCACCAATAGATGTCTCTGATGTCGTGGTACATTTTCGTCGCCCCTGGGTGAAGGGAATAGCGAGCATAGTGTACCTCCTGCATGATCTGCCCACGAAGTCCTGAGACATTCGGGACAGAAAGGCGGCCCTTACAATGTAGCACATTATCCTCGGTTATCTGAAAATCTGGCTCCTTACCCTTCTGAACTCTATCTCTGAGCTGGACTAAATCGGGATCCTCATACTGTCATTCTTTTATCTCTTCAACTAATGAGGACACTGCAGAATTCTGAATTACTGCTCCATTATTTTCTGTTTCCATTATTCGAACGGCTAGATCAGCTAACTGATGAATTTCTTTAGCTAATTTCTATTTCTCAGGTCGCAAATACGCCAAACTCCCCATTGACTTACGGCTCAGGGCGTCTGCCACAACATTGGCTTTTCCCAGATGGTACAGGATGTTCACATCATAATCCTTCAACAATTCTAACCAGCGACGTTGCCGCAGATTCAACTCCCTCTGAGTAAAAATGTACTGTAAGATCTTATGATCTGTATAAATATCAACATGGACGCCGTACAGGTAATGCCTCCACATCTTCAAGGCATGAATTACTGCGGCCAATTCTAGATCATGGGTGGGGTAATTCTTTTCGTGCTTCTTCAGCTGTATGGAAGCATATGCAATTACTCTACCATGCTGCATCAACATACAACCCAACCCGATACCTGACGCGTCACAATAAACTGAATACCCTTCTGTGCCTTTCGGCAGTGCTAGTACTGGGGCGGAGGTTAATCTATCTTTCAATTCCTGGAAACTCTGCTCGCATGCCTCTGTCCACTGAAACTTTGCTGCTTTCTGTGTCAATTTAGTTAAAGGTGCTACAATAGTTGGGAATCCCTCAACGAACCTCCGATAATAACCTACCAACCCCAAAAAGCTACGAACTTCAGTCGGGGTGGTAGGCCTAGGCCATGACTTAACTGCTTCTATCTTCTGCTTTTCTACCTGTATACCAGCGTCTGAGACAATATGCCCTAAAAAGGCTACTGAGTTAAGCCAGAATTCACATTTCGAAAATTTAGCATACAACTGGCGGTCCCTGAGAATCTGGAGCACTGTCCGCAAATGAGTCCGGTGATCTGCTTCAGAGCGTGAATACACCAGAATATCATCAATGAATACTATCACGAACAAGTCCAGGAAAGGTCTGAAAATACTGTTCATCAGGTCCATAAAAACTGTTGGGGCATTCGTTAGCCCGAAGGACATAACCAGAAATTCAAAATGCCCATATCGGGTTCTGAATGCTGTCTTAGGAATGTCCCTCTCACGTACTCTGACCTGGTGATATCCGGACCGCAAGTCAATCTTAGAAAAGTATCTGGCCCCCTGTAGCTGATCAAATAAGTCATCAATTCTGGGAAGCGGATACTTGTTCTTTACTGTAACTTTGTTTAGCTTCCGATAATCTATGCACATTCGGAGCGAGCCATCTTTCTTTCTCACAAACAAGACTGGCGCACCCCACGGAGAAGTACTCGGCCTGATAAAACCTTTATCTAACAAGTCTTTCAACTGCTCCTTTAATTCTCTGAGTTCTGCAGGAGCCATACGATAAGGAGGTATTGATATTGGCTGAGTGCCTGGTAACAAGTCGATAGCAAAGTCTATTTCCCTTTCTGGGGGAATACTAGGTAACTCATCAGGAAATACATCTGGGAATTCATTTACCACTGGGACAGGCTGGAGTGTCGGAGATTCTGCTTGGACATCCTGAACTCTGACAAGATGGTAAATGCACCCCTTAGATATCAACTTTCTCGCCTGAAGGTAGGAAATAAACCTACCTTTTGGCGTCACGGTGCTGCCCTTCCACTCCCGTACTGCTTCCCCCGGGAAGTGGAATCGGACCGTTTTGGTCCAACATTCAACATTGGCAAAGCATGGCACTAACCAGTCCATACCCATTATGGCATCGAAGTCTATCATTTCTAACTCGACCAGATCTACTGTGGTCTGACGGTCAACAATCTCTACGGTACACCCGCGGTAGATTCGGCTAGCTGTGATAGAGTCACCGACGGGCGTATATACTAAGAAAGGCTGTTGTAGTGATTCTGGTACAATACTAAACTTCCGTGCCACAAATGGAGTAATATAGGACAAAGTAGACCCTGGATCAATTAACACATAAGCAGGGTGTGAGCAAATAGTTAGCATACCTGTCACGACATCAGGCGATGCTTCTGAATCTTGCCTCCCTGGTAAGGCATATGTGCGGCTTGGACCCGCACCTGTACTGGAGGCCCCTGATCTGCCCGGACCCCTGCCTGCTGAAACTGGGGGCCTGCGCCCAGTCGAGGATGCTGTGGCTCGTGACCCTGCTGATGTCCTATCCTGTCTATCGCGGTCCTCTCGACCTCTGGCTGGGCAATCTTTCATCAAATGGCCTTCTTGGCCACAAATATAACATGCGGTGGAGCCATATCTGCATGCTCCAGGATGGCGTCGATTGCATATAGGGCAAAGTGGTAGGGTATACCTACCCTGCTCTGCCCTCCTCTGTGATGGTGAATCTGCCATCTGCGAGCCTCTACCAGTCCCTGACTGCCCCCTGCGGCTGAATCTACCCCCCTGTGACTATGGCGGAGGCGGGGGCCTGGGCGGTCTGTCTGACAATTGGGGCCTGGGTCCTCCCCGGGCCTCTCCCTGTAATTTAACTGGCCTGTCCCGGCGACGCTGTTCCTGATTAACCCTTCTGACCTCTCGTTGCCGCTGTCTGATGCCCTCAATATTCTGAGCAAATGCCTGAATGCGAGCAATATCCATGTCCTCTCGCAGTGTGGCTGTAGTGAAAATCTCAACATATTCTGGATTCAATCCCGTAATGAAGCGATGCACTCTGGATGCCATGGTATCAACGAAGGCCGGTGCATATCGGGCTAAGGAATCAAACTGCAAGGAATATTCCCGAACACTCATGGCCCCCTGTTGTAGATGTAGGAACTGGTCTACCCGGGCCTGTCGAATCTCCCGCAGCAAATAGTGATCTAGAAAGGCTCCTGAAAAGCTGGACCAGGTGGGAGGGGGAACATCTCTCCCTCGGGACCTCTCCCAGCTTTCATACCATAACACCGCAATATCTCGTAACCGGAATGCGGCCAATTCAACTGACTCAGTAGGCGTAGCATGCATAACCCTGAAGATTCTCTGTATATGATCCAGAAAATCCTGGGGGTCCTCTGTTCGGTCCGTGCCTGTGAACTGTGGGGGATTCAGGGCTAAAAACTCTCGGACCCTCGAACTACCGGGCCCTCCTGATGATTCTGCAATTGTAGATGGCATTGGCTGACGCTGAGCAGCCATCATCTGTGCTAACAGAACTACAGCACTCCTAACCTCCTGGTCAGAAGGAGTCAATATAGGGGATGCTGAAGGTAATGTCACCCCAAGTGGCTCCTGACGTGGTGGAGACTGCTGAGGAGGCTGGGATGATGCCTCTGTAGTGCCCTCTAATCGGGCTGTCTCCAAATGAGGGGGAGGCATCCTGCTGGTGCCCTCCCCTGCTGCAATGTCTAAGCTCCGACCTGTGGTAGGAGGTTGCTGGTCTGACATTATCTGTAACCAAAGAATATGGTAAGCTCTTAGATACTCAACCCTATACTGCACCGCTCTATAGCACGACTGAATCAGAATAAAAGACAACCATCCTATCATGCCTTGCAGCCTCCTATCCATAGTATGTGGTGCACAACACATCCATGGACATGACTCTACTTAGCACGGCTTGCAGACTCCCTGTGACACGACCTGCTCTGATACCAAGTTTGTCACACCCCACCTTAGGGGGTACGACTGGCACCTGGTGCCCTACTAGGACCTGACTTGCTGGACCGTTAAGCCTGGGCACATCTGGTGCCTGGCTGGCTCTAACTCATATTTCTGGAAACAAAGGGCTATATAACGGCTGTAAATACAGCCCCCGGCCCATTGGCCTATAGCCTTCTGTACCTGTACTAACAGCTGACCAGAAACATCTCAATTCAGGGGAACCTATGCGGGCCGACAAGGCCACCATGCTGTCTAGTTATCTATAACTCAAACATAACATACAGAAAAGCTACGTGACCGGCAAGGTCACCACTACTGATAAACTATGGCCCCATACGGCCAACGTAAAAGAAAGCAAGAATACTGACAACTAAACAACTGCACGGCCTCACACGACCGGCTCAACTGACCACAGGGAATATTTACAGACTGCAAGCCTCTAAGAAGAATAATAGAAATGATCGGGATAGGGCCCCGACCTACCCGTACTGTACAACAAAAGGAACTGAACTACACCTCTAGAAATTCAGTCTCCGGATGACAGGAGCTGAATACTCAACTGCTGACAGGAAGTCACGTAGAATCGCCTGCTCGTCTAAGAGTACCTGCAGGCAAGTAATGCAGCGCCCCACCGGGCGTCAGTACCGCTGGTACTGGGTATGTAAAGCAACTGAAATAACATAACTGAAAACAACACCTGGAAGCAATAATATGACTGATGAAGCTGAAGTAGAAGGAATAACTTATCTATCTGATAATGTAAACCCTACCTCCTCTCAATCTTTACTGGAAGGGATAAGAGTCGTACCTGAAACGTATCGTGCTACTGTTGATCTACTTGTAGCTAACATAACATGACATAACATGAAATAACATAACATAGCACACACAAACCTTACCCGGCCCCCATAAGTCGGGAGGTACAACCAGCACAGAATCTATACCCCTAATTCCGGTCATCCCATCTCCTATAGTGGCTGTAAGCATCCTGCCGGTCCCAGGGTATGCACTTGGGCTCGCTGAGCCCCTGACTATAACTGCATCTGAGTCCGGAGGACTCCTGAATCTGCACCCGGGCGTATCCGCTCGACTGGGGTGTGTAAGGGCCGATCAAGGCACAAATATGGGGAAAACCTGGCATCCCATCTTTGTCCCCTGGCGGGACGGCATGCCACTCCGTAGAGTGATGTATCCTCGTCCTCTGGTGGACGAGTCGATACAGCTATTAACCCTGGGCGGTCATGGATGCTAGGTAATCCAACCCCAAATAATACAACGGTCTCAACTGGTAATACTGTCTGTGTATCTCACATGCTGAGGCTAATAGGGGTAAAGTATCATATATATTACATGCTGGGCTAATGATAGTAATCTGTACGTATTTAATACGTGCTGAGGCAGGTAAAGATATATAAATATGAACATAGTCTCCTGCCGGGTGTACTGGGCAAATGCTATATAAGATAATGTTTCTACTGAAAACTCTGCTGTTTACTAAGTTTCTGTATACACTATATGCTGGACTAGTGATAGAAATAAGTACATACTTAATACATGCTGAGGCTGGAAGTACTATATATGTATGTACGAATATAATCTTTCTACTGAACTACGCTGTACACTGACTTTCTATAGTAACATGATTTACTAATCCTGACATACTTTCGGAACTTCATTTTAGCCTGCTATTCTATTTCTGAAGTGCTTTACGGGTATTGCATTACTATACGGGGTTTCAACTGAATACAACCATATCCTGACATGGCATATCACATTACATACTGAGTATACTGGGCAATCTCTAATACTTGCGTTAGAATTTGTATCGTACTGATAGGTTTCATATACATTACAACCCAATATTTCTCACATCGCACCAACATTCATAATAACGCAATATTCGACTCCTGAACATTCTACTGGTCCGTAATTTATTACACTACACTGATATTACTTAACTTGCCGAAGGAAACTAACTTTACATACCTTGTCTTTGAATTATTCGTCCGTCGGACAGGGCTCGGCCGGTACTTCAACTATTTTCTCCCAACTGCATTCATAAATACGTCAATTAATACTAAATACAGCTGTATTGTAAAGAGCAACGTTACTTTCGATATAGTTTATAGCCTAAACTTAGGCTTATCGAAAGACGGTCAAAAACTCGCTATTTTTCAGCGGCCCAGAAGGGAGAAGTATTCACTTCTCAGCTAGGAACACATAGACATTAATTTGGAGCAATTCTACTTACTTTAGTTCGGTAGCTCGCCGATTCATTGGCCGTATTTCGCGAAACTAATTCCGTAGAAATGCTCTCTGTTGCTAAATACTCGGGTATCTGGGATTAATTTGAGTTTGGGCGGCGTTTGGCAGCGCAATCGGACGAAAATATTTAATTTTCTTCATCTTCCTCAGCTTCACTGTGTTTCTCTGGAAATTTATAAGTGTAATATGATTTTAAAACGAAGTGGGGGCTTTATATACTTGGGCCTGAACTTGGGCAACGTGTCACGGAGCCATCGCGGAGGCCTTACCTCCGTGACACGCTGCCATCGCGGAGGGGCTCTGCCTCGGCTCCTCCCGCGATGGTTCGACGGGTTTCTCGTCCGATCTTTTCCCAGGTCTTTCCCTAGCACGTATGGCTCTCAAATATGCTTAACCAACGTGTGAATAGGTCATCTAAGTGCCGGGAATTCTACGGGGTATAACAGTCCACCGCCAAAATATTATATAAGTTCATGTTTTCGTTTGTTTTCATTTCATATATATATATATATATATATATATATATATATATATATATATATATCTTCTTCCAAAGAGAGAGGGACGCAATTCTCAAGTAATTTCCTTTCGATTACACTGCCAAATGCCGCACAAATTCAAATTAACTTCAGGTATCAGGTTATAAGCCTGAAGGGTGCATTACTACGGAGTTAATTTCTCAAAATTCGCCCCACAAATCATAAACCCGCCTAGTAGAGCTTGTCAGAATTGCTCCAAACTTAGTTCTATACGATTATAGGCTTTAAATAAGCATTTCTCCCTTCTGAACACTCGAGTAATTATATGTTTTCAAACGTATTTCGTTAAGTTGAAGTATAGTTAATATTAGTATTAAAAGTTATCATTTTTACCGAATTTAGTACTGAAATTAGTCTCATTCTCCCAGCAATGCAATTATAGTTGGGAAGAGCTATTGAATACGAATTGGAACTCGCCATTTTATCAGGAATCGTCAATCTAAGTATGTTAAGGCAAATCTCTTCGGAAAGCTAGTTTCTTTAGTACTGTAACTCAATTTGAATCCCAATAAGAGCAACAGAAGTATATCAATTGTGATTAGCTATTGTTATTATCTGAGACCAGCATTCTATGTTTAGTTTGGGATTGACTTTGCCCTACATAGCCTTCCATAACCAATCCCACCATAACTAGTGGTGTCGACGCCCAGGGGTGAGATGACGTCACTCCAAGGAGCGGTATGCCATCCGCAAGGGACGAAGATGGGGTCCAAGTTCCTCATACAGTCCATTCCATGGCTGGACTATTATATGTCGTATTGGCACCACACCCTCGTTGAGCCTGGTGCCCCAAATGCAGATATTAGGAGTCTACTAGACTTAGATACAACTACAGTTCAGGGGCCGAGCATGCTTAGTTGCATACGTAGGGGACTGGTAAGACGGCTATAGTTATCAGTTGACTCAATGTGACCTTGTAGGGATATATAGATTGAAGTGTACTCACCAGGGCTTATGGGGGCCCCAGGTGGGTTATTCTGTGCTGGCTTTACCTTTCGGCTTATGGGGGCCAGGTAAGGTTCTTGTTTGTATTAGTTACTGATGGATTAGAAAGCTAGAAGGTTTACTCTTTTTGAGTGTACAGTTTATGGGTAGGTTAGGGCCTTGTATCGACCATTATATCACTCCTAGGCTTGCAAATTGTTTCAGATTCCCCGTGGTTAGCTGTTGATGGCCTTGTGAGGCCCCTGTATGCTTTATATTACGTGTTGGCCGTGTGGGGCCTTGTTTAGCTGTTGGTTAGCAGCCTTGTCGGCCACAACTTAGTTTAGTGCTGGATTTACTTTACAATTATAACTAGACATCATGGTGGTCTTGTCGGCCCGCATAGGATTCCTTGCTATTACCTATATTTGGTTATCTGTTTTCTTTTATAGGTCGCTATAAGGCCCTATCGGCCAGGGATGTGTTTACATGTGAGATATAGCCCATTGTTTTCTTTACGTAAGGATTAAGCATGCAACAGAGTGCATAGGCTCAGCAGGGTCAGTTCAGATCCTAGTGGGGCACCAGGTACCAGTCATTCTTCCCAAGGTGGAGCCTGACAAACTTGGTGCCAGAGCAGGTCATATCCTAGGAAGTCTGCAAGCCGTGCTAAGTAGAGTCTTGTCTATTGATATGTTGTGCACCATATTCTATAGATAGGAGGCAGGGAGGCATGATAGGATGGTTACTCTTCTTTCACTTCTAGTTTTTCTATAGAGCTATATGATATACGGTTGAGTCTCTATGCTTACCATATTCTGCTTGTCTACAGAGAAATGTCGAACATACGACAAACATTGACTGGCAGGAAGTTGGACGTCGCAGTAGGAGAGTGCACTATTTGGGTGACCCAAAAAGAGTCAGCCTGATCTGAGGGCAATAAGGAGACTCCATCTCGGTCTCCCCAGCAGAATCCGCCCTATCAGGAGCCGTCCAGAGTGCCATATGTGTCGGTACCACCTCCAGCAGTTTCTATACCGACACCATCAGATTGGTAGGTTAGGAGTGTTGTTTTTATGATAGCTCAGATGATGGTTGCACAGCGTTAGCTAGTGGCCCCCGTAGTTGCAGAATCTTTGAGAGGACTTAGTAGTTCGAGGGTCCGAGAGTTTCTCGCACTGAGTCCCCCGCAGTTCATAGGGACGGATCGAGATGAGGACCCTCAGGACTTTTTGGACCAGCTACAGTAGATCTTTAGGGTAATGCATTCCACACCTGCAGAGTCAGTTGAGTTGGCGGTATTTCGATTATGGGACGTAGCAGTATTATGGTACAAGAGTTGGGAGAGGTCCCGAGGTAGAGATATCCCTCCTCTGATTGGGTCCAGCTTTTCAGAGGCCTTTCTGCACCACTATTTACCGCGATAAATCTAATAGGCCCGGGTAGATCAGTTTCTGCATCTGGAGCAGGGTTCGATGAGTGTTGGGGAGTATGCTATGAGATTTGACTCCCTTGCCCGATATGCACCAGCTTTTGTAGATACTATGCCAGCTAGGCACCGATTCATTATGGGGCTACTTCCCAAGTACGTAGAGATGTATTACAGCTACTCTACGAGAGGACATGGATATTTCCTGTGTTCAGGCATTTGCTCAGAATATTAAGGGAATCAGGCACTGGCAGCCGAAGATAGAGAGGGAAAATCAGGGCAACGCTGTAGGGCTAGACCTAGTGATGCACAGGCAGAGTTTCAGGGCAGACCCAGGCCATAGCTATCAAGCAGGCCACCCAGACCCCCACCTCCACAACAGCAGCAGGGGGGTTGACTAGGCCGTCGGGGGGAGTCAGGACCTAGTGAGAGTTCACGACCATCGGGTTTGTAGCAGCAGAGAGGGTCAGAGCAGAGTAGATTCACTGTGCCACTTTTCCCTATCTATATCAATTTCATCCTAGGGCATGCAAGTATAGTTCTTAGGTGTGTTATTCCTGTGGACCAGAGGGTCACCTAATGAGAGATTGTCCAGCCAAGGGCTAGAGTGATCGGGACCGACAGGACAGATCTTCAGTAGGGTGACGTGCCTCAGCATCTCCAGGCATAGGCCCTCATCTCCAGCCGGTAGAGGCTGAGGAAGTTTAGGGGCATCTAGCTCAGGCACCAACCCAGATCGCACTTATGTTTTACGTGGGTGACAGGAGTCAGAGTCATTGTCGGATGTGGTGACAGGTATGCTGTACATTTTCTCTCATTCTTTTTATGTTTTGATAGACCCGACTTCCACTTTGTCTTATGTAACGCCACTAGTAGCTCGGAGATTCGGTATCATGCCAGAATTGCTTCAGTGACCTTTTACAGTGTCTACACCCGTTGGTGATTCTATTATTGCTAAAAGGATCTACCGGGGTTGCACATTAGAGGTTGTTGGTCACCAAACTTTAGCAGATTTAGTGGAATTATAAATGATTGATTTTGATGCAATTATAGGTATGGATTGGCTAGCATCATGTTATTCCAATGTAAAATGTTGTACCAAGACCATCGGATTCCACTTTCCATGGGAGGTAGTAGGAGAGTGGAAAGGCAATGCAACTACGCCAAAAGGTAGGTTTGTATCCTATCTTCGGGCAAGGAAGTTGATAGAAAAGGGTTATATTTATCACATTGCGAGGGTTCAGGATGTCCAAGCAGAATCCCCGACTCTTCATTCTATTTCTGCAGTCAATGAATTTCTAGATGTATTTCCAGATAAACTCCCTGGCATCCCTCCAAAAAGGGAAACCAATTTTTCTATTGATTTGCTACCAGGCACTCAATCTATATCCATTTCTCCATATAGAATGGCTCCTGCAAAGCTTAGAGAACTAAAAGAGCAGTTGAGAGATCTGCTAGATAAGGGATTTATCAGGCCGAGTACTTCACAAAGTGGTGCGCCAGTTCTGTATGTGAGAAAGAAGAATGGCTCCCTACGCATGTGTATAGACTACCAATAGCTAAATAAAGTCACTATCAAGAACAAATACCCACTTCCCAAGATAGATGACTTGTTTGATCAGTTACAAGGGGCAAAGTATTTCTCTAAGATCGACTAAAGGTCTGGGTATTACCAGGTGCGGGTTCGGGAAAAAGATATCCCAAATATGGCCTTCAGGACTAGGTATGGCCATTTTGAATTCCTAGTCATGTCCTTCGGATTGACGAATGCTCCTACAGTGTTCATGGATTTAATGAACAACATCTTCAGGCCGTATCTAGACTTGTTGTGATAGTATTTATTGATGATATTCTGGTATATTCTCGTTTAGAAGTAGAACATAGAGGTCATTTGCGAACCGTGCTCTAGATTCTCTGGGATTGCCAGCTATATGTAAAATTTTCTAAATGTGAGTTTTGGCTAAATTGTGTAGCCTTTTTGGGCCATATTGTGTTAGAGGCTGGTATTCATGTAGATTCATAGAAGATAGAGGCAGTAAAGACATGACCTAGACCTACAACTCTGACTGAGGTATGTTGTTTCTTGGGGTTAGTTGGGTATTACAGGAGATTTGTAGAGGGGTTTTCTACTTTATCATCACCTTTAACCAAGTTAACTCAGAAAGCAGCTAAATTTCACTGGATTGAAGCATGTGAATAGAGTTTCCAGGATTTCAAAACCAGGTTAACATCAGCGCCAGTACTAGCGTTGCCAGAAGGATCAGAAGGTTATGTAGTGTATTGTGATGCTTTAGGTGTTGGGTTAGGGTATGTTCTGATGCAACACGGTAAGGTAATTGCTTATGCTTCGACGCAACTGAGAAAACATGAAAAGAACTACCCCACCCATGATCTAGAGCTAGCTGTAGTAGTTCATGCCCTGAAAATATGAAGGCACTATCTGTATGGTGTCCATGTAGATATTTTCACTGATCATAAGAGTCTCCAATATTTCTCCACTCAGAAAGAGTTGAATCTACGATAGTGTTGTTGGTTAGAATTGTCGAAAGACTACGACATCGACATTTGGTATCATCCAGGAAAGGCCAACGTTGTAGCAGATGCCCTTAGTCATAGATCTATAAGGAGTCTGGCATATTTAAAACCCAAACAGTAGGAAGTGGCCCAAGAATTACATCAATTAGCCAGCTTAGTAGTCCGAATAGTGGACTCGGGAGACAATGGAGCTATAATTCAGAATACAGCAGTATCGTCCCTGGTAGTGGAGGTAAAAGAATGGTAGTACGAAGATCTTCATTTAGCACAACTCAAAGATGAGGTATAGCAGGGGAAAATATCAGCTTGTAATGTAATTGAGGATGGGGTCTTGAGATGTAAAGGTCGTCTTTGTGTTGGCAGAACTTTGCCAGCAGCTCATGGTAGAGGTATATTATTCCCGTTACTCTCTTCACCCAAGTTAACAAAGATGTATCATGATATCAAAGAGATTTACTGGTGGCCTAGAATGAAAAAGATTGTAGCAGAGTTTGTAGCAAAATGCCCTAACTGCCAGCAGGTAAAGGCTGAATACCAAAAACTGGCGGATTGACACAGGAGATAGCAGTGCCTATGTGGGAGTGGGAAGCAATTAATATGGATTTTGTGACAGGTTTACCACATACCAAACACAGATTTGATTCTATCAGGGTGATAGTTGATAGGTTGATGAAGTCAGCCTATTTTCTGCCAGTCAGGACAACTTTCTCGGCCGAGGACTACATCGAGTTATACATCAGGGAAATAGTTAGACTACATGGTGTCCCAGTATCTATCATTTCTGACAGAGGAGCACAATTCACAGCTAGATTCTAGAAGTCATTTTGGAGAGGTCTGGGAACACAGGTTAATCTGAGTACAGCCTTCCCTCCTCAAACAGACGGGTAGGCGGAACGTACAACTCAGACGCTCGAGGATATGTTACGGGTGTGCATGTTAGACTTTGAGAGCAGTTGGGATGAACATTTACCCTTATTGAGCTCTCTTATAATAACAGTTATCATTCGGCAATCCAGATGACGCCTTATGAGGCCTTATATGGGCAAAAATGTAGGTCCCCAGTTTGTTGGTGTGAGGTTGGAGAATCAGGGTTAATTGGACTAGACATAATCCATCAGTCAGAGGAGAAAGTGAAACTTATCAGAGAACGCTTGCTGACAGCTCAAAGTCGCTAGAAATCTTTTGTTGATGTACGACGTAGGAACCTGGATTCAATGTAGATGACTCGGTATTTCTAAAAGTTTCTCCAATGAAGGGTGTGATGATGTTCTGTAAGAAGGCAAAGCTTAGCCCGAGGTTTATTGGACCGTATCAAATCCTTCGGAGTATAGGCTAGGCGGCACACGAGCTAGATTTGCCTTTAGAATTGGAATCCATTCACCCAGTCTTTCATGTGTTGATGTTACGGAAGTGCATTGGGGATCCATCCTGAGTTGTGCCAGTTGAGGATGTCCAAATTACTGAGGAGTTGACCTACGAAGAGGTTCTAATGGCCATATTAGACTGGTAGGTTCGTAGGTTGAGAACCAAAGATGTCGCTTCTGTTAAGGTACTGTGGAGAAACAAGAATAGAGAAGAGATGACCTGGGAAGCTGAAGATGACATGAGATCCAAATATCCTCAACTATTCATGGATTAGTAGAGACTATATGATTAAGGTAAGGTTGTTGATTCATTTGTTGTTTTATGGTTTATGTTACATATACTGTTCAGTTGACTACAAACTTGTTGTGAAAAAGTTGTTATAGTGTTATGTGAGATATCTATATTGGACTTTTATGCATTTCAGGGTTTTCAAATAGTCCATATTATAGGGGAGACTCTGCTGACATTTTTTTCCAGAATAATAGTTAAAAGAGTTAAACTCCTGTAGGTTGAAGTTGACATTCGAGAAAGAATGTTCCTAAAGGGGGGAGGATGTTACACCGCGTAAGTTTCCATCAGTTAAATCGGCATATCCGTATGTTAGTCAAGAGTTTTAGAGTGTGACGCATACGAGAAAGAGCCCGGGAAAAGAAGTACAAGCGTGAAATCAACGTCGCGAGGGAGAAGGCCGGAGCAGGATGCAACTGGGGTAGTGTTTCACGGACCCTCTCCCTCCGCATTGGGCGCCATGACACTCCAGTAAATTGATGTGTTGGGAGTTGTGAAATGGACCCCCCGTCCACCGCCCAAATATTATATAAGTTCATGTTTTCATTTGTTTTCATTTCATATATATATATACACATATATATATATATATATATCTTCGTCTAGAGAGAGAGAGGGATGAAATTCTCAAGTAATTCCCTTTCGAATATGCTGCCAAACGCCGACCCAAATTCAAATTAACTTCAGTTATTAGGTTATAAGTCTTAAGGGAGCATTACTACAGACTTAGTTTCTCGAAATTCGCTCGACAAATCTTAAATCCACCGAGTAGAAGTTGTCAGAATTGCTCCAAACTGATTTTTATACCATTACAGGCTTCAAGTAAGCATTTCTCCCTTCTGAACTCTCGAGAAATTATATGTTTTTGATCGTATTTCATTAAGTTGAAGTATAGTTATTATTAGTATTAAAAATTATCGTTTTTGCCGAATTTAGTACTAAAACTAGTCTCATTCTCCTAGTAATGCGATTACTATTGGGAAGATCTATTGAATACGGATTGGAACTCCCTAGTTAATCAGAAACCGGTGATCAAGGTATGTTAAGGAAAGTTCATTCGGAAAGTTAGTTTCTTTAGTATTGTAACTCAGTTTGATCCAAGTAAGAGAGCTAGAAGTATATCTATTGTGATTAGTTGTTGTTATTAGCTGAGACCAGTATTCTACCTTTAGTTTGGGATTGACTTTGCCATGTATAGCCTTCAATAACCAACCCCATGGTTACTAGCTGTGTCGATGCCCGCCAAGGGTGAGATGACATTGCTCCAAGGAGCGGTATGCCGTCTGTGAGGATGAAAATGGGGTCCAAGAGCCTCATACAGTCCATTCCTTGTCTGGACTATTATATGTCGTATCACCACCACACACTCGTTGAGCCTGATGCCCGCTGTGCAGATATTAGGAGTTCACTCGACTTAGACACAGCTACAGTTCAGGGTCGAGCGGGCTCAGTTGCTGACCTAGGGGACCGGTAGGATGTCTATAGTTGTTAGTTGACTCGATGTCACATTGTAGGGGTATATAGAATGAAGTGTACTTGTCAAGGCTTATGGGGGCCCCAGGTGGGTTATTCTATGCTGGTTGTACCTTCCGGCTTACGGGGGCCAGGTAAGGTTCTTGTTTGCATTAGTTACTGATAGATTAGAAAGCTAGAAGGTTTACTCTTTTTGTTTGTATAGTTTATGGATTGGTCGGGGCCCTTTCTCGACCATTATATTACTCCTAGAGACTTGCAAATTATTTTAGATTCCTTGTGGTTAGCTGTTGATGGATGTGTGTGGCCCATGTATGCTTTATCTTACACATTGGTCATGTGGGGCCTTGTTTAGCTGTTAGTTAGCGGCCTTGTCGGCCATTAGCTTATTTTAGTGCTAGATTTATTTTACAGTTATAACTAGACATCATATGGTCTTGTCGGCCCGCAATGGATTCCCTGCTATTACCTGTTTCTGGTTAGCTGTTTTCTTTTACAGGTGGCTACAAGGCCTTGTCGCTCGGGGTCTGTGTTTATAGCTGAGACATAGCCCCTTGTTTTCATGATTTAAGGATTAAGCATGCACTAGGAGTGTATAAGCTCGGCTAGGTCAGTTCAGATCCTAGTAGGGCACCAGGTGCCAGTCATGCCTCGCATAGTGGGGCGTGACACTCGAGCAAATCCTGACGTTGCACTCCATTAAGAAACATTAAAGTTGAAGAGAATACAATACAAGCATTAGTATTGGTTTAGACTCACTTTGTGCAAACCCTAGTTTGTTAATTTACCATGGTCCCCACAACCCTAGTTGTGGAGGTTTTAGCCCTAATGATTGTAGGAGAATGATACATAGTCATAGAAAAACACATAAGTTAGAGATTACAAATATAATTGGAAGAAAACCCACTTGGTTATTACAAAAATTAATGAAGAATAATTCAAGAACAATGGAAGAATCAAAGCAAGAAATCTCCCAAAAGTTTCTCTCAATAATCCTAAAAGTCAAAAACTTCTCCGGAGAATGTATTTTGTTCCTCTCTCACAAAAATAACCTAGAAAAGTATTTATACAAATAATTAGAAACTTTTCCTAAATTAACGAGAAAACTTACAAACTACCTTCAACTTCACCTATGGTCGTACCATCATTGTATAGGTCGTACCTTCACTCGTACATTCGATGACTCTTTTGATTTTGGCTAAGTGTTGAAAGCTGGTACTACTCGTACCATAAACCTATGAGTCGTACAATTGTGTTGTGATCTAAACCTGAAACTTTTGGCATCCTCTGATTATTTTCATGAGTGACTTGGTATGACTCGTACCTTCATCCTACGACTCGTGACTTCTGGTCGTACCTTGAGATCTACCATTCATTAATTCTTCTGAATTTCACCACAGCTCCTTGGTATGGGTCATAGGTAAATAACATGATTCATTATTTTTACCTGCACCAGGAGATAAGCATAATGCAATTTCCTCTAAACTTTATCATGACTGCCATGATATGGCTCCTACCAGGATGGTACAACTCGTACCAAAAGTCGTACTTTGGCTCTTGGACTCAACACATCTTCTGGACTTTTCCACCATTCTAAGTACAACTCATACCAGGATGGTATAGCTCATACTAAGGTCCATACATAGCCTTTTTTTCATTTTTTTAATGCTTTTGCACATTTCAACTCCAACACTTAATTTCCCTAAAAAAAATAAAAGTGCATCATATCCGTATAAACACGCCTAAGTCGATCTTTATTTCCTCAATTTTAAGCGTCGAAAGTTTTGTAAACCCAGAGCACATCAACACCCTCAAATTAAGAATTTTTCATGTCCTCAGGCAAACAACATAAAATTATAAAATGATGCTTAACTAGAAAGTAAACTGGAAGACTTATTGACAACATAATCAAAATATGCACAAAAATCACAATCAGCTTTGACCCCCTTTTATTAAAACCTACTCAGCTATGCACTCATGCGACTACAACTCATGATATACAGGTATCAAGATATGGCATCTAACTATCAGCAGAGAATTAAACTATCACTAGTGCTACTCACACAGACAATTGTCAAAAAATAATACAAACCAAGTACTCTCACAACAAATGAAGTCTCCAAGATATTTTGAAATATGAAACTTGGGACTAAGCAAGTAAGACTCTCTGTCTCACAATGAAGTTTCCAATACTGCACATCGGATACCATTGGCTTGACCTTATTTCTCTACTTTGATTTTTCGAACAGTTAGGCTAAGATCACTACAAGACATTATTCGGCTTGTAATGTAGGCTTTAGGCTGGGTATGGTAAATATGGAATTTAGTGCCTACACCCTCCTTGGCACTACATACATGGCTTCACTTTCACTTTATACCCCTTTTTTCACATTTTCTGCTTTTCCTCCCTTTTTCTCCGCTTAAATGCAATGTGTGAGTGTAGTGTATTTTTCTCATATTTTTTCATTTCTTTTTCTTTTTCTTTTGTTTTTTTCTTTTTGTTTCGGCTTTTTAAAATACATTTTACTTTCCACACCATACCCACTTTTTCTTTGGTTTTTTCATTTCTGTTCCACCTCCTCACAATCTATGTACCCCTACTATAGCCACCCTCAACTTAGTTATTTTTTCTAAGTTGAGGTTCACAATGTACAAGGAGATACAGGACCAAACAAGTTCATTATAAAGAATGGGAAAGGTGAATGAATAATCAAAGAATATTGGTCAATTTTATGCTCAAAATCAGGATCAAGGGATTCATTTTTATTTGGTTGGGTCATTTAAGCTAAAGAGGGCTAAACCTAAAACTGCCTATGATACTTTCCTAGAAAACTATCCTCTAACCTAAGTAACGACCAACTGGGCAAGTTCTAGATCCTCAATGCAGTATTGAACGGAGTATAAATCCTTACTCACTCATGGTACAGGTTTACATTATTTCTACCTATCCAGTCCATGCACAACTAAGCTATTATTACACATGCTAATAGACTAAATTCCATAAAAATATCCACAGAGATCATGCATTGTAGTCAACATACATAGGTACACAACTAAAAAATTTCAGACAGGGTCACTTTTTTCTTCAACATGTCAACACATGTGCATTTATTGGTGGTAAATTAGTCCTAGCAACTTCTTGCTAAACAAAATACAAAACAAAATCCTAAACATGCAGGTTCTACTAGATAGCATGTCCGAGGAAAAAAAACACGGCAATAAAAATCCTCGGACAAAAGTCAAAATCCCCAAAAAATATAAGTATACCCCCCTTTTTAAAAGCATCATTTGTCCCTAAAGCATCAACTATAAGAAAAAAGAAAGGGACATACATGTGGCACTCTAAGCACACCTGTCATCCTGCGAAGGTGGTACCTCTGCTGCAATAGTGGCACTAGCGGTGGCCGGCACACTCAATAATAGGACATCAGGGGTAGAGGTCACCCTCTCAACTGAACTAGTCACCTCGGCGACCTCATCAATAACTTGTTCTTAATATGGCTCCTCCAAAGGGTTCTTGCCACTCGCAAGCTCTCCAAGGACAGAGGCAGAGCTCCCACTCCCCTAGCTCTCTCCCACAACTCTAACATGTGCTCATCATGAGTCTGCAGGCTTTCCACTGTTTCCCACTTGCGCTCCTTCTTCTCCGTCCTCTTTCTCTTCTTCCTTGAGGACACGTCTTCAACCTCCTCCAAGACCTTCTTTTTCCATTTTCCTCCATGATCGCTGTTGGATCCTTGTATGCCTCCAAATCTAGCTCCTCGTCGAGCTCAGCATCTAACTCCGGAATGGTGGGGGACGATAATATTGCCGGTTGTCTGGATGACAACTCTAATACCTAGCTCCACAAAGCCCCCAACTCCTCTCTAAGGTTTCCCATGTCAGTCTTCTCGGCCAAGAACTCTTTGAAGCAGCGTTCAAAACTATCTAATTGGCTGTGGAACAATCTCACAACCTCATCAATCTAGGCCTTCACCAAGGTTTGACATTTTCATTCTTTGAGTTGACCTTCTTCTTGATCATTGCCAACCTCTTGGTTATTTCTCTAAGGAACTCCTACGGACCAATATGTAAACAACTGGAGTCTGGCGTGGTATCCAATAGCGGTGTGGGGGAATTACTAGGAGCTGCATCTGTGGGGCCAACCTCTGTAGCCAACATCTCTCCCTACTCCACTGAAGTGGGGGCATCAACATGCTCACCCCTAGATGCCCAGCATAGTGAGACTACAGTAGAAAGTCTAACCCGACTAACCGTGTTTATTTCATCCTGTATAAGGCATATTTCAACAGTATTCTGGCCTCCAATAAAGCAATCTACCTCCGCTTTCACCTTCAGGCCTACCTCCATTCACAACCTGTACAAAAGACTCGGGAATGGGATGGTAGTGATAAATCTCATAGCTCTGTCTCAGATCTCCTTTGCTATGACCCTTAGAATATTGATGGCATATCTCGACATGATATATGCCACCAAAGCTGCTTTGTATGTGTTGTGGCTATTTTCATTGAACGTCGGTTCCAACCTGTGGCAGACTAGTGTCCACTAGACCTTCTCTATGAAGTTTGGTGAGGCTTTGGTGACCTACTTTCCACAAGCCACCCAATCAACATCTTCTTGTCCTCGGCTAGAACCCCAGCTCATAGCCCAACCGCTTTACCATTTTCAGGGCATCTACTCCACAGCCGAACTCAGCTGTCATATTTGGACCTCTGAACTGAGGTCCATATAACATTTGTCCAATGGTTTGCTCAGATATGTCAACCACTTTTTCCCGAACCATCACACTCTCAAGCTTGGGTTGTTCTTTCAGTTTTTACCCACCTTTTACTTTCTTCTCCATTGTAGCTAAGTAATTGGCGTAGAACCCAAAGAGCATCTCAGCACTATATTTCTCCAGAGATCTAGCCATCCAGTCAAATGCATAGAAGCTAAAATTCCACTTCATTTCATCAACCTCATTCACGAAACTAGTTAGGGTCCGTGGTTCTTCTTGTATACTTTTCCTTGGATGATTCTTTGAGGTGAGAGAGAGACCCTGCTCTTAAATCTCTCGAGCACCAAGTAGTCTCCACCCAATAGTGTGGTTCTCCCATTGCGGAGTTTAGTCAGCTTCCTCCTCATTGGCCTCCCCCTTAATTTCGGTCTCATTGTCACCATCTCTGGATTGGGTTTCTTTGGACCTTTCTTCCTTATTAGAAACACTCTCGGACTCTTGGGGCTGCTCCCCTGCTCCCTCTTCAAACTGGGAAGCAGAGGATGTAGCTTCAGCCTAAATCTTTGTCTGGGCCCTAGTGGTTCGTGGCTCATCAGTGTCAACGCTCTGAACTTGGTACTCTTCCAATGAAACACTAAGGGTTTTTCCAGCTTTATTCGAGTCGTAGGGCTTATCTCTCAATGCCCTCTGAGAAGCTTTTTCAGCTCTATCCCACTTGTCTTGACGCTTCTTCTTTGATATCCTTTTGAACGTTATTATACTTGTGGATAAAAAGGTTAGTATGTATGATCTGAGAAAAAGAAAGAAATAAAAATGTCATCTAAAATTTTCCATGAGTCTATAATACGGATCATACCTAGGTGGTACGATTCGTACTATGTCTCGTAACATTTACTGCTTCTTGTATGATTCCTTGTTATGACTCATAATAGGTTGGTAAGGTTTGTACTAGAAGTTGTATGAGGATTTTCCTATAATCTGATGTTCTATATTTTTGTATGAATTAAGTTATGGATCATGATAGATTTGAGGAGTTGTAAAAAGGGCCGTATTGTTACTTTTGAACTTTTACCCTTCAAAATTCATGTTACAATCACAAGGTATGACTTGTAGTAGGATACCACGAATCATACTAGGTCCCATTCAAGGATTTTCACTTTTAGTGACTTGGGACAGTCAGAGCAAGCCGTCGCACGAGTGGTAGTACAAGACCATGAGTCGTAGGATGGCCTATTAAGCCTGTCCATACCTTATTTTGGTTCAGTTTTTCAGGTAAACATGTTCATAGATAGGTACCAAGAAATTCCCATCCTAGATATGCAATTTTGATTATTTTTTCCTATATAGTCAACCCCGAACATGCTTCACATCCCATAACATATTATCATCAATCAAATTTTATTGTTTAAGCACTTTGAATTCCTAGCAATCCAATACTTTCACACAACAAGCCACTGATCACCTTCCTCTTCCCCATTTTCATGAGTTTGAGGAGCTATAGTGTTCTTTAAGTTTACACATAGCAAGATTTTCAAATTTAATACATTTACTTAATTTTGTCAAGTTCTTGATCGACTTTAGCTTTCTTCTATTTTGTGGTACGAATTCAAAGTGCTCTTGCAGATTCACTTTCAAGCTTAAATGGATTTAAGCTTGAGTTATGAGTGTGGGGATGGTGGGTGACAATCATGGGTTGAAGTTTATGTTTGCGTGGGAGTGGTGGTCTGAATGAATTTGATTTAAGAAGGTTAGGGAAGATTTTTTACAAATTTTGGTCAAGTCGGGTCAATTTCATCAATATAGCCCATCATGACTTGTACCATGAGTCATAGATTTGCCTACGACTCATCCCTTGGACTTGTAGTAGAAGACTAGGGACTTACCTAGGGGCCTACGAGTACATGATATGAATTATACCATGAAGGTACAAATCATACTATGTCTCATAGGTCATTACTTTGTGCACTTCCACACTTAGCATGGTTCACCATCACAGTGGGTACTACGACTAGTACAATGTTGATATGATTCATAATGACCAGCCATAACATGAACTCATGTTTTCTCTTTTTACCATGGATGGTACTAATGAGCTGTACAATCCTCTTATATGTCGTACTGAGGCTCGTAGTACTAGTCTGTTCGATAATGTTTCACCCACCAATTTTGTTTCACCTGCACACTGAACACACATAAGTTAAGCTACTTGGATGGCCTCCCAAGAAGCACTTAATTTAACATCGCGGCACGACGCAAATCCCCTGACTACTCAGAATTCATCAAGAGACTCTAAAAATCATCTTCGAGTATTGATATAACACTGAAATCATTGGGTTTCTTCATTGACCAGCAAACAATAAAGGTGACCTCCTCCTCATGCATCCTGAACTTCAGCTGGCTAGCCTCAACACCTACCAAAGCTCTCCTAGTGGCAAGGAATGGTTGCCCCATAATAATGGGGACCTCAAAATCAACCTTGCAATCCAAGATCATGAAGTCCATTAGGAAGATAATCGATCCACCTTAACTAACACATCAACTAGAATCCCCACTAACTTTTTAACTATGGGATTAGCCTTTAATATCCGCATTGTCAACAGTGTAGAGGCTCCCAAGCCCAACTGCTTGAACGCAACCAATGACATCAAGTTGATGCAAAGACTTGAACCTCGTTCCTACATGACCTGATCAATTCTAAATCACATAGTGCCTTTGCAAACTCAAATTCACCAATCATACTAGGAACGGTGAAAGCACCTAGGTCCTCCTTCCTTTGGGCAAGGACCCATGAAGCTATTGCACTACAATGATGCAAATTATCACCGGCTCATATCTCATGAACCTCTTCCTAGTCACAAGGTCCTTCATAAATTTGGTATATCCGGGCATCTGCTCTAATGCCTTGACCAATAGTATGTTCACGGCAATTGTTTTACAATAGAGAGAAATTTCTGAAACTTACCATCTTTATCCTTCTTCTACATCCTCTGCGAGAATTGTGGCGGTTTCCCTTTATCAACTCCAGACCCCTTTTCACCAACTGGAGTCTCAATCAACTCAGCCTCACCTTTAAACTCTGGGTCAACAACCTCATCATCCTCATTAAGCTCGATCTCCTTCTATCTTTCCATTTTAACTACCATTGGCAGGGGAGGGTCAACAATAGTCTTTCCACTCCTAGTCATCACCACCATACAACGACTATTATTCATTGGATTTTGGATGGTGTTTCTAGGAAGTATCCCCTTTTGCCTCCGGTTTAGGGATGCGTATATCTGACCAAGTTGCTACTCAATCTGCTTTATTGCTATAGCGTGGGATTCAACCTGCTGGCCCATGCTAGATATGTCACCCCTTGTATCCTTCAGCTACTCATTAGTTGAATTGGCCCTTTTTAGCATCTCATCCATCATACTCTCTAACTTTGACGGTCCAACATCACCCTCACGAGCCCTGGGAGGAACATAAACACTAGCGCGGTCATTGTGGTAGCCATCATTCTTTCTCCTTTCACCTTCCGGCTCACGACCTCTGCTCCTATCCCTGTATCCGTTCCTATTGTTGTTGTCTCGATATTGGGTCTGACCTTGATTTTCACATCCTTGGCACCAAGTGTCCTCTACGGACTAGTAGGCGTTGGTTCGAAATCCCGCCACCTGATACTCCAAGAATTTTGCCTCCTCCTCAAAATCAGTCTACTCAAACCCCTACTCCTGACCCTAAGCTCTAACTACATTCACCTTCTGAGCTCCAAAGCTCATAATGTTTTTCATAAGAAAGTCCAAAGATGTCCTCATATGAGCTAGCTCTTGTTCATGCTCCTCCTTTTTTGTGCTGCTCCGTAGTCATACCAATAGCATACAAACTTGCAGTTGTCTCTGCTTCCCTGGTGTGCCAGGCCCTGTTAGTCTTGGTCACTCGGTCAAGTATAACATTTGCTTTCTCCCATGATTGACTCATTAATGGTCCTCCTGCCACTGTATCTGCTACAACCTTGGAGTTGTTCAAAGGCCCATAAAAAAATTCAACAAGCTGTCATTGGGAATTTTATGGTTTGGGCACTTAGTCAGCTTCTTCTTAAATCTCAGCCAAGTCTCACGTAGTGCCTCATTCTTCAATTGCTGAAAATTATAGATCTCATCTTTTAGCTGCAGCATCCTTGAGGGTGGAAAGAACCTTTCTAGGAAGGCTTGCTTAAGCTACCTCTAGTTTGTAATGGAGTCTTTGGGCAACTCTAATAGTCATAATATGTCATCTCCAGATAGATAGAATTGGAAGAGTCTCAACCTTATGGCATCTTGTCTTACATTGGGTAACTTGTAAAGTGCAGGTCAGCATCGTCAGCTGCATGACCATTAAACACCCCCTTCATATTAAGCAACTGGATCATGGTGCTAGTGATATCAAAGTTTGCTCCAGCAGTCAAAGGTGGAGGTACAATAACTTTGGTTTACCTGGCCTCATCAACATCCAGATCATCATCATCATAGAACTAAAGAGCATATCATTGGCCTCTATTTCCCTTTCTATGGTGGCCAGCATTGACTACCTCATCAAAAGCATCGTCGGCTTCCTAAAATGCAGCTTGCCGAGCTAATTCATCTTGACGAGCTTCTTCAGCCATATGGTCCTCTCTCTACTCATCTTTTTCCATCTTACGCGGTGTTTTCTCTAACTCAAGATCCAATGGAGTCAGGGGGTTTCCGCTTCATCGAGTACTTGGCATCCACCAATTGAAAACCTCATGGTGTCAAACACAAAATAAAATGTAAATGAGGAAAATAACGACTAAATTTCAAGCACAAGCAATTACTCTAATCCTAAGAGATATTCCTCGGCAACGGTGCCACTTTTGATAATACTCAAATCACACTCCTGTAACGATATGATGCAGATGTTGTCAATAAGGAACCAAACTAGGTTGGGGTCGATCCCACCGGGAATATGACCAAGATATAATAACACTAGTATTTAAGCTTTTAAGTCTGTTATCTCCTAAAGGAGGGTTTTGTAAAAGAAATTACGTAATAATGTTATCAAGTTCCAAATAAACTATCCTGTGACCGCAGCTCAAGTCATACAATGGACCATAAACTTCACGGCTTTGTTGTAATTCTCTTTTCCTAATCTCTACTTCTCTAAATTCAAGCAAGTAAATAATTCAGGCAAGTCCTAATGTTGTGCTCCATTATGAAACATTAAAGAGGAAGAGAATACAATACAAGCATTAGCATTGGTTTAGAATCACTTTGTGTAAACCCTAGTTTGGTAATTCACCATGGTTTTAAAAACCCTAGTTGTGGAGCCTCTCATGATTGCATGAATTATACGCATTCATAGACAAACACATAATTTTGAGCTTACACAGATGATTGAAAGAAAACCCACTTGGTTATTGAAAAAATTAATGAAGAACAATTCAAGAACAATGGAAGAATCAAAGCAAGAAATGTCTCAAAATTTTCTCTCAATAATCCAAATAGTTAAAATCTTCTCCCAAGAATCATATTCTGTTCCTCTCTCACAAAAATAACCTAGTAAAGTATTTATACAAATAATTAAAAACTTTTCCTAAATTAATAGGGAAACTTCTAAACTGTCGCCGACTTCACCTATGATTCGTACCATGATTGTTTGAGTCGTATCTTCACTCGTACATTGGCTGGCTCTTCTAATTTTGGCTAAGTGTTGAAAGTTGGTACAATTCGTACCATAAACCTATGAGTCGTGCAATCTGTTCATCGTCTGAACCTGAAACTTTTGGCATCCTCTAATTATTTGGACGAGTGACTTGGTACAACTTGTACCTTCATACTACGACTCGTGACTTTTGTTCATACCTTGAGATCTCCCATTCTTCACTTCTTCTGAAGTTCACCACTTCTCCTTGGTATAGATTGTAGGTAAATAACATGATTCATGGTTGCTACCTGCACCAGGAGACAAATTTAGTACAATTTCCTCTGAACTTTATCACGACAGCGTTGGTATGGCTCATATCAGGATGGTATGGCTCATACCACGAGTACTACTTTGACTTTTTTAGCTATAACCTCTTATGGACTTTTTCATGATTCTCAGTACAGCTCGTACCAGGATGGTACAACTCGTATTGAGGGATGTATTTAGCCCCTTCTTTTGAATATTTTCATTGTGTTTGTATATTTTGTCTCCAACACCTAATTTCCCTGAAAACAAACTAAAAGTGCATAATATCTGTATAAAAACACCTAAGTCCATACTTATTTCTTCAGTTTTAAGCATCGAGATTTTCCTTTTCTTAAAACATAAAAAAAAAATACATCCCCTAAGTATTATAAACCTATAGCGCATCAATTAGCTCTACAATGTAACCAGGACCATTTTTGCTCTCGAACTTCTTTCAAGTAAGATTTCACTATAATATCAATAACATCTAATTCTTTCATAAGAATGTTAAACCTTAAACAACTAGTAAAAATTGTCGTGCTTCATACGATCATAAAAATAGATAAATTTGAATTTTTGAAAGATCACTGTATATTTTAAATTTTCTAAACTAAATAATTGTGATATATTACTTATTTTAGTTATCTATAAAAATTTTCATATAATTAGTTTCACTAGAAAAGTATTTTGAATGAAAAATATGATATTACGACTACAACGATATTATACATAATAAGTTTACATATACAATTATTCGGTAAGACCAATTTTTTTTCGTAAAAGTAATAATTATTTAAAATAAATACATATATGACTTAACTTTTTCTTGATTATAATCCTAAAATTATGAATATTTTTTGTTTAATAAATTAATTAATTTTTAAGTCACCACATAAATATCTATATCCACCATGTGTTATTATACTACTACATTGAAGCATCATTAATAATTACAACAAAATTATTGTGTTTCTTCTCCATTAATAAAAGGAAGAAAAAGTAAATTTTACTCATTTTAATTAATTTTTATATATGCGTGATCTATTTCATATATTATATGAGTATATAAAAACAATCCATTGTTACACCCCATAAGTTTTCATTGTTTAACCAATATGGGCGTGTGCATGTCGAGAGTTCTTTGAGTGCGGCACATGTGGGAGAAGGGTCAAAGGTGGAACGTGGGACCGCGTTATCGAGCGAACGGGTGGAAAGAGCCGGAGGCAGGCTCAATGGGCATCGCACCGCACACCCCTCTCCAATACAGGGAGCGGCGCGTCGTGCCTCTGCTCCTCCGCAATGGGAGGTGCACCACAGACCCCCTGCACCGCCTCCCCTATATATATTTAAGTTGTGTGTATTGTTCCATTTAAAACATTTCCAAAATAGAGAGCTACGGCCTGGGCGATTTTCCCTTTAGGTTATGAAAGAAGTGAAGGCAAGTTATGCTATCAAATCATGTCTAATTATAAATTCTTCTTGGATAATGAATCCCGGGCCTATGAAGAACATATATACGGAGTTTAATCTTTGAAATTGGCTCAGTTTGATAGATATTTAGTGAGTAGAAGTCGTATAAATCATCTCTATCTAAGACTAGTCGTCTACAAGTGATAGTAAGTACTTCTACCATTCTAATCTATAGGAATTCATAAGATTTTTGCCGAATTGAACTCATTGTGACTTGTTGCCATTGTGTTTTGTGTGATGATGTTTCTGGCCTACTTCTCAAAATAGAATAGCCCTACCTTTATGTACAAGCTAAGATACGAAGGGATTATGAGTACATAGTCAAAGTAGGATTGGAAGAGCGGAGTTCGACAATTGAGGAATGTTAAGTCTAACCTCTTTAGTAAGCTATATTCATCATATAGTTGATACGACTTTTGCTCTTGTAGAAGTTTGTGTTTATTTATGTTGTGGTTAGCTGGTACGACATGAATTGATGTTGTAGTGTATTATCCCTTGTCGGGATTGAATATATTCATCTTTGCCTCCCGCTAGAAGCACCATATTGATTACTTTTTTATTTTATTATCATCTAGAGGGGTTAGTGAGGTTTTCTCCCGTACCGAGGCCATAGAGGTTATGGTTAGCTATTGAACATACTTTGTTAAATTGGGAAGCACAGGGCGCAGCTTGGTAATATAACTTTCTGTTTTGATGCCTATATATATATTAAAGCTCGCCTACAGGCCGTTGGCATACCTTGTGCCTACAGGGCTAGAATCTTGGTAATATAGTCTTACCTTCAAGTTAGTGGCACCGAGATTGCATAATGAACTGGGTGGTAGGTTTTTAGATCAACTACTTATTACCAGTGACTGTATAAGCTTCATACGACTTACAACTTATCATATAGGTCAATCCGGAAACCACCCTAGTTGTCAGTAATCTGATAGACTATGTGATATCCTAAATAGTGATCTTATCAGTTGTCAAATATGGGGCCAACGCCCTTGGGTATTCATGTAGAGGCCCACGTACATGTTTCCTAGAAGGGCTAAGATGAAGTACACCTGTGTATAGGGGTACAGGTTGCTCATAAAGCCTATATGACATCTGGAAGAACTAGATTGAGGCTTGGAGAGCCATATTAAAGTCTATTCACTTATGGACTTCACTTATGTCGTAGTGGCATCGCTGACCTTCAGTAGAGTCTTTTGTGCTCGGGGTACAGTTGCAAGAGATCGGAAGGCTTAGATACAGTTACAGGAGCCAAGAAGGCTTAGACATAATCACAGGAGCCCAGAAGGCTCAGATATAATCTCAAAAGATGAGTATGTTAGTTACAGCTTGCCTGCAGGGCTACAGTGGTACAGATAGAAGTATATAGATTGAGTTGTACTTACCAATGCTTATGGGTGCCCAGGTAGGTGATTTTGTGTTTTTTGTACCTTCCAAGCTTATGGGGGCCAGGTTAGGTTCTTGTTTGAATATTACCTATTAGTTACAGTTCATGTTTGTGAGATCGTATAGGCTAACTTCTGATCCTGATTGCTGATTAGTTTTAGTTCCTCTATCAGCTTCTATTATTGTCTTGCATATTCGGTACATATTGTACTGATTACGACACATGGGGCACTGCATACTTGCCTGCACGTTCAGATAGACAGTTTTTGAGACCTCAATTGTAGCCATTCAGATTTAGCAGATTGGCCAGCTCCTTTCCTCCGGAGTTGGCATACAATTAGAGGTTTTCCTGTCTTTTGATATGTAGTTTTGGGTAGTCTAGGGTCCCTGTCCTAACCAATATCTTACTCTTTAGAGGCTTGCGGACTACAAGTTGTTAGACATGTGTTGTTGGCCATGTAGGGCCTGATTCTATTATCAGTTGGTAGCCATGTTGGCTTGTATGTATATATATATATATATATGTGTGTGTGTCTATCTACCTTTGGATCTGATTTAGACTACATGGTGGTCTTGTCAGCCCTTATAGGATAATGTTATTGTTGCAATTGTTGGGTTAGCCGATTTTGTGCAGGTGTATGTTGCGGCCTTGTCGGCCTAAGGCTATGTTTTGAGCTAAGATATAGCTGATTGTTTTCTTGAATATGTGTTGCTAGCATGCAATAGAAGTGTATATGTCTAGCTAGGTTAGCTCGGGGTCTATTGTGGCATTAGATGCTAGTTACGCCTCCTATGGTGGGGTGTGAAAAATTTGGTATCAGAGCAATGTCATATACTAGGGAATTTGCAAGCTATGTCTAGTAGAGTCTTATTTATAAATGTTTTGTGCACAACAATTTATAAGCAGGAAGCTACAAGGCATAATAGTATGGTTACCCCTCTTTCTTTTTAAATTCTTGCTATAGAATAGAGTTGTATAGGGCTGAGTCCCTAAGCTTATATTGTTATGTCTGTCTACAGAGATATCTAATACAAGACAGACTACAACCAGCCGAGAGTTGGATACAGTAGCAGGACAGGGTACCAGTAGGGTGCCACTGTTGGAGATAGCCCAACCTGAGGGTGAAAGGGAGACATCTTCTCGATCTCCCCCGAATTCCCCACGACACCAGGAACATCCTAGGGCAACAGATGTGCCAATATGATAACACTTAAACTCACACTTCTTTGCAAAGCATGAAGCGAACGTTGTCAATAAAGAACCTAACAAAGAGGTTGGGGTCGAACCCACATGGAATAAGGTAAGAACTAGAGTAATACCTGTACTTAAACTTGTTGGTAAGTTATCTCCAAATTGGGGGGTTTAAAGAAATACAATAATATAACAAGATCGCAATTGTGGTTACTATCTAGATTTGCAAATAACTAGGGTAAGTATTCCCCATGGGTTCATAACTACTTCGGGTATACATGCGTTATCAATCCCAATGCTTACTTGTAGAACTGATAACTAGTGTTCATCCAAACAACTAGTTCGTCCCTATTGAATGACTATACTCAATCACTGGGTCAGGTCTCATTAGAGATTTCAAACTAACCATTATCAATATGATTCAAATTAAATTTCCTGCAGCCGCAACTCAAGTCACACAATGATCATAAGAATCAAGGACTTTATTGTAATTCTCTTTTCCTAATCTCTACTTCTCTAGTTTCAAGCAAGTAAAGAATTCGAGTAAGTCCTAATGTCGTGCACCATTAAGAAACGTTTAAAGATGAAGAGATTACAATACAAGCATTTAACATTGATTTTGAATCACTTTGTGTAACCCTATTTCGTTAATTCACCATGGTTCATACAATCATAGTTGTGGAGGTTTAGCCTCTTGTGATTGTAAGATTGTAATTAGTATTCGTAGACAAACATATGATTAAACACTTACAACAATAATTAGAAGAAAACCTGCTTTGACTATTAATGAAAAAAATCAAGAACAACTGAGAAAACCAAGTGTTGATCTCAAGAATTGCTCTCCAAAACATGATAACAATTCACAAAAAATTAACTAAAAATCTTCTCTAAATGTAATAACACGTCTTGTGATCTATTCCCATACTAAAACAACATAACATCAGAATCCTTTTCCTCAGCTAATAGGGAAATTTCCATATCTCGTACCTTGCTCCTACGACTCGTAATTGCTTGTTGCATCTGGAGTTCTTCCAAGTATTTAAGTATCACTGAAGCTCCCCATGGATCCTGGTACAGGTCGTATGTAGATGTTATGATCCGTGGGTTCCACTCGTACCAAGAGACTGCTTGTGCAAATTTTCTTTGAAATTTTCCACGACTCTAGTTATTGCTCGTACTAAGAGTCGTATTTTGCCTTCGCATTGTTTCAGCCCTCTGAGTTTTTCCATGAGTCTATGTATGTCTTGTACAATCTAGGTATGACTTGTACTGAGATCGATACTTGATTGATTTTTTGCACTTTTATGCATCTTTTCCATATTTTTGCTCCAACACTTATTTTCCCTTGAAACAAAGTAAAAGTACATCATATCCGTATAAACATACCTAAGTCCATGCTATTTTCTCATTTCTAAGTGTCAAAAGTGCTATAAACTCATAGCACATCACAACACCACCTCCAGTTCTTCCTACACCCTCAGAGTAGGATATTAGAAGTGCAGTACACATGTTGGCTTAGATGATGGCTTCTCAGTGCTAGCCAACAGTACCAGTTATTGCCAAGCCTACTGAGGGGATCGGAAGTTTGAGGGTTCGTGAGTTTCTAGCTTTGAGTCCTCCACAGTTTACAGGGACAAACCACAAGAGGACCTTCTAAACTTCATAGATTAGTTATAAAGGATATGAAGAGTCCTGCATGCTTCATCCACTAAGTCAGTTGAGCTAGCAGTGTTTCGACTATGAGATATAGAAGTTCTAGGGTATGAGAATTGGGAAAGGTCTAGAGGCAGAGATGCACCTTCACCCACATGCCCCAACTTCTCTTAAGTCGTCATAGACCATTACTTGCCTACAGAGATTCGGCATGCTAGCATAGAGCAGTTCTTACACCTGGAGTAGGGCATGATGAGCATCCGAGAGTACGTATTGAGGTTTGATTCATTGGCCAGATATGCTCCAACATTTTTTGATACTATGCTAGCTAGGGTACATCAGTTTATAGTAGTGCTTGCACCAGAGTATGTGGAGTCCTATATCACATCTACATTGTGAAAGGATATGGATATCTCGTGAATTAAGGCCATTACTCAGAATACAGAGGAAATCATACAGTGTCAATATGGGGCTAAAAGGACAGATCAGGAATAAGAGGGCTAGACTTGCTGATTTTTAAGGCAGAGTTTTAGGGTAGGCCCAGGCCTCGCATGTCAGGTAGGCCACCTAGGCCCTCACCTCAGCAGCAACAGGGCAACAGATCATATTGTCGTGGAAAGTCAGGTCCCCACGAGAGTTTGCGAGCATCAAACTTACAATAGGAGAAAGGCCCAAAACAAATTAGGCCAACTGCACCATGTTGTAGTACTTATAGTAAGCAATATTTTGTGAGATGCAAATATGGCTCAACTGCAAGTTATTCTTGTGGGCAGGAGGGTCACATGATGAGAGATTGTTCGACAAGTGATTAGAGTGACAGGGACAAGTAGAGTAGGTCCTCAGCAGGGTCACATGCTCCAGTACCTTCCGCAGGGCGTAGGCCCTCGACTTTAGTAGGTAGAGGTAGAGGTAAATCAGGGCCATCTAGTTCTAGTAGTGGTTTGGATCGTACTTATGCATTAGCAAGGCGATAGGATTCTGAGTCTTCGCCATAACTTGTGACAGGTACATTAAATGTTTTCTCCCACTTGATTTATAGTTTGATAGATCCAGGATCTACCTTGTCTTATGTTACTCTGGTAGTGTCGTGATAGTTTGCTATAGTATCAAAGTCACTCTAAAGACCATTTTCTGTATCTACACCTATTGGAGAATCTATTGTCACCAAGATAAATTATCTAAGTTGTAGGATGGAGATTGTTGTCTGCCAAACCTCTATACACTTAGTAGAGCTAGATATGACTAATTTTGATTTAATTATGGGCATGGATTGGCTAGTTCCATGTTACGCCAATGTTGAGTGCTGGACAAAGACTTGTCTGATTCCACTTCCCAAGGGAGATAGCGTGGGAATGGAAGGCAATGCAGCTACGCAGAAAGGTAAGTTCATATCTTATCTTCAGGCAAGGAAGTTGATTTTGAAGGGCTGTATTTATCATGTTGTTAGAGTTTGGGATGTGCAGGAAAAATCCATGACTCTTCCATCTATTTTGGTGGTTAGTGAGTTTCCAAATGTATTTCCAGATGAGCTTTCTGGTATTCCTCTAGAATGAGAAATTGACTTTTCCATTGATACACCACCAAATACACAGCCCATATCTCTTCCTCCTTACAAAATGGATCCTGCCGATCTGAAGGAGTTGAAGGAGATGCTAAGGGACTTGCAAGGTAAAGGCTTCATTAGGCCTAGTGCTTCACCTTGAGGTGCACCAGTATCATTCGTGAGAAAGAAATATGGCTCACTATAAATGTGTATAGATTATCAGTAGCCAAATAAAGTTACTATTAAGAACAGATATCCTATTCTGAGAATAGATAATTTGTTTGATCAGTTGTAGGGGGAGAAATTCTTCTCAAAGATTAACTTAAGCTCAAGGTACCATTAGGTACGAGTTAGAGAAAAAGATATTCGGATGATAGCCTTCAAAACCACTTATTGCCATTTTGAGTTTCTGGTTAAGTCCTTCGAATTGATGAAATACCCAACAACGTTTATGGACCTGATGAACAGCATATTTAGGCCATTTTTGGAGTTTTTGATTGTATTTATCTGCGATATTCTGGTATGTTCACGTCCAGAAGTGGAGAACAGAGATCGTTAGCAAAGAGTTCTCCAGGTTCCTCAAAGATCGCGAGTTATACGAAAAGCTTTCTAACGTGAGCTCTAGTTAAACTTTGTAGCCTTCTCGGGCCATATTGTGTCAGACATAGGTATTCAGGTCAACTCGTACAAGATTGAGGCTGAAAAGACTTGGCCTAGACCTACGACTCCAACATAAATTCAGAGCATTTTGGGGTTAGTTAGGTATTAAAGAAGATTTGTGGAAGGATTCTATGCCCTATCAGCACCGTTGACGAAGCTGACTCAGAAAGAAGCTAAGTTCCAGTGGACTGAGGCTTGTGAGCAAAATTTCTAGGGGTTGAAAGACAGAATAATATCTACACCAGTATTATCTTTTCTAGAGGTTTTTGAGAGTTACACTGTATATTCTGATGCTTCAGGCATTGGGTTAGGCTGTGTTCTGATGTAGCATGGCATGTGATTGCCTATGCTTCGAGGAAGCTAAGGAAGCACGAGGAGAACTACCCTACCCATTATTTAGAATTAGCTGCAGTTGTTCATTCTATGAAGATTTGGAGGCATTACTTATATGTTCATCTAGACATCTTTACTGATCACTAGAGCCTCCAGTATATTTTTAAACAGAAAGAGTTGAACTTACGACAACATTGTTGGCTTGAGTTGCTAAAGGACTACGATGTAGATATCTTGTATCATCCAAGGAAGGATAACATTGTAGACGATGCCCTTAGTCACAAATTCACGGGCAGCCTATCATATTTGAGGCCATAAAAGAGAGAATTGGCTTGAGAACTAAACTAATGGGCCAGTTTAGGAGTTCGATTGATGGACTCAGATGATAGCAGGGTTGTGATTCAGATACTACGTTGTCTTCTCTAGTTGTAGAGGTGAAAGAGCGACCGTACGAAGACCCTATCCTAGTACAGCTCAGAGTCAAGGCTTTACAGGAGGATTCGTTGGCCTTTGAGATAACCTAGGACAGAGTCTTGAGATTCAGAGGTCGACTCTACATTCTAGACGTGGCAGGGCACAGCTAGCAGATTATGGTAGAGGTACATTATTCTCGTTATTCTCTTCACCCGGGTTCAACGAAAATGTACCAAGATATAAAAGAGATCTAATGGTGGCATGGGATGAAGAAAGATATTGTTGAGTTTGTAACACAGTGTCCCAACTGCCAGTAAGTAAAAGCTGAACATCAGAAACCTGACAGGCTGACTCAAGAGATAGTCATTCCTATGTGGAACTGGGAAGCAATCAATACGGATTTTGTTATAGGTTTACCTCACACCAAGCATTAATTTTACTCTTTTGGGTCATTGCTGATAGGCTGACGAAATCAACCCATTTTTTACCAGTCAAGACTACATTAGCTAAAGATTATGCTATGCTGTACATTTAAGAGATAGTCCAACTATATGGTGTCCCAGTGTCTATCATCTCTTATAGAGGGGCACACTTTAACAAAATTCTGGAAGTCGTTTCAGAAAGGTTTAGGGACACTGGTTTTTTACGACTCAAACATTGGCCCGGATCAGGACACGGGATAAGAAACCCCGAGAGGCTCCAAGTCAATCCATGGCATGAACATGCATCTAACGCAACATAGATAAGAGGAAGATCATCATAGATAACATAGCATAAGCCTAAACAACCTTAACATTTGAATACATACATTAACCCAATGATGAATACACACTATGTCCGAAAAGCCTCTAAACTTATAAGTTGATGGGAAAAAACCCCAACTAACTCTCTGTAGTTGGAAAATTGAAAATACGACATACAACTTATAAGAAGGGATCCTCACAAGATGAAGACTCACCAATTAAGGCTTACGAAAGCTAACTCCGGGAATCTGGCTATCGGTGGGACTGAGCCTGGATATCGGAGCCCGTATCCTAAAATGATACAACATAGAGTATGTGGTCAGTACTTGAAATGTATCATGTATGCAAGCAAATTAAAATGGACAGTTAAAAATACATAAGAGTAGGAAAACATGATCATAACGTAAATATCATAATGTAAACATCGGGCTCAAGGTTTTCAAAGCATTTGTAAATCAGTCATATATGCATAATCATAAGAGAAAAGTTTTATTAAACATCACTTAAGCCAAAGTGCATAAACATAACCACGCATAAAAAATGAGGAACAATGGGGGGACTCGTCATAACTGACACCATCATGGTAGAGCCTTACATGAAGCTCCAACTATCTCACTCAATTGGGCAGAGTCGTCCCGGGATTTCCAGGCAAGGGACGTGTAGTATGTGATATCACGAAGAGGGGATTCATTAATATTGAAATATATATATATATATATATATATATATATATATATATATATAACCTACTATGGCATGTAGTTCTAAGACACCAACGTAGTCCTTTGAACGTCGGGTTACTCGGTGCTAGACAATACTCACAAAAACATGCACATTAGGCTTGTATAGTAACCGCAACATTATTCATGAAGTTCATGGCCAAATAAATAACAACATCATTGATCCCCATTTAAAATACATGTTTAGCCATGAATAAGGGTCCATGAATTGGCCAAGAGTGATAAATCCATAAATCATGAAATCCATGCATACTTGTAAACATGTATAAACTTGATATTTCCTAAATCTATGATAATTACTTGAGAGAAATTGAATCATAAAGTATAAATCAAAATTGAGCTAGTTGAGATCAAGATCATATTGAAATCATAGCTTGACTTTTCATAAATATTCATGATTGGGCATAATTGGATTGAAAAATCAAATCTATATTTTTATATTTAAAATAGACACAAAATCTGCCCATAAATTAAAAAAAATTAGAAACATGCTTGGATCGTACCTATGACCGATACTTAGAGAATTCACAGGTTGGTTAAAACCCCCCATCGATTCAACAATTAGAATTTCATGAATTCAGAGGGAATTGGGCATGGGTGTGGACTATTACACCCATTCATAACCTTACATACATGAATAGAACTGATTCTACAACTTCCTTGTTTTCCCAATGAAGATTTGGGGAAGAACCTTGATGAACTGGGCTTGATCACCTCTTAAGACCTATAAACTTGCATGCATGAATGTGAATGAGCCTAGAATGAACTTACCCCTCTTAAAAGTCGCTATTCAGAGCTTAAAACAACATAGTTTAGGACTTAGGAACATTGGAATAATAGAAAAGCCCTTGCTAAACTCGCAGGAAAAAACAGACTGCCAGTCCCAATGAGGGACTGGACGGGTCGTTACTTGTGACTACGACTCGTGGTCACCTGTCATCATGAACACTGCCCATCTTCCTCAAAAGATTCCCCATGAGGGATTTAACGATCTGTTACCGGTGATCACGACTCGTGTTCACCTCCCGTTTCCTTCACTGCCCATAATTCTTGATCCCCAAATCTCACTTGTCCAGGGATGACTTAACGAGTCGTGGTGCTGACCACAACTCGTGGTCATGTCTGTGGTCACCCCCAAATCAAGATTCCAAACCATGGACAATCATCACCCCACGAGTCACTCCACAACTCGTGGCCTACCCCACGGGTCACAGGATGACTCATCCTGTGACTTGGTGCAGAAAATTCAGTTTTCTCTATTTCAACTCATGGGTATGATCTTAGGGCTACCGGGGTATAAAAATATCTCCCCCTTGGGAGCATTCATCCTAGAATGTTGAAAATCATATAGAAAGAAGAGAAATGCAATCATCATACTCAAATACTGAACATACATTCTGCAAATTGATGGAGTGATTGATCTGATTTAAACTATATGACTGAACTGAATTCCCGAACCACACATAAATCCATTTACATGAAAGAAACTGAGGTACATGAGCTGAACATGAAACTAAATAGAGTATTAAAGAATAATTTAGTACCTCAAGCTGAAACTGAGGTGGAAGGGAATAGATGTGGATATCTAGCCATCATATCTACTTCAGCTTCCTACGTAACACCCTCAACCTGCTGATTCCTCCATAAAACTTTGACTTGAGGCTACTTCTTTGTTTCTTAACTTACAAACCAGACAATCCAGTATCTCCACTTGAACCTCCTCATAACTAAGGTTGTCTTTCACACCGACACCATCCACTAGAACAACTAGAGCTCGATCACCTGAACACTTCTTTAAGAGCGATACATGAAAAATTGGATGGACTGAAGCTAGTTATGAGGAAAACTCCAATTCATATGCTACCTTGCCAACCCTTTTCACAATCCAATATGGTCCAACATAACAGGGGCTGAGTTTCCCTTTCTTTCCTAACCTAATCACTCCCTTCATGGGAGATACCTTTAAAAACACTCAATCATTAACTTCGAACTCAAGATCTCTCCTCCTCACATCTTCTTAGTACTTTTGGTGAGTCTAAGCTATTTTTAACCTATCCCTTATAAGCTGAACTTTCTCCATAGCCTCATGGACTGAATCCGGTCCTGTCATCATAGCTTCATCTACTTTGAACCAACGAATATGCGATCTACATATCCCCCATAGAGAACCTCAAATGGAGCCATCTAAATACTAGGATGGTAATTATTGTTATATGAATACTCAATGAGAGGCAAATGGTCAACCCAACTACCCTTGAAGTCAATCATACACTCTCTAAACATATCATCGAGAGTTTGAATAGTCCACTCCGCCTGACCATATGTTTGCGGGTGAAAAGCTTTACTGAGCTTAAACTGAGTACCAAGTCCCTTTTGAAACAATCTCCAAAACTGGAAGGTAAACTAAGTACCTCTGTCTGATATGATAGACAAGGACACTCCAAGAAACAAAACTAGCTCCCGAATGTATAATTTACCATAGTCCTGCGCTTATTTGGTAGTTTTAACTGGTAGAAAATGAGCCGCTTTGGTGAATATATCCACCACCACCCAAATGGAGTCATACTATTGATGAGTGCAAGGAAACCATGTGATGAAGTCCATATTGATCTCCTCCCACTTTCAATTAGGAATACTGATGTCTTGTAACACACCTCCTGGTCTTCGATGCTCTAGTTTCACCTATTGACAATTCGGACACTTAGCCACAAATTCTGCATGTCCTTCTTCATGTCATTCCACCAATAGAATTCCCATAGGTCATGGTACATCTTTGTGGCACCTGGATGTACAGAGTATCTGGAACTATGAGGCTCGTGCAACATCCGATCTCTCAATCATCAACATCAGGAACACACAAGTGACCCTGATATCGAAGCCACCATCTCCCCTTTTGGATAAGACCTCTACCTTCTTATCTTGAATGGCTTCCTTCAACTTTACCAACATAGGGTCCTCGTCTTGTCTAGCTTCCACATCAGTCACAAGGTTGATTTTGATGTGTTTTGAATAATAACACCACCATCAGTCAAGTCAACAAGATGAACTCATGTAATTCATGCTCAGAATCTTGAAAGTCTCAGAAAATGATCCCCTGAGTTGTGATCTGTGATGCTTAAAACCATGATAAACACACAAAATTTTCAATTCCACCCGAAGCTCATCCAGCATCCTCCAGAGAGTAACCAACTTTGCAATTCAATCGTAAAACCCATTTCAGACCGGTTGGAATCATTAAATTACCGATATAAGGTTGTTTTCATTGAATGTTGACCATGGTCAAACTTATCTTCCTCAATGCTCATAAATTCACCCCAAGGTTCTAATCACTTCCGAATCACCTCGGGATCCATGCAAACTACCCAACTAAGTCATAAATCACTATCTGAAACTAACAGAGCTCCCAAAATCCAAATTCAAGCTTAGTAACTTGAAATGATAACTTTGGTCAAACCCCTCAAACTTCATACCTTCGGAGAACCGAAAATCTCACCCAATCTTGCTGGATCATCTCGGCAATGGTGTCATTCGCCATTCACAAGTCATAAATGACAAAATAAATATGCGGAAAGGTTCGACCCAGGGAAATGGATCAACAATAAAAAATGAGCATGCGAGTTGTTGCACTTTCCATCTTGGCTGATAATTGAACTTCCTGAACTCCTACATATCCAGCACCTATGGAAGGGATAGGGATTTATCTTAAACATACCATTTTTAACCGTAATTTCTATCATGGGGAGCATCCATAGGGTTCAGAGTAAGAAATCATGAGCACAAATCATTCAAGAAATCTAAGCTGGGCATATACCTGATATAGCACAATCTATGATCCCATAAGGCAATAAGGGCTGAGTTCATAGAGCTGAGCATGCTAAGAGACGTGAGTTCACATACGTAACGAGGGTCATGACATGAAGCTAAATTTTATGGGGTCAGGGAGTAATATTGGGATTGCTGACTGACGGGGTTACTTATCATCCTAGGGTCCTAAACATTAGAATGAGTTGAGCGAAACATCAAGCGATACATAACGAAAACATCTAAATAAGAATGGGTTGACTACCCCTAGGTACTGTTTCTAGAACTTCCTTACTAGAAAACCTAAGACTTGACTTTGCTCTTCACTTTTACATTCTTCAGACAAGCCTTATACTAGAATGTAAAAAGGAGTTTTTATACTTTACTCTATGGCTCCTAGGCCTAACAACGTGCGAGGATCAACCTGAAAGGCTCATGACATACCTGTGTCTATATCTAGTGTTGGTCATCACCCGTATTAGGTAACCTGTCTTACTGAGATGGGCGAGCTACTTATCTGATAACTGGGGCACGGGCTCCATCGTTACTCGGTCTAGATGAAGGACAATCCTTGAATATGTGTTTGGGCTTACTTCACCCGAAATAAGCACCCTTTCCAATCAAACATTTCCCTAGGTGGTTCCTACCACACCTTTGGCAAGCTGGCCAACTGAACGGGGCTGCTGAAGGGGCGGCCGGGGCACGACCTCTCTAGCCGTCTCATTTGGATGAAGGGAAATCTCTGTGTTTATGACCAAACCGGCCACAATAGAAGCAAACATCTGAACCCCCAAGCACCTTCCTAGGGGGTTCTTCCCGTAGTGTCCATAAACTGGATAAGTAATCTCCCTCACACGGGGCTTGTGTCCCAGAACCTGAGCTAAAGACCTCTAGTGGGGATGAGAGTGACTCCCACTACTTGTCCTTTGCTAGGAATTCTCAAGGTTTTCAGTCCTAGGGCTTTTGTTCCTCCTTTTTTCCCCGTTAAGCTTTCTACCAATATTCAAATTACTAAACTTAGATAGACACCTCCATGTGAAGTCCTAAACCCTAGTAGCTGCCGCCTCCAGTAGGGTTCACGGATGGGATAATCTGCTGGTTAGGCTAGGTGATCGTGGCCCGTATCAACACTCTGAAAGTGGCCCCTAGTTCTACATCCGTAACCTGCCCAAACATGGGATCCATTAGGGTTTGTGGGGCTGACTGACTCCTATTGTCTCTTTGAGAAGACATGTTTCTGCACATGTGTATAGCACGAGTTAGAGAAACAGAGAGAGTTAAACTATCATGCCCAGAGTTTATACCCTGGAAAGGACACGATACTTGAAGCCACTAGTGACCTCAAGTCAACCCCTAGTATATCTTACATTGACATTCAGAGTAACATGGAAGTACATACAGTGGATGTATAAAGAAGGAATATGAATAAATAAATAAAATAAAGCTGGTTTTTATAATACTGAAAACATTAGAACAAACTACTAGTCTGAAAGAAAGGAAAGCAATTTGAATCTGAAAATGAATCTAAGTTTGAAAGCCACTAATTTGTTGAGTTGCTGGGACAAACCCCCAGCAAACTCCAAATGAAAATAAAGGAAATCACATCATAACTCAAGCAAGAAATCTTCATCCTCAAAAGATGAGGACTCACAAACTGGAGAGCTGAGTTCTTCAGTAACCGTCGGCTAACGAGGCTGAGTCTGTGATCCTACAGTTATATCATAAAACGATATAGCATAAAAGTTTGCATTAGTACTTTGAATGTACTGAGTAGGTGAGAGGAACATAATACAATAAAATAAATAACAAAAAAAAATGATGAACTGAAAGACATGCAATGACCAACCAAAGATACTAATCTGAATAACTAAAATACTGAGGTGGTCTAGAATATTCTATCATATGGTAAAAGCATGTTCTAATTCTAAAATACTGATCTGAACTGAACTGGACTTAGACTAGACTAAACTGACTATTGAGAGAGTCTATAACCGACATGTAACCACGTGAGCTAAACATGGAGTCTGATGTATACATCCCATCGGTAGGACCTAACATACCTTTCCACGGTATAAAGGAATGAACTGGGTGATCATAAAAGCCTGGGGCCAAACGGGCCAATAAATACTGAAACCTATGCTGGCAACGTAGTTCTGGGAACCTAGGTGCACTGGAACCCCAGTCCACTCGGTGCTAAGTCCTACTCCCACTGCAAAATCCTAAACTGAATACTAAGTTGATATCTCAAAATAGAGGCCCAAGAATTGTTAGGGATATATAACTTACAGTACCCTGAGAGTTTTATTAGACCAGATTCTGAAATTGGGTTCTAGACTGGTCAGAGCTTCTTATCTAGAAGCGTTGTAACCTTCTAAGAACAAACTGAAATTTGAAATGGGGTCCTAAGGCTAGCTAGAGCTATAAGTCTAAAGTATCATGACTACCTAATGGACCAATAAATTGTGTTCTGAATCTGATTCTGATAATTGGGAGGTGATACTGACACCTCAGGAAGTTCTGTAGTCAAACTGATCAGCTGACATTTTTAACTGACACTAAGAAATTTCATATTTTCACTAAGGCTAGACAATTATGTAGTTGACTAAGAATTTAGCATCTAAAATAGTAAGGGAATTCACTTCATTGGTATAATCAAGAGAATATCAAGATTTATCATTTCAATAAAATTTTTAGTATATTCTACCCTCAAGAACAAGGGCTAAAATAAATGCACAAGGATAAACATCAATGCTATCATCAGCTGGTGGGAAAATACTCATAATTAATATAACCATATAATTCCACAAGGATTAGCAATACATTTTCAAGAATTTCTCTACATTTGAAAAATCTGTAGGGCTAGAATTCACTTTTGTGGACATAATATCAGTTTAAGCATTAGCTGATGGAAAAAATGTCTAAAATAATCATGGATATCATTCTACATGAATTCAAATAAATTTAAAATATAATCTCTTCGTATTCAAAAACTCAGGGCTAGAATTTATAGAAAACTAGAGGAGGGTTTTAGGGGACACAAGGGAAGAACTATTCTCTTGTTGAATTACCACATACCTGACTAAAAATTCCTAGAAAAGTAAGCTTGAATTGCTTTAATGGATGAGAAACCCTAGACCTTTCATGAGAGCTCCTGAGTGAGAACTTGCATAGTTCTTTTCTGAGAATCGCAGTGGGAATGAGGGGAAAGCCATTTAACCCCCCTAAATTCCCTTTAAAATACCCACAATGACTTATTTTAAGATCTAGGAGGCTGAAAATTTACCAAAATATCCTTAGGAAAATTGCAGGAAATAACTGCCAGGTAGCCCTAATGAGGGACCTGACTACTCATTACCTAGGGCCACGACTCATGGTCTGATCCGTTGAGTACACTAGTCATTTGATCACCTAGGCTCGTCATGGCAACACAACTACTTGTTAGTGGTGACCACGACTCGTGGTCACCACTCGTTAGGGTACACTGCCTCCAAGCTGATTATTTCATCAATTAGTTGCTCACGACTCTTGTTGACGACCGGGCAGCAGCGGCGCCAAAAACTTGTTGATGACTCCCCGAGCACACACGCAAGCATACGTGGTCTTACATGTAATACAGTGGCCCTTTTTAAGAGTTGGATGTCGAACCCACAGAGACTAGACCAATTTAGCTAATTACGAAGTTCAAGTGTGATATTAACTTTTGCAAGTGTTGATTATAAAAGTTTTTGATAAATTCTATTTAAATCTAGGGGTGGTCACAGAAATACTCTGAAGTAACTCAAGGAGCAACTAGAGCTAAGGCCAGATAATCATGCGATACTACGCTTTGTAATAGTTTAAGTATGGAATTATCAATTGTCGTCTCATATAATTACAATTGCATGTTCATGGTCTTTCTAGCCTCTAAACACGAAAAACTAGCCTCACTACTACATCGTTGAGCGGGGATGTGACATTCTAGTTCGTGGGCAATTCAATTATGGGAGTGTGGCTTACGGGGTTTATGCTCTTGATTAGGGACTTTCGTACCTCTAATCATTTAACTCAACTTAGCTTCACAACTACTTCTATGAGTGGTTATATGATAATTGTAAGTTGGTGTCTAGCTCATCCCGTTTTAGTAACCAAGCAAGGCAAATTAGGTATTATTTCTTATCCTAACCGCGAATTATATCGTAAGATACAAACTTGCTCCCTACATTGTTTGTTCTTGCCTAGGTTTACTTTCTCAAGATTTTACCTAGGTGTAACGTGTGTGTTTTCATGGTGATCAATCATAAAAACAACCATAATTAAGAACGTAAGACAAAACAACAATTAATAACTTAAAACCAAAACAAATTCACATAATCACAATCATACCTTGTGGCTTCAACCCTAGAGGAAGGGTTGTAGCCACTCAAGTTCGTATAATTACAAGAAAACATAATGAAAGTAACATACTTACTAGAATTGGTAGAATAGAAGATGAAATTTATGAACCCTAGGTGAGTTCTCCCACTTCTCCCTTCACTCCTCGGTAGTTTTTCAGAAATATTACGTGACAGAATGTTTTTAGGAGCTAAGGGACCTATTTATAGTAAATGAGAGGTGTATAAAATTATGCCCGGCATGAAATAGCTCCGTGTCACGGAGGTGGTCACGCCAATTTACCTTCGTGACACGGAGGAATCGTGCATGCACGCTGGAAACACAAAATAGTCGCCAAGCAGCCCCCTGCCGCATTGGCAGCGTGTCACGCTGCTTGTGCAACGTACTAGGGGCCGTGGCACACCACTACTCGCGCAGCCTACCTGCCATGGAACGTTGCCAACACGCAGGTGGGCTGTTTCGCGTGTCCCCCTTGCCGACATTCACATTTTACTTTCGATTCCATGCCTCCACTTCACCAACTCATGGATTAGTTCCTCAAATTCATTTTAAACCTACAAAAACAAGAATTAATCATGTTGGTTAGTATATATATTCACATTTACATAAAATTACATGAGAATGTATATAAATAAGTAGCTAAACAAGACAAAACTAAGTTGTAAAGTATCCCTTCGGCATGCCATTTTGCCCAAGATCAACTCTCCCCACGAGTCGTGAGGGTTTACCACGACTCGTGCGGTCTCTTGTGAAGTACACTGCCTCCCCCTGGTTTTTCCTTTCTTACTCACAACCCCACGACTGACCCAACGACTTGTGGGGCCTGCCCACTAGTCTTTGTCACACCCGTGGTGATGCCTTTTCCTCTATTCCAAACTCCAGCCTGGTCTCCCCCACGAGTCACATCACGACTCATGGGATGCACCGACGGGTCACCTCAAGACTCGCGCTATGCCTGGTGCCAGCTTTTGAACTTTTCCCTGATTCAACTTTCGGGTCTAATATTTTGGATTCCGGGGTATACATGAACTCATAGCACGGAGTAGAAGGGTAAAGAGAAATCTCCTCGCACGTCTTAGATCATGAAAAAAGGAATCATTTCCTAACAATCTTGTAGCCTCTTCTTCATAAGTGTGGTGCGCTTCACACCTATGAAAAAGACTCTACTCAACATGGCTTTCAGACACCTTAGGACACTTTAGAACTTAAGCTCTGATACCAAGTTTGTCATGACACGAACATAGGTCAGATCGATGGGACAAAAAACCCCGAGAGGCTCCAAGTTGATCCATGGCTTGAACATACATCTAACTCAACATAGATAAGAGGAAGATCATCATAGATAACATAGCAGAAGCCTAAACAACCTTAACATTTGATACATAGATGAATCAAACATTGAATACACACTATGTTTGAGAAGCCTCTAAACTGATGAGTTGATGGGACAAAACCCCCAACTAACTCTCTATTGTCTGAAAGTTGAAAATACAACATACAACTAATAAAAAAGGGTCCTCGCAAGATGAGGACTTACAAATTGAGGTTGAGGAAAGCTAACTCCGAGAATCTGACTATCGGCGGGACTGAGCCTGGATATTGGAGTTTGTATCATAAAATGATATAGCATAAAGTATGTGGTCAGTACTTGGAATGTACCGAGTATGCAAGGTAAGAAAAATGGACAGTTAAAAATACAAAAGAGTTCATAAGAGTAGGATAACATGATCATGATGTAAACATAGGGCTCAAGGTTTTCAAAGCATTAGTAAATCAATCATATTCATAATCATAAGAGAAAAGCTTTATTAAACATGACTTGAGCCAAAGTGCATAAACATAACCTTGCATAAACCCTGAGGAACAATGGGAGGACTTGTTATAACTGATACCATCATGGTAGATCCTTACATGATGCCCCAACTATCTCACTCAAGTGGGCAGAGTCGTCCAGGCTTGCCAGGCAAGGGACGTGCAATATGGGATATCACGAAGAGGGGATCTATTAATATTGAAATATATATATATATATATATATATATATATATAAACCTATGGTGGCACATAGATTTGAGACACTGGCATAGTCCTTTGAAAATCAGGCTACTCGGTGCTAGACACTGCTCCCAAAAAAATGCACATTAGGCTCGTATAGTAATTGTAACATCATTCATGAAGTTCATGGCCAAATAAATAACAACATCATTGTTCCCCATTTAAAATACATGTTTAGCCATGAATAAGGGCCAATGAATTGGCCAAGAGTCATAAATCCATATATCATGAAATCCATGCATACTTGTAAGCATGTATAAACTTGATATTTCATAAATCCATGATAAGTACTTGAGAAAAATTGAATCATAAAGCATAAATCATAATTGGTCTAGTTGAGATCAAGATCATAATGAAATCATAGCTTGATTTTTCATAAACATTCATGATTGGGCATAATTGGATTTAAGAATCAAATCTATACTCTTATATTTAAAATAGATACAAAATCTGCCTTACATCATCAGACAACTTTAGAAACATGCTTGGATCGTACCCATGATCGATACTTAGAGAATTCACACATTGGGTAAAAACCCCATAGATTCAACAATTAGAATTTTCATGAATTGAGAGGGAATTGGGCATGGGTGTGGACTATTGCACCCATTCATAACCTTACATACCTTAGTAGACCTGATTCTACAACTTCCTTGATTGCCCAATGAAGATTTGGGGAAGAACCATGATGAACTAGGCTTGATCACCTCTTTAGACCTCTAAACTTGCATGCATGAATGTGAATGATCCTACAATGAACTTACCCCTCTTAAAACTCACTATTCAAAGTTCAAAATGACATAGTTTAGCCTTAGAAACATAGAAATTATAAAAAGACCTTATAAACTCGAAGGGAAAAAGAAACTGCCAGTCCCAACAAGGGATTGGACGGTTCGTTAACAGTGACCATGACTCGTGGTTACTAGTAGTCATGAACACTGCCCTTCTTCGTCAAAAGGGCCCACGAGGGACTTAACAATCCGTTACCGGTGACCATGAATCATGTCACCTCCCGTTGCCTTCACTGCCTAAAATACTTGATCCCTAAATCTCACTTTTCCACGAATGACTTAACGGGTCGTGGTGCTGACCACGACTCGTGGTCATGTTCGTGGTCACCCCCACAGTCAAGATTCAAAACCACAGCCAATCTTCACCCCAAGAGTCACTCAACAACTCATGGCCTACCCCACAGGTCATAGGACGACTCGTCTTGTAACCTGGTGCAAAAAATTTAGTTTTCTCCATTTCAACTCTTGGGTCTGATCTTAGGGCTTCCGGGGTATAACAAGGTTAACTTGAGTATGACTTTTCATCCCCAGATAGATGGCAAAGCAGAGCACACATTTCAGGCGCTCGAGGATCTTCTACGAGCCTATGTGCTAGACTTCAGAGGAATTTGGGATTATTACCTACCTCTAATTGATTTTTCAAATAATAATAGTTACCATTATACCATTAAAATGGTGCCTTCTGAGGCCTTGTATGGGCGGAAATGCAGGTCCCCCATAGTAGGGTTTGAAGTAGGTGAGTCAGGGTTACTTGGACCTCACATGATACATCAGACAGAAGAGAAAGTTAAGCTCATTAGAGAGCATTTATTGATAGCGCAGAGTCATCAGAAGTCCTACTCTGATATACGACATAGAGACTTAGAGTTTTATTTTGATGACTGTATATTCCTAAAAGTCTCACCTATGAAGGAAGTTATGAGATTTGGCAACAAGGGAAATCTTAGCCCTAGATTCATTGGGTCATACCAAGTCCTCCGGAAGATAGAACAAGTGTCTTATGAGTTAGAATTTCCTTTGGGGGATATGATCTGTTCATTGAGTCTTTCATGATGCTACACAAGTGCATAGGAGACCTTTCTTGTGTTGTCCCAATCGAGGATGTTAAGATCACAGAGGAGTTGTCCTACAAGGATACTCCAATTGTTATACTAGATCGTTAGATCTGCAGATTGAGGACCAAAGATGTAGCTTTTGTTAAAGTCTTATGAAGGAATAAAAATGTAGAAGAAATGACTTGGGAACTGAAGAAGACATGAGGCCTAGATACCCTCATTTATTCCAGACCCTATGACGATAGCACACTGACTCAGATAGTTACAGTTGAGGTGAGATAGTTCTTAGGTGTTGTATCATTTTTTTTTTTACTTTTGTTGCTAGTTGCTTGCTTTTTGTTGTGGAGCTATGTTTTATAGTTTTTGTAGTGTCTTGTGAGATGCATATGTTGGACTTTTCTATGTTCCAAATTTCCAGATAGTCCATATAATAGAGGAGACTCTACAAAAAATTTTCTGGCGATACCTAAGAATTGAGTCTCTTAAGATTGATTACATTCGAGAACGAATGTCCCTAAGGGGTGAATGATGTCACACCCCATAAGTTTTTTCATTGTCTAACTGATGTGTGCATGTGAATGTCAAGATTTATTTGAGTACGGCACATGTGGGAGAAGGGTCAAAGGTGGAATGTAGGAGCGCACTATTGAGCAAGCGGGTGGAAAGAGCCGGAGGTAAGCACTATGGGTGCCACGCTATGCAACCCTCTCTCATCCAAGGAGTGGTGCATCGTGTCGTGCCTCTGCTCCTCCACAATAGGAGTCTCACTGCGGACCCCTGCACCGCCTTCCCTATATATATTTAAGTTGTATGTGTTGTTTCATTTAAAAACATTTCCAACACAGGGAGCTACAGCCTAGGCGATTTTCCCTTTAAGTTTTCAAGGAAGTTAAGGCAAATTACGCAATCAAATCACGTCTAATTACAAATTCTTCTTGGGTAATGAATCCCGGGCCTACGAAGAACATATATACGAAGTTGAATCTTTCAAATTGGCTAAATTTCATGGAGCCCTAGCAAGTAGAAGTCATGGAAATCATCTCCATCTAAGACTAGTATATCTACAAGTGATAGTAAGTACTTCTACCCTTCTAATCTATAAGAATTCATAAGATTTTTCCACATTGAACTCGTTGTGACTAGTTGTCGTTGTGCTTTGCGTGATGATGTTGCTGGCCAACTTCTTGAAGTAGAATATCCTATTCCCTTGACGTATGAGCTATGATATGGAGGGATTACGAGTTCTTAATCAAAACAAGATTGGTAGAGCAAAGTTCGGTAATTGAGGTATGTTAAGGCTAACCTCTTTTGGCAAGTTATTCTCGTCATATAGTTGATAAGACTTCTGCTCTTTTAGTAGTTCTTGTTTATGTATGTTGTGGTTAGCTGCTACGAGATGAATTGATGTTGTAGTGTTGTATCCCTTGTCAGGATTAACTATATTCAGCTTTGCCTCTCGCTAGAAGCGACATAGAGATTACCTATTTGTTTTATTGCCGTCTAGAGGGGCTAGTGAGGTTTTTCTTTCGTACTAAGGCCATCAGGGTTGTGGTTAGCTTTTGAGCATACTTTATTAAATTGGGCAGCATAGGGCACAATTTGGCGGTATAACTTTCTGTTTTGATGCCTATATATATAGTAAAGCTCGCCTACAGGCTGTTGGCATATCTTGATGCCTACAGGGCTAGATTGTTGGAAATACACTCTTACTTTCAAGTTAGTTGTACCAGAATTGCTGAACATACTGTGTGGTAGGTTGTTAGATGAACTACTTATTTCCAGTGACCATATAAGCTTCGTACGACTTATAGCTTGTGATATAGGTAGCTTAGGAAACCACCCTTGCTGTTAGTAATCTGATAGACTAAATAATGATCTTATTAGCTGTCAAACGTGGGGCCAACGCCATTGGCTAGTCATGTAGAGGCCCACGTACATGTTTCCTAGAAGAGCTAAGTCTAAGTACACCTGCCTATAGGGCTACAGGTTGCTCATAAAAGCTATATGACATCGGCAAGAACCAAATTGAAGCCTGCAAATCCATATTGAAGTCTATTCAATTATGGACATCCCTTATGTCTTAGTGGCATCACTGATCCTCAGTAGATTCTTTTGTGCTCGAGGTGCAGTTATAGGAGTCTACAAGGATTAGATACAATTACAGGAGTCCAGAAGGCTCATACATAGTCAGAGGAGCCTAGAAGGCTCGAATAAAATCTCAGAAGATGAGTATGGTAGTTACAGCTTGCCTGCAGGGCTACAGTGATATAGACAGAGGTATACACATTGATTTGTACTTTTTAGGGCTTATTTTCAGGTCCCGAACGTACACCTAGATCGTAGACACGGGATAAGGGACCCCGAGGGACCCCAAGTCAACACATGGCACATATTTTCAACTAATCTCATTTAAATAAATAGAATATTAAGCATAAAACATCGTGGAAATGTAACCATGACGTAACATCAGGAAATACAAACATTTACATAAGCTGAATACTACTCATTTGTCCGAAAGCTCTAATACGTAAGATGGGTTGATGGGACAACATCCCCAACTAACCCGAGTAATACGAAAATATAATTAACAAGAAAGTTTATAAAATGGCCCTCAGAATATAAGGAATCACCAACAAGCTGATATCGTAGGCTGGGATGGACTAAGATGAGGATGAGACTGAGATCCGGACCCTGTATCATGAAACGATACAACATAGAAAGTATGCGGTCAGTACGTAGAATGTACTGAGTATGCAAGCTAAGTAAAACGGACATTTTAAAAGTAAAGTAAAACTCATAAGAAACATAATAGGAGGACATCATGCTTGCATCAAAATCTTCGAAATAAAACATAGGGCTCAAGACATTCAAATCATTCATAATCATTCATTATCGTAATCGTAAATAACTTTATCATAATATAACTTTAGCCAATAACACAAATATAACAATAAATAAAACATGCAGAACAATGGGTGGACTCTTCATAACCGACACCATCATGGTAGAGCCTTTAATGATGCCCCACTGTCTCCCTCAAGTAGGTAGAGCTGACCCTAGCTTGCCAGGCCAGGGTCATGCATGAGGCGTGATATCACATTTGAGGGGATCAATACCAAGACATCATATCTTTTACAACCCATGGTGGCACGTGGTTATGAGACAATGGCGTAGTCCTTTGAACGCTGAGATGCTCGGTGCTAGACGCTCCCAAAAACATGCATATAGGCTCATACATAAATTATTAACATCATGCATAAAAATTCATTGGCTAAGATATAATATTTATCATCATTGATCCCTTTTAAAACATACTTAGCAAAGAATTAAGGCCCTTTTATTCGGCCAACATCATAAATCGATAAATCATGAAATTCGTTTCATAAATCATAAATCATTCTTCATTATATAGGCATTGACCAATGCTTGATTAAACTCAATTCTTTCAAAATATGCTCATAAACATGGGTAACTTGGATTCATGCATTTTCATAATCAATAAACTTAAAATAATGAATATTCATCACAAATCATGATTTACATAAACTTCCATAGATGGGCAATTTAGATTTAAAAAGATTGAAACATGAATTAAAGAAAATAGTATTAAAGCTTGCCCACATGCATATTTCCATAAATAAAGCACAATTAAAACATACCCATAAGGAGAAATCACATAGACATGCTTTGGGTAAAACCCCATGGAATTTGAGTAGGAGAATTCATGACTTTAATTGAAATTAGGCATGGGTGAGGAAGAATTCCACCCATTTTAAAACCCTACATACCAGGATATAGATAGACGTAAAGTTCCCTGAACACCCACAAAGAATTTGGTGAAAATTTGGGGAAGAAGGCCTTGAATCTTCCAAAAACCTCTCTAAAATCCTTGCTTGAGAATGGACATGAAATAAGGACTTAACTCCTCTTAGAACACTCAAAGAATATCCAAAACAATGTAGTTTAGGACTTAGGGACTTAGGAAGTTATGAAAACACCCTTATTAAAACGCAGGAATTCTTGGTCGCCAGTCCTTACGAGGGACTTAATGGGTCATTTCCATAGGGCACGACTCGTTACCTTGGTCCATTGAGTCCACTACCTAATCCTCCAATGGAACCCCACGGGAGACTTCACGAGTCATGAGGTCAGACCACGACTCGTGGTCACCTTCCGTGACCTACACTGCCCATCCCAATTTTTCCAATCCTCTAGGGTTGACCACGGGTGACCTCACGAGTTGTGAGGTCTGGCCACGACTCATGGTCAGGCCCGTGGCCTCCTCACTCAGAATTTGCGAACTAAGATGACCACGAGTCATTTCACGACTTGTGGTCACTCCTCACAACTCACCTCACGAGTCGTTCTGTGACCTGGTGCCAATTTTCAGTTTTTCTCCGTTTTCACATCCGGGTCTGATCCTTAGGTTCCCGGGGTATAACAATATATCTCTCATGGGAACTATTACACCCCATAAATTCTTGACATGTAGATGGCGTACTCGCATGTTGGTTAAGAGTTTTAGAATGCCATACATGCTAGAAAAAGGACTGGGGAAAGACCGGACGAGCGTCGCATCGAACCATCGCAGGAGGAGGCCGGGCAGACCCCCTCCGCGATGGCAGCGCGTCATGGAGGAAGCCCCTCCGCTATGGCCAACGTGCCACGGAGGGGGGTGTCCAGGCCTAACTATATAAAGCTCCACTTCGTTTTAAGATTCATTTCTCCACTTTTAATTTCCAAAAACGAATAGAGAACAGAGAGGAATGAGGTTTCAATATAAAAATTCATCCGATTATGCCGTCAAACTCAAATTAACCCTGGATACTAAAGTATAAAGCTGCAGAGAGCATTCCTGCGGAGTTAGTTTGAGTGAAATTCGACCGGTGAATCGTCGTCCTACCGAGCTAAGGTAAATGAAATTGCTCCAAATTAGTGTCAATATACTCCTAGCCCTAAAGAGAGTATTTCTCCCTTCTGGACTTTCGAGAAATAGTGTCAAGAGAGTTTTTCGATAATTTGAGTTTGGGCTATATATATATATTCAAAGTAGTATTTTCTTCCAAAATATCGATGAATTTAGCTCTAATTGCTATTGATCTTGGGCAAATTTATATGCCCAAGTGATACTCAAAGGTGTCATTTTAGCCTTGTTTATCTATCAATGTTTATACATTCTCATGTAATAAGTAATAAAATGTTAATTTATACTAACCAACATGATTAACATTGTTTTGCAGGAAAAATGTAATTTCGGGAAGCTAAAATGCATGTTGGAAGATATCGGGGTTGGACTCGGATGTGAGGAAGGGACAAGGCATTGGAAAGCACAAAATAAAGGGGCTCCGCGATGGAGCCGTGCCACGCTGCCATCGCGGAGGCCTTCCGCCTGGAGAGGGAATTTTCAGCCTATTTCCAGTGAGGGTTCGCGATGGGTCCGTGGCACAGTGGCCTGGCTCCGCGTTGCACGCCGTGCCACGTTGGGCCTTATTCCCTGGACCCCCAGTTTCCAGTGAGGGTCCGCGTCGGTGGCGTGTCACGGAGGCAGTACTCTGCGATGCACTCCATGACACGTTGCTTGTTATTCCGGGAAAAATTCCCACTAGTATAAATAGAACACTTAGGTTCATTTTTCAATATTCTGACTTGGTGGAGCAAGAACGTGGGTTACAGGCAGTTGAGGGGATGAAATTATCAGTGTTTTTCTCTCTTTCCTTCACCTTGAATTCAATTGCTTGTATGTTTAACACTCATTTAACGATGTTTAATCCACAAATGAGTGGCTAATTTATCTTCTTGATGTGGTTAAGAACACTTGTAATGAAAGGTGATTATTGATTCTTTGGTTTTTCATCTTTTCTTCCAGGGTTGTTCTATTGATTCTTGTTCTTACTGCATTAATGTGTGGCCTACGTTAATGTATATCTAAAAAGTCCGGTTTCACTCGAGAGAGCAAGAAATTGGAAAGTTGTGAATTAATAGGATATGATCCTTTCTTAGTTTGGGAAAATTGAGAATTGATTTACCTTCAGGATAGAAATATACCTGAAAGTCGTATTAGTCAATTTAGGAATCGGTTTTGTATGGCTAGAACATGAATTGCATTTAATCACAGAAATGTAGGTGGATGGTTCATGATTCTTAGGTGGGGTCAAATACGAGAGTTTTAATCCCTTGGCAATAATTCTTGACTAGCAACCGGAGGAAAAGTCTAACCAAATTATATCGACAATTAATTTCATTACATGTTCGTTTAACCTCAGCATGCTCACATTCATAGTTCAGACTCACATTAGATAATTGTTTTAGACTTAGCATAATTGTTAGACATCAAAATATCAAACTCTTGGTTACACTGTTGTCTTCATTTTTAGAATTGAAATACAGTACACTTGAGTAGGTTGCACTTCGTCCCAGTCCCTGTGGGATCGATACTTGGCTTACTTAAGCCACTTTACTACTTGTTCAACCATATGCACTTGCGTGTAGTTTTATACCCAAACAAACAAACCGAACAAGCTTTTGGCGCCGTTGCCGGGGACTGGCAATTGGTGACATTTTCTTAAGTGTAAATTTACTATATTTTTTTCTAAGTGCTGACAACTTGGTCTTAGTGTTTGTTTTAATTCTTTTTTTTATTTTTTTATTTTATTTTATTTTTCTTCTTTTTCGGATACCCTTATTGACATGACATCGTGGAATACAAATGGTTTAAATGGTGGATACTCATATTTTGGAGAATCTTTTCTGAATTGCGGAGGACACCACTCGTGGCAACACTGTAACACTTGCAATATATGTGGTGGTAAAGATGGCCATTGGGATGGCTGTCCAAATGCATATTCCCTCCCCCAAGCCCCTACTATGATCCTTCTATTATTTTTGCTGAATATAGGCATGCTGAAAATGAGGACTTGGGACGCCTAGCTCAAATAGAAGACATGCTGAAACAACTCCTGGAGCAATCAGAAGCAATGAAGGAGGCGATGGCAGTATTGAGTATTCAGCAAGAAGAGAATGCAGAGGCTCTAGAAAGGATGAGCGTCAAACTCACGGAGATGATTGCTGAGACTGAAGCTTGTGATAAATTGCAGGTGACAGTTTTAGCCGATATTCAAGAGGAACTACAAGAGGAAGACAAGGGTGAATTTTTGGATGAAGCCGAACAATTAGAATCTCTTGAGTGTCCCTGTGATGGGCTCACACTTATGGAAAATCCATTCATGGAAGAAGAGATAGAGTATCCCCCAGTTGACATTAATGGAGAGATAGATGTCGATGCTGAGAAGGTGTATACAAGTAAGGAGGTCAAGCACAATGCATTTTCAGAGTTGAGGTTTGTTGGACCACACTCGAAGCATTTTTTGACATTAAGTTTGGTCGAAAACATAGAAATAGAGTCTTCCAAGCTTATAGAGAAATGTCTAGAGGAGGACCAAGCCCCGTATATTTTGAAATTTGCTAACTCGGAGAGACAAAATGACTTCGCTTACTTAAGGGCCAATAAGTTCAAAAGGCAATATCTACTGCTTGGTCCTTACAAATTTTCACCACCACCCTTGGAGCATAAGAGGAAATTAGCGAAGAAATTAGGGGTGAGATTCATATCCACAAGGTGGAGGAAAAAGTGGTGAAACTTGATACTTCGAGCCGCGATGGTAAACCAGGCGCTGCACGGAAGGCAACCCGTGAAAAATTTTTCTTTGTAAATTGTGAATAGATTTTTCTTTTTCTTTTTTTTTCTTGATTAACAACAAAATTTTTAGTTTTTATTTTTATTTTGAGTGAAACCTATAATTCTAACCAATTTCTTGTAGTAGAATGAATTTTAGGTCGAACGGAGGAAAATATACAAGGAATCGCAAAGGAAAATTCGAGGTATGAAAATTACGAAAAAGTGGCAAAACAGTGAGCTAGGGCGATAGCTCCGTGTCACGGAGGAGGGCCTCCGCATTACCCTCCGTGACACGTTGAGGTATAAATCCGGAATTTTTAAAATTCCAGAACACCCTCGCGACAACTCCGTGTCACGGAGGCAGTGCTCCGCGATACACTCCGTGACACGTTGCTGTGTATATCGCAACGGGTCACACCGGGTCGCCGGGTGACCCGCGTGATTTTTCCACTTTTAAACCCCGAATCCCCCTCAAATTTTCTTTATTTCTCACACACTCGGCGACCAAACTCCCTAAAACCCCTCCCCCTTCAACGTGACACGGAATAGGCCAAGAAATTCATCGAGTTTCTTCAATTTTTCAATTTCAAGGTATGTTCGTCGATTCCATCTCATTTCTTATCAATTTTCTTCGATATTGAGCATGTGATGTGAGCTAAGTTTGCCCTAAGTAGAAATTAAGCGTGAATTCAATTGAATTAGTGTTGATGGATGTTCGGAGTATCATTGTGATTGCTTGAACTCGTTAATTGCATAATTTAATCGAATTTTGTTGATACAATCATATCTAGGGCTTGTTTTTGAATTTGAAGTGGAAAAATATAGTGAACTTGTGAAATTCATGCCGGGTTGTACATGTTGAGTGAGATGAGTCGATGTGCTAATTGTTATGATGTTAAAAGACTGACGGATGCTCGGGTTAGGGGAATATTGAAATTTGCAAGAATTGGGTGAGTTGTATAGGTTCGTGTAGATAAATTCTTGTTGTTTTCATTTCTTTGTTTTTCCTTGCTAAGTGCGATGGGATAAAATGTTATCGATGGTAATGATTGTGGTTAGCTGTACGAAGTCTGAGTAGTACATACAATATATCGAATTCTTCGAATGCATTGAGAATATTTATATATTTGGCTGTTTGTGTTTGTAAATAGGTATGATCTTGCCATGATGTTGTAATTTTAGCTAAAGACTAAGTGTGGGGTAGCCTCGCTTAACCTGACCTTAGTCGAAGTTAATATTCATTGGCTTAACATTGATCTTGTTTATTTGGGTTGACAGGAAAAAATGGCAAGCAGGCAAGAAAAAGGGAAAGGCACATCAACATCTGGCGTCGGAAGAAAGCGAATCAGACTGGGCACAGCAGTCCCAGCAGCACCAGCGGTTCCACGCGGCCAACGCTGCCAATACGGAACCAGGTGGGTGATGAAAGAGGGGAAGAAGTGGTACGCAAAGCACAAAGAAAGCAAGTACTTCCCCGAGGAACACATAGCACGGGAACCGTTGGCACAAGAGTTCCCTAGGATTGTACACCGGATCGAGGCAGTCGGGCTCAATTTCATCTTTGAAGAGCCCAAGGAATGCAACCTGCACCTGATTCGGGAATTCTATGCCAATTGGAACCTGACGCTCAGAAGTCACACCATAAAAATCAGAGGGCAAATAGTCACCTTTGAACCCCACCACCTCAATGCTATCATAGGGGCGCGGGACACAGACGCCCACGTGCTTCGACAGCTGAACATCACTCCACCATATGCGGACATCAAACGCACCTTGTGTGGGACCCGATCGACAGCTAGATGGAACAGACACAAGGAGAGGGGCTACCATCAGACTTTGCCCTATTCACAGATGAACAGGGAAGCCAGAATATAGCTAAAGATCATCTGTTCCTGCCTAATCCCGGGGGTACATATAACGGATGTAACCAGGGATCGTGTATGCCTGGTGTACGCCCTGATGAAAGGGCTGGAGATCAACGTGGGGCGGTGATTATCTCTGCCATGAAGAGAGCCCGGTTGCATCAGAGGCACAGATACGGATTTGGTGGGCTACTCACCACCTTCCTGAGGGGCCTAGATGTTGAGGAAGAGGCCCTTGACTACATCCCGCAGATGGAGCGGCGGGTCTTAGATGTCACTAAAACTAAGGCACCCGACACCACCCATGGGCCAATGCTTACACTAGGCGAGCGACATGCTCGTGATGATCAGTACATGGCTCGCATGTACAGGATGCAGATGCTCCAGCTGAGGATAGGCGGGAGGCCGGCAATAGAGGAGGAGCTATGGCAGCTCGAGCTAGACTACCCTTTCGGCAAAAATGCCAGGGCTCTATGCCGAGTGGGGCCAGCATTTGTAGAGCCACGGATGATGATGTCCCCACAAACAAGGAGACACGTCGTGAGGACTCCGATGATGACGACGGGGGTGATTCAGACATGGGAGATGAAGCAGCAGCACCTGATGAAGAAGTGGAGTACTTTGATTGATCAGGGAGTTCCACCACCCAATTTTTGTGCTATTTTAATTTTTTGTGAACACTGGAGACAGTGTTCGAGATAAGTATGGGGTGGGAGTAGTTAGGTGATGGTTGTGCTGTTATGTATGTCCTAATCTGTTGTTGTGCCTGTGAACAAAATTTTCTGACCCTGTGATTTGTGATTGTAAGTTGTTGTTCTGTATTGTAAATATATGTGAAACTGTTGTGTGTTGCTGAATGTTGCTAGCAGAGTTTGTACCTATGTTTGTTTATCGAATTGATCGATATTTTTAAAATCAAAATGATCGATATTTTAAAGATATTTTTAAATTTTTTTCAATTCTGGGTTTTCTCGGCATTTGTTTTTGGTTCTTTTACCGAGAATGGTCCCATTGAACTGAAGTCCTAGTTAGTGACCGTTCCCTATGATGGATGGATGACGACCGTGTCGTTAGGAGTAGATTTTTCAGTTATTTTTCAGTTGTTTTTCTTTTGTGGGTTGCATCCCAAAACCTGTAGTTACTTTATGGTTGCGGAATTATGGTTGCGTGTTGTACATGATATTTGAAATGCAAAGGTGATTCATATGAAAGCATGCAACTTTGTAAATATGTTGAGATACCTAGGCCATAGAGTTCGATTCAGTGTGATTGAGGCTTAATGTTTGAATTCCTGTAATTAGCTGATTGAAGAGTCTGTGAATACATCTTGAATTGAGCATGTGCAATAAGTGTGAAGTGAGGTTTTGTTATTCCATGCTATTGTGAAGTGTCTAGAACTTGCCTGGTGTGTGTACAAAATGAAATGAAGGAGGTGTATTGTAGGAAAGGATGTAGGCATTTCTTTGTTTTTAACCGAAAGTTCCTATTTTTCATTATCATACCCACCTTGATTGTGTACCCTAGTCAGCCCGTTGAGCCTTTAGCCTATTATTTTTTCCTTTTGTCAAAAGTGTAAAACCGAGCTTAATCCCTTCTTTCATTAGCCGTAAAGTCGATCCAAAACTCCTAAGCGCTTAAGAAGAGAAAATCATTTTCCCAAAGTGTCAAAGAGTGAGAATGGTGAAAAGAAAAGAAAAACAGAGTGATGGAAGAAAAGAAAAGGTTGAAGGTGCACTTGTTATAAATAAACTATAATGAAGGTGTATGAATAATCTTTGTGGTGGTGTCAAGTGTGCTTAATAAGATGGGTCAAACTAAAGAAAAACTTCAAGAATGGGAGGATGAAGAAAGAAACAATGTCCATGAGTTTGATGGGATGTGTTGAAAAGGCGCTTAAGGATGCTAGTGGCTATTATGGGCGAGCCCAATATTTACTAGTTTCGTAGCTTCCATTACAACCCGTTAAAGTCCTACGTGATCTTACATCACACTTCTTTATATTAGTGGAGTAGTACACTAAGCCAAGCTTATGGGTCATGACATGATGCATGTGAATTCTTTTGGGAGAGAGAGCGAAATTGGGTGCATATGCCCCTGCTTGAAATTTTGTGAGTTCATATGATCAAAAAGGGGAACATTCTCTTGTATTGTGAGGGCACATGCTTGATGAGAGATTAATTTTCGTGTCGGATGTCTTGATCAGCTGATTTGCATGAGTTTGCCAATATCGAGAGTCGATTCTTAAGTCTAGGAGGTCTTGATGTATTGAAGGTCATTGCATTGACAGGACCATGCAGGTTTTCTTGATGATTTGCTGTATTGAATAATCGGTATGACTGTAACCTAAATTGTCGAACCAAAGTAGCGAGGGTGGGATGTAATTGCATGAGGTGTAAGATTGTTGTTTGAGGACGAACAAGGATTTAAGTGTGGGGTAAGTGATCTTGGGCAAATTTATATGCCCAAGTGATACTCAAAGGTGTTATTTTAGCCTTGTTTATCTATCAATGTTTATACATTCTCATGTAATTGGTAATAAAATGTGAATTTATACTAACCAACATGATTAGCATTGTTTTGCAAGAAAAATGTAATTTCGGAAAGCTAAAATGCATGTTGGAAGATATCGGGGTTGGACTCGGATGTGAGCAAGGGACAAGGCATTGGAAAGCACAAAATAAAGGGGCTCCGCGATGGAGCTGTGCCACGCTGCCATCGCGGAGGCCTTCTGCCTGGAGAGGGAATTTTCAGCCTATTTCCAGTGAGGGTTCGCGATGGGTCCGTGGCACGGTGGCCTGGCTCTGCATTGCACGCCGTGCCACGTTCGGCCTTATTCCCTGGACCCCCAGTTTCCAGTGAGGGTCCACGTCGGTGGCGTGTCACGGAGGTAGTGCTCCGCGATGCACTCCGTGACACGTTGCTTGTTATTCCGGGAAAAATTCCCACTAGTATAAATAGAACACTTAGTTTAATATTTCAATATTCTGACTTGGTGGAGCAAGAACGTGGGTTACAGGCAGTTGAGGGGACGAAATTATCAGGGTTTTTCTCTCTTTCCTTCTCCTTGAATTCAATTGCTTGTATGTTTAACACTCATTTAACGATGTTTAATCCACAAATGAGTGGCTAATTCATCTTCTTGCTGAGGTTAAGAACACTTGTAATGAAAGGTGATTATTGATTCTTTGGTTTTTCATCTTTTCTTCCAGGGTTGTTCTATTGATTCTTGTTCTTACTGCATTAATGTGTGGCCTACGTTAGTGTATATCTAAAAAGTCTGGTTTCACTGGAGAGAGCAAGAAATTGGAAAGTTGGGAATTAATAGGATATGATCTTTTCTTAGTTTGGGAAAATTGAGAATTGATTTACCTTCAGGATAGAAATATACCTGAAAGTCGTATTAGTCAATTTAGGAATCAGTTTTGTATGGCTAGAACATGAATTGCATTTAATCACAGAAATGTAGGTGGATGGTTCATGATTCTTAAGTGGGATTAAATACGAGAGTTTTAATCCCTTGGCAATAATTCTTGACTAGCAACCGGAGGAAAAGTCTAACCAAATTATATCGACAATTAATTTCATTACATGTTCGTTTAACCTTAGCATGCTCAAATTTCATAGTTCAGACTCACATTAGATAATTGTTTTAGACTTAGCATAATTGTTAGACATCAAAATATCAAACTCTTGGCTACACTGTTGTCTGCATTTTTAGAATTGAAATATAGTACACTTGAGCAGATTGCACTTCATCCCAGTCCCTGTGGGATTGATACTTGGCTTACTTAAGCCACTTTACTACTTGTTCGACCACGTGCACTTGCATGTAGTTTTATACCCAAACAAACAAACCGAACAGCTATGAAACGAATGCAGTTGGAAGAAATAGCTGAAAATTAGCCGAGTTACACCAGATACCCAGAAAGTTAACGGACAAGGTATGTTAAGCTAGTTTCTTCGGCAAGCTAGTAGTTCCGGTATAGTCAAATAGTTCAAGTGCCAGTAGAATGTTTCAGAAGCCGCATATTATGTTTCATATGAATTTTAGTATAATCTTAGAACAATCATGTTATGTGTAGCATGAAACTTACTAGCACGATATAAATTCCAATAGGAAGTTTCAGAAATAGTACAGCATGTCCAGTATTTAATTTAGTAAAATATGTCAGGATATTATCATGTTCAGCCGAAACTTAGTAAAGAAATATAAGTTCCCGTAAAATATTCCAGAAAAAGAATAGTAGCTTAATATGAGTTTTAGAAAGCATGTTGGAAATAGTAAGCCATGTTTACCATGAAACTTAGTTATAAAGCATGATTCTCAGTAGAAATATTATATTTTGTTTCCGTATCAGATTCAACACAGTATGACAGAAATTATATATATATACCATTATCGGTTTCAGCATGTAATATATATATACATATTACTATCATTAGTTTCAGCATGTATTATATACATACACATTATTATCACTAGTTTCAGCATGTAGTATATGCATTTAGTATTACTAGTATAGACTTGACTGTATTGTTTTGGGCTGGATCACCTAGCATTCATGACCACCCCAGGGTTAATAACTGTATCGACTCGTCCGCCAGAGGGCGAGGATATGTCGCTCTACGAAGTGGCATGCCATTCCCTAGGGGAGGAATATGGGAATGCTAGTTTCCCAATATTTTGCCTTAGTCGACTTTTATACACCCCCGTCGAGCGGGTATGCCCGGGGTGTTGATTCAGGAGTCCTCCGGACTCAGGTACAGTTATAGTAAGGGGCTCAGCGGGCCCAACTGCATACCCAGAGGACCGGCAGGATACTTATAGTTACTATGGGAGATGGGATGAACGGGGTAGGGGTATAAATTGCGTGTTGGTTGTACCTACCGGCTTATGGGGGCCGGGTAAGGTTTATGTGTGCTATGCTATGTTATGTTATGCTATATTACGCCATGTTATGTTTGTTATTAGTAGACAGACAGTAGAATGCCACGTTACCAGGTACGACTCCTATTCCTTTCAGCATAGTTGAGGACAATCTTTTACTCATACTTCAGTCAGTTATAGTCTATTTCTTTCTATTTCAGTTCAATCAGTTATATTGTTTGTCTTCAGTTATTTTCCAGTTGTTTTGCATACTCAGTACTAGCAGTATTGACGCCCGTTTGGGGCGCTGCATTAGTTGCCTGTAGGTAATCATAGACGAGGAGCCGATCCCTCGTGATTACAGCCAGCACACAGAGTCATCAGCTCCAGTCATCCGGAGTTAGACAGCTAGAGGTTTACTCCTTTTTCTTTGTTGTACAGTATGGGTAGGCCGGGGCCCTATCCCGACCATCTTATCAGTATTCTTAGAGGCTTGCAGATTGTACACTCCCTGTGGTTAGCTGTACCGGTCGTGTGAGGCCGTGTGTATGTTTTAGTGTTTTTATGATGGCCGTGTGGGGCCTTATTCAGTTGGTAGTGGTGACCTTTCCGGTCACGTAGCCGTTTAGCATTTGTTTTTTTGATTCAGAAATAACTAGATAGCATGGCGGCCTTGTCGGCCCGCATTGGTTCCTAATTAATTAAGTTGTTCTGGGTAGCTGTTGTTTGCTTACAGGTGGCTATAGACCTAGTCGGCCGGAGGCTGTATTTACAACCATTATATAGCCCGTCGTTTTCTTAAATCCAGAGTTAGAGCCAGTCTGGCACCAAAAGTGCTCAGGCTCAGCTAGCCAGCAGTCCAGGTCCTAGTAGGGCACCAGGTGCTAGTCATGCCTCCCAAGGCGGGGTGTGACAGGAACATTCATCCTTAAATGTTAGAAACAAGCAGAAAACATGTAGTTTATTATGATGCTTCGGGTAGTGGGTTAGGATGTGTGTTGATGCAGTACGGTAAAGTGATTGCTTATGCTTCCAAACAGTTGAGGAAACACGAAAAGAATTATCCTACCCATGAACTGGAACTAGCCGCAGTGATCCATTCCCTAAATATATGGAGACATTACTTGTATGGCGTTCATGTTGATATTTTCACCGACCATAAGAGCCTGCAGTATATCTTCACCCAGAGAGAGTTGAACTTACGGCAACGTCGCTGGTTGGAATTGTTGAAAGATTATGATGTAAATATTTTGTACCACCCAAGCATAGCCAACGTAGTAGCAGATACCCTTAGTCGTAAGTCTGTGGGGAGTTTGGCGTACTTGCAGCCCGAGCAGCGGGAATATGCCCGAGAAATATACCAGTTAGCCAGTTTAGCCGTTTGTATAGCAGAAACAGAGGACAATAGAGCAGTAATTCAGAACACCGCAGTGTCGTCAGTAGTTGTGGAGGTAAAGGAACGGCAGTATGAAGATCCTTACCTGGTTCAGCTTAAGGACAGAGTTCAACAAGGAAAAGTGCCGGATTTTCAGGTAACTGAGGATGAAGTGTTGCGATGTAAAGGCCGCCTTTGTGTTCCAAATATTTCAGGGCTTCGCCAGCAGATTATGAGCGAGGCACATTACAGCCGCTATTCTCTCCACCCAAGCGCGATGAAAATGTACCATGATATTAAAGAAATCTACTGCCAGTTATGAAAAGGGAAATAGCAGAATTCGTAGCCCAGTGTCCTAACTGCCAGCAAGTAAAAATGGAACACCAGAAACCAGGTGGATTAACTCAAGACATAGCTGTGCCTCTTTGGAAGTGGGAAGCAGTAAATATGGATTTTGTAGCAGGTTTACCCCATACTATACATAGAAATGACTCCATTTGGGTAATTGTTGACAGACTGACAAAATCAGCCCACTTTCTGCCAGTAAGGGCTACTTTCTCTGCCGAAGATTATGTTGAGTTGTATATCAGAGAAATAATAAAATTGCACGGTGTTCTAGTATCCATCGTCTCTGACAGAGGGGCGCAATTTACAGCTAAATTTTGGCAATTATTTCAGAGAGGCCTAGGAACACAGATTAATCTGAGCATAATATTTCACCCTCAGATAGATAGGCAGGCAGAACGCACTATTCAGATGCTCAAGGATATGTTGCGAGCGTGTGTTAGACTTTGGAGGTAGCTGGGATGAGCATTTACCATTTATTGAGTTTTCTTATAACAATAGTTACCACTCAGCTATCCAGATGGCGCCCTATGAGGCTTTGTATGGGCGAAAATGCAGATCGTCGGTTGGCTGGTTTGAAGTAGGAGAGTCAGCGCTGATTGGGCCGGATATTATTCATCATTCAGAAGAAAAGGTAAAGCTTATCAGAGAACGCCTATTGACTGCTCAGAGCCGCCAGAAATCGTATGCTGATGTACGACGCAGAAACCTGGAATTTAATGTGAATGACTGGGTGTTTTTGAAAGTTTCTCCTATGAAAGGGGTGATGAGATTCGGCAAGAAAGGTAAGCTCATCCTAAGATTTGTTGGGCCTTATCAGATCCACCGAAGAATAGGCCAAGTAGCATATGAGTTGAACTTGCCTCAAGAATTAGAGTCTGTTCATCCAGTTTTCCACGTATCTATACTGAGGATGTATATAGGAGACTCCTCCAGAGTTGTCCCAGTTCAGAATATCCAGGTTACAGTGGAGCTGGCTTATGAAGAGGTTCTAGTAGCCATACTACACAGGTAGATTCGCACGTTGAGATCCGTCAAAGTATTATGGCGTAACAGGAACCGAGAGGAAATGACTTGGGAAGCAGAGGAAGATATGAAAGTCAGATATCCTCAATTATTTCAGACTTAGTCAGCTAGAGGTATGTTGCTATTACTGTTGCTTTATATTCACGTGCAAAAGTGAGATGTGGACTTCAGTTTAATGAAATGAATGTTATAGCATGATGTGAAGTACTTGTATTGGACTTTTCTGAGTTTCAGGGTTTTTGAGATAGTCCATATTACGGAGGAAACTCTGCCAAAATTTTTCTAGAAATAAATCAAGTAAGTTGAAATTCTTGTAAGTAAAAGTTTACATTCGAGGATGAATGTTCTTAAGAGTGAGGGGGGAGGATGTTACACACCATAAATTCTTGACATGTAGATGGCCTACTTGCATGTTGGTTAAGAGTTTTAGAATGCCATACATGCTAGAAAAAAGGCTCGGGGAAAGACCGGACGAGCGTCGCATCGAACCATCGCAGGAGGAGGCCGGGGAGACCCTCTCCGCAATGGCAGTGTGTCACGGATGAAGCCCCTCCGCGATGGCCAATGTGCCACGCAGGGGGGTGTCCAGGCCCAACTATATAAAGCTCCGCTTCATTTTACAATTCATTTCTCCATTTTTAATTTCCATAAGCGAACAGAGAACAGAGAGGAACGAGGTTTCAATAAAAAAATTCATCCGATTACGCCGTCAAACGCAGTCCAAACTCAAGTTAACCCTGGATACTGAAGTATAAAGCTGTAGAGAGCATTCCTGCAGAGTTATTTTCGTGAAATTCAGCCGGCGAATCATCATCCTACCGAGCTAAGGTAAGTGGAATTGCTCCAAATTAGTGTCAATATACTTGTAGCCCTAAAGAGAGTATTTCTCCCTTCTGGACTTCCGAGAAATAGCGAGTTCTCGGCTGTTTTTCAATAAGTCAAAGTTTGGGCAATATATATATTCAACGTATTATTTTCTTCTAGAGTATCAATGAATTTAGCTCTAATTTCTATGAAATTAATGCAGTTGGAAGAAATAGCTGAAAATTAGCCGAGTTACGCCAGATACCCAGAAAGTTAACGGACAAGGTATGTAAAGCCAATTTCTTCGGCAAGCTAGTAGTTCCAGTATAGTCAAATAGTTCAAGTGCCAGTAGAATGTTTCAGAAGCTGCATATTATGTTTAGTATGAATTTTAGTATAATGTTAGAACCATCATGTTATGTGTAGCATGAAACTTACTAGAATGATATAAATTCCAGTAGGAAGTTTCAGAAACAGTACAGCATGTCCAGTATGTAATTTAGTAAAATATGTAAAGATATTATCCTATTCAGTTGAAACTTAGTAAAGAAATATAAGTTCCCGTAAAATATTCCAGAAATAGAATAGTAGCTTAATATGAGTTTTAGAAAGCATGTTGGAAATAGTAAGCCATGTTTACCATGAAACTTAGTTATATAGCATGATTCTCAACAGAAATATTATATTTTGTTTCAATATCAGATTCAGCACAGTATGAAAGAAATTATATATATACTATTATCAGTTTCAGGATGTAATATATATATATATACACATATTACTATCATTAGTTTCAGCATGTATTATATACATACACATTATTATCACTAGTTTAAGCATGTAGTATACGCAGTTAGTATTACTAGTTGAGACTTGACTGTATTGTTTCGGGATGGATTACCTAGCATTCATGACCGCCCCAGGGTTAATAGCTGTATCGACTAGTCCGCTAGAGGGCGAGGATACGTCGCTCTATGGAGTGGCATGTCGTCCCCTAGGGGACGAAGATGGGATGCTAGTTTCCCCATATTTTGCCTTGGTCCGCTTTTATACACCCCCGTCGAGCGGGTACACCCGGGGTGTTGATTCAAGAGTTCTCCGGACTCAGGTATAGTTATAATAAGGGGCTCAGCGGGCCCAACTGCATACCCAAAGGACCGGCAGGATACTTATAGTTACTATGGGAGATGGGATGATCGGGGTAGGGGTATAGATTGCGTGTTGGTTGTACCTCCCGGCTTATGGGGGCCGGGTAAGGTTTATGTGTGCTATGCTATGTTATGTTATGCTATATTACGCCATGTTATGTTAGCTATGAGTAGACAGACATTAGAATGCCATGTTACCAGGTACGATTCCTACTCCTTTCAGCATAGTTGAGGACAGTCTTTAACTCATACTTCAGTCAGTTATAGTCTATTTCTTTCTATTTCAGTTCTATTAGTTATATTGTTTGTCTTCAGTTATTTTCCAGTTGTTGTTTTGCATACTCAGTAACAGCGGTACTAACGCCAGTTTGGGGCGCTGCATTACTTGCCTGTAGGTAATCATAGATGAGGAGCCAATCCCTCGTGATTCTAACCAGCACACAGAGTCATCAACTCCTGTCATCCGGAGCTAGACAGCTAGAGGTTTACTCCTTTTTCTTTGTTGTACAGTATGGGTAGGTCGGGGCCCTGTCCCGACCATCTTATCAGTATTCTTAGAGGCTTTCAGATTGTGCATTCCTTGTCGTTAGCTATACCGGTCGTGTGAGGTCGTATGTATGTTTTAGTTTGTTTATGATGGCTGTGTGGGGCCTTATTCAGTTGGTAGTGGTGACCTTTCCGGTCATGTAGCCGATTAGTACTTATTTTTTTTGATTCAGAAATAACTAGACAGCATGGCGGCCTTGTCGGCCCGCATAGGTTCCCAATTATTCAGTTGTTCTGGGTAGCTGTTTTTTGCTAACATGTGGCTATAGGCCTAGTCGACTGGAGGCTGTATTTATAACCGTTATATAGCCCGTCGTTTTCTTGAATCCAGAGTTAGAGGCAGCCTTGCACCATAAGTGCTCATGCTCAGCTAGCCAACAGTCCAGGTCCTAGTAGGGCACCATGTGCAAGTCATGCCTCCCAAGGCGGGGCGTGATAAGAACATTCATCCTTAAATGTTAGAAACATGCAGAAAACTCAGAAACATGCTATCACCATATACAATTACCAATCATTTAAATCAAAAACTGATGGAATGACTACCTCCGAAAGGAACTACATAGCTAAACTGAATTCAAACATCACATATATTTACCATATCATTAAACAAACTTGTACACATGAACTGAACGGGAAAAGATGATTAAAGGTTTAGGTAAAAACTGATACCTCAAACTGAAACGGAGCCAGTAGGGAATAAATGAGGGTATTTAGCTATCATATCTTCTTCAGCTTCCCACGTAGCTTCCTCAACATGTTGATTTCTCCATAATACTTTAACCGAAGATACTTTTTTATTCCTCTGCCTTTGAACCTTATGATCCAAGATATCAATGGGAATTTCTTCATAACTGAGGTTGTCCTTCACTCCAATGCTGTCTACCTGAACCATCAAGGCTGGATCACCCAAGCACTTCTTCAAAAATGACACATGAATGACAGGATGAACCGAAGATAACTCTGAGGGCAAGTCCAACTCATACACCACTTTGGCAACTCTTCTCACAACCCGGTAGGGGCCAACATAGTGGGGACTGAGTTTACCTTTCTTTTCAAACTGCATAACTCCCTTCATGGGAGATACCTTTAGAAATACCCAATTGTCCACATCAAACTTCAAATCTCTTCTCCTCACACCAGCATACAATTTCTGATGACTCTGAGTGGTTTTCAACCGGTCCCTTATCAACTGGACCTTCACCATCACCTCATGAACCAAATTTGGTCCTATCATAGCTTCCTTACCAACCTCGAACCATCCGATGGGAGATCTACACCTCCGCTCATAAAGAGCTTCGAACGGTGCCATCTGGATACTGGAGTGATAACTATTATTATAAGCAAACTCAATAAAGGGAAAATGATCATCCCAACTACCTTTACAATCCATAACACATGCCCTCAACATATCCTCAAGGGTCTGAATGGTTCATTCTGCCTGGTCGTCTGTTTGCGGATGGAAGGCTGTACTGAGCTTTACCTGCATCTCAAGTCCTTTTCAAAAAGAACGCCGAATTGAGAGGTAAATTAAGTACCTCAGTATGAGATAATAGACAAGGGCATGCCATGAAGTCGAACCAACTCCCAAATATACAACTTAGCATAATCATCCGCTAAATCCGTGGTCTTGATCAGTAGGAAGTGTGCCGCCTTAGCTAGCCTATCCACCACCATCCAAATGGAGTCATAGTGTCGGGAGTATGAGGTAGGTCTGTAACAAAATCCATATTAATCTCTTCCCACTTCCAAGTAGGGATGTTGATATCCTGATGTACGCCTCCCGGCCTTTGGTGTACGACTTTCACTTGCTGACAATTTGGACATTTTTCCATGAACTCCGCGATATCCTTCTTCATGCCATCCCACCAATAGATTTCTTGCAAATCCGATACATTTTCGTGGATCCTGGATGAATAGAATATTTGGTACCATGCACCTCATCTAATATTCGAACGCTCAAATTATCGACGTCCGAAACACATAGTCGACCCTACTATTGTAGCACACCATCTCCCCCTTGGGAGAAGACCTCCACCTTCTGACTCCCCACCACCTCCTTCAACCTCCTCAATATTAGATCGTATTTCCTAGATATTACATCAACTAGACGATTTTGACCCTTTATGTACAACAACAACACCATCAATTAAATTGATAAATCTAACTCCCAGCCTTGCGAGTCGGGGGACATCCTTCACCAACTTCTTCTTTCCCTCTTTCATGTGGGACACACTTTCCATGGAGAGTCTACTAAGCGCATACGCAACCACATTAGCTTTGCCCAGGTGGTAAAGGACACTCATCTCACAGTCCTTAAGTAATTCCAACCACCTCTTTCGCCGAAGATTTAGATCCTTCTTAGTGAATAGATACTACAAGATCTTGTGATCCGTAAATACATCCATGTGGACCCCATACAAGTAATGCCGCCATATCTTCAATGCAAACACCACTGCGACCAACTCAAGATCATGGGTCGGGTAATTCTTTTCATGAACCTCCAACTGTCTTGAGGCGTATGTTATTACCTTCCCATGCTGCATCAACACACATCCCAGTTTGACTCTCGAAGCATCACAATAGACAATAAAGCCATCGATACCCTCGGGTAAGGTTAACACTAGTGCTGAAATAAGTCGAGTCTTCAACTCTTGGAAGCTTATCTCACAAGCATCCGACTATTGGAATTTCACCTTTTTCTAAGTCAATTAGTCAAAGGTGCCAAAATTGATGAGAAACCCTCCACTAACCTTCGGTAATAACCTTCTAGGCCTAAGAAACTCTAAATTTCTGAAGGTTTCACCGGTTTGGGTCAATTCTTCACCTCCTCTATCTCCTGGGAATCTACCCTTATGCCTTCACTTAATACTATATGTCCCAGAAATGCTACCAAGTTTAGAAATAATTCACACTTACTTAACTTTGCATACAACTGATGATCCTTGAGGGATTGCAGCACTATCATCAAATGAGTGGCATGCTCCTCCTCGCTCCGGGAGTATATAAGAATGTCGTCGATGAACACGATCACAAACATATGTAAATATTGCTTGAACACCCTGTTCATCAGGTCCATCAAAGCTTCAGAAGCATTGGCTAGCCCAAAGGACATAACAACAAATTCGTAGTGACCATACCGAGTCCTGAAAGCGGTCTTTGGGATGTCACTCTCCCACACTCTGAGCTGGTGGTACCCGGACCTGAGATCGATCTTGGAGAAGCACTTGGCACCCTGAAGCTGGTCAAACAAATCATCGATCCTGGGTAAGGGGTACCTTTTCTTGACGGTAACCTTGTTCAACTGTCGATAGTCAATACACATATGAAGGGAATCGCCCTTCTTTCGAACAAATAGAACTGGCGCACCCCAAGGAGATTTGCTCGGTCTAATGAAGCTCTTATCCAAAAAATCCCTTAACTGATCCTTCAATTCCTTTAGCTCGACTGGAGCCATCCTATAAGGAGGGATAGAATAGGCTGCGTATCTAGCAATAAATCAATACCGAGATCAATTTCCCTTTTCGGAGTAACACATGGCAAATCCTCGGGAAACACCTTCAGATATTCGCACACCACTGGAACTGACTGAATAGTCGGGGTCTAGGACTCCACATCCTTAACCCTAACTAGGTGGTACATACACCCCTTTGAGATCATCTTCCTAGCCTTAAGGTAGGAAATAAATTGACCTGCTGGCATCGCCGAACTACCCTACCACTCAAAAATTGACTCACCCGGAAAATGAAACTCCACGGTACGGGCCGTACAATTAATCGAAGCATAACATGCAAAAAACTAATCCATACCAAGAATAACATTAATGTCAGTCATGGATAACTCTACCAAATCTGTGGAGGAAACCTTATTCAACACAGTAATGGGGAAACCTCTATTTACCCACCTAGCTACAACTGAATCACCGACTGAAGTAGATACGGAGAATGGTTCTGACAGAATTTCAGGACTAACTCCAAAACTACTAGCAATGTAAGGAGTCACGAAAGATAATGTAGCTCCCAGGTCTAGAAAGGCATAAACATCAATATGAAACACACGCAACATACCAGTGACCACATCTGGTGAAGTTTCCTGCTCCTAGCGTGAGGCAAGGGCATAGAATCGGTTTTGGCGTTGACCACCACCCCCGCTAGTAGATGCTCCTTGTGGATCTAAACGGGCTGGAGCTGCTGCTATCCTAGTGGTCTGTGCTTGACCCCTATCATCACCCTGTCTAGCATATGGGCATGCTCGGCGCATGTGCCCAGGTCTACCACACCCAAAACAGACATTTGAACTGAGGAGGAACTCCCCGGTGTGACTCTTGTCGCACTTTTCATAAGCTGGAGAGATATACTCTAATTGGGTGTCCCTCTGATCCTTTGATCCTAAAGCCCTGCTCCTTTGATCACCCCTGGGTTTGGATGGAACGCTAGATGAGGATGGCACTGGGGCTAGTAACCTCTACTGAAACTGTGGACGGTAGCCACCGCCGGACCTCTAATATGAAAACCCACTACTATCTGTCCGAGCTCTCTTTGCCTCCCTCTCCCTCGTATGAGCTACCTCTATATGTTGGGCGTACAACACTATGCAAGGAAAGTCCATATCCTAATGAAGCATGGCAGTCCTGCAATCCTTTTCTAAATAACCGGCCATGCCATGAACAAATTGGCTCACCCGCATCCTCTGATCCATCACCAGCTCTGGGGCGTACTTTGACAACCAGGTGAACTCAAGAGAATACTCCAGCACTGCCATCTTTCCTTTCTTGAGGTTAATAAATTCAGCTGCTTTCAATTCCCTCATCTCTCGAGGGTAGAACCTGTAAAGAAAAGCCATGTGGAACTTATCCCTGCTAATGGGGCCCGCTCCTGCTTCCCTGCTGTCCTTCCATTGCTTGTACCAAATATGAACGACCTCTTTTAGCTGATATGAGGCCATGTCTACACACTCCTCATTTGTCACCCCCATAACCTAAGTGACCTTCAAGATCCCTTCAATGAACTCGTGTGGATCCTCATTCACCTTTGCTCCCACAAACTCAGGAGGGTTCATCATCAAGAAGTCTCTAATACGAGCCGCCGCTGCATTTCCATTATGTGGGACCTATGCAACAGCCTACTAATTGACCTGAGTGGTCAAGGCCTGCGCCAACATCTGAATCACCACCCAAAACTCGGCGTGGGCAGCTAGCTCTGGTGCCTGGGGCTCCGGTGCCTGGGGCTCTAGAATAGGTGGGGCTTACTAATGCTCATGGTCATTGCCATCTCTATGGCCTTCATCATTTCCATTCCTCCTTCTATTCATTCTTCTAGTAGCCATAATACTACAATCGCGAATTGAATGAATTAGAAGGATGGAAAGGCTTTTCATCGCATGATATAGAACATGAAAGAAGGGAACATTTCCTATAACGTTCAGTAGCCTCTTCGTCATAGGTGTGGCGCGCTTCACACTCATAAAAAAGACTCTACCTAACGTGGCTTTTGAACTCCCTAGGACACTTCAAACTTATTGCTCTGATACCAAGTTTGTCACGACCCGAACATACACCCGGATCGTAGACACGGGACAAGGGACCCTGAGGGACCCCAAGTAAACCCACGACACATACATTCAACTAAGCTCATTTAAATAAATAGAATATTAAGCAGAAAACATCGCGAAAACGCAACCATGACATAACATCAAGAAATACCAACATATACATAAGCTGAATACTACACATTTGTCTGAAAGCCTCTAATACATAAGGTGGATTGATGGGACAACATCCCAAATTAACACGAGCAATACCGAAACATAATCAATAGGAAAGTTTATCAAAAAGCCATTGGAACATGAGGACTCACCAACAAGATGATATCGTAGGCTAGGATGGACTAAGGACGAGGATGAGCCTGAGATCCGGACCTTGTATTATGAAACCATATAGCATAGAAAGTATGCGGTCAGTACGTGGAATGTACTGAGTATGCAAGGTAAGTAAAATGGACATTTTAAAAGTAAAGTAAAACTCATAAGTAACATAAGAGGAGGACATCATGCTTGCATCAAAATCTTCAAAATAAAAAATAGGGCTCAAGACTTTCAAATCATGCATAATCATTCATCATCGTAATCGTAAATAACTTTATCATAATGTAACTTGATCCAATAACATAAATATAACAAATCATAAAAACATGCAAAACAATGGGAGGACTCGTCATAATCGACACCATCATGGTAGAGCCTTTCATGATGCCCCACTATCTCACTCAAATGGGCAGAGCCTACCCTGGCTTACCAGACGAGGGTTGTGCATAATATATCACATTTGAGGGGATCATTACCAATACATGATATCATTTACAACCCACGGTGGAATGTGGTTATGAGACACCGGTGTAGTCCTTTGAAAGCCGACCAACTCGGTGCTAGACACGGTTCCCAAAAACATGCATATAGGCTCATACATAAATTATTAACATCATGCATAAAAATTCATTACCTAAGATATAACATTTATCATCATTGATCCCCTTTAAAACTTGCTTAGCCAAGAATCAAGTCCCTTTTTATCGGCAAACATTATAAATCGATAAATCATGAAATTCGTTTCATAAATCATAAATCATTATTTATCATATGGGCATTGCCCAATGCTTCATTATACTCAATTCTTTCAAAATATGCTCATAAACATGGGTAACTTAGATTCATGCATTTCCATAATCAATAAACTTAAAATAATGAAAATTCATCACAAATCATGATTTCCTTGAACTTCCATGGATGGGCAATTCATATTTAAAAAGATTGAAACATGAATTAAAGAAAATAGTAGTAAAGCCTGCCCATCATGCATATTTCCATAAGTAAAGCTCAATTAAAACATACCCGTAAGGAGAAATCACATTGACATGCTTTGGGTAAAACCTCATGGAATTTGATTAGGAGAATTCATGACTTGAATCGAAATTGGGCATGGGTGAGGAAGAATTCCACCTATTTTAAAACCCTATATACCTGGAAATAGATGGACTTAAAGTTCCTTAACACCCACAAAGTATTTGATAAAAATTTGGGAAAGAAGGCCTTGAATCTCCCAAAAACCTCTCTAAAATCCTTGCATGAAAATGGGCATGTAATAGGGACTTAACTCCCATTATCATACTCAGAAAATATCCAAAACGACGTAGTTTAGGCCTTATGGACTTAGGAAGTCACCAAAAGACCCTTATTAAAATGCAGAAATTTCTGGTCGCTAGTCCTCACGAAGGACCAAACGGGTGGTTGCCGCAGGGAACGACTCATTTCCTTGATCCATTAAGTACACTACCCAATCCTCCAAGGGAACCCCACAGGAGACTTCATGAGTTGGGAGGTCAGACCACGACTCGTGGTCACCTTCTGTGGCCTCCACTTCCCATCCCAATTTTGCCAATCCTCCAAGGTTGACAACGGGTGACCTCACAAGTCGTGAGGTCTGAGCACGACTCATGGTCAAGCCCGTGGCCCCCTCACTCACACTTTGCCAAACCAATATGACCACGAGTCACTTCACGACTCGTGGTCACTCCTCAAGACTCACCTGACAAGCCGTTCTGTGAGCTGGTGCAAATTTTCAGTTTTTCTCCGTCTTCACTTTCGAGTTAGATCCTTGGGTTCCAGGGGTATAACACTTATAGGGGCCCAGGTAGGTTATTCTATTATGTTTGTACCTTCCAGGCTCATGGGGGCTAGGTTAGGTTCTTGTTTGCATATTACCTGTTAGTTACAGTTCATGTTTGTGAGATCGTATAGGTTAACTTCTAGCCCTTATTATTGATTACTTTTAGTTCCTCTTTCAACTTCTATTCATTTTATTATTATTGTCTTACATATTCGGTATATATTGTACTGATGCCCACAGATGGGGCGCTGTATACTTGCTGGCAGGTTCAAGTAGATAGGTTTCGAGACCTTCGTAAAAGCCGTTCAAATTCAGCAGATTGGCCATCTCCTTTCCTATGGAGTTTCCATATGAGTAGAGGTTTGACTGTCTGTTGATGTATAGTTTTGGGTAGTCCAGGAGCCTTGTCCTGACCAATATCTTACTCTTTAGAGGCTTACAGACTACAGGTTGTCAGACAGCATGATGATCTTGTCGGCCCGCATAGGATGACGTTATTATTGGAACTGTTGGGTCAGTTGTTTTTCCGCAGGTGTATGTTTCGGTCTTGTTTCCCTAAGGCTATGTTTTGAGCTGAGATATAGCTAATTGATTTTTTGAATATGGATATACTTTATATAAAATGTCAACTTCCAACTAATAATCGAGTAAAACATATATGTCTAGATAAATAACTCATTTAGATACATTATTTTTTTTAGTGTTTCATATATTTTCACAAATTTTAATCATTTTCTAGTTTTACGTTTTATAAATAGAGAAATTTAGCATTCAGGTTTAGATATACTTCTATCATTTCTTTGATTTTTTGAAAATGAAAAAAAGAGAAATAAATTTCACGAACATTATCCTTCTAGTAAGAGGTCTTTAAATAAGTGAAATTAAGAAATAACAAATTTAATTAAAATACTTTTCGCAAAATGTGAGGGAAAAAGATGAAAAACTAAATTTATTTTTTGACGATAGAAATATATATGACATCTTACCAACCTTATACACACATACATACATATTCTTCTTTGTATCTTTCAAATTCTCTAGAATTTATTTTAGAGAAAAGAGAAATAAAAAAGGGAGGATGTTTTAAAAGTGACAAAAGAAAACTAAGACACAAATCCAAATGTTTTAGATTAGTTAAAAAAATGAGAAGAACTATATGCGCTCTTTTCTTTTCTTTTTGTCCCTTCTCTTTACGTGTTTTTTTCATTTTTCTTTCCCTACACAAAGAGAAACTCTTCTTCTTTCAATCTTCCTAATAAATCTGGACACCACCTCATTTCATACTCACTTCATTTTAAATTAATTGGTGCTTTAGTTTGAGCATACTCCTTAAGAAAATTACTTATTCCTAGAAAGTAAGATGTATTTTGAATAACTTACCCTTAATAAATATCTTGAAAAAGATGTAATTCTTTAGTAGTTTCTTGGTTATGTAAAATTCTCTTTATTTAAATAAGGGTAAAAGTAAAAAAATATCATTAGTGTCTTCTTGGTTATGTATTTGAAATAAAATGAAAAGATTAAAACTTCATTCATTTTGAAATGAATGGAGTATAAATTTATTTAATATAAGTTAGCACATTTTTATCTTACTTTTTTCTTCTCTATTTTCCTCCTCTTCATTATTAACGATCATAATAAAAACTCCATTTCGTGTCAACTTTCTGATGATAATTAATCTTACATGGTTAAAAATTAAATCTATATCAATATGAGTTAACATGCCAGAGAGGTATCAAATAAAGATGTAATAAATAGACATAATAGATGTAGTAGGTGTTTACGAAAGTGAGATGCTTACATATGACAAAATGAAAAAAATTTAATACCTAATAAACCTTCCCCATATATGAAATAAGGCATTTCTGAATTAAAGATATCCTGGTAAGGATCTATCTCTCAAAATTACTTCACGTTTTGTAGGGAGAAAGAATAGGAACCCTGAAAAAGGAATTGAGAAATTGGAAAAAATTGAGAAAAAAAGAAGTGGAAGAAAATGGAAAGGTATGGAATTTAAAAGAAAGGAAATGGGTGTCATTTCAGTGACTAATTTGAATCCTTTTAGAATGGTAATTCTAAATAGTATATACTAATGAGAAAATAAATTAGTATTAATAGACATATTAGGCGAAACTTAAGAAACAAATGCAAAACTCTAAAAATTAGATAAATATATGAAAATTAAGGGAATAATGTAAAAATCTAGAAAATGAGATAAATAAAAAATCCTAACCTAGGAGACTGCCATGTCACCAGGCTAAAATCCCTCTTATACACACACACACACATACATATATATATATATATACACACACATACATATACATACATACATACTCACACACACACATATGTATGTATGTATATGTATATATATATATGTATGTACATATATATATACACATATATATACACATGTTGTATCTATGTATGTATGTATGTATAAATTCTCTTGACAGTGCATATTATATATTTCTAATATCTTTTACATTTTTTTTAACTTTTCCTTCACGTGGTTCCACAAGTGAAACATACAGGTACAAGGAAGAACTATTGGATAAATAGTTATAGCTGCTTTAGCTATATTGTCATGTATTCTCTTGACAGTGCATATTATATATTTATAATATCTTTTACATTCTTTTTTAACTTTTCCTTCACGTGGTTCCACAAGTGAAACATACAGGTACAAGGAAGAACTATTGGATAAATAGTTATAGCTGCTTTAGCTATATTGTCATGTATATCTGAGACTATGAACATTCTATCCCTTCCTCCTTAAACTCCTTTGAAACATTAGAAGAATCATTCTAAAGATGTATCATTCTTTGAATCAACAATAGAGTAAGCATAGGGTAAAATTTGCAATGTGTTATGATATGTGGTAATGTTAGAAAGAGATCAAAACAAACTAATAAAATAATACAAGTAAAAAATGAAAATAGTATTCAATAACACCCTGTTAGTTTATTTATACATTTTATGGGTATCATATTGTCTTGAGGTCCATTTTTGGAAGTAATTAAGCAGGCAACGTATGAGCTTGTTTACTTTGTGTATCTCTTGTGGCAGTTGTGAGCATTGTACCTCTGTGCTTTCCCTTAAGGAAGATCCCATCTACCACTACTATAGATTGACAATACTTTCACTCTTTAATTGGTGCATTTAACACTATAACAAGATACAAAAAGGAGTTATATTCTTCGGTGTATAGTTTTGTAATTGTCTTCGAATTTGCATACTCTAACATATATAGGTAAGTTGGTAATTGTATGTGAATCTTTTGCGGTTCCTCTTAATATTTCAACTGCTCTTTTGCTTTGTCCTTCATGTTTGCATGTAGGTCAAGTTGATACCATATACACTTTTGACATCTCATTGGATATCAATTGGTGTGCAATTCATTTTTGAGTCATTAAGTTATTATTGTATAATATCATTAAAAAGATCGTAGTGGCATGTCTCTCTAGGAAAGATCTTTCATTCTTTGGGTAGGTGCAGATATCATTGAAATGTATCACTTAGAATAATTATAATTTTCGTATGCTTTTTGCTTTAATACTCTAACGACATTAAGTCTTTTACACAAATAACATAATACCTACATACAATGGTCACAACATAACAACATTGGTAGAGAAATATATTTTTATACACAAATGAATGGATGAAGTAGTCCTACATGATACCATCTGAGTCTCTAGTATATATAATGGAATCATGGAGAACTGTGGAATTTCTAACTGAAGGATTGAAACAATACTTCATGATGCCATTAGTATATAAATATATTGTGATGGTATCACAAAGGATTGAGGAGTTTCTCACTAAAGGAATGAAGTAGAACTTAATAATACGATGTTAGTATATAGATATATTCTGATGGTATCATTGAGGACTAAGGAGTTTTTCACTGAAGGACTCCTTACTCCATATATAGATATATTGTGATGATATAAAAAATATTGAGGAGTTTCTCACTGAAGGACTGAAGCAGACCTTAATGATACCATGACGATATATAAATATATTCTAATGGTATTATGGAGGATTGGGGAGTATCTAATTGAAGGACTCCTTATTCATCAAAGATATCATGCCAGTATATAAATATATTGTGATGATATAATAGAGGGCTGAGGAGTTTCTCATTGAAACACTGAAGCAGACCTCAATGATACCATGCCAATATATAGATATATTATGATGGTCTCATGGAGGATTGGGGAGTGTCTCACTAAAAGACTGAAGCATACCTCAATAGTACCATGCCAATATATAGATATAGTGTAATGGTATCGTGGAAGATTAGAGAGTGTCTCATTGAAGGAGGACTGAAACAAACCTCAATAATATTATAAACCTATGAAATTTTCTTAATATATGATATATCATGTATTATACCTTCTTTTACATGATTTTTGAGTTCGATATTGAACTTTCTCTTGGACTGAGAGTTTTCGTACAACATTAATTAGTGTCTCTGTAAATATTGTAAATCTGGTGAACTTCAATTGAAATTTCTCTTGGATTGGGTGTTGTCGTACAACATTGATTAGTGTGTCTTTGTTAATGTAAATCTGGTGAACTTCAATTGGTTGTTTAGAGGAGTTTCTAATGATGTTTTCGCTATATTACATGTGTTCATGAACAATTCCAGCCATATGAATGATATTGCAGTCATCTGTTTTAGGAAAATGACTGGTTGTGTATTCTTGGATGAGATTTTACAATAATCAAGTATTGACGTGCTTGCATATATGATTATGTTTATGAATGAGATAGTCAATGGATATGCGATCATGGAGGGATTTTTCTTCTTCAAGTCAATATAGATTTCTCCTCCCATATCATTGAATATTTTCATCGGTGGAAATTTCTGGGGAAGTGCATATTTCATTTTCATACTGCTCGTACCAGTATCCTTCTGCAACTGTATTGCTATTTATGTGATAGGATTTTCAAAATTACAACTAGTGTTGATTAGGATTGCATCAACATCAAAATTGACATAATTGTTATTTGCATTCCTATTGCCATTTTGTTAAATTAAGATTGTTATGCTATTCATTAAGGAAATCTTGAAAACTAAAACAAAATTCGGATTTGCAGATTTGATTCTCTAGGGCTATTTTAAATAGAGTTCTGATTTGAATTTGGGGAAGGAATGCTTTTGTTGTTGTCACAGCCCGAACATAGGTCCGGATCGATATATAATATAAAGAACCCTGAAAGGATTCATGTTGATCCATGGCATGAACACGACATCTAAAACTCAAAGAAATAAATATGGAAAGTCTAACATGTGAAATAGCGAAAGTCTGAGAATATAATAACATCTAAACATCTGAATATATAACGCTAATCTGAAGCTGAATACATAATATGTCTGATAAGCCTCTACATACTAACGAGTTAATGGGACAAAACCCCAACTAGCTCATTAGAAACTGAAATTAAAAGTACTGATAATAAGCTGATAAAAGGTCCTCAAAGGAGGAGGACTCAGCAATAGACTGAAAGATGCTAACTCTAAGGATCTAGCTAATAATGGGACTGGACCTGAATGTCCGGTACTGTATCATGAAACGATACAACATAGAGTATGCAGTCAGTATTTGAAATGTATTGAGCGTGTAAGGTAAGTAAAAAGGACAGTTAAAATACATAAGAGTACATAAGAGTTGGACAACATTATCATGAAGTAAATATCATAATGTAAACATAAGGGCTCAATGTTTTCAAACTATGCAAAATCCAATCATAATCATAGTCATAAGAGAAACTTCAATAAACATAACTTGAGGCAAAGTAATATAAACATACCATGCATAAATCATGAGGAACAATGGGAGGACTTGTCTTAACTGACACCATCATGATAGAGCTTAATGATGCCCCACTAGTTTGCCCAAGTGGACAGGACCGTCTTAGGCTTGCCAGGAAAAAGATGTGCATGATGTGATATCAGAGGGGATCAAAAAATATATGTATATACCTGCGGTGGCATGTAGTTCTAAGACCACGGGGTTTACCTGAACGTCGGGTCTACTCGATGCTAGACACTACTCCCAAAAACATGTACATGATGCTCATATCATAATCGTGAATCATTCGTGAAGTTCATTTCCAATTAAAACATAACATACCTGATCATACTTGAAATACATGATTAACCATGAGTAAGGACCCGTGAGTCGGCTAATGGTCATAAATTCATTTATCATGAAGAACATGTATACTTGTGAAAATTCATATATTTGATATTCATAAATCCATGCAGAGTACTTGAAGAGAAATCATAACATGAATCATAAATCATAATTTAGACTTGGTAAAATCAAAATCATAGTAGAATCATAACTTGACTTTTCATGAAACTTGCAAAATTAGGCATAATTTAATTAAAATATGAATCTATGAATTAATAATCAAAATTGTTATAAACATTACCCATTGATCTTAAAACATACTTTGGAATATGAGAAAATTGGACCCATAGACATATCATAGAGAATTTCATAAAATTGGGTTAAAATCCTAGAAGTTCTTAAAATCATACTTGAAACCGAAAATTCATATATTCGTGAGGGATTTGATAAGGGAGAATCATTCATACTCATAGAAACATAAGTTGAATCATGAGAAAACGGATTTCATGGAAGAACATGAAATAATTCACCCACAAGAAGCTTAATCCTAAAATTCCAAAAGATAGGGCATGGGAAGTGAGAATCATGAATACAACTTGAGAAGGGCGTGAAGGTCGAAGACACCCCTCACTTATAGCCCTATATACCTAGTTTGATGATCCCTTCATTTGTCTTGTAGATTCCAAGAAGATTTGAAGAGGTTGAAGAAGAAACCTAGCTTCATTCTTCAGAGAAAATCCAACTAACGATCTTTTGGAGAAGGTGAGGACTTAGACTAGGTTAATCTGTGTAATCTGACATTAAGGAAGCCCAAAATGACATCATTTAGGAGTTAGAAGCATAGGAGTTTACCAAAATACCTCCAAAATGCAAGAAAAAGACCTGGAGCTGGCAGTTCAAATGACCACCAGAGCGGGTCGTTGGTTTCTAGGATGGCCCGTTCTGAGGTTCATTGTTTGAGTGCTGCTGCTTCATTAAACTGCTTATAACTTTTTACTCCAAACACTGATTGATGCAAGGTCAGATGCTTGGAAAGAAGACTCAAAGGGATTCAATTTGAGGTGCTGAATCACCCAAAACCATTTTGTAAAATAGGATCTATGGTCCTTTGAAGTTGACCCTTGTAAGAACTTATACGAACACTCAATTGGTAAGGGGGCTCTCAACTCAACTTTGTGCTAGAGGTTCCTTATGACGTTAATTTGCATCTAATGCACGTCTTATACTTACAAATTGATCATAACACCTTGTTTTCATAAATTCATCGGGCTCGGGTCTATCAATATACCTAGAACGCTTCCAAACTTAGCTCAAATGTTTCATCAAACTGGCAGAACCAACGACCCATCCAATAGGCCGTGGTAACAAATAACAGACCGTTGGTTTTCCCTATTCTTCCTTCAAAATTCTCTTAATCCGCTTCAACGACCAGTTTAATCAAGCCACGGTCCGTAAAATCCCATCGTGGGTTCTGGGCAAATTTCTGGAAGCTCTCTGGTCATGAAACAACGAGCACCTCCAATGACTCGCTGTACCTCTACAATGAACTGTACTGAGGTTCATTGTTGGGTTCTGGTATTATTTTCTTTCTGTAAGCCTCGGGTATGACCTAAGGAACATTTGGGGTGTAACAGTTGTCCTATTTTGATTGAAGGTTTGTTCCCATTTTGTTTTGGTGCTGAAGCGAGATGTAGTTTTGTGGGTATTTGCTTAATTATTTGAGGGGGCATCAAAGTAAACAGACAAATGTGTGTAATTTTCTCCTTATAGGCTTCTGTTCTTTCCTATCTAATAAAGAGGAGAGTCAATAATCAGCCTAAACTTAGGCGAATTATGATTTTATCAACTAATTTTGCAATGTCTAGTTAAAAACAAACTCTCTGTTCTTTAGGTTCTTTTTTTTCTATAAAAGTTCAAATTTTATAATAAGGAAAAAGGTCAAAATATCCTTAATTTATGCAAAATTGAGCAAATATACCCTCCATTAATAGTTTAGTTCAAAAATGGCCCTACAACTAATAGTTTGATCCAAGAATGTTCCTATAGCTAATAGTTTGATAAAAAAGTACCCCTACAATTACTTTTCGATCAAAAATGTCTTTTCCTAATAAACATGTTATTCTTTTCTTTTAAACACATTCTTTTTCTAATAAAAATATTGTAACCCATAATTAATTTTCATTTAAATAACAATCAATAAAATTCTAATAAAATAGCAAAAAAAATTGTCACACCCCACCTTGGGGGGTATGACTGGCACCTGGTGCCCTACTAGGACCTGACCTGCTGAACTTGTTAAGCCTGGGCGCATCTGGCGCCTGGATGGCTCTAACTCACATTTCTTGAAACAAAGGGCTATATAACGGCTGTAAATACAGCCCCCGGCCCATTGGCCTATAGCCTTCTGTACCTGTATTACAGCTGACCAAAAACATGTTAATTCAGGGGAACCTATGCAGGCCGACAAGGCCACCATGCTGTCTAGTTATTTGTAACTCAAACATAACATACTGAAAAGCTACGTGACCGGAAAGGTCACCACTACTGGCAAACTATGGCCCCACACGGCCATTACAAAAGAAAGAAAGGAGTAAAGGCAACTATACAACTGCACGGCCTCACACGACCGGCTCATCTGACCACAGGGAATACATACAGACTGCAAGCCTCTAAGAAGAATAATAGAAATGATCAGGACAGGGCCCCGACCTACCCGTACTGTACAACAAAAGGAACTGAACTACACCTCTAGAAATTCAGTCTCCGGATGACAGGAGCTGAATATTCGACCGCCGATGGGGATCACGTGGTATCGCCTGCGCGTCTATAGGTACCTGCAGGCAAGTAATGCAGCGCCCCACTGGGCGTCAGTACCGCTGGTACTGAGTATGTAAAGCAAACTGAATACAGATGAATACAAGTAATATAACTAAAAATTCTGAATAGCAGGAGATAACTGAATCTGTAAAAACTGAAGGGATATCTGAAATCAATAACATAACTGTCGAAATTGGAATAAGAAGAACTAGATTAACTATCTGAGGGTGTAGATCGTACCTGTTCTTAATCATGCTGGAGGGAGTAGGTGTCATTTCTGGAGACGTATCATTCTACTACTAATGTACTCATATCTAATATAACATAACACAACATACATAACATAACATGGCATACACAACCTTACCCGGCCCCCATAAGCCGGGAGGTACAATCAACACAGAAACTATACCCCTACCCCGGTCATCCCATCTCCTATAGTGGTTGTAAGCATCCCGGCGGTCCCCTGGGTATGCACTTGGGCTCGCTGAGCCCCTGACTATAACTGCATCTGAGTCCGGAGGACTCCTGAATCTTCACCCGGGCGTATCCGCTCGACTGGGGTGTGTAAGGGCCGATCAAGGCACAAGTATGGGGAAAAACTGGCATCCCATCTTCGTCCCCTGGCGGGACGGCATGCGACTCCGTAGAGTGACGTATCCTCGTCCTCTGGCGGACGAGTCGATACAGCTATTAACCCTGGGCGGTCATGGATGCTAGGTAATCCAACCCCAAACAATACAACGGTCTCAACTGGTAATACTGTCTGGGTATCTCACATGCTGAGGCTAATAGGGGTAAAGTATCATATATATTACATGCTGGGCTACTGATAGTAATCTGTACGTATTTAATACGTGCTGAGGCAAGTAAAGATGTATAAATATGAATATAGTCTCCTGCCGGGCTGTACTGGGTAAATGCTATATAAGATAATGTTTCTACTGAAAACTCTGTTGTTTGCTAAGTTTCTGTATACACTATATGCTGGACTAGTGATAGAAATATGTACACACTTGATACATGCTGAGGCTGGAAGTACTATATATATATGTACGAATATAGTCTTTCTGCTGAACTATGCTGTATACTGATTTTCTATAGTAACCTGATTTACTATTCCTGACATGCTTTCTGAACTTCATTTTAGCCTGCTATTCTATTTCGGAAGTGCTTTACGGATACTGTACTACTCCGCGAGGTTTCAGCTGAACACAACAATATCTTAACATGGCATATTACATCACACACTGAATATACTGGGCAATCTCTAACGCTTGCGTTAGAATCTATATCATACTGATAGGTTTCATACACATTACAACCCAATGTTTCTCACATCGTACCAACATTCATAATAACGCAACATTTGACTTCTGAACATTCTACTGGTCCGTAATTTGTTACACTACACTGATATTACTTAACTTGCCGAAGGAAACTAACTTTACATACCTTCTCTTTGAATTATTCGTCCGTCGAACGAGGCTCCACCGGTACTTCAACTATTTTCTCCCAACTGCATTCATAAATACGTCAATTAATACTAAGTACAACTTTATTGTAAATAACGACGTTACCTTCGATATAGTTTATAGCCTAAACTTAGGCTTATCGAAAGACGGTCGAAAACTCGCTATTTTTCAGCGGCCCAGAAGGGAGAAGTATTCACTTCTCAGCTAGGAACACATAGACATTAATTTAGAGCAATTCTACTTACTTTAGTTCGGTGGCTCGCCGATTCATCGGCCGTATTTCGCGAAACTAATTCCGTAGAAATGCTCTCTGCTGCTAAATACTCGGGTATCTGGGATTAATTTGAGTTTGGGCAGCGTTTGGCAGCGTAATCGGACGAAAATATTTAATTTTCTTCGTCTTCCTCGGCTTCACTGTGTTTCTCTGGAAATTTATAAGTGTAATATGATTTTAAACCGAAGTGGGGGCTTATATACTTGGGGCTGAACCTGGGCAACGTGTCACGGAGCCATCGCGGAGGCATCACCTCCGTGACACGCTGCCATCGCGGAGGGGCTCTGCCTCGGCTCCTCCCGCGATGGTTTCGACGGGTTTCTCGTCCGATCTTTTCCCGGACCTTTCCCTAGCACGTATGGCCTTCAAATATACTTAACCAACGTGCGAATAGGTCATCTAAGTTCCGGGAATTCTACGGGGTGTAACATTCTCCCCTCTTAAGAACATTCGTCCTCGAATGTACACTGTTATCTAAAGGACTGCTTACTTTACTTTCTAGAATAATCTCGGCAGAGTTTCCTCTGTAATATGGACTATCGGAAAAACCTGAAATGCAGAAAAGTCCAACACAGGCACTGCATATAATATTCTAAGATCCACTGAACAACTAAATATCACTTCTTTCTTTATCATTTACAACATACAACCATAAGGTACAGTATAAATAATGATACGGACATACCTGTCGTCTGACTAGGCCTGAAATAGGTGAGGGTATCTGCTTTTCATATCTTCTTCAGCCTCCCACGTCATTTCCTCCCGATTTCTGTTACGCCACAATACTTTGATAGATGCAACATCTTTAGTTCTTAGCCTGCGAACCTGTCTGTCTAAAATAGCTACGGGAACCTCTTCATATGCTAACTCTTCTGTGACCTGGACATTCTGAACTGGAACTACTGTAGAAGGGTCCCCAACGAACTTCCTTAACATCGAAACATGGAATACTGGGTGAACCGACGCTAACTCTGGAGGCAAGTTCAACTCGTATGCCACGCGGCCTATTCTTCGCCGAATCTGATACGGCCCAATGAATCTTGGGCTAAGCTTGCCCTTCTTGCCAAACCTCATTACCCCTTTCATCGGGGACACTTTTAGATATACCCAATCGTTTACCGAAAATTCTAGATTTCTGCGCCGCCTATCTGCGTATGACTTCTGGCGGCTCTGAGCGGTCAGTAAACGTTCTCGGATAAGCTTTATCTTTTCCTCGGACTGCCGAACAATGTCTGGGCCAACTAATGCTGATTCTCCTATCTCAAACCAGCCCACCGGCGATCTACATTTTCGTCCGTACAATGCCTCGAAAGGCGCCATCTGAATAACTGAATGGTAGCTGTTATTATAAGCAAATTCAATTAACGAGAGATGTTCATCCCAGCTACCCCCAAAATCTAACACACACGCTCGCAGCATATCTTCGAGCGTCTGAATCGTACGTTCACCCTGCCCGTCTGTCTGAGGATGAAATGCTGTGCTCAAATTAATCTGCGTCCCCAGACCTTTCTGAAACGACTGCCAGAACCTAGCTGTAAACTGTGCCCCCCTGTCTGAAATGATAGATACCGGCACCCCATGCAATCTAACTATTTCTCTGATATATAATTCGGCATAATCCTCAGCTAAGAAGGTAGCCCTTACTGGCAGGAAATGAGCTGATTTTGTCAGCCTGTCAACTATTACCCAAATGGAATCATTTTTGCGTCTAGTACGGGGTAATCCCATTACAAAATCCATGTTTATCACTTCCCATTTCCACATAGGTATCATTATCTCTTGAGTCAAACCACCCGGTTTCTGGTGCTCTGCTTTCACCTGCTGACAATTAGCACATCTAGATACAAATTCAGCTATCTCAGTTTTCATACTTGGCCACCAATAGATGTCTCTGATGTCGTGGTACATTTTCGTCGCCCCTGGGTGAAGGGAATAGCGAGCATAGTGTACCTCATGCATGATCTGCCCACGAAGTCCTGCGACATTCGGCACACAAAGGCGGCCCTTACAATGTACATCATCCTCGGTTATCTGAAAATCTGGCTCCTTACCTTTCTGAACTCTATCTCTGAGCTGGACTAAATCGAGATCCTCATACTGTCGTTCTTTTACCTCTGTAACTAACGATGACACTGCAGAATTCTGAATTACTGCTTCATTATTTTCTGTTTCTATTACTCGAACGGCTAGATCAGCTAACTGATGAATTTCCTTGATTAACTTCCGTTTCTCAGGCCGTAAATACGCCAAACTCCCCATCGACTTACGGCTCAGGGCATCTGCTACAACATTAGCTTTTCCGGGGTGGTATAGAATATTCACATCATAGTCTTTCAACAACTCTAACCAGCGGCGTTGCTGCAGATTCAACTCCCTCTGGGTGAAAATGTACTGTAAGCTCTTATGATCTGTATAAATGTCAACATGGACGCCGTACAGATAATGCCTCCACATCTTCAAGGCATGAATTACTGTGGCCAATTCCAGGTCATGGGTAGGGTAATTCTTTTCGTGTTTTCTCAGCTGTCTGGAGGCATATGCAATTACTCTACCATGCTGCATCAACACACAACCCAATCCGACACCTGACGCGTCGCAATAAACTGAATAACCTTCTGTGCCTTCCGGCAATGCTAATACTGGGGCGGAGGTTAACCTATCTTTCAATTCCTGGAAACTCTGCTCGCATGCCTCCATCCAGTGAAACTTTGCTGCTTTCTGTGTCAATTTAGTTAAAGGTGCTGCAATGGTTGAGAATCCCTCAACGAATCTCCGATAATACCCTGCTAACCCCAGAAAGCTACAAACTTCAGTCGGGGTGGTAGGCCTAGGCCATGACTTAACTGCTTCTATCTTCTGCTTATCTACCTATATACCGGTGTCTGAGACAATATGCCCTAAAAAGGCCACTGAGTTAAGCCAGAATTCACACTTCGAAAACTTAGCATACAACTGGCGGTCCCTGAGAATCTGGAGCACTGTCCGCAAATGAGTCCGGTGATCTGCTTCAGAGCGAGAATACACCAGAATGTCATCAATGAATACTATCACGAACAAGTCTAGGAAAGGTCTGAAAATACTGTTCATCAGGTCCATAAAAACTGCTGGGGCGTTCGTTAGCCCAAAGGACATAACCAGAAATTCAAAATGCCCATATCGGGTCCTGAATGCTGTCTTAGGAATATCTCTTTCACGTACTCGGACCTGGTGGTATCCGGACCGCAAGTCAATCTTAGAAAAGTATCTGGCTCCCTGCAACTGATTAAATAAGTCATCAATTCTGGGGAGCGAATACTTGTTCCTTACTGTAACTTTGTTTAGCTGCCGATAATCTATGCACATTCGGAGCGAGCCATCTTTCTTTCTCACAAACAAGACTGGCGCACCCCATGGGGAAGTACTCGGCCTGATAAAACCTTTATCTAACAAGTCTTTCAACTGCTCCTTTAATTCTCTGAGTTCTGCAGGAGCCATACGATAAGGAGGTATTGATATTGGCTGAGTGCCTGGTAGCAAGTCAATAGCAAAGTCTATTTCCCTTTTTGGGGGAATACCAGGTAACTCATCAGGAAATACATCTGGGAATTCATTTACCACTGGGACAGACTGGAGTGTCGGAAATTCTGCTTGGACATCCTGAACTCTGACAAGATGGTAAATACACCCCTTAGATATCAACTTTCTCGCCTGAAGGTAGCAAATAAACCTACCTTTTGGCGTCACGGTGCTGCCCTTCCACTCCCGTACTGCTTCCCCCGGGAAGTGGAATCGGACCATTTTGGTCCAACATTCAATACTGGCAAAGCATGGCACTAACCAGTCCATACCCATTATGGCATCGAAGTCTATCATTTCTAACTCGACCAGATCTACTGTGGTCTGACGGTCAACAATCTCTACTGTACACCCGCGGTAGATTCGGCTAGCTGTGATAGAGTCACCAACGGGCGTAGATACTAGAAAGGGATGCTGTAATGATTCTGGTACAATACTAAACTTCCGTGCCACAAATGGAGTAATATAGGACAAAGTAGACCCTGGGTCAATTAGCACATAAGTAGGGTGTGAGCAGATAGTTAGCATACCTATCACGACATCAGGCGATGCTTCTGAATCTTGTCTCCCCGGTAAAGCATATGTGCGGCTTGGACCCGCACCTGTACTGGAGGCCCCTGATCTGCCCCGACCCCTGCCTGCTGAAACTGAGGGCCTGCGCCCAGTCGAGGATGTTGTGGCTCGTGACCCTGCTGATGTCCTGTCCTGTCTATCGCGGTCCTCTCTACCTCTGGCTGGGCAATCTTTCATCAAATGGATTTCTTGGCCACAAATATAACATGCGGTGGAGCCATATCTGCATGCTCCAGAATGGCGTCGATTGCATATAGGGCAAAGTGGTAGGGTATACCTACTCTTCTCTGCCCTCCTCTGTGATAGTGAATCTGCCATCTGCGAGCCTCTACCAGTCCCTAACTGCCCCCTGCGGCTGAATCTACCCCCCTGTGACTGTGACGGAGGCGGGGGCCTGGGCGGCCTGTCTGACAATCGGGGCCTGGGTCCTCCCCGGGCCCCTCCCGATAATTCAACTGGCCTATCCCGGCGACACTGTTGCTAATTAACCCTTCTGACCTCTCGTTGCCGCTGTCTGATGCCCTTAATATTCTGAGCAAATGCCTGAATGCGAGCAATATCCATGTCCTCTCGCAGTGTGGCTGTAGTGCAAATCTCAACATATTCAGGATTCAATCCCGTAATGAAACGATGCACTCTGGATGCCATAGTATCAACAAAGGCCGGTGCATATCGGGCTAAGGAATCAAACTGCAAAGAATATTCCCGAACACTCATGGCCCCCTGTTCTAGATGTAGGAACTGGTCTACCCGGGCCTGTCGAATCTCCCGCGGCAAATAATGATCCAGAAAGGCTCCTGAAAAGCTGGACCAGGTGAGAGGGGAAACATCTCTCCCTCGGGACCTCTCCCAGCTTTCATACCATAACATCACAATATCCCGTAACCGGAATGCGGCCAACTCGACTGACTCGATAGACGTGGCGTGCATAACCCTGAAGATTCTCTGCATCTGATCCAAAAAATCCTGGGGGTCCTCTGTTCGGTCCGTGCCTGTGAACTGTGGGGGATTCAGGGCTAAAAACTCTCGGACCCTCGAACTACCGGGCCCTCCTGATGATTCTGCAACAGTAGATGGCATTGGCTGACGCTGAGCAGCCATCATCTGTGCTAACAGAACTACAGCACTCCTAACCTCCTGATCAGAAGGAGTCAATATAGGGGCTGCTGAAGGTAATGTCGCCCCAAGTGGCTCCTGACGTGGTGGGGACTGCTGAGGAGGCTGGGATGATGCCTCTGTAGTGCCCTCTGATAGGGCTGTCTCCAAATGAGGGGGAGGCATCCTGCTGGTGCCTTCTCCTGTTGCAATGTCTAAGTTTCGACCTGTAATAGGATGGCGCTGGTCTGACATTATCTGTAACCAAAGAATATGGTAAGATTTTAGGGAATCAACCCTATACTGTACCGCTCTATAGCACGACTGAATCAGAATAAAAGACAACCATCCTATCATGCCTTGCAGCCTCCTACCCATAGTATGTGGTGCACAACACATCCATGGACAGGACTCTACTTAGCACGGCTTTCAGACTCCCTGGGATACGACCTGCTCTGATACCAAGTTTGTCACACCCCACCTTGGGAGGTATGACTGGCACCTGGTGCCCTACTAAGACCTGACCTGCTGAACTTGTTAAGCCTGGGCGCATCTGGCGCCTGGCTGGCTCTAACTCACCTTTCTGGAAACAAAGGGCTATATAACGGCTGTAAATACAGCCCCCGGCCCATTGGCCTATAGCCTTCTGTACCTGTATTACAGCTGACCAGAAACATGTTAATTCAGGGGACCCTATGCGGGCCGACAAGGCCACCATGCTGTCTAGTTATCTGTAACTCAAACATAGCATACTGAAAAGCTACGTGACCGGCAAGGTCACCACTACTGGCAAACTATGGCCCCACACGGCCATTACAAAAGAAAGAAAGGAGTAAAGGCAACTATACAACTGCACGGCCTCACACGACCGGCTCATCTGACCACAGGGAATACATACAGACTGCAAGCCTCTAAGAAGAATAATAGAAATGATCGGGACAGGGCCCCGACCTACCCGTACTGTACAACAAAAGGAACTGAACTACACTTCTAGAAATTCAGTCTCCGGATGACAGGAGCTGAATATTCGACCGCTGATGGGGATCACGTGGTATCGCCTGCGCGTCTATGGGTACCTGCAGGCAAGTAATGCAGCGCCCCACTGGGCGTCAGTACCGCTGGTACTGAGTATGTAAAGCAAACTGAATACAGCTGAATACAAGTAATATAACTAAAAATTCTGAATAGCAAGAGATAACTGAATCTATAAGAACTGAAGGGATATCTGAAATCAATAACATAACTGTCGAAACTGGAATAAGAAGAACTAGATTAACTATCTGAGGGTGCAGATCGTACCTGTTCTTAATCATGCTGGAGGGAGTAGGTGTCATTTCTGGAGACGTATCATTCTACTACTAATCTACTCATGTCTAATATAACATAACACAACATACATAACATAACATGGCATACACAACCTTACCCGACCCCCATAAGTCGGGAGGTACAATCAACACAGAATCTATACCCCTACCCCGGTCATCCCATCTCCTATAGTGGCTGTAAGCATCCCGCCAGTCCCCTGGGTATGCACTTGGGCTCACTGAGCCCCTGACTATAACTGCATCTGAGTCCGGAGGACTCCTGAATCTGCACCCGGGCGTATCCGCTCGACTGGGGTGTGTAAGGGCCGATCAAGGCACAAGTATGGGGAAAAACTGGCATCCCATCTTCGTCCCCTGGCGGGATGGCATGCCACTCCGTAGAGTGACGTATCCTCGTCCTCTGGCGGACGAGTCGATACAGCTATTAACCCTGGGCGGTCATGGATGCTAGGTAATCCAACCCCAAACAATACAACGGTCTCAACTGGTAATACTGTCTGGGTATCTCACATGCTGAGGCTAATAGGGGTAAAGTATCATATATATTACATGCTGGGCTACTGATAGTAATCTGTACGTATTTAATACATGCTGAGGCAAGTAAAGATGTATAAATATGAATATAGTCTCCTGCCGGGCTGTACTGGGTAAATGCTATATAAGATAATGTTTCTGCTGAAAACTCTGCTGTTTGCTAAGTTTCTGTATACACTATATGCTGGACTAGTGATAGAAATATGTACACACTTGATACATGTTGAGGCTGGAAGTACTATATATATATGTACGAATATAGTCTTTCTGCTGAACTATGCTGTATACTGATTTTCTATAGTAACCTGATTTACTATTCCTGACATGCTTTCTGAACTTCATTTTAGCCTGCTATTCTATTTCTGAAGTGCTTTACGGATACTGTACTACTCCGCGGGGTTTCAGCTGAACACAACAATATCTTAACATGGCATATTACATCACACACTGAATATACTGGGCAATCTCTAACGCTTGCGTTAGAATCTATATCATACTGATAGGTTTCATACACATTACAACCCAATGTTTCTCACATCGTACCAACATTCATAATAACGCAACATTTGACTTCTGAACATTCTACTGGTCCGTAATGTGTTACACTACACTGATATTACTTAACTTGCTGAAGGAAACTAACTTTACATACCTTCTCTTTGAATTATTCGTCCGTCGAACGAGGCTCGACTGGTACTTCAACTATTTTCTCCCAACTGCATTCATAAATACGTCAATTAATACTAAGTACAGCTTTATTGTAAAGAACGACGTTACTTTCGATATAGTTTATAGCCTAAACTTAGGCTTATCGAAAGACGGTCGAAAACTCGCTATTTTTCAGCGGCCCAGAAGGGAGAAGTATTCACTTCTCAGCTAGGAACACATAGACATTAATTTAGAGCAATTCTACTTACTTTAGTTCGGTGGCTCGCCGATTCGTCGACCGTATTTCGCGAAACTAATTCCGTAGAAATGCTCTCTGCTGCTAAATACTTGGGTATCTGGGATTAATTTGAGTTTGGGCAGTGTTTGGCAGCATAATCGGACGCAAATATTTAATTTTCTTCGTCTTCCTCGGCTTCACTGCGTTTCTCTGGAAATTTATAAGTGTAATATGATTTTAAACTGAAGTGGGGGCTTATATACTTGGGGCTGAACCTGGGCAACGTGTCATGGAGCCATCGCGGAGGCATCACCTCCGTGACACGCTGCCATCGCGGAGGGGCTCTGCCTCGGCTCCTCCCGCGATGGTTTCAACGGGTTTCTCGTCCGATCGTTTCCTGGACCTTTCCCTAGCACGTATGGCCTTCAAATATACTTAACCAACGTACGAATAGGTCATCTAAGTGCCGGAAATTCTACGGGGTGTAACAAAAATTCTTAAATATTTTTCCGAGTTATAGAAGGATAAGCATTTGATAATATAATTCTTGATCTTAAAATTAAGTTACAACAATCATAATATTGTAAAATATGAAAATTTATTACAGTTTTTCATATCAGAAAATTACTTAACAATATCATTAATGGAGTTATTTTCGATCCTTTCTTCATCTTAGCTATAAATTCAAGAAATATATTAGCAAATATGTACTTCAATTCGGAAAAGATTAAGAACAAAAGTATTTTATATTTTATTTGAAAAACTTTTTTATCATTATTTAAAAGAAATTACCGATGACACTACTGTGATCTTATGTGTATGACCTTTATTATAAGTTTAGGAAATACATGGAGTTATTCTATTTTAATTGATAAAATGAGATTAAGAAAAAAAAGATTATTTCTCACTTTCATATTAGTTAAAGAAACATTAAAAGAAAAAAATTCTTTAAAAATAATATTTTACTTAACAAAGATTGTGTTATATATATATATATATATATATACACATACATATATATATATATATATACATATATATATATATATAAATATGTATGTGTATATATATATATATATATATACATATATATACATATGTATCTTTTCATTAGGAAAAGGCGCATTTAGATCAAAACTAACAATACGGGTATTTTTTGACCAAATTGTTAATGCATGATATTTGTGTCCAATTCCGATAATATAGGCATATCTAAATCTTTTTAAACTATTGAAGATTTTAATATTCAATGTGTAGTATATTTATATAGTTACTAGATATATACCCTAGGCGTGGTCGGCACTCAGACCACTATTAGTGCAAGCGAACCCTTAGCCTGACTTACTACTAAATATCATAGCTACGTGGAAGCTATAATAGAAGTGGGTCAACAAGCTCATTTATAAAAGGAAATAAATTCAATAACTGAATCTAGCCTATGAACTCTCTAAATACTGAAGAATGGGTGGCAGGACAAGATTGCTCGGCTACCTTTAAGAACTACTAACACTACTAAAAGAAAGAGATAAATTGGATTCCTCTAGAAAGTAGGAGGTCTCACCACTGCTGAATGGAGAAGAACCTACAAATGAGTTTGTTGCAAGTCTAGTATTAATTAAATCTACATAATAAAAAGATGCAATGCCAAATGACGTCAGTATGTGGGAATGTATGGTATGTATTATAGCTGAATCAAACAACAGACTTAAACTAAAACACTAAACTGAGTGAGTAAACTTAATGCAAATTAAATGCTCTGAATGATAAATAAAACACAAGTATAATTAAAGATATTATAGTATGGGATGAGGAAACACAATGAATACTCAAGTTATAGGAAAAATAGACCAAATTTACAGAATTGAGCAAAAACTCTAGCTTTTGACTTCTCTAAAAACTGAACAAGAGATGTAGGACGTGAGGAAGAATGGAGTTCCTCACTATGAATAGCCTTATATACCTCAAACCCTCCAATCCTCGATTGGAAATAATGAAAAACTAGCTCTAAGACCTTACCAATTAATCCTTTCAACAATTTCATAGGGTTTTAAATTAAGAAATGTGTTAGAAACCTTAGCTTAGGGTAAGAATTTGTTAATTCAATATTAGGAAGGAAGGAGCAGACTTACCTAAACTTTAGGGAAGGTGTCACAATTTATGGACTGGTTGTAGCATTAGCACTTTTATTTGAAAATCCTTTTGTTTAATCTTAGCTTAGAAATATGAAAACTGTGTCTAGGGTTGAGTGAACAAATCCGGACTTGAAAAAATACCATAAAATGACTTAGGAAACCTTTTATAATAACTAGGAAAACAAGTTCATGGTTGGAAGGATAATCTATCCTTTTGGTGGACAGGCAGCCGTTTGAGTCATCAAGTTCTTAGAGGGAAATCTAGATAACTTTGATGGCCAGGCTGACGGGAAGTTCTTATGGATAATCAACCATCACCTGGTTCGTACTTTTTCCCTATATTCTTGACCAAATCTCACAATATTTTCCACGGCAAGCAGGACAAGCTGTCCTTCTAGACGATAATCTATCGATTGGGCCTTGGAATTTTCTCAGAAATGGAGGAAGTACTCTAAACATTTTCCAAGGTTGACAAGATGGTTCATCCTTCTAGACAATGGACTGTGGAGTTAAATCTGGATGTTTAACAAGGGGAAGATCTGTTCCAGACTGAATTATGATTCAAAGGACGAGCATTCCCTAGTTCAATGGTTCGTGCATTGGGTCGTGAAACCCCAACAAACCTGAAATCTCTTTTAACTGCTAATGAAAATTCAATCTAAGATTCAAGGGGCTATAATAACCCCCCTTTGGGATCATGCGACATTGAATCAAGGTAAACTAGAGTGAAAAGACATCAGAATTACTCTCTCTAACAAACAGTTGAATTCACTAATAATATTACAACCGCATATAGGGGAATTATCAAGCGCAAACATTATCATTGAGACTATGAATACTCAAACACAAGACATTGGTGCTAAAACTAACTCTGAGAAAAGTGATTACCTTCGGCATCCTCTTCCTAGGGCGTAAACAAGTGAGAGTATCCAGCCTTCATATCCTCTTTGACTCCCCCTATAGCCTCTTCAACATACTAAGTTCTCTATAAGACCTTTACTGATGCTACCCCTTTGGTTCTAAACTTACGAAAATATCGATCAAGAATCATTACGGCGACCTCCTCATATGACAAGTTGTCCTTCACCCGAACACTTTCTATAGGCACAATGAGTGAGGGGTCACCAACACACTTCTTAAGAATAGAAATGTGGAAGACTGGATGGACTGTTGTTAGTTTGGCGGGCAGCTCCAACTCATAAGCTACGCTGTCAATTCTTTTCGAAATTCGGTATTGGGCAAATGTAGTGAGGACTGAGCTTCCCTTTCTTTCAGAATCTCATAACACCCTTCATGGATGAAACATTCAGATAGACCCAATCATCTACTAAAAACTCTAAGTCTCTACTCCCAACATCTGTAAAACACTTTTGGCGACTATATGTAGTCTTCAACCCTACCTGAATGATTTTAACCTTCTCCATGGCTTGTTGCACTAGATGTGGCCTTTTCAGTTCTGCTTCACTGACTTCAAACCAACCAATCGAAGATCTACACCTTCGCTTGTATAGAGCCTCATAGGGAGCCATCTGAATACTGGAGTGAAAGCTTTTGTTATATGCAAATTTTAGTAGGTGGCAAATGGTGTATCCCAATTTCCCATGAAATTAATAACAAAAGCACTTAGCATATCCTCCAATGTATAAATAGTATGCTTTGACTGACTATCCGTCTGTGGAGAAAAAGCAATATTGAGGTTCATCCTTTAACCCAAGCCATTTTGAAATGATTTCCAAAACTAGGCAATCCACTGGGCTCCCCTATCCTATATGATGGGCAATGTAACTCCATGAAGTCTAACCACTTCACAAATGTACAGTCTAGCATAGTCCTTGATTAAGTTTGTAGTCTTTATAAGCAAGAAATAGGTTGGCTTGTTCACTCGATCTACAATTACCCAAATAGAGTGTTGTTGTCGTCAGGATTGCGGTAGACTGATGATAAAGTCCATATTGATCATCTCCCACTTCCATTCGGGGAGTGCTATATTCTGAGCCATGCTACGTGGCCTTTGATGCTTGACTTTAACATACTAACAATTTAGACATTTAGCAACAAAGTCCGCAATATCCTCTTCATACCATTCCACCAATAGTCTTCCCTCAAGTCATGGTACATTTTCATGGACCCTGGGTGCATCGAATACCTGAGATTCAGCTCCTTCTAGATGAAAACATACTAAAGACTCTTGTGATCTAACTTTGCCAATTCAAGGTCACGAGTCAGATAATTCTTCTTGTAGACCTTAAGTTGTCTGGAAGCATAACCTATAACCTTATTATTCTATATCAATACAAAACCAAGTCCCACTCTGGGTGCATTTCAATACACAGCAAAACCCTCTGTACCATCTAGTAGGGTCAACACTGTGACAATAGTCAGATGAGTTTTCAATTCTTGAAAGCTTTTCTCGCATGCTTTAGATAATTGAATCTTAACCTTATTCTAAGTAAACTTAGTTAATAGGGAAACAATAGATGAAAACCTTTCTACAAACCTTTTGTAATATCTAGCCAAACCCAAGAAACTCCTAATGTCGATTAGGGTTATAGGTCTGGGCTAACTCTTTACTGCCTCTATCTTCTAGGAGTCAACCTAAATACCCTTGTTACAGACTATGTGGCTTAGGAATGCCACAAACTTCAATCAGAATTCACTCTTGGAAAACATAGAGAATAACTCAAAATCCATAAGAGTCTGAAGAAATATTCTGAGGTAACTGGCATGGTCCTCTTCATTTCTAGAGTAGACTAGGATGTTGTTGACGAACACAATATCAAACATATCTATATATTATTTAAACACTCTATTCATGAGGTCCATGAATGTTGTAGGAATATTAGTCAAACTGAAGGACATGGAAAGGAACTTAATGTGGTCATAACGTGTCCTGAAAGCTATTTTAGGAATGTCACTTTCTCTAACTTTCAACTTATGATACCTTGATCTAAGGTCTATCTTAGAGAAACAAGTGGCACCCTCATGTTGGTCGAACTAGTTATCGATTCTAGGGAAGAGATATTTATTCTTTATGGTTACTTTGTTCAACTGGAGATAATCGATACACAATCTAAGAGTACCATCTTTCTTACCCATGAAAAAAACTGGAGTGCCCCAAGGTAAAACACTCGGGCAAATGAAATCTTTATAAAGAAGATCTCTTAACTACTCTTTCAACTTTTTTTAACTCGATTGAAGCCATTCTCTATGGTGGAATAGAGATAGTCTGAGTGACAGGAAAGACATCAATTTCAAAATCTATTTTCCTCTCAGGAGGAGCTCTAGAAGATTATTTGGAAAGACCTTTAGAAAATCCTTCACTACTGGAACTGATTGAAGGGGTGGTGTCTCAACATTAGAGTCTCTAAGTGTTACTAAATCATAGATACACCCCTTAGAAACTAAGTTTCTTGCCTTAAGTTATGAAATGAAACAATCCTTAGCCATAACGGGACTACCTTCCCAAACTTGGACTGGATCATCTCGAAACAAAAACATTACTACTCAACTCCTACAATCAATTGAGGCATAGCAGGAGTATAACCAATCCATGCATAGAATAATATTGAAATCCACCATGTCTAACTCAACCAAGTCAGTTGTGGTGTCTGTATGATGGACTGAAATGATGCAATCCTAGTAGATTCTTTTCACTATAACTGACTCACCGATAGGCTCTAAAAGTTGTTTTGGGAAAATCCTGAACTTTACAGCCACACGAGGAGACACAAAGTACAAAGTAGTGCCCAAATCAAGTAAGCCATAAAAATCAACATAAATGACATTTAACATGCCAATGACAACATTTTGGGAGTTCCCCTGATCCTTGGGACTAGACATGGTATATAGACGACTCTGATGTCCGCTTGTCCCTAAGTAGTACCCTTTTGAGCAACTCTGCCTGTTGAAGTGGTAAAATGGGCCTATTTCCCCTATTTCCCTATCATATAGATGGACAATCCCTCAGTAAATGGCCACTCATAACATTCATCTCTACCTGAATGACACTCACCCAAGTGGATCATGCCACACTTGCTATAGATAGGTGTCGAGAGGTTCCCTGAACTGTACTACTCTATATCTGAGAACTCTAAGCCCTAAAATTCTAATTGTTTTGAATCGTCTGATCATTCTTGTTGCTCGATGTTGGTGCACTAGCAGCTAACGATGTAGGTCTAAAGGACCTCCTCTGAAAGAAAGATCTATTACTGTTTCCATTCCTTTGCTAAGTAGTCTCATGACCTACTGACTTTGCCTTTTTATTCTGATGCTCCTCTCTATCTTTTTTCTTATCCTTGTCTAACTATTGGGCATACACCATAAGTCTAGAGATATCCATGTCACTCATCAACAATGTTCCCTTACATTCTTTCTTCATATGCTTACCTAGACCGGACACAAAATTTCCCTTCCTAGCCCTCATGTCTAGAACCATATCTAGAGCATACCAAGATAATTAAGTGAACCTGAGACCATATTGTTTCATTCTCATGGTTCCCTACTTCATGTTCACAAACTCTTCTTTCATGCATAAGTAAGCCTCTATGCTCAAATCTAAACTCTGCTGGTGAGCCTCTATGCTCAAAATCTGTATAACACTAGTAAGCTTCTATGTTCAAAATTTTGTCTTTTTAAAATAATACTTTACTTTGTCTTTAAAATCATTATATGAACTGAACTAGCTGACTGGAATTCATTTATGAAAACTCTGTGAAATCTACTATCGCTTTAGGTATGAAATAATGCATATATTTGATAATACAAAGTTTTCAAAATATAGTTTTTCATACAATAGAGGTCCATGGGATAGAATGACATAAATCATAATCAATAATCAAAAGAATAAAGATATAATACTGTGAAATGAGGAATCAACAATAAATAGTCAATTTACAGAAAAATTAGACCAAATTTATAGAATTGAGCAAAAACTCTAACTTTTGACTTCTCTATAACCTAAACTAGAGATGTAGCATGTGAGAAAAAATGGAGTTCCTCACTATAAAATAGCCTTACATATCTCAAATGGGCTCCTATCTTTGATGGGAAAATCTGGAAAACTAGCTCTAAGACCTTACAGATTGATCCTTCCAATGATTTACTAGGGTTTCACATCAAGAAGTGTGTTAGTACCCATAACTTAGGGTTAGAATTCATTAATTCAACCTTAGAAATGAAAGAGAAGACTTACCTAGTCTTTGGGGAGAATTGATTTGAAGATTTTGCTTATGTTTTAAGCTAACAATTTTTTCTTTTATGGATGGTTAATTTGTTTATTGTTCTAAAAATAATCACTTGTGTATAGATATATTCTTTTATGGATGAAAATAATGCATATCAACTATTCTCGAACTGTTTGACCCATTAACTCAACAACTCACCCATAAATCATGAGATATATGGGAAGAAAGTGTTAATAAGATTCTAAATATGAGGAGGTATGATGGAAAATTTTGGGACCTCATAAAGAAACACCCCATCCAGCCAGGAGTAGTGAAGTGATTAAACTATCCGAATTGTACGGTATTTATAAATCTCTTCGGCCTATTATTGATCGTAGTTTAATTACTTCACTATATGAGAGATGGCATCATGAAGCTCATATATTGCACTTTAGAACGAGTGAGGTGACAATCACCTTGCAAGATATAGAGGTGTTGTATGGCTTACCCCTGAATGGTGATCCAGTACTTGGTAAAAGAGCCAATGAGGACCATAGAAGATTGGAAAAACATTTGTCGAAGATTATTAAATTTTATTTTATGTCTAAAATACTTCAAACGTAGCAACCTCAAGGTCTCCGCGCTTAGTGCGCACATGCTAGAGCAACCATAGTTACCTAACATGGCAACATAGGAAATGAGGCTGGATGTTACATGTTTTGGATGATTGTAGGTTTGATGATGGAAGATACATCTGATAGTTCGAGGATATCGATGCAATTGGGTCTTACAGTTGAGGTAGTGTGACCCTAGCATGCTTGTATCGCTTTATTTGTAAAGCATCACAAGATGCCTGAAATGAGATAGTTGAATTCCTATAATTATGTTCAGAATTAGACATGGAGAGAATTACTATCCTCAAGCCCCAAGTAATAGCACAAAGGGACATAAGAAATATATTTCCTATTTACTTACCTAGGAGTCCACATTTTATCAGATGGTTTGCACATTTTAGTTAGACTGATACTACCAAATATGTATTGAATATTTATAGGGATGCACTTGATTCCATGACAGAAGATTAGGTACGATGTTGTAGTAGTTTTGTTCTAATTTTCATATTTATTATAATCTTAAAGATTCATTTGCCTTTTGTTTTCATGTGATTTATTGGAGAACTATAATCTAATAAAATAATTGAGATCCTTCCCAGTTATTATCACATTGAACTAAACTGGTGTGTTAGAGTTTTAATTTTTTTTTGGTCGAAGTTCACTTTCCTGATCCAGTTATGAGGAAATTTGGGTTGAAATAGGAGATACCAACTCCATTTTAATTTGATTCCAAACATTATTACAATGATCATCGGGGAAGTCCAAATTCAAATTGGAGTTAGACTTTCACAATGGTTGTCTTTTGAAACCAATGACTTCAAAATATTTGTAATGCACCAGTCCATCATGAACCACTTTGGTATAATGACCCGTGCCTTACTTGGTTCAGATATATTACTCCTCTTGTTATTGATAATCCTACCCTGTTCTAAATGACAACAAGGTTATGTTCCTTATTCAATGGCAAATGAAGCAATGTTGAGTGGTGCATATTTCTTTTGGCTCAATTAAACGACAGTAGAAATACCATTAAATAAAAATGTAACCCTCTTGTAATAACTGTATAAGAGTAGCACATTCATTTCTGATGCAGTTGCATTGCAATCTAATTCGTGCTCCTGGTTACTAAATAAATTATTTGATTTTGTATAGTTACAAGGTGCTATGCCTCCGGCACACGCGGTTTTACTTTTAATACAGTTGTTCTTGCGAGCAAGATGTTGACCCACAGGGACTAACTTTAGTGACTTATCAAGTTCAAATATATAATACCCCGGTAGTGCCTAAAACTAGACCTAGGATTTAAAAATGAAAGTTGCCATAAATATGGAAAATCATCACAGAACGGGTCATGTAACGGATTGTTGGTTCCACCAAAGATCCCTAGGAAGTGTCCATTGTGAGATGCAGTAGGGTTGAAGTTGGGGGTAAAGGGTCAAGGAACGACCCGTGGCTTGATGTCATGAGTCATTGTTTATGGTCTTGGTGAGATTGATCCTTAGTATATGAGGAGATAATGAGTTGTAGGATGACTCGTGGTGAGTAGCAACGGATCATGGTGAGCAACCATGGGAAAAAGTAGGAAAATCGCCAGTCGAAGTGATGGATGGAACCCACGACTCATTGGAAGGAGGCACGAGTTGTGGTATGGCTCGTGGGAAGGACCCGATGTAGTTTATCAAGGGGAAACAACGGAGGATACAACGGACCGTCATTTGAAGCAACTACTCATCCTGTTGAGTCGTGGTGTTCGAATATCAGAAGTTATGTTTGGCAGTGAATGTAACAGACAGATACAATGAGTCGTGGTATCCTGGTATGACTAGGAGCGCCATGGTCACTAACAGTGGTAAATTTTCAAGAAATTCATTAAGGATATTTTCATCATTCCTAAGTCCTAGGGTCCTATACTACATCGTTTAAGGCTCAAAATGCAGTGTTTTAGGAGGGGAAATCTATCCTAGGATCATTCACATCCATGCATGCATATTGAAGGGGTTTAAGAGGTGATCAAGCTAGAATTCTTCAAGTTTCCCTTTAATATTTCACTGGGCTTTCAAGGAGTGATAAAATCTGATCTTCCCCAGGTATGTAGGGTTATGAATGGGTGAATCCCTTCACACCCATGCCCAATCTCTCTTTAAATCATAGAAATTCCTCTATGGGATTTTTGACCCAATGCATGAAATTCCTATTCTCTACATTGATATGATTTAAATGAGTTTTTATTATTGAATTATGATTCATGGGAAAGTTTTACGTTGTTTTCCATTAAAATCATGTTTAAAGCTTTACAAATTTAGATGCCCATTTATGAGAAGTTCGTGAAAGTTGAGATTTATGAAGAATGTTCATGTATGATGAGGTATTAATGATGAAAACTATGTTTTAAGGTTACCAAGTTTATAATCATGTTTTCAAGTGAATTAAGTATTTTCAAGCATGTTAAAGTATTGGACAATGCCCACATGTTAAAGTATGATTTATGATTTACGATATTGATTATGATTGATCGATTTATGACGTTGGCCGATTTACGAGCCCTTGATTCATGGATAAACATGTATGTAAATATGGATCAACGATGTTAATGTTTATTTGGCCATGAATCTCATGAATGATGTTTATGATTTATGTACGAGCCTAACATGCATGTTTTAGAGAGCAGTGTCTAGCATCGAGTAGCCCGGCGTTCAAAGGACTATGTCAGTGTCTCATAACTACGTGCCACCATAGGTTCATGTTTTTATATTACAATGTTAAGGGATCCCCTCTTTCATGATATCACATAGTGCACATCCCTTGCCTAGCAAGCTTGGGACGACCATGCCGACTTGAGTGAAATAGTTAGGGCATCATGTAAGGATATACCATAATGGTGTCGGTTATGAAAAGTCCTCCCATGGTTCCTCATTATTTATGCATGGTTATGTTATTTTTAATTATTTTGGCTCAAGTCATGTCTAATGAAGCTTTTCTCTTATGATTATGATTATGGATAATTTACGAATGCTTTGAAAACCTTGAGCCTCATGTTACATTATGATATTTATGTGATGAGCATGTTGTCCTACTATTATCATCTTTTATACATTTAAAATGTACATTTTACTTAGCTTGCATACTCGGTACATTCCACGTACTGACTGCATACTCTATGTTGTATCATTTCATGATATAGATTTCAATCTTCAGACCTAGCACCGTCATTAGCTCATTTCTAAAGTTAGCGTCCAGCTCATTGGTGAGTCCACATTCCCCGAGGACCAGTTGATATCAGTTATCGCTTTTTATTCAGTTTCCTAGACTTGTCGGGTTAATTGGGGGTGTTTTCCCATCAACCCATCAAATATGTTAGAGGCTTTTAGACTATGTGTAGTATTCAGCTGTCATGTATGAAGTGCACTTCGTTTTCTAGGTATGTCATGATAACGTTTCCGCTATGATATTATGTTGAGTATTCCACTTTATTGATTGAGTTAGATGTATGTTCATGTCATGGGTCGACTAGCAGTCTCTCGGGGCTTTGTCCGTGTTGCTATCTAGGTCTATGTTCGGGTTGTGACAAACTTTGTATCATAGCCATAGGTTTGAAGTGTCCTAGGGTGTCTGAAAGCTGCATTAAGTAGGGTCTTTTTCATGGGTGTGAAGCGCATTACATTTATGATGAAGAGGGTATGAGACATTTAGGAAGTGTTCCCTTCTTTCATGATCTATGTCATGCGATGAAATGTCTCCCTATCCTTCTAATTCGTGCTTTTCGCGATTGCAGAATCTTGGCTCCCCATAGTGTTGACGGTAGAAGGAATGGGAATGGAAATGACCACGAGGATGGCAATAGAGACGGGCTCCAACAAGCCCCACCAGTCCATGAGCATCATGCACCAGAGCTGGTTGCCCATGCTGAATTCCAGACAGCTATTCAGATGCTAGAGTAGGCCTTGACTGCTCAGGTCAACCAGTAGGCAGTGGCGCATTTTCTGCAAAATGAAAATGCAATGGAAGCTCGAGTAAGAGATTTATTGAGGATGAACCCGCCAGAGTTTCTTGGTTTCGAGGTGGATGAGGATCCACATGAGTTTATTGACGAGATTGTGAAGATCATCCAGGTCATGGGGGTAAATGGAGTTGAGTGTGCGGAGTTTGCCTCATATCAGTTGAAAGGGGTCGCACATATCTGGTTTCGGTAGTGGAAAGATAGTAGGGCAGCCGGAGCAGGCCCTGTCACTTGGGAGGAGTTCCATGTTGCTTTCCTAGATCGGTTCTTCCCTCGAGAGATGAGGGGGTTGAAGGCAGCCGAGTTCGTGAATCTTAAGCAGGGAAAGATTATGGTAAAGGAGTATGCCTTTGAGTTCACTCGCTTATCAAATTATGCCCAAGAGTTAATGGTTGATCAGAGGGCGCGAGTGAGTAGGTTAGTTCATAGGGTGGAAAACTATTTGGACAAATATTGCAGTACCACTATGCTCCACCAGGAAATGGATTTAACTCGGATAGTCTTATACGCCAAACAGATGGAGGTGGTGCATATGAGGGAGAGAGAGGCCAAAGAGGCACGGACATACAGTTATGGGTTCACTTGGCAGAGGGCCGGTGGTGGTCACCGCCCTCAAATTCAGCAGAGATTACTATCTCCAGCACCATCATCAGCTAGTGTTCTATCCAGGCCCAAGGGTGATTAGAGGAGCAAGGCCTCATGTTCGATTGACCAAAGGGGCATACAAGTAGAGCGCACCTTTCCAGCCTGTGAGAAGTGTAACAAGAGTCATGCCGGGGAGTGCTTGCTCGGCTCAAATATCTGTTATGGGTGTGGTATATTAGGCCGCATGCGCCGAGTGTGTCCATTTTCTAGAGAGTATGATGATAGAGGTTGTGCACAAACTACCGGTTCAGCAGCAACTCTAGCATGCTTATCTCTATAGGGGGCATCCACTAGGGGGGTGGCGGGCACCGCCAAAATAGACTCTATGCCCTCACCTCGCGTCAGGAGCAGGAGATCTCACCGAATGTGGTTACTTGTATGTTACGAGTGCTTCACCTTGATCTTATTTTTTGTTATATCTAGGGGCTACATTGTCTTTTGTGACACCTTATGTTTCTAGTAGCTTTGGAGTCAATACCGAAATTCTATCAGAACCATTCTCAGTCTCTACTCCTTTTGATGATTCAGTTATAGCTAGGGGGGTGTATAGAAGTTGCCCGATCACAGTATTGCAGAAAGTCACCTCCGTAGACCTAGTAGAGTTATCCATGACAGACTTCAATATTATTCTCGGAATGGATTGGTTGTATGCATGTTATGCTTCTGTTAATTGTAGAACTCATGAAGTGGAGTTCCGCTTTCCAGGTGAGTCAGTCTTAGAGTGGAATGGTAGTTCGTCTATTCCTATAGGTCATTTTATTTCTTATCTTAAGGCTAGAAAGATGATTTCTAAGGGTTATGTATACCATCTAGTTAGGGTTAAGGATCCGAGACCTCGACTATCTAGTCAGTTCTTGTGGTATGTGTGTATCCATAAGTGCTCTCTGATGATTTACTCGATATTTCTCCTGAGAGGGAAATCGATTTTGGTACTGACCCTCTTCACGTTGAACAACCTATATTTATTCCTCCCTACAGAATGGCTCTGGCCAAGCTAAAAGAGTTGAAGGAACAGTTGAAGGATCTTTTGGATAAGGGTTTCATTAGACCAAGCAAGTCCTAATGGGGTGCACCAATTCTCTTTGTCTAAAAGAAGGATGGCTCCTTTTGTATGTGTATTGATTATTGGCAATTGAACAAGGTCACCATCAATAACAGGTATCCTCTACCCAAGATTGATGATTTGTTGGACAAGCTTCAGGGTGCCAAGTGTTTTTTAATGATAGATCATAGATCCGGGTTCCATCATCTCAGAGTTTGGGAGAGCGACATCCCGAAGATAGCCTTCAGGACGCCGTACGGTCATTATGAGTTTGTAATTATGTCATTTGGACTAATGAATGCTCCTGCAGCTTTTATGGACTTGATGAATAGGGTGTTCAAGCCATACTTGGATATGTTCATGATTGTGTTTATTGATGACATCCTGATATACTCTTGGAGCAAGGAGGAGCATGCCGCTCATTTGAGGATAGTGCTACAAACTCTCAGGGATCGCCAGCTATATGCTAAATTCAGCAAGTGTGAGTTTTGGTTGAACTCAGTGGCGTTTTTTGGCCATGTGGTATCAAGTGAAGGCATACAAGTGGACTCTCACAAAGTAGAAGCGATGAAGAATTGGCCTAGACTAGTGAATCCTTAAGATATCCAGAGCTTTTTGGGCTTAGCTGGATACTATCAGAGATTTATTGAAGGTTTCTCATCAATTGCAGCACCCTTGTCCAAATTGACCCAAAAAAAGGTGAAATTTCAATAGTCAGAGGCTTATGAGAGGAGCTTTCAGAAGTTGAAGACTCGACTTAGCTCATTGCCAGTGTTAACTCTACCTGAGGCTACCGATGGGTTCGTGGTATGTTGTGATGCTTCAAGGAATGGACATGGGTGTGTATTGATGCAGCATGGAAGGGTTATATTATATGCCTCTAGACAACTGAAAGTTCATGAGAAGAATTACCCTACCTATAATCTTGAATTGGCGGCGGCGGTATTCTCCTTGAAAATATGGAGACATTATTTGTACAAGGTCCACGTGGGTATGTTTATGGATCATAAGAGTCTACAATATATGTTTACCTAGAAGGGTCTCAATCTTCGACAGAGACGGTGGTTAGAGCTACTTAAGGACTACGATATGAGTGTGATTTACCATCCAAGCAAGGATAATGTAGTAGCGGACAAACTTAGTAGACTCTCCATGGAAAGTGTGTCCCATGTGGACAATGATAGAAGAAGTTGGTGAAAGACCTGCATCGACTTACAAGGTTGGGAGTTCGGTTGGTTGATTCGACCGATGGTGGGGTTATTGTTCAAAACGGATCAGAAGCGTCTGTGGTGACTGATGAAAAAGCTAGAAAAGATGAGCACCCTATTTTGGTAAAGTTAAAGAAGGCCGTTCAAAATCATAAGGTAGAGTTCTTCTCCAAAGGAAGAGATGACGTGCTTCGATACCAGGGTCACTTATGTGTTCCGAATGTCGATTATTTGAGAAATCAAATATTGCACGAGGATTATCGATCTAGTTATTCAATCCATCCAGGTGCCTCCAATATGTACCATGACTTACAAGAAGTCTATTGGAGGAATTGCATGAAGAAGGACATCGCAGAATTTGTAGCTAAGTGCCCAACCTGTCAGCAAGAAAAGGTTGAACATTAGAGATCGGAAGGGGTGCTTCAGGATATCAGTATTCCTACTTTGAAGTGGGAAGAAATCAATATGGACTTCATAACAGGTTTGTATCGCACTCGTCGACAATATGACTCCATTTGGGTTGTTGTAGACAGGTTGGCCAAAGCCACTCATTTTCTACTGGTCAAAACCACTGATTCAGCGGAGGATTATGCAAAGTTGTACATTCAGGAGTTGGTTTGATTGTAAGGAGTGCCCTTGTCCATCATATCAGACAGAGGTACCCAATTTACCTCTCAGTTTTGGAGGTTGTTTCAATAAAGACTTGGTACTCAGGTTAAGCTCAGTACAACATTTCACCCGCAAACGGATGGTCAAGAGGAGCGGACAATTCAGACTCTTGAGGACATATTGTAGCATGTGTGATTGACTTTAAAGGTAGTTGAGATGATCATTTTCCTCTTATTGAGTTTGCGTACAATAACAACTACCATTCCAGCATTCAGATGGCTCTGTTTGAGGCTCTGTATGGGCGGAGATGTAGATCGCCTATTCGCTAGTTTGAAGTTGTTGAAGCTGCGATGATAGGACTGAATTCAAACCATGAGGCTATGGAGAAGGTTCAACTCATATAGGACTGGTTGAGAACAACTCAAAGTTCCCAAAAATCTTATGCCGATGTGTGAAGGAGAGAACTAGAGTTCGAATATATGATTGGGTATTTCTGAAGGTGTCTCCCATGAAGGGAGTGATGAGGTTTGGAAAGAAAGGAAAACTTAACCCTTGTTATGTTGGCACCTATCAAATTGTGAAATGGGTTGTCAAGGTGTCATATGAATTGAAGTTGCCCTCAGAATTAGCTTCCGTGCATCCTGTTTTCGATGTATCGCTCTTAAAGAAGTGTTTGGGTGATCTAACTCTAGTTTTAGTTGTGAGGAGGTTCCGGCGGAAATACTGGACCGTCAGGTTTGAAAGCTAAGAAAGAAGGAAGTAGCTTCAGTCAAGGTATTATGGAGGAATCAACATGTTGAGGGAGCTATGTGGGAAGCCGAAGCAGATATGATGGCTAGATACCCGCTCCTATTCTCTTCCGGCTCAGTTTCAGTTTGAAGTATTAGTTTTTTCCCTAGTTCTCTATTTTGTATTCATGTTCAGTTCATATGCCCTAGTTTCTTTCATGTATGTGGATGTGTATATGATTCATGAAATCAGTTCATCCATGTAGTTTGAATCGGAGTTAGTCATTCCGTCAACTTTAAGCTTAATTGATCAGTATTTGAGTATGATAGTTACATTTCTCTGATTTTTGTATGTTTTCCCACATTTGAGGATGAATCTTCCTAAGGGAAAGATAATGTAATACCCCAAAAGTGCCTAAGACTAGACCTGGGATTTAAAAAGGGAAGTTGGCAGAAATCTGGAAAATTATCACAGAACAGGTCATGTAACGGATCAAGGAACGACCCAAGGCTTGATGTCACGAGTCATTATTTATGGTCGTGGTGAGATTGATCCTTAATTTAGGAGGAGGTAATGGGTTGTAGGATGACTCGTGGTGAGTTGTAATGGGTCGTGGTGAGCAACCGTGGGAGAGAGTAGGAAAATCTCCAGTCGACATGAATGATGGAACCCACGACTTGTTGGAAGGAGGAAAGAGTCGTGGTATGGCTCGTGGGAAGACCCGGGTGCAGGTCGTCAGGGGGAAACAACAGAGGATATAACGAACCGTAATCTGATGTAATGACTCGTCCTGTTGAGTCGTGATGTTCAAATTTAAGAGGTTAGGTTTGGGCATTGGATGTAACGGATGGATACCACAAGTCGTGGTATCCTGGTACGACCTGTAGGATCGCCCGTGCTCATTGACAGCGCTGAATTTTCAAGAAATTTATTAAGGGTATTTTCATCATTCCTAAGTCCTAGGGTCCTAAACTACATCGTTTAAGGCTTGAAATGCAGTGTTTTAGGAGGGGAAAATCTATCCTAGGCTCAGTCACATGAATGCATGCATATTGAAGGGGTTTAGAAGGTGATCAAGCTAGAATTCTTCAAGTTTTCCTTTAATATTTCATTGGGCTTTCAAGGAGTGAAAATGTAATCTTCCCTAGGTATGTAGGGTTATGAATGAGTGAATCCCTTCAAACCCATGCCCAATCTCTCTTTAAATAATAGAAATTCCTATGTTGATTCTATGAGATTTTTGACCCAATGCATGAAATTCCTAATTCTATACATGGGTATGATTTAAATGAGTTTTTATTATTGAATTATGATTCATGGGCAAGTTATAAGTGTATTCCATTAAAATCATGCTTCAAGATTTATAAATTCAAATGCCCATTTATGAGAAGTTCATGAAAGTTGAGATTTATGAAGAATGTTCATGTACGATGAGGTTTCAATGATGAAAAGTATATTTTCAAGTTACCCATGTTTATAATCATGTTTTCAAGTGAATTGAGTATTTTCAAGCATGTTAAAGTATTTGGAAATATCCACATGTTCAAGTATGATTTATGATTTATGATATGGATTTCATGATTGATTGATTTATGATGTTGGCCGATTTACGGTCCCTTGATTCGTGGATAAACATGTATATAAATGGGGATCAACGATGTTAATGTTTATTTCTGCCATGAATCTCACGAATGATGTTTATGATTTACGTACGAGCCTAATGTGCATGTTTTAAAGAGTAGTGTCTAGCACCGAGTAGCCCGATGTTCAAAAGACTACACCGGTGTCTCATAACTACGTGCCGCCATAGGTTCATGTTGATACATTACAATGTTAATGGATCCTCTCTTTCGTAATATCACATAATCCACGTCCCTTGCCTGGAAAGCCTGGGACGACTTTTTCCACTTGAGTGAGATAGTTGGGGCATCATGTAATTCTCTACCATGATGGTGTCGGTTATGATGAGTCCTCCCATTGTTCCTCATGATTTATGTATGATTATGTTTTCTTTTATTATTTTGGCTCAAGTAATATCTAATTAATTTTTTTCTCTTATGATTATGATTATGGTTAATTTATGAATGCTTTGGAAACCTTGATCCTTATGTTACATTATAATTTTTATGTTATGAGCATGTTTTCCTACTCTTATGATCTTTTATACATTTAAAATGTCTGTTTTACTTACCTTGCATACTCTGTACATTCCACGTACTGACCACATACTTTATGTTGTCGATTCATGATACAGGTTTCGATCTTCAGACCCAGCACCATCATTAGCTCATTTCCGATGATAGCATCCAGCTCAGTGGTGAGTCATTATTCCCCGAGGACCAGTTTATATTAGTTATCCCTTTATGTTCAGTTTCCTAGACTTGTCGGGTTAGTTGGCGGTGTTGTCCCATCAACCCATCATATATGTTAGAAGCTTTCAAACTATGTGTAGTATTCAACTGTCATGTATGAAGTGCGCTTCGTTTTCTATGTATGTCGTGATTACGTTTCCACTGTGATATTATGTTAAGTATTCCGCTTTATTAATCGAGTTACATGCATGTTCATGCCATGGGTTGACTTGGAGTCTCTCAGGGCTCCTTGTCCTATATTGCGATCCGGGTCTACATTCGAGTCATGACAAAATATTAATCTCAAATTTTCACAAGTGGAAGTAACTAAGATTTTATAGTTTGTTACTAAAACCTAAAAGCAATCACAATTAAGTTGAAAACAATAATAAGAGGAATCCAGGGTTAAGACCAACAATCATGCATAACTATCATTTACATTGGCTCAAGTAATTATCTCCATAGTTGTCTCACAAGATTTATTCCATGTTTATGGTCTTTCGAGACTTTAAACATCTATTCAAATTAGCCTCACAAATACATCATTGAGCGGGAATGTGACAACCTAATTCATATGCATTAATCTGGTGGAGTGGTTTCGGGGTTATTGCCCTTGGTTATGGACTTTCAATCTCTAACCATTTACCCTAGACTTGACTTCCCAACTACATCTATGATTGGTGATGTGAAAAATCAAATTCAAGTGTCTAGCTATATTCCATTTAATAACCAAGTGAGGCAAATTAGGTATATTTCTATCCTAAACACGAATCAAGTCTTGAAGACTTGAGCTCACTTCTTGCATTCCTCATTCTATCCTAGGGTTTTCTCATTCAAGTTTTCCTAAGATTAATACATGCATTCAATGGTGATCAAGCATCTAAATGGTAAATACAAGAATACAAGATCAAACAACAAAGAAGAAACTTGAACTAAGAATTAATTAAGCTAATATGTTCATGCCATGTGGCCTTAACCCTAGTACAAGGGTCTTAGCCACTCATGCTAGTAGAAGAATACAACATTGTATTTGAATACATATATTACAAGAATGTAAAAAGAGAGAAAGAAAAAGAACCCTAAAATGAAGAAGTTCCTTCTTCGTTCATGCTGCTGTCATCCCTTTCTAGAAATTCTTCGTGATGTTTTATCAAAATAGCCAACTGTTTCGCTTATTGATGTTAGAATTTTTTCAGTAGAAAACCACCTCTGTGTCACATTGATGGTTGCACCAATTGGCCTTTGTGACACGGAGCCATCATGAAGCATCACTGGATTGTGGGCATGGCATGGCACTGCCTTGGTGTGGCACGGTGCCCATCGCCCCTTTTGGCCGGTGTGGCACAGAGCCAACACACACGACTGCTGGACAACATCTCTTATGTCTAGGAGCATGGGCATGGCAAGTTTCCTGGTGCATTGCTCGCCTGCCTTGACATATTGCCCATCGCCTAGCCTAGCTGACATGGCACGCTGCTTGTTCGGGCAGCATTCAATTTATGCCAACATCATGCTTTCTCTTTAGAAATCATCTCAAGCTTCTTTCTTTCTCATGGAACTTCATAGTTAGCCTCCTCCTTAGCATTTTTCATCTACAAGATAGTCTAATCACATTGTTTCACACACTTATAAAATAGATCACATGAGATTATACTTAAAATAAGGTAAAAATAAGACTACGACATGGATATAAACTATCACTTGGGAATGTAAATACGTCCAAGATCATTACCCCACTCTTAAAGCCTTGTTCATCCTCGAACAAATCCTTTACATCTCATGCACATGGAAGACTCACACATTACTAAGTGAATCAAAACTACTTAAGTTAAGGATGCAATGACTAACTTCGATTGCAAGTTCATATTTAGCATGCTATATGTGACATAGTTAACATCATGAACACTAAGTTAAGACCTTCTAGCATCCCGAACCGACTGTACTACCACAACAAGCTCATGCACATTAACCCATCAAGAAAGCTAATATGAACCCTATCTTTCCTCAAACATGTGCCCTCCCAACAAGAGAATTACCCACTATCACTTACACATATACCATTTATATCAAGTATGGGTATATGAAGAACAACTGCTCTCATGCTCATAAAGAATTCACATGCAACACATAATGACCCATATGCTTTTCCTTAGTGTATTACTCCACTAATATAGGGACATCTAAATGTAAGATCAAGTAGAATTTTATGGGTTGTAATGTACGCTAAGGGACCGGTAGGTACTATTCTGGCTAGTAATAGTGACTATTTTAGCACTTTTAATACATCACATTTTCTCATTAAGCATACTCTATTCTTCTTTTACTTCACCTTTTGTTCTTTTCATCTATCAATTTCCCTTCTGTTTACCCATTTCTTTAAGCATGCTTCCCTATTAATAGGGAGTACTCAAGTGTTAGACACTTTTTCATTCTTTCTTTCATCTGAATACCCTACCAACACTTAGGTATTTTGAGCACTACACCCTTAGACTTTTCTTCATCTTTCACAACTACTATCTCTTTTGTTTTTCAACATTTCCTCCTTTTACTCTTATGCATCTTTCACTAAAGTGCTTAGGAGTTTTGGATCAAGTTCAGGTCAATTGAAAGAGGATTTATCTTTGAATGTGGCTAACAAAGAATAGGCTAATGGCTTAATAGGGCTACCTAGTATTGTACATTATAGGCAAGTAAAGAGAGGATAACAACAAGTTTATTCGAAAAAGTGCCTAAATCATCTCCTATAATCAACATCCCTCATTTCTCTTTGTAACAACACCAGACAAATTCTATACATTACATAATAGCATGGAAGAAACATGGTGTAATGACCTGCTCGACCATTAAAGCACCCTGATAACCTAAGATCGGGTGAATTTAGAAATTTTAAAAGTTGGAATGAGGTCCCTGAAAAACAAAAAGTGTGAGACAGATAAGTTCGAATCGGCTAAGTCATAATCGGGTGGGCCTAGGCGTGCATCCATCATGGTGTGCTCTCTGCTATAGCAGAACTGCTACAACAATAATTGTTCTTGTTGCAGCAGGTGATACGCACCAGAATTCCACAATCCCATCCCGGTTAGGATTTTAAACACCTAGTCTCGAAAAAGGGCTTGATAAAAAATTGTCAAAAATATGAAGTAGACTTTTGGAACAACAAAAGGATCTAGGAGGTAAAGATTCATCCTCCATAGCAGGATTTTTCCGTAAGAACTCAAGAATCGGTACAATATGCAATTGGGAATGCCTCAACAATAGCTTGGCGCCCAAGAAGGCTATGGCTTACTCACTTTTGTGTTAGACTTTGATTAGCCAAACATATACGTGTGTATAGTTGATGTGCTTTTGATGGGTAGAATCAAATTTGAGTAAATTGTTATTGTATATTAAAACCAATAAGAGTCCAAGGATGAAGGGAATGGTTAGAGGTGGTGATATCCCCATAATGTGAAACCTGATGAGTTGGTAACTTACCAACTCTTTAGGCTTCTAAACATGAGCTTTTTCTTGGTTTTCAAGTCATTTTGAAGGATTTTATGCTCTTTCTATTTAGTCTTTACAGGCATCCAACTTATAGAGAGAAGGCAAGGAAATGGACAAAAGCATGAAACTAAAGAAGAGGATCGGAACTCCACTAAATGGGATCGGCTCTCTACCGGCTGGAGCCGGAGAAACACCAAATGAAATGTAGGAGCATTCTGGACAAGAGTGGAACGTGCACCGGCGAACTGCAGGTCAGCACCTGCGAATCGCTGGTGCCAACGCTAGCCAGAGCCAGAGTCACTGCCTCTCCACTTGCGATGTAGCGGCGCTCCGTGGATGGGCTCTAGCTGAACACCATTGACTCACAAGTAAGGCCGCCTTTAGGAGTGAAAAATCATCTAGCACGAAATTTGAGGAGAATTTTTTAACCTATTTCTGTATATTTTCTAAGAAGTACCAATAATTCCATTCCAAATTTGGAGAGTGTTAGAGAGAGAAATAGTGAATAACTTTTTCTTCTTCTTCTTCTTCAAGGTAAAAACCTCCATTGAAGACAATTGTGAGCTTGAAATTAACTCTTGATGATGAATGTTATGATTTTAATTGTTAATATAATTTTGTATTTCTTATCAAGGAGTAGCTAAATCTCTTCGCTACGGGTGTGTGCATTATTAGTTTTAAATTGGATTAGATGTTGCTAAATTGATCTTAGAGTTACTCATTTAATATAAATCTATTGCTTTCTCCCAATTTATAATTCAATTACTCATAGTTTCAAATGTGTGTTATGTCTACTTACTCAATTTTTGCTTGAAAAAGGGAAATTGAGTACGGGTGAGAAAGTAATGATGGATAATTGTGTATTGATTATGTGTGGTTAGGCTAGAGTTAGCTAAAAAACATAATCATTCACCCATGAGAGATTTGAGTCTAAAAATAGCTCAAATCTGACCCAAGTCTTAATGGATATATTCTTTGGGACCTTGGGCTTTGAGAAAACCCGAGGTAAAAGGCACACAAGTGGTTGAAAAACATCGGGTGCCACCCCGTCCATGATTATTTATATTTATGAGTAATAATCTAATTTCCTAGTCAATTCCAACCCAATTGAATCCCCATTCAAAAGCATCCCCCTAGCTCTTGCTCACATTTCTAATTTAAGTTGGTTATCTTGTTGATTGATCAATAGTTGTTTTTATAATTTTAATTGTTATCTTCTGAACCCCCAAATTCTTACTTTCTTTTTAACAAAATGATACTTCTTAGTTTGACTTTATAGACAACTTTTGTGCCATCTAAGTACTATTCCTTGTGGGATTCGACCCCAACACCCGTCGGGTATATTTGTTTTACCAACGATCATTTACACTCTCTCTTCACGAGGAGTGGATTTAGAAATTATCAAAAATGGCGCTGTTTCCTGGGAGTAGGATTAGATAGTCCCTAGTAGATTATTGAGCTAGATTAATTTAGCATCTTGTGTTCTATTTTTATTTTTGTTGTTTTTTTTTTGCCTTTATAGGATGACTGATGTTACACAACAATTTTAAGAAGATTTCATGGATGGTCACATGGACCACAAAAATGATGACCCCACGATGCCAGACATAGTGGGTGCCATTTGCCTACCACCCATGGTAGGGAATACGGTGTTCCATATGACCAGCATAATGTTAGCCCTGCTACTAATGAAAGGACTCTTTGGATGTCGTCCAAGTGAAGATGTAAATCGCTATCTTTGAAATATCCTTAGGATATGCCAACCTTTCAACATTATATATGTAAGTTAAGAGTCAATCAGATTGAGGCTCTTCCCATTTTCATTGACTGGGCAAGCAACGATGTGGCTTGAGGAACTCCCTCCGGGATGTATCACTTCATGGCAAGAGTTGACTGAAGCTTTCTTGGATAGGTTCTTCCCTTCATCGAGGATGTTGTATCTAAGAAATGATATTACCAACTTCAAGAAAATCTAGGGAGAACCTTTACATGAGGCATGGTTGAGGTTTAAGAAGAACTGGAGCTATGTCAGAACTATAGGCTTCTGAATGGAGTGCTCCTTCAATGTTTTTATCGTTCCTTGGACTCCATTAACAAGTCAGTGGAAAATAATTTGGTGGGTGGATCTCTCATGGACCAACCCTATGGAATAGTCAGAGCTTTGTTGGAATGGATGACTAAAACGAATTGAGCTTGGCACACGAGGGAAACTGAAGTACCTTCGAGTGGTGCAGGTTCAAGTTTTGTGACCACCAAGATGAAAAACAGGGATGAGGAGCGAGATGAGTCTTGGGAAAAAATGATGACTCATCTAGAGTTGATGTCGAAGCAAGTCATGGGTATGGGGTCTAAGAGTGTTAATGCCATGGGGACTCAAGGTCCAATACAGTATGAACAGGAAGCCTCACAACCTAGGTATAAAGAAGAATGGCAATTCATGGAAAATCAAACGGTGGTTTCTCGCCCGGGGTACCAAGGTGACAATCAAGGCCCTTGGTTGAAAGGAAAGAGAATTAAGGTTGGAGAAACCGCGACAACCCATGTTGGGTTGATAAAAATAACAGATGGGGTAATCGTGATGGGGAATGTTATCGCCGAAGCTCAAACCCATATGTTCCACCTCCAAAGGCTGAAAATCCCCAATTGCAACCTGGTGTGAGTGATGTGCGAAGCTCCAAGATTAAAGACATGTTGGCTAGAGTACTCAAGAGAGTGTAATCCAGCGATAGTGGAGTCAAGGAATTGAAAGGGGAGGTGTTGAAACTTGCCCAAATAGTGAATTCTCACTCGGCATCGATTAAGCACTTGGAAATGAAAATAAATCATTTGTCTTTCTAAATGAATCTCCAAACGAAAGGAACACTTCTTAGTAACACTGTACCCAACCAAAAGAAGGATGAACATGATATAGAAATTGTGACTAGAAGTAGCAAAGTTTTGGAAGATCTGGGTGTGATTCCCAAAGATGTTGTTGACCCCAAAACAAGTGGTGGTGAAGTAATGGATACGATGCCAAAAGGACCAACGATTGTGAATGATGAAGAAGAATTTGATGAGGGAGAAGTTGATGTTACTCCCATGAATAATGTTGTTGAAGAAGAAATGAGCAAAGAGGCTTTACTCAACATGGGCCAAGAGTCTAGGATTCCACCTCCTTATCCTCAGAGGTTAGAAAAGAAGGAGGACTATCAGTTTCAAAAATTCATTAAGATGTTTAGTAAATTGTCCATTATTATACCTTTGATGGATGTATTGCTCCAAATGTTGGGTTATGCCAAATTTATGAAAGAATTATTGAAGAAAAAGAAGGTTGTTGATGCTACTGTAGGGGAAGTAACACACCATTGTAGTGCCATGATGACAAGCAATCTCGCTCCCAAAAGGGAGGATCCGGGAGCCTTTACTATTTCTTGTACCATTGGGTTGTGTGTGTTCAAAAAGGCCCTATGTTATCTTGGAGCAAGAATAAATCTGATGCCTCTCATTATTTTTAAGAAGTTGGGGTTGGGAGTCCCAAACCCACCTCAATGAGGCTATTGATGTTAGATTGATCCATAAAGAAATCGGTAGGAGTGTTGGAGGTCGTCATGGTTGGGGTTGATAAGTTCATCATTCCAGCTGACTTCGTCGTGCTAGATTGTGATATGGATGTGAAAGTACCTATTATCTTAGGGAGACCACTACTTGCAACAGGCAGAGCTTTGGTAGAAGTGGAGCTTGATGAGATGAAATTTTGAGTGGGAGGTGAGAATCACCTTCAAGGTTTGTCAAACCATCGAGCCGTCGAATGAGTGCAAGGTGATAGGGGTATTGAATGATGAGGTAGCAGAAGATGAAGTTAGTGTTGATGAGGATGATTTGGAGGATGACTCTCGAGAAAACAGACAATTGAGGAAGTATATGTTGTACCACGATGTTAAATAAGGTGCTTCTTAGGAGGAAACCCAAGTGTTTTTATGTTTTGATTTCTTGATGTTTTGTTGATTTTGTTTTTGTAGGAGGATTGGATGAGAAACAAGGAGAAGAAAAATAGGGCAGCCATTGTGCTAGACTGGAGAAGCGCCAGTGCTCAAGCGCGAGTCGCTGCACTGTCGCACAAGAGAAGCTGAAGTGGATTAAAAAAGGGAGGAGGCCGACATCTCACTGGCAGAACGTTGGAGGCACTCCGCGCAACAGGGTGGTGTACAGGTATGAACTTGTGTACTTAGAGGAAAGTTGAAAATAAAAGGGTAAGCTGCGAATCAACAGTGAAACGTAAATGAAGATCCAAGAAACTCCAGTTGATTGCAGTTAGAAATAAATAAACTAGGCTTTCAAGTAGTCACCTGCGTTGGAACTAGCAAAATGCCGATACTCACCGGCGGTTGTAGGCCTGGCGTGGGTGGAGGTATGTAAGTCCATTTTTAAAGCTTGACCGACCAATTGATCAACCCGACCCATAACAATTTAAAAAGTAAAGATTATGTAAAACTCCCCTTTTACCTTCCAAAAACTTCCTCTCTCCACCTTTTCACCTAACTACAACTCTTTCACCTTCCCAACATCTCTCCATTAATACCCATCATTAATAGCCACCTTGTCACTATGAAAGATTTGGTAATTTACCAACTTATTAGACTCTAAAACTTGAGTTTTTGTTTCATTCCCGAGTTGATTTTTTGGATTTTATGCCCTTTTCTCTTTTGTTGTATGCAAATACCTAAGTTTGAAGAAAAGAGAAAAAATGGAGCAAAAAGGAGGAAGTGAGAATGAGCGGCGAGTGGCAGGTGTCAACCGGTAGAATGCTGGCTAAAAGCCTAATGTCCCTGCCTCAGAGTTTGAATGCCACTGGCGGTTCACGACTCGCCAGCGGTGAGTGATCTTGGGCAGATTTATATGCCCAAGTGATACTCAAACGTATCATTTTTGCCTTGTTTATCGTGCAATGTGTATACATTTTCATGTAATTGGTAATAAAATGTGAATTTATACTAACCAACATGATTAGCATTGTTTTGTAGGTAAAATGTGATTTCGAGAAGCTAAAATGCATGTTGGAGGATATCGGAGTTAGACTTGGAAGCGAGCAGAGGAAAAAGCATTGGACTGCACCAATTAAAGGGGCTCCGCGATGGAGCCGTGTCACGCTGCCATCGCGGAGGCATTCTGCCTGGAGGGTGGAAAAATGCATAAATTCCAGTGGAGCCTCGCGACAGCTCCGTGGCACGGAGGCAAGCCTCCGCGTTGCATGTCGTGCCACGTTGATGCTTTATACCTGGACCCCCAAATTCCAGTGAGGGTCCGCATCCACACCGTGTCACGGAGGCAGTGCTCCGCGATGCACTCCGTGACACGTTGCTTGTTATTCCGGGAAAAATTCCCATTAGGATAAATAGAACATTTAGGCTTATTTTTCATAATTCAGACTTGGTGGAGCAAGGACGTGGGTTACAGGCAGTTGAGGGATGAAAAGTTCAGGGTTTTTTCTCTCTTTCTTTCTTCTCTAATTCAATTGTTTGTATGATTAACACTTGTTTTAGGATGATTAATCCACAAATGAGTGGCTAATTCCCTCCCTTGCTGAGGTTATGAACACTTGTGATGAATTTTGATTATTAATTATATGGTTTTTCATCTTTTTCTTCCATGTTGTTCTATTAATTCTTGTTCTTACTGCATTGGTGTGTGGCCTACATTAATGTACATCTAAAAAGTCCGATTTCACTCGAGAGAGCACGAAATTGGAAAGTTGTGAATTAATAGGATATTGTTCTTTACTTGATTTGGGAAAATTGAGTTTTGATGTGCTTTCCTGATAGATATATACTTGAAAGCCGTATTAGTCAATTTAGGAACCGGAATTGTATTGCTAGGTCATGAATTGCATTTGATCTCAGAAATGTAGACGGATGGTTTATGATTCTTAAGTGAGATTAAATACGAGAGTTTTAATCTCTTGGCTAATGTTCTTGGCTAGCAACTGGAAGAAAAGATTAACCAATTTATGATTATAATCAGTTCATTACATGTTCTTAACCTCGGCATGCTCATATCCATAGTTTAAATTCACAGTAGATAATTGTTTGTAGTTTAGTATATAATTTATAAAACAACTTATTAAATTGTTGGTTACATTGTTGTCAGCATATTTAGAGGTGAGATATAATATAGTGTACTTGAGCAATTTTCACTTATCCAGAGTCTCTGTGGATCGATACTTGGCTTACTAAAGCCACTTACTACTTGTTTGACCACGTGCACTTGCGTGTCGGTTTTTAACCCTTACGAACCACCTAACAAGTTTTTGGCGCCGTTGCTGGGGAGACTAGGCAATTGGTGAAATTGTATTAAGTGTAAATTTACTGTATTTTTATTTTATTTTCTTAAGTGTTGACAACTTGGTCTGAGCCTGTATTTTGCAGACTTGATTTCTGTGAACACTGGCAAGAGACAAAGAGCTGGTGGAATCTTATATAGAGCCTGAACGTATATTTCATAGTAAACGGAGAGAAGCTCTACAAAGAAAGCTGCAGTTGCTCAGACAGACTATTATGGAGCAACAAAATCCACCGGTTGTAAGGGCAGTGTTAGTGCCCGAAGAAGCAGCAGCAAGGCCGGTTCGCGAGGTGGCAATCCCACATGACAACAATGTTACATCAAGTATCCATAAACCAGAGCCTGGAGGGAGATTTGAACTCAAGAAAAATATGGTGCAATTGTTGCACACAAGCGGGCAATTTACCGGTCTCCCTCATGAAGATCCACAACAGCATCTGCAGAACTTTTTGGAGCTAAGTGACACTTATATACCCGCTGGAGTGTCACCTGATTATGTTCGGCTTACATTGTTTCCGTTCTCATTACTTGGTGAAGCCAAGAGGTGGTTGAAAGCTGAGCCACCAAATTCTATTTCAACGTGGGATGATCTTGCACGGAAGTTCTTGATAAGATTTTTTCCCTCTGGTAAAACAGCCAGACATAGAAGTCAAATTCTAAGTTTCAAACAGAGAGAGGGAGAAAATTTGTATCAAGCCTGGGAAAGATTTAAATCCATGTTGCGGGACTGTCCTCATCATCATCAGTCCAATGAGGTGTTGGTGCACACATTTATTGAGGGTTTGGAACCCCATACCAAAATTTTGCTAGATTCAGCAGCTGGAGGGCAAGCGCTGGAAAAAACTTATGAGGAGCTATACACTTTGCTAAACCGGATTTCACAGGGCAATCCAGAATGGAATGCTGATTCATCACGAGGTGGAGCAAAGAAAGAAGCAGGAGTGCTTGAAGTGGATGGATTTACAGCTATCGCTGCACAGATAGCTGCTTTATAGAATCAATTGAACAACCACTTCAGCAACATGACTTTGAACCAGCCTTCAGCTTCAGCCAATGCGGTCCAGCAAATGTGGTGTGAAGTGTGTGGAAGCAGTGAGCACTCAGCTGAGTGCTGTGGAGCAAACCCAGATTCGGTTAACTTTGTGGGCAATGCACAAAGAAATCAGCAGCAGTATGGTAGTGGCTACAATTCAAATTGGAGGAACCATCCAAATTTTTCATGGGGTAGCAACAGCCATCAGGGCCAAAGTTCGGGTCAGGGTATGCAAAGAAATCAAGGAGGGCAACAGAACTACCAATCTCAATTCAGAAATAACAATGCCCCTCCTCCACCACCATCACCCAGCATTGAGGAGATGTTCAAGACCATGATCGCTAATCAAGCGCAACTGCAGGCTGACTATGTTAAATTGGCAGCCGAAGTGAAAAATAACCAGTTAGCGACCAAGGCTCTTGAGTATCAATTTGTGCAATTTTCTAGTGCCCTGAATACAAGGCCCAGAGGAGGATTGCCTAGCGACACGGATCCGAATCCGAAGCAGGTAAATGTAGTGACCACAAGGAGTGGTTTGCAGCTGAAGGAGGTGGAACCAGAAAGACCACCCCAAAACTCGGGAGCAGCAGAAGTTGAGGGGGAGCAAAGTTCGGAAAGGGGGAAGACCAAAGAATTTGAATCAGAAAGACCTCCACCCCCGTTCCCTCAACGACTCAAGAAACACAGGGAGGAGGCGTGTTTCAAGAAATTCATGGAGGTGCTTAAACAGGTACATGTTAACTTACCTCTTGTTGATGTCTTGCAGGGAGTGCCTAAATATGCCAAATACATTAAAGACATTGTGGCCAACAAAAGTCGTTTGACTGAGTATGCCACGGTAGATGTGATGGAGGAGTGCACTTCCCGGATCCAAAATAGACTACCCACGAAGCTAAAAGACCCTGGAAGTTTTACTATCCAGCTTACTATTGGGCAGAGCATCCGAGCTCGTGGATTGTGTGACCTGGGAGCGAGCATAAATATGATGCCATCTTCGGTATTCAGAAAGTTGGGTCTAGGGAGTCCTAGACCTACAACCGTAATCTTGCAGTTGGCGGATCGATCCTTAGCGAGGCCGGATGGCATTGTTGAGGATGTTCTAGTGCAAGTGGGCTCCCTAATTTTCCCGGTAGATTTTATTGTTCTAGATTTTGAACCGGACGCGGAAGTCCCATTTATTTTAGGATGACCCTTCTTGGCAACCGGGAAAGCATTAATTGACGTAGCTGCGGGTCAACTTACTATGCGAGCACATGACAAGGTAGAGGTGTTCGATGTGTACAAAGTACCCAAGCTCCCGATGGTGAATGAAGAACTCTCGGTGATCAATGTAATTGATCATGGTAATGCTAAGCAGATGAATGATTCCCGAGAGTTGATGGGAAGACCGCCAGATAGGTGTAAGCACTACTAGGGGGAGGACAACGATCGTGAGAAATCGTCCATCACCCTAGCGGACAATTGAGCATAAAGGACATCGAGCCGCGACGGTAAACCAGGCGCTGCACGGGAGGCAACCCGTGAAAAATTTTTTGCTTTCATTTTGTAAAGTGGACATAGATTTTATTTTTCTTTTTCTTGATTGAGTACAAAATTTTTGCGTTTTAGTTAGGTGAAACCTATTAATCTAACCAATTTTGTTCAGTGAGATGATTTTCAGGTCAAACAGAGAAAAGTGTGCACAGAATCGTGAAGGAAAAGCGAGGTATGAAAAAATTAAAAAAATGTTGAAGACAGTGAGCTGGGGCGATAGCTCCGTGTCACGGAGGAGGACCTCCGCGTTACCCTCCGTGACACGTTGAGGTGTAATCTGGAATTTTTAAAAATTCCAGTAAGCTATCGCGATGGCTCCGTGTCACGGAGGCAGTGCACCGTGATGCACTCCGTGACACGTTGCCATATAAATGGTGACGGGTCACAACGGGTTGCCGGGTGACCCACGTGTTTTCTACATTTTAAACCCCCGATTTCGCCCCTTTTTCCCTCATTCTTGTTCTCCTCCACGACCAAACTTCCTAAAATCCCTTCCCCATCAACGTGCCACGGTTTAAAGCAAAGAATTACCAAGTTTTCTTCGGTTCTTCAACTCCAAGGTATGTTTTCCGATTCTCTCTCAAGTTTTTAGCGATTTTATTCGAATTTAAGCATGGGAGGTGAGATAAATCACCCTAAATCGAATTTTAGCATGAAGTTGAGTTATTTATTGATTGATAAATGTTCGAAATGTTGTAATGAGCATTTGAACTTGTCGATTGCATGAATTATTCGAATTTAATTGCGAAATTCAATTCTAGGGCTTGGTTGTTGAAATCGAAATGGGTAATGTGTTGAATTTGTGAAATATATGCCGGGGTGTACATATGGAATGAGATAAGTCGTTGTAAAAATTGTTTGAATGTAATAGACGACGAATTCTCGGGTTTTGGGGAGAATGTTGAAAATTGATCAAATTGGGTTGGTTGTATAGGTTCATGTATATAGAATTTTTGTTGTTGTTTTTGTTTTGTTGTTTTTCTTTGCTAAGTGCGATGGTTGAATTGTTAGCGATGGTAGTGATTGGGTTTAGCTGTACGAAGTCTGAGTAGTACGCTAAAGTTAGGCCGTCGAATTTTTCATTGCGAACGCACTAAGCATGAATTGTATAGCTGTTTTTTTGGTGTAAATAAAGTATTCTTGCCGTAGTATCGTAACCGTAGCTAAGGACTAAGTGTGGGGTAAACTTAGCGTAACCCAACCTTAGCCGAAGTTAATATTCATTTAGCTTGACATTGCGCTTGTTTATTAGTGTTGACAGACAAAATGGCAAGCAGGCAAGATAAAGGTAAGGGTGCATCAACTTCAGGCACCGGGAGGAAAAGACTTAGACTGGGCACAGCAGTCCCAGCTGCACCAGCAGTTCCACGCGGCCAGCGCCGCCAATACGGAACTAGATGGGTGAATGAGGGGAAGAAGTGGTACGCCAAGCACAAGGAAAACAAATACTTCCCCGAGGAGCATATAGCAAGGGAACCATTAGCACAGGAGTTCCCCAGAATAGTTCAAAGGATCGAGGCTGCTGGGCTAAGTTTCATATTTCAGGAGCCCAAGGAATGCAACCTACACCTAGTCCGGGAGTTCTATGCTAATTGGAACCCGGCAATCAGAAGCCACACCATCAAGATCAGAGGGCAGATAGTCACTCTGGAACCCCAACGGCTAAATGCCATCATCGGAGCGCGGGACACAGACGCCCACGTTCTCCGCCAGCTGAATATTACCCCACCATATGCCGACATCAGACGCACATTGTGTGGGGCTCGATCCACAACTAGATGGAGCAGACTCAAGGAAAGGGGCTACCACCAGACTCTGCCTTATTCTCAAATGAACAGGGAAGCCCGAATCTGGCTGAAGATAGTCTGCTCGTGCCTAATCCTGGGGGTACACATGACTGATGTGACCCGGGACCGTGTTTGCCTAGTGTATGCCCTAATGAAAGGGCTGGAGATTAATGTGGGGGCGGTCATCATATCCGCCATGAAGAGAGACCGACTACACCAGGACCACTGGTATGGGTTCGGTGGACTAATCACCACCTTTCTCCGGGGCCTCGACGTCGAGGAAGAGGCTTTGGATTACATCCCGCAGTTGGAGCGGCGGGCCTTGGACGTGACCAAAACTAAGGCCCCCGACACCACACACGGGCCAGTGCTGACGCTTGGCGAGCGACATGATCGTGATGACCAGTACATGGAACGGATGTTTGGAATGCAAATGCTCCAGCTCAGGATCGGTGGGAGACCAGCCACGGAGGAGGAACTATGGCAGCTCGAGTTGGATTACCCGTTTGGCGAAAACACCAGGGCTCTATGCCGTGTGGGGCCACCCTTTGTAGATCCCACTGACGATGATGTCCCCACGGACGAGGAGACACGCCGGGAGGACTCCGATGTGGAGTCCGATGACGACGACGGAGGCGACTCGGACATGGGAGATGAGGCAGCAGCACCTGATGAAGAAGTGGAATACTTTGACTGATCAGGGAGTTCCACCACCCAATTGTGTGATATTTAATTTTTGTGAACACTGGGGACAGTGTTCGGTTTAAGTGTGGGGGGGGGGAGTAGTTAGGTGCTGGGCTGGGCTGGTTTGCTTGTATGCCTTCCTCTATATTTTTGTATGTATGTTTCCCTGTGTTTGTGAATTGCAAACTGTTCTATATTTGTAATTATTTGTGTAATTGATGTGTGTTGTGGAATGTTGTTGTTGCCAGCTAAGTCTGTAAGAATTTTTGTAAGTATTTTCTTATTTCTTTTCTATCGAAATGATCGATATTTTTAAAATTTTGCGAAAATATTTTGTTCATATTAAAATATTTTGTAAATAATTTTTCCATCGAAATGATCGATGTGTTGCAAAATTTTAAAACTTTTATATTTTTGGGTTTCTCGGCGTTTGTTTTCGATTCTTTTACCGAGAATAGTCCCATTGAACTGACCTCATAGTTAGTGACCGTTCCCTATGATGGATGGATGACGACCGTCTTAAGGGAAATGTAGTCGGTAGGAGTAGTGATTTTAATTTATTTTCAGTTTTTTTCTTTGGTGGATTGCATCACAGAACCTGTAGTTACTATATGGTTGTGAAATGTTGGTTGCGTGTTATACCTGATATTCAAAATGCAAAGGTGATTCGTATGAAAGCATGCAATTTTGCAAATATGTTGAGATACCTAGGCTGTAGAGTTCGATTCGGTGTGATTGAGGCTTAATTTTGAATTCATGTAATTAGCTAATTGAAGAGTCTGTGAATGCATCTTGAATCGAGCATGTGCATGAAGTGTGAAGTGAGGTATTGTTATTCCATGCTATTGTGAAGTGTCTAGAACTTGCCTGGTGTGTGTACAAAACGAAATGAAGGAGGTGTAGTGTTGGAAAGGATGTAGGCATTTCTTTGTTTTAACCGAGAGTTTGTATTTTTTCTTGTCATACTCCCCTTTTGATGTGATTGTATACCCTAGTCAGCCCGTTGAGCCTTTAGCCTATTATTTCTTTCTTTTGTCCAAAAATGTATAAACTGATCTTAATTCTTTCTTTTCATTAGCCGCAAAGTCTATACAAAACTCTTAAGGGCTTAAGAAGAACAAAAATTTTCCCAAAGTGTCAAAGAGTGAGAATGGTGAAAAGAAAAAGAAAAGCAGAGTGAGGAAAGAAAAGAAAAGGTTGAAGGTGCACTTGCTATAACTAAATGATAATGAAGGTGCATGACAAACCTTTGTTTTTGTGTCAAGTGTGCTTGATGAAATGGGCCATACGAAAGTAAATCATCATGAATGGGATGATGGAAAAAAGAAAAGAGAGAAACAATGTCCATGAGTTGACGGGAATGTGTTGAAAAGGCGCTTAAGGATGCTAGTGGCTATTATTGGCTAATCCAATATATACTAGTTCCATAGCTTCCATTAGAACCCATTAAAGTCCTACGTGATCTTACATTGCATTTCTTTATATTAGTGGAGTAATACACTAAGGGCAAGCTTATGGGTCATGACATGATGCATGTGAATTCTTTTGGGAGAGAGAGTGCAATTAATTTTTACATGCCCCTACTTGAATGTTTGTATGTAACATGAGCAAAAAGGGGAAGCTTCTCTTGAGTTGTGAGGGCACATGCTTGATGAAAGATTGATTTTCGTGTCGGATATCTTGATTAGCTGATTTGCATGAGTTTGCCGATATCGAGAGTCGATTCTTAAAGGCTAGTAAGTCTTGATGTGTTAAAGGTCATTGCATTGTTAAGACCATGCATGTTTTCTTGATGATTTGCAATATTGAATGATCGGTATGACCGTAGCTCAAATTGTCGCACCATAGTGGCGAAGGTTGGGATGTAATTTGCATGAATTGTGTGTTTGTTGTTCGAGGACGAACAAGGATTTAAGTGTGGGGTAAGTGATCTTGGGCAGATTTATATGCCCAAGTGATACTCAAACGTATCATTTTTGCCTTGTTTATCGTGCAATGTGTATACATTTTATTGTAATTGGTAATAAAATGTGAATTTATACTAACCAACATGATTAGCATTGTTTTGTAGGTAAAATGTGATTTCGAGAAGCTAAAATGCATGTTGGAGGATATTGGAGTTGGACTTGGAAGCGAGTAGAGGAAAAAGCATTGGACTGCACCAATTAAAGGGGCTCCGCGATGGAGCCGTGTCACGCTGCCATCATGGAGGCATTCTGCCTGGAGGGTGGAAAAATGCATAAATTCCAGTGGAGCCTCGCGACAGCTCCGTGGCACGGAGGCAAGCCTCCGCGTTGCATGCCGTGCCACGTTGATGCTTTATATCTGGACCCCCAAATTCCAGTGAGGGTCCGCATCCACGCCGTGTCACGGAGGCAGTGCTCCGCGATGCACTCCGTGACACGTTGCTTGTTATTCCGGGAAAAAATCCCATTAGTATAAATAGAACACTTAGGCTTATTTTTCATAATTTAGACTTGGTGGAGCAAGGACGTGGGTTACAGGCAGTTGAGGGACGAAAAGTTCAGGGTTTTTTCTCTCTTTCTTTCTTCTCTAATTCAATTGTTTGTATGATTAACACTTGTTTTAGGATGATTAATCCACAAATGAGTGGCTAATTCCCTCCCTTGCTGAGGTTATGAACACTTGTGATGAATTTTGATTATTAATTATATGGTTTTTCATCTTTTTCTTCCATGTTGTTCTATTAATTCTTGTTCTTACTGCATTGGTGTGTGGCCTACATTAATGTACATCTAAAAAGTCCGATTTCACTGAAGAGAGCACAAAATTGGAAAGTTGTGAATTAATAGGATATTGTTCTTTACTTGATTTGCGAAAATTGAGTTTTGATGTGCTTTCCTGATAGAAATATACTTGAAAGCCATATTAGTCAATTTAGGAACCGGAATTGTATTGCTAGGTCATGAATTGCATTTGATCACAGAAATGTAGACGGATGGTTTATGATTCTTAAGTGAGATTAAATACGAGAGTTTTAATCTCTTGGCTAATGTTCTTGGCTAGCAACTGGAAGAAAAGATTAACCAATTTATGATTATAATCAGTTCATTACATGTTCTTAACCTCGGCATGCTCATATCCATAGTTTAAATTCACAGTAGATAATTGTTTGTAGTATAGTATATAATTTATAAAACAACTTATTAAATTGTTGGTTACATTGTTGTCAGCATATTTAGAGGTGAGATATAATATAGTGTACTTGAGCAATTTTCACTTATAAACAGTCTCCGTGGATCGATACTTGGCTTACTAAAGCCACTTACTACTTGTTTGACCACGTGCACTTGCGTGTTGGTTTTTAACCCTTACGAACCACCGAACAAGTTTTTGGCCGGTTCAATCATTGAATGATACCCAGGAGTTCTGGAATTGGCCTTGAAGATCCGGCAGTTCACAGATAAGCATCGGTGAAACGCCGGGTGAACCATCGAAGTTCACTGAAAATGAGTGCAGAAGAAGAGCAGATACCCGCCGGTTCACGAATTTCATCAGCAAACCGTTGGTACCTTCACTGGTTCCAGAATGGTGCTATTAAGGGTATAATCGTCCAACACTTAGAAGGAGATGAAAAGTACCCTACCTTTCAGGGTATAAATAGAAAAAAAGTACTCTAATAAGGGGGAAAAAGGAGAGAAGATGAATATATAGAGATTGAGAGATTGAGAGAAAATCCAAGTACACATCACATCACTATTTCCTCTTTTAGCCGAAGATAATGTTTTAGCTGAGAAAGGGATTTTGATTGAAACTTGTAGAAAATACTCTGCTCTATTTTCTTCTTTGGTATTATTAAGTTTCAGCTGTAGTTGGAGGATAATTGTGCATATGATTTATCTACTCTTATTATTGAATTTAATGACGCTATTGATGAATGTATTTTTGAATTTCTTAATTATGAGTAGCTAAAATCATTAACTAGAGGTGTGTAATGATGAATACTTAATTGAATTTGGTATTGCTAGAGTCATCTTCATAATTTTGTATTAAGTGTAAATCTATTAGATTCCCTTCAATCTTTTATGAAGATCCATTGATGATGATATGGAGTCTATTTATACTAGCTTGATTGTTGCTTAGGAAAGAATAATTATGTATTGAAAGGGAATCTAGTAGTGGTTATGGGTAAGAGATTGTAAAATTAAGATAGAAATAGTTGAAATTGCTTCCTCCTTCCTAATTGGAAACTAATAGCTAGGAATAGTGAAGTTGCTACTCCAAATCAGTTCGGGTTGAGCTAAATCACAGCTAGATTTTGAGAAAAATCTAGCTAGGGGTAGTCAATAGGCTAAGAAGCTGAGGCTACCTACTTCCCGAGATTATTTACACTTGTTGAACTTAAGAGCTGACCTGGCCTACCCTGATCTAGTTAGTATTTCATCTACACCGCACCTCTTTTACATCACACTATTGTCAACAACTTAGCTGATATTGTTACTTTTAGTTCACTAAATCAATTTGTGTAATTCTCTGCAAAGTTTAAACCCCCAATTTTCCTTGCTTTTATATTAAATATATATGGTGCAACATAATATCAATTTCTCAATCAATACATGAATTTATAATTCTCCTAGTCCTCGTGGGATTCGACCCCAACATTCATTGGGTTACTTGTTTTGATACTTCAACCGTGTATATTCTTTGAACTAATAATATATTTTGGACGTTATCAAAATTGTCTCCATTGCCGGAGACTAGCGCTTGATAATGTTGTGACTGATTGTTAAGTTTAATTAGTGTGCATTATAGCTACTTGATTTGATTTTTTGCTGTGTTGTTAGGATCTCATCACCACATGAGCCATCACTCCCGAGTAGGGGATATCTCATTGGAGGGTAACATGGAACTTGAAGAAGATAATCCGGTGATGCCGAAAGTTGCAGGAGCCATTCACCTACCATCAACTATAGGGAATGCGGTGTTCCATGTTACTAGCACCATGTTGCACTTGTTACAGATGAAGGGGCTCTTTGGCAGCAAATCAAGAGAAGATGCAAATCAACACTTGAGGAATTTCTTGGTTATTTGCCAGCCCTTCAATATTACAAACATTAGTCAAGAGTCAATCAGGTTGAGACTCTTTCCATTCTCAATGATGGGGGAAAAACAATGTGGCTAGAGGAACTTCCTCTGGGGTGTAATACTTTTTGGCAAGAGTTAACCGAGGCTTTCCTAGATCAGTTTTTCTCTCCCTTAAAGATTTTACAATTGATGGACGATATTACAAACTTTCGACAAGAATAAGGAGATCCTTTGCATGAGGCATGGTTGATGTTTAAAAAGAAGGTTGCTCTTTTCCCAAATCATGGATTACTGGATAGATTACTTCTCCAAAGCTTCTATAGGGCACTTAATTCAATCAACAAATCCTTTGCCAACAACTTAGCTGGGGGTTCTATTATGGACCAAACATATGGGTTGGCCAAAGCTCTCCTTGACCGAATGACAAAAACCAACAGGGCTTGGCACACAATGGAGACAAGTGTGTCCACTCATGAGATCAGCTCAAGTGGCTTGGAGGCGGAGTTGCAAAAAAGGGATGATGAGAGGGATGAGGCTCTTGCCAAGATGATGACACAATTAGAATTGATAACTAAGCATGTGATGGGAGCAGGTCCAGAGGTAGTAAATGCCACAAGAATGCAGGGTCCCCAACCATATGAAAGGGAATCTTCACCATCAAGTTATGACGAAGAAAGACAATATATGGGTAACCAAATGGGAGGCCCTTGACCTGGCTTCCAAGGAGAAAACCAAGGTCCATGGCGCCCAAGGGATGATAACAAAGGTTGGAGGAATCATGAGCAGTGAGGATGGCTTGAAAAAAATGAGAGGTGGAGCAATAGAGAGGAAAACAAAGAAGGTGATCGTTATCATCGAAGTTCAAATCCATATATTCCACCTCCTAAGGTTGGGAATCCTCAAAATTAGCTAGGGGTAAGTGATGCGGGTAGCTCAAAAATCAAAGAAATGCTATCAAGAGTTTTTAAGAAGGTGGAGTCGACTGAAAGTGGGGTGAAAGAATTAAGAGGGGAGGTGTCTAACCTCACTCAAACTGTGAGTTCACACTCGGAATCCATCAAGCATTTAGAAGCCCAAGTGAATCAGCTATCAACTCAAATGAACCCGAGGATGAAGGGAACACTACCTAGTGACACAATGCCGAACCCAAAGAAAGATAAACAATGTATGGATATTGTCACTAGAAGTGGCAAGGTGATTTAAGATACACCGGGGAAGTCTAGTGAGGTGGAGAACCCAAAAGTAGCCGATGAAGATGAGGTTGATAAAAAGCCAATAACTTCGGAGAATGAAGAAAATGTTGAGGAAGAAAAAAAGGATAAGGATGATGATATCCGCATTCAAGTTGATGATGAAGAGGCGGACATGAAGGCCATGAGTGATGATAGAGTTGAAGCAAGAATCCTACCACCGTATCCACAACGGCTTACAAAGAAAAAGAAGGAGGATAAGTTTAAGAAGTTTGTTGACATGTTTAGCAAGTTGTCCATAAATATACCGTTAGTGGAAGCTTTGATCCAAATGCCTGGTTATACCAAGTTTATGAAAGATTTGTTGAACAAGAAGAAGGTGGTTTATTCTGGAAATGAAGAGAAAACACACCATTGTAGTGTGGTAATGATGAGCAACCTCGTCCTAAAAAGGGAAGATCTTGGAGCTTTTACAATTCCATGCACAATTGGGATTTGTGTGTTTAAAAATGCTCTATGTGATCTTGGCGCAAGTATAAATCTGATACCCCTGCTCATTTTTAAGAAATTAGTCCTCGGAAGAATGAAACTGACATTGATGCAGCTGCTAATGGCAGACAGGTCCATCAAAAGACCAGTGGGAGTGCTAGAAGATGTGCTGGTGAGAGTGGACAAGTTTATTCTACCATTTGATTTTGTTATTATGGATTGTGAAATGGATGTAGAAGTTCCCATTATTTTGGGAAGACCTTTGTTGGCTACTAGGAGAGCCATGGTAGATATGGAGCTTGGAGAGTTAACATTTCGAGTTGGCAGTGAGAAAGTCACCTTCAAAATGTGTCCATCAGCTGAAACTCCAGCTGAATGCGGTTGGAATATTAAAAAATGATGATGATGATAAGGGATTGGAGTTGGGGGAGACAGAGTCGGATGATGACGCGTCAGAAATTAAGAATTGGAAAAGGACTACGTCGTGCCATGACCATAAATAAGGTTCTTATTGGGAGGCAACCCAAGTGTTTAGTGAATTATTTGATGGTTTTGTTGTTTTTGTTTGTGTAGAACTGAGAAATGAGAAGCAAAGGGGGAAACAAATCATAAAGAGAGAAACAGCAAGGGACCGACTGAGCTGCTAGTCCAGAAACATAGACCGCTGAAGAAAAGGAGATCAAAGCAGAAAGCTAAGGTTTGAAATTAAGAACAAGCGGGTCACCGGCTAACCGCCGAACCAGATTCATGGGCTGCCGGTGTATCTCCGTCTTGAAGCAAAGAATCTGAAGCTAGGATACAGATTCGGTGGATGACCGGCAGAAGATAGATGCAATTCGTGAACCGCCGGTGCATCGCCGACTAGAACAAGATCTCTAGGCACAATACAAGGTGAAGTAAGGCACAACGGAGAAACACCGAAGGGAATTGGCAAACCTCCGGTATAGCGCCAGTCTGGGCTTGTACTGAGTAAAAAAGAGGAATCTAAAAAGATTGACCCACAAAATCCCAAATACCTACCTTGCTACCCTATTATGCAAATATTCCCATAGCTTCCCTTTTCCCAACATTTTTCTTTCCATGTCTATCTCTCCATTACCCAACATTCCCAATTCTCTACATTCTTCCATTTTTCATTCACCTTTTCACCTTTCAACTTCCCACCAACACACCCACATTAAACTCCCCACCTTCTCCCTCAACTTATCACATTCCTACTCTCCACCTATAAACACCCACCAAGATTTCACTATCACAATCACTTCCCCCATACTACCAATTCTATATTCATCTGAAGGTGCCACTTGCAATCTTGAGCTATTTTCCTTTTTGAAGCTAACAGAGTATGGAAATATTCTTCTAATTTGGTAACTTTTCTCTTGCCCCTGTTTTAATTTTAGTATTGGTACCTGATTCTGTAGGAGTAATATATCATTTCCATTTCCTTGTTGAAAATCATGAATGTGTTATGCTTGTTAAATGGGGGTGGATATGTGCTTTTATGGTTAAATTATGAAAAGGGTGAAGTCTGAGTAATCCATTTAGATAAAGCACAATGTTTTGCCCGATGATAGACCAGGTGACGCCAATCTTAAGGGATAAACGTCATTAATATGTGTCTGAATGGAGTATAGTTGCTGGTATTATTTTGTTGTGAATGTTTGTTAATGGGTGTTTGTGAGGAATGATTTGAAAATTGTACGACGATAGGGGCCAACGATTTGTTGGTCAGATTCGGCGAAACGCCGATGGATTGTCAGTTCACTCTAAAAATGGCCCTGGCTACTGCGTGGATGTTGTGCTACATCAGCGATTTGTGAATCGAGAGTGAAGAGACGTCACTGGAACTGCCGAACATTGCATAATTTTCCCAGTGCTCTATTAAGCATCGGCGGTAAGTCGATGGCCCGCGAATTATCTTGTGCGAGCCGCCGGTCGCCTACCGGTACAACTTGATCCTTAAATGACTATTTGACTTTCCTTTACTTCTCAGTTCTTCTTTAAACTAGTTTTCTTTTCTCTTAATTCTACCTCTTGCAAAAAGACAAATCATGTCATCTTCCTGGAACACCAGCAAAGGAAATGCCCCTGCTTCCTCTGCTAGCAAGGGAAAAGGAAAAGAAAAGGTTGCTCCACCACGAACCAACATAAAGGAAACTATCATTCTCTGTGTTCCGAATATGAAGGAACACTATGTCATCTGCCAGAGACCCTCCATCACGGTGGAGAAGAGGTTTGCCTTGGCTAGGTTAAAAGGTGATTTCCCCAACATCACCTAACAGTTCACCCATAGGCAATGGCATGCATTTGCCAACCCTTTGCTGCCATACTACCCCAGCTTGGTCACAGAGTTCTATGTCTCTTATCAAGCCTGCCAAGAGAGTATGCAACATCCGGGAAAAGTGGATGAGTTCCCCTGCTTGCCATCTGTGATGACCCAGGGGGTGGAAGTTGATATCACCCCGGCTGCTATAAACTATCTATGCTGGGAGGATGAAATCAACTCCACTACGGAGTACATGGTATGGGTGGTCGATATGAAGGACCAATTTGTGTGGGTGGCTCGCGTTATTGCTATTGATACTCCTCTCTAGTCCTCACTGGATGGAGAAATCTCTTGCTATGATTTGAAGTTCGAGGCTAAGCTGTGGCTGGACTTTATTTGTTCTCACATCATCACATCAAAAAATGAGCAGCGGGTCACCATGGAAGCAGCTATCCTGATTGATTGCATTGTGTCGGGGTCCCAATAAACTTCGGGGAAATTGTAGCTCAACAGATGAAGAAGAAGACCCGATAGTCCAGTACTGCCGTGCCATATGTTGTTTTGATCTCCCGACTTTGGGAAGAAGCTGGAGTGCCTCTTTTTCCTGACGAGACTCCTTCCTCTGTGTTAGGAGTGATTGATATTTATAGGAAATGAGACGCCGAGGCACCGAAAGTAAAAAGGAAGCTCCTGCAAGTCTTCAGCGTGCAAGAAAAAACCCTCTCCGATGGGTCAGCCCAATCACCAATCGCCCCAGAATCTAATATGCCTCAGCCTGACATGTCGGGCCAAGCACCAGGTGACATACCCCAAAAAAGAGTTTCTCCATCTCCCCAATCTTATCAGGCAAGTGGTCTCCATTTCCTTGTGGAGATGACAAACATGCATGAAAGCCAGCTTCAACATTATTCCAAGAGCCTCCCGACACTCATTGCAAAAACAATCAAGAAGGAGCCCAAATCATTGTACGAGAATGTCGCCACTTTATGCAAGAGGGTGGATGCAGTAGAAGAGGAAGTCACTTCCTTGCGAACTGAAGTGTAGGAGTGGAAGAGTCGGACTTCGGTCTAAGTGCCCGACATAAGCGTCTTGGCTACTGCAATGGCTTCTCCATCCTCAGGTCGAGGGCCAATTGATGACTTGTTTAAAGGGAGGGGCAATAATTTCGCTGGGCTTGGTGACGCCAGTGATAGTGATGGTGGTGAGGCGGAGGCTGATAATGAAGAGGAGTGACCCGCTCAGGGAGTTCCCTATCCCTTTTTCCTTTTTGCATATTTACATTGGGAACAATGTATGATCTTAAGTGGGGGAGGGATGAGCGCTTTTGGTGGGGGATATTTGTTTCTTGTGAAATTTTGGTGTTTTAATTTACGTTTGAGTAGGTCCATCCTTTGTCGGGCTGTTGTGGTTGATGATTACCCTTGTCGGGCATGTTTTATTTTATGAATGAATGAATGAATTGGTTTGTGTCTTTTTGTGAATGGTACTTATTGACTAAATGGGGTCTTTGGTTTTAAGAATCATAGTTTGAAATTTTTGAAGTAGATGACCCCAAAATCATGTTTCTTTTTCGCCATTGTAAAACGTAGGGTAAAATTAAAACTCTAAAGGTTTTCTTTTGACATCAATTCTTTCCCAAGGAGCAGTCTTCATTTTAGTTAATTTTGTGGTCGAATCGGGTTGGCTTTTCCCGATGATGGACTGAGTGGCGACATTCTTAGGGAAAATGTCATGTAACTTTGAGTCAATTATGAAGTTTTTTTAAGAGGCACCAACTAAAATTTTTCTTGTGTTTTGAAATGAAAATGTGAAAACAAGGGCATGAGGATGAAGATAATGAGTGATCTTGGGCATAATTACGTGCCCAAGTGTTATTTTATAGCTTAATTTAGTCATGTTGGTCTGATTATACACTTACATTCTTATGTGATTTTATGTAAATTTGGATATGCACTAACCAACATGATTAGTCCTTGTTTTGTAGGTGTAAAATGCATATGAGGGACTAAATAATATGGGTGAAGTGAAGGAATGGAGTTGGAAGTGAATTGCAAAAGATGGCAAGGAAACATGCCATGGCAAGGCTGGCCGCGCCAGGCAGCGTGCCACGCTGTGCATGTGCGCCCAATGTTGTGCCATGCCAAGCCCATGCGCGCGAAATGCTGCCTTCCAAGGCGCCTGTGTGCCAGCATCCGTGTCACACCCCGCCTTGGGGGGTATGACTGGCACCTGGTGCCCTACTAGGACCTAAACTGCTGGACTGCTAAGCCTGGGCACATCTGGTGCCTGGCTGGCTCTAACTCACATTTCTGGAAACAAAGGGCTATATAACGATTGTAAACACAGCCCCCGGCCCATTGGCTTATAGCCTCTTGTACCTGTACTGACAGCTGACCAAAAACATCTCAATATAGGGGAAACCTATGCGGGCCGACAAGGCCACCATGCTGTCTAGTTATCTATAACTTAACCATGAAGTACTGGATAGCTACGTGACCGACAAGGTCACCACTACTGTCAAACTTATGGCCCCACACGGCCAACATAAAAGAAATAAAAGTACTAACAACTAAACTGCACGGCCTCACACGACCGGCTCATCTGACCACAGGGAACATATACAAACTGCAATCCTCTAGGAATAGCAATAGAAGTGATCGGGACAGGGCCCCGACCTACCCGTACTATACAACAAAAGAAAATGAAGTAAACCTCTGGAATTCAGTCTCCGGATGACAGGAGTTGAATACTTGATCGCTGACAGGAATCACGTGGTATCGCCTGCTTGTCTATGAGTACCTGCAGGCAAGTAATGCAGCGCCCCACCGGGCGTCAGTACCGCTGGTACTGAGTATGTAAAGCAATGACTGAAAGAAATATCTTAAAACAATAATATAACTGATGAAACTGCAGTAGCAAGAAATAGATTAACTGTTTGATAATGTAAGTCATACCTTTTCTCATATATATACTGGAAGGAATAGGAGTCGTACCTGGAGACGTATCACTCTACTGCTGATCTACTCGTATCTAACGTAACATGGTATAACATAACATAACATAACATAGCACACACAAACCTTACCCGGCCCCCATAAGCCGGGAGGTACAACCAGCACGGAATCTACACCCCTACCCCGGTCATCCCATCTCCTATAACCCTGTAAGCATCCTGCCGGTCCCCTGGGTAGGCACTTGGGCTCGCTGAGCCCCTGACTATAACTGCATCTGAGTCCGGAGGACTCCTGAATCAACACCCAGGCGTATCCGCTCGACAGGGGTGTGTAAAAGCCGACCAAGGCATAATATGGGGAAAACTGGCATCCCATCTTCGTCCCCTGTGGGACGGCATGCCACTCCGTAGAGCGACATATCCTCGTCCTCTGGCGGACGAGTCGATACAGCTATCAACCCTGGGGCGGTCATGGATGCTAGGTAGTCCAACCCCAAACAATACAACGGTCTCAACTAGTAATATTATCTGCATGTCCCACATGCTGAAGCTAATAGTGGTAAAGTATTTGTATATACTATATGCTGGGCTAGCGATAGTAATATGTGCGTACTTAATACATGCTGAGACTGGTAATAGTATATATGTATAAATAAAGTCTTCTGCCAGACTGTACTGGGGCTAATGCTGAACAAGATATAATCTTTCTGCTGAAACTATGTTGTATACTGAGTTTCTATAGTAACAAGATTTACTAATTCTAATACGCTTCCTAGCTTCATTTTAACTTATCGTTCTATTTCTGAGATGTCTTACAGATGTTACATTGCTTTACTGGGTTTCAACTGAATACAATGATACCCTAACATTCTGTGTCACATCACATACTGAGCATACTGTGCAGGTTCTAACACTTGTATTAGGATCTATATCGGGCTAGCAAGTTTTGCGCAAATTATAACTCGATACTTCTAATACCGTACCAACATTCATAATAAGCATAACACATGACTTCTGAACATTCTACCGGCCTTTAAATTACTGTACTATACCGAGATTACTTAACTCGCCGAGGAAACTAGCTTTACATACCTTATCCTTGAACTATTCGTCTGTTGGACGAGGCTCGGCTGGTACTTCAACTGTTTTCTCCCAACTGCATTCATAAATATGTCAATCAATACTAAATATAACTTTACTTTAAAGAGTAACGTCACTTTCGATATAGTTTATAGCCTAAACTTAGGCTTATCGAAAGACGGTCAAAAACTCGCTATTTTTCAGAGGTCCAGAAGGGAGAAATATTCACTTCACGGCTAGGAACACATAGACACTAATTTAGAGCAATTCCACTTACCTTAGCTCGGTGGCTCGACGATTCGTCGGCCGTATTTCACGAAACTGAATCCGTAGGAATGCTCTCTGCTGCTAAATACCTCAGTATCTGAAGTTAATTTGAGTTTGGACAACGTTTAGTAGCGTAATCGGACAAAAATTATAATACCTCCTTCGTTCTTACCTTCTCTCTGCTGCTTACTCTCTGTTTTCTGGAAATTTATAAGTGTATAAATGATTTAAAACCGAAGTGGGCTTTATATACTTGGGCCTGGACAAGGCCAACGTGTCACGGAGCCAACGCGGAGGCCTCTCCTCCGTGACACGCTGCCATCGCGGAGGGGCTCTGACTCGGCTCCTTCCGCGATGGTTCGACAGGTTTCTCGTCCGATCTTTTCCCGGGCCTTTCTCCAGCACGTATGGCCTTCAAATATGCTTAACCAATGTGCGAATAGGTCGTCTAGGTGCCGGGAATTCTATGGGGTATAACAATCCTTGCCACGCTAGGCACTGTTGCGCGTCGCAGGCCATGTCAGGCTAGCTATCGTGCAGGACAAGCACCGTGCCATGCTGGCTGTCACGCCATGACTCGGCCAAGAAAAATTCAAGTGCAAATTCCAGTGGACCTCCGCGTTACCTCCGTGGCACGGAGAAAAATTGGTGCGTTCACTCCGTGCCACGGAGCCATTCCATGACAGGAAAAAAAATTGCAAAATCCCATTTACTATAAATTCAACCATTAGTTCCTAAAATCATTTGTCACGAAATATTTTCTGAAAACCATAGAGGAGCGAAGGGAGAAGTGAAGAACTCACCTAGGGTTCACTAATTTTACATTCTCTTTTATCTATTCTTGTAAGTACTGTACTGTAACGATGTTTTAAAGTTATTGTACGAACATGAGTGGCTAAAACCCTTCCTCTAGGGTTGAGGCCACGTGATATGAATGTAATGCATGAATTCGTTTTGGTTTGAGTTGTTAATTGTTGTTTTTTCTTACATTCTTTAATATGGTTGTTTTATGCTTGATCACAATGAAAACATACATGTTAAGCTTGGTAAAAGCTTGAGAGAGTAACCCTAGGCTAGAACAAGAGAATGTAGGGAGCATGTTCTTATCTTATGATAGGATTTGTGGTTAGGATAGAAATTATACCTAATTTTCCTTGCTTGGTTGATAAAACGGGATGATAGCAAGACACCGGCTTAGAATTGTCACTCTACCACTCGTTGAAGTAGTTGTGAAGCTAAGTTAGGTTAAATGATTAGAGGTACGAAATGTCCCTAATAAAGAGCACAAACCCTGTAAACCACATCCATGTAGTTGAATTTCCCACGAACTAGGATTTCACATCCCTGCTGAACGATGTAGTTGTGAAGCTAGTTTGTCGTGTTTAGAGGCTCGAGAGACCATGAACATCACATTTTCCAACTATGTGAGACAACAATTGATAATATCATATGTTACCCATTACAAAGTGTAGCGTTGCATGATTATCCGGCCTTAGCTCTAGTTGCTTCTTATATTGTGTCCAGATTGTTTTGTGACCACCCCAAAACTTAATTATAATTTACCTAAAAATTCTATAATCAACACTTGTGAAGTTTAATCTTACACTTGAACTTCATAATTTGCTGAATTGGTCCAGTCCCTGTGGGATCGACATCCGGCTCTTAAAAAGGGCCACTGTATTACTTGTATGACCGCGTACGCTTGCGAGTGCGCTAGAGCGCAATAATGAGCAAGTGTTGACACTGTATCATAGTAATCTTGGTTGTACATTGTAAATTCTGACTTATGGTGTTTGCTTGCTTAATGTCCTAATGTGATGTTTTGTTTGGGAAAATGACACTTGTAGACCCTCTAAGGGTGATGCTTTGTGTGGCGATGATATTTTTGTGAATCTTGTGCATTACGTCTTTTATAGAACTTTCCCTAAATGTAATTCAAGGAGAAATCTTATATGTAGTTGCAGCATGAAAATGAGTTTAGGCCTCAGTTGTCTAGCCACTTTAACCATATGCCCTCCATGATCATTATTCCTTGTTAGCCAATTTTGAGCCTTAAAACCTTTCCTTGGCAACCACATTGCAAGCCTTAAGACCATTCTTAATACCTCTTTTGTTCCCATTCTCCCTAAATGCTAATGACAAGATAAGTGCTGAAGTAAGGCTTAGGGCCTAAGAAATAGGGAGTGAGAAGAAAGTGTGAAAACTGAGGCAAGAGCCTAAGTTTGGGGGTGTGTAAAACAAAGGGGGAAGACAGGAATCATAGTGTGAAGGGAACATCAACTTTTGTCAAAGTGCACCAAAAGATGAATCAAAAAAAGAAAAAGACTATTTGTGTGAATTGGTGCTCCCTCTTGAGGTAATAAGGCTAAGGGTGGAAGCAAAAGAGGGTTTATAAGGGGACGTATTAAAGAAAGGAAAGGAATCAACAATAAAAGAAAGGAAAAGAACGTTGAGTGAGCAAAATTGAGGTAAGGCATGTCACGAAAAGCATTAGGGAGGATCTAGTCACTCTAGCCAAATGCTAATCCTACCCTGACCTTAAGCCTACATCACAGCCCGCAAGTCCTAAATGATTCTAGGTGCATCTATGCTAAATTAGGGGTGAACTACATGCAGAGAAAGCCTATGGTTCAATTGTATGCACGAAGATATCTTTTGGGAGAGTGTGTGTGAGTGTCTCTTCCAAATATTCCTTGGTATGCATTCAAATAATCAAAGAACTAAGAGAATAGGGATCCTTATATTGGGTGTGTGGCATCAGTTCTTTTAGGGATGCAAGAGCATTTAGAGTTAAGGTGGACATAGAGCAAGGAGTGCAAACTCTAAGGCAAGCTTTGAATTTTCAGTGGCTATATCTTGAGATTCTATGTGTGTTACTTAGTTGAAAAATGCCCTTGTTTGATTAATGATTCCTTTCAAAAAGCTTTACTTGATAAGAAGTGGTTGCCTGCTTGAAACATATTCATTGTTTTGGTCTTTTGGGGTATTTTCTTCTCTTTTCAGTGAGCGTGGTGAGTATTTTTGGATTTTCATAGTCCAGGTGATCAGCGAGGTCAAATTGTAAAGAGAGGTGACATGTTCCTCAATAGTTTAAGTATCGCATTACTTGAGGACAGGGAATGATTCAAGTTTGGGGGTTTTGATGAGTTGGTAATTTACCAACTCATTAGACTCTAAAACTTGAGTTTTTGTTTCTTCTCGAGTTGATTATTTGAAATTTATTCCCTTTTTTCTTTTGTTATATGCAGATGCCTATGTTTGAAGAAAAGAGCAATAACGGAGCAAAAAGGAGGAAGTGAGAATGAGCTGTGAGTCACAGGTGTCAACCGACGAAACGCCGGCTAAAAGCCTAGTGTCCCTACCTAGAGGTTGAATGCCACTGGAGGTACACGACTCGCCAGCAGAGAGTCGCCGAATGACACCCACGAGTTCTGGAATTGGCATTGAAGATCTAGAGGTTACACATCACATCACTATTTCCTCTTTTAGCTGAAGACAATCTTTTAGCCGAGAAAGGGATTTTGATTGAAACTTGTAGAAAATACTCTTCTCTATTTTCATCTTTGGTATTATTATGTTTCAGCTGTAGTTGGAGGATAATTATGCATTTGATTTATCTACTCTTATTATTGAATTCAATGATGCTATTGATGAATGGGTTTTTTAATTTATTAACTATGAGTAACTAAAACCATTAACTAGGGGTGTGTGATGATGAATACTTAATTTGATTGGGTATTGCTAGAGTCATCTTCATAATGTTCAATTAAGTGTAAATCTATTAGGTTCCCCTCAATCCATTAATGAAGATCCATTGATGATGAAATGGGTCTGTCGATACTTGCTTGATAGTTGCTCAGGAGGGAATAATTAAGTATTCGAAGGGAATCTAGTAGTGGGTATGGATAAGAGATTGTAAAGTTAAGCTAGAAATAGCTGAAAATTATTTCCTCCTTCCTAGTTGGCAACTAATAGCTAGGAATAGTGAAGTTTCTAATCCAAATAAATTTGGGTTGAGCTAAATCCTAGCTAGATTTTGAGAAAACTCTAGCTAGGGGTAGTCAGTAGGATGAGAAGCTGAGGCTACCTACTTGCTGAGATTATTTACACTTGTTGAACTTATGAGATGAGCTGGCCTATCCCGATCTAGTTAGTATTTCATATACACTGCACCTCTAGTATTTCACACTAGTGTCAACAACATAGCTGATCTTGTTACTTTTAGTTCACTAAATCAATTTGTGTAATTCTCTGCAAAGTTTAAACCCCCCATTTTCCTTGCTTTATATTAAATCAATATGGTGCAAGCTAATATAAATTTCTCAATTGACACTTGAATTTATCATTCCCAAGTCCTCATGGGATTCGACCCCGACACTCATCGGATTACTTGTTTTGATACTTCGATCGTGTATATTCTTTGAATTAAGAATATATTTTGGATGTTATCACACTACCCAATCACATTCCCTCTCTTCAACCTATAAAACCCCTCATTCTCATTCTCTTATTGTCACTCCTACTCACTCAAACTCTCTCTTAGCAATATAAATTCATAAATATGAATAACTAAACTTTTATATTCCTTATAATCTCCTAAGTATTATGTGATATTATCTTCTTATTATGTCGTTATAATGAATAAATCTTGATTAGGTTTTCTATGTACGAGGCCAGTAAGCTGAGAATAAGTAAGCCCAGACTATGCCATCCTAAGGTGGAAACCGGTGAGGCCAAGAGAGCCGTTTTAGGGGAGTACACAAAGTTGAGGCAATGTTAGGGTAACTGATCAAAGCTGAAAACGCATAGTAGTGACTAAAAAAGACTATTCAAAATAACGTTATAATAACCGGATAATTTCTAATAATACCTAAAGAGATTAGAGGGAATATTATGTTTAGAAAACATTCAAAAAATGAATTCGTACCTACTAGATGAAGATCATGGCTATAAAATACTTATCCTATATATACTCAGAACCCTTGATTTAGATATTATAGATCTATATGAACTAGATATAAATTCAGATTAATAATGATAAACTATGAATATATGGAATATTGGTTAAAAACTATGGAAAATATAAGACTATTAGTAATATTGTTAGAAACTAATATAAGTGATTACATGAGAGAAAAAAATCTAGAACATTTAGAATATGCACTAGAAAACATAAAAGAAATACAAAGGTTAGAGCCATTAAAAAATAAATATTACAATAAAATGTTTACACAAGACCCTGATAACAAATAATGGATAACAAAAAACTACATAAACCAAAGAAAGGACATATTCACAAAAAAGTCAAAGAATTGAAAAAACAATTAAAAATACTATATCCCGAATATAAGCAATTAAGATCAAGCAAAAAAAATGATATTAGACTTGAATACTTAATAGATCTAATTTCAAGAACAGAATATAATTATATAAAATATCTAAAAAAGAAAACATGAAAGACAATATCAATAACAATGAAGAGTACAAACAACATCTACTTAATAAAATAAATGAAGTAATAAATGAAATCGAATTTAGAAAAAAGAGATTAAACTATAACATAGTTGTAGGAGTATGTAAAGCATCAATTAAAGCACAAAGAAAAGAAATATTTTATTTGGAAAGACAACTACAAAGCCTAGAATATAAATTACAACACGAATTACCATGAATAAAGAAGAATATGCCCTAGAAGAAGAAAAATATATGAGTCAAAAAGGACTAGAAATAAAAATTATACACTCAAGTTTAGGAAGAAGATTTAAAAAAGTAGGAGATCAATTATATTTAATGTTAGAAAAAGAATCGGCAAAACTAGAAGATAGCTTAACAGCAATGGTAAGAATTAATAAAGAAAATGAAGAGATAGATAGGAAAAAAGAAATAGAAAAAATTTAAAAACAGACCCAAATAGAAGTACAGCAGATTAAAGAAGAAAAAAATACGAGAATCCAAGAATTAGAAAAAGAATTGGAAAAACTTAAACAATTGTATGAAGAAAAATTAAAAGCTAGAGAAAAACAACGTGAAGAATTAAAACTCACAGAAGAAATAGAAAAATTTAAAACATTACTAGAAGAAACAAGTACATTAGAAGACCAACCTAGAATAGGAATAGATGAAATAAATGAACAAAATAATGAAAATTCAGAAGCAGATCTAGATCAATATTCAGAAACTTCAAAAACATATACTAACCTAATAGAAAAATAAAATAATATAGAAATTAATGTGGAAGATGTAGATGAAAAACCTAGTACGTCAGGAACTAAAAGCCCAAAAAGATTAGATACTAGCCCAATTAATTATACTTACGAAAGAGAAAATAGAAGTAAAACATTATGGGATAAAAGATTGAATAGAAACTGGACACCTAGACAAAACATAGAACAATATAACTTCTTAGATCTTGATTGTGTAGCAGATACAAATAAAACAATCCAATTATGGATAGGATATATTTCAAAACAACTAATAGATAATAAAATATCAATAGCAGATTCCCCTGGATATATAGAAAGAACACTCATAGGAACAACAAAAATATGGTTACAAAACTTATCAGCAGAAAGTTTAGAAACACTAAGAAATAATAAGAAACCCAATAATGAAGCAGCAGTAACATCTATAGATATATTAAACAAATATGAAATGGCAATAAGAAACGAATTTAGTAGCATGACGACTGAAATAGATGAACGACAAAAAGATAAGGCATTAAATAGGAATCTAATAAATAAATTAAGTATATGTAAAATGAGTTATATAGATGAATATACATGTGCATTCAAAGAATATTACTATAAAAGATTATATACGAATGAAGAAAGTAAAGAAATAAGAAAATTATATTACACAAAATTACCAGAACCATTTAGTTCGAAAATAACTAAAGAATGGCAAGAATCAGGATTAATAGATACACTAGGAGCTAGAATAAAATTCTTACAAAAATGGTTTACAGAATTATGTGAAAAACATAAGGAAGACATGAAAATGAAAAAATCTTAATAAAAAACTTAGCATGTTGTACAACAAAAACAGCACCACAATTTGGATGTACAAACAAATATAAATAGAAGAAAAGAATCAAAAGATATAAAGACAGACCATTTAGGACAAAGTACAAGTATAAGAAACCAAGAAAAAGATATTATATAAAAAATTACAAACAAAAAAGGCCTCATAGGACTAAGAAAAATATAACAGAATGTAAATGCTACAACTGTGGCAAAATAGGACATTTGGCTAGACATTGTAAAATACCTAGAAATCCAACTAAAAAACAAATATCAGAAGTAATAATAGAAAATGAAAAATACAAGAAACTAGAATATATAGACTACGAATTAAACGATGACGATAACATATATGAATTAACAGAATATGAAAAAACAGAAAGTGAAAATGAGATAAAAGAATACGAAACAGATAATGACTGAAAAAGATATAAAAATAATAAGTAAGGAAGAATACCAAGACAGTGAATGTACAGAAAAAAAGATAATATTTGACAACAATATGTTTGAACAAATAAAAGGAAAAGAATTAGATTTAAGCATAGATAAAATACTAGAAGTACCCAAATTAAGGAATTTCTTCAAGATAAAACAAGAAGAATACTATGTAGTAAGCCAAAAAGAACACATAATAGACTGCAAATATACTCAAGGAAAAGCTAAAATACCCATAATAAATAAAAAGATAATAAATAATGAAATCCAAGAAATAAAGGCTAAGAATCCAATAAAATACGTACACCTAGGAGGAACAGAAATACTAATAAAAGCATGTTTCTGAGAAGGAATAGATACACCAATAGAAATATATTTAGCAGATGATAGAATAATTCACCCTATAGAGAAAAGTATAATAAGTGCAGTTAAAGGAAATCTAATATACCAAAAATTTAAATTTATAATAAGTGCAAATTATTCAGTAGCCATGGACGATAGAAATATAGATAAATCATTAGTATTATACTGGAAAATGTCAGGAATAGAATTAACACCAGGCAGTAAAGTATTTACAGCTAGATGTAAAAATTTATATGTACTAACAACAAAACATAAAATAATGGCTAGAAATAAGATTCAAAGAATTAAGATAGAAAACCCTTTTGACAAAATAGTTACTATCATTGATAATAATGATTATAGTTATAAAGAAATAGATATTGAAGAAGATTTAGAAATAGTAAAAGAAAGACTAAGTACATCAAAAAGAACAAATCATGATACACCATCATCATCAAGAAGTAGTACCTCAAGAAGGATAGACTATGAATTACAACCAAAATTATTAGAACAAAAAATAAAAGAAATACAACCTTACCAATATTACATAACAGGAATACTAGATCAACGAAAGTATTTAATAATAATAGACACAGGACAAATTGAAAACTATATTACAAGAGAATTAGTAAAAGAAGAAGAAATCAATAAAAATGAAAATATAAATGCAGAATTACCTAGGACACTGACAAATATAGAACACAGTACAGAACAAGAATTAATTATTGGAGGAGTACCAATAAAAATAAAATTCAAAATATATCAAGGAAAAGAAAATATTACTTTAGGAACAAGATGGCTAGAAACAGTAAAACCTTATAATTTAGATGAAAAACAACTAGTAATACATTATGAGATTAAGAAGATAATTATTAAAAGAACTTTAATATAAAATAATGCCAAAAATCTATATATTAACAAAAATTATAGCAGAAGGATATTATAATAGAGACTACACACCTATGATAGATACAGGAGCAGAAGCAAATATGTGTAAATATAACTGTTTACCAGACAGTAAATGGGAAAAATTAAAAACACCATTAATCGTCACCGGATTTAATAATGAAGGAAGTATGATAATACATAAGGCTAAAAACATAAAAATACAAATATGGGATAAAATATTAACAATAGAAGAAATGTATAGTTATGAATTTACTAACAAGGATATACTATTAGGAATGCCCTTTTTAGAAAAATTATACCCACATACCATAACAAAAACACATTGGTGGTTTACTACCCCATGTAATAAGAAAGTAGGAGCAAAAAGACTTAATAACAAGGTAAGAAAAAATACACCATGGATAAAAGGAAGTGAAAAAATTACCCAAAAATTAGAAAATATAACGCCAAATGATCACAAAATAGAAATTATAATATTCACAATAGATACAATACAAGCATTACAAAATAAGTTAAATTCATTATATAATGAAAATCCGTTACAAGGATGGGAAAAACATAAAACAAAGATAAAAATTGAACTAATAGATGAAAATAACATAATAACACAGAAACCACTGAGATATAATTTTGAAGACCAAAAAGAATTTCAAATGCATATAAAAGAATTACTAGAAAACAATTATATACAAGAAAGTAACAGCAAACATAATAGTCCAGCATTTATAGTAAATAAACATAGTGAACAAAAAAGAGGAAAAAGCAGAATGTTTATAGATTATAGAAATTTAAATGCAAAAACTAAAACATATAACTACCCAATACCAAACAAAATACTAAAAGTAAGACAGATACAAGGATACAATTATTTTAGCAAATTTGATTGTAAATCAGGATTTTACCATCTAAAACTAGAAGAAGAATCAAAACAATTAACAGCATTTATTATACCACAAGGATTTTATGAATGGAATGTACTACCTTTTGGATATAAAAACGCACCAGGTAGATATCAACATTTTATGGATATCTACTTTAATCAACTAGAAAATTGCATCGTATACATAGATGATATACTACTTTATTCAAAAACAAAAGAAGAACATATAAAATTATTGGAGAAATTTATGCATATAATAGAGATATCAGGAATAAGCTTAAGTAGAAAGAAGGCTGAAATATTAAAAAATCAAATAGAATTTCTAGGAATACAAATAGATAAGAATGGAATAAAAATACAAACACATATAGTACAAAAAATAATTAATTCTAAAGAATTATTAGATACTAAGAAAAAATTACAATCCTTTTTAGGACTAGTTAACCAAGTACGAGAGTATGTACCAAAGTTAGCAGAAAACTTAAAACCATTACAGAAAAAATTAAAAAAGGACATAGAATACTATTTTGATGAAAAAGATAGAAACCATATAAAAAAGATAAAGGACATGTGTAAAAACCTGCCAAAACTGTATTTTCCAGACGAAAATAGACAATTTAGTTATATAGTGGAAACAAATTCCAGTGACCACAGCTATGGAGGAGTATTAAAATATAAATATAAAAATGAAAAAATAGAACACCATTGTAGATATTACTCAGGATCATATACTGAACCACAAATAAAATGGGAGATAAATAGAAAAGAATTATTTGCATTATATAAATGTTTATTAGCATTTGAACCATATATTGTTTATAACAAATTTATTGTTAGAACAGATAACACACAAGTTAAATGGTGGATAACTAAAAAGGTACAAGATTCAGTCACAACAAAAGAAATAAGGAGATTAGTTTTAAATATACTAAATTTTTCATTTACAATTGAGATTATCAAGACTGAAAGAAATACAATTGCAGACTACCTCTCCAGATATAAATACTGAAGGTAGAAAGGACAATATGGAACAAATACTTAATCTCCTTACTACACTTTGCAAAAAAGTGGATAGTATGGAAACAGAGATACAACAGCTAAAGAGCAGAGCTAGCAGTCAGCAGCATGACTATAAAAATACAGAGCTACGTCGATCGGAAGACGTTAAATATCCAGAGCTAAAAGGTGACGCTGGGAAACACCTAAAAACCCAAACTAACAGTTTGTTAAGTTCAGCTGCAGGGACTTCAGTAACTGCAGGGAAAGAAAAAAATATTACCCAAAATACCAAGAATAAGCTATTTGAAAAACCATTCATACCAAGGAAAAATATACAACTTAACCCTACTCCATAAACTAGTACATACAAAGAAAGCCTATACCAAGCAAAACAAACATACAACCATATAGCCAGCACCTATATACAAAATATCCACAAGATACAAACATTTTTAAACAAAAACCCAAGATCTACTAATACCAAGTACCCAGAAGAAGACTATATTTGGAACACCATTGTTGGTCAAGAATAAAGCTTTAATTTCTTCACTTCTTCTCAATTCTCAAATTGGTATGTATTCATGAGCTCTTACACTACTTTAATTTTGCAAACTTCTGAGAATGTGAATCATGTTACAATTGATATTTTCAATACTCATGTTCTCCATTACCCATTTTTATGCTTTTTCATTGTTGAATATTTCTTATTATATGGTTATGTTGGGGATTGAATATTAATTGCATATTCTTGTTATGAGCATTCACTTTGGTTAAAAATAAGAGCTGAAGTGTGTGTTGGATATAATATTTGGGGGTGAAGTCTATGTAATCCTGTTATCCCCAGAAACCCGAAGATCAAACCTGGGAGTTGAAATGGAGAAAAACATAAAAATTGGAATTAGGACCATAATGGATCGTGATGTGACCTATGAGAGCAGCCCACGAGTCGTGATGTGACTCTTGGTAAAGCTCAGAGTTGGGTTTGCAATTTGAGAAATGGAATCCCCACGGACGTGAGCACGAGTAGTGGTAAGGCCCCACGACTCGTTAGGTCAGTGGTGGGGAGTGGTGATTGAGAAAAGAGAAAGAGGAAGAGAGTGTCCTAATGGAAGGACCCCACGAGTCGTGGTCAGTCACTATGAATCGTGGAATGAGTCATGGTCAGCTGGTGGAAGTTATTTGAAAATCATAGGCAGTGTACAACACAAGTGGTGACCACGACTGTGACAAATCGTGAAAACTCTCGTTGCGAACCCCAGACGATTGCTAGCAGTGTATTGGATGGATTATGCCACGAGTCGTGGCCAATGGTGATGAGTTATCATGTCCCTCGTGGGGACTAACTTGCAGTTATTTTTAGCGAATTTAGTAAGGGCTTTTCCATAATATCTAAGATCCTAAGGCCTAAACTACGTCGTTTTAGGTTATGAATGATGACTTTTAAGAGGGTTAAGTTCATTTTTGGCCATTTTCATTCATGCATGCAAGAGTGATAGTCTAGAGAGGTGATCAAGGCAAATATTTCAAGGTTCTCTCAAATTTCATCTTGGGCATTCAAGGAAGTGTAAAAATTAGCTATAATTAGGTATGTAGAGTTATGAATGGGTGCATTCTTTCACACCCATGCCCAATCTCTCTCTAAATCATGAATTTCCTATGTCTAATCTATAGGGTTTTAACCCAATGCATGAATTTCCTAAATTTTTTTACATGGGTATGATTTAAATATATTTTTACTATGGAATTACTATATATATATATATATATATATTATACTTTGGTACCTCCCTTAAGAGTTATCCCCTGCCCTAATGGGCCACTAGCTTGATATCAATATCATGCTATCGTCCCTAGCCTTGACAAGGCTTTGGACGGCTCTACCCACATGAGATAGTTGGGACCAAGTAAGCTCTATTGTGGTATCCCAGTTAAAAGATGAGTCTTCTATTATTCCTCATAATTTCAATTATGCATGTTTACCATTCATTAGATTTCTATATCTATGTATGTTCTAAAGCAAGTTTGACTCAATGTTCAGTTTTACTGATGACTATCAGATTTCATCTTTGAGTCAATCGATTCAGTTATGATGTTATGTCATGTTATGATGAGATCATGATCTCAAAAAGAATGCATGCAAGCCCTACTCTCAAATTCTTATTGTTTATTTGTTAAATTATTCATTTCTTTATATGATTTTACCTATTTGAGTGGTTTTACTTACCTTGCATATTCGGTACATTCCACGTACTGACCGCATAATCTATGTTGTATCGTTTCATGATATAGGGCACGACACTCAGGCTCAACCCCGTTCATAGTCAGTCTTCATAGTTAGCTTCTTGCGCTTGTTGGTGAGTCTTCATCCCATGAGGACTAGACTTATTTGGATTTCCTCAATGTATTTTTGGTTTCAGCTTTGTTGAGTTAGTTGGGGGTCTTATCCCATCAACTTGTCATGTTCAGAGCAGACAAAAGGATGTATTTAGCTTCAGATTGTGTATTATGATGTTATGCTTATTTCAAACTTCCGCTAAGATTATTATGTTATTTCTCCTATTTTATTGATTGAGCTAGATGTATGTTCATGCTATGGGTCGACATGGAGTCTCTTGGGGCTCCTTGTCCCGTGTTACGATTTGGGTCTATGTTTGGATTATGACAAACTTGGTATTAGAGAAATAGGTTTGAAGTTTCCTAGGGTGTCTGAAAGTTGCATTAAGTAAGGTCTTTTTCATGAGTGTGAAATGCACCACACTTATGACGTAGAGGCGACGAGACATTTAGGAAATTTTCCCTTCTTTTATGATCTATGTCGTGCAACGAAATATCTCCCTATCCTTCTAATTCATGCTATTCATAATTGTAGAATCATGGCTTCTCGAAGAGTAAATGGTAGGAGGAATAGAAATGGAGAAGCCCACAAGGATGGCAACAGAAACGGGCACCAATAGGCCTCGCTAGTCCTGGAGCACCATGTATCGGAGCCGGTTGCCCATACTGAGTTTTGGGAAGCTATTCAAATGCTTGCAAAGGCCTTGACCGCTCAGGTCAACTAGCAAGAAGTTGTGCAAGTCCCGCAAAATGGTAATGCGGCGGCGACTCGAGTCAGGGATTTCTTAAGAATGAACCCGCCAGAGTTCCTCGGGTCAAAAGTAGATGAGGACCCATAGAGTTCATTTATAAGATTTTGAAGATCACCCAAGTCATGGGGGTTAATGGGGTTGAGTGTGCGAATTTGGCCTCATGTCAACTAAAAGGGATTGCACACATCTGGTTTCGTCAACGGAAAGATAGTAGGGCCGCCAGGGCAGGTCCTATCACTTGGGAGGAATTCCATGTTGCATTCTTAGATCGGTTTGTTCCTCCGAAAATGAGGGAGCTGAAGGTAGCCGAGTTCATCAATCTTAAGCAAGGGAGAATGACGGTGCACGAGTATTCCATTGAGTTCACTCGCCTATTGAAGTACGCCCCAGATTTGGTGGCTAATCAGAGGGCACGGGTGAGCAGATTTCTTCATGTTGTGGTGGGTTGTTTGGACAAGGATTGTAGGACCGCTATGCTCCACCAGGATATGTATTTCCCTCAAATAGTCTTATACAGTAGATGGAGGCGGCAATATGAGGGAGAAAGAGGCCAAGAGGGTCAGGACTGTAGTTATGAAGTTTCTCAGCCAAGGTCAGGTGGTGGGCACCAAAGACAGGCTTACCAGAGATCTTCAACCCCAACATCTTCAGCGTTGAGTGTGCCATCTAGGCCTAGAAATGAATAGAGGGGGCGAGTATCAAGCTCTAGGGATCAGAGTAGCAGACCCATAGATTCTAGTATCCTAGCTTGTTGTAGATATGGTTGGGGGCACACGGGCCAGTTCTTAGCAGGTACAGGTGCTTGTTTCTGGTATGGGAAGCCCATACACATGCTCAGAGATTGCCTAATGGCGAGACAATATTAGGATGGGGGCCAAGTCCCAGCTTCTAGTTCAACAGCCCCACCTACACGCTCAACATATTTGGGGGCATCTACTAGCAAAGGTGGCGATCAACACCAAAACAGATTCTATGCGTTAGCATCCTACTAGGAGCAGAAGGTCTCCCCGGAGGTGGTCACTGGTATGTTACGAGTTTTTCATCTTGATGTTTATGCTTTGTTAGATCCAGGGGCTACCTTGTCTATTGTGACACCTTATGTGGCCAATAGCTTCGGAGTCAGTCCTGAAGTCTTGTTAGAACCCTTCTTAGTCTCTACTCAAGTACGTGGTTTAGTTGTAGCTAGAAGGGTGTGTAGAAGTTGCACGGTCATAGTCTTTCAGAAGGTTACTTCAATAGATCTGATAAAGTTAGCCATGCATGATTTTGATGTTATCCTCAGCATGGATTTGCTATTTGCATGTTCTGCTTTAGTTAATTATAGAACTCGAGCAGTATAGTTCAGATTATCGGGTGAGCCAATCTTAGAATGGAAGGGTTGCATACCTTAAGGTCAAGAAAATGATCTATAAGGGTTGCATTTATCATCTAGTTAGGTTTAAGGATGTTGACTCCGAGACCCCAACTATTCAATCAATTCCAGTGGTGTGTGAGTATCCGTATGTTTTTCCCGACGAATTGCCAGGTGTTCCTCCTGAGAGGGAAATCGACTTTGGCATTGATCTCTTAACCGATACGCAACCTATATCTATCCTCCTTACAGGATGGCTCCAGCTGAGCTAAAAGAGCTAAAAGAATAGTTAAAGGACTTGTTAGATAAGGGTTTCATTAGACTGAGCAAGTCTCCAAGGGGTGCACCATTTCTCTTTGTTCGAAAGAGGGATGGGTCCCTTCGAATGTGTATTGACTATCAGTAGATGAATAAGGTCACTGTCAAGAATAGGTACCCCTTGCCCAAGATCGATGATTTATATGACTAGCTCTAGGGTGCCAGGTGTGTCTCGAAGATAGATCTCAGGTCCGGATACTATCAACTCAGAGTTCGGGAGTGTGATATCCCAAAGATAGCTTTCAGAAATCGGTATGGCCATTATGAGTTTGTAGTTATGTCATTTGGACTACCAATGCTCCTCCAACCTTTATGGACCTGATGAAC